>OU452276.1:14832500-19832500 GCA_911728535.1 Pammene fasciana | reverse complement strand
CTTATCGACTCCCCCGCAAATTTTATCGCGCTAGATAACTGATGTTTGGCATTGACCGATAACAAACTAGTGATGTACAGAGAGGTGTCGACAGTACGCAATTGTGTCTGTATTACCCTGTATGCTCCTGATCTTTCCTGGAAGTGAGTACCTACTGCTTTAACTATCTCTATGCTTAAGATTGTTGCTCAGCGTTTCTTAAAAGGCGGAGTAACAGCTTTAACTATTCAGGGAATTAGCTATTCTAAAGCGCTGGTAGCCTTGCGGTAAGACGTCCGACTTTCAATCCGGAGGTCTCAGGTTCAAACCCCGGCTCGTACCACTGAGTTTTTCGGAACTTATGTACGGAATATCATTTGATATTTACCAGTCGCTTTTCGGTGAAGGAAAACATCGTAAGGAAACCGGACCTAATCCCAAAAAGGCCTAGTTTCCCCTCTGGGTTGGAAGGTCTGATGGCAGTCGCTTTCGTAAAAACTAGTGTCTATGCCAATTCATGGGATTAGGTTGTCAAGCGGACCCCAAGCCGGGATAAACGCTAGGAAGAAGAAGAAGAAGAGGGAATTAGCTATTCTATAGCTGTTATATGATTTTTATAGAACAATATGCTAATTAACTCGGCTGTTATGCGATTACCTACAGGCTAAGTAAATCAATTCTTATACTCGTACGACTCTGTTGCTAGTTGGGATAGGGCTCTAATTTGGCAAAATAGGTGGCTATTAGGTGCTGGTGATGGAGCCACTGAGGGAATGAATAAACTTACTGAGTTCTTGAGCTAGTAGGGTCACGTTTGAAAATATAGATGCATTTAAAGTGATAAAAACATCGAGGATTTGAAGCCTCTGTAATAGAGTTGTGGCTACATATTTTTGTCACATTTAAATGAATTTTCAGACGTGTCAACTATTAAGTATTTTTGTGTTTCGTGGTATTGTAAGACCTTAATAACGAATTATACAGGGTGGAATTTTGTAATGTTTCTTTGAGTAAAATTTTCTATCTACAATATTAAGAGTACTTCCTCCTCTTAATATTGTAGATAGAAAATTTTACTCAAAGAAAACATTCCTTTATTTTTTTTAAAGAAAGAAAACTGCATTCAAAGATTTTACTAGTACTTCGCTTCAGGTGGCATTACAGAATTCCACCCTGTATACCTAAACACGTAAATTTTTATGTTACATTTATGTTTACTTTGTAATTAAGTGACTATCATTGTTTTTTTTTTTCACTTAGTTAATTATTCGATTATTCTGCTCCCAAGCCAAGCTTATGTGGAAGAGATCGCTGGGGATATGTTAAATTAAGTCTTGTAGTAAGACTTGTAAGTATTAGAGGAATAAAAACAATCTCCTCGTTTCTTATACGACATCCCTCCACCTTCCAAACTAATTGAACGAGCGATGTTATCTCCCACATTACAAAGTTAGTCTTTGTACACTAGTGAAGTGAGTTCGGCTTAGGGCTCATCCAGAAATCATGTGCTATTTTACCTACCTACTTTTTGATTGCGTGCCGCTAAATCACGTGGATTTTTTATGTTCGAAATTTCAAACAAATTTGTCTCGCATTCGGAGTTAAGAATAAATTAAATTTTAAAAAAATAACCGTTTATTTCAGGCCCATACTGGCCCATATGTTTGTTAGTAATACAGGCTTACTTAACTAATGTTATTTTTAGATACATCATTTAAATAAATTATTATTTCCCTATATTTCATCGAATAGCGCACTTTTTGGTTCGTTGTTGGTACTACAAATACCTACATTTCATTTGCATTAACGCTTATCGCTAAATATTTTAGCTGGGGACATGGATAACACTTATTTCTTAATATCTTGCTGTGTAAAAATTACACGTGACATATTTTCGACTCTCCCCTCCCTCATCGTGATCAATCTGATGATATTTGACCCCCTCCCCCGTAAATCGCACGTGATCTCTGGATGAGCCCTCCCCGATGTACTAATTTCAAGTTTCCGAGTAAAGTGCTCTTGGTGTGCAGCCAACAATTAACGTTAAGTGAAAGAGCTGGACGCTAATACGTTTAAAGCATTTTTGCGCCCTTGTTTTCGGGGAGTTTTCCAGCAATGCGAGAAAAGAGGAATTATGGGATGGCCTTGATTACGGGAAACTGATTACTTTGGAGAGCCACTCTTGAAATTTTAGTAATTTAATATATTACATAATAAGTAGGTAGGTGGATTTACCATACAATGTGACGGGACAGTATTATACTCCCATAGAAACTTCATGGTAACAAATCGTTTTGATGTTTCAAAAAAGTAGCTGAGAATACGTTAGGAAAGTAGCCAATAGCCGGTGTATGGTCAACACGGCGAAGACCGTTTTTTTACGAAATGGTAAAACTGTTTTACACTAGTTTTACCATTTCCAAAAATTTTACCATTTCGTAAAAAAAGCTATACAGAATTTGCTATGATTGCTTACTATCCGATCTTCGCCGTCTGACGGTCATCGCCGAGTTGACCTTACGTAAACAATCCTAAGTCACTTTTCAGTGTATTATTTACCTAAAATAAATATTCCGGAAAATGCCATCCACGCCTGCAGACCTATTCTGTTATCAGTCGAAAATAAAATGGCTTCATGATATTTCACTAGCGTCGCGAAGCGTACCACATTTGTCGACGCTTAAATTCTCATTTCGGCAAACGACGTTCGTAAAATTGCTCTCAATCGGAGAAATATTCTACAATATGCATTTGAGGTACTAATATTATATCGAAAATGTATTGCTTGAGTCTACTCTGTGCCTATTACGTTAAACAGCAGCAGCAATCATTTATTTTTGAGGCCTTCGTGTAGGAAGATACTATTGATGCTGACTGTACATGATAAAAAGTCATCATCCTCCTTGTGTTTATCCTGACTTTTTGCCACGGCTCATTTAAGCCTGAGGTCCGCTTGGCAACCTAATTCCAAGAATTGGCGTATGCACTAGTTTTTTACGAAAGCGACTGCCATCTTTCCTTTCAACACAGAGGAGAAAATTAAAAATTAAAAAACACGACTGCGTTTTGTTTTAAATGAACTGAAAAGTTAAAAATAAGATTTAAACATGATTGAGAATGTCTTTGAAACCTTATGGTTGAGACTGTGGCTTCCTACACCCTGACGTACGCTGGATCTTTTAAAATACATATTTTACTTCGATCGCAGTGGGGGGACCTTTTAAACTGTATAACACAATACCCATAAAAAGGTCCCCCGACTGCAATCGAAGCAAAATATGTATTTTAAAAGATCCAGCGTACGTCAGGGTGTAGGAAGCCACAGTCTCAACCATAAGGTTTCAAAGACATTCTCAATCATGTTTAAATCTTATTTTTAACTTTTCAGGTCATTTAAAACAAAACGCAGTCGTGTTTTTTAATTTTTAATTATTTTATTTATTTAAAACCTTTTCGTGACATAGAATACTTAAGCGAACTTTGGATTAGTAATCGAAAGTATAAAGACGATTTTTTTTACACTTTTTCACTTAAAAAGCGCTCGTAGCCTGGCTGGCAGTAAGACGTCCGGAGGTCTCGTATTCAACCCTCGGATTGTACCACTGAGTTTTTTGGAACTTATGTACGAAATATCATTTGATATTTACCAGCCGCTTTTCTAACTAACTAACTATTTTGGCTCAACGATCCAAAGAGAATCTTGGCCTCCGAAATGAGAGCACGCCACCTATCCCGAGCCTGCGCAACTTCTTGCCAGTTGTTGACGCGAAGCTGCAGCAGATCCGCCGCCACACTGTCCCACAACGATATCTGGGCCGACCCACCGGACGGCGACCAGTCGGTCGTCCCAAGAACGTTCTCTTGACAGCCCGATCCTCACCCATTCTCTGTAGGTGACCGAACCAGCGAAGTCTGTGGGCTTTTGTTTCGCCGATGATACCAATATTCGGACCCAAGTCTGGCCACCAACTCTTCGACCTCGACATTCCTTCGTGAGTCGCTTTTCGGTAAAGGAAAATATCGTGAGAAAACCGAACCTAATCCCAAGAAGGCCCAGTTTTCTCCTCTGTGTTGAAAGGAAAGATGGCAGTTGCTTTCGTAAAAAACTAGTGCATACGCCAATTCATGGGATTAGGTTGCCAAGCGGACCTCAGGCTTAAATGAGCCGTGGCAAAAAGCCACGATAAACACAAGGAGGATGATGACTTTTTATCATGTACAGTCAGCATCAATAGTATCTTCCTACACGAAGGCCTCAAAAATATGTGACACGCTCCTATGGCTCTACAAATAAGAGCAGGTCACATATTTTTGCGGCCTTCGTGTAGGAAGATACTATTGATGCTGACTGTACATACGTATTTACTTGTGTTTTAGTATCCAAGAGGCTAATTGCATGACCTTATACGTGACTTAGCGCGATGAGTTGGCATATATCTATGGCAATAGGTAAACTTCTTGGTGCCAAGATCGAAACCAATTTTGTTCAGCGTACCTAGTTTATTTTAGCTTGTGGTCTGTGTCTTTAATAGACAATAACACACAGTGTGTAACAGAGGACACGCCAGTCTACTTAACCTCTCTACGCATAAAACCATACTGTCCTAGCCTCCAATTTTTCTCCCAGAACTACACCATGGCTACGCTACAGTATTGTTGAATATAGGTAATTTAACATCAAACTCCACAAGAACTAGCTTCTTTGGCTCAAAGCGGCGTAGTTCAGCACATTTTTTTACGATACTGGACGTGATGTTGTAAAGAAGTATCTTAATACCGCGAAGTAGAACATTTCATTACATTCAGAGCAAGGACGCGTTATACTACACGTAGTTGCATTGCATTGTCCGCGAGGCAACCGGATGGCTCGCGGTATTAAAGGTCACAGCTCATTAGAGCACCTCGGCAGCCGACCCACACTGCCTCGTCGCTCAGCGTCCACTCGTTGTCGAGTTGATGTAGTGAGTGCATGGCCATACAAATTCATATAAAGAATAACTAACCGCTCGAGGTGAGGCTGTGAGGGGCGGGTGCCGAGGCGCTCTAATGAGCTGTGATCTTTAAGCTCCCTACGTGCTGTGGAACCACCCTATGCAACCCGAAATGACCCACGTTGGACCTTGGCTTTCATCCTCCTCCCCTCAATTTCCAGTACTTTATGTGATCCAGAACGAGCATGCAAATGGCCATGTGCACCGGCTGGTCGGTAATCGTTTCGTCAGCTGTTAGAAAAATGAGGGGGGGGGGGGTGGGGCTTGCGATGAAAAACTAAGTACAACTTGGGTCAATTTGGGTTGCATAAGTTGGTTACACAACATGTAGGGAGCTTATATACCGCGAGCCATCCGGTTGCCTCTTGGACACTACAACTACGCGCCATTGCTTTAACTAATATTATTCCTCCCAAGTCTCTAATACCTACTTATTACAATTAAACATGTAAGTTTTATATATCTTTCGACTCAATTTCCAACCTATTGTTTTAATTTAATTTTTAAAATGTTCGTATTAACGAAAGAATATTTTTATATATGTATCATATACATTTTTGTAATCAGCGTGAAAAGCTCTTCATTTTGATACCCCACTCGATAGGTTTGCAAGATTTTTTTTTCTTAGGTTTGCGCAATCTGGAATATTTTGTCCGCCATATTGTTTTTACGGTGATGTCACATAGCCTATGTTTCTTGGGATAACGTAACGATTCTAATGATACCCCATACATCTAAATCGGTTCAGCCGTTCAGTTGTTCGAGTGGAACAAAGAATTTTATTTTAGCCACATACATACATGAACCCTGAAAACAATACACTCCTTTTTTTGGGCAGTCGTGTAAAAAAGAACCGACTTCACTTAGGATCCGCTATTCTAAGAGGAAGTGGCAGAGTTGCTGTAAAAATAGTGAAATCACAATAGGTGTGCCTAGAATAGTTGAAGAGTTACCTCGATTTCTCCAGGATCCCATCATTAGATCTAGACCTGGTGGCAATGGAACCAACTGTGAAGTATACTCTTTCAAACAAATAAATAATTTTCCAAATCAGTCCAGCCGTCTTCGAATAATCGGTGAGCATACATAAGAAATAGCAAAAGAAAAAAACAAAGATGCCGACGAATTGATAAGATCCTCCTTTGAAATCTTGAAGTCGGTTGAAAATCACTTTAGAGACAGGAATACATTTAAAAGGTCAGCAATGTGGATGCGTTAGCCCTAAAGTTGTAAAAGCGGATACCTAAGATATATAAATAGATTCTTAAATAAATAAATAAGCTAAAATATGAACAGATTCAAACAATATATCACTGAAAATATGGTACAGTCGCCATCAAATATATCGGAGCGGCCAAAGTACTCAAAAATATCGGAACATGGCGATAAAATGCCTTGACAATAGAGGCGTTGTTCAGATATTTGTGACCACCTTGGCCACTCCGATTTATCTGGTAGCGACTGTATAACGAACTTTAGTTACTTATATATACTTACCATGGTATTTATGTACTTATAAGCAGACAGGTATAGCACTCACTACGTCAGAAACATCACGTTGAGTCTTAAACTTTAGCTATTGGGGTGATTTTAACTAACTTAGTTAGATGTGGCCACCTTTCAGAGTACAGGACCAGATTTAGGTTCGACAGAGTTGCAGAAAAAGCAGAATCCACTAAGCTACATCCATCTACTAATTTAGACAAAAATAACCCCAAAATTTTAACTTTGAAATTCGCTGTAGTGTCTGTGACGTAGTGAGTGCTATACCTATACCTGTCTTCTTATATCATGATATTCACATAATCAATAGTTTTTACCCCGAGGTACGACTAGTATAACTTGACGTCCATATTCGCAGCGTGTATACTTATTCGGTAGAATTGCTTATGCTGGTCTAATTTTAACAAAGCGCTCGGTCGATCCTGTGCTACATTTTGTGCGCCGATTGTGTTTCGATATTATGGTACTTAACCTACATGAGCTCTACGCCTGCAAACAAAGTAATCAGCTACAAACTTACTATGACACAATAGAGATTGCCATCAAAAATAGTCTACAAATAAACTCTACAAATACAATACAAACAAAAGAAAACCAAATACTAAGCGAAAAAACTAAAGAACTAATTAAGCGAAGATCAGAACTAATAAAAACACAACACAAGTCAAAAGAAGCCAAACAAGAACTCAGCAAATTATTCAAATTAACTAGCAAAGCTCTAAGAAAAGATTATCAGCTCTATAGAAAAAATGTAATCTCAAAAAATTTGAAAAACTATAGGAGCACGAAACGAGCTTTCAAGGAGCTAAATAACGAAAAAACATGGATACAAAGTCTAAAATCTAAAGGCAAAGAGACAAACACAAGAAAAAACATAATAAATAGCGCCACAAAGTTTTATAAAGAGCTTTATGAACAAAAAGATACACTTTACCAAGAAATTGAACCCATCCTAGACATGAAACAGTACGATACAATTAATCCTGTAGAGAATATGGAGGTACTATCCCACATCAAAAAATTAAAAGCAGAGAAGAGCCCAGGACCCGACGGCATCACAAATGAAGCGCTGAAATTCGGGAAAGCTCACCTCGCTCCGATACTGGCAAAGCTTTTTAATACCGTGATAAATACAGGACAAGCACCAGCACAATGGAAAAGCTCTGAAATTATTTTGTTATACAAAAAAGGCGATCCTCAAGATATTGCTAACTATCGCCCGATCAGCCTGTTGTCCAGCATATATAAGCTGTTCGCATCAATACTACTAAGTAGAATAAGCTCAGACATAGAAAATATTCAACCAGTAGAGCAAGCAGGTTTTCGTTCTGGATTTTCAACAACGGACCATCTACATGTAATGCAACAAATTATAGAGAGACATAAAGAATTTAGACAACCTTTATATGTAGCCTTCATCGATTATGCAAAGGCTTTCGATACTATATCCCACGACTCTATTTGGACGGCGCTCTACCAAGCTAAAATAAATAAGAAATACATTGACTTGCTAAAAGACTTGTATAACAACAGTACTAGTAGAGTGAAACTAGAAACAAGAGGAGATGTTATTTCAATATGTAGAGGCGTGAGACAGGGGGACCCGCTTTCACCCAAACTTTTTATTGCCGTACTAGAAACAATATTTTCAAAATTAAACTGGCAGCGAGAAGGCATAATAATTAACGGCAAGCGCCTGAGTCATCTCAGGTTTGCCGACGACATCGTACTGCTCGCCTCTACTAGCAAGGAAATAGAGAAAATGATCAACTCACTCAGGGAAGAAAGCGAAAAAGTAGGCTTGAAGATGAACGAGAGCAAAACCAAGATAATGACAAATAGCCTGCTACAACCGATTAACCTAGGACAAACAACATTAGAGTACGTGGAACGCTACATATACCTAGGAAAAGAAGTATCTTTTAGCAACGATAACACTCAGAACGAAATAGAACGACGTATAAGCATAAGCTGGAAAAAATACTGGTCTCTAAAAGAAATCTTCAAAGGCGACTATCCACTCCATATGAAAAAAATAGTGATGGACACCAACATTCTACCCACACTAACATATGGCTGCCAAACCTGGAGCCACACGGTAAAGACAAAAACCAAAATAACGACAACCCAACGCGCGATGGAAAGGAGTATGCTGAACATTAGAAAAATTCATAAAGTGAGAAGCGAACGCATACGAACCAAAACAAAAATAACAGACGCCCTGCTCTATGTCCTTAAATCAAAATGGCGATGGGCTGGTCACCTAGCGAGATACAAGGACAAGAGATGGACTAAAGAAGCGACTCTATGGAAAGGCCCCGACGTAAAAAGAAAGCCAGGGCGACCCAGAACACGATGGAGCGACGACATAGTAGCCACGGCCGGAGACAACTGGCTAAACAAGGCAAACGATAGAGACAAATGGAACAAATTGGAGGAGGCCTATACCCAAAGAGGGGTTCCTATCAACATAAAAAAGAATACTTAATAAATATAAAATACATAATACTAACCAAATGAAATAAAAAATAGAGAACAGAAGTAAAACACTAACAAATACATAAGTATAAGTAATTTAAATGTAAACTAGTTGATAAGGAAATAAAGAGGCTTTTTATTATTATTATTATGCTCTTTATTAATTTTTTGTCTTAGTGGTAGGTTTTTTACAATATTTTTATAAAAGTAATACAAAAATTCATCAAAAACATACAAAAACAATAAAAACATTATAAAAAACCTATCCTAGGGTGCCGCCGGCAACGGAGCAAGGCCCAGGCTGCCGGTGGTTAGGGCCGCAGAGTGAGGAACCTTCGGACTATGCGCGCCGTGTCCAGAATTACCGCCTTCTGTATCTGACCCTTGATCCAACCACAACCCCGTAGCGAAAGTCTCTCAAGATGTTGGTCGAGACTCTTCGCTATGAGACCGTTCGCAGAAACAACTATTGGCACAATGATCGCCGAATCAACCTCCCACATGGCGGTTACCTCGTGAGCTAAGTCTAGGTACTTGCTGGACTTGTCCTTCTCAGCCTTCACGAGGTTCACGTCACATGGGACGGTGATGTCGACGAGCATGGCCCGGCGTTGCGGTCGATCTATTACCACGATATCAGGCTTATTGGCTACAATAGTCCTGTCCGTGATTATAGATCGATCCCAATAGAGCGTGGCACGACCATTTTCGAGAACTGGCGCAGGTGTGTACTTGTAGTACGGCACTTCGTGGTCCACAAGACCGTATAGGAGAGCAAGCTGCTGGTGTATGATCCTGGCTACGAGGTTATGTCTGTGCAAGTACTCGCCGTTAGCAAGATGGGAACAACCGGAGATGATATGCCTGAGTGACTCTCCGGGACGGCGGCATGCCCGACAAATGTCGACCGTACCGTCCTTCAGGATATATTTCCGGTAGTTATTCGTCATGATAACTTCGTCCGCAATTGCACAGGCAAAACCTTTGGTTTCTCCGAAGAGGTCCCCGAATCGTAACCAGTTCACCGACGCGAGCAGGTCTACGTCGGGTCCCGTGAGGGCCCCGTAGAACCGCCCGTGTAGCTCCTTGCTCTTCCATACCGCCCTGCGATCCTCGGTGCTTAGCACCACAGGTTTGCGCCAGTTCTCGTTCGCCAAGGAGAGCGGCGAGAGGCCCTTATCTATTGCCACCACATCACGATGCATCCCACACTCGTTGTTAAGGAAATAATTCCTTATTATTATTATTATTATGGTACTTCAATTAAAATATTGAATTTTTATTCTGATTCTGAATACGGCCCTTGAATTGCACATTCGATACGAGATCAGAATGCATTTTGCATTCAAATAACATTTCACTTATTACGTTTCGACACAACGTGAATATGTTATTTCATTCTATGACGTTGAGTAATGTGTAAACTCAAAAGTACCTAAATGGGTCTTAGAGACAAATTTGTATCGGTATTTAGGAGAATCTTACAAAATGAAGAACTAATTTATTTGTCTCTTATTCACTTTTTCTTAGGTCATCATCATCAATTACCACATCATCAGTCGTTCCCTCAGATTTAAGGAATGTGACAATTCTAGTTGAAGACAAGGTTCAACCATAAGCTTCTCCTCGCGAAGCACATGGCTTCGTGTAGTTTATTTCATGGGAGTAGTAATTTGGGCACACCATCATGCGGCCAGGGCCAGGGGATAGGGCGACTCTAAGTCTCGTGCCTTTTCCAGTCATGTTTATTCTTAGTGAATACATACTGCATAGTGATAGCAAAATCTGATGCGCCAAATTAAATAGTGATCTTCATACTGTATATGTGGATGATATAGTCATCTTTGTCCATAAATTAAGAATCAACCCGAATAGGTACTCCATACTGCGATGCTGCGGCGTCTTTATCTTTGGAATACGCATTATTTGTTACAAAGTAACTAACGGGCTACTATTTCACTTCTGGCTTCAGTTAGGTAAAAAACTAAACAGTTATATTTCACCGCCCCCTCCCACCCGAAGTTCAGTCACTTTGTTCACAAAGTTGTGCTTGTTTTACTCCACTTAGTATCCCCTTCCGGTTTTCGGGTTTACTTCATTTGACTGGCATTTAATTACATGAGGAAAGTGGCAAAAAGGGACTTGACATTCGCTGTATGGGACGCGACAAGAGGTCACTTTGGGTAAGGTGACCAAATTATACGCATTTTTTTTCTACTTAATTATCTGAAAAATAATTTTAAATATTTTTGATAAAAATTAATGTTAGAAGTTCATTTATAAAAAAATTATGGTTTGCCTCATACTCTACGAGTTCTACGATCCCGTAATTCTTGTGTTAAGGAGTTTTATTTCTGTCCTTAGGCAGACCACCGCATAATATATTTCTCCGAGTCATATAATAAACAGCAGAATACAGAACAGCAAATAATGTAGCTCTATACTGTAGCTCTAATTTTAAATATGACTTGTCTTGTCAGTCTTTTCTTAGTATTGTCGTAGCACCACTGTCTGGTACAGTCACGAGCTTTAATTTGTGACCCATTTCCGTTAAATGTTGTTAGAACAATCATAATGCAATAAGGTCGAAACTTTAGTGCAATAATGTTGAATGTCAAGTTAAGACATAAAATGTCTTATCTAATCGACCTATGAAATGATAACCTCTTTGCAAAAAGCTATCATTACGATTTTCTAATTACGACTTTTTAATTTGTTTGTTTTTTTCTCATGGGACCACAGGACCAAAAAGTTATTAACCAAGTTATTGACGAACCCCTAGAAACGTAAAGTTGTCGATGGTAAACATTATCGTCACGAATCATGCTGTCCCTTCTTCACGCATGACAAGTTCTCTTTCGCACTTATGCAAACGTATCGGATATGCTGTGTCAAACTCAAATTTTATGACAGATTTACACTGAGTTGCACCCCCCTGACATTACGACGTTTATTGTTTATTTCAGTGACAGCGTTAACATAATAGCTCTAAATGGCGAAAGTTTGCTACACGATATTCAACCTTAGGTGGGTCCCAAATTAAAGCTCGTGACTGTACTTAACTTATGTTATTTACTGTAAATTATTGTTTAATTGTTAAATGTCATATAAAAATTTCTTTATATTCATTTTTACTTAGGTTTGGTTCTTACACAGTGACGATTACAAACATCTGAAATAATGAATGAGCCTATGCGCTAGTGTTTTAAAATATCAGGAGAGCCATACACACAGTTCTGTACCTATATTAAAAAAAACTCAGATATAACAATAACTACAAGTCACTGAAAGTATAAAATTATGTCGTACGACATTATTAACTTTTTATTTTAGGCTTTTGTTATAAAAAAACTTAAATATAGGTACGCAAGAAGATATCGTAGATTCGAGTTTCATTTGCTCGCTCGGTTTTATCACAATTAGCGAACTGACGCGAAGCGGCTGCGCGCCGGTGTATTATAAAATATTCAGGGATAGACATACATATAAGAATTCCAAAGCAGTACTTTGAGTCTTTCGTCTAAATCTGACACTAGCCTTAAGCCTAAGATCTACTACATTATCGTTAATAATAAGAAGAATAAAAGAGAAACAGGTGGCAGGTGTCTTGTTTTCGGGCGGCGAAAAGATTGTATACAGGAAAATTTGCAGGACATCGCCCGGTCGGTCGATCTAGGTATAAATGGGTGGATGCGGCAGATGCGGATCTGTACGAGCTCCAGGCTGACGACTGGCGAGAAACTGTGTAGGATAGGGATCAGTGGCGAGTAGGGTATGCAATACCGGTATTCGTTGAATGGGCATTCCCGGAATTCTGCTATGGTATAGTATAGTGGCAAGCAGCCGCATTAGAGGCTAAGACACAATTTGGAGCTATCCAACTACCAGAGGAGTAAGAACGTAAGGAATAAGAAGAATTGTTTTAGTATTACAAATTCAAATACTTAATGAAATAATAAATGTTCATAAACAAGGATAATGGAATGATTAGAGACGTACATACCTAATGTAAATACTAATAAATAAAAGTATGTGTTGAAATGGAGTTAAAGCACTGCTTATACGGCTTTAGCGGAGTGACAACCCTGATTGATTGCATTGAGCTGGTGGGCGGGGCACCTATCGGTGCGTCGGTCGTGTTTACAATCTATTTGGTAATGAATATAAAACACTTTTTATATACACAGGGTATAACAAAAATACTGATGATCCGTTTAAGGGCATAATTATTGGTATCGTATTGCGAGTGTATACATGAATGTACGTAGTACGAGTAAGTACACGAAAAGGTTTACCACTTGATAGCGATAGCGTCGAGGGACTATGAGAATGGGAACCGGCCTCAGGCCAAGTGACAACCATGATTGATTGCTTCGAGCAACTAGTAGTGTATAGGTAATAAGTAATTATATATGATATACATAGTCTGGTTCAACCGATTTGAAAACAAAAGTACGGTAATTTTGGATTCCTACTAGACTGGCGCCCAACGTGGGACCAATCTTGTTTTCGAGTTATATGATTATATTTGATGAAGAAAATACTTTTTTTATTTATCAGTGCTTTACAATTTTTGTTTGCTTGTCTATAATTTAACATTTTATATATATAGCTCACATATGTTAGTACACGAAAAGGTTTACCACTTGATAGAGATAGCGTCGGGGGATTAAGGTAAAGAGAACCGGCCTCAGTCATAGTAACAACCCTGATTGATTGCGTCGAGCTGTAATCGCAACTACAGATATGTAGGTAGGTAATAAGTAATTATATGTGCTATACTTTACTTTTAAAGTCTGATTCAACCGAAATAAAAAAATAGTACGTTTATACCGGGTGTTTCCTGTAATAGGAGCAATAAATTAAAACGTAGATTCTACTCCTCAAACCAGACAACGTTTGTTCAGCAACTTTTAAAAATAACTTATGGTTTGATGTTTATTTCACTTTAAAGATTATTCGAACACGCAATGTATTCCGAAATTGATTATGTCTGTAGGGTGACAAGCAATGTCAATTGGACGGATTTTAACGTACATTGAAAATACTATTTAGTTTGTATGAAAAAGAGACAATCTAAAAAATACATATTTTTTAAAAGTTGTTGAACAAAAGTTTTATTTTTTGACGAGTAGAATCTACGTTTTAATTTATTGCTCATGTTACAGGAAACACTCTGTATAGGATCCCGGCCCCACGTTGGGCGCCACTCTTGTTTCCGAATAAAAACAACGTGTTTGAAAAGAAATACTTTACTTATTTATTTATATAAATGCTTTCTAATTCGTGCGCTTGCTTACTCTAATAGCTTGTATATTATAGCACATATATGTAAAATGTAAATACACGCTAGGGTTTACTACTTGATAGAGATAGCGTCGAGGGAGCTGCGGAAAACGGAACCGGCTTCAAACCCTGTGACAACCCTGATTAATTGCGTCGAGCTGTTAACTAACTACAAATAAATTGCTTCTTACCTAATTCGCTGTCGGACATAGGATTTGTTGGGTAGTGACAATTCTGTATCAACAACAGAAATGGCTAAGCGGTGAGGCGACTGACACACAGGTTTTGTATTCTACGGGGGCCATAGGTGCGGACTGGAAGAGATTTTGTGAAGGAAAGTGCCCCCCCCCCCCCCCCACCCTGAACGAAGTCCTGGATCTACGTCTGTGCGGATGAAGTATTCAAAATGAGAATGAACTAAAAATAATATCTTTTTTAAATGTACGAACCTATGCAATTTTGTTTGCTCAAAGGTACTCGTATAATACTTGATCATAAAAGTGTGAATGTGCTTTAGCTACGTATTGCAACTTTGTATACTTTAGGAGACTATAGGTCTAATTTTTGTTCTTACTTCTTAATGCAATGTTCATGTATGACTGTTTGTTTCTTCTAAATAAAAAAAAAAAAAAAAAAAAAATGAGCTTCAAATGCACATGCACACGATTCTATTTAGAATAAAGTCGTGCTAAGTTCAGTATGAAAACCTCGCCCACATATAACCTTCTTCTGACTGCATTATCTAATCTGTGTAACTAGTGAGTTTGCTTGCGGCATCTATTTAAATCTTCTGTTTCATTAACAGTGATAAGGTCAGTGCGACCTTGAGGTCGCCGCCCCGCCGGTTGTCATGCCGACCGCTTATCGGCCCGGGCGTCTATTCGACTCGCGAAGGACGTATCGCGATCATACTGGAGTCAGATGTCGCGTCGTATTACGTAATTCGAATTTAAATACTAAACTGCTACTTAGTTTATGAAGATTTTCTCATACTAAGCTAGACTTTTAAGATTATCTTAGATTAGTCTTTTAGAAGACTTTAGATGAATGTTTTGATTTTAAATTGCACCCAGAGGTATACCGCGTGTTTATTTGATATTACTTCAAATGGAAGCCAGACGCAAGTTTTGAAATTATAAATCGATATTGTAATAAATATTGAGTTAACTCCTTTTTAACATAGAGCAATCGATTTTTTAAATTTCTTCAGGCCGCTATGTATTACACTTATTTGACACATTATCAGTTGTGACATTTTAGGGCAAAGTAATCATGTAGGTAGCGATGCATTGCGTGCTGAAATAATTTATATGGAAAAATAAAAGTCATAAAATTTTAATAAAATACATGGAAGTATGTTTATTAGGGTCTATACTAACTACCCTTGGCGTATTAGGTAATATCAAAAATAGACGCTGTATTGTATAATAACTTGGAACTTGTAAAATAATAGCAATTCTTTTTCCTCGTGTTGCGAAGGTTGCAACATGATGAAAATAGTACATTACACATCTAGGGTGGTAAAACAAAGAAAGGCCGAGATCGCAGAAGTTTGCGGCCCGAGCTGCAAGCGAGAGACGTAAATATGCGATCGAGGGCTTTCTTTTTCTCCCGTGCGTGGTGGTGGCGAAAAAGCCACTTTATGGCCAGGTGTGGCATAAAGGTTACTTGCGCGCGAGTGGCGAGCCGAATGACGAGACTCGGTTTCGCGCGCATACTCGCGCGCGTGCTTGCGTCAGGGAGTTGTAGGTACGGGATACGAATATATGAACGGACATTCGTGTCAGTATTCTTTGCTAAACCCCTTCCATTCTGATCTCCCTAAATCATAAACAAAACACAACCTAAGTTTTCAATTCAATTTTTAAAATAAATGGCATTCTATCCACAATATTGGGACAATTTTGCCAATGTCGAAGTAGAGACGACAAGTGTACGGTTAATTAGTTAAAATTTCGCTCCAAGAGCTGGACGTTGTACGGTGAGGTTAGGCTTTTTATAAGGAGATAGCTACTCCCTACAAACAGCACGTGGACTAACGGATATCTAACTCAAACAGGGGTTACACATGTTTTGAGATTAATTCTTCATTAGTTGCACACTAGTTCGTTAAATCACTGCAAAATAAGCTATATATTACACACTGAATCACGAAAATGAACAAAAAATAAGAAGTTAATCACAAAACAAAACCACCTTGCTCGCCAAGATGGCCGCAAGTCAACCTAAGTTTTGTATTTTAACTACGTAACAATGTCACGATTTAACAGCCCACGAGAACCAAAAATACCCCACACCTCACCTCATCCCGGCCAAGGGACGGAACCAGGTGTCACGACTAGCGGTGTGAGTACTCCAGGAAGTTGTCGCCCCTCCTCAAGATTTGGCGATACGTTACGCGTGCGAGTAAAATTTCCGGCCTGTTCTGTAGTTTAGTGCGCGTCGTAAGTAAACTACTATGTATACTTACTAAAACTTAATTTAATGTGATAGTTTATTATTAATTAAGTTGTAGGACAATTTTTCGTAAATCAATGTCCTACAGTATATTGAATAAGGCGTGTATAGCAGTAATCATACGAGTATAGATAATGAATAAATATAATAAAATAAAATAAACACTCAGAGAAAAATTAGTGATATACTCACTCAAATAAAATCCTTGGGTAATTACCTGGATTTGACTTTGAGGCGAGCTCTATCTTCAATCCGGAAATCTTAGGTTTAAACTTGGCTTGTACATTCGACGTCAAAAATTATGTTTACACTTTTGGACCTTATTACAAAGGAGTAAGGTGGAAAAGTGTAAACATATTCTTGACGTCGACCGTGCCACTGCATTTTTACGAACTTAATTCGATCGCTTTTCGGTCAAGGAAAATCATTTCCCCTCTGGGTTGCATTGCAAGGTTGGAAGGTCTTTCGTAAAAATTAGTTCCTCCGCCAATTCATAAGATTAGGTTGCCGAGCGGATCCCTGGCTTAAATAGATTCGTGGCAAAAGGACAAACGCTAGGAGTATAATGACATCGAGACTAATACACACTCAGTATTTCAATTAAATAATTTGTCAATACCACTCGAATTTTCTCTTTAAACGCTCAAAAAAATATCATAAACAAATACGTCTGAAGCTGATTTACAAACACGTTAAGCTCCTTACAGAGAAAATGTAGGTCAGGTACAAAGAATCCGGAATATCGACATAAAAATCACTTCAAAGGATGCCAGTTCGCGATATCAGCGGCTTCCGATACGGAGGGTGAATAGCGGCAAACAGTGTTGTGATAAACAACAATAGGTTTAAAGGATGAATAAACTGTAAACGAGTAGTTAAGTACTAAACAAGAAATAAAAATAAGGAAAAAAGATCTATGATGATGAAAATATGTAGGTATTTCTCTCTGTAGGAAAGTATGTTTTGTTCAAGAATATAAGTATAAATAAATAAAATAAATAAATATTTATTTATTTAGGTATAAATAAACCCTTTCAAACATACATTTAAAATCAAATTAAATTAAGTTAAAATGGGTTAAAACAAAATAAATTAAATTTAAATTATGCATTAAATTAACTAACATAAGATACTAACCTTACTAGTAGACAATTTGTTGGTAGTATGGTAGTAAATTCCGAATATTTCATTTACAAGTACTATACACAAAGCAAAGGTTAGATCCAATGAAATTATGATTTTCTGTAGTATTCATAAGTAAAATATATTAAACCATACAAGGTGTAATAAGAATACTGGTGATCCGTTTAAGGGCATAATTGGTATCGTATTGCAACTAAGGAAAAGTAGGAGAAATAAATTTCGGAAGCGAAAAAAAATTTTTTTTTTCTATGAAACAAGTGGTCCCAGCCGCCACCCTCCATACTAAACCAAAATATATTTTTCGCGCAATATTTTTTTTCTTAGTTTTTCATAATTAAAATACGATACCAATTATGCCCTTAAAAGGATCACCAGCATTTTTGTTACACCTTGTATAG
Organism: Pammene fasciana; assembly: GCA_911728535.1. NCBI lineage: Eukaryota > Metazoa > Arthropoda > Insecta > Lepidoptera > Tortricidae > Pammene > Pammene fasciana. The sequence continues at coordinate 19,814,265 of OU452276.1, read as the reverse complement.
CAGGAACCAAGATATTAACAATAGGATAGTACAATTTCAGTACAAACTACGACTAAATAACGTCGACAAAACTCAATCTGACCCGGGGCATTGTCCCCAGCACATTAGCTCTAAAGGCTCAAAATAATAATTCAGATGATTAAAATTCGTGTAATTATATTTACGCCAAAGAGACCTTCACTTAATAAACCCGTCGAATAACTCTAATCTGAATATTTACCGAATACAGTCTAAATACAGTGGAATCCGAGAGGAATTTAATTTGGAGGGTTTAAATGTCCGGGTATCGGTATCTTCTTGTTTTTGCCTGGTCGCTTATTTATGTGGCTGGCACGGCGTATACTACGGCTTTGTTTGTTTTTGAAGAATTCATTAAGACAAATACACGTTAGATCCCTGCGCTGCTGGAGCTACGGGTTTGTGCGGAAAGGCTACCTATATCATACCCTTGTATGATTTGATATGACAAAAACGCTGGTGATCCGTTTAAGGCCGTTCCTCGATTCGGACAAGCCACGCCCATTCGTTAGAGACACGTTTATGGCTCCCGTGCACGAAAGAAAGAGATGCAGCGCTCTTAAGGATCAGACTTTTTGAGTAAACTACGAAAAATAAGCGAATCTATAAAGTGTTCTCTAATTTTGTTTCTGTGACTTTTTAGAAAAACCAGAATACCATATTTTTTACTAAGTTATATTGCTTAATCTCTTATAGTTTACGTAAGCTAAGAAAAATAAGGGGAAAAAGGACCCAACTTCGGATTTTTTTTCTATCGATGCAACTTTCAGCAATCGTGTTTCGGCTTGTGCCAAAAACAAGAGTATATAGTCTAATAATATATATTCGAAAATAAATTCAGCCCCTTTTCCCGTTTAGTCACTAGAGCGTTTGAAAAAACCTACAATTTTTCAAAGTAGCCCCTTAAGGGCTGAGTACTCGTATCCGTCAGTAACATTGACACCTCACACACAAGGTGTATTTGCCAAGAGAGGCGGATAGTCAGTTTTCCAGTATAGATAGTACTCGTTCGATAATATTTCTATCTTTATCATATCAGCGCTACGTCTGACCCGAAGTAAGGTGGTTAACCCCGTTAGTAAGATCAGAAAGTATGTATTACCTCTACATTATATACGGTAACTTTGGTTTACTCTCGTTCAGATGGCTCTTCATACTTGGAGCCTCAAAAAAGTTCTTAGATCGGGTCACTCTATTTAATTATCTCTGGTAAGATACATAGTATGCTACGTAGGCATGAATTAAAAATGCCTAACTCTGACAACTTTCTAGACATTAATCTTGTGAGACCTACATCAAGACAGACAAACGAACTGCCCCCATTCCTACGGACGGCTTGTTTATTTCTTAATTGATTAAATCCCGGCCTTGGAATTTTGTCTCGAACATTTTTCCCGGATTTTGCCGTTCGAACCCTCTTCAATTAGAGTTCGGTTCGCTCGAGTAGTTGCCAGTTAGGCCTTAAATGTTCTTTAAACAATTTGTTTTATAACTGGGTCGAAACATCGAGAAGTTAGGTCATAACTGAAATATTTCACTCTGAGAAATTCGTGTTAAACTTTTATTAAATTTTAATTAGTATATCATCGAAATATACTTGCTAATTTACTGTGAAATCCTCCAACGCTAACACTGATTACCGTTCATTTGGTAGTCCAGATCTAAAAGGTCTGGATTACAATCGAACAGCAGCAATTTAAAATGCTGAACAACATATCTATCCAATCAGAAACGAACTGTTTAAATGAATTAAATAGATCCATTGCAAATCTACAAAACGTGACTGACGTATCATGTTTGTATGGAAAACATTAAAACCCTGGCAAAAGTACGTAATATCCGCCAATCGCTGTCCGCACGGTTTCCACTGAAAGATAAATGATATTGGATTCTCGTTTAAAAACAACTGCGCCACGTTTTCATTTCGATTATTGTAAAACTGTGTCGCTGTTTTTTTAAGGCTTTTCTGTGTTGGCTTCGTAACGTACTAACTACGAGTTAACAGACTAGAGAGAATGGCAACATATACTTTTGTTTTTTCTAGTTGAAACAATTCAGTTTCATTTACTTTTAGCTTAGTTACAAATAGTTATTTTAGGGATCATCCATTTATTACATCACACCTCAAGGGGAGGGGAGGGGGTCCACAAAATGAGACATATCGTGACATGGGGGAGGGAGGCGTTCCATGTTTGTGACCTCACATATTTTTTTTTTACAAAATCTAAGTAAAAAAAAATCAACTGTTAACAAACATTGCACCAAACTAATTTTCTATAAATTTGATACAATTTTTCTGGCAATCTTAATAAAAAGCTAGTTTCAAAGTGATGTTGTAATTTTTACCTTCCAAAACTAAAAATCTAAATGTGACGTCACACTAAGGGGGGAGGGTGCAGTTAATTGTGACGAAGTGTGACAAGGGGGGAGGGAGGGGTCAAAAAATCATGAATTTGGTGTGACGCAATTAATGGATGATCCCTTATTTATATTTTACGCAGGAACAAATGACTTAAAGGTGACCATAATAATATTAAACTAAGTAAAACCAGCGTCCTCGGCACTATGTAACAGGGGCCGCTTTTAGAATCGTTTTTAATTTTTTCACGTTAGTTAGTTTTAATTTGTTTGTAAAAGTTTTTTTTAGTAAATCCTATATCTACAATAAACATGATACATTACATATTATGTTTATGTACTTACTTATTACTAACTTTTGTCATCAAACTTGTCAATTTCACTCTCATACCTACATCAGTTAGACTCCCATCTACTCATTCAGCAGAACCGGGTAGAACTCTCTCCAAGTGATTTCGCTAAGCTCGATAGGGCTATCCAAAATGCCATCCATGGTTGTCATTTTATCGCCAATCGCGTCATGCGTCACTTTCACACTTACATACTTTTTAGAATGTGACAGCTATGGGGACAGGCGATAAATAAAAACCCAACCATATTAGGCTAGTAGTGTAGCATGTATAATCACATGGTAGGTTTGCTACACAGGTCACAGAAAAGTACTGGATTTTCCTCCGGCTACACGGAAAAAAAAGCTTCCGGGATATTCTCAATCTAATACATTATTTTATTACGTTGAAAATATTTCCTCGTGACAAGTATTTATTTCCTTTAACGAAGATAAAATAAAGTTTTAAATATAACGAAGCGAATATATTCTTACAGATTCTCTAGTTTTCTTTTACCTAAGATAATACTTGTTTGATTAAAGTACAATCTCTCTTATTTACTCAATATACTCTTGAAACAATACATTGTTGTATTTCCATTTTAAGAAAACGTGGTTTTATTAAGCGAAGAATCATATTTCTGGTAAAGGAAATAAATACTTGTCACGAGGAAATATTTCCAAGATAATAATAATGTCTTGGATTGAGAATATCCCGGAAGCTTTTTTTTCCGTGTACCATCCCACTAAACAGTCCACTCGCTTTACCGCTCCAGTAGTATAAAGCCCATGTCAGGATCAAAAACAGAAACACTCGTACAGTTGCCATTAAATATATCGGAGCGGCCACAGTACTCGAAAATATCTGAACATGCGCTTTATCGCCTTGACAATAGAGGCATTGTTCAGATATTTGTACTACCTTAGCCACTCCCATGGCGACTGTATAAATCACAATCTGAAACTTCTAGTATTTTACACACTTTGGTAGGTAACAGTATAATGCTAATCCATTTAGCCGTTTTGCAAGAACAATGAACAACTATTCCTTCGTCTGTCCTGATAAATCCAAATTTATCTACTTATGCAGTTTACTTTCAATAAATTTTATTTCTACTATAATATTATCCAACGTTAATGTTGTGGTGCTGCTACTATAACGTTATGAAACATTTGTGTAACAAAGATGCCATTATTATAACATAATAGCGGTATCCTTGTTGTTGTTGTATTATACCATATGTAACTGAACGAAAAACATTTACTCAAACCCGTTAATGTTTAGGTCTTACTGAGCATCTTTTATTATGGGACCAACCCCGAAATCGCAAAATAAAAATTGGACTCTCCCATAAGAAATTTCAAAATATGACCAGTAAAATGTATGAAACAGCCAAATTTTTTTTTGTGATTTCGGGGTTGGTCCCATAATAAAAGATGCTCAGTATGACCTAAACATTAACGGGTTTCAGTAAATGTTTTTCGTTCAGTTACATAGTGTAGAACATTTTGTAACACCAGTGAAGCAGTAGCATAATATTAAGTGCAGGTATATATAAGTTTAGTAAAAGGTAGATTCTTGACACAAATGTTCCTTCCGAAAGAATGCCAGCAAAATGGCAGTCACAAGTCAAGATAACATTATCGCGTAACATAAGTCATGCGCGCGCCAGCGTTAGGCACATTATCGGGCACATTAGAGATGACGATGATACACAGTAAACTATTCAAAACAGTAACTAAGGCTAGTTCGAACTCGAGTAGGTACCTACTTAGTTGGAGTAGTCCAATTTAAAATGGCAGTCACAAGTCAAGATAACATTATCGCGTACCATAAGTCATGCGCGCGCCAGCGCTGGCACATTATCGGGCACATTAGAGATGACGATGATACACAGCAATCTTTTCAAAACAGTAAGTATGGTTTGCTTGGGTTCGAGTAGACCAAAATTAAAATGGCAGTCACAAGTCAAGATAACATTGTCGCGTACCATAAGTCATGCGCGCGCCAGCGCTGGCACATTATTGGGCACATTAGAGATGACGATGATACACAGCAATCTTTTCAAAACAGTAAGTATGGTTTGCTTGGGTTCGAGTAGACCAAACTTAAAATGGCCGTCACAGGTCAAGATACATTATCGCGGACCATAAGTCATGCGCGCGCCAGCGTTAGGCACATTATCGGGCACATTAGAGATGACGATGATACACAGCAATCTTTTCAAAACAGTAAGTATGGTTTGCTTGGGTTCCAGTAGACCAAACTTAAAATGGCCGTCACAGGGCAAGATACATTATCGCGGACCATAAGTCATGCGCGCGCCAGCGTTAGGCACATTATCGGGCACATTGGAGATGACGATGATACACAGTAACCTGTTGAAAACAGTACAGTAAGTATGGTTTGCTCAGATTCGAGTAGTTCGAGAAGTCCCATTTAAAAATGGCAGTCACAAGTCAGGATAACATTATCGCGGACCAGACTTAAGTTATTCGCACTCCAGACACATTATCGGCCACAATAGAGATGCACAAAACTTTTCAAAGGCCATGGCAGGATAAGGGAACATCTGGTGCCTTAATAGCTTTTCCGGCTAATTTTTTTTGTGATGATGGGCCCTGCTGTTAGTAACACTTATACAAAATTACAGCATTCTCCTCTTCTTACTTTCCAAGAAAAAAAATTTAACAAAAATCATTTTTCATGAATATTTCCGCTTCTGTAGATTTAATTAATTAGTGCTTTAAACATATAATACACTTAGCTGAGACGGACAATATGTCACTATAAACCACATAACATTCCATAGACAGATTCTTTATTTTAAGGGTTAACATTTTTCATTTTTTTTTTCATAAGTTCTGAGAGAGGGACACCTCCAATTTTTTAACACATAATAGCCTTTTTGATGGCCTATAACATAAATTAAGTTCAAGCTTCTAGCATTGGTGCATAGTACAAAAAATATTAAAATAAAAGTTGGTAAGTCCCTGTGACGTAATAAAAAAGAAATAAATTCATCTTATATTAAACCTTTTTGTAAATGTTTATAAATATAGATATATAAATAGTACTATAATATCAGGCCAGTGATAAATCATTTATAAACATTTACAAAAAGGTTTAATATAAGATGAATTTATTTCTTTTTTATTACATCACAGGGACTTACCAACTTTTATTTTAATAATTTTTGTACTATGCACCAATGCTAGAAGCTTGAACTTAATTTACGTTATAGGCCATCAAAAAGGCTATTATGTGTTAAAAAATTGGAGGTGTCCCTCTCTCAGAACTTATGAAAAAAAATAATGAAAAATATTAACCCTTAAAATAAAGAAACTGTCTATGGAATGTTATGCGGTTTATAGTGACATATTGTCCGTCTCGGCTAAGTGTATTATATGTTTAAAGCACGAATTAATTAAATCTACAGAAGCGGAAATATTCATGAAAAATGATTTTTCTTAATTATTTTTTTTCTTGGAAAGTAAGAAGAGGAGAATGCTGTAATTTTGTATAAGTGTTACTAACAGCAGGGCCCATCATCACAAAAAAAATAGCCGGAAAAGCTATTAAGGCACAAGATGTTTCCTTATCCTGCCATGGCCTTTATGTATTTGGATAATTCAGGCTCTGTTTGCCGTTTTTACAAATGATTTCATTTTCATGTCATCACTGCTATACTTTCTTTAAAAACAAATGAGTCTACACTCATTAGTAAGTATTGGGTCAACAATGACTTTTCTGTACCTATGCTCCATTTAATGCTGCAGCAACTTCTTTACGTCACCCCATTGCTTTAATAGGGAATATTACGCAAAACTCTGCGTAGAGGGCGGCACTAGCACATCCAGAGGGCCTACCACGAAACACGAAAATAAGAATTTCGTTACCTGGTTCTCTGTCACTCTTTCATATTCGAGCGATAGAGAGGCACATGTCAAAATTTCGATTCTCTCGTTTCACGATAGGCCCTTTGTAAACAAACCGCCTTGGTGCGCAAATGACATATTTATTCGTTATAAATTATCTATGAAAACTTGTAAAAAAACTGTTTAAGGCCTAGTATGTATTAAAAACTCTATGGTTTACCGGTGTGCTAGTGCTGCACTCTGGTGGCAGAATATTGCAGTAATATCCCCTATTAGCCTAAAGCTAAAGTCGACACTCATCTCATGTATGGCAACTGCCATCATACATTGGTCGAGCGCGCTTGCTCAGAGCGAGCATTCTTTGGCCGTTGGGTGAGGCTTTTAAAATTAAAAATATTTTCGAGTACCAACTGTATCAGCATAGTTTACTGTACATATACTGGCTCCATTTGCGCCTGCACCTTGTTTAGGCGCTGATTGTCTGTGGCCGCCATTTTGTCTAGCTAAGCTGTTTCGCTTATTCTCACATTACGCTGGGCTCAAGGGCCATTACCTTTTTTGTTGAACAAAGTATTTATCGTGATAATTTGGCGTTATAAATGGATACTTCTTATACTAATTTGTTGGAAACAAAGCGATAATGCTATACAATTTATTTAGTCTGACGTTGCAAAACTATACATCATTATTAAGTATAGGTACTTAAATGAGAACAGTCTTAAAATTATGAAGTCAAATTACAGTCGCCATACTATTGTATGGCGATTTTTGTGTACTCTGACCGCTCCGATATATTTATCGGAGCGGTCAGGGCAGGGTACACAAAAATATCTGAACATGCACTTTATCACTTTGACAATAGATGCGTTGTTCAGATATTTGTGACCACCTTGGCCGCTCCGATAGATCTGATGGCATCGGTCATACATAATACGGCTAAATTACGAACGGCGACTGGCTCAACAATCCGGGTTCATGACTGTACCTTGAACATCATAACTAGCTGCGAAATGTTACAGACAGAGGTGGTTTATCGCAACTGAAGTCCAAGTCAGAGTCTATTAGTTTAGCCAGAGACTATAGAGATATAGACGACCACAGCCTAAGAACTTTTTGAAGCTCATGTCAATTGCGCCATCTATGTCAAAGCCACCTAATAATACCGAAAATGTAAGAGAAATGTCACCTGCACTGCTACTCCACCTAGTAGCTACTAGTGTACTACTAGTACGCTATTTGTTACTAGGTGGAGTAGCAGTGCAGGTGATATTTCTCTTACATTTTCGGTAAGGTGCGTTGGGGTAAGATAGTAAGGTATTTTTTAGGGGTAAGATAAAAAGTAGTCTGTAATGCTCCGGAATATGGACGACCCCCATTTGTCTTATCCCAAAAAAAAACCTTTCTATCTTACCCCAACGCACCTTATTATTATACCTTGCGCAATCCAAGAAGCCGCTTTTGACACCTGTCATCTCAGTACAAATGTACTGAGATGACAGGTGTCAAAAACCGCTTCTTAGGTTGCACAAGGTATAGGTGGCTTTGACATAGATGGCACAATTGACATGAGCTTCAAAAAGTTCTTAGGCTGTGGTCGTCTATATCTCTATAGTCTCTGGTTTAGCTGAACGTACCCGAAACCGAACATGAAGGTGGTGCAGTGAGAAAGAAAGCACGTAGGTAATTCCCGGGAGACATTTCGAAACGTGCTCGGAGGTACTTGTACTGTTTTTACTTTGAAGGTATAGGCAGACACCGCGAGCTCCGATATAACTGCCGGTTAAAATTATATCGGAACCGAAGCCAGAGCTGAAGGTTTAAAATCAATCGGAGGTTCTAGTTTATTGGAACTTGCGCCGAAGCTCCGTTATATCCATTCAAAATTAGATTCGGCTCTAGCATAAACTAGTGGTTCTGTGAACCGTAGACTTCGGATAACATAAATAACGCGACAGCAAACTTTCCCCCTTTCCCCCCTCATTTTCCCCCCAATAAAAAAAATGTCTCGACAATTTTTGGCAAATAAATCAAGGAACGTACATGCCAAGTTTCATCGAAATCGGATGAAAAATGCGACCTCTAGACCGACACTGACCAACCAACCAACCAACCAATACACACGCATCAAAATGCCAAATCGTCGTACTAGTGAAAACGGAGACGTTCGTCGCCTCGCTACGCTCGGCTCCTCAGTCAATTATGTTTGGAATACTCAGGTGCAACTACTACGAAATTAATAGGATGGTACCCTTGCGTGTATGTGAGCAAAATAATAACTAGCAAGACCATTGCAACATGCCAGCATGATTACAACACGTAAAATGGGTAATTTTCCGTCGTTTCGACCTAATGACAAATTCTCCACAGACCTTTGACATTTTAATCGTGAGACTGCTCGTTCAGGTGTTACGAACCTTAAGAAATAATTTGCAAGTACAGTCGTCATCAGATATATCGGAGCGGCCAAGTTGGTCACAAATATCTGAACAACGCCTCTATTATCAAGGCGATGAAGAGCATGTTCAGATATTTTAGAGTACCGTGGCCGCTCCGATATATTTGATGGCGACTGTACCTACTACACAAGACACAAGTACAGTCGCCATCAAATATATCGGAGCGGCCAGGGTACTCAAAAATATCTGAACATGCACTTTATCGCCCTGATAATAGAGGCGTTGTTCAGATATTTCTGACCACCTTGGCCGCTCCGATATATCTGATGGCGACTGTACAGTCAGCGTCAAATATATTGTAACAGCTAGATTAATCAAATAGTTCGTCACACCATACAAAATATATGGTTTGACGAACTATTTGAACACTTTGGCTGTTACAATATATTTGACGCTGACTGTACCTACACAGTACAGTCGCCATCAGATATATCGGAGCGGCCAAGGTGGTTACAAATATCTGAACAACGCCTCTATTTTCAGAGCGATAAAGTGCATGTTCAGATATTTTTGAGTACCTTGGCCGCTCCGATATATCTGATGGCGACTGTACAACCACATTTGCAGCGGCAATGTAGGTATGGTCAAGAGAGTGTATCTCTGTCAATAAAATTAAGTTTGACGACATAATAGCAGGTAAGTTTTAGTTTAATTAGTTAGTAGCCAATAAACTATATTCTCATAATCATTAACCATGATACATATTATGCATTAAGTTAAAATTAAGTCTAGAATAATGAGAATAGGTCATCTTGCATGGAAATTTCTATGCAAAATGACCCGACATGTCCTTGACTATAGTCCTAGTCTAATAATAAAAAGTCACATAATTCCTTACGTCCTTGCTCAGAGATAAAAGTAAATAAAACTGTCATGTCCGTCATAAACTCTTAATTTACGTAATGAACGTTAATGGCGGCCAACGGTCAACTTGATTTAACGAATAAACTTGTACTTTGCAAATGCGTTGCGTCCAACGAACGTGAAATTAATATTTAAAGTAATTACGGATCTGCTGGCCGGAATAAAGTGTTTTATTACTACTACAGTGAAGCATAAAATATAAATAAGATTTAAAAAATGCCTACTGTAATTTCTTGCAAAAGTCACGTAGGTACTGCTCAACAAGACTATGATAACAAACCCAAACACAATGAGCTTCCATTGTTTTCACTTCTCATGCTCTTAAAACAAACTCGATAAAAAAAAAAACCTACACTGAAGAAATGAAACAGCTATTAATAAATAAGTTTTTGCTATTTTCAACTGAATGACTCGCTTCGCATGGATAGCCTTCAAAGTTCGTTGCTAAAATCAAAGAAGTCAACTTGACTAACGTATGTACTTATGTAAAACTAATTTAATTTGTTAAAAATAAATAAGGGAATCAGGTAAGGGGTATATTCACTAGGACACTCATTTGGATTCAAATTAGTGCTTGGTTAAAATAACCAAAAACGTTTAGCAATTATTGCTTGTTTGTTATTAACAAAGCTTTATTCCGTGTTTTAAATATGTTGGTTGAATGCAACTAAAAATATATTTACCAAGCGAAATTGGTACTTTGCTAAAACTCATTTTTTCCGTGTACCGACTTGTGGTTTCCATCATCAGACCAGCTCGATGACACCAAATGTCAGCTCAACACAACGGATTTCCCATACCAAGCATTCCTGTCTGAGCCAATGGTTTCCAGAAACTAAGACGACATCATCTTTCCAATTAATACTTCACGATTTTTATACTTTCAAAATCGGGAGTCTAACTAGCTTCTAAGCGTTAAGTACGTAAGATATAAGTAAGTATATTGACTGGAGTACTTTTCTTCTATATTTACCTATGTCAAGTAATTGCATCTCGATCAAAACGTTTCATCGTTTGCTTTCTCCGCAAACACACGCATATTGGCTGCTGCCAATTCGTAGAATATCGTTGATGAAACATCAACCTTATTATCATAAAATAAGGTTGATTTTGTCAATGAATGATGTAATTAGGTGGGGTGGTTTTAGGAAGCAATCACTCGAAAATGTTTGCTAGCCCTGCCGATACGTGCGTTAATTAGAATGTTTTCTGTCATTCATTTCACTGACATTGCGTTACGTAAAATGTTGACTACTTCTAAACCGGTGAACGACAAAAACATGGAAATTATAAATCTGCACAATGGCACCTCATTTTTGCGGAGCATTCCATGTGTAGGACAAAGTACTGGTATATAACCGCGAAGCACTTCGTTCATCGAATCGTCTATTTGCATCACTCTCTTTCGTATATGCAAGAGCGATAGAGACGGGACCATCGTTTTGTCGATTTTCGAACTTCGCGGTAGGCCCTCTGGCGTATTTTGTATACGAGTTGGTAACGTAACATTTGCTTTAATTCCGAATGACCTGCCCGTGCCCGTCTGTATTGGTTTTGGCTTATATCAGCGATCGTCAGTACTAGAAAACTGAAATATTTATATACTGAATATTTACATTAGTCATGCCACATGATAAAACTCCCCGGGGCCTCAAAGATCCTACTTTTTTTGTAAGCCACATTTCCTAACTTCTAGGCCGAGCAAAGCCACAGTAAAACCTAGTTAAACAGTAATTATTCAATGAAACTAGCATAGTATTAAATATGTATGTGGCAACTAGCGCAAAAACTAATTCAAATCCGAATCCGCTATGCAAATGTGTTAATGGGTACCGCGCAATGAGGCTAGGGTTGCCTCTAGCTGGTTGCCAGTAATTAGGGTTGTACATACACGCGCAGTACACAAAGGCTAGGGTTGCCACTGGCTGGTTGCCAGTAATTAGGGTTGTACGCGCAGTGCACACATTTTCCAAGATATTGGGAGTAGTTTTGCTTGGAAACAATTAATATTTTCAGTAGTGTTTACAATTAAGCTTTAGTTTAAATTCAATTATTTTGTTATAGCTGTTGGATCTCCTGTAGGTATAGGTACTTATATAAAGGCCGATTCAGTGGACGTGAGCAGGATTAACACCGCGGATTCAGTCAATAACAAGCTATTGTTTGACACCATCATTAGGGGATCCTGCCATTTGACCAAAATATTTTTGACCAAATTTCATTTCCCAACCAAACTTTCCCAACCGCACATTTGTCAACCCAATCTTTCCCATATACTTATTTGTCAATTTAAAGTTTCGACAAATGATAATTTCCTAAATTATTACTCAAGCAACTTTCAATAGACCAACTGATGTTTTTCCAAATGTTTCACTTGGACAAAAAATGTTTCACAATTTTAATTTTGGCAAAAAGATGATTACACAAATAATTTTTATCCAAATAAATGTTTAGACAAAAAATGTTTATCAATAGTATTAGTTGGACAAAAAATGTTTCCTCAACCCTCATTTTGTCAAATAAATCAGTGGACAAATGATATATATCCAAAGCATAGTTTAGTTAAATATTGTTTGTTAAATGTTTTAATTGGACAGAAAATATTTACTCAACTTTTGTTTTATCAAATAAATTACTGGACATATGATTTAAATCCAAAGCAATGTTTATAGACGGAGAGCTGGCCACGTCAGATATGACACAATAATGAGAGCAACGAAACCCCTTTAGTTAGTTTGCTATACTATGCTTATTTCTAGATCCGGACATCTGGCAGCTGTAAAGTGGTGGAGGTCAAAGAATGCAAATAACTTGAAGAAAATAAATTCTAGAGTTCTGGTTTTGATCCAATATTATGAAAAATTATGTAATTAATTAGATTATATAATATCCAAAAGTTTCGATTAGGGGAAGTACTGCCAAATGATGTATAACTTAATTTTTGGTTATTCACCTACTGTTTTTGTTTGCGCAATAAAACACAATGTTTTTTGTTCTTATGTTAAAATATAGGCCCTGTTCTCTATAAATGACACAATTTCAGCAGTTTTTACCTATTTCGGCATTACTTTTTTTCAACTTAAAAACTTTGTTGGTCTGTCACTCTGATCTCCACCCATTAAAAGCTGCCAGATGCCCGGATCTAGCAATAAGGATGGTTATGCAATCTCACTGGACTGATGACAAACCTCTCATTATTGTGTCACATCTGACGTGGCCTGCTCTTAGACCATTAGTCAAATAGCTACTGGACTCAGTGCGAAAATAGAACCCCGCATAGGGGCTTCGTCGACATCTTGGCGCACAAGCAGACAAAAACGTCCCTGCCATTACCGATGTAGATTTGTTAGATACCTTTTGCCTTTCAGAGCTGAAATGGAAGCCCGCGAACTTCTGCCAGAAAAGTAGGTTAGGTTAGACCCGCGACCCCCACGGAAACAAACCTCTGCCAGAAAAGTAGGGTAGGTTAGATTAGAACTGTGACCTCCCATCGAAACGAACTTCTGCCAGAGAAGTAGGTTAGGTTAGGTTAGAACCGCGACCCCACGGAAATGAACTTCTGTACGAAAAGTAGGTTAGGTTAGGTTAGAACTGCGACCCCACGGAAATGAACTTCTGTCAGAAAAGTAGGTTAGGTTAGGTTAGAACCGCGACCCCACGGAAATGAACTTCTGTCAGAAAAGTAAGTTAGGTTAGGTTAGAACCGCAACCCCACGGAAATGAATTTCTGTCACAAAAGTAGGTTAAGTTAGGTTAGAACTGCGACCCCACGGAAATGAACTTCTGTCAGAAAAGTAGGTTAGGTTAGGTTAGAACTGCGACCCCACGGAAACGAACTTCTGTCAGAAAAGTAGGTTAGGTTAGAACCGTGACCCCACGGAAATTAATTTCTGCCGTAAATCCTAGTAAACGATAACGTTAACTGTCTTATTATTTGCCATAATTTGTTTGGTAATGACATAATTTGGGATGATGATTGTAAATTGAACGAATTTTTGTAACATGAAAAAACTACCAAACGGATATTTGTTTAAAAAATAATTTGCCTAATGCCGATTTGGGATAAATTAGTTTGCTGAATGATGATTTGGCATATGAAATTTTGTGAAATAAAAAATTACCAAACGGGTCATTTGCTAAAAAAATATTTGCTGAATGATACGTTTGCCAATACTTGTTTTGCGTTTCGTATGTTTTGGCAACTAATGCATTCGGTTAATTAAAAATTGGTGAAGTGAAAATTGTCAAAATAAGGAATTGCCGAAACATTTATTTGCATATTGTTGAGTTGCTAAAAAAATGTTTGCGTAATATTTAGTTGGGAAATGTTTATTCGGTATTTATGTTTTTGGGAAACATTATTTGGGAAGTGAAAATCTGGCAAATAATTTTTGGTTATACATCAGTAATCCCATTATTAGTGTAAATAGCTCTAAATTTTTATATTTTTGTTTGTTGACCACAGATTACACAGAACAAAATTTCTTTTTTTCAAAAACTGAAAAAAATGGTTCACGTAGTTTTGGTACGTTCCCTTAACTATGTATGTAGGGTTCTTGCTCACGTCTCCTGAATCACCCTGTATACTAAAAGTTAAGAGCTGCATTTTCTTAACATAGATCATATTAAAACCGATCAAGCGTATGTCGATTTTATATACAAAAATACATGAGTAATAAGTAATAACGGTAAGAAAACCGTTTGGCTTGACATATTTGAAAGCGTGAAATATGTTAAAATAATGACGACCAATGTTTATTTTACTTATTATTTTTTAAAATTAAAAATAAGTAAGTAAGTAAGTAAATATTCTTTATTGCACCAAAATACAAGAGTAATAAAATAAATATTACAATAAACTTAAAATTAGGTAACAACAGGCGCTCTTATCGCTAAAGAGCGATCTCTTCCAGACAACCTTTGGGTAGCAGGATCACATAAATAATGGTTGACATTTCAGAAAATTACATAAATTATGGAGTATTTTAACATTATTTGTATGTATACAACACCGTGTGTTTTAAACAGTCAGGTTCTACGAATTTTATTATAATTCTCGATTCCAAAATAAAATAAACAAAAATAACAGCAATGCTAATTAAAATCCTGGCAATATCGTGAAAACTCATAAATGGTGAACGCAGGATGTCGTTCCGCTGCGATCGTCATTTTGTTTTTACCAGAGACATACTAAAAATAAAGACAGCCACAGACCAATGACACGAATTTTATTCATGCATGGACTTCAAAATTATTAAGGTCAACTCGGCAAAGATCGGATAGCAAGCAATTATAGCAAATTCTGCATAGCTTTTTTTACGAAGTTTTAAAATTTTTGTAGAACTGTTCTAGAACAGTTTTAGGATTTCGTAAAAAAGAAAGCTATGCAGAATATGCTGTAATTGCTTGGTATCCGATCTTAGCCTCGCGCTTCGCTTAATAGAAATTTACCCTGCCTACGAAGCTGGAGATGAAGCTGGGGTCAAATATTGGTTGAGCCATAAGTATGTTACAAATGCACGTTTACTCAAATAGGTTATACCTAAACTATATGTATAGTAGGTATATTCAATTTATGAGGAAGTGTATCGCCTAGTACTTGCGCTTTGCAATTTCGAACTAGGTCATTCTATGTAAGATTGTCCCTAAATATTTATTTAGTTGATTATATCTTTATTTTTAACTTGTCTTTAGCTTTTTTAACTCTCAACCCAGAAATTGTCCGTACTTTAATAACGGTGCTACACGTGTTTCGTTTTACGTGTCAATACTTCGATTGGTGTGGAAGTGAAAAAGATATATTAAAATTGGCTATTTTGTGAGTCATTTTCTGGGAGTGCTGAAAGGGTGTTTTTTCATACCTACCCGTAACCAAATCGTGTGATTTTGATAGTTAGGACTTAGGCCATACTGAATAAATCTTTCTATGATACCAACTCCGACATTTCAAAATAAATATTTGACTGATTTCAACGACTTGCTTTTGTTTTCTTTACATCGAAGTGAGGATGAAATAATATGAATGAATGGCGCTTAAGTTTTTGAATTAAACCACAAGGTGTCCTAATAACATTTATGTTCTATAAAATAGAGAATGGAATTACGATGACAGACGGTATGTTTCAACCGACACCAAATCCAATTGATACCTTTTTGGATTTGTGAAGCATTTTGAGCAAAGCCTTTGACCTCCAATCGCCAAAGTCGCCCGCAGCCAAATCATGCTTGTACCTAAACTGCTTGTTTGACTTTATACACACATCCTACAATGATGAATTAAAACTTCTAGAACACAGGAAAATCGGCTCTATAGAAATAGAAATAAAACTCACTTCAAAATACATTCTAAACGAAATTCAGAGCAAAACCGTGGGTAGTTGCATAGGGGAGTGACCGCAAAGTCGCCAACCCTAATTTACTGGTGACAATATAAAACAGAGGCAACCCTAGCCTTTCATTAAGGGTTTTGTACCCTATTAACGGACTTTGCAAGTGTTTAATGTGGTTTTGAGTTAGAAAGCTGATTTTAAATGAAAATAGAACACTATTGACACATGTATAGTGTGTTTCTGTAATAGGAGCAATAAATTATAAACGTAGATTCTACTCCTCAAACCAGGAAACGTTTGTTCAGCGACTTTTAAAATAACGTATGGTTTGATTTTTAGGACACTTTAAAGTTTTTTCCAACACCCAATGTATTCCGAAATTGACTATCTCTGTAGGGTGGCAAGCAATGTCAATTAGACGGATTTTAACGTTCATTGAAAATACTATTTAGTTTGTATGAAAAAGAGACAATCTACAAAATACATATTTTTTTAAAGTTGTTGAACAAAAGTTTTGTAGTTTGAGGAGTAGAATCTATGTTTTAATTTATTGCTCCTATTACAGAAACACACTTATTATTATGAGGATTTGCTATGGTTGGGAACCTGCTGTAAGTCCAGATTATGATTAAGAAAATGAAACCTATGTCAATTTTCATCATCATCATCATCATCTCAGCCATAACACGTCCACTGCTGATGCTTTCGGAAGATGCTGCTGCCCATCTCCCGGTATATTCCCTTAGCAGACTCCTACTGCAACCACGGGACGATATGGTGGGGGACAATTCTAAGGCCGGGCACCCCACGGCAAAGATAATTTTACTAGCCAGCAAAGATTACACAATATAATATGCTGACGCTACTGTCAGTACTGTTAAACTCGTCCAAAGTATATAATTGGGTTGTCCCAGATTCAAGCAAGGTCATTGACTTCGAACTTTCAAACTATCATGACGATTTTCAACTGAAGGTTTAATTATATTTTTAAAACTAGGCTAACTTTAATCTTGTTGAAATGACATCCCCACACAATCTCCTGTAGAAAACCCAGAGCAATTAAGTATATAAGGCAGAGCAATTAAGTATATTAGGCAGATCAATGTCCAAAAAAATTTATAATTTGAATTTTTATTATATATGAAGGACCCAAATTTTGAAACCAAAACAAAATAAGATACATGGTTTAAGGGACTCGGATTAAAAAATAATAAACCAGCTATCTATTTAGACGCTATAATTAAAAAAAAATACCGAATTCATTTAGGCTCCGCTTTTCCAAGAGAAAATGCCCGAGTTGCTATAAAGAATATTGAAATCACTATAGGTGTGCCTATTATAGTTGAAGAGTTCCTTCGATTTCTCCAGGATTCCATCATCAGTTCCATACCTGGTGACAATGGGACCAACTGTGAACAGTGTGTGTTTCAAACAAAAAAATAATTTTCCAAATCGGTCCAGCCGTCTTCGAATAATCGGTGAACATACAAAAAAAACAAAGATCCCGAAGAATTGAGACACTCCCTCCCTACATACAATCACGCCATAGGCAGAGATCACGGATTACCATTTGCTAAGATCAATGCAGCAAAATGGCTCTCCGTGAGCCACTTCTCACCCCCGTGAAGAATGACACATAGCGATATACACATTTACAGGACCGTGTTTGCGCCAGTTGATCAGACCAAATCAGCATGCTGACGGCCTCCACATGTCGAGACATTAGCCAAACAAGCTCCGTCCACACAATTGTATATTTGGCAAATAGGTTGGTATTCGGTCAGAAGACAATACCTACGGTATTATGCACTAGGATGGATTGATTAGCTACTATCGGTTGAGACAGTAGTCCGAGAGATTAGTAGTCCGATACTGAACTTCTTATATCGGTTCGAATTAATGATTTTAAGAATTCCAAAATACAAAAGTCTGTAAGTTATGTTTGGCGATTGTGATGTTTGGACGTTTATTTGTCCTGCTAGCCCATACATAAAATTACAACCATGGATGGTCTTCTGATCTCAGATACGACTGAATGGATTTAGAATGGAAGGAAATGGACCTAAGATGCTTTTTATCCCAAAATCAACATCTTAACTTAAGAGGTGATATGGCAACGATTTCAAAAAAAAGGGAGTCCTAAAGTGAGAGGAGGTTAAAAATTAAAAGGTTTTATTTATTTATTTAGGCACTTTACTGTATTATGAATATCAAATAAATTACTTGCGATTCTTCTAAATATGTTATACGATGTATCAAGAAATTTCTAAGATGAGGACGAGATGGTTGTTTCCAAAATTGTGATATCTGTGGCCTTATTACAAAACCAAATGGAATTGCGATGCTCTCCCGTAATTTTAACGCAGTATATTAGGTACTGTTTAACATTCCTGGGTTATTTATATGTCAAAGATATGTACACATTTTGCCTCTTATTATATGGGGACAAAGTTCAAACGTATACCGCGTGTATTTTGATATTACCACAAAAGGAAACCAGAAGCAAGCAGGTTTAGGTTTAGATGTTTTAAATCGACATTGCAATAAATATTTAGTTAATTGTTAATTAACACCCAATAATTAATGTTTTAATTTATTTCACTCAGCAATGTACTGCGTATACAGTACAATGTGACACATATCAATTGTGACGTTTTAAAGGCAAAGTAATCAGGTAGGAGCAATACATTGCGTGCTGAAATATTTTATATGGAAAAATAAAAGTCGTAAAATTTTAATAAAACATATGGAAGTATGTTTATTAGAGTCTATACTAACTACCCATAGCTTATGTGGTAATATCAAAAATACGCGCGGTATAAACATATACTTATACCTAAATATCTCAGAGATGGTATGTATGTTTTTCCTCGCGCCTGTCCGCGGATTTTGCGCTGTTTATCTGAAGTTTCGCTTCGCTGACTTTTTGCAAGCTGACAGAGAGTACAACATATTTGGTATTAGCGGAACAGCGTCAACCTAACTCCAGTACAAAAATACGTTCTATCAGTGGCAGAATTAGCTATGCGGGTGGGGTATTTGAAACAATCTGCACCCTCTTATTCTATTGATGACAAACATCTTCTTCCTCCTAGCGTTTATCCCGGCTTGGGGTCCGCTTGACAACCTAATCTCATGAATTGGCGTAGACACTAGTTTTTACGAAAGCGACTCCCATCTGACCTTCCAACCCAGAGGGGAAACTAGGTCTTTTAGGTCTATTGATGACAAACATGTCTTAAAAATTTGCCACCTCAACCGCTTAGCTGCTTTAACAGCTATCTGTACCTTCTAGATTCAACTCTGTTAATATATTTTTATGTATGTTCCCCCGAGGTTCATTATTTTCATACGTTCGAAGGTTTCATACGTTTAAAATGCCTTCTTTGGATATTTGTGATGAGAGTGGTGGAAGAATATATTTTTAACCTATTTAACACACATTAACTGTTAGACAATTTGGCATATCCGATATCCATAAAGGCAGCGGCACGGTTATTACCGAACCGCGATGAGAATACGATTGAGATAGCATTTCTAAACGCGGTTAGTAATATGATATAATTGAGATATTATACATATTGCTGCCAGATTAAATACTTCACTCAATTAGAAATTATATTTTAGTAGGTATGTTATAGTTTTAGACAATATCTGTTTTTCTTTCGTACCTCTGTTTTAAAAGTAAAAATTGTAAGAAAATTTTTGCAGTCGCATAAATCTGAAACTTCAAATGCATTCCATTGAAATTAATTAATACAGAGTTCCTTCTCCTTATAAATAGACTGCCCTATCTAATCCTACACGAGCTACCTTCCTCCCACAAACTTAACCGTTCACTTTACGATGACGCTTCTCCCATACATTCGGTCCGATTTACTACCGACGCCAAATTTATCCATCGGCAAAGATAAAATGGGGTTTCACCTCCGCATAGTTTTGTTTGCTTCACGGTATACCCGTGACGCGTGACATAAAGAAGGTTTAACTGAATTTAGTCGACTGAGATACTATCTACTGTAGGTTTCCTCGAACTGAAATTTACGGGGAAATACTTGTATTTAACATTCCTTAAAAAAGGTATTTCTATATTTTCGCACTAGCAGTTAGTTTTTCAATTCCAGGACATTAATAAAATAAAAAATATCCATGTAGCTGCTATGCTAAACTCCTATGTTGTATGGAGACCATGCACATAGTAACAATGCACTGATACTTGGCACAGTTAATATTTATGTGGTTTTAACTAGGATAAAATCGGGAGTTATCGAAAGCCAACACCTATTAAGTAAGAGATAAGGGGGGGAAGATTCACTTCACTGCGCTTATTTGAAGCCATTTTTAACCAAACTTTATTTGTGTTTTTGTTCTCTTCTAAAGTACATTATTTGTGTTCTAAGAATATGTTTTCGGCCTTAATTTATCCGAAAATGATATATTACATTTCCAGACAATCTATGATTTTAGAAAAAAACTGCTGTATCGGGTCAGAGGTGTAGGGTTAGAACCGGTGGTAGTTTCTTTTCTCTCTGACGTTCATAAGTGCATTGTAATGTGCCTAAATTGAAGAATAAATATCTTTTATCTTTTTATCTTTTATCTTTATACAGAACGCACCTGAGTCAACTCCGCCCTTTCGAAAAAAAAAATTGTGCATTGCCTATCGTTTAGAAATAGTTTAAAGTCCTGTGCTCCTCTTATTTTTAAAAACTCATACTGTGGGTAGTTTTCAAAGTTATAAACGAACGAAAGTTGAAACTACCACCTTAAGCTGCCAAATGAAATGTTCATCAAATCAGACGTCACCTGATCCCGTCCCGTAACGGGTTTTTTACGGCCGAATAAAGCAAATGCCTGCATTCTGGCTGCTTAGGTACAGATTACATAGTATTCTATTAGATACGCCACTGTAAAACAAGAGATACCTACATTGAATAATCGGCTTTTATTTTTACCATAATTATTGATTGATTTAGTTAACTTTTATTATTTAGAAAACCGTAGAACTAAAACCGTAGCTTTTATTTGTAGAACTATTTTATCTAACGAGCGAAGTAAAAGACTTACTGACTACATCGGATACAAAATAACTGTTAGCAGGCCATTGGAATTTGGAATGTCCGTGCATTTCGATAGCTTTTTGATTTTGTTCCGCGATAATTTTAATAACGTTCTTTTGATCTTCATGAGATTTTTTGAGGTTTTACCAGAGATGAATATAATTATGTAGAGTTTCTTATGTGAGCCGGATTGACAAGGGGCTTCTGAAATGAGAAGTTTTGTTGATCCAGAATATGAGACAGTTTCTTTTTTTAACCGACGTCAAAAAAGGAGGAGGTTCTCAGTTCGACTGAATTTTTATTTTTTGTATGTATCTCCGTGAATCGTGAACCGATTTTCAATTATTTTTTTAATCGTACGGGTATAACCCCTAGATGGTCCTATTGTCACCAAGTCGGGGTCTGATGATGGGATCCTGGAGAAATCGAGGGAACTCTTCAACTATTATAGGCACACCTATAGTGATTTCACTATTTTTTACAGCAACTAAGTCGGTTCTTTTTTGTTTAAAATTATTTTAGTGTCATATCTGAAAAAGCATTATGTAATCTTTGTTTTGGGTCACCGTCCATGAAGGCAAAGCCATCGTTGGCCTATTTAACGGGTAAATAAAATTAATTAGGTACAAAACACATTTTCCGGGTGATATATGCCTTCGGGCCTTTCTGGGCTCAAGAGCTCAATTTTACGACGGGTTTTATACAAATTTCGGCGTAAAAGTGCGGTTTATTGAATGTTTACCAACGTCGTATCTAATTTACAGCGATTTTCTATTCTAAACGTTATCTAATGGGAAATAGAGTTCATTTTAAATTAATACATAAGTCAGATTATGAGGTTTGAAGAATGCAAATATAGGCCTGTGTGATTACCTTCTGTTTAATTCTGGGTTGGGCAGTTCTCAATGTTTCAATTAAAATTATTTTTGATTTAGGAATACACAAATCAACATAAATATTTTTTTTTGTTTATTTCTAGGTCACTTTTTCCTTTGTATATGACATCTATATAAGTTTATTATTTTTGACTTTTTTATCAACCACGTCGAGAAAGAAAGTAAAACGAATGTAGTAGTAAAATGTTGTTTTAATATCATACTCGCTACAAAAGTACGTATTGCTTAGATATATAATGAAATTTTAGCTAATAAGTTATAAATTTAGTTTATCTAAAGCCAGCCATTCACAAAGTTCACAATAGCACATATATACCGTATTTATTCGATCAATGTGGAGCATGATAGTCTTCGCGAATGTATTCTCAAATGCCAATATGAATGATTTTTTCGGATGACATCATTCGATTCTATGTCCCGTGAAATCGAATGTATCTAATAAACTAAAATATCTACATTAATGTAGCTCAAAAACGTCAAAGCACTTTGTGTGGAAAGCTACTGTAAGCCTCGAAATTCACGTACTTTGATGTGCGCCAAATAGCCGACGGAATAACACCAAGGTCATAAAAGATTCGCCTCCGATCGCGAATGTCGTCCTACAAAATACGCTTCCAAATGTCGACACGACCAATTCTCATTCAAAAACTGAAGGCCAATCCTGAATTTTAATGGAATAAAACCTAGGGACTAAAAGAGCGTGAAACAATAATTCCCATCACTGCCGAGCCCCAATTTTCCACTGTTTTGACACCAGCGATTTGACACTGCAATTTCTATTCATGAGCTTAGGTGACATGCCAACTAGCAAACATAACGCTGCTTTCACACAGCCCCTTATCACCATTAAAATAGAGAACAAACTCGATTGAATGCACAATTTTTGGACATTGTTTTAACACGTCGCCGACTGCCATGTTCTAGTTTTTTGACAGGGATATTCCGTGGGTTTTTGGAAACGAATTGCTTTATCATATTCTATGACTGTGAAATTATAAGCGGGTTGTAAATCATATGTGTGGACGTACGGTGACAGTTACGACTCTCTGGAGTGCAGTGAAAATAAAATAGTTTTTTATGCTTGCAAATGTTACTTCATCGCTTGATGAATGGGAGTAAGTAAGGAATGTTATACAAGGGGACAAAGTTGATGTTTAACCTCTCGTGCTTTTATTGAGACCCGAGCCAGCGAAAGATTGCAAAATTGAGCCACGTAGCGTAGCAAGTGGTCCAAAAATGCAATCTTGACCGTTCAAAGGCCTCAAGGCAAGAGAGCTTGAACAATCTTTGCTGCTGAGTATAATAAAAATAAATAATAGTAAAATTTGGCGGTCGACGCATAAATTGTACATACGTTGTACAAATTCACTATTATATTCCAACAACAATAAAAGCGTCTGATAAAATAGACAAGTAATCTTAAATGCATGCACTTGGGAGTTTCAAGACAAAATTAACTACACACACTAACCATTCATGTGCGGTATGTAGTTCCAAACTTCATCAAGATCCAAAGTCAATCCAACAGAATGTAGAGCAGCCGTGTTATTCATTACTTACCAAGCACAACGTGAGCAAACAAACCAGTGTAACTATGACCACAAGATTCGTAACTAGGAGTCCGGTCGTCATAGTTAGATATATAATTTGGTCTTCTTTTTTGGTCGATAATGACACATCCACCTCCCTAAAGAACTCAGAATGCTACATGGGAAAGTATTTAAAATAAAATTGGCCAAATGGCTACATGATCATTGTTTTTATAGTGTTAAGGATTATTTAATAAGTGGTGTCTATGGTTTTAATTATAATCCCTGATTTCAATTTGACATATGTACCTATAATAGTTTAATTTTTTATTTTATTTTTTTGACCTAATGTACCTATTTTTCAATTATAATATTATTGACATTCGTAGATTTATTATAAGTACTTATAGGTACTGTATAGATTTCTGCATGATAGTGATTAGTAGTACCTGTACAAATTTGTAAATATTTTGCATGTCGATTTTGTGTTGACTGAATACTGTGTCTGAAATTATTTGATAAAACCTATTGTACGTATTCATGCAAATAAATATTTCTATTCTATTCTATTCTATTCCATCATTTAATTCTAACAATCGTATCTTTCTGAAAATGTGTGACATGACTATGTTTATTTTTATAGAAAATATTGCCGAAATATTTTTACTAAAACAATCTGTTACCTATGTTCCCTTTATTTTTCACATTCGTGTTCACAAAACGTGCAAACGATTTTTAATTACGTCACCAACTAAATCCATACGTATTCTTTAATTCAATATCCAAATGGTTAAATACGGACGAGGAACAAGAGTTGCGTAAAGTCTCGCGCACCAAAAATATAAAAGTTAATTTTCGTCCATTATCAAAAGTAGAGGAACACTGGACAAAATATCAGGCTGTTAATTTATTTAACAAACTACCTGTAGAGTTAAAAACCATCTCAAAATGTAATATTTCTAAACACAAATTGAAACAGTTTTTGTTGAGAGGGTGTTTCTACACTGTAGATGAGGTGTTTAATATTGTTTAGTCCGTAAGTTTTCTTTGTTTTTATTAGTCTTTAAGTGTTATTTGTTTTTGTTAAGTCTTTAAAATGTTACATAATGTTTAAGTAATAAGTTCCTTAAATTTGTTATCTTTCTCCAATTTAAAAGCATGTACTTATTTTCAAATACAATCTTGTATTGTATATGAATAAAAACTATGACTATGACTATGACATCCAAACATTAATAATGTTCTTTAAAAAAATAAGAAAATGTTGTTTAATTTTCGGTAAAAAATATCCCATCTGATCGTTGATACCATATGGATTTTAAAGAATGAATACAATCAAAATCACGTGTTTTGGTCCTTCGGCCAATAAGGTGCAAGCTAAAAACTATAATTCTATAGTAGTTTGTGCTCTTATATTGGTTTGTTCATTCGATTCGCTTTGATTGGAATAACGCAACACTAACTCAACGGGGACATTGAGCGAAGACTCTTGGTAGTTACGAGCCAATTTAATATTAGTTATGAAGCATAAAGGATGATTCACGGTGTCATGGTCCGGGTACGCCACGTCGACGGGCCGACACCGGGCGTTCCGAGCATTACACGAGCAGCGACCGGGCGGGTTCGGGTCCGAGCCCTGCGACACCGCCCTGTTATATATAAGAGCTTCCGTCGAGCTTCCGGGCACGAAGCGAGCCGAATCCGGGTTGTTTTCGGTCCGCCACATCGTCACGTGGTCACTGCTTCTTGTTTCTATTAATTATAAACTGACCGAGTAGCGAATTAGCTACACCCTCATATTTAACATACAATTTATTGACATTTTGCAACCTACATATTTTGGCCAGTATATTCCGACACATCGTTACAACCTTGTTGCCGTATAGTCTCCGAGTGGTCGACGGGCCTTGCACGGGACGAGTCAGGTCCGAGCGTTGTTTGTAGCTAGTAACGGACGTCAAAGAACAAAACATGACCGTCCCGTCAACGTCCCGGGTACGTAACGGGCCTCTTACGACACTCGGAGGTCACGTGATGTTTTCTATACAAAATGATGTGTCGAAAGTGTCGTATCGGACCCGGATTATGACACCGTGCATCATCTTTATTTAATACCGTAGGTGCAATAAGTTACTATCTATTGTCTAACACGATAAAATGTACATACGTTGTTAGATAGCGAGTACTGTGGATAGTGATGAACTTATTAATACCAAAGCATAAATTCAGGAAAAAAAAATTAAGAGTGGCCAAGACGCTCGCGTGAACTCGAGTTCCCATACAAACATAGTTCAGCTCTCATTTTAAAACGACATGCTTTGGAACCATGAAATTTGTCATGGGCATTCTAGTAGTACAGATATAGGTCGGACATTCGTTTTCGTTGATAAAAATTGCAATAGAAAGAAAATATAGCAAAAATAAGTTTTGTACTTAAATCTGTAACTGGCTGTATTTTCTTAGTATTAAAATTTTAAGCAACGAAAACGAATGTCCGATCTAGATTTGTACTACTAGAATGCCCATGCCAAATTTCATGGTTCTAAAGCGTGTCGTTTTAAAATGAGAGCTGAACTACGCTTGTATGGGAACGCGAGCGTCCTGGCGACTCTAAGTGCCAATTCTACAGCTGCATTATGCGAGGATAGGTATGAAGTGATTCTAATGGTTCTTTAACAAACACTTTCTTCGCAATGCATTCTCGCTCATCTTTGGAGGAAACGCAGCCTAATACTAAAATTGTTGAATGTTGCTTCAATACCGTTAAGTCATTTCCATCTCACGTTATAAATACAGGTGACCAATCTGGACAAAATCCCCTACTCATGTTGATCTCATTGCAACTGGTCTCACTAGAAGCGCAACCTCAGCACGAGCGTTCCAATCACAGATAACCTCAACCACTAGATAGATCGTAAGCACAACTCGGGGTCACCACACATAGGTGCTCCCGTACTAATTTTGTATGAGAGCGCGACCGCTTATTTTAGTTGAGTTACCGTTTTTGATCATTACTCATGTGAATTAAAAATATCCACAAAAATCTAGTTACAGGGGTGATCCTGAATTGTTACACTACAAATTGGTGTAGAATGCTATTGAGATGTGCTGTTCGAATCGTAGAAATTTACGAATAAAATTGCGCTTATGTGTGGTAACCTCGTGCTCCCTGTACAAGCTTAATGATGAGGTGTCTGTGTAGTCTGTGGTTCCAATGTAGGTAAAATCCATTGATTACAACTATTATTTCCTTTGTCAACTTATAATTACCATGTTTAAGCAAATAAATCATTCATTCATTCATTCATTCATTTATTATGTATTCTACTTAATGGGCTATTTTGTGCGCCATGTTTGGCGGGTGATAGCTGCCAGTTGCTTGGCATCATATCAGTGGTACAGTGAATGTATGGACTTTAAGTGCCGGTCATGTTAACCTTTTCCACGCCAAAGACGTATATATCGGCACCACAGGTCCAACGCCAAAGACCGATATATCGGTCACCGACCACAGAGCAAAATAGACCTACATGCACACGCATAAAGTTTAACTTCATTTTTGACATTTAGATGTCGTGGCGTCTGAGTGGTAGGTTTTGCGTTTGACATGGCGTCGAAAAGGTTAAACTCATGGCGCGAAACACATGACATTATTAAGTTAAGTTTATTTTACACCATTTTCACACTTACAATAGACTCATAGGTTGTCGTAGGTACACGGTCTGCTATAATTCATATAATTGACGCGGGATAAGTGCGGCCTCGCCTTCGTTAGGCGCCCGTGAATAAGTTATGGCGGCGACAGCGTGCGTTTTATACGCGGCAAAATCGGAGCCCACTGAATATTGGTAATAGTTGCTGTAAAATTCTTATTAGTATTACTAAGTCACCAAGATTTTATGGCAGATATTAAGGGTTAGTTACACTTCCATTGTGGCAGATTCCGGGAGTTGTGGACAGTCCAGCTGGCAGAGATCTGAAAGGCGGAACTGAAAAAAACAAATATTTATCTACTCATTTTTTATACATTTTAGAAACATGTAAATTCGTTAAGTTGCATCCTGAATTGTTTGTAAAGTTGAAGAGTGTGTGTAAATTCAACACGAGATATCCCAACAGGCTTGTAGCGACAAGTAAAATTAATAGTAAACTTTATAAAAACAATTGTTATCTGATGGCTATAAAAATGTACAACAACTTACCGAATGAAATTAGAGAACTAACTTATGAGAAGTTTGTACCAAAATTGCGTAAGTGGTTATTGGGAAAAGTTTTCTATTCAGTTCGGGAATTTTTTGACAAAACAGAAACTTCAGAACTCATTTTGACATTTACTTAATATTTTTATACATTCTGACATCTTTAAATTTAGTCACTACCTGCGTTTTATTTAATTGATATTACTGTTATACAATGACGTAGATATGATAATATGTAAATAGTTTGTAAATAATGTTACAATGTAATGTAAAAAAAAAAAAAAAAATTTGCATGCCTATTTTACTGGCGAAATGTGCTGAACTCACAAAATTGTATGTTTACACCTTATCTCTGTACCACATTTCTAGCAAAAATAAATTTCTTTCTTTCTTTCTTTCTTTCTTTCTTTCATTACTATTCGGAGCTGCAAAAGAAGCATCATACAGTCTCCATCAAATATATCAAATCGGCCAGGGTACTCATAAAATACCTGAACATGTACTTTATTGCCTTGGCAATAGGGCCGTTGTTCAGATATTTGTGACCACCTTGGCCGCTCCGATATATCTGATGGCAACTGTATATACACTTAAGAATAATGAAAACAGGGGCCGATGTAATGAACACAAAATTGTCCAAATGTTTTTAAAACAAGGGGCTGTATTCTAACTTTAAAACACGTTTCAATACATCACACAATACACACAATCCAACTTCAAACCAATGCATTAACTACGCAATACAGCTAACGCCTACACGTCTGAATCAGAAATATCAGAATTTGATTGAGAATGATTCTAATGCAACTCCAATACAACTTCAATATTGGTTAATTATTTGTTGTGTGTTGGAGTACTTACCCTAAAATTACGCATTGTAACTTTTTAAATTACTCCACATGTACTCATTTTCTTGTATTTTTATTACATGTGCTATCAGACTACATATCGTAAATTTCTTGTAAAATCAATCGCAAGAAACTGTACTAGTTCGATGTTACCTAAGTAGGTAGTTCCAATTCGTTATTTCTCAAGATCCTGAAAAAAAGGTATCTCTTTGATATATAACTTCAAACACGGATATCCGAGATTAATATTTGTGCAAGTAAATTCAATATTTACAGCAGATTCGTTCGAGATACGCGCTCCGCTGACTCGAACATAATATGGTAATAAATCTAAAGCGTGTGTTTGTGAGGTGCCCGTGGGGTGCCCGGCCTTAGAATTGTCCCCCACCATATCGTCCCGTGGTTGCAGTAGGAGTCTGCTAAGGGTATATACCGGGAGATGGGCAGCAGCATCTTCCGGAAGCCTAAACAACAATAAACAAAAAAAACTGCGCGCGCCAACCCGTGCTGCCAAGCGTGGCGCGTATGGCAACCCCCCCCCCCCCCCCCCAAAGGGGAGGCCTATGCACGTTTTATGGCTGAGATGGTGTTTGTGATACTAATATTCCCATTATATGTAATAAGGAAGGTGAAATAGTATGACTATTATTGTATACTCAAATAAATACTCATTTATAATTCGGTAGAATATACATTGAATCGAAAACAGTGATAGAAAAGATATACCTAGATTGCAAAACCCTTGGCAGTTATCTCTTTCCTTTTCCCGGCTTTGAATGTTACCTAATATCTAATTTTCCCCTATTTAAAAAACTTATGATTGGCAACCAAAGTTTTGATTCAACGTAAATAAAATAAAAACCTATGTTCGGTATCTATGCCTCATTCCCATCGCCGATAACATACTTACTGTGAGGACGTTATTTAGAGCTAGGTACAAAGGTTTCTTTATTTATATCACGAATTAATAAACTAGCTACCGTCTAAACGTCTACATTAGATATACCAGAATTTGCTTGTAAATAATTCCGATGCAACTCCAATAGGTACAGCTTCAATATTGATTGTTTTTTTTTTATCTCGGAGTTATGTTTGAGATATATTTTAATCATTTAGTCTAGTTCCATTTTTCAAAAAATCCATGTCGAGAAGCAAACGATATTACTTTTGAGCAACCGGGCTTTTTACCTGATTTAGACCCTGCTGTATCCGAATCGCCGGTTGCCTTCAAAGAAAATTTGTCCGGAAGTGAGATATTCAAGATGGCGGCCAAAAAAATTACCCATTTTTTACTTTTTCTTAAATAACTCGTAAACCGTGACCCCTACCAAAAAATGTTCTTTTACTTAAATAATTCAAATAAAATTCTCTATAAAAAAGGTTCTATACAGTTTTTTGCTGGGATCAAAGTTTAATGAGATATCGAGGGTATAAGATAGACCTTAAAAATATAGACTAATTACCCTTTTCCCGCGACTTCGTCTGCGTGGGATTAACATTCGCTATAATACATTTATGAAACACCTTAGTGAAATCTTATAGACTAAGATTAGATGGTAGTGCACCCTACCTAATCGGGTAGCAAGATTCGGCATATATAGGGGGTAGCACCTTAAAAAGTTATGACTTTTAGTATGGGACACTATGAGCCAAACCTGGAGCGTTCGGAATGCAGCCAACTTTTCGGGTACCAAAAAAAGTCAGAAAATACCTCATCGGGTAGCAAGATTCGACATATACAGGGGGTAGCACCTTAAAAAGTTATGACTTTTTGTATGGAACACTATGAGCCAAACCTGGAGCATTCGGAATGCAGCCTGATTTTAGGGTGCCAGAAAATATCGAAAAATACCTCATCGGGTAGCAAGATGAAACTAATGCCAAATGAAAGTACTAATCATCCTGTTAATAAAAAAAATTGGTAGTCGGTCCTAAACCTGGAGCATTTCAAATGCAGCCAACTTTTGTGATCGAACAAAAAACTCATCTGATACCATTACAACGTAGAAATGGCCCCAGATGATGGTTCAAAAGACATAAACAAGTTTAATTTGACAGAATTTATCAAAAAGTGCCAAAATATTTCAGGTTTACTCACGCAAACTTATCACTTTCGTGATTTGGCTTAATTTTAGGGTACCTGAAGATTTAAAAAAATACCTCATTGAGTAGCACGATAATATGTATGCCAAATGAAAGGACTTATCATCCTGTTAATAAAAAAAAATAGCAGCGGGTCCTAAACCTGGAACATTCCAAATGCAGCCAACTTTTGTGATCGAACAAAAAACTCATCTGATACCATTACAACGTAGAAATGGCCCCAGAAGATGGTTCAAAAGACATAAACAAGCTTAATTTGATGGAATTTATCAGAAAGTGCCAAAATATATTAGGTTTACTCACCCAAACTTATGACTTTCGTGATTTGGCTTAATTTTAGGGTACCTGAAGATTAAAAAAAAAACTTTATTGAGTAGCACGATAAAATGTATGCCAAATGAAAGGACTTATCATCCTGTTAATAAAAAAATATAGCAACGGGTCCTAAACCTGGAGCATTCCAAATGCAGCCAACTTTTGTGATCGAACAAAAAACTCATCTGATACCATTACAACGTAGAAATGGCCCCAGAAGATGGTTCAAAAGATATAAACAAGCTTAATTTGATGGAATTTATCAAAAAGTGCCAAAATATATTAGGTTTACTCACCCAAACTTATGACTTTCGTTATTTGGCTTAATTTTAGGGTACCTGAAGATTCAAAAAAATACTTTATTGAGTAGCACGATAAAATGTATGCCAAATGAAAGGACTTATCATCCTGTTAATAAAAAAAATTAGCAACGGGTCCTAAACCTGGAGCATTCCAAATGCAGCCAACTTTTGTGATCGATCAAAAAACTCATCTGATACCATTACAACGTAGAAATGGCTACAGAAGATGGTTCAAAAGACATAAACAAGCTTAATTTGATAGAATTTATCAAAAAGTGCCAAATTTATTAGGTTTACTCACCCAAACTCATGACTTTCGTGATTTGGCTTAATTTTAGGGTACATGAAGATTTAAAAAAATACCTTATTGAGTGGCACGATAAGATGTAAGCCAAATGAAAGGACTTATCATCCTGTTAATAGAAAAAAATAGCAGCGGGTCCTAAACCTGGAGCATTCCAAATGCAGCCAACTTTTGTGATCGAACAAAAAACTCATCTAATACCATTACAACGTAGAAATGGCCCCAGAAGATGGTTCAAAAGACATAAACAAGCTTAATTTGATGGAGTTTATCAAAAAGTGCCAAAATATATTAGGGTTACTCACCCAAACTTATGACTTTCGTGATTTGGCTTAATTTTAGGGTACCTGAAGATTTAAAAAAATACCTTATTGAGCAGCACAATAAGATGTATGCCAAATGAAAGGACTTATCATCCTGTTAATAAAAAAGAATAGCAGCGGCTTCTAAACCTGGAACATTCCAAATGCAGCCAACTTTTGTGATCGAACAAAAAACTCATCTGATAAGCCAAATCACGAAAGTGATAAGTTTGGGTGGGTAAACCTAATATATTTGGCACTTTTTGATAAATTCTATTAAATTAAGCTTGTTTCTGTCTTTTTAACCATCTTCTGGGGCCATTTCTACGTTGTAATGGTATCAGATGAGTTCTTTGTTCGATCTCAAAAGTTGGCTGCATTTGAAATGTTCCAGGTTTAGGACCCGCTGCTATTTTTTTCTATTAACAGGACGATAAGTCCTTTCATTTGGCTTACATCTTATCGTGCCACTCAATAAGGTATTTTTTTAATCTTCAGGTACCCTAAAATTAAGCCAAATCACGAAAGTCATGAGTTTGGGTGAGTAAACCTAATATATTGTGGCACTTTTTGATAAAATTTATCAAATTAAGCTTGTTTATGTCTTTTCCACCATCTTCTGGGGCCATTTCTACGTTGTAATGGTATCAGATCAGTTTTTTGATCGATCACAAAAGTTGGCTGCATTTGGATTGTTCCAGGTTTAGGACCCACTGCTATTTTTTTTTATTAACAGGATGATAAGTCCTTTTATTTGGGATACATATTAGCGTGCTACTCAATAAGGTATTTTTTTAAATCTTCAGGTACCCTAAAATTAAGCCAAATCACGAAAGTCATAAGTTTGGGTGAGTACACCTAATAAATTTGGCACTTTTTGATAAATTCTATCATATTAAGCTTGTTTATGTCTTTTGAACCATCTTCTGGGGCCATTTCTACGTTGTAATGGTATCAGATGAGTTTTTTGTTCGATCACAAAAGTTGGCTGCATTTGGAATGCTCCAGGTTTAGGACCCGTTGCTATATTTTTTTATTAACAGGATGATAAGTCCTTTCATTTGGCATACATTTTATCGTGCTACTCAATAAAGTTTTTTTTTTAATCTTCAGGTACCCTAAAATTAAGCCAAATCACGAAAGTCATAAGTTTGGGTGAGTAAACCTAATATATTTTGGCACTTTTTGATAAATTCTATCAAATTAAGCTTGTTTATGTCTTTGGAACCACCTTCTGGGGCCATTTCTACGTTGTAATGGTATCAGATGAGTTTTTTGTTCGATCACAAAAGTTGGCTGCATTTGGAATGCTCCAGGTTTAGGACCCGCTGCTATTTTTTTCTATTAACAGGATGATAAGTCCTTTCATTTGGCATACATATTATCGTGCTACTCAATAAGGTATTTTTTTAAATCTTCAGGTACCCTAAAATTAAGCCAAATCACGAAAGTGATAAGTTTGGGTGAGTAAACCTGAAATATTTTGGCACTTTTTGATAAATTCTGTCAAATTAAGCTTGTTTATGTCTTTTGAACCATCTTCTGGGGCCATTTCTACGTTGTAATGGTATCAGATGAGTTTTTTGTTCGATCACAAAAGTTGGCTGCATTTGAAATGCTCCAGGTTTAGGACCGACTACCAATTTTTTTTATTAACAGGATGATTAGTACTTTCATTTGGCATTAGTTTCATCTTGCTACCCGATGAGGTATTTTTCGATATTTTCTGGCACCCTAAAATCAGGCTGCATTCCGAATGCTCCAGGTTTGGCTCATAGTGTTCCATACAAAAAGTCATAACTTTTTAAGGTGCTACCCCCTGTATATGTCGAATCTTGCTACCCGATGAGGTATTTTCTGACTTTTTTTGGTACCCGAAAAGTTGGCTGCATTCCGAACGCTCCAGGTTTGGCTCATATTGTCCCATACTAAAAGTCATAACTTTTTAAGGTGCTACCCCCTATATATGCCGAATCTTGCTACCCGATTAGGTAGGGTGCACTACCACCTAATCTTAGTCTATTATAGCAAATATAAATTTAACGTACATACTTTTTTACGTCTACAGTGAGCAACAATTCCATACAAAGTTTCACCCCCCTTTTCACCCTTTCAAAAGATGATTTCTGAGATAAAAACTATTTCATGTCCTTTTCCATAACTCAAACTATCATCATGCCAAATTTAATCTAAATCGGTTCAGCGGTTTAAGCGTGAAGAGGTAACAGACACACTAACTGTTTAAAGATAAATTATATTTTAAAAACTCTGGTTGAGGCTGCTAGGGGTTGTGTGGTATCATTTCCGTATAAAACAGACATGCACAATTCATTTTTGATAGAAAAAAAATATAAATCTATATTTAAAAAAAGTTCTGCGAAGAGGGAAAACTCTCAAATCACATCAGAGGGGATTTTGACGTGAACGTCCAAAAATTTTACGGACCTCCAACAGTAAAAAATATTCATCGTGGGGCACTCTATCCATGGTCAAAAATTTAAAACTTTTTCTCAATGCGCACAATTTTTTCATACTAATATTATAAATGCAAAAGTGTGTCTGTTACCTCTTCACGCTTAAACCGCTGAACCGATTTAGATGAAATTTGGTATGATGATAGTTTGAGTTATGGAAAAGGACATAAAATAGTTTTTATCCCTGAAATCATCTTTTTAAGGGGTGAAAAGGGGGGTGAAACTTTGTATGCAATTGTTGCTCACTGTAGACGTAAAAGAGTATATACGTTAAATTTATATTTGCAATAAGATTTCACTAAGGTGTTTCATAAATTTATTATGGCGAATGTTAATCCCACGCAGACAAAGTCGCGGGAAAAAGCTAATTAGTCCATATGTTTAATGGCTGTCTTATACCCTCGATATCTCATTAAACTTTGATCCCAGCAAAAAACTGTATTGAACCTTTTTAATAGAAAATTTTATGTGGATTACTTAAGTAGAAGAACATTTTTTGGTAGGCGTCACGGTTTACGATTTATTTAAGAAACAGTAAAAAATGGGTATTTTTTTTGGCCGCCATCTTGAATATCTCACTTCCGGTCAAATTTTCTTTGAAGGCAACCGGCAATTCGGATACAGCTAAGTCTAAACCAGGTAAAAAGCCCGGTTGCCCAAAAGTAATATCGTTTGCCTGTCGCATCGAAAAGGAGAGCGATTTTGAAATTTTGTGCCCTGTCTAATTATATTGTTTTTGTATTTTAAAATTAGAATACAGTACACTGTCAAAACAACTCAACATTCATTCAAAGATTTGGTTATATGAGTATAATACAATTATGTACATTCAGTTCAGGTGTTGGATGGTAAATACAGTCACGTCTGAAAATATGGAAACATTTAATGTGACAAAAATATGTAGCCACGGCTTTATTACCAAGCCGTGAAGTATTGTATACATGTTTTTGTCACATTCAATGTATCCATATTTTCAGACGTGACTGGTCTTGCTATTAATTATTGAAATCATTTTTAAATTAGGTTGTGTACGTTCACGTTGATGTTCTTACTCATTTCAGACATTTGTGTAGGCAATAAATCAAATCGTATGTTTCTTGCGAAATTGATTGCCGTGTCGAGTCACTCGTAACTATGTGACATAAATATGTCGTAAAATACTAACTGCTTCAGACTTTCTAAGAAAGTTTAGTACGTAGTTAAATCTTAATATGAATGTTTATATTTTTGCCAATTTTGATTTTGTCATTATATGTATTGGGTTGTATAGGAATGTATATGTCCATTTATTACCACTACAATTATGTTAAGCTAAACAATTTTTTTGTCGCAAGCCCATGCAGCTGAAATTACGGACTTTTATGTATTTAAAAAATGTTTTTGACGATCGCAGCCTCATTTGCGCATTAATAAAAGTAATATTACACTTGCTTCCTCATTTTAAATAGCAAAAATATATTTATTCGCAGGCAAAAACAATCAATCTTCCACGGAAGTGCGTTCTCGATGTACCGCAATACTAACATTTGTAATAATATATCCGATGTCAACAACACGTCCCTGGGCACTTGTTGAACGTCATGCACGTCAAACCACGTCACATTAAATTATGATGTTGCCTGTGAAGCAAATAATATATTTTATGGATTAAGTGGCGTATTCAATTAAGAACAATACAGCAACCAACCTTCCACGAAATAGCGTGCGTGTTGCAACACAGCCATTTGTATAATATAACCGATGTCAATGACACGTCCCTGGGCACATGTTGAGCATCGTGCACGTCAAACTACGTCACATGAAATGATGATGTTGCCTGTGAAGCAAATAATATTTATTCAACTTTGTAGGAACTTCTACCAAATAGCGTGATGTAACGCAACACTCATCATCATCGTCTCCTAGCCGTTTTCGGCTACAGCGACTGCTTTGCTACAGCTAAGAGCGCCGCTGATGCGCTCTCAGGTGACTGACGTAGCTAATCTTTGCAGCAAATGTGCCACATTCGCTGCAGGTCAGCACCCCTCCGACGTAACTGTACGTGATGGCCACAGGTGGCCTGGCCTTTAGCTCGTCATGCTTAACGTCGAGCTCTGTGCGTCGCTTGGCTTCAAATTCACGCACCTGCGTCTGCACAATATGCCTCCACTGTGGACGGTCACCAGCACCAGCTAGTGCCTCCCATGTTGATGGCTCTATATGGGCTCTCTTCAACACATCTTTGAACCGCAGAAACTGGACTTCTTGCTTTCGCTTACCAGTTTGCAGTTCGCTGTAGAAGATGCGTTTCGCGACTCGGTCTTGGGACATGCGGGACGCAACACTAACATATAAATAACCGATGTCAACAACATGTCCATGGGAACTTGTTGAGCGTCATGCACGTACAACCGCGTTATATAGATTGATGATGTTAAAATGCCTGTAAATCAAATAATTTGATTTCAATTTTTAGCATGAAGTGATGATGTATGTATTAAAATAATAACAATACAGCAATCAACCTTCCACGATATAGCGTGACGTAACTTAAAACAGACATTTATATAATGATGATATTGATGATGTTAAAATTCCTGTAAATCAAATAATATGGTTTCAACACATTTTTAGTATTAGGTAAGTGATTAATTGAAATAATAACAAAACAGCAATCAACCTTCTATGAAATAGCCTGCGTGTCGCAACGCAAATGTTTATGTAACCGGTGTCAACGACATCTCGTCAAACCACGTCAAACGAAATGATGATGTTAAAGAAGCAAGCAAGTGTTAAGCAAATAATATGATTTAAATTTTTAGCATTAAGTGGCGTATCAAATTAAGAACAATACAGCAATCTTCCACCGAATAGCGTGACCTAACTCAAAACAGACATTTATATAACCGATGTCAATACTAGTCCCTAGGCACTTATTGAGCGTCATACACGTCAAACCACGTCATATAAAATGATTATATTAAAATGCCTGTAAATCAAATAATATGGTTTCAACACGTTTTTAGCATTAAGTGATTTATTAAAATCATAACAATACTTACAGCAATCAACCTTCCATGAAATAGCCTGCGTGACGCAACACAGATATTTATGTGACCGATGTCAACGACATCTCCCTGCGCACTTGTTAAGCGTCATGCACGTCAAACCACGTCACATGAAATGATGATGTTAATGAAGCATTGCCTGTCAAGCAAGTAAAGAAGTTTCAATACATTTTAGAATGGTATTGTGTTTGACGAATAAAAATAATACCGATACAATTGAATACCGTTAAAGATCAGCTTTAAAGAAACTTGAATTCCATTAAGGGGAATCCCATTGCTATAAGGGTGAATAAACTTATATTTTCTCCGACGGAATGGAGAAGTTATTATGCTTGAAGGATGAAAGGCTTTGTACATACAACCGAATGTTTCTATAAAACTTGTCTTGTATTCTTATTCTTCGATAGGTTTTCAACTCGACCGGCGGCGATGTTATAGTTTTGACGAGGTTTTTTAAAATCTAAAAACAGAAATGAACATTAAGTTCATGTCTAGACACGAGGTAACTTTATAATCAACTTTTTTACATTTTAAACATAGACTTAAATATAATATAGTAGACGGCCATAGCCTAAGAACTTTTTGAGGCTCCGAGTATTTAGCGCCATCTAGTTCAGTGCCACCTAACTGAACTAGATGACGCTAAATACTCGGAGCCTCAAAAAGTTCTTAGGCTATGGCCGTCTACTATACGAGTATATTTAAGTCTATGATTTTAAATAAACCAAACCAGTTTTATGATATTTCTTTCCCTAAGCCTTTTCTACTCCTAATAAAGAATATTTACAACGTATAAGTTACTTTAATAATTTACCTTTTTCTACTGTTAATGATCTAATTCGATAATAGCCTAAATAATACAGGGCGTTATAAAATACTGGTGATCTGGTGGTTGGTGGTGGCGTTTGAGGGCATGATTGGTATCGTATTTCGAGTAAGAAAAATTAGGAGAAAAAAAATTTACGACGCGAAAAAAATATATTTTCTTTGTATGGGACCCGTCGTCCTAGCCAACCCTCCATACAAAACCATTTTTTAACATGAAATTTTTTTCCTTACTTTTCATATTCACGGGAATGCCCTACTTGAACTTTGCAAATAGCCAATGCCAGTTGCTGGACACTTGTTGCACCATGTCGCACGTCAAATAAACCCGTCCAAGCCGACGTGACATGTTCAGAATTCGAGCAGAACGTTAATATCTACAATGCTGCAGATTAGCCCATCAAACAAACACCTACGTTAATCTAAAGCTATATTGTGCTGGTAATTCCCAAGCTTTTGCAGCGGAATATTTAATTTTTGTTAGAGAATACTTCTAATACTACTCCATATATTAATAATACTTCTAATACTACAATACTCCAACATAAGATTTTTTTTTTTTTTTTAATATTGGACAATCTTACACAAATCAACCTAGTCCCACGATAAGCTCAATAAGGCTTGTGTTGTGGGTACTAGGCGACGATATATATAATAGATAGATATAGATAAATACTTAAATACATAGAAAACATCCATAACTCAGGAACAAATATCTGTGATTAGCATACAAATAAATGCCCTGACCAGGATTCGAACCCGGGACCTCCTGCTTCATAGGCAGAGTCACTACCAACTAGGCTAGGAGGCCGTTTAATAGCATTTTTCCTTTTTTTAGTATATTTAGAAATTTATAGTATAGGAGGTCCCGGGTTTGAATCCTGGTCAGGGTATTTGTGTGTTTATCACGGATATTTGTTCCTGGGTTATGGATGTTTTCTATATACCCACAACATAAGCCTTATTGAGCTTACTGTGAGACTAGGTTGATTTGTGTAAGATTGTCCCATAATATTTATTTATTTATTTATTTATAGTTACTAGTTGATATATTTTCTACAGTAGCATGTCAGGGTTTCGGCCATCCGGGCAAGTGAACCTTTTTATTGGTAATTCTGACAATTAGTAACTATGTTTTCACTTAGCTTGTGTGGTGGATATTTATAAATTGTTTATAAGTTCATTATTTAATAATTTTACAATTATATTATTTCAGAGTAAAATATTTTAATTAGTGCGATTGATATAAAATATTAACGGCGGCGTGAAAAATATCTCAACCCATTATTGGGATTTTCGTGTATTTTAATTCAGTAATTCGTAATGAAATCGGTTAAAAATTGATATTCTCGATTCTCGGCTTGGCTCGAAAAAACCTGGAAATTTATAAAATCATTAAAATGGTAAAATAAAGATTAATTCGATTACATGCATTAATTCTCCCTCTTTTATAAAATCAAACGTAAAATTTATAAAATCATATATTCGCCGTTGAAAAACCTTTTTTCTCACTTGAAATTTTAATATCGGTTACATAAAACCAACGAAATGAAATACTGAATCCATTCTGAAATTTATCAAAAAACAAGCTTCATATTTGGACGAGAAACTCATTTACTATTGCCAGTAACAGACATAGCCATTTACAAGGATAAATAGAATGAACTGACTTCGACAAACTCGTATCTCGCTTCAACGATATTTTAGAAAACATACCTTGTAATATAGACAGAAGGTTGCTTTTGAAGGTAACATTTTGAACTAAAATGAGATTGGAGAGGTTTGTTAGTTACTCACGATTGATATTCCTGTCACGTTACCACCAACGTTTCGATAACAACTTTTATGCTATTGATATAGCTTATACCTGTGCGTAGGTAAACATTGGAACTTTTAATACTGTAATAGCTTTTTCAGTTTTAAAGGTGGCTGTGATAGATATTGTGCCAGTATAATCAGATTCTTAAACGTTAAATTGTTTTGCGATGTACACTCAAACCACACTCAAATACACTTGGGTAAAAACGATCAAGAAAATGGGAGACTTTTCTATGGGAAATATTATGTAAAGTTAAGTTAGTTTAATTACATATATTTAAAGAAGAAAATTTGAACATACACATATGTATGGGATCAGAAGAAAATTTGGCTTTCTAATAAATTTATTTTAGGCGTAATGGCCACAGAAAAGACGCATAAACTTAATTAATAATAAAAAAACATCTATTTATTCCAGCCTATCTAATGGAAACTATGAAAATTCTACTTCCCTGTTTGAGTAGGAATAATCTAAAGTTTCTGGAATCCAGAACAACACTTGAATTTACATGGATTTGTGAAAACGCCCAAATGTAAAAAAGTAACACGTATTTTACGTTTTTTATATCCAGATCAAGGGTGAAATCCTCAGAGCATACACAGGCAGAATCACAATAATTTATGCGCATGCCCTATTACCCCGACCAGGCAATTAACACCCTTAAATCAAACTTAATGTCATAATCTCCTATATGATCATAAAAGGGCTCATTTAGGAGCATTTTTAATTTGATTACGCGAAATATTAAAATGAGTATGACATTTAAATATTATATGAAACTGCGAAAAGGAATTTATTACAAAATATTACAAATTATTTTAAATCAGTCAAACACAACTTAACTAAGAACACTGCTACCGTTTGTTGTCGTTTCCGGAGCAAAAGTGTCCATAACGCTAGCGGCATTACCGCTGGATAGCTACGGACAATCATGATATGAAGTAGGTACTGAACGATAACAATGTAAAAAGAATAAGTAACTTAAGATTTTAAGAAATAAAAAATGTTGTTACATAACTAAACAATTAACACAATAAGCATAAAAAGCATAATCAGCATAAAACCAAAAAGTGTATTAAATTATAACAATAGTGATTTCTTACCTACAATACTAATGAGTAAAAAGGGTGGCATGATAAATAATAAAAAAAGATAAAAGATATTTATTCTTCAATTTAGGCACATTACAATGCACTTATGAACGTCAGAGAGAAGAAGAAACTACCTCCAGTTCTAACCCTACACCTCTGACCCGAAAAGTATTACTTATTACCGACAAGAAACTCGGCGCGACTAAAAAAATAAAAAAATATGATATCAACCTAGTCCCACGGCGTGATCAAAAACGAATTAAGAATAGTAGTTATAACCATGATTATATTTATGTATAAGTGTTATAAATATTAAGAAACAAATTATTTCAAGTCAGTTAACTATCAGATTCTCTTTGTTTCTGCTTTCACTCATCATCTCAGCCAAAAGACGTCCACTGCTGAACATAGGCCTCCCCTTTAGGGGGGGGGGGGTTCCATACGCGCCACGCTTGGCAGGCGGCTTTTTTTGTTTATTGATTGTAGGCTTTTGGAAGATGCTGCTGCCCATCTCCCGGTATATTCCCTTAGCAGACTCAGGCTGCAACCACGGGACGATATGGTGGGGGACAATTTTCAGGCCGGGCACCCCACGGCAATATATATACATATTTCTTATGAGTTCTTTACAACTTCACATGGAATGTTCAAAGTAACATAACGATGAGAAAAAATATCAAAAAACTTACAGTATATATTACGCTCGGGCCATCGAAACTCAGCCGATCACCATTCGCCCCGTCCATAAACCATTACCGGCATGTGGCAACTTGGAATTGCTTCTACGTGGCCATCTGAGGAGACGTGGAGTCGTAACAGCGTAATGCTAGTTTAGAACTATCAGAGACTATGGAGATATAGACGACCACAGCCTAAGAACTTTTTGAAGCTCAAGTCAATTGCGCCCTCTCCGAAAGCCGCCTAAAGATACAGAAAATGTAAGAGGAAATGTCACCTGCGCTGCTACTCCACCCAGTATCAGAATCAGAATCAATTGTTTATCAATTGTTTTATTCATGATAAACGTAAATTACATACAGAAGTATAACAAAAAAAAACAGTATAAATTTAGAACAATACTGAGTAGCTACTAGTGTACTACTAGCGAGCTATTTGCTTCAAAAAGTTCTAGGCTGTGGCCGTCTATATCTCTAATAGTCTCTGGAACTAGGTTGAAGTAAGAAGAACTTACTTAGTCGTAGGTACCTACCTACAGTCAGTACCTGTATCAGTCGGCCAAAAATGTGGTCTACCACCCTACGGTTAAGGTTCGTTTGAACGTCATGAGACAACAAGGTCCTGCATGTTTTAAAGTCCGTTAGAAAAGTCAACCTTAGCGATCGTTAGATCTCGCAGAAACTTTTGTCAAAACAGGCCACATTCTTGGCCGACTGTACGCGGTAAACCGATCGGATTGGTGTACAGTCAACAGCAGAGGTAGCTAAGCGGGTAGGGTGTTGAGCGTGTGTAGGTCATTTTAAACACCCTACTCGCTTAGCTACTTCTGCTCCTGACTGTACTAGAATGTTGTATTAAGCAGAGAACTGTTGACGATAGCACAATGATCATATCATAACAAAAGGGTGAAAAAAAAATGTCCTAAGCGAGACTCGAGCTCTAACAACCTTTCGATCTACCAACTGAGCTACCGAGACTTATCCATCGGCAACATAATTTTCCTACAAAATTACAAGTTTGCATGAATTCGTATTTAAATAATGCCAAAGTTCCATCATACTATTTCAATAAAATCTATGTGTATATACTTCTAACATAGCATTATATCGACTAGCCCCATATCTCTACCCCGTGAAATCGACCTCTATTCGGATGTGTGGGCGACCCTCCAATAACTACGACTGTCCGTCGTCTTTTCAACTGCAAAGTCCATTGCTTGTTTTCAAAATACTGTTTCACCAAGCTACGTGCTTACCCAGCAATGTATATTGAATGTTTAATAAGCTCGACATCTCTCTAACGTTATCTCCGGTTGCCTTGGTAATAGAGAGTACAAGCTGTTTCTAAGTTATTACTTGGTGATTTATTTTGTAATGCGCATAAAATGCGAGCTGTTTTAATTGTGTCTAGAAGGAAAGAAAGAAGCTGGAGGATTTCAAAACTTAGTATGTATGTACCTACTAATAAAATATATCGAACTTTTTTTGCGTGGAGATCCATATATGGCGTAGAAATAAGAGCAGTTGTTTCGAGATTACGACATACGATACGATATTAAGCAGATAAAATACTTAGGTACATACTTAAAACAAATACACAAAAATCCAAAACAAACACAAGTTTCTTAACTCACGGAGCAAAATAAGCAAAAAAAACCGGCCAAGTGCGAGTCGTAATTGCATCTTAAGGGTTCCATACATCTTACAATTTCAAAGTTCATCAGACATTTTTGTAACAAAAAGAAAAATTGGATTGAAGA
Organism: Pammene fasciana; assembly: GCA_911728535.1. NCBI lineage: Eukaryota > Metazoa > Arthropoda > Insecta > Lepidoptera > Tortricidae > Pammene > Pammene fasciana. The sequence goes on along the minus strand of OU452276.1, from coordinate 19,770,482 downwards.
GTTTTAAAACTGCTGCGTCCAGACCTACACTACATACGACGCAATTAGTTGACCAACTGCAAATAAGTTTAAAACCGCAAAAAGGATATGGAAAGACATGGAAACGTAATGTGACGATTTTCGGACGTTTTTTGGTACCTTATGCACCTTAATTCCTATAATTTTCAGAAATCACAGATTGTGAATAGAGCAATCATTTGTACTTACCTACTGCTATCATTTACTCGCTCAATTTTAAGCCCTAACTAAACCGCATTAGGTTGTTATTATCCTGACTCATTAGATACAATTTGATTTATCTCTGCGGGGACTACTCCATTATCCTTATTCGCCGAATCCTAAAAGGTCGTATGTTACAAGGTAATACTATCATAATACGTCATTACGTTATATACAAATTTTCCAGCGCTGGTATTACGGTTTTTCCGCACACCGCCTCAAAAAACCAATATAAGTAAGATCTCCGATCATAGGTAATGGTTACGAGCTTCGAGGTCTCCGTATGACTGATCATTTGTAATCCTTATTCGAACAAGATAAGGTCTACTAATGATCAGCAAAGCGCGTTGTTGTAGTGCTTTACTGGTTTTATAACAGGACAGTAATCAGCGGTCATTAACCTGCGTTGTTAGTGTGCAGTGGGCTGGCGAGATTAGCAGGAAGACAATATTTTACGTGGTGACTGTACGTGGTTAGACAGTTCACGGCTTTATGCTAGAGCTTGATGGGTCGTGCAGTCCCCATCAAATATATCGGAGCGGTCAGGTTACTCAATAATATCTGTACATGCACTTTATCGCCTTGACAATAGAGGCGTTGTATTTGATGTCGATATATTTGATGGCGACTGTACAGTCATGGAAATTAATTGTTGAGCCATATTCTTTTGTTTAGTACTGATTCTTGTCCAGTGTAAAGTGAACCCTAATAAACAAATGTCTTAACCTTGCTTGGAGAATCTGCGCATTTCTTTAAAAAATAGATCATGGAAAGAAAACGCAAACACTTTTCACATATTATATAGCATGCCATAACTCAAATAAATTTCTTCATTTCGGTCTGGAATCCCCTTCAAATCCGTTCAATCTTTCATATAACCCGCAAAATAACCATCCAAGTCTAATAGATAACATAATTTCCTGCGAATCCGTCTTCGAAGCGCAAATCCATACTTTATGTAAGCTCCGATTATTCAGACACATACTGTCATCTTGTAACCAATCACGCCTGCGGCACGCAATATACGGAAATTGAAAATGTTCGCAACATGTCCAGGCCCTCGCAATACCGATGAAAAAACAGTATTCGTATTAGATAATACTCTTACTACGGTGCCGTAGGACGCTTTCGAGAAGCGAAAAAATTACTCAAGCTTTTTAGAGCCTCAGCAATAGATGCAAGAAACAAGGTTAATTGTAAAAACATTTATCTTTTCTTTTAAATTAGTTATTCATGAAATAAAACAACTTTGAACGGATTATATCACGTATACTGAATTTAAATTACATCCCGACGTTTCGAACACTTTAGAGCGTTCGTCGGGTTCGTCATTCATGCGGGTCAACCCGTGACCACTTCCCATTGGTACATTAGTAATTTTACGTTTTTATATTTGTTAAAATGTAAGTACTTATGGGTTCCGATCGCCGGATACCATAGTACTACCATCTAGGTAATCAATGCACTATGTGTGTATATGCTTTGTGTATTTAGGCTACTGTTTTAAATCTATGTGCTATTCGTGTGAGGTAACGAGGTCCGGGAATGTTTCGACCCGGGCTTATTGGGCGCTTGTGATTGTGTCCCAGTAAAGATTAGGGGAATCGAGGCGGATGTCGCTCAATTGTGCGTTTACCTTAAAGCGTTGAAGGGTTGAAGGTCGGATCTTTAGACAAGTAAATAGGAGGGTATGGTATGAGAATGAAGAAAAGCGTAATAATCGTAAAAAAGTCACCAGCACGTTTATACGACTAAATTTAGTCGTATAAACGTGCTGGTGACTTTTATACGACTTCATTTGCTAGTTGGGAAGTGCAAGGCATAAGTGGACGCTAAGAGGGAGCGTTCGGCGGGGCGTGCAGCGTTGCGGGCGAGCGTCTATACACTTTCTGCAGCGTCAACTCAGGACACCAGTATGAGTTTCATTTGTTTAACATGCACGCCGCACGCCCCGCCCCGCTGGACGCCCAACTCGAGCGTCCACTCAGGCCTTACACTAAGACAATTGTTGCAAATGACTACTACGACCATACTATAACTAAGTGACAAATCTTGGCATACAATTAATTTTGTATTAAGCAGAACGTTTTCTATCGAAACCATATTATTTAGAAATAAAGGAAAAGTAGAAAAATCCACTAACTTAGGCGAGACTCTAACTCGCGACTCTAGGATACCAACGCTCTGATCAACATCCACTGTCTCCGGTGAGCGTGAAACTGCGGATTTTTCCAACTTTTTTCTAAATCTTGTCATAACCTCTGTTGTTTTAAGACTAAAGGTCAGGATGATATTGACTTTACCACCCTTGGTACGTAATGTACTATTACAAAACTAACTCCGCTTTAGATAGATACTATTCAATACCAACATAAACATCAACCATTTGGGTAGCAACGGAAAATTAGCATATTCATGAACTACGTTCATTTTGCTTGAAAACATTTGTTAATATTATCTTAAGATCGATTTAACTTATTCGTGTTCGTGCCGGCAGGGTTACCTACTGATTTACAAAAAAAATGTATATACCTATAAAAGACTGAAAAACTGATAGCCGTTTAAGTAGGTATAATATAATTTTACCTGTAGTGCAAATGTAAGAATATCGACTCACAAATTGATGAAAACCATATGGAGCCACTTAACGTGCAAGAACTAAAGAATGGTATATTTTTCAAAGACAGCGTAATAAACTTGGAACCTCTGACCTCTATAGGTATCAACATAGAGATAGAATTTGTTATCCAAATCCACCCACATTTTGACCGGACCTTGAAAGCTTTACCTAATGACTGGGAAATAGCTGATGTTATGAGCTTCCATAAAAATTTATGCTCGTAATTTTGTCCCAAACCTGTATTTTTGCAAATCGCCGATGTAACAGATAAAATGATGGGAAAATATCAAATAGACGTAAAAGTGACCTTTTACCGGGCTACGATATTAGTTTACTTATCGAAATTAGATTCATTTTCATAAATATTTGTATGTACAGTCGCCATCACATATGTATATCGGAACGGCCAAGGTAGTTACAAATATCTGAACAACGCCTCTATTGTCAAGGCGATAAAGTGCATGTTTAGATATTTTTGAGTACCCTAGCCACTCCGATATATTTGAGGGCGATTCTACCTGTAGAATAATTAGTTTAAGTTAACGTACTTTTATAATGATTTGAAATTAATAAGGTAGTTTACAAATAGTTTGACGGAATATCAAGAACTCGAAAATACATGCACAGTCGCCATCAAAATATGTGGGAGCGGCCTTTATCGCCTTGACAATTTAGGCATTTGATTGTTCAGATATTTGTGACCACCTTGGCCGCCCCGATATATTTGATGGCAACTGTACATACGCCATTTTTTATAGTTTTGACGTGTTCAGTCTGAACATGTTAACACATCACACGCCGAGCCAATGCTGCAGACTGAATTTAAGTATGGAAATTTTCAACAACCATTTCATTAAGCCCAACGAATCACAGATTCATTACTGAAGAGGTGGAATAAAATTTAAAATACCTAATCCTACATAATTAGGGATCTCCAATTTACATGCAAAGTACTAAAGTTTAAGTCGATTTATCGGATTTGGATTAAAAAGTTAAATTGGCGCAGTAACGATGGGAAACCTATATTACGAACAGGATTATTGATGACGTAATCAAGGTAGATATCTAAAGATTATATCAGCTGACGGCAAAATTCGTTGTTATAATCATGATTGATGCGATTATAAACGCATAATGTAGCCGAGCTTTTGCGGATACCTTGGACTGCGATGCGCACTAATCAGTCCATACTAGAGGAACTACGCATAAAACGCCGGTTGTCGACGACGTGCCACGACCACATACTCACATACTTTGGACACCTCTCACGACGCTCTTCGGATAGCTTGGAGAGAATCGTCATGACGGGAAAAGTTGAAGACACAAGACTTAGAGGCCCTCCCCCCGCAAGATGGTGTGCCCAAATCACTGCACCCTTGCAATTAAAACTGCAAGAAGCCATGCGCTTAATGAGGGATAGAAGCCTATAGAGGAACCTGATCTTCAATAGAAGGACATGATGTCACGATCCTCAGCTCTGAGGGAACGACTAATGATGTAGCCGGGCGTGTAGGTAGGCGGGGGACCAATTATAATTATAAGCTCTAATAGTCTCAATACCTCTTTGTCAGCGCTTCTACACAATTGACTGTCTAATTGACTGTTTGAATAACTGACAACTTTGCAGTCTGAACTAAATAAACTGGCATGAAGAGACGAAATAGTATACCAAAGACACCTGAAATTTCCATTCGAACGTAAGTAAGACGATTTGTTTTTGACTAAACGTTTCGTTTCAAATCAAGAGGTAAAAAAGTGTCTTAATTATTTTACTATATTATAATCGAACTCGGGTTCGTACAGTCGACGTCAAAGACATGTTTACACTTTTGCCCCTTATTACAAAGATGTAAGGTGCAAAAATATAAACATATATTTGACGTCGACTATAAGTAGAAATAGGAATAACATAACATTTACAGAAAATAACGTTTATAAAAATAAACGGTTTTTTTTCTGAGAAATGCTTATAATTATCTGTATATCACAGAGCTCCAATGAGACGAAAATGTTGTGTTAAAAGTTTTTAACGATCTACACGAACTAAGTCGCGTGTGGGTACAATAAAAAAATAGGTACCCATTTCAATTGTACGGTATTCTAGAAGAAGCTCATGAAATGTAGAAATAAAATTGAGTCATAAATTATGAATTTTACTTCACTGCCAGTAAAATGGCCTTAAAGCTTCGGGTCGTAACATCCTTCAACTGGTTTAGACCCAATTTACATTTCACTCGACATTTCATCTGGTTGGGTAAACTCGGGCATTAACGTAAATATGTTAATTCAGTGATATTATGTTTCAGTAAAAGAAACCTGAATCACTCTGAAAAAACTTAGTATCCTTACATACGTCAAAACAAGGTAAATTCTAAATCTCAAATTGACGTTCGTGCTGATTTTTCAAATTGCAGTGCAGTGTTAACGTAATTAGACTCTACTGTGCAGTGTTAACGTAATTGGACACTACTTTTAATCTCAATATTATTAATACGGCCATCACACATTTTTTTCGTCTGGCAAAATACAAAGTTTATGTTGGCGGTATAGTAACAAATTTCATTTGTTACTTACAAAAACTGTTCTATACGAAATTGTCCGAGGCCACCCTCCCAATTTATTCACATTTGTTTAGCTCTACACCTTCCAAGCGCCGTTGACTTCAAGGGTAGCCGGTTTTCTATACAAATTTGGGTGTACGGGCTGGCAAGGTTCTCGTGTCAACAATTACTTAATATATACTGTATAACTGTATTGTATACAGTACAAGTATCATCATTTAAATATTAATTGCTTCGCAAACAGTGCGATGGCACTCTGACGACGTAGATTGTTATGATTACTTGCGGCGTTGCTCTTTCACTGGAATTGTTAAGATTGTTCAGAGATGGTTGACAAAAGTTTGTTATTAAATCAAATACAAACTTTGAAAACATTGAAAAAAATAATCAACCCAGTGGGACTCGAACCCTACATCGATATGCCTTGCCGAGGCTCGATCGCTTTACCAATTAAGCTATGGGTTCAGTTACTAAGTTGACGAAATTTTCAATGCCTTCAAACATCTTTTTGTATTTATTTAACACGTAAAAATAATAATGTATTGAAAGCAGCGCCATCTATAATTTCCGTTGTGACACTTGCGATAGTGTCGGCGGGAAAGGTGTCTACGTCTAGTAGCACCTAGATGTCGCTAACGGCTGCTGTAAAGCCGAAAGTAAATAAATACAAAAAGATGTTTGAAGGCATTGAAAATTTCGTCAACTTAGTAACTGAACCCATAGCTTAATTGGTAAAGCGATCGAGCCCCGGCAAGGCGTATCGATGTAGGGTTCGAGTCCCACTGGGTTGATTATTTTTTCAATGTTTTCAAAGTTTGTATTTGATTTAATAACAAACTATTGTTTGAGTGGAATGCACCACTTTAAAAACACGTAAAAATAATAATGGTTGACAAAGTTTCATAATGGATTTATTATGTATTTTTACGACTGATTTAAATTTTGGGTCAATTTGTTCTTTGTCACACTCACACTAAAATAAATAACAAAAAATGTCTAAAGGAATCTCATTATTATGTTCACTACGGCAAGGTATTAAGGTAGTATGTGTGTACGCAATAACAATAGGCTACACACTTAGGTCAAACTAAATATGAATTAACAGGGGCCGTATTCTAACTTTAAAACACGCACAGAGACGATCCAACTTCAATGCAAATCCAATGCAATAACAACACAATACACCTAACGCCTACACGTCTGAATCAAAAATGACGGAATTTGCTTGAAAATTACTGCGATGCAACTACAATACGACTTCAATATTGGTTGATTATTGGTTGAGTGTTGGAGTTATGTTTAAGACAGATTGTGTTGTTAAGGTATTGTTTTTACATTGTAAAATTAGAATACGGCACCAGCTATCTTAATCTTATTCTAATAACGATTTACCAATTGATAAGTACTTCATGGGTATGGTAGTTGTTAAAGGGTTCTGCCTTACATCAAATCAGACATGGCTAATATCTTTATATCTTTATAGTGATGAAACACGTTAGGCAAGCATCTCCGACCTCAGAATCACACCGGGTTAGTGCCAAATTAAAAAAAAATGCTTTTTGTGTTATTTTTGGTTTGTAAATTTTTTTCTATCAATGAACGTATGTTATAGCAAAAGTTTCCAAAAAAATGTAACTGTTAACAAATGGTGTTGTTATAAACCGGCGTTTTAAAATGTTTAATTCTAAATAAATAAAATAAATAAATAAATATAATGGGACAATCTTACACAAATCAACCCAGTCCCACAGTAAGCTCAATAAGGCTTGTGTTATGGGTACTAGGCGACGATATATATAATAGATAGATATAGATAAATACTTAAATACATAGAAAACATCCATAACTCAGGAACAAATATCCGTGATAAACACACAAATAAATGCCCTGATCAGGATTCGAACCCGGGACCTCTTGCTTCATAGGCAGGGTCACTACCAACTAGGCTAAGAGGCCGTTAATCTTATATAATCCGTTATTCTTATATATTAATAATCTGTTATAACTTTTTCTGCTTTTAAAGTATTTTGTAATTTCTAGGGAAAAAGAGGGGAGGCCTTTGCCCAGCAGTGGGACACTAAATAGGCTAACGAAAAAAATTGTGTTAAAGGGAAAATTCATTTTAAACTGTACCAAATTTTGATCATGTTTATTTAAGTTTATGCAATTCATTAACATGTGATTCGTTATAGTATTTATTTAAAGGCTTAATGTCACTGCATATGATTAAAAGCGGTATCAATTTTAAGCTCAGTGTTAGCGTGAGTAAATGTAGCATTCATTAATTAATTATTGGGTGTTGTTACCCATCAAAAAGTTACTGATTGATTTTCATTTGGCAAACATTTAGGCCTGAGTATGCAATTTTAATATAAAAATATACGTAGGTACTAAAACAGCAAAAACCATACAATGAGGATTAGGTATCTTCTGTACGGCAAATCCATACACCATAGACAAAAAATCGGTCAAGTGCGAGTCGGACTCGCGCACGAAGGGATCCGTACGTATCTATAAAAACAGCAAAAAAAAATCATGTCTGTTGTATGGGAGCCCCCTTAAATATTTATTTTATTGTTGTTTTTAGTATGTGTTATTAAAGCGGCAACAGAAATACATCATCTGTGAAAATTTGAAGTGTCTGTTTTCGAACTCTATTTTATATGGCAACATTAATTTGAATTTCATTTTTATCTCTAGACAATATACTAAAGTGTTCACACGTACTTTCGTGGTTTTATTCATTTAAAATTACTTGCTGTGGCCAAAGGGATGATCGGAGCCTTTAACAGCTGTTACGGGTACAGCACGGTGACAGACAGACAGACAGACAAACAGGTCCCGTTTTTACCTTTTGTGTAAGTACGGAACCCTAAAAAGTCCGTAGACTTGAGTAGGGCAAAAACAAAGGGCAATTTAAATCAGCCTTTGACGTCATCGAAAAGTGAAAAAATTAAACAAGATTAGTTTTCCCAAACAGTGGATAAACTTAAATAAATCGAAGACTTCAAAAGAAAAACGTAATCAATTCTACACCAATTTGGTTAGTCAAGAGCTACTACAATTTTCCAATAAATTTCTAATGAAAACTTTAGTCTTGAGGACGATGTCGTCCTTCATTTGATTTGGGCATTTAATGGGGGTTATAAAACTTATAATTTATCATTCGAGATAAGTAGTATCATTAGACAAAGTGACAGTTAGTAATTTTGCTACTAAACTAAAGTTTGTTCGAAGATTTATTGAGCGTATGAACTCGACCAAAAATACTAAAACGTATGGAGCCTGGATGTAGAAAATAAAATTTGAGACACGAAATGTAACTACTAAATGACGTCAGGTGGAATTTCTGGCTCTTATTGCAGGGTGGCTATTGAAAGTACTTTAAGAGCTGCATTCGTGAATTCAACATTAGTATTAGTACGCTACTTTTAATAAAATCTAAGTAAAAGACAAAGAGCGAAGCATCTGGTGAATATAGTCGGTAATAAGGTAAACAATTTTAATTAAAAATAATGTAATAAAAGAAACATTATTATTATTGTGAGCCTATAGTGTCCCACTGCTGGGCAAAGGCCTCCCCCCACTTTTTCCATTCCTCCCTATCTTGAGCAGTATCTGGCCATACTTTCAGAAAAGACTCAAGCTCGTCTCACCACCGTCGGCGGGGTCTGCCGGATCCTCGATTTGAGTTATCAGGTTGCCACTCAGTGGTAATCTTGGCCCACAACTCATTTGGCATGCGACAGACATGACCAGAAATAGAAACATATTTAATTGGTACGACGATTTTCCGTTTTCCCTGGTACGACGATTTGGCAGATTGATGTGTGTGTATTGGTTGGTTGGTTGGTCAGTGTCGGTCTAGAGGTCGCATTTTTCATCCGATTTCGATAAAACTTGGCATGTACGTTCCTTGATTTATTTGCCAAAAATTGTCGAGCCATTTTTTTAATTGGGGGGAAAATGAGGGGGAGAAGGGGGGGGAAGTTTTCCGTTGCGTTATTTATGTTCTCCGAATTCTACGGTTCACAGAACCACTAGTAATAAGAACTTGGTAATCATGCTATAGTGTCCGCCTACGAGACAGGCCTAGCCTTAGTGTAAGGGTCACAGACAATGTTAAATAGTGTAAAATAATAATGTAAATAAAGCATTATAGATAGAAGCTTCTAGAAACAGAATTTCACTCCCTGGAGTGATGAAAGTCTCACTTTCGTCACTCCAGGGAGTGAGGAAAGTAGGCTTGTTTGAACTGTTGAGGTGAAAAATATATTTACTAGCACAAAACAAGGTCAGAAATACTTAAAATTAACCAAAGGTAATTACTATTAATATTATGATGACAGGAGATGATACAACTTTTTCTCTTAAAAATACCGCCCCAAGATCATTTAGAACAACTCGCCAGCTAAACTACTGCTACTGTCTACTAAATAATACGTAGAATAGTCACTTGTTAAGTTTTTTAGTTACAAGCGTGACACGTGCAAAATCCCGGGCGACTCATCTCATTTTAACTTGCGCCTTCCAACTGCCAACAAGTCGCCTCTAAAACGCCATTTTTCTAAACGTCCTAACTCTTATACACGCCTTTATACGTAACACCCCTTTTTGTATACTTACCAAAGTTGTTTACAAGAAGGGGGAACTCAATTCCATTATGAAAACTTAGAATTTACTTTGCCGCTTGTAGAAGGCGTGGGATTACGAGTACGAACGGAGTTTTATCTATTGAACTGGTGATAATAATAATAATAATAATGGTGCCTCATTCATGGCTAGAGAGGATCTTGGAGCTGTATAAAGTTGATGCAGCTTTAAGATCCTTCCTTGGCGCGTGTATGAGGCAGTGGACCACAGTCCTTCGTCAACCAGGAGGCGGGGATGACCCCCCTGGCCCGCAGGACTTTATAAGGATCGAGCGAGGAATATTTCAGGGCGACAGTCTGAGTCCCTTGTGGTTCTGCCTAGCTCTAAATCCGCTCAGCACCCTGCTGAAGGATTCAGGGCTAGGTTGCCGGCTTCGGAGAGAGGGTGAAGTCATATCTCACCTTCTGTACATGGATGATCTCAAATTATTTGCTCCAAATAACCGGGACTTGCTGGAGCTACTGAAAACCACTGAAGTCTTCAGTAGTTCTATCAAGATGGAGTTTGGTGTTGATAAATGTGCGGTTATGCATGTAGAGCGGGGGAAAGTAGTAAATTCAACAAATTTGCAACTTTCTGAGACAATGACGTTCAGATCTATCTCTGAATCAGAAACCTACAAATACCTTGGCATGTCACAGTCGTTGGGTATTGAGGATGTGGGTATTAAACAGGCGTTGAAGGAGCGCTTCTTCGGTCGGCTGACAAAAGTACTCAATAGTCTTTTGTCAGGTGGCAACAAGGTGCGCGCCTTCAACGCCTGGGTGATGCCTCTACTCACATACTCCTTTGGCATACTAAGGTGGACACAGACCGAGCTGGATGCCCTGGATCGGAGGGTCCGTCTATTGCTCACCACACACCGTATGCTTCACCCACGCTCGTCTGTTATGAGATTGTACATCCCACGAAAGTGTGGAGGTCGCGGCTTTTTAAACGCCAAAAATCTCCACAACCGTGAGGTGTACAATCTCAGGAATTATTTCCTTAACAACGAGTGTGGGATGCATCGTGATGTGGTGACAGTAGATAAGAACCTCACGCCGCTCTCCTTGGCGAACGAGAACTGGCGCAAACCTGTGGTGCTAAGCACCGAGGATCGCAAGGCGGTATGGAAGAGCAAGGAGCTACACGGGCGGTTCTACGGGGCCCTCACGGGACCCGACGTAGACCTACTCGCGTCGGTGAACTGGTTACGATTCGGGGACCTCTTTGGAGAAACCGAAGGTTTTGCCTGTGCAATTGCGGACGAAGTTATCATGACGAATAACTACCGGAGATATATCCTGAAGGACGGTACGGTCGACATTTGTCGGGCATGCCGCCGTCCCGGAGAGTCACTCAGGCATATCATCTCCGGTTGTTCTCATCTTGCTAACGGCGAGTACTTGCACAGACATAACCTCGTAGCCAGGATTATACACCAGCAGCTTGCTCTCCTATACGGTCTTGTGGCCCACGAAGTGCCGTACTACAAGTACACCCCTGCGCCAGTTCTCGAAAATGGTCGTGCCACGCTCTATTGGGATCGATCTATAATCACGGACAGGACTATTGTAGCCAATAAGCCTGATATCGTGGTAATAGATCGACCGCAACGCCGGGCCATGCTCGTCGACATCACCGTCCCATGTGACGTGAACCTCGTGAAGGCTGAGAAGGACAAGTCCAGCAAGTACCTAGACTTAGCTCACGAGGTAACCGCCATGTGGGAGGTTGATTCGGCGATCATTGTGCCGATAGTTGTTTCTGCGAACGGTCTCATAGCGAAGAGTCTCGACCAACATCTCGAGAGACTTTCGCTACGGGGTTGTGGTTGGATCAAGGGTCAGATTCAGAAGGCGGTAATCTTGGACACGGCGCGCATAGTCCGAAGGTTCCTCTCTCTGCGGCCCTAACCACCGGCAGCCTGGGCCCTGCCCTGTTGCCGGCGGCACCCTAGGTTAGGTTTTTTATAATGTTTTTATTGTATTTGTATGTTTTAGATGTATTTTGTATTTTACTTTTATAAAAATGTTATAAATTACCTAGCCTAAGACGAAAGAAAAATAAAGAGCAATATAATAATAATAAACCCGCGGGGGCAGCTTGTGGCGAGCTGACGGTGAGTGGCGACACCGCGGACCCCTATTCCAGAGGGCCCTTTCCATCTGGCCCTCGCCTCTGTGCTTGCCTTAACTGGCCGGCCAGAGTGGAGTCGCAAGAGCGGGACCTATGCTCCAGGTTGGAAGTGTAAAATGTCATAACGCCGGCGGCCTGCTGAACGGAACACCGGGAACTGGCTACCGCAGACTCACCTCTCGACAACCTCACAGCCACTCTCAAGTGTTGCGCCGTTGTCGCACCGTGCGTGCGGCCATTGCGGGGCCCACTCAATGAGTTGGCGAGTCACCACCTGTCTTTTACAATTTTGAGACTGATTGTCACGGCAGGTGTCCGCTAGTCTCCTCCCATAACCCAGTATCCAGTCCATCCAAAATTCAAACCAATAGCCTATGACCTTAGTTCCCATCGCAGCACGAAAGTGCTGCACTACAATAGTCTTTGCACCTGGCGGGGACCATCTCCGGATGTATCATATTGTACGCTCGGGGATGGTATCCGCCACGTGTATCCCTTGCTTTTAGATTAAATTGTCTTAAAGGGCGACTGCGCTGTTGGCTTCGGCCCCACGCAGGCCTACCAAAGGTCCGGGACCCCATGGTCCCGAGATATGGCAAAGACATACAAATAATAATAATAATAATAAAGCCTTTTTATTTCCCATATATCTTATACCTAATTTACATCTATTTTATATTTTACTTAATTTTTAGGGACCCCTATTGTAGGGTATAGGCCTCCTCCAGGTTCTTCCACCTCGTTCTGTCCTGGGCTACCGATAGCCAGTTTTTGCCGGTTACTTTTACAATATCGTCCGCCCATCTTTGTCGTGGATGTCCGACTTTTCTTTTGCCAACCGGACCGGCCCATTTGGTAGCGGCGACAGTCCAGCGCTGGTCGGTGCATCTTGCTACGTGTCCGGCCCATCGCCATTTAAGTTTTAAGGAAAGGTGTAATGCATCTGTCAATTTTGTCTTTTTTCTAATTGTTAGACTTTTTACTTTATGCATTTTTCTTAGGTTTAGGATGCTTCGTTCCATGGCTCGTTGACAACTGGTTATTTTGTTTTTAATGTTTTTTGTATAGGTCCAGGTCTGGGACCCGTAGGTCAAGCAGGGTAGAATACAGGTATCCATCACAGTTTTTTTCATACTTAGATTGTAGTCACCTTTCAGTATGTCTTTGTGCGCCCAATATTTATTCCAACTACAGGTAATTCGCCTTTTGACCTCCTCTTCGTTGCTCGTCTTGAAAAATGATACCTGTTTACCCAAGTATATGTAGCTGTCTACGTATTCTAATTCGACGTCATCTAATAAAATGGAACTTTTAGTGCTGTTCGTCATTATTTTAGTTTTATTTAGGTTCATGTGCAGACCAGCTTTTTTGCTCTCTATATTAAGCTCTTGTATCATTTTTTCCAGCTTTTGATGGTTTTCAGCAAAAACTACAATGTCGTCTGCAAATCTGAGGTGGTGAAGTCGTGTGTTATTTATTTTGATTCCTTCTGTTGCCCAATTCAGTTCGGCAAATATGTTTTGCAGGACGGCTATGAAAAGCTTGGGAGACAGTGGGTCGCCTTGCCTAACGCCTCTACCTATTTTAAACTCGTTGCCTCTCGTTTCTAGCTTAACTCTGCTTACATTGTTTGAGTAGATGTTTTTTAAGATTCTACATATTTCTGGGCTTATTTTACATGATCTAAGAGCTTTCCAAATAGCGTTATGATGTATGCTATCGAAAGCTTTTGTGTAATCGATAAAACACATGTATAGAGTTTTATTAAATTCACTATATTTCTCTATAACTTGTTCCATAGTATGGATGTGGTCCATGGTCGAGAATCCGGAGCGAAATCCTGCTTGTTCTATTGGTTGCATGCTGTCTATTTGGGCATTGATTTTGTCTTGTATGATAGAGCTGAATAGTTTGTACACAGTTGACAACAGACTTATAGGGCGGTAATTGGCTATGTCTAGAGGATTTCCTTTTTTGTATAAGAGTATGATGTCCGAGCTGTACCATTGTTTAGGAGCTTGCCCTGTGTTTAGGACCATGTTAAATATGCACGTCAGTGGTTTAGTGAGTAATGGTGCACCTATTTTGAGACTCTCATTTCTTAAACCGTCAGGCCCAGGGCTTTTTTCCTGCTTTAGTTTTTTAATGTGCTTTAGGACTTCTTCCTCCCGTATTTTGATAGCCTCGTTTGTATTTGTTTCAGTGCTCTCCGTTTCTGTTGGTGGTAACGCTTCGTATATTGTGGTAGCATAGAGGTCTCTGTAGAATTCTGTAGCGCATGATATTACATCCTTTCTCGTCGTAGCTTGGTTCGGTCCGCGATTAAGGGTCTGAATCCAGTCGGAGTGCGTGTATAGTTGTTTAAAAGCTCGTTTAGCGCTTCTGTATCGGAGTAAGTTAGCCTCTATGGTCTTTTTTTGTGCAGGTTAAAGTCTTTTCTTATATACTTACTCGTTTGTTTAAATAAAGACGAGAGTTCTTTTTTCTGCTCGCTATTTTTATTTTCAGTTTTCAAAAGCTCGCTACGTCTTTTAATCAGAAGTTTAGTAGTTTCGCTGAAAAAGTGGTAACTGTGTTCTTCGTCTTGGTTCGTGGTTTCGACTTTTAAGCTATTTTTAATGCAGTTCTCTATAGCGTCGTAAAAGCTCTGAATATTTTCTTTATAGCTGCTTGGTATGGCATCAATATTTCTTCCGAGATTAGAAAGGAATGTTTTTATTTCGTCTTCTGTTTCCAGTGATTTAGTTGAGTTTTTATAGTGTTTTCTGTTCTTTTTTACATTTTTCAGGGATACTGTTGCTCTTACTATTCTGTGGTCTGACGGAAACTCTACGTTGTTTATGACTTGAGTTTGTCAAGTACGTTACAGAGAGCATCAATAATGGTACTCCAGTTGCTTCGCTTTTCTTAGACATGACAAAAGCGTTTGACTTTGTTAATCACTCGAAACTCTTAAGTAAGCTTGAACATTACGGTATTAGAGGCAAAGCACTCGATTGGGTAAGAAGCTATTTGGCAGATAGATTGCAATGTACCGAAATAAGTAGATTTGTTGAAGAAAATAACGTAATTACAAAGAAAGTTTTTAGATCTCAATACAAGACTAATTATACAGGTGTGCCACAAGGCAGCATTTTGGGCCCGTTACTATTTATCATATATATTAATGACTTGCCCAAAGCAACTTCTCATAAAGTGATAATGTTTGCGGACGATACGACGATCATTATAAAATGTAATAATAGCCTAACTTTCAATCAAGACATTAATAATTCCTTAAATGACATAATACATTGGATGGACATGAATGACTTAAAAATTAACATTAGTAAAACTAAACTTATGCGAATTAGATCATATAATTCTAATACCATGCCAATTACAGTAATATATCGAAATCAAAATGTAGATGAAGTAACCAGTATAAAGTTTCTAGGATTCACTTTAGATGAACATCTGCACTGGAAAGATCACATCGAGCAAATTTGTAACCGGCTAAATAGATTTGTGTTTGCTCTCCGTAGGCTAAGAAATACTGTTTCTGAGGAAGCTGCTCTGACAGCTTATCATGGATACGTGTCCTCTGTTCTCCACTACGGCCTAATACTGTGGGGTAATTCTGTCGATGTAGAGAGAGCTTTCATAGTTCAAAAAAAATGTGTTCGGGCTGTCTGTGGGGCTTGGCCCGATGCTCATTGTGTCCCTCTTTTTAAACGACTGCACATTCTCCCTCTACCTTGTTTATATATAAGAGACATATGTATCTTAGTTAATAACAACCGACATTTATTTAAAACACGTGGTGAAGTAATGAACAGGGTCACTCGACAAAAAATTATGAATTTATTGTACAAACCACGTGCTTACAAAATGATTTATGACAAAAACGTATTTAACATGTGTATAGTCATATATAATGGATTACCTAATGACATAAAATCACTTGAAGGAAATAGTTTTAAGAAAAAATTGACTAGCTGGCTTCTGGATGAATGTTTCTACAGTGTAAAAAATTATTTGGTTTATGTTCAAAATTATAATCTTAATCATTGACATATTTAATATTAATATTATTTAGGTTAGTCCTGACATAGTTATGTAAATATGATGTTTTTTTTTATTTAATCTGTATACTTATACATTGCCTGTTTGAAAATATTTGCACGCTTGCATGCAGGCCGAATGCACTGAACTGTATTTTAATTATAAGAACTGTATATTAACTGTGTTCCATGCAAATAAATTCTTTGAATCTTTGAATCTTTGACTTCTATGTTAGTAATACTTTTTGGAGAGTTTGACATTATAAAATCTATTTCATTCTTCTTTTTTCGGTCTGGCGATATCCACGTCCATCTTCGACTGCTCTTCTTTTTAAAATACGAGTTCATGATTGAAAGTTTGAATTCAAGTGCAAACTGGATGAGCTTTTCACCTCTTTCGTTTCTTTTCCCGTAATTGAACTGGTGATAGTTTGTGTTAATTAGTTATATCCAGTACATCAGAGATGAATAAACAAAGGTAGCAAGCAGTTACTGAAAACCAAGGAGTTATAAACTTATATAGATGCCATATATAAAGGAAAAAGTGACCTAGGCCTCCGGTGCCCAAGGCTGGGATGGAACCAGCGTCTTCTGCATTCGCGGCAGACGACTTAACCAACTTGGCCACCCGGGTCACAGAAGCACCGGTCGAATATTCCCGTGAACCAAGAGGTTGTCATATACTATTGTTATTTTACACGAAATAAATCAACGAATAGGTACTCGGAGTTTATAAAATCATCAGTCACTTATCACTACCATTTTTTTCGATGTTTGTTAACTTGCTCCTTTTAAATATCAAAAGCCTATCCGACTCATCTCTCTTTTTTATTTAAGACCACCAAACATCTGGAACTAAAATACCGAGATACGAATTTTACACCCTACGCCAATGTTCTAGACCCAGACTTCTTACGTACCAGACAGCAATAAGACTTTATGCAGTATTTACGACCAGTGAAGAGATACTTGCTGTTTAAGACTATCATCAAACGGGAATAAAATACACGTTCGAGACCTATATCATGTAGACATGAATCACCATCTAATATTTGAACATCTTTTACCAGTATATGGCTGTGTTTCCACCAGAGATGAGCAGGGATGCGTTGCGAGGAATGTGTTGTTAAGAACTAATCCTAGAGCTGCGCTGTGCAAGGATAAACAGATGAAGTGATTCTATTGACTGGATTATATTGACACCTCTAGTAAAAACGCAGTCAAATAACAACCCGATTTTTCCGTCGTGTGAGGTTGAATTTCCAAAAATACTTTCTTTTCGGAGCTCTCATCTGAAGAATTATTACGTTCCAAGTCTCTTCCATCTCAGGAATAAGATATAAATAGCTGTTTGGTGAAGAAAACCATGTTTTTCAAGCCAGGCAAAGTTGAGCATCGCAGGCATAGTTGTAGCAGTTGACGGTATTTTGATTGTTAATGATTCCAAGATTTGTGTTAAAACTGAGCGGGGTTTCTCTTCTAATGAAATTTGTCTCTTGGTTGTAACTTCTGCAGCAGATTTTTGTAATTTCAACTCTTTTTCATATCATTTGCTTATTTGAACGTGTTGGGGTGGTAAATGACATTGGCATTTGTTTAAGTCAACGAGGTTTGTATCACTCCAAAAAACAACTATTTTAATGGAAAATAGCGCTTACCGTTTAAGTAACTATATCAGTTCGGCATCTAAAATTCATTTTAATCATAGACATAAAATAAGGAAACGTAATGCCGTGAAGACAAACCGTAATTCCATAATAAGCCGATTTTTTCGTGTTTACGCGCAACACGCACACATATCCAACTCGAGGACGAGCGGTGATTGTTTCAAACATAAAAAGTGTGTGTGGTTTAATATGGATCACAGTTATTAATATTTTAATATTTTTTAAATATTTGGGGACAATCTTACACAAATCAACCTAACCCCAAACTAAGCAAAGCTTGTAGGTACTATGGGTGCTAGGCGACGATATACATACTTAGATATGTAAATACATACTTATATACATAGAAAACATCCATAACTCAGGAACAAATATTTGAGATTAGCACACAAATAAATGCCCTTACCAGGATTCGAACCCGGGACCTCCAGCTTCGTAGGCAGGGTCACTACCAACTAGGCTATGGAGGCCGTCAAGTTTTATCGTCGTGGGTTTAATATGTCGATGGTTTTAATTTATTCTGTGCTAGCTTCTGCAGCCTCGAGAGTAGTTGAGTTTACACTGTTCAACATTTACAAACTGCATCGAAGTCGCGAAACATTGTTCATAAAGGAATCCAATACTTCTGAATAGACTTGGTTTGGCATCGAATTAATTATTAAAGTCGACTGGCATTGTGCAGTACAAAGGGGAGACCACAGAAATAGATTAATCCCTCTGGTGCTGATTCCATACAAAGTCTGAAGACCCGATAAACTTTTAATCTTCTTGAGCTTCGTCTTATCCATTTTAGCTACATTCAATTACTAATACTTTGATGAAATATAGCAGTAAGAAATTAATTATCTATTTGTTTAGTTTAATTGTGTTGTAATATTCATCATCATCATTATCATCATCATCATCACAATATTACGCAATGATGAGATGATAAAGAATTAAAGACTTATCTCTAAATAGTGTAATCAGACTAAAGCGAATACGTAATGCAGTTTAATTGTGTTTTGTAATATTACGCAATGATGAGATGAAAAAGACTTACCTATCTCTAAATAGTGTAATCAGACTTAAGTGAATACGTAATGTACTTTAATTGTGTTATGTAATATTACGCAACGATGAGATGAAAAAGACTTATCTCTAAATAATGTAATCAGACTAAAGCGAATACGTAATGCAGTTTAATTGTGTTTTGTAATATTACGCAATGATGAGATGAAAAAGACTTACCTATCTCTAAATAGTGTAATCAGACTTAAGTGAATACGTAATGTACTTTAATTGTGTTATGTAATATTACGCAACGATGAGATGAAAAAGACTTATCTCTAAATAGTGTAATCAGACTAAAGTGAATACGTAATGTAATTTATCATGATGTAGATTTTAAAAAAATTGCTAACTTTTTATCTCCAATTTTATTGAGTCAAGACTAAATTAATGATTAACTTAATTCATAGTGTCAATATCAAGGTACGTCCATACAGGTATGGTTACACAGTTGTAACGTAGCCAATATGTCACAAATTAGGGACATAAAACTCACCTTCACTACCTTCTTATTTAACTTGCGCATTTCAAAACAAATATATTATTATTCTCAAGAAAACATTAAATAATACCACAAAAGGGCCGAGGATCGAGCATTGCCGCAGGCGAAGATCGTAATAGAATAAAAATCCTCTTAATATGCTATAAATCGAGGAATCCATTGATAGGGACGAGACTGAATTGCTAATAAATCCGCAGAAATGGTTATTGGGTGAAAAATGTACGGCGGATGAGCGGCGGTTAATTTCGGCGAATGGTATTTGTGTAGGCTGGTATAGATGACCTCACACGAGATGAGAATATATTCAATATACCACATAATAGCGCATAGAACTGTTCTTTGGATCCGTCCAAAGACCAGGGGCCGAATTCTAACTTCAAAACACATAATTATTTGTAATAAACGGGACTTAACCGCGTATATAATTTTTTTAAATTACCTTCGAGTCCCGTTTATTACAAATAATTATGAGTAAAAACCGTGAAAGTCTAAATCAGTGTTTTTTTAAACTATCCAACTTCAATACAACTCCAGTGTGTTAACCACGCAAAACAGCTAGCGACTGCACGTCTGAATACTCTGAATCAGAAATATCAGAATTTGTATGAAAATTATTCCGATGCAACTTTAATACAACTTTAATATCGGTTGATTATTTATTGTGTGTTGGAGTTATGTTCATAATATATTGTGTTTTTTATGTATTTTGAAATTAGAATACGGCACCAGTCTTAGAGCTTTAAACCAAGCGGAGTAGCCATTGACAGGCGTTCCCCTCTGCCGAAAATGTATGACCAGTGGTCATACTCATTGTATGGAATGACGTTTATTTGACGGTTTGCATACATTTGACGTTCCCCTCCCCCGCAAAAAACGGCAGACTTTTTCCGTTAGAAATGAGAGCGCGTGTCGCATCCGGTTGGTTTAATAATCAAAGGCACCAGTGGATGAATATCACTCTTTCCTAGGTGTCTAATTCCAGGGCACATTTGTCAAACAACGGACAAAACGCACACGACTTGTCAGAAGCAACAAGTGCGGTCTGAAGAGAGGTTCTATAAGAAATAACGCATCGTTTCATCTTGCCAGAACTATATAAAGTCCCCGCAATAGGCGTAAATTTGAATCGTCCGATTTTACCTAGTGTCCGATTTTGGCCGAACTCACCCCATAATGCAGGCTCTAAAGCAGGCAATCTGTGACTGCGGTTAATTTTGGCGAATGGTATTCGTGTATATAGTATGCTAATTCTGGGGTGACGGATGTATGGACGGGTATTGGTTCTGAGGTTTAGCATACCGAACGTCATGTTATAAGCTGGGGCAATGACTCCCACGCACAGGAAGAATATACACGTACAGTCCGGACCTGGATTGTTGAGCTAGCCATTGTTCGTAATTTAGACGTGTAATAAATGACCGATGTAACTAAAGGTCACAGCTCTTTAGAGCGCCTCGGCACCCGATCAGCACCGTCTCACCTCGAGCGGTTAGGTATTCTTTATATTGAGCCCTGTAGCCCGGGCATCAGAATATGGCTACGGTATTCCCTGCCTGTCGTACGAGGCGACTAAAAGGGAACCTTGGGGTAGTCAAGGGTCACAGTACGGGGCTGTGATCCTCAAACAGGCTGAAAACCGTAAGGGCATAACTTCAGGGCGGCACCGGCGCGTTCAGTAGAGATCCCGGAGCCGTCCAAATGGCGTTGAGGAGGACCCTGGGGGGGTTTTTAGTCGGTGCGACTCCGACATAACTTTCGCGCTGCCCCGTGGCGCGGAAGTATCCATAAAGGATTTTCCCCTCGACAAAAAAAAAAAAAAGGTATTCTTTATATGAATTTGTATGGTGATGCGCTCACCATATCAACTCGACATCCACTCGTTCTCGAGGACCGCTCGAGGTGAGGCGATGTGGGTCCGGTGCCGAGGCGCTCTAATGAGCTGTGACCTTGACTGTTGACAGCTAGTCGGTCATTCATAACACTGCTAAGTTACGAACAATGGCAAGTGGCCCAACAATCCAGGTTCGTGACTATACACACCTCAAAATATATAATATTATCGTAAAAGAAAAAAGGTCCTACAACTTACCTATTACTTACATCGGAGAAAAACGGCAAAGCCTTGAAGTAATTATAAAGGCACAGTCTACGTCAAACATAATGTTTACATTTACGCACCTTACTCCTTTGTAATAAGGTACAAAAGTGTAAACATAACTTTGACGTCGACTGTACCACGTATAGTCTTCGTCATACACTTGTCCACAAGTATAGTCAGTAGCAGAAATAGCGGGTGAGGCTTGAGATTGATTTGTCTCGACTTTGTTGTTCAAAGAATAATCTAGAGCGTTTGAAGGTAATTTTGAACTCCCCCAATTCAACATGGTAAAATAACGGTCGCTACTGAGACATCTATGAATACTATGATATCACACTTTTGTGACAACCAAAATCTCTAGGGATTCACAAAAGAGTGATATCCGCTTACGTCAAAATCAATACAAAACTCTGGCGAGAACTACTGTTTTGACAGTTAGATGTGGACACGGGTGGACAGGTGGATATCACTCTATCCAGTAGCGATTCAACTGTGATATCCACGTTGTCACAGTTTGGCATGTCAAATTGCCCTCCTGCCATCGCAGCCGTGTTACAAAATATTATCAAAGTATTTGAAAGTTCACGTACAGTGCGAACGTTCACCCCGGCAGACCCGACCTGTGGAAAAGTTGGCCAGATTGAATGGTTTGTTAGACGAATTCCTGGAATTCGCACGCTGTAAAGGACACCTAGTTTTGGCGAGGAATATAATTTTATTAAGCTACGAGGCGACAGAATTAAGGCTAGCATTTTGTTTTTATATTGCACATTTTTGTGAGTTACAAACTTTTTTATTATTTATTATTTTAATTATTTTATTAAGTTTTCATAACTTACAAAAACACTTAGACTTAATTCGATTCCATCGTTCTTTTCTTTTTTTTGTATATTCCAATTTCGGAGATATTTAAGTTCAATTCCAATACATTTAATTATAATTATAAAAAGTTATATTAAAAATAACATGTATACTATTTAATTGTTAATAATCATGGTGTAATTTGTAGTGTATTGTAAAGAGGTTTACTATCAGTACTAACTAACCTCACCAATACTGGCACATACTAATGTTGCATACGTGATAAACAAATGAATAAAATATGTTAGTCAGTTGTCAACCGGCCTTTCATTTACTGCATGTAGGATACTCTTCGATACTGAGAGGGTAACTACATTTTAAATCATTGTAATAATGTTTAGTAATGAGAATAACAAAAAAGAATGAATTCAAGCTTAATATACTTATAAGTAAATATATGACCATTGTGAAGTGGGCACTTTTTTTCTCATGTTGATGACAGTTCAGTTTAGTATGAAAAATTTAGTGAAATTCCGCAACATGGCGCGTGGTCATATATTTCTGATCAGGCTTTAAGTTCTATGGATACCCTATTTATTTATATCTTAGCATCCCAACAATTTATTTCTTAGGTGTTCGTGCAAAAATATTTATACATAGAGAGTAGCGGTAAAACAAATTGCAGAACTTGATGAATGAATTTTAATATCTGAGCGATGCAAGTTGCATTTTTAAAATTGTTGGAGTTAATACAGCAGACGTCCATGAAAGGAATTTTAATAAGTCCATTCAAGATGTTTACACTTATTCCGGCCCTGGAAAATATTTTATAAATTATATCCATCATCATATAAATCTTCCAGTAAAAAGATCCTACTTCCAATTTCATTATGTCGTAGGACACTGTATATTATGTACTTCAATTTTGCTAGAAAAGCATACACGTTTTTCATCAACATTTTTCATTTTACCCGTCCTCAAACTGATTCCAAAAATTTGAAAGTTAAACAACCCCACAAAATGAAATTCAAATTTACTTCGTCACATGCCCGACTAGTTTTACTCGTGAGTGACATCCCTAGCGGAAGCAGAAAGTTGCTGACACTTTCCGAAATTCGATTATATTTTGCTAGCTTGTAATGCTCTTAGGCATGTTTACGTAATACCTACTCTCAGTCACATATGGTTATGTCATATGATACAGTCAGCAGCAAAAGTAGCTAAGCGGGTAGAGTATTCAAAATGAGCTGGACACGACTATATTTTTAAGAGAATAAGAGCGTGTTTAGGTCATTTTGAATACTCTACCCGCTTAGCTACTTCTGCTGCTGAATGTACAACTAAAGCAGGAGTAGGAGACATTATTACGATTAATGTCTAAGGTATACAATATCAGCCTTTTTTCGGCCGAAATATACACAATACTAAATAGTAATCTAGTTCTAGATGGAGAAATGGTTAAATGATTACCATTTTCACCTCGGAATCAAAGATAATAAGCGGAAAAATTGTTTAAGTTAACTCAATTATTACTTAATGTCATGCCCGAATCGTAAGTTACACAAGATCAAAGTCGACAAAATAGCAAATTGTATGGTCTAGTAGAATATGGACAATCACAGCAAAAACGATACCTATAGGTCTTTACGTTTCAACTCCACGTATCACGATATCCAAGAATACATTGATTTTACCGGCCGTCACAATAGTTTAGAATGGGGTAGCAGACTGCATGCAGTCGTCTCGAACGCGATGAAGTTTCGAACTTTCCAGAACATTCCAAGAGCTCCAGCAGGTCATGTGTTCGCATTGATTTCGCGAGCGTAGGTGAGTTTGTTTTCCACCCCAATAAAACATCATAATGGAGCAAAAACATCTCACAAGGTACTAAGAAAAATCGAACAAAAAGTATTGCAAAATCACTCAGACTCACAGAATTTGGTTACATAAAATATAATATTGAGAAACGTAATAACTTGGGTTATCGGAGCTTGCACTTTCTGGTACACGGATCACTTGAGGGAGAACAGTGAACTTCCAAATATAAAAAGAATACCCACCTGTATCTTCCTATAAGATACTTAATTTTGATTTCGAAGTTCCTGTCAGCCTACCAGAGGCCCATATTCTGAGCCCTCAATAGCTAGGGATACTTACACGCACAAATTCGCCCGCCGGATTCGTCCGGCGGATATGCCCGGCGGGCAGATCCGTCCGTGTATGGCGCTATTCAGATGTGTCCGCAGACAACTCCGTGTCCGATTCGCGCCTTACATGAACGGATCCGTCCGCCGGGCATATCCGCCGGACAAATCCGGCGGGCACATCTGTGGTTGTATCCCTAGCTATTGCCGAGACGATTGGAATGATACTACAGTTTCGAAGCACTTTGCTCGCACAATCGCGCTGTTTGAAGGAAAGCGTAAACACTCGAATTTATGTTACTTCTGTATGAGTTCTGTTAAAATAAATAGGATCGCACAATTTGTTAGAGAACCCAATGTGTGAGTTTATTGTGTTTTGTTAGGGGGAATATCATTTGTGATATCGAATACTAATTTACTCTATGTTAGGATGTTAATGACCAGATTTCCAGGATAGTTTTATGGTAAAACTTTTATTCTATGACATACATACAAATCGAATTTATTTGCTAGGAGTTAATAAATATTTTACTTATATTTTTGAAGAGCCACAAATATGGAGAATCGAGAATATTTTTTGATAATCAATCATGTTTTATAAACAATTTTCGTAACTTCAGGCGTACGGAATATAATATTATATACAAACAGGTAGTTTCACTCCAAGGCCCATAGATTTTATCAAACTGTTTGCCTTATTTAATTTTGTACTAAAGTCCGAATTCAATAATATACCTTCCTAGATGTTTTATCAGAGGCTTTGAACTGGTAAATATTGTGCTTCACTATATATAAATATTCAGCTTGCAGCAGAGGCGGGCAACAACAACTGATGACGCGAGTTACGCGACCAAAATAGACATGATTAGACATGATAAAATAAGAGGTGTGCCACTGCGGTGATTTAAATTGCGAACGTGATATTTTATTAGTTCGTAGATGGGTCTAAAAGACCACCTTATACTGTGGTCTAACGGAGTTTTTAGAAAGTGTTTGTTTCGTTCGAAAAGTGCCCTATAATATTAACTTAACGGTACAGATCATATATTTTTTGCACAGCTATAAAGGCAAAAGTCTATGATTTGGTACAATTTATAAGAGTCGATATACTCTTATACAGATGTGGATGCATAGTCTCCAAAGACTGTGGAGCCGCAGTGCAGAACATCGAGCACATCATCCAGCCCTGCCCACTTACCAAATGAACCCTGCAGACCTGTTCACCTTTGACCGTGACGTGATCCAGTGGATACAAAACCTAAATCTTTATAAACGACCGACTGAAAATACCATACGAATAAATGACTCCTGAGATACCTACTCTAACGCGCCTCAATAAAGTGTCACAGAAAAAAGCTGCCAAAGGTTTATCTACCCAAGAACCATCGTGGAATCAGCCTTTGAAGCTACCTTTTCCCCTTGTAAAATCACTTGAGAAATATAAGAGCGAATAAGGTAATAAATCGCCAAGGGAAGGGACTGCGGGCTAGTTCTGGCATAAAAGGATTTGATATAGGGAATATGTGATTGACTTTTGCCGAATGGTGGTTTGAAAACACGATCAGGACTTTGATCTGATGAGAGGGTAGGATAATATGCTTATTTTGTATGATACTTTGATGGGTGAAAATAACTTAGCTATGCAAGTATAACATCTAAATATATAAAAGAAGAAACTGACTGACTGACTGACTGACTGACTGACTGACTGACTGACTGACATATCAATGCACAGCCTAAGCCGCTGGGTCTAGAGTTTCCAAATTTGGCATGTAGGTCCCTTATAAGGTCTAGGGGTGCACTAAGAAAGGATTTTTCAAAATTCACCCCGTAAGGGGGTGAAATGGGGGTCCAAAGTTTGTATGGGGTAACAAGATTTGTTAGACTATTTTATTTGAAACTTCACCGGAGTATTCCTAACAATAAATGAGTAAACACGTGTTTCAGCTTTTTTGAAAATTTAACTCCTTAAAGGGGGAAATGGGGGTGAAAAAGTCTGAAAATCAATATGGGTATCGTTCCTATGGTTTATCGGGTCGCTGATTACGAAAACAACAACCATATTATCATACAACGTGGCAGGTGTAAAATATCATCCCCCAGGGGGTGAAATGGGGGTCCAAAGTTTGTATAGGGAAACAAGATTAGTTAGACTGTTTTATTTGAAACTTCACAGGAGTAATCCTAACAATAAATATGTAAACACGTGTTTCAGGTTTTTTGAAACTTCAACTCCTTAAAGGGGGAAATGGGGGTGAAAAAGTCTGGAAATCAATATGGGTATCGTTTCTATGGTTTATCGGGTCGCTGATTACGAAAACAACAACCATTTTATTATACAACGTGGCAGGTGTAAAATATCATCCCCCAGGGGGTGAAATGGGGGTCCAAAGTTTGTATAGGGAAACAAGATTAGTTAGACTGTTTTATTTGAAACTTCACAGGAGTATTCCTAACAATAAATATGTAAACACGTGTTTCAGGTCTTTTGAAAATTCAACCCCATAAAGGGGGAAATGGGGGTGACAAAGTCTGAAAATCAACATGGGTATCTTTTCTATGGTTTATCGGGTCGCTGATTACGAAAACACCAATGATTTTATGATACAACGTGGTGGGCGTGAAATACTTATCATCCCCCTGTTGGGGTGCGATAGGGTTGAAATTACTAAATATCAATATAGGAGTCGATTTATGGTATTTTGGGACGTTAATTAAGTACGAAAATGGCATCAATTTCGAAATTTTTGTTAAAGAAATAATTTTACCTCCGGGAAAGGACATAGGGTAGTTTCTATACCGAAAATCAGCCCTTAAGGGGGTGAAAAGGGGATTGAAAGGTTGTATAGAGAATTTTTAACCGTTGAACCGATTTAAATGAAACTTGATATAATAGATAGTTTAAATCCCGGGAAACGACTAAGGGTTATTTTCATTGAAAAAATTAACCCGTAAAGGGGTGAAAAGAGGGTTGGTAGTTTATATAGGATTTTTTCACAGCTGAACCGATTTAGATGAAACTTGGTATACAGATAGTTTGAGGCCCGGGGAGGAAAAAAAATAGTTTTTCTCGCGAAATCTACCCTTAAAGGTAAAAAAGTTATGGGTGAAACGGGGGTTGCAGGTTTTTATAGGGAATTTTAAACCGTTGAACCGATTTAGACGAAACTTGGTATATAGTAAGTGTGAATCCCTGCAAATGACTAAGGGTTGTTTTCGTTCCGAAAATCATCCCTTGAAGGAAAAAGGGATTGGAATTTTGATCAGGAAATTTTTAACACCTGGACCGATTTAGATGAAACTTAATGCTAATTAGCATACAGATAGTTTGAGTCCCGAGAGGGAACGTAAAATTGTTTTTACCTCGAAAATCAGCCCTAAAGGTTAAGGGTGAAACGGGGGTTGCAAGTTTGCATGGGGAATTTTTAAACGTGAACGATTTAGATGAAACTTTGTATAGAGATAATTTAAGTCCCGAGAACGGACATATAAATAGTTTTTATTTCGAAAATTAACCCTAAGGTTAAGGGGATGAAATGGCGGTGGAGGTTTGAATGGGGAATTTTTAACAGCTGAACCGATTTTGATAAAACTTAGTATAGAGAGTTCCGGGAAGCGAAAAGGATGTTTTTAGGGTTTCGTACCAAAATGGTAGAAAAGGAACCCTTATGGTGCAACTTTATTTGTAAGTCAGTGACCCAAAGGCAGGCATGTAACGCCAATTTATGAATTTTAAACATTAAGGGGGGGGGGGGGGGGGGGATTTGTGGGTAGGTAAATGAGAAATCAAAAAACAAATAACTTTATTGTGTGGCGTATCAAATACAAGGGCTTAATGTGAGGATCTCTAATTAGTATAATTTTAACATACATAACTTTGAAGTTATTAAAAAAATGGTGTAAATTAATCAATATCGGAAACTGTTCGACAGAAAAATTTGCAAAAATTACAGATATAATAGTTATTTACGTATAAATTACAGGAAAACTAATAAGAGTGCAGTCAAGCACCAGTTCGACTTAAGACAAAAAAAAATCGGGGTACGTGTCCGATTCGCACTCAGCCGCCCTATTAATTCTCATGAAATCATGCTGAAAGCGTCTTTTTTCAAAAATGTAATAAAAAAGTTGTTCGTACGAAACCTTTGAGGCGCAAGTAAGACCCGTACTTGCGTGGTTTTTTTTAATTTCCTAAAATCGTTACTTAAAGTTGTGAAGTGGGGATTAAAAGTTTGTATGGGGCATTTTTAAATGTTGAACCGATTTAGATGAAACTTGGTATGGAGATAGTTTGGGTCCCGGGAAGGGGCAAAATTGTATTTATCCCGAAAAACAAAGCTTACGGGGGTGCATAGCAAAGGGTTTGGAAATTTTATACAGATGTATTTTCAGTTGAACCGATTTAGATGAAACTTGGTATAGAGATAGTTTGAGTCTCGGAAAACGACATAGGATAGTTTTATCCCGAAAATCAACCCTTTAAGAGGTGAAAAGGGGGTTGAAAGTTTATATGGGGAATTGATAACCGCTGAACCTATTTAGATGATTTGGTATAGGGATAGTTTGAGTTCTGGGGATGGATACATAATAGTTATCCCAGAAGTCATTCCCTAAGAGGGTAAAAAGTGGGGTCAATTACTAATTCTACGCAAAGGAAGTCGCGGGGAAAAACTTTCTTTTATTCAAGAGTAGAAATCTGCATTAATCATAATGTACGCGGGCGAAGCCGCGGGCAACTGCTAGTAATTTATAACAGAATGATTGATACACGTACTGATGTAATTGTAATATTTTGAACATGTTTTTTACAATTTCTAGTTTATCTATTTTCCTGTTGTTGAGGGTTTATTATATTTTTATTATACATTTCCAAAAATCCTTCCTTAGTGTAGTACCTTGAAATTCAAATAATATATTATATTACTTACACCAAATTTAAAAGGTTCTACAGGGTGTAACGAAACTACTGGTGATCCGTTTAAGGGCATATTTATATCGTATAGCGGTAAGAAAAAGTAGGAGAAAAATTTTTGGCCGCACAATTTTTTTTCGTATGGGACAATCGCCGTCATAGCCGGCCAACCCTCCATTCAAAACCAATTTTT
The DNA here is from genome assembly GCA_911728535.1 of Pammene fasciana. Lineage (NCBI taxonomy): Eukaryota > Metazoa > Arthropoda > Insecta > Lepidoptera > Tortricidae > Pammene > Pammene fasciana. The sequence goes on along the minus strand of OU452276.1, from coordinate 19,740,898 downwards.
TTTGTCGCGAGATTTTTTTTTCATACCTTTATATAACAATAAAACTTATGCCCTTAAAAGGAAGAAATTATTTTTGTTACACTCTGTATGTTCTATCATTTTATATAATCTATTTAAAATCATCCAGCTTAACTATACGTTGCGAAAACTACGTTTCAAAAGCATTCACTTAATTCTCAAATTAAACTCAACTTACAGCATTAAACAAAACAATCTAATAAGCGAAGTTAAGAACAAAGTCGCACGCGTGCGTTGGCTCCGGGCACGGGATGTAGCGTAACGATAGTTGGTAAATAGTTATTGTAACGATACGTGAGAGGGAACGTTACACTATCAACCTTTTTTAACTGGCACATGACCGATCTAGATCGGTTAGATCTAAATTTTTAATTCAAAACCTGTACTCTCGAACCCTTTGGGAGCCCCTTCGTTTTCTCAGTTCGATCAGATCCCCAATCGATAATTTTTATTACCAATTTATTTCTTCCATCATGATTTATTGCTCCTGAATCTTGGTTTTGTGATACTTACTTAATAAATAACGCTAAGTGCACGAACATTACATCACCGAAAATCATCTACAGTTCTCCAGGTTATAATAAAGGCACATAAATTGTAAGTTTTATGTATAATGTTTTGAATATTTTTAATTAAAAAAGTGATTATGTGTATATCCGATTAGCAGGGGGTATGCTCGCGTCTGCCTTGTTGCAGGTGCCTTTTATCCTAATAAATAAACTTACCACCGACCCTTGGTCCCTGTATTTAATTTCTTCAAACCACATCATATCCTTGAAGTGAGGGTCCCGTTCTGCTACCTCACAGTTATCTGTGTTAGAGTTTGTCCGGAAAGAAAAGTGTCAGGGTTTATATGGCAGCTCATACATTTTACGACACTTTCATTTCTGGACAGATTCTAGAAGTGACGTGTTTAATTAAATTGTTTATGCACGAATTTTGTATATTGCATTGTGAGAGAAATTATAATGAACATTTATTTAAATGCGAGTTCATAGCTCACCACAGGAAGTGATGTTTAAATTTTCTATATTTTAGTGCATTCGCAATAATTCTAGGGTTAAGTTAGTTCAACAAAGGTTCCTGCAAATGATGCGTTTTGCAATTTTGCATGCGAGTATTTTTTTTTATTTTTTTTATTTATTAAGTTTAAGGAGTACCAACAGCTAGAATTAACATAATAGAGACTTAGGTAACAATATAAAGCCAATTATAGGAACTCACAGATAGAAATTGACTAAATAATGTAACAAACTTTGCGCGCACTTTCACACTGTGCTACCATGATTTAAACCTAAAAATAAAATAAAAATTACAAACTAATAACTGAATACAACTCAAAGCTTATCTACTTTATAAAGCTGCCAACAAAATCAATCTGGCCTGAAGAACTAGGGATCAAACTGGGTTGAAAAATAAATTCGCTAATTTTCGCCTCACTGAAGGAATGGAAGTGTTAAACACATCTATGTCCAGATCTCTTGATAGATTATTCAGATTACGACTAGCACGACACAAAAAACTATTTTGTCTGTAATTGGATGAAGTACGCTTGCGTGAGATGGGGGGGAAGTGACGTCTAGATCGGGTGGGTGTATTAAACGAAAGTTTTGAAAGCAGTTCAGGGCAATCAGTGTGTCCGCCGGTGATGCTTAGAATATAAGCAATGTCAGCAATTTCACGCCGTCTATATAATGGAATAAGATGGTGCTTCTTACATATGTTTAAATAATTAGAGGAGTCATATTATTGCATCAAGTATGAAGCGCTGTTAGGTAGATTAAATGAATGTGTTGCGCCTTTTATTTGTAGGTACTGCAATGAGACGAATTGGAATCACAAGCGATTTCTAGCACAGTCTACTTTCGTTTTTTAAGAAAGCCTGTCAAATCTTAATTGCTGATAATAATTAATAATCACTCTCCCCTATCCATCATTTTTATTACATTTGTATTTGCTAGAAGGAGACCTACTTACTTTGACACATGTTAATACTTAAACCGAATTCATGCTATGCACAATCAATTTGACTTACCTATGTATGACTCTTTCACAAAATCGAGTGTTCACGAAAAAACGCTCCAATTTCCGCTCAATTTCATGAACGTGATAAAGGAACATAATATTTACGTTTGATTCACAGTTCACCTTAAAGCATTTAACCAACCGGAACGGCCATTGACAGGCGTTCCCCTCTGCCGAAAATATAGGACCAGTGGACTAACGTTTCTGACGTGGCTATTTTGACGTTATCCTGCGGCGACGGGTCGTGGATCGATTCGCCTAGCACTCTCTCCGAAACATGTCGCGCGTAGTGACTAAACACAAGTGAGTACAGCCGCGTGTTGTGATAATCATCATCATCTCCTCCTAGCCGTTTTCGGCTACAGCGACTGCATTCTACCGCTGAGAGCGACGCTGGTGCGCTCTTAAGTGACTGATATAGCCAATTTTTGCAGCAAATGTGCGACCACAGTCGTTGCAAGTCAGCACCCCTCCGACATAGCAGTAATTTATGGCCACAGTTGGTCTGACCTACCATCCAGGCCAACCAAAGCCTAAAGGCCAGGCCAACTGTGATAATAGTGTTAATATGTCTCACGAAAGTTTAAATTCAATAGGCATTCTAGTGTCCGCTATTGACTTACACCACGATGTCTCGTAAACCGATTTCTGTCGCTACTGACTGTGTGGTCTCTACAACTTAGTTGGCACACATTTAGTTAGTCCGGGGATCCGCATCCGCGTGTATTGTACAATCTTAGCATTTTTATACCTTATCCCTTGGTGATAAAGGTGAAAATTCTTTACAAGTTTTTGACTGTAAGCTTACCCGGAGTTAAAGCAATTAAGTGTTTCGGTAGCACCCATAATGGTATCAGGATCAAATGGAGATGTGTCATATAACACCTAAATAATACCTTTGTTTGTTTATTAGGGATATCAGTCTAGGTATCTTCGTACCCGTGCATTTAATCCGTTCACAAAAACCTAGGCAATTACACAAAAAAATTTAGAATTCACTATTTTGTTGATATTTTTTATGTTGCTTACTTATATAGTTTAATTTTTAAGATCTATTTGTATAGTTGTAAGGACTTCTTTGTAAACCTCTTTGTTGAGTGTGAATAAGTTATTCTTATCTGTTTAAACATAACCCTCCATTCCCTCCTATAGGTCCTATATTAGGTCTCACTTGGTGGGCCATTTTCAAATTTCGCATATACATGCAACTGTGCATCATGCGTCGTTCTAGGGCAGGGGTTTCTAACCTTTTACCCTATGTGCCTCACCCATAGTTATGCCAAAACACTACGTCCCCCTAAGAGCCGAAATGGGGAGTCAAAACCGGGCACCGTGCTCGCCGCGGTACAGGATTTATGCAGTTTAAACCTAGAGCCGCTCGCTGCGCCCCCCTTGGATCACCTTACGCCCCCACGAGGCGTGCGCCCCACTGGGGGCCGTAGAGTGAGAGGGGAACCCTGTTCTAGGGGTCGTAGCATTTATTTGAAATTTAACTAGTAGTTCGCCCCGAACTGTGAACTCGCGAATCTTGTGTTTCGCCATAAATGTGCAATACTTAGTAGAATTACTATACAAATACCAAAAATAGGTATCGGGTATTTTTTTTCTCAACTAACCATCAAGGTGAAACTAAACGTCCATATTAAATTGTGCGGTTGATGCGCAAAATTTTACCGCGACGAAATCGCTTCAGATTTGACAGTTTTTGTCTCATCTAAATTTAAATCCACCTCTCACATGCCTCTCACTCTGTTGCTTTGACATGTCGTTCTCACCTGTGGACCATCTATATAGGTTTCGGTCACCATCATTATGCGTCTATGGTAACTCTATCTAACTGCTCTAACATGGCTCTAACTAATGTGTTAATGTCAGTATGCTGATGGCCCTAGCAGCCAAAGCTCTAATAAATTAAAAAAAAAGTCAGTTGTCAAAATATTTACACCAAAATCAAAATATATTAAAAATATTTTTGAAATCAATTTTATGCTGCTAATTGTTATGAAACAGTAAGCAGTTAATCAGGATTTGACGAGAGTGTTAATCAATACCTTTCGTTTGATACCAAACTCAACCATACTTGCTCGTAAAAGTAGCAAATAAGATGACCAATGTAACAGGACCCCTTTACAAAACCTTTTTAGGCCTTCTAATTTCAGAACCCCCGTCTCAATCCAGCTCATATACGAACTCGCAAATTTTGTTGGTCTCTGCTACAACCCCAACAAATTTCATAAAGATCGGAAAATCGTTACTAAAGTTATCGTCGGACAAACTATCTAAATCAAAAAGCCATCCAAATGCCGAGACGTCCCAGTAGCCAGGTGACAGTTGTTGTTTGTAAGAACGATCTTCGCTTACGCTCCGCTCGTTCGATAAGCCCAAAAAGCTATTTTAGAACTAAAAAATCTGCAGACTTCATGTTGCTTTTCTACGATGGGTCTTTGCATTATTAATATACGATTCGAGTATCATTCATAATTCAAACCGGGTCCAGTTGTCACACACCTTCGCGCTGTGCCAAGTTATACTTCGTGGCTCGTAAACACGGGAATATATCGCTTCCATATCTCTGATTGCATGCTTTATCTAAGGGGTCTTTCACACTGCTGCGGTTTCGGCATGCGCCGGTGCGCGAGCGAGATCGCGCTCTGCGTGTGTATAGCGCTGTCACGCTTGCACACCGTCGCCGCATGCGGTTGCGGCGTAAGGTGCTATTGGACGCAGAGTAGGAAAACAACAGAGGAGTCAATATGAAATCAGTCAATTACGCTGTTTTAAGGTTTTAAACATTACCCAGAAATATCTACCTACCATTATATTTTTAAATAATTCCTTCTCTTGTATATGATATCAGTTAAGTATTGTAAATTCGATGAGTTACAAAAAAATACGACAAGAAACCATTGTTGTATTGAGGTATTTCTTCTATCAGATATGCACCTACTGTATTTTATGTAATTGCTTATTATTTACTTATTAACATATACCGGGTGTACAATCCAAATGGGTCAGTATGGAGAAGTCGGAAACTATGAGAGATAGCGAGATCTGTTCTTAGTAACCATGACGTCGATTTTAGATTTAATAATAATTACATTCTAACTTTTTTATTAACTCTCATACATAACCGGGAATCGAACCTGGTCAAAATCAATGTGTATAAATTCTGCAAGTCAAATGGCTACCATTTTGAACATTTACTGAAATAAAATAATTGTCTTATTGGCGGGTTTTTCTTTCAATTATTTAAACAAGATTCCATTAGTGTTGTGCTTCTTGCGACTTGCAGAATTGATACACATTGATTTTGACCAGGTTCGATTCCCGGTTATGTATGAGAGTTAATAAAAAAGTTTGAATGTAATTATTATTAAATCTAAAATCGACGTCATAGTTCCTAAGAACAGATCTCGCTATCTCTCATAGTTTCCGACTTCTCCATACTGACCCATTTGGATTGTACACCCGGTATACTCGACTACATTCTGTTACACTGAAAATTTTATAACACCACCCGCAGCTCTGTTTAAATACGGGTGTACGTGTTTCTTGCAAATAAATAATTAAAATAAAAAATAATCATACATTTCCAGTTAAAAGAAGTATAATACTTATATGTAAACTGTCATGCATTATTTATTTTTTACAAATGAATGCAATTTTAATTCTTCTAGCCGTGATAACATTATACAAAGTAAATTATAATTTACCCGTATTACTCCATGACTGAATTAATGCGTATTCACGTAACAAATTTAAATGATCTTCAAACAAAATTTAAATGTACTCGATGATTCCACATTATATCTTTTCCAAATTCGTTTTAATACATTTTCCATTTAATGCGAAAAGGGTGTTTCACAATTATGCAACAAATATAAATATACTTTTCTGCTTTAGTAAAATATTTATCAGATTAAAATATTTCATGACCATTTACAGTTATTTTTATATATTTGGACCTGAATAATTTATTACCTACCTACCTAAATAAAATCTGGAGTATCTGCACTTTTGCATCGTTGTACACTTTTTTTAATAGTTTGTCTGGCCAAACAAGTGTAGTAACAGTGGAAGTAATAACTAATAATATCCCCTTTTCAGTAGGGACGGTACGAGCGTGTGAAAGGAACAGTATGATTCTCTCTGTTTATTCTTGAAGTAAAACAAGCCCTGGTCAGAGCAAGGGTTCAATGTTCGTTTTTTTTTAATGAACTGAAGGAGAAAACATGCGGACATAGCAAAATGAGTTTCTGATTGACCGAGGAAGAGGCGTGGATAATTCCGCAAATTGTAATAAAAATGTTAGTGATCCGTTTAAGGGCATAATTGGTATCGTATTCTAATTAAAAAAACACTCAGAGAGAAAAACTTTTCCACGAAAAAAAATGTTTTTTGTATGGAAGGTTGGCCGGCTGAGACAACGACACACACAAATATAAATTGCGTCCAAAAAAAATTCTCCTCCTTTTATTTAAGGCGGCCACCGACTATCAGTCCTTCTAGAGTCCGCCTGACGATCTCGGCCTGTCCGTTAGAGCAAAAATTTGACAGCTGCGAACAACTGACAGGCCGATATCGTCAGGCGGACTGCAGACGGACTGCAAGCGGACTGCAGGTGGACTGGCGATATCAATTATCCCCATAAACGGACCACCAGTAGTTCTGATACACCCTGCACTTATAGGTATTTCAAAACTTATGCTAAAAATAATTTTAAACAAAAAAGAACCGACTTGACTTAGGATCCGCTATGCCAAAAGGAAGTGGGCGAGGTGCTGTAAAAAATAGTGAAATCACTATAGGTGTGCCTATAATAGTTGAAGAGTTCCCTCGATTTCTCCAGGATCCCATCATCAGACCCCGACTTGATGCCAACGGGACCATATAGGGGTTATACCCGTTCTACTAGAAAATATTGAAAATCAGTTCACGACTCACGGAGATATCGAGTAACATACATAGTTACAAAAAATAATGATAAAAAAAATCTGTCGAATTGAGAACCTCCTCCTTTTTTGAAGTCGGTTAATTATGGTATTTTTTTTTATAAAAAGTTTAAGGCGTAGAACGGTCTATATTTATACATATGTGTGATATCTCCACGGATTCAATTTGAGCGCCATTCGCACGGAGGTCACGTTCTGTGCAGATGTCGCGCCGATCGTATTTTGTTTCTTTACGCTACGGATCACTGTTAGCTGATTGGACCGAATATTGGGAGTGGAGTAGTTGGGTTAAGTATTAATAAGATATGATTATTTTAGGTAGATTTCGAAAATCGAGTGTACCTATTCATTTCTTCGACACAATCGAATTTTGAAAAAAATTCTTCACAGAACGTCTACTTATGACCCCCAGATTCCAAAATAACCACTGGTTCAAAAGTTTATATCTATATATATTTTTACGTATGTAGATATCCGCAGCCCGCTTTTGTCATCACGATAGCGGTCGCATCTTTGCTCCGATTACTTTTAAACTTGGTACAAAAATCGCCCTGGTTGATACCTAGGACAAGTTCGTGAACGGGCGGAATAGGGCCAAAGGGACGGCTAGGGCCTCACTTTTTATGAAATCAGTTTTTCGGAAATAACTTTTTTCCTATGGAAAATATACGATCCGTTTTTCTTTTATATGGCGTGGGACCTGAATATCTATAACTCCCTAAATCATATCTTTAAGATAATATCGTTAATTTTAGTCGAAATTTAAAAAAAAAAACCTAAATTTTTCTGGAGAAAATTCATAACTCCTAAACGGTGAATAATTTTATGTCAGCAATATTTTTTATCGAAAGGTTATTTTTTTTCTCAAAAATATTCAAAATCTATGTCTGTCGGAAAAATGCATAGTTTTCGAAAAAAAAATGAAAATAAATCTGAAAGTGCGCATTTTGGCCATGTTTAGCAGGTCAAAATTCTTGTGCTCGACTTTTACTATTAAATTCATGTTAAATATCACATAGGTCGTACTAAAAAAAATTGTAAAAAAAAACTTTGAACTGGTATCCCATGCGGTACCATGCAGCGCCCTTATCCATTCCTCCACAAGGACAAGATGCGAAATCTACCTGTGCGTTCCCCTTGCGGGGACGGATTTGTTGATACAGAATTTGCCCACAATCATTTTGATCCTACTAACTAAATGTAAGGTGAGATACGATGTATGAGTAAATACGAGTAAATGCATTCTGGTATTGGTTAAAATATACATATTATCATAATAATTTTAAAACAAACTTTAAAACAAAAGCTTAGCTGGAAGAGATCTCTTCAAGTGATACATAAGCTCGCCTTTGTACACACTGTAGTTTTTATTATTTATTAGTCATATATATAGATACAGTCGACGTCAAAGATTTTACTCTTTTGCACTTTCCTCCTTTGTAACAAGGTGCAGTGTATACATATCTTTGAAGTCTGTACGTACTTGTTTTATGAAATAAAGTGTTTTACTACTAACAACATTAAAACATTTAACAACATTTACAATTAAATTGGTTATTTGGTGAATACATAAATTGGTTATTCATTTATAACAGCCCCGTTAATTTACATCTCACTAAAATGTATTACCATAATGTAATTGACCACTTTGATGATCAAATTGAGTGGGTACCGAAAACCTCATTATTTATTGTCACTGCGAAATATCTTTATAATAATCGGTAGAGTACGATAGACATGAATATATTTTCATTTTTGCACTTTATTATTATTAGGGTAGACCGAAATGACTCGGATTGCAGGGCGAAACAGACTAAAAAGCATATTTTACAAATTCAGTCGAACGTTGCCATGAACAGCTAAAAAGCGTTCCGCGGTGAGTTTAACCTTACGCGGGTTTAGTCCTATAAAAGAGGTTTAGTGTAACTTACACAACACATCTGGCGGAGTAGGTATGGATAAAATATGATAAATCACAAACATTCTCGTTACTGATTGTATCAAATGTCCTACAAGGTTTACTAGCTAACACTAAAGTCAGTATCGAGCTGCGTATAAACGTCAATCTGGAATACCTGCTGCTACGATATTCCTTGTAACCGATATAACATTTGTATAGTTCCTCTTGGTTCCTGGATAATCACCTTGTCGACTATACAAGGTTTAGTAGCTAACACTAAAGTCAGTATCGAGCTGCGTATAAACGTCAATCTGGAATGCCTGCTGCCACGACATGCCTTGGAACCAATATAACATTTGTCTAGTTCCTCTTGGTTCCTGGATAATCACCTTGTCGACTATACAAGGTTTACTAGCTAATACTAAAGTCCAGTATCGAGCTGCGTATAAACGTCAATCTGGAATACCTGATGCCACGACATGCCTTGGAACCAATAAACATTTGTATAGTTCCTCTTGGTTCCTGGATAACCACCTTGTCGACTATACAAGGTTTACTAGCTAACACTAAAGTCAATATTGAGCTGCGTATAAACGTCAATCTGTAATACCTGCTGCCACGACATACCTTGGAACCAATATAACATTTGTCTTGTTCCTCTTGGTTCCTGGACAACCAGCTTGTCGACTGTACAAGGTTTACCAGCTAACACTGAAGTCGGTATTGAGCTGCGTATAAACGTCAATCTGGAATGCCTGCTGCCACGACATGCCTTGGAACCAATATAACATTTGTCTAGTTCCTCTTGGTTCCTGGATAACCAGCTTGTCGACTGTACAAGGTTTACCAGCTAACACTGAAGTCGGTATTGAGCTGCGTATAAACGTCAATCTGTAATACCTGCTGCCACGACACCCTTGGAACCAATACAACATTTGATGGGTTCCTCTTGGAGCGTGCAGGGGGCGTGAATACCAAGGATTTACAACGGGCCCCATATTCACACCCCCTGTCCGCTCCTCCCTCAACCCCTTAGTCGTCTAGCCTTCAAAATTTCAAGCTTTCGGGCTAATAACCAGTTTTATAGAGTGAGCACTCTATGCATGCTTATTATTTCTCTATGATCGCAGGTAAGTACATACGATTTCTCCGTAGTAATTGACGATTGTTATAAATCTTTTTAGATCGGAAATTACGTTCAGATACGTACATTAAATTTTTATTGCTCGGAAACAATGATTTTATATATACTAGATAAGAAATCAGCACTCCAAATGTGGCACAGTAAAAGCTGTTGCAACGCGACAAGTTTTGCCGAAGAGAGCCGAGCCCGAGCCGATCGAAGCCCGATCGTTCCGAGGAGTCTATTTACAAAGGACTAACAAACGTTTCGTTAAAATATTACCAGTGTAAGCGAGACTAGGGATTAAGCTTAAATGCTACAGCATGAAGGTCAACGTAATATAGGCACAATTGGCGATAGGAAGTGAAGGTTTCGTAAATTTAAACCGAACTGACAGCATTGAGGAATAAGGCTAGTGGAGTAGTTGTTGTTTTTGTTTAATTACGAAAGTCAGAAAATAATTAAAACTTATTTAGTAAATTTTATTATTATATTATATTTTATAATGTTGAATAATTTTTTATGGTTCCGTGGCTAAATTGGCAAAAACGGAACCCTTATAGTTTCGTCATGTCCGTCTGTCCGTCCGTCCGTTCCTCCGTATGTCATAGACATTTTGAGACGTATCCTTATAAAATTTTAACACAAGGTGTATTTTATGCGCCACTAGTGAAATAAATTGCTAAAAAAAATATTTTGAACATTATCGGTTAAGGAGTTTTCGAGTGATATCCAAAAAATTACGTACATAGGCAGATACGACCTTGTGATATATATTTTTTAAATCTATTAAAATGAACTAATACGCGAAATAGATATAATTTTGAAGTTAACAATATTTATTACAAAAATTTCATAAACAAATTAAGTATACATAATAAAGTAATTGATCCAAGAGCGACTCCATTGCTCTTATGTGCCATGTGATTTTTGAACGTCAGATGAATGACAGGTGAAATTTTATCATATCTTTCTTCTAATTTGTAATACAAACTTAACGATGTTAAATAATTCGCACTGGCCGGCTACACATTTTTTTGTGCTATATTTTCGGAAAATCTTGTTTGTGTCTGCGCCTCTATTATATTATAACTCAATGCTCGGAAAGTATAAAAGTTTCCGACGGGATGACAGCTGTCGGCGCCATTTTAAGCGTCGATGGAAGCTGGTATCCAAGCTGTCAAACTTCTCGTTTTTGGTTTCAACGGAAACTTATCTTGAACAGGCAGGTGTAAGATATTTCTCATTTGTCTGTGCCTCAAAACTTTGCGATGGCTGATCCGGACGATAACGAGATATAAGTAAGTATATCTAGCTGCACTTCTGATTATTTGAAATGTTTGAGTTCATATTTATCAATGAATTGAAAAAAATATTACCTAATAACCTTGTCCACTATGTCATGACATAACAACGAAAAAAAAACAGATTCACATCCCATATTTCCAAACACCTACAGAGGCTACCTGACGGTACCAAGACGAGCGCACCAGTATAGTTTACAGCCAATAAAATGACCCTTTTACTTTTTACTGCAATTCTCACGTGTGATTACATTGTAAGACGCCGTTTGTGCAGTTTACGAGTTGTGCCAATCTGTCTCGCGGCCACTACTTTAACGGCTTGGCTTTGAGGAAACCTTTATGGGTGTTGTTGATAAAATAGGCTAATGTCTTTTTAACGTTTTTCTTTAGGATATGAAGCCGCATTTAGATTTTTTTTTTTAGTTTATTTATATCATACAAAAGAAATACAAAAAAAACTTAAACTAAGATGCGCCACAGAAACCTGTTAAGGTTTATGCGTGGTGCAAATGCATCGCTTCGCTTACAACTGTTTAGATTAAGAAAAAAAAACATAGTAGGTACGTACTGATAATGTCTAGGTAAACGGCTATCACCCAACGTCATCCTTTTGTGAACAAAAAACTTTCTTAAATGTGTTTTTACGATATGCGCGCGAGTGGTGAGCCGACAAGGCGAATAGCGAGCGGAATGTCTACATACTCGTACTCAGCTGGCCATCAATCTCGTCGCTCGCGTGATCGCGTCGAGGAGCGGTATTTTGACACGATTCAAAGAGATTGCAGACAAAAGCTTTTTTTTTCCTTTTGTAGCCTACTATGACAAATATGTGAACTGAAAGTCGTGCGTGAATGATTCGTCGAACGTTTCGACGAGCGTTTACTAAAAGCGATACGAAGTACGAACTCGCATATGTGAAACATGTATGAAATCCTTCAAATATATGTAATTTTCAGTACGTACGCTAAAATATTGCACGAAGCAGGGGGGTGATTTTTGAGATTCGAGTACTCGAAAGTGACATTTACAACTCAGAATAAAACGATCAAATTATGTTTTAAAAATAACAGCGTTAGAAATTTGAAATTATCAGAATTGAAACTATTAATTTCAAGCGAAAAAATTGGCGGTTAGCTTTTGTGTGCGATTATTTTCGAGCTTAAACTTTTTGAATTCGGGCGCTCGAAAGTCAAAAATTGGCCCCCAGGTTGGAACACCGGCCCAGTCGCTTTAACCAACTGAGCTATGACCTCGTGCGTACGTGATAAATCTCCTAGTAGATAGGTACAGTCGACCAAAAGTGTGGTTTGCCACCCTGCGGTTGAGGTTCGTTTGTACGTCATGAGACAACAAGGTCGTGCATATTAAACTCCTTTAGAAATGTCAACCTTAGCGATCGTTAGATCGCGCAGAAACTTTTGTCAAAACTGGTAGACCACTTTCTTGGTCGACTGTACCATCGGGTTAATAATTGCATACCCAATTTATCAATGAATTCATTGGGTATACAATTATAAACCCGATTGTACATTTTCTATAAGAATACCTGTTACTTTTACAAAATTTACAACATTTCCTACCATACGCAGTTGCCTCACTTATAAAACATAGTGGTCTATGGAGATTAGATTAGCCAATTCATCAAAGCAGCCCCTGTCTGTGTGTGGTACGCTAAAATTAATTCACAAAAGTAGAGTTTAAGACAGACAGCATGGAAATTAATAAAGAAACTTTTCCCATTGAAACAAATCCACCAGTCACGAAATCCTGAACCAACTTCTGTAAAATGTTTACCTAGCTTACGATCGGATAAAGATGTTAGCCAGTTTCGGCCGTTTCTTACTTCAAAAATAATGGAATCCGAAATAATACCATGGACCTAATAACACTGGACTGTTAATGTAGGACATGCAATACCAGTCTACTGTGTACTAGCACGTAAATATACCGCAGAATAGCAAGCAATATTATTGCAGTTGATTGCAGTTGACCAGTATTTTTTGTATGACCTAATAACAGTATCCTTTAATCGTCAAAACGTGCATTATGACAATGGGCAGTATTCTAACTTTAAAACACGCACAGACACGACCAACTTCAATGCAAATCCAATGCAATAACAACATAACACAGCTAACGCCTATATACACGTCTGAATCAAAAATGACGGAATTTGCTTGAAAATTACTGCGATGCAACTACAATACGACTTCAATATTGGTTTATTATTGGTTGTTTCATAGACTACATTTTCGCAGAATATTGGTTCATAGAAAATGTTTCTCATATTTTCATTTCATAGATTGATCATTTTTCAGAGCTCTTACATTGTAGAATCTGGTTTTGTATATTTTTTATTGTTCAGATAATAACTTTTTCGAATTTCAGTTCATAACGTTTTAAATCAAATATTATTAATCCGTATAGTATTTAGTTTGTATAACACTTGTTTCAAAGCCTGCATGTTCATAGTATGTTGTTTCTCATTTTATCAAACTTAATATTTTCGTTTCATAGAAGACTCAGTAACTCAATACTTATTGTAATATACATTAAATCCTATATGTTTTTGTTCAAAGATAATTGAACTAGCGGGTTCCCTCTATTATGTTAGATTAGAACTGCGACCTCAACAAAAAAAAACCTCTACGAAAAAGTGGGTTAGGTTGGGTTAGAAATGTGATATCATCAGAAACGCACTGTTACGAAAAAGTGGGAGTGACATTTGAATGATGCAATTTGGCCCTAATACTATTTGCCAAACAAAATTCTGCAATATAATTTTCGTCAAATAAATTTTATGCTCTTACACTTTATGCTTAAATAAGATTCGGAATATTGACTTTATGAACCAGTAATATTCGGACCAATAACAATCTGCCAAAGCCAATTATGCTTAACATAAGGATGCGAAAACAGTTTATGGGTAAGGCTAATTATGATCATGTCGATTATGCACAATATAAATATGACTACAATTATTATGCGAAAACAGGGTGAACCTTGAACTAGCACCTATCATATAATTTTCATGCAGATCATTTTAGAGCCTAATGATAAATAACCATAATAACCCTATTCTTCCTTTTTCTGGGAGCAGTTTCGTTTTTAAAAAATAACCCTAACCTACTTATCTCTGGGAGAAGTTTCGTTTTTAGGGTCATCATAAAAACAATAACCCTAACCTACCTATCTCTGGGAGAAGTTTCGTTTTTAGGGTCATCAAAAAAAAATAACCCTAACCTACCTATCTCTGGGAGAAGTTTCGTTTAGGGTCATCAAAAAAAAATAACCGTAATCTACCTATCTCTGGGAGAAGTTTCGTTTTTAGGGTCGTCAAAAAAAATAACCCTAACCTACCTATCTCTGGGAGAAGTTTCGTTTTTAGGGTTATCAAAAAAATAACCCTAACCTACCTATCTCTGGGAGAAGTTTCGTTTTTAGGGTCATAAAAAAATAACCCTAACCTACCTATCTCTAGGAGAAGTGTCGTTTTTAGGGTCATCAAAAAAAATAACCCTAACCTACCTATCTCTGGGAGAAGTTTAGTTTTTAGGGTCATCAAAAAAATAACCCTAACCTACTATCCCTGAGAGCAGTACCGTTTTTAGGGTCATCAAAAAAAAAATAACCCTTACCTACCTATCTCTGGGAGAAGTTTCGTTTTTAAGGTCATCAAAAAAAAATAACCCTAACCTACCTATCTCTGGGAGAAGTTCCGTTTTTAGGGTCATCAAAAAAAATAACCATAACCTACCTATCTCTGGGAGAAGTTTCGTTTTTAGGGTCGTCAAAAAAAAAATCCTAACCTACCTATCTCTGGGAGAAGTATCGTTTTTAGGGTCATCAAAAAAATAACCCTAACCTACCTATCTCTGGGAGAAGTTTCGTTTTTAGGGTCATAAAAAAATAACCCTAACCTACCTATCTCTAGGAGAAGTGTCGTTTTTAGGGTCATCAAAAAAAAATAACCCTAACCTACCTATCTCTGGGAGAAGTTTAGTTTTTAGGGTCATCAAAAAAATAACCGTAACATTTAATATTTTCGATATACTCACGTACCGTTTCATGCTGCGCACCTGACACCGAAAAAAAGTAGCCTAACTTTTCAAGGAACTTGATTCTGTATAGACATTAGCAGTCCAGGTACACTCAGTCCATGGTAGAAACAAAACTTTTTACTGGTCAAGAGATAGCATAGATAATTTGAACACGCTTCAATCTTCCTTAGATTGTAAGACTCGGCGATTTCTCTACGAACCGTAATAAAGAGATCAGACTCGAAGGTAAAACCTTAATATATCGTATTTCTCATACATAGCTGTTGTAGCCCGGCTTTGTAGGAGCCCCTGAAAAATGTTTGTATTAGCTACGTGTTTCAATTTTTTTCCACACAATTTACGGCATTACGGGGCTAACCTTTTTCTTTATAATGGCAACACTGATAAAAAGGCCTGTTAAAGGTTGCTGTGTTGAATTTGTATTGTGTAAATTGTGAAATTGTAATACACATTACAGGTAGATTGGTGGATTCTTTCTGTACATTGTAAGATTGTATTCGCTATGTGCGAATTGCATGTAACGAGAACGATCGCAGTGCACAATGTGACAAGAAATGAAACTGCAAAAGCCCCTGTCAGCTGTCAAAATAGTGAATCAGCCAGTGAAATTTCATAAGAGCAAGGAATACTACCTATTTATAGAAAAGAAAAAAGAGATTGAACATCTGCCCAAGAGACGGCGCCACAATCATGCACACAGCGAATATGGGTCAATAGGGGGTATTACTGCAAAGTTCCGCCACCAGAGTGCAGCACTAGCACATCGGTAAACCATAGAGTTCTTAATACATACTAGGCCTTAAACAGTTTTTTACAAGCTTTCATAGATAATTTATAACGAATAAATATGTCATTTGTGCACCAAGGCAGTTTGTTTACAGAGTGGCTATCGTGAAACGAAAGAATCGAAATTTTGACTTTTGCCTCTCTATCGCTCTAATATGTAAGAGTGACAGAGAACCAGGTAACGAATTTTTTTTTTTTTCGTGTTTCGCGGTAGGCCCTATGGTTGTGCTAGTGCCGCCCCCTACGTTTTACAAAATATTCCCTATCGAATAAGATCGATAAAAACTTGCTTGTAACTCGAAACTGGTAGGTCCATCAGAAAAATTAAATCCAATCAATGTTAAACATGGTTAAATTCAGCTGTATTTGTTAGGGGTAGAAAGGCCAAATTTGAAGTTGGCTTTATGAGAAATTTTGAGAATATCTCGTGGTGGATTTTGTCTAAAGAGGTTCCATTGGCTTTAGGTGAATATAGGGCTGCTATAAATGTTGTCTTGCTGAAATGAGGTACTCAAGATCAATACAGGAGCAAAAATTTCCCAAAAATAATGCATACCTCCGGGGCAACCCCAGGGCCCAATGGCAAACTCCGATAACACGAATTTAAGACCAAATCAAGGTATGAAAACGGTTTCCAGCCTGGTGGGAATTGATTCTTCGAAAAAGTCTAATTTAATTGGCCTAATATTGAATTGTCCTACATAGTTATTATACCGACGATTGTAAAATACGAAGAATCGAAAAATCAGTAAACGTATGACTAGGTCCACTAAAAAGATACAATTAAAACATCCGTCAGTAAATAACTACAGGGTCAGAGAACAAAAGAAATACATAAAGAAATAGCTAATATGTACAATTAATTATCTCTTTTAATATACATTCTTAAGCTGGAAACGAAATTAAAATACTTCAGAGAGAAAACAATAGATATACCGACAATAGATTAAAAAATGTATAGGTACTTATAATTCTTAAATTAAGGCATATGATGATGATGATGGTATCCTGTTATCCCTCATCAGGGACATAGGGCTCTCAGAAGGGATTTCCATTGTTCTCGGTCCTGTGCGGCCTCCTCCAACTCCGTCCAGCCGAGGCCAGTTGATGCAGCCTCCGTTTCAACTGTGCGCCTCCAGGTGGTACGAGGGCGACCTTTACCCCTTTTTCCAGGTGCTTGCCAAGTCAGCCCTTGCTTGGGTAGGTGGTTATTCGGCCTTCGTAAAACATGTCCTATCCAGCGCCACTTCCGCAAAAGTATCTCCTTGGCTAAAGGGTTTTGGCCGGTCAACTCCCATAGTCTTGTGTTCGAGATGGTCTGTGGCCAGTAGACTCCTACGATTCGCCGCAAACATTTGTTTACAAACACCTGGAGTCTATTGGTTATCTCTTGTTTGACAAGCCATGTTTCGCACCCATACAGGAGGACCGACTTAACATTAGAGCTGAACACCCTTAGCTTGGTGCGGCGAGTGATGACTGTGGAGGTCCATACGGGTTTCAACTGCGCATATGCGGCGCGGGCTTTATTGATGCGAGCTTCAACATCCGCTTCTGCACCTCCCTGTGGATCCATAACGCTTCCCAGGTATGTGAATTTTGTCACATGTTCAACTGGCTCCCCGTTTACTAGGATTGGATCTGCATCCATGGTGTTTAGGCGCATGGCTTTCGTTTTAGCACAGTTGATACGTAATCCTTCTCTTGCTGCGGAAGCAGCCAGGTCATCGGTCTTCAATTGCAGATGGTCTCGTGTCGTGGCGAATAAGCACAGGTCGTCAGCGAAGTCAATATCTTCAAGGGTTTTCCCATTGACCCAAGGAAGCCCCCTTACCTCTTGACTGGTAACCCTGCGCATCACGTCGTCCAAGACAATCAGGAATAGCAATGGCGACAGCAAGCAACCCTGTTTAACTCCAGCAGTGACGGGTATCGGATCTGACAATTGACCCTTGTGCATTACTCGGCAAGTGGATCCCTCATAAAGGCACTTAATGATTTCTATGACCTTGACTGGTATTCCTCTTTGCTTAAGTATTCGCCATATACTTGTCCATTTCACCCTGTCGAAAGCCTTTTCGAAGTCCACAAACAGAACATGGAGCTCGCTATTCATCTCATGGCATTGTTCTAAGATCATTCGCAGGACGTTAATCTGATCCGTACACGATCGTCCTGCTCTGAATCCGCTTTGCTCATCCCTGAGCCTGCAATCGACAGCAATCGACATTCTGTTCAGCAGAACCTTACACAAAACCTTGGAGCAGACAGGCAGCAAGTTTATTCCGCGCCAGTTGGAGCACTGGGACAGGTCTCCTTTCTTGGGCAACTTGATGATTATCCCCTCCTTCCAACATTCGGGTACTTGCCCCGTTTCCCAGATGTCGGCAAATAGGGGATGTAACACACTAGCCATTGCCGCCGGGTTGGTTTTCAGTGCTTCAACTGGGATGCAGTCATTTCCTGGGGCCTTACCACTTATCAAGCTTTTTATAGCACGGGAGATTTCATTGATGTCTGGAGGTTCGATTTTTATATCCAAGACTTCCTCTGTATCAACTCGTTCTCCCTCTTCAAGCTCATCACCCAGAGTATGGAAGACCTCAGTGAAATGCTCGTGCCACCTACACATTTGCTCTCCAAGCGTTACGAGCATCTTCCCTGCGTGATCTACTATGGGTCGTGCCGCTACTTTTCTATTGCACAGCTCCCTGCCGGCCCGGTAAAGTTCCTTAGTATTCCCACTATGTGCTGCCAGCTCCGCTCTTCGGGCAATAGATGCTGCTCTTCTACGCTTGTCTCTTTTAGCACTACGTTTTATGTCGCTCTCACAAAGGAAATACTCGTAGGCTAAGGTTTCTTTCGTACTTAGATCATTGGCAGCGTTTAGCCTGTCTTTGATGGATTTACGGTTTTTAATTTTTTCCCAGGTCTCCGCAGAAATCCATTCCTTTTTTTCGAGGCTCTGGAGTCCTAGAAACTTAGCACAGGATTCTTGAAATTAAGGCATATACGTATATAAAAATCGTATCGTTAGATTAGAATAAAATAAAATAAAAATACTGACCTATAAACAACTTCTGAACCGGATTGTTTTTTTTTTTTTTTTATTTACAATAACAATACAACTAACATTACAGTTTCCCATTGCGATAGTGTAGTAAACTTAACCTAGATACAGATATACGTAAACACAGTCATTATACTTAATTATAACACAATACAAACAAAGTCAATTTAGTGAAATCATTCTCTGAACAATGGAATAAATCAATCTGGGTTGCAACCTTATTAAGCGTGCGCAGAGCCCTTGTCCATGGCGCCCATTTCAGCAGGCCAGTACAAGCGTGCGGCTCGGCTAGCAGTGGCGGCCTGCGCCGGCGCCCCACGTACCTTGCTGGAGCATACAGACCCACTGTGGCCAGTAACCCCGGGTTACTGATTCTACCTCGCAGGAGTTTAAATATATAAGATGCTAGGGCTAAGTCCCGCCTAACTTCCAACTGGTAATACCCTACCATACCCAGTACGAATAAGGTAGGGTACATAAGTGGGTAAAACGGGTATACACCGTAATATTTTAAATATAAAAATCTTGTAAATTTATTTTGAATACGTTCCAGCATAAATTTGTATTTCTTCTCATGCGGACTCCATACACTGGAGCTCCCCTCCATGTGGCTTTTTACTAGAGCTTCGTACAGCGCACGCATAGCACCTATATTCGTGAAACCCTGCACCTGCCGCATGACAAAACCCAAGTTTCTGTATGCTTTTTTACACGTCGTCACAATATGATCCCTGAAGGAGAGGCCAGCAGTGAAGTGCACGCCCAGATCACGCACCTTCGTAAGGCGTTCCATTGACGTCCCTTCCACTGTGTATCGATGATGTAGCGGACTGCGCGACCGGCTGAACGATATTGATGAGCACTTTGCGACATTAAAGAAAAGTTTATTTTTATGACTCCATTGCACTACTCGATCGATATCTTCCTGCAATGCAACGCAGTCCGATACATCCTCAATTTTACGCACCAGTTTCAGGTCATCGGCAAACAATAAACACTTTGCGTTTCGTACAACACCAGGAAGGTCATTAATCATCAGCACAAATTCCAGTGGACCCAAGTTACTGCCTTGACTGACTCCTGACCTGGTGTAGTACGGCTTTGACCTGTTTCCGGCACAGTCTACGTACTGCTGCCTATTACGCATATAACTGGCCAAAAATGCTAGTGTTTGCGGCGTACATCCAGCATCTGCCAGCTTCATCAGTAAGATGTCATTGTCTACCATGTCAAATGCTTTTTTAAAATCAAAGTAAGTGACATCAACTTGACCGCCAGCATCTACTACTGGAGCCACCGAAGACATGAGGTGCAGCAAGTTACCCGTAGTGCTGCGCCCAGCTCGGAAACATGTTGCGCATCAGACAGCTGGCCTTCTACCTGATTTTGTAGAGATCGCTGTATTGCAGATTCGAAAACCTTTGCAGGAGCACACAGTACCGCTACTGGTCTGTAATCACTCGCCTTCGAGCCATCACTTCCCTTTGGTACCGGTATCACCCTCGTTAACTTCCACGGGTCTGGAAAAATTGCTAATTTTAAGGACACGTTAAATAAATGGCATAGTGGTCTAGCCAGTACCGAACGGCAATCCTTTAAGACGAAAGGAGGAATTCCATCTGGCCCGACCGAACGTTTGGGAGGAAGCTTCTGCAGTGCGCGGAGTACCTCACCCACACCAAGCTCGCCAATGTGAACGTAGGCACTGTTGGCTGCCGCCGCCGCGCTCGCGGCAACGGGGTCTAATGTAGACGATGTGGAGCTATAAACAGAGTAAAAATATTTGGCAAACTCATCAGCGGACTCCTGTTGCGATAGAACTCTTCCTTCATCAAGTAACACACTGTTGGAATTGCTCTTTCTTTTCTTTTTCATAAAATTCCAGAAAGATTTTGGATCTTTTGCCATATTGTACTGTAACTGATCTTGGTACATATCGTGAGCCAGAGAAATAGCTGATTTTAACTCCCTACGACATTTTGAAAACTTTATATAATCAGCCTCCGACCTACTCTTTTTATATTGTTTATGCAATGAATGCTTAACCTTAATTATTTGTCTTATTTCCGCCGTGTACCATTCCGGATATGTATACCGAGGTACAATCGCTTTGTTACTTTTAAGAGGAACACAGTTATTTAATACTTTATAAAATTTATCATAAAAATAATTTATTAACATCGCAATATCATTAATTTCATAAAAATCAGTCCAGTCTAAACCTGCCAACGACTTATACAAAAGATCGAAATCAGCTTCTGCGAAATTCCACTCTCTGTATCGCGGCTGAGAACAACCAGTATCGCCCGTTAATGTGTCAGGCTCCGCGATCACGGGATCGCCAGCGGGCGCAGCGCCGCCAGTGCCGCCACCGGCGCCGACGCACGCCGCGAGCGGTGGGTGATACGGGTCTACGGGCTGCATCTCCTCCCCCGCCGCGCTCACCGCCACTGGCACGTTCAATCCCGCCCCGCTCAATATTAAATCGAGTTGTCTACCAATACAATTGGGTATTCCATTGTTCTGAGTGAATCCGCAATAGGTTACAAAATATTCATAATAAGCACGTACATTATCATTAGTAGAAAATAAGTTAAAGTCTCCAAACACAATTAATTTGCCCTTATACCTAATCGAGAACTATTCGATTATGCTAAATAAAGTCATGTATTCATCCTCGCAGGCCCGCGGCGGTATGTATAACACAAAACAAGCAAATAAAAATTTATTATATAAATGTACCGTAGCACCTACAAGTTCAAATTGATGGTCATTTATGTTGACGTTATCGCATGTTATCTGACGCAGCTCAAACCGCGGTGTGGCCACTAAAAGCTGTTATCATTATTAAGGTTAGGTTAATTAGATGTAACTGAGAATCATCCCTATAATATGGGGATTAAATACATATGAGGTGGAAGGATAGGATCAGTCGATCACCTCTATGCGGGCAGCGTATTTTACAACAAATAAGAAAGTTATACCCTCCCACCATGATAAATAGAGCAAAATACTGTTTTGCATAAATATAACCGAGGAGACAAAGAATAACAAAGACTGTTTTTTATTCCCGTTTAAAATGAAACGCGAGGTTTCACAAAGTACTTTTACTGCAGATACATTTGTGGGGAAAGCTTCAAAATAATTTATTATTTACTATAATGTTCGTTTTGTAAAATCTGGTACCTACTTAAGGTAATGTTTAATAGTACATTGTTGTAGAGGCTGGAAAGTAAGCTATAGGTGGATCGAGTTAGTTCGAGGGCCGACCCGCCAGGGGAGGCCCTCGAAGATACGAGTCCACCTATAGCGCTTTCGGCCGAGACATTACATAGTGCTTTTCACGACTACTGTGAGGAAATAAAATAAAAAATTAATTGGCATAACAATACAAACACTTTAATAGATACTAAAGGTATATTGAAGGTTCATGTGCTTTTGGCAAGCACGATAAAGTAAACGAGCATGTAACTTTCTGCAAATAAATGCTTCTTTTCGCCATCCTTCCATAATATTAATTGTTTGTCGGATATTAGGTATATTGTATACAAAATATCACTGTTCATGGGCCTTCTTATTTAGGACGCGATTTCACTGGTAACAAATTTCTAGCGACCGCCTGTTTCTTGAATTTCGGTGGGCGCCAGCGTATTAATAACATTTTCTGCACTCATTGAACTAATTTTTACTGCATAAATACAACTTTCTTGTTTTTCAGTCAAACATTATCCAATTCAATAAGTATTTTTCCCGCTCAACATTTTTAACTTTTTTTTTTCACTTTTAAGAAACGTTTTTACGTTGTTTGCTTCAATCATGCTTTAATCCGACTCACTCCTTACCCACTTTTTGATAGAAAACCACAAACAGTTAAAAAGGTAAAAACGCCTTAAGGGTGATCTGAATGGGTTTTGACGTTTCTTTTTTTTAAACAAGTAAATTGGTTCGATAAACAACCTTATTTTATTTAAGGATGAAAAAGTGATGCCAAAAAAAGACCTTTTAATATCTTAAATGATTCTCATTGGTGGGTCGAATGCAATATGTCCGTGAAGTTAGCATATCAAGTTCCAGCAGATCACTTTTTTTTAAGAGTTCTATTAGCATGCACAATAGTTCTATAGTTCCTGATAGCTGGATTTTACTTTTCTACTATGACATTTCATTGCTGCAAAATAGCAATTCTTGTAGTGGTGGTTCAGATGCTACAGCAATTGCTTACTTTCCAGCTTGGATTTTGATCTTCTTTTGCCACATTTCCGAGCAGGTGGCGTGAAAAACTTCAACCTGAACAGGAGTTCGATTTTTGAATCTCACCGATGCCTTTTTTTGTATGCAGCCGATGACTATTTTGTACGAAATATGTCACCCGGTGAGATTCAAAAATCGAACTCCTGGTCAACAAATTTTAGATTTTGAAACCAAACAATAGTTCTGAGTGTTGTCAAAAAAAGGCGGGAAGAACCACAACGTTCCGTCTATGGTTCGCGGTGTTGCCAACATAAATAAACGACTCCGTTCTGACATGACTGCATCTCCACGTGTCTGTGAATGTGTGGACGTGTTCCAAAGCATTGACTTATCTATTTTCACTGGTTTTCGCAGGAAAGTTATGCTGCTGAAAGTTGAAATATGTATATATGCATGTTTTTCATTATTTGTTTCAGTGTATTACACCTACTGTGCTATTATACAGGATGTAACAAAAATACTGGTGATCCGTTTAAGTAGTTTAAATAGTTTTGGCATCGTATTGAGAGTAGGAAAAAGTAGGAGAAAAATTTCTTGGACGCGAAAAAAAATTTTTTTTTGTATGGGGCAAGTCGTCCCAGCTGGCCAACCCTCCATACAAAACCAAAAATTTTTTTCGCGAGAAAATTATTTTTCTTAGTTTTTGACAATAAGAATACGATACCAATTATGCCCTTAAAAGGATCACCAGTATTTTTGTTACACCTTGTATTAAACTTGAACTAATGGTAAAATTTAAATAAAATTGTATTTAAATTATTCATTTTACCTAATGTTCAAGAATGACGAGACATGAATGCTATAAAAGTTTAGGTAGGTATATCGCGTTACCCATCAAACAAGTAACAAATATCCACTTCGATAATTGGCGAGTGAATTACTTACCATATTACAAGTAAGTACCTACTATGTATATGTAGGATGTGTTGTGTTGCTAGTATATCTACACCGTGGGCTCGAGCTACCCGAAAAATCTTAACCACGCATTTCTGTTTGCAAATGCTGTTTATGCAAAGTGTTCCTTGTCACTTTGATATATGTCAATAACTCAATACGAATGTATAAACTATGCTCAATAGTGGCAACAACGCCACCATTAAAGCGGTTTGCGTTGGGTTAATAATAAAAAATGTATTTTTTTATTGGTGTTTACTCTGAAACTATGCGTATTCCAGAAATGTTTATAGGACTTTTTTGTCTCTTAATATGATCAGGAATAAACTGTTAATTTTTTTCTAGTTATTAAGGCCCGCGGTGTATATGCGAAAATGAGTTCTTAATTATCCTATTGCAAAGTCACAAATTCATGGCGTTGTAAGAATACTACCTATATGAATAGTCTAAAATTATAAACAACAGTCCTAACGGTGTAAGTTATAATATAAACCTACAATATCCGTTTCAAAGTTTTTAACTTCAGCGTGAAACGGAATACGACATGAGATTTCTTAACGAAGCAAGGCAAGCCCTATTATACTTTTATTTAAAGCCGCTTTCGCGTGCCACGTTCATTAAGGCCTCACAGAAAAAAGAAAACTAAAAGCTGCGCAATACTTTTACCGCGGAAAAGTCTTTAGAAACCTTCTCAGCATACATTGCATTAAGTAGTTATACATTTTCCGCTCCGGCAACACTCAGCTGACGCGTTTAAAAACAAAATATTTAACCAAATGTTTCAAAGTTTGTTTTCATTTAGCCCAACGGTAATTTGTACTCGGGACTTTGACCGCACCCACATAAATCAAAATGTCAAAGGAGTGCGTAAAAATCAGTTAGGCATGGAGTCTGTCAGAGAGTGAACCAATTAGGGAAAATATTGCGGTCCCGCGTAATCTGGGACCTCCCGGTGCCCAGATTGATTCACTACGGTACGTATAAATATTTTAGAATGCGTGTCCCCCGGCTGAACGCAGCGGTTCCTTTACCCAAGCACGTCGCGTGGCTCTAAATAAAAAATATGCGGACGTTGTCTTTGGTTTCACATTTTGTTGGTTTTGGCGGGAAAACATCTGTCACGGACACGTGCCGGATTGTTTTGTGAACAATGTATTTTCTGTGGTTTCGAAAAGTTGTTTTTATTTTTACGGTATTTGAGGCTGTCCGTGCTGTAATGTAATTCAAATCTATGCATTTCCGTTTTTGTTCCTTCAGTGTTGGAACGAGGCTGTTGAATATTTTGTGCCAGATGCGGCGGTAGTTTTCAGTGTCTGCGGGTAATATATATTTTATTATGTATATATTTCAGAGACGAACAAAGCATGTTTGCTGTGAATAATAATGCCAAGAATCCAACAATACGTCTTTCACAACCGTAGGGACATTCTGCCTTTCATCCTATATCTACGAGCTAGAAGGAGGATGTGAAAAAAGCCCTTTTCCCGCCTATTAAGTGTAACGGACCCTTTTAATGGCCACTTAGGGCAAGATCGGGCCGATCTACACTCGAGAGTCTTCGATTCATAAAAGTGGGATCATTTTTTGACTTATTACTTTTAAGAGTTGGCACTCGAGTTGTCCTTGAAATGGACAATTAGGTATTGCGGGCAATCGAATTAAACTACCTTGTTTTATTCAAAATTTTATGGACATGCATGAGCTTTACCTCGTTAATTTAACCGTTGAATGGGAATACACATTATTTAATATAAGTAAATAGTTTACACTAAATTTTAATGTTGGTTAGCCAAATAGCTTTAATTTGACAACTCAGTTTACCTTTGAATAGTGTATAATGCTCTAATAGCGGCTAATACATGACACTTAATTAAATGCATCTGGGGTTGGCTTGATTCAATCGAGCCGTGGGGTGCCCGGCCTTAGAATTGTCCCCCACCATATAGTCCCGTGGTTGCAGTAGGAGTCTGCTAAGGGAATATACCGGGAGATGGGCAGCAGCATCTTCCGAAAGCCTAAACAACAATAAAAAAAACTGCGCGCGCCAACCCGCCTGCCAAGCGTGGTGCGTATGGCAATCCCCCCCCCCCCCCTTAAAGGGGAGGCCTATGTTCAGCAGTGGACGTCTTATGGCTGAGATGATGATGATGATGATGAATCAATAGCTAGGGTCTTAAGCTCAAAACCTCAAATTTTTATGCACAAGATCGGTACCCACAGGTACCCCCCCCCTTCTGGCGCCGGGGAGGGGGGGTTAAGATACCACTCCACCCGGCTTTTAGCTAATAGGTCAAGTTTGGTATCATTTTCGGATAAAACGACCATGTAGAATATGTTTCTGGTATTAAAAAATGCAATTTACGAAGTAATTTAAAAAAAAAACATACGAATTTCGAAAATCTCAACAAAAATTTTCATATTCCAGTCATCATAAATATAAATTTGCTAGTTTTTTTCACAATTTAAAAATACAATATTAAAGCATATTTCACGTAGATTCAAAAAAATATAACATATGAAAACTTTTACTAAAAGGAAATAGCATAAAAAAATATTTTACGTCGTGCGTCGCGATATTATTTTTGCCGCCGTCGGCATCCGCGGTCAAAATATCCAAATAACGCACTGTGGATAGGTACCATGTAAACTTGTTATTTATTGAAATCGATTGTATATATAACAACGATAAAAATTGTACCTGAAAAAATGTGTTATTCCGTCAGAAAAGGGACTTTTAGTATAGGAGTTGTGTGCGTAACCTCTTTTCCTCGTGCAAAAATTTTGGGTTTATAAGTGGTATTTATGAAGCTATCAAACGGGTCCTTGAACCAGTTGCTAGGAAAACAGCCCCTCTGGACACGAACAGAGCTATAATTATGGATAGCCAAATGCAACTCGACCGATGGGTTGTACAGTATACAAATCTCTATTCGAGTCCAGTTGATATACATCCGGAGGCTATCCAAAGCATGCCCACACTGGCTGTTATGACCGAGTTAGATAATCTACTGCCTGTAGAGGAGTTTGCCAAGGCTATTAAAAGGCTGACGTGCGGTAAGAGTCCCGGCGGAGATGGCACCCAACCTAAACCTAAATAATAAAACTCGAATGCATGCGACCACTTGTGTTGTACAATCTGCTGTGAAAATGCTGAGAAGCGGAAAATGTGCCAGCTAGCAAGTTTTTTGGCCAAGTCGTTCTTTTAAGACTCCAAAAGCTTGCAGAACGCGTTTATCCTGAGTCGCAGTGTGGCTTCCGCTTCGATCGTTCCTCAGTGGATATGATTTTCACACTTCGTAAAATGCAGGAGAAGTGTCGTGAACAAAATACCCCCTTGGTTATGGCTTTTGTCTACCTTAACAAGGCGTCCGATACAGTCAGCCGGGCTTATACACAGCCCTCGAGAGCATTGGGTGTCCATCAAAGCTTCTGAGGCTAGTTGTATCCTTCCACGAAGGTATGAAGGGCACAGTAGTTTTTAACAGAGCGTCATCAGCGCAGTTCGATGTCTCCAGAGGAGTGCGACAAGGCTGTGTCTTGGCTCCTACCCTGTTTGGTATATACTTCTCGCTTATATTAAGTACCGCTTTCAGCGATAACCAGCAGGATATCCATCTGCATACGAGGGCCGATGAAAAAATGTTTAACAAAAGTCAAAAAGAGACCTCGAGCATCTTTTCCTCGACAGTCTTCTCTATGCCGATGACGCAGTCTTCGTTGCTAACTCCAGTCCATGGTGAGTCAGTTATATCAGGCTTGTTCCCTGTTTGCCATGTCCATAAATACGAGAAGGACTTCCGGAGCTCCCTCTATTTCCCTCAATGCCACGCTTTTAGAAGTAGTTGACAGTTTTTGCTACCCAGGGTCGACCGTAACGAATAACCTTTCGCTCGATGCGAAGGTCAACATTCGTATCGGTAGAGCGACAACCACATTCGGGAAGCTTAGTACTCAAGTATGGCAAAACAAACATCTTAGAATAAAGACCAAGATGTTAGTCTTTCAGGCTTCCATTTTAAGCATACTCTTGTATGGAGCTGAAACCTGGATGACGTATGCAAAAGTCGAACGTCGTATAAACTCTTTTTACATGCGATGCCTACTCAAGATTTTCGGAATATGGCAAGACAGGGTGACAAACGAAAGGGTCCTAGAAATTGCACAGCTGCCTAGCTTGAAACGCGTTTCTCAAGCAGAGACGACTGCGTTGGCTAGGGCGGTATGTGGCCAAAAAACATGCCAACTATGCTCAATATGGAGAAACCGCGGTAATTGTTGCAGTCGCCGCGGTCACCTTTCCCTTTGTATAGTGTGATATTGGCATCACGCATATCCTGAGGCACATTTCCGGCTTCTCAACATTTGCACAGAAGATTGTGCACAAGTGGTCGCATGCATTCGAGTTTTATTATTTAGGTTTAGGTTGGGTGCCATCACCGCCGGGGCTCTTACCGCATGTGAGCCTATTAATAGCCTTGGCAAACTCCTCTACAGGCAGTAGATTATCTAACTCGGTCATAACAGCCAGTTTGGTTTGGGCATGCTTTGCACAGCCTCCGGATGTATATCAACTGGACTCGAATAAAGATTTGTATAGTGTTCAACCCATCGCTCGAGTTGCATTTGGCTATCCGTAATTATAGGACCGTTCGTGTCCAGAGGGGCTGTTTTCCTAGTAACTGGTCCAGTGACCCATTTGATAGCTTCATAAATACCACTTATAAACCCAAGATTTTAGCACAAGGAAAAGAGGTTGCGCACACAACTCCTATACTAAAAGTCCCTTTTCCGACGGCATACCACATTTTTTCAGGTACAATTTCTATCGTTGTTATATATACAATTGATTTCAATAAATAACAAGTTTACATGGTACCTATCCACAGTGCGTTATTTGGATATTTTGACCGCGGATGCCGACGGCGGCAAAAATATTATCGCGACGCGCGACGTAAAATATTTTTTTATGCTATTTCCTGTTAGTAAAGGTTTTCATATGTTATATTTTTTTGAATCTACGTGAAATATGCTTTAATATTGTATTTTTAAATTGTGAAAAAAACCAGCAAATTTATATTTATGATGACTGGAATATGAAAATTTTTGTTGAGATTTTCGAAATTCGTATGTTTTTTTTTTAAATTACTTCGTAAATTGCATTTTTTAATACCAGAAACATATTCTACGTGGTCATTTTATCCGAAAATGATACCAAACTTGACCTATTAGCTGAACGTGAACTGTTAGAATTTTTTGAATGAAGCCGGGTGGAGTGGTATTTTAACCCCCCCTTCCCGGCGCCAGAAGGGGGGGTACCTTTGGGTACCGATCTTAATCGGGTTTTCTGGGGACAATAAACAAGTGTGCCAAATTTTATGCTTGTGCATAAAAATTTTAGGTTCGACGTTTTTATGTGGCTTAGGATCCTCACTACAAGCCGTTATTTGGGATCTAATTGGCGCTAAATAATCAGTGAGAACTTAGTTAAAAAATATATATAGATATTTTATAAAATTAGTACGATAATATTGATTAGTACGATATGTAGCTCTACTCGTAAAAGTAATTTTGTTTACAGTTGGGACTTTCTTCTTCTTCCTAGCGTTGTCCCGGCTTGGAGTCTGCTTGAGAACCTAATCCCATAAATTGGCGTAAGCCCTAGGGTTTAAGAAAACGACTGCCATCTGACCTTTCAACCCAGAGGGCAAACCAAGCCTTATCGGGGATTAGGTCCGGTGTCCTTACGATGATTTCCTTCATCGAAAAGCGACTGGTAGGTAAACATCAAACATCAATCAAATGATATTCCGTACATAAGTTCCGAAAAACTCATAGCTGGAGTTTGAACCCGAGACCTCCGGATTGAAAGCAGGCGCGGATCCAGGATCCTACACAAAAAATCTTACCTACGGTCCCACATCTATGGCCCCCCTATAGTCTCAGTCACAGCTCAATAGCACTCCACCTGCACACTACAGCTCCAGCACACTAAACATGAATCGGGGGAGGGTTTAGTCCGTAGGCGACTGGGACCCCAGTTGAGTCGGACATAACCATTTAGTACGGGCTAAATGGTATACATGAGTATTACCTCCCTCGCCGGAAAAAAGAAACAAAAAAATACCAGCTTTCTAACCCTATTTATTTATCAATTCATCACAAATACTTAGACAATCGGCGCTTCGAGCGTAAATACTCCATGAGCCATTCTTCCTTCTCTTTAATAGTGATGGCATCCTTAATACCGATGTCGTGCGCTGCCCGCTGCATCAGAGGTGCATTCAAAGCCGTGTTTGACCCGATTGCAGCGTGTCGGCATTGCAGACACGTTTCTTGAGGAATCGTTAAAGGGAACTTTAGTGCTGTCGCTGTGGAACGAGTCACGAGCTTATATCATTTAATGGTAGACCTAACTAATCTTGATTAGATCAGAACTGGAAGTTAGAAGAGGGTGGGCACCCTTTTTTGTTATTGTTTTTATGGTCAAGCATAGAATAAATCATAACAAAACCTAGACTGCTCTGCAAGCTTTGCTATAATTTTCTTGATGGTCAGAAGATGGCTGGATGGGACTGTTATGGAGGATGGGAATGGTATGGGAGAGTTATGGAGGAAAAAAACATACTGAGGTAAGGGCAATAAGCCAATAATGATGGTCAGTTTGTATTCACTTTCGTGAAAAATAGTGTTATCCTCAACTAAGACAACAAAAATATGTGACACGCTGTTATCGCCCTACAAAAAAGATTTGATTGTATCAGATATTATTGCGGCCTTCGTTGAGAAAGATACTAATGCAAGTGCCTGTACAGCATCTGATCCGCTTCCGCTTGTGTCCTAAGCCATCATAACTCGCGCATGCTTAGCGCTTTAAGCTAGACTTCACGAGCATTTTGGTTTCACTCGAACCCTGTTAAGGTTGAGTGCAGTAAAATACGTGCTTAGTGGAAACAAAACCGTGTTACTTAAATCACTTTTATTTTTCATGTCATATCAAGTAACAGGTGGGTGTTTGGTGTTATCTACATCTAGGGCTGCCATCTCTAAATTCGCCGAACCCGAACAATAATATAAAAAATCCGGACTTTTGGCGTAAATCGCATTTTTTCCCCGGACGTGTCCCAATCAATAATGGCACTAAATGATTCATTTCAATGGGTTGTTTCCTCACATAAAAAGTGTCCGGGTTTTCCCAGGACACTTATTGAAAACCCCTCCGGACGCACCCCGGACAAATCCGGGGAAACCCGGACGGTGTTTCCTTGCGCTAGCTTTGTTGATACCGATTTTTCCTGCCTATTTTTCAAATCACTCTCAAAACAGCTGCATCAGGACTATCAGGAATGCTGGGTAAAGGCGGTAATTCCCCGCAAACGGTCCCGTGACGCTTCAAACCGGGTAAATCAATGATTTGTGGACCCTTTCTCGTTTTGACAGGTGAAAAGGGAGGCAGAATCGATTTACATCCGATTGCGTCTCGCTGTACAGTCAGCAGAAGAATTTGCTAAGCGGGCGGTGTGCATTGACCTTCACACGCTCTTATTCTGTTAACAATAAAGTCGTGCAAGCTCAATTTGAACGCTTCGCCCGCTTAGCTACTTCTGCTGCTGCCTGTATCAACGGGGCAAGGGTAACCAGTAAAATAAACGTTGGGAAAGGAAAATATTGGGCTTGGTTAATTTGATTAGGCTGCGTTAATGATACAATGTAAGCTTATATTTAATTAGTTCATTATACAGATTTGTTCCTGCGTTTAATCTTCGTCATACCATACTAAACGGGCAAGAGTTTAACGGGGATGAGCCTTCACGCATACATCAAATTTGAAATGGACCTATTTTATGTTCCTATCGCTCTGCGCTTACGTTAGAAAAAAAACGTTATTAAATACGTAAAAAAATTTGTAAATCACAATCATATAGGTACAGTCAGTAGCAGAAGTAGCTAAGCTGGTAGGGTGTTCAAAATTACCTACACGCGCTCTTATTCTCTTTCTAAGTCTTGTCCAGGTCATTTTGAGCACCCTACCCGCTTAGCTACTTTTGCTGCTGACTATACTATCCGTTGCATTCGGTTTGTTAGCTATAAATATTCAGAGCAATGACGCGTAGTTTTAGTGTCCGCAAGGCAACCGGGTGGCTCGCGGTATTTAGGCTCCCTACCGGTTGTGGAACCACCCAGTGCAAACCGAATCCACGTTAGACTTGATTTTTTATTAACTTATAACTAAAAGTTTCGAATGCCACTGCCAAATAATTTATCCTAACAAAAATCCCATTGGTTGAAACTTTTTTCAAAAGCGTCATACCTACACCATTTTGGCCATATCTCGCAATGTTCTATTTTCGTATAGCGACAAAGCCAACCAACCTTTGTCGCACAACATTAAATCCACTGTACCGATAATAAAAAGAGATGAAATAAACACGCATCCTCCAAAAAACGTTCTATGACGTTATCTTCATCAGATAGCACACCAAACTCAGCAACATTATGCGTTCATCATGGTCAGTATACTATTCGAAATAAGGTTGATAATTGGTTAACATGAGTTTCAATTGCTCATGGGTCTGCTACGAGTACCGCGCTTTGATTATCGACGCGTAGCGATACGCGCCCCGTATTGTCGTTCTGAAAATATAACCCTTTTCCACTGTGATCGTACGAAACGTACCTCTTTCTATTTATATCAAATCTATTCTTCGAAATATCTTAAGACAAGATAGTAGAAATATTTACAGTATTATATGTATAAACAGTTACAGTACCTATTATAAAAATGTAAATAATATTGTCTACACCATATGATAAACCCTCCATGATGCGTTCAAAAACCGCACGTTATGACCACCATAAAAAGAGACTGTTTTGTTAGAAGTTAGAACTTTAATGTCTTATCTGTAACGATGTTATTATTATCAAATAATAAGCAAAAATTCGATATCATTATGAAAATTCGGCCTGCTCCTCGACCGACGGCGCGCTCCTCCGACCGCCGGCACGCGCCCCGCCGACACAATCGAGTTGGCCACGGCGGTGCAATCTGTGAAATGGCAGCCATTTTAACAGTTTTAGAACGCGTCATTTATGGTTTATAATATGTATGTAGATAAAGCAATGTATGCAACTTACTGTACGTAATTAGGCCTTAAAACACTCGTGTGATCTTATTATGAAACTCACTTCATTCGTTTCATAAAACCACACTCGTGTTTTAAGGACCCCTATTACGTAACAGTTACATAAACTACTATTGAACCAACGCTGTAAAGTGTTCGAAACGTCGGGATGTAATTTAAATTCAGTACCTATACGCGATACAATCCGTTCAAAGTTGTTTTATTTTAAAAATGTAAAGGTTTCCCAAAAATCGCACGACAATAAACGCACGATTTTTAAAATCCTGTATATTTATATAACCTAAAACTGTAGCCGAAAAGACAAAACTCTTGACAAAACAACTATGTAGGTTCACTCATTCTGCTCAGCTGTTGTAGGTACTCTATTAGACTGTTCGCTTGAGACCGGTAAAGTTCAACCGTGTGGTGGAAGTGGAAGTTGGCTGCTCGGTTTCACAGTTTAAGCTAAATATATTCGATATGCAAAGAGAATCGCTATTCGATACTCTATAGCACTTGCTAACGTAACAGGGTGTGTTTAGGAAACCCCAGTTAAAATTTTCTCTCTCACACACACACACATATACAATCACGCCTATATCCCAAAAGGGGTAGGCAGAGATCACGGATTTCCATTTGCTACGACCAATGCAGCAGAACGGCTCTCCGAGAGCCAACGTGTTTTTTTTAAATACTCGTATATTGTGTGGCTGATTAGAAAACTTGTGCAGAAAGTAGACTGCACTAAATGATGAAAAGCATCGTTTTCTAACCCGATATTTTTAAATTCAAGTTATGGCAATAGACGTCTCTTTTCTTCTTCTTCGGCTTAGCGTTTTCCCGGCCTAGTGCCGTCTGCATCTTCCGCTTTCTTGCTTAACCTTCTCCACTTTGCCCGGTCTTCGACATCCTTAGGTGTGAGTTTGTTTTCTGGATCTAGGGCCTTGAACAATGAGGTCGAGACATCTATTTCCTACGTAGTCCGGTGTTCTGCGTTTGATATGGCCAATAGACGCCACTTTTGTGAGCATAAATTTTGATCAGTGTTATTTTAATTCAGTTTTTTTTTTGTAAAATGTACTTTCATCCCCTTTACCATTGTAATACCTATAATAATACATACTCACAGCCCGTGGGCATAAGGTGCGCACAATCTCCTACTTCATTTAAAAACCATCTTAAACTTCATTATCTTTCTCCGTCGTGATACTTTTGTCCGAGTCCTTCTCTCCATGGTCTGACACTGTTATTTATATATATGTAAGTGTATGTATGTGTAAGTATGTTTAAGTAGATATTTTTATTTTGTTATATGTGTAAATTGTGTATCCGCCAATGTATGGCGCTATTGCGCATTCGCAGGCAAATCCGTGTCCAATTCGCGCCATACATGGACGGATCTGTCCGCCGGGCATATCCGCCGAACAAATCCGTCGGGCAGATCTGTGCGTGTAACCCTAGCTATTCACTGTAAGTAATTCAGTACCTCTTGCTCTGCCCCATGAAATTGAACCCATTAAACCTTTCATTTCATCTTTTAACCATCTCGATATTCCTTTTTCGCTTAGTAGCACGCATCTAAGAAACAATAGCAATGCAGCAATTTATTATTAGTAGAGTGACTAGCTAGACGATCCCTGGATGGGCCACAAGGCATCCACAATGCACCGCCAACTCAATAGCCTTTTCGTCTGCAGTCCGTCACCTGGTTACGGGTACCTTGGAGATTCCAGTCCAGTATATGGTCAAAATCCCTTCGAAACGTGAGCCCGATCCCAATTAGTTTTCGACCCATTGTTCGATCAGAGTTTGATTGCAGAATTCTCACAGATTTGACATTGAATATTTATTCGAATACCTGGGTTGTTGTTAAATTATATGAGAGTTGTCCAGTAAGGATGTCTAACTCAACTACGCCGCTAACAATTTATAGATATCCAGTGTATAAATGTACCCACGGTACATTTTTGGTGGATAAAAATGACATGAAAAATATTGTACCCGAATAAAACAATGACCGTAGACCGCGCTTTTTGTGCCCTTTGTCCGAAAGGTAACATAATCAAATTTAAGAGCAAAGGGAAAATGAAACATAATATAGCG
Organism: Pammene fasciana; assembly: GCA_911728535.1. Classification (NCBI taxonomy): domain Eukaryota; kingdom Metazoa; phylum Arthropoda; class Insecta; order Lepidoptera; family Tortricidae; genus Pammene; species Pammene fasciana. Next base: position 19,705,292 of record OU452276.1, on the reverse strand, counting down.
GATCGCTTGCGGCTCGGCAAATGACGCTGCTTTACGGCTCCTTCAAACGACTTCTCTTAAAACTCTTATTGTTCTGTAACAACTTCGGAATATTTATATCGTAAATTTAAATGAGAATATATTTTCAGGGTTCCGTGCAACACTTTTGTTTTCACCTCGACGTGTCTGTGGTTTAAAATATCGTTCCGGATATTGGATAGTGATACGCACGTTTTCGAAGTTTCTGCCTTTTTATAGGGAATGTTTCCATTTTGTAATATTCCTCTTCTTCATCTTTTCGTGTCGAGGTTCCGTTACGTTTCATACTTGTGATGCCCTGTAGGCGGCAGATAAAAAACGAAGAACTCTCGGAAACTCGTCGATCACTAATTGGTCAAATACTAATGCATATATATCACTGGGGGGTGGGGGGTGATTTTTGAGATTCGAGTACTCGAAAGTGACATTTACAACTCAGAATAAAACGATTTAACTATGTTTTAAAAATAACAGCGATAGGAATTTGAAATCATGAGTATTTAAACTATTAATTTCATGCGAAAAAATTGGCGGTAAGCTTTTGTGTGAGATAATTTTCGAGCTTAAACTTTTTTGAATTCGGGCGCTCGAAAGTCAAAAATTGGCCCCCTGGTATTTCTTTTTTGCAATGAAGTAGCAATTTCTATACAGCCTTGTAAGTAGGAATTTATTTAAACAGAGTTTAATAAGTGATGCCTACACATTATATGTAGGTACCTACCCGTTACTTACTTCTTTCTACAATAAAGACATCATTATTTTTTTGTATTTACTCGTATACAATTCACTTTGGTTTGGCGCAGCGCCATTTCATCTTCTATACTATACCTCTATCGCCCATCATTCCATTTTCATATCATCTTTTTCTCCTTAAGCTAAAAGCATATAAAATAGATGAAATCGGGCAAGTGCGAGTCTGACTCGCATACCGAGGCTGTTGTATGAACTATTTTTTTATTAAGTATTTAAAAAAAAAGACGCTTTCAGCATGATTTTATGAGAATTTATAGGGTGGCTGAGTGCGAGTCGGACTTGCGCCCCGATATTAACTTTTTTTTTTATTAAGTCCGACTTACAGTTGACTTCGGATTCTTTATTATTGTTCCTGTAAAGAACTATCACCTGTAAGTTTTTCAAAGTTTTCGGTCCAGCAGATTCCGAGATAAGGGGGGAGAGAATAGTCATTTTCTTTGTGACATACAGACAGACAGAGTCGCACCATGAGCATTCCTTTTTTATCATTTTGATACGGGAACCCTAATTAAAGAAACATTATTTTAATGTTTAATGTTACTGCTATCAAAAGTACGACGTGGACATAACTGCATAACTGTCTAATGTCTTCATGTTCGAAGTTTAATTGAGAACCGGCATGTCGCTTGAAAACTAAAGCGCAACTATGCTACCATCAAATAGCAAGAGGATACATGTCAGAAAACCTTATTTTACCATAAAAATACAGAATTGGCCATGACTCAGACCTGGATAATAATATTAACATAATATATATAGTATGTATGCTATATACGAGTATACGTCCCACTGCTGGGCAGTGGGTACCTCTGCTGCACGTGAGGGCTCTGACTATTTAGACCCACGTTTGAACCAACTACATTGTTAATGCTAATGAAACAACATTACAGTGATTCAAGAATATTTTAAAAACCCACCAACTTGCCTAATTTTGCAGACACTTGAACCGTGTTTTTTAACTAAACTAAGGTCCGGCTTAACTAACATTTTTTTTGACTCAATGCCACTGGTATCTGCTGACTACTACACTCAATTTTCAACCGTCAATATTTTCAATTCAATCTTTTTACGGAGGTTCTTAGTTTGTCGGGATCATTATTGTTTTTTTACGTATGTTACATTGTTCACCGATTATTGGAAGATGGCTGATTGATGGATTATTATAATTGACTTGGTCCCATTGCCGTGCGGTCATGGTCTGGTGATTTTATCTTGGAGAAATTGAAAAAACTCTTCAAATATCACCTTAAGTATAGTGATTTGAGTATTTTTTTACAGTAGGTCGGGTATTTGTGCTTGGAAAGGTTAATAACCTACAGTGGATTCGGTTCTTTTTTATATTTTTTTAGGTATATTAATTACAAGCAAAAAAGTATTTTTCTCCTAAAAATGTGAGATCACTTGCCGCGTTTTGGCTAACCATAATTGCTGGGAAAAAGAAATCATAAAGGAAAATCGTTGCACATGCTCGATAAAACACATTGAATTTGCCTTGTTTTGCATCAACTACCTGTGCACTTGTGCATTTTGCAGCACCCCGGAGTGCAGCACCCGCACTGTTGTGGGTTGTTAGCGTGTACGAGTACAGTTTATCCCTGCATTCTGTTTTTAGCAGCAGCAGCACATGATTTTCGACTTTCGGAACGATTATTTATGAAACTATTTATATCCCTAATCAATCACAAAATGTTATTAGACACCTCACAATTATTTTTGAAGATTTGTCGATCGATTTCCAACGTGATGAAATTTACCTACATTTTTTATAGAGCGCCTGGATATTTCTTTTTTTCAACATTTTACCCAAAAGTAAGTAGCACACACCTGTTGTTTAAACGTTACCTATAAATATGCCTTTTATAATTTACGATATCATTTTAATAATATGACAAAACTATAAAAACAAAAAAAGAATATGTAAAACATGTGACACGAGTTACATAACTATCTAACCTGACGGCAATACGGCTGTAAGGGAAACTTGCTCAACGTTGCTGAAAGATTCGTTCTTACAAACTTAAACAAAAAACAAGCGAAACTTGTGAACACTCTTTGTTAACTATCAGCATCTTACTTACTCATCCTTTTATAGCTAAGTACAATTTAAAATCAACCGTATTGCGAGGAAAAACTAATACGGAAGTTTTAAATGTGTACTCTAATTTACTTTCTAGTAATACAATATTAAAGATAAAGAAGTACGTCTAGAGAACTAGAATTTACTGGAAAAAAAAGTTTGAATTTGTTACTTACAATTTATTACGTAGCATACCTATAACACTTAGGGTCGGTTGCTGGTGCAACCAACCGTCTGTTAACGTCAACGTAATCGTTAAAAAAATCTTGTATGAAAAGTTTGACAGTTTTCTATGGGATGACAGCTCCGTCGCCATATTTAACGTTGATGAGTCTGTTAATTGTGCGTGGTGCAACCCACCCTTAAACAATAAATACATCAAAACTTTTAAAGTTTAAATAATTATGTAATGAATTACGCTCTAAAGTATTAAAACGCATTTCATGCGCAAAACTTGGGAACGACACTTCCAAGTTGAACTCCTCAGGATAATAAAACCCATGAAACGTACGTAAATTATAAATTGCAGGTCTGGCATATTCCGGCTGAGCCGTCAACCCCGTAAATCGCGCCACTGATTTCGTCCTAAGCACAGTCTAAAGTGTTTCTTACCAACAGTGGGTAGGGTAGGGTAGGCACGTTCACTGAATTATTAAATGGTGCCAAGCCAAAGATCGGCGCGACCTCGCCACGCCGAACTTTTAAATCTACCCACTTAGAACTTGTGAAAAATTTCAGAGCCATAAATAAGTCGACGAACTGAACGAAGTTATGAATTCTGCTCTGGCCACTCTTAGCTGCCCCCCCACTAAATTCTAACAATGATAACACAAGTAGATACAGACAAAAAATGAGAGTCCTCCGTACAATTGCCGTACAGAATGAAAAATTTTCAGCTGGCCGGTTGCTTGGCGTTGGAAAGGTAGGCCGATATACTTTATTTCATTTGTTTCACTTTTATTTTTTAAATTTATGCGGACGAAGGGACACTGATGGGTTTCGTGAAATAATTTACTGTTTTGTTGGTTTTCGGGTGGGAATTTATCCGCGTCGCACTGAATATAGATGGCATTTTCGGCGCGGATATGTTATGGTTATGGCGCATAAAATTGCTATGAACAATGCGAGTAAATATAAATAGGAGAATTTTATTCGGATTCCTATTGTTTTGTGTTGTTTTGCCAAAAATCAAGGTTTTTAAATGGTTTCCCGCGAGGTTTTTACGTCCGCCGTCGGTTTTCGACGGCGTCTCTTTATGAAACGTGCGTGAAAGAGACTTATATAACTTTATCTGGTGTAATCAAATTTACTTCAAACTATTTTTAAAAGTAAATTACTATTATATAAAGTTAGTAGGTATGTCTACTCGCTGTGTGCATGATTGTATTGATTGTGGTGCCATCTCTTAGGCAGGTTTTCAATCTCTTTTTTTCTTTTTAGGGTTCCGTACCTCGAGAGGAAAAAAGGAACCCTTATAGGATCACTTTGTTGTCCGTCTGTCTGTCTGTCAAGACCATTTTTCTCAGGAATGCATGGAGGTATCAAGCTAAAATTTATATCAAATACTCAGGTGTATTGTCCTTTGGAGCTGTTAAAATCAAACTTAAAAGGCAACGCAATCAAAAGATACAGTCGTTTATGCTGCAAATTTTAGAGTTTTTCGACACTCTCAAAACCTACGGGGTTATCCCGTGAACTCAGAGACTTGAAATTTGGTACGAAGCAACGTCTTATAGCATAGATAAAGGAAAAATTGCGAAAACCGAAACCCTCGGTGCGCGAGTCCGACTCGCACTTGGCTGGTTTTTTATAAATAGGTTGTATTCCTTGCTTATATGAAATGTCACTGGCTGATTCACTATTTTGACGGCTGTCACATTGTGCACTGCAATCATTCTCGTTACCCCCACCATGCACTTCGAACATGGCGAATAGGTAGATATAACCTCTAGTATGATGATATTTAATCGAATTATTAACACTTACCAGTTTAAGTTGTCGTAAGTTTATGTAACGTCGAGTACATGTTAACAAATTCATAAAAAAACACAGGTATACATATTTTAGACCTGATCCTGAGAACATTTAGACTGTAACCCGCTTATTCATAAACGTATTGCAAACCTCATTTAACTAAATCATCTTTTGTCCTTATCTGTCACATTGACAGTTGTGTTTGTTAGAAACAGACAAAATACATTTTAACTACATGAGGTTTGAAACACGTTTATGAATAAGCGGGTAGGACTTTTAACACATGTTTAACCGTTAACTCTTAGACTATAAGACTCAGTCCATGTCTTAGAGCAATCAACCCGGAGATACAAAAAAAGTCTACCGATTTTTGGGGGGAAGGGGAACGTTCAATGTAAGGCTATTCGTACGTGACGTACAAGTAGCCACGTCAGATAAACGTCAGTCCATACAATAAATGACGTATGTACGACCGAACGGTCATATGTTTTCGGCTGAGGGGAACGCCTGTCAATGGCCACTCCAGTTCCTTGGATGCTCTAAGGTCCATGTGGATGCTATGTCGATGCTTTAGATCTTAGAGGATTCAACCAACCGGAGCGGCCATTGACAGGCGTTCCCCTCTGCCGAAAATATATGACCAGATGGACTGAGGTTTATCTGACGTGGCTATTTTGACGTTACGTATCCCCTCCCCCGCAAAAATCGGCAGACGTTCTTTGTATAGAAAATAACAGAAATGGCCGCTCCGGTTGGTTGAATCCTCTAAGCCTTAGATTGACAGAGGACGTTATAAAACTACTCAATCGCTATGAAGTTGTTATTATTATAAGTTATTACGACGACAGAATAGGTTGACTAATCTTAATAATATGTAAGTGCGAGCATAGCCAGGGGGGTACAACCAGGGGGGTACAACTCAAAGTAAATCTGTCAAAAAATTTGAGTTTGACACGACGTATCCGATACGTTTGCATAAGTGCGAAAAAGAACTTGTCATGCGTTAAGAAGGGACAACATGATTCGTGACGTTACGTGACATTAAAGAGGGCTCTCTGTATTATACTATTATTTACTCTGTGGTACAACTCAAAGTAAATCTGTCAAAAAATTTGAGTTTGACACGACGTATCCGATACGTTTGCATAAGTGCGAAAAAGAACTTGTCATGCGTTAAGAAGGGACAACATGATTCGTGACGTTACGTGACATTAAAGAGGGCTCTCTGTATTATACTATTATTTACTCTGTGGTACAACTCAAAGTAAATCTGTCAAAAAATTTGAGTTTGACACGACGTATCCGATACGTTTGCATAAGTGCGAAAGAGAACTTGTCATGCGTTAAGAAGGGACAACATGATTCGTGACGTTACGTGACATTACAGAGGTCTCTCTGTATTATACTATTATTTACTCTGTAGCATAGCTCCAAAATGGAGGGATTATATTATCTTAGCTTGATCTTAGGCCGCAATTAGACTATCATTTTTAAATGATCATACATATAGGACTCATTTATAAAAGAAGAACCTATGACCGTGTAATAACAACATATGATTCGTCTATGATCATAGATATAGGATCCTGTTTGACAGCAAACCTACAATAATGATCATTTACAATATTTCATATACAATACTACACTACTAATTAAATAAATCTACACCTAACTTAAACTAAAGGCCCTAAAGTAAAATTACAAATATCCCCAATCCCGCTGCCATGTCATTTACATGTCATTTGACGTAATACGTAACTTCAAATCAAACCGATTCTTCCGCCATATTTTGTTTATATTCTGTGTTTATGGTCTGTTTATACTATGAACTATAGTCTGGCAAACCAAAAGCGCAGTAACAGTCAGAGTAACATGCTATACCCATCCCTTTTTTAGAAGTGTGAGTACTAGCATTAGAAAAACACAGTATGATTCTCCCTGTCTATGCTTGAAGTGGAACAAACTCTGGCCAAACTATATAACGTTTAAATGACTTTGAGTGTAATTTGCAAAAATGATTAACAGCATCATTTATCTATGATCATAGATTTTGACACAAATGACATCAAATTTATATGATAAAGAAATGATAGTCTAATTGCGGCCTTAGCATAGTGTAGCTGTAAGTCAAAATGACGTTCAAAATTCCTGGTTCTTTTAAAAGATTATTTACAGAATTGTAAGTATTATTTTAATATATAATGTTACACAGTGTTTATTTTCTTTGGCACGTAAATAAGAGCTAAAGTAAAAAGAGTGAAGACCATTTCAAGATTTTTTTTCGTCTTGTTCTGTAACAAAGTTTATTCGAAGCTATAAAGCGTTTCACAGTCCTCATTTTTTATCATGTGGTGAACATATTAATATTCTATTTACAAACATATTTCATTAATACATACAATACATAACATATTTCATGTGCCTAAAATACTCTCCTTCAAATAAATTGTAGTTTTACTTGGTCTCACCAAAATCTCTTCAGTTTTAGGTCACGAAGAAATTATCAACATTTACCAAAACTACAACGAAAAGACAAGAAATTGTCCGAATCTTCAGAGGCAGGTCGGCACCAAGGCCTCAAACTAGCGACCTGTCAACTGACACCAACGCTCACGCTGCTTGTGTTTCGGGTATCCAGAAACTCTGTGTACTGTAACTTGGCCAGACCCAAAACAGACCTTATGGAGTACGTGGGGCTTTGTGAAGATGAGGGTAGTATGTGAACATTGTAAACTCACAGTTGGAAAAGTGGGATATTAACCGTGGTTCCACTGCTATGATCCACAGTGAGTCCACGAGTACCTACTACTTAAAGGCACAAAAAAAAAAACCTGTGGGAAAATTATGTGAGTCCGTAGACCCACGAAAACTGCCAAATTGGAGTAGTGTGTTCAAATAATTTAAAACAAAAAAAGAACCGACTTCACTTAGAATCCGCTATTGCAAGAGGAAGTGGCTGTTGTGCCGAGTTGCTGTAAAAAATAGTGAAATCACTATAGGTGTGCCTATAATGGTTGAAGAGTTCCCTCGATTTCTCCAGGATCCCATCATCAGACCCTGACTTGGTGACAATGGGGCCATCTAGGGGTTATACCTGTTCGATTAAAAAAAAAATTTTGAAAATTGGTTCACGATTCACGGAGATATGGAGTAACATACATACAAAAAAAAACATAATAATGATAAAAAAAAAAAAACAGTCGAATTGAGAACCTCCTCCTTTTTTGAAGTCGGTTAATGAGGACTCGTGGACCCAATGTGGGTCATAGCAGTGGGGCCACGGTTAATACTCCGTAAAAACCGGTATTGTTTGAAAGGTCTTGTTTTATGATCAAGAATTATTGTGAATTGTATCGGTTTCATTTCATTTGTACTAAATCCTATTGTATTAGAACTATGATGCCTTATTAATTGTGAAATAATAGTACATTGTTGCCGAGGTACGGAAAGAAAGGAATTTTCTGACGAGGTACTTGGGTGCCAGGGCGAGGCTTGCCGAGGCCTGGCACTAGTTCCGAGTCAGAAAATTCCTGTTTCCGCTGAGGTATACATAGTGCTTTTCTCAAATATGTGAGGAAATAAAGAAAATTTTTAGGAAAAACAACAAGTATTTTATATTGGAAAAGTTATGTTGATACTGTGTTTTATAGTAGGTAATACGGAGGTACTTTTAAGCATAGCATAAATAAACCACACCATAGTTGGCTTCTTGTTTTTTGATAACTGAAATAAGCTAAAACACATTTTCAGAAAAGATATTAGCATTTATGCTCATCTTCGAATTCATACATACGTCATAAACATAAACCCTTTGTCTCTTGACCTAGCAGGGAGCAAGTAATCCACTATTATTCTTTCAAATTAGGTAGAGCGCTATCAATTTCCGCACTACATTCATTTCTGAAAATCATTATTTAAGTTTATTTAGTACTATAAAGTAAATAAACAACGTAACGAAGTAATTTCCCATAACCAACAAACTTTTCCGCTTTTTAAATTTATTTTTAATAAACCATAGACAAGATAGCCCGACACAGTACGCGCATGCGTATTCGCGCGCGCACTTTGTGAAGCCCTCTACACACGGCTGTTTAAATGAATTATTTTGCTTGGCTGAATCCGTTTTTGCCTTGGCCCATTAGATTTATATGCAAATATGAGAATTTTAAAAGTTTAACGCAGCGGAAAAAAATGGAATTTCATACATTCATTTTACTCCTAGGAGTAAAATGAAGCACTTTCCGTGTTCGATTTAGGAATAAAATGCGGCCATTTCCGAGCATGTTTGAGAAAATTACATTTTTTCGCTTTGTCTGAGTTTATTGCGTCATTTGAACGAGATAGGTACATAATTTAGAAAATATCTCTCGTCGTGATTACATTAGATTAGATTAATATTCTTTATTGCACCACATAAGGAAAAATAAATACAAAAACAGGCGGTCTTATCGCTACTAGCGATCTCTTCCAGACACAGTCGTGCAACTTTTAAAATAATCTACATATTGTAGAAATAGACTGCAATGTCAGTCATCAAGCGAGATCAAAGCCAACGTCCGGATTTCGTGTCAGGTCGCCGGATACGGTTATCCGAATTTGGCCATCTGAAGGTGCATGATGTCCTCGTACTTAATACCAGAACCTATGGCTCTACGCGTACAGTTCCAAAACGTAATACCCCGTTTAGATGCATCCCTTGCCGCTGCTCTTCGCTCTGCCGACAATATTGTCCTAGCTGCCCACAATAGCAGGAACGTGATAAATGTGTGTTCACATGTGGTTCACATACTGCTCTACCACTCACTTCGATTCAGACTTCCAACGATTGCAGACGTCAACATATTAAATGTTATATCTGCGTCAGTATTGTGTCTTTTTGCGGTATGCCATTATGTAATAAATATTTTTTGTTTAAATTCGCCGGCATAGGAGATAATGGATGGATGATACCTATTCATCGCAATTACGGCGAATTACGTATGTCCGTCTTGTTCAAGTGCTCGGCTAGTACTGAGCGAATGAGCTGCATGTGAACACGCACTGCTCTTCGCGCTCCTTGTCCCTCTTTTGGGTAACGTCGGGCAGCGCGAGTAGCAGTGGCAGCGTCAGAACTGTCAGAAGTATCGTATTTACATACTGCTCCTGCTCACTATCCTCGCCACTTGCTTGCTCACTGCCGTGGACTTCCACCCCCACTTAGGCTGCATGTAATAAACGAGGTATAACGTGGTATAACGATAGGTCAAATTACGTCAACCGGCGCGTGTGCGTACTAAAGCTGGAAACAAATTATGGGACGCGGCAGACGGACGCGGCTCACAGCCGCGACTTATAGGTATCTAGATAATGAATATACACTGAACTGTGCAAACTATCGGACGTAAGCCGTGGACGTAACCTTGAGCGTTCGGACGTCCGACAGAAATCTGGCGCGCTGGATGTTTTGACTGTGCACACTTATCAGTCGCGGCTGTGAGCCGCGTCCGTCTGCCGCGTCCCATAATTTATTTCCAGCTTAAGAGCGTGAGTGTGACATCCGGTCGGGAAACCACACCAGGCAGCCGGATCGGACGTTTGCTTGGACCCTTAAACATGACGTTTTCTTTCAACTACGTGTCAATAACATAGAGTTTGTCCGGAAAGAAAAGTATCCCGGTTTATATGGGAGCCCATACATTCTACGACATTATTCTTACCAAACACACTCTAGCAGTAACTTTCAGAGACAATATAGAAGTAACTTTCAAAATCTGTCATAATAACAAGCAAAACTGTAAATTTTACAAATAAATCTACAATTATAAAACCATTGTATTTAATATCTAATCGTTTACAATATTTACAAGATTATCTAAATGTTCAATCTTCAATGCGATGAACTAAAACTATATAAAGATGATAATACACAGAACGTATTTCATTATGAGTGTGTTGTTCTCCATTAAATACATATTTGTGTATCGATGGAAATATCAAAGTAGTTTGGTCAAGACCCTTTCCGATCAGACTTTCTAATGGGTAACTGTTGGAAGAAATGTTGTTTAGGTTGTCAGCAGTGTGCTTGCTGCTGCGAGTGCTGCACGTGCACGTACGTATCTAAATAGAGTATTAATTACAATCACAACCTAGGGTTGGGGTATAGCAAAGGGGGCGCAGGACTTAAAAAATTTTTGATGGAGGTCGTGTCATTATGACACCAATTTTTTATGATGCTATCGTATAGAGGATGCTAAAATAAGCATGTTTTGTATGGGCAACTTTTTTCTATACTTGATAATTACCGAGATATTGGCTCCGAAATTTAGTCACAGAGCAAAGATAGGTGCGACGACGAGCGAAGCGAGGAGGAGTGTGTTAGGTGAACCGTGACCTAACAGCGCGCGCGAACCGACTTAATCCAATGTACAATATTAATTTTCAAGTCCCTAGCTCCGTAGTAATCCTATGGCCAAACTCGCAACTTTGACCGCTTTAGTTCTTAAACGGGCAAGTTAATCAAAAAATTGTAATCAATAAAAGATGCTTATCTAAATGTAATCTATAAAGTTTTAATCAAAAAGATAGCAAAAATGCGAAATAAATAAAAAAGTTACAAAAATATTCTAAGTCCTGAGATCTCGCCCCCTTTGCTATACCCTGACCCAACCTAGCGTTTAGAAGGGCGGTTAGTGGGGCGGGCAATGTAACTTCAAAGGAAGGATTGCACTTTAGTTGGCGCGTAGTACTCACCATCATTCTGGGCCGTAATGAATGGCAAACGTGCTCGCGGTGGGGCACGGATGAGATGGTCCAACGCTGCAAAAAGGTCGGCTGGTGGTAGTCTTAACCGTGCAGTTTACATGGCCTATGACCGCACTCTATGGAAACGAGCTACATGTGGTCGCGATCCTCAGCAGTGAGGGAACGAGAAAGAAGAAGTACTCACCATAAGGAGTCTCCTATCCAAGCCTTTGATGGGGAACCCCATAGTTTTTAAGAAAAAAAAATCCTTTACTCGGACTATGTATAGCGCATTCAGTCTTCAAGACTGAATACGTTCCTGCACAGGCTATGTTATGACAAGATGGTGTTTTTAGTTAATTTCATATTTAAATTTATTACGAGATAAATTAGGGGTTGTATATTTAAGCAACTACGACCTGGTAACCAGTCGACGAAGCCCCGCGACGTTTACTCTAAGGGACGAAAGGTAACAAACGAACCTATCAAGGTTAAAAATAGCTATTGTACCATTTTTGTTAATGTTTTGCCCAGCCGTCCCCCCTTGTATCTGTTTTCTTGTGATAAACTCTATCAAGACTCCTTTTTGCTTCCGCCGTACAGGCATACACGTTTATAGGTTAAACCTAAATATTAAGCCGAGTTAAGGAAATTTGAACCCCCCCTTTAATTACGCCGGAAGACGCTGGATGCAAGTCGCTTCCGACCGATACTTATGGAGGTCCAAAGGGGAGGCCTATGTTCAGCAGTGGACGTCTTATGGTATGGCTGGGATGATGATGATGATCAAGGAAATTTGTATGGGAATTTTAACGTTTCAACATTTTTTTCCTCAAAATCTACAGGTTTCCTCCTTATGGTGAGTACTATCTATAAAAATGAGCCCTAAACTTTACGCCAGCTAAACTGCAGTTGAGCCGCATCAAGCGTCAAAAGTATTTGAGCGTTCAGCGTGCACTGGAAGTCCATTTTTTATTTGTTTAGCTTGAACTCCGCTGAAGGCTCCGCCGCGGTGCACATCGCTCGTTCTTCCACTCATTGTCAGTATACACTCTAACCTTGCTTTCTGACTTGCGACGATAACAATACAAATATCAATCGATTAAGTATTTTCTTACGTAAGGAACTTATTCTTATACAGTCAGCAGCAGAAACTATTTAAAACGGGATATTTACCATGTGAGTTCATTATTGTAAGCTTCCGATATGTTGGCACAGTTGCATGCGCCATTATCACGGAGTAACTCACTGTTACTCACTGTTACTCCGTGATAATGGCGCATGCAACTGTGCGGAAAAACCGAAACTCACAATAATAAACTCGCATTGTAAATATCCCGTTTTAAATAGTTTTTGTAGTGTTAATGGCCATGTTAGCTTAAAATCGTTTATTCAGCAGCAGAAGTAGCTAAGCTAAGGTGAGGTGTTCAAAAATACACTAAATAGACAATAGAGACATTGTTCAGATATCTGTGACCACCTCTTAATTTCGTACGTTATTTGTATACCTACTAGGGCTTCCAATCCCGGGATCCCGGGATCCCGGGATCCCGGGATACCGGCTTTTTAAGGACGTTTTTCAATCCCGGTATTTTCTGATTCAATACCGGGATCCCGGTATTTTTATAAACTAGTTAAACTGTCAAAATATGTGTAAAAAACAGAAACTACCCATCCAAATATTTAAATTAGGCATCGCTGCGCAGCTTACTGGCAATAGCGGCTAATGTGCGCGGCTGTTTTACGTCTGTAACGTCTGTTTCTCTCTCTAGTTTAACTATGCTGATGGTTTTTTTCTCTGCCCTGCACTGGCGCCACCTACCGCGGCTGTTGGTTACGTAAATCACACACGTCTTAGACATGTTTTTACATGTGGTCGCCGGATATTTTGTCAAAAATGTTAAGCTAATTCGAGCAAGCAAGTGGCTTAGCCAAGGCACCAGTGCAGGTTGCAACTTGTTCATAAAATTGTGAGCTGCCTAAAGTTATGCCATATACACCAGTCCTTCTTTTTCAAAAAATCCATGTCGAGAAGCAATCCATATTACTTTTAGGTTTTTACCCTATTGAGACCCTGTTGTATTGTATCCGAATTGCCGGTTTCCTTCAATACATATGACTGGAAGTGAGGTATTCAAGACGGCGGCCAAAAACGTCCCATTTTTTAGGTTTTCTTAAATATTCGTAAACAGTGGCCTCTACCAACAAATGTTCTACTACTTAAGTAATGCACATAAAATTCTCTATAAAAAAGGTTAAATACAGTTTTTTGCTGGGATCAATGTTTAATTAGATATTGAAAGTATAAGATAGACAAGAAACATATTGACTTGTTAGCTTTTTCCTGCGACTTCGTCTGCGTGGGATTAAAATTCGCCACAATAAATTTATGAATCGCCGTAGCAAATATAAATTTTACGTATATGCGGTTTTATCTTGGGCCGCCGCCCGCCATCATGAATATCTCACTTTCGGTCATATATTATTTGAAGGCAACCGGCAATTCGGATACAACAGGGTCTCAATACTCTCAATAGGGTAAATAGTCTGGTTACCCAAAAAGTAATATGATTTGCTTCTCGGCATGGATTTTTTGAAAAATACGACTTGTCTAATCGCCTCTTTTCTCTCTATTGTGGAGTTGCAAACTACACACGTAATATGTTTGCGCAATAAATAGGGATTTGATTGAAACAAGGCATTTTTTTCATGTTTTCATACATTTCAATTTTTATCCCGAAAAATCCCGGGATCCCGGGATCCCGGTCTTGGAGAAATCAATTTCGGTATTAATACCGACATCACAGATGGTCCGGTATTTGGAAGCCCTAATACCTACTCACTGCTGGATGTATGGTATTTGTTATATTTTTCATAATATTGGATCAAATCCAAAACTCTACAATTTGTTTTCTTCAAGTTATTTGCATTCTTTGACCTCCACCACTTTACAGCTGCCAGATGTCCGGATCTAGAAATAAGCATAGTATAGCAAACTAACTAGAGGGGTTTCGTTGCTCTCGTTATTGTGTCATATCTGACGTGGTCTCCGTCTATACAAGGTGTAACAGAAATACTGGTGATCCTTTAAAGGGCATAATTGGTAGCGTATTCTTATTGTAAAAAACTAAGTAAAAATAATTTTCTCGCGAAAAAAATGTTTGGTTTTGTATGGAGGGTTGGCCAGCTGGGACGACTCGCCCCATACAAAAAAAAATTTTTTTTCGCGTCCAAAAAATTTTTCTCCTACTTTTTCCTACTCGCAATATGATACCAATTATGCCGTTTAACGGATCACCAGTATTTTTGTTACATCCTGTATACTAACAATAATCTCTGTTTTAGGCACAGCGACAGCCACCGCAACAGGTCTCGGACACGGGTTAAACAAGTCGACTATGAAGTGAGACGTCGTAGAAAGAAGACCTCAAAGATAAGTTTTAAAGAACAGCCCCTAAGAATCGCTGGTTAGATTTATAGTGGTTTTATTATAATTTTTCGTTTGAGCGTATCGTTTGTTTTATTAGAAATAGAGTTGCACATAGGGTGCATTGGGGTAATTCCGATAGGAAAAGAATGGAGGGTAAATCCGAAAGTTGACTCTTATTATAATGGGATACGAACGATATATGAATGAATTTCGGAATTACACGCTTTGCGAAAATACCCCAATGCACCCTAATGCACATGCGACCTTCGTAGCAGATGGGGTATGAACGCTCAAAAAGTGAAGCACTTAAAATGAGTGAATTCAAACAATAGTCTGTAGTTGCGCACCAGCAAGTGAGAGATGCGGATGTGCTAATGGGCTTCCGTCACCCGAGTGAGAAAGAGCCAAACTGTAATTTTCTAACAACGAGAGTGACAAAGATAAAGATAACAGAATCATTGCTAGGTTATGGAATTATTATTTTTTTTGTGCTCATTTTGTCCTCGTCCATAGTAAAAATCATAGTTAGTAGCCTGATTGGTTATCCTACGCTGAAGAAACTGGAGGTTCTCCGTTTGAATCATTGTACAGTCAGCCGCAGAAGTTGCTATGTGAGCGAGCTGCTCAGAATGACATTAACATGACTCTTATTCTCTTAACAATAAAGTCGTGTTAAGCTCAGCTCAGCTGTTTCGTTACTTCTGCTGCTGACTATACTATGTCACTCTACCTTGACAATGGCAAAATAAAATTGTCCTAAGTAATCTAAGATAAGATAAGATAAGATAATATAAGATTACTAAGGAAAAATTTGCCAGTATCAATGTTGCTGCGTGGCCCCGGCTTTAGAATAGTGCCACCCCGTCTCTTCCCGCGGGTGTCGTAAGAGGCGACTAAGGGATAAGGAAACCTCTGATCCCTACTGCTCGTGAGAACGCTGTGGTGATTTATTTAATTAATAGTCATCCGCATGGCGGCGATGCGGTTCGCCACCCATCACGTCTCGTTCTTCACGGGGGCGAGAAGTGGCTCACGGAGAGCCGTTTTGCTGCATTGATCGTAGCAAATGGAAATCCGTGATCTCTGCCTACCCCTCTTGGGATATAGGCGTGATTGTATGTACAGCCTTGGCCAGAAGTGTTGAGCACCAATGCGATTTTCATACAAAACTGGAAAGTTTAGTCCATCGTTTCCATCTTTGTTTAAGTTATTTTGTCAATTAATTTAAACTAATAGGCATGTTTTGTTGAAGTTAGTAGTAACTGCATAGAATATTTGCAATATGTCGCACCGACTTAAATTTACATTTTTGGTACCTTCTGTTTTTATATTTTTTAAGTACCTTGAAAGTGTTATTAAGTGAAGTTTTCTATATTTATAAATAAAATATAACATTTACCGTTACCGTACATTGTTAGGATAGGGAAATAATGCTTAACATCAAAATTGTAAACAAAAAACACCTATGCTCAACACTTCTGGCCAAGGCTGTAAGTATGTATGTATGTCATGGTAGCGTGTCCATTAGGACAGAGACATTTATTCTTAAAGATGTATCGATTGAAATGTGAACAATTAACTCCTCGAACGCCTTGTCCCATATCCGTCACAAGCCGACTGGACCTTCAATATCAATTTCAAGGTTATTGTTTCAACATTTTCTTGACAAGAGCGTTTGAGGGGTTAATATGATATGTAATAGGGGTTAATGTGGTATAAGATGCAATCTATAGACAGTAGACACCTCACACACAAACCAGACCATCGAACACATATGTAGTTCTGGAACTGGAATGCCCCTTCATGAAATACTCAGGCCACATAGAGGGTTTCAAGAACTTAACTGAGTATGCGGTTTTCTACTTTAGCAGGACAATATTTTAATCTTAGTTTCTCACAATTTTTATTTTAAATTTAATTCTGTAATATCCAGTGACATTGTAACAAGCCATACGATATAGTTATTTGAGGAACACACATTTTTTTTTTTTTTGCGAGTGTTGTTTTTGAGTCCCAAGTAAGCGAAAGATTCTATAACTGAATCACGAGCGAAGCGAGTGATCTTAAGTTAGAATCTTGAGCGTAGCGAGGGACTCAAAAACACGAGATGTAAAATAACTTTCTCTCGTGTGACACATACAACTTTTCACCTCATTAGTGAGAACATATTAAAGGTTAAAAAATTCAACATCAAGTAAAGTTAACCACATTTATTTTCACCTGAGCAGTTCGAACAACCCTCCTACCCTGCGAAAAAACTTTTCACTCCAGGGAGTGACGAAAGTTCGCACTTTCGACACTGTTCTTTCGCAGGGAAGTAGGCTTTTTCGAGCTGCTGAGGTGAAAAATAAATAAATAGACACGTCAGTGACGTTCAGCAGTTTTCACGATCTGAAAAGATGCTCCATATACGTACCGACCAATGCAAAACAAAACGCGGAATTCCAAGCAAAACCTAAAGCCGAAATTGTAATTCAAACTGGTAACTTGTTTACAAAACAAGTAAATTATGAATTGGCACTGGGAAATATTTGGAAATTGCTCAAAGTTGCCAAAGTTACCGTCGTTAATGGAAGTTTCGAGTTGCTGATATACCTACAACTTTGGAGGGAGGTGAGAGAAATAAGGGGCGTGTTCAGAAAATATTGTATCAATTTGATTTCAACTGAAGTAAGTTACAATGTTTAGATATAAAGGAAAAGTAGAAAAATCCACTGCCTCAACTAACTACTAGTGTAAGACTTCGTCGGCAGATGTCGCTAGGCGTCACCCTAAGGCGCGAATATAAAATAAAGGATGTGGTGGAGAAATTCGCAGCCATCAGGTATAGTCTCAGTAGCTCAGTTGGCAGAGCGATGGGCATGTTTCCCAGAGTCGCGAGTTCGAGTCTTGCCTGAGGCAGTGGATTTTTCTACTTTTCCTTTATATCTAAACATTGTGGTATCGTTAGCAGACGTTCTGCTTAATACAAAAATGAAGTAAGTTACTCACGCCTTGTACAGTCTGACAGTTTTAAAAGAGGCAAATGGAACAAGTGTGTTGCTCGGTACAAACGCCTAAAACATATTTACACTTTTGCACCAATATCCTTTGTAATGAGGTTCAAAAAAGTGAATTATTTATTATACTAATCTGAAACGTCTGCAAGCGAAATTTAAACTTTATAATTGAAAGAAAAATTGAAAAATTCACCGCGTTGAACAAGACTCGAACTTCCGACCTCTTGAAACACTGGTCCGATCGCACTACCAACTGTGCTATCGACGCTTACTCAACCTCGGTGATTTTTTTCATCGGTTCCTTCATTGATTACGTCAGCAAGTTTGTGAGAAAGGATTACGTCAGAGCATTCTAAAACATTAGAAATAAGGGAATAGTTGTTAACGAATAATGGGGTTGGCCGGTCGAAAGTTTTTACAGATGGCGGCAGTATAGTTGGTACCTGTCAGTCCTACCAATTGTGTCAAATTCTTGTTTTTTTTTTTGAATTTTCTTACCTGGATGGGCTAGCCTTTAAGCCAAATCCCATACAACAATACTAGTGACAGGTACCGGCTATGCTGGCGCCATCTGGACAAACCGTTGACAGTTGCCAACCCCATTGAATCTTGCTTCATCTCCGTTACTTCGAATTTTTGTATCTCAATCGCACTTGCACGGTAGGGGGGTAGGTAATGTAATAAATATGGCCGACCATTCTGGACATGTCATTCCGTTGCCGGACGTCAGACCGACAACATCTCCAGCAGCATTGTATTTATTTGCGTATTTATATTTGCGGTGGGAGGGTGTCTCTAATTAACTAGCACGTTAATATACCGCGAAATAGCAAAGCAATATTATTGTAGTTGATATCGTCGCTGCGCGTGCAAAAGTCGCTTTGTGAATTTTGACGATTTTTGGTTTTTAATGCCATTATGATCCTTATTTCAATACACATATGCTCCAAAAATCCTGTCAGGCTAATTTCAGTATTTCAGGATTTGACAAATCTAGCTATGTGATGTCCATACATTGAATGCGCCTACTATAATCGCTAAGTGAAATAAATCACATAGCGATTTTCGATCGCCATAAAAACCATTTTTAGAATGCGCCTGATATGTGATTCTTGACACATAGCGATATTCTTCGCATAAATTAACCAGAAATGTTCACCGCTATGTAGCATCTTGCACATAGCGATATTTTTGTACTAGTTTGGATCGCTATTATGTTCGTAGACGCGACGCGAGACGTTGTTTTACGGTACATAGCGAGATTTTTCTATAGTACCTATATTCAATCTACCGCATGTTACACGTATCTGTTTGTATCTACCTTCAAGTAAAATAAACATGTTTTCTAGTAAACCATTGCCATCACTGGCAGTTCAATCGAATTATTTTGGTAAATAAAAGGGTACTTTGACCATATAATTGCTGTGGGTCTACGTTTAAAAGTGTTTGTTACTCGTAGCAGTTTAAGGTATAAGTGAATGGTAAATCACATTTTTTAATTTTATTAAGATTAAAATGTAATTTTCTTGAACTTATTTATCCAAACCATACACTAAATAGTTATTCTTCCTCTTTCCATATGACGGGATCAAAACTTTAAACCTAATTATTTTTTACCAATTATGGTTAAATGGTTTGCCACCTCTTATCTCCGGGAAGTAGCTTTCATGAAGTCTTCTATAGTACACATACTTGGATACAGGGAACATTGCATCACTATGTTGCGTTGTTTGAAGGTCGTCATTTTGCATCTCTGTGTTCCGGGCTGATTCCCTATTTAAGAAGATTGCCTTTTGATCGGCCAACTCTCAACCTTAGTCTGTTTAGAGACTTCTACGCCACCGTTGGATGTCGAGGATCCCGCCGTTTCTTTTCGCGTTCTACAGTTGTGTCAAGCCCTTATGTATGTGAGGAGGAGCTATTCCGCTCATTTGGTAATGATGATCGCATTTGGTAAGTTTAATGCATCCGGTGATTAGTCTACAGGCTTCGTTGAGAGCAGTATCTATCTGATTCACGTGTGCAGAATTCTTTTTCACTGGGTATGCATACTCTGCAACCGAGAAACTTGACGCAAGTGCGGTAATGCTGAGGGTATGTAGAGGTAAAACCCATGTGGTGTCAGTGATCCGAAAAATGATGTTATTTGTTGCCGCCACTTTCTGTTTTGTATCAAGGCAGTATGATAATTATAGTCAGGGATCTGTCTAGCGTTATGCCCTTGTTATTTGGGAGTGAAGGTGATAATCCAGTCGACAACCCTCCCAAACAATGCATAATTATTTATTGCATGTTTTTAAAGTGAGGCATACAACTCAGAGAATCAATCGACCTCCCAAACAATGTTTAGCTGTCTCGTGCCTGTATATTTTTGAGTTGAAAAGTATATACCTATGCCTAAGCTGGGTTTGGTCTGAGTTGATATCTCCTGGTAGTACGTAGAACGTCTCTGCCTCCTCGAAAGAGTAGGAAGGGTTCTCTGCCTTTTCGCCGAAAATTATATTGCCGAATTTCACTTGCCAACCAACTTTTCGCAGAAGTTTCATTTGGCCGAATTTCATTTCCCAACTTTACATAATCCAACAAACCTAACCCAACCTAGTAAGTAACTTCTGCGAAAAGTTGGTTGACAAGTGAAATTCGGTTAACACAACTTTCGGCGAAAAGGCAGGATACCAGAAGGGTTTGACGTTAGCCTTTATGGCTTGACCGTTTCTAGAAATGTTGAATAATGCTGTTCAAATAATAATTCAATAGGGTGATTCAAGTAGGTACGAAACATTATATTACGGCAAATAAATCCTTTCGTACGTGTACACTAAAAGTCTTTCGGATTTAATTATTATTTGCCAGGCCAGAACGTATTGAAAACGTGTCTGGAAGGAGATATTTCTATTTGATAAAAAAATACCTTTTAGCTACGGATTCGTTTTAATTATCGAAAGAGATAGGTAATGAAAGTAACAGAAAATCCGAAGATTGATCGTACTTACTGATTTTTCATTATAACTATTTGTCTAACCATAACTTTCTGGTTTTTTTTAATACCTAATATCATTTCATAAAATAACTATGTGACAATAACGCATACAAATTGAATACGCTCCTAAATAATTTAATACAGCTATGTGATGGCAAGACACATAGAGATTATTATGACTCAAACAAAAATCGCTATGTGCCAGATTTATCAACATGTATTTATTTTGATTTATTTAAACACGATTATTTTTCCAGAACAAACGTAAAGTATGTAAAAGAGTGCTTACTTTTACCAAAAAAATATTCATGAACTTATGTGAAAGCAGTATCGAGAAAAATAGTTTTTTGTGTCTCCTGTAAAGTAGGTTAAAAACACATGGCGACTTTTGCACGCGCAGCGACGATATTATAAGTACTTATTCTGCCTGCCACTAAATTGACCTAAAACTGCTTTATTTTTGCTTGTCAGAAGTTTAATCGCAGCTATAAGACTGAACACACATTAATATTCAATAATATTCACCCCTTATCGTAAATATTTCAATATCAGAGACACAAGTGTTCATGGTATGAATAATCGTCAGGAAAGACACAAAGAGCGGTTGTTGCGTGCCACCCTCGCGTTTATCAGTGAGATAACACTTAATACATAACATATTATAATGTATCATAAAGGGGGATTTATTGGTATCATAATTATGAAACAAACTAATTACAATATGTCTAAATATACTTACAAAATTACCTATATAAAACTAAATTAGAATTAAAAAAATTATAAATAAAACTAAATTTAAATAAAAACAAGAAAAATATACCTACCTACCAACCAGAGTTATAAAAAGAATACCCTAGCCAGCAGCTCTGATTGTGGCATAGTCCCCATCATGCTAGCGGCGTTTCCCCTTTGTATCGCAATGTGTATGTATCTGTTAACAAGAAACAGATGTGTAATAAAGAAAACCAACGACAAAATGACGTTGAACTACAAAAAAATGCGTTAGGCCTTTTTGAAATTGCATCTTCATTTTACACGGCTACTGGGTGGTCTAGAGACGTCAGCCGCGAATGATGAAGATGATCATTTTTTTAATATGTCTTCTTTTTCAGTTTACAAAGTCGTAATCCTCGTCAATAACAATTCATTGTTGTAGGTAGCGCTACTGAACAAGGCCTTGGGTCATTTATGTCCATACTCTAATCAAAGTGTGGACATTAACGTCATCAACAATCTGTATTATGAAAATGAAAATGAAAATGAAAAATAGTTTATTGGTCACAATCATTGTGTTTCGAAATTTAGAAAGGGTTGGGACCTCCTAGTAAGTATGGGAATACTTGTGTCAGGAGACCCCGCTCTTCCAGATACAAGTTGAGGTTGAACATATAACCAACACTATACAGTACTTATTCAATACTAAGTAATCCAAACTAAACTAAAATAAAGTTAAAGCTTAAACAAATTTTACTTAGCTAAAGTTATAGTTACTAATTATGTATACTCAATTTTATTTTTTTTTTTTTTTATAACGAGTAGGCACGTGTGTGTGTGTGTGTGTGTGTGTGTGTGTGTGTGTGTGTGTGTGTGTGTGTGTGTGTGTGCGCGTGTGTGTGTGTGTGTGTGTGTGTGTGTGTGTGTGTGTGTGTGCGTGTATGAAAGGTGCAGATAGGTGTTTTCACTTAGTTATTTCTATTATTATCTACTTTGTAGCATTTGATAATATTAATAATTCTGTTGCCTCATAGTTTAGAGTATTTAACCATTCACGAACTACAATTTTACATTTAATAGAGTGCAAAGGATGGATAGACAGTGTGGCATCAATAACATTATGGTCTAAGAGCTGGCCACGTCAGATGTGACACAATAATGAGAGGTTTGTAACCAGTACAGTTATATTGCATAACCATCCCTATTACTAGATCCGGGCATCTGGCAGCTTTTAATGGGTGGAGATCAGAGTGAATAACCAACAAAGTTTTTAAGTTGGAAAAAAGTAATACCGAAATAGGTAAAAACTGCTGAAGTTGTGTCATTTATAGAGAACAGGGCCTATATTTTATCATTAGAACAAAAAACATTGTGTATTATTGCGGAAACAAAAACAGTAGGCGAGTAACCAAAAATTACATTATACATCATTTGGCACTACTTCCCTCAACCGAAACTTTTAGATATTATATAATCTAATTAGTGACATAATTTTTCATAATATTGGATCAAATCCAGAACTCTAGAATTTGTTTTCTTAAAGTTATTTGCATTCTTTGACCTCCACCACTTTACAGCTGCCAGATGTCCGGATCTAGAAATAAGCATAGTATAGCAAACTAACGAGAGGGGTTTCGTTGCTCTCATTATTGTGTCATATCTGACGTGGCCAGCTCTCCGTCTATTATACAAGTGGGCAGCTTGTGAAGCAAACTGACGTTTAGCAAATACCGAGTTAGAGTTAGGAATAGGAGCAGGTTTAGGTTTTCTCCTACGTGTAGAGTTTGACGGTATGAAATTCAAAGATTTATGTAATTTAAGTACAATATTTAATATGTACAGTTTTCGCATGGTGAGAACTTCTGATATTTGGTACAGCTCAGTTGTAGGGAATCGGTAGGGTTTTGAATACATGACTTTTATTAAACACCTTTGTCCTCTTTCTACATCTATAAATTTTGTTTTACCTGACCCTCCCCATATTGTAATGCAGTATGTCATAATAGATTCAGCCAACGCAGTATATACTTGTTTTAATAGATCTTTAGAAGCTATGTGTTTTAATTTCTTAAATATCCAGGTAAGCTTTCTTATTCTACCATTGACATATTCAACATGCCCGTACCAGGATAGACGTTGATCTAGAATAACACCAAGGTACTTGATGGATTGAACTTTTTCTAATCCAGTGCATCGACAAAGCTGTGTGTTTGCTAGGTTACATCCATGGACTTTTAGAAGTAGGCTTTTTGGTGGTTGTGTGCTATTGTACTTAGTGAAGCACATGTATTTTGTTTTGGCCTCATTTAATGTTAGGAGGTTGCTTCTAAGCCAGACAGATATTTTATGTAGACCTTTTTCAGCCTTGGCAAACACTGCGCTCCAAGAAATGTCATTAAAAACAACAACAGTGTCATCTGCATAAGAAAAGATACTGCCCCCATCAATCTCAAGATTAGTCAAGTCATTTATATATGCTAAAAATAATGTGGGACCTAGGACACTTCCCTGGGGAACTCCAAAAGAAATAGGCTTTTCACTACTATGGTAGCAACCAATTCTTACTTTTTGGGTGCGTTCATTTAAATAGTTACTAAGTAAATCGAGTGGTTTACCCCTGATTCCCATAAGCTCAAGTTTTTGCTCGAGTGTGGGAAGAGAGACGGTGTCAAAGGCTTTTTTCAAGTCAAGGAATATCGCTAAACATTTTCTGTTTTGGTCAACTATTTCAGTTATTAACGACGTAACTGCCATAACTGCGTCTTCTGTGGATTTGCCTTGTCTAAAACCAAATTGATTGTCGGACAAAATTTTGAATTTGTTTAGGTAGCTTGAAAGTCGAGAATTTATAAGTTTTTCAATTATTTTAGAGATGGCTGGAAGTACTGATATAGGCCGGAAGTTATTGACATCGTCTCTCTCACCACTCTTGTGCACCGGTGTAACAATAGCCTGTTTAAGTTGCGCTGGGAATACTCCCTTAGCAAAGCATAATTATGGACTAGTCTCTGCTATACGTTGTCTACACGATTCATTGCGGATGTGCTGAGTCAATAAGGAGATTGGAAGCTCTCGATATGACACGTACAAATTCAGGGCAATTCCGTGATACCTTGACAAATAAACTGTAATGTCTGCTTAACTATAACTGACTGGTATTGAAGTTGAAAATGTAGGAAAATGTAAATAGGTCATCTAGTTAAGAAAGTATTTTTTTAAGATGTCAGGTTCTTACTATAGGAATCTTTCTACGTACAATACTGACATCTTAAACAAACCATACTATAATTGGCTAATGAATGCGCAAACCAGCTTCAGTAATAAATTTAAGTAAGTATAAAAAACGATTTAATTACGTATTTACATAGAAAAATAAATGAGTGCAACGACGCCTCTCCTTCATTAATTGAAACTAGCGTGTATCGTTAAATACACGTGAGTTTGTACTTTTAAATAAATATGTATGTATTAGATAACATAAAATCTAGAAGATTATATACGTGGATAAAAGTATAGTATATGTTTTGGGTCGAAACATTTGGAGCATAGAAATGTATGCCTATCGTCACTCATAAATGAAAAATGAGAAATGAAGCTTTTAAAATATTTGTAGCCAATACATTTTCACGGCAATTTATTGGTCCTAACGCATCCAGTTGAAATGGAGAACAAATAAAAATTTCTGCCCGAAATTTATCCGATATCAGTGTGGGACAATTTTAGCTTGATTGAATTTTCAATTGTTATGTGACGGAAAACTAAACATTCAATCAATCATTCTGGTTGAATAGCGTTTTAATACATTTGTGTGATATTCTTTATATGTATCTGGGTAATTTCAAGTCTCATGATAATAGCAAACAAAATAGAAGCTATATTCGCAACTACCCGGAGACGATTATGCATTAAGGCCGTTCCTCGATTAGTACAAGCCACGCCCATCCGTAAGAGACATGTTTATGGCTCCCGTGCACGAAAGAAAGAGATGCAGCGCTCTTAAGGATCAGACTTTTTGACCGAACTACGATAATAAGCGAATATATAAAGTTTTGTCTGATTTTGCTTCTGTGACTTTTTAGATAAACCAGAATACCATACTAATACATAATAATATACTTTCTAAAATAAATTCAGTCCCTTTTTCCGTTTAGTCACAAGAGCGTTTGAAAAAACCTATAATTTTTCAAAGTAGCCCCTTAAGTACGGTCATGGACTTTAATTGTGGGGCCATAGGGTTCGCTTCACATTGGAAATTTCATAGAGTAAGTATTAAACAAAACAAAATAACTTGAACCGTAAACAGCAATCATGTATACACATCAATTAAATAAAAGTTCGTGACAATACCAATGTACTCATCTACTTTAATATGAAACTTTCCATAGCTGCAATACGATTTTGCCAATGTTTTAAAACAGATGATTTGGTAATAGTAAGGGAGCCCGAGAGGGGATTTTTGCAGTTACTCGAGCACGTCAGATTAAGATATGGTGATAAATTGCAACCCGTGGAAATCTCCCTCAACCACTTCTAGCCGGCGCCTTTGGGGGGGTTAGTTGGTGGGCTGTTAAAGAATTGATTGGTGGATCGTGAATCGGTCATTTTGTACCAAGTTGATGCTTTGATTTTGCCTGACCGTTTATCTTTGGGAACTTTAATCCCAATTAAATTTCAATCCCATCATCGATTTTGTCAGATTTTCATAATGCGTTATCAGTGACATGTCGGAAGATAAAAGATAAAAGATATTTATTCTTCAATTTAGGCACATCACAATGCACTTATGAACGTCAGAGAGAAAAGAAACTACCACCGGTTCTAACCCTACACCTCTGACCCGAGAAGTATTACTTATTACCGGCAAGAAACTCGGCGGGACTTATTTTTTCAAAACAGTAATACTAATACATTAAAGATACTATATACAATAATGCGTAGTTCACTATCTGAAGCCTCCAGTTCAATATCTGACGCCCTCGAGCAAGTACATACGACCTTTTGTTTGTTTACAATCTATACCCACTAGAAACCCCCACCCTACCCTGTAGAAACTACACCCACTGATGAAAGTGTATACATTATAAAAACCCTTTTTGCTTTTTACAATGTCCGCTTCAAAATGGTCTAAGAAGAGAAGTCTAGATCCTGGAGACGGTCGAGTGACTACAAATTTAGCATCATGGGCATACTATAATGTGCACGTTTTCACCACGACAATAAATATGTAAGTAAATATAATAACAAGTGAATAACAATGTACCTACCTACAAATTGGCATAAAGTTTGAGATGCTACGAACGTTTTGTGAGAAACTAATAAGACAGTCTTACAACACGGAGCGCAGAAATGCACGGGACGTAACGCAAACGCAATAAATAACGCTCCGGTGCCTCGTGTTTCTTGTACGTTGCAACTTTTCTTGTGTTACTGTCTCCGAAACTAAAATTACTAAAGAACCGACTTCATATTAAATAAATAAACTCCGGTAACTCACGTCTTTTAAGTCGAATATTGCTCGACATGTTTCGGTCCATAACGAGCTTATACATGAGCCATTCGCGTTGGCTAACCGACGCAGACTGCGGGCCGCGGCTCGCCGCTCGCGACCGCTCGTCGCGGGCGGCAGTGGCGGCCGGGTAGGCGAGAAACTACCCTCGTTTTCAGCATCATTGTCAAATGTAGGGTAACACACCACACTCACTATATCATTTTCTAAAGGATCGTTCGGATAATCGTTTGAGGTCAAGATGGCGGCGACGTATTTTTAGAGTAGTTCTTTGTTTTTTGCTCATTTACGTAGTTCAGTGTGTAATATTGATAGCTTATTGTGCGGTGATCTAACGAACAAGTGGCAGCTAATGAAGAATTAGTCTCAAAACGCGCGTAACCACTCTTTAGTCGAACGAACGGTTATCCGGGGTCTCGGCCGCCCACGTGTTTGTAGGGAGGCTATCACCTTACAATCAGCAAGGCCTTTACCGAACAACGTTGCCTATATTTTATTGTACCTAATAAAAAAGTGTGAAACGTCGTCATTGGCAGAATTCCCATTGCTATGACAAAGGGAGAAAGCCATTAAATAAATAAAATAAAAAAAAATAAAAAATAAAGGATCGTTCACACTGAGCACCGACGCATTACCTAACACAGTTCCGGACCCGGTGACAATGAGACCAACTATGAAGACACACAAAATCTCTTTCAAACAAAATTTTTAAAGAATTTTCCAAATCGGTGCAGCCGTCTTTGAATAATCGGATGATGATGAACATACATTAAAAAATAGCAAAAAAAAACAAAGATCCCGACGAATTTAGAACCTCCTCCTTCAAAATCTTGAAGTCGGTTGAAAAAAGATCCCGTCGAATTGAGAACCTTTTGCTTACTTACTTACCTTACCCTTCTTACCATTGGGGGGTTCGTCTGATCGTTTACCCCTTTTGTCATAAAAAAAATGGAAGCTCTCCTTTGTCGAAGACACGCACCGATTAAAGAGCTGTCGAGCGCACGACGTTACTTGTCTACCGGCCCTTTGCTTGTTTACAACCCTAGAGCGGTAATACTGAGGCAAACAGTTTTTGCAATTATTTAATTAAATTAAGGTGTATGTATTCAGGTAATTCCAAATGGACTAAATGGACTTTTGTTATGATGGAACAGGGCTCAGAAAGTGAAGTCATTACCTAAATATAATATTGAGTTCTACATAAGAACCATAAAATAATTAAACTTTTTGGGTTATTTCAGGGTTTTTTGCGAAAACCGGTTTCAAACCCTGTGATGGAATATTTATAAGGGATTGTGGGATGATTATACGCCATTTAGTAAAAGCATGAAGTATTCTTGTAAATCGGCAAAGTGGTTATTTTTTTTAAATAAGGGTCCATAACAAATAATAATAAAAAAATCGTACGACAAAATTGCATGAATCAACGTCCACACTAAACAAGCTCTGTAAGAATTGAGTTTTAAGAGTCGCCAGGACACTCGCGTGAACTCGCGTCCCCATACAAACGTAGTTCAGCTCTCATTTTAAAACGACATGCTTTAGAACCACGAAATTAGGCATGGGCATTCTAGCAGTACAGATCTATGTCGGTAATTCGTTTTCGTTGCTAAAAATTGTAATACAAAGAAAATTTAGCAAAAATAAGTTTCGTATGTAAATCTGTATCTGGTTGTATTTGGTAAGGTTCTATATATATTATTAATATATATAGAACCTTACCAAATGCAATTCATGTATATAATGTCATTATTAGCGATTTTCGTTTTCAAATCGTTACCGGTCTTTTAAGCACTAAGGGTGACTAAGGTAATCTTCCTGTGACAAGAGTGTAAAATGGTTTCTGTCATGTGCGCAAAGTATCCAAAGCAATAAAATTGTATTTTTCAAAACACATCAAACAATCCACTTAGTTACAACCACGTGGATCATTATATCCATGGCATGGCCTGCGTAATATCCTCATGTTACGAGCGGACATTATGTAAGTATGCGAAAAACACGCCGCTTATAAGACATGGTGGCCACATGTTTCCCGGAAGCGCTGCAAAAAGTTCTTTATTTTCTGACATGATATATGTGAGATACAGACCACGTTGCTCTAAGACAATCGGGCTTTAGACGTTTTCTTTATTGTGTGTTTTGATGCGATATCAAGGAATATAACTTTGTTTGTTTATTTCGTTTATTTATGTTCTTTCTTAAATTTGGCTTTTTACCATATGAATATATAATTAAAATAAATAACACCATGCAAAAGAACACTATAAAACATAAACACACCCGCCTTCTGAATGTGACCCTTGATCCAACGACAACCATAACACTTGCTTAAAAGCTAAATCAGACCAGGTTTAATAGGATAAACGTAGGGTACAGTCACTATCAGATATATCGGAGCGGCCAAGGTGGTCGCAAATATCTGAACAACGCCTCTATTCTTAGGGCGTTAAACTGATAGATAGATAGATATTTTTGAGTACCTTGGCAGCTCCGATATATTTGATGGTGACTGTACTTCCTATACACATAAAATTGAATATATGGATATTGTATTCCACAAGAAACAATGTTTATATTCCAGAATATTTTTTGGGCATCAGGTGCCTTTGTGTACTTTGTTTATGTAGGTATTCCGATTCAAGTTCTTTATTGACGCTGATACAAAAGGTGTCTGGTGCAAACGAGCAATTTACATACTCAATTTGGATATTACGTGTGTTCCAGTGGGCGTAAGCTAGCATCTTACGTGATCCTGCTTTCTAGGTATCGTAATAAATCCAAGATAAATACATTATTTTATGTAGTCAAGAAGACATAGTAAGTATAATACTTCTCATTGTCGTTATCATCTTATCATCTTCGTTATTATAATTTAAATTCTACGTAATATTTTTCCTAACTCGTGACCTCTAAAATAAGTAAGCATAACGGGTTGGCAATAAGGGCCGGTTGCACCAAACTGTCTGTGAACGTAAACGTAATCGTAAAAAAAATCTTGTGTGAAAAGTTTGACAGTTTTCTATGGGATGACAGCTCCGTCGCCATATTTAACGTTGATGAGTCTGTTAATTGTGCGTGGTGCAACCCACCCTAAGAATAACCAACAGCACGTTGTTTTATTATCTATAGCGCGGAATAGCATAGCAATATTATTTTAAGATACACTTTATAATCCGCTCCAAAACTCATCACTTTTATTAGATACAGTCAGTAGCAAAAGTAGCTAGGCGGGTAGTGTTTAAAATGAGCTGGAAACGACTTTATCGTTAAGAGAATAAGAGCGTGTGTAGGTCGTTTGAACACCCTACCCGCTTAGCTACTTCTGCTGTTGACTGTACCTACTTAATAACAACAAAAATAACACCCGTCCAAAGCGTATCACATACAAGCAAATCACACAATAAAGCGAAACCACTAACATTCGTACAACAATGAACTTTAAAACTTTATATCTAAGGTTGAGTTTGAATTGAACATGGAAGTAAAGGCAACCTCACTATGTTATTAATAAAATTGAGTCTGGTATTTTCATATAAAAATATTCTTTTGTCTGCGTTTCGCTGAACGTACACAACTTTCAGGTGAATGCGAGTAATATGTTAAACATTTGTACCGCGTTTAGTGAACTTTTATTTGGTTGATTTACGACATTACGAAAAAGAAATAGGATGTGCATAAATCATGCAAGAATAGTACATTACGTACCTAGGGCGGTGAAATAAAGAAGGGCCCAGATCGCTGGCATTTGTGGCCAGAACCGAAGGAAAGGGCCATAAACAAGCGATCTGAGGCCTTCTATATTACCACCCGTGGTGCGTACAGTCGCCATCAAATATATCGGAGCGGCCAGGGTACTCAAAAATATCTGAACATGCACTTTATCGCCTTGACAATAGAGGCGTTGTTCAGATATTTAATTTAACTTGGCCGCTCCGATATATATGATGGCGACTGTACATAATTTTACGTCTTCTCCTGGGTGTGAAGTGAGATTTTCCGCTGGGCCCTAGGGCGGTAAACCTCACTTAGCGCCCAGAGCGACGTAAAGTGTTTTTGCATACCTACTCCTTGGAGGATTTGCGAGTAGTACTTGGGGGTATAGCCTAGTGGTAAACATTTGTAGACGAGTTTAGTGCAAGGGACCACTTTGTCGATTTACAAGGACACTTTTTTCTTTCACTAATACCTACATAGTGCATATTGCGTAGTTTTAGAAAGTACTAGTAACTCCATATCGACAAAGTGGTCCCTTTGTCCGTGTACTGACACATTTGTCGGCAACGATAATTGAAACTTAAATAAATGCACGTATTTTTCAATAATAACTTTAAATAATTGTATGGAAAACGTGACTTAAGCCATATTTTTTAACAATATTACTAAAAATACTATTAAAAAATATGTCTTAAGTCACGCCTGGCGTTAATCCCTAAGAATTCAGCAATTATTAATTCATTCTTCTTAGCATTGTACCTGGAGGGCTATTCGACTGTGCATAAATGACAGTGTCATGCAATAGCACCACAACACCTCCGCCATATCTCACTTTTGAGTGACGCAAAGCTTCACTAAAGTGAGATAGGTACTTACGTCAAAATCACAGATCAGCATTGCGCATGTGCGAGCGCTGGTAGGACTAGATACGTTGTTGGACCTAAGATGCTTGTATCACTCTTGCGCTTTGCGCCCCGTTAGCGCCAGTGTCAGTTGGAGATTTGCGGAGCTAACATTATCAGATTCTAAGCAAGAGAATAATTTTATATAAATGGATGAAGTAGGTATATCATGACAAAAGTTCCATAAATACTCATTATTATACAAACCCTTGTTACATTAAATGTAACAAGGGTTAAAAAATGTAAAATCATTCTAATCATTCAGCAGTAATACTACGCAAGAACTAAATTTTAGTTCTTGCGTAGTATTACTGCTGAATGATTAGAATGATTTTTCAGATTATCTCATCAAAATATGTATAAATGTATCGATCTGTGTACCCCAACGCTATTAGCACAGATATCTGACAGCTAAGACAATTATTTCTCAAATATACTAACACGGTCGATTCCTATAGAAACTATAGACAAGGGCGCCTCTATCCTAAGAACGACTACGCATAAAGAGATCGGTCCTCTGTGGGCGATACCTACTGTTAATGTGACAGATAAAACCAACAGCAATACCAACGCAATAGAACCGCAATACAATCGCAATAGAGGTGACATGTGTTAGTGTTACACTTAGTCGAGTCGAATAGAGGTCCAGCTGCTGAGCCCATGGTCCACTGCATACCTCTCAGTGACACCCAGCCAGTAGTTTATTACTTTTACGTTGTCAACTTGGCTATGGTCCCTGGAATAAGCAATCTTTCACTATTCCACATAAAACTCGTGAACTACCTAAAGTCCGCATTTTATCAGTGTAAAACTTCACCTGGGCAACTTTCAGCGCATCTCCCTAATTACTCGCCAAGTTATTATTCTGACTGAAATTCTGCTAAAATATAGAGCATTTCGCTAATTGGCATTCGGCCCACGCCGATATTTTCAAACCATTTTTCAGCCAAAGTGGATTAATGCTTGCCTATTCGTTCTCGGTAGGCTGGGAGCGAGTGCGCGAGAAAGTCGGCTTTGACAATAAATATTAGGAGAGAATACTCGTGAGGCTAAAATGTTTTTAAATCCGGCTTGTCACTGGTTTATTTGGTCGAAAATCACTCGACAATCTCGACATTTTCAGACGCCAAGCATAACTTGCTTTTTCACGTCTGACTCTATATATGTACTGGTATTTCTAACTGTTGGCTTCTCTAGCTTATGAAAGTTGGCGCGAGATTTCTACTGAGTGACAGCCATTTTCATAGAAATTCTGTCAAATCTCGCGCCAACTCTCGTGAATAGACCTGTACGCAGTTATCTGGTGACTTCCTTTATAAGGATCGTCATCAATAGCCATTGCGGGTAACCAAGACCTGGAAGTGCTTAATTTGTACAGTCACCATCAGATATATTATATCGGAGCGGCCAAGACGGTGACAAATATCTGAACAACGCCTCTATTGTCAAAGCGATAAAGTGCATGTTCAGATATTTTTGAGTACCCTCGCCTCTTTTGATGGCGACTGTATTATAAAATCTGTATCTATTAAATATCGTAGAATGGGTTTTGAACTCAGTTTGTATACAGTCCTCGCGTTCCCGACTCGCCTCGGCTCTCTCGTCTCCTCTCTGTCGTAGAGGGATTTATACGTGAGTCTGCAAAAAATAAGTGTATTGACTTTGATCTATGGCTCGTCAAACCGCCGCCATCATTTCCCGACAAATCTATGCCAGGCATGGAGTTGGCAACAAGTATTACGAGTAGCCATTGAATATCATTTATTTCCTGTCCCAATTTTTTGTGAATGCTTTTTTTTCTGCTTCATACCACGACGGCGGCAAACAAGCATACGGCCCGCCTGTTGGAAAGCAGTTACCGTAGCCTATGGACGCCTGCAACCCCAGAGGGTTCACACGCGCGGTGCCTACCCTTTAAGAACCTATACACTCCTTTTTTGAAGAACCTCATACTGCAACCCTCTGGGAAAACCTCGGCAGGGGAGTTAATGTTTTGTGAAACTTAATTTTTGCAAACTAAAGTCTTGTAGAAACTTTAGTTTCGATATTACAGTTAAGGTGCGTTGGGGTAAGATAGAAGGGTATTTTTTTTGGGATAAGATAAAAAGTAGTCTATAATGCTCCGGAATATGGACGATTTTTTGTCTTACCCCCAAAAAAACAAATCCCTATCTTACCCCAACGCACCTTAGTTCATTTTGTTATTTTACAAAAACAAAACGCTTTGCAATAAGTTGGAGCATGTTGAAATGAGTAATTATTGGAATTAGGGCATCGCCGAGTAATCTCGACTTATTACAGTCTATGCTGTAATTTCGAGACCCACCAACGGAGTATCCATAAGTCATGCACGATCAAAAAACCTCGTATGCTGCAAGTATTTTATTTCAAGTAATGATTATCTAACTTTTTCATAACCAGTGATCTTAGATTTTCCAGCATTTTTGGTGCAGTACAAGGGTTGTTATTATTTTAAGGCTATTAAATTGTTAAACCAAGTATTAAATAAAATCAAAGCCATTTAGAACTAAGTAGTAATGTAGAGATGATTGATAATTAAATAACAATTTCACAAAAAAAACGTTATTGCACCGGTTTTACTGTAAAATGTATCACTGTTCATAACGAATTTTTAAATCACCTGTTTACATCTAATAAAACTCCGCTACCAATAAATAACATTAGTTTAACAACTGGTATAAATTATACAAAATTGTTTAACATAATTGCTACAACCCTACAACGCAGGCTAATTAGAGAAAAACTGCACGCAAGCAATAACAATGGCGGGCGAATGCTCCATGGAACATCGAGCTTTGTAAGCTACCGTTGCTGTTGGCCGTGACGAAATAACCTTGGAAAAACCAGTCTAACATGGCCTCGATCTGGTTAAGAACTCAGCATGTCCTTAAGTTACGGCCATTATTATTAAAGGGATTATTTCAACAAGGGGTATTTTCAAGGAGTCGTTCAAAGCGTCGACAACGCGCCGGTGCTTTTGGAGTAGCAGGCGTCCCTAATGGCTCCTCTACATGATGGCCCATCATAGGGACGCAGCTATACGACGAAACGAGATCGCAATATCGTTAGCTCCCTCTAACGCATAGCTGCGTCCCTATAATGGCCCATCATGTAGAGGAGCCATAAGATACGGTAGCTGCTTATCAGGCGGGCCGTAGGCTTCCTTGCCAATGTCGTAGTATTAAAAACAATCTAAAGCAGCCCAACCAAGGCAGCATAATAATGTAACCTCTGCTGCAGATTAATAGCTAGGGAAACACGCACAGATGTGTCCGCCGGATTTGTCTGACTGATGTGCCCGGCGGACAAATCCGTGCGTGTAGGGCGCGAATTGGACACGGGTTTGTCTGCGGACACATCTGAATAGCGCCATACACGAACAAATCTGTCCGCCGGACATATCCGTCGGACAAATCCGGCGGACACATCTGTGCGTGTATCCGAGGCGCCAAGAACTTCTAAAGACTCCTGCGTATTTTTTTAATTATGAATACGGGTAGATATTTCGCAGAATCAAGACAGCTGCCATGACCTGGTATCAGGGGCCAGAACTCTTAGGGTCAGTGCACCATTAAGATAGTATTGAAAGTTTTATGGAATCAAAAACTAAACAACAGACTCTGCATCTTATGGGGATGGGCTATACGATATCCTCTATACTATTAGGTAGAACGATCTTGCTTGGCACAAATAAACGACGATAAAACAAATCTAAAACAACTGTTACCTGAGAACACACTTGTAATGGTTCTAAGAGCCTTTGACTTCCTGCGCTCGGTATGTAATTGAAATAACAGTTGTGGAAGCTGTAGCACTTTGTTGTGTCAACCCTCGCTCCGCTTGTCCGTAATATTGGGACCAATATAAGAATTTTTAGTTTCATAGTTCATTGTTCTCAAAAGTATTATAAAAGTAAAAAAATGCTTTGATGTCACCTATTTAACTTAAAAATACTTCTTCCATAAAAAAATTGCAGATAAAAAAGGCTGTCGTCGCCAACGATTTTTGAATAAAAATAGTTACTGGCCTTTTATGAGATTACGTACAGTTGCCATCGAAAAATATATATGACCAAGCGGCCAGGGGACTCAAAAATGCTGCAACTGTAAAAATCTGAAAATGCGCTTTATCGCCTTGACAATAGGGGCGTTGTTCAGATATTTGTGACCCACTTTGGCCGCTCCGATATATCTGATGGCGACTTGTTGAATCGTTAATTACGTAACGTACCTATCTAGAGTTATTCAAGGTGACTTGAATTTTAAAGACATACAATTTTTCAACGTTTGCAAGACGCAAAGCGAAAATTTTAAATTGTTTCTCTACTTTGAGTTACATGTTACGAAGAGACGCAGTAGAGTGGTTTGTCGTGTCAGCCCTGCCATACTTTACGCAGAGACAAGAAGAATAAAGACTACTCAACCCGTATTAGATTAACCCTAGAGGGGGACATTGAGCACACATGCTTCTCATCATCATTCTTTTAAGAGCTGGGCTCTTGTCGGTGTAGCTTGATGTAGTAGTCTCCATCTTTGTCGGTCCGAGGGAAGGGAAGATATTAGAAGGGAAGATAAACGGAAAGAGAGGGAGAGGAAGACCAAGGAAAAGTTATATGAACCAGAT
This sequence comes from Pammene fasciana, assembly GCA_911728535.1. Lineage (NCBI taxonomy): Eukaryota > Metazoa > Arthropoda > Insecta > Lepidoptera > Tortricidae > Pammene > Pammene fasciana. Next base: position 19,668,858 of record OU452276.1, on the reverse strand, counting down.
AAAGGAACATGTAAACGTCGTGTCGTACCAGGACACATACCTCTAAACAATGAAAATATTAATATGCAATTACAGCATGTTGTTTTGAAACACTTAAGAAATAGATTTATTTAAAGCAACTAAAAGGTCCATGGGCCGTATTCTACAACTCGTAACAGATACAACTTCAATACAACTTCAATGCATAAATTACGCAATACGGGTAAGTAATAAAAGATATAAGAACTTATTGTATAATATTCATATTCTATACGCTCATATTGTATAAGCTTGTTTTGTATACCGTTCAAAGTCTATAATGAACGTTTGTTAAAACATCAAAATATCTAATTTTGTTAAGTATAACGTTGTTTAAGTATAATATCGTTGTATATAACGGTCATAATGTATAACGTTCATAATACCTTAGATTTATAATGTATAATATTCAATACATCTAACACCAAAACGGGTAAGTAATAAAAGATATAAGAACTTATTGTATAATATTCATATTCTATACGCTCATATTGTATAAGCTTGTTTTGTATACCGTTCAAAGTCTATAATGAACGTTTGATATAACATCAAAATATCTAATTTTGTTAAGTATAACGTTGTTTAAGTATAATATCGTTGTATATAACGGTCATAATGTATAACGTTCATAATACCTTAGATTTATAATGTATAATATTCAATAAATCTAACACCAAAATACATAATGCTCGTATAGAATAACGGGTTGTCTAAATCGCAGCTCGTGTACATATCAACTCGCCTAAAAGCAACTGGTCTACACGATTTTTTAAGTAGCAGCTCGTCTAATTAGCTATTCTAAAATTCTCAAAATGTTGAATCCTCAACTTAACTAGACGGAGCCCCGCTTCGCGGGGCTCCTATTTCCGGGCGGTTTGCCCTTCGGGCATCTGAAGCTACCTAACGAACCTAACCTACCTATTGATTTAGTTTGATATCCGTGAAAACATTACACTTTGGGGAAAAAGGTTGGAATGGAGTTATAACCTATTTAGTATATCATACGCTATTATATTTTATAATTATTATATTAAAAAATAGTATATATTATGATCGATATACGTTATGTATGTTATATTAACTAAATTTAGATTATTTATTATACAAAATGAGTATTATATTAATAGACCGTTATTCCTAATAAAAATATTGATTTTGTTGTTATAGCAAACGTTCATTATATCTTGTGAACGTTATTAATATGAAATTATATATATTGTAGTTATATCTTATGGGACGCACCCGCTTGCGCCTAAATGTCTGAATCAGAAATATCAGAATTAGCTTGAAAATTATTTCGACGCAACTCCAATACAAATCAATATTGGTGGATTATTTGTTGAGTGTTGGATTTATGTTTAAGATAGATTGTGTTTTTAATGTATCGTTTATTTATTTTAAAATTTGAATACCGTACGTTTCCAGAATCGATATTTTCACTAGGTGGCAGTACCGTGGCGAGAGGTCCAGCTGTCATATAAATCCACCAATCATGTTTAATCACATTTTTAATTGGTGGATTTTGACAGCTGTGTTAGCCAAAGGATAGTAGGATGGCCAAAGAGAGATCTCTCAGGGACCGAAGTCCCAATGAGAGGTGGTTGGAAGCTATGTATATACAAACTGACATCCGTAACTTCGTTAGCGTGATTTAGAACTTATATGGACGCTTGATACAAGTTGCACTCGTAGTATGGAAGTTGACAGTTTGTCGCCACTACGTCGCCATCTATTGGAATTGTGGCGCGACGCTAGAAACAGCTGGCAGAGGAGACGCCACAGCTGCTTTAAAAATGACCTAGTCACAGTGCCGTCGCCTGGATTCCTGGAAACCCTCATTCGAATGATTCCTCATCAAAAATGATGATAATCAATCTTTTGGATATGTACTTGGTAAAACCTATTATCACCTATAACATATTGAGGCGTGAACGTCGCGTTTTAATAGATTAACAGTCTTTGTTTATTACTTGTCTTTGCTGTAAGGTTGTCACCGACTTGTGTCACAGCGCTATAAGATGCTTGCATTCAGATTTAATGCGAGATTTCAATTATCTTTCATTTTAAAAGCTCTCAACTTATTTATTTAAATACCATTTAAATAAATCAGTTAATGTTGACATTTAATGTAAATGATTTATTTGTAAGAGATTAGAAATCCTAGAATTTAGGTGATTCCAAATAAGGTAAAATATAAATTGTGTTAATACCCCTTACTAAAGTAAGTACTTAGGTTCTGACGGCTTAAACTTTTGGTATAATTTCTGGATGGATTAAGATTTTATATCATGAAAAAATATATTTGTAGATAATGAAATATGGCGTAAAGATAGATGTTGCATATGCATATCCTTCTACTGGGCATAAGTCTTCTCTCGCTCTCAAGACCGGTTTGCACAATAGAAAGTTATGCAGGCTACCATCAAGTACTAAAATACATTTTACCGTGCATTGCCCTACATAATATTAAGCCGAATTCTGCTACTCGATGAGGTAGGGTTGCCTACCACCTACACTTGATCTGTACGCTATATAGTTCAAAGCAGATCAGACTGTGCCATTAGACTTACCTTGAACACATTCAGCGCCGAGAACCCGACTGTCGGGCTCTCTGATCGTAGCTACACGAATACCTGGCTATGGGCTAGGCACTAGGCGGCACTGAATGTGTTAAATTCCTCAGATGTGTATCCTGTGTGTTACCACTTTCCGCGCTACAGTTTGCTACGCTCGTAGGCTCCGTTTTGTATGGAGAACATTCTCGCTCGAGAATATTCCCCATGTAAATCGGAGAATGTTCTCGAGAAAGTACAACTCTCGTAGCCAATTACGTATTTCTCGTAGGTAGAGGAAGTGACTACCAATGGAGAGTCCGCTTAGCAGGTTCATGGTGCTCAATGTGTTAACTTGCAATGATTTAACGTACTTAAACAAGTAACTCCCAAATTTTTTGTTACACAGTTTTATTGCTGACTGTACCTAGTAGCATTGCCATGTAAATTACGGAAGTATACCAAATTTCAGCTCAATCAGACACCCGGAAGTGATTGAAATTTAACTTACAAGATCTGATGCATATAATGAATAAACAAATAAATAAACAAAATATACGGGCTCAAGCTAAATAAAACTGAGTAATAAAAATGTTTCATATAGTCAAACCAAGCTATTTCTTCACACTTAAACGGGAGAGCCGTCATAAATATCACATATCGTTAACATATGCCTTTGAGCTCATGCGACCCCAGAGGTGTTACTTACATATTAGCTTGTGACCTCTTTAAAGGTTTTTTTTGGAAAATGCTCTATGTATAGCCAAGCTGTGCAAAATGATCAAAGCACGACCTTAATGTATCAAGAATAAGATCGCATTTTGAACGCGCGGTACTGACTTCTGCTGCTGGATGTAATTAGTTATAATTTCTATTATGTCTCGACAACAGTAAAATACCTATAACTATATAATTAATTAGGTACATTCTCCGAATTCTCTAAAACATTCCTGGCTTACCCAGCGTGGCTTAATTTTCACAGCTAAAAAAACGCTACAACCAGCGCAACGCTAACAAGGTAATGAGGTCGAGGTGGAAACTAGCACTCTGTAAAATATTAAATTTAATGACTTGCTTTTGTCACAAGGCTTATTGCTCGGCCTCGCAGATTTCACTTTAATTATTAAAACGGTAATTCTGTCCCTTTTCTGATGAAAACTTGGGAGATTAATAATTGGAAGTTTTGTCTTGTCTGACAGCGCTGTGCCAAGATGCTCGCAATGGGAATTCTCTTGTCAGTTCTGCTTTAAATGAATCACGCTAATTGTCGTGACATTCCGTGCTTTATTGTTTTTGGGATGTTAAGGTCAAATGCTAGGAATCTTTTTGTAACTTTTATCCTCGAAGAAACCTTTCTTAAAATAAAAAATCCTTACGGCGGTTTCCGTCATCGAAAAGTAACTGGTAATTTGTAACCGCCTCTCGTCACAGGTTAGTGCATCTATTGGTACCTACACATCAAATGATATTTCAACTTATAATTTGAAAATAATGTTTTACTTTTTTTACTAATTTTTTTTATTAGGTACAAAATAGGTACATGAAAAAACTTAAATAATCTATGTAAATAACCTAAAATTAACTTACTTAAACTACTAAAAACTAAAAATCTATCCCTAAAATGGGCCCCTGTGGCATCGTGCCGAGGATGCTGGCAGCATTTCCTCGCTGAACTGCAATACTTATGCGTTGAGCGAGGAAGCTGCCAGCTTTTTTGTCCCTTGTGAGTTTAATTTAAAGTTCCAAGTATTAACTTCTAGGTATTAGTAGCAGCAGTTTGAAGTTGTGAATCCGAAGGTTATGTAGGGTGTATTTGAAGCTTCCATGAGGAATATTTTTATTTATTAAGTCACTAGCTTTCAGCCCGCCTGTAACTATGGAATCCTGGAGAAATCTAGAGAATGCTATACAAGTATTATAAGCACACCTAGAGTGTTTTTAGTATTTTCTACAGTAGCTCGGGCTCTTGGAAAAGTAAATTAGTATAAGTGAAGTCAGTGTTTTTTTTCTTTAAGATTATTTAATCTACTTACATTTAAATTGTTTATTGCGCGAATGAGAATGAAACCTCGTTTTAAAACAAAAGCCGAGGCAAAGCGATGTTTATAGTGTAATTCTTAAAGCAGGTCAGCATTGCCATAATCAGATACTAGACTCGCGTCCAATAGATATGGTACTTACTTTCTACAAGATTAAGCCTGCATTCTAAAAACCCTACCCGAGGGGTCTAAGTTATAGGGTCCCACTGTAAGGCACCGGAGATGAGTGAGAATGTGTTGCGAGTAATGTTTTTGAAAACAAATACAATCACTTAGTTTGTTATCTATCATGTATACTATCATTTGGGGATCAATGTTACTCTGCGTCCGTAGGAAAACCTTCGAAAACCCTACACGTGATCCCTTGGTGCTAAAAGAGTAGGTAACAAACTTGACAGCTGCACTGTCCCATCTGGACCTCGCAGCACTCACTGGATTTTCTTCATCATCTGCTTTCTCAGTACTACTACCCCAGAGAAGAAATGCCTATCTACAGCCTTGGCCAGAAGTGTTGAGCATAGGTGTTTTTTGTTTACAATTTTGATGTTAAGCATTATTTCCCTATTCTAACAATGTACGGTAACGGTAAATGTTATATTTTATTTATAAATATAGAAAACTTCACTTAATAACACTTTCAAGGTACTTAAAAAATATGAAAACAGAAGGTACCAAAAATTTAAATTTTAGTCGGTGCGACATATTGCAAATATTCTATGCAGTTATTACTACCTTCAACAAAACATGCCTATTAGTTTAAATTAATTGACAAAATAACTTAAACAAAGATGGAAACGATGCGACTAAAATTTCCAGTTTTGTATGAAAATCGCATTGGTGCTCAACACTTCTGGCCAAGGCTGTATATCCAGTGACATGTAGCCATACGATAAAAAAAATTTGTTTATCGTCACACAACGCAGCTCTATAATTGGTTCTTCACAAACGCAACGCATCCTTGCTCAGCTCTGGTTGAAACGCAGCCTTAGGCTATAGTTAATGTTTAACTTCTTCTTTCTCCTAGCGTTTATCCCGGCTTGGGGTCCGCTTGACAACCTAATCCCATGAATTGGCGTAGACACTAGTTTTTACGAAAGCGACTGCCATCTGACCTTCCAACCCAGAGGGGAAACTAGGCCTTTTTGGGATTAGGTCCGGTTTCCTTACGATGTTTTCCTTCACCGAAAAGCGACTGGTAAATATCAAATGATATTCCGTACATAAATTCCGAAAAACTCAGTGGTACGAGCCGGGGTTTGAACCCGAGACCTCCGGATTGAAAGTCGGACGTCTTACCGCAAGGCTACCAGCGCTTTCATAGTTAATGTTTAACATTGCCGCAAAAATAAGTGACACACTGTTATACGTTTTCAAATAAGATTGTGTGAGATATTTTTGCGTGCGTCATTGTGTGAGATAGAGAAAATAAATAAATAACAAAATTCTTTCTTAGAACATATTTTACAAACAAAAACTCTAAAACGTCAACCTAACTTCGCATAATAAAAAATTAAACCTTAAGCCTTCTGTTTAAAGTTGTTTTTACAACAACTTGTAAATATGAGCTTGCGACAGTTACTATAGAATGGCAATGTAGGTGAAATTGTGAGGAGAAGATCGATACCTGCCTCCCTCGGGACACAGTGTAGATTTATTTATCAGTACATTTACGATTTGAGTGAATCGAAGCGTCACACCTAGCCGGCGTAAAGAAACCCGTCTAAGTGACAGGTCACAGGACAAGAATCTTAAAATAAACTTCACCCATTCATGATATATGATTCAACGTGATAGGGAGCGGTTAGAGGATTTTGAGATGTGGTGTTGGCGTCGCATGGAAAAGATCAGTTGGAAAGAAAAGAAAATCAATCACGAAGTTTTAACTATAGGAAAAGAGAAGAGAAGTTTGTTGAGAACCATAGATAACAGGAGAGGGAATATGCTTGGACACCTGCCACGGCAAGATGAGTTTATAAGAAACATCATAGAAGGTAGAGTTGAAGCAGAAAGGAAGTCAGGAAAGCCAAGGAGAGCATACATGGATCAAGTAAAGGAAAAAATAAACGTCGTGTCGCATCAGGCTGAAAAGGAGAAGGCAAATGACGGACAGGCATGGAAATTGCTCCACCGACAAGAGTCTAGCTCTTAAATATATGATGATGATGAACCCATTCATGACGACACGTTTTCGTCACGGCTCTACGAAGCATTTTCGCTACATAGCGGGAAACCCATGTTATCGGCTACGGCGTAGCGCTACGCGCGTAGCATAACAATGAATGTGTTAAACGAAGCAATTACAATATTTTAAAGTCCCTTTTTCTTTATAAGCATTTAATCTTAAAATATTCAGTGTGATTTTTTAAAATGGGACAGTATGGGCTGTGGTATGGGGAAATCCTTAAAGTATAGGAGATACAGGGAAACTGCCTTAGGAAACATTAGGTATTTTTTGGGGAAAATAATGGTATAACCTACATTTTGGTAAGTAAGTAAATATTCTTTATTGCACCAAAATACAAGAGTAATAAAAGAAATATTACAATAAACTTAAAATTAGGTAACAACAGGCGGTCTTATCGCTAAAGAGTGATCTCTTCCAGACAACCTTTGGGTAGCAGGAAATGAAGAATAGATTGAAGTTAACAGGTAGTGCAAAAATAAAAATTTAAGGGAAGAGAGCAAAATACACACCAACACACATATTACTCCTACAAAAAAAAATTAAAAAAGTGAGTTGGCCCTAAAAATTAATAATATTCTTTTTTTTTTCACGCAGATCAAAAGTGCACCTTATTTCCATGTAAGCGCACAGCGCACGTCTTAAGAATGGTTCACGCTGTAACATTCCGCGTCCTGCACGATACTTCCAACACTTTATTTTGTATAGAAAGCGTCACTTGATGAAGGTCACGTAATGTTCTTTAAACAAAATGAAGAAGCGTCGCGCAGGACGCGGAATGCTACAGCGTGAATCATACTTTATACAGAGTGTTTCCTGTAACATGATGAATTAAAACGTAGATTCTACTCCTCAAACAATAAAACTTTTGTTCAACAACTTTTAAAAAATATGTATTTTTTAGATTTGTCTCTTTTTCATACAAACTAAATAGTATTTTCAATACACGTTAAATTCTGTCCAATTGACATTGCTTGTCAGCCTTGCCACCCTACAGACATAATCAATTTCGGAATACATTGCGTGTTCAAATAATCTTTATAATGTCCTAAAAATCAAACCATAAGTTATTTTTAAAAGTTGCTGAACAAACTTTGTCTGGTTTGAGGAGTAGAATCCACGTTTTAATTTATTGCTCCTATTACAGGAAACACCCGGTATGCACAGCAAGACAAGTCAAAATACTGACAATAAGTAATTGGTGCAGCCAGGGGGTGCCGCCACAGTCAGAATAACCAATATCTTCGCACCTGTCGCCCCCGCCTCTAAGAACTCTCAGATAACAGCCTGTTTGGAACCTCATAAAAATAACTTTTTAATTTAAGGGATTGAAGACGCTTCGAGAACTTCAAAGTTGCCAATGTTTGGGTTTGCGATAATTGAATTTGGAAATTCTCGTATTTCATGACGCTCGTGAAATGTGTCTGGAGTTAAAAGTGTTTTCAACTCGTGGAAGTAGAGTTGTGCCCACCAATGGGACGTTGCCTGTAGACGTTGATGATGTGGTCCGTACGGCTACGAACGAATTTTCTATCTGTGCATCTCGTTTACACTAATATGCTACAAGCAAGATGCACAGATAGAACACTCGATACTCGTTCTCGAAAACGTAAACGTACTGGATCGTGGCAGAAATATTCGACTGGTGTTGCTTACGAACGCTATTCTGATATAATTTTGTAATGTGTATGGAATCTAAATATTTTGAAATAGTACATTGTGCAACATGGGGCGTAAGATGAATATTACAAACAAGAGTCTAGTTAAATCGTGACGGCTTGCCGGAGCGATTTAAAGACTCGAGTTTGTAATATTCTTACGCCCCGAGTTACACACAATGGTTTTCATCACAGTTGCGAGGAAAAAACACAAAGATAAATTCAAGAAAGTCAATTAGGCAGCAAAAGTTGAGAACGTACATGACAGCGCTCAGCCCCGCGCTTGCGCCGTTGCTTAGCAACGCGGTACAAATATTCCGTGCGTTTTGTTATTACGACATATTTTTCGACCTAGAATGGCTAAACAACCAGATTTTGCAAAATTATTATAACAATATTCATATATAATACCACAAGAGCTTCAAAATTATCGGATATTTCCCGATAGGTTCGTTGCAAACAAATGAAGGAGTCTTTCAGGTTAAAAAATCACGAGCGCGAAGCGCGAGTGGTTTTTCCTGAAAAACTTGACGACTTCATTTGTTTGCAGGGAACCTTGAGGGAAATGTCAGATAATTTTGAAGCTCGTGTGGTATTCGGGGGATTATTTTTCCGTCCCAAATGTCGGCCGATAGAATTGCACCATGAGAGACAGAGATAGCAACGACCAGAGAAAATATTCAGTAAAAATTGTCAGTATAATACCATGTAGGTTGTACCACGTGACGTCGAATGGTGCAATTCTATTGGTCGATATTTGGGTCGGAAAAATAATCACCAAAATTAATGACAAATACTTTAAATATTAAAAATAATGAAGAAATTGAAACGTATAGATTGTGTGTGATGTAATTGTAGAATATAGCTAAATTTTAAAGATGAAATTAAACTTTTTGAATCTTTGGCTGAACATCATTACCTACTTCCTTAGTTCCGAAATGATGTACGAAATCAGTTGCAAATTTTAAAACGAGAGTCATTACGTCCTTGGGGATAATATCTGGCCATTACTCCCTCGGGAACAATTCAGGTCATTGTCCTTCTGTATACAGGCAGGAAATAACACCATTTACGAGCAGGTGTGATGAAAAATATATTTATTATTTTATTTTTATATCTTTAGGAATACTAAGAGCCCGAGTTCTGGTTGATATTTAATATCAACAGATTGGCTTGCATTTACCAATAGTGGGGTAAGAGATAACTGAATACACTGACAGTAATACCAGGCTTACTAATTCATTTAATCGTATGGCATGCACACAGATAACCTCAACCACTAGATAGATCATAAGTACAACTCGAGGTCACCACACATAGGTGCACCCGTACTAATTTTGTATGAGAGCGCGACCGCTTATTTCGGTTGAGTTAACGTTTTTGATCATTACTCATGTGAATTAAAAACATCCACTAAAATCAAGTTACAGGGGTGAACCTGGATTGTTATACTACAAATTGGTATAGAATACTATTGAGATATGCTGTTCGAATCGTAGAAATTTACGAATACAATTGCGCTTATGTGTGGTGACCCCGTGCTCCCTGTAAAAGCTTAATGATGAGGTGTCTGTGTAGTCTGTGGGCATGCATGTAGGCATTTAATAATAACAACTAATACCAACCTTTAACTTATTACTTAGTTCTACAAATAATAAATATCTCCTAAGTCCGCCCGATACCCAAAATATAATTTCCATTTCCTCTTACATTTTGGGTATCTTTAGGGGGCTTTCGGACAGAGGGCGCAATTGACTTGAGCTTCAAAAAGTTCTTAGGCTGTGCTGCTCTACTATATAAGTTACTCTATGGTCGTTACCAATGAGTAGTGTGCATTGCCTTAACTTGTATTTAAAAGACGCCAAACAAATTGTGCTTCAAAACAAATTGCGCCTGCTGAGTGCGAAATCTTATCCGTCGTGGAAATATTAACCTGCTTGTTTTTACTTTATGCGGCTTCCAAGGAATTACTGGACGTCGTACTATTATTGAATTTAAATATTGGAAATCATAAATTTCGTCCAACTTTCTGAAAAAACATGTTGTTTCAAGGAGGTTTCTTAAGTAAATATTTTTGTACTTGGGAGTAATACTAGGTTAATTAATCCCAAGTACAAAAATATTTACTTACATAAAATTTTGGGTTTAAACTTTGTTTATTCTATTCCGTAAAAGTAGCAAAAGAATGAATACCTTTTCACCTACGTACGTGTTTCAAATATGTTTGAATTTTTTAGATAGATACTAAGGAAAACTAAAATATAAAGATGTACTCTTACATAAGCTAAAATCGGTCTTTGCTCGTATCCCCGGGTCCCACTGCTATGACCCACAACGAGTCCACGGGTACCTACTACCTAAAGGCACAACAAAAAAAACCAGAACCTATCTACCTTCTGCGGGAGAATTATGTGAGCCCGAGAGCCCACGGAAACTGCCGAATAACTGCTACTGCTACTACTGCTGCTGCTGTAGTGAGTTCAAAAATGAATACACGTGGCATTGATTTATTATGTAGGTAGAACCTACTAGATGTGACATCTAGAACAAATTTTGTGCTGCATGTTTGGCCGTTGACACTCATGGCTGAAAATTTTTGTTAGGGATGTCATCTCCTGTTACTCAATCACTCGTGAACCCACTGTGGGCCATAGCAGTGGGACCACGGCTAATACCCCCGTATCCCAGCTACGAACTATGTATTAAAAATTCTTGGTCGATAACAAACTGAGAAGGAAAACTCACCGTTCGTAGCTAAGTACAAAATATGGTTACATAATTACGTGGACGAAAGGATAACTATGCTGACTAGAGATAAAACTGATAATTTTAACATAATTTATCTCTGGTATACTATATTAACTGCAACTGGTCTTTTCATATTTTACAGAACGGTTAATTTTACCCCAGAGATCAAAGTTTCCATTTAATGAACGGAATATATAGTTCCATTCATAAGTTTTATTAGATCGGAGCGATCCTTTTTATGCTCGAGCAAACAAGACCCTTTTGACAATTCCACTGAATGCACTTGTAAAGCCTTGGGCCACCGTGGTGATTTAAAAGAATTCTACAGTACAGAGTGTACTCACAAACCTCACTCACTCACCGCACTTGAGTTACTTACCAAACAAAACGTACCGTAAAACGGGGTGACTTTAGGAAATTTTGGGGCTACTTTGATGGATTTCAAATGGTCATAAAAGCGGCATTATTTTCAATTTTCTTAATCTATATTTGTAAATGGATAGAATATTTTACATTCTTACATTTCACTGGGCGTCTAGAGATTGAAAATCCATACTTTGGCGATTAAGTCGATTTTTCAAAGTCACCCCTGTATTTTAAAGTCACCCCGTTTCACGGTAGCGTAGAACGTAACTGAACAATACGTAACTACTTACCTACAAACTGGGAAATATGTTTCCTATTCTACAGCTGGTTACATTGAGTAACAAGCATACCCCGGGGTTTTCGGTGCGGGAATGATTTCATGTATTTATAACTTTGTTTATTGTAAAGTAATTAACAAACTATGAATTAAAAGTAGGTAGTAAGGTCCAAATGTGCTTAGAAATGTTAAATTAGTATCGTTTTTTACAGTTTTACCTGTTATTGTGGTGCGGGAATGTTATACACTAGCCATAGTGTATAACATTCCCGCACCGAAAACCCCGGGGTATGTTACTAACAGGAGATGCCATAAGAATTGTTTTTCTTCCATAAGTTGTGGTGAAAATCACTACAAGTCTATACTACTCTTTGATTCAGTCATAGCTGTCAACCGCCAAACATGATGCACAATTTTTTTTCTAGATATCTAGTAGGATGACCTACATAATAAATAAATCAAATGCTGGTTACGAATCTTATTTGCCAAGCAGTATGAAATGACACCGGTCTTATATATTATGTCATCATCGTCATGATTATCATGAACTTAAGAGCAATCTCCATGTACTCCTTTCTCCGGCTTTCTCCTTGACAGCCTGATACGATACGACGTTCACTTTCTCTTTCACTTGATCCATGTATGCCCTTCTTGGCTTCCCTCTCTTCCTTCCACTTTCCCTTCTATGATTTCTACGTAATCAGTACAAAAAACGGGAATTATTTCTGATTTTTTCTCTTTTGGTTATGAAGTTTTAGTTACCACGTTGCACGGTACAAATCTGTGCATCTTTCTTGTAACATATTACATTAGTGTAAACGATATGCACAGATAGAAAATTCATTACTCATTAACGAAAAACGTCAATGTAAAACTCGTGATAGCCGGACAGTTATAATAGGGTGAAGACTGTAATAAGACTAATAAGAAATAAAACAACTCGTTTAGTATAAATCAGATTGCTTTAATTTATTTTAGTTTTATACAAATCGAATGCTACTTATGATAATCAATTTTAACGAATAAACATTTTACCCGTCGAATTATTTATTTTACAAATTTACCTTTGTATCATTTATTTTGTCAACTATTATAAAAACCTCCATAGGGGCTTTGTATTACAAACTTACATTACACTCGGTTGTATTTATTCAACTTACTGCAGTCGTGTTTTATTAATTTTAATTAATTATTTCACAGGTTTTATTATCCCTGAGAACACAATGTGGAGTGATCCATGCAGAAAAAGCGATGAAATTAAATATAAGTATTGGTCGTATAGTATAGTTAGTTTTTATACCGACCAAAACAATCCCCAAGATATTTTGTCTACAGATGATCTATTTTAGTTCCGACAGAACCTACAGAGTACGTGAGCGACAAGTAAGCTAATAGATCTAACACACCAGGTGTAATGTTATAGTTTAAATTTGTACCCATTAATTAAAGTGCAAGCAAGCGTGTCACTATCAACTAAAGAATTGCATATACATAAGCTTAAATCCTTGGTTGAATTGGTTTCTTATTCGTGTATAAAAAGTACCTATTAAATTAAGGACAGTTAGTGCATTGCTCTTCTAAATAATAACTAACAAGTATATTATAACGCAAATTGCAAGAACCAGATTAGTAAGACTAAGACAGCTTATAGTATGTACCCCTTTAGTTTTAAAAATGTGGCTTTGTGAACGTGATTGAAATTAAAATATAAACACAGACGCAAAATATCGTAATTATCAATTTATAATTTGTCTATGTGTACATTTATGTAAACTCTCTTAAAAATATGTTATGTAAAACCATGATTAAGTTTAAAAAATTAAAAACATATATAACTTATAATTAAATTTAGCAATGAATGCCGCCAATTATTTATTACAAAATAATTGAAGTTTTTCTTATGATATTGTATGCCAAATAATCCGCTTTACTCACAACATCAGTCCCAACAAAAGAACCCAAAAAATCACCAATAATTATATTATTGAGAATCTTTTAGATGTCTGGCAACGATAGCAGCCATGTGACCTTTTGGAAGGACGCCTGAGCTCTGTTGAATAACAAATGGGAATCGTCTACCTTCATTACGAGTAAATGAGCAATATGGGCTCTTCGTCAGACGGTTATTATGGAGTCAAAGTTATATGTCTTTAAATTATTTGACAAATATAGCGAACGAAAGATATTCTCCACATTTGAACAAATATACGATACGTGTAATAAGATTTTTTTTGAATATACAGTGGAAATAATAATAATTAGAAACTTCAATGAATATTCGGACGATACATTTTAACCGATATAAATAGATGTTAGCTAAATGATATAATATCATAAAATAACACGGTTACACTCACGGCATTTTAGTCACGTCTCGCGACATGTTTTGTGATGTTGTGTGAGTGTAACCGTGTTATGTATTTTATAATGTTAATATGTCTCACGAAAGTTTAAATTTAATGATATAATATAATATCATAAAATAACACGGTTACACTCACGACACTTTTAGTCACGTCTCGCGACATGTTTTGTGATATTGTGTGAGTGTAACCGTGTTATTTTATAATGTTAATATGTCTCACGAAAGTTTAAATTTAATGATATAATATCGTTTTATAAGACGCAGCTTATTAATTTTCTCAGACAAAATTAATAAGCTTAGTTAATAACAATTAAAACTTTGTCTGCATAATATTTAATACATTAATGAATGAATTTCAGCCACGTTCAAAAAGATTGTATAAAATAAAACTTATTAGTCTACAGTGTGAGGGTAGAGAATGTACATTAGAGTCCAAAATACCTGTTTCGAGATTAAAGCATTCAGTTCCCTATTGTGCAGATGAGTAATGTTCGCAGGACATACAAAGTGAACTTCATTCATAGACTACTTTTGAAAACGTTATGATAAATAGATTAATGTAGGTAAGTAGTATTTTATCAAAATCAATGCAAATAAATAGAGTCAATAGCACTTTATCTTGTACATGTTTTACAAAAAAATATTGAACGGTATACAAGTTCCTTAGATTTTCAAAAAGTTTGCAAAGATAATTCTTAAATTCATATTTGTATGCCATTTGAACAGCATGAAGAGATTTGTGTATATTTAAATGTAGACATATTTAATGTTGGTAACGTGTATAGGTAGTGAGTCCTTAGCGTTGGAGCGAAATTCGGAAAGAGGTGTTGGTGCTGTTGCTTAAATAAAATGCGAGCTGAGGGAACAAGGCAGGAAAATACTGATCACAAAATTTGGCAAAAGTTTGTGACTTGGCCTTTCGACATTCTACATACTAATGTTGTGCAAGTTTTAAGTGTTTGAAATTAAGCAATCCTCCCGTTCTGATTTTGTATTTCGAGAAACAGTACTTTCAGTACAGAAAATGAGTATCGGGAGCACACTCTTATTGCAATTGACTATTTGAGCTAAAACTTGCAAGGAACATTTGTCGTTTTAAAGCTGAAATGTTTCCTTATTATAGGGACAATCCGCAAAACTCTACATAACTTGCGCTTACTGGCAGTGTTTCATTATTCAGCAGTCTTTCAAAGAAAATAGATAATAACATAAATACGAATTTGGCACACGCCATTT
This sequence comes from Pammene fasciana, assembly GCA_911728535.1. NCBI lineage: Eukaryota > Metazoa > Arthropoda > Insecta > Lepidoptera > Tortricidae > Pammene > Pammene fasciana. The sequence goes on along the minus strand of OU452276.1, from coordinate 19,653,417 downwards.
CGCACGCTGTGTGCTTACAAAATGGCTGACGCCGCATGAGAAGCGGGAAAATAGGAGGAAATGCGTATCGGAGGCGCCTGTTGCCTACAGTTTTCATACTCAGCGTCAAGAAGGTTCTAAGTTGCAAAGGGCTGAAAAACTTACTTTATTGACTTGTTGTCTCTTATGGAGGAAAGCTCGTAAAGGAAATTTCTTCCAAGGTTAACCTCTATTAAACCTACGTGGAAAGGCAAATCTCGTCTAAACTTTGCCCGTAACTTGAAAGTTCTCCCATGAATATGCCTCGGCGGTCGAGCTTAAAACATTAAAACTTAAAAAGAGAACTTGTGAAGTCTGCAGATGAAAGTGTGCGTCAGTTCATTTCTGTTTAGTTGTGACCCGGTCCAAAGCAGGCGTTTTTTTATAGCATTTATTAATTGTAGAAAATGTTCTACTCGCGTTTAAAACGTTTAAGTTTAGGACTTACCGTGGGAGTTATTGGTTTAATTACAACCATTCTTGTGATTTGATCTAAGTATAATTTAATGTCGTAAATATTCGAAGAAGAGTGTAAGTTCTGTTTTGACCCAACAGCTAAGTCCTTCTCAGCATCTGCACTTATTAAAAGGACATTGTTACATTAACCTACAGGTCGACTCCCACGATCTGCCCTTTACTCCATTTTAATGAGACATAGGGCCGCGACTACAAGATTTATAATCGTTTCACAACCTCATAATTTTTTAACAAAATAAGCTTTTAAAACTGGCTGATTCCCTGTCGTGGCGACCCGATGCCCCGACAACATTAACGTTAAATTACTTGTTAACAAAGACCCTAGTTCGTTTTTTTATTATTTTTACAATAAAATCCTCAACTTTATCCTTTATTTATACCCCTATAATCCAACTTAATTTATCATTTATAAACCCTATTTTTTGGCACTAACAAATCTAATTAAATGTATATCAATTAATTTTACAATTTCATTTTTTTCTTATTATTAATTAATTTCGACAGAGATAGGTAAGTATAGTGTTATTTATATACGCCATTTATAATTGAAAAACACAATTCTGGAACGTATAGGGTAACTAAAAAATATCAATACATTGCACTATGTAAGCCTAATATGTATAGAGAATTAAAATATTATACTTTGTAATAAATATAAGGAGTTAAAACTTGGTTTCATGATATTAGTTGAGCACCACGCGATCAATTCAAAACTATATGGAAATATAATAAGTGGACTAATTAAACAATTTTTCTCCTACATGACAATTTATAAAATAATTTAAAGTATTTAATATTAAATTATACACTAAATATTGACTAGGTATTAACATTAACAAACACACATAAATCGAATAACCACTCCACAATCCTTTACTAACGTTGTTCGATGATAAACACAAAATTATTTCTTATTTAAATTGTATTAGAAAGAACACACCGAGATGCATAAAATTTAATTCTAAACTAGTGAGCTTCCTTAACATATTTCCTTTATAACCATAGCCTAATTTTATTAAGGGACACGACATTTACTAGGCTATCACGACATCTATAAGAGCGAAATTGAGGAACGGACATAGATTTATTAAGACGTGAATTAGTGTTATTTTCATTAAATAATACGACTATTTTATTTACGATATAGTTTAGTTGCTACGATACGTGCTAGAGGGCGAAAAGGTCACTACGGGAGCGTGGCGAACTGTTACTGCAACGTGTTGCTGCAACGCTGCGATGCATAAGGTACACGGCCTGACAGCTACCTACCGGAGAGTACAGAGCGTGCTGTGAAGACAGTAGTTTAATTTATCAGAACAAACAATTTAGCTTCGATTTTCCTTTCGTACTGAAACTAGTATATTACAATAAATTCGCAATTCGTACCAGTAACTGTTCCAGAATGAGATACATTATGTTTTTGCTTTTATGTACAAATACACACGTTAATATTTGATAACTATTATGTACATTATCGATAAGCGTTTCCCAAATGCGTCGCTGCCGCGCTCGTTGGGTCACTAAGGGACTAGTTAAAGTAATCACTAGATTGCTCCTAGCTAGCTATCTCGTGTCGTGTTTACGCTCAGAATGACTCGAATAAAGAATTCGTTCCAATTTATCTACGTCCTTACACTGCAGTTATGCTGATTTACACAATTGAAATGTTATTGATGATTTTACATTTGGTTTTTAAGCTTTTGTTTTACTATAATTTAAACTATCTACCGTTACTTTGGTTCCTTCAAGTTAATTGTTTATTTTGTATCAATTCCACGACTTTAAACAATTCCTGGAGCTCCAACGGAAATTAAAGGTAAACAAGTGAACCGAGATCCCGGGAATACGCGTACGCGCTCCTACGCGTCCTCGCGGATAGATCTATCTTAAAACATAAACTTAACGACGTATTATAAGTCGAGTCTACCAATATTTGATCCTTTATGTTATGTACACGTTACTTACTACCCTAAGGTAATGTCAACTTCTGTGATCCCTCATTTAGTTAAGTACTTAAAGGATTACGACCCGAGCGGGCGTCTCATCCCTCTCGCCTCGAAGATCCCAATTCCAAAATTAACAACTATCTTAAACGCCAATACAAAATATATATGTTAATTGTGCATGTATTAAACTGTATTAAATAAATAATTTGTCAGTAAAATTGTTCAATATCAGTTGTATATTTCGTAAATTGCTTATTAAAATTTTTAAAACAAAAGTCCACGCCGCACGGAGCCAAAACTTTCGAACGTTCTTTTAAAACAATTCATTAAAACCTCTTTTACCTTTAATTAGTAATATTATTACACTTTTTAACAAATTATAATTGTCAACGTTTATCTGTATAACATCCTAGTCAACATCACAATCATTTTATAATTATGTCGGACTTACTACGTAACGTATGTTATTTATTTTTACCGTCTTTCGACTCGGTTTACGGACCGTGTGCGCTTGAAACACGTATTTAGATACAATATTATACATTTTTATATTTTATAATTAGACGTGTCCACTGCGCCACAGGTACATACATAGGATAAGTAATAGGTCAGAGTTAGATAACAGTTGTTATCAAATTGACCTATTACAAAGTTCAGGCATCCTATTAGGTTGCGGCACAGGATAGTACTCTACGTTAAGCATAGTTCTCTCTCGGTGCGTGGGGCGCATGCGCGTGCGTCCTCACTGTACGATGATGTGCGGGGCCGACAGTAGCACCGCTACCGTCGCGATGACCGTGAACAGGCTGAACACGAACAGACAAAACCTGTGGGAAAACGTATAAAATCAGGTCTTTGTAATCATCACCAAGTCAGGTGGAGTTGGCATCATTGATTAACGTAATAAAGTAGAGACTTATAATTTATATTCAAGTCATCATTGCCACATAACAATTTTTATAATCTAGATGCTTCATTAATATCACATTACTAAGAGAAGAGCTGACTCCCCAGCACCAGGTGAATAGGCGCTATATGTTGTCACTAGAGATGTAATGAGTATTGTATTTTGAACACAGCGAATGCGAATGCCGAAGTGAATGAATTTGCCGCTCATATTCGCTAATATTCGTTACATCCCTGACGTGTTACAACCCTAACACGTCTAGCACGCCTGCTTTACTTTCTAACTACGTCTGAACTGCAATGATCATCTTTTATTGTCCAATCTAAAGTTTCAAGTAATCTCTATCAAGTTTGAACGTCACTGTGATGAACCGGAGCTCCCGCAGAATGAGGTGGAGCTCCCTGTGGTGGCCCACTCCCACGTCCTCCATGGTCGAAGGCCGCACAAACGAGCGGCATAAGTCCGTGCGGAAGACTGAGCAAGTCTAAGGTTTCAAGTAATCAAGTTTGAACGTCACTAACCTGTCCACAACCATAGCGGCGAACTTCCAATCGCTAATGACCTCCGCCTCCTCATCCGCCTTCTTCATCCTCGCCGTGATGAACTGGAGCTCCCGCAGAATGAGGTGGAGCTCCCTGTGGTGGCCCACTCCCACGTCCTCCATGGTCGACGGCCGCACGAACGAGCGGCGGAAGTCCGTGCGGAAGATTGAGCATCTGGGGGAGCTTGAGAGGTCACTTATTTTTGAAGTAGGGTATCATTATAGTAAGGGGTATGAAATAATAGGCGATAAAAAAATTGTGACATTATTTTGGTAAACATACCATTACCTACGTCATATGTTGTAAAGATTTAATATTATATTCGTCCAATAAAAGCGTACCTAAGCGCTGGCCGCCAATAATAAATTGATAATTTTACCAAAGTACAGACTTATTTAAAGATTGCCCCTTTACATTTTTTAATGTAAAGTGATATATAATTAAAGTCCGTGACCGTATCATCGTCACTTATTCAGCAAACATACGTAACTTTTAGACATATCTACAGAACCATTTTTTTTTCGTTTTTGTGACAAGCTTGCTAATTATATTACTTTTCTTTGTACAATCTTTAACTGCTCACCAAGATCAATTCAACGAGCCAATTCACGATGGGAAAATATTGAATATTTGAGAAGTTCCTATGGCCAACTTACAGCTCCATCATATCAGATCAGCTCCGTGTCACAATAATATTGCATTGTAATTTCTTAAAATGTCCGAATCTTACTAGCTACCTACAATTTGTTATGCAAAATTTCAGCTCAATTTAAAAACTGGAAGTGGATCAAATTTTCAAGATTTGATTACAGATAACGGGGAAGTTGGAAGTAAATAAAAACTTGTAAAAATAATACTCTTTAAAACAATACAAACAACCATATCAAAACAGACCACACAAACAGGATCCGTGTTTACTGACTTCTCCGGCTATTTGTTCCTCTTATTCGACATATTCTTGTAAGAAAAACATTCGAGTTCGGAAGTCACGACTATGTTGTGATTAGTCTGGATTTATGAGACTTCGTGTACTTATGATTTATAAATAATAAATAAATAAATAATAAATATTATGGGACAATCTTACACAAATCCACCTAGCCCACAGTAAGCTCAATAAGGCTTGTGTTGTGGGTACTAGGCGACGATATATATAATGGATAGATATAGATAAATACTTAAATACATAGAAAACATCCATAACTCAGGAACAAATATCTGTGATAAACACACAAATAAATGCCCTGACCAGGATTCGAACCCGGGACCTGCTTCATAGGCAGGGTCACTACCAACTAGGCTAGGAGGCAGTTAAATACATTAGACCTGTAGTTTAGTCTACAAGTAAAAGACAAATTAATTACCATTGACTACCGATAGACTCCGTTTTATGAAATGCTTAGAACGCGAAAAATATCACGATTGCGCAGTCAGTCTTAACTTACGTCCTACAATATTTTATATTATTCTTTGAACTTGGCTTGGTTACCAAAACGTTGATTCTCATAGTTTTTGTGAGTGTCCCGTAACTGAAATAAGTAGAAACTACATTTGAATCGTAATAGCAATATAATGATGTCGTCTTTGCACTGGTATTTAAAGACGAGTAGTCTTACATGCTACATGTAGCTAAGTGATCTGTGTCATAGAAAAAAATCATATATCTAGATTATCTAGTAAAAAATGGTCTTAGGCAAGCCGGTGCTGAATTTGGCTTAAAATTTCTTCATGAGCTATAGGAAAACTGCTCAGGCGCCTGAAACTTAGGCAAGCCGACGGGAATCGTGTTCTATGGACGCGCCGCCACTGCTACCTTTATTTATAATGACTTTCGACTCCAATTAGTAGCTTACTTACATTATTATAATATAACAAAGGCAACTCATAATCATAATTATCGCAGTCAGCGTAATAATTTTAAAAACATATCCCATTTAGCGTCCCATTATCAAAGTATCATTTACACATACAGTAATTACCGGCCCGCATGTTCATATTGATGCGCGAGCGCGGGTGATCATAGTCCTGCGAATAGGTTAACGACAGTCTGAAGAACCCTTAGTATAATCGTTTCCCTAATGAAACGTAAAGATTGCGTTTGCGTTAGGTCTGAATTTGTATGGGATTTATAACACAGCACACCAAGCGGAACGTATCGAAAACTACATCACCGAGTAGAGATCTTCTATAGATACTCGGCGATTTAGTTTTGATGCTCGGTGGTATAGTCTATCCGGAAATAATAGTGTCGTAGAATGTATGAGCTCCCATATAAACCAGCAGGCTTATGATGGCAGTAGTTGTCCGCCGATAACTTGATAAAAAGCTGACAACTTGACACATTGTCATGTTTTGCTGTGTGAATGTGTCAAGTTGTCAGCTTTTTATCAAGTTATCGGCGGACAACTACTGCCATCATAAGCCTGCTGGACACTTTTCTTTCCGGACTTGGAGAGTAATCCCACCATGACAAAACGTCAGTATGCGTCAATATATCAGTATTTTAACGGGTGCGAGTGAGACGCCACACTCTACGTTGTGCTCTCTATCGGCCCGTTTATTCTAGTCTCTATGAATAACAGTTTTGCTCGGCAATAAGGTTCTACTCTTGTTTGGGATAAAGCACGGAAAAAGTGTCACACTCTACAGGGCTATGTAGACCTAGGCCAGTGCTCTGTAAGCGTTTGAGACTAGGCGGGTTTCGCTAGCACAGTTTAATGCGACGAAGATTAGAAGTAATCTCCTGAGTAATTACAATTTACATTAAATATCTACCTAAATGTATTAGCAGCTATGTAAAGTGGAAGAGGCAATGGAGACGCGCCCTCCTGATACAGTAGAGGAGATGCCACATATATTATGGAAATATCATATTTTGCCCCTACAAAGACTATGTATAGTTGGCAAGGTTAGTCTCTTACCCGGGTGTGTAATGTTTTGTATACAAAAAAATAGCATAATTTCATTTTTCATAACAACGAATTGCATAATTTCAATTTCTATAATGTATTACATTGCATAAAAACAAAATGCATAACAACTTTTTTCATATTTTCATTACTTATAATACTCATTTTGCATAATTTTAAATTTCATAATAAACCAATGATATAATCATTCAGATTGCATAAACACGAACTGCATAATTTTAAATTGTATAATAAATACCATTCTTTTTTACAAGAGCGACTGCTATCTGACCTTCCAACCCAGAGGGGAAACTATATAGGTCGGAACTATACCTCCTAGCGATCATTTGCCCTAATGCTTTTGCATTGTTTTGCAAGGAGAGAGAGAGAGAAAATGCGTTACGCCTACTTTTCTGGCAGAAGTTCGTTTCCGTGTAGGTCGCAGTTCTAACCTAGCCTGCTTTTCGGCAGAAGTTCGTTTCCGTAGGGGTCGCAATTCTAACCAACTTTTTGGCAGAAGTTCGTTTCCGTGTAGGTCGCAGTTCTAACCTAGCCTGCTTTTCGGCAGAAGTTCGTTTCCGTAGGGGTCGCAATTCTAACCTAACCTAACCTACTCTTCGGCATAAGTTCTTCGGCAGTTCTAACCTAACCTGCTTTTCGGCAGAAGTTCGTTTCCGTAGGGGTCGCAATTCTAACCAACTTTTTGGCAGAAGTTCGTTTCCGTGTAGGTCGCAGTTCTAACCTAGCCTGCTTTTCGGCAGAAGTTCGTTTCCGTAGGGGTCGCAATTCTAACCTAACCTAACTTACTCTTCGGCAGTTCTAACCTAACCTACTTTTCGGCAGAAGTTCGTTTCCGTGTGTGTCGCAGTTCAAACGTTTGAACTGCGACCTAAATAGCCTATTTATCTGGCATAAGTTCGTTTCCGTACGTTATTATAGGGATTGCAAGGGACACTCGTTAATATAATATATCATATTTTATTATTCAAAATAAACGTTATAGTTAATGTTATTATAATTAATGAGCAGTATACTAATTAAACATTATGATATATGAAGTTATACTAAATGACATTATTGAAAATAAACATTATACCAAATGTTGGTATGACAAATGACCAAATGAGTATTATGCTAATTAATCGTTATGCCATATAAAATTATGAATTTTGTTGTTATGAAAATCGTTTATTATGCTTTTCAAGCGTATGCTAACTGAAAATATGAATTTTGTTTGTATGAAAAGTGAACCGCACCCCTCTTACCCCTATAGGTACTATCGTTGACTTAATACTTCATCAAATTATAATAATAATAGGTAAGGTAGTTAGGCTTATGCCATAATTATTATGCACTGAGCCAAGCGAGATTAACTTAATGTTGGCCGTTAAACGGCTTAGCTAGTACCCTGATGTCGCATTTTACTAATTACTCGGGACGCTTATAGAAAAAGATCAGCAAGCTTGAAAAAGAAAGCATGTTACGTTAGAAAGTGTCTTTATTTTACTAAAGGTACCGTTTACGTTTTTATTGTTCAAATACAATACTAAATCTGTACAACGTACGGGTTCTCTGCCTTTTCGCCGAAAATTGTATTGCCGAATTTCACTTGCCAACCAACTTTTCGCAGAAGTTTCATTTGGCCGAATTTCATTTCCCAACTTTACATAATCCAACCTAACCTAACCCAACGTAGTAGGTAATTTTCATTTCCCAACTATGGGGTTGGGAAATGAAATGGTTGCGAAATAATTATTCAGTAAAAGTTGTTCGGCCAAATGAAACTTCTGCGAAGAGTTGGTTGGCAAGTGAAATTCGGCAATGCAATTTTCGGCGAAAAGGCAGGATACCCAACGTACGACATAAGCGCTGCCGTAAGCAACGGACACAACGGACCTGGCAGTTGGCTACCTATGTAGATGCTGTGCATTTCGATGGCTTTTAGTATTTGAATATTTGTTCCGACACAACTTTAGTATCGTTTTTCTGATCTCTGTGAAATTTGGTGAGATGGTAGCAATGATAAGTAAAATTGTAGTGTTCAATTACGCCAGATTTTACGACTGCCTCCATCAATACGCAAATTTAGTGTTCCATTACTATCCGAACCTAGCCTGGTACCGCGAGCCTCTTCGTTCATTCCTCTATTTACGTCTCTGTCGCTCGAATTAGCAAGAGCGATAGAGACTAGACTATCTGGCTTCCTATTTTTCGAATTTCGATATTCACACAAAAATATGATTCTTCGCTTAATAAAACTACGCTTTCTTAAAATAGAAATAAAAAAATGTATTGTTTCAAGAGTATATTGAGTAAAAGAGAGATTGTACTTTAATCAAACAAGTATTATCTTAGGTAAAAGAAAACTAGAAAATCTGTAAGAATATGTTCGCTTCGTTATATTTAAAACTTTAATTTATTTTCGTTAAAGGAAATAAATGCTTGTCACGAGGGAATATTTTTAACATAATAAAATAATGTCTTAGATTGAGAATATCCCGGAAGCTTTTTATTCCGTGCAGTGGCGTGTTTCAAAGTCGGAAAACCATTCAGGCTTCCAAGTTCCTGGGAGATAGGGATCCTCATTATTTAGAAACAGATTCGTAAATTAAAAGCAAAAAGTCGTGGCTGTCGCGCAACTTGTAAGGGTAACAAAGCTTCGAAGTTGAGTCGTTTGCCGCTGATTTAAATCTGCCTTCCCCCGGGGAGGCGTGTCTACGTATCACAGATAACTGAACTGCGATGGAGCATACAGTGTGTAAATTCAATACGGGCGAATGGTATCCTGCCTTTTCGCCGAAAATTGCATTGCCGAATTTCACTTGCCAACCAACTTTTCGCAGAAGTTTCATTTGGCCGAACAACTTTTACCAAATAATTATTTCGCAACCATTTTATTTCCCAACCCCATAGTTGGGAAATGAAAGTTACCTACTAGGTTGGGTTAGGTTAGGTTGGATTATGTAATGAAATTCGGCCATATGAAACTTCTGCGAAAAGTTGGTTGGCAAGTGCAATTCGGCATTACAATTTTCGGCGAAAAGGCAAAGAACCCGGGCGAATATTTAAACGGTGGCAGCATAGGACATAGGAAGTATATTTAGATAGCATTTGCTTAGAATTATAGTCAAAATTTTAACGATACAAAATAATTCAGCCCGCAATGTAATGCAACACAATCAAGTGTTAACGGGTTAACGGTAAGTGATAGTTTAAAGGCAATACTTACTTCAAACATGTTTGCACTACATTGCTGCTCGGTACATTTTCAAATAAAAATTACGGGGTCATAATTAAGTATCTATATCTTAATAAAACCTTTTAATTTATGATTATACTATTAAAACCTAAATCTGGTTTAGTTCTTTGCTCGTATTGGATTTACACACTTTGATAACGTCATGGGAGCCCACAGAAAATGAATTAATCTTAACACGTTCACAGACGTAAATGTAGAACCTCGCGATACGGCATCACGTCGCTAGCCGATGATTTTTAGTATGACATAACTGCCAATCCGTCTACAGACGGCGAGTTTCCATACAATTATAATGAAGTTAAGTATCTTGTGCCGTTATAGGCACACATCAAGGCTCTCTAGTGTCACAACACTGTTGAGTACAGATTTTCCAAATAATCAGCACTTTTATTTATCCTACCCTACCCAATCTTCGTAATGCGGAGTCTATGGAACGTAGTCTACGCCGCCTACCTAAGAACCTGTATGTTAATTTGTGTGCTTAGTAAAATAGCTCGTTGATGAGGTTGCGTTTTAACTAAAATACGAATTGCCTCGGCGCTTTAAGCGTGATTATGCGAGTGATTTAAGCCCAACTAGCTGGATACGGACTGTAAATCAGGCTTATAGAGGTTGTATAGCTCTATAGACGGTTGAAGTAAATGGAGTAAATCGTTAAGCGTAATAAATACCATTTCAAGAACGTATTTGTATAATGTCTGTAATGTACAATTATGAACTTATACACTACTGAGGAGGAATGTGAATTATTTAGTTGATAAATTATTTACTTAAGTTAATATTAAAACAAGAGACAAAAAAATACTTTTTTTTTCTACAGTCTTCATCTAATATATCGGAACGGTCAGGGTAATCAAAAATATCTGAACACGCACTTTATCGTCTTGACAATTAGAGACGTTGTTCAGATATTTGTGACCAGTTTGGCCGCTCCGATATATCTGATGGCGAGTGTTCGCTCACTGGATTGATATCGAGAATCAGATTTCAAAATTGGAATTTTAAAATCTCAATCATTTAGCTACTTCTGCTGGCTGCTGACTGCACAGTCGCGGATTTTAATTCTTGAGGTATTTAAGGTTAAAACTATTTTGTTTTGTTAAATACTTACTAAGGAAATGTCAATTATAAAGTGTGCTCTGAATGGTTCAATAATTAAAGTCAGTTACTGTACAAAACGAACCAATTAAAACCCTTTAACCGCCAAGAATCGGACGGAAAAAACGTGCCCTCAGCGCCAGCACGCGCGAGCGCGCGAGGCAACTCGGTTGTATTTTGGACGTGATATCACGCGGTGGTATTGAGGGCATGACTTTGACGTCTTTGGCGGTTAAAATGGGAAAAAGGCGAGACACTGATTGACAACTTACCCAGGTCCAAGGTTTCCCGTGGATGCCGTACTATTGGGCGCCGGCGGGCCGTGCCTGAAGTCATCATCGATGTCCAGCACGTTGGCCAGCAGCGACTTGGACGAGCGCTCCTTCAGCTCCAGTTCGCGCATGCGGTTGGACAGCATGATGGTCTTGCGCGTGATCTTCTTTCCCGGCCGTGACATGCGGAGGATCCATGGCAACCATTGCAGCAGCACGGATTTTATCTGCGGAGTAAGCTTAGTGCTGCAAGGATGTTTTTTTGGTGGCTAAATCCGTCAACGGATACTGTGCAGTCAGCATCAAAAATATGTAAACATTTCGGCACATATGTCTGTGGGATAAGACTCAAATTCGTATACATATTATTGATGCTGACTGTACAAAAGTTTATGTTTAAGTTTCATAGTTCGGTAATTTCTATCTGTACTTTTTTTATGGAACTTTTTGCTAAATGAATATGTTTTTCTGTAAAAGAATCATACCATAAAATTAATTTAAGTTACAACAAGGTGTTGCTGTGAAAAGATTCTAAACAAACCATGTATTCCGACAAGAGATTGTAGAAATTAAAAAGTGGCAACATCGTAGTGTCGTTCCGTTTTCTTAGATTGATTTGAAGGAGACGACACTACGATGTTACCACTTTTTAATTTCTACAATTTATTGTTGGAATATATTGTACGTATACGGAAGAACAACTCATTTGTGACATCATATTAATGCGTCAACGAAAACAACTTCATTTAAAAGTAAAGTTGGTCGCTCCGAAATTCTTGTTTATGTTAATTATAGCACAAGTTAAACAGAAGTTAAAATATTTACTTTTTCTGCTGACATAATTAGATTATTAAAAAGCGTATGAACTCAGTAATTTATTGTACTCAGCGAAAATGGAAAATGCATGTATTGAAAATGGATAAAGTATGTTATTCACAATTTTATATCAGACTTGACAGAGATCTGAACTTTCTGAAAATATTTATGTGGGTATTTTATTAAAAAGGTCTATATTCGTGAACGTATTTAAGCCATATGATTTGCATCTGATTATGGAACTTAAAATAAAAAAAAAACCGTTTTTGATATACGTATTTTTGGAATTCCTACTATTAGTGACTTTATTTTTATACTGTTTATGAAATTTTCAAACTATTTAGATTGCCTATTTTTTCCATCAATCATATATTATTACTTAACATTCTAAGTAGTTTCTAAACACTGTACTAACTACTATGTAAACAATCTACACAAGGATAAGCTAAGCAAAGCGTACTTACCCATTTCGGCATCTCGTACATATCAGCGGAGCGGTGATGGTAGTTTATCACGACGACGGTTAATACCACCGACGACGCGACCATAAACATTATCCAGTTAAAATACGTCCCTGTACACAAGAAGCCAGTGAACGAGGGTTAACACACCCTCGCTTTATCCACTTGTTGAAGATGTGTCAGTGCTTTTATGCTGTGGACGTATCTCTACGTGCTTTGGATCGTGGCAATATTGCCAGTAAAATAGTGCGTGTGGTATTGCCAGTAGTACTTTTGAGCAATATTCCCCAAAGACTGCATCGTGGACATGGTAGCACGCGAGCTCACACTGTGCACATGTGCATCTAGTTTCTAAACACAAGCTACTACATCCGGCTTCTACGCCGTATTCTCTACACACGGATAAGCTATTTAAACGACTACTTACCCATTGTGGCATCTCGTACATGTCGGCGGTACGGTGGTGGTAGTTAATGACTACGACAGTCAGTACCACCGACGACGCCACCATAAACATGATGCAGTTAAAATATGTCCCTGCACATAATAGACCAATCACCGAACGCTCAGCAACTACGCGTTAGCTCCCAAATGATACTTAGAAATGACGTTGGGAAGTTCCACTAAAGAATTATCTGCATTTTATTAGCAATATTGATTTCTTTCTTAATATTTATTAGTCATTATAACTAAAGAACAACTATGTTAATTGAAAAGATATCAAATACGAAAGAGAAAATTATAAATGCCTAGGGATACACGCACAGATATGCCCGCCGGTTTTTTCCGACGGATGTGCTCGGCGGCGTACAAATCCGTGAGTGTATGGCGCGAATTGGACACAGATTTGTCTGCGAACACATCTGAATAGCGCCATATACGAACGGATCTGTCCGCCGGGCATATCCGTCGGACAAATCCGGCGGACACATCTGTGCGTGTATCCCTAGCTAATGACCAGGACTGGAACGGAACCAGCGTCTCAGCTTGAAAACAGAAAACACTGGTTTGTTTCCAGCCCTATGGTCACTTTTTCTTTCATATATGATATTTATTTCACCAAAAACTAGTCAAATTGTTTAGCAATATTTCCAAAAAATACGAGAACAATATTGCCAAAATATGCACATCACTAATTTCGACTGCATCGTGATCATGGTAACAACATGAATATACAACATGAATGAACATGATCCTAAATCGAACTACTACAATCGGCTAACTATTGGCTCGCTACACCGATAAGCTAAGGCAGTTTCACGCTGAATGCGGATCCGTGCGTTGCTACGGTGTGTGAACGAGACCTCGCTATTGACCGTAATTCCGGGCAAGTACTGCCCTGGAAGGTAACTTTAGCCATTATGAAATAACTTGATCCAGTACTATTGTTGCATATAAATTATTTAACATTCCCACGTGGATAGTAGCTAACTGCTACGTATAAATATATTTTTACACAGACCAAAGTAACCCTCCATTGCATCAAAATAACCCGGCATTACGGTTCGTGTAAAGCACTGTCTCGCTCATACACCGTAGCGCTGGAACCACATCGGTGCGATAACCGCGTAAGCGAGAACTTACCCATTGTGGCATCTCGTGTATGTCGGCGGTGCGATGGTGGTAGTTCAGCACCACGACCGTTAGCACCACCGACGACGCCACCATGAACATGATGCAGTTGAAATACGTCCCTGAACATAAGGGCACTGTTACACATCCCAACAAACGGACCCTGGGTGGTCTCACTGTTTTACTTTTCCTATACTAACGTAAAAAACTATAAAGAGCGTATTCAAATTTGTGATTAATTACAAACCAATTTTACTTCAAATTAGGTCAGTAATTCAAGTGCGCAATATTTAAACGCGAGTAAAATTATGACATAATTCGTAGGTAATTGACAAATTGGAATACACCTCTTATTGTCCTAACCTAACAGGCTCCACGCGACAACGACATTTGTATAAACAGATCTACGGTAGATCTGTTGAGGTAAATCATCTACCTCAACATAAAAGTAGGTCATCTACCTCAACATAAAGGTAGATCATCTACCTCAAAATAATACGTTCTACGGTCGCTGTCCGACCGTCGCGTACGTCGCTTTAAACAGAAAAATGTCAAAAATATTGAACCTTCCAAAAACTACCAATAAATCGTTATACCTAGTGTATTCCATTGCTTTTTTTTACCGTTTTTAAGTTGAATCTCCGAGTCACATGTTTTCATTTTTTTATCCACATGGAATACACTATAGTTTTCAACCAAAATCGATGTCGCGTTGACTGAGACTGCCTAGAAATAACCACACGTATCCTTAATTATAATTAGTTATTAAACTTAACAGTTGATTAGACGGCAAACAATTAATAATTCACTCAAAAAAAAATTAAAAAAGTTTAGATTCTGAATAATTTAAGCATTTACGAGTAATTGTTTGGCGGCCGATTAACTGTCATAAAACTATAAGTTATGTTTACGAAATCGCACACACAGTAGGTACATAAAGAAAAAGATTACAAATTTATAATTTATAACATCAACGGCTACATTTATTAGGTCACAATTATTAAAATTAAACTGGATATTCGTAAAAATAACTTCAGATTAGCGTATATGAATACACTAGGTATAAATTTAAAATCACAATAGGTATGATAGTAGCAGGGGAAAGGATGAACACAAGAAGTAAATTATGCACATGTTGGGAGGTTAGAATTAAATTTTAACTCTCAGTGTGCTTATATTTTAACGGCTTTTTGCTCCTATAAATTCAACTACCGACATTAATATCATGCTAATTTATAATTAATCCATGCAGATTAAATAAAAATTTATTTTTTTATCATGAAAAATTTAGCCAAAAGTTGTAATAAATCCGAAAACTATTTTCAATTTAAAATTTGAGTAAGTTTTAGTTAAAATAATAATCAATAAAATACTTAGAAACAAATAAAGTTCGTCGTTCCAAAGCTGAATGTATTAAATTTACTAAGATTTTTTGTGATCATAAAAATTTTAAGTGACCCAAAATTAGATGACATTTGAGTATTTTTTTATTATTTCCTTAGCCCTTTGACTGCCATGCATCGGATGGAAAAGTCGTGCCCTCATCGCGAGGCAACTCGGTTATAATTTCGACGTGATATGACGTAGAAGCGCTCAGGGCACGACTTTACCGTGTGCTTAATGTGTCTTTGGCGGTCATAGGGTTAAGTGTAAAACAAAAAAGTTATAAGTTATAACTAAGTTTTTTTTTAAATACAATTACCTATCTATTTGGTAAACCAAAGACATGAAATGTAGATATATAAACTAAACGAAACAATACACACATGCATTTAACACACATTTAAAACAATCTAGATTTTTTATTCTAAGTGTTAACGTTAAAAAACTTCTGTGCGTTAGCGTTTTATAAACGTTAACATGGTTGAACCAGTATCATTTTACCATTTAATTACAATTATTAACAATTTTCTAAAAATCAAATTAGACCTAAAGTTGAGACGGTTTACAGAAATGTCAAGAATGAAAAATTTAGATTTATGTTACAGATTGCAACTAGGTATATTTATATGTAGCTAGTTGAAACATTAACAAAGGAATAAAAAACAAAACCTTAGTAATTTTTTTATTCCTTTGTAAATGTCCTATTTTATCAGTCAACATTCATATGTGGTCCTTATTCAAAAGTTGTTAGTTTCTCTTTGAGTCTAACTTTTACTAATACAACGGTTTATTGTACATACAGAGAAAGGACTAAGTTTTGAAATAGGACCGTTAAGTTAGAGGACAGAGGCAGACCAGAAGTTGAAACCCGTCGTTCGGTACTTGGAGGCTGGATCTTCGGAACCCGTATCCACTTTGATCCTTTAGTACACGTTTAAATTTAAACTATTTAAACTACCCTTTAAATAAGCGACAATCCTACTCAGAAGCTTATTTAAATATTTGTTTTAAAAAGGAGAGTTGTGCTTTAGATATCATTTAAAACCCACATGCTATTCTCGATAAGTCACCAACTACGACCAAAAGAGAGAAAAATGTAAAGTAATTAAAAATGTAAATGAATTATGGCCAACTAATAAGCTAAATTTGATGAATTGGATATTTTAATACATTACAAGAAGATTTAATTTAGTAGAATCCAAGAAAGACGTACAGGAAATAAGATTTAGCGCGTGAGTGCAGTTCTATCTGAAAGAGGCCGAATGTAAGATTAGAGACCTCAGGAGCTTTGTAAATTAGAGACAGTTTTAAGTTGAAATCTACTATCGTAGCCAGTAAATTAAGCAAAAACATTCCTTTTAGATTATTTTTTTAAAGTTTAAAGAACGGTCCGAGGAATATTTTGTTTCTGATTACCAAATATCTGAAAATAAACCTCAAGACACATTCACTATTTATCAACTTTTAATTTTTTTTAGTCACTTATTAAAGCAATTTTTATATTTTTTCAGCAAACGCGTTGGCCTTCTCACCTATTAGGGGGATGGCCTCTGACGTTTTTGTGATAACGTGCCCCACCAATAGAGAGAAAACGGTTTGAGACAGGAGAATCGTAACACCTGTAAAGATGAATATAAAAATCTATGAAAAACAAAACTCTTTAGAACAAATGGTTAGAGGTATTGCCCTCGTAGAAACCTCGAGAATGGGACTTCCTGTTAGTGTGCTGTCGGTACAGGAGCTCAAGTAAAACCATAAACGGAATGAAGTAAAAACCATGCAAAACATTTAGAAATATTTTTAAACTAACTATTCGTTTTTAAGTAGTTTCGTTTAGAAGGGTTCTTAAATCTACCACCCTCCAAGTATCCGGCACACTGCATCTCGTCGATTGTCTTATTTTTAAACATCCAGTATATATTCAAATATAAAAAAATAAGGTCATGGAATCGAATACGTGGAAAAAAGTGTAAAAAGGCGAAAAGGTGTAACATTAATTTTAAAATTGTGTGACTTACCTTTCGATCCGTTTATTCCCAACCAATTTTCATGCCATGCCACTGGCTATTGCAATATTATAGTAACTAATATTTTTCTAGTATCATAGAAAACTTTTAATATTAAAAAAAATACGACAAAAATTCTTTAAACACGAAATCGATTCCAATTAATACAATTATAATAAAAATTTAAATAAATACTGGATTGCTTTAGATCGTAAATTAAAAACACCAAGTATACTGCGATATTCAAAAGCAAAGCACAATTAGGTAAAAACATGGATGACATTTATGTCGGTAATCAAAATTACAAATTTGACGCAAAAATATTAAAATTATAATTTTGCGTACGTAATTAACTCCTTGTAATGTTTTAAAATAACTATTAACTTGAATTTATTTATTAAATAAATGATAACTATTTAAATAAACCAAAATAAATGTGAAGAATGAAATCAAATAAAAGTGCCGAGGTATGACGTGAAGACCAAACTGAATAAGGGATCAGTGGGAAAGGGCGACATGGCTGTGGTGTGGACAGTGTACCTAACAAGGGGATCGCGTCGGAGACCTGTGGCAGGGTCTCGGCTACCAGGTTGAGGAACACCGTCAGCGAGAGAAGAATAGTGACTCCTGCAATCAAAGACATTGTTAACAACCCTACAGAAGCCCTCAATGGTGAACAGGGCAGTACAACCTAAACATTTAACGCAACAGTTTCCCGATTTGCAAGCTTGCATTTCTAGTCTAGTTTGCATTAACTCGAAATTCGCTTAATACACAACTCTCCAAATCCAAATGCCTGTTGTGTTTCTGTGCTATGTGCCTTGTTCCTCGAAAATGTGGAGCTGCGAACACAAGTATGATATCTACTCCAAACTATACTTACCACACTTGGGGATCTAATGTTAGGGGTTCTAACATAGACACACAGTCATATCACAGCCTATACACAATCTAATTTTCACGCACACTGCTGCCGATATATTTTTGAACTTTGTTACTTTTTACATTTGGAATTTCTTGGCTTCAACTAATATCATTATCGAGATTTTAATAGTTATGGTCCAAAAATGCAACCTTGCGGTATTCTCATCAGTATACCAGCAACAGAGTGCGTATGTTGCTTGCGTTGTGCCTACAGTGCGATACCTATTAGAGGTACTGCGTCCGACGTTGAGGGCATCTTTTCCGCCACGAGGTTCAGAAACACGGTCAACGACAATAATATCGTCACACCTGTTGGCATTTGCCAAAACCACAATGAATATGTCAGTTCACTCGGTAAAATTTATTTTGATTTCTGCAAAGATCAATCCCATCCCATGCCTCATAAATCGGTTATAGATTATATTTTTCATGCCGATCTTGTTATATGCATATTTTATAGAATACGCCTATACTTTTTACTAAGTTCATGAGCAATTCTGCTAGATTCTTAAATATCTGATCAAGATTCATTAAAATAGAGAACTGTCATGCAAAATTCTAATTCGTTACCTATCCCATTACCTAAGGATGTTACCAAATTATTTAAAGTACTTAATCTGTAAATATATACTGACCGAGTGTTAATTTTTCTCCAGAGTCTGGTGGAAGAGTGAAGCCTAGGAGAGCCATCGAAGAGATGAGAACACATGGAACTATGAGGTTGAAGAAGTAGTATAACGTTCTTCTTCTAATCATAATGGTGAAAGTGACGTCCACGTAAGGCTCTGGACAACACGCGTAAGTTATCGTGTTCTTCTTTCCCGGCATTCCTGAGAAATTAAAAAATATTTAAATACATTATATTTTTAATTATTTCTCAAATTACTATTTATTTGAATTTGTTGCATCATATAAATCAACTTTTACTTTTTTTTTGTTTGCTAAATATTAGTTTTATTTTTGAACATATAATGGTGACACTAAAAAGATACTAATCAAAATAAAAACTCACCTATTAAATACCACTCTCCATTTGTAATGAAGTCGGACAAATCGCCACCATTTTCATCTTTCAGCACCAGATCCAGCTATCAGAACAAAACATGGTGAAGTCCCAAATATCGTACACACTCTTAAGATGCACTATCTAAGGGCGTAATCCGGGAACCAACCATGCAAGACCCTCATGTACCACGTATTCTCATGCTAAGGGAGCACTCATGAAACTGGTCCAAGGGAAATGTGAGATCCTCGAAGAGTGTGCAACTACGGTACACAGACTAAAGGGATGCAAATTCATGCTAAGAGAGTAGATTATAACTAAAACACTGCCATACGGACTACACCGTAAATATCAATATTGGAACGGGGGTTGAGAAAATAATAAACCACAACATGTAACCTAATTCATGCCGAAACCGTAGCAAAATAATTTACATAATTTAAGTAATCCAAATCGTGATGGTCAGATAAAAGAAGAACTAGAAACATTCACTGTCTTGGGTGAGACTTGAACCTTCGACTCCAGGATTCTAAAGGTGAGCAATCGATTATTTCATCGGTTGCAAATTATTCCATCATTATCTTCATATACCTCTTGGAAGTGCCCGACACAGTGAATTTTTCCAAATTTTCATTTTTTTAACTAAACTTTCAACTGGTATTGCTAGCAGACGTCACTGCTTAATACAAAGTCAATCCAAATCGTGCCATAAAATAATAACATTTTTGTCCGGTAATTTTCGGACTATGCCTACTAATTTTGGAGTAAGTAATACAAAATTACGAATAACAAAATTAATACATTATGACAAAAAGCTATAGCCAGTTAGGTAGCAAGCATGTGACCATAAACTATCTTAGCACATAAATATTTTTAATACAGGTATTTCAAAAATCCTGGCTGTTATTTTTTCACAAAAGACTTATGCTACTTGTTAAAGATTCTTTAAAAACAGTTATGTGCCAGAACAGTAAAATCAAATACGATTTAATATCCTTTACTATAGGCTATCCGTATGGCAGTTGAAATCTCAATATAATCGCTTGTAAGAGTGCTTCGTGTGAAGTTTTTGCTCCATGCAAAATAGTACATACAAAACGTTTGGGATATCCAACATCCTTCTGGTTTCTCACATGGTTCCCTTCATTATCAGCCCTAATTTAATCCTATCTTAGCCTTAACACAAGACTGCTGTTACACATGTTTTGTAGACTAATGTAATTAAAAGTGCTTAAGTTCTAGTAAATGCAACAGCAGCTGATAACACTTTAGCTGCGGCACGTAAAGAAAAGATCGGGGTAATCGCAATACAAACGTTTGCGTATCGACTCGAGCTGAATGGGATCGAGTAGACGCGCAAGCGCACAGTCGACGCAGCTAAAATGTTTCTCACTAGTCTATACCTGGTTGCCATCGTAGGTCCAGCTACCGAACTTCATGTCACAGTGTTGGTCGTCGAAGGGGAACCACGTGATGTCTATCTTGCATGTGCTCTTGAAAATGCCCGGGGGCACGTACAGGCAACTGCCGTTGTTTCTGACCACCACATTGGTCTGGTAGGTCCCGTCAAAACCCTCATCAGCACTAACAAACAACGATATACATTGAAAAACATTGTTTCTTTGACAAAACGCCGATTGGATGTAAGTGTATCTGTGTCTTAATGTCTTGCCTTATTCCTGGTTAGGACTTGTTTACTTGTAATTAGTTTGCAGCTAGAAGAAATTATTCCTCTCACGCCAAAAATAAATTTCAAAGTAAATCCACGACCCTTCATCGACCCTTTTCAATCCGAAACAAATACTTAAAAGCTTTCTTTAATGAATAAAAGGGCTCTTTAAATTTCAATAAGCCCTTTATAAGAGACGCCTTAGTGAGGATTCTTGGTCTTACATTTTTCTTTATTTTGAACTGGTACAGGCGTTAATTGTGCTTATTGAAATCAGGCCAAAACGTTTACATAAAATAAAACATCAAGCGTTTTTAATTTGCTATAAATTGCTAAAGATATGTGAATTTTAAATATAAGTAATTTATTTTCTAAACTAATGTGTGTACTATTTTTAAAAAGTGTATAAAATAGTTTAGTATTTATAGTAAAGTGTTTAGTACTAATTTTATAGTGCTTTGGTTTCATCGGGGACCATTTATATGCTGCCGACAGTGATAAATAAAATGTTAATTTAAAAACACTCATTTATCACTGATACCGACAGGAATCATCCTCTCGCTCCACCAGACCGTAGACTAAACGGCACATCAATCGTTCTTTCATGGTTTCTAACGTGAAACTGTCAAAGGACGTGTTGTGAATTGTTGCCATTTACTGAATATCTATCAAAGAGGTCTGACAAGCGAGACGACGATTGTGGTGTCTCAAATCAGCGACTAGCGTGCCATGTACATTTAACATTATTTAGGTGTGGCAACACTGAGTAGGAGTGGGTATCCTCGCAGACGATTGTTACTCTTTAAAAAGGGAAAGATTGAGAGTACCAATCGACATTCGGGCAAACCTCCTACTTTGTTGTCACTAATTTCAAAAATAAAAAAAGTTATTCGTTTTTTTAATAAAAGGAAAAAGTTATGATTATTCAAAGTGCGCAACCATTTTTATTTATTTAAAAGGTTACCGCTATTTGACTAATAAAAGTTATATCGGCGTTATTTGCTTGTAGTCTATTTATTGGCCAAATAGCGAATGTTTAAATGAAAATTAAGGAATGGAAAATGCTTTGGTATTAACTTTAACTACTTAAACTAAGAAAATAAAATCTCAGTGTAATGTCAGTACCAAAAAACACAGTTCATAAAATACAAACCAAAATATTCAAAAATTACACATTTGCAGAACTTAAAACACATTGTACTTAACTTGTTTTTTTTTCATCAAAGTCCTGTTCAGTCAGTGCTACGAACTTACTTAAACAGATTTAGTTTGAATTCAATATAATATGCTCTGTATCATAGAATGCATATCAAACAAATATTAAATTTAATGATAATACAATAAAACTTGCATACATTAAACTCCTTTTTCGGTGCATCATATCGGCTTTTAATAAAGACGTCGTTTCAGCATAGAATATGAACCAGTTTAAAAATAAATTAGACAAGCATACATCGAATACTCGTTACTGATAACTGTCTTAATGATTCAGTAATGATACAGACAATATCAGTTGTCATAACTGCCTGACTGCTTATTGAATACAGAACAACACTTCATTCCAAAATCATGAAAGTTACATCAGTAGTAAAATGTAAAGATGTAGATATCACTAGCTCTGTAGGTACTTATCGGTAAACTTATAGTGCTGACTCCATAATACCAGGTTATTAGCCCAAAAACTTAACACAATGAAGGCATGACGACTAAGGAGACTGAGGCAGGAGCAGGCAAGCGTGAATACCAAGTTTTACAACCATCGCCCTATTCTCGTCCCCTGCCCGCTCCTCCCTCGGGCCCCTTAGTCGCGTTGCCCTTATCATGAAAGACTTTCATGCTAATAACCAGCTGTATGAAGTGATCATTCTAATTTAGATTTATCTATGCTTCAGCAATATGAATCCTACGAAGTAAGGTAAAGCACCGCTGTCGTCTCTGATGTTAACACATCATATATGATGTTGAAAGTTATCGTATCCGAGATAAAATATTCACGTACGCCAGCGCATGAGTGACATAATTCGTGCATTGTACATTATTATTCAAGAGGCATTGTAAGCGCGTCACGTCAGCTGAATCCCTATTTATATATATGCCCCCAAGACTCAACATTAAATGTAGCTAAATGTCGAGTATGACAGAAATCACGTGACTTAGGTACATAAATTTGACACGTGCAAAAAATATGAGGATAAATTGCTAGCTTAATTATCGTTATCGTATCTTAACACGATAAAAAGGTAAATCGCTATGTGGTTACTAATATTTTCTTACAATAAAATAAAAAAAAATCCCCAATCGAAATCAGCCATTTAGGTATACTACAGTCCTAATTTTAGGACCTAATTCTAGTAGCACCTAGATGTCGCTTACGGCTGCTGTAAAGCCGATGTAAAAATAAATACAAAAAGATGTTTGAAGGCATTGAAAATTTCGTCAACCTAGTAACTGAACCCATAGCTTAATTGGTAAAGCGATCTAGCCCCGACAAAGCGTATCGATGCAGATTCAAGTCCTGCTGGGTTGATTATATTTTCAATGTTTTCACAGTTTGTATTTATTTAATAACGAACTTTAATTTTTAGGAGCTCGACGAAACATCAGAATAAATCCTATTTAAGTTAGTTAATATTATAAAAGTTAAAGTAAGAAGGAATCGAAAATTTTACGACTTATGCGCGGACTACGAGTAAGCAACAGGCGGCAGCTATTTGTAATAGTTATTCAAATGATTAAGGTAGAGTTTCTAGTTTCTACAACTTGCTTTACTAGTCAAAAGCTTTCAACTTGTCTAGTATCACTTAGAGTTTTCAGCAGTACATGTAGTTATCAACTAACTCTTTTTACAAGTACCTACTGCAAGCAGTTAGGAACTCGTAACTACGGCAATTTGTCGTCGAGGCAAATCTCGCGCCCACTTGTGGAGCGTCCAACAAGTCCTTAATAGTTTAATCGTCGCTACACAACTATCCAAGCTTCAGGACTACACATCTAGTTGGAATATAAAATACACCTTTACTGCAAGCTGTATTCAGTGCAGCTCGGTTAAAATAAGTAAATGGGGGTTAACTATAATACAACATGTATTATCTTTATCCATTATAGAATGTAAACAAATAAAACGAAATTTTGGTCACTAAGCCAATGAGATTCAACCTTTTATTTACACCCATATTATAAACCCTTCATGATGCGTTTAAAAACCGCTTTTAGTTGGCCATGGCGGTGCACGGTGCAATGGCGGTCAATCCAACCGTTTCCGAACGCGTCATTTAGGGTTTATAATATGTGTAAAGATAAAGCAGTGTATGCAACTGTACCTTATTAGGCCTTAAATCACTCGTGTGATCTTATTATGAACCACACTTGTATTTTAAGGACCCTTATTACGTACCAGTTACATAAACTATTATTATGAACTGAATAGAATTCATTATTTGTCGTTCTTCAAAATTTTAATGGAATGATTACTTAAACAAATCTTAGGTATCGTATAATAGGTCCGAATACCTACCGTGACTATTGGTATAGGGATGTAATTATAATGTATTACATTTTAACACAATCTTGCCTTTTCTTACGTTCTTTAAATATGTTATATGTATTCTTATACACAATTTGTAACTACGTGTATACTACAGTTGTCATTTTTAGAACTGAAATTGTGTATTTTCTTGTTTCATTTTTGAAACATTTTATTAAAATTCAACGTGGCAAATGACAACCATTTTTATGTATAAGTAGAGACATAACTTGTTAAATTACGCAATACTTATAAGTAACAAATTATGACACTCTAAATGAATTTAAAAAAAACTTCGCGTTTCCTAATTACTATGAATTTGAATTGCCTTTTGACCCTTCTGTGACCTTGCTTGTACCTACCAAGAAATTGAAGATAACAACAACGAACTTGAAAAAAAGGATGACTTATATGTATTACCTTTTTGCCTACAGACTTAAAAAGAATACTACCGACTTTCCACCTTTTTCTCAACGAATCTAAAGCAATAAACCCGACCCATAAATAACTAGCCTCTTTTAATTACAACGACTAAAAACCTTGGAACAAAAAGACGAGCAATTGGCCCGAGATTAAGTGGAGATAAGTCTTTGAGGCAGCGAATTGAAAGCCGAAGCCGAAAGCCGAGGGAATCTCGTGAAGGGTGCTCAGCAATAGGTACCTTTCGTGTAATAGTGTACGGGGTAACCACTCTGGGGCTGGCGGGCCGCCAAGAGTTGGCTGGGGCTTGTGTCACACCGTGTCGTAATGGGTGTTGTAATGGAACGTTCGTTTGGTAAACTAAATTTATCAGTAACTGATGAAGAAATAACTATATTCATCCCTTTTTAGGGTGGTAGATACTAGCTTAAGAAAAAGACAGTATGCTTCTTTAGTGAGAGAGTCCTTAAGCAAACTATAAATAGCTTGTGTGTTTTTTGTATTGAAGATATACCAATGTTGTAAATATGTATATCAATGTGTAAATACCTATCAACAAAACTCACAAAATATAACACTGCAATGATAATTGGTAATGGCAATCGAAGCGTATTAAAATTGCGTATGTTAGTGTTATAAATATCGAGCCTTCGGCGTAACGACGACGACAAAATCAAAAAGCGACATTGATCTAGTGGTTCCGTAGAAAGACTGGCTAAAGCTGATATCAACATCAAGGCGCGCGAGATTTTCAAATAACCCGCACTTAAGGGGCTACTTTGAAAAATAATAGGTTTTTTCAAACGCTCTAGTGACTAAACGGAAAATGGGACTGAATTTATTTTCGAATATATATTATTAGACTATATACTCTTGTTTTTGGCACAAGCCGAAACACGATTGCTGAAAGTTGCCTCGATAGAAAAAAAATCCAAAGTTGGGTCCTTTTTCCCCTTATTTTTCTCAGCTTACGTAAACTATAAGAGATTAAGCAATATAACTTAGTAAAAAATATGGTATTCTGGTTTATCTAAAAAGTCACAGAAGCAAAATTAGACAAATCTTTATAGATTCGCTTATTTATCGTAGTTTGGTCAAAAAGTCTGATCCCTAAGAGCGCTACATCTCTTTCTTTCGTGCACGGGAGCCATAAACGTGTCTCTTACGGATGGGCGTGGCTTGTCCGAATCGAGGAACGGCCTTAATTCTGCTTACGAACTCTAAGGCTTTGTGTTTATTAACACAAAAAGCGGATAGTTCAGTTGTGAAAGACAAAATAGACCTAAAAAGACTGAAACGGTGTAAATGCGGCTACGCAAGGCTGTCGACGGGTGAACACAAGCGAGTCAGTAAACAACGAGTCTGTTACAATCCGTAAGTGATTTAAAAGCTTTTCATAATCAAATGCCTGGCAAGCCTACTCGACCAGCGTTAGAGCAACGTTCAGATAGTTTGCTGTTCAGCAGACAACTTCGTATGCACAACCGTGGTATAACAGGAATGAAAAATTAATAATAGGAAATCTTTGGTAGCCTTTATATAGGTACGTATGTGTCATTGTTACTTCTTGGTGTAAAAAACACATTGAAGAACAGATGATTCGTAATTTAACAGCGAAATAAGCACAAGTCAATTCGTATTCTTAGGCCAAATTATGCAGAAAATTTGCCGCATGCGTATTGTGTGACTTTAGTGCGACTTTAACTAAACACACAGTGTTATTTTTACACTGAAACCAGGAACTACGCTTTGACTGTATATTCACATAGCAATAGTTTCTGGGAAACACTAGAACGGCAGCGATTCCGTAATGAGTAAACATTAGAATCATGGTTGTGTATCGAAGGGAATATTAACATATCTAAGCAAACTACTGTACCTATACTTAGCAAGAACACTATAGAAGACAGGCAGACATTAAACTAATTAATATACTAGTAGTCCGCCTCGAACTGAGAACTCGCGATTTACTTGCAAACGAGTTGACCAATATAACAAGACCCCAAGGAGGATTTTTTTTCTCCATATAGCTCCTTAACCACTTGATCGATCCTGCTCATATACGAACTTACAAATTTTTTGTACCTCTGCTACAGCCCCAAGAAATTCCATAAAGATCAGAAAAACGTTACTAAAGTTATCGTCAGACAAACTATCGATATCAAAAGCCATCCAAATGCCGAGACGTCCCAGTAACCAGGTGACAGTTCAGTCTGGAGTTTTTTGTAAGAACTCACTTCGCTTACGCTCCGCGAGTTCGACCAGTATATATAATTTTAATTATACACCAAATATCTATAGGTTTTCTAACAATTATTTCAACCACCCATGGATAAATATGCACTAAACACGCAACGAAACATGTAAAGTCTAACTGAACAATAGACCAGGAAAACAGGATTATATCTACCTATGTAAAAAGCTTGAGAGCCACTTACATTCCTTACGATGTTTTCCTTCACCGAAAATCGACTGGTAAATAACAAATGATATTTCGTACCTACATCAATTCCGAAAAACTCAGTGGTGCGAGCCGGGGTTTGAACCCGAGACCAGTGGATTGAAAGTCCAACGTTCTACCGCCAGGCCATCAGCGCTTACTCCTCTATTCTATAGAGAGAGGAACACTTTGTCTCGTGCCTTCAACTTGGCCCGTCATGATGATTCACTGCAAATAATCCGAGGGGAAAACTGGAAGTAATCGCTTAATTTATTTACTTATCAGCATTTTACGTGAGTCACAGCAAACTGTTTTAAAAGATTTAATGTTATTATCCAGTTGCTTTACAGAGTTGGCTCGAGGTGGCAGTTTTGTAAAAGGTATCCATTTTGGATTCGCGCCAGCGACGAACTGATACTAAATCATATCTGTCGACGCATTATAGTGTTTACTCCTTTAGGAAATGGAATATATCTACGTGTACTTACGAGAAATAAGTGAATAAACAAATTACATAATAAGAAACACAAAAAAACGAAGACTAAGATTTTGAAAGAGGTTGAGACTTATCATGAGAGTGATGATATCAAACTCGGATAAATCCATTTGACCCTCTCAGCAAATATCTATCCTTTACCTTTTCTTAATACCAAAATCGCATAATCTGACACATTAATTTATCCGAATTTGAAGTTAAGCGACTCAATTGTAGCCATGAATTGCATGAAAGGTCGAAATGTCAAAGTGCGTCCGGTACTTACTGGTCACCATTCAGTGCGGTGACCTTTGCTGCAGAGCATGTGTGAAAGCGGACCTGTGTCAACTCTAAGCTATTAATTGTCAGAAAGTCGATTTCAAAAGGAAATACCCTTTTTGGATCACTAAGTCAAGCGGACACCAGGCTCTATTGAGCCGTGGACGCAAGCCGGGATAAACACTAGGAAAGTAAAACCACAATAGTAGTAAGAACTTAACACAGCTGTAAGTCGACTATCGAGCGATTTTATCGTTCGACTTACCTATTTACTCGTATTACAGAAATCACTACAATATTACATTTCACCAGATACCAAGCACAGAAGCATTGAATAACATGGCGTTTGGCACAACGCCAACAATCGACACGCTGGGGGCCAATTTCAGAACAATTTACATGGCAAGACAACGTGTTTAACATAAACGGGGATGAACGCTTGAGCCCAGTGTTGCCAGGTGCAAATTGATAAAATTCGCCGCTTTGGGATATTAATGTTTCAGAGCCCCCTTTTAAGTGGATACTGTGCACTTATAGCCTTGTATAAATAGTAAACTTGTAAGAAGAACTAAAGACAGTCTATGCCTGCATGCACAGCCAAACTCAACATTAGATAAAGGTAGTGATGTATTTATAAAATAGAAGTAGAATACAAAAATAAAACTGTTACACATTTGCTGCATCTTACTGGTTTTGCCACTTACCACGTTGAATTCAAGCATATCTAATTGTTATTTAATTAAAGAGGAATAAACTATACATCATTCGTCGCTCTAAGTTCTTCGAGATAAGCGTATATCAATTTGGGTGTCCATTACAGGTTGGTTGCAGACCGCAGCTCGTAAGGGCCTAATACCCACGTAATTTGACACAACAGGACTTAAATATTTTGGACCAACTTAAACTATCCAAGATAAACAGATAGGTGAAAGCCAAAACATAATTGCTTAATTTATAGACACGCGGAAAAACTACGCGTAATTACAAATGGCCGCCGCACCGTTCTAGTTTTAGTACATATAACGGAATTAATGCAATCAACGCTAATTGTACCGCAAATCTGATTAAACCCACCTGCCATTAGACTCCACATGCTTTTCGTTCTATTACTTTTGTTCAAAACAGCTTATTTTATACTGAGAATGTGTCGGTTACGACTCTTTTCAGAAGAGTTTAAAATATACCTGTATTTTAAATATCACGCCGTAGTTCAAAAAATAACCCTGCTACGTTTAACTGGAGGTTCAAAATTCGAATTCGGTTCAAATGCGAGCAATTGAGCAGGATATTAGTATACATATTTTGCGAGTATTTGAGAGATTAGGTTTTAATTAAAACAATTAAGGCAGAAATCCGTGATTGCAAATTAAAGCCTAATCAATTTGAACGCAATGAATAGGCACTTGAATATCCATTTATAGCCACAAAAAAGCTTCATTTCCTGCATTTAACATCAGTAAATATGTGGCCACATGGAGAAATTATGATAAACATATAAATATTTTTTTCTCATTTTTGTGTAGTTAAAAAACATTATTGTAATCTCGTAGTGCAATGTTTTCAGTTTGTACTTTACCTAACGTTGTGTTAACTTTAAGTTCATGCATGTGGTGTTTGCCTTTAATTAGCTGTGCTTATTGCATTAGATTATTGCTTAAGAACACAATTTGTCAGATAATTTTCAATGTGATATTGTAACCGCAAATGTGATATTGGCAGACCTAATAAATAAAATAAATAAAAAAATAATCAGTCGTTATCTGACTAATACTCGTATGTGTACCTTACAGGGATAAGTTCGCCTTTGTACTTTGTTTTCTCTTTTATCATGTTTTATTGTAACTTTTTTATGTACAATAAAGTGTTTACATACATACATACATGTATCTACCAAATGCCATATATTTCTCATTTGCAACTACCGAAAAAAACCAGAAAATAATCTACCTAATAATCACTTAGGAAACCGAACAAGGAACGATGGATTTTTCTAAATCTCTTTAATCGAACTGATAAGAAAAACGAAGTACCTAGGAACAGTAAAACCTAATATCCTACCAATTAGAGCAGCCAATGAAGAAATCCCTGGAGCGCTATTCTCTCGGCACTAAAATCTAATTAAAGATTAATTCCTACTGGCTTATGAGTTTGTACGCAGTGACAATGTTTTTTTCACTCAGCTGTCACTGTGTTGTGCGTTTTTTTAAGCGACCGCGAAATTTTTGATGACATCATCTACTTAAATTAGTCGATTAACTACTTATTTCTGATTGTTATTCTGGTCCACCAGTCGTGCTCTGAAGCAGCAATCAGATTTTGTTAAATATATTATTCATTTGATATTCATGTGGTGTTACTGTAAGTGAATCTTACTCGCAACCTTGCTTATTTACATGATAAATATTATAATATTCATTTATTGAAATTGCACGATTCTAAAAGACGTAAGGCAGCAAGTGATAAAGAAAAGTTTAGTAAATTTAAATAAATATTTGTCAAAAAAATCCTAGGTTTTTTGATAAACATTTATTTCAATTTACTGCGAGTTTTATATTACCCCTTAGTAATTTAATTTCGTAATGTAATCTTGTAACATCTGACACATTACAATGAGCATCCCACGCACGGAAAATTTAATTAATATTTTAATTCGAAAGACCAACCCCTAAACCCCTGAACAAACCCGCCCAAAAATCCACAATAAGTATAAAATAAATCATTCCACCACATCTTTGTTTGCGGTGGTTGACTTGGCCAGTGTTAGCAGCCTAAACCCTTGATTTAGTACAAACCGGGCTTTAGAAAACCCTTTTTTCTGCCCAGCACTAAAAAAGTTAGACAATTTGCTTACGCCTCTGTTTTGGGAAAACAGTAATGAGTACAAAATAAAAAAAAATAGTGTTTGTTTTTAACATTAACAGTCAAGTCGTCGTCTAAATATAAAATGTCGTGCATTTTCATATTTGTAAACTATTTTGTTAGTGTAAATGAGTAGGAAAATTAAGTCACTAATGCGATAACATAAAATTAAAAAAAAAAAAACAATCGTAGCAATGCTTAATATACATAGTACTTTATATTTCTGTGTGAGTTTCCCACAATAGTATTTTTATCCGACTTAAAAAAAAGAGATTATCAGTTTGACCCGTATATTTGTTTTGAAGCCTTATTATGATCGACGTTTTATAAGCATTGAGGACATTAGTATAGTTAGGTCAATCAAATATGGCATCAGAAGATAATGGAAAACGAATGCTACTTCAATAATAAAATCAGAATGATAACAGTCTATAACAATGCAGTTACAGAAACCGAATGGTGGCAAACGACGCATCAAATGTGTGATTACTAACTATGATCCTTGAACCTGTGTGATCCTATTATAAACAAAAAAAAGAGCGGACATTAAAACTAGTAGCTCAGTCCAATTTGTTATAATATTTGTCATGTCGCCGTCAAAGTCTTGTTGTGAACTGGTAAGTCACTGAGGGTCAGTCTATATTTGTCGCCCATGGCAACCATACTCTCACCTATTATACATGAGTACGTCTGGCTTCCACAGTTTGTTTGGTGTGATGCGTAGGTCTTTCACGCCGCCGTATTCGCTATCGTTCCACCTCAGGTTGTAGTCGTTCCATTCCTGTCACACGCAAGCAGTTATTAAAGTGAGGGTAAAGGACAGAACGGGTTTTATATTTGAAAGTTTGTGTTATTACTGCGGTTAGATGTTGAAAGTTGATCATAGTAATATGATACAGAATAGAACGCACGTTATATTATAGTTATAATTATCAAGTCCACTCATCAACATCTATATCGCAAAAAAACACTACATAATTACGTTATAATAGAGAATATTTTGAATAAATTTAATAAAATCGCTCGCAAGTAAATTATTTATTCAAATAAATACGTAATATTGAAAAACAATTTTGAAGACTCGTGCATTGAGGGTAATTTTATATTTTTAATTTCATTAATATTAAACATCAGTGCATTAAATCGTAATTTCGCTTTTTGTTAGTAAGTAATAATAAAAATACATTTTTGATACTTACTGAAACCATTTTGCTGGTAATAATAATAATAATTAATAACGCATACCTATCAGTGGCAGCGCGTCCATAGAACACGTTTCCCGTCGGCTTGCCTAATTTTCAGGCACCTGACCAGTTTTAGCTATAGAGCTCATGAAAAAAATTAGGCCAAATTAAGCTCCGGCTTTTTAAGTAACATTTTGACCCACCACCTATATTTAAGCAAGAAGTTTCGTTAAAAATTATCGTTTTCGATTTTTTTCAACGAGCGTCTTAGCCATAACCCTCTAATGACGTCATAATGTAGCTGGGGATTGGTTACGGCCTCTTTAATTAGACCGCCGCCCATTCGCCAGATTTCATTTATTTCTGCATTTTTTATACTAATAAAATGTTACAATAAGTAGTAAAAATTGTTAAAGACATTAAAACGGACTTTAATTTTGAAAATACCATGATAGAATAATGTTCAGAGCAATAAGGCGAAGTTTCTGTGTCCGCAACCGAAAGGCTCGCGGTATTTAAGCTCCCTACGTGTTGTAGAACCGCCCTGTGCAACCCAAACTGACCCACGTTGGTCTTTGTTTTTCATCAATCAAGTTCGTCAGAAATATGAGGGGGTAGAGATGAAAAATAAAGTCCAACGTGGGTCAATTCCGGTTGCACAGGGTTCCACAACACGTAGGGAGCTTAAATACCACGAGCCATCCGGTTGCCTCTCGAACATTTTAACTGCTACGAACCATTGCTTTAACTACTACGAATCCCTGCTACTTTAACTACTACGCCGAATCATTACCACAGATAGCGCAATCTTCAAATTTGTTTTTCAATTACACCCCAACTGGCTGAATACAGATACAACTTGTAGGCACATTTGCAATAACCTGCTTAAAGAGACAACAAAGCAACTGCTACCAACTTCCCCATATTACAAAAGTTGGCCAAGTTGGCTGTTGGGTGTTTGCGTTAAGAGGGGTCGTCTATGAACTGTCAGAACTAGACAAGTGTTTCAGCGGGCTACATGAATATAGGCTGCATGAAGCACCACCTTAAGGCTGGTTCTACATGATGGGCCATCATAGGGACGCAGCTATACGAAGGAACGAGATCGCAATATCGTTAGCTCCCTCTAACGCATAGCTGCGTCACTATGATGGCCCATCATGTAGAGGAGCCATAACCTGGACCTCTATTCGACAAGGCAAACTGTGTGACACGTGTGAATAGTGATATCCATCTATCCACAAGTGTCCACACCTAAATATCAAATTTACAGGTATAAAATAAATAAATATTATAGGACAATCTTAAACGGCTATTACACATTGCAACCTGCAGGGCCCAATCTGTCAGGTTGGAAGGTGTAATTGAAGGTAGGGCCCGTAGGGAGCTGAAGGAGGGGTAGGAAGAGGCAGGGTACACAACAGATTGGGCCCTGCAGGTTGCAATGTGTAATACCGCTTTTACACTAATCAACCTAGTCCCACAGTAAGTTCAATAAGTCTTGTTTTATGGAGACTAGGTGACTATATATGTATAATAGATAGATACGTAAAAACATAGACCACACACAGATACTTAGGGGGCCCACCGACTATCAGTCGGCCTGACGATATTGGCCTGTCAGTTAGAACAAAATTGACACCTCCGAACAACTGACAGGCCAATATCGTCAGGCCGACTGATAGTGAGTGGGCCCCATTAGATACAGGAAGTCTTGCTGGAGTATCAAAATCAAAAATCAAACATTTATTCAGTAAGTAGGCCACAAGGGCACTTTTACACGTCAGATATTATAGATAAAAGAGAGAAAAAAAAACTACACCGGTTCTAACCCTACACCTCTGACCCGAGGAGAATAACTTTTTACCGGCAAGAAACTCGGCGGGACTTTATTGATTTTGAAGTAAGTGGATATCACTTTTTTGTGAATCGATAAAGATTTTGGCTGTCGCAAAAGTGTGATATCATAATTGTCTCACTAACGACTGTCAGTTTAGCCATGTCAAATAGGTCCTGCTTGAAGAAATGTTAGAAATAAAGGAAAATTTCAATATTCAATACCTAGCGTGAGACTCGAACTCACAACTACGATATACTAACCCACCGCTCTATGATACGAGCTACACACACCAACCAACCAAACCAACTTAGGGGTGTGTAAATGTCTCTGTTTAATACAAAATTAATCTCAAAGCACACACACCCAGCATAATTATGCCTGCCAGCCTTGAGTAGCGACATTTTGTGGAAGTTTGGTCTAAACTTTGATATTGGTGTGGGATGTATGTTTACCACCCACGAAATATTTCAGTCTACAATGAGAGTCTACGACCAACATACCTACTGTTGATTTAATATTGTTGAATATGATGCTCGTGTCTCATATATTTAATGAATTCCGTTTTTCCTTAAAAAATATTTTGTCGCTGCTTTGTTTGAATTATATTTTAATTTCAACGCTGACAGGGATTAACGTTTTTTTATGTACATCAACGGTAGACTTTTATTAAATTAAATCCAATAATAATAACCCAAGATTTAAGTAAGATAATTAAAGAAGGAAAATATATAGGAAAGAATCCGAAATAATTAAATGGCGCACTTCTTTCTTATATTATTTTCGTTGGCAAAGCCTTCAAATATTACAATACATTTAAATAGACATATATTATAACCATTGAGTAACAAGAGATGATATTCCTACGATTTTTTTTGTCCCAAAAGTTGTAGTGAAAGCCACTCACAATCCTATACTACTATTTGATTCCGTCACAGCTGACAACCGCCAAACATGGCGCAATTTTTTGTTCTAGATGTCACATCTAGTAAGTACATACATAATAAATCCATGCCAATAATTACAAATATACATTGTGCAACCTAAGAAGCGGTTTTTGACACCTGTCATCTCAGTACATTTTATAACCTAAAATCGAATTTAGGTTATAAAATGTACTGAGATGACAGGTGTCAAAAACCGCTTCTTAGGTTGCACAAGGTATAGTAGTCTACTAGTCAAATTAGCTACTGTTTGTGAAACGTCAATAGGATTTGTTGCTATCAAGTAAATATGAAAATTGAACTATTAAGTACGTCACCAACTTTTTGTGCCACAACTCGCTACTCTCGAAGCTGATAGCAGAGCTTTTCCGCTAAGTAAAGGAAAGCGGCTATGAGCAGAGAGCCCCTCCTACCTACCTGTCCTACCGACCTAGCGGGTTATGGACTCTCAGGCTTTTATTTAAAAATAATGAAAACGGCAAATAACATTATGTTCATCTTGGTTTACGATGTATTTCCATGAGCGTTGTGAAATAATTAAATTTATGTATAGCAACAGATTTATTCCCCTAATTTCTGCCACCTGTGATCAGCCAGTTGGTACGCGTCAGAGTGAGACAAATTACTCGTTTCACCGCTTCCACTCTTTCACCAAGCTATCGAGATATATCAAAGAGAACATTTTATATATCAAGTCAATGACATGGTGTGGATTTTGTTGCTTGGTGAAAAAGTTTTCGCTTTCAACTAAGTTTCAAAAATTCGTTATGACAATTTTTTTTTTTCATCTTACAATTGTCATTAATGTCTTAAATGAATTAATAATAACTAATACCTTTGATAACATAAATAAACGTTAATTTTACTATATTTACTCTATTAATATAAGAAGCATTGTCATAATGAAATTTTTGGCTAGTTACTTTTAGAGGGCTGCCATCCGTCCGGATTTCCCCGGATTTGTCCTAGTTTGGAGGCCGTCCGGGGTGCGTCCGGGGGGGTTTTCAATAAGTGTCCGGGGAAAACCCGGACACTTTTTATGTGAGGAAACAATCCATTGAATTTAATTATTTAGTGCTGATTTGGAGACGTTCGGGGAAAAAATGTGATTCACGCCAAATGTCCGGGTTTTTTAAATTATTGTCCGAGTTCGGCGAATTTAGAGATGGCAGCCCTACTTTTAGGCAAATAATGGGTACCCATAAGTAAAGAAATCGTTGACAATTTTCAAGAGAATCAAAGTTAAATATTTTAAGACACAACAATAAAAGCAATAATAATAAATAGTTATTTTATAAAATACACGAGTAGTACCAGTACGTCACAATAATACATATTATAGATCCCATCAGACAAAACTAGCACGTATACTAAAATACAAAATACAGTGCATATTCTAAATAGGAATAATATAATAAGGTATTACGTATATAAGTAGGTACGTATACTATACCAGAGACTATTCGCTATGTGCGAAGTGCATAGTGGGGGCAACGAGAACGATCGCAGTGCTCAATGTGACAAGAAATGAAACTGCAAATCCCTTGTCTGCTGTCAAAATAGTGAATCAGCCAGTTACATTTCATATTTATAAGCAAGGAATACAACCTATTTATAAAAAAGGAGAAAAAGAGATTGACCACCTGCCCAAGAGATGGCGCCACAATCATGCACACAGCGAATAGTCTCTGACTATACTAACCATTGCTTTGCTATAATCGATTAATATTTTTTCGTAGTTTGTCAATGGCCAGTATATATAAGATATTGGAAGAAAATGGTCACAAAAGCAACTACACATGCATAGGAAAGTTTCAAGTCATCATGCACCAGATTATTTTTCGTTTTGCACTCACAAATCTGTATATTATATAAAAGCCAATTTCACTTTTTGACGTAGAAAGACTGCTCTCCTATTTTTAACAAGACCAAGGACTTGGGGTCACTACAGTTGGGGTTACTAAGCTGCCATTTTGGTAAATGCTAAATAATTATGTTATTTAATTCGCTTAAC
The DNA here is from genome assembly GCA_911728535.1 of Pammene fasciana. Taxonomy (NCBI): domain Eukaryota; kingdom Metazoa; phylum Arthropoda; class Insecta; order Lepidoptera; family Tortricidae; genus Pammene; species Pammene fasciana. The sequence goes on along the minus strand of OU452276.1, from coordinate 19,616,180 downwards.
AAACATACCTTCAGTGCTGGAAAAAATAAAATAAACATTGTCATTCAAACATTACCTCAACTTTAGCAGCCAGTATCAAAAGTATGTGCATTAAGCAGATTTGTTTTATCTTTTTTATTAAAAAATAAATAAAGGAACTCAAATTCTCTTACAAAAAGTAAAAAAATCATCAAATTTAATTTAAAATATTTTATCTTTGTATTAAATTTAAATGATAATTACATAACCTTCTACCTAGACCAAAACTACATTTAGACATTTTAATCGAATCTCTGCAGTCAAAAAATATTGTTACAACATTTTGAGAAAAACAATCCTGACAAAAATACCAAACGAAAACGATTAATAAACTTTTAAAATATTATTTATGGTCCCAGTGGGGTTCGCAGGCAAACGAAAGTCGGGCTTCGTCATTCCTCATTATGCCTTTACCGTAACTGTAACATTCCATGGCCATGCAGATATGAAATAACTACATCTGTAGCCAAAACAAGCGAACCCGGGATGTGCAGAGTCAATGTACAGTGGACATTCATGTCTCAACCAATAACAATGTGCATCATACAACCGTACAACAAGACACCAATATGATACTCTCAATTGACATCGGAATGCTCTCATTCCAACATTCTCCAACCCGCTTTACCACTCTCTGGACCCAGCGCCGGTGGCCACTGCCACAGCCGTTTAGCAATTGTTTAGTTTTTATCGGATTTCGTCAACCATTAGTACATATTGTTAACGCATTGCGGATTACGCGGCAGCTTGCAGCTAACGAGGTTACTAATGTACCAGAGTTGACCAATCCTGTACAATGTTTACACGACACCCACTAACTTACCTGCAGACAGTCTGGCCTTTGATAGAGTATTATAATAAAGAGTACATAATCAAATGTAATGTCTACTACGTTAATAAGAAAGATATACTAATGGACTAGAGTGACAGCTGGCTCGTACGCAGGATGCACGAAGGGTCTACGCTACGGGCGCAACGCCCTCGATCCATGAACTCAAAACAAATCTCCATAACACATAATCATGACACAAAAATTCAAAACTGCCGCATATTCCACAATGCTACGCAATTTTCCATTAAAAAATAACAGTCAAAGAGAGAAGAGAACGCATCGGGAGAAGGGGAACAGAGTTAGAAATCGAAAGAAGTAAACAGAAACAAACACAAACTAAAAGAAAGTTAAAAGAGTCAAACGAAAAGGTTAGACATTTTATTAAATGTTAATTTAGTTTTCTCTTTTTAATCACACTTACCAATGACAGCCATATATTGGTTATAAGTAGTTGATTCTTCTCGTCCTATTGGGTTAGACGGTGTCAACAAAAACAGAAAAAGGACGCAGTCAGTATAATGATCTAAACACTGTGACTCGACACCTTCTGGACACACAATACCGGGGGCCGGCGGCGCGCGACGCGCGCACACGCTCGTGTTCACGCCTCGCGCGCCGCTCACACACAATCTAATATAGATATATTATGCGAAATGTGTACAACACGACACACCGACTCTCCATGCGACACTCGGCCGCGATGGCGGCGCTCGACCCTCCCGCCTCCCGGAACCGTCTTCAACGGGTGCAAACACTCCAAGGTGTCGTGAAGCGAAATTAGATACATTATTATAAAATGAGGTGCGTCCAAGAGTACTGTGCCATGGTGAGCGACGAAGATAACGCAGTTGCGGGAGGCGGGGACAGCGCCAGACCCGGCTCCTACCACTTACCAAGTTGAGCCAGACGTTCGTGGTCAGGATTTGATTTTTCTCATCCTTATTTTGTAAAACGAACGCGCGGCGACGCAAGAAAGGAACGAAAACACATGATGAACATCAAAACGGTATGCGCAGCTGATTGATTCACCCTGAACATAATGTGCTTCTTAAATTAATCTCGCTAATGGAGGTCTACATGTAGTTGCGTTGAGTCGTGATCGTTAAAGCCACAAACTCATTTTAATCTCCTGGCCCCGATAAATTTGCAGAGGAAGCAGTAATCCGTTTTATAGCAAGATCTCGTTAAGGGAAAGCAATTAAATACGAGATCTTCGCCGAACAGAGGTTTTGTGACGACTAGCATTTTATGACCGGTCTAGAAAGTTGTTTTATCCGATTATTACACTTATAATTACTTTGATATTGAGTATTATTGTGAGATTTTAGTTTAAACCAATATTTACAAGTATTCACATAAGTAACTTATTTAAATTGTTTTGTAGGTAATATTATACATACCTACCTAACTTTTTATTTATTTAATTTAGCTACGTGTCGGTCATTCAAAATATTTTCATCTTTTTTGTTTAGAGCTTTGGTTTTCTTTTTTAAAGATGTAGGTACCTTTTCCGGCAATACATAGAAAAAATGTTTTTATTGTTATAAATATTTCGGGTTCCGGGATCCACTAGTATAAAGATGTTTTCTTATAGGTTTACGGTCTTAACCCATTGGCTTAAAATTGAACTTTTTACAGAAGACGTCTGAATCCATGAAAAATGATAACTCCATTTTTTCATAATGGGCAACTACGGCGAACTCCGCCAACGCTCGCTTAATTAATATAAATGCGGGTAGCTAATTCATTAATGACCCTGATTCGGGGCCGTTATAAAATAAAATGGCCGATCCCTCTTTCAATTCACCGGTAAAATATTGTGCCCCCTTCTATTTTGTAACTTTATTATAATTTTGAGAAATAAGGTGTTCATTATTATTACTAATATTATTAACAGCTTAATGCAACATTGCATTATGGTTAACGTTTATTCAGAAATTTTCATCTGCTTTAAACTTAATTGGCCCATAAACTGTTTGTTTTCGGTTATTTATATAATGGCATGAATTATATTCTTCTAGATTTAAATTGTTTACCTAGTTATTTAAATTGTTAAAATGTCATCTTGTGAAAATGGAACAGTTTTGACCTCCAAAATTCCCAACTAGGTACCTTATTAATGTTCCATACGTACCTTGATTGACGGAACGTTTCATTTATGCCTTTTTTTATTATGAAAATATTTGATCAAGTCTTGAGTTTTCCTCCAATTTGTAAAGTAAATCCAATCTTTCAACCCCCGAGTAAGTGCTAGCTGTTTCATTTCTCTTTTCAAACATCAGATACAACATTTTACGCAATTCGCATTAGGCAAACATGGCAACGTAAATGCTTGAAACGAAACGGCGAATAGGCACAGTTTTCTTTCCCTGCCCCGCTTCCATTCATATTCTGAATAGGATATTTTGAAACGAGAATCCGTATGTTGCTAGCCTTTTATCACAAAGGCCCGACTTATTATAAAAAAAGGTTTCGTTGCTATTAAAATTTTACGGCTTCATTTATTTTTAATTAACTCAAGTTTTAATTTAATCAAACGCGTTCAGAAGACGCGCTTTAGAGAAAAGGGGAAAATGATACACGAGTCACCGCCTCCAGCACTTTGTCTGTGGCCGCGCTCTTTTTCCTCCCGTTTCTGGTAGCAAGTTTTGTTCCATTTCCACCCCCGCATTGTTCCCTTGAGCAGTCTAGGTTCCACTTAGAGCGTTAACTGGATTTCAGTCAGACGTGTCAATTTTCACGGGAGTTTTTCGCATTTTCGAGTTTCGGAACGAGCAAATCACGATCCGGATGTTTCGGAGCGTGCTCGGTTTAATTTATCGATAGACTTGTTCAAGTGTACATTTAACTTTCCACGGACGCGTTCCTATTTCGCCAACTCGATTTGTTTTTTGCAATTGCCGGTTTCGGTTTTGTTTTTACACTTTGCTTTTTACTTTATTTGGGTCGTCCTCCATTTTTGTTTTGTGCCTATCTTCTGCTTCGTTTTTAGTTTAATAATCAACATACCTAGTCTAATAAATACAGTCATATTTACGGCATTTACTCATTATCATATTGGCAAAAATATCAGTTTGAAGACGTTTTTAAATGAGTCCAAAATGTTTTTAAGCTTAATTTTAACTTATTACTACTTTAAAATATTTAACAATAAGCTCGAGGTGAATATGTAAGTGAAGACTGGAGTCGTGTAAAAACGCTTAACTGTAATCCTCAAAGCACTCTCGGCGGTGCATCCGGTAATCTGTCATAAAAACGCCCATTACCTTAACCGCACTTTTAACTCAATTGCACCACGAATGCGTTACGTGCTTTATATCATTTCAAGTAATTTACTGGTGCGGTGGGTGTGAATGTAATCTGGTGGAACTATTTGCATGTTATTGGTTATGGTTAATTTTACAATTTGATACCGAATATATATGTTAAAATTTTATGTAGGTAAAAGACAATCAAAATCGCAGATTACCAAATGTTCCGTTACTATAAATGCCGTAAATATAATGTTCAACATTCAGGTGGTATTCTAATTAATTCGTTTATTTGGTCTGATAAACTATTTAATAATCTATTTGTAAACTCAAAACAATAATTAAAATTATTTCTATGTGAGTGTAGGTAGTGCATATCAACATAGATAGTTATTTACTTGGTATAATATGTATCCGTGTACTTGTCTATTTATAAAATAGACCAATAAATATGATGGCATCGCCTCGTCGTTGGTAAATGTTTCTCATTAAATATGTTAGTTTTACATTATACGATTTACCAACATATTTTCTATGCACTGAAAATATTTTTTCGATCAATGTGTCATATTTTTTGAATGAATAAGAAAAATGTCTTCTATTAAACATAAGTGACCAAAAATAATTCTAATCGAAGTTAGAACCGTCGGCAGCAGCATTTGTTAAAGTGGACGTGGTGTTCAAAATAATCTTCACACGTTCTTGTTCACATGACAATAAGTTAAGACACTTCACTGTACACATATTTTGAACACTTCACCCACTTCGCTACTTCTGCTGCTAACTGTACAATTTTTAATGTGTTCCTAAACATAGTCACATTGATCAAAATACGTCTAGTTATATATACGCAAAATATTGCACAGTAAGTATATATAGCTTGGCTTAAAATGAATATAGTTTAATATTATCTGAAGAAGTAAGTCCAAAGAGAATTACGCGTACAAATACTTTTTATTGAATACCTCAAAAGGAAAACCAGTACAGAAAATATAGAAAATTATAGTTAGAGGTAAATAACAGGAGGTCTTACAATACAACTGGGATCACTCTTCTCTGCAGCTTTAATTGAATATACCATTGCCATTATCATCAACCTTTACTTTATACTGCGGCAAAAATAGTACAAAGATGAAACCTTTTCCAAGAAGGCAGATGAGGATAGGATTTGTGCCTGAGGAGTTTGTGCAAATAAATATATTAGTATCTTAACACAACAGTCTAATGTTTTGAATAGAAATAAGTTCAAAGAGGCTTTTATTGTGCTTTTATTCATGTTAATAACATTCATAAAACAGCCACGCTTTTTGGTTTGATCAATTAGCAACTTAGGTACTACCTATAGCTCGATATTTGACGGACAATAGTGCAATATTTTACGTATATAAACTTGAAAACGACATTTGAAAATCACGCGAGTTGGAAATTGATCATCAATTAAGACGCCGTTATTTAATTTACAGTAATAAATTGGAATATTAATCCATTATTATTGTAATCTTGTCAGTGCAAAGAACACCAAACAGTAACGTAGTGCCTATACGGTACCTCGATCTATTTCAACTGTCGCTTTTGAACGTATCTTCCCGCTCCATACTCCTATTTCAAATCTTATATTCTCACTGGAATCGCGAGCGTGGGCAAGTCGAATTAATCGGCGAATCCAAATTAATTTGACTTAGAGTATTATGCCAACCATTCATAATTTGAACGTGCACTTACACTAGTTCGCGATAGTCATCAACTCGTCCACGCTTGACAAGCGACTGTTAGTGGCGAGCGTCCGGCGGCGCGTTCGGCGACGCGATCACACCTACGTCGAGTTTCCAATAGATTTGAGCAGCGTTTATTGAGACCTCTCCCTTAGTGTAAGGCTTGAGTGGATACTTGAGTTGGGCGTGCGCCGGGCGGAGTGTGCGACGTGCATGTTAAACAAATGAAAATCATACTGGTGACCTGAGTCGCCGCTGCACAAAACGAATGCACGCTCGCCCGCCACGCACGCTGCACGCCCCGCCAAACGCTCCGCTTCGAGGGTCCACTCAAGCCTTGCACTTACGGTTGCATCGCCGCCGCTAGAGCGTCCGCTCTGTTGGCACTGTCAGGTCTTAGTTCACCAACGTTGCGTAAAGCTCCCGAGGAATTTATTGAGGCCACACTGATACGTTTTCATTAGTTTGCCATGGACGCCAGACGCGCCGTCGGTCGCCGCCGCTCGAGTGACTCAGTGCAAACCACTCACGTTGAACAGAGTTCGAACTCACCACATCTATGATCTGCTGCAACGTCAGGCCGAACTTGACTTCGAGCGGCTCGCTCTCGTTGGCTACCGGCCGCTCCAGCGTGTTGTAGGACGCCAGAAGAGCGTTCAGTAGACGCTTCTCGTGGGGACCTTGCTCCGATACTGGAATAGAATAAGCTTATTAGTTTTACAGTGACTGTTGAATATTAGAGATTTCGTTTTATTATCATAAGAGGATTTGTCCCTTTTGGGTTTTCTTACTCGTAATAATAATACCGGATATTTTATCCATTGATAACAAAAACCCAAAAAGGCATTTACGTACACAATTTACAGTACAAAACCTTCGGAAAACAGACGCCCAAACGCCGCGGTTTGGCGCGAAATTACTGTACTAAAATCTCACATATTTTCCTCCAGTTACGTACAGTATGTACAGTTACATACTTCACGGTTATGTTTGAAAGCGATGCATCAATTAGGAGCTTTAACACGCCAGGGATTATTGGAATGAACGCTTTCACGAGCTCTTAGGTTTGCGAGCGCTCGGAATTCATAACTGCTTCGGCAAATGAATTTTCTGTTTCACTTGATATCCTGTTATAATCACATAGTAATTATAAAAAAATAATCTGTAGGCTACGCAAAGCAAATAAGCCTCGAATCTAAGATATAGTGTTGTATGGTCATTAGAAAAGCTAGTACAAATCGAGTTTTTCATTTCTACTGTTATCTAATTAATTTACCAATTTTTCTTGCATGTATTGGTGACAGGATGATAAAGGAAATTCAATTGCTTCATTAGTTAAAACAAACCATCGCTATAACAAAAGATTGAGTTACATGTGTAGTACATTTATAGGTACAGTCGGCCAAAAATGTACCTACGATTGAGGTTCGTTTGAACGTCATGAGACAACAATGTCGTGCATGTTTTAAACTCCGTTAGAAAAGTCAACCTTAGCGATCGTTAGATCTCGCAGAAACTTTAGTCACAACTAGTAGACCACTTTCTTGGCCCACTGTACTTAAGTAGTATTTTGTTAATCGCGTTCTAAAGCTATTTTTATATATCATAAGTAACATGCTTCTCTTCTTTTCATCATTCATACGTACATGCCAGGAGGTAGGTAAACGAGTGCCACCAGTTCTGCAGTTTGTAATTAAACTAAATATCTATTATGTTTAAATGAAAATATTCCAGCATTTCCAGCCCATTACAGATACAACAGATTTTTAAACCGTATTCCAGAAGATCCATTTAAAACCTCTTCAATTACCAATGTGAACAAATATGCATACCTACATATTTGGAATAAAAAAATAAAACAAATATTATGGGGCAATCTTACACAAACTGACCTAGTGCCACAGACCCACAGTAAGCTCATTAGGGCTTCTGTTGTGACTACTAGAAAACGATATATACTATGATTAATGCCCTTACCAGGATTCAAACCCGGGACCTCCTGCTTTGTATGCAAGGTCGCTACCGATTAGGCTAAGAAGCCGTATACAATCATTTATAAAAATAGCGTAAAACAATACCTTTTACATTATCAAATCATTCAAATCTAATATTGTGGCAATACACCTGAACTTAAAAACCGCAACGGATTGCCTATTCCCAGGAGCTATAAATGTCACATATAACACTATTTTACCACCTGTGAAGGTATACGAACGCTTGAATAGAGCACTAGACCTTTACTGCCGGACGTAAAAAGACTGAAGCAAGGGACTTTTATTATGCAACAAAAAGTCACCAAGCGGAAAAACTACACTCGTGTCTACTAGTAAACGTTGACCTCGCGATCCGTAACGAGTACGCGTAATCGGAGAGCGTTGTTACTGTGGTCTGGTCAAGCGATCAGCTCGTCCGTATCAGCAAAGTCGAAACGACATCCTCGATAGTAGTCATCGTTGCTCATGAATATATGCAACTCAGGAGAATTCCAGCATATGCATTGCTCTAAGCCAGTGACACTATTCTGAAATGCATAACTTGACTGCATATTGCAACAATGTTAGTACAGTCAGCAACAAATTTAGTTAAGCGGTTGATGTATTTAAAATGATCTTGGTACAACTTCATTGTAAGAGAATAATATCATGTAGAAGTGTTTGAACACATCGTTAAGTGATTTACTCCTCAGCAAAAATAGTTAATCCATCACTATCAGAAAGGTACCGAAATCAGAAGTCATAAGTTTAGTCTCCTTTCAAGTTCCACTTTAATCCTTCCATTCCCAATTCAGCCCTCATGTACAACCCCAAATAAAACAATCCCAAAAGCCGATTAATAAACTGCAAACCGCAGCGGTACAACCAGGCCTCGTATTCCGATCCCTGCATGAGAACAGGCGACTCGTGGTCTCAATGCACCAGTGTAACCTGTCCACAGCATATGTGAGTAATCCAAGAGCATACCTATAGTGGTTTGATTGAGGCGACGATGATGCCTGTGCTAGGTAGGCTTCTCGAATGACCAGCCTCGATCCCTCTGGGGTCGGTTTCACGACCGCTCTAAGTTATCACACTGCGTATCCAAATTTGCGACAATACGCTTAGTGCGGAGCTTTGGCTTTTATTTCATGGTGTTACTTTTGAATGCTGTGTGTATGAAAATAAGGAAAATACTATAAAGTGCCATCACTTAAAGGCACTTCTGCCACTATTTATTTAAAAAAGGCTTTTTTCGCATACCAATTTACGGACATAAAGGAAAAACCCTGTTGAATATTGCAGAAAAGTAAAAATATAAATTAGTAGTCTGCGGTAAACATTACGGTACCACTTAGGTAACCTTTATTACATATAAATATTCTAAATAATGCCATATAATACCAGACATTAATCCTTTACCTATTTACCTATTCGAACCCAGCTCCAGATCTAAGCCAACCTTCGTAAATTATAATTTATTTCAACCCAAGCTTTACTATAATCCAAAATCACTCCCCGACCCAAACCCGCTAACAGAGCAGAGCTAGATTGATAACCAAAACCGGATTACTAACCCTACCGATAGTTCGAATCCATAGCCCTTCTGACTTCACAACACCTGTATGCCCTCAGTTTCAAAATGCTGCAAGTATTCAGTAATATCAATAAAGATACGACCTTTAATGTACGAGACGTATACACGTAATTGATACTTGGAAACCGTATCCTGAAGGTGCAGAGATCATTTTGGCTAAGCAGTTTGGTAGCAATAAAGTTTCATTAGAGAGGCTTCGATGGCTTGGAGTGGTGATGTATGGAGCGTGAAATGTGAAAGATATGTGTGGTGGACAGCTTGAGCCGAAGCTGTAAACTTCGATTCAGTGTCTTAGTTTACGTGTGTGGCTATTCGTACTTAAAGGTGTGGGGTTAATTACAATTACCATATCATTTCATTTAAAATATATACTGTCGTCACACGGAGAAAATCCAGGATTTTTTTATACTTCGTCCAGTCTGGCATACAAATTGTAATCTCGAACTTATTTTGTGAACTTACTGACGGGATTAAGACATTTTCACAAATAGCAAAAACAGTTTAATGAAATGACAAATCGTGTTCTTTTTTGGGCCGATTTTGACACATTCCTAATCCAAATACTATACCTACCCTTTGATCAAATCACGGTTTTTTTCCAGGACATGATGAAATGGAGGGAATATTTTGACATCCTTCACGGTTTCATCTAATCCCTTAGGGATTTGTTTCAATCCCGGATTTCATCGTTTCCGTGCGACATACACAAATATACTGTATTTTTTTACCGAATAAAACGCGCGTTTAAACTTACGTATGCGGAAGGGAAAGAGTTGTGTTTCAAGGTAATTGTTCAGTTTCATTATGACATCAGCAGTGGCAGAACAGATTCTTGGACGAGAAGCAATCAGAACAATAACTAGATAAACGAACATAATCAAATCTATGAAGCAATTTATCCCAACAATGAGTTTCCCTGATTATATTGATTCCGTGACTTAATCATGTGGAACTTGACTTATAGGATTTTATCAAATTATTGTGTTGAAATATGGCCATGGAACTTATTCTCTGAGTGTTTAAAAAAACTCTTGTAACGATACAACATTAAAATCGGACTGACACCTGGTAAAACTGACACAACATCTAGACTCCGAAGAGGATACTTTCTAAAAATTTTATAAACTTAAAATTATACTACTACTAGTAGTCCGTTTCGTTGCAAACAAGATATGACTAATATAACAAGACCCACATGATGTTTTTTTTCGCGTCTTCTAGCTCCATGACCCCTTCATCGATACAGCTCCTAAACGAACTCTCAAATTTTATGTTATCTTGCTACAAGCCCAAGAAATTTCATAAAGATCAAAACGTTACTAAAGTTATCGTCGAAAAACCTCTCAAAATCAGAAAACCATCAAAATATCGAGACGTTCCAGTAGCCAGAAGTTGTTTGTAAGAACTCGCTTCGCTTGCGCTCCGGTCGTTCGATTAAATTAGTAAGTAACTGAACTAACACCTTGGCTGTGAGTACCGCGCTGCCCATGACTCCAGAACACACCGCCCGCGAAAGTCCATTCGCGATGTGGTTATATGAAAGTTTTGAACTTAAGGTAATACCTAAGGGTTTTAAGATTTACTTTGTGCGCTAGAGAAAAAATCCACTTTATGCATGACAGTAACAATTTTTTTATTACCTTGTGATATTATCGTAGTTAACATTAAGTAATGAGCTGAATTAAATATAAACCGAGCAGAAGCCCAGTCCATCGGTATTCCGGGCGGTATTATTTATTCAGCAAGCTAATGAAATTGGCGCCGGCCGGGAAACGATGCCAAACACCAGTTGCTGGTCCGTACATATAAGCAGCTCAGCTTTAAATGACGCGAACAAGTGACTGCGTTCTCGTCGCGATTGAAACGGGCTGACGTCATTATATGAGAAACAGTGTTGTGCGGTCATTATACAGATTTGTACATGCGTGTATTCTCCGTCAAAAACATAGAAATATAGGAAATTTTGATGGAGTTGTCTGAGCGGAGGGCGCAGTTATACAATTGAGAAACACTTAGCCGTGTATGTAATTTAGTTATTCCATTCAAGGTATCAATCGCATTTTCGGGATTCATGTACTGCCATTTTTTCACTGCCAATCCTTTCGCCTGATTTATTTCCCAAGCAACTTATAGCATAACGTTTAGTTAGGATACCAACGTTTACCAAATTAATATTTCGCATAGTTTTATAAGGCCTTTTCAAGTTAGGTTAGTATGCCAAATAAAAATATGCAAAAAATAGATATGCGAAATGATATTAAGTATGCCATCTGATGATTATTCTTATTCTGCCAAATTAAACTATAGGAAAAATTGTTTGGGAAAACAGGAGTCACGCGGAAAAAGATTCCCCTTAAGAATTGAAGCACGGACTTTTGAAATTGGTGGGACAGGTGTGAAAACAAATACGAATTAGCCTAAGAACAGTAAAAGCGAAACTTATGTGTCCCCTGAAACCTTCGCTTTCAAGTTTGTCAACATGGGACCGTAGTCATAACTTCAAGATCAAAACTTTACGAGTTGGAATTGTTTCTTTATGTAAATGCAGACAATTCAAAAAGTCTTATTTCCAGTTATTGTTATTTTATACGTAGAGGCTCATTCGAATACCATAATTTCTTATTAATTTGATTTAAATTTGATATTGAACAGGATTGGATCAGTGAAAAGTGTATTTCGGCTTAGTTCATGTCAAAATATATTTAACATTTGACATGAATGTGAAATTGATTAACTAGTTCAACCGTTTTAATAAAATTGGTTTACTTAATCATATATTGATTTTGAATACCCTAATTATTTTGAAATTACAGTACCACTCTGGTAGTATGAGATAGAACTTTAACAATTTCAAGGTCGAATTTTCTGCTATTTCTAGTTTAAATTAAAGACTGATCACATCAACATATCTAACCGCCACAGCCTGATGCTTACGTGTCTTTCGATTTTGAAGCTGTAAACCTTAAAATAAGGGCCGTGATTAGGGCAAGTGTAATTCCAATCTTTTACCGAGCACTGATGAAGCTACACTCCAAAATACCCAATATAAAGAGGCACTTGATTTTATGCAGCGTCAGTGTCAAGCACATTAATTAACAAGCACAAAATAAACAAAAACACGGGACTTAATCGCGTACACTTACTTTTAATTTTCCTGACGTTTCGAGCGTGTCATAAAGCTCGTGGTCACAGGCAGACTAGCGAGGAATCGTATCAGCATCTCCTAGCCGCGCGGGTTTTCCGAACTACCCGCACAGTCCTTCTAATAGTTAGCAGTTAATGGAATCCTATAGACGTGTGTAACAACTTACTATCCAAGCTCCATATTCTAATCTCAAAATTTGTATGTAATGCACATAATTGTCACAAAACTGTAGGAATTTAAGATATATTTTAGCGACAAAGGGATACGAAATACTGTCAAAAATGTGTAATGTATAAAGCACACCGCCTAATAATCGCCATGTGCAATAGTTAACATCTGCTGCCGCCTTTAATGCTAATAAGTTTTACCATTCCCTCCACCTATATTTAAATGTTAAATGACAATGAGGTCCAACTTTTCATAACATGCGGATTGCGAACATCTTAAAAATCTTACTAGATAGTTATATAGGATAGGGTCTTAGAGTTTTAGATGCTCCAGGAGCGACTCGACCTCACTCGTAACGGAACGTGGCCAGGCCAGGTTGAGCCATGAATTCACGCGGGAACGAGTGTGCGGTCGCGCTTACTGATCGCTAGGTAAGGTACCCTTGAATTAGATGGCTTTTATAACGAGACAGAGCTGGCAATTTGTATATAAGGGGGGAAATTCTGTCATTATTTTGGTACAGAGAACATTAGGAGGGCAGCGCTTCTGTGGTACATTGTATACAGATACAATATTTTATTCGAAGAATAATAGCGTAAGCTTCGGCCTCCCAATGGTATCTTTAACTAAATAATAACACAATTCATTTGGGTAATATAAAAAATACATTAACCAACATTTTGAGACCAGAGCCGTAATATTTAAATATTACGCAAATGCCTTCAAATTGCCAAATTTCAAGAATTATCGTATTGCTAAAATAAAAATAATTAATGAATTGGTTCAGATATTAATTAAGATACGTCTTACTGGGCGCCCAAGTATCAATCTTACAAACTAGTTTTAACTCTTTTAATTTATGTAAGTAGACCTCTGAGAAATGCATTTTGCATTAGGTACAGTCTGTGAGAATTTAGATGAACCTTCGGGAATCGGCGATGACACACGAAGGTATATTGCTGTTCTGTTTTTTCATGTGTCACTGTTGATAGATACCCAACGTCTCTTTCTAAAACTCGAAGGTTCTTCTGAGAGGTCATGCACTGTATTAACCTCCGCCGATGAAATAGCTGCTTGATGCCCAGATCTGGTAAAAGGGGAATTCGCGTCTGTCCAAATATTATGAAATTAATTCTTAGAGCCGGTTGCATCAAACCGTCGCAACCGTCTGTTATTATCAACGTCATCTTTTAAAAATCTTGTATAGAAAGCGTAAGTAACACTTTTCTATGGGCATGACAGCTCCGTCGCCATATTTAACGTTGATTGGTTCGTTAGTTATGCATGGTCCAACGCGCCTATAGGACCGACATGATCGCTAAACGATGAAGGTTTTCTTGTAAATGAAAAATAAATAAAAAAACATCTATCTATATACTATGATGCGTATGAAAAGGTTATGGGCGCTGGGCTCTCGATTGAAATAAGATTGATATAATTAATGTATTAAAATCTGAGTATGCCTTCTTATTTTATTAACTTCTAGATTGTTCCATAGTCTTAAAATTTTCTCGAAAATTCGATTAACCACCAGAAGTTTATAACGATAATGTTCGACAGACAAACAAGTCAAGTTTCTGAGTCATTATTAATTTTGTATAACTTTTGAGATTGCCCGTCTTAAACTCGGAGTTGTTTTATTTACTTTTATTTTCGAGTAAATTACTTTTAAGTGGTCTAGAGTTTGTTTGTTTGGCAAACCAAAATATATTTTTGTGAGAATACTGTTACGTACGTAATGTACTTATATTATAATTTCCAATAGAGAGATTGTTAAACATAAACAAGGATAGTTTTGTAAAATCGTGTGATATAATATGAATAAATTATAATTTAAAAAAAATTGAGCATGATCTCACAAAGCTATAAGATAATTAATCCAACTGGTATACTAACAAACTATATCTATTTAACTTAATTTAAATAACTTAAGATATACTGCTAAAACTGAAAACTTACAAATAAAACATCTGACCTATGTCTCGGTCGTGGGGTATAGGGTGTCCAGAAGGCTGGCCGCATTTCCGCGCTGGATAGCTATGCTTATCCGCTGCGCGAAATAGTGACCAGCCCTCTGGTCACCGGAAGCCTCAATAAGGCGCGCCGATATCTCCTTGTGGAGTCGACGCGCACTTGGCCCCCAAGGCCCCAGGGTTTCAACCCCAAACGCCGCAATATTCAATTTATCACAGACATTGAAAATAATCACAAAACTTAATTTAACCAGTATATAAAACTAGGTTAAAAACGCATTACAAAGTTCCTCGCGGATTCATAAAAACTTTAACAAAAAACGTTTCTGAAACGCGGTTTTATGGCAGAATGAGGAGTGCCCGAGTAATCGACCAACTTTGTAAATGGCGTCTTTAAAAATAATAAAGTCCAGGGTAATTAGTTTCCCGGAAGTTGATTAACCTCTTTTAAGAAAAACTCCCTTTTTTACTAGCCTTTGTTTGATGCATTTTTTATTGTTTTGTATTCGTGAAGTTCAAGCATTTTTCTGGGTCGGTTATTTTTATCTCTGTTATTGAAAAAAGGTCGTGTCAAAATAAGTGAGATAATACTTAATGGTCTTCTTTCCGGTCTACGATCGCGTTAAAATTCAGCTTAGTACAATAACTTACGTAAGTAAGCTAAGAGAGTACCTACTCTACTCTTTACCCTACTTTACTCTTCTACCTACATTACTCTTCTCTAAATATATATTTAGATACTTAGTTATTTCTTATTAAAAGTTTTACGTTCGCTTAAAACTTCGTATTTATTTGCTTGTTATTAATAGATAAGTAGCTAAAGTTAAGCATGGAATGAGCACTTTACATTTCCTACCATTCAGAATATCTGCTGCTAAAGACCGTATGTTATACAGCCTTGGCCAGAAGTGTTGAGCACCAATGCGATTTTCATACAAAACTGGAAAGTTTAGTCCATCGTTTCCATCTTTGTTTAAGTTATTTTGTCAATTAATTTAAACTAATAGGCATGTTTTGTTGAAGTTAGTAGTAACTGCATAGAATATTTGCAATATGTCGCACCGACTTATATTTACATTTTTGGTACCTTCTGTTTTCATATTTTTTAAGTACCTTGAAAGTGTTATTAAGTGAAGTTTTCTATATTTATAAATAAAATATAACATTTACCGTTACCGTACATTGTTAGGATAGGGAAATAATGCCTAACATCAAAATTGTAAACAAAAAACACCTATGCTCAACACTTCTGGCCAAGGCTGTAAAACAAATACTATATTTAGGTAACGAAAACGAAGCGAGCTGTACAGACGTGATTAAATAGTTTTGATGTGATTTAGTACTATTTGAAGGATAAAAATCCATATCAAAAACTTGTTTCAAACTAGTTAAATCTACAGCTTTCGACGTGAAAACAGTTTACCGAAATGTGCAAAGTTGTCGCGTACAAATATCGAAGGTCAAAGAATAGGTGCCGGTACGTGTCGAGGTTGCAGTGGTGCAATTTTATCGCGCGAGCGGACAATGTTCTCGTTAACTGCGGAATTACGCGATTGCTGTACGAATGCCCGTCTCCTATTCTGCTCAGGTCCGCGTTCGCGTTTTTCGATTAGTGCTTTGTCTGTGTACTGCTTCGGAGGCGAATGATAAGGCTCTCTATTGCACACAGGAGTTCAATACAGCAATCTTCTCTCCATCGTACATACCACGTAAAACACGTTTTACGGACGGACGGGTAGTCAGGGACCTGTGTTTAATATAAACATATAGTAGACAGTTAACACGTTCACGGACACAGCGCTATTCTCCAAACTGTGTGCTGTGGCACTGGTAAATCCCATATAATACCCTTCTATGGCCGGACCGCCACATCGCACATTCTACAAAAGTTGTGGCAGTTATTGACAGCTCAGTATGTATTCGCTATGTGCGAAGTGCATGGTGGGGGTAACGTGAACGATCACAGCGCAGAATGTAACAAGAAATTGGGCTCTTGTCAATATCACATTTCAAAATATTTGACATCACCTGTAGGGTCAATTGTCAAAATAGTGAATCAGCCAGTGACATTTCATGTAAGCAAGGAGTATATGCCATTAATAAAAAAGAAAAAACCCATTTAACCCCCTGCTCAAGAGATGGCGCCACACTCATGCACACAGCGAATAGGTACATTTTCAAACAATGAGGAGGCTCGCGATACGGCGTCACGTCTATAGCCGAAACATCCAGAGCCGTGCGGTGCCGCAACATGCGTCATGGCCTTATACTGGAGATGCGTATGGTTGGAAATTCACCCCGAAGATTTTGCTGTGACAGACAGACTAGAAGTGTGCCTAAAACGGCACAAGATACTTTACTCCATTGTAATTCTATGAAAACTCGCTGTGTATGGACGAAAGGGCAGTTTTATCGAAGTAAAAATCATCGGTTACCAACGTGATGCCGTATCGCGAGGTTCTTCATTTACGTCTATCGACGTACTGTCCGTGAACGTGTTAAATGTTGCTTCAAAACAATTCAAAACTTTTAAGAAAGACACAGTCATCGGTAGACAACGGGTTAATTTGAACCAGGCTGCATTTGACGAGGGTCGTACTCAATTTAACGGGTAGCACAGCTCTAACCCTATTGACAATTCAACACGCAAACTTTATCTAAATATCGGTTCACTAAAATACGAACTAACTATAAATCTAAATTAATTAGTTTTATAGTATCTCAACGGTTTTAATGTCATGTGAAATAAAGCCCATTTAAATAAGTAAACTTAAAGTAAAGTTACTTGGAATGTTATTTGTCAAGTTAACGGAATTAAATTTTATTATACAGGTTTACTTGAAATATAAGTAGCACCTGTTCAAAATGATTACATTTTGGAGGTAGATTAATACATGATATTAATATCAGTACGTAACGTCACGCTCTTACTTTATACTGGGATAAGAAGGTCTTCTTAAAATTAACATTCAAAAAAGTGAATAAAACAACTTTGAACGGATTATATCGCGTATACTGGATTTAAATTACATCCCGCCAACCCGTGACCACGAACGCTGTAGAGTGTTCGAAACGTCGGGATGTAATTTAAATTCAGTATACGCGATATAATCCGTTCAAAGTTGTTCTATTTCATGAATAACTATCGCGGCAACCGTAGACAATATTATTCAAAAAAGTCTCTAAATATTCTTCCTGGTCACAATGACTCTTTAATATGAGAGCCAATAGGAATCTCATATTATCGTGATTGTGTCAACAAAGTGGTCCGGAATTTAAAATGGCTAGCGCTCCACCCACCATAAAACTGGATAGTATCCATTCAACAGTACGCCGTCCTATTATAAAATAAAATCACATCTTCCAGAATCCACCCCCACGAATCTAGGTCTTTGGCGCTCGAAATTCAAAAACACTCATAACGGACACAATGCTCGCTCGGGCCGCTATTGCTTGTCTATGCGCAATAAAGTCGCATCATGGCGGCTAATCTCGTGCTTACAGCCAGCGATATTAACGCCCGAAGAGGTTCCAAATTCAACTTAAATTTATATAGTTATTAACGTACGAGTTGAGTTTCACTTTTCGTCGTAATGGGGAATAGAGTTTGTTCGGAAAGAGAAGTGTCGTAGAATGTATGCGCTCCCATATAAACGACGACACTTCTCTTTCCGGACAAACTCTAATGCCCGGTTCCAATATCCTTTAAACGTTCCGTTCTGCCTACGAAGAGCACAGATTTCAACGAAGCGCATCGTAAAAGTGTTTCTATAATATACGCACTGATGACACTTTCTACCTGCTGTCGGCAACGGCCAGACGTGGGGGATAGTGGGTGGAGCCTGTAGCATTTTGTATGAAGATCACTGTTTTTGGTGTTTCTATAATATTTGGTAACCATTCAAGCTAACCAGGCGTCGCACTTTCGGCTACCCCCCGATTTTGGCCGGTTTTATGTTCGTATATGGGGTTATTTAATGGTTTGATGGATTATTTAGTTGTATTTCTAAGGTAATATAGGATATCATAGTAAAATACACTACACACTGTATTTATTCTCGAAAAATATGAAGAAATAAGTAAACAAATAACTTTAGTTGGTAACTAATGGCTTTAATAGAAGCGTTCATTTGTGTAGAATAGAATACTGGCCGAGTTTCATTGCTCTTGAGTTGGTATGTTACTTGGCTTTAGACTTTAGGTATTAATACTTCATAACGATTTTTTTTTCAATCAATACTAAATAGCGGGTTTGTCAAAATGTTAGGCAACGTAATAATAAAACAAAAAAGTTTAGATGCTTGAGTTTTAACGCTAAACATGTGCAAAATTTTGTGCGAATTGCAAAAATGACTCTTCTGTACAGTGCGTATAGGTCGGTTTATGGGCACATGTGATACGCGCTTGCGCCTTTTTACTAATAGGCAGTACAATGGGACACCCCCCGTCGTGAGGGTCAACTTTACGAACAGGAGTACGTTGCAGTTAGCCTGCATAAAAATATTGTGAAACACCAAAACGAAAAGTGACAACAACGACTGGTATTTTTTGACTCTAACGTTTCGTGCATTATAGGAACCGGGCATAAATGAATGTACCTATATTTTACGAGTAGATAAAATAATCGACAATAGGGAAGATGCTACGTTTCTTTATATCGTATCAGTATACATAGATGACGTTATCAAAGATTCATGACTTCGCAGTAGGTACCAGTGACGACGCATCCATAGAACTAATTTTCCGCTGGCTTGCCTAATTTTCAGGCACCCGAGCAGTTTTCCTACAGTTCGTGTAAATGTAATATTTATGCAATAATTTGTAAATATTTAATTTTATAATCTTGCGCACATAATTATAAATACATCAATCTTAATCATATGTGTCAGAAATAATTGAAATATATACCTACACGGAGTTTTTCATCATTCTTTTTCGCAAAAATAAGCGGCTTTTCACTGTAAAAGCAAAGAAACCGTTCGCTCTTTTTCAAAGCAAATAACACTATCAATTCTTGGCTATGCATTGCTTTAATTTTCAAAACCGAAATTTCACAGAGAGTTTCAGTTGAAAGGCAGACAGGGGCGCGATGAATAATCAACCAGTGAATAAATCTGGTGCAGTGCTCCCGTGGCATCCAGAATATGAGCATAAGTTAGACTAGGGTCAGGTGTCAACCAGTATGGCCAGGTGACACAGCATCACCGTGCCAGGAGGAAAACTTCATCATTTTCAGCCTTTTATCACCCACTGCTTAACAAAATCATCTACGTGTAACGTTGGTAACAACAATATTACATCCTAATGGATAGAGCAGATGCCTGTGTTAGGAGCTTGAAGAACATGGTTGGTATTGCCGTCTCTTTCTTTGTAGGAAGTTTTTCAAGAAAAGGCACACCAGCTGCTTTGATGGAAAGAGGTACAAGTGCCGACTACTTTCTGAAGAATCATCCTGTAAATCAGGTAACCGTAATTTCAAACACATTTTTCAAGCGGGTAAAGGAGATGCCTATGGTGGTCACTACAAATAAAACCCCTTGTCCTATTCGCCCCTGGCCTGGAAGCGGGGTGAATGACAACCCGGGAACCGGGATCAAAGGGACAATTTTGACGCGTACGACAAATAGTGAAAAAAAAGATTGCGTTACGGTGCAGCGCTATTCAAGTATTTCTGAAAACGCTTTTGGCGTAAAAATCTCTTTTCACCACTGTCGGAAACGGAATAATGCAGGAATATTTTTGATTTTTTGTTTTTGTGAAATGTACTCAATGTAGGTACTTACACATTTAAGTGCAGTCAAATGTTAGAGAAATGTCACCTGCACTGCTACTCCACCTAGTAACAAATAGCGTACTAGTAGTACACTAGTAGCTTCATTTCAGCATCATTTTGATCACTTCACCCGCCTGGGCACCCTTTTGCTTTAATCGGACTAGAGAAAAGACCTAAGTTCGATAAAATCTGATCAGTGAATAAAAGTCGGAAGTCCGGCCATGGCCTTCGGTAAAAAATTACAAAAACTATTAAAAACGGGATATTTACCATGTGAGTTTGTTATTGTGAGCTTCCGATATTTCCACATAGTTGCTTGCGCCATTATCACGGAGTAACTGAAGTTTCTGCGAGTGTCAGTTGTGGTCTACCTACACACCATAGCGATCTACCCTCTTTCGAGTTCAGTTACTCCGTGATAATGGCGCATGCAACTGTGCCGAAATATCGGAAGCTCACAATAACAAACTCACATGGTAAATATCCCGTTTTATATAGACTTCGGTTAAAAAGTTTAGACGCCTGCCATACCTCTAGCAACGTTCGATGCAACTACTGACTATATAAAACAGTGACCGCGTGCCACGGCGCGCACGGCAGACATTGTTGCAGACATCGTCGACCAATCAGAAAAAAGCGATTGGTTTGAAACAGCATTCCATTACGGCGAGACCGCGGCCGTTAATTAACGGACGGCGGTAGACCGAGAGCACGAACCTGTTTTAAAAGCTAAAAAGTTGCATGTAGAGAACTGGATTAAACAACGATAGAGACCACACGAAAAATCGACGCCAGGAGTCGAGTTGTAGAAACCTGCCCGTACTACATGCAAGGGTAAAGAAAAAGCACGTTAAAACGAACATTATTAGTAAAATAATGCGTATTGATTGAATATTTATGCCTACTTGATAATAAGTGAGTGAAGTGAAATATATTGATTTATTCCATAGTTGTCAACACAACAAAAACTGTTATATTATAATAAGAAAAACGTATGCATTTTGTACAGAAACATATGTCACTGAGGTCAGATTCAAACTTCAATTATAAGGTCACACGTCACACAAAATCTTCCGGTAAGTATTGGTATATTACTTCTACTGTAGTGTGTCGTATTTATTTTAGTGAACTTTGAATTACTTCGGGGTTTACTTTTAGGCTCAAAACATACCTAGCGGAATTTCGGCAGTAATGTATGGAGCTTTGTCGATGGTAGCTTAAATTTGTCTATGGCCTCCATACATTAATGCCTCCATTCCGATAGGTGTGTTTTGAGCCTTACGGGTGGTTGACTTTTGGGTTCTTTAATAGATAATTGATTTTACTTTAGCTCGTTAATCTACTAAGCAGACACGCCAGCAAGTGAAATCCATTTAAAATTAATGCAAACGCAGAATGTTCTTATTAAAGATGAGGAAACTTTTGCAACATTTTAAATATAAATATTGTAACGCGTTCAAAATAATAATCTCCTAATTTATACCTTCCCGTTCTCAAAGTTTATATCAAAGTTATCCTGGTCTGGTGATCAAAGCAACCGCTGTTTACGGAACTGACACTTTTAAAACTTCAGTTGTGGGGCAATTAACAAGTTAGGTGAACTGTACTTGCGACGCGCGCATTTAAAGTTGAAAGTTGCGAGGATAAAGCTTACAACTTTTACAAATCGGACTTGTAGACAATTTGTAAAGTTGGAATTGAAAAGGAGAAAAACTTGCTGATTTTTAGCTATAGGGAGTTGAAGTTATTTTCGCTTTTGAGACCAACCAATACTTAAAAACCATTTTAACTTCGCTTTTAAGGTTTTCTAACATCATTATCATACCTTGTATATAATTTATCTAATTAAATTTGAATAGGTACCATCGGGTTCAGAATTGCATTACCAATTTATGAACGAATTCATTAATAAATTTGCCATGCAATGCAACCTAGACTTAGACCCGTTTAAAATAGGATTTTTCCTAACATGTTCTTTATTGATTTAATGGAGACTATTTTACTTTTACTTTACTTTATTCCATCTGGGTAATCTAACTACGAACTTTTGAAAAATTCGTCGGCTCCTAGCCTATCGTATTTCTAGTTAATTCTAGCTTAGACTTGTTTCGTGACATGCAGTTATTACGCGACGGCGCTCAGCACCGTGATTACTTTCCAGCGGTCGACGGAAGTGACAGGATATTTGAATGCGATTCCTAACAATTGTTTTAAATGACCGTTAAAAAGTTCTTTTGAAATGAAACAGTGTTGTGAAACATTTTGTAGCACCGACTTTTGTGACGTTATAAAGGCGCATATATTTCGCAAGATATCTATGACAGCTAAATTAAGATTTGAAGCGTTGCTTTTCAAACATGTTTCTTGATTTCGAAACATTATTTTGAATTTCTACAGTTAATGCAACGCGTGACTCATACGTTTTTGTAAACAGATTCATACACCAGCTTTATTTGATCGTCAACTGTTTATATCTAGGGGTAAAAGTGGGAAAGTGCAGTGCTAAGTTGGAAAATAGGTCAGATGCTTGTATGCACCTTATTACGTTATCACAATGTTTGTTACACCCTACATTCCGCCCCATTACGCGGGCGACGTACATTGAGAAACCAATAAGAAATTAGAATCAATTCCGCGAAACACGATAAACAATAAAATGTGTTTTCCAATGGCTGCGATGCGGCTCTTATGTTGACATACAAAATTCTGTCTCACTGTTTACGTTTTTATAAGATTACACAGAGCTTTGAGCACACTGATAGCTTTACCGTTTGAATATATAACATTCACCTACAGTGCGTGAGCGTTCAGAAGAACCTTCGAGTTTTAGAAAGAGACGTCGGGTATCAATCAACAGTGGCACTTGAAAAAGCAGAACAGCAATATTATTACCTTCGTGTGTCATCGCCGATTCCCGAAGGTTCTTCTAAATGCTCACAGACTGTACTCATCCTATCCGCCTCTTCGGCACGAGACGAGGTGCCATATTCTAATTTTAAAATACAAAATCTCAAACATATGTTACACTAACACACAACAAATAATCAACCCATATAGAAGTTTTATTGATGTTGCATCGGCATATTTTCAATAAAACTCTGATATATTTTGATTCATGCAGAAGTTGTATGCGTAGTTAGAGCATTGGAGTTGTACTGAAATTAGATCGTGTCTAAACGTGTTTTGAAGTTAGAATAAAGCCCCAGTTTGCCTAACGATAATACCTATTCTTTAGCTTAACCAATTACAAGTTTGCTTCAACACAGAACAGACCCTAGATTAGGAGTTGAAAATGACCCCAAGTTTCCTAGTTACCTTATCAGCGAGTTACAATGGACCTTTTGTACAACTAAATCTGAACATTGAACACCAAAAGCTTATCGGGACCAAACTTTGGAACTACGTATGGAATTGTCGTTACTGCAACACAGAAGCGGTTAAACATATGTTAGTTTACCTTACGAGTTATGTATGAAACCATCCTAAGTACAACCTGATAGTTGGAAGTTATTTTGAACTATTTATAGAAAAAGACTTAAGGTATCGCTAGAAACAGTGCGAAAACACCTCACTGCGCTAGGTGCCGTCGGAGTACGAATATTTGATCATGGAGGCCAAGATCCACTTTAGTTTGCTGCACCACTGCAGTAAGAAGATAAGTAACTAAATAAATACAGGGTGTAATCTAAAACGTGATACAAGATAATCAAACTTGAATCTATTCATGATATTGAACAACTTTTACTATGGGAGCAACTTTGTAAAAAAATAAAAAAATTGAGCTGCTCCATAGAAAAAGTCAAGGATAGGTAGACGAAAATGTATGAGAAGTTTAATTTTTTTTGTAAATTTACAAAGTTGAGCCCATAGTAAAAGTTGTTCAATATCATGAATAGATTCAGGTTTGATTATCTTGTATCACGTTTTACATTACACCCTGTATAGTAACAAAAATACAATTTTTCACCCTAGATTTTTCTGCGCACCTAACTGCGTCATAAGTACAATGTAAATAAGTCGCGTTTACAAGACGGAAAACTTTAAAGATAACGTTCAATATTGAACCTGTGAAGACAAACCTTGAAACTTGGTGCAAATATTTTTCAAAGGTCACGGAGATCCATTCAGGAAGAATTATCGAAAATTCTACCCCCAAGGAGGTGAAAAAGGAGTTGTAAGATTTTAAGAACTTCCCCGCGGTTGAAGTTACTGGCAGATTTAAAGATTGTAAAGTAGTGTCTGCTGAACAGGACTTACAAGAAAGTTTGAAACAAAAGTTTAATACGAAAAAAATAATCACACATTGTTAGAAATTTACTCGTATGTTTAGCTTCCTTGTCGCTTTTGGACGCGGTCATACACTAAACAACGACACACAAACAGTCGCAAAAGTAATTAAACATTAAAACCTATTTAAACCGTCAGTTTAGTCACCAGCGGTTAGTTAAATCCACTCTAAATAATTACTGGAACATGGTACCGAGCTGTCGGAGGGTTGTCTGAAACTGTCCGCTTCTAACTTATAATTGAGAATATGTACAAGCCATTATAACTTTTGGTAGTTACTACATATATTTAGTTGTACCTACTACAATCGCTTATCTCACTTAGTTTTAGATCCAATGACCTTATTGCAAAGGTACTTCAGTTTAAATTACAATAAAATAACATATTATAGGCTTTGTTTGCGAAAAAGTTATGAGAGTGAGTGAAGCGAAAATGGTCTGTCAGGATCGTAGCAAATAGAAATCCGTGATCTCTGTCTACCCCTCTGGGAAACAGGCGTGATTATATGTATGTATGTATTAGAGCTCCCGCTACACGTGTAACACGCGGAAACGAATACCCGTGTACTTAAGACCGGCGGTGCTAAGGAACCGGTTTACACGAACCCGCCAGGATTCGGAAACGTGTCCGGGAAACGTTTCCAGGAGACGTATCTCAGACACGTTTCCCCGGCTACACGGGTACTTAATACCGGCCCGAACGGTTCCGAAGCTCCGAAGCAGTTAGAGCTGATTCAAATAAGGTTTACTATTGAATGCTCTAATTGTGAACTGCATTATTATGCACCACACTTGAGCGAAATTCAGAGCGGAATTCAGGCAAATTTTCGGTACCATAAACAATTTAATTGTCATCAAAAGCTGAATTCCGCTCAAATGTGTGGCTCCCCTTATTATATGAGGTTGAATGGATTCGAATCATATAGATTTACTTTAAAATAAAAATTCTTTACCTTGGATTCTTTTGAATTCTTTATTTTGGAGTCCTTTATTACAGTCAAGTTCATTAATATCGACGCATCCAACTGAATAAAAATATATGAACACGACCTTATACCCATTCAAATAAGGTTGTGTTCAGATATTAACGGATATTAACGGACTCGACTGTACATTGCCGGAAAGGAGGCAATAATTGCCTCCCGACTGCCTTATTAAAACTTTACACAGTGATAACAGCAAATCAATATAAAATATATATTATACACTGATGTATGTAATGTAAAAGTATCTGACTTCATAGCTGTAGAGACATAATGCAATAACTATGTATTAATTATAATATTGATATTCTATGATTCTCTTTTTTTTATCTCTTTCTTGGTTAATTTAACCGAGTGTAAAGAACACGCGCGACGGCTCCTACAAAATTAGTAACTAGGTACGAATTTAAGTGAACGATAATATGACTTATTGGGATAAGCTTAGATCATAAAATGGGAAATCCTTTATTTTTACTTGAGTGAGTTTCACGCTAACGTCCCGGCGGTCCAGGTAATAAAATTAAATGTATAATTTTATGACATCTTTTTGTGCGCTATTTTGCCCATAACGTGTTTGTTTTCAAATTTTAATCTACCTATTTTAAGCTTTATGTCGATGTAATAAAGCCAACACGTCTGTAAAAAAAACGTTAAAAACATTAAAATATCCGCAAATGTAATAGTTTTGCTGTGGTAATTTAAGACGCACCCTCTACAATACAATAAGAATGAATAAAAAATTAATATTCCTAAGCATTTTTCGGATACCTATCTTGTTGTTTTGAAACCCGCAATCAAAGAGGTAGGCCCGGGCTTAAAAATAGGTACTTAATCATCATAGAATTAAAAATAATAGAAGACGGAAATAACCAAAATATCACCATATTTAGATATGATATGAGGATTCTGGTTATTAAAAAAGCCTAAGTATAGATTGTGTCGCGAGTAAATGACTTTATCTTATTTGACCTCCAAATCCGTAGTATTCACGCTGATTTACTATAGTAGCCCTCAACCAATGTGACGACCGGGGCCATAAAAGTCCACAATGCAACACAATGGATCCTGATAACGCGAGCTCAAGGGTTTTATGGCCCCGGTAGTCACATTGGTTGAGGGCTACTATAATCTTGCTTACGCTGGCCTCTTGTTAACAAAGCGCCTTATCAGTCCTTTGTGACTTAGGAGGTGATCGGCTGCCTTCGGTCGTCCTTCGGACGTCCTACCTACCTACGGATTGTGTTTTTCGACATTATTATTGTTAATCATTCATATTTACTTAAAATATCTTATTCGTTGAAATGTTTCTTTTACGACGCCCTTTTGTCTGATTACAACGAAAACATGTAGGGTTTTAAAAGAGTACCTACCTGAAGTTCTATTTTTGTTTAATAAGTTCAACACGTCTAATAAATGTTACTACATAATACATATCAAACTAATACAATATTAATTTGATAGTAAAGTTTTATTGACGATGTTAAACTTCAATGTTTTTGCTCTAGTTAGTGATCTATTGGTGCAAAATTTACCTGCTATTCTATTACCATCATAAAAAGGGCACACCCACAGTAACCATTTATTAAATTTCTACTCTACAGACCTCGCAATAAGATTCATAATGACCAAACTCCCCAAATGTTTCATATATTCATTCGTACCGTTTGAACGACTCGACCCGTTCGACTCTTACCGCCAAGGACGTTTCCAGATCCGCGTGTATTTAAGACACGGTTTTTTCGACTACCCGTTTAACCGTGGACACGGATCTTAATTACACGTTTCTTAATTACACGTGCGAAACGGGCCAGAAAACCGTGTAACGTGTTATTCGGAAACGGGTATTCGAAACGGTTACACGAGACCCGGAAACGACCGCGAGCCCTAGTATGTATGTATATCTGCCGTGGGGTGCCCGGCCTTAGAATTGTCCCCCACCATATCGTCCCGTGGTTGCAGTAGGAGTCTGCTAAGGGAATATACCGGGAGATGGGCAGCAGCATCTTCCGAAAGCCTAAACAACAATAAACAAAAAAAAACTGCGCGTGCCAAACCGCCTGCCAAGCGTGGCGCGTATGGCAAACCCCCCCTTTCAAAGGGGAGGCCTATGTTCAGCAGTGGACGTCTTATGGCTGAGATGATGATGATGATGATGATGTATGTATGTTCATAGTTTTGAACATGCTAAGTGAAATTAATACATTTAAGTACGTAACTACACTCAGGAATAACAACTGGTCACTTAATTACGCGGGGTCTTCATATCACTTAAAGGTTTAGATTCTGTTAATTTCATAGACTCCTTAAGTTCTAACAAAATTTCTGAATACATTTTTTGTTAAAAACCTTTCTCAATACAAAACCTCCATATAAATACACATAGTTAAAAAACTCATAATCTAAATTAACAATGAAATTGTACCATTCAAATTTCTCCTAGACCAGGACATCCCAATAAAAGGTTTCAATTCAGTAATAAATTTTCTCACCGAATACTCCATTATCTATAGTCTCAATACATTGAAGCGTTCAATCAAGGCGGTACTGTTGGAACATGAAGACAACCTCTTCTGCCCGGAGCTTAAATCAATTCGAACTTAGTTACAGTATTGTCCAGACCCCGGGTAGATTGAGCTCCTAGCTACCTATTTAATATCACATCGCTTGGTAACTCAAATTTAGCTCTAAATCCTACTGATATTGACAATATATTAAGCGAAATATTGTGTTGTTCTTTACAAACACCTGAATGGATTTTGATAAAATTTAGCAAACAGGTAGATAATAACATGGAAAAGTCAAACGATACTTTTCATCTCAGAATTAATCTCTTACGGAAGTCAAATGAGGGTTTGAAGTTCGGGAGTACCAGCCGAGAGAGGGTTTTGCGCGTCGCGGGTCAACCTAGTCAGTTATAACTAGGGATGTCACGAATATTCGCATTCGCATTCGTATAATGCGAATATTCGCATCATTTTTGACATTCGTATCAACATTCGCATTCGCATGAAATGATGCGAATATTTTCCGAATGCGAATGTGGGCAGTACGCATCATGTTTTGACCGCGTTAACCCAGCCGATGGTCATATGCTTGTTCATACACAGGAAGTGAAAACGACGGTATCACTTGTCTCCTTTTGATCAGTAATATAGGACTCCGTTACATATCATGTTCTGTATTTAGCTATGGAAGCAAAAATGATAAGCATCAAGATTAACTTTTTTGAATCTACTCCGTAACATTCGTATTCGCATTCGCATTCGGACATTCGTATAATGAATATTCGCATTCGCATTCGCGAATGTGAGGAAAATGACATTCGTGACATCCCTGGTTATAAGGTTATACCTATTATAAAGTTCATTTATTTACTTGCACAACTGACAAGACAGCTTTACGTGTCCCAGCCACTTTGCTCAATAGAGGCCCCGGAGATTAGATTCCTAGTCAACTAAATGTATACCAGTTGTAACAAAAATGCTGATGATTATGATAAACTATGAAAAAATATTTCACGCGAAAAAGCAATTGGTTTTGTATGGATGATGGAGGGTTAGCCGGCTGGGACTACGTGTCCCATATACAAATAAAAAAAATCTTGTCCATTTTTTTTTCTCCTACTTATTCTTAGTCGCAATACGATACCAGTTATGCCATTAAACGGTGCACCAGTGTTTTTGTTATATCCTGTTTTAGCATAATAAAGTATATCTAACATCCAAATTATTGCTCTAAGTGCCAGTAAGATTGTTCCGCTGTTTTTTAATGTACTTTTAAAGCAATATTTTATAAATAATCACCGAGCGGCTATAAAAAGGATATTAAAGTACAAGAGGAAGTTAAACATAAAATACTACAGAACTTCCAGAGTCCCACGAGACCCACTCGGTTCATGCAGACGCGCCACAAACTCCAAATATCGTGTTTAACTAAAAATCAAGACATAAACCCAAAGCGCAAATATACAGTGAATAAACCAAGCAAAAAAGGCCAAGAATCTTATCGTTCGGCAAATACTAGCGAGCAACAGCGTCGGGAGGCTGCTGGGGGTCAGAGAGGGGCCGGAGAGGGGCCAGAGGGGGCCAGAGGGGGCCTGAAGGGGCCGAAGGGGTCGGACATGAATGGGTCGCGGCCACGTGCGCGCCGGGCACATTTGGACGCTCCGATAGGCATTGCGGCCGTATTTTTAAATGCCTATACGACCTTGAGGGATTAACACATCTCTTTATGCATGTGTGGGCCGAATAAACAGGGCTTTCAGAATATAAAAGCACGGTTTATGCTCGGTTTGTGTGGATTTATTCCATTGTTTTGAAATTATTACTGTACCGACAATTGAACCGGAATAAATAGAAAGTTTGAAATGGTTTTTATTTTTAGCAAACATCCTGTATTTTCGCGGTTGATTATTCACGGCCTTTCCATTGGTCATTTCTCGCTCGCACGTAAATATAAGTATGAGCGGGATACATGATCAACAATAATTAAAATTTAAAGACCGAAAACCGTACTCAAAATCGCTTGCGCATTGTTACATAACGCAAATAGTCGCACCCCATGGACACAAATACATATATGGACGCGATTATTCGTGTGGGTAACATATTGAGAATGACATGAGTACAGTTCAGTACCAGGAGCCCGTTACGTCAGTGTTCGTAAATACTTTGCTCTAAAAACTCTGTAGCGTCGCAAACAAGTGTAGCGTCGCATAGCAAACTGCGGCAATAATTTTATTTATTTATTTTATTATTCAAATGTTCTACACAGCATTACAGTAATAAAACCAAGGCACTGTGAACTACAAAACAATTAACATTAATCTGTACTGAAATACTTATAATTTTAAACAAAAAAGAACCGACTTCACTTAGGATCCGCTATTCGAAGAGGAAGTGGCCGAGTTGCTGTAAAAAATAGTGAAATCACTATAGGTGAGCCTATAATAGTTGAAGAGTTCCCTCAATTTTCTCCAGGATCCCATCATCAGACCCCGACTTATTCGTGTTCGGTTATAAGTGTTCGATTAAAAAAAAATTTTGAAAATCGGTTCACGATTCACGGAGATATCGAGTAACATACATACAAAAAAAAATAATGATAAAAAAAAATTCAGTCGAATTGAGAACCTCCTCCTTTTTTGAAGTTGGTTAAAAACAAGTTAAATATATTTAGGCGGCGTAACTGCGTGGCTCCGTTGCCTCGTCTGATCTGGCCTAATATAACCGCGAACCACTTCGTCATTTCGTCGTCATCATCGAATCGTCTATTTAGTCATAGTCATAGTCATTTTATTCATATAACAATATACATTGCGTTTGAATTTCACACCTTCATTTCATAATTACAGTTTGACAAGTATTAAATAAGAATCAGAATTTAAAGTGTTACAATTATCTAACATAATAACAAAATTATAACAAAACTTATATACCTAGGTCTATGTCAAGTTAATTAGATTAATTCATCATCATTTATTTATTAATATTATGTCAGTAACAACTATATATTATAATAATATGAATACTATGTCAGTGAAAACTTTGTAATAATAAACTAATATAAACACTGCGTTGCCCTCTGAACGGACAAAAACTCGTCCACTGTATAGAAGCACTTCTTCGACAAATAAGTTTTAAGACGCTTTTTAAACAAATTTAAGTTAGTGACTGACTTCAATTCGGATGGCAATCTATTAAACAGAGCGACTGCCTGGTATGCCGAAGAGTGTTTGACGACTTGCAGTTTAGTAGTTATTGTTTGTGGTAAGTCCTTCCTTCTAGTTTCCAGTCGCTTTTGTCTTTCTTCCAACGTTTCAATACAGTTAAGATACTTTATAAGGTCGCTGAGAATGGCAAGAATATAAAGACTGGGTACAGTAAGAATTTCAAACTTATTAAAATAGGTTGTACAGTACATGATGTCATCTGAGGTATTCTGGCTATTGTCCTTATCGCTCTCTTTTGGGCTACAAGGGCAGACTGAGTGTTGTAAAGGTAGCTATTACCCCAGAATTTTACGCTGTACCTAATTTTAGATTCCACCAACGCGTGATACACCAGTTTTAGCTGAGCCGTGTTCACCTCATCTCTAAGGCTTCTTAGTGCATAACAAGCCGAACTTATTGAGTTGACTAGTGATGATAGTTCCTCTTTCCAACACAAACTCGAATCAATCCTGACTCCGAGAAATGTAACGGAATCTACTTGATTAATTTCAACTCCATTTGATAAAACCTGCAGGCTGTCTTTGTTCCTCGAAGTAGTTTTAAACAATAAAGCATTGGTCTTGGCGCAATTCAATTTAAGGTTGTTTGCGCAGAACCAGGTAAGTATTTAGAGCTTGCAGAGGAAAATTAACTTTATAGTTCAACTGTATCATGTCCTCCGCCGATACTATAGCGTTGGTGTCATCAGCATATACCACAAGCTTTACACCCGCAACTGAATTCCCTATGAATGATACTAGGTCATTGATGAAAGTTATAAAGAAGATAGGACCTAGAATCGATCCTTGTGGGACTCCTCTTTCTAACTTAGCTAATTTAGATCTGTGTACGGTTTCTACGCTGTCTTGAGTCCATTTAACTTCAACAAACTGTTGCCTTTTTGACAGGTAAGACCTAAAAAGGTCAAACATTTTCCCTCTTATACCGTATATTTGCATCACTCTCTTTCTTATACGCAAGAGCCATAGAGACGGGGCCAACGTTTTGTCGATTTTCGAACTTCGCGGTAGGCCCTCTGGTGTAGGATTCGGCAGAGTGCCCCGGAACCGCCGCAACACGACACCCTTCGGCCAAATGTCTAATTATTAATGGCATTGTCGTGCCGATTTGTGCCCACTTTGTTGAAAGGGCGAAGATTACACCCCCCTGATTATTTGTATTCCGAGACAGCATTAGAGATTTCTCAGGGCTCGTAGGAGCATTGTCCGGATACTCAAGAACCCCATGGAAATTGAGTAGGCGTTTTAAAAGTATTTCAGGTAGGTAGGCAGGTAAAATTTTACAAATGTTAAATTGATAATAATTTTAAACAAAAAAAAGAACCGACTTCACTTAGGATCCTCTATTCCAAGAGGATCCTAAGTGAAGTCGTCACTATTTTTTACAGCAACTCGGCCACCGAGTTGCTGTAAAAAATAGTGAAATCACTATAGGTGTGCCTATAATAGTCGAAGAGTTCCCTCGATTTCTCCAGGATCCCATCATCAAACCCCGACTTGGTGACAATGGGACCATCTAGGGGTTATACCTGTTCGATTAAAAAAAAATTTTGAAAATCGGTTCACGATTCACGGAGATATCGATTAACATACATACAAAAAACAATAAAAAAAAATAAAAAAAACAGTCGAATTGAGAACTTCCTCCTTTTTTGAAGTCGGTTAAAAATCACTGGCATATCTTAGTATTTATCTAAGTATTATATAAGCGCATTGAAGTATCATAATATCGAGAAACACAAAAAGTGATACACCGAATAAGCCTGAATACTACAATTATAGAGGTCAAGTTATACTAGTTACTTACTCACGTTAGACTTTTGTTATTTATCTTATCATGTCAAATTTTCAGTGAAATTGAATTTGTGTCTTCTTATTACTTTTTATTCTACTTCTTTACGTTTTCCTATTTTTTTAAAATTATGTGACTTGTAATAACAAGCGATACCATATTCCTTCATAATTAGAAGCGGAGATCAAAGCGAAACTTTTCACTCCGGGGAAACTCAACTTTGTTCTGAGATTAGGTACTTACTTGCTTTTGGTAATGGATGACCTATTTTTTTTTATCCTAAGAATATAATTTATTAGATATTTATAATTATGATACTAATTATAAAAAAAGTTGTGTCAACTTCAACTGCTAAAAGCGATTATCGGTTTATTTTGATGTACTAAGCAGAAACGTGTGCGAACAAAATTTCAATTTTATCACTACATAGTATAAAACAAAGTCGCTTCCTGCTGTCTGTCCCTATGTATGCTTAGATCTTTAAAAGTACGAAACGGATTTTGATGCGGTTTTTTTTAATAGATAGAGTGATTCAAGAGGAAGGTTTATATGTATAATTGCACCCGTGCGAAGCCAGGGCGGGTCGCTAGTTAATTATATAATAAAAAAAAAATGGAAATATTTACGAGTCGGGTGAGATTCTAACTTTTAACTTATAGTCTCTCTGGCCAAACAGTGCAGTAACAGTTGAAATAATAAGCTATACTTATCCCTTTTTTTGTAGCTAGGGTACTAGTGTTAGGAAGAGACAGTATGATTTTCTGTATCTATGCTTGATGTAAAACGGATTTTTTTTATCTTTTGAAGCTTCTAATTTTAACAGTTTCGAGCTTAGACTACCATATGCATTTTGTATATCTGCCTCCAGCTATCGCAAATTATGTATGACTTATTTATATATAAAATTTATACATACAATTCTTTACATTCATAATTCAACGACGTGTGTACACTGTACAATACAACGGTCTCCGCAAATCCTCTCTGTCGTAATCGGCTAAGTAATAATCTGCTGGTACTTAGCTGGCTCATACAGCCGGCCGCTGTTAACGGGTCGTACATTAATGACTCACACACCGACCATACGAGAAAGATCTGGCTTCATAATCCATCTTAACAAAAAAAAACATGACAAATTTTCGTTTTTGTAACATGTTTTTTGGAACAAAGAAATGTGTAATAAATTTGTGACTTGTATGTATCTCTAATGGCTATTGCATACCCTTTACGTCTACATAATATTGAGTACGAATCCTATCCTTACCAACGAACGACACACGCTCTCTATCTCATTATTGTCAATAATCCTGGTGCTTTAAAATACATAAACAAGCACAACCTATCTTAAACATAACTTCAACACACAACACTCCAATAAACAACCAATATTGAAGTTGTATGGTAATTGTATCGAAATAATTTTCAAGCAAATTCTGACATTTCTGATTCAGACGTAAAGGCGCTAGCTGTATTACGTAATTAACGCATTGGAGTTGTATTGCAGTTGGATCGTGTATAAACGTATTTCAAAGTTAGAATACAGCCTCATCATCAAAACATAATTAAAAAAATACAAATTGTCTCCCCATTCCTCGTCACCCGTGCGGTCGCTGTGTACCCTGCCAGGGACGCAACAGCCAGGGCGTCGCCTAGCAACGCCGGGCTCGATTCTTGCCCCACTTACCTGCAGCCCTGCGAATTCGGTAAGGTCAGCCCTTACCCACAATCGCAACATCACATCTCCCTACACAATCCAACCAAACATGAACTTTACAACCTTCCTGACAAGATCACTATTCGAACAACATGATGCGCATTTGGCAATTATCGAAAGATCCTATGTTAATTCGGCTTGTAATTAAAATTAACTCTTAAGTTATTGAAGCTAGGTTGTTAATCCTTTGACAGTGGGATTTCCATTGCTTAATTTAAGGGGTGGTGAAATGTTTGGAATGAAATTATAATCTGAAGGTGTCTTTGCACGTGTCGGTAATACTGATTTTAATGAGAATCTAAACTGGCACTATTGAAAATGAATAAATGTCTAATAAATTATTATTGGTATTTACGATTTTACCAATTAGTTTTATAGCTTGTGGGACTAAGTTGTCTATGTGTGCGTGACTCGTAGGGCGCTGTTATTCAATCATTTTTCAAGTTTTCGCTATCGTAAATAACGTTTGACAATACACAGATGTCACGTATAGTATTACTCCTATCTCATTTTCTCATAGGTTGGCTGGAAGAGATCCCTTTTAGGGATAATCTCGAATTTGTGCGTATCTTTTTTGTATTTTACTAATGTTTTAATGTTATACTTGTTTTTTGTGCTATAAAGTGATAGATACATACATACATACACAGATATTTTGCCTTTTATCGACGCGGCCAACCACACTGATTAACCTACTAATTCCCTACCTATCGCCCGCTGCGGGGTGAGGTAATTCTATTCGGGGCGGGGCGTAGAGTGGTCATTCTGTATACTATTATTTTATTTTTCCCTAAATATCATCAGGCTTGTGGATAGTACATTCGTTTTTACTGTAAAAATTACAAAGTTAAAAGCGGAAAGTTGAAAGTTTCAACCCCGTTTTTGCCCCTTTACGAGTTAAATTTCTAGAAATATTTTATAAACATATCATAAAGAATTATATCATAATTTTGTCTGTTTAGTTTGTATACAAAATGACAAAATATAATTAAAAATGAGAAAACTTTGTATCTTAATCTTATTGGTGTAAAACTAATTGAAACTATTCTCGCATTAGCAACGGCCTCGACAGACAACGGGAAACTTCGGGAAATTATTACCCAGTAAAATCCCATTATCATTTTACACGAGTATCTATGTGTAGGTACATAGCGTATGTAACCAATAGTCCAATCAACGGAGACATCGAAATTATTTAATCCGACCCTAACGTACGAGTAGTAGGGCGAATCAACAGTAATAATAATAAAATATAATAGATTTTTTATCTCAATTCGTTTTGTTATAAGTATTCTGTCAAAAGAATTTGTATTGTCTGCTGCCTTCCATACCTAATCTCTGGATTGTTTTCCAGATGCTTAAATGACCGCTTGATGTCCAAATTTCACCTAATTCTCAAAGCAAATATCTCTAGACTTGAAACAAGTAAAAAATAACCGAAATGACACAGGAATAACCTGAATAATAACGATATCTAGATTGGCACGTAATTGTTTATCATCATCATCTCAGCCATAAGACGTCCACTGCTGAACATAGGCCTCCCCTTTGGACAATGGAACTTATCATTAAGGGTTATCGTTTATATGATAAGACAATTTAGGATAAATTCATTTCATATATGATTACGATGAATCGAATAAAAGTAGTGATAAAAATGCATGGCACCGACTGGGGTAGTACAAATACATTATATACGGGCGTGTACTGTTCCGTGCTAAAGTTTAATATCGGCGCAGCCGGTCCTCAAGTGCTTGTTACAATTTTTAAACGCGACCGAGCGATATCCGCTTATGTGCTCGATTGTACAGTCAGCAGCGGATTAAGAACTGGAATGAAGTATCATGATTTTTATACCTTAAAAAACATATTAAGGTGCGTTGGGTTAAGATAGAAAGGTATTTTTTTAGGGGTAAGACAAAAAATCATCCATATTCCGGAGCATTACAGACTACTTTTTACCTTACCCCTAAAAAAATACCTTTCTATCTTATCCCTACGCACCTTATAATGAATTGAAGTTATACCTACATAAAACATACCAAAAGATTAAAATACCATAATACAGTCGCCATCAGATATGTCGGAGCGGCCAAGGTGGTCATAAATATCTGAACAACGCCTCTATTGTCAAGGCAAAAAACATGTTCAGATATTTTTAAGTACCTTGGCCGCTCCGATGTATTTGATGGCGACTGTAGAAAAGAGGAACCAAAAACAAAATATCATTATGTTAAATCGAAAGTCACACGAAATACGCAAAGCGTTTGTTATACATTTCCCATTTTTTTATTTAATACTTGGGCCTTATTTTGGCAGATACTGTTCAACTAATTTAATATTAGCACAAAAGTTATATCTAAACTATTTGAGCGGTTCAGCGGGAGATCCGCAAAGTATCCGAAAGTTCGGCAAGTGTGCGGTTCCGATTTACATTATATCCGCGCACAGCCGCACACATCCGCACATAACCCGCTTGTATACGCCAGAAGCAAACTTCCAATTGTTACAATCTGTTATTGATATGATATGATAGTCAAATCGGAATGTCGTATTTTTCTTATAAATCTTAAAACTCAAATAACTTTAAACCCAATGATCAATGATATACCTACCTCTGATGCCTAGTTTTGAAATGATTTCAACCTCATCATCTCAGCCGAAAGACGTCCACTGCTGGACATAGGCCTCCCCCACTGAACGCCACAATGACCGGTCCTGTGCCACCCGCATCCAGCGGACTCCAGCGACCTTCACCAGGTCATCAGTCCACCTTGTAGGGGGCCTACCAACTCTTCGCCTTCCGGTGTATGGTCGCCATTCGAGAACCTTAGTGCCCCAACGGCCATCGGTTCTCCGTGCAATGTGCCCTGCCCATTGCCACTTAAGTTTAGCGATCCGACGGGCTATGTCGGTTACTTTGGTTCTGCTACGGATAGTATCGTTTCTGATACGGTCACGCAAAGAAACTCCTAACATAGCCCTCTCCATTGCTCTTTGGGTGACTTTAAGCTTTTTAATATTAGCTCTTTAAGATTTCAACCTAATCAGGTTGAAATCATTTCAAAACTTACCTAGTCGAAATGTCGTATTTATTCTTATAAATCTAAAAACTTAAATTAGTTTAAACCCAATGATATACCTCTGATTTATAAGTTTTAAATCATTGCAAAACTTACCTAGTTTAAACTTACCTCTAGAATAACGTTTTTCAAGGATAACTTCGTATTTCCAATTATTAATCTTTTAAAACTTCCAGCTAATGTTTACTGAGATGGGTTACCTAAAGTACCTAGTATTTTTAATTCAAGGCAGTAATCTGACAACTCCCGCCATAAATTGTAAGAAACCACTGTAGGCCAAGAGCTGTCAAATTACTTACTCTCTTTAGTCACGGAGTGAGCGTCACTACGCCGCATAA
The DNA here is from genome assembly GCA_911728535.1 of Pammene fasciana. Lineage (NCBI taxonomy): Eukaryota > Metazoa > Arthropoda > Insecta > Lepidoptera > Tortricidae > Pammene > Pammene fasciana. Next base: position 19,577,812 of record OU452276.1, on the reverse strand, counting down.
TCAAATTATTTCATGAAAAATTTACAGCAGTGTGGTATTTTCTGGCTATATAAATAAATTTAAACAAAAAATGAACCGACTTAGGTACCAAAATCAAATCAATAGCAGGTTTGTAAAATAAAATTCCGCACCGAGGCCTGAAAGTTTAATATCGCGTCCCGTACACTCGGCGCTTTTCGATATGCATGTTAAGGTGTATCGCGTGAGTGCTTCTAATAATATACAGGGCGAATTTTTAGTCAGAAGGTACAAAAAATCTAATATTCTTAACAAAATAACCTATTTCATGGTAATACAATGTCAATGAACACATGTAAATAAATTTAAATATAATAATTTTAACAAAAAAAGAAGAATCTAGTTACATGGTTCATAAGTATCAAAGTATCGAAAAAAGAACCGTCGTCACTTAGGATCCGCTATTCCAAGAAGAAGTGGCCGAGTTGCTGTAAAAAATAGTGAAATCACTATAGGTGTGCCTATAATAGTTGAAGTGTTCCCTCGATTTCTCCAGGATCCCATCATCAGATCTGGACCTGGTGACAATGGGACCAACGATGAAGTATACTCTTTCAAACAAAAAAAGAATTTTCCAAATCGGTTCAGCCGTCTTCGAATAATCGGTGAATATACATAAAAAAAAGCAAAAAGAAACAAAGATCCCGACGAATTGATAACCTCCTCCTTCGAAATCTTGAAGTCGGTTGAAAACCTACCTGCAACTATTTACGTACACACTAGCTATTAATAAATATTATTATCGAACGAGCGGAGCGTAAGCGAAGCTCGTTCTTACAAACAACTTCAGACCCAACTGTCACCTGGCTACTGGGACGTCTCGGCATTTGGATGGCTTTTTGATTTACATAGTTTGTCCGACGGTAACTTTAGTAACGTTTTTCTGATCTTTATGAAATTTGTTAGGGTTGTAGCAGAGACCAACAAAATTTGCGAGTTCGTATATGAGCTGGATTGAGACGGGGGTTCTGAAATTAGAAGGCCTATAAAGGTTTTGGAAAGGGGTCTTGTTACGTTGGTCATCTTATTTGCTACTTTTACGAGCAAGTATGGTTGAGTTTGGTATCAAACGAAAGGTATTGATTTACCCTCTTATCAAATACTTATTAACTGCTTACTGTTTCATAATAATTAGCAACATAAAATAGATTTCAAAAATATTTTCAATTATATTTTGCTTTTGGTGTAAATAATTTGACAACTGACATTAACACACACACATTAGAGAGAGTTACCATAGACGCAGAATGATTTGATGATGGTGTCCGAAACCTGTCCACAGATGAGAACGACATGTCAAAGTAACAGAGTGAGAGGTCGATGTAAATTAAATGAGACAAAAACTAACAAATCTGAACAGATTTCGTCGCGGTAAAATTTTCAGCATCAACCACACAATTTAAAATACGGACGTTTAATTTCACCAAGATGGTTAGTTTAGAAAAAAAACATACTAATATAGTTTGGCCAGAGTTTGTTTCACTTCAAGCATAGACAGGCAGAATCATACTGTCTTTTTCTAATGCTAGTACTCTCATTACTACAAAAGGGATGGGTATAGCATGTTACTCTGACTGTTACTGCGCTTTTTGGTTTGCCGGACTATATTTACAAATTAATGTTATAGCTTGGCAAACCATTTCTGTCAGTACAAAAGCTCGGCAAATTTGAAAAATTGATGGTTGTCTGGCCGCCATTGGCCCCATTTTTGGTATTTTTAGTAGGTATTTCTACTTCTGCACGTGTATGCCGAAACACAAGATTCGCGAGTTCACAGTTCGAGGCGAACTACTAGTAATCTTAATTTAGTCTTCCAGATAGGCAATCCTCATTATTTTCTAATTACATACTTTTAAAATATCATACTTTATTTGGATTTAGTTATATTGCGGTTTGTTTTATCTTATCTAATCATATTTTCTTAATTTATTTTTAAAATATACCCCAACAGTATCTAGAAGTTGAATTATTAAATTAAAGTTGTGTGTTAATTAACTTGGAGGATCCGATTTCTGCGCAATGAAACAAAATTAATAAATAAAATTTAGCGCTTGTCTGGCAAGCAAGCATACTGTAATGTCTCCTCTACATGATGGGCCATCATAGGGACGCAGCTATGCGTTAGAGGGAGCTAACGATATTGCGATCTCGTTCCGTCGTATAGCTGCATCCCTATGATGGCCCATCATGTTGAGCCAGCCTAACGTTTAAAATAGAGATGGGCCGACTAGGGTTTTTACCGACTACACAATCGGCCGACTAATCGGTTTTCAAATTGCCGATTAATCGGCCGACTAGTCGGCAATGCCGATCGTAGGTTTTAGCTAAGTTCGGGTGCAATCGGAAACGCTCCTTTCGCTTCGTCCACCGTGCCATTGCCTATCACGCGTTCATGACCAGCGCTGGCGTGTTTGAAGGCAAAAAGAAAACAAACACTATAATCATCATCATCATCTCAGCCATAAGACGTCCACTGCTGAACATAGGCCTCCCCTTTGGACCTCCATAAGTATCGGTCGGAAGCGACTTGCATCCAGCGTCTTCCGGCGACCTTTATAAGGTCGTCTGTCCATCTTGTGGGTGGACGTCCTACGCTGCGCTTGCTAGTCCGTGGTCTCCACTCGAGCACTTTTCGACCCCATCGGCCATCTGCTGTGCGTGCAATGTGACCTGCCCATTGCCACTTCAGCTTGCTAATCCTGTGGGCTATGTCAGTAACTTTAGTTCGTCTACGGATCTCCTCATTTCTGATTCGATCACGTAGAGAAACTCCGAGCAATGAGCATAGCCCTCTTCATAGCTCGTTGAGCGACTTTGAACTTTGAAAGCGACACTATAATAAGATTTAGATATTCATAACTAAGAAAAGGGTTAAACTTCTGCCAAGTTCTTATTTTCCTAGTAGGTATTAAAGTGCCGAATATTCGGCATTTTTTGCCGACTAGTCGCCGACTAATCGCCGACTACAAATGATGCCGAATAGTCGGCTTTCCCGACTAGTCGGCGACTAGTCGGCCCATCTCTAGTTTAAAACTTTTAAAATCATGTGCATATAATCAGACGAGAGTTTAGTGCCATACATATAAACCAATTTTTTATCGGAAACATTATCGATCAAATAAGTCTTGGCTAATAAAACAAGTTTTTAAGCTCATTCCTTGTCATTATAGCGAATTTAAGCACTCATTCTCAGTAAATAAATTATAAAAAGTAAATTAAAAAGCCGTTTCCATGTAACTAAGAATGCTCTAGCCAAAGGAAGTCTTTAAACTTAATGGAGTACAACCACGTTCGAACTAATAATGTGAATCTCAGATGCACTCTAAAGTTGCACTTTCCCCTCGGTTCAACCAGGGAAATTGCAAGGAATGCAAGGTATGCTGAACTTTGGAGTTCCCGTTCTAACCCTGGATAAAATTAACATTTTTTATCTCTTCGAACCACATAGTTACGAACTCACGTAGTGCCCAGGAACGCCCGCCATACATTATGTAACTACAAGATTTACTGTGCAGAGTAAAAGTTTACTTATATTAGTTTTTTATACCTAATTGTTTTTTTATCATTCAAAACGATCTAAGATGCTTAATATTTTATGTTTCTTAGAAAGTTTACATGACTTTTTTTATTTGATGACTGTACAATTCGTATCTCGCCAATTTATATGTTCCTTTTTTACCCGACTGCCGAAAAAAGGAGGAAGTTTATCGAACCTGTTTTCATGTAGCTAGAGTACTATATTAAACAGGATATTTATTTAACTTGGATGTAAAAGAACGTCGTTTAATTTCGATCAGGATTTACGCTGCAAAGTTTTTATTACCTGTATTTCGGTTTGCATCGTCTATAAGCCAAATGGAAACCATTTTGGTTCCTTTAATCAGCAAATATCTTTGAAACCTAGTAAAACCAGTGCTCATTCGGACGCTCGCTAGAAAGTTTTCTACTTTTAGTTTAGCTACGTAAGCGTAATCTTAGTAATACCAGAGACTATAGAGATATAGACGACCACAGCCTAAGAACATTTTGAAGCTCATGTCAATCGCGCCAACTATGTCAAAGCCACCTAATGATACCGAAAATGTAAGAGAAATGTCACTTGCACTGCTACTCCACCTAGTAACAAATAGCGTACTACTAGAGTAGAGTAGACTTTAATAAACAAAAGTACGAAAAAATTCCGGTTTCCGATCCCTGGTACTCTCTTCAAACCGTTATAGCTTTGAAACATCGTCGTGGCAGCCCTAAAGTCGTGCCAGGGGTGTCAACGTGCTCAAGTTCCTGGAGTTTGCAAATTAGCAGGCGTGCTTAACATTCTGAGAGGGCCCTCGCTTTATTAATACTTTAGTTACGCTTTTTGAATACTTTAAAGTCTAGGTTTTTTGTAAGGGTGTTTTTTCTATGGTACTATTTAAAATATTTTTGTCGTCAATATTTACCAGATAACTAGATTAACAAAGGATGTTTATTCGATAACGTTACGTCCGCTTACTAATGACATAACAATGAATAACTATACATGGTGTTTCCTGTAATAGGAGCAATAAATTAAAACGTAAATCCTACTCCTCAAACCAGACAACGTTTGTTCAACGACATTTAATAAATATGTATTTTGTAAATTGTCTCTTTTTCATATAAACTAAATAGTAGTAATGTACTTTAAAAAGCCGTCTACTTGACATTGCTTGTCAGTCTTGTCATCCTACAAAGATAAACAATTTCGGTATACATTGCGTGTTCGAATAAATTTTAAAGTTTCCCTAAAGAAACAAACCAAAAGTTATTTTGATAAGTAGCTGAACAAACGTTGTCTGATGATTAGAGGAGTAAAATCTACGTTTTAATTTATTGCTCCTATTACAGGAAACATAAGCGTTATCATTATTTGAAGAACAAAATAGTAAGAATGATTCCGAAATTTAATTGAAAAGTGCGGATGATTTGTTTGCCTCAAACTTACATATGAAACTACATTTTACAGTTCAGACTGCACACATCAATTAAAGACAGGAAATATCGAATTTAACAAATACTATACTCGCACTAAAACTTTTTTAAATCGTCATTATACAACCCGAAGTAACTTTTATTAAATTTCAGATTGTGCCGATTAATCCGACTGACGAGTGGCTTAAAAGGGCGTATTTTATCGCAAATTCATTTTTTTTTGCCTGCGACGGGACGCTCGTGAGCTCGATACATACAGATACCAATTACGCCCTTAAACGGATCACCAGTATTTTTGTTACACCCTGTATAACTAATTAGAAAATTCCCAACTGAACCATGATTTGCCATACGCGCCACGCTTGGCAGGCGGGTTGGCGCGCGCAGTTTTTTTGTTTATTGTTTGTAGGCTTTCGGAAGATGCTGCTGCCCATCTCCCGGTATATTCCCTTAGCAGACTCCCACTGCAACCACGGGACGACATGGTGGGGGACAACTCTAAGGCCGGGCACCCCACGGCCGTCGAAATCAAATTACTCCTAAACAATCCCAATCGTTCCAATATTGGTCGGCGTTTCAGCACCACTTATAGGGCATTCGAATTCAAAATTCGAATTCGAAGTTCGAATTTAAGGGAATCAATTGGACGGTTACGCGTGAGCGCGCGTAACGACAGACGGAGCCATTTGTGAAACGAAACAATCACGAACAATCACCAGAGTTCGAATTTTGAAAAGGGGAATTCTTTAACCGCCAACCATTTGTACGTGGCCGGTTTTGCATGGAATCCTGCATTCCTTTTGTTCACGTTACTGTGATTTTATGTGACCAATCCAAGAAAAATTTAAAGCCCTTTATTGAAATGCTTTTCCGGTTGCATCGTAAATAATCCTACAAGAGAGACTGACAGATAACCTTATAAAATCTAGAGTCTTGTGAAATTCAGACGAAAAAACTGGTGGTACATTTTAAACTATACTTATTCGTTTCACTCAATGCGAGAAAGCCATTGCCAAGCCCAATAGTTCCAATCAGCAAAATGAAGTCGAAATTCAATTTACATGTTAGAATCTTGCAAAAATATTTATACAACCGTTTTAAAAAGAAGTCCTAACATCTGGTTAAAACGACTTTCTTTCCAAACTAAATAAAACCAATTCCAGCGCACATGTTAACTTACGTCTTACAGTCACCTAAACCCTGGAACACAAAGATAGTAAGCGCCATGCAAAGCCTTATGCTTACTACCATTTTTCGTTGAGCTAAGTGTGCATTCTACAAACGTGCAGCCGAATAGCTGGCTTTCGAGTATGTAACTGAGATTTCAACTAGATAGTACTCATTTGCACAACTTGCCGAGAAAACGATCAGTTTTTTATGAGCGGCGTTACTGCGAACGTAGTAATTTGAAATTACGTTATCTTCCTCTTTATCGCACTTGCCATTCGAAAGAAAGAGGCGCAGACAACGAAATTTCGTTTTACGGTTTTCACGGCCGGGTTTTACAGAACTGAACTAAACCGATCAGAGCAGGAGCAACTGTCAATAATTTAAAATGAATTACTTGTAAGTACACGTATTTTTATCATCAAAACATAATCTACACTAATTAACGCAACATCTCCTTACAGATTTCAATTTTATTTTTCTGATTGTTATAAAATTTGTATTAATGAACCGCGATGGGAATACGGCTGAGTTCTTACTCTTAGAGATTTAAACCAAGCGGAGTGGCCATTGACAGGCGTTCCCCTCTGCCGAAAATGTATGACCAGTGGTCATACTCATTGTATGGACTGACGTTTATTTGACGTGGCTATTTTGACGTTTCGCATACATTTGACGTTCCCCTCCCCGCAAAAAACGGCAGACTTTTTCCGACAGAAATGAGAGCGCGTCTCGCATCCGGTTGGTTTTATAATCAAAGGTTGAGTTAGATATCAACACATACTAATTTTGAGGTAAATCTATCAACTCTAATACTATTCTAATCGCGGTTCAGTATTCAGAGCTTGCTAAGCTATAGGAATACATGAGCCGCCAGGGCGCAAGCTCGTAGACGTTCTACGCCGAGCCATAGCAGTTTAACGGGCAAATTATGTCGCACTCTCTAGTGCTACTCGAATGGATTCCAACGAGTGAATGAAAAGTGCATATGCGCTTCAGAAAGTGAGAGAGAGAAATCAAATATACTAAGTGTTTGTCGTAGCATTCGCTAAACCTCTTCCAGATTGTGGGTTTTGTAGTAACAGTATCCATTACGAGGTAGTTTTATTTAAAGAATGTGGTTTAAAGTGTAGGTATATCTGAACGCCTAAACGCCTTCACATACAGGTTTTAGGAACCAGCCTAAGTTATTATTTAAGATAGTTTGGTTAGTGTTATGATACAATCTTAAAATGAGTCGCAGTTCATCTCGCTTAGGCCTATAAGTGCGGTCGAGTTGCCAAACAATACAAAACGGCGGGTCGTCTCTCACGCGCACAAATCAATTATAGAGTTAAGTAAATCAGAACATTAACATATCAAGATACAAATTTAGGTATTGTTCTAATCGTCATTCTAAGCTCAAGCAACACAAATTGGTCTGAAATTGTAATAACTAGTAGTCCACCTCGAAAAGAGAATTCGCAATTTCCTTGAGATGACCAATATAACAAGACCCATATGATGATTTTTTCGCGCCTAACTCCATGAGCCCTTGATTGATCCTGCTTTTTTTTTAAATCGTATGGCATTAATAAATCGATCCTGCTTATATACCAACTCTCAAATGACATGTACATGTATCTCTGCTACAACCCCATCAAATTTTATGAAGATCAGAAAAACGTTATTAAAGTTATCGGCGAGTAAACTTTCAAAATCAAAAAGCCATCGGAATACCGGGACGCCAGTAGCCAGAAGATGTTTGTAAGAACTCATTTCGCTTACGCTCCGCTCGTTCGATAATTTAATTATATAGGCACATTCCATGCTTGCTTCAATACAGTTCATTTGCATCTAACACCAAACATGTATACTTGTTTGGTGAAATTAAAAAAATACTTGTTCCTTGATATATTTTTTCCACGCCGTGAACAAAATGGCTGTACCAACATTTTGTACGAAAATACTGTACCGACACTCAGAAACCGTGACACGTCATTATATCCTCGTTACGGCCTTATACGCACTCACTTGACAAGAAAAATGAAATTTCGGAAAATGAAATTCGGCGCCAAAATATTATGAGGGAAATCACGGCGGCATTTATTTTCGATTCGGCGAAACAATTTTCTCCGATAATCGAGGTCCCCTTATGGGATTTTGTCTTTTGCAAATAAAAATAATTGTGTGCCAACATTATTCTTTTATTTGATATTAAAATACACGATTCATGTGAGTATGTGAATTGTAAAAGGATCAGGAAATTCTTTAGTATGATTCTCGTTTTGTTCATAATTTATGAGGTTTTGTATGACGTGTAAGGCGATTATCACACTGGCACCGCATGCGGATCCGTCGTCAGTGTGATAATCGCCTAAACGAGTATTAAAAGCATTTAGTATATTTTTTATGCAATGAAGCTTTTTAATATGTAGGGAGCTGGATTTTATAAAAAGCCTCTTTTCCATGTATATGTCGGCGGCCGATCGTAAAATTAGGCAGATCGTAATGTTCCTGTGTAATGTTTTAACGGTAGTCACATTAAACCAATGCATAGGTAGGTTAGGTTCGTTAGGATGCTTCAGATGCCCGAAGGGCAAACTGCCCAGAAATAGGAGCCCCGCTTCCGTCGACTCAGAGAACGAGTCAAAGATTTTCACGTTTCACGATATGCCTAGGAATATCACGATATGCCTGATTTTACGATCGGCCGCCGACATATACACCAAGCAGTCTAGGCTAGAAAACCGAAGCATACACGTCATGCTTTTGTTTTCGAATTCCGAATTTAAAAATCCAGGTTGGAGCAGAACCGTCAATCTCCTTTCAATTTCGTAGAATGGTGAACAAAGAATAAAAAACCGTATTGTGTAAAGCTGTTGGTAGAAATTCTGATGAGTCGGCGTCCTGATCTTTAGATAGGTCCTGGTTTGGTTCTGGCCGTTGCTTTGTTTAAGTTTTCGTGTTTTTTTTAATGATTAGGGTAAAAGAGTACTGGTGGGTTCTACTAGCCTAATGATGGTTGGATTTTTATCGCCTGTCACCATAGCCGTCCCGTTCTAACAAGTATATACCTACGTGTGAAAGTGACACATGACGCGATTGGCGATAAAATGGCGACCATGCTGTCCGTTCTGGATAATCTTAAAGTTAAATTCAGGTGAAGTTTGTTTTGACTTTTAGATTAACCTACTACCTATAGTTTTTAGCAGTGGCGTGCATAGCGTTTTTAGTTCGGGTAGGCAGATTTTTTTTTGAACTGACCAGTGTGTGGACAGGGGACAAACAAGTTATGTCTAGTAAGGCACGTCAACGAATACGGAATAAACTGTTACTAAATAAAACAATGTTAGCACTTACCAACGTTAAGTATTTCGACTAAGTGAGTCGGTTGTCAATTCAGTAATACCTATATGTTGTGACTGTTAGCGAAGCTGCGCCAGCTGCGGCTGGGCTGAGAGCACGAAGAACTTTGACTAAATTTATTTGACCACCACGATTATCTAAGTAAGTAATTGATATTATTTGAACAGGTTACTTACAATTCTCGTAATACTTTACGTGAAATTGGCGTGTAACATTGCCCTGAGTTTGAGCTAATTGCAACTGCGGCATACACCTACCTTGCTGCTTAACTACTTTTATTTTATTATCATATGTTAACTTGCTAAATTCGCCGCTAGTTAACTTTTTCAGACACACCTGGTCAACACATTCATTACAATAAAAACTCATAGTTAATAATTAAAACTACTTATGCTAAACACAATTTCACCACAAATTAAAATGAAAACTTCAGAAAATCGCTCCGAACCGAACTATAAACAATGATACAGGAAATTTAAATCTTATCAAAACTCTGTCGTGTCGCAACTTCGCAAGAAAAAATCTGTAAACAAACAACCCAACCCTGGCATATTATAACGCCCCTCAGTAAAGGTAAAAATCATAGCAAAAGATACTTTCTTTTTTTACCGCATTATATTTCGTGCTGCATGGACAGTTCAATACGTAGAAACGCGCTGTGACTATACGCTGATTGGTTGAAATTTGAATCTAATTGATGGCGGGGCAGTGATTGGTCGAAAATGGCGACCGGCGGCCGGTCCTGAGCTTGTATGTGTGCGTAATTTTCCTATAGTTGTGTGTACTAAGCAAATCCGTATATAGTTCACGTACGATATTTCACATGCGCATAGTGAGAGTGTGTGCGTGTATATCGGCAGCGATAGCGGTTGCCTATGCCGGTCGTTCCTTCCTTTATTTGCGGCGATGCCCCGAGCGAGTCTCTTTCGCGCGCAAATTTAAATCGTAGCGTAAATAGGTGTTTTAAGAAATCATTACATTAGAGAAGAAAGATGTCTGTGATGGTGTTATGTATTATTTTGTTAGGGTAGGCAGTGCCTTTTTGCCTATATGGACTGCACGCCACTGGTTTTTAGAATCAATTTGCAACTTCGATATTTGATAGGCATACCTATACCGCGTGTATATTTGATATTACCACAAAAGGAAACCAGAAGCAGGTTTTGATGTTTTAAATCGACATTGCAATAAATATTTAGTTAATTGTTAATTAACACCGAGTAATTAATTTTTTAATGTATTTCACTCAGCAATGTACTGCGTATACAGTACAATGTGACACATATCAATTGTGACGTTTTAAAGGCAAAGTAATCAGGTAGGAGCAATACATTACGTGCTGAAATATTTTATATGGAAAAATAAAAGTCGTAAAATTTCAATAAAACATATGGAAGTATGTTTATTAGGGTCTATACTAACTACCCATAGCTTATGTGGTAATATCAAAAATACACGCTGTATATAACCTTTCAGGCGGCAGCGCGCAGCGCAAAGTTTAAAATTTTCGCGCGGTGCGGCCTCAAAGCAAGCATTAACTAGAGCCCGCACACGTGTACCCCCGTATGGGATAGATATATAGATGCCCATAATCACTTCTACAGCATTAAACAGAACAATTTACCAATCTTTTCCTTAGCCGACACAACTTTCTAGGAAAACTAACAGCTTTTCTCGTAGCAATCACAGAAATTCTTGAAGAAATCGCGCATTATATCTGTTTGTTACCCTCCACTGCTAGAAGTAACGCGTGGAGGGTAATAGAAACTATGACAAGGACCAACGATAATAGCACCTCTCTGCCGTATGTATTGAAAGTGTAATAAGACCATCCCGTTCTATCTTGGTATTATTAGTTCCGTGTCAGATCTATGGGTGGTATATCTATGGATGCGGCGCTTGTCCTCGGCGAGGCAAGCTGTCAAAGTTTGCAGGTTGGCCATGCTACCTCGGATGGGACAAAAATGACTCCCCGCGATTTCGCGCGTAAAATGGGGTAAATATGTATTTCTATCACTTTCTTAGTTGTAATGTATAATTTCACTATAAATAAACAGTATATATGAATTATCTGAGCGTTTCTTTTTATTTTTGCCACTTTTCTCGACTTTCTATTTTATGGTAAGTTTTATGTTTTTTCTAGTCAGAATCGCGAGCTGATCTGATTTATGCAATAAAAAAAGATGTCCCATAAAACTCCATACATTTTTTGATTTTTTTTACTTTTCCTATTGTGTTACCTCCATAGAAAACATATGGCAAAAGGTAACACAAGAGGAAAAAAATTTTTGGGACACATTTTTTTCTTGCATAAATCGAATCAGCTCGCGATTCTGACTAGAAAAAACATAAAACTTACCATAAAATAGAAAGTCGAGAAAAGTGGCAAAAATAAAAAGAAACGCTCATCTGCATTGCGCTAAGAACTGAAAAGATAGCTGCCGCCTCCAAAGTAAGTTTAGGCCTGACACGTTACATAACGACGTTTATTGTAGTCTATTCAGGCTAAATGTATTTACAAAAGTTTGTCTCGAGAACTACTTGTATCTAACTACATTACGACCTCTTTAATCCGAACCCCTCTAATCCGAACCCCTCCGTAATCCGAACGCTCTCCCCCGCCTACTACGCCTTATGTATATAATTCTTCACTCGACGGCTCGCCAATTGCTTACCGAATGTCGAGCAGGTGAAATAGTGTTATTTTTTAAGAAGATATATTGAAACATTTACAGATAAATACACATTTAGTACACAATATTGTTTGTTTTATTCCATAAAAATACCCTAAAAATTCTCTGTACCTACTCGTATACTATAATCCGTACGGGGCTAAATTTTTGGGGTTCGGATTAAAGAGCTCGTAGTACCTATCTACTATTACTTTTGACAAATTTAGCAATTTTCTTACCGACAAAACTTTTTAAAGTAAATGTGTTTTGTCTTCAAAATTTATGAGTATTTTTTAACTTTACACAACCTGATAAAACCTGTTTATAATTTTAGCATCATTTTGTTGGCGATGCACACCGTGGCAAAGCACGCACTGTTCCGTCATGTTTGGTAGTAACTTATATATAGCCGCAACAGTTCATTGGAGAATTGGGTCAAATTTTTATCTAAAAAATTTAAAAAATATAATTGGCCTTGGTAGGCAGTCTATCTATATCTAGCTTCACAGGAGCGTACTGCTCTAAGAATAACTTGGGCTAAGCTAATCGGTTGTAATAATGAGGAACCTGTGTTCCTCCTTATTGGAACCTGTGTGACGCGTCATGACTGTTCATGACGCGTCAAATATATTCGTAGGAAATTTGGAGATAATTTGGCTTTGATTTAATTCGTAAATTAGGTAGGTAAACCGGTGGTATCGCGATTCATAGGCGCCCCGCTACTGCAACACAGTGATATAAAGGTTGGTTAGGCAAAAAATAATTTTAATGGGGATGTAGTTTTCTATTTCTTTCACAATATGACTCTTGAAACAAATGAAGGTTTTTATTCCGTTGGCTTCAAATTAAATAGTCATAAATTCCTAAACATGACATAATAAAGGCTGTTCGGCAGTAAGATATCCATTTTCTGCATGTTGTTTACCAGTAGGATCAAAAATGTATTTAAATTTCTAACAGGACAGAAATATCTTAACATTTCTTTAATAAAAACTGATTAAGGCTGCGCGGAGCCTCCGTGGTAGGAACCCTCACTTTGTCGCGCCTGGAGCGCTCCTTTGTGCGCTATCACGAGTAAACTGAAACGATTGCAACGCTGTCAGACGATGAAGCTTAAACACAGCTTTTTGTATGGATTTTACGCAATAGAACACAAAATAAGGCTTTGAAATATGTAAAACATAAGCGTGCAACAAAATAATACTGATAAGAAGAGTAGGATTCTGCCACTCTCTAGCGATAATCAGCAGCTTATTTATGGTGCGAAAATATCGTCTCAAAATATACTCCTCGGTTGTCAAAATACTATTATTTACCTTGCCGTTGCTTTGTACCTACGGATAACACATTACACTTTAGAGAATTCACAGACATTAACGCATCATTAACCGTAGGTGTCAAACAACAACTACGCAGTTAACCGATGCTCAAGTTAAGTCGACGCGCCATATACGCATCAAAACGTTATTTAAAACAACACAAGCCCTTAGGTCACGATACTGCGTATACACTAAGACAATCTGCAATGTCGTCGGTCCTTAACCCCTAACTAACACGACTAAAAAATCGTCCGACAAACGTGGCAGGCCTCAAAGTGCCAGACAAAGCTCCTTTATTAGTCGCATCTCAAACTGACGCCAGCGACGCCCGGGGCTTCGCGCCGTCTCGAGAGCCAGAAGTGTACAATTGCACGCCTGGTGAAATACGAACGCGTTCATGGAAGGCTTTTGGCTTGACTCCCTTCTGTTGGATATGGCCTTAGCAAATTTTTCAACTTTCCATAAAAGTTGGTCAGCTTTTTTGGGCACTTAAAAAGTGTTGCGATACGTAGTGGTCTGCATACTGCTATCCACAGACATAACATTACATTTGGTGCGTTTTTTTTTAACTTTTTTTACCGCATTGTTATCGCAATAATTAATTTTAAAACTTTCTGCAATACTCGTACCGTTTTACGAGATTTTTGTTTCGTCGGGTAGGTATATGGAATGTTATTTACAGAACATGATCATTAATATCTTTGAAAATTTTAAAGCGACTTAGTAGTAGATCATATAATTATAAGAAAACATATAAATAAATACCAAGTCTAAATTCACTCGCCTATTCGAAACATGTTGTTTACATTATATTTTTATTATTTAGTTCAATCATCAGTATTTAATGTTAATGACACTTAACTTTTACGTAAGTAGTTTTTGAGTAAGTATTCTCATAACGTACAGTCAGCGTCAGAGATACGTGACCCCCCTAGGTGTAAAACTGGAACTCTCGTTCGACACGAGAATCGGCATTTACCACACTGTCATTTAATTCTTTCAAAACTGAAATATCTCAAATCTGCTTGTCAGCTAAGCTGGGATCGATCCTGGGGCCTCGGGTCACACCCATTCGCTTCACTGATACATTAGTCCGGCTTTTTTCCGCTGGGCTATCGTAACACATGGACTACACAACAAAAATATGAACCAGTTCCGACCAGCAATAGAGAACTATGACAAAATCTATAAAAATGGACTTTATTGTCAATGGCGCTTACGCCGCATCGGGTTGCGCATCGTTGCATTTTTATTGGAGCATCGCTGATAATGGCGTAAGCGCCATCGACATCGAGGTCCCTTAACTTAGATATTCTGTTCCAACTATTACTTATATCTATACTCGTCCCTGTTTTGCAAGCTTGTCTTGGATCATATTAGTAATGTCTTTGGTTTATCAATATTTTCCTACCCTCATTTTTATTCATTTTATTTCCACAGACGACTAACAACGACTTTTACCAATTACATTTTAAGGTTTAATTTACTGGAGTAAATGCGCCTAGTTATTTCGTGGAGAAAATTTGTCTGAGGGTAAGTCATAATTTGCGTGTGCGAATCATACCTGTGTCGCAACGCAATTACGATCTCTCGACAATCCTTTTGCATTTCAAGCAATTGAATAACTGCCCCCGTCCGTTTTTTTGTGTTTCAATGACAATATGGTTCGATAAAATTGTGGTTCTTTGGGAAGAGAACAAAAGTATTAAACAAATAGCACACGAGTACTGAATATAACGGTAAGTTTGTAACCTGTGACTCCATTGGGACATTTATTTTTTAGTAAAAAAAGTAAAATGTTATCAATAAGTTATGCCACCAGATTTTGTTTGTGAGGATTTACTGTCGTGTGTTTACCTATATATGGGATAAGATAGAAAAATATATTTAACGGAAAAGTCTTTTAATCGGCAGCTTTTTTATGTGAAGTAATAGGTATAGTCTTAGAGCCATGTTTATTTTTAAAGCTATTTGAGTTTTTTAAGTTTTATCATCATAAACGAGCAAATTTAATACTATTTTTACTTGCAGAGAAATACGATTCGCAGATGGGTGAGATTCGTTATATCGTATTTACTGACGAGAAATATTTTAAGTCAGACAAAGATGGAAGAAAAATATTGTGGCGCAGACGTGGAGAGCGATTTGACCCCAAAAATATGCTAGACCTTAGAACAAGCGGAAGGATATCATTAGGTGGGTATATTATATTAAGTATACAATTTTCATTACCTGCACTTTAAAAAAAACTGTGATTTCAGTTTTACGTTTTTCAAGTTATGGTATGCTCATGATATTTTTTTTTAGCGTATTGGGGCTGGATGTCATCTATGGGGCCCGAGCAGCTCGTTGAAGTTGGAGGCCGAATGAACAGCGAGCGATACCTCGAAGTGTTACGTGACGTCATGTTGCCTTCCGTTCGCGTCGCCTATCCCGAAGGACAAATTTATTTAGTGCAAGACATAAATCATTGGTGCATGACAATAGTGCAGTGCATCGTTCCCGTATAGTGAAAGAGTGGTTAGCCTTACAAACAGATATCACTGTATTAGATTGGCCTTCTAAAAGCCCTGACCTTAATCCTATTGAGAATTTATGGTGCTTAACTGGGACCCTACACAAGTCAAATCAAGACAAAACTTAGACGAAGAAGTTTATAGAAAGTGGGAATTGATGAGGAACACCAATGTATGTTCAAACATGGTTTCAAGCATGAAAAGCCGGCTAAAACAGGTAGAAGATAAAAAAGGTTTTCCTCTATGTTATTAGTAAAAATTGTAAAAAAAAATGTGTTGTTGGTATTTCTCCATTATTGGGCAAATATTTACTCCATGCAAGTTTTAAAATAATGAGTAGGTATAATGCTATTGTATAAGTAGTGTCTAACAAATTATATTGTTTTTTTGCAAATAACAAGATAGTGCTTAAACAAGTAGGCTTTTCCAAGAGGTAACTCGTTAATTTCTACCTTAAAAACCATACATATTGTTAGCCATTTAATGTAGTTTTTTTAACATGGATTCTTCTTCATTAGTATTATTTCAAGTCAATTTGATGTGACATGACTGAATAAAGTGTTTCTGTTAATAGGAAATTTCAATGTAACTTTAATGGGAGCTGTTTGAATTCGACCTAATTAGTGGAGAAATACCCTATGCTTACTAAGATTGTGGTAAGGTTGCATTGCATTGGTAACGGGCTAAGAGATGAATTATTGTTATCTTTGATAACATGTCGTTTCTCTTTGCAACGTTAAATAGCTGGTTTAGATTACGTATTACATATTGATAATGGCATACAGACTAATAGGGCGAGGGGCGGTCTAACCTATACTCATTTTTGAAATTGTTTTTTGAATAGCCCATTTTATACTTAAAAGCCTCTTCCCGCAATTTCCACAACTCCCACCGCTGTGTCCCGCCATCTCTGTCTAAAATATAACTTAAAAATTGTGTTAAATGCAATAAGAATATTAATTTATAATCAAAGAAAAGGGAAACTATACACTTCACTTTTAACCGAGTAGTTTGGTATTGCTTATAAAAAAAGTTATGACCCAACTTGTTTTTACGGTTCTACTCAATGAAGTAAAATGTAGGTATAATCTAAAGTAAACAACCAAAGTGTAATGCCTTATAAAGTTTAACAGCATGCAGACCACCAATACCACAATTTTAAACAGTAAGAGTTAAGCTAAAGGTATTTTACTTGTTAACTTTAAGTTTCACTGATGTATAATTGACTACACATTATCATTATAATTTAACTAGTAAATATTTAGCTGTAAAATATATAGTAATCAGTTTAAAGAACACGCATAATATATCTACTGTCATATATATATATATATTACCCCTATTATTCAGTTAGTAAACAATATTTAATATAATAGTATTTAAATACCTACTTTTTAGTTAATAAAAAGTTACCAGTGACTATGGAATTTTCATTATTAGTCCTTAAAAAAAAGATTTTAACTTCTATTTTAATTAAACTTACTATATTAAATAGGATGTTAATAAATTATTAATAAAAAAGAACAAGTATAAAAATACAAAAAGTATCCTCTACGTAGATTCGAACCGCGAACCTAGTGTTTACTAGTCTGTTACACTATCCATCACGCTGCACGGACTCTTGTGAAGTTAACGAAATTATTATTCTAGTTAAAAATTGATTAAAAGGGTAATTTTAATGTTCCGAGTTAATAACTGAGTAGGTAATAAGTAAGGAATAACAAAACGTATAAAATAAATATTTGTGGTAATGTAAAAAAATATTAAAACCAGGATTATAAAACAAAAGTAAAAAAAAAGCAAAAAGTGTGATTCTTATGCTGGGGTTCGAACTAGCGACCACATTTGTCTATTGCTGGAGGGGGGTCACATATCTCTGACGCTTACTGTACATAGTTACAAACTGTTATACAGTTTGGGGAAGCTATAAAATATTGTAGCACTCAACATTTCCTTTGTAATAAATAAATGAAAAAAAGATCTACTATTTAAAAATAGTATAAGGATAAACGGATTAGACCTAGAATGAGTGATGTGACACATTCACGAAAACATTACGTGGAAATACTTTGTTTTTCTAGATATTTTGTTATTTTGCACAAATTCTTAATCCTACTTAAATGTTTAATATATAGAAAGAAATTATTTCTGTTAATAAATACCCCAAGCAAAGTAAACTTCGCTCAAAGTGACGAGCAGCTCTTTTACTGGCCGTTATTACGACTCGACCCCGCCCCAAGACAGCGGGTCACGTCAAAGATCTTTAACGCAAAAATATAACATTATTATTTGTAGCACGGAGTTGCCATTAATGAAACCAGAGACTATAAAGATATAGACGACCACAGCCTAAGAACTTTTTGAAGCTCCCTTGATGTTGTTTATGTCCATGGGCGGCGTTGACCGCTTCCCATCAAGCGGCTCGTCTGCTCGTTTGCTAATAGTTTAAAAAAAAAATAGCTAAAGTCGATTGCGCCCTCTGTCCGAGAAAAGGTCACCTGCACTACTACTCCACCTAGTAACAAATAGCGTACTAGTAGTACACTAGTAGCTACTAGGTGGAGTAGCAGTGCAGGTGACAGTTCTACTTACAATTTCGGTATCTTTAGGCGGCTTTCGAACAGAGGACGCAATCGACTTGAGCTTTAAAAAGTTCTTAGGCTGTGGTCGTCTATATCTCTATAGTCTCTGATGAAACTGTTGACTGGGTGTCAGATACGAGGTTTCTCTGGATACTATGTTCAGATAAATAGTGTAAAACATCAAGTAATGGTTATAGTAAAACAAAGTTAAGGCGGCCACCGACTATCAGTCCACCTGTAGTCCGCCTGACGATCTCGGCCTGTTAGTTAGAACAAAAATTTGCCGGCTCCGAACAACTGAACCAATAAGACGCCATATGATCACAATCTTCAGATATGAATAAGTACATAGAGATAATAAGTTTAGAGAAAAATAATTTGAATGAAATTTATAATTTAAAGTGAAGCACGAGTTTATAATTATGATTAACGCTTTTAGTATGTTAAACCTTACCATGCATCTAAACATAAAACTATTTTTTTTTACTATTCCAATTCATTTATTTAACGTAAAATGAAGTAACATTAATATTTCTGAAACAATTTAAATACACATTGACTAACACCAAGAACAAGACTAGTGCAGGGTTGAGGTGGACGGGCTGGGTAGGGCAGCAAACTATTTATTAGATAAGCTGTTTATCATTTGTACAATCTTTTGAGTTTGCTCAATCAATAACTTGGATAAGATCCCTAGATGGTAAAAGTTAGCATTTGTGCAAATTACATATGTTATTTGTCTTTTTTGATCAATTAAGTAAATTACTACGACTACATACAAAAGTAAATTCCTGATATTTACACCTTAAGCTCCGTTGTGACGGCGATTTTCTAACTAAACCGGGCGTTTCCCGGGCACAGCCGATGATCCGGGATAAACGGAGCCTTATCCGGGCCGGATCGGATCGGATAGCCCCGAGCGTAATCAAGGGCCGGCCTAAGCTAACACGCTCGTCTATCACATTATTATATTACGAATCATGTAAAAAAACATTATTTATTTTATTATCATTCATTAATCACTTACAATATTATTTTGAAAACACAAAATAAAAATCGTTTTATCAACGAGAAACTAACAAATTAAGAAAGATATGTATATTGTGTTTACAGCACGGCTCCAAATATACTTAGACACGTGCCGGCAAACGACGGTCGTAATGTAAGGATTTAGTTAAAATGGCACATATCTTCCGTTGAGTGCACATTACACAGGCACTCAAGCTATGATCCATTGGCAATATCCATAACTAAACTATCATAGCTGACCACATATTTCGGTACATTATCGCAGCAAGTAAGAACCACAATAGACGACACGCCCTCATTAACCGTAAGTAGTTTATCGTGTATTACCACAACGGCCTAGCGCCGTGCGTTCAGCTGTACAACCTTGATCAATTATGTATTCGTTTGGCAACCCTGGACCACCGCTTGCCGATGCCTATGCCTACAAAATACATCGCGTCGAAATCAACGAATCTACTCCTTATTACTGCATGCTCTAAATTCAAACTCAAATTGCTGACGGTCGCAAATCGGTTTAAATACTCGGCCATGCAGCTATTTCAATTCGACTTTATTGCATGTGTTTAAGGCTGGATGTCGATTGATGATCGTGTACTTGTGGTTATCCAAAATGCACTGTGACTATGTGGTGCGACGCCGATGGTGCTATTCTGAACTAAATGTGACTAAATTAAAACCTAACTCTAAAGCTGTGCCGTGATCAAAGAGGTATATTTGTTTGTATTTACAGAATACATTTTCTTTTCATATATGGTCAGAAGCAATCTATTATTAATATTTAAAGGTGTATTTTCTTTTCACAATACTGCGTGTTAAGTTTGAAGGAACCTGCACTGAAAAAAGGACAGGCGAACTACTTCGGCTATTTCATTAATAACCAAAATTCGGTAAGGAGTTAATAAAGTTTATTTGCTTATAACTCAAAGTTTACTTATAAAGAACAAGTACTTTGGTAAATAATAAGCCTTAGTTTGCGGTCATAAACTTAAGTTACTAGTAGACGAAGTTTGGTTGCTGCTAACAATTTTTTTTTTCAGTTTGTCGATTCTGTAAATATTCACACAACAGAAACATTTTTATCAAATATCAAAGTTATAATTATTAAAAAAAACTTGCCTTGGGTACCTACTTAAATAATAATAATATACAAAGGATAAAAGCCATATTAGGTAAGTTTTAAATAACAACGTCCATCATTATTACCCGTCTCTAATTAAACCCAACTTCTGACGAAAGTATTTCACAGCATTAACTTCAAAAGCAAGTATAAACTGTTTACGAAAATTTCCCAAAACTTTAAAGGCATTTTACAAGAATTTAATATAATGATATCGTCCATAATTATCTTAGAGCACAACATTTACTTTCATAATGAAATTCAAAGTGCTTAACAGGGCCCTTGTCTCATACATCAGCCGGGTCTTAAGGTAGACTTGGGCCCGACAAATTCGAGCCGTTTACTTAACCGACCCGCGGAAGGCCAAGCTTGACAACTTTATACTAAAAGCAAATCTCCAATCACAGTTTTAAACAAACGGTCGCTTTATTTTGCGGTTCATAGAACATTTAATTTTGCGGTTAACAAACGATATGACTAGTTGAATATCGGGGCAGACGAAGACCAAGATAAAGGTAGCGACACGATTTGGAAATATATTATATTAGTATGGAGATTAACTCTCTGTGATCTTTTGAAAGTATTAACAGAATAGAATAGAAGAACGTTTATTTATTTATTCGGGGAACCAACAGCTAATAATAATATTGTAGCTATATGGGTAAGTAACAGAGAGCCAATTAAAAGTATCATTATACCAAGAAACCATTGGTGGTTTACAGTTATACAACGTGTTGTGTGGTGTTTATATACCTAATCTTAAATAATAATTATATTCATATTGTTCAGCGTTACGTTTTGTGAAATAATGTAGATGCTTAATAAAGAGTACGGGAACTGGTCAACCTCAAGAGTGAAAAGCGCCGTATATTATATATTTTTATTGTTCACCATCCGCCTGTCGCGTACAGTCATGAGCCAGTACAGTGATGAAAATGCTGAGAATATTTACTCTCTTATAGTTTAGAATGCACTGCGATCGCCGGCTACATGAATATTGTCGAGCATATTATAACTGTGTATGATGACAGATGAACGGGTGATGTATTAAAATCATATTTACGTGTTCTTAGCCCTCAAGAAAAAAACGTATCAACATTATGAACAACTCACTCGTATCAAAGAAACGAGATGTTAGAGCTACAATGGTTTTGAAAATAATCTATTTGAGTATTCCTTTTCATAAGTCTGTGTGTAATTTTTTGTAAGATTCCAAAACAAAAGTTGGAATCAATTACAAACTGTGAGTTTTAACATAGAACATCGAATTAGAACAACAGATAACAAGAAACTGTCACCGATAATATGGCATTACAATCCCGGTTATATTCACAAAACCTATATGCTACTCATATAACTTGACCAACTTGACATCCATGTTCGTAGTGTCCACACTTTTCGGTAGTCTTGCTTACGCTGCTCTAATTTTAACGAAACACTGTTGGTCCTATGTGACTAGACAAAAGTCGGTTTGTCTCGATTGTGCCTACTTCTCTACCGCACTAGTTAGGTTAGAATTGGTTTAAATGCACCACGAGGGCACGCCACGTTCCACGACTTTATACAGTAGGGAGACCGGTGATGGATAGATCAAGGTTTGTGTTTTGAGTGAAACGACCCTTACTTTCGCGTTGACCGATTATTACGTACATACGTAAACAAAAAACTACTGTTATTCGGAAAAAGGTACTGCTTCTATCCAAATTATTTAGCAATAAAATTCAACTAAATTATAAAATAAGGTCAATAGATCCATAGTCAAATCTCGCCCAAAAATATAGACAAATTGCTGGTAGGTAAGTAGATAAATTAACATTAGGATAATCAAGAGTTTGGGAAACGAATGTGATGCAATCTTTTCCAAGTATCCTTCAAAGGGGTTAACCCTGAGCGAATCCTTCATCAGTATCCGATCACTTACTTTTGCAAATATATTTTGCATCAGTTTATTTTATACCTTTCGGCATTCAGCATAAAGTTCAAATCCAAAAGAAGACGGACTGTAAAAACGTGCAGAATATTTAGTAGCTTGGGTTGATCCAAATCAGCCCTAGGCTTTGCTTAGCGGTTTTACTCATAACGATATTAAGCCACTCTAACCAATTAGGAAAAACTTTCTCAAAGTAAGGATATTCAGGGTCGTAAATTAAGTGCATCACGTCATTCACGGTGAATATTTTAAGCAGCAAAAGTACCTATGTAAAAAAACTTCGAACGTTCCGAAAAAAGCATACTGTCTAAGTGCAAAGTAAACTAAGCTGCAAGTTAACCATCACGCCAAAGATTTTATAAGTAAAACACATCCCCTCTTTTGAAAATCAGTCACAAAAAATCCTCGGAAAATGTATACAATGCCAACTAAATAATTCTATAACATGATTGTTCCATAATCCTTTCAATTCCCCGTTCTCATATCCCACGCTTTAATAAAATAAGAGCCGTATAACGATAATCTCACACGCAAATTGTGTCATCACGTTTCTATTGGCAGCGTATACATAAAGATCGTATAAGGGCTACATGAAGGCTGTATAAGGGTTATATTATAAAAGGTTGTATAACTCTTATGTGGCGTGTAATTTGGGTCCGTCGTAAGCTGCATGTGGCGTTCGGCATTACAATACCATTGTGGATAGAAAAGGGTAGATTTCATATAATTTCCTTGGTACATACGTTCTTGTTTTACTGAAAACGTCAAGCGCCATGGGTGGAAGACGTGAGAAATATGATAATAATGAGATGCGTGCCAGTCTTAATTTGTTACCCGCCTACAGATAAAGTGGTACGGCTTTACAAGCGTATGGCAGCAGGTGCTCCGATGTTACTTTTATATAAACATACACGCAAGTATTGCAGGATGTATTTTGAACTTTTATGCAAGGGCTCAAAGACGATTAGTACAGTCAGCAGCAAAAGTAGCTAAGCTGGTAGGGTATTCAAAATGACCTGGACACGGCTTTATTATTAAGAGAATAAGAGCGTGTGTAGGTCATTTTGAACACCTCTCCCGCTTAGCTACTTTTGCTGCTGACTGTACTTGAGTATGGATTAAGCGGCAGTGGTGGAGGGTACATTAAACTCGATTCCCATCGGCTTGAGAATCGAGATCGATCGATCGATCATCAACTCTACAACGAGTGGACGCCGAGTTGATGTAGTGAGCGCATTTACCTATACAATGTGTAAATTTAATACGGGCAAACCTTTTAACGGTATTTTATATAGGTCATACTGAACAACTTTCACTATGGAGCCTACCCCGAAATCGCGGTTTTTTTTGGCAGACTCATACATTTTGTCGCATGGGTGGCGACATTTTTATAAGGAAGCCAAATTTTTTTTGGATTTTGGGGTTACTTAAGTGTTTTTAAATGTGTGGTTGCTTTATGCATCCAACTACATATTAGGATAAACATAAACTTAAATAATATTCTTAAGGAAACTGTAAGTCTAGTTTTAAAATATGTTTAGTGTTATATACAACTATAGAAGACTGTTTGTTTCTAGATTAAATAAATAAAAAAATAAATAAAATAAAATATTATATGATTCTGAGATATATGACATTGGCCATGTTGCCTAAAATAAATGGTTGTAATCGTTCATTAATAAATTATAATACCCAATGCCATTAAAAAGGGTAAATTTACCGTCGAGCCCTGGACATCTCTTTACGTTTCTTTATAGGATTCTAACCCTATGCTAATAAGGTTCGAGGGTATGGGATGGGGTCATTAATGTGTCACGATAAAACCTTACTCAGCCTTTTATCCATTACGGTATTTATACAAAAATGTCGCAGTTTTAATTAGGGAGGCCATTTTATAATTATTGGTCTTAGAAACTCTCAAAAATTTACTGCAAGAGGAAATGCTCGCATGAATTCGCTAGCATAAATATTAGGACAATCTTACACAAATCAACCTAGTCCCACAGTAAGCTCAATAAGGCTTGTGTTGTGGATACTAGGTGACGATATATATAATAGATATATATAGATAAATACTTAAACATATAGGAAACATCCATAACTCAGGAACAAATAATATATCTGTGATAAACACACAAATAAATGCCCTGACCAGAATTCGACCCCGGGACCTCCAGCTTCATAGGCAGGGTCACTACCAACTAGGCTAGGAGGCCGTTAAAACATCAACACAATAAATAGCATGGGCTAGCTTTAATATTGGTATTACAGAGTTCTAATATTTCACTTGTATCGAATTGAAATTTGAAAATTTTCATAGTGACACTACGTTGACTCCTGAAAATGTAACTAATAGAAACCTGTTATATTGTTGTAATTAATAATAAGTAATTGTTAGTATTTAAATATTATATATTAATATCAAAAAGCACACACAACAGTTTATTACTGACACAATTACCTACATTAAATGCATGTCGTGCCAGCAATGGTGGCTTAGTACGACTACCATCCAGTTCAAATGACAATAGACCTGTACGCCTAGCACATGATTTACACGTCAGTATCTCGCGTGCGAGATAGTCTATCCGTCCTTTTCTGACTGTGTCAGTTACAAAGAGACGGATAGTCTATCTCGCGCGCGAGATACTGTCGCATCAGTCATGTGCTAGGCGTGCAGTGGAGTCCATAGAACACGATTTCCGTCGGCTTGCCTAATTTAGAGGTGCCTGAGCAGTTTTCCTATAGCTCATGAATAAATTCCAAGCCAAATTAAGCTCCGGCTTGCCTTAAATAGAAAAATTTTTGACGCCATTATGATTTAAAAATTAACTTGCGAGATCCAACTCTTGATGTAATCGTTAAGCACTGTTTACAATATAATTATGTATTAAATCAGTCTGCAAACTAAAGTTTCATATTTAATAAAAAACCAATAAGTCGACAGATTATATAAAATAAAACGAACCTCCAAAATATTTTCCCACCATCATAAACATCAAGTTATGAAACACCCTACACAAACACGCCATCAAAGATATCTATGTTTACACTTGCACCTTACTCCTTTGTAATAAGGTTCAAAATGATCTCGTACACTTGCAAGATGGCGTACAGGGGCGGACCTTATTCAATGTAGCTTCAACAAAAGACTCTTATCGGCAAAAGGGTGATCAGGGGAAGGCTGTCTTATTGACGGACACCTTTTTGATGACAGTATCTTAAATCAGGTGTTTTTTGTGTGGCTTTTTCTGAATCTTTTAAAGTCTATTCTGTAATAATATTTAATTCTATGGTCAATGGCTTGACTAAAGAATTTATACAGTAAGGTTTCTAAGTGCAAGACCTGAGTGGACGCTGGGAGCGGAGCGTTGGGCGATGCAGCGTTGTGGGCGAGCGTCCATACACTTTGTGCAGCGTCGACTGAGGACACCAGTATGAGTTTCATTTGTTTAAGGCCGTTCCTCGATTCGGACAAGCCACGCCCATCCGTTAGAGACACGTTTATGGCTCCCGTGCACGAAAGAAAGAGATGCAGCGCTCTTAAGGATCAGACTTTTTGACCAAACTACGATAAATAAGCGAATCTATAAAGTTTTGTCTAATTTTGCTTCTGTGACTTTTTAGATAAACCAGAATACCATATTTTTTACTTAGTTATATTGCTTAATCTTTTATAGTTTACGTATGCTAAGGAAAATAAGGGGAAAAAGGACCCAACTTCGGATTTTTTTCCTATCGAGGCAACTTTCAGCAATCGTGTTTCGGCTTGTGCCAAAAACAAGAGTATATAGTCTAGTAATATATATTCGAAAATAAATTCAGTCCCTTTTCCCGTTTAGTCACTGGAGCGTTTGAAAAAACCTATAATTTTTCAAAGTAGCCCCTTAACATGCACGCCGTACGCCCTGCACGCTGGACGCCCAACTCGAGCGTCCACTCAGGCAGGAACGGTCACATTACTGTTTTGAATTAAAAATACTAGATAACAGAAGATTGCTTGACGTCAAACGTTTTAGTGGCATTGGTTAACAGTTATCAGAACTACATTACCAGTGGTGATAAATTGTCTACATCTTGAGCCCTCAACAAAGCTAACACAGATGTACAGTCGCCATCAGATATATCGGAGCGACCAAGGTCACCAATATCTGAACAACGCCTCTATTGTCAAAGCGACAAAGTGCGTGTTCAGATCTTTTGAGTACCCAGGCTGCTCCCATATATTTGATGGCGACTGTACCTCGATCCTCTTCCACGCATTTTTCCACAACGGTTTTTGATTTCCATTCCTTAACTCCATAAACGGACTGCCCCTAATAATTTACGTACGAAACCCACGTTATTTGATATGTATCGAGCCTAAACCCAATAACCCTATTCAAATCTGAAACTGAAAGTAGCGGCCTCATTTATTGAGAGGGTTTCGGGGCGTATGCACGCGGCGTCCTTTTGATCCCCTTTATTTATTAACGCCACATTTCCTTGACAGCACGTGCGATATGTTGTGGCATTGATGTTTTTGCCGTGTTGAGGTCGTATTTATTTATTAGCTTTTATTGAATTCCCAGTTTTTCTCAGTTAGTTACTTGGTTGTTTAGGTAAAATCTTACAGACCAGATGGCCATCCATGGCTGTCATTCTATCGCCTATCGCGTCATGCGTCCCTTTCGAACTGACTTACTTGTTAGAACGTGACAGCTATGGTGACAAGCGACAATAACCCGATCATATTAGGCTAGCAGCACGCCTAGCACATGAGTGACGCGACAGTATCTCGCGCGCGAGACACTCTATCCGTCCTTTTCTGACTGTGTCAATTAAAAAGAGACGGGTAGTCTATCTCGCGCGCAAGATACTGTCGCGTCACTCATGTGCTAGGCGTGCAGGTTTGTGAACCAGTTGAAGTCCGATCGAGCTGAAATTTAGCATAACTACGTAATTTGGATGACAATGCAATTTATTGGTACCATTAATGGTCATCTGGTCTGACAATGGAGGCCCGAAGGTAACCATTATAACTCCGTGATAAAATAATGGAAGTTCATTATTTAACAGTTTCTGACACCAAATGATCATATAGGTATCGTTTTTTTTTTTGTATCGTATGGCTTCATATGGCACTGGATATTAGATAGGCATTTCTTCTCTGGGGTAGTATTAGTGAGAAAGCAGATAATGAAGAAAATCCAGAGAGTGCTGCGAGGTCCAGATGGGATAGTGCAGCTGCCAAATTTGTTACTCTTTCATCATCATCATCTTTCATCGTTTATCATAAAGCTTGATCACAAATGATGTATGTATGTTAGGTTAGATGTAAATATACATGAATATATGGATTAATTATAACTTTGTTTATTACTTAAATAAATTCTCAAAATACGCCCTTTAGACAAAAACAATAAACTAATAACGGTTTCAGCGTTAAACCCCAACCCAAGTAGGTATCACCTAAAGTGCCGAATTCGGCCCCAATCCACCGGTTGCGTGACAGTTATTGCTGTTCGGAGCTATTCATGTTGTGGGCGTAACAGACCACTTACTCAATCAATACATGGATCAAATAGGTAGCCATATTTGGTACAGGCTCAATAGAATGAACCTGTAAGACAACTTGTGTTGTCTACGGAGTATTACTAGAGTTCTCATACTAGTTTAGATATTAGAGAGAGTGCAACTCAGCTTTTAGACGGTTATTGCTTAAATTACATGAATGAACAAAAACATACTTATAATCCATTTCAATGGCGTTAAAGCAGCCTGTTGTAAAATTTAAAGCCGTTACGATTCTGTCGTTTTATATATTCAAATATCAGTTCTCGCGGTAGCCCTACTGCGACATAATTAACACATAACAGCATACATCATAATTAACACATAACAGAATATTTAATTACAATAACCTTAACACCTAATTATGCCACCCTAAGCGATTCCTATATATAATATTTTAATATTTCGTGCAATGCCTGGTTTACTTCATTCAAAGAGAAACGCATAAGGGGCCACGAGCAGGACTCCAACCCCCGCTCACCTGGGGGAGCATATACACAGACGAGGGATCCTCTCTCGCATAGGGCTTTACAGCCACGAACGCAAGTGTCGTTGCCAGGTTGCTTAAAACATCTGGGATAGATGAAAAGGCCTATACAGAGTGTGGCCTGTAATACGAGC
Organism: Pammene fasciana; assembly: GCA_911728535.1. Classification (NCBI taxonomy): domain Eukaryota; kingdom Metazoa; phylum Arthropoda; class Insecta; order Lepidoptera; family Tortricidae; genus Pammene; species Pammene fasciana. The sequence goes on along the minus strand of OU452276.1, from coordinate 19,548,990 downwards.
AAAAAATTAAAACATGGATTGTACTCCTTAAACAATAAAACTTTTGTTCAACAATTAAAAAAAAATGTAGTCTTAAGATTGTCTCTTTTTCATACAAACTAAATATTCAATTCAATTAAATTTTTAAAATATGGCATTCTGTCCACAATATTGGGACAATTTTGCCAATGTCGAAGTCGCTCCAAGAGCTGGACGTTGTACGGTGAGGTTAGGCTTTTTATAAGGAGATAGCTACTCCCTACAAACAGCACGTGGACTAACGGATATCTAACTCAAACAGGGGTTACACATGTTTCGAAACTAATTCTTCATTAGTTGCTCACTAGTTCGTTAAATCACTGCAGAATAAGCTATATATTACACATTGAATCACGAAAATGAACATAAAATAAGAAGTTTTTCCCGAAACCAAACCACCTTGCTCGACAAGATGGCCGCAAGTCCAAACTAAATATTATTTTCAGTTTACATTAAAATCCGTCTAATTGACATTGCCTGTCAGTCCTGTCACCCTACAGACATAATCAATTTAGTAATACATTGCGTGTTCAGGTAAACTTTAAAATGTGCTAAAAATAGAACCGTAAGTTTTTTTTAAGTTCCTGAACAAACGCTGTTTAGTTTGAGGAATACAGTCTACGTATTAATTTTTTGCTCGTGTTACAGGCCAGACACAGTATAAGCGATCCCTATACCTCTCAAATTACGGAGTCTATGGGATATAGAAGAAGTGTTCGTCGGCATTCGATATCGGCGATTTCCGTCTCGGAGATAATATAATCGAATTCGGATGCGTCGCCACTTGGCGAGGCTATTACTCCCGGTTATCCGGTTAGTTATTTTATTACCTGTCGCGACGTGACGACATGAAGGTTCGAGAGGTTAAAGAGGGACTATTTTATTACAATCGTGTGGGTATGCGGCGAATCCGTGGATAAGCAACACAAACAGAAATAAGAACTCTTTAGATACCTCTAATTTGGAGACGAATAAATATTAAAATAGTACATTTCGATACTAGGTCGGAAAGGATGTCATTATTCAACGAGTTCCGAGACATTTGGTCACGAGCCGCAGGCGAGTGGCAAAACTCGGGACGAGTGAAGAATGACATTCCGTCCGTGTATCGAACGACGTTTTTTAATAAAGTTGCGAAAAAATTATAAAAATGGACAATATGTCACTTTGAGGTTACTTCATCCGAACACTCGCGCCGTGCGATGCGGGGCGGTGATCATGAATCCTGAGCTGTGATTGGCTGGAAAAGTAAAACGCGCTAGTGCGAGAAATCCAACTTCTCGCATTATAAACTACTACTAGATTTGAGCAACTGTGTTAAAAATAAATATTTGGAGACAATCTTACATAGTTTGCCATATGCATAGTCAAAACTTAAAGAAAGGCTACATACTTATACAAATTAAGTAGAGGTAATCAATAGGTGCCTACTTGTAAATCTTGAAATAAATAAATTTCGAAATAAATACATAGAATCTGATCAAAGGTTGAGGATTGTCGGTTGTCAATAAAGCATTATAGTATCATTAAAATCATTTAGAAAATTGCTCTAATAACAACCGACAATGATGTACTTTTGACATGAAAACGTCACATATAGCGGTGTTTGTACAAATATACACCTATTTATTGGAATTTAAACCCAAGGCCACCCAAGTAACACCAACTTTGTACACAAAGACCCTACTTAATCATAATAGGAAGCCGGTAATATCCAAACATCTAAGTACATTCGTAAAATACAAAAGTTTAAAGCCTCTTTACTAACTTGAACGTAAAGCACCCAATAACAAGACGGAACTGACATTCAGCCATCACATAAAACGCTTACAAACATCCAAGTGATAAAAAATCCTCTCGCCCTCCTAAAGAATGTAAGATAGAAACCCGGCAATTCCAAGCGCCATGTTTACCGTGCGTGTCTCAACTTACAGGCGCGTGTAACGCCCAATATTCCCAAAGACAACGCGATACTATAAATCCCGAATGGCGCTTTCGATGTCGCAAATTTCGCGCCGAAATATTTTCCCGCCGGCCGCCATATTGCGCGGTTATGGGCCATAAAATGTCCGCCTCGGGCCTGCTCGGAAACCGTCGTGAAGTGCTCGGTGTTTACTTATTTATTTATGGGTCACTATTGTCAAATGCGGGTGTTGTTTACGGATGGAGAGTATTTATTGCACTATTCAGTTATTTGGCATCAATTTTGGAACTGTTCGGAAGTTTGGAGCGAGAGATTTGCTGAAGTTTAAGCTATTTAAGGTGAATTTAAATGACAAATGCTGTTATACCGTGCCAGACTAAGGGTGGGTTGCACCACGCACAATTAACAGACTCATCTACGTTAAATATGGCGACGGAGCTGTCATCCCATAGAAAACTGTCAAACTTTTTATACAAGATTTTTTTTTCAATTAGGTACGTTTACGTTCACAGACAGTTTGGTGCAACCGGCCCTAAGGGCGTCAAGCGAGACGGCTTCCGGATCGGTGGACTGTACCGTAAAGGATGAGTTAAGTGGAAATGACATCGATCAATACGGCACTTCGTTTCACAACAAAATGAAACCCCTTTCGACGGAAGGTTCCAAATAGCTTTAATAGCTAAAAGTAATACCGGGAGTAAAGATCATAATGGCTACCATTTTACATTAAATGACACTGTTATCGAACACCATAAGCATTTTATATCAAACCATAATCTTTAATAACTACGATAAACGAAATTGTAGAACCTTAGTTAAGGAGACTAATTATTTCAGTTTGAAACAGACGATCTAGTTTAGACACGTTAAATTAAACGTCACTTTCTCACTCAAATCTGCCAGAAGCTTTGGCAACCGCGCACAAGTCTGACCGAAGCAACAAGTCTGTACAAAAAAAAACGTTTCGCACGTTTCCACCATTCCGAATCTGATTTTTGAAACAGAGCCAATTCGTCGGAATTTTGGCAGAGAATGGTGCCTTAAGGCTAATTGCTTTTAAGATTGTTAGTTCCATTCGATAATATGTACTATTCAACTACTAAAACTAATAATCTATTAAAAAAATAACTTACAGTGTTTCTACATTTAGTAGTAAAGGCAAATTGCTAAATTTAGTCACTGTTTTTTTAACGTAATTTCAATCGAAACACTGTAGCAATCATTATAAGACTGGGTTGCAAAATCATAAAATACAGCCTTGGCCAGAAGTGTTGAGCATAGGTGTTTTTTGTTTACAATTTTGATGTTAAGCATTATTTCCCTATCCTAACAATGTACGGTAACGGTAAATGTTATATTTTATTTATAAATATAGAAAACTTCACTTAATAACACTTTCAAGGTACTTAAAAAATATGAAAACAGAAGGTACCAAAAATGTAAATTTAAGTCGGTGCGACATATTGCAAATATTCTATGCAGTTACTACTAACTTCAACAAAACATGCCTGTTAGTTTAAATTAATTGACAAAATAACTTAAACAAAGATGGAAACGATGGACTAAACTTTCTAGTTTTGTATGAAAATCGCATTGGTGCTCAACACTTCTGGCCAAGGCTGTATATTAATTATAAAACTGCCCACGTACTGTACCTATACAAAATATAAAACAATGGCGTGGGCAGCATTGTTGTCTGTATTGGTATAAGTTAAGAGTCTAGACAAAAACCTCTTTAAAGTTGCTTTTAAGATGTACATACCTAATAAGTACTTGTAACTGTAGCATTAGGTATTTATTATTGAGCCGATTTCGTCCACCGTATCGTATCGGTGCGCATTCAGAAGATATTAGTGTACTTATTCGTTTTACTAACGTAACGTAACGATTGCGTTGCATTAGGTTTTAATTTGTATGGGATTTTTAACACAGCAGATCAAGCGGAATGTATCTAAAACTAAATCACCGAGTATCTATAGAAGTATCTCTACTCGGTAGATTAGTTTTCGATACGTTCCGCTTGGTGTGCTATATTAAAAACTCCATACAAATTAAGGCCTAACGCAATCGTTACGTTATTGAAACGAATAAGTACACTATACACTAATGCCACGTTCTTGTTATTGGCTATTGATTAATTAAAATTGTAACACTATTTTACGTTAAATAAATCATTTGATAATAAAAAAAAAAGTACACTATACCTTGTGCAACCTAAGAAGCGGTTTTTGACACCTGTCATCTCAGTACATTTTATAACCTAAAATCGAGTTTAGGTTATAGAATGTACTGAGATGACAGGTGTCAAAAACCGCTTCTTAGATTGCACACGGTATAAAGGTTCTGAACCAATGCGCTAGTAGCCTAGTAAGCGACACGAATGAACAGCCCCAGATGTAGTGTTACGAGTGTTACGACGATGACGACCATAAACCCTTTGCGGGGTAATAGGTCATTTGCCGCATTTGGAGTGTTCTCCATTTTAACGCGACTGAACAGGCCATTAGTCGGGGCAAGGGTGAGCCCTAATTAATTATGTGGTTTAGTTACGTGTCATTATTGAAAGCTGCAAGTTCATTTGTTTTATTTATTTAAGCTATTAATCTATTTAAATTATTATTTATTATTTTAACTTTTTTTGCAATAAGAGAGACGTGTGTCATTCGCTTCAAACGAGAGATACTAACAATTCGACACTTAGATTAGAGTATATATCAAGTAAAACAGGTATGTTCCATTAATAGAAAACTTTATAGCTTACAGTCCGTAGACTATACCCTAAACCTTCTTAAGCAATAAATTCTGAAGTAGGGCAAAGACAGGCTGCTGATAAATCTGATAAATAAAACCATGTGTTGATAAGATAATTAAGGATTAAGCCACGTAACTGACGACGCGACAAAATACGTAAATAAAGGAGAACGTCAAACTGTCAGTTGTCGCTCGTGTCATGTTGTCGCGGAGACCACACGTCACACGCGTCACATCGCGCTTGTCGTTTTTCATAGCTCTTAATAAAGGATCTGACAAATTTTGAACGCAAATATTAACATATTTTAACTTTTGTTTTAAAATGTAGAAGTATACGTCACCTATTTACAAATAATACTGAAATATTCTAACGTATTAATTTAATTTTGTGTGACGCGCAACAATACAACTTTTACTATGGAAGCAACTTTGTAAAAAAATAAAAAAATTGAGCTGCTCCATAGAAAAAGTCAAGGATAGGTAGACGAAAATGTATGAGAAGTTTAATTTTTTTTGTAAATTTACAAAGTTGAGCCCATAGTAAAAATGGTTCAATATCATGAATAGATTCAGGTTTGATTATCTTGTATCACGTTTTAGATTACACCCTGTATTTCTATTGCCAACCAATTTATGGTCTGAATTACTGACTAGATGTTCAACCGGTGGGTGGTGGGCACTGCTGAATCTCGATATAGAGCATTGTCTGTAATACATTTGACAGTGGTCACGAACTAACCAGGCTATCTATTATGTTATGACATGTATCTTAAAAACCAAAACCTTATTTTAATCGCTTTTATCTCTTTTTTTTGCGTAAATTGAATAGCTAGTGCCCGCCAGTTAAACGTCTAGTTGGGTTATTTTAAATATGATAAGTTTAAAATCTGATCTACTATTTACGCATAAGGAGTTGTTGCTACCTATGTATATAAATATTTAGGTCGAAATAAAACCGATCCGCGTGAGAGAACAGATAAACAGATTCCAGGAATATCATCAGAAAGAACCTCAATCGCTCCTAATATTGCGTGTAATTATGGCACAATACGGGCGATGGACCAGAAGTGAGAGTTATTAATAAATAGGAATAGTTACTCGCTCATTAGGTTGATGAGGAAGGCGATGGCCGTGAAGCGGGCTCGTTTATCAGAAACTTTCCTTCTGGAGCCTACAACAATCGCTTGTTGTTGTTCCTTTGATAATAAGAATGGAACTGACAGACTTTTTCATACGGAAAATGTATTTAAATTGGCAATTGATCACGCCTGAATATTTTACCTAATTGGCGCGTTTGAAGATAAATGATGTACTTGTTGGAGAGTAACAATCTCTTGAAGCGTTCTCAGAGTGTATTATGTTCATGTCTATTGTCTAGATATAGGTATGTTTTATAGACTCAGCTCAAACTGCTTCAAAGATTGAAGCTCATAATATGTCATATTGGATTGTTTTAAATGATTGTGTTCAACTTATTCACGTTTGGGTTTTCGGTGAAGGAAAACATCGTGAGGAAACCTGCAATCAACGGCGAAAAACGTCAAAGGTACATGCATGTGAAGTACCATACCCACTTTACACCCCAATATTAGGACAACACATATCTTGATCTCTCTTGTGCAAGAGAGGAGAAATCTGCCATGTAGTAGGACGTGACATATTATATAATAATAATATTTACGTACTAAATTCTTCTACAAATGTGCCATTTTCAAGTATAATTGCATTACTGATTTACTGCCATCATAATTCATTTAGAAATAAACCTATTAGAACCGACAATGATGTACCTTTTTTTGAAATCGTCACAAATGCTTACCATGCAGACATCATGCTTCCATTAAGAATGTTTACAACTCTAATCTCCTACTTAAAATGTCCCCGTTCTGTCTCCGTTTGACACGCACCGTAGGGAAAGTCGCTTCGACACTGAACAGTGACCCAGATGTGCCACAAGTGCCCAAGATAACCGCTCATGTGAGAAAGAAGCCATCAGGGGCGACATTACAAACGCCTCCGAAACACAGATGTATTCACTAGGCGAAACCAGAGTGAAAAGAGCATCTGAATTTTATACGTGTTACTGAATACAATGAAATTCTAATTGATTGCAGGTTGTACTAATATGCAATATTAGTAAAGGCAAGATGCACTGCGAGTAATTGTTAAACAGATGTCAAATGAAGATCAATTTTTTTTAGTTCGGGGTGCCGTTTCAGAGCGCTCACCGATTGAAGTGCTTAAAATCGACTAAAGTAAAAAAGTAAGTAGATACACACAACTTTTAATGAAAATAATGCGTCTATAAGGCAACTCTACAGGAGAATCAAGCTTTTCACTTTCATAAAAAAAGTAAAGAAGTACACACAATTTTTATATGAAAATAATGCGTCTCAAAAGCCAACTCTGCAGAAGGCTCGAGCATTTCACACGTATGAAAGAACTCAAGTGACTTAATAACATCAAAAAACTGAGAAAAAAGGAACTTCAAGAAATTCAGTCTTTACCAAGGTAAATAAACGTAACTAAACGAATCTCGAGTCCTCGACACGCATTTGCTTAAAGCGGCCATGGGAATACAACATCAGAGACATTCGCGCTAAAAATGTTGACGACCGCTGCACATATGTCTGACTGTCGCATATCTACCCGTAGAGTATATGCTGGCGTTATCACACTGGCGCCACGACCGCATGCGGTGACGGTGTGCAAGAGTGACAGCGCTATACAAATGCAGAGCGCTATCTCGCAGCAGTGCGAAAGCCGCTTAAGCTCAAAGTGTATTATAAAGTGCACTTTCAGACGGTTTAAAGACTAAATTTTACTGTAACCGAGAGGCACAATTGAGTCGCAGGTTTTGTGAACGCGATGGAATTTTCGTAACATTTTCCTGAACTTTGCGGGAGTCGAGAAAGATATTCGTTCGAGTAACTTAACACTGCCTTAACCTGCGTGTACGGTTCACAGCAGAAGTATCCAAGCAATAGAGGTCTTCAAAATGAGCTTGGCACGATGTTGCACATTAAAGTCATTTTGAATATCGCGCTCGGCTGTTGACCGCACAATATAATTTGAAGAAAATGCTATCTAGCAATTTTACTGTAACAGTAAAAGTAAACTGTGCAAATTAGCTTGGAATAATCTAAATGTTTTGTTATACAGTATTATATATGATACTACACTGGCAAGTAGGGCAGACTGAAGCGAATCGGATCTCCGGGTGAAATAGATCAAGAAACATGTTTTTGTCAAATTCATATTATCGCGGGTAGGGACAGTTAATTGGAGGTACAGGTGGCGTGATCTTATGAATATAACAAAAATGCTTAACTTGATCCGTTTCCTCCGCGGTTCTCCCATAAAACTCTTCTTCTAGCGTTTGTTCCAGCGTTTTCAGCCTTGTATCCGCTGGGCAATCTAATCCCTGGAATAGGCGTATGCACTAGTTTTTACGAAAGCGACTGCCATCTGATCTTCCAACCCAGAAGGGATACTAGGGTCCAACCCAGAGGGGGCCTTTTTGGGATTAGATCCGGTTTCTTTACGAGGTTTTTCTTCATAGAAAAGCGACTGGCAAATATCAAATGATATTTCGTACACAAAAGTTCTGAAAAACTTAGTGGTACGAGCCGGGGTTTGAACCCGATACCTTCGGATTGAAAGTTTGACGTCTTTCAGTCAGGCCTTTTCCCCAGCGTAGTCCACGCAAAAAACTAAAATTTAGAATTGAATAAAAACGAACACCGCTTTTCTCTGTATATCCTACCTATCACTCTTAAGTATACGTACATTACGTCAAAGTAGTAGGGTTTTGTCTCAGTACAAATGCGAAAAAAATTGTGCGCATCGAGAAAAAGTTGTGAATTTTTGACCATAGATAGAGTGAGCAAAGATGAATATATTTTTGTATTGGCGGTCTGTAAAATTTTTGGACCTTCACGTCAAAATCAGGGGTCCCGTGCAATATGTTATTACTCTCTGGTTAAGACTGCTAGGGGTTGTTTGGTATCGTTTCCGTGTAAAACAGACATGCAAAATTCATTTCTGATATTAAAAAAGTTAAATTTTATATTTAAAAAAAAGTTGTGCCGCGAGGAAAAACACAATTTTATTTTTATTTTTTTAGGACGTCATATAAGTAATATATATCCTTTATTTCAAATAATAAAAAATATTATAAAGAAGCATATTTAATATAGATTATAGAAACATATACATTTTATACACCTTTAATACAATAAACTTCTGGGTTTTTTTTTTTACTTAAGTTGAGTAACGGAAAACAGACGTCGCGTCGTTTGAATTGTGACGGTTTATGTTAAAGTTAAGGAGGAAAAATATGTTTTTATTTATTGTATTTTTTTATTTCTGCATTTTGTTAAGTTATTATGAATAAAATTTACTAATAACAAGCAATACATGCATTTTAAGGTCAATACGCTACGGATGTTCACGTTCACATTGAATATCGATACTTACTATGGAGAAAACATATACACCACGAAGTAAACATTTTTTTTCGCGTAGTTTTTGTATACTATAAGCCTAAAAATTGTATATATTTAGAAACTACATTAAATATGCTCCTTTATAATATTTTTTATTAATAGAAAAAAAAATTATATACATTAGTTATATGACGTTCTAAAAAAAAATAAAAAATTGTGTTTTTCCTCGCCACACAACTTTTTTTTTAATAAGAAATTTTACATTTTTAATATCACAAATGAATTCCGCATGTCTGTTTTACACGGAAATGATACCACAAAACCCCTAGCAGCCTTAACCATAGAGTAATAGCGTATTTCACAGGACCCCTGATTTTGACATGAAGGTCCAAAAATTTTACGGACCTCCAATACTAAAAAATATTTATCGTGGGCCATTCTATCCATGGTCAAAAATTCACAACTTTTTCTCGATGCGCACAATTTTTACAAATTCGAGCTCTGCTAAAGAGAATAAGTACCTAGAGTGTTCTCTCCATACATGACTAAATGCGTATATATAAAAAGTTTTAAGCGAGTTTTGCTAAATGTTATTATTCAAAAGATTACAGATTAATACGTACTACGATTTAAGTGTGCTTAAAACTTAGTATAAATGAGTTTAAGCATACCTCCCATACGACTTATTATTTAATTAGTAGTTTTGCTATGTATGGAGTTAGCAATCTATCTACTCATTTATCTATGATTACGTACTCTCGTTCGTCCTGTTCCTGGCTTACATATTCAGGAAAACTATTTGTGACTAGTATTTTCTCTATTTTGCAGCAGTCTGGTCGGGAAAATGGGCGTAATGCTAGACTATTCCTTGGAGAATACGGAATGGAGTATTGTTCCCGGTTCCATACATAATTCACAGCTCCGTTCCATGTAAAAACTGTAGTCCTCGGAAATAAAGAAAACTTGTGTTAGCAATAGGGAAGATGCAGCTATAATATTTACCATTATATTGTGATCAAAATGTTGAAAAAATATAGAATAATAGCTAATGAAACGTTTTTACTTTGGTTTATACTAATTTCAAACAATAATTACGATTTGAAGTAATGTGAAATGGAACGTGTTATAATCCACCAATCAGCGTCTGGTGACGTCAATCTTGTTATGACAACTGATGGCGCCAGCATAGGATGTACCTGTCACTAGTTTTGTTCTATAGGATTTGGCTTAAAGGGCGCTATATTAATCCAATTAAAAAAAAGCAATTTGACACTGTTGGTAGGTTTAACAGGGATTAACCAAGGATGAACAAATATGGCGAGTGACACACATGAGTCTCGGGTTCATACCCTGGCTCGTACCACTGAGTATTCCGAAACTTATGTACGAAATATTATTTGATATTTACCCATCCTTTTTCGGTGAAGAAACCTGACTAGTTAAACTAGAAACCAACCAAAAGTTACAAAGGTTTTTGAAACCGGACCTAATCTCGATAAGGCCTAGCTTCCCCTCTGGGTTGGAAGGTCCGATGGCAGTCGCTTTCGTACAACTAGTGCCTACGCCAATTCATAAGATTAGGTTATCAAGCAGACCCCAAGCCGGGACAAACGCTAGGAGGAAGAGAAGAGCTAAATTCCAAAAACGGGCCAAAAAAACAAAGCACACACTAAGAAAGTTCTTCAACAATCTTAATAATAAAATCCTTTCACAGTTCGTTTATAGCCAGAGCTCGTCAACATGTGGCTTGTAAATAAAGAAGCGTCGTAAATAAAACAAAGGCAAGATGGGCTGAATAATGCATGTGCAGTCGCGACTCGGCTGCGGATTTATAGATTTGCCGCGTTTGAGTTCTTGACGTCGCCTCGGGTTTAGCATTGTTTCGCGAGTTCTACTCGAGATAAAATATGCTATGACTCAGGTTATGTCAGATGTTTGTTCGTTTCTTGTCAGTTTAGACTTTGGTCTCTGGTAAGCCGTGCTCAGCGCAGTGCGAGGATTTGTATGTAGGAATGTTGATTATCTTGGTTCGTTTGTAAACGGAGACTAAGGCCCCGAAAGAAAGCTTTGAAGTGTCCTGTCCATGAAAACATTAAAAAATAATCTATCTCAAACATAACTCCAACACAAAACAAATAATCAACCAATATTGAAGTTGTTGGACTTTTATTGCAGTTGGATTGTACCTAACGTGTTTTAAAGTTAAAATACGACCCTTTATTGCATGTTAAAAAAAGAGTTTCTCCGGATTATGAACTTATTGAGCTTGACCATATTATTTATAGTTTATACCAACTCATGTTCCATGACAGCCTCGCCTCAAACAAAATCAGAGGCAGTTGCATCAGCCACACTTGACGAACTGATCAATGTTAAATTTGAACCATCACCCCATAGAGAACTGTCAAACTTTTCATTTAATGGATCTTTAACGATGACGTTACGTATAAGGACGGTTTTGGTGCCACCCGCTCTAAGAGCGGCTACCCGTTATCAGTCCGCCTGTCAGTTGATCGGGACTGTCAAATTTTTAAAAACTGACAGGCGGATATCGTCCTGCGGACTGATAGTGGGTGGCCGCCCTAAGACCGATGACTCATATAAAACTACACGAAGTCTCGAAAAGAAAGATACTCAGGTTAAGTCACTCTTTTAAAAACTTAATCCTTTAAACTTGCATTGAATTTAAACTAGCACTAAACAATAGCAACGTAACAGGCCGGACACTGGCGGCTTCACAAGAAACTCTTTACGATGGGAAGCAATAAAAACGGGCGTAAAACGTTTACGATCTCTGACACGCCTCACAATACAGGGGAAGGTAATTAGCCGAGAAGGCATATTGCTGTAAAAAGTGCATTAGGGAAGGAAATGAGCGCGGAAAACATTGTAAAGGAGATACTTTTACCCTATTTTCGCTGTGGAAAGTATAGAAATTGAATATAAAGTAAATAGGTGATGCAAATAATTAACATTCTAACAACTTATTAACATTTTGATATGACAGTGAATCTTGCGAAAAATAGAAGGAAATAATAACTAAAACGCGATGAGATGTACAGCTTGTATAAAGGTCAAGAAGGTAAAAAAAAATCTACTATTCAATTAACAGCCTACCGAAAGTAAGTAAACCTTCGCGTTTTTACGTATATTGTACCACAATTACACATGTACCATGGTACATACGTTGGAAATGACTCTTAATTATTTTTATATGTTTTTAAAGTGGTGCATTCCACTCAAACTAAAGTTTGTTATTAAATAAATACAAACTTTGAAAACATTGAAAAAATAATCAGCCCAGCAGGACTTGAACCTGCATCGATCTCTTCTTCTTCTTCCTAGCGTTTATCCCGGCTTGGGGTCCGCTTGACATCCTAATTCTATGAATTGGCATAGACACTAGTTTTTACGAAAGCGACTGCCATCAGACCTTCCAACCCAGAGGGGAAACTAGGCCCTTTTTGGGATTAGGTCCGGTTTCCTTACGATGTTTTCCTTCACCGAAAAGCGACTGGTAAATATCAAATGATATTCCGTACATAAGTTCCGAAAAACTCAGTGGTACGAGCCGGGATTTGAACCCGAGACCTCCGGATTGAAAGTCGGACGTCTTACCGCAAGGCTACCAGCGCATCAAATGATATCAAATGACAGCGAAAAAATTACCCTTTTTGATACAAGGCCGTCTTGACTGAAACAAGTACTTAAGTATGTATGTATAAAGAAAAAGATAATGCCAGTAGTATGCTACTACTACTTTAATTATGGGGCCCACCGACTATCAGTCGGCCTGACGATATTGGCCTGTCAGTTGTTCCAAGCTGTCAAATTTTTGAGAAAACACAAATCTGACAGGCCGATATCGTCAGGTGGACTGATAGTCGGTGAGCCCCCTTACCATCACCACCAATTAACTTTAGGCGATTATCACACTGGCGACGGATCCGCATGCGACGCCGGTGCGCGAGCGAGATAGCGCTATACACATGCAGAGCGCTGTCTCGTTCGCGCACCGGCGCCGCATGCGGATCCGCAGCAGTGTGATAACCGCCTTAATGGCATCAGCTGATAGTTTTTATTCCCAGTATTTTACTAAGTATCTCGTTCAGCACAAGTCATTAAAATAGCAGAATGAAGACTGTTTTACAACAAATATGCTTGTCAGGAACAATCAGTTAAAGTTTGTCGGCTCACGAGGGCCCCTGTATGTGGGTTATTACAAACACAAGGATATGAAAACTTCCGAAGGACCATGAATAGCCGATTCAAACAAGGGCGGTTCGACCCGACCCTACCCGGAGCCTAAACATCTTCACTAGTTACCACCAAAATTACCATCATACATGCCGTGACAAGCCGGGTGAAGCGGGTCGGGGCACAGACATTTGTCGAAATAGTTATCGAACAGCGACTTGGTGCTGTGTTCGAATTTTAAAACACATAAACAAATACATTAAAAACACAATATACAATAGATCTATCGTGGATCCATCTTTCACTTCGTTCGTTTCATAAAACCACACTCGTGTTTTAAGGACCCCTATTACGTAACAGTTACATAAACTACTATAATGCACAACAAAATAAAACTAAAATTGACTTAAAAAATAAAAACTACACTAACACTACAAACAATAAAACTATACGTAAAATAAAAAGTTTAAGGTAAAAATTAAAAAAATAAACTTAAGAAATATAACTATAATGTATACAGGGTGAAACATAAGTCGTGAACAGAAATATGTTTTTCTAACTCCATAAACAACAAGCAATTTAATGCACTAACTCTTACTAAAAACAGACAAAAAAAAAAAATTTTTTTTTAACTTCTTTGTCATTTGTTTTACCTTTAAAAGTGATAATGGGGTATTAAAACAGCTTCATAACATACTTAAGATGAAAAATTAAGTAATTTTCATTACTAACTGGAATAAATGACAAAATTGATGTCAATGTCAGTTCCGATTCAAAGAGGCAATTCAATTTACTAGTTGTAATATCCTAAATCCACCATTTAAAGAAAAATAAATGACAAAAAAGTTAAAATAAAAAAAAAAACTTGTCTGTTTTTACTAAGTGTTAGTGCGTTAAATTGCTTCTTGTTTATGGAGTTAGAAAAACATATTTCTGTTCACGACTTATGTTTCATCCGTAGTTTGCCCAGAGTTTGTTTCACTACGAGCATAGACGGGGAGAGTCATACTGTCTTTTTCTAATGCTAGTACTCTCACTACTAAAAAAGGGACGGGTATAGCATGTTACTCTGACTGTTACTGCGCTTTTTGGTATATCTGCTAGTACCGCAAATATAACTCCACAACAAAGAATCGACCAATATTGAAGTTCTATTGGAGTTGCATCGAAATAATTTTCAAGCAGCTACCTACTAATATTTTTGATTCGGACGTTAAGTTTAAGTAGATACTAGCTGTGTTGTGTAGTTAATGCATTGGAGTTAGATTGTGTACAAACGTGTTTTAAAATTAGAATACGACCCATGAACAAAACCACGAATACAAGAACAAATCGACATAACCACAGTAATATGTAAAGATAACTACTTAAATACAAAAAAAAATATCCTTAACTCAAACGCAATAGTCAACTATTGTTAAATACAAGCGAAACAAAAACGGAATAATTACAGCTGTGTTTTACATTACATAATTATGCTTCTGAATAATAATCAGTTCAGGGGTTTGTGGTTAGTCATACGTCCACGGCAAGTCGTTGCGTGATCTATAGTATAATACATCTGTGAATAGAGCTCGAACGAGTGTTGGCAAGTTTTTGCGTGTGTTAATTAATGAACTTCGCTATGAAATTGGCTGGCTAATAGGGTCAGTTTCGAGAAACTTGTTTACCCCTTCGGTTTATGCTCTGGAGTAATTTTATATGAAGTTGTTGTATGTCCGTGTCAAATCAATATTTGTAGGACTTTGGGCTAGTTAAGTGATAATTATTTGGTGAATATTTAAATTGTGGTATTTTACCAGGCCACGTTAAATAACCACTTAAGTGTCAATTTATTAAACATCTGTTAAATCTGGGCGTTGGAAGTCACATTCAAATATATTATGTTCCATCGGGTTCAGGATTGCATTACCAACTTATGAATGAATTCACTGATAAATTGGTCATTCAATTCTGAACCTGATAGTACAAGAGGTGGACTTAATTCCTAAGGGCATTATTTACATTCTCCTATATTTATTTAATTTAATTTGGTATTCATGTTTGCTAGAAAGAGAATAAAAAAGTGGTTTCCTAATACATTTTATGAAAAAAGAGGTAAGTAGCACTAAATAGGGGCGTTGTTCAGATATTTGTGACCACCTTGGCCGCTTCGACATATCTGATGGCGACTGTACCCACTTACTAGGCCATACAACATCAGCGTTTCTTATGGGGCCCACCCACTATCAGTAGGCCTGACGATATTGGCCTGTCAGTTGTTCGGAGCTGTTAATTTTTTGTTCTAACTGATGGGCCAACATCGTCCGGCGGACTGATAGTCGGTGGGCCCCCTTAGGCTCTTATAGTGTCCCACTAATGGGCAACAGTCTCTCCCTTTGACCTAGATGACTCCCGATGTGCTTCCGGAAGAAGCCCATCTACTCAAAATGTAGTACAATATTTGCAACTACTTCGCATTCTTTTGTCCATGACCACAGTAAACATTGGTTACAATGTTAGCCTCGGCCGACAAAGACAAGACGTCAAAGTGTATCAAACAGCCGTTCTAGCGCCGTCCTCCCGGGAGTTCACCGGGCGAAGTGGCTTTGTTCAGGCAGAATGCACGTGGAACGGGAATTTTATATCCATTTTATTGAGTTGGATATCCAGTAAATACGTCACGGATTGATCTAAAATTGACAGGAGAAAGTGAATAGTGATATGAAGAATCTGTCGCCGCGTATAAAACATTGATTTTCTAAACGGTAGGCCTCCTAATCTAGTCTTATTTTCAACAGAAGTACAGTAAGCAGTAGAAATGCATCTCAGCCATAATACTGCTGAACATAGGCCTCCCCTTTAAAAGGGGGGTTTGTCATACGCGTCACGCTTGGCAGGCGGGTTGGCGCGCGCAGTTTTTTCTGTTTTTTGTTGTTTAGGCTTTCGGAAGATGCTGCTGCCCATCTCCCGGTATATACCCTTAGCAGACTCCTACTGCAACCACGGCACGATATGGTGGGGGACAATTCTAAGACCGGGCACCCCACGGCAAGCGGGCCAGTTGCTCTTGTTTTATTGACAGTAATATCACAGTATAAGCAAGGTGGTCTGTTAGACCAGTAACCCATCTACGAACAAATAAAAATTCACGTTCGCAATTCAAACTCCGGACGCAGGGCCGTACCAAGCATGTTTCGCGCAACGGTAGCACCGCAGTGGCACACCCCTTATTTTATCGTGTCTAATCAAGTAATCATGTCTATTTCGGTCGCGTAATTGGCGTCGTCAGTTGTTTTTTTGCCTGCGGTCCGTTCAGTTTTGTGTTCGAAGTTGAACTAAGTACTCGGTGTCCTCTGTTAATATAAGGGCAAGCTCATTAGGTATCGAATACAATGTTGCTTACTTCTCCAACAAATGGAAAGCTACGTGTACAACCGTCACATGGAGATCGATAGTGTTGCCTGCAAAAAAAAGAGCGAAACGGACTTGCAAATAGTTAAAAAAACTGCCGGAACCTGCGAATGACGTTCAAAATTGCTGACCGATTGAAGACATTGCATAACATGAAATATACCGTTTCTCTTTATGCAGCATTCAGATTATCAATGTAATGGGTATCTACGTTATTACTAATGTCTTTGTCATAATTCAAATTTGAGCTACTTGGAAACGATACTTAGGACTTTCTTTAATCGCGGCGCGGTTGCTTATTGATAAATAATTTACCAGTCCGTTCAAAATGCTTGTTTATTAAATAACAAAAGAAATCTTTGGACTCGGCATTTGGCTGGAATATTGCGATTATTGTGTTCTGATCAAATTAACCACTGTTCTGTTTAAATAACAAACATGCTCCGTACCGGGCTTATTTAGTATCAAATATACCAAAAGTACAGAGTGAAGTTTCAGTTACGGTTTTGATAAACATACTTTGTATGTGCACAAATTGTTCGCGCAAATAAAATAGAAGCCGTTTCTTTGTTTATAGTTATTTATTTATTGTGGTCGTATATTGTCCCAGCACTGGGAAAAACCCCTACTATTTCCCTTAAAAATCTCCGGGCATTTTGAAAAAAAGTAGTCAAGATCGATTCTCTGCGGCTCAATCCTATTAAGTTGTCGGATTGTGTTTTAGTGGCAATATTATTCCACCGCTGAATTGTCATGACATGACTAGCCCATATTTTTTTAATATATGCGCACATACAACGCGAATATATTGATTAATAATATGTCAAAGTAAAATGCCATCATCAAAACGCACTCTGCGCAGAAGTGCAATTAGTAGCGTAAAACAAATAGAAATCTATCTCTATCTATCTAACCATTTAGATTATGCATCTCATTAAACTGAAACCGACCGACGAAAAAATGCGGTTTAAAATCCAATAAAACCAAAAAAGAAACCTTCAAAGCCTCTTGCCATCTTACTCGCATTTGAAACGATTTTCAAATACTCATTGCTCTGGTTCTCTTTCCTTTGCTTCGGTATCGCTACTTATTTTTACATCTTTCTTTGGTTTGGCTTTACTAGATTGAACATTTGATGTTTATTACTTTCACCTTCATAGATAAGTTGTTATTTATTACTGTTTAAAAACTACTCCTGCGATAAACCTCATGGTGAATGTCATGTCAACATAATATTTTGTCACTGGCAAGACGAATAAGTTAACTTCGATAAGCCAATTGCCATAATTCTTGTTTATCTTGCTTTTAATTCAAAAATTACACCAAAATATTGAAATCTTGTTTTTAGGATGAAGAGATATTTACATGCATTACCTACATTGCTTGTAATTGTAAATATAATAACACACAAAATCTACTATTAAGTTAAGAATTGCATGGCCAATTTATCAATGAATTCATTCATAAATTGGTAATGCAATTCTGAACCCAATGGTACGTCTTCTGTACCGCGAATGTGTTCACTGGTCATTAGGTAATCATGAAAATACTATTGTTCCTATCAGCAATTATACAGCACGTACGCTGGTTAAAATACACAATAACCACAAACACAATGGAAATTAATCTTTATAGGATTTTGAAATAGGTACCATAGCAACATTATTGAGCATAATATTAATAACAAACTAATGAAACAATATGTGATGTGCATCCCCTGTGCCGTGAATGTGGTTAGCCCGGCCTCCCATTGTCCGTATCAGCGAACGGCACGTGTGTTGGTCACATCATGAGTGACACGGAAAATAGCCGCGAATATCGTTGAAATTTTACAATAGGATTGCTGCTGTTATGTATTTTATAACGTACGTGTATTTTGTGAAGTTTATATTTTGAGTCTCTTAATAAATCTATCCACTTGAGTTTAAGTGCGACTAAAGTTACGCAAAGTTGCTATTTCTGTCTTTTATAGAAAGCCAAACCAATAAGCAAAATATTTAAGAATAACTTGCATATAACACAAGTCGCTTTATGCGATGAAATGGTCTTTAGCGCACTTTCAAATATTTAAGAGAGCATTTGGAACTATTAAGTTCAGTTTTTTTGTCTGAATACGCTCTTAGTGCAATACTTTGATACCATATAATGTATGTATGTTATGTATGTATGTATGTATCACTTTATTGCACATAAACAAGTATAACATTAAAACATTAGTAAAATACAAAAAGATATGCACAAAGGCGAGCTTATCCCTAAAAGGGATCTCTTCCAGCCAACCAATGAGAAAATGAGAAAGAAGTAATACTATACATATATATATATAATTCACGCGTCATTCATACTCAGTGACATGTAGGCAAAAGTGCCAACACTTTGCTTTGGTTATTGCTCGTCCGTCGATCTCTCAGCTGTCAGCTCAAAAACACCCGGAGCTTTACCGTTGAAAATGTTAACTTAAATTTTAATTCAACACACATTTCGGCTTACACCTGTTTGCGCGTTTTATTATATACTCACTGAGGTGTAAATACGACGCGCAGTTATAATATTACAGGCATTAAAGAGGTTGTTATTAGAGCTATAAAAGTTAATAAATACGCGTTGCTACTTATGTCTTACGGTGACTGACAGCTTTATATGAAGGTATAATAATTAAGGTAAGTTTAGATACTTTTGAGAGTGTTATTATATTAGTTAATAAAACCGAAAACATTACTTTTGCTTCCAGAGAGTTGTATAAATGTATAACGAGCGGTGAGAGATAATATTATTTAACGTGACACTTTATTCTACGAGCACGTGAGGCCTTCTAACTTTAAGATTTGAACTAGTTTTGTTATCGTCATGATGCGACCTTGATACGACTTCCTGCACATTTCGTACTTGCTTTAACGACGAACGTAATTGACGAACGATCATATCATAATCATAGCAAACCATGAATTTTAAAATTCAATACCGCTCCGAGCCACTATTATATACTTCAAAAGCGGTCTCTAAAAATCGTTGCGCACCGATTCCACCTTGCATTTTTTGTAATAGTAATGCAACGTATTATGCTGCATATATGCTTATGGCCCGATGTGTTCGGCCCTTAACTAGGCTTGTTTATTTATTTAACTTCAAACACATGCAAGATTACAATAAATATATAGTCACACCTAGTAGCTAATTAAATTTGTAACATGTATATTTTTTTATTAAAAACATCTATAAATATAGAACCATGCTTTAAACAATAAAATTCATGTCGCAACCCAACATCAACTGGTACAGGGGTAATATATGGAAAAACCGCAACCGAGCTCGCCAGTGTTGCCAGTGATTCACAGTAATGGCCGCCAAACCCAATGCAATAAAAGCGACCGCAGTTCTGTGGTGTTGCCACTGTTGCGAGCCCTAAAATTTTGTGTATATTATATTAATGCCCAATATAATAAATATTTATTCATATGTGAACATTGTTATTTTGTGGGAAAATAGAAAAAATATTATTCCATGAAATGAAACTATCATTACGAATATGGAGATAGTGATTTTAAAATGACGCGCTGGCAGTGTTAAATCTATCTATACTAGTACAGTCAACGTCAAAAATATGTTTACACTTTTGGACCTTATTACAAAGGAGTAAAGTGCAAAAGTGTAAACATATTTTTGATGTCGACCGTACTCGAAATGTTCTCTCTTGACAGTGCGGTTTTATAGGTTATTTAGTAGTAAAAGCCGTTCGCTGTCCGATAAATTCCTAAAAGTACTATAAACTGATTTAAAAGCTTCGTACTATGAAGTTATCGAAGATAAATGTTTTAGATTTTACACAAAATAGGTATTATTGGGCTCTTTATTCGTATGGATATTCATTTCATTGGCACTGACAATAGTTTAAACAACTTTGAAGCATTAATTATTTAGAAGGGATAGTGTTATTTTAACTTTGTTTTTAATTTGAACCACGAGCTTACGTGTGACCGATTTCTAAAAGTACATTCTGTCCGATTAGCTACAGTAATTGTTGCTTCTCGGAACTACTTCAGCCATAAGATCGCAATAAAGACACGAGGCGAGATTGTAAACGTGCAGTGGGCGAGATTGCGGGCGATGACCCGCCGGTAAATATGTACGTAGATAAATACATACGTACAGTCACGTCTGAAAAAAATTATACATTTAATGTGACAAAAATATGTAACCACGACTCTATTGCCAATGTATAAAGTCTTGGATACACGTTTTTGTCACATCAAATATTTTCAAACGAGACCGTACAGTACACGGAAAGAAAAAATTACAACTACCAGAACGATTAGTAAAATAGATTATTGTAACCAATACTACAATCTTGTAAGAAAAACTATTACTTTCTTTTTACGTTTACTATATTTTGAATTCAATAGAACTATTTAAACATTAATACGCACTAAAGTCTAGTTATTTATACTATGTGAAAATTTTTCCCAGAAGTCACTAGATTTTCTCGTTCAGATTACAGTATTTTGATATCCCGGACGAGACTTTTATTCGTGTAGGAAATTGTGACTTTTTTGAAGAAGGTACCATTTAGCGAAAGGCGCTTACGTTGTCCATTATACAGATTCAGTATTGTATTCGAGTTTTGACATCAATTAGTTCCTAATTTCAAATATGCCTCTCGTACCTACTTATATCAACAATGGGATTAAACCTCTCTGCCCGGACTCCTAATGAGAAAATGGGGATAGGATTTGAAATAAACCAAATTCATTCATTACCAAATTCGTTGATCTTACTTTATAAATATTCAAAGGGTGTTGAAAGACGTCCGTAATACAGGCCATTAGGGAAAACCCGATAACAATGCGTAATCCAGTCGAACTGATGCTGCAGCGATGATACAAGGATTTAGGTTTTCATTTGTTCTCGTCAAAGGACTCCCATGTCAATTCGAATGATCCAAAAACTTAAATACAGGAATAATAAAAATGAACTCTGCAAACAGACGCTTGACGAACGTCAATCGGTTTTTACTGGCCTTTAGTCTCTTAATTATGTTTCTCACCTCGAAATGCTTAGTTGTACATACACTGAAAAAAAAGGACAAGCGAACTACTTAGATAGTTCATCGATAACCAAAATTTGGTAAGGAGTTAATATAGTTTATTTGTTCATAACTGAAAGTTTACGTATAAATAACAAAACACAAAGGTAAGTCATCATCATCATCATCATTTTAGCCGTTTGTCGCCCACTGCTGAGCATAGGCCTCTCTTCGCGTACGCCACCTGTCCCGGTCCTGGGCTAACCTCATCCAGAAGTGACCTGCAATCTTTCGAATGTCATCTACCCAACGAGCCAACGGACGCCAAGGACTCCTTTCATCCGAAAGTGGTAGCCAATCCGTCAACATTTTAGTCCACCTAAGCAAAGGTAAGTAATAACTAATAAGCCTTAGTTCAGAAGTCCCAAAACTTAAGTTAGTAGCAGACGAAGTTTGGTTGCTGGTAACAAAAAAACAGTGTATATTAGTTCCCATGGGTTATCAGGAAAGATTAGAAGAACTTATTAGCGATAAGGCCGCCTGTTGTTTAACTCTGGTTTTGTATTATATGATTTTTCTTTTGCATATTATCAATTTTCAATAAAGAGTTGACTGAAAGATGTTGAGTTACCTTGGTGAAGGTTTCCGCTGAAGGACCTCGTTTCGGATCTAAAGATGACGAATACACATATTTTAATCATTTATATTGTATTATGAACATTATTTACAAGTATGGAATTCTTCATGACATTTTACACATCTGTTTATGTATATTTGCCATATGCATATCAGGAGCGCTGTAGTTTAACTTCCCGGTCTAAGTTAGTTTATGTTAATTAGTTTACAGCCAGTCTGAACGCGACCTCATTTCTTATTAGGTATTCTATATTACTATATAAGTAAATAACTTATTTAAAATTAGCATAAATAGCAATTGTATAAATTAATTGATACAGTTATATTTCGTTTTATTTTGAGATTAGAAATTCAGTAACATAGAAACAGAAGTTGCCAACCTGTTCTGTTTGAATGTTCAATTTAAACACACTGCAAGCACACCAACAAACGATTAGTTAACATGATGAAGAGTTCACATTTGTAAATAAATAATGACAATTTGCAGATTATAATCCATAACAGCAATAAAAACACAATTTCGTTTTGATTATCACGTTAGAGACACATGACAATTGAAAAACTGACAGTGACACACGCATACGTTATAAATCGAAAACCATATGTTTCGAACCTCTTTTTCTCCATTTTTTTATTGTGCAACATTCACTAAAACATTAACAATGATAAGAATAAATTATTTCGTAATAATGACTACTATTACAATACTGTAAAATAATTAATATTATTCAATTTAACATTTACAAATACGTCGCATGGCTTTACTATAAACACAAATATATTTAAATATTTTTTATTGGCCGCATTGGCACTTTGACACTTGTGACATGTATCATGCCGTATCATGCCTGATAAAGAACCCTGTACATGCGCCTTTCAACTTTTTTCTAATCTAAAAGAAAACGAATTATAGAGATAGCGAAAGATGCGGTAACGCACGTCAATTTTTATTTCTAGTTATAGATATTGTATCTCATGGTTAAACTTTTCTTGCAAAATATGAAACAGCACTATTTAAGTCGTCTGTAAAGAAATGTATAAATACATAAAACGAACCACCCCTTTATTAATATCATTAAGGATCATTGCACCACCATCTCCGTCTAGACCGAGCCGGTTCAAACCAGATCTCAAATGAAATAAAATTACGAACTAACACCCGCTGTGTGGAGCGTGCTACCGAATCCCGAGAGCATCACTTCGAGCTTTTTGTTATCTCTGTAGGAATCTGCCCGGTGTGCCTTGAGAGCTACAGAGACACAGACAAATAAGTAAACACATTCCTGTCGCGCACAACTGCGAGATAGGTGAGTAAATATTGGGGCAAACCTGTAAGAAATTACTCTAGTTGTAAGCCTGGACTTTATTGGGTTAAACTTTAAATTGATAAACGTGTCGATGCTGGTTGATATAATACGGCAGACTAAGACCTTAGAGCATTCAACCAACCGGAGCGGCAAATGACGGGCGTGTCCGTCTGCTGAAAGCATACGACCGGCAGTCATATTTATACGAATAGCTTAAATCGGCAGTTTCTTTGTATAGAAAATGACAGACCTGGCTACTCGAGTTGAATGCTCTAAGACCAAGAGGGTTTCCGTAGCTTGTCAAAAAATAAACACACACAGAATTAGCCTAATAACAAGTGAGTAAGCTTAAATGCCCTATAATAATTGTACATAGAGGTTAAATATAAATATTATTAGAGTTACTCGTATTGAATGAAAGTGAATGAGTGTAGTACATACTAAGCCACTCAATCATTAATGTTCAGATAATAATTATTTTGGCTACGTATAATTTAAATCGCGCTTAATCAAAACATAAAATATAACTTGTTACCATAAATTTATCCATCCATTCAATTAATGTGAGTACTGTTCCGGTCTTTCCAAATCGAGGAGGAAATTGGATTCACCACGTACTTGGAACACAGCGACTTCTTCCCATTAGATCTTATAACTGTATACCAAGGGATATAAAGTTCAAAATCGTATGAAGTCTCAATTGTATTGGGACGTCTGTGGTCGCAATTTTCGGGTCATTGCGGCTACCGGCATCTATTTATCAAAACGCGTGTAATATAAACTTCCTAATTCGCTCTTTGATTCATGGCCCGGAAATTTGAACCGATGGCCAAGGAACCACGTTCCGTGATCCACGCTCAAGCTTGCATTTCATATGTGGCATCAACAGAGGACTCTTTAGTGATAACCATGGTAATGGTAGCCTTAATGAAAGATGTAACTATTCATAACCCGCCGCCAAATTGTATAATAACCTTAAGTCACCATAGTTACTACACGTTTCTTTATTGTATATGAAATTTCAAAGACTTTAATAGACGTAAATCGTTTAAAATAAGGCTTATAATCAATAGGGATCCCAGAACAACCTAGTTTGTCCTAGTCTTTGTTTTAAAATATTACTTATATTCACCATTTGTTTTCTGTATTGTAGATTGTTGATAAATAATTAATTAAATGTAAATATACAGAAACTTATTTAACGTTATGTAGTCCAAAGAAAATAAATATTTGCCCCTATCACCCAGAAGCTCACTGACCTAACATTCTTAATCACCGAGTTAACTGTGCGAGATCCATAAAAACGATGGAAACAAAGCGCTGGATCGAAAATACTTGAAAGAAAGAAAATACATTTATTTACGTCACACCAGTTAAATAGTAGTTACAAGAAATAGTTTAAAAAAACAGACGATAAAGATAAACTGGACGATAGGAATTAGCGTAATGCCGCGGCGCTGATTATCAGTGGGGACCTAACTTATATAACTTACTAGCAGTTGCCCGCGGCTTCGCCCGCGTACATTATGATTAATGCAGATTTCTACTCTTGAATAAAAGTTTTTCCCCGCGACTTCCTTTGCGTAGAATTAGTAACTGACCCCCCTTTTTACCCTCTTAGGGAATGACTTCTGGGATAACTATTATGTATCCATCCCCAGAACTCAAACTATCTCTATACCAAATCATCTAAATAGGTTCAGCGGTTATCAATTCCCCATATAAACTTTCAACCCCCTTTTCACCTCTTAAAGGGTTGATTTTCTGTATAAAACTATCCTATGTCGTTTTCCGAGACTCAAACTATCTCTGTAACAAGTTTCATCTAAATCGGTTCAACTGAAAATAATTCTCTATAAAACTTCCAACCCCTTTGCTATGCACCCAAGCTTTGTTTTTCGAGATAAATACAATTTTGCCCCTTCCCGGGACCCAAACTATCTCCATACCAAGTTTCATCTAAATCGGTTCAACATTTAAAAATGCCCCATACAAACTTTTAACCCCCATTTCACCACTTTAAGTAACGATTTTAGGAAATTAAAAAAAAAACACGCAAGTACGGGTCTTAGTTGCGCCTCAAAGGTTTCGTACGAACAACTTTTTTATTACATTTTTGAAAAAAGACGCTTTCAGCATGATTTCATGAGAATTAATAGGGCGGCTTCACGTTTAAAAATTCCCCATGCAAACTTGCAACCCCCGTTTCACCCTTAACCTTTAGGGCTGATTTTCGAGGTAAAAACAACTTTATGTTCCTTCTCGTGACTCAAACTATCTGTATGCTAATTAGCATTAAGTTTCATCTAAATCGGTCCAGGTGTTAAAAATTTCCTGATCAAAATTCCAATCCCTTTTTCCTTCAAGGGATGATTTTCGGAAGGAAAACAACCCTTAGTCATTTGCAGGGATTCACATTTACTATGTACCAAGTTTCGTCTAAATCGGTTCAACGGTTTAAAATTCCCTATAAAAACCTGCACCCCCGTTTCACCCTTAAGTTTTTTACCTTTAAGGGTAGTTTTCGTGAAAAAAACTATTGTCTTCCTCCCCGAGCCTCAAACTATCTGTATACCAAGTTTCATCTAAATCGGTTCAGCTGTGAAAAAATCCTATATAAACTACCAACCCTCTTTTCACCCCTTTACGGGTTAATTTTTTCAATGAAAATAACCCTTAGTCGTTTCCCGGGATTCAAACTATCTATTATATCAAGTTTCATTTAAATCGGTTCAACGGTTAAAAATTCTCTATACAACCTTCCAATCCCCTTTTCACCCCCTTAAGGGCTGATTTTCGGTATAGAAACTACCCTATGTCCTTTCCCGGAGGTAAACTTATTTCTTTAACAAAAATTTCGAAATTGATGCCATTTTCGTACTTAATTAACGTCCCAAAATACCATAAATCGACTCCCATATTGATATTTAGTAATTTTAACCCTATCGCACCCCAACAGGGGGATGATATTTCACGCCCGCCACGTTGTATCATAAAATCATTGGTGTTTTCGTAATCAGCGACCCGATAAACCATAGAAAAGATACCCATGTTGATTTTCAGACTTTGTCACCCCCATTTCCCCCTTTATGGGGTTGAATTTTCAAAAAACCTGAAACACGTGGTTACATATTTATTGTTAGGAATACTCCTGTGAAGTTTCAAATAAAACAGTAAAAAAAAAAAAGATAAAAGATATTTATTCTTCAATTTAGGCACATTACAATGCACTTATGAACGTCAGAGAGAAAAGAAACTACCACCGGTTCTAACCCTACACCTCTGACCCGAGAAGTATTACTTATTACCGGCAAGAAACTCGGCGGGACTTATTTTTTCAAAACAGTACTACAAATACATTAAAGATACTATATACAATAATGCGTAGTTCTTCAAGAAGGCATATCAAAACAGCTTGAGAGACAGACATGTACCTGCCTATTGTGTAATTAAAATGAAAAATAAAAATAAAATCCAAATCTGACTGCTTCGCAATACGTTTGATATTCTTTCTTACTTGAACTGTGTCCTCTAAATGTTAGATGATTTTATAGATTCTGGTTTGGGCCATGCATATATGTCTGTCATATAGTCCTCGACCCTGTAATAACCCTTTGACATTAAAGTTTTTTTCAAGTATTTCTTAAGAGCGGGAAATGATAGATTCAAAACATCGACGGGTAACTTGTTATAAATATGAATACCCTGGCCAAAAAATGACTTATATGCTTTGCGGACACGACATCGTCTGGTAGCAAGCTTATTTTTATTTCTAGTGTTATAGCTGTGGATGTCAGAATTCTTCTTGAATGTGTGTATATTCTTTACAACAAAAATAATATTATCATAGACTAGCAGTTGCCCGCGGCTTCGCCCGCGTACATTATGATTAATGCAGATTTCTACTCTTGAATAAAAGTTTTTCCCCGCGACTTCCTTTGCGTAGAATTAGTAATTGACCCCCCTTTTTACCCTCTTAGGGAATGACTTCTGGGATAACTATTATGTATCCATCCCCAGAACTCAAACTATCTCTATACCAAATCATCTAAATAGGTTCAGCGGTTATCAATTCCCCACATAAACTTTCAACCGCCTTTTCACCTCTTATAGGGTTGATTTTCGGGATAAAATTATCCTATGTCGTTTTCCGAGACTCAAACTATCTCTATACCAAGTTTCATCTAAATCGGTTCAACTGAAAATAATTCTCTATAAAACTTCCAACCCCTTTGCTATGCACCCCCGTAAGCTTTGTTTTTCAGGATAAATACAATTTTGCCCCTTCCCGGGACCCAAACTATCTCCATACCAAGTTTCATCTAAATCGGTTCAACATATAAAAATGCCCCATACAAACTTTTAACCCCCATTTCACCCCATTTAAGTAACGATTTTAGGAAAATAAAAAAAAACACGCAAGTACGGGTCTTACTTGCGCCTCAAAGGTTTCGTACGAACAACTTTTTTATTACATTTTTGAAAGAAGACGCTTTCAGCATGATTTCATGAGAATTAATAGGGCGGCTGAGTGCGAATCGGACACGTACCCCGATTTATTTATTTTTGTCTTAAGTCGGACTGGTGCTTGACTGCACTCTTATTAGTTTTCCTGTAATTTATACGTAAATAACTATTATATCTGTAATTTTTGCAAAATTTTCTGTCGAACAGTTTCCGATATTGATTAATTTACACCTTTTTTTTTTAATAACTTCAAAGTTATATGTATGTTAAAATTATACTAATTAGAGATCCTCACATTAAGCCCCTTTTATTTGATACGCCACACGACAAAGTTATTTATTTTTTGATTTTTCATTTACCTACCCACAAATCCCCCCCCCACCCCCCCCCCCCACCCTTAATGTTTAAAATTCATAAATTGGCGTTACATGCCTGCCTTTGGGTCATTGACTTACAAACAAAGTCGCACCATAAGGGTTCCTTTTCTAGCATTTTGGTACGAAACCCTAAAAACATGCTTTTCGCTTCCCGGGACTCTCTATACTAACAAAAATTTCGAAATTGATGCCATTTTCGTACTTAATTAACGTTCCAAAATAACATAAATCGACTCCCATATTGATATTTAGTAATTTCAACCCTATCGCACCCCAACAGGGGGATGATATTTCACGCCCGCCACGTTGTATCATAAAGTCATTGGTGTTTTCGTAATCAGCGACCCGATAAACCATAGAAAAGATACCCATGTTGATTTTCAGACTTTGTCACCCCCATTTCCCCCTTTATGGGGTTGAATTTTCAAAAAACCTGAAACACGTGTTTACATATTTATTGTTAGGAATACTCCTGTGAAGTTTCAAATAAAACAGTCTAACTAATCTTGTTTCCCTATACAAACTTTGGATCCCCATTTCACCCCCTGGAGGATGATATTTTACACCTGCCACATTGTATAATAAAATGGTTGTTGTTTTAGTAATCAGCGACCCGATAAAGCATAGAAACGATACCCATATTGATTTTCAGACTTTTTCACCCCCATTTCCCCCTTTAAGGAGTTGAATTTTCAAAAAACCTGAAACACGTATTTACATATTTATTGTTAGGATTACTCCTGTGAAGTTTCAAATAAAACAGTCTAACTAATCTTGTTTCCCTATACAAACTTTGGACCCCCATTTCACCCCCTGGGGGATGATATTTTACACCTGCCACGTTGTATAATAAAATGGTTGTTGTTTTCGTAATCAGCGACCGATAAACCATAGAAACGATACCCATATTGATTTTCAGACTTTTTCACCCCCATTTCCCCCTTTAAGGAGTTGAATTTTCAAAAAAGCTGAAACACGTGTTTACTCATTTATTGTTAGAAATACTCCGGTGAAGTTTCAAATAAAATAGTCTAACTAATCTTGTTTCCCTATACAAACTTTGGACCCCCATTTCACCCCCTGGGGGATGATATTTTACACCTGCCACGTTGTATGATAATATGGTTGTTGTTTTCGTAATCAGCGACCCGATAAACCATAGGAACGATACCCATATTGATTTTCAGACTTTTTCACCCCCATTTCCCCCTTTAAGGAGTTAAATTTTCAAAAAAGCTGAAACACGTATTTACTTATTTATTGTTAGGAATACTCCGGTGAAGTTTCAAATAAAATAGTCTAACAAATCTTGTTTCCCCATACAAACTTTGGACCCCCATTTCACCCCCTTACGGGGTGAATTTTGAAAAATCCTTTCTTAGTGCACCCCTAGACCTTATAAGGGACCTACATGCCAAATTTGGAAACTCTAGACCCAGCGGTTTAGGCTGTGCGTTGATATGTCAGTCAGTCAGTCAGTCAGTCAGTCAGTCAGTTTCTTCTTTTATATATTTAGATATATTGGGACGCAAGAGTTAAAATATTTTTTTTTTTAAATAATTCTCTAATTGATGTACCTGCCTTTAAGTTATACATAAAGCGAATGGCTCTTTTCTGTAAAACAAAAATAGTCTGTATGTCAGCTGCTTTGCCCCAAACCAGAATTCCATATGACATTACACTATGAAAATAACTATAATAAACTAAGCGAGCTGTCTCAATATTAGTCAGTTGTCTAATTTTTCTAACGGCATGAGCGGCTGAACTTAGTCTAAGAGCGAGTTTTTTTATATGAGGACTCCATTGTAAATTTTTGTCCAACGTTGAACCAAGGAACACAGTTTTATCTACTATATCTAAACATTCACCATTTATAACTATATTAGTGTCCATTGGTGCCACGTTTGGCAAAACAAATCGAATACATTTAGTTTTCTTAGCATTAAGTAACAGATTGTTAGTAGTAAACCAGTTTAGTACGCCAGCTAGTGTATTGTTAATTACAGATAAATCATTGGATTGCCGTTCAACTTTGAAAATTAAAGATGTATCATCGGCAAACAAAATCATACCACAAAGGTTTTGTACTACACAAGGTAAATCATTTATATAAACCAAAAACAGGAATGGGCCCAGAATGGAACCCTGTGGCACTCCTAATTTTACTAAAGTCCCTTTAGACTGGGTTTTATTTACAACAACTGTTTGTGTTCTATTGCTAAGGTAAGAAGACATGAGACTCAGGGCATTTTCTGAAAGACCATAGTGTTCTAATTTAAGAATGAGCGTTCTATGATCTACACAATCAAAAGCTTTTGAAAGGTCACAGAATATACCAATTGCATCATAACGTTTGTCTCGCCAAGCATTGAAAATATGTTTAATGAGTTCTGCAGCAGCGTCGGTTGTGGAACGTCCCTTTGTGAAACCAAACTGATTGCTTGTAAGCAGTCCATGTCTGCTGAAGTGCCCCAGTAGATCATTTAACATTATCTTTTCAAAGACTTTACTTAGTACAGGAAGTATCGATATCGGTCGGAAATTATTTAGATCACTAGAATCACCCGATTTAAATAGAGGTATGACTTTACTACATTTCATTAGATCTGGAAAAACACCTTGTGAAACTGAATTGTTATAAATGATGGCTAAGTAAGGCGCTATGTCGTCTATGATATTGCTGATGACTACAACTGATATTCCCCATAAGTCCTCAGTTTTCTTTAAATTGAGTGATTTGAATGACTTTACAATTTTTTCGGAATCCACTAGGTCAAATTCAAAGATCGTATTACATTTCTTAATATTAGCGCAAAGTAAGGAATGAGCTTGAGACGAAGATGATTGTAGGCATTTTGTGGTATTTAATGCTATGTTAGAAAAATAATCTTCGAATGCCGAGGCAACATCGTCATTTGACATGACCTGTTGTTCCTCCGAGACAATGTTGACTTGACAATCGCGTGATTTACATTTACCAGCTTCCTTATTAATAATATTCCACACTGTTTTCACCTTGTTGTCCGACATTTTTATTTTTGCACTAGTATAGTTCGCCTTAGCAGTTAAACACACCTTCTTGAAAATTTTTGAATAGTTTTTTACATAGTCCAGAAAATCTGAAGTTTTGTTCACTTCTCTCTCTCCATAAAGTTCATAAAGCCTCTTTCTACTTTTATGAATACCTACAGTAGCCCATTCACTAAACTTTGCTTTAGCTTTAGTTTTTGACCCACTAATAGTTCTCAGTTTGAAATGTTTATTAAATTGACAAAGAATCATACTAAACAAATCTTCATACAAACTATTTGACTCATAAAAATGTGAATAAGGCAGTGTGGAGAGATGATTTTGAATTTCTTTTTTGAATAATTCCAAACGATAACCAGTAATGGGTCTATATGTTATAGCTTGTGGAATTTCCTGAATTGGCTTTATAAAAGATGCCCTTTGACCGCTGTGATCAGAATTAAAACAGTTAAATATTTCCTTATCCAGACATTCACAGTTACAATAAATATTATCAAGGCATGTCGCACTAGTGACACCCACCCGGGTAGGTTCAAAGAACAAATTAAACATATTAAACGACTTAAATAAACATAGCAATTTAATAGAATTAATAGAAGATTCAAGCAAATTAACATTAAAATCTCCACAGACTATAACATGCTTTCGGCAGTTTCGGTTATTAGTCACTAATTTCAGCACATTTTCCATGGTATTTTCAAATGTGTTGAAATCAGCTGCGGCCGCTGTTGGTGGTCTATATACACAAATAACAATATAACTTTCTAATTCTACACAAGAAATTTCTACAATTCTCTCTATGGAATATTTTACAACATCCTTCCGTTCTTTACATCTCAGGCCATTTCTAGTCTAACTAATCTTGTTTCCCTATACAAACTTTGGACCCCCATTTCACCCACTGGGGGATAATATTTTGCACCTGCCACGTTGTATAATAAAATGGTTGTTGTTTTCGCAATCAGCGACCCGATAAACCATAGAAACGATACCCATATTGATTTTCAGACTTTTTCACCCCCATTTCCCCCTTTAAGGAGTTGAATTTTCAAAAAACCTGAAACACGTGTTTACATATTTATTGTTAAGATTACTCCTGTGAAGTTTCAAATAAAACAGTCTAACTAATCTTGTTTCCCTATACACACTTTGGACCCCCATTTCACCCCCTGGGGGATGATATTTTACACCTGCCACGTTGTATAATAAAATGGTTGTTGTTTTCGTAATCAGCGACCCGATAAACCATAGAAACGATACCTATATTGATTTTCAGACTTTTTCACCCCCATTTCCCCCTTTAAGGAGTTAAATTTTCAAAAAAGCTGAAACACGTGTTTACTCATTTATTGTTAGAAATACTCCGGTGAAGTTTCAAATAAAATAGTCTAACTAATCTTGTTTCCCTATACAAACTTTGGACCCCCATTTCACCCCCTTACGGGGTGAATTTTGAAAAATCCTTTCTTAATGCACCCCTAGACCTTATAAGGGACCTACATGCCAAATTTGGAAACTCTAGACCCAGCGGTTTAGGCTGTGCGTTGATATGTCAGTCAGTCAGTCAGTCAGTCAGTTTCTTCTTTTATATATTTAGATTAACGAGTGATGACATAACTACAGACAAAAAAATTAAATTGAAAATTAGACAGACAACGAAATAAAAATAATAAGGAACAATTATGTGCCTACTGCCATAACGACTGACGCCTTTGAAGACATGCCGTGCGTACACCGACATGTAATAATTGTTGGAAATAGAGAGGTTTTCTGTAATATTAAGAACCTTTTTATACGAGTAATTTTTGATGTTACTATGGTTGTTGTGTAAACAACTTTGTCAGTGTAAAATAAACATAAAGTGGAGTAACGTCTTTTATTCTAACAATAATGAATGGGATAAACAATATGCCCAAAAAATTAACCACAACAGTGCTGTAAGAATGACTCGTACAGCAGTTTCTCGATCAGTTTTATTAGACTTTAGTCAGTGATAAGACTGGCCGGTTACAAATCTTCAAGTGGCATATTTTCGGTAATTCTTGTTTGAAACTGTACTAATATTCTAACTTGATTATGCTGTAAAAAGGCCGTACTTGGCCAGAATTGAATTTATGATATGGCAGTGATATTACAGGCAAGACGCTGATACACAGACTACACAGACACCACACCATTAAGCTTTTACAAGAAGCACGACGTCACCACACATCAGTGCAAATTTATTCGTAAATTTCTACGATTCGAACAGCACATCTCAATAGTATTATACACCAATTTGTAGTATAACAATCCAGGTTCACTTTTGTGGTAACTTCATTTTTGTGGATATTTTTAATTCACATAAGTAAAGATCAAAAACGTTAACTCAATTGAAATACTTAAGCGGTTGCGCTCTCATACATAATTAGTACGGGAGCACAGATGCGTGGTGACCCCGAGTTGTACTTATGATCTATCTAGTGGTTGAGGTTATCTGTGCGCTGATACATTATTGTCAGTCGATGGTAGAGTAATGGTAATTTACGTCCCTCTGGGCGCTAAGTGAGATTTACCGCCCTAGGGCGCAGCGGAAAATCTCACTTCACACCCAGGAGAAGACGTAAAATTATGTACGCACCACGGGCGGTAATAAGGAAGGCCTCAGATCGCTTGTTTATGGCCCTTACCTTCGGTTCGGGCCACAAAAGCCAGCGATCTGAGCCCTTCTTTATTTTACCGCCCTAGGTACGTAATGTACTATTATAGTAGGGCAGTATTGGTGTCTTAAGGTAAGGCATTGCCATATAACTACCTCAATTAAAAATAGACCTATAGCATTAATTTCATTGTTAAAGTAACGGAACCAATTTCGGCATATTTAGTAGAAGAACCAAAACATTCCAACAAATTCAAATTAATTCAATAGTTTCCCCGAACATAGTTCCGACGACATCGAACCCAAGGACTCTATAAACTGTATTAACATAATATATTCAATGTAGATGTAGATAGATATATTGTTAGCTGGGGATTAGATTTCGTATTCAATTTGAAGCCTCGCGAACTTAGCAACTGTTGAATATTTAGCCATTGTAGGATGAACGCAGTTTTAAGCGTTTTAGGAAGCGAGTTGTTACAGTCAAGCGCAGAAGTAACTAAGCAGGCGAGGTGATCAAAATGATCTTGTCACATTGAAGTACCAAAATATCGAGAAACACAATCAGCACACAATTTTCTGTCGTGCACGATCGTCCTAAGGAAATTGCTAGTCACAAGGGACAGACCAAGCGCATCGTTAAAATTAGGCCAGCGTAAGCAAAGCTACTATGCGTGAATGCTACAAATGTTGAGGTTAATTTATACTAGTCACTGGCGGTAAAAACCAAAGTTTAGAGAATATAACCGAAGTAGTCATGCTGGAATTTCGGCGAATTTCCTATGAGTATGTTCGTCTGTGGCTTATCTTAAGCGTGCTCGTTTATCGTAAAACACCTGGCCAGTGGGCCAGCTAAGCTAGCTTCCTAAACCGAGACTTAAAGTTCTGCAACGTACTGCTCCCAAAGGATTTGTCGAGTAGCCTACTGTTATAGAGAGAGAGGAAATACTTAGAACTTATTTTATAGTCCTATGAACTTTTACCCGAGACTTTTTAATGATAATAATTCTTCCCTCTTATCACTCCCTTAACATTTTTACTCTCTCTCCACAGTTCGTCACGTATTCCTCGTATGTAAAGGAAAGCGACTATGAATGGAGAGGCCGCTTGGCGGGTTCCTGCTGCTCAATGATTTTGCGGTAAAAACTATCCTATCTCCTTTTCCAGACTCGAACTATCTTCCTATCGAATTTAAAATTTAAGGTTATCGCAATCTTTTAGACTCTGAAAGAGTCATGGCCTCTTCTCATCGCCCATATGCAAACAAGCCGAGGCCGCGCCCTTCCGATGACGTTAAGTGTGCGTTACAGTATGGGCTTTCATACAGGGTGTAACAAAAATATTGGTAATCCCTTTAAGGGCACAATTGGTATCGTATTCTAATTATGAAAAAGAATTTTTAAAAAAAATCTGGGGATTTTTTTTTTCGTTTTGTATGGAGGGTTGGCCAGCTGGGATAATGTGTCGTTTTTATTACTCACAATACGATACCAAGTTGCCCTTAAACGGATCACCAGTATTTTTGTTACATCCTGTATAAAGAATAATGTCGAGGCATAATGTCGCGCCTATCCCGTGCCGAGCCTATTGGTGAGCTACAATCTTAATCGGTACTGTAGTATATTTAAAGAGTGAAGTGGCAACAGACAGAGCGACAGACACAGAAATATTTAAATGTAATTAACAAAGAGACTAAATTATTGTGCAGTACAAACTAATCTACTACCATTCCATAAAGACAACGACAAAATGCGCTCTCTCCATCATGTCGAAGAATAATGTACCGACGGGGAGACCTAATGAAATAAGCTACTATATATTATATAAATGCTCGTCATGATAAATTGAGGCAAGATCGAAAGGTTCTAACAATGTGGGGCCGGGAAATGGCCTTTATCTAGGAAAACGGCTCCAATTTGTAAACCCATCTTATCTTTCAACCGTATTGACTTTCCCTAGGCTGTCCAGGCCGTTAGGCAATTTATAATTATTATCGATATCACGGCTGGGTTATTTTCGATATTTTCTAAAAGGTGTATATTACACTGCACAGCCTTGAAGAGATTAGAAAAATTGCCTTATTTCTAAAACTTAACACACAAATATACTGAACGCATATTAGGGTCTACCAAATCATATGTCACCAACCATTCAAAAGTTAGCAGTATGTTGATGAAGTATTATGGGAAATATTTCGTAGATCTCAGCTGACTTTCGCTGGTCAGTTCATAAATTTTAATGCAACTAGTGCCATATTCTAATTTTAAAATGTATAAACATTACATTAACAACACAATCTGTCTTAAACATAACTCCAACACTCAACCAATAATCAACCAATATTGAAGTAGTTATTGTAGTTGCAACGCAGTAATTTTCAAGTAAATTCCGTCATTTTTGATTCAGACGTGTAGTCGTAAGCTGTATTGTGTTGTTATTGTATTGGATTTGCATTGAAGTTGGATCGTGTCTGTGCGTGTTTTAAAGTTATAATACGGCCCCTAGCCCTTCATCAGCATATCTAATGTCACGAACGCATGTGTTCTCTTAGAATTTAGATCTTAATCGTTTTTTTTTTTTGTTACACAGTTCTATGTAGCTATGTACCCCGTATGTGTATTTATTTTTATGCAACAAATCTTGTAAGTCAAATTTCAACCATGTCCTGGTGCCTGATTGAGCTGAGATTTGGTATACTTCCGTAATTTACATGACAATGCTATCTACTAGCAAAAAAAGGTGTACAGTCAGCAATAAAAGTGTGTAACGAAAATCTTTTTAAAGTTACTTGTTTACACATGCCTTTAACGTTTTTTTTTTTCAATTACTATTTCAGTTTCTTGCAAACGATGGAATTGACAATAGGGCAGTGTTATTTTACCCATTCATTTCCATATTAATTGAGTTAAAACACGATTCAATAGTTTTCAACTCAATTGGGTCGTATCCTTAGTTCCGAGTTCCGAGCAAACCTTAGCCTTCAAAGTGGTCTTTTAGGCTTGGGTTAAGATGTGCAAAGTTACCTCTGCGGTTGACCAAAACTATAATTAATATCCACGGTAACCTCGCGAACTAAGGGTTCTTTGACGGGCGCTTGTTTGGAAACAGCAAACGTGAGTTTGTATTTTGGACAGCCACGATCGGCGTAACAGATTAGGATGGCGCATTTTGGTTTCCTGGATTTAAAGGTTATTTATGCATAACATGAGATAAAACATAATTAAAAGCATAAATTCTTCAATTTAGAGACAGTACAAGTACAGTGCATTTATGAACGTTAAATAAACTACCAACGGTTCTAACCATACATCTCTGACCCGAAAAGAATTATTACTAACGAAAAACTTTTTCAATGCATACATAAAATCTCAAACGTACATGAAAATGTGTAGTTCTACCAAAAATATGTACGTATAGGTTTATACAAATCGACTACTTCACACAAAATACATAAAACATTTGACATGCTTTTGATACGCAAATATTTATAATAGGGTGCATCATCCATTTATGATCATGCCACCAAAAATCGGCAACCCCCACACAATTTACATACTAAATTTGCATACTAAACGACAGCCCAATTTGGAGGTGTTAATGATTTTATATGAGGGCAATGTAGCGCTATGCACGGAGCATAGAGTAACTTATATAATAGAGCAGCACAGCGTAAGAACTTTTTGAAGCTTAAGCGCCATCTATCCGAGAGCCACTTAAAGATACCCAAAATGTAAGAGGAAATGTCACCTCCATCTAGTAACGAATATCGTACTAGTAGTACACTAGTCGTTACTAGATGGAGCTGATATTTCCTCTTACATTTTGGCTATCTTTAGGTCGCTCTCAACTATCGCCAAATACTTGAAGCCTTAAAAAGTTGTCAGATTATGGCTGCCTTTTATATTTTTAAGTCTATGGCTCAGAGCGATCCTGCAAAATCGAATGAAAACAGAACTATGATAAAATCATGGTAGAATCGCGGTAATATTGGTAAAGCAAAAGGATTCACAGAAACAAAAGACGGTAGGCTAAAATAGCGAGCTTCGATTATTAAACCAACCGGATGCGAGACGCGCTCTCATTTCTATAGGAAAAAGTCTGCCGTTTTTTGCGGGGGAGGGGAACGTCAAATGTATGCGAAACGTCAAAATAGCCACGTCAAATAAACGTCAATCCATACAATGAGTATGACCAGTGGTCATACTCATTCGGCAGAGGGGAACGTCTGTCAATGGGTACTCCGCTTGGTTTAAAGCTCTAAGATAGCGAGTTTTGAAAAACGTACCATAATAGATGACCCAGCAATATGACTACCTATTTGCTCAAGTTCGCCGATTCCGTTGGAACAGACAGAACTCATTTTTAAATATTTGGGAGGCATTTAACAAGCAGAGAACATCATTTAACTAATAAAAACATTATTACTGCAAAACACAATGCGAAATGCAAGTTAATAATTGAATCAAAGCCGTGTTTAACAACGAATAATCCTAGACAAGCCTCGAATCGGTATTTCCGCGCTGCCGGCTATTACGGTACCTACGCACAACGCTATGAATTGTTCAGCTCGATTCATAACATACATGACTGTATGCTATTCTCTTAGTGACGAATAACAGATTGTTAAATGTTCGTCGGAATCAGAGCGGACAGAAGGATTATGCAAGAGCGATTGGGTATTGCGTAGGCAGCTAGGAGTTTTTATTTCAATAATTTTATTTCGGTTATTTCAGTTTAAACTAGAGATCGAACAAATGGGCATCATTTTATGATATTTGCGTCAAATTTTTGTTCAAAACAAGCCTTTTAGTCAGACCACGTCTAGATTTCCCATTACACAAACTACTCATTTAACAGAAAAAGCTAAGCGACTGAGTTTAAATTAATAACACACATTCTTATTGTCATAACAATATAATCGTATTCTGATAATATTGTTATGACAATAAGAATGTGTGTTATTCGGGTTCAGCTCGATTCATAACATACATGACTGTATGCTATTCTCTTAGTGACGAATAACAGATTGTTAAATGTTCGTCGGAATCAGAGCGGACAGAAGGATTATGCAAGAGCGATTGGGTATTGCGTAGGCAGCTAGGAGTTTTTATTTCAATAATTTTATTTCGGTTATTTCAGTTTAAACTAGAGATCGAACAAATGGGCATCAT
This sequence comes from Pammene fasciana, assembly GCA_911728535.1. NCBI lineage: Eukaryota > Metazoa > Arthropoda > Insecta > Lepidoptera > Tortricidae > Pammene > Pammene fasciana. The sequence continues at coordinate 19,509,613 of OU452276.1, read as the reverse complement.
TTTATGATATTTGCGTCAAATTTTTGTTCAAAACAAGCCTTTTAGTCAGACCACGTCTAGATTTCCCATTACACAAACTACTCATTTAACAGAAAAAGCTAAGCGACTGAGTTTAAATTAATAACACACATTCTTATTGTCATAACAATATAATCGTATTCTGATAATAATAAATTAATAAAATATAATAACACTCCGCACGCTTGCTTACCCGCACTTCTGCTACTGATTGTATAGTGTCTGAAAATATAATCTCATACATTCTAGGACACTTCTTTCCGGACAGACTTTACATATTTATCAAAATACTTATTTTCAAGTAGTCTATCCCAATGGTTGTCGCACCATTGTTCTTTTCAACAGATGTCGTTTATATTTGTTCGTTGTCGGCTATCGCACTATCAGCGTACGTTTTGTTTTAGTGGCAACCTGAACTCTTAACTTTTTATGGTGCGGTTTTGTTATTGCCTCCCGTTGTTTTGATTGCAAATCGATATTTAGATCGGGCTGTGTCCATAGTTTCATTCTTTGTAGGTATCACTCGTAACTTTATACAGTAATAGCACTTCGTTCAAATGCCTTTTTTAATAAATGAAAACGCTGTTATTTCACGATTATCTCTGTTTCTGTGTAAGTAATTATTGTATCTTGCACCTACATATCTACGGATTAATGAATAAGCATTGTATTAATGTATAGGCAAGAAGAAAATATGAAGTAAATCGAATAGATACTGAAGAAATAATAGGTAAATGGCAAAAAACAGATTGTTGGCGCGCAACGGCAAGAAATTGAACAAATGTTAGGATCGCGTGCCGAGAACACCAGCTTACCCGCTGCAATAATATCTCTAAGAACGAAGCACGTGAATATATCTGACACAATCATATTTGTAGGGCCATAAGATCGTGGCACGTATTTTTGCCGCCTACATTGTAAATATATCATTGCAGGTAGGTAATACGGACTAAATAGCTACTAATTATCATGTTCATCTTTAAGTAATAAAAGTAATCTTTTAATAAAATATGGGGAATAGCTTGGATCTTTGAACCCAAGTTACGGATCTTTTGCGATATCGTTTAACAACCGATTTCTTTTTATCATAAAAATCGCTTAACAGTTAGAAGGTAAGGGGACACTTCTAAGGCTTCCTGGTTAAATATTATTGAAAAAAATACCTTCAAAAATTGTTTTTGAAATCTTAAGGATTTTTTAAAAATCTATCGAATGAATTGACTTGCAAGACTATACTGAAAATAATATTATGTTCGTAGAGTATTGTTTTACATTTGCATCGAAGTGTTATTTATAAATAGTGTTATTTGTAAAGGAAAGCGACTATGAATGGAGAGGCCGCTTGGCGGGTTCCTGCTGCTCAATGATTTTGCGGTAAAAACTATCCTATCTCCTTTTCCAGACTCGAACTATCTTCATATCGAATTTAAAATTTAAGGTTATCTCAATCTTTTAGACTCTGAAAGAGTCATGGCCTCTTCTCATCGCCCATATGCAAACAAGCCGAGGCCGCGCCCTTCCGATGACGTTAAGTGTGCGTTTCAGTATGGGCTTTCATACAGGATGTAAAAAAAATATTGGTAATCCCTTTAAGAGCATAATTGGTATCGTATTCTAATTATGAAAAATATTTTTTTTTTAATCTGGATGAAATTTTTTTTTTGTTTTGTGTGGAGGGTTGGCCAGCTGGGATAATGTGTCCTTTTTATTACTCGCAATACGATACCAAGTTGCCCTTAAACGGATCACCAGTATTTTTGTTACATCCTGTATAAAGAATAATGTCGAGGCATAATGTCGCGCCTATCCCGTGCCGAGCCTATTGGTGAGCTACAATCTTAATCGGTACTATAGTATATTTCAAGAGTGAAGTGGCAACAGACAGAGCGACAGATACAGAAATATTTAAATGTAATTAACAAAGAGACTAAATTATTGTGCAGTACAAACGAATCTACTACCATTCCATAAAGACAACGACAAAATGCGCTCTCTCCATCATGTCAAAGAATAATGTACCGACGGGGAGACCTAATGAAATAAGCTACTATATATTATATAAATGCTCGTCATGATAAATTGAGGCAAGATCGAAAGGTTCTAACAATGTGGGGCCGGAAAATGGCCTTTATCTAGGAAAACGGCTCCAATTTGTAAACCCATCTTATCTTTCAACCGTATTGACTTTCCCTGGGCTGTCCAGGCCGTTAGGCAATTTATAATTATTATCGATATCACGGCTGGGTTATTTTCGATATTTTCTAAAAGGTGTATATTACACTGCACAGCCTTGAAGAGATTAGAAAAATTGCCCTATTTCTAAAACTTAACACACAAATATACTGAACGCATATTAGGGTGTACCAAATCATATGTCACCAACCATTCAAAAGTCAGCAGTATGTTGATGAAGTATTATGGGAAATGTTTCGTATATCTCAGCTGACTTTCGCTGGTCAGTTCATAAATTTTGATGCAACTAGTGCCATATTCTAATTTTAAAATGTATAAACATTACATTAACAATACAATCTGTCTTAAACATAACTCCAACACTCAACCAATAATCAACCAATATTGAAGTAGTTATTGTAGTTGCAACGCAGTAATTTTCAAGTAAATTCCGTCATTTTTGATTCAGACGTGTAGTCGTAAGCTGTATTGTGTTGTTATTGTATTGGATTTGCATTGAAGTTGGATCGTGTCTGTGCGTGTTTTAAAGTTATAATACGGCCCCTAGCCCTTCATCAGCATATCTAATGTCACGAACGCATGTGTTCTCTTAGAATTTAGATCTTAATCGTTTTTTTTTTTGTTACACAGTTCTATGTAGCTATGTATCCCGTATGTGTATTTATTTTTATGCATCAAATTTTGTAAGTCAAATTTCAACCATGTCCTGGTGCCTGATTGAGCTGAGATTTGGTATACTTCCGTAATTTACATGACAATGCTATCTACTAGCAAAAAAAGGTGTACAGTCAGCAATAAAAGTGTGTAACAAAAATCTTTTTAAAGTTACTTATTTACACATTGCCTTTAACGTTTTTTTTTCAATTACTATGTCAGTTTTTTGCAAATGATGAAATTCGACAATAGGGCAGTGTTATTTTACCCATTCATTTCCATATTAATTGGGTTAAAACACGATTCAATAGTTTTCAACTCAATTGGTTCGTATCCTGAGTTCCGAGCAAACCTTAGCCTTCAAAGTGGTCTTTAGGCTTGGGTTAAGATGTGCAAAGTTACCTCTGCGGTTGACCAAAACTATAATTAATATCCACGGTAACCTCGCGAACTAAGGGTTCTTTGACGGGCGCTTGTTTGGAAACAGCAAACGTGAGTTTGTATTTTGGACAGCCACGATCGGCGTAACAGATTAGGATGGCACATTTTGGTTTCCTGGATTTAAAGGTTTGGTAAGTTATTTATGCATAACATGAGATAAAACATAATTAAAAGCATAAATTGTTTAATTTAGACACATTACGAGTGCAACGCACTTATGAACGTTTAATAAACTACCAACGGCTCTAACGATGCACCTCTGATCCGATAAGAATTATTATTATTACTGGCGAGAAACTTTTTCAATGCATACATAAAATCTCAAACGTACATGAAAATGTGTAGTTCTACCAAAAATATGTAGGTATAGGTTTATACAAATCGACTACTTCATACAAAATACATAAAACATTTGACATGCTTTTGATACGCAAATATTTTTTCACCTCACTAGCTCGGAAAGCCCTTTTTGTTTGTTTAATATCTATTGTGAAAATCGCTTTTTATCCACATGTGGTGAAAGAGTTTTGACATAAGTGACAAGTGGCTTAAGTGACATTTGACAGCTAACAAAACGTAAAACGTTAAAAGTGCAGAATTTTTAACATCGCAATTAATGAATTGCATCGAGTAAAAACACTAAATATAGTCTTAGAACTTTATTTTAATTCATAAATATCAGCATTCAACATTAATCTTTATTCTTTTTGTAAAAATGGATAAAATGTTCTGACAGCCCAATAAGTCTACGTACGAACGAAACGCATCTGACATTTAATAAAACCTTTTACGTCAAAACTTTTCATTTCAATTCATCCATCATATCAACATTAAATATTCGCATGTTTTTCTAGGTTGTTTTGTTAAAAATGAGTGATTCGAGTGATGAAGAAGTATTAACACCTGAGGAATTACGGGAAACCGAGCAAAATGCACCCTTTTTCTTATTTTCCTCGCTGTAGTGAGGTGAAAAGTTTTGTGTTATACACGGCTGAAAGTTATTTTACGTCTCGTGTATTAAAGCACTCGCTACGCTCAGGATTCTATTTTTGAACCACTCGCTTCGCTCGTGGTCAATAATAGAATCCTTTCGCTAGCTCGTGTTTCAAATAACACTCGCCCGTAAAATACAACTTTCACCCCTTGTATAACAAATAACTAATAATAGGGTGCATCATCCATTTATGATCATGCCACCAAAAATCGGCAACCCCCACACAATTTACATACTAAATTTGCATACTAAACGACAGCCCAATTTGGAGGTGTTAATGATTTTATATGAGGGCAATGTAGCGCTATGCTCGGAGCGATCCTGGAAAATCGAATGAAAACAGAAATAGGACAAAATCGCGGTAATATTGATACAGCAAATGATTCACAGAAACAAAAGATGGCAGACTAAAATAGCGAGTTTTGAAAAACGTACCAGAAAATACATTACATCGTGAGATAACCCAACAATATGTCACCATCTCAAATTCACCGATTCCGTTGGAACAAAGAGTACTCATTTTTAGATGTTTGGGAGGCATTTAACAAGCAGAGAGCATCATTTAACTAATAAAAACATTATTACTGCAGAACACAATGCGAAATGCAAGTTAATAATTGAATCAAAGCCGTGTTCAACAACGAATAATCCTAGACAAGCCTCGAATCGGTATTTCCGCGCTGCCGGCTATTACGGTACCTACGCACAACGCTATGAATTGTTCAGCTCGATTCATAACATACATGACTGTATGCTATTCTCTTAGTGACGAATAACAGATTGTTAAATGTTCGTCGGAATCAGAGCGGACAGAAGGATTATGCAAGAGCGATTGGGTATTGCGTAGGCAGCTAGGAGTGTATATTTCAATAATTTTATTTCGGTTATTTCAGTTTAAACTAGAGATCGAACAAATGGGCATCATTTTATGATATTTGCGTCAAATTTTTGTTCAAAACAAGCCTTTTAGTCAGACCACGTCTAGATTTCCCATTACACAAACTACTCATTTAACAGAAAAAGCTAAGCGACTGAGTTTAAATTAATAACACACATTCTTATTGTCATAACAATATAATCGTATTCTGATAATAATAACACTCCCACGCTTGCTTACCCGCACTTCTGCTACTGATTGTATAGAGTGTCCGAAAAGATAATTATCGTCGTTTATATGGAAGCTTATACATTCTACAACACTTCTTTTCCGGACAGACTCTACATATTTATCAAAATACTTTTATATACTACGTGATGGAACATAGTGGTACCTACCAACATTGTAAGACCTCTAAATGTACCTATGTTTTACAAATAAATTATTTGAATTGAATTTAGGTACTTATTCTCAAGTAGTATACCCCAATGGTTGTCGCACCATTGTTCTTTTCAACAGATGTCGTTTATATTTGTTTGTTGTTGGCTATCGCACTATCAGCGTACGTTTTGTTTCAGTGGCAACCTGAACTCTTAACTTTTTATGGTGCGGTTTTGTTATTGTCTCCCGTTGTTTTGATTGCAAATCGATATTTAGATCGGGCTGTGTCCATAGTTTGATTCTTTGTAGGTATCACTCGTAACTTTATACAGTAATAGCACTTCGTTCAAATGCCTTTTTTAATAAATGAAAACGTTATAGTATTTCACGATTATCTCTGTTTCTGTGTAAGTAATTATTGTATCTTGCACCTACAATGTCCTACATATCTACGGATTAATGAATAAGCATTGTATTAATGTATAGGCAAGAAGAAAATATTAAGTAAATCGAAATATAAGTAAATGGCAAAAACAGATTGTTGGCGCGCAGCGGCAAGAAATTGAACAAATGTTAGGATTGCGTGCCGAGAACACCAGCTTACCCGCTGCAATAATATCTCTAAGAACGAAGCATGTGAATATATCTGACACAATCATATTTGTAGGGCCATAAGATCGTGGCACGTATTTTTGCCGCCTACATTGTAAATATATTGCAGGTAGGTAATACGGACTAAATAGCTACTAATTATCATGTTCATCTTTAAGAGGATGATAAGAGCTAAATTCCCTCCCTATCTTTTTCAGCGCGAGTGAAAGAGAAACACTGCGCTACGATTAGTATGGAAGCTCATTGCAAATTTTGAAAATGATGAATTTAAAAAAATCCATGCATTAATTGATAAATTTAAGGCAACGAAGTTTTTAGTATTAGTGTGGTGGAATGTTGTCCTTAATTACAGACATATAAGCCAAGAAACTAAAGACGTGCAATTGTTTTAAGCTAATTTTAGATGTAACTTTGGAATTATTTTCTATCGAGCCGATTTCGTCCAATCGTGTATTGGAATTAACCAAGTTCTTTTAAATATAATGAATATTAACATATTTTTTTTTTACTTTTCCAAAACAAGTAGTTATAGCTATATGACTGTTTAAGTAAAGTCAATTTGAAGGTCGTCGGGTCTTGTCAGCCTCTTAAGTAATAAAAGCAATCTTTAAATAAAATATGGGGAATAGCTTGGATCTTTGAATATTCCCGCCTTATTCTGCGCGTTACCGTTATCCATAAATATAAAAACGCTTTTAACATTTCCCCATTTTCTTAGGCCATATTCTTCCAATTCTCTCTCCCACGCCACAATATACGCACATTGAGTTATTACAACATTATTATCGATGCCGGGGCTGCATTCATATAGCGTGAACAAATATGTAATCTGAAATGTGAAATTGTTCTTAATGAAATTATTTACTGTAAAATCTCTTCAGCAAAACAGCCGAAAACCAAACCACAAATAGTAGTAGAAACATTTGTAGTTTGAACTTCGAATTTGGATGTAGATTTAGATAGGTATAAATCAAATTAAATATTTATTTGTATGTATTTTACACACATGTGCACATGATGCTCATTTTCAACAAAAAAAAGTTTTCCGGAAAAATAAGTGTCCGAGTTTATAAGCGAACTCATGCATTTTACGAAACTTTTTTTTCGTATCATGGATTTCATCAGAGCAAAATCTTTCCCTTAAAAATGCTATGTAACGTAGATATAAAAGCCAGACTCATATCATTACAACATTCAACGTAAGTCTCATGAGGAGATGTATATTATGTGCAATATGTTCACGTACCGTGGGAAATTCTCCTCATTTCGCCAAGCCTTCATCCCATTACCGAGTCAGCCGCTCCACCGTCAAATTCGACGTTCACTAGTTATACCTCGTCTCGCGAAAATCTCTCGTACCAGTTAGTTATTTCACAGGTCACAGCCTACAAGTTGACAATTTTGGATTTTAAATAAACTGTATTTTTACTATTTTTAGGCAGTTACCTACTAAGATGATTCCAATGAAACTACAATTAGTTTTCTTTCGCCTGTCAATGGCCGGCCATGCCGGCATGGCCGGCGTGGCCCAGGCGTGGCTATATTGACGTTTCGCATACATTTTTGACGTTCCCCTTTCCCGACAAAATTGGCAGACATTTTTGTATAGAAAATGACAGACCTGGCCGGTCCGGTTGGTTGAATAGACTAAGTTTATTACGCATTTTGTAGAGGTATCGTCGGTCTTTATCATAGAAATCTGAATTATAAAGAGAAGTGGTTTGACAGCTGCAAGCTTGTCTCTGAATCTTGATCGAGGCGATCAAGAAACGTGATCATGTATTGTCAGTTGCATGAAAACCAATATGGTATAAATAGCAAAATAAAATGCCGATTTGTGCCATAATTACGTGTAAAACCCGCAGTACGACTGTGAATTTGCGAAACTGTGACGTTAGTTATCACTGGTAAAACTAATCACAATTTATTTAAATAAAGATAAGAGCGAAAAGTATTAAAATACGTTTTCCATTGCTTGGCATTCAAATGACATCGATTGCTTGTTTTGTGTACATTCCCCTTTGATGTTATCGAGGCTACCACGCAATGGACAATAAACATGTGGAATATGACAGTACTCGCAAAATTGAAATAACGTGTCAAAATATTGTCAGTGATTAACGAAATAGAGCTGCGAATAAGTCGATATGTTTAATTGTAATGTATCGATATTTTGGTGTACTAAAATAAGATATATGTAATTGTGACCATTTCAAATCAAAGGTACAATCATTGTCAGTTGTTAATAAAGTTTATTCCTAAATGAACTTTTAAGACATTAACTCCTTATTGACAACCGATAACTATGTAAGTACCTTTGACTTGAAAACGTCACAATTATGTACGAATACGTAATTGATTTTAAATCACTTCACGTGTCGTTTCCGTGACTATAGTATTTGTTGGTCACATTTTTTATGCTTTCTACCGGATGAGACCATATATTTTAGATACATTTTTGCGATTAGATGATATTTTAGGATTAATAGGTAGTCAGACACAGGTAGAATAAATATGATAATTACTTAAATCAGTGAAGACAGTGCTAACAAGGAAAAGAGTTAGCATTATACATTCTGCAGGGGACTTCAGTTTTGAAGTTTAGGTAAAAATTTAAAATATGTAGTCAGATGTACATAATTAATGAGTAAATTCACCGGGGTGTGATTTTCATTAAATATAAAATAATACTTACCTTAGATCCCACACGAAGGCCGCAAATATATGTGACACGCTCTTATTTGTAGGTCTTCGTGTAGGAAGATACTATTGGTGCTGACTGTACCTACCTACTCAATTAATTTCAAAGTAAACAAGATTTGTTATATTGTAATTTTTTTATAACATTAGTGAAAATCGTCGTTTGACACACTAGCGGATATGTTTTTTTTACCATTTTCACTCGTCTTCGGTCTCGACATCTCAGGACTTGTGAAGTAAAGATAAATGTCATGCTCTACATACTTAACTTAACTACTACTACTACTAGACGAGATACGTACTGTACGTATGTTTACACTTTATTTTACACAAAAGAAGTAAGAATACAAACATGATGTAGGAAAGAAACAAAGTAGGTACAAAGGCGAACTTATCGATTCTAGTTAACCTTAGTAGGAGATAGTTTCAAAGTCGAAGTAAGTCTATAAAATTTGGTATCGATAGAAAATATTTTTGCACTTCCCATCTCTATCGAATGAATGAATGGAAGAATGAAGGTTTGAATGTTTGTCAAATTTCCATTTAAAGTAAAAAGTCGTATGTGATAAAAATATCGTATGAAGATATGACTTTTTGGCTCAAGGAGGTACGAACACAAACACGGAAGCGTTCGTTGACATGGTTATTGTGTAATTATAATCCATGTATCTTGTATGTGCACCAACCACAGTATAAGACTCCACGTAGTGGACTTGATCTATGTGTGTGTAACCCTAATACATACAATATTATATATGTAGATGAAATGCACACATGTTTGACCGTGGCGACACTGGTTTCGGTACTAAATCGCGATGAGACCGTGTCTCTTTATTCCTAAGTCAGTGGTCTTTATCATCTGCTAGCCTAATATGGTCGGGTTGTATCGTCTGCACCATAGCGGTCACGTTCTAACAAGTATGTAAGTGCAAACTGACGCATGACGTGATTGGCGATAAAATGGCAACCATGCTGTCCGTCCAGATCAATAAAGTTATTCGAATAGCATCTTTTCAACAGTGCTGTCTTTTACTATTGTTTCATCGGTACTTATCCAAAAAATATGACGTCAATTTCTACCTACAAAAAAGCGTAAGCGATTGTCAAACCCTCTGTCAATTATGCAGCACCTGGCCATTAAATTTGCAGTCCCTCATATAAACAAACGTAAATAAAAAACACTTCAAAAAAATCTAATCAAAATGACAAAGGCTTTTTTCCATAATTCCGGCCTAAAATATCAAAATTCAGAACAAAGGGAAGCGTTGGAACGAAGCGACTGAATATTAAAAAGCGGCTCAGCCATTCACTCACTTGGTCACACGGGAGTCGTTCATTCAGCCGGTCACTAACTCTTTTAACTTCTGTCTTGAATGAAAACTTTTGAATTTATAATCGTTTGAGATTAACTATTCTTTTGATGTTCTGTTTTAGTTTACCTTGGGAGTTAAAAGGTGTATGAAGTTGTTGGGTGAGCGTTGCTTATGAATTATTTTAGTGGGATAATTTCTTGCGTGCCTACATTTAAATAGGAATTTTCTTTAACTAAATAGGTAGATTATATGTAGGTTAAATAATAGTGCAGCATCCATAATGAAATACGTGTTTGTATTTCTGAATGCAGTTTTCTTTCTTTAAAAAAATATAGGAATGTTTTCTTTGAGTAAAATTTTCTATATACAGTATTAAGAGTATTTCCCCTTCAGGTGGCATTACAAAATTCCACCCTGTATAACACTAGTGCGCTCTCCTTGGCGCATAAAGTGCAGGGTGAACTTATTTTTCCTATTTATTTGAAATAAATATGTACTAAACCCTTGAGATTAGGCACTGTTAGAAATGGTACAGTAAGTTTTTTATGTAGGTACCGCGTTCCGACCTTTCGTTCTCACCAATGGCCGCCGCTCGGTAGTCGGCTAGCCCTTAGGACGATCTTGTTGATTGCTGACAACATTTGTCACCCTAACGTAGACAAATGTCAGCTATAAACATACACTAGGATGTCCATAATTTTCAGGACACACGTTATGTGGTCACTTTCGCTCGCACGTTCACACGCCTACCCTCTTCTAATTAATTTCTCGAGCCTCCCAAATGATACGGTTGACTTTAATATTCTGTCTGTAGAATTCCAGAGTACAATCAAGAACACAAGATACCTGTTCAGATTATGACCCTATCCCGAGTATATAAGGTTGTATTTTGCATAGATGTGAGGGTTTCCGTAACGTTGTCCTTTTGTGTTTGGTACATGACAATGATAGGTGTAGAGTGAATTGTGTTTCAAATACTTACAGAGAATTCGCTTACAACGAGCCAGACTAACTGAACTGATTAAGTAAGCATATGAATACTCCTCAAATCTTATTTAATAGAGGATAGTACAGTTTTTACAAATTCAGCAGGTTTTAAACTATGAATAATTGTTGTGGGATAATTACTTACGTATTTGTTAGTAGTGAACACAACTCAAGTTGGTTATTGACGTAGAGTTGTGTCTTTCTCGAGAAAGTTCTTCGTTTCATGTGGGAAATATTCTCGAGTTAGTACATTTCCCATGCAAAACGGAGTAATAGAATACAATTCTGATTAAACTTTTTAGTGATATTTTACTCACAATTTTGGTGCCAAAAAAACATGATTTTAAGGATTAAACCCATATAATACAGAGAGTTACGGTATCATGCAAAAACGGCACAGGAAAAGGTGTCCTAATATGACCCTTTTGGCCGAAGACAGCCGAGCGAAGTCTAATTCTCTGTATTAAATAAGTTTTATATCTTAAAGATAGAATACGGTGCCTGAGGTCCTACTGCGAACCTATAAATAATGAATAAAAAAATAATAAAAAAAATCTAAATTCGAAGTGCTCGGTAGGCCTTCTGTTCTGATTGAGTTGAGTCGACGAGCACTTGTGGTCTTGCCATTGGAATAATCCCAGCGCATGATTGATAATACCGCGATTGTTTTCAGTTGAAACGTGTCAGCTGCGTGACGTCATCATGTGTTACTGTTTCATTTATGGATGTTTCATTTGCGTGGGAGATGTCAACTATTTGAAAGGTACAGTCGACGTCAAACATAATATTATTATGTTCTCACTTTACACTTTTGCACTTTGTTGCAACGGGGTAAGGTGCAAAATGTGAACATATCGTAGACGTCGATTGTGCAAAATGTTAAGCGCTAGCCGATAATACAATAATTTATTAACTCCAATAATAACCTTAAACAATAATTCGCGTTTGAAATTAGCATGATTCTTCTGACATAATATATGTATTATATTTTTTGTAGCACCGTAAGTGTCAGTATGTCATATGTTTTTATTTAATTCGTTGTATGACATTTGTGCAAGTAATTTACTGAACAGCTTTATGTATCAAGGAAAAAAAACATTATTTATGTTAAGACCTACATATCATATGTTCCGTTCTGTGGTATTTTTTGTACACGATAGTAATATATCTATTTGGTTATTGAGTTACCTGTGACACTTTTTTAAATAATTCAAAATAAATATAGTAACTCCCATGCACAGAAAAAAAGCTTCCGGGATATTCTCAATCTAAGACATTATTATATTATGTTGAAAATATTTCCTCGTGACAAGTATTTATTTCCTTTACCAAAAATATGATTCTTCGCTTAATAAAACCACGTTTTCTTAAAATAGAAATACATAAAGTATTGTTTCAAGAGTATATTGAGTAAATAAGAGAGATTGTACTTTAATCAAACAAGTATTATCTTAGGTAAAAGAAAACTAGAAAATCTGTAAGAATATATTTGCTTCGTTATATTTAAAACTTTAATTTATTTTCGTTAAAGGAAATAAATGCTTGTCACGAGGAAATATTTTCAACATAATATAATAATGTCTTAGATTGAAATATCCCGGAAGCTTTACTTCCGTGTGGGCATTACAAGTTAAATAAAGTCTTGTAAATATACCGCTCCATGAACATCAGAACTAAGCTCTTCTGGAACCCTCGAGTCTGTTCAAAGGAGACAATACCATTATACTTTGGCTCAATGGCCCGTAGCGAAACAACACACTGTATAGACCCTCACGATACACTCGAGTTATGGGGACATTATCTTTTATAGTCAACTACACTGGTGGGTTTTTAGATACACTGTTTTTATTAAATTTAAACTTTCGTGAGACATACTAATAATAGGGTGTCCCTTATACAGTGTGTCTCTGTAATAGGAACAATAAATTAAAACATAGATTCTACTCCTCAAACCACAAAACTTTTGTTCAACAACTTTAAAAAAATATGTATTTTGTAGATTGTCTCTTTTTCATACAAACTAAATAGTATTTTCAATGAACGTTAAAATTCGTCTAATTGACATTGCTTGTCACCCTACAGACATAGTCAATTTCGGAATACATTGCGTGTTCGAAAAATCTTTAAAGTGTCCTAAAAATCAAACCATACGTTATTTTTAAAAGTCGCTGAACAAAAGTTTCCTGGTTTAAGGAGTAGAATCTGCGTTTTAATTTATTGCTCCTATTACAGAGACACACTGTATTGCGATTTTGAGAAATTAATAACCACGTTAATAACGCATACCCCTTAAATATATTTCATTTACCCCAAAATACTCTACAAAAAAGTTTCAGGCCGTTCCTGTAACTGTAACCCGTGCCGACTTTTATCCCGTACAAATGTATGAAAATGACCAAAATTTTTTTATTTTACTTTAGTAATTTTTTCATGTCATCAGTGCATCCTACTCCTATATAAATGTTTTTTATGAAAAATATCTCGTTGCGAATCGAAAACCGATATAAAAGTAGCAACTTATGTTCTCCCTAAATTTCTTCATAGTAATTTGTATGGGGAAGTGACGACGCAAGTCGGCACGGGTTAACAGGATTGGCATGATTTTTTTTTGTAGACAATTTTGGGGTAAAACAAATACATTTGTGGGGTATGCGTTATTAATTTCTCAAAATCGAAATATTAGGGACACCCTAACTAATACTATAAAATAAGGTTACACTCACGGCACTTTAATCACTTCGCGCGAAATGTTTCGGAGAGCCTAGGTCTCAAAATAGGTATTATTTCCCAAAGTTATTGAACGATTGAACATAAATAATGACGTCGAGTGACGTTAAAACTGCAGTATCACCAGGGGGGTACAACTCAAAGTAAATAAGTAAAAAAAAATTGAGTTTGACACGACGTATCCGATACGTTTGCATAAGTGCGAAAAAGAACTTGTCATGCGTTAAGAAGGGACAACATGATTCGTGACGTTACGTGACATTACAGAGGTCTCTCTGTATTATACTATTATTTACTCTGTGGTATCACCTAATATGTTAATCGAGTAGAGTGCACAAAAAGTAGTACAACAAATATTGCCGCCGAAATATTCCTTTATATGTGTAGTGTCATTGTTTTATTTGCTCACAACTGAAATTGCCTCGCAATCGTTTCTTCGAAATTGCTTCGGATAAAAATGGATCGCTATATGCCCTTGTTGTACAATCTACTATTATTTATTTATATAAAAACACAGTTGCACCTTTGCACCTTTTTACAAAGTGCAAAGGTGTTAAAATATATTTGACGGCGACTGTACCTATTATAACTAGAAGTATATACTCAATTGCATTAAAAAAGGTCAAAATTAATAAATGAAAATTATGTAGGCAATAAGTATGAATATGGGAGTCCCCGAAATGTTCAACTACATGCGCTTGCTTTGTAGAAGAACTAACGAATGAGCATCTCGTAGATGGTCTACGCCGTAGCATGGCTACGGTACTACGGCGTAGACGGTGAGTGCAGTGATGAGCTAGTGCGAGCTGAGCGTAGTTTTATAGAGTCGCCCATCTCTAGCGTGGAGTCGTTAATTTTACTCGGCGCGGTAACCACACACTCTACACTCGCTCGATTTGTTCACGACGGCGCTTAAAACAATAAGGTTCCACATGCAAATATTGCGAGTAGATATGTTGATAATGTTGCCCATCACTAAAGAGTCGTTGATTTTACTCGAAGCGGTAACAACACACTCCACACTCGCGCGATTTCTTCACGACGGCGCTTAAAACAATTAGGTTCCACATGCAAATATTGCAAGTAGAAATGTTGATAATGTTGCCCATCACTAAAGAGTCGTTGATTTTACTCGAAGCGGTAACAACACACTCCACACTCGCGCGATTTCTTCACGACGGCGCTTAAAACAATTAGGTTCCACATGCAAATATTGCAAGTAGAAATGTTGATAATGTTGCCCATCACTAAAGAGTCGTTGATTTTACTCGAAGCGGTAACAACACACTCCACACTCGCGCGATTTCTTCACGACGGCGCTTAAAACAATTAGGTTCCACATGCAAATATTGCAAGTAGAAATGTTGATAATGTTGCCCATCACTAAAGAGTCGTTGATTTTACTCGAAGCGGTAACAACACACTCCACACTCGCGCGATTTCTTCACGACGGCGATTAAAACAATTAGGTTCCACATGCAAATATTGCAAGTAGAAATGTTGATAATGTTGCCCATCACTAAAGAGTCGTTGATTTTACTCGAAGCGGTAACAACACACTCCACACTCGCGCGATTTCTTCACGACAGCGCTTAAAACAATTAGGTTCCACATGCAAATATTGCTAGTAGAAATGTTGATAATGTTGCCCATCACTAAAGAGTCGTTGATTTTACTCGAAGCGGTAACAACACACTCCACACTCGCGCGATTTCTTCACGACGGCGCTTAAAACAATTAGGTTCCACATGCAAATATTGCCAGTAGAAATGTTGATAATGTTGCCCATCACTAAAGAGTCGTTGATTTTACTCGAAGCGGTAACAACACACTCTACACTCGCGCGATTTGTTCATGACGGCGCTTAAAACAATTAGGTTCCACATGCAAATATTGCAAGTAGAAATGTTGATAATGTTGCCCATCACTAAAGAGTCGTTGATTTTACTCGAAGCGGTAACAACACACTCCACACTCGCGCGATTTCTTCACGACGGCGCTTAAAACAATAAGGTTCCACATGCAAAATTACAAGCAAAAATGTTGATATAGTTATTGAATTTAAACTTTCGTGAGACATATTAACACTATTATCACTGCAGCCGCTTGCAGTGATAATAGTGTTGATAAAATTGCCCCTCACTAGCGTAGAGTGTTTCATTTTAGTCGGCGCGGTAACAAGCCACTCGTGCGATTTGCTCCTCGACGGCGCTTAAAACAAAAAGGTTTCACTTACGAATGTTACAAGTAGAAATGTTGATAAAGTTGTCCCTCACTATCGTAGAGTGTTGCATTTCACTCGGCGCGGTAACTAGACACGGCTTGCGCGATTTGCTCGTCAACGGCGCGCGTATACAAAAAGGTTCCACATGCAAATGTTACAAGTAGAAATGTTAATAAAGTTGCCCATGACTAGCGTAGAGTTATTCATTTCACTCGGTACGGTAACAAGCCACTCGTGCGATTTGTTCCTCGACGGCGCTTAAAACAAAAAGGTTTCACTTACGAATGTTACAAGTAGAAATGTTGATAAAGTTGTCCCTCACTATCGTAGAGTGTTGCATTTCACTCGGCGCGGTAACTAGACACGGCTTGCGCGATTTGCTCGTCGACGGCGCGCGTGTACAAAAAGGTTCCACATACATTCAGCACCTTGTGAAGCTTGGAGTACGTTTTCGTGACATACTGACGTTTATGCATGCTTCAGTTTCAATAAGCACATGACATACGGATACGATTTGCTCCTCGACGGCGCTTAAAATAAAACGCGTGGTAACAAGACTTTCTCCATCACTTTGAGTTTTTTCACCAAACTGCTATTTATATTTCATTTTAGATGGGAGAAGCGACCATCTCAATAAATACCTGTTCGGTGAAGAAAACCATGTTTTTCAAGCCAGGCAAAGTTAAGAATTGTAGTCAAAGTTAACGGTTGACGGTATTTATTCGTGAATGAGGAGAGTGCCTTCGCGAACGGATTCGCATATGCATTTTGATATTTGACATAAATATAGTTGCACTAACGTGTAGACTATGACAAAGTTCATGATGTATGTTATAATCATAAAGCCGAAACTACTTGATGTAATGTATTCATTCGCGAATATATGTAATTCTACATTTACAGGTTTGAGTATTTAGACGAATGTTTAAAACGAAGGTAACACTGTACTGATTTTAACTCACACGATTTTTACTCATTATTTTGACAAAAACGGGACATTATCGCGTACACTTAGTTGTATTATTTTCGCTCGAAGTGTCACGAAAATAATAATAAAATGTACTCGATTTATTCCCTTATTTGTCAAAAGAATGAAGATAACACTGTTTTTAATAGTAATAAGTTATAATTTAGACAACACTGTTAGTAACAAATCTTGTAAAAATAAAATATTGACTGGCATACATGTTACGCTAATACATGTTATATTAAGAAGTGTATTCAAAAGAAAGAGGCTAATTGTGTCCCAAGAAAACAACCTCAAAAAACACGATAATATCCTCCACGTGCCAATACTCAGTAGTCAAAAGCCAGCGAGATAGAAAACCAACAACAATTATATCCACATATCAGAAACACGTTCCAAATATTCCAATAGGTAGGTAATATGGAGGTTCTTTCCACTTGGCTAAGCCGCGATTGGCGTTTACATGGTAACGCGATCACATAAAATAACATGAGGTCCGTAATGAAAAGAATTGGGTGTGTGCTGGATTGTGGCGCCATCTTTTGGGCAGGTGTTCAATCTTTTCTGTAATTTTCTATAAATGGCTGGTAAAGTCAACAGCAGAAGTAGCTAAGCTGATAGGGTGTTCAAAATGACCTGCACACGCTCTTATTCTCTTAAAAATAAAGTCGTGTCCAGCTCATTTTGGACACCCTACCCGCTTAGCTACTTTTGCTGCTGACTGCACTCCTTGCTTCTATGACACGTCACTGGCTGATTCACTATTTTGACAGCTGTGAGCTGACCAAGTTGAGGTAACATGAAAGCCTATGGATGTTAGGATTGGTAGCGTAAAGGATAACAATCTCATATGGAAGATAGTGATTGGCATCCTTACTTTCTACCATCCATATTGAGGGTTTTGGCAGTTTCATTTCTTGTCACAGTGTGCACTGTAATTGTTCCCGTTACGCCCACCATGCACTTTGCACATATATTTTGGTAGAAATTTAATATGAATCATATTTTTATAGTGAATTCCTATATGCAATCTTAAAACATTCATAGACCTAAAGTATTTTATTCGCTGTGTGCATGATTGTGGCGCCATCTCTTGGGCAGGTGGTCAATCTCTTTTTTTCCTTTTTATAAATAGGTTGTATTCTTGGTTATATGAAATGTAACTGGCTGATTCACTATTTTGACAGCACACAGGGGATTTGCAGTTTCATTTCTTGTCACATTGAGCACTGCGATCGTTGTCGTTACCCCCACCATGCACTTCGCACATAGCGAATAGGTGCATCGAGATAAACTGAATTCTAAAACAAGTTTATAGGTATTACAAAAATAACTAAATCTATAAATAATTCTTGGTGTAAATAAAGCAGTTGAAATAAGCAATTGCATCCTCCTCAATTTTGATGAAAGCGACTATTAAATGGAAAAATCGTTATTAACAAAAATCATTATTTTTTAACAGAATGATAAATGTACCAACAAACATTTGCGTACGAAAATGTACCAATTACTGCGACACGAATATATATTAAAAGTTCGATAATGTCAGTTCGTTATCACATTTTCTCGGAAAAATTCCTTGAGAAGTTTTTCTGACATCATTTTCGTACGTTACCTATGTATTTTATCTTCGAGAACTCTCAGCTCACAGAATCAAATTACACTTTTTCAATAACTACTTAAACGTCTTGTCAATACTTAGGAGAACATATATTTGAAGAGTACACAAGTCACTTTTTTGAAAATTATTTTATTTTATTTTAAATATACCTATAAATAAAAAAATAAAAAAATATTATGGGACAATCTTACACCAATCAACCTAGTCCCACAGTAAGCTTAATACGGCTTGTGTTGTGGGTACTAGGCGACGATATATACTAGTAGTTCGCCCCGAACTGTGAACTCGCGAATCTTGTGTTTCGCCATAAATGTGCAATAGTAAGTAGAATTACTACAAATACCAAAAATAGGTATCGGGTATTTTTTTCTCAACTAACCATCACGGTGAAACTAAACGTCCATATTAAATTGTGCGGTTGATGCGCAAAATTTTACCGCGACGAAATCGCTTCAGATTTGACATTTTTTGTCTCATCTAAATTTAAATCCACCTCTCACATGCCTCTCACTCTGTTGCTTTGACATGTCGTTCTCATCTGTGGACCACCTATATAGGTTTCGGTCACCATCATTATGCGTCTATGGTAACTCTCTCTAACTAATGTGTTAATGTCAGTATGCTGATGGCCCTAGCCTAGCAGCCAAAACTCTAATAAATTTAAAAAAAAGTCATTTGTCAAAATATTTACACCAAAATCAAAATATAATGGAAAATATTTTTGAAATCAATTTTATGTTGCTAATTGTTATAAAACAGTAAGCAGTTAATAAGGATTTGACGAGAGTATTAATCAATACCTTTCGTTTGATACCAAACTCAACCATACTTGCTCGTAAAAGTAGCAAATAAGATGACCAATGTAACAGGACCCCTTTACAAAACCTTTTTAGGCCTTCTAATTTCAGAACCCCCGTCTCAATCCAGCTCATATACGAACTCGCAAATTTTGTTGGTCTCTGGTACAACCCCAACAAATTTCATAAAGATCGGAAAATCGTTACTAAAGTTATCGTCGGACAAACTATCTAAATCAAAAAGCCATCCAAGTGCCGAGACGTCCCAGTAGCCAGGTGACAGTTGTTGTTTGTAAGAACGATCTTCGCTTACGCTCCGCTCGTTCGATAATAGATAGATATAGATAAATACTTAAATACATAGAAAACATCCATAACTCAGGCACAAATATCCGTGATAAACACACAAATAAATGCCCTGACCAGGATTCGAACCCGGGACCTCCTGCTTCATAGGCAGGGTCACTACCAAACCAACTAGGCTAGGAGGCCGTTAAAACCTATGCATACAGCTTGCATTGAACAAGTACTTACAGCACACAAAGACATCTAATTAATTACGGAAATTGTAGGTATACAATATATCAATAATGGTCAATCGAATCGTTCAAATTTTTTTAATATATTCATTTCATGTATCAACTACAAATTCATCTTAGGAGCATTCCATGAAAACGGTAAGTATTTATAACAAACCTTATTTATTTATGCAATGTCTACGTGACGCGAGGGCGCCACGGGCGGCACGGGGAACACGGGGGCGAGAAGTAGCTCACGGAGAGCCGTTTTGCTGCATTGATCGTAGCAAATGGAAATCCGTGATCTCTGCCTACCCCTTTTGGGATATAGGTGTGATTGTATGTATGTATGTATATATGTATATCTACGTGTAGGACAAACTATTGGCGTATTTTGCATGCGAGTCGGTTACGTAACATTTGCTTTAATTCCGAATTACTTTGTCGACTTGCGTATTATAGTAAAAGTTAATTAAGAAAACAAGGCAGCTTTACGATGATACCAATATTACACTATAAATAAAAAGGCAAGCCAAAAAAGAACCAAGCTCGGAAAGTCGAAAAAATGGCCCCCAATGTCGGTTACGTAACGATTGCGCCTCTTATAACACAACTCGGTAAACCTATACGTTGTTATCTGTTCCTCAAGTAGTAGTAGACCGTAACAAACATCCCGACAAATTCATTTGAAACAGTATCCCAGCCACGAGTGTCTACGACATCCAATACCCATTATTGTACAAAAGAATGAGTAACTGAAATAGACTATACGCATTTTATGTTTTCGCTCTGTCCCGATCGCGTGTCTCGAACGTCTAGACTAGACAGGCCTATTATCATAAACTATAGAATCTTAACAGGTTGTTTTGAGGTACGTTTTCGGTCTGATTGAGATTGATAGTTTTGTATATCGAAGCGCATAAATACACTAAATTGAATGCGTTCATAGATATGAATAAAATGTTATCGTAGGTTTTTTTAGAAGTATGAGCTTTAGCATAAAAATACCTTTGAAAATATTATTAACCGACTTGCAAAAGCAGAGAAGAAGCAAATTAATATCTGACAGCTCGCTATTTTTACAAGCTTTTATTTAACTCACAGTGTTTGTCAGTATGTGTGTTAGATGTTTAGGTAGAATCTTGCGAGCCAGATTTGAACCAGTTCCTGATGTCCGATTGAGCTAAAATTTTGCATACCTGCGTAACTTGGATGACAATACAATATTTTGATACCATCGAGCTGGTCTGATGATGGAGACAGGAGGTGGCCATAAGAACTCTGCCATAAAATACCTCAACCAGGTTGAGTTTAGGTTTGTTAGAAACGCCTCGATGAGTATTCCTTGATTTTCTAAAGAAAAGTACAGTCAGCCACAACATCAGAAGCTGATTTGGTACCTATTTCTCCTAACCGATACTAGAATTAGAATCGTCTTAATAAGTCGCTGTTTGGGCTCATTTGACTTGTACTGGTAAGGAGTTGGGACCGATATCACAAGATGGAGCTCATGCTGAACCCTGGGGGCACCTACTGGATCTCAGGTTTGGGGCAACATAGACTCATGCTGTTTGAGCTCATTCGACTTGTACTGACGAGGAGTTGGGACCGGTATCACAAGATGGACTTCATGCTGAACCCTGGGGGCACCTACTGGATCTCAGGTTTGGGGCAACATAACTAGACTCATGCTGTTTGAGCTCATTCGACTTGTACTGACGAGGAGTTAAGACCGGTATCACAAGATGGTGGTCATGCTGAACCCTGGGTGCACCTACTGGATCTCAGGTTTGGGGCAACATAGACTCATGCTGTTTGAGCTCATTCGACTTGTACTGACGAGGAGTTGGGACCGGTATCACAAGATGGACTTCATGCTGAACCCTGGGGGCACCTACTGGATCTCAGGTTTGGGGCAACATAACTAGACTCATGCTGTTTGAGCTCATTCGACTTGTACTGACGAGGAGTTTAGACCGGTATCACAAGATGGTGGTCATGCTGAACCCTGGGTGCACCTACTGGATCTCAGGTTCGGGGCAGCATAGACTCATGCTGTTTGAGCTCATTCGACTTGTACTGACGAGGAGTTGGGACTGGTATCACAAGATGGACTTCATGCTGAACCCTGGGGGCACCTACTGGATCTCAGGTTTGGGGCAACATAGACTTATGCTGTTTGAGCTCATTCGACTTGTACTGACGAGGAGTTGGGACTGGTATCACAAGATGGAGTTCATGCTGAACCCTGGGGGCACCTACTGGATCTCAGGTTTGGGGCAGCATAGACTCATGCTGTTTGAGCTCATTCGACTTGTACTGACGAGGAGTTGGGACTGGTATCACAAGATGGAGTTCATGCTGAACCCTGGGGGCACCTACTGGATCTCAGGTTTGGGGCAACATAGACTTATGCTGTTTGGACTCATTCGACTTGTACTGACGAGGAGTTGGGACCGGTATCACAAGATGGAGTTCATGCTGAACCCTAAGGGTACCTACTGGATCTCAGGTTTGGGGCAACAGACTCATGCTGTTTGAGCTCATTCGACTTGTACCTACTGACGAGGAGTTGGGACCGGTATCACAAGATGGACTTCATGCTGAACCCTGGGGGCACCTACTGGATCTCAGGTTTGGGGCAGCATAGACTCATGCTGTTTGAGCTCATTCGACTTGTACCTACTGACAAGGAGTTGGGACTGGTATCACAAGATGGAGTTCATGCTGAACCCTGGGGGCACCTACTGGATCTCAGGTTTGGGGCAACATAGACTTATGCCGTTTGGACTCATTCGACTTGTACTGATGAGCAGTTGGGACTGGTATCACAAGATGGAGTTCATGCTGAACCCTGGGGGCACCTACTGGATCTCAGGTTTGGGGCAACATAGACTTATGCCGTTTGGACTCATTCGACTTGTACTGATGAGCAGTTGGGACTGGTATCACAAGATGGAGTTCATGCTGAACCCTGGGGGCACCTACTGGATCTCGGGTTTGGGGCAACATAGAGTCATGCTGTTTGAGCTTATTTGACTTGTACTGATGAGTAGTCGGGACCGGTATCAGAAAATATAGCTCATGCTTAACCCTGGGGGTACCTACTGGATCCCTAGTTTAGGACAACATAGGTTCATGCTGTTTGGGCCTACTGTGACATCCGATGGGTTTATAATTTTGAATGTTCGTTTCGCGAATATTTTAGTAACGTTTTTCTGGTCTTCATGAAATTTGTTGAGGTTGTATCGGTGGTATATAATAAGAGACTTCAATGAGCTGGAATGACCAGGGGGTTCTGGAATCAGAAGGCCTAAAACAGTTTTGTTGAGGGGTTTTATTATAATCGCAAGTTCTTAATTCGAGGCGGACCACCAGTTCTGTTAGATTAGAATAGAACCGTCTAAATAAATAGTATATGATTGTCAAAAGAAAATTATACGTGCATAACTATTATCGAACGAGCGAGTGCAGCGACGCGAAGTTCTATCATTCAACCTCGGACACAACTGTCAGTTTGGGTTTTTAGTAGCTGTTTCTCAAAATTATGAGGTCTATGTTAACTTAATTAGGCTTATTGTTTTGCAACTTTAATGTGTCATTAGGGATTTTTCCGTAACATAATGTTCTTTTTGAAATATAACAAAAATGTTTGTTTTTCAAGAATTTTTAAATTACCTGATATGGTTTAGCGGTCAGAAATAGCATACCCATAAGTGTTTCATCACTATTATGATAAAAAGAAACTCAGCATGCCTACCTTGATGCCTATTGCCTACTTTGATATCAGGTAACACACCCAATGACCATTTCTATTAGCTAAAATTAACAAGCAATAAGAAACACAGCGAAACGATGTGTTAGTCGAAATATACAGGCTACGGAACATGTCTCTTAAAAACTAAAATTAAAAATAAATTTAAATAAAAAACTTTTAAAAACAAGCTTTTATGTGAATGCTCTAAAAAGATAAAATAAGCTTTTGAGTCAATCAAACTTTTTCTATAGGAATTTTGTACAATTTTATGACATAAAAGCTTGTCGCGAGACTTTCCCGTGTAAAAGAGATTGCACATATTTTAGGTGAAACCATGTAGCCAAGTAATCCTATGACGGTAGTGTAAAATTAATTAAAATATGTAATGTGCCCAGCCCATTATTCATGAATTAAAATTGTAATTATCAATGTATTTCTTAAAAAACAAATTCACGTCAAGTGTTATTTACGTGTTTTGGATGTAGTATATATAGTACATATAAGATAGTGCTACCTGGCGGTTTGTCATTTGTCATTGAGTTAATGAGTTGTTTTTGTTACGCTAGTTGCATCTTTTTAATATGTCAAACGAAAGCGACACAAATTTGCAATGCAATAACAAATCACGAAGTGAATTTTGAAGTCAATAACGAGTTATATGACAATATATTGGTATGTGTTGGTGGCCTGTTGACCTACTGTTGTATCTGTCTGACGAAGCCTGCGGCGTGGATTATAAAATTGTAAATCAAATTATTTTTAATGACAATAATTAAATGTACTCAAAGTATAAGTACTCAACATCGGACTGAATGAAACCAATGATTTTGTTATAATATTCAATATTTACATAAGGTTTCCTCGATATAAATGTGCAATCTCTTTTACACGGGAAAGTCTCGCGACAAGCTTTTATGTCATAAAATTGTACAAAATTCCTATAGAAAAAGTTTGATTGACTCAAAAGCTTATTTTATCTTTTTAGAGCATTCACATAAAAGCTTGTTTTTAAAAGTTTTTTATTTAAATTTATAAAGAATTTAATGCTTAGTCTTAAGGGTGGTTCACACTGTAATGTTTTGCGTCCTACACCACACTTCCGACACTTCAATTTATATAGAAAGCTTCACGTGATCCTCGGAGGTCACGTGATGTTCTGCCGTGGTCACGCAGAACGTTACACTGTCTGTTACTTGGTATGATACTAGATCAGTTACGTCTAATATTAGTTTATTTTATGCCATCAAAATAACAGTAACCCATTAAAGTTAATTAACTTAAAACGACTGGGGCGCCCACAGTAATGACACATAATAAATCATTCTCTAAAACACGTCGCATCCGCAGAAACTTCGCGAAGAACAAAGTCATTAGCCGCAGGATAATCTCAACTCATCAGGCTTTAGTGGCCAACTTTATACTTGGCTATCTACGAACTTGACCCAAATATGGACATAAATGTACCAAGTCTAATCGAAACCTGTTAACATGCGCTATCCCCATTATACTAGCTACCTTACAGTGCTTTCATAAATCGCAGGAAAACCGACATTATTCCTTACAGATTAGGGGTGATAAAGTACGCGGGACAGTTCTAACGAGTTTGTAGCTGAGGATAATTAATTTGGAAGTTTGGGTTCTTGATCGAGTACGTGTCACGACTGAGTTTGGACACAAAGCGGACGCTTTATAATGTCATTGAAAATGACATAATTTCCTTAGCTGGATTTCTGTTCCCCGATTCTTAAGTGCTTGATAAAACAATTTTGATGAATACCAGAAAGTTAAATGTAAAACCAAAAGTGTTATACTAAAGGAAATTACAAAACAACGTAGTTTCATGCGTCACTTTCGCACTTAGCAGCAAAAGTAGCTAGGCGGGTAGGGTGTTCAAAATGAGCTTGACACGACTTAATTTTTAAGAGAATGAGAGCATATAGGTCATTTTGAACACCCTACCCGCTTAGCTGCTTCTGCTGCTGATTGTACATACTTGTTAGGGCGTGACCGCTATAGCGACAAACGATAAAAATCCGACCGAATCAGACTAGCAGTTCTGAAATCTGATCTTTGTCACAGCTATAGGTGTTGTTGGTTTGATGGCCGGTTAATAAGCTTAAGACTTCTTCGGCAGATGTCGCTAGGCGTCACCCTAAGAACCATGTATAAATAAAGGACATGGTGGAGGAATTCGCAGCCACCGGGTAAGTTTCAGTAGCTCAGTTGGTCAGAGCAATGGGCATGTTTCACAGAGTCACGCTTGAGGCAGTGGATTTTTCTACTTCTCCTTTATTTCTAAATGTTTAATTTATTTCGAAATATTCACTTAGAGCAAAGTACGTCTTGCAAAATAGAGTTCGCATTCACACCACAGCAAAACTAGTTCGCGAACTCCTAACTTGTAAAGCTAATTTACTAAGTCTTACTAGTTTCTAGGTCCCCAAGTTGGCGCGATGTATGCGTGAGGAATAAATAAGAAATAAACGAGAGGCTGTAGTAAATCAAGATACAAGTGCTGTGCCAGATTGATATCAACATATATTACTCAAGAAAGTCATACTGGTAATTTGGGACATGCGGTTAATAAGTTGTCGGTGAAACTTGGGATATATTAGCTTTGTTCTTAGAAAGGCTACATATATTGGATCTACAATAGCGGTAGAGGTCCTTAAATGCGACACAGTGTAGGTAATACACTCGAGAGAATTCGGGCTCGACTCGCTCGGGACTCGAATTTCGGGTCAGTAACATAAACTTTAATATCTTTACTCCCTTCTTTAAAATTAATATCTATTCAGATATTCAAGAAAACGCAAAAAGCCAGCGTTATGGGTTCCCTGCCGCAGGGGGACCTCTTCTCTTGGAGGGGGTATTCTTTTTGTAACTGGGATTTTAGGTAAGTTTTTAGGTAGTTTTATATATTTATAGTTGTATTTAGTTTTAATTTAGTTTATTTTAATATTAGTTTAGAAAACGCTAGTGACCCGAAACTTATGCTTTCGA
Organism: Pammene fasciana; assembly: GCA_911728535.1. NCBI lineage: Eukaryota > Metazoa > Arthropoda > Insecta > Lepidoptera > Tortricidae > Pammene > Pammene fasciana. The sequence continues at coordinate 19,482,829 of OU452276.1, read as the reverse complement.
GTGTAGGTAAACGTATTAGTACTTAGGTACTTATGCTTTTATACATATTATTATATTTATGTATATCTAATTTGTGTAGAATATATTGTAGGAGTATGTGTTTGTGTGTTATTCTATTACTTTAATTTTTTTGAATTTCGATGAGTATTTCTTTTCCTATTACACAAAGGTTGGCTGGAAGAATATCGCTTTTTACCGATAAGTCTGCCTGTTGCTACCTAAATTTAAGTTTATTGAAATACTCTTTTATTATTCGTATGTTTTGGTGCAATATTTACTTAGTTACTTAAAAGCACCTTAAAAAGTATTATAAGTACTGCAGTTAAGTATATAGTATTTTATAAGTCTGCGTTTCCACCAATGAACCAATCCTAGAGCTGCGTTGGGCGATGGTAAACAAATGAAGTGATTTGAACACATTCCTCGCAACACATCCTTGCTCATCTCTGGTGGAAACGCAGCCTCTGCCCATTATAATACATTTACGATAAATGTACAGTCCAACTGAAAGCCAGAGAGTTCCGAGACTGCATCTTGGTCTACACAAACTTAATTTACTCAAAACAAAAATAAACTTAGTTTCATCGTTATCAAGCACTTTTGCCTTTGAGGATTTTCACCAAAAAAATCTCGTTTTAGAGAAAAGCGCTGTCTTGTTACTTAATTTTACTAAACTGCTTCCTACACAAACCAAATTTACTTTGCGTGTCGGTTTAGAGTAAAGTTGGAGCTCTAACGTGTTTACTTGTCCAGTTTGTAAATCCAGTTTAACTTATTTATGGCTTTTACATTTCCACAGCGGTACTTTTGTAACTTTAATGAAACTGGTTGCAAGCAGACGGTGTTTAAAAATTGAATCTAGCTAGTTATTCGTGGGAAAACCAAAAATTTTAATACAGATACTTATGCAAAAATAAGTACGTATAGGTACGATATGGGGCTGTGATTAATTAATTGATTCCGAAGTAAAGCCAGTTTTGAGATCGAAGTAACTGTAGGTACAGTCGCCATCAAATATATCAAAGCATGCACTTTATCGCCTTGACAATAGAGGCGTTGTTTAGATATTTGTGACCTCCTTGGCCGCTCCGATATATCTGATGGCGACTGTACAAATAGATATACGGCGACGTATATTAGAGAAAAGCAGTGTTGATTGTAATTGTAAACGTACGGATTCCTCTCTCAAACTAAGTATACATATATGTGACGTTCCACGGATGAAAGTACCTTATGGCGGTTGGCGCTTACGTTGCGAAGCATCGCATTAGTATTGCAGCGTCGTTAGAAATAGCGTAAGCGCAAACCGCCACAAGGTACCTTTTGTCGTGGAATGTCACATATAATACTTAGTTTGAGAGAGGAATCCGTATCCGTCAAACCAAAGAGACTATAAATATGGTGAGCCTTCACAATAAGTAGTATTAAATAAAGGGGATAAGTAGTAGTAGTTACTTAGTGAAATACTTTGTACAAAGGCGAGTAGTCCCTTTGAGGGATAAAAGTTTATGGATTTTAGCTTCACATAAGTGCTCTGTGATCCCAAATTGGAATTTCGTTTTTCTTATCACGGTTTAGCGCATATGAGCGTATGTTCCACTTAAGGCCTAGTAAACGTAAGTGACTAGTCACCTGCAATTTTTAATACATTGCGGTTTTTGACCCATCGATCGATTTCGTTGCACCTAAACGGCAATGTCTCGAAATCGCGCGCGAGTTTTGTATTCAAGTTGCGCCGATTGTAGAGGCCATTGAACAAATTATTTGTGGCATCCAAAACTTTGTGATATAAATGGCAAGTTCTAATAGATTCGTTGTAGTGTACAGTACGCCTCATTAGGAATGCCTGACCGCAGTCCGGGTACCGTCCTAAAACTAACAACGTTGAGTGTTACGTTTTGCACATGGCTTCGGTTTGCCTAACGAGCCCGCCGGCACTGATCGGATTTGTGTTTATACTTACTTTGTTTTGTTTTGTATCTGTGTAGGTGACTCACACAGTGACACATCAGCTTTTAGACTAACCATATCACTGTACAATCAGCCGCAAAATTAGCAATGTGTATTCAAAATTGTCGCGACCTTTAAGACAAAAAGAGCGTGTATACATCATTTTTGACACCTCAACCGCTTAGCTACTTTAGCTACTATTTTACAAAGTTGCCTGACTAACCAGATTCTTTAAGTTCTTCCCCGTGTTGCTAGAATTACAAATCATCAGATGACAACTAAAACTCACCACAACCACAAGTTTATTGCCATAATGAACGGTATTAGTGATTTTAAACACAAAACTTCCGTGAGAATCAGACATATTAAATAAGTCACGGGTTACTCACGTCTTTTAAGTCGAATATTGCTCGACATGTATCGCTCCATAACGAGGAGCTTATTCTATATTACCTATAACATGACGTAGTGAGTGTGGTGTGTTACCCTACATTTGACAATGATGCTGAAAACGAGGGTAGTTTCTCGCCTACCCCGCCGCCACCACCGCCTGCGACGAGCGCTCGCGAGCGGAGAGCCGCGGCCCGCAGTCTGCGTCGGTTAGCCAACGCGAATGGCTCATGACAGTCATGACTCATGAATAACCCCCTCGGAGCGAAACATGTCGAGCAATATTCGACTTAAAAGACGTGAGTAACCCCTGATTTATTTAATAGGTATTAGTGATACCACAAGATTGATTTTAGTTTAACTTTTTTTTTCTAATTAGTATGTTTTGGTTTTCTCCTGACGAAATGACAAGCTACACAGTACGTCTCACCTATAGAATTGTATACACCGATAATTTGTAATTTCTTACAATCAGCATCACACGTTTGATTTACAATTAAAGCACTTGTATACTGCTATAATAACAAGCAAATACACCAAGATTAATTAGGCACTAGTTGAAATATCTTACTTATGTGTCCAGTCAGCAGCAGAGGTAACAGAGTTAATTCAATGCACGCAATGTCTTGTTTTTGTTGTCTTTACTATACATTTTAAGATAACTTCGCACATCTTACGCGGAAAAAAATCAGCTTTAGCAAAGTACCAATTTAACTCTGTTTAGATATTTTTAGTTGCATACATCCAAGACATTTTTTTATTATTATTATTTATTGTATGGAAAACCAACAGCATAAAATATTTGTAGAAATACAATAAAACTAGAAAGCCAATTACAGGGTCTCACTTATAGATCTAGATTACTTATAAAATGTAGTTACAGCCCAACTTGAAACACATATGTACAAGTACCGATAACACAAGATAATAGAAGATACTACTCTAAAAATAACCATGAAATTTATTAGTTCAACTTTCTCGAATTCTAATAAACTGCACCCGCACCTACACCGGGAGTGCTGCCCATCAATACCTTAATCAATTTAGTTTTAAAACACGGAATAAAGCTTTGTTAACGACAAACAAGCAATTATTGCTAAGCGTTTTTGGTTATTTTATCCAAGTACTAATTTGAATCCAAATACGTAAGTGTCCTAGTAAACATAACCCTTACCTGATTGCCTTATTTATTTTTAACAAATTTAATGGTATAGTTTTACACACATACGTTAGCCAAGTTGACTTCTTTGATTTTAGCAACGAACTTTGCAGGCTCCACGCGCAGCGAGTCACTCGGTTGTAAATAGCAAAAACTTATTATTTCTAGCTGTTTCATTTTTTCGGTGTAGCTCCTGACTGTACTTATACTTTATTGAAAAAATCTCCAGTAAAAAATCTAAATGGAAACGCTTCACCACTGAAGTGCAAGTCGTAAAACACTATCTACACAAGCCACGAGCAAAAACTTTGAATAACTAAAGCTAAAGGCAGATGTTACAAATGAGAACCATTTCCATGTACACTTCAGTACGGCGCAGAAATTGTGAATCGGCGCCACTAGACCGAGAGCTAGCGATGTCAGATATGGCTCAATAAGCCTTTTAGGGATAAGCTCGCCTTTGTGCATATCTTTTTTTTTCACTGTTTCAATATTGTTAAACTTGAAAATGTGCAATAAAGTGATATACATACATACATACAATAATAAGAGCAACGAAACCCCTATAGTCAGTTTTCTATACTATGCTTATTTATAGACCTGGACAACTGGCGTAGCTGTAAAGAGGTAGAGGTCAAAGAATGCCAAACACTTCAAGAAAACAAATTCTAGAGTTCTGGGTTTGATGCATATTATAAGAAATTAGATACATAATTAGATTACATCAATGTCAAAAGTTTCTGTTGGGGAAAGTAATGCCAAACGACGTTTAATGTAATTCATAGTTTGTCGCCTACTGTTTCTGTTTCCGCAATAATATGCAATGTTTTTTGTATTAATGTGAAAATATAGGCCTTGTACTTTATAACTGAGACAACTTCGGCAGTTTTTACCTATTTTGGTAGTACTCTTTTCCAATTAAAAAAAAACTGCACTGAACTGAAATGAACTACACCCATTAAAAGCTGCCAGATCTAGCAATAAGGATAGTACAGCAATCTCACCAGGCGGATTTTGTTGCTCTCATTATTGCGTCATATCTGACGTAGCCAGCTCTTAGTCTATGGGGCAGATGTTATCTAGCATGTTACAAATAGCGTTGGCTTCCGTTGCCGTTGCGTGCTAGTTGCGCTAGTTAGGACTTAAACAAAACAGATAGGATGTAGGCACGCTAGACTTGTCTGGATCTAGAAGCACGACATGCCGGTAGTTAATTTGTTAGCTTGAATAAAACATGTAGAAACGAGAGCGTAATCGAACTCGCGGAGCGTAAGCGAAGCGAGTTGTTACAAACAACTCCAAACCGAACTGTCATCTGGCTACTGGGACGTCTCGGCATTTGGATGGCTTTTTGATTTCGATAGTTTGTCTGACGATAACTTTAGTAAAGTTTTTCTGATATTTATGAAATTTCTTGGGGCTGTAGCAGAGATACATAAAATTTGTAAGTTCGTATATGAGCAGGATCGAACAAGTGGTTATGGAGCTAGAAGGAGAAAAAAAATCCTCCTTGGGGTCTTGTTATATTGGTCAACTCGTTTGCAAGTAAATCGCGAGTTCACAGTTCGAGGCGGACGACTAGTTTAATTATAGTGTATTTTAGCTTCGCTTTGTATGTCCGACCTGCCATGGAATAGAACACGGCTGGCGTCCTCAGTGCTCTCAAAACGGTCCTAATATAGCAGCCTCAACCCCCGTCCTGGCTTTGAATATGACCAAATATGGGACCAAACTTAGAACGGGCGTAAAAGGAAACGAGGCAGATGATGGTTAAATGAAGGTATTTTAGTAATAATTGGGGAAACAGCACTGGACATAGTGCTAGTTTTTCAGTCGTAAATCCTAAGGGAGAGTGTCAAACAATCACACGAACAAAAGCCGTCTAGAATATTATTCAAAGCTTGGTTCTATGCCCGTTTACACGGTTAGCTATCACTACAAGATATGTGTGTATACAGAGATAATCTCTAACAATTTTCCGCTGTTTGAATAAAGTTATGACTGTACTATCAAAGTTTACATTGGAAAAATAACATTTTATTTATGCGTCAAACGCCATGCGCGGGGTTAAACTAAAATGGCTTCCTGTCATGTCATGTCATAGCTTGCATCCCCGTCTCTGATGCCATACACACCCGAAAAAATGTGGGGTTACTTTGCAGAGCTCTACTTAATACTATTTCATGCTTATGTTCGACATTTTATGTAACAGCGTAGGAATAGTCAGTAAATTATACCATCATCACTATCACCATCAGATCACCACAGAATTATCAGTTTTATCACTACATTCACTACACTGAGTTTGCTTATACGAATTTTGCTGTTAAATTAATTCGTAATTATCCTATCACAATTCAGTGTAGTGCCCAATATTCCGAATGCGTCCAACGCTGCTAGGTATGTTTATTTATCACATAACTGATTTAATGAATCGTAACGAGTACTTAATTACTACCTAATACACGTGTCAAAATGGAAGTTTGCAGGAATTGAATCAATTCTGCGATAATAACAATTCATAGTAGAAAGAATCTAATATGTATCAGTATTTCAACAAATTTTAAATAAGCTATTTGTAAAAACGCTTACATACATACACGGTGGATCGAGGACATTATTTTTGCCAGTGCACAATTGTAGGTACATGAATTAGAATTATTTAGGTTTATAGGTAGATTTTAAGTTTTCTTTTTATATATTTGTTGTATAATATTGTTATTTATAAATAAATAAATACATTAGAAATAAGTACTTTGTGTGCGAGTCCCAACCAACACCTGAAATGTTTTTACCACGATGTACCTATGTAGGTATTCCTCGCTTACATCAACTGACGGTAAGGAACCGGACTTTATTACAAAAACTATTTAAAACGGGATATTTACCATGTGAGTTTTTTATTTTGAGCTTCCGATATTAATATCCCGTTTTAAATAGTTTTTGTAATGTAAATGACCATGTTAGCTTAAAATCATATACCGGACTTTATTATTGTTATTATTCAACAATATCCATTTAGATATTAGTCTGTATCAAAGTTATTCAAAGTAAATTTTATTTCTTGCTCATAAAGTCGTGTTCTATACTTATATTTAGTATACCTAGTTGTTCACAGTTCACACGAAACAGATCACAATGGGAACAAACAGTGTTGTTATTGGTTCGTTATCTCGAGGTACTGTTTCACTTTGTCTTCTTTTATTTATGTTGCCTACTCGTTTGATTAAATACTAGTCTCTTTCCCCCGTACAAACATTGCGGTGATAAAAGAAAATAACTATTAGGAAACAATATTTCTAGGCATTTACGATATATTTTAAGCGGAAACACAGCCCAAACATTAAAAAAATGTTTCAAGTAGCAGACATTCCGTTCTGTACATAATGTAACTGTGAGCATTACAAAATACCTATCTAAGCAAGCGACATGTTCAAATGAGCTTAACACGACTCAATAAAGATAGATCAGTTTTGCTGCTGAATGTACAACATTTTTATTTACGACCTATTTTTTATTTCATTATATCGAATCCCCGCTGGCGAAAATGTGTCAAACAACCGTAATTACGGATTACAAATATCTCAGAAAACATCAAAAGCGAGAAGAACATTTTTTCCTCAATAAAAAATGTTCAAAAACAAGCAAAACCATACCGTAAATTACAAGAGGGGCCATTTGAAAGCATACATCTTAATTCTTATTATAGCTGTGGCAAAGGGCCCGAATCTCGGTGAAAAGTGTACCCGCACTAATTGAAATTCTCCCCCCTTGGCCGAGCCGGCCAGAAAGCTTTTTCCGGGAGCAAAACGTTACGAGTTAGTCACACCTAGTGTTGGATGAAACTCGAGCCTTACCTACGAGTCCTTATACCGAGTCTTACTTCCGAATCATATTAAGTAATTTGTAAATGACAAATTTTCGCATCAACTAAGGAGAGCGATGAATTACAAAATAAAGGTGATGGAAAATCTATAAATTTTGTTCGAAATTATTGAAAAATTTAAAAGACATGCCTTGAATCTCTACTACAAATGCGTTAGCAGTTTTTATGTTCGAATAACCTCAAGTTTGTCTTAATGACTAAAGCTAAGCTAATTCGAATCTCATTAATGAAAACCTACCTTGAAAACTCGAGCTTTGACCAACACTAGTTTCAGCCCAGACTTGCAAATTACACAGCTTACCTGAGATCTCTTTCGAAAAACAAAACACCGTCGCTTCAAAGTGAAATCCCATTTACGATAACGGCACAATTTTCTACGAAGTTCGATCACTTTGCTCTGTGCTCTCATTCTTAGTTGCGAAAGTATCGAAGGGACGACAGCGCCGGGCTTAGTTCGAAATACGAACTTGGACGTAACGTGCATTGGCGACGTCGTGAACAATTGGCAGTCGGGACGTATCGGCCACAGGCAGCTTTTACGGCGCGCAGGCCAATTCAATTGATACTCTCAATATACATGTACATTTTGGAGACAGCTGAGCACGAAAGCGTGTTTGAATTTTAAATGCAATGCCTTTAAATATATACAACAGAATACACTGCGTCTCAAATACTTTCCGTCCAACTTTATTAACATTCCGGTTACTTGGTTCTTATTTAGTAAGTATTTTGCAGAATATAATCTCGTGGAAAGTGAAACGCTCAACGGACGCTGGCCGGTTTTTAACGTCGGGCCTAGATTAAATATACAAAGCTGAGCCACGTGACCCGGGTAAGAAGTGCTGTTTGTGAGATTTGGAGGCCGTTTTAAACGTTATGTATGTTTTTAGGTTAAGTTCAGACGAGGAAATTAGAGTTCCTAGTGATTTGAAATGGCTACCTTTTTTATTCTAGCTTTAGTCGTCTTCACTTTTTATACTTACATTGAAATTTAGGACATTTGTACAAAAAACAGGCATTGTTGCTATCGATTTGTAGCTTAAACTACTAAATATAAGAAAAGTTTGATGGAGTTGAATCTGAGCGCAGTCGTATATATACTTAAGTTAAATACATAATTATTAAAAAAGTCTAGTAGTTTAAAAATGGCGTTTTACTTCTTGTCATTTTGCATTTGCTCTCATTAACTAATGTATAATTTTTAATTGCACTTCAGGCAGCCTTAAATACTGTAATAAGTTGAAATTCAGAATGCAGCGATGTGAGTTTTTCATGTCACTCGGTTTGCGATTTTGGAGGGTTGTTTTGGTTAACTTCAAAGAGTTATGTTTGCCGTCATTTTCGTATTTTAAATTTTATTTTTCTGCATGTTGTACATTACAACTTTTTTAGAGAAAAGGGTTAAAAAAAGGTTATGTGAATAATAAGTAAGTTCAGGGGGGCAATCTCAACTGGGGACAATTCCAACTAAGTCGCAATATGTTCGTGTTTTACATAATTAACTATATGGCATTTATACAGCGAAAAAGAAGCTTTTCCGCTATCCAGATATAGATGGCAATATATTTAAGTATGTAAAACACGTAAGAATGTGTTTAATTTAACAGAGATTTACCAGTCCTAAGGGGTTTTAATTATTAGACTTATTATACATTCTCAAACACATTCCCCGATTTGCCAACCACGAAAACCGTAACGCCACCACATACCTATAGAAAGCAATAGAAAGAAGAAAGAAAGAAGAAAGAAAAACGTTTATTCGTGACGTAATACTTAAGCGTTATAAATGGTACACATGTACTTAATGAATGAAACTGAGAAGAATACATAGTATGTCACGAAATGGTCCCGACTCAGCGTGGTGCTAGCCTGGAGAGCCAGCGCTGGTCTTCCGTCGGGGCCACAATAAAGGTCCACTATCCATTAAATTTAATTTTCAGTCTTAGCCTAAACGGGCTCATAATAGCGGAATGCAGGCACGGAGCCTCTGCCGGCCTATATGGTACACATTGCCGACACGTCTGGTCTATGTGGCGCATATAGTCCCCAAATAGGCCTTTGGCTGCGCAGTAAATTTATCAGGCTCGGGTACAGGTAATGGAGACTTCTGCCCAATTTCGAATGAGTTTACGGGATGGAAGAAATAAAGCCGTTACTTTGCTTACCGTTTATGCTTATTTGGGAAAATAATGGTCATCCTACTTGGGAAAATAATGGTCATCCTAATAATCAACCTACCATGATTTTTGTCTTTAGAAGTGGTATACTCGTTCTTGTTTTTATTTGCATAAAACAAACACAATTATTTTTCCACTTCACTTTCTCGAAAAGGTACTCCTTGTTGGTCATAATCTGCGCTCAAAAGTTAACAAGCGTCAAAAATACATTCGATGAAAATTTTCAATTGCCTACGTTTAGGTAGTCGCTATCGTGCAAAATGAAACTTTGTTTTCAGACATTTAGTAAATGGTTTAAAGTGTAATTATAAATATTATAATATAAAATGTTACAATGCTTCACGGATCTATGAAAAACGATAAAAAAAAATTTCAGCACGAGACAAGTTGTGTCTTCACCCCGACGCAAGTTTATGTCTACAATATCTATCATGTGATTAATAAAATGGCTGTGTCTGAGCTTGGCGGCTGACAAACGATCGCATGTTAGCTGTAAAGTGGAACCTTCATATTTGATGGGCTTTACTAAGCATTCTGGCGTGTCCCCTGTCTCTCTTTGAGATACATTTTATTCGAGAATTTTTATCAATCTTCAACACGCTACGATTACTTTTTTAAAACAAAATCTTAGTTGCGCAATATGTTATTTTCAATTCACTACTATCCACATTCTTAATTGAAAGTTCGTGTCGTAAATAGAAGATAGATCTCACCAAATCTTGTTACACTAAACCAATTAAAACTTACTACACTAATAAAGACAGTCAAACAGTCTGCGGTCCGAATATGCTGCAGAGCTCAAAGCTCGAATATGAACTCGCAGTGTCCAATCTTCCGGCCTTCGTCCCGGGCACGTTCGAGCCAACAGTTTCAATGCAAACTTATAAAACGGGCTCAGAGGCTTTAATCGATTTAGGAAGATGATCTGCGGATATCATAGTTGCCCCATTGTAGAGCTCAAAGCAAAACTTGTAACCACTTTGAAGCGAACTTTGGCGCACTCGCTTGGCGCTTTTTGCTGTAGTTTCTGATATCGAGTGCCCCATAAAAGTATCAAAGTTAAGCTAAGCGAGTTGAGCGATACTTAAGTATTTGAGCTTTTAATGAAAATAGCGATTTTATAATTTTATGCTCGACGGTTTTGTTAATAAGGCTAGCGAGTTTTAATTAATAATGTCGTCTAGCTAATTGACTTGGCTGAACCAACCAAAATTATGGTCACTTTAAAAATTTACTAGAATATTCACGCCCTGGTCTCTTAACTTCTAGTAAATTTTTAAAGTGACCATAATTTTTGAAGAACATGTGATAGAATTTTTTTTGTATTTTTCTAATAACTGTTATAACTTGGTCTATCATTCAATCATGGCTTGACGTCGATTTCTGGGACACCCATTAATATTTCGTTGTAAACATTTTAGAAATTGTAGGCACGGTGCACGAATGCACTGCAATGAACTTAAGAATAGTGCTACTTGAGGGCTACGAGAGATCGAGACCGATGGAGACATATTACCAAAGCTGCTAAACCAAGTGGTCACGATCCTCAGTAATGAGGGAACGACATGAAGAAAGAGAGTGCTACTTACAAAAATCACTAGTTCTGTTTTTTCAATTAAAATGATTCAGACAGGCATATTTACGCATATCTTGATCAATGCATCGAATGTTGGTCAAGATAAAGTTGGTGGGGCAAAACAATTTATAAAAACTAGATTGCTTGAATACTATACGAATGACATTAGAATTTAGAGATTGCAAGATTCTATTACGATACACAAATACATAATTCAAAACCTTGTATGATATTGTAACACCATTTCACCTACATATATCGTGAAGTTAGCACATTAAAAGTTCATCAGTCATACGGGAGATATCCGTCTGTCTGTAGCAGCATCGATCATGTGTGCCATTAGTATCTCCCCGCATTACGGTAGTTGGATATCGACTACCTATTACTAAGGGTAGGCAACGTAGCATCGTGGAGGGATGTGGAGGTATGTCGATGAAACTCATTCTAGACTATCTCAATATAACTCGTCATTGTTTTTACGTGAATTAAATGATTCTCGCACTTTATTCCTAACATAAAAAGCATTAGAGCTTTAAACCCATTATTTGCCCAATCCAGTTGCACTGGGTTGGGCAAATAATGGCAGTTGCAAAATTTAGATCAAAACCGATAATAAGTTATATCTATTTTGATCTTCATAAGTAATTAATAATAAGTAATTAATCTTATTTTTTTATGTCTTATATAGTTTTTAGCTTTAGTTATAAAGTTTTAAAAAAACATACTTACTAACATTACGTTAAGGATTATACTAACAAATATGTATGAGTCAAAGTTACTTCAAATAAATGCATTCATTCATTCATTAAATTTTACTGAAAAAATATGTAAGTCCCAATACTAAAGACTACGTAAAGTTGGCCCCTGTGGAATGGTGCCGAGAATGCTAACAGCATTTCAGCGTTTATTTTTAAGTCATTTTATATCCGTTGTGTAGTGTTAATCATATTCAGAGCTTTTAAGTTTTACCCAGACTAAAGCGATGAGGATTAGAAAACATCTGTAAAAACGATTCGAACACCTTCTGACTAAAGACTTAATTTCACAAAGCAATGTTGTCGATTGTTATAGTGAACAAACAACTAAAATGTTGTTACTAGCTGTCAGCTAGATTCTAGAAGAGCTAAAAGAATAACGGATTGTGGTTGGATATAAAAATATGATCACTCTCATCGTTGCAAACCGCCTTATGCGAGAACGAAAACTCGCATATATCATTTCGCTAATACCAATACAAAATCTTAGTTATTTTCTGTAACACAGTCTGCATCAGAAGTAGCTAGTGCAGTAGAGGTGTTAAAAATGATGTGCTTCTTCTTAGTGGTATAGGTAAGTATTCTTGTGAGAATAGTCGTGATAATTGAGGTTGCACGCCCTTTTTATCGTTTTCTGCGGAATAATCTTAGCACGACTGTGTTGTTAATACAACAAAAGCGTGTTTAGATCATTTTAAACACATTGTCCGCTTTGCTACTTCTGCTATTGACTGTACTCAGTACTGGGAATCGGCAGTAAAGTCTGCGAATTGATAAATCGCACGTTGCGCATTTTACATTAAGGATGTAGCTTGATAGTGTTCATCGCATATTGTATGAACTAGCAGCTATACCCACGGTTAATGCTACGGACTGGGGTCTAATGGGGCCTAATGGGTTTACTGTTCCCTGCCACGGCAGTAGAACCATTAGATAAACCTATGAGATGCACTCGTACCAGTCTGAATAGGCTGGCTTTTAGCTAAGTAGTCATCTGAAACTTAATATTATGCCAATTGAGCAGCTCAATTCACTAGGATGAACGAAGATTTAATTCACATTCTAATTAGACTTTATATGAAAATGTAATCTCAAGTGGTTCTATTTGCATTAAAACTGTGCTCAATTTTGAATTTCCATACAGTGGGGTAGCCGGGAAATTACAAATGGCGTCTCATCCAATGTTTGCGAAATGACGGCGGGTGGGTTATTATATTATCCAGCAGAATTGGACGGTAACGGATGGGAGGGGAATGAGTTAGTGAACGATGGAGACCTGGTTACTATTGACATAGCTTGCAAAACTCTCATTTAAGTTAAACCAGCATAATAGTCATTCCAAGAACCATAGCAACTACATGTAATCGGATATCATTCATACACTGGTCCGTTTGAAGCGAGCGTTTTGTAAGTGGTGGGAATAAAGGCCCAGGCTGCCCACCGATTTGGACAGTCGAGTTGATAGATGCCGAGCATCATTCATGACACTTATGAATGAAAGAAAGGTAACGTAAGTTATGAGATTAGGATTGAGTGTCGCTTTCATTTGTTAACGACGTGTGTGAGTTTTACGCCTCCCTCATGAAATATAATGTAATGTGCTGTGTATGTAGTTAAGGTTGCTTGGCAAATAAATGTGTTTTCTCTGAATTGTGGGGTGAATTGGTGAGTTGGTTTGTGTATTTAACCGTAGGTAATCTTGCCGAGATTGTAATTTGCCCTGAGTCATTCATACTGAGTAACCAAGTAAGTACCCCTGCAATAAAGAATCTTTACGATCTACCCACATAGGAAAACCGTGTACCATTTCGGTTACCTTCTAATGCATTTTCTCGCAGAAAATGGAAATATTATCAAAGAGACAGGCAACTCGAAGGAAATCAGGGCTTCAATAAGGTGAGCCATAAAATCGTAAGAGCAAGAACATAAAATTTCCATCTTATCATACGTGGCACGGCTCAGGCGCGGCGGGCGCTCTCGTAAAGGAGTTTGTTCGGTTTTATTGCCTATACTGTCACCGGGCTTCGGCGTCTACCTGCCACCACGTGGCTCGACAACAGGCTCCACTGCGAAGCCCTGCAAATTTTACACCCTACAAAAAATATTGACACGTCCTGGCTGGCGGCACTCGCTGCAACCGTTACCTCTACCTCCGGCTCCTCATCCAGGTCACACTCACAACACCTCGTCACGCCATCGATCTCGCACGGTAAACAAACGCGGGGGCGGTGCCGCCTGTTGCGCGCCCTCACTCACCGGGCAGCAAGGTCATCAGCGCCAAGGCCACCAGCAGAGGGGCCATGGCGGCGACGCGCGGGCATACCACACCCGCGCACCTGCGCTAGCACTCCGGCGCGCTCATGCGGCTCGTGACGCGGCCGGCCCGAGCGGCGCTCGGCACGGGACTGGGCCGCCCCCGGGCGCCCCGCGCACCGCTGCGCGCTCCGTCTGCGCGCCGACCCGGCCCTGCCCCTTCAAAAAGGCCCTCGAATCTCTTTATGTTCCGATCATTCTGTCCTATAGTTTCTCTCGCGATTAGGAGACGTCGCGGAAGCGGTGATTGAGCAGGACATGCCCGGGCCGGTAGGGCGCGCCAAGGTCGCTGCAGCCGGGCCGTCTGCGCGCCCTTGGAGGCCCTTAGCGTCTCGACCCGCGCCGTTTAGCCAAATTGGATAAACACGTTCGTCGAACGGTTCGTCGAGCGCTCATCAAGCATTCAGGATTTCTATTTAACTTTCAGAGATTCAATTGCAAATTTTTCGCGAATGAAATGCAAACTTATGGAATATGTTAGCGAAGTTCGATAGGTAGATATATAAATTATTATATTAAGCGAAACTGTATTTCCATTTTGGGTGTCATGTAAATCTGGGGCGGATTACCATAGGGCCGCGGGGGCGCAGGCGGGCCGCGGGAGCGCCCTGAATGATACAAAGATCCTTTCACACGTACATCTTTTGTCAGATGTAAGATGAATACCCTATTGTCGGTGTCCGAACGGTTACTCCTGAGCCCTTTGGTTAGCGCCACGGGCTACACTAACGTCACGAAACTTCATTGTTAACCAAATGCTCGTCTTTAACCGACTTTTAATAAAATAAAGAAATTGTGTACATTTTTATAACATAAACTTCAGAGCTCTTCTTTTTCTGATTTTGCAACTGACATAAATACAATAAAATAAGGTAAAGCCACGCCTATATGAAGTTTTTCCGTTTAAAAACTCTAAATAGTTTTAAACTAGTTTTAACGGTTCCCATTCACCAATTTAATAAAATGGTGTTTTTTCTATTATCCTTTAGTGACGTGGCAGATCTACCAAAATTCAGAGTGTCTGTCTGTCTGTGTATCCTTCTATGGCACTGTAGCACTAAAACGGTAAAACCAATTTAATGCTTTTTTATTATTTGAAAACAGGTTTTCAACAAGTGATCTTAGACATCACTACATAGTATAAAACAAAGTCGCTTTGCGCTGTCTGTCCCTATGTATGCTTATATCTTTAAAACTACGCAACGGATTTTGATGCGGTTTCTTTTAATAGATAGAGTGATTCTAGAGGAAGGTCTATATGTATAAAACATGCATAATATGGTATATTTAGTATGAGTATTGCACCCGTGCGAAGCCGGGGCGGGTCGCTAGTATTTTATAAAATCGGCGCAGCAATTCGGTGATTATCCTAAATTTTCTATTTAGAGGTGTAAGAGCTTTTTGAAAATCTCTACAATATCTACTCTAGAAAACCCTACAAAGAAGATACCTGAATTTAAAAGTTCGAAACTTCAAATGCACTATAGTTTTCCGAATCTTTTCCCCATAGACTACTGCGCTGTCACTCAAAACCGTCCTGAAAATACCAGAGCATTTTGAACGTGTTATTACAGAGTACGTGCTCAAATATCCCTGCAAAAGTCAGAGCCTTAACGTTCAGCTGAATACTGCTAACTAATAGCACAGAGTAAATAATAGTATAATACAGAGAGACCTCTGTAACGTCACATAACGTCACGAATCATGTTGTCCCTTCTTAACGCATGACAAGTTCTCTTTCGCACTTATGCAAACGTATCGGATACGTCGTGTCAAACTCAATTTTTTTGACAGATTTACACTGAGTTGTACCCCCCTGCTAATAGCCCAGTACGACGTTAACCCTCTCACTGCCTTTGACTTCGTCGTATTTCGCGCCAAATTTCCACTCTGTAAACAAAACCTATATGCACGTTTTATTTACAATGTGGAAATTGGCGCGAAAATGATCGTATGTTTGAATGAACGAAAACATACACACGTTCGCTCGTTGACCTCGTGCAATGCTACGAGCATCTAATAACTGCTACGTATTACGCAGATGCTACGAACGAATACCGCGTAGCTAGTACAGTGTAGCAGCGACACAGTGCCGTATCCTAATTTTATTTTAACACTTTCCGTACCGTAGCGCGTAGCCAGGTATTCCTCGTATGTAGCGCGTAGTCGCTACGAACAGAGAACCCGACTGTCGGGTCATCGGTGCTGAATGTGTTAACACTTTCCGTACCGTAGCGCGTAGCCAGGTATTCCTCGTATGTAGCGCGTAGTAGCTACGAACAGAGAACCCGACTGTCGGGTTCTCGGTGCTGAATGTGTTGAGTCGCGAGGACGCTCGCGTGAACTCGCGTTCCCATACAAACGTAGTTCAGCTCTCATTTTAAAACGACATGCTTTAGAACCGTGAAATTTTGGCATGGGCATTTTAGTAGTACAGATCTAGGTCGGACATTCGTTTTCGGTGCTAAAAATTGTAGCGACCTAGATCTGTACTACTAAAATGCCCATGCCAAAATTTCACGGTTCTAAAGCATGTCGTTTTAAAATGAGAGCTGAACTACGTTTGTATGGGGACGCGAGCGTCCTGGCGACTCTTAAGATACTTAAACAATACATTTAAAACACTATCTATCTCAAACATAACTCCAACGCTGAACAAAATAATCAATCAATATTGAAGTTGTATTGTAGTTGAATTGGAATGTTTTTCAAGCAAATTCTGACATATCTGATTGAGTTAGTCACATATATGCATTGGAGTTGCATTGAAGTTATATCGTTTCTTAACGTGATTTAGTGTTTTAAATTTAGAATACGGCCCCAGGAGACTGAGAGGGCCGTATTCTAACTTTAAAACGCGTTCAGACAATATTCAACTTCAATGCATCAACTAAGCAATACAGCTAGCGCCTTAACGCTTAATCAGAATAGTTATTTGTTATACAAGTGGTGAAAGTTGTATTTTACGTGCGAGTGTTATTTGAAACACGAGCTAGCGAAAGGATTCTATTATTGACCACGAGCGAAGCGAGTGGTTCAAAAATAGAATCCTGAGCGTAGCGAGTGCTTTAATACACGAGACGTAAAATAACTTTCACCCGTGTATAACACAAAACTTTTCACCTCACTACAGCGAGGAAAATAAGAAAAAGGATGCATTTTGCTCGGTTTCCCGTAATTCCTCAGGTGTTTAATACTTCTTCATCACTCGAATCACTAATTTTTAACAAAACAACCTAGAGAAACATGCGAATATTTAACGTTGATATGATGGATGATTTGGATGAATTGAAATGAAAAGTTTTGACGTAAAAGGTTTTATTAAATGTCAGATGCGTTTTGTTCGTACGTAGACTTATTCGGCTGTCAGAACAATTTATCCGTTTTTACAAAAAGAATGAAGATTAATGTTGAATGCTGATATTTATGAATTAAAATAAAGTTGTAAGACTGTATTAAGTGTTTTTACTCGATGCAATTCATTAATTGCGATGTTAAAAATTCTGCACTTTTAACGTTTTACGTTTTGTTAGCTGTCAAATGTCACTTAAGCCACTTGTCACTTATGTCAAAACTCTTTCACCACATGTGGATAAAAAGCGATTTTCACAATAGATATTAAACAAACAAAAAGGGCTTTCCGAGCTAGTGAGGTGAAAAAGAAATTGCAGAATTTGCTTGGAAATTATTTGATGCAACTTCAATACAACTTCAATATTGATTGATTATATATTGGTTGTGTGTTGGAGTTATGTTTGACATAAATTGTGTTTTTAATGTATTTTTCACGTATTTTAAAAATAAAATACGGCACAACTCCGCTCAAGGTTGTATTCTAACTTAAAAACTCGTGCAGACGCAATCCAACTTTAATACAACTCCGATGCATTAACTAATATCGTATTTTTAATTCAAGACAGTAATCTGACAGCTCCTGCTCTACATTATGAATCACTTTTTATGGAAAGAAGTATCAGATTACTATCTTCAGAGACTATAGAGATATAGACGACCACAGTCTCTGCTATCTTGAATAAAAAATACGGTATTCCGCAATACCTAGCCTGAACTCTTACTAACGTCTAAATCAGAAATATTAGAATTTTCTTGAAAATTATTCAGAAGCTAATCCAATACAACTTCAATCGAAGTTGGCCTGTATCTAAACGTGTTTCAAAGTTCCCTCATCAAGAATTTTTATGATTTCGTTTGAATAACTTTTGCTCACCTTCCTTCGATATCTATTTCCATTTTCTTTTGAATCAGATTAGCCGTGTATGAAATTACCTCATCATTACAAAAACTATTTAATACGAGATATTTACCTTGTGAGTTTGTTTGTTTCGAGTTCCAAGTGAGAATGCGGATGGTGTAGTAGTAGCAGTGACAACGGACGAAAAAAACGAACTCGAAAGAAGGTAGATCGCTATGGTGTGTGGGTAGCAGTGGCGGCGCGTCCATATAACACGATTCCGGTCGGCTTGCCTAATTTTCAGGCACCTGAGCAAATTTTTCTACAGCTCATGAAGAAATTTTAAGCCAAATAAAAAGAAAATATTTTACCCGCCGCCACTGGTGGGTAGACCACACCTGACACTCGTAGCAACTTCAGTTTCTCTGATTATCAATACTGCCAAATTAAGTCAAAACCCTTTTATTTATAGACGAAGTTTTAATGTTTTATTATTTTTTTATGAAATTAATTATGATTTATATAATAACGAATTGAAGTAAAGCGTGTCGCTTATACAATTTTCAGCCGAAAAATCAGCCATGTTTTTCTACGGTAGCTGAATTCCACTAAGTGTGTGGAGGCCTATTACTTATAACACGTTAACCCAATTTCGAAATTCGTGTTTTATTAGGATGCGCCGAGAGTGCCTTGCGGGGGTCGATAAATTAAGTTAACAAATTGAGTTATTAGCCTTATCTTGTTCGTCATTAACCTTCTTAAGCGTATTCAGTTCAGTGTTCATATTCAGTATTCAGTTCAGTGGATTTATGTTAAAAATGCCAGCTGTTACAGAAGTTGTTGCTATAGTTCATTGCAAGCTCTACATTTTGATACAAAAATCTCATTTTAAGAAAAAAGGGACTAGACATGTTCTTTCCGTGTACCCTTCATATGTAATCGATAGACATCCAAATCAAATTGGTATTTTATCCGTTTTCAATCGTATTCATAGGGTAAGCAAAATTATGTTTTTCTATCCTCACCCTTTTATTTATTAAAACTTTATTGCACAATAGAAAATTCTTAACCCATTCAGTGCCCATGACGACACGTTGTCGTCCGGCTCTACAAAGCATTTTCGCTACAAAGCGGAAAACCCATGTTATCGGCTACGGCGTAGCTATTAGCGGCGTAGTTAATCTTATGGTAGCCGTACTGATCCTTTTAAGGGCATTATTGGTAATTGGTATCGTATTCTTATTATGAAAACAAAGAAAAAATTTTTTTCGCGACAAATAAAAGTTGGTTTTGTATAGAGGGTTGGCCGGCTGGGATCACGTGCCCCATACAAAAAAAAATCTCGTCCGAAAATTTTATCTCCTACTTTTTCTTAATCGAAATACGATACCAATAATGCCCTTAAACGGATCACGAGTATTTTTGTTACCTGTATACCTATGCAAAATGTCTCTTTTACTTGGTAAGCTTTATAATAGTCCTGATTAGTCCTGAAAGACTGCAACTACGTTCGTAAGACCAAGGAATTAAGTCATACTTCCTAGAAAAATATATTTTGAACACGCTTGAGAGCTAATAACGTAAAATTAAGTAAGAAACGGAGTGTACAGTTGAAATAAACATGCTGTTCATTCACTGGAGTTGGAAAAGCCCGACTATATAGTTATTGTTCATGTTAAGTATTATTTTACTGAAACTCCTAGCTTTATTTTTAATTGGATGTGGGACAGTTGAGCTTTGTTATTTTTCTCTGGTATATTTCAGTTTATAATTTGTACATATATGTAATTAATAGTAGTGTCGTAGTCAGGTTTAAAGCTGCAAAACAAATGAATAGTTCTTAAATAAATAAATTCTAGAGAACTAGCTGAACGGTGCAAAACTCCTTCTAGATTTCTTGAAATAACTATTACTGTTAAATGATAACATGTTAATAGGTATAGTCAGCAGCAAAAGCTAACCGCTTAGCTACGTTGGTGCTAACTGTATAAGTATTATAACCTAGGATAGGAGGAGTAATACTAAAAGCGGTATTAGACATTGCAACCTGCAGGGCCCAATCTGTCAGGTTGGAAGGTGTAATTAAAGGTAGGGCCTGTAGGGAGCTGAAGGAGGGATAGGGAGAGGCAGGGTACACAACGGATTGGACTCTGCAGGTTGCAATGTCTAATAGCCGTTTAAAAACTTTTAAGTTTTAATTACCTACTGCTGTCAAAGTTTTAGTTAAAACGGCTATTAGACATGGCAACCTGCAGGGCCCAATCTGTCAGGTTGGTAGGTGTAATTAAATGTAGGGCCCGTAGGGAGCTGAAGGAGGGTAGGGAGAGGCAGGGTACACAACAGATTGGGCCCTGCAGGTTGCAATGTCTAATACCGGTTTTACTTGAAAAAAATGCGTTTACCTATAAAAAAAATATTAGACAGCCAAGTTAATAAAACCCGCACACAATATAAAAGCAATTCCACCCTGAACAAAATACTGTTATTTTTATTTAAAAGCCTCAATGAAAGTGCGTTTATGGCGCGATACAAAGACTGTAGTCGTGCCAAACACACATTAGCATACTAAACTGGGAGTTAAGCGTCGGAACGACAGGGACAAGCTAGCAAAACGGCTTTAGATGTTAGGACCCAATTGTAACGTTGTAGTAAAATTGTTTGCGCGATAATTGTAATTTGTTCAACTTCAGAGTACAATCTATTTGAGACCCAGGGCTATGTGTTAATGCATGTTCCCCTTTGTACTCGTATATTTTATTTAGCAGTTATTGGTGTGCAAACTGGCTTCCCTTATAAATTAAAAACCTTACTATTACTTATTTACCACTCAGGGTTTCATAATACGAATTCCACTGGAAACTAGAAGTTAGCTAGCTTGTATGTTTAATTTAATATCTATTTATAGCTGATAACAAAAATAGTACAGGTGAAAAAAGCTGGCCACGTCATACAAGGTGTAACAAAAATGCTGGTGATGCTTTTAAGGCCATAATTGGTATTGTATTGTGATTATGAAAATCTAAGAAAAAAATAATTTGGTTTTGTATGGAGGGTTGGTGGCCGGCTGAGACGACGTGTCCCATGCATTTTTTTTTCTTTTTGCGTCAAAAAAAACTTCTATTTTTTTTACTCGCAATACGATACCAATTTATGCCCTTAAACGGATCACCAGTATTTTTGTTACATCCTATATATGACTCAAGAATGAGAGCAACGCTCAAGCTCGAAAACAGTAATACTTAAGTACCACAATAAGTAAAAACTGCCAAAGTTGTCTCATTTAGAAAAGACGGGGCCTATATTTTGAATTCAGCTGGATCGTGTGGTGCCCCTTAGACACTCCACACACACATTGCATGCACATGCATACTCAAAATCCGCCGGAAATGCGGTAAGTTGTCTTTGGTAACGGTAATTATTTTATGACACCCATACAGAAATTCAGTTACAATAGCCAATTTCCGCATTTCCTGCTGAATTAGTCTATGAATTCAGCACAGAATTTCGCAATGTTTGTGGAGCAACCTATTTTACCTATAGTTGCATCTTTCAATCAATCGATTGCGTGGATAGGTATCATAGATAGGCAGAAGGCACTGTCAAATGAGGAAAATATTTAAATAACGCAATTAAAACGACAATAAATAGAATATTTTTCTTTTTAGTGGAAATCTGTCGTAATGTTGGCTCTTAGATATTGCAACCTGCAGGGCCCAATCTGTCAGGTTGGTAGGTGTAATTAAAGGTAGGGCCCGTAGGGAGCTGAAGAAGGGAGAGGGAGAGGCAGGGTACACAACAGATTGGGCCCTGCAAGTTGCCTTGTCTAATAGCCGTTTAGACCTTACAAATTACAGGGCCCAATCTGTCGGGTTGAAAGGTGTAATTAAAGTAGGGCCCGTAGGGAGCTGAAGGAGGCTAGGGAGAGGCAGGGTACACAACAGATTGGGCCCTGCAAATTGTAAGGTCTAATACCCGTTTAACCGACAAGTAGTTTTTGTCAACAACATACTGTGTCGTATAAACTAATTTTAATACTTTACGAGCTTTTAAATGCAGTACCCAAATAGTGTTTTTGACATTAGATCGTATTGTCAAATCAAATGTCAATGTCATTAGGTCATTACCGTAGCGGTAGTGGTCGCTGCTTGTGTTTGCGAATTATTTAGATTGTGATTGTTAAACAAAATGAATCAAACGTTAAATGTGGACCAGCTGAATTCGGCTCTTAACTCGCTTCGTACATTACGATCAAGCGTCAGCCATGTTTTCGAAACGTTATCAAATGGCTTGCGAGCAGACCACGGCGAAGACGGCAAAGATAAATTCCTCTTGGAGCTTCAAGAACTTCTCAACAACGTAAATATTAACTTGAGGGATTTAGATCAGACCGTGAACGGTCTACCGGTACCCACAACACTAACTTTAAATTTGGGAAACACGACTTACCTGAGCCAAGAAACCACGCAAGAACGACAAGCATATTACACGCAGTTAGTCAACAGCTACAAATGGACTGACAAAGTGCACGAATACAGTTCCTTCGCTCACACATTGTTAAGTCAGAACTCTTTAAAACGGTCGTACATTAATTCCGGAAACACAAAGAGACGCGGCAAATTGCAAAGTAATCACAACGTTGCACCCGTTCAGGTTGACCAAGTGATTAATAACATTGACAGATCCTACAATGATATGAAAATAACTATATCCCGCCCGTTCGCAAGCAACGCCGTTGTACAAATAAATTTGAGCCACGTTTTAAAAGCTGTGGTTGCCTTTAAAGGTCTGCTGATGGAATGGGTGATGGTTAAAGGGTACGGTGAAACTCTAGATTTGTGGACGGAGTCTCGACACCATGTCTTCAGAAAAGTAACAGAGAATGCTCACGCTGCTATGCTTCATTTTTATTCCCCGACACTACCAGATTTAGCAGTGCGTTCATTCATGACGTGGCTTCATAGCTACGTAAATCTATTCAGTGAACCGTGTAAAAGGTGCTCTTGCCACCTGCACCACACGTCGCTGCTACCGCCTGCGTGGCGTGACTTCCGCACGCTGGAACCGTTCCATGATGAATGCAAACAATAGTCTTTGTGGTATTGAACGAGAGAGTTGGGAAAAGACTTATGTTTTGTGAACTCTCGTTCAATATAAGAAAATGTAAAGTGTATGCGGGACTGTGTAACTAAACCAGCAGGATTGTGGATCATTTTGACTCTTCTATTGTAAATATTTTTTTTAAATTTAAGTGTGATTTAGTTCTGGCAATTCAAACACACAAAAGCAAATAATGAAATGTATCAGTCCAGGGAAAAGGTCCCACTTTGTTGATATGGAGTTATCAGTACTTCCTAAAACTACACAATTTACACTATTTATTAGTGAAACAATGAACTTTCTATGTAAATCGACAAAGTGGCACTGGGGTAAAGTGGTGGGCACTTTCACTAAACTTGTCCACAAATTATTTAATCACAGCCTGGAGGGGTTATACTGGTCTACTAGTAGTGTACATACCCTCTAATCTAATGCAAAAACAAGTAAGAGTTGTAGCATAAGAAACTTTTGTATTGTTATTATGCATGATAAACCAATTTGATTGTAAATAAGTGCAAACCTTGCTTAGGCTCAAAACACACCTGAGCGGAATTAACCAAATTAGTAGGCAAATTTGTTGATGGTAGCTTAAATTTGTCTATGGTCTCCATACATTACTGCCTCCATTCCGCTAGGTGTGTTTTGAGCCTTATCAATACTTAGAGAGAGATGGGTATCAGTTTGTCTATGTTAAGTCTGCACAGAAGACTCAGAATCAATGTATGGCAGCTCCATGCTTGACAGCACTTTCCAGGGCTAGTTACAGCAACCACAATAAGAGACCCATTAGCCGTGACTACACCTGGCGCACCGCCTCGCGAGGAAATTGCCGCGCTCGGCAGCTCGGCTAATGTGGACGTGCGGCCGCGCGTGCGTTTGTCTCGGTCTAGACAAATGCACCGAGAATTTCCTCGCGAGGCAGTGCGCCAGGTGCAGACACATCTATTGATATAATTCAGCAGAACTATGAAATTACTGTACAATTCAATGTTGCAAATGTTATAATGGTAATAAATGGCTGGGTTCAGCAGATTTTTTCTGATTATAGATGATGGACTACACAGTTTAGATTAGTGGTCATTATGTCTGTACCTATTTTACGAATTATTGTAAAGAGTCACTAATAAAAGTTTCTTTGTACCATGTAATCTGCATTCTGCCAACCTGATTATAACCTACTACTACTATAATTCAATACTTTTACCATATAGTAACTTATAATCTCTGCTTTTACTAAATGATTACACAGTTCATCAAAAAATGCGAGATATACCTACCAGAAAAGACAGTTGTCAAATTTTTATTTCATACTGTAAAATTTACAGTGAGAATCATGTTTGTGTTTTGTGTAGGACATTTTACTATATATTTCAGTAAGTAACTTCTACTGCTACTCTTCTGTATAATATCATATATGACGCGGTCCTATAATCCTTTCTATGGCCTGAAGGGCCTTCCTTAGTCTAAAAATATGGATACATTTAATGTGACAAAAACATGTATCCAAGATGTTACGCGTTTTTGCAAATAGTCATGGTGGTCGTAGATATTTTTGTCACATTAAATGTAACCATATATTTAGACGTGGCTGTACCTTATAAAATAGTAAAAATAAGGTTCATGAATAAAAACTTAAAATTGGAATTTTACTTTTTATTTAACATATACAACAATTCTCTCAGTACACTAACCAAACATCCTAATCACACAAACGGTTTACTCAAAGCTATAGTGTGATCTACACTACAGGCCACTTTCAGCACATGCGCACCAACTGCCACCTTCATGGGAAAATGCTGGTCCTTGCAATGGCCTAAGCCTAGACAGCCATGTCTATTTCGGCCCCACGTATATAAGTCTCCGTTGTTAGTAATAGCTGCCAGGTGGCTTATACCGCAGACCACTTTCTCGACCGTGCATTCGGGGTTGAATTCGTTGCGGCCGAAGAAGGCTGGCGGGATGAGCTTGGGTTTGGTGCTGTTGGAGACGTTGGGACCGAGACCTAGTAGTCCGTAGCCCCATACAAAGACGTCACCTTGTTCTGGAACATAGTAAGGAGTACTGTTACTAGTGAAAAGGAGTGTAAGTCAAATTGGCTAAGTGGAAATGAACACAAGTCCCATAAAATGTACGGCACTTGTACCCTTTCTTGCTGAGCGAATTTGACATAAGTACCGGTGGCGGCGCGTCCATATAACACGATTCCCGTAGGCTTGCCTAAGCTTCAGGCGCCTGAGCAATTTTCTTACAGCTCATGAAGAAATTTTAAGCCAAATTCAGCACCAGCTTGCCTAAGAAAACTTTTGACCCACGGTCACTGATTAGTACAACCCTTTTTACTAGTCAGAGTATTAAATGTATAAATATCTCTCAATGGATATCCTAAATACACTGAAAGTGAAACTTCACCTTTGCCTAGGCAAACGATCACGATGTTTGGCAGAGAATTTAAATACAAGGCCAGGCCCAAGGGTCCACACAGGCCGAGTAGCCTCGCGAGAAAATTGCCGCACGAAGCAACTCGGGTAGTGTAAACGTGCGAGCGGCTACACTGCCCGAGCTGCTTTATACGGCCATTTCCTCGCTCGGTCTGTGTGGACCCACCTATAAGGTAAAATAAATGGATAAGGTTGACTGGTAGAGAATACCTCTAGGCATTAAGTTCGCCTTTTGTACTATAAGATTTTCTTTTGTGCAATAAAGATTAAATAAATAAATACCAACCATTGACTATGAGACAGAAAGAGCCCCCACTAGCTATATCGACGATCTTGCCCAGCCCTCTGGTGAAACTGTACAATGCATAGGACATGTTGACTTGCTGGGGTGTCGTCGCCATTGGGACTTGCCCGTACTCCGAGTTGCCCCAACCGAAAACCTCTCCCTTGTCTAAAAAAAGCAAATATGTATTGTACAAACAGCGAAGCGAAAATCTTGAACATATTAGGGTTATTTTTGATTATATATAATGCCCCCCTTCACTGGGGCGGGCGTGCTAGTACCTATTGTCATACGACACTCATCCCAACTCACCACTAAGCGCCAGCACACAGTCCCCCGTCGAAGCCACCTTCGCGATCCTCTCACTAGCGATGTCCCCCTTCACCGGGGCGGGCGCGCTAGTGTTGTCATAAAACTACACATCCCAACTCACCACTAAGCGCCAGCACACAGTCCCCCGTCGAAGCCACCTTCGCGATCCTCTCACTAGCGATGTCCCCCTTCACCGGGGCGGGCGCGCTAGTGTTGTCATAAAACTACACATCCCAACTCACCACTAAGCGCCAGCACACAGTCCCCCGTCGAAGCCACCTTCACGATCCTCTCGCTAGTGATGTTCTTCACCGAGGCAGGCGCGCTAGTGTTGTCATACGACGCACAGCCCAACTCACCACTAAGCGCCACCACACAGTCCCCCGTCGAAGCCACCTTCACGATCCTCTCGCTAGTGATGTTCTTCACCGGGGCGGGCGCGCTAGTGTTGTCATACGACACACTTCCCAACTCACCATTAAGCGCCAGTACACAGTCCCCTGTCGAAGCCACCTTCACGATCCTCTCGCTAGTGATGTCCCCCTTCACCGGGGCGGGCGTGCTAGTGTTGTCATACGTCCCGAGCCCCGTCTGGCCGTCCGCGCCCCACCCGCACGCCCACACGCGCCCAGATTCTGTTATGAACAGACTGAAATATTTTCAAGCTGAAGTATTGTTGTAGCCAAAACCCACTAACGAATGTAATTAATAGTCTAAGAGATTAACTCAGAAGAGTCTTGAAACCTTGGACGCCACAATGCGTTAGACACTTTTAGAGATATTGCCAAAAGTGTCAAACGTAATGCTGCGTCCCTGTGGTTAGGGCCCGATTTAGATTACATTGTACAATATAATGGCGTTTTTCATAAACGTCTGTCTAATCTAAAAGGCCATTGATTATCGTTTCTCCTGTCCTTCATGAACTAATTTGTATTTATTTAATCGATACCATAATATCGAGAAACTGTTAGCAAACAAAAAGTGGGACAGGAAAAGGAGTCGGGCAGGCCGACTTTTGCCGTAACAGCCGATTGTCCTGAGGAAATTGCTAGTCACAAACAACTGACCTTCGTTCAAAGCGTAAGCACAACCACTGAATAGACGCGCTACGAATATGGCGGCCAAGTTATACTAGTCGCTCCATATTTTCGGTGACATTTTGTTTATGTTGTTCTATTACCACTAATTCTATGGTAAAGTAGAATATGACTGACTTACGTGTGATCCTGCCCACAACAAACATCGGTTATTCTCTCCTTGCCCAGACTGCGTATGTTATACGTGACCATGCTTCCCTTATATTCCTCGTTACTGTTTATTTTGCGACCGCACTGTCCGTACGCGTTGTTGCCTAGTGTGTACGCCCCTTCTGTGTCAGTCAGGATTACCGTGTGGGCTCTACCGGCTGCTAGGCCAATTATCTGAAATTACATTAAACTTGTGAGATGGCATGCCTACAAAATTTATGATTTTAGTGTATAGTTTCTTACAGTTTAAAAGAATGCACATTTTGAATGAAAATATACTCACTTTAGTTTCTAAGGATTTATAAGGTACATAAATGGGTGCTGGGCTCAACAGCATCTCGAGTGGGTGCCCCATGCGCGGCGCATGGTAACCGATCTGTGAGTCCGTGTTGATGCCCATACCAAACACCTTGTGCTGCTCGCTGGTTTTTATTGCTGATACTGTGAACCCGTAGCCACATGCTATGTCTGTTACCTGTAATTAGTTAATAACAATTTAGAATGCAAGCTAATAGGTAGCGGGAAAAAAAAATGGATTAAGCATTCACCTTAAAAAATTTAATGGGGGTTTGGCCTCTTCAAACGCAGGTAACAAAAATAATGTTTTTATATGGTTTGTATATAAACCAAATTGGTAGAGCAATGTAAAAAAAGTAAAAAAAGGCATAATATAATAAGCTTGTGAAACAAAGGCTAGATAAATAAATCTTCACCTTAATTAAAACTAGTATTTGATTAGCATATCAATTTAATTTAATAAATAAAAGTTAGAAAAACAACATAAAATATTTTAAGGAATAAATGCAGTTGTAAATGAAGTGTATGTACGAGTAAGTACCTAATGTTTAATGTATGTAAAACCTTTAGAAATAAATCATTCATGAATAACTTTCAAATATATCCTATAATCTAAATAACGGCTATGTAAACAAAAATCTTACTTACATCAAACCTTTCTCCAAAAGTAGACCTCATAGGATACCAGGCCAATGAGAAGTTGTTCTTATAGGCTTTCTTCCCTCGCTTCTTGCCCCGTGGCATATGTATGCCCAGGGCTCCGGTCTCTGCCAAACCCCATACATACACCCGCCGGTCTGAACTCTTGCTGACCGAATATTGAAATACTGGAAATAATTATACATATATTGCTTATATGCAGACCTAGGAATCGATGGGGCAAAATTTTATGACAGGTAAGGAGTTCCCATATCGATTAACTCAATTATCGATACTTGTTCCATATACTAGTGACCACTCCAAGTTTTGTTTGTCTAAGTATGATTATATTAAAAATTATAAACTAAACAAAATAATAACGGTAACTTATCTTTATCTAATTTTATGACAAGTAGGGAGTTCCCATATCGATAAACTCAATTATCAATGCTTTTTCCATATACTAGTGAACGCCCCCAGTATTGTATACATTTTTTGTGAGTATTGTTGTTGTTGTAATAAATATCATATTTATTACCTCGCCATCATTTAAAATATGCTTTGTTACATTATACTCGTCTTCAGAACAATACTCACAAAAAAATATATACAATGCTGGGGGCGATCACTAGTATATGGAAAAAGCATCGATAATTGAGTTTATCGATATGGGAACTCCCTACTTGTCATAAAATTTTGCCCCATCGATTCCTAGGTCTGCTTATATGAAATAAAAAATATCGCTGATCAAAACTGCATGCATATAGCTCAAGACAGAGATGAGTGGAAAACTCTGGAGGAGGCCTTCACCTGCGAAGACGGGTTTCTTGCTAAATATTAAAATTCATTTAAAATAATTTTAGAACTAACACTACAAAATTATAATTTAACTTAAGACTTATTCTAAAAACCAAAATTGTTAAAAAGCAAGAAATAAAAGGCTATTTTATTTTATTTATTATATTGCTTTCACTATACGAAAAAAGATTTTTAAAAAGCCAACAGATTATATTAAGTACAAGGCCAACCTCTCTAACGGTTAGTTGTACCAAACCGTCTGTCACTGTTAAAACATTAATTGTATGGAAATTTGTCATAATCCCTGCCTGGCTGACGCTGATGAATCCATCACAAATTATTGGTGCCACTGGCCCTAAGGCAATTTTTCACAACCAGTGGCCCCTGGAAGCATCCAAAGTGGTATATGTGAACTTATGAACAGAAACCCACTATTTACATCCAACCAATTGTCACTGCCATGGACGAATTTCTTTTTCGTCGAACCACTGCTCTAAGTTAGGTTTTGAGCAATACCTTAAAAAGCATTCACAGACAGATAATCTAGCACTAGACAGAAAACAAGTAATTGACAGCAAAAGCATGAATGTACTACATTAATTCACGTAAATAAACTTATATACTTGGTAATTCCTCTTCGTTGCCAGTCGGTATTTTCTTTTTTGTAGTGGCGTAAGCCCTCGGCACTAAGGCACCATAGTTTCTGTTACGCAATAACACTTTTAAAGCATGCATTTTACTGTCATTTATTTATATTGCATTTCATATTTATTTTTACAAATCAAAATGTGTATCATATCAAGGAGTAGAATGAAATTGAAAATTGAAATGATAGATAGAGGTTATGTTATACACTGACAGTTTAAAGCGGTATTACACATTGCAACCTGCAGGGCCCAATCTGTTGTGTACCCTGCCTCTTCCTACCCTCCTTCAGCTCCCTACGGGCCCTACCTACAATTACACCTTCCAACCTGACAGATTGGGCCCTGCAGGTTGCAATGTGTAATACCGCTTTTAGTTTGTTGTTTGACAGTGACAATTTTTTTTTTAATGGCATCGCGCTCCTGGCGCATTCAGCCAAACCAGTGACACTATTGACAGTTGACAATGTTATTTCCTCAAAGCAAGCATTAACTAGAGACCGCACACGTGTACCCCCGTATGGGATAGATATATAGATGCCCATAATCACTTCTACAGCATAAAACAGAACAATTTACCAATCTTTTCCTTAGCCGACACAACTTTCTAGGAAAACTAACAGCTTTTCTCGTAGCAATCACAGAAATTCTTGAAGAAATCGCGCATTATATCTGTTTGTTACCCTCCACTGCTAGAAGTAACGAGTGGAGGGTAATAGAAACTATGACAAGGACCAACGATAATAGCACCTCTCTGCCGTATCTATTGAAAGTGTAATAAGACCATCCCGTTCTATCTTGGTATTATTAGTTCCGTGTCAGATCTATGGGTGGTATATCTATGGTTATTTCGTTTTACGTTTTCAGCGGAATCAGGTGGGAATTTTAAGCAAATTTTAAGTCTCCCAAAAGAAAGAAATCGGGCTGAATATTATCTGTGGTTCCCATGGTTCCATACTACCCAAAAGTGCAAGTTGGTTAAAAAGCACTATTTATAATCCTGAACTAATAAACGCCGCGCTCAATCAATACACAGACAGCAAATTAGCTCTATAACGGGTATTAGACATTGCAACCTGCAGGGCCCAATCTGTTGTGTACCCTGCCTCTCCCTCTCCCTCCTTGAGCTCCCAACGGGCGGGCAGGTTGCAATGTCGAACAGCCGTTTAAACTGCGTGTTTTGGAACAGCGCTTTGACGAGGCTGCGGATCTCGGGGGGTACAACTCAAAGTAAATCTGTCAAAAAAATTGAGTTTGACACGACGTATCCGATACGTTTGCATAAGTTCGAAAGAGAACTTGTCATGCGTTAAGAAGGGACAACATGATTCGTGACGTTACGTGACATTACAGAGGTCTCTCTGTATTATACTATTATTTACTCTGTGATTATACTATTATTTACTCCTCAAAGCAAGCATTAACTAGAGCCCGCACACGTGTACCCCCGTAAGGGATAGATATATAGATGCCCATAATCACATCTACAGCACAAAACAGAACAATTTACAATCGTTTTCCTTAGCCGACACAACTATCTAGGAAAAATAACAGCTTTTATCGTAGCAATCACAGCTATTCTTGAAGAAATCGCGAATTATATCTGTTTGTGACCCTCCACTGCTAGAAGTAACGCGTGGAGGGTAATATGAACGATGACAAGGACCAACGATAATAGCACCTCTCTGCCGTACCTATTGAAAGTGTAATAAGACCATCCCGTTCTATCTTGGTATTACTATTACCATGCCCCGTCTATACCTTTTATCCTATGTCTATGATTTACTCTGTGTCCGTAGTCCGTGTGTGGTCCGTGTTGAAAAAGGTCATGGTCTCATGGTCCGAATTGCGCTCACAGCGCTGTAAGCGTGCTTACGGTCGGACCGAATCACGCTCATGGCGCTAATACGAAATGAATGAAACTAAGATGAATGCTCAAAGCAAGTATTAACTAGAGCCCGCACACGTGTACCCCCGTATGGGATAGATATATAGATGCCCATAATCACTTCTACAGCATAAAACAGAACAATTTACCAATCTTTTCCTTAGCCGACACAACTTTCTAGGAAAACTAACAGCTTTTCTCGTAGCAATCACAGAAATTCTTGAAGAAATCGCGCATTATATCTGTTTGTTACCCTCCACTGCTAGAAGTAACGCGTGGAGGGTAATAGAAACTATGACAAGGACCAACGATAATAGCACCTCTCTGCCTTATCTATTGAAAGTGTAATAAGACCATCCCGTTCTATCTTGGTATTATTAGTTCCGTGTCAGATCTATGGATGGTATATCTATGGATGAATGGCACTCACGGTAGTCACGGTGCTCACACTCCGAGGCGTAAGCACCTTGAGCAGAAAGGTCAAGTTGACGTTTGACATGTGTCATTTCACTTTAGGAGCGAAATCTGTTGATTTGACTGTCAAGTGGACCGAATCACGCTCACAGTACTCAAACCGCTTACGGTGGTCCGAAACGAAACACCACTCACGCGACCTTGAGCGCGTTAACTGATTCGGTCCGCCGTCAGCGCTGTCAGCGTTGTGAACACTATTATTTCGATTCGGTACACACCCCAAGAGTCTTGAAGTGGGCGGCCACTGCGGCCAGCGGGCCCTTGCCGTCGCTCCAGTGGTTGTCTATGTCCTTCAGGGACCCACCCAGGACGAAGATGAGTTCTTGCAGCTTGATCCAGGACTTGACATGCTCTTCTATGTCGCTAGGTTTCTAAAAAATAAATAAATTGCTAACACAAAAATCTACATACAGGACGAAAACATCTTAAGCTAAACCTAAAACCATAATTAGGTGAACTAAATTGACAGGAGATTTCATAGAAAACTTGTCAAACAACTGTCAGATGTATGAACCCTCCTGTCAATTTAGTCCACCTAATTATGGTTTTAGGTGTAGTAGTCTGCCTCGAATTGAGAACTCGTTATTTACTTGTTAACGAGTTGAGCAATATAACAAGACCCGTATGAAGATTTTTTTTTCGCCTTCTAAGTCCACAACCACAACCCTTAGATTAGGGAATGCAATCTCGTTCTCGCGAGATCTCGGCCTTTTTTAGCGAGACTGATCTCGGTCGGAAAATGGGCGAGATCTCGCGAGTTTAACGAGATTGCGCTCGAGCATAAAAACGTCTTATTTGAAGCGAAGAATCCTGCTCAGGTGCCTGAAAACTAAGCAAGCCAACGGAAACCGTGTTCTATTGACGCGCCGCCACTGCCACACATAAAATCGTCAAATGGACCGTGCTAAGTTCGCAATAAATATTATGAAATTATCATCATACACAAATCATCAACAATTTATTTTAAGTATTTGTACTAACAATAATGATTCAAGTTGGTCTCTGAATAAAAGAAATTGAAATATAATTGAAATCTACCTAAATGTAAGCTCAATAGCAGTAATGTGTGCTTTTTTGTGGGTACTAGACGACGCGCAACTATAGGTACAGGGTGAATTTTAAGTCGTGAATCGAAATATGTTTTTCTAACTATATAAACAATCAGCCATTTAATGCCCCGACTCTAACTAAAATCAAGCTAGATTTTTTATTTTTTAAATAATGTTTTGTCAGTTATTTTTCTTTTAATGGCAGTTTCATGCTATTACACCGACTTATTAAGATATTTAAATTAGTGAATTGAATTGACTCTTTGATTTGGAACTATCATTAGCATAAATTTAGTAATTAATCCTAGCAAAAAATTAGATTTACTTTATTTTACATCAAAAAAATGTTAAACAGCCGTTTTAATGTTACAATATCACCTTTAAAAGAAAAATTAATGACAAAAACGTTATTTAAAAAAATAATAAATCTAGTTTGATTTTAGTGAGAGTCGGGGCATTAAATTGTTCGTTGTTTATAGAGTTAGAAAAATATATTTCAATTCACGACTTAAATTAATTAAAAACTTAAATGTCCTGAACTCAGGTTCTTATCTAAAATTCGAACCCGGGACCTCCTGTTTTACAGGCAGGATCATTTAAGCAGTCCAGTCACTGTCAGTAATAATGACATTATGAGCTTTATATGCGTCATTACGTAAAAGTTTATAAAAATAAGACGCTAAAATAAATGTTTATGTTATAACACCTCTCTTTTTTTTCTCCTATAACATATTCAAATATTGTGATTATTTGCAAGAACAAACATACAAAACCGCCAATCTCGCGAGATCTCGAAATTGGCGAGATCTCGCGGTATTGATATCCACAAACTCGCGAGATCTCGCCTGAACTCCAATCTCGCGAGATTGCATTCCCTACCTTAGATCTATCCAGCTCATAAACGAACTCTCAAATTTTATGTACCTATCTTAACTAACAACAAACAATAAACTCTTAAAATCAAAAAGCCATCGAAATGCTGAGACGCCCCAGTAGCTCACCGAAGGAAGCCCACTAACTGCTCGATAGGAGAAATAATTCGTGTATAGCTGAATTTTGGTGAAGTTGTAGATAAAGGTGTCTTACACAAGATACTAAAAGTACTCATGGATAGGGATGCCGCTAACGGGGAGAGGGGGGTGTAAAGGTGCCCTTTTTTGGCTTTTCGTAAATAACTCAGTAGCGGTGGCTCATACGAAAAAATGTTCTTGTACTTAATTAATCCACAAATGATTTTGTACAAAAAAGGTTCTTTACACTTTTTTGCTGAGATCAATGTATAATGAGATTTCGAGGAAATACGATAATCACTTTTAGAAACTTTCGGAGCTTTTATTTACGAAACTATTAGTTTTGTCTAAAAATTGTTTTAGAAAACCCATATTTATATTAAAAGACCTATCCAACGACACCCCACACATTAGGGGTGAATTAAAAAACATAATTTACCCCCCACTTCACGTGTTCGGGAGTTACCCTAAAAAATAATTTTTTTTCAGATTTTGTTTTAAAAATTTGTCTGCGTGTTCAAAACACATACTCATACGAAGTTTAACTATTCTAGTACTAACCATCACTGCGCAAAGCCGTGAACGGACAGAAAGGACAAACGGACAGCGAAACTATAAGGTTAGGAAGTTGATTGCAGGCGTCCATAGGCTATGGGAACTGCTTACCATCAGACGGGTAGTATACTTGTTTGCCACCGTCGTGGCATAAAAAATAAAAAGTAAAAAAATACCCTCTTCAACCTGCTCAGTGATGGTTAGTAATTGAATAGTTAAACTTCGTATGAGTATGTGATTTGAACACGCAGACAAAGTTTTAAAACAAAATCTGAAAAATATTATTTTTTGGGGTACCTCCCGAACACATGAAGTGGGAGGTAAATTCTTTTTTTTTACTCCACCCCTAGTGTTTGGGGTGTCGTTGGATAGGTCTTTTAATATAAATATATATGGGTTTTCTAAAACAACTTTTAGACAAAACTAATAGTTTCGTAAAGAATAGCTCCGAAAGTTTCAAAAAGTGATTATCGTATTTCCTCGAAATCTCATTTTAAATTGATCCCAGCAAAAAAGTGTAAAGAACCTTTTTTGAAGAAAATTATTAGTGGATTAATTAAGTACAAGAACATTTTTTCGTATGAGCCACCGTTACTGAGTTATTTACGAAAAGCCAAAAAAGGGGACCTTTACACCCCCCTCTCCCCGTTAGCGGCACCCCTATCCATGGGTACTTTTGGTATGTTGTGTAAGACACCTTTGTCTACAACTATACCAAAATTCAGCTATACACGAATTATTTCCCCTAAGTTTTCCTTCGTTTGGAGGGCTACAGTAGCCAGAAGTTGTTTTGTAAGAACGTGAGAAAGAAATTCGAACTAGTTTTTTTTTTGTATAATGTATATGCAGTTTTATTCAGCTCTTGTGAATAAACAAGAGAAAAAAACTATTGTCTACGCCAGATTTTAGAATTATAGTTTGGCCAGAGTTTGTTTCACTTCAAGCACACTCAACAGACAGGGAGAATCATACTGTCTTTTTCTAATGCTAGTATAATACTCTCATTAATGAGTATCTCAGTAATTACTAAAAAAGGGACGGGTATACAGGGTGTAATCTAAAACGTGATACAAGATAATCAAACCTGAATCTATTCATGATATTGAACAACTTTTACTATGGGCTCAACTTTGTAAATTTACAAAAAAAAATTAAACTTCTCATACATTTTCGTCTACCTATCCTTGACTTTTTCTATGGAGCAGCTCAATTTTTTTATTTTTTTACAAAGTTGCTCCCATAGTAAAAGTTGTTCAATATCATGAATAGATTCAGGTTTGATTATCTTGTATCACGTTTTAGATTACACCCTGTATAGCATGTTACTCTGACTGTTACTGCGCTTTTTGGTTTGCCAAACTATAGATAGCCTACCCCAGTATTATATGCAAACGCTTAATGTTACCCATTGAGTAAGTCTTAAAAGAAAATCGGAGGGTGGAAAGACCAATAATAACGCAACCCTTCCACTAAGGCAGAGATGAGAGGAGACGTGCGGGAATAAAAAAAAATTGCACCAAGGCACACTGTTTTCAACAAATCCAGTTTAGCTACCCTTCTTTATTTTCTGAAAATAGGTATCAGTTTTCTGATCCGGCTAGAAATTAGGTCCAAGTGAGGTTGCCAATAATGCCAATTCATTCTAGTAAACAATAAACTTAAGTATAAATAAAAACTAATCTTAAATAAATATATTATACTAAAATAACCAGTCCCCCCGCGGCATGGTGCCGTAGATGCTGGCAGCATTCCCTCTCTGTATGGCAATGCCAATACGTTGAGCCAGGAAGCTGCCAGCTCTACGGTCACCGGTGGAATCCACTAACCTCTTTGAAATCTCTTTAAAGAGAGCATGGGCATTAGGACCCCACGGGCCGAAGGTCTTGACGCCAAATGGAACAAAGTTGTATTCGACGCCGAGGCCCCCGTACTTAGTTTTTTTTCTGTTTCTCAGCCGCTTCTGCAGCCGCGCATCATTCTCTCATTTAGTATTACACCAAGATACTTAATACAATTAGATTGGGCGATAACAGTGCAAGCACAGTCTCCACCAGCTTCCAGATTACACGTATGAACTTTAAGATCAATATTATGTGCAGAAGATTTATTTAAAGAGAATTGTATGTATGTGGTCTTTGTCAGGTTCAAAGTTAAGAGATTTTTTTCTAGCCAACTATTAATTTTATTGAGTCCCTTCTCTGCATTTTTATATACTTCGTCCCATGTATCTCCGTGGAAGATTATGCCTGTGTCATCAGCATAAGTGAAAATTTTACCTTTTGTAAGTGATAGTTGACACAGGTCATTTATATAAATTAGAAACAAACTCGGGCCAAGTA
Organism: Pammene fasciana; assembly: GCA_911728535.1. Classification (NCBI taxonomy): domain Eukaryota; kingdom Metazoa; phylum Arthropoda; class Insecta; order Lepidoptera; family Tortricidae; genus Pammene; species Pammene fasciana. The sequence goes on along the minus strand of OU452276.1, from coordinate 19,445,361 downwards.
TACTGCCCTGCGGCACTCCATAAATGACAGGTGCCTCTTTACTAACTGTATTTCCAATTTTAACTTGTTGTGTACGATTAACTAGGAAGTCCCTAAAGATCATGAGTGATTGTCCTATTATGCCAATGCGCTCTAACTTACTATAGACGTGCGGGAATCAACCAATAGCCGGCTTTAACCAAGAACCGTGACCGTGATCATGACCAATGCCTTAAGGCAATAAGTCCGCCGTTTGTACCTTTTTATGTGCAATAAAGCTTAAATAAATAAATAAATAATGCCTTGCTGTTGGTTGATTCCCGCCTGTCCGTTCTTATCTTTAATCGTCTCTGCATCAATAGGAAGGCAGCGTTAGTGGTAAGGTCTGCGTAGGTCGACCGCTAAACCCCACTTACAAGTCGAAAACCCGAAGCGTCCTAGAAGAAGAACTTCTGCAGCAGCAGGGGAGATATCGAACACAACTTGATGTTAAAGTGTAAGCGAAATGGCCCCCGTCCCCCGAGCCGCCTTTCACGTAGTAAATTCTATCAAAACTGTTATTGCTTTAGTCTTAGGCTGGATTTACACTTGTAAGTTTTACTTACGTAAGTAGGGACGAAGCTATTGGCGAGAATGAGATGGAGATATTCGTATCTCATTCTAACCCATAGCTCCCTACTTACGTAAGCAAAACTTACAAGTGTAAATCAGGCCTTTATATTCAACTTAATCATTTTTGGTATTAATAATGATAGTGCTGTGTGTTTTTGGTTTATGCAATGCAAGCGCCCCTTCTGCCGCCCATCACGTGGTAAACTCCGCCCCCCGAGCCCCCCTTTTAAATATTCAACCTAATCATTTTTGGTGTAATAAGCAAGAGTACGGTGTATTTGCCCCCGAGCCCCCCTTTCTTTACCACCTATCACACGCGGTAAACTCTATCAAAACATTTTTCTTCCTATCTTAAATATTCAACCTTACCATTATTTGGTAAAAATAGCAATGGTTCGGTGTAAGTACTTATCTTTTAGAGCCCCCCTTTTACCGCCTGCCACGTGGTAATCTCTGTCAAACTCTTACTCCCATTTTGAACCATTTTTGATAACAATACCGTCTTTAACATTCAACTTAACAATGTGTTGAATTTTGTATTTCTATTTGTCAGTGACTTGCTCAGTGGCGGCGTTGCACTGAAAAAAAATGTGATTGGAGCAAACAAGCTTTTGTTAACAATTATAATGTAACTTGTTTCCATCTGAGCATATCAAGTACAATGATATCATCAGCAACCATTTTAATTTGATTACTGCAAAATTATCAAAGTTAACAAAAAACTTGTATGTGGCTATCTCGTCTAATCTGGATCATATCAAACATGATATTCGCTTGCGATAGGCACCCACACATTAATAGCCTTAATCAAGTCTGAATCAATTTTTTTGAAGTACCTAACTAACAATGAGTGATTGAAACAAATGTAGATCTGCTTTGGTAAAATTAGTAATTTTTTTATTTGTTTGCCTTTACGATGCGATATCGTTAAGGTCAACTACTAAAGATGTTCACGTGTTCAATCACTTTAACACTGCACGCACGAAAAGCTGCTAGCGGCAAGTCGCGTGTGCAGCCGCCGCCGCCAGCGCGCGCGACTCGCCGCTATTTTCGGAAACGGTTTGATAAAATTTCATACATTGCTGAACAATTTGATCTCGCCGCTCGTGCTGCCGCTCGTCTCACCGCTAGCAGCGGTGTGAGCGGTGGCCGGTCGCATGTTTTCGTGCTTGCAGCCTACTCTATGGCTACAATAATTTGTAAAGTCATAAGTTTATTTATGTATGTATGTATGTATGTATATATGTATATATCACTTTATTGCACATAAACAAGTTTAACAATATTACAACAGTAAAATAAAAATAAAAAGATATGCACAAAGGCGAGCTTATCCCTAAAAGGGATCTCTATAATGGCCCATCATGTAGAGCCAGCCTTACAAAACAGTCAATAAGTATGTCACTTGAACTTATCACACTTATTGCTCAAATATGGTTATTTTATAGTTACCTAATTAATTTATCTTTTATTCTTGCACCTTTTGTACATGTGTGTTGTTTCTATAGGCCTCGTGGTTGACTGGTAGAAAATACCATTTGGTATGATGTCTGCCGTTTGGTCAAACAGTTTTGTATTTCGTGCAATATAGTTGAAATAAAAAATAAGATTCTTATAGGAAGGCAACGGGCATATTAGTGCTAGCGGAGCGGTACACGCCGAAATTCAGTATAATGCTGCAAATGGTGTTAAAAGCATAAAAATCGGACCGATTGATCTTTAGGCCAAATGAATCGATTCGGCCCGTAGCAGTAAAAAAAAAAAAAACAGAGTGCAGTTATGACGTCATCTTTTTTTTGTATGGAAAAATAAAAAAAATTGTTCTGAAACCTATCGTGTGTGGTATCAAATGAAAGGGCTTTCTGAGCTAATTCCAAAAGTATGTCACATCATTACATTTCAGTCACATGTTTGAAATAAACATAAAAAACATTTTCAAAACATACCAAGTTTGGGCTCCTCGAGATACGACACCAAGCAATATTTTTTTGTAAAATATATCTCAAATGATACCTAATATCCTCATATCTAACCCCAAGAATGCAATTTTGAAAATAATTACATTTAGTATTTTTTTCTGATTTTTAATGTTTACAAGGTGCGTCGTATTACTCAATACGAGTACGAGTACCGTAATATCCTCCAACTTTGCCCCCAGGCGAAACTTTGCCCATAAACAAGTTTAACAATATTACAACAGTAAAATAAAAAATAAAAAAGATATGCACAAAGGCGAGCTTATCCCTAAAAGGGATCTCTTCCAGCCAACCCATAGTATAGTATTCTGGTGCGGGCAAGTGTTGATGTGAATCTCACAAAATGGGAAAGCATGGTGAGTAAAACCCATACTTATACTTATACCTGTATATAATAAGGCAATGGGGAAAGCCAGTGAAACCTTATTGTAGAGGGTGCTCTTTTAGATTCCATACAATGAGGAAAAGAAACAAAAGATGAATGGTCCTTAACAATGTACGGGAACTATGTACAGTTAAAAGGCTTTTCTTATGCAATTGTTTCCCTATACCTTTTTGCTTCAGCATTTTCATTTTAGAGTATTGTGACAGTTGCCATTACTCTAGATTGTTTATATCGTAATTCGATTTCAAAAGGATAATGAATGAAGAAGTCTTGATGTGGGCAATGTTACGTTGTAATGTAACAACTAGTGATGGCCAACTTTGCCCAAGACAAAAAAAAATCTTAGGGCTATCGGCTTTTTGTATTAACCACTCGGCACAAAAAAAGGTGATTATTGTTTTTGAAATATATATATGACGTTTTGGAACTGTTTCTTTATTTTTTTAATGTAATTGTTAATGTGAAACCATAGTATTCAATATATACATAATTTTCTTTGGTCTGCCGATTTATTTGTAAACATTACTAAGATAGGTTCGTTATGATTTGTTTCTATTATAAATAATGAAATATAACTCATTTAATTATGTTTTGTTTAATATACATACTAATGCCTGAAAAATAAAAACATGACTAAATTAAAAAAATTAAGTCAAATGAGACAACCCTTGTACTTTGGAATGCTTGTATGCACCTTGTACCGTAAAGATCAAAAACGCGTACCTATCATTGCCCACCTAATTTGTACAAAAGTTCACGTACTTATCGCTGAACTATTTAAAGGGAATGATAGGATTACCCTAGAGATTTGCTGTAATTCTTGTTTCAATACTATAATCGCATTATTTAAGCGCAAATCGACTTGAGCAATGTTGGGTAAAACTCGATATTACTTTACCCACCCTCAAGTTCGCAAAAAATGGGATAAACTTAATTCGCTTTAAGTAAGAAAAATCCTGATATGTGCAACCCGGGTTCCTCGAGCTCACCTATCACGTTATATCAAAAGAACGTGTAAACAGAGTTTCATTACTCCGAGAATTATTAGATCCCACATTCGTAATAATGAAAAAAAAAAAAAAATACTTAGTGAAATTATTTTCAAAATTGCTTTCTTGGGGTTTGAAATGAGGATATCAGGTATCATTTAAGGTATGTTTTACAAAAAAATATTCAACCGTATCGTATTTGTAGGAGCCCAAACTTGGTATGTTTTGAAAATTATTTTTATTTTCATTTGAAACAAGTGACATAAATATAATGATATGATATATTTTTAGAATAGGCTCAAAAAGCCCTTTCATTTGATACCACACACGATAGGTTTCAGAACAAAATTTATTTTTTTTCCATACAAAAAAAAGATGACGTCATAACTGCACTCTGTTTTTTTTTTTTACTGCTTCGGGCCAAATCAATTAATTTGGCCTAAAGATCAATCGTTCCAATTTTCATGCTTTTAACACCGTTTGCAGCATGTTTAAGGCGTACCGCTAGTACTATATGAAAACTCTGGTGTTACAGGCGGTTATCACACTGGCGCGGATCCGCATGCGGCACCGGTGCGCGAGCGAGATAGCGCTCGCACACCGGCGCCGCATGCGGATCCGTCATCAGTGTGATAATCGCCACAGGCGTCCATTGGCTACCCCTAACTGCTTACCATCAGGCGGGCCGTATGCTTGTTTGCCACCGTCGTTTTATAAAGAATATATAGCTGAAATACAAAGGTATTTAATTCCCACATAAAGGCATTTCCCATACAATGTTCAACTCCCCCTTGAACCGCCTTAAATCCAAAAAGTTTGTAACGTTTATAGCCTATATCCGTAGGTCTATTGAACCGGCTAGTGAAGTTTTTATAGAAATCGGTTCAGACGTTTTCACGCCTACTCTCCGCATCTAAACAGACAAACAGACAAAAATTTTAAAAATCGTTGAAACGTGTTCTGTTATCGATTCTAAGAGCTACTATTTTTTTTACTAATGTCTCCAGTGTACAGATTTTCAACCCACTTCTGCTTTATAAATATACTAGCTGACCCGGCGCACTTCGTACCGCCAACTACGACTACATCGATATCAACTTCACTCCTACGTCAGTACAGTCTGTTACCCCAATTCCTACCATCTCACACCACTCTTTCACTATTATCTACCCATTTCCCACTCTCGTCCTGTCTTCCACTCTTCTCCCACCGACGGTACTCCCATCGACTCTAACCTTATTACCACCGACTTCTACGCCAGTTTTGCCGTCTCCCACCCACTCCCATTGTCTCCACCCATTTATATTGACTTCGTACCGGCTACTTCCACCGACTCCCATCGACCTCAACTTCACTCCTACGCCAGCCGTACAGTCTCTTACCTCATTCCTACTGACTCGTACCACTCTTCCACCCTCTCCTATTCTCTTCCACCCTTCTCCTACCGGCTCCTGCTTCAATCCCATCGACTTAATTTAATCCCATTCCCATTGGCTCCTGCGCCAGTTTCACCCTTTCACACCCCTTCCATTGCCTTCACTCACTCCTATTGACTCCCAACGATATTGACATTTCTTCAATCTATATCTATACCTACTTTACTAATATTATAAATGCGAATGAGGAATGAAGATGGTTTTAGTTCTGGGGAAGGACATGGGATACTTTTTTCCCTGAGTCATTCCTTAAGGGGTTAAAAGATAGGTGGATTACTTATTTCACGCGGGCGAAGTCGCGGGTAAAGAATAAAAGGATAGTATTTTAATAGTTATTCTGCTATTCGGTCCAGCTGTTCTCGAGTTATAAATGGCGTAACCGACACGACTTTCTAAGAAGGCGCGGGCGCAGCCTAAAATTTTGGGGGGGACACTAATGCAAAAATGATTTTTAAAATTTTTGAGGGGTCTGTAATTTTTTTTTTAATTTGAAATATACGATTTTGGGGGGTGGGGGTCATGTCGCATTGATGACTAATTAAATAAATAATAATTGCGAAATTAGCGCGGCCCGGCCGCTGCTAGCGAACTGACGCGATGAGTGCCTCCAATCAGAGTCAACCCGTCGTGAACGATTTCCTCGCCTTTCTGCAACAGAAGGAGAAGATGAAGCGGGAAGGGAAGATGAATGCGGCAACCGGTGTCCAGTTCAGTTCGTGGGCATCGAGTTTCACCGTCGAAGACATCTGCGAAGCGAAGCAGGTGTTGTGCCAGTCCCTAGGAATCGCCGGCACATATGTACCTCACCCGAAGGGGGATGAAACCGGGAAGAAGACCCTTACGGGTATTATGAAAATCCTGAAGGAGTACGAAGACCGCATTCCGGAGTTTGTGGTGGCGGATACCTCTATCCTGTCGTGTCATATTCCGGATAATATCGACGTTCGCTGCTTGTTTAAGGACATCGTGGCCCTTAAAACAAGTTTAGCAGGAATTATTTTGAAATTTGAAGCGGCCCAAGTCACAATTGCCGAATTACGCAACGAGGTCAACAGTTTGCGAAATGCTCCAGCTCGGTCGGTGGCATCAAATTTCAAGAGCGATGACCGTCCCGGTGCTATAAGCGCCGAGTCTGTCAGTTTGCGTGTTGCTGACACTGTACAATGTGCCGCACCCGCCGCCGCGCCGCCCGCGCGCCCCCCGCGCGTGCCGCTGCCTCCTGTTTCCAAGTCACGTAAGCGTTATGCTAACGTCGCCGGTCAGCCTGTCGCAGCTAACCGGGTCACGGTGCCTTCTAAGGCATGCGTGGTACGGGTTCCCGATAAGGAAAAGTCATGCCGCACCAATGTGGATAAGGAGGGGTTCACACAGGTGGAAAGGAAGAGCAAGGCGCGCAGGGCGCCTCGTAAGACTCTGTGTGGCACTTCCGAGCCGGTTAATTCTGGTCTTCGGATTGCGACACCAAGTATGGCGCTCTACGTGTCGCGCTTGCATCACTCCGCCGTGGCTGACGATGTGGTGGAGTACGTCCGCCGGAAGACTGGCTTCTCGTTGAGGGTGCACCAGCTGCGGTCCCGACACTACGTGCACTTCAGCTCGTATCTGGTGCGCGTGCCGCGGTCGCTGCAGGACACCATCGCGAGTGCAGATGCAGACTTCTGGCCGAAGGGTGTCGTGTTTCGACGGTTCCGGGGCAATCTGCCGAATCCTACACCAGATCAGACGACGCAACGGAGCCACGCAGTTACGTCGCCTAAATCAAACTAGTTTTAAGTATTTTTGTAATTTGTTTTTGAGTTCACAGTGCCTTGGTTTTACTGTAATGCTGTGTTACTTATTTGAATAATAAATAAAATAAAATAAAATAAAATAAATAATAATATAGATAGATAGGTACATAAACATACCTATGTATTTCCATACAAGCACAGAGTGCAAAGAGGTAGCAGTGATGACGTCAGCAGACAAAACAGGCATCGCTCGGAACGTTGTTGTTTGGCTGGCAGCTGATAAGGAGCCAGCAGTGCTATTTACGAACGAGCGGATCGTAAGCGAAGTAAAGGGAATTCTTACAAACAACTTCTGGCTACTGGGACGTCTCGACATTTCGCTGGGTTTTTGATTTGGAGAGTTTGCTCCGCGACAACATTAGTTTGAAATTTGTTGGGGTTGTAGATGGGTTTTAGCAAATATAAATATAATTTGAGAGTTTATATATGAGCAGGATCGCTCAAAAGGTCAGAGGACGCGAAAAAAGTCATCATATCGATCTTGTTATATTGGTCATCACGTTTGCAAGGAAAACGCGAATTCTCAGTTCAAGGCGAACGACTATTTATAGATATTCATTATTTGCTTACTTATGTATGCACACACTGTAACGTTAGAGAAACGCTCCCTCGCACCTAGTATAAACAAGGTTTGCAGAAGAAAAAAGAAAATACTCTGGTGGCAATTGCAATTATTTTCAATTTCAAATACACACTCACCATATTTGCCACCTTTCACTATCACTGTGATAGTGAACCATTAACCATTAATGTGATACTGAGTACCTATCACATACATTCAAAGTGGACGTACAGTCAAGGAATTTGATTCGCGTACCGTCTTAAGTCTAAATTACTGATGACAATTAATAGTACTAAGGGCTATGTTTCTTCGCTTGCTTAAAGAAATATAAGCCTTATGATATTCCGACATTTCAAGCAATAAATCAACGAAACGGTACGCGAATCAAATTCCTTGACTGTACATAGCTGACCCGATCCTATTCTTAACTCTCTGGAGTTCGCACCACCTCCAGAAAATGTAACTACCATTTTTATGAAGCAATAAAACACTTGCAAAGTCAGAACGGGATGACATTAGACTGACTAGACTATATTTATTCAATTAACAATTACATAATTACTACGTTATTTAACAAACTCTCGCCCTAGGTATATGTATCTAGTAGGTAAGGACGTCGGTGGTACAATTCTGGAAGAGTTTAATTAAAAAGTAACTTATGTTTAATATACAATAATACCAATGACTTATGTGATGAAACATGATGCAATGTGACTCCTTTGTCTCCAATCAATAGGCATTGCGTATAACCAATGATAGTAATGATAAGGAATGCTAAGTCATTTTCTTATCTATTGATATATACAGGGTGGAATTTTGTAATGCCACCTGAAGGGGAAGTACTCTTAATACTGTAGATAGAAAATGATACTCAAAGAAAAGATTCCTTAATTTTTTTAAAGAAAGAAAACTGCATTCAAAGATTTTTTTTCACACACGGAGTTATTTCGCATCTAAGAAAGGAGTCTGCATCACAAACACGTGCCAATTGCAATCGTCTTATCTAAAAAGCAATACGTCATTTTAATGGATAAATGACGTCAATGATAGTTATTAATTAATAACATAAGTAAAAACAGTATGTAGTTTAGTTATATTTTTAGTGATATTTTTAAGTCGTTATATGTACCATTTTAAATTTTGAAATTAAATGTATTAAAACAGTAAAAACAGATGGATCCATTGAATTAATAATTTAAGATTTAATTGTTTTCTTTTCATTAAATTTATAAAGTTTGTAAGATAGATTTCATCCTTATTATTGACCCTAACGATCGATGCAATTAAAGTACAGGATGTAACTTTTAGAGATTTTAGTCAGTTCGATTACCGGGTGCGGCATGCGAATTTAAAAAAATCTTTGAATGCAGTTTTCTTTCTTTAAAAAAATAAAGGAATGTTTTCTTTGAGTAAAATTTTCTATCTACAATATTAAGAGTACTTCCCCTTCAGGTGGCATTACAAAATTCCACCCTGTATATACCTAATTACGATTAGATTGGTCTAAACCAATACCGCTATTTATTTTCGCTAAAGTTTAGGTGATTCAGTTGGTAAGGTGTATACTTATAATAAGCATTTTTACTGAGGTGGGGCGAGCTCATGTTCAACACAAATAAAATTAAAATTCACGCCGCCTCGCTAGCTTCCGCGAACCGCCCGACACGCGTTGCCTTGCAATTTCCCTCAAAGCAAGTACCTATATCTAGAGCTGAATCACACGTGTTCGCTCAAGAAGGTGGCTGTTCAAGATAGATGATGGTATACCGTAACAAGCCTACATAATTTTGTCGGTTTCTTTGTTGCCCTTCAAATGTGGTCGAGGATAACAAACGTTTATTGTACTTATGGACTTTTAGTAGTAAGCAATAATCACAATGTGAGACTATGATAAGCACCAACGATAATAGCGCCTTCTCTGTCAAGTATATTAAAATTTTCTATAAGACCATCCCGTTCGGTCGTGGCGAGATAATACTATCATTATCATTACCTTGCCCCGTCTATACCTAATTTCCTATCTATGCAAAATTGCTTGCATGTGTTTGCACTCGCCGCTCGCGTCACCAGTTTGATACAGATATCCATAGAGCTCGGTCACGTCACTCATCTCTAGGGTTGCCACTGTTGCCAGTCCCCCGATGTCACTATACGTATCACGTGTGCTAAATTGTGTGTTATTACTCTCAATTTAGGATTTACTGTGAACTGTTTCGGTTATCATCCTACCGAAGGAAACCCACAATATCAATACCGACTCTTACAAAATGTTTAAGTGTGAATTTTGCTCAAAACAATTCACTAGGAAGGATCATCAGAAGCGCCATGCTGGTTATTGCAAGATGGCGAACCACCAGACGGCAGGGGTGAAGTGCACCTACTGCAATATATCGTTTTCACGGCAGGACGCCCTTACACGGCATATAATAAAATGTGAGATGAAGTCGCAACGCAAACTTAACTGTGACAACGATGACGGACCGCTTAGTAAGAAGGAAAGATGCGACCTATGTGACATTGATGTAGCAAATCTGCACATGCACCTCCGAAGCGTCGAGCACAAAAATAAGACGTGCAAAGCGCATGAGGATGACGAACACACTCAAATAATTCGTACTGCTTATAAATCCCGCATTGCAACATACAGAATCTACTCGGATACGAAGATACTAACACCGACAGATTTCTTAAACAATGTCAAAGATCGCGTTATGCAGTTGATTAGATTTAAACATTCTGAAGGGGGGAGTGCGGTGAAAGTGAATTTAGAGTTATTTTCCGAGTGTACGAAATGGATTAAAACAGATACAAACGGAGGGGATGGAGAAGAGCGAGAAGCGACAGAGATTAAATCCTTCAACACTAAGAATAAAGTAATCCATCTCGAAAATGGCGATATGGAGGTGGCGTATAGCTCATTTGCAGAGACTATTTGCGCCAAGGCTGATGAGTTTCAAGAACGTGACAGTGGATGGGCATTGCAAATAATTAAATATTTAGAGGTGAACATAAACAAGTGGCAACCGTTTAAAGGATCCTCTTACATCCCGCTACCGAAAGCAATAAAAGACAAGAAGGCTTGTATTAATATTAAAAACACAGATCAAGCGTGCTTCGCGTGGGCAGTAGTGGCAGCTCTCTATCCTGCTAATGAACATTGCGACCGTGTAACGTCTTACCCCCACTATAAGGAGGTGCTAAATGTGCAGGGGATATCCTTCCCTATAACCGTGAGAGATATCAAAAAGTTTGAAAACAACAATAATATTAGTGTTAACGTCTTCGAAATCAGCAAGCGGACCATTGCAGGACCTATTTTCCACACCCGACAGAAGAGAGAAAAACATGTTAACCTGCTGCTAATTGAGAAAGGAGATAAGGCACACTACTGCTGGGTGAAAAATTTAAGTAGGTTAATAAGTAGTCAGCTGTCTAGGAGTCGACGTCAGACATATATATGCGATAGTTGTTTGTTAACATTCTCTGATGAAAGTAACTTGACAAAACACGTGAAACGCGGCTGTTCGCAGATTAAGACAAATCTCCCTTTGCCGGGGAAGAATATATTAACATTTAAAAATTTCAGAAACCGCCTGCAAACGCCAGTAGTAGTCTATGCTGATTTTGAGGCGTTATTGCTTCCCGTAAGCGGTTGTGAGCCTAGTAACTCATCCACATATACAATGAACTACCAACAGCATGAGCCTTATAGTTATGGATATTTTATCAAGTGTTCTTACGATGACTCACTATCTAAATACATTACATATCGCGGGGAAGACTGCGCAAAAGAGTTCCTAATATCTTTGGAGAGGGAGTTAGCACCCTTCGCTGATAAAATTACTCAAGTCACACCTATGATGCCATTAACAATCGAGCAGCAGCAAATGTTTAACGCTGCTATGAACTGTCATATTTGTGGTAGCAAATTGAATGAGGATCGAGTGCGCGATCATTGTCACTTGACTGGCAAGTTTAGAGGAGTGGCGCATAACAAATGTAATTTGAATTTTAAAATAAAACCAATCATACCCGTAGTATTTCATAACCTGTCGAAATACGATTCTCATTTTCTGATTAAAAAATTACAAGGCCGTACTGTTAGCATACTACCTAAGAATAAAGAAAATTTCATTGCCTTTTCATCCGCGAAGCATGGGAGTTTAAACTTGGATTTAAGATTTATAGACTCATATAGATTTCTCGCATCAAGTCTCGATAAACTCGTGGCCAACCTCGAATCAAATCAGTTTACCGAAAGTAAAACCCATTGCACCGAGCATTTAGAGCTATTAACGAGAAAGGGGGTGTTCCCTTATGATTATATGGACTCTTTTACTAGACTTGAGGAAACATCGCTCCCTCCCCAGAGCTGTTTCTACAACAAGCTAAACGGTTCGAGTATTTCCGATGAGCAGTACCGACATGCGCAGCAGGTTTGGACCGCTTTTAACATAAAGACCTTGGGTGAGTATAGCGACTTATATCTAAAGACTGATGTTTTACTTTTGGCAGATGTTTTTGAAAATTTCCGTGACGTTTGTCTTAGGACGTATCAGTTAGACCCAGCACATTATTATACGGCCCCGGGGCTCAGTTGGGATGCGATGCTGTCTTTGACGAAAGTTGAGATGGAGCTACTCACTGATTACGAGATGGTACAATTCATAACAAGCGGGATACGAGGGGGGTTAAGCCAATGCTGCTGTAAATATGCATCAGCTAACAATAAATATATAGGAGATTATGAGCTAGACAAACCCTCCAATTATATCATTTATTTAGACGCCAATAATCAATACGGATGGGCGATGAGCCAGTACATGCCATTCAAAGATTTCCATTGGCTATCGGAGGAAGAAGTAAAAAATTTCAATGTCATGGAAATCTCTCCTGACTCTTCTACAGGGTACATACTCGAAGTAGATTTAGATTACCCCGCCCGTTTACATGAAACACACAGTGATCTATGCTTTTGTCCTGAAAACCGAGTCCCGGAACTAAACGGTGCAAGAACGTCTAAGCTTTTATCAACCCTACATTGTAAGCGTAACTATGCTATACATTACGTGAACCTGAAACAGGCTATTAACGCAGGACTTGCACTAAAAAAAAAACATCGAATTTTAGCTTTCAACCAAAGTCCTTGGCTGAAGAAATACATAGATCTGAACACCGTAAAGCGGATGGAGGCAAAGAACCCGTTCGAGAAGGATTTTTTTAAATTGATGAATAATGCAGTGTTCGGGAAGACTATGGAGAACGTAGATAAAAGGGTGGATGTAAAGATGGTAAATCAGTGGGAGAACGACGGTAAGAGATTAGGCGCGCGCGCTTTTATTAGCCGGCTAAATTTTCATAGTTTAACAATAATTGATGAAGATCTCAGCATTATACAGATGAAGCGTAATAGTGTGAAATATGATAAGCCCATTTACGTAGGGTTCACAGTTCTAGAACTAAGCAAAACTTTAATGTATGATTTCCATTATAATTATATTCTTCCTAAATACGGCTCGAAAGCTAGACTACTGTACACCGATACAGACTCTTTTATTTATAATATTTCAACTGATGATTTTTACGAAGACATTAGGCTTGATTTAGAAGCCAAATTTGACACTTCAGACTTTCCTGAAAATAACGTTTATAATTTTCCAAGGGTTAACAAAAAAGTGCTGGGGATGTTTAAGGATGAGTGTTCTGGTGCGATGGTAAAAGAGTTTATAGGTATAAGATCAAAGTGCTACTATATAAGGAAGGAAAATAAAAAGGAGATAAAGAAAATAAAGGGTGTGAAACGAAATGTTGTACGTAATGAAGTATGTAGGGATGACTTTTACAAATGCGTAAATGAGAAGGGCTCAGCACAGTATCACGCTATGCACGTAATTCGCAGTAAAGCTCATGAGCTGTACTCTCAAATCTTATATAAGAAAACACTAAGTAATTATGATGACAAGAGGTTCTCTTCGCCAGATCGGCCCAATGAAACACTAGCATGGGGTCACAAATTGGTAGATAAATATTATTTTACATAAGGCAGGTTTAAAGCTTTAAGAGGCAGATGGATGGGATGCTATAGGCTTTTCATCGTACAGACACTGTGTTTTTTAAATAATTATTATTGAGAAAATAATTTATTCGTATGCATTAGAAAAATACTTTTTCTTCTATCATTGGCAATGCTTTCTTTCTATAAAACGGCTATTACACATTGCAACCTGCAGGGCCCAATCTGTTGTGTACCCTACCTCTCCCTTCCCCTCCTTCAGCTCCCTACAGACCCTACCTTTAATTACACCTTCCAACATGACAGATTGGGCCCTGCAGGTTGCAATGTCTAATACCGCTTTAAGGCACTCCACACATCTGATCTGAATTCAGCAATTCATAAACAAAATCAGCCGGAAATGCTTAAATTTGTCTATGATAGCGGAAATGTAACCTATGGCCTCCAAACAAAAATTCAGCTACCATGCGAGTAGACGAATTTAAGCATTTTGTCTATGAATTTCTGAATTCAGTTCTGAATTCAGATCAGGTGTGTGGGTCGAGTAACTAAAAAAGTGGGTGACCATAGAGCGCTCTCTCATTCTCTCATTTTACAAGCCACCTATTTATAACTTTTTAATTTATGTCGTCCATTAATCTGAAACAATATTTGAAATGATATCTACAGTCGTTGTTAGTGCCTAATACCAATTTAATATGCAATATAATCCTTGGGCATGAAGATAATTGTTTATTTTGTGTTAATTGTGTGTGCCACCACGAAAACCTTCCTGTATCATCAGCTCTGCTGAATGTAATGTCTGTTTGTTAAGTAGGTAACATATATTAATATTATAGTGTAAGTAAGAATTTATTCTGGAATTTTATGTTTTATTTATTAATTGTTTTGAACACTGTTCTCTAAACCGATTTGAAGTTAGAAAAGTAATAAAATGTTATTGTTATGTATGTTTAATTATAAGAGTTGTTTAATTATTAAGTTCCTAATACTTAATAAAAAATATGAGAAAAAAGTTTTTTATTCCTCTGAATTCATAAAATTATGCTGCTATACTATAGCATGCATGTATAGTTTGTCCATCCGCTTATAAGGGTAAACAAGCCATACATAAGTAGCATGAGCTTTTATAATTCACAAGTGCGATTTTCTTTTTTTAGTTAGAGAATATAATCTGATTACTTATAGTAAAAAATATTTTCTAACATTTTTTGTCGTTGCGCTAGGGATGGCCTATAGATGTTTGTTAATATAACATCAAGAAAAGACTACCTAACCCATACAAGATATATCTTTCTTTACCGTACTATTGCATTAAACTATTCTTGGCATTTTATAAGTTTGGTCAATAGATTATGTGAGCATAATCGAAAACAATTTGCAATTTGTCACCTTGAATTCTAAACAAATGTCAAAAAAAGAACCCTTTTCACTTAGGATCCGCTTTTCCAAATGGAAATACTCGAGTTGCTGAAAAAAATACCGAAATCACAATAGTTGTGCCTATAATAGTTGAAGAGTTCCCTCGATATCTCCAGGATCCCATCATCAGATCCGGAATCCGGACCTAGTCACAATGGGACCAACTGTGAAGTCTTTAAAATAAAAAAAGAATTTTCCAAATCGGTCCGCCGTCTTCGAATAATCAGTGAACATACATTAAATAAAAAATTAATAAAAAAATTAAAAAAACCCGTCTGCGTAAAATACTAAAAGGCCGTAAACAAGGCCAATATACGTTACGAATTTGTTATGTAGTATTGAAAAGCATAAGATACATATTAAATTCTAATGTGGAACATAGCGACATTAAACAGTCGGGACCCATTTGAAATCTTGTTGGCGCAAACCTTCCCTAAAATGGGTCCCGACTGTTTAATGCCGCTATGTTCCACATTAGAATTTAATATGTATCTTATGCTTTTCAATACTACATAACAAATTCGTAACGTATATTGGCCTTGTTTACGGCCTTTTAGTATTTTACGCAGACGGGTTTTTTTAATTTTTTTATTAATTTTTTATTTCCTACTTTTTAGTATCATGAAAAGTACCTACATGTAATTCTTTTTGCGGGGAGCTCCGCCCCCCGAGCCCCCTTTCTCTGCCGCCCATCACGTGGTAAGCTCTATCAAAACTCTTTTTCTCCCATCTTAAATGTTCAACGTAACAATGTTTGGTATAATTAGCAAAAGTACGGTATGTCTTTTCTTTATGGTCCATTACGTGTTAAACTCTATCAAACCTCTTTTTCTCCCATCTTAAATGTTCAACGTAACAATGTTTGGTATAATTAGCAAAAGTACGGTATGTCTTTTCTTTATGCGGGGGGCTCCGCCCCCCGAGCCCTCCTTATTTCGCCGTCCATTACGTGTTAAACTCTATCAAACCTCTTTTTCTCCCATCGTAAATATTCAACGTAACAATGTTTGGTATAATTAGCAAAAGTACGGTATGTCTTTTCTTTATGCGGGGGGCTCCGCCCCCCGAGCCACCCTTATTTCCCCGTCCATTACGTGTTAAACTCTATCAAACCTCTTTTTCTCCCATCTTAAATGTCCAACCTAAAAATTTTTGGTATTCCACGTAACAATTTTTGGTATAATTAGCAATAGTACGGAGTGTTTTTTCTTTTTGCGGGGGGCTCCGCCCCCCGAGCCCCCCTTTTTTACCGCTCATCATTTGGTAGACTCTATCAAAACTCTTTTTCTCCCATCTTGAATGTTCCACTTCACAATTTTTGGTATAATTAGCAATAGTACGGTGGGTTATTTCTTTATGCGGGGGGCTCCGCCCCCCGAGCCCGCCTTTTTTACCGTCCATTACGTGCTAGACTCTTTCAAACCTCTTTTTCTCCCATCTTAAATGTCCAACCTAAAAATTTTTGGTATAATAAGCAATAGTACGGTGTGTTTTTTCTTTTTGCGGGGGGCTCCGCCCCCCGAGCCCCCCTTTCAACGTAACAGTTTTTGATATGATTAGCAATAGGTAGTACGGTGTGTTTTATTTTTGCACCTTTTGCTTTTGTACATGTTTTTTGTATAGGCCCCATGGTTGACTGATAGAAAATACCATTTGGTATGATGTCCACCATTAGGTCTCACAGTTTTGTATTTCGTGCACTATAGTTGAAATAAAAAAAAAGATTCTTATAGGGAGGCAACGCGCATGTGAAACCTCTGGAATTACAGGCCTCCATTGGCCACCCCTAACTGCTTACCATCAGGCGCGTTGTATGAATGTTTGCCACCGCCGTGGTATAAAATTATATAGTGGAAATACAAAGGCATAAGTATTTATTTCCCATATAAAAGCATTTCCCATACAAAGTTTAAACCCCCTTAAATCCAAAAAGTTCGTAATTTTTATAGCCTATGTCCTGACCAGAGGTCTGTTGAACCGGCTAGTGAAGTTTTTATCGAAATCGGTTCAGGCGTTTTGACGCCAACTCTCCCCATCCAAACAGGCAAACAGACAAAAATTCTAAAAATCGTCGAAACGTGTTCTGTTATCGATTCTAAGAGCTACTAACTCATTTTTTTGCTAATATCTCCAATGTACAGATTTTTGACCCTCTTCACCTTTATTATATGTATAGATAGATATGACAATTTTCTGACGCACGGCATTGATTAATCATCGACAAGTCATAGTCTCCATATCAGAGGATGCATACCAGCTCCTTCACTCTTAGTTGAACAAAATATTAACTTGATGTACAGTCGACGTCAAAAAAATGTTTACACTTTTGGACCTTATTAGAAAGGAGTAAAATGCAAAAGTGTAAACATATGTTTGACGTCGACCGTACCTATTACTTGAAATTCACATAAAATGTTTATACTTTTGGACCTTATTAGAAAGGAGTAAGGTGCAAAAGTGTAAACATATTTTTGACGTCGACCGTACCTATTACTTGAAATTCACATAAAATGTTTATAATTTTGGACCTTATTAGAAAGGAGTAAGGTGCAAAAGTGTAAACATATTTTTGATGTCGACCGTACCTTTTACTTGAAATTCACATATTATTATGTTCACGTTAATAATAAGAACCTTTATAATATGTTCGTCGTATTTTTGTTATAACATAATACCTAATAAAATGGAAATGTAAGTAAGATGGTTGCTAAACAATTTTAAATTATAATAATTCCTAAACGGTCATTCAAAATCAAAAATGATGAATGAAACCTCATAATACTTTTCAAAGTTCTAAACAATGATACCCTACTCGGCATAGTACGTCAATTTTAATTTTTTAATTTTTTACAATATGACGTCTAACTGCCGTCATATTGAATTTGGATTGCTATTTTGTCTTTAGTGACACTCGCGCAATCAAGACGAATCGATTGACGTACGAATCATCTAAATCGGCCAACTCGTTTTGCTTCTAGAGTGCCACAAAGGAACAAACATACATATATAGACTGTTAAACACTATCCCCTCTTTTGCGTCGCGCAGTCGGGGAAAAAGGCAAAAAAACAAAGATCCCGACGAATTGAGAACCTCCTCCTTCGAAATCTTGAAGT
Source organism: Pammene fasciana (assembly GCA_911728535.1). Lineage (NCBI taxonomy): Eukaryota > Metazoa > Arthropoda > Insecta > Lepidoptera > Tortricidae > Pammene > Pammene fasciana. The sequence continues at coordinate 19,427,083 of OU452276.1, read as the reverse complement.
CGGTTGAAAAGCGATAGCCTGGTGGAGAAAAATAAAACTTTCATAATCTTTTCATTGTGTAGCAAACAAATACAATACATGTATTATACCTAGCTCAATGCTAATAATTGTTAGAAAATATTTTACATTATTAGCACTTAACGTATTCTAACAGGTCACGAAACTGGTGAGTTCTTTCATTTTATAGGTAATAAAATAATTAAAAATTAAAAAATCGACTGCGTTTCTCTAAACGAACTGAAGAGTTAATAAAAATAAGTTTAAATATGATTGAGAATGTCTTTGCAACCTTATGGTTTAGACTGTGCCTATCTACACCCTGGTGTAGTCTGGATCTTTTATAATATTATTAGTACCGACTTTTATCTTTGCATTATTAGTACCGATGTTTTGTGATGTTCAGACTTGAAGCTGATTTGACCGGTAATGTAAGTTTTGGCTTGGCACCGACTCCAAACATATCAGTTGGTAACGCATATAAATAACATAATGATTCATTTTATCCTTTTTGAAGTCGTTTTTTTTGGAAAAAGTTTTTTAATTATTTTATTTATTTAATACCTTTTAGTGACCCAGAATAATTAATCGTACTTTGGAGTATGTAGTCGAATGGAGATTAATATATATTTTTTAATTTTCACTCAATAAGAGCTGGTAGCTCGGTGGTAAAACATCTGACTTAATCCGGAGGTCTCGGTTTAAACCCCAGCTCGTACCACTGAGTTTTTCGGAACATATGAACAAAACATGTACCCTACAAAATATCATTTGATACTTACCAGTCGCTTTTCGGTAAAGGAAAATATTGTAGGGAAACAGGACCTAATCCGAAAGGCCGAAAACTAGGCCCTCTGGTTTGGAAGGTCAGATGGCAGAGGCTCTCGTAAAAACGATGGCATCTAATTACTTGAGCGCGCATCTAAAGTTGGGCTTGGTCCAGCTTTATGACACAACGGGTCTAAGGTCCGCGCACTCAAAAGATTAGCCTTCGCAAGACATTATTACATCATAAGAGCGCCTAATTACTTGAGCTCACTCCGAAAGACTTCGCCAGCTTTATGACCCGTAATGGCGCCTAATCACGTGAGTGCACGCGCTGCAAATATTCGGCTTCGCCCGGCGTTACACTGTGATGGAACGCAATGCGCGCACTTCTGGTTGGGCTTAAGATAGACGGCGCGTCAGGTGCCTAATTGCATTGGTAGGCGCACTCGGAACATTGTGTTTCACCTGGCGTATGTAACACCTCTGGCGACTCCTAAAATTCCCTACTAAACCAGTCGCCCATCAGATGTAGACCACCAGGACGCTGCTCCCACCGTAGCAACGCGCTACGGCAGTCACCAGCCGCTCTGAGGGCCTACCGCGAAGTTCGAAAATCGACAAAACGTTGGCCCCGTCTCTATCGCTCTTGCATATACGAAAGAGAGTGATGCAAATAGACGATTCGATGAACGAAGTGGTTCGCGGTTATAGGCCTGTCGTCGCAACGAGCCGGCGGCACGATGCAACGCTCCAGCCGCTCAGTTGTTTCAGCGGACCTTGTTATGGGTATTGTGATATACAATTTAAATGGTCCTCCGACTGCGATCGAACCGAACACGGAGTGAAAAAAAATTGTTCGAATTAGGAACCTGATATCTAAGAGAAGAAGATCTTTTTTTTTTTAATTAATAGAGTTTGATATTCCCGAATATTTTAAAAAAATCTAGACAATAGAAAATAATATAATTTATTAATTTCATAGTATAGGAAATACAAAACGGTTTTACTTAATCGTGAAATTAATATTCTTTACTAGCAATAACAGAATAAGTACAAATTCTATAAAACTTTCTTGAGTTTATAAATGTTGCACTAGCTCCAGTACGTAAAGATTAGTAGATTATAAATACAAATGGGATTTATTAAAGTCGAAGGCTACAAATGAGTATCAATAATTAAAAGTCAATTCTGATTTTTATACTTGATAATCTTGTTTTTAGTAAAGCTAACATGTTGGTTTTTAACCGACTTCAATTCCATTGAAGGAAGGAGGTTCTGCATTCGGTTTGGTGTATTTTTTTTATGTATGTTCACCGATTACTCCGAGAGCCGTGGTCCGATTTGAGTAATTCTTTTTTCGTTTGAAAGGATCTACATCCAACGTGGTCCCATATTAATATGGCGCTGTTCTGATGATGGGACCCATGAGCAATTGAGGGAACTCTTCAATTTTTAAAGGCACATGTATTCACTTGCCTTTAAAAATTTAAGAGTTCCCTCACTTTGGGTGTTTTCTTAAGCAACTCAAGCATTTTCTCACAAAAACCACCATTTCGATGCAGTGGACCTGATGATAATGATTGTTTTGATGATAATGATGAAGATTTTTTATGCAGGATGTTCAGCGATTACTCCGAAACCCGTGGTCCAATTTGAATAATATTCTTTTTTTTTTAAAGGAACTACCTCGAAGATGGTCCCACATTTATCTGGTGCTGTTCTGATGATGGGGTCCATGAGGAATTGAAGGAACTCCTCAATTTATAAAGACACATGTATGGTGATTTGGGTGTTTTCTTAAGCAACTCAAGCATTTTCTCACGAAAACCACCAATTTGATGGAGTGGACCTGATGATGATGATTATTTTGATTTTTCATGATAATGAATATAATGATGAAGATTTTTTAAATATAGGATGTTCAGCGATTACTCCGAGACCCGTGATCCAATTTGAATAATTATTCTTTATATTTTGAAGTAAAGTACCTACCTATTATTCTTTTGTTTGAAAGGAAATACCTCGAAAATGGTCCCTCATTTACCTGGTGCTGTTCTGATGATGGATCAATGAGCAATTGAGGGAACTCCTCAATTTTTGAAGGCACGTGTCTAGTGATTTGGGTGTTTTCTTAAGCTACTCAAGCATTTTCTCACGAAAACTACCAATTTGATGGAGTGGACCTGATGATGATAATTGTTTTGATGATAATGATGATGAAGATTTTTTAAATGCAGGATGTTCAGCGATTACTCAGAGACCCGTGGGCCAATTTGAATTATTATTATTATATTAGCCTATTTGAGTGTTCCACTGCTGGGCAAAGGCCAATTTGAATAATATTTTTTTTTGTTTGAAAGGAACTACCTCGAAGATGGTCCCACATTTATCTGGTGCTGTTCTGATGATGGATCCATGAGCAATTGAGGGAACTCCTCAATTTTTGAAGGCACGTGTATAGTGATTTGGGTGTTTTCTTAAGCTACTCAAGCATTTTCTCACGAAAACTACCAATTTGATGGAGTGGACCTGATGATGATGATTGTTTTGATGATAATAATGAAGATTTTTTAAATGTAGAATGTTCAGCGATTGCTCTGAGACCCGTGGTCCGATTTGAATAATTCTTTTTTTGTTTGAAATGAAAGGAACTACCTCAAAGATGTTCTCACTTTAATCTGCTCTTTTAAAGGCACATGTATGTTGATTTGGGTGTTATCTTAAGCAACTCGAGCATTCCCGGGTCAATTTCAACAGCACTAGTTTTTTGTGTCATTCCGGTGTAATTCTTTATTTACGTTTCTTCGATGTTTCTTTTAATGTTAATCGACACCTCAGACTGTTTTTTGATAAGCCTCTTACAGAGCACTTGATATCTTAAGCCTTTTGAGAATTATCGGAGATTAATAAAATTGACTCGCACGTGAATGATAAGTATACCTACACAGCAATGATATTACACTCCACCTGAATGACATTTTTCCATCGGAATGAAAAAAATTACTCGCACGTGAATGTTAAGTATGCAAAGGAATGATATAACCACAGACTACACAGACACCTCATCATTAAGCTTTTACAGGGAGCACGAGGTCACCACACATAAGCGCAATTTTATTCGTAAATTTCTACGATTCGAACAGCACATCTCAATAGCATTCTACACCAATTTGTAGTATAACAATCCAGGATCACCCCTGTAACTTGATTTTTGGGGATATTTTTAATTCACATGAGTAATGATCAAAAACGGTAACTCAACTGAAATAAGCGGTCGCGCTCTCATACAAAATTTGTACGGGAGCACCTATGTGTGGTGACCCCGAGTTGTACTTACGATCTATCTAGTGGTTGAGGTTATCTGTGGATATAACACTCCACCTGAATGACATTTCATTCCGGTGTTATTTTCATTCTGGTGGGTATTAAAGCCATTTTACTACACCGAAATCACCGGAATGAAATTGGTGGAATGATAAACCGAGGTGAAATAAAATTATAAAAAAATAACTGAATCCCACATTCTTTAACTATCGCGACATTTAAAGTCACAAGTACAAAATACACGATCTGTAAATATTTGAAAAATAACAAATATGAAACAAAAAACATATAGCAAACTCTGGAATGATATTTTTTTTGTCCCCGTAACATCGAAATGATATATTTCACGTATGTAGCGGATCTATTCGGCATCACGTCGACGTCTTCTTGCGGTGAGAGCCGCGGCACAAGTGACTCTCAAAGTGCGCAGGAGGCGGGGGGGCGTACGAAGTCAAACTTAGCCAATAAACGTCGATGAAATTTGTCCGCGGTAACAAGCATTATTTCGCCGGACAAATTTCTTTACGCATAATAAGGGGGTTTATTAAAGAGTTAGTAAGTAGGGAATGCAATCTCGTTCTCGCGAGATCTCGTTTTTGCGAGATCTCGGCCTTTTTTAGCGACTGATCTCGGTCGGAAAATGGGCGAGATCTCGCGAGTTTAACGAGATTGCGCTCGAGCATAAAAACGTCTTATTTGAAGCGAAGAATCCTGCTCAGGTGCCTGAAAACTAAGCAAGCCAACGGAAACCGTGTTCTATTGACGCGCCGCCACTGCCACACATAAAATCGTCAAATGGACCGTGCTAAGTTCGCAATAAATATTATGAAATTATCATCATACACAAATCATCAACAATTTATTTTAAGTATTTGTACTAACAATAATGATTCAAGTTGGTCTCTGAATAAAAGAAATTGAAATATAATTGAAATCTACCTAAATGTAAGCTCAATAGCAGTAATGTGTGCTTTTTTGTGGGTACTAGACGACGCGCAACTATAGGTACAGGGTGAATTTTAAGTCGTGAATCGAAATATGTTTTTCTAACTATATAAACAATCAGCCATTTAATGCCCCGACTCTAACTAAAATCAAGCTAGATTTTTTATTTTTTAAATAATGTTTTGTCAGTTATTTTTCTTTTAATGGCAGTTTCATGCTATTACACCGACTTATTAAGATATTTAAATTAGTGAATTGAATTGACTCTTTGATTTGGAACTATCATTAGCATAAATTTAGTAATTAATCCTAGCAAAAAATTAGATTTACTTTATTTTACATCAAAAAAATGTTAAACAGCCGTTTTAATGTTACAATATCACCTTTAAAAGAAAAATTAATGACAAAAACGTTATTTAAAAAAATAATAAATCTAGTTTGATTTTAGTGAGAGTCGGGGCATTAAATTGTTCGTTGTTTATAGAGTTAGAAAAATATATTTCAATTCACGACTTAAATTAATTAAAAACTTAAATGTCCTGAACTCAGGTTCTTATCTAAAATTCGAACCCGGGACCTCCTGTTTTACAGGCAGGATCATTTAAGCAGTCCAGTCACTGTCAGTAATAATGACATTATGAGCTTTATATGCGTCATTACGTAAAAGTTTATAAAAATAAGACGCTAAAATAAATGTTTATGTTATAACACCTCTCTTTTTTTTCTCCTATAACATATTCAAATATTGTGATTATTTGCAAGAACAAACATACAAAACCGCCAATCTCGCGAGATCTCGAAATTGGCGAGATCTCGCGGTATTGATATCCACAAACTCGCGAGATCTCGCCTGAACTCCAATCTCGCGAGATTGCATTCCCTATTAGTAAGCAAGTAATATTTTAAAGGGTTCTTTATTGATATGGTATTATAATGAACTAAAAACTAATTTGATATCTTGTATAGTTTTAGAGTTATGCGGCATTAAACAAGAATAACTGGGTTCCGGACAACCCACCTGAATGAAAAATTGGGCCTTTATTTTATTTTTTCAATGATTAAATTATTTAATATTTTAATATTAGTTATTGCCCGAGTTCGATAGCTAAGAGGTGCTTCCAAAAAAAATAGTATACGACTATTATGACTTTCTGCACCAGCGTTTTCAGTCTTGCCATCAAATTTTATTGCTTGGGATATTCACCCTCCTCTGGAAAACTACCAATTTGGTAGAGAGGACCTAATGATGAAGTCCACATATGATACGTGGACCTTTCCTTAGATATAATGGGTTTAGGTATTATGAACTTTTTTTATATATCTTTACCGATTGTTCCAAGACTTTTTGTCCGATTTTGATCAATATATAACCATTAAAAATGGAAAAATAAAAACTTTTTACAAAAAAAGATAAACCGACTTCAAAAAAAATAAAATGAATCATTATATTATTTATATGCGGTACCAACTGAAATGTTTGAAGTCGGTGCCAAGCAACAAATCACAAAACCGGTCAAATCAGCTTCATGTGTGAACATCACAAAACATCGGTATTTAATAATGCAAAGGTGAATGCGATTTTATGTGTTTACATTTTCATGTTTAAACTACTAATCCTATTTTGATGCAATGCGACAACGATATATATAATCAGAAAAAGGCGGCAAATAGAAAAAAAATGTAGACGCGTAAGATTGACCTTCCATATAAAATTTGAATATAGTGCCTTTTTACTGACAAGGCGTGTATACCGGGTATATGTGCTTTATACTTCGGATTAAACTTTAGAATTTTAGATGAAGAAGGATAAATAATTCAAACCGAACCACGGGCTTCGTTCGACATACGGATAGTCCCAACAATGTGTTAACAAACAAACATAGGACGCATGATTATACTCTCTGTACTTACTTGCCTAACAGTTAACGCATGGTCGAAACGAATGTATATCTACGTGCGATTTATACCGTATTAGATTACTTATATAGTAAAAATAACAATTCGCTGAACACATCGCCTCGTTCGTATTAACTCTTCCAAATTTGGCTTGGCACCGACTTCAAACATATCAGTTGGTAACGCATATAAATAATACTAGCTGTACCCGCGGCTTCGCTCGCGTGCGTTTAGACGGTTTGACATTTTCATTGACTATTTCCAGGCTATTATTATAAAACTTACGCTTTCTACACGTCAAAGCACATTAAACTGGTTATTAGTTGATTATATTCTAGCCTTAATAACGTAACTCACTAAAACGCAGAGCATCGAGACATGTGAATGCTGATGGGCGATTTCCTACTGCAGAACTTGCTTCGAACAGGGAACTGAACGCTCTATGGTAAGCGCGTGACCACGTTCCAACGGATAATACTTTTGCAGCAAGACGATAAGTCAGACGTAACTGAATGGCAATGTCTACGAAGGCCTAATACCTAGTACCGTGTAAGAGTTGGAGCGTAGCAGCGAGAAAGGTTGTATAAGCAGCATAACAGAAACCGAGCCAAACTTAACGGCCAAGTGTCTTAGCGAGCCCGAGGGCCAAAGGCCCGAGTGTGAGCGGCAATGTATGCGAAAGCTGATAATACCCCATAAGACGTCCGAAACATCGCAGCGAGAATCGCTTTAACAGCAGCATGAATGGAACCGGACAACATTTTATGTTCAAGTGCCTGAGTGAAGGACAGCGGCAATTTGTGCGAATCCAAAAGCCCAGTACCGCGTAGGGCCCAGACTTGGAACATCACAGTGAGAATTGCTTGAAAAGCGACATGAGAGGGAACGGAAAAAACTCAACGGTCAAGTATCTTAGAGAACCCGAGGTTCAGCGGCAATATATGCGAAGACCTACGGCTGAACACCGTAGGGCCCTGGCCTGGAATATCGTATCACAGCGAGAATTGCTTAAGCAGCATCAGCAGCATGACAGGGATGGGAATAAATTCAATGGCCAAGTATCTCAGCGAACCCGACGGCCGGGAGTGTGAGCGGCAATATATGCGAAGGCTTCGGCCTGAGTACCGTATAGGGCCAAAGGCTGAGCACCGCATTGGACCTAGGCCCAGAACGTCGCAGTGAAAATTGTTTCAGCAGCAGCCATTAAAGGGACCGGCAAAAACCCAATGGCCAAGTGTCTTAGCGAAATGAGCGGTGCGATGTATGCGAAGGCTAAAAGGCCGAATACCGCGTGGGGCCTAGGCCCAAGAATAGTTGCAGCAAGAATAGCTTCAGTAGCAGTATGACAGGAATAAAATCAACAATCGAGTGTAAAACACTGGTAATCCCTAAACTTTTTTGTCCTATTTTTGTATTCCCTAATGCTATTTGTCCTAATGATCATTTGTCCTAATGCTCATTTGTCCTAATTACAGTTGCCCTAACATCATATCGTTGAATTGTTTATTCCCTAATATGTTATTACCTATATTATTTGACCTAATCTTCAGTTGCCCTAAATTTTTTTTTATAATACTAATTTGTCATAATCATTATTTGACCTAAAAGTTACTTGTCATAATAATCAAAACACCTAATTTCAAATGAACTAATATTATTAATCCTAATATTTATACCCTAATATTAAATGTACTATTGGTCATAAAAAAAAATAACCCTAACCTACCTATCTCTGGGAGCAGTTTTGTTTTTAGGGCAAACATTATATTATGACATATGTGACTGTTAGGATAATTGCCCATTAGGACAAATGACAATTAGGACAAAACGGTTAGGATAAGTGATTTTAGGACAAATGTCATTAGGGGTTTCGAACGTTATGGCAAATAAAATTAGGATATTTGAACATTATTTTTAAAATGTTTAGGACAAATGAGCTTTAGCTTTATTCATTACATTCATTATGACAAGTGACTCTTAGGGTAACTGATCATTAGGGCAAATGACAATTAGGACAAAATGGTTAGGGCAAGTGATATTAGGACAAACGTTATTAGGGATTGCGAGGTACACCCGTCTTAGCTAACTCGAGGGCCGAAGGCCCCAGGGTGAGCGGCACTGTATGCGAAGGCCAAAGGGCGAGTACCGGACAGGGCTCAGGCCCGGAACATCGCAGCGAGAATTGCTTCAGCAGCAGCATTACAGGGACCGGACAAAACTCAATGGCCAAGCGGCAATGTATGCGAAGGCTAAAAGGCCGAGTACCGCGTTAGGGCCCAGGCCTGGCACGTTGCAGCAAGAATAGCCTCAGTAGCAGTATGACAGGGTCGGGAATAAACTCAACGATTGATTGTCTTAGCGAACTCAAGGGCCAAAGGCCCTGGCACGTTGCAGCAAGAATAGCCTCAGTAGCAGTATGACAGGGTCGGGAATAAACTCAACGATTGATTGTCTTAGCGAACTCAAGGGCCAAAGGCCCGAGGGTGACCGGCACTGTATGCGAAGGCCAAAGGCCGAGTAACGCACAGGGCTCGGGCCCGAAACATCACAGCCACAGCGACAATCGCTTCAGCAGCAGCAGGATAGGGACAGAATTTTTTTTTGTCAAGTTTAGTATCTTAGCGAACCCGAGTGCTACAGGCCATAGGGTGAGCGGCAATGTATGTAAAAGTCAAAGGCCGAACATAGCATAGGTTCCAGGCCCGGAAAGTTGCAGAGAGAATGCTCAGCAGCAGCATGACAGACAGGGACCGGACAAAACTCAATTGTCCAGTGTCTTAAAAAGGGTTGGTAAAATTAATTGCTGGATTCCTGACTACCCTTCTTACTGTATTTTGCTATAAGAGCGAGATAAAATAAATATGTTAATCTCGCAATTGATAGGATTTTTACTGTTGGGTAAATGAAATCGGTAAATTTTAAGTACCCGTTTTAATCGTTTTTAAACAGATATTGTAATTAAATTTCAGTCACGCATAGACTTTGATTCTCTCATATTTTGTTTCAGGTAACTATAATGATGATTAATGTAGGTCCCGTTTGATAATTTAATTTATAGAATAATAATATCCGACCAATTAAAGTATTTAGTGGATGACATTTCATTTCCGGTTACTTACAACTTTCACAACAACGAAAGTAAGGAAGTTTTTATAGTAATGTCAGGGGGGTACAACTCAAAGTAAATCTGTCAAAAAATTTGAGTTTGACACGACGTATCCGATACGTTTGCATAAGTGCGAAAGAGAACTTGTCATGCGTTAAGAAGGGACAACATGATTCGTGACGTTACGTGACATTACAGAGGTCTCTCTGTATTATACTATTATTTACTCTGTGGTAATGTGTACGGTATAGGTTGCAATAATTCATACCCACATTATGAATGAATTCATTTACAAATTGGTAATTCTGAGGCTGGTAGTATTTAGAGCCTGTTCGAAAATAGAAGTGTCGTAGAATGTATGAGCTCCCATATAAACCACGACACTTCTCTTTCCAAACAGACTTTTCCAAGACTTCTTTCTAAACAGGATAAAAACTACCCTATATGTTACCGTGGGGTATAAACTGTTAAAATACAAAATTTCATGAAATTTTGTCCAGTAGTTTTTGCGTACATCGCGAACAAACTCACAGACAGACAGACAAAAATTCCAAAAATCACTAAAATGTATTCAGTCAACGTTTCTAAGACCCCCTGAATTAGATTTTCTCAAATATCTTCAATGTACATTTTTTTTCTCCTTACGCGTTTATTATATGTATGTATAGATAATGATTCATTTTATCTTTTTTGAAGTCGGTTTATCTTATTTTGTAAAAAGTTTAGATTAATATTTTCACATAACATCGCTAAAACACAGAATAATATAATAGTAAAGTCGTTCCTGATGACAGTGATGACATTAGGACTGCTCGAAGCAATAACGCATTTGTTTATAAATTAAAAAAATACTTAGTATCTGCTGCCTAGCAGTACACAGTCTACAGAACGAGGCAGACGACCAGCCACGTGGTGGTCGAATGTAGAAAGGGATTTAAAAGCCCAGAAACTTTCGCCAACGACGACCCGGGATTGAATATCCTGGCGCCAATCCACAAGGAGGCCCAACCCCAGATAAACTGGGACAAGAGCAGGAAGAAGAAGAAGAATTTGTTCAATCAATTTTTAAAAATGAATGGCATTCTGTCCACATATATTAGGACAATTTTGCCAACGTCGAAGTAGAGACGACAAGTGTACCTACGGTTAATTAAAATTTCGCTCCAAGAGCAGGACGTTGTACGGTGAGGTTAGGCTTTTATAAGGAGATAGCTACTCTACCCTACAAACGGCACGTGGACTAGCGGATATCTAACTCAAACAGGGGTAACACATATTTTGAGACTAATTCTTCATTAGTTGCACACTAGTTCGTTAAATCACTGCAGAATAAGCTATATATTACACACTGAATCACGAAAATGAACAAAAAATAAGAAATTAATCACAAAACCAAACCATCTTGCTCGCCAAGATGGCCGCAAGTCCAAGAATTTGTTGAATGGGTCCTTTAACTACTGTCAAAATTTGGAGCGGTAGCTCGTTGATAAATTTAGGCCAAAAAATTGCGAATTCAACTGGTCTTTAAATCTTATGCGCCCACCAGAATGGTCTTAAAATTGGTATGTAGGCTATTTCATGTGGGCCAAATCATGTGTCAAAATTTGAAGCAGTAGGTAGGCTCGTTGAAAAAAATTGGCCAAAAAAACTATATTTTCGACTTGACGTGATAGTTGTGGCCATTTAAGACCTTTAAGACTTATGTTTTCATGATCTCCGAGATCCGAGATGGGCTCTACAACGCTATATGGAAGAAAAAGAATATTTTTTTTATAAATTTCCAGTAAAGTGGGCACTATTAGGAGTATTAGGATATGGGTACTTATATTACAATTTGTACCAAACTAATTTTCCAATCCATGCATCTACGGTTATTGCAAATATTTTAGTGAACTAAATGAAATACCACTATTTGTCTTTGTATCTACTTGACTTTAAGGTAGAAATTATACATAAGTTACTGTAAAAGCCCGAAGTGCTGTTAAACCTAGGATTTACAAACTCGTATTTTTGAAATTTAGAGACATCATCGTTCATTTCGGGCTTTTACCGCCGATTAGTCGGTAAAACCTAGGTTTTACATAAGCGGATGGGAAATGTTGATAAATTTTGCCACGGCCTTGCAGAATGCGGTGAAATTTTGTGTAAAAACGCAGGGCCGCCGGGGATGTCGCAGTTTGGCAAATATCGATCAACCGTCGTTTTAACTTATTTATGTTAACGGCCTCCTAGCCTAGTTGGTAGTGACCCTGCCTATGAAGCAGGAGGTCCCGGGTTCGAATCCTGGTCAGGGCATTTATTTGTGTGTTTATCAACTTTATCACAGATATTTGTTCCTGGGTTATGGATGTTTTCTATGTATTTAAGTATTTATCTATATCTATCTATTATATATATCGTTACCTAATAGTACCTACAACACAAGCCTTATTGAGCTTACTGTGGGACTAGGTTGATTTGTGTAAGATTGTCCTAATATTTTTTTTTTATCTTGGTCTGCAAAGCTGATCTGCTTCAAGGGCAATAACAGTCCCCGAGTAATACGCTTTGTGCACCACATGATGGCCATGGGTGGGTGCGGTAAGATGGGTATCTTCTCTGGCTCTACTGCCGCAGGCAAGAGACTATTCCGCCGGTTGATCAAACTGCCAGACTACAATAACAGTGTTACGGGCGTAACAGTGAGTACTTCAAAAGACTTAATCTCGTACCCAGGGTTGTACAACTTGTACATCAGCAATTTTACACTTATGTAAGATCTGCGTCAGTTCTCGGAAATGGTTATAACGCGCTCTACTGGGATCGATTTGGCCGAGAAGGGCCAGTCAAACAAGTAGCAAGACATGAAGACACCAACACCTTAAGTTTCACTACGAGGCCCGAGGTTGTGATTGGATCAAGTGTCGGATTGAGAAGTCTAACATGGGACACGAACACGGTGCGAGTAGGGCTTGCAATTGTCCAGATATTATCCGGATAGTAAATAGTAGATACGAATAAATAGTATCCGGATAATTCCATACAAATTACTATTAAAAATATCTGAATTGCAAGCCCTAAGCGCAAGTAGGTAGTCCAGTGGTTCCTCTGAGTGGGCGCTCAAGAGTAGCGTGTAGCGGAGCCAGGCGTTTGCCTTAAAATGCAATAAAAATTTAAAAAAAAAAACCGAAAACTTGTGACTTCAAATCCTTTTATTTTTAAAATTTTGGAACTTTTGGCAAATTCATCATATCACTGCTATCAGGTAAAATGCTTTTTACCTCCCTAGCTTGGAAAGGCCTTTTTTATTCTTTAAAAACAGATAGCAAAACTGCATTTTATTCACAAGGGAGCAAAGAATATTTGAAATTCGAACGTGTTATTAGTTAGGTTTTTTGGAACGAAGTTCCTTATCGGACGGTTGGCGGAGAAGTAAAAGAAATCAAAAAAGTAAAAAATAAAAAGGTCAAAAAAATTCAAAAAAGTCAAAAATGTCAAAAAAGGCAAAAAAGTGAAAAAAATACAAAAAATACAAAAGAGATGAAAAACTCAAAAAGGACAAAAATGTAGTATTTTCCTCGCTTTAGTGAAGTAAAAATTCGATTATCCACCATATGCCAGCAACGCATTCTTTCGTATTTCGGTCACACAATGCGTAGGGGCGACGAAAATCTCGAAAAACTGATTGTGGTGGGGAACACTGAGGGCAAAAGATCGCGCGGTCGTTCACCAACCAGATGGGCCGATCAAGTGAAAGATTCGTCGTCTGCGCAATTCTACACGGTCGTAAGAGACGCGCTAGACAGAAACCGGTGGAGGCAGATCATCCGCTCCAGATGCAACCCTGATGCTGACCACGATCCTCAGACATGAGGGAACGACCTAAGAGAGAGAGAGTGAGGTAAAAAAGATTTGTGTTACACACGGCTGCAAAGTTATTTTTACGTCTCGTGTGTTGCAACACTCACTACGCTCAGGATTCTATTTTTGAACCCTAGAATCCATTCGCTAGCTCGTGCTTCAAGTCCACACTCGCGGTTAAAATACAACTTTGCACCATTTTATAACAAATAACTGTTTAAATTCTAAATTCAAGTAGTTTTTTCATAATTACCAGTTACAGGCCGAAAGGCAAGTTTATTATTAAAAAAATATTAAAACTCAAATAACTTGAAAACCAATGAGTTTTGACCCCTGGTTGACTGTGGACTTAAATCGTTGCAAATGAGCTTTAGAATAACCTCTTTTAAGGAATACGGCGAATTGCCAATCACCTGTAGGTGTCTCGGGGGACTATAGGGCGGGCTCCTTCTTATCTTAGCTCAAAGACTAGGTCTGGCGGTTCAAAGAGGCAACGCAGGCAGCATTCTAGGGAGCATACCAGAGACGGATGAGTTAGGCGAAGTTTTTTATATTTAAGTTTTAATATAGGTTATTTTTTTATCTCTCCTGTTTGGAAAGTATGATTTTCATAAAGCCGGGTGGAAATTAGAATTTTCCACACTAGGGTGAAAAGTATTTTTTTTTAAGTACCGATGAGCAACGGAGTATTAGCTTTATGCTATATAAAATAGACCTAGTGTATGTACCTCCATTCATTCATGGTGGTACAGGCAAATATTGCTATCTCTTTCTGTTTCTTGAAAAAAGCCAGGCATCGGTATTAAAATTTCTGAAACCATATAGACAACCTTGCAATTAAATGAATTAAATGATTGAATAATGGACTCTATAGACTGAATTCGCACCCAATTTATCGAGATTGTATTAAAAATCGTTTGCGATTTATTGCAAGGTCTATAGAGCCCATTACACTGAAACTTTTTAATTGAAAACAAAATCATAGAAAAGGCGGGAATAATTGATAAAACAGAAAATTTTGCAATAGCAAAAGTGGGAATACACGATTAAATATAAACACAATATAAATACGGTTTGTTTTTTGGTTAAAAATGGCTTCGACAAGTAGTTCTAGTGACAAGGACATTGACGAAACTTCCGATGATATTTATTTGGGAAGGTAATGTAAAATATTATAAACTTGTATAGATGTCATATACAAAGGAAATAGTAACCAATGCCTTCGGTGCCCAAGGCTCTGGATTCATAAAAAAAAGGATTTGTTCTTTCAGTTCTATGTAAAATATTTTCATTAATAAATGGTTTGTTCTTGTAAAAAATGTTGATTAAATCTAAACGTAGATAAAATATGAATGTTTCTAATACATTAATTATGTTGTTGCAGGTTGTTGTTATCTTTGCTATATGCGGTGCATATAGAAGAATTGAATTTTAAAAAATCACCATCAACGATGTCGAAAAACACAATCAAATTATATTAGTTAAATTACGCAATACGAAAACTAAAATTGACCGGCAGTTTGTCGTAAGTGAAGAAAATTTGGTCAATATGTGCCCGGAAAAAACATTACATTTGTCGTTTTCGAATAGTACCAATTTTATTGTACATTTTAACTTATTACTCTTAATATACCTTTTATAGAAACGTGGGTGTAGTATTTTACTTTCCTCACAGTCGAAATGAAAAGTAGAGTGCTTAACTCGGGTGAAAGTAACCATTTCACCCTCGAACTATTGGCGCTCTCACTTCGTTCGAGCGCCAGAAACATCTCGTATGAAATGGATCCCTTTCCACCCTTGGTTAACAATCTACGATTTAAGATTAGTCTATAAGTCTAAGTTCTTTGGACCGCTTAGATGTGGGGGAATTAATTAATTAACCAAGTAGAGGTAGTAGAGTGTTTGAGCTGGTTCTGGACCGATCGGATGTGGGGGAGATAATAATTAGTCAAGTACAATGTTTGTGCTGGTTTTGGACCAATTGGGTGTGGGGGAGCGTATATGGATAGGTGGCATTACTAAGTAGTTTTTGAGCTGGTTTTAGACCAATGGGGTGTGGGAGAGCGTATATGGATAGGTGGCATTACTAAGTAGGGTGTTTGAGCTGGTTTTTGACCAATGGGGTGTGGGGGAGCGTATATAGATAGGTAGCATTACGAAGTAGAGTGTTTGAGCTGGTTTTGGACCAGTGGGGTGTGGGGGAGCGTATATGGATAGGTCACGATAGGTGGCATTACTATTTATAGCGCAGCTAGAGTACGTAATGCGGACTGTGCCTAACCTTGGCCACAGTTCTGCATTTTGGTCCTTCGAACCGGACATGGAAGACCGTGCAAGACGATCGTCATCAATATCATCAATGCCACACTGGGGCTACCTTAAAAGGCTTGAAGGAATCAAAAAGCCGTGACGAGGCTTAGCCGTCCGCGAACGACCACGCGCTTGCATATTATGGCATCATCGAGGACGCTGACTACGAATCAAGGAGCGGCGCTCTACGATGGCATCACTACAAGCCGTGCAACCTAATTTCAATTTATTTAATTTCTTATATAGGTTTAACAGTACAAACCAAAGCACTAAGTCCCCCTCGGTTAGAAGTCCCGCCTGCCGCCATGTCACCTGCAATCTCCGCGCCTTATCAAGGCCACATAGCGAGTGCCGCTACACCTCTGATGCACCCTCATTAAACAATGTCAACCTGCTTATGCCTAGCAGCGACGGCAGACCTTACTTCAACGACCTCGGTGCCGCGTGGCGCTATTGAGAACATGTGAACCGATACCACCGTCTTCACCGCTACAACAAGCATCGGACCCTACACGAACAAGAACTGCGTCAGCAACAACATCTACAATGTCTGCTCATTACGGAGCGCGGCCTTAGATGAGCAGAGCGGGCCTACAGAATGGTAGTGGCTCGCGAGGAATTAGCCGCCGCGAGACTAGTGGTGGGTCTTGTTAAGGGCAGTCTATGTCTCTTTTGCCGTTACGCATACTGCTCCACGAGGGCTAATGAGCGCAGGGTTGGCACATAGCTTTTTATCTTATGGATGCTTTCGAGAATAGTTTCATTTCAGATAAGATAAAATATTTGAATAATTTATAGTAGTAGTAGTGTTGTACTAAACTAATAATTAGATTGGGCAAATGGGTTGTATGTTGTTTCATAGACTACATTTTTGCAGAATATTGGTTCATAGAAAATGATTCTCATATTTTCATTTCATAGATTGATCATTTTTCAGATCTCTTACATTGTAGAATCTGGTTTTTTATATTTTTTATTGTTCAGATAATTACTTTTTCAAATTTCAGTTCATAACATTTTAAATCAAATATTATTAATCCTTATAGTATTTAGTTTGTATAACACTTGTTTCAAAGCCTGCATGTTCATAGTATGTTGTTTCTCATTTTATCAAACTTAATATTTTCGTTTCATAGAAGACTCAGTAACTCAATACTTATTGTAATATACATTAAATCCTATATAAATAATAATAATAATAATAAATATTCTTTATTGTACACCACATGAAAAAAGAAAAGTATACAGAGATATAATGATAAAAACTAGGTAACAACAGGCGGTCTTATCGCTAAAAAGCGATCTCTACCAGACAACCTTTGGGTAGCAGGAAACTATGAACTCAAAACAATGAACGGGTAGTGCCGATATAATTCTGGTGATAGTAAGTACTTACTTTAAAGCTAATACCTAAATACAAAATATACATAAATACACAATACATAAATACATAATATATATGCATACATAATATATACATACATAATATATACATTACATAAATAAACAATAAATAAATGCATACATAAACAAAGGCAACTTAAGGCAGCGAGAGGTAATGTGATTTCAGAAGATTTTTGAAGATAGGAAGTGTTTTAGCAGATCTTACATTCAACGGCAAAGCATTCCACAGCCGAACAGCCCGAAAAGTAAAGGAGATGTTATAGAATTTATATGTTTTTGTTCAAAGATAATTGAACTAGCACCTATCATATAACCTACCTATCTCTGGGAGAAGTTTCGTTTTTAGGGTCATAAAAAAAATAACCCTAACCTACCTATCTCTGGGAGAAGTTTCGTTTTTAGGGTCATCAAAAAAAATAACCCTAACCTACCTATCCCTGGGAACAGTTTCGTTTTTAGGGTCATCAAAAAAAATAACCCTAACCTACCTATCTCTGGGAGAAGTATCGTTTTTAGGGTCATCAAAAAAAATAACCCTAACCTACCTATCTCTGGGAGAAGTTTCGTTTTTAGGGTCATCAAAAGAAAAATAACCCTAACCTACCTATCTCTGGGAGAAGTTTCGTTTTTAGGGTCATCAAAAAGGGTATGCGAAAAGTGTTATGTGAATCGAAAATATGACAATAGTTTGTATTCCACCAGATACTAATAATATCGGAAAAGAAAAGAGTGGAACTAAATATTATATATAACAATAACTATGAAACAACAATCTATGAAATCTGTGTCTACGAAACAAAAATACATGAAATATGATTCTAGTGTTTGATCACTCTGTAAATTAAAAAAGTTTGATAGCAATATACATGGAAATGAAAGTCTGTGAAATATGTTTTTACCAATTGAATAGTCTATGAAACAATAATATTGGAACAGAAATTACATGAACCAAATAATCTATGAAATAATTTCTGAGAAACGAAATTCTATGAAATTTCTGTCTATGAAAGAGGGTGACACCTGGGCAAATGCCGTAATAAATCTGTTATTTATCTAGTTTTGTATTAAATTGACTGATACATAAGGTAGATTGAGGCAGATTGACTAGTCACTTACATCTGTAGACCCCTTGATTTATACCTAAATTCATCGGCTGCGTTCACATATCAAACTATTTTTTTACTGTATGCACGAAATGGTACAACCCTATTTTATTTTTTGCACATATAACATTTTTTCATCTCTGTAGCTACATGTCAAATTCAGGAAGGTGAACCTTCTGTACTTGTACTATTAATTAGTCTGTGTAAAGGGAAAAATGGAGGACGAACGTGAAACAGAGATCAAACGCCTTGTCGCCTGTTACAAAAGATTGGGTCATAGTAACGAGTTGATGCCGTTGATGGCTCAGTAGTAGAGTGTTTGAGCTGGTTCTGGACCAGTTGGGTGTGGGGGAGCGAATATGGATAGGTGGCGTTACTAAAGTAGTAGAGTGTTTGAGCTGGTCCTGGACCAGTGGGGTGTGGGGGAGCGTATATGGATAGGTGGCGTTACTAAGTAGTAGAGTATTTGAGCTGGTTCTGGACTGGGGAGCGTATATACCGCCACACCTCTAATGCACTCCGCGTCAAATTATTTCAGCCTGCTTACGCGTAGCAGCTACGGCAAGCCTTACCTCAATGACTTTGTTGCCGCGTTGTGCTATAATCGTCTTCACCGCCACAATACTAGCATCGAACCGTACAAAACGAACCGCGTCTGCAGCAACGTTTACAATGTCAGCTCACTACGCAGCACGGCCTTGGATGAACAGAGCGGCAAGAGGACGGGCCTACAAAATGGCAGTGGCCCACGATAAATTAGCCGCTGCAAGACTAGTGGTGGTCCTCATTAAGGGGAAAATGGAGGACAAACGTTAAACAGAGATCGAACGCCAGTTACAAAGGATGTGGTCATACGTATAAAGTGGTCAAAATTTTGTTTATAAGTACGGGCATTTCGGCCCGAAGTTCATTCAGTTCAAGTGAGTCCCAGTGGAGGTGTCCAATAAGAAGATAAAGGAAGTTTCATTCGAGAACACCTTGCCAACCTACAGACCTACTGCTCAAGGCCGCTAAACTATCGTATCAGTGGAGACTGTGCCTGTGCGCATAACTTTAGGTACTGTCCCGCATATAGAGTACATATAAGTAAGAAGTAATTCATCATGAAGAATTGCACAGCAAGAAATTGTAATATTCCTACTATATGTCAATTCAAGCAACTCGTTGCTCAAATATTCAACTGTCCTGCGACGAATGTCAAATTTTCAAAGCTATTCGAACGTATTGAACAACAATATACTGATGTGTTTTCCCAGTTACAGCGTCTCAGTGCATACGATTTGAGAGACATTAAAACTGAACGTGTCATATTTAAATCGATTCTTAGAAAGAAGTCAAAGGAAATAAAACACTTTGGTTTGACCGATCGAGGCGGTTATTATGGACAACATTTCAGATCCATTAACTTTGGCGATCGATCATTTCAAGCCTATTTGAACGAACATTTCTGCCATGTTATGCCAAAACACGCATTTATTTACGTGGTAACGCATGAGTTTGCACACGTACTGACTTCTTTGGACCGAAATATGGGAGAAGGTGAAGAAGATTCAGTTAACTACTGGCGAGAACTTGAACCGATATGGCAAGAGTACCAAAATGAAACAAAACCATTTAGTGAATATAGCAAAAAAAATAGAGACGAGTTTCATGCAGAGGCGTTCACTTGTTACTTATTGAGCGCCGACCCACCCGAAGTCGTTGTGAAAGTAGGAAAATTAATTGACAAATATTTCAAAAAACAGTTTGTAAATCAAATAATAAATTAATGTGACAATGGTATATTGTTTATTTATTTTCTGGTCAAAACACGTCAACCTCACACCTTTTCGGCCTAGAAACAGCCCAAATACTCTATTGGGCCATGGGCATGGCTTTTTGATTCCTTCAAGCCCTTCAAGGTAGCCCCAGTATAAAACTGATGATGTTGATGACGGTCGTCCTGCACGGTCTTCCATATCCGACTCGAAGGACCAACATACGGGACTGTGGCCAAGGTTAGGCGCAGTCCACACGATTACGTACTGTAGCTGCGTTATAATTAATAACGCCACCTATCCATATACGCTCCCCCACACCCCATTGGCCCAGAACCAGCTCAAAGACTCTACTTAGTAACGCCACCTATCCATATACGCTCCCCCACACCCCACTGGTCCAGAACCAGCTCAAACACTCTACTACTTAGTAACGCCACCTATCCATATACGCTCCCCCACACCCGACTGGTCCAGAACCAGCTCAAACACTCTACTTAGTAACGCCACCTATCCACATACGCTCCCCCACACCCGACTGTTCCAGAACCAGCTCAAACACTCTACTACTTAGTAACGCCACCTATCCATATACGCTCCCCCACACCCCATTGGTCCAGAACCAGCTCAAACACTCTACTGAACCCCGTCATGGCCTTTTGATTCCTTCAAACCCTTCAAGGTAGCCCCAGTATAGAACTGATGATGTTGATGACGGTCGTCCTGCACGGTCTTCCATATCCGACTCGAAGGACCAACATACGGGACTGTGGCCACGGTTAGGCGCAGTCCACACGATTACGTACTGTAGCTGCGCTATAATTAATAACGCCAACTATCTATATACGCTCCCCACACCCAATTGGCCCAGAACCAACTCAAACACTCTACTTTTTAACTCCACCTATCCATATACGCTCCCCCACACCCACACCAAAAAATAAAATAGGGTTGTAAACGTGCTTCATTTCGTGCATCTGGTACCTACAGATAAAATGAAGTTTGATATGTGAACGCAACCGATGTAATTCAGTATAAATCAAGGGGTCTACAGATGTAAGCGACAAGTCAATCTGCCTCAATCTACCTAAACTAAAAACCATAATTAGGAGGACTAAATTGACAGGAGGGTTCATACATCTGACAGTTGTTTGACAAGTTTTCTATGAAATCTCCTGTCAATTTAGTTCACCTAATTATGGTTTTTAGTGTAATCTATCAGTCAATTTAATACAAAACTAGATATACAATGGAGAGAGACGTAGTGAAACCCCCCTGCCCTTAGGCTAAAAAAAACACACCTAGCGGAATTCCTAGCGGAATTAAGCCAATTCATAGACAAAATGCTTAAATTTGTGTATGGTAGCTTTAGTACGGGCGGTGGCCGTAGGATCTGCTACGTAACATGATACAAAGATAAGCCCTATGGCACATGTTCATAAAAGTGATGCTGAGTTCCGGAAAAATAGTAAAAAAAATTAGAATTGGCCGAAAGCACAAAAACGTACCACTTCCGGTTTAAAAAATGGATGGTATTTACCTACGTCATTGGATACAAAGATGACACTTGTGGCAATAAATATATTATATTACAATTTATTTTTAGGTATAGAAAAGCCCAGTCTGCCAGTTCCTGCGTGGCCGGAAGTGCCCGGCAGACTAGTTAGTGTTAGTTAAAAGTAACGAATTGGATTCCAAATGTACGTCACTTTTGAACCAGTCTGCCGGGCACTTCCAGCCATGCAGAAACTGGCAGACTGGGTTTTTCTGTACCTAAATACAAATTACTATTTGTTGCCACAACAATCATCGCAGTATCAAATACCGTAGGTAAATACCATCCATTTTTTAAACCGGAAGTGGTACTTTTTTGCGCTTTCGGACAATTCTATATTTTTTTACTATTTTTCCGGAAGTCAGCACCACTTTTATGAACATGTGCCATGGGGCTTATCTTTGTATCACGTTACGTAGCAGATCCTACGGCCGCCGCCCGTACTACTTGAATTTGTCTAGAGTAGCGGAAATTTGTCTATGGCCCCCATACAAAAAATTAGCTACCATAGACAAATTTAAGCTACCAGCATAGACAAACTAAAGCATTTTGTCTATGAATTGGCTTAATTCCGCTGTGATTCCGCTAGGGGTTTTTTGACCCTTAATAAGATCCACCACTAGTCTCGCGGCGGCTAAAACGGCTATTAGACATTGCAACTTGCAGGGCCCAATCGGTCAGGAGGGATCATCCATTAAGAGGATGATAACAGCTAATTTCCCTCCCTATCTTTTTCAGCGCGAGTGAAAGAGAAACACTGCGTTACGATTAGTATGGGAGCTCACTGCAAATTTTGCAAAATGATGAATTAAAAAAAAAACTATGCATTAATTGAGAAATTTAAGGCAACGAAGTTTTTAGTATTAGTGTGGTGGAATGTTGTCCTTCATTACAGACATATAAGCCAAGAAACTAAAGACGTGCAATTGTTTTAAGCTAATTTTAGATGTAACTTTGGAATTATTTTCTATCGAGCCGATTTCGTCAAATCGTGTATTGGAATGAACCAAGTTCTTTTAAATATAATGAATATTAACACATATTTTTTTTTACTTTTCTAAAACAAGTACTTATAGCTATATGACTGTTTAAGTAAAGTCAATTTGAAGGTCATTGGGTCTTGTCAGCCTCTTAATTACATCACACCTTAAGGGGGAGGGAGGGGGTTCACAAAATGTGACATATCGTGACAGGGGGGAGGGGAGGGAGGAGTTCCATGTTTGTGACCTCACAATCCTCACAACTTTTTTAAATCAATTGTTAACAAACATTGTACTAAGCTAATTTTCTACATACTCGGATTTGTTTGAATACTTTCGTTCCTTATAAATTTGATGGGGGTAAATTCTTTTTTTATTCCAATCCTAATATGTGGGGTGTCGTTGAATAGGTCTTTCAAAAATAGTGGAGGTATTCTAGAACAATTTTTGGATAAAACTAATACTTTCGTAAATAATAGCTTAGAAAGTTTAAAACAATGTTCCTCGATATCACATGAAACCTTGACCCCAGCAAAAAGTGCAAAGAATCTTTTTTGTAGAAAATTTTATGTGGATGAATTCAGTAAAAGAACATTTTTTCGTATGATCGCCACCGTTACCGAGTTATTTACGAAAAACCAAAAAAAGGGGCCTCTACCGTTTTTTGACGGACAAAAAAACACATTTCGCATGTATAGATTTGGCATGGGCATTCTAATAGTACAGATTTATGTCGGTAATTCGTTTTCGTTGCAAAAAAATGTAATACAAAGAAAATACAGCCAGATACAGATTTACATACAAAACTAATTTTTGCTATAGTTTCTTTTTATTACAATTTTTAGCAACGAAAACAAATTACCGACATAGATCTGTACTACTAGAATGCCCATGCCAAATTTTGTGGTTCTGAAGCATGTCGTTTTAAAATAAGAGCTGAACTACGTTTGTATGGGGACGCGAGCGTCCTGGCGACTCTTAACTGGGGTGCATAAGGTGTAGCGTTACTCGCTATGTGGCCTTGAAACGGCGCGGTAATTGCAGGTGAGATGACATTGCGGCAGGCGGGGACTTGTAACTAAGGGGGACTTACTTAGGTTGCACGGCTTATAGTGATGTCATCGTGGTTAGTACTATTAAAGTGAAAGGACCCCGCAGCAATCATAGGGAAAAAGTGGTTTCAGTTAAATCTCATGAAATTTTCGTATGATGTTAATTTGGCTCTCTTGATTATTTTTTTGTATGGGCACAACTCTCTCAGAAGTATACTTTCAGAAATAATCAATTTTCTATTTACGCGAAATACATATGTTTTCTAAAATCGATATATTGTTATGACACGCATTGACAGTTACTGACATTAAGAAGTCAATTAAGGTGCAGCCACCAACTGTCAGTCATGTACGCTTGTCTAAGCCCGTGTATTTTTTGATTCGTCCCAATGGTATGAATTATATTATAACAGTCAGTCATAATTCATCCGGTAGCAATGATTTCTTGCTGCCATCATCTGCTACAAGTTTTTTTGCATATTTTAAGTCATGTGCTTATAATAACGTAATGGTCAAAGATAAATATTTCTGTCACGGTGACATCGCATGTTATCAGTTATCTATGTTACGAACGACATGCAAAACAGGACAAAAAGGAGGAATTACTTAAAAAATGTTAACAACCACGTATTTTGTATAAAACAATTACATTAATTATTTCTGAAAGTATACTTCTGAGAGAGTTGTGCCCATACAAAAAAATATCAGGAGATCCAGATTAACGTCATACTAAAATTTCGTGAGATTTAACTGAAACCACTTTTTCCTTATGTTTGCTGCGGGGTCCTTTCGTATAAGTATGTATTTTAAGCACGCCGACAAAGTTTTAAAACAAATTCAGAAAAAAGATTATTTTTTTAAGGTAAGTACCTCCCCTTTCCGTACACATGAAGTGGGGGGTAATTTTTTTTTACTCCAACCTAGGGCCTCCGCTAGCTGGCGCGGACGCACGGAGCGGGTGTAACGTAAATCGTAATCCCTAATGTGTAAGGTGTCGTGGGATAGGTCTTTTTGAAAAAATAAGGGTATTTTAAAACAATTTTTGGATAAAACTAATACTTTCGCTGTATGGCACCGGCTTTAGAATAGTGCCACACTACCACCCCATCTCTTCTTCACGGGGGCGAGAAGCGGCTCACGAGGAGCCGTTTTGCTGCATTGACCGTAGCAAATGGAAATCCGTGATCTCTGCCTACCCCTTTTGGGATATAGGCGTGATTGTATGTATGTATGTACTAATACTTTCGTAATAAAAACTTTTTACAAAAAAAAGATAAACCGACTTCCAAAAGGATAAAATGAATCATTATATTATTTATATGCGTTACCAACTGATATGTTTGAAGTCGGTGCCAAGCCAAATTTGGAAGAGTTAATACGCATGAGGCGATGTGTTCAGTGAGTTGTTAGTCTTACTATATAACTAATCTAATACGATATGGATTGCACTTGGGTATAGGTTCATTTGTTTCGACCGTTAACTGTTAAGCAAGTAGGTACAGAAAGTATAGCCATGCGTCTTATGTTTGTTAGCACACTGTTCGGACTATCGGTATCTCGAACGAAGCCCGTGGTTCGTTTGAATTATTCATCCTTCTTCATCTAAGGTTTAATTCGAAGTATACAGGAATTCAATGGCTAGGTTAATTTTTCTATACTCAGATATACCCAGTACACCCACCGTGTCAGTAGAAAAATGCACGATATTCGAATTTTCTATAGAAGGTCAATCTTAAGCGTCTACATATTTTTTTCTATTTGCTGCCTTTTTCTGATTATTGACAAAGTAAACGTGTATGAGAATATATATGTATATATACATAGGTACCACATTTCATCAAAATTGGATTAGGTAGTTGTTTAAACATGAAAATGAAACAGATAGAATCACATTCACCTTTGTTTTATGTACCTACCTATTAGTAAGTACCGATGTTTTGTTGTTCATACTTGAAGCTGATTTGAATTTTTGGCTTGGCACCGACTCCAAACATATCAGTTGGTAACGCATATAAATAATATAATGATTCATTTTATCCTTTTGGAAGTCGGTTTATCTTTTTTTTGTAAAAAGTTTTTATTTTTCAATTTTTAGTGGTTATATAATTCATCAAAATCGAACAACGAGTCTCGGAAAAATCGCTAAAGATATATCAAAAAGTTCGTAACACACCCATTCAATCTAAGGAAAGTTCCACGTATCACATGTGGACTTCATCATTAAGTCCACTCCATCAAATTGGTGGTTTTCGAGAGGAAATAAATACACGTGCCTTTAAAAATTGAGGAGTTCCCTCAGTTGCTCATGGGTCCCATCATCAGAACAACACCAGAGTAATGTGGGACTATCTTCGAGGTAGATCCTTTTAAACAAAAAAAGTATTATTCTATTCGGACCAGGGGTCTTGGAGTAATCGCTGAACATCCTACATTTAAAAAATTCTTCATCATTATCATCTAAACAATCATTATCATCAGGTCCACTCCATAAAATTGGTGGTTTTCGTGAGAAAATGCTTGAGTAGCTTAAGAAAACACCCAATTCACCATACACGTGCCTTAAAAAATTGAGGAGTTCCTTCAGTTGCTCATCGATCCCATCATCAGAACAGCACCAGATTAATGTGGGACCATCTTCGAAATAGTTTCTTCCAAACAAAAAAAGAATTACTCGAATCGGACCACGGGTCTTGGCGTAATCGCTGAACATCCTACATAATCATTATCATCAAAAAAATCATCATCATCAGGTCCACTCCATCAAATTGGTGGTTCTCGTGAAAAAATGCTTGAGTAACTTTAGAAAACACCCAAATCACCATACACGTGCCTTTAAAAATTGAGGAGTTCCCTCAGATGCTCATCGATCCCATCATCAGAACAGCACCAGATTATTGTGGGAACATCTTCGAGGTAGTTCCTTCCAAACAAAAAAAGAATTATTCGAATCGGACCACGGGTCTTGGAGTAATATATTTAAAAAAATCTTTATCATTATCATCAAAACAATCATCATCATCAGGTCCACTCCATCAAATTGGTGGTTTTCGTGAGAAAATGCTTCAGTAGCTTAAGAAAACACCCAAATCACCATACATGTGCCTTTAAAAATTGAGGAGTTCCCTCAATTCCTCATGGATCCCATCATCAGAACAGCACCAGATTAATATGGGACCACCTTGGATGTAGATATTTTCAAACAAAAAAAGAATTACCCAAATCGAACCATGGGTCTCGGAGTAATCGGTGAACATACATAAAAAAAAAACACCAAACCGAATGCAGAACCTCCTTCCTCAATGGAATTGAAGTCGGTTAAAAAATAGCTCGGAAAGGTTAAAAAACTGTTTCTAGTGATAATGAAGGCGCATATAAGATGCGAGTTAGTAGTGTTAGTACTAACCTACACTTTTTCCCTAATACCCCGAGAATTATACAGGGTGGAATTTTGTAATGCCACCTGAAGGGGAAGTACTCTTAATATTGTAGATAGAAAATTTTACTCACATTCCTTTATTTTTTTAAAGAAAGAAAACTGCATTCAAAGATTTTTTTTTCACACACGGAGTTATGTCGCATCTAAGAAAGGAGTCTGCATTACAAACACGTGCAAATTGCAATCGTCTTATCTATAAGACGATTGCAATTTGCACGTGTTTTGAGTAAAATTTTCTATCTACAGTATTAAGAGTACTTCCCCTTCAGGTGGCAATACAAAATTCCACCCTGTATGATGATACTTTTGCAAATAAAAGCCCCGCTCAATCAACACCATATTTATTATATTATAATGACTGAATATAGCCTAATACATTTACTTAATTTTAGACAGCAAATTAGCTCTAAACTGCGTGTTTTGGAACAGCGCTTTGACGAGGCTGCGAAGCTCCTCGGTCTTGAAGTGGACGGCCAGCGGGCCCTTGCCGTCGCTCCAGTGGTTGTCTATGTCCTTCAGGGACCCGCCCAGGACGAAGATGAGTTCCTGCAGCTTGATCCAGGACTTGACGTGCTCTTCGATGTCGCTAGGTTTCTGAAAATGAAATAAATATTTACATACAGAAAAGAACAAAAAGGCCCCAACTACGCAAACTAGTGGGACTAATGACAGGACACAACACACTAAACAAACACCTCTTCACAATGGGTAGGACAG
The DNA here is from genome assembly GCA_911728535.1 of Pammene fasciana. Taxonomy (NCBI): domain Eukaryota; kingdom Metazoa; phylum Arthropoda; class Insecta; order Lepidoptera; family Tortricidae; genus Pammene; species Pammene fasciana. The sequence goes on along the minus strand of OU452276.1, from coordinate 19,398,893 downwards.
ACAGCCTCATGTGCAGAGCATGCATGGAGGCGGAGGAAACTACAAAACACATTCTACTAGATTGTAAACAGGTAGAAGTATATAGGGCCAAACACCTAGGGACCCCAGGCACCTTGCGCGAGGCGGCAGGCAACTTGAAAGCTCTGCTGGGCTTCGTCGAGGAGCTGGGGTTGTTGGAATAGTGCTACCCCCGTTTCACGCAAAATAGGCACACTGGATGTCGACTTGCGGAAAAACGCCCAGTAAAACGAACGAACTTACTAACTACATACAGAACGAAAAGATCTTAATCTTGGCATCTGGCGCTGGCGGCCTGACGGTAGAACGTTAGACTTTCAATCCGGAGGTCTCGGGTTCAAACCCCGGCTCGTACCACTGAGTTTTTCGGAACTTATGTACGGAATATCATCTGATATTTACCAGGCGGTTTTCGGTAAAGGAAAACATCGTAAGGAAACCGGAACTAATCCCAACAAGGCCTAGTTTTTCCCTCTGGGTTGAAAGGTCAGATGGCAGTCGCTTTCGTAATAACTCAAATTCGTCAATTCCTGGGATTAGGTTGCCGAGCGGACCCCAGGCTCAATTGAGCCGTGGCAAGGCCGGGCCAACGCTAGGAGAATGATGACAGAACTAAAACATCTTGAGTAATCACAACGGAATTTTGAAATACGATCTTTTATCGTACCAATAGCAAGTTCAACAGTGAAGCTTTTGCCCGCAACTTCATCTGCGTGGAATTTAGGGTATACTCGGAAATCTTTAAATTGTCATGTAGTTTTCAAAGTAAACTTGCGACAAGTCCGTTTACATTCTTTCCGCGTGTTTTTTTTTTAATAAATGGCTTTCTCCCTTTGCACATGAGCAATGGGAATTCTGCCAATGACAAGTTGACGACGTTAATCACATTTTATTTGTTAAATAAATATAGGCAACGTTGATCGGTTTCAGCCTTGCTCTTGGTAATTGAAATATCCGTGTGATTTAAAATATTATGAGTTCATGTTGTTACACTAAGTTGGAAGGTCAGTGGCAGTTGCTTTTGTAAAAACTAATGTCTACGCCAAATCTTAGTCTTAGAATCAGATAGCGTACCGTACCTCAGGATTATATGCAAACGTACCGTAAAAGTGAACGTCTAGAATATTCCATTACAGGTGACGGTAAAAAAAGCGTCTTCATAAAACACCATACATTTTCGCCACTACCTATCGAGACGGTTAATCGTAACCATGTTCATAAGTTCATAACAAATACCTGGAACAGTGGCGGCGCCTTCTGCACGACTAGGGAGTACATGTCAGTGAGTTGCGTCGCCATCTCCATGGAGATGTCCTCCACTGTGCACACGCGGTGGATCAGCTCCTCGATGAACATGTTCACCAGTGTTGCCATCAGCCTGTCGCAAAAACAAAAACAAATACCTGGAACAGTGGCGGCGCCTTCTGCACGACGAGGGAGTACATGTCAGAGAGTTGCGTCGCCATCTCCATGGAGATGTCCTCCACTGTGCATACGCGGTGGATCAGCTCCTCGATGAACATGTTCACCAGTGTTGCCATCAGCCTGTCGCAAAAACAAAAACAAATACCTGGAACAGTGGCGGCGCCTTCTGCACGACGAGGGAGTACATGTCAGAGAGTTGCGTCGCCATCTCCATGGAGATGTCCTCCACTGTGCACACGCGGTGGATCAGCTCCTCGATGAACATGTTCACCAGTGTTGCCATCAGCCTGTCGCAAAAAAGTAACAATGATAGAAACAAAAAATAAACCGACTTCACTTAGCATGCCGTAAAAAATAGTGAAATCACTACAAGAAGAATTTTCCAAATCGGTCCAGCCGTCTTCGAGTAATCGGTGAAAATACATAAAAAAATATTTAAAAAAAAAACAAAGATCTCGACGATTTGATAACCTCCTCCTTCGAAATCTTGAAGTCGGTTGAAAACAATAAAAAATGCGAAGTTTCTTTTTTTTTTTTTTTTTTTTTTTTTTTTTTTTTTTTCTCTTTATTTTGGCACAAACAGTCATTACAAAAAATTACATATATGGCGTTACATTGGGTGTTGACAAAACAGTGCCGAAAAAGTTACAGTAATTATTGTTCAAATTTTGTTGCAACGGACCTGAATTTTTAAACATTACTATGGACCGGCCAACAGGGAAGTGACATATGTGATTTAAAGCATAATATGAATGATATATAAGGATGTGGTAAATAAGTACTACCCAGTTGGTCAGTTCCATCCCGTTTTAATTTAGTGTTGAAATTTAGCTTATAACTATAGGAAGATAAAAGAAAAAGTGTTACAATGCCGTATTAGCGTGGAGAAATTATGGGAGGTAGTGAAGAATAATAATAATAGTAATAGCCTGTAGCTTGTTACATAATTACTAAGAGTAGTTTTCATCTGAGATTAAAAAAATATATTTTTTTTATTTTATTTTTTAACCCCCTGAGACTAGTGTTAAAAAGGTCTACGTCATTAAATTCATTATTGTACAGATTCATAGCTCGGGGAATGTAACTATTTCTAGTATATTTTTTTCGAAGGATGGGTGGCACAAACATATGTAGGTCACGGTTAGGGCGAGTTTCTTTTGATGTCTTGAAATATTGATTAAAAGGCGGCTATACACTTTGCGCATTTTACACTGTGTTTTATTTTCTTATTGACACACAAGCGATCTTATAAGGTTTTTTTTCCTTTAGGTACCTATGGAACTCTAGAATACCATACCTGGTGAACACGTTGTGCGGCAGCACGCCGATCCACACGTTCTTCAGTAGTTGCAGTTGTCGCAGGCTCTGACGAATCGCAGCTTCCGCGTCGTCGCTGAGGACATCTTTAATCGCCATGTTGTTCAAATCTAAAGGTAACAGACAGAAATAGATATTTATCAATTATTAAAAAACAATAACGCCTCTTACATCTTCCTTTATCTCAAACACTTTCTAGTGAGTAAAAAAGAAAGCTCTGCCCCTCTCACCCTCACAGTTATGCGGCATCTGTATTAAAGTACGGACCCGTTTTGTGGAGTAACTCTCACCAGATAAGCGTATTTTGCACACACTGCCCATACTTACCACGGTTAGATAGCATCTATATCAAGGTATGGCGTCATGTTATGGTTATGGGGGTAGCTCTCACCAGACGAGCGTATGTTGTCGAGCAGCTGCGCGCGCTGCTGGCGCGCGTGCGCGGCGAGGTGCTGGTGCGCGAGCGCGCGCAGCGGCGGCACGCGGTCCACGAAGCTGATGGGGTACTGCACGCGCCGCCCCTCCATCAGGATCAGCCACTTGTCCCCGAACGTCTGCAGGTGGTGCGCCAGGAACATGCAGTTGTTGTGGAACAGTGCTGGAACGAGAAGTATTTGCTTATTAGTTTCATTATGGCAAATATATCATTTGGAGATCAGCCATTACGCTTTTATTGCTCTAATGCAATATTGAATCTGTACAACAACGTTAGTGCCGACCTCCAAACGATAGAGGATCAACGTTAGTGCCGACCTCCAAACGATAGAGGATCTAAAGTTAAGGAGCATGCTTATGTATTATATGGTTATTATATTATTACAAGTTCGTCAAAATACGCCAATTTCATCTTGAATGTATGGTAGTAATTTTTAAGGTGTCTGAATCATACTAGAGATTTCTTCCTACAATTCAGACGGACATCTTAAAAAACCTTACTATACCACTTTAGGATTCCCTGAAATGTAATAAAATTAGCATTTTAGTCACTAGCCATTTTTAATTGATGTTACCACTTTTTGTACTTTGCTAAAAGTATAAATTATGGATAATGAAAAGCTGATTCAATCAAGATGGCGATGCATTAAAAAGGATTATCAATTGTTTTGTATATTCTGATGAGTTCAAAAATAAACTTTGTGATACTCACCAACATACTGAGGTATGGTCTGCAGATAATTCTCATGATGATAAGGTACCACAGCATCATACAATTCAAACACAAGCCGAGTTGTGTTGTACAGCTTCTTGGAGACCACATCAGAGCACTGGACCGCCTGCTCCATCATCACATACACCAGATCCAGCAGCTCTTGAGCGGTCTTCGATATCATGCATCGAGGAAAGTAGAACAAGCTTTTAGGTAATGTCTCGTCAAACACTTTTAAAGCCTCCTCAGTACCCTTATCCAATTTTGAAGTACTCGGAGTTGCTGGACTTTCAGGAATACTTTCCACTCCAATAGACATTGTCACACTCAAATCCTTCAGCATTATAGTTCTTGCCGTCTCAAGAAAGTACTGACTGGACTTATTAGCAAAAAGTATATCTATATCTTTCATGTATGCTAACAATGAGTATTTGTCCTTATAAAAGAATTTCACTAACAACAGGAACTGCTGGAAATCCTCTATTTCTGCAGTTATTTTACCATATGTTTGCAAGTCATTTAGGTTATTAGGTATGGTGTCTAAAAGGCAATCTTTAACAAGAATGTCAATGAATTCAACGGCAATTGTCTCACCAACTAATGTCATCAAAGTCATGTGATAGTCAAAGTCTACATTTAGTTTGTTACTCAGGAAATGAAACAGTATCCTCAAGTTAGCAATGACATTATCATAAGGTGGATTCTTTTGTTTGTGATTGATAGTAATGTTAACCTTATCATCATTTTCTGCATAAACTGTGCAATCATAGTGGATGATTGGTTCTAAGACGTCTTTTAAAAGAAACTGGGATACTTCTTTAACCTTATCAAGTAGTTTCTTGCATTTGCAGAGTGCATTCAATGCATCAACGACTACTAGTCTCTCTTCCATGTTAAAGGTAATGGTAACTTCTGTTTTCTTGGCCCCACTCTTAATGTTGTATGCTATCATCCTATCCCATACTATATACAAGTCACGCAGCAGACTGTCTAATATCAACTGTGCATTCTGTTTAGTGGTGCTGTAAATGTCCAGGCTCGTGAAGCCTTCTGCTGGGTTCTCTAAGAACTGCAGTAGATCGTAAACAGACTCGCAAGCTCGGTTAAAGCTCTTATCAATCCTGCCAGATTCAAATTCTTTGACATAGTTCCCACAAGTTACTACATCGAAAATTAGGTTAACAGCAAAGTTTACCATTTGTAGTTCTTTGGTTAGCTGATTCTGTTTGTCTATTGCCTGGAGAATGTCAGCCATTGTTTCACCTTCTATCTCCTCCCTGCAAGCCTCCATCTCCTGTACCAGGGCACCACTCTCTGCACAGAGCTCATTGCTCTCGGTGAGAATTGCCTCTATGTCATAGTCAGCATTGCTAAGGAATTCTCTAGTGTCTGCTTTGAGCTTTTCCAATTCTTTATTCACAAGTTGAATTTTATCTGAAGGTTGCCAAGTGTTACTTTCAGTGCAATCGAAAATAGTTAGCAAAAGTGAATCTATATTGTAATCTGCCATTTTTAATTCTTTCTTCTGGATCTGTCTTTCTTGATACTGGGTTCGGGGTACCTTTCCCTTTTGGGGGACCTGTGACGGGAGTGCTTGTGCGCGGCGCGCGAGCTGTGGTACTTGTTGGAGCTCACAGCATTCCGCAGCGTGTTAACAAGGAAACGCTTGTTCGTTTTCTGCTGGGGTGCTTTGACCCAGCCGGAGGGGCCCACGATTTCGGCTCTAGCTGCCCCTTGAACTGCTTCCCGCATTAGTTCCTCAACGGCTAATCTGAAAGTGTATATTTACACGTAAAACTAACAGAATCCCAAGCTGTACATCACTAGCAAACGGAAATTGTGTTACTTCTCTAGTGCTTCGTCGTCTAATGGTTCTTGTTCGGGTTTTTTGGTAGTATCTTCGTTCTCGGTCATAGTTTGATTTAGTGCTAGATAAATATAACACTATACTACTTATTAACTAAGAAATGCTTAAAATAATTCACACATTTTCGCTCGATATCATTTTAGACCGTATTCGAAAAAGAAATACAAACACGTATTTTTGACACCTGTAAAATAGCGTTCAATGACACCGATTAATAAAAAAAAGAATAACCTGCCAGAAACTTTATTCTTTGTTTATTGTAAGTAAAAGGAAACAATAAATTTGATGAAATGTGGAATATTTAATTATCATTTGTAGTAATAAAATTAATGGAATTTTAGTTTTAAAAGCAAAGCGACAAAACAAAATAGTTACGCTTATATGAACGCTACCGTTGAGAATCTATTTTTGTTTGCTGGCAAGAAGTTTGGTTGCGTGGAGTGAAACGTCAGCCACGTACATTTGCCTGTCAACGTAACCTTTCTCATTTCTCATTTATTGTGTATTAAAATAAGCTCGACAACAGGTAATGCTTATAAATTTCGTATTTTAATTTTATTTCATGTATGATTTCTTTCTTGGCTAGTGTTCCATTGATTAAATACAGTGGTTTCATTTATAAATTCTCAATATTCGTTACACATCGATAACGGTACCAAAACTGTCTTATTACAGATAAAATGTCTGCGAAACTATTGTCGCTCGTGCTGATCATCGCCGCGGCGGTGACGGCCGATGAGGAGACCGCGGCTGCGCGCCTGCTGGTGTCGAAGCAAGTGTTGAACAAGTACCTGGTCGAGGACATGGACATTCTGATTAAGTACACGTTATACAACGTCGGCACGGCGCCGGCGGTGGACGTGAAGCTGGTGGACAACGGGTTCCACCCGGAGGTGTTCACGGTGGTGGGCGGGCAGCTGTCGGCGCAGATCGACCGCATTCCGCCGCAGACGAACGTGTCGCACGTAGTGACCGTCCGTTCAAACCGCTACGGTTATTTCAACTTTACGTCTGCTGAGATCACATACAAGCCCAGTGAAGATGCTACTGAGGTGAGTTTCTTCTGGTGCCAACTTAAAGTACCATATTGTCCTATAAGATCATCCAATTAGGGCAAACAGTTAGTTATTCTATAAAGAAATAGAGCAGAACATATTTAATTGATACAGGGTAAATTAGTATGTCAGATCTGCTCTGGTGTGTTATGTCAAGAGAACATATGTGCAAAAATGTGTAAAAGTAAATAAATTATTGCAAATTTTAAATAAGTAGTGTACTCCTGCTTTTGATGTTGGACAAAATAGGGCTTTCTAAGACTATAAGCTTTAAGATTTATTTAAGTTTAGTGTCCAGAACTCATAAGGTTAGCATAGTTTGTTTTGACGTAAATAGGTTAACATCCGAAAGATCAGATCCCAGTTGTGTTTTTTTTGGGACCATTCATCATTTTATGGACTTTTTATCGGTATCCAAAGAGGTGTTTTTTGAATAATTGCGACACCATCTGCTTTTCGAGTTTATCTTTCTAAAAGCTCGTGGTAAGTTTTTATTTATGCAGACATTTTTGGTGTACATGTGGATTTTTTCTTAAATATTTATGCAGAAATCATAGATTGAAGTTGCTGAACTTGAAAAAAAAAACTTATAATAGTAAAGGTATTATTAGTAGTATAGTTGACTCCGTATAATATAACTTGACAAAGCTCAGCAAAGATGTTTCATGCCTTAGTCAAAAGAAAGTGCTATTTTTGTATCAGCAGTTTCACTGATATAAATTTTGTAACTTAACCAATTTTTGAAAAGAAGGGGCTTCACTAAAATAAAATAGAGTTAATTTTGAAAGAATTTTTTAACTTACTTCCTTAGTGATCTGTGCACACCGTCATCATCTTCCTAGCATTTGTTGATTTGTTAATATGAAATGCCATTTCGCACGCCAGATGTACGATTTCCACCAAAAATGCGGAATTGGCGTGCGTTTTACTAGCAATAAAGGAATTTGAACCTTCTAAAAAGCTGTTACATTTACATACACTAATAGATGTGACTACACCTAGCGCACCGCCTCGCGAGGACATTCCCGCGCACGGCAGCTCGGCTAGTGTAGACCGGGCGTGCGTTTGCCTCGGCCGAGGCACGTCCCCACTAGCCGAGCCGCCACGCGCGGCAATTTCCTCGCGAGGCGGTGCGCCAGGTGTAGACACGGCTAATGGCAGCAATAATGCTCGCGAGGGGCATTATAACTTGTACTTTAAGGCACAAATTAAGTCGTGTTTTAATAACGTCTAACCGTCACATTCCTGACAAAATGTATGGGATTTGACATTGACCGTCAGTTTTTTGACGTTTGCTAACCGGCTGTTAATAATACACAGTTAAGTGAAAATACGTTCAAACGTGGAACGTAAATCCTTACATGAAAGTTTCAATCCTTTGGTTCTAGTAAAACGCGCGCCGACTCCGCCCATTCGGTAGGAATCGTACATTATTCTAGGCTACCAATGCTTTATGGCCAGAGGACTTACCGCGAAGTTCGAAAATCGACAAAACATTGGCCCCGTTTCTATCGCTCTTGCATTGCATATACGAAAGAGAGTGATGCAAACAGACGATTCGATGAACAAAGTTCGCGGTTATAGTCCTGATCACACCAATTAAATGTAAAATTATTTAATTTCAGCTCCAACACGCCATCAGCAGCTCCCCCGGCGAGGGCGCCATCGTAGCGCACAAGGACTACGACCGCAAATTCTCGTCCCACATCCTGGACTGGGCCGCCTTCGCCGTGATGACGCTGCCGTCCCTCGCCATCCCCTTCGGCCTCTGGTGGTCCTCCAAGACCAAGTACGAGAAACTCAGTAAACCTAAGAAGAATCATTAGATAGTTGTTAAAAGATCTGATGGTGAAAACTTTCAATTTATTGGCTTCTCAGTTGAGACGGTTTGTTGAGTTGATGGTTCTGAGTCTGGTGTGCTAAGTAAGAACGAGGTAAACGAGCCTTTGTCCCGAATTGTACCTTCCACTAGAAAAACATTTCAGGGCTTAAGAAAACGTCCTGAGTTAAGAGATAAGGCGATAATTGAGACGTTTTCAGTTTCAGATGACAATACTAAAAGACAAGTCTATAAAACCAGGTAAATAAGTATAATTATGGCATGAACATTTTAGTTGGTGACAGTTTTGTCCTTATTTATTTGATTTGGAGACTCTGTGTAGGTTTTTAGCTATATGGATAATGGATTTAAGTTGTTACATGCTCAACTTTAGGAACAAGAGTAACTTTTCACAAGACAGTTATGCTGAAACCAGTAAGCAAATAGATTAATAATGTGGACGAGTTTAGTGCAAGGGACCACTTTGTCGATTTACAAGGACACTTTTTTATTTCACTAATAGATAGTGCATATTGCGTAATTTTAGAAAGTACTAGAAACTCCATATCTTCAAAGTGGTCCCTTTGTCCCACAATTAATAATTCGCTTTCCAATTCATCAACTAAAGTGGAATTTGTCACAGTAGACATGTTTCTTTGAGACTACTATCTGTAGTAGTAATACACTTTATTGCACAAAACAAGTACATGACCAACAAAAATATAGTAAGTGTGTACAAAGGCGAACTTATCCCTTAAAGGGATCTCTTCCAGCTATCTATATAGTTAGAAAGCATTTATTTTTTAATTAGACTAAGGCAGTCATTATTGTGATCATTGCTAATGTTGTATATGAATTACCACCTTGTATCCATATAAATAAAGTTTAAATTAGGTTATTATGTTGGTAAATAAGGTTATGCTATGTATTTACCAATATTGTTTATTGTGTACAGTAAGTAATATTTTTGATTGCTCTCATTTGTAAATGAATTACTGAATTAGGTAAAATTACATAGTTTGTGAACTGAAATCCATTTATGCATCATTAGCAGTGGTTATTCATTACTTCATTTGTTCATCCGCCATTTTTACATTGTTATTAATTTATAAAGTATGAACAATAAAAGATAATTTTACTGTCTTAAATAAATTTTGATTTAAAACCCGTTCCTCGCATGTGTAAGACTAATTTTATCTGCAAATTCAATGTTTTATGGAATACTGAATTTAAGTTACCACAACAGAAAACTATTACTTAATTCCGTACTTATAGTTAGCTTATTCATATTTAAACCAAAATATTGAAATCCACATATTTGACTATAGTATACGGTTGGTTAGTTTGATCCCAAATGGATCCCAAGAAGAAGAGAGTTGCTAGGTCTAAATATTAAGGCAAATGAAGTTGTCTATAATAATAATTAATGTTGTTATATTAAAAATACTTAAGCAACGTTTACATTTACGCTATATATTTTGTACAGTCGACGTCACAGATATCTTTACACTTTTGGACCTTATTACAAAGGAGTAAGGTACAAAAGTGTAAACATATCTTTGACGTCGACTGTACTGTGGTTTTGTATTAAACAGCTAGTGTAGGAGTCTATACTTACGAACATTATGATATTGTTTTACATTACATACACAGGGCCGTAGCTAGGGGGGGGGGGGGCATTTGGGGCATGAAAATAAAGTTATTGCCCTACCTTAAAATTCGCTATGCCCTACCTTATAGCACTGCCCTATCTTAAGAGGCTGGCAACACCCGATGACGTTCAAATTGACTTTACTTAAACACTCATATAGCTAACTTGTTTTGGAAAAGTAAAAAAAATATATGTTAATATTCATTATATTTTCGTTTATTACAATTCACGATTAGACGATATCGGCTCGATAGAAAATAATTCCAAAGTTACATCTTAAAATTAGCTTTAAACAATTGCACGTCTTTAGTTTCTTGGCTTATATGTCTGTAATTAAGGACAAAATTCCACCACACTAAAACTAAAAACTTCGTTGCCTTATATTTCTCAATTAATGCATTTTTTTTTATTCATCATTTTGCAAAATTTGCAATGAGCTCCCATACTAATCGTAACGCAGTGTTTCTCTTTCACTCGCGCTGAAAAAGATAGGGAGGGAATTTAGCACTTATCCTCTTAACTGCAATTCTGGCTACGGTCCTGTACATACATCAAGGGCCTCCAAAACGGATCTGTATCGCTAGCTTGCCAATCGTGCCGGAGAAAAAAAACAAAATTCTCTACATACCGGCTCGGCCCACGAAGAGGAGGCGCTGGCCCGCTACCTATGGCTCTTGGGTAAAAACAAAAACATGGCTTCCAATTATTAGGCCGTCCATTCTTAGGTCGACCGTTATCGATCCGTACCAACAACGCCCAACCCGATAATTCGAATCCAATAAGGGACTCTAAATAAAGGACGCGAATTGTTAGGTCGTGCATTCTCGCCCTGTACAAAAAGTGGCTTCGGATTATTACCCCGGACCAAGCCTGTACGGACTAATAACGCACATCCCAAGAAAGGACGGCCAGGTAATCCGTGTACATCATGGACGCCGATTATGTGGTCGTGCACTAGCGCGTACCACCCGATATGACCAACTTGACAAACTTGCCCATACTGTCGGCAAATATGTCAGCATCCGGGACCTGAGTCAGCAGATCATTAAGGAGACGAATAGATCGGGCGGTGGGTGCGTTCGCTCGCAGCATACGCAGTGCGCGTCTATAGTTTCAGGCATCCATCCGGCCACTTACTTACCATTCAGAGGCTTGCAGTAAGTATAATTATAGGTATAGTTTAGTATGCTAGTTGTAGCTATTTGCCTATTGTGCCCCTAGTTATATGAAAATAAATTTATTTCAGTAGAGTAAAATAGTAATGCTTGTTTTTAGTAAACTGCCTCAAACAACCTTCAAGTACGTAGCCATCAAAACAAAGCACGACCGCATCTGTTTACCCTACTGATTACAATTGCCACAATACGACTGCTTTATCATGAAGTTACGTAGGTATTATTCACTTCGTGTTAATTCTCGGACGAAACAAGGAAATTTAAACGTATATATTATGGAGTTTCAAGGCCTTAGCTAGGGTTGCAGTCAAGATAGGGTAGTGCTAATTTAAGGTACCTAGGGCATGGTCAATTTTAAGGTAGCGCATTTACTTTATTTTCATAGTTTTTCTAGCTTTTAAGATTGTAGTTTTTAAGGTAGGCCATTAGCCGCATTAGTATTTTAAGGTAGGGCATCGCCCCATCTTGCCCCCCCCCCCCCCCCCCCCTGAAAAGATCGGCACTGGCTGTACCGGGATAAAAATAATAAAATAAATCTAATAATAAAAAAACGATTTATTATAAAAAAGCAAAACATTAACATAGATATTGCAGTATTTTATTTTCTGTGGCATAGATATAGTTTTAAGAATTACTCGTAGTGACATTATTGCGAATAAGACAAGAATTATTTCAGCTTTTTGAACCTGGCTAACCAATGCGAAACTCAGTAAGTATTTTTTAAATTACAAGTTTTTTACTTGCAGTAAACTCATAAAATAATAAGTTAATAACCATTAAACTCGTGTAATATAAGTATAGTAAAATACGACTTTCTCTAGTCATTGCTCTATTTATTACGTAACTATCTAATTAAGTAAGTGAGCTATTCTTAATGCTACAATTAAGCTTGCCAATAATCGATCTATTTAGTACGACAATGTCAACCGAAAGTGGTACTATTTTGTGCTTTCGGCCAATTCAAATTTTTTTACTATTTTTCTGGAACTCATTCACTTTTATGAACATGTGCCATAGGGCTTATCTTTGTATCACGTTACGTAGCAGATCCTACGGCCGCCGCCTGTACTATAAATAATTAATTATAAAAATAAATTTTGTTGGCATAGGTATATAAAGTTTTTCCCATTTTTTTGCAGGAATTTAATGAAGTGGACGGTAAACTGGCCCTGGACACGGGAAACTAGCATAATCACCCTACTCCTACTGCAGCGCAGGTTTTCACTCAGAATAAACAGGATGGAAGATTCCGCCCGTATCACAAATCTTACACACTTATTAATTAGTTACTACTTAGGTTGTACTTACGTACATTAGGTACTATATAAAATGAATACATATACTTATGACAAAATTAGGTCTGATTATAAGGCATACGATTATGATTTAGTTCAGAAATTAAACTCATTGCGAGATACCATCTTATATATAGACGGGTACCGTAAAATGGCCCAACTTTGCCCACATACAAAACTTTGCCCAAGAAGAAAATTGTATGGGGGCAAAGTTGGGCTATTTGACGGTACAACGCAACGCAACTCCTATGGGGTTCATAGCATGGTAAAATAGGAAAACCAACAGGTATCTCACCTAATACACACTAAAATCCTCATGATCATGTACCTACTAAGTATAGCCTATAGCACACATTAATCTCGATGACCACCTTATAGGTATGTGGTCGGTAGAGTCCTTTCCTTTATTTATAAAAGGTATCGTTACACATCAAGTTTCCGTATAACGAATCTTACAAGCTTTGTTAGCTCGGCAGTGAAAGTAATCATAATCACACTGAAGGCTGAACGCAGTGACTCATGTGTCAGTAGCCGTGGCACCGCCGCGCCGCGCCGTCGTATATCTGTCCAAGACGCAAATCCATAAGTCCTATGTGCCTATGTCCACTCAGTCCACTGCATTCAACAGTGATACTTACAGCTAAGGTGTTTTGGTCGCATTTAGAAATATAGAAATAAAAATCATTAAGAAATTTAATATCTAACGCAACACTAAAGTTTGACCATTGGTCGGGATCTTAATTTTTTTTATGTATATGTTTACCGATTATTGGAAGGAGCGATTTGGAATTTTTTTTTTCGGAATAGTACACTTCACAATTGGTCCCATTGTCACCAGGTCCGGATCTGATGATGGGATCCTGGAGAAATCGAGGGAACTCTTCAACTATTAACTATTACAGGCACACCTATAATGATTTCAGTATTCTTTACAGCAACTTGGGCATTTCCTCTAGGAAAAGCGGAGCCTAATTGAAGTCGGTTATTTTTTCTTTACTTAGTCTTATTGACTATTGTGCAGATACATGTAGGTACCTATACACATATGTTCCTGCATAAATTGACTATTCATCGTATAATTTCTTTACACTGTTTGTTTTACTTTGTTAATTGCGACAATGTTGAACTCGAAACAACATAAAACCAATTGACAACGTGTGACAAGTAGCACCGAACTGGAATAATTAGTACCTGCCTATCGTTGTGGCCTACTGACTTACTTCATGCTCCTGCGCATAGGCCACCAGACACTGTTAGTTTATGACATGACTTCTCTAAGTATATGAAGGATAATATTAATGTCATTATTACTGACAGTGTGTCCTTAAGACTGACGATTTACTGGTATATATCCAGGGCCGACCCTATGGTCGAACTACTTTTGGCGCCCCGTCGAGTTGTGAGGCCCGTCGCCCCTTTACTTTGACCTCGGCGCCTCTGGGCGTCAGCCCCCTTCGCCCACCCCTAAGGCCGGCACTGAACTCTAATCGATGTATGTCTTATTTGCGGGACAAACGAAAGAGACGCAGTACATATATGGGCAAGTGTGGTCAGTGCTCGGCAGGTCAGCACCTGAATATCTAGATTATCTTAGTACCTACCAACTCAGTGGCGGAGGCTCAAAAAAAATCTTAGGCAAGCCAGTGCTGTGCTGCGCCTGTCTTTATAAGCTGTGGGAAAACTGCTCAGGCGCCTAAAACCTAGTAGGCAAGCAGACGGGAATCGTATTCTATGATATGAACGCGCCGCCACGTGCTGAGTGCAGCAAGTGAGAAAAGTCTCAAAGCTAGATGTTGATTTCAATTTCAATTTCGTTTATTCTCACCCATAAGCTTACAGTAAAGACCAAAGCGCTTACACGGTAAATAAAAATAACAACAAACATATTCAACAAATTCGGAAATAAATCTAATCTATACAATACACCTATTAACAAAAATGAGATCAGACACCATAAAATATATGCAACAATTTTGAGATCAATAATAGTAGGTAATACAAATATTTCTAATTAAAACTAATTCATACACAAATACTAGTGAGATAAGTTCAAGGCCGGCATGACGGCTCTAACAAACTTGCCTAACTTATCGGCGAATATGTCGGCATCCGTTGATGTCATGTCAAGCATGTCTTTTTTGGGAAGGGACCACTAGGACATGCAAAAACGTCAGAGGTCATTTTCAAATGTTTATATTATACGGGGTTAAGTCCCAATTGTTTGTATCTAAAGTAATGTAAGGTATGTTGGGGTAAGAGCGGACTAATTTTGGACACTTTGGTAAGACCTTGAGTTTAATTTTTTTTGACTAACTTATCTAACGATTCCTTGAATTATTATTATTTGTCATAAATAAGCATGAAATATACTTTCAATGCATATTTTTAAATTCCTCATATATTTAACCGTTTTTATTTTATATAAGTCTAAAGTGAGTACATTGTATATTTTTTCATGGGAAAAGATCGGACGTACGCGGGGTAACATCGGACTATGTTCAAAACCGAACTCTGCGCAGTTACGCATATGGTTCCTAAAAATAAATATCCGTTCTTTTCCTGTCAAAACTACAAGCTCAGAATTTTATTGAATACATGAATAACAAGCGAGAAAAGTTTAAAAATAGGGCCACCACGTCCGATCTTTCCCGCGCCAAAATAAAAGTAAATCCACGTTTCTCAAACTTTTATTAGAAATACAAACAAGTGTCTGAACAACAGACAATTTGAAGTTACAGTTACATACTTACATTACTTTATCTACACACATACTGTAAACCATATAAAATGGTTCAGAAACTGTATGCAATGACAGAAACTGTTAAAACAAAAACACTGGCTTGCGGCATTAAATTAACTATTTGAGAACCGCTGATTTTTTCCATACACTTACAAACGGGTCAAGATCGGATGAATTTAGTCCGATCTTGACCCGCAAGGCGAAGATCGGATTAAATCGTACAGCCTAATCTAGCCGTTATTTGTAGTTCTAACTTACATAAAACAAGTATTATAACGATAATATGGATAATTAACACACAAAAATTGATCAAACTCCCTTGGTTGATGAGATACGTAGCCACGGGAAAGTTCGGATTTCCTGATCACTCGTCAAAAACACTGTCGTGATTTTTTGTCGCTGTCACTCACAACCTGTCGCTTTAAAGCCACGCGGTTGGATGAGGTGCGGGGCTCAACAAGATGGCCTAGGCAGGTGTGTCGCCAGCAAACGAAAATCTCTTCTAGTTTAGTAGAAAATTGAATTATCCGGTCTTGACCCGATCCGGTCTTACCCCAACATACCTTACTCGTAAATCACTTTGATAGTTTAAACTTTGGCTATAATAGAGCTGATTAAAATGGCCACTTGGATTGGATAGGTAGGTATCTATATAGTAATTTAATAAATTCTTCTTGTAATCTCACAATGTAGGTAGGTACTGAGAGAGAAAAGAGACAATTAAACGCTTTTGAAGCTGATACAGTCAGCAGCAGAAGTAGCTAAGCTTGGGGTGTTCAAAATGACCTACACACGCTCTTATTCTCTTAAAAATAAAGTCGTAGTGTCAAGCTCATTTATTAGAACACCCTACTGGCTTAGCTACTTCTGCTGCTGACTGTATGCTGACTTTAATCCATCCCATAATCCAGTCAAGGTAGGTATGTAATTTGCTCTACAATAATTAATTATGCGTCAATAATGATCATTACTATCATTAGTAAATAACCTACATTCGTTTATCAAGCTAATAATTACCGGTTAAACTAACGAATACGAGTCATCGCACGAAAATTAGATCAAGGAAACGGACTATGACAGGGAATAAGGTCGGCAACGCGCATGTAACAGCCCTGGAGTTGCAGGTATAGGCTACGGCGACCGCTTGCCTTCAGGAGCCATATTCGACATGGCATCATTGACATTAGCTGACGAGACCACTGCGAGATCACTTTTTTGTGACAGCCACAATCGCCATGGAATCACTCAAAAGTGATATCCACCTACGTCAAAATCAACACGTCTCGCTAGAGGATTGCCTCTATGGGCATGGGCGCCATCTTATTAGTTTTGACGTAGACGTCAGTATATTAGGGGAATCCCACGTAGCAAATAGTAAAGTAAGTAAAAGTAGGTAAAGAGAGCCAGCCCCCTTGAAGCATTTTATGAGAAGTCATTTGAAAGCGACATCTATATGTACAGTGCCACCAATAAGAGTAGAAATTAAAAAGTGGCTACATCGTAGTGTCGTCCCTTTCAAATCAATCTAAAAAAACGGGACGACACTACGATGTTGCCACTTTTTAATTTCTACTCTTTTTGGTGGCACTGTATTCGAGATTTGTATATAAGGGACGCGACATATGAAAATGAAAACACATAAAAATATGTTCGTCTCGTTTTAACTCACCTCTATATCCATAATCAAAAAGAGAGACGGGTATTTACGTAAAAACCCAATGCGGCCGAAAAATTCGCCATATTGTGCGCCCATGCCGTCATCGTCTGTCAGTTGAGTAGTAATTTTCATAGATATACTTACCATAGATAAACAAGATAATACACAGGCCTTGAAAAAACGAGCCGAGTGAGATGGCACACGGGGAGACCTTCATCTTCACCTCTTTCTATTAGGGTGACCACGTTAATTTCAAAAGTTAGGAATTCCTTGGGAAATCCTCGTTCAATTAATGCTAAGTATGTGTTATAATAAAAATTTGTTAGGACTGATCCTAACAAATTTTTATTCGTATGTGCAACTCATTTTAAATCCTATAGTCATAATGATATTTTGTAGAAGTTCGGAAAGAGAAGTGTTGTTAGAATGCATGAGCTTTCATATCAGCCACGACACTTATCTTTCCGAACAACCATTCCTCTGCTACTTATCTATGTCTACGTAATGATTTTTCCCATTTTTGGGCTGAGGGTTTCGGTAAAGTCTTGGCAATTAGTCCACCTACGCATTCGCATCCGAAAATCACAACCAAAACAGAACTGACAAGGACGCAACTATCTCAACTTGCTGTAGAGTGAGCAGGCGGTTATTAGATACAGTCGCCATCAAATACTGCAATACTGTACTAACCACCTTATTGGCAAGATTCAGCGGCGGCGCGTCATAGGTACAGTCGTCATCAAATATATCGGACCGGCCAGGTTACTCAACGTCTGAACACGCACTTTATCGCCTTGGAAGTAGAGGCGTTGTTCAAATACTTGTGACTACCTTGGGCGCTCCGATATATCTGATGGCGACTGCACATACACTACTGACTGGATGTGTGGAGGCTCCTATTATCTATTATCGTTGGAAAAATAAAACATTAGGAAATAAAACACACCAATATTCTAGAAATATTTAAGTCGATTATCAAAAAAATGCTGACAGCACAGCAAAATACAACTGTGCATCAAAACCGGAGATAGATGGTCTATTATTCTCATAAAGAACAAAACTCAAACCTTAAACTTGTCTCATTAGTCATATGAAGCGGACACCCTATTTCAAGATTTAAGATTTTTAACGATATTTTTACTTACTACTAGACGGACTACTAGTTATAAAATAATTATTAAAGATTTTTCGTGCTAGTTTATTAACTTATTAAAACTAGTAGTCCGCCTCGAACTGAGAACTCGCGATTTACTTGCAAACGAGTTAACCAATATAAGAAGACCCTAAGGAGGATTTTTTTCTCCTTCTAGCTCCATAACCACTTGATGGATCCTGCTCATATACGAACTTACAAATTTTATGTATCTCTGCTACAGCCCCAAGAAATTTCACAAAGATCAGAAAAACGTTACTAAAGTTATCGTCGGACAAACTATCGAAATCAAAAAGCCATCCAAATGCCGAGACGTCCCAGTAGCCAGTTGACAATTCGGTCTGGAGTTGTTTGTAAGAACTCTCTTCGCTTACGCTTCGCGAGTTCGATAATTTTAAACAAAAATAGAACCGACTTCACTTAGGATCCGCTATTCCAAGAGGAAGTTGCCGAGTTGCTTTAAAAAATAGTGAAATCACTATAGATGTGCCTATAATAGTTGAAGAGTTCCCTCGATTTCTCCAGAATCCCATCATCAGACCCCGACTTGGTGGCAATGGGACCATCTAGGGGTTATACCTAGGGTTGCCAACTGTGATTCAGAGATTCGCGGTACATTTACGATCACATTGCGGGACCAGGCTTAAAACTGCGGGACACCTACACGCGGGCTCACTCTCACTGCAATAATGCACCCCCCCCCCTCCCAAAGAAGAAATATTCTTAAATTCACAAATCACAACCTTAAATAATAGCCGCCATACACAGCGACAGGGAGTGTCGAGCGAGCGAGTGAGCGTTGATGGCGCTAGCGCGCGTTACTCGCGGTATATTCAAGTAAAATTACACGCTTTAAAATGATTCTAACATGCAAATCAACGCTCGTTTTGGTGCTGAAGTACTGATGATCTAGTCTAGTCTGAAAACGGGACAATCGGCGTCCCGCGTGGACCCCTTGCGGGACGCATGCTCTAGGGCCCCAGAAACGGGATGTCCCGCATATAGCGGGACGGTTGGCAACCCTAGTTATACCCGTTCGATTAAAAAAAATATTTGAAAATCGGTTCACGATTCACGGAGATATCGAGTAACATACATACAAAAAAGTAATAATAATAAAAATTGCCCCGTTGCCGGCGGCACCCTAGGTTAGGTTTTTTATAATGTTCTTATTGTTTTTGTATGTTTTAGATGTATTTTGTATTTTACTTTTATAAAAATATTGTAAAAAACCTGACTTAAGAGAAATGACAAATAAAGAAAAATAAAAAAATTAAAATGATAAAAAAAATTCAGTCGAATTGAGAACCTCCTCCTTTTTTGAAGTCGGTTAAAAATAAAAAAGTATGATAAGCATACGTAATTCTTGTAATCAAATATATTTAAAAACTTTTTTTGTTATTAATTTCACGCTAAATACTTTTTAACACAGAATTAATTTTTTTCCGAATGGCAACGTTTAGAGAGGGACAGAGGTCTCCCCGTTTAAGCATCTCTCTCGGCTCGTTTTCCTCCTTCACCTATGTCGAGCGAAAATTAACCTTAAAGTAATCACATTAGAGTATATTTGACTTATTGATATTTTTGGCTGATATTGCTCCAGTTTAAAGTTTCTTCATGATTATATGTCAATGCCTAAAATAATTATTTGACATTTGATATACTTCACATAAATAAACATAATAGGTACTGGAGCCTGCCATACTGTAAATTTATCAAAAATCTTATCGGTCGGCTTCCACAGCGATGTACAGCCAATCTCGGAGATCGTAAAAACATAAGTCTTAAAGACTTAAATCGAAAGAGATTAAAATTTGTTGTTTAATCACAAGGAAAAAAATTGCGCTTACGAACTTTTGGGGACTCAACTCAAGTGATATGCCGTTACCGAAATTTACGAAAACGAAGAGAATTTAAGGGGAAAGTTCTCGGTAACATTCTCCGCGGCGGTAATTATCGAGAAAATAGTTTAAATTTCCAAATATTCTTACTTTTTCAACATTATATCATTTTAATTCTTAATCAAAATATTGGTATGTATGCACGATAAGTCAACATTATTGTTTATTTATTGATATAAATATAATCGGATTTAAACCGGCCCCTGTGTTCATTTTGTGGTATATTTGTAACAAAAAACGAATATTTGGAAGAAGACAGACAAAACGTAAGACAAGAAAATAAATTATGCATTTAAAACCACACACAAAAATAAGTTATGGGGCTTCTAATAAGTATCAGATTTTGGGAAATTTAGGAAAATATTTAAAAAATCGTATCTCCAGAACGACCAAGGACGGAAAGGAAGGATATGACACCACCCACACCCCAAACAAATTTGTTGGGTCATGTCATGTGCCAAACACCCTGTATTTTCCCCTCTTCTGCCTGATATTGTGAACGCCAATCAGGCGACACTAAGATTTAAGTGCATTATGTGTTTGTAAAAATCCGCTTGTGTCGCAATTGACATCGTTCTAAACTATTCTAAAGATAAGCCCCGCCCCCATGTATCTTCCATTTCATTCTCGTCATTTTAGAAAAAATACTGCAAGAAGTTGTTTTTTTTTCGTACCTGAAGTAAGAACGTAACGCTAACTGATAACCACCGACCCGATCACATCGACATAATTGCAAATTATTAACATTATTGCTTAATAATACGAGCTATAAAATGCTTTATCTACACCCATATCATAAACCCTCCATGATGCGTTAAAAACCGCACGTTATAACCACCATAAAAATAGATTGTTTCGTTAGTAGTTAGAACAAATGTCTTATCTGTAACGATGTTATTATTTTCAAATAATAATCAAAAATTCGATTTCATTATGAAAATCCGGGTGGGCCCCGCCCGCCAGCACGCGCCCGCCCGACCGCCGGCACAATCGAGTTGGCCATAGCGATGGCGGTGCAATCCGTGCAATTGCAGTCATCCAATCATCATTTCGGGTTTATAATATGTGTGTAGATAAAGCAGTGTATGCAACTGTACGTAATTAGGCCTTAATTAAGGACCCCTATTACGTAACAGTTACATAAACTACTATTAGCGCTTTTAGCACCTCAAGTTAAGCCAGTTTTAATCGTGGTCAAATTTACTTGAGGAAAATGTTACCGAGAATTCTCCCTTTATGGTGAGAATTTCCGTAAGCTAGTAATTTCTCGACGTCACATGAATTGTATCTTATGGCTTGAAAATTAATATCACATAATTTGTTTACCTGTATATATATTATCAGTTTGTATTATGTAGCAATAGCATAGCAATAAACAATATAACTACGCTCCACTTATAGAACTTGTACAAAATTATGAATATGTACTGAAAATTTATGAATTTTTACAAGAAATTCATATGTTGTCCGTTTTCTTTTTAAGATACTTAACGTAAGCTACATTTTACAATTCTTTCTTTATTATTTATACAGAAGTTTTTTGTATGAAAATTGTATAACTTATATAGTCTTTTTTTTACGAAGATAACACCACACAACCCGTAGCAGCTTTAACCAGAGGGTACTAACATATTGCATGGGACCAGACCCAGAAAACCCCTCCATTTAATTAATCTTTTCGATAGGATAAACCTATTAAACCTATTAAATGGTTACATAATGATATGGTTACCCTATCACTAGGGTTAGCCTATTGTTACGGAAACCATTTTAAATAAGGTTAACCATATTTAATGTGATTTCTCTATCGAATGTCTTAACGATATAGTTTACAATAGTTTGATCGCATTCTAAAAACACTTGATAGGGTAAACTTATTGGGGGTTTTCGATTTCGGTAAGCGCTTACCTTTGGGTTAAACCAATGATGTGCTTATCGAATTGATACGATTTGTAGTAATTTTAAACAAAAAAGAACCGACTTCACTTAGGACCCGCTATTCCAAGAAGAAGTGGCCGAGTTGCTGTAAAAAAAAGTAAAATCACTATAGGTGTGCCTATAATTGTTGAAGAGTTCCCTCTATTTCTCCAGAATCCCATCATCAGACCCCGACTTGGTGAGAATGGGACCATCTAGGGGTTATACCCGTTCGATTAAAAAAAATATTTGAAAATCGGTTCACGATTCACGGAGATATCGAGTAACATACATACAAAAAAATGATTAAAAACAGTTGAATTGAGAACCTCCTCCTTTTTTGAAGTCGGTTAAAAATAGTGAAATCACTATAGGTGTGCCTATAAGAGTTCCCTCGATTTTTCCAGGATCCTAAAAGATAAAAAGATAAAAGATATTTATTCTTCAATTTAGGCACATTACAATGCACTTATGAACGTCAGAGAGAAAAGAAACTACCACTGGTTCTAACCCTACACCTCTGACCCGAGAAGTATTACTTATTACCGGCAAGAAACTCGGCGGGACTTATTTTTTCAAAACAGTACTACAAATACATTAAAGATACTATCTACAATAATGCGTAGTTCTTCATCAGACCCCGACATGGTGACAATGGGACCATCTAGGGGTTATACCTGTTCAATAAAAAAAAATTGAAAATCAGTTTACGATTCACGGAGATATCGAGTAACATACATACAAAAAAATAATAAAAAAATAATGATAAAAAAATCAGTCGAATCGAGAACTTCCTCCTTTTTTGAAGTCGGTTAATAATAACCGTATACCCCTTCATTGGTAATCGGTACCGGTCCTTGCATGGGACCCCTGTATAAATGTGAAGTGAAAATTTGGAATGGTAAGCTCAAACATAAATTAAATAATAAACTTGTATGGATGTCATATACAAAGGAAAAAGTGACCAACGCCTCCGGTGTCATATTAATTAAAAAAATAATTTGATTTGTTCTTTCAGTTCTAGTGTTATAAATTAAATAAACAAATAAAACTTTATTATGGACAAATAGTCCATACATCTTGTTAGTTATAGTAATTTGCCTATAATTTAATGTTATCTAATATGTGTATGTACCCAAGCTAATAAGACTACTCTAACACGTATTAAATTACGCTCCTTATATCCTATCTTTAACAACGTGTATTGACGTCGACCGGGCTAGTATAGGGCTATCTCAACGCCGAGGATACGGATGAGACTGCCGCAAAGCCGAAACAGGATCCTACGTCTTTTTCTCATAATCGCAGCAAAGCCATCAGTTCGTGCCTCGGCAAACATGCCGGACGCGCTGCAATATCGTGGCAGCCCCACCCAGAACCAGAAAAGCAAAAAATTACGATTTAAAATCTTAACATCTTATGCGTCCATCGAAATAAATAAATAAATATGTTAGCCTATATACGTCCCACTGCTGGACACAGGCCTCGTTTCATACACAAGAGGGATCGAGCTATAGTCCCCATGCTGTGCTGGTCCAAAGCAGATTGGCGACTTCACATACAACTTTGGATTTCTCCGCGTATATGTATGCAGGTTTCCTCACGAAGTTTTCCTTCACCAAATAGTAAAGTATATTTCGTATATAAGTTCCGAAAAACTCATTGGTACGAGCGGGGGTTACCCGAGACCTTCGAATTGAAAGTCAGACGTCTAACCGCCAGGCTACCAACGCTTTTCAACTAGACTCCATACATAAAGCCACAATTTAAGTATGTTTACATGATCTGATCTCCGAGATGGGTTCTACAACGCTACGGAACGCTATGGAAGCTAACCGGTAAGTTTTTTGATAAATGTACAGTAGGGTGGGCTCCAGTTCCAGTACTAACATGGTGTTATCTATATTCGTAAAAAAAAACCCGCCTTTTAGTCTCTGCCATGGGATTCCCAATGTCCTGTCAACATATCTAAAATGGTGGCTAATAGCCATAGACAAACACTCTAGCGAGACCTACTATAAATTTGACAGTTAGGCGTGTCCATCTGAGGACAGATGGATATCACTCTATCACCTAGCGATTCTACTGTGACGTCCACGTCTCGTTTTTTGTCTTGTCGAATCGCGCCCCAGCTTCGCTTGCTTTCATGCTTGTTTGCCACCGACGTGATATAAATTAAAGGAATATATTAAACAACGGCTTGAACGCTTTAAATTTGTATTTTTTTTTTTATGACATAGAAGGCAAACGAGCAGACGAATCGCCTGATGGTAAGCAATTACCGCCGCCCATAGACGCCCGCAACACCAGGGTGGTCACAAGCGCGTTGCCGGCCTTTAAGATGGGAGTACGCTCTTTTCTTGAAGGTTTGAAGGTCGTATCGGTCCGGAAATACCGCAGGCGACAATTCATTCCACAGTTTTGCTGTGCGAGGCAGGAAATTTCTGGAGAAACGCACAGTTGAGGACTGCCAACCATCTAAGTGGTGAGGGTGATAATGTTGTCGCGTAGGACGGTGGCGGAAAGAGGCGGCAGGGATTAATCCGAACAATTCCTCGGAGCACTCCCCGTTATAAATGCGATAGAAAATGCAGAGCGAGGCTACATCTCTACGCAACGCCAATGACTGAAGCCGATCTGTAAGATCTGTATGCTTTTTTGGACGCTATACGCCGTCCCAGCCGGCCAACCCTCCATACAAATGAGAATTCGATACCAATTAGGTATGCCCTTATGTATTTATATGCCCTTAAAAGGATCACCATTATTTTTGTTACACCCTGTATAGTAGCTATAATAATAGCAGATATAATTGTAGGTACATAACTAAGTAAGTTGCAGTCTTCACTAATCAAGTAAGTAGGGATACTATCAGTCTCACGTAGGTATTATCAAATATTTTAGTCACAAGAATAATCACGACATTCACGACTTTTGCAGTAATACCTACTAATTTTATAAGTCGGCAATGTACATATGGGAAGACAGGGTAGATTCGTACACTGGGAGCCTTCGTACAGTGGTCATATCTCGGCTATCCAACACGCTGAAGCGTTCATATTTGTATGTAACACGGCTACCTACATGCATAGGCTACCTTCAAAAAGTAATAGCAGTGTGCGGTACAAGATTTCGCCAGAAAGAGCTGATATGTGTTTTCGCCACTCGCAACGCAAGTAATTTTGAGTTCTCCTTCGAATGCGTTTGTTTCCAAAAAATTTGGATGGACTTAGAAAAAATGCTTTAGTATTCTTTGTAAATATATGCTAAATATTGTTATTTAAACAATACTTTTGGGATTATATAAACGATATTTTTTTCATTTTGATTTTTTTCTGGTCCGTCGGATTGGGGTACCTTCGTACACTAAAAATGTATGTAATTTCATACTGTACGAGTGCACCCCATGTAAGTTAAAATCAAGAATAACATAATTGCAAAAACAGGTCAGTAAGATATGTTTAAAAGGTGATTGAAACTGGCGAAATAGCTGGTAAAATCATGAATCCCGGGGAGAAACGAATAGTGTACGGAGCTACCCCGCATGGTGGGGTGAATTCGTACAGTTCCCATTTTTTGGAAAAATCGTTATAGCTTGGCCAAGTTGCTTTATATCAAGTCAGAAATGCGCTATTATTATAGGCAGATAAATGGACAATAGCATAGCATTCGTTTCATTGTAAAATATCTGTTACAGTTTGTTTTACAAGGCTCCGAAAAAAAAGTGTACGAAGCCTCCCCATCTTCCCCTAATTATACTACGGTACGGTAGATGTAGATAGCTGTAGAAGTAGATACAGGCAGATCAAGGTCATAATATATGTAAACATATTTTTACCTTATCCTAATGAAGTAATGACAATAAGGTGAGTGTTTACGTGTGACTGTATGTAGAACCATTTAGGAGTGGTGCCATGGTATATCTCGTGTGATATCATTAGGCAAATAATTTAATATCACTGCACACTAACACGAAATTACGTGGAAACTACTTTCGGCAGTCTGGTGATATAATAAGTACGTATTGTACCGATTACGCGATTGTACAATTGTGTAGGGATGGTCGAAGCATGTAGAGCGTAACAGCTAGAGTAACCACTTCGTTCATCGCGAATCATCTATTTGCATCACTCTCTTTCTTTTATATGCAAAGAGAGATAGAGGAGGCCAAAGTGTCGTCGATTTTCGAATTTCGCGGTAGGCCCTCTGGCCTATGGGTTGTTGCTAAGTAGATGCAAACTCTTATTTTCTTAACAAAGAAGTCGTGTCAACATCACTTAGAAAACTTCACCTGCTGGCTGTACCCAACTATTTCATGTGTTTGGACAGCAAGAACATGTGCACAAAGCGTTGGTAATGGCAATTTCGAAAAGATGAGGTAAGGATGAGGTCCAGAATGGTCGTCGACTTTCACGTTTGGAAACAAGTACCAAACCCCGTAATAAGGAAGAATTCAGGAGCGCTCCGCAATTAGTAATTCAATTAGGATACACTCGCATAAAACACCGCGCATCAGGTAGCGTTGCAGTTATTTAAAAATTTCTCTTTAGGGCGGTCAAATCCATGTATACACTAAATGGCTCTGATTTTAACCTCATTCTGCTTCAATGTCGGTAAATTAAACGGATTCGCGACGATTCCAACGAACTACGATAACAATTCAGCAATTACACACACGACACCTCACGAGTACAAGAAATAGTCATTGTTTGATACTGTGCACGGTGTTGCAAATTTCGACGTTCCATACACTTCTTGAAGTGCAATACGGCCCTCTACCCCTATTAGCTAGGGATAGACACACAGATGTGTCCGACGGATATGCCCAGCGGACAAATCCGGCCGTGTATGGCGCGAATTGGACACGGATTTGTCTGCGGACACTTCTAAATAGCTCCATACATGGACGGATCCGTCCGCCGGGCATCATCATCCGGCGGACACATCTGTGCGTGTATCCCTAGCTATTTTGTTTTCGGCTAGGATTACGTGGATAGTCAATTACTCATTATTGTAGGCACACTTAGGTAGGTTACACATACAAGTTGATACAACATAGAGGGCCTACCGCGAATATCGAAATTCGAAAATTGACTAATCAATCTCTATCTTATCGCTCTTGCCAATACGAGCGATAGGAATAGAGGTCACAGCAAAGTGTCAACTATTGGGTATGTTATGTAGCATGACAAGCTCTAGCGTTTGCCCCATTCATATTAGTTGCAGGCTAATTAAGGTAAGTACCTACTTGTAAACTCCAAATATTATATTAATGTGTTTTAATACATTTAATTACAAACTTTAAAATGGTACATATAACGACTTAAAAATATCACTAAAAATATAATTAAAAATATATATTAATTATATAATAAGTAACTATTCTGTGCCTACGCATTGTAGTTGTTACTCAAATATTAAGGTCAAATTAAGGTAAGGTCAAGCTCTAGTATCGATTTAGTTCTAAAAGTTCTTCGCTCTATTTCTGTACTTCGCTCAGTAGCTACGTCTATTTTCATTTAGGTACTGTAAAACTGCTGGTTGGAAAAGTTGGAAAATATAATTAATATTATACTAGTAGTTCGCCCCGAACTGTGAACTCGCGAATCTTGTGTTTCGCCATAAATGTGCAATAGTAGAATTACTACAAATACCAAAAATAGGTATCGGGTATTAATTTTTCTCAACTAACCATCACGGTGAGACTAAACGTCCATATTAAATTGTGCGGTTGATGCGCAAAATTTTACCGCGACGAAATCGCTTCAGATTTGACAGTTTTTGTCTCATCTAAATTTAAATCCACCTCTCACATGTCTCTCACTCTGTTGCTTTGACATGTCGTTCTCATCTGTGGACCACCTATATAGGTTTCGGTCACCGTCATTATGCGTCTATGGTAACTCTCTCTCTCTAACTAATGTGTAAATGTCAGTATGCTGATGGCCCTAGCAGCCAAAGCTCTAATAAATTAAAGAAAAGTCAGTTGTCAAAATATTTACACCAAAATATAATTGAAAATATTTTTGAAATCAATTTTATGTTCCTAATTGTTATGAAACAGTAAGCAGTTAATAAGGATTTGACGAGAGTGTTAATCAATACCTTTCGTTTGATACCAAACTCAACCATACTTGCTCGTAAAAGTAGCAAATAAGATGACCAATGTAACAGGACCCCTTTACAAAACCTTTTTAGGCCTTCTAATTTCAAAACCTCCGTCTCAATCCAGCTCATATACGAACTCGCAAATTTTATTGGTCTCTGCTACAACCCCAACAAATTTCATAAAGATCGGAAAATCGTTACTAAAGTTATCGTCGGACAAACTATCTAAATCAAGAAGCCATCCAAATGCCGAGACGTCCCAGTAGCCAGGTGACAGTTGTTGTTTGTAAGGGCCCGTCCCCATGTCCGCGGTGCGGCGCCGCCACCGCAAAGCGGTGCGGCGCCGCAGGATTTTGCGACGCCGCGTCGCTTTTGCGGCGCCGCAACGCGGCACCGCTAATTCCCGCGGTGCGGCGCCGCACCGCACTCGCGGCGCCGCAAAACGGCATTGCGGCGCCGCGCTGCGGCGGCGGCACCATGCAGCTCCAAGGCCTCGGGAAAAAACAATATTGAATACTTATGTTGCTGTTAAGGTTAAGAAGGCACAGAAAAAAAATGAAGATGTAGATGGAGGTCATTTCAAAATAAATTATCAGGCGTTGAAAATAAATGGCAACTCATTCCAAAACTGTTTCCGAATGTTAATACCATGTTTTCATGAACTGATAAGCAAAGTATCTCCTCGAATGAATAAGTAGCTCATCGGTATTTATCTAGAAAACCAGCTGGACCTCTGGAGATGTTAGGATTGACTCTAACTACTATAAGAGTATAGTGAGATCATAGAGAAATCACATATTTTTAAAATCAACTTCTTATTTGATATCCATATCAAAATCAATAACATTCATATGAATCATATGAGTATTAATCATCAACAATATCGATTCAAGTATGGCTACATATTAATGATTAGGTACAAACTTAACAACTTTTATATAAATATAAATTAACTGCTTACAAAATATAAACTTGTTAATAACAAACTCCCCAACGATATCTGGGCCGACCCACCGGACGGCGACCAGTCGGTCGTCCCAAGAACGCTTTCTTGACAGCCCGATCCTCACCCATTCTCTGTAGGTGACCGAACCAGCGAAGTATATGGGCTTTTGTTTCGCCTATAATATTGGGTCCGGCCACCAACTCTTCTATCTCGGCATTCCTTCGGATCCTCCAGGTACCGTCATCTCTCTTGGTAGGTCCCAGAATCTTACGGAAAACTTTCCTCTCCGCTACCAACAGCTGACTTTCTTCTTTCAGAGTTAGGGACCAGGCCTCACAGCCATACATAATGATAGGTCTTATGACGGTCTTTATATCCAAGAAGAAGAAGAAGAAGTAGCGCAGAATCGGGATAGGTGGCGTGCTCTCATTTCGGAGGCCAAGATTCTCTTTGGATCGTTGAGCCAAAATAGTTAGTTAATAACAAACTAACGGTGCCGCAGTCGCGGCGCGGCGCCGCACTGCTATTTTGCGGCACCGCGCGCGCGGTGCGGCGCCGCACCGCAGAAATTTGCAGTGTCGCGGTGCGGCGCCGCGAAAGCGGCGCGGCGTCGCAAATTCCTGCGGCGCCGCACCGCTTTGCGGCGGCGGCGCCGCACCGCGCACATGTGGACGAGCCCTTAGAACGATCTTCGCTTACGCTCCGCTCGTTCATATTGGATATTAAAGAAAACATGTGTTTATTTAATTTCTTAGCTTTTATTTACCTAACCCTGGCTCCTTGTGCTTTGTTATATCGATTACGGATAATTGCCCAATTACTTCTTGTAGGTACCTACATACATATCGTTTAATGGGACAAGTCGATTAAATAATAAATAACGTAGCCGGAAAGTCTAGTGAATACTTACTTAAAACAGAAATTTCAAAAATGAAAACTTGTAGGCACCCATGGAAAGATGACCGCTCCACGCACACTTGAAACATTTTCGGACATTAAGTACGTAGCGTTTTGTCGGGCCAGACTACGGGACAATAATGCTACGGGACGGGAGTCACGGGAACATGTGACCCCATTTCCTTAGTGCGATTGATCCTCACCAACCCAACCTCACCACAATGTTCACGTGAAATACGGAATCATGTGTCAGCCCTAAGCTACTAAGGTTTCTCGCATTATTTTCGGTTGACATCATCAGCCGGTTTCCGATGGAACCGGACCATGTATTCCCATCGTTACTAAGCGTTCGCTTCTAGCAAACCAGAATAAGTCCGACCTTAAAACCCATATCAAAAACAATGAAACTCGGCAACTCGACTGAGGCAAACGTTTAGCTTGGCCGGTATAGGAATGTCCAGATCAATATGCTATTAGTGAATATGCTAAGTGGAAGGCAGACGTGATGCGCATTGCGTACCTATTCTATCTGAGCTAGCTAGCCCTATGGGAGAAGCACGTTTGTTAGTCACGTTTTGAATAGACTAATATGTATGACATACTCATAGTAGAGAAATCTAATTGTAACTAAGGCCCAAATTACTTAATATGTTTGATATATTTCCTACCATTAGTTACGTGCTTTACGCTGACAATACATTGACTAACTAAATGCCTTACCACGAAAAAAATTGAGAGCTAAGTACTTTTGCTATAGGTACCTACTAACTAACGGTTCTTATTATAGATCCTAGCATCTGGCAGCTGTTCCTCGCTGGAGGCTAGTAGCGGCTAGCAAAGGGTAAAATCAATTGAATTGTTGTTTTTCAGCACTCTATGTACCTACGTAATTATGTACATGTACATAGGGTGTATTGGGGTAATTTCGAAAGGTGGGTAATGCGGAAAATCATTCAATTATCTCTCGTATCCCACTGTAATATAAGAGTCAACTTTCGGAATTACCCGCCACTTTTCTCCTATTGAAATTACCCCAATACACCCTATACATATTGTGTGCTGCTTGTGCATGTGGTAATAAATGACAAATGACAACTCCCAAGGTAGTTACTTAATATAATTACTAAATCATAATTATTTATAACAAAAATATATACGTATAGGCAACTGGAATGGACATCGTGTGTCATAAGCAGATAATGACACACAAAGGGATCAGATTACAATATGGCATGAACATAAAGGTACTGTGAGACTGACGCTAGTAAACATACTTTCATTGTTAGTCGACATATCTAACAATGATTGTACAACAAGAAATATCGTGTACCTTATAATTAAGTCTAGAATAAAACATATCAGTATTCGTCAGAACACCGACGGTTAGTCTCTTTCTAACACATAGGGTTAGAAAGAGACTTCCTCTTGTAAATTGTCACTTGTAGCTTTATTAAATAGGTCCAATGATACTAAAAAGGACATTTAAAATGGATAATGACATGACAGACATTCGAGTGATTTTCGGAATTACCAACATTCGTTATCATTGTCACAGAGATATCACAAAGTGAGCACAGCACATGCTAAAGTTAGTTAATAAACAATATACATAACTACATCCTTATATGTGTTGATAAAAAACTGTAGTCAATGTGTTGATGTAAACATTTGATATCTATATTAATAATCTCGCGGGCCTCTACGGAAAAGTCGAACGAGACTATGCTCAAACGAAAGAACGTAAAGAATAAAGAGTTTTTGAATTGGACACTTATATCGGCAAAATTCGGATTGTCGCGTATTTTACGTTCAAAAGTGTTAATTTCGCGATTTGACGGCGGCCATATTGGTTCTTTGTCAGTGACTTCAGTGACGGGTGCGTTCGGAAATTGTGAACCATGTTTGCGTTCGGCGCATATATGTCCAACGTGCATTGCGTGTCGGACAGGTTATGTGGTCAAACAAAAGCAGGTAAAAAGTAAATAAATGCTGATAATAAATTTAATACAATACGGCTGATTTACAAAATATTATTTTACAGTAAGTCTATTAGCACTATTAAAGGAAAATGTAAAGATGTTTGCAAGTATTCGAACACTACCTACATGTTTTGTCAAAGCGGTATAACACATTGCAACCTGCAGGGCCCAATCTGTTGTGTACCCTGCCATTTCCTCCCCTCCTTCAGCTCCCTACGGGCCAGCGCCGGCCCGAGCCCTCGGTCAGGGTAGAGCGAAATCGGGTATTGGCGCCCTTCGTTGGAAGCTTTTTACCCAAAAGCGATACAGATATGTAGTTTCTTTAGTATTTTTTTATGTATGTTTTAACCAATTTTCAAAAGATTCATATTTTTATATTATTTGGCATGTAAGGTGTAACAAAAATACTGGTGATCCTTTTATGGGGATAATTGGTATCGCATTCTTATTATGAAAAACTATGAATACATTTATTTTTCGCGAAAAAATATTTTGGTTTTGTATGGAGGGTTGGCCGGCCGGGACGACGTGTCCCATACAAAAAAAAATTTTTTCGCGTCCCAAAAATTTGTGTTCTACTTTTTCTTACTCGCAACACGATACCTACACCTACCAATAATGCCCTTAAACGGATCACCAGTATTTTTGTTACACCCTGTATATTTAGTTTAAAATAAACTATTCCAAACCCTCTTAAAACCATACAGTATTTTTACAAGAATGATTATGTGCCGGAACAGGCCAATTCGCCCAGAAAATGAACAGAGTGCCCAGATTATGAATGATTTGATTCAAAAGATGAACCAGTACAAAAGCAAAATCAAGTACCCAAAAATGAATGATTTGACGCCCGTAGATGAACAATAGCCTCCTAAGGCCCAGCTATACAAGCAAAATTAGGAAATAGGGTTGATTTTGCTTTGTGCAATAATTGAAGTAAACAACGGTGAGTAAATAAATCAACTATTTCAAATTAAAATGGTTTTAACTTTTTCGAATTTAATAAACAATAGAATTAGGACCATGGGCTTTTAAAAAAATAATTATAGGTAGACGATTTTTCTAAAAAATAATGTTCAGTTTTGAATTTGCTTGTTCAAGTTTCGGGCACGATATTCATGAACTGATAAAATGAATGCAAAATTCATGTATTGGAACGCACCCTAAAAGATGAACCAGTAATTTTCTTAGTTCAAGTTTTAGTTATAGTTCTGTTAAGTGAACAGTCCCGTTTCCATATTTAAAGTAAACCCCATGATAACAGACTTAAATAAAAAAGTATCGTTCATGTTTTAGCAATAAAATCAAGGAACAATAATTTTAAACAAAAAAGAACCGACTTCACTT
Organism: Pammene fasciana; assembly: GCA_911728535.1. Taxonomy (NCBI): domain Eukaryota; kingdom Metazoa; phylum Arthropoda; class Insecta; order Lepidoptera; family Tortricidae; genus Pammene; species Pammene fasciana. The sequence goes on along the minus strand of OU452276.1, from coordinate 19,365,479 downwards.
AGGATCCGCTTTTCCAAATGGAAATGCCCGAGTTGCGGTAAAAAATACTGAAATCACTATAGGTGTGCCTATAATAGTTGAAGAGTTCCCTCGATTTCTCCAGGATCTCATCATCAGATCCGGACCTGGTGACAATGGGACCAACTGTGAGTATACCCTTTCAAACAAAAAAATAATTTTTAAAATCGGTCCAGTCGTCTCCGAATAATCGGTGAACATACATAAAAAATAAAAATCCCAACAAATTGAGAACCTCCTCCTTCGAAATCTTGAAGTCGGTTGCGAAGCAATTTAAAACATAAATGGTGTATCTCCTTTGTGAGTATTTATAAAAGTATTTGAAAAAACTAAAGTTGAACGCCATTCATCTATTGGAAAAATCACACAATATTGGAACCATAACTTAAACAATGAATATTTCATAAAATCAGTTAAAATATGCTATCTAAAATCATGTAAGTAGAAACATATTTCAATTTTATAAATTTATACGCAATTATATCTTTAAATTTGAACCGCCAATCATAAGGTTTCCATACAAACGGCGATTTTGGCGAGACTAGCGAGAGGTATAGATTTGCCGAGCTCTAAAGGTGCTCTTACACGGGCGATTTTTCGGGCAATTATTGCCCGGCGATACGTTGCCGACACTAATGGAGCAATTAATTGAGCAATACGAGGCGATTTCTAGATATTGCGGCAATTATTTCGGCAATCATTGCTCCACTCAGGTGCCTTTACATGGGCAATGTTTGGGCAATTTGCCTAGTTTCCCGAATTGCTGCATATGGGGCAATTAAGTGGAGCAAGAATGGCGCCATACTGGAGCAATGATTGCTCCATATTGAGCAATATTTCGCATTGCTTGAAATTGCTTGATAAGGCCGTGACGTCAAAATTGCGGCAATTCGGCAATTTTTATCGCCCGTGTAAGAGCACCTTAACGACCTCATACTTGGATTTATTATTTTAGAAGTTTAAAATGTCAGTCTCGGGAAAGTGATGCAGTTTTAATAAAATAACCAACCAATGTTCATCTTCTAGGGGTCCAACATCTTTATATTTGTTTTGCCTTCTTTACGTTTTTGCGCCTTTATCAGCTTTTATTTCGCGCCTTTTGAGATTAAAGCAGCGATAAAAAAATAGATAATAAAATTACCCAATATCTATCTTAGAAAATTATTAAGTAGTTACGTTACTTTTTCGGCGCCTTTGTCAGGTTTTATTTCGCGCCTTTCAAGATTAAAATCAACGATTAAAAAAAAACAAATAAATAATTTTAATCATGATATTACCCAATTAAAAAAATATAAAGAACGTTACATTTTCGGCGCCTTTATAGGCCTATATTGGCTATATTGCGCGCCTTTCAAGATCAAAAGCAGCGTTTAAAAATTAAATAATAAAATGTAATCCTGATAGACCCCATCGCTTAAAAAAAATATAAAGACGTAACTTTACACGCCTTTATTTCGCGCCTTTTAAGAGTAGCGAGTCACGCCTGATAAAAAATGTTGAAAAGGCAAAAATACCAAAAAAAATATGTACCAAAAGGTAAGGTACCCGCCGTCGCGCCACTCCATATTTTGCGCCCGCGTCACACTCGCTTTCATTTTTTTTTCTTTTGCCAATTTGGCGCCCCCCTGCCTTCCGGCGCCTAGAGCGCCCGCTCCACTCGCTCTACCCTAGGTCCGGCCCTGCTACGGGCCCTACCTTCAATTACACCTTCCAACCTGACAAATTGGGCCCTGCAGGTTGCAATGTGTAATACCGCTTTCATTGTCATGTGAATCCAAACGTCATACTCATATGCAAAGAAAACAATGAAATGACCCGCGGGTTATGTTTATTTACCTAAGTATTTTAGCTTAATATGTCTCGAATACTATTGTAGATAATTATCAGCGTTGGTTCTATGAGTGTGGTGTAGAAACTGATGCATTTTCTAATATGTTCAGGCCGGATATTGTAGCGCCGAGCGCAACAAAAGTTTGTTTACAAATGAAAAGGCTAATCATTTATTAAAATGACTGTAAGTATGACAAAATTATGTGTTATATTGAATTAACTAAAACGTAAAGTCAATCTTTGCGTAAAAAATTGCACATTTGGTTATATCTTTGAGTAAATAACCATGAATACATTAATGTTCTAAAGGATATCACGTTGTCATGAGGCATGTAGAAGATTATTTCTAAAATGAATACAAATTAATCATAGTTTAATGAAATAGGCTGTAGTCAAAATTAGGGGTGCTCATTTTTTATCCTAGGTATTCACAAATATGCTTATAAACATGAATTGTATGACCAAATGCTGTCATAAGTATAGTAAATAGTGTGTGCAATTGGATGGCGCAGTTATTCTAATGACACAGTGTGCGGATATGTATGTAAAGTTGATCCGTGCGGTTTTCACTGATGATCCAGGTTGAAAGCAGCGTGTGCAGTGTCCTGTTTTTGTGGTTTTTAATCACAACAACCTTCTTCACTTCAAAGTGAATAAATTTAATGGCTACTGTCTCTGTCTGCTGTAATTAACTTCAAGTACATTGAGCCGGAGTTAATTATTGGATCACTCAACTGGTAAAAAATTAAATTAAAAATGCATTATTTGTTGCACAAAAATAGACACAAAAAAAAGAGTGGTAATATACACTAGAAGTAAACAGAAAAACAATACTCAAGAAGGGAAAGGAAAAAAAACACAACAAACAATCAACTTAAGAACTAAATTCGCGACAATAGGCTCGGAGCTTAGCATTTGCTCCGAGTTTGGTCGGCTACACAGTGCTGTTTTTCAGCCCGCGCCTGTCTCTTGACTTATACAAAATGAAAATTTAATAGCTGGCTATAGGGTAAACATCGCATTCACAGCTTGCACTTAGTTTTTATTAGTAGTTTCTTTTTGTCTCTGTCGTTCATAAGTGCATTGTAATGTGCCTAAATTGAATAATTTTAAACAAAAAAGGACCGACTTCATTTAGGATCCGCTATTCCAAAAGGAAGTGGCAGAGTTGCTGTAAAAAATAGTGAAATCACTATAGGCGTGCCAATAATAGTTGAAGAGTTCCCTCGATTTCTCCAAGATCCCATCATCAGACCCCGACTTGGTGACAATGGGACCGTCTAGGCGATATACACGTTCGATAAAAAAAATAATTGAAAATCGGTTCACGATTCACGGAGATATCGAGTAACATACATAAAAAATAATAATAATAATGTCTCGATCAACACCTCGAGAGACTTTCGCTAGGTGGCTGGATCAAGGGTCAGATGCAGAAGGCGGTGGTCATGGATACGGCGCGGATAGTCCGCCGGTTCCTCTCACTGCGGCCCTAACCACCGGCAGCCTGGGCCCTGCCATACCCTCTAGGATAGGTTTTTTATAATGTTTTTATTGTTTTTTTTGTGTTTTTGATGTATTTTTGTACTTTACTTTTATAAAAATATTGTAAAAAACCTATCACTAAGACCAAAAATAAATAAAGAACATAATAATGATAAAAAACAGTCGAATTGAGAACCTCCTCCTTTTTTGAAGTTGGTTAATAATAAATATCTTTTATCTTTTTTATTACATGCCACCTAATACCTAAAAGGAGGGCCACGTTTTTTCGAAAGTATATAGAGGTATTACCCGAGCGAGGTAGGACGGACGGAATCCCGGGACTTTCAAAAGCCGGGATTTCAGGATCCCGGGATATTCGGGACTTTAAAAATCCAGGATTCCGGAAATGCTTCAACGGGCTTCCGGGATTTTAGGCAGCTGGGGTCTTGAAATGCGGGACAACCGAATTTTAGGGTCCTGGGAGTCCGTAACTTAAGAATACCGGGATACTGGAACTTTCAAAAACCGGGATTTTTGAACTGCACGAAGCCGAAAAACTAGGGATTCCGAGAATGCGAGAAACCGAGATATAAGGATCCTGGGACTCCGGGACTTTAGGCAACGGGTGGGTTTCCTGGATGAAAAAGCCGAGTTCCCGATATACCAGGAGTGCGACGTTCTGGGGTTTTAGGATTTCGGCATTCGGAGTGTTAGAAACCCATGCGGGAAACCAAGATATTTGAATTCCGAGATTAAAAAGCCAGTGTTACGAGTCGTTAGAAAGCCGGGATTCAAGAAATGCGGGCCGACGGGATTTAAAAGTCAAGGGAGTCCGGAGTTTTGATATCCTTGATTAGGAGACTTAAAATACGGGATTTCGGGGGGGGGGGGGTGCGCCAAAGTTCACATAAAATTTGTACTTCGATTATTGGAAGTCCGAAATTGTTGTTTATAATTTTTTTAATCATAATGATCATTTCTTATAAGTATTTTTTGTTCATAACTATCGTTACTCCGAATTATTTAATTTTATAATGTAAATCAATATAAATATCTATTATACTAATATTACTTTCCAGAGTCACCGTTAGGTACGACGACGAGCGAAGTGAGGAGGAGTGTTAGGTATCTTGCGATCACAACACAACACAATTTCGGTTAGGTTAGGTTAGGTTAGTGTGTCATCCTGCCCGAAGGGCATAACTACCCAGAATAGAAGCCCCCGCGAAGCGGGGGCTTCGTCGACCCTGTCACAGAAATGACTACTATCAACAAAAAACGTAGGAAATTATATTATGTCTCAAAAAATTCGGACAGCAAACAATTATTAACACTGTCGTTATATGAAAAAATATTAAAACCATAAAAATTATTACAATTTTATTTATGACGAATGATAATTCTGATCACAAAACGGTATTACTGAAAAAATTATGCTAAGTAATTTTATGTGAGCCAATATGGACCCGATTTCGGGAATGTGGGAAACCGGGATTTTAGGGTGCTGGGAGTCCCGGTATAAGGGATTCCGAGATTTTGAGACATAAGGAATTCTGAGTTCCAAAACAATCTGGATGGGGTCCGTGACATTATAAAGCCGGGATATAAGGCCGTATAATGCCGGACGCCGGAATTTTAGGGTTTTAGGAATCTGGAACTTTAGGGATGCAGGATTCTGAGATTTTTAAAAGCCTAGATTCCGAAAATGTGTCTCTCATAAATTTTAGAGTTTATGTCCCAGGAGTCCAGGATTTTATAAATCTGGGAATCACTAAACCCCGAATTATGGAAATAGTGAAACCGTGATTTTGGATTGCTGTGCGTGTGCACCCGAACCCGGACATAAGGGCATGCGGAATTCCGGAACTTTAGGAGGCCGGGATTCTGAAAATGCGGCTTGCTGGAGTGGTCCCAGCGGTCCAGGATTCCGCAACTTAAAAACATCGTAATTTCGGAACTGCGCGAGGCCGGGATTTTAAGATATTATAAACCAGGGATTCCGGGAATTGAAACAATCGGGATTTTAGGGTCCCGGGTGTGCCAGGACTTAGAAGTACAGGCTTACGGGACTTTAGAAATCCTAGGAATCCTGGATTGCGGGAAACCAGGTTGTTTTTACATATAATATTTTCATTATTTATTTTTTTAAATACATAACATTTATTTTACCCGAGCGAAGCCGGGTTTTCATCTAGTACTTATGTATTATCAACTGTACGTAGAAGATTGCCACTTGTAAATTATCACTATAAACAAAATTACATATGTTAATGTGATAAGACTAGGTATAAGTGCGCCACATACATATAGTCTGACTGACCAAAAAGAGCATTATTTAACAGTGGAAGTAATAAGACTAATAAGCTATACTAGTCCCTTTTTAGTAACGAGGGTAAACTAAAACAAACCCTGACCAAATTAAAGTTTTTTCCAATGTTTGTTTTATCGTTAAGACTGCGTCGATGCCGAATTGCCGTATCGTTCAAATAAATATCTACGTATTTAAGTAGGTATTCAACCGAATTCTAGACCGTTGTAGCAGATATCTGACTTAGAATGCACGGTAAACAACGATGACTAAATTTAATGTAGGTAATAAGTATCCTAAATGCGTTTTTCGTTTTTTGTATGTACAGGGTTGGGCAGAGTAACTGTCCTAGTTTAAAAGTTGTATACAAGTTTAAAAACAATATAATATGAGATGTTATGTTATTAATTATATTTAACACACTCTATATATTCCACATTAATTGATATGTTTTATTCTCTCTTCCTTAGCTTGTATAATTTTAAGCATCTTGCCATAAAAGGAATTTCACGCGGCACGGCAGCCATTATGCAAAGAAAATACGTTTTAATTACAGGAGATCGACAAGCGACAGACTAATGGAGTGTATAGTGTCTTATTAAGAGATATCCTGGAGGATATATTAGCCATAAGATGATTCCAAAAAGCCAGGCAGTCAGGGTATAACTTCATGGTGAAATGTACCACATTAGTCGGAATTTGAGGCTGACTCTTTACATTACAAAGTACGCTATACGTATCCTTAGAAAACTAATTAACTATCGATATTTCGGTATGAGGATATATGCAGAGCTTTATTAAGATGACATAAGGCTAGTTATTGGGTTTATTCTAGGGTCGGGTAGTCAAATATGGGACGACTAAGCAGAAGAGGACTTGCGTGCCGCGTGAAATTCCTTTTATGGCAAGATGCTTAAAATTATACAAGCTAAGGAAGAGAGAATAAAACATATCAATTAATGTGGAATATATAGAGTGTGTTTAATATAATTAATAACATAACATCTCATATTATATTGTTTTTAAACTTTTATACAACTTTTAAACTAGGACAGTTACTCTGCCCAACCCTGTAATGTAATGCATAATGTAGCTAGAAGACAAAAATACTAATTAACACAAAGGTATCCCACTTCTGAGTGGTAATATGTCTGTAGGCTACAGACAGTTACTTTACATTGTTCAATTTTTTTTTCCAAATTCGAAATCCTGTGTCAAAAGTGTTTGTTTATTCAGCCTCTAAAGATAATTAATATTTATTACAAGTACCTACTGGCTTCTTACTAGTATAACGGGAGCATGATGAAAAGTGCAGATAGACCATAGAGTACCGAACTCTTTGTTATTCTGATCTGTGAGAAAGACGCATGATGCGGGCAGTTTTCATTGTAGGTCGATGCAAGTTGATGTATGAATTGTATGAACATTATTCTATCCAATTATTATGTCCAGTCGCGGTAGTCAAGCGAGTGCGGTATATGAGCTTCACACGATCTCGATAAAAACAATAAAGCATCAACAAAAGCCGATCGGATCATTTTGAACAGGTAGCGTGGCCGGCTGCGATTATCACACTGCTGCTGTGTCCGCATAGATTAAAATGTATATGACTGAAGCCAGTTTTATAAAGCTACAAGTTACAATTTACAAGCGGAAGTCTCTTTCTAATACATAGGTTTAGAAAGAGTTCCGCTTGTAAATTGTAACTTGTAGCTTTATAAAACTGGCCTCTGGTGTCCGCATGCGGCGACGGTGTGCTAGTGACTAATAGCGCTCTGCGTGTGTATGTGTGTACCGCTGTCTCGTTCGCAACGCCAGTGTTACTTAAAGCCATGTTACACTTTACGTTTTTTAGTGTCCTAACTAGCATCCTAACTTTTTTCAATAGTAAATTTACTTGCTAAATGCGGTTACACTTGACTAAATTTAGAACCGTAAAACTACACAACTATAGTCCAGTACTGCAACTATAGTCCACAGCTTCAATACGTAATCTAAATATCAATGCCAGTCTTCCTTTTACCTTATTTTTTAAAATTATTCAATTATGAACCTTTTTTTAAAATTAAACGCTTCATTCAAATAAAAGTAACACCTAATCGTAGATATTCGAGTCAGTTTTGGACTATAGTTGGGAGCTTTTGGACTATAGTTGTGTAGTTTTACGGAAACTAATTCATTTAGGAAGCTAACTAGGACAAGTGTAATAGGGCTTTAAGCTTCTTCTCCTGCTGACTGTATAGGTACATAAGGTACCTACCGCATTGGTTGTAAATAGATATTATCTGTTCGCGGTTCGCGGGTCGATTTAATTGGAAGGAGAGTTTTAAGAGAAGAATCAGAAAGTCAGTCTTTCTTAAGAAGTATTTTACTGCATTTCAAGGAACAACATAATTAGGCAAATAGAAAATGTTTTAAAATTAATTATAAATACAATAAATATAGATTGTATAAGAAAAACATCTATTATTATTTACAAAAGCAAAATATAGTTAATTCCTATTAATACGCTTCGTATTAAAGATTTCGTGATCACAAAGAAAATAAAGCTAATACTCGTACAAGAGCTCTCTTGAGCCATTCATCTGCCTCACAGCAATACGAAACGTACGTATCACTTACATTACAGTCATTAAACATAGCCAAATATACTAAATAATCACCCGGAAATCTAAGCTATATTAGTACTAGTTACATATAAAAATATTGCAATATTTACATAAAGGTACTAAACATTCACGTCCATTAATGATATCGGAGTGTTATCAAACATTTTCGGGTTTATCGACAGATATGCTGTTATCACAAAACAATTATTGGTAAAGCCGATAAAATGAGAAATTCGCTAATCATATTTAGATGTTTATAGGTCCGGGACTGTAGGAATGGTTCGAGGGAGAGGAGGCTCCGTAATCGGGGGTTGAGGGTGTGGAAATGGGCGTGTTGTCCACAGGCTTGGCCAGCACCGGCGCCACGTACTCCTGGAAGCGCACGCTGGACTCCTCCTGCAGCGGCGCGGGCGGCGTGCAGCTCGGGAACGGGCTGAGCAGCAGGAACGTCCCGAAGGCCACTATGGCTGCCATTATCAAGATTATAGTGCGCGCGTCCGTTAACCCCGTCCGCAGCGCCGCCCACGCCGCCATGTTCACCAGCAGCAGCACCACCGACACCCGCACCAGCCGCACTGCCGTCGAATGTATCCTCCCTCCTCCGACGCCACTCATGTCGCTAGGCCCGTAAGCGAAATACAGGTTATGCTTATCCCCAATATGCTTGAACATGAAGTAAATCAACCCGAAAGGCGCGATCAGCGGACACGCCAAGCTGTAGACCATCGTGATGGAAAAGATCGCGAGACTCCAGGCGTAATGCACGCCGAACGGAAACTCGTACAAAATTGCTTTCTTTACGTAGCTCTTTTCAGCTTTCGATTTCGACTGCAGCAGATACCAGACGTAGAGGAAAAGTTCAGGGAATCTGATCAGTTCAAGCGCTGTACCGATGAAGCCGGAAGTGATGACGTAATTGACGAAAAACGCTCCCTTATCAGGGAGAAACACGCAGTCCCAGCGCATGGTATCGTTCTTGTGGTACACCAGCGTCCACATCATTAGCGCTTCTGCGCTGGCGAACCCGAGCGATGGCAGAATCAAGGTCATCAGAAGCAGGAACGTAACTGTCTTGGTCATGATGGAATAGTTCTGCTGGGACTTTGTCCAGTGGGACAAGAATCGGTCAGAGAATGACACTATAGCGGGCATGACTGCTGCCATCGTCCAAAGCAACAGAGTAGGGAGAAACTCAAAAATCACCCCTCCAATTTTACTAGTAGACTCGAGCTTGAAATTATTAAACAGATTTACAATAATAGCTGGTGTTGTTAAGAAGAACAGAACAATAAAGAGGAAAAAATTTACTAAAATGGCTTTTATATACCAGATGCTAGGTTGCACACTCAGGTGTTCCCATACAATGTCAGTGGGATTTGTAGCATGACTCAATATCCAGCCTCGGTGAAGGCTAAAATGGTTGATAACGTGTTCCGCTAACTGGTAGGAAGGCAAGGTTAGAAAGGCAATTCCTAATGGGTCATTTAGCACTATAGCTCGGCATCGCTTAGCTTCATCTTTCAGTCTCTTTTCTTCATTGGTATAATACTCTAAGGCATCCAACTCCGGGCCACACCACTGAGGCTTCACAGTAATTCGTTTTCCAGTCTTTTTGAAATAAGTATCCGAGTAAATGAGTGCCTCCGTAACCATTTCCCTCTTTTCTTGGACGTCGTTCAGCTGATTAATGTTGTAAGCCAGCCGTAAATCAACAATCTGAATGTGTGGGAAGTTGTGCGCAAAGTAGGTTCGGATAGTTGATTCATTTCTGTCACTTCTTGATATATTTGAGATCATGATAGTTCCAGTCATGTTAGGCGGTGAGGGCTTGCGACCAGTGCACCTCCTCATTATAAGTATAGATAACGGTAGAAATAGGATGGATAAAATTGTGTGCACCCATAGCCAGGCTGACTTACCAGGCAGATTGGACAGTGTGGTTCGACTGAAGGTACTGACGTCAACATTGAGGTTGGTGCCCTGGAAGTTGATGGGCAGGATGATGGCAATGGAGACGAGGGTAATGATGAACATGAGTGTGATGGCATGGCGCTGGAAGGAGAGGTAATGCACAGCGTCAGGGCCGCACTTGGCGAGCACCTGCTCGCGCGTGACGCGGAACACAGCCGGCAGCCACGTGAAGAAGCCTTGGTCGATGCTCAGGGACTCGTCGGCGCTGCGCCGCCGCTCCACCAGCGCTGCATCGTCCCCGCCGCGGTAGAACAGGTTCGTCCATCGACTCTTAGAGCGCTGTACGAGCGCCATCCGCCCGTAGTTCCACGCCGTCCGCCGCAGCACGGAGAACAACAGTATCAACAGAGTCCATGCTATCAAATTCAATATCAGAGTCTGAGGAATACCGTTGTACGCATTCGTTATGAACGGATTATGCGTTTGATTCACCAGCATGCAACTGTCTGTATTATTATCACGAAATAAAGTAGAACTGTTCGAGCTCGTTCCATCGTTATTCATTTTGGATTTCGCAACACAGTCGGTCAAGAACAAGAAGAGAAAGTATTCACATAATGAGCGTACAGCTGATTTGCACTATAATCTATGTTCACTGCACCAAAAAGTCACTTCCGTGTTTACAATATATTGCCTGCTGCACCATCTGCGACTACACTTTTATTGTTATGAGATTACTCTTTACAAAGCATATGACGTTTATGTCGCGGAGCCGTAGCAGTAGCACGAAGTGAAGTACGCAACGCAACACAATGGTCACAAATACAAAGACAGATGAATAGCCAATGAACATGCAATGCTATGAACAATGACGTTCATGAAACTGCGTTTCGTTAGTTATTAATGTGGCAACGAAAAATATTAAATCTACAAAATTTTGTTACAAAACCAATAAAAGTGGTTAAATAAATAGCGTAAGTTTCTCAGTGATTACAATTAAATATAATGGATCGAATAAACTACATTGTATATATATCATGCCACTGCGGCGTACAGCAGAAAATTCAAAAAAGTTAACATTGATGACGCAATTATATAAAAAATAACATATTTTTGTTAATTATAATATGTTTTGTATTTTATTTTACCAATAATCAAACACCGTATTTCTTTGAAAACGTTTCGTTTCTTTAATACTGGCTGTTTAAGTCATTGCCATTGCACATCAAAAGCCTTTAGTGAAAAAAGTATGAAAGAGATACCAAAATACAAAACCCTGGTGTACGATGAAATAGATATATCGAATTATGATGGCTCCTCTACATGATGGGCCATCATAGGGACGCAGCTATGCGTTAGAGGGAGCTAACGATATTGCGATCTCGTTCCGTCGTATAGCTGCGTCCCTATGATGGCCCATCATGTAGAGCCAGCCTGAAATGTATGAATTTCATACAAGTTCAGCCGTTCCACTCGTTCCAGTACTTTTTATATTTTGTGCAATTATTAATATTAATCATTGACCTAATTTATGTTTGAATATACTTAAAAATGGAGGAGTTTGATTGGAATAACTATTTAGAGTCAAATAAAAGTATTGCTGTACCAGAAGAATTATTTTCTCATGTAAGTAAAGTTGCGTTATTACTGTTTAATTCGATTATAGTTTGATCTTGTTTCCTTATTTGTTACTAATTTTTACATCCAATATATTACAATTAATACGTGTTAGTATGTTTATTAACTTAGAGCTAAAATTATCACAATCAGAATAAAAATATTATCACGAATTACACAACTTATTTAATTATAAGGACAAGAAGGCGTAAGTAACTTGTACGTGGTTTCTATATTTACACATTCATCGCAAGGTTAAACTTTCTTAGTAAATTGTATACGTAGGATGTAAGCTAAACATTACCTAAGTATTTATAAAAATAAGTTCAATTTTTTTGGAACATTTTGTTTAAAAAACGCAATTGGTTACATTTATCTTAAATTGGGATTATGTTCTTTTAACAGTTATTAAAAGTATTCTTTTGAATCAAATGCCTAAAAAAAATACTTACTTACAGAGGGTGTAACTGTTACACCTTGTATACCTACATGGTATTTTTAAATAAATATATTGATTTCAATCTGTTTAGGTATAAAGTCATTTAACATAAGTATTAACATTTATGATGACTATAATATTGGAAAGTATAAAATTTTGTTCAAATATTATATTTTTTATTTTGTCTTTTACGTTTTTAGCTATTTTTAACCTTGATTGATTATAAATACTACAAATTTTGCACTTTATGCCTTTGTTCTAAGGCAGTTCTTTTTTTACTTTTATCTTTGAGGTTGTATGTATGTACCTACAGTCATCATCAAATATATTGGAGCGCCCAAAGTACCTACTCAAAAATATCTGAACTTTTCAATAACTACCCATATTATTATTAGACCGGACTCTCAGTGGAGTCCCGTTTGCAAAAATTACGGACCTCATTCTGACTTCTGATATATATTGTATGGATCCCAGACATCCAATTAATAGATGTTGCCAGCCAGTTTTGTGGTCCCCCCCTCCCCACCCACCCTCACAAATTATATTAGTAAATTACAAAGATTTTTGGTTTCAATTATGGAATTTCATTATCAGATTAGTACTTATGGGTGCCTATATGTGTCATAAATAAAATACAAGCCATTACACCAATAGATAACTTTTATTTTGGGTAGTCTGAGAGTGAGGGCTAGTCGGGGAACCAGAAAAGATCGAGTACTAGGCATCATGCTGAAATCTCACTTTCCGGACTGTGAGAAAGAAGGTATCATTTCCATTCTTGACAGCGCCTCTCTTTTGTATGAGTGCATGTCTTTTATCCTGGCAGCTCCCTCTCCATTATTTTATTCTGTACCACTGCTCCGTGGCTCTCTCCTCCACCTCAATATGAAGTGATTTCATGTCCAGTATTACCTCCATTGCATGTGTTGGGGTCGTTATCATTGCCCCCGTTATCATCGATCAGGCATGCCAGTCTCTGTACCTTCATTAGGTCTCTTTGGTATTCTTTAACATGGGTTCTGTGCCACCAGACTATCGCCCCATATAGTTCTGTGGGTAGTATTATAAAAGCAGCCTAATGCATATTGCTTCGTCTCCAAAGCTCTCTCTACCCTATTGACGAGCTGGCAACGTCACAAGCGCGCGCGGCGAGTCTTGAGCAGCGGTAAAGGGGCGGGGGTGGACTGAATGACAAAGGACCACGAGCGCGCGTGGCAACATGGCTTTTTATAATGTCGAGGGTAGCAGATAGAAGAATCACAACACATTTCGCGGTCCGCTATTTTTGCAAACGAACATCTCATTGGAGCCTGCTCTATATTATATTGTGCGAGGTGATTTGGTAGGCCATAATAAACTACTTTTACTAATGGACCAACTCCGAAATCACAAAAAAATATATGTATTTCATACATTTCGCCTGATCAGACATTGACGTTTGCAATGGGGCGACACATTTTTTTTTTTGAGATATCTGGGTTCATAATGTATGTGTTCGAAATGTAGTTCAGTATGACTTACCTAATCACTTCTCACAATATGGCTGGTTATTAAAAAACACCCAGTATAGAATTGCCAGGAACTGACTGGATTTGTGACATTATTGGATGTACAATCGCCAACACTGTTAACTGACCATTGTAATCCCTATTGCTAGGGCATAAGGTCTATCGATGGTCAGTTAAGTGTGTTGCTGTTTGTACCCAACACAAGAATATTCAACCAGAGAATCGCGCCTGAACTCTAAATAAAATTAAAATTAAATAAAGAAGCGGAGAAAAAAAAAACGCTGTAACTGATTTATATGCAGTTTCTTTTTAAAAAGCAGATTTTCTAGTGTATAATCTTTCACACGTTTTATCAACATGTACAGCCGTTTAGGGGCTTTCCAAAATTTATAATTATTAATTTACCATTCATTGGTGAATGATTCAAATATTTAAATAAATTAAGAATCATATTAAAAGTATTAAAACTGCTTAGTAGTAGAAAAATTAAGCATAATACGATGAATAAGCAACACCGGTGTAATGTTCTGTTTACATTTACATCTTTATTACAAATTCATATGTTCAGGTTGAAGCAAGCCTCAACAATGGCATCAAACAAGGCATGCTACTTGAGGTGTGCCACAAGAACAACCCCGATATCTACTGGATAGCGGAAATTACTATGGTGTGTGGACACCTTCTTAGAATCAAGTTTATAGGTAAGAAATATAATTAATACAACTCCTTTCTTTTCACATTCTCCTCCTTTTTAGAAGTCGGTAAATACAGCCTACTCTAGAGATTGGGACTTAGGATTTTTTTTATACAAAGCGAGAAAATGGTGGGAAAGGGTACCAGATCTAATACCTGGTTATTTTTGTTCTAAAGGTCATGTCATGTGTATGAACTCTGACCTTATTCACGGAATTTTATTTGACATTTACAAGTAGCTTGTTACTGTAGGAAAACTTTATGAGGAAATTGTACTAATGCCACGTCAGATAAGATATGATATGACACAATAATGAGAGCAACAAAACCCATCTGTACGCCTAGCACATGATTGACACATCAGTATCGAGCGCGCGAGATAGTTTATCCGTCCTTTTCTGACTGTGTCAATTAAAAAGAGACGGGTAGTCTATCTCGCGCGCGAGATACTGTCGCATCAGTCATGTGCTAGGCGTGCTGGTTAGATTGCTATACTATCCTTATTGCTAGATACGGCCATCTGGCAGCTTTTAATGGATGGAGGTCAGAGTTACAGTATTAGGGAAATAGTACTACCAAAATAGGTAAAAAGCGCCGAAGTTGTCTCAGTTATAGAGGACAGGGCCTATATTTTCACATTACAACAATGGTACATTACTACAGAGGCCGGGAAGTAGGGGGTTGCCGGCTGAGTTATATAGACTCTCATTCTCTCAACTCATTTAGTTTCAGTGTACCTTTGGGATCCATCGCGACCGGATGCATTCGATCAACATTTAACATTCTCAACATTTTTACTAACATTACATTACTTTATAACATTTTTATAACTTAACATTTTCCAACATTAAAAACATTTTCTACTACTCTCCAGACGTTTTTACATTCACGCGAACCCGCACCCCAAACAGTATATTATTGCGGCAACAGAAACGGTAGGTTACATTACATTTTACGTCGTTTGGCACTAAGTTCCCCCAACAGAAACTTTTGGCAATCACATAATGTAATTATTTATATAATTTCTCATAATATTGCATCAAAACCTGAACTCTAGGATTAGTTTTCTTGAAGGGGGTTTGCATTCTTTGACCTCCACCATTTTACAGCTGCCAGATGTCCAAATCTATAAATAAGCATAGTATAGCAAACTGACTAGAGGGGTTTCGTTGCTCTCATTATTGTGTCTCATCTGGCGTGGCTAGCTCTCCTCTATTAGTTTTAGCAGAATCAGAATGGTTAAATTAGCCAGTCATTGTCGTAAAAGTTAGTGCCTGCGCCAATTCTTGACATTAGGTTGCTGAACACACCCTGGCTTCTTATATTGCATCCGAAACTGCATTAAAGTTGTTTTCAAATTACGTCCGGCAAACCTACGAGTATGTTTGCAGCAGCCGCGTGCATTGTGGACGTGTTTGTAACGAGGAAGTTTTTAACATATGATATGAGTATATACATACCTACTACAACTACATACACAGATGTTTGCTGGTGTGCTGCGATCGAACATTTCGTGCCGCGGGCATAAAATGGACACGTCTTAAGCTCTGTTGAAGTTGTAGTTAGGCTGCTCCACACCGAGCAAGCCGCCTCGCGAGGAAATTGCCGCGCTAAACAGCGCAGCCATATATTACGGCCGCGTAAACGCGCGTTAGCATGTGTACGGCTAGCAGTGGACCAACTTCTTGCAACCATGTCGGACCAAGACCTTGACACACAAGGATATGCCGACGACCTTGTAGTCATCGTCAAAGGCCCTTGCCTTGACACAATATTCAACCTAATGCAAGGAGCTCTAAACACAATATTCAAATGGTGTAAAGAAAATGACCTGTCCATTAATACGAGCAAGACTGTTTTAGTACCATTCACAAGGAAACGGAAGCTCGATAAACTCACAAGACCAAGACTTAATGGACAAATAATACCGTTCTCGGAAGAGGTTAAGTATGTAGGGGTCAGCTTTAACCAAAAGTTAACTTGGAACCCTCACCTCAAGAACATTATACAAAAAGCAAAAATGGCCATGTGGTCATGCTGTCGAATGGCGGGAGCAAGATGGGGCTTAAGGCCCAAAATTGCTATGTGGTTATACACAGCGGTAGTGAGGCCAATTGTCACCTACGCCTCCGCAGTCTGGTGTAACAAAACCAATCAAAAGACAGCAATAGACAGTCTAAACAGCTTGCAACGCACGGCTTGTTTAACAGTAACAGGCGCCTTCTCCTCGACACCGGGAGCGGCCCTAGATGCACTGCTAGACATCATACCACTCCACTTGCAGGTGCAAAAGGAGGCCAAGCAGTGCGTCTATAGAATATGCACGCTAAACAGGCCAAAATGGCGCTCTCGGGCATTAACCAATCTAAAGGCCTGGGTTTTTGAAAATAAAACCCTTAGCATGCCCACTGATGACACACATACCGAATGTCATCTTACCAAACTGTTCACAGTAGAAATACCCTCCAGAGACAAATGGATCAACAACCAAATGTCCACCGAAGAGGGAAGCCACATCTGGTATACGGACGGTTCCAAGAAAGGCAACGATGTGGGATGTGGGATCTATGGTGAGAGACCTAGGCTCAGAGCTAGCGTCAGCATGGGTACACAGGCCTCAATCTTCCAGGCAGAAGTCTTCGCTATCAACAAATGTGCAGAGATCAACCTGGATAGAAACCTAAGACACCAGCATATCTACATCAACTCAGACAGCCAGGCTGCTCTGCTGGCACTAGAATCCCTGGAGTCAAAATCAAAACTAGTCCAGAACTGTAAAACAAACCTAAATGTACTGGCTAACTCCAACAAAGTCACACTTAGATGGGTACCAGGACACTCCGACATCAAAGGAAACGAACAAGCAGACGAACTTGCTAGAAAGGGCGCAGACACACCCCTGGTCGGCCCAGAACCGTTTTGTGGAATCACAAAACGAGAGGCATATTCTCTGCTCAGCAACATGAAAAAAAGAGAGCAATCGATTGGTGGAAGTCCGTTAAAGGACAAGAACACTCGAAAGCTCTCATCAAAGGGTTCAACAGCAAAACTGCTAAGGAGCTTTTAGGGCTCAAAAGGCACAAAACTTGCGCGGTGACCAGAATACTGACTGGACACTGTAAGTTGAACAAACATATGTTTCAAATTGGCAAGAAACAAGATGCGACATGCAGGTTCTGTCAGGAGTCAGAGGAAACTGCAATGCACATACTCTGCTCTTGTGGACCACTAATGTCAAAAAGAAGTACCTACCTAGGGCGACACGTAGTGCAACCCTATGAGGTACAGAACATTACGGCCCAAAGAATCTGGAACTTTCTGGAGGCAACGGGCATTAGTAAAGAACTTTAAAGGGCTGTCACAATAGATCAATACTGGTCGACGCGACGTTCAAGGCCCACAAGAACGCAATAATAATAATAATAATGTGTACGGCCTGAATAAGTTGTTATGTAGTTGTAAACGCGCGTTGAGCGTTTGTCATTTGAACATGCTCTTAGTCTTGGACGAGGCGCGTTTACACTGGCCGCGCTGCTTGGCGCCGCAATTTCCACGCGAGGCGGCTCGTTAAATGTGGACCTGCCTATTTATAGGGTACCTAGGGTATGAATAACTTGATATTATTTGTGCGGTACGATCAAACTGCATGTAACACTTGAATGAACCCTTTTCAGGACCGCGCCGCTGCTCGCATGCTTAAAAATCTTTTCACCTCACTAAACCGAAGAAAATATTACATAGGTACAGTCAGCGTCAAATATATTGTAACAGCTAGAGTAGCCAAATAGTTCGTCACACCATACCAAATAAATGGTGTGACGAACTATTTGATCACTTTGGCTGTTACAATATATTTGCTATCTAAAATGCAGTTTTGCTATCTGTTTTTAAAGAATAAAAAAGGCCTTTCTGAGCTAGGGAGGTGAAAAGATTTGTGTTACACACGGTTGCAAACTTATTGTTGTGTCGCGTGTTGCAACACTCGCTACGCTCGGGATTCTATTTTTGAACTACCATCTTCGCTCAGGATTCTATTTTCGAACCATAGACTCCATTCGCTAGCTCGTAGTTCAACCCTAGAATCCATGCGCTAGCTCGTGTTTCAATTCCACACTCGCGGTTAAAATACAACTTTGCTCCCTTGTATAACAAATAACTAATTCACTTATTGATTTACAGGTGCTGACTCAGATTTCTGGTGCGACATATCCAAGACCAAAGTGCACCCTCTGGGATGGTGCGGTAAATACGACGAGCTGATCGAGCCCCCAGACGAAATCAACGAGAAGTACGGAGACTCGATCATTGAAATCATGAAGAACGCGCTTATAGACGGACAGTCCGTGTGTATGGAGGCTTTGAATAACAAAGGACTTTCGCCCATTGATAGAATCAAGACTGGGATGAAGGTGGAGGTCCAGAATATTATCGATCCGTATAGATATTGGAGTGCTACGGTAAGTTAATGATCAAAAAGCAATTAAGTGTAATTACCGTCAACTGCTACAAGTTTGCCTATAATGCTCAACTTTGCCTGGCTTGAAAATCATTGTTTTTTTCACCATACAGCTATTTATATCTTATTTCTGAGGTGGGAAAATGGCCGCCGTCTAGGGACCGCAGATTATATGCACGCTTCCCGCGGCGCGAAATGCGACGGCGGCCCGCCGCTGTCATCCAAAACAGATCCATACAATTCTATAGATTTTGATCGTGCCTCAGCCGCTCGGATTGGTGGTCGCACACGATGGGTTCGCGCGACTCGATCAAAATATAGTCTTGAATGGACCAGTTTTGGATGGCAGCGGCAGCCGCCCGTCTCGCTGCTCGAAGTTCGCGGCCTTAAAGCTAACCAATGAGGGTTTCCTGAAATCCAGGTGGCAGCACTGTGACGAAAGATGTTTTTGACAGCAGCTGTTAAAATCCACCACAAAAAATATTTAACATGATTGGTGGATGACAGCTGGATCTCTCGCCACGAT
Source organism: Pammene fasciana (assembly GCA_911728535.1). Taxonomy (NCBI): domain Eukaryota; kingdom Metazoa; phylum Arthropoda; class Insecta; order Lepidoptera; family Tortricidae; genus Pammene; species Pammene fasciana. The sequence goes on along the minus strand of OU452276.1, from coordinate 19,346,079 downwards.
GCTGCTATCTGGTGAAAAAAAAAAACGATTCAGGAAACCTTCATTGAATCGTCCATACAAAAGTTTATTGTTCTCAATAAAATTGTAAACGTTATTGCTTTTATGTTTGTAGGTGAGCGAGAACGTCGGTGGGCGGTTGCTAGTGCGATACGACGGTGCCGAGGACGACGTCGCGCCGCTGTGGCTCTTCTGCTGCAACCCGCGCCTCAGCCCCTACGGCTACGTCACCAACAAGGTGGGCACTACACCAGAGCTAGTCCGACCGCGCCAACTGCACTCGCCGCAGTAGTAAATAAAACACTTTATTGCACTAAAACATTGTACAGTCGCCACTTATATCGGAGCGGCCAAGGCGGTCACATAAAAAACGTCTATTGTCAAGGCGATAAAGTACATATTCACTATTCAGATGTTTTTGAGTAAATTGACCGCTCCGAGATATTTGATGTTGACTGTAGACGAGACAGTTATTGTATAAAACATACAATTTAAGCTCAAGCATTAAGTCCGCCTTTTGTACATCAAGTTTTTCTTTTGTGCAATAAGGTTAAATAAATAAATAAATTTGTACGATGGCGAACTTACCCCTTAAAGGGATCTCTTCCAGCAATGACAATGTATGGCCGCGCCGGACTTAAAGCAATGACGCCAACACACTTGGCGTATTTGTCTAAATATTCATATTGCGTGTCTTTCTTACTTTATTTCACACAAAAAAAATATAACACAAAAATCTGTGGACGAGTTTAGTGAAGGGTCCCACTTTGTTACGATGTCTGTATATAATGACGCCGTATTGTTTTATTGACAGTAAACGCAAAAATTAATACATGAAAAAACGAGTTTTTTTAACGCATCCTTTAAATAGGTATCCTTTTTTCAGGGTTCGCCGTGGCAATTTAAATATCCCGGCAAGGTGAACAAGTTCTCATGTAAGAACAAGCTGAGTACGCAGCTCAGGCAGAGTGCTGAGGAGTCTATCAAGGAACCGACGCCGCCGGACCTCTTCCAGGTACCTATATATTACAGACTACACTTACTACAGTCAGCCGCAAAAGTAACTAAGCGGGTAGGGTGTTCAAAATGAGCTGTACACGACTTTATTGTTAAAAGAATATAAGAGCGTGTGTAGGTCATTAAGAACACCCCACCCGCTTAGCTACTTCTGCTGCGGACTGTACAATAGTATCGGTCGATTCGATCTGTTTTGGTGATAATTGAGAACAGTCTTATGTCTACAAACTATAGTAAATTAAAAAAAAAAACATGGCAAAAGCGGCTGAACTGAAACATGTCTTTGAAACAACCATCGATAGAAATCCTGCTTCCTAATAAAATAAATTAAAAAACGCATTGAAAACGGATCACTCGTTGAAGCGCTACGGTACTGTATAGTCGGGATAAAAAATATGTTTACAATTTTATTCTGAATCTTAAATCTTTGTAATAAGGTCCACCGTCTCCGCTCCGCCGTGGGTACATCAAGTATGGCTAATAAATAATAACTGCTGACATTACGACTGTTTGCTCTAGTCATTCAAAAATACTTGAAATTAGGTACGCAGTCACGTCTGAAAATATGGATACATTTAATGCGACAAAAATATGGAGCCATAGCCACAACTATATTAGCAAAGCATAAAGTCTTGGCTACATGGTTATGTCACATTAAATGTTGCCATATTTTCAGACGTGACCGTAAATTCTAGCATACTTTAAGATTATTTGAACTTTACTGCATTTGAATAAAGTTAAATTTCGCTTAGCTAACTGTAAAATAATTTCTAAACCAAACTACGACTATCCACAGCAAAATCCAAGCTTGGAATCCCACAATTTCGTGAGCGGCATGAAAGTGGAAGCTCTAGATCCACACGACATGAAGACCATCCGACCAGCCACTGTGCTCAAGGTCTTCAACAATTTCCACTTCCTAGTGGTAATTGATGACCACTCAGATGACTTCGATGACACCAAGGCGGCCTGGCTTTGTGACTCCATGCATCCATACATTTACCCCATAGGATGGGCCAACAAACACAACTTCACCTTTAAACCACCCAAACTATGGAAAGATGGTCCATTCGATTGGGACGAATATCTCTCTATGACCTCTTCGGTACCAGCCCCCGAATACTGCTTCGGCACAAAACACCCTTTAAAAGGAATGGAATTAAACATGAAACTAGAAGCAGTTAATCCTCAAAACCATGAAGAAATCCACGTTGCGACCATAGACGCTATTATAGAACACATGGTGTGCGTAGAACTCATCCCGATACAGGAGAAATTCTGGTACGCTCAGAACAGTGATCTACTCTTCCCCGTAGGCTGGTGCGATAGTAACAACTACGAGCTACATATCCCTGATATAAATGCTGTGAAAGAACCTAAGCCTATCGAAGAGGCTAAGCCCAAAGAGGATATAAAGAAATCCACAGACGAGTGGTGCGAGAGAATTTATTTCAACTATAAATGTTATGCCGGTCCAACGATTAGTAGGAACAAGCTTTCACAGCTTCCTAAGCATGTTGGGCCGGGGCCTCTCTCTTTGGTGTTGAAAGAGGTGCTCAACAAGATGATATCGGCGTCGTATAAGCCGGCGAAACTGCTCAAGGACTGGGAGACCGAGGGGCCGCCGGAAGACGGGATGAGACTGGAAATGTTAAGGGCTAAGTAAGTCAATGTCAAATTCTCGTTATCTTACTTTTTTTACTGTTATTTCCAAACCAGAGTCTGAGTCATAGTTGAAGCATAATTTTACTTTTTTTTAATCACTGAACACTTATAATATCTCTATATCTAATAAAACCAATACGTTTCTAGATTGAAGTCCAGCACATACCACGCATACGTGCCGATCGCGACGACAGCGGTGCAAGTGGCCGCCTTCTGCCGCGACGTGTGCGGCAAGATGCAGGCGTGCCCGTGCCTCTTCGGTCCCACCGAGTACCCCGAGCAGTGCCCGCAGAACTGCCAGCAAGTCGACAAGTCCACGTTCCGTATGTACCCTATAATGTAACTCATCAGAAACTTTTTTAGGTTAATAGCCCTGTCGCCGCCATATCGTTAGGTGTCAGCTAAAAGTCACTAATTGCAAAAAAATATATAACGAAGATCAACCTTATTTTGTTACTGGTACGGTTCATTATGGCGATGAACTTGTGGTAGTAATTAGTGAGTTTGGGTTGTCACCCGACGATATAAAAATGTCAGGTTGAAGGTTGAACGCTCACGCCATACACTGTAATATAAGTGCACAGTTACCTACAGTTTAAAAGTAACTTTCAGGCATTTCTTTAAGATTTACTATCGCGTGTCATAAAAGGTAGCTCTTGAGTTGCAACACAAATTTAGTCATTGGCAGCAAAAGGGTTAAGCAAATGCATCTCCTGATGAAAATTGTTAGCAAATCCTAACTGTACGCATTTGTTCGCCAATAGGTACATTTGAGGATAAGTAAAGATTCTTACCCAATTAAACCTATAATGTGAGGAGACGTGAAGTGACTAATCTTTATATTTTTTTAGATAATCTCACTGAACGCCGGGGCAGGCCGAAAGGCAGTCTCAACGGGCGCAAAAAGAAGAAAAAGCCCGCCCCAGAAAAGAAGGAGAAAGAGCAACCTCAAGAAACCGAGAGCAATAAGGACGGAGAATCTGTCGAAGACGAACACAGCGCTGGCTCCACCCCGCCCTCCGAGTCCGGCACTCGCCCCAACTCGCCCGACAGCGACTACAAGCGCACACAGAGAAGGAAGAGAGAACCCAAGAACCACCCCAAACTCGAAATGAAAACCAGAGGCGCCAAGCTCCCAAACTTCGCCCAACAGATGAAGGAATCTCACTGGAACAAGAAGGAAGCGGAGACCATCTACAGCAGTAGCGCCAGCAAGAAACAGCACGACAGCGATTCCGAGAACGAGAGCAACGACACCAGCTCAAATTCCCGCGATGCCAAGAACATATCCGACGTTTCCGATTCCGAGGAACCGGAACTCAAGAAACTCAAGTTCACGACGTACGATCCTTTGCCGTCCGACAATAAAATGTTCGAGAAAAATACAGCCGCGTCTTGGATCAAAGGGAAATTGAAGTTATCCCCCAACCCGTTAGATTGGAGCGTAGATGATGTTTACGCCTACCTCAGGAGTACCGATGATTGCAAAGTATTAGCCGACAAGATGAGAGAGGAGGAAATAGACGGAGAAGCGTTTGTCATGCTCGACCTGACGACTATCAGGGAGATGCTACATATGAAAAAGGAGTTCGCGGTGCTTCTCTGCAAGCACATCACTAAAATCAAGTGGTATTACTTAGACAATTACGAAGATAATAGCGAATCATGATAAGCTTAATATATTTACAATGTCTAGTCCTCAATAAAGTAATGAATTGTTTCGAGCGCTTTATTAATGAAATTACAGGCCCAAGTTTGTAGCTTTGCGTAGTTTCTTACACAGGTAGCCGCAGAGACAACTTAGAAAAGATCTATCGCCGCGGTTAGCTTCGCGTTGCACTTCGTCGTTGCAGTGAATGTTTTTCTTGGCAAAGGAAATTTTGACGGGTATCTCACGGTCTGAGTAATTGGGACCGTTGTGAAGCGTCTCGATCATATCCACTTCCATTCGTTTAGTCGATCGGAACTTCATATCGTCCGCTGACGCTACAACCTTACTCATGTTTTGGTTACGTCGCTCCATGATTTGGATTTCAGACAAATGACTATTTTTATTGTTCATCTTGATTTGGAGGTATGGGTTATTGGACATTAAATATATGTTCAGTGTTTCCGCGTTGTTCACTTTTCCCTTCCACTCTTGCTTGCTTTCGCATCCTTTATCGTCACTCTCAGACTCCCTGGAACTGTAGAGCTCGTTTTTGAACGCTTCCATTACGGGTTGTATGTCTTCTAGCTTTGACATACTCGAATCGGATTTCGTGGCTGCTTTATCTTTACACTGGAAATCTGCATTTAAATTTGAGGATTCCGATGACATTATATGACGAATCATATCTTTTATAAAGTCTTCCATTTCCTCAACACAATCCCCTTGGTCCTTGCTCAATATGTCGTGAAATTTCTTCTTATACAGCTCGAAGTCATGCATATTGTCATAGAATTTACTAAAAATCTCTTCGACAGTGACTTTGAAGAATTTAATACTGGAATCCAGTGTGTTAGTGGAGCAGTCAGTTTGTAATTCCTCAGACATGTTTTGTTCAATTTTGTTTAGATACGACTCTGTGAGAGATAATCTTTCCTCATTTGAGCCGGTTGAGGTTTTGCTAGTAAGCGAGTCTTTTACCGGCATAACGTCGTAATCATACCTCTTGTAATACTCTCCTGACGCGCTGTCCGATGAACATGTAGCTATCTCCCGCCTAGAAGGATACTGAATGACTTTAGCAACGGTCATTTCAGTTGCATCACTGCCTAAACTTTTACATGACTTTACCTTACCCGCTTGGCATGCGTCGGATAAATCGTTTTCCTTGTGTTTCCTCATCAGGTAATCACAGGAACCTGAAAATAGATGCCGCAATACACATCAAATCTCTTGGAATAGCTTGACGCAACAATGGTCGCGCCACCGTATACTAATAATTTACAATCCACTCGAAGATCCAATCTAAACGTTTGACGAAGTGCTCGTTAGTAAATCGCCATGCGATTGGATGTCTCAAGAGTTTAGTATGTACTATAAAAGGATTAGCATAGATAGGCCCGACCAAGTGGGCCATATAGCCATGGTGGATAGGGGTTAAACTTTATATAAATTCATGGGGTTAAATTGGTCTAGCTAGATGAAATTCTTACTCATGGTTTAAGTCACAGCCGTGCAGCAGTGTCAGAAATGAAGCAGATTTCAGTTGATTTAGAAGCTGGATAAAAGCTAGGTGAGTATATAAAGTATATTGATTTAATTATGCATTAAAAAAGCGATGGTAGATGCTTGGCTATAATTTTGAGAGAATTTAAAATTTAACTTTAAATTCACATAAATACGAGGAACGTTAAAAAAACCTTTATGGAAAAAATGTCACAGAATAACACGTGTCAATAACTTCTTTACACTTAGACCATAACTTTTTGGTCGCTTTAATACCATTACCTAAACCCTCCTTGCAGTCTTCTATGTGTCACGTGGTAGCAAAATTATTTTCATTTCGAGTGTAAATGACGCTTGAATCCCTCGCTACGCTCCGGATTCCATTTAAGAATCCTTGATACGCTCGTGATTCTATTTTAGAATTTATTAGTCCTAGCGGTACACGCCGAAATTCAGTATAATGCTGCAAATGGTGTTAAAAGCATAAAAATCGGACCGATTGATCTTTAGGCCAAATGAATCGATTCGGCCCGTAGCAGTAAAAAAAAAAATCAGAGTGCAGTTATGACGTCATCTTTTTTTTGTATGGAAAAAAAAAAATTTTTGTTCTGAAACCTATCGTGTGTGGTATCAAATGAAAGGGCTTTCTGAGCTAATTCCAAAAATATGTCACATCATTACATTTCAGTCACATGTTTGAAATAAACATAAAAAACATTTTCAAAACATACCAAGTTTGGGCTCCTCCAGATACGACACCAAGGAATATTTTTTTGTAAAATATATCTCAAATGATACCTAATATCCTCATATCTAACCCCAAGAATGCAATTTTGAAAATAATTACATTAAGTATTTTTTTCTGATTTTTAATGTTTACAAAGTGTGTCGTATTACTCAATACGAGTACGAGTACCGTAATATCCTCCAACTTTGCCCCCAGGCGAAACTTTGCCCAACATTTTGAACAAATTCATTCATTTACGTAATTTTATAGTATTCTGGTGCGGGCAAGTGTTGATGTGAATCTCACAAAATGGGAAAGCATGGTGAGTAAAACCCATACTTATACTTATACCTGTATATAATAAGGCAATGGGGAAAGCCAGTGAAACCTTATTGTAGAGGGTGCTCTTTTAGATTCCATACAATGAGGAAAAGAAACAAAAGATGAATGGTCCTTAACAATGTACGGGAACTATGTACAGTTAAAAGGCTTTTCTTATGCAATTGTTTCCCTATAGCTTATTGCTTCAGCATTTTCATTTTAGAGTATTGTGACAGTTGCCATTACTCTAGATTGTTTATATCGTAATTCGATTTCAAAAGGATAATTAATGAAAAAGTCTTGATGTGGGCAATGTTACGTTGTAATGTAACAACTAGTGATGGCCAACTTTGCCCAAGACAAAAAAAAATCTTAGGGCTATCAGCTTTTTGTATTAACCACTCGGCACGAAAAAAGGTGATTATTGTTTTTGAAATATATATATGACGTTTTGGAACTGTTTCTTTATTTTTTTAATGTAATTGTTAATGTGAAACCATAGTATTCAATATATACATAATTTTCGTTGATCTGCCGATTTATTTGTAAACATTACTAAGATAGGTTCGTTATGATTTGTTTCTATTATAAATAATGAAATATCAACTCAACTCAACTCATTTAATTATGTTTTGTTTAATATAAATACTAATGCCTGAAAAATAAATGCATGACTAAATTAAAAAAATTAAGTCAAATGAGACAACCCTGGTACTTTGGAATGCTTGTATGCACATTGTACCGTAAAGATCAAAAACGCGTACCTATCATTGCCCACCTAATTTGTACAAAAGTTTACGTACTTATCGCTGAACTATTTAAAGGGAATGATAGGATTACCCTAGAGACTTGCTGTAATTCTTGTTTCAATACTATAATCGCATTATTTAAGCGCAAATCGACTTGAGCAATGTTGGGTAAAAGCGGGCAACAAAGGGACGCGGGGGGGGGGGGGGGGGGGAGCGGGGGCGGAATCCATGCTCAAGATAAAAAATCGAATTAAAAAAAAACTAATAATTGCACAAACACCAGTGTTTTATGATTATTTTTTTATATTTAATTGATAGATTGATAGATCCCACATTCGTAATAATGAAAAAAAAAAAAAAAAAAAACTTAGTGAAGTTATTTTCAAAATTGCTTTCTTGGGGTTTGAAATGAGGATATCAGGTATCATTTAAGGTATATTTTACAAAAAAATATTCAACCGTATTGTATTTGTAGGAGCCCAAACTTGGTATGTTTTGAAAATTATTTTTATTTTCATTTGAAACAAGTGAAATAAATATAATGATATGATATATTTTTAGAATTGGCTCAAAAAGCCCTTTCATTTGATACCACACACGATAGGTTTCAGAACAAAATTTATTTTTTTCCATACAAAAAAAAGATGACGTCATAACTGCACCCTTTTTTTTTTTTTTTTACTGCTTCGGGCCAAATCGATTAATTTGGCCTAAAGATCAATCGTTCCAATTTTCATGCTTTTAACACCATTTGCAGCATGTTTAAGGCGTACCGCTAGGACTATATTACTTATTTTAGGATTCCATGTACACCCTCGCCATAAATATGCTATTCTTGCGACACAATGTACAGTTTTTTTTTTTTTCTTCTTATGGACTTTAGGCGGTATTGCCTGTAGCCAGTGTCAAGTATAAAAATAAGAGCTTGTAAGATTCAATCTTTAGGTACAATGCATGGTACAATGTCTTCAATCGATAAGTATTTTGTTTAATCAAATAAGTTTTAGGCAACGTTGTTCGGTAGAAGTGACATAAGCCTTGTTAGTTGCTATTTGTAGAGTGATAGCTCCCTACAAAAGGCTCGAGGAGGCTACAGGTTGTTCTGAACCAATCAATGGTTACACGCCTTTTAAGACTAATTCTTCATTATCCGCACACTTGTTCGTTCGATCACCGCACAATAAGCTATCTATATTACACACTGAACCACGAAAATGAACAAAAGACAAATAATTAACCCCAACGAGCTGCGACCATGATGAGCTCAACCCATAGACTCTCCAATCTACAGTTGCTGCTGCCTTCGTCTCTACTGCAATCATGAATTCTAGTACTGGAGCCGACGGAACTGGTAATTTATCAAAATTATTTACGCTTGGCTTCCATATAAGATTGTAGAGCCCGTCTCGGAGATCACGAAAACATAAGTCTTAAAGGTCTTAAATGGGCGCTAGTATGTATGGCGTCAAGTTGAAAAAACTAAAAAATGGCCTTAATTTATCAACGAGCTAACACCTCCAAATTTTGAGACACGGTAGAGCCCACCTCAAATGACCTACATACCGAATTTAAGACCATTCCGGTGGGCGCACTAGATTTTAAGACCAGTTGAAAATACGAAAAAATGGCCTTAATTTATCAACGAGCTAACAGCTCCAAATTTTGACACACGACAAAACCCACCTCAAATAACCTACATACCAAATTTAAGACCATTCCGGTGGGCGCACTAGATTTTAAGACCATTTTAAGAAGTAATCGATTCCATACGAAAAATAGCAAATAGCTTTAAATTCGGTTCAAAAATACATTTTAATGGGTTGACATAACGGCATATTCATATTCAAGGGTCTCATAGTTAGATATGCCGTAAAAGTATACTACATAAGTCTTAAATTTGGAAAATTCATCTTAGCAGTACTTAAGTCAGGGTGTTTTGTCCTTACGTCAGGGTGTTTTGAATCACAAAATTCATTTTTCATTTTTAACTTTATGGTACAAATTTCGATTCAGAAAATCGGACGTAATTCTTATAGACGTTTTCTAACAGTCACTCATAACCCCAAACAGACAAGCGTCAAGTAAGGTGCTCCTAAAATATGTAGCTGTCTGGAAAGAAAATATTCATCTTAACGCTCCAAATTTCTAAAAGCCTGTTCCTATTGTCGGTGTGTATTTTCAGACTTTAAATAAATGAAAATACCGTTGCTTTTTTAATCAATTTTAATTTAGACACCACCATTATACTATTTTTTCAGACAGTTACATATTCTAGGAGTACCTAACTTGACGCTTGTCTGTTTAGGGTTTGAGTAAGGGTGAAAGCAAACGTACGGTGGACTGCACGGCTGCCTGGTTCGGCTGACCGAATCACACACGCACACGTCCGGTTGTGACATTTTGGCATGACATTAGGTTTTTATGCCGTACGGCGGCGAACCGTATGTGTGCGGGGAACTGGCATTTAGTATGAGAAATGCGCCTTCAGGCGACCTGACGCGGCGACCGTATACGGCGACCTGACATGCAAACCGAATGTTTGCCTGGGCCCTAACTGTTAGGAAACGCCTATAAGCATTACGGCAGATTTTCTGAATCGAGATTTTACCATTAAGTTAAAAATGAAAAATGAACTTTGTGATTCAAAACACCTTGACGTGATTCAAAACACCCTGACTTAAGTACTGCTATGACGAATTTTCCAATTTTAAGACTTATGTAGTATACTTTTACGGCATATATAACTATGAGACCCTTGAATATGAATATGCCGTTATGTCAACCCATTAAAATGTATTTTTGAACCGAATTTAAAGTATTTGCCTATTTTTCGTATGGAATCGATTACTTCTTAAAATGGTCTTTAAATTCGGTTTGCATGTCAGGTCGCCGTATACGGTCGCCGCGTCAGGTCGCCTGAAGGCGCATTTCTCATACTAAATGCCAGTTCCCCGCACACATACGGTTCGCCGCCGTACGGCATAAAAACCTAATGTCATGCCAAAATGTCACAACCGGACGTGTGCGTGTGTGATTCGGTCAGGTTAAAGCGGTATTACACATTGCAACCTGCAGGGCCCAATCTGTCAGGTTGGAAGGTGTAATTGAAGGTAGGGCCCGTAGGGAGCTGAAGGAGGGGCAGGAAGAGGCAGGGTACACAACAGATTGGGCCCTGCAGGTTGCAATGTGTAATACCGCTTTTACCGAACCAGGCAGCCGTGCAGTCCACCGTACGTTTGCTTTCACCCTTACTCAAACCCTAAACAGACAAGCGTCAAGTTAGGTACTCCTAGAATATGTAACTGTCTGAAAAAATAGTATAATGGTGGTGTCTAAATTAAAATTGATTAAAAAAGCAACGGTATTTTCATTTATTTAAAGTCTGAAAATACACACCGACAATAGGAACAGGCTTTTAGAAATTTGGAGCGTTAAGATGAATATTTTCTTTCCAGACAGCTACATATTTTAGGAGCACCATACTTGACGCTTGTCTGTTTGGGGTTATGAGTGACTGTTAGAAAACGTCTATAAGAATTACGTCCGATTTTCTGAATCGAAATTTGTACCATAAAGTTAAAAATGAAAAATGAATTTTGTGATTCAAAAAACCCTGACTTAAGGACAAAACACCCTGACTTAAGTACTGCTATGATGAATTTTCCAATTTTAAGACTTATGTAGTATACTTTTACGGCATATCTAACTATGAGACCCTTGAATATGAATATGCCGTTATGTCAACCCATTAAAATGTATTTTTGAACCGAATTTAAAGCTATTTGCTATTTTTCGTATGGAATCGATTACTTCTTAAAATGGTCTTAAAATCTAGTGCGCCCACCGGAATGGTCTTAAATTTGGTATGTAGGTTATTTGAGGTGGGTTTTGTCGTGTGTCAAAATTTGGAGCTGTTAGCTCGTTGATAAATTAAGGCCATTTTTTCGTATTTTCAACTGGTCTTAAAATCTAGTGCGCCCACCGGAATGGTCTTAAATTCGGTATGTAGGTCATTTGAGGTGGGCTCTACCGTGTCTCAAAATTTGGAGGTGTTAGCTCGTTGATAAATTAAGGCCATTTTTTAGTTTTTTCAACTTGACGCCATACATACTAGCGCCCATTTAAGACCTTTAAGACTTATGTTTTCGTGATCTCCGAGACGGGCTCTACAATCTTATATGGAAGCCAAGCGTAAATAATTTTGATAAATTAACAGTTCCATCGGCTCCAGTACTATTCGGTTTATGATTGGCTAGTCTGGTAAGTAGGTTCGATAGAATTGCGCTGGTGTCCCTACGCCCTACGGACACTTGCATTGAGCTTAGGTATTTGTAATAATATAGCAGAACAGGAACATCCTTTATAATCAAATGATATAAACACATTCTCCTAGAGTATAATTCTTTGAACACATTTCCAATAGTCCCAAAACGGCCGAATACGACGAAGCAAAAGGAGGGTTATGATTTTTCAGTAATTCGAACGCACTTAAATATTTTCAAACATCGTTGTTTGAATTCGAACGCATCAACTTTGTATAGTTTATTGTCTATGCAACAGTGAGAGCAAGACGGGCTATTTAAAAATGCGTCGTGCTGAAGCAAGATGGAGCTTATGTCATGGCCGCATTGCACGCCATAAACGTTTTGTCTATGCCGCTCCAGTCAGTCAGACAGTCATTGAACCATTTATGAACGAACGACAGCTAGAATCTCAGAGGCCCCGCCTATAAATCTGTTATTTTATTTCAGTTAGTTTTACCGCGATGATATTATTATAAAGCCGTAAATTAGGTAATAATTCAGAAATTATCATTATTGTTTTAGAAATTTGTTTACTTGGTAAAGTGTCATTGTTATAAAAATGCAATTATCGATTGACGGTTTCGTGAATAAGAAAGGAATTAGTTCGTTTTCCGGCAATAGTTCCTAGTGAACAAGTGTTATAATAGTTGTTAAAATTCCAGTGTGAATTTATGAAATAGTTGAGAACGTTCTTGTGTCATAACAGGGCGGCAATTTTGTGAATTTGTTGATACTATTTTTAGTGGGTGTTGTCATTTCCAAGCTTTATTCGGATTAGGTCATCGAGTGTGGCGAGCATGTGTGCCGGGGAAATGTGTTGTTAACAGTTTGTTTGGTTTCTCGTTAGATACACAAGTGGGAACTGCACCATGGGCACGACGATGAGGCTGTTGTGTTTTCTGGCGGTTGCGGCGCATTCATCGGCACTATGTAAGTATTTGCATATTTGTACGTACCTTTATTATCTTAACTTGTTTTGCAGTCATTTGCATATAAGCAATATCCCGTAAAGTGTCAATAATATGAAACTTGTTAGGACCTAAAAACTTCATTATATTGTGACACAAAACATTTAGCTTTGATTGTTTTGAATATAAACATGTAGAAGACAAAAGTATTTTATACCGCCCTATTACTTGTTAAAGCTTTCTGATAACCCCTGTAGCAACCAATCTTTCTATACATGTAGGTCAAATGATAAAATTAAGTCGCATGTCTCTCCACTTAGTGAAAACAGTAAATTAAAGAAAAGCTTATTATTTGTTTTTTATGTACCTACTTGTACTCAAGTTTCTTAAAATTTATATTGTTTTGCATTGATTTACAATCTAAATTGACCAGGAAAATGGTTAATTTATCTATGTAAAACCAATTATTCAATAGCCGGAAATTATAATTGTGGCTATTAAACTATTAAAATCAATTATTGTTATTTATTTCTTTTTATGTTTTATGCATAATTGTTTGTAAAATTAAAATGTTACGATTAATTTTAATTTATATCATCAAAAATTTTCCTTGGATAAAATAAATTGGTCAATTTGAGAAATATGATCTTATGATGACTGCTTATTTCTTTAAACTCTTTCATCTTATTCTTTTCTTCGCTGTATACTTCTGCTCTTTAACCGATTCTATGCGGATGAACGCCTGGCGTGTCACAAAATATTTGTTCGCCGCCACAGCCGAAAGTTTTCGAAAATGGAACACGCACGGAATTGGGTGAAGTGACATACTACTACTATGGTTGTAATCAAAAGTGGCTTTTATAAAATCAAATATTATGTGCCACTTGTTACTTTATTAAGACTGTGTCAACCGTCCCGTGGTGCCCTCATTAGGGGGATTGTACTGTTAGTCCTACTAATTCTGCAATTTTTGGTTTGGTCTTTGTCACATAGTTTCATTTTGCGTATTTTTTTGCTTCAATACCTGAACAGCAAATGGTAAAAGCCAAAAGTAAGTAACATAAAACTGTACCACATTAATCATAAGTTGTGGAATTAGTATGACTACGACATACCATGAGGGATAATGCAGAAATTGATAATTTGTTTATTAGGAAATACAATCCATCCAATAAGCAGAATCTGTCCATAACCAGAGTACTTAGTTAAAACTAAAGGATACATACATGACATGTTTATTAACCCTTTTATACAATAGGACTGATTTAGTACTTTTTTTCTAAATTATTAGCTTGTCAGTGAATGTGTTAACTTAATTTGTATAAATGTATTTAGGCATGATATTGCATGTTTCATACTTCATTTGTGTTACTTAGGATGGTCTCAACTCCAGGGATCGGAAACCAGTATTTCCTCCATACTAAAATACTGGTTAATTTCGTTCTCTTTTCGTACTTTTGTTTCCTATTTCATTTTTAACGGGGCAATCTAATAACAATAAAGCAATACCTAAATATCCTTTGACAATGACAGCAACAGCCAGGAGATAGACCGCAGAATCAATATCAGCTGGAGGAAGTATTGGAGTTTCAAAGAGCTTTTAAAGGGAAATTACAGTCTCAAACATAAGAAAACAGTAATGGACACATGCATCTTACCATGCCTTACATACGGTTCTCAAACTTGGATGCACACAAACATGAACAAATTGAAGATAAGAACATGCCAAAGAGCACATGGAAAGGAGCATTCTAAGCATAAAACTAAAGGACAAGGTCAACAGCAAATACATCCAATCCAAAACAAATATCATAGATGCACTCGAGTTTGTGCTGAAACAGAAATGGAGATGGGCCGGCCACATAGGAAGATTGACAGATGACAGATGGACCAACAAAGTCACAAAGTGGCCAGGACCTCATGGCAAAAGGATGGTAGGAAAACCCAAAACAAGATGGTCCAAGGATATCATAGCCACAGCTGGAGAAAATTGGCTAATCAAGGCTAAAGACAGAGAAAGGTGGAAAAAAATGGAGGAGGCCTATACCCGACAGGGGTCCTTAAAATAAAACAAATAATAATACAAATAGAAAACTATCACTATGCAAAACCATTAAGGAAAAATAAAGGCTTAAATAATAATAAAAAAATAATAATAATACCTAAATACAATACTGAGTTCTACATGAAGCCTATAAAATAATTAAATATATTACATTACTTGGGGTTTTTATGAAAATACCGGTTAACATCCCTGATCAACTTATAATAATTTTATTGTGCCCACCCCAGAATACCGTTTTGTACAGTGTACAAGTTGGACAAGTTTCTAAATAGATCAAAAATCACCCTGATGAAGTGTTTCCTTAAAATGTGTGGTCCTTGAGAAAATTGTACATGTCAACTTCAAAAAAAAATATGCCAATCAATCCTATTTCTAACAGACTAATATTTTAGTGTAGTACTAAACTCATAAATCTAAAGTGAAGTTTTCAATACATTTACCTATTATAAAAATAAATACATTTTATATATTACAAGTTTCATTGTATTATCAACTGCCAACCAATTTGTGACTATGAATATGATAATTTTCATATTTTTCTTTAATTGGGCTTCGGCTTCTGATCATAAAAGCAGTTGCGAGCTTCCTAAATTCGATATTTGTCGGCAGTGACATCACCGCCGCGGATAGTGAAGCAGCCCACAATGGAGGAGCAGCTGTTCATGGTGGCTCAACCTGGCGAGGCCGACAAGCCCTTCATCATCGAGTGCGAGGCCGAGGGCGAGCCAGCGCCACAGTAAGTATCCTCAACTTTATTACAGACCTAATATTTGTCGGTTGTAACGTCCCTACCGCGGATAGTGAAGCAGCCCACGATGGAGGAGCAGCTGTTCATGATGGTTCAGCCCGGCGAGGCCGACAAGACCTTCATCATCAAGAGCGAGGCCGAGGGCGAGCCAGCGCCACAGTAAGTATCCTCAACTTTATTACAGACCTAATATTTGTCGGTCGTAACATACCTACCGCGCATAGTGAAGCAGCCCACGATGTAGGAGCAGCTGTTCATGGTGGCTCAGCCCGGCGAGGCCGACAAGCCGTTCATCATCGAGTGCGAGGCCGAGGGCGAGGCACAGTAAGTGTTTTTAACTTTATTGCATGCCAAATATTTTACTGATTCTTGCTTTAGAGACCTTTGGACTACTGGCATTTTCCAAAGGCAGTTCTTTGCTGAAATACGGAAAGCATTTTGCATACCTATGTAGTAAATCGTGTAGGGGATGACTGTAAACTCCAAAGGAACTGAAATTCTGTAGGCGTAGGTCTTCGCATTCTGTGTCATAAGATATACGGAGTCATTTAATAATAAGTGTCGGCTATAATGGTCCAAATTATCAATTACTGGTCATAAAAAGGCTGTTGTAATATGCTCAGTGTTGTCCTTGAGATTATTTATAGGTAGGTACTACCTCATTGTGTAACGGACCAGCGCTTAGTACTCTTACGAAAAATTGTCATCCAATTTATGCACGCGAGTCATCTTTATATGTTCACAACAGGCCTATTTATCATTATTTAATAGGTTTGCCGCAATGTTGGTCATCTCCCAGGCAATGTTACTGGATAAAAAAAAGCTTCCTTCTCATTTCAAATAACAAATCCGTAATTAGTATCCGTATACCGGGTTTATGGAGTAGGTATTGTAGGTAAGGTAGCATACCCTGATATTAGGCGCGTCAGTAATGTAGGCCACTATAAAAACTATCATACTATAAATTAGAGGCAACTTCCTTATAATTAAACGATAAAAAGTTGCTTAAAAATATTAATCCGTATTATTAACTTTAAAATTTTATGTATTTTGTTTTGGACTGTTGCATTCAATGCCCTTGAAAGCGGCGCAAATTTTTAGGATATCAAATACACGAGCATTTTTTATTTTATATTAATAAAACATTTGCTAATCCTTTTTAGTATTTCCCGTTATCGTACCTGCCTACATGTTTGCATTTTGATAATTTACTTTTACTATGTAACTTTAAATTGAGTCTAATTATTACTTAATATGAGTACAGAAATACTTTATATGAACTATATCTAAATATTAAGCCAATTTTTACTGTTCTAGAGATGATTATTCTTTGATTACTTGTCCTTGACTATTTCCATACCATACTTGTAATAGGTATCTACTAAACCATAGGTTACCCGACCATTAATGAAAGCATAAAAACTGAATTGAGTACAGTCTGACCTGACAGGCGATTTTCGAAAGTGTTAAGATTTCTAATAATCCCGCAGATGCAGAAAATTCGTTAATTAACCATAAAATCTCAGCTAGTAAACAATTGTCGCAACTTTGGGTGCTAGAATCGGTACATCACAGCGTGGCCTGGCGCCATTCATTCCTACCCGAGTTCGTTGACACAATTACTTAAACAATGAACACATAAACTATAGTTAACTTAAGATGATGATTGCTTAACAACTGCGTTTCTTGTACTGGACGGATGAAGATCATTAGCGTTAATCCATTATACATTTTATTAGGATACAGTAAAGTTTATAATTGCAATAAACGCTTAATCCAGTGACATTACTTCATACTTTGATTTAAGCATTTATAGAGAATGTAAATTAAAATACAAGTAGTAGTTCTGCGAACCGTAGACTTCGGAGCATCTCCCCCTTTTTCCCCCCTTTCCCTTCCTCCCTTTCCTTTTTTTTTACAACAACCTCTAAGCAAGTGTGGGCCTGAGTGGCCTGACCTTTTACCCGAAAATGATTGAAATCCGTCCATAAATAACGCGGCAGCAAACTTCTCCCCTTTTCCCCCTCATTTTCCCCCAATCAAAAAAATGGCTCGACAATTTTTGGAAAATAAATCAAGGAACTTACATGCCAAATTTTATCGAAATCGGATGAAAAATGCGACCTCTATACCGACACTGACCAACCAACCAACAAACCAAACAATACACACACATCAATCTGCAAAATCGTCGTGCCAGTGCCCCAGACCCAACACACACCCGCGCGCCCGTGCGGCCTCTCCTTGTGAGTTAAAACGGAGACGTTCGTCGCCTCGCTACGCTCGGTTCCTCAAGTCCTCACTCAAATACGAAACGATAACTCTCAATTGTCAACCTAAATCAGTTTAAATAGCAATATAGACACTAAATTTCATGGATCGATTGACACAAATAAATATTTGGCAATACATTGACCCCATTCAATTCCAGCCAGATCTGCGTTCTCAAATGGTTATACTAACCCACATAAGCACATACTGACCCACAATTTGGCAGGCATTCGCATCTCTGTAGTAGCTGGCTTCTAGTTATAGCAACATACATACATCCAATCACGGTAGTCTTGATTGATTGTCCGCCTCGTTGGAGTTGTTATGTTGCATTCCAAAGATACAATGACACCATTGACACCTAAATAACATGCTATTTTGCCTATGCAAAATTGATATTTTTTTTTGAGTTCACTCTTTTTTACCTTTGCGTTGTTCCATCAGTCAGTAGATGCATAATAATCTGTAGTTTTAATATTTATAGCAGCGTTCTTCCACTCACAGTGGTTTTTGGGCTAAAGCTTTAATCTTCTCTTGTTTTTATTTAATCTTCTGTTAAAACAGTTACGAGTTGGGATTTTTTTCTCCATTTCGCGAGACGATTTGTTCAGCAAATTTCTCTTTGCAGCATTTAAAGCATAAATTATTAGCTGAATAATTCTGAGTGGTATACAGTTAATAAGTGAAAACTGGGTTAGGCATAATAGGAAGACGTTACGTAATTGATAGTTTTATTTGCATTATGGAGTTATTTGATGGCGACTCTACGACACCTCACGTTGACACCTTATAGACTCGTGTAAATTTGTCCGGAAAAATCCCCTCTTCTTAAATCAACCTGTTTCTTAGGGAGTTTTCACAGTTGTTCCCAGTGGGGACATTATAGAAAACCCATGTCGTCTCATTTAAGATATGTGTACCGTATACCGGTAGGTGTTACGAGTTACGCCGCGACGACTATCCCCCAATAGCAGTTAAATATTTGGGAGTGCCAAGTTTCATTTTCCTCCACACTGCCCGGAAAGAAATGGCGACATCAAAATCGGTTCTAAGGTCAATTTATTATTGCAAATCTTGTAAATTTTCCATAATATAATCATTAATATTGCACGTTTGTTAAGTAAGTAAAGTTTGGTAAGTTATGATTTATCATAGAACTTCGATACAAAAGCAACTTTTTCCCGATAAGTCATCCAACGTGAAAGCGAAATTGAGGTTGCATGTTCAACCGCAACTGTAATGTATTTTTGGATTACGATCGACTTACTATGATTTTAATGTTGGTAGTAAAAAAGACAGTAACGTAAATAGAGAGACGGCTGGCGTCCAAGAAACTCCTTGTATATTGCAGTCGCCATCAAAAATATCGAAGCCGCCATGGTACTCAAAAATATCTGACGCATTGACGATACGAGTAGAGGCGTTGTTCAGATATTTGGGATTATGACCACCTTTGTCGCTCCGATATATCTGATGGCGATTTACAAGGCATTCGAAATATAGAAAAGATCTTATCACAAATTGCAGATTTCCTATTTGATAACTTCTTCACTTCTCAATGGTCACTTGGAATAAACTGCTCATTTGTGTTGTGAATAAATAAGGGAAAGTTTGCGACGTATTAAAAACTTAAAAAGCGGTATTGAAAAATACTCTGTATGTGCTTTATTATTACGTAGATGCAAATAAGCCGTGGTTATATTATGAACGTTGAATGCAGCTATAATTTTAAATTTGACTGAACCACCAAATTTATTACGGCTCATTGAAGATGTGTGAGTGGGCGTGCACCGCGCAAGGCCGGCGTCTAACACCTTTACGAGTTACCTGATTTTCGTTTGTGCGAGTCTGACTTCTCCACTCCATATACTTACATAATATTACATGTAACTGTAACATATGGTATTGGTATGATTGGTAGGCATATGTTCACGTAGTTCCATAATATATGTAGACATTCTTTGTTTGTTAAAATGTCATACCCACAGAGTTTTACCATAAAGTAGTTTCTAAATGCTACTCTTTTATGGAAGCGTTTCTATCTGATATGGTTTAGCTTAAAAATATGTACTATCAGACCAAGCCTTGGCGTTCTGCCATTCTCAGAAAATCAAAAGAATAGTGTTCGTAAGCAAATGATGAATGCTCTATTACTATTAATAATGATGATGGTACTCGTAATTATGACAGCTTTTGTTTCCAGTGATTGTAGGATATATATTATCCACGAAGTCAGTAACTAGTGATAAGTGGGATAACTTTTGTACTTACATACATAAAATCTCTTGATTAGTACTAGCAGTTTCGAATCAACAATTATCATGGACCTACAGTTTTCAAATAGCTTATTAATATTATCTTGTCACATTAATAACTGTAACACATTTACAGTTAACTACTACAAGATACTAAAATGATCAATTGCCATTGCCATCAGATATATCGGAGCGGCCAAGGTGGTCACAAATTTCTGAACAACGCCTGTATTTTCAAGGCGATACAGTGCATGTTCAGATATTTTTGAGTACCTTGGCCGCTCCGATATATTTGATGGCGACTGAACAAGATCTGCAACTAGTTGTAAGATGAAAACCAAGTAAAAGCTACATGTGGGTCAAGTAGGACCGAGTGAACCGGCGCGGGCATAAAAGGTCAATGGCATTGATATCATGTACGTAAAAATAACTATGACATAATGTCAACGATTAAACACATTGGCGTTTTTATAAGTGTGTCCTTCGCGCTTATTACAAGATCATAAAAACTGCCAGTTCGAAGTAAAGTGTATAGGTACTCTGTACTGTATGATATTATTCCTATGTTCAAAGTTTTGCTATCAGTAGCATGCCCCAAAAATAAGACGGGTTGCAATGATTTTTGCTATGCATCATTTAATCGCCGGAGTAGGGGTCTAAGGGCCCCCTAATATTTAATGATTATTGATTAATGACAAATAGCATTCTCTACCAGTCAATCATAGGGTACAGAACAGAATTCTACCTTTTGCCTATTTATGAAATGATCACCAGTCTTACGACAAAACTTTATTTCACTAAGCGATACTAATTAGGGTGATCTCGCCCACCATGAACATGAGATGTTACCAAGAAACTAACTGAGCGTCATCATTCATCACCATGTACAGTCACGAACTCGGATTGTTGAGCCACATGCCATTGTAATTTAGCCGTGTTATGAATGATCGATGTTACCGACTAGCTGTCAACTGTCAGTTACATCGGTAATTTATTACACGGCTAAATTACGAACAATCGCAAGTGGCTCAACAATGCGGGTTCGTCACTGTACAAAATTACATGGACACTTTTTGAATGAATCCCGTTTCTCACATATCGATACAATTTTGTAGATCATTATTATGCGGAAGGTCATCCAATCCTCCGTGTTATGGTTTTCGGAAATTGCGTGATGGCCTGATGGCTCCTCCACATGATGTGCTATGCGTTAGAGGGAGCTAACGATATTGTATTGCGATCTCGTTCCGTCGTATAGCTGCGTCCCTATGATGACCCATCATGTAGAGCCAGCCTGTGAAGTCCATGCGGATGGTAGAAGGCCTACTAGGGCTAGTTATATTGCTTTATTTCAGTGAGAACAATACTTGTAGTTCTGAAATAGCATTTCGTCTCTCAACTCAACTGATTAGTGTTAACCCTCTGTATCATGATGTTGCCTACAGGCAACATACCACTTATACGAGTTTTAAATCTTAAGGAACATTTTTAAAGCGTTGTAAGGCATTGTAGCTTACAGTCTACATACCGATCTATAGTAAAAACATTTCAGCTTAAGTCCAATGATGGCGTTATACGTTTTATGCCAACATTTGTTAAGGGTGTCGGAAAACTTTGGAAAACACTTATTTGTTGGGTTGTTTGCTAAAATCTTTTAAAAATATGAATTGTTGATTTTATTGTCTATTTCTGTAAAAACCATTGAGGATTTTAAATGGGTTGTAACATATTTTGTTATCTACGTATAAGTTTCATGTTTTAACAGAAATTTAAGGTACTTTGTGTTTGTAGCTTCTCAGCTTTTATTTTTACTATTTCGTGAAATAAATAAAAAACGAGAAATTAAGTTTCTTATTTTTACATGTTCTACCGAATTCCATCCGAAATACGTAAAACAATGTTCCTGGGTGATAGAGGGTTAACCACAAAAACGTTACGTTATAAGGACAACAACTAGCCTGTTTAATACGCCATAAATATTCATTAATTTAAAAATCATTTTAATAATATTCAAAAAGTACTATAATAAATTTGAGTCATCGCAAACAAACCACAAAGACTATTCACATTACCAGCGGGGAGCTACCCCTCAAACAAAGGTGCATCCAGCAAACGACTGCGTGTCAACACAAAAGTTTCATTAAACTTTTGTTTGTTTTAAATCCCCGCGATTGCGGCATCGGGCCGGACTGAAAACTCATCGCTTTCGTGCTGTCTGTTAGATTCACATTTGTATACAGTTCGTGTAAAAGTCCCTAATAGTTCTGTTGTTGGTTTAAAACTCTAATAGCAATTTGCCTATGTCATGACACGATGACACAGTTTATTATAGCTAAAACGGTACTTAATCGCGTTTATAAATTTAAGTGACCGATGACCTTTTCCTCTCTCGAGGGCTGATGTGTAAAAAACCGTCAAAATATAAATCAATATTCTACTTATACCTACACTTTGAAGTTCCTACATGTAGTGGCGGCGCGTCCATAAAACACGATTCCCGTCGGCTTGCCTAAGTTTCAGACGCCTGAGCAGTTTTCCTACAGCTCATGAAGAAATTTTAAGCCAGGTTCAGCTCCGGCTTGCCTAAGAAAAAATTTGACCACCGCCACTCCACTTGCCTTGCAACATATCAAGATGACGATAATTAATCATCACCATTAAAGCTTTCTAATTTGGACTAATGAATGACGATAATAATTTGGTATAATTTTCTGTTTAAATAATCTTTAATTCAACATTTTCCATACGAAAAACTAGCACACAAAGACATTTAAAAAAAAGTTCATAACTTTTTATTTGTAAGCTAATTTCAGCGCCGAATTCAGACGAAGTTAATAATGACATGTAATACGCATAACATGTTTGTTCACATCACATCATACTGGACTCACTGGGCATTGGCATAGGCTCCCCGTCCGTTACGGTGTCGAGTGTCGCCTCTCCATTGCACTTAGTTTTGCAAACAGCTCGGCTTAACGCTGGCAGGGAGATTGCGTTGAGATAACGAGTCGTTGACATGTGAAACTGAAAACTGGCCAAGTGCGAGTCGGGTATTTCTCTATTAAGTTACGTTGTCATATGAAGGTAGGGTTGCCATACGTCAGGATTTGTCCGGACATGTCAGGATTTTTGACCCTTTGTCAGGATTGCGGCCGGACTTGGCAAGTGTCAGGATTTTAAAAAATTACCTCATATACGCTTATTACATTAGGTTAAGTACAAAACAAAAGTTTAAGTATTAAATTTTCAACAAAACAATAATGAATTTGAAAATAATTTGTTATTAAAATGGCATTGAAAGTTTGGATTAAATTACGTATATAACTTCAAATAGTATAAGATTTAGTTTAGCAAAATTCAAAAGCATTTCTTGGAAGGTTTCGAAACCGAAAGTTAAATAAGTGGCTCTACAACTTAATGACAACTGTTAAATGTCTTCAATAAACTAATTAATTAACTGCTCTTATTACAAATATAGAAATATTGTGTATTTCAAAAATTGTTTAAAAATTGTGAAAAACGCGAATACTGCGTTTCTAACCAATAAACTCTAAGTCATGTTATTTATAATTATGATTCCGGTAGCGCGGCGTTGTTTTAAGCTTTAAGAAGGGCACTGCGAATATATGTCATGTGTTAGGGCACAGCTCAGCTAATGAGAACTTGATCTAATAGGCAGCAGAGCCCGACTAAGGAAGAACCTCCACCATACAGAAAACCACAGCTAAATAGCACTAGACTGTCACTCATAGTGTTGTGTTCTCTGGCGACCTTAGAGAGCTATGAAAGGATGGGGTGTGTCGACGACGGGGGATTATCTTTTCTCTTTAGCCGGCATGAATCCTTTTTTCTAAGGGATCGGGTCGGCAACGCACATGAGATAGATACCTGGAGCTGCAGGTGTCCATATGTTACGGTAGCTGCTTACCATCAGCTGTGCATTTGGTTGCGACCGGAGTATTATTTTAAAAAAAGCTACACTAAATCGCTGTTATTACAAATGTCAGGACTTTTTGCGTGATGTCCGGATTTTTATCAGGACATTTCATTTTTCCATATGGCAACCCTATATGAAGGGATGTTTACAAAAACAACATAACTGACTACACTGGTTGACACCTGAAATGATTAACAAAGTTCTTAAAAAAGTGTCAACCACTCTAAGCAGTTATGTTGTTTTTGTAAACATCCCTTCATATATAAACACATATATTGCGTCCTAATGCTGGGCCTTCTTCCTCTTTTTTTTGCACTTAATCAAAATTATATACCTGACGCGGACTGCTTGTTTGTTTTTACATTTGAGCTAAACTAATATGCTTTTAATCACGCAAAGCGACCAAGATAAGCTATGTATAAAGTCAAGAGTCGCAGTGGCGGGGAGTCCTTCGAATTCATATCTCACCGGCGTGCCGTATTTTTCGAAAGTAGAGCTCTCTTCGTACTAAGAAAAAACCTAATGAACTCCGGCTCGTTGTTCAGCATCTTTTTCGGAAAAGCAGCCTCGACTATGTTCGAACTTACGAAAAGACGAACACTACTCGTAGCTAGCTAGTGAAACCGCCTTTTATCACAATTTCTTTGATTTTAATCCTCGGTAAAAAAACATTGGGGCCTAATTTCTTTGTTTACCATAGTGAAGTGTATTATTCGTTTTAAAATAACAACACATTTGTGTTTAAATATGAAGGTCTATCAATTGTTGTTCATTGAAGCCAAACGCAGTCTTCATTATTTAAGTGGTAAAGTCAAGAGTCTTTAATTACTCTTACTCGTCACGAGGGCTTTACAAACAATGAATTCGTCCAACTACGTTGATTGATGACAAAAACTTCAGGACAAACTCTGAGAGCTATAGGTTGTTACATATAAAAAAAAAGGGGTATGGTATCTAGGGTAAACCTAGAAGAAAACTAACCGGGTACATTTAATTATAATATATTAACTTAACTTTCCACGCTTCACTTTCAATAACATCCTTTATGTAGGTATTTATTTAGGTAAATTAACTTTCTTAAAATAATATAGGCAAGCTCTTAATTAAATTGGTAGTAGCATGAGACCAGGGCGTAGGCTGGGACTAAATATTTGTATGGACGGATTTGTAACTTAGACCACATGAATAAACTATATTAACCAGGGTATTGGGCGCCGTTTAAGTAAATAAATTGGGTATTTCTGACCTGAACGGAACGTGAACCTACGACTACGACGTCAGGCTGCCACGGGGACTGAACGATCCTGCCTCAGATCCACGCCGACCAGGGTCTAATTATGTAAAATAAATGGGCTGCGGCCTCCGCCAGCAGCGCCAGGAAGAAGATGGCCATGTAATAAGCCCGCCCCGGCCTCTGAAGACCGAAGGCTCGGGGTAGTAGGGGTAAACCACAACCCTGAAAGGGACAACATAATTAATATCTAGTAACAAGAATTCCTTGTACAATTTTGAGATAAAACGAAAGCAAGTAAATTGCAAATACATACCCACGACGGACAAGGAACCAGCTTAATATTTGGGAAGCCTGGAGTCTCCATTTCAACATCGCGGGGTTGTGGACCGCTGATGCAGCCGCTACATCAAACGACGGAAATTGGCGCTAAAAATAATATCACAAATAATTAACACTGGGTTTTCTACAACCACGAATACCATTTCGATTTCAAAATACTTACTCATCGCACGTATGAAACGTGATAATAATTTGAAAGGAACGAATGTCCTCTCCGAGACGAAAATTAGACAAGTCTTGATGACGTTTACGGCAAGTGACAGCTCCTCTGAGAGTTGCTAGTGCAGAAGATTCGATCCCTATTACGACGTCGACACGAAACAAATTAAAATGTGTATATTTTAACCTGGATTTATTAATTAAAGGAAAACTAGATTAAAAGGGTATTATCAATATATTTACGACGGCGAACGAATTAATTTTGGATAATTCTATGCGATATGAGTTGATCAAGGACAATTAAGTTAAGGAAATGGCAACACTAAACAAAATGATACTTTTTCTTCTATCCGTGGAATCCTATTATTTTTAGTTTAGGTTTAAGTAAACAACTGCTATAAATATTATGAATTTTGAAAAGGGTAGGGGGAGTAAAAATTATTATTGTTACAGTGCCTCCCTTCTCTAGTAAAATTTTGACATAGGCAAAATTTTGAGCTGGTCTCCAGCTCGCTACATTCCCCAAAATCTAGTACAATAAAATGGATTCTCTACTAGCCAAAAGAGCACCCAATCGAACCCACGCACAATATAAACTAAATCCTAACTACTAAATAGAAAACATACTGCTGCTAGACAAGACCATTAAATTTAAACATAGGGCGTTATCAGGCCGGGTCTATTTCGACGAAGGTCTGGGCGCTACTACATCTGAAAAACACTAAACAAAAAACGCGACGTATCAGACTGTGACTGAGCGACGACAAGTCTGTAAAATACACTACAAGACAACACGGTACGCAACTACAGCGAGCACAAGCGCCAACCCGTCCGCGTCCGAAGCGACCACAAGACGGCACCATAGAACGATAACAGATAACCGGTGCTTACGAATAGTGCTTTAAGGCAACTACCACAAGACACCCACCAACTACAAAACTAGTGTTCACGCATAGGGTTTTAGGGCCACTACCGCAAAGCACTAGAATACGACACTAACGGTTAAGGGAACATGTGTTTAAAATCCACCATGGCCCGAAACAGAAAAGTGAAGAAAGTGTGAAGTAGGTTTAAAACGCCTACTCCACAGTAACCACGTGAAGAGGGTTTAAAGCGCCCTCTCCACCCATTCAAAACACATAACAAGTACCACGCACTCGGTCAGTTAACGAGTTTACCCCGAATGCGATCGACAAGTAAGGTAGAAACTCCCACGTAACAACAATAAACTCCCATCTTAACAAACGCAGAAAACATTTCCCAGCAGCAGCAGTATAATACTCAAAAGGTAACACTAGGTATAGGTACTTCCAACTCCAACTAACAAACAGTAGAAAGTAAACTCGATGAGAAGTCGAGGTAGCTTTAAGTAATAATAATTACGCCTAACACTAATTAAGGAAACTCGATGATAAGTCGACATAACTTTAGTTAATAATAATTATATTTATTTCTCCCATCTGAACAACTTTATAACCTACTATAATAAATTTAAGTTAAGGGTAGAAAAATAATAAAATATGAAGTCCTACTTCCAAAATATGCACCAAGTTTAAAGGTAAAAGGAGAAAGTAATTTATAAAAGGTAAGTAAATTCCCAGCCTAGGCTCTTTACAATTTAACTGAGACAAAGTCTCTTGTAATTTTATATATAATTAAGTATGCCCGAAGGAACAAAATTTCACAAAAGACAGGCATTACTAGAATAGTAATTTGTTGCACAAGTAATAATTAAATTTAAAAAAAAACTTTTTTTTAAAACAACTCAAATAATTATGTATGACTGTACTTGAACAACCTCAGTAGATGAACTCCTCATACAATAATAGCAACATAACAAAAGTTATCATGTAAAATTTTAAGTTTCAAAAAGGTCTGCCATCAGCCACATTTACCCTAAGTAGTAACTCCACACTAATTTCCAGTAGATAAGTAATTAATTCAAGTTAAATATTTTACCTTTTCTTAAGCATAAAACTGGTTTACAATACTAAACTAAACATTTTTTTAATATTGAAAAGGTAAAACTAGGCAATAAATTTTTGGTGCTGACTGTACTTCCGCACACAGCCCTATCATATTATTAGCAGTACAGTTTTATGTGACACCAGAATATCACATATTTAAAAAGAATTTAGCATCATGGAAGATTATTTTAATTTAAACAAGTATCCAAGTGTGTACCGGCCTTATATGTAACTACAAGGTTCAAAGGTCACTCTACAAAACAAATTCAATTCTTAGTTTTTAAAGGTAAGAATGCAAACACTATTAAAAGACAATAAGTAAAAGTATAACTCCTTATAACGGTTATCAAGGTAGGTCAAAATTAAATGTAACAATATGAAATTTAATGTAAAATGATATCTCTCAGAACAAGGTACACAACTAAATAAAGCATGGTGGTCTAAGCCCATCCTCTCATGTTCACAATTTATTTAAGAGTCCGGTAACGATTTGAAAACGAAAATCGCTAATAATGACATTATGCACTTGAATTGCATTTGGTACGATAGCTTGAAGTCTTGTTATTGCAAAAAAGTACTTTATGTCTATATATATATATATTTAATACCTTAAAACTCGATTCTTACAGAGCATGTTTAGTGAGGACGTTGATTCGTGTAATTTTGTCGTAAGATTTTTAATTATTATTTGTTATGGACCCTAATATGTTTTATATTATCTGAATAAAGCATGAAATGAAGTTTATTTTTGTATTTTTATGTTTGTAAAATACTTTAGTATCTTTCCAAAAATATCACCTAAAATTCGGCAATTTTTAGCAAAATTGCTCTAGCAAAACACACTCTCCCAAAAAATATATATGAAAATGAAAAAAACTGTTACACTTATTCCTCAGGCGACTCATTTTCCAATGTATTTATATATTTTATTTACTTATATAACTTAAATTAAATCAATAAAAACCTTACTCTTTTCACCTCTCCAAGCAAAAATCGCGAAACAGGTGTTAGATTAGGGTGAATTATTTATAAATAAAGCATAAAATTAAAAAATCGTTGTATTTATTCCATCCAAAAAGAAACGATCTTTCATAATATGTATACAAAATTATAGAAGTTATGTTAGTTACTGCAAAATCGCATCAAAAAGTTGAGCGAAATCGAAAAAAAACACTACCGGACTCTTAAATTACATTGTCACACAAGCCTTTAGTCCCAAGCCCCACGTTGGGCGCCACTGTTACATATAAAAAAATGGGGTATGGTATCTAGGGTAAACCTAGAAGAAAACTAACCGGGTACATTTAATTATAATATATTAACTTAACTTTCCACGCTTCACTTTCAATAACATCCTTTATGTAGGTATTTATTTAGGTAAATTAACTTTCTTAAAATAATATAGGCAAGCTCTTAATTAAATTGGTAGTAGCATGAGACCAGGGCGTAGGCTGGGACTAAATATTTGTATGGACGGATTTGTAACTTAGACCACATGAATAAACTATATTAACCAGGGTATTGGGCGCCGTTTAAGTAAATAAATTGGGTATTTCTGACCTGAACGGAACGTGAACCTACGACTACGACGTCAGGCTGCCACGGGGACTGAACGATCCTGCCTCAGATCCACGCCGACCAGGGTCTAATTATGTAAAATAAATGGGCTGCGGCCTCCGCCAGCAGCGCCAGGAAGAAGATGGCCATGTAATAAGCCCGCCCCGGCCTCTGAAGACCGAAGGCTCGGGGTAGTAGGGGTAAACCACAACCCTGAAAGGGACAACATAATTAATATCTAGTAACAAGAATTCCTTGTACAATTTTGAGATAAAACGAAAGCAAGTAAATTGCAAATACATACCCACGACGGACAAGGAACCAGCTTAATATTTGGGAAGCCTGGAGTCTCCATTTCAACATCGCGGGGTTGTGGACCGCTGATGCAGCCGCTACATCAAACGACGGAAATTGGCGCTAAAAATAATATCACAAATAATTAACACTGGGTTTTCTACAACCACGAATACCATTTCGATTTCAAAATACTTACTCATCGCACGTATGAAACGTGATAATAATTTGAAAGGAACGAATGTCCTCTCCGAGACGAAAATTAGACAAGTCTTGATGACGTTTACGGCAAGTGACAGCTCCTCTGAGAGTTGCTAGTGCAGAAGATTCGATCCCTATTACGACGTCGACACGAAACAAATTAAAATGTGTATATTTTAACCTGGATTTATTAATTAAAGGAAAACTAGATTAAAAGGGTATTATCAATATATTTACGACGGCGAACGAATTAATTTTGGATAATTCTATGCGATATGAGTTGATCAAGGACAATTAAGTTAAGGAAATGGCAACACTAAACAAAATGATACTTTTTCTTCTATCCGTGGAATCCTATTATTTTTAGTTTAGGTTTAAGTAAACAACTGCTATAAATATTATGAATTTTGAAAAGGGTAGGGGGAGTAAAAATTATTATTGTTACAAGGTACTTATAAAACAACCACGACTCACGAAAAACTAACAGCTTAAACCGTTAATGGTACTTATATCGTTGTATTAACATGTCTTAATAAATTTCACGACTCGACTAATGGCCTCTACAATCGGCGCAACACGAAACTCGCGCGCGATTTCGAGACATTGACGTCTAGGTAGGTGCAATGAAATCAATCGACGGATTAAAAACCGCAATGTATCAGAAATCGTAAGTGACTAGTCGCTTAAGGCCTTAAGAAAGGATTTTTTGAAGTTCAACTTCTTAACTTAGTACATTGTTGGAATTGTTTAAGACTACGCTAATGGTGTTGTGGGATGAGGCTAATATATCCTTATATTTTCTATAAGCTCCGCATAACTAAGCATAACCTCAGTAGCTATTTAGATAACGGTTTAAATTAATTTATTCAATTGTTTGAAAATACCTAAACCACATTTACTAAAATACAACATAACAATGGTAACCACAAGTATTGATTACATGTAAAGTCCCTAAAGCTTAATAGGTATTGTTTACCCGCGAACCTACTTACACATTATTTTATTTACATATACCTAGGTACTTTACCATAACCTAGGTACAGTCGGCCAAAAATGTGGTCTACCATCCTACGGGTGAGGTTCGTTGAACGACGTCATGAGACAACAAGGTCGTGCATGTATTAAACTCCGTTAGAAAAGTCAACCTTAGCGATCGGTTAGATCTCGCAGAAACTTTTCAAAACTGGTAGACCACTTTCTTGGCCCACTGTACCTTAGGTACTTTACCAAAATCTAACTACCTATTGGGTCGCGTTTTTAAAGATACAATTACCAATTTTGCTTTACAAACGTCTTTAATAGGGTTTCTGGTTTCTCGACCTTTTTTATTTCTCGAGGCACGAGAATTCTCGACCACAATTTCTCGAGTTTCTCGAGTATCTCGAGAAATTTTAGAAGTTATAATAAAGCACTATATTATTTTCAAATTTTATGCTTTATTAGTTTTATCCATTTATATGTATTTTCCGACCACGGAACAATGGTGTTCCGGACCTTTGGAAGGCGTATTCGGAGCCGAAACCAACGCGCAAAGGCCCTTTCGACAATTTAATGAAAAGTGAGGGATACACTAAGCGGATGCTGCCCTTGCCCGTGTCATGGTATGCACCCAGAGACAGCGCCCGCCATGGTGTAAGGACTATTAAGTTAATGGAGTCTAAAATGTACTAGGCTATTGGGTGAATAGTATGGGTTAATTACTGGGCTATTGGGTGAAGAACCGGACGCCTGCTTAATAAAACGGTATTCAATTTTATTTCCGGCAGAGGGTGACTCTCCCTCCGCAAGATGAGATCCCATAAAAAGCGACGTCAAAGATGGCTCAAGGGCAACACCGGTGCGGGACTGAGGGTAGAGAGGTGTCACTTGACTTTAAACATATAGCCAACTCGCCACTTAGGTTTCCACATCTACCCTCGACAACGCAGCTCTAGCGACCCCACTCTGGACTGAACAGCCGGCTAAGGCAAGCCAGAGGCGGAGGACCTGTCCCACTCATCCGACAGGCTAAGCACAGACAGCATAAACTAGGCACATTAAGGGTTATATTATACACGTATTTTTTTTACTTATCGCTCTTGCGATTTATTTCTCGAATTCTCGAGGCATTGTGTTTTTTTTTCCCGTCTCGACGAAGGACAAATTTCTCGAGATTTCTCGCCTCGAGAATTCTCGAGCAGAAACCCTAGTCTTTAACTAAGCTGGTTATAAGAGAGACAAATAGCGGAATTCTATATGCAGTTTCCTACAACGCGGTCCTGGCAAACTTTTTTTTATAATTACTTCAACTTTCGATGATAATTTTGTCTGAGGTGAGTCAACTCATGCAGTCATCTCCCGTGACCGAGTCTAAATGATGTCACTTGAGATTGCCTTCCGCTTGCATGTTGATATTGTAAGCACCAATAGCTATATTGATTACCATAAATATGTGTTTTTATCAAACGTATGATTCATTGACATTTAATTTATTCAGAGTATAACTTGAAGCTTTGAAATTTACTACGATGGTTTACTGGGCTTCCGGTTTTTGATCAGAGTTTGATAAAAAATACAACAACTACTTCTACAAATATCTACGTAATTTTGTTAAAGAAAATAAATAAATAAGGAAAGATACATTGTCCACATAACTTAAAGTTTCCAGTGCTAACATTAAGACTTGTTCCGGTTTAGCATTTGGAAATTATAAATAATGATTTTTATCCTAGTAGGATCGTGTTGCCTACATAGGACATGATATATAAAGGCGAAGTCCCCTACGCACAGTATATTTATAGCGCGACCTATTCACTCGTACTGAATATTTGTAGGTCAATCAGGAGTAAGGACATTAGAATTTACATCTCTGGCACTTGAACGAGTGAACTTGCAACAGTTGCAACCGTGCCAAGAAAATTTATGCACACTTACATTTTGGGTGCAAAATACAATACAATAATAGTTCGGTTGTCAGCAAATTAGTCAACAAACTTGGCATAACTTGTCTTGTTTTTTGAGTCGCTAGGTCAGGAGATGCAAATAGAGTAACCTGACCCGATGATAACAAGGTAAGGTAGGAGGATGAACAGGCAAAATATAATCTCATCAGTCTTACTTCGCAAGGGGAATTTTAATTAAACAAACTTAAATAAACATTTTTAAAGCTTGGCTAATACTTCGGGTACTAAACATTTAATATTAAGGCCGTTCCTCGATTCGGACAAGCCACGCCCATCCGTTAGAGACACGTTTATGGCTCCCGTGCACGAAAGAAAGAGATGCAGCGCTCTTAAGGATCAGACTTTTTGACAAAACGACGATAAATAAACGAATCTATAACGTTTTGTCTAGTTTTGTTTCTGTGACTTTTGAAATAAACCAGAATACCATATTTTTAACTTAGTTATATTGCTTAATCTCTTATAGTTTACGTAAGCTCAGAAAAATAAGGGGAAAAAGGACCCAACTTCAGTTTTTTTTTCTATCGAGGCAACTTTCAGCAATCGTGTTTCGGCTTGTGCCAAAAACAAGAGTATATAGTCTAGTAATATATATTCGAAAATAAATTCAGTCCCTTTACCCGTTTAGTCACTAAAGCGTTTGAAAAAACCTATGATTTTTCAAAGTAGCCCCTTAAAACAAACGCCACATTTTCGTTGCTACCTAATTAACTTTTATCCTTAAGCAGCTACCTAATTAACTTTTATCCTTAAGCAATTCAGCTAAAAAGAGAAAAAAAAACAATTCTCGTGGCTTATTCTCTTATCGGGTTTGCTAATATCGTAAAGGTTTTATTTTCGGTATATTTCTTAACTTGCATATTAGCTCCGTTGAATTATATGAGAAGTTAATACTTGATACTCTTAACATTGTTCCTATATACCGTCAGTACACAGTCAAAAACCAAAGCTCATAAAATGACATCTCAATATTCGTTTAGTTCAGTACCTAATACGTATTGACCGTAGATACTAGTAGCAGATCATTTCGTATCTTTCCGCAACAAAGTATGATAGTACACCTGACGTTCACTACCAAGACGCTCCCTAGCTAAGGTCGTGGTCGCCCACCGGGCGATTGATCATAAATTAGACACTTACACTGCTCCGGCGACTAAAGGACACAACTCCACTTTATATTCTATTAAAACACGCCGCTTGATATGCTTAGGAAGGGTATCCTGAATGACAAACATCAGTGATATTGTCCGCGTCGGCTACTAGGACTACAAACTAGGAAATTGTGTGTTTGAGACATTTGATACACATGTATATATTATAGAAAAATATGTACATTTGTTTCATTAATAAACACTGTCTCACAGCCCTACAAACACCGCAAGTGCCATATTTCTCTTGCTCAGCGAGCCAACTAATTCAGCTAATGGCGCTAAGACTCCCTTATCAGGCGCCTGATTTACTGCTGACTGATATCTTTACCTTGACCTGACGTTATTCCTAAGTAGACACGGTGACACGTAATCAGCTTACTTACGGCCGGCATACTCACGGCAGACGACTTTTGTTGTCAAGCATTCTTTAACACTGCAGTCGACAGGAAAATTGCATTAGTTTGAGCTCCATTCGTTGCTACTGCATTTTATCCTTTCAACAACAATGTTGCAACTGCACTTAAAATGCTGACAATACCACATCCACGGACCCTAGGCAAGGCAGCTAATTTGCCGGCCAGTCCATTCGTCCTCCTCACTATAATTCCTAAATAAAAGTTACTTTTTTAGGAAATGACCTTGGGAAGTTACCTTTTTATAAACTTCTTACGTAACCTTTGTTTAACCAAACTCTTTTGTCCCCAACAGGTACAGATGGGTGAAAAACGGCAAACCCTTCCAGTATGCCAGCTACGCCGACCGAATTTCGCAGCAGCCCGGTCGGGGCTCTCTAGTCATCACCACACCCAAAGACGAAGACATTGGCCAGTACCAGTGCTTCGCCTATAACGAATGGGGCACGGCCACTTCCAACTCTGTATTCGTCCGGAAAGCAGAGCTGAACTCGTTCAAAGATGCCGGCGACGGCGCACAAAAACTGCTCACTGCTCAAGAAGGTCGTCCGTTCAAACTGACCTGCCACCCGCCCGACGGCTGGCCCAAACCCAACGTCTACTGGATGTTGCAGGGCGACCAGGGGCAGCTGAAGACTATCAACAACTCTCGAATGACCCTCGACCCTGAGGGCAACCTCTGGTTCTCGAACGTGACGCGCTACGACGCTAGCGAAGACACAAACTTGGCTTACACTTGCGCAGCCAAATCCTTGTTCAGGAACGAGTACAAGCTCGGCAACAAGGTGTTTTTGATAGTGAAGCAGACCGGAGGGATATCGCCGACGCAGAACAAGTACCCGCCCGAGGAGCAATACACCACGAGGAGGAACGAAGTTGCGCTGAGAGGGAAGAAGGCGGAGCTTTACTGTATTTATGGCGGAACGTAAGTTATATCCACTTTAATGTTGACATATTTTACTAACTTTTAAACTGCTGTTGATTTCAATCATGATCAAGATTTTGAAAAAGTATTTCTTGAGGACCTAAGAGATTGAGTTGCTTTTAAATTTATTTTAGCGATTACAATCAATCATTCAAAGTTACGGCCTCGTACAAACCCGGGTTACAAAGCACAAAGCAGGAGATCCCTGGTTCGAACCACGGTCAGTGGTCAGAGAGTATTCTTGAGTTATGGTAGCTTTTTATATACCTACATATCTAAAAAGTATGAAAGTCGAAATGATTTGTCGAGAACTTAAGTGAATCGGAAAATTAACTGGTTTGATATTTCCAGACCACTCCCTCAAATAGTCTGGAAGAAAGACGGAAGCAACATCCTTTCGTCCAGCCGCGTGACGCAGGACAACTACGGCAAGACGCTGGTGATCAACCCCGTCACCAACGGCGACAAGGGCACGTACACGTGCGAGGTCAGCAACGGCGTCGGCTCCGCGCAGTCGCACTCCATCAACCTCAACATTAAAGGTAAGGGGTGGATTACATCCCATAGCTTACAAGTTCAACCATAAACCAACTCGCGCTGTAATACGGGAGATATTTTGAAAGAATCCCTGGAAAAACACAATTATGTGAACAACACATCTATTGTCAAGGCAATAAAGTGCGTGCTTTGATATTTTAGAGTACCTTGGCCGCTTCGATATATTTGATAGCAACTGTACAATTCAGTTATGCGTATATAAGTAAAATACGAAGAAATATAATTTGGAGTTGGAATAAAGCATTCGTGTTAAACAATATTTAAAAGAGCTGAACATATTAATAAAAATGACACATTAATCACATAAAAACAGTAAAAACTTGTAGAATGACATCAGGAAAATGAGATAAAAATATCATCAATATTTATAGACTGAGCCTAATAAGTTATTACACATCGAACCTGACTCATGGGGTCACTTATCAATTTCAAAACTACTGTTACATTACATTATTGTTCATGTTCACTGATAACAACTATTACTTCATTACACAAGATACTTAAATTAGTCTTGCCCACTTTAAATAAAGATCATTTAATACTATGTTACGGTAAAAGGCTTTGTGGATGAAATATGCAAAAGCTTTATTTTTTTAAATATTTTTATAAATAGCAGGGCTGCAGGGTTAATTCGTTTTATGGTTTTCATGAATAATTTCACTTTGCCACAAGCACTATTTAAAACTAAGTAAGTAACAAAAACAATAAAGAATACACACAACGTGAAGTACCTACTTACCTCTCGTTGAGATCTGAGCATACGCATGATCTTCATTAGACGGTCCATTTCCTAAATAGACGGTCCATTCCCCAAATGATACTTTTTACATGTAGACGTAGAGAAATAACTGAAATAAGTAAGCTTAGGTAGTAAGTTTTACTTAATGAAATGAAATACGTTTATTTCAGGCAACTAGTGGCCCATAGATAACCTTATTGACCTTAAAGACTAGCATACGTATCATATTATAAACTAAAACTATTATTTCGGTGACACGAAGGTTTTCTGTTGTGTCATCTGTTCCGGTGTAGTATTTGGCAGCGTCCCTCGGAACCGCCGAAACACAACACCCTTCGGCCAGAAGCTCGCGCTCTCGATGGTCTGCAGCAATGATTTATAATGATGATGATGAATAATAATCGTAAGGGTATTGCAAACTTTTTGT
Organism: Pammene fasciana; assembly: GCA_911728535.1. Classification (NCBI taxonomy): domain Eukaryota; kingdom Metazoa; phylum Arthropoda; class Insecta; order Lepidoptera; family Tortricidae; genus Pammene; species Pammene fasciana. The sequence continues at coordinate 19,309,055 of OU452276.1, read as the reverse complement.
TATACTTTTCTAAACTTTATCTCTCTGTCGGTTCATAAATTTAGTTCAAATCGGAATTTACAAAATCCACAGTCTAAACAAATATCTACTCATTCGCATTTCAGTCCACTCCCTGAACTTGAATTGGGTCAGGGCCTGACGGACACGATTAATTTGTACAACACCACTTTAGGACATTAAAAGGCGTGCGTCAAACGTATTATAATCAATATACATAGTCAGTTCAGTTCTCCTATATTTCATAACAGGAATTTAAAACTGTATTTTATTAAATACGAAAGTGTTTGTATACACAAATACTATCCTATTTTTTTACAACTGTGTATACTGCCTTACTCAAGCCAGAGAACCCGTTTTAACGTCTAAATAACGCTCGCCACGAAAATATTTTTCAGCCCTTTTGGCGGAGAAAGGTAAATTTCTTTCATACCACGAGCAACGGTAACAATCGACACTTCAACTGAAGTGCTGCCCTCGGGCACGTACAGTCGTCTAAAACAATTTTGTGTCCGAACTTTACCAACTTGGCGTCTAGCCCGAACCGACAAAAAACTGCTACCACACATTAGTTATTTCATATCGCTCACCACCTGCTTCGCCTTAAGATGTTTGCTCATATATATTTTTTTATATTAATAAATATGACGCCAAATAGTCTCTAGATAGGACAAATTATGTATGACCAAATTCCGTTAAAAATATCTTGGAAATCGGAAGGAGCTACATACTATCAAAGCGTATGTCTTCAGTCCATTTTGTTGGCCACGCACCACGCCATCCTATCTTCAACGACCCCTCTAATCTTGTTCTAGCTCAGTCCAGCTGCTTGCTCGTATTTGAAAGTCAATAGCTCATGGCATTGGAATGACTCCTGTCACAATCCCGCCCCGTTCATAACTATATTCAGTATAATAATATTGTATATCCGGTAAATACATATTTGGGGCAATTTCTTTTCTCGATATATTTAAAGTAACTTGATTTTGCTTCTACAAAATATTGTGAAGTAACGAATCGCCGGCGTCCTTTTGAGCAAAGTATTTCAAGCTACAGGGCTCAAAGCCGGCGTGTTTGCAATCTCAATAAGGAAGACGTTTTACGCGCGCCGCATAGGTAACTGACACCCAAATTGGCAATGGGTGACCCTTCCTAATACAGGACGACTATAACGTCACGTCGCTTTTAGGGTTCCCTGCTGCAATAACATCAACCCTGCACACGATTAATCGAAGTTTAAAAATACTGACATTTTTATTTTAAGATAAATCCGTTCAAAGTTGAAATTTGCTGCATTGACAGTTATGTGACCTGGCGGTTGTGAAAAACATTTAGATTCAGTATGAAAAATGTAATGGTTTGCGCATCTGTGTTACCTTTCAGTGGCGAAGCGTCCATAAAACTCGTTCCTACCGGCATGCCTAATTTTCAGTCGGCAGAGTACATTTGGCATGGCTGTGGAACCAAATATACCTACAACAAAATGATTGCGAGTGAGTTCAAACCGCTTGCAATAATTACATTCAAATTAGATTTTATATTAGGACTAGATTAAAGACAGAATACATCCCAGGCTTTTGTTTGGCAGCTTTCTTTCTCCCCTCAATAAATAAGTGCCCGTATCGAGTGTCACCGGAGCGTGCCTGCCCCAGTCTTAAATTCACTGTAATGGCTTCCCTTGCATGATATCAAATTATCAATTACATTATTACATTAATGTTATAGACTTGTGTGTTGTGACTGTGGGCCATTAATGTAGAAATGCGATATTTGGGGTTCTTATTACTTTATAATTAGGTTTTATTTTGGTAAGCGTGAGACATAAATTAATTGCAAGATTAAGTCGGATACCATGGTTATAAATAATAGTTGCTTAGAAATTCCAGACTTCAGTGATACTCATCATAAAATGATATATTTATATTATTTATTATGAATATGAATATCTACATTAACTATATTAGTTAGGTTCCTGCACTCTAGCCTTGCGGCTATCTGTGTCACCAGGTTAGACGTGACATCCGAATCATTTCCGTTACATGTAATTGTCCCCTTCCCACATTTGGCGTAGTCATAACATCGTAATATTTCGCTAATTATAACTGTTTATCTATGGTCTGGTCATCTAGGGCATTCATAAGCTACAGGTCTATTCACGAGAGTTGGCGCGAGATTTGACAGAATTTCTATGAAAATGGCTGTCACTTAGTAGAAATCTCGCGCCAACTTTCGTGAATATACCTGTACAAAAGGTATCGTTACGCTGGTTTCAGCCAATTGTATCTGTATGTCCATCTATCTATAGCAACATTTACAGCGCCCGGCTTGGACATGGAAGGACTCGCTTCTTCCCTGCTTGTCGATCCATTGTCGTCCTTCCATCTTATGGGTCTTTAGTTGTATATCCGTTATAACTACATATATGTTGAGAAAACTGGATTTTAAAAATGAATGATTTTACTTATTTTTAACTTATTTAACTCTCCAATCCGATCATCCTGAAATGTAATAAAATGAGCCTAATTATTTTTATTAACAAAACGAATTAAACTGAAACATTTTAATCGGAGAACTACGAAAAACTCACGCGATATCGCTCGGAGCACTCGGGAGCGGTTTTTGGATGGCCTAGCCGGTATTTTTCATTATTCCTACATCAAGGCGTTCTTTTATAAGTTCCAATTCCAAATAATCTCGTAATCCTAGAAGAAATAGCGTTCAATCAGACGAATTAGCCGTGTCACGCGAGCAAAGTGATATGCGTGTGTATGGGAGTGCGTAGCACGTAAACTCCTCGCTTCAAGGAGGGTCGAGCACCCCGTCTTGTCTGTGCCTGTTCCCACGGAAAATAAACAAAACATATATTATAGGTATGTAACCAGAAAACGCTCCCATCATCCCCAACCAATAATAATATTGGAGGATGTAAGTTGCGTAAGTAACTCTCGTATTTTATCTCTTTACGCGTAAACCGCTGAACAGATTTAGACGGAATTAGGTTTAAAGATTGAGGGTTTTTATCATGCAAACTGTCTTATAAGGCGGTGAAACAGGAATTAAAAGATATTCTTCTATGCGATATCCCTAAAGCTGTATTTCAAATTTTGATACAAAATATGCAACAAAAATTTCTGCCTTTTAATCTTGTAAGACTAGAAGCTATCCATTTTCCTCACAAATAATCTGAGAAGCCGGGTTGAATGAGAAACGCACGCTCTCTTAATTCCTTTTGATCCCGCGGCCCGTCCAGTAGATTGCCGCGTCACGCGCCAATAACTGCTCTGCCAACAGCACTAAGCCAACTCGGCCCAAGCATACTTGCCCTATATACCAGTTGTATGCCCATTCGGGGTTATTTACGATGATAAAGCGTTTCGTTAGCCTTCTTTTTATTTTCTATTTGCTATAAGTGAAGCCTCTCTTAGGTCATTTACTAGTTTGCCTAATTAGCGCAGGTACATATGTTCCAACTGACGAGGCCAAAACATTCAGTTGCACACTCCATGACATTTCTTTACTGTAGAACTTCATGAGGCACGCGATGCGCCTTCATGAATAATGACTTACAATAATTACAACGATATAGTTATCAATAGGTAGGTATTTCCCAAAAACATACAATATTGCAGTATCTTCAGGTGCGATTAGACCTTAAAAAGAAATTAAAACTTACTCTGAATTTGATTAATGAAATTGTGCGGATTATCATTATTTGTCCTAGCCTTACGTAGGGATCACAGTTAAATTACTATGCGTAAAAGAACTGCTTATATACTTACCATATTTGAATAATTTGAGTTGGTAACTATTCTCATCTACATGAAAGTTAAGTGTCCTTGAACAAACATTCTAGGAACTAGAAAAAGTCATTGATTTTCCCTCAATGTACAGAAACAATTTCAACGTTAATGCGCTCACTAAACAAACGTCCTTTCAAACAAATCAATACCTCAATACGAACGCTGTATCACCCCGGACGTAGTCTCACGTAAGTAATCCAGTACGTGGCTCAGACAAATACGATATACACCGTACATACCCCTGTATATACTGTTCAGACTGAAATTCTTACTTCCAATCAAGCTCAAGCGAGTCCAACTTACATCAAACCAGTGCACAGCGAGCTCTTGTTCCGTGAAAATCATGCATAATCAAATAGCGCATTTCCACTGGTTAGTCCGGAAGCAATCGGAATGAGACCCCCAGGTATCCCCTTATCCGTTTTTTCGTGAGCGCCCTTCCGCCGGCGCCGAGACTCAATAACCATCCCATTTCTCAGTTTTGGACTAGAGGCTATTGCCGTTGTTGACTGAAATAGTAATATGGAAATCTCGCAATAATTTCAAAGGCTTTCGAAAACACAAACATATTACCGTAATGGCAACAAGGCGAAGCATTTTATAGGCAAGGTTTTTAGCAATATCGTATAAAGTACAATGTCCGAAATTTCTGTATCTATTTTTAAGCGATTGCTAGTTGCATAAGCATATAAGCTTATGCATATTGCTTATGTATAAATACAATTTTGCATAATTTTGGTGTACCTGCGTAAAATATAGCAGTAAGCAAAAGCATGTTTTTTGTAAATTAATTAGTTTGCTTATCTGGCAATAAAATGATAATATTAAATGCCATCAGTCTTCCTGTTATTGTACAAATATTTATATAGCCGCCTGAAACGTGCCCTTTACGTGTTCGGCATCATTTTGTCCCGGATCACAAGGTTAACGCCCTGTAAGTATAGCCTGAAGGCTTGGGAAAGTTTAGACATTTCATTAAACGTATTGTCGACCTACTGTCATTATAATAGTAGAGTAGACGCAGAACACGCGACTTTAAAAAAAATGTTGATTGTTGATGATGTTAGTTCGTCATTGCGTCGTTTTTACATTGAGTCAGTTTTTCAAGCAGAGTTTTGACGACTTGAAATCCTTTTACAGTTAAACTTGTGTCCCAGTGACAGTCTTCCAAAAAGTCTTCGTATTCTCCCCCTAAAGTTCCAAAGTATAATAGACATTATTAAGATGGCTGTTCTAGCGTAGCCTGACCTGAGCTTATTTTGGATACGACAAGAATAAAACATATGATGAGGAGTTTCTCAAACAGAATATATTTTAACACTTTTTTCATTTCCACAGCCGCTCCATACTTCACCGTAGTACCGGAATCCCTGAATCTGGCCGAGAACGAAACGGCGGTGATCCGCTGCAGGGCCGACGGCTCCCCCGAGCCTCAGATCAAGTGGGTGTACAACGGGGAGCCCATCGAGCGCGCGCCGCGCAACGACCGGCGCACGGTCGCGGCCGACTCCATCACCATCACGGGGCTCACCAAAAAGGACACCGGCAACTACGGCTGCAACGCCACCAACTCCATCGGCTACGTGTACAAGGATGTCTACATTAATGTTCAATGTAAGTACCGAGCATCTTTTTTAGTTTACGATGTTCTTTTTAGATCATTGATTAATGCAACCAAAGAAATACATATTTACAAGTAAAGCTCTATACAAACACATTCCTCGCAACAGTCGCAACGCATCCTTGCTCATATTTGGTGGAAACGTAGCCTTATACGCTTCGGCAATCGGTTCTGTTTACAAATTCATCAAATTCATGGGAATGGGACGTATGTTTCTTTGACGTGTAGATTACAGCACGCTTTCGAAAATAGACGAAGATTGAATCTGCTTCTATTCGTTGCCTTGCTTGTTTCCTAAAAATGCTCGTAGGAAAACAAGCAAAATTTGAATCGAATATCAAATGAAAAAATATGACTGTTTCTACAATACTTAAACTCGTTATGTTGAGCGATTTGTAGAAAAAACAATATAAATATCTCTATCCAACATCAGTTCAATTCAGTCTTGAATGGGATTCCGGAAGTCTATTCCACTGCCATAGACTCGTACCGAAAACGTACCGTCACAAATTGGATCATTCATGTTGTCATTCACAATTCCAGAGTTTTATGAGAAAACAAATGAACGGGCGGCTAGAATACGACTGTCACTCTGAATTTATTATGACAAATAGGTACCTTCCACCAGAACGATAAGAATGAAATTTACGGGGAACTTTTGTTTGTTCTGCGCTGAAATAACTCCGCATTCAGTATTGATAAGTTTGTCGTTTTGCGCAGCTAAAGCTGGATAGCACAATTCTGCGTGCTTTTTAACTACAAATTAACGTTAAGATTAGATGCAGAAAAGATGACAGTCATCACTACACATACTTATCGAGTAGAAAAGAAACAAGGTTTTTATGCAGAATTTGAAAGGCCGCGGTGGAGTGTTTGCGTGCAATTCGAGCTTGTTTACGGCACTTTATGTATTCATGCACTCGCGCTAAGCGGGGGAGGCTGTTTTTGCGTCGTTAAATGCTGAAGGAGGAGGGAACTGAGTAAGAGCCTGCATATTATATTTGAGTACTCTTCGTTTATACGGTATTTTTACTACGCATTCGTATACATATATACAGGTATTTTAACGCAGATATAGCTTTGCTTAAAAATACGCATTCATTTCCAAGATAAGACTCACCATTGACAAATGGTTTTACATTATCATTGGTATTAGATTAATTATCCGTTGGTATTTAGGATAAGTTTAAGAAGTACGCCGGCTGCAATGGACTTCAAAGCTAACTGCTAAAGATTTGGTTACTTTTTACCGCGCATTTGTAAACAGAACCAGGGCCGGACCTAGGGTAGAGCGAGTGGAGCGGGCGCTCTAGGCGCCGGAAGGCAGGGGGGCGCCAAATTGGCAAAAGAAAAAAAAATGAAAGCGAGTGTGACGCGGGCGCAAAATATGGAGTGGCGCGACGGCGGGTACCTTACCTTTTGGTACATATTTTTTTTGGTATTTTTGCCTTTTCAACATTTTTTATCAGGCGTGACTCGCTACTCTTAAAAGGCGCGAAATAAAGGCGTGTAAAGTTACGTCTTTATATTTTTTTTAAGCGATGGGGTCTATCAGGATTACATTTTATTATTTAATTTTTAAACGCTGCTTTTGATCTTGAAAGGCGCGCAATATAGCCAATATAGGCCTATAAAGGCGCCGAAAATGTAACGTTCTTTATATTTTTTTAATTGGGTAATATCATGATTAAAATTATTTATTTGTTTTTTTTTAATCGTTGATTTTAATCTTGAAAGGCGCGAAATAAAACCTGACAAAGGCGCCGAAAAAGTAACGTAACTACTTAATAATTTTCTAAGATAGATATTGGGTAATTTTATTATCTATTTTTTTATCGCTGCTTTAATCTCAAAAGGCGCGAAATAAAAGCTGATAAAGGCGCAAAAACGTAAAGAAGGCAAAACAAATATAAAGATGTTGGACCCCTAGAAGATGAACATTGGTTGGTTATTTTATTAAAACTGCATCACTTTCCCGAGACTGACATTTTAAACTTCTAAAATAATAAATCCAAGTATGAGGTCGTTAAGGTGCTCTTACACGGGCGATAAAAATTGCCGAATTGCCGCAATTTTGACGTCACGGCCTTATCAAGCAATTTCAAGCAATGCGAAATATTGCTCAATATGGAGCAATCATTGCTCCAGTATGGCGCCATTCTTGCTCCACTTAATTGCCCCATATGCAGCAATTCGGGAAACTAGGCAAATTGCCCAAACATTGCCCATGTAAAGGCACCTGAGTGGAGCAATGATTGCCGAAATAATTGCCGCAATATCTAGAAATCGCCTCGTATTGCTCAATTAATTGCTCCATTAGTGTCGGCAACGTATCGCCGGGCAATAATTGCCCGAAAAATCGCCCGTGTAAGAGCACCTTTAGAGCTCGGCAAATCTATACCTCTCGCTAGTCTCGCCAAAATCGCCGTTTGTATGGAAACCTTATGATTGGCGGTTCAAATTTAAAGATATAATTGCGTATAAATTTATAAAATTGAAATATGTTTCTACTTACATGATTTTAGATAGCATATTTTAACTGATTTTATGAAATATTCATTGTTTAAGTTATGGTTCCAATATTGTGTGATTTTTCCAATAGATGAATGGCGTTCAACTTTAGTTTTTTCAAATACTTTTATAAATACTCACAAAGGAGATACACCATTTATGTTTTAAATTGCTTCGCAACCGACTTCAAGATTTCGAAGGAGGAGGTTCTCAATTTGTTGGGATTTTTATTTTTTATGTATGTTCACCGATTATTCGGAGACGACTGGACCGATTTTAAAAATTATTTTTTTGTTTGAAAGGGTATACTCACAGTTGGTCCCATTGTCACCAGGTCCGGATCTGATGATGAGATCCTGGAGAAATCGAGGGAACTCTTCAACTATTATAGGCACACCTATAGTGATTTCAGTATTTTTTACCGCAACTCGGGCATTTCCATTTGGAAAAGCGGATCCTAAGTGAAGTCGGTTCTTTTTTGTTTAAAATTATTGTTCCTTGATTTTATTGCTAAAACATGAACGATACTTTTTTATTTAAGTCTGTTATCATGGGGTTTACTTTAAATATGGAAACGGGACTGTTCACTTAACAGAACTATAACTAAAACTTGAACTAAGAAAATTACTGGTTCATCTTTTAGGGTGCGTTCCAATACATGAATTTTGCATTCATTTTATCAGTTCATGAATATCGTGCCCGAAACTTGAACAAGCAAATTCAAAACTGAACATTATTTTTTAGAAAAATCGTCTACCTATAATTATTTTTTTAAAAGCCCATGGTCCTAATTCTATTGTTTATTAAATTCGAAAAAGTTAAAACCATTTTAATTTGAAATAGTTGATTTATTTACTCACCGTTGTTTACTTCAATTATTGCACAAAGCAAAATCAACCCTATTTCCTAATTTTGCTTGTATAGCTGGGCCTTAGGAGGCTATTGTTCATCTACGGGCGTCAAATCATTCATTTTTGGGTACTTGATTTTGCTTTTGTACTGGTTCATCTTTTGAATCAAATCATTCATAATCTGGGCACTCTGTTCATTTTCTGGGCGAATTGGCCTGTTCCGGCACATAATCATTCTTGTAAAAATACTGTATGGTTTTAAGAGGGTTTGGAATAGTTTATTTTAAACTAAATATACAGGGTGTAACAAAAATACTGGTGATCCGTTTAAGGGCATTATTGGTAGGTGTAGGTATCGTGTTGCGAGTAAGAAAAAGTAGAACACAAATTTTTGGGACGCGAAAAAATTTTTTTTTGTATGGGACACGTCGTCCCGGCCGGCCAACCCTCCATACAAAACCAAAATATTTTTTCGCGAAAAATAAATGTATTCATAGTTTTTCATAATAAGAATGCGATACCAATTATCCCCATAAAAGGATCACCAGTATTTTTGTTACACCTTACATGCCAAATAATATAAAAATATGAATCTTTTGAAAATTGGTTAAAACATACATAAAAAAATACTAAAGAAACTACATATCTGTATCGCTTTTGGGTAAAAAGCTTCCAACGAAGGGCGCCAATACCCGATTTCGCTCTACCCTGACCGAGGGCTCGGGCCGGCGCTGAACAGAACCTCCTAAATTTCAGTACACTAGCAGATCGCGGTCTTCTTTCTAGATTTCTAGATTCCATCCCTAAAACAGATCTTAACACTTCAATTCGGAACGTAACATTAAATCGCACCCTATCAATCACTTTTTCGACACCTCTAAGCAAAAAAAGTTGCAGCTGTCAGCTACCTTCGCGTGTTGATGCGATTGTACTGCTACCTGTGCCCTTTGTAAATCTAAACAGACTGATGTACAGTCATAAACGTTACTACATATGCCCTTTTGGATTTAACGCTACTGCGATTCTGGGGTGAAAAGAATGCGCGGGTGCGCCCCGTGGGGAGATTGTGCAAGGGTGGATTGACCCGAGCTTAGAGCTCGCACTAAAAGTCAAGCGAGAATAGCCCTTATCTTTATACCTTTAAAGGTTTGCCATACACAAGCAATTTGGGGATTTAATCCCTTGATCCGTGCGGGGCCGTGTTGTGACTCAGCGTAGGTTCTTAATGGTAGAGAAAATTGTGGTTTACCGCTCTATTATATTATTACTTAATTGTATATGATAGCGGTCTGTTTAAGGATAAATAGACATGTTATATGATTTATCCGGTTTCCTTGTATTCATTGAAGTTAAAACTTATAATAAACTTGTTTTAAAATAACAAATACCTTATTATTTGCTAGGTACTTACTGAAGTGAACCAAATAGTTCATTGGTTCTTAACCTTTTAATGATAGGGACCACTCGACAAAATTTCTTCAACAACTGCTGACCTGCCACAGTCAGGCCGCGAGTCTGACCTCATCACTACCCCAGACTCGTAACTGGCCCTTAAGGTGGCCAAACAATATATCATGTTTAAAAAAAATGTTGACCTACTAATAATAAATTCACCTTTGTTTTTGAATCGATTTTTGGCATAAATGAATAGTGATTGTAAAAATCTTAGTCAGTTGTTGGCGTAAACTTAAAATGGAAGAAGTTTTTTTTTTCTAATCACGCTTAATATTTAATTTCCTATAATGTACATCCCTGTATTGTATTTGTCTTTAACTGAAAACATTTCCTTTCGTCTGGGGTAATCCTTCCCGTGTTAACTAAACGACAAGCAAATGAACTTAGGTCATACGTTAGGTCAGGAGTACAACGACCTCGAAGTGCTAATTCACCTGTTGGTACACTATCTTAGGCTTTAGCGTGTGTGGTGAAAACTTCAGTTTGCATTGCATACAAGTATGTAAAGTGTACAGTCAACGCCTAAAATATGTATACACTTTTGGACCTTATTACAATGGAGTAAGGTGCAAAAGTGTGTAAATATGTATAGCGTTGACTTTACTATGTACTTGCTGCATTAACCGAATCCTAGATTGAATATTTATTAAAGCTGGTGCGAACTTTAATACTAAACAGTGGGTTTTTTTAAGTCTAACGTGGGATTAGTCCAAAGCAACTTGCGCCGTCACTAAATATTGTGATCACTTTTGAAAAAGCAATACCCAACATACGTTTGCCATTGAATGTGCAAAACGTATATTAGGCATTCTTTTTGCCGTGTAATTACGTAGACTAATGTCAATGGACACTCCTAAGAGATTAGAGAGTATAGAGACGGATTCTTTTCGAGACTGGCCCTCAATGTCCCGCGCCTAAATGGCAGTAAAGCTGAATATAGTTCCATAACTGGGCTGCTTTCCGCAATAAAACTCTTATGAGCGCCGAAACTGGGTAACGACGTTTGTTCGGATTCCAAGAGAGAAATAATTTCGGATATTCTTTTAGCTTGGTGGCTGTTTATTATCAAACTTGGTTATACTGAGATGACGTGGAAAATTATTGTTTCTTTCTAAATCAAGCAATTGTTGTCTCGTGAAATAAAGTTTTATTGCAAACGGCATCCCCTCCCCGTTTAGTTTGAAGTATACGGTTTTACTTTAGCCAATGAAATCTTTCACAAACTAATCATATTTTTTTAAAGTAACATGTGAAGAAATTGCGTATTGGGCCATATTCAAAGCCGGGGAAAGAGGTTTGAAGGGATAACTGTAAAGGGAATACCGTTTTGGGAACCATGTTTGTACGGAGAATCTCGTCCATATCTTTATTTCGTCTTAGGCTTTGAACAATTACGGGTAACCACACGTCGCAAGAAAATCCTGAATGGAAATCTAAAAAAAGCTAACAACTCCGTCCCCTTCGGAAACGTCGGCGCTCTATCTCCAGTCTATTGTCTATTGGTTACTTCCTCGCTTCACAGTCTTCACACGCCCACACCTCACTCTCAAAGGATATAGTTACTTGCGCCTACGGTGTTTTCTTAGCGAATGTGCACTACTGACCTCTTTATAGGTCAGATAAATAAAAACAGACTTAATAGTTAGTTCGACATATTATAACGAGACAGTTTTTGCCAGGAATCGGTATTAAATTTCGGTTGTTAATGAATATTTTTCGGATAATCTTATAATTTATTACTTACGTTTACCTAAATTACATTTTATAATATCATGTAAACATTGCGAAAGTCTGGCGCACTTTCGCAATGTTTACATGATATTATAAAATGTAATTTAGGTAAACGTAAGTAATACATTATAAGATTATCCGAAAAATATTCATTAACAACCGAAATTTATTTAGATTTTTAGTAATACCGGTAACGATCCCTGGTTTTTGCAAGAGAATAAATAGAAATTCATGTGGCCAACTCATGAATGTCTATAGGTTGTTGTCAATTTAAATATCGCATTGTTCATAAGACACTAGGATTCGTAGCGACTAAATTAAGAAACTCGTCATCTTCCAGCAGCCCGTGATTCTATGTTTCCTGCGTGATTCAACGCAACAAGTGCTGACTCAGTAGGTGTAAAACGTGTACTGTACACCTCCCCTGAGCTCCCCGTGAGTCAGCTGTGGGCCTGGATCGATCGTCGCATTGCCTTAGCCCGGCGGAGAATAACCATATCTAATGTATTATGATGTCTACCAGTCCAAAGAACACGATTCCCGCCGGCTTGCCTAATTTTCAGGCACCTGAGCAGTTTTCCTGTGGATCGTGAATAAATTTTAAGCTAATGTCTACTAATGGTCAACTTAAAGGAACATGATTACAAACGCTTAAATTAACACTTGATTATTATTTTTAAAATGATTTTATGACACTCGTGCGGGCCTATATTTTGATATTTGACAGTTGATAAGACAGTATGAATATTTGAACTCACGGAATTTCACTCTCAACATCCTAGCTTTATTTACCGCTGCGCACTTCACATACGCATTATGAATGTCGAATTAGCTGATTCTATAGCGCCGTGGCTGGTAAAAATAAATATTCACTATAAAAGAACGTTGCATTATATTCTCAGAAACCCTTAAAAATCTTGCATCAAGTAGCCCATGTGGCTCGTATGACACTCGTCGTTAGCACACACGCGCCGCGTGCCACCTGGGCTCGCCTCCCATATGCCACACATCAATATTCATATTTCACAAATTCAAATTATACTTCATCTATCTACGTCGTTAAACTTTACAATAGACAGATGGTGTTTCTGCTGTCTGTCTCTGTGTTTACGCGTTTGGTAGGTAACACTTATTAACAGGAAATGAATGAAATTTTTGCATTATTCACCTTCGACTTCACGTTAGGAGCTATGAGTTTTGGATAAAATATTCTGAAGAAGCTTTTAGGAATCGTCTCCTATCAGATTTCATATACGGCGTCGAATTGGGACCGTAATCGTGATTGGGTTCGCTTAATTTGTATTGCGTGAAGAGTTTAATAATAGTTCTCTATATATACCAATATCAGCTATTTTAAAATAATTAGTTTGTCCGCTAAATAATTAGTTATGATTCTTGGTTGTGTTTAGTACTAACATAATCGATATCCACAGCGATCCCGCCCGAGATCAAGGAAGGTCCCGAGAACGTGACGAAGGTGGACGGGTCCGAGGTGGTGATGCGCTGCCGAGTGTTCGGCGCGCCGCGACCCATCGTCAAGTGGATGCGCAACGATGTCGAGCTCACTGGCGGAAAGTAAGCATCTCTAATCATATCAACCATTCGCCAATCTGTCTGGGTCAAAATTCTTTTTATAGACAATTTTGTTTTTTGGATTTTTCGAACATCTTTAAAATGATAATGATAAATTATTTAATAAAATACAAAATAGTGCCTATTTTATGAGGACCAACAAAAGTTTATCTTTATTCTTTGAAATGTTTTTATTTGCAGTCGTTTTTTCAGAAACTATTGTGACAGAATGGTCCTTTTCAGCGCAGACACGTTTACTTTTTACACTTCTGTCACTGTTATTTGTGACATATCGATATTAATGGAAAGATCATTGTAGCTTAAAAAATATGTATACACAGTTTGCGGAGTTTGGAATAGTTTTGACAACATCAGCCATCCCAAAACGTTAGAACTAAACCCCAATGTCATAACTCATAACTTACCTTCCTTATTTATTCATGTTGTTTAAATTTTCTTAGCTTCAACATCACGACGGAGGGCGACCTGGTGATCACCAGAGTGGGCTACGGTGATGCCGGCCTGTACCGCTGCTACGCGCAGAACAGTTTCGGCGAGAAGTCGGCCTACGGCTCTCTCGATGTCAAACGTGAGTTTTTGTCTCGCCAAGCTAACTGCTTCCTACAAGCTACTAAGATAGATATAATGTTGTCTAGGCAGCTTCTTACTTGTGCGTTAATGTATGATTACTGTGTTTAGAACGGTCAACCATTAAGAACGAGCCAGAGGACTACGAGGTGGCCGCCGGCTCGCAGGCCACGTTCCGCTGCACGCCCGACACCGACCCCGAGCTTACCGCTGAAGTCACCTGGGAATTCAAGGTATAATCATAATGATAATTTGATAAATTAATTTATTCGTAGTAAACTTAATACAACATACCAAAGTAGAAATAACAAAAGACATTTAAAACATAAAACAAAGTTTATTACGAAATGGGCCCGCCTCAGCATAGTGCTGACCCGAAAGCCAGCGCTGATCTTCCGGCGAGACCATTTGTGGGCCACGATCACAGCTGTACACCATGGCCACGGCCGACCGTATCATTTTGATTAACCTTATTATGTACATATTGAAAACTGTCTATTTCTATGCTACTATTTGGCTTTGATGGTGGCGTTGCAATAGGTCTCTCCACTTGTCGTGATCTTGAACCCGATGAAGAAGCATATGACATCTGTAGCTCTTTGCCTTGGACACCAGTTGCGACCAGCGCGTAGGTCCAAGTCCTCTTAGTTTTCTACTATCGAGCTTGCCGGATAGAATATTAATTTCTCTTATAATCTTCGTCTCCGTAGGGTCAAAACATCGACTTCGAAAGCCAGCCACGCTTCAAGATGACCAACGACTACACGCTACTGATCTCCGACACCATCGAGCTGGACTCGGGCTCGTACCAGTGCATCGTGAAGACTCCCATCGACGAGGCTCGCGCGGAAGCTACGCTTATCGTACAAGGTATTTTAATTACAGAGCCTAAGGAGAAACTTTATAGAATCGTTTTTTTATGGAGTCACTGATACTCTTAAAAAAAATTGACATTTCAGTTAGTATTGTTTTAGTATTTTTATTATTTAAAACTCAATCATTATCATTACTTTTCACTTGCAGATAGACCCAACCCCCCTCTGCTTGTTGGCATCGAGTGCAAAGAGAAGGTGGCCACCCTGCACTGGGAGCCCAAGGGCGACAACCGCGCGCCGATCCTGCGCTACGCCATCCAGTACAACACCACCTTCACACCCGACACGTGGGACTCCGCCAACGACAACGTGCCCGCCATCGAGACCTCGTGGACCGTGGAGCTCACCCCCTGGGCCAACTACACGTTCCGCGTGGTGGCGCACAACAAGATCGGGCCGTCCGCGCCGTCGGGCCACTCGGAGGTGTGCACGACGCAGCCCGACGTGCCCTACAAGAACCCCGACAAGGTCGAGGGCCGAGGCCGGGCGCCCAACAACATGGTCATATTTTGGTCGGTGAGTGTGAATTTGGCTGTTATATAACACATCATGGGGTAATCAGCGAGAGCAGTCTTACCACTACATTAAGAGTAGTGTTTGACGCTACAATTCTCCTTTTAAAATATTTGTTTTTAAAATCCATATTTAATGGATATAAAAGATAAATATTTATTTATTATCAGAGCATTATCTAACAGCCTATTGTTTTCCATAGAAAATGCCTCAGATCGAGCACAACGGGCCCGGGTTCTACTACCAAGTATCGTTCAAGCGCAACGATACTGGCGAAGGCTGGACCGACCAGACCGTGCAGGACTGGCGCCAGAGCGAGCTGCTGGTGCCCAACACGCCCACCTTCGTGCCCTACAAGATCAAGGTACGGCTACACGACATCCGTAATCTAACTACTACTTTTTTAAAAATAGTTGTGAACTTCAAGAGAAAGATCGAGAAATCTTTTTGACGGCACAAATTCATTCGTAATTCGATAAAGTATTATAAATATGATCTTTTGCAGGTTGTCGCATGGAATTCCAAGGGTGCATCGAACGTAGCTCCAGTCGAAGTGATCGGCTGGTCCGGAGAGGATAAGCCTATGCTGGCACCCACCAACTTCACCCTCGTCGAGGTCATCTCCGGTAACGAGGCGCTCCTGAGCTGGAACCCCGTGCCGCCCGAGTCCGTGCGCGGACACTTTAACGGTTACCGCATTCAGGCCTGGACTGACGGCGAGGAGGACCAGGTCCGCGAGTTCAAGGCCAAATCCGACGCCACCAAGGTCATGGTCGACATTTTGAAGCCCCACAAGAAGAATAACGTTCGCATAATGGTGTACAACGGCTTCGACAACGGCCCGCCCAGCGACACGCTCAGCTTCGTCACACCGGAGGGCAAGCCCGGGCCCGTGCGCTCCTTCAGCGCCTACCCCATCGGCTCCTCCGCCATGCTGCTCACCTGGGACAAGCCCATGGAGGAGAACGGCATCCTCACCGGCTACAAGGTGTACTACGCGAAGACCGTCGGCACGCAGGTCGAGCCGTGGGTCGAGCGCAAGAACATCATCGATAGCAAGTTCGACCGCGCAAAATTAGCCGGACTGCAACCCGACACGAAGTACCGCATCGAGCTGCGCGCCATGACGAAGGCGGGCGAGGGCAAGGGCTTCTTCGTGGAGCAGGCCACGCGCTCCGACGGCACGGCGCTGCCCGACGTGCCGGCCTTCGAGGCCTACGTGGTGGCGCCGCCGCCCGACAAGCCCAACCAGCCCAAGTCGCCCGCCGTGCACATGCTGGTGCGCTGGAAGCCCTCACTCGACGGACACCCCGGCACGCACTTCCAGGTATATACGTCACAGTGCTCGCAACTATATTGCACACAATTTCCAACCGTCTTCAAGATTTCGGAGGAAGAGGTTCTCAATTCGTCGGGATCTTTGTTTTTTATTTTTTTATGTATGTTCACCGATTATTCGAAGACGGCTAGACCGATTTAGAATTCTTTTTTTTTGTTTGAGAGAGTATAACTTCACAGTTGGTCTCATTGTCATCAGGTCAGGATCTGATGATAGGATCCTGGAGAAATCGAAGAAATCGAATCTCTTCAAATATTATCGCACACCCATAGTGATTTGTGTATTTTTACAGTAGCTATTTACTCTTGGATGGGTGGAGTAGCCTAATTGAAGTCTGTTCTTTTTTCTTTACAATTATACTGACACCACGCAATGTATGTTAGAGTCTGTCCGGAAAGAGAAGTGTCGTAGAATGTATGAGTTGATGAGTTCCCATATAAACCACGACACTTTTCTTTCCGGGTACTTTCCTTGTACTTTCCTCTACAAGTAAGTACCTTCTGTTGCAGGCGTCCTACAGATTGAAGGACCACCCGCAATGGGAGCAATGGCCGATGGAAATGGACGACGATTACGTGATCATCAAGGGTCTGGAGCCGAATAGGCAGTACCAGGTGAAGGTCACCGCCTACGACGGAGACTACTTCACGGACAGTGAGGTCAGGGAGGTCGACACTACTAATGGTGAGTTTGATTATGAAGTAAATTTGCTGTAACTCGGCTGAGGCACTTCCACACTAGCCGAGCTGCCGCACGCGGCAATTTCCTCGCGAGGCGGTACGCCAGGTGTATATAGAAACGCCTAATAGCGAATTATTCATAAAAAAACATCTTGTTGGCTATGCTTTGGACACGTTAAATCCATGCAGTCTGGGGCTTTCATTCTCATTGAAATGTTCCATTGTTTGCGTACAGACGGTCCGCTGATAATGCCGGACAACAATAAGATGGCGCAGGCGGGCTGGTTCATCGGCGTGATGCTGGCGCTGGCGTTCCTGCTGCTGGTGCTGGTGCTGGTGTGCGTGGCGCGCCGCAACCGCGGCGGCAAGTACGACGTGCACGACCGCGAGCTGGCCGCCGGCCGCCGCGACCACCCCGACACCGGCTTCCACGAGTACACGCACCCGTGAGTGTTCGCTTACTCCTTGAGGCGCGGCAGGGATGCGCCAAAGCACTCCTGGGTGCCCTGGTCAGTGTGCGATGCGCGGAAGAAATGCTCCTCCGTGATATTCGCTTCGCTCCGCCAGTATGCCGAGACCCTTAACCAAAACTTAGCCTGACTGTTTGTCAAATGACTTTATTTTGAGCTTTTTTAATCACTGGCATTTCACTGAGGATAACATGTATTGTTTTTATATTTTTATTAAGGGTTTAAAGCTCCCGCGACACCCACAATCTAAAAACTTTTTGAAGCTCATGTCTGAAAGCGCCATCTACTCTGAGCCAATTAAAGGTAGGTCGTAAGAAGGAAAAAGGCTAGCTTTACTACGGTACACTACTCGTTCCCAGATGTTGCTGTGACGCAATGTCATTTTTAATGCTGCGGTTCTTAGACTGTACTGCTCTATTATGTTACTAGGTCGCCAGCCACTGGTTGCTGAACCTCAAAATATACCTAATGATTGTTATGTTGACGACTTAACCTCTGGTTGCAGATTGGACAACAAGTCGCGGCACTCCATGAGTAGCGGCAACAAGCCCGGCCCGGAGAGCGACACCGACTCCATGGCTGAATATGGCGAAGGAGAGACCGGTGAGTACACTCTTTCTCTGTCATACCGGTTATTTAACCTCTTATTTACAATAACAGCATGAAGTTATATCTTCATTGGTCGGAGGACAGTGACAAAAATGTCTGACCGACAGAGAAACTGAACTGCGACTAGTTTTGGTTTGGAAACCAAATACGTCTTTAGATAACATCAATCAAATCGATAATATCGATCAAATATGTCAATAAACATCCTGTGCGAATGAGACTATTATGAAAAAATGGTCTTGAAATGGGATCATCCTATTTGGATTTTGAACTGTTGTATTAGTATCCTATAATTACACAATTTAAATGACCTTGTTCAGTTATATGATTTAACTTGATTAGTCTTACAATTAGTTAAGACGCGGTCGAATGTAGGTGTAACTCTGCTTGTCAATATAGTGTGAGCGATGTTAGAAAGCTAGATGAAACATAGCCTGTCTGTAGAATGTATTTATTTGAGCTTGTCTTATTGTTTTGGCATGTTCTGACCTTTGCTATGAGTTTTACTTTTTAAATATATTTTTTATGGCTATTGGAAATTAAAACGAAAAATTTTAAGTTCCAATAGTCTTTCACTAGCATGTTGATTTTTAGTTGGCCAGATATCATCAGTAATAAACGGAAAACTGTTATTTTTTTCTACTCCTCCATAAATGAGGATAAACGCGCAATTGCAAAGAAACAAACATCTCGTTGGTTATGATGTGGATATGTCAAATCCATACAGTCTCTAGACCTCAGGACAATGTTATAAATTATTCCATCATGGCGTCTAAAAATCGTCATTTATAATCTCGGTTTTCTCATTGTAAATCATATTACTGACGATGTCTTGCCGCTTGCCTTGTTTTGTTGTTGTGTTGACCGATGGCACTTGCAGCGGGCATGAACGAGGACGGCTCGTTCATCGGGCAGTACGGCCGCAAGCGCCGCCCGCATCCATCCAGCCACGACTCCGCCAGCCAGGCCTTCGCTACGCTCGTCTAATACCCCCCCCCCCCCCCCCTTGTTCCAATACCCCCCCGAACCAACTTTCGTTATTTAAATATCCCGTTGGATCGGGACATCACATCCTGCCCTTGCTACGTTCCAGCTAGTTTTAGACGTAGTGCCATCATCACATTTCGAATTTAGAACGGTCCGGTACCGATCAACCAATCGGCGTCGCTCGACGATCTTCGCTCTGATTGGTCCGCTAGAGTGAAAAGCCCGCCAAATTTCCCCGAACCTCCAGTGATATTATCTGTTGGATATTATTTAGATACTTTTTTTTGCAATTTACTAAATGTTTAGGTATATCCCGGGCGTTCAGGGTCTTTATTGTACTATTTTAGAAATAGTTTTAATAAAGGCTGCTTCACGATTCCGCAAGTATTAAGTAAGCTTATTGCACAGAATCTCCTCTACTTATAGGCTAGGTTATTTAGTGTCCAAGTACACGGTATTCTTAAGATAGGTTGTAAAAATTGATATTACGGTTAATTTGAGTGAGACAGAGTGAAAATATTATGTTAATTATATTTTCCTTTACACGTTTGCTTTGTTTTATATTTTTGATTGCATTTACGAGTTAGTTTAGATAGGTCCTCTTCCGTCCTTATGTTTTTCCTTTATTGTTTGCCTGCACGAGCACCGGAGTTGTTTTGTTGTTTACGAGGTATGTTTTTGTTTCTTATGTTTAATTTCGTTATTAATATTTTTCGCCTTTAATAATTATGTTTGAATTTAGATCTGCCTGATTGCATTTGATTTTAATTAAGTAATTATTTCGTGAACAAGTTTTGTTTCAAGTGAATCGGCATTTCATGCATTAAGATTTTCGATCATTAACCTTATGACCGCTGTACGTCAAAAATTTAACTGTCAATTTTGAATTCTGTCATAATTTATGAAGGTGTCATTCACGTTGTTACTCTGTCTCATATATAAGACGACGGCAGTCAAGAGGTTAATAGGCTCGGCACGTGATACGCGGCTTCGACACGATGCGTTCAGTATACTTTATGTGTAACGCACATTTAACGTTTTCGGAAGGGTATTTCCCGAGACGAGGCCGTGCCTATCCTTTGCTGAGTCTATTAGTGTGATAACTTTTGAGGATTTTTTATTTTAATTTGTACTATAAAGCGCGACTTAAGCCGTGTTTCAGTAACGTCTAAATGTCACATTCCTGACAAAATGTCATGTCATAGGATTTAACATTGACTGTCAGTTTTGTGACGATTGCTAACCGGCCGTTATTAGTACACAGTTAAGTAAAAAATGTAAAAATGCACTTAAACGACACGTTAGTGTGGGAACAATCTACAGAGAAGTATGCTTGATAATCTATTTAAAAATATATATTCAGCCGCAAATACAGGTATCGTCTGTTTTTACGAAACTTGCTCCTTTTTTGCCCTAACCCGTAGGCCATGGAAAACCGCTAGCGATATCGCTATCGTTTTTCCTCGGCCTCGGCCTAATGTCCGCTATCCCCCCGCAGGTCGCTTCACGGAGGACGGGTCGTTCATCGGGCAGTACGTGCCGGGCGCGCGCGCGCTGCCCGCCGCGCCGCTGTCCCCGCCCTCGCCCCCCGCGCCCGCGCCCCCCGCGCCCCCCGCGCACCCTGCGCCCGCCAACAGGGGCCCGCAGCCGCCCACATACGTCTAGACATATCCCTACGGCTTGGCGGTAGGACACGGTAGCGGGGTGTACGAGACACAACTTTTAAAACAATAGGATTGTGTCCTAATATAGTTGCGTAGTCTGTCAAAATTATTCAGGATACTATCCTATTTAGCAATGTCAAATCAATGCAAAATTTAAACTTATACTAGAATACTGTCTGTCGCGCCGCTACTGATATGAAAACGACGGTAAAGTAAGAAAGATACGCTACATATAATGCGCAAAAACAACCGTACGATTGTTTTTTTAATCCATACACGCGCGCAATTCCTTGTCTAAATATGCATGTAACGTATCTTTGCTTATCGTTACATGTAGCTAGAATCCATTTATACCCAATATTAGCTGATCTATCACGATCAGAAAAAACCAGGAACATCTACGATTCCGAAATATTGTTGTAATCCACTAATATCGTGTGTATATCAACAAAAAGGATAAGAATTATCTTTCTATTAAGCTACGAAAGTGTAACGTTCCAAATAATAAAGACACGTATCT
The DNA here is from genome assembly GCA_911728535.1 of Pammene fasciana. Taxonomy (NCBI): domain Eukaryota; kingdom Metazoa; phylum Arthropoda; class Insecta; order Lepidoptera; family Tortricidae; genus Pammene; species Pammene fasciana. Next base: position 19,287,272 of record OU452276.1, on the reverse strand, counting down.
TAAGTTGTTTGGAATGAAATATGTAACATTTTCAAGTCAAAGGTCATCATTGTTGATTGTTAATATAATTTATTTCTAAATGCATTTTTATCGCAGCCTTATTGACCGACAATGAGGTACCTTTGACTTGAAAATATCACATATAGAGCGCGAGACGGTGCGAGGGAGTGAATATGGCATGTCCTAGTGCCTTTTTATCTCCTCCTAGCCTGAGTTGGTCGGGTTTTTATCGTTTGTCACCATAGCGATCACGTTCTAACAAGTAAGTGTGAAAGTGACGCATGACATGATAAGCGATAAAATGGCAACCATGCTATCCGTTCTGGACTGTTTCAAAGGGAGGCCGTGATCCCAGCACCGTTTCTGGCTACAGATCAAATATCTTTAGTCGTAAATATCTATTGGTGTTAGTGATTCGTTTCTAAAAAAGCGGCATTGATTATTAAAGGATCAATGTTTTATCTACGACTACAAGCGATTAAGGCACTCGATGTAGAACAACTCTCGTGATGTAGCTAGACTTGACTACTAAATAGTTTTTCCTAAAGCTATACTGCCACTAATTGGATGTAATGTAAGCACAAGCTGCGTGATGTATGGTTTAACCCGAGGCTTAAAGTGAATTCTCTGTCTCTTGTTTGTCGCCAAGCCCGTTTATTAAAATAAAACAATTGAAACTTTGTCAAATACTGATAATGTTCCGCCTAAATTTCATGTTTACCGATGTTTGACAATTTGGTTATATATGTATAACCCTTTAGTATTCACTCTAAGCCTACGGGTTCGTTTTAGTTAAAATTTATTAGCTATAGAGCCAAGTTAGTGTAAGCTGAAACTGATGCCTATATTTGGGCCGTTTCGGTGTCAGTAGTGACGGCTATTTGTGGGAAATTAGGTTTTTTATAATGCAGTTTCATTATATAGCCATCGATATGCTATAGTGTTTCAACGTCGACACTTTAAGTCTTTTATGTACAAATCTTGAATGTACAGTCGACCTGCGAGATCTAACGATCGCTAAGGTTGACTTTTCTAATGGAGTTTAAAACATGCACGACCTTGTTGTCTCATGACGTTCAAACGAACCTCAACCCTAGGCTGGTAGACCACATTTTTGGCCGACTGTACATGAGTGAATTTCACACAGTCACTTAGCTCAGCTTAGCTTTCAATGTTGCCAATTCATTTTATAACCTTTACTGAAATTTTCAAGCTACGGGCAACACATTTGACTTGTCAAATAACATTAAAGTGTCACGTCCCATCGATATATCGGTATTTATCGTGCATCTGTGATCGTTCAACAGATTAGTTTATTTATGAGACTGATTTTAAGTAATAAAACGTTTTATAATAGTCCTCATAATCTGACACTTTTTAAATAATCGGCTTGTAGGCGATGTTTTGGCTGGATATCAATTACGGTGAATTAGGTCGCGGGGTGATATAGAGAGAAGCTATTTTTGTCACAGAAAATAGGGTAATCGATAAAATATAGCTCTGGGCACCGGTGGTCACTGCTGTCGGGCTTACGGTCTGCGGGGATGTCTGCAGGCTACACGCGTTGTCTATTAATGTACAAAACAGAGATGCAGACTGCAAGTCCCATATTTCCTAGTTGCATTATTTTTTATATCATATTCATATCTTGTATTCCTATTGTTAAAATTCTCAGGTGTGTAATTAATTACATAATTACTTACACGTCAACCATTGGTTGAAAGATCAAATATCTTCTACTCGACCAATGGTTGAATCGTAAGTCGAAGTGTGACGTTTCGGACCACAAAGATGCATATTTTGGGATTATACTATGACAGTTCAGTAGCGTCTCGACAAAAACCTATTTTGTAACAGAGCTATCTATATACTTCTTTCATATGTTCGGCTAGGCTTCTACTTTCAGCCGTGTTTATATTTTGATTATCATCAGATAAAACCAATTATTAACTCTTATTGCGTTCACTCTCAGATGCCCATTTTATAGGAGCTGTTTAATTTGGGCTCGGTTGTGTGGTTCTGGTTGTGTAAAAATCCTTTTTCTTAGCACTTTTTATCATAAAACATGTATTTTCTTTGGGTAGTTACCCTTCTTGATGGAGGTAATAGTCATGGTACATACAGGTTGTGCGATAATTAGACTAGAAAAAGATCATTGGGCTTTTGAAATTACAAAGGCAGCTTTAAGTTATATTATAGGTCGTATGTACACGCAATGAGAGTTATTCCAATCAGATACGTAAAGGTTAGACACGGCTGCAAAAGTATTTCCATTGCAATTTGAAGAGGCAATTAAGTATGTGGAATGTAAATTCTACAAGGTATGTAAAAACGCTGGCGCGAGATTTGCAAACGAGCCACTGACTATCGCTTAACTTGCATTACATGTTATAAAAGCACCAAGATCAAGTTGCTAGTAAAACACGAGTGGATTAAAGTGAAGGTTTTGAGTGTTCTATCATAACAAGTTGAGCGGTCGTCCGTAGACACGGTAAATGATATATTTTAATATGTGTGTAGGTGTATAAAGTGAGATATTTTTGTACGCGATCAGCTTGGCCACCGGCGGGTGTTGGTGCTTCAGTCGAGGCGTGGGGTAGCGTAGTCCGGGCGTAGTCTACACGATGCTCACTGGTCAACATAACACCGACATCGGGAAAGCGTATTTATTGAGTGGATATAAGGCTGCTTTCTGAATACAGCACAGTGTAATGCAGAAATACGAGCATTCTACCGTTGAGATCTTTGTTACAGACTTTTGTTTGAAGTATTATTCGTTCTCCTTTTCATGTTTGTACTATTGGCAAGTCTATTTTACGTCTGCCTACCTTTATATGATCATAGCATGTTTTTATGTGATTCGGTTACGGAGTTGATATGGAGTAGTTATATTATAATGGATCCCATTTCAGTTTATGTGTTGACTGGTGAGCTGAAGTACATTTTTTTAATAATTCAAAGTTGATATACCCGTTCGTGTAACTAGATGTACATATTATATCACTAGAGATGAGCGTCGGAAGACTAAACGTTAAACACGAAAAGAATCTCTGTACGTATTAAGGCTTATTTGGTATTCCTCTAATATTTCTCATAAGACATTGTTCGCACCACAAGTTATCCCAAGTTAATGTTGTGTCCGGTCGCTACGTTGAGGGAGGAGTTCACGGTCATGGACGCCAAGTGCACCATGATGTCATCAGACAATATATGTCATGTCAGTAAGTTTTCTGACGATTCTGGTTGTCTGTCAATTGTGTCTAGGGTTCGTTCCGTGCGGCCGGCGCTCGATTGTATGTTAGATGTAAGGCTAGGTCTCGTGTTAACTAATGTTAGGCAGACATTGCGTTCGCTTGTCGCATCTGTACTCTGTCATATTTATTATTTACATACACTCAAATATTGTCGAGCACGCAGCGATACGATGTCGGATGAGATGTCACTCGACATCGTCATTGCATATTTATTATTAATTTTATGTGAATATATGTTATAGTTTCTTCTTCGCCTGAAAGGTGTCGGGTCCTATGTAATACATTCCACGCGGTAAAACCATGTTGATTTTCAGATGTCTCTTTATTTATGTTTTCATGCGGCGGCCGTCAGATGAGATCTGTCACGTTTGTAAAACTTAAGACTGTGTCGTGTGCAATGGAAAACATTATATTATTACTTGACGTATTCTATTTATTTGTCACCCCTGTATATTGTCATGGCACGATGTAACATGAATGCAATTTCGGTCGTTCTGATTTAGAGCTTACTGTAACTATTGGTACCTTGATCATTGCATTATATTTATATTTGAAGGCACTGTTATCATAACCCCTTTAAGTTGTTTGTTAAGAAGTCTTTATCATGTCTATTGTCTAGTAAGATTTTAATATATATTAATATTAATTAATAGTAAGAGAGCCTTGTTCGATTCGCGTCTGTTTTGTCGCTTTTTTATACCGCGCTGTTAATGATTGTAATTCTTTGCCTTAATAAATATTTGTTAATCGAAATGACAATTTGAAGACGTTGTTTGTTGAAGGGACCCACCAAATTTCCGGTGATCTTGTCACTGCCTTGTATCCAAAATGGTTTACTATTAGGGTGTGAACCCACTGTCTCGGCGTTACTTCTAATTGACCACATTAACTGATGAGCGATGGAGTCTCATAGTCATACCGTGAGTGGTAGCGCCGTGTATGTCGGTTCCCGTCCCTGTCCCGTGTGTTCATATATAATCTTCCCCTAAATTACACTCGCCCTAGCTAGTGTATATAACGCATGTGATCAATGCAAGTACATGAGCACAAGTTTGCATTTATTTACCAGCAGCATTTTGCTGTTCACGACATATTTATAATCAGAAACTCAATTATGTACCTAATCTTAAAATGTAGATTGGATTTTGTATCATTGAGCTATTCGGTAAAGTTTAATTCAATGTAGAAAATTTCTTATTATGTATGTACTTTATGTAGATAGTTTATTTGACATGTGTATAACGCTAGATTTAAATTTAAACGAAACAAATCAGTTGAACTTATAAATCGCTTCCGGGCTGAAATGTTATCGAATGTACTAAAAAGATTTTTTTCTAGAAATATGTAATCCGTTGAATGGATATTTCTGGTAGATTGTAATTTTTGTGTGCGTCAATGTTATGTACGAGTAGTGTACCTCACTGTCTAGATATTATAGTATTTTATTTTACCTTTTATTACATGAGACTATGTAGAATACTATTGTGATTTTAACCTAACTATACGAAAAGTGAGGAATGTAAACATTGGTAAGGTCAAGAGCATGTAATCTAGACAGTGTTGTACATGATGTACGCGAAGACGTAAAATTTATCTCACTAACTTGGTGTTGGCAAAAGCATTCCCATTCGTACCTACGTGATAGCTTGATTTTCACAGTGGCTACAACATGAGACTCGCTATTCCGAATGGTTATCCAAGTTTACAAGCAAATTGACGAGAGCTGGCACCGATGTCTGTGAAAATGTTTATTTCATTACGACAGATCAATATAAATCTCACGCTAGCTTTCTATAATCGACCTGTACAAAGGAGGCTAAATTTTACGTCTTTTGAAATTTGTAATGCTGGGCATGTTTTATAAACGGTTTGATTTAATTACTTAGATATTAGGTTGCGTTTACTGTAACAATAACTGAACTAAATCATGACAATTCGATTTTTTTTGTATTTTAATTGATGACAAACTGACCTCTTGCTGTCACGATAATAATTTACAGTTTAGTTGTGCATTAAGTAACGGTAATTTATTTAGAAACGATGAATATTTTTTTATGTTGCATAGAAAATAAATTTTAAGAAATTATAAAATGGTTTTCTTTCTTTTTTCTACATTTTTAGCAGTAGTTATATAGATTTTGCGATTTTAAGTGTTTACATTAGCGTCGATAGCTTCTGTCTGTCTGTTACCTCTACACGGTTAAACCATAGAACCGATTTATGAAATATGGCATGAAGGTAGTTTGTGTCCCGGGGAACGACATAGGATACTTTTTATCCCACAAAACATACCTTAAGGGGGCGGAAGTTTGTATGGAATTGTTGCTCACTGTAGACGCAAAATGGCATGTGCGCATTTAATATTTGCTATTAGATTTTACTCAGGCGTTTCATTAATTCTCTATTGCGATTGGCGATGTTAATCCGATGCAGACAGAGTCGCAGGCAAAAGCTAATGTCGATAAAAACTAGTCGTTACATTAATTTACCAAAGAGGAATAATAAATGAGCAACCTCTTAATAATTTTAAACAAAAAAAGAACCGACTTCACTTAGGATCCACTATTCCATAGGTGTGCCCATAATAGTTGAAGAGTTCCCTCAATTTCTCCAGGATCCCATCATCAGACCCCGACTTGGTGACAATGGGACCATCTAGGAGTTATACCCGTTCGATTAAAAAAAATATTTGAAAATCGGTTCACGATTCACGGACTTCACGGAGATATCGAGTAACAAAAAAATAATAATGATAAAAAAAACAGTCTAATTGAGAACCTCCTTTTTTGAAGTCGTTTAAAAAGTTACTCGCAGCACTTACGATTTTAGGTACGCTTTTAGGAACAGCAGTACATTAAGGTTTCTTTGAACATTTTTTTATTAAGTGGATATTTTCAGAAATAATCACTGCGAACGTCCCCCCCGCTCCCCGGCCCCCCTGTAACTTATTAACTGTGAGTCCAAAAATTATGGAAATATTCAAGAAGATCCATCTTTGAATATTCTTTACAAGAAAATTATTTTGAACATTATCGGTTGAGGCATTTTTGACTTTTGAGTTATCTAAAAAAAAACCATGTAGGTACATATAGTAGGTACGGAACCCTCCATTATACGTGGTCACACGCACTTGGCCGGTTTTTACACGTCTATCAAAATTTCGGTTTCGGCCGAAACTGGACCCAGAGCCGAACCTTCTGTTTCGGTTTCGGCAAAAAAACATGTTTCGGTCGGACATTATGCGCATACGATAGGTAGCCTATACCTGCTAGCCACAGCAGTACCTACTTATACGAGTAGGTATGATTAAACATTGCACCATAAAAATATAAAGAACATAAAGACGCAATAATGACACAGGCAACAGGTGAAACCAATTCCAATTATTACTGCGGGTATAGTTGAATTGGGCAGTCATATTCACTGTTCCAGTGGTCAAGCGCAGGTAGATTATACCTTCATCATAGCCTATTGAGTCGAGACACAAAGCCATGCAAAAACTAGTCGCTCCCGGCTTACGCGGCGGGATCGCCCAAACTAACCAACACGAACAATAAAATAATTAGCTAACGATGACCGGTCCACAGCTGGGATCTGGCTGATCTGGTGATCTCTCGACGAGTCTCGCGTGAACTTTAAAGGAACATACGTCGAGGATCCTTCGACACAATCTGGTTATTACTTATCATTTCAATGCAGAGAGTCTAAATTCCTTCGTATCTGGAGTTTAATAACGTATAATAAAGTGGAATGATCGCCGGGTTAAGACCCAAAATACTGCAGTCTGTGTCTGACCGGCGAGAGCTGCGCACGCGTCAGGCTCCAGTGTTCGCGAGTGCCGTGAAATCGTGATTATGTGAGGTGTGGACTTCGATATATCATCGAGTGGACAAAGAACGGTGGAGCGGCTTTTGTGCGCTCGCGAAAACTGATCGTTAATAAAGATCGTTGATCCCACTTGAAGTTAATTGTTTGATCGATACGAGCGCATCTTCGATCGGTTTACACGTACTTATGGCTTGATCAAACGAACGCTGATCAATAAAGGGAGTCACACGGATCGATTGTCCTCATGCAATTGTGAGAATCCAATACGAGGTAATTCTGCTTTTAGAAACGAGATATCTTTAACATATTTCTTACTTGTTTATTTGCGCTTCAAATGAAGTTATCGTAAGTTTAGCAATAAACGGTAACCTAGTGGCTTATCAATGACATGATAATTCCTAAAATAGATGTCCAATATAGCGTCTTTAAATGAGTTGTTATTCTGTTAGAACTTTTTTTTTCTAAAAAAGGTGTTGTGGGTCGGGTCGGGCGACGGGCGATTAAGACGCGAAGGTAAACAGTGGTATCTGGCAGCAAACAGCAGGCGTTATTAATAGGGGCTAAGTATGGGATCATATGTTAAGTACTCGCTGCATGGGCTTAGGTTAGGCCGGCCACTCACGGGCGATCAACGCAGAATATTGTATTTATTACCTACATCAAATACCAAATCAAAGTAGAAGAAGCAAGTTTATTTGTTTATATAAGTACTTTACGTAATATCGTAATAAGAAAACTTTACCGAACAACTTATTTTGGCTTTCACAGTGAGAAGAATTTTTTGGCGAAATAAGGACAATTTGAGTTTAAGTTACTTATTTTATGTGAATAATGGTTCCCCTATCTTTGGCATAATTTTTTTTGTAATAATTCTGTGTTGCATAACAACGTTAAGCATAAATTACTGTTAACATAAACTCTTTTGGCATAGCCAAGTTCCGCATATGTGCTCTACGCATAATTTTCATCACACGAAGTAACGTTTGGCATAAAGTTAATGTACTTACGAATTGACGCATGGCATCTTTTTTATTTCGCATAATTTTCTTCGTAATAATTCAACATTGCATAAATTACTTAAAGCATAAATTACTACAAGCATATAATTTTATGGCATAATGAAGTTTCGCATACTTCTATTACGCAAATATATTAAGGCCGAATAATCTATAAGTACATTTAAAAAAAGACGCACGGGTTGGTTGTTTAGGGTCACAGTATGGTCACAGTTCTAACCTAACCTAACCCACTTTTTTGCAGGTGTTTGGGTTGTTTGAGGGTAACAGTTCTAACTTAACCTAACCCACTTTTTGAGCAGCCGTTTGATTTGGTTAAGGATCACAGTTCTAACCTAACCTAACCCACTTTTTTGCAGCCGTTTGGTTTGGTTGAGGGTCACAGTTTTAACCTACCCTACCTAACCCACTTTTTAAGCAGCCATTTGATTTGGTTAAGGGTCACAGTTTTAACCTAACCTAACCCACTTTTTTGCAGCCGTTTGGGTTGGTTGAGGGTCACAGTTCTAACCTAACCTAACCCACTTTTTGTGCAGCCGTTTGATTTGGTTAAAGGTCACAGTTCTAACCAAAGCTAACCCATTTTTTACAGCAGAACTAATAAATCTGCTAATTGTAATTTATGCATAATTTGTTTTCTGCAAAGTAAACATTCGCCTAAAGCCTATTATGCTAAACAGATTATGCTGGTTATTATTTTCGGACAGTTGAATATAATGCAAGACAAAATTATTCTTATCAAAAAGCGGCCGTGTGAATATTAGCCGATTTCAAATTCGGATTCGCAAACATTTAGCCAATTGTATATTATGCGAACCGATGATTTCTGCAATGTTAATATTCTTCGAAAAACAATTATGCCAAATATGTTATGCCAGATGCGTTTCTGGCCACAGAAGTTATGCCAAATGGATGGAACCCGTGAATAATACCTGAATTGGTGTAATACAATGCATTAACAAATTTTGTATGTATAAGTAGTTGTCGCTTGTCGATGTATTATTTGGGTGGATCTTGCAAATAACTTGTAATTTACAAATCGGTGAAAATTATATTTCTGCAACTAATTACATACAACTAATAACGAAACTGAGAAATTATCAGTTTCGTTACATTTTTTTTATGAACGTATCGAATTTTTTTGTATTTAAATTTTGGGACAGTTGGGATATTTTTTTAATCTATCAGACTCGATAGAGCTCATGATTCCGCATGCGATAGACTCAAAATATATATCAAAAAATAAAGTAAAGGTACATTTTTTCTGCAAATTACCCAGGTACAACTGGCTGAAAATGTAGGCTTCAGATTGATCAGAATCCTACACGAATGTTCCCCTATTTAAACTGGAATTCTTTCTCTCTTCCTCTTTATGAAATAGCACTAAATTATGCTACGACGCCATTAGATAAATTAAATAACTTAGACTAATTTAATTTTATTAGAATAAATAAGAAGCCCTCAACTCAAAAGTCATCGGACGAAAATCACTAAAAATGGCAATTGCACGAATGATTGCCATTTTTAGTGAAGCCGCCCGTTGATTTACAACGAGTTATTTCAAACAGTGTGCACAATGCGAAAGTTATAAATACACCTAAAATCGGCCTTTTGAAAAATCCAGCTTTTTTTCAAAATCTTTTAAAAATCAAGTCTTTGAATAGAAAGTTAAAACAAATTATACATATGTACTTACGATTACGACCTAGACCTATGTATAATTTACTCTACTGACTACGATATACTGAAACTGGCTAGTTGTATATGCAAATTCGCAATTGACGTTTTTATACAGATAATAATTGTACCTACTTATAAGAGGTGTAAATCTTTTGTGCGACAAATTAGTGACGGTAAACGCAGTTTAGGGCGCGATCAGTCGCGCGCGCATACCGGTCTTTAGTCCGGTGCAGGCGCAGCGGTCGCCAGCGGTTTTTTTTCTTTTCCCCACGTACCTGTTCCCGACTCGGTTGGTTAGCTTAACAAGTGCGCCAGAGGTGCAGCACCTTTTGTTTCATCGCTTTACGGTGTTGGCAAGCACTGGAATTAACTGCCGCAGGGGCCCTGCACCTTTTCTTTAATTGGTTTTATACGACCGATCAGTTTCCAAATTAATTGCTTTCAGTGGTAGTCAAGTGTTCGATAAAGGATAACTTTTATTTAGCGAGAATCTAAAAGAAAGTGGAGTGTGACGAAAACACCAAAGCGTCTAATAGGGTATCTATAGGTGATTAGGATCCTAATCTTTTCATTAATACTTATACGGTACAGCATTACTTGCATTACTTGGCGTACCATACATACAATATAATAAAAAAAAACGATTTCAATGGGGGAGGCCGGGGAAAGAATATTGATGGTGCAGTCTTCGATTCCACACAATAAAATAAAAAAGTTGTCTAGAAAATCTAACTTGCATAGCAAACACAGCGAAGAGAAAAAAATCCCAAACGTGAACTAATTATGGAACTATGAGTCCCACTTCATTAAATAGGTATCACTTCTTTAAAATGTAAACGCTTGATTTGTTGATGAAAATTCTAAAATGCCTTTGACATTTGAGGAGTTCCCTCGATTCGTCATGGATCTCATCACCAGGACTTCAGCTTGACAAAAATTTGTCTTGAGAATCTACTTGCTTAACAGACACAGCGAAGAACATAACCTGTGGAGGTTATGCTCAAATTGTCGGCATGGTCAAAAAAGGAAATGCACGGGAGATCCGGGCTAAACATTACTTTTAGCCACGGGTAGCACATCCCTGGCTCCCCTTAGGTATTAGTTAGCGAAACCGCAATGGGTCATTCGCCCGTTATCGCAGGATGCGCCGACTCGTTTATTTTTGCCCGTTGCGGGAATCCGACCGTTCCGTGACGTGCAGTCCGCACACAACCAGAACTTGTCTTGACCCTTGATAGGACAAGCTCTTTTGTCGCCATCCTCAATGGTGGGGACCTTAATTTTAAGGCATTAGCGAAAGTGGTATAAAAACAGGTGATGATTGGGTATTTTTCAATGCTAATAATTTAGTCAGCAGGAAAAGCCAACGCGCTCTTTGGTACCTACTGTTCTTCGTAGGTAATTAATTTTGGAGCTGCTTTGACGGAGTTTTAAGTGTTTTAACTAACGTTGACAGCAATATTTGATTAAACTCTTGTGGCAAACTGTTAGAATAATGTAAATTCTTCCGTAGGTATAGGCAGAGACTATAGAGATAATAGACTCTGGTATAGGTAATATTATATATACATATTACTAGAAGTCCGTAGATAAAAAAAGTATGTTATGTACGAGTACATAGATTTTTCAATGTCGCCCCTTTAAATGTTAAAGTTTGACGGTACCTATCAAACATTACCTACCTACTGACTAATAGTATAAGGACGGCTGCTTCTGAGGGAATTGAGTTCGATGTCGTCCCAGATTTCTCAGAAGTAGTCGCCCGGTATAGGAGTAGAATGTATGATCGCTGGAAGGAATATTTTGATGTAAGATCTGAAGAGAAAGGCCTCTGGTACAGAACCATACAATGTCAGCCTCGGCGGATACCCTGGTGGGAAGCGGGTGAATTAAAAAGAGCAGAAATTGTACGTGCGCACAGGCTTCGGGCCGGTCACATCCCAACAAATAAGTTTGCACATCTGATGGGGAAAGCAGAGTCACCCAACTGCGAAGTTTGCGATTCTATCGAAGATGTGCAACACTTCCTAATGAAATGTGTTCGGACTCGAGCCAACAGGGTGCAATTATTTGAAGAGAGGGGCTATGCGGTAACTGACATTGGGATATTCCAATCTATATTGGCGGCGGAACCCATGTCCAAAAGTGCCAAATTTGTATATACAGCCTTGGCCAGAAGTGTTGAGCATAGGTGTTTTTTGTTTACAATTTTGATGTTAAGCATTATTTCCCTATCCTAACAATGTACGGTAACGGTAAATGTTATATTTTATTTATAAATATAGAAAACTTCACTAAATAACACTTTCAAGGTACTTAAAAAATATGAAAACAGAAGGTACCAAAAATGTAAATTTAAGTCGGTGCGACATATTGCAAATATTCTATGCAGTTACTACTAACTTCAATAAAACATGCCTATTAGTTTAAATTAATTGACAAAATAACTTAAACAAAGATGGAAACGATGGACTAAACTTTCCAGTTTTGTATGAAATTCGCATTGGTGCTCAACACTTCTGGCCAAGGCTGTAGTTTAGTATCGATGTTAGTTAACAGTAATGCTGAATTGATACAAAACCTTGTAACGTAGAGGCTCAACGGAACCGACATATCTTATCGACAAAGGTTTCTCTAACAAAAAAGATATTTAAAAAAAAGAGGACCATAGATTCAAAAGGATTTTATATCAGGTTTCAAATTTTTTTAAAACGTTCGGGTTTTCCCCAGCTAACAGATGTACAGTCAGCGTCAAATATATTGTAACAGCCAAAGTGATCAAATAGTTCGTATCACACCATATATTTTGTATGGTGTGACGAACTATTTGGCTACTCTAGCTGTTACAATATATTTGACGCTGACTGTACCTACCCGCTATATTATACCCACCCATTTAAGTCCGCAAATTAAAACCGCGCGTTCAATTTGTCTCGCCATCAAATTGACGGTGCGAATTGGTAAAGTGGTATAAATAGCCGACGGGTTTGCAGCCGGTGTTTATATATATATAAACCTATATAGGTACGTATATACAGTTTATGAGAACCGTTCCGCGATCCATTATTTCACATGCAATTGCCAATTGCATCGGTTGCTATGCGGAAACTGAAACGATCTTTGAAGACATTTTCGCCCTTATTTTTTGAGCTCTTTTGCCATCAGATATATCGCAGCGGCCAAGGTGGTCAATTTGACCAACGCCTCTATTGTCAAGGCGACAAAGGTCTTTTTTAGATATTTTTGAGTAGGTATCTCTCCTTCCTCCGTCACGTGCTACCTACAACTTTTCCTACGACACGATGCACAACTTTGCTTGGCTTGAAAAACATGGTTTAATTGAATATTTGATGGCGGCTGTACTAATACTGTCTTCCCGAGATTCCGCTTGGTTTGTGTGGATGTAACTGAGCTGGAAGGCCCTTTCTTAGGTATTCGTGTACTAAATATATGAGCTTTTACCCCCATACTCATCCCATTCCACCCTTCTATGATTGTATCAAAAATAATCCTAGCTGCACTTAGCTATCTACCTGTGTTTTAACCCAGACATTGGCAGGTGATTTACTTAAGTGATGTCATGTCATGCAAACGGTTATCTAAAGCCGTTTTGGAGTGTAATCTCGAACACAATGTGTTTATACACTATTTAATGTTGAAGTCATCAACCACGTATAGTATAATAAATTCATATTCATACCATTTTTTCTCAACCATTTTTAAACTGCACCTCTATAAACGCTACATAGTTAAAGCGTCATTGAGCTCTCCACTGCCTATCTACCTTGGAATCAGGACTACACCTTTTGTGTCCCTTGACGCTGGTCTTCCATGGGAAATCTTCCAAAATAGTTCAGTGACAAAATAAATGTTTTCACCCCTACTATTCGAAAAAGGGTAATTTGTTGCCCATTTACAGGGAGCAAAAGTGACTTTTGATCCCTCTGCGTTTTTTTTAATACTTTTCCTTGTCTTTGCAACCGATTAAAATGAGACGACATTATATAACTTCTCTTTTTAGCAGATAGTTAGTTTAGTAACTTTGTTTTCGTTTTTCTCATAGAAGGAGTGAAAAGTAGAGTGTACTACGCGGTAGCAAAATTATTTCGATCTCGGGTCACTTGAATCCCTCACTACGCTCAGGATTCCACGTTAGCTAGCTATTCTGGAATCCTTCGCTTCGTTCGGGATTCAACACGCTACCCTCGACCGAAATAAGTCATTTCGCTCCCTTGTAATACAATCTACTATTATGTGACAAGTCTTCGTTTTACTCTGTTTAACACTACTATCAGAAATATTCAGCCTTTTTTTAAATTTATCATACAAAACCATACGTGTTTACATATGTAAGTATTTGACTTAATCTTACCAAAACAAAACATGAGTAAAATATTGCGCTACAATTATAAGATAAATAGTAGTTAGTTGTAGTACCTATTTCGTTGTTGATATACCTACTTAATAAAGTAATCATTATTAATTTTATGCGGACGTCCCGATAACCCCCAATTAACGGGACCATGTCATGTACACGTACGGTTTATCATTAAACCAAAACACTGCCGTTATTCATGCCATATGTTATGTCTTATGTCTCGTATTTATTGTACAATGATTGTACAGAATACGCAGTAGCATTGATATCTGTACGGGTAGGTTCAATACTTTGAATGATGAGAAATATATCTACATATAGGTACCTAAGTACCTAGTGTACCTACTCCAAGATTAAGAATGAGCTAATACAGTCAGCGTCAAATATATTGTAACAGCCATAGTGATCAAATATTTCGTCACACCATATTAAATATGGTGTGACGAAATATTTGGCTACTCTAGCTGTTACAAAATACTTATATTTGACGCTGACTGTACTATATCGAATAGCTTCGAAAAAAGTACCTAGGTAAATAGACTAAATAGTTACTCAATGATAATTGATAACGATTTGTAACTTTCTAGTTTAGTTAGTCTATATCTACCAAAATATTATCCTTATTTTTTTTTTTATACTTAGTGGATTTATAAAATATAAGCGTCATAACTAGGTACAATAATAAACTAAAACTTAAATATAAATTATAAGCCATATTAAATCAAAACACATTAAACTTAAAAATTCCCCCGCGGCATGGTACATAATAATTAAGTAATTAATAATTAGAAACTGAAATAGATGTCATATACTTCAGAAAAAGTGACCAACTCCTCCGGTGCCTCAGGCCATTAGAACTGGCGTCTTCAGCTATCGCCGCTATTATAATTTATATAGTAGTGTTACTATTTGAAAATTGCAAAATCAAAAAATATTCAACAAAATAATTTGATTTACTTAAAGATTTAATTATTAATTAGGTAAGAAATTTAAAAAAAAAATTTTGGAAACATACAAGGTTAATATATTGGCAAAAAATCCTGTAACCCAAACCTAATAACAGTACCTAAAGGTATCATGCCAGAACTAGTTTCAAAACTTACAAATAAAAGCTCCGTCTAGTCAAAATAAAACAAGCTTACGACTAACCTAACCTAACTAAATAAACATATCTAGTTAAAATAAAACTTGTTCCAATCTTCCAATGATCGATGAATTCACCATATCTAAGGAAAATAATTACAGATTATAGACGCTCGTCGTCCCGTCTTTTACAACTATTAGAATCACCGTTTCCTGTAGATTTTATATCAACCAGTTAAGGGTCATTTTCAGTTGGTCCACTGTTAACGTAACCACAATTAACGTGTCGGGGAAGAACATCCCATCTACATAAGAGTTTAACGATAGTTGCTACTTTTACTCGGCGTTCGGGGGTGAGTATTGGTAAGTTTTCTTTTTTGTTAACACCTTTTGTAAGTATAATTTGACAGCGGGAGCGAGAAAAAAACTAGTAGACATTACGTTCTGACAGGGATATTTAATGGAGTTGTCCGTTTTTTGGGTTCCGCTTCTATTTCGAAGAACCTTTTAAGGTTTTTGAGACTGGAGTTTTGGGGCACGTGCTTTTCGAGTGCAGGTCATATTAGGCACGGTCATATTCATATTATTATTTTATTAATGATAAGAAAATTAAACAACTGCTTATGGCCCCATGTCTGGGAACATTAACACTTCAGATCAGGAGCACGCCTCATAGTGAATCTGGCTCTGCCAAAAATAAGAATTCGTTGGGCCCGTCATATCAACAACTTATTTATGGTTAAAGCCATCAAACAAGAATCGGTCATTAGCGATTGCTAAGTATATAATGCCGTACAAATTGTTTGAAAACTGCTGCATACTGCAAAGCCAAGTAATAAGAACTGTATCGATAAATCCATGTTCCTCACCTTTTATACTCCAATGTTACAAACTCATTAAAGTCAGAAAATTTAGTTTATCATAATTTACTAAAAGCCAGGTTGAGACTAATAGCAAGTTTACTTGCGGCAAGTAAACTTGCTAATCTAAACCTCGCTGCTCTTTTTGGCGGAGTAATCGCCAATCATCTCTACTTTGAGCCAGTGTTTTAATTTCCTCATATGAGGCGATATTTTTTATTTGACCTAATACTGGCCTCCGCCTTACAGAACCACAGGCCTGCCGCCGCGCGTCACGCTCGCCCGGTCCGCTCCCCGACAGTTCCCACGCTGCCCTGTAAGCAGCACGTCCCAAACGGCCGCAATCAATTATATTAAACGTGATAATTCTACCTTTTTAACCTTTTTTCCTTCGTTTTTTGTGCGCCCGCGTTTTGTACAGTTGACAGACAAATTATACGGCCGTTTCGCCTCGCATTGTTTACGTTTCGATTCGGAATTGTTATTTGTGGGCGTAATCTAATTTTGACATACTAGGCTTAGAATTAAGTGCATCTATTGTATGTCCGTGTTGGTTGTGTCCACCTTTATGTATTGACACGTTGAGTGCGTACGATGTCCGTGTAATGAAATGATCCTTGGAATTATTTAGGTACCTGTACCTATACACAGTAAGATTTTAAGTACTTACTTAATTTTTAAAAGGAATATAAGATCTTAAATTTTTAATAGGTCTTGGTTAATTAATGGATTGGATATTTTTATGACCATGACCATCTATACATATAATAAAGGTGAAGAGGGTAAAAAATCTGTACATTGGAGATATTAGTAAAAAAATGAGTTAGTAGCTCTTAGAATCGATAACAGAACACGTTTCGACAATTTTTAGAATTTTTGTCTGTTTGTCTGTTTGGATGGGGAGAGTTGGCGTCAAAACGCCTGAACCGATTTCGATAAAAACTTCACTAGCAGGTTCAACAGACCTCTGGTCAGGACATAGGCTATAAAAAATACGAACATTTTGGATTTAAGGGGGTTTAAGAGGGGTTTAAACTTTGTATGTGAAATGAATATGAGTGTTAAGCTCAAGCAGCAAATTGATATTGGTTTAACTACTTTCGGTTAGTTCATATTCATTCGTATAAATAAATAAATGTGTTAAATAATAATATACTGGTTAAATATAGTGGAAAAGTAAAAAATACGTACCATCAAAAGGGGTATCTAGACATGTCTTTGGCTATACGATTAGGTAACGCTATCTCTCGCAGAACTTTGTTACTACCGAGTCCTCTTTACGCAAAATCTGACCACTACATATGTAGTTTAGGTGCAAACTAAATGCAACACGAGTTCGCAGAGATATCCCTAGATGGCTATAGTAGGTAGGTGCTATCTATGCTACCTCTTTCTTACTTCTTTTTGCAAAGGCCTGGCGCGCTAGCACGCGGTTGCTTAGCAACGCCTATCTCATCAACAGAGCTGTTGAAAACACTGATGATATTGCACGAAATGGCGAGTAAGTATAATACCAAATTGTATTCTCTACCAGTCGTCAACCATATGGCCAATATAAGCCTATGCAAGGGGAAAAAATAAATTAGAATTACAAAATTCAACAAACTGTTAATATGAATGTTAAAGACGGAAGAAAAATCAGTTTTGATAGAATTTACGTAATAGATGGTTAAAGGGGACTCGCATAAAGAATAAGTCGCATTATATGAGGCCCCGAGCACCCCGTTCCCCTGGCGCCCACCCCTAAAGCTAGCACAGAGTCAACACACCATAATTTTAAACAAAAAAAGAACCGACTTCACTTAGGATCCGCTATTCCAAGAGGAAGTGGCCGAGTTGCTGTAAAAAATAGTGAAATCACTATAGGTGTGCCTATAATAGTTGAAGAGTTCCCTCGATTTCTCCAGGATCCCATCATCAGATCCCGACTTGGTGACAATGGGACCATCTAGGGGTTATACCTGTTCGATTCAAAAAAAAATTTTGAAAATCGGTTCACGATTCACGGAGATATGGAGTAACATACATACAAAAAAAAAAAAATTATGATAAAAAAAAAAAAAAAAAAAAAATTCAGTCGAATTGAGAACCTCCTCCTTTTTTGAAGTCGGTTAAAAACACACTACTATTGCTATTGTTACCAAAAATGTTTGAATGTTCAAGATGGGAGAATTTTCCACGAGGTGGTTGATAAAAGGGGGAGGGGGTCGGGGAGCACCCCGCGAAAAAGGAAAAAAAAACCCACCGGACTATTGCTAATTGTACCAAAAATTGTTAGATTAAACATTCAAGATGGGAGAAAAAGAGTTTTGACAGGGTATATCACGTGCCTGGCCGCAAACAAAGGGGGGCTCGGGGGCAGAGCCCCCCGCATAAAAAAACACACCGTACTATTGCTAATTATACCAAGAATTGTTAGGTTAAACATTAAAAATGGGAGAAAAAGAGTTTTGATAGGGTCTAGCACGTTACAGGCGGTAAAGAAAGGGGGGCTCGGGGGGCGGAGCCCCCCGCATAAAGAAAAAATTCACTGTACTATTGCTAAGTATACCAAGAACTGTTAGGTTAAACAATCAAGACGGGAGAAAAAGAATTTTGACAGGGTATATCACGTGCCGGGCCGCAAACCAAGGGGGGCTCGGGGGGCGGAGCCCCCCGCATAAAAAAACACACCGTATTATTGCTAATTATACCAAGAATTGTTAGGTTAAACATTAAAAATGGGAGAAAAAGAGTTTTGATAGGGTTTAGCACGTGACAGGCGGCAAAGAAAGGGGGGCTCGGGGGGCGGAGCCCCCCGCATAAAGAAAAAATACTGCGTACTATTGCTAAGTATAGCAAGAATTGTTAGGTTAAACATTCAAGATGGGAGAAAAAGAGTTTTGATAGGGTTTAGCACGTGACGGGCGGCAAAGAAAGGGGGGCTCGGGGGGCGGAGCCCCCCATAAAGAAAACATTCACTGTACTACTGCTAAGTATATCAAGAACTGTTAGGTGAAACAATCAAGATGGGAGAAAAAGAGTTTTGACAGGGTATATCACGTGCCGGGCCGCAAACAAAGGGGGGCTGGGGGGGCGGAGCCCCCCGCATAAAAAAAACACACCGTACTATTGCTAATTATACCAAGAATTGTTAGGTTAAACATTAAAAATGGGAGAAAAAGAGTATTGATAGGGTTTAGCACGTGACGGGCGGCAAAGAAAGGGGGCTCGGGGGGCGGAGCCCCCCGCATAAAGAAAAAATACTGCGTACTATTGCTAAGTATAGCAAGAATTGTTAGGTTAAACATTCAAGATGGGAGAAAAAGAGTTTTGATAGGGTTTAGCACGTGACGGGCGGCAAAGAAAGGGGGGCTCGGGGGGCGGAGCCCCCCGCATAAAGAAAAAATACACTGTCCTATTGCTAAGTATACCAAGAACTGTTAGGTTAAACAATCAAGATGGGAGAAATAGAGTTTTGAAAGGGTTTAGCACGTGACGGGCGGCAAAGAAAGGGGGGCTCGGGGGGCGGAGCCCCCCATAAAGAAAACATTCACTGTACTACTGCTAAGTATATCAAGAACTGTTAGGTGAAACAATCAAGATGGGAGAAAAAGAGTTTTGACAGGGTATATCACGTGCCGGGCCGCAAACAAAGGGGGGCTGGGGGGGCGGAGCCCCCCGCATAAAAAAAACACACCGTACTATTGCTAATTATACCAAGAATTGTTAGGTTAAACATTAAAAATGGGAGAAAAAGAGTATTGATAGGGTTTAGCACGTGACGGGCGGCAAAGAAAGGGGGCTCGGGGGGCGGAGCCCCCCGCATAAAGAAAAAATACACGGTACTATTGCTAAGTATACCAAGAACTGTTAGGTTAAACAATCAAGATGGGGGAAAAAGAGTTTTGACAGGGTGTATCACGTGACGAGCCGCAATTAAAGGGGGGGTTCGGGCATAAAGAAAAAACACCGTAGTATTGCTAATTATACCAAAAATTGTTAGGTTAATTATTTAAGATGGGAGAAAAAGAGTTTTGATAGGGCTTACCACGGGATAGGCGGCAAACGAGGGGGGCTCGGGGGGTGGAGCCCCCCGCATAAAGAAAAAACACCCCGCACTATTGCTAAGCATAGCAAGAATTGTTAGGTTAAACATTCAAGATGGGAGAAAAAGAGTTTTGATAGGGTTTAGCACGTGACGGGCGCCAAAGAAAGGGGGGCTCGGGGGGCGGAGCCCCCCGCATAAAGAAAAAATACACTGTACTATTGCTAAGTATACCAAGAACTGTTAGGTTAAACAATCAAGATGGGAGAAAAAGAGTTTTGACAGGGTGTATCACGTGACGAGCCGCAATTAAAGGGGGGTTCGGGCATAAAGAAAAAACACCGTAGTATTGCTAATTATACCAAAAATTGTTAGGTTAATCATTTAAGATGGGAGAAAAAGAGTTTTGATAGGGCTTAACACGGGATAGGCGGTAAACGAGGGGGGCTCGGGGGGCGGAGCCCCCCGCATTAAGAAAAAACACCCCGCACTATTGCTAAGTATACCAAAAATTGTTAGGTTAAACATTCAAGATGGGAGAAAAAGAGTTTTAATAGAGTTTAGCACGTGAAGGGCAGTAAAAGAGGGGGGCTCGGGGGGCGGAGCCCCCCGCATAAAAAAACACACCGTATTATTGCTAATTATACCAAGAATTGTTAGGTTAAACATTAAAAATGGGAGAAAAAGAGTTTTGATAGGGTTTAGCACGTGACAGGCGGCAAAGAAAGGGGGGCTCGGGGGGCGGAGCCCCCCGCATAAAGAAAAAATACTGCGTACTATTGCTAAGTATAGCAAGAATTGTTAGGTTAAACATTCAAGATGGGAGAAAAAGAGTTTTGATAGGGTTTAGCACGTGACGGGCGGTAAAGAAAGGGGGGCTCGGGGGGCGGTGCCCCCCGCATAAAGAAAAAATACACTGTACTATTGCTAAGTATACCAAGAACTGTTAGGTTAAACAATCAAGATGGGAGAAAAAGAGTTTTGACAGGGTGTATCACGTGACGAGCCGCAATTAAAGGGGGGTTCGGGCATAAAGAAAAAACACCGTAGTATTGCTAATTATACCAAAAATTGTTAGGTTAATCATTTAAGATGGGAGAAAAAGAGTTTTGATAGGGCTTACCACGGGATAGGCGGTAAACGAGGGGGGCTCGGGGGGCGGAGCCCCCCGCATAAAGAAAAAACACCCCGCACTATGGCTAAGTATACCAAAAATTGTTAGGTTAAACAATCAAGATGGGAGAAAAAGAGTTTTGATAGGGTTTAGCACGTGACGGGCGGCAAAGAAAGGGGGGCTCGGGGGGCGGAGCCCCCCGCATAAAGAAAACATTCACTGTACTATTGCTAAGTATATCAAGAACTGTTAGGTGAAACAATCAAGATGGGAGAAAAAGAGTTTTGACAGGGTATATCACGTGCCGGGCCGCAAACAAAGGGGGGCTGGGGGGGCGGAGCCCCCCGCAATAAAAAAACACACCGTACTATTGCTAATTATACCAAGATGTGTTAGGTTAAACATTAAAAATGGGAGAAAAAGAGTTTTGATAGGGTTTAGCACGTGACGGGCGGCAAAGAAAGGGGGCTCGGGGGGCGGAGCCCCCCGCATAAAGAAAAAATACACTGTACTATTGCTAAGTATACCAAGAACTGTTAGGTTAAACAATCAAGATGGGGGAAAAAGAGTTTTGACAGGGTGTATCACGTGACGAGCCGCAATTAAAGGGGGGGTTCGGGCATAAAGAAAAAACACCGTAGTATTGCTAATTATACCAAAAATTGTTAGGTTAATCATTTAAGATGGGAGAAAAAGAGTTTTAATAGAGTTTAGCACGTGACGGGCCGTAAAATAAGGGGGGCTCGGGGGGCGGGGCCCCCCGCATAAAGAAAAAACACCGCAGATTGCTAATGATACCAAAAATTGTTAGGGTAATCATTAAAAATGGGAGAAAAAGAGTTTTGATAGGGTTTAGCACGTGACAGGCGGCAAAGAAAGGGGGGCTCGGGGGGCGGAGCCCCCCGCATAAAGAAAAAATACTGTGTACTATTGCTAAGTATAGCAAGAATTGTTAGGTTAAACATTCAAGATGGGAGAAAAAGAGTTTTGATAGGGTTTAGCACGTGACGGGCGGCAAAGAAAGGGGGGCTCGGGGGGCGGAGCCCCCCGCATAAAGAAAAAACACTGCAGATTGCTAATGATACCAAAAATTGTTAGGTTAAACATTAAAAATGGGAGAAAAAGAGTTTTGATAGGGTTTAGCACGTGACAGGCGGCAATGAAAGGGGGGCTCGGGGGGCGGAGCCCCCGCATAAACAAAAAATACTGCGTACTATTGCTAAGTATAGCAAGAATTGTTAGGTTAAACATTCAAGATGGGAGAAAAAGAGTTTTGATAGGGTTTAGCACGTGACGGGCGGCAAAGAAAGGGGGGCTCGGGGGGCGGAGCCCCCCGCATAAAGAAAAAATACACTGTACTATTCTAAGTATACCAAGAACTGTTAGGTTAAACAATCAAGATGGGAGAAAAAGAGTTTTGACAGGGTGTATCACGTGACGAGCCGCAATTAAAGGGGGGTTCGGGCATAAAGAAAAAACACCCCGCACTATTGCTAAGTATACCAAAAATTGTTAGGTTAAACATTCAAGATGGGAGAAAAAGAGTTTTAATAGGGTTTAGCACGTGACGGGCTGTAAAAAAAGGGGGGCTTGGGGGGCGGTGCCCCCCGCTTAAAGAAAAAACACCGCAGATTGCTAATGATACCGAAAATTGTTAGGTTAATCATTTAAGATGGGAGAAAAAGAGTTTTGATAGGGCTTACCACGGGATAGGCGGTATACAAGGGGGGCTCGGGGGGCGGAGCCCCCCGCATAAAGAAAAAACACCCCGTACTATTGCTAAGTATACCAAGAACTGTTAGGTTAAACATTCGAGATGGGAGAAAAAGAGTTTTGACAGGGTATATCACGTGCCGGGCCGCAAACAAAGGGGGGCTGGGGGGGCGGAGCCCCCCGCAATAAAAAAACACACCGTACTATTGCTAATTATACCAAGATGTGTTAGGTTAAACATTAAAAATGGGAGAAAAAGAGTTTTGATAGGGTTTAGCACGTGACGGGCGGCAAAGAAAGGGGGCTCGGGGGGCGGAGCCCCCCGCATAAAGAAAAAATACACTGTACTATTGCTAAGTATACCAAGAACTGTTAGGTTAAACAATCAAGATGGGGGAAAAAGAGTTTTGACAGGGTGTATCACGTGACGAGCCGCAATTAAAGGGGGGGTTCGGGCATAAAGAAAAAACACCGTAGTATTGCTAATTATACCAAAAATTGTTAGGTTAATCATTTAAGATGGGAGAAAAAGAGTTTTAATAGAGTTTAGCACGTGACGGGCCGTAAAATAAGGGGGGCTCGGGGGGCGGGGCCCCCCGCATAAAGAAAAAACACCGCAGATTGCTAATGATACCAAAAATTGTTAGGGTAATCATTAAAAATGGGAGAAAAAGAGTTTTGATAGGGTTTAGCACGTGACAGGCGGCAAAGAAAGGGGGGCTCGGGGGGCGGAGCCCCCCGCATAAAGAAAAAATACTGTGTACTATTGCTAAGTATAGCAAGAATTGTTAGGTTAAACATTCAAGATGGGAGAAAAAGAGTTTTGATAGGGTTTAGCACGTGACGGGCGGCAAAGAAAGGGGGGCTCGGGGGGCGGAGCCCCCCGCATAAAGAAAAAACACTGCAGATTGCTAATGATACCAAAAATTGTTAGGTTAAACATTAAAAATGGGAGAAAAAGAGTTTTGATAGGGTTTAGCACGTGACAGGCGGCAATGAAAGGGGGGCTCGGGGGGCGGAGCCCCCGCATAAACAAAAAATACTGCGTACTATTGCTAAGTATAGCAAGAATTGTTAGGTTAAACATTCAAGATGGGAGAAAAAGAGTTTTGATAGGGTTTAGCACGTGACGGGCGGCAAAGAAAGGGGGGCTCGGGGGGCGGAGCCCCCCGCATAAAGAAAAAATACACTGTACTATTCTAAGTATACCAAGAACTGTTAGGTTAAACAATCAAGATGGGAGAAAAAGAGTTTTGACAGGGTGTATCACGTGACGAGCCGCAATTAAAGGGGGGTTCGGGCATAAAGAAAAAACACCCCGCACTATTGCTAAGTATACCAAAAATTGTTAGGTTAAACATTCAAGATGGGAGAAAAAGAGTTTTAATAGGGTTTAGCACGTGACGGGCTGTAAAAAAAGGGGGGCTTGGGGGGCGGTGCCCCCCGCTTAAAGAAAAAACACCGCAGATTGCTAATGATACCGAAAATTGTTAGGTTAATCATTTAAGATGGGAGAAAAAGAGTTTTGATAGGGCTTACCACGGGATAGGCGGTATACAAGGGGGGCTCGGGGGGCGGAGCCCCCCGCATAAAGAAAAAACACCCCGTACTATTGCTAAGTATACCAAGAACTGTTAGGTTAAACATTCGAGATGGGAGAAAAAGGGTTTTGACAGGGTGTATCACGTGACGGGCCGCAATTAAAGGGGGGCTCGGGGGGCGGAGCCTTCCGCATAAAAAAACAACGTAGTATTGCTAATGATACCAAAAATTGTTAGGTTAATCATTTAAGATGGGAGAAAAAGAGTTTTGATAGGGCTTACCACGGAATAGGCGGTAAACAAGGGGGGCTCGGGGGGCGGTGCCCCCCGCATAAAGAAAAAATTCACCGTACTATTGCTAAGTATAGCAAGAATTGTTAGGTTAAACATTCAAGATGGGAGAAAACGAGTTTTGATAGAGTTTAACACGTGACGGGCGGCAAAGAAAGGGGGCTTAGGGGCGGCGCCCCCTGCACAAAGAAAAAATCCACCGTTCTATTGCTAAGTATACCAAGTACTGTTAGGTTAAACATTCAAGATGGGAGAAAAAGACTTTTTAGCTCGCCAGATCTTCCCACTCACATGCTTATCTTGACCATGGCTGACACAGTCCAATCTTAGACGCTTTCCGTCGATCTTTTGGGATGTCGAAGTTATATGGAAGAAGTCGGTTTTAGCTAAACTGCTAAACTGACTTTATAAATTTTTACAAGTAGAAAGCGTTCAGCAATGGACTGTTAGGATAACGAAAAGTAACAGAATCAACTGCAACACACGCGAGCGAAGCCGCGCGGGTACAGCTAGTATAAAATAAAGTCGGTTCGCTTAGTGGTATTAACTATATATATTTATTTTAACCGTTTAATATTTATTCCATAGATCTTTTTGTGTTATCTACTAAACTTTTCGCAACTTATTGAAAATTGTTCCAAGGTTTCAATTGAAAATTGTACGTACAAAATGGCACAATAATATCTACATATATTCTATATACCTAAACCTATATATTTCCAGCATGTGGGGCTCAGCGTCGTTGCGCGCCCGGCTGTGCGCAGGAGTCGCGCTGGCCATGTCGCTGTCGCTGGGCGCTTCGCGACGGGAGCCCAAGGACCCCGACTCCGACATATCGCTGTGGATCGACGAGCGACAAGTCCGCATGTTTAGCGGTAAGCCATGTTAACTGGAACTTTTGAGATCTGCATTTGCTTCGCTGACCCGAAGTGGACCCTCCTAAATAGTTGTTCTGTGTTCTGTCCTGTGTAATCTGCTTCCAATTCTATAGAGCAGATAACTCTGCCTAGTCACTTTAGCGATACCTACTTGGGGCGACCAGATGGTCGTCGATTTGTGGGACATCCTCTCGAAAAGTCCAACCAAGAGAGTCTGCTGACTTGATCCCTCCGATGATGTTTAATTGTTCAACTGATTTAACTGTAATATAGCCTTAGCGCAATATATGAAATAGCTGACTATTTCGTTGTTGATTTAAAAGACAGTCACATCAGTCAATTGCTTTATTATACATTATTCTAGTTTTTAGCAGCGATTAAGTAGGTATATATTTCGTTTCGAGTTGTGTTTAAAATCAATCATTGATGCCAGTATTTTCTAGTCTTTTAATATCCTCATCAATGAAAACCTCTATTCCAGGTATATCAATGCAAGTATTCGCCATCCTAAACGGGCGCATCCCGCAATACATCCTCGACCCCCACTTCTCGCACAAGCTGCCCACCATCCCGTCCGAGGTGGGGTACGTCAACTTCACGTGGAAGTCGCGCAAGAAGTACCACTACCACTTCGACATACTCACCAGCTCGGACCCGAAGGTCCTGAAGCCGCCGGTGTTAAGTATTAAGACGCAGGGACGTGTGCCTTCTAAACGGCCGAAAGGTAAGACAATTGTATATCTTGGGTTCTTAACCAGCGAGCCAGAGAAAAGTGGGAAAATTTTTATACTGACAGCGATTAGATTGTCATTTCTTTTACCTTTCCCCCGAGAACCTTATAGTCGCCGGTGCAGACGACAACAAAGGGCATTATACGGATTTTAGTGATGATGGGATCCCCTTTTGCATAGTGAGACCTTAGGACCCATAGAACATTTTAGGAAGCAGAGCCATCTAAAGTTATGGTGCGGTGGGGGTAAAAGGGGGGGAGATTTCTTTTATCAACACATAGATTGAAAACTATAAGTCTTAGCAACATACTTCAAAGGCAAAAATTGTAGAGAATTTTATGAACAATATATCCTTTATTGAAAGTTTTGTAGTAACTTTAACCGTTTTTATTAAAAATATGAAGACTGAAATTGGGACACAAAAGTATGGGGGAGGGACGGAAACACCTACTGGACGACTTGTTTTCACTTCTATTTTAAATTCTTCGTGTTCTAAAGGCAAAAGGTTGACTTTGAATGCGTAGCTGCAAATCCTCCCAAGGTGACTTCCCTTTGAAACTATATCGAAGCCACTGAAAGAATTAACTGCCCGAAAATATTGTGAATGTTCCCAGATATGAGGCTGTGTAGTGTATAATTGAATAGAGGATATAGAAAAAGAGAATGAATATTAGGTACCAGTGGCGGCGCGTCCATAGAACATGATTCCCGTCGGCTTGCCTAAGTTTCAGGCGCCTGAGCAGTTTTCCTACAGCTCATGAATACAGTTTTCCTACAGAAATTTTAAGCCAAATTCGGCACTGGCTTGCCTAAGAAAAAATTTAACCTACCGCCACTGTTAGGTACCTACTTGTTTTTTTAAATGCTATAGTCTTTTTTCCTAGCGGTTGTCCCGGTTGGGGTCCGTTTGACAACCAAATCCCATGAATTGGCGTAGGCACTACTTTTTATGAAAGTGACTGCCATAATCTTAACTTCCGACCCAGAGGGGAAACTAGGGCCTATCGGAATTAAATTCGGTTTCCTTACGATGTTTTCCTTCACCGAAAAAGCGACTGGTATTTCCTGCTACTGGTATTCCGTGCGGTACTAACTC
Source organism: Pammene fasciana (assembly GCA_911728535.1). Taxonomy (NCBI): domain Eukaryota; kingdom Metazoa; phylum Arthropoda; class Insecta; order Lepidoptera; family Tortricidae; genus Pammene; species Pammene fasciana. The sequence continues at coordinate 19,259,782 of OU452276.1, read as the reverse complement.
AGCGGTACTATCGCCAACACTGGCTATTTTTACTATTTTGACTATTTTTTAACCCCTATTGCAACGGCATAAGGTCTATCGACGGTGTGTTGCTGTTTGTACGAGCCATGGTTTGAACCCGATACCTTATACCCGGATTGAAAATCGGACGTCTTAGCGCCAGGTTCAATTTTTATTATTATTAAATATTATAGTAATTTATTTTTAATTTGTATGTCTTTCTTATATGATACCATTATTTGTAAAACATATTATTAGGTAAGCGTTAGAGCTCCAATTAAGTCGTTTTTCATACATAATGAGATTGTTGTTGAAAGTAGGTTTACTTATATATTTTTTTTCGTTAAAAATATTGAAATAAACTTATAATTTGTATAATTTTTATAAAGGGGAATGACAGGACTATAACATACAATATTTTCGTCGCGTTATGACCATAATTAAAAAAGATATAGACATTTATTCAAAAAAACCTCAAACGTCGATTTCATATTTCTTATATTTTCTTAGTTTTTTTATATGGAAAGGTATAAGTAAAATACCAAAAATGAATTCGGCATCCTTGCTTTACACGAAAACGATATCAAACTTGACTATATAGTTTTACTTTTTTTTTTATGAATTTTGGGGGGCAACCCCCACATTCCAAAAAACTTGCATCAACATTTTTTATGGCTCCTCTTCTTAAAGCATTGCTTGTATCTTAAGTACTAACTCTGCACAAGGAAATTCCATCATCATCATTTTCCGTATAATTAAGTGAACACCACCGACTATTACTCACGCCAAAACGGTGTATAGATAAATAATGTGAACATGAAATTATTTATTATATGAGGCTGTTACTACTTACATTAAAGACGCTAGACGTAGACCTATACGAAATTTCATAGTTCTCTGCACAGCAGATTAATCAGGCTGTCAACTGCGATGGGCATAACTGGCCCAAAGTGTTAGTGGATTGGTCAGTGATTGATCGTCCTTCGACTGATGTGGTACCTGTTCAAATAACCCTTTAGTCGCGCGCAAATTGGTGTCAGCCTTCCAGTATTCTTTAACGTGCTCGGCAATTGTTTTACTAACATTCCAATGTCCACTTGTCCACAGAATTTAGTATATTTTTGCCGTGCATGGCCAACAATAGTGGCGTGGCCACATTTGAAATAGGGCTAGTGCTGAAACACGGCCGGGGCATTCCGCTAAACGGCACCCCTCTCAGACTTAGCCTAAAAAAGGAATGCGCACAGAGAGGTGTGTATTTAGAAAGGACAGGTATTGTATCGCCAACGCATTTTTAACACTTACTCGCCTGCGGTTTTGAGCTTGTTGGGGTCGTTGGTAGTATTCTATTAAACCTCCTCCTAGCGATCAGACTTTTATACTAGACTCTCCTTAACAATTTCCAGATTAGGTACTGTAACTTATTTGTTGCCATGTCACTTAAATATTGATAACAAATGTTATCATCATATGACATGACATGGAAATTCCAATATAACAATACTTATGCTACCTTTTTCCCTGTTCACATCCTATGATAAAATATCACGTAGGTAATTCCGCAGAATCTAATCAGCTACCTATGTAGATTTTACTTTAGGTACGTAACTCTATTGGTTACCTATTGCTTATTTAATTGTATTACAAATCGTTTTCGACATCCCACAGCATCCCAACAGGAACAATATCGCAGACGTATCGCTTACTTTACTTTACTATTGAAATCTTTAAATTAACAGTACTTACTTTTCAATCACAAAGGCTTATTAATGTTGCTTCTATGTGAAACGGACCCGTACCCAATCCGTAAATTATTATTAGTACCTTACCTACTTGTAATATTTATAATTATAAAGATCGGCTACTGATCCTAACAATATGTACCTACCCAAAAAATGGAGTTAATTTCTATCGTTCATAAGGAAATTAATGAAATTATGTGGGTAAGCCGGTATCTCTATAATAATATTAATTAATAGCACTATACTTCTTTAGCTTATTTCTTATTGACTAACAAATTTAAACCTATTTAAACAAGATCAAGATATCTCTACATGATGATAATACAGTAAACCTTTTAAAATTGTAATCGAGTGCTATGTAACATTTTGTTGTAATAATTATGAACTTTATATTTTCTGGTTCTTGGTCCTTCGAACCGGATAACCATATCTACACTTACAGCAATAAATCTGGTCCGAAGGACCAATGTACGTGCATGATGTGCATAACATAGGTAAAGTTATATTATTAAACGCTGTACACTACTTCATAGTCTGTACTCGTGGTCCTGCCAGCCGGATATTATTTATGATATCTAGTATCTACAGTACATACCTACGTACTAAATACTAGTGAAATACTCCTAGTACCTATTCACCATTACAATTTTAACATTCCCACGTTACCACTGATATTCCACTGAGATTGAATGACAGAGGTAGGTATAACTTAATCCCATTCTGCCACATAGCTGCGTCCCTCTCGTCTGGCCGTCTTTGAAGCGTAAGCCATTGTTCTCCTGGGCCAGACGTAGAAGGCTCCAGACCCTGTGACCTAACTAATACTAATAATACATTTACGGTGGGTACGCGCCATATGTTTGTGTTCGGAACAATGCGGCACTGGACGTTTATGGCCGTATTGTGCGGTTTATGGCCACTTACTGTTCTCACCGATACTTACAGACATAACAATTTTATATTACGTCTTTTATGATGTTTTGTTTAAATTGGCGCTAGTTTTGTCTCGCCGCTTCGTGTTGGGATGGAGATTTCCTGTGATATGCTATGCATATTAAAACCTAATATATACCTATTATGTACTAGCTTTTGGCCGGGACTTCGTCTGCGTGGAATTAGTGATTTCTCATAGAAACGTGATTTCTCTATAAAAATCACTCTAGCTAGGACTCGGAACTCAAGACTATATACCCAATTACATCTAAATTGGTGCAGCGGTCACAGATGGACAGACTTGCACAGAGCCGCTTTTCGGTAAAAACTAAAAACTGACTTATCCTTTCGGTAAACATCGTGAGGAAACCGGACCTAATCAAAATATGACCTCGTTTCCCCCTCTAAGTTTGAAGGTCATGGCAGTCGATTTCATAAAAACTACTGCCTATGTAAATTAATGGGATTTGGTCGTCGAGCAAACCCCAGGCTTGATTGAGCCGTGGTAACAAGCCGGAACAAGAGGAGAATGAATGATGTAATTATTCTCTACCTACCTACCTACTGCGTACAATCTAATAATATAGTCTCCGCGAACAGTCATAAGTACGAAGCGGCGAGATAAATCTTTGCATTATGAAATATTGTTAATCAATATCCATTGCTGCATTGTCCCAACTTACTAATCGAGTGAGAGTTGAAAGATTGCCATACTTAAATAACCCTTGCCTTATTTTCCGGACTATCGCCGAGGGCGCGGATTGGTCGACCGCGGTGCCTCTGCTCACAGAATTTGCGTTTTTAGGTTGGTACTGCTTGCTTTATTTATTTTTTATGTATTTTAGGGGTTGGCAGTTCAATTACAATTAAGTAATCCAATCCAATGTTGCCCTGTTAGTCTGACCACCCAATTTCGTCCACGCTATATAACACTATTGCGGATGCAGACTAAGGTGAGCAGGCAGAGTGGAATGCAGCTTGATTCATAGACAAAAGCGGATATGTCTGTGGGAGCTGAATTTTTATATGGAGGACAATGACAAGTTTCCGCTACCATAGACAAGTTTTCGCTTTTGTCTATGAATAAGTAATTCCGCTCTACGCTGCCTTATGCTGACTCTTCCAAACTTATCTAATCGCTTGCAAAGACGATACACAGTCAGGCACTCTACACACCTGATCTGAATTCAGAACCAAATTCATCAATCAGAGACATTTGTCTATGGTAGCTGACCTTTTGTATGGAGGCCATAGACAATTTTCCGCAATACATAGATAATTGTCTATGATTTGATGAATTCATATCAGGTGTGTGGAGTGTCTTAATGTGGAAAACATAAAGAGGCCTGGAGGGTGAACCTACAGAAAACTGCATTATACAAATACTTATGTATTTGTATAACGCAGTTTTTACTGCGGAAGGGTTATGATTTTTTGGGTATCTATCTAATAAAATGGTTTAGACCACATAACGCTCTAAGGGCCTTATCACACTTGAGTGATTTGAAAGCGATTTCTATACAAAACTCGTACGCGGCGAACCCGCGGCGTGTTCGCTCCCATACAAAACTCGCTCGCAAATCGCAAGTGTGATAACGCTCTAACAATTGAACTGCCAACTCTACCAATTTATACTCTTGCAAGTTACTGGAACCTAATGGGGCTATTAATGTTCTAAAATAATTTGTGTATGTACCCTGCTTCGTCAACTCTCATAAAAGATAAATTACATCTAAATGTACGTTTTTTCCTTAGTTTATTCAGGGATATTGGCATAGGTACCTTAATATTGCGCTGCTATTAACTATTACTACTTAATATTGCAGAATTAACTATATAGGGGTAGTTAATTCTGCCCCTATTGTGATGATACTGAAAGAGGTGATTTGAAATTTAGAATGCTCGAGAAAAAGTAAAACCAGCAGATGGGCATAAGCCTATTACCTGTTTTCCTTGCTAAAAGCTCATCTACCAACCAAAAAGCAAAATAATCCTGGATCCTCCATAAAAATATAAATATATAAAAAAGTACCAAGGAAAGGTACTCTCAAAACCCAACACTTTTTGCGTAATTAGTAACATATTACCGCTGAAGCTCTCCCGCATTTTAAGTGGAAGTCCCGCAATTTAATCACAAATATATCTGTACACTGTTGTGCTGTTGCAAGGTTGGCACTCGTAGCTGTCAGGTCACTTCCCAGTATTTCGCCCTCACTAAAACTGTTTCCCTAATTTTAGGGCCGGATCCCGAGTGTGACAAAAAGTGCGCCAACAACGGCTGGTGCAATCACGAGAAGATCTGCCAATGCCCCGAAGGCTACATGGGGCAGCACTGCCGCACGGCACTTTGCTACCCACAGTGCATGAACGGAGGGAACTGTACTGCCCCAGGGGTGTGCTCCTGCCCTGCGGGCTACCAGGGACTGCACTGTGAAGGAGGTACGACTATCAACTATGTCTACGCTATAAGGTCCTGTTTACTACAATGCCCCGAGGGCTAAATGGGCCAGCACTGTCGCACGACACTTTGCTACCCACAGTGCATGAACGGAGGGAACTGTACTGCCCCGGGGGTGTGCTCCTGCCCTGCGGGCTACCAGAGACTGCACTGTGAAGGAGGTACGAATATAAACTCTATTTTTAAGCTATAAGATCCGGTTTACCATAATGCCCTGAGGACTACATGGGGCAGCACTGTCGCACGACACTTTGCTACCCGCAGTGCATGAACGGAGGGGACTGTACTGCCCCGGGGGTGTGCTCCTGCCCTGCGGGCTACCAGGGACTGCACTGTGAAGGAGGTACGAATATAAACTCTATTTTTAAGCTATAAGGTCCGGTTTACCATAATGCCCTGAGGACTACATGGGGCAGCACTGTCGCACAACACTTTGCTACCCGCAGTGCATGAACGGAGGGAACTGTACTGCCCCGGGGGTGTGCTCCTGCCCTGCAGGCTATCAGGCACTACACTGTGAAGGAGGTACGATTTTATACCGTGTGTGTAGTAAATAAAGTTCAGTTTACCACGGCAAAGCACTGAGACCTACCAGATGCTTTTATGCTGTGCTACCGGTGTGAAAGAAGAGAGTGCTACTGATTGAGGCATGTATTCCTGGCCTGCAAAGGAAGGTTCGACTATAAACTCTATGACTATACGGTCCGGTTTACTACCGCAATGCTCCGAGAACTACACGGGACTATACTGCCGTACCGTACGCATGATAGAGACCTATAGTGGTGCCATCTATTCAGTATAGTTTTAACTACAGTCCGTGAGCTCTCAGAAGAACCTTCGAGTTTTAGAAAGAGACGTCGGGTATCAATCAAAAGTGACACATGAAAAAGCAGCACAGCAGTATTACCTTCGTGTGTCATCGCCGATTCCCGAAGGTTCTTCTAAAAGCTCACAGACTGTACAAGGATTCCATTGAATGAAACAAGTTTTCTATTCAATACTACAAGTTTATATCACAAAATAATGACTATAACAAAACTACTTATGACTTACTTATAAAAATGCACTCATTACTTCGAAGTTCTTTACAATGTGCTAGGCGGTACCTGGTCAAAAAGTGTACATTGTCATTATTACGAAGTATAATTTATTTCCGCTCTTTTACATAAAAGATTGCTTTTTAAAACGGGATATTTACCATGTGAGTTTGTTATTGTGACTTTCCGATATTTCGGCACAGTTGCATGCGCCATTATCACGGAGTTATGCAACTGTGCCGAAATATCGGAAGCTCACAATAACACACTCACATGGTAAATATCCCGTTTGAAATAGTTTTTGTAATGTTAATGACCATGTTAGCTTAAAATCGTAAAAGATTGCTTGTATGGATTGTACCTAAATGTCCAAGTTTAGAAGCCAAGTGTTGTACAGTCGACGCCAAAGATGTTTACTATCTTGTATCCTTTTCCTATTACAAAGTAGTAAGGCGCAAAAATGTTAAAATATCTTTGACGCTGTACCTGAATACATAGACATTTAAATTCGTTTAGAAATAGCAATAGCCCCCTTACACCCCGCCTTAATAATCTCCGTGAGCGCCTTATAAAACGGCGCTTGCTCCGCGCCATGGTCAATCCCCGTGTCATGATGTTCTTGCTCCTCGTCACGGAACTTGGTGATGGTGGCCAGGATCTCAGGGTCCACGTTGGGGTCCTCCATGAGGGTCCGGAGCTGGTCGTTGTAGTGCTCCACGATGACGGTCTCCACGGCGACCGTGCAAGCCATGGCGGCTTCTTTGCCCATTAATGCTGTGCCTGGAATGTTTGTGGTGGTTTAGAAGAAATCCATTGGGAAAGGAGAGGTGAAAAAGTAAAAAAATTGGACAAACGAAAATCACAAAATACTACATAGGATTTTAAAATCCCCGGCAAAGTTATGACAGCGTTATTTATCGAGTTAAAACCTAAGAATCACAGCTGGTGTGTAACTTAACACTTGCCGAAAACTGCATTCAAATCGGACAAGCCGTTTTGGAAATAAATTTGAAGTAAACAATCTTTTGTATGTATAAACTAATAAACACCCTTTAAGCATATACTTACCGTCTCCGCCCCGTCGAACTGCAAACGTGAAAAGTCGACTCTATTTTTATGGGCACAAGGTGCAAAACAAAGTAGTTAGAGACGCTAAAATATACGCACTAATAAAAAAATGCTCCCGTTTTTATGGGATTCGCATTGTTATCACTTATTATCAGTTATCGGATATTTTGGAAAAACCAATACCTAACTACAAAACACTAATAGACAACAAAAAAAATTTAACATAGATGTTATGTGATGTTAATAACAGATCTCTGACATGCTGACAGGTAAAAAGCATTGCATTTGTTTTTGCCCTGCAGAGTCACTGTGACTATGGTCCAGCTCTGGTACATAGTTTGCCATTAAACTGTGGCATTACGCCACTAGCGACATCTATACAACACAGGTTGAAAGATTTACAACACTATCCAAGCGCGCAAGTAAGCGCTCATGTATCGTTAGTTAGCTTCCAATCGCATTGAGTTAGCTAAAGAGATGGCGCTGTAACCTTCATTTTGTTGAATTTAATATGATATTCTCGTTTCACGTTTACATCTGATATAAAATTTCTTGCACCAAGAAGCTTAAGATCCAACCCCTAACTTTCAAAGTTATATAAAAATATCACGAATCTCTATGAAGAATGAATGAAAATCTAAGAAGTGGTAGCTCCACCACAATTTTATTTTATTGCGAATAGTCATTGTAATTGAGTGTGGATTTAGTTTACCGCTCTTTGATTTGCGTTTTAAAAATGACATGTTGTATGAACCGTACGTCCTAAACGAGAAACTCGTTCCACGTAAATGGCTCTTTACTGTATAACTTAACCCATTGACGACATCTGTCAGAAATTAAACCCTATAACTTTGAAATAAAGTTCAAGTAATGGTGGCAAATATATTCCCGCTTATATTATCCTTAAAAAGCCACCCACCTGCGCCAAGGACGAAGCCAGCCACGTTCCATACAGGAGTGAGTACTGTTGGCCGCACTCTGTATTCGTTGATCAACTGCTCGAAGCGCTCACGATGCTGAAAAAATAAAATCAAAATGTTTTATCAACAACTACATTATACATATAAACCTACCTCTTGAATCACTCTATCTATTAAAAAACCGGCCAAGAGCATGTCGGGCCATGCTCAGTGTAGGGTTCCGTAAACTGAGACCATTAATTCAAAAGGTCGTTTCTTACGGGAAATTTGGCGGCGCTTACGTCATTTTTACTTACGTCCTTTCACTATGGGTTTTTGAGTGATAACTCAAAAACGGCTCAACCTATTGAATTCAATATAGTTTTCATTGAAGGTACTCATTAGGCCTCAGTTTCATGTTTTTTTTCAAAATTTTAGGACCCGCGATTCAAAAGTTAGATGGGGGGGGGGACGCCCTGTTTTAAACTTTTGGAGCTATTATTTCCGAAAGTATTAGTTTTATCCAAAAACTGTGTTAGAAGACACAAATTCTTTTTAAAAGACCTATCCAACGATATCCCACACAACTTGGTTGGAACGAAAAAATATTTCGCCCCCCACTTGACGTGTACGTTTGAGTGAGCGTTTTTATTCTACCGTTTTGTCGGCTTGGTTAATGCACATATTCAAACCAAATTTCAGCTTTCTAGTGCTAACGGTCACTGAGCTAGACCGCGGACGGACGGACGGACATGGCGAAACTATAAGGGTTCCGTTTTTGCCATTTTGGCTACGGAACCCTAAAAAAACCGCACCAAAATCCGTTGTGTGGTTTTAAAGATATAAGCATACATACAGACAGCGGAAGAGACTTTGTTTTATACTATGTAGTGATAATGAAAGAGTCAAGAAGAGTAAACACTCACTGAAACTCTTGTTGATATCCAATGTATGTAAACATGGATTATTTACTTAGTGAAAGATGTCTTGTTGCCTAGCACCGCCATCGGCCCCGCGTAGATGCGGTCACATATTATGGAGCTGACATATGTCATACCTTGACCTCCTGCTCCCACATGTGCTTGATGGTGGGTCCTTCAGCCGTTTTGCCTAGCACCGCCATCTGCCCCGCGTAGATGCGATCACATATTGTGGAGCTGACATATGTCATACCTTGACCTCCTGCTCCCACATGTGCTTGATGGTGGGTCCTTCAGCCGTGTTGCTTAGCACCGCCATCTGCCCCGCGTAGATGCGATCACATATTGTGGAGCTGACATATGTCATACCTTGACCTCCTGCTCCCACATGTGCTTGATGGTGGGTCCTTCAGCCGTAATGCTTAGCACCGCCATCTGCCCCGCGTAGATGCGATCACATATTGTGGAGCTGACATATGTCATACCTTGAGCTCCTGCTCCCACATGTGCTTGATGGTGGGTCCCTTCAGCCGTATTGCTTCGCACCGCCATCTGCCCCGCGTAGATGTGATCACATATTGTGGAGATGACATATGTCATACCTTGAGCTCCTGCTCCCACATGTGCTTGATGGTGGGTCCTTCAGCCGTGTTGCTTAGCACCGCCATCGGCCCCGCGTAGATGCGATCACATATTGTGGAGCTGACATATGTCATACCTTGACCTCCTGCTCCCACATGTGCTTGATGGTGGGTCCTTCAGCCGTGTTTCCTAGTACCGCCATCTGCCCCGCGTAGATGCGGTCTGCGCCCAGTTCTCCAGCATGGTCCACGCGGATTATCTTGTCAAGCTGAACGGTTAAATTGGAAGTTGAATGTTTGCACAGGTTTTGAGCTACTTGGTGATATCGTATCGCCAGTGAAATGGATTGAAAAATAAATTGTTTGTGTGAATAAGTGAATACTTCTGTTGCGTACAAATCTTTGGAGCAAACTTTATTGGAATATAGGTGTAAGATCCTGTCTGATTATTTGATTATCTGACATGTATGGACGCTAGTCTCGCTTTCTTCAACTATTATCGTATTTTGTTGGGCGAACTTACATGTGGGTTCTTTTTCCAAGCAGCCGAGTGTGTTCGCCTGACGTGCTGTAAGATGGTTGAGCGGCTCATTGTGACTATCTCTGAAATTAAGCAAAAAAATCATAACTCATTTGCAACTTATATGATTCTCAAAAGTAGCAAACTGCTGCTATCTTCAGTAGTACTGCATTATACGCAACAGGAAAGCCACGGCCTTTCATTCCAATGTAGGATTTTTCATAAAAGTGCATGTGTAGATTTCTTATAGGTTATTTTAATATTTATTTTGTTGCAGGAATATGTGGACAGAAGTGCTTAAATGGAGGAAAGTGCATACAGAAGGATACGTGCGAATGTCCTAAAGGATATTACGGACTTAGATGCGAATTTTGTAAGATATTTCATTAATTATTTGATATTTTCTTTTACTTATGTAATGATTTAATTTTGATCATCAGTATTCTAGTCTCTGAAAGGAGTTGTTGCTCATGGCGCATGAACTATATGGTATATAGGTAACTCAATCGCACAAATGTTTTCCCTGCAGCAAAATGCGTGATTCCCTGCCTGAACGGCGGGCGCTGCAAGGGCGTGAACAAGTGCCGCTGCCCCGGCGGCTTCGGCGGCAACCACTGCGAGGTGGGGCGGCGCGGCGGCGGCGAGTGCGCGCGCGGCTGTCGGCACGGCGCCTGTCGCGGCGGCGCCTGCGTGTGCGAGCCGGGCTGGCGAGGCCGCGCCTGCCATCGTAGCTCGGGTAACGAATATACTCTACTCACTGTACTGTAGCACCTACCTTACCTTCAAATACTAATGCTCTACCTGCAACTAAGTACACTAGGCTCGAAAAATTATGAAAATAAAGTAAATGCTCTACCTTAAAATTGGTTATGCCCTATCTTTAATTAGCTCAGCCCTATCTTAACTTAGTTTCAACTCTGGCTACGTCCGGCCGTGTACCGTAGTGTGGCTTTTATTTATGGCGTGAGACGCCGCGGGCGTCGCGGCGGCAAATATATAGTGTGGCTTGTTTTTCTACCAAATTATACAGGCACCTTCCTTCCGCACCTTCCTTATATGTAGGTAGATTATGTAGTGGGTACATACCTACCATACGTAACATACACTCTTTCGCTAGGTAATCTAAGACCATGAAAGTTCTTACACCCATGAATACTATGAAAAATAGGTATTAATTATCATTCATAATGTGGCGATATTGGTGATGCAATTTTGCAGCTTTCTATTCAACCCTTTTAAGTTTGAGAGATAATTTTAGTCAGTCAGTTTCTTTTTCAGTCAGACGACCACCTAATGAGACGTTACAGATATTTCTAAGCATGTGTCTACCTACACTTGAGTTGAGACTATTGCCATTGATAGATTATTCGCGATTCCTTAAGAGTTTCATTTTGTAAAAAGATCCTTACGGTTCGTATTGTATCCGAATCTTGCAGAAAATCGAGTCCAAACGCTATCGTACCCCAGGGAAATTTACTTAAGGGGTGACGCATACGCAAATAAAAAGGGTGCATTCATGTTATTTCTGCGCACGCGACGTCGGACATGTTAGGCTTCCGAATACAACTTTAACTCCTTACTAATAGAGTTCAAATTCTATCAGTCAACATTTCCAGCAGTATAAAAACAAATGGGACCGTCGTGTGCGCATTGCGTGACCCTATAAAACACTTAATCATGCTCTACGGTCTCCCCTGTCCCACCCTTCCTTAGTCTCTTCTCCCTTGGGGAGGGTTTTATGGGGATACCCACAAACGAGACCAATATAACACAACCCATGTGATGATTTTTTCGCATCTTCTAGCTCCATGACCCCTTGATCGATCCTGCTCATATACGAATTCTCAAATTATGTGTATCTCTGCTACAACCTCAGCAAATTTCATAAAAATCAAGAAGACGCTTCTCAAGTTATCGTCGAACAAACTCTCAAAATCAAAAAGCCATCGAAATGCCGAGACTTCCCAGTAGAGAGTTGTTTGTAAGAACTCGTTTCGCTGCGCTCCGCTCGTTCGACTAGCTATTAAATCGTTATTAGACAAAACTAGAATTTAGGCCTTATCTACAATAAACCGGAAGACGATCCAAATCGGATAAACTTTTGTATTAGAAGCAATTTTTTACCACGGAAATACGCCGCGCGCGCGGCTCGTGCCTAATCTCAAAATCAATAGGGAGTCAAGGGCTGCACTTGTTCCGGGCGCGTGTCATTCACCCCTCCGCAGACTAGGGGAGCGCTTTGCGCGGGAGTGGCCCTCTAGATCCACGATATAGGTCACTGCCCTGGGGTTTTGGAATAAGAGGGTGCCGCCCGTAACTATTGCGAGTCGTATTTTGTTTTATTTTTTGGAATTTGAACTTTTATGTAATCTGACCGTGTCTTTCGATAGTTTCGATCCTAATCAGTCGCGTTTTTTCGGAGCGTTGCCGCCGTTGCCGGTAATAAGGTGCGCTAGTCTGATCGCGATAAAGCTTTCCGCGCTTTCCGTCTAATAGTACCTTTTTATGTAGACTGTCACATTTCCCTATCTTCTATCAAATATAATTAGTCTGAATCTCTACATCATTCTAAAGTACTGTACCACGTAGCTGAGACTGAAGCCTACGAGCTACGGCGTAGCGATACCACTAAAAGCGTAGCAACGTTCAGGGTCGCGTTTTATAAAGTTACAATTTACAATTTCGCTGTTTGCCTCTCTTTCTAGCACACATATTGGATAGAAAGAGAGGCAAACAGCGAAATTGTAAATTGTAACTTTATAAAACGCGACCCAGGCGTCTCAACACTCTCAACGCACGGCCCAGGCACGCGAACCCTGTCAATTTATTACTTCGGCAGGAATCAGTGGAATCACCAATCCTTTGAAAGTTAATATTTATGACGAATTGAGTCAATAAAGGGGTGTTCTTTTTACAAATTCGCGGACCACTATAGGTTCTCTTCTGGACCACCAGTGGTCTACGAACCACCGCCACAAAACACTGTTCTACGCTACGCGGCACGTGGCCCATGTCTGCGAGCCATCATAGCCTAGTGTAAGGGAGCGCAGCTATACGACGGAACGCGATCGCAATATCGTTTCCTCCCTCTAACGCATAGCCGCGTCCCCATGAAGGCCCATGATGGCCCGTGGTGGAGAGCAGCCTTAATACCCAAGTTTTAGTTTAGTAAAAATATATATAATAAATTGGAAACTTAGTAAATCATTGATAGTGCAATAAGTAAACTATCTTGCTCGTAAAGCATGGCTTTTCTTTCGCGTTTATGATGAAAGCTTTGCATACAAAAAGCGACTGGGCCCTTGGACTTTACGGACTATTAGAAAAAAAAACGCGATTTCTCTAACTCCAAAATTATTCATTTACTAGCGACCCGCCCCGGCTTCGCACGGGTGCAATTATATATATAAACCTTCCTCTTGAATCACTGTATCTATTTAAAAAAACCGCAGCAAAATCCGTTGCGTAGTTTTAAAGATCTAAGCATACATAGGGACAGACAGGCAGCAGGAAGCGACTTTGTTTTATACTATGTAGTGATTACACACTTTTGAAACATAATTATTTGTTGCAGGATCTTCAGAAGAGTCCAACGAGTTTAAGAGACCGCGATGAAGCGACAGTGACGAACAACTTAATGATGTGATTCTCTTAAATTTATTATAAATTCTAACTATTACATGTTAATGTATGTTTAATTAGTCATTTAGGTGTAAGCGCTATGCCAGCTAGGTGTAATAAGTGATGAAATTAATGCAATATGAAATTATAGAGTTTATTGAATTAATTTGTGTTTTATTTGTTATAATCCTTTTAATTTATTAAAAATCCTAGTAATATGGCTTTCCTTTCTACTGATATGATGATGACCGGAGACTAGAGATGTGCGGGAGGCAAGGGTGAGCGGCAGATGAGACTAGCAGCAACATATTTATGAAACCATTCTATAAAATTTTATATATTTATTTGTAGTTTATTTATATTATATATATTATATTATATGTTAGCTTCATGAAAGTTTAAAATTAATAGATTCTTACTTTTTTCTTTGCACCTCATTTACCTTTCTCTGTTTAGCCCTGTGGTTGATTGGTAGAGAATGCCTTTAGGCATTAAGTCCGCCATTTGTACTTAATTCACATTGTATTTTGTGCAATAAAGTTTAAATAAATAATTAAATAAATAAAATGCTGTACTTGCATAAATATTGGTTGCATTGGAACTAATATAATTGCTCATTTAAAAGTAATCACTAAACCATCAAACTATTACATAGTTGAGTTGACCAGATATTTGACAATAACAATTTTGTTATGTTATGTTACATATTTATGTATAGTATCAACACAATTTAAAATGAACTACTGAGTTTAACAAGAACTAAGCATTACAATTCATTTTCGACTCTTAACCATAGTGACAGCACCTCAAAAATAGTTTCTTGGAAGCCAGAGCTAATTTGGTAGGTTTGATTCCACATGAGTCATAGTAAAATTACTAAACTGGGTAAAAGTTAGGTATGGCGGTGAGAATTAGGCTCAATGGCACCAGTATCCGGTAATATTATTATATACCTACATTCTACAATTTCTTCAGAATAAGCTCCTCTTGATTTAAGGTATTATCCATTATCTCTACAAGATATTTGTTCTATTGACATAATTCAGTGTTCATTAATTACAAAAAATAGCCTCTTGAATCTTTCGGAGGTAGGTACTGCTAATCTTTGTACTGCCTAAAGGTTGACTAGAGGAGAATTACTTTTACCAGACAGTCACTATTTACGGTTCCTTTTGTACACTTTTTACGGTGCAATAAAATCTAAATATGAATTACAACAACTGTATGTACTTATTGTGCTTAGGTTATGTATGCATTTTATCACAAATGGATTATTCTTATTCATGTGGTCCTAGAAGAGATTCTTAAAGATTTGGTGACTGCGTAAATGTTATTAAGTGTTAAGTCGTCCATCAATCGTCGATGAATAACAAACGAATAACTTGTTTAAAATATTGTTATGAAATGTGTTGAAAACAATAATGTATCGAAAATGTAATATCAATATAGCATAAATATTAACTTACATAATGAAGAAACTTTCAAACAGAAACAGGGCCCACTTTTACAGAAAACTTTCGCTTTTATTCAATAAGCTGAATATAAATCTTTATTGGAAATCAGCTGATTGCAAAACACTGAAAATTGTTTACAACTAAACGTCAGACAGCTTTCAAAAAAGCTCGCTAGTTGGCGCTGCTTTGTATGAGGTGATCGATGTTTTCGAAAATAAACTTGGAATTTTTCCTAATCGCCCGCTGTGCTGGGCGTATTAAATTATAAGACAATTTTACCGGAGCATTTTGGTGAGTAATTTGTTTCTAATCATGCTTATCTTCGTAGGCATTTCTCGCTGAAAGTCCTATCCCCCCTCGGGCCGAGGGGCGATTTCCCTTTCCAAACGAATGCGAAAGGAAATTCTCACCGCGCAGACTCGTACAAAATGGCGACCCGAAGTTATGAAGTCGATGCGGTTCACTCGCTTTTACCGATCGATATTAATGGAGGATTCGAAGTTTTCGGGGTCTCTTGTGCAGTGCACATATTTCGTGAATTCGGGCTCCAGTTGAGTGAAAAAATCCTAAAGAGTGTTGTTTTGAAGCGGTTACATCACTGTGAATTTGCGAAGCCCCTAATAGGATTGCGAAATGTGTTTCAAATCACGCAGGTGCGTACGCAGCCGTAGTCTTAATATTCTATCTGAGCCTGCTCCAACGGCGCGAGTTCCCTTCATGATGGCCATTCATTTGGGCTTATCCTTTACGCCGCCGCAAAAGAGTTTGTGTCATTCGCCTTCAATTTTGACCCGTCTCGACCACCATGCATCGCACCTAAACAAAACATTAGCTGAAAACTGAATGCGTCATTTGCTGAAAAGCCCGAATGCATTTTTACATTGACGAGAATCTGTAAATAGAAGCTATAAGATTCTTGCAGCTTGAATGAAAGTGATACAGCTTGATGTGGTCACTATTGGGTCTAATTCTGTTGTAGCCGGCTCGGTATGGGTGAATTTTCATTCATCTATTCATCTAGTAATGACGAGCTAAAGTATTGATTTTCCGTGCTCTAGCTATCCGAGCACACAATAGGTAGTTAAGGATAGTCTAGTAGATTACCTTTTGGCTTTGAGGACTACTGTTTGACATGCTAATGAATGTTTGCAAATGTCTTGAGATTTGCATTAGAAATAAAATAAAATGCTATGCATGTTATCTTATCACTATACAGAAAATATTGTAGCAGTAGGTATGCCTGATAAATAAGAGTCAGATTTAATAGGTACATTTGGGGTAACTGAGACATTAATCAATGAACAACTATTTTTTTACAATTCTTATTAGAATTTGTCTAATAACCAAATTTTGTAAACGAGAAAAGGCATAAAGGAAAAATTAAACACACAACTGGCTTGTCCATTAGATTTTTTTATGTTATGGAGAAATCTGATTATTGATATGGTAAATAAATAATAGCTTTAGTTTATCTTTGTCATTGATTTACAATGTTTACAGAGTTGAATTTTTAAACTATAGTAGAAAACCATTGAGTGGGCACCAAGCAGGAAGCGGTGGTGTGGCAAAGCTAGGCAGAGAGGGCGGAATAATCTTGACATCTTATAAAGTGATTGGGCAGATAATTGCCAGAGACAGACACACATGGAAGAAAGGGAGGGAGGCCTTTGCCCAGCATTGGGGCACAGGCTAATAAATAAACTAATATTATGGGTCAATCTTGCAAATCAACCTGGTCCCACAGTAAACTCAATAAGGCTTGTGTTGTGGGATACTAGGCGACGATATATACAATACCTATGCAATACTATACCTACTTAAATACCTATGTAGAAAATATCCATAACTCAGGAAAAAAAATTTGTGATGAGTGATAAACACACAAATTTATGCCCTGACCAGGGTTCAAACCTGCTTCATGGGCAGGGTGACTACCAAACCAACATAATAATAATGGAGGAGTCTTTTATGTGAAACTATTGTTGGATTTGCAACCCTAGCCCAGAGATATATAGGTAAATTTTAGGTTGAACTATTTCTTGAGTAGGTATCAGACAAGGAAGGGTTTTGTTTATATTATAGTTTCATTAATGCTAGTCAGTAATATTAACAACACCATCCATTTAAACATTTTGTGAAAGCATTCATGATGTTCATATGTTTGTACAGTACATAAGCCCGGCGTGATCCACCCCGTCCACCCAAACCTGAAGGGCTCCAATGGTACTGGTTAAGAACAGGGACGAAGACTACATCATGAACTCTGCAGTCAGCACGGAATCCATTGACATGCCCGATGAGGTAATTTATAATCCATCCATCATCCATGATCCTTATAATATTTTTTCTTGGCACACATAACTTTTATTACCTACATCAACATATTGCACATGAATTTTGTTGTTTGAACTGAATACTGCAGCAAACTTACATTTTGTGACTTTAGTGTATGTAAATATTTACTATAAATTAAGAAACAGATCATGTGTTGTAAGAAAGGACTTTGTAATAATCTGTTTTTGCAAAGGTTGGCTCAACCAGGCACCACTAGTCTGCTTCAGTTTTACAAGAGAATTACAGAATGCTACAGATGATTTCATGTGTGCAGGACATGTCGCAAGTAGACGGTTGCGGTCTGAGCGGCGCGTCGGACGACGAGGACGAATGTGTGTCCTCTCCGGCCGGGTCGGCGTACGACGACGGCGCCGACATCATGAAGACGGCGCTCAGCGACGAGGTCACCAAGCAGCTCGCCGCCGCCGGTCAGTGTCCCTCCTGTAGTACATGCAGCAGTCGAGTGCGCGTCTCCGGCCGGGTCGGCGTACGACGACGGCGCCGACATCATGAAGACGGCGCTAAGGCCAATGCACACCAAGAGCATTGAATTCAATACTGTGATACACACCGCCAGCGCGGCGAGCCCGCGCCTGGCGCGCGCGGGTCGGTGTGAATCACCGTATTGAATTCAATGCTATACAGCGCGCCGCGCACGCTCCGCCGCCGCGCCGCTACCGCCCCGCGCTCTCGGTTTGCAATGGCCTTCAGCGATGAGGTCACCAAGCAGCTCGCCGCCGCCGGTCAGTGTTCCTCGTCTAGTAGGTTGCCGTATGAAGACTCAATTTCCCTACTGTAGTTCATGTCGTAGTTGACAAGCCCAGATAGGCCCTTTAATAATAAGCGAGCGTTTAACCAGTTCCAAGAGTCCAGTCTTCTTGAACATTTTTTCCCAATCTCCCAATTGACCGTGCATTTGTTCGCAGGTCCCGTAGGCATGGCCGCAGCGGCCGCCATCGCGTCTTCCAAGAAGAGAAAGAGACCGCACTCGTTCGAGACCAACCCGTCCGTCAGGAAGCGACACCAGAACCGCCTGCTTAGGAAGCTAAGGGTGAGACACGTTAACAAGATGTTTGTCGAGTTGGATGAATAAATTGGGTAATTTAGTCAGTTTATCGTTGTTTGTTGCCTGCCAAACTTTGGCGAGGAATAACAACCTATTGTACATAAGACCTTCTATTAGTAGGTAGGCTAAAATATCAAAATAAGACTGTGACACGCTTGCTTTGCCACATTGAAAGTTCTATAAGACTGTCTGGTTTTGATTTATCGTGTCCCATTTACGTTATCATGTTTTCATGTTTTTTCTGAATGACATTGGTTATAACAAGACCTTATATTATGCAACAGCAAACAATAGAAGAATTCGCGACCCGAGTCGGCCAGCAGGCCGTAGTACTGGTAGCAACGCCCGGAAAGCCCAACACCTCGTACCGCGTGTTCGGTGCCAAGCCTCTCGAAGATGTGGTCCGCAATCTGCGGTGCATGATCATGGAGGAGCTGGAGAACGCTCTCGCGCAACAGGTACCTAACACAGCGTGGCTAGTGAGGAGTGACGCTTACATGCTTATACAATTAGGTTTGGTGATCTAGTCGATAAATGTTCAGATTATTAGATGCAACACCCTGATTAGTTAGCTAAGATATGACGAGTGAAGAGTGCTTAGACAGGTAACACACTGAGGAGAAGGTGAACCAGCCAATAAAACCTTCGGATTATTAGTTTGATGCAACACCCTGATTAGCAGAGCTCGGATTTTTCACGGCAAAACAAAACACTAGCGTAATTTAGCCAGTGCTTGAAATATTATTTTATCGATATCGATAATTCAGAACTAGAAGAAATAAAAGTCACCAAATAAAATTAATATGTAATAAAACTAATAAAAACATTTGTATAAAGTTACTATATATTAGAAACAGACGCAATTTCTTCTTCAAAATCTACGTCAGTACACACAGCAGCACAAGACATTTTATTTGGGTAATAGTGATAGGAGTAGTATATCTTTTCAACATTCTCTGGGAGTAAACAGTTGCGTTTATCACTATAAATCCATTTATGTACACTAAATGTACGTTCAACTTCAGTTGACGTCAAGGGAGCAAATTTATAGAATTCATTATCAGTTCGGGTAATATTTTCAGATATGTCTCTTAAAATTTCGTAATCAGGATTTCGTTCGAGCACGGCTTCAAATTTACGTATCACTGGTAACAGTTTACTCCAGTTTACGTAGCAACGAACAGTATCCAGAATGAGGAAGGATTCCGCAATGGATAAAGTCGAACATTGCAATTGTTCTATTGAAGAGGCTATTACTTCGTAGTTGTCGCGAATGAAATTTAACTCCGGTCGTAGTTTGCGTGTTTGAAAACATTTTTTTGCAGCTCTTATAGCTGCCGAGTCATTAGCAAGTATGGAGACGACATCACGTATTTGCTCATAGTATTGAGCGTAATATACCGCAGCAGATATCCAAGTTCCCCATCTGGTGATAATTGGCTCGGGAGGTAGGGGAATGGACGGATATTTTGCCTTAAAAAGGCGTACACGCTCTGGAGATTTTAGGAATATCTTTTTGACATTCGATATCAACCCATCCACACCTTTGAAATTATCTCGCACTTCTTCGGCAACCCGGTGCAGACCATGAGCTAAACACGTAATGTGTTTCATACGAGGAAACGTTGCTTTTAAAATACGACCGGCTTTAAGCATATATGCGGCACTATCTGTGCAAAGTAAAAGCAAATTGTTTACGTTATCATTGAAAGAATTTTGAAACAAAAATTTTAATTGGTTTATTATTAGGTTTGCTATTGTTTCCCCATTTACCTTCTCTAAAACCTTCGACCCCAAAAGATAAAATTGCTTAGAACAATTTTTTTGCAAAGACCGAATCACCACGTTTGTCACACATTTTCCCATGAAATCTGGTGTTTCGTCTATAGATATCCACAAATAATTGGTTTTGTTTACCTCTCTTATACCCTGTTTAGTTTTTTTGTACACGAGATTTAAATAAATTTTTCGCAGGGTCGATTCGTCCGGTAAAGAAGTCATAGAGCAGTCGCAACATAAATACTTGTTAAAAAAATGACGAAAATTATTGTTGTTGACTGTTGCCCATGGTATGTTGCATGAAATAAGAAAAATAATTAAATCGAAATAAAATTGATGTTTCCTATTTGGTTGCCCCGAACGGTAATTGTGGCGGTTGCTTTTCACATGATTCTCAATATTGCATTTCTTCAGTTTTAGATGCATATCGCACATAGAGCAGTATATAGTGGAGGTCACTTCATTATAGACTAACTCAGGGTGATTTTCAATCCACGTTTTGATCCGATCTTGTACATTACTCATTTTTGTATTAATTGATACCTTGCAATATTAAGTTATTATACGTATATCCAACACGTCGGATTCAATGCGTTGCGAAATAAATAATAGTGGGGTGGCCAAGTTGAAGGGGAGAATTCTTCGTAGGACTGAAAAGGTTTATACCAACAAGTGGTATCGTTGGAATCAGCATAAGCTACTGATTATTAAACTATCTCTTGTCACTTCATAAAGTGGTGGAATGAGTTTTTATGACGTCACAAAGATGGCGCGCGACCTAGGGTTAGATTTTGTCGATTATTTAAAAAACTATTTAGTCAATTTAAGCAAACAAGGTGTCATACGATTGATATTTTCATGCCTTATAAAATATGTAAGTCTACTTTCAACCAAAAAGTTAAATAAAAGCCAAATTTATTTTTATTTAAATTTCTAACACGCATTAGTTTACATTATTAATTATGTTAAACTTTATTGCACAATAATAAAAAAATAAGTCCAAAATGCGCACTTAATGCTTTAAGGCATTCTGTTCCAGTCAACCATAGGGCAAAACAGAAATTTGCTATGGTGTGTGCAGCGAGATAAAAGGATTGTGTAATTATTAGTCTCATATTTAAGTCCTAATTTCTAACTCTACACATTGTAAAGAAATATTTGTAGCTAATATATGTTATATATGTAGTATATGTGTACCTATATGTAATAATCTTTACCTTTATTTAGCTTTATTATTATACCTTTTATCATTAAGTAGTGTATTTTACAGTGTGTTTTTAATATACTGATTACGCTGTTGGGGCAGGTCTTGTAAAACAGTTATTATCGAGGCCGACAGAACACAGCATGCTGTCCTTAAAACAATGTTAAAGAAACCCTTCCGGTATTCCACACTTTTACTATATAAAAAGTCCGAAGTGTTGACGGTTCGTCAATTTACCTACTCAAAATTGTTGTTGATAAGCACAAGCAAATACTTGAAACGAAGAGTGTATCGAACACAGGTTCCATCCGTGAATACAGCCCTTGCAAAACGATTGGAACCGTATATATCTGGTTTTGTTTATAATTCCGTGACTAAACACTTAAACATTAAAGATAAACCCGTTTTTAAAGCCAAATAAGTCACTACAAAAGCAAAAGCAATGGCTAGCCAGCTTAACCTATGAATATACTGAAGATATTATCCAAATCAGAAAAAAATTGTCCTTCGTGATAGTCAAAATAAGCTTAGAGTTAATTTGATGCACTTTTACTTAAGTATAGTTATAATACATTAGCTTAAGTAATATGTATACTTATGTATTGTGTTGGTTGTAGACAACATCATACTGATGATTAATCATCATTATCATCAAAACAATCATCATCATCAGGTCCACTGCATCAAAATGGTGGTTTTCGTGAGAAAATGCTTGAGTTGCTTAAGAAAACACCCAAATCACCATACATGTGCCTTTAAAAAATGAGGAGTTCCCTCAATTCCTCATGGATCCAATCATCAGAACAGCACCATATTAATATGGGACCACCTTGGATGTAGATCCTTTGAAACAAAAAAAGAATTACTCAAATCGGACCACGGCTCTCGGAGTAATCGGTGAACATACATAAAAAAAAACACCAAACCGAATGCAGAACCTCCTTCCTCAATGGAATTGAAGTCGGTTAAAAAATAAATCTTTAATTTGTCAACCGGTTATAGCATATATTGTCATAACATGTGATATTGGTCTCCGCGATATAGGCATGCCTAGTGCGAGTATCAAGGTTAACTTATTTAAGGAGTTCCAAAACTAACATACAAACAGAGAAGTTCGGAGTGAACGAATTATTCTTTTGCATTATGTCGAGCACCCAAAGGTTGTATGGAATATAATGATCTGGCGTTCGCACGACTAAAAATATGTATATCTTCGTGTAAATTAGGTACATAATCCGATATCGTTAGATAGACTTTATTGCGTTTCTATTTATTTGTCCTGTGCAACTGCGAAATCATTTTATTTATTATAAAAATATAGACATCTAATATTGAAACGGCCACAACGAACTGTTGTTAGTAAACTCCAGTGGGGATTGAGTTCTAAGGACACCTGCTTGGTTTTCTTTAGATATCGATACTTTTTGCGGTCTAAGAACAGTATTGCCAGTCTTGTGTTTTTTTCACATGTAATGTTTTTAATGGGATCTCATTCCTTTTTGTAAGTAGGGCTCCTTTTTCTCCTCCCACGATCTTGCCATGCACATTCCCATACCTATTCTCACCCATGAACCCGTACGCATGCCCACATCCAAAGGTATTAATGGGCACCTATAATTGCCTTTATTTTACTATCAACTACTATGGTCAAAAAAAGATCAAAATATTATCAACTGAAAATGTAACTTTGCAGTTCTTTATATGGGATTGCAATGTACTTGTAAGGTTTGTAAAACTAGGCAACCCGGCTGACATTGCAGTATGTTAAAATTTTCAGAAGCTTTATAGCTCTTATACTAGATGTATTCAAAATTTGGAGCTTGTGGATTAGCTAGAGTTAGAATTCGTATGATCTGTCATATAATAGTCAGTCAGTAACAAAATTAAGGAACTTTGACTTGCAATCATTCTTAAATTATAAGTTAAATGATTTTGAGAGTATGTCTTCCTTGTGTTATGACTTCTTTTTCACTGAAAATTTAGACTTCTAGCTACCACCAAACACCAGAATACTAGAATTAGAGAGCGTCGAAAATAGCTTGAACGGCTACGGGAAAAGGATAGTACGGCCGTGAGAGAGACTAATAATTTCACAATCCTTTTATCTCACTGCACACATCATAGCAAAATTTTGTTTTGCCCTATGGTTGACTGGAACAGAATGCCTCAAAGCATTAAGTGCGCCTTTTGGACTTATTTTTTATTATTGTGCAATAAAGTTTAACATAATTAATTATGTAAATTAGTGCGTGTTAGAAATGTAAATAAAAATAAATTTGGCTTTTATTAAACTTGTTGGTTGAAGATAGATTTACATATTTTATTAAGCATGAAAATATCAATCATATGACACCTTGTTTGCTTAAATCGACTAAATAGTTTTTGAAATAATCGACAAAATCTAACCCTAGGTCGCGCGCCATCTTTGTGACGTCATAAAAACTCATTCCACCACTTTATGAAGTGACAAGAGATATTTTCATAATCAGTAGCTCATGCTGATTCCAACGATACTACTTGTTGATATAAACCTTTTGGGTCCTACGAACATTGAAAATAAGATAGCTCCTACGAATTGGCCTTTCCTCTATAATACCTAGATGCAATTTACGTTTTATACGTAATGAAATGACAGTTAAAGTGTGAATGTCATATGTCATGTGAGATGAAATTTGTAGTCGTTTCTATCATTTTAAATGAGGTGGTATAGTTACTTCGTTCTAAGTTGTACATGCAGACCTACCTCTTTGTTGCTCGACTATGGCAAAGCTAAAATGAAAAGTTATTTTATTACTTATACAGGATGTCCGGTAATTAATGCACAACCTTCTAACCCCCAGTAGGTCACCTTAGACTGGTCAAAAATATTGATTTTGAGCTCTAGTAAGTCTCCTGTTTTTCGAAATTTTCGCACGTTTGTTAGTTTTTAAATTTTGACATTTACACTGATAGGTGTACCATCGAATAAAAAAAGAAAAAATGTACTGAGGCAATACCTGTCATATACTCTAGTAAGACTCGATAGGTGTCGATAAAATAATATTTCAAGCACTGGCTAAATTACGCTAGTGTTTTGTTTTGCCGTGAAAAATCCGAGCTCTGCAGTGATTAGTGATTAGTTAGCAGACATAACGAGTGCGGAGTGATGCTTACATACTTATACAGTCAGGTTAAGTTTGGTAAACTACTCTTGTCAATAAAATGTTCAGATTCTTAGATGCAACACCATGATTAGTTAGCAGACATCACGAGTGAAGAGTGATGCTTACATAGGTAATACTGACGGCGTGACGAGTGAAGTGTGATGCTGACATTAAAATCACAGTGCTAGAACATGCCATCATCTAAATACGATCCAGACACTGGATGAAAAGATACAACTACATCTGAAATAAATATTCAAAATGGTATTAAATTATTGCGAGCAGAGTGTTTTAAGAGTCGCCAGGACGCTCGCGTGAACGCGCGTTCGAGCGTCCTGGCGACTTTTAATGCATGGTTTTCATATGGTTGATATGTCACTCTGCTGAAAAACATAGTTATGAACAAGTTTTAAATCACATTTTAGTTATTTTTATAGTTTCGTTGATGAGTTATTTTACGGCTTTAGAACCAGTCCTGTTGCTGAAAAGGCTAATATTATACTAGCCTTATTATTTGATAAAGTGCATACACATTTTTCTGATGTGTTGTGTCATTCAAATTAGTCACAGAGATGTAAATGCAACCATATCAAATGTACATATGAAACCTATTAATATTCTGATGCGTCACACCACAACAATTTGGACAAATGTGTTTGCGACAGATATTTCTGACGTTCTTTATGATTTTGGGACGAAACAAAACGAACTTATTATGCAGATAGCTTTTACAGCTAAACTAAAGCTGAAGGAAGTCATTCGTATGAATCTAAGAAAAACCCTTAAAATCTTCTTTATAATCAGAAATCATTATTGTAAACTGATATGATTTTGCTTAGGCTTTGGTCTCCTCTTTTATGCTATACGCGACGTCTGACGTCAGCGTCAACGTTCCTATACAAAAAAGACGCCAACGTCGACGTCTGAAACAGACCACAACAGTACTTCTCTATAGTAGCATCAAGACGCAGACGCTGTACGCGGCCGATAGCGTTTATAGGAGACCATAGCCTTATACTGGGCCTCCAAAGTAGCTGAAAGTCCCATTGCCTGGCAAGATGGCTAGATTGTTAAAGTAAATAATACAGCTACTTTTGATGCCTGTTTAATCCGGTGTATGTTTTACTGTGGCATTTATTCAACTCGTGCGCATTTGACATTGCGCGATATCGCAAACTCTAAGTTTGAACGATTAAATTATTCTCCACAACAGAATTTACATATCGCATATTTGTGTCTAATGCGCAGCCCCGACAGATACGGACTTTTAATTTTCACGACAACATAGAACCCTGTGGCGTAACGTAACTTAGGTCTTCCTAGAGTCAATGGAATCTGAAACCTATGTAACAAATTCCATTTCATTCAAATGAATGACAATGCGAATATGTAGTCGGGTAGTCGCGAGCAGACACAGACGCACTGCGCTACGCGGAGCTGCCTCTTAAATATGAAGTGTTAACTGTAACTACTGCACAAAAGGTACCTATTCCTTTGACTCGGTATAAGGCGCTACGCTACAACTCCAGCGATATCGCGCAACTCTACCGCTTGCGATTTGAATAAATGTCTTATCAACGAATGCGATAAACATAATAACGAGCCGCAGTTCGGTGTGGGCGCGGGGCAGGCGCCGCCGCCGCCGCAGGACGACCCGTCGCTGTTCGAGCTGCCGCCGCTCATCATCGACGGCATCCCCACGCCCGTGGAGAAGATGACCCAGGCCCAGCTGCGCGCCTTCATCCCGCTCATGCTCAAGTACTCCATGGGTGAGTGTCTAGGACGCCCGTCGCTGTTCGAGCTGCCGCCGCTCATCATCGACGGCATCCCCACGCCCGTGGAGAAGATGACCCAGGCCCAGCTGCGCGCCTTCATCCCGCTCATGCTCAAGTACTCCATGGGTGAGTGTCTAGGACGCCCGTCGCTGTTCGAGCTGCCGCCGCTCATCATCGACGGCATCCCCACGCCCGTGGAGAAGATGACCCAGGCCCAGCTGCGCGCCTTCATCCCGCTCATGCTCAAGTACTCCATGGGTGAGTGTCTAGGACGCCCGTCGCTGTTCGAGCTGCCGCCGCTCATCATCGACGGCATCCCCACGCCCGTGGAGAAGATGACCCAGGCCCAGCTGCGCGCCTTCATCCCGCTCATGCTCAAGTACTCCATGGGTGAGTGTCTAGGACGCCCGTCGCTGTTCGAGCTGCCGCCGCTCATCATCGACGGCATCCCCACGCCCGTGGAGAAGATGACCCAGGCCCAGCTGCGCGCCTTCATCCCGCTCATGCTCAAGTACTCCATGGGTGAGTGTCTAGGACGCCCGTCGCTGTTCGAGCTGCCGCCGCTCATCATCGACGGCATCCCCACGCCCGTGGAGAAGATGACCCAGGCCCAGCTGCGCGCCTTCATCCCGCTCATGCTCAAGTACTCCATGGGTGAGTGTCTAGGACGCCCGTCGCTGTTCGAGCTGCCGCCGCTCATCATCGACGGCATCCCCACGCCCGTGGAGAAGATGACCCAGGCCCAGCTGCGCGCCTTCATCCCGCTCATGCTCAAGTACTCCATGGGTGAGTGTCTAGGACGCCCGTCGCTGTTCGAGCTGCCGCCGCTCATCATCGACGGCATCCCCACGCCCGTGGAGAAGATGACCCAGGCCCAGCTGCGCGCCTTCATCCCGCTCATGCTCAAGTACTCCATGGGTGAGTGTCTAGGACGCCCGTCGCTGTTCGAGCTGCCGCCGCTCATCATCGACGGCATCCCCACGCCCGTGGAGAAGATGACCCAGGCCCAGCTGCGCGCCTTCATCCCGCTCATGCTCAAGTACTCCATGGGTGAGTGTCTAGGACGCCCGTCGCTGTTCGAGCTGCCGCCGCTCATCATCGACGGCATCCCCACGCCCGTGGAGAAGATGACCCAGGCCCAGCTGCGCGCCTTCATCCCGCTCATGCTCAAGTACTCCATGGGTGAGTGTCTAGGACGCCCGTCGCTGTTCGAGCTGCCGCCGCTCATCATCGACGGCATCCCCACGCCCGTGGAGAAGATGACCCAGGCCCAGCTGCGCGCCTTCATCCCGCTCATGCTCAAGTACTCCATGGGTGAGTGTCTAGGACGCCCGTCGCTGTTCGAGCTGCCGCCGCTCATCATCGACGGCATCCCCACGCCCGTGGAGAAGATGACCCAGGCCCAGCTGCGCGCCTTCATCCCGCTCATGCTCAAGTACTCCATGGGTGAGTGTCTAGGACGCCCGTCGCTGTTCGAGCTGCCGCCGCTCATCATCGACGGCATCCCCACGCCCGTGGAGAAGATGACCCAGGCCCAGCTGCGCGCCTTCATCCCGCTCATGCTCAAGTACTCCATGGGTGAGTGTCTAGGACGCCCGTCGCTGTTCGAGCTGCCGCCGCTCATCATCGACGGCATCCCCACGCCCGTGGAGAAGATGACCCAGGCCCAGCTGCGCGCCTTCATCCCGCTCATGCTCAAGTACTCCATGGGTGAGTGTCTAGGACGCCCGTCGCTGTTCGAGCTGCCGCCGCTCATCATCGACGGCATCCCCACGCCCGTGGAGAAGATGACCCAGGCCCAGCTGCGCGCCTTCATCCCGCTCATGCTCAAGTACTCCATGGGTGAGTGTCTAGGACGCCCGTCGCTGTTCGAGCTGCCGCCGCTCATCATCGACGGCATCCCCACGCCCGTGGAGAAGATGACCCAGGCCCAGCTGCGCGCCTTCATCCTGCTCATGCTCAAGTACTCCATGGGTGAGTGTCTAGGACGCCCGTCGCTGTTCGAGCTGCCGCCGCTCATCATCGACGGCATCCCCACGCCCGTGGAGAAGATGACCCAGGCCCAGCTGCGCGCCTTCATCCCGCTCATGCTCAAGTACTCCATGGGTGAGTGTCTAGGACGCCCGTCGCTGTTCGAGCTGCCGCCGCTCATCATCGACGGCATCCCCACGCCCGTGGAGAAGATGACCCAGGCCCAGCTGCGCGCCTTCATCCCGCTCATGCTCAAGTACTCCATGGGTGAGTGTCTAGGACGCCCGTCGCTGTTCGAGCTGCCGCCGCTCATCATCGACGGCATCCCCACGCCCGTGGAGAAGATGACCCAGGCCCAGCTGCGCGCCTTCATCCCGCTCATGCTCAAGTACTCCATGGGTGAGTGTCTAGGACGCCCGTCGCTGTTCGAGCTGCCGCCGCTCATCATCGACGGCATCCCCACGCCCGTGGAGAAGATGACCCAGGCCCAGCTGCGCGCCTTCATCCCGCTCATGCTCAAGTACTCCATGGGTGAGTGTCTAGGACGCCCGTCGCTGTTCGAGCTGCCGCCGCTCATCATCGACGGCATCCCCACGCCCGTGGAGAAGATGACCCAGGCCCAGCTGCGCGCCTTCATCCCGCTCATGCTCAAGTACTCCATGGGTGAGTGTCTAGGACGCCCGTCGCTGTTCGAGCTGCCGCCGCTCATCATCGACGGCATCCCCACGCCCGTGGAGAAGATGACCCAGGCCCAGCTGCGCGCCTTCATCCCGCTCATGCTCAAGTACTCCATGGGTGAGTGTCTAGGACGCCCGTCGCTGTTCGAGCTGCCGCCGCTCATCATCGACGGCATCCCCACGCCCGTGGAGAAGATGACCCAGGCCCAGCTGCGCGCCTTCATCCCGCTCATGCTCAAGTACTCCATGGGTGAGTGTCTAGGACGCCCGTCGCTGTTCGAGCTGCCGCCGCTCATCATCGACGGCATCCCCACGCCCGTGGAGAAGATGACCCAGGCCCAGCTGCGCGCCTTCATCCCGCTCATGCTCAAGTACTCCATGGGTGAGTGTCTAGGACGCCCGTCGCTGTTCGAGCTGCCGCCGCTCATCATCGACGGCATCCCCACGCCCGTGGAGAAGATGACCCAGGCCCAGCTGCGCGCCTTCATCCCGCTCATGCTCAAGTACTCCATGGGTGAGTGTCTAGGACGCCCGTCGCTGTTCGAGCTGCCGCCGCTCATCATCGACGGCATCCCCACGCCCGTGGAGAAGATGACCCAGGCCCAGCTGCGCGCCTTCATCCCGCTCATGCTCAAGTACTCCATGGGTGAGTGGCTATGGTTATATATGGTGGTGGCTAATTGTCGGAGGCGGATTGCCATAAAATTGTTTGCTGCCACTGGACTAATATAATTTAATATATATAATAAAATCTTGTCGGAGTTGATTTATTTCACTAAAATGCATGTTTAAAATAAAACTTACTATTAAATATGTGCACAGTGCGCGGCAAGCCTGGCTGGGGCCGGGAGTCGACGCGGCCGCCGTGGTGGCCCAAGGACCTGCCGTGGGCCAACGTGCGCATGGACGCGCGCTCCGAGGACGAGAAGCAGAAGGTACGTCACACTCACACACGTGGCCATATGTTGTATACAGTGTATGTGGCACAAAGCCCATTGGTGACCCCAGAATCCTCTGCTCATGCAGATCAATCAGGCATCAGGCGTCAGAACCCGTATTCACATTCACGATTTGTATGGCACCGTTAGTTATTTGACTTTGTGTGGGACTTCTTTTATATCGAAATTCAACATAATTGGATCGAAAATGGAGAAACTCAAGATGGCGACTATTTTATTTTGTCTGCTGACTTTATTAATGGTTCTCTCAGATCCTTAGATATCGATTTTAAACGTGATCAAAATGGCGGAGATTTTTATTACGCTAGAGTATAACGGTGCGTCGTATTGTCAGATGTCGTGGACGCACGCGCTGCGGCAGATCGTGATCAACTGCTACAAGTACCACGGGCGCGAGGACCTGCTGCCCGCCTTCACGGAGGACGACGACCAGAAGCCCACGCAGCCTGTGAGTCGACGTCACTACATTTTTTTAAATCTAAGTTAAGAATAAGAACCATGTCTAATTATGATGAATTATAAAAAGTAGAATTTTTCTTTATCGAGAACATTCTCCAATTTGTATGGGGAAATATTCTCGAGCGAGAATGGAGTTCGCTTGCAGTGACTCCATGTGAAAACGGCGCAGTTCATGTTATCAGCGAAAACGCTGCGTTTGTTGTGACAGCTTATTGCTTTAAAATTAGACTTTTTCTTAAGTATTGTATTCTTCATTAAATAAAACAACTTTTAACGGATTATATCGCGTATACTGAATTTAAATTACATCCCGACGTTTCGAACACTTTACAGCGTTCGTGGTCACGGGTTGAGTCAACCATAAATAACTATCCCGGCAACCGTAGACAATATTGTATCCTTCAATTTTTCTTTTGAAAACTTTGCCAAGTTATACTTTATGTAACAGATTAATATTGCTATCCTATACACTAACCTAATACCCACCTGCTCTTAACGCTTCACCCTGGACTGCCGCCGGACTTGGTATGGTAACTAGATATCGGCGTGCATGCCGTCCGCGTCGTCCAACTCGTCGCGCGGCTCGCCCGGCCGCTCGGCGCCCGCCGTGCTCGCCAGCCAGCAAGTCTGCATCGACCAGATGACGCTCACCGACGTCGATGTACGATACCTACGTTTACGTATAAGTGTATGGCGGATCTCACACTGGCGCCGCGTCCGGCTCCGGTGAACCAGACAGCGCTATACACACGCCTTTGCGCTATCTCTCTCGCACAACGTCGCCGCATGCGTAAATCCCAGCAGTTTGATAACAGTGGACGGCCTCAGTGGCAGTTTGGCGACGACACCAGCGGTTGCGTCGAGCTAACAATGGATTTGAACAGTGGTCACTGAGGCCACTTCCATATGAATGCATTTGTTTAATATGGACACGGCGTCACCGCTCAGCGTCCACTCATTTTATGATTTTATACCCTAAGGCTTGGATGGTGTAGCAACGTTTTTACGGTATATGACGCGCCGTAAGCCGTCGACTGAATTCCTAGGTCGTAGGAAGGACTTTCGAGATCGAATAAATCGCTTTTTGGGATCGATTTCAACCTGATCTAACCCAGACCATGTGTCGTAGTCATTTGCGTTTTTATTGACACATTTTTATTACAGGTTTCCGTTTCTCAATAGGACAATTCTTGAGATTACTTTGCTATACTTTGAAAGTTAAAAGTGTAGTAGTAACAATCTAATTATCTCCTCTACTAGTATCTATACTATAGTTGCCGTCTTTGTAATTCACATCTGACAACAAAGCCTGATAAATGAGAAATTCCGGTGATCAAAATGACATGTACTGAGAACCGACTTAAGTATAATTTACCTAATACACAGATGTCACAATACGCGCCAGCGGTGCTACAGACCATCACCAACCCGGACGGGTCCGTGTCGCTCGTGCAGATCGACCCCTCGCACCCCATCATCACGCTGCCGGACGGCACCACGGCGCAAGTGGTGAGCCACTCTTCCCTCTAACACATGTCACAGTACCAGCGGTGCTACAGATCATCACCAACCTGGACGCTAATAGATGAAATCTTCCGCATGGATTAGAAAGTTGAAAAATTCGGTTGCCATTGATCTTCCATTTTCTGTTTCCAATTACCATTTGAGCCGTTGCGCCTCTATGACCATTATTTTGTCCCTCTTTGTTAACATTTACAAAAAGAGACACTTTATGACACAAAAGCAAGCAACATAGGCTATCCGTGCTGAACTCTCTAATATTGCTTGTCTAGGCAATGTTTTCACCTCGGGATAATTTACAAACGTTTATTTGCCACTGGAAGTGTAAAAACACCAACGTCTTACGAGATTTGTGTGATATTTTCAGATCCACAGCGGCGAGGGCGGCGCGAGTGGAATGGTACAAACCCTGGACGGCGAGTCGGTGGCCGTGGATCTCAACGCCGTGGCCGAGGCCACGCTCAACCACGACGGACAGATCATACTCACGGGCGAGGACGGACACGGTAACTATCATCATCCTAGCGTGTGTCCCGGCTTGTTACGGCTCAGTCGAATCAGTTGTCCGCTCGGCAACCTAATTAGTACACTACTTTTTAAGCGATTGCCATCTACCCTTCGAAGAAGAGAAACCTTATTGAGGTTACGAGTGATAAATCCAAATCCCAAATGACATCTAGTACATAAGTTCCGAAAAACCAGGGTTTGAAACAGATCTCCGCATTGAAAGTCGGAAGGTTTACTGCCGAGCTGCCACCGCTTCAAGGTAACAATGATCAGGAGTCAGGACTAAGGTGTTCTATCGCTGTAACTTTGATGGATGTTTTGTACCATCAAGAAAGTAATTATTTTATTGTTTGAAATAGTATACTAGGCAGTTGGCTCCACCGCCATCAGGTCAAGATTTGATGATGGGATCCTGGAGAAACCGAGGGAACTTTTCAACTATTACACACACACTTACAGTGATTTGAGTATTTTTTACAGCAACTTGAGTATTTGCTCTTGGTAAGGTGCAACCTAAGTGAAGTCGGTTCTTTTTTGTTTCAAATATGATATTGCTCTATTTGGATGTTCATAAACCATCATTTCAACTTATTACTTTTAGAAAGATGGAATAGCCTTAATTGGTTCTTTTTTTGTGGTACAAGCTAGCGTGTTCTTGCAGGGTACCCGGTGTCGGTGTCGGGCGTGATCACGGTGCCGGTGTCGGCGTCCGTGTACCAGTCCATGGTGGCGTCCATGCAGCAGCAGGACGGCGTCTGCGTGGCGCCGCTAGTGCAGGTACTGTGTCGTGGCTAGACAACGTCCTAGTACAGAACGAGACAAGATGACCTGACTTAGACCCACCGCGCATAACTACTGTAAACCCGGGGCCCATTGCATAATAACATGTAACTAGTAATATCAGCGGAAGTCTCTTTCCAATAAGCTTCATTTATTCTGGAACCACAACTACATTACACAATATCAGATGTCAATTTTTTTTAATATGTTGTTTAGATTTAATTTTTAATTTAAAAAAATAAGTTGTGGAAAGACTGTTCCGCTAGTAATATTATTACCTACTCAGTTTCAAGTGGTTATACTAAATTTTAATACCCCTTTGAAAAGCCCCTTTTTTCGAGACATTCCTTTTTTATGTTTTTTTTTACGACGAATAAAAAGGTATCAAATATTTAAAGGTTTGACTAAAATTTACACTATTAATGCATATAATAGTCCGTACCTTTATCTAGACGGCCATGGGGAAAAAAAATTACATTCTGCAGAAAAAATACGTACCTACAGTTGTTTATGCGCGGTGTGTTTCATGTTATATTATATCAATTCAAACACAGACGTTGATATCATTTTTTTAGCGTGTTTTTGCCTTACACTGTCATGAATTGTGATTCGCTTGTGTTTGTCTTTTTTTTTTGCCGTAGTTTTTGCTTTTAATATTCACACTATACGATACACCTTCTAGGTTTATCGTATTATAAATAATCTACTATTAATATTCTACAAGAAATGTTTGACTAAATAGCAATAATTTACAGGTAGCTGCTGTTCAAGTAATACGCGTGAAAAAAGAAATTGAATAACGATACCAAAGAAACGAGTACAATACTTATAGTATACTGAACCGTGCCATTATACTTACTAACTAGTTTAACTACCACAGCGAGTTGATTGTGCTAAATATTTATTTGTAACCATAAAACGCTCACTTAGATCTACGAGACAATGATTGTAGTTATTCGAAGTATGTCTACGCAATGTATGCGACGCAATAACATACGTTTACACGTTTTACTATTTATATTTTCTATTTTATACGAATATTTCTCGAAATAAAAACATGCCCATTAGCAAAACCCATACAAAATGTGGTGCCTTATAGGTACTCGCGTTCCGCGCGATTCACCCGCGATAATTCTCATTCAAAAGTCTGCGATAGGAATTCTGATACTATATAACGCCCGACGTTCTGTTGTCGTTCTGAAATCGTTTTATAGTCCGAGCGGTACGCCTAAAAACGCTGCAAATGGTGTTAAAAGCATGAAAATTGGAACGATTGGTTTTTAGGCCATATGAATCAATTTGACCCGTCGCAGTAAACAAAATAAAAAAAAAACCGAGAGGAGTTATGACGTCATCTTTTTTTTGTATGGGAAAAAAAAAATTCTTATGAAACGTACCGATGTGGTATCAAATGAAAGGGCTTTTTGAACTGATTCTAAAAATATACATATCATCACATTATCACATTTTAGTCACTTGTTTTAAATTATAATAAAATTCATTTTCGAAACATACCAAGTTTGGGCTCCTGCAGATGGATCCATATGGCCTAAAGATCAATCATTCCGATTTTCATACTTTTAACACCATTTGCAGCATTTTACCGAATTTCGGGGTGTACCGCTAGCACTATTAGACCCGCTACAACATTCAGTTTTGACATAACTTAATTTCTAATAACATTGTGCGTCTGCGTTTGATAATAATAAGTTATGTCGACACACTAGAATCGCGTGTAACCGTGTTGTATTATAGTCCAATCAACTCGTGTGTGTGTGTACGTTACGTCACGTAAGTCTTGTGATACTGATACTACAAAATACTACTTACATTGGTCCTCATGCCTTTGTTTAGGTTTTAGACCTTGTAATATACAAATATAGAGATTCTACTTAAACCTGTTGCTATCTTTAAACTGATTATGTATGTTTTTGTCATTGATAAGGTTTTTGCATATTTTGAAGGCTCTGCAGTTGGCAGGCCAAGTTCGAAATGTAGTTTATTAATAGTTTGACGGATTTAATTATTTACATTAAACATCTCTTAGTGACTAAGATTTCAGGAAAGTATTAACTTTAGTGTTCAACGCTAGTCAAGTCAAAGAGTACTATAAAAGTAAAGGTTTTAGTTATTTATTTTAAATGTATTACGCCCAGTGGGCACTTTTTGACCCTACAAGTTGAAAAGTGACGATATAACGTACGTTCAACTTACGTTTACAAAGTTCTGGGCATATAAATGAAGTATAAACTAAATACAAGTATTTTAATATTTTTCTTTATTTATTAGAGAATTAGAGTAACTTGTCAACGATTAGATTTTTATAGGGTAGTATTTTATAAAGGAAGTACGCAATAACGAAGTGTCCCGAGTGACCGTTACCTCCATGTGATGTATTTTAAGTAAAATGAATTTATTATATTCTCCTGCATTTTTGCCAATGCAAACAAGACGCAGACGATACGTAGTTACAAATTGTATATTATTTTAAAAAGAGTTAATAAAGTCTAAGAAAAAAATCTTGCTTCGAATTTGACAGCTTATAGATGGAGCTACAAGGTACGTCACGTCTGAAAATATAGATACATTTAATGTGACATAAACATGTATCCGATCCGAGACTCTACGCCTTGGTAATAGAGTTGTGGCTACATATTTTTGTCACATTAAATGTATCCATATTTTCAGACGTGACTACCGTACGTTGCAACATTTTATACCCACATTTTCAATGAATTCATTCATAAATTGGGTATGCAATTATGTAGCTGATAGTGCGTTGTGTGGTAACTTAGGTTATCAAAGTAATCTTTGAAAATCCAGACATCGTAACGATTTACATTAGCTATCAAATTCCAACACGATATTTTTCTTTTTAACTCTTTAACTACCAAATGCATGTCAAAAGTATTATATTACTTTAGAGAGACGTTAAATTTAAGTGCACGTAGTGCTTTGTTTTTTATTTAAGTTGTATTTGTGCTGTTCATAGTTTAATTCAAATTTTATTGTGTGTTGATTTGTCAATTGTTATTTCCAATCTTTTAACTTTCATGCTAAATAAATATAAATGGTATAGTCGCCATCAAATATATCTGAGCAGCCAAGGTACTCAAAAATATCTGAGCATGGACTTTATCGCCTTGACAATAGAGGCGTTGTTCAGATATTTGTGACCACCTTGGCCGCTCCGATATATCTGATGGCGACTGTACAATTCCAAAAGAATATAGAAATTCCGTAAAACTGTCTTACTATAAAGAAGGTTCAGCCTTTAGATCTCAATAAGTACTGGGATTTCTTGCATAATATAGGAATTACTTTCATGGTTATATACTAACTGTTCCCGCGGTTTCGGCGTCCGTTTTGGGGAAAAGCTACCTTATATGTTGCTCCGGGGTATAAACTGTTACTATACCTGATTTATTTCATAAGGGGAAACTATTTTGGCTCATGTATTATTCATTTACGTTTATACTTTGTATTATTGTAAGCTGTTTGTTTTCCAATAAACGAAAAACACATTTAAAAAAATATACAAAATTACGTGCGGTAGTTTTTTCGTAGTTCGCGAAGAAACAGATATCTATTTACGTATTTGTGATATGTATTAGATATCCTGTGATATGTTTTTTTTTTACATAAAGTTACAGGGTTGGATTTAACTTGTTTGAGCATTGTTGATTGTTGACGAAACTGAGTGTCATGTTTTAATTGTGCATGTCAATGTGTTATTGACACTTGTATTTTTAGCTAAAGCGAATTTGGAGTAACAAGCTGAATGAAAAAAGAAAATTATGCTTGACAACCTGGATACTTTATAATTTGTTCTCAGGGTAACTCCATGACAATAGTAATGCGAATCAAAAGAATCTGAGTGGCAATTTTATCTCTACATAACACTATTTTTTTTCCTAGGTACAGTCGCCATAAAATATTTCTGACCTGCCAAGGTGGTCACGAATACCTGCGCGATATAGTGCTTGTTCAGATAATTTTGAGTATCTCTGCCGCTCCGATAATTTGATGGCGACTGTACCACAAAATGTGGCTAGTGTTACTTTTTCATGGAGTCACCCCTGCTTGTCTTTTACGGCAAAACCCTTTTAATATATTTACCCTACTGCTAAAGTAGGGTTATGTTTTAGAAGACATGGATAGTCATGTCAAGCTCCATAATTTTAGTGCATAATAATACTAAGCAATTGTTTGTCAGCCAATGTGTGTGTTTCAAGTGTTGATTCTTATGTTGGCAGACGTGGAGCATAGAAGGGAGCGGAGATGACACGACACTAGTCAAACTGAATCAAAACGTATGTAGTACCCACCCGCGACGCGGTTTGATCAGTTTTGTATTGGTGAAAATTTTTTTTTTTTTTTATTACATTTTTTAGTTACGACGCACTTTTGGCTCTCCGCTCTTTTGAGCTCTGATTGTTATTACCATAGACATTATAAAATAAGAAGACGTAATCCCACGAAAATAAAACTGTAATTTCGTAATAAGCCGCGGTCTCGTGCACTGCGCTCGTCGCGCGCAAACACGAGGAAATCGGCTTATTATAGAATCACAATTTTGTCACCACGTCTTCTTGTCTTATGTCTATGATTATTCCCAAAGAATTCGGTGTCAAGACCCGACGGACTAGAGCGAGTGGGTCTCGAATTTTGTTTTTAGCTGTACGTTATTATGTTGGCATGCCGATTTTATACCAAAACTCTTTGTGTAATTATTTTTTACGATTCATTTCTAATGAATTTAATCTTTCATATAGTAGTTACATTCTATATTTGAATGAGAGCGTCGCGCCACTCACAGTGACGTACGACCGTTAACACACTGAACATCAAGAGCCCGCCAGACGGGCTCTCTGTGCGTAGCGGGTTTCCGCTACAAAGCGGAAACACGCCAGAGTCAGCTACGAGCGTAGCGAACTGCAGTATGGAAAGTATTAAAATAATGCTGCCACCTTTGACCGCCAAAGTCGTCAAATCACGCGCACGGAAAGTTGTGCCCTCAGCGCCAGGACGTGATATTACGTCCAAAATATAACTGGTTTGCCTTGCGCGCTCCCGTGCGCTGGCGTTGAGGGCACGATTTTTTTCGTCCGATGTTTGGCGTTCAAAAGGTTAAATATGAAACGTAACTGGTGTATAAAAGGTTCAAATCCCTTTGACGCTAATAACTGCGGCTGTTTGATGTGAATCCTACAAAAGGATAGCGCTGTCATGTAAGGTCATAGACAATCGAGTCACTAGATGGCACTGAAGTGCGCCAAGTATTTTGCAGTAACTATGGTTTTTGACCGCTTAATTGTTTTCACAACCGCAAGATGTATGACGCCTTTGGTTAGTAGAAATGTTAACTCAGTTGTCTGTGATAAGCAACCCTTTTAAACACTAAAGCCCACTGTGATGAGAGTGTTTAGAATAGAGTTCCCGCAAAAAAGAACGTGTGATTAAATGGTTGTCGTTCCTCAAGCTACCAACGAAGCGGCAGGTGACCTTCACGAGGCTTCAAATAATGAAGCCTCGTGAAGGCCCGGCGATAACTTGTAAAGTGTCACAAGTTATCGCCGGGGACGCGATTGGTCATGAAATTTGTTCCTGGTTTACGGTCTCAAAATATAGGCTATCATTATAACTATACGGAGAAAAAAAAACGGAATTTACTCACCTTTCGTCACAGTGGGCTATGGTAGTATTTTTTTAAGATGTCCGAACCTTTCTACAGATTTCTTCCTACAATTCGGACATCTTTAAAAAATCTTACTATACAGTCTGTAGCAGCAGTAGCTAAGCGGTGGGGTGTTCAAAGCGACCGTTACACGCTCTTATTCTCTAAACAATAAAGTCGTGACAAGCTTATTTTGAGCACCCTACCCGCTTAGCTACTTCCGCTGCTGACTGTACCGTGCAACATGTTCTTGTATAGTCGATGGCACCGGCTTGTTGAAGTATTCGTTTGAATTTATTTTGTTTGTCAAGTATTGTAGTTTTTATATTATGTTTGTACCTTTACTAGTGGCAGCGCTTTGAATACAATATCAAATACTTAATATAGCATAATGATACGTTTGTTAACTGTAAATGAACGATTAACTACACCGTTCAAAATGCTGTTAAATGTACTACAGTAAAAGTCATCTGTAACTTTCGTTTCCAGGCCCTACAAATCCAGAAAATCTTTCCAAGAATCCTTAATATCTTTTTGGTAATTCATTTAAAGACTATTTAAATTTTGCGTTAGTCCAATATAATGGACCTTAAATCGAAAGAAGCTTGAAATTCTATTGCCACTGATGTGGTCGATAAATCGTAATACATCAAAAAAGTGCTAAACAGCTTACGTTTTTTTTGTTGACTGTATGTAGTGTGTCATTGGAAAGAAGTCGGTATTTAAATGTACATGTTTTGGCTATAATGATTAAGTATCCCTCTTATTCATAAACGTCCTTCAAACCTCAATTAGTTTTATGTTTTCTCCTTATCTCTCACTTTGACATTTCTGTTTGTTAGAAAAATACAAAACATAAATTAACTAATTGAAGGGATATTTACAAAAACAACATAACTGCTTACAGCGGTTGACACTTTTTTAAGACCATTGTTAATCGTTTCAGGTGTCAACCAGTGTAGTCAGTTATGTTGTTTTTGTAAACATCCCTTCAATTGATTCCATCCCCTGAGAGACGTTTATCAATAAGGGGGTGATATTGCACTCACGGCGTTGCTCAGCTAGTTGTTGATTCCCAATAAATGCTACCGATGTATTCGTGAGTTTCATTGTGTTTTGTACGTAGCACGTCGCTTCCGCAATGTTTGGCCTGCATGAGGTGTGTATAAGTTTCATTATTGTTTTACTTATATAATTTATCTGGGTATACATAAACGTCTTTAAAGGCTCATTTAGTAAATAAGCGTCACTTTGACGGATGCGTTTATCAGAGACAGGCAAAAGATAATAGTAGATTGTTTGACAAGGGTCTAAAGTAAGCCATATTACCACGAGGTGGCTCACTTCGTTCGGGAAAATTGTTCGAGTGGTAATATGGCTTTTAGACCCAAGTCATACATACTATTTTTCACTTGGATTGCGAGAAAATAATGATTATTTACGCACAATAACTAATCTAAGGTGAAAAATTTGGTTTAACTTGACCGAATTTCGTGTCGTCTGCTCTGCACGGCGCCCGGCCCATCCCCGCGGGCCGGGCGCCGCCGCGCACCCAGCCCGGCCCCGCCCCGCGAGCCAGGCGAGCGAGGATGGGCTGCGCGCCGTGCAGACGACACGAAATTAGGCTTTGAGCACATAACAATAAGAACTATGAGAAGCGAAATTATGTATACATATTAGCTCTAGGGGTTAAATGTACTACTTCAGTGCGCCTACGTAAGCCTAATACGACAAACTTTTTGAGCATGAGAAGTGAAAATTACCTAAATGAGGCTTGTAAAGTTTATGATTTTTTATGCTTACCCCCTTATTCATCAACTTCTCTCAGGCCTCAATTAATTAATATATGTTTTGCCCTTATCTGTCACTTTGACAGTTGTGTTCGTAAGAAACCATAGCAACACACAAAACATGAATTAACTAATTGAGGCCTGAGAGACGTTTATGAATAAGGGGGTTAGTGTTTATTACCAAACCGTTCTACCAATGACCAAATCTTTATTTAGTTAATATTATCCAAGAAGCTAGGTAACAGTGGTGGCGCGTTAAGAAAGATTGTTTGCAAGGTAGAAATTATGACGTATCAATTATTTAAGAGCTGTAGGAAAGAAGGCAAGATGATGGGATTCGAGTTCCATAGACGCGCCGCCATTGTTAGGTAATACACCAGCGATAGTTCTTAGATAAATGTTAACTTGATATTTTGTATTATTTTATCGTGTTAAAAATTTGACAATCTGTATCTATCCAGGTGGAGCAAAACGGCGAAGGCCTAGAGGCGCTCGGCATGGGCGGCGGAGTCGCGCAGGTCATGCTGCAGGGCGGCGACGCGCAGGTGCTGCAGGTGCTCAGTCTCAAGGACGCCACCGTGCTCACCAAGGCCATGGTACGTCATATTCATGGGTTTTTCAAAAATGACAAAAATATGTAACTAACCAGCTTATTCATAAACGTGTTACATTGTCTGTTATGAACAAACACAACTGTCAAAGTGACAGATAAGGACAAAGGATTAGTTAAGAGTCGCCAGGACGCTCGCGTTCCCATACAAACGTAGTTTTGCTCTTATTTTAAAACGACATGCTTTAGAACCACGAACTTTGGCATGGGCATTCTAGTAGTACAGATCTATGCCGGTAATTCGTTTTCGTTGCTAAAAATTGTAATACAAAGAAAATACAGCCAGACACAGATTTACATACAAAATTTATTTTTGCTATGTTTTCTTTGTGTTACAATTTTTAGCAACGAAAACGAATTACCGACAGATCTGTACTGCTAGAATGCCCATGCCAAATTTCGTGGTTCTAAAGCATGTCGTTTTAAAATGAGAGCTGAACTACGTTTGTATGGGGACGCGAGTTCACGCGACCGTCCTGGCGACTCTTAAATGCGGCTTGTAACACATTTATGATATGAATAACTTTATTTCCAAGTCCCAATAGGTCGTGTACATATTTATATACCTTTGTCAACATAAAGCTATATAAGTATGTCTGACCTTGATTATACAAACACTCGAACATGAATTATATTTATAAGGCCTAGCACACGCAAAATAGACGCAATATATGAAGTCGAGTTCCGGAAAACAGCCCGGGTGTTACCCTTTGACCACCACAGTCGGCGGTGGCCGACATCCAAAAGTCGTGCCATGGACGCCAACGACGGCTACAGCCGACAGCTTTGCCTATTCAATAGCGACCTACGCGGAATTCCGCAAAGTTCCATTTCGCTTAAACAATGCGCTTGCGTGGCGTCAGTGACGCACCATTTTTCTTCAAAAGGTTCCTATCAGACGTCGTTTCGAAACGTCAGTTACAAACATCATCTTTACGAAAGCGACTGCCATCTGACGTTCCAACTCAGAGGAGAAACTATGCCGGTTTCCTCACGATGTTTTTCTTCACAGAAAAGCGACTGAGAAATGAAATGATATTTCGTACTTAAGTTCTGAAATCGCATTGCATTAGAGTTTCTCAAAAAAATGCCACTATTCAAAATTGTGTTGTTTTCTGTAAAAAAAAATTTTTTCTACTCAGAATCACGAATTCTTTCGATTTTAATTGGATAAAAAATATCCCAAAGTCTTTTTCCTATTGTGTATTTCCACAAGTATAATCAATACATACTTATTAATTGTCAAAAAATATAACTGGGTTAAAGGCAAAACGGACTATTTGCTTTTAATTTTATTAGCAGATAGTTGGTATACACCTTAGCTACATTATAATAAAGTCGTAATTGTTCCAGCAACAAGTGAAAGCGGAGCGCGACGCGGTGGTGGCGGACTCCTAGCTGCTGACCCTGGTGGCGCACGACTCCGAGTCCGAGCTGCCGGACGAGCGCGCGTAGCGCCACCACCACCCCCACTCCCACCCGCCGCCGCTCGTGTGGTTCACCAAGCCGGCCCTAGGCCAGGGGAGCAACGTGGCTCCCAAGTTTATATAAATGGATGACAGGAAAAATTGGCTACGGTTTTTGAGCTCTAGGGCGGTTAGCTGATGGCCAGGGGCCCCCAAGTGGATGTACATAAATGACAGGAAAACGGAATGATTTTTAAGCTCGAGACATTTTAGAGCAACGTGGCCCCCAAGTTTATATAAATGGATGACAGGAAAAATTGGCTACGTTTTTTTGAGCTCTAGGGCCGCCAGCTGATGGACATGGGCCCTCAAGTTGATGTAAACGTATAACAGGAAAAATTGTCTACGATTTTTAAGCTCTAGGGCGGTCAGCTGATGACCATGGGACCCTCAATTTGATATAAATGGACAAAAGGAAAAGTTGGCCTTACGATTGGCTACGATAACGCAACCTAATAACCAACCCAAAGTTGATACAAACAGACGATGGGAAAAAATCGCTTTTGAAAACCCTTGGCGACGCCCGTGGTTCAAGCCACGCCTATAGGCACAGGGCCCGGAAAACTGATACAAGCATATGACCGGTCAGACACTTGAAAAAATATTGTAAGTCTTTGAGAATGACGAGTGTTAGTGTTCCGTTAAAACAATGGCTAATAAAAACACAGGAATATGGCCAGCATAGAACAAGTCTGAAACAATACTGCGAAAGCGGTGCTGTTGTACAATCGCCCAAGAAAGAGGTCTACCAGTTTTGACAATAGTTTCTGCGACATCTAACGATCGCTAAGGTTGACGTTTCTAACGGAGTTTAAAACATGCACGACCTAGTTGTCTCACGACGTTCAAACGAACCTCAACCGTAGGGTGGTAGACCACATGTTTGGCAGACTGTACTTACTAAACACGTTGATTTTTGAAAAAAGGCCTTTCAGTATTGGAAACTGCATCGCAATGCGTTATATCAACCCGAACGGCCATGGTCCATTTGTATAGATATTGGATAGATAGCTGAGATGCCAATGGCATTCGGATTATATTAGAGTATTTAT
Source organism: Pammene fasciana (assembly GCA_911728535.1). NCBI lineage: Eukaryota > Metazoa > Arthropoda > Insecta > Lepidoptera > Tortricidae > Pammene > Pammene fasciana. The sequence continues at coordinate 19,215,779 of OU452276.1, read as the reverse complement.
TAATTACGTTACACTAATTTATTTATTTATGAGACTTAAATTATTTATACAAATCCAGTGGATAGAGATTTGTGCAATAACCTTTTTTACAACCTGCTTTTATTTTATTTAGTAAAAGTCGCTCCTAGCGAATAAGAAACATTCCTTTTACATAATATTTATTTTAAGCTAGATTGTTATTAACATTGTTGTTTGTTTTTTTTCATAATTATTTGTTACCTATTTATTTTAATTTGATTCTAGTCTACAGCGAGAGAACTATTCTAGTCTATGAGTACCGAAATATTGTAAGTCAATAAAAGCAATTGGATGCTAAACATGTTTAAAGAAACTTACCATGTAAATAGTCGTGTAATATACTAGCTGAATTACTTGAGTAATCATCCTTCTAGTCTAGTACAGTCGCCATCAGATATATCGGAGCGGCCAAGGTGGTCACAAATATCTTAACAACGCCTCTATTGTCAAGGCTATAAAGAGCATGTTCAGATATTTTTGAGCACCGTGGCCGCTCCGATATATTTGATGGCGACTGTACGTTGTACTTGATACCATAGACAACTGGATTAATAGACGTGTAAAATCGAAGAATCTTTTTGTGAAGTAGATTTAATGAAGGGCGCTTACATATTATGAAGATTTAGCGGAGCTGTGATTTGACATATATACGTATAATTATTTTCGCTCCGACTTACACGTCTAATGATTCAGTGGTCTATGCTGAAAAAAATGTGTATTCTTGCGCGGAAACACAAACTTTGGACAAAAATTACATTCTATCCGTGTTTAATATTTGTGTATTATAGGAGTAAATTGTACAAAAGATGGTCCCTTTTGTTCAACCGGATGTTTAAAAAAAATAAGGTTTTTATAAATTAGGCATAGTTTCAAAAAATCCGCGTTAAACGTTAGGTAAGTAAACGTATTCTGGATTAACTTAATGTAGGTTCATAGAAGAGTACAAAGTGAGAGCTCTATATAATTTATTTAAAAGAATTCCGCGAAAAGATGAAAACGAATGTTTTAACTATTTGATTTTACTTACCTGAATTTTGAGAATTGTTTATTTAATTTTGTTTTTAATTTATACCAAAGAGCGTAGTTATATTGTGTTTTGTTCTGTACGGATAACGTTGGAAGCACAATTTTGTTGTTAGGTACAATTTGTGATTGTAAATAAAGGTATGACTGTGTGAATATTAAATTACAATCATTAAAGTATTTACGTACAAAAACTTGTTTCATTTTAAACTATGTACAGTCAGCAGCAGAAGTAGTTAAGCGGGTAGGGTGTTCAAAATTAATGACAATAATGACCTACACACGCTCTTATTCTCTTAACAATAAAGTCGTGTCCAGCTCATTTTGAACACCCTACCCGCTTAGCTACTTTTGCTGCTGACTGTACTTAAGTGGATAACAATTGATTCATAAACTTCTTACAAGGTTCATTTAGATTACGTTTTGTCTGATTCTAACACATCTTTCAAAGTGACAGGTGAGGACATGTCAGTGGGACTAATCATTATTATTTAGTTAAATGAGGTTTATGAATAAGTGGGTTATAGTATGCATGCAGTCCCTCACTTTGACTTCTCTTTCAGACTAGTTTCTTGGTCGAACTAATTAGTCCGCCTCAGATTATGTTTGTGGGTACAGTCCGTGAGCTCTAAAAAGAACCTTCGGGTGTTAGAAAGAGACGTCGGGTATCAATCAACATTGACACATGAAAAAGCAGATCAGCAATATTACCTTCGTGTGTCATCGCTGATTCCCGAAGGTTCTTAAAGCTCACGCAGTAGCGCATTAGTCACTGGTCCCACCGCGAGCTAGTAAGCTATGAGCTATCGGCTATAAACACGAACAAAAGATAAGCACTCCCGTGTAAATAAAAGAGAAACGGCGATATTTATAGTTACTCGCCCGGCGGTGAGCTATAAATATCGTCGTCTCTTTTATTTACACGGGTGTGCTTATCTTTTGTTCGTGTTTATAGCCGATAGCTCATAGCTTACTAGCTCGCGGTGGGACCAGTGCCTTATGGAGGTTTTACGATATTTTTTCCCCGTATTCGGATCCGCACGCGGCCGTTCAGTCTTACGTCGATACGTGCCTAGCGCTTTTTACTTGCTCATACAGTTCGGCGTCATATCTGCGATCAGCCGAGCAATGGCGCTGTCGCTTATTGATGTTTGACATGAATGACCCGAAATGATTGTTCCATAATAGTTGATGTTGATGTTCTTCTCAGTTCTCATGGAACTGATTTTACTACACTTCACTTCGCGTACTCTGCGAAATAAACCTCCATACTTTCAAGTAAGGTTCGTAACGGCTCGTTTGCATCCGTGAGCTTGGCGTGAGACGTTCTTGCATATGACATTCAAAGGATTAAACTACATAGCTGCAATTAGCAGACGTTAATAATGGGTTAACTCAATTTTCTCGTAATTTAAAAGGTCTAAAAACTACTATTACAAACGAGAGAACGACGGAATGAACATATTATTTATTACTTATATCATTTTGAACTGGGTAACAATCATAACGGTCAGTAATAGTAAAACAAAGGGAGCATAAAAAACATCAATATATAAATGAAACAACAAACATATTCCACTAATGCTTTATACATTAGGTAATAAGCAAGTCGATTAAATATGTTGTTACAATGCTGAAGGAGTGCTCCACAATTATTAAATAATAAAAATCGACAGAAAACTATTATACAAATCCTCTACAACTTAATCTGATAACGTCACATGGTCTTACATTTCATAAACACTTTCTAAAGCTAACTCTGGCTTATCATAGCCTAGCTCCTCGGGGGTATCAATGCCGAGTTCTATGAGGGTAGGTCTGATTTCTTGGATGATGTATGGGTAAATTTCGGACTGTTTTGGGCCACACTTGTCCTTGCAAGCCTCAATAAACCTAACGGCGAGTGAGTAGTCGTTGACGCGACGGCAAGCGTGCAGGGCGGCCCGGATGATCTTTGGGTCAGGAATTAAGTCCATACCGCAGAGGTCGTTCATGCCCTTGCGGATTTCCCAACCATCAATGTCGGGTCTGTTGAAGTATTGCTCGTATCTGTAAAGATAGAAAGGAGTATTTCATTAAGTCAAAAGTTTTAAATGTGTGATATTTTGACAGTCCAGCTTGTCAATGGAAAACTGTATCCCAGATGCCATATCTATGGCACTGATAGTGGCTTATGATGACGAGAATTTCTGGTAAATTACTATATTATTGGTAATTGCTGACAAGATCATTTTAAATTTTTTTTATGCATAATTGAATCAAAAGAAATATTATGACAGAAATGCTTAGAGTTAACAAAACTAGTTCTAGAGTTTAGCATGTTAAAAAGGCAAGACAGAGCAATAGAGATATTATCAGGGACCAGACCACCCATTCTTCTCAAGAGACTTTCAAAAAGGGAGCCCAATGAATGACATATTACTATTCCACCAGCAAATTAGTTTAAGAGTTGCTTACACATACTTAATAGATGTTTACTCGGTATTGGACATTAAGTATTGTGTGCTTTTTCATGAAGCTAGAAAGCTTACATAAGGTAACTTGTTACTGAAATAGTAGCCCTTATGATGGGATAGCTAATCAACTGTGCCGCAAAGCAATGGTAATGTGGAGTTTGTAAGGGTATTGAGATAACTTTTAATTAAATAGGTATTCCTTATGATAAGTTTCTTGCAAGAAAAATTGGTTTTGATAGGATTGGAATGGGGTTGTAATTAGTAAAGCCTTACAAAAAACCTGTTGTAAGGGATAGCAGGCACCGGCCAGGGACCACCCTCGATATTATAGTCAGATACAGAAACCCTATAATTCACAACAAGTCTTGGATTTTTACAGACATATCAAAATGAAACGGAACTGTAACAATCATGGGTGATCTGTCAATTAAGGGTCTGCCATAGAATGAGGTTTCAAGTACATATTCACAATCAATTCTTATCTGAACTACTTATACGATTGATAGATTAAGATGATGATAATGAAGTGGAGTGGTGGTGGAGTAATTTACACCAATAAAGCAATGGAGCGTTTTGAATGACTCATACTCTCATACATTATTGTCCATCGGTAACAAAAATAAATACATGCAGGTTCATAAGGAAAATTGACTGACATAACATTACTACAACTTAATGATTTTTTTCTTATCTGGAGGACGGTCGGAACCTAATGCAGACATACTGAATAAGTTATTGATCCCATCATAAATTACACCAGTTATAAGAAATGTTTATTCATAATAATAAATCGAGAATCTATTATCGGTATATCAAGTATTCCCTATTTTCCAATTACATAACTCTATATTCACGTCAATGTAAAACTAACCTGCAATCAAACTCTTCATCGGACTCGACAGGGCCGCCATGGGATTTTCGCACTTGAAGGGCACCATTGACCCTAACAGAGGGAACTAGAGACCTTTTCAGGACATTGACCAGGTTTCCCGTTACTGATCTCAGCATTTTAGTAGTTTTACAGGAACTTTAGCAAGGATAACAAATGGCTGCCGAAAACCATAGACAAGGACTGCCAGTAGTGCCAGTTGGTTTGGGTCGAGTGACGTTTTATAGTGTTGGCACGATGTCTGTACATTTAAGTCATAAAGTCGATTATGATGCGACTTCAATCGAAATTTTCAATATGATTATTTTCAAATAAATCTATATAGTCAGTATATACTATTTCGTGCGTATTATTAGATATACTTTGTTCTCCAGGCCATTTTTTTGCAACACTGGACAGGGATGTAGCTATTTAAGGGTCGCCACACACCTAGCGGTTTTCCTCGCGGAATTACCGGAAGTAGCGGAAATTTGTCTATGGTAGCGGAAATTTGTCTATGGTAGCAGATTTTTTGTATGGAAGCCATAGACAAATTACCGGAAGTAGCGGAAATTCATAGACAAAATGCTTAATTTGTCTATGAATTTCCGCTACTTCCGGTAATTCCGCGAGGAAAACCGCTAGGTATGTGGCGACCCTAAACGCTTATTATATCTAAACAAAAAAACCTTTTTTTCCAGTCATTTCTTATTAGGGTCGCCACACACCTAGCGGTTTTCCTCGCGGAATTACCGGAAGTAGCGGAAATTCATAGACAAATTAAGCATTTTGTCTATGAATTTCCTCTACTTCCGGTAATTTGTCTATGGCTTCCATACAAAAAATCTGCTACCATAGACAAATTTCCGCTACCATAGACAAATTTCCGCTACTTCCGGTAATTCCGCGAGGAAAACCGCTAGGTGTGTGGCGACCCTTAAGAATCTCTGAGAAAAATATTTACCTAGTAATTTCTCTGTCACTCACACTCAAGTGTCGGATGAAATGCTCTTACTTAACAAAGTAGATATACTTTGTAATAGCATAATACTTGTATGAGATGAAGCAAAATTATGTTACTAGTGTCATTAATTAAAAATGCTACTTGTTGCACTGCATGAATACTTTATTCGTAAAGAATATTATGTCGTCTGTTAACAAAAAGATATATTGTTCATTATTATGAAAACAACAAATTAATATTAGTCAATTACATCTAGTAATACAAAAAACAAAGGCAAGCTTACAAATAACATTTACTAAATATGGGATACGTCGTCCAACTCTCTTGGTGCTTGATTTCGTATTTTATAAGGTTAACAGTAGTAAGGCTTTTTGGTATTCACATTTTCCTTCTTTTCTTCTTTTTGTGTGCAGAAATACTTTCTTGGCCACTGTCATCTTCACTGGAGCTTCCCGAAGAGCTGCTATCACTGTCACTGCTTGAAGAACTACTGTTTGATGAGCTGTCCGAGGCTACTCCAGTCCCTTGGCTCAGATCCATGTTGCTCGCAATTTTGTATAAATCCGGCTCCTTAGCTTCCAAAACTTTGATCCACTTTTTGGAAAGTTTGGGACGCCCACGGACAGTCTTATGCCATACTACGGGGAAGTTGGTGCGGCTACAGAAGTTCTGAGTCACTGCTACAGTGTCATCCAGGTTCAAGACAACATGCCACCAGCCTCCGGGTACAAATACTGTTTCTCCAGGCTTTTGGAGAATTTCAACCTGGAAATTATTTTTTTATATTAATTTACAGAGGTCAACTATATATTTACATTTTTAGTTTTAGGCTACTTTATTGTAGGCTTTATTTTATAAGTACATATAGATTAGTGATATTTTTAAGTCATTATTTGTAATTTAATGTACTACCCCCATTTAATATTAACGCCAAATATCCTAAATCAAAAGAGCCAATGTTTTTATTTAAACATATAAGAGCCCATGTAGATAGTTCTAAAGTTGCGAAACTTTAAAACTTAGACCTTTCCTTTGCTATATGAAGAATAATATTGTTGGAAAATATTCTGCTTAATGCAAAATATATATAGTATAGATGAATTATCGAGAGCGTGGAATTGCATATGTAGTAGTACAGGGTGTCCACTATAAACCCCCAAAAAAATTCCCTGACTTTTCCCTGACTTTCCATGACCATTTTTTGAAATTTCCCTGACCAAAATGTCCATCTACAAAAACATGTTTACTATTTTTAGCTCAAGGTAGTCGAATTTCCATACGCAAGACTTTAGTATCGCATTTTTTTGTGTATGTTATTACGTTTACGTTCACCGACAGTTTGGTGCAACCGGCCCTTGGTGTCTGTCTGTTGAATTTTTACAAAATCGAATCAAGTTTCAGCACAAAAGTATGTATAGAGACCAATTTTGAATTGTTAGTTTTAAGTATATGGACACGCTACAATTTTTTTTATACAACGGCGGTGGCAAACAAGCATACGGCCCACCTGATGGTAAGCAGCTACCGTAGCCTATGGACGCCTGCAACTCCAGAGGTGTCACATGCGCCTTGCGGACCCTTTAAAAACAGGAGGATTCACTGTGTTGACGGCTCGGCTAAAGGAACAAGAGAGGTCCCTCGTCGTCAACACACTGGGTCCTCTTTGAGCTCTTTGGTTACTATACATATAAATTATAAACTTAAATATATGTATGTCATAAAAAGCAGCTGGTGTCCAGGAATGGGATCCAAAAAGCGTCTTCTGCATCGCATCCGGGTCACAAACTCCTACTTAAAGTAACCCGTTAGCCTAGGAGTTAGGGCTACTGCAGCGAATGCTAAAGACGCTGGTTTCATCGCAGCCCTAGGCACCAGAGACCTTGGTCACTTTTCCTTTGTAAGTATACGTTCCGTTGTAATTTTTCCAGAGTCACGCAATATTCCTAGCACAATATCAGCATGTTGTATTGATTCCGTATGTCTCACAGCGTGCAGCGTACGAATCAAAACGAATCGGCCTTTTTTTCAAATTTTAAATAATAGCTGAAGTTATTCATTGCATTAATTATTTTTATTTATTTTATTTAATGCGTTAAGCTTCAAAACTCTTGTGATAGTGTTCTGTGACAAGTACATTTTCGGTGTTATTTAAATCGATGTTATAATATCTTCAGGAGACAAAGCGACGAGATTTTTCGTCTATACAATTCCCATCCATTATGGCAACATGTACAAATGACGCTAGAGGTTTGTTCTTTGAAATAGCCATAAAATGGTTGGTAATCCCTTTTAATAAATACTACGTTTACACTTGTATGTTCGCATTTGAGTAGACGCTCGTCGAAACGTTCTACGAACCATTCGCGTACGAGTGCTAACGCGAATGTCCGTTCACATATTCGGCTCTGTGGGTATAACTCCCTGACGCGACATGTATAGACAGTCTACGCGCTATTCGCCGGTTTATTCGCCTCGTCACTCCCACACAAGAAGTATAAACGCGGTACAGTCGCCATCAGATATATTGAGGTGGCAAAAGTGGTCACAAATATCTGAACATACACTTTATTGCCTTGACGATTATAGGCGTTGTTCAGATATTTGTGACCACCTCGGCCGCTCTGATATAACTGATGGCAAATGTACAATAGATCCTATTATCCATAGAGAATTTTTCATTACAGTAAGGTTTTTTGTTTTCGCTCATTAGAAGCAAATTCTCGAACCTGATGCTTTTATAGATCTGTCAAGGCATAGTCCATTTTCAAGCCACCTTATCAATGTAAATTAAATCGCGAATTCTGTACATCCAGACATAGCATGTGTGCTATTCCGTGATTGGTCACATACACGACTTTTTTCTTTCCCATAGAGTTGTTGAAAGCAATCTTGCTATCTGGGAACATTTTGTTACGCTGTATTTTACTCCCGTCCCCGTCGCAAGAATTTTGGCAGATTTTGTTCAGTTCAGGACTGCATTTAATTTGGTACAAGTTATTCTAATGTTTAATTAGTGGTCAACTGATTTTAGTTTCAAGATTTTTGATATTATGTTTCGGACCTTTTCTATGTAATACTACTGCTCGCTCACCCATATTCCTGAATTTAAATATTTGGCAACATTGTCTAAAATTAAATACGCTGAATGCTGATATTATGATCGCCTACGACTTCAATATGCAAACTCTGGACTCACTCTTAGATTGAGTTATACTTTATTAAACGTACAATATTTTGAACTCATTTCATTAGTAATATTCACAGTTTTATGAAACTCTAACACATCACTGTAAAAAACTGTATGATTTTTATGATATTTCATATCCTAAAAGCAGAAATTTAATTATGGTACATTAAATCATAATGTTGTACATCCTTCCTACACTGAAATACAATGCTATGAGTCTGGGTTACTCGTCAGCTTGAGCAAAGGCTTTCTCATTAGCAATCGCTGAGAGGGTTTAAGTTTTTTTAAACCTTAAAAAAATATTCTAAATAGAGAAGGTATAACGCCTTATAAGTAATTCTATGAATTCTTTGGATTCACCTATAACCAAGTGAATAAAACTTTTGTTTTCCATTATTTTTTATATTCCTTAATTTTTTTCCCAGGTCCATATTTTTCCCTGACCTCATTATAATTTCCCTGACTTTCCATGACTTTCCAGTGCCATTTCGAGCTTCCCTGACTTTTCCCTGACTTTCCCTGACTTTCCAGAAAGTGGACACCCTGTTAGTATTGTTTGTGTACAGGCATTCTATATTTGAATCCGCACACAAAGAGGCACAACACGGTACAACCACTACATATACAATTCCACGCTCTCTATAATTCAACTATACTTATTAGTTTTCTTAAAAAAATATATTTGAATTTATTATTGTATGTATTTCAGATTTTCGATTTACATTTACATTATATACTAGAAACATTCTACATTAGTTTTATTTATTTTCTATTATTATGTTTTTATACTAGAAACATGCTACACTAGTTTTATCTATTTTCTATTTCATCAATTAATCTTCCTCAATTAGTATTAACTGGACAATAGTAATTTGTAACAGATGATTCGAAAGTGCTTGTCGCTAGACTTGCTAGGCCTACTTAACTTGAAAAGGCATGTCCACATCCACACTAGCCGAACTGCCTCGTGCGGCAATATCCTCTAGAGGCTGAGGACACGCCTAATAAATAAAAGTTTTTATTTGTATTTAAAAGACTACCAATATATAAACAAAAATGAGAGTAAACTAACAGGGTTGTATTGCATTGGTGCTGCTAAATAAAATAATGTACATAGCTTACAGGTTTATATTCCTTTGGCCAGCTATCTAGCTGAGTCTTTGGATAAATGAGCTTAAACCAGGTAATAGCTTCATCTCTTTGCTTGCCCCCCATAGCTCCGGTCACCTTAATCAGCTCCCTTGGGGTCTGTGTCGGAAACAGACACCATCTCTTGTGACCAAACACTAAAGCATTCCAGGCACTTGTTCCCAGTGGGTCAATATGGATGCCAGTCCCCGACCGCTGCGGCCCCATCACAAACCAGCGGTATGGAGGCCTTCTCTCTTCACCACAATACTTAAACAAATCGTCCCTAAAATATAAAGGGACCTCATAATCTTCAAGGAGCTTTTTCCTCCGCGGATGCTCTCCAAAACTACTATCAAAAATATAAAGCGGACTATCATCAGTCGTTGTCCTTGCATACTCTACATAATACTTCATTTTCATCTTAACACTATAACCCTCATTGTCTTCTCCGCATTTGAATTTTTGGTTCCGATACTTTTTGGCTAGTCTATCTAAAGTCCACTTATGATTAGCTTTCCAGTTTGTTTGGACATTGGTTATTACTACAGGTTTATATATTTTCTCATATTTTTCTATAAATTCTTGTGGCGAGACCTGGATCTCGCAAATTCTGTCTACATTATCAGTACATTTGAGGAATTCCTCAAACTTCTCTGCATACTTGCAAGCGGTCCATTGGTACTTGTCTGCTAATTCTGTGGGTAAACAAAATGTTATTAACACCTAAAAAATGTGTTGTCAACATTAATGTACTAGATAAGATAAAACCGAAATTGATTGCTCTTGATTAATGAGGCTGAATATTAAGGCTCAAGTTAAGTAACCCTAAATGAAGGCCGTTACTGTTGCATATAAAGAACAGTGAAAGAACCAAGCCACGCGTTGATGCAGATCTTTCTAGAACTTGTACATTACGAGGTATAATAGTGTACAAGCCAACTCACTCTCTGTTTTAGATAATATTTATTAGACAAACGTTAGTTTAGTGAAGATTAACAACCATTGAATACTAATAATTCGTCACGAATTCTGCAAAACTAAGTGCTAAGTAGATGTAACAAAACCTAATGCTTGTGTTTTGTAAACTCACCAGGCCGAGCTTTTCTTTTTACTTCCTTGATTCTTTTCTTAGCTTTATGCGACAATTTGTATTCGTTTTCCATTTTGATGATAAATATCCGGAACTTTAGAATACAATTGCCGCAAAAGTCCTTGTGCTAAATTGTTACATTGACACTTTGACAGACAGATAAGTTTCCTTTTGCTTGCTACTGCTACCACCTCACCTCACCTCCCCGCGAGGGGCGCGAGGACTAAAACGGCTATTAGACATTGCAACCTGCAGGGCCCAATTTGGGTCGCGTTTTATAAAGTTACAATTTACAATTTCGCTGTTTGCCTCTCTTTCTAGCACACATATTGGATAGAAAGAGAGGCAAAAAGCGAAATTGTAAATTGTAACTTTATAAAACGCGACCCTGGCAGGTTGGTAGGTGTAATTAAAACCGGTATTAGACATTGCAACCTGCAGGGCCCAATCTGTTGTGTACCCTGCCTCTCCCTACCCCTCCTTCAGCTCCCTGCGGGCCCTACCTTTAATTACACGTCCCAACCTGACAGATTGGGCCCCGCAGGTTGCAATGTCTAATAGCCGTTAAAAGGTAGCGCCCGTAGGGAGCTGAAGGAGGGTAGGGAGAGGCAGGGTACATAACAGATTGGGCCCTGCAGGTTGCAATGTCTAATAGCCGTTTAAAATCATAGTCCAAAAATATTCTTTGACTCTTCGTATAAATATCGATTAAGCATTCGATAAAATAATTGAAACCATCAGTTGCACTTTATTAGATGGTAAAGAGAAATTTAAAAATATTTGGATCTAATTAATGGAAAAGAAACACAAAATTAGAAATAAATTAGTACTCCCAAGAAATAAAATCCTATTATAGTTTGGCCAGAGTTTGTTCCACTTCAAGCATAGACAGGGAGAATCATACTGTCTTTTTCTAATGCTAGTACTCTCACTACTAAAAAAGGGATGGGTATAGCATGTTACTCTGACTGTTACTGCGCTTTTGGTTTGCCAGACTATATCTCTTTAATCAAATCAACTCATAAATTTCATAATCGAGTCTTCGATTCGATTATAAGCGGTATTAGACATTGCAACCTGCAGGGCCCAATCTGTCAGGTTGGTAGGTGTAATTAAAAGCGGTATTACACATTGCAACCTGCAGGGCCCAATCTGTCAGGTTGGTAGGTGTAATTAAAGGTAGGGCCTGTAGGGAGCTGAAGGAGGGTTAGGGAGAGGCAGGGTACACAACAGATTGGGCCCTGCAGGTTGCAATGTGTAATACCGCTTTAAAGGTAGGGCCCGTAGGGAGCTGAAGCAGGGGAGGGAGAGGCAGGGTACACAACTGATTGGGCCCTGCAGGTTGCAATGTCTAATAGCCGTTTATATCAAATCGCTATACCTCTATGGATTATCCTTGTCTCTGGTAACTACTGTAGTGTCAGGGGGGTACAACTCAGTGTAAATCTGTCAAAAAATTTGAGTTTGACACAACGTATCCGATACGTTTGCATAAGTGCGAAAGAGAACTTGTCATGTGTTAAGAAGGGACAACATGATTCGTGACATTACAGAAGTCTCTTTGTATTATACTATTATTTACTCTGTGGTAGTGTTGTGGACAGCCGGTTAAGGGTCACCACACACCTAGCGGTTTTCCTCGTCTCGAATTTGTCTATGGTAGCGGAAATTTGTCTATGGTAGCAGATTTTTTGTATGGAAGCCATAGACAAATTTCCGCTACCATAGACAAATTAAGCATTTTGTCTATGAATTTCCGCTACTTCCGCTAATTCCGCGAGGAAAACCGCTAGGTGTGTGGTGACCCTAAAAGCGGTATAAAGACATTGCAACCTGCAGAGGCCAATTTTATAAAGCTACAAGTTACAATTTACAAGCGGAACTCTCTTTCTAACCCTATGTGTTAGAAAGAGACTTCCGCTTGTAAATTGTAACTTGTAGCTTTATAAAACTGGCCTCAGGGCTCAATCTGTCAGGTTGGAAGGTGTAAAACGGCTATTACACATTGCAACCTGCAGGGCCCAATCTGTCATGTTGGAAGGTGTAATTACAGGCAGGGCCTGTAGGGTCGCCACCATAGACCTACTATAGAATAGACAGAGGGTCAGCGTATACCCGACAGGGACAGCTATATTTTGACAGCTAAGATTTGGGATACCACATGTAGAGAAATTTCCCCATTCTTTTGCATTGAATGTACTTTTTTTGTAACCTAGTGTTTTTCATAATTGCAATATTTAATTAATGTTCGTTATTTATGTAAATGAGTAACAAATAGTATACTATACATATATATAACAGAATTACCTACTACAAAAAATTACCAGAAATGTCTAATTTACTACCCAGATTGTCTAATCCGATAGTTATTTTAGTAAAAACGCCATATCTGTTGAACGTATTTTTTCCTCTCTTGAAACATAACTTTCCATATTACGTAAGTCAATATTTACCCAGCTTTATGGGAAATTGATTTTTAAGTCACTGGCCACCCTAAAATAAATCGGTTGCCATGGTGACGATGACAGAAGTGTGACAAACAAAGGGTGACAAACAAGAATTTCCGTATACGCGCTGAGGGACGGAAAATGTGTCATTGCATCTCATTTGCACGCGTACGATTGTGTATCCGCACATCTCTTTCATCAGTGTATATGTGTGCGTAATGTTACCCCCCTGGTCGCCACACACCTAGCGGTTTTCCTCGCGGATTTACCGGAAGTAGCGGAAATTTGTCTATGGTAGCAGATTTTTTGTATGGAAGCCATAGACAAATTTCCGCTACCATAGACAAATTAAACATTTTGTCTATGAATTTCCGCTACTTCCGGTAATTTCGCGAGGAAAACCGCTAGGTATGTGGTGACCCGTAGGGAGCTGAAGGAGGGAAGGGAGAGGCAGGGTACACAACAGATTGGGCCCTGCAGGTTGCAATGTGTAATAGCCGTTTAATTAAAGGTAGGGCCTGTAGGGAGCTGAAGGAGGGTAGGGAGAGGCAGGGTACACAACAGATTGGGCCCTGCAGGTTGCAATGTCCAATAGCCGTTTAGGGTCGCCACACACCTAGCGGTTTTCCTCGCGGAATTACCGGAAGTAGCGGAAATTTGTCTATGGTAGCGGAAATTTGTCTATGGTAGCAGATTTTTTGTATGGAAGCCATAGACAAATTACCGGAAGTAGCGGAAATTCATAGACAAAATGCTTAATTTGTCTATGAATTTCCGCTACTTCCGGTAATTCCGCGAGGAAAACCGCTAGGTGTGTGGCGACCCTAAATAGTATAATCGATCGATTTAATGCAGACAACCCTGATTTACAAAAATTAGTGCTATACTTAAATGATTTTTTAAATCTTGCTTATTAGATTTAAATAAAACGTTGATGATTAAAATTAAAACAAATGATTAAAAACTAAAAGTTTGAGATGTAGGGTCGCCACACACCTAGCGGTTTTCCTCGCGGAATTACCGGAAGTAGCGGAAATTTGTCTATGGTAGCGGAAATTTGTCTATGGTAGCAGATTTTTTGTATGGAAGCCATAGACAAATTACCGGAAGTAGCGGAAATTCATAGACAAAATGCTTAATTTGTCTATGAATTTCCGCTACTTCCGGTAATTCCGCGAGGAAAACCGCTAGGTATGTGGTGACCCTTATAAATCCAACATGAGCAAGTAATAATAAAATATGGCAAGCTGTGAATACTGGCAACAATAAGCAAATTTTCGATGCATTGGTATTCAGTGAGATAATTTTGGATTCGCCTGTTATATTGTAACCGAAATAATTTAAATAACTGTTTTCTTGTCCTTTCTACGCTCATTCATTTTTTCAATCTTCAAATCAATTACGTTATATTACTAGCATTTAGAAGTAAAGTGATTGATTTGACTGTTGTAGTGAAACAAATTTGAAACGTTCCAGTCTGAAGTGTGTAGCTAACTGCTCGATATAACTGTCAATCTGGGTGTAGAAATTTATTTGTAATTTTCACCGGTTCTCATGTGTAATTCCCTTATGTGTTAGACCATATTTGAACAAGGGTTCGTTGCAAAATAATGTTCTATGGTGTACGTGGTGCCTAAATCAGTGCTAAAATGGATGACGGAACTGTGAAGATCCAGTCTGGGATTAACATCAACATCAAAAGAACAGATGGTAAGTGCTTGAAGCTCAGTAACTTTTTGGGGTTCAGCCAGCTAGTCCTTAAGGCGATCACATCTATTTCTCTTTAATTTTGCTTCAGTTCCCTAAAATCATCGGAAATACATTCCTATCTCATATGAATCATATTGTTAAATCGGCGATAGACGTATGATTCAACGCCTCCTTAGTCCTCGAAGAAACAATAAAAGACGGAATATTTCATTTGAATTTCTCTGAGTTTATTGTTTGAAGTCCTTAAGCACAAACATTTCTTTTTCTCGCAAGTATTCCAGCAGATCCAACTTAGATGGGTTCTTACAGAAATATCAGGAGAAATCTAATTCCCTCTCTTTTAATATAGAGGTACCTTTAAGAAAAATGTTTCTGCAAGGCAAAAAAATTAGAATATCTATGGTTTTGATCAATTTGCAGTAATAGCAATGAAAACTATGAAGCTTCAAAATTCTATAACTGCTGCTTTGTTGACACATCACACCACAACTTTGATTACCTAGTCTAATTAATTTCAGCAAGAGAGTGAGTCAACTATTACACATTTTTCTCTCACCATTTCCATGGATAGTGAACCAATATCTCAAATATTATCTCAAAAATAATGTTTAAAATATCTTACATACTTTAACACACTGTTGACAATGGTGCTAATCCAGCAAAGACTTAATTTTGTAAGAAAAAAGTAATAAAACCATATAATATTTTTGTCCTTTTGCCCCTCAAGAACCTTCATAGATTATTAATCTAAAAATTTGCAATCATGAAATTAAAATCTGCACTCATCATAACTCCCTTACTCTTGTCCCATTTACTTGGGGTCGGCACAGTATATCTTCCACACTTCTCTGTCTCCTATCATTTACATGCTTTCTTTCCTCATCATCTCTCACTCAATCTACCTATCTAACTTTTCCTAGGATTGCCTCTTCTACACCCTACCTCCCTCCATTAATTAAATCTGCACTACATTATCATCCAAATAGAAAAGCGTGACGTAGGTGGTAAAGTGCGCAACTTGCAATCTGAAGGTTGTGGGTCTGAACCCTGGCTTGTACCATTGAGTTTCTCAGAACTGATGTACAAAATATAATTTGATAATTACCTGTTGCTTTTCATTAAAGATAATTGTGGGGAATTTCAACAGGGCCTAATTTCCAAGAGTCGCTTTCACACACCCAAGTCTCCCTTGAAACATACCAAATAGCTTGAAGAAACACTAGATGTAGTGTAGGGACGCCTGGCCGGACACAGGCGGGCTGTCGATCGCAGGTTGTATTCATTCAGCCCATGAAGAAACACTAGGAAATTAATAACTGTATATAATAAATACTTTAGCGCAGCAGAAGCGCTGGTAGCCTTGCGGTAAGACGTCCGACTTTCAATCCGGAGGTCTCGGGTTCAAACCCCGGCTCGTACCACTGAGTTTTTCGGAACTTATGTACGGAATATCATTTGATATTTACCAGTCGCTTTTCGGTGAAGGAAAACATCGTAAGGAAACCGGACCTAATCCCAAAAAAGGCCTAGTTTCCCCTCTGGGTTGGAAGGTCTGATGGCAGTCGCTTTCGTAAAAACTAGTGTCTATGCCAATTCATGGAATTAGGTTGTCAAGTGGACACCAAGCCGGGATAAACGCTAGGAAGAAGAAGAAGATATAATAAATACTGTATTCAAACCAATAAAACATTAAAATGAAGACTAATGGAGCTAGAAATTTCATTCCTGTATTTAAATATTAATTTAAATATTTTAAATTGTTTTGCTGCTATTGGACTTATAAGGTAAACATGTTTATAGCATTAAGTGTAAGTTAAATTACACATAGTACATCAAAATACTGTGCTTAATTATTAAGTGAACTGAACTTCTTTTATTCACTAAGGGATTTGCCACACTGGATGTGATCTGCGGTCAGGTCAAATTGAACAATTTGTTCAATTTGACCTGACCGCAGACTGCAGAACACATCCAGTGTGGCAAATCCACAGCATTAAAACTGTTTTATTTGAAAGCAGGATTTCTAGCCATGATCTTACACATGTTTTATCTAAATCTACATTTCAAATGACTGTTACAAAAACCAAAGTGACCAACCACCACAGACCACCACTTGCTTCGAAGTAGGTACTCGGAGGATTGCATAGGTACCAGTGGCGGCAGTTCAAATTTCTTATGCAAGCCGAAGCTTAATTTGGTTTGAAATTTCTCTATGAGCTGTCGGAAAACTGCTCAGGTGCCAGATAATTAGGCAAGCCGGCGGGAATCGCATTATATGGACGCGCCGCCACTACCCAATTTATGAATGAATTCATTTATAATGTAGGTATGCATTTTTGCCATACCATACAAAGAAATCTATGACAAAAAAAGCAACAAACAAATTCATAGCTGACCACTTCAGGTGCCTCCAGGGGCCACTAGTGGTCCGGGGACCACCCAGTTAAAAGCCACTGAGCAACGTAGATGGGAAACTGTAAGGATAATGCCCTGAACTCTGCCACACGACCTTGCACACTATTCCCGTGCAGTTTTGCAGCTCCATTGACAGCTTCCGGCTCGAGCCCGGCCTTTTGTAAATAAAACCATCGGATGAGCTATAGCAGTGCATTCGAATGCTGAATGTACTTGATAGGTAGGTACCGTACGTACGTTTATTTGTCTTCCTGTGCGGGCAGTGGCGTAATTATACCTAGGCCTGTGGCAAATTTGACATCAGGGCCACGGGGGCCCTGTGATTCGCAGCCTTTCAGTCAGATTGGGGCTCCTCTCGGACTAGGGGGAGGGGGCTGCGGCAATTTCCCCGCTTTGCCATCTTAAAGTTACGCTACTGGCTGAGCTTAGGGTAGGCCGCTTTGATCGCAATTTTCTAGCACAGTTCCCTATTTTTTTATGCGACATATAAATATTTTGAATGATTTTTGCCTTACCGAAACCCAAAGGGGTAGGGGGGGTTCCCCAAGGGGGGAAGTAAAGACTTAGTGTTCTTAGAATTTAGTATCACTTCGTCAGACCTGAAGGTCTACCTCGATCCTCGGAAATCGAAATTTCGTCATCAGCGTCTCTTTCGCTCGAATTACTAAGTGAAACGAAAATTCGATTTTACAGTTTCGCGGTTACTGTGATAAAACCTTACGGACCAATACTCCGCAGTGCGTCTTGTACAGTCGCCATCAAATATATCTGATCGGCCAGGGTAGGTAAAATATCTGAACATGCACTTTATCGCCTTGACAATAGAGGCGTTGTTCAGATATTTTTGACTACCTTGGGCGTTCCGATATATCTGATGGTGACTGGACCGCTGTGGCTCTCTCTGGCTAGAGTACGTCACTGCGGCTGCGGTCCTCAGAGGCGCACAATCCGCAAGCGCGCCGTATATGGCTGTGGCCGCGCAAGGCCTCGTCCTCGCCACCGAGCTTATTTATAACCGGCGAGGTGCCACGGAATACGATCAGAGCGTTTCGACATGCTAAATATTTTTTGCTTCTATTTAGTCTCACTTAGCTATCGTTAACTGCAAACAATCTTCACAAGTTAAACTTAGTTTCCGCTGTTTCCGGTTTTCGATTGGCCTGTAATTTTGCCATGACAAATGCAGTATCTGCCTGGCAACCGATGTGATGATTGATCGAATCAGAAGATTGCCATAGACAGTCGGTTTTATAAGCTTCTTAGAAATGGTAAGTATCTCAATGTACAGTTGGACTAAGGTTTGGTTTTTACTTGTCGAGGATTATCTATTCGAAAACTTTAAATTGGGATTGTTCATATTTTTTTACCCCCCATTTTGATAATTTATTCTGAAATTATAGGCCATTTTAAGATATCAATTTGATTTGTTTAGCTTAAAACAGCTTAGTTATTTTATTATAATTAAAATAAAAAATCTGATACGATGTCTTGTAAGTTACAGTCTCAGGCTGAATAGCATTGACAAAGTCAAAAATTCGTATAAAAAAAACCCTTGCTTGTCGTCAACTGCCGCTGTCACGTCAAGATTGACGTATTGGTACATCACTTCGCACTTCTCTTGACCGCGAAAAATATACAAATTCAAATCTTATTTGTAAAGCGCAAGAAATAATACATATGGCGCTTAATTTTGTAAAAGCCGACTCAAGAAACATACCCAAGTTGGAAAATATCTGTATGCTGGAGTAAATCGAATCAAGTTCAAACTATAATTTGATTGAAATAAGATGAACCAAAATACTTATGTGAGACAGGACAATACGATTACTTGTAAGCTTTTATACATTTTAAAAGATTAGTCATTGATTATTATTGCACTTTTGGCTTAATTTCTGTAATTAATACTTACTTTTTCACTTAAATACGTTGGGGTAGTGTTTGTTTACAAATTTCTGTTTACATATTTGACAATGTCGTAGCGTATGACATTGATTTTATTTTTATAGGAATGCTTACAAAGGTTTTACTAAGAGGTTTTACATGGTGGTTGTGAGGACAAAGTCAAACAAAGGTCATTCATATTTTTGCGAAAATATCCCAATCCACACATTAATTTCGCGAAATATTAATCAAAAGATGATCGATAAACGTAGACCTCGAAATGGTTTTGGAAATATACATTTCCAAAAAAAAAATGAACAATCCCATCGAACAGAACTTTATTTTCTGACAATGACTTGAGAAAAAGTTTTTATGGTAATTCAAGACTTCCCATTAACCTTCGTGGCCAAATTGGGTATTACAAGTATTTGTCTGGCCAACTTATGATTCTGCCTTGACGGCTCATCAAACCGGTGGAACGGTTAATTGTCCAATCAATTAAAATTTGATTATTGAGGAAATGAGTATGATTTGTATATTCCTGGCGATTTTTGGATTGCGAGGACCCATGATAAGACAGCCTTTTTTCTATATTTGAACGTTATCGTAAATCGTAACTGAGGGCCTAATACCGCCAAGTTCGAAAATCGACAAAACGATGGTCCCGTCTCTATCGCTCTCGCATATACGAAAGAGAGTGATGCCAATAGACGACTCGATGAACGAAGTGCTTCGCGGTTATAGGCCTGATCTTTTATTTAAATGTAGAGTGTAGGCAGAGTTCTAATCATAAAAGGTTGATGATAGATACGTCACTTGTACCTACATACCTACATTTTGTAGTCTGCAATAAAGCATAAAATAATAAATCAGATAGAAGTTAGCATTCTCGTTATGTCTCCGGGTAAATCCATGATTTTCGCTCGGGCCAATCTTTAGCTGTGTGAACTTGGCACCCGACCTTGACGAATTTTTTTTTTATATTTTTTTTCTAATAGTGTTTCGTTTGTAGTTGATTGTAGTAAAACGGATTTAATTTGTAGTTGCTCCAAAAAAAAATAAGGGAGGGGGTGAAAAAGGCCAGCACCCCACTTACGATATTCAATACTTTTATGATTGATTCTTGTTCAGAATCGTTTGTAGTTGATTGTAGTTCCTTTATTTTCGTTTGTAGTAGCCAAATAACGCCAAAAAAAAATTAAAAAAAAAATTCGGTTCGTGAGCGCGTTGATGTCTTTTTCCGAAAATCGACGAAAATGCTTAAATATCGGTATTTATACTATTTACACTACGCTGATTGACAAGAGTTTCGTGCAAACTAATTTCTGCTTAATTGTAATACCTTTTAAGTTGCTTAAAGTAGCAAAATAGCAAAATAAACTCCATATCGCGATCGCTCAAAAAAGGTACAGGTACCGTGACCGTGATACATTATGTAAATGTATTACTTTTTCAGGAGTATTTCGTTTGCAAACGATTGTAGTTTCTTTATTTTCATTTGTAGTAGCTCGAAATCGATTGTAGTAACTCAAAAACCTACGAAAGGCATCAAGGCAGCCTTATTCGCGTTTGTAGTGATTTCATTTCATTTGTAGTAGCGCGATATCGTTAGTAGTTTATCAAAAACCTACGCCAGGCATCAAGGCAGCGTTATTTTCGTTAGTAGTGCTTAAATTTCGTTTGTAGTAACTCGATATAGATTGTAGTAGTACAAAAACTTACGCCAGGCATATAGAAACCCTTATTTTCGTTTGTAGTTCTTTCACTTCGTATGTAGTAGTGCGATATCGTTAGTAGTTTATCAAAAACCTACGTCAGTCATCCCGGAGGCATTATTTTCGTTTGTAGCGCTTTCATTTCGTTTGTAGTAACTTAATATCGATTGTAGTAATTCAAAAACCTACCGCAGGCATCAAAGCAGCCTTATTTTCGTTTGTAGTACTTTCATTTTATTTGTAGTAACTCAATATCGAATGTAGTAGTTCAAAAACTTACGCCAGACATCAAGGCAGCCTTTTTTTCATTTGTAGTACTTTCATTTCGTTTGTAGTAACTCAGTATCGTTTGTAGTAGTTCAAAAAGCTACGTCAGGCATCAAGGCAGCCTTATTATCGTTTGTAGTTCTTTCATTTCGTTAGCAGTAACTAAATATCGATTGTAGTAGTTCAAAAACTTACGCCAGGCATCGAGGCAGCCTTATTTTCGTTTGTAGTGCTTTCATTTCGTTTGTAGTAACTCAATGTCGATTGTAGTAGTTCAAAAACTTACGCCAGACAGCGAGGCAGCCTTATTTTCGTTTGTAGTACTTTCATTTCGTTGGTAGTAACTCAGTATCGTTTGTAGTAGTTCAAAAAGCTACGTCAGGCATCAAGGCAGCCTTATTATCGTTTGTAGTTCTTTCATTTCGTTTGTAGTAACTCAATATCGATTGTAGTAGCACAAAAACGTACGCCAGGAATATAGAAACCCTTATTTTCGTTTGTAGTTCTTTCACTTCGTTTGTAGTAGTGCGATATCGTTAGTAGTTTATCAAAAACCTACGTCAGTCATCTAGGAGGCATTATTTTCGTTTGTAATGCTTTCATTTCGTTTGTAGTAACTTAATATCGATCGTAGTAGTTCAAAAACTTACGCCAGGCATCGAGGCAGCCCTATTTTCGTTTGTAGTGCTTTCATTTTATTTGTAGTAACTCAATATCGATTGTAGTAGTTCAAAAACTCACGCCAGACATCGAGGCAGCCTTACTTTCGTTTGTAGTACTTTCATTTCGTTTGTAGTAACTCAGTATCGTTTGTAGTAGTTCAAAAAGCTACGTCATTCATCAAGGCAGCCTTATTATCGTTTGTAGTTCTTTCATTTCGTTTGTAGTAACTCAATATCGATTGTAGTAGTTCAAAAACTTACGCCAGACATCGAGGCAGCCTTATTTTCGTTTGTAGTAACTCAATATCGTTTGTAGTAGTTCAAAAAGCTACGTCATTCATCAAGGCAGCCTTCTTATCGTTTGTAGTTCTTTTATTTCGTTTGTAGTAACTCAATATCGATTGTAGTAGTTCAAAAACTTACGCCAGGCATCGAGGCAGCCTTATTTTCGTTTGTAGTTTTTTCATTTCGTTTGTAGAAATTCAGTATCGTTTGTAGTAGTTCAAAAACATACGCCAGGCATCAAGGTAGCGTTATTTTCGTTTGTAGTTCTTTCATTTCGTTTGTAGTAGCGCGACATCGATTGTAGTAGTTCAAAAACTTACGCCAGGCATCGAGGCACCCTTATTTTCGTTTGTAGTTCTTTCATTTCGTTTGTAGTAACTCAATATCGTTTGTAGTAGTTCAAAAAGCTACGTCAGGCATCAAGGCAGCCTTATTATCGTTTGTAGTTCTTTCATTTCGTTTGTAGTAACTCAATATCGATTGTAGTAGTTCAAAAACTTACGCCAGACATCGAGGCAGCCTTATTTTCGTTCGTAGTACTTTCATTTCGTTTGTAGTAACTCAATATCGTTTGTAGTAGTTCAAAAAGCTACGTCATTCATCAAGGCAGCCTTCTTATCGTTTGTAGTTCTTTCATTTCGTTTGTAGTAACTCAATATCGATTGTAGTAGTTCAAAAACTTACGCCAGGCATCGAGGCAGCCTTATTTTCGTTTGTAGTTTTTTCATTTCGTTTGTAGTAATTCAGTATCGTTTGTAGTAGTTCAAAAACATACGCCAGGCATCAAGGTAGCGTTATTTTCGTATGTAGTTCTTTCATTTCGTTTGTAGTAGCGCGACATCGATTGTAGTAGTTCAAAAACTTACGCCAGGCAACGAGGCACCCTTATTTTCGTTTGTAGTTCTTTCATTTCGTTTGTAGTAACTCAATATCGATTGTAATAGTTCAAAAACTTACGCCAGACATCGAGGCAGCCTTATTTTCGTTTGTAGTACTTTCATTTCGTTTGTAGTAACTCAATATCGTTTGTAGTAGTTCAAAAAGCTACGTCATTCATCAAGGCAGCCTTCTTATCGTTTGTAGTTCTTACATTTCGTTTGTAGTAACTCAATATCGATTGTAGTAGTACAAAAACTTACGCAAGGCATATAGAAACTCTTATTTTCGTTTGTATTGCTTTCATTTTATTTGTAGTAACTCAATATCCATTTTAGTAGTTCAGAAACTCACGCCAGACATCGAGGCAGCCTTATTTTCGTTTGTAGTACTTTCATTTCGTTTGTAGTAACTCATTATCGTTTGTAGTAGTTCAAAAAGTTACGTCAGGCATCAAGGCAGCCTTATTATCGTTTGTAGTTCTTTCATTTCGTTTGTAGTAACTCAATATCGATTGTAGTAGTACAAAAACTTACGCCAGGCATATAGAAACTCTTATTTTCGTTTGTAGTTCTTTCACTTCGTTTGTAGTAGTGCGATATCGTTAGAAGTTTATCAAAAACCTACGTCAGTCAACTTGGAGGCATTATTTTCGTTTGTAGTGCTTTCATTTCGTTTGTAGTAACTTAATATCGATTGTAGTAATTCAAAAACCTACGGCAGGCATCAAGGCAGCCTTATTATCGTTTGTAGTTCTTTCATTTCGTTTGTAGTAACTCAATATCGATTGTAGTAGTACAAAAACTTACGCCAGGCATAAATAAACTATTATTTTCGTTTGTAGTACTTTCATTTCGTTTGTAGTAACTCAGTATCGTTTGTAGTAGTTCAAAAAGCTACGTCAGGCATTAAGGCAGCCTTATTATCGTTTGTAGTTCTTTCATTTCGTTAGCAGCAACTAAATATCGATTGTAGTAGTTAAAAAACTTACGCCAGGCATCAAGGCACCCTTATTTTCGTTTGTAGTGCTTTCATTTCGTTTGTAGTAACTCATTTTCGTTTGTAGTAGTTCAAAAAGCTACGTCAGGCATCAAGGCAGCCTTATTATCGTTTGTAGTTCTTTCATTTCGTTTGTAGTAAATCAATATCGATTGTAGTAGTACAAAAACTTACGCCAGGCATATAGACACTCTTATCTTCGTTTGTAGTTCTTTCACTTCGTTTGTAGTAGTGCGATATCGTTAGAAGTTTATGAAAAACCTACGTCAGTCATCCCGGAGGCATTATTTTCGTTTGTAGTGCTTTCATTTCGTTTGTAGTAACTTAATATCGATTGTAGTAATTCAAAAACCTACGGCAGGCATCAAGGCAGCCTTATTATCGTTTGTAGTTCTTTGATTTCGTTTGTATTAACTCAATATAGATTTTAGTTGTACAAAAACTTACGCCAGGCATATAAGAACTCTTATTTTCGTTTGTAGTTCTTTCATTTCGTTTGTAGTAGCGCGATTTCGATTGTTATAGTACAAAAACTTACGCCAGGCATATAGGAACTCTTATTTTCGTTTGTAGTTCTTTCATTTCGTTTGTAGTAACGCGACATCGATTGTAGTAGTTCAAGAACTTACGCCAGGCATCGAGGCAGCCTTATTTTCGTTTGTAGTACTTTCATTTCGTTTGTAGTAACTCAGTATCGTTTGTAGTAGTTCAAAAAGCTACGTCAGGCATCAAGGCAGCCTTATTATCGTTTGTAGTTCTTTCATTTCGTTTGTAGTAACTCAATATCGATTGTAGTAGTACAAAAACTTACGCTAGGCATATAGAAACTCTTATTTTCGTTTGTAGTTCTTTCACTTCGTTTGTAGTAGTGCGATATCGTTAGAAGTTTATCAAAAACCTACGTCAGTCAACTTGGAGGCATTATTTTCGTTTGTAGTGCTTTCATTTCGTTTGTAGTAACTTAATATCAATTGTAGTAATTCAAAAACCTACGGCAGGCATCAAGGCAGCCTTATTATCGTTTGTAGTTCTTTGATTTCGTTTGTAGTAACTCAATATAGATTTTAGTAGTACAAAAACTTACGCCAGGCATATAGGAACTCTTATTTTCGTTTGTAGTTCTTTCATTTCGTTTGTAGTAGCGCGATTTCGATTGTTGTAGTACAAAAACTTACGCCAGGCATATAGGAACTCTTATTTTCGTTTGTAGTTCTTTCATTTCGTTTGTAGTAGCGCGATATCGATTGTAGTAGTTCAAGAACTTACGCCAGGCATCGAGGCAGCCTTATTTTCGTTTGTAGTACTTTCATTTCGTTTGTAGTAACTCAGTATCGTTTGTAGTAGTTCAAAAAGCTACGTCAGGCATCAAGGCAGCCTTATTATCGTTTGTAGTTCTTTCATTTCGTTTGTAGTAACTCAATATCGATTGTAGTAGTACAAAAACTTACGCTAGGCATATAGAAACTCTGATTTTCGTTTGTAGTTCTTTCACTTCGTTTGTAGTAGTGCGATATCGTTAGAAGTTTATCAAAAACCTACGTCAGTCAACTTGGAGGCATTATTTTCGTTTGTAGTGCTTTCATTTCGTTTGTAGTAACTTAATATCGATTGTAGTAATTCAAAAACCTACGGCAGGCATCAAGGCAGCCTTATTATCGTTTGTAGTTCTTTCATTTCGTTTGTAGTAACTCAATATCGATTGTAGTAGTACAAAAACTTACGCCAGGCATATAGAAACTCTTATTTTCGTTTGTAGTTCTTTCACTTCATTTGTAGTAGTGCGATATCGTTAGAAGTTTATCAAAAACCTACGTCAGTCAACTTGGAGGCATTATTTTCGATTGTAGTGCTTTCATTTCGTTTGTAGTAACTTAATATCGATTGTAGTAATTCAAAAACCTACGGCAGGCATCGAGGCAGCCTTATTTTCGTTTGTAGTACTTTCATTTCGTTTGTAGTAACTCAGTATCGTTTGTAGTAGTTCAAAAACCTACGGCAGGCATCAAGGCAGCCTTATTATCGTTTGTAGTTCTTTCATTTCGTTTGTAGTAACTCAATATCGATTGTAGTAGTACAAAAACTTACGCCAGGCATATAGAAACTCTTATTTTCGTTTGTAGTACTTTCATTTCGTTTGTAGTAACTCAGTATCGTTTGTAGTAGTTCAAAAAGCTACGTCAGGCATCAAGGCAGCCTTATTTTCGTTTGTAGTTCTTTCATTTCGTTTGTAGTAACTCAATATCGATTGTAGTAGTACAAAAACTTACGCTAGGCATATAGAAACTCTTATTTTCGTTTGTAGTTCTTTCACTTCGTTTGTAGTAGTGCGATATCGTTAGAAGTTTATCAAAAACCTACGTCAGTCAACTTGGAGGCATTATTTTCGTTTGTAGTGCTTTCATTTCGTTTGTAGTAACTTAATATCGATTGTAGTAATTCAAAAACCTACGGCAGGCATCAAGGCAGCCTTATTATCGTTTGTAGTTCTTTCATTTCGTTTGTAGTAACTCAATATCGATTGTAGTAGTACAAAAACTTACGCTAGGCATATAGAAACTCTTATTTTCGTTTGTAGTTCTTTCACTTCGTTTGTAGTAGTGCGATATCGTTAGAAGTTTATCAAAAACCTACGTCAGTCAACTTGGACGCATTATTTTCGTTTGTAGTGCTTTCATTTCGTTTGTAGTAACTTAATATCGATTGTAGTAATTCAAAAACCTACGGCAGGCATCAAAGCAGCCTTATTTTCGTTTGTAGTACTTTCATTTTATTTGTAGTAACTCAATATCGATTGTATTAGTTCAAAAACTTACGCCAGACCAGACATCGAGGCAGCCTTGTTTTCAATTGTAGTACTTTCTTTCGTTTGTAGTAACTCAGTATCGTTTGTAGTAGTTCAAAAAGCTACGTCAGGCATCAAGGCAGCCTTATTATCGTTTGTAGTTTTTTCATTTCGTTTGTAGTAACTCAATATCGATTGTAGTAGCACAAAAACTTACGCCAGGAATATAGAAACCCCTATTTTCGTTTGTAGTTCTTTCACTTGGTTTGTAGTAGTGCGATATCGTTAGTAGTTTATCAAAAACCTACATCAGTCATTTAGGAGGCATTATTTTCGTTTGTAATGCTTTCATTTCGTTTGTAGTAACTTAATATCGATCGTAGTAGTTCAAAAACTTACGCCAGACATCGAGGCAGCCTTATTTTTGTTTGTAGTACTTTCATTTCGTTTGTAGTAACTCAATATCGTTTGTAGTAGTTCAAAAACTTACGGCAGACATCAAGGCAGCCTTATTTTCGTTTGTAGTTTTTTCATTTCGTTTGTAGTAATTCAGTATCGTTTGTAGTAGTTCAAAAACATACGCAAGGCATCAAGGCAGCGTTATTTTCGTTTGTAGTTTTTTCATTTCGTTTGTAGTAACTCAATATCGATTGTAGTAGTTCAAAAACTTACGCCAGACATAGAGGCAGCCTTATTATCGTTTGTAGTTCTTTCATTTCGTTTGTAGTAACTCAATATCGATTGTAGTAGTACAAAAACTTACGCCAGGCATATAGGAACTCTTATTTTCGTTTGTAGTTCTGTCATTTCGTTTGTAGTAGCGCGATTTCGATTGTAGTAGTACAAAAACTTACGCCAGGCATATAGGAACTCTTATTTTCGTTTGTAGTTCTTTCAATTCGTTTGTAGTAGCGCGTAACCGATTGTAGTAGTTCAAGAACTTACGCCAGGCATCGAGGCAGCCTTATTTTCGTTTGTAGCACTTTCATTTCGTTTGTAGTAATTCAGTATCGATTGTAGTAGTTCAAAAACTTACGCCAGACATCGAGGCAGCCTTATTTTCGTTTGTAGTACTTTCATTTCGTTTGTAGTAACTCAGTATCGTTTGTAGTAGTTCAAAAAGCTACGTCAGGCATCAAGGCAGCCTTATTATCGTTTGTAGTTCTTTCATTTCGTTTGTAGTAACTCAATATCGATTGTAGTAATTCAAAAACCTACGGCAGGCATCAAAGCAGCCTTATTTTCGTTTGTAGTACTTTTATTTTATTTGTAGTAACTCAATATCGATTGTAGTAGTTCAAAAACTTACGCCAGACATCGAGGCAGCCTTTTTTTCGTTTGTAGTACCTTCATTTCGTTTGTAGTAACTCAGTATCGTTTGTTGTAGTTCAAAAAGCTACGTCAGGCATCAAGGCAGCCTTATTATCGTTTGTAGTTCTTTTATTTCGTTAGCAGTAACTCAATATCGATTGTAGTAGTTCAAAAACTTACGCCAGGTATCACGGCACCCTTATTTTCATTTGTAGTGCTTTCATTTCATTTGTAGTAGCGCGATATCGTTTGTAGCAGTATAAAAACCTACGTCAGGCATCAAGGCAGCCTTATTATCGTTTGTAGTGCTTTCATTTCTTTTGTAGTAGCGCTATATCGTTTGTAGTAATTCAAAAACCTACGCCAGGCATCAAGGCAAACTAATTTTCGTTTGTAGTACTTTCATTTCGTTTGTAGTAACTCAGTAACGATTGTAGTAGTTCTAAAACTTACGCCAGACACCGAGGCAGCCTTATTTTTGTTTGTAGTAACTCAGTATCGTTTGTAGTAGTTCAAAAAGCTACGTCAGGCATCAAGGCAGCCTTATTTTCGTTTGTAGTGCTTTCATTTAGTTTGTAGTAACTCAATATCGATTGTAGTAGTTCAAAAACTTACGCCAGGCATCGAGGCAACCTTATTTTCGTTTGTAGTAAATAATACCTCCTAGATGACTGAAGTAGGTTTTTGATAAACTACTAACGATATCGCACTACTACATACGAAGTGAAAGAACTACAAACGAAAATAACGCTGCCTTGATGCCTGGCGTAGGTTTTTGATGAACTACTAACGATATCGCACTACTACAAACGAAGTGAAAAAACTACAAACGAAAATAAGAGTTTCTATATGCCTTGCGTAAGTTTTTGTACTACTATAATCGATATTGAGTTACTACAAACGAAATAAAAGAACTACAAACGATAAGAAGGCTGCCTTGATGAATGACGTAGCTTTTTGAACTACTACAAACGATATTGAGTTACTACAAACAAAATGAAAGTACTACAAACGAAAATAAGGCTGCCTCGATGTCTGGCGTACGTTTTTGAACTACTACAATCGATATTGAGTTACTACAAACGAAATGAAAAAACTACAAACGAAAATAACGCTGCCTTGATACCTGGCGTATGTTTTTGAACTACTACAAACGATAATGAATTACTACAAACGAAATGAAAAAACTACAAACAAAACTAAGGCTGCCTCGATGTCTGGCGTAAGTTTTTGAACTACTACAATCGATATTGAGTTACTACAAACGAAATGAAAGAACTACAAACGATAATAAGGCTGCCTTGATGCCTAACGTAGCATTTTGAACTACTACAAACGATACTGAGGTACTACAAACGAAATGAAAGTACTACAAACGAAAATAAGGCTGCCTCGATGTCTGGCGTGAGTTTTTGAACTAATACAATCGATATTGAGGTACTACAAATAAAATGAAAGCACTACAAACGAAAATAGGGCTGCCTCGATGCCTGGCGTAAGTTTTTGAACTACTACGATCGATATTAAGTTACTACAAACGAAATGAAAGCATTACAAACGAAAATAATGCCTCCTAGATGACTGACGTAGGTTTTTGATAAACAACTAACGATATCGCACTACTACAAACGAAGTGAAAGAACTACAAACGAAAATAGGGGTTTCTATATTCCTGGCGTAAGTTTTTGTGCTACTACAAGCGATATTGAGTTACTACAAACGAAATGAAAGAACTACAAACGATAATAAGGCTGCCTTGATGCCTGACGTAGCTTTTTGAACTACTACAAACGATACTGAGTTACTACAAACGAAATGAAAGTACTACAATTGAAAACAAGGCTGCCTCGATGTCTAGCGTAAGTTTTTGAACTACTACTATCGATATTGAGTTACTACAAATAAAATGAAAGTACTACAAACGAAAATAAGGCTGCTTTGATGCCTGCCGTAGGTTTTTGAATTACTATAATCGATATTAAGTTACTACAAACGAAATGAAAGAACTACAAACGAAAATAAGAGTTCCTATAAGCCTGGCGTAAGTTTTTGTACTACTACAATCTATATTGAGTTACTACAAACAAAATTAAAGAACTACAAACGATAATAAGACTGCCTTGATGCCTGCCGTAGGTTTTTGAATTACTACAATCGATATTAAGTTACTACAAACGAAATGAAAGCACTACAAACGAAAATAATGCCTCCAAGTTGACTGACGTAGGTTTTTGATAAACTTCTAACGATATCGCACTACTACAAACGAAGTGAAAGAACTACAAACGAAAATTAGAGTTTCTATATGCCTAGCGTAAGTTTTTGTACTACTACAATCGATATTGAGTTACTACAAACGAAATGAAAGAACTACAAACGATAATAAGGCTGCCTTGATGCCTGACGTAGCTTTTTGAACTACTACAAACGATACTGAGTTACTACAAACGAAATGAAAGTACTACAAACGAAAATAAGGCTGCCTCGATGCCTGGCGTAAGTTCTTAAACTACTACAATCGATATCGCGCTACTACAAACGAAATGAAAGAACTACAAACGAAAATAAGAGTTCCTTTATGCCTTGCGTAAGTTTTTGTACTACTATAATCGATATTGAGTTACTACAAACGAAATAAAAGAACTACAAACGATAAGAAGGCTGCCTTGATGAATGACGTAGCTTTTTGAACTACTACAAACGATATTGAGTTACTACAAACGAAATGAAAGTACTACAAACGAAAATAAGGCTGCCTTGATGAATGACGTAGCTTTTTGAACTACTACAAACGATATTGAGTTACTACAAACGAAATGAAAGTACTACAAACGAAAATAAGGCTGCCTCGATGTCTGGCGTACGTTTTTGAACTACTACAAACGATAATGAATTACTACAAACGAAATGAAAAAACTACAAACGAAAATAAGGCTGCCTCGATGTCTGGCGTAAGTTTTTGAACTACTACAATCGATATTGAGTTACTACAAACGAAATGAAAGAACTACAAACGATAATAAGGCTGCCTTGATGCCTAACGTAGCATTTTGAACTACTACAAACGATACTGAGGTACTCCAAACGAAATGAAAGTACTACAAACGAAAATAAGGCTGCCTCGATGTCTGGCGTGAGTTTTTGAACTAATACAATCGATATTGAGTTACTACAAATAAAATGAAAGCACTACAAACGAAAATAGGGCTGCCTCGATGCCTGGCGTAAGTTTTTGATCTACTACGATCGATATTAGGTTACTACAAACGAAATGAAAGCATTACAAACGAAAATAATGCCTCCTAGATGACTGACGTAGGTTTTTGATAAACTACTTACGATATCGCACTACTACAAACGAAGTGAAAGAACTACAAACGAAAATAGGGGTTTCTATATTCCTGGCGTAAGTTTTTGTGCTACTACAATCGATATTGAGTTACTACAAACGAAATGAAAGAACTACAAACGATAATAAGGCTGCCTTGATGCCTGACGTAGCTTTTTGAACTACTACAAACGATACTGAGTTACTACAAACGAAATGAAAGTACTACAATTGAAAACAAGGCTGCCTCGATGTCTGGCGTAAGTTTTTGAACTACTACAATCGATATTGAGTTACTACAAATAAAATGAAAGTACTACAAACGAAAATAAGGCTGCTTTGATGCCTGCCGTAGGTTTTTGAATTACTACAATCGATATTAAGTTACTACAAACGAAATGAAAGAACTACAAACGAAAATAAGAGTTCCTATATGCCTGGCGTAAGTTTTTGTACTACTACAATCTATATTGAGTTACTACAAACGAAATTAAAGAACTAAAAACGATAATAAGGCTGCCTTGATGCCTGCCGTAGGTTTTTGAATTACTACAATCGATATTAAGTTACTACAAACGAAATGAAAGCACTACAAACGAAAATAATGCCTCCAAGTTGACTGACGTAGGTTTTTGATAAACTTCTAACGATATCGCACTACTACAAACGAAGTGAAAGAACTACAAACGAAAATAAGAGTTTCTATATGCCTAGCGTAAGTTTTTGTACTACTTTAATCGATATTGAGTTACTACAAACGAAATGAAAGAACTACAAACGATAATAAGGCTGCCTTGATGCCTGACGTAGCTTTTTGAACTACTACAAACGATACTGAGTTACTACAAACGAAATGAAAGTACTACAAACGAAAATAAGGCTGCCTCGATGCCTGGCGTAAGTTCTTGAACTACTACAATCGATATCGCGCTACTACAAACGAAATGAAAGAACTACAAACGAAAATAAGAGTTCCTATATGCCTGGCGTAAGTTTTTGTACTACTACAATCGAAATCGCGCTACTACAAACGAAATTAAAGAACTACAAACCAAAATTAGAGTTCCTATATGCCTGGCGTAAGTTTTTGTACTACTACAATCTATATTGAGTTACTACAAACGAAATCAAAGAACTACAAACGATAATAAGGCTGCCTTGATGCCTGACGTAGCTTTGTGAACTACTACAAACGAAATGAAAGCATTACAAACGAAAATAATGCCTCCGGGATGACTGACGTAGGTTTTTCATAAACTTCTAACGATATCGCACTACTACAAACAAAGTGAAAGAACTACAAACGAAAATAAGAGTGTCTATATGCCTGGCGTAAGTTTTTGTACTACTACAATCGATATTGATTTACTACAAACGAAAAGAAAGAACTACAAACGATAATAAGGCTGCCTTGATGCCTGACGTAGCTTTTTGAACTACTACAAACGATAATGAGTTACTACAAACGAAATGAAAGTACTACAAACGAAAATAAGGCTGCCTCGATGTCTGGCGTGAGTTTCTGAACTACTACAATCGATATTGAGTTACTACAAATGGAATGAAAGCAATACAAACGAAAATAGGGCTGCCTCGATGCCTGCCGTAGGTTTTTGAACTACTACGATCGATATTAAGTTACTACAAACGAAATGAAAGCGCTACAAATGAAAATAATGCCTCCTAGATGACTGACGTAGGTTTTTGATAAACTACTAACGATATCGCACTACTACAAACGAAGTGAAAGAACTACAAACGAAAATAAGAGTTTCTATATGCCTTGCGTAAGATTTGTACTACTACAATCGATATTGAGTTACTACAAACGAAATGAAAGAACTACAAACGATAAGAAGGCTGCCTTGATGAATGACGTAGCTTTTTGAACTACTACAAACGATACTGAGTTACTACAAACGAAATGAAAGTACTACAAACGAAAGTAAGGCTGCCTCGATGTCTGGCATGAGTTTTTGAACTACTACAATCGATATTGAGTTACTACAAATAAAATGAAAGCACTACAAACGAAAATAGGGCTGCCTCGATGCCTGGCGTAAGTTTTTGAACTACTACGATCGATATTAAGTTACTACAAACGAAATGAAAGCATTACAAACGAAAATAATGCCTCCTAGATGACTGACGTAAGTTTTTGATAAACTACTAACGATATCGCACTACTACAAACGAAGTGAAAGAACTACAAACGAAAATAAGGGTTTCTATATTCCTGGCGTAAGTTTTTGTGCTACTACAATTGATATTGAGTTACTACAAACGAAATGAAAGAACTACAAACGATAATAAGGCTGCCTTGATGCCTGACGTAGCTTATTGAACTACTACAAACGATACTGAGTTACTACCAACGAAATGAAAGTACTACAAACGAAAATAAGGCTGCCTCGCTGTCTGGCGTAAGTTTTTGAACTACTACAATCGACATTGAGTTACTACAAACGAAATGAAAGCACTACAAACGAAAATAAGGGTGCCTTGATGCCTGGCGTAAGTTTTTGAACTATTACAATCGATATTTAGTTACTGCTAACGAAATGAAAGAACTACAAACGATAATAAGGCTGCCTTGATGCCTGACGTAGCTTTTTGAACTACTACAAACGATACTGAGTTACTACAAACGAAATGAATGTACTACAAACGAAAAAAAGGTTGCCTCGATGTCTGGCGTAAGTTTTTGAACTACTACATTCGATATTGAGTTACTACAAATAAAATGAAAGTACTACAAACGAAAATAAGGCTGCTTTGATGCCTGCGGTAGGTTTTTGAATTACTACAATCGATATTAAGTTACTACAAACGAAATGAAAGCACTACAAACGAAAATAATGCCTCCGGGATGAATGACGTAGGTTTTTGATAAACTACTAACGATATCGCACTACTACATACAAAGTGAAAGAACTACAAACGAAAATAAGGGTTTCTATATGCCTGGCGTAAGTTTTTGTACTACTACAATCTATATTGAGTTACTACAAACGAAATTTAAGCACTACTAACGAAAGTAACGCTGCCTTGATGCCTGGCGTAGGTTTTTGATAAACTACTAACGATATCGCGCTACTACAAATGAAATGAAATCACTACAAACGCGAATAAGGCTGCCTTGATGCCTTTCGTAGGTTTTTGAGTTACTACAATCGATTTCGAGCTACTACAAATGAAAATAAAGAAACTACAATCGTTTGCAAATGAAATACTCCTGAAAAAGTAATACATTTACATAATGTATCACGTTCACGGTACCTGTACCTTTTTTGAGCGATCGCGATATGGAGTTTATTTTGCTATTTTGCTACTTTAAGCAACTTAAAAGGTATTACAATTAAGCAGAAATTAGTTTGCACGAAACTCTGTCAATCAGCGTAGTGTAAATAGTATAAATACCGATATTTAAGCATTTTCGTCGATTTTCGGAAAAAGACATCAACGCGCTCACGAACCGATTTTTTTTTTTAATTTTTTTTTGGCGTTATTTGGCTACTACAAACGAAAATAAAGGAACTACAATCAACTACAAACGATTCTGAACAAGAATCAATCATAAAAGTATTGAATATCGTAAGTGGGGTGCTGGCCTTTTTCACCCCCTCCCTTATTTTTTTTTGGAGCAACTACAAATTAAATCCGTTTTACTACAATCAACTACAAACGAAACACTATTAGAAAAAAAATATAAAAAAAAAATTCGTCAAGGTCGGGTGCCAAGTTCACACAGCTCCAATCTTTGGCTTAATTCTCTAGGCCAAAACTCATTCATTGTAATTCCAATTGGTCATCTTACTTGCCCAAATCCCTAATATGAAATTCACTAATATGCAGGTCTATTAAACTAACGCGTTCACTTCCTGATTGAAACTGCTTTGGCGTGGTAGCGCCCACTTGCTGGCCAAGGTTGCGTCATCGATCGAGGGCCTCTGGCTTCTACTGATGGTTATAACTTGCGGTGGATATCTTGCTTGTTTTGGTTGATCATTTCGCTTCAAATGACGGTCAGGTCCTTGTTTAGATGGTTTCATTGTTAAAATTAGCATAGCGGGCGTAAGGTAAGATCTGGTGGAATACAATAGATAATTTAAATGAGTTCTTTTTAAGTTTTGATTAAATTTATCTTACCCGTCAACTTAAAAAAAAATTATGAGCTCGCAGTGTTTTCACCTTAGGTAGACTTGTCTTTTCATATGTATGGTTTACAAATTGTCAATAAACAGTGTGGGCGGTGGTTGAATTTGACTTACATTTTGCAAAAATATCTACCCACGTACTCATTTCGTAAGTTGATGCCGGCTGACAATACATTATTATGTCTTAATCTGATGAATGATGATATTGATGATGGACTTCGGGCTGGTAGGACCGTGCAAACGGGAGTACAGCAATAAAAGTTCGTTTTAGACGTTTCCAGTAGGTACCTACCTTTTTATTAGTATTAGTCTCATGTCAGTCATGTCATCGAGTCCCATATTTGTAGTCTTTCCCAAGAGTTCAAAACTCGATTGCATTTGTATTTACAGTTACGAGTATAGGATTCTTTACATTGTCTCAAATGTATAGGGGGATTCAGAATAATGGCAGCCGATAAATCTGTATCGACATTCGTTTGTTTGCAACAAAACAAGCCGGCGGAGCTTTTCAACGCGAAGGCCGCGTGGCAGTTGACTCACCGCGCGGCTTCCCTGCGCGTGACGTGCTGACCGACATACGAGCGATTTCGACTCCGATCCGACTATCTGAATAACCGTACACGCTAGCCGGCAAAAGTAGTTGTTGACAATGCTATGTTGGATTTGCGGTGCGGCCGTTAAAACGATTGCCTGCGGGCATAAAAAGGTTGTTATTTATTATAACGAAGAGCGATGACTTCGATTCATCCTTCATTTCATGGTATATGATATGACATTTAGTAGCTACTATGTACTTACCCGCTTATTCATAAACGTACTTCAAACTTCACCTAGTTAAAGTATGCTTTGTCTGTTTCTAACAAACACAACTGTCAAAGTGAAAAATAAGGTCAAACGATTAATTAGTTAAATTATTAGGTTTGAAATATGTTTATGAATAAGCAACATCAATTCGTTCTTCCCTTAATTTCCATTTCGTTTACCAATAAATATTAATTTAACTTTGTTTGATATTCACTTTATTTGAATTAGCTTTTGCATGGGCTTCATTATTTGTAATTTTACGATATCACCATATATTTATTTAGTAATTAATAATTATTTACCTATAAATTTACTGACATACCTACGCTGTACTCAATTATTGGCGCTCCTTTCACTCCTCGCAGATCACAGGCAACCTAATATTATTGACAAACTCTTAACACGCGTAGGACGATTTTACAGTTACACAATATTTGCTTATCATTAGGCGCTAAGTCTCGATCCTAACATATAAGTTGACAAGCACTATGGAACTGGTTTGTCTAGTAACCTTCGCGGCCACGTGGGCGGCGCCTGAGGCCAAACATAGGCCGGATTTAGTACTCTGATACACGCACTTTGAGCATTTCGTGCTAATGTCCTGATTAGCAAACTTTGCCATTGGAAATTTCCTAAAGACATCTTGCCAACTTAAATGTGTGCCGGTCGAGGTAGTCGTTGATATTTGAAACGCATTTTCAATCGGCTTCAATATTTCAAAGGAGGGACGTTCTCATTCTCAATTCGTCTGGATCTTAGTTTTTGCAATTTTTTTTATACATGTTCACCGATTATTCGAATACGGCTGGACCGATTTGGAATATTCTTTTTTGCTTGAAACAATATACTTCACAGTTGGTACCATTGTAACCAGGTCAGGGTCTGATGATGGGATCCTGGAGAAGTCGATGGAACTACAGGTACCTACTTGCGCATTTAGGTACCTTCATTCAGCCAGATTATCAAACTAGGTGGCTTACAGCCTCACATCGAATCAATGTAATTCCATGCTAATTTTCATTTGAATATTGTTTCCCAGCTCTAGATAATGATAGTATAAATTAATAAGTAGTCGTTTTATTTTATGTTATGCGAGATGGTTGGATCTGCTATACTGACTTAAACTATGCCTATTATTACTCTTTTCCACACAGATACTTACAAGCTTTATATAAACCACTCATTGCGGTAATTTTCCCCATTCTGCGGTTAAAGAATAAATAGAGGCACTTTCGATTTTGTGTGATGTCATAAACTGAGTGGGAGTCGGCATTGTAAGGGTAACAATTACCTATCGATAAAACAACCATAGTCTCGTACCTACGAGCTAAACGTTCTGTAATATAGATTCCATATTATGCGTGCTTCGATATGTTTATTGATTTCAACACTAACATAACTTTGTTATTGAAGCATTTATTTCTTTTATTAGTTGAACGATGAATACAAATGTGCGTTTGCATTTGAAATCGAGTACTTATTGACTTTATAAAGTTATTCTAGTTCATGTTATACATTTTTTTACATGGTCCTTTACAAGACTACGATTTAGCTCACTATGTTAAAACCAATAATGGATTATTGGATATTCTGTTAAAAGCTAATAAAACGATGTTACCAGGTCGGTTTATAACAAATGCTTTCGTAAATATTACGCCGCGCTCTTTTGACCTGAAGTGGAACAGCGGTAATACCATCGATTCTGTAACCATTCTATAACCAATAACTCGAATTCAGGCCATTGACAACAGTTTTCCTTCAATTTGGGCTAATGACACCGGAAAAGTTCCTTATTTTTGATAGCTAGCAACTAGTCCACAGTGTTACTGTAATTATTCCGATTTTCTATTTAGGTTTTATCTACGTGATGGAAATATAATTCTTATTGCTATAGCTTTTTATAGTAGTAAATTCATAATAAATACCTACTTTTCCAAACTTCCAAAGACAACAGTGTCAACACATATATTGAAATGTACCTACCCTTCATGTAATGTTCCTCTTTTTAAACGCGAAATATTGCGATTGTTTGTGGTAGATAAAATTTTTTTAGACGATTTCTCAAATCTCGTAGGATCTTTATATCTTAGTTGCCAACTTGCCAGTTGCAAACTCTGTTATTATTACTTTATTTTAGATGATCTTGGTAACTATAATGATCATGCCCTGATTTTTTACTTCAATATGTATTACCTATTATTATTGAAGTGAATATACGTGCTTTACTCATCTTTAATCAGCAATCCTTTGAATGTTTCTTTAAGTTCTGGGTAGTTGTAGTTGGTTCCTGTAACAAATAAATCTTGAAGAAGAGCCTTGAACGCCCACGCTCTGGTTTAACCATTCGGTAACTCCAAATCTACGTCAGCAGCCAGCACTTCATTACAGACCTACAATGTTTAAAGACACTTGTATTTACTTTAGAACTCTTTTTGTAACATATCTAAGTGTTTTGTTAGCGTTATGGCAGAGAATTTTTGGTAAGAATCACAAACCATGCATTTTGTTGATAAGCGAATGACTTTCGCTCAAGTTAGTACAACAAGTACATCTAACATTTTAATATTTATTAGTCTCGAAGCAGAGTCCCGCCTGAAGGATTTACATTACCTGTCCTTTTCAAATACTGACATTTCCTTTCAGTTCCATTTGGTTTCCCATAAATTTAAAATAAGTCTAGAGCTCCGCAACTTTGCTTACTGGCTGGCTTTGTTCACGTCCAACTTTTTCAAATTATAATCTTTATATACAATGCTTGACAGATGCACGTTACTATATTTATTGCACGTAGCACGAGTAATCAAAATTAGAGACTTATTCAAATTCAAACATAAACGCATCATATAGGTTTTATAGGTACCTAATCAAATCGATAGATAGTTGAGTATGAGTATGGACTAATGGAGCTACTTCCATGCTACTTCTTGTGAGTGCACGGTAGATACAAGACACAACATGACCACTAATCTAACTACAGCCAAGTGCCGTAATCTCCTCCGCCGTATAGTGCAGTTCGTCGACACAAGTCGTTATCCTCAATTGGCTGAAGCCGTTTGCGCGACCAATTATCGAATTGTTCAACTTTGTCGTTCTATTTAGCGACAATGAATCACTCATCTTGTTAGGAGTTAGGACGGTTTTATTAACGGTTTTTCCAAGCGTTGATATTTTAATAAAGAACTATCTAAAGATCATAAATTGCTGTATATAAGAGTCATTAGTGTTTAAAATGTAACCAATCGTTTGAATACTTTGAATGTAAATCCACAAAATACTTATATTCTTTATTTTATTTGGACAGTGCAACTTGTGCCGCAGGCACTATTGTTTGTGTACAAAATTACAGATCAATATAGCAGTATCGACATTATGTGACTACTGACTACCTACCTTATGTAGATAATCAAGTGTTTCTAATTCTCGAGTTGTGCAACCTTCTGTGTTATATTATTTTCAGACTATACTAAGATACACTTTCCATAACAATGCGGAGTGTTTTGTCAAGTCTGTATATCAAAAGCCAATAAAATAGACCACATGATCTGATTTATACCTCTACGCCTACGTTACTAGCCAGTGTTACAGATTTCCTCTAACGACCAAGGTTGTTAATAATTTAGTTGAGCTATCGGGTCTAGTAATAAATTAGCAACACCTGTTTTGCGTTGCCTATATCTGTACTCATTCATTAGCTACGTATGTTTTGTGTGCTTAGACAACGGCAAACAAATATTTGTTTTTGCTATTAACTATATAACAAAATACCAATGTATAAATGGAGGTATCCCTATTAGGTAAATGTAATTACATTTATGAACGAAACTTTAAACTAAAAGTAGTGAGATTCAAAAATGCGTAGACACATTAGTTATGAATGAATCCATTCATAAATTGTCGATGCAATTTGGAATCTGCGTGTACAGTCTTTTTACTGTATTTTCATCTTACCTTGTTTGTATTATTATACTAACATGTTTACTATAACTATATACTTAGTAATAAAAAAACCTTTTGCTATACTTACTTAAGTGCAATGCTAATTCAAATGGGTTATAAGCGCTTAAGCTTCAACTACACATAAGTTCTTATTAGGAGAGTTAGTGTATATCTGCACATAGGGCTTCTATTTCCTTCGCTTGGCTAGCTTTTGCTAGTATCCAGTAAAACTGCGAACTCAGATTACGCAAAGTTATAGCAGGTTTCTAGGTCACTCTTGTACTGGTGCAGTAAGTAGTGCTTAGCTATGGGAACAGCCCAGGGTTTAGCAAGGCTCGCTCCGTGGGCGGGCCGTGGGCGGCCACATGGTTCCGTCTACGTGCAAGTATAGATCATTATCGAAATGTCTTATAGACTCTTGAGGGACAGACGTTTATTCCATTTTGGCTTTTGGTGGTTGTGAATGGTGTGATGTCATCCGCTCGCCGTCCTCCTGGACTGGCAAAGCTAGATCAACAAATTAGCGTTGTTGATACTGAAAATTTGTCTTTCTTTTGTTGACACTTTCAATAACATAGACAAAATCAATAAGGTACCCACTGGGTGGTAAAGTTCATCGACGTACAAATGTCCGAATTGACCGCATGCTATGTAGTGCCTCACCATTTCGTACACGTATACTTTGAATAAATTCAATCGAGAATCTGATGTCACCAGACACCTTTATACGCAACGCACCAGAAATTAGATGATATTCTGACCGCTCTTCTTCGTGTTAACATCAATATGGTAGGTTCATGTAAGTTGCCTAGGTTACTTGAAAGTAGGAATTCAAAATAAGTGATTCACTTAGTTATACTGTAGGCTCCGGTATTTATCAGTAGATATATTTCAATACTCGCAACTATAAACAAAACATGTTACAAGCCAATGCAAATAAACAAACGTTGCGCGGTTGAAATCCAGCGCTATGATTTATGATCTAAGGAATTTCTCAGTCGTGTGGGTGCAGTTAATCAATCGAGCGCATACTGCCAGGTCAAGTGTATGAAGAACTTATCGCTTCGGCATCTACGGATAAGAAATGCTCAGAAAGCGTTCATAAATATGTTGGACAGATAGAATACAACTCGAAGCCGCCATACTTTTTCGCTTCACCGATTGATATCGATGATGTCTAGTCGTTGCGTGTCGATGATTTTATTTCGTTATTATTGTATTTGTCTATTTTAGTCATGGCATGGTTATATTTACCTTCCGGAGGGCAATGGAGAATTCCGTTTACCTAATCCATTTTAGCTATTTTGACTACTACGAAACAAAAAAGCGAGGACGGGACGGAAGAATTCAGCATCAAAGAATGTATACATGTGTATATTTTATCGTCTATTTTGTTAGATTCTTTTAGTCTAGTCGTTTGACTTGGTAAGAAAAATTATCAGATCATCAAACACAGGTTTCTCAGAAATTTTGAGCACATCATTGGTCTCAAATGGCGTATCCTATCCCAGCGCTATTTCCTTTGCAGCATTATTTCAACCTTGAAAAAGTAAATTTTTACATTATTTCTGTAAAATATTCCATTGGGAAGTAATAGCCACAAATTGCATTTACATTTAGTTACTACCTACAGTCAAATGCTACACCTCATTATCTTATTGATTCTAGATAGCAAAATGCTATCTCTCCTTCAGTGAAAAATACGTAAGGTGACCTGAATATTGAATACTGTACGTCAAGATTGATTAAATATACTTTTGCATTTTAATTAATTCGAGTCGAGCAAATAAGGCAACATCGTATCGGTCCAATTGACAATCGGACAGCGGAATAATCTGACGTTTAAGAGGCAATTATTTGGTAAATTACTTGGGGTCTAAAAATGAATGCGGAAGCTGTCACCTATCTTAAGGCCCCAGGATGTTGTAGTTCACCGAATGACGTCAACCGAATCTTTACGGCAGTGGCTGCCTGGGGACCTATCTATAAGGAATAAAATTGTGCTGATTATAAAGTCGCGGACCACTTTAGTTGCTTTGGTCACCGGTTAAGAACTACTGCTATAGGAGGCAAATAACCGATAGCAACAGTCGGTCTCCTGTAACGTACACCGCGCTTCAATCACGGCGCTGCATTCGGTGCGCGGGCGCCGCTCGTCTAGCCGGTTGCAACCGGATCGCTGACTCACCATGCTCACCACCTCACCACCGACCACTTTAATATTACTTATAATAATGGCTTATGTGCATTCAAGCGCAAATAATCTTATAACCTTTTTTAATCGAAACTTCAGCACTGAATCTGTTTTTATTAAGTTGGAAAAATAGTATTTCTGATAGGTATTATCAGAAGTACTATTTTTCCACACGCTTTTTTTTCCATATGTATGTGATTTAGCAGATATATTAACAATTTAGTGTAGTATCTTCTTAACGTTTCCTTATTGCTTGATTCTTTTGATGCTATTCCTAGCGTTCTCCAGTTAAGTATGTTTATTTAATTAAATCGGTCCAGCTGTTAGTCGAGCGTTTTCATCGAATTTATTATCTTTCTTCATTTCAAACTTCTATAGAATAACGTTCTGACATATAAGGTCATTGTCCTCGAGCAATGAAATGTCAAACTCATTACGTGACATAACACATGCATTAATTTGTTGAGATTCTGTGTGCATTTCGATTGACCAGTTACCCTTGACTTTGTTTACCGTTAAGATAGTATCAATTTGTTAAAGTTAACCTTTTAATGTTATGATGTTTAATGTACTTTACTTATCATAAATTAATTCATAGAATACCTACCTAAAAGCTTGTAAAAAAAGGATACCACATAAGTACCTAGTCCCTCATTGAGGACTTTCATATTATCCCAAACTCGAACGCCGCATCTGCCAAATAATATATTATTATAGTTCGATTCCTTGTCTCTTTCTTGACTTGACGCGGCCGGGTAGTAACTTCATAAGCAATAACAATTGTGTGAACAGGATACAGCTATAATTATTTTTAATCTTTACATCTCTAACCTTTTTCATAGGTGCTTTAGATTTCAGCACATTTTTTCTTTTTGCACTTCGTCCATATGCGACTTATCGCAAAGAGTTACCGACCAGAACACGAATCACAAAATAATAATGTATTAAAGCGCTCGGCAATTGTTTTTTTATGTGGGCCACGGTCGCGGCGTTTTGCGAAATCACTATGCGAGCTACCTCATTACTGCTGCACCTACTTTTACTTTACACTCTCCTAGCGAACCTTGCTTCGGAATCCGCAAGAACTTCGTCATGTTGGAAAATGTTAGATATTTGAAACGAGACTGTATTCTTATTGTTGCTTATACAGTTGAGACTGTTAAAATCTATTTCAGTTACAAGCTTTATATCTTTCTTAAAATATTTCGCTATTATATTACTTTTAAGCTTGCTATATTACTTTAGTTGAGTAATGTTTTTTCATGACATGACAGCGGTTTCCTCTGGGGACACGCTTGTAGACTCAATACTTTTAGTGCCTAGAATAATAATCACGAGTTTCACAAATAATAAAGATTCTGGGAAAGCTAGCTCTTTCAGATATGATCCTTTAACCATATTAGATTCGTGCTTTGTATGGAAAGCCGCATTGACCTTAGCCGGCATTTCACGACTTTGACCCCCGCACTAGCTTCATATCTCAGTGACATTTGTGACCCTTATGTTACCCTTAGTCAAACGAAACCTTGTTAACTCTGGGCAATAGAAATCATGATTGGAATAAATTTAGTCACAGCAAATTTTCACTTTACTAACCTTTGAATTGTCTCAGTCTGTAGGCATCCAGCTTCAAATGGTTATTGTTAAATGCTTTATATAGCAAAGTATAAATTAAATATGCATGATAGGTGTGCAATACAACTTATACCGTAAATCGACTCCAAGTTAACGCAAAGGTATAGTTAAGTTGATGCATTGCAACTGGTAATGTCTAATAGTTCTTCTCTCCCTCTGATGCCGTGGGAACAGTGATGCGAACTAGTTTTCTTTTCTTTTATTCACCGACTAATCGTTAGGTGTCTTGCACATTTCTTGCTCTTTCTTAATAACATCATCAACATAGCAATATGCTTTCAACGAACTGATTAGTCGTAGGTAATTAACATGTGCTGTGTTAGTGTTACTCATTGAAATTAGGTCATCGTTACTATAAATAGTTTAGGCATTTGGTTCTGCAATGTATTTC
This sequence comes from Pammene fasciana, assembly GCA_911728535.1. Taxonomy (NCBI): domain Eukaryota; kingdom Metazoa; phylum Arthropoda; class Insecta; order Lepidoptera; family Tortricidae; genus Pammene; species Pammene fasciana. The sequence goes on along the minus strand of OU452276.1, from coordinate 19,171,247 downwards.
GCCAAGCCTGCTACTGTTTGTGTTAAGAACTCAACGGTTATAGAGTGTAACTAGCACACAGCAAACAAAAAATGTAATTGAGCTAAACTTGATGGCCTACACTTTGAACTAGTGAGTTATAATTACTGGCAAATTACATCTTCGATGTAGGTGAGCGTAGAGAGAGTTTATGGATCTCACTATCCCTGCAAGTTGAATGAGCCTATGAGTTCACGAGGAAACGCAGCCAAATTATAATTAGCTCAGTGCGATGCGTTAACAGGTCAATGACACGCACAGCACGCGACCAAATGAAACTGTAACAGACTCAACAATACGCCAATATATTGTGATCTTCATCTGTTGATGGCTGATAGGTTGTGTGAGCTCACGTTGAACTGGTGGACATGGTTACATATTGGCAGTTGGCCATGTATTGGTTGTCACCGATAAAGGATGCTTATTACTCGGATTAACCGTTAAGATAAGTTAATGCCTTGATATTTACGTAATGCTAACGTGTACAAAAATGTACGCATCTATTTTTAAATGTCTTACTAGCCGTCGCAATTAGGTTTTAATAATTCAGATTTCACTTCTGGCCTCCAAAAGTTTCATGATAAGTTTTATTTTAGAAGGCAGTATTGATTACTTACCTACTCTAATCTGAAAGTTGTTATCTAAAGTCTGCGTGCCGACGCGACGTGCCGGCTCGGTTTTTAGTTCACTTGGGCGCTTGTCAACAACTGAACCACTTTCATAGTTTTTGGTTAGGTATTGAACCTGTCAAACACCTTCATTATTCTTTTGATTAACTGCCGCAACTCTATTCCGAGTGACCCATTTAAAAGCTGTTTTCGTATATTTTTTACATGTTCTTTCTACTTTTTTTGCTCGTTTTCGGCAGTTCGATACACTTTCGTTGGATCGGTCGCGGAGCGTAACCATGGCAACCACGTATTCTCATTTCGATAGCTGCGGTGCTGCAGAACGTACCATAAGTATCTATAACAAGTACACAATGGAATGTATGTGCATGTTACAATGTTGTGTGCTCTAAAATGTGACGCCAGCTTAAATTAGACCGACGCAAAAGAGATATTTGCTTTTGAAGCCGTGCTAATTGTATACATCCGTTGGGATGACCCTGGTCCCGTCGGGTTCCCATTTGAGTCCCGCTTTAAATTCTAGGCTTATAAATCGTCATCCGTTTCATAATGAACTTGAAGGTAAAAGCGAATAATTAAAAAGCATAACAATGGTTGGAGCAGGACTCTGACGAACTCCTAATTATAACAGGCGAGGGCAAGGTCGCCGACCTTCCGCACGGTAGGGGCTCGGGTTAGCGTGCGTATATCTCGCCTTCTCCTGAGACAGTTGGGTTAATTGAAGGGATACGTAGGGAAAGGTTAAATTTACGAACTCGTAATAGAACGTGAGCTGCAAGTCTTTTGTTGGACCGACAGATTCTTTGCGAGTTTGAGGATTAGGATATATAATTTGATGTCATTTCGTAAGTAGATTCGAAAGTTAGGAATAAAGTAGATTGTTGTCACATTTCTGTTTAATGTTGACGCGTAGGTATAACATACGTAGAAACAGATATAGATATATATAGCAAATAGAGGAAAATAGGACTCACAAAGCCGAATATTTTTAGCCAAGTATTCATGGATAGGGAATTGAATTTTGAACTTTCAAATAGCGCAAAAGGCAGAGGTGATATTGCCGCGAGTCACTGAAAGCGTGCCTGCCGTGCCGCGTTTGATATGAATGCCTTTTGACGCGCACAATGATGGGAACCTTTCGTATTCATACGGTAGCAAAACAGTAACGCATTAATCTCGGTCAAAGACTGGCGATTTGGTACACGTGGGCTTAATAATATGGAGAAAGTAATTTTTGGATTATTGTATATTTGGGAGTATTCCGGATTCTAATGTTGGTTTGTTTATGAAAGTAAACTTGTAAGACTAGCTGGATCTCAGATTGCCGAGAAAATAACATATTACATAGATCTTGACGTAGATAAAGACATACAAATCTGTCCATAGAGAGACAATGTAATGCAAAACCTGGATGTTCCTGCGATCAGCTGCTGAGGAATGTTGACCTGCATATAATTTTTGTTGGTGCTAACCAATAACTTTAGCTCTTCGGGTTAGCTCTTCGAGTTTGTCAGCGTATTAAAGAGGCGTTGGTATGTGGCCTTTTAGTTTTATAAAAAAACATACATATAGTGGAATGTATTGCGATATGAGTTTGCTCTGTGTCGAATTCGCGTATGTGCCAGGCCCCTATTGTGATAAGGTCGAACGCCCCAACGAGCTCATTATCCCAACAACAATACACGAGAAAGCACCGTGTCATCGGAATCGTTCTCGCTTTCACGATGCCTGAATATTATAATGTTCACTTGTATAGTGCTTATACTTATCTACCTACTTCCATTAGGCAAATAGAGTGTTTTTATTAAGGCTGGTTCGCTACAAAGTGATGATTGAGATGTCAAGTAACGCTACTAGGTCACTGAACTACCTATAACATGTTAGCCATGATCCCGCTTATGTGTTAAAAACTACCCGTGTCACGAAACTAACAACGTGACACGTCGCAGCTCTGGTTCTTGACAGACCTCTTAGAAGACTGCATTGCCGGAAATTGTCTCTCTTGCCTCTCTCGTTTAAATATAAAATGTAAAAAATACTACCATATTCATATGCTTTCACATTTACAATTCTGGCAACCTTGATCATTAATCACTGCACTTCAAGTATTCGTATTTTGAGGAAATCAATTGAGCCCTGAGCGATTCAATTAGTTGATGATACTAAATTGGTTTTCAATTTCTTACCAATGTATTATGAAACAGGGGCAGTAACATCCTCTTGAATTTAACGATAGATTTGCATGAGGTTTTACGACTAATAAATAAGTTCTGTCGCTTATCAGCAGCGCTAAACGCTAAATTTGAGTCTACTGCACTATGACATTTCACTAAATAGTTTCATTTGATGATTGGACAATTTTAGTAAAGTTATCCAATAATATACCTACCTTTCACTGAATGTAAACAAGCTCAGTTACAAGATACCTTTTTTATTGCTATTTAAACAGTCTGGCTCCGTTTATATCAACTCCAAAACTTTTCTAACAGACCGGAACTTCGACCTTTCTATCTAAACACATTACGGCATACTTAATCCGTCTAGCCAAGTTCACACCAGACGTAAGGTACGTCCGTAGACCCCGTAGGGACGCAAGCGGCGGTATCTCTCATTAGAGACTGTTTTAGGATGTTCACGTCCACAGGCCATATTCTGAAGGTACCTTTTGCATATTGTGTAAATAGATTAACATAGTTGAGCTTGATCGCTGTTTGCCGTAATTCAGAATTATATGGAAAACTAATAAAAAATGCCCGTTTGAAAAAATCGAGTAAATGTTTCTTGATATTTGGATTATTTGGTACATAGGACGTTTTCAACCATATGAACAAAAGTTGACAATACTTCACAGGCTTTATTTCTATTCTCAGCTTTTGATTTTCTCCGTTGTAAGACCATTTATGTCTTGTTACATTTGAATTGTTTGGCCACGTATCATCAATAAGATAATATAAACACTAAAAAGATTTAATTGGTAAGTGTACATTACTAAATTTACACATTCAAACCGACCTCACAGTTTCGCTCTTCGCTTCTCCATAGAGACAAACAGTACATTACTACAGAGGGCGGGAAATAGGGGGTTGCCGGCTGAGTCATATAGACGGCTGAGCGTAGCGAGGCCGGATAGTTACGAGGCTGGCAACCCCCTTTTCACGCCGAGGTATGTATAGTGCTTTTCTCAAACATGCAATGAAATAAATATGACAATTATCCAATTTTTTTCCGACATTCGTAAGGCAAAAGTCTACTCGTAAACTTGTATTAATAATGTATATGGTGACTGAATAAATTCAGAACGTTACAAAACGTTACAAAAAAAATTGCAAAAAAAATATATTTTTTTTAAACAAAAAAAAATTTAAAAAAAAATGCAAAAAAAAAAATTCTATAAAATTTTTTTCCAAAAAAAAAACAATATTATGATGATTATTGTTTTTTTTAATATGCATAAGTAGTGGGAATTGGAACTCACTGGCGCGCTGCGTCTTGAAACAGTGGACAATTTCATCTACCTGGGTTCCATCATCAGTAACGATGGTTCGTGTGAGAAGGAAGTACGCAGGAGAATTGGCATGGCTAAGAGCGCTATGTCTGAGCTTGGAAAAATATGGAGAGATCGCAACATTTCTGTAAAAACCAAGACCAATCTAGTACGGACTCTGGTCTTTTCGATCTTTTCGTATGGCGCCGAGACTTGGACACTGAAAGCTGCAGACCGCAGACGCATTGACGCCTTTGAAATGTGGTGCTGGAGAAGGATGCTCCGGATCCCCTGGACAGCATTTCGGACTAACGTCTCCATATTGCGAGAACTTAAAATCTCCTCGCGGCTATCATCCGAGTGTCTACGCAGAGTCCTTGAATACTTCGGTCACGTTGCTAGGAAAGATGGTGACAACCTGGAGAGACTCATCGTGACCGGCAAAGTAGATGGGAAAAGACCTCGTGGACGCAGCCCTATACGTTGGTCTGACCAGATCCGCACCGTTCTTGACTCTACTTTTCACAACGCTCTACACACCGCCAGAGACAGGAACAGATGGAGAAAGATCGCACGAGAGAGAGTGATGCAGAAGGGAGGTCACGACCCTCAGTACTGAGGAACACGAATCAAGGAGGAGGAAGTAGTGGCAGAATGTCAAATGAACCAAAAAGTAAATATCGCTTATAACCTTAAATGGCTGAATGCCATGATCCTGTGCCACAAACATAATATATGTGGAATGGATATTAAAAAAAAATTACTTCCCGGCCTAGGCCTTCAATTTTATATGAAAATCGTTACCTGTTCTCTGGAGTTGATCCGCCCTAAACGTGATACTTTGAAGCCTATTATGACGCATATAACGAAGACATTTCATTGCATGTTTGAGAAAATAAACTTTATCTATGATCTTTGCCTTTGTTTTTAGCCGTCCGCAGGCTATTTAATCTCTCGTTGCCTTTCGCATACATTTGAATAGGTTGGCACAAAAGCTGGGCTGCATCGCTTAATCAAGTCGCATAGACTAAACTGGAAACCGTGTGGGCACAAAATTTTTGAAATTTATTTACTTGCTAAACCTTTTAGAAATTTGGCACTGCGCCTCGTACTTTTTCCGTAAGCTAAAATGGAAATATTGTATTAGTGACTGTGTGAGTTGGGTTCACAAAGATATTATTATTTGAATGCTCGTATTGCATTGCATTACCTATTGAGCTCGGCGAAACAGCTGTGTAAATGAGGTTTAGAAGTAACCGCAGAAGCCATTTCTGCTATATTTTCTTTGGTCAATTACCTACTATTTTAAAATTCATTATACGATTCTTAATATTAACTAAAACTTCATATATAATTATTTAACCCTATGAAACTTTTCATTGACATGTAGTAGTGAAGAAAGACGAATTTATTTATTTCTGTGACTTATGTATGTATGTCGTTATTATGGCGGTCTTTCATATTAACGAATTATTGTTGCCAATACTTAGAAGATAAAAATAAATGTATCCAATATTTTAAGACCTTTTTCACTTTGTTGATTTATTTATCACCATTGATCTCCAGCTAGGCTGTTCTAACAATGTCGTAACTGTCAATTCCAGGCCGCATTCACTCAGCCATCGTGTCCGGCGTCAGCATGGAGACGCGCTCCGTCACCGTGGAGTGGTACGAGCGCGGCGAGACCAAGGGCAAAGAGGTGGAGATTGACGCCATCCTCGCGCTCAACCCGGAGCTGGCCGGCGCGCGGCACACGCCGCATCTCCAGCCTATGCCTAACAAAATTACACGGGTAAGCTCTTTGGAAGCTATGCTATCCTGGTACCTCTACAAGAAAATTAAAGGCGGAAAGCCATTGCGGCGCTCATTACGCACTAATGCAAACTACTATGCCCTACAAGCAAGAAAGACGGTTGATCATTGCAATGGAAACAAAATGAGTCACAATGGGCTTCCGCTTTAATGCAAAGTAAAAAGTAAATCTTGAAAAAAGGATGCATTTTACTTATAAGTGTCTATTGTATGGCGTAACATATAATATTTAGCGTAATTTGTAATAGTATAGGAAACGTATTGACATGATTAAGTATTGACATGTAACAGAAATAGACACAAGTAAACATGACCAAAATCAGCGTGAAATAATTTACCGTTTCACTTGTTTCATTACTACGGTCATTGAAAATAAAAAAATCCTAATTATCAATTTGAATATAATATTTATTGAGCTCTATGTGTGATCAAAGTATTAGCATATTACACACGTGCAGGGATGCCGGAAAGACCCTGATCCATAAAATTGAGGCAGGTCTTTGTGCCACTCAACCGTGTCGCAGCTCAGTCAATGACCACGCTCGCTTGCTTGCCGAACTATTCGCCTAACTAACGCTTGCTCTCCCAACATTCCCAACATAACACAGCTCGAGCGATTTCATCAGCTATATACTAATCTGAATCAAACCTAAACACTCGACGTTTATATTAATCGTAGGCGTTACGTCATCTCATGATTTAGAACTGATTAAATACCGAAGCATTAATAATATTAACGTAGGGCTATGCAGAGTTGCAGACGATGTGATGACTCAAGCAACCTTGCTTTTACACAAAGTCAAAGTCAATATTGTCTTTATTCAAGTAGGCATAGCAACAAGCACTTTCGAATCACTTGCAGTTCTGGGTAGATTAATCGCTTCAGCCTAGTAATAACTATAGTAGTGACTAGTGATAGTAAAGCTATTAGTATTTTGAATTTTGCGTCAAAGTTTGTTAACAAAGAGTAGACTTAATAATAGTACCTACTCGATTACAATTTTAGGGTTATTTATATAGTGTAGCTGTATCAGCTAATTAGTAAGCAAATTCACATGTTATCTACACTTTTGGAGTAATCGATGGCAACCCACATTAGCGGCTGAACCATGAAGCCACCATGAATATCGATTAGCTGGCCGCTTCAGCGCGTACCAAGCCGTGATCACTCGCATTGTTTGCCTACAAGCACGTTGCTATTCGACGCACAGTTCTTCGCCTCAACCCGGGAAAGCATAATGTGTTGAACACGTTTGTTACCCCGGTACATAACTTGAAAACGACAAGAAATATCAAGATAATTGCCTGATTACTAGTGAAATTCGCACATCAATATCAATGGACGGAACCTAGTGTAACGACTGTTTTAGAAACTCAAGAACAATGTAGAAATGTTCCCATACATCATCAGCTGGCAGGTGATCATTTTGTTGCAATACGAAAAGAAACATCATGATGATTAGTGTCATTTTATTGCACGCAACATGCCCTTCTGTGTTTTAGTGCAAAAAGTTGGCACAATTGAATCGTAGATAGTTTTTAAAGTTCCACTGTTGCTAAGGCAACGCGCACGCCTCTCAAATCACAAATCACAACAGGTAGTGCAACGTAGTTTTTACATGTAACGCGCCATTATAATTGAAATGAAAGCCATATCAATAGCACTCTGTGTGCCATTAGGGTGTTCGTTAAATATTCACGTAATGTCTGTTTTTGATATATAGTACACCGAAACACATTCAAGTAGCGGCTGTCGATGTTTACCACAACAATGCATTAGTCGCGTGCCGGCCGTCGGTCAGATGATTGATGCCTAGCGACCTTCTGACTTGTACGGCTGTCTGACGCACGGCTCGCATCGATTTTCTATCGGCCTATTAGCAGAACAGTTTCACTTTCCACCCGGACTGGAACGTTAGGGACGCTAGTGTTCCGCAGATTCGATATGATGACCATGTCAGACGACGCCACGGATAAACCTGTAAGTTTTACTCTCGATTGGAGTTGGAACGGTCTCGCGAAAGCCTAGATTAGATTAGGCTCGCAAAAAGGTATCGCGAAAGCATTATGTACGACCGACTGAGCACTTTCGCTGTCTGTCTCTTGCTGAATCTCCCGCTGTGTGGCGCGGCTATGTGATGTTTTCTATTAATTCAGCCGTAGTGGTAAGAGTCACAGCACAACTATGTTAACCGCATAGTTCCCCTGTTACTCGTGCAGCCCAGTGCTGCCTAAAATATTTAATTATTCGAAAGTCAAGAATCACAGCGGGAGATGTGAAATATAGCATACACTCACTGCCGCGGCAGAGGCTAGGGCATTAAGAAAATGGGTTATAAAACACCCACCTGTGGATTACCGTAACTATCGTTCGAACTCCAATCCTCCATTGACTGGGCATGCTTGAAGGAGGCATCGGGCTCCTCGTCGGACGACGGCGGGTTCCTGGCGGGCGCGGAGGGCGAGGGCGCCGGCGACTCCGGCCACACGCTGCCCGTGCGCAACTCACGATCGGTACGACTATCGCACGGGCTCCGGACGAGAAACAAGTCTTGTCATGAATTTTTGCATCTCATGATTGCCTAACTCTTTAGCTTTCACATACGATCTATAAATTATGATTGTAATCCCAAAATTTTATTTTGGGAAAAAATCTAAAATATAAAAATTCACGACATCACCACGGTTTCTCTCACTCGATCCGAAAACTGTTTCTAAGTACACACTGTTTTTCTCTTTACGTTGCTCCACCATCTATGATTTGCACACTAAGTGATCAGCTTGTTTTGGTTTCTGATCGATTGTGTTATTGTCATGTTGGCCACACAATGCAACGCTCTGCCCTGCCGTGACAAAAACTCCATTGATCGTTCCGTAGTTGTATTGTGAATATTTGAGGCAATTGATATTACACTTTAATCACTGTTATAGTTCACCTTGTAACGATTTTGTTTACAATTGCACTTAATGGCATGACATCATGTCGGCGCTGATTCATCTTCCCACACCAATTTCAAAAGGAGTGTTTCTTCAAAAACTGCTATGAGTGGCGGTACTTGTGTAAATATTGTTCATTTCTTGGTAATACTATTTAGAGGAATAAAGGCACAGTCACAATATAATAGATAATGTAAAGAATCACATCTTAATACGGTTGCATCTAGAGGGGATTTATTATTAATAATTCTTACACATCGCAAAATAACACACAAAGCAAAAGCAAAGCAAATCTTCAAAACAGACTCACGACGTCTTTCTAGTGGACGGGGTGCAACTGAGCATGCAAAAAACCAATGGCAACAAAGGTTCACCATTAATAATTAAAATTGTACTTTATAATTGTTTCCTTTCCCGCATTTATTATATGTCGTTTCTTAAAACAAACTGTTTAAATTGACATCTACTGTACAATAGATGGAAATTGTAAAATCGATCTATCATTTTAGTATGTAGATGAAAAAAGTGTTTAGTCAACGGAGAAAAGAGCTACAAGTTTAAGTGCATACTTATGTGTACCATAGTCCGTAATTTTATCAATCTGCCGCCATTCTAGACGTTAGGGCGTGTCCAGTAATTAACTGTACGTTATATGATGCTAACTTGTTAATCCCCTAATGCAATTTATAGGGGATAATGGACTATGGAAAAAGGCAATATATTAACTCAAAGTAATTGGTTTTTTCATTGTGCCGTCATTTTCGCTGTTTTTTTTAAATATGTTTCCAGTATTAATTACAAAGTAAGTTATGATCTTAGTTATTTTCTTAATGAGTTATCTTATGGAAAAGGCTAGTTTGTAAAATCTTTCTTTGATTCGCCACTGATACTTAATAGGTACATAGAGAAATGGTTATTCTTAGTATCATAACTAATGTTTATTCTTAATATATTGTTCACATATTTAAAGTAATTTGTATTTTAAGCATGATAATTTATTTTAAGAAGGGTGTAGTTAGTCAGTATTTGTTATGAATGTTGTGATTATTTGACACGGTACTGCGTCTGAATAAATATTAGGTATATTAATAGTCATATTTAATTCAAAATATAATTGAGAATGCATGTATAATTTGTCTTTTTAATTCACACTATGTCACGTGTATTGAATACACGGACTGTATAGCATGTCTGCTATTGCTATGAAATTGGTAGCAATATACCCGGCAATGCTACGTCTAGCGAATATTCCTTATTGCCCCTCATTTGGCACCGGCTCAAAATATCCTCGATTTATAAACAGCGAAGCCGTGAGAAATAATACTGGCTGTTGTGAGACTTGTGAGCTGGGAAAATATTCCTAACAATTGATATTTATTCTTGGATAATTCCACGAGACTGTCACGTCAGTTACCTATCCTTTAGTGTGTTCTTTGATTATTTCAGCAAATGTAAGTGTTTATATATCTACCTGTAGGCTTAGGGAAGATATATGAACACTTACATTTGCTGAATTCATCAAAGAACACACGAAAGAATTGACGTTCCAGTCTCGTGGAATTACACTTTTCTGGGTTACTGATGTATATGGGTTTAGTAACATTTTCCTTGTTTGTTTTCAGTGAGGCCTACCTAAGTTTACAATAATTGTTTATTTTATTTTATCTTTTAATTACTCTCAGCTATACCTAAGGTACAGGTATGTGACAGTAGTATTAAAACTGATTTTTACTAGGAAAGCAACTTGAGGAACATTTAAAATTAATATATGTAAATTTTAATGAGACGAAAGACTGTCTTAAATTATTTTAATTATGACATTTACTCGTTAAAGTATCTGCCAAATAACAAGAACAAAATATTCGAATACATTTCTAAAATAATGTCTAATGTTTACTACTAGCTCCATCTATTTGTTTCTTTTGAAACTATACAACAGCCGCCTGCAATGAAACTTGTATATTTAAAGTAAAGTTCCGAAAGCCTAGATTTTTATAAAATAAAAGTCTTTGGTATTACCTCAGCTTAAATCGATCCAATCTCATTAATAAGGGTTTTTATATGATACCAAGTATACCAACTACTCTATTTCAAATCACCAAGATATTATTTTGCTTTTATTTAATACAGTATCCAATTCAATACTTTTACATCCAGAATAGATTCCTCCGCATATTTCGGTGTAAAAACGTTCCCTGGTGCCTTCCGGGCTGAGTCTTATTAGGTTTCCTGGCGGGAAGTAAATTGTTCCTAATGTGAACGGAATTCTCCCGACAATTACATTTCTGGAGTCGTCCGTGTAATTGTCGGTAATAAAATGAGATGTTTTTTGTTGAGATTTTGCTACGCGGGTGAGGTGATCAAAATTATCTGCACTACGCTCCTTTTAACATTTTACCCACAAAGTTATGTTAATTAGTTATAGTTATTATGGCCAATTATGGACTGTGAGAAGCTCGATCTTATGAAGCTATTTAACATAAATTTAGCTATAAAAAGTTTTGCCGCGTATTGTATAGTCATCGTCAAAGTAAATATGTGACCGTTTAATGCAAAAAGTACATCATTGTGGGTTGTTAAATAGAGTTTATTACTAAATGAATTATTATGGCATGCCTTTTTGACAACCGACAATGATGTACCTTTTACTTGAAAACGGAACATATCTTTGACGCCAGCTGTACTAATATTTGGTATTATTTTAATTGTGTTATCGAAAGAATAATTGATGATAAACGGTGTGAAAGCAAGATCATTTATAACTGAACCAGAAGGAAAAGCGAAGGATTCTCATTTCTCCCAGGTGATTGAGTAGAGAAGGAAATTACAAGCGCATCCTGCAGGCGGCCTACACAGATAGAAATAATATCTTAATTCAAAACGCAAAACTCTCTTGCACGCGGTTTCTTAAAGAGAGTAATAAATACCTTAGACCAATAAACATGACTTGAGTTAAAAATATCATGATTTTTAAAAGAAGATTTAAAATTATTTAGCTTTAACTTTACCTATTTTTAAAGCGAATAGTAATGATTTGAGTTAAGATAATAATTATTTACGGCAAAAAAGCACCAACATTTTCCTTTAAGAGTTTTATGTGTTTACGTAAGATCGATTAGTTCTTGGTTTGATGTTTTCAATCTACAGCTAAGAGCCAAAGCTAATTTAAAGAAGTAGCACCAAAAGTTAGATTTGAGATTTTTAAGTTTTTAGGCAAGAGAGATTAATTTTTGCTTTGATGTTTTCAACTTACAATCAAGAGCCACAGCTATTCCAAAGAAGAAGCACATAATTTTTGCTTTGAAACATTTAAATCTTGGACGTTAGTTACCCTGCGCATCAATAGATGTCTCTGCGTGTAGGTTAGAACACGCGAACGTTTGTTCAACGTAACTTCATGACCCTCGCCGCTTTACCCGGGCTTATTTGAGATTCACAATAGCAATCTCAGCTCTAGTTAATACGATTATAAATTGTGAGTATATAAATAATCATAATTTATATTTGTATTATCTACTTTTAGTTAAACTTCCTTTCTTGGGATTAGTCCCGAGAAACACAGTTTCTGCTACTAGCTGGTAGTGCACTGAGACACTAAGGCGATTATCACACTGACGACGGATCCGCATGCGGCGCCGGTGTGCGAGCGAGATAGCGCTATACACATGCAGAGCGCTATCTCGCTCGCGCACCGGTGCCGCATGCGGATCCGCGCCAGTGTGATAACCGCCGTAGAAAATGTTATTGTTTGTTTCAAGTAATCGATTTCATACGCCAAGAAATTTTAGATCTTGGTGTGAAAATATCAAATTTTACATCAAGTAACACATGCTCTTGAACTAATGCGATTTCTTGTTTCCGTGGAGAAATTCAATTCTCAATTTAAACTATGAGTCTTCATCCAAGAAACAAAGTTTCTTGGCTTAAGTTCTTTATGTATTGCACTAAGACACATAAAGTTCAATTTAAAAAAAATACAATACAAAAACAAAATTCAAACGCCCTTCGTGAGAATATTAAGCTATTTTAAAAAGAAGATTTTTATATCTCGGATAAAGTATTGAATTTATTAGGTTAAGTAATAAACTTTGAAACATTTTATATCTTAAAATAAAGAATTTTATTTTTTCCTTATATGGGAAACTGGATATCTCTTGATTCAAATAGGTTTCTTTGGTTGAAGAGATTTTTTCTATCTGTGTAGATGCATTCGTAATGCGCCTCGCCAAGCTACAGGCACCACATCACACATAAATATGTTTGTTCAAATTCTACTTCGTGGAAACATTTTTGTTAAAAAAATTTTTTATAACGGTACTGGTATTTTTTAAAATCCTTTGACCGACTTAAAAAAGAGCACGGTTATGTGTTCGTATTGTTTTTGTAACGAAAGATGATCATGTTATATTAAGGTACCAATTGCTTTTATACAAGTTTTTTGCTGACGCTTTACATATTGATAATAGAGTAGTGGCAGGGGGGTTTCACTATGTCTCTCTCCATTGTACCTGTTTTTTAAATTTCGCGCCCCGTGCCGGCGGCTTAATGAGGGCAGGGTTGGCACATCGCTTATTATCTTACGGGTGCGTACGAGAATAATAGTTTATAGTAGTAGTTTTGTACTAAAATAATAATTAGATTCGGCAAATAAGGTAATAAATCTGATATTTATCTAGTTTTCTATTAAATTTACTGATAGATTAGGTAGATTGAGGCAGATTGACTAGACGCTTACATCTGTAGACCCCTTGGTTTATACTGAACTACATCGGCTGCGTTCACATATCAAACTTCTTTTTATCTGTAGGTACCACGTGAACAGAATGAAGCACGTTGACAACCCTATTTTACTTTTTGCACAGATAACATTAAATTTTCATCTCTGTAGCTAAATGTCAAATTCAGGAAGGAGAACCTTCTGTACTTGTACTATTCATTATTCTGTGGTAGTGGCTACATATTGTCATATTTAATGTATCTATATTTTCAGATGTGACCATACTTCTATGTGTATCGTTTAATTTAATGTTTTTTTTTAACGAACTGATTATCACCGTATTATATAGTATCGGAAATTTAAAATATAGTTAACAAGCGTTAAGAGCCGCCAGGACGCTCGCGTGAACTCTCGTCCCCGTAAAAACGTAGTTCAGCTCTCATTTTAAAACAACATGCTTTAGAACCACGAAATTTGGCATGGGCATTTGGCATAGTACAGATCTAGGTTGGACATTCGTTTTCGTAGCTAAAAATTGAAATACATAGAAAATATAGCAAAAATACGTTTTGTATGTAAATCTGTAACTGGCTGTATTTTCTTTGCATTACAACTTTTAGCAACGAAAACGTATGTCCGACCTAGATCTGTACTACTAAAATGCCCATGCCAAATTTCGTGGTTCTAAAGCATGTCGTTTTAAAATGGGAGCTTAACTACGTTTGTATGGGAACGCGAGCGTCCTGGCGACTCTTAAGTTAAACCTGGTTGCACAGTAAATGTGTCCCCTTTTAAATAATATTTTTTCTCACAGTTGCACTAAATTTGTCAAACAGATCTTGTACTTTAATTTAATGGTTATGGTTATCTTATCTTAGTCAAATTCGAAGCTAGTTAACAAGCGTAAAATGAAACGTTATTGAACGATTAAAAATGCAAATTAACCTTAATAACGCATCTGGGATACAATTAGCGTGGTCAATGTTAATTCCGAGTGACCGTTCGCCAACTGGGTCGCTGACTAGTCGCTACCGATTATAATCTAATTTGGAACGGAACGTTTGTCTGTTGGGGACTTAACTAAAAGTTGCGTTCTTGATTGGGAGAGGTGTTATTATTTTATCGAGTAGGCACTGTTGGTGAACAATAACAAATAGGGTACTTTCGACTGAAAATGCCCCCCCGTACCGTTATGCAATTTGTCGTTTTCATGATTTACAGTTTGCAGCCAGTACCTACTAATGAAATAATTGGTCAAACGCTCACTATTTTATGAAAATACTACTTAGGAAAGCTGCTTAAATTAATGGTAAAACTGCTAGGAATCCTATATTTTGTCTGATTCGTGACTATGTTGAAAATTAAAGATGTCAAACTAGGAAAACTCTACATAGTTGCTTCCGTAAGTCATAACATAAACTGCTAAAATGATATGACGAAACAGACTTTACTTTGACACATACAATTCTCCTAAACACGGACGCGAATTAGACATCTCTTCTTCAACAATCTCTGTATTAAATTAAGTATTAATATTTTTTTGTATCGTGTCAGTGTTATGCACTCGCTGACCTTCCAGCAAATTAACAGAGTGCATAACGGACATCTGACATGCGCGTTGCATGATTCCTTATTTATATTATATGCAACAATTAGATCTTCTTTGTTCTTATAATATAATACTGAGTTACTGTACTTTATTTTGGAAAATGGTGAGTTATGATAATAAATAGATAACAGAGTAAATATACATTTGACATTGTTTGACATAAGTCTTTGTATCCAAATGGATACCAACAATTCCCTTTTATGTATCCAAAAGTAGATATGGACAGGGAATACATGTGTTAAATATTCATATGTATAATTATACGATTGTAATTGCTACTAAAAATGAGGTACTTATGATGTGCCGACGGAGTTTCCAAAATTGTGAAATTTTCCACATAAGAAAATTTCAGAAAATTCTCAGATTTTTCGTATGGGGTTTGAAACATTAAATTTTTCAATTCCCTATTTCCTATATTTCTTGTGAAAGTTTCTAGAAATTTTTGTGAACATTTTTAAAATTATGTGTTTGGAAAATCCCCAACTAGCCCATCTGTACTTGTGATTTAGACTTTAACATTACAGTTTCAGTTCCTTCTCTTTATTATTACATACTATTCTAACTTACGTAATATTTAGAACAAAGTTGCTTATTATTGTAACGAACCCGCATACGTTCGCGCGCGGCGTTCCGAATATTTTGCAAAGCGTTACTCAAGTCAAGTACCTAGTGTTCAAATGAAGGATTTTAGTCGAATTCTTAGCTAATTTATTATTTTCTTCCTGATGATACCCAGCTTTTTTATAAACTGCTTCAAAAACGTAGGTAGCGATGTGTACAGTGTTTTTAGATTGAAGTGAGCTCGTGGCTAATTTCAGACGTGATACTATTACCCAGTGTTCAGTCTGAAATCGGCCACGATTTGTTTGGAAGTGTTTTTAGTAAATAATTTTAATAGTTCGTCGATTTTTCTATATTTTATTTATTTTGTAAATATTTTGTATCCTATCTTTGACATATTTGCGTATCTCGTGTATAGTATTTGCTGTGTTCAGTTTTAAGCCGCTTTTCGTGTATTGTATTGTATTGGTGTATTGTTTTGTTCACATGACTTTTCTGTTTTAGGACATGACTCGACAATCCATCCATCAATCCATCCCAGTGCCCACGAAAGGTAAGTCACATTTTGTATGTAGGTGAAATACTGCTTTCATAACTAATTAAACGTAAGTTCTAATACCAACTAATTGTACCTACCGTTATTTTTAGTTACGCATTGCAACCGTAAACAATATCTAAGCCAACACGGATGATGTAGATACATAGGTACATAAAACGTTACATGCAGTTTATAACAGTCACATAAAATAGAGACACGATGTTACAAGCTTGTATTTAATTTTGCTATTCTGTGCATAGAAATTTCTCTCATATTATTTTTAGCAGTTGCAAGAAATCTGTTTGTTGTCCATGAATCATACCTGTGTCCTATGCCTCAGAAAACGTCCTAAATATAGCACAAAGACCGACCTAATGAGGAGTTCGTAACGGTTCGCGATCTGACTGATCTCAAATAAAATTAAACTCTCTTTATTGTTTCCTTTGTGAAATGACACACGGATCTGTATGTAAATGTGCAGAGATTAGCAGGAATTTGACTCAACGATTGGTTATTCTTTTTTTTTTATTCGTACGTAGATTTTATGTAGTCCTTTTACAATAATCGAGGTTACAAAAACATGGAGCGTCTGTTTGGTAAATAAATGTTGTTGGATGAAGTTATGTTGTTGAATGGTTGATGGATGAAGTAATTAGCAATATATTTCAGAAAACAGCTTGTTGATTATTATTTCTTTCATTTGGTTGTTATTTAAGCATCTCATATTGCTAATAAAAGAAAGCCAATATCGACTATGTCGTAGAGTCAAGCTGGTTTTAAACAGTGCATCTTTTTATTTTGCCATGTCGGCAAAGTTCAACCTTCCATGCGTTTGAAGAACTTATGTTTCAAATTGACCTTTTTTCTTCATAAGGGTCAAAACACAATTGATATTATCGCGTAAATTTTGGTACATAGAATTTGACCCAAGTCCACGTTGCATGTAAGTAGAGGTCATTGGTCGGGTCAAGCTGGTTGGTAAACATTGATCTTAGACATCGCGAGTGGGTTTATAGCTGATGTTATGCCACTGAATATATTAGTTCAGTTACACCCTGCAACGATATACTAATTGAAATAAGTTTGAATACAATTTTCCGGACCAAGAATTAGGTACATGTTGCTAAAACAAGTAATCTATAAAGGGGAAAAACAAATGGTACTGATTGTTAAAAGTTATCGTTATTAATGTTATTATCCTCCTGCCGCCCACACACCAAAAATTGCCAAGACAAATGACATTTTGATTTATCAAAATAATGATATTAAATACAATGGAATGGAAGGCCTTTTTATAGATCTTTGTGCAGCTAGAGTAGAACTCTCTAATAAGAATAAGAAATATTTATTAGCACGAAAACTAATACATAATACATGGTCCACCCAATGAACTAACAAATCAAATTTTCAAATGATTTATTTAACGTAAAATAGTGTTACAATTTTAATTAATCATTAGCCAACAACAAGAACGTGGCATTAGTGCAGGGCAGAGGTAGACGGGCTGGGTAGGGCAGCACCGTCGATGAAACTGAAGAAATGTTGGGTGGATTTGAATCTGTGCCGTGTCCCACGGATACACATGCTGGGGGGTGATTTTTGAGAATCGAGCACTCGAAAGTGACATTTGAAACTCTGAATAAAACGATGAAATTATGTTTTAAAAATAACAGCGATAGCTAGAAATTTAAAATCATGATTATTTAAACTATTAATTCCATACGAAAAAATTGGCAACAAACTTTTGTGTGCGATTATTTTCGAGCCTGATTTCTTTTAATTCGAGCGTCCGGCTGTCAAAAATCGGCCCCCTGGTGGCTCGGATTATCGAAATTATAATTTTGGATCTTAGCCAGCCCAATACAATACTATAATTATTTAATAAAATACTGTAATCTATCTTATTAATTAAAATAGATGTCATATAAGAAACCAAAACTGACCCCAGCTTCCGACCGATGGCCAGCCTTATTCGATTCCAGTCTTAGGCTCCGGAACCGGAGCACCACACTTTATTTCATATACGACACCTATTTTAGCAGGCCGAATCACTTACAAATAAATTTATGTACAAATTCCTTATAATTACGATTGAACGATAACTGACAATTACACTCTTGCTTGAATGAAAGTATGTCAGCTCGAACTAGTAGTAGATCTCAATTCATACATATTTTAGAACACAATAGTCAAAAATATGACACGATATAGGTAATCGTAGCGTAGCCATAAAATTAACGTCATTAAGGCTGGCCTTATCGGAAGACATTGATCTGTATTGATCAAACAGTATGAATGACCCACATCTCGGGTCATCGCACTCACTTCACCTGTGTTAACTGAATTCATACAATTTGTTGGCTTATGGAATAATAGCTGTGTATCTTTCATTGGTATGTTTTATATTTTGATATGCCGTGGGGTGCCCGGCCTTAGAATTGTCCTCCACCATATCAGTCCCGTGGTTGCAGTAGGAGTCTGCTAAGGGAATATACCGGGAGATGGGCAGCAGCATCTTCTGAAAGCCTAAACAACAATAAACAAAAAAAAAACTGCGCGCGCCAAACGGCCTGCGTGGCGCGTATGGCAGCCCCCCCTTTAAAGGGGAGGCCTATGTTCAGCAGTGGACGTCTTATGGCTGAGATGATGATGATGATATTTTGATATACTGATGTGTCATAGTTATACTGTAACTCTCGCCGACTTTTAAAGGTTTGATTTCGTGATTTGTGCATTGTTACCTGGCTGTTTTAACGCATTTAATTCTTAGAATTTGCAAGCCATTATTACGAGGGTATTTAATTAGGGTAATGATTGGTTGTTGAAGAAAATATTGGAATCACTCGATGCATTTTAATTTAAGCATGCTTCAATGCACGCATGAGTGCAATGCAAACATTGTCTTATCGAAATTTGTAAATTTTTATTTATGTGAAATGTGAATCAAACTTTTTATTGCCCTTCATTGCTATGGTTACGTCCAACCAAACATTTTCTATGAAACAGTATGAAGAAGATCAGAAAATTGATTCGCTCATGTGTTAACTGTGTTCAATATCCGCATATATAACTCTTTTGTTTTCCAGCCTTAAAAATTTGCTAGTGCCTAAAGTACGAGCATAATCTAGGTCAAGTTTGTGAGTCAGGCGATTGACACAGCTTGGATCCTATTCCCTAATCGGGCGGCCATTACACTTGGCTCGCTAAATGCCCGGCATATACAGACGCTGCTTTATTGGGCGATCTTGGGCAGAAACATGACGTCATTGAATGCCCTAATAGCGTTCAGTTAAAGTACAATTGTAAAACACAAACATAACATTTGGTGTTATTACGGTGCAAAGGTTAAACGATGGATGTAGATATAGATACTATATCAACAGTGCTGAGATTTGGTTGGGCATATTTTGGGACAAATAAGATATCTTTGTGATTATGAGGGCCTGGTCGCGCCTTTCTAATAAATCTATTTACTACAACAAAACAAACTCTTACAACATTATTGCATGCAGCATTTAAATACGTAGGTACGAAGGTCCTTATTTCCGTTTATAAAACCGCTGTAATATTCTATTTGAATGGCGTAAAACGTAGTACAATCATTACTAGTACTTGAATCTTACGTCCTTAACAACATTATAGTCTAACCTATTTAGGTTAAAACATGCAATTAAAGTTTCGGCCCGCCCCGCTTACCGGAAATTGGTATGTTTAGTAGAACTGCACTTGCACGTAATGCGATTTGTTCTACGTTGTATTCTGACTCGGAAATTTCGGGTGACCACAAATTTCAGAATGGGGGGTTTATTTTTTAAAGTAATTTTTTTAAAGGGAGAGGTGATTTAGCAACCACGTACTTTATGTCACTGCAAACGTACTAAGACGAGTTCTATTTTAAATTAGTAAGAGATTAGTAAGACTCTTCGATTGTCATTTTGGAACTATCAGCCCCTTAGAGTATTCAACCAACCGGACCGCCATGTCTGTCATTTTCTATACAAAAAAAAGTCTGCCGTTTTTTACGGGGGAGGGGAACGTCAAATGTATGCGAAACGTCAAAATAGCCACGCCAGATAAACGTCAGTTCATACAATGAGTATGACCACTGGTCATATATTTTCGGCAGAGGGGTACGCCTGTCAATGGCCGCTCCGGTTGGTTAAATGCTCTAAGATCAGCCCGTAATAAAGTTGGATAAAACATATTTCTGTTGGTACCTTTTTAAAGGTAAAGGTTTTGAGCTAAGGTTTATCACATGGGCTATTTTATTCTCGAAATCCATGGCGGCGTAAGACGGGAAATGGGGTTTCAGGGAGGCCTAGTACAAACAGTGCTACGACGGCTGATGACAATGATGATAATTAGTCAGGATTGAGAATTTCCTTACAAGTTTCGAACACCCTGGACACCGCAGTCGCGTGCTAGCCCGCATCTAGCGTTCGCTCTCGTTATGTAACGTCAGTTTGGCAACGATTAGTGTTACTGCCCCGCTTGGGCCACACTGACTTGTTGCTTACGCGAGACGCGCAATTAGGATCGCTAATTAGTTAACGAATTGCTGAGCTCGGCGTTTAGCAATACTATCTCTTGGATAGGATTTAAGAGCTAAAACCCTGGTCTGGGCATCTCCCAGAATAGGTACCAAAATTAGTATTTAGCAGTTCGCTCTTTTGACCCGGGTAAAAAGTTTTCGTTATTTTGCTTAATCTATAGGTATTTTATATCTAGGCATAGCACGTAGGTATTACCAGGGCGATTTTGAATTTAGGTTTATTATCTATTTAGTATTTTTAAGTGTCTGTGTAGTTAGGTTCGTTATTCCATTCGCCTTAACTTGATTTGCGACAGATACGGACAATTCGAGCTACATCGCAATGAGGTTATTTCCTAGTGACGCAACGCGATGCAGTGCCATTTTTTTATCAGCTGCACTTGTATGACATGCATAATCTTTGCATTTATTATACACTAGCAGTTGCCCGCGGCTTTGCCCGCGTACATTATGATTAATGCAGATTTCTACTCTTGAATAAAAGTTTTTCCCCGCGACTTCCTTTGCGTGGAATTAATAATTGACCCCCCCTTTTTACCCTCTTAGGGAATTGACTTGTGGGATAACAACTACTATGTATCCATCCCCAGAACTCAAACTATCTCTATACCAAATCATCTACTTAAATAGGTTAAGCGGTTATCAATTCCCCATAAAATCTTTCAACCCCCTTTTCACCTCTTAAAGGGTTGATTTTCGGGATAAAACTATCCTATGTCGTTTTCCGAGACTCAAACTATCTCTATACCAAGTTTCATCTAAGTTTCATCGGTTCAACTGAAAATAATTCTCTATAAAACTTCCAACCCCTTTGCTGTGCACCCCCATAAGCGTTGTTTTTCGGGATAAATACTATTTTGCCCCTTCCCGGGACCCAAACTATCTCCATACCATCAAGTTTCATCTAAATCGGTTCAACATTTATAAATGCCTCATACAAACTTTTAACCCCCATTTCACCCCTTTAAGTAATGATTTTAGGAAATTAAAAAAACCAGGCAAGTGCGGGTCTTACTTGCGCCTCAAAGGTTTCGTACGAACAACTTTTATATTACATTTTTGAAAAAAGACGCTTTCAGCATGATTTCATGAGAATTTATAAAGCGGCTGAGTGTGAATCGGACTCGTACCCCGATTATTATTATTTTTTATCTTAAATCGGACTGATGCTTGACTGCACTCTTATTAGTTTTCCTGTAATTTATACGTAAATAATTATTATATCTGTAATTTTAGCAAATTTTTCTGTCGAACAGTTTCCGATATTGATTAATTTACACCTTTTTTTAATAACTTCAAAATTATGTATTTATGTTAAAATTATACTAATAAGAGATCCTCACATTAAGCCCTTTTATTTGATACGCCACAGTCGTCACACAATAAAGTTATTTGTTTTTTTTAATTTCTCATAAATTGGCGTTACATGCCTGCCTTTGGGGCACTGACTTACATATGTGTATTAAATTTTAGCTCAATCGGTCCAGCAGTTTCTGAGAAATTTCGCTGTCTGATAGACAGACAGACAAACTCGCACCATAAGGGTTCCTTTTCTACCATTTTGGTACGAAACCCTAAAAAACATCCTTTTCGCTTCCCGGGACTCTCTATACTAAAATTTATGCATTAAGTCTCATCTAACTCGGTCCAGGTGTTCAAAATTTCCTTATCAAAATTCCAACCCCTTTTTCACTCCTTCAAGGGATAATTTTCGGAATGAAAACTACCCTTAGTCATTTGCAGGGATTCACGCTTACTATATATACCAAATTTCGTCTAAATCGGTTCGACGGTTTAAAATTCCCTATACAAACTTGCAAACCCCGTTTCACCCTTAACTTTTTTACCTTTAGGGGTGGTTTTCGCGCAAAAAACTATTTTTTGTTCCTCCCCGGGCCTCAAACTATCTGTATACCAAGTTTCATCTAAATCGGTTCAGCTGTGAAAAAATCCTATACAGACTACCAACCCTCTTTTCACCCCTTTACGGGTTAAATTATTCAATGAAAACAACCCTTAGTCGTTTCCCAGGATTCAAACTATCTATTATATCAAGTTTCATTTCAATCGGTTCAACGGTTAAAAATACTCCATACAACCTTCCAATCCCTTTTTCACCCCTTTAAGTGCTGATTTTCGGTATAGAAACTACCCTATGTCCTTTCCCGGAATTATAATTATTTCTATACCAAAATTTCAAAATTGATGCCATTTTCGTACTTAATTAACGTCCCAAAATACCATAAATCGACCCCATATTGATAAAAGATAAAAAAGATAAAAGATAAAAGATATTTATTCTTCAATTTAGGCACATTACAATACACTTATGAACGTCAGAGAGAAAAGAAACTACCACCGGTTCTAACCCTACACCTCTGACCCGAGAAGTATTACTTATTACCGGCAAGAAACTCGGCGGGACTTATTTTTTCAAAACAGTACTACAAATACATTAAAGATACTATATACAATAATGCGTAGTTCTTCAAGAAGGCATATCAAAACAGCTTGAGAGACAGACATGTACCTGCCTATTGTGTAATTAAAATGAAAAATAAAATAAAATCCAAATCTGACTGCTTCGCAATATGTTTGATATTCTTTCTTACTTGAACTGTGTCCTCTAAATGTTAGATGATTTTATAGATTCTGGTTTGGGCCATGCATATATGTCTGTCATATAGTCCTCGACCCTGTAATAACCCTTTGACATTAAAGTTTTTTTCAAGTATTTCTTAAGAGCGGGAAATGATAGATTCAAAACATCGACGGGTAACTTGTTATAAATATGAATACCCTGGCCAAAAAATGACTTATATGCTTTGCGGACACGACATCGTCTGATAGCAAGCTTGTTTTTATTTCTAGTGTTATAGCTGTGGATGTCAGAATTCTTCTTTGATAGTGTGTATATTCTTTACAACAAAAATAATATTATCATAGATATATTGGGACGCAAGAGTTAAAATATTAATTTCTTTAAATACTTCTCTAATTGATGTACCTGCCTTTAAGTTATACATAAAGCGAATGGCTCTTTTCTATAGATATTTAGTAATTTCAACCCTATAGCACCCCAACAGGGGGATGGTATTTCACGCCCGCCACGTTGTATCATAAAATCATTGGTGTTTTCGTAATCAGCGACCCGATCAACCATAGAAACGATACCATGTTGGTTTTCAGACTTTGTCACCCCCATTTCCCCCTTTATGGGGTTGAATTTTCAAAAAACCTGAAACACGTGTATAGTCATTTATTGTTAGCAATAGGTACTCCTGTGAAGTTTCAAATAAAACAGTCTAACTAATCTTGTTTCCCCATACAAACTTTGGACCCCCATTTCACCCTCTGGGGGATGATATTTTGCACCTGCCACGTTGTATAATAAAATGGTTGTTGTTTTCGTAATCAGCGACCCAATAAACCATAGAAACGATACCCATATTGATTTTCAGACTTTTTCACCCCCATTTCCCCCTTTAAGAATTTGAATTTTCAAAAAAGCTGATACACGTATTTACTCATTTATTGTTAGCAATACTCCTGTGAAGTTTCAAATAAAACAGTCTAACTAATCTTGTTTCCCTATACAAACTTTGGACCCCCATTTCACCCCCTGGGGGATGATATTTTACACCTGCCACGTTGTATAATAAAATGGTTGTTATTTTCGTAATCAGCGACCCGATAAACCATAGAAACGACACCCATATTGATTTTTAGACTTTTTCACCCCCATTTCCCCCTTTAAGGAGTTGAATTTTCAAAAAAGCTGAAACACGTGTTTACTCATTTATTGTTAGGAATACTCCGGTGAAGTTTTAAATAAAATAGTCTAACTAATCTTGTTTTCCCATACAAACTTTGGACCCCCATTGCACCCGCTTACGGGGTGAATTTTGAAAAATCCTTTCTTAGTGCACCCCTAGACCTTATAAGGGACCTACGTGCCAAATTTGGAAACTCTAGAACCAGCGGTTTGGACTGTGCGTTGATATGTCAGTCAGTCAGTCAGTCAGTCAGTTTCTTATTTTATATATTTAGATTGTAGTTAACGTATAAGTAGTATTAATAATGTTTTTCCACGCGGGACTACAAAGTATTATATTTTAATTATATTCCGCCTTCTGAATCGCATTTTTTGCGAATGCGCGGCGTCATTTAATTTTATTGTAAACTTTTCCGCGATTATGTTGCTTTAAAATTTTAACCTATATTATTATTCCAACAGGAAGCTTATTTCACTGTCGCCATAGGCTCGTTGCTACTAATAATAGACTGCGTATTTCGGCTTGAACTTGACCCAGACCATGGCAATGAGATGGATCACGAACTCCGCTAGCATTTGCTTGTTAATTCTCACCGTTTGACCTTTTATAAGTTGGGTAACTTGTAACATCAGTAACAATTTTAATTATGTAATAGTTTTACGACATTTTTGTAGTCGATCCGGCCTAATTGAATTACCGAATATACTAAAAGTTATGGTGCTATTTCGTTCCGGTTGCCGAATGCGAAAGTTATCGCGCGATCACATGTAAATGAGACTTCGGCAGGATACGATTAAGTTTGCATGAATGAGCTGAAAAGATGACGTGATATGTAGGGATTATTGTAGGGATTAGTCGAACTTTATTGGAAGGATACAAGAAGGTGGATGTCAAATTTAGAGTTCTTTACTTCCTTAGTTAGAAATTTGCGTCTAAGTACCGGACCTTCTCTATGCTATTGTTTGTGCCGATGCAATTTTATATTTGTTAACTCATTAGGCTTGTTTTTCGTATCTACTTGACACAAAAAAGAATAAGGTAGAGGCGAGTATACATATATTCAATTGCTATTATATATGTTAATATCGATATATAATGAGCTACTCCTGCAATGCACCTATCGCATGTGTTAGGTTCCCATGGGTATCTACGCTTGCACCATTTTATCTAAAGGTGTGTCCATTTATCACATGATTTTTGGTGTTCTTGACTTTAATCATTTTGTACAATCTAAAAGTTTTCACACAACTAAAATCATGTTGCTATAGGCCCAAACGTAACTACTGCATGTATGCAACCTTATATGAGTTCCGCTCTTATAATGGCCCTTGAATCTCGCCTCGACGAGCCTATATCTCATAAGAAGCTTGATATTTCACTCGCGTTAAGGTCGTCACCATAAAAACGTTTCGTGCCGTCCTTTGCATGTCTATTTAAAACGTAACCTTTCTTATCATGATATACCATTTAACGAAACAGGAAAGCTGATAATACACCCTTCCTGGCATACATTGTACGTGTAGTATATCCATGTTTATCATCATTAAACTAGCGTGTGGAAGCCGTGTGTTTTGGGGTTGAATTTTACATGGGGCGGTCAGTGCGACTACCGCCTAAAGCTATAAGTATAGGGCGGCGGTACGCGCGCGGGCAGTGCGCGAGCGGCCGTGTTGAAAACCGGCTGGCACCACACCACCGCTTTACACAACCTAATGGATATATTAGTGCACTGAACTCGACCTTTAATTGTGTTTTTTTTCTATTGAATCGAATCCATTATGCCAGTGTTGTACGAGAGATGCGCTCAACCGCATTTGCAGAGGCGGTCGACTAAAAGCGTTGGCCGTAAGTTCAAAACTTCATCCCCTTGTCTGTCTGCAATTGTGTGTCTAAACGATTTTCAACCTTATGCGGTCGGCGTTGAGTTCTCTGATATTGTTTCGAGGTTCCCCGATATTGATGGCGGAATTGGCCGATGGGAAAGTTCCCTTTTCAGCAGTTGTATCGAAGTTGTTTGCCCTTTCGCGGCGAATGCCGCCGGGCGACCCTGTCAACCTTCGCCTTAATGAACTTCAACTTTATCTTGTTACTTAACATTTTGTATCGCTGACTCATGTCCTGTAATTTCCTTTTGATCGGAAAGCGAAATGCGTATTAATTTTATGTGAAAAGGAAGCCGTGTCAATTGTACGCCAGTAACTTACTTTACAATTTCGCTATAGGTTCTTGTGAACGCTTCAAGCATTGTCAAGAGTTTACAGTTCACTAACGAATCTTCATATTCGTATTCAACAAAGAAGCTCATAATCTCTTCTGTTTTCATAGTTATGACTCATTTGAATATGTAAATCGATAAGAGGATTAGCGGGATTTAAATCACTGCACACGTGCTGTAAGTCCCTGAAACTTTGAAATAGGTACATTGATTCATACGCATTATAGTTATAGGTAACGCGATTATTTTAGGTCTATATTTAGGTACCTATAAATCGTGACTTGAACTATTTTTGATAGCTCCATTATTATCGCCATATTATCGCATCGTTAACCGTCCCACGTGTAAACGTGGCACTTTTTGTTTATAATAATGTTGTGATACTTTTTGTTTATATGCGAGGATAACGCACCGGCCGGTGATTCAGGTGCGTGGGCGCAGTCTGTCGACCTGCGCGCTAGCGTCGCATTTCCTAGTTTGCGATGAACCGATTTACAAAAGTTCGTTACAGGAGGCCTACCGCGAAGTTCGAAAATCGACTATTCGTTGGCCCCGTCGCTTCGCTTTTGCATATTCGAAAAAGAGTGAGGCAAATAGACGATTCGACAAACGAAGTGGTTCGCGGCTGTAGGCCAGGTGGCAGACCACCTCACCTGTCCTCTATCTAGTATGAGTATAAGAGTATAACGCTAACACCTGAGTAAATTATGATATTATAGGTATCCCAAATAAAATAAAATAAAAACAGTTTGATTGCTACCAAATTCATTACGCCACCTACTTATTTTTCTTAATATGTGGGATAGGTGTGGAAAGAAACGGAATAAGGTATTAATTTATTAGTAAAATTTTGCTTGTCCACTTTCAATCGAGTTTTCGTTGATCATTTCCTGGCCTTAATTAAACTTCGGTGATAGATTATAGTCTTGGTATAGGTATCCCAATCTTTAGATGAGTTCATGTTCAATATTAAATGTCTTAGTATATCTAACTAAAAGACAAATCAAGGATGAGATGATGAGACAGGTCATCCGGAAAATTTGATTTTACACGCTCAATATTGGGAACAATGCATAGCGAATGTCATTTCATTTAAGACAGCTTTGGGTCGCATGTGGGCAGAAATTGTACTTGCTTGATTTAAAGATTGCAATCGTAAAATGAACGGACAATATTAGAATAAGATATTTATTGGGTGAGCCGTATTGTTTACTAAGAAGAGGTATGATAGTATATGTACAGTCAGCACTGTCAGCAGCAAAAGTAACTAAGCGGGTAGGGTGTTCATAGTGAGCTGAACACGACTTTTTTTAAAGAGAATAAGAGCGTGTGTAGGTCATTTTGAACATCCCACCCGCTTAGCTACTTCTGCTGATGACTTGCAGTTGTACAGATGTGCAGCAGTACAGCTTGCAGTTGTAACTACATTTTCTAGGAGGCTTACACTTACACACCTAGCTGCTACTACACTTACACTTACACTTGTAGTTTTACCGACTTGCTAAGAGACGTTAAAGTAAAATGTTTTAATATTTGGAAAGATTATTTTGATAAGAGATCGAAAGAGAAAGGCATATGGTATAAAACTATGGTTAACGAGCCACCAAAGATACCTTGGTTTTGTAACGCACGGTTAAGTAGACAACTTGTTGTTACAAGCATGCGACTGAGATCCGGACACATGCCGCTTAATGTTTTCGGACATCTGATGAGGGTAGTTGATTCACAAAATTGTTCAACATGTGGTGTGCGAGAAGATACTTACCACGCATTGGTGGAGTGTGCTCGGATCGGAGCCGAACGCAGAGCGTACGAAACACAAGCTAAACTTAAATTAAGTGATGTAGGTGTATGTAATATTCTGTTGGCTAATCCAACATCTAAATGGGCCATTAAGCTGTACTACTTGATGATTAAATTAGTTGATTCTAGACAATAAGTACCTAATTGTAATAACTATAGGGCCGACATCATCGCTAAGCCGACATGAACGCCTTTTTCTAAATAAAGATTAAAAAAAAAAAAATACGTGATAATATCAAGATCCTCCGTTACGCCCGGATCGCTAAAGGAAATGCCCTAGGCACGAGGATAGTGCAATAAATACCGTTCTAGACATCCAGGTCAAATAGTAAATCTTAATGCCTAACGGGAACTTGAAACTTGTAAGCACGTACTGCTTTGAGTTTGAATGGGTGAAAAGAGATATTTAAGCTTTAAATTAAATTCTTTGAATTCGGTTTAGTTCTCGTTTTTTCGTTTAGTGACACCTACGCGCTGTGGAATCATTGTAAAAAGTTCGACTGCAATTGCTGCGAGTCCAAAATCGCAAAAAATCTACTGGTTTCATCGCGTAGTTTTGTATGGAACAGCCTTTTTTTGGTTTCGGGGTTGGTTCGCTATAGTATAATTAGTTTAGCATGATCTACATTAACTACACATACTATACTTTTAAAAATAGCCTATGTGTGTATAGTTATAATTCGTTGATGTAGGGTTAAGATAGTACAGTAAATAATGCTCCTCTATCGGACGATTTTGAATCGTACCAAGTAATATTGATAATTTAAATTAAACATTACTACACTTAGACCTGCATTAGTAACTACTTCTACCATTTATTATACAATTACTACCGTATTAAAGCAATCCCCTAAGAAATTTTGCATAAACAACCATACGTGATGCTATCTGGCCATACATGGCGCTACAGAGGTTGTCTACAATGTACGTTACTTGCAAATGGTGATGTGACCTGTCCATATAAAACCCGTATTATGTCGTCTTGGCTACCGTTGCCATGGCCTTTCGCGTTTCCATGGTTTCCTGGCTGTTATTTCCCTGTAGGTTCATAGTTAATAGTTGGTGGTGTTCATTAATCACTGTTGGCAAGTTTAGTGTCAAAGGTGAAGTGGCCCATGTGATCACGATCCGTGTCAATCCTTATGGTAGGATTTGTTGTGACTACTTCTTAAAATACATTTCGAATTTTTTTATGAAACAGATGCATATGTAGGTAAATGAAAACTAATGATCATAATTTTATATCGTTACGAGCGAGGTATGACAATCTGCAAGTCTTAATGTTGTAAAAAAATATGTCAAATTAACCTACTCTCAAAACAAGTCCTCGATTTAAGTATTTCTTTTTTACTAAATAAAATAAGCCTGAAATGCATTGAATTTATACTAAATATTAGAAGTTGTTAATAGTCGGCCAAATAACGAATGTGGCAAGTTAACTGCAATTTAATGGCGAAATTTAATTTATTGTAGCACGTTGTTCCGATTTAACGTGTTCCGTGAGCACTCGCTTTGATTTATTATGATTACTTATACGACCACTGGCTTTGTGGGTGGGAATCAATTCAATAAAATGTTCCTTCATTGTATTAAATTGATCAAATCTGTTCAAATTTCAAACTATTCCTTTAATTAGGTACATTACCTCATTTTATTTCTAAAGTCTTCTTTGTACTGATTTCCACAAAAGAAGTGACCGAAAACATAGCAAAATCTGTCAAGAATCTGAACGACTGAACGAGTTCAAATCACTTTAGTAAGAAACTTGTAGCCGATATAACGATATCAGACTAATTACGTCATAATCCACTTAATGCATTACAAATTCAGGCGCTAGACCAAGTTCAGCACTATCAATCACTATCGACCCGTCTATTTGAATCGTGTGACGTCACCGCGTCCATTTTTCATCCGGACAAAAGACGGAGCCAAATGGCCGACAATTATTTTCCAATTTTACTTAGTCGAAGGCGACTTGGGCTTTTGTAATAGATCTGGTTTAGTGCAGTTGCGGCGTAGGTGTCAGTTGTTTTTCGAATTGTGAAATCTTACATTTCGGACAGTGGGTCCTGATCATTCTCTGTTGCGCCCGTCTTGTGTGTTATGGAGGAGTGCTTGTGCGGCCTGTGTACTTGTTGCCCGTCTTTTTGTAGCCCTCAGTAAACCTCGTTTAAAGACTCTAGCTTGGTATAAATTTGTGTCAGACTTATTTTTTTTCTCTTTGGTAAATGCATCTTGCAAGTAGAAAGCAACCGCGATGAAGAGTTTAGGTCAGTTTAATAACGGGGCGATATTTATTTCATAATAAGGCGCTCGGATTTGCTTAAAATGTTGGGTCTTTCATGTGTCAAAAAAGTTTTATTGACTCAGCTAAAGTCATTAACAATTATTATGTTCGAGGCTAGTGAACTTTACTATCGCTTTCGTTTCCAAGAAGTGTCCATTAGCTACAAAGAAGTTTCCAAAGTTTTTCGATCAAAACCACTATCGCGTTCCTGCGCTGTTATGATCACCTGGGCATTCGCACCTCGCTTTGTATAAGTTCTGGCTTTGAAACTCGACTGTTTTTTTAAAATTTGAACTACTAATTAGTATTAGGTACTAATGCACCGTGTTTTATTGGAGCCAGTGAACTAATTCTAATTGTTAAGATTTGTTTAAAGTTGCGTTTTTGTCGCTCTGAAGGCGCTAATGTAGGTATGCAAATTTTCACGGCAATCGAGTGGGTAGGGAGCTAGCCGCAAAGGTAAAACCAACTCACTTTCGCCTTTATATCGTAACTTCGCATTTCGCTATAGTTTTGCGGTCGTTAATTAAACAAATCACTAGTTTCCTCGATACCGTGTGATCAGTCACGGTTGGATTCTCAAATTTCTTGTCCAGAAAAGCGATCGTCTTTTTTCTCCGCCATCTAGATATCGCTGGATCGCGTGTGGAGCAACTTCACCTTCGCGCATGCGTCATGGTTCATTGCCTTGACGGAAACAGATCCTAATATGGCGCAGCACTGCGCCAACGCAATGAGTCTCGAGCGATTCGTCTCTCGGTTCACATGTCACTTGATCTTTCGGATTTAGGTTCGGGTTGTATTAAAGTGGTTTATTCCTTAAACTGTGTTAATAACTGTTTATGTATATTAAGTGGGGTCTGATAAACTGGTTGTGTCAAGACTCCTAATATTCATTTGATGGCAAAACAAAGATCTCTTTCATTCATTTATATTTATTCAGTCGTAAACTTCTAACCTATTATACCTAACATATAAAAGATGTCTGATGAAATAGTTTCAAATTAAGGCAGAAATCCACCGACGAGAATATTGTGCGAATGCAGTTGTGAATATTTCAAATTTACATTGATATTTTCACATCTGTTACTCAAAAAGATATTTGCCAATGAGATTCTACTTTTGTGAAGATGGCATTATTATAGTTAATGGAGTAAACCTATAGAAAAAAAAACTCATAGCTTAGTCAAAAATGCCAAATAAATATCAATAAAGAACCATGTGCTGCTCGTGGCTGAGATGCCGTCGGCGCGTGGCGTCCGTCTCGGCCGAGAGCGACTGTCCGAAGGAGGCCTTCGTCGAGTCGCCCAAACACTCGACAGAGCCCGCAACGGAGCAACCCACCCCGCAACGTGCAACACGTAAGGGACACCGCTTGTAGCACGGTTTCGTAGGGCGGCCTTTGCACTCTTGAGTTATCGATTCTTTTCCGGTTTAGTGTAGATGATTCATGGACAACACAGTGTAGTCTCATATAGCGTTTTGTTTTTTGTATGATCTCTGGCAGACCCTAAGTAATGATTATCTTAGCTAAAGTATTGAGTGGCTAGGGATTACTAAAACCATCGATCGATCATTGATATCTACGAGCAATGATGCCAATGATCTAACGGCTTGTGTTGTAAAACATAGAATAAAAATCTATAGTCTTTGCGCATTTTCCAACTTTGATTTATTTTGATCACACCAGCATATCGCTAACGAGTGCCGATTATTGTGTGATGGAAGATAGGTTTTGACTTTCAGACAAACAACTCTCCACAGTCACTATATAAACCTGTCTTATTTTCCAGCGTCTTCGCGGGCAACGCGGAACAACCAGGTGCGCATGTCCAATGCGCCCGGCTACACGAACGGCCACGGCGGCGACACGACGGGGCGACGGGGGGCGGAGAACGTGCCGCCCCCCGCGCAGCCGCCTGCGCCGGTCCCCAACGCGTCCAGAATCACGCAACAGGTTAGCTTATTTGTTCATCGGTAAGGTTGACTTTTGTCTGAGGGTTTATAAGATATACAGAGCGCAGTACACAATAGTTGCAAGCCTTACCCCCTGCGTATTCGTTCGTGTCGCATTGTGGCGCGCTCTGTATACTCGATGTTTCAAGAAAAGATTCACCTTTCTAGGCCTTCTGAGCAAACCAGACTTGGCATTTTAATTTTCGGAATTACTTTGTAATAGTTTTATTTTTAAGACGGATGATGATTTACTTAAGAATGTATCCATGTAGCTCTGTTTCAAAGTACATGAATGGTGCTCCGTAAATAAATCTGACTTTTGAGTGCGAATTGATTTCTATTAACCAGTGCAGAGGTGAATGACTACGCTCGTATATCATCTTATAAACGTTGCCAAGCAAAGCAAGTGTTTACTTCGCGGACACATAGTTCGCTAGATCTGCACATTTTACTAATGACGTTATTATAGAGTCCCAAACAACATATGAAAAGGATACAGTTTTATTTCACAAATCTCCTTTTAGCTGACATCGTCTCTCCCACTATCTTTACGTCATCAAATCCCTTCCGAATCCTTGTTCTGATCCTAGCAGGCGGCAATGTCGAACAACTCGCGCTCTGCCAGCGTGTCCTCGGTGGTGCCGGCCTTACCGGCCAACATACCGTCTTCCCGCAGGAACAAAGAGGTCCTACACACTACATACTTGTCATTTTAGACGTTAGTTAACACTGGACTGTTTCACTAGAGTTCATTAGGAGAATTATAGAGTAAAGTAATGTATATTCGCGTTTTGGAGCTTGTAGTTTTGGTGTCGATATTTTCCATTCTCAGGTGGGTAGTTTCGTACGTTTACCGTAATAAAAATTGTACTTCATTATGTATATTTACATATATACTTGTTCTAATGGTATTGCCCCCTCTCATCCCTATAGGATACGCCAACATACCTACTCTGTAGCAGTTCCATACCGTTATAATATATTTTTTATCTGCAGTTCAACGCATCAAATACGACGACTGGCTTAACTCGGGGAGGCGGACCCGCGGGTGCGGCGTCCAGCACCGTGAATGTACCACATGCGGTCGCCAGCGGCGCCGTGCGGCGCTCCAACGTCGTCAAGGAGGTGGAGCGGCTCAAGGAGAACCGCGAGAAGCGGCGGCAGCGGCAGGCCGAGCTCAAGGAGGAGAAGGTACTGTCGTACAGCATTCGGGACCTTGTGGCGGTGTCAGCGGCGCCGTGCGGCGCTCCAACGTCGTCAAGGAGGTGGAGCGGCTCAAGGAGAACCGCGAGAAGCGGCGGCAGCGGCAGGCCGAGCTCAAGGAGGAGAAGGTACTGTCGTACAGCATTCGGGACCTTGTGGCGGTGTCAGCGGCGCGGTGCGGCGCTTCAACGTCGTCAAGTAGGTGGAGCGGCTTAAGGAGAACCGCGAGAAGCGGCGCCAGCGGTAGACCGAGCTCTTGAGCTCATGCTCCCAAACAACACCCACGCCACCGGTCTTCTTGGTTACTGTCATCCAGCATGTATCAATCAACGTACCGTCTCCAGAGGCATCGTGAGACTTAAGCATTTTCCGCTCTTTATCGTCTTCATACCTATCTTGGAATTGCCTTGTTCACCTACTTAGCATAAAGATTTGGCACTCGTGCGTTAATTTGTTAACTTGCCTTACAGGAAGCCCTAATGAACTTGGACCCTGGCAACCCCAACTGGGAGTTCCTGGCGATGATCCGCGAGTACCAGCAGAGCATCGAGTTCAGGCCTCTGACCGGCAACGAGCCCGTCGAGGACCACCAGATCACAGTGTGCGTGCGCAAGAGGCCGCTCAACAAGAAAGAGCTCAATAAGAAAGAGGTAAGGCCCATAACATTTATACCAAGGTCTCATCCAGAAGTGATCATATTTTCCCTTTTTTCTGGTGATTTTTGATGATTTAATCGCGGCGGTGGATTCATTGAACGCCGCTCCAATTATGATAGAAGCTCGACGCAACACATGCCTGGGATAATCTAGAACTGTCCTATTTCACAGCATCATCAATTGAAGAGTCTGTCAAGGACTATCAGATTACCATGTGCTTCCCATGAAAGAGGTCTGTGTAGAATTCAGAGACATAGAGAACAACTCAAATAATGCCATCTCTTTTGCAATCGAAGAACTCCTAAGTAGTTCCGGTAGGGAGTTACGAACTGATGCATTTTGTAACGTTGTGATTTTGATCACTCAATCTTTAATGCGTTTTGAAAGGTCTCTCAAATAGTTTCGTTTTCATAACTAGCAAGTATGTCTTGAACTGGCAACAATATGAATGACAATTAATTAGCCAATCAAAACAAAAAGTAATTAGTGGGGTTGCTAATTAAAAATAAAGTAAATGTTCATAAACTTACATGTATTTAGAATATTGGAATAAAACATGGTTATAAATAGCAACAATAGTCAAAATATCAATAGAAAGAGACTGTTGATTTTTATGTCTAATATAAAGATAAATAATTAAATGGTTAATTAGTGTCATAATTAAATTTGGTTGGATGCTGACATCCCCAGCATCAGGTCGTATGGAGGTCACTTCCTTGATTGTTCCCAGCCGAGATAGGCTACTTTTTCGGTACAATATATAGCCAAGTCCATCGTCACATGTAGTGACTGTTTTTGATAAAAGGATAGCGGGGATCCTTGCCACGGAGGCAGAATAGCTGATGGATTGAAGTATTTGTCGCGGCTGCTTCTGCTGGTGGGGATTCCTGAGGCTGGGAGGGAAGCCTGCAGCAATGAATTAGATACACGTTTCGTATCTCCTGCTGCTGGCGGGGTATTTTATTTGTATCCATATTGGTCTTCTTTATAAGGCGGCGTCTCTCGCTTGCCTAATGGCCTTAAGCCACTTTAAGTTTCCGGCTGCCGTGTGAGGCAGGGAAGGAGTCCACCGTCTGCAGCCAGGGTTCTATGGCGGTGTCGCGGTGAAGGGAGGCTGCCGCTGTTGTCTGCAGCCAGAGCCACGTGTTGGTAGCTCAGTCAATGTAGCCTTGGAAGCTCCCTGGTCCCAGCGGTATGCGAGTGATCTGAGGTTGGTGGAATATTTCCTTTCCTGAAACATAGGGCCGTAGTTAATTTAATATTCTGTAGTATGATGGCATTGAAAGGTAGGGATTAACATCTAGGAATTTATAGGTGCTGTGTAAAACGATCCATTTGAACGTTAACGACCAAGCTCTACCGTCTGAGCGTTTAGATTTAATGTAAGGTAATTAGTAGCAAGTAAGATTGGTTTTACACAGTAAGCTTGTTTTGTATACCTTCCTTATATAAATAAAATGAGTCACAAGAAATACTAACCTTTTATTAATCTCCCAATTTAGACGACCCGAATTTGATGGAATGCTCTCTAGTTAGTACCTTACTTCAGCATTTAGTTTTTCATAATAATTAAGATATCATTAAGTACTGCGACAGGCATTTCCGCGTTTGTCATAGCCGGCCGTGGAAACACCTTGTTACAGTTGGCGCCCAACGTGGGGCGCCAATATGAACTGGCAACAATATGAATGACAATTAATTAGCCAATCAAAACAAAAAGTAATTAGTGGGGTTGCTAATTAAAAATAAAGTAAATGTTCATAAACTTACATGTATTTAGAATATTGGAATAAAACATGGTCATAAAAATCAACAGTCTCTTTCTATTGATATTTTGACTATTGTTGCTATTTATAACCATGTTTTATTCCAATATTCTAAATACATGTAAGTTTATGAACATTTACTTTATTTTTAATTAGCAACCCCACTAATTACTTTTTGTTTTGATTGGCTAATTAATTGTCATTCATATTGTTGCCAGTTCAAGACATACTTGCTAGTTATGAAAACGAAACTATTTGAGAGACCTTTCAAAACGCATTAAAGATTGAGTGATCAAAATCACAACGTTACAATTTCTACCTTAGATGATTGTCCAAATGCGCCTTAGCAATTAAAAGGATTGCATATACACTGGAAAATTTTATGGGTTCCGCTGTGACCCGGGTAGCCGAGGACGTAGGGTACGACGTCTGCCTCGAATATAAAAGACGCTGGTTCGATTCCAGCGATGGGCGCAAGCCTTGGTCACTTATTCCTTTGTATATGACATCTATTTATGTTTATAGTTTGGTAGTAGGCACCTAGGCATATCCCAAGGCATATCAATAGGCATTGATGGCGGCATAAATGTTCCAGGTGGACGTGATCAGCGTACCCACGCGCGACCAGATGATCGTCCACGAGCCCAAGAACAAGGTGGATCTCACCAAGTACCTCGAGAACCAGAAGTTCCGCTTCGACTACGCGTTCGACGACAACTGTACCAACGAGATCGTCTACAAGTTAGTACTATAGCTGTACCGTTTAACTAAGACCGTTGGAAGTTAATTATGGTCAAAGTCTACTAGATCTAGAACAAGGTGGACCTCACCAAGTACCTCGAGAACCAGCAGTTCCGCTTCGACACGTGTTCGATGGCAACTGCAGCTGCACCAACAAGATCGTCTACAAGTTAGTACTATAGCTCTGCCCTTTAACTAAGGCGGTTGGTTCTTACCAATACCATTACAACTTGTCAGTTATTATGGTCAACTGTCGTCTACGAGACCAAGAACGAGGTGGACTTCACCAAGTACCTCGCGAACCAGAAGTTCCGCTTCGACTACTCGTTTGACGACAACTGCACTAACGAGATCGTCTACAAGTTAGTACTATATAATGGAGTTCCACAGGCGTAGACGTGTGGAATCAACCAATAGCATCATCTCCGCTTCAGTGCAGTACAAGAAAAAACGGAAAGTACGTTTCTTTTTTAAAATGATAATGCCTGAAAAATGGTTAATAAAAACTACAAACCTAAGTATAGTTAATACTGTAAGGAATGTTGACAGAAGCAGATTTAAGTATTCATATATTTTAAAGCAACACTCCGTAATCTAATAAACATTGTCTGAACGACTGAAATAACATTTGCACAGAAACTTAGGTATGTATAGCCTTTGTATTCAGGATATCAAACATTACAGTTTCATAATTTTAATTTCGCGAAATGATAACGTTTTCAGGTACACGGCAAAGCCGCTAGTGCAGACGATATTCGAGGGCGGCATGGCGACGTGCTTCGCGTACGGACAGACGGGCTCCGGGAAAACGCACACCATGGGTGGTGATTTCCAGGTACGACAGCATTGCAGTAGACAGAAAGAAAGACGAGATCGAACGAGATCGAGATCGAATAGTACGAGATCGAACACTATTTTATACGTTTTAGTCGGTGTTAGAAGATTCGAAATGGTTAATGTTTCAGTTTTGTTGGTCTCTCATAAATAAACGTAATGTATTACTAAATTTATAATAGTGTTATAAAATTCTACATATGTGTCAACATCCTCCCTGTTAAACCTTCTGAGTTTTATTCTATTTTCGATAGTGCAAATTGTAACAAAATGTTTGTATTGACAGGGCAAAACGCAAGACTGCAAGAAGGGCATTTACGCGATGGCGGCGCGCGACGTGTTCGCGTACCTCAAGTCGCCCAAGTACAAGCCGCTCAACCTCATCGTGTCCGCCTCCTTCTTCGAGATCTACTCCGGGAAGGTAACCTTACTTCCTTGATTGTAACGTCAAACAAATAGGAACCTTCTGTACAGAAGTTACAGTCCAGATTTAAATCGCAGTCATGGTCGTGAGCGAGGACACTGCGCGATCTTTCACATATATAAAGTAACTATAGTCTGGCAAACCAAAAAGCGCAGTAACAGTCAGCGTAACGTGCTATACCCATCCCGTTTTTAGTAGTGAGAGTACTAGCATTAGAAAAAGACAGTATGATTTTCCCTGTCTATGCTTGAAGTGAAACAAACTCTGGCCAAACTATACTATGTAAAAGGTTCAAATTTCTTTGCCTCTCGCATGCCGATTTCAGATTTCAGCTTGAAATTTCCTGCAGGACAAAAGCAACATCGGATTGGACTGAGTTAGACATCCATAAGTTTTTGACGATAACTACGCATGACCTAAATTAAAAGTGCTTGTTCTTCTCTTCAGATTTTATTCTGACAACATGATATATGCGTTTCTTATAGATTTGAACTGAATCTTATTAAAAATTGCAGGTGTTCGACTTGCTAGCGGATAAGGCGAAGCTCCGAGTACTGGAGGACGGCAAGCAGCAGGTCCAGATCGTGGGTCTAACAGAAAAGGTGGTGGACAATGTGGATGAGGTGCTGAAGCTTATACAGCATGGCAACGCCGCCAGGACCTCGGGACAGGTGGGACTCTACTACATAGGTTGCGATAATTCCAAAAAATGGGACTGGTTTAATAAGTTTCTGGAAAATCTTACAAGAAATGTAGAAATTAGTCAATTTAAAGAAAAGGAAAGTTTGAATTCCTAACGAATACTGAGTGACCGTATCAAACTACAGTCGTAGCAGCATAGACTTAAAGATATAATAGACGGCCATAGTCTAAGAACTTTTTGAGGCTTCAAGTTTTTAGCGCCATCTAGTTGAAACCGACTTAAAGATAGCCAAAATGTAAAAGTAATTGTCACCTGTGCTAGTACGCTAGTCATTACTAGATGGAATAGCAGAGCAGGTGAGATTTCCTCCTACATTTTGGCTAAAAGGTCGCTCTCAACTAGATGGCGCTAAAGACTTGTAGCCTCAAAAAGTTCTTAGACTTCGCTCTCAATTAGTTGCCGCTAAAGACTTGTAGCCTCAAAAAGTTCTTAGACTATGGCCGTCTAAGTCTATGGTCGTAGTTACATTGAGAGCTCGGACTAGGGCATCGGATGGCATACATATCCAGAGAAATTAGTCCGATACCCACTCCAGTAGCGAGTGTACAGCGTAGAAGTTATTGGCTTTTCAATCCGCTATTTCACCAATATATTTTGTCGAATAGATAAGTTATAGTACATTGTTGCCGAGGTACGGAAAGAAAGGAATTTTCTGACGAGGGTGCCAGGGCGAGGCTTGCCGAGGCCTGGCACTAGTTCCGAGTCAGAAAATTCCTGTTTCCGCTGAGGTATACATAGTGCTTTTCTCAAATATGTGAGGAAATAAAGAAAAATTTTTGAAAAAACTACAAGTATTTTATATTGGAAAAGTTGTGTTGATACTGTGTTTTATAATAGGTAATACGGAGGTACTTTTAAACATAGCATAAATAAACCACACCATAGTTGGCTTCTTGTTTTTTGATAACTGAAATAAGCTAATACACATTTTCAGAAAAGATATTAGCATGTATGCTCATCTTCAAATTCATACATACGTCATTAACATAAACCCTTCGTCTCTTGAAGCAAGTAATCCACTATTATTCTTTCAAAATTAGGTAGAGCGCTATCAATTTCCGCACTACATTCATTTCTGAAAATCATTATTTAAGTTTATTTTGTACTATACAGTAAATAAACAACGTAACGAAGTAAATTACCATAACAAACTAACTTTTCCGCTTTTTAAATTTATTTTTAATAAACCATAGACAAGATAGCCCGACACAGTACGCGCATGCGTATTCGCGCGCGCACTTTGTGAAGCTCTCTACACACGGCTGTTTAAATGAATTATTTTACTTGGCTGAATCCGTTTTTGCCTTGTCCCATTAGATTTATATGCAAATATGAGAATTTTAAAAGTTTAACGCAGCGGAAAAAAATGGAATTTCATACATTCATTTTACTCCTAGGAGTAAAATGAAGCACTTTCCGTGTTCGATTTAGGAATAAAATGCGGCCATTTCCGAGCATGTTTGAGAAAAATATATGTGTTGTGTTGTGGTTGCAGACGTCGGCGAACTCGAACTCGTCGCGGTCGCACGCCGTGTTCCAGATCGTGGTGCGGTCGCCCGGCATGCACCGCGTGCACGGCAAGTTCTCGCTCATCGACCTCGCCGGCAACGAGCGCGGCGCAGACACCTCCTCCGCCAACCGGCAGACCAGTGCGTGCACTCATGCTCGTCTACACTACACTACACTACACTACACTACACTACACTACACTACACTCATGCTCATCATGGCACCACCACACACGGCGCAACACAAGCGTGGAAACTCGTGTGATAGCACGTCCAAAATAGAAACGAGTTCGCGCGCGCTGCCGCTGAAGGCATGATTTCTCCGTCTGATGCTTGGTGGCAATAAAATTAAGCAGAACGTCTGCTTACGACAGACACGTGTACCCACACCAAATCAGCTCAATAATGAGGTTTGGCACATACCTGTCACTAGTATTGTTGTATGGGATTTGGGCTTAAAGGCTAGCCCATCCAGGTGAAAATTTCAAAAAAATAACAAGAATTTAACACTATTGGTAGGACTGACAGGTACAAGCTATGCTGGCGCCATCTTTAAAGACTTTCGACCGGCCAACTCCACTGTGTCAGCCCCGGGAAAATGGTCACACTGTTTCGAAATGGACGAAATTGTGTCAAGTTTATTTACATTATTTCCGTGAGATTTTAAATACGAGAGTACTTCCTAAAACTACTTAAAATACGCTAAAGTGGGCACTAAACTATCCACTATTAACTTTTCTTGACTTATGTTCGTACCAAAAATATTTTGTTTCCAGGAATGGAAGGTGCCGAAATCAACAAATCCCTCCTAGCGCTCAAAGAGTGCATCAGGGCTTTAGGCATGAAAGGCAACCACCTACCGTTCAGAGCATCGAAGCTAACACAAGTGCTGCGCGACAGCTTCATCGGCGACAAGTCGCGCACCTGCATGATCGCCATGGTGTCGCCCGCGCTCAACTCCTGCGAGCACTCGCTCAACACTCTACGCTACGCCGACAGGTGAGCATGAAGGCAGCTAACACAAGTCCTGCGCGACAGCTTCATCGGCGACAAGTCGCGCACCTGCATGATCGCCATGGTGTCGCCCGCGCTCAACTCCTGCGAGCACTCGCTCAACACTCTACGCTACGCCGACAGGTGAGCATGAAGCGAGCTGGCGCAGCGACTGCTCTCATACATTTCTCATACACATATACCACTATCCAAGGTTGAGGTAGCAAGAGTGAGCTTGTAGCTTACGAGCTGTTGGAAGTGCTAGGGGTGTAGGCGCCCCCTCCGCGCTGTGGGCAGCGAGGTCTCCCGCCGGCGCCCCTCACAGTGCGGATCGTCTGCAAATTCTACTTTCAATCCGAAGGTCTCGGGTCCAAACCCCGGCTCGTACGTTCTTACCACTGGATTTTTCTGAAATTTACCAGGCGTTTTTCGGTGAAGGAAAACATCGTGGATGGTAGTCGCTTTCGTAAAAAACAGTTCCAAGCGGACCCCAAGCCCCGGCCGTGGCAAAAAGCCGATACAAACGCTAGGAAGATGATGATCTCTATTCGGTTCGACGCTAGTAATATAATGTTTGTAATGTTCGCAGAGTGAAGGAGCTGGGCACATCGGACGCGTCGCGGCAGCGCGCGGAGTCGCCGGCCGCCGACGTGGAGATGGAGCCCGAGCACGACGACCTCGCGCAGCTGCGGTCGCTCAACGTATGTTTGATTGTCACTTTACTTATATTTTGTTATATTAGAAAAATAGTGCGGTTGTGGTTATCCGATTTTTGGGAAAACGATTTTAAAAAATTTGTTATTTTGCCTCTAATAACAAGTAGTGTCATGTAATGATTTCCGTTCGATTGAAAAGAGTCCATTACTTATTTCTTGAGTTCGGAAATCGCTTTGATACTACACTACCAATACTTATCAAATTAATCTTAACATTAACTAAGCTACAAAGTGTCTTAACTAAAAAGCAGTAATCTGTAAATAACTTACATTTAAACGTAACTATTTGTAAAACAATTAATTTCAAATCCGATTCTCAACTTTTTTTTTACTTTTTTAACTAGGCGCGTTAGAACAAAAAACAATTTACTCTAGTACCTACACCTAACCGTAGTTCATTATAATCCAGGAGGGCGACATGTCAGCCGAGATGTACAACTTCCACGAGGCCATCTCCGAGCTGCAGCGCGCCGAGGACGAGGTGCTGGACAACCACAAGGCCATCTCCGACTACATGCAGCACGCGCAGCAGCGCTGTCTGCAGCTGCTGCAGCTGACCCGCGCCGTCGACTACGACCAGGACGGTGAGTCACTAGTTACAGCTCCACGAGCCATCTCCGAGCTGCAGCGCGCCGAGGACGAGGTGCTGGACAACCACAAGGCCATCTCCGACTACATGCAGCACGCGCAGCAGCGCTGTCTGCAGCTGCTGCAGCTGACCCGCGCCGTCGACTACGACCAGGACGGTGAGTCACTAGTTACAGCTCCACGAGCCATCTCCGAGCTGCAGCGCGCCGAGGACGAGGTGCTGGACAACCACAAGGCCATCTCCGACTACATGCAGCACGCGCAGCAGCGCTGTCTGCAGCTGCTGCAGCTGACCCGCGCCGTCGACTACGACCAGGACGGTGAGTCACTAGTTACAGCTCCACGAGCCATCTCCGAGCTGCAGCGCGCCGAGGACGAGGTGCTGGACAACCACAAGGCCATCTCCGACTACATGCAGCACGCGCAGCAGCGCTGTCTGCAGCTGCTGCAGCTGACCCGCGCCGTCGACTACGACCAGGACGGTGAGTCACTAGTTACAGCTCCACGAGCCATCTCCGAGCTGCAGCGCGCCGAGGACGAGGTGCTGGACAACCACAAGGCCATCTCCGACTACATGCAGCACGCGCAGCAGCGCTGTCTGCAGCTGCTGCAGCTGACCCGCGCTGTCGACTACGACCAGGACGGTGAGTCACTAGTTACCATAAGTTAGAAAAGGACAGACAGTTATGCACTTCTGCTATTTTAATGGTACACACCATATATATATTTTGGCCGCACAACATTAACTGGATAAATCTCTGCGATGAAAACTAAGCTTACATTCCTGTAGTTAGTAAGAAATACAATGTCTTCAAATGTTCAAGACCACAGGCAACACTACGTGAGCCTGTGGGTGAATCAACTTTCTAATGTGGTTTACTCTGTCCCCGTTGATCAAGTGACCTCATAATGTTTAAAAATGATTCATTGTCCAAAGGACGAAATTGTCCGCTGTATTCTCACG
The DNA here is from genome assembly GCA_911728535.1 of Pammene fasciana. Lineage (NCBI taxonomy): Eukaryota > Metazoa > Arthropoda > Insecta > Lepidoptera > Tortricidae > Pammene > Pammene fasciana. Next base: position 19,127,257 of record OU452276.1, on the reverse strand, counting down.
CTGTGATGTTCTGCTTGTCTGTTGCGTTCTGCTTGTATGTTGTGTGTGTAGCTGCATGTGTAGTGGCATGTGTGGTGTTGCAGAGCGCTCGTACTTGGCCCGCAAGCGGCTGCGGCCCACGAGTACGGGCTCGAGTCTCGGCCTTGGCGCGCAGAATCGACGGAAATTAGGTTCGGATACAGCGTCACTCATTAACGGGACAGACGTTTGCGCACACTGACACTGCGATATCTAAATTCAATACTGTTTATATCTTAACTGTAAAACTATCGTGACAATCTAACGTATTAAAAATATTTATAACGGGATATTCAAGGAATTAGGGTCGATTTTTGCCCGACATGTTTGGATCAATTTATGATGAGATGAGACAGATCGATCGAATCATGTCGAGCTAAATCGACCTAAATTCGTATCGTGAGTTACTTAGTTCCTGTTTGTATCATATAATTTATTCAATATGTCCGAATTAAGCAGGTATCAGTTAAATATTACATCTATGTTTTGTTATAATACGCTTCTAATAATTCATAATAAAATACGCTCCCAATTTAAAGTAGAAATCGTTTCAATCCATTAATTTTCATAAAATGACAAAAATTCTAGAAAATAGTCTAGTTTTTATTTAGGTACTTTGACTTGACAAGGTTGTCTTGCTTTTTTTTGTGGAAAATGCTGGACGTATTAAACCTGAATAGAAATACGATACCTACGCCTATTTTTTATAGTCTAAGAAAGAAAGAAGTGTCCGCAAACCGATGTCTGCAAGTATAACAAAATTCATTCGCGCGGTCATCGCTTCAGAAAGTAACGCCAACGCTGACGCTCATACCGACTTTTTACTCTATTTATAATTACTTTGTTGTTGTTTTAGTCTATGCTTTAAGACTGATATAATAAACTATTCTATCGTTGACATTACCAATGGTTGGCACCCCCAATGCGGTTTTTAAACAGTCTCAGTCCGAAAGTCTTCCTATAAAAATTGGTGCCAATGCTACGCACAGGTAACATCATCTGTGCGGTAGCATATGGCATATAAATATGAGATGAGTAGGAGCAAGTTTTTTCATATGGTGGAAAAAAAATCTCCCCTATAAACCATGAACTAAAAGGTCTGTAGACTATTCTTCCGTTCCAATATTTGGAACTAATTAAGTATCCTTGGGTTTTAATATAATTGTTCCAAAGCCAATCATTTATTTACCTTATTATATAATTTTTATATTGTATAAGAATTAATATTAAATTTTTGTTGGAAAATGTTATTACATTTGAAAGTATTGTCATGATTTTGGTTTTCTTTTCAAGTTTTGTTGCGTACGCTTACTAACATTGGTTTTCGTTCGACATAGTCACATTAATTATTTGGTTTACAGTTTTGATAATACTTTTAATAAGACTTACATACAACTAACATCTGATAAAAAACTTAATTAACTAAAAATTCCTTAAAAATGTGCCTACTTAATAATTGACTAAAACGTTAATTCTTCCAACCCCTGGTTTTGCGATAAAAAGATTGGTGTAACATGCGTAAGCATATACATTTTTAAAGAATGCAGACTGAAATAATCACGTGACTTTGACCATAGACTTAAATATATAGTAGACGTACTAGTAGTAGTAGAATAACGTACTAATAGTACACTAGTCGTTACTAGGTGGCGCTGATTTTATCTCATACATATTGGCCTAATTATGAACCACGTGGTTTTTCATTCTTCGGTCCTTTCAGTGGTAAAATGTATATTTTATTGTATTACCAAAAAAATATTAATTACTTTTATATATTTTTTTTTAATTTATATTTATCACGAATGAAATATCTAAATGATTATAACTCGACAGTAATGTATATGGTACCTTTCCAGCGTACGCGACGCAATGGGAAGAGCTTCTAAACGAGCAGCTGGCCGTGCTGGCGCAGTCCCGCGACCTGGTGGCGGAGTTCCGCGCCAAGATGCAGCAGGAGGAGCACATCAGCCGCCGCATGCAGCCGCCGCACCACTAGCACCACCCCCACCACATAACACCCCCCACCCCAGACGTGCTGCTAGGGAGTTCCAACTGGTAACTACTTGTATGGAACCGGTGATTCGTGTACTTTGAAGTCGTATAATAGAGAATTGTACTCTGTTACCTAATTCAAGGCAAAATAACCCTTTCCTTAGGTTTTCAACGTTTTCGTGTATTTTTGTATGTTTAGTAAAGAAACCACGGTGATATAATGTATGTACTGATAATTTTAATCCTCTGATGTAAAAAGCTATTTCATTTACCTGTATTTAAAGAAATTCAAACGAAAAGTAAGCGAGTGAGGTTATAGTTTTAGACTTTAATTGGGTAGCAGAGATTACAGTCGAAATTCGCTCGGCTAAAGTTGTGTTAGTATTTTCTGTACCGCTTTTTGCGTACTGACTGTGATTCTGTACTATGTGAGTTCAATGTTGGTATACTATAATTACTGGTTGTATTCCCTACATGCTGCTGTGGAACTATTTCACTGTACGGACTTGCACGTCCATGCGATTCCAGGTTGTTGAAATGTCCTTCCGGTTTTTGCTGTGAGTGCTAGTATCCTAAAAAAATATGAATAATCAATCCGGTAAAAAAATATTGGACACGTATTTTTTTGACACTTTAATATTAGCGCCACGGACGCTTAAAAGCGTCACGAGCTGTCGTGTCCACAGCGCCAAGAATACCTATAAGTGTTATTGCATATGCTGTCAAAGTAACCTTATAGTAAGTTTATATTGGATTGCATCCGTGATCTTGGTCAGCGAGTGAGGTCAGTTTGTATATGTTGGTGTTCAAAGGGTTAACTGATGGTATAATCATATTTTTTGAGGACAAGCCTAAGATAACCGTAATCTTGAGGGAGTTTCCAGAACTTGCGTATTTTGGTAGCGCGGCGTCGCTGGCGATCAGACCGGTCGGGTTATGCTTAGGGTTCATTCTCCCATGAAATTAAAACCTACTATCAACCGTCATTGGAAATCTTTGCATGAAATGGAAAAGTAAATAACAATTATCCTCGTAATAGCGGCACTATTTACTTTTTTTATTTTTATCATTGTTTTTCTATACGGGATGATACGACGATACGGCTTATGCGACGTGACTCGAATTAATATGAAAACGTTACGAATAGGTTGTATAGGAATAGGTCGTACGAGACTGAATCATCACTGATCTTTTTGTTTACGAGTTTACTTTTTATTCTAGAAGACTCTCTTCCTGTAATTTGTTTCTTGTTAAAGTTGAAAGATACAAGTATGTTTTACTGGCATTAAAGCGAGCGGCGAGACGGTCGCGTGTTTTCGTGTGCGGCCTTAGTAATGTTGGCATGTCTATATAGCGTATTTGTTATCGTGCTCTTCTCTACATTATAAATAATATGTTCATATTAATCATCGATTATTACTTAATTATTAATAATTTATTAAAATACGGTGAGAAATCACTAGTAAAGCTAGCTTGATATTTTCCTGATACGGTTGAAAATAATACACAAAAGTGGGCAAATCCAGGCGTTATTTTTCTAATGCTGAAAAAACAAGTGTCTATTGGTTATTAAATGTTGTTTCTGACTCACCCCGGCTCGCCGGCGCCGGCGCCGCGGCCAACTCTCCCATGTAAAAATGTAATCTGTACTCGTCGGTCGGTACTAGAACGTTCCTTGGCCAGTTTAACAGCTTTGTATAGTTTTTCTATTATTCTAGTTAATCATTTTCTTTTTAAACATGAACCATAACTTTGTTATATTTTTTTATGTGTGTGCTACTTTGAAGTCTGCCTAGAAACGAGGAGATAAACTAATTCCAACCGTCAAAACGTTCAGATGTCCATTGTCCAGTATCGTCCCTTCTGATCTTACAATGAAGTATTATGTAAGTACCTGGCCTGTTAAACTATCTTCCATTTCCTTTTCGAATGTCGATTTACAGGTATCTTCCTAGGAATGAGGTTCATTATTGAGTCTACGCAACTGTTCTCTTATATTCGCACTTAGTGTGAGTGTGATAGGTTTGAGAAGACTCGAGTTTGGCGTTAGTGTATCTACTGCTTATTTTCTGAACCTCGTGTAAACTGTACTTGGAATATGAACTTAATTTCGATTGCAGTATGAGTGTGAGCTTCAGAAGATAAGCTGTGGTACTCGTATATTTCCTTCTTTGGATTAGAAAAATCGTGCGATTTTAATCTGGCTAAGATTCCTCTTATTTTCTTTAGCATTTCTTTTCAGAAAAACAAAACCTATTTTAATGTATTGCTTATATAACGTGGTCGAATTTGACCGGTATTTTTCTAATCCTAAAAATCGAGGTATAAGTTAGTGTACAATGACATTGTCGTAACGGATGCCGTCGCGTTGTTGAAATGATAGACTGTTACTGTAATGTAAGTGTTTGAAGCACAAACCGGCGAACACCGAGAGCGCGCTGTGTATATATGATATCGTTAAAGACTCGCGGTCTAGTGTATACTGTATAGTTATTTACTAATCTGCTGGTAATAGAGGAGATTCCTTTGCATTGAAATCGTCGAATTACATCCTAAGCGGCTTCTGTAGATTTTAAAGCGCTAGATTTGGAGTCTACGCGTCTTTTCTTGAATATGAACAAAGATGTATTTTAAACATGGAAAAACAGCACTGGAAACAATTTCCTCTTAACATAAGTGACTTACTGATTGCATTTAACTCATCTAATGGCCTATCTCTTAGAATTATGTTGGAGGATTCTTTGTAACTCGTCTAAAAATCGGTGTTATTGGAGATTAATAATCACCAAATTATTTCAATGCTATCCATTGCTTTATTTTCTGGTGATATTTAAAATAGTTGCGAGACAGTTTTACACGTGTTGCAAAGAATCGCCTAAAAGACGATATAATTGTAGATATATTCGTATTAAATGTGAGATGGGGTGAGTACAAACCACGCCTCAGCGTGTCCACTGGTTGACAATGAAAAATTATAGTAACGATTAGTTGCCAGAGCTTGATCTTAAACGCATTTTACATAATTTGGTGCATTAGAGCGCTGGTGCTTAGTCGTAATGTTACTTTTATTTAGATCAAGTTCTTAAAAATCCTAATGCAACAAATTTCCGAGAGATTGAATAGATCAGTAATATTGTCAATTTGATTATATTATATGAAAGCGAGCTCAAATATTGTTTAGGAGCCGGAGACTTAAACAGTATTCGTTGAATGTACTGCCTTATTCTGCTTGTTATTAATCGTTGTTTAAATTGTAATAATTATATTCATATCATTATCATTGTGTTTCGATGTACCATACCACGACATCAAGCACCCATAGGTGTTGTGTATTCGAGAGAGTCATGCTAGAGTGAGAAGTAAAACTCTTAAATAATAAAGTTATAGAAGTAGGTTTTGCTTTAATTTCGATGTTTTTTTTTATTGAGCGTAAATTTATTCATTGTAACATATAACTGAAACTCTCCCGAGTACGTAAGACTGGTTGAACCACGAAAAGAAGAGAAATGTAATGTACAAAGCAGTTATAGACCAGTCTAATATTTCTTATTTTCGTGGTCCCTGGCAGTGTTCTACTACCTATATTAATTGTGCCTAACAAATGAACTAAAATCCATATGCAATGTGGAATCGACGTGTAAGTGGTTGTGCTAAGAATTTAGTGATGTTATAATTCATTCCGTTGCTTATTATCGCGTTTCGTTTTGGTTGGAAATGCTTCAATGGCTATGGTACCCTGGTGTACCTTGTTTTTGAGTATTGGAAAGGAATTGGGATCAGGGTAAAACTTCTTGGTGCTCTTAAAGCCTCGTGGAAACATTTTGAAACGGCGATGGATCTACTCGCAACGTAACGATTTCAGTAACGCAAGTAAATAACATTTGATACACTTCGTTACAAAGTATACGCGATTAGTGCGACCTTCATACGGGCGTGCAAATGTGTGAATTCCAATGTATTCCAACCTAACTGAACCGAAAATTATAATGATTAAGCTTGTCAGACCCAAGTAGTTTTGTCCTGAATTGTTTGGAGTAGTGTTAACACTAAATTGTTAGAGGCCTAGATGTTGGGAGATTGTTGCCGGTTGTATAGCCAAGGTCTTATATCGATGCGATTTATTGGACAAAAATATGTGTTGAGTACACACCTTATTGTTATAGGATTAAGATTATTCATAAACGTCTTAGAAGCCTCATTTAGTTATTTTATTTTTTGTCTGCTTCTAACAAACACAACTGTCAAAGTGACAAATTAAAGGAGAGCTGTAAAACGTTTATGAATACCCTACCGTGAGGGTTACCCTAAAATCAGACCTTGACTGTATACGTAACCTGACGGACCGTTACATGGCAGAGACAACCCTAGCGGACCCGCAAGGATCTGATCCTAACCACGTTAGGACCCAGCTATCAACAGTTAGGGCATGTGCTAGATAAAGGAATTACCTAACATGAGCCGCTTCAATAAATTCTACACACAGATTTCTCTTTTTCTATTTAATCTTAATTTATTATTTTACATTACAAATAAAAATAGTATACGTTCTCATTTCATAAAAAGTGTAAATATTTTTTTATTAAAAAAAATAGTAAAACTGGACTCAGATATTTATAAATCAGCTCAAACAAAAGATGAGCGGATATCTCAAGCTGTTCAGGGCTATTACCGCGAAAGTAGGAACTCTAACATCGCCTTATCTTTTTCGCTCAAGTGACAAAGATAGAGATCTTTAATTTTCTATGATCGTGGCAACCCTGAAGGCTGTTGATGTCAAATGTCAGCCATATTTATTGCTACGTGTGTAAGGATTGACTCCGTCGACGGCAGCACGAGCTTGCTTGCTGCCCGTCATCCTATAGCTTGTCGACTTATTAGATAGTGCTTATTAATAAATAAAAAAACTAAATCAGTACTCTGTATCAGAGTCACTGCGTTGCGGCGATTTGATTGTACTGAACGAAATCTCTCTTTATTATTATACATGTTTTAATTATTAATTGTAATATTTGCGTTGACTGTTCGCCGGCGGCGGGCTTGGACGAGGCGGCCGCCTGAGCAATGCTTTATTGTAATAAACATATTTTAACATCGCACATTATAATAAATTAATCGAAATTGAAAAGCATTTTATTTTCCTTGCCTTAAGCGCGGCCTTTCCACTGAGGCGGAGTGAGAGGAGACGTGCGGGAATCAACCAATAGTATCATCCGCTGCTCATCCCCGCCTCAGTGGAACGGCAGCCTATTCGCGAACGTCTCTCATTTCCGCTTCAGTGCGAATTTTAGCCAAGTAGCTACCTTTTGACAGAAGAAAAGTCAAATCATGCAATGTGTGAATGTACTCCAATAAAGATACGTTTTTTTCAGACATTAATTTATAATAGCAATTTTTTTATTTATATAGTTTTAAAATGTCATTCTAAGATGACTGAACGAAAAATCCTACAAACTTTCCATCGGGAAGTAAATATTCATCAAAATATATATGAAGGGATTCTTTTCTTGTCTCATTTTTCGTCATCCATAAATAACGTGTCTTAAGGAACCATAATAAATAATAAAATATTGATATATTTATTTAGGCGATTTTTTAGAAATTTATTAAATGAGGATTTTTTCAAGGTCAATTTTTTGTAGGATTTTCTGTCTACGCAATGATTAACATGACTTTTAAGCCATACAACTAAATACTTCTGCTATTATGAATTATTTCCAAATTTGTAATTTTTCCCATACAAGTGAAAATAAAATGACTGTACTGACATAGATACAAAACTGATGTTTTGCAGGCTGCTTGTCTGAATAGAGAGTAAACGTTAGGATATTACTAATTTTATTATACCTTTGACCGCCAGACGTCAAATAACGCGCAAGTCAAATAACCGGTTTGCCGTGCCGCTGGCGCTGAGGGCACGATTTCTCTATCCGATGCTGGGCGTTCAAAAGGTTAAGAATATTTGTATGGTAAAAATAGTTGGAAATGTAACACAATTGGTGTTATACCATTTTTTATACAAATAAACTATCTGTAGAAAATTATGAAAAAATTTCAGTCGGAAAGACCTACTCTTTACCAAGGATGGAAGTAAGGATAAATAAAATTGGTAAGTTATATGTATTACAAACATTATTTATTAAGAAACGTACTTAGTAGTTTGTACTGGTATCATGAAATTGCTACACTTAAATAAAATGAATTATTATCGGGAAGACGGATTTTCGAACCTAGGAAAGGACCGCATTAATTAATTTTAAACTAGATCAATATACAGTACAACTGATCCATAACCGCGAATCCCTTCGTCCTGTTCGCCTGTTTGTTTCTAAACGGTGTTTTTTTCAATAACTGGCCATATTATTATTGTGTGAGGGGATTTGGTAAGCCATACTAAACAACTTAGGTACTATGGGACCAACTCTACTAACGGGGAAATCACAAAAAAATATTGACCGTTTCACGAAACGTTTCGGCCGATCAGACGTCAGCGTTTTCTACGGAGAAAAAAAATGTTTTTTTTTTAAGATTTCAGGGGTGGTCCTATAGAAAAAGTTGCTCAGTATGACTTACCTAATCAAGTAATCACTTCTCACAATATGTAATTGAAAAAATATCCTGTATATTCTCGAACATGCATGATTGAGGCAGATAGTGATCACGGTTGTTCACGTTCAATAGATATAATATGGTAGTGTACGAAAAAAGGGCCCATTTAGCATTTCCTAAAAATATAGGCTATTTAGTACGAAAAAAATATTAATGGATGCTGTTTACAAAAATGTGTCAACCCACATTCGTTTTGCAATAGATGTAAACTTTAATACGTCGTGTATTGACTACATCCGTTGCAATTGAATTTAAACCTAAAACCTCCGAGTTAAGGTTCAAATTAGGTTGAATTAAGCTCTCATTTAAATGAATTAGCAAAACGTTACTATTTTCAAGATATTTGGCATTTTTGGAAACATCTTCTGAATCCGTGCGGCCTATGTACATTTTTAGAGTTGACATTTTATTGTAAAATGGATGTATTTTTTACAAAACAGCATCCAAATGCTTAAAAGTAAATGAGCTTTTTGAAGCCAGTTTGTGATAATCTCTGAGCAATAAGGCTTAACGTAACATTTTATTATGCTCTACATATTCCACAAAAATAAATAGGCACCTATTAGGTCACAAGTATATAAACAGCAGCATCAATAGTATCACAGACAAAAGGTCGCACTAGAATAGACGTGTTGTGGAATAAACAAACAACATGATCAAACTAAATTCTTTGGTCGAATTAAAACATACCTAATAAAAACCTCATACATATTACATATATAATTTTTCGCTAAAATACATAGACGGAGAGCTAGCCACGTCAGATATGACACAATAATGAGAGCGACGAAACCCCTATAGCCAGGTGGCTATACTATGCTTCTTTATAGATCTGATCATCTGGCAGCTGTTAAGTGGTGGAGATATTAAAATATTTATAACGGATCACTCACGTAAGAGAGAGTGAGTCTTATAGTTAAAAGTGGTGGAGGTTAAAGAATGCAAACCACTTCAAGAAAACAGATCATAGAGTTCTGGTTTTGATGCAATATTATGAGAAATTATACAAGTCATTCGTTTATATGATTGTTTAATTACCTTCAGTTAGTTTTAAGAAAGTGTCCTTGTTTTGTGTTAATAAATGTATTTTCTTTCTTTTTTTTTCTTTTTTTTTCCAAAAGTTACTATTGGGGGAAAGTAGTGCCAAACGACGTATAATGTAATTCATAGTTGTTTCTGTTTCTGCAATAATATGCAATGTTTTTTATTCCAATGTGAAAACATAGGTCCTGACCCCCATAACTGAGTCCATTTTTCAACAGTTTTTACCTTTTTTGTTAGTGGTACTATTTTCAAATTAAAGATTTTTGCTAGTCTGTAACTCTGACCTCCACCCATTAAAAGCTGCCAGATGGCCGGATAAGGATAGTATAGTAATCTAACCAGACGGGGTTTGTTGCTTGAGAGCCGCAATAATGGCGCAAAGCAATAATGAGTTATTGTGTCATATCTAACGTGGCCAGCTTAGTCCATTACATTCGGCACTAGACATCAATGGCGTCAAATCACGCGCACGGAAAGTCGTGCCCTCGGCGCCAGCACGTGATATCACGTTAAACATATAACCGGTTTATTTTGAGCACTTGCGCGCGTTGGCGCTGGGGGCAAGATTTTTCCTTCCTATGCTTGGCGTTAAAGGGTTTAAGTGACGGACTCATTTTAATATTAATTTTGAAAATGTGTCCAAATACGAGTGTCAATTCAGAGTTACATGTTTGTATACATTAATTTGTATGAAAAGTGTATGCAAAAATGAAATGGTTTTAAGTAATAAAAAAATAGGAGAAACATTTTTTGGACGCGAAAAAATCTATTTTTATACGTAACTTGTCGTCTCAGCCATTCAATCCTCCATACAAAACCAATATTTTTTTCGCGTTAAACAAATTATTTATTAGTTTTTCATTATTAGAATACGATACCAATTATGCCCTTAAAAGGATAGCATTTGTTACACCTCACAAAATAAATAGTAGCCGTTTCACACTTTCCACCTACAACAACTCCATGGAGATTTCAGATTTCTATTAAGTTGCTAAACAAAAAGTAAAATAAAGCCTAATTTTAAATCACGCCACCCTGAGCAACCTCAAAATACTGTGCGTTAAATAATCTATCCACATAAATACGACAATTTTAAATAAATAACAATATTCACATAACATACCGAAATGCTGTGTCATACACGAATTTAACAAGTATTTTATATTTACAATTAACATTTCACCCCCTTATTCATAAACGTCGCTCTCAATTAGTTGTCCTTATCTGTCACTTTGACAGTTGTGTTTGTTAAAAACAGACAACCCATGAATTAACTAATCGAGGCCTGAGAGATGTTTATGAATACGAGGTTAATTTCCAAATATGGATTTCACTAATAGGTACATAGTTGAACCCGCCAGCAGGTTCGTTTTGGAAGCGTTACAATAGTGATTGTTAGGGGTTATTAAATTAATATTTTATACAAAGTAACTATTATGAAGCTGGTGTCAAATAATTTTGCTATCACGTGACACACAATGTATTCCACACCATCTAAGAGTGTCCGGTCGGGCCGATCACAATCACACCAGCGCCACGAAACCACGAGGTATATGGCCACAAACAGTACCTAAATTACAGCAGAGGCCGAGAAGACAGGCGATACCGGCCAAGTATCTACCAAGAATACTGCCTACTGTTGACTGACCACTTCTAATCCCTATTGCAACGGTATAAGGTCTACCGATGGTAAATTAAGGGCGTTGCCGTGTGTACATTATCCTAGTAAAAACTAGTGGGGTCACAGCGGGTCCTCCATCTCGAGCTCGCCGGCCAGGATATGCGGGTCGCCGATGGCGGGCACCATGTGAGAGAACTCGCTCGTGGCCCACAGGTACAGGTTGAGCGTGCGCTCCGTGCATTGCGCTATGAACCTGCAAAACGGCGTGATACTGTAATTGGGTATACTTAACCTTTTGAACGCCAAGCATCGGACGGAAAAATCGTGCCCTCAGCGCCAGCAAACTGGCTATATTTTGGACGTGATATCACGTCCTGGCGCTGACGGCACGACTTTCCGTGCGCGTGATATGACGGTTTTCGCGGTCAAAGGGTTAAAAAAACATAGGTCGTATTCTAATCTATATACATATAATAAAGCTGAAGAGGGTCGAAAGTCTGTACATGGAAGATATTCGAAAAAAAGTTGGTTGGGGATTCTTAGAATCGATAACAGAACACGTTCCAACAGTTTTTAGAATTTTTGTCTGTTTATCTGTTTGTCTGTTTATTTGACCGCGCATCACGTGAAAACGGCTGAACGGATTTTGATGAAATTTTTTATAGAGATAGTTTGAGTCCCGGGAAAGGACATAGGATAGTTTTCATCCCGAAAATCAACCCTGGAGGGGGTGAAAAGGGGGTTGAAAGTTTGTATGGAGAATTTTTAACCACTGAACAGATTAAGATGAAAATTAGTACATATGTAGATAATTTGAGTCCCGGGAAACGACATAGAATAGTTTTCATCCCGAAAATCAACCCTAGAAGGGGTGAAAAAGGGGTTGAAAGTTTGTATGGCGAATCAATAACCGTTGAACGCTGGAGATGCTCTGGGGAAGGATATAGAATAGTTGATATCCAGAATTCATTCCTTAACGAGGGATTACTAATTCCACGCAGACGAAGTCGCGGGCAAAAGCTAGTTTTTAGAATATATTTAGACACGATCTTCAATGCATTAACTATGCAATATACGTAATAGTTAACATCTCAACTACTGGATCAAAATTTGCTTGAAAATTATCCCGATGCAACTCCAACACAACACTACTAATTGGTTGATTATATGAGCGACGTGGCATGTCTCACCTGACGAACGGCCGCACGTCCCCCTCGTTAGCAGTCTGCAGGTGGTGGTAGTAGAGGTGGCGGTGCTGCTTGGGTATGATGACGGGCGGGAAGCCGGCCTGCATGAGCACCAGGTTCATGAGGAGCCGCGAAGTGCGCCCATTACCGTCGATGAACGGGTGGATGTGGACCAGCTTGTAGTGCGCGAGGGCTGCGTATCTGAAAACAATATTGAAACTTAACCTTTAAACCGCCTTACAAAGTTGAACTTTTAACAATGAAGTCTGTCATATCAGGACGCAGCACGCACAAATAAACACGTCTAAATGACGGAGCCTCAACCGACCCCCAGCTGAACTCGATGATTAGACTAGCGCTTAAATTTAACTATAAAATAAATAAAAGAGGAAATCTTTATTTAAAAAGTGTTATTTTATACAACGATGGTGGCAAACAAGCGTACGGCCCGCCCGATGGTAAGCATTCACCGTAGCCTATGGACGCCTGCAACTCCAAAAGAACTCACATGTGGAATACCCTAAATTATTTATTTTTCTGAAGAAAAAAACCTAAAGAATTGTATGTGAGATGTCACAGCGAGTTATTTACTGATTATAAAATTATTGTGATGATAATATTATTTATCTACGCGGGGAATCCATTATAAATAATAGAATAGTGACTGTAGTTAATAACAATAACAAAATACCAAACCATGAGTATATTTAAATCAAAATAATATAAACAACACAATAAGTTAAACAAGTTATATATTTTTTATTACGACGACAGTGGCAAACAAGCATACGGCCGGCATGGACGTCTGAAACTCCAGAAGTGTCACATGCGCGTTGCTGACCCTCTATTATAAAGAAGCATTCACTCTGTTGACGGTTGATTGTATAAGAGGGTTCTCCAGTGTCAAAACACTGCATCAAATTTGAGGAGGAATTATTAAACTAATAGGATTATTTATCTTGTAAAATCAAAACAACTACATTGAAACATATAATTTAACATGGATGATATTGTCTATGGTTGCGATAGTTATTCATGAAATAAAACAACTTGAAAGAGATTATATCATTATCGCGTATACATCCCATCCATGTCATTTTAATTCAGTATACGGCGATGTAATCCATTTAGAGTTATTTTATTTCACTAGCATGGATGAGTCAATGGGTGATTTATTTGCAATCTATAATCTTAAAAGTGGGCGCACAAATATTGAATGACTGCCAGCTGGCAAGTTCAATTGCTTGAGGTCAATAACATCAGCAATGTCATGTGGCTTTCAGATCTTGTAGTAAGATTAAACAGTATCTCAATTTAACCCTCTCACAGCTGTCTGAAAAATACTTGTCGAAATTTGAACTCTGAAACATTATTTATAGAGTTGTTCATTTTAACTGCTGTAATTAAGAGGCTTTCACCCAAAAGGGATCCACATCAAAAAATTAAAAACTATGTACAACATAAATCTACTTAATAATAAAAAAAAGCTATTTGTATGTCTTTCCCGACCACAGAAAGGTGTAAAGCAATATTCATTTTGCAGCATTCTTTAGTAAATGATGCAAACTAGTCACTGGACCATGACTAATAGTACAGTACAGGAACAGTTTTGAACTTTTATAATTCACAAGTGCGATTTTCATTTTTAGTTACAGAATATAATATGATTGATTAGTCATAGTAAAAAATATTTTCTAACAGTTATTGACGATGCGCTAGATTATATAGATATTTCTTAATAACACAAAGGAAAGATTATCCAAATTACATTTTTCTTTACCACACTATTGCATTTAACTATTTCAATATCATCTGTCATTTTATAACAGTTTGGTCAATAGATTATGTGAGCATATTCGTAAACAATTCGTAAAAACATGCGTGACCTTGAATTCTAAACGAACAACAAATGGCTAAGACGACGAATGCTATTGACAAAATCGTTATAATATGTGAAGTTATGTAGCAATAATAAAAAGCGATAGTCTGGTAGAGAAAAATAAAACTTGCATAATCTTTTCTTAATGTAGCAAACAAATACGTGTATTATACCTAGCGCAATGCTCACAATTGTTAGAAAATATTTGTCATTATTAGTACTTAACGTATTCTAACGGGGCACAATATAAAATCGGACTTGTGAGTTTTGTCATTTTTATAGGTTAAAAAGGTGTTGTTGTACTCCACTATAATATCAGTAATATCCTAATCGAACACACTCGTTCGATTAGGATATTACTGATATTAGTCATGGTCCAGTGACTATTTTGCATTATCATTTAGTTGCCAGAAGTTCTTACAAACAACTTCTGGCAACTGGGACGTATTGGCATTTTAATAGCTTTTTGATTTTGAGTGTTTGTTCGATGATAACTTTAGTAACGTTTTTCTGATCTTTATGAACTTTATTGGGGTTGTACCAGATATACATAAAATTTGAGAGTTTTTATGAGCTGGATTAATCAATAGAGGAAAGGCCAATTCGTAGGAGCTATCTTATTTTCGATGTTCGTAGGACCCAAAAGGTTTATACCAACAAGTGGTATCGTTGGAATCAGCATGAGCTACTGATTATCAAAATATCTCTTGTCACGTCATAAAGTGGTGGAATAAGTTTTTATGACGTCACAAAAATGGCGCGCGACTTAGGGTTAGATTTTGTCGATTATTTCAAAAACTATTTAGTCGATTTAAGCAAACAAGGTGTCATATGATTGATATTTTCATGCTTAATAAAATATGTAAATCTTCCTTCAACCAAAAAGTTAAATAAAAGCCAAATTTATTTTTATTTACATTTCTAACACGCATTAATTTACATTATTAATTATGTTAAACTTTATTGCACAATAATAAAAAATAAGTCCAAAAGGCGCACTTAATGCTTTAAGGCATTCTGTTCCAGTCAACCATAGCGCAAAACAGAAATTTGCTATGGTGTGTGCAGTGAGATAAAAGGATTATGAAATTATTAGTCTCTCTCACGGCCGTGTTATCATTTTCCCGTAGCCATTCAAGCTATTTTCGACGCCCTCTAATTTTGGTATTCTCAGTGAAAAAGAAGTCATAACACAAGGAAGACATATTCTCAAAATCATTAAATTTTTACTTACTTATAATTTAAGAATTATTGCAAGTCAAAGTTCCTTAGTTTTATTACTGAATGACTATTATATGACAGATCATACGAATTCTAACTCTAGCTAATACACAAAAGCTCCAAATTTTTAATACATCTAGTATTAGAGCTATAAAGCCTCTGAAAATCTTAACATACTGCAATGTCAGCCGGGTTGCCTGGTTTTACAAACTTTACAAGTAAATTGCAATCCCATATAAAGAACTGCAAAGTTATATTTTCAGTTGATAACATTTTGATATTTTTTGACCATAGTAGTTGATAGCAAAATAAAGGGTGGTTCATGGGTGAGAAGAGGTATGGGAATGTGCACGGCAAGAACGTGGAAGGAGAAAAGGGAGCCTTACTTACAAAAAGGAATGAGATCCCATTAAAAATATTACATGTGAAAAAACACAAGACTGGCAATACTTACTGTTCTTAGACCGCAAAAAGTATCGATATCTAAAGAAAACCAAGCCGGTGTCCTTAGAACTCAATCCCCACTGGAGTTTACTAACAACAGTTCATTGTGGCCGTTTCAAAATTAGATGTCTATATTTTTATAATAAATAAAATGATTTCGCAGTTGCACAGGACAATTAAATAGAAACGCAATAAAGTCTATCTAACGATATCGGATTATGTACCTAATTTTCCCGACGATATACATATTTTTAGCTGTGGAAACGCTAGATCATTCTATTCCATACAACCTTTGGGTGCTTGACATAATGCAAAAGAATAATTCGTTCACTCCGAACTTCTCTGTTTGTATGTTAGTTGTTGGAACTCCTTAAATTTAAATAAATAAATAAGTTAACCTTGATACTCGCACTAGGCATGCCTATATCGCGGAGACCAATATCACATGTTATGACAATATAATTATGCTATAACCGGTTGACAAATTAAAGATTTATTTTTTAAAGTATGATGTTGTCTACAACCAACACATATTACTTAAGCTAATTTATTATAACTATACTTAAGTAAAAGTGCATCAAATTAACTCTAAGCTTATTTTGACTAACGAAGATCTAACTTTTTCTGATTTGGATAATATCTTCAGTATATTCATAGGTGAAGCTGGCTAGCCATTGCTTTTGCTTTTGTAATGACTTGTTTGGCTTTAAAAACGGGTTTATCTTTAATGTCTAAGTGTCTAGTCACGGAATTATAAACAAAACTAGATATATACGGTTCAAATCGTTTTGCAAGGGCAGTATTGACGGACGAAACCTGTGTTCGATACACTCTTCGTTTCAAGTATTTGCTTGTGCTTATCAACAACAATTAATTTTGAGTAGGTAAATTGACGAACCGTCAACACCTCGGACTTTTTATATAGTAAAAGTGTGGAACACCGGAAGGGTTTCTTTAACATTGTTTTAAGGACAGCACGCTGTGCTCTTTCGGCCTCGATGATAACTGTTTTACAAGAGCTGCCCCAACAGCGTAAACAGTATGTTAAAAACACACTGTAAAATACACTACTTATTGATAAAATGTGTAATGATAAGGCTAAATAGAGGTAAAGATTATTACATATACACCATATTCAAATATTTCTTTACAATATGTAGAGTTATAAATTAGGACTTAAATATGAGACTAATAATTACACAATCCTTTTATCTCACTGCACACACCATTGCAAATCTCTGGTTTGCCCTATGGTTGACTGGAACAGAATGTCTTAAAGCATTAAGTGCGCCTTTTGGACTTATTTTTTTATTATTGTGCAATAAAATTTAACATAATTAATAATGTAAATTAATGTGTGTTAGAAATTTAAATAAAAATAAATTTGGTTTTTATTTAACTTTTTGGTTGAAGGTAGATTTACATATTTTATTAAGCATGAAAATATAAATCATATGACACCTTGTTTGCTTAAATTGACTAAATATTTTTTGAAATAATCGACAAAATCTAACCCTAAGTCGCGCGCCATCTTTGTGACGTCATAAAAACTCATTCCACCACTTTATGAAGTGACAAGAGATAGTTTAATAATCAGTAGCTTATGCTGATTCCAACGATACCACTTGTTGGTATAAACCTTTTCAGTCCTACGAAGAATTCTCCGCTTCAACTTGGCCACCCCACTACAAGGGGTTGTGGACTTTGAAGGCGAAAAAATCCTCATATGGGTCTTGTTATATTGGTCAACTCATTTGCAAGTAAATCGTGACTTCTTAGTTCGCGGTGGACTACTAGTTTATCCAATTTCACATTATATCATTATACAAACGAAACTCATCAAGTTAAATTTTATTTCTTGTGATGAGGATAAAATCCACAGATGGTAAATAGTCCCAACTGTCTGTAGTTTTTTGGCGCCCTACATATGTTTTGAGAATTGACCATACAGATTTGACACATTCAATATTTAGAGAATCAGTTTCTTTTTATATTGGCTTTGTTGTTGCAGTTTGACTCTTCCACTAGACCTTTCAGAAGCATATTTTATGCTTGTTACCAACCACTTACCTCACAGGATGTAAGTCTAATGCATCTTCAGAGTTCAGCCACTCTAAAAACTGCTGCATCAGCCGCTGTATCTCTGAGGGCCCGGGTGGGATGTGCCCCCCCACATAAACCTGCGTCCGCCTGAACTGCCCTCCTTCCACAGGATCTACATGACCGAGAACTCTTTTATGTATCTCCAATATGTCCCCCATAGTGATATCTCTCAACCGATACAGCAATGTTGAATTTATATATTTCATTGCTGCATCCAAACCTAAAATCTCATTATGTTCATCAATGCTTTTGCCAGAAACGGCTATTCTAGTCTCTAATATACTCCTTGTTTGTTGTAATGTCATTGTATTCCCTTCAATACCAACCGTGTGGTAAATATGTTGGAAATAAGCCTCTTTCTTTGCTCTCCGTAAAGCGGAATTGTTTTCAGGTATTGATGACAGTGCGTCTCGTTTTTCGTCTATTTTTCTCAACATTTCTCTGTCTAAGTTTTCTACTATGCTGGCTGTGCGTTGCCGGTTCATCAGAGCTCCGGTATGTTCCGGATAATTACTTAATGCTAATGTGTAGAGTTGGTCAGCTCTGAGTACATCTTTCTTTGTGTCTTCTAAGAATTCTCCGTAGTGGTTTAGTACATCTGCGTGTTTAGGGGAAAGTGCAAATGCATGCTGGAAGAGTTTTAACGCTTTATCAGGTTTTCCATGCTTCTTCATCTCTAGAGCAGCTGTTAGTGACACTACAGCTTCAGCATCCCGCACGGTATCCCTAGGCTTGGCCGACGGCAGCGGCGCTTCCTCGGAAACCGTCTCCAGGTAGTTACCATACAACCCAATAGGTATTGGGAAAAAAGGCTTAGAGAATTTAGCTTCGTAAGTAAGTAATTTGTGCAATGAAATAACCACAGCCAACGTACACACCACACTGGACCATATCAACACCGTTCTAAACCTTTCTAAAATCATATTTGTGTGTAAACATTTAGTATCACTATACTTCATTTCCTCGGACTTCGGCGTCCTACCTATGAACAACATGGTACTGAATGAAATATCTACAGCAGATTGTTAAAATCACTGGAAATAATTTAGATTGCATAGTGTATTGCTAAAATTTTTAGAGAGCGTCGAGCGCTAATAATGTGAAACCACGTAATTCCATAGTTTGATGACAGTATTGACAAGTGACAGATGAGAAAGAAGTGTTTTGACAGATCGACGGACAGCTGTTGACATACAACCTATTCGAACTACGTAAAAACACTTCAAGTCGAACTATGCGAGGGTTGAATAACAATGACTTGAATAACATACAATTTAATGCAGTAACACTGTAGACAATGGCGGTAAAATTTAAAGTGTGATAAAGTTACTTTACTTTTAGTTTTTTTTTGTGGTAAATAAAACATTTATTTACATAACTAAATATACAGAGGTACTACAGTACAAATACTAAACTAAATTAATAACTAGCTCAAATCTAAACTAGGCCCTTTAAATAAATCTAAACTTTTAGTTTAGTTTTATTTTCCTTGTTTAAAAGGAAAATATACAAGCACATTACTTTACATACTTGGATTTCGACTGAATCCTATATATTCGACTGGATTCCGCTGAAATCTGGGCTGAATTGCGTTAAAAGTGTGTTGCGCCTAAATATAATTCTACCATAAGTACCCATATTTTCATATCGACATATTTCAGTCCCCGCTTCGTTCGAGGCCGACCATTTGTCATTAATAACACGAGTTATTAGCATACCCCGGGGTTTTGGGTGCGGGAATGAATGACATAAGCCAAAGAATATGTATGAATTAAATAACAGAATGTATACTTACCTACTGAATAATTTATTGAATAAAAAAATTCAAAAAAAAACATACGTTCAATTATTGATTTATTTGAAAATATTTCATTTAACTACGCTTACGAAGCCGCGGATAACATCTCGTATGATATCAAATAAATGCTCAGTAATTTATTATCAACCTCTTCAGTTCAGTTCTTACTCATGTATTTATAAATTAATAAACACTTCAGAGATATCTAACGTCAAGATTTATATTTGACATTCAATGTCTGTCATACATACCATGACTATGCATTGTTACAAGGCAAAGAAATAGAATTGCAATCGCAAACACATCGTGCAACAATTGACTTCTTCAAAAAATTTAAATGTGCACCTATTACGACTGTCGACGTAGAAAGATCGTTTAGTTTGTTGAAATGGATATTTACAGCTAGACGCCGAAGCTTAACTGTTCCAAATGTAGAAAAAATATTAATTGTTTATTTTGAAAATCGTGTTAACTAATAATTGACGGCAGGTAATTAATTAACATTATTTTTATTATTATCTCGAAGGGCTTGGTAGAAATGCTAAAGTCCCTGCTACTTAAGTTAAAATTAAATTGTAGTTTGTTTACAATTCGCAGGAAGGTATTTATTCATTAGGCACAATATGATTATTTGTCAATATAACCTATCTGTTTATCTCTACTCTTTCTCAAGTTATTCCCGCACCCAAAACCCCGGGGTATGGTTATTAGTCTACTACCTTTAGGTTAGGTTTAGAATTGACAGACTTCGTGAACCTATAGTTGTAGAATGTGTAGGTACAGTCGACGTCAAAATGTTTATACTTTTTCAATTTACTCCATTGTAATAAGGTGCAAAAGACATATCTTTGACGTTGACTGTACGACACGACCGCAGTTAGGATTTTTGTAAAATAAATAACACGGCAGGTATCTCTTATAGCTTTGTATTTGAATAGTTTTTTCGTTCTCTCAAATAAATAACAAAACTTACACACTAAACATTCAGATCATTGTTAATAAACAAAATACTAACGATTGAACTGCATATATTTGCTATTATTTATTGATACATTTCGTACAATATTTATAAGACTCACAGGATAAAAAACATCTTTTTCATGATGCCCTTTCGTTAGTTGTTACAGTTAATAGGTCTGGACTTCCATAATGTAATGATAAGTGACCTTTGCATTTGCTTAAACTAACTATAAATTAAAACAATCATAAAACTAGTGCTCATTTATAAATGTAGAATTAACTTTAGCTATTTTCTCAGGTTGAGAGAAAAGCAGCTAGCTCTACTTTTAGATATAAGCTTGTAATTAAATAAACCCCCTGTTAATTCTTTAAGCTGCTTGATAGCTACGGGAAGGCCTTTTAATTACGCTCATGCAAATGCTCCGAGCGTCACAAACAAAACACGAACATATTGCGCCTATTACATCTTCCTTTATGTTGGTCATTCATTTGTGACGCACTCGCTCGACTAGACCTTTCTGTCGCATACAAAACAATATCGCGCAAAGCGCCAAACACACGCAGTCAACGCCAAGATTGAGTATCTTGCTTCTGTATCACATCGCGCTTATATACACCTCGTAAATCCATGAGAACTCATGAACAGCATTACTGAGACAGTGCAAAAATACGTCGAAATAGCGACTGCTTTTTGGCGACATCGCGCATAGTTGCAGCCCTAACTTCCTGCGCTTTAGGAGCGTGGCAATACCAAACTGGCAACACCACATTTTCACCGACACTACTGATACATTACACTACACTTAAGACTACTGATGGCAGTACCTCTGCAGGAAATTAAACAGCGGACAACTAGTTTCAACATCAAGCAGCCCCGATGGCTCTGGCTGCAAATTCATGATAAAATAGGTCGCTTAGACCATGGCAAGATCCGTACACTACCTAAATCTCTATTCATGATTACATTTCTGTAGCACGTATCTCTCTATTTGTAGAACGTGCTACACAAATGTAGTCGTTCAAATTCACAACCACAGTGTATGAGCATTAAGCCTATACAATTTGGAACTAAACCTTCACAGTATTCTGCAATCTACGAGCGACCAGCGCTTTAGAGTATCTTTTACATCACACAAATTCGATAATTCCTATCTACAAAAAATACAGACTTCACAGCCCGAGCCGCTTCCTACTTTGCATTAGTTTATTACCTACAAATTATACTTAAATAATACAATTGTAAATTAATTACCTACTAAAACCTACATAAATAATAATTGCGCAAGCGTCGCTTTGCAGTAATATGGTTTTATGTTTAAACGACTTTAAGCTTAAGGCACTTTAGATAGTAAACAAATTGTTACCGACACTAAGAATACTGATATTTTTTTGTAAAAACTACGTTTACTTCTTATTATGACTCAAAACATTGATTTGTAGATCTATCTAAGTATTGTGGTTTTTGAGGTAGATTTGAATAAATTTTACTTCCGAAAATCCAGTCAAAACTACATGTATTTTAAACTAATTTCAATCTGACTAAGGAAAATAACCTGCTAATTAGATACAATTATGGATAAACACTTTTCATCACAACATGTTGAAAAAGAAAATCAGTGCTTGTCATTGTAACCACCTCATCAGGAACCTTTTTTGAAATTAACTACAGTATTGCCCCATAACTGACTTTAGCAGGTAATCTACACTATCCTAAAGTGCGTTGATCCGTGGCGTCGCTGTGACGGTGAGATCACAGAGGCCAGGACTAACGGCACATGGCGTCGACGATCACCATGGTGGAGTAGAGCGAGCAGCCGAGTGTCAGCATGGTGCCCATGGCAATGGTGGAGTGGTAGGTGCGGAAGGCCTTCAGGACCCTGAGGTAGCGGGGGCAGTGCGCTAGCTCGCCGAGGATGAGACGGCCAACCTGTAACAATCATACGCGAACGTGACTTTGGATAATAGGTTAACCTGGTTTCAGATGATTGAGATGCGGGTAGTACTCGTAGCCATTCACAAATATAGATGTGACATCAATTCTTCTCTCTTGTACTAGTTACTTTTAGTCTCTAGTTACTAGTAGATAATTATTGTGCTCTCCTTTAAGACCTTAGTTAAATCCGCGCCGCGGTAGGCATTAACAATATCTATCGGAAAACTTAATGAAAGTGTTCCCCTCGACTCCCGGGTGGGTTGGACTTCTAAGTATCTACTTACAGTACCTACTTGTATTTATATATATATATATATATATATATATATATATATACTTAAGTATACGCCCACATAATTCGATGACACTGCAACCCGAGCCCGTGTTGCTCATTCGTTTTCACAATAGGTATTATTTTCTTACACAATAATGCACCTGTCGTGCCGCTGAATCGCCATTTCACAGACACGTGTATTATTAATTGCATTGGAATTGCATAGTACCTAATTCATCTTTAATTCCTTTTAGGAATTCGCAAGAAAACACCACAGATTAAAGATTGAGTTGGCTTGATATATACCCTTCTCTGATTTATTTATGTGATGTGGAGGAAATGATCATCAGGCTTATAGTTCAACCATACATTTCACTTCAGATACA
Source organism: Pammene fasciana (assembly GCA_911728535.1). Taxonomy (NCBI): domain Eukaryota; kingdom Metazoa; phylum Arthropoda; class Insecta; order Lepidoptera; family Tortricidae; genus Pammene; species Pammene fasciana. Next base: position 19,103,791 of record OU452276.1, on the reverse strand, counting down.
TGGTGTTGGAGAAATTGCAGGAAATTCATGCTATATAGCACTTTATGTATACCTTTTGGCTTCGGCACCTTCGGCCTTTGCCATGTTTCGATCTTTCCCTAAAGAGATTAAATCCCAGACCGAGTACTTTTAGACTAGGTACTTTAGTGTTTGAACATTAGTATGGGCTATGTCTATGGTATGGGTACCAACCTCCTGTCCGCCTCCGGCAGCCTCCTCCATCTGCGTCTTGATGTGCTTGGCGCGCAGCATGGGCTTCACGAGTCGCAGGCGCACGTACGCTTCTATCGCGAACACCGCGGTTAGAAGCGCGAACTAGAACAAGCAAATATACAGGTCAGAAATTATGTAGGTACAGTCAAACGAAGCCGGGACAGGCATGGGCGTCGCCAGCATTTTCTATCGGTAACACTGATCTACCTACTATACATACCTATAATAAAAAAAGTAAAAAAGAAGCACCGGCCACCTCGAGAGGATGGGAAAAGAATCTTTTCAAAAGATCGCTCAGTAAAAAGAGCATATTTGGGTCGACCGACTGGACGCCGTCCTGTCCTATGGGTTTCACAGGTGTTTTATGTGTGATTACGATATGATTGATTTATGAATAAAATCGATATTGCATAGCTTGAATCTTATCTGTGTTATCAAGTTTCAATCTAGTAAATATGCGTAAGTAATTAATTATGCGCGTTACACGTGTTAAATCTAAAACCGATTACAATACCTAATTTATGTTTTAGGTAGCCTGTAGATATTTTTTAGGTATAACTAAACTACTAATATAGATATAGGACCATGAGGCCGACTCACGCGGCTCACGCCCGACTTTTGAGTTTTGACTTTTGAGCGCTCGAATAAAAAAAATACCTCAAATATAATCACACACAAAAGTTTGTCGTCATTATTTTCGGGTGAAATTAATAGTTTAAATAGGTAATCATAGTTTTAAATTCCTATCGCTGTTATTTTTGAAACATCATTTCATCCAAAAGCAAATCCAAATTAGATAAAAGCAAATGGAAATCCGTGATCTCTGCCTACCCCTTTTGGGATATAGGCGTGATTGTATGTATGTATGTATCATTACATCGTTTTATTCAGAGTTAAAAATTTCAGATTCGATCGCTCGAATTTCAAAAGTCGCCCCATATGTGATTTCAAATTCGTAGGATATTTTCAAATTCCATAGGCAAATTGATCATTAGCTAAGCTTAAGTCAATAATGCAGATTGCATTAGGTACAATTTAATACAGTGAAGGCTAATTGAGTAGGTAGGTAACTACTAACTACATACCTATCTTAAATCGTTGGCAAGCATAATAGAAAGAATCATCAATCATGCTAACGAACTAATAATCATTACATCATTAATATTAAGTGCATTGAGATGTAAGCAATCATTACACATTCTTATATGACAAGGTAAACCTTGGTAACGTGCGAATTTGCTAAGAGGTCGTACCTACCTATAGCAATTTTTTTTAAAGGTTAATAATTTCAAAACAATTAAGTACTTACTTACCTACGTGTTCAAACGATTGTTTAAACCTTCTCTAGCATAACTGTATTAAAATAGCTAAAAATGCTTTAAAATATGTTTTTGAAACATTACCATCATCATCATCAACATTGACGTGTAGGTATATTAATATTATCATAAAATCTTCTAGTTGCTAAATGCCTACAAGCAAGCAAGATTCTAGACAGAATTAAGGGAACCACCTAGGTTGGCCTTCAGACAACAATAGTTTTGAAACCACACGCAGTCGTCAAAGCCAAATTTCACAATGTAAAACTAAAAAGTTTTGTTCGTAATTTTGTACTGGTTATTATACCTAGTTATTACACGTTTCTGACGTCAGTAAGAAAGCAATCTCGAAGGCGATACATCACTGTTTCCATTATCTCTGTCTTTGTGTTCCTAGCATGCGGCAATTTCGTGCAATTTTGTTTGTTCAAAACATGTAAATAAATCTCTTAAAAAAATTATCGTATTGGAATTTTCCCAATTTCCTTCGTAAGTCCCTTCAAGAAGATTTAAAGTTGATTTTGTAGGTGCAATGGGGACGTATAATTACAGTTTATTTTTAATACATTCTTTCGGGTTATTTAGGATACCTATTAATAACATTTATTTTATAATCAGATAACCAGCTCAAACTCGAGTACTCTCTCAAAAAAACTTTGTGCAGCAGCCAAATTTTCAGAAGTTGTATCATCTTGCTTGCCAGATCCCCACGATGTGCGCAAAGACGCACAGAAATAATGGCACATAAAAATATTTTGTATTATCACGTGAATATTTAGACTATTCAAATACATCGTCAAAGTTTAGGAAAAAACCGCTAATAAGTCCTCCTTGAATATGAAACAGATGGTATGTCTTAGGGTAACGTTACAATAAAATAATTTACTTATTGTTTTCTAATACGTAAATTTGAGATAGAGGTATGGGATCGTTGGTAAAGGAAGGGATCGAATTGTTTAATATTTATTTATAACGGAACTGAAAGTTTCCATTACAGTTGATTTGTTTTATCGGTCATTAAATTAAGGCCAATGGCGGTGAGGTGAAAGGACTCGGTTTAATTGTTACATTTGGTGCCTTATCTCTTTAAAGCGATTTAGACCTTGTGTTTGAGAATTTAATGCAGTTTTAATTGTGTAGTTAATACGCAATACATTTTAACCAAAGTTCAGCTCTCTAGCAAAGTAAAAGTTTAAAGTTCCGTTAAATATTTTGACCGTCAGTTCAACTTAAAACCCTTTATGCAATGAGGTAAGTTTGAGGTGCCTCAAGTGACTCTCTATCCCCTGTAACGGTAAACCTCACGCCTCGCCTACGTTTCTTTCAATATAGGCAAATCTACGGGGTATAATATACACTCGAACACGGTGCATTTCAATATCATTATATTGTACCATGCTGCGTCCAATATGTAGACTTTATTAATACTCAACTTGAGTTGCCGGCCTACAATCAGGCACGGATCCCGGATTTCATCCGGGGGGGAGCGCTACCTTGACAAACAATCTTGCGGTCCGCACCTATGGTCACCGTAGGACACAAGACTTACGTGTCAGGGGGCAAGAGCGCCCCCTTGTATCCGTGCCTGCTAACTATAGGCTACACAGTTCTGGTAAATAAAGTTTGAAGACCTCACCTGTATCCAGCTCGTGTGCTCGAAGCGCGTGATGGTCTGCGTGCGGTAGTACGCCAACAGCGCCACCAGGCTGACGCAGGCATTGAAGGCGTAGTACACGGGGAACAGCACCGTCTGCACGCGCCCGAACTCGTGTCGGGGCAGGTTGAAGTACAGCACGATTCCTGCGGAAGAAAGACTTAGAGTAATTTTTTTGTGGCAAACTTTTGCCTGCGAAGTCGTCTTGGTAGAATTAGTGATCCTCTCATCCCCCTTAAGGCGATTATCACACTGACGACGGATCCGCATGCGGCGCCGGTGCGCGAGAGAGATAGCGCTCTGCATGTGTATAGCGCCGTCTCGCTCGCACACCGGCGCCGCATGCGGATCCGCACCAGTGTGATAACCGCCTTAGAGGTAATTTCTGAGATAAAAACTATCCTATGTCCTTTCCCGGGACTCAAAATATCTTCATACCAAGCATGAAGAGGTCACAGATAGCATTTATATTGTTAGGATAGATGGTAAAGATGGAAACCGGTCGCTAAAATGGCTTACTACTACGCTGCTGATAGAGGTTGTTCAATAATATAACCGCTTTATTACATGATAGAGTCTCTATGGTTTTATTGATCCCGTACAAATTGCGGGTATCATAACCTCTATAAAATGTAATAGGACGTGATGGGAATTCATTTTTATAATCTCTCGGTTAATTCAAGATATACCTAAGTATGTATAGAAAAATCCAAGCTATAGGATTATAGTCAAAAGTCAAAGGAAATCCTACCTATACTACGTAAATATAACAAAACCATATGAATATAATAAAAACTTAATGAATTCAATATCAAATAAATCAAGCTCATCGTATGATTTTTTAAAACTCCGATTACGTAAGTTCGAATAAGGTAGCCGAATTTGGTATGGAATTCTGTACAAATTAGTTCCGAGTAATCGCTGCCGCGAGGTTCCCACGGGCCCGTCGAACCGCCTCGTTTCACGAGTAACGAGTTGACTCCACGAACGTGTAGCCAAAATAAACTACGAGGCAAATATAATAAATACTCTGCAGAAACAAAAAAGTTTTGGTGCCACATTCGGAAGTCAGAACTCGGACCTAGAACGTATTTTAACCTATGTAGGACCTACCTAATATGTGTGACAGTGTAGGTATCTATATACACAGCTAAGTCATAGGTACCTAGGTAAATACCTAATTAGGACAGTAATTGTTAAAATTATTTTATCCAAAACTGATTAGGTTCTTAATCAAGACTATTTTCTCTCTCTCTCTCATTGTACCTACATGAAAATTTACAATATCATGTTAAATACATATACAGAGTGTTTCCTGTAACATGAGCAATAAATTAAAGCGTAGATTCTACTCCTCAAACAATAAAACATTTGTTCAACAACTTTTAAAAAATATGTATTTTTTAGATTGTCTCTTTTTCATACAAACTAAATAGTATTTTCAATGTACGTTAAAATCCGTCCAATTGACATTGCTTGTCAGCCTTGTCACCTTACAGACATAATCAATTTCCGAATACATTGCGTGTTCGAATAAACTTTAAAGTGAAATAAAAATCAAACCTTAAGTTATTTTTAAAAGTTGCTGAACAAACGTTGTCTGGTGTGAGGAGTAGAGTCTACGTTTGAATTTATTGCTCCTATTACAGGAAACACCCGGTATAAAATAAGCTTATATCATATGAATATGAAATAAATAACTAGGTAGGTACTTAATGTTATTGATGCAATAACGACCTCCATCAAGTAGATTGATATCTATTGTAGAGTCAAAATAAATAAACATGTTTTTACAGTCGCATCTTTCTAATCTGATAAACAATTGGTATTTACGTCATTTCTGCGAAATGATACGGTAATTTTTGAACAACAAAATAAAATGAATGAGTGAAAGGAGTACGAAAATAAGAAAAGATTACTAATCAATAATCATACGCTGCAAGGTTGTAAACGCTCAATAATCAACGTAAGTATACTTACTTGTTTTTATAACTTTACACTTTGAGTTTTAAATTAAACTTTGGATTGTGAGATTAGAGGTTTGATAAAAGATAGTAGTAAGTATAGTATAATATATGTGGGTTTATTATCCACTATCTAAATATCCAATATTTTTAAATTTAGACACCGGGATAAAATAATTGTTTTATTGGAAAAATTTTACCTACCTACCTAGTAATTTTGAAAGTTAAAGTGATGTAAGCAGATCAAGAACATTCCATCTACGTGCAAGGTGCAAATTAAGGAACGAGCACATAATATATTTTACGTCACTCTGGGCTGTAAGTGAAATATTACGCCCACGGGCGCAGCGGCAAATCTCACTTCACACCCAGGAGAAGACGTAAAATTGTGTACGCACCACGGGCGGTAATAAAGAAGGCCTCAGATCGCTTGTCTATGGCCCTTACCTTCGGTTCGGGCCACAAATATCCGCGATCTGAGCCGTTCTTTATTTTACCGCCCTCGGTACGTAATGTACTATAGTTTAACTTGTCTTAATTTAATCTCCACCAATCTTTGACTCCATAATGTTACATAATCAAGAATAGGTTCATATTATATTTCAAGATCAATACCTATGCAATAAAAATGGTCGAGGTGTAGAGGTCAAATCAATAGCACCCGGAAGAGTCTCCCCCAGCTGACGAGTCCAATTTGCGAATCATGTTGATCAGCAGACCGAGCGAACAGTGCGTGTGTCAAGCAAGCGGTCCAGACACTGTCAGTAATAATGTCATTATTTCTGTACCCGTCCTTTTCTATTATATGAAGAAGAGAAGGATGGGTACAGAAATAATGACATTATTACTGACAGTGTCTGGACCGCTTCATAGTTATATTGATATTAGGGAGGTAAATCTAGCAGAACTCAGATGGCGATTAGACTTATCAATAATGGATTGTGACATGACCAAATTGAATAGCCGTGGTTAAGAAACTTGCAAATTAGGTGGCAGTAAATATACTTGTGGGCTGTAGTAAAACCTACCTATCTAGGTATTTCAGTATAGGTAATCAGTCACTACCTAATATAATTTTTATGAATTGTCTTTATAGCCAAGAAAACGTTACTTTATGTTGATGAAAGTATTAGGAACCGATGCCCACTACGCGAATAGAGTATCTATAACCAAATAAAATGTAAAAAATTATTAGTTTTATGTTAATGTAATTTTAAACGTTTTTAAACGATATCAATCCTTTCGAATTGCAAATGACTTAGATAGCTATTTTCAACGATTTCACATATATTTTAATCGAGTGTACGAGTCTTTCGGCTCGTTCGGGCTAATTTTAATGTTAATTAGTTCAATTCGGATTCTAAGTGGTTTTTAAACGGTTTGAAAGTCACGGTTATGTAAAAAATGGCGTATATGTTGGCGATTATTTATGTATTAAATATGATCATAAATTAAGAACTGATATAATATTCTACGTCCTCGCTTACAAGGATAAAATTAAAGTTATTATTAGCAAAACGGCCATATTTGCGTCCATCATGGCCCTATACATCATTGAGGCCATATTATTGTATTGTATATGTAATTAAGAAAAAGGTTATGGCCATGTCGGTATGGCGGGGACAAATGGGAAATATTCCTAAGAAAAAACATATTCCTATCTGACGCCAGCAGGCACAGATGTAAACTTAACATCAAGGCACGCTGCCCATGCTGCCGGGCCACGCCATCATTGCCAGCACCACCAGCAACATCAACACTCACCGGAGACCAGCGTCATCCACACTTGCGAGCCGAGGTGCGTGGCCACAGCGCCGACGTACAGCGCGCACCAGCCGCGCACGCAGCCCGTGCTGCCGGGACGCGCCAGCCACGCCAGCACCACCAGCACCGCCAGCGCCACGTGGAATGGCTGCGATGTTCGCGTCAGGACACTGTAAACAATACCAATAACCTTATTAATACCAATGGTCTTTTAATAGAAACATATAAGTATAGGGAATTTATTGAGAAGTTTTTTTCATTTGAAAGCTTCTTAGTTTCCATGTGATCTATTACGCACCTTTACGGAACTCCGTTATATGTATGGTAATAACAAGTTTACTTCATTACTCTATCGACCCGCGGTTGTAAATATATATTTTATAAGTTTTACGTCACTCTGTGCGGTAAGTGAGATTTGCCGCCCACAGGCAATTTTACACCAGGTTTCATAGCCACATAAATTGAATATCGTGCAACCAAACAATAAATATTATGATGCCCGCGCCGCATGAAGTCTACGATTACCTTAGTGATTACTATTGTGTTAGTTCCCCTACGTAGTCGGTACTACACGTGTAGCAGAGGCGTGCAGTTGTAGCGTGTTATCACTGATTATTGATTCTAAGTGCAAGCATGCATAGTCAGAGCTTGATTATTTCTTTGTTTTAAGACCCAGCTTGCTTCCACTCGCAATAATATTAGTTAGGTACTTATATTTAGAATTGTCTAATTAGTAGACCACCTGGCCCCCCTGATGTAGCCACCTTTCTCCCGTCTCAGGAATAATATTATATAAATAGCTGTTTGGTGAAGAAAACCATATTTTTCAAGCCAAGCAAAGTTGAGCTCCGCAGGTAAAGTTGTAGCAGTTGAAAGTAAGCCTATTGTGTAGTTTTAATAAGTACTAATAACTTCATATCGACCTACACCTTTTTTCTCTGGAAACAAATTATGATTAGACATTAAAAAGTACATTAGTCTCGCCACTGTGAAGACATTCAAAAGTACATTAGTCTCGCCACTGTGAAGACATTCAAAAGTACATTAGTCTCGCCACTGTGTAGACATTCAAAAGTACATTAGTCTCGCCACTGTGTAGACATTCAAAAGTACATTAGTCTCGCCACTGTGTAGACATTCAAAAGTACATTAGTCTCGCCACTGTGAAGACATTCAAAAGTACATTAGTCTCGCCACTGTGAAGACATTCAAAAGTACATTAGTCTCGCCACTGTGTAGACATTCAAAAGTACATTAGTCTCGCCACTGTGTAGACATTCAAAAGTACATTAGTCTCGCCACTGTGTAGACATTCAAAAGTACATTAGTCTCGCCACTGTGTAGACATTCAAAAGTACATTAGTCTCGCCAGTGTTTACTAAACGTATCGATACTGGTATGTCGATACAAACACTAGCATAAGGATTAGCAAATACATATTATTGACCGAGCGCGTTTGAAGCACGTACTACATTGTGTTTTGCGATACTTGTTTAGCGAGCAAGATTGGAATGCAAATATTTGATTTGTAATTGTAACTATTTGTTCTGTCAATAATGCGCGTCAAATGACCAGTGACTTCAATAAATAAACAACTGTTACTAGTTGAGTTAGTAATTAGTATGTGCGAATTTTTTTCACGAGATAAAATAAATATTTTTTTGCTGTTTGGCTGTTGGCTATGTTGCACAGAAAAAGTACACGAATTTCTAAATTGTATTAAGGTAAATATTATCGCTGCACGTCCTTTGGTGATAAATCGTTAAGCCAGTTGAATTTACGTCACGCTATGTAAAGGTTTATTATTTTTTCATGCACCTTAATCTAGAAGTGAATAACGAAATACTGCTAGGAGAAGACAGACATAAGACAAAATAATTCTGTAGCCCTAGTGAAAAGGGGTACAAGTCAAAATGGCTCAGCAAAAAGCTTATTCGCTGAGCCATTTTGACTTGTACCCTTTTTCACTAGAACCACAGAACTGAACCTTACGTAGTTACGCAGCATCTCTAAATTTTTACTAACTTCTCTAGGTTTTAAGAACTCTACAAAATTACGCATAACTATCCTCTGCCGCGACTTCATTTTCATAAAAGTCCATAACACTTTCAACCCCTTTTATCCCTTAGAAGTTGAATTTCAAAAATCCTTTCTCATGAGAACTTATAGCCATTTGAAATTTCACCTTTGAACCCATTTTTTTTCTATCAGATCGTTTGCGAAATCAAAGGTTGTTATCAACAGCCTGGTGGTCAACGTGCCTAAACGCACGTGGTCATTAAACGAAGCCTGATAAGGGGTTGGAGCGCCAAGATTATTGCCTAAATATCCACGTTGATGTGTGTTAATGTTAAAGCAGTATTAAAATGATTCATAAAATTAAGTACACTAGTAGCTTATACAGCACGCTTTTATACAGCTACGGCTATTTAAAGAAGCTGTATAACATTCGACAACGTAGATTTGACCCCTGTGTAATATGGTGACGATATAACATGATATACATGACAATTTCGTAGAAAGTGTATTAAAATGAAACCAAATAAAACCGTCTGTAAATAAAATTCCATATATCTAATCGAAAGAAAGTAGAACTTCACCGTTGACTTTGGCACTGGCAGTAAGCCAATCATTAGTGATGTGATGTTTAATTAGGATACGCAGCGCGTGACAGTCGAAAGGCAAACGACCGCTATCAAAGTGTATCAGCACATTAATATCATATCTGCGCCACGGAACTGGTGCACATTGGTTTGTAAACAATGTAATATAGTCTTTAGTGCCACAAATAAGAGTTCATTATAAATGAGGAGTCTGGTTGTATCACGGTGTCGTAAAATGAATTGATCCGTGCAGTTGAGAAACATGTTTTACGTCTGTTGGGACGCGGGAGCATCTTTTCTGATTGCAAAGAACTTAAAACTTGAATAATTATAATAAAGGTTTATAAATATTTCATTCTGTATATATATTTGTCCTATTGTATCTAATGAATAATATTGCCTCAAAAAATTAAACAAACATTGATTAATTCAGCATTCGTCGTAAGTTTTTACATGCAATCGATTACCGAGAAATCGATTTACGATTCAATCGATCTTGAACTTCAAAAGGGACGCAAGAACTATCGACACGAACGTGTGTGGCAAGTTTAAGTTAATGCATTATTAAATAATATAATTTTAAACAAAAAAAGAACCGACTTCACTTAGGATCCGCTATTCCAAGAGGAAGTGGCCGAGTTGCTGTAAAAAATAGTGAAATCACTAATAGGTGTGCCTATAATAGTTGAAGAGTTCCCTCGATTTCTCCAGGATCCCATCATCAGATCCCGACTTGGTGACAATGGGACCATCTAGGGGTTATACCTGTTCGATTCAAAAAAAAATTTTGAAAATCGGTTCACGATTCACGGAGATATGGAGTAACATACATACAAAAAAAAAAAAAAATTATGATAAAAAAAAAAAAAAAAAAAATCAGTCGAATTGAGAACCTCCTCCTTTTTTGAAGTCGGTTAAAAAGTATTACAATGTAACCTGAAGAGCAAATTGCAATTGTAAACACACACACAGAATTTTATTGCCTTTGCCTTACCTACTCAAACAATACAAATCGTAAACCGCATATAAGGATAAAACAAAAATAAACCCTGTTCTAAAATAATATATGTTAATGTGTGGCGTTTTAAAAATAAATGTATTTTCAACCAGTTGCCAAAGTCTAGGTGAAGGTATTTAGACTATCTAGAGCAATCGTTTTCGAAGGCGGTAGCCTCGGATTCGTTTGCGTTCACAAAAATTTTGAATTTGACTAGCAGTTTGATACACAATGTTCTAAAGTGCATGGGTTGATGGGACAAATACTAAATGAGACGATACCGCACGTTGTAGCAATAATGTTAATTTCCATATCGTCACTACTTTGAAAAAATCTCGTATCTTAAACTTCTTCTCAAAGTTGAAACGCAGTAACTCTACATGCAACGCATACATAGTTACCACATTTTTCTTTTGAGTGACAGAACAAGATGCCTACAAGGTATTTTTCAAATTTTGACTTAGATTCTATAAAAGTGGTCTATGAAAAGGCTTTGTATTTACGGTCTATGCATTTCAGTTCTGGGGTCCTTTTTTCGAAGGGCAGGTGTATTAGTACACAAACATAGTCCATAATAAGGTTGTGGCGTCTCCTCTGCCAGCTGTCTCGAGCGTCGCGCCACAATTCCGATAGATGGCGACGTAGTGGCGACAAACTGTCATCTTCCATACTACGAGTGCAACTTGTATCAAGCGTCCCATATAAGTTCTACATCACACACAACACACTATCTATATCTATTCTATATTCTATACATATAATAAAGGTGAAGAGGGTAAAAAATCTGTACATTGGAGATATTAGTAAAAAAATGAGTTAGTAGCTCTTAGAATCGATAACAGAACACGTTTCGACAATTTTTAGAATTTTTGTCTGTTTGTCTGTTTGTCTGTTTGGATGGGGAGAATTGGCGTCAAAACGCCTGAACCGATTTCGATAAAAACTTCACTAGCAGGTTCAACAGGCCTCTGGTCAGGACATAGGCTATAAAAAATACGAACATTTTGGATTTAAGGGGGTTTAAGGGGGGTTTAAACTTTGTATGTGAAATGAATATGAGTGTTAAGCTCAAGCAGCAAATTGATATTGGTTTAACTACTTTCGGTTAGTTCATATTCATTCGTATAAATAAATAAATGTGTTAAATAATAATATACTGGTTAAATATAGTGGAAAAGTAAAAAATACGTACCATCAAAAGGGGTATCTAGACATGTCTTTGGCTATACGATTAGGTAACGCTATCTCTCGCAGAACTTTGTTACTACCGAGTCCTCTTTACGCAAAATCTGACCACTACATATGTAGTTTAGGTGCAAACTAAATGCAACACGAGTTCGCAGAGATATCCCTAGATGGCTATAGTAGGTAGGTGATATCTATGCTACCTCTTTCTTACTTCTTTTTGCTAAGGCCTGGCGCGCTAGCACGCTGTTGCTTAGCAACGCCTATCTCATCAACAGAGCTGTTGAAAACACTGATGATATTGCACGAAATGGCGAATAAGTATAATACCAAATTGTATTCTCTACCAGTCGTCAACCATATGGCCAATATAAGCCTATGCAAGGGGAAAAAATAAATTAGAATTACAAAATTCAACAAACTGTTAAGTTGAATGTTAAAGACGGAAGAAAAATCAGTTTTGATAGAATTTACGTAATAGATGGTTAAAGGGGACTCGCATAAAGAAAAACACACTACTATTGCTATTGTTACCAAAAATGTTTGAATGTTCAAGATGGGAGAATTTTCCACGAGGTGGTTGATAAAAGGGGGAGGGGGTCGGGGAGCACCCCGCGAAAAAGGAAAAAAACCCACCGGACTATTGCTAATTGTACCAAAAATTGTTAGATTAAACATTCAAGATGGGAGAAAAAGAGTTTTGACAGGGTATATCACGTGCCGGGCCGCAAACAAAGGGGGGCTCGGGGGGCAGAGCCCCCCGCATAAAAAAAACACACCGTACTATTGCTAATTATACCAAGAATTGTTAGGTTAAACATTAAAAATGGGAGAAAAAGAGTTTTGATAGGATCTAGCACGTTACAGGCGGTAAAGAAAGGGGGGCTCGGGGGGCGGAGCCCCCCGCATAAAGAAAAAATTCACTGTACTATTGCTAAGTATACCAAGAACTGTTAGGTTAAACAATTAAGATGGGAGAAAAAGAGTTTTGACAGGGTATATCACGTGCCGGGCCGCAAACCAAGGGGGGCTCGGGGGGCGGAGCCCCCCGCATAAAAAAAATACACCGTACTATTGCTAATTATACCAAGAATTGTTAGGTTAAACATTAAAAATGGGAGAAAAAGAGTTTTGATAGGATCTAGCACGTGACGGGCGGCAAAGAAAGGGAGCTCGGGGGGCGGAGCCCCCCGCATAAAGAAAAAATACACTGTACTATTGCTAAGTATACCAAGAACTGTTAGGTTAAACAATCAAGATGGGGGAAAAAGAGTTTTGACAGGGTGTATCACGTGACGAGCCGCAATTAAAGGGGGGTTCGGGCATAAAGAAAAAACACCGTAGTATTGCTAATTATACCAAAAATTGTTAGGTTAATCATTTAAGATGGGAGAAAAAGAGTTTTGATACGGCTTACCACGGGATAGGCGGCAAACGAGGGGGGCTCGGGGGGCGGAGCCCCCCGCATAAAGAAAAAACACCCCGTACTATTGCTAAGCATAGCAAGAATTGTTAGGTTAAACATTCAAGATGGGAGAAAAAGAGTTTTGATAGGGTTTAACACGTGACGGGCGGCAAAGAAAGGGGGCTCGGGGGGTGGAACCCCCCGCATAAAGGAAAAATTCACTGTACTATTGCTAAGTATACCAAGAACTGTTAGGTTAAACATTCAAGATGGGAGAAAAAGAGTTTTGACAGGGTATTTCACGTGCCAGGCCGCAAACCAAGGGGGGCTCGGGGGGCGGAGCTCCCCGCATAAAAAACCACACCGTACGATTGCTAATTATACCAAGAATTGTTAGGTTAAACATTAAAAATGGGAGAAAAAGAGTTTTGATAGGGTTTAGCACGTGACAGGCGGCAAAGAAAGGGGGGGTCCGGGGGGCGGAGCCCCCCGCATAAAGAAAAAATACTGCGTACTATTGCTAAGTATAGCAAGAATTGTTAGGTTAAACATTCAAGATGGGAGAAAAAGAGTTTTGATAGGGTTTAGCACGTGACGGGCGGCAAAGAAAGGGGGGCTCGGGGGGCGGAGCCCCCCGCATAAAGAAAAAATACACTGTACTATTGCTAAGTATACCAAGAACTGTTAGGTTAAACAATCAAGATGGGAGAAAAAGAGTTTTGACAGGGTGTATCACGTGACGAGCCGCAATTAAAGGGGGGTTCGGGCATAAAGAAAAAACACCGTAGTATTGCTAATTATACCAAAAATTGTTAGGTTAATCATTTAAGATGGGAGAAAAAGAGTTTTGATAGGGCTTACCACGGGATAGGCGGTAAACGAGGGGGGCTCGGGGGGCGGAGCCCCCCGCATAAAGAAAAAATACCCCGCACTATTGCTAAGCATAGCAAGAATTGTTAGGTTAAACATTCAAGATGGGAGAATAAGAGTTTTGATAGGGTTTAGCACGTGACGGGCGGCAAAGAAAGGGGGGCTCGGGGGGCGGAGCCCCCCGCATAAAGAAAAAATACACGGTACTATTGCTAAGTATACCAAGAACTGTTAGGTTAAACAATCAAGATGGGAGAAAAAGAGTTTTGACAGGGTGTATCACGTGACGAGCCGCAATTAAAGGGGGGTTCGGGCATAAAGAAAAAACACCGTAGTATTGCTAATTATACCAAAAATTGTTAGGTTAATCATTTAAGATGGGAGAAAAAGAGTTTTGATAGAGCTTACCACGGGATAGGCGGTAAACGAGGGGGGCTCGGGGGGCGGAGCCCCCCGCATAAAGAAAAAACACCTCGGACTATTGCTAAATATACCAAAAATTGTTAGGTTAAACATTCAAGATGGGAGAAAAAGAGTTTTAATAGGGTTTAGCACGTGACGGGCCGTAAAAAAAGGGGGGCTCGGGGGGCGGAGCCCCCCGCATAAAGAAAAAACACCGTAGATTGCTAATGATACCAAAAATTGTTAGGTTAATCATTTAAGATGGGAGAAAAAGAGTTTTGATAGGGCTTACCACGGGATAGGCGGTATACAAGGGGGGCTCGGGGGGCGGGGCCCCCCGCATAAAGAAAAAACACCCCGTACTATTGCTAAGTATACCAAGAACTGTTAGGTTAAACATTCAAGATGGGAGAAAAAGGGTTTTGACAGGGTGTATCACGTGACGGGCCGCAATTAAAGGGGGGCTCGGGGGGCGGAGCCTTCCGCATAAAAAAACAACGTAGTATTGCTAATGATACCAAAAATTGTTAGGTTAATCATTTAAGATGGGAGAAAAAGAGTTTTGATAGGGCTTACCACGGAATAGGCGGTAAACAAGGGGGGCTCGGGGGGCGGTGCACCCCGCATAAAGAAAAAATTCACCGTACTATTGCTAAGTATAGCAAGAATTGTTAGGTTAAACATTCAAGATGGGAGAAAACGAGTTTTGATAGAGTTTAACACGTGACGGGCGGCAAAGAAAGGGGGCTCGGGGGGCGGCGCCCCCTGCACAAAGAAAAAATCCACCGTTCTATTGCTAAGTATACCAAGTACTGTTAGGTTAAACATTCAAGATGGGAGAAAAAGACTTTTTAGCTCGCCAGATCTTCCCACTCACATGCTTATCTTGACGATGGCTGACACAGTCCAATCTTAGACGCTTTCCGTCGATCTTTTGGGATGTCGAAGTTATATGGAAGAAGTCGGTTTTAGCTAAACTGCTAAACTGACTTTATAAAATTTTACAAGTAGAAAGCGTTCAGCAATGGACTGTTGAGGATAACGAAAAGTAACAGAATCAACTGCAACACACGCGAGCGAACCCGCGCGGGTACAGCTATTTATAATATTAGTCTAAAACCGTTCGAGATGTTGGCCCAAGATAACTAGGATTTTAGAGTCGGTGCTTGATTACAAAGTTTCAGCATGGCACAATAAAAAAAAATTAACATCGATACAATGATCTCTAGTTATCAGTGACTAAAAGTCATAACTTGAGTCACTCTGACCAAACATTCTTCTGATCTGTAGACCAAACCTATAATCTGACTAAACCTAATGTGGGTTGACGCAGGAGAAGCAACGTCAATCTCTGCTGGCTGGTATGATTCCATGAAATGAGGTTTGAAGCAATAAATTCATCCGTCCCTGTGGAAAAATCTTTGGCTGACGAAGCTGATAATGACTCAGAACCAATTGATTTATTTTGTATTCTACTAGATGATACGCAGCTACCGTAACCTATGGACGCCTGTAATTCCAGAGATGTAACATTTCCGCTAATCTACGTAAAAAGTTAGAAATAGTACAAGATTGACCATAGATAAAATCGTTATCAATTAAGTATTTGAAATGGGAATATATAAAACAGCCGCGCTAATAGCCGCGGTTGAGATGAAACTGACAGATCATGTAACGTACAGTCTAAACAATATACAGGGTGTAACAAAAATACTGGTGATCCGTTTAAGGGCATGATTATTTTGGCATCATATTGCGACTAAGAAAAAGTAGGAGATTTTTTTTTGACGCGAATTTTTTTTGTATGGGACAGGTGTAGGGAATGCAAACCGGTTATTTTTTGTATGAAAATAACCGGTTTTTCGGTTAATAACCGGTTATTTTCATACAAAAAATAACCGGTTTGAATTCCCTAGACAGGTGGTCCCACTCAGCTGGCTATCCCTCCATACAAAACCATTTTTTTTTCTCAGTTTTTCATAATTAGAAATCGATATCAATTATGCCCTTATAAGGATCACCAGTATTTTTGTTCCATCCTGTATACTCGTATGTACCTATAGTAGTCGTAGAACATAGCAGGGTTTCAAGTCACATAAACACTAGTTATTATGGTAATTAAAAGTCTATCAAGAAGTAATCTCAATTTATATTCCAGAACTGGGCACATAAAATGCATATCGCATGTTCAAAAAGCCCACAAATGTATTCATATCTTAGCTACTTAATGTACTTATTAACTACAGTGATTTTTTTTCTCAAAACTACAATTTTATTTAAACGGCGTGCGTTAAAACTAAATTTTTTTTAGTTGTCATTTTAGGTGCTGACTATATTTAACAACACTTTGGTAGTTATATTTAATGAAACTTTGTAATTCCCACAAATGAATTTCTTGCGATTACAAAAAGTTGGTTGTCCCAGGATTCACAATATTTTTTGTAATGTTTACCTACTATGTTTTTTGTTGAAATAAATGATTTTTTTCATGTAATGTGCAAATTTACTTGTTTAATTATAGTAATTTATATACTCGTATTTTATAGTACAACTGCTACCGAGGAATGGTTGAAGATCTATTAATAGAGACGGAAGGCCTCCGCTAGTTCTCGTTTACTTAGAATTGGATGTCTCATATCGTCATGTCGCTTACAGCTTCATTCCATTTCTTCTTATGAATGTTGAAAGATGACTTAAGCAGAAAGTGGCCTACTAATCTAATAGCGGGACAAATAAGCACGTACACCTACTAGGGTGATTGCTATACAGGGTGTAACAAAAATGCTGGTGATTAAGGCCATAATTGGTATCGTATTGCGACTTAAAAATGTAGTAGGAAAAAGATTTTGACGCATTTTTTTTGTATGGGACTGGTTTATGCCCTTAGCATCAGCATTTTTGTTACACCTTGTATTTATTGGCTATGAACTAAAACGAAACTATGAGAATATACAGGTAATTTCTGGTCTCATTAATTCGAGTGAATGCCTTGCCTTGTTTTGTTGTCTTTCTGTCTCATCAAGTTGACAAATAACTTTATCAGTGACCAATAATTATATCAGTCAATCTACTCAATCCGCGATACTTATTATTAATATTGTATTTAGGTACCTACTGATAACTGCAGCCGAACAATATGCATAAACTGTTGTAAGTTTACTAAAGAAGTATAGCAAAGCTAACGGTAATTTAAGAAATTACTACGTAGGTATGAGAGGTATTTTTAGCACATTATTTTCTTCAAGCAAGGTCTAAACTCCTAGGTAGATCATAATAATTACGAGTATATACTCAAACAGCAGAGCACGTCGTGTACAGTCAGCAGCAGAAGTAGCTAAACAGGTAGGATGTTCAAAATGACCTACACACGCTCTTATTCTCTTAACAATAAAGTCGTGTCCAGCTCATTTTGAACACCCTGCCCGCTTAGCTACTTTTGCTGCTGACTGTAAGACAAAATTAACTTTGTTCATACGGGCTCTGCAGAGTTTATGATCTTGCGTTGGCGCCTTCGGAAACCGCAGGAATGTTCGTGAGCACAGGTATTTATTAAATTCTTAAAAGAAACAACTACAAAGTCAGCTAAAAGTAGTGAATGAACTATGAAGTACCACCCAGGTTGTAAACCTGTTAACGGCGTAAAAGTTAGGAATATTACCATTAGCAGAAAATACCACTTCAAATATCAGAAAGACTTATGTAAGTGCTAGCATCTGCCTGCGGTTTCAGGTGGAATATAAAAATACTATTTATTAGTAGTCTTTACAATATTTAAAGAACACAAACAAAATATGTTCAAAGGGCTGTGTTCAATGTCTGTCGGTCTCTATGTAACGCGATAAAGATATTTTTGGTGTGACTTGGAATAAATATTAATATGTGGTATGTGTATAGTGTATGTGGTTATAAATATAGAGTAGAATTCCTTGGTCGCTGACAGACATGTGTTTCACTTAACAGCAGTTTAATGCTTAACCTCAGTCTGGGTGTAGAATGTCAGTCGCGTCTCTTGTTATTCTCGTTACATTTAGCTCTGTGAGCCGCTTGTCATTTGTTTTATTCTTAGCCTTTGTAAATTGGCGTTGCGATTGTTTAATACATAATTGTTTTATGCTTTTGTTGTCGTCGTATCATTTAATCCTACTTACAATGTTGAAACATTCCAAAATTTCTACAAAAATCTTCCGTCATCGTTAAAATTTAAATATTTGGCGAAATTGATCGTTTTCAGTTGTTTATTAGTGGATGACCTTCAGTGGTGTGAACTGTTTTAAATACCCTAATAGTATGAAGGAAATTCTGAACTTTCTACATATAATATTACGTTGATAAGAGTAGTTAGGTAGGTACCTATTGCGGAAAGGGTCTAGTAAAGTCTACGGAAATACGTGTTACGTGTTTGAATATCTCATGACTCTTAAGTTATCTTAATTTATAAATGTGTATTGCTAATTACTTTAGTTTTAAGATGACATATAATATAGTTAATTATAACATTGTAAGTATAATATGTAGGCCATGGCACAACTGTTTTAAATCTCGACGTAAGCTGACGCCACGTCACGTCATATGACGTTGGTCGATGTGCAAACTTATGACACTCAGTTTACTCAGCTGGCAAACACCGCCACGCCAGCTGTTATTTTGGTGCCAACTGCTTAGAAGTCATTGCCATCATTATACTTTGAATCATGTTTATTTTTCCAAGATGTTATAAGATATTACAAATGCGAAAGTTCGTATGTACCTATAGTTGTTTGGATAGTTGGCTGTTTGTGAATTGTGCCTCTTTCGCTCAAAACTGGCTAAATGGATCTTGACATGGACATAATTTATCCTGGAATTAATTCCCAAAGGAGTTGAAATGAGAGTTCAAAGTACCTACGTTAGTTGGTACTATGTGAGAAGGACGGATGGACGAAGTTGCGGACATGAGCTAGTATTATATAATTTGCAATATGGGCTTGTTATTCTCGAGCAAAACTTGATGCTAATCAAGGTGGAGCTACTGGAGGTTCCACTCGTCATTATCTCATTATCATCGAATCTCCTCTTAGCCGTTTTCGGCTACAATGACTGCATTCTACCGCTGAGAGCGACACTGTGCGCTCTTAACTGACTAACATAGCCCAATTTTTTCAGCGAATGTGCGGCCACAGGCACACACACTGCAAGTCTAACCCTCCCGACCCGACATAACAATAATTTATGGCCACAGTTGGTCTGGCCTTTAGCTCGTCGCCCTTAAACCCCGTTCCCACTTGTCGGATGTCGGACCCGGATTTTAAATAATCGGGTGTCGGCGCCTCATACAAAATTGTGTCGTGCAAATGGGAACAGCTCCATATAAAATGTTCTGCCACTGGAACATCCGATTAAAATCCGGGCCCGACATCCGACAAGTGGGAACCGGGTCTTAGCGTCGAGCTACTATATATAAGGCCAGTGAAAAGTTACTGATAAATATAACTGTCAGTGATTTAATCTGAGTAACCGGCTACTTTATGTGCTTCGATTAACGAGTTTCGGTGTATGTTGTACTTAAAATAACTGCGATGATTTATCGAGTCGCGTGTCCATTAAGTACGTTTAAAAAGTTTAATTTAACCTGCAGCGTTTACCAAGGTATTTTGTGACAGAAATTTATGCGATGGCAAGTTAAGAGTAATGATTTTAAGCTAAACGAATAGTCATTTACATGGACTACTACATTAATATACTGTATAAAATCTATGCAATCGCGTTTTACGTGTACACTTCCATTTTATGTTATACAGCGTACAGTCCGCTTTAACGATGTGCTCCCGTAAATTTACGATAAGTAATGTAGGATGAATTCCTGCGAAGTGCATATAACGTATCTGCCAACATAGCAACAGTTTGAACACTTTGAACAGCTCTGTAGATGTTAGTGACAAACAAGTGTTGAAGTGAAAGTACTAGTCATTGCTTGAGTCGTGCCAACGTGTAGGTGTAGGCTATTTTAGCTACTAGCACTATTAACTAATTGTCCACTGTGTCATGTGAAGTAGGTATTTTGCATGGCTAAGGTTAGGATTGTTGATTTTTAGGAGTTACATTACAATATACGATAATTAATAAATGGAGATCGAATGGAATCGATCTTATACATGTAAACTAATTTAAAATTAATTTAAAGTATACCGAACGACTGACGCATAAAAACGACAATGTATTTGCATAAATTCTCACCCTTGGATCGTTTATTCATCAATTATTTAAATTAATTCAACAGTTTAGTGTTTATCCGTCTTTACGGATAACCATTCAGTTAATCGTAATGAGATTTTTTGTATCAAAACAATCTGTCTCATTTACTAAGATGCTTAAGTTGCAATTTAAACTAAAAAGACGTATTGCGTTTTATGATACTTAAGTCATTATTATGCTATCTTTATTTTATCCAATAGGTATGTTAATAGAGTTGATTTCATAGTATATTTAAGTAATATTTTACTTTCAATTATGTTGTCAAAATACATTTTATTTTTATACATTTCAAATTCAATGGTACAACAAAAAACACTCGGCAGCTGCCAAGTTCCCACGACCGACTAAGCCAGCATATTACTTGAAATTTTTTTCGTTAATGCGATGTTTAATTTTATAATTTAAACTATGCAAAAGCGTACACATTAATTTTACATCATGACATGTTGTCAAATAATTTTCACTTGACAGATGAATGAGAAATCGTTTATTATCTATTAATGTTTACATCTTTCGGTTCCCGCAGAGTTGTGTCAGCTAACTTATGTCTAGGAAAAGATCTGTGTAAGCTGAAGGTGTTAGGTTACAAGCGATAAGTTAAAAAGATGTTAATATTTTACTTGACAGATGTAGGTACACTCAACATTAATTAATCCTTGTCTATCAAAAAAGATCGATTATTCACTTCAAATCCTGTGACTAATCCTACCTTGGTTCAGTGACTTATTATTGGATCTCTAAAGATATCTTTATCTGACCGAGGTTGCTCAATTCGTGCGATATGACGTCACAATACTCACAACTGCACGGTGTTTCCAAGGTGCAATTACGGTCAATCAACTTCTTAATATCCCTTGTTGCTATGGTTATATCTCTTAGACAACCAGACATTTTCTATGAAGCTGTATGAAGACGTCCTTCGGACAGAGGGTAAATAACATTAAAAAGTCGCTTCGCCCATTTATATAAGCTATAGGAATAGAAAGTATGATAATCTTTAAATTACTGTTTATCGAACTCGCGGAGCGTAAGCGAAGTGAGTTCTTACAAACAACTCCAGACCGAACTGTCACCTGGCTACTGGGACGTCTCGGCATTTGGATGGCGTTTTGATTTCGATAGTTTGTCTGACGATAACTTTAGTTACGTTTTTCTGATCTTTATGAAATTTCTTGGGGCTGTAGCAGAGATACATACAATTTGCAAGTTCGTATATGAGCAGTATCGATCAAATGGCTATGGAGCTAGAAGGAGAAAAAAAATCCTCCTTGGGGTCTTGTTATATTGGTCAACTCGTTTGCAAGTAAATCGCGAGTTCTCAGTTCGAGGCGGACTACTAGTTATATACAAATTATGAAATAAAATTAAAATGTGTAGGACTATCAATGAATTAACATCTACATCTAGGTATCGATAATAAAGTCTAGCTAGTCCAACAAAATATGAACTAAAGGCCATTCATTTTCTTTCGGATGTACAGTCACGAACCCGGATTGTTGAGACACTTGACTTGTAATTTAGCCGAGTAATAAATAGCGGATGTACCATACTGACAGTTGACAGCGAGTCGGTAACAAAGCAACTACTCATGCCGTACATACTATACATATAATTAGTGGAATAGTTTGTCGCAAAACATAGTACAAGTACAATGTACATTAAGGAAGATTCTGAACTAAATAGGTTGATCGAATACGAATGTTCTAGGCTGAGCCAATCATCCAATAGGCACATGAAACTTAGAATCGGTTTACACCGGTACAGTCCAGTTCAGCGCGAGATAAGTCCGATAGTCTGTTAGATTGCACGTTCCGTGACAATATATTTGATGATAAGATCATGGTATTTTCCTATATGAGTTTGAATTATAACGTTATTTGATTGTATTTGTTTGTTTTATGGATTAATCCGTGTTATCTATTTAATGGTTTTTGAAGCAGGTACTTAGGTTAGTTTACGATTTGTTATCTATGGTAAATCAAAAGACGTTGACCGATAATAGGAATAACAAATTAGAATACCTATTTCTAGGTTTGTCCGGAAAGAGAAGTATGGTGGTTAATATGGAAACTCATACATTCTACGGACCTACTCTTTCTGCACAGACTCTATACATGAGTTGTTACACTCCTTTAGGAGTCAAAATAAAAGAATCCAAGTAAAAAATTAAGTATCAGTTAGATTTCCTTCCACCAGTTATCAAGTAATTTTGCCTGATTGCTTGTTTGCCTTACTAATTAGGGCGGTATACGTATATTTTAACTGCATAATATGATATAACAAATTATACGAGTGTTTCCCTTACAAGACGAGTGGAGATGGTATATCATTACTGTTCCTCGCTCCTCCGATAATGACTAAAAATGACATACAACTTTTGATACTTAAAGATTTCTTGATTCAAAATAATGTAGGTACGATAATTGACCAAGTTACTTAGAACGAAGAATATTATCTTTGAAGTGGAATTGATATATGAACAACAAACAATCCGGCAAACTGATTGGAATATTACCACCCAATTGTTTGCCAAAATATTCCTATCTCTATGTCATCGAATAACAGTATTGATTATTTTTAGAAATGGCGAACAATTAAATGTCTGGCAAAACTCACTTTACCTACATTTGAATTAGGTCAAATACATAAAACAGTTACGGTACGAGGTTATTTTATTATTACAATCTCGTTTTCCTTCGAGTACTTTGGACATCTTGGGATTAGTGATTTCTATATTATAATGAATATCGTTTCAATGGAATTTTTCTGGAATTATTATTGAAGGTTGAAAGGAAGGTTTGTTTGCGCCAAGTCTTGTTACGGTTGAAATTCTAAGATTTTTGAAATATTTGCCTCCTCCATGATTGTTGCTGCGTAGCCCTGGCTTTAGAATAGTGCCACCCCGTCTCTTCCCGCGGGTGTCGTAAGAGGCGACTAAGGGATAAGGGATAAAGGAACCTCTGATCCCTACTGCTCGTGAGAACGCTGTGGTGATTTATTTAATTAATAGTCATCCACATCACGTCTCGTTCTTCACGGGGCGGGGGCGACAAGTGGCTCACGGAGAGCCGTTTTGCTGCTTTGATCGTAGCAAGTGGAAACCCGTGATCTCTGCCTGCCCCTTTTGGGATATAGGCGTGATTGTATGTATGTATGATTTTCCGGAAATACATAATCTTATTGTTACAAGGCATGCGTATGCTTTATTCAGATATATTATTTTTTTCATAATAATACGTTTTTATCTGCAGAATGTCCAGTTAAATTTCGTAACATTGGGTTACGATTAAACACGCAAATTATTTGCGTACGTGACTGCCGTATGTGATTGCAGAACATGAAATCATTATCACTTCAATGATAACGCTACTTTTCCATAGTACGGATGGCCTGTGTAACGTCACAAGGCGTCACAGTTAACAACAAGTCGTTTTGCGTTAGCGGCTTATTTTGTTTGATTTATAACTTGTTATTAGTATAATTGAGTTGTATTTTCCTATAAGGAAGCAGATTTAACATGAATATTTATTGAGAACAATGAATCGGTACTTCCCTTATTAATTCTCTGTACAAAAATAAGTGTGTTTGGCTGACCTCTGTGACGCTAAAGGAGCATTCCACGGAAAAGTCCAAGTGACCCGTACGAACATTAATTTTCAGAAAATTGATAGGTTTTGTTGATCCTTTATCTGCGTCAATAGAGTCAAATTATGGTCAGAATTATAATATTCCAATTAAAATTGCAAAAATAACTCTAATGACAGAGATACAGATCCGTTTGTACGGGACAGCTAGTGGAATGCCCCTAAAACAGTACAAGCGATTTAAATGCGGTTTTGTTTGTTTGAAAGGATGTTTTCTCGGGGGTATTAATTTTTTTTATACAAGTTTTATTGCTTGCTATCCATTATATTGTTCTATGAAATTGTAAAATCCTTAATGAAAGCCGTTTTTTGCAGTAACATTGGAATTTTTGTTCTGTACTGTACTTGTGTAATTAATAGGTAAGGCTCCGATGGCATGAAAAGTATTTACATAATCTAGCCTATAATAGTAGAAGGTAATATCTCTGATTATTTTTCCGACCCAAATATCGACCAATAGAATTGCACCATTCGACGTCACGTGGTACAACCTACATGGTATTATACTGATAATTTTTTGAATATTTTCTCTGGTAGTCACACGTCAAACTGACAGGTTGAATTCAATTGTGAAAATTGGAGATTTTGCATGAAAATGAGTCGATTTGGAGTTTGTTCTCTGTCCACCATCGATAAAAAAGTCAAAGGAAATGTTTATTTGTTAACTGTTCATTTCATCTCATGGTGCAATTCTATTGGCCGACATTTGGGACGGAAAAATAATCCCCCGAATACCACACGAGCTTCAAAATTATCTGGCATTTCCCTCAAGGTTCCCTGCAAACAAATAAAGTCGTCAAGTTTTTCAGGAAAAATCACTCGCGCTTCGCGCTCGTGATTTTTTGACCTGAAAAACTTGACTCCTTCATTTGTTTGCAACGAACCTATCGGGAAATACCCGATAATTTTGAAGCTCGTGTGGTATTATAAGTGACTATTTAGGTACAGTCACGTTTAAAAATATGGATACATTCAATGTGACAAAAATATATAGCCACGACTCTATTATCAATGCGTAAAGTCGTGGATACATGTTTTTGTTACATTATATGTATCCATATTTTAGACGTAACCGTAGTTATACTTCTAAGAACCTTTAGGTAGCCTGCAGATCGAATCTACTTCATTATTACATAACAGTTTTTCATCACATTGCATTTCTAGAATTTGAATAAAGAACGCTCAAGAGACAAAAGAAAACGATTGCATGATTAGCAAGTTTAATTATTTACTGCAAGTAATGCGATTTTGTGTTATTTCTGCGAATTACAGAGCGTGACAGGTCGGACTGAACTTGTCACTAATTCGATATGCAAATTAGCTCGGGCTTCACTTTTTATGCAAAACAATCGGTAAAGTCGACTAAATTATGGCTGAACCATAACCTTGTCCTTTTCCGAACTGAAACTTATGGGTGTAAATATAATGAAAATGATTACGTAATAGGTATTATGTACGTATGATTACTACTAGTAAAGCTTTGAAAACCTCCTAGAATGGTATGGATGTGGCAAAAGTCGAAGATTTATCATACACACTATAAGGTAGGTCGTCGCCTTTTACAAAACACATATTAATAATTACTTTTAAGCGGATAAGATACTTAAAATAAATCATTCAGTTAGAGTAACCGTATTACGATGTAGTCTAGAGTGTGACAGGTTTAATTAAAGCTAGATCTTTTGTCACTGGGCGGTAAAACAACTCTACCTACCTCGGCAGTCCAGTAAAAGCCGCGTCTATCCGTTTTTGAAACACGTAAATATCAACCTCTCTTTACTTAAGTCCTAATAAAGCGACCTCGATATAAATAAGTCATCAATTGCTGACCTGATTCCAATCTGCTATCGTAAAATACATAGTAGCTGACTGAATGGGTTGTGTGTAAATTAATACTTCAGTCCCACGCTACAAGCACGCGCCTTCAACGGTTAATCATTACCGTTTCCCACGTCATTCCGTTACAAACTTTAACACTCATGAATTAAGAGCATTTTTCTCTGCTGTAAGTTACTGAAGTTTTTAGTTTACAAGAACGGTATGACCAGTATAAACAGCATTTGTTCTCATGAAGGTACGTGCCTCCAGACACGTCAGGTGCTCACCTGTCATGTGACTGTGTCTTGGAATTCTTGGGTGACATCCAAAATGTTTACGGGATTCACTTCCGTATAAGAAGGAAATATGGCTTTCATTTCAAGTAGGAAATGGTTCCAGGAAGTAGATCTTCCTGGGCGTACCAGAATCAAAAGCGCTTTAAATTATAATTATGATCTAGTACATATTAATATTTTGGAAATACGGCAAAACATTTTTTCCTTTAAAAGTACAATCAAGAGAGGTATGAATGTATATCGTCACTACTTTGAAAAAATCTCGTATCTCACACTTCTTCTCTAAGTTGAAACGCAGTAACTCTATATGCATCGCATACATAGTTACCACATTCTTCTTTTGAGTGATAGAACAAGATACAGGTTTTCTTCAAAGTAGTGACGATACTCGTATCTAACACATGACAACTGACATTACTAAGATCACACGTGACAATGCCTTCCGTGTGGCTTCTAAGGTAGGTTTCATTACGTCAGGATTATGCAATCGTTATAATCTCTGATAAAAATAGACGATAACAGTAGGTAACGGGGGTGTGACCGCATCTAGGGTGTGACAAATTGTTTCTAAAATTAGTACATATACTTACGAGTATATCTACCAATATTTGTGCAAAAAAACAAAGTGTTTGATTTGTAAATATTTGCTTATTAATTGTCACTTCCTCAAGATCAAATATTAGCAGTTAAAATGTCAACATTTCCGGTTGCTTTCGTGAATTAAGTTAAAATCTTAAATCTGACCTCGTGTTACATTAGCGATAGTCGAATAATGGCGAAAGTTCCGTTTTAAATAATATATATTGTGTTAGTAACAGCACTAAGTTTCAGGGTCAGGAGGTGATTACGTTATCAAGCACTGAATTATCTATGCGATAGAACGTTACAGATTATATTGGTACAAATCGTTGTTAGATGTAGCATGACAGGTGGTGCGCCCACCATGGCCAAGGTGCTAAAATTATATCATATCAAACTACTAGGTATAATGTGTGACTGACAATGATAAAAAATACTATACGTAGACTACTAAGATAGAGTTATTTCCATTACCCAATTTGTAATCTGTATCAGAATTTTTGCGGTAGGTAGCATAACCAGTTTACAGAACTTACCTTCTAAAAGTATTTTTATTTCACAAAACAAAAATGCCATGATAATAAAGGCGGAATTAATGCTAAATGTGTAGCATTACCTATCAGTCAACCGTCGGGCATAAATATAAGTTAAATTACTATATCAACATAATAATATCGGTAAATCAATAAATCTTTCATAAATTGCGCAGTTTTTGAAATTCATGGCACGTTATACACGTGTCTATGGTAAGTACTTATTGTGTTTCTGCCTATAAGTAGCACGTTAATAGCTTGGCCGGCTGCACGGTATATGCCTGATAAGCGGTTGCTACGTGGCATGGTTAGGTTATAACATATCACTTTCATTTGATGTATATGAGTATAAAATATCTAAGATAGTTATAGAGATAAAGACTGCTATTTTTAGCCAACAAACTGTTATACAGTTTGGCGAAGCTATGACTTATTGTAACTCTTAATAAGTTCTTGGTAATAATAAATTAAAAATAATAATTAAATATTAGCAATATTAAATTATTCTTGCATTCCAGACATTCTTTCGCCAGGTACGAAACAGGTTCTGCAATTTCTACCAATTCTAGTTTTGTACTAACTTCATAGTTAAGATTAGGCAGTAAACTATATATCTATCCGTTCTTAATAAAGTAACAAATACATTGGGCATGGAGAGATTCAAACTAGCGCAGATTAAACCGTAGTAGGACAAAAAACTAAATCTTATATTTGTAGACTGGTTTAGCCAGGATTATGTAAAGATATACAGAAATAAGTTATTAACTTGTGCTTAGGAAACGTAGTGCACCTCATGACTTTATAAGAGGATTAGTATACATACTATTGCACTGTACAGATATAAAGTAACAATGGCAGACTTAATGCCTAAATCTACAAGTCAACCATCGGACTAAACAAAAGCAACTAACTTATCAATGTAAAGATGACGAAAACTACTTACCTAAATCATGTTATTTAAGTAAGTAAGTAATATTGATTAATTCAAACACAATTAAACAGTTTACACGGGTTGTCTGGTGCAAACTAGGCTGAAGCCTGTATTTGCAAAACAAAGCCTGATGTCAGTATATTAGGTCACATGTTTCAGTTTTTGCGACACACAGTTATCGCACGCCAGAGTGAAATCTTTTTTTTTTATATATCGATTATTTCTGTCCTTTCGATAAAGGCAACAAGACGCCGAATGTCCGAAGCACCTTATTTCCGACCAAAAAGTGTAGAAATTGAAAAGTGGCAACATCGTAGTGTTGTCCCTTTCAAATCAGTCTAAGAAAACGGGATGAGACTACGATGCCGCCACTTTTTAATTTCTACACTTTTTGGTCGGAATATAACTGGGTATTTATTTCAAAACTGTTAAATCTGTTACGTAAACTTTGCAAACAACCAAATAATTTTCATTAAGGTCCTATTGTATTCATACCAAAACGTTTTGGTTGTTTGCAAAGAAATTTACGTAACAGATTTGCGCATTGTCATTAAAACTAGAGGAACAACACAGGTGCTCAACCCCGCGTACACGTTATTTGTTTTATGTTGTACGTTTTTGTCAAACATTTTACTGTATAAACTGTGCGTCAAGATATTTTGCGCACCTAGTCGCTGATCCTTAAAAACAAAATTTTCGTAATGTGACGTAGAAATCTCATATTAATGGTATGCCTGTGTTTATCTATGCTTTGTAAATGTCTTATGCCCGCAAAAACCAGGTTATTTTTTGGCAGTGGAATAAAAGACAAGCGGGTCTTTTCTCGCGTTCTCTGCTGTATCGAAAATAGAAAATAGGCATTGTTATTTGCGAAACATTGAAAACAGGATTTCAGGCGGCTATTTGTGTTGCTTTGCAATGTTATTTTAAACAAATCTAGGTCAAATAAATATTTTGATAAAAGTAATAAGTGAATATTATTTTGAAGCGAATGTAGGGAATTACACCGAAAAAGTGATTAGGGGCCGTATTCTAACTTAGAAACCATACAACTTCAATTCAACTCCAATGCATTAACCACGAAATACAGTTCGCGCCCTAAACGTCGGAATCAGAAATATCAGAATGTGCTTGAAAATAATTCCGACGCAACTCCAATACAACTTCAATATTGATTGATTATTTGCCGCATGTTGGAGTAATGTTTGAGGTAGATTGTGTTTTTAATGTATTGCCTATGTATTTTAAAATATGAATTAACCTAGGTATTCCATTTAGAATTTCTTCTAAATGTTTTTAATAAATAGAGCAGGACAGTACCTAGTTATATTAACAGTGAATATAAATACAACCATGTAAGGCTCGCCTATCGTTAATTTTCTACACACCCAACGTTGAAAAAAAAACTTACACATAAGCCTTCGTTTCTTGCACCCGGACTAGCGCAGCTTTGAAAACGTCATACGCCAATTTGGAGTACTGGGTGGACACCGCTAGCAGGTCAGGCTGGTAAGCCACCTCCCTCTGCTTATCCTCAGCCTCAGGGTCCGTCACTATCCCATGCTTCTTCTTCATGCGTTCCAAACTATTGCTGCTCTTCGGCGGCGGCGGCGCGCGCTCCGCGGTGACGTCATGAGTGCACATATTACACATTGTTTTTTTTTTCGTTTTGTGATGTGTTTCGCGCGGGAAGCGAATAACGTGTGGCCGATGCGCGCGCGATCACGAATATAAGTATAGCATTTCTTAGCCCCACCACTGCGCGGTGACGTGCGCACGGGCGCCTTTCTTCGATAAGGGTTTTGATGATTTGCTTGTAGCTTAGCTATGATTGTGTATGCAATTTGTAGATTTAAATATTAGTACAGTCGCCATGAAATATATCAGAGCGGCCAAGGTCTTCAAACATATTTGAACATGCACTTTATCGCCTTAGTAATAAAGGCGTTGTTCAGATGTTTGTGACCACTTTGGCCGCTCCGATATATCTGATGGCGACTGTACATATTGATTTGAATACCTAGTAATTAATTGTTTTAAAATGTATCTACTGATCGTTGGCTGGTATGAGATAAGTCCGTGTAAAATTAATAGGCATGTATGCAGATAACTTTTAAGTTATCGTAGGCAAGCGCTGGTAGCCCGAAGATCCGCCGTATAACTTAAAATCATTTTTATTAAATTAAATTCATTTTTATTCAAAACAACATAGGTCCAATAGAATTGATTTAAAATTAAAAGTTATTCTTAAATTAAAATTATGTTTAAACTAAATTAAGTTAAAATTTAAGTCAATACATGTCAAATATAAAATAGAATAAAATGTGATAATTTTATTAACTTAAGTCACCCGAATTTCCGGAGGAGTAGGGTTCACACTCTGGCTCGTACAATGTACCAATGAGTTTTTCGGAACTTACGTACGAAATATCCTTTTGATATTTACCAGTCGCATCTTGGTGAAGAATAACGTTGTGAGGCCGAATTGGGGGCCTCGATGGCTGGTTAATATGTAACACTCCTACGGGAGATGTCGCTACGCATCCGTTAAGCAACATTATCTATATCTCCCATAATGTTGTAAAAGTTCGCAACTAACACGTAAGGCGATTATCACACTGGCGACGGATCCGCATACGGATCCGTCGCCGTTGGTAGAGCAGCGGGCTGGTATCCCGGAGTCGCGAATTTGTGCCGCCCTAGGCACTTAATTTTAAAAACCCCCCTATTATTCGAAATATTATAAAATATAAAACGCATACTTACAAGCAATGCAACTTAATAGGAATATTCAAAATGGAGGGGACCGGGCACTTGTTGTAGCGGCGGGAGAATAAACAACGCATGTTGATGGTAATGATGGTAATTCACGAGTTGCTAATTGTTACTGTGTTTGATAGACGCGCTTTAACGAATATATAAGTGAAACGTGGGCTTGCCTTTTCCGATAAGAGTCCTAATAGTACAGGCGAGGACCGTGAGATTTGCTACGTTACGCGATACAAAGATAAGCCCCATGGCACATGTTCATAAAAATGATGCTGAGTTCCGAAAATATAGTAAAAACAATTGAATTGGCCGAAAGCACCAATAATTACACTACCGGTTTAAAAAAATTGATGCTATTTACCTACGTCATTGGATATAAAGATAACACTTGTGGCAACAAAGAGTAATTTATTTTTAGGTACAGAAAAGCCCAGTCTACCAGTTCCTGCATGGCCGGAAGTGCCCGGCAGACTGGTTCAAAAGTGACGTAAATTTGGAGTCAAATTCGTTACTTTTAAATTTAAATACAAATTACTATTTGTTGCCACAAGTATCATCATAATATCAAATGCCGTAGGTAAATACCATATCCATTTTTTTTACAATTTCAACTGGAAGTAGTACCATTTGGTGCTCGCGGCCAATTCAAATCTTTTAACTATGTTTTCGGAACTCAGCATCACTCTTATGAACATGTGCAATAGGGCTTGTCTTGGTATCACGTAACGTAGCAGATCTTACGGTCCCCGCCCATACTATAAGAATTCCTTGTCGTTGGTAATGAGCTGTTACGGCTTTGTTTATATTGATGGTGTCGGTGGTTTTGAGTTTAAAAAACTGAGACCGACTAAGGCTACAGAAGCTGCCATATTCGCTGTGTGCATGATTGTGGCGCCATCTCTTGGGCAGGTGGTCAATCTCTTTTTTTCCTTTTTTATTTATAAATAGGTTGTATTCCTTGCTTATATGAAATGCTTATATGGCTGATTCACTATTTTGACAGCAGACAGGGGATTCGCAGTTTCATTTCTTGTCACATTGAGCACTGCGATCGTTCTCGTTACCCCCACCATGCACTTCGCACATAGCGAATACAAATACATTGAGTAAGTAGTAGGAGATGACATCCCTAACAAATTTTTATAAGTACCACTCTTTGATTCAAACATATTTGAGTTGAACAGCCAAACGTGGCGCACAAAATTTGTTCTTCTTCTTCCTTGTCGGTATCACTCTTGACAGAGTGGTCGTGGTCATCACTTCAGGTGTTGGTGGCAAGCTTCACAACACGCCGCCACTCTCCTCTGATGGCCGCCTTCCTCGTGCACTCGTGTAGTGATGATGAGCCATTTACTGCCGCTTTTATCTGGTCAGTCCACCTCATAGGCGATTTTCCTCGTGCCCTGGTACCATCAACCCTTCCCTGGACCACAAGTCGCTCAATAGCCACCTCCCCGCGGCGGATGACGTGACCAAAAAAGGTGAGAATTCGAGACTGTACCAAAGATGATAAACGCTTCTTGATGCCGAGTTCTCGAAGTATAGACTCGTTAGTACGGAATTCAGTCCACGATACTCCGAGCATTCTCCTCCAGCACCACATCTCTAGGGCGTCTACCTTCTTTTTCTCTACTTTCCGCAGGGTCCACGTTTCTGCAGCGTACAAGAATATGGGAAATACAAGTGCCCGAACTAATCGAATTTTCGTGGCTTTATATATGTTGCGATTTTTCCATATTTTCCTCAATCTGTCCATTGCAGACCTAGAAATTGCCATACGCCTTTTCACTTCGTCGATGCATCCACCTTTGTTCGTGATTAAGGCTCCCAGATAAATGTATGATTGCACCACATCACAATTAGCAATTTGTTTTGTTTCTGGAGAATTGTTATTCATGCGGTCGACAATCATCATTTTTGTTTTAGACCGGTTTATCTTAAGTCCGAATTCCAGGCTAACGCGCTCCTTCCTTCCAAGAAGCTCTTCCATGTGCTGGGCACTGGTGGCGAACATAGTAGTATCGTCTGCATATCTTAAGTTGGATATCTTCAAGCCACCGATCGAGATGCCATCTGTCCAGTCTTCAAGTGTAATCCTCATTACGAGCTCTGTGTACACGTTGAACAATAGTGGAGAAATAATACATCCCTGACGGACTCCGGCGCTGGGGTGGAAGTGATTTGACTGCACTTCATCTGCGCGTACTGAAGCTGTGCCGTCCTCGTACAGTCTTTGCAGGAGGTGTACCAGGTGTTTTGGAACACCCATCGCCTTCAGCGTTTCCCAGAGTTTGGGCCATTTCACAGAGTCGAACGCCTTGGAGAAGTCTACAAAGCATATGCAGGTGGGCTTGTTGAATTCTCTGGCTTTTTCTATAATTTGTCGAACTGTCAAAATCTGTTCCCGAGTTCCCCCTCCCCCTAACAAAACCAGCCTGTTCAGGAGCAATTTCTTTGCTTAAGTAGGGTTTTAGACGCTCGTTCAGAATGTGCAGCAGAATTTTGCTTGCGTGAGAGATAAGAGCAATAAGGCGGTAATTACTGCACGTCTTTGTGGAACCCTTCTTGTGTAAGGGGACAAAAACAGTATGAGCCCATTCTTTCGGCCATTGCCCCGTGAGCCATATCTTATTGCATAGACTGTGGAAGATTTGGACACCATGTTCGCCCAATGCCTTAATCGTCTCTATCGGTATGGCATCTGCCCCCGTGGCTTTTCGGTTCTTCAGATGATTAATAGCAGCTCGTATTTCATCTTTCAAAATATCGGGCTCAAGGTCGTCATTTCCGGGTTCGGTAGAAGCGTAACACTCTGATTGCGGGTCCTGAAAGAGGGACTGGCAGTATTGTCTCCACGTTTCAGCTATTGACTCTATGTTCGTCACCGTCTCTCCAGCAGAGTTTTCGATTGCCCAGGTCTTGCAACTCAGGGTTTTTGTGATGGCGCGAATTTTTTGGTGTAGGTCCCTAGATTCATGCTTATTTGCATGGACTTCCACTTCTGCACAAATGTTCCGGAGTTGGTCGTTCTGATCCCGCCTACAAGCCTCCTGAATTCTAGCGGACTTTTCGTTGAGGGTTCTTATATCAGCCCCAGATGCTTTTAAGTTTCGCCTTTCCTCCACAAGACCCAATGTTGCATCGCTCATCCAATGCTGCCGCTTCCGTTTCTGT
Organism: Pammene fasciana; assembly: GCA_911728535.1. Lineage (NCBI taxonomy): Eukaryota > Metazoa > Arthropoda > Insecta > Lepidoptera > Tortricidae > Pammene > Pammene fasciana. The sequence goes on along the minus strand of OU452276.1, from coordinate 19,069,440 downwards.
ACGTTTCCACTAGACTCTTTGACCGAGCTCACTATAACGCTTTTTGCCCGATCCCACAATTGATCCGGAGTCTCTGTGTTTAAGTCTACGTTCGTCCACGGTATCATCGCTTGCTCCAGTGCAATCAAAAATTTCGCATTGTCAGTTACTTCGATCTTCCGTCGTGTCTCTAGTTTCCTAACTGCTCTTAACTTTAATTGCACTTTAGATATCAGTAACTGATGATCTGACCCGCAGTCTGCTCCCGGTAGAGTATGAGCATTCTTGATAGATGTTTTCCACCGCGATCTGATCAGAATATAATCAATTTGATTACGATATTTGCCATCTGGCGATATCCAGGTATATAATCTGCGTCGGTGATGTTCAAAGAATGTATTGGATATCACCAGACCATTATCAGCCGCGAATTGAATGAGCCGGTCCCCTCGCTCGTTACGCTGTCCCAAGCCAAATTTACCCGCACAGTGACTCAACTGATGAGCATCTGCTCCCACTTTTGCGTTGAGATCACCCAGGATGATCAAAACTTCTCTATTGGCGATCTTTTCAATGGTGTTTTCCAGTTCTGTGTAAAAGCTCTCTATCTCATCATCGCGTGCAGCACTAGTCGGTGCATAAAAATTTGTTCTAGAAGTCACATTTAGTAGGTTCTACCTACATAATAAATAAATGGCCATATATTGGGAGTCAACAGAAAAGTAAAATAATAAACGCCTGTGTAAAAAAAAATTAAACGTGAGAAAAAAACCTTTTTTTGTTATGTTGCGGAGAATCCGTAACCGGAAATCGGTAGAGTCAAAATATAGGTTCTGAAACTCAAAGCAGAATAATCGCGGCGCTCTTTATTAGAGAGAGAGAAATACGAGCGTGTCTTTGTGGCCGAAGCCTTAGGTAATGGCTACTAATGTCAATTTACTACATTGGTATCTATTTTTAATAGATATTAATTAATGGGGATGGTGGCACAAAACTATAAATCGTACTTCGATGTAGTCATCTAATGATCGTCGGCTCTCAATCTAACTCATTCATCTATAGGTAGTAAAGTTTCCAGCTCCTCCTCCTTTACTATAGCTACTTCAGCCGTGCCGTACCTATATCGGGAAAATTGGAAAACCCTAATTAGTTATTGGGAAATTTTAAGAGAAAACTGATATCAGAACTCCACTAGTACTTAACTATTCTATTTACATAGAGTGCATTTACAAGTAGTTTTAGATGTACCACGATATGATAATTATAAGGTACTAGCTGACCCGGCGCACTTCGTACCGCCAACTTCGACCGACTACATCGACATCAACTTCACTCCTACGTCAGTACAGTCTGTTACCCCAATTCCTACCATCTCCCACCACTCTTTTACTATTATCTACCCATCTCCCACTCTCGTCCTGTCTTCCACTCTTCTCCCACCGACGGTACTCCCATCGACTCTAACCTTATTACCACCGACTTCTACGCCATTTTTGCCATCTCCCACCCACTCCCATTGTCTCCACCCATTTATATTGACTTCGTACCGGCTACTTCCACCGACTCCCATCGACCTCATCACTCCTACGCTAGTCGTACAGTCTCTTATCTCATTCCTACTGACTCGTACCACTCTCCCACCCTCTCCTATTCCCTTCCACCCTTCTCCTACCGGCTCCTGCTTCAATCCCATCGACTTTAGTCCCATTCCCAATGGCTCCTGCGCCAGTTTCACCCTTTCACACCCCTTCCATTGCCTTCACTCACTCCTATTGACTCCCAACGATATTGACGTCACTTGTATAGACCGCATTTTAAACTTTGTTTTAATTTCTTCAATCTATATCTATACCTACTTTACTAATATTATAAATGCGAAAGTTTGTCTGTATGTCTGTTACCTCTTCCCGCTCAAATAACGGTTTAACCAATAAGAATGAAATTTGTTATGACGATAGTTTAAGCCCCCTCATAGGACAGTTTTTATCCCAGAAATCTTCCCTTTTTTATTAAAGGAGTGAAAAGGGTGGTGGAAGTTTGTATGGGGAACCAATAACCGCTGAACTGATTTATATGAGGAATGAAGATGGTTTTAGTTCTGGGGAAGGACATGGGATACTTTTTTCCCTAAGTAATTCCTTAACACGTTCGCTGACAGTAGGCACGCCTGTCGACGTACTGTCACGTGACACTATAATATAAAAAACCGGCCAAGAGCATGTCGGGCCATGCTCAGTGTAGGGTTCCGTAAACTGAGACCATTAATTCAAAAGGTCGTTTCTTACGGGAAAATTGGCGGCGCTTACGTCCTTTTTACTTACGTCCTTTCACTATGGGTTTTTGAATGATAACTCAAAAACGGCTCAACCGATTTATTTTAATATAGTTTTCATTGAAGGTACTCATTAGGCCTCAGTTTCATGAATTTTTTCAAAATTTTAGGACCCACTATTCAAAAGTTAGATGGGGGGGACGCCCTGTTTTAAACTTTCGGAGGTATTATTTCCGAGAGTATTAGTTTTATCCAAAAACTGCTTTAGAAGACCCTAATTCTTTTTAAAAGACCTATCCAACGATACCCCACACAACTTGGTTGGAACGAAAAAAAATTTCGCCCCCCACTTCACGTGTACGGGAGGTACCCTAACAAAATATATTTTTCGCGTTTTTATTCTACCGTTTTGTCGGCTTGGTTAATGCACATATTCAAACCAAATTTCAGCTTTCTAGTGCTAACGGTCACTGGTGGGTTACCGCGAAGTTCGAAAATCGACAAAACGATGGTCCCGTCTCTATCGCTCTTGCATATACGAAAGAAAGTGATGGAAATATTCGATTCGATGAACGAAGTGCTTCGCGGTTATAGGCCTGAGCTAGACCGCGGACGGACGGACGGACGGACGGACATGGCGAAACTATAAGGGTTCCGTTTTTGCCATTTTGGCTACGGAACCCTAAAAAGGTCTGGTCACGTGACAGTGGGTACGCCTGTCGACGTACTGTCAGGGAACGTAAAAAAGATAGGTGGATTACTAATTTCACGCGGGCGAAGTCGCGGGTAAAGAATAGTATTTTAATAGTTATTCTGCTATTCGGTACAGCTGTTCTCGAGTTATATAAATGGCGTAACCGACACGACTTTCTAAGTTGATGTCGATGTAGTCGGTCGAAGTTCGCGGTACGAAGTGCGCCGGGTCAGCTAGATGTTTAAAAATAATTCAATTGAATCCCACATTTTTTACTGGTTGATGATTGTTTTGAAACAGTGTTTACATGAATTGTAAAATTTTCATCTATCCCACGCATAATATAATGCTATCGGTACATAGTATGAAACAAAGTTAATAGGCACGCGCCGCCGGCCCCCCAACCGCATTTTAAATCTCTTGTATCTTCGCAAATATTCATTTAAATTACATGCTGTACAGAGCAATATTCATCTATATTAAATGCACAATGTACTTAATGTACTTAATTGGATAAGGATCAATACTGTATTGCTTAAAATCGCTTCGTAAGTAAGCCATTATTTCTCTTAAAATGTAAAGGATTAAAAATGGTTATTGTGGGTTATCCTTAAGAGATAGACATATACTATCGCGGACTTTTTTATAGACCTTTTTAAGGTGTACAGTACTGTAGTACATTATTTTGATCCATCTAGTAGGGTTCAGCCAGCGTTTGCAATGTAAGCGAAAAAAAAAGTGTTTATTTACGACTTCACATTAGAAACCTCTAAAATTATCAGTGTTTCTTTCCTATATTATGCATATTCTATACATATAAACCTTCCTTTTGAATCAATCTATTTATTAAAAAAAACCTCATCAAAATCCGTTGCGTAGTTTTAAAGATCTAAGCAATACATAGGGACGGCCAGACAGCGGGAAGCGACTTTGGTAGATGTAGTGATTCGTCAAACACCTATTTCATATTATTCTATTAAAGCGTAAGATGCATGAAATCCTGCGGCGCTTCCGTCTTTCTCGAACGAAAGCAGAGATCACTTAGAAAAACGCGTAAAATGTATGAAATCCTGCGGCGCTTACTGTTTTTTCGAGTTGATAAGTTTGTATGGGAGAACAATATCTTAGTTTTTTAGTATATTACTCGAATTTTTTTCATACTTTCTCACCGGGTAAACCTTCCCTGGACTTCCACGAATATTTCAAGACTATAATTAGCCAAATCGGTTCAGCCGTTCTCGAGTTTTAGCGCGACTAACGAACGGCGATTCATTTTTATTTATATAGATAGATGACTCAATGAAAACCCAATTTAATTTCAGCAACATAAGAAGGCTTTATTTAAATTTGAAACGTTTTTATTTTATTTCAGACTGCATGTCCATATCAGTACAATTTAAAAGAAAAAACATTATAGTTCAATTAACATTAAAAATTGACAGTTAAATATTAAGAAAATATATACATATCCAAACAGCGAAATCAAAAAGAAAGAATAATATTAATATTTTCGAACGAGCGGAGCGTAAGCGAAGATCGTTCTTACAAACAACAACTGTCACCTGGCTACTGGGACGTCTCGGCATTTGGATGGCTTTTTGATTTAGATAGTTTGTCCGACGATAACTTTAGTAATGATTTTCCGATCTTTATGAAATTTGTTGGGGTTGTAGCAGAGACCAACAAAATTTGCGAGTTCGTATATGAGCTGGATTGAGACGGGGGTTCTGAAATTAGAAGGCCTAAAAAGGTTTTGTAAAGGGGTCTTGTTACATTGGTCATCTTATTTGCTACTTTTACGAGCAAGTATGGTTGACTTTGGTATCAAACGAAAGGTATTGATTAACACTCTCGTCAAATCCTTATTAACTGCTTACTGTTTCATAACAATTAGCAACATAAAATTGATTTCAAAAATATTTTCCATTTTATTTTGATTTTGGTGTAAATATTTTGACAACTGACTTTTTTTTAAATTTATTAGAGCTTTGGCTGCTAGGGCCATCAGCATACTGACATTAACACATTAGTTAGAGAGAGTTACCATAGACGCATAATGATGGTGACCGAAACCTATATAGGTGGTCCACAGATGAGAACGACATGTCAAAGCAACAGAGTGAGAGGCATGTGAGAGGTGGATTTAAATTTAGATGAGACAAAAACTGTCAAATCTGAAGCGATTTCGTCGTGGTAAAATTTTACGCATCAACCGCACAATTTAATGTGGACGTTTAGTTTCACCGTGATGGTTAGTTGAGAAAAAAGTACCCGATACCTATTTTTGGTATTTGTAGTAATTCTACTATTGCACATTATTTTATGGCGAAACACAAGATTCGCGAGTTCACGGTTCGGGGCGAACTACTAGTATAATCAGTGAACGAAAACGATAATAATCGATTAGAATAATAAGGCGTAGGGGATGTGACGACCCCATCGCCCACTGGTTTTCGCCAGCGCAATCAGTCAACGCAGGGCAGCTTGTGGCGAGCTGTTGGAGAGTAGCGACTCCACGTACCTGAGTGCCCCTGGGCTGCCCTGTTGGATGGTGGGACAGGTCCCCTGCCTCTGGCTTGCCTTAGCCGGCTGTCCAGAGTGGAATCGTTAGAGCTGTGTTCTCGAGGATAGATGTGGAAACCTAAGTGGCGAGTTGGCTATATGTTTAAAATTCAGTGACGCCTCTACACCCAGCCCCCGCACCGGTGTGCCCAAGAGCCATCTTCGATGTCGCTTTTTATGGGGCCCCATCTTGCGGAGTCACCGTCTGCCGGAAATAAAATTGGATACCGTTTTATTAGGCAGGGGTCCGGTTCTTCATCCAATAGCCCATTCATCAGTCCATACTTTTCACCCAATAGCCTAGTACATTTTAGACTCCATTAATTCTCAATAGTCCTTACACCATGGCGGGTGCTGTCTCTACGTGCGTCCCATGACACGAGCAGGGGCAGCATCCGCTTAGTGTACCCCTCACTTTTCATTAAATTGTCGAAAGGGCCTCTGCGCGTTGGCTTCGGCTCCGCATACGCCTCCCAAAGGTCCGGAACACCATTGTTCCGTGGTCGGGAAAGACATACAAGTATAATAATGTTGTTATAAAAGGAAAATAAAAATATTGACGGCCTCCTCGTTAAATAAAGATGTTCTGCCGATATTTATTGCGAGGCAATATTGTCATTCCCTACGATTTTCTACGTTGGTCGGTTTGATATGAAAAAGCGCTAGGTGGCCTGGCGGTAAGACGCGGGTTGAAAGTCTGACGTCTCGACGAAAGGTATTGGGTTCGAACCCCGGCTCGTAACGCTGAGTTTTTCGGAATTTATGTAAGTTATGTACCTACGAAATATCATTTGGTATTTGCCAGTCGCTTTTTGGTGAAGGAAAACATCCTAAGGAAACCGGATCTAATCCCAACAAGGCCTACCTCAGGGTTGGAAGATCAGATGGCAGTCGCTTTCGTAATAACTCGATTCCCGGGATTAGATTGCCGAGCAGACCATAGGCTCTATAGAGCAAAAAGCTGGGACAAACGCTAGGAGGAAGAAGAGGTCGGTTTGATATGAGTGTTTGAAAAAATAAAAAATAAAAAAGGAGAGGCCATTGGAGGCACTCAATAAATTATAATATTTTGGTTTTTGGCTTAAATTATGTGCGTTGTTGTACAATATATAATTAATTGCTGTTTTTTTAACAACCTTATTATTATTTTTTGTAAATTTTGCATATTTACAAATAATTAAATCGATTTATTACTGGTTAGATTTAGTGTAGGACGGGTATTTTTCACTACTTATCTATTGATAAACAAGCGTGGTCGACACGTGATACAGGTAACTAAATATAAAATGTATATCTGTGGTAAATGTTTTTGATTTTTTAAATTCCCACACTCGAAAGTGACATTTAAAACTCTGAATAAAACGATGAAATTAAGTTTTAAAAATAACAGCAATGGGAATTTAAAATCATGATTATTTAAACTATTAATTTCTTGCAAAAAAATTGACGACGAACTTATGTGTGCAATTATATTTTCGAGCTTAATTTTTTTGAATTTGAACGTTCGAAAGTCAAAAATCGGCCCCCAGGTGACTTATTGCCGATCGAAAATAATATGATAACTAGCCCTGCGTTTGCACACCGAAGATGTCGGGAAATACCGTGAAACCATCCAAGTACAGTCCAAAGCTTACAACTACGGTTCTACCGTCCAAAAATTAACTTAAATATATTCGTTCAGGTAAAAGCAATCGCACAGGGGCCCATTTAAAAGATAGATTTTTAGTTCTTAGTATTTTTAAGTAAGTTAATTTTAGGTTATTAAATAGTTTATTAAAGTTTTTTCCTGTCCCTATGTTGTGCCTAATAAATTAAATTCTAGTCATCTATCGCGATCCTGCGATGCTATCGCGTCACTAACGCAATGGGTCCTCAATTCAATTTTTAAAGTATGGCATTCTGTCCACAATATTGGGACAATTTTGCCAATGTCGAAGTCGCTCCAAGAGCTGGACGTTGTACGGTGAGGTTAGGCTTTTTATAAGGAGATAGCTACTCCCTACAAACAGCACGTGGACTAACGGATATCTAACTCAAACAGGGGTTACACATGTTTCGAGACTAATTCTTCATTAGTTGCTCACTAGTTCGTTAAATCACTGCAGAATAAGCTATATATTACACATTGAATCACGAAAATGAACATAAAATAAGAAGTTTTTCCCGAAACCAAACCACCTTGCTCGACAAGATGGCCGCAAGTCCTGCGCATACGTTATACATTCTATACGCGATTTGACGCTGTCAAAATAACTCAACTTCCATTCAGTAGATGGCGTTGCATTACTCAGATCTGAAAACAGAGGTAAAGCCTGAACTTTGGAGGAACACTTGGTCTGATAGATTTAAAGTATTAATTGTAATTGTAATATGTATGTTGAAATTTCTTAGAAATTAGATTAAGCATTACTTATGTTTTTTAAATTTTTCCTGCAGACAAACTGTCAAACAGTTTTGCGGGGATTATGAGTAAGATGTAATCTTTGTTGTTTGATTAATAATAAATAATAATAATAATAATAAATATTTGGTCAACGAAACTCTTAGAAACATGTAATTTAAATTAGTTGATAAGCTCAGTTCAGAATGTCACCCGACGCGCAGCAATTAAACTAAGTGTGTCGAAACGAAATCTCGCGACCTGGCCCAGTTAGAGATCCTACGTGCTAGGTCTCAGCTGAGAGGGCTAGCACGTCAGGCCTCCAGTCGAGATTCCTGTGACCTAGATGTAATCTAACGCGCTGTAACTTTCCTACAAATCTTGTCGTTAACAAACTCTACCAGTGGAGACAGTGGATATTAGTTATGAGCTATGCGCTTACCCCACAGTTAAACTCATGTTTGAATTGTTTAAATAATAAATTAAATAAACAGAAAGAATAATTATAAAACTCTACTCATATATAACTTAATTTAGTTTGTAAGCATTTATAATCAGCATATTAGAGTAACTTATTATAGCTTATATAAATTACACTATGATAGGTACAATATTAAAATTTATAAATGTTCATTGTTGATCTAAATGATTCTTAAGAGTTCATGCTAGTACTTCAGGATACGATAAGCCATATATGGCTAACAACGTTCATATAAGGAACACCTTAAATAAAACATTTCGTGCCCACATGTAGTAAATTTAGTCAAACAGGTTGCGTTTGACTAGTTTTGCACGCCAATGCAACCTAAGCACAAATGAGATCGGGCTTTTTTATCACTTCAATATTTCTCAAAACTTTTTACATACATACATACATACATACAATCACGCCTATTTCCCAAAAGGCAGAGATCACGGATTTCCATTTGCTACAATCAATGTAGCAAAACGGCTCTCCGTGACGTGATGGGTGGCGAACCGCATCGCATATTATTTGCTGACACGGTACATTCAAGCTAGCACGTAGTCCCCAAATAACATTGCGATTAGTTAGGCGCCACTAATGTCCACAGATAACTAATAGATGCGCTCATCTACAGCTATTCATTTGTTATTTAAGCATTCTGAGAAGAATGTTACTTTCTAAACACTTGTTAAAAGCGCCAATAGCGCCATACAATTCAAGACCACAGATAAACATACTTCTCATGGATATTGTCTGTTCTCTCCTCCATAATAGTATAATTTTTAGGGTTCCGTATTTATTTGTGTTCTGTGTGTGTGGTGCTCCTTTTAGGTACTTCCTTAGGTACTGCTCAAATAATTAGCAACCTTTTTTTATCACAGGAACCAAATAAATTTAATTTTATACAAAATTTTGTTGATCCTGTGATATTTCGCTGCCTAACTAAGCATCTTACACAACGTGAACACAACTTACACAACGCATCCGATTCAGATACAATTTTTCTGCATCCGGGGAATCAGGGATTTACCTTTTTACCTTAATCTTACTAATCCGCTCTTAATATGTATTTAATACATAAGTGGAATTTAACCTTATAGATGTCATAAATACGTACGCGTGTACGTCTGGGGATTTTTGTAAATATTAGGTACGTTTAACCATTTTTTTATCGATTGATAAATTATGAGTATGACGTGTGTATTTGGGTATTTTTTGAACATTCCCACCAACGTTTTTTGCCTCTCTCTCACTAACCTTGTAATTTTTCTCTTTTATTTTATTATATTTAAGGGGATAAACGGGATTTTAATGCATTGCATCGGGTTTATTTTTTAATTACGTACCTAATTTATCAATAAATTCATTGGGTATGCAATTATGAAGCCGATGTTACATACATAGCGGGGTGGGCTGAAAATCAGCGCTGTGGCAGCCAGGCCGTTCCACAGCAATCGCTGAGTTCACCCCTATTGTCACAATACGTTGTAATTGTTTTTAAAATTATAGATACTTATCGATATGTTGTGTTTCTAATTGTCTGTGATTCCCTTTTTTTATGTAACTTGTGTGTGATAATAAATTATCTTTTATCTTTATCTATCTTTACTCTTATTTTTATTACGCCTGACGTTCGGGTCAGCTAAGGATGTTTTCTTACAGCTTTTAACAAACTGGAGCGGCCATTGACAGGCGTTCCGCTCTGCCGAAAATATATGACCAGTGGTCATACTCATAAGGACTGACGTTTATCTGACGTGGCTATTTTGACGTTTCGCATACATTTAACGGTTCCCACCCCCGCAAAAACGGCAGATTTTTTTATACAAAATGATAGACATGGCCGGTCCGGTTGGTTGAATAGACTAAGGATGTTTTAAAAGTGATATTATCTGTGGTAGTTCTTATACTAAGGAAACTAATCGCAACCAGCGGAAAAGGTCAAGACACATAATTACGGCTGTGGAAATCCAAAATAGCCAAATAACCAAGTCTTCTGTAGCCGAACATTTAACCACTGGATTGACTGCACCGATATGCCGACGGAAACTTTCCAAGATCATATACAGTGTGTAAATTTAATACGGGCGAACCTTTTAACGGTGGTTTACATAGGTCATACTTAACAAGTTTTACTATGGGGGTAACCCCAAAATCTCAAAAATACATTTGGCTTCCTCATACAAAATGACGACACCCATGCGACAAAATGTATGAGTCAGGCAAAAAAAACCGCGATTTCGGGGTAGACTCCATAGGTCAAGATGTTCAGTATGACCTATATAAACTACCGTTAAAAGGTTCGCCCGTATCAATTTACACATTGTATTTCTTGTGAGAGTTTCTGGAAATTTCCAAAAACTTTACAAACTTTTTTGAAACATTCCGCAACTTCAACATCAGTTCAGGGGCCGATTTTTGACAGCCGGACGCTCGAATTCAAAAAATTCAAGCTTCAAAATAATCGCACACTAAAGTTTGTTGCCAATTTTTTCGCCTGGAATTAATAGTTTAAATAATCATGATTTTAAATTTCTATCACTGTTATTTCTAAAACATAATTTCATCGTTTTATTTAGATTTTCAAATGTCACTTTCGAGTGCTCGATTCTCAAAAATCACCCCCCAGTCATTGAAATGAAAATCGAAAAGTCCTCCTCCATAAAACGAGTGGAAATTATATAATAGTAGCTATATATGTAATTTATTTATTTTTTTATGTTTTTTTTGTTATTTTACAGCATTTGTAATTTAATTGAATGCCATTAAGTAATGACTATAATGAGTGGTTAGCTGGGGGGAGGGACTTTTGATTATAAATTCTTGATTACTGAATAGGATCTGCCGAGTGTAGGTACATGTACCTAAAGCAATAATTTATGCTCAAGGCAAAGGTCATATTTAGTAATTACTAAATGGAAGCCAATTGGCTTCCATTGTACTTAGAATATATTCAAATAAGACAAATAATAATGATTACGGGGACAGTTTGTATCTGATTGGTAATTATATGTTTAAAACTAGAGTCAGTTTAAAAAAAGCACCTAATCGAAAATTTCTCCATAATTTTCGCCGAACATACAAACTTACAAACATGGGGATGCTTCGGGTCCAACCGGTACGAGTAGCCAAAGTCATCAATAGTTAATTTTCGATTATTTCACATTGGACGCGGCACCGTGAAAAATAATAATCCAGTCACACTTCGTTGACCTCTTCTCCATAACGTGTGGCGTAATTAATGGATGGCCCCTATTGACTAGTTCAACACGGAAAACTACAAAAAACATCGATAAAGTTTTGTGCTTTACCTGAGATGCGTCTTTATGGAAATTCCTCTGGAAATCACCAGCTTAGCGTCATTGCCAATATTGGTAGATCATAGAGAAAGTTGCATGACTATAGAGTGACGTAGTTGTACGTGAAACAAGCAAATATTTCTTAAAAATCTTATTTAAATAAGTGTTTATTTACACGTACGACTGTGCCGGGACTCAGATACAGCGATTTTAAAAGAAAATAGTTATTTGAAGGGCACATAGAAAAAGATGACTAAACAGTTTTTTTGGAAATTTGAATTTTCATTTCAAATCTTACCTTTCACAATGAACTCTTACATCATCGTTACCACTGTTAATAAAACATAAATCCACTATTTTGCACATAAAAACATATAATGAAGAAAATGGTATGGTTAATAATAGGGGGTATTACTTCAATGTTATGCCGCCAGAGTGCAGCACTAGCACATATTGTAAATAGAGTATGTACTTATACATAGTAGGAAGTAGGCTTTGCCGTGGGGAGCACGGACTTAGAATTGTCCCCCACCATATCGTCCCGTGGTTGCAGTAGGAGTCTGCTAAAGGAATATACCGGGAGATGGGCAGCAGCATTTTCATAAGCCTAAACAACAATAACCAAAAAAAAACTGCGCGCGCCAACCCACCTGCCAAGCGTGGCGAGTATGGCAAACCCCTCCTTTAATAAGGGGAGGCCTATGTTCAGCAGTGGATGTCTTATGGTTGAGATGATGATGAGGCTTTGAACAACAGTTTTTTGACAAGTTTTCACAGATCATTTATAACGAATAAATATTTGGTTTGTTTACAGAGAGCCTATCGCGAAAATCGTAGTTTCGTTATCTGCATCTCTATCGCTAGAATATGCAAGCGAGTGACAGAGAGACAGATGACGAAATTCGATTTCCGTGTTTCGCGGTAGCCCCGATGTTTGTACTAGTGCCGCTCCCGACGCAGAGTTTTGCGTAATATTCTCTACTTAAATATTTCGATGTTCCAAACTTAAAAAACGCGATAATTCGAAATGTTTTCGTAGTGACTAGACATGTTCTTTCCAAGTGCCTTTCACATTTATTTCTTTTTTTACTCAACTACAGGAGGGGGGTTTGTTTTTGAGCAGTCATGGTATGTGTATAGTTGGGCTCCACAGCCCTTACGAAAACTCCACATGGCAACCTTCTTTGCGGACTAACAACCAGTTTCTCACATGCAAAACTCTACTTGCAGCCTACCCATACTTGCATGATTAAATGCCTACAAATAGTCACACGTTTAGTTAAATTCACACTATGAAAACGCATCGGGTATAATTTACTATGGACATTTTGCAATTACTATCCAGAGGAGCATGTTTATTGGATAATAATTCGTAGTTGATAATACAAATTCCTGAGTAATATCACAACTGCCAACATTTGTTAGAAGATACCATGGAACTATGGAAAATTACACAGACTTGACCAGTAGGTTTTATCATGAAATTCATAAACTTTGTGATAAATGCTAGGGTTATTTATTTGACATAAATAGGATCGATCCCTGCTTTAGGTTATGATACATGTCATAGGTGTTTCCTGTAATATGAGCAATCAATTAAAACGTAGAATCGTTTTGTTCAACAACTTTAAAAAAATATGTACATATTTTGAAGATAGTCTTTCTAGGGTTCCGTAGCCAAATGGCAAAAAACGGAACCCTTATAGATTCGTCATGTCTGCTGTCTGTCTGTCCGTCCGTATGTCACAAGCCATTTTACTCGGAAACTATAAGACGTATCATCATCAAATTTTTACTTGAAGTGTACTGTGTGTGCCGCTACTTAGTTATGTAGTGAAATTTCTGAAAAAAATATTTTTAGGGGGGGCACTCCATACATGCAAGTAATTGTCAAAAATTTTTTTTTTACCAAATATCAACATGATGCACATCAATCCATAGGTCTTTAAAAATAACATTGAGGTTTTTTTTTTTTTTTTGATTAAGTGGATATATTTAGAAATAATGACTCCGAAAGACTAAAAAATTGGGTACCCCCCTGTAACTTTTGAACCGTAAGTCCAAAAATTATGGAATAATTCAAGAAGATACACCTTTAAATATTCTTTCAACGATAATTATTTTGAACATTATCGGTTTAAGCGTTTTTGAGTTATCTCCAAAAAACTACGTACCTACTTAGGCAGATACGACCTTGCGATAATAATTTATTCGATAGTAGCTACGGCTGGTTTTATAAATAATGGTACCTACAGAACCCTTCATGCGCGAGTCCGACTCACACTTGGCTGGTTTTTTTTTCATTAAAATGAAATAAAATTTTCAATGTAGAGTCACGGACTTTAATTGTTGAGCCATTTACGGGTCAAGCTATCTTCTTTTGTTTAATACTTAGGTAGTCTAAGAAATGTCGACTGTAAAGTGAAACCTAAATGGCTCAACAATTAAAGTTCTTGACCGTACGTTGAAATCCGTCCAACATCGCTTGTCAGTTTTGTACTTGTACAGACAACATAATCAATTTCGGAATACATTGCATGTTCGAATAAACTTTAAAATGCCCTAAAAATCAAACCATAAGTTATTTTTAAAAATTGCTGAATCGTCTGGTTTGAGGAGTAGAATCTACGCTTTAATTCATTGCTCCTATTACATGAAACACCCGGTACAATAGGTACGTTTGTAAGGTAGTTTTATTGCAAACAGGTATCTACAACAGGTGACGTATGATTTGGTTGTGACTTGTGACCTAACCGTTATGCACCCATACATTCCCACGTGCCCTGTGACCGGCGTCACATGACGTACACCTACACAGTCATAACATGTGCTCACATGTGTATCGGATATGTCAGGTGACTGCGGACGGCTTTCGATTACCGAGTTAAAAACGATCTAGGTGACTCAATAGTAAACATGTCTCTTCATTGAATAAAAGAGATCTACAAATTCACGACGAATATTGTCTTAGGTTAGTGACTTGAAATTTTGGCTATTTTGTATACGGCTATAAATAGTCCGGCTCTATTATTGAAAGGTTAAGGGGAACATTTTAGATTAAAGTTTGCTATTGTACAAATATTGTAGTGCAGATGTAGTACATAATAGTTTTTCATCGTATTCTCTCGTAAAAGCTCGTTTTTATCGTGCTCTCTCAATCAGCTTTTACCCATCTACTGTAGCTAATGAGAGCACAATTAAGATGAACTTTTCCGAGAAAATACGATGGAAAACATCATCTACTACACTACATCTACACTGTTGTGTGTTATACATCTGTTGTAAGTAATCGTCAGCTCAGATCGCAAAAGCAGCAGTAAAGAGATTAGAGAAGATTTGGAGGAACAGAGGAATCAGCACAGCAACCAAAACCAAGTTAATGCGTACCCTAGTCTTCTCTATATTTCTATATGGTTCGGAATCCTGGACTCTAAAAGCAAGCATTCGGAGCAGAATTGACGCGTTCGAGATGTGGTGCTGGCGTAATAAGATGCTAAAAATTCCATGGACTGCGCGCCGCACCAACGCCTCAATCCTAGCGGAATTAAAAGTCCAGTGCCGCTTATCCACCATCTGCCACCAGCGAATCCTCCAGTTCTTCGGACACGTGACCAGACGGAAGCCAGACAACTTGGAAAAACGCATTATGGTTGGCCACGTGGATGGAGGACGGGGGAGGTGACATCCACCGACCCGTTGGGTCGATACAGTGAAGAAGGCCTGCCACGGTTCTATACAATACAAGAGCCTGTCATCCGGACAGTGGAAGATCGTGCGGCTTGGAGAGCCTTGGTGTTCAAAGCGACGACCTCATCTGATCGCGACCCTCAGCCATGAGGAACCGAGGAAGAAGAAGAAGTAATCGTAATTGTGCTGTATTTTTATTTTCTTAGTACTAGGCAACTACCTACTACTTCTAACTTACTAGTTACCGAATGCCAAAACTTGCTGAAGCTTTCCTATGAATTTTTGCTGCCACTGTTGGGTTTTGTTCGTACAGTCAACGTCAAAGATAAACATATCTTTTACAGTATAAACAATACTGTAAACCTTACTCCGTTGTAATAAGGTGCAGAAGTGTAAAAATATATTTTACATCGGCTGTACATCAAGCAATCACAATGCAGCTGCGTGCAGATAATGACAACTAAACGTTTAACCTCCCATCCCTCGAATTTAAAATGTGGTTTTGGACCATTTGGACACTAAGTGGATTATTGCTTCTTCAATTATTAAGTTAACGAGAGTTGTTACACCTATTTTTTTACACCTAAGTGTAGCTAAAATTGCGGAGAAGAATAATTACTTATTACAAGGGTAAAGGACTAAGTTTAGTTTAAAAAATGGCCTCCGAAATGTGGAGCCTAATGTAGTAACAATAACGAATTGCGAAAATGGTAATTTTTGTGATATCTTACACACATTCAGACATTCTCACGAAAAAACTGGACAGAACTGTTAAAGGTTCTTCATACCTAATTTACCTAAAGCATTAATAGCAATGTACAAGTTGCAGAAAATTTTCAAAAATCAGTAACATTCCCGGAAATTTCCTGAAACCTACACGAGAATTTCAATTAAATTTCCAATGAGAACATTCCCTATGGGAATTATCAAAAAAACATTTATTAATTATTTTTTTACTTGTAAATGAGAGAGCCAGTTAAAATAATTGATAACGGCGGTGTCCAGTGTCCAGCGACTTCCTGAATAATTTTAATTTTTCGTAAAATTTAAGTTCTGACATTACGTATAGAATCTCAACTTTGGAAACTCTTCTAATGCAACCTTGGTGCATTGCTACATAGATAGCTCATATATTATTATTAGGTACTAGCAAATATACAATATATCGTAGATATAGTTCCGTATAGTACTGGGCTGGTTAACACAGTTTCAATGCTGGGTAAAGTTTATTGCCTATTTTATACCGTCCTAAGTACCATGTCACATTGCTGTTATAGTTGAATTATCGAGAGCGTGGAATTGCATATGTAGTGGTTGTACCGTGTTGTGCCTCTTTGTGTGCGGATTCAAATATAGAATGCCTGTACACAAACAATACTACTACATATGCAATTCCACGCTCTCGATAATTCATCTATATTTTAATTCATCTATATTCATCTATATTTGTCACGATAAAGGAAACAATACGGGAATATCGAGACAAATAAATGTCTTAGTCAACGTCAGCAACGAAAGTTCCTGTCTAAGAAATTATACAAATTTATAGTTAACGAAAGTGAAATGATGTCAGAAGAGATTATGCAATACAGTCAGAAGCAGAAATAAATAAGCAGGCGAGGTGCTCTCAAATCTAATCCAATTTGAAGAAATGCTATAGCCACCAACGAAGATGGGGGAACCCGTAAACCCACAAGCACCTCAACAATCATGAATCATCTACAGTCGTCATCAAGGTGGTCATAAATATCTCAACAACGCCTCTATTGTCAAGGCGATAAGGTGCATGTTCAGGTATTTTTGTGCTGCTCCGATATATTTGATGGCGTCTGTATAAAAAATGCTGTGGCCATCTTCTTAGAGGTCTCTGGCAACCTTACTCACCGGCAGGAACACAATATTATGAGTAGGGTCTAGGCTATTTGGTTATGGTTTTCTGTACGGTGGAGGTACTTCTCCAAATCGGCGTCTGCTCCAGATTTAAGCGAGATGTGTCATATCACACTTAGCGAGATAACATTCGCAGTGCCCATACCTCTCTTTTGGTCGCGCGTAGTTTAAGGATGTACGTTTGTACAGTAATTTGCGTACCTATACAAACTATAAGATGGATATCCTCTTTCAAGGAATTCCCTCATTGCCCACAACGGATAGGTCAAGGGTTCTGTTCCTATCATGATACGTCCACAAATCCCGACATTTACCTACATATTTGATAACTATATAAACGAAATTAGAACAAGTTTGTAATAGTTAATTAGTCACACATGTAAACGGTTAAATTAATTTATGGTTTAGTTGCCAACCGAGGATTGAGCTCAATGATGTTAAACTGCGGTTAGTTGCTTGTTTTCAATTGGGCCCAATTAAGCGTTTATATTGTTTCTTTAGCTGATACTACGAGGAGAAGCGTGGACTACATAGTCCGTATATTGTAGTTGGTTTAACTGGCCGGCATTCTGATTTATACATTAGGCAGTAAAGAAATAATACTGTAGGATTTATTAGCTCGTCTCGCTTTGCCCGTTGTATAATATAACTCAAATAATAAAAACAAAAGCAGTTTAGCGGGTGTTAATGCCCTCAGGACCTGTTTGGCAAAAGTGCTGCCGTCTCGGGAAAGTTTATTTAGTTCTTTATATAACCTGATATAACTGAGCTGTTCTTTTTACCTATATAAATAATGTATACGAAAACCAATAAATATTTTGTACAAACTTTACACAAATTAACATATCTAGACAGTAAATAGGCTCTACATTTCTACCAGATTTGTGTTGTGGGTAGTTTACGACGATTGGATACAAAGTGGTAAAAATGTACATTGTCTGCCCTCCCCCTCTCAAATTTTTTAATTGGGGGTCCAAAATTTATGAAATAATGTAACACATACGTATAAGCATAATAATTTTCAACGATAATTATTTAGAACATGACCGTTTGAGCCGCTTTCGAGTTATTTCCAAATTTCCGATTCAAAATGATGTAAATGCCAGTCAGATACGCCACTTTGCTATTACTTTTATCTTATTCCATTGAAGGCACAGAACACAGAACCCCCCACTATGAGTAGTTTCAGAATCAGATAAAACAATTGATTCTGATTCTGGTTTCACAAGAACTTGCCGTGTATAGCGTGCGTGCTCATATTATAATATATATCTCTCTCTTCCCCATACAGCCATTTTAGTCGCATTTACCACATTTTGTCGACACTTTGTGTAAACACAAAAATATTTGTTACCATTTTTGGTCGCCGTTACGAAATTGTTCGGTTGAGGCGACTAAATTGTTGTATGAGTTTTAAAAAGTGGGGACGAGTCGACACAGTCGCATTTTGGTTACTTTGTTACGTCGCCGTGTCGTAACATTGTTACCAGTTTGCAACCACTTATAGCGCAAATCATTCATTCATTCGTTCACTCATTTGCTGTCACTGTTATCAGTCCACAAAGTTGACGTAAGTAAAATTGTTAAATATATTTGTGAACGCCATTGCTGTTATGGACGAAAATATTTATTTTAAGTTTTCGGTCATTTTTCGTGTTTACAGGATGTTAACATTATTGCGCAAAAAAGTACGCTGTGTTATTTTAGTTAAAAATTTCAAATTTGCCAACGCGCCACTAAAATAATTGGAATTTAACGATTGTAAACAAATGTAATATTGATTTTACTTAACTTATGTTTACATTTTCAGACTTAAAAAGCCTCTCATAAGGTAGAGCAACGATTGCTAATAACAAAAAAAGCTATTGTGGTATTAAAAAACCACTTTACTATAAAATATTTAAAAAAGAAACTATTTTTAAGAACATACATAATTCAGTTACAATCGGTCACAAAGTTACCACATTATGTCGACACAGTGTCGACTTAAAACTCCAACATTATCAAATTTATAAAATGGTGGACCGTCCTTTTATGTTTCCAGCGATTCTCAAACTTCGGGAAGATATGGAAATACCATTTTGAATAGTTTCGACGATGGAAGGCACTTCTTGACACACGTATGATATCGCTTGTTTAAAGCAAGTGGGTTGTTGATAATAATTTTAGTTATCTTTTTTTTTACCAATGGCTATAAAACAGCGAACTCAATTTTTATTTCATGTACACGATTCTCATAATCTACCCTAAGGTTATTGAATTTAAACTTTCGTGGGGACATATTAACATCCTACCAGTAATAAGTATAAGAGCCCATGACACTGACTGAACCTAGTTCGATAAGTCTCCCAGATGAGATATATATAATTAGTCACGTCTTTAATAGGGGAACACGAAATGCCTATGCTGCAATGCAAAAAAGTGGCGGCACAATTTTTTTTTTGAAAATTAAATAAAAATCGGTTTCTAGTACGATAAGTCTCCCAGATTTCCTTTGTACCTCGAAGCAGAAGAGAGTTAGGACTATTCGATAATGCGGTGATGCAGCAGTGGTTTTTCTTACACAAAAATTTTAGATCTTTCTGATGAGCATTGGTTTAAGAGGAGACTGATCATACTAGACACCTAATAAAACCGATCCCTTATAATGCTGCAGCAACTGACAAGGCCAGTCACCGGGGCTTGCAGCACTGCATTATCGTATAGTCCTAACAGTCCTCTGCTTCGAGGAACAAAGAATTTTTGGTGATTAAAAAAATATATTATGCCACCACTTTTTTGCATTGCAGCATAGGTATTTCGTGTTCTCCTATTAAATACGTGACTAATTATATATGTTGTTATCTGGGAGACTTATCAAACTAGGTTCAGTGTCATGGGCTCTTCTACTATAAAACTTTATGTTTTTGGACCACCCTACTGTGAAATAAATATTATTAATCTAATCTCATGATTTATGTAGCAGAGTGAGATGCTGATATGTGAACTGACAACAAAGTTTGGGAGACTTTGGAGTTTCTAGTGACGTTTACAATTATTTTAGTAACAAAGTGTAGGAACATTCACGTAACTTTACCACACCCTGTGTCGACTTTTAGTAACAAAGTGTCTACACAGTTACTAAACATTGTTTCTAAAGTGTACACTAGTCGCAATATACACGCAATGTGTATAAAATGTTTCGACGCAAAGTTACAGTAATGTGTGGACACAATGACCACACTTAATTACTAAAAATCACTCGGTCACATTGTGTGTACACTGTTACCACACATTGAAACCAAACCAAACACAGTTACATTGTGTCGTAACAGTTACGAAATATTTTGTACTTGCAACTACTTTCACAAATCTGCTACCGAAAATGGCTGTCTGGGTCATGTCGGTTCCTCATTACTGACGATCGTGACCACTTGGTTTAGCAGCTTTGGTGATATGTCTCCATCGGTCCCATCTCTCGTAGCGCTCACCGCTTCATGGAGTTTGCCTGCGCCATCTAGTTGGTGTGTGGGGGGGGGGGGGGGCTTTAGGTCTTTCGCCTTCCACTTTTCCGACCAAAATTACTTTTTCCAAGCTTTCATCACCTCGACGCATAACATGGCTAAAGTAAGAAAGCAACCGGTGTCGGCAGGTGGTGGACAGACGTGTTACAATCTTGAGCTGTGAGAGGATTGACGTATTTGTGCGCTGGGCCGTCCAGGCAGGCAGGTTATAATATATATTTAACGTTAACCAATAAATTAGTGCTAGATTATTAGACGTCAGATATGACTACTGTTAGGATTGCCTCCTTATCAGAAGCATCAGTCAAGCGTAAGTCGATAATACCTTACCTAATCGGTTTAAAATAGTGTAAATATGGTGCCGGTTTATTGCTTGTCTTCTAGTTATAAATAATAAATTCATATGTTTAGGTATCAGATGATATGATACATATGACGATCGCACAACGGTTAGTCCTACCTATATAACTGTTCTTTGTTGTCTCCGATTTTTTGTAACAGGTAACAAATATAGACAATATTGTTTTGGTTACTACCATCAACGTCTACATCTTTGGTAGATAGGAGAAAGGCGGCCATCTCAGGAATAATTAACACATGTACCGTACAAAACGCGAACTTAATCCCAAAAGGCGTCCTCTACCATTTAACCTAAGGGCAGAAAAGAAAGAGGTTATAGGCGGTGCGTATAAAAAATCGGTTGACGGAGTCCTCGCTCCACAAGGGATTTCTTCAATTAAGTATTAGGCACACCTAAATATACTGATTTGACTAAATTTTACAGTAGATCGGGCATTTGCTTTTGGAAAGGAGGCTAACTGAAGTCGGTACTTTTTTGGTTAAAATTATTTGCAACTTGTATGAAAAGAAAATACTGTAGATACCTAGTAAAAGTACTAGGCATGGAAACACTGCAGGTTTTATGTTTAGAATAGTTTATTATATTCATATTTTGTCCGATATACAATTGTATATTTCCCTTCTACGTTCCTCAATACACGCGAATTTAGAGACGCCGAGAGAGAAAAAAAAAAGAATTTTTAACACCTGTCAACATTACACATGTCACATCAATTTTTTCCTTCGCGTCCAAACGCAAACGGCGCATTTTATGATTCTATCGATAAAATATGGATATTTCTCATAATAATCAAAGCTTTAGTGCCTAAGAATGTTATTTCGGATTAAAGATAAACAATGTTTGTTGAATAGATATGTAGCGTGAGTGAATATGACAAAAGTTGAAAGTATAAACCGTAAGTACTTACATACTTGCGCATTTTAGATAATATTATACCAGTGACTTATAAGCTTTACCTAATAAATTACCTACTGGTAATTCCCTGCCGCCTGGGAGGATCATCAGATCCTGTCATAGTCATTGAGTAGTCATAGTCAAGGGCGTTGCCCAATAAGACTATTTACTTACCTATTATAATTTAAACAATGATAATTTGTCAATACTATGATACCCACCTGTTCTACCTGCTAATAATAGCATTCAATGTTTACCTAAAAACTCACAGCATTCTGATTACTCAGTGGCCATCTCAAGTACTAACAGTACTTTACTTATGCAATTCATTATGTGTAATGAATCTAGAACATATGCTATTTTGCATTTGCAAAAATTGTGCTAGCGCTAACCGCACTTACAAGGAAATAAATAAAACATAAATGGTACATCCATTATTGAAGTACAGACTGATTTTCAGAAGAATGCTGTTAACCCACTGTTATTAAAGCAAGAAATATAAATCCACATTTGAAAATGTACATGTACCAAACTCGGGTACTTAGACTTTTGTACATATACCTAGTGCACTTCAGACATAAGTCTAAACCTGCTGCAAAGACTTGCACAATGCACATTAGGGTGGCTAATGTTTGTATGGGACCCCCTTATTTTGTTTCACATATTGTGTTGATGTAATATCTCAAGGTGTGATTTTGTCTCATCTGGAAGGGGGTGCTCAACCAAATTGAAATTTTTAATGTTATATGTAACAAACCAATTGCCTCAGTGAGGATTATATCAAGCCAACTAGTAAAGCTTTTTGCACTGACTAGTATCGGTGGTCAAATGGCAATAGCCAATACTTAGTGAGACCAATGCTCTTTTAATATGTTCAAAGGTTAAGCCTTTTTTCATTTTACAGGCTGATTGGTATTAATTTACCATACATGTTGGCTCTATACTATATAAAGATTACAGAAAATAAAAGGATATAAGCATTCCTATTTAAGTCACCCGCATATAAATAACTTAAATTTATATAAAAATAAAAATAAATTACATTTATATCAAGATAAAAGATAAAAAAGGCTATGCTATTTATTGGTGTTGATTATGTCCTTTAGTGATCTTCATAATAAATATAATAAATAAACAGTATTACAAGAAAACCATATTAAGAGATAAGAGGTGTCATGCCTATTACATATTGTTTGTCTATTCCTGCTTGTATTATCTTCGCTACTTGTATTAGCTACTTCTTTATATTCAAATTATAATTGTATCATTTTAAATGGAAAAAAGAATTGGAACAGTAGATATGATTCCTTAAAAAAGGAACTTAATGTGTACAAACAATATTTTTTAAACAAACATGATGATACCTATTTGTTCCTATCTAGTTTTGACTGCCCATAAAATGGCACAACTAACAGATTTAAAGCCTTAGTACTTATTTAACAGTTAACAAATAATCTAAAAATAAATGTTTGTTTGTATTTTGTTATCTCATACTATATGCAAATGAAATTGAAATATGTGTTTAGTTTTTTAGTCAGAACATCTTTAGTGAATAATGAAGTTTTTAAGTGGGTTAAGAGTTGAAGATAAAATCTACTCTTCACTGAAATAATAAACACCCTCACCTATTAGTTCATAGGTTCATATTACTCTCATTATATTTTTATTTTTGAAGTTGATTGATTTGAAACTGGAAGCTTACGCGCGACAAAGGGTTAGAATCCAGTTTTGCTAAATTTGAGTTACTGTCCTAGGGGTACCTAAATATGCATTATGTGGAATAGGTAGAAGTTAGGTGAGTAGGTAGGTAGGTTTGTAATAAGAAGATAGATAAGGATCACTAAAAGTAACATTAGTTCTTACAACAAATTCACTTATAAGATAAAAGTCGAAAGAGTTTCCCAATTATTTGGTTTTTTCATTTTGACAAATATTAGAGCTTATCAGCTTATGAAATAAGTATCTGAACTAACCTTGCGTTTCAGGTATGAAACAATACAATGAGTTACTTACTAGAAAGTTCTACGACTAATTTAAGGTTAACTGGAAGAGATCCCTTACAGGGATAAGTTCGCCTTTGTACTTTGATTTCTCTTTTATCATGTTTTATTGTAACTTGTTTATGTACAATAAAGTGTTTACATACATGCATGCATACAGAATCCAGCATGTTGTATGATTAAATCTTGTACCATGGCTTTAAACGTGTTGGGAGAAATGGAGTTAGGAAGTAGGCTAGGATGGTAAGTTGATTTTCAGTAGGTAGGTCACTGAAAAATAATAGTACTGCCTGTAAAAATAAATGTACGTAATATACATTACGTAAAACCTTAATGCCGGTAAAGGCCTCAGACAAATTACGAATTCATTGGAATATATTGATTTGTCAAAAGCGATTTTTGCAATTTTTAAAAAATTGACATTAGCAATATCATTTTCGAGATCCCATGTAAAGTGTGTAGGTACCTAATAAGATAATTGTGGGTTCGTTAACCTTAGACATAACGTTATGACTATAATTTTGGGGTGAACGATCAATCTAAGATGTCAGATGAGAGAACTATATGTCATAGTATTTAGAATTATATTTGGTAGCCACGTAGTCAGGTTAGGATTTATTTGCTTCAAGGTTTACGGTACTGGTAAATAGTACATTATTATATTTATCGCTTATCTTTGATTTCATAATTATTTTTAGGGAAATCATAATACAAAGCTAACCTGCATAACGGTATAAATTTACTCCCAAGTCTTGCGAAATTGTTAAATCTTCTTTTAGTTAAACCACATTAAAAATGTTAATGTGTCCTCCCTTGGGAGCATACCTTCAATTATTGACAGTGTCGCACTGAACGACACATTTACATTGGTATAACATTTGTTATCAAAACATAATACATTTATTATACTGCCTACTTCAGGGTAGCATAGGTTTTAGTTATATACCCTTTTAATGTAAAATATTGGAAGGAAATATAAAAGTTACATTTGGTGGTTAATTACCACTCGCATTCTTTTGGATGGCAGTAAAAGTTTTTTGTAAAATTACATACATGTTTACATACTCAAGTACATTGTATCTACCAATGGTTGGGTTCAAGTTGTAACATATTACTCATATTAGTTACCTTGTAAGAGCACAAATTATCTTTCTCTGTAAAGATCTTTAAGTCATATTTACTTATATTATATAAAAGACCATTAAGCTTTTAGTGATATCTACAGGGACTACTAGGTGACACCCACCCAGATACGGTTGTATTTAAACTAAGACACACTAATTATGTTCTTAAATAAAATAAGGAAGTATTATTTTATTACATCAAATTAATTAAGGCAAGCCATTTCATAAATAATATTTTGAAATCTTATCTGATTTGTTCTATCTCTGCTCATGTAGGTGTAGGGTCTCAACTTAGATGTGACAAAAAAATAACAATAATGAAATAATAATAATTCTCAAATGTTTGAACATTGCCTAAAGGCCTTACAAACTTTGTAGTCATATAGTTCTTTATACTCTTTTGTAGTAAGAAAGTGGACATCGACGTCTTTTTATTTTCATTCTTATTTTATGTAGGTATATACTTAATACTTATTTATTAAAATAAAGATCACGGGGCAGATCTATCTAGGAATAGTAATAAACCAAGGGCTATGAGTGGGTCTAGTTGCCTGAACTCTTTAACTTAAGAGATTTATCTTTGCCTTATATTAATTTTCTCTTCATTTCTGGTTTTGGCAGTATCCATTAAAAAAGTTTCAACGGTTAGGTTTCTCATCTCCAAAATGGGGTTTTATCTTAAAAACATTATATAAGCATAGGAATGGTGTAAATAAATGTGCTTAATCATTGACATAAGAGGCAATTTGTATATTAAGGGCATCTCGCTATGTCTAATCTTCACTTATGTTCTAAAGTCAAAGATGTTGAAACAAGAGTACTTGGTTTTTTTGTAAGGTATTATGCTTATAATCCTTCCTACTTGTTTTTCACTAATGCCATGTAGTTTACTTATACACTTATAGGTACATATTATTTAATAATGTTTTAGCCTCTAAACATCTACAATTGTATATCGGACAAAATATGAATATAATGACAGGATTAAACGAACTTACCTGAAGTGAAGTTCTATCCTGATTATATGAAATATTTTGTCCGATATAAGGAGACTCCCACCCTCCTCAAGTAAACCATAGGGTTTACATCCCCTTTATTTTGTAATACTCTAAACGAATTGATGTGACATGTGTAATGTTGACAGGTGTTAAAAATTCTTTTTTTTTTCTCTCTCGGCGTCTCTAAATTCGCGTGTATTGAGGAACGTAGAAGGGAAATATACAATTGTATATCGGACAAAATATTTCATATAATCAGGATAGAACTTCACTTCAGGTAAGTTCGTTTAATCCTGTCATTATGATATACAGATAAATAGATCATTAAATTCTTGTTAGTTTAGTGAACGTTCGTAAATCCTTAATCATCATCATCGTACCTGATATCTAACACTAGGTACCTAGGTACTAGTACCTACTGAATGCCTACGTGCCTACTGTCTTCAGACCTGCAGGGTTAATGTACCCATTGCAAATATGTAGCTCAAATTGATTAAACACAACTGTCACCTACAACTTAACCTAAAACCAAGTTTATTACCATTGCGCATAGTTAAAAATTGCTTGTAAGATGTTTCGGCTTACTCCCGTTCTGTTCGTCGAGTTTCGTTAGTAAATTGGTGCCTTCCCGCTTCGGCCCCTGCTGTTTGATATCGTATTACTATCAGTCTAAATAGGAAGGTATAAAGATGTTCCACGTGCGCTATGGGTGAAAATTGCGAACTTTACGATGTGAGATAAGATAGCGAATTAGTTTGATACCGGGGAAAAGTGCTAACTCCACGCGTGACTAAAATTGTAAAACCCTACTTTTTTTTAACTTTTTTCTACTCGTCGACTATAATGCCTGGATTGAGACTTTGTAGAGCGAAGTACTAACGCATACTTTTCGAAGGAGCTTTTAAAGTCGCAAATTTTAGCATCGTTGATGATGTTAAAATGGATTTTCATACAATATTATAGCACGGTCGAGGAGGAGGATAACAAGCTTCGTGGCCTAAATACGATACTCGACTAAAAAGCTCTTCATTGTGTCACGATTGTATATAAAATACTATAGAACTTATTATTCAGGAAGTTCCTTCAAACACAGATCAGTACCTACAGTTAAATGGAGTGATCACTACTAGCCCCGGGGGTTAGGCGAAAACTGGATAATAATAAGTACTAACAAACAAAAGGAAAGGAAGAGGAAGAGGAGGAAGGAAGAGGAGGAAGGCTGAAGGAAATGCAACGGGTAAATATTTTGTATGAGAATTACCCGGTGTATTACAATTTTTTTTACTGGTTTTATTCTTTACTAGGGTTTAGTGACGCTCTGGGGATATTAGTTAATTAAAAGTTGTTATTTCCTCAGTTTTTTCTTGGCGGCGTTTTTATAAAATACATACATATCAGGATTAGTCAACTATTGATAAGATTTATTGGAGGTAAACTGCTTATCGATCAAGGGATTGCTAACGTATCTTGTCATATTTAATGCTGATGACACAAAGATCAAATTCTAAACTGATAATGATAAGATTTCGATCCGGATACACTTACATAATATCTATCTGCGAATCTATGACCCAACGTTTTTACTACTGTACTGCGTAGAAAAACGACTCAGTTATCGTTGTAAACAACATGTTAAAGAAAACGACAGTAGTTGTTCGCACTGGCAAAGTTTACTGTCAGTTCCCCCATTCCCAATGTCCCCCCATAATGAAAAATAAGCACGTTGAGGAGGCAAAATATGTACATCAAAGAATGTTGTTTTATAACTTTATCTTGGCACTACGAATAAGGATCTGCCGAGTCCTATCAAAATTTGTGCGTCCTAGCTAAGCGGGTACGCTTAGCTACTTCTGCTGCTGACTGTACAAAACCATCGCCAAGGCTTGCTGCAAGGCATTTTTTGTATGGGCAATACCGGCAATACCTGGAATGACCCGGATACCGATATCATCCATACAAAATATACCGTAACAGCATTCCCTAGTCTTAGCGACTGTCTGTTCCCTTTCTACATAATGTGATTGTGTTTCTAGACGTTAATAAATATGTCCCTAGTGTTTGGGTTTCATACAATTTTTCAGGCCTGCAAAGTAACCTTGGCCTTGGCCGTCAAAGATGGCGGCAGGTTTTACGAACAACTGAAAATGATTTTTTTCTCGTGACAGGATGGTTATTGTAAGTATCGCAAGTGAGAATAATAACAGAAGTAGGTAGACTAATGCCTTAGATCGGAACTTTTAAAAATAAGTTGGATTATTTATTTCATTGCCTATTTCAGAAAAGCACTACGTATTCCTAAGTCAGCGCGAAAACTGATCCCGTCCTCATATTCCTATACGTCCTACTTGGCCGGAAAATGGTAATCTGCGTGTTATTGGCCTTGGCTGTAATGTGATACATAATTTCTTTCTTTCTCTAAACACTCCAAAGGATCGATCACACCACCCATACAATGCTAAAGACGTAGATAAAAAAGATAAAAGATATTTTATTCTTCAATTTAGGCACATTACAATGCACTTATGAATGTCAGAGAGAAAAAAACAAACTACCACCGGTTCTAACCCGATACCTCTGACCCGAGAAGTATTAACTACTTACTAACCGGCAAGAAATGGCGGGACTTATTTTTTCAAAACAGTAATACATTAAATCTAAGATAAGTAATATATACATATACAATAATGCGTAGTTCTTCAAGACGTCACATCAAAACAGCTTGAGAGATAGACGCGGTTTACGCTGTGAAATGTTTGTAAAACGTAATATTTAAGCAGTACTTAAAAAAATACATTTTCCTATAAAATGTGTAACGCGCGTTGAAGTCTTGTCTTCGTGCCTACTGCGCTTAAAAAAAATTAATTAGGTTAAACGTACAAAGATACCCAAATGGCGCTGCAATCGATTAAAAAACCTCTCGTCCGCTTAGTTATTTCTGTAGCTGTCTATAAATATTGAAAAAAGAAACACAACACAGTGAATCCTCCTTTTCTAAAGGTTCCGCAACGTGTATGTGACACCTCTGAAGTTGCAGGCGTCCATAGGCTACGGTAGTTGCCAGTGGCTGTGGGGCAAAAAATTTGTTAGGCAAGCCGAAACTTAATTTGGTCTAAAATTTCTACATGAGCTGTAGGAAAACTGCTCTGGTGCCTGAAAATTAGGCAAGCCGAAAGGAATCGTGTTCTATCTACGCGCGCTACTGGTTGCTGCTTACCATCAGGTGGGCCGTATGCTTGTTTGCCACCGTCGTGGTATAAAAGAAACATGTTTGTAAACAAACCTCGTTTATTGGAGTATAAACCACCTGGCAACTGGCAACTGAAATGGCAAACTTGATATAATGGAAATGGTCGTGTCTAATCAGTCTCGTAACGATGCCGCTTTAATGGGAACGGACTCCGGGTACATGAGATGTTGCCGCGTTTCCATAATCACACGATTTAAGGCCTCTACAAACGTAAGCGACTTGTCAAACGATTAGAACGAGATAGACCTATTGTTGGAGAGATCAGCTGTCAAAATGGTCGTGCGACCGGCGATTTGAAATTGGGTATTCCGTTTTATGAAATATTTGAAATTACCTATTTTAGGAAACAAATTTTTTATTTTATTTACAAATTGTATTAAAAAAATACAGAAGAATATAATTTGCTCATTATGTTTATACATAACTATTAGGTAATGTGTTAATATTAGTCGAAAACGTGCGTGGAATTAAACGTGGAGTGGGGTAGTCAACTGACGTCACAGTTGACTAGTCGCTTACGTCTGTAGAGGCCTTTAGGTTAGGGTTTTCCTTAGTTTTAACGCGTTGCTCCAAAATTCAGACTACTTAGACTTTGGTATCAGAAAGAATTTGAATTATTTTTGGCAGAGCAGTGTGTTTACTTGAAGTTTGAAGTGGCCTGGACATAAGGCCTGGATGAGGTTAGCTAGTCAAAGGTTTGCCCAGATGGCGCCAACATAGCTTTTACCTGTCAGTCGCATCAATAGGTCGTATTCTTTTTTTATCTGGCGTGGATTTTAATGTTAATTTGATATAAATTTCTTTTGTTTTTCTATATTTTTAATATGCAATTTAGGTTTATCACTTCTAGTGACCAGTACAAAGTACCTACAACCTATATGCTGGCGCCATCTTGCCAAACCTTTGACGCGTTTTTTATAGTTGAGTATATTTATGACTTTCAAAATATATTAATTTCAAAAATATAATAATAATATTAAGTATGTGTTTAGGTAAATTTAATACGCATGGCACTGCCAATCTTTGTATCTGACCGAATACCTATCTTATCAACCTATCTAGGCGCTGCTGTCTTAATCGTATCTCAAATCTCTGTTCCGTTAGTATAACGACAAATAGATCTGACGAAATCCAAATGTTAATAACGAAATTGAGATAACCTCTGGAAATTACCAAGCAATCTACAGTCCGTGAGCTCTTAAAAGAACCTTCGGGTTTTAGAAAGAGACGTCGGGTATCAATCATCAGTGACACGTGAAAAAACAGAACAGCAATATTACCTTCGTGTGTCATCGCCGATTCCCGAAGGTTCTTCTTAAAGCTCAAGGACTGTAGCAATTTAAAGGCTTGTTACCTGGCACTTTGCAGTAACACTTCGGAGATGGGTTCAAAGTGTTCAAACCCCGGCTCGTACAAGTGTCGTATCGTAACAACTGATTACTTCTACTATAGAGACAAAAACAAGTTATAGTTACGGTAGCCGTTTAACATCAGGCGGACCATATGCAAATTTGCCACCGCCGTGGTATAAAATATAAAACCAAGAACCAATAATGACATAAAATGACATCAAGGATTGACTTTTAAATATATTTGGCTCAGACTGAGAATCGCCTTGTCGGTACACTTCCTTTTTTTACGACTGTACCACCCCTTCTCCCATAACTCCTCATAAAAGACGATAAATATGGAGCATAACGAGTATAACGCCGTAACCAAATTATCATTCGTTTATCGGAAAATGTGTCCTACTCAATAACTCAACTGCAAACGGTCCGAGTTTACGTAAATCGTCACAGGGTTTGCGCAATCAGCGTTATGGCAATGGCCTAATCCTAGGCGTACCTGTTTATGAGTAATTCATTATCTAAACTTATCTATGCTCAAAGTTCGGCAACAACGGCATATATCACTGACTCAGACACTACATACAAACATTTCTGTCGAAATCAGATCAGGTGGCAGTGAGCTATTATACACTCGCCAACGCCAACCATGACGTAAAGCAGATCCTATCAAAACATAAATGTGAATGAATGCCAAGTTCCAAGTTCGTACACAGTAATAAATGAATGAGATCTAAATGGAAACCAAGTACTTTCAAAGCTCCTTAATTTCCAATTGCGATTAGACAATTACCTAAAGCTTTGATAGGCTAAAATAAAGTAAATGATGTCAAACCTCATGCGTGGAATGTATGTAAGCACGAATGTTTTAAGATGTCGGAATTGTAGGTAGAGATCCCTAATAAGATTCCAACATCTCAAAAAATTACCACCTTATCTCATTGTATGCCCCACCTCCGATTTTTTTTTGTGGGGCCATAATTTAGAGCTAATAAAAGAGCTCTATAGTTTTATCCGATCGATCTGAATGATCGGAATGAATCATCCATCACTAGTATCACTACCCATCGATCTTACAATCTCTTCGATATTTTATCAGTCCTCAAATCTCAGCATAACGACCAACAAACCAACCTCTGGCAATGACCTATAAACGCTTGCGAATCATGAATTAAAACAAATGACGGCGCCGTGACGTCAGTGCGCACGGGCACGCGTCGCCGCTGGCCTACGTGCTCAGGCTCGCGTGCGCGGGCGCCGGCGTCCCGGGGAGAAAGGACTTAAGGGGAGAGGCCAAGGAGCCTGTTTCAGCAATTTGCATTAGGAGAGCGTCATAGGCTATGACAGCAGTTTGCGTAAGCGTCATAACTTCATAAGGGTATAACGCTATAGTTCGTTTTTTTTAGATTAGAAAAAAGTTGAAAGGCGCATGTACAGGGTTCTTTATCAGGCACGATACGGCATGATACGATACATGTCACAAGTGTCAAAGTGCCAATGCGGCCAATAAGAAATATTTAAATATATTTCTATTTATAATAAAGCCATGCGTAGGTATTTGTAAATGTTAAATTGATTAATATTTATTATTTTACAGTATTGTAATAGTAGTCATTATTACGAAATAATTTATTCTTATCATTGTTAATGTTTTAGTGAATGTTGCACAATTAAAAACCTGGAGAAAAAGAGGTTTGAAACATGGTTTTCGATTTATAACGTATGCGTGTGTCACTGTCAGTTTTTCAATAGGGGATATTACTGCAATATTCTGCCACCAGAGTGCAGCACTAGCAAACCGGTAAACCATAGAGTTTTTAATACATACTAGGCCTTAAAAAGTTTTTTACAAGTTTTCATAGATAATTTATAACGAATAAGTATGTCATTTGCGCACCAAAGCGGTTTGTTTACAAAGGGCCTATCGTGAAACGAGAGAATCGAAATTTTGACATGTGCCTCTCTATCGCTCGAATATGAAAGAGTGACAGAGAACCAGGTAACGAAATCTTAATTTTCGTGTTTCGTGGTTGACCCTCTGGATGTGCTAGTGCCGCCCCCTACACAGAGTTTTGCGGAATATTCCCTATTGTCATGTGTCTCTAACGTGCTAATCAAAACGAAATTGTGTTTTTATTGCCGTTATGGATTATAATGTGCAAATTGTCATTATTTATTTACAAATGTGAACTCTTCATCATGTTAACTAATCGTTTGTTGGTGTGCTCGCAGTGTGTTAAAATTGAACATTCAAACAGAATGTTTACTGAATTTCTAATCTCAAAAAAAAAATCGAAATATAGGCCGATAAAAAACCATAGGTATGCCCTTGCGGACCAGGTTAATTAAATTTTGCGGGGCTACGTAAGGTTAAAATATCACTCTATCTATAGCAGTTGCGGATTCTTAGGTGTACGTAGATCCCTCTGGCAATTTTCGAAAACACAATTAGCAGCACGGGGGTGAGGGTTGGACTCTTGCTCCGGTTCCTTCCTGATGCAGAGGTTGTCCATCGCGGTTCAACGAGGAAATGCTGCGAGCGTGATGGGCACCTTTGCATCTGGAAGGTCTGGATAGGTTTTTTATTATTGTAGCATGGTTTTGCTTAGTTTTATTTAAGAGTAAGTAGCTTGTATTTTTAATAATAATACTTATTTTTTTCCCTCGTTTGTATTGAGTTTGTATTTTTTTTGACATTTGTGGATCTGTATTGTTTTAACTGTAATGTGATATTTTGATTAAATAAATTTTATTAGCAGCATATTATATTATAAACGGGACTCGGGTACACTTACACACTTTCATTATTTTATCTGACGTTTCGGGCGCGCCGTAATACAAGTGGTCACGGGCCGACTCAACACGACAGGCAGGCATTTGTTTAAATAAGTAAATACACCATTTTTATCATTTTCGAATTGAGAAAGTGATGATTATTTTATCATTGAGACATTTGCATAACACCGTCCTCTAGTCCCTTACAACCTTTTACAAGCATAACGTATAACCACGCCGCGTCTTCGTTGCTAAGGTCTCTTCATAAGCATTACAAGAAGAATGTCGTAAGAGAAACCGGTCGAGAGGAGGCGTCTACCAGAGGTGTGACGTTTATAAATAGCAGTTATCTGTGACGTTATGAGGTAAAATTGCGAAGAAAATTTCTCGTTTAAATCACTACTTTAGGTCCATACCATAAGGTTCTAATGTATTTGTTGCCTTTTCATACTTTTACGTCCTTTTTCGTTTCCGGTGTAGATATTTACTGATTAATTGGGTATAGGCTGCTTTGATTTGCTATGATACTAATAAATTATAAACCTTTGAATATATTAGGTGTAAGGTATAATCTAAGATGGATTTATTGACTAAGAAACAGCTAGGCCTGAAGTAGCGTAACTACTTATTTAGATTGTTAATTAGGTTTTAAGGTAAACTGGGTTCTAAATTCTAGTCAGAATGTTTTGCATCATGGTACCCGTTTTCAACCGACTTCAGGATTTGGAAGGAGGAGGTTATCAATTCGTTGGGACGATGCCTATGATGATGGGCGGTGATGGCCCATCATGTAGAGGAGCCATTACATTGGACATTTAATAGAGAAAATAGCTTGAACTACTCGTAAATGGCTCAAAAATTAAAGTTCGTAACTGTATAAGTACTTGCCTACTTAATTGGTCCATTCATCATTATGAACAAAATATTTATTAGTTATACCTTGTCCAATCTAGGAAGCGGTTTTTGACACCTGTCATTTCACTACATTTTATAACCTAAAATCGATTTTAGGTTATAAAATGTACTGAGATGACAAGTGTCAAAAACCTTTTCTTAGATTGCACAAGGTATAGTTATTTTATGAAAATAAATGGCTCTGCCCATTGGGGCAATTTAGCCAATGCCAAAGTGGTGGCGATAAATGTACGGTCGATTAAAAGTTATAAAAGCTTTTAAAGCTTGACTTTGTACGGTGAAACAGCTTTTTGTAAAGTGATAGCTGTATTTTACGAAGAGCACGTGGCGATCAACCACGGAGTTAACACTCGATGATTAAAACATGGTAAGACACGTTTTGAGACTAGTTTTTCATTATCTGCACCACTTATTCGATAGATCACTGCACAATACGCTATCAATATTATACACTGAACAACTTTAGTGAGCAAAAAA
The DNA here is from genome assembly GCA_911728535.1 of Pammene fasciana. Classification (NCBI taxonomy): domain Eukaryota; kingdom Metazoa; phylum Arthropoda; class Insecta; order Lepidoptera; family Tortricidae; genus Pammene; species Pammene fasciana. The sequence continues at coordinate 19,034,571 of OU452276.1, read as the reverse complement.
CAAAGAACTATCCCCAAGATCAACCTGCCATGTTGGAATTCAAATGCAAACTCCAAAATATTTATAATGAAAAGCACCATATCGTGAGAGTACAATTTTTATTGACAAGGTCTTTATTCAATCTGAACATAAGTCATTTAGGTATGCATTCCAAAGAGATCTTAATAAACTAAAAAGTTCCTTTGACTATACAGGATGTAACAAAAATACTGGTGATCCGTTTAAGGGCATAATTGGTATCGTACAGTCGCCATCAGATATATCGGAGCGGCAATAAAGTGTACGTTCAGATGTTTTTGAGTACCTTGGCCGCTCACATATATTTGATGGCGACTGTACCTACTGCGACTCTGAAAAAGCAGGAGAAAAAATGTTTGGGCGCGAAAAAAGTTTTTTTTTGTTTGTTACACGTTGTACAGGCCGGCCAACCCTCCACATACAAAACAAAAAATTTTTTCGCGTAATTTTTTTTTTCTTATCTTATCTTATTGTATTCGGGGGCCCGTAAGGATACACTTCGACCCAAAGGGATCTTTTGTGTAGTTGCCCCCTAGTACACCTAGACTCGAGAGCTTTCTCAACCATCTCCATGTGTTGGATGATGGAGCTCAAGGGCAGTCCTTTGAATTCCTCTGGATCTGGATAGCCAGTACCAAAGTCCTTCATTCTCTGTCTGGCTAGAGCGTGACATTCACACATTAAGTGTTCCATTATCTCTTCCTCTTCACCACACATCCTACAATCAGTATTATCTGACAATGCCATTCTGGCCAATACTCCTTTCACAGCGTAGTGGCCCGTGAAAACCCCTGTTATAATTTGGAGCCTTCTTCTGCTAAGTTTCCAAAGCTTTTTGCTCCAGCTTGGGTCAACTTTGTGCATGAAGAGCTTCGAATGCCTTAGACCAGCCAAACTACCCCACTTTTTTAATCTAATTTTTTTTTAGTCTCATAATTAGATTAACATACCAATTTTGCCCTTAAAAGGATCTTTAGTATTTTTGTTACACCTTGTATAGATGACGCTACTAGCGATTGTAAGATATCAATAAACAACAATATTATATCAACAACTGCACAAACAGGAAAAAACAACCAAACCTACTACGATTCACTTTTGTTTCGGGACTGATAAAACGTTTGATATGTCATCATGAAGTGACAGTTATTGTAACTTTGATTATTCAGAAAAACAGTCACAGTCATGTCACAGTCGCAATGAATAAGGTATAGTTGAATTATCGAGAGCGTGGAATTGCATATGTAGTGGTTGTACCGTGTTGTGCCTCTTTGTGTGCGGATTCAAATATAGAATGCCTGTACACAAACAATACTACTACATATGCAATTCCACGCTCTCGATAATTCATCTATACTTTGATAGATATATAAACCCTGACCAGAAATATATGACCATGCGCCAGGTTGCGGAATTTCATTGGAACTAAATTTTTCATACTAAACTGAACTGTCGCCAATGTCGCCATATACATAAGAAAAAAAGCGCCCTCTTGACAATGGTCATAATATTTCTGGTCAGGCTTTAGGGTCAGGGTCAGGTGGCGGCGCGTCCATAGAACACAATTCCTGTCGGTTTGCCTAATTTTGAGGCACCTGAGCATTTTTCCTACAGCTCGTGAAGAAATTTTTTGCCAAATTAAGCTCCGGCTTGCCTAATGGGGCCCACTTACTATAAGTCGGCCTGACGATATTGGCCTGTCAGTTGTTCGGAGCTGTCAAATTTTTGTTCTAACTGACAGGCCGATAGCGGGTGGGCCCCATAACAAAAGTTTTGACCTGCCGCCACTTATACAGGGTGTCCCAGAAATCGACGTCAAGCCGTGAATGGATGATAGACCAAGTTATAACAGTTATTAGAAAAATACAAAAAAAAATCTATCACATGTTCTTCAAAAATTATGGTCACTTTAAAAATTTACTAGAATATTCACGCCCTGGTCTCTTAACTTCTAGTAAATTTTTAAGTGACCATAATTTTTGAAGAACATGTGAAAGATTTTTTTTTGTATTTTTCTGATAACTCTTATAACTTGGTCTATCATCCATTCACGGCTTGACGTCGATTTCTGGGACATCCTGTATGTATGTGTGTTACCATTTACCATGCTGTTAAGTACAATCTTCACGCTTAGGGCGCTCAGAAGATATAAGATTGCTTTTATCATATAAATCATGTTATAAAATGGAGGGGGGGATATATATACTCGATGTACCGATCAAATAATACTAGGGATACAAATCAGCCCAAAAATATGGCCCCAAAATAGTAGTACCCCCGGAAAATCTCGAGCGGTACTTTCTTAGACAGCCTTATTACAGTTATTACTATAAGAAGTATAAGACTTGCCGGTTACAAGATTTTCACTAGCCATAATTTCAGTAAATCTTGTTTGAGTCTGTGCTTCCTAATTAAGACTCGAGGCCAATAAAAACGGATCAATTCGTAAAGAAGTTTCCATATAACGTTTTCCTTTTCGATTTTCCTTAAGTGTGCTATGGTGTAAGTCCACTACATTCCAATGTGTATTGACACTACCGATTGATGGGCAGATCACGTGACGTATGATGCCTCAATGATGTTCTAGTGGCGGCGTCACGGCCGCGCCCCTGACGCGTGACGCCGAAGGTCACCATCACGATTCACTGCAACTCGCTTCATTGATCTTATGGTGATTTCCTAGCGGCAATCTTTCTAATTGTTATTTGTTTTACCCAAGAATCTCCCGTGCACAGTTACCTAGTATTTGATGGCATTTCTTAATATTTCAATAATATATCTCTATTCTCCTTACTCTACGTAAACCAATTACAAATTACCAAATGCACCCATTTGCAGTCAAATTATTAACAAATTTATGAGATAAATTATCAGGTGCATTCTGCTAAATGGAAAATATATGCGGATAAAAAAATAAAAACATTGCAACGATAAACGAAACGACGGTTTCGACCTTAGAGCTTTAAACCAAGCGGAGTGGCCATTGACAGGCGTTCCCCTCTGCCAAAAATGTATGGCCAGTGGTCATACTCATTGTATGGACTGACGTTTATTTGACGTGGCTATTTAGACGTTTCGCATACATTTGACGTTCCCCTCCCCCCAAAAAACGGCAGACTTTTTCCGATAGAAATGAGAGCGCGTGTCGCATCCGGTTGGTTTAATAATCAAAGGTTTCGACTTTCTTTGTAATTTTGATAACCACTTTTATCAATTCAACCTCGACAACCAACTGTCTTTTGATGACAGGTGACACATGTAAACAGTCAAACAAAATAATTTCTGAATTATAGTGTGTGGTACTTATAGATTTTTCAACTTTACATATGGTAGTGCGCTCTAACATTAAGGCGGATGTTATCATATTAGGATGTAGTCTACCGGGCAGAGTTGCTGCTCATAAGCTGAAAAAGAGGTTTGGCAACTCGATGGATATCGTGGTCTTAGATATGTCGTCAGCGTCATCAAAAAAGAATATCTCTAAAAGTAACGTGGCCTTCCAAATTCTTGAAGACAAAACAGAAGATGTAGACGACATCGAAGAGCCAGAACCGGGTGATAAATTTTCCGACAACATCGGCAGAGATCACATACTTAGATTTTCCGAAGAATTCGGCCTGCCTTTACCTCACGCCATAGCCAGTCCTAAATTAACTCGATCACCACTAAACAAAATCTTTCAATACTCCGACGGAAGCACGGTTCCGTGCACAACTGAGTACCATGACTTCGAATACCTGAATGTGGTAGAAAGGTTCGAGTTAAATCAGTACCAGGATCTGCTAGACCAGAACGCGAGAGACTTGTTCCAACCACGGCGAGTTAACAGTAATTTAGAGCAGAGAAATCTCCTGTACTTCGACAATACTACGATGGAAAATCATCTCTGTAGTGCTCTGTTTTTTTCGAATTCGAGAGAAATCATGAGGATGATGGTGAAACTAATGTGTGGCGCCTCCTCATACTCGGTGTCTGTCCTTTTCTACCTACACCAATGCTATAGAACTTCTAGCGTGAGAAACCATTTGGACGGAAACAACACGAGGTTTCGTCAAAAGCTATTCGGATACTGTAGGAAACATTTTTCTAATAAATTACAAAAAAGCGTAGATGATATTACTATCATAGCAAAACCTATTCAAAAAATAAGATCTGACTCTAATGAGCAGGTTGTTTTGGAAACTATAAAGGGAGACACCAACTATATTTGCAATTTATTAGCAATGGCTTTGAGACCTGATGAGTTACTGAAGATAGCTGTTGAGGAACGATTCATGACAAACAGAGAAGCTGCAGTTGTTGATGCTATGTTACCTGGAAGAGTGATTAGATTCAGAATTCAGTACGAACGGAACTTCTGGCAGAGTCAGGGATACAGTGGTGATATACTCAGCTTACGCGGTCCCATCGTATGGGCTATGGAGCGTCCACATTTATCAGGTACTGGTACGAAATCACTCGCAGGTTTAATTGGTATGCTTATAGATAGAGATGGCCTCGACGATTCCAAGGATCTTGTGGTGGAACAGCTTACGAAGTTATTTGGTGAAGAAGCTGCGAAACCCATCGCTTACAAAGAGAAAGACATTTCTGATGTTTTTGTGCCGCGCTGCGGAGACTATTTGGCACTGCGCAACCTCACATCTTCTATAAAGCCTTACAGTGCAGTGGAGTGGGGGGCCCTGGACGTGTTTGGCGATGGCGACTTGGCCGCGGCTTTAGAAGCAGGGCACAAAGCCTACCTTCACCTCCTGAGGTGCTTGCGTCCTCAAGCCACGACTTACGAAGACTTGGAGCTGACCACGTTACCAACGATCCTTGATGAAGGCCCGGTAGCCCGCTTTATTCCAAGGTTCAACTATATTAATACCATAAAGGCAGTTGTATGCGCTACTACGCTGATCATAGGTATTAAACTAATTCGATCGTATATGCAGAAATGATAAATTTGCCTACGTCTAATTGTGTTTTTTTGAGTAACCTTTGGATAAATTTGTGTGCGTTTTTGAAATGTGTTCATGTTATTTTGTTTTGTTAACTTTTTTACATTTTTGAATGGTATACATTAAAAAGTAATCGATCTATTTTTTTTAAAGTTGTAATTTATTGAACATCAGTAAAATGTTATAATTACGTTACGTCACACGTTTCAGATAAAAAAATTACTACAGGTAAAATCAATTAAATTTGATCCGAAAAATGCAAATTAGCCTAGCGACGCAACGGAAAAACTTGAATCTAAATAATGAAATTCCTACCTAGCACTATTTTCACACGTTTCCTAAATCCTTTCAACATGGCAATAATCAAAATGGCAACGCTTCTACATCCACACTCACTGCGTGCTATAACCTACACTACAACGCAGCAGCATATAAAGTTAGCTAATAGGTACGAATTCGTATAGAGTCGCGTGAAGGTCCGATCGGCCGGTCAATGTCACCAGGTCGCGGTCACCCATCGGTCACGTATGTAGGTATGTGAACTGTGTCATCTCGTCTCCGTTGATGTAGATAACTGGGCTAGCTAGTAACCTAGTTAGTAACGTTGAAGATGACTATGCGAACGATTAAGTACCTAAGTTTAATTTGCCGGTTTTTAGCTGACTGACGGACAATCATATCTCCCTCTCTACTGACTTTTGTCTGATATAAATAAAGCGCTTTTAGGCCAGTCATTGAATGCTCAAAAAATTGTGTACCAAGCATTCCCCTCTATTACCTTTTCCTTGCCTGACCTATTTTAATTTTATTTTTTTATTGCACTTACTAATGCGAAAAAGACAAAGATTTCGATTTTCGAATTTGAATACTCATGTCGATGTCAAAAAGCGTACCTATAGGATGTATGAAAATTATAAAATAAATGAAATGTACTTTGGGTAGGTATCCACCTTGGTGCGTATGAGTTTTCAACCGTAATTAATATAGTTCTTGACCAGCCTGGATTTGTGCCGAAGGCAATTATTTAGTTTAAAAGTTTGCAGTTTGTTTTTCTCAGGCGTTTAATTTTTCAGGCTTACACTAGTTTCACTCTTACTCATAAACGTCTTACAATCCCCATTTAGTTAAATTATGTTTTAGCTGCTTCTAAGTGACTCTCAAGTGACAGATAAGGACAAACCATTATTAGTTAAATGAGGAGACGTTTATGAATAAGGGGGTTACCTAATATTTAAGTTTAGAATATTGAATGTGTATCGAATCGAATTTTTTCATTGGATTCCCCACTGCAGTACATTATCAATCAATTTATCAGCTCAACAATATTTTTTACTTCCGTAATACAGTCGCCATCAGATATATCGGAGCGGCCAAGGTGGTCACAAATATCTGAACAACGCCTCTATTGTCAAGGCGGTAAAGTGCATGTTCAGATATTTTTGAGTAGTTTGGCCGCTCCGATATATTTAATGGCGACTGCACGTAGTCATAAAATACAGACTGCGGAAGTCAAATCTCATTGAGGATCACAAATCGCTTCGTAAATAAGAATCTCGCTCGTCCCCAACTCCCTGGACTAGGAGGGTTTGTCCTCGCAAAGTTTTGTCAACACCTGTACGTCTATCAATATTGATCGAACTTGATTGATGATTGACTATTAACATAGACTTAAAGATATAGAGACGGTCATGGTCTAAGAACTTTTCGAGGCTCCAACTATTTAGCGCCATCTAGTTCAGAGCGACCTAAACAGAGCCACAATGCATGAGGTAAAACCAGCGCCACCTAGTAACGAATAACGTACTAGTAGTACACTAGTCGTTACTAGGTGGCGCTGATTTTACCTCTTACTTAGGTCGCTCTGAACTAGATGGCGCTAAATACTTGGAGCCTCAAAAAGTTCTTAGACTATGACCGTCTACTATATCTTTAAGTCTGTGCTATTAACCTTTTTCACGCCAAAGACGTATATGTATATCGGCACCACAGGTCCAACGCCAAAGACCGATATATCGGTCGCCGACCACAGAGCAAAATAGACCTACATGCACACACATAAAGTTTAACTTCATTTTTGACGTTTAGATGTCGTGGCGTCTGAGTGGTAGGTTTTGCGTTTGACATGGCGTCGAAAAGGTTAAGTACCTACTAGCTACTACTACTGCACATAGCCAGCCACTCTCATGAACTTTGCCTTGCTTGGAAAACAGGGATTCCCTATATCTACCGAATTTATATTTGGGTAATTTTTTAATTTGGCTGCCTATTTCCTAGAGACGAAAATGATAAACAGTAGTTTGGCGCAGAACACCATGGTGTTCAGGTCAGGCGCATGATTGGCCATGTTACAGCAGTTCAGGGTACACATACTTATTCTTAATTTATTTTTTGCGAGTCATGCTACTAGTAGGCCTTATAACTAAGGTCGCGAGTTTCAAAATATCGAAACCCGGCTCGTATGTAAGTATCCAAACATTCCTTTGAACTCATGTAAGGAAAATCATTTATATCGTTATTATCATTAAATATTTACCAGTCGCCTTTCCTTGAAGGAAAACAACGTGAGGAAGCCGGACCTAAACCCAATAAATCCTACTTTCTTATCTGGTTATGGTTGGAAAAAATCACATGGCAGTCGCTTTCGAAAACTGTAAAATCATGGGATAAGGTCCCCGAGTGGACCTCAGGCCTAATGAGCCGGCAAGATGCCGGGATTAAAGGAAGATGATGACTATAAAAGGGGTGATCCATTAATTACGTCACACCAATTTCATGATTTTTTGACCCCTCCCTCCTCCCTTGTCACATTTCGTCACAATTAACTGCACCCTCCCCCCTTAGTGTGACGTCACATTTAGATTTTTAGTTTAGGAAGGTGTTGTAAAATGAGCCTTATCGCCTTATTAATACATTCGCTATTTCGAAAACAATAAATCGTTAAACTCAGCCAGAAAAATAGTATCAAATTTATAGGGAACTAAAGTATTCAAACAAATCCGAGTATGTAGAAAATTAGTACAATCGTACCTACTCGTACAATGTTTGTTAACAATTGAAATTAATTTTTTAAAACTTAGATTTTGTAAAAAAAAATTATGTGAGGATTGTGAGGTCACAAATATGGAACTCCTCCCTCCCCCTGTCACGATATGTCACATTTTGTGGACCCCCTCCCGCCCCGTTGAGGTGTGATGTAATTAATGGATGATCCCAAATTACTAAAGTATCTAATTTCAAGTAATTTGCTCTTGTAAATATACGGAAGTGAGCAAAAACAGTGATTCTCAATACCGCGGAACAGGAAGATGTTTCCGCTTCAGCGGTTCGGCGACTGTCGCAAATATTTACTTACTTGTCCCTACTTTACATCTAATGATGGAAACGATAACTTGACTATAGTGCGATCGGGTGAATATCTCAGCGATTTTTTTTACGGCGGAGCTGATAATGACAGTGTGGACTAATAGTTTCACAATGGTATATTTTTTTCTGAAAACCTTACACAAATTATTATCTTAAGCCAAGTCGCAAAATATTATAAAAGTTATTGATATTTATAAAAATTTTTTTTTTCGCCGCAATTATAATTTTGGTGTAGTGTCCTGAATCCATTTTTCTTGAATAATTTCTATAGTAGAACCATAACGTCCGTTGATTTAACTAAAACTTCACAAACTTTTACTCGTTATTAGTCTACGTATATTATAAGAAAATAAAAGTGAAGATTAGTACATGAATTCATACTCTAAACTATTAAGCATTCATTGTTGTCCTGGTAAAATAGTAAATTTTGGTGGTAAATTTTGAAAATGATTTTATGGTCGAACGAAACGCAACAAGGCTAACAAACGTATAGTAACCTGTTAATTCGGTTCCATTCCGGCACTGAGCGATGAAGCACGTGTCGTACCTCACTAGATCTGTCCAGCAAACGCATAAGTATCTAATTTTGGTGTATTAAAATACTTTTTAATGCAATTTTGGTGGTGTATCTGACTAATGACTGAAAAGTAGTTGTTATTGTGTGAACTGTATTTAAAGCATGTTTATAGTTTCTTTTTTAAAATATTCACTTGGAACTGAAGTGAATGATACGGTTTACTTTTAAAATGCACTTTTATGCAATGGTTCTAATTTTGGTGCATTAATTTTGGTGGTTTTGGTGGTAATTTGGAAACCAAAAATGATTTTATGAGCCTAAACTAAGTAATTTTGTATTTACTGTCATATATTTATATTTTGTATTCACAGCATTACTGACTAAGTGCATTGATTACCAATTTACCACTATTACCAGTAAAAATATATATAACCAAATACAAAAGCGCCTGGATCTGTCACTGAACGACCTGACTTTAACCTACATTATTTGATCATATAATGTTTGTCATCTACCCTCAACTGGCTGAAGGAGCCATTTGTGGGTAGATTTTGTTTACTATTATTTAAATACCTAAAGATACAGACTATAATTATGTCAGTAGCGTAAGTATTGATTGCGAGTAAACTTATGTTTACTCTTAGAGTCAAAGATCTCAACTGTCGCCAGATTTAAGTTAAAGTGAAGTTGGTACACACAACGCCTCACTAGGTATAAGTACACTTTTGAACCTTATTCCTTTGTAATAACGTTCAAAAGTGTATACCTAGTGAGACGTTGTGTGTACAAATAAAATCTTCTAAACATACATATAACGAATAAACGAATAAAGCTGAAGAGTCGGTCGAAAGTCTTGCTGTACATTGAAGATATTCGAAAAAAAGTTGGCTGGGGGTACTTAAAGTCGAAAACATAACACGTTCCAACAGTTTTTAGAATTTCTGTCTGTTTATCTGTTTGTCTTTTCGTCTGTTTATTCAACCGCGCATCACGTGAAAACAGTTAAACAGATTTTAATGAAATTTTGTATAGAGATAGTTTGAGTCGCGGGAAATGACGTTTTCATCCCGAAAATCAACCCTAGAGGGGGTGAAAAGGAGGTTGGAAGTTTGTATGGCGAATTAGTAATCACTGAACCGACGATTAAGATGAACTGGGTACATAGTTTTTCGGATAAAATCCGGATTGCAATCCCTACTCAAAGTTTGAGCTCCGGGAAATAATATACGTTAGTTTATACCCCAAAATCAACCCTTTAGGGGATTAAAGACGGGGTTGAAAGTTTTTATGGGGAACCAATAACTGTTGAACGCTGGAGATAGTTTGAGCTCTGGGGAATGATATAGAATAGTTGATATCCAGAATTCATTCCTTGGGTTGGGTTGGTTTCCTTCCCCCCTGGTTACTAATTCCACTCAGACGAAGTCGCGGGCATAAGCTAGTATAAAAATATGTAAGATTCTAGTTTAATTGTATTTTTGTAGTATTTCTTATTGAGTTACGTTGTTTCTTGAAAGAAAAAGGATTAAGCATTGTTGATTAGCATTTTACTGTTTGACTTGATTGTTCAGTTTTTTGTACTTTGTTATTATAATATATTAAAACGGATGATAAAACATTTGTCTTAGATTCATTTTCAGTTGATAACTAGTTAAATTTACTTTTAATTTGCAGAAATATCTAACTTTGGTGTGGATATACAATTTTGGTGGCCAGTAAATCTAATTTTGGTGGGTAGACGCAATTTTGGTGGCAACCAAATTATTAAAATCATAATATCTCTAAAACTACTATGTATAATGAAGGGCCATTACTACACAATATCGATTGTGACTAGTTACGTATTATCGATACATAATTTAGACATAAACTACAAAAATAAAAAATGCCACCAAAATTAGGTAAATTTTGCACCTGTTGAAATTCACCCGATCGGATAACTTTTATGCCAAAAAAATACTCGTTAGCGTTATGTATATGTAATATATGTATCAACCAACCAATCACGTGCCGCGAGCGCGGCAACGTTAATGATGAAAGCCCTACAACAAAGATGCATGAGGTATATAACTTATTCTGCTGGAAGTTGAGCTTGTTCGGATTATCTATTCACTATTGTATTCAAAATCTCAAGCCGGGAAGGTGCCATAAAAAAAGGTTCACGGCACTAATTACTGTTATAATGTTAATGAATTTTTAACTCTATGACTCTAGTCAGTAAATGAAAAATATGTTCAGCTAGGGACACCGTTTACCTGGTGTTATGGCACGCGCCCTTCTGGCACGTGCTGGCCCCACGCAAAGCATGCTTTAACTTGCTCTGTTTATTTTGCATCTAATGTCCTAGTCGTAAAGTTGTTAATACAGTAGCAATAATTAGCGCTCTGAATCTTTTTTATGGCACCTTCCCGGCTTGAGATTTTGAATACAATAGTGAATAGATAATCCGAAGAAGCTTAGCTTCCAGCAGAATAAGTTATACCATACCTACGTAGAATCGAGATTGAAATAGCCAAAAATGGAGACCAAGTTACGATTCCGAACCTTGACAATGCGCTTGCGAAATGGTCAACCCGTTACCCAGGCGCTTCTGTGCCCGAAGTTCCGCAAATTCAAAAAGCATGGGACGAGGCCGGGGTCAGAAAAGACCTAGCAGGTCTTTTGAATGCTGCTACTGGAGTGGATTTGGCTAGACTCCGGTCGGTGTCAAGAGCTGAAGCCGGTGCTTGGTTACAGGCTCTACCTGCACCCCATTTAGGAACACTCCTCGATAACGACTCAATGCGTGTGGCAGTAGCTCTCCGCCTGGGCTGCGATGTTTGTGTACCTCATGAATGCATCTGCGGGTCCATGGTGGAAGCGAATGGCCACCACGCGTTGAGTTGCTATCGCTGCTCAGGAAGATATCCTAGACACCACGCTCTCAACGACATCGTCCGGAGGGCCTTAATATCGGCAAACATTCCATGTCTACTAGAACCCCCCGGCCTTAGTCGCACAGACGGAAAAAGACCCGATGGGCTAACTTTAGTGCCTTGGGAGAGGGGAAAATGCCTTTTGTGGGACGCCACGTGTGTCAGCACCTTCGCCGCATCTCACCTCACACGAACGGTACGGACAGCTGGTGCTGCTGCTGAGATAGCCGCAGTCAGAAAACGCGATAAATATTCATTCCTTGTCAGCAATTATTTATTTGTACCCCTTGCATTCGAGACGACAGGGTGTTGGGGGTCCGAAGCAATAGCCTCTGTAAAGGAATTAGGGCGATGTATTACTGAGAGGGGGTCCGATGTACGCGCGGGTTCCTACCTGGCGCAAAGGTTGGCCATCGCCATCCAACGCGGAAACGCTGCAAGTGTGATGGGCACCTTTGCGCCCGGCATAGCTCGTGGGGGGCTCTTTGATTAGTTACGTTTTTTTTTTTTACATATATATATATGCATATTTATTATATAGCCAAAATGTAATCGGAAGGCCTATTTTGAACACGAGTACAAAAAGTATTAATGACATACTCGTAATTAGGCTTTTTTTTAATAAAATCTAATTTCTATCTCGTACCTTAAGTACGAGTGTATAGGTATTATACGAATTGTATGAAATAAAATACTTGAGTTTTGAGATCCGCTTTTTGATATGAAATTTAGTGGCTGCGCCAGATATACGTACAAGTTGCCAAAAAAATTACTAAATTCCCGTTGGCTGTAAGGTTTTGGGACGCTACCAATCCTCCCTAAATGGTTTTGGAACCTCTCAGATCGATTTTATTTTTGGATTTTGTATGGCCTTTGAGCGTTGGCGGTGAGCAATGGCCATACAAAAGTACAAAAATCAAATCGATCTCAGAGGTTCCAAAACTATCTAGGGAGGATTGGTAGCCTCCCAAAACCTTACAGCTAACGGCAATTAGTTCTTTTTGGTCACTCTGTACAGCTAGGTATCAGGAATGTCACGAATGTCGTTTATCTCATATTCGCAAATGCGAATGCGAATATTCAGGATACGAATGTCCGAATGCGAATGCGAATACGAATGTTACGGAGTAGATTCAAAAAACTTAATCTTGCTTATCATTTTTATGCTTCCATAGTTCAAAAATACAGAACATGACAGTGATGGAGTCCTATATTAATGATCAAAAGGAGTCAAGTGATACCGTCGTTTTCACTTCCTGTGTATGAGCAAGCATATGACCTTGGGCCGGGTCAGTGCGGTTAAAACAGGATGTGTTCTACCAACATTCGCATTCGAAAAATATTCGCATCATATGATGCGAATGCGAATGTTGATACGAATGTCAAAAATGATGCGAATATTCCCATTATACGAATGCGAATGCGAATATTCGTGACATCCCTACTAGGTATATCCACGAGCATCCCGGTTACTGACTGCTGTAACATCGATAACTACTTATTTACAGCAAATGTTATGCTAATTTTGATTGTTCAAGTGTTATATTACAATAAAGAGCACATTACCCCGGTCATCATCGTTAGACGTTTTCATAATAGAATGTACGCACGATAGTCATCTTCCCCCCCGATATTTGATGTAACAAATTAAATAATGGCTGCTTCGGTACGACTGTTGCGAATCTTGTGTATGAAATTCCTGTCACGAGTAACGATTGTTAATGATTTCGCTTATATAGTGAGCTTCGTATATTACGACCAAAAAGTGTAGAAATTAAAAAGTGGCAACATCGTAGTGTCGTCCCGTTTTCTTAGATTGATTTGAAAGGGACGACACTACGATGTTGCCACTTTTTAATTTCTACACTTTTTGGTCGGTATAATAGCCTCCTAAGGCCCAGCCATACAAGCCGACATTCCCAAAATTGCCAGTGGATTCTAAATCCAAGAATTAAGAAATAGAGTTGACATTTGTTTAATACTACTTTTTTCCAATTAAATTGAAAGGGATTTTAATTTCATTGAACTTAATAAGCGCTATACAGTGTGTCTCTGTAATAGGAGCAATAAATTAAAACGTAGATTCTACTCCTTAAACCAGGAAACGCTTGTTCAGCGACTTTTAAAAATAACGTATGGTTTGATTTTTAGGACACTTTAAAGTTTTTTCGAACACGCAATGTATTCCGAAATTGACTATGTCTGTAGGGTGACAAGCAATGTCAATAGGGGATATTACTGCAATATTCTGCCACCAGAGTGCAGCACTAGCACACCGGTAAACCATAGAGTTTTTAATACATACTAGGCCTTAAACAGTTTTTTTACAAGTTTTCATAGATAATTTATAACGAATAAATATGTCATTTGCGTAACAAGGCGGTTTGTTTACAAAGGGCCTATCGTGAAATGAGAGAATCGAAATTTTGACATGTGCCTCTCTATCGCTCGAATATGAAAGAGTGACAGAGAACCAGGTAACGAAATTTTTATTTTCGTGTTTCGTGGTAGGCCCTCTGGATGTGCTAGTGCCGCCCCCTACGCAGAGTTTTGCGTAATATTCCCTATTAGACGGATTTTAACGTTAATTGAAAATACTATTTAGTTTGTATGAAAAAGAGACAATCTACAAAATACATATTTTTTTAAAGTTGTTGAACACAAGTTTTGTGGTTTGAGGAGTAGAATCTATGTTTTAATTTATTGCTCCTATTACAGAGACGCACTGTATGTAAGACCTTGAGCCTTAGGAGGATAGAACAGGAAAGCATATCGTTTTTGGATTTGGGCACGTGATGTAGGTCCTGAATTAATTAGACGAATATACATGGAAAGCATTTGTGAATTATGTACAAGTTGTGAAGGTATTAGGAAGGGTGTATTTATAAGAGATTTTTTTTGAGATTAGAAATTGAGTAAACATAGAAACAGAAGTTGCCAACCCGTTCTAAACCCGTTCTGTTCGAATGTTTAATTTAAGCACACTGCAAGCACACCAACAAACGATTAGTTAACATGATGAAGAGTTCACATTTGTAAATAAATAATGCCAATTTGCAGATTATAATCCATTACAGCAATAAAAACACAATTTCGTTTTGATTATCACGTTAGAGACACATGACAGTTGAAAAACTGACAGTGACACACCCATACCTTATAAATCGAAAACCATATGTTTGGAACCTCTTTTTCTCCAGGTTTTTTATTGTGCAACATTCACTAAAACATTAACAATGATCTCAAGTATGAAACATAAACGGAACCTCGACACGAAAAGAAGAAGAATGATAAGAATAAATTATTTCGTGAAAATGACTACTATTACAATACTGTAAAATAATTAATATTATTCAATTTAATATTTATAATTACCTACGCATGGCTTTATTATAAATACAGATATATTTAAATATTTTTTATTCGCCGCATTGGCACTTTGACACTTGTGACATGTATCATGCCGTATCGTGCCTGATAAGTGATAAAGAACCCTGTACATGCGCCTTTCAACTTTTTTCTAATTTAAAAAAAAAACGAAGTATAAACTCAACCTCAATCGATTTTTTCATTTTAACTTCTTGTTATTCTCGGGGACGATTAAATAGGAATTTGACCCGTATTCACTGTCCTCGCTCTAGGTATTATTTTAGTAAAACAGTAACCCGCTTATTCATAAACGTGTTTCAAACCTCATTTAGTTAAAATGTATTTTGTCTGTTTCTAACAAACACAACTGTCAATGTGACAGATAAGGACAAAAGATGATTTAGTTAAATGAGGTTTGCAATACGTTTATGAATAAGCGGGTTAGTCTGTAAAATGCTTTAAATTGCAACTTATCTGTTACAACGATATACTCGTATAGTATAAGATCAAATTATATTTACTTTTTCTCGCTCGAGGCGATTCCTCGGTAAGGTACCTATGGGAATAGCATTCCTGTGGCGGCTGTGGCTGAACGGATTTTAGCAGCTTACACGCATCGCAACGACGCAATTCATTTTGAAACCAAATGATTTTATTTACAAGTATAATAGTTCGAATGTATGCTATTTACGGGTAAAAATAAGGTTGAACTTGGGTTTGTTTCGAAAAATTTTAGTGCATTTTAGGTCTAGCGTAGACTGGCATAATGATTAAATTTATGAGTTGTGACTTGCTTTACCAGAGCTTTTATCATAGTTTATAGTTGAATTTTAAAACATGAATTTTATAATTCCAAATAACGAGTCTCTGTCGTAGCGTATCGTGTGAAAGCCCTTTAATATAGTTTTACGAAGCTTCATTTATTTAATATTTAACCTGTGATATTGCGAATAGTTTTGTACTATGTACTTTCAAATTTTCAATAGGTATACTTGACCGAATTTAGAATGAGAACAATAAAGAGTTGATAAGGGCCACCGCGGGACTTCTAAGAACTCAAGTTATTAAAAAGAAGAAAATACATCGTGTATTTAAACGAACCTTGCGACAGGATTGCATAAGTATGACTGTGTTTCCACTCGCCATTGCTATGCCAATCTATTGAACTAGGATCGATCCAACACTAACTGTCCCCGGTGACTTCAAACACCAGCTTTTTGGAAAGCAGCTGCTGATATGTAGTGCCTATTACCTAATCAACGGATGCTGGGCGGCTCTCACTTACAAATTATAAATGCTAATTACCTACAATTGCGCTTCCTCATTGCAATCCATCGCAGACACAAAATTAGCACGAGAAGTAAAAAAATATATTGTTAAAATATTTATTACTTAAACGAAATTCACGAAGTTTTTCAATTAGCATCAACACCATTAGTGTCGACCTCCCCGACCTCGCTGTCGGTGGAATACTCGCCGTCGTAGGCAGTGACCTTCACCTGGTACTGCCTGTTCGGCTCCAGACCCTTGATGATGACGTAGTCTTCGTCCATCTCCATCGGCCATTGCTCCCACTTCGGCTGGCCCTTCAATCTGTAGGACGCCTAGAAGGCAGAGTACACTACTTATAGCATCTACTGCATGCTTTTTAAGAGAAACCTGAAGTAATCACAGAATTCATTAAGCAACAGCTATATACAATCAGAACTGAAAGAACAAATCAATTTTTTTAATGAATATTTTGATTTGTTTATTTTAAGTAGTCACACTACTATATGTATAAATTATGAACTTGTATAGATGTCATATACAAGTTTATAATATATACAATCATTTTATGTGTACGCGCAACATATAGATGTAGTGGCGAGTAGTTGCAGTTCTAGTTTTAGCAAAATTGGAAATCTTACAATGTGAAAAGATTCCGAATTTTGACAAGTTGTCTTCTGAACAGTTTAAACTTTTAACAGCTGACGTTCAGTGTGTAGACATACCTGGAAGTGCGTGCCAGGGTGTCCGTCGAGCGAGGGCTTCCAGTGCACCAGTATGTGCACGGCGGGCGACTTGGGCTTGTTGGGCGCCTCGGACGGCGGCGCCATCACGTAGGCCTCGAAGGCCGGCACGTTGGGCACAGCCGTGCCATCTGAGCGCATCTCCTGCTCCACGAAGAAGCCCTCGCCCTCACCGGCGTTCGTCATGGCGCGCAGCTCGATGCGGTACTTCGTGTCGGGTTCTAGTCCGTTTAGTTTCGCGCGGTCGAACTTGCTGTCGATGATGTGCTTACGCTCGAAACTCGGCCCGACCTCCATGCCGACGACCTTCGCGTAGTACACCTTGTAGCCGGTCAGCACGCCATTCTCCTCCACGGGTTTATCCCAGGTTAGCAGTAACGCAAAGGAGCCGAGCGAATACGCGCTCAACGACCTGACCGGGCCGGGCTCGCCCTCGGGGGCGACAAAGTTCAGCGTTTCGCTGGGCGGGCCGTTATCGAAGCCGTTGTACACCATTATGCGGACGTTGTTCTTCTTGTGAGGCTTCAGGGTGTTAATTATAACCTTGCTGGCGTCGGGCCCGGCCAGGACCTCGCGGACCTGGTCCTCCTCGCCGTCAGTCCAGGCCTGGATGCGGTACCCGTTTAAGTGTCCGCGGACGGACTCTGGTGACACGGGGTTCCAGCTCAGGAGCGCAGAGTTACCGGAGATGACCTCGACAAGGGTGAAGTTGGTAGGTGCCAGCAGAGGCTTGTCCTCGCCGGACCAGCCGATCACTTCGACAGGAGCGACGTCCGATTGTCCCATAGAATTCCATGCGGAAACCTACAGGAACTCACATTTAATCATTTAGAGCATTATGAGAAATTCCAAAAATAGAGGCAGGTTAAAGCAAAAAAAACAATAACTACATTTTTTTTACGAATAGTTTTTAATGGGTCACTTATAATATCAATAATGTAAATGGAATAGCCCTTATAGTTCTCGATATTCCTCATGCAAGTCACAACTATTTTAGAGGATATGATCAGATCGGTCACGAATATTGTGTAGTCGTCATAGGAAATGTACCTTGATCTTGTAGGGCACGAAGGTGGGCGTGTTGGGTAGAGATGTGCCGTTCCCGAGAATTCTCGAGAACGTTTCCAGTTTTGTATGGGAAACGTTTTCGCTCGAGAATATTTACCATAGTAGACTGAGAACGTTCTCAAGAACGGCGCATCTCTAGTGTTGGGCACCAGCAGCTCTGTCTGGCGCCAGTCCTGCACGGTCTGCTCGGTCCAGTGCTTGCCGGGGAGGTCGCGTTTGAACAACACCTGGTAGTAGAACCCGGGCCCGTTGTGCTCGATCTCAGGCATTGTCTGTGGGAGGCATAAGTTATAGGGATATACGCACAGATCTATCCGCCGGATTTGTCTGGCGGATATGCCCGCCGGACAGATCCGTCCATGTATGGCGCTTATTGGACACGGATTTGTCTGCGGACACATCTGAATAGCGCCATAGATGGACGGATCTATGCATGTATCCTTAGACTACTACTAGACTACTAGAGTCTAAGATTAGATAAGTACTATTTAGATGATTTGAAATGATAACGATACTGTCGACACTACTTTGACTTTTTAAGAGCTTTAAAGGTTATTGAGGTCGGTTAGGTACAGTCCGTGAGCTCTCAGAAGAACCTTCGGATTTTAAAAAGAGACGTCGGGTATCAATCAACAGTGATAAGTGAAAAAGCAGAACAGCAATATTACCTTCGTGAGTCATCGTCGATTCCCGAAAGTTCTTCTTAAAGCTCACGGACTGTAGGTAGTAGGTATGTCATCAAACAATTGAAATTGAATTGAATTCATCTTAAATCGTCGGTCTAGTTATAGTAATTCTGTTTTGAATTAGTAGAAATGGAGGCATGAAAAACAGTTTATAATTGAATCGTGAGGCTGCTCTTCATTATCACTCCATGATAACGATCTAAATAACTAGATACATATTATGACTAAGTTCACACTCACCGACCAAGATATGACCATGTTGTTGGGCGCCCGGCCGCGGCCCTGGACATTGTCGGGGTTCTTGTAGGGCACGTCGGGCTGCGTGGTGCACACCTCCGAGGGGCCCGACGGCGCGGACGGCCCGATCTTGTTGTGCGCCACCACGCGGAACGTGTAGTTGGCCCAGGGGTTGAACTGTACGTTCCACGAGGTATATTCCTCGGGTATGTTCTCGGAGGCCGAGTCCCACGTGTCGGGCGTGAACGTGGTGCTGTACTCGATGGAGTAGCGCAGGATCGGCGCGCGGTTGTTGTTGTTACCCTGCGGCTTCCAGTTTAAGGTGGCTATCCTCTCTTTGCATTCTACGCCGACTATTGAGGGGGCGTTGGGTTTATCTGCATGTGAACATTGATAATTTAGTTTTAGACAATAAACTACAATACTGTAAATGAAAAAACTTGGTTGGTCTTTTTTAAGGCTCTATTAACTATTTCCAAAAAACGATTCTAGAGGATCGCTGAAGTTTTTATATTAGACAAGTGAAAAGACAGTAATAACCACTTGAGCATTATTATTGATTGATGTGTGTGAGTGGGGTCTATTATATTATAACGGTATATTATAACGCACAATTATTAAAAAACGGAATAATGATTTATTAAAATTAAAACTGTTGCCATGTAAAGTGATAAATTATGCTAAATATATAATAATTCAAAATATACAAAGTTATTCTTCTCGGGTCAGCGGTGTAGGGTTAGAACCCGTGTAGTTTTTTATTTCTTTTATCTATAACTAGCAACCCGCCCCGGCTTCGCACGGGTGTACCTTCTTCTTGAATCACTCTATCTATTAAAAAAAACCGCTTCAAAATCCGATGCGTAGTTTTAAAGATCTAACTGATCTAAGCATACATAGGGACAGACAGCAGGAAGCGACTTTGTTTTATACTATGTAGTGATATCTGACGTGTAAAAGTGCCCTTGTGGCCTACTTACTGAATAAATGTTTTGAGTTTGATGCGCATTGATATATAGTTATGCGTTATAAGGTTATGCCAAATCTGTTTTGCATTTTCAAATTAGGATATTTTAAATGTTATGTCAAATAGAAGGCACCCACTCCTCCACGTAAGTAGTATCCTCCAAAAATATTACCCAGCACGATGAGCGTAGCTTCCGCGCGAGCCTCGTCGATGGGAGTCTTCACGATGCACTGGTACGGGCCCGAGTCCAGCTCGATGGTGTCGGAGATCAGCAGCGTGTAGTCGTTGGTCATCTTGAAGCGTGGCTGGCTTTCGAAGTCGATGGGTTGACCCTTAGGAAACAAAAAATATATATTATGAGTAGAGAGCGGATTTGAAGTAGCGATCTCAATTATTCAATATTAATATCGATTATATGCAGGAATATAGTGCAATTTATTTCCATGTTTCATTTCTTTGAGTCGTAATAAAAAAAAATACTGTGCATTGTGCAGAAAAAATATTAAAGAAGAAGAACTTAAAAAATACTATATCAATAATAATAAACTAACGATCACGTGTGTGTCAACCCTAGACGGTCGAAAGACAAAATTGTATGGAGACGTCATGTGTCACCGTTTATCTGTCAAAGTTCTGTCAAACACTGATTTTGTAGCGAAGATGAAATTCTGTATGAAATACTATATCACTATATTATTCTGTGATTATGGCTACGCTACGTTATCCTGGCCATGCGATTTGTTTAAAACTGTTTAAATGGCAACAAAGTTAAAAAGAGTTATTTTCGCATACCACTGATATGTAGGTATGTGTAACTTCGCCTTATAACTACACGGTGTTACATCACGCAGATTTTTAAAAGTTGCCGCCGTTTCTGAGGGCTGAGATAGCGTAGCCAGAATTACCTAGTGGCAGTAAGGGACCGAGAGAATGAAGAGACGACTTTCAAGGTTGTAAGGAATAAGGTTAAACAAAACGATAGGTAGGTACGTTGAATTTCCATGTGACGTCAGCGGTGAGTTCGGGGTCGGTGTCGGCCGAGCAGCGGAAAATGGCCTGCGAGCCAGCTGCCACCTCGTAGTCCTCTGGCTCGATTCTAATGGTAGACCGTCCTGAACA
Source organism: Pammene fasciana (assembly GCA_911728535.1). Classification (NCBI taxonomy): domain Eukaryota; kingdom Metazoa; phylum Arthropoda; class Insecta; order Lepidoptera; family Tortricidae; genus Pammene; species Pammene fasciana. Next base: position 19,013,357 of record OU452276.1, on the reverse strand, counting down.
GTGATTATATATTAGGCTGGCTCTACATGATGGGCCATCATAGGGACGCAGCTATACGACGGAACGAGATGGCAATATCGTTAGCTCTCTCTAACGTATAGCTGCGTCCCTATGATGGCCCATCATGTAGAGGCGCCATTAAACAACATGTATTTGGACAAGAAACAGTTTTACACTATTACAACTAGTTTTTATGGTGCACGAGGGAAGCAATATGGTCTTGGGACTACGGTTAGAACACAAAAACTCACGTTTGACATCGAGAGAACCGTAAGCAGAAATTTGGCCTAAACTGTTCTGCGCGACACAACGGTAAAGTCCGGCGTCGCTGTAATCCACTCCGCGGATCACCAGGTCGCCATCCGTCGTGACCGCGAACCTGTCAACAAAATAGAACTAACTTGAATTAATTAAGAATACTTAGAAAACTGTTTTGACATTGGAGATAAATCCTAAACGTTGTGAGAGGTGTGAGAGGTAAAGCCATGGGTGCTGCCGAAACTCTTTCGAGCTCCAAATATGCATAAAGGTTCAGATTGACAGATTAGCGAATGATTAGTTTGAAAGGTTACACTCCGCCGGTGAGCACAACGCCGTAGCGAATCCACTTGACGATGGGCCGCGGCTCGCCAGACACTCGGCACCGCATCACCACCTCGGATCCGGCCACGGTCGTCACATTCTCGGGACCCTCCTTGAATTCTGGAGGGGTTGCTGTGGAAAGTAATAATGTTAGTACTAAACACAGCCGAGGATTTTAACTGTAACTCCTACTTGCATAGACTTAACTAGTCATTGTTACCTACCCACTAAAATGCGTAAGATTTTTTATTATTATTATTTATTTAACATAAAAAGATACAGCTTAAAACTAATATAGAGTACCACAAAACAGTTTTCACGGTTTGACTGTGGGATCGTGTAGTCTCTACTCTCTAATACTTATATTATAGTTATTATAATTAATACCTATGTATAGGCTAGTAAATACTAAATGATACAGTTAACAAGATAACTACGCAGCTTTAAGATAGTACAAGTAAGATAGGTACAAACTTGTACCTCTACATAGTATAAAATGCGCCATCTAATAGTATGTAAGTACACCACAATATTGCCTACGTCAAATGATATCACGCTAACGGAAAAGTTGTGCTGACTTGCTGAGCGCTCAGAAGATTATAGCAAATAAAATTGGCTATGCTAGCCTCGATTCAGTCCTATAAAACCGACGTATTTGAAACTAAGCATGATATAATAATAACGCTATGTATAACGCTACATTGTATGAAATATAAGTGAAAATTAAAAGTATAATCAGGCGTCTGTTGTAAAAACTTTTTAAGCGAACTGCTAACCAAGGGATTAATATAAAAAAAACTACTTACATAAAGCTGATATTTGCGTCACGACTGCCAGTAGGCACAGCAGTTTCACAGTTGTGTCCATGCTGCGGTCTTCCTCCCGTGACTCCTTACTAGACTTGATACGGCCACCAAGCAGGTCAATCGACAGAGTTATGACAAAATGTCTAAAACTAAGTATATACGAGTACAATTATTATCACTCGGAACGTTTTGGTATTCGATAATTCGCGCTCTACAGATGACCTATTGTATAAATAATAAAAACATTTGGGTGATATAACTAAATACCTAACTTTTACTTACCTAAGCGCTAAATTTATACACGCCATACCGAGTAGAAATTTAAGTTTGAATTCAGATTTAATTATTATATTGCAATAATTAATTGACTTGTAAAAAGAATTTGGCGCGGCTTTCAGAAAAAAGGATCATTCATTTATTAAGTAACACAATTTATGCCACTTTTTGACCCCCTTCCGACCAGGTGAGATAAAACAAGAATAATAATAAATCTTCCTCTCGTAAGTAGAAGTAAGATTTGGTTATATTGCGGTTGCACTGTCTGCCTAATCGGGCAATCGTTATCAAATAGGGTCATTGTAGTGATAATAAAATTCTGATATCTATAACAGCTTTTACAACGCCCGTTTTCTGCCATAGGCCCCCACCATTCTTCCGCACTTGTGGATCCATTGCCATCCACATGCAGTTCTGACTTGTTGAAAGATATCATTCCATCCATTGATTTACTATGTATGTATTCTACTAGATCTAGAACAAATTTTGTGCACCATGTTTGGTGGTTGACAGCTGTGACAGAATCAAAGAGTAGTAGAGAATTGTGATATTCACTATGACTTTTGTGACAAAAAAAAATCAAATAAAAAAAATTGAAATAAGTTCGTAGAATAGTTTTAATTTAAATTAGTGTACTTATTACTCTGTATATATTTAGTTTAATTTTGTTTTGTGGCAATAAATCTTTTTCATTTCATTTCTCAATGGGGGTCAAACACTGAAAAAAAATGGGTCACGTAGTTTGGGTACGTTCCCTAGTCTTGACCGTCCGGCCATACTACCATTGGTCGAAACCCAAGGTAAAGAATCTTTGAATGGACAGGCACCTTCTTACAGGTGCAGGGCGGATACAGGCCCTCCCTGACACGCAAGTTTCGTATACTACGGGGACCATAGGTGTGGACCGCAAGATTTTTTGGGTAGGAAATTCCCCCCTGAACCATATCCTGGATCCACGCCGTGCATTTTAAATGACGAAGGTAGCCATTATAGCCAAACTGTGACACGTGGATATTACAGTTGAATCGCTACTGGATAGAGTGATATCCAGTCCACACGTGTTCACACCTCGGGTATTATATTGATTTTGACGTAAGTGGATATCACTCTTTTGTAAATCCGTAGAGATTTCGGTTGTCAGAAAAGTGTGATATCATAGTTGTCTCACTAGAGACTGTCAGTTTTGTCATGATGAATAGGGGTCCTTGGCGAGCTTATTAATGTGGCAGAATAAGTTGGATGTCAGCTCGTTCTTGCAGCTTGTACCTATTGCATTTTCAATACGTGGATAGGCATCAAGCGGTCCCGTGGTGCCGTTATCTATATGGTTCAAAACTGTCCAGCGATTTCGATATTATATGTTATCATGTAAGTATATTTGCGATTCCCACGAATGCCGAGGCAATGTTTGTGTTTGTGGTGAGGAGAATCGATAAGGTAATGTATCGTCAATGAACCACATAAAAACTATGTTGATAACTACCTGGGGTTGGGTCTTAAAACGAGTCGCCTTTTTTAACCGACTTCAAAAAAGGACGAGGTTCTCAATTCGACTAATTTTTTTTTATCATTATTATGTTTTTTTTTGTATGTATGTTACTCGATATCTCCGTGAATCGTGAACCGATTTTCAAAATTTTTTTTTTAATCGAACAGGTATAACCCCTAGATGGTCCCATGATGATGGGATCCTGGGGAAATCGAGGGAACTCTTCAACTATTATAGGCACACCTATAGTGATTTCACTATTTTCTACAGCAACTCGGCCACTTCCTCTTGGAATTGCGGATCCTAAGTGAAGTCGGTTCTTTTTTGTTTAAAATTATTAGGATAACTGATGCTCTTGGGGGGTTCTTTGTGTACTTTCATCAACTTAATTAAAGGTTAGTGCCTAATTCTAAGGCCCGAGTTCCCGAGTAGACGTTCAAGTTGGGCGTCCAGCGGGGCGGGGCGTGCGGCGTGCATGTTAAACAAATGAAACTCATACTGGTGTCCTGACTCGACGCTGCACAAAGTGTATGGACGCTCGGCCGCTCCGCTGGACGCTCCGCCGAACGCTCCGCTCCGAGCGTCCACTCAGGCCTTGTACTAATTCCGATGGTCGCATGCTACTTGATGCACTTGTTTTTATGAAAGCAATTCTGTTATTGGGTTTAGGTTGCCATATTTCTATAATTGCGTCAGGAATCCGATGGTAATTACAAACAAATAAACATACATACATACAATTGGTAGCTTAGCAGTAAAAACGCCCGACTTTCAATCCGGAGCTTTCGGGTTCAAACCCCGACTTGTACCGCTGAGTTTTTTGGAACTTATGTACTTAGGTAATATCATTTGATATTTACCAGTCGCTTTTCGGTGAAGGAAAACTTCGTGAGAAAACCACCTTGTGAGGCCATGGCTCTGGGTTGGAAGGTCAGATGGCAGTCGCTTTCGTAAAACTAGAGAGTATACATTAGAGCGCCACCGTCTAAACACTTTTTGAGGCTTTTTGAAGCGCCCTCTGACCGAGACCAACCAAAGCTAATGTGTAATGTAGGGCAGAGTACTCCCGCTTACACGGTCGCTCCCACTCACACGGTCGCTCCCACTCACACGGTCGCTCCCACTCACACGGTCGCTCCCACTCACACGGTCGCTCCCACTCACACGGTCGTTCCCACTCACACGGTCGCTCCCACTCACACGGTCGCTCCCACTCACACGGTCCCTTGTAGTCCCTCACGGACTACGGTGACCGCCAAGTGTCAAGAAGAAGAAGGCAGAGTACTCTCTGCCCCTCAGCGTCATCTACCTGGTAATTGATACCTCGCATTTTACTATTATAACGGTATGTTTGGGTTACTCTCGTACAGACAGTACAGTACAGACTAGAAGCCTCAAAAAGTCGAAGTGTGACAGTCTATATATATGTATAGTCTCTCGTGTATGACCGAAATATCTGACCAACGCCTTTATACAGGGTGTAACAAAAATACCGGTGATCCGTTTAAGGGCATTATTGGCATCGTATTGCAAGTAAGAAAAAGTAGGGGGAAATTATTTTAGACGCGAATTTTTTTTTTGTATGGGATACGTCGTCCCAGATGGCCTACCCTCCGTACAAAACTAAAAAAAATTTTCGCGAAAAATTTTTAGTTACTACAGGGTGTAACAAAAATACTGGTGATCCGAATAAGGGCATTATTGGCATCGTATTGCAAGTAAGAAAAAGTAGGGGGAAATTATTTTAGACGCGAAATTTTTTTTTGTATGGGATACGTCGTCCCAGATGGCCTACCCTCGATACAAAACTAAAAAAATTTTTCGCGATTTTTTTTTTTTATTTGTTTATAATTACAATACTATACCAATTATGCCCTTAAAGGGATCACCAGTATTTTTGTTACACCTTGTACACTGCCAAGGTGATAAAGTGCATGCGTTCAGATATTGTTAAACTCTTTAGCCGCTCCGATACTTATTTTCGTAGTGAAACTAACGAGTGTGTCCATTATAGGTTATATAATCAATTGAATAATGATAAGTTACGTGTCTGCGTGGTGACAAGTGGGTTAGTAATCAGACCACGCATGGACCGAGGTCGAGTGTCCTCGTTTGTGGCCCTGGAGTCCTGATAATGATGTTTGCTAGTACTTGTCAGGTCCTTGCCGTGGGTATCAAATACCTGGTGATACTTATAAGGGATAAAGTTGCGGTTCTTCCCTTTCTTAGACGAAAAAGTACCTAACTACCTATTTCCAAAAAACGGATGAATTAGTTACATACCTATAGGTAACCTATAGACACCTATATTAGGTATGTAATGTGACACCGACTAAAAGAAAAGCACTCCACATGACAATTTTTGGCGGCAATTATTTACCTACCCTTTACTACACTATAGTCAGTAAAATTGTTTGAAACTATTTTTAAACCATCGCGCCTATTTTCCATTACAAATGTCAAAAATGTTTTCAAATGCGTTTCGTTTCATCTTAAAACGGAAATGTTTTTTGCAAGTAGTGTTTTTATCGTATCCCTATTATCGGGCATTTCAGAATGAAAAATACGCTTCCGATTCTTTAATTAGTAGATAAAAAGGTACTTCCTCACTAAAGTTATTGTTTAACTAAGATGGGTCGCATATTAACAAAAGACCGCGATTTGCCTTCACCCCAGTTTCTGACATTGAAACAAACCATCCAACTTTTTCAAACGATTGTTGTCACGCGCCGTTAACACTGCCAGATGCAAATGTCCGTCCGCCCCCACAAATAACAGTGGAGGGCAATGTCATTGCGAACTAGGTCGAGTGCTATTGTTTTGTTCTGCCGCGCGACGTCTAGCAAAACGTTTGGTTTCACACACCGCATGTCAGTTCGCCCGCGCCAGCTGAGATTGACAGAACTGACGTAGCGCGTTGTTTGGTGCGAACTGCGAAATGTCATCTAATATAATTAGCGAAAAGTTGCAGATAGATACGAAACTGAACGGTTTGAGTGCTTCGTTTAGTGATAAAGGGCTGACGCCTCTAAACGGGAGGTATAAAGCTAAGAGTTTGTCGAGTGATAAGTTGAACGAGTCGAACGCAGACCGCGCGGCGATCCTGGACGATGTGGAGGACCACCACGTCGCGTTGAAGTCAGAAACACCTGGGTGTTTAGTGCAAAACAAAGTGATGGATGAGGATAAACAGAATGGGTAAGTTTTCAGCTCTCTAGGCCAGTGCGGCTTTGGGTCACCTTGGACCTTTTGACAGTTTAAAAGTTAAAGAGTGAGTGACCGATATAAATAATTTTAATGTAGTTCGCGATATTCAAGACTGAAAATGTTATAGTGCATTTGAATAAAATGCATTCTATTAATTGAATTGGGCATGGGTACATTATAAAGTATTCAGTTCAGAGTTAGGAGGTATTTAATTATTATAATTGAGGTATTTACTAGGATTTTAACAAATACAGATGATGATAAGACATAATGAGAATATATATTTTTTTATTTCTTATGTTTTATTTTATATTTGTATTACATTTTATCTTTATTTTTTTTTATGTATTCTTTGAAAGTTGTTAAGGTTATTTGTTACTACTTGCATATAATTAATTTAAAATAATTTTATGTAAGATTATTTATCTATCTCGTCCTACCTATCTTAATTCCTGATACAATTATTTGAACCCATTCCATCTTTTAAATGGTAATCGACTGAAATATACAACAATTACGGAGTCCATAACATTGACCATATTAAATTGCATTAGTCTATTAATATATTAGAATATATTCATATATTAAATAATATTTTTATATAAGGAAGTAGAGGATGTAACATGTTATTTAGGTTTGTGATCATTATTTATTTTGTATACATTCATTATATACTTCCAACACTGCTGATTAAACTCATAATAAGATACCACAAATTGGAAACGAATGTCCATTACAATGTAAAAAATCGGTATCCTGCCTTTTCGCCCAAAATTGCATTGCTGAATTTCACTTGCCAACCAACTTTTCGCAGAAGTTTCATTTGGCCGAACAACTTTTACCAAATAATTATTTCGCAACCATTTCATTTCCCAACCCCATAGTTGGGAACTATTTTATATCTTGTGATCACATGAGTTTGATATGAGAATTACAAATTAAATTGCTTAGAATAAAAAAATATTGTGGGAAGGAGGGGAGGCCTTTGCCCAGCAGTGGGACACCTTAACAGGCTAATAAAAAAAATATATATATTAAAAAGGTACCTAAATAAGAAATATTTCGTTGTTAAGTTATTTGAGAAAATAGGCAAAAAAATGGATCCCTTATAGTGCGAGTCCGACTCGCATGTGACTAGTGTTTCAATCAAAACATAATTTGATAAAGAAGTGATTATAACCCTAGCAAGCATATTGAAATGATACAGACCTACGATGGAGTCTCAAAACACAACACACATTCTAAGCTCTCATCATATATTGACTTCGGATCTCATGAAACATTTGCATATAACATATAAAATAAATGTGTCAGGAGAAATCTGTTTGCAAACTGTGCAATAACTACTGTGCAGAATTTCATGAAATTTTGTATAGTAATAGTTAATACCCCAGAGCCACATTTAGGGTTGTTTCCTTCATAACACATGCAGGCTCAGAGGCGGTGGGTCAAAATCTTTCTTAGGCAAACCGGTGCTGAATTTGGCTAAAAATTTCTTCATGAGCTGTAGAAGAACTGCTCAGGCACCTGAAACTTACGCAAGCCGACGGGTATCGTGTGTTCTATAGAATCGCCGCCACTGCAGGCTATATAGTATAGTCTGGCAAACCAAAAGCGCAGTAACAGTCAGAGTAACATGCTATACCCATCCCTTTTTTAGTAGTGTGAGTACTAGCATCAGAAAAAGACAGTATGATTCTCCCTGTCTATGCTTGAAGTGGAACAAACTCTGGCCAAACTATAATAAATTTACTTTCCAAAGAGTTACACGCTTGATATGGGTCTGATAATCACATCTCTGCATTGCCATAATGTAGGTATCAAAGCCCGATTAGTCGTAATTTACATAATTGACAGTTTATTGCTGGTCATTACGACCGTAAGTTACCTTTATTAATGTACACCACACAGAAAAAAGCAATTTTTTGTTTTATTTTTTAATTCAACTCAGTTAGGTAGATTGCAAGCCAGATATGATCCATTTCCTGATGTTTTATTGAGCCCAAATTTAGTATACCTTCGTATAGTACGGGCGGCGGCCGTAGGATCTGCTACGTTACGTGATACAAAGATAAGCCCTATGGCACATGTTCTTAAAAGTGATGCTGAGTTCCGAAAAAATAGTAAAAAAAATTAGAGTTGGCCGAAAGTACAAAAAAGTACCACTTCCGGTTTTAAAAATGGATGGTATTTACCTACGGCATTATGGTACGGCGGTCTAATGAGAGAACGAAGGTCTGAACTATCGAAACAAACGTGACAAAAATGTATCATGGTTCAGCATTTGATCAGATCAAGACATCAAATCAAAGGCATGCTTTCTAGCATTGAGGCTGCGGACTCGATGTAATGGATGCAAGTGGCGACGCGAACCGCGAACTGCGAGCGCACCGAGCGGAAAGACGAGCGGCAAACGCTGACATCTAAAACGGACCCATTCAAGTCTATAGATTTCGATCGTTTCGCGCGAGCCCGCCGCTCGCCGCCACCTTTCCGAGCGGCACGATCAAAATATAGATTGGTATGTATCCGTTTTAGATGATAGCGGCGGCAGCTCGTCTCACGTGCATCGAGTCCGCGGCCTTCGTTTTCGCGGATGTATAGCGTCCGCTCACGCATAAGCGCACACGCCGTTTGTAATGTATTAAATTACATGCCACATGTCACACTGTTTAAGGGGCTCCCTGGCGCCAATGACCTTCGATCTGAACCCCTTAGTTTTCTAATGAGTTTTATATCTTATCATAGTATCAGTAACGTTCCTAATCAATATAGTACCCTATATTAACTTCAATGTTCATCGTCTTCGAGATATTTGACATCAAAGTCGAGCAATTTTAGGCCAAAAAAGTGGTTTTCTGGTCATAACTTTTGTGTTAATTAGTTTAAAATTAAAATCTCTCTTCAGTTTTTAAAGACGTCAAAAACGAACCCTAATATGTAGATTTTGTATAAGTATGTAAGAGTCTTCACGGCATTCGGATATCGAAAAACGTGTCTTTTTAGACCATGTTTAAAAAAATCATAAAAAAATAAGTGCTCATTTACTTCAAAATCTGGCTCTACAGAATGGAGATAAAAGATTAAAGAACCGATAGCTGTTTGCCTTATAATTCTATCTGTAGTGCAAATGTAGGAATATCGACTTAAAACTGGTCAAAAATCGGTAAAAAACGTGCGGAGCCCCTTAAGATTCGCATCTCACGCAACGGATACATTGCGGTTAAAAAAGTAACTTTGCATGTATCATATAATTTCCTACAATCACATTCAACGGTCATGCGTACCTACCTATCTGGTCTGACGTGAGTTTTTCCAGAAAATACCTATGATGGATATTTTTTTGTTTTTCACTCCGTATTCGATCCCGACACGTGACGAGCCGTTGTAATGTAATATACAGTTGCATTTGCCATTGTCTTAGCATCGCTGGCGGATTCAAAACAGTATTTTAATGAGTAAACCATCCACATGCTACGCATATGACACACGTTCGACGCATCCATGTTAAACACAAACGCAGGGTTTTTACGTGAAAAGTGTTTATCTATTTTTATCTTTATTATTTTATTTATATTACCTATCTCATATGTAATAAAAATCGGAAGTCGTGTCTATGAAATTGGTACCTACATATCGATGTAAATAGAGATGTATGATAAAGACATATCGTACTTACTTGATAGTAAGGTACAGTCGCCATCAGATATATCGAAGTGGCCAAGGTGGTCACAAATATCCTTAGACTATATTAAACCAACCGGACCGGCCATGCCTGTCATTTTCTATACAAAAAAAGTCTGCCGTCGTCAGATAAACGTCAGTCCATACCTACAATAAGTATGACTGGTCCATATATTTTCGGCAGAGGAGAATGCCTGTCAATGGCCGCTCCGGTTGGTTAAATGCTCTAAGCAAATATCTGAACAACTCCTTTATTGTCAAGGCGATGAGGTGCTTGTTCAGATATCTTTGAGTACCGTGACCGCCCAGATATATTTGATGGCAGCTGTACTTACGCCTTACGCTTATAGCTTTTCAAATTCTACGTTCCATATGCAAAATTCTAAAACCTCTGTAAATTTATACGAAAGCCTTCTGTTGATTTTTGTAACAAGTATGACGGCACGCCTGATAGGAAGCAGCTACCGTAGCCTGTGGATGCCTGCAACTCCAGTGGTACTACATTCGCGTTGCCGATCCTTTTATATAGATGACGATTCACTGTGTTGACGGTAAAAGGGACAAGTGGCATCCGTCGTCAACATTTATTAAGGCGGCCACAGACTATAAGTCTGCCTGACGATCTCGGCCTGTCAGTTAGAACAAAAATTTGCCGGCTCCGAACAACTGACAAGCCGATATCGTCAGGCAGACTGCAGGCGGACTGATAGTAGAGCTGCCATCCGTCCGGGTTTCCCCGGATTTGTCCTAGTTTGGAGGCCGTCCGGGGTGCGTCCGGGGGGGTTTTCAATAAGTGTCCGGGGAAAACCCGTTTATGTGAGGAAACAACCCATTGAATTTAAATATTTAGTGCCATTATTGATTTGGACACGTCCGGGGAAAAAATGCAATTTACGCCAAATGTCCGGGTTTTTAAAATTATTGTCCGGGTTCTGCGAATTTATAGATGGCAGCCCTAACTGATAGGTGGCCGCTCTTACTTACCGGCAGCAACACAAAATTATGAGTGGGGTCTAAGTTCTATTTAGGTGTGGTTTTCTGTAAGGTCTCCCCAGTCCCCAGTCAGGTTTTCCTTCAGATGTGAGCGAGATCACATCATTCACTGAGCCTGTTCCCTACCACACTTAGCGAGATGACATTCGCAGTGCCCATACTTCTCTTTTGGAAAGCACTCAAACACAAATTGCAGGGTTAAATTTTTTTATTTAATAGTTAAATTCTGACTAATTCCAATTTCGAATGTATACCCATCCGATCAGATGACGCTAATCCATCATTAATCGTTAATTTGTTTTTTCTAAGATGAATCACAGAACGTAGATGAAATAGGTAATTAATTTACTTTTTTTTAATTTTGATTAACTGTTAGAACCAGACCAATGTCTGCGTAATCTAATGTACCTAACTTCAAAAGAGAAGTGTACAGGTTTTCAGAGGGTCTGCAATGGGCTCTGACAACCCTACTGTTGTACGTCTCCAACTGGGCTATACAAACCGCTTTGCATCAGGGGATTCAGAGACACACCAACAGTACATAAACAAAGCATTCAAATTACAATAAGCAAGCTGACACATACAATATTTATGCACCAATAACAGGTGTATTTGCCACCATAGTAGTATAAAACGATCTAGTAATGTGTAAATCTTATTTATTTTCCTTGATTTAGTTCGAAAGAAGCCTTCGCTTGGGTAAAAAAATAAATTCCGTATTAAATGCTGTACAAATAAATGCTATCTTCGTTGTTGATAATATCTGACACTGAAACTGTGTGACTTCATCTTGTTTACCTGTATTACTACAACAAGGTCTCCTTTTATGTTATGTTATATTTGAATACCACTGAGCATCCAAATACTTCAAATACCGTCAACTCCGACAACTTTGCCAACAGTGTTAACTTTGCACGGCTTGAATAACATGGTTTTCTTCAGCAAAAACCATATCTTATTCCTGAAACGGCCTTTCTTCTATCTCAGTAATCTATACTAGACGTGTGCGCCGCGCCGGCGCGCCGCCGCCGCCGGGCTTTTTAGCCACGCCGCCGCCGCCGACTAATGATCGGCGTGAAATCGGCGTGGCCTTGACTGTAATTAAAGCAGCCAAATTGATATTTTTAAACAATTCGCTAATAACAGTGCTCCTTATAATAACGTGTTTCACAAACCATATTTGACAAGCAGACTAATTTAACCCAGTATAGTGCACGTAATGACGATTGTCGTCTTGTGTTGTGGGCTAGTTTTGGAGAATATGCTGAAGAATACACCACTACCCAATATGATTAAAGAAGACAAGATCTAGGTTATTCATGTTCTTATTAACAGCGCAAAAAGAGAGTCAAATGAAGTGGCGAAACTGGCGAACGATAAAAAAATAGATTTCAACAAATAGCATGAATTCGCATCTTAGTAATCGAGGCAGTGAGAACTGTAAGAAGACACCTTCTTACTGATTTAACCCTTTACCAGGTTAAAAGAGATATATGCTTCCCACATAGTATATCATTTACTATAGTCCGGTTTAAAATCCAAATCTCCTACAAAACCTTATATCAATCCCTGAAAATATGATTTCATGATCTTCGTTCACAGCACACAGCTAAATCCAATAGTGCATGCCAAAGGGCAGCCGTTTAAATTCACTGGACCTGTAATTCAGGGATTGGTGTTAAAAAACGGAATGCCAGTTCATAACTCAGACAGGCAATAGGAATACCGTATCACATCTTATTTCTGGTTTAGAGGTTCAATACGATTGCAAATCAATATAAATAACTTATCAGAACACGCTTGTTCTTCGCGTTCTGGGTTAAACTTTCACGTTTAAATATCATCATCAATTATTTAAGAGCTGGGCTCTTGTCGGTGGAGCATTTTCCATGTATATCTATCCTTTGCCTTCTCCTTGATGGCCTGATATGACACGACGTTTATTTTTTCCTTGACTTGATCCATGTACGCTAAATAAAATAAATAAATAAATAAAAATAAATGTTTATTCACGAAACAGCTTACAATTTTTCTTCGCTCTTTACTTCTGCCAAACCACAGCGTGGTTTGTTGGCAGACGAGGCTCCAGTTTACAAATTATATAGTAAGCTATAGCTATATATGTTATTCAGGTTACTTCCACCACCACCAACAAAAACAGTTACACCCGATTGACCATTGATAGACCCTATCCCAATGTAATAAGGTCCACAGACGGTCACCTACAATGAATACTATTTCTATATAATAATTATGTATCTATCGTTAATACAGTTGCAGCAAAATGAAGTAATAACTAATTAGAATATTTTTAATATTTTAGTCTCACGAGCGTTTTATGGCTCATTTGTATAGGTACTTGGGTATATCTCTCTCTATATGTATATACATATTTCTTTTTTCTTCTTTGAATTTTGAACTCGTTATTTCACTGCTATTCTTGGCTTTCCTGGCTTCCTTTCAGCTTCAACTTTACCTTCTATGATGTTCTTAATAAATTCGTCATGTCGTAGCAGATGTCCAAGCATCCTTCCTCTCCTATTTTCTATGGTTCTCAACAAATTTCTCTTTTCTTTTATTCTACATAGAACTTCTTCATTGGTTTTCTTCTCCTTCCAACTGATCTTCTCCATACGACGCCAGCACCACATCTCAAACGCCTCCAACCTCTCTCTATCCCGTTGCTTCATTGTCCACGTTTCGCATCCGTACAGGGCTATGCTCCAGATGTATACTTTTATAAGTCTTTTACGAATATTGCCTGATATTCCGGTCTTGAATAGACATTTTTTTGAGTTAAAAGCTTTTTTGCCATCGCTATTCTGGTAATAATATCTTGTGTACATCTGGAGTCATGCGTAATTATGCTGCCTAAATATTTAAAGGATTTTAAATATAATTAATTACTATATAATGTTTGTAATTTTAAAATTACCTTCGACGTTTCGAGGACGATATTGTTCCGTGGTTCCGAAGAAAGATTCTAATTATACGCGGTTAAATTCCATTTGCACAAATATAAAGACATCTTTTATCATCAGATATAGGAAACATAACCTGCTACCCTAATATGGTCGGGTTTTTATCGCCTGTCACCATAGCTGTCACGTTCTAACAAGTATGTAAGTGCGAAAGTGACGCATGACGCGATAGGTGAGGCGAAACCTTTCAAGTGTATCAACCGAATTAAAACAAGCTGTTATTAGGCCGCTCCTACATCTCTCAACCGTAAGACTCGATTGACTCGCAGATTGATTGACAGAATCGCGCAACCACTGTAGTAACATTCACGAGAGTGTATCTGTTCAAGAAATTTCAGCAAGCGTTAAGCACACCTATTAGTGATTTTCCTTAACAACGTCATTAGATTAGAATATTAATTAATACCTCTAAGAGGCATAATGTAAATGTAGTTTTGTACCGGCGGAACACTGATCATGTCAGCCATATTCAGAGTGGTACACGTAAAATCAATTGGCGTAAACACCAGCAATCCGTACCACTTTAAATTAAACAGTTTGTCAACAAATAAAACGATTTACTTTGTTTTTTATATACATAAGCTGACAGTCAAGGTCACGCCGATTTCACGCCGAAAACACGCCGCCGCCGCCGATTTTTTGGCAAACGCCGCCGCCGATCATTTTTTAATCGGCGCACACGTCTAATCTATACATATAATAAACGCGTAAGGAGAAAAAAAATGTACATTGAAGATATTTGAGAAAATCTAATTTAGGGGGCCTTAGAAACGTTGACTGAATACATTTTGGTGATTTTTGGAATTTTTGTCTGTCTGTCTGTGAGTTTGTTCGCGATGTACGCCAAAACTACTGCACAGAATTTCATGAAATTTTGTATTATAGTAGTTTATACCCCGGGGTAACATATAGGGTAGTTTTTATCCCGCTTATTTAAAAACATTTTTTCCCAATTCAAGCAAGTCTGTTTGGAAAGAGAAGTGCCGTGGTTTATATGGAAGCTCATACATTCTACGACACTTCTCTTTCCGAACAAGTCAATTTCGTTGTGAAAGTTAAAAGTAACCGGAAATATAATTGTCATCGACTAAAGGATGATGCACGGTGTTCCGGACCGTCTCCGACACGACAATTCCGAGACTTCGTTTTGTATAGAAAAGCGTCACACGATCCTAGGCGGTCACCTGTATGTGTAGTTAAGTGTCGGAAGTGTCGTGTCGGAGACGGTCCGGAACACCGTGCATCATTCCTAATATGTACCTTCAATTTGTGGGATATTTTATTCTATAATTTAAATTACCTATCTGGTTCATTCCTAGCCCTGGGCAGCGGAGGCCTAGGCCACTTTTTTCTTTGTATATGGCCTCTATTTAACGTTATAATTAGTAATTGTAGTGTGTCAACATAAAATAAATAATGTATTCTTCACATTTGACCATTGAGTTTTGCCGGGACCCTTTCATGCTGCTGAAGCAATTCTCGCTACGATGTTCCATGCCTGAGCCCTATACTGTACCTGGCATTTGGCCTTCGCATACATTGCCAAGACACTTAAGAAGTAAGTTTTGTCCGGTCCCTTTCATGCTGCTGCTTAACCAGTTCTCGCTGCCACGTTCCGTGTCTGGGCCCTATACGATACTTGGCATTTGGCCTTCCCATAAATTCCATTACCAAGACACTTGACCATTGAGTTTATACCCGGCCCTGTCATTCTGCTGATGAAGAAATTCTCGCTGTGACGTTCCGGGCCTGGGTTCTGTGTGGTATTCGGCCTTTTGGTCTCTGCATATATTGCCGCTCCCTTGGGCCTTTTTCCCTCGGGTTTGCTAAGACACTTGACTATTGAGTTTATACTCGGCCCTATCATACTGCTGTTGAAGAAATTCTCGCTGCAATGTTCCGGGCCTGGGCCCTATGTAGTTTTGGCCTTCGCATACATTGCCATTCATCCTCGGGCCTTTGGTCCTCGGGTTTGCTAAGATACTTGACCATTGAGTTTTATCCGATCCCTTTCAGGCTGCTGCTGAAGCAATTCTCGCTTCGACATTCTGTGCCTTGGCGCTATGCGATACTTGGCATTTGGCCTTCCCATACAATGCCGCTCACCCTTTTTGTTTGCGAAGTTTATACCCGGCCCTGTCGGCTGCTGAAGAAATTCTGGCTGCGACGATTTGGGCCTGAGCTCTGTGTGGTACGAATACCACACAGAGCTCAGGCCCAAATCGTCGCCGAAGCCTCTGGCCTTCTCATACATCGCCGCTCCCTCGAGCCTTAGGCCCTTGGATTCGCGAAGACACATGACCGTTGAGTATTGTCCGGGTCCTTTCATGCTGCTGCTGAAGCAATTCTCGCTGCGACGATTTGGGCCTGAGCTCTGTGTGGTATTCGGCCTCTGGCCTTCTCATACATTGCCGCTCCCTCGAGCCTTAGGCCCTTGGATTCGCGAAGACACTTGACCGTTGAGTATTGTCCGGTCCCTTTCATGCTACTGCTAAAGCAATTCTCGCTGCGACGTTCCGTGCCTGGGCCTGAGCTCTATGTAGTATTCGGCCTTTAACCTTCTCATACATTGCCGCTTCCTCGGGACTTAAACCCTTGGATTCGCGAAGACACATGACTGTTGAGTATTGTCCGGGTCCTTCCATGCTGCTGCTGAAGCAATTCTCGCTGCGACTTTACGTGCCTGGGCACTATGCGTTACTTGGCATTTGGTCTTCCCATACATTACCGCTCATTCTCGGGTCTTCAGCCCTCGCGTTTGCGAAGGCACTTGACCATTGAGTTTATACTCGGCTCTGTCATTCTGTTGCTGAATAAATTCTCGCTGCGAAGTTCCGGGCCTGGGCCTGAGCTCTATGTAGTATTCGGCCTTTAACCTTCTCATACATTGCCGCTTCCTCGGGACTTAGGCCCTTGGATTCGCGAAGACACATGACCGTTGAGTATTGTCCGGGTCCTTTCATGCTGCTGCTGAAGCAATTCTCGCTGCGACTTTCCGTGCCTGGGTACTATGCGGTACTTGGCATTTGGTCTTTCCATAAATTACCGCTCACCCTCGGGTCTTCAGCCCTCGCGTTTGCGAAGGCACTTGACCATTGAGTTTATACTCGGCTCTGTCATGCTGCTGCTGAAAAAAAATCCCGCTACGACGTTCCGTGCATGGATACTACAATGCGGTGCTTGGCATTTGGCCTTTTCATAAATTTCCTTAATAATTAGTCAATGTTACTCTGCGTCCGTAGGAAATACCTTAGACAACCCTACACGTGATCCGCGGACGGTGCTAAAAGAGTAACAAATTTGGCAGCTGCACTGTCCCATCTGGATCTCGCAGCACTTTTCTACTACTACTATCCGAGAGTAGAAATTACCTATCTATATCCAGTGATATGTAGCCGATAAATAAATAATTTGTAACAAAAATGTACCTACTATTTAACGTGTAGAAAGCGTAAGTTAGTATTGGTCTGGAAATAGTCAATGAAAATACCAAACCGCATAAACACACGCGGGCGAAGCCGCGGGCACAGCTAGTAAGATATAAATAGCTATTTGGTCCAGCCGTCTTCGAATAATCGGTGAACATACATTAAAGAAATGCAAACTTCGAAATCTTGAAGTCGGTTGAAAACATACAGTCGAATTGAAAACCTCCTTTTGAAGTTTTCAAGTCGATATAAAATATAACCTAACACGTGTGCACTGCCTGCTATTGAACTCGCTTATCATTTATCAGAACCATAATCTAATAGTAATAATCCTTATGTTTATCCGTACTTGAATTTGTATAGTTTAGTATCTTATCTTATCTGATAATGTAGTAGTGATTAGCAATTAGAAAGCTCCCGTAATTTTAAACGGATACGCCGTACTTTTAATATGATTAACTAATTAACTAATAAGTACGGATAGCTTTGTTTTTAGGGTTCTGTTTCGAAGAAACTTACCACACAATGGTGTGATAATTAAACCATGTTTTCTTTTCAGCCGACTTCAGGATTTCGACGGAGGAGGTTCTCAATTCGTCGGGATCTTTGTTTATTTTTTTGCTATTTTTTTATGTATGTTCACCGATTATGCGAAGATGGCTGGAGCGATTTGGAAAATGCTTTTTTGTTTGAAAGAGTATTCTTCACTGTTGGTCCCATTGTCACCACGTCCAGATCTGATGATGGAATCCTGGAGAAATCAAGGGAACTCTTCAACTATTATAGGCACATCTTTAGTGATTTCACTATTTATTACAGCAACTCTGCCACAGTCATCCTCTTGGAAGAGCGGATCCTAAGTGCATGAAGTCGGTCCTTTTTTTGTTTAAGATTATAATTTATACGAATGATATCTTTTTTTTTATGGGCCGCTTATGTTTTATCGTCTCAAGTAGTGGGATCTGGTAACTCTAGAAATACACTAAAAGTTAGTAAAAAGTTGACTGACATTGATATACCTGTGACTTGAAAACGTCATAAATTTCCTGTTTCTGCTTTTATTCCAACTAAGTTTTGTCTAACTCTGGTTGTAGCTTGCCACTAACGACGCATTCTTTGAAACAAAACTACTTATTCTTAGAACGTCTCAACGTAAACAGTCTTTGTTGAAATGTAAAAGGTATTAACAGACAACCATTTAATTGAAGGGATAGCTAAACCTAAGCTTAATCATTTGTGTATATCGACGCCTAGAAAGAAGGAACTAATTTTGAAACTGTAGTTAATGGAACATTTGGAGGGCAGACCAACTTGTGATAATCGTTTATCTATGACGCTAATCGAAACTTTAATAAGTAGGTATATCAAAATGATCACGTGACTTTTCGTTCACATCTGTCATTTCATTCCGACAATTGTTTCCTTTTCGACTGGCGATTGTCGAACGATTGCTATCTTGGCTACGGCATCGGTGCTTGCTAGAATCCTCTTGAATGTAAATTAAATATGCTTGAACAGTTTGCATTTTGAGTAATCTGTTCTTTAAAAAAAACTTCCAAATCTATTATTTCAGCCTTTACAGCGCCCGTTTCCGGACGAAGATCTCCTTTTCATACTTCCACGCATCAATCTATTGCTATTTTCATCTTATTGTCAGATATCGTCAGATTCTGATAATATCGAAAATCTGACGAATATTATTAAAAATTATCAGATTTCGATTTAACCATTAAATCACTCAGCGTACTTAAACGCCCCATCTTTAGATAAGGTTAAATAAATAGACGGGACCCTAATACAATATGTTTACAGTATTATCGGCTCCTATTTGCACATCGTAATGTTATCTCAGTGTGAAGGAGTGCCCGGTAGGTGATAACCACTGTATGTAGATAACGACCCAGTAATGGTTGGCATTAGTTCCTACCGCCGCGCTTAGACTAAAGTCCTAGTAAAATTCAATTTAGTTGTATTAGTGACTCTGTGATTTATATCTATTTACTAAAGTATCCAATAGGGGTAGTGTTTTGTGTTATTCTAAGTGGCATTAGGATCCAAGGATGTCTGAAGATAGTAAGCCGTTGATTCAGTGAGTTTGCTTAGCTTTTCTATGACACGTGAATGTTGCGATGTAATGCAAATGTTCTTGATCCTTTACTGGAAGGTAAGGATACAAAGAAACTGGGAGCTTAAACAGAAGGATATAAAATACGATCTGTATCGCTAAAAAGCGATTTCTTCTTGGCAACCTTTAGGTAACTGAATCTTTAAATAGAGTTAACTACAGTTAATTGCTTGTTAAATGGCAGGTTAAAAGGTATTACAGACATGTTAATAGGAGATTATTGGTATCCATTAAAGGGGAGGCCTATGTTCAGCAGTGGACGTCTTATGGCTGCGATGATGATTCTCGAAGACAAGAGGACAAACTGTAACCACGTTAATTGTAGTCACGTGGTGTTGACAACGCGGTTTTCCTTCAAATTCAGACTTTATTTGAAAATGAGTACCGAGTGCCAGATGGTAGACACCAGTTGTCTGTACGAATATCATTTTAGTGCTTGAATCCGCGTTGGTTAAAAATTTAGAAAGGAGGTTGTAGATAAATTAGTTTAAACTTATTATATTTACTCCATCAGTATAGACCATCATGATTAACCTTTTGACCGCCCTCGTCTGATATAGGTATAAGTGACAACGTGGATGACGGAGTTCAAAACTGAAAATTTAAATTTTGACGTACGGTGGTTAAAAGTTTAAATACGTATTTTTACTACATTCTTAATCTAATGAAAGAGGTTTGATTTCTGACTCAAAAGAAGGGAGGGTAATGGCCCTGATAACCCTGATCACAGTCTCAAGGGTATCTAGGTGCGATAGGTGCGGGCGCACAACAGGAAATTTTATACATAGAACCGCGTTTAAGATTTTAAAGGTTTGATAGCGAATTTAATTATAAGCGCGAGAGTAAAAATCCGTATAGTAAATCAGTTTCAACTTTTCTTTTTGGACACTAGCCTCGGATCTCTAAGGATCCTGTATCCTCCGCTCGGATCGAGAAATAGGCCTCTGATTCCTTTCAAATTCTGGACCTGCGTCACTCTTTGCACATTTTTTTCTAATTCAGTAGAGGCGCCATTTTAAGATATCATAAATCAAAACACCTACAAGGCTAGGGTTGCCACTTATTGAATTAACACGTAATGAATGATGCATGATGTATTTTTTTACGATTTCGGTCGCCTGCTTAGAGCTTTAAACCAAGGGGAGTAGCCATTGACAGGCGTTCCCCTCTGCCGAATGAGTATGACCAGTGGTCATACTCATTGTATGGACTGACGTTTATTTGACGTGGCTATTTTGACGTTTCGCATACCTACATTTGACGTTCCCCTCCCCCGCAAAAAACGGCAAACTTTTTCCGATAGAAATGGTAGCGCGTCTCGCATCCGGTTGGTTTAATAATCAAAGGTCGCCTGCGTAAGGCGGCTTCACACACTTCACATTGGATTGACTTTGCGCACGCCGCTCCGCTGTGCGAGCAGGACATCGCTATATACCTGGCATAACCTGCATAACGCTGTTTCGCTTACACACAGGAACGACTTGCGGATCCGCAGATCCGCACCAGTGTGATAACCGCATTAATGATTCCTTATCGGTGTAATGTGCCTACCAAATCAGATGGGTTTTTTGATGAGACCAGACAATTCTGTCGATGTAAGACGTCGCATAATAATGCGCATTGTACGTTTGCGGCAGATTTTACGACTCAGGCTTCCTATTGTCTTCTTATCCTATGGATATCTATGACTATTGTGTAATATTTATCTAGTGCATCTAATATATGTATACATACTTATTGTTATTGCTCTAGAGTCTAGACACGCATCACCAGGGTGTTAAAAAAAACTTTTTTTGACAAATCTATCAAGTTTTGGGTTATTTTGAGAATTTGCGCAACCCGACCCGCAACAACAACAACACTTTGTCAATACTGTATGTAGGTAACTTGATAATTTCCTTTGGATTTCTCTAATCTAATCAATAGTTATCAATGCCCAGTGGCGGCCTTAACTTTCGCGAGGCCCCTGGCGGCCCTTGTATAAATATAATCAGATTGCTGCGAGGCCTTTGCAAGTGCGAGACCCCGGGGCCTGTCCTGTTCGCAAACCCCTAAGGCCACTGTCAATGTCACCCCCTATTAAGGTGCAAAAGGCTAACAGGGCAACCTTGTCAAAAGGCAATGCCAATTCACTGAGCGAGGAACGCGCTTCTCTCTGGTCACTGGTGGACCGAATGCTACTCTTTGTATTACAAAACATCACATTATGAATTACATAAATATTAGTAATACATATATCACCCGACACCCAATACCAAAACATGAAATGAATATTAATGCTACGATTGGACGCGCACCTGTCTCTTTTATTCACGATTCTTTGCAATGTCTTTTCGTACCACTTCTTATAGAACTATAAGCGAAATTGAGAGACATTTTAAATCTTATCGCATTGAGATAAGGCCTGCGAGTGTTCGTTTTGAATGTCGCCAGTTTTGTGAGGAAATGGAAACGACGCTTTTCAGTTCAGGTACCTACTTAGATATATTAGATAGAAACATGACTGAAGATTGAAGGTGACTCATATCAGCAGTGGTAAAGAGGCCCACCCACTATCAGTCCGTCGGACGACATCGGTCTGTCAGTTGTTCGAAGCTGTCAAATTTTTGTTCTAACTGACAGACCGATATCTTCCGACCGACTGATGTGGATGGGCCCCCTAAAGCACCCGAATCTTTTGAACAGACATCAATGAAAGGAGATTCACTTTGTTGTCACCGTCAACTATGACGAATTACCGATTACTCTGTATGTGGTCATTGATATTGCCTCGAGCATTTCCAATACAAATAAAATCAACAGTGACGCAGCTGAGTATATTGTGACTCATGATCATGATCAAACTATACATAAAAAGTGCAACATATAACATTCTTTAAACTCTCTGCAGTCGCTCCTGGCCGACGTCTCCCTGGGTCTCTGGATCGTACGATTTGCTTTTTTTCTTATTTATCTATAATAGAGCTCTACTGGAATTGGCGGGACGTTTCCTAGTAGAGAAAATGCAATAACGCATATTTGTAGTCCGAGTTAATTCAGCTTGTCTATTTCGTATGTAGACTAGACATTGGGGATATCGTACTTCACTACTACAAACAAACTATTGTAAAATAAAAGAGTTTGCGTTTTATTTCGCGTGTATACAATTTTAGTTTCTTACAGACGTTTATATAAATATCAAGAATGCAAGCCGATGCTGCGGACAGCAGTCTCTTGTTTAGTTCTTTTTGCGTTCTGCCGAATTTCTTCGAAACATCAGCCGATAACATCGGCAGGCAATTTATTCCTTTATCCTCATATACTTATATACCATATTATCATATAGGTATAAATGTTCAAGCAGAAAGTAATAAAGTCGGTGATCAACAAATAGTTACGCTTTACGCTACAAAGGTGCAATAAGAAATCGCTCTTATCAGTAATCGACTATGTGGCAATATTTGTCTGAATACTTCACAAATAAACTCCGTGACGAATTTCAAACGATTACAAAATTCTTGCATTTATTATTGTGGAGGATTGTTCGCGTGTCATATTGGGAGCAGTATACTTGAGTCTTTCGTGGACAACGAGGGAGCTCATTGAAAGACGATCATTTCACTCGATACAAAATCTTTTTAGCAAACCATGCAAAATATAGGGACGTAATCCCGTGAAGACAAAACTGTGATACCATCATAAGTAGATTTCCACGTGTATACTGATGACTGACTCCTACGAGAACTTTGCCCAGGAGTGTATAGGTCTTGACCGGTATTTGTTGGTTATATTGACATTATAATGATATCATAATCATTACTTTGGCGCATGCATATCGGTATAGATAAAGACTATGAGAACTTGAGTATAACTGTTAGGTATTTATTTAGACAAAATCAGTTTGAACGTTTCTAGTGTTAGGATACGACAGGATATTACTGTTTCTTTGATTGTAGTTAGGTAGTTTATTTTAAATAGCGATCCCTGGGCTTTCGAAGTTATAGTAGTGAATGGGATCAGTTTAAAAGAATAGCGGTCCAGACACTATCAGTAGTAATGACATTACTAATACTGTCATTCCTTCGTTCAGTAATGACATTCCAAAACCTCTCCACACACTTGTCAGTATTTTTCATCATTACGACAGTGGTCAAAAAAGATAGCCTGAATGGCAATAATAATTGCAATTGCTTTATAAAAACGGGTTAAAAGAAAAAAATACAGAAAGTGGCTGTCTTTCAAGGAATATTTACATGTACCTCTTAAAAATATCGGCATCGCTGAAGCATTTCAAGAATTACTTTCGGATGAGCAAAGCAAATTACTTGAAGCTATTACAATCATTTACTCCAATTATAAGCAAAAAAGACACTCATTTGAGTGAATCAATCCCAGCAGAATATATAGATTAGCTCCAAATACGTCCATCATCAGCGATCGCTCCACGAATACTGAAGGAATGATGGAATGATGCGCACCGCGCACCACAAACTGTCAGTATTATGTCATTACTTCAGTACTGACACTACAATATTAAAATATTCGAATAACTTCATTCCTTACCGTCATTCCTTCATTCCAATCACTACACTGTCAATAGAACTGAAAGAACAAATCAAATTATTTTAATGAATATTTTGATTTGTTTATTTTAAGTAGTCACACTACTATATGTATAAATTATAAACTTGTATAGATGTCATATACAAAGGAAAAAGTCTCCCGCGAATGCAGAAGACGCTGGTTCGAATCCAGCCTTGGGCACCGGAGGCGTTGGTCACTTTTTTCCTTTGTATATGACATCTATACAAGTTTATAATCACTACACTGTCATTAGTAATGTCATTACTTGAAGGAAATGACATTATTAGTGATAGTGTCTGGACCGCTAATGAGAGAGAGAGGGGGGGGAGATGGAGGCAGAGCCATGCAGTTAGTTTAAAAACGACAGCTATAGATACATACAGCCCACTACTACTACGGCAGCGGCACTCTGACATTATCTATACTCTGGCTGTAACCACATCAACCACAATCAAAAGTCCAGTAACAGAGGAAGTAATAAGCTATACTCATCCCTTTTAATGTGATTAAAATATGTATCCACGACTTGGTAATAGAGTTGTGGCTACATATTTTTGTCACATTAAATGTATCCACATTTTCAGTCGTGAAGTATAAAGCCCAAAAAGTTACGTTTCGTAGCAATCCTAGAAAACATGGATTTTACGATTTGCAAACTAATGCCACGGTAGTAGTCATGTTGATGGAGTTATAACTCTTTAAAGTGTTCATTGTGTAATCTGTGGATAAGAGCAATCTTGATAAGATAATCTTGATCAAGAATATCGACTTTATAAAACAACTTCAAAGGCCATTATATTTATATGCATTTCGTCTCGATTACAGGTGTATTGGCCTGTCAGTTGTTCGGAGCTGTCAAATTCTTGTTCTAACTGACAGGCCGATATCGTCAGGTGGACTAATAGTCGGTGGGCCCCCTAAGACGTCTGACTTTTAATCTGGTGACCTAGTTCAAACCCCGACACGTACCTCTAAATAAGTTGCGAATCATTTCATATTTACAAGTCGCTTTTCGGTAAAGAAAAGCATCTTGAGGAAATTGGACCGAATCCCAAAATGGCCTATTTTGATGTTTCCTTTCCCAACGGCAATAGTAAGTACTTACGAAGGCCGCATTAATAAGTGACATGCTCTTATGACCCTACAAATAAGAGCGTGTCACATATGTTTACGGCCTTCATGTAGGGAGATACTATTGCCGGTGACCGTACCTAGGACGTGTAACCATTTTGATTAGCGTTTATCAGTATGATGATATTGATGATGTTTACATAACGCCGCGGATAAGGGCTTTGATAAATTTATTTTAATCAAAGGATAAGGGTATGTCCTGTCCCACAATCTCAAGAGGGTCTGCAAGTTCGTTGACATGACTCCGACCTTAATAAGGACACGTATCTACAGAAACGTGTAGCGATATCTAAAAACAAATAATAGATAAGTGTTGGATATTTATCGAAACAAGTTTTGCGGCACAAGTGCCCGTTAAATAAATGTCGATTATAAACTATGGAAATAAGGTTAAGAGTGCATTAATTTTTATCTATGTCTAAATCAAGAACGTGTAAATTTTATAGTGTTGTTGATGCACAAACATCCGATTTTTTTATATTAGGTGATATCGATTCAACTTAACCCTAGGTGTGGCAGACGGTCATGCCATTTTTTGAAAGATTGATTGGAATAAAATCAAAATTCCTAACTTATAAATGACTTATGCCACTTGAAGAGTTAAGGAAAGTCCTTGAAATTGCTTGTATTTTTTTTTATTTACGCGCAAAATCTAAGCTTGACATGCTTGAACCTTTGACTTACCTATGTCTTTTTTTTCCAACTCGCAGCCAAGTGAGGATGCTGACTTTTTTAGCATCTGTGCCGTTTGTAAAGGACAATGTTACAAAAATAGACATTTAAAAAGGTTCAATAAATAGTTTTTTTTCCTATGAATTAATTGATTTACCCCAGAATTTCTTAAAAGTTAAAAGTAAAAAAAAACATGACTCGTAAACTACGAAAAATCGGGTAACATACATGGGGTATATTATGAATATTCTGATAGCCCACGACGTGAGGAATCTAAAAAAAATTTGACATCAAGGTTTGGACCATCTTGTATATTTGTATATTTTATTTAATATATGATTTAAGTTTCGCAATTTTTTTTTGTATATAAAAGACGACGTTAAGTGATGTAATGTAATACACATAAAACTAAAATATGAAGCCATAAATTGTATAATCTTAAAACGAAATGTTACCTACAATATTTACTTCAAACAAAAAAGATAATCACAAAAACAATGATCAGTACACTTCACTGCCTCTGATGATTTTTTTTAAACCACAAAACGTATAATAATCACGTAAAAAATGTTAAGGTCGGGTGGTGTATTTCTTTACACGTGTAAACAAAAATATCATACTAAATATAAGTAATAGTAACTAATTCATGCAATTAAAACTGCAAGAAGCCATGCGCTTAGCGAGGGATAGAAGCCTATGGAGGAACCTAATCTTCAACACGATCCTCAGCTCTGAGGGAACGACTAATGATGATGAACTAATTCATAATAAAAAATAAGAGCTAAATAATTTTAAACAAAAAAGAACCAACTTCACTTAGGATCCGCTATTCCAAGAGGAAGTGGCCGAGTTGCTGTAAAAAATAGTGAAATCACTATAGGTGTGCTTATAGTAGTTGAAAAGTTCCCTCGATTTCTCCAGGATCCCATCATCAGACCACGACTTGGTGACAATGGGACCATCTAGGGGTTATACCCGTTCGATAAAAAAAAATGAAAATCGGTTCAAGATTCGCGGAGATATCGAGTAACATACATACAAAAAAAAATTCAGGCGAATTGAGAACCTCCTCCTTTTTTGAAGTCGGTTAAAAATAAGAGATAACTAAGAGCTCGCGTACTTGACTAGAAAGCAAGTTGCAGTTCGGTACAGTCGCCATCAAATACACCGGAGCGGCCAAGGTACTCAAAATATCTGAACATGCACTTTATCGCCTTTACAATAGAGCTGTTGAGATAGTTGTGACCACCTTGGCCGCTCCGATATATCTGATGGCGACTGTACTGCGTCATAATTTTGAACCTTGAGTGTTTTTACTACCTACCTGTATGCGTATTAGCAATTAAAATAGGCCATGTGCGTTCTACGTCGCAATACAAGGAATGCAATAAATTAGACCGATTATTACCACTAATAGGAAAATATCGTTAAACTTGATACATTTCAGTTTTTTTACCCAATGCCCAGTAAAGATACGTTTTTTTCAAACATTAATTTATAATAGCGATTTTTTTGTTTATATAGTTTTAAAATGTCATTCTAAGATGACTGAACGAAAAATCCTACAAACTTTCCATCGGGAAGTAAATATTCATCAAAATATATATGAAGGGTTACTTTTTTTTGTCTGATTTTCCGCCATCCATAAATAACGTGTCTTAAGGAACCATAATAAATAATAAAATATTGATATATTTATTTAGGCGATTTTTTAGAAATTAATTAAATAAGGATTTTTTCAAGGTAAATTTTTTGTAGGATTTTCTGTCTATGCATAGATAAATGAGTAGATAGATTGCTAACTCCATACATAGCAAAACTACTAATTAAATAATAAGTCGTATGGGAGGTATGGTTTAACTCATTTATACTAAGTTTTAAGCACACTTAAATCGTAATACGTATTAAGCTGTAATCTTTTGAATAATAACTTTTAGCAAAGCTCGCTTAAAACTTATTACAGTTATTACATATACGCATTTAGCCATGTATGGAAAGAACACTCTAGGTACTTAATTCTCTTTGGTCTATGCAATGATTAACATGACTTTTAAGCCATACAACTAAATACTTCTGCTATTATGAATTATTTCCAAATTTGACATTTTTCCCATACAATTGAAAATAAAATAACTGTAGGTACTATTCGTGTTTTGTGTTCTAAGGCCGATCCCCTGAATCGTGTTCTATGACTTCTAGGAACGCACCGCCACTAAATTAAAGTTTAAATAAAGTGTGTAACTCTTTGATATACCTACTTAAAATTGTTGCTGTGTAGCTAATTCATACACAGATAAAAGGATATCTTAATCCAAGATATTTCATTCTTGTATATAAGGAAAATCGATAATTTCTTGAACCAAGTATGATTTTGTTGATCCAAGATAGAACTTACTTGGTTCAAGATATTTTTACTTGATTTAAGAAATTATCGATTTTCCTTATATACAAGAATGAAATATCTTGGATTAAGATATCCTTTTATCTGTGTACGTATTTCCGATTTACTGCACAAAACTCATCCCTTTTCGAATAAGTCTGGTCGGTAAATTGGTTCTGTTATGCAGTAGCCTCCATTAAATGAATTAATGATGATGGTACTAATGAAGCCTTTATAATGTTCAGTGATCACGATGAATGGTAATTTCTTCATGAGCTGTAGGAAAACTGCTCAGGTGCCCGAAAACTAGGCAAGCCGACGGGAATCTGGTTCTAAGTATGGACTCGCCGCCACTGCTACAATTTATCACGTGTAGAGATGTCGTTATAGTATTGCGTTGCGTTACATTGTGTATACATATATCTGCATATCGTGCGGCCCAGTGTTCTAATTAGAGTGAAAGCGAAGTCCGAACGTGGTTAGATGCTCTAAGGGTTCCGCGTTTTAAAATAATCTGCGGAAACAATTTATAATTTCATACATAATTCGAAATTGTTCTTGGCTAAAATATTACTAACAGTAATACCGTAATAATAGTTACAGTATCAATTACTAGATGGCCCAGAAAGTAAGTACTTTGCCCTACATTATACAGTAGCTTTGGTTAGTCTCGTGCAGATGGCGCTTCAGACTTGGAGTCTCAAAAAGTTCTTAGACTGTCGCGTTCTATAGATGTATACTCTCTGGTTCTACGGTTCTACTATGAAAATGTAACTCACTCCAAAATCACGGAAAACAAACTTCAATTTTCCACCCAAACTGTCACTTTTTCTGAGTTTAATTATGGGTACCTATCTCTTATAGAATCGTCCCTACGATCCGTCACTACCACTGTTACCGCTCTTTATTTTTATGCTAAAAAACTGTCATACTTAAATGATTTCCTATCTTTTTGCCCCACGGGACCTTAAGAAACGCATAGAAAAACGCCGGACGCGCTCGAACGCGCGCATTATGGGTGCGCGGGCGCACAAGGCTGTAAACATAGCAATCGCGCGCAATCAGACATACGAGCGCTGCGTCTGCCATCATGCAGTTACCGTAATGGCCACGTGCGCGTAAACGGGGGCGATTTATTAGAAATTATACAGGAATTCCTAAATCACCCGTAAATTGGTCCCATTCAAAAATATGTCGTCCTAAGACACTCGACATGATTTCACTCGCCGCCACTGCTATTTGTATACTTGTGGAATATCCTAAATGGCATGATAAGGCTGCGGTCTGCGCCTCTGCGGTCGATGCATGGAAATGTAGAAACATTTCCATGTAAGGCTAGCTTTACATGAGGGGCCATCATAGGGACGCAGCTATACGACGGAACGAAATGGCAATATAGTTTATTATAGTTAGCTCTCTCTAACGCATAGCTGCGTCCCTATGATGGGCCATCATGTAGAGGAGCCATAACGTGCCGCTGTCGACCACAGACTAGGGTAGCATTTTGGTAGCATTGGGGTGCCTAATCTAATAAGGGTTTCTTAATCTAACTAGTGGTTCTGTGAACCGTAGACTTCAGATAACATAAGTAACACGACAGCAAACTTTCCCCCTTTCCCCCCTCATTTTCCCCCCAATCAAAAAAATGGCTCGACAATTTTTGGCAAATAGATCAAGGAACGTACATGCCAAGTTTCATCGAAATCGGATGAAAAATGCGACCTCTAGACCGACACTGACCAACCAACATACCAACCAACCAACAAATCAATACACACACATCAAAATGCCAAATCGTCGTACCAGTGAAAACGGAGACGTTCGTCGCCTCGCTACGCTCGGCTCCTCAGTCAATAAGGGTGGCAGGTGAATCAGTTTTTGATTGGTGGATTTTGACAGCTGCTGTCAAAAAGACCTATCGCCATTGTGCTGCCACCTGGTGAAAAAATCCATGGAAGAAATCCTCATTTGCTAACTGACCCAGTGATTCCGGATTTTAATGCTAGTCACGTGAAATGATGATTAATCTTTGCTAATGAAGTTTTGACGTGTTATGTATTTTCGTACTTACATAATAACCTAATCGGTTTATCGATATGATATATGATCGATATCACACTCGCTCTCACGTGACTTTTCTATAGCAGTTCAATCAAACTAGAATCGAGTTATTTTAGGATTAGTACAGTAGGTACAGTCAGCAGAAAAATATGCTAACCGGACAAGGATATTATAGTAAATAATAAATAAATAAATATTAAGACAATCTTACACAAATCAACCTAGTCCCACGGTAAGCTCAATAAAACTTGTGTTGTGGGTACTAGTACTAGGCGACGATATGTGTAATAGATAGATATAGATAAATACTTAAATATATAGGAAACATCCATAACTCAGGAACAAATATCTGTGATAAACACACAAATAAATGCCCTGACCAGGATTCGAACCCGGGACCTCCTGCTTCATAGGCAGGGTCACTACCAAACCAACTAGGCTAGGAGGCCGTTAATTGACACGTAACTATTAACAGCCGTATTCATAAAAAGTTAGAAGCTCGCTGATCGGTCGATCAGAGGTTGGTACCGAATTTCTTGATGCATAATCGCATATTAGCGATAATCTGTCCCTCATCGCCCTCCTATAAGGGCCGAAAGTTACGAGACCGTAGACCCTCCTTTATCCCCATATTAAGTCACAAGATGGCCGACACAACGTTGAACAGCTGATTTTGACAAGTGCTCACTGTACACAAATCGAGAAGATTTCTAGCAGATGTAGAGTTACTTTTATAAGTTTCTGTGTTTTGTTAAGTAAATAATTCTAATATCAATAAATAGTATAGTTTCGACCTCGGAAACGGCAAAAAAACTAATCTCTCGTTTTCGTCGCCTGAATATCGTAATAAAACGCAAGTAATTTAAGTAATTTGGGCTATCGAACAATGCAAGTGAATCGCCGGCCATTCGCCGGCGTCGAAAGTTACGGAGAGAGAGAAATTTCGTGGTTTACAGACTATCCGAAAGAACCTGACCTATGGAGACCTCGTCACAGAAGAAGCGCAGCAATAAGAGAAGTAAGTACCTATACCTATTATAAGTATATTGGTTAGTTATTTATCGTTCGAACCCATATTGGTTAGTTACTTATTGAACCCAATAATTATAGTGAAATACTATTATTTATTCTGTGCCTGTAGGTAACGTCATTTTTTACCTTCCTATATTTGTATTTTGTTAACCTTTTGACCGCCAAGCGTTGAACAAAAATGACGCGCCACCGACGCCACGTAATCGCGTTTTGTCAAGCGAAATTGAAGTTTGCGGAAGCCCGCGTAGGTCCCTATTGCACTACAAAGCCTGTCGGTTGTTGCCGTCGTTGGCGTCCATGGCACGACATTTTGATGTCGGCCACAGCCGACTGTGGCGGTCAAAGGGTAATAAACAAATCTAGGTAAGTATGTAGGTAGGTAGTTGTATCGTAAGGAAGTTGATCGATAGGTAACTTACGTACAGTCAGCAGCAAAAGTAACTAAGCGGGTAGGGTGTTCAAAATGAGCTGGACACGACTTTATTGTTTAGAGAATAAGAGCGTGTGTAGGTCATTTTGAACACCCTACCCGCTTAGCTACTTCTGCTGCTGACTGTACTAAAGTGGTTACCGACAATGTGGTACATTTTGGCTTATAAAGTCACAAATTATTAACAAAGTGCGGCCCGCTTCAATTTCATTAGGTACGGTCAGCTGCAACTAAAAAGGCCCCCGCTGCATACAAACTTTGTATGCAAGGCCTTTTCTCTGCAGCTGACTGTACTATGTGGCCCTTGGTTGCTAAAAGGTTGCCGACCAGTGCTACATTATTAATTTAATTGTTGTTAACCAAAGTAAATAATCACAAACAGCTTAAGTTGCCAAAAGGAGGATAATAAATATTACAGAAACTTCATTCAAAAAAATAAGATTTTTATTTAATCAAAACATATCCCGTTGAATAAGAAAACAAAAAGCCAGAGCCTTTTGGGATTGTTCAATTATATTTATAACCACACCAAGTTATGTAGTTACTCATTTTATTATATATTTTTTTGTTTCAGTGTGATTGCAGCGGTGAAGCTGGCGAGGGCTTGCTGGCCGACAGTGACATTTCCTTGAAGTGTGTTGATGGTGTAAATACGAGTATGTCCATAAGTAACTCGGCCCATCAGAATCTGGAATGAAAATAACAATTTCAATTAAAGATTTTTTAAACCTATAATGTAATTTTATTCTTAGTATACTTCGCTAACCATAAGTTCAACTTTATTTATTCAATAAGGTACATTGTTGATTACATCAATCAACTCAACAATGTATCTGCTTGATGGGAAAGGAATGAAGATGGAAGATAACGAATAATTGAGACTTGAGAGTATGACCCGCCTCCTATACTCAGTAAGATACCTACTTACATACAAATTCAAAAATAGCTTTCTCAGAGCCACATTTCAATCTTAATGATGGTTGACATAGCTAAGACCCATAGCTATGGTTATTCTGAATGCCAGTTGTGAGCATTAAATAAAATAATAATGTATATTTTGCACTAATAAAACTACTACTTTGGCAGTATGATCTGTCCGGAAAGAGAAGTGTCGTGGAATGTATGAGTTCCCATATAAACCATGACACTTCTCTTTCCGGACAAATTAAAATGAAATATTTCTTAGACATGTAACCAATGCACAGGTATGTGGTGATAGGATATGCTTATAAATGTATAATTTTTAAGTACTACCTAGTACCTACTATTTTCATGTATGTAGTCCTGTTATTTATATCTTATATGAAACTCTGCGCCAACCAAGTAAATCACC
Organism: Pammene fasciana; assembly: GCA_911728535.1. Taxonomy (NCBI): domain Eukaryota; kingdom Metazoa; phylum Arthropoda; class Insecta; order Lepidoptera; family Tortricidae; genus Pammene; species Pammene fasciana. The sequence goes on along the minus strand of OU452276.1, from coordinate 18,980,184 downwards.
AACATGTTGTGACAGCAGCCGGCAGGCTTCAGCTAATTTTCGGTAACATTCAGTGAACTCCTGTTTTTTGAGCTAATCAACCATTCTCTCAACGCCGTTATGGATGATATTGACCCTGTAAATAGTAAGAAATAGGTAAGCACGCTAAATAATATTATTTCTTTAATAATTCTAAAGTTAATGATCAACAATTACTTGTCTATAATTATTTTTATTGAGAACTATATCAGACATAGGTAGTTACGTTTATAAATGGTCTAAACCTAGTTATAAGTAAATGAATTAATTGTTTTTCTTACCTTACCACATCCAGTAGTATCTCGTACAAATAAACTTCTATTATTACATGTCAATTGTTCACCGTTTCTCTTCATCTTCACTATAGGTAGGTACATAACTTTTATTCATGTGTTTCAATACAGTACAAAGGTTTTTTAATCAAAAATTTGTTACAAAAATATTTATTCAAACCGTAGTAATATGCAAAAGTGAGTGAACAAGCGTGTTCCTGATTCCCGCTGTCATGTGTCATGTTCTGTCAAACTTTTTTTTAATTGAGACGAAACCAGGTTTTTGTCTATGATTTTACCAGAAGTGCCAACATAACGCGTCTAATCTATCAATAAGCGGTGGATCAGATATGAGCAGGATAATTTGTGATTATGAATCAAGTAAAGTTACAAGCCCGAATTAAGCCTAATCAGCGTATCAACTGGTTCGAATATCAGACGCCGATTAAGGATTTTTTATGAATACGGCTGTATAAGAGTGTGGATGTGTCAAGCTTATTTTCAACACTTTACCCTTCAGCTACTTCTGTTGCTGAATGTATATTAAATTATAACGTGTTATCCCACCCATCAAACCCACAACATTTTTTTTTCTTAATTTATTAAAGTTTTGTGTACATAGTATACTTACATAAGCGGTCCAGACACTTTCAGTAATAATGTCATTATTTCTGTATCCATCCTTCTCTTCTTCATATAATAAAAAAGGACAGGTACAGAAATAATGACATTATTACTGACAGTGTCTGGACCGCTATACATTGCATGATTGATACAAATACATAATGTCATATGTATATCATTAATGTTTAAATGCATATTTTTTAGTATAGTCGGCGGCCGAAGATCACCTGTTACTACGTCATTGCAAGTAGGACAAACGCTACAAAAGTTACAACAAGTACTATATGCCCTAGTGACAGATGTCATCACTTTCCTCATTACGTCACATACGCACATTACCCGTACACCTAGACCCAGTGACCTCCAGAAGCCTTGTACCGTCTGGCTATATGGCAACTGGGCTATGGACGGCCTCCATAGCCCAGTTGGTAGTGACCCTGCCTACGAAGCTGGAGGTCCCGGGTTCGAATCCTGGTAAGGGCATTTATTTGTGTGCTAATCTCAAATATTTGTTCCTGAGTTATGGATGTTATCTATGTATATAAGTATGTATTTATCTATCTAAGTATGTATATCGTCGCCTAGCACCCATAGTACAAGCTTTGCTTAGTTTGGGGTTAGGTTGATTTGTGTAAGATTGTCCCCAAATATTTATTTATTAATTATATAATATGTATGCAACAGTGGTAGCTATAAGTCGCATTATTTAGATATACGAGTATGTGACGTTTTTGAGCAAAAAGTACATCATTGTTCGGATGTTAATAGAGTTTATTGTTAAATGAATTATTATGGCAGTAATGCCTTATTGACAACCGACGATGATGTACTTTTTACTTGAAAACGACAGATATTGTTGGAATACGTTAGCAGAGGAACCTCGATAAGGCGAGATCCTCGAATATGTTATCCTCTTCCCTTCACAGTTGTACCAAAACCTGTATAACTTAGAAATGGTATCCTGCCTTTTCGCCGAAAATTGCATTGCCGAATTTCACTTGCCAACCAACTTTTCGCAGAAGTTTTATTAGGCCGAACAACTTTTACCAAATAATTATTACGCAACCATTTCATTTCCCAACCCCATAGTTGGGAAATCAAAATTACCTGCTAGGTTGGGTTAGGTTAGGTTGGATTATGTAAAGTTGGGAAATGAAATTCGGCCAAATGAAATTTGGCAATACAATTTTCGGCGAAAAGGTATAGAGAACCCTTAGAAATATTTAACATCATTAATAATGAATAGATAAGTACTGAAATCTGCGACTGTATTATTTAATACAATGAAAATAACATTTCTCAATCTCGAAGGAAACACCCCTCTGTAAATCGAAACCTACTTAATATGAACATTCAAATAAACCTCTAACCGGCTGCCAAAGATAATGCTGATTACATTATTTATATTTTTCCAGGTTCAAAGATGGCAAAGCGACATACGGCACCAGCACAGGCACAAACACAGACAGCCCGGCGAGGGGTCGGCGCGTGATCTTCTGTGTGCACGGCAACCCCTCGACAGGGTGCTGCGCGGTTATAGAGACTGATGATGGGGGCGAGAGGCAGCGCAATGGGAGCATCGTTGAAGTTGAACGTAAGTTGTACTGACAGGCTGACGTGCACGGCAACCCCTCGACAGGGTGCTGCGCCGTTATAGAGACTGATGATGGAGGCGAGAGGCAGCGCAATGGAAGCATCGTTGAAGTTGAACGTAAGTTTTACTGACAGACTGACGTGCACGGCAACCCCTCGATAGGGTGCTGCGCCGTTATAGAGACAGACGATGGAGGCGAGAGACAGCGCAATGGAAGCATCGTTGAAGTTGAACGTAAGTTATACTGACAGACAGACGTGAACGGCAAGGCAACCCCTCGACAGGGTGCTGCGCCGTTATAGAGACAGAGGATGGAGGCGAGAGGCAGCGCAATGGAAGCATCGTTGAAGTTGAACGTAAGTTTTACTGACAGACTGACGTGCACGGCAACCCCTCAACAGGGTGCTGCGCCGTTTAACACGGCAACCCCTCGATAGGGTGCTGCGCCGTTATAGAGACAGACGATGGAGGCGAGAGGCAGCGCAACGGGAGCGTCGTTGAAGTTGAACGTAAGTTTTACTGACAGACAGACGTGCACGGCAACCCCTCGACAGGGTGCTGCGCCGTTATAGAGACAGAGGATAAAGGCGAGAGACAGCGCAACGGGAGCATCGTTGAAGTTGAACATAAGTTATACTGACAGACTGACGTGCACGGCAACCCCTCGACAGGGTGCTGCGCCGTTATAGAGACTGATGATGGAGGCGAGAGGCAGCGCAATGGAAGCATCGTTGAAGTTGAACGTAAGTTTTACTGACAGATTGACGTGCACGGCAACCCCTCGACAAGGTGCTGCGCCGTTATAGAGACTGATGATGGAGGCGAGAGGCAGCGCAATGGAAGCATCGTTGAAGTTGAACGTAAGTGTAAGTGTGTGTAAGTTACTGACAGCCCGAGGGGTCGGCGGGGGGTTTACGTGCACAAGTGCACATGGCCGTAATAGAGAACGTGGATGGAGAGAGGCAAATCTGATTTAACCAATAAAGACACAGTTTTCATTTAGTATTAGCCTTAGATAAGCACTATCATAACACTGTATTACAGTAGTGAAAGTGTCAAACATGCAAGAGTGGGTATGGAGGTTGACACGACTTAGAGCATGTCAAGATGATTTTGAACACTTTGCCGCGCAGACTGGGCTGTAGGTAACTAGGTATGCTATGTTTTCTAGAATCTAGATATTCATGCTTTAAAAACTCGTATCTCGTATACATATACTACTGACATAATTGTTTCATATTTAATATTTTAATTATTCATAGCATACAATTGAATTAAACAATGTTTACAATGTCAGTACATGCTCTCGTCTTGGCATATTTGCTTTGCTACTGCGCAACATGAATTAAGATTAACTTTGCTTGGTTAATGTAAATCATTGGATTTTCTATTGATTCAGTAAATCGATCCAATGTTGTTAGAATGTAATTTTGAATAGAGCGTAATTGGTAATATTCAGCAGATAACATCTTATTAGGGACAAATGTAGCAAATACCTATTACATAAATTTTAAATTAATTTTGGATTTTGGTACGTCAGATTCATACTCGACTTCGAGCGAGCGACGAGCGCGAGCGTCCTGGCGACTCTTAAGCTTCGTTCAGACTTATTCCTATATGTTTTGTATTAAACAGGTCTAATTAAGAAAATCATTCATAATAAACTTACCCCTTTTGCATAGGTAAACTGAAATTTATATTATCAAACAACGTTATTTCACACGCTGCACGTTGGTTCGCACGGTGGTCAAATTTCGCACGGCGGTCAAGTTTCGCATAACTGTTATGCTTTGAATGGAAACAATTATTATATTGTACATAATTATTATGAGTTATGAGTCATTGAAACGAGGCCGTTGTGTAGGTAACGTACCCGTATGTTGTAGGCAAAAGGGCAACACTTGTGGGGTCATTTTGCCCACTGTGCACGGACAAATTAATTACTTAGTAATTATCTATGGTAAAAACTGATCGATATTAAATGTATAATAAGATAAATAAGACGGGAGGCGTTTGCGCAGCAGTGCGGCATGGACCTAGAAAATAAACGGACGTAATCCTATGAAGATAACATTGTGATGGGTGTGCCGGGTTTGAACTGATCACCGCTCGCCCACAAGTTGTATGTATATGTGTGCGTGCCCACGCAAACAAGAGGAAATATTTAATAAAACCGGCCAAGAGCATGTCAGGCCATGCTCAGTGTAGGGTTCCGTAAACTGAGACCACTAATTCAAAAGGTCGATTCTTACGGGAAATTTGGCGGCGCTTACGGCTCATGACGGAATTATAGTTTTGCTTTAGTTTCACTTTACTAAACTTAACGCTCGTATTAAATATATGTTACTGGATTCATTTAGGTAGTCCCTGTTTTCCCGACGTCTGAATAAAAGATTTAAAAAAATACAAAGGAGATTCGAACTTTTGGACACCGGGCCTTTTCCCAGTAAAACGGCTTACTAATGTAAACGTTGTATTATTTGTTTCAGGACGATTACATTGCCACAGATCGAGGAACGAGGAGATAGACAAGCGAGCGAGGAGAAAACTCATCATAGCCAGTATACTCTGCGTCATATTTATGTTAGGAGAAATTGTCGGTAAGTGCACTACTTACACCAATTTTGTCGCCACTAATACAGGTTGCTCTCATGTACGAGCCGCTATACGATGGAACAAGATCGCAACAATGTTTGCTCCCTCTAACACATAGCTGCGTCCTCATGATGACCCATGGTGGAGAGAAGCCTCAAACTTTGAAATTTAGAGCAATATGGTTATAGGATGTAATAAGCTATGAGCGTTATCGCTCCACACTGCCGCCGATCCCCATACAGGATACAGGCATGTATTTGTGTTGATGTACAGCAATATCGCTCGGAGAGTTTTTTCCGACATCCCTATCTTATCTTATCTTATTGTATTCGGGGGCCCATAAGGATACACTTCGACCCAAAGGGATCTTTTGTGTAGTTGCCCCCTAGTACACCTACTCGAGAGCTTTCTCAACCATCTCCATGTGTCGGATGATGGAGCCCAAGGGCAGTGCTTTGAATTCCTCTGGATCTGGATAGCCAGTACCAAAGTCCTTCATTCTCTGTCTGGCTAGAGCGTGACATTCACACATTAAGTGTTCCATTGTCTCTTCCTCTTCACCAAACATCCTACAATCAGTATCCGACATCCCTAAGATGACAATGCTTAATTTTGTCGCTAGTTGCGTGTTTCATTTATTTCGAAATAAGCATATTTTGTATCCCGGGGTCGCGAGCTCGAATCTCGCCTGTGGCAGTGGAGTTTTCTACGCAAGCATCGTTCTGCTTAGTACAAAATTAATTCAATTAATTGTATTAATAAATTTCCTCCCCACCTTTCATCTCTTATGATGGGGTATTGCCGTAGGTATTAAAAACTATCCTGTGCCGTGGGGTGCCCGGCCTTAGAATTGTACCCCACCATATCGTCCCGTAGTTGCAGTAGGAGTCTGCTAAGGGAATATTCCGGGAGATGGGCAGCAGCATTTTCCGAAAGCCTATAAACAATAAACAAAAAAAAACTGCGCGCGCCAACCCGCCTGCCAAGCGTGGCGTGTATCCCTTAAAAGGGAGGCCTATGTTCAGCAGTGGACGTCTTATGGCTGAGATGATAATGATGATGAAAACTATCCTACGTGTAACTGTGATGTCATCTATATCGGCAAAACGGTTTACATAGCAGATAGACAGACAGCTAGTTTCGCATTTATATTACTTCATACATACAAAACATTGTAAATAGAGAACGGTTAATTGCTTATTTTACTCAGGTCTAGTTCCTCATCAATAAAACTAAGCCTTAGATCATAGTAAATTGCTATGTACAAGGCTTATTACCTATTGTACCTAATAGTCCTACCTACGGCCATTATGGTTGACTATATGCACATGTCGATAAATATGACGTTAATCACAAAAATGATGAAAAACAAACAATTAAACTCACTTTACAATAGTGGTTTTCTACATAAAATATAGAAGAATGCACATATAAAAAGTAACACTTCAGTTACACTATAGGCTTTTAAAATAACAACATTTGTAACACATTATTAGCGTACGGACAGAGGCCAGTTTTATAAAGCTACAAGTTACAATTTACAAGCGGAACTCTCTTTCTAACCCTATGTATTAGAAAGAGACTTCCGCTTGTAAATTGTAACTTGTAGCTTTATAAAACTGGCCTCAGGTGGTGGCATTGTTAAGCGGAGAGTACACTGAAGTCGCCTAAGTTACATTTTATGATTGAATGACTAATGATTAAATTATTTTTTTGTCGGAAACATACATTTGTTATTCAAGTAGTGACAATAATTTTGGATCGAATCGTTGTATTCTTTGATTCAATTTAATCAGGCAGACCAAAATAGTATTTTACACAATAGTGACATAATCAAGAGCTTTTCAGTCGAGTACCGCGTTTAGCACGAAGCTTGCTGAGTGGCCTAATTAAGGTACGAGATTGAAAAGCTTAATTATGTCACTATTGTATACAATACTTTTTCTACGAGTATTAAGTAAGAATTGATTTTCTTTCATTCTTTCTAAATTTTTCCCAATCAAACGTCAAACACTATTTTTGAAACCGGAAGTAATTGTATCTGGGCCTATTCGGTGGTACAGACACCACCGAAAAGAGATATACATATGATTGTGTGCGTAGTAGAAAGAGATGGATAGAATAAACTGTGTCTAAACTTACTTCCAAGATGTCGGTGTAGTTGTGATTGATCTTTTTATAATCCAATCACAACGTAGAAGCAAGTTTAAGTAGAAGAAATCTTGACAGATTGAGTACGTTCGGAAATTATTAAGTTGAGTCTGTCCGAAAAGAAAAGTGTCGTACAATGTATGAGCTCCCATATAAACCATGACACTTTTCTTTCCGGACAAACTCTACACATTTTACCGAGATGTGAATGAAATTCTCTTTTCAAAATTATTTTAGTTTAGGGGCGGGTTGTTTAATAAACCTATTTAATGATCCCGGAAGTGCCATAGACTATCCAACATTTAAATGTGTAAGGTTTAAGTCTGGTCTATAAAATCCTATTACACAGATTAAAGTCGACGAGTAGAAAAAATAGTTAGAAACATCAGCCAAAGGGTTAGCGGAGAAAACGAGGGGGGATTCAATAATTCGATTTAAAACCATTGGTACTACATACTTGAATAACAAATGTATGTTTCCGACAAAAAAATAATTTAATCATTAGTCATTCAATCATAAAATGTAACTTAGGCGACTTCAGTGTACTCTCTGCTTAACAATGCCACCACCTGTCCGTACGCTACACATTATCCAAACAACTTTACACTTCAAAATTAATAATTATAAACATTCGTATTATTTATTTTGTTTCAAAACTTGAGTATATTCCCTTGAGTAGATTGCATATACCTACTTGAGAAAATTCAACCGGTTCCGCCGTGACCGGGTGGTGTAGTGGTCAGCGCGTCAGCCGCGATAGCTGAAGACGCCAGTTCGAATCTGGCCTCGGACACCGGAGGACTTGGTCACTTTTTTTGAAGTATATGACATCTATTTCAGTTTATAATTTATATAGTAGTGTTACTACTTAAAATTACAAATCAAAAAAAATATTCAACATAATAATAATTTAAAACAAAAAAAGAACCGACTTCACTTAGGATCCGCTATTCCAAGAGGAAGTGGCCGAGTTGCTGTAAAAAATAGTGAAATCACTATAGGTGTGCCTATAATAGTTGAAGAGTTCCCTCGATTTCTCCAGGATCCCATCATCAGACCCTGACTTGGTGACAATGGGACCATCTAGGGGTTATACCTGTTTGATTAAAAAAAATTTTTGAAAATCGGTTCACGATTCACGGAGATATGGAGTAACATACATACAAAAAAAAAACATAATAATGATAAAAAAAAACAGTCGAAATGAGAACCTCCTCCTTTTTTGAAGTCGGTTAAAAATAATTTGATTTGCTTTAAGATTCAAGTAAGTGGAGCTTAAAGAGGCAGTGTGTTGACTCGGGGGATCCTCAAGTCCCTTTAGCAGTCAACACAGTGAATCCTCCATTATACTAGAGGGTCGGCAACACGTATGTGACAACTCTGGAGTTACACCATAGGCAGCATCTTAGCAGGCTAGCCGAATGCTTGTTTACCACCTTCATGGTATAAAAAAGGCCATAAGTACATGTACATACATACAATCATACATACAATCACGCCTATATCCCAAAAGGGGTAGGCAGAGATCACGGATTTCCATTTGCTATCAATGCAGCAAAACGGCTCTCCGTGAGCCCCCGTAAAGAACGAGACGTGATGGGTGGCGAACCGCATAGCCGCCATGCGGATCAAAGGAAAGGTCATGTCATAAGTGTCTATATTTTACATTATTTTATTACAGGTGGTTACCTATCGAACAGTCTCGCCATAGCCACAGATGCTGCCCACCTTCTTACGGATTTCGCCAGTTTCATGATTTCGCTATTCTCCATTTGGGTGGCTAGCAGACCCGCTACTAGAAGGTAAGTCATTCTTTTTGCTTATATACTTATGTATTTGCCATTGCCTTTAGTTATTATTTACTTAGTTAAATTGCTACTTAGATATTTTCATATAAATTGTAACGTTTTTATATCTGTCGAGTGTGTTTTCTAATAAATATGCAAATGTCGAGTGTATTTTTTAATAAATAAATATGCAACAAACAAAGAAAGAAACTAAGAGAATACACCGCGGGAGATATAATAATTTTAAACAAAAAAAGAACCGACTTCACTCAGGTCCCGCTTTTCTAAAAGAAAATCGGACTTGGTGACAATGGGACAAACTGTGAAGTTCAAACAAAAAAAGAATTTTCCATATCGGCCCAGCCGTCTTGGAATAATCGGGGAACATAGGTAGGTACATAAAATGAAGCAAAAATAGATCCCGACGAATTGAGAACCTCCTCTTTCGAAATCTTAAAGTCGGTTGAGAACGCTTACATTATTCGGAAAGTCCGGAACAAGCGTAATAAGTACTTTCCATTCTACTAAGATGCAAAGAGACACATAAACCATACATTGAGTAATTTGCATAATATAACACTTTTTTTTCAGAATGCCCTTCGGCTGGTACAGGGCCGAAGTGATAGGCGCCCTTACCTCCGTCCTCCTTATCTGGGTGGTGACCGGTGTTCTAGTATACATGGCCATTCAGAGGGTTATATATCGACAGTTCGAGATAGATGCTACTGTCATGCTGATCACGTCGGCGGTCGGCGTGTTGGTTAATCTCATGTAAGTTTCAACCTTAAGAGGATCATGATCATCTCAGCCATAAGACGTCCACTGCTGAACATAGGCCTCCCCTTTAAAGGGGGGGTTTGCCATACGCGCCACGCTTGGCAGGCGGGTTGCCGCGCGCAGGCTTAGGCTAGGCTTTCGGAAGATGCTGCTGCCCATCTCCCGGTATATTCCCTTAGCAGACTCCTACTGCAACCACGGGACGATATGGGGGGGGGGGGGACAATTCTAAGTCGGGCACCCCACGATACAGTGATGGCAGCAGCTAAATTCCATCCCATCTTATTCAGCGCGAGTGAAAGAGAAACACTGTGTTACGATTAGTATGGAAGCTCATTGCAAATTTCGCAAAATCGTTTGTCCCTTTCCGTCCAACTTATGTGAAGGAAAGGGACAAACGATTATCAGCGATCTCTTAACTTTAATGGCCGTTTATGAATAAAGGTGTCCTGGATCTTGCAAATTGAGTCGTATTACACCATGTATAAAGTGCATTATTGTCTACATAAGCTGGTATTGTTGCAGCATGGGACTGACGCTGCACCAGCATGGGCACAGCCATGGTGGCGGCGGTGGGCATGGGCATTCACATGGAGGCAACAACCCAGTGCTTAATAATAAGGTATTTCTTGTTATTTGCCTGTTGAGTGTGATTTAAACGGACGAGGGAAGCGAGGCCGTATAGTTCCTAAAGTAAAGTAATGCAATTTTTATTTGTAATCTGAAATACGTTTGAGGTTTCCGTACTAAAATATAATTGTTTAATCTTAAAATATTGGATCTTTTTACCATTTAACAAAAAGTGAGAGATACTACCCGTTACACTTTGTATAACGGTATGACGTCACGCACCCCTTTTTTGGTTTGACAAAATAAAAAATATATGCCTAAAGTTTTTTGCGAACGAGTGTGATTTAAACGGACGATTGAAAGGAGGACGTATAGGAACACGTATCTTAAACTAATGTAAATTTTATTTAGTAATGAAATGATACGTACGTGTTCCAGGATCGAACCAGTGAATCGGATGTGGAGAGCTCATCATCGCACCAGCACGACCAGAGAGAGAATATCAATGTCCGAGCTGCCTTCATACATGTATTAGGAGACTTTCTGCAAAGCTTCGGCGTCCTAGTAGCCGCTATAGTTATTTACTTCAAGGTAATTGAGGCTGTATTGACTAAGGCGTAATGTTCATATTTTGCCAGTGTCAAGGTAGCGAGGCAAAGTATGGTTAAGTGCAAAGTTGTTAGGCCTTGCTTTTTGAAAAGTGACAGACAAGGACAAACAAACAACTATCAAAGCGACAAACAAGGACAAAAGAATATTAGTTAAATGAGGCTTGTTAGACGTTTATGAATAAAGTGGTAACTTAGATATCTTGAACCGGATAAGCCCTTAAACTGTCTCAAATCTAAAGCGGAGCCCGACTGAGGAAGTACCTCCACCTTACAGAAAACCGCAACCAAACTACCTAGAACCTACTGACTACGCCAGAATTAAAAGAGGGGGGGACACTCCTGTCTCTTTAGCCGTCAACAAAGGGAATCTTTTTGTATATTAACACTTTCGCAACCGCGTAGCGCTACGCGCTACGCTCGTAGCACGTAGCCAGGTATTCCTCGTATGTAGCGCGTAGTAGCTACGAACAGAGAACCCGACTGTCGGGTTCTCGGTGCTGAATGTGTTAAAGGGTTGGCAACGCGCATATGACACCTCTGGAGTTATACTAGGTAGCTGCTTAATTACCACCAGGCGACCCTATGGTTTTGAGCTACCGTCATGAATTCACAATATAAAAAAAACAATTTTTTTTCAGCCCTCTTGGGACCTGGTGGATCCTATCTGCACGTTCATGTTCTCCGTGCTGGTCCTGCTCACGACCTTCAACATCATCAAGGAAACCCTGCTGGTGCTCATGGAGGGCTCTCCTCGAGGACTGGACTTCCAGGTATAGTAGGAGACTGGTGTTTCAGTGCTGTACATAACTCCGACGAATTTGCAATGTTATAAAATAACACGGTTACACTCACGGCACTTCAGTCACGTCTCGCGACATGTTTCGGAGAGTCTAGGTCTCCATTTTCAAACACTAGGAGTGCTACTTGACTCCTTTCCTCTTATACTAGTGCTTGAAGATGGAGACCTAGGCTCTCCGAAACATGTCGCGAGACGTGGCTAAAGTGCCGTGAGTGTAACCGTGTTATTTTATAATGCTAATATGTCTCACGAAAGTTTAAATTTAAGAATTTGCAATGCACAGCGTTTATAACAATAAAAATAAATTACGATTACCAACCCTTGGCCAGAAGTATTGGGCACCAATGTGACTTTCATACAAAACTCGAAAGTTCATCATCATTTCCATCTTTTTGGAAATTATTTTATCAATTAATTGTAACTAATAGTTAGTATTAACTTTATATACTAGGCGACTGTAATACTTGAATTGAGATTGTGTTGGCGAAACTACTAGCGCATACTTTTCGATAGAGCTTTCATGGTCGCATATTGCAGCATCCATAGCAATGACAGAAAGGATTTCTATACAATATTGTGACACTGTTGCCGGGCCCCGCGCTGCGCGCCCCGCGTGTCGGGCGGGCGCCGCCGGCACAATCCACCGGGAGACCGAACGTTACGAGATTATATAGAAGCGTTTAGCACTCAATTCTTACCGGCTTGCTTAAGCACTCGTAGAAAAACTATTGTGTGCAACGGTACATAATTTGGTCTTAAAATACTCGGGTCTGTTTTTACAAAATTCGGCTTCGCCTCATTTTGTAACTTCGACCCTCGAATCTTAAGAACCCTTATTATGTAACTGTTGCACAAAATACTATAATGCCGCCTATCCTCCGGCTTCTTAATGATTATTTCTAAATCTGCCATATCATTTTGCAGGAAGTCGCGAACACGTTCCTAACTCTACCCGGCGTGGTGCGCGTCCACAACCTGCGAATGTGGGCGCTCTCGCTAGACAAGACTGCTCTGTCGGCACATTTGGCTATACGTAAGTACTCCTTGTTCCACTAACGATCGCAGGTGGCTGACACTTTCCTAACTCTACCCGGCGTGGTGCGTCCACAACCTGCGAATGTGGGCGCTCTCGCTAGACAAGACTGCTCTGTCGGCACATTTGGCTATACGTAAGTACTCCTTGTTCCACTAACGATCGCAGGTGGCTGACACTTTCCTAACTCTACCCGGCGTGGTGCGTCCACAACCTGCGAATGTGGGCGCTCTCGATAGACAAGAATGCTCTGTCGGCACATCTGGCTATACGTAAGTACCAGGTCGATAGGATAAAGTGTCCTTATAAATCGACAAAGTGGGCCCTATTTATTAAATTTGACCGTATTATTCTTATAGTGCGGCAGCGGGTGCGCGTCAATAGAAGACTATTCCCGTCGGCTTGCCTAATTTTCACGCATCTGAGCAGTATTCCTACAACTCGTAAAGAAATTTTAAGAAACCTAAGAAAAATTTTGACCCACCGCCACTGTTGTGCGGTTATCTAAGGAACAAGTGTGCAGCTAAGGAAGAAATAATCTCAAAACGTGTGTAACCACTGACTACTGTTTGGGTCGGACACGTGTTGTTTAAAGGGAACAGCTATCTCCCTACAAAAAGCAAGGCCGCTACCGTATAACTTCAAGCTCTAAGAGCAAACTTTACTTTTATCACATGCTACTTCGACTCTGGCGAAATCGTCCAAATGGACAGAAGCCATTTACTTAATTAAAAAACTGAACTGAGGCTATTATAGGCTAATATATAGGTAAATACTTTTCCAGGTACTGGAGTGAGCCCGCAGAAGGTCCTGGAACAAGCCACGCGACTGGTCCACGACAAGTACAACTTCTTCGAGATGACGCTCCAGATCGAGGAGTTCAGCGACGGCATGGAGGCCTGCAGCCAGTGCAAGATGCCCCAGGCGTGAAGGCCAGTATTGCTACTAGAATAAGGTCCAATTCCGTATACACCGGCCTGAAACTAAGTTGATATTCCTTATGGCTGCTCTACATGATGGGCCAGCATAGGGACGCAGCTATACAACGGAACGAGATCGCAATATCGTTAGCAACCTCTAACGCATAGCTGCGTCCTATGATGGTCCATCATGTAGGCCATTAGGATCTCCCACCTATCGACGCGGAATCGGCTTTCGCCGATAGAAAAAAGCTGTATGTCGACGCATTAAGAGCTAACAAGGCGTTCGGCTCGGCTCGGCTCGGCCGACGGCTGCCGACGCGTCGACTTCTTTCTCCCTCTTATTGCGTAGACACAAAGCTTTTTTTGTATCGGCGAAAGCCGATTCCGTGTCGGTAGGTGGGGGGAGCCTCTCAGTAGTTAACTCGGTCCGTATTGCTACTAGAATAAGGTCCAATTCCGTATACAGTCGTTGCAAGATGCTGCATTTGGAAAACTGATCCGTATTTATAGTTAAATATGGTCGAATTTATAATACACCGTCTATAATTGAAGGGATGTTTAGAAAAACAACATAACTGACTACACTGGTTGACACCTGAAACGATTAACAATGTTCTTAAAAAAGTGTCAACCACTCTAAGCAGTTATGTTGTTTCTGTAAAAATCCCTTCAATGTGATATGCCGCAGTCATTGCATAGTGCCAGAGTCGTGAAATTGCTTCTTATTGTTCTTTAAATAAGGTCGCTTTCGCAAAATCAGGACAATTTTAAATAGTTTGTATCGTAGTTTGTATAAAGTCTAATTCAGTATACACGTTCACGCCGATGGCCTATGTATAAGACGAATTGCCGCACAAGCAAATTGCAGACAAGGTTTGTAACAAAAATGCTGGTGATAAGTTTAAGGGCATAATATCATATTCTAATTATGAAAAATTAGGAAAAAAAGATTTTTTCGCAAAAATTTTTTTTTAATTGGACTACGATGTGTCCCATACAGAATAGTACATTACACAACTAGGGTGGTAAAACAAAGAAAGGCCGAGATCGCAGAAGTTTGCGGTCCGAGCTGCAAGCTAGGGACGTAAATATGCGATCGAGGGCTTTCTTTATTACCTCCCGTGTTGTGTACTCATCGTTTTATGTCTACACTTGGTGTGGCATAAAAGTTTTTTTTTCGCGTCCAAAATATTTTTCTTTAACTTTTTGCCCTTAAACGGATCACGAGTATTTTTGTTACATTCTGTATGTTACAATCTTTTTGAACCTACTCAATTCAGCGTGCTATATTAACCGGCGTCTAGACTCTTATTTTCCCTAGTTCCATATTTAACTGGCAAATGGTAGAAATGCAATTATTTGAAAATTATAGAATACTTATTGTATATTCAACTGCAAAGCCTTTTTACACAAATCCGAATTTATAAAAGTATTTAGTATAAATTCAGTATTTATTACATAGGTAGTGCAATTTTCAGTATAGTTGATATTACTATCAAATTATGTTTAAAGTCTTGTAGATTACAAGAAATATGCTTTTTAAATTACGTTTTGGTTCGCAATAAGCAACCAGAAGGAAAATAAAAATACAAAATGAATATAAAATATAAAAACATTGTGCCTTACTTATATACCCGATACCGTCGTGTATGTGTATTTGTACTTATTTAAATCGAATGTATAAAAATCTAGAAACTACAAATACCCAGGAAACATACAACGTATATCAAAAAAGCTAATTTATATTTCACACGAAAAGTAATTGCACAATCTTGTTTGTTAATTAATCCTTTTGATATATAATGATAGTGAATTGCTCAAATACAGAAAGACAATAACCACTTTATTATTAATATTCTTTATTTCTTTTTCTTCTTATTAATATTATTATACAGAGTGTTTCCTGTAATACGAGCAATAAATTAAAAAGTAGATTCTACTCCTCAAACAACAACACTTTTGTTCAACAACTTTAAAAAAATATTTATTTTGTAGATTGTCTCTTTATCATACAAACTAAATAGTATTTTCAATGTACGTTAAGATCCGTCTATTTGACATTGCTTGTCACCCTACAGACATAATCAATGTCGGAATACATATTCAGAAAACTTTAAAGTGTTCTAAAAATCAAACCATAAGTCGCTGAACAAACGTTGTCTGGTTTGAGGAGTATAATCTACGTTTTAATTTATTGCTCCTATTACAGGAAACAACCGGTATATGTATTATTGCAATCGTATTAATAAGGATTAAATTGCTAGTTATTATTTTAATGAAATTGTTCCTATCGATGTTCTTAAAACCGAGTGTAAATAATATTTCTTAATAATAATCGAACAGACCAGATACTGTGCAATTGTATCAAAAAACCTTCGCTAGTAATAAAGAAATATTACAGTAGGATATGATATGTATATACAATAATAATCTACAATTCCAAGTTATGTGATGTGCCTTAAAAAATATGGTTCACAATTTTATAACATCACAGGATAATTTTTCTTATAAAATCTTTGCATGTATAGAATGCCTATTATGAATTGTATCAAATCAGACGATAGTGAATAATATTATTTATATTAATCTTAATTATAGTTATTATTAAGTACCCTTAGGAGGAACTGCGTCTTCCAAACATTTTATTTAAGCAAACTTGTTTAAATGTATTTTTCAAAGGAAAATATATTTTCTGAAATTATTTAATGATGTTTTGTATTTATTATTTCATGAACCCCAAATAACAGGTATACTCATGTGTTATTGGTGTAATGCCAGGCCAATATATGAGATGCATATAGAAATAAAAACCTCGTACAGTCGTCAGATATATCGGAGCGGCCAAGGTGGTCATGAATATCTGAACAACACCTCTATTGTGAAGGCAAAGTGCATGTTCAAATATTTTTGAGCCTACGCTGGCCGCTCCGATATAATAATATTTGATGGCGACTGTACACTATTTTTTTATCAGCCTGTAGTTCAAGTTCAGGTTTTTCGATCTAGTCATTTTCCTTTAAAAAAAAGGAATTTAAATCGAAAGTCGACAATTAGTACTTCATGTAGCACATTCGGCAGTCGTGTTATTCATTATTCAAGTGTATGTACAAGTACGCGAGGTTTTACGAGGTTAATAATGCAATCTATAGATTGTGATCATTTCATATATTAAATGAATTTAGGTACATCAATAGTAAAATTTAAGAAAACATAAAAAATGTGATTTAAAAATACGTTAAATAATTATAGTTGATGCTTGTCGGGCAAGCATCCAGTCTTGGCAACGGTGGAGTAATATTGCGCGGATTTGCGCGCGGTGCGCGTGCGCTCGGGGCTCGAATAGTCCACCTCGAATAGACCGAAGCGCTCACTGGAAAAAAATAATAATGTTTAACCCTTTGACAGCCAAAGCCGTCATATAACGTGCACGGAAAGTCGTGCCGTAAGCGCCAGGACGTGATATCACGTCCAAAATATAACCGGTTTGCCTTGCACGCTCGTTTTCCGTCCGATGCTTGGCGTTCAAAAGGTTAAGATTTCGAAGGTTCTCAATTCGTCGGATCTTTGTTTTTTCCTTGCTTTTTTTTATGTTCGCCGATTATTCGAAGACGGACGGACCGATTTGGAATTTTTTTTTGTTGTTTGAAAGGGTGTACTTGACAGTTGGCCCCATTGTCATCAGGTCAGGATCTGGAGAAAGCGAGGGAACTCTTGAAGTATTATAGGCACCTATAGTGATGTCAGTATTTTTTACAGTATTTAAAGATAAAGATAAAAGATAAAGAAATTTTTATTTGGCATATACACTTAAACAGTAATTTACAATTAAATAGCATAAGTTAATATAATATTTCGGGCATTTCCTTTTGGAAAGGTGGAGTTCTAAGTGAAGTCGGTTCTTATTTTGTTTAAAATTTATTAAGTTGATATTAGGTACCGTAATTCTCTTAAACCAAGCATGAGCTGATGGCAGTATATGTATGGCTCCCGTGTAAGTATCGTGTAGGTACGTATTCGTAAGTATCATAATTGTTTACGCATTTGTAGTCAAGCTTCATTTTAATTGAGTAGGTACTTAGATTGTGTTATTTATAGTAGTTATCATTGCAAAATATTAACGTAACTAGACTAAAGTTCATGAACAGGACTAAGAAACTTGAAATCTGCTAAGTAGATTATAATAACTACATTGTAAATACATAATAACGCGTCATAAGCATATACCGAGTATATGTAAACGTAAATAAATATTACTTCTCTTTTTATTATGATAAGAAGGCAATTGATTGGTTTGGCGCGTATTTAACTCATCTTACTTAGGGGCTATTCATAAATTACGTCATACATTTTTGTCGATTTTTGACCCCCCCCCCCCTCGTTAAAATCATCCAAACATCATAATTCGTATGACCCCCCCCTACCACATAAAATTATGTCATTTCCAAAAAACCGGCCAAGTGCGGACTCGCCAAGGGTTCCATTAACAGTAATAGAATCACGAATTTCATTCCGTTCTTTACTCATTGAAACACTTTATAAAGATGCGTGAGGTGATGTCATCTTTACAATCCCCCCCCCCCCGTCCTACGTCATGCTACCATCATCCCCCCAAATTTAAAATGACGTAATTTATGAATAGCCCCTTTCTTGTCTCTCTATCTGTTTACTGTTCCTATAAGATAAGCATTTGTCAAAGAAGTACTGATTACAAAACAAGTACTCACGAGAACCCTCTCATCCACTCATAGTTGTCCAAGAGCGACCAATGCGTATACCCCACGACGTCACAACCGTCCTTATAGATGGCGGCATGTAACGACCTCAGGTAGCTGTCGATGTAGTTAACCCGCTTGGCGTCGTCCAGGCCTTTCTCCAGGGAGATGCCGTTCTCAGTGACGACTATTGGGGGGTTGTTGTAAGTGCTTTTGATCCAGTTCAGCGTCTTGCGGAAGCCCCATGGTACAACCTGGAGCAATTTTTTAAGTAAGAAATAGGAGATTGATGCAAAGAAATCACTGTTGTGAAAATCTGAAATCAGTGTATTTTTATATGATTTAATTTAAAGTAAAACTGCAACATTCATCGTTTAGCAGGAACTTATAATGATTGAGAGTCAACCGTCTATCTGAGATTTTGTGAGCTGAGGCCTCGTGATCCAAGCCTTGATATAATGATATAGCTTATTATGTGTGTTGAACGCTCAGTTTAAAATACCAAATGTCCTACTCAAAGTACTTATTAACATTTCTCTTTTCACCTAATACCACGAGTAGATAGACATAGTTTTCCTAGTCTGTCCTACTATTGGCATCTCTCTTGAAAAAAAGCATCTTGTAGTGTAACTTACCCTCAGCCACGTAGAATTACTTTTCGGCCATTTCGGGTTCACGGTCATCTTCACTCCTATATCCTCATAATAGTCCGGCTTCAAACTAGTCTTCCCCGATCCAGGCTTCGCTAAGTTCGTAGTATAATGGTTAAGGCCTAGGAAATCGTAGGAGCCCCGTATGTTCAGTATTTCTGCTTCAGTGAAGGAGGGAAGTCTGGAGCGGGCGAACTTCTGGCGTCTGGAGATAATGTCGATGCGTTGGCGCATTATTGGGGGATAGTCACCTTGGCTGGAGAAGATTGGGTGCGCGAACCAGCCGAACTGAGAAAGAGGAAGCGACATAAAAAATTGCGCTTCAAGACTACGGATAGCTCAATCATGAGATGACATAGTGTGAGTAGATTGGATATTTCATTTATTTATGTGCAAAAACAAAGAACGGTGGACTAATGGCCACCTCTACCAGTTGGCGAAACACAAGTTGAAGGAACTCTGGACATCATGGGATTCGAACCCACCTCCTTCGGATTGCAGGTCCGACGTGCTCCCAATTACCTCGCTACGCTCGCGTGGCTAAACATCTCGTGTCATTATGGCTTGTTTTAGTCCCTTGTTGAACAATCTACTATGTGATGGATATGGAAGTCTGGTGTAATTGGGAGCACGTCGGACCTGCAATCCGAAGGAGGTGGGTTCGAATCCCATGATGTCCAGAGTTCTTTCACAGTTCATTTTTTCATTGTAATGGATGGAAATCACATCTGTTTCCAATTTGTGGTATTTTAGGTTAGGTTAAGGGGGTAAAAACGGTACTTACCAGGAATTGTCTTGCAGTTTCGGCAGCAGCCTTGTCCGCGGCGGACGGAGAGGCTGGCTCTATCCACGGCATGTCCAGAGCGATCCCCACATAACCTGAAACCAGGGTTTCTTTTTAAATCCAAGTCTTTTACACTAGGTTCCATATTAAAATTCAAAACAAAAGTTAAAAGACTCAGGAGAGTTACTCCATGTCATTTTCACTCCATGAAGACGATCGTAACTGGTCTCTTAATACAGAAACCTCTATAAAAGTTTACTAACTTTCGTGGTTTCTGAGTGGCAGACATTTCAGTTGATTCTTATTTTGAAGAGGTTTTTATAAGGTACCTATACCTTGGATAACCTTACTTGGGACCCCAATTCGACATGGCAAACTATGACACGCGGATATCCATGTGAATAAACGACTAATTTGACACATGACGGCCAGATGGCGCCAGCATAGCTTGTACCTGTCACTAGTATTGTTGTATGGGATTTGGCTTAGCCCTTTAAGCATCTGATTAGAAAATTCCAAAAACAAAACAAGAATTTGACACTTGGTACTTGGTCTGACAAGTACAAAATATGCTGGCGCCATCTGTAAAGACTTCTTTTTTATACAACGACAGTGGCAAACAAACATACTGCCCACCTGATGGTAAGCAGCTACCGTAGCCTATGGACGCCTGCAACTCCAGAGGTGCCATATGCGCGTTGCTGCCCCTTTAAAAACAGGAGGATTCACTGTGTTGGCGGCTAAAAGAACAAGAGAGGTCCCTCGTCGTCATCAACACACTGAGTCTTCTTTGAGCTATTCTCTGACTTGACCATGACCAGCCAACCCCATTTATTGCGAGGTAATACGATCGACAACGAGTTTTGCAATGGATTTTACAGCTTGCGTGTGGTGGATCAGACTAACCTTGATTATCCTTATTGAACTCTTCCTTGTACATCCTATACACCATCCCATGAGCCCTTAGTACAGTGTGGGCGCAAAGATAGTCCTCAAGTCCGCTGGCGTTGCCACCCGGCGCATCCCACCCGCCGTAACCGTCGCGGCAGAAGGATAAGGGTTCGTTGAAGGTAAGCCAGGTCTGTACGCGGGCTCCGAAGGTCTGGAATAGGACCTGGAAAAAATGAAACTTTGAAACAAGGATCGCAGGGTAGTCTTCGAAAGTATCTAAAATTTTAACACTTCTTGAGTTAATCAAAAGTAGGATATTAAAACCTCATGGACTTTAGCAGCAATGTTGCCTACACTGCTGACTTTAGTCCCTGACTTCATTAATAACGAAAATTCGGTAAGAAGTTAATGAAGTCTATTTGCTTATAACTCAAAAGAACAAAACACTTTGATAAGTAGTAAGCCTTAGTTTGCAAGTTCTAAAATGTAACATACTAGTCAGACGAAGATATGTTGCTGGTAAAAAAAATCAGTGTAGGTACTAACCCTTGCGTAGTCAACAAAGTAATCAGCCATGATGGGATTGGTCCAGCCTCCAAGGTCCTGCAGGGGCTGCGGAAGGTCCCAGTGATACATGGTCACCAGCGCCCCAATCTTGTGCTTTTCCAACTCGTCAAGAAGCTCATTGTAGTAGCGGACGCCATCTTCGTTAATTTTACTGTAAAATGCACACGTATGTATGAGATAAACGATTTATAAGTTAAAATAGCTAGTGCATGTATCCAATCCACGCACATTGTGATTGTCCGATTTGACAAATCCGGCGGACACATCTGTGCGCATATCCCTAGGTAAAGCCGAAAGCAGTTTACCTACGATAAATTTTGTCGCGCTGCCACTGACATGAAATGGGTGACGAACAAGCATACGGCCCGCCTCATGGTAAGCAGCTAGCGTAGCCCATGTACGCCTGAAACTCCAGATACCAACAAGATGTGATCTACTTACTTATTAAATCCTTCCGGCAGAATCCGTGGCCAGGAGACGGAGAACCGGTAGAACTGCACGCCCAGGGTCCTCATGAGCTGGACATCTTCTTTAACCTTGTGGTACGAGTCCGCGGCAACGTCAGCATTCTGGTGGTCGTACACCCTCTCCGGGTGTGTGTGGGTGTACCGATCCCAGATGCTTTCACCTTTGCCTAGAAAAAGGTAATTCTCGAATTTAAACTGTCGTGAGTCATGCATATTTGTTACTCCGAGATGTTACTGACGCGAACGGGTTCTGTTCTGGCACTTATAGTGCTTGAAATGGACCTAAGCTGTCTGAAATATTTCACAAGTAGTGGGGACTAAAGTACGTGATACCCGTAAAATTATGACAACATACCCGAATTATAAAAAATGGTGACAATTTTGGGTTTTTTTTTAAGAATTCATTATTTTATGGATTTTATGTAGAACTCAATATTGTATTTACTAGGTTATGACTTCATTTTATAAGGTTTTTCGATTAAATATGATCGAAAAAAATACCGCTATTTTAGTATGGAGCAAATACTGGTTTTCGAGCCCTGGTTGACCCCGCCCTCCCCCTTAACATGTGGCGTAATACCTAATGGATGAATCCTTGCTAAAAACCGTTATAAGTAGATAACTTTTAAGTAGTTTGTTTAGCAATCCCCAAAACAGCCTTCTGACTCTACGAAGTGACCGAGACTTAGGTCCGATTTAGGTTGAATTTTTGTTTTGTATGATTAAATCGCAAATTGGATAAGTAGGTAAGTTTACAGTACCTGAAGCATTCCATCCGCCCTCTATCTGATAGGCTGCGGTGGCCACTCCAAATGCAAAATTCCTGTTGGAGAAGCATAGCTGCGCCGGGCTGCACAGACAAGATCAAATTACCTGGACCCCAATTCAACATACAAAACTACATACATACATACATACAATCACGCCTATATCCCAAAAGGGGTAGGCATTCCATTTG
Source organism: Pammene fasciana (assembly GCA_911728535.1). Lineage (NCBI taxonomy): Eukaryota > Metazoa > Arthropoda > Insecta > Lepidoptera > Tortricidae > Pammene > Pammene fasciana. The sequence goes on along the minus strand of OU452276.1, from coordinate 18,957,401 downwards.
CTACGTACAACGTAGCAGAACGGCTTTCCGTGATCCGCTTCTCGCGCCCGTGAAGAACGAGATGTGATGGGTGGCGTACCGAATCGCCGCCATGCGGATGATTATTAGTTAAGATCACCACAGCGTTCCCACGAGTAGTAGGGATCAGAGGTCCCCAAAACCCTCAATCGGTAACATAGTATCAGCCATGCGAAATCCAGGATCACTACTTGTGTCAAACAAGTAATGATCATTAAACACAAAGATTTTAAGTGGTCTCACTATATAGCGACTCGACTGTTCGAATTGGGCCCCTGACTAATCATAAACATACATATTGCACTCTATTTTGCAATATTATCAAGTGCATTGAAAAGTTGCCTACGACAACGATAATAGTTAATCTAGCACTATATCATCCCTAAATATTTTACTTAGAGAAGTGTTATGGTTATAAAATTTCTATTATAAGTATTATTATTTTTATCGGACACTTTCTAGTCGGACAGAAAGGTTTGTTATTTCTCTGTATCTCTCATCGGAAAGTGTTCGACGAAAAGGCAGATGTTAGGCGCAACACACTTAAAAAGAATTCAGCTGAATTTTCTGTGTACAATAGGCTCTATACAAAAATTCAGCTCACCATAAACAAATTTCCGCTCTCCAGCAAAATTTTGTCTAAGATCCCGCACTACACGCCTAGCACATGAGTGACGCGACAGTACGCGCGACTACCCGTCTCTTTTTAATTGATACAGTCAGAAAACGACGGATAGACTATCTCGCGCGCGAGATACTGTCGCGTCACTCATGTGCTAGGCGTGCTGAATTCCGCTCAGTTGTGTTTTTGCTTCAACTCAGTTGAACTGCCAAATGTTGTTAAATGATATACCATATAATGACATCGCCGCATTGACCGTGACATTACCACTAAACGAGCTGAGTGAAATAGGCCCCAGGCCAACTCACTAACTTACGAGTATACCGTGTGTGGCCTGTAACACGAGCAAAAAAATTAAATGTAGATTTTACTCCTCAAACTAGATAACGTTTGTTCAGCGACTTTTAAAAATAACTTGGGATTTTATTTTAGTACCTACACTTTAAAGTTTATTCGAACACGCAATGTATTGCGAAATTGATTAATGTAGGTTGACAAGACTGACAAAAAATGTCAATTAGATGGGTTTTAACCTACATTGAAAATACTATTTAGTTTGTATGGGAAAGAGACAATCTAAAGACTACAAATTTTAAATATTGTTTAACAAAAGTTTTATTGTTTGAGGAGTATTAGAATCTACGTTTTAATTGTTTGCTCGTGTTACAGGGCACACACTGTAATTACATATAAAAGAAATGTAAAAGAATAAAACTTTTACTTACTTGTAACTTATGATATTGTGGCTTTTGTGCAGTCTAACGAGCTCACCTGGATTCCTGGATAAGGTAGATTGAGTTTTAAAAAACAAACATAACATACCTACCTATTCTACCTAATAAAAAAGGAGAGCTTAGGTCTCCATCCTCAAACATTAAGACGGCTCACAGATCGGTTCGCTTAGCACTCATAGTGCTTGAGGATGGAGATATTATTGGAGATCTAAGCTCACCGAAACAGTCGCGCGTACTGTCTAAATACAAATGAGTAAAGCCGATAAAATTATACAGTGCTATTATAGTACGAGTAGGTATGTCGTATGTTTCAGGAAAGTTTAAATTCAATAGGTATGAATATCGAGATCTGAGGGTCCGGAAAATTCCCTATAAATGCATTTTGGTCCCTAGAAATAAATATAACCACGTAAGATTTATAGCTGTAAGTGTTTATTGTAGAAACTTGTACCTAATGGTACCTATATGAATTTTGAATCCGTAGTCCACATTGTAAGAATAGCCGTCAGTATGAATTCCTTTATTTTTGGTCTGATTGTCATATAAATAAATAGGTTCTAAAAAGAGGTCAAAGTTCTGAAAAGCTTATTTTTGCATAGTCAAAATTGTAATAAACTGTCGCCATCTTGAAGTTATGTTTTTAGGCCTCCTAGTCACCTGCGATTTTTAATACATTGCGGTTTTCGATCCATCGATTGATGTCTTTGTACCTACCTAGACGGCAATGTCTCGAAATCGCACGCGGGTTTTGTGTCAAAATTGCGCCGACTGTAGAGACCTTTAATTTTATCGCGTTGAAAATTGCACGTTTATGACAATTTGACGTGTTCTCAGTTCTAAGCGAGACGAGCAATAGGTTACGTCATAGGTTACAGTTATCAGTAGCGTCCTGAGCTTATCAGTTACATAGTAGATATGGTATCAAGGACATGAGTAAGTAGGGCATTGACCTTGTCCTCTAACTGTCCGCACTCTCGGTAACTAACTAACTTAAGTATGTGCATCCGTTGCAATATGAAGCTCACTCTAAAAATTGTGTGAGTATTAGATCAAGTAGGCTGTAGGCAACCCTACCTCAAAACTTCACTTTTTAACTAAAAATTGATTCGAAGCGTATAGGTGTCATCGGGTTCATAATTGCATGGCCAATTTATCAATGAATTCATTCATAAATTGCCCATGCATTTCTGAACGCGATGGTACCTCATCGACTAGCGGAATTTGTCTTATGGCTCCTCTACACGATGGGCCATCATAGGGACGCAGATATGCGTTAGAGGGAGCTAACGATAACGACCCTATGATGGCCCATCATGTAGAGCTAGCCTTATGTAGGGCAAATGTACGGTTAACGGTACCTGGTAGCCTGAATGCTCCATCAAGTTTAGCTCAGGCTACCAAGTACTAAAATACATAACTTTTCATCTTGCATTGCCGTAGAAAAGCCGAATTCTGCTACTCGATGAGGTATATCCTTCAAAACAAAGTTTTAGTTAAAAAGTGAAATTTTTAACCTAAGCCCAGGAATACGGTTTGTACGGTCACGTCTGAAAATATAGATACATTTAATGTGACAAAAACAGATATCCAATCCAAGACTTAACTCCTGGCTCCTCTACATGATGGGCCATCATAGGGACGCAGCTATGAGTTAGAGGGAGCTAACGATATTGCGATCTCGTTCTGTTGTATAGCTGCGTCCCTATGATGGCCCATCATGTAGATCGTTAGTTAGGGACCGACAATACAGTACGTACTGTATTGTAGGTCCCTAATGGCTAACTGTTTACTACAACTACAGTACTTAGGAAAACCTCTTTATGGAGGTAGGTATGATTGAAAGCTCAAGGGACGGGAAATTTTGAGTTAATTAAAGAGGTATGTATTTACATTTCACTATTCCAATTACAGAGGTCTTGGACACACCAAGATGTTACCAATTAATAGGTACCTATAGAGTCAAAATGATGAAAAAAAGACTAATGGATTAAATAAGATAAATAATTTCCAGTGCAGCGTAATCAATGATCATACTATAAAAACAAGGAAAACCTCACCCGATCCAAATGACCGCTAATACTACAATTGAAGCACTGTATCGCGACATGTCCGTCTGTCTGCGCCTGCGACCGACCGAGCAGTGAACGATAACAAGACACAGGTCACAATAACAATGTTGTAACATGAACTAAGGAAATACTCATACTCATACTTATACTCATTTATTCATAATATTGTTAAATATTACATGTCATGAATTAAGGTACATAGCATATTATTAAAGTATTTAAATATGCATTACACATTGAATTATTTCTTGCTTAGGTAAATAGGTTATGTAACAATTCTAGTAATCATAATATTATTTACATTTTCAGGGCTTTGAAACTATTTATCCATATATTATCATAATAATGTCAGTAATATAACTATTTTATACATAGATATGAATAGTCAGATTACTTCCTTCGTGTTAAGGTTATAATTCATCTAAATTGTAGAAGGCGTGGTAAACAAATATAGGGGCGTAATCCCTTGAAGACAAAACTGTTCCATTATTAACCCGTTCATGGGTTTAGGCAGATCGGCCTCATGGGTCTGGGGGACCTTGGGCCTATAAGGCCTATCGGGCCTAAGGGCCCTGGGCTAAATGGATACCTTTGGGCCAAAAAAGCGTTAACAGGCTGTTTAGTTTTTTCCTATCCTTTTATTTTAATTAATTATAAATAATTGATCTCACAAAATGTAATTCTTGCAATTAATCTGCAAATTTAATGTGTTAATGCAATAGACGTCTATGATATTATTATTGGTGACCGTTATCTTCGTTTTTATATGGTGTGCTAATGTTAATTAATCTACTTAATTTGCAAATTAAATGTGTTAATGCAATAATATTGTGGTATTTTAAGTGGTCGACTTGCGACGAATATTTTCCGTCGTAATTAAATTGGGACAATTTTAATTAATCTAATTAATCTCAAAAATTAAACGTGTTAAATGCAAATTAAGTTGTTTTACTGGAAAGCGGCCTACTTATCCTTGGTACAATGCCGCAAGGGCCTAGTTTAGATTTGAGCTAGTTATAAATTTAGTTGAATATTTGTACTGTAGTGCCTCTGTATATTTGTTACCTTATTATGTAAATAAATGTGTAACATTCTTGCATGTATTAGTTCTTTCAAATGTTTCTTTTTAACAACCACTCTTATTTTTTGTCAAATGCTTACATTTACACACACAAGAATTAACTTTATTTAAGTCCACTACTGGTGGACTGTTAAGTTCCACTTTCTAGTTTCTACGTAGAAACGCCGATGTACTGTGTTTTGTATGACTTCGTGGCAATTTTAGTAAATACCTAACAATTTTTTGACTACTGTATAGTTTTTATATGATGGTTTAATAGCTGAGTCACGTTTTAAAAAAACACATATTTTCCTTTAATATTATTCTTTTACATAATTCTTCTTACAAGATAGGTTTCCACTTAAAAAATTAAAGTACCTACAGTACAAATGAACTACGTTTACAAAATACTAAAGCTATTCAATTTCAAGGATTAAACAATTCAAACTTAGCCCATCGATCTTTCTCAGTCTCTTGATTTTCCGACTTTTTCGGCTTTTTTGCAAACTTTTCTGGGTCCAACTCACAAATGAACGTTAAAGATTGGTTGCACCAGTAGTCGTCAAGTAAGCCTTTTTTGCCGTACATCGCCCCGCAGCGGGTGTCTTGGTCCTCGGGTTGTCCTTTTTCCCACTTGTTGTAGCCTGCTGTCTGCAGGGTTTGCCCTGAAAATGATTTAAACTGTAAATATTGTAGAATGTTTGTAGTTATTATATCCTATGTTTTTAACTACAGCACGCCTAGCACATGAATGACACGTTAGTATCTCGCGCGCGAGATAGTCAATCCGTCCTTTTCTGACTGTGTCAATGTCAATTAAAAAGTGACGGGTAGTCTATCTCGCGCGCGAGATACTGTCGCATCAGTCATGTGCTAGGTTACATGAGCTTTAATTATTATGAGACCATGTCTACTTATCTACGGACTCGCATACCTATGTCGAGAAAATGTATATGCAGAAGTGTACAGGGTGCAGTTAATCCAGTTCCTCGGAATCACTGGAAGGCCAGCGGAGAGATGTTCAGAGCCAAGAGCCAAGGGTGAGTGGTGAGAGCAGTTGCTATATTGTATTGCCGCAATCTGTTGCTACCATAGATGGTTGCTACGTATTTTGGTGCGATGCTGGAATCGGCAGCTAACAGAGGAGCCTCTCATCGGTGGCTCTCAGTTTATACCAAATTTTGGGCTTCGGAAAATCAAATCATTAACTTACCGTGGACAGTCATCCATGTCTTGTGATCTCCCAAGTCAGTGAAACCGACAAATATGACCTGGTAAAGTGGCTTTGCCAAACTGGAGTTGGCTTTAGCGTAGAGCTCGCGAAAGACCTGAGCCTCGGTCTCACTGTTGATGACTGCCAGGTGGGAGCCCTCGTCAGAGCACGTGGCAAAGGCGGCAGACCAGGTCTTCTCCGCCGTATGGAACTTGTAGCAGCGTTGTGTACGGGTTTCGTATTTATAATCTACAAAACAAGAATTGTTCAGATGTAGCCAAGAAGTAATATACTGTGCAGTGCATTCAGTGCTACAAAGGGAGTTTGCCAGCCAGATTTGCTTTGAGAGTAGGTATCTTATGCTTGAGAGTATTATTTAGAAAAGTATGTACCTACCTTTATCATCTGTTCCACAGTCCACAACGTTCGGCCTCTTCCGTGTGAAGCAAATGTAAGGAAGAGATTCAGCACAGTCGCCGCTGGTCATCTTATCGCCATTGTTGGAGATCTGCAGACAGTTCTCTTTGCGATTGCCCTTAGCTGTCTCCACGCTCGCCAAAGGTATTGGCATGCTTGACAAAGGAGTACCTAAAACCGTCAATTACACAATCTAGATTACGTAAATTCGACAAGAAAGGTGCAAAAAATGTTCTGGAGCTACATTCATACTAAAAAGAACTGCTTGTCCGATCTTTAAAATGATACGTAATTATTAACGACGGATGCCATACCTTCCATAGAATAAAAGTGTCCAGTGGCGTAAGTATCATGTACTCCTGTAAACACTTTCAATGGCGTCGAGGACTGATTCACTATTCCACGGATCGCTTGTTCTAGAGCAGCGTTTTCTGGCGAAGCAAGCACAGCATCTGCACAGGAAAAATAAATTAATTCGAGTGAGTAAATAAATAGGCTTATTTGTGAGGACTAGCTACGACGTATAATCGCATACGAGTCCCCTACTAAATATGAGTAAAAACCTTCTTTTGCGCAAACTTGTCGCGCTTCCCTCCATGTTGCGGGTTGCAACTGTAACTTCAGCCAGCCATTCACCGCCGGGTAGTAGGCGTAATCGCGTTGCACCGGATTGGACTCTGCAACCACATAATTATACAGGCTGAAATTTTAATCATCTATCATATTACACGTTAGTGAATAACTTTTACTATGATTGAAATTGTTCTCTGTAGGTAAAAATAGTTTAAAAATAACGATACGGCGACTGATGCAAGTTACGATAACGACGTAACATTATTCATGAAAACACATCAAACAAACCAAATGTATTTTTGAAGATTTTACTATCTATGTGTATTTGAATTTTTCCTGTACAGTATAACAAATGAGCTATCTCTAAATATTGTTTGTATTTAAGAGTCGCCAGGACGCTCGCGTGAACTCGCGTTCCTATATAAACGTAGTTCAGCTCTCATTTTAAAACGACATGCTTTGGAACCACGAAATTTGGCATGGGCATTCTAGTAGTACAGATCTAGGTCGGACATTCGTTTTCGTTGCTAAAAATTGTAATACTATTAAAATGTAGCAAAAATAAGTTTTGTATGTAAATCTGTAACTGGCTGTATTTTCTTTGTACCATTTTTAGCAACGAAAATGAAGGTCCGACCTAGATCTGTACTACTAGAACGCCCATGCCAAATTTCGTGGTTCTAAAGCATGTCGTTTTAAAATGAGAGCTGAACTACGTTTGTGTGGGAACGCGAGCGTCATAAGATGGAGATGGAAGTGACAGAACTTACCAGCGAAAGTAATGGAAATAACCATCGGCAGCAAGCCAAAAATCAGAAGAGATCTCGTCCCCGCCATGATTGAACTTATGATATTGTCGACCGTCAGTTGAGTACTAATTAATCACTGTGAATCGTAAGCGTTTTATAGTAGACACATCGATATGCAGGAAATACCCATCACTAGCTATCAGACGTATTTTTTGATGATAACGTTTGTTTGTTATTCTGCAATCGTATCCCAAAACACATGATTAAAAATCTGATGTTGCTTAATTTTAAACATAGTTTGAAACTACTTAAGTTACCGTATACATAGGTACCTATTGTAAACTGCTAGGAACTGAAGCATTACGATAATCTTCTAATAATTGATAGACAATCAGGGTGGGGATTTTTGAGATTCGAGCCCTCGAATCTACAATAGGCTAGATGAATGTTTTTCATGCATGGTATCAATCGATTCGTTTTGTTGTGAGGATCAAATGTCTATATGGGACCAATTGCCTTAAATATACATAAAAGACAGGAAAGAGACTAACCCGCTTATTCATAAACGTATTGCAAACCTCATTTAACTAAATCATCTTTTGTCCTTATCCGTCACGTTGACAGTTGTGTTTGTTAGAAACAGACAAAATACATTTTAACTAAATGAGGTTTGAAACACGTTTATGAATAAGCGGGTTAAAGTCTGAGATTTGCATTTGTTTCTCAAAACGCTCCTAACAAAATGATATAAAGCCGTGACGTCACGGCTTCATATTTGCCCTGTTTAAAGTATGGAAAAATTATGAAATTACTATTTTTACAGTGAACTGTTGCGTTTATGTATATGGTTGCCATACAATTTATTTCACAATAAAATGTTAGAAATCGAATGGTATCATTGGTTTTTTAAATTTCGTACTTACAAAAATCGAAAAATTTGAAACTTTGAAGCCCGATATCTTTGAACCATTTCAATAGATTTTTTTAATGTTTACTTTATTTGGATATTTTGATCATTTTGCATCCTATCAACTAAATTTCATTGCATAATTCAACATGTGTCATCACCCCTTTGATGAGTGATATTACAGAATATATTAACAACGTATTAAACAATAGACTTAGAAAACTTAACTAACTTATGCTAAGAAATCTAGACCTAACTTAAAACTTTTATTAGGACCTAAGCTATACAGGGTGTCCCAGAAATCGACGTCAATCCGTGAATGGATGATAGACCAAGCTATATCAGTTATCAGAAAAATACAAATTTTTTTTATCTCGTAGTTATTTTTCTGATAACTGGTACAACTTGGTCTATCATCCATTCACGGCCTGACGTCGACTTCTGGGACACCCTGTATGTACAGAAATCCCCCAAATCGTTGCCACTTGGCAAGCTGCCTAAGGCATAAGAGCTCAAAGAGGACCCAGTGTCTTGACGACGAGGGACCTCTCTTGTTCCTTTAGCCGTCAACACAGTGAATCCTCCTGTTTTAAAGGGTCGGCAACGCGCATGTGACACCTCTGGAGTTGCAGGCGTCTATAGGCTACTACTTTGCTTGTTTGCCACCGTCGTTGTATAAAAAAAAAATAAGGCTGGCTGCGTTGCCTTGCTGTGGATGGCGATACCAATTCGCTGGGCGAGGAACGAGCCAGCCCTACGGTCACCGGAGGACCGGATGAGCATGCAGCTTAACTTTTTGAACAGCTTGACTGCTTCCGGTTCCGTCTCCATAAAAATAGGTATAGGTCCGTCTTCATTGTTTTAACCTTTTGAAAGCCAAGCATCAGACGGAAATATTGTGCCCTCAGCGCCCGCGCGCGCAAGGCATATTTTGGACGTGATATCACGTCCTGGCGCTGACGGCACGACTTTCCATGCGCATGATATGACGGCTTTGGCGGAAAAAGGGTTAAACGAATTGCTCAGTAAGAGAAGTTTCTCTGCTGGCCAGTTGTAAAAACCTGGCATTGCTTGAATTCGGGGCATTATTTAGCGGGCCAATTTTTTATGAAAAGTTTAAATTCATATCACAAAATAGGGAAACCGCTGGTGAGTAATAACCTATGACTTGTAATAAGGCAATAAGTAACTGTAGATTGTTTATATCTGTATTTCAATTAAAAATTATAATTAATGGGGGAGTTGTGGCGTTGGGCAATGTTAAGTAGAAATGTAGCAACCAGTGACGCCCAACTTTGCCCACGACCAAAAAAGGGTTAGGGTTGTCACCTTTGTGGGTCAGGCCGTATAGTAGTTTTTGTCACAAAAAGTTTAGATTTCGGTCCGCCCCTTTTTTTTTACTGTAATAATTTTTATATAGTTTTTAACCACAGCATTGTATTTCTGAAGACCTAGTTACCCACGGCCACTGAAGATATTTGAATAAATTGATATATTTGCAAAGTTATACGACAATTTAAAAAAAAATTACGATTTTTTCATACAAAATGCAGTTCCGCTTCGGTAGGGGTGCACTTTGCGCATCTATGAAAATTAAAATAAGACAACATTTTCATGATCTGTTTGATTTGTCGTTATCAAATAATAGTAGTTACCTAGCCCCCTTTTGAATATATTTTCGTGTTTCCTAAGAAAGTACATTAAATTTCGTACATTAAATAAAAAAAAACGAAAACAGCCATTTCTCTGCGCTATTATTTGCGCAACCATCATGCCCGTTTTGTGGCCTTTAAGCTTTGGTAGTATTTGTATTCTGAGTAGTGGCAATACCAAAGCAGCTTTGTCTATGGTCAATAAGGCGGCAGCGGCTATATTTTTCTCAGACCGATGATGTCAACTTTGTTCGGAGTGAAAAGTGTCACATTTTTCGCGGCGTGCATTTTTTGAGATTTGAAGTTAAGTTTTAAATTAATGTCTGTCATTGTTACTGTGGACTATTAAGTAAGGCGTGTGTAATCTTCCTAGGTTATTTTAACAAAAAAAAAGCTTATTCATAGAGTTATTATAGATATTCTTTGCGCCTTGGTCGCCATTATGCCACTTTGTGATACCAGTGATATTGCGCTACCGAATAAAGGTTCATGCACACATAGGTTTGCGGTTTCCGGGTGTAAGTTTGCTATATAAAATCAACCAAATGGAACCGTTGATCACCATGGAACTATTTGAAAGTGACGTTTTCAGTCAAATCCAATGGAATCTCTTTCTATTTGGCAATTTGACATGATTCTATAGTTCCATTTGGTGGACCGTTCAGCCTTTTGTCTGCAGTGATTAAAAATGTAACCTTACCATACCAAATCGTGTTTTTTTTATACCTAACTATGAGCGCTAAAATATCTCGGCTGTGGTGGGTTCTTTCCATCCCTCGGTTAACAATTGAATGTTCATTTAAAATATATTATGTCAAAATCATACAATGTATGCGCAAACCTTAACTATATTGCGTCACTCTGCGCGACCGACTCAACTATTTTGCGTCACTCTGCGCGACCGAATCGTAGAATATTTTACGTCACCTTTGCGCTATTTGTGGCAAAAACTACGGCCTGACCCTTGTGTTTTAACCACTCGCGCGAAAAAAGGAGGTTATTGTTTTTTTAAATATATACCGTTTATGAACTGTTTCTTTAATTGATTATTAAATTAAATTGTAACGAAAAACCATAGTATTCAATCTATCCATTATTACAAATGATAACATGCCAAGCATTACTATGATTGGCTCGTTATCATTTTTTTCTATTAGAAATATTAAGAATCAACTTATTAAACTATATTTCATTTAATAATTGCACTGACGCCTTGAAAAAAATTGGATGACTAAATTGAAGAAATTTTCTGAAAAGGGACAACCCTAGTACTTTTGAAATGCTTGGGTGCCCCTTGTATGGAAAAGAGTGAAAACAGGTACCTAACATTTCCCACCCGATTTGTACAAAAGTTTACGTAATTATCGCGTAGTTACTGACAGGGAACGATAGGAAAAATGCGGGCAAAGTTGGGCCTTTTGACGGTATAGATATTAGAGATGCACCGAATATCCGGTTACTATCCGGTATCCGGCATATCCGGCCCTTATTTTAGTATCCGGCCGGATACCGGATATCTTCGTACTATCCGGCCGGATACCGGATGTAGTCAGAGTCGCCCACTAGTCATACAAAAAATTTTTTTTACACAACAATACGCGAGCGAGTGTGTACTTTTGAAAGAAGTTACTCGTACTGACATAATAAAATTCTTTTTGTTGCCTAGAAGTCCTAGGAATGTATCCGCGCGAACGTTCACTACGACACAGGTCGAAACCTGCACGACGCGCACCTGCGAAACTCAAATTGTAGGTATAGTACACAGGTGAAAGTTTTGTATTTTTTAAAAAGTCCCATTTTTAATTTTTTTTTTCAATTGGGATCATTAGAATGCACACCAAACATTTCAAAAATGTCAAAGGGAAGGGAATCAGATAATTATTTTAAGAGTTATGGCCGTTTAAAATTCAGGTGAACGACGTCACATTCAGGTGAAAGACGCGTTGCTTCTGTTGTCAATATCCTGTGCACATTTAGCACAGGATATTGACAACAAAAGCAGGTTAACGACAAATAAGTACAAATTAGTATGAAACATTTGACAAGTTAACGACAAACGTCGCTAACCTGTGTCCGTAGTCGATTACCTGTCTATTTGTAGTCATTAACCTGAAATGGATATCATTCACCTGCCCACCAAAGACATATTTTTCTTAAAAAATCAAATACATTTGTAGCTAGAGAAATGAAAAAAATACGAAATTATATTTTTTTTTATGAAGTATAAAAAAATTTAAGTAAAAATTTCATATTTTGTGAAAGCGAGGCCCGATATGTTTAGCACCATTTTACATCCAAATACCTATGCGAGTATATTATCGATTTTTTAAAGACTATTCGTACATAAAATATAATTACTGTAAGCATTTTTTTTTATATCGTTCAGCTGGAATATGGAAAGTGAACGACGTGTCGGTAACCTGCCACTGTGTCCTCCACCTGGTTATATCGGACAGGTAAAGGACACATATCGCAAAAAGGCTACAATCCTATGAAAAATGGCGTTTAAATTAACATGACTGTAAACTTGTTTCATTTAATGCACAAGACGAGTTAAGAGTGTTAAAAGTATAATTTTTGTCATCCAGCTGTCGCTGAATGTCGCTCACTTGCCAATTTTAGCCGGGTGAACGATGCACAAGTGGCGGACAAAATGACAGTTATTTCTTCAAAATTCGAAAAGTATTTACTTTATGAACTTACCCGCTTATTCATAAACGTATTGCAAACCTCATTTAACTAAATCATCTTTTGTCCTTATCTGTCACATTGACAGTTGTGTTTGATAGAAACAGACAAAATACATTTTAACTAAATGAGGTTTGAAACACGTTTATGAATAAGCGGGTTAGTATTTAGGTACCCGTAAATAGGCAACCAATAACGTTACCTACATATTTTACATCCAATTTTAACGAAGCGCTTTGTGGGTCCTTTGTGACTAGCAATTTCTTTAGCACGATCGGCTGTCTACACTATGGTAATAGTCGGCCGGTGACGCTTTTCATACTGTGCCACATCTTGTATTTCGTGATATTATGGTTATTATATTAGTGATTGAAGTAGAAAAACAGGTAACTATTTATAGCAATTCATATATTTATAAAAACAATTAAGCCCGTCACAGACGGAGCTATAATATATATTAATATACCGTAAGATACCGAGATATATATTATCGTATAGCTCGGCACCCCACACGGCAAAGATATCAAAAGAGAGAAAGATATATCGGTTATACGTCACGCCAGAGAAGGAAGGCAATATACCTAAAATATACCGAAATATATCGTAATATATCAAGCTATAATATATATTATAGCTCCGTCTGTGACGGGCTTTACGTTTTGAAAAAGCTCGAACGCTATTCAATTACGTATTAAACATAGTTCTGTACAACGTTGTCGTCTTCCTTATTTACATGTTTTTGTGGATCCAACTCACAAATAAACGAGCATAGTTTCTCACACCAGTAGTCGTCAAGAAGCCCATCTTTTCCGTACATGGCCCCGCAACGGGTATCTTGGTTCTCGGGCTGTCCTGGTTCCCACTTGTTGTAGCCTGCAGCCCCTAAGCTTTGCCCTGGAAATTATAAAATTCTTAAGAAAATCAAAATCAAAATACACCGGGTAGAGGCTAATTTACTTAGATAGTACGGAGTTTCTCATGATTTTGTACATTCAGCTTATCGGGCTAACTTTCATCATCATCATTATCATAAGACGTCCACTGCTGAACATAGGCCTCCCTTTTGGACCTCCATAAGTATCGGTCGGAAGCGACTTGCATCCAGCGTCTTCCGGCAACCTTTATAAGGTATCGTCTGTCCATCTTGTGAGTGGACGTCCTACGCTGCGCTTGCTAGTCCGTGGTTTCCACTCGAGCACTTTTCGACCCCATCTGCCATCTGCTCTGCGTGCAATGTGGCCTGCCCATTGCCACTTCAGCTTGCTAATCCTGTGGGCTATGTCGGTAACTTTAGTTCGTCTACGGATCTCCTCATTTCTGATTCGATCACGTAGAGAAACTCCGAGCATAGCCCTCTCCATAGCTCGTTGAGCGAACTTTGGTAGTGATTAAAATCCCTCAAGACACCACAACTCACCGTGAATAGTCATCCATGTCTTGTGATCTCCCAAGTCAGTGAAACCGAGAAATATGACCTCGTAAAGTGGCTTTGCCAAACTGGAGTTGGCTTTAGCGTAGAGCTCGTGGAAGACCTGAGCCTCGGTCTCACTGTTGATGACTGCCAGGTGGGAGCCCTCGTCAGAGCACGTGGCGAAGGCGGCAGACCAGGTCTTCTCATCTGTATGGAACTTGTAGCAGCGGTTTGTACGGGCCTCATATTTATAATCTATAAAATAACTGTTAGTTAAGCTTCGATGTTACATTGTAAGGAACTAGAAAGCAACATAATATTCTCATTTTCTTAGGAAATCTTCCTTTAATTATAAAAAAAACTTAAATAACACAATAATTATTCATTAATATGTATTATTATTATATTAGGTACACCAAGCAGTCATCTTACAATATTATGGATAACAGACTTATAAGCAGTTAGGCTGGTAGGCATTAAATCTTAATATACAGGATGTACAAAAATACTTACTGGTGATCCGTATAAGGACATATATAATTGGTATCGTATTGTGAATAAGAAAAAGTAGGAGAGAAAATTTTTGGACACGAAATTTTTTTTTCCAGTCGGCCAATTCTCCATACAAAACCAAAATATTTTTTCGCGACAATTTTGTTTTATTTTTTCACAATAATAATACGATACCAATATGTTCTTAAAATGATCACCAGTATGTTTGTTACATCTTGTTATTCTTGTTGTATATCCTTAACTCCCGTATTAAAATAGTTTTTCGTTCTTTCGTTTACTACCTATTTCATATTTAATCAAAAAATCGTTTAATATGAAGTCATTACCTAAATACAATAAAGAGGAGATTCTTCATAAAATAATGAACTATATGTTATTTCGGGGTTTTTTGCGAAAACCGGTTGCGATCCCTCCGTGCGGGAAAATTCATCACATGTATTCGTATTTGGAAGTGTACCTTTATCTGTTCCACAATCCACAACGTCCGGCTTGTTCCTCGTGAAGCAGACAAAAGGCAGAACTTCAGAACAGCTTCCGCGGATCATCTTGCTCTCATAATTATCAGATGTGGTAAGATGCAAGCAGTTCTCGGTTCGACTGCCGTTAACCGGCTCCTCGTGTACCCAATACACTGGCATGCTCGACAATCGAGTACCTAAAACCAGAAATATCACTTAAGAGTCGTCAGGACGCTCGCGTTCCCATACAAACGTAGTTCAGCAACGAAAACGAATGTCCGACCTAGATCTGTACTACTAGAATGCGCATGCCATATTTCGTGGTTCCAAAGCATGTCGTTTTAAAATGAGAGCTGAACTACGTTTATATAGGAACGCGAGTTCACGCGAGCGTCCTGGCGACTCTTAAAAACAGCTACTAACAGACATTTTAGTTAAAGCAATGGCGCGTAGTTACAGTGTCCGAGAGGCAATCAAATGGCTCGCGGTATTTAAGCTCCCCACATGTTGTCGAACCACACTGTGCAACCCGAATTGACTCACGTCACGTTTGACTTTGTTTTTCATTTCCCCCCTCATTTTTTTCCGGCTTCCAACTCTAAAGGATCGATAACCGACCAGCCGGTATAAATGGCAATTTGCATGCTCGTTCTCACACACAAATGAAACTACGCGTCATTACTCTGAATAATCACTACATAGTATAAAACAAAGTTGCTTCCCGCTGTCTGTCCCTATGTATGCTTAGATCTTTAAAACTACGCAAAGGATTTTGATGCGGTTTTTTTTAATAGATACAGTGATTCAAGAGGAAGGTTTGTATGTATAATTGCACCCGTGCGAAGCCGGGGCGGGTCGCTAGTTATACAATATGTAGAAGCGACAGAGAGTCGGAATTAGTAGGAAGGGAGCAGAGAACGTCTTGCAGGCCTATAGTGGCAGCAGGTTGTCGTGAGATAGCGTAATATAAAATGACAGATTTGCAGCAACTGTCATTTTATATCACGATGTCCCGTTTCAACCACCTGCAGACCTTCAGAACTGATAGCATGGTTGCCATTTTATCATCTATCACGTCATGCGTCACTTTCTCACTAACAAACCTACTTCTTAGAACCTGATCAGTGAGTCAGTTAAAAATATTCCAATCATATTTTCGTCACTCATATTAAACAAATCATGATTGGCGTTAGTTGATTAACGTTACTTAAGTTTCACTCAGCGCGCGGCGCCGGCGTTAATCTTGGCGAATTCACTTGATTGTTATGTGTTATGATTTTATCAGCGATGATTCAATCGGGAGAATTTTTAATTAAATCACCGATTTCAATCATGAGTGCATAGCTCTGCAGTGACAGACGATAAAAATCCGACCATATTACCCTAGCTTCTGGACATTTTGCTGGGCTTTACCAAATAATGTTGTTATTGTATTGCTCTTGTAGTCTAATAATGTACCTTCTATAGAATAGTAGTGTCCAGTGGCGTAAGTGTCATGCACTCCCGTATAAACTTTCAATGGAGTTTGGGCCTGGCTCAATACATCGCGGATCGCTTTTTCCAAGTCGTCGTTCTCCGGTGAAGCTAGCACAGCATCTGTACAGAGAATATACATATTTGATGTAAAAGATAAAGCATATGTATTCTCCGCGTTGGGCACATTACAACACACTTATGAAAGTTCTAACTCTACACGTCTGACCCGAGAAATATTTAATTTTGTCGTAGTCTACCGTGCATATCTAAACTAAATTCGAAAATTATTCATCTACCTCTATTGCTCTTGCATAAGTATACGACCGATAGAGGCAAATAGACAAACTAACTGGTACGTAACAATAGAACAGACCAGTACTTTTTCTAATCGAATAGGCCTCCCGACTATTTCTTATCTTGAAGCCGGTTGAAAAATAGTCGGGAGGCCTATTATCTATTATTCGAAGGCTCAGCCGATTTGGAAAATTATTTTTTGTTTGAAAAATTATAACTCACAGTTGGTCCCATTAACTAGGGATACACGCACAGATAATATATGCCCGCCGGATTTGTCCGACGGATGTGCCCGGCGGACAAAGCCGTGCGTGTATGGCGCGAATTTCACACGGATTTCTCTGCGGACACATCTGAATAGTGCCATACACGAACGGATCTGTACGTGTATCCCTAGCTATTGTCATCAGGTCAGGATCTGCTGATGAGATCCTAGAGAAATCGAGGGAACTCTTCAACTATTATAAGCACAAGCACACCTGATAGTGATTTGAGTATTTTTACAGTATCTCGGGCATTTGCATTTGGAAAGGTGGAGGCTAATTTTATTGAAGTCGGTTCTTTTTTGTTTAAAATTATTTAGTTAGTAAAGCGCGTGCCAGACGGCATACAAAAAGCCCCTCCGGCAGAACGACCTTGGTCGGGACGAACCGTGTAGACAGTTGTTGCCAACAAAATTGTATGAACCACCAACCAAGGTCAGGATGTTAGTTAAATAATGAAATGACCTTCTTTGAAACAAGTTTGTCGCGCTTCCCTCCAAGTGGCGGGTTCTAGGTGTAACTTCAGCCAACCGTTCGTCCCCTGGTAGTAGCCATACCCGCGCTGCACCGGATTGGCATCTGCAAACACATAACATATAGTTTGGCAAAGATTATCATATCAAATAAATATCATGGGACAATCTTACACAAATCAACCCAGTCCCACAGTAAAGCTCAATAAGGCTTGTGTTATGGGTACTATAGGCGACGATATACAAGATAGATATATGTAGATAAATACTTAAATACATAGAAAACATTCATAACTCAGGAACCCGTGATAAACACACAAATAAATGCTCTCAGGATTCGAACCCAAATAAAGATTCATTGATATACTTACATATTTTGCCTCCAAAATATGCCTATAATATACAACATGTTTTTTTTCCTTTAATTGCAAGGGTCTGTCTTAAATTAAGTATATCTCTCAAAGACACTTGTATCCTAAAGCTCCAGTTCTGAGATAATCGATAGTTAATGTTTGCCTTTCGGATTGCGTAAACCTACAGAAAATGTTTTTGTACA
This sequence comes from Pammene fasciana, assembly GCA_911728535.1. Classification (NCBI taxonomy): domain Eukaryota; kingdom Metazoa; phylum Arthropoda; class Insecta; order Lepidoptera; family Tortricidae; genus Pammene; species Pammene fasciana. The sequence goes on along the minus strand of OU452276.1, from coordinate 18,939,255 downwards.
GTCGACGTCAAAGATATGTTTTGCACCTTATATTGGGATTATGAGCTCAAAAGGAAATACATGAATATCAGTTTCAATAATTATATATTGGAAACCATACACAAGGAAGCCAGCACCGTCTGACACCTAATACAAGAGTGACAGATCTAAAGATAAATAAACAGATCAGTAAAGAGGCTGAGTCTTAGGTTGAATGTAATATATAACTATACATCCTTTATATTATTTTTGTACTATGAACCTATATTTCAACACGCCCCCTCAAAAATAATCACCATGTATACAATCAAAAATATATTGTCCCTAACAGACAATGTGACTTCCAAGTGTTTCCTGGGAATACAATGCCATGGTCTAACATTCGTTCTATAGGATTCTTAGCATTCTATAGGATTAAGGAAAAACCCAAAAACCTCAATCAGACCAGTAAAGTCAATAAGATACTTTTGGATTTATTTCCATTGATGAATCTTTAACAAGATAGTGTACTTATTAACAGTACAACTAAACACATATATATATATATTTATATATATTTTGAATGATTATTACATTGTCAAATATATGTGTAAACGTACATATTTAATTTACTTAATTCAATTTGTTCTTAAAAGAACATTAAATTAAAATATTAATTGAACATAATATTTGAATAACTATCAAGTCAATTCTAAACCTTCTACTTGACATCATTGGATATTATTTATCATAATAAATCAGTTTGTAGTTAAAGTTTCAGATGTATCAGGAGCGCTATATTTTTATGAACGCTGTAGTGTTTTTGAATATAAGAGGTTTTTATGGTTCATGGGACAACAGTCACATTTTAATTTGTTAGTTAATTAACTAGTTAGGTTCCTGAGATAAGTAATCTCTATTACATACAAACTTTTATGTATACCTCTTTTGCTGACTGTACATATATATGCACTACATTTAAACTAAACTATAACTTTATGTCATTAAAATCTGACATTTAAATTCATTTTACTAAGAAGATACTAGTGCCAAATATGCCATCGATTTCTGCATGATATTATATTACAGACTTATCACTTGAACAAAACCGATAAGAGTTTTTATAAACTCATCTTTGTATAAAATGTCAATGGGCGTAAATGTCTGTTTATAGCGGTTCGATAGTAACTAGACATAACTTGTATGTTATTGGCTTACTTACCAATTTTAGCTTTGTTTATCACATTCATTCATTGCCCCCGACGCACATGTGCGTCCACCGTCATACAAGTTTGTTCCGAGGCCACGCCCCCTGGCAGTGAATGCGTTATTTGAATAGTTACATTCAATAAGATAAGCATGAAATGATCGTAGTGATCCCTTATGGGTATACACTATTGAATGGTATGTATGTAAAGAGTGGTTCCAGGAAATAGTAGTTTAAAAATGAGTGTATAGGTTTAACTTGAGTTTAACTAATGTTTATTGACAGCCCAACCCAAACAGTAATCGTTGAATTATTTAATTAATGAACAAACTTCAAGACAAATATTGCACTACTTATTGCCGTTATTCATAAATCTCTGTCAAATGTATATTTACGTCACTTAGGTTTTGTGTTTTAAAAGAGACTCAGTGTATAGAGCTCAGAGCCATTTTAAATATTATGAATAGATAACAATTTGAAAACTGAGCATGTCGGCAAGCCTCTGTTAAATTCACACAAGTTAAACTCTCTGTACACTTTTAAAGATTCTTAGTTTCCTTGGTTCTAGATTCACTTCTCTAGTAACTAACATATAAGACATACGTCTATAGTCAATTCTAAACCTCGAAAAGTATACAGTGTTTATTTATACTTCTTGAACTGTCTGTGAATCCTATACTAAGTAGACTTTAGTTACCTTGCTACCTGTATGAACCACTTATTTATCATTCATTCTGAGTTCAACTTCTGCATTTTAGTATTCTGTGCTTTATATCTGTTTTGACGTACCGTACTACTTATCAATTGAGTTTTGGTCAATAACATTCATTCTCTTTATAATATACATTATTCATTTAAAACGAGAATTTAAACTTAACTTTTGCCATAACAGTACCTACAAGTTGCTTTGTAATTTCGTAGTCATCATTTAATGGGAGTAAGGTTGTCATTCGTTTCGTGGTAACAATCTATCATGGTTCAACATAAGAATTGTAACTTCGTTTACGTGCACACAATTATTAGATACATTGTGATTTTTCAGACTAACTAGATTTTGTACATATCAGATTTAGGTAGCTATCTGATTTCTAGTCGTCCTCAGACAGTTGTTGCACATATCAGATTTAGGTAGCTATCTGATTTCTAGTCGTCCTCAGACAGTTGTTGCACATATCAGATTTAGGTAGCTATCTGATTTATTGGCCTCAGTACAGTTGTTGTACATATCAGATTTAGGTAGCTATCTGATTTCTAGTCGTCCTCAGACAGTTGTTGCACATATCAGATTTAGGTAGCTATCTGATTTCTAGTCGTCCTCAGACAGTTGTTGCACATATCAGATTTAGGTAGCTATCTGATTTATTGGCCTCAGTACAGTTGTTGTACATATCAGATTTAGGTAGCTATCTGATTTCTAGTCGTCAGACTTTCGGGACTTTTATATATACTACTGATTTAGACGCATTACTATGGACACTACTATCAGTTTATTACGACAATTACCAATTTACTGATTTCAACACACGACATATATATATCAGTTAATTATTACTACGAGAATTTCCACTATTCCCTTAGGCTTCTGAAGAGGCCTAGACTGAACAAGGCAGTCTCGTCCACGATTTCATTTCTGACTGAGTAGGTACAACAACATCCAAACTGACCATAGTCCATATTCTATTACAAAATACGTTTTACATTTGACCATAAATAAAGATATTCATCTTTTACGTATTTAGTACATAACAAGTTACAAAAGTGCTAACACTTGATTCTCCATGATTTATTTCCCACTTTCTCCCTTCATTTGCCAAAACAACTTTTATCATGATAAGTTTGTGTAGTATTCTATTATGCTACAATATACTTATTTACCTTAAGAGCTTTAATTGTGTTACCTTATGAGCAACTTATTTTGACAACGATATGAATAAGTAAATATTTTTCTTTCTATCCCGCAACTACGAGCGCTGGAATGGGGCTCGAAACGTCGGGATTAATATTTACAACATTCCAAAACAGCAATACATATACATAATCCGTTTAGTTGTCATAAATTATAAATTAACTACGTTGACGTTGTTAGTCGTCAAGAGATACCTATTTTAACTAAGGCTCACAGGAACACAGATCGCTATGTCTATAAAACTCTAAGGTATCTTACGTACGAGAAAGTAGACTTTTTACTGAATAAATGCTCTTTTCCTTGTCGTGTCATCACAGTACACATTAATAATATTTGAAATTAACATTATCAATAATGTTTGACTCAATTTTTGCATAATATTTGTAGCACAGTTATTACTCAGTTATCAAATAATTGGTCGTTAAATAGTACCAACTAGGCAATTGTATATATCAATCAATAACAATGTCCAATATCCACAATATAATTGTGATCATGTTGCCTTTTCAAAATGATACTCAACTTTCTTCTTATCCCCTATTTGTATGCTTTACATAAATCAACAATTACTATATAATGTGGTGGTATTAAACATGTTCTTGTTTATCATAGATAGGTACAAGAATTTAACGTTAAAGTAGCAAGCATTTTTATAAGGTATTGCATACGTGGGATTTAGTGGTAACATGTGTCATATTATTTACATTTGCTTTAAAATTTATAGCAATTAAACAATTATTCCACCTACCTTAAGTGGTAGTTTACCTCCATTTCTTTACATTTAAGCACCTCGTTGAAATTACAACCTGATTATCAAACAGGACTGTGCAGGGCGGATTAAATTCGTTGGAGACATGTCGACAGTCGACACGACATGACATAAGAACACGTATCACGTCCTTCTCCTCTGACCTTCTCGAATATAGATAAACGAGGTAGCTGAAATTAATGTAATTATTAGCAATTGAGTTTTAAGGAGCGTATAACAAATAATAGCATGAAAAAGAGATCATCCCTTTTCACGGCGAAGTCCGATGATGTCCAACCAAGTAGAATAATGTTTTGTTCTTTCTAAACTCCAGCCATGAATACTAATCCATCGGTTGAATAGATGTATGGATTCAAGCTAAAAGACTGTAATGTTATCTTTCTTTGCCTTCTTTTCGGATGGTTCACCATTCTTCACGGTGATAATCCTTCTTATTATTAGCATTCATTTAGTAATCTTCCTTCTCATAACTGCTGTTAACCATTTTTCGTAACAGTGAGTGCTTTTTTCAATACCTATGTAGAAAAGTTGTTACTGCCAACAAAGCTAATAAACTTTGAAGCTTTTCTTCGAGGTAATCGTAATTACGAGAAGCACGTAATTGAGTAAATGTAAAGCATCTTTCTTCTTTATTTTAACTATCAGCAAGCAAAGCCTGAAGATTAGTTGGTACAAATCTGTCGCTGGCAAATCCAAGATCAGCTGTTTGAAATACACAGCATTTGATTTAGTCCATCATGGCTCAACTTCGTGTAATGGTCGTGGTGTGGTGTGGTGGTCTTTCAACAGAAAATCTCCAGTGCAAGAGAAGGTGTAAAAGCTGGTAGCCCTTCCAAACAACAGCTTATAAATCTAAAGACAACTGCTTGACAAAGCTCTTTGGCTCGTAAACAGCACCGAAATTCTTAAAATAATCTATTTGGCGGTAAGTACTCTCTTTTTGTAAGAGCAAGATAGGAATCAGATAAATACTTTACTCTCATACTTCTGGTAACTGTGTTGTATTTCTTCCACTCGCTTGTTTGCAGTATGAACTCTTGGCCAATCTATAGCTTTAATAGAGTACAACTCACGTAATCATGCGATGATCCAATACTTTAAATCACTATATTTTTATTTATAGCTAATTTTAATTTCTGACTTCAGAAAATTTTCATTTTGTTTTTTCAAAACAAAAACGTTGTCTTTCACTGTCAAATTTTTTTCGGTCTTTCACTTCGTAATTTATTTTTACAAATTATTAATACAGATATCTAGCAGAGTCCTCTGGGCCCATAACCTATTGGGATTATGAGCTCAAAAGGAAATACATGAATATCAGTTTCAATAATTATATATTGGAAACCATACACAAGGAAGCCAGCACCGTCTGACACCTAATACAAGAGTGACAGATCTAAAGATAAATAAACAGATCAGTAAAGAGGCTGAGTCTTAGGTTGAATGTAATATATAACTATACATCCTTTATATTATTTTTGTACTATGAACCTATATTTCAACACCTTACTCCATTGTAATAAGGTGCATAAGTGTAAACATATTTTTGAAGTTACTCTGAAACACTGCAATAAATGATTCACTAGTGTGTTACTTTAATAAAATAAGCTTTCTTTTATCTCGGAACATTATAATGTTCGAAATTACATTGACATGTCATAATTTTCAATTATTTGGTTGAGTTAATCATAACACCCTAATACCCTAGTGTCCGTATTTACATTAATTAGTGTCCGATGTAACAATTATTCAAAGAATATTTTTTTTTTTAACTAATGCCAATTCGTTTTCTTAATCGTACCTAACCATATGCTGAAATTAAAGGAAATAAAAAAAAACACGGCGTATATCTAACGTGATACATGCTCAACAAAATATTATTTGATTGTATAAACTAACTTATATAATAATATAATATAATAATATAATATAATAATTTATTTATTAAATCCTTATTGCAATTTTTACATTGTGCTTACATATTACATTTTACGTACATAGTTTTACGCGCCTGAACTAAGAACTAATCTTGTATCTCAGGCAGAGAGAACATATGCTAATTTAGAGAGCAATAATACAAATTAAAACCATACACAAAGAATATTCAAAGTAATTACTTAGGTATGTAGTATAATATTACAAAATAGTTATGTGTCACGTGAAAATAAAATTTGCGTATTATGCTGTTTACCGTGTTTACTAAATGCAACTATCACATCGTCAGCATCTACATCTACAAATCTAGGTCAATCGAGTAAATATGTAAATAAATATGTAATATGTGTATAATAGTTCTTTTCACGATTTAAAAAGTCATAACTACTTAAAAAGTATATTAGCAAGTGAAAATTAAGTCCATTTTAATTTGAGATACCTACTCGTAAATTTGAATCGGTAAGTTAGTATTTTTTTTTTATTTACCCCATATTAAGTAAGTAACTATTTGGTAAGTAAATTCATACGGCCCAAAATCACCAAGGTGGGAAATTCCGGCTGCTAAATTTCGTAAAAAAAACGTTCAATTTTTGTTCTAAAAACCAGTTTCTATTATTGACTAACTTATTTTTAATCGATACCCAAATGGGCCCCGCTTAATTACAATTTTTTTTTATAAGCTTCCCCGAAATGACGATAATGCATGAAAATTTGGTTTTTTATTGAAATATATACGTTAATATTCCTTAAATTATCCGTTCTTCTATATATCTTGTAAAAAGTCCAATCGCAATGTTTCATAACACAGATTATACAAATTAAATTATTAAAGTACTAAATTCGTTCCAAACATGTAAATTATTAAATTTATGTAATTTTAACACATTATTATTAAAGTAATTTAGTGCCAATTACTTACATAACATTAAGTTTTTGAAGTCATAGATTAGAAACAAAAACCAGATTTTTTAAATAAAACATGCTTTTTTTCATTAATTACTCCCAAAAAGTCATTCCGGGAACACCGACATGTCCGGGCACGTTCCCGGAATTACGCGTTCCGGGAATGACGTTTCTATATAAAAGTGGGTAAAAAATAAATAATAGTCGTAAAAACTGGATTTTTGACGCTAATATAGAAAGAGGTCCCAATAATCTCGTAAGAAATATTGTACTAAGCGTAAATTATTATTGTTTTTTAACAATTTTTGGCATTCCCGGAATGACACTTAATTAAGGTACGGTGCAAAAATTTCAAACAAAAACATGTTTACCTCTTCGTATTTTCACATTTTAATAAAAAACACACCAGGCATACATTTGCACTCAAGTGCTTTAAATAATTATCCAGTAGTGTTATTACATGCATTTCGCGGACAAATTATATCTTTAAAAAATGTATGCGTTCCCGGAATGACGCACAAACTGGCGGACAGACTTTGATTAAAATTATTGAAAAATAAAATTGTATTTAATACTTAACACTTATAAATATCATTTCATTATAATGCTAACTAAGATAAGAAGTACTTTTAAGGCTTTTTTTTTAAACATGCATTTTGCTGTTGTTTTCGGCGGATTACAACTTGAGGACGCGTTCACGGAATGACGTATTGGGGATAATTTTTGAAAAAAATAGTATTCAATCAATAAATTAAGAAAAGATGTTTTAATGTACTGATTAAATAAGTTGATTTGAATAATCTATGAATCATTATTTCAATAAAAATAATAAATTCTATGATTTATTTGACTCCAACACGAATTTCCCACCTTGGTGATTTTGGGCCATACCTAGTACCTACTGTCGCACCCTACACTATGCTTTTAAGGGTTAAAAAATGTTTAGTATGTAAAATTACATTACCCATTAAACTTTTTACGTAAACAAAGATACTAAATTTTCTAATAAATGGTCACTTCACTTACCAATGCAGCTGATGACTAGCAGTGAACACAAAAATATAAGAAGCCTCTTCCATGCCATTGCTGAACCAGTGAACCGTGTGGTACTTTCGGCAGTCAGTGCAAGAATAGAAATATGGCGTTTTATAGTAGGTACTTAAACGTTCTTTGCGTGCCATCGCGAGCTCCCATTTGCTCAACTATCAGTGTACCTAACAGGATTGTTTATTATATTATAATTAATATCGACACATGAAATTGTTCAATGTTTTGCAATATTTGCGATTTATATGTGTAGGTACCTATTATTTTAAGAATAAATAATAAACGGACAAACTTGCCTACGCACGTAATACAAATGTGTGTAGTTTGGGTAGGTACAGTCAGCATCAATAATATGTATACGAATTTGAGTCTTATCCCACAGACATAAGTGCCGAAACGTACCTATACATATTTTTGATGCTGACTGTACAGCTACCTAACTACAGTCTACTCTGAAAATATAGATACATTTTAATATGACATTAAATCTGACCATATTTTCAGACGTGACGTGTATCTAAAAAATTTTTATTCTCTTATGTACATTTAAATAGTATAAAATTAATATTAGGTAAATGTATCACACGCACGGAAAAATAAGCCTCCGGGATATTCTCAACTCAATCCAAGACATTATTATTACTTATTATCTTGGAAATATTTCAGTAGAAGGAAAGCGCCGGAACCAGCCCCGCCCTAGCCCGCCCTAGTCCGCCCTAGCCTGCCGCCCGCCCAAACCCGTGTGCCCGTATGTTCAAACCTAAAAAAAAAAAAAAAAAAAAAAAAAAAAAAAAAAAAAAAAAAAAAAAAAAAAAAAAACACAAATACCGGGTCACTTAGAACGTTTGCGCTATGTCTCCACACTGTCAAAACACTCCTTGTACGACTTCTGTGGCTCTCTACATGCACAAAGCACGCTTAATTACACCCCAATAAAACCCTTCGCTCGCATCTCTATTGTTCTCGGAGCACGGGTTCAGGACCATAATAAAACCCTTACCTTGCGACTTACGTTTGCCTTTCTCTTTTCATGATAGTACTATAGGTATTTTAATCAGGTACAGATATAGCTCTGGAATAATCTAGACTATTCATAGGTATACGTATTAGGTCATACAGGGTTTCCATACCTACACTTTTTTACTATGTGTACAGTTTTCGTTTCATACAACCCTTACCTTGCGACCTTGCGTGTGCTATAGGTATTTTAATCACGTACAGATATAGCTCTGGAATTATCTAGACTATTCATAGGTATAGGTATTAGGTCATACAGGGTTTCCATACCTACACTTTTTTACTATGTGTACAGTCTTCGTTCATACAACCCTTACCTTGCGACCTTGCGTGTGCTATAGGTATTTTAATCACGTACAGATATAGCTCTGGAATAATCTAGACTATTCATAGGTATAGGTATTAGGTCATACAGGGTTTCCATACCTACACTTTCTTTACTATGCGTACAGTCTCCATTTCGATCAATAGCGTTACTACGTAATGTTTGTCAAATGGTATTTTAACTTACTTCTCCTTATTCCCTTTAATATATTTTAGGTATTCATTTTGATGTCATACTTTAATTAATATTTATCAAACTTCCTGAACCTTTGTCAGTTTCAATTAAATATCTGACTTAATTAATATTTTTCAAACGTATTAGTCCTTTATCACTTTTAAATATGTTTGATATCATCATTTAATTAATACAGTTTTATTTTTGATATATATTTATCCTATCTTATTTCATACCTCTTGTAGTGAGTAAGTTACATACTTGCGATCTTATTTTATAGTTTGAATTAAGCATATCTACCCAAACTTAGTACCTCTGATTTATTATACAGCTTGTTTTTACATACACATTTTAATTTGTTTTTTAATATGATAATACCTAAACTAATAGTATGTTATTTGTATTTATTTTTAAGCTTTAAATTCTCTTGTTAACTGACTTGATATAATTCCAAATATTGTGATCTAATGTGACAATATTTGTGTACTTGAAATCATTGTTATAACAGCGTGATTGCTTTATTGGCCAACCGTAGGTATATTGTATTTTATGCTCTCAAGGGATTCATTGTTTCCTATTATTTTTAATATTTTGGGTTTTGGTTAAAATTACGTCTGTATTGAAGATAGAAGATGAACTTGTACAGACATGATTCAAACGGCAATTTCTGTCTACTTGCTTTCATTATTATAAGGGGTTGATTGCGTTATTTATAAAGGTCCATTATGTTTCATGTTCTCAAGGGATTTATTGTTTCCTTTTATTTTTTATATGTTGAGTTTTATCCTTCTAAAGTCATAAAACGCCCCCTGAAATTTATTGTTACAGTTCTTGTGATCTAAGAAATTTATTAGACAAAGGTTTTTTCATTTTTCTATTTAAGTGTTTGTTATAAAGACTGCTCTTAAACAATAGCTTTTATAATTTTTCTTTGAAGAAGGCGATCAAATACTTTGTATTAGTTTCCAAGAAACATATAAATCATTAGATTTTGAAGTTACACGTGATTTTTATAAAAAGAGAATACACAAACAAAAATGTCGTTTAAATTCTTTTGATAATTCAATCTTTTGTTCCATTACTTCGGTTGCAAACAAAAAATCGGACAGCAGGTAACACACTCCGAAATCCTGTTCAGACTTGCCTTGGTCGTCTTTCCCCACCAGCGCCGTAAGGTTTTTTTTAACCCAAATTTATATAAAAAGGCCGATGCTGGAGGTAAATTTTAGAAATGAAGTGAGCTGCGAATCGCGTGTTCAAGTAAGACGAAACGAAAAATATTTAATATTGACTTACGAGAATCTTCTTTTATTAATGTGCATTTCATATTACAAAGTGTGTGTTTGTTATTGGAAATGACTGGACATGGAAATTGGAAGTGATAATTATTGTGATGTTGAAATTAATCAACTGTGTGAAGAAGTTGAGAAAGAATATTATGAAGACCTAGAAATATTTAATTTGTGTCAATCTCTAAGTCAACAAAATTATGAAACGTAAGTGAATCATTATATTTTATTAATCATAAGTTTTTTCTGTATGGCACCTAGTTTGAGATGAATGTTTTAAGTTCAATCTTGTAGAAACATGTTTCTTTGCCTGACTTACAGGTACGGAGGGGATAGGGATATATAAGGGGATCCCTAGTATTAAAATTATTCATAGCTATTTGAAGTTTCAGTGTTTTGTGTCTGTGGTGTTGTGTGATTAATTTTGCATCATGTCGTTTTCTAATGAGCCTAGATTAGAGCGTAGCGAGATAGCAAGTCTTAACAAAGATCTAATTGTGCGAAAGTTTCATAAATATATTAGACTGTGGTATATTGATGGCCTATTACCTGATGCACTTCTCGAAGACCAAGACATTAAACCGTATTATACACCATGTGATGGTCATAAAGAAAGGAGGCATCAGGATGTCATGTCAATATCAAATACTGATGTAATAGACGGAGTCCTGTCAATGCAAGCGTACTGTTTGCATTGTAAGAAATATTCAAGTTAGTATTCTATGGTCCTTCATGTTTAGTAATTATAACTTATATATATTTATATTGTATTGTAATATTAAATTTTATTTCTTTAGATCTCAACAAGTTGGAGAAGGAATGAAACTGGCCACAGCAGATCTAGTGTCTGAGGTATCAGCAAAGAAGAGTCCTCCTTCAACCAGCCGTGATTCAGGATCAACTTCAACGACATCAGCTTCCTGTATTGATGTAAGCACAAAAAATAAAAACAAAATTGAATGTTCTGTGTGCCATGTATCTGTAGTAAAAAGATATTTAGCAAACCATTTGAAAAGCAATAACCACAAAAACAATGTTCTTAGTTCAGATAGAGAACTAATTAACGTGCAACTTATTGAAAATGCATTCCGAAACAGGGTTGCTACTTACAGAATATCAAGGAATACAAATGATAGTCAATTCTTTGAAACACCTGAATCCTTTTTAGAAAAAAATAAAGATACAATTTTCACCTTATTAAATCGTTCAGTTGCAAATCATTGTGCTCTAAAAGTAAATTTTATTCTAAATGCAAATTTTTATCAACATACCAAACATTTAAGAAATACATTTGATTTTCAATTACCCAATCAACTTTTTAATGAGAGCAGTGATAAAAATATTTTTTTCGTATCTCTAGTAAATGAAATAACAGAGAGATTAACAAACTTCGAAAGAAAAGATAGTGGATGGAGTTTAGTAAACATAAATCACTTAGATGTTAATGTTAATAAATATAAACCACTACGTGGTTCTTCATATATTGAACTACCACGTGATATAGCAAACAAAAAAGCAGTAATAAACATTAAAAACAATGATCATGAATGTTTCCGTTGGGCATTGCTATCTGGTTTATACCCACCTAAAAATAATCACACTAATAGGGTGACTTCTTATGTGAAATACAAGGAGAAATTGAAGTTTGGTGATATTCCTTTTCCGGTCAAGCTAACTGATATCCATAAATTTGAAAAGTTAAATGACTTAAGTATTAACGTGTTTGGTTTGGAGTATAATTCACAAAATAAAAGACATGATATTATAGGTCCGTTACACTTTACTAAATGTAAAAAAACAATACACTTTAATTTGTTATATGTAACAAAGGGGAATAGAGGACATTATTGTCTAATCAACAATTTATCTAGATTAGTATCAGCTCAAATAACTAAGTCACAACATGCTGTTCATTTATGTGATGGTTGTCTAACAAACTTTTCTTCTAATCAGAATTTAGTAAAGCATCAAAAGAACGATTGTTTTCATATATGTACCAATTTACCCACTGAAGAGGACAAAAAGAAAGATTGGTTTGATGAAATGACTTCTTCTAATCAACTCAATTTCAATAATTACGAGCGTAAATTACGGGTTCCTTTTGTTGTGTACGCGGATTTTGAGGCATTTTTAAATCCTATTCACCCAGAACAATTTAAAGAACAGTGCACTAATGATAACAGTCACCCCCCATCATCCGACAGTGATAAAGATTATGAAGATGATGATGATTCAGTAGCTGATAAAATCAAACGTAAAAAAAAACGTATAGACATGCGTTCTTCAACCACTAACATTCAAAAACATCAAGTATATAGTTTTGGGTACTATATTAAATGTGTATATGATAACAAGTTATCAATTTACAGAACATATAAAGGGGAGAAGTGTGGTGAAACATTTATGAAATATATTAAAAATGATCTAGAGAGTATCTGTAAAAAGAATACATTTTCGAAGCCCCCTTTACCCCTAACAAGTCTAAACAAAGAACACATTGCACAAAGCAACACCTGCTTTATTTGTAATACGTGTTTAAATGAAGATTCCTGTGTTTCCTATAATTGGCATACCGGAGTTTATGAAGGTGTTGCACATTCACTCTGCAATGAAAAGTACAGGCCCCAAAACTTTGTAGCGGTGTTTTTTCATAACCTAAGTAATTATGACAGTCATTTTATAGTACATGGACTTAATTTTGAGGATGGTGATATAGAAATAATCCCACAGAACAAAGAAAAATATATTTCCTTTTCAAAAATGTTAAAAGTGAATAACCGTACAATGAAATTAAGATTTGTCGATTCTCTTAAATTCATGTCTAGTAGTCTTGAAAAATTAGCTAAAAACTTAACAACAAACCAATTCCACGAACTAAAATTAAATTTTCCAAGTGAAGAAGACCATAAGCGCTTGATACGTAAGGGCGTTTATCCATATGAATACATGACATCATTTGATTGTTTAAACCTGACCGCTCTTCCTCCTAAGGATGAATTTTATAGTTCTCTGACTAATAACCACATTTCAGATCAAGATTATGAACATGCTTTGGATGTGTGGAATCACTTTCATTGTCAAAATATGGGGGACTATTCAGATTTATATTTGAAAACAGATGTTTTGTTACTAACTGATATATTTGAAAATTTTAGAAATGTTTGTCTTAAGACCTATGGTTTGGATCCAGCTCATTATTACACCGCCCCAGGATTAAGTTGGGATGCCATGTTAAAAGTTACAAAAGTAAAACTTGAACTTTTAACGGATATTGATAAAAAAAAAAAAAAAAAAAAAAACAAACAAAAAAAAAAAAAAAAAGAAAAAAAAATAAAAAAAAAATTGATAAAATAACTTTCATAGCTAAAAATATTCGAGGGGGTATATCTCAATGCAGTCACAGGCATGCAAAGGCTAACAATAAATATATGTCGGACTATGAACCAAACGAACCGTCTTCTTTTCTCGTATATTTAGATGCAAATAACTTGTATGGGTGGGCAATGTCCCAATTTCTTCCTACAGGTAGATTTGAATGGGTGGATGTAGAGACGAATTTTAATATTGCGGATGACGCTGATCATGGATTTATTTTAGAAGTAGACATTGAATACCCTGAAAAATTACATGATTCACATTCAGATCTACCATTCTGCCCCGAAAACGTGTGTTTAGGTAATTCTAAAGAGAAAAAATTGATACCAAATCTAAACAAGAAAACCAACTATGTAATTCATTACAGAAATCTCAAACAGTGTATACAAAACGGTTTAAAATTACTTAAAATCCATAGAATATTACAATTTGAGCAGTCACCATGGATGAAGAATTACATAGATTTAAACACCTACATGCGATCCCAAGCGTCTTCTGAATTCGAAAAAGATTTTTATAAGTTAATGAACAATTCAGTGTTTGGCAAAACTATGGAAAATGTAATGAAGCGAGTTAACATCAAATTATTAAATCACTGGGAAAATCGTGGTAAATCTCAAGGAGTTCAATCTCTGATTGCGAAGCCTGAATTCCATAGTTTATCTGTTTTTTCGAATGACTTAGTAGCTGTTCAATTAAAAAAAACTAAAGTTTTTTACAACAAACCAATCTACCTTGGTTTTTGCATTTTAGATCTGTCTAAAACTTTAATGTATCAATTTCATTACAATTATATGAAAACCAAATATCACAATAATCTAAAATTGCTTTACACAGATACTGATAGTTTGCTTTATCAAATATACACCGAAGACTTTTTCAATGATATAAAATCGGAACTAAATTTATATTTTGATACATCTGAATACCCAGAGAACAACGTGTATGGCTTCCCTCTGGTCAATAAAAAACAATTGGGTTTTTTTAAGGATGAAAACAATGGAGAAATATTTAAAGAATTCATTGGTTTACGCTCAAAAATGTATGCCATAGATGTACAAAATAAGGACATTAAAGCTAAAGCTAAAGGTGTCAATAAATGTGTAACGGAAACATATAATCTCGATAGCTTTAAAAAATGTTTATTTAAGAAAAAAATTAAATATGATACAATGTTGCGTTTCAAATCAATTAAACATATTCTATTCACACAAAAAATTACCAAAATAACGCTTTCCCGTAATGACACGAAACGATATATATTAGAAAATTCTATTGATACTCTTGCGTGGGGTCATTATAAAATTCCTCACGATGTACTTTGAATTGTATTTCATTTACACAAAACATCCAATAAAGTGTCTATTTTTGTGTAATGTGTATATTATTATTTTTGTAAATTTTATAGGTTAGTTTAGTAATAATAAAATAAATGTATTAAATGATAAGGAAAATCTTGTAACAATTAAAATTTGTTTTGTGTGTCTTTTTAATAAATGTACTTCTTTAAAAGAAGAAATCAACGAGTAATTTGTCATTTGATTTCAAATCGTTTTCTTAGCAACACCCTTCTCACGTTAATCAAAAAATGATTCATTTTTACCATCCTTTCACTACCATTGTAGCTGGTCCGAGTGGTTGTGGTAAAACAAAATTCGTTACTAGTTTTATTGAACATTCCAAAGAAATATGTAATGTTGAGTTTGATGAAGTGATTTGGTGCTATGATGAAATGCAACCCCTATACAATCTAGTAAATGTGATTTATAATCAAGGAATACCTGATATGTCCATGTTTGATGGACTTAAACCCAAACTAATTATAATAGATGATTTAATGAGGGAATCAGGTGGACGTCTTGTGGATATTTTTACAAAAGGCAGCCACCACAGAAATTTAAGTCTGTTTTATATTACACAAAACATATTTCACCAGGGTAAAGGTCAACGTGATATGTCTTTGAATACAAGTTATTTAGTGTTTTTTAAGAATCCTAGGGATAAAACACAAATACGTCATTTGTCTCGACAAGTATACCCAGAAAACTCAAAGTTCGTTGATGAAGCCTACAAAGATGCTACTAAAAATGCTCACGGCTATCTCATGATTGACCTAAAACAAAATACAGATGATATGTGTCGTTTTAAAACTAAAATATTTCCATTTGATGGCCATTGCACAGTGTATATTCCAAAGAAAGGATTTAAATATAACACGGATCATCAAGTTTTAGTCAGTTCTAAATGATGCATTCGAGGGTGAGCACCTATAAACATTTACTAGAAGCACTAAAGTTACTAAAACCAAAATATCGCACAGCTTTGCTTAAATCCTGTGATGATGAGGAAATCAATATCATTTGTGAATGTATCTATAACGTTCTAAAGGGGAAAATTCCTTTAGATAACAAAGAAAAATCTAAATTAAAAAAATATAAGGATATATTAAGAAAATTAATTTCAAAAGGCAAAAATAAGCTTAGAAAAACCGTTATCATTCAGAAGGGGGGTGCATTTTTACCAATCATTTTAGGTGCCGTTTTAAGTGCTTTGGTAAGCTCCTTATCTTAGATACAATGGAGAATACAAAGAAAATGTTGTTAGTTGAACCTGAATTTATTGAAAGACTTAAAAAAAGTGAACACCAGGCTGAAAATTCATCATCCCGTCTAGATGGAGAAATGCAAAAAATTCTTAGAAGGAAAATAAATGATCGTGAAAAGTGGACATTATATTCTCAAGCACTACAACGATTTTTACTTTTTGCTGAGGCAGATAGAAGACCATTTAAATTACCGATAGTGATGGATGAAGTGAACCACCTTACTAACGAGAACTACAACGTCTTTTCGAAAGTTAACAAAAAGGAGGAAGACGTTAAAAAAATGGATAATACCCAAAAAGATGAATCATTTACTCAGGACTTAAGCGGAAACCTGAATTTACCTGAATCTGAAAAAGATGTTTATACAACACCTCATGTTGGATCAAGGGTTGAATTACCTAAGCAATATTCTCCATCCTATATTATAGATGTTATACCTAAATCTTACAGGGTAAAAACTCAGACGCTACTGCAAAACATTATTGTAAATAGACCTAAAATTTGGTGGAAGGAGAACGGTGAAGTAGTTATAAATAATCAAACAATACCAAACAGTAATATTCTTGATTTGGTAGGCGATGTGCTTAGACCGCTTAAACGCTCAAAACCAGTTGGATGGGAAGATTTCGCTTGTCTTTTAAATGAGATAAAAGTCCCAGTGTCATGTATTGGTAACCCCTCAACGTTAGATTTTATTAATAAACTTAAATCTGCTGAATCAAACACGTCGCAAGCTTCTATTAGCGCTCAAAACTTATCAATAACAGAAAAAAACGCATCTACTCCTCTATCTACCAAACAAAAAACAAGATCTCAAAAGAAAGTTGATTGGGAGAAATGGACTCCTTATTAGACATAAATAGAATATACTACGATGTATCAAACCCAGCTGGATATAGTAGTTTAAATAATCTTGCAAAGGAAATGAAAGGTCAAATGAATAGAGGGGAAGTGAAAAAATGGTTGCAATCCCAAGAAGCGTACACTCTACATAAACCTGTTCATAAACGTTTTTCGCGTAACAAATACATCCTGTCTAACTACAATGAACTATGGCAAGCTGATTTAAGTGATATGCGTACTTATAGTCAATACAACGATGGTTATAAATATATTCTTTGTGTCATTGATGTATTTAGTAAATATGCATTTGCGAGAGCTATGAAAAAGAAGGATTCTGAGACGGTTAAAACATGTTTTGAAAGCATATTCGCGGAAGCAAATGCAACCCCTAGACATATTCAATCTGATAAGGGTACAGAATTCGTTTCAAAGGTGGTAAGAGATTATTTTACAAGTAAGAACATAAATTATTATACTACTAATAACCCCGACATTAAAGCTAGTATAGTTGAAAGGTTTCAAAGGACTCTTAAAACTAAAATGTGGCGTTATTTCACTCATAATAACACTTACAATTATACCAGTATATTACAAGACCTACTTTATTCATATAACCATACCTATCATTCCAGCATTAAAATGTGTCCAGTTGATGTTAACTCTAGTAATATAAGAACTGTTTGGTGTAACTTATATGAAAGAAAAAAATATAAACAACCGTCTTTAGAAATTGCAAAGTTAAATGTAGGTGATCATGTTAGGATAACTAAATATAAACATATATTCCAAAAGGGTTATGAAACAAATTGGAGTGATGAAATATTTGTCATTGATTCAGTTATCAATAGGTCTCCGTGGATTGTTTATACTTTAAAAGATTTGGAAGGCGAACCAATAATTGGTACATTTTATACCAAAGAATTACAAAAAGTGACCCATCACCCCTCCATCAAATATAAAATTGATAAAATAATACGCTCGCGCCGTATTGGTGGCAGAAAGGAATTGTTCGTGAAGTGGCGAGGTTATCCTAATAAATTTAACTCCTGGATACCGTCTTCAAGCCTAGAAACAATATGAGTGAAAACAGTTTTTACTTAACTTTATTGAGTAATAGCTCATCAGATTATTACACTGATAATACCACTGCGCATTTTTTAACAAAATTACCGAAAACCATTAAACTGGAAGGAGAATGGGTCGTGGGTTTAGTAGAATTCCAATACCCATGTTCCATGTATAATGTTCAAGAACATGAAAATACAATTTATATTAAAAGGAAAATTCGAGGACCTGCAGACAAGACAGATAAAATTGTTGATGCAAAAACTCACATACCAGCTACTTCGTATGATAGTATTGATCATTTTCTTGATGCATTCAATGAAAACCCACAACTAAAAAGCAAAGTTAAGTTTAGATATGACAAAATTACAAAAATGGTGGGGGTATCAACAGATAAAGAAATAGTCTCAGTCACAACAACACCCATATTAAGTTTACAATTTGGTTTTCGACCGAGATCAAATTTAAAAGAAATGTCAATTTGAAAACATCCTGCAAATTTATACTTAGGTTTACCCTCACAAATCTTCGTTTATACTGATATCATTCATCCACAAGTAGTGGGGGATGTTATTACATCATTACTGAGAATAATACCATTAGATCCTACTAAATTTATCTATGGTGCTTACAAAACACATATTTTCTCACCTGCTCATTACGTACCCGTATTACGAAGAGAATTCGATACTATAGAAATAGATATAAGGACAACTACTGGAGCGAGAATACCATTCCAGTTTGGATCTTCTTGCGTGAAGCTACACTTTCAACGGGTAAAATGAATTATAAAAGATCATCTGTGTCCTGCCCGTATGAGCATTACTACTCACATCAAGCTGGTACGGGCATAGGTATTGTTTACAAAGGTGTACCATATCAACGAGGACATGGGATTGGGAGTTTCTTGGGTGGTCTTTTTAGGTCTGTGCTACCATTATTATCAAGTGGTTTTAAAACAGTGGGAAAAGAAACTTTAGACGCAGGAATCGGCCTTTTATCCGATATGGTAAATTCGCGACCAATGGATAGTTCTATTAGATCTCGATTTAAAGAAGCAAGCACCAACTTAAAAAGAAAAGCAGATGAAAAAATTGATTCTTTGATGTCGGGGTCTGGGTATAAAATGTCAACAAAAAGACGTGGACCAGTCATTAACCTAAAAGCATCGAAACGAAGAGGAGGTAAAAGACTTAAGAAAAATAATATTGAAGATATATTTTGTAACTAAAAATGTCTTTCTTACATAGTCATTCATGTGAGTGCGCCAAATCCGAGTTAGACTTATTTGCTCTACCATCAACTCAAACAAGCATTGAAAGTGGTCAGTGGATTCATTACAAACCAATTTCATCTCTAAGTGACGATGGCCCTATCGAGTTTCTTGTTCCCGGGTCAGGAGATGATTACATCGATCTATCACATACTTTGTTGCATATAAATGCCAAAATACTAAATCAGGATGGAACAAAAATAAAAGCTGATGCAAATGTTGCTCCGGTAAACAATTGGTTACATTCCCTTTTTAACCAACTCGATATTTATTTAAATCAGAAACTAATTTCACCTCCAAACAATACTTATGCTTACCGAGCCTACATGGAAAATCTGCTTAATTATGGTCCAGCAGCTAAAAAATCTCATCTGACTTGTGGATTGTGGTATGAAGATACTCCCAACTACATGGACACGGTTGACTCCAATAATAAAGGATTTCACGAAAGAATGGAGTTTGTTAAAGAAAGCAAGGAAGTTGAAATGATCGGTCACTTGCATGGTGATATATTTAACCAAGAGAAATTTCTGATGAATGGTGTAGAAATACGTGTTAAATTAGTCCGTTCGAAAGAAACATTCAATTTAATTTGTCATAAGGATGGTAAATTTAAAGTACAAATAACAGATGCCAGTCTCATTATCAGAAGAGCAAGAATAAATCCGAGTGTATTATTAGCTCATCAAAAAGTACTAGCATCAACAACTGCAAAATATCCAATAACAAGAGCGGAAGTTAAGGTTCTAACATTACCCACAGGTATACAAGGTAAAACGTTGGATAATATATTTCTCGGGCAAGTTCCTAAAAGATGTATTATTGGATTTGTTTCAAACTCTGGGTTTAATGGTAATTTAGCTATAAACCCATTCAATTTTCAACATTTTCATATGAATTCATTTAGTTTGTATTTAGATGGACACGAAATCCCTTCTAAAACTTTGCAACCCTCATTTAACTCTTCAGGTTTAATAGCAACTGCTTACCATACTTTGTTTTCTGGAACTGGTATTCATTTCCATAACGAAGGTAATGCTATAAGCAGATCAAACTACGTGGGTGGTTATTCTTTATTATGTTTTGATTTGACTCCTGATTTATCTGCAAGTTCAACTTCACACTGGAATCTTGTAAGACACGGGAGTGTTCGAATCGAAGTTCGTTTTGATGCAGCTTTAAGTACTACTATCAACTGTATTGTGTATGCTGAATTTGATAACATAATTGAAATAAATAAAAATCGAGATATCACTGTAGATTATAACAGTTAGTAATTAAATAAATACAATGCATTCACACAATTTTGTCATTATCCATCGAACATTAACTGTAAAACCATCAGTGTTTAATTAATTATTTTTTATAATAATTATGGATTCAAATGAAATACAATTTTGTATGAATAAAATAAACCCGAGGTTTAAGTCAAATGTTTTTGCTGCAAACCGTATACCTGTTTGGGTAAATTTACCTGCTTTTATTATAAGCAACTTGGACCCGGATTCAAAGCCTGGCTCTCATTGGATCGCAATATACATTGATGTGAATGGATCTGGTGAATACTTTGACTCTTTTGGCCGAAAGCCTACCGGTTATCATAGGTTATTTTTAAATAGAAACTGCAAGAGGTGGTTTTATAACCATAAATCACTTCAAAATTATTTTACCTCCGTTTGTGGAGAGTACTGTTTAGTTTATCTTTATTTTAAGCTTCAAGGGAAAAAAATGTCTGAGTTTTTACATTTTTTTTCTGATAATTCTTTGTGTAATGATTTAGTTTTAAGGAATATGTTTAAACGATTTTTTGTGAAATAAAATAAAGTGTACAATGAAATAATGTTTTTTATTTATAAACATAAGCTTATACAAACATGGTTATACATAAACACTGTATTACAATAAAGACATTAAAAAAAGAGGTTAAAGCTAAACGTTTATGAGTATGCTAAAACTAATTAAAATATCCTACTACCTAAGACATATATAGTAAGGGGGAAAGAAACTAAATAATTACAAAAATAAAAAACTTAATCTACACAATCACAATTCATATCACTGTTTCTTATTGTCTATAAAATATCTCACACAGCTGTCCTTAGAAGATATTTGCTTTGTAGCGTTAAATATTATATTTTTAGCACTCTGTAGTTCACAATCATCTTCTAGAGTGAAATATTTTAATCTCATGTCTGCATGTTTCCAGTGTTCCGTGGGTGGGATGTTTTTAATTTTTTGCACGTCATATATCTCGATTTTAATTAAATGAGATGCATACGCCCCGTCATCATGTCCAGTCGATAAGTTAGAGACGCCATCCGGATAACTTTTACTCACATTAGAAGACCGCTTCAAGACTTTACACTGTTTTTTAGGTTGTTCAAAGAAGCTATCAATATTATTTGCTGCACGTTTCTTTGCGATGGCTTGTTTAATCTTCAAACCAACCGTACCTTCTTCATCGCTTGATTCGTCTTTATTTTCCGGGTAGTAATAATTCTTGAAAGTATTTTCAGATAACTGGAACAATATCAAACAATAATTTATTTAAACACTCACATACACAATTACACAATAGTTAAAACATGTTATCAACACAATTAAATAATTAAAGAGTAACAGTATTTGAATACTTACATCCATTATCACAAGTATTAGTAAAAACTTCGATAAGTAGAAACTTAGAGCTCTTAACTGAACTGGAGATCCGAAGACACTATATAAAAGAAGCCACAGCCTCGGCCTTTTTATATAAATTTGGGTTAAAAAAAACCTTACGGCGCTGGTGGGGAAAGACGACCAAGGCAAGTCTGAACAGGATTTCGGAGTGTGTTACCTGCTGTCCGATTTTTTGTTTGCAACCGAAGTAATGGAACAAAAGATTGAATTATCAAAAGAATTTAAACGACATTTTTGTTTGTGTATTCTCTTTTTATAAAAATCACGTGTAACTTCAAAATCTAATGATTTATATGTTTCTTGGAAACTAATACAAAGTATTTGATCGCCTTCTTCAAAGAAAAATTATAAAAGCTATTGTTTAAGAGCAGTCTTTATAACAAACACTTAAATAGAAAAATGAAAAAACCTTTGTCTAATAAATTTCTTAGATCACAAGAACTGTAACAATAAATTTCAGGGGGCGTTTTATGACTTTAGAAGGATAAAACTCAACATATAAAAAATAAAAGGAAACAATAAATCCCTTGAGAACATGAAACATAATGGACCTTTATAAATAACGCAATCAACCCCTTATAATAATGAAAGCAAGTAGACAGAAATTGCCGTTTGAATCATGTCTGTACAAGTTCATCTTCTATCTTCAATACAGACGTAATTTTAACCAAAACCCAAAATATTAAAAATAATAGGAAACAATGAATCCCTTGAGAGCATAAAATACAATATACCTACGGTTGGCCAATAAAGCAATCACGCTGTTATAACAATGATTTCAAGTACACAAATATTGTCACATTAGATCACAATATTTGGAATTATATCAAGTCAGTTAACAAGAGAATTTAAAGCTTAAAAATAAATACAAATAACATACTATTAGTTTAGGTGTTATCATATTAAAAAACAAATTAAAATGTGTATGTAAAAACAAGCTGTATAATAAATCAGAGGTACTAAGTTTGGGTAGATATGCTTAATTCAAACTATAAAATAAGATCGCAAGTATGTAACTTACTCACTACAAGAGGTATGAAATAAGATAGGATAAATATATATCAAAAATAAAACTGTATTAATTAAATGATGATATCAAACATATTTAAAAGTGATAAAGGACTAATACGTTTGAAAAATATTAATTAAGTCAGATATTTAATTGAAACTGACAAAGGTTCAGGAAGTTTGATAAATATTAATTAAAGTATGACATCAAAATGAATACCTAAAATATATTAAAGGGAATAAGGAGAAGTAAGTTAAAATACCATTTGACAAACATTACGTAGTATCGCTATTGATCGAAATGGAGACTGTACGCATAGTAAAGAAAGTGTAGGTATGGAAACCCTGTATGACCTAATACCTATACCTATGAATAGTCTAGATTATTCCAGAGCTATATCTGTACCTGATTAAAATACCTATAGCACACGCAAGGTCGCAAGGTAAGGGTTGTATGAACGAAGACTGTACACATAGTAAAAAAGTGTAGGTATGGAAACCCTGTATGACCTAATACCTATACCTATGAATAGTCTAGATAATTACAGAGCTATATCTGTACGTGATTAAAATACCTATAGCACACGCAAGGTCGCAAGGTAAGGGTTGTATGAAACGAAAACTGTACACATAGTAAAAAAGTGTAGGTATGGAAACCCTGTATGACCTAATACGTATACCTATGAATAGTCTAGATTATTCCAGAGCTATATCTGTACCTGATTAAAATACCTATAGTACTATCACGAAAAGAGAAAGGCAAACGTAAGTCGCAAGGTAAGGGTTTTATTATGGTCCTGAACCCGTGCTCCGAGAACAATGGGAGTCGGGAGTCGAAGGCACAACACAATAAGACAATAGAGATGCGAGCGAAGGGTTTTATTGGGGTGTAATTAAGCGTGCTTTGTGCATGTAGAGAGCCACAGAAGTCGTACAAGGAGTGTTTTGACAGTGTGGAGACATAGCGCAAACGTTCTAAGTGACCCGGTTTTTTTTTTTTTTTTTTTTTTTTTTTTTTTATTTTTTTTTTTTTTTTTTAGGTTTGAACATACGGGCACACGGGTTTGGGAGGGCGGCAGGCTAGGGCGGACTAGGGCGGGCTAGGGCGGGGCTGGTTCCGGCGCTTTCCTTCTACTTATTTCCTCGTGACAAGTATTTATTTCTTTTACCAAAAATATGATTCTTCGCTTAATTTTTTCGCGTTTTCGCGTTTTCATGAAATAGAAATACAAAAATGTATGGTTTATTGAGTATTTAAATAAGAGAGATTGAACTTTAATCAAACAAGTATTATCTTAGGTAAAAGAAAACTAGAAAATCTGTAAGAAGATATTCGCTTCGTTATATTTAAAAATTTATTTTATTTTCGTTAAAGGAAATAAATATTTGTCCCCAGGAAATAATTTCAACATAATAAAATATGTCTTAGATTGAGAATATCCCGGAAGCTTTTTTTTTCAGTGCGGCAGTGTGTCGTCGCAGTGCCAATAGCTAGAATAGATGTGTCCGCCGGATTTGTCCGACGGATATGCCCGGCGGACAGATCCGTTCGTGTATGGCCCTATTCAGATATGTCCACAGACAAAACTGTGTCCAATTCTCGCCATACACGCACGGATTTGTCCGCCGGGCATATCCGTCGGACAAATCCGGCGGGCACATCTGTGCGTTTATCCCTAGCTAATAGAGGCGACACACCACCAGCCGTACGTATGTACACAAACAATTTGGGACCTGAAACCTATTGGATCCTCATACTTCCGATATTGTTTAGTTTTATAAGACACATAATTTTAAACAAAAAAAGACCCGACTTCACTTAGAATCCGCTATTCCAAGAGGAAGTGGCAGAGTTGGTAAAAAATAGCGAAATCACTATAGGTCTGCCTATAATAGTTGAAGAGTTCCCTCGATTTCTCCAAGATCCCATCATCAGACCCCGACTTGGTGACAATGGGACCATCTAGGGGATACACCCGTTCGATTAAAAAAAAATTTTGAAAATCGGTTCACGATTCACGGAGATATCGAGTAACATACTTACATACAAAAAAAAATATAAAAAAATAATTCAGTCGAATTGAGAACCTCCTCCTTTTTTGAAGTCGGTAAAAAATGGGGTTGGCTGGTTGAAAGTCTTTACAGATGGCGTGGCGCCAGCATAGCTTGTACCAGTCAGTCCTACCAAAAGTGTCAAACCCTTGTTTTTTTTTTGGAATTTTCTGACCTTGATGCTGGCTCTTTAAGCCAAATCTCATACACCAATACTAATGACAGGTACAAGATATGCTGGCGCCATCTGGCCAAACCGTTTGACAGTTGCCAACCCCATTGGATAGAAACAGTGATCTAAGCTTCAGTGAGCTTGAAAGAACTTAACCTTCCAGTTAGATTTCATTTCTTTCATTAGAGAACCGTTTACGAGATTGGCATAAATTGACATTGATGTCCTTGATGGAATTCGTATTGTTAGATATCTGTCAAAATAGCTCCTTATTAGAGCGATGGGATGATGTAGGTGCAGGCCTGACAACATACAGCAAGCCTATGAGACACTCTTTAAAATGAGATAAAAGTATATGGCTGTCTTATGTTGGCAGACCTGTCATACATCTGAAGAGTTGATTTGTGTTTGTGCCAATTCTATTGTAAATTAATGTTTAATAGACATGACAAAATATAACTAATTATAATAATTGGTATTTATTAAAAAACAGTATTATAATATAATTAAGGATAAATACTAAAACGGAACTTTGATTGATAACACAAAACGCAAATGTCAAAGAGGAAGCCATATTGTCTTATGAAAAAAAACCCTTGTAACAAAAACGTTCATAAAAAAGATTATAATCATTATTCCAGTTAAAAAGTGTGTTATTTATCTCAATATCACCCGAAGATATTAGTATTAAGCTATGTTAATACATATAAATAAAATATAACCTATATTAAAATACCCTAAGGTAACAACGACGGAAAAAGGCCCAACGGAATGACCCTTATTCCCTGGTGTAGTGCAGCCACAGCAGATTTCAAACTGAATTAAGTTAAAAAACACTAGAAGGAGGATATTGCAGAACTTTCACGAAATCCAGATAAAACTGAAATCATGTTATTTTAAAGTTTCCAAGAAAGATAACAGTCCAAGTATTTTATGATATTTAGTTCAAAAGGCTATCAGAGAATAAATATTAACAATGTTTATTAGTTGGGACATGCGTGTGACTCAACCTGGTTAATTACTGTTGGGTATTTTTAAGCAGCAGATATCGGAAACTACAGGCCAATAAGTATAACTTCTACGATGTATAAAGTTTTCTCAAAAATAATCCTAAATCGAATCGCACGGACACTGGATGAAAAACAGCCAATAGAGCAAGCTGGTTTTAGGACGGGATTCTCTACCTGTGACCACCTTCATAGCTTATAACAAATATTTGAAAAAGTACATGAATACCCACAGACAATATAGTTACATAACTTTTATAGACTTCTGTAAAGCATTTAATTCTGTCATACATGAATATCTGTGGGAGGCTCTATATCAAGACGGCGTCTCTATCGATGTGATTCTCACACTCAAGGCAATCTACGAAAACAGTTTTGCATCCATCAAACTGGAGAAGAAAGGACGTCCGTTTCCAATTAACCGAGGAGTGAAACAAGGAGATCCAATCTCACCTAAACTTTTTAACTCTATCCTGGAATACGCATTGCATCAAATCAAATGGAAAAAGTACGGAGTACAAATAACCGATCGGAAACTAAGTAATCTTCGCTTCGCGGATGATACAATACTTCTCGAAACATCAGCAGTACGTATGCAAGAAATGTTCTCAGCGTTAAATGAAAAATGCAAACAAGTCGGACTAGCCATAAATAAAGAGAAGACAAAAACAATGTCGAACTGCGAAGGAACATACGAAATAACGATAAACAATGTTACCATCGAAAGAGTCAAAAATTATATAGGAAGGAAATTCCTATACCTAGGAAGAATATTCTCTTTTAATGACAGCCACAACGAAGAATTAAATAGAAGAATATCAAACGCATGGAAACGATTTTGGACCCTAAAATTTATATTTAAAAATAAAAAATAACAATAAAAACGAAAATAATTGCTTTTCATAGCTGTATACTCCCAATACTTACTTACGGAGCACAAACCTGGAGGCCAATTTTTGACTTTCGAGCGCCCGATTTCAAAAAGTTTAAGCTCGAAAATAATCGCACACAAAATCTTACCGCCAATTTTTTCGCATGAAATTAATAGTTTAAATACTCATGATTTTAAATTCCTATCGCGTTTATTTTTAAAATATAATTCCATCGAATAAAAATTCTGAGTTGTAAATGTCACTTTCGAGTACTCGAATCTCAAATATCACCCCCCTCTGGGCCCTAACTAAAACACAAGCAAAAATACTCAAAATTACACAACGGAAAATGGAGAGAAGTATTATAGGATGCAAACTAATAGATAAAATCTCTAACAAAAAGTTAAGGCAAATAACAGGCACCACGGACGTCATTAGAAAAGCGAAGAAATTGAAATGGGACTGGGCCGGACATATCGCAAGACGGAAAGATAAAAAGTGGACTCAGTCAACTACAAACTGGTGCCCGAAACACAACACAACAAGGCGTCCAGGGAAACCCCGAACCCGCTGGAAAGACGAACTGACAAAATTTGCTTCAAGCTCCTGGACCAAACTTGCCAATAATCGGAACATGTGGAATAAGATGGGGGAGGCCTTTGCCCAACAATGGGATGATCTGTAACATAACTACAATACACCTATAATTTATTATTTTTCTTATCTAGCTATGAATCTATGAATAATCTCTTAATCTAGTAATAACTATGAATAATGTTTACAACTATATAAAAATGCATATAAATCATATAATATTCGAGTAATTAATTTATTAATATACTATAAGTTTACAATAACATAACATATATGTAAACAAATATGTGATGTTACAGAAGGCTTAATAAATAAATAAAATTTTTAAGCAAAAAAATTTAGGAAAGGTTGGCGTAAATTTAGTTTTTAAATGGGTCCCGACTGTTTAATGTCGCTTTATTGCCTCTATCATTGAAGAATTACCACTCTACTGCCCTGGTTACACCTACCGAGTACAGTGGCGAGTCAGTACTCTCGACCGAGTACTCGCAAGGTGTAAACACATCGCCTTCATCGCCGAGTACTGGACCGGGCCATTTTATGGCTCCTCTACATGATGGGCCATCATAAGGACGCAGCTATGCGTTAGAGGGAGCTAACGATATTGCTATCTTGTTCCATCGTATAGCTGCGTCCCTACGATGGCCCATCATGAATGTAGAGGCAGCCTTACTCTCTCGGCCAAGTGGCATTTTGCTGTCTCGCCACTGTACTCGTTAGGTATAACCAGCAGGCTTATGATGGCAGTAGTTGTCCGCCGATAACTTGATAAAAAGCTGACAACTTGACACATTGTCATGTTTTGCTGTGTGAATGTGTCAAGTTGTCAGCTTTTTATCAAGTTATCGGCGGACAACTACTGCCATCATAAGCCTGCTGGCCTTACCTTAAATTACCACTGCCTACTTAAATATACACACTGCCTGCGTAAATTCAACTCTAGCTATGGCCATGTAGGCTCCAAAAACTGGCAGTAGGTAATAATTATTAGGTCTCTGTTCCTCCTCAATCTCCTCATCCTTCATACAAGGGTACCAGTACAGGATGTACCTAACTAAAATGCTGGTGATTATTTTAAAGACATAATTGGTATCATATTCTAGTTAAGTAAAAGAAAATAAAAGAAAAAAAATGGTTTCGTATGGAGGGTTGGCCGGCTAATTAATATGAAACAGTAACGAAAGAACGAAAAAGAAATTTACCTATTTTTACTATGGAGCAAATTCCGATTTCCGAGCCCTGATGACGTGTCCCATACAATATTTTTTTAACGCGACCATTTTTTTTTCTCCCACTTTTCCTTACTCGCAATACGATACCAATTATGCCCTTAAACGGATCACCAATATTTATGATACACCCATAGAAAAGAACGGGCACATCATCATATCCTATGGCTTTATTTCACTGCGATCTTCATAAATTCGTTATTAGCTCGACCGTTTTTCGACCAGTCTTCTGCTGCTGAGGCAAGGTGATGAAGTTCCTTCAGGTCGCCAGAGAAACAGTAAAGCGGGCACTGTTCGACAATGTGAAAATCAGGTTTGATCTGGGGCGCCGCAATCACAGGCTGGGGAGTCTCTTTAGCCCCCATTTGATCAAATGGTGGTTAGCCCGCCTATGCCCCGTAAGGAATCTGTTCAGTTTCACTTCACCCATACTGATCGTGGGGCTTCAAAACCTGCGGGCTTTCTTGTTGGGTCGGGACACAGGTTCATGCACGGATAGTCCCCATGATCGTCGCTAGGCTGACTATTAAATAAACTATTGTAATTGGTATTCGGTGCCACAACGCCCGCAACGCCATCTGTTGAGAGTCTGGACTAGTCTTGAGTTGAGTTATTTTAGGCTCAAATCACACCTAGTGGAATGGAGTCAGTAAAAGCCTGTCACAGGCGGAGCTATAATATATATTATAGCTCGGTATCTTACGATTATATTTTACGTACTATTTGACAGAGTCCCCACATGGAGCTATAATATATATTATAGCTCGATATGTTACGATATATTTCGATATATTTTGGGTATATTGCCTTCCTTCTCTGGCGTGACGTACAACCGATATATCTTTCTCTCTTTTCATATCTTTGCCGTGTGTGATGCCGAGCTATACGATAATATATAGCTCGGTATCTTACGGTATATTAATATATATTATAGCTTAAAGCCCGTCACAGATGGAGCTATAATATAGCTCCGTCCGTGACGGGCTTTAATGTATGGAGGCCATAGACAAATTTAAGCTACCATCGCTAAAGCTCCATACATTACTGCCTCCATTCCACTAGGTGTGTTTTGAGCCATTTTGGTGGCGTCGCCAAACAAAATCTATTGGAGACTGCGTTAGTGAAACGATAGATGGCGCTAATACCTTAGCCTAAAATACGGGAACCACACGGGAACGCAATTTATAAAACATTGTCAATTTTATTAATATGTATAGTGAGATATTTATTCTATAGTTCTTAACTTAAAATGGTTTTAACAACTATTTTAGTCGAAATATTATATTACATTACACACAGACCCTCTGACAGACCCCATACGGTGGCGCCAATTTCATTACGAATTTACGAGCAATATCGACAACTTTCAAGATGACTCGAGCGAGAATTTTCTAGATTACTTACGTAGTGTCTATGTTAGTACCGCTATTCAACACGAGATGGCAATTAACTCAAACGACCCGAAGAACATACGATTAAATCGAGAAGTTGTGTTCTAATAAGCGTGCTATACCTGTCGCGAACATTCTCGACGCGACCGGATAATGGACCTTGCACTTGAACCTTCTAGCACTGTCCGGGCGAGCAAACTAGGTGGCGCTGTAGCGCGTGCCTATAAATACGGTGGAACGCCGGCATGTCACCAGTCGCAATTTGAATAGAGCAAGCGTAAACTTGAGAACAATAATAACAAAGAGAACCAGAGCGTATAGTCAAAATGTCGATCATTCCGCACTTTTACGACTGGGAACGGCCTCTTCGTAGTTTGGAGAGGGATTTCTTCAGATCGGATCCTTACATCGACTTCCCATACAGTTCTATGGTGCCACGGAGCTTCTTCGACCCTGAGCACTTCTTTAAACCCTGGAACAACATGCTGCGTCCATTTGAGCAGCTAATGAAGCCAATGGAGCAGTTGTCTTCAGCTATGAATCAATTGGCGCTGTGCGACGGCTCGATAACTTCCGACGACGAGAAATTCCAAATCAGTGTGGATGTGCAGCATTTCAAGCCAGAAGAAGTCAGCGTCAAAGTGATCGACAAACATGTTATTGTGGAAGGTAAACATGAGGAGAAGCTGGATCAACACGGCTACGTTTCGAGGCAGTTTGTGAGAAGATACGCATTGCCTGAAGGATGCTTGCCTGACACAGTACAGTCCAACCTATCTTCCGATGGTGTTCTGACTGTCACAGCTCCAAAAGTGCTAGCGCTGCCATCTACCGGCGAAAGGATCGTGCCAATAGCTCACACGGGGCCCGTGCAGAAGCGAA
The DNA here is from genome assembly GCA_911728535.1 of Pammene fasciana. Taxonomy (NCBI): domain Eukaryota; kingdom Metazoa; phylum Arthropoda; class Insecta; order Lepidoptera; family Tortricidae; genus Pammene; species Pammene fasciana. Next base: position 18,907,678 of record OU452276.1, on the reverse strand, counting down.
TCGGATCTTAGGTGCTTAAGTGTTTCAAAGATGTGATTAATTTTCTAAGACTGATTAATTTGAAACTGTAAATTTTAACCGCCTCTTTATGTTGTAAAATAAATTACATTTAAAACAATTAAGCGTTTTCATTAATTATTTACCTTCCGTGCCTACTGCGAAATGTTAAGAGATAGAACCAAATATGCAATAGTGTTAAAAATAAAGTCGAATTTATTAATAATGCTATATGCCCATTAAAATACAATACATATCTATCAAGGAATTAGTTCTAGGAGTACCATAAAGCCCGTCACATCACAGACGGAGCTATAATACATAATTATATGATGACGAACTTTGATGTACCGCGAGCTAAGTGATTCGACCACAAAAATCCATCACAACCCATACGATTGATAAGTCTTTTTTAACCGACTTAAAAAAAGGAGGTTCTCAGTTCGACCCGTATGTTTGTATGTTTGTTTGTATGTATGTTTGTTCGCGATTATCTCGCGTTTGGCTGAACCGATTTTTGGTCACTCTGTATAGGTACGACCAGGGGGGTGATTTTTGAGATTAGAGCACTCGAAAGTTTTAAAGATTTAAAACTCTGAACAAAACGATGAAATTATGTTTTAAAAATAACAGCGCTGGAAATTTTAAATCATGATTATTTAAACTATTATTTCCATGCCAAAAAATTGGCGACAAACTTTTGTGTGCGATTATTTTCGAGCTTAATTTTTTTGAATTCGAGCGTTCGGCTGCCAAAAATCGCCCCCCTGAGACCAGTTTTATAAAGCTACAAGTTACAATTTACAAGCGGAAGAGACTTCCGCTTGTAAATTGTAACTGTATAAAACTGGCCTCTGGAGTAACCATGTTACCGCAAGCTAGGAGACTCGAGTAGGTACGTACGCAATTTTCAAGATTTGACCACGAAAACCGTCAACCTATACGACTGACTAGTACCTACTATGTAAGTAAAGAGAATGTAATAAAATAGCAATAAAAAATATAAAAAATAATACCAATATAAAAAAATATAAAAATAAAAATTTAAATAATCATAAATAAATATATAAAAGAGGTAAACTGTGTGTACAAGAAAATACTTAGTCATATTTTATAGAATCCACAAATAATTCATTACATAAACCTACGCGTATTTCAGTAAGGATGTACAAATATAGGCCGCAGACTATAATTAATTACCCACGCGATAAAAATAGGTGACTTATTATTATTTATTTATACTGCAATGAATACATTCCATACTTATTTCAAGTGCAGATTAGTGCAATCTCTTGGCTTGTTCGGTATATGTTGATGAGTGTGTTCTATTATTGTATTGGCAGAGCACCAGCTCTTTCGATATTTTCATTAGTCAAAATATTTTTGATTCGTATTAATTTATGCTAAAAATACACCTTTAATATAGTACGAAAGTAAACAACCATGTATGTAGAGTGACACTAATGTAAAATTTTACGGTTAGTCACTATACCGGAGTACGCGAATATCTCATACATACTCAAATTTGATTTGAAGACAATTGCCCAAAGTATACAAAATAATATCACACTTACGTAAAATATATCGAAAGATACCGAGCTATAAATATTTTGGTATATTATAGCTCAGTATCTTACGATATATTTTACGTACTAGTTAAAGCCCGTCACAGACGGAGCTATAATATATATTAATATACCGTAAAGCCCGTCACAGACGGAGCTATAATATATATTAATATACCGTAAGATACCGAGATATATATTATCGTATAGCTCGGCACCCCACACGGCAAAGATATGAAAAGAGAGACAGATATATCGGTTGTACGTCACGCCAGAGAAGGAAGGCAATATACCTAAAATATATCGTAATATATCGGTATCGGTATCTTAAGATACCTTGCGTTAATATACCAAAATATATATTATAGCTTCGTGTGTGGGGTCTGTCAAATAGTAGGCAAAATATATCGTAAGATACCGAGCGTTAATATATATTATAGCTCCGTCTGTGACGAGCTTAAGATACCGAGATATATGTATATTATCGTATAGCTCGGCACCCCACACGGGAAAGATATCAAAAGAGAGAAAGATATACCGGTTGTACGTCATGCCAGAGAAGGAAGGTAATATACCTAAAATATATCGAAATATATCGTAATATATCGAGCTATAATATATATTATAGCTCCGTGTGTGGGGTCTGTCAAATAGTACGTAAAATATATCGTAAGATACCGAGCGTTAATATATATTATAGCTCCGTCTGTGACGGGCTTTATATTATAGATGCGTGTGTAGAATCTTGTCTAATCTGTCCTGTGAGGTAATTGAGGTTGAGGTAGGCTCTACAAAGCATCAAAATCTGGTCTGGTAACCTGAAGCCCACCCACTTTCTTCATTCATCTATCTACAGGGTGTAACAAAAATACTGGTGATCCGTTTAAGGGCATAATTGGCATCGTATTGCGAGTAGGAAAAAGTAGGCGAAAAACTTTTTGGCCGCGAAAAAAATTTTTTTTTGTATGGGGTGAGTCGTCCCAGCTGGCCAACCCTCCATACAAAACCAAAAATGTTTTTCGCGAGAAAATTATTTTTTCTTTGTTTTTCACAATAAGAATACGATACCAATTATGCCCTTAAAAGGATCACCAGTATTTTTGTTACACTTTGTATTTATACTAATTTATACGCCGTCTGTTGAATCGGCCAAACCATTCGGGAGGTAAATAGTTATTTTCTGAATTTATTTTTGCTATAGTACACCAGATTCTTAATTACCTGTTAACACCTAACCTACCCACACGTTACGTGCTCATTCATAAAAAATGTGCACGTTGATTTATCTTTGGTCTGATAAATATCAAAACAGCTCGTCTCATTAGCTAATGTAATGTTATTTAAGTAGGTAACATAACTAACATAAGTTACATAAGCTACTGTGACTGTAGGTGGTCAATATATGGGAATCTGCGCAATGGTTAACTGCGTAATACATAACGTCGTATTGTTTTATACTACTAGTAGTTTTTTATTGAAACGTCGTCATGTGAACCGTTTGTATTTTAGGGTTATTTTATTGTGCTAGTTTCCCGTCCATTCTAGTTACCGTCCACTTAATTAAACTGCTATTATATATACTTATGGGCACGCAAACCTAACAACTTAACAAGACCATTTTTCAGGCCGACTGTAGTGACTGTACTTTACGCTTTTAAATTTAATAATCCAAATAATCTACCAGGTGCGACACCTATCGAGCATAAAAAGAAGTTGATCGTCTATTAGCTGCGTTCTAGACTATTTTAAAATTACGATAATATCATTTAGTTATATCGGACAAAATATGAATATAATTTATAAATGAAGATCTTTCCCGAATGTCTCGAAAAGGATAGACTGTAAGTGAACTTTCTCGAAACTTGTAACGTTTTACCCGCCATCTAGTGGCGAATAGCACTAGTAAGAACATTGCACCTCAGGTTACCTCAACCTTTTGTGCGAGGTTTAGACTAGCAAGTTTACTTCCGGCAAGTAGGGACGCAGCTATAGTTCAGAATAAGACCTAAACACTCAGAGCTTTAAACCAAGCGGAGTAGTCATTGACAGACGTTTATTTGACGTGGCTATTTTGACGTTTCGCACATATTTGACGTTCCCCTCCCCCGCAAAAAACAGCAGACTTTTTCCGAAAGAAATGAGAGCGCGTCTCGCATCCGGTTGGTTTAATAATCAAAGCCTAAATATCACTATTTCATTCTAGAATATAGCTGCATCACTACTTGCCGCAAATAAACTTGCTAGTCTAAACCTCGCTCGATGCTACAATATAGCAAGTTGTAAGTTCATTTAAGATTAACAAAATAATAATTACTAGTAGCCCGCCTCGAACTGAAAATTCACGATTTACTTGCAAACGAATCGACCATTACAACAACACTCTTATAATGATTTCTGCACGGTTTCTAACTTCATCAGGGATCTAAACCGGTATTTAATAATTTAATAATTCAGATACATAAAAATACGGAAAAGGTTTGGCAGCCCTGCCCTGCAAACACACAGTGTTTTCTAGAAAACGTGCGAAGTTGCGAGCAGCACGCGTTTCTAGAAACATCTATTAGCTGACAGATGGCGCTGTAGCCAACGTATAAATACGCGAGCCGGTCTGTTGACAAACGTCATTCAGAAAAACAAAGTTGTGTGAATCGTGTCAAATCGATACCGGCGAGTTAGCATAGCATATAACTCTGCTAATAAGTGAAATTGTGTTTGAAATTTTGAAGTGTCGTTGAAAAAATGGCTTTCTATCCTCTATACTTGGAATACGAGCGCCCGCGTCGACCACGTCAACTGGTAGACCAACACTTCGGGCTGGGGCTTACTCCTGAGGACTACCTGACCATCATAGCTTTACCGCAGAACAAGGAGTACTACAGACCCTGGCGGAACCTCCAGACAGCGGCCCGTGACATCGGCTCAACTATCAGAGAAGAAAAAGACAAGTTCCAAGTGAACTTGGATGTTCAGCATTTTGCACCTGAAGAGATCTCAGTGAAGACGGTCGACGGTTATCTAGTCGTAGAAGCTAAGCATGAAGAAAAGCAGGACGAGCACGGGTTTATATCGAGAAGTTTCTGTCGAAGGTACGCTCTGCCTGAAGGCATTGAGGCTGATGCTGTGATCTCAAAGTTGTCTTCAGATGGTGTGTTGACCATCACGGCGCCTCTAAAAGCGCCTCCTAAGGCGTCTAATGAGAGACTAGTTCCCATTGTACAAACTGGGCCTGTGAAAAAGCAAGTGGAAGGATCGGAAAAAGAGGAGCAAGGATAGTAGACTTACCTATTAATTAGGACTTATTTAAATTTCGGTTGTACATTCCTACCACTGCCAGTGTGTTTAAATTAATAAATGTTTTATGTTATACTCGAGTCCTGTTGTTTAATTAATTAGCTATCGGGTACTAACACTTCCAATCATTAAATCGGTCGAGTACTGTCGTGCCTACCACGCCGACAACCACTAAAGTGGCTATGGCAGACACTCAAAGCAATTTTACTGTTGACAGATAAGGTTTAAATTAGTTTCTCATTAGATGTTGGCGTGTATGCCACATTTTGATGCGAGAGAGAAAGTGTTCAAAAGGTTAAGTAGTAGTATAAGTCAATTGTTAAGCCAAATTTAGATGGAGCCAGTGCTGGCTGCCAGTGTCAGCGCTGGCATGTTATTGTAAGCCAGCGCTACTGGCAGAACACCAGCCTATTTTTGTCAGAGCTGGCTTCGTCTAAACCTGGCTTTAGTTAAGTAGTAGTAAAGTAAATAAAATAATATATAAATAAATATTATGGGACAATCTTACACAAATCAACCTAATCCCACTGTAAGCTCAATTAGACTTGTGTTGCAATAGTTAACCTTTTCGACGCCATGTCAAACGCAAAACCTACCACTGACGCCACGACATCTAAATGTCAAAAATGAAGTTAAACTTTATGTGTGTGCATGTAGGTCTATTTTGCTCTGTGGTCGGTGAGCGATATATCGGTCTTTGGCGTTGGACCTGTGGTGCCGATATATACGTCTTTGGCGTGGAAAAGATTAAAGTAGCATTTTTTTATGGCTAAACTAATGTAGCGTCATTGTTACGGTGGTCCATGAATGTATGGATAAAAAAGAGTTTGATAAGTAGATCTCATTTCCACCAGGCTAATATTTTGTTCTCATACGAAATTACAATCTATATCTACAAGAGGTCATTTTATGACTATTTACTGGTTGATATTTCATATTAAGAAATAATTTCATACTGAATGAATAAATCTACCAAAAAAAAAATGAAAATTTTATAGTGCTGTTATTTATTTGGTTATAAGGCCATGTTCGATCAGTGTTGCCAGGGCTCTTGGGTCAAAAGTTACAGTTTGTCTCCCAAAAAGTCACGTTTTTGCGGCCAAAGTCACATTTTTGTTTTTTGTGGGTGGTGGTGGGGGGTGAAGACCAACAAACCATTTTATCTCTTTTCTACTGAAAAAAAAATCAGTATAAAAGAGCGCGAAATTTAATATTTCGGGTCACCACACACCTAGCGGAATTTGTCTATGGTAGCGGAAATTTGTCTATGGTAGCAGATTTTTTGTATGGAAGCCATAGACAAATTTCCGCTACCATAGACAAATTTCCGCTAATTCCGCGAGGAATTCCGCTAGGTGTGTGGTGACCCTTCAATGGGAAATCGACCTTGTTGCCTATATTTTCCATTTTTGCAATGTTGCCATAGGCAGCCAGCCTGACCTGTCCTGAATAATATGTGTCCTAATAAGTATTTCTTCTAGGCTCTTTTTTTTTACTCCAGGTTAGTCCAGATACTAAAATGACAGCACGGCCTGCTCCAAATCTGACTTGGGGTCACCACACACTTGTCAACTGATTCTCGGCTGAATGGCGCGATGTTTTTTTTCCAATGATAACTGAATTCCGTTCAAGTGTGTGTGTTACGCCTAAATAGGTATATACTTTGCCCGCTTTTGACCGCGAACCCTTCGTTCGTTCATCATTTATGTGTCACTAGAATTTCCAAGAGCGATAGAGAGGCAGGTCGTCAATTTTCAAATTTCAATTTTCGTTGTAGCGCACCGGAAAGAATATACTTGCAGAGAAATGGTGCAATCGAACTCTCATTTTAGTACTTATCGGAATAAATAACAGCTTACCCGTAGGTATTGCGGGACAGTCGTCGACAGCCTAGGATAAACAAGACCGACACGCGACATGAAACATTCGTAGATTCATTCGCAAATGTAGGTTAATGTAGCCCTACTGATACATTTGAAATTTGGTGAGTGACGGGAATTAAAAGAAGTTACCAATTTTTTTTTCTATCCTTAAAAAATATGCGTCACAAAAAATAAATCGGTTAAAATTTTGGATTTACTTAAAAAGTCACGAAAAACAAGTCACGCACATGTCACACGAGAGGGCCAAAAGTCACGAAAAATGTGACTTTTGTGACCAGTTCGATGGACTTTTATGAATGGGGATAGTGTATGGATTTTTTACACAACATAGGTATCCAGAGGTTTAATGACTGTAACGCCATCTGTACCATTTTCGTCACAATTCCAATTGCCTACTAGTGACATCTAGCTATGACATGTAAAAGCATCTAAAACAAACAACGGTTACTTTATCGCTTAGGTACCTATGCTATAAAAATAGTTCCAGCAATGTGCGATAGATGGCGCTTATATAAAACTAGGACATTATAGCATGTGGCATAGACCTAAAGATATAATGGACGGCCATAGTCTAAGAACTTTTTGAGGCTCTAAGTATTTAGCGCCATCTAGTTGAGAGCGACCTAAAGATAAGAGGAAATATCAGCTCCATCTAGTAACGACTAGTGTACTACTAGTACGCTATTACGCATGTAGCAGATGGGAGCTCCATAAAATTATAGGTAATTTTCTTGAATACAATAATATACAATTAATAGACGGAGAGCTGGCCACGGAATCCCTACTAATATTATAAATGCAAAAGTAAACTAGTTCAGAGGCGTTTTTTGAGATTTGGCGCCCCAGTCCATCAAGACCTGATGCACTGGCGCCCTGTACCCAGGCCATGGCCTCCTTTGCCCTAGGGTAAATACGCCTCTGACTTTGTCATATAACATTTTGGAAGGAAATAGGTTATTAGCTGTTCAGGGCCGTAGCCAGAATTGCAGTTAATACAAGGCCCTGTAAGCCATTTATTTATTACCAGCTTTTACCCGCGACTTTTGTCTGCGCGGAATTAATAATCCCCCTTTAACAAAAAAAAAGCTTGTACCCGAAACGGCTCAAGAAATTAAATCCGTGACTATATGTCAATCAACTTTTGTGATTAGTAATAAACTGAACTCATTAAAACCACAATAAAAACGATTAACGTCATGATGTGCTGAAATGGTAATTTTAAATTCATGCGCTGCATGCACACTGCAGGACCTCTATTCGACTCGACTAAGTGTAACACTAACATATGTCACCTCTATTGCGATGGTATTGCTGTTGGTTTTATCTGTCACATTAACAGTAGGTATCGCTCACTGATGACCGACCTCTTTAGTGCGTAGTCGTTCTTAGGATAGAGGCGCCCTTGGCTATAGTTTCTATAGGAATCGACCGTGTTAGTATATTTGACAAATAATCGTCTTAGCTGTCAGATATCTGTGCTAAAAGCGTTGGGGTACACAGATCGATACATTTATACATATTTTGATGAGATAATCTGAAAAATCATTCTAATCATTCAGCAGTAATACTACGCAAGAACTAAATGTAACAAGGGTTTGTATAATAATGAGTATTTATGGAACTTTTGTCATGATATACCTACTTCATCCATTTATATAAAAATATTCTCTTGCTTAGAATCTGATAATGTTAGCTCCGCAAATCTCAAACTGACACTGGCGCTAACGGGGCGCAAAGCGCAAGAGTGATACAAGCATCTTGTGTCCAACCACGTATCTAGTCCTACCAGCGCTCGCACATGCGCATTGCTGATCTGTGATTTTGACGTAAGTACCTATCTCACTGTAGTGAAGATTTGCGTCACTCCACACTAGCGACGGATCCACATGCGGCGCCGGTGCGCGAGCGAGATAGCGCTATACACATCCAGAGCGCTATCTCGCTCGCTCACCGATGCCGCATGCGGATCCGTCGCCAGTGCGGTAATCGACTTAGGAAGGGATTAGTAGGTATCATTTGTGACGTCATGGCAATGACTTTGTATAGTAAGTAGCAGGTATTATTTTTTATCTTGCAATTGCCCTAGGGCCTAGGGTCACGGAATGCACTGCTGCCTGTGAACGTGTAAACAAACAGAAATTTCGTTATCTACCTCTACTTACTACTTAGTTCTCGAACATGCAAGAGCAATAGAGAGGCACGGACGGGAGGCATACATACTAATCTCCCCTACACTCACTTATTTTTCGATTTTCGATCTTGCTTGAGCCTCTTGTCAGTGCCAGATTGGGCCATAAGGAAATTAAGCAATTGATGTACCTTTTAATTGAAAACGCCACATTTATGTTTGTCTGTTTATGAGTCATAATCTCATTCAGTTTCCACGAACTACAATTACTTAGTTATTCATTCGTGCGCTATTAACTTGAACAAATATTATTATATAACAAATGGCACAGCAATAAAGCTGTTTGTCCACTGCACGTATAATCGTTGCTTTACATTTTTTATTCATATACTTAAAGAAACAACTCAAAGTTAAAAAATAGCAAATGAAAGCGCGGTGGCAATAGAAAAGTAAATAAATGTAAACAAATATGGCTGGCTGACTGTGACTACTGCATTTCTAGGCAAAAGAAAAGCATTTGACACATGACACAATGTTATTTAAAAAAAAATGGCAGTTATAGGGACTGCCGATAGCAGTGAAAACTTAGAATTAGGAAATTTTAGGAAATAAATGATTTAAATTTTGACTTTGACCTCACTTCACCTCAGCCCACCTCACCTCACTTGTTTCACTTCACTTTATTTTACACTTACACTGTACATACATTTCATTTTACATGTTTCTCAATCGTATGGCTTGTGATGCGTTTTTGTTTTCGGGACGGTGTCGGTGACGCGAACCTATAAGATTTTCCCCTACCAAAAATTGCCCAACGCGGCTAAAGAAGTTTTCACTTCAAAAATCGTTTTCACAGAAATGTAAGTAATTAACGGTTATACTAATAATGAATGTAAATAACAAGTTTATATGTATAAACCAGGGATCAGGAACCTTTTTGCTCCATACAAAAATACCGGTATATAAACGTTCTTTGGTTACTTGTTTCTTTTTTAATTCGACAATGTAGGTAATAATATGGAGTCATTACCTACTTATATGATTGAGTTCTACACACATTTTTATATTATAATATTGGGCTAATATGGAGTCTTTGCAAAGAACAGTTCCCGATCCCTGATATAAATTGCCAAAGAGCCTAATGCGGAGACCCCGGAAATGTCTGTAATTTAATTTATGTTAAATAAAGATTTATCTTATCTTATCTTATCTAAAGAAACATGTTCTTAAAATTGCGTGATTGCGTTTGGTCGTTGAAAATGTTTTTTTTTTACTTTTCTATTGACACCGAGTACCTACACCGACCTTTCAAAGGTACTTCATTGATCAAAAAGTTTTGTTTGTTTACATTTTTTGAAAATCCATTCGGAATCAACTAATTTGTTAGTAGTATTGGTAAGTTTTTATAATGTGAAATGTCCGAATGATTCTATTATCCGATCCTAATATTCGGACATGTTTAAAAAAACAAACTACAATTGTAGATAATTAATCGTGTTGCTCTTCATAAATAGGTAATTTGTGTTACGATAACTTAATAACAAATCGAAAAGTAGGCGACACAAATATTTATTTGAAATTTATAGAAATGGCACAAAATGTAAACAATCCAATTAACCTTTACTTACTCCGTAATCAAACTCTTTCAAAGGAAAATGGTCAATTAAACACTGATAATAGTACTTGTTTAACTTATATTTACCTATCATTAGTAAAAAATATGTTATTTACCGTAAGTTTAACTATTCATGCACATTCTAGAAAAATTATGTAAACAGAGTTTAATGATAGCCAGTTATATTTGTTAATATTTTCAGAGTATCATACCTGAAAAGGAGTGAAACGAAATCCTTGTACTTACCTGTGATCAGCCGTTGTGTCTGTCTGTCTGTCACGGCCAATTTTCTCTGAAACTATTTGACGGATTTTACTGAAATTTGATATGTACCTAAATAATTGAATTTTAAATAAACATTAGATAATTTAAAAAAGTTATATCTACTTACTTACAAAATGCATTTCGTGACATCAAAAATAGCTCGCTGTGAGTTTTTTTTTATAATTAATATGAGACATAGATTAAATAAGTTTGAAGTTATTCAAGAAGAAACGCGACAGATACCCACTCCCCCTATCCCCTCCTCTATCTCTGAAACTTTAAATTCGAAAATGGCCTAAGTAAGGTACGAGATTGAAAATTTTAATCATGACACTATTGTATACAATTCTACGAGTGCTTAAAATAGGCAAACCGGTAAGAATTGAGTTCGACGAATGCCTTACACAACCTGCTGCTTCTATATAATTGAGTAACTTCGATCTCCCGGTGCCCCCGGTGGTTTGTGCCGGCGCCCCTCCCCGCACGCGGGGCGCGAAGGGCTGGCTCCGGCAACAGTGTTACAATATTGTATGGAAATCCTTTTTGTCATTGTTATGGATGCTAAATATGCGACCATCAAAGCTGTATCGAAAAGTAGGTATGCGCTAGTAATTTCGTCTACACAATCTCAATTCAAGCATTACAGTCGCCGAGTAGAAAAAATCTACTAAATTATCGCCGAAGCGGCTTTCTCGTATTTACCGCTTGAGTATGTATGTATATCAGCGTATATGCGTATAATTTAAAATCAAGGAGCGTACGGGCGTAAGCCGAAATCAAACACGGTATCAATATGCGTCGAAAAAAGTCCCTCCATGATTCCGTACCCTCTCGTGTGTATTAGGCTTTACAAATAAACAAATCGATCACAGCTGTACGTGTCCAAAACCTATCATTACAAAAATAACTCTATTAACTTAGAAATAGGGTGCAGAATCGCATGATGGACGGTTTAAAGAAATTTCACGAACATCGTCTCTGACCAGAGTGATAAGAAATGAACTTTAACCCAATGTAGCTAGCTATAAAATGGCCCGGACCCGTCCGAGCCGCTGTATAGAATCGAGTACAGAAGTGTTCAGTCGCATCGCAATGTACGCCCTTGTGTGTTTAAGTGTCCTAGCTTGCGCCCTTGCGGCACCTCAATATCAACTTTTTCGACCACCTCCGCCTCACCACCACCATCACCATGAACACGACCATAGCTCCGATTTGGATGACTTTATCGGCGAAGGCGTCTTCGACACCGGAAGGTTCTTCAACGACTTCAACAGAGAAATGGAACAGCTGGAAACTGCCATCCAAGAACTGATGAAGCACTTCCCCAGTCAAGCGACGTCTGGCCTCCAAGGAAACCAGTACAAAATCAACATTAACCTCAACGGTTTTGACGAGAAAGACATCACTGTGAAAGCTAGAGAAGGCTTAGTGATGGTCCAGGCGGTACATAAGACTGAAGATGGCAGTGAGAGGAATTATCTAGACGTGAGGACTCTCCCCTCGTTCGTGAAAGCTGAAACCGGCAGCTGGACTTATGGCGAAGAGCTACTGAAGATCGTATTCGACGTTAAAGAGAACACCATCACAACTGAGGTCTCAACAACAGAGGGTGTTGCTACTCAGGCGCCTGAACGCGAGGAGATGGAGAGCCATGAAAACGAGAACACTGATCAGGATGCTGACGTCGGAGCGCGAGGAGACACTGAGCTCATCACCAACGAGATCCCCAAGGGACAGGAGACACTGGAAGCTACCACGTATGCGGTCGACTTTAACAATGACGTAGAATTTGTGCCCGTGCGCTTAAACCATAATGCGCTGTAAGATTTTGAAAACTAAACTCAAAAATACTTAATTTTTGGCAATAGAAATCAAGAAAAGATATGGTGATGTTTAGAGTGATAAAACAAAAAATGCTATTAGGTAATGTTTAATTTAATATATGTAAATAAAAATTAAATGTGTTTGTTTTTTCTATCGTCCCTGCAGTAGTAATTTTAATTCATTTTTGGCATCGAGTTAGATTTATAAAATCATTGATTTTAGGTAATGGTGTGGTAGTCACCGGCTATTAATAGTCCGTCCGGTAATATTCCTACAGGAAGGCCGCAAAAATATGTGACACGCTCTTATTTGTAGGATCAAAAGAGCGTGTCACATATTTTTGCGGCCTTCCTGTAGGAATATACTATTCGCTATGTGCGAAGTGCATGGTGGGGGCAACGAGAACGATCGCAGTGCTCAATGTGACAAGAAATGAAACTGCAAATCCCCTGTCTGCTGTCAAAATAGTGAATCAGCCAGTTACATTTCATACAAGCAAGGAATACAACCTATTTATAAAAAAGGAAAAAAAGAGATTGACCACCTCCCCAAGAGATGGCGCCACAATCATGCACACAGCGAATTGCCGTAGACGTACTCTATCATGAATGTGTCTTGTTCAGACAAAGGCAAACGAACTTTATGTTACCTAGTTTTTTTGATTAATTTCAGGCATTCTAGATGCCTCGTTACATTCTAGAAACAACACGACAAATCGACAATTTGTAAACCTTATTTGATCGAGATAAGCACTATCCGCATTAATTAAGTGGCTGTTATTACAGTCGACGTCAAAAATATGTTTACACTTTTGGACCTTATTACAAAGGAGTATGGGGCAAAAGTGTAAACATATATCTGACGTCGACCATACATTGAGTTCAACGTTGACTGCGGTGATAAGGAGGGGTCACACAGAATCTACTTATTGTTTTTGAGAATATATATGTCGTGACGTACTCGAGATATCACAAGATCGGGGGTTTGTAAACTTAGTGTAAGGTCTGAGTGGACGCTCGAGTTGGGCGTCTAGCGGGGCGGGGCGTGCGGCGTGCAAACTCATAGTCGACGCTGCACAAAGTGTACGCTTGGCCGCAACGCTGCACGCTCCGAGGCACTCAGGGGTAGGGTTGCCAGGCCCAAAAATACAAAAGCCGGACTTCGCGCTTAATTTTACCCTAAAAGCCGGACATAACTTTTTGATAGCTAATTTTAGCCTTTTATAAAGCCGGACAGTTGTTCGAAAAGCCGGACAACAGTTTATACCTAATAAAAGAAACGATTACTTATTTATGTTTAGGGTAGGGTTATTTAGTCAACCAGGAACTAGGAACCCTAATAGTTTCGCCTGGTCCTTCTGTCCGCGGCTTAGTTCAGTGATCGTTAGTACAGTCGACGTCAAATATATGTTTACACTTTTTCATCTTACTCGTTTGCAATAAGGTGCAAAAGTATAAACATATCTTTGACGTCGACTCTACCCAGGCGATAAATATCCATTTTGGACAAAAACGAATACCCCTTTTTTACTTAAAATTAATGAGTTCTGCCTTTTGGAAAATGATAACTATTTTAATACACTTATTTGACAATTTTATCAACTTGTTAACAGGCCTCGGAGCAGTTGCTTCTTTACTTGCGGTCGACTTTCGACTCGTGCCACTCGCGCGGCAGTCAGGCGAAAAGCCTAACAAAAGCCGGACAGGCCGGACGAGCAAATATTTGGCCGGACACGCCCATAAAAAGCCAAACATGTCCGGCTAAAGCCGGACACCTGGCAACCCTACTCAGGGGGCCAATTTTTGACTTTCGAGCGCCCGAATTCAAAAAGTTTAAGCTCGAAAATAACCGCATACAAAAGCTTACCGCTAATTAAATAATTTCATCGTTTTATTCTCAGTTGTAAATGTCACTTTCGAGTACTCGAATCTCAAAAATCACCCCCCAGGTCTTGAACTTACACTACATGAGCGATTTCAGAAATCGTTTCATGTTCAACTTAACTAAAGTAGTAGGGTAGGGTAGGAATCGGTGACTCATGCGGGTACCTTGACTCGCGGCTATATTTCCTATACAGAACAGCAATATCTATCCGTCTCTTTCATTTTCCGGGAGCGCTCGACACTCAAACACGTGCAAACCAGTCACCCGCCCGCTCCCGCGCAGTGTACTTGTGCAGTGATTGATTATCGGTTTTTGCCATCAAAAAAACACTTTTTAAGGTAAGTTATATGTGTTGTAATTCATCTAAAATTTCACATTAAGGTAATATTTGTGTTTTTGATAGAAAGTGGCGTTAATATACTTGGCAATGACATAGATTCGCATGTCCTTTGGCAACCCAGATAAGACGTGCGTCCCGTTGAATTCAAAATGGCCGCGGTGTGTTCAGTGGCTCAAAATTAAGAAGGACACAGTGACTCACGAGTTACTGTCTTGAGTCACTGTGTACTTATTCTTACTGTGTACTTTTGCACTCGTTTATACTAATGAGGAAACAGCGGCTCAACGCCAACAGTGGCTCAATTGGCAAAATATCTCTATATACTATAGCACCCTAACGTGTTAGAATTACCATTGCTCGTCCATTTTGAATTTTTTCGATTACTGAATGTTTGTGCTGTATTAGAAGGGAAACAAATAGCTTCTCTCATGTTGAAATAAGGGTGAGTGAGCTACTGTACCCGGCTATATTTTCCGAACCACTGTTACCTCCTTAACATATATTGTTGTTGCTACATAATTTTGATTTGTTTTACTTTAAAATACGATAATAGCCACCAGATTTGTTATTTTATTGACAAATGAATAGAAAGGAAACTCCTTTTAATTTTGTATACTGTTTATAGATCTCCAACTGCAAGAAAAAAGGCAAATAATAAGTTGATCTCAATAATCAAAGATTATCATCAGTGTTTTGGTAGGACAACTTTGATATGACTAGTATTGATATATAATTATACTCTGAGTTTAGTTCTACTTAAATAAATAAACAAGGCTGATAACAAATTATAGTTTTTTATTTAATTTTATACAGTAGAGTCACTGTGTACTGTTAGAGTATCTGTGTACTACAGGGTAGAGTCACAGTACCCCAGTACTGGTACACAGTGACTCATTTCCCTTTTTTTAAAAAACCTTGACTAGTTACTTTATAACTGTATTAATTGAAAAACTGATAACACAGGGGGACAGATGAATAACCAAAGTGTGTTAGTGTAAATTTCAGCTCGGGATAAGTAATTTTTTCTTTATAATTTGGCTGTCCGAAAAAATCTGAGTCACTGTTGCCAACCCGACCCTATTTTTAATTGAGTGAAGTAATTCGACAGTACTTTATATGACTTTGTAAATTTGTAAAAAATTTAAACCAATTGTACAGGTATATTCACGAAAGTTGGCGCGAGATTTCTACTGAGTGACAGCCATTTTCATAGAAATTCTGTCAAATCTCGCGCCAACTCTCGTGAATAGACCTGTAGGTACCTACCTATAGCAGAAACTGTCAGATATATTACTTCACTGAATTACAAATAGGTATCAAGTACCTACGGTTTAAATTTTTGCCACTAATGCTACTTTATGGACTAAGAGCTGGCCACGTCACATACGAGTATTACACAATAATGAGAGCAACAAAACCCATCTGGTAACATTGCTGTACTATCCTTATTGTTAGATCCAGGCACCTGGCAGCTTTGAATGGGTGGAGGTCAGAGTTACAGACTAAAAAAATGTTTGAATTGGAAAATATTACAACCAAAGTAGGTAAAAACCAGAGACTACAGAGATATAGACGACCACAGCCTAAGAACTTTTTTGAAGCTCATGTCGATTGCGCCATCTATGTCAAAGCCCCCTAAAGATACCGAATATGTAAGAGAAATGTCACCTGCACTGCTACTCCATCTAGTAGCTAGCTACTAGTGTACTACTAGTACGCTATTTGTTACTAGGTGGAGTAGCTGTGCAGGTGACACTTCTCTTACATATTCGGTATCTTTAGGGGGCTTTGACATAAATGGCGCAATCGACATGAGCTTCAAAAAGTTCTTAGGCTGTGGTCGTCTATATCTCTACAGTCTCTGTAAAAACTGTCGAAGTTGTCTCAGTTATAGAGGACAGGGCCTATATTTTAACATAAGCCCAAAAAACATTACATATTATTTCGGAAACAGAAACAGTATGCGACAAACTATGAATTAGATTTTACGTCGTTTTGGACTACTTTCCTGCGGTAACTTTTGGCAATGGTACACAGATAGAAATAATATCTTAATTCAAAACGCAAAACTCTCTTGCACGCGGTTTCTTAAAGAGAGTAATAAATACCTTAGACCAATAAACATGACTTGAGTTAAAAATATCATGATTTTTAAAAGAAGAATTAAAATTATTCAGCTTTAGCTTTACCCATTTTTAAAGCGAATAGTAATGATTTGAGTTAAGATAATAATTATTTACGGCAAAAAAGCATCAAAATTTTCCTTTAAGAGTTTTATGTGTTTTCGTCAAAAGCGATTAGTTCTTGGTTTGATGTTTTCAATCTACAGCTAAGAGCCAAAGCTAATTCAAAGAAGTAGCACCAAAAGTTTGATTTGAGATTTTTAATATTTAGGCAAGAGAGATTAATTTTTGCTTTGATGTTTTCAACCTACAATCAAGAGCCACAGCTATTCCAAAGAAGAAGCACATAATTTTTGCTTTGAAACATTCTAGTTTTGGACGTTAGTTACCCTGCGCATCAATAGATGTCTCTGCGTGTAGGTTAGAACACGCGAACGTTTGTTCGACGTAACTTCATGACCCTCGGCGCTTTACCCGGGCTTATTTGAGATTCGCAATAGCAATCTCAGCTCTAGTTAATACGATTATAAATTGTGAGTATATAAATAATCGTAATTTATATTTGTATTATCTACTTTTAGTTAAACTTCCTTTCTTGGGATTAGTCCCGAGAAACAGTTTCTGCTACTAGCTATTTAAGTAGTGCACTGAGACACTAAGGCGATTATCACACTGACGACGGATCCGCATGCGGCGCCGGTGTGCGAGCGAGATAGCGCTATACACATGCAGAGCGCTATCTCGCTCGCGCACCGGTGCCGCATGCGGATCCGCGCCAGTGTGATAACCGCCTTAGAAAATGTTATTGTTTGTTTCAAGTAATCGATTTCATACGCCAAGAAATTTTAGATCTTGGTGTGAAAATATCAAATTTTACATCAAGTAACACATGCTCTTGAACTAATGCGTTTTCTTGTTTCCGTGGAGAAATTCAATTCTCAAAGTTTCTTGGCTTAAGTTCTTTATGTATTTGCACTAAGACACATTTTGTAACTTCGACCCTCGAATCTTAAGAACCCTTATTATGTAACTGTTGCACAAAATACTATTTTTATATTGAACTTATACATTTATTATGTATTATAGATAATTAAGTAGCACGCTAAAGTGGCATAGAAATAGGGATGAAATGAGTTAAATGTTGATTTAACATTCGAAATTTACTTCGGCGTTTAATTTATTCGGCTTCGCCTCATTTTGTAATTTCGACCCTCAATTCTTAAGAACCCTTATTATGTAACTGTTGCACAAAATACTATTAAAGGTATATGTTTAAGCTGTGTTTGTAATAATTGATATTCGTAAAACGCCAGAGTCTTTAAAAATCAAATCAAAGAAGTTCTGAAATAAACTAATAAATGATTTGGGCAAGAAAATTAAATCATTCCAGGTAAATCCTTAATCTCCGCCGGAAAAATAATGAATTTCCTGATTAAATAACCCTTCAAACAAAAATCCGGTTTAAGGATAACGTTAAAATAAATATTACGTTATAGCCTGAATATTATCAGAGAATTATGGACCTTCAGACCATGGTTTAAAGTAAAAAATAAGGCAAACTTAGCAAGTTAAAACTTAAACGTACCCATATAAACAAATAAAGCGTGTTTCAGAGCAAGAGAAAGAGGAATAATTATAAAAAAAAACTTTTATTATTTCGAGGTACTTAGTGTACTTATCTGCAGTCGACGTCAAAAACATATCATTGACACTTTGATTAAAATAATTTTAATCAAAGCATGCATCTTACCCTTTCTTGTTTCAACGTATAAAATATACACTAGTTGTAAAAATAATATGTTTAGAATCAAGTAGGTACAGTACAGTTATCGGCAATCTTCCTCACACAGAGGCCGCAAAAATAAGTGACACCGCTCTTTGTAGGGACATAACTGACATAAGAGAGTGTCACATAATTTTGCGGCCTTCGTGTACCTACTGTTGCCAGTTCTTGCGTCATATGTAAAAAAACCTAAAATAAAACCAGAGCTGTAATTATTTCGTTATTTTCTATATCCAGAGCGTTAAAACAACTTATCTAAACGATGTTTTGGGTATAAAAAGACTAGCATGGTGGAGGCTTAACCACAGCTGGTGGAGGTACAACCACATCTGGTGGAGCCACAACCACAGCTGGTGGAGGCTTAACCACAGCTGGTGGAGGCATAACCACAGTTGGTGGAGCCGGTGGAGGCACAACCACAGCTGGCGGAGGCGTAACCATTGGCATACAATTTGATCACCTTAATCATTATGACGCCTTGTAGTTTTCCATACAGTATATGTTCAAATCACAAACTAATAGGGTAACCATGATATAGTTAGATTAAAATTAACTTTCCTTGAAAATATAATATCATTATATGAACTGTATAGATTTACATTGTTACCAGCAAGGTGAATAACGCAGTACTTCACTATACAGGGTAAAATCTGCATGGGCCGTGATCCTTAATTACTTTTTCACACTCTGTTGATCACCATTAGTATTATAGTCGATAAATAAAGACTAATAAACATTAAGATTAGAAAATTCATTCCTTAGGTTTTTCTTTTACTTATTTGCATATAAATATATAATGCTAATTGGTGTTTCCCCATCGATAACTTAACTAACTGCGTCATAAATGTGTTTATCCGTATTTTCAGACTGATAAGAAAATAGAAGAACCAAGAGATGTTTTAGTTAGAAAAACCCTGCTTCGTGGTCGTCACTCGGCCACGAGTGATAAACTTTAACCTGACAAAATTAGCAATAAAATGGCCAGTAATTTGTCATATAGCCGTATACTGCCAATGTCTTCAGCTCTAGTCACGTCACAATGAACGCTCTTCTGTATCTTAGTGTTCTGGCCTGTGCCTACGCAGCGCCCCAATTACAGCAGCGGGAAACCAACATTAGCGTCCATGAAGTCTCAAGCAGCCATAGAGTCTCTAGCCAAAATAATACGGTATCTTCACGACATGGTGTTATTCAATCTTCATCTTCCGTTCACGAAACTCACGTGGAGGAATCTAGCAATTTCTTTTCAACTCAAAGCGTAAACTTCTTTTCAACCAGAGGACACTCTAGCGATTTCAACATCAACATCGGAGACTTCAGGAAAAGGATAGAAGAAGCCATGAGGCACTCATGGCCTACGCAAGTTGTGATTGAGCTCAATGGTTTTGAAGAGCAAGATATCAGTGTTACAATCAGACCAGGTTTGCTTAAAGTGGTCGCCGATCACGGTGGAAATCACTATGAGTCCACCAGGTCGATATCTCCGTTCGTAGAACCCGACAACAGCAGCTATAAGTTTAAAAATGGCGTCCTGACTATCACGTTCCAGCTTAAAGGGAACGGAACGACTCAGAAACCTGATCGTGAAGAATTAGAGAGCCGCGAAGAAGAAAGCGTGGACCCAGATATGGATATTGAAACACATGGGACGACTCAGAATCCTGAGCATGAGGAAGAAGGTAGCAATGAGGATGAGGATAGCGATTTTGATGAGACAAAGGATGTCGAGCTCATTAAGTAATGTTCCATAAAAGTGTTCAATATTAATAAAATGTAATTTCACTATAACAACCCTGTGATCTGTGATTGTTTGGCATAACTGTAAAAATATATCTAACTCATTAAAAATAATAAAAATGTAAATAAATAATTAGTATTGCACTAATGTAACACATCAAACATTTTTAAATGTGTATAGCCATGCATTTCCAAGGAGAACAACACAACATCTATTGTTTAGAAAGAATAAAAAAAAAAAAAAAAAAAAATATTACTGAATTATATGTATAGTTCACGACTTCAAAGTTTCAACGGACAAACATGGTTATCTCAAAACCACGCAACACACTATATTATATTCCAGAAGAAAAAGCAAAGCATATTTTCGAAAATGGACTCTTATTATCAGTGCTATTTAAATGAAAGTGAGAATTAGGTATCCTTGACATTATCTGAATAGGTACACTACTTTTATTGTCATCCTTATAGTATTTGAGAATGATTACTTACATATGTATATGCTTACTAATAAACATTTGATTGATTGATTGGAATTGGTTAGCCTTAGGATTACCGTTCGTGTCGGAGTGCTGACACAACACAACGCCTCGGCGGCTAATCTGCCTCCCGTCATTACTGGCGCAGTTCATTATGGACCAACACATCGCCGATTTGCTGCTGAGCTCCTACCACTGTAAACTATGTTTTACCATTTAGCTGAGGTGAGGTTAATAAAAAAGGGCATGTGCCCGGTGCAATCTGCTAGACTAAGGGCCCGCCTGACGATATCGGCCTGTCAGTTGCTCGGAGCCGGCAAATTTTTGTCCTAACTGACAGGCCGAGATCGTCAGGCGGACTGATAGTCTGTGGTCGGCTTAAAATCGAATCTTAGTGGAGTACGGGAACACCTTTTGAACTTATAAAAACGTAATAACTAACAAGTCT
This sequence comes from Pammene fasciana, assembly GCA_911728535.1. Classification (NCBI taxonomy): domain Eukaryota; kingdom Metazoa; phylum Arthropoda; class Insecta; order Lepidoptera; family Tortricidae; genus Pammene; species Pammene fasciana. The sequence continues at coordinate 18,886,317 of OU452276.1, read as the reverse complement.
AGCTGATTTTATTTATTTTGTGACCTGTTAGAATACGTTAAGTACTAATAATGAAAAATATTTTCTAACAATTGTTAGCATTACGCTAGGTATAATACATGTATTTGTTAGCCACACAAAGAAAAAAATATGCACGTTATATTTTTCTCCACCAGACTATTGCATTTTATTATAACAACACAACTTCACACTTTATAACGGTTTCGTCGTGAGCGTATATTATCTTAGCCATTTGCCATTCGTTTACAATTCAAGGGCAATTCTATTTTTACTAATTATTTTGGATTAGGCTCACATAATCTATTGACCAAAGTGTTATAAATTGACAGATGATGTTGAAATAGTTGAATATAAATAGTATGGTTAAGAAAAATATATCTCGTATAATCTTTTCTTGGTGGTATTACAAATATCAGAGTCCTAGCGCAACGACAAAAACTGTTAGTTGTATTTTTTTGAATGAGTTATCATATTATATTCTCTAACTAAAAAAGAAAACTGCACTTGTGAATTATAAAAGCTCAAAACTGGTCATGTACTTTAGTATCTATCCACAGAAACCAAACTCTATAGAGCGAGACAGATAATCTTGTTAGATAATCGCGTTCAATATGTTTTCAATTTTTGAATAAAAGAATACTTTGTTTTGAAATTAAACTCAGTTTAAGTGTTAGATATTTTTCCCCATACTTACCTAATATTAGCCAACTTCATACAGCGGTGCCTTCAACTAGTCAGTACTTGACCGTAACATTTTACTGAATGCCTGAGTAAATCGGTTAAATTATAATTCAGTTTCTTCTAGACAACATATTATTTTTATTGACTGGCAGGTAAGGCTTGCAACATCGGAATTGGATTGTATGGCCAATTCCGGAATTCCAGAGTTAGCCCATACAAACAATTTCGTAGTTGCAAGCCCTACTAACACGCGAAAATCGTTAACACATATAACAAAAAATCTTCGCTTAAGATTCTACTCAAGATATTATTTTGAACTCTTTCGCTTGCTTAGGTCAGGTTTCACTTAATACAGAAGAGTTAAATCACCTTGCTACGTTGTACAATAAGTAACTACTAAATGGAGTGTAAGCAAACAATATTTCAATACAAACTCGACACCAAATTATTCGGGACAATAGTTGGGGCCAAATTATCGGCCAGTATCGTCCAGGCGTAAACACAAACAGGCATGTTAGGTTATCGAATGTGATTGCTACTAATCATCGCATTAGACATTAATTACTTGCAAATGTGGTTTGCTGCTTCACTAATGCTGTTGTTAAGAAGATATGGCAATATACTTATTTTTCAGGCTTTAATATTGTGGTGGCAAGGGATTTTGAAATCAAACGATAAGCGGCTGTTCAAATTTTAGATTGTTATAGTTGTTTGTTAAGTACCTATTAAATTACCCAGGTCTATGTGGCAGTGACAGTTGGACCAGCAGTTTTCGGTACATTATTAATGCTACTGTCAATAAAAGTTTTACAACCAGCAAGAATGTCAGTAGCAACAGGTACCTTAAAAGGTACTGCTTTGTAAGGCACAGTTATTGTTAATTCATGGTTACCGTAATACCACTTTGCGCCTTTGGCATTAAGCATGTCTGGTAAAATTTTCACATTTTCATATTTTTCTTCACCTCTTTCAGCTTTGATGTACAGCACTCGATGTTTAAACTTCACTTCAATATTATTCTCATGGAAATTAGGGAGGTTTATGATAAGTTTGTAAAAGTCTTGCTCGTAGATTTCTTTTGACGTTTCATCTTGGGAGCAAAATGTTTTAACTTTATTATCAAGCTCAGCTACATTATCGGCAATTATTTCGAATAATCTTTCCTTTCCAAAACTATTAGCGCGCTCGCAGTCACGGCGTTTTCCAATCGGGAATAAGCCGAAGTTGCGATTGTAATTGTAAGTGTGTTTCTGGCCGAAGGACGGCATTTTGATGCACAAGAGAAGTTCCACTGAGTTCAATAAAGCAAAAAACAACAGCCAACGATACATTTTCAAATACCTATTATCGCACGAGCTGCAAAAGTGACTGAGTTGAGCGATGTTCTATTTGTTGATAACAGTAAATTTATTCCTGCAAGTATATATTATGTTTAAAGAGATTAAAGCATGTAGATATTTTCGTACGTGTTACTTTATAATTTGGTGCCAGTGTTTCAAAGGTTATGTTTGATAACACCGGAAGATATTATAAACAGAAGTAAACTTAAACGCGGTTATCATAGCGCTGCGATTACCGCGTATGGCGACGGTGTGCGAGCTAGATAGCGTGTGCATGTTTATAACACTGTCTCGTTTGCACACCGTCGCCGTATTCGGATCCGGTGTTAATGTAATAATCGCTATAACCCTGAAATTTAAGCTTGAAACATAAGGATCTTTCTCAGTACCTACTTACCTAACAAGATTTTTCCAAGATACGTTTAAAAATACTAGTTACTAGGGTATATTTTTTCAAAAATAAAAACGAATGTTCAACTCTCTTTTTTGTATGATTTTTTATTTATTTTAAAATAGCTGCCCGAGGGAAGTTTTACATCATAACAAACAATGTATCTTGTAGCTGATTTGTGTACAGTAATTAATTAAAATAGGTACATAATTTAATTATTGGAAATACGCAAGCCAGTTAAAACAAGTAAATATATCTAACGAAATAACTTATCTACTTAATTATTATGGTTGGTACCTAAATAAATAAAAAAATCATGAAAGAAAATAAAAGTATTAAAATAAGAAGACAATGGTCCATATTAATGAAACTTGTGCATAAAAATTATCACTCGTTAAAAACACTTAATAATTAGTATTATTACATTTATTATACAATATTTTCTGTTATATTTTGATTTCCAGCTTGATTTGAGAACCTTACGTCGATATCGGGCGCGTCATTAGGATCGTACTCATACTGAGGAACATCGATGACGTTGCTGTTGATTTCATCTCCACAATTCCTGGGTTCTTCGGCAGTCACAGCTACTTTATATGGCACAGCGACTGTTAATTCTTTATCACCGTAACACCACTTAGCAGCGCTAGTGTTAAGCAGATCTGTTAGTATCTTCACGTTGACGTACTTGTTGCCTTCTTTTTCAGCTTTGATATACAGCACACGATGTTTGATCTTCACTTCGATTTTACTCTCATTATAATTTGGAAGACTGATAATATATTTGTAGACATCTTGCTCGTAAACTTCTCTAAAAGTTGTTTGTTGGTTTCCTGCGCAGAATGTTTTAGCTTTGTTGTCGACTTCTATTAGGTCGTCGGCAAGGCGTTGGAAGAATCTCTCGTTGTGACGGTCATGGTGTCGCCCGTAAACGTGGTGGTGTCGCTGGCAGATGTTTGGATGGTTGTTGCACCACTGATGAGGTTGCACAAGGTTTGAAAAAGCGAGAATTAATAACACTCGATACATTTTTAATGTGTTCTTCTCGGGATGACAGTGAATAGTGACTGAGCAGCGCGGTTTACTGATAACTCTGTAACCTATTACAAATACATACAAACAGATAACAAAGGCAAGACAACTATTGGCGTTTGTTTAACTGGTATTTTTACTGTTTTACCAAGGGCATGTCCTAAATAAAGACCGTCTGACGAGGTCTTTTAAATTGTCGTATCAGTCGTGTGCAACGAACGGGTATATTTTACTCGGCTAGATCCTGCGCAACAACTATTAGCCTATGAAGCGCAAATGCTGATAAAATACATTGTAGAAGAACAATTATTTAATTTTTTATTTTACCTATTTCTGATTTTAGACAAAGTAACTTTTAAGTTAAATTGAAAATATACGTATTTTTAGTTTTATTTCAAGCATTGAAAATTTTAGTTCGCTTATATTAAAACAAATTAACAATATAACAAATTTCGTATCAATATACAAACATTTACATAATCCAAATATGCAGGTAGTTTTTACCGTAAGTACTGATAAATAATACTTAGCATCTATGAAACTTCTAATGCATAAAAATGAGGCGTATTAAACTAAGCTTATTCGCAGTTACTACATTGAGCTTTGGTATCAGAGTCAGTTAGGCTTGTTTTGCTTGGTATCAGAGTCAGTTGACTTGGTATTATTCCTAGCGATTGGTTTAGGATTAGCATCAGCAATGGACGCTCCGTCGTTTTGTGCTCCACCTCCTTGAGAGTCCTTGCTAGATTTGATATCCATACCACCATTCTTTTCTGCCTCATCTTTTGTATTACTTTTGCCATCATCATTTCTGTCGTTTTTTTGTGTCTTATTTGTTCCCGGGATCTCGTCGTTTTTTTGTATCTTATTTGTTCCCGGGATCTCGTTCTCCATAAAGACGTTTCTATTCATGAACGGGTGAGTCGGGAATATAGGTTGTTCCTCCTTTTTTGGAATCTGTAAAACTATCCACGCATTTATTACTCTTATTAGCTAGAATAAAACCATTTTAATTGGTGATGTATTTTATTTTTAATGCATTAAATATTCAAAAGGACTAAAAGTTAAACTAACAACTGTAATGATATTAATTTTAAATTACTCCTTTGGAAAATAAATAATTGTTTTTTTATATTGAACTTATATGTACAATATGTATTATCAATAATTAAGTTGCAGGCAAAAGTGGCATAGAATAGGTATGATATGAGTTAAATGTTGATTTAACATTCGACATTAAAATACCTGTAAAAGAATTAGCAGGAAATGAGCACCACAGCTTCATCTGCTGGCAAGGAGCTGAAATAAATAAAATAAAAATATTGACTAAAATAACAGTTCAATTGGCTGGTCATGTTTAATTGGCAATCAAAAATATAATTTCATAATAGTCTGAACTGACAGATAAATTGTTCGCAGTTTGGGCATAATCGTTTTAGAATGACGTGTAATCTATCTATACATCTATAGATCTATACATATAATAAAGGTGAAGAGGGTAAAAAATCTGTACATTGGAGATATTAGTAAAAAAATGAGTTAGTAGCTCTTAGAATCGATAACAGAACACGTTTCGACAATTTTTAGAATTTTTGTCTGTTTGTCTGTTTGTCTGTTTGGATGGGGAGATTTGGCGTCAAAACGCCTGAACCGATTTCGATAAAAACTTCACTAGCAGGTTCAACAGACCTCTGGTCAGGACATAGGCTATAAAAAATACGAACATTTTGGATTTAAGGGGGTTTAAGGGGGGTTTAAACTTTGTATGTGAAATGAATATGAGTGTTAAGCTCAAGCAGCAAATTGATATTGGTTTAACTACTTTCGGTTAGTTCATATTCATTCGTATAAATAAATAAATGTGTTAAATAATAATATACTGGTTAAATATAGTGGAAAAGTAAAAAATACGTACCATCAAAAGGGGTATCTAGACATGTCTTTGGCTATACGATTAGGTAACGCTATCTCTCGCAGAACTTTGTTACTACCGAGTCCTCTTTACGCAAAATCTGACCACTACATATGTAGTTTAGGTGCAAACTAAATGCAACACGAGTTCGCAGAGATATCCCTAGATGGCTATAGTAGGTAGGTGCTATCTATGCTACCTCTTTCTTACTTCTTTTTGCTAAGGCCTGGCGCGCTAGCACGCGGTTGCTTAGCAACGCCTATCTCATAAACAGAGCTGTTGAAAACACTGATGATATTGCACGAAATGGCGAGTAAGTATAATACCAAATTGTATTCTCTACCAGTCGTCAACCATATGGCCAATATAAGCCTATGCAAGGGGAAAAATAAATTAGAATTACAAAATTCAACAAACTGTTAAGTTGAATGTTAAAGACGGAAGAAAAATCAGGTTTGATAGAATTTACGTAATAGATGGTTAAAGGGGACTCGCATAAAGAAAAACACACTACTATTGCTATTGTTACCAAAAATGTTTGAATGTTCAAGATGGGAGAATTTTCCACGAGGTGGTTGCTAAAAGGGGGGAGGGGTCGGGGAGCACCCCGCGAAAAAGGAAAAAAAACCCACCGGACTATTGCTAATTGTACCAAAAATTGTTAGATTAAACATTCAAGATGGGAGAAAAAGAGTTTTGACAGGGTATATCACATGCCGGGCCGCAAACAAAGGGGGGCTCGGGGGCAGAGCCCCCCGCATAAAAAAACACACCGTACTATTGCTAATTATACCAAGAATTGTTAGGTTAAACATTAAAAATGCGAGAAAAAGAGTTTTGATAGGGTCTAGCACGTTACAGGCGGTAAAGAAAGGGGGGCTCGGGGGGCGCAAAGAAAAAATTCACTGTACTATTGCTAAGTATACCAAGAACTGTTAGGTTAAACAATCAAGATGGGAGAAAAAGAGTTTTGACAGGGTATATCACGTGCCGGGCCGCAAACCAAGGAGGGCTCGGGGAGCGGAGCCCCCCGCATAAAAAAAACACACCGTACTATTGCTAATTATACCAACAATTGTTAGGTTAAACATTAAAAATGGGAGAAAAAGAGTTTTGATAAGGTTTAGCACGTGACAGGCGGCAAAGAAAGGGGGGCTCGGGGGGCGGAGCCCCCCCGCTTAAAGAAACAAATCACTGTACTATTGCTAAGTATACCAAGAACTGTTAGGTTAAACAATCAAGATGGCAGAAAAAGAGTTTTGATAGGGTTTAGCACGTGACGGGCGGCAAAGAAAGGGGGGCTCGGGGGGCGGAGCCCCCCGCATAAAGAAAACATTCATTGTACTATTGCTAAGTATATCAAGAACTGTTAGGTGAAACAATCAAGATGGGAGAAAAAGAGTTTTGACAGGGTATCACGTGCCGGGCCGCAAACAAAGGGGGGCTGGGGGGGCGGAGCCCCCCGCATAAAAAAAACACACCGTACTATTGCTAATTATACCAAGAATTGTTAGGTTAAACATTAAAAATGGGAGAAAAAGAGTTTTGATAGGGTTTAGCACGTGACGGGCGGTAAAGAAAGGGGGCTCGGGGGGCGGAGCCCCCCGCATAAAGAAAAAATACACTGTACTATTGCTAAGTATACCAAGAACTGTTAGGTTAAACAATCAAGATGGGGGAAAAAGAGTTTTGACAGGGTGTATCACGTGACGAGCCGCAATTAAAGGGGGGGTTCGGGCATAAAGAAAAAACACCGTAGTATTGCTAATTATACTAAAAATTGTTAGGTTAATCATTTAAGATGGGAGAAAAAGAGTTTTGATAGGGCTTACCACGGGATAGGCGGCAAACGAGGGGGGCTCGGGGGGCGGAGCCCCCCGCATAAAGAAAAAATACCCCGCACTATTGCTAAGCATAGCAAGAATTGTTAGTAGGTGAAACAATCAAGATGGGAGAAAAAGAGTTTTGACAGGGTATCACGTGCCGGGCCGCAAACAAAGGGGGGCTGGGGGGGCGGAGCCCCCCGCATAAAAAAAACACACTGTACTATTGCTAATTATACCAAGAATTGTTAGGTTAAACATTAAAAATGGGAGAAAAAGAGTTTTGATAGAGTTTAGCACGTGACGGGCGGTAAAGAAAGGGGGCTCGGGGGGCGGAGCCCCCCGCATAAAGAAAAAATACACTGTACTATTGCTAAGTATACCAAGAACTGTTAGGTTAAACAATCAAGATGGGGGAAAAAGAGTTTTGACAGGGTGTATCACGTGACGAGCCGCAATTAAAGGGGGGGTTCGGGCATAAAGAAAAAACACCGTAGTATTGCTAATTATACCAAAAATTGTTAGGTTAATCATTTAAGATGGGAGAAAAAGAGTTTTGATAGGGCTTACCACGGGATAGGCGGCAAACGAGGGGGGCTCGGGGGGCGGAGCCCCCCGCATAAAGAAAAAATACCCCGCACTATTGCTAAGCATAGCAAGAATTGTTAGGTTAAACATTCAAGATGGGAGAAAAAGAGTTTTGATAGTGTTTAGCACGTGATGGGCGGCAAAGAAAGGGGGGCTCGGGGGGCGGAGCATAAAGGAAAAATTCACTGTACTATTGATAAGTATACCAAGAACTGTTAGGTTAAACAATCAAGATGGGAGAAAAAGAGTTTTGACAGGGTATTTCACGTGCCAGGCCGCAAACCAAGGAGGGCTCGGGGGGCGGAGCTCCCCGCATAAAAAAACACACCGTACGATTGCTAATTATACCAAGAATTGTTAGGTTAAACATTAAAAATGGGAGAAAAAGAGTTTTGACAGGGTGTATCACGTGACGAGCCGCAATTAAAGGGGGGTTCGGGCATAAAGAAAAAACACCGTAGTATTGCTAATTATACCAAACATTGTTAGGTTAATCATTTAAGATGGGAGAAAAAGAGTTTTGATAGGGCTTACCACGGGATAGGCGGTAAACGAGGGGGGCTCGGGGGGCGGAGCCCCCCGCATAAAGAAAAAACACCCCGCACTATTGCTAAGCATAGCAAGAATTGTTAGGTTAAACATTCAAGATGGGAGAAAAAGAGTTTTGATAGGGTTTAGCACGTGACAGGCGGCAAAGAAAGGGGGGCTCGGGGGGCGGAGCCCCCCGCATAAAGAAAAAATACTCCGTACTATTGCTAAGTATAGCAAGAATTGTTAGGTTATACATTCAAGATGGGAGAAAAAGAGTTTTGATAGGGTTTAGCACGTAACGGGCGGCAAAGAAAGCGGGGCTCGGGGGGCGGAGCCCCCCGCATAAAGAAAAAATACACTGTACTATTGCTAAGTATACCAAGAACTGTTAGGTTAAACAATCAAGATGGGAGAAAAAGAGTTTTGACAGGGTGTATCACGTGACGAGCCGCAAAGAAAGGGGGGCTCGGGGGGTGGAGCCCCCCGCATAAAGAAAAAATTCACTGTACTATTGCTAAGTATACCAAGAACTGTTAGGTTAAACAATCAAGATGGGAGAAAAAGAGTTTTGACAGGGTATATCACGTGCCGGGCCGCAAACAAAGGGGGGCTCGGGGGCGGAGCCCCCCGCATAAAAAAACACACTGTACTATGGCTCATTATACCAAGAATTGTTAGGTTAAACATTAAAAATGGGAGAAAAAGAGTTTTGATAGGGTTTAGCACGTGACAGGCGGCAAAGAAAGGGGGGCTCGGGGGGCGGAGCCCCCCGCATAAAGAAAAAATACTCCGTACTATTGCTAAGTATAGCAAGAATTGTTAGGTTAAACATTCAAGATGGGAGAAAAAGGGTTTTGATAGGGTTTAGCACGTGACGGGCGGCAAAGAAAGGGGGGCTCGGGGGGCGGAGCCCCCCGCATAAAGAAAAAATACACTGTACTATTGCTAAGTATACCGAGAACTGTTAGGTTAAACAATCAAGATGGGAGAAAAAGAGTTTTGACAGGGTGTATCACGTGACGAGCCGCAATTAAAGGGGGGTTCGGGCATAAAGAAAAAACACCGTAGTATTGCTAATTATATCAAAAATTGTTAGGTTAATCATTTAAGATGGGAGAAAAAGGGTTTTGATAGGGCTTACCACGGGATAGGCGGTAAACGAGGGGGGCTCGGGGGGCGGAGCCCCCCGCATAAAGAAAAAACACCCCGTACTATTGCTAAGTATACCAATAACTGTTAGGTTAAACATTCAAGATGGGAGAAAAAGGGTTTTGACAGGGTGTATCACGTGACGGGCCGCAATTAAAGGGGGGCTCGGGGGGCGGAGCCTTCCGCATAAAAAAACAACGTAGTATTGCTAATGATACCAAAAATTGTTAGGTTAATCATTTAAGATGGGAGAAAAAGAGTTTTGATAGGGCTTACCACGGAATAGGCGGTAAACAAGGGGGGCTCGGTGGGCGGTGCCCCCCGCATAAAGAAAAAATTCACCGTACTATTGCTAAGTATAGCAAGAATTGTTAGGTTAAACATTCAAGATGGGAGAAAACGAGTTTTGATAGAGTTTAACACGTGACGGGCGGCAAAGAAAGGGGGCTCGGGGGGCGGCGCCCCCTGCACAAAGAAAAAATTCACCGTTCTATTGCTAAGTATACCAAGTACTGTTAGGTTAAACATTCAAGATGGGAGAAAAAGACTTTTTAGCTCGCCAGATCTTCCCACTCACATGCTTATCTTGACCATGGCTGACACAGTCCAATCTTAGACGCTTTCCGTCGATCTTTTGGGATGTCGAAGTTATATGGAAGAAGTCGGTTTTAGCTAAACTGCTAAACTGACTTTATAAAATTTTACAAGTAGAAAGCGTTCAGCAATGGACTGTTGAGGATAACGAAAAGTAACAGAATCAACTGCAACACACGCGAGCGAAGCCGCGCGGGTACAGCTAGTATGATAATATTTGTAAAACTTATTACACGAAAAAAAAAGCTTCCGGGATATTCTTAATCCAAGACATTATTATTTTCTTGAAAATATTTCCTCGTGACAAGTATTTATTTCCTTTACCAAAAATATGATTCTTCGCTTAATAAAACCACGTTTTCTTAGAAAAGAAATACAAAAATGTATTGTTTCAAGAGTATATTGAGTAAATAAGAGAGATTGTACTTTAATCAAACAAGTAGGTATTATCTTAGGTAAAAGAAAACTAGAATATCTGTAAGAATATGTTCGCTTCTTTATAATTAAAACTTTAATTTATTTTCGTTAACGGAAATAAATGCTTGTCACGAGGAAATATTTTCAACATAAATAATAATGTCTTAGATTGAGAATATCCCGGAAGCTTTTTTTTCCGTGTACTCTTATTAGCTAGAATAAAACCATTTTAATTCAAATTGAATCCATTGAATATTCAAAAGGATTAATATTTAAACTAACAACTGTAATGTCATTAATTTTTAAATTACTCCTTTAGAAAATAAATAAATGTTTTTTTATATTGAACTTATATATTACTAGCTGTACCCGCGCGGCTTCGCTCGCGTGTGTTGCAGTTGATACTGTTACTTTTCGTTATCCTCAACAGTCCATTGCTGAACGCTTTCTACTTGTAAAATTTTATAAAGTCAGTTTAGCAGTTTAGCTAAAACCGACTTCTTCCATATAACTTCGACATCCCAAAAGATCGACGGAAAGCGTCTAAGATTGGACTGTGTCAGCCATGGTCAAGATAAGCATGTGAGTGGGAAGATCTGGCGAGCTAAAAAGTCTTTTTCTCCCATCTTGAATGTTTAACCTAACAGTACTTGGTATACATAGCAATAGAACGGTGAATTTTTTCTTTGTGCAGGGGGCGCCGCCCCCCGAGCCCTCTTTCTTTGCCGCCCGTCACGTGTTAAACTCTATCAAAACTCGTTTTCACCCATCTTGAATGTTTAACCTAACAATTCTTGCTATACTTAGCAATAGTACGGTGAATTTTTTCTTTATGCGGGGTGCACCGCCCCCCTAGCCCCCCTTGTTTACCGCCTATTCCGTGGTAAGCCCTATCAAAACTCTTCTTCTCCCATCTTAAATGATTAACCTAACAATTTTTGGTATCATTAGCAATACTACGTTGTTTTTTTATGCGGAAGGCTCCGCCCCCTGAGCCCCCCTTTAATTGCGGCCCGTCACGTGATACACTCTGTCAAAACCCTTTTTCTCCCATCTTGAATGTTTAAGCTAACAGTTCTTGGTATACTTAGCAATAGTACGGGGTGTTTTTTCTTTAGGCGGGGGGCTCCGCCCCCCGAGCCTTCCTTGTATACCGCCTATCCCGTGGTAAGCCCTATCAGAACTCTTTTTCTCCCATCTTAAATGATTAACCTAACAATTTTTGGTATCATTAGCAATCTACGGTGTTTTTTCTTTATGCGGGGGGCTCCGCCCCCTGAGCCCCCCTTTAATTGCGGCCCGTCACGTGATACACCCTGTCAAAACCCTTTTTCTCCCATCTTGAATGTTTAAGCTAACAGTTCTTGGTATACTTAGCAATAGTACGGGGTGTTTTTTCTTTAGGCGGGGGGCTCCGCCCCCCAACCCCCCCTCGTTTACCGCCTATCCCGTGGTAAGCCCTATCAAAACTCTTTTTCTCCCATCTTAAATGATTAACCTAACAATTTTTGGTATAATTAGCAATACTACGGTGTTTTTTCTTTATGCCCGAACCCCCCTTTAATTGCGGCCCGTCACGTGATACACCCTGTCAAAACCCTTTTTCTCCCATCTTGAATGTTTAAGCTAACAGTTCTTGGTATACTTAGCAATAGTACGGGGTGTTTTTTCTTTAGGCGGGGGGCTCCGCCCCCCGAGCCTTCCTTGTATACCGCCTATCCCGTGGTAAGCCCTATCAGAACTCTTTTTCTCCCATCTTAAATGATTAACCTAACAATTTTTGGTATCATTAGCAATCTACGGTGTTTTTTCTTTATGCGGGGGGCTCCGCCCCCTGAGCCCCCCTTTAATTGCGGCCCGTCACGTGATACACCCTGTCAAAACCCTTTTTCTCCCATCTTGAATGTTTAAGCTAACAGTTCTTGGTATACTTAGCAATAGTACGGGGTGTTTTTTCTTTAGGCGGGGGGCTCCGCCCCCCGACCCCCCCCTCGTTTACCGCCTATCCCGTGGTAAGCCCTATCAAAACTCTTTTTCTCCCATCTTAAATGATTAACCTAACAATTTTTGGTATAATTAGCAATACTACGGTGTTTTTTCTTTATGCCCGAACCCCCCTTTAATTGCGGCTCGTCACGTGATACACCCTGTCAAAACTCTTTTTTTCCCATCTTGATTGCTTAACCTAACAGTTCTTGGTATACTTAGCAATAGTACAGTGTATTTTTTCTTTATGCGGGGGGCTCCGCCCTCCGAGCCCCCCTTTCTTTACCGCCTGTCACGTGCTAAACCCTATCAAAACTCTTTTTCTCCCATTTTAAATGTTTAACCTAACAATTCTTGGTATAATTAGCAATCGTACGGAGTGGTTTTTTATGCGGGGAGCTCCGCCCCCCGAGCCCTCCTTGGTTTGCGGCCTGGCACGTGAAATACCCTGTCAAAACTCTTTTTCTCCCATCTTGATTGTTTAACCTAACAGTTCTTGGTATACTTAGCAATAGTACAGTGAATTTTTCCTCTATGCGGGGGGCTCCGCCTCCCGAGCCCCCCTTTCTTTGCCGCCCGTCACGTGCTAAACCCTATCAAAACTCTTTTTCTCAACAATTCTTGCTATGCTTAGCAATAGTGCGGGGTGTTTTTTCTTTATGCGGGGGGCTCCGCCCCCCGAGCCCCCCTCGTTTCCCGCCTATGCCGTGGTAAGCCCTATCAAAACTCTTTTTCTCCCATCTTAAATGATTAACCTAACAATTTTTGGTATAATTAGCAATACTACGGTGTTTTTTCTTTATGCCCGAACCCCCCTTTAATTGCGGCTCGTCACGTGATACACCCTGTCAAAACTCTTTTTCCCCCATCTTGATTGTTTAACCTAACAGTTCTTGGTATACTTAGCAATAGTACAGTGTATTTTTTCTTTATGCGGGGGGCTCCGCCCCCCGAGACCCCTTTCTTTGCCGCCCGTCACGTGCTATACCCTATCAAAACTCTTTTTCTCCCATTTTTAATGTTTAACCTAACAATTCTTGGTATAATGAGCCATATTACGGTGTGTTTTTTTATGCGGGGGGCTCCGCCCCCCGAGCCCCCCTTTCTTTACCGCCTGTAACGTGCTAGACCCTATCAAAACTCTTTTTCTCCCATTTTTAATGTTTAACCTAACAATTCTTGGTATAATTAGCAATAGTACGGTGTTTTTTTTTATGCGGGGGGCTCTGCCCCCCGAGCCCCCCTTTGTTTGCGGCCCGGCACGTGATATACCCTGTCAAAACTCTTTTTCTCCCATCTTGAATGTTTAATCTAACAATTTTTGGTACAATTAGCAATAGTCCGGTGGTTTTTTTTTCCTTTTTCGCGGGGTGCTCCCCGACTCCCTCCCCCTTGTATCAACCACCTCGTGGAAAATTCTCCCATCTTGAACATTCAAATATTTTTGGTAACAATAGCAATAGTAGTGTGTTTTTCTTTATGCGAGTCCCCTTTAACCATATATTACGTAAATTCTATCAAAACTGATTTTTCTTCCGTCTTTAACATTCAACTTAACAGTTTGTTGAATTTTGTAATTCTAATTTATTTTTTCCCCTTGCATAGGCTTATATTGGCCATATGGTTGACGACTGGTAGAGAATACAATTTGGTATTATACTTACTCGCCATTTCGTGCAATATCATCAGTGTTTTCAACAGCTCTGTTTATGAGATAGGCGTTGCTAAGCAACCGCGTGCTAGCGCGCCAGGCCTTAGCAAAAAGAAGTAAGAAAGAGGTAGCATAGATAGCACCTACCTACTATAGCCATCTAGGGATATCTCTGCGAACTCGTGTTGCATTTAGTTTGCACCTAAACTACATATGTAGTGGTCAGATTTTGCGTAAAGAGGACTCGGTAGTAACAAAGTTCTGCGAGAGATAGCGTTACCTAATCGTATAGCCAAAGACATGTCTAGATACCCCTTTTGATGGTACGTATTTTTTACTTTTCCACTATATTTAACCAGTATATTATTATTTAACACATTTATTTATTTATACGAATGAATATGAACTAACCGAAAGTAGTTAAACCAATATCAATTTGCTGCTTGAGCTTAACACTCATATTCATTTCACATACAAAGTTTAAACCCCCCTTAAACCCCCTTAAATCCAAAATGTTCGTATTTTTTATAGCCTATGTCCTGACCAGAGGTCTGTTGAACCTGCTAGTGAAGTTTTTATCGAAATCGGTTCAGGCGTTTTGACGCCAACTCTCCCCATCCAAACAGACAAACAGACAAACAGACAAAAATTCTAAAAATTGTCGAAACGTGTTCTGTTATCGATTCTAAGAGCTACTAACTCATTTTTTTACTAATATCTCCAATGTACAGATTTTTTACCCTCTTCACCTTTATTATATGTATAGATTGTCGAAACGTGTTCTGTTATCGATTCTAAGAGCTACTAACTCATTTTTTTACTAATATCTCCAATGTACAGATTTTTTACCCTCTTCACCTTTATTATATGTATAGATGTATCATAGATAATTAAGTAGCACGTAAAAGTGGCATAGAAATAGGTATGATATGAATGAAATGTTGATTTAACATTCGAAATTAAAATACCTGTAAAATAATTAGCAGGAAATGAGCACCACAGCTTCAGCTGGTCGCAAGAAGCTGAAATAAATAAAATAAAAATATTGACTAAAATAACAGTTCAATGTTTAATTGGCAATCCAAAATATAATTTCATATTAGTCTGAACTGACAGAAAGGAGGGGGTTCTCAATTCGAATGAATGTTTTTTTTTTTTTTTGTATGTATGTTACTCGATATCTCCGTGAATCGTGAACCGATTATAGGTATCTACACCTATAACCCCTAGATGGTCCCATTGTCACCAAGTCGGGGTCTGATGATGGGATCCTGGAGAAATCGAGGGAACACCTATAGTGATTTCACTATTTTTTACAATAACTCGGCCACTTCCTCTTGGAATAACGGATCCTAAGTGAAGTCGTTCTTTTTTTGTTTAAAATTATCTTTAGTTGAATTGTTCGCAACTGCGCATAATCCCCAACTGGCCCAACTGGGCATAATCGTTTCAGATTGATGTCATTCTATCAGCACTACGCTGATGATGACAGTGATCGGATTTTAGGGTGCAACACGGCGGAAAACATATACTTATTTTGCGAATGTAGTCGTTAAAACGTTAAATTTTTATTGAAATGTATTTTTTGTAACTACAATGAACACAGTGTGTCCTAAAATCTCCAAGTTTATCCATTTTAGCAAAATTTTTGAGGTAATAAAATCCGTGATGCACCCTGAAATCCGATCACTGGATTGCACATGGTCGATTTAAATACCCCCTGGTTCAATGAATAATAAATGTTCAAAAAAAGTAAGCAAAAACATTTTAAATGATAAAATTACATATTATGAAAATATCGCACAAATATATTAATATTTTTATAAATGACTGTTAAACTTCACTTCAAAGTACAGTCATTTTATTTTCACTTGTATGGGAAAAATGTCAAATTTGGATATAATTCATAAATCAGCAGAAATATTTAGTTGTATGGCTTAAAAGTCATGTTAATCATTGCGTAGACGGAAAATCCTACAAAAATATGAACATGAAAAAATCCTCATTTAATTAATTTCTAAAATCGCCTATTTAAATAAATAAATATTTTATTATTTCTTATGGTTCCTTAAGACACCTTATTTATGGATGACGGAAAATGAGACAAAAAAAAAACGCTTCATATATATTTTAATGAATATTTAATTCCCGATGGAAAGTTTCTAGGATTTTTCGTTCCGTCATCTTAGAATGACATTTTAAAACTATCTAAACAAAAAAAATCGCTATTATAAATTAATGTTTGAAAACGTATCTTTACTGGAGTATCAATGTAAACTTACACTTATTATAAAACATATAGCATAATTGCGTAATTGTGACGTTAATAACACAGGTCTATGTTCACTAAATCAAATAAATAGATCGAATATGAAAAATATGATTATGACACTTAAATACTTACTTATAGGAGTTATAGGCGAATTTTCAACTGGCATTGATATAACATATAAAATCGCCAAAATCCGAAACATGATGCCACTTTAATGCTCCTTTAGACAAGAAAATGATGGAAACTGAGTCAGTGGCGAAGAAATAAAGCATTTTATGTGCTTTTACTTTTATTGGGTCCATAAAACTGGCCTTTATTGGCAGGTCGTGAACGAATGAGTATTAGCGTAATTTAATGTGTACCATTTTAACACGATATGGATATTTGCTATTTTTAGTAGCCAACGGTACTTATAAACGTCGTTATTTGAGCTAAAATGATACTTTATCGTGCAACTACACTTATTGTTATTATTGATTGTCGTGACATTATTTTGTCGCAGAATAATAAACCGTAGAAATTTTCTCGAAATACACCAGTAAGTTAAAAAAAACTGTTGTATGGAAATTGGTGTAACATAGGAGTTGCTTTAGGTATTAACTGACTTGTGTTGTGCTATATGCCGACGGAAATACACTTGGGAAATGAAAATTTTCGTTTCTAATTAAAATTTCGAAAATTTTTGGGGAAAAATTCTAGAAACTTTCGAGAGCTTCCCAACTTTTTATGATTTTTTATGGGCAGTTTGCCCTTCGGGCATCTGAAGCAACCTAACCTACCTATACATTGGTTTAATGTGACTATCGTTAAAACATTAAACAAGAACATTATGATCTGCCTGATTTTAAGATTTAGATGAGCGCATCGCCAACAAACTGTTTTTCAGTTTGGCGAAACTTTAGTTTAAGGAACAATTGTATTTTCTATATATGAAGCCGTAGGGTGCCCGGCCTTAGAATTGTCCCCACCATATCGTCCCGTGGTTGCAGTAGGAGTCTGCTAAGGGAATATACCGGGAGATGGGCAGCAGCATCTTCTGAAGGCCTGCCAAGCGTGGCGCGTATGGCAACCCCCCCCCCCCCCCCTTAAGGGGAGGTCTATGTTCAGCAGTGGACGTCTTATGGCTGAGAAGATGATGATGATATATATATGTATAATAACGAATAACAATAACTGTTTATACAGAGTTGCGTTTTACAGGAAACGAAGCCAATTACTGCGATGTACTATAATATACGGGTGGTTAACTACTGTCGGCTTAAATTCGATGGGGTTCTACTATACAGTTCTACCGCGAAAATAAAATGTGTACAGGGTGTAACCAAAATACTGGTGATCCGTTTAAGGGAATAATATGAACAACAAAATTTAATAAAAACTTTTTACAAAAAAAAGATAACCGACTTCAAAAAGGATAAAATGAATCATTATATTATTTATATGCGTCACTAACTGATATGTTTGAAGTCGGTGCCAAGCCAAATTTGGAAGAGTTACTATCTAATCTAATGCGGTATGGATTGCACGTAGGTGTGTGTACATTCGTTTCGACCATGCGTTACCCGTTAGGCAATTAGGCACAGAAAATATTTTCATGCGTCTGTTAACACACTATTCGGACTATCCGTATCTCCAACGAAGCCCGTGGTTCGGTTTGAATTATTTATCATTCTTCATCTAAGGTTAAATTCGAAATATAAAGGAATTCAATGGCTAGATAATTTTTTCCATACTTACTCAGAGTCAGATACACCCATCAGTACACCCACCATGTAAGTAAAATGGCACGATATTCAAATTTTATATGAAAGGCCAATCTTACGCGTCTACATTTTTTTTCTATCTATTCCGCCTTTTTCTGATTATTAACAAAGTAGACGTGTACGAGTATCAGAATATATACAAAATTGGATTAGTAGATAGATATGAAAATGTAACAGATAGAATCACATTCACCTTTGCATTATTAGTACTGATCTTTTGTGATGTTCACAGTTGAAGCTGATTTGACCGGTTTTGTATTTTTTGGCTTGGCACCGACTTCAAACATATCAGTTGGTGACGCATATAAATAATATAATGATTCATTTTATCCTTTTTGAAGTCGGTTATCTTTTTTTTGTAAAAAGTTTTTATTTTTCCATTTTTAGTGGTTATATGTTTATCAAAATCGGCCAAAAAGTCTTGGAATAATCGGTAAAGATATATCAAAAAGTTCATAATATACCCATTCAATCTAAGGAAAGTTCGACGACGTATCATATGTGGACTTCATCATTAGGTCCACTCCATCAAATTGGTGGTTTACGAGAGGAAATGCTTGAGTGGCTTCAGAAAACACCCAAATCAACATACATGTGCCTTTAAAAACTGAGGAGTTCTCTCAATTCCTCATGGATCCCATCATCAGAACAGCACCAGATTATTGTGGGACCATCTTGAAAGTATGTAGTTCCTTCCAAACAAAAAAAGAATTATTCAAATCGGACCACGGATCTCGGAGTAATCGCTGAACATCCTACATTTAAAAAATCTTCATCATTAGTATATTTATTATCAAAACAATCATTATCATCAGGTCCACTCTATCAAATTGGTTGTTTTCGTGAGAAAATGCTTGAGTAGCTTAAGAAAACACCCAAATCACTGTACACGTGCCTTTAAAAATTAAGGAGTTCCCTCAGTTGCTAATGGATTCCATCATCAGAACAGCACCAGATTAATGTGGGACCATTTTCAAAGTAGTTCCTTTCATACAAAAAAAGAATTATTTAAATCGGACCACGGGTCTCGGAGTAATCGCTGAACATCCTATATTTAAAAAATCATTATCATCAAAACAATCATCATCATCAGGTCCACTCTATCAAATTGGTGGTCTTCGTGAGAAAATGCTTGAGTAGCTTAAGAAAACACCCAAATCACTATACACGTGGCTTTAAAAATTGAGGAGTTCCCTTAGTTGCTAATGGATTCCATCATCAGAACAGCACCAGATTAATGTGTAACCATCTTCAAGGTAGTTTCTTTCATACAAAAAAAGAATAATTCAAATCGGATCACGGATCGCGGAGTAATCGCTGAACATCCTACATTTAAAAAAATCTTCATCACTATCATCAAAACAATCATCATCATCAGGTCCACTCCATGAAATTGGCGGTTTTCGTGAGAAAATGCTTGAGTTGTTTAAGGAAACACCCAAATCACGATACATGTGCCTTTAAAAATTGAGGAGTTCCCTCAATTCCTCATGGATCCCATCATCAGAACAGCACCAGATTAATGTGGGACCATTTTCAAGGTAGTTTCTTTCATACAAAAAAAGAATTATTCAAATCGGATCACGGGTCTCGGAGTAATCGCTGAACATCCTACATTTAAAAAATCTTCATCATTATCATCAAAACAATCATCATCAGGTCCACTCCATCAAATTGGTGGTTTTCGTGAGAAAATGCTTGAGTAGCTTAAGAAAACACCGAAATCACTATACACGTGCCTTTAAAAATTGAGGAGTTCCCTCAATTGCTCATGAATCCCATCATCAGAACAGCACCATATAAATATGGGACCATCTTCGAGGTAGTTCCTTTCAAACAAAAAAATAATTATTTAAATTGGACCACGGGTCTCAGAGTAATCGCTGAACATCCTGCATATAAAAATCTTCATCATTATCATCAAAACAATCATCATCATCAGGTCCACTGCATCGAAATAGTAGTTTTCGTGAGAAAATGCTTGAGTTGTTTAAGATAACACCCAAATCACCATACATGTGCCTTTAAAAATTGAGGAGTTCCCTCAATTCCTCATGGATCCCATCATCAGAACAGGACCATATTAATATGGGACCACCTTGGATGTAGATCCTTTCAAACAAAAAAAGAATTACTCAAATCGGACCATGGGTCTCGGAGTAATCGGTGAACATATATTAAAAAAAACACCAAACCGAATGCAGAACAGAACCTCCTTCCTCAATGGTATTGAAGTCGGTTAAAAATAAAACAAATTTGTCCAGTTTTATTTACTTTTTCATAATAAGAATACGATACAAGTTATGCCCTTTAAGGGTATAAGGATCACCAGTATTTTTGGTACCCCTTGTATAGATACATCTCTATCGCGCTTATATATTATGTAGATGCGATGGAGAGAGGGCACTGCAGTCGTCTAAATAATTTTAAACAAAAAAAGAACCGACTTCACTTAGGATCCGCTATTCCAAGAGGAAGTGGCCGAGTGTTCCTATAATAGTTGAAGAGTTCCCTCGATTTCTCCAGGATCCCATCATCAGATCCCGACTTGGTGACAATGGGACCATCTAGGGGTTATACCTGTTCGATTCAAAAAAAAATTTTGAAAATCAGTTCACGATTCACGGAGATATGGAGTAACATACATACAAAAAAAAAATATGATAAAAAAAAAAAATTCAGTCGAATTGAGAACCTCCTCCTTTTTTGAAGTCGGTTAAAAACGTTGAAACTAAAAACTTGTATATGGTTCCTAAGGCCTTGGGTTTTCCGACCACCCGTCGCCGTCAGGCCGGCGACCGACGCCATACAAAACATCGGATTCGATCGGATGTTTGTATGGCATCGGTCGCCGGCCGCCGGCGACGGGTGGTCAGAAAACCCAGGGCCTAAACAAGACATTTCGAACCAGTTAAAATATCTGTTGGTGTTTAACCTCATATTACGAGTTATTTTTCTTACATAATCTCAAAAAAAACGAGGGAAAATGTACCTAATACTAAAATAACATAAAGTTACCCACGATAAATATTTCACCACAAATAGTGTTGATATTTTTTTTTTCTCATAATAAAGCAAATAATTATGGAATAATTACGGTACCCCACTAAAAGTACGTTTTTACTTGCCCGAAGTGAATACAACCAATTTGGCTCGTTATCCACAAAAGGCTTATATTAATCCATTCTTCTTGTTAAAAGGTTTTGTATTTCAACGCGTCTCATCTTATTTTTTATATTTTTTGCATTTTATTATGCGCAGTGCGCACACTGCACACCGTACGTAGTACAGTCGCCATCAGATATATCGGAGCGGCCAAGGTGGTCACAAATATCTGAACAACGCCTCTATTTTCAAGGCGATAAAGCGATGTTCACATATTTTTGAGTACCCTGACCGCTCCGATATATTTGATGGCGACTGGACTTGATACTGAGACATGTGAAGATAAAATCACTATGATCAGTGTTCATCATCGAGTTAGAAAATAATAAAATCATTGGTGTTCATTTAGATTTTAATTTGACATTGAACCGGATTGTTTGGCAAAAAATATTGTTCAGATTAATGATAATGTTTTTCGTAGTATGAATTGGCTATCAAATTTATATCAAATATATTTATTCAAAAAAGACAAAAATGTCTTCAATATAACAGAGGGCGCAGAATTTGCACAAATCAACGTCCTCGGAAAACAAGATACTTCGAAATTAGTAAGTATAGGGCATCCGCACCAGCGGTCGTGCCCCCTTTTTAGTTAGGGCGTGCAATCCGGATATTTCGATTAGTAATTTGGATGGAATCATTCGGATGGTAGCCATATTATCCGGATAATTGCGGACCCTACTCACGGCACCTTAAGGAAAAACTAACTTCAAATGTTCAACACGATCAACTATTTAACAATTCAAAACTCTATTCTTCTGGTTAAAAACTATTACTCACTTAAATTTAAACCTTATTGACAGTGAATAATGCTCTATCAGTTTTAAAGAGATTTAAATGCACACACTCGGCAGTGTTTCAAAGCATCGCTCTCAAAACTTCTCTATTCATCCATTGTTATAATTATCCACTGTAACATGTTTCCATAGTGTACCTATTATTCTAGCACTTACCTGAAGCCACAAATACTATAGCATAAACTAACCCCTATCCATGCTACCTACATAATCTCTACTACAGTCCTTGAGATATCAAAAGAATCTCCGGGTTTTAGAAAGAGACGTCGGGTATCAATCAACAGTGACACATGAAAAAGCAGAACAGCAATATAACCTCCGTATGTCATCGCCGATTCCCGAAGGTTCTTCTTAAACCTCACGGACTGTAAAAATATTATAGCCTTTCTTGTTTTGCTCGACTTTGGGGCATCGCTGTGCCCCCAGACTAAGCTTGCAATCTGGATCCAAAACGTATGGAATTATCCGGATCTGGATCCGGATCCGACAGATGTTCCCTACCTAGATCCGTCCTGCAAACCCTACGCCAGATACAAAAAACACTGTCTGTTCCCATATACTTACCTGGAACCAATTTCCATATTTTGATGATGATTTCTCTTGTTATCCCACACCAGTACCTGGCTATATCACGATCTTGAGCCGCTACTTCCAGCCCATTCCAGCTGAGCCAGCCTCCTCAACTGATCATGGCATGCATTTTTCAAGCGCTCTATTGACTAAACGGGAAAAGGGACTTAATTTATTTTGCGAATATATGATTTTAGACCGTATACTCTTGTGTATGGTACAAGCCGAAACACGATTGCTGAAATATGGTTCGATAGAAAAAAAAATCGGGAGTTGGGTGCCTTTTCCCGCATTTTCCATAGCTTATGTGAACTTATACAAGGTGTAACAAAAATACTGGTGATCCTTTTAAGGGCATAATTGGTATCGCATTCTTATTATGAAAAACTATTAATGAATTTATTTTTCGCGAACAAAAATTTTGGTTTTGTATGGAGGGTTGGCCGGCCGGGACGACGTGTCCCATACAAAAAAAAAATTTTTTTTCGCATCCAAAAAAGTTTGTTCTACTTTTTCTTACTCGTAATACGATACCAATAATGCCCTTAAACGGATCACCAGTATTTTTGTTACATCCTGTATAGTTTGGGGTATGTGTATAGTTTAGGGGTCCCAGTTTTTTTTGCCCCAGGGCCCTTGGTCACCTAGCCACGCCACTGATTATGTCATAAAATTGTCCGCTTTTTCTGCCTCAGAGCTCGTCATCTAGTGCTATAGCTGCCTATGTTTTGCGCCTTATCTATTGTGTGGAGTATACTATGCTACGTAGCGCCAACAAAATGTAACAATCAGACGTGATGGATGGCCCCGAGTGCCCGTGACACGCAAAATTAATCAGCACAGCCATACAACCCGAAATTATTATAGCACAAAATAAAAAATAGCATAAAGGGTGTCTTGTGGGTAACGACGAATTTAGATTAGCGTTGGATGATTCTAATAAATATGGTATAGAAGGATAATTTTACTACTAGATTAACGTGACTTGCCACTCGTTGCAAAAATAACGTGTTTTTTCTTTGTCGGTTAGTTTGTTAGATATGAATAGGCAAGATGCAATATTTTTATTTATCCTTTCATTTGAAAGAGTTACACGTCCATAGGGGGGGTTTTCCATACGCGCCACGCTTGGCAGGCGGGTTGGCGCGCGCAGTTTTTTTTGTTTATTGTTGTTTAGGCTTTCGGAAGATGATGTTTTTTTATTTTTTCAATAACTAGCCATATTGTGTGAGGTTGTGAGCCGATCAGTTACGTCATACTGAACTTATTCTTTGCGACCAACCCCGAAATCGCAATAAAAATGTTGGTGTCCCCATACAAAATGTCGACGTCTGATCGGCCGAAATGTATGAAATACCCAAAAAATTTTGGGATTTCGGAGTTGGTCCCATACAAAAAGTTGTTCAGTATGGCTTACTTGAAACTTATTGAAAAAACAGCCTGTATAGGAGGTATAGGGATCCTTGATACATAATAAAGAGAACTCGTACAAACACAAAAGTCGATGTCGATGACTTGGCACACCCTGGATTGAAAGGTAGGTACTCGTATTTGTTATTATTTTGTTAGTTATTGTGACGCTTGATCAAAAGGTTAATTTCTCCGGGGTTACTTTGCAAACTACAAAAGTCTAATAACACAAATACCTTTAACAAAGAACAGGAAAGAACTGGAATAAGGACAGGAAAGAAGTTGTGTTAGATGTTATTCCAATATTAACGTGACATAGAAGCAGCATTTTATGGGAAGGCTTTTCTTTTTGGGATTTTTGGTTTGGTCCCATAGAAAAGCTTTTCAGTGAAAAAACACGAACAAAATGTTCCAAGTTTCATAAGGTAAAGATAAACCGAGTGTTCGTCACTGTCCCAGTACATGTCATTCTTAAACTGAAGGGGCTACTTTGAAAAATTATAGGTTTTTTCAAACGCTCTATTGACGAAACGGGAAAAGGGACTGAATTTATTTTCGAATATATATTATTAGAGTAATGTTCAGAAATAAAGGAAAAGTAGAAAAATCCACTGCCTCAGGCGAGACTCGAACTCGCGACTCTGGGAAACATGCCCATCGCTCTGCCAACTGAGCTACTGAGCTATACCAGCAGGCTTATGATGGCAGTAGTTGTCCGCCGATAACTTGATAAAAAGCTGACAACTTGACACATTCACACAGCAAAACATGACAATGTGTCAAGTTGTCAGCTTTTTATCAAGTTATCAGCGGACAACTACTGCCATCATAAGCCTGCTGATGGCTGCGAATTTCTCCACCACATCCTTTATTTTGTATTCGCGCCTTAGCAGACGTTCTGCTTAATACAAAAAATAAATTATTAGAGTATATCCTCTTGTTTATGGCACAAGCCGAAACACGATTGCTGAAAGTTGCCTCGATAGAAAAAAAAATCCGAAGTTGGGTCCTTTTCCCCCTTATTTTTCTTAGCTTACGTAAACTACAAGATATTAAGCAATATAACTAAGTAAAAAATATGGTATATGGTATTCTGGTTTATCTAAAAAGTCACAGAAACAAAATTAGACAAAACTTTATAGATTCGCTTATTTATCGTAGTTTAGTCAAAAAGTGTGATCCTTAAGAGTGGTGCATCTCTTTCTTTCGTGCACGGCAGCCATTAACGTGTCTCTTACGGATGGGCGTGGCTTGTCCGAATCGAGGAACGGCCTTAACTAGCGACCTGGCCCGGCTTTCACACGGGTGCAATTATACATATAAACCTTCCTCTTGAATCACTCTATCTATTAAAAAAAACCGCATCAAAATCCGTTGCGTAGTTTTAAAGATCTAAGCATACATACAGACAGACGGCAGGACGCGACTTTGTTTTATACTATGTAGTGTAGTGATAGTGACTACGTTTAGAGTTTGTCCGGAAAGAGAAGTGTCGTGGTTTATATGGGAAATCATAAATTCTGCAACACATCTCTTTGCGGAGAGTTATTACCTTATTCTACTAAGATTCTCAGTTGCACTGTTTTTAAACAAGCTGAATGTAAGCCCTGCCGTAAACTAGTTGGTTCATGTTGACTAGGGTTTGCTCCCGGGAAATACCGGAACCGAAAGTACCGGGAATTCCCGGGATTTCGAGTCGTGTAAAGAACCGGGACTGAAAAATAAAAATCCCGGTACTTTCGGGATTTCCGGGAAAAACATTTTTTACTTTTTTGGGCTCATTTATTCTTCGGAGTTCAAATATTTCATCGCGTAATGTTTTAAATAAACGCGGGCCGTCCAACCGGCGGCCGTGGTCACGGCGGTCGCCCGCCAGGCGTCAAGCTGGCGGTGAGGACAGCTACGCCAGTTACCAGATCCCGTGCTGCTACGCGAAAATGGCCTTAGAAGACCTTCCCTCGATTTCAAATGTATGAAGATTTGCGTTAACAGATTTTGGAAAAAACATTCAAGGTGCGAGAAAAAGGTCATTTTTGACAAACTTTTTTTGTAACCATTGGATCCCATTCCTATCCAAGATCAAAAGTTTGTATGGGACCAAAAAAAATCTCTGGCTAGAAGAGCCACAAATCAAGGAAATTTTTTCCGATATATTTTGTATCAAAATGAAAACTTTTATTGCTGTTTTTTATGCCAATCGATTCCATTCCTATCCATTATCAATAGTTTCCTAGGGACCAACTAACGGTAATGTACTAAAAAGCCACAAATAAAATAAAAAAATTCATATATTTACTATATAGAAAATGTGAATTTACATTTTTCTATCACGTAGACACACACGTTTAAGGACCTTAATAATGTATGACATCATTACAGTAAAAGCATAATATCCGAAAACAGGGATTTTAAAGCAGTAAATGTATGTAAAATTGTTCTTCAATTTGTGGCTTTTTGATACATTACTGTAAGTTGATCCTATAGAAACTATTGATACTGAACAGGAATGGGATCGATTGACATAAAAAATAGCATGTGAAAAATTAAAGTTTTCTTTTTCATACCAAATGTATGTGGTAGCTTTCCTCGATTTGTGGCTTTTCTAACCGGATTTATTTGGTTCCATACAAGCTTTTGATCCTGGATAGGAATGGGATCAAATAAGAATAAAAAAAAATTCAAAAATTATCTTTATCTCGCACCCTGTATGTTTTTTCTAAAATCTGTAAACGCCAATCTTCATAAATTTGAAATCGAGGGAAGGTCTTCTAAGGCCATTTTCGCGTAGCAGCACGGGATCTGGTAGCTGCCCTCAGCGCCTTGGTGGCCGGCTTGACGCCTGGCGGGCAACCGCCGTGACCACGGCCGCCGGTTTGCCGGCCCGCGTTTATTAAAAACATTACACAATGAAATTTTTACGACCAAAATCAACGTCAGAAGTTTTAGAATATTTTTCCCGAAAGTACCGAAATTACCGGGAAATCCCGGTTCCATTATTGGCTAGTACCGAAAATCCCGGTTCTACGAAACAGTACCGGTACTGCATTCCCTAATGTTGACTCACTGTAATACATAAAGCAGCTCAGACCAGCTTTAAGCACGAATCTCTCAGCTGCGCCAGAGTATAAACAGCACAGTAGCCCATATTCAAATTATACAGGGTGTAACAAAAATACTGGTGACCAGTTTAAGGGCATATTTATTTGGTATGGTGTTGCGAGTAAAACAAAGTAGGAGAAAAAAAATGTTGGTCGCGAATTTTTTTATGTGTCTTCTACATACAATAGCAAAAATTTTTTCGTGAGAAATATGTTTCATAATTACCGCATACCAATTATGCCCTTAAAAGGATCACCGGTATTTGTTACACTCTGTATAAGGAGGAAATAAGTAAAGCGAATAGTCTTGTTTTTTCTCGTATACTGGGATCAAACTAAGCGGCGCTGTGGCTAAATAGAAATTAGTTTTTTTTTTCATGGTAAACTTTCCCATTTGTCCCCGACATCGCCATACTGCGCACGATCGAAGTAGTGACAGATAGCAGTAAACCACCAATTTCTTTTTCATTGCTTGTATTGCCGTGACATCTTGCTGAGTGGGGATCCTATTGTTTTGTTTTTTTTTTTAATTACAATGCCTCTTCTGTCCCTCTGGGTGTAGCTCTTAGATCTAATTTGCACAAAGAGCTCTGCATCATATGCTGGATGGTCTCGAAGATGCATCACCTTGACGTCCTATTCCCCAAAGAATCCCCAAGTGACTAAATAGTAATACATACCATAAGTCTTTAGGCTAAGTAGAAGTCTACAACGATTCATACATAATATTGCATATTCTTAATATTGAACATAGGACCCATTTTCATTTCATTGGATGATATGATACCAAGGGAGAGCAATGCAACTCAACGACATGGCACATTACAGCCTTGGCTAGTATCCAATACTTTTTGTGATTGCCAAAATCCCACTCGCTTATTTGCATTTATTTGCGCCACTGTCACAGATAAAATAAAATACTAAAAAAAAATATACAAAAAACGCGGTGACTCTCTGAGCTTTTGCCTAGCAGTGGTACACAAAATAGGCTATGTAAATAGACTACTGTTCTGTGTACACTATGGCACGTTAACGTTAACATTATCTGGCGTTCGTGGTTCTGCCATTGTGCTCTAACAATGGAGTCGGATATTAATACACGCCGTGTGCAGAGATATCAGTAACAAGGGGGCCTGTTTGACTCTGAACTGCAAATTGTGACATGGAGGACTGTTCTTGCTATCAATTGGCTATCATTCATATGAAATAGATAACTAGTGGTGATCCTTTGGTATCGTAATACTAAAAAAAAAAACGCGAAAAAATTGGTTTTGTGTGGAGGGTTGGCGGGTTGGAAAAAACGAGACCTATTAAATTTGTTTTCGCATCCAAAAACAATTTCGGCTGCTTTTTCTGACTTGCAATTATGCCCTTTTCTAATTATATTTTTGAATAAGGGTACTTCAACATTTTATTTCAAGGCTTATAGATCGTTCACCTATTTATAACTACATTGTACGTAATAAATTAATTATGTATTTCACCCCCGAAAATAACAAACATTTCTACTCCTTATGTAATCAGCAGTGACGGCGCGTCCTAGAACACGATTCCCGTCGGCTTGCCTAAGCAGTTCAGACACCTGAGCAGTTTTCCTACAGCTCATGAAGAAATTTTAAACCAAAATAAGCTCCTATGTTTGCCTATGTTTTTTTTTACCCTTCGCCACTGGCCCGATGGATCAGCCCATAGTAATACAATGCGAAAGTTGTTTGTGTACATTTACATTAAATAATTATGTTATTTTTATAACCCTATTTTATCAAAACGATACAAACTCTGAGCTTACATAATATGTTTGTGATTCTAGCCTGATATGCCGGAGGTAAGTTAAAATTACAACCCAAGTGCTTTAACATGCTAATGCCGTTACACAGATCATCAGTAGGTATTGTTGATACACCCTGTACTTACATCAATAATATTAAACCAAAAAAAAACCGACATCACTTAGGATCCGCTATTCCAAGAGGAAGTGGCCGAGTTGCTGTAGAAAATAGTGAAATCACTATAGGTGTGCCTATAATAGTTAAAGAGTTCCCTCGATTTCTCCAGGATCCCATCATCAGATCTTTACCTGGTGACAATGGGACTAACTGTGAAGTATACTCTTTCAAACAAAAAAGAATTTTCCAAATCGGTCATGCCGTTTTCGAATAATCATCAGTGAATATACAGCCTTGGCCAGAAGTGTTGAGCACCAATGCGATTTTCATACAAAACTGGAAAGTTTAGTCCATCGTTTCCATCTTTGTTTAAGTTATTTTGTCAATTAATTTAAACTAATAGGCATGTTTTGTTGAAGTTAGTAGTAACTGCATAGAATATTTGAAATATGTCGCACCGACTTAAATTTTAATTTTTGGTACCTTCTGTTTTCATATTTTTAAGTACCTTGAAAGTGTTATTAAGTGAAGTTTTCTATATTTATAAATAAAATATAATATTTACCGTTACCGTACATTGTTAGGATAGGGGAATAATGCTTAACATCAAAATTGTAAACAAAAAACACCTATGCTCAACACTTCTGGCCAAGGCTGTATATAAAAAAATAGCAAAAAAAAAACAAAGATCCCGAGGAATTGAGAACCTCCTCCTTCGAAATCTTGAAGTCGGTTGAAAAGAGATTGCTAACGTACGAAAGTAATGACGTGATGTGCTGTAGTTATATATAACTCTCGTAATTAAAGTATACTGGGATATTTGATTTTTTTCTACTTTATTTTATATTTCATTTGTTAACATACTGCTCAAAAAATTTTATAACGGAACTTGTAGTGTATCCCCGTCTGCCCCCGCCTTGGTCGCGCAATATATGCATAGATGTGTCCGCCGGATTTGTCCGACGGATATGCCCGGCGGACACATCCGTCCGTGTATGGCGCGAATTGGACAACGGACAGATAGCGGACAGACGTCTGGCGGACACATCCGTGTCTAATTCGCGCCATACACGAACGGATCTGTCCGTCGGGCATATCCGTCGGACAAATCCGGCGGACACATCTGTGCGTGTATCTCTAGCTGACAAATGGGAATAATAAACCTACAGGTACACCGAACTTATGGATATTTCCTAGGTAACAACATATGTAAATAGTATCTATAAAATAGTACCTACAGTACCCCTAAAAAACTTGTGTTAATTTGACTCCAGATCAATCTGCCCAAAATATTTATTATTATAAGTATGTTCATACCTGTGACACGAAATCCTGCTCTAAATAAATGGGACACACTCTAAATATTCATTACATAGCTTTTAGCCGCCATCGCAAAAAAGGCAAATGGTTTGCTGACAACGCTATCTCAAATACTATTGGAGGAACCACAGATATATACCAAGATAGACCGCGCGAAGTGTGCTGATTATAGTCTCCAAAGTACGGTCGACGTCAATAATATGTTTACACTTTTGCACCTTATTAAAATGGAGTAAGGTGCACAAATGAAAACATTTCATTGACGTCGACTATACATTATTTACGTGGTAGTCGATTCTAAATGTATTCATGTATAGTTAATTCCATGATGTGTAAGAATGTAAGATGTAAGAATTTAAAAAAGTCTCCGTCTTCGAACTGTTTCTCAAGTGTTTATCCAGATATATAATGGCTCCTCTCATGATGGCCCATCATAGGGACGCAGATATGCGTTAGAGAGAGCTAGCGATATTGCGATCTTGTTCCGTCGTATAGCTGCGTCTCTATGATGGGCCATCATGTAGAGGAGTCATAAAGTACCACCACACTTACTCTGAATGAATTTTAATTTTACTCATTGACTCTGTACGTAAATGGTAATTTTGCCAAAATAGTGACACATATTTATATGTCTGTGTGCTGTATATGTCTGTGTCCAACGCTAGGGGAGCGTGTTTACAAAGTTACCAGCGGCAAATCACATTTGTACGCATTTGATCCGCAGCTGATATTCCCGTCGATCTACCGAAGTGACTGTTCTAATAGTCACACCAGAATTACTGACCTTGATTACCTAACTGTTTGCTACGTCGCAATTTTTTAGTATAATACCACGGTGATAGCAAACCAGCATACACCGTCAGGTCACCGAAACTTATGGAGGCATGCAACTCCTGGGGTGATACATACGCTTTGCCGATCCTTTTGGACGCGTATAGTATAGACGATGCCGCTCCCACGCGGCACGCCGCCGACGTGCCGCCACCTTGCCGCCACAGAGCGGAGTTGTATAGGTACAAGACGCGTAAAGTCCGCCAACGTACCGCTACCGCGCCGCCATCGCCACCGCGCTGCTGCCGCACCTCTGCGCTATGTATACGAGAAACAAAAGGCGGCATCATCGTCCACACGCCTTAAAAAACCCGTACCATCCTTTTTTGAAGAACCCATAGATTATCTTAGCATCTGAAAAAGGACGTACTTACTTTACCTTAGAAGAGCTATAGCTATGGGAATAACAGCCATCGATATTGGCGTGCGTTTACGAAGCAAATAGCGTTTCATTTACTTACAAACTAGATTCCTCGCGTGAGCTCGTTCGCACGAGTCGACGAATGGGGTTGGTAACTGTCAACGGTTTGGCCAGATGGCGTCAGCATAGCTTGTAACTGTCACTAGTATTGTTGCTATCCAGGTCAGAAAATTCCAAAAAAAAAGACAAGAATTTGACACTATATTAGTTTAGTCATACCGAATATTAAAATGGAAAGCTAACGGCCAGTTCTGATTTTTTCATATATTGTGAGGATCCCCGTATATCCAAGTTTGCAGCTTCGAAGACCTCGAAAATTTCGCGCTTTTTTTAGTATTCTTATTATAAGTCCTAAACTTTGCGGTTTATGAAAAACTATATGAGACGAGTTTTAAGAAGACTAATATTACTACAATTTGAGACTAGAATTAGCTCTGTAGGTGATATACTTATCGAAATAGAGCTCTTCGAATATTGCCTAATATTTTAGACTTTCGGATTTATTATTTCTGAAAATAGTACTTACAAGCTATGCTGGCGCCATCTGTAAAGCCGTTCGATTGGCCAACCCCATTTTCAAACATCTCTCCACCCTTCCGTATTTTACCTTAACCAATTTGGCCACCTGGGTCACAGAAGCACCGGTCGAATTTTCCCGTGTACTCGTATATGCAATCTTTGTAAATGCTAAGGCGCATTTAATATTGGCGCATTTTGTCTATAATTTGTATATAGTACTGTGTCTAATTAATATAAACAAATCAAAATATTTATTAAAATAATTTGATTTGTTCCTCAGTTGAGAAACTGTGTGTTTAGATGTTTGAATGTTTAGCTTTGTGTTGGTGCAGTCCGGTACAGTAATTGACCGAGTATATCGAAGGTTTCGTATTCAGTTCGGGCAAAAATACTTTCGTATGTTCAACCAGCGTCTATTCAGCTGCTCTCTTCGACAGGTTTTGGTCGTTTCATTTTATATAACGTGTTTAGAATGGTGGAAACTGGCAAAAAAGATCATAATGGTCATAATGGTCTATATCGCTTAAAACAACTGTGAGTTCTCTAAGATGTACCTATGGTATACTCGTATGCTCGCGAGTTCTATTCTACGGTTCACAGAGTCACTAGTAAGGTCTGCTTCAGTTAGGTCTAATCGGTCAGGAAACCGGTATTTTCTCCATACTAAAATATCGGTTTTTTCGTTCTTATTTCGTTCTCTTGTTTTCTATTTTATATTTAATCAGGCAATCTAATTACACCATGGCGATACATAATTGCAAAATTGCGTTCTAAATAAATACCATAATGTCCATAATTAACCATAGCAGTATTCATACAATCGTGAATTAAAAAGAGCTTTTTAGTCGAGTACCGTGTTTAGGCCACGAAGCTTGCAGAGTGGCTTAAGTTACAAGATTCGAGAAATAGATTAGATAGATTTAAGGTTCGAGAAATATATCGCGTTATTTCAGGGTTTTTTACAAAACCGGTTAACATCCCTGCTAGGTAACACATTGCTACGTCACGTACACAACCGACTTGTTATCTCTACGCTAAAGCACGATTTCTACCCAAACAGCCTAGCCAAATACAGACCGGTTAATTGGATATCTTGAGTTGGAATTAGATAAAACTCTGAAGGCACATTGGTATGCACGGTGTGTACGGGCAACGGCGATCATACTAACTTGATAGAGAATGTAAATGGTAAATATTTTGTATAACAATTACCGGTGGCGCTGTAGAAAAAACAAATTACAAGGCTGTATGCTGCGCTGCTGGCTTCTGCCGCTGTTCCCTCAGAGCTGAGGATCGTGACATCATTTCATTCTGTTGAGGTTTAGGCTCCTCCATAGGCTTCTATCCATCGCTAAGCGCATGGCTTCTTGCAGTTTTAATTGCATGATTTGGGCACACCATCTTGCGGGGGGAGGGCCTCTAAGTCTTGTGCCTTCAACTTTTCCCGTCATGATGTTTTTTTAAATAGGGATGTGGAAAATTTCATAGGTAACGAAAAAAATAATAAGCAGTGGGTTTACAAAAAAGCTAGCGCTTTCTCGCTCTACGCTCTACTGTAAATAAGTACTGAATTTTTTATTTTTAATGCTACATGTTTGGAATCATAACATCTAGAAATCTAGTTCCATTATGCTGGCCTGTTCGGTGGTTTCTGACGCCGACGTCGAAAACTGTCCTAATAATTGAATTCAAAAGATGACTGCTATTATTATGTAAAATAAGTCAATAAATATGCGGAACAATATTTCTCAGTAAATAGAAAAATAATAATAGAGTGAAAATGCTATATGTATAGAAACAGTTACAGAATCTACCTACTTTGGTAATCACTATCAATATCTATCTGGCATTTGCTCTTGAAAAGGTGGAGTAGCCTAAGTAAAGTCAGTGTTTTATTCTTTAAACATAATACATTTAAAATTTCAAAATGCCAATGTAAAGTACGACACAGTTCTTTTAAAACTAATGGATATTTTGTAGGTTAGAAGTAACTTTATGCTAGTGACCCGCCCGCGCTGCGTGCGGATTCTAAACGTATTAGTCCTCATATAAATTATACATTAAGATTTTTTAGAATCTACAGTGAAATGTCACTTGATAGGAAATATAGGTATTAAACAAATAAACACACTTATTAATTATTTAATCATCTTATGTCTCATTTTTCAGTTTTGCAAAATTATAAGTACGTATATTTTTTTAAATAACCGGAATTAAAACTACTAGTGTCATAAATCTTTTAACAATCACAATATCTACAAACAGATGCGGAGATATATGTGCCTTGGCTTGTATTACTATCTAGGTGTTATTATTCTAAGGTTCCATGTCATTTTCATTCGCGATCTTTCCATTTCCTATTTAAATTTTCCGCCCTTTTTATACATACATACATACATATAATCACACCTATATTCCAAAAGGGGTAGGCAGAGATCACGGATTTCCATTTGCTACGATCAATGCAGCAGAACGGCTCTCCGCTTTTTATACAGATTATATTTACATATTTACTTAACGTTCTCTATTCATTAGGGTCTACCATTTGAGGTGATCATCCCAGAGTCAGGGTTTAAGTAAAAATAAAGCTAGTGCTGAATATGCATGAATCTGAATCCCTCTAGTATTCATTTGCATTATTTTACATAATACTTGTTAAAGACAGAAATAGTGCACTGAAAAAAAAAACAGGCGAACTACTTCGGCTGTTTCATTAATTAAAAAAAATCGGTAAAGAATTATTAAAGTTTATTTGCTTATATCTCAATATTTACTTATAAAGAACAAAACACTTTGGTAAGTAATAAGCCTTAGTTTACAAATCCCAAAACTTAGGTTACTGTTAAAATTTCTATAATAATATTTGGTCAAATTTTTATATTTCTGTACAATTAACCGGCCCTATATAATATATATTGGAGAACTCGGCTGTACCTAAATGTTGTAATTGAATAAATAAGGCAAAAGGATCGTTATTTAGCTAATGTTGAATTTATCGATACGTGATAATTAAAATAATATACGTATTTAATCAGTGAACTGTCTCATTTCCCACCCGTTTCATATAATTAAGAAAGACTCAATTTCTGAGCGTGAGAGATAAACAAAAAAAAAACGTATGTGAAATTATGAATTGCGTAGAAAAGGGGCTTGTACAGTCAGCAGCAATATTAGTTAAGCTGGTAGGGTGTTCAAAATGACCTACACACACTTTTATTATCTTAACAATAAAGTCGTGTCTAGCTCATTTTAAACACCCTACCCGCTTAGCTACTTTTGCTGCTGACTGTACATACGTTGTTAATTCTAAAAATAAACGCCGTAATTACTCTCGCACATTCTCGACGGTAAGGAATGAGGTAATGTAATTTTATATAGAGGGTTGTAACCGTGTATCTTTGTAGCCCCGGTAATTAAGAGAAGCCGTAAACGGTATTTTTAGGGTAAATCAAAAATCTACCTCAAATTAAATATATCCAACAACACCCCCACACAATAGGGTTAACTGAAAAACAATCCACCCCACTCCATGAGTATTGGAAAACCCTTTAAACAAAATTGTTTTATCACTTTGTCGGGGTGAGATATAAACATATAAGTAGGTACCAAATTACAGCTTTCGGGTAATCACGATTACTGAGCTAAGATGAGGACAGACAGACGGACATGGTGAAACTATTAGGGGTCTTTGACAATAGAAATTTAAAACGAGTCAGCTCGTATAGAAATAGTCTTTGATGTCCACGGTACAGTCGCCATCAGATATATCGGAGCGGCCAAGGCGGTCACAAATATCTGAACAACGCCTCTATTGTCAAGGCGATAAAGTACATGTTCAAATATTTTTGAGTACCTTGGCCGCTTCGATATATTTCATGGCGACTGTACTTAAAATGCTGAAGCTGTGCATCCGTTGATGGCCAAAGTAATAAAACAGCATTTAAAAGTTCACTTTTATTAATAAATACAATAAATACTTAACAACTACTTATAACCATTACCTTTTTAATTTCTTTTAAATGGCCAATTTAAATTGCCCAAATCAGGATATCCAGAAGCGGGATTTTCAGCATTCTTAAACGGTTCGTTCTCTGGGGGCCCGTAACTATAACCTATTGTATTGTAATCCGCCGGGGGTCCATAGAGAGTAGCCGGGGACGAAGGCTTCATCTCTTTATTCTTCATGAAGTAGCTGATTATGAGACCGATGATGTAGCAGAACTTCTGGAAGAAGGCCATGAAGAGGAACGCGGAGACGACCTTGAGGACGGCCACTTTTGAGAAGATGAAGAGAGCGATCATTACTGTAAAAAAAAGACGAATGGTTAATGATTTGATGAGGATAAATGTGAAAAACTGCGCGCAGATGGTGTTACGATAGTTAAAAAGATCTCATTGGATTTTGGATATCTTGAATCTATACCACACACAAAAAAAAACATGACTTGTGAATGATAAAAACAAAATTTATTTATCCTATGGCTACATATCACTGGATACAGATAGGCATTTCTTCTGTCAGGTGGTAATAATAGTGGGAAAGTAGATGTTGAAGCGACTGCTGCGAGGTCCAGATGGGACAGTGCGCTGCCAAATATAACATTGATTCCCAAAAACAAATAATAGCTGGGAACAATTAAAATCTGTGGGTTTTTATTCTAATTGCATTACAAATGCATGTACCTACTGAAGAATACATTCACTTACTCTATCAAATATTAAACGTGAAAAAAGTTTACAAATAAAGTTCGTAACCGCACAATAACTTACATACACTCAAAAAGTCGTTCAATAGTTTACCGTTATCTCGAGTTATAATTTCCATTTTTAAATCATTGAGTAACAGGAGAAGACATCCCAAGAAATTATTAGTCCCAAAAGTTGAAGTGAAAATCAATACAAGTATACTAATCTTTGATTCAGTCATAGCTGTCAACCTCCAAACATGGCGCACATAATTTGTTCTATATGTCACATCTCTACCTACGTAATAAATCAATGTTTTAATTTGGATTTCCGAATATTGTTGTTATGCGTGGTGAGGCATAATGACTGAGAATGTGACAGCACAAGGGCCCTGTTCAACTCAAAAGTGATGTGTGTCCCATATATAAATTCACAAAAGTAAAACATTAAACATGACGGGAGGATGGGAGTATGACAGCAGGAAAAATACGAAAAAGAAGGAAAATTGACGAAATCGGAGAAGCCTCATGTTTGCATAAAAGGCGGTAATATGAATAATTTCCTTCACTGTTATATTAACTGACACGGTAAACCTTAGGGAAATAATATTCCACATTTTCACATAAGTATGTATGTTTTATTTTAAGCCTAGATTGCATATAGACTACAAAAAATTATGTAAATTAACGGTAAATCAGTAATTAGCAATTCTCAAACCCAATTTACCGGTAACCATCGGGTCATGGTGGTACCACATTCGAAATGTGAGTGCGATAAATCAAATATTATAATAGTAGTTTATGTAACTGTTACGTAATAGAGGTCCTTAAAACACGAGTTCGTTCGTTTCATAATAAGATCACACGAGTGTTTTAAGGCCTAATTACGTACAGTTGCATACACTGCTTTATCTACACACATATTATAAACCCTAAATGATGAATGAATGACTGCCATTGCACGGATTGCACCGCCATCGCCATGGCCAACTCGATTGTGTCGGTCGGGGGGGCGCGTGCCAGCGGTTGGATGGCGCGTGCCGGCTGTCGGGGAGCAGGCCGGATTTTCATAATGATATCGAATTTTTGCTTATTATTTGATAATAAATACCTCGTTACAGATAAGACATTTGTTCTAACTTCTAACAAAACAGTCTATTTTTATGGTGGTCATAACTTGCGGTTTTTGAACGCATCATGGAGGGTTTATGATATGGGTGTAGATAAACCAATATTAATGGTGCGGGTGTTCATTGAAATATAAGTAAATCAATATAAGATATTTCTTTCATTATCTGTCGTATGATTTCTATGACAAGTACCGTCAAGTCTGGCAGCTTTGCCAAGGGTTACTGACTTTGCCACCAGCAGAGTGCATAAGGTAATCCTTTCATACCACCGACAACGTATATTTTTTAGTGTTGTGCCTACTTTTAGTAGAAAATATGGTTATCAATTGGCAAAATTATTATGAATGAGACAACACCAGAGCAACCATTTTCTTACCATTTCAGTTCCAAATTCGTCACTCACATAATCATAAAAGTTAGTGCTCAAGAACTTTAAAAAGTTTAGAGTATAAACAACGCATCCAGGTACGTAAATTTTAGATATTATGTTATTTAAATGGTAAGGAATGAATTGATTACCTTATAAATGCCGTAGTGTTTGAATTGAGTCCGATAATTGTTTTGGCAAAGTCACCAGACCACGCCGACTAATATGGGGGGGCAGCTTTGCCATGTTTTGTAGCGGCCTAGAGTTGGTACACAAGCAAAAAATTTAAATTACATTTTTCATAAGATAGATACTTTTTAGGGTTCCGTAGCCAAATGGCAAAAAACGGAACCCTTATAGATTCGTCACGTCCGTCTGTCTGTCTGTCCGTCCTTATGTCACAGCTATTTTACTCGGAAACTATAACACGTATCATTATCAAATTTTTACATAAAGTGTATTGTGTGTGCAGCTTCTTAGTTTTGTAGAGAAATTGCAAAAAAAAAAAAATTTTAGGGGGGCACTCCATATGTGTAAGTAATTGTCAAAAAAGGAGTGTATAGGTTCTTAAAGGGTAGGCAACGCGCATGTGAATCCTCTGGAGTTACAGGCATCCATAGGCTACGGTAGCTGCCTACCATCAGGCAGACCGTATGATTGTTTACCAGCGTCGTGGTATAAAAAATTACCCCTATTTTCACGACGTTGTAGGTTGATTTTGTGAATTTTTTATGTTTTTTATTACTTTGCCCATAGTTGTTGGATATTATGTATAAAGCCCGAACAATTTCATTGTTTGAATAGTTATTATCGAAGGTTTATTACTCTGCCGAATAGGTGATGGGCATTATTTATAATGCCCGGGCAATTTAATTATTTGAATAGTTATTGTCAAATTGCCTACTCATATTGCATCGGGCATTATGTATAATGACCTATTTATCACTTGGTCCATAACATATACAGAGTGTATGTTTTGTTTAAGTAAAAAAGAAAACTCAAAGTTAACTGTGACATACTTATTTTATTGGTAATAATTACTACATATACCTAAGTGTTTTGTTTCGATAATACTTTTGTTAAGAGGCGACGAGGCAGTTCGTGACGAAGCCCTTTTATAAATGTCTATCGTCAAGTTTAAATAGGTACCTAGGTAATCACAATTATTTACGAGTGGACCTGTGATAGGCCTCTTAAAGAGTTTTCTATGTTTCGTTTTTGATAATATTTTAATTAAGGTGTCTTTTATGTTTTTCCTGAGTACTTATGTAACCTGATTACTCGTATGTAACAAAATAAATAAGTACTTAAATAATTAATATTTTTTCATTTGTGTCAACCCTGACCACTTCACCTGACATTCACTGACTTTCTATGAAATTTTCTTAAATGGGTGATCGACTTTGCCACTTTTGCTGTATTTCTTTATGGAATAATATATCATTAAGGATCAAATTCCAAAATATTGTATCCTAAATACTGAATATTCTTTACTAATATTGTAAATACAACTAAATTACTATACAACGTAAAAATGCAGTTGGCAAAGTTGCCACACGGTATAGGTAACTTTGCCAGTTTTCTTTTTACTCGTAAAACCTTATTATCCGTCATTTAATTTATAAACCATCTTATGTATGCACTCGTTGATAAATATATTATGTGTCGCGTCATTCATACTTCAGTGGTTTCATATGAATTCTGGTTAAAAATGTACTATGACTTTTCAACACCTGTGAAAAGTGGCAAAGTTGCCAGACTTGACGGTATCTAAAAACTGGCTACTACCAATTCTTTTTTCGCATATAGGAACTGAATCATGATATTTAATCTAACGAATGTTAAGGTAATCATTAGTCGAACTTGATGGACCTTTATTCTGGAATAAGAACAGACTTATTCATCAATTTTCTAATGTAAATATACTCATTACAGGTAACAATATTGCTCATTAGAGAAACATAATGCTTGAACAACAAATTAGTGACAAAAATCCCACCAAAATTATTCATGAAAATCGCCGCACTGGTATTTAAGCATGCAAATTAGGGCAGTGTCACACAACGACATGCAGCGATAAGGGTGACGCACGTTACACCGTTCCGTACTCGGCACGGGTATCATCAGAGGTTAGGGGTTATTTATTACACTAATCAGTTTTGTCGGATCCGATTTCCGGACTCCTGTGAGGAGTCGCTGTCCGATAAAATGGACGATGTTGTCGTTTTGAACTAGTGCAACCGTTAACCGCCTTTACACTTTTTATAATTGTGGAAACTAAATACTCAATATTTTTTCATTAAAAATATGAAAAACTTATAATTTATTTTAAAACCGTGATCACTCAGCTATTCGTATTCTTAAAATTTAAGAAATGAGTATGGCTGGCAATAGTGGCAATACTGGTTTCATCCATTTTTTGCTATGGGATTTTGGTTATTATCCGGGTGTTTTTATACTTATAAAACCCAGGTTGCATTACTCCACTAACACTGAATAACTTTTAGTATGGGACCATAGCGAAAACCCGAAAAATTGCTGGATATTCCAAACATTTCGGCCGACATTTTATCGCGAATTCGGGCTCTGTCCCATATTCAAAGTTATTTTGGTGTATCATGTCTAATAATCACCCAGCATACTAATATGGCCAAGGATTGAAAAATATTATTTTTACGTGTGCGGCTCGGATGCGGGTCGGCCACGCCTCGAATTCGGCACAGACTGAAATGAGCATTTCACTTGCTAATCGACCGCTTATTATCTAGGTTTCGTATCTCTTTCCACAATACTTATCAATACAGACCTTATCATATTACTAATAAAGTAGCTTTTCCAACTATAGAAACGTAAAAATACATCCGTGCGTAAGTTATATCATAAATTCGTAATGTGACGGTTCTATGCATACAAATCGGTCCCTACGGCATTGTAGCTAATATATCTGCTGTATTTGTATCATAATCAGTATTTACATTTCTAAATTACTGGGTGCTTGGTAGCGCCACGGCAAAGACAAATTGAAAGTCCGGTACATAATTTTCTGTGGATGCTATCAGAAATGATTAATATTTCCTTAATTACCTACCATGGATCTACATTAAAGTGTGTTATAAATATACTGATAATAGACTTAATTAATTAAATGCGCCTTAGTATTTACGAAGATTGCATATACACGGGAAACTTTGACCGATGCTTCTGTGACCGAAGGTTAAGGCATCTGCCGC
The DNA here is from genome assembly GCA_911728535.1 of Pammene fasciana. Taxonomy (NCBI): domain Eukaryota; kingdom Metazoa; phylum Arthropoda; class Insecta; order Lepidoptera; family Tortricidae; genus Pammene; species Pammene fasciana. The sequence continues at coordinate 18,844,758 of OU452276.1, read as the reverse complement.
GAATGCAAAATACGCTGGTTCGTCCCAGCCTTGATCAATCACTATTTCCTTTGTATATCTATATAAGTTTCTAATAGAATTAATTGCAAACATATTATATTCTGAGGGTGACTATTCAATGTTTTTTAATATCTTTGCAACACTGTGTTGAAGTTGAATGACGATATCCCTAATTCTCCGAAAATCACAATGTGGCAACTACGGTTTTAGGCCTTATAGTTTGAATTTTAGTAACACTGAATTATGGTCCTACTTTACGAAAGCCTAAACAACAATAAACAAAAAAAAACTGCGCGCGCCAACCCGCTTGCTATGCGTGGCGCGTATGGCAAACCGCCCCCCCCCCCCCCCTTTAAAGGGGAGGCCTATGTTCAGCAGTGGACGTCTTAAGGCTGAGATGATGATGATGATGATGGTCCTACTCTGATGTTATAAAATATTTTATCTACACTCTACACCCATATCATAATCCCTCCATAATGCGTTCAAAAACCGCAAGTAGAAGAACAAATGTCTCATCTGTAACGATGTTATTATTATCAAATAATAAGCAAAAATTCGATATCATTATGAAAATCCGGGCTGCTCCCCGACAGCCGGCACGCGCCCCGCCGACCGACACAATCGAGTTGGCCATGGCAATGGCGGTACAATCCGTGCAGTGGCAGTCATTCATTCATCATTTAGGGTTTATAATATGTGTGTAGATAAAGCAGTGTATGCAACTGTATGTAATTAGGCCTTAAAGCACTCGTGTGATCTTATTATGAAACTCACTTCGTTCGTTTCATAAAACCACACTCGTGTTTTAAGGACCCCTATTACGTAACAGTTACATAAACTACTATTAAAATATAGTGTAGGTACAAGGATGCCGCTTTAATGTCATAATAACGGAATCCTTGTTAAGTTGTGTTTTATAATGATAAAGTCAGTAGAACCAGCTAAATGTTTAGTTTGTGAGACTTGGCAACTTTTTACAAATTTTAAGTTACGTTACAATGATGTTTTCGTTTGAATTTGGATGCAGTGAGCCTCCAAATATCGTGGCAGTTGAAATCCAAATGAGAGATAATATTAATGTTTGAATACATGTTAAGTAGGATTGATGCATTATTTATATGTATAAATCAAAAAAAAAATGTTAAGACGAATATTAGCATTCAAATAAAACTGTTAAATGCGTATCTGACGTTAGTTAGCAAGTTTTCTTTGGTGTCTGACTACTTGTAACTTTAAAACTTTTTTCCATTAACTGACGTCATTGTCATTAGGTAAGTATTTCTTTTTATTTTAGGCTTCATTATTCTAAAGTTAATTATTTCGCGTGATCTTCCTAAGGGTATCATAATTTTCTGTAAGTACTTCCATTCCAAACAAAAAATGACTCTTAAAACTGTAGCACCATAATGTGAGTCCCATAGCCATCGTAATCTTTAAGAGTAAAAGTTAATAAAAACTTCTCTATCACTTACCCCAGAGACGGGCCACACTTTTCTTCTTTTTGGCCCTCGCTTCGTCTATTAACGAATTCTCTTCACAGTAACAGCACACCAAGAGCGCAGACAAAATAACAAATGATTTCAACATTTTAAATAACCTTAAAATAGTAAGCCCTTAAAAAACACCCCGCGTTTTTACTTTTTAAACGCGCAGGAAAATGTAAACAGCCAGCGCGCCGTTAACTTTTTAAATTTGAAAATTGAACTGAACTGTCTGGTTAGACGTCCCGTAAATAAATAAGGTGTAAAACACACAGTCGGTCATAGAAACCCATAAATTCTACAGATGAAAGTGCCACATTGTTTTCAGAAGTTCAAGGAATATCCGTGACTAATATACGTGTTAGGAAACGATTATTAGCTCTATTGTGTTACGGTCGCGTTCCGCGTTTGTTAAAATCGAACGCTTTTGAAAAATTTCTCCTTTTGAGGCGAATAGCGGTATTACCATGTAAAGGAATTTCCCGCGCATTTTGGATGAAGGAAAGTGTGTACGCTAATAGGCGTACATTTGTGATAACGTGGGTATTACGACAGGTGCTTGTTTCGTGTACTTTCTGTAGATAATTGGGATTGTAAGGAATATAATTATTATTATAATTTTAACTAGCGGCAGAATTTCCGTGACGAATAATGGTGAAATACCAATATATATAACTTTAACTCTACATTAGAAAATCCTCTCTCTATTATAAAATTATAACTCTACATTCCCGGTAACTTTAATCAGGTAGCACTAAACTTGGGAGTTAAGGGGCTACTTTGAAAAAATATAGGTTTTTTCAAACGCTCTAGTGACTAAACGGGAAAAGGGGCTGAATTTATTTTCGTACATATATTATTAGACTATATACTCTTGTTTTTGGCACAAGCCAAAACACGATTGCTGAAAGTTGCCTCGATAGAAAAAAAATCCGAAGTTGGGTCCTTTTTCTCCTTATTTTTCTTAGCTTACGTAAACTATAAGAGATTAAGCAATATATCTAAGTAAAAAATATGGTATTCTGGTTTATCTAAAAAGTCACAGAAGCAAAATTAGACAAAACTTTATAGATTCGCTTATTTATCGTAGTTTAGTCAAAAAGTCTGATCCTTAAGAGCGCTGCATCTCTTTCTTTCGTGCACGGGAGCCATAAACGTGTCTCTTACGAATGGGCGTGGCTTGTCCGAATCGAGGAACGGCCTTAAGCTCCGTAGCGCTTTACTTTGGCATTTTCAATTCAGTTTATGACTCAGAAGTTGTATGAACTTGGTGTGAAATTGAGTCACAACTTGGTTTTTACACGACGATTTTAAAGCATTCTCACGTCTAATAGTGTAGCTAAGAATAGTTAGGTATAGTTTTTAAGTTTCGGTTGCCCTGTCATGACTCATGCTGAGTGGCAACCGTTTTGGTGTAAATGTTTTAATTTTATGTATTGCGAATTGCTTAAATTTACAGTGCTGCCAAATTGAAGATAACTCGAGTCCCGACTTATACCGAAGAGTTGGTACCTATTTTGGAATATATAGGTGCCACAGATTGGAGCCAGATGCTGATTGCAATGAAAATATGAACTGTGAAGAACTCTGGAACATCACGGGATTCGATCACGCGTCCTTCGGATTGCCGGTTTGACGTGCTTCTAATTAGGTACACAATTTTTACTCTTTTGGAGCCTAAAAATAATTTAAAACAAGCATTTCATTCAAGAAAATAGAAAACCCAGAAATACCTATACTCAGTTTACGTTTATCTTTGAATATCATTAGAATTGCGATGTGCAAAGTCCGTTGATGTCCCAAGATGTTCGCTTAGAGAATCGTATTTAGACAGAGAGACGGTTTCAAAAAGATGGATGCGGTTGTGGCTGAGGTACGACCGTGAATTGTAAGTGGATACTTCTAAAGTTCTTTCTATGTCGAGGCTGTTAGATTTGGTAGCGATGTTCTCAGTACATTTTCGACGTATGATCACAAAATAAATGAAGAGTCATAAATATTTTAAACGGGTGTACCTCGGAATTCCTAATAACGTTTGTCCTAAAATTACTTGCCCTAACCGTTTTGTCCTAATTGTCATTTGCCTTAATGATCAATTATCCTAACAGTCACTTTGTAATGGGATGAGGTGGGGGTGAACAAAATTTTAAAGTTATAAAATGGTAGAGGAACCAATTTAGCCCAAATCTCAAAGTTAGTTCAGAATCCCCAATTTACACCTACTGCAAACATATGTTACAAAATGTGCTCACGGCTTAAGACTCTATTAGGTCGCGGGTAGGCCTCCCTTGGAGCAAGGAATCTAGATCCAGTATTTAAATGAGGACGCCCTAGATCTTAGAACCTTGACAATCGTATGACAGATCCAAATAAAAATGCCGATTTTACATTAACTTATTTTTTATTTATTAAGGTCACATAACAAACCACTATCCTTAAAGATTTATATCCCTAAACACTGCTATCTCGCACATCAAGAAATACACAATTTAAATATATGAGCTTTGACAACTAATGGTCACCGGCTATATCCACGACATAACTTTTAATGGTACAGGTTTAAGGTTATGTTAATCTATAAATCTATAATTAATAACTACATATTATGGAGGCAGGCCGCTGCATCAACCACCTGCCGTTCCAGCTTTATAACAAAAGATACATGTTACCCGGGGTGTTCCCGGGAAATACAGCCTTTAAACAAGGACGGTCCGTTTATAATTAGATAAAATTAACTTACAGTTTTATCCGGCTATTAAAGCGGTGATTATTTATACTACGGCATCTTACAACGAATGCTCGATGAACCGGGATGCTCTTTGATATCTGGGGCGCGTCCGGCCATCAGAGTGTAAGTCGTCGGTGGGCCAATCCCGAAAAATAGGAACTTGACTAGGGATACGGAACCGAATCTGGAACTTGAACCAGGAACTAGGATCTGGAATCTGGCACTTGAACTTGAACTTGAAGTAGGAACTTGAAGTAGGAACCCTGGAATGAAAATATTCCAGTTACAAATTTATATCTTTCAACAAGTAATTATTTTAAATTCTTCTACACGAAAACCTAAAGATCAGCAAGAATAGATTTATTTCACTTACCCGGTTCACGGGGTTCCTTTAAGTGTTTGCCGTCGTGCGCCACGCGGCGAATGAAGAGGTTACAATTCTCGGCATCGACATGGCTCGAGATTGCTGTATATGACCAAAAAAAATGTTTTAGGTTATGGAAATACGAAGAAAATCACTTTCTACTCAATCCGTCACTTTAAACCACGAAAGTAACTTACCAAACCAAAAATATGTAGGGTTAGGCGAAAGGAATGTGGGTCGACATTGGTCAAGCGAGCCACTCCACTGCGACAAGGTTTAGCCAGGCTAAAACCAAGAAAACGAATATGATTAATAACTGATCCAAGTATGGAAAGACAACGTTTCATAAATTCCAAAATTCTCACCATTTTGACCACTTCCACGCCGGTTTAAAAGAACAAAATGACAACTGGCTTTCGCCGTGAATGATCTGAACCGAATGAACGAATGACATTTGTAAGACGAATTTGACTGAGACACACGTCTGAACTATGTGCTCGAAAGTTTATTTATTAAAACATATTAGTAATTAATTTAAAGCAAACCTTTTAAAAGGTAAAAATATAAATTCAACAATTTGCTAAAGAATTCATTCTTTAACCGACGTTGCGTCAACGCGACTAAACCAATGATTCAAACAGCACTAATCTAGAACTGTCACTGATGACAGAAACGTCATCACCACAACATAAACCTTGGAAATTCGATACAAACAATTGACCGAATTAGATTGAAAACAACCCTTATAATCAAGTGAAAATATCTAAATAATGTGTATGTGCCACGACAAACACGTAACGTACTTCGTACCGATGATTGCAGGCGTGAGTACCTGCAACACAATGGAAAGTGGAACCACCAAATGATCTATACTTTTACGTAAGTATCTTTGACCTTTTTCATCTTTCGACCTTCGATCTGCCACCTATTTAATGCAGAGGGTCCTTACCTATCCATGAACAACCAAATTACCACTATACATACCAACTATCCGCTAGAAATCAGTCAGTTTATAACCTATGAAAATTCCATCTAAATTACATACTAAAACCAGCCATTGAACACTCTAAAGTGTTACAACTTACCCTAACACTTGACATAATGTATTGAATGTCCTTATGCTCATTTGTCCTAAAATTGTTTACCAAAAATTGTTTACCTAAAATGGTTTACTAAAAATTCTTAGCATAATGTTCGAATATCCTAATTTTATTTGCCATAACGGCGTAGGTTAGGGTTATTTTTTTATGACCCTAAAAACGAAACTGCTCCCAAAGATAGGTAAGTTAGGGTTATTTTTTTTATGACCCTAAAAACGAAATTGCTCCCAGAGATAGGTAGGTTAGGGTTATTTTTTTGATGACCCTAAAAACAAAACTGCTCCCAGAGATAGGTAGGTTAGGGTTATTTTATTTTGATGACCCTAAAAACAAAACTGCTCTCAGAGATAGGTAGGTTAGGGTTATCTTTTTTGATGATTTTGGTGGTCAAGCATCATTCATCACCATGAACCACCACCGTGTAGAATCTTTCGCTGGCTCAGATCCCAATATATGTGATCATGAGAGGTATTTAGTTATACAACAATTTTATTCCATTGTATAAGTAGGTACGAGTAACTATTTCTGATATCTGATTACGTCAGTCCAACGCTTGCTTCATTTACTTGTTTGTAAAAAAAAACATTCATTACTCACGAAAATCGTGATGCCCATATCTTAGTCATGCTAATGCCATATAAAATTGCAAGTTTGTTCAATGATGTTGAAATGTTTGTCATGTTTCAATCCACTTTCAATCAATATTGCTCGTATACCCGACGGTATCAGTTTCCTGCACTCATCTCCCAGTCCACAACTGAATGCACCGATGCATGCAAATGCAGGCGATTCTTGCTCAATCTCCGCCGATTTGCCTTCGCTTTGCTCATTCCGCAGTCTCTACGCTCATCGCGATTTTGCTCATTTTGCTTATTCCCCGCATTGCACGGGTTTGCATTCCTTTTACAGTGTGTCATGTTCTTACTAAGTGATTTTGGGAGTTAAGGGTGGTTGGTAATGGAATGGTAATACGTAATACGTGAAACATATATATATAATACTTTTCTTATTATATTACATACATTTGGCGCCTTTGTTGCTTTTGTATAGTACGAGTACGGATTGGTGGCATCAAATATACATATTTTTTAACTTTGTTAACATTTTTAAAGAGTGAAAGTAAAAACATTTGATTGATATTGACATTGTAAACATGTAAAGTCGAATTTACATATTAAGGAAATAACCATTTGTTATACAAATTTTCTTATTTTAAACTTAACTTTAAAACTCTAAAATGTAACAACTATCAGTGAAAATTCAAAAACCGGCAAACCCTATGTCATACCTCATCACTATGCAGTATTTTAGTATGCATAACGTTACAAGTGAATAAAATCCTTGCCATTCCATCCGTTTATCACAGACAAAAGCAAGATTTTCGCGAACAAAAAATGGCAAACATAATCTCACCCCGCGGTAAGAACAACACAATCTTTTTAACCCCGACACGACACATTAGCCTAAGTAACCCCCCAAAATGGCGTCTGGAAACTTCGTCCATTATTTTTAAGCCTAAGAAAAACATCCGTGAAATGTATTTACGCAGTGTGTCATCATAACTCTGCAACATTTGACACTGGAGCATATTTTTGCTGTTTTTCTTTTGTGGTTTATTTATTTATACGCGAAAGGTATTATTAGAAACTTGTTTAATATTAACGATATATTTAATAGCAAGAAGTTTATTTAGAACAAAGAAATCAAATTATTTTTGATAAATAATTTGATTTGTTTATTTTAAGTAGTCACACTACTATAATATCACTACATAGTATAAAACAAAGTCGCTTACTGCTGTCTGTCCGTATGTATGCTTAGATCATTAAAATTACGCAACGGATCTTGATGCGGTTTTTTTTAATAGATAGAGTGATTCAAGAGGAAGGTTTTTATGTATAATTGCACCCGTGCAATGCCGGGGCGGGTCGCTAGTAAATTATAAACTTATATAGATGAATATTTACAAAGGAAAATGTGACCTAGACCTCCGGTGCCCAAGACTAAGTTGGTTAATGCGTCTGCCGCAAATGCAGAAGACGCTGGTTGGATCTCAGCCTTGGACACCGGAGGCCTAGGTCTCTTTTTTATTTATATATGACATTTATATAAGTTTATAAGTTTATCTTGGTACCTAATAAAATTAAGAGTCAAGATCAGATTAAGCTCGACTACAAAGGCTGTTATATCTGCAATAATATTTCAGATGTCCTTTATTTTCTTATTATCTGCTGTAGTGACCACTTATTTTCTTAATTTGAAAATTTGGTCTGAGTTAAAATAATATTAATGAAAGTTCCAGACCAAATGAAATGAAAACGACGCAATATAGTTAGCAGCAGGGGCTAGAGTTTTAAAATTATTTGAGGTTAAATTTATTGTTAAGAGTCGCCAGGACGCTCGCGTTTCCATACAAACTTAGTTTAGCTCTCATTTTAAAACGACACACTTTAGAACCACGAAATTTGGCATGGGAATTCTAGTAGTACAGATCTATGTCGGTAATTTGTTTTTGTTGCAAAAAATTGTAATACAAAGAAAATACAGCCAGATACAGATTTACATACAAAACTTATTTTTGCTATATTTTATTTGTATTACAATTTTTAGCAACGAAAATGAATTACCGACATAGATCTGTACTGCTAAAATGCCCATGCTAAATTTCGTGGTTCTAAAGCATGTCGTTTTAAAATGAGAGCTGAACTACCTTTGTATGGGGACGCGAGTTCACGCGAGCGTCCTGGCGACTATTAAGGGAGTAGGATCATTTTACAGAGAAATAAAATTAAAAAATCCCTTGTATGGGAGGGTAGGTACTTAGCCAATTTTTAATGCGCGGTAGCGACCCCTAATTCTGAAAAAAAAAACTATATGTACCTATTTTTTATATCAAAGACTAGGTTAAGGCGGCGATACACATTGAAATTGAAATTACAATGTTTACAGAATTTAAATTAGTTATAATAAGACACTATCTTATATTATTATACGTTCTTTATTTACTTTCTTCCTTATGACGTCTAACCAGTATACTATATATTAAGAAATTATTGACAAAATCCAATTTGCCCCTGTATCCGCTTCTTACATGTACGAGAATTATGTAAACATTGACACCGTTTTTCCAATCACACCCAGCTAATCCAATGCAGCACGTTTCAGGAGAATCTGAATAGTACCTAATAATATAACTAGTGATGTACTGCGAGTAGCTATGCTGATTTTCGGAATATTCCGCGACACGGAAATTATCAAATAGAAATCAAAAAATATAGGGTGGAATTTCCAAATGGGTGAGTGAGGACAGCCACCAGATTCCACGGCGCTACGCTAGTCGTCTGCAGAGGCCGTCCCTAACTTTATCCTTGATTGACATTTATAACGGAGTTAAAAAAAAATTACATACTAAGGATGGGTTACACCACGCACAATTAACGGACTCATCAACGTTAAACATGGCGACGGAGCTGTCATCCCATAGAAAACTGTCATACTTTTCATACAAGATTTTTTTAACGATTACGTTCAGGTCAACAGACGGTTTAGTGCATCTGGCCCTTAGTCAGTAAATTTATAAGTTTTTCCAAAGAAAATTGTTGATGCCAATCGATCTTGTTTCCAACAGGGATCAAAAGCATCTTACAGAAGTTACAGACCAACAACCACCGGCCGTCGGTTGGCCATATGAAATAATTTTTGTGCAAACTTTAATCTACATTCTTCGTTCGTTTTACTCACTCAGTTACTTATTTAATAGTAACAAATGTCATTACCAGAAAAAATAACGTTGTGTTCAAATCTGCTAATTCACAAGTCTGCAGGCTTATGATGGCAGTAGTTGTCCGCCGATAACTTGATAAAAAGCTGACAACTTGTCACATTCACACAGCAAAACATGACAATGTGTCAAGTTGTCAGCTTTTTATCAAGTTATCGGCGGACAACTACTGCCATCATAAGCCTGCTGATTTTAATGTATGATCTGTTCAAATATGTTAACTAGGTACTAATAATGAAAAATATTTTCTAACAATTGTTAGCATTGCGCTAACTAGGTATAAAACATACACACACAAAACACACAAACACAAACAAAAGACAAAAACAAAACAAAAGATTACCCAACAACAAATAAAAAGATTATCCAAGTTTTATTTTTCTCCACCAGGCTATCGCTTTTTATTATTGCAACATAACTTCATATTTTATTACGGCTTTGTCGAGAGCATAATATATCTCGTCTTAACCATTCGTTTAGAATTCAAAGTCATTTATAATATTTACAAATTGTATCAGATTATTCTCACATAATCGATTGACCAAACCGTTGTAAAATGACAGATGATGTTGAATGCAATTGTATGGTAAAGAAAAATATGTCTTGTATATTTTTTTCTTGGTGTTATTAACAAATATCTATACTGGGTGTAACAAAAATACTGGTGATCCGTTTAAGGGCATATTTGGTATCTATCCTATTGCGAGTAGGAAAAAGTAAGATTTTTTTTGTATGGGACACGTCTAGAAAATGCAAACCGGTTATTTTTTGTATGACCGGTTAACCGGTTATTTTCATACAAAAAATAACCGGTTTGCATTCCCTAGACACGTCGTCCCAGCCGGCCAACCCTCCATACAAAACCAAAAAATTTTTTGCCAAAAAAAAATCACCAGTATTTTTATTACACCTTGTATAATACCTAGCGCACCGTCAAAAACTGTTAGAATTTTTTTTTCAATAGTCAGATACTACACAAAATATTACACAAAAGTAAATCCCACTTCTGAATTATCGAAGCTCAAAACTGATCGCGTGCTAGTACATTGTCGCGGTGTTACGTCGAATGTTTGTAGACGCCTTAACTCGCAGAAAGGAAAGATTCCCTAAAAGCCCTGTTACATTTGTCCTAGTTAGCTTCCTAAATGATTTAGTCACTAAATTTAGTCAAGTGTAACCGCATTTAGCAAGTAAGTTTCTTATAAGTAACCTAGTTAGGAAGCTAGGATGGTCAGGCGAACTTATAGAGTTAGCATCTTACTTAGGACGGAATAAAGTAAGTGTTAAGGGGCCCACCCACTAACAGTCGGCCTAACGATATTATACTTTTGTTTTAGAACAGTACAGACAGTACAGTACAGTAGTGACAGTTAGCTGACAGGCCGATATCGTCAGCCGGACTGATAGTCGGTGGGTCCCCTAACAGCGCTTAGTCGCCGGTCGACCTACACTGAGAAAATGAAACGGCTAGAAATAAATAAGTTTTTGCTATTTACAACCGAGTGACTCGCTTCGCATGGAGCCTGCAAAGTTCGTTGCTTAAATCAAAGAAGTCAACTTGGCTAACTTACGTATGTGAAACTACACCATTAAATTAGTTAAAAATAAATAAGGGAATCAGGGAAGGGTTATATTTACTAGGACACTTATTTGGATTTAAATAAGTGCTTGGTAAAAATAACCAAGAATAGAATAGTTAGCAATAATTGCTTGTTTGTAATTAACAAAGCTTAATTGCGTGATTTAAATAAGACTTGGTTGTATATAACCAAAAATATTTTAACCGAGCCAAATTGGTACTTTGCTAACACACTATTTTTTCCGTGTAAATGTCATAGATTTTTTATCTGTTCTTTAATCACAGACTGTTTCTGTTTATTGTCCTAGTGTGAGTGGGAGATATATTTAGGTAATTTAGGATCCTAATTAGGATGCTAGTTAGGAAGACTAAAAAAAAGTAAAGTGTAACAGGGCTTTAAACATGACAGCTAGAATGCGTCATTACATTACCGGCTAAAAAATTCTTCGTACACACAGCTCGATCATGGAAAATATTGATATAGTATATTTCCCGAGACCATAATCCCATCACTAGTGTTAACTGATTCTCTCAGTAGCATCTCTTGAGCAGATTCTTTGCATACACAAATGAAAAACAGAAGCAAAGAAATTTAAAAGGTTTTTTCCACTTTTACTCGCCGAGTTAATCCATTAGCTTGGGATCCCTTTCACTGGATCTGGTTAAACGTCTTATAGATCAGATTTTCGAGGGAAAACATACCTAATTTCATTTAATTTCGGCTTATAAAAGAGTTGTTTGGTTCCATTTTCCTTTTCAAATAGACGGACAACTGGTTATTAATTAAATTTCGGGGAATTTTGGTTCTGCTTAGCAAAAATGGCATTAAATATAATATTTAGACGCAGGCTGATAAGTAAAACGTTATTACATTTTCTAGAAAGCGAACTTTATGGAATTGTGCAGGTACAATTTTTTTCAGGTCAGATTTTTTGCATGCTAGTACCTGTATAGAGTACAAATAGCAGAATAAGCAACCCACTGTCATCTACCACCTAAGACTAATATGTACCAACTTATTCTTCGCAAATAAATTACATACATACATACAGTCCGCAGCAGAAGTAGCTAGCGGGTAGGGTACTCAAAATGAGCTTGACACGGCTTTAATTTTAAGAGGCTGACAACACCCGATGACCTTCAAATTGACTTTACTTAAACAGTCATATAGCTGTAACTACTTGTTTTGGAATAGTAAAAAAAAATATATGTTAATATTCATTATATTTAAAAGAACTTCGTTAATTCCAATACACGATTGGATGAAATCGGCTCGATAGAAAATAATTCCAAAATTACATCTTAAAATTAGCTTTAAACAATTGCACGTCTTTAGTTTCTTGGCTTATATGTCTGTAATTAAGGACAAAATTCCACCACACTAATACTAAAAACTTCGTTGCCTTATATTTCTCAATTAATGCATAGTTTTTTTTTATTCATCATTTTGCAAAATTTCCAATGAGCTCCCATACTAATCGTAACGCAGTGTTTCTCTTTCACTCGCGCTGAAAAAGATAGGGAGGGAATTTAGCTCTTATCATCCTCTTAAGAGAATAAGAGCGTGTGTAGGTCATTTTGAACACCCCACCCGCTTAGCAACTTCTGTTGCTGACTGTAACCGTAAAACCATAGACATAAAATAAGAAGACGTGATCCCACGAAGATAAAACTGTGATTCCATAGTAAGCCGCGGTCTCGTGCACACACTCACTTTTGACGTTTTAACTAATGGCATGTATTTAACCGGGCTGCTAAATAATTGTATTTGGGCAGCTATAAAAAATAAAAATGGGTACCAAAATTATTAGGTTGGCGACTATTTCGAGGCGACTAATTATTTCAATATGGGCTGCATTTTAATGCTTTTACAGGTATTGTTTAACTATAGCCAGGGATCAAATAATTATATTGACAACTGAATTAGTAACTGGGAAGCAATTTAAGAAGCCTTTTTTAAATAGAAAACGATCACCTATTAATTTAAAAATCAGCATCTTTTAAAATATTTAGGAAGCAATTAAAATGCGTTAAATATTCAATATAAGTACAACGGGCAACTTTACACGAGCAGTAATTATAAGATAAAAAGGATTCTTAAAAAGTTACTGGGGTCTATGAATATTGGTAGGTAGGTACCTATAAGTAGGTATCTACTGTCAGATATCTAGTACCAAATTTCATGGATTATATAGACTTTGTATAGGTATTACCTAAATACCTACATAGTTAATAGAAAATGTGAATCAGTCATTTTTAGGGTTCCTTAGTCAACTAGGAACCCTTATAGTTTCGCCATGTCCGTCTGTCCGTCCGTCCGTCCGTACAAGGTCTAGCTCAGTGACTGATAGCACTAGAAAGCTGAGATTTGGTATGAGTATGTGCGTAAATCACGCCAACAAAGTAATAGAATAAAAACTGGAAAATATTTTTATTAGGGTACCTACCTCTCCTACACATGTGACCCAACTCACAAGGGTGAATTTTTTTTTCGCTCCAACCCTGTCGTGTATCCAAATTGGATCCGTTGGATAGGTCTTTTAAAAATAGTCGAGGTGTTTGAAAAAGAACACTTTTTGGATAAAACGAATTGTTTTGTAAATAATAGCTCTGAAAGTTCAAAGTCGGGCGTCCCCCCAATCTAACTTTTGCACCGTGGGTCCAAAAATTTGAAAAAAAAAATCATGAAAGTGAGGCTTAACAAGTACTTTCAATGAAAACTATATTGAATAAAATCGGTTGAGCCGTTTTTGAGTTATCACTCAAAAACGCAAAGCAAAAGGACGTGAGTGCGGCGAAGTATAATGACGTACATAAGCGCCGCCAAGTATCCCTTAACAAACGACCTTTTTGAACGGATGAATTGTAACATTCCTTCAACTACGGAACCGGCATGGCCGGGCATGGCCCGATATGCTCTTGGTCGGTTTTTAGTATGTTTTAAATTGGCCACCCTTCAATAACTGGCCAGTTATACTAAAATGGATTGTACATATTGCAATCATGCACGCAATATTTCACTGTCGATCGTTCCTTTTTTAACATTTTGGTTCAGAACCCTAAAAATATTCCAGTTTCCTGAAATTTTACTGCTCCCGTAATTAAAATGATACCTGCAACTGGTACACTCATTATGGTTAATTAGGTAAAAACAAATAGCTGGCAACAAATATTTAAAACAAGCCTGCTTTGAATAATAGATGCGAAGTTAATATTTTAGATGCCAACCTATTATTTTAAGTTCCCTGATAATTTTTGGTGTGCTATATTTTGCTGCCGTTTTTCAATGATATTGATGCCACATGTTTGATGCTTATTTTAATTTAATGTCGCTAAAATATTAATACACAGCCAATTTATATTATTATATGCCTTAGAAAAGTTGCCGATTCATATTTTAGATGCCCGTAAAATTATAAGCCTTAACTAATTACCGCTCGCCCACGAGTTGTTTTATGTGTGTGTGTCGCGCGTAAACGAGGAAATAGGCTTATTATGGAATCAATATTTTGTCTTCACGGCACCACGTCTTCTTATTTTATATGGCTACGCGTAAAACAATATAGGTATCTAATTAGTTTAAAATAGTTTAATTCTCGCACTAGTGACATTAGTAATTGTAAACGCCATATCAAATTGGTTAATTTTAAGTTTTTAACCGACTTCAATTCCATACAAGAAGGAGGTTCTGCATTCGGTTTGGTGTTTTTTTTTGTGTACGGTCAAGGACTTTAATTGTTGAGGTTCACTTTACATTGGACATTTCATAGACTATAAGTATTAAACAAAAGAAGATAGCTTGAACCGTAAATGGCTCAACAATTAAAGTCCGTGACTGTACATATCTCAATTCTTTGGTTAAAATATGGTAAACTTCGTATTTATATTTTGAAATTAAGATTAATTAGTTATAGAACAGTTTTGTCTTCGTGGGATCACGTCTTCTTATTTTATATGTCTATGTAATGAATATTGCCCCTGTAACCCCCCCCCCCCCCCGCGCTTGCACAGAGGATAACTAACATTGTAAGAGAACGAGAAAAATGGCATTGTCTACTAACAACTGATATTCGGTAACGACGCAGCGCTACAAAACCTCGTGCAATCATCGTTAACCAGCTCCCCGATGGCTGGAGATTATAATATGTCAGACGCGACACACTATAGTAAAGTACTGTTTAGAAAACAAAACAACGTACGGTTGTTACGGACTTCAATTGTTGAGCCGTTTAGGGTTCACTTTACATTGGACATTTCTTACCGTTTGTGGCTCAACAATTCAGTGACTGTCATCATCATCATCTCTCGATACGGCTCCGGCGACTGCTGCTGGTATCATGGACTGCTCAAGTGTGCTCGAATGTAACTAACATCAGCCAACTTTGTAGTGAAACTACGTCCTCATTTGTCATATGTTTATTCACAATGACCGGCACTTAAAGTCCACACATTCGCTCTTGAACCACTGACATGATAGCGTTTGATAGCTGTTAGCCAAGCAACTAACAGCTATCAACCGCCAAACATGGCGCATAAAATTTGTGTTAGTTAGCTGATCAAGTAGAATATATATAATAAATGAATGGTATATTCACGGACGTATGCGTTGGGATGGGATTTTTCGTAACCCAGGTTGAAAATCAAACATTATACTTACTTGGTTCTCACTATTTTTGGTTTAGGAACTTTCTATAAGGACTTATAAAAACAAATTGTTTTTAAAACGATTGCAATGCCAGCTTGTAGATTTGAGCTTCTATCGTCATTCGGTACCATCTAATGTCATACAAGGTGTAACAAAAATATTGGACTGGTGATCCTTTTAAGGGTTTTTTTTCGCGTCCAAATATTTTTCCTTCTAATTATTATTACTCGCAATACGATACCAATTATGCCCTTAAACGGATCACCAGTATTTTTGTTACCTGTAGATTCCATTTATCTAGGTACAGCGCGCTGCAAAATTGCATACCCAGATTATGAATGAAATTCATTAAGAGTCGCCAGGACGCTCGCGTTCCCATACAAACGTAGTTTAGCTCTCATTTTAAAACGAAATGCTTTAGAACCACGAAATTTGGCATGGGCATTCTAGCAGTACAAATCTATGTCGGTAATTCGTTTTCGTTGCTAAAAATTGTAATACAAAGAAAATATAACAAAAATAAGTTTTGTATGTAAATCTGTATCTTGCAGTATTTTTTTTGTATTACAATTTTTTGCAACGAAAGTGAATTACCGACATAGATTTGTACTGCTAGAATGCCCATGCCAAATTTCGTGGTTCTAAAGCATGTCGTTTTAAAATGAGAGCTGAACTACATTTGTATGGGGACGCGAGTTCACGCGAGCGTCCTGGCGACTTTTAATAAACTGGGTAGGCAATTCTGCAGCTGATAGTACATGATCTCTGTCGCCTCTGATTGCCATTGTAATCTTTGTCGTTTTATGAGAAGCGTAAACGGTTTATAATCGAGAGCGTCCGTATTTACGGATGTCGGTTAAACCGGATTACGGGCCCGGGCGGAGCTGGGTTTATTTTTTAACTAAATTCTTCTCTTACACTGTAACTGTATTCATACATAAAATAAAGGAAAATCATAATGTTTTCCCTGTTTTTTGTAACAGCGCCATCTGACCTAAGGATTAGATTTGTTATCCTTACGAGTTTATCATTTGCCAAAAAGTGACTGGTAAATAAATGATTGATATTCTGTAAATACATTTAAGGAACTCTGTGGTATGGTTTATATGGGAACTCATACAGTCTACGACGCTTCTCTTTCCGGACAGACTCTGCGACTGGGGGGTTCCAGGGGTGGCAAACATGCAGTCTTTGGATTGAAAGTCGCACTTAACCTAACTATCTAGCCCCAAACTAAGTAAAACTTGTAAGAAGAAGAACCATATTCTTCTTTGTCGTATCCTCATGGTTGAGGGACGTGACGATTGTGGACACTTTTCACGAACACTCTCCAAGCCGCTCGATCCAGGGCCCGATGCATGCTTGCCTGTAGTGTGGCTTTAGTGATGGACGTTATTCTGTACTGGTTAGGCGAAGATAAATCCCCCGAGTTTCTTTAGGATGCAACAACAGGGTTAAAAAGAACTCATTACCTTCGGTTTGAAAGCCGAACGAGGCCATACCTCTAAGCTACCAGCGTTCACAATTAAATTGAGCTAACTTCAATTCAATCTTTGCTATCGTCACCAAATAAATTTATAATTTAACCGAGTACGAAACAGTAGTTTATGTAATTGTTACACTACTTTATCTACAAACATATTATAAATCCTGAATGTGTTCGGAAACCGTTACAATGACCGCGATTGCAACGCCATGGCCAACTCGATTGTGCTGGCGTTCGAGGGGCGCATGATCGCGGTCGAGGAGGAGGCCGAATTTTCATTACGTTACAGTTGGTAAATACGTTTTTACCACACTGTCATAGATAATACACTGATGTTACAGTACTGGTTGCAATAATGGTGGTAATTACATACGGTTTTCGAACGCAGAATAAAGGATTTATGATTTGGGATAGATAAAATTAGATAAGTGTCGAATACGAAAAAGAACTGCTAGCAGAAGCGAAGCGGATAATCCTTGTCAACAAACATTTACATAGTACAAGGAAAAAACAAAACGGTGATAAAATTCGTCTTTTTAATTACAAAATGTCCCGGATACCGGGTTTAAATAAAGCTCTGAATATTTAATATTCAACAAACCAATCGGAGAGCTTATTTTTTGTCCAATCAACGCAATCCTTGGCAATTTTCTACTTGTATGAGTTTTAAATCACTTTGTAGCAATTTTTTCTATTATTATTTATGACCAGAAATATCAACTTAAAGGAGTTACGACAAAACTATTTCCTTTTTCTTTTATTGAAGCGATTTCAACATTTTAATTACCTAATATTAGATATCTATAAGTAGAAAAATAATACCAATATCAATGGTATGTTGAAAAGGTTTACGACTTCATAAATATACCTTACGATATGTAAGGAATCTACAATATTGTATATTGTATGATGCTATTAAAAAGTAACTATACCTATTAGCTAGGGATACACGCACAGATGTGTCCGCCGGATTTGTCCGACGGATATGCCCGGCGGACAGATCCGTCCGTGTATGGCGCGATTTAGATGTGTCCGCAGACAAATCCGTGTCCAATTCGCGCCATACACGCACGGATTTGTCCGCCGGGCATATCCGTCGGAGAAATCCGGCGGGCATATCTGTGCGTGTATCCCTAGCTAATGAATTATCTCATTTATATAAGAAATAATTTACCAAACAATTTCCCTTTGTATCCTGGTAATAGATCATGATACTTGAGGAGTTATTAGAATTTATCGTCTGATAATAAATCTATCGACCTTTATGGTGTAGCCCGGCGTAAAACAATAGCTCTTGTTAAGGCGAGGCACGCCCTATCTGATTAGTGGTATTTTTAATTAGTCAACCTTATTTAAAATTTGAATGTGACAAAAAAGGAAAAGTTAAATATGTTTAATTAAGTATAATGATTAATTTAAAAGTTACATTATGTATCATTGTGTTACGATATACTTAGAGGTAATTTGGCTAACTATTTAATTCAACCTATTTAGGGACCGTACGCGTTAATAACGTTTCCAAAAAAAAAGTACATTATTGTCGGTTGATAATACAGTTCATTTCTAAATGAAAATTTCTGAATTATTTGTATGACAGTAACGCTTTATTAATAACCGACAATGATGTACCTTTGACTTGAAAACCTCACGTATATGTCTGCATCTTCAGAGTGGGTCTACTCATGCCATCTTGTGGTCTAAATCGAAAACTTAATACTTTCCCTGCAACAGTTAGCAACACGCTGCGCTCTGAGCTGATCCCAGCGATTTCCCGCTTTGTAGAGGAAAACGGCTACAAATAGAGAGCCCTCCTAAGGGGTTCCTAAGGGTAAGGGGTTGACACAGAGCCAGAAAGAAACGTTCGGAACGCGCACAAGTAACTAATCTATATAAATAAAAATGAATCGCCGTTCGTTAGTCGCGCTAAAACTCGAGAACGGCTGAACCGATTTGGCTAATTATAGTCTTGAAATATTCGTGGAAGTCCAGGGAAGGTTTACCCGGTGAGAAAGTATGAAAAAAATTCGAGTAATATACTAAAAAACTAAGATATTGTTCTCCCATACAAACTTATCAACTCGAAAAAACAGTAAGCGCCGCAGGATTTCATACATTTTACGCGTTTTTCTAAGTGATCTCTGCTTTCGTTCGAGAAAGACGGAAGCGCCGCAGGATTTCATGCATCTTACGCTTTAATAGAATAATATGAAATAGGTGTTTGACGAATCACTACATCTACCAAAGTCGCTTCCCGCTGTCTGGCCGTCCCTATGTATTGCTTAGATCTTTAAAACTACGCAACGGATTTTGATGAGGTTTTTTTTAATAAATAGATTGATTCAAAAGGAAGGTTTATATGTATAGAATATGCATAATATAGTAAAGAAACACTGATAATTTTAGAGGTTTCTAATGTGAAGTCGTAAATAAACACTTTTTTTTTCGCTTACATTGCAAACGCTGGCTGAACCCTACTAGATGGATCAAAATAATGTACTACAGTACTGTACACCTTAAAAAGGTCTATAAAAAAGTCCGCGATAGTATATGTCTATCTCTTAAGGATAACCCACAATAACCATTTTTAATCCTTTACATTTTAAGAGAAATAATGGCTTACTTACGAAGCGATTTTAAGCAATACAGTATTGATCCTTATCCAATTAAGTACATTAAGTACATTGTGCATTCAATATAGATGAATATTGCTCTGTACAGCATGTAATTTAAATGAATATTTGCGAAGATACAAGAGATTTAAAATGCGGTTGGGGGGCCGGCGGCGCGTGCCTATTAACTTTGTTTCATACTATGTACCGATAGCATTATATTATGCGTGGGATAGATGAAAATTTTACAATTCATGTAAACACTGTTTCAAAACAATCATCAACCAGTAAAAAATGTGGGATTCAATTGAATTATTTTTAAACATCTAGCTGACCCGGCGCACTTCGTACCGCCAACTTCGACCGACTACATCGACATCAACTTAGAAAGTCGTGTCGGTTACGCCATTTATATAACTCGAGAACAGCTGTACCGAATAGCAGAATAACTATTAAAATACTATCCTTTACCCGCGACTTCGCCCGCGTGAAATTAGTAATCCACCTATCTTTTTTACGTTCCCTGACAGTACGTCGACAGGCGTACCCACTGTCACGTGACCAGACCTTTTTAGGGTTCCGTAGCCAAAATGGCAAAAACGGAACCCTTATAGTTTCGCCATGTCCGTCCGTCCGTCCGTCCGTCCGTCCGTCCGTCCGTCCGTCCGTCCGCGGTCTAGCTCAGGCCTATAACCGCGAAGCACTTCGTTCATCGAATCGAATATTTCCATCACTTTCTTTCGTATATGCAAGAGCGATAGAGACGGGACCATCGTTTTGTCGATTTTCGAACTTCGCGGTAACCCACCAGTGACCGTTAGCACTAGAAAGCTGAAATTTGGTTTGAATATGTGCATTAACCAAGCCGACAAAACGGTAGAATAAAAACGCGAAAAATATATTTTGTTAGGGTACCTCCCGTACACGTGAAGTGGGGGGCGAAATTTTTTTTCGTTCCAACCAAGTTGTGTGGGGTATCGTTGGATAGGTCTTTTAAAAAGAATTAGGGTCTTCTAAAGCAGTTTTTGGATAAAACTAATACTCTCGGAAATAATACCTCCGAAAGTTTAAAACAGGGCGTCCCCCCCCATCTAACTTTTGAATAGTGGGTCCTAAAATTTTGAAAAAATTCATGAAACTGAGGCCTAATGAGTACCTTCAATGAAAACTATATTAAAATAAATCGGTTGAGCCGTTTTTGAGTTATCATTCAAAAACCCATAGTGAAAGGACGTAAGTAAAAAGGACGTAAGCGCCGCCAATTTTCCCGTAAGAAACGACCTTTTGAATTAATGGTCTCAGTTTACGGAACCCTACACTGAGCATGGCCCGACATGCTCTTGGCCGGTTTTTTATATTATAGTGTCACGTGACAGTACGTCGACAGGCGTGCCTACTGTCAGCGAACGTGTTAAGGAATTACTTAGGGAAAAAAGTATCCCATGTCCTTCCCCAGAACTAAAACCATCTTCATTCCTCATATAAATCAGTTCAGCGGTTATTGGTTCCCCATACAAACTTCCACCACCCTTTTCACTCCTTTAATAAAAAAGGGAAGATTTCTGGGATAAAAACTGTCCTATGAGGGGGCTTAAACTATCGTCATAACAAATTTCATTCTTATTGGTTAAACCGTTATTTGAGCGGGAAGAGGTAACAGACATACAGACAAACTTTCGCATTTATAATATTAGTAAAGTAGGTATAGATATAGATTGAAGAAATTAAAACAAAGTTTAAAATGCGGTCTATACAAGTGACGTCAATATCGTTGGGAGTCAATAGGAGTGAGTGAAGGCAATGGAAGGGGTGTGAAAGGGTGAAACTGGCGCAGGAGCCATTGGGAATGGGACTAAAGTCGATGGGATTGAAGCAGGAGCCGGTAGGAGAAGGGTGGAAGGGAATAGGAGAGTGTGGGAGAGTGGTACGAGTCAGTAGGAATGAGATAAGAGACTGTACGACTAGCGTAGGAGTGATGAGGTCGATGGGAGTCGGTGGAAGTAGCCGGTACGAAGTCAATATAAATGGGTGGAGACAATGGGAGTGGGTGGGAGATGGCAAAAATGGCGTAGAAGTCGGTGGTAATAAGGTTAGAGTCGATGGGAGTACCGTCGGTGGGAGAAGAGTGGAAGACAGGACGAGAGTGGGAGATGGGTAGATAATAGTAAAAGAGTGGTGGGAGATGGTAGGAATTGGGGTAACAGACTGTACTGACGTAGGAGTGAAGTTGATGTCGATGTAGTCGGTCGAAGTTGGCGGTACGAAGTGCGCCGGGTCAGCTAGTTTGTAAATATAATTTAAAAAAAATTTAAATGTTTAACCATACTAAACTTAAAATAATTTATGTTCTTCTTCTTTATATCAAAATAAATAAGTATAAGTGGAAAAAATACAAGATTAACGTGTGAAATATATTATTACTGACAACAATCTCACGTATTAATTATTATCAAACGCTAGTAACCGAACGCAAATAAAAAAAGTTGGCAAATGTCAAAATGGTCGTAGATATTTAAAATAATTAACATGTTTCGATGATTGTGTTATTAACGAATTATTGAGGTTTTTAAGCTCATGTGTAAGAATATTATAAGAAAAAACGAGCGAATAAATTGACGAAGAAGGATTAAGCATCTCTCAGGTTGTATTTTTCCATGTTCTCTCTGCTGAGGTGAAAAATAGTGTGTTCAACATGAGAATAAATTTATTTACATCTTGTGCTTTTGAGTCTTTCTCTACGCTCAAGATTCTAAATTAGAATCACTCGCTACGCTCGTGATTCTATTATAGAATCTTTCGCTTGCTCAGGACTCAAAATTAGCACTCGAAGCAAATATTAACTTTCTTCTCTTGTTGTACAAATATCTATTATCGGCGTGAGCGTATCTCGCCTTAAGAAGGGTTTCACAGTATGACAAGAATTTTGATTCTAAATTGTATCAAAATTGTAAATACCGCCTGTTTCAATAATAATACCTACAGCAGACTAATTATTGTGATTTATTAACTTTATTTTATTTTTATTACTCAAATGTGTCTTATTGTTGTAAAATAAACTAATAGTAAATAAATACAAGGTGATTCAGGAGACGTGAGCAAGAACAACCCTACATACCTAGTTAACGACAATGAATCGGCCGCCGTCATGTTTAAGTGAAATAACATCGAATTTTTATTTTTTGTCACGTAGAAATTTTGTTCTGTGTAGTTAGGGTCACCGTACAAAAACAAAAATAGCGCTAATTACACTAATACTGGTATCAAACAATAGCTTGTTATTGCAGTCAATAGCGGATTCAGTAATCCGCAGTTTTAATACTGAATCAACCTGTATAAAAGTCTTTTTACTATAAAACTTACGTGAGACCCTATTAATTAGTGTGCATTAACGAAGTATCCAATCTTTTATCTGCATACTATGAAAAATAATTAGCTATGTGTAAATTAGTTCTGTAATATCGTAAAACGCCCAAAATCCTATGGTCTGTAATTAATAGTAAGTAGTATTGTAGTATTAGTATCGTATTATCTAATCTTCTGCTGCATACTTGGAGATAAATAATTACTAATTAGTTACGAATGTAAAACAAATGCTAGTTTTATTCGTTATATCAAGTAAGTACCTAATGTGTTTTAAATTAAATAAATAAAACTTAATTATATTCCTTTACTAAGCTTCCTTTTATAGTCAAGTGGACCGTAACTTGGCTCTTAACGATGTGTACAAGTTGCAGAATATTCTCAAAATTTCCGAAAATTACTGGAAATTTACTTGAGAAAATTCTCATGCAAGTTGCCATTGAGAACATTCTCTTCAGCGAGGTTTAGACCAGTAAGTTTACTTGCGGCAAGTAGCGATGCAGCTATAGTTCAGAATGAGACATGAATATCGCTATTTCATTCTAGCATATAGCTGCATCCCTACTTGCCGCAAGTAAACTTACTAGTCTAATCCTCGCTTCAAGTTTAGGGTTTAATGCGCAATTGACGATCGCTTCATTTAGGATCCTAGCGGTACGCCTAAAAACGCTGCAAATGGTGTTAAAAACATGAAAATTGGAACGATTGGTTTTTAGGCCATATACATCAATTTGACCCGTAGCAGTAAAAAAAATAATAAAACCGAGAGGAGTTATGACGTCATCTTTTTTTTGTGTGGGGAAAAAAATGTCTTCTGAAACCTACCGTATGTGGTATCAAATACCGTATGGGGTTATATTTGAGGATATTAAGTATCATTTGAGGTATATTTTACTAAAAATGATTCAAAGGTATCGTATCTGGAGAAGCCCAAACTTGGTATGTTTCGAAAATGAATTTTATTATAATTTAAAAAAGTGACTAGAATGTAATGATGTGATATATTTTTAGAATCAGCTCAAAAAGCCCTTTCATTTGATACCACACACGGTAGGTTTCAGAAGAAAATTTTTTTTTCCTATAGAAAAAAAAGATGACGTCATAACTCCTCTCGGTTTTTTTTAATTTTTTTTTATTGCTACGGGTCGAATTGATCCATATGGTCTTAATATCAATCATTCCGATTTTCATACTTTTAACACCATTTGCAGCATTTTACCGAATTTCGGGGTGTACCGCTAGCACTATTACACACAGGCGTCTGTATCGACTCATCAAGTGCCATAGAAATTGACCCTAAGGCTTGACAATAAATGTGCGAAGAACAATACAAAGAATTGTACTGTCCATGAGAACATTCTCAATTTTGGAAACTTCTTTTCGGTGCATTTCTAGATGTGTCCGATTTTTGTTATCTTTATGTGGTTGACATTCTTCCTCCTAGCGTTTATCCCGGCTTGGGGTCCGCTTGACAACCTAATCCCATGAATTGGCGTAGACACTAGTTTTTACGAAAGCGACTGCCATCTGACCTTCCAACCCCGAGGGGAAACTAGGTCTTTTTGGGATTAGGTCCGGTTTCCTTACGATGTTTTCCTTCACCGAAAAGCGACTGGTAAATATCAAATGATATTCCGTACATAAGTTCCGAAAAACTCAGTGGTACGAGCCGGGGTTTGAACCCGAGACCTCCGGATTGAAAGTCGGACGTCTTACCGCAAGGCTACCACTGCCGCGTTTATGTGGTTGATATTGATTTTTCCTTAACAAATTATTTATAATCGACTTTACCGTTGTCCTAAATTAGACTTTACTCTTACTATCATACCTGTGCATGAATAAAAACGTGAATATGTGAATATAAGTAAAAGTAATAGTTTTTCTATAACCGTTTTTCACGTCCTTAATAGTTAATATATCTGTATATAACTAGAATAACCAGGAATCCTGTCTCTTATAAGGCCCATAACTGGGGCCATAACTAGGTCTCTCTACAGAGTGATGTGGGCCGTATTGATGGTGAGCCTTCACCTAAGTAATGAAGCAGGTGAGTAGGTATAAGACTTCATAGTCTAGTAGATTACTATGTTTATCTTTTTTACATAGCTGTGAACACCAACTTGAAGGGCATTTACATTAAAGATTAAAAATTTATTTATTATAAATTGTGCATTTTTTGCTCAAGTTTGCCTAACCACAATAAATATCTAATCTTAAATTTAGCAATGGCACATATCATTTATAAAATCTCACACAATTCTCTCGATACAAAATGTGACAAAAATACTGGTTGATTTTTTTAAGGGCATATCTAATTGGTATCGTCTTCTAATTATGAAAAAGTAAGAAAAAAATCTCGCGAAAAAAAAATTGGTTTTGTATGGAGAGTTGACCAGCTGCGACGACATGTCACTTACAAAATTTTATTTCACGTCCAAAATTTTTTTCTCCGACTATTTCGTACTCGATATACGATGCCAATTATGCCCTTAAATGGATCACCAATATTTTCGTTATACCCTTTATTTAGCTAGTAATTCTGTCTCTTATAAGGCCCATAGCTGGGAGGTCCGTAACTTGGGGAGCCATAACTAGGGCCTTCTTCATAATGATGCGGGCCGAAGTGATGATGGTCATGAATGTCATGGTCATGGTGATCCTTCTTCGCCTCCTTCAGGTAACTGACGAACCAGGTGAGGAAGTAGCCAGCCTTGTGGATGATCAGCCAGAACACGAACGCGTATATGAGCTTGAGGATGAAGAACTTCTTTAGAACCAGCTCTGCGAAGTATACTGTGAACAATGAATACATGTTGTTGTTAACAAGAGAAGTTGTACAATACAATGTTGCTGAGGGCAGAAACTTTGCTATACAGGTTGGATTATCTCTTTGGGTCATCACTGACCTACTAGATGGGGCAGCTAAAATGATCTTAGAAGACCTTCTCTCGATTTCAAATTAATGAAGATTCCTGTTCACAGATTTTTGACAAAACATACAAAGGTGTCAAGCTCATATTGAACACCTCACCCGCTTAGCTAGGTACTTCTGCTGCTAACTGTATGTTCAGAAAACCTTGAATAATTTGGGTATACATCAACATGTAGAAAAGCTAATTTCCCAATTCTCCCTAGAGAAATGAAAACTTTCCCGGTAACAGCGCATCGTTATAAACACGTACACCGTATATCTGCATATTAAATTAAATATTAAATTTCCATTACAGAGGCCGCAATCAGTATACTATGACTAACCCCACACTGGCGTCTTTCGAGCGTCGACGCGACGTCTGTCGAGCGTCGGCGGCGGCGGCTCACTAGCGTCTACGCGGCGTTGACTTGACGACGACGCGACTTTAGTCGAGTCGACAGCGGCGTCGACGCGACGTCTTTTTGCCTTACAACGACGCGTCGCGTCGATGCCGCGTCGTCGCTGCGCGGACACTCGGGCGACGTCGACGCTCGGAAGACGCTAGTGTGGGGGTAGCTTTAACTGATAGCTTAAAATCTGACTAAATGCTAAACAAGAGTGGCGAGGCGAGAGGGATTTTGGGTAATTTCATGACTTCTACGGAAATAAGTCGCGGGCGGAAGCTATTAATAGTTATTTTATAACACGACGGCGGCAAACAAGCTTGCTGCACGCCAGCTAAGCAGCTACCGTAGCCTATGGACGCTTGCAACTCCAGAGGTGTCACATGCGAGTTACCCTTTAGAAACCTGAACCGTTCTTTCTTGAAGAACCCCATACACTGTAGTCCTTATGTTGTACTTACTGGTGTTTTGGTATATTAATCTTTAGCGATTTGCACATCCAAAAGCTTTAAAACTATCTCCATCATCAACACTCCCTCCTGAACCAGGTTTGGGAATTTCCCAGTACATCGTTAAGCACACGCATTACATGCAGATAACAACTTAAATATTGAAAACCCATTATCAAGCTCACGTTCCATATGGCCCCAGCCTTAGTGTAATAATACCTAGAAATCTGGTTTCATAAATCCGGCCGGGTGAAAAGTTAAGCCTTTGTCTTACTCCTGAATTTGCAAAGTAGAGCGTGTGGCAGAAAGATAGTCGGCCGGAAATCCAGAAGGAAAATTGATTTTATATAGGTAAAGTGAAGCCACACGAAGACGAAATTACTCTCTGTGTGAAACGTGCTTACGCATTTTATGATATAATCTAAAACAAATACACGTTAAATACACTCAAGGATAATGAAACCAGACCTGTTTTCTTGGCAGAAAATGACAATACATAGAATATTGAGAGGCTTCTGAAGTTATTATTTCTTATGCCGACTTCAATAGTATATTTTGATGCAAACGCAGGAATAAGTGAATCAAACGACGTTTTTAATTCAATAGGTAAAATTACATAGTGGGAAATAAACGACAATTAATTGAATATTGGGAGCCTTCAAAAGCTGTACAATGTGTAATTTTTTTTCAAATTTTTCCATTGGCACCCCCTACTACCTTACGAGCACCCTAGGCTGCCACCTAGTGCGCCTACATATGGACGGACTGGTCCTGTACTAACGACTTTCTATGTTTTATTATTCTAAGTGGTATTTTAAATTGTTCCGTTCGTGAATGAAAGTGGAATGGAACGAATGGAACAGTGAATGAACAATCCGTCGGGCATTATGCACATGCTACTGCTGCAAATAGCTTGCATTTTTAACAGACTTGAAAAAAAGGAGGTTATGTTCGGGTGTACATTATATATGTCCGGCTATAATCTGAGTTCCGTCGTCGATTTTTGGTAGAACGGAGGTACTTTGAAGTTGATACTGTTGGATTATTTATTAACACTTTAGAAATAGTCACAATAATGTTTAGAAATAAAGGAAAAGTAGAAAAATCTACTGCCTCAGACGAGACTCGAACTCGCGACTCTGGGAAACATGCCCATCGTTCTGACCAACTGAGCTACTGTTGGCTGCGAATTTCTCCACCAATATCGTTTAGTTTAGTTTTAGTTAGTTAGCTAAGAAAGGGGATATAAACCTTGTGCAATCTAAGAAGCGGTTTTTGACACCTGTCATCTCAGTACATTTTATAACCTAAAATCGATTTTAGGCTATAAAATGTACTGAGATGACAGGTGTCAAAAACCGCTTCTTAGATTGCACAAGGTATAGTATAGCTTATTACTTCCACTGTTAGCACTTATTGGCCAGCCAGACTATAAGTATCAAATTTCATTGTATACAATAAAAATAATTTTAAAAGAATTAACCTCTTCTAATAAGTCTAATAACCTAGAATCAGTAACATCACAACATCATCCGTTTGGAAAACTCATGAAAGTTCGAAAAACTCCGCTACATCCGATTTATCTCTCAAGTATTCATGTATGGCCTGTAACCTACTATATTTAATTTTTTTACAAAAGCATATCTATATACATCTATCTACCTATACATATAATAAAGCTGAAGAGGGTCGAAAGTCTGTACATGGAAGATATTCGAATAAAAGTTGGCTGGGGATACTTAGAATCGATAACAGAACACGTTCCAACAGTTTTTAGAATTTTTGTCTGTTTGTCTGTTTATTTGACCGCGCATCACGTGAAAACGGCTGAACAGATTTTGATGAAATTTTGTATAGAGGTAGTTTGAGTCCCTGGAGAGGACATAGGATCGTTTTTATCCCGAAAATCAACCCTGGAAGGGGTGAAAGTGGGGTTGAAAGTTTGTATGGAGAATTTTTAACCGCTGAACCGATTCAGATGAAAATTAGTACATAAATAGTTTGAGCCCCGGGAAATAATATATGATAGTTTATATCCCGAAAATCAACCCTTAAAGGGGTAAAAACGGGGTTGAAAGTTTGTATGGGGAATCAATAACCGTTGAATGCTGGAGATAGTTTGAGCTCTGGGGAAGGATATAGAATAGTTGATATCCAGAATTAATTAATTAACGGGGGATTACTAATTCCACGCAGACGAAGTCGCGGACAAAAGCTAGTCGATTATAAAAGTAAAACACAAACAAAAATAACAACAAAACAAACAAGTACTTACTAAACAAGGCGATTTTCTTTTTCTTCCCTCTCGCTTCAACGCTCTGAGACTCGGGAAATGCGGTGCAAAATGCCACAAAACAGATTAAAAACAAAAGTACGATCTTCGAACGCATTTTGAGTAAAACTTCTTTACACAGTAATTTAATCTTCTTTTCTACTTGAATCCTTCTTGTTTTGGTAAAAAAAAAAGTTTTTGAATACTTAAGGAATATTTTTTAAGAAAAGACGTGTATTTAAAATAAAATTCAGATGTTTTATCTCCGAACTTCAGTGACATAATGATGGTATTCACTCCTCACACAAGTGTTACCTTTTCGCTAAATGCCCTAATACGTCTAAGTGGAAAGTAGTAACTTTCCTGAGACTCGAATAACTTATGAAATATTTAACAATGAACTTGGTAAATCTGAAAAAGAAAGTGTTAAAAAACGGGTGTACCTCGGAATTCCTAATAACGTTTGTCCTAAAATCACTTTCCCTAACCGTTTTGTCCTAATTGTCATTTGCCCTAATGATCAATTACCCTAACAGTCACTTGTCATAATGTAATGAATGTCCTAATGCTCATTTGTCCTAAAATTGTTTACCATAATGTTTAAAAATCCTAATTTTATTTGCCATAACATTTGAAACCCCTAATGACATTTGTCCTAAAATTACTTACCCTGACCGTTTTGTCCTAATTGTCATTTGCCCTAATGATCAATTATCCTAACAATTACTTGTCATAATGTAATGTTTGCCCTAAAGCTCATTTGCCCTAAAAATTCTTACCATAATGTTCGAATATTCTTATTTTATTTGCCATAACGGCGTAGGGTTATTTTTTTATGACTCTAAAAACGAAACTGCTCCCAGAGATAGGTAGGTTAGGGTTATTTTTTTATGACCCTAAAAACGAAACTGCTCCCAGAGATAGGTAGGTTAGGGTTATTTTTTTTTGATGACCCTAAAAACGAAACTGCTCCCAGAGATATAGGTAGGTTAGGGTTATTTTTTTTATGACCCTACAAAAGAAACTGCTCCCAGAGATAGGTAGGTTAGGGTTATTTTTTTTGATGACCCTAAAAACGAAACTGCTCCCAGAGATAGGTAGGTTAGGGTTATTTTTTTGATGACCCTAAAAACAAAACTGTTCCCGGAGATAGGTTGGTTAGGGTTATTTTTATGACCCTAAAAACATATGAGCATTATGGCAAGTGACAATTATTAAAAATTACCAGTAGGACATTTAATATTAGGGTATGAAATAATAGGAAAAATAATATTAGTTCATTTGAAATTAGGTGTTTTGATCATTAGGACAAATAACTTTTAGGTCAAATAATAATTATGACAAATTAATATTATGGAAAAAAAGTTAGGGCAACTGATGAATAGGTCAAATGATATTAGGTAATAACATATTAGGGAAAATAAAATTCATCGATACGATGATAGGGCAACAACAATTAGGACAAATGAGCATTAGGGCAAATGATCATTAGGACAAATAGCATTAGGGAATACAAAAATAGGACAAAAAACTTTAGGGGTTCAGATATAGATCCTTAAAAAACAGATGACGTAGAACTTTTACAGTTATGAAATGGAATTACTTGAAGGCTTAAAAAGTTTATGTATTGAGATCTCAGACTTACAATAACCTCGTAAGTCCTCGCGTACTTGCATAAGTACAAATTCAAGATCGAGTTTTGAACTCTTATAGAAATAAAAGTAGGTTCCAAATTCAAAAACGCTAGGCTTTTCCCCGGGTCTTACGAGGAAAGTGGCTTTAGAATTTTCATTGAACATAGGTCTTTAGATGAATAGACTAATGTTATGAGTTGATGAATATACCTGGTACAGTCACCGGCAATAGTATCTTCCTAGGGTGGCTCATTCAAATCGGTCAGTATGGGAATGTCTGAAACTATAGACATACGAAGATTTATTTGTTCTTAGGAACCTTGTCACCGATTTTGATAAAAAGAAAAACTGCATTCATACATTTAAAAAAAAACTGTACCCATCTTGGGAATCGAACCCGGTTTTTTTGAAAAAATAAACTTACACTTTTTCTATTTAAATATCGATTGTGTAGGTCTTAAGCTGTAAATGTCTTTAAAAAAACATGATGTCTAAAATGAATAAAATGCATTGTTTTGACATACTTTAATATATCACAGTAGGTGTTCGAAGTGATCACTGTTACAATATTCAACAAGTTCAGGCATGTAAAATTGTCTCTATGGCTGTTTGTATGTACCTCTCTACTTGTTACATACACCTTATCATGTGGCATTAGCATTGCATTAAATCTTTAAGGAAGTTTTGTTATCTACAGTAATCAAACACTAACAATCAATTGAAAAGCTCACTTAAAGTAAGTATGTAGATATTGTATTGGTCACTTCGAACACCTACTATGATAAATTAAAGTATGTCAAAACAATGCATTTTATTCATTTTAGACATCATGTTTCTTAGAGACATTTACAGCTTAAGACCTACACAATCGATATTTAAATAGAAAAAGTGTAAGTTTATTTTTTCAAAACAACCGGGTTCGATTCCCGAGCTGGGTACAGTTTTTTTCAAATGTATGAATGCAGTTTTTCTTTTTATCTTCTTTTCTTTTAGTCTTATGGTTGCAGATATTCCCATACTGACCGATTTGAATGAGCCACCCTGTATATCCACCTCTTTTGTTCATTGCCTTTATAGTACTATAAAGGCAATGAACAAAAGAGGTGGTAGATCAATGGTAAGTCCACCCAACGAAGGAAATCTTGTTGAGTGATGATTATACATACTAGAAATTACATTTCGTATGAGTATGTGTTTGAATCACGCCGGCAAAGTTTTGAAACAAAATCTGAAAAAAAAAATCAGTTTTTTTAGGGTACCTCCCGAACACATGAAGTGGTGGGGGGAGGTAAATACTTTTTTACTTCATCCCTAATGTGTGGGGTGTCGTTAAATTGGTCTTTTAATAAAAATATAGGCTTTCTAAAACAATATTTGGACAAAACTAATACTTTCGTAAATAAAAGCTCCTAAAATTTAAAAAAGTGATTATCGTATTTCCTCGATATCTCATTAAACATTGACCCCAACTAAAAAGTGTAAAGAATCTTTATTGAAAAAAAAAACCTTTGTGGATTAATTAAGTAACAGAAAATGTTTTCGTATGAGCTACTGAGTTATTTACGAAAATATTTATTCCTGATCTAAATATGCACTGGAGATTTTTTGTATATCACTGATGATGGTCATCGTAGCATACGAAACTCCATGCGAAATACATGCACTTTTACCTAGTATTCAAAACAGTAATTTCCGCAGCTGGAGTTTAAAAAATCCAAGTTAATTTCCACACTACGAATACACCCTCATTTTTAAAAAAATTAATGAAATCATATAACTTCACGCTATAAATAAATTATAAACTACTGCTTCTAAAATTACACATTATCAAATAATTTAACCCTCCATGGGTCTCATAACAACCCCTTGAACACGCGGCCATACTTCTCTCAGATATAACCTAATTCCATGTAATTATCCGCCATGTTGTAAATGTAAAACATTTGCAAGGTTTTATTCGACCAGCTTGCAGAATTTGGGCGAACCGGAAGCTCGCACGAGCCAGTAAAAAACTGTTCAATTCAGGAATAATCGAACTCGCGGAGCGTAAGCGAAGTGAGTTCTTACAAACAACTCCAGACCGAACTGTCACCTGGCTACTGGGACGTCTCGGCATTTGGATGGCTTTTTGATTTCGATAGTTTGTCCGACGATAACTTTAGTAAAGTTTTTCTGATCTTTATGAAATTTCTTGGGGCTGTAGCAGAGATACATAAAATTTGTAAGTTCGTCTATGAGCAAGATCGATCAAGTGGTTATGGAGCCAGAAGGAGAAAAAAAATCTTCCGAAGGGTCTTGTTATATTGGTCAATTCGTTTGCAAGTAAATCGCGAGTTCTCAGTTCGGGGCGGACTACTAGTTTACTCTTAATGTAACATTTTTTTAACTGAGTTATTTTTATATTTACCGAAAATAGAGATTTTAGTTTTTTTTGTGTTTTTTTTTGAGATTTTCCTAACCAAGCGGTAATGGAGATAAGACAACAATGTACAATTAACACAATACAACAGCAACAACACATGACAACGTGACAATCTAATCTCCGAATACGCTATCTATAAATTACCACAACATTGCCTATTCCTCTTACCTTAGGTACATCTGCACGTGGGCACAAATGTGCAGCGACAGTACATTTGTCACTTTCTAACTGTAATCATCAGAAAGTGATGTCTGTCTTGCTCGCGAGTCACTGTCGCTCTATATATTTTATTTATTTTTTGGAGATGAGAGAATTAGGAATTACAGTGAGATTTCTATAATCTGGCACTTCGACAGTTTGGTACACCCAGCACCGGTCTAATCCAGCACTAAAATCGACTCACCTAAGCAATAATTACATATAGTTAAAAAAACTCATGCCCGTACTTGCCAAGCAACGGCAACACGCGCTGAATTACACAGCTTTCATGACCATAACGTGAATTTAAATGACCATACATAAATGTCATATCACGCTGAATCCCCTTATTACAGTACATTCAAATATCACATATCATTTTAACGACCGCCATAAATATCCTTTCCGGTTCAAAGGCGAACTGAAATTCCTCTAATCTGAACTAAAAATGATCCCATACGTCCATCCCTGTCTAACAAACTAGTAATATGTGAGAATGACAGAGAGGGCGTCTAAATTTGGCATAGAAATCGCTTTAACAGGGGAAATCTGTGCGGACCAGTGATAAAAAAGACCTCAATCTTGGTTTGTCCCAAGGGTGGTGTTCCATCTTGCTCGTTATGGGGGGTCAGGTAGGATTGGGCGTGGATCTTAGATCCATAGATACTTACCCACTGAACAGAGCATTTGATCACACGCTTACAAGTATTTCAAAATAAGCGATTGACAGAATGAATTTTATACATCTTAATTTCTATTTTGTCGTCATGAACATAGTCAACGTTAGGTACAAAGCATAACATACCTTTTGAAATTGACTTTATGACCTATGAGCAAATGTTTCACAAGTGCATAGCCTAAGATACAAGCACAGATTTGTCTACAGTACACACGCAGCTCAGATCAGCAGAGTAGCAGATCAATATATCTCCACAGGTATTAAATATACTGTGTATAATATATCTGCACAGGTAGTATACTTAATATGCCCGGGCAGCGTCAATGTAATGGTGCTATTCAGATCTATACGCATACACATCGGTATCCATTTCCCGCCATAAGTTGACGGTAAAAAAATTTAAAAATGATGGAATGGTTAATGGGACTGTATGATGATAAAATAATATTACGTTCCGATATTTAACTATACAGGCTGATTCAGGAGACGTGAGCAGGAACCACCCTACATAGTTAATTATCATTAACTCGGCCATATACCATTGAATCGGCCGCCATCATGTTTAAGTGAAACAATAACGGATTTTTATTCATAGTTACGTAGAAGTTTTGTCCTCTGTAATCATAGTCACCCTACAAAAACAAGAAAATAGCGCTAATTACACTAATACGTATACTGGTATCAAACAATAGCTTATTGGCTCAATCCGTAGTGTTAACCCTGCTCACGTCTACTGAATCACCCTGTATAATGGATTCATATCATAAAAAAGAATGTAAATTAAAATAAACAAGATTGCCATTGACTACTTTTCACAAATCTAGAAGAATAACAACCGAAACATCATCATGACACATATATAAAAGTAGATACAATTGAAATAAGAAACTAAAATCAACGGTTATGCCACTTACCTATGCCCATCCTAGCTTGTGACACGTCTCATCATCATCATCATCTCAGCCATAAGACGTCCACTGCTGAACATAGGCCTCCCCTACCAACGGTGACACGTCTATGGTAGGTAATCTATGCTTGGATCGTAATCGCTCATTTTTACGGAACTGCGATCATCCCCCCGTATTCCCAGGGTTGAAATCACACCGAATGCTTGGTGATTTATAGTAAGGACGATTTGTAGTTTTTTGCATTTATTCTTTTCATATCTTCGGTGTTTAAGAGGATGATAAGAGCTAAATTTCCTCCTTATCGTTTTCAGCGCGAGTGAAAGAGAAACACTGCGTTACGATTAGTATGGGAGCTCATTGCAAATTTTGCAAATTGATGGATTAAAAAAAAACTATGCATTAATTGAGAAATTTAAGGCAACGAAGTTTTTAGTATTAGTGTGGTGGAATGTTGTCCTTAATTACAGACATATAAGCCACGAAACTAAAGACGTGCAATTGTTTTAAGCTAAGTTTAGATGTAACTTTGGAATTATTTTCTATCGAGCCGATTTCGTCCAATTGTGTATTGTAATTAACGAAGTTCTTTTAAATATAATGAATATTAACATATATTTTTTTTACTTTTCCAAAACAAGTAATTTTAGCTATATGACTGTTTAAGTAAAGTCAATTTGAAGGTCATCGGGTCTTCTCAGCCTCTTAAAGATGAAATGCGATTGGGCATATCTTCTTAAGAGTGTTGATCACGGGTTTTTGACATGCCTACCAGCCTGTCAGTCGGCAAACTAATCCCAATTGTCGTAAACTTTAGTGGTTACGAAAGCAACTATCTGACATTCAAACGAAGAGGGTAAACTGAGCTTTATTGACTAGGTTCGGCTTTGTCACGATGTTTTCCTTTAACGAAAAGCGATTAACCGTACATAACCGACAAGAAACTTGGTTGAAGTACAAGCCGGGATTCTAACCCACAACCCAATGATTGATAGTCGGATCGGACGCCCTAAGGGGCCCACCCACTATCAGTCCGCCGGACGATGTCGGCTTGTGAGTTGTTCGGAACTGTCAAATTTTTGTCCTAACAGACAGGTCAATATCGTCCGGCGGACTGATAGTGGGTGGGTCCCATTATCGGCAGTGCTACCCACGATCTTATATGTGGTGCTACTAACTTGCCTCAAACTTAATTTGAGCTTGTAACACAAGTACTTATACACGGAGAGAAAAAATTTACTAGAAATAAGTAAAAAATAGTCATTCCCAGGACAAGTAAACTTTACTAAAAACAGGGAAGCGTCTACTTGTTTTTAGTAAACGTTTACTTGTTTTTAGTAAATTGTTTACTTGTCCTGGGAATTACTATTTTTTACTTGTTTCTAGTAAAAATTTCTCTCCGTGTATACAGGGTGACATTAAATATAATAATAAATAAAGCTTAGGGCTGCTGTCAAATGTTTGTGAGGGAAGTTTTCGGAAATGATTTGTTATTTAAAGTCTTTGGTATTTTGTGCCTTGATTAATTTACTTATTGGTGCAATAAAGAATATTTTTACTTTAGGGGGCCTAACGACTATCAGTCCGCCTGACAATATCAGCCTGTCAGTTAAAACAAAAATTTGACAGCTCCGAACAACTGACAGGCGAATATCGTCAGACCGACTGATAGTGGGTGGGCCCCATTACTTTCATGAAAGCGGCTTTTACCCATAGCTGCATTAACTGCATAAAGGATTTCCATGTAAATCTCCCAAAGTTTCACTAAACTTTAACGCCGGTCTGCACCAAACTTTTGCACTCCGTAGGTGACTCGAGCTGCCAATCCGATACCCTGTATATGCAATTACACTCAAGATATTCGCTAGACTAATAAGTCTAATAACTAGGATACACATACAGATGTGCCCGCCGGATTCGTCCGACAGATATGCCCGGCGGACAGATCCGTTCGTGTATGGCGCTATTCAGATGTGTCCGCAGACAAATCCGTGTCAAATTCGCGCCATATACACGCACAGGTTTGTCCGCCGGGCACATCTGTGCGTGTATCACTAGCTAATAGGTCTTATTAGATACGTCTTTAAAGCTTCACTCAATGCATATTAGGGAACGTACCCAAACTACGTGACCCATTTTTTTCAGTTTTTGACCCCCCTCCCCCTCCCTCGGTGACCATCCGTAGTAATTGCCAAGACCCCCCCCCCCTCCCCCTAGTTGTCACGTAGTAAAACTCGCACATATAGTTTAGAGTGATGTTTTGGACATAGAAAGCAAAAAAACATAATTTTTCCCCACTTATTGCCTTTTATTTACTCGACACTGGCCGCGTGACGCCAAAAGTGCATGGAAACCTATAATTAGAAGCGCGATATTTGAGCATAATTATTGACTACGTGACAGAACCTAAGACTCCCCCCCTCCCCCTGTGACCTAGAGTAGTATTTTGACGACCCCCCCCCCCCCCCCCCCTAAACTGGTCACGTAGTTTGGGTACGTTCCCTTAACCAAAGATTGGCCATTGCAGTGTCCAAACACCGCCTGAGAATCTCAAATGTTCATGAATTGTAAAACGATTTCGATAATCACGTCTGGCACTAATATCGCATTTAGTAATTGTCTGTACCTAATAGTAGATATCAATCAGTATAATATAATCCCTAGTGGTATACAGGGGGATTTTGGGGTCGTGGAGCATGCTCAGAACAAAGCATTACTGAGAACAACGTACAATACGGAACTTGAAGATGAACCTAATGATAGTGGTCATTATTTTTTCTTCACCAATATTGATAATATTTTTTCAGATGATAAGTAGAAAAAGACATTTATGCATACGATTTGGGCACCCTCTCAATGTGACGTCTTGTCGTTTCCCATACAGCGTATCTATATCAAGTATCGAAGTTACATCGCCTAGATCAAACTAGTCTTAAGTTATTTTATATGTTTTGTTTTGTAGTTCGCAGTGCCTTGGTTTTTACTGTAATGCTGTGTAACGAATAATTTGAATAAATAAATAAATAAATAAATAAATCAAAAGTCATAGGGTCACCATGATTTTAATATAAGATTAAATTTGCTTGAATAATAACAATTATTCTGTTTTGAGAAAATACCATCGTACGATAATGATCAGTTACAGAGTCCGAAAAAGGTTCAGAACCCAGAAATCACTCTGTATAGGAAGGGATTATGTCAGCGTGACCCTTACTAGCTGGACACCGGTTTTGGCGACCACTTAACATGATAAATGGCATTTCTTGTAAGATGGGTACATCTCAGTAGAATTAATCGTAGACCGTAACGTAACCTATGTTCTAGGGTCACGGACAGTCATACTTAGGCACTGGTCCCACTGCGAGCTAGTAAGCTATGAGCTATCGGCTATAAACACGAACAAACGATAAGCACTCCCGTGTAAATAAAAGAGACACGGCGATATTTATAGCTCACCGCTGGGCGAGTAACTATAAATATCGCCGTGACGGGAGTGCTTATCTTTTGTTCGTGTTTATAGCCGATAGCTCATAGCTTACTAGCTCGCGGTAGGACAAGTGCCTTAGGCAGAATTTGGGCTAAGAATTTTTAGTGTCCTAAATTATACGGTAGCTTTGTTTGATCACGTTCAGATGTACAAAAGTATGTATGTATTTATTAAAAAGGATTTTGTTTTTGGTATTTTGACATCCGGAGAAGAGACAGAACTATGTAGCAAATTTTATTGTATTTACAGAGGTATTATTTTTCAAAAACAAATGGCATACGTCAATTATAAAAAAAAATTGTTTCTTTACATGCAAATATGGGTTGATTTGTAAAAACTAAAAACCTCGTTTACATAACTCACGTTACAGAAATAGGAGTCGGAGTCCTCAAACTGTGTCTACATCAAAACCTTGCTTACTACAGTCACCATCAGATATTTCGGAGCGACCAAGGTCGTCATAAATATCTGAAAAACGTGAATGTTCAGATATTTTTGAGTACCCTGGCTGCTCCGATATAATATCTGCACGGATCATCTTATAACTAGGTAGGTACAGTCGCCAGACTGTACCTAGTTAAAAGTTGATCCGCGCTGAAGCACAAAACTGAATGCAATTGGAAAAAAACTGATGACTTGTCGAAACATATAATAAAACTTATATGCTCTTTATCTAGTCTGAATGTTATTAGAATGTTGATTATTGACACCCCAAAATTGGGGAGTCTAACGTGCACCCTTGGAGATTGAAATAGGAGGTTGCTTTAGCCAAAACATGCAGATATTAAAATATTAGTAATTATTTTGTCTGGACTTCCGGCTGAGATGCGAATATGGCGTTTGTGTCTTGAGAATAGCTTTTATTTGTTGTTAATTTTCATCAATCAGTGTGTAATATATAGTAAGCTTATTGTGCGGTTATTGTATTATTATTATATTGTATTATATTCTAAACATCCGGTTGTCCCACGTGTTATTTGTAGGGAGCAGTAATATTTCCCTACAAAAAGCTAGACCTCAGCATACAACATTGGCTCTAAGAGCAAATTTTTAATCAACCGTACACACGTCACGCTACCTTGACACTGGCGAAATTGTCCCAATGGACAGAAGCCATTTATTAAAAAAAAACTGAACTAGTAACGTTAAAGTCTCTCAAGCTATATGAAGTGCTGGATGTGCCAAAAAGGGAAACTTAAAATCTTCCTCAATCGGTTAAAAACCAGCCAAATTGCGCGTTGCTAGCCTTTAACGTAAGATTATTATTGCCAATATCTTTGAAACTTGGCTTAGCTGCTGGATCTAGCCACTTCGGGCAATATAGCTTAAGGCTGAATGATTTCTTGGCAAGAGTCAGCGGTTCAGGCCTGGCATTACTAATCTTTGTTGAACACTCGTCTAACAAACCACTCAAAGTTGGTCACTGAATAAATAAAATTGCCAAGAATCAGAAGTCCTTGACATACTGGTCATTCTGAAGCCAGTGCGGTAAGCTATGGGAATAGTAGTCTAAATACTTACTTACGATTGAAAATTCTATACTAATGTAATGCCAATTTAATATGTGCGTCTTGGTCTTACAAATATGGCTATGCCTTAAAGTGAAAGATAGGACCAATAAATTATCCATGTGATGTTGATACGTCATGCACATTTAAGAATGAGGTTAAGGTCTGGATAGAATGAACTAATATCGCGGCAATCACCGTTAAACTGGGAATAATGAGTTCGCTTTTACGACGATGATATGATGGTAGGGATGTGCAGTTATCGATAAAGTATCATAATTTGCTACAGCTACAGGTTTAACAAACGGCGAGCTAGTTGTTTACCATAGGTACGATGGTTATATATACAATGTGCTTGGTCTGCTACAGTGGAGCCCATAACCACGCCTAGTGTTTCTTAGGATTAGTTTTATCACGAATAATTTTTAAACTTTAAAGTTTTACGGTGCCAAACTTGGAGCCGTACTTGGTTTTAGCATTAGGTATCGAGCAAATATTCATCTCACAAGCCTCTCTTTAACGGCCTCCTAGCCTAGTTGGTAGTGACCCTGCCTATAAAGCGGGTAAGTAATAAAAGATATAAGAACTTATTGTATAATATTCATATTCTATACGCTCATATTGCATAAGCTTGTTTTGTATACCGTTCAAAGTCTATAATGAACGTTTGATATAACATCAAAATATCTAATTTTGTTAAGTATAACGTTTTTTAAGTATAATATCGTTGTATATAACGGTCATAATGTATAACGTTCATAATACCTTAGATTTATAATGTATAATATTCAATACATCTAACACCAAAATACATAATGCTCGTATAGAATAACGGGTTGTCTAAATCGCAGCTCGTGTACATATTAACTCGCCTAAAAGCAACTGGTCTACACGATATTTTAAGTAGCAGTAGCTATTCTAAAATTCTCAAAATGTTGAATCCTGAAGTTAACTAGACGGAGTCCGGGCGGTTAGCCCTTCGGGCAGCTGAAGCTACCTAACGAACCTAACCTACCTATTGATTTAGTTTGATATCCGTGAAAACATTACACTTTGGGGAAAAAGGTTGGAATGGAGTTATAACCTATTTAGTATATCATACGCTGTTATATTTTATAATTATTATATTAAAAGATAGTATATATTATGATCGATATACATTATGTATGTTATATCAACTAAATTTAGAGTATTTGAGTGTTATATGATAAGTTATTATACAAAATGAGTATTATATTAATTGACCGTTATTCCTAATAAAAATATTGATTTTGTTGTTATAGCAAACGTTCATTATATCTTGTGAGCGTTATTAATATGAAATTATATATTTTGTAGTTATATCTTATGGGACGCACCCCTATAAAGCAGGAGGTCCCGGGTTCGAATCCTGGTCAGGGCATTTATTTGTGTGTTTATCACGGATATTTGTTCCTGAGTTATGGATGTTTTCTATGTATTTAAGTATTTATCTATATCTATCTATTATATATATCGTCGCCTAGTACCCATAACACAAGCCTTATTGAGCTTACTGTGGGACTGGGTTGATTTGTGTAAAATTGTCCCATAATATTTATTTACAAGCGTAAAATAAATGTAATTTGTTTTGTACAACTAGAGCATACATTTTAGGCAATAATATCACAGTAAAAGTTTCTAGTTATTTAAAATGTGAGTCTCACGGGAGTGCTGTATTTAAAATTACAAAGTAACGCTTATCAAAATAGTATTAAGAGAGAAAATTCAAGAAAAAACCGTAAAAATTCACGAAAGGAATATTTCTGTATAGAGTTTTTCGATATACCATGTCACATCACATACAGTTAAATAAAACGTCTTCGTTTTGATGGTCGCTGAACGTTGTGGGATTAAGGGAATTAATCCTGCTATATGTCATAATTTGTTATAATTTGAGTTAGTATACTAAGTTGTAGGTACTGTGGTATGTTTTATATATTAATTTTAAGAAAAATAAAATAGATTTAGTCTACTTCACCTTTCCAAGGGTGCATGCCCGACCTGCTGAAAAAAAAACATTCAAATCTCTATAGGTGATATACACGACTAGCACATACTTAGGTATATCTTACGTTGTTGCGCGATTCTCGATAGAACGCATGTTATGCTGAACAGTTCTCTCGATTTCTCCAGGATTCCATCATCAGATCCAGACATAATGACAATAGCACTGGCATAATCTACTTACAAACAATGCATTTTCTGAATCGATGTAGTCTTTGTATAATCGCATAAATCATCGAATTGAGAATCTCCTTCTTCAAAATCTTAAATCGATGAAAAATGCAATTACGAATATTACGATATATCAATAATCAGTGAGGTTTTATGAAACCACGATGCATGTTAAACTTTACTATGTTAGCATGGCGCTTAGAAATTGGTGCCCAAAACAAATATATATGTCCATAATTATTGTATTACTGTGTTTGCATTTCACATTTCGCTTTTGCATTTGACTTATTTGCATCTGTGGCGGGTACATTATTCACAGCACGCCGCACGTAATTATTTTTTAAAGATAGAGCTGGAATGACTTGCCAAATGTAATTCGTTAAATATAATCGAAAAATGTTCCTAAAATTTAGAAAAAAAAAATTCGTCCCACGGGGTTTGAACCCTCGCCCATTCGATCGTAAGTCTCATGCCATACCACAGTGTCACCGCTGCTGTTACGCTATGATGCGAAATATAGATTTGTATACCGCGGTTGACTACCAGTCATGCCAATATATGAAATAAGCCTCACCTGACTAAAAACGAGAATCAGCGTTACAACTTGTAACGCGCGACATGCAGAAGACGGGCTTAAATATTTGAGGCGAGAGAATAAAAGTTTCACTTTAAAAGTGTAAAACTGCTTTATATACTGAATGAATTAATTCGTGGACGAACTATACTCTTAAACAATTGTTTTGTTTTACCTGGGGTTACCAGTATAAAATTACTACTACTTACTTGCATTAAAATAGATGTAATTCGCAACGGTACGGTAGTGACTCGCTCACCGAGTTTCAAAGTTTCAGCTCAAGCACTCATAGAATTTTGTAAGCTATTCCTTTAAAAAGTTACAAGAAATCTCTTAACCATTAAATAAATATTCTCAAGCTGCACTCAACTTACAAAGAGGGAATAACCGTTAAATGTTCAAGGCGCTTTGTTAAAACTTGTCTCAAAGAGCTTGTGTAAAGGAAATGTTCTGAGACATGCTTCAAGCTCTTACTAGAAGCACCAATTATTTAAGTTAATAATTTCACAACTTTGCTTAACTATTTTGTTTTGCTAGTTGTTTATATGATAACAACCCGTGTATGTTTTTATACAGTGTGTAAATCTAATACGGGCGAATCTCTTAACGGTGATTAATAGGACAAAAGAAATGTAATTAAAATTTTATCCATACAAAATAATTCGGCCCGCAATGTAATGCAAACACACTCGCGTTAAACGCTCGTTGACGGTTACTTTCGATACTATGTTTACAGTACATTGCTGCTGATAAAATTTTGAAAAATTAATTATTGGGTCACAGTAAAAAAACATCTTAATTAATGATTACACTAATGCCCGTATTAGATTTACACACTGTATGTAACTGATAAAAACATAGGTAAAACGATTATAATGGTAGTCTTATCGCCACGTTTATGTATGTTTTTGGACCGGAATAACT
Organism: Pammene fasciana; assembly: GCA_911728535.1. Classification (NCBI taxonomy): domain Eukaryota; kingdom Metazoa; phylum Arthropoda; class Insecta; order Lepidoptera; family Tortricidae; genus Pammene; species Pammene fasciana. The sequence continues at coordinate 18,801,059 of OU452276.1, read as the reverse complement.
TGTTTCTATCGACCCCATCGTGGTTGAGATCTCTGATACTAAATTCCAAAGCCACGTTGTCAACTTCAGGCCGATAAAACAGAGGGAAGGGTATCTAATTGATAACAATATTAACAACACATTTAAATGGATACAAAATGTGCTTTTTCACATAAAGTTAGATAAGTGCACTAGAAGAAGTATTAATAAGTAGCTTTCAATGCATGCGGGGCTCCTAAATAGAAGGATGAGCACATTGCAATAATTGTATTGCGAATGGCCATTTTTTTTGTGCGAGAAGTATTAAAATAAGTAGAATTTATTGATAGGTATTTAAAACTTGAATATGGCTTCAATATACGATGTTAAGCTAACATGGTCATTAACATTACAAAAACTATTTAAAACGGGATATTTACCATGTGAGTTTGTTATTGTGAGCTTCCGATATTTCGGCACAGTTGCATGCGCCATTACTCCGTACACATACTTCACATACACACATTACTTCAGTTACTCCGTGATAATGGCGCATGCAACTGTGCCGAAATATCGGAAGCTCACAATAACAAACTCACATGGTAAATATCCCGTTTTAAATAATTTTCGTAATATGGCTTCAAGTTCAGAGACAAGCAGTCTCCGATTACATTTCGACAAGTTTTATTCAATGATTTCACAATCCGTTTTTTTTTCAGAAGGTTGTTTTTTACTAGAGTCGCCTTTTTTAGCTTTAAAGCTTTCATACATAAAATAAACTGAATAAACACGAATCAAGAGATTGATCGTATACAGGATGTAACAAAAATACTAGTGATCCGTTTCAGTTCAGGGTATTATTGGTATCGTATTGCGAACAAGAAAAAGTAGAACAAAAAACTTTGGACCCGAAAAAATATTTTTTTGTATGGGACACGTCGTCCCGGCCGGACAACCCTCCATACAAAACCAAAATCATTGTTTTTCATAATAAGAATGCCATACCAATTATGCCCTTAAATGGATCGCCAGTATTTTGTTACACCTTGTAGATGCCCTGAAATATTTGCGCCGTACATATGTATTTGCAATGTTTAATATTCCTTTCATTCGCACGAAGCGATTTGCTTCATCTTTGATGATGCGGACCGCTAGGCAATGGAATTCTTTGCCCGGTCATCCCCATAAACAGAGATTAGTTAACCACAGCGACTGTAATATTACTTCGGCGCTAGTAAGCGATCGTATAACCAGTTTAAGTGTTAATATTCATAACAAATCAAAGTTTTAGTCTGAATATCGCTCCAAACCATCATTTTTGGCGTTCGATGGAGATGTACGAGTATGTCTACCTATAGAAAAAAATATTATTAAACTATATAGAACTCATTTCACTTAGTCTACGCCACCTTTCCAAGACAAATGGCCGAGCTGCTATAAAAAAAACAGAAATCACTATAGATGTGCCTTTAATATTTCAAGAGTTCTCTCGATTTCCCCAGGATCCCATCATCAGATCCTGACCTGGTGACAATTTAATTCAAAGTATTTTTTTTATATAGTGCCCAGCCGTCTTCGAATAATCAGTGAATTGAGAACCTCCTCCTTCACAATTTTGCATATAAAATCCCTGACTGTACTTGTGTTACAATTTGGCATATTTAATATGAGTCTGTTTTAATACATTTAATTACAAACTTTAAAATGGTACATATAACGACTTAAAAATATCACTAAAGAGTCTAAAGATATAACTAAACTACATACTTATAAAATAAACCCTACAATAAAATAATCTAAAACTAAAAATCTAAATCTAAAGTTAGCCCCTGTGGTATGGTGCCGAGGATGCTGGCAGCATTTCCTCGCTGGATCGCAACACTTATGCGTTGAATATGAGTCTTAACAGACAAAGTTAATGTTGAATTTATAATATAATACTCGTATTAGTAGGGAAGTAGGCATATACGGCAGTTGAGTTTAAATGTTTGAGTTGAGTTTGAGTTTATAAGAGTCCTTATTTTCTATTTGTCTCAGTCATGGAATTTGTGCCTTTTAGGGCAAGAATAAATCGGCTGTTTCTGAACCAATGAGCTTCACTTTTGGCCTCGTTGTCATGTCAGTGGGTGTCAACCATTTATACACCTCAATTACCGATTTTTTGTCATGAACATACCTTTAAGAATTGAGGTAATTGTTAAAGAATTAGGTAGTTTGAAAAATATAGAATTGTAATCGATTACGATAGAAATATATATGTATACCTATCGTAACTGATTACAATTCTTTATTTTTTAAATTACCGAATTTTCTATACACAAATAAATTTCATTCTGAAGTTACCCTTATTTATCAGACAATATCAGTTATTTTATGTTTATGGCCCGAACGGAATCTAGAAACCCAATGACATAATGTTACTTTTATAGGTATAGATCCGTGTTATCAGTACAAACAAACTCAAATACTGATAATATTACATGTCACAACACTCTCCATATTTAACGTTACGTGAAAATTAGAACCACTTTCCCGCTTTCAATATTTGCTCTGTAAATTATCGTTTGAAGGCTGCTTAAATCACGACCGCATGTTGGCATTACGCATCGGGCTTTGGTCCAAATCAGTTTAAAAAGTTAAGAAAAAAAAATAAAGTGGGATTATCTGCTGATCTTTCGCGATATAAATTCGTGTGACAAAAGAAATCTAAAGTAGTAAAAAAATTGTTAATCAGTTTTTTGTTTTATAAAAAGTTGCTGGATGGAACACTATTTTTGGTCATTGTTCGACACTTTAAAAAAAAATTAGCTGGCACTAAAAAAACTTAAAAACTAAGTTCTAGTTTCGCAACTAAAGTACCAGGATGCCAGGCAATTTGAGGAGCTATATGAACTGTTTATTTGCTGTTTTGTTGACTTTGTATGGAGTAGAAGCTACAAATGATACTGAAGTGAGTGAGGCTCGAGGATCCGTGAAATATGCTTTACTGAGTAAGTATTCTTTTGTATCTATTTTATGAATTTTATGTATCAAGCTAGCTTTTAAAATAAATGATCATTTTGCAGCAGTTACAAATTGACGTAACACCCTACATAAAAATAAACTACGGTTTGTGTTTAACCCAACTTTGGCTTACCTTTAAGATCCTGCGGTTTTTAAGGATTCTTCTCGAAGTTCTTAAAATTTTTCCTTAAATTAAAATATTTAAGACTTTTTTTGTCATTTAATTATCATTAACCATAAAATGTTTTCTTTTCCCTGGATAATATTTAATGCAATCTAACCAAGATTACTAGGGCAAGAGCAAATTGAAGCACACTATGTTAAGTTGGCCGCTAAATTACTGAAAAGAACTTCGTAAAATAAATTCTCTTGAAAGCTAATTACATTCCTGATCAGAAATAGTAAAAACTTCGATATCCAGTAAAAACCAAGATTAAATTCAAATGCATTCAAATTCAAGTTATATTGAAGCTAGAACCGATCGATCAGGGTCGTCGCCTTTAATCCCCACTATAGGGCTTATCTTACTTATTTAATAATTAAAGTTCAACCTAGTTACTAAGTAGAATAAAGTTCATTTTTAGTATTAGTGATCGTGTAATACGACTTTTCGTAAATTATTGGTGAGCGTTGCATTTGAGAAATGAAATTTTCAAGGAAATTAAATATACTTCGTAGATTGAGTTCTGTTTAATTCAAGGCAGAATTCATATTGTATTTCAACAGACATCAAGATTTCGAAGAAGGAGATTCTCATTTCATCGGGGTCTTCGTAGCATTTTTTACAATTTTTTGTATGTCACCTGACTTGACAGTTTAATGTTTGGATTATTTTTACAGTAGTTTGGGCATTTCCGCTTGGAAAAGTGGAATAGCTTAACTAAGTGAAATAGCTTTTTTATTATTATCGAAGTTTGTCCGACGATAACTTTAGTAACGTTTTTCTGATCTTTATGAAGTTTATTGGGGCTGTAGCAGAGATACATAAAATTTGTGAGTTCGTATATGAGCAGGATCGATTAAGTGGCTATATAGCTGGAAGGAAAAAAAGAATCCTCCTTAGGGTCTTGTTAAAATTGGTCAACTCGTTTGCAAGTAAATCGCGAGTTCTCAGTTCGAGGCGGACTACTAGTTATCGATAAATGCAAATTAGTTAATAGGTTTGAAGTATTTTAAGGAAGATTGACTTTATTATAATATTTGTTTTTTTTTATTACAAAATATCTAGGGAGAATGTAATTTGATTTTGATTCGATTTTAATTTGATATTGAACAGGATGGAACCACGAACCTGTCAAAAGTGACGTTTGGCTAATTCAGTTATTAATTATGATTTTGTGATGTTGTGGACGAAAAGGGGAGATTAATGATAACAGATTATAATTAGATAACGGCTCCTAGTCTTCAAGCACACGTAGCAATATTTTTTTAAAGTACAGTGAAAAATGCCCAGTACTAACTTTGATAATATTTAGGAGCTATGTTACTCTACATGCTGTTGCTAATGGAATCACATCAGGAGCTTAAAAGTTAAGAGGGTATAAAGAGGAGGGAGAGGTTTAAGGGTATAGACCCTTGAAACATTCCTGGAATTACAGGCGTCGGCATAGGCTACGATGAGCGCTTACTACCAGGCCGGCTGTATGCTTGTTTGCTTACGTGGTATAAAGAAGAAAAAACCTGCCAAAATATAAGCAAAAAGTTACAAGTATAATTTCTCCTTATTAGGTACTTAACCCCTAAACCCTTTAGCCTTCTCTACCACTATAGTATCCTCAAACCAAACGGACGACTGAGGTCATAGCGCTGTCTCCTTCACTTATGCTGCGGCTGTGCAAGTGTGAAAGAGAAGTTTTATGACCGCAGTCGTCCGTTTGGTTTGAGGATACTATAGCCATTATGGGCCAGAGGGAATACGATACCGGTATTTTTATATGGCCCAATACCGGTATTCTGGGATGGCTAAAAAAATACCGATACTGCATTCTCTAGGCCAGTCTAAGGGCCGGATGCACCAAACTGTCTGTGAACGTAAATGTAATCGTAAAAAAATCTTGTATGAAAAGTTTGTCAGTTTTCTATGGGATGACAGTTCCGTCGCCATATTTAACGTTGATGAGTCTTAATTGTGCGTGGTGCAACCCACCCTAAGGGACGTAGTTGTATGTACGATTACGACAGAACGAGATCACAATATCGTTAGCTCCTTCTAACGCATAGCTGCATCACCATGATGGACCATGATGGACCATGATGGCCCATGTTGTAGAGGAGCTATTTTGAACAATAGGAAGTAGGAGGCTTGTAGCCAGCAGTTGGGTGTATTTTTATTTACATAGACATATAAATTAACTGGTGTTTTTTTTAAACTTACGTTGCATAATTTACATATGACCATCTATTGTGCAATAAAGGCAATAAATTTCTACATTACATTACCAGTTATTACATTCTGTCATAACAAAAAAAAGTGAGAATTACACGAGTTTACAGTAGGTAGGGAAAGTTCAAACAGGAATTCTTAACTGTTCCTAAATTAACATAATTAAAAAAAGTAATTCTTCTTAAACGCTGTTTCTTGTTATTCAAAAGACATAAAAGAGGAATAATTAATGCAATTGTAAACAAAAAAGACCTTTAATTCCTTAATTAAATACGCCTACAGGTAAATTAATAAAACATGTACTAAGCAAACTATAAGAACAATATAAATCGTCAAATCTGTACAGACATTTTCAACTCATGCTTTACACGTATAGTATTGATAGAAACATATTTCTTACCAAAATGGTTGAACTGTTATTTTGTCTCCCGACTTACGGTACCGTAAACTACTAAAACGCAAAGTTGTACAACTTTAAGTTCTAGCAGTTGACGGTACAGAATAAAAACAAGAAATAGTTGACCAACACACAAAAGCACAGTACACTAGATACTATAAATGTATATAGATGTCATATACAAAGGAAAAAGTGACCAAAGCCTCCGGTGCCCAAGCCTGGGATCGAACCAGCGTCTTCTGCAAATAAACAAATCAAAATATTTATTTAAAATAATTTTTTGATTTGTTCTTTCAGTTAAACTAGATACTATTTGTAATTGAAGGTACTCAGCCAAAAACGAGTTTTAAGCGGGAGAGCGTAGTATGCGGGACTATCATGCGGGGTCTCAAATTGCATGGACTGATAAAAAATAGCGTTTATGCGAGAAATCGCCCAGATAAATATAGTCCTAAAATCCAAAATGATTTTAATGTTGTCTTGTCTCCTTGCTCACGGAACAAAATAACAACTATAATAGTTGACCGACCTATTAACAAAAAAATCAACTATTAGAAAATTGTGGTACCGTATTTGTACTTTTTTATGTTGTGCAATAAAGTAAAAAATAAAACCAGAAACTCTTTGTTGCAGCGCACTTAGCGTTTCTGCTTGCTGCCAAGGCCGGGCTTTACAAGATTGCCCTGGCTATAGCTCTAGTCATCGCGAGCATGAAGGCCATGGTCGTGATGGCTTGGGCCCTGGCCATATTCAAGTACGTCCCAGACGTGTGGCCCACGTACAAGCACGCGGACGTTACTTATCACGGATATGATAAATATCATAATAGTGTGCATGAGAGGCCTAGCAACTTTTTGGATTACGTTTTGGGATATTTGAAACCGTGAGGTAAGGTAGCATGATTGTTAAAAATAATTGATTATGTATATGAATGTTCACTTGCATTAACGAGGCAAAAAAATAAATGAGTAACTGGGATCGGTCTTAGTGAAGATGATTTCCTATAAGAATGCGGTAATCTAAAAAAAAGTTTGTTAATACATTTTATAGATAATGAATCCATGAAACGGCCTGGGAGATTTTATACCTTCTAAATAAAAACCATTTCAAACATGATACTATGTCTAAAATATAAATATCTATCTGCATTTAGGTGGATTTTTTTGTATTGTTATTCATTCCCGTCAGCCAGGAGACAACACAAGCAAGTTTTATTAAAATAAAAGTAATTCTGCGGCGATTTACATGCTCGGTAGATGACCCTTTATCAAGAAGGCTTAAACCAGGGCTTGTAACCGTAACCGAAACCCATAGTAAAAAACTGGTTTGTTTTTCGTTCTTTTCGTTACTGTTTTATACTCAATCGAATAATCCTATAATTTGAAGTGAAAACTATAATAAAACATCGGGTTTTACATAATAACAATAAAATAATTAAATATATTGGATCATTTCGGGGTTTTTTGCATTAACCGGTTACAAGCCCTGGTTTAAACTGCTACGAAAATATGTATTTGGTGAATTATTAATATTATTATTGTTATAAAACTAAGTTATAAATATTGAAAATATGACCATAGCAGGCGCAGCTATTAGATATTGATTGTACCCTTTCCATTTACACGTCTCTTTTCTTTGTCCCCAGGTCATTTCCTCTACACCGCGGTGGCCAAGCTGGTCATCCTCAAGATAGTCTACGGCTTCATTCTTTTCGCCCTTCTCTTCAAAGCTTGGCACTTCGTCCTTTGGTTCATCCATTTTCTTAAGGAAAGGAAGCGGGAAACCCACGTTGAGGTCGAACACGACTATGGACATGATTTTGACTATGGGCACCATAGTTTTGGACACCATGGATATGACCATGACTTTAAACATGATAGCGAGCCTTATAAGGGTTATATAAGTAGTTCTTATGGTAAAGATGAATACTATCCGCAAAAGAAGAAGGGGATGTATGATGCTGATGGGTCTTATTCTGTAAAAGGGGCTAGTTAATAGGGGATATTACTGCAATATTCTGCCACCAGAGTGCAGCACTAGCACACCGGTAAACCATAGAGTTTTTTAATACATACTAGGCCTTAAACAGTTTTTTTACAAGTTTTCATAGATAATTTATAACGAATAATTATGTCATTTGCGGACCAAGGCGGTTTGTTTACAAAGGGCCTATCGTGAAAAGAGAGAATCGAAATTTTGACATGTGCCTCTCTATCGCTCGAGTATGAAAGAGTGACAGAGAACCAGGTAACGAAATTTTTATTTTCATGTTTCGTGGTAGGCCCTCTGGATGTGCTAGTGCCGCCCCCTACGCAGAGTTTTGCGTAATATTCCCTATTATAGTTAAAGAATATTGTCTAATGACGTCATAACTATTTAAAAAATACTCCCATAGACAAAACGATATGCAATCCCTTATCAGGGTACATAGAAAAGTAAAATAATGTAAACAAACGCCTTAACTTAATTGATTCGCAGTCACGCACATTTAAAGTATTCGCTATGTGCGAAGTGCATGGTGGGGGTAACGGGAACGATCGCAGTGCTCAATGTGACAAGAAATAAAACTGCAAATCCCCTGTCTGCTGTCAAAATAGTATCAGCCAGTAACAATTCATATAAGCAAGGATTATAACCTATTTATAAAAAAGGAAAAAAAGAGATTGACCACCTGCCCAAGAGATGGCGCCACAATCATGCACATAGCGAATAGTATAAATTATTAGTTAATGAGGATTTCCGGGAATCCAGAGGCCAGTTTTATATAGCTACAAGTCACAATTTACAAGCGGAACTCTCTTTCTAGCCTTATGTGTTAGAAAGAGACTTCCGCCTGTAAATTGTAACTAAAACTGGCCTCAGGTGGCGGCACTGTGACGAGAGGTCTTTTTGACAGCTGGACCTCTCGCCACAGTGCTGCCACCTAGTGAAAAAATCTATTCAGGAAAATCTCATTACTTATATACGTAGTGAAAACGGATTCCTTAATAATATTTTGTTGTTGCAGCCACCTTTATTTACATTATTTTATCTTTGTATTACGCCGATATATGTAGACTTTTTTAGGCCTCACTTTTTTGTTGAAGAGCTCGGTTCAGTTATACAGGGTGTCCCAGAAATCGACGTCAAGCCGTGAATGGATGATAGACCAAGTTATAACAGTTATCAGAAAAATACAAAAAAAAAAAATCTATCACACGTTCTTCAAAAATGGTCACTTTAAAAATGTACTAGAATATTCACGCCCTGGTCTCTTAACTTCTAGTAAATTTTTAAGTGACCATAATTTTAGAAGAACATGTGATAGATTTTTTTTTGTATTTTTCTGATAACTGTTACAACTTGGTCTATCATCCATTCACGGCTTGACGTCGATTTCTGGGACACCCTGTATATTAGTTACATATTATATAGAACCGTGTAAAGTTATCTATTCTATATGCGCATGAGCAATATGAGCATACGTATGAAGAGTTTTTATTTATATGTACGTGTCAATAAATAATATCAAGTGCCATTTTAAATAGTCATCTTATTACTAGTTATTAAACGGTTACTGTTATCAGAGACTATACCTACATATAATACAAGCGTACCGTAGTAACGCTACTCGTTACTAGATGGAGTAGCAGCGCCGGTGACATTTCGTCTTCCATTTTGGGTATCTTTAGTTTGCTCTCGTCCAGATGGCGTTTTAGACTTGGAACCTCAAAAAAATCTTAGAATGTGGTTGTCTATTATATGTACATAATTAATTAATGAGTTTTTAATTTTGTTTACTTATTTATAGTAATTATATTTATTTATTTAGTTAAGTACCTATTTTAGTTAATTTATTGTATATTTCACATAAAATTAAATATATTGACACAACAATGATTCTAATTTGTAAAAACTTGACCGCACAGATATGTAGGTACCTATGCATTTATGTTTTAACTTAATGCAATGCAAATACCTACTGTGCAATATTCTTACCATCCATTACACGCAAAAAGTTAATGTAATCACATTTTCAAAGCGAAACATATCTAAATAAGGAGAAATGCTTTGCTTTTTGAGTTAGTGTGATAATAGTACATTACACAACTAGGGTGGTAAAACAAAGAAAGGCCGAGATCGCAGAAGTTTGCGGCCCGAGCTGCAAGCGAGGGACGTAAATATGCGATAGAGAGCTTTCTTTATTACCTCCCGTGTTGTGTACATCGTTTTATGTCTACACTTGGCCAGAAAGCGTCTTTTTCCGTACGCGCAGCGTGCGGAAAAAGCCACTTTATGGCCAGGTGTGGCATAAAATTACATTTTACATCATACATCGTATGTACTTAACTTTATATACAAAACAAGTAGGAGCTGCTACCTTTAGGCCAAAACTCGTTAAAAATAATTAGCCAAGAAATACCTACTTCTTTGACAAAAGCGCCCTTCTTGATAACTGAGGATGACAGAGGGTCAGGGTCGATTCGAAAAAATGCCGATATCGTGAGGTGACAAAAAATACCTGAATTACGAACATTTGTAGGGGCATGTACTAAATCTGGGCTATTTGGAGAAAAGATGTGATGTAGAGCCGCCATCAGATATATCCAAGCGGCTTACGTGGCCAAAAATATCTGAACATGGTCTCTAATATCAAGGCGATAAAGTGCATGTTTAGAATTGTTTTAGTGCATTGGCTGCTCCGATATAGTCCTCAACAAACAGCTGCTGCCGTTTGTAATAGGTATGGGTATTAGCCGCCGATATAATTCCAATTCAAAATTCATACTTATGATAAATTGATAACATGAGTAACATCACGTCCATAGTCTCCAAAAACATTTTAGTGATACACATTTCCTTTTTTCGAACCCAGAATCTCCAGTTTCGCAGGGTCACTGCCAACAGTACCAACCTAAGGTTACGGAGGCAGAGACCAAAAGTTGTATAAAAGTATCCTTGGGCAAATAACTATCAGAACTTCTTTCAGAAGGCAGGATTTGAAAGTTCCCTAAAATGCTTAAGATTAGTGACAAGTAGTCAGCTCGTAAAAATGGCGCAGAACAAGTAACTCCCAAAAATTTTTTTGGCACACAGTTTTATTGCTGTCTGTACCTAGTAGGGCGTTTTCACAAAACGTTGTTGGTTTTCGTGTTTTTGAAATTTTAAGAATTTTTTGGATATTCCTCCTTAGAATCGAGAGTACTATTCATTCTGCTAGGAAATGAAAAGTGTCCCAAAATTTTCATACAATTTTTATGTTCCATTACGTTACCTTATATAAGTGCCCATAGAAAAGTAGCGTAAGAGGAACAGGACACTTTTAATTTCATAGTGGAGTTGATAGTACTCACGATTCTGAGTAGGAATATGCAAAAAATTCTTAAAATTTCAAAAATGTGAAAACTAACAACTTTTTGTGAAAACGCTCAGTAGCATTGTCATATAAACTACGGAAGTATCCCAAATTTCAGCTAAATCCGACACCGGGAAGTGGTTGAAATTTAACTTACAAGATTTGATGCATATAATGACATAAACAAATAAGCAAACAAATATATATAAATCTAACTGAAATCCGAAGAATTAAACACCCATCCCAAAAGAATCCCCCAAATTGCGCACAACCGAAGGTCCCATTATCTCCATTAAAGGCAGACGCGGGCATTAAATCTAGATTTAGACAGGCGTGGGGTCCCACTGGACCCCTCCTTGATAGATAGATTGCCTCCTAATGGGCCGGTTATTTGCAACTGTATCGATACACGTGGCCGCTTAGATGTTGGTTTTATTGTCTCTCAATTGTTTTATTGATTTCGTGAAAGGTCACTTCGATAGTATTTTATACAATAGTGACATAATCAAGAGCTTTTCAGTCGAGTACCGCGTAAAGGTACGAGATTGAAAAGCTTAATTATGTCACTATTGTATACAATACTTTTTCTACGAGTATTAAGTAAGAATTGATTATCTTTCATTCTTTCTAAATTTTTCCCAATCAAACGTCAAACACTATTTTTCAAACCGGAAGTAATTGTATCTGGGCCTATTCGGTGGTACAGACACCACCGAAAAGAGATATACATATTATTGTGTGCGTAGTAGAAAGAGATGGATAGAATAAACTGTGTCTAAACTTACTTCCAAGATGTCGGTGTAGTTGTGATTGGTCTTTTTATAATCCAATCACAACGTAGAAGCAAGTTTAAGTAGAAGAAAATTTGACAGATTAAGTACGTTCGGAAATTATAAAGTTGAGTCTGTCCGAAAAGAAAAGTGTCGTACAATGTATGAGCTCCCATATAAACCAACACTTTTCTTTCCGGTCAAACTCTACACATTTTACCGAGATGTGAATGACATTCTCTTTTCAAAATTATTTTAGTTTAGGGGCGGGTTGTTTAATAAATCTATTTAATGATCCCGGAAGTGCCATAGACTATCCAACATTTAAATGTGTAAGGTTTAAGTCTGGTCTATAAAATCCTAATACACAGATTAAAGTCGACGAGTAGAAAAAATAAATTATGTAGTTTTAGAAAAGCATCTTATGCGATAAGTCAGTGAACAATCGTATTTGGTCTGACGAGTGTGCATATGAAATCGGAGATGGGGCTTACAAGCTGCTATGTCAGCAAGCCAATTATTATAGTGTAACTGCGCATGACATTTAATGTATAAAATATTATTTTAATCAATGAAAACGTTTATTCAATAACAGCTTTTTAATTGCCTTTTGGGTTATATTCAAAGTCGGGGAAGGGGGTGAAGGGATAACTGTCAAGGGAATGTCAAGATCGATACACGTGTTGAGTTTTGCCATAGAGTAACTTAAGTATATTTACATATATTGGCTATGTGCGAAGTGCATGGTGGGGGTAACGTGAACGATCGCAGCGCACAATGTAACGAGAAATTGGGCTCTTGTCAATATCACATTTCAAAATATTTGACATCACCCGTAGGGTCAACTGTCAAAATAGTGAATCAGCCAGTGACATTTCATATAAGCAAGGAGTATATGCCATTAATAAAAAAGAGAAAACCCTTTCACCCCCTGCTCAAGAGATGGCGCCACACTTATGCACACAGCCAATAGTAGAGCAGCACAGCCTAAGAACTTTTTGAAGCTCAAGTCAATTGCGCCCTCTGTCCGAAAGCCCCCTAAAGAAACCGAAAATCTAGTTCTTAGACTGTGGCCATCTAAATCTCTATAGTCTCTGGTTTTGAATATTATTACTGGTTTGTTACATCGATGGTGGGAACATTAATGCTTGCAAAAATACGCTATTATGTATAACCAAGTATAACAGGTTGGCACCATGCTGTCAGTAATTTATTTATTTATTTATTTAATCTTTATTGCACAAAAGAAAATCTTATAGTACAAAAGGCGAACTTAATGCCAAGAGGCATTCTCTACCAGTCAACCTTAAGGCAAAGCAGAGAAGTTGTGGGCGGTGCTAATATTTGTTAATCGACATCATACATTTGAAACTTAACTTACAATACTTACATATAAGCAATACATACAAAATATAAATATAATATATAAATATTAACTAATTGACTATTATTTTGTAATTGACTAGCAATACCACAAAATATTAGTAAAGCAGTATTGTTGTCTTTCTATATTATGCATACTTATACCTAACACAAATGGGTCATCGGCAAGGCATTTGGTTTTGTCTATACCCAGAGCCCGACCATGCACTCTGACACGTTGTTAATTCATACTAAGGTCATTTGTACGGTAAAATCGGTAAACATGCAAAAGTAACCCGCTTCTTTTACCTTTAAGTGTACCGCAGAGCATCAAGACCATTAGCAAATTAAAGTCAGCGTCAAACCGACATCTTTATAGAATTCCCCGAGTTTGGCACTATTATTTAGATTAACCCAAGTTCCTACATTTGTGCGCGGAGTGACGAAGTTTGCCGAATTTCGTTATAAGTTGAGGTTCGACGCTAAAGTTTCGCCGGTTCAGGGAGAGGTGATACGTCACTTAAGTTTAGTGCGCGATTGAATTACGGGCACCCATTGTCAAGCATAAACATTAAACTTGGATGTAAAATTGATAAAGGTCAGAGTCTGGCTAATGCTTATAGATTAAGAGTAGGTCGTTGGCAACCCTACCTAATAGAGTAGCAGAATTCGGCTTATACAAGGTGTAACAAAAATACTGGTGATCCTTTAAAGGACGTAATTGGTATCGTATTGCGAGTAGGGAAAAGTAGGAGAACAATTTTTTGGACGCGAAAAAAATTTTTTTTTTGTATGGGGCGAGTCGTCCCATCTGGCCAACCCTCTATACAAAACCAAAAAAATTTACGCGAGAAATTTTTTTTTCTTAGTTTTTCACAATAAGAATACGATACCAAAAATGCCCTTAAAAGGATCACCAGTATTTTTGTTACACCTTGTATTTATCGAACGAGCGGGTGGAGCGAAGCGATTTCTTTCCTACAACATTACACTTCTGTCAATTGGTTCTTCGAAGGTTTTTGATAATTGATAGTTTGTGCCACAATACAACAAGTTTTATATCGCAGTTATTTCAAACCCAAAGTGCTGTTTGATAAATAGGATTTAAACTTTAAAATAAGTATACTTAAAACAGCATATGCATTTTGATTTTCGAGCGTTTTCTATCGCTTATTCCATCAGTTGCTTTAAGCTTAAACCAAAATTTACTTAGAGCAGATATATTTCTGCAAAATCCACCAAGATCCTAACTGTAACTATGTTAGTCCTGTCGGTTCGTTGCAAACTAGACAGTAACTTGATTAGATGCTAACGGCGATAGCGATGCTGCTGAAATAGTGTCAGCTTTATCTTTAAGGTTATATGCCAATAGCTACGGCAATAGTGGGGCAGACAGCCGCGGCGCGCTGGGTGATTTTGTCGCGCCGCTGCAACAAGTAGACGTCAAATCTTCAAAAGATATGTTTACACTTTTCCACCTTACGCCTTTGTAATAAGGTGCAAAAGTGTAAACATATCTTTGTCGTCAACTGTACATGCCGATGCGCTAATAAATTGAAAACAAAACTAATCAAAGTGTAAATGGGCTTTTAGTTATAAATCCAGGCCGAAATGTTACGAGACTTAATAGACAGTGAATTTTCTGGGCGCTAGTAGGTACTGGGCGCTAGTAGGTAATATAATTGTATGCTGATGGCAGTAATGCAGTTGGACTATGCCTTCACAATTGGAATACAACCTTTACTATGAGTTTAGCGCGATCGTCATCGATGGTAATTTGATACACCTCAACTAAACCCCGCTTGCCGGACGAATTGGATAAAGTCAGATCTAGGTAAATTCTGCATTAAGTCTATGAACGCTTAACTCCATAAGAACATTGCTGTCATTATAGTTCGCCTCCAAAGCGTTCGCAGAAAGAATTTAGGTATGTTTTAAGTAAGAAGTTAAAAGTACATACCTACGTATAAGTACTTATACAGGGTGTTTTCTCAATAACTAGCCATATTGTGAGAGATGATTTAGGAGGCCATATTGAACAACTTTTGCTATGGGACCAACTAGGAAATAAAAAAAAAATGTTGACCTCCCCATAGAAACCGTCGACGTCTGATTGACCGAATTGTATGAAACAGCCAAAATTGTTTTTATTTCGAAATTGGTCGATAATAAAAGTTGTTAAGTATGGCCCCCCAAATCACCTCGCAGAAAATGGTTAGTTATTGAAAAAACATCCTATATTACGTCATTTGTTGTCTTCGTGAATTATCCCTTTGTTTGTACAAGCAAAGCCACGGGGAAAGGCCAGTCTTCGAATGCACTTGTGACCTCGTCTCATTTACACTTCCGAGAGAAAGTTGTACGTTTTGGCAGGTTTTTAATTACCGTAGCCTCGAATTTCTAAACGTCATAACGTATTACTAAGGTGTTGTTAATTTATGCCTTATTGATATAACTTTAAAGTACAATTTCGTTATATATGGTTAAGCATAAGGTGACATATCATATACGACTGTATTATTCGAGAAATTTAAATAAATAAAATAAAATTCTTCGAGAAGCAGGTACCGTTAAGATGCGATCTTTGTCCATAAAAAAGTGACAGATTTTGTATCTGGATCACGAACTGGTATAGATTGTTTTTTTATGTTCAATCAGATTTAACTTAGAGCTTTAAACCAAGCGGAGTAGCCATTGACAGGCGTTCCCCTCTGCCAAATGAGTATGACCAGAAATGTCACCTGCACTGCTACTCTACTAGTAGCTACTAGGTGGAGTAGCAGTGCAGGTGACATTTTTCCTACATTTTCGGTATCTTTAGGTGGATTTAACATAGATGGCGCAATTGACATGATCTTCAAAAAGTTCTTAGGCTGTGGTCGTCTACTTACTTAATTATCCAAATCATAAGAGCCTAATTGTAGTAATTGGTTATAATACTAAATCTATTGCAAAGTATATTTCTATGAATTTACGGTGAAACTTTAACAGTCGTTAACGCAACTTTGTAATGAATGGCCCTAACAATAATTTTGAGAGGAATTTATGCAAGTTCCCGGAATCTCCGTTCAATTACAAAGTAAGGCAAGTTTCTATGACTTCGTCGGAATAACTCTACGTAATTCCGTAAATTCTGGTTTAGTACCTGAATGAAAAGAGTAATATCAAGGGAACAGAATGTACACTTTACATAATGTACACTTAGGGCCGGTTGCACCAAACTGTCTGTGAACGTAAACGTAATCGTAAAAAAAAAACTTGTATGAAAAGTTTGACAGTTTTCCATGGGATGACAGCTCCGTCGCCATATTTAACGTTGATGAGTCTGTTAATTGTGCGTGGTACAACCCACCCTTAGACTATTCAACCAACCGGACTATGTCTGTCATTTTCTATACAAAAAAAGTCTGCCGATTTTTGCGGGGAGGGAAACTTCAAATATATACGTAACGTCAAAATAGCCACGTCAGATAAACGTCAGTCCATACAATAAGAAATAAAAATAAAAATAGAAATCATTTATTCGTGGCAAACGGGTATTAATTCTAATAAAATAAAACAGGTAAAGAATAAAAACACAAAAATGAATTATAAAATAAACTAATCTAGCATTCATGAAGTAACACACTATAAGCCACGAAATGGTCACGACTCAGCATGATGCTAGCCTAGATGGCTAACGCTGGTCTTCCGTCGGGGCCACGGGTGAGTGAGTGAATTCACGGAGTGCAACACAACATAAAAACAAAACAAAAAAACAAACATTAGACAGATTTTCAAAAACAACTAGATAGAATTGTACCATTAAAACTAAAAATCATGAACGCGACCAAGTATAAGACCTGAGCAAAAACAAAACGCAATGACATTGACACATCAAACGAACAACAAACGAATTGCAAAACCAATAACAAAGTAATAACATCACAAATTGAAAACTATGTACTATAATTTTAAACAAAAAAGAACCGACTTCACTTAGGATCCGCTATTCCAAGAGGAAGTGGCCGAGTTGCTGTAAAAAATAGTGAAATCACTATATGTGTGCCTATAATAGTTGAAGAGATCCCATCATCAGACCCTGACTTGGTGACAATGGGACCATCTAGGGGTTATACCTGTTCGATTAAAAAAAAAATTTTGAAAATCGGTTCACGATTCACGGAGATATGGAGTAACATACATACAAAAAAACATAATAATGATAAAAAAAAAAAAATTCAGTTGAATTGACAACCTCCTCCTTTTTTGAAGTCGGTTAAAAATAAAGTAAAATGAGTTTGTAAGGCGATGCGAGAGGGTCAAAAACAGATGGTAAGTAGTTACAGACAATCATAAATGTTTAAATAAGTATGACCACTGGTCATATATTTTCGGCAGAAGAGAACTCCTGTCAATGACCGCTCTCCAGCATACACGCACAGTCAGCAACGAAAGTTGCCGAACGAAATGACATTACATAATTTTAAACAAAAAAAGAACCGACACTTCACTTAGGATCCGCTATTCCAAGAGGAAGTGGCCGAGTTGCTGTAAAAAATAGTGAAATCACTATAGGTGTGCCTATAATAGTTAAAGAGATCCCTCGATTTCTCCAGGATCCCATCATCAGACCCTGACTTGGTGACAATGGGACCAACTAGGGGTTATACCTGATCGATTAAAAAAAGAATTTTGAAAATCGGTTCACGATTCACGGAGATATGGAGTAACATACATACAAAAAAAAAAACATAATAATGATAAAAAAAAAAAAAATCAGTCGAATTGAGAACCTCCTCCTTTTTTGAAGTCGGTTAAAAAGTATGTGCATACTATATAAATATTACATAAGTTATTGAACAGTCTCAAACAAAACAACTCTCGTTGCTGACTGTACCTATTCGGGTTGGCTTTAAAGGTCTTAACACAGACAATTGGCGCTTAGGCACTTAGTTAGTATTTAAAATGTTTCACCAAATTAGCGTTTAATCTTACATAAATAAATAAATAAATAAATATTTGGGGACAATCTTACACAAATCAACCTAACCCCAAACTAAGCAAAGCTTGTACTATGGGTGCTAGGCGACGATATACATACTTGGACGTACTTCTGCAAACAGGAACCAACCCTCACGATGTCAGTTTCGAGAAAAAGTAGTTTTTGTTTAAAATGTGTAAACAAAAAATATGCGAAAGTTAAATCTAAAAGTTTGATTTGAATACCGAACAAATCCTTACTTTCTACAGTTTTTACTGGTAACTTGCTCAAAAAACAAAACGTATACAGTTTTTTTTCTTTAAAAAGTCTATGGTTCCTGTTAACAAAAAATATTCAGTGAGGGTTGGTTCCTTGTTACTTTACTAGTAAGTAATAAAAAAACCATAATAAACTATGTTTTACTTATTAAATAACTAAAACAAAGCTTATTATGTTCATCCTCGCAGTTACGCTTGTTGTAAGAATATTCTACGACACGCCCTTCAAAATATGACGTACGACGACACAGAGAACCTACTAATAGTCATAAAATAATCAGTACTGTTACTTGTAAATTACTATTTTATTATAAATTTTAATGTTTTTATTAACTAGGATGATAAGACTCTTATTGTAAACTACATTTAACTTAAATATGCATAAGTGAATAATTATATAATAAGAAGCAGTACTTTTCAGCCTGAAACACAGGATTTCCTAGTTCAGGCATATATGAACCTCAGCTCTGTAATAATAATGCATAGTTCTAAGAATTATCTGTACAATTATTTTTGAATAAATTATTTGATTTGATTTGATTTGATTTGATTTATGTTTTTTTTACTGTTTAATGTTTGTACTTTATATTCTATGAAATATTATTTTTATTTCAAAGAATATAAAGTACAAACACTAAACAGTACTCATTACTCGTACCTACTTTACACAAAGACACTTAATTATTCAATAATTTACTCAAAAACAGTTATATGTTATCAAAATATCCAATTTTAACTTAAGACATACTTAAAATGAGATCTGTTGCCAATTTTAGTTTGTTACTACTCAGTGGTTTTTTCCTCAATTTCGAAGTCTGGTTCACTTGAAAAGCCTTCCAGGTCATCCTCAATAGTTTCATCGGGCATCAATTTAACATAGAAATCATGGTTAGACATATAAAAGGTTCGCGGAAGGGTGACCAATATATCGAAGGATATAATGGAGCCCCTGTGGCCATCTGGAAAGCCTATCCCAGATGCAAAGTTGAAGGACTTGAAAAGCCTTCTGCATCTGATTCCACAGGTGAACCATGATTTCTGTGTTAAATTGATACCCGAAAATATTGAGGATGACCTGGAAGGCTTTTCAGGTGAACCAGACTTCGAAATTGAGGAAGAAACCACTGAGTAGTAACAAAATAAAATTGGCAACGGATCTCATTTTAAGTATGTCTTAAGTTAAAGTTGGATATTTTGATAAGATAACATAGAACTGTTTTTGAGTAAAGTATTGTTTGTTTGAGTAAGTATTAATTAAGTGTTTTTGTGTAAAGTACGAGTATTGAGTACTGTTTAGTGTTTGTACTTTATATTCTTTGAAATAAAACAAGTAAAACATAGCTTATTATGGTTTTTTTATTACTTACTAGTAAAGTAACAAGGAACCAACCCTCACTGAATCATACTCACGGAACCATAGACTTTTTAAAGAAAAAAAACGATATACGTTTTGTTTTTTGAGCATGTTACCAGTAAAAACTGTAGAAAATAAGGATTTGTTTGGTATTTAAATCAAACTTTTAGATTTAACTTTCGCATGTTTTTTTGTTTACACGTTTTAAACAAAAGTACTTTTTCTCGAAACTGCCATCGTGTGGGTTGGTTCCTGTTTGCAGAAGTACGTCCAATTATTTTAACATAGAACCATGCTATATTCCGACCAAAAAGTGTAGAAATTAAAAAGTGGCAACATCGTAGTGTCGTCCCGTTTTCTTACATTGATTTGAAAGGGACGACACTACGATGTTGCCACTTTTTAATTTCTACACTTTTTGGTCGGAATACACATGAATCTTTGTGAACATATGTATCAACTTGTTCGATTTTTGTTTTGCAAACGAGAACCAACCCGCGTGGTTCCATGTGAAATAATAATGAAGATACTTTAACTAGGAACCATGTTGCTTGGGTCTTTTTAGAATAAATATAATAAGCATATTAAGCAACGTATCGGGTTACCATGTGACATGGATCTTTTTTATTTAATTATAAAGTTATAAACAGAGTGCTGGTAACTTTGTGACCATGGTATTTTTATAGGTTATACTTGTCACATCACTTTGATATTTACTGGGTCGACATAAGGTGCATTTTATGGCTTAGCTGTATACTTAACTAATTTTTTGACGTTGTGTGGGTTGGTTCCTGTTTGCAGAAGTACGTCCACTTAGATAGATAAATAAATACTTATATACACAGAAAACATCGATAACTCAGGAACAAATATTTGAGATTAGCACACAAATAAATGCCCTTACCAGGATTCGAACCCGGGACCTCCAGCTTCGTAGGCAGGGACACTACCAACTAGGCTATGGAGGGCGTCGTATGGATACTTACAATGTTATTCATTTATTCAATAAAACACAGTATAAATAATAAAAAAAAACCCTCTAAACAGGACTAACTTAAGTCTAGTCAAAAAGTCTCCCGGCGCAAAGGTACCCATCACGCTAGCCGCGTTACCGTATGCCGCCACGTATTTAAAATTGTTATTTATCTACCAAAGTAACCACATTGTGTGATTGTATTAGTGTCAGTTTAACCATAGACTTAAATATATAGTAGACGGCCATGGCCTAAGAACTTTTTGAGGCTCCGAGTATTTAGCGCCATCTAGTTCAGAGCCACCTAAATGGAGCCAATATGCATGAGATAAAATCAGCGCCACCTAGTAACGACTAGTGTACTACTAGTACGTTATTCGTTACTAGGTGGCGCTGATCTTTCGATCGACACAGATAAGTGGCGGTCGACAACCAATTAGTAATCCAAAACCGAGTTGAACGTCCAACTAGTTGATACTGACGTTCAGTTTGATTCTAGGGAACAGTTGATTGAACCAATTGTAAAGTTCTACAAGCAATATGCTCTTATCGTTGCTATCTTGGATAATTTTGTAGCGATCGATTAGTTTATCAACCTTTTAGTAAATTTTGGTTATTAATTTCCATAATATCAAATTGCTGATGTCATTTTGATAACAAAAGATGATCATTGATTTTAACAACTAATCCGTAACAAATTTCATATGATTTAGAAATGTTAGAATGCCACTCCAAAATCATGGTCAAGTATTTGGTGCCCATTATGTAAACCTGCCTTTAGTAAAAACCGGCCAAGTGCGAGTCGGACTAGCGCACGAAAGCATAGCATATTATAGCATAACCTATATAGGATCTCAAGGTGGATAATGTGTGCCCAATAACCTATATAGGATCTCAAGCCGGATAATTTGTGCCCATTTAAGAGCTATATCAGCCACTATACCTAAACGTTTATGATGCTACTATAGAACCAACTGAAAATGCTAAAAGCATACAGAAATGCTGTAAGAAAAGCGTTATACTGCTTTGATGTGTTACTTGGGTATGAACGATATATGTAAAGATAATTTTTTTAAGCTATAAAGATTGCCCTATCTGTTCCTTTAATCTTAACGAACATTGTACAGCACAATAGTATTTTAGTGTCTGTTAAGAAACGATACCAGCATCAGCAGTAATAGAGATCGTAAACCAAAGCGAACAAGTATGCTGCCTGCACGCAAAAAACCTGTAACTACCTTCAAAAAACAGTTGAATTTTGAGTTTAATAGCAAAGGAATACGATAGAAAATTGAATAAGCTCTCCATTGGCTCTTACACCTAGAAGTGGGAGAGTGTCCTCCTAACGCATTAGCTATAAAACGAGAAGCATACAATGTAGTTTTACAGTGAATGTTTAAAGTACTACTTACCGTTTTTGGAGATTAATCTATACAAGGTGTAACAAAACTACTGGGGGCCGATTTTTGACAGCCGGACGCTCGAATTCAAAAAATTCAAGCTCGAAAATAATCGCACACGAAAGTTTGTTGCCAATTTTTTCGCATGGAATTAATAGTTTAAATAATCATGATTTTAAATTTCTTTCACTGTTAGTTTTGAAACATAATTTCATCGTTTTATTCAGAGTTTCAAATGTCACTTTCGAGTGCTCGATTCTCAAAAATCACCCCCCCCTGGTGATCCGTTTAAGGGCATTATTGGTATCGTATTGAAGTAAGGAAAAGTAGAACAAAAATTTTTTGTATGCGAAAAAAAATTTTTTTGTATGGAACACGTCGTCCCGGCCGGCCAACCCTCCATACAAAACCAAACTTTTTTCGCGAAAAAAAAATGTATTCATAGGTTTTCATAATAAGAATGCGATACCAATTATGCCCTTAAAAGGATCACCAGCATTTTTCTTACACCTTGTGTAGAAGAGATTCACTTTGTTGCTTTATGGTTGACATTAAAGAAAATTTGTCACTAAGAATGTCATTCTTCAAGCTTTAAATTTTAAACAGGATTGAGAATATCCCCAAAGCTTTTTTTTCCGTGTATTTGAACCTATAGTGTAGAAAATAGAGTTAACTCTAAATTCGCAGTAGAATTAAGAAATTAACTGCAATTTTTCAATCGAAAAGAACCGTAAGTATTGCTTTATTAGTGGGGTTAATGCGTAGAAGGTTAGATTAATTTAAAACATTAATAACTACCACAAAAAAGTCTAAATTAAATTTCATAACCATTAATGAAATCAAAATAAAGTTATAATAAACATCGTAATTAAGATAAGATAAGATACCTAAAACCTAACTTTTACCAGAGACTATAGAGATATAGATGACCACAGGCCTAAGAACTTTTTGAAGCTCAAGTCGATTGCGCCCTTTGTCCGAAAGCCGCCTAAAGATACCGAAATTGTAAGAGGAAATGTCACCTGCATTGCTACTCCACCTAGTAGCTACTAGTTTACTACTAGTACGCTATTTGTTACTAGGTGGAGTAGCTGTGCAGGTGAAATTTCTCTTACATATTCGGTATCTTTAGGGGGCTTTGACATAGATGGCGCAATCGACATGAGCTTCAAAAAGTTCTTAGGCTGTGGTCGTCTATATCTCTATAGTCTCTGGTATTAATTTAGGCCGTAAATATGCGAAAACCAATGAAAGTCAAAAGAGCGCAGCCGCAAGGTCACATCACATTAAATCACGTCAAAGGTATTATTTGTCTCAAAAGAAATACTTAATCTTATAAGAAAGATATGATCATCTCAGAAAATCTTTGAGCCGTGTATATTGAAATTATGTTCATTAATTTATGGTAATTTGCTTTACATTTTAAGAAATTGCACGTAGGTAGGTTATTTATTTTATATCATCATCATCATCATCATCTCACGTAAGACGTCCACTGCTGGACATAGGCCTCTCCTTTAAAGGGGGGGTTGGCGCGCGCAGTTTTTTTGGTTTAGGCTTTCGAAAGATGCTGCTGCCCATCTCCCGGTCTATTCCCTTAGCAGACTCCTACTGCAACCACGGGACGATATGGTGGGGGACAATTCTAAGGCTGGGCACCCCACGGCTCTTTTATATACAGTGAGTAAATCTAAGACCAGCTAATAATTAAATCCGATATAGGATTTAATAGTGTTATCATCAATTGCTGTAATAATTTTTTGAAAATTTTATCGAGCAGCAATACTTCTGATCTTTTGGCGATTAAAAATCTTGTGTTCGGATAAATGAAACATTGCTCAAAGATTCTTCGGGATCTAATAAAACTGACCGAGTACCTACAACTACCACAAATCGCTATAAAATTAAATACACTCAGAGACACTGAACACGGCCCACGTTATATGGAGAATTCTAAACGTACCTACACGTTTTCACTTTGTGGCAACTAGACGGTGGCAAACAAGTAGAGACGCCTGCAATACCAGAGGTGTCACATGCGCGTTGCCGGCTATGAGTGGCCTCCGTTGCCTATCTGGTAGTGACCCTGCCTACGAACCTGGGGATACCGGATTCAAATCCAGGTATGGGATATTTTCGTTTGTTTATCATGAATAACTTACTGAGTTATATACAGGGTGGAATAATGGTCCCTAGAAGGAAACTACCTTAAAACCTTGATTAGCTCAGTTCACTGAAGGGAAACATTATTTTATTTTTAAAAAGGGACATAATTGCATTTACAATTTTTCGCGGAGAAAAAATATTAAACCATTTTTGGCAAGAACTATTTTTATGATAATTGATGCCCATCGATACTACATATTTCTAACAAGAATAATAAACTTCTTAATACCAACCAAGTTTATGACACAAGAGAAGCCATAAATAATTAAAAAAAATACAATTAGTACTTATGGAAGAATGCTTTCAGTGAACTTAGCTATCTCAACGTTTTAAGGTAGTTCCCCTCCAAGGCCCATGACTTTTTCCACCCTGTATAAATCACATCCCAGTACCTACCAGTACAGGCTTTGCTTAATTTGGAGCTAGATCAATTTATTTTACGTATGTATATGTCATTTATGTCATGTAGTCCTTAATTTTTTTTTATTACCGAAGCGCGCTTTACCATCGGATTAAATTTTTAACCGACTTCAAAAAAAGGAGGTTCTCAGTTTGACCCGTATGTTTGGATGTATGTATGTTTGTTCGCGATTATCTCGCGTTTGGCTGAACCGATTTTGATGCGGTTTTCAGAAAAGTATTTGTTGCTTATTTTATCATATACCCTTTAAGTAGTGAAACAAACAATAATACCTACTCTAGATGGCTTTTTAGCGATAAGATCGCCAATTTTTTTACGTCTACTTTTCTGTTCATAACTTGTGTATACTCTGTTTCTTTTATTCGAGGTGTGGAATAAAGAATATTTATGTTATGTTATGTTAATACTCAAGGACAATCAAAACGATAAACCTCTGAGATAAATACAAAATAAACAAGAAAGTAACTTACAATAAATAACATTTATTCACGAAAAAATAACGCTTATAAATCTTAGTTTAGCCTCTAGGTACAGTCTGATTTATAATATAAAAAAATAACGACATGGTTGATACGATCTCATGTAGAGCTCGTTAAAAATGGCAATCGAGGCACACATACACAGGCTCAATCTAGTTAAACAATTCGTTACACATGTATACCTTGTCGGATTAACATAGTTTCGCTTTTCGCCAATTCTTCGATTTCACAGTTAAAGCGACAAGGTAGTATTGATTTTCAAAGTCCTTCCAATCGTTAGCCGAGTACAGGCATCGAGCGCACCAGAGAGCCTGTGTAAGAGAGCTTCCTATACTTATAACTAACTTGGAGCTCATCTTACACAGGTTTTTTATGAACTCTCCACTTGGCAAGGTTTATATGCCAATGAGAATGTGCCTGTACGACCGAAACCAAACGAGATTATAGTTTTCACAGCACCGCTTTAAAGCTATCAGTCTTTTTTAGGTATTAATACCCTAGTGTTCACTCTTCCGCCTCTATAAGCGCGTAATCTAAGCCATTAGCATCTCCTTTTGTTACTTCGTTGTCCTTCACATGCTTCGACGTATTTTTCAGCTCCTTTTTCCTGATTTTTCCAACATGGTGCGCCTTGTCGGCCAGCCGGAGAGCGGTATCAAATAATGATTCTTCTTTTTCTGTCGACGATTCCACTGGGACTTCAGGGGTAACGTTCACAGGTGATGTTTCGATCTTCTCTGTTGTGGCCTCGATGTTTTCTGTCGAAGTCTCCAGTTTTTCAGACGACGTTTCAACCTTTTCCGTAGAAGTTGGAGTTTCTGTTGGTTTTTCAGAGGAAGGCTGAGGTAGTCTGACTTCGATTGGCACAATCCTTTCAGGTGGTGGAGGTGGAACTTCATGTCTAGGTGCGGAGATGCTCAGGATTCCATTTTCCTTCAACACAGCCTTCACTTCGTCCTGCTTGGTGCCAGGAGGCAAGTTGAAGCGTTGAACGAAGTGGTTCGCCATGAACTTAGTAGGAGTATTATCGGATGTTACTCTATGTCTTCCTTCTACAATGATGTACTGGTTCTTGACTTTGACTCTGATTTCTTCCGGCTTGAATCTCCTGACGTTCATGTTGATTTCGAATCCTTTCGGGTCCGATGTTATTTGTGGCTCCTCCAAATTATCCTCGTCATCCATGGCGGCAGCGGCTTGGACAAGTTGACTCCACGGCCATAGGTAGTGGAAGGCTAAGGAGTGTGATAGTTGGTGGTCCAGCGCCGCGAATGGGTCCTCGTGTTTATGGTGTTTGCGCGCTTGGACAGCTGCAATCAGCAGCAATGCTAGTGCAACGTACTTATGCATCGTTCGCGTGTTCTCGTGTGGCTTTCGTAATGTTATGCCGGTCGCGGGCACCGGCGGGGCTTATATAGGCTCCGGCCGTGTGGGGAGAATGTTCCAGAACCGCTCATTGATAACTGCGCCAGCGCCAGTGGTCGCGCACTGCTGGCACGACACGTGAAAGCGGTTGACTCATATTTATAAAGCTGGTTGTAAGTAAACAGTTTCAAATTTACTGATGATTAATTTACTTTGTGAGTCAAGCATATGTTATTAAGTTTACTGTATACCAAGAACGGCAAACAATATTGTTTTCCAAGTTCAATTGTAGACTGAAATACGACTGTTGGATTAGTATTGCGATATTGCTTGTTTGCGTGTCCTTATTTTTCTGCTTCATAAAGCGCCAGTACCTAGAACGATTTATTAAATGTATGTTAGCATTCGTCTCCAAACACACACAAGGCAAATGATCGCAAAATGGCTCCGGAATGGCAATAAAATTATTTATTACTTACACCCGCATGGAAAATTAGACTAAAGTGAAAATAATAGGTAATATTCGGGAATAGACTTGCTTGAAATCTTGATGAGAGTATCAATATGTCACTGCTTCAAAACTTTGTTAGATATAGGTAAAGGTGCCTAAATAGACCGATTGACCTATTATCCATGATTTATAAAACGTTGCCTTACATCCAAACAGGTATGATTGTTTTTTTTTCACCTGAGTGGTATCCCACATTGACACGATTTAGTGTGTCAAACAAGAAGCGGTCTTGCATGGGATATCCATTTGTCACAGTTTGGCATGTCGAAAAGCGTCGGGGTTCAATAACGGCGAACTCTGTATTGCGACATTATCTATAAAACGGGACCTTACGTCGCGCCGCGTCGTAATCGTATGGCGTTGTCGTTAACAATGGCGTAAGCGCCATCGACAAAAAGGTCCCCTTTCATAGATAACGTCACATTATCTTTTAAGTCAATATACCACAATCTATGTCAATCACTATAATGCCGTTGTGCACCAAAACAGTTAAAGATTAAATTTTAGGTTTCACATTAATAATCTTATTTGTTGGTGCCACGTTACAATAAAACTCTATGGTTTAATTCATAAATCGACCATAGGTTATAGACTAGTGTTAAACCTGTAGACTATGGTTAGCAATGTACCATCGGGTTCATAATTGTATGGCCAATTTATCAATGAATTAATTCATAAACTGCCCATGCATTTTTAAACCCGATGGTATAAGTTGCAGAACATTCTCAAAAATTCAGTAACAATCTCGGAATTTAAATGAGATCATTCCCTAATGAAATTTAAAAAAAAAATGTTTATTTTTAATTTTATAAACTCGTAAATGAGACGGTTAACATAATTGATAGCGGCGGCGTCAAGCGACTTCCTAAATAATTTTTATTATTCGTAAAATTTAAGTTCTGAGAACATTTCGTATGGAAAATTTCGCAACTTTGAAAACTTCTCCTTATGTCTTCTCCTATGGTATTTATGAAACCATAGAGTTTAAATCACGATAAAGTATAAAAGCGACCATTGGTTTACCAGTAGATCGGTATAAATGTCGCAGTTTGCTTTCTATAATAAACTGACCGCCGCTTGACCACACCTGCCAGCTCCGTAGTGTGAGTGTACCGTTAGCAGTAGGTCACTTGACGCGATGTTTTCCTTGTTTTGTTGATGTTACGATCCGAAGCCTTTCTGCAAGAGCTGGGATTCCCGATTCACACTAGAGAAAGTACTTGGTTCGCTGTTTTTTTGGGTTGATATTGATTGCGGTTTGATTGACACGTCTTTGTTGATTTAATTATACTTTCTAAGGCTATTTAGAAGTGTGAAGTGTATTTTGGTTGAGCATTTGAGAGAGTACCAAAAATTATCATTTCGCGGCCGGCGCGCGGCCGTCAATAAGCTTACTGATCGAATACAAATAATGTGCAGTCCAGGGAAAAAAGGACCACTTTGTCGGTATTATTACTAGTACTTTCTAAAACTATGCAATATGAAGGGTACACGGAAAGAACATGTCTAGTCCCTTTTTTCGTAAAATGAGATTTTTGTATCAAAATGTAGAGCTTGCAATGAACTATTAGCAACAACTTCTGTCACAGCTGGAATATTTAACATAAATCCACTTTTTAATTCATACAAACCACCTAGTTACGAAAATAGTATGGTTAATTGAATCGTTCCAAACTTTAAAATCGCTATAACTCAAAATGTTGTCAAAGTGACTAGACATGTTCTTTCCGTGTACCCTTCATACGAGTATACACTATCTATTAGTGAAAAAAAAGTGTCTTTGTAAATCGACAAAGTGGTCCCTTGCACTAAAATCGTCCACCAATATTGATTCTGTACAACTTACGACGTAAGCACCTTCCGGCAAACGGTACCTTTTTATATAGACTATCGCAATTAATCTTGTAAGCAACTTTAGGCTGGAAGGAATAGCAAATAGGTATACAAATAAATTTCTGAGATTAAATCTAACTTATATTTTACACACCTTTTTTTCTTGCCACTAAACTTGAGTATTTAGATCAATTTTTAACTCGATAGGTACAGTCGCCATCAGATATATATGGGAGCGGCCAAGGTGGTCACAAATATCTGCACAACGCGCCTTTATTTTTAAGTCGATAAAGTGCACGTTCAGATATTTGTGACCACCTTGGCCGCTCCTATATATCTGATGGCGAACTGTACTATGTTTAACTTACAGTTTGTAGCTGATGCTAAACACTGCCCTACGATTCCATAAAGGCATATATCGATCTTACGATGACTTAGTTAAAAAGAACCTACCTATCTGCAAAATTAAAACTAATAGTCTTCTACTACTAAACTAAAAATTGGTGAGGTCGCCGAGGCTCTAACGGGGCCCACCCACTATCAGTTCGCCGGACGATATCGGCCTGTCAGTTGGAACAAAAATTTGACAGTTCTGAACAACTGGGAGGTCAAAATTGTCCGGCGGACTGATAGTGATTCCCTTGACCCTGGGAAAGGGTTCCTTTAAAGATCGCTACCTTCCCTCTCTGGATCGCTATGCCAATCCAAATCTTACGGTCCTCGGTGGCCTTATTTTATAGGTCGTATATAAGTTACAATTTGCACGTACTGTTAAACATACTGACCCACAATTTTATAAAGGTATATTCCGACCAAAAAGTGGTAACATCGTAGTGTCGTCCCGTCTTAAATTGATTTCAAAAGGGACGACACTACGATGTTGCTCTTTTTAATTTCTACACTTTTTGGTCGGAATATATCGTCTGGTGACAACCAAAATTCACTAAGTACTTCCACAAGTTAATAGCCATAAGGAACCGTACCAGTCACAAAACAAGGTTGATTTTCGTTTATTGATTTTTTTTGCAATTAGTGAGTTTTGGTTGTCACCTGACGATATATATATGTACACTGAGCATCTAACGATTGTTGTATGCTGATGCTGCACCTTCATAGACAATGAATCCTAACATATGGTCGGGTTTTTACCGCCTGTCACCATAGTTGTCACGTTCTAACAAGTAAGTAAGTGCGAAAGTGACGCATGACGCGATAGGCGATAAAATGGCAACCATGGATGGCCTGGTAGGAAGATTATATATAACAACTTTTTCACCTCACTAGCTCGGAAAGCCCTTTTTGTTTGTTTAATATCTATTGTGAAAATCGCTTTTTATCCACATGTGGTGAAAGAGTTTTGACATAAGTGACAAGTGGCTTAAGTGACATTTGACAGCTAACAAAACGTAAAACGTTAAAAGTGCAGAATTTTTAACATCGCAATTAATGAATTGCATCGAGTAAAAACACTAAATATAGTCTTAGAACTTAATTTTAATTCATAAATATCAGCATTCAACATTAATCTTTATTCTTTTTGTAAAAACGGATAAAATGTTCTGACAGCCGAATAAGTCTACGTACGAACGAAACGCATCTGACATTTAATAAAACCTTTTACGTCAAAACTTTTCATTTCAATTCATCCATCATATCAACATTAAATATTCGCATGTTTTTCTAGGTTGCTTTGTTAAAAATGAGTGATTCGAGTGATGAAGAAGTATTAACACCTGAGGAATTACGGGAAAACGAGCAAAATGCACCCTTTTTCTTATTTTCCTCGCTGTAGTGAGGTGAAAAGTTTTGTGTTATACACGGGTGAAAGTTATTTTACGTCTCGTGTATTAAAGCACTCGCTACGCTCAGGATTCTATTTTTGAACCACTCGCTTCGCTCGCGGTCAATAATAGAATCCTTTCGCTAGCTCGTGTTTCAAATAACACTCGCCCGTAAAATACAACTTTCACCCCTTGTATAACAAATAACTATTTCTGGTTATAACCTACATACCTATGTGTTTTTTTGTCCTACGTGCAGCCGTTTTTGATTTAAGATGGAACAAACATTCGAACGTAACTTATAAACTTTTGAGACTAGGGGCAATTGCTGGTCAGTTTTTTTTTTTCGTAGCATATACTGCGTCCCACTGCTGGGCAAAGGCCTCCCCTCGCTTCCGCCACTCGTCACGGCCGTGTGTGTGTATGTGTGTAGGTGTAGTGAGTTTGTGATAAATAAATAAAAAATATAGCTACTACATAAGATGGAATAGGCCATCACAGTTTAGGTAAAAAGTTTAAAAAGTTTAGAAAATGTTCTTAATCATGGACAAACTGCCTTTAAAACTTAATATAGACAGACATGAGACAGACCGTTCCGAAGTTCCGTCTAAAACAAGATTTTTGAATAAATTTTGTCTAACTTAACCTCTGTATACAAGGTCAATGACCTCTTAGTAAATACATACAAATCAGTGTTTTGACTCACCTGTGACTCACATAGTCACATATTAACCGAGAGTTTGTTATGTAATAAAGAAAGTTTGTCTGTCAATATGTTTGTTGTGAACGTAAGTTGTAGTCAGTCATAACGGGTTGTTTTGATGACGTGTGATTTGTGACAGTCTATATGAAAAGGTACCATTTGAAAAGATACCCGCGCCGCGCCGCGCGCTCACGGAGAGCCGTTTTGCTACATTGTGCATTGATTGTAGATTGAATCCGTGATCTCTGCCTACCCCTTTTGGGAAATAGGCGTGATTGTATGTATGTATGTATGTATGTATGTAAAAGATACCCGTTAACTGATCCCAATAACCGTTGAATCGAAAAAATACTAGACTGATAAGTTTTGGCTGGTTCAAAATATTGGGCTTCGCTTGAATATTGCAGGTTGTGTATCTGAACATGCCCTTTATCGCTTTGACAATAGAGGCGTTGTTCAGGTATTTTTGACCACTTTGGCCGTTTTAATATATTTGATTATGTATTCTACTATACCTAAAACCATAATTAGGTGAACTAAATTGACAGGAAATTTCATAGAAAACTTGTCAAACAACTGTCAGATGTATGAACCCTCCTGTCAATTTAGTCCACCTAATTATGGTTTTAGGTGTAGATGTACGTGACATTTAGAACAAATTTTGTGCGCCTTATTTGGCGGTTGACAGCTGTGATTGAATCAAAGAGTAGTATAGACTTGTAGTGTTTTCCGCACCAACTTTTGGGACAAAGAATTTCTTAAGCGGTCCAGACACTGTCAGTAATAATGTCATTATTTCTATACCCATCCTTCTCATTCTTCATATACATAGAAAAGGACGGGTACAGAAATAATGACATTATTACTGACAGTGTCTGGACCGCTTTAGGAATTTCTCCTGTTACTCAATACTACGAGGTACGGAATTAATGGGGCGATAAAAAATAAAATTCCTTTACCGATAACAGAATAATTGGAAAAAAGTAAATTGCACCTGTAGCCAATGGCCATATTATGATGCGAAACCAGAAACAATATTTATGTTTTAGTACAGTCGCCATCAAATATATCGGAGCAGCCAGGGTACTCAAAAATATCTGACCATGCACTTTATCTAAGCTCCGGTTAGATGTTGGAGAAAACAAGCCATGAACCGACCAGAATGGAAAAAGTTGCTCGACCAGGCCAAGGCCCACCCCGGGCTGTAGAGCCTTAGATGATGATGATGATGCACTTTTCGCTTTGACAATAGAGGCGTTGTTTATTTGTGACCACCTGCGTATTGCGTAAGCACTAATGGGGCCCACCCACTATCAGTCGGCCTGACGATATTGGCCTGTCAGTTGTTCGGAGCTGTCTTTTTGTTCTAACTGACAGGCCGATATCGTCAGGCAGACTGATAGTCGGTGGGCCCCCTTAGGTAAAAACCTTCCCTATTCAGAAACCACTGGATTCCAATTTTAGAGCAATTCGAGACAAAGCATTGAGTCATTTTCGCGAAAAAAATAAAAAATAAAGGAAACCCAAATTGAACCTGCTATGTCATTAAGTACCATGAATTTATATAAAGTGGATCTAATTCTTACACTTTTTCCCTAATCACAGTTGAACCTTATTACCGAGCATAACAGTTGATTACAGGTGACTATTAAAAAGTAGTTAAAACGTTCCGATAGATAGCATAAACTATAGGAGGCGGTGTCTCACTCGCACTCGTTACAAAATTGTCACGTTTGATGGACATTTGACATATATTGACATTTTGATTGTCTTATGACGTCACTACCTCCTTAGTCAAAACGAGACACAATCCCCTAGATAACCCTCTCTTTCAGCCTCACTTTTTGACCGAAGTATTTCATCCACTTCATACCGGGTGTTTCCTGTAATAGGAGCAATAAATTCAAACGTAGACTGTACTCCTCACACCAGACAACGTTTGTTCGGCAACTTTTAAAAATAACTTAAGGTTTGATTTTTATTTCACTTTAAAGTTTATTCGAACACGCAACGTATTCGGAAATTGATTATGTCTGTAAGGTGACAAGGCTGACAAGCAATGTCAATTGGACGAATTTTAACGTACATTGAAAATACTATTTAGTTTGTATGAAAAAGAGACAATCTAAAAGATACATATTTTTTTAAAGTTGTTGAACAAATGTTTTATTGTTTGAGGAGTAGAATCTACGTTTTAATTTATTGCTCAGGTTACAGAAAACTCTCTGTACCTATATATTATATCCATGTTAAGTACACACTCGAGGGATTTGTTCTTGTTGACTTGGCAGTCTGCGTCTAATTTAAAAAGATTCACTCACTAAAATCACACCAGACGATAATCGGGCCAATCCATAACAAGCACAACTTAGTATATATTAACGTCGTAAGTAAACCCAACCCAAACGAAAAACTAACTTTAACTTCACCATAATAAGGTTTTATTTCCTTTTAAGCTCGTAAAGTACGTACTACAGTGTTCTAGAAGGTCGACCGCTTTCGTGTAATGCCGGCAAAATGTAAACAAACTCGTTGCAACAGGTGGGGAGAGACTGGGGGGAGAGGGGAGACTGGGGAGTTTATTGAAAGGTAAGTGGAGGACTAATATTTATTTATTTACAAATATTTCACAAAAATAACAGATGTATAACTTAACATAGAATATGTACATATTTACAAGTAGAAAACAGGCTCAAGTTCTGAGCCCGACGGTAGGGTGCCTAGAAGGCGTTGCCAGGCAGAATCGCGATTCCTATTCCTATTCCTATTAAAATATTAGATATAAGCTGGTAAATTGTATAGATGTTTTGAACGGTAACTAAATGTCAACGGTACTTGTGGCTTGGTTAAATTTCTACGGAGAGCGTTTGAGAGATTTTTTTAGAGAGATGTTTTTATTGGTGAAAGTACTCAAGGTTAAGGCCGATGCGGTTTGTGGCCATAAATATGTTTATACCACCTTAATCTCATAACGATAACGTCATGTGTATTTTAGACCAAAATTTTGCAATGTTATTATACGCCATGACTACACGGTCCGGCCGAGTTAAGTTTGCACACGACTTTACTTTTTATCATCTACAGATCAAGAGTACCCATAAAGGACATTTATTGTCAGTTTGACAACATTTTGAATTATCGTGCTTATAAACTTTAAAAAACTTAAATTAGTCACCTATACTGTTTTCGTGTTAGTAATATGTCCCAAAATAAATTAAGCTGTAACAGAAGTCGTAACAGTTTATTCGATACCTCTAAATATAACAATCTCCTTTTATAAAAAAATACGTTAATTTCATAGAGAAGATTTTAACCAGTTTATAAAATCATATGAAATTAAATTGTTTAAGTATTTACTGTTCTGCGAAATTTGCGTTTCGAGATTTCATCGATACTACACAATTAGTACTCTCCTATATAAGAGATGCCCGATAGTCATCCCAATAGGTAACTACATTTCATGTCAAAAATGTCTCTTTCTAATAAATATTGAACGTGAAAGTTACATTGAAAATAAAAATACGAATATATAAAAGTATTTATATTTTACATGAAAAATGTGCATGTAAATACATATATAAAATGGAAGCAGGTGAAGCTATAAAATGGATACGATTCCGTTACGACCCTTTTCTTGACATACGATCTTATGTTGCTTGATTCATGGGAAAGATTTAAATTTACTTTAGTTTTCGGGATCAAATTTCTTAACACCATGGGGATGGAGAAATTTATGAGCAACTATAAAAGTAGGTGGTCCCACGCGCCCCCGGTCTCCTCTCATAATAGACCGGAATTGAACGATTGCACAAATTACACCGCTACGCACAGCACAGCCACAACATTCTAGAAGCGAGACAAATGGAGGTATGTACTTTATAGCTACCGACTATAATGTATTGCATTATACCACGTCGGTGTAAAATTAGCATACTGCCTAATAAATAGTGTTGTAATACGGGATGTACGGGTATAATTGGTATCGTATTCTATTCTAATTATAAAAAAAACGAAAAAAAATCTTGTATCGCGGAACAAACTCTCAAAATCAAAAAGCCATTGAAATGCGGAGACGTCCCTCACTTTGCTTAAGCTCCGCTCGTTCGATAAACTGTAAACTATTGACAGTATTGACGTTTGTAACAGCAATTAAGGCTGTCATTAGCGCGGTACAGAATATCTAAAAAAACCTAAGTATAAGAGAAGCGTACGCTCTTTTTTGGGAAACCTCGTTCCATCCACGCCTACGGGGGGCATTCTCGTTAGGAAATTTATCTGAATTCGTAAAATTTCGGTCTTGGGGTGTGAAAATAAACGCCCGCCGAGCGAGCTATGCGATTTTTATGTTGCTTAAATAATGCTGAAGTTTTTGATACCGAGGTTTTTCCTAGGTAGGTACTTCTAAAGGAGTGTACGAGTATAATATATCCGTATAGGGTAGGCAACCCGCATGTGAATCCTCTGAAGTTAAATGTATAGTCGCCATCAAATATAGTACTGAAAATACCTGAACATGCACTTTATCTCCTTTGCAGATATTTGTGAACACATTGCCCGTTCCGATATAAGATTTATCTGATGGCGACTGTACGCTAGTGTTAATGGATGGCAGGAAAATATAATCCTTTCGAATTAAATATAATGGATTAGAAGCGGGTTTCATATTGTACAGTCAGCAGCAAAAGTAGCTAAGCGGGTAGGGTGTGCAAAATGAGCTGGACACGACTTTATTGTTAAGAGAATAAGAGGGTGTGTAGGTCGTTTTGAACACCCTACCCGCTTAGCTACTTCTGCAGCTGACTGTACGTAACATATTCCTACCTATGTAATAAGATATTTTACAATATTAAATTGAAACGAGCCTTATTTTGAAGCTACAATGCTTGAACAAATGTTTCGTTAATTAATGTCGGTAAGAAAATGATTTACAGAAAACTCCCATACATATGCTAATGAAAATAAATGTGAAGCAACGCGTGAATATTCATAGCAATGTAAATTTTGTATATTTCTCGTGAATTTTTACGCTCAATAAGTAATTATCTTTGCGTGTAATTATATTGTGTATTTATATTTTGTAATATAGGCATATCTACGGAGTTAGGATATTTTGGGCTTTGGGCTGATCGTGATTTATACTCGTAATTATTGTAAATTGTGCAACGTAATTAATTTGAAATCTTACATTATGCATTTTATAAAAGGAATATCATTACGAATGAATTTTCATACGTTTTTACTACACTGTCACAGATAATACACTGGTGTTACAATACTGATTGCAATAATTGTGTTAATTACAAACGGTTTTCGAACGCAGAATAGAGGATTTGTGATATGGGATTCAAAAAAGTCTATCTTGCCTATTCTTCATAAAGACCCTATGGTTATTATGTGATAAAAAGCAACTGCTAACAGTGGTGCCCTGTGAACCCAACAGATAATAAATTTAAATAAAAAACTTTTAAAAACAAGCTTTTATGTGAATGCTCTAAAAAGAGAAAATAAGCTTTTGAGTCAATCAAATTTTTTTTTAGGAATTTTGTACAATTTTATGACATAAAAGCTTGTCGCGAGACTTTCCCGTGTAAAAGAAATTGCTCATTTATATCGAGGAAACCTTATGTAAATATTGAATATTATAACAAAATCATTGGTTTCATTCAGTCCGATGTTGAGTACTTATTCGTTGAGTAGGTACATTTAATTATTGTCATTAAAAATTATTTGATTTACAATTTTATAATCCACGCCGCAGACTTCGTCAGACAGATACAACAGTAGGTCAACCACAGGCTTCGACACATACCAATATATTGTCATATAACTCGTTATTGACTTCAAAATTCACTTCGTGATTTGTTATTGTATTGCAAATTTGTGTCGCTTTCGTTTGACATATTAAAAAGATGCAACTAGCATAACAAAAACAACTCATTAACTCAATGATAAATGACAAACCGCCAAGTAGCACTATCTTTATGTACTATATATACTACATCCAAAACACGTAAATAACACTTGACGTGAATTTGTTTTTTAAGAAATACATTGATAATTATAATTTTAATTCATGAATAATGGGCTGGGCACATTACATATTTTAATTAATTTTACACTACCGTCATAGGATTACTTGGCTACATGGTTTCACCTAAAATATGTGCAATCTCTTTTACACGGGAAAGTCTCGCGACAAGCTTTTATGTCATAAAATTGTACAAAATTCCTATAAAAAAAGTTTGATTGACTCAAAAGCTTATTTTCTCTTTTTAGAGCATTCACATAAAAGCTTGTTTTTAAAAGTTTTTTATTTAAATTTATTTTTATGTTTTTAGTTTTTAAGAGACATGTTCCGTAGCCTGTACATTTCGACTAACACATCGTTTCGCTGTGTTGACCGGTTTCTTATTGCTTGTTAATTTTAGCTAATAGAAATGGCCATTGGGTGTGTTACCTGATATCAAAGTAGGCAATAGGCATCAAGGTAGGCATGCTGAGTTTTTTTTATCATAATAGTGATGAAACACTTACGGGTATGCTATTTCTGACCGCTAAACCATATCAGGTAATTTAAAAATTCTTGAAAAACAAACATTTTTGTTATATTTCAAAAAGAACATTATGTTACGGAAAAATCCCTAATGACACATTAAAGTTGCAAAACAATAAGCGTAATACTTTTATTTAATACCAATTATACAAATATTTCATACTCTAAACATAAACAACTAACTTAACACTAACTATTTTCTAAGCTAGGGCCGACAGGTACCCGGCGTAAATGTACCAAAAATGCTGCCCGCGTTGCCTCGTTGAATTGCAAGCGATATCTGCTGCACCAAGTATGCACCGGACTAGGGAATGCAAACCGGTTATTTTTTGTATGAAAATAACCGGTTTTCCGGTTAATAACCGGTTATTTTCATACTAAAAATAACCGGTTTGCATTCCCTACACCGGACCTGGGGTCGCCACTTTTATCTCTTAAGCGCTGTCCGAGACTTCTGATAAATGACTTCGCTTCGGCGCACCAGGGGCCGCTAGTCTCTACTGCGACTGGTATGAAGTTGTATGCCGGCTCTAAATTTGAGTACTTATTGTGTTTGAGCTTTGCTGCGTTTTCGGCGGCGGCTCCAGCTTTGCGAACCGTGTGAGTGAGATGTGAGGGGGCGAACGTACTCACGCATGTTGCATCCCAGATAAGGCTGCGTCCCCGTGCCCATGGGACAAGTGTTAAGCCGTCTGGTCTTCTTCCGTCGGTCCTATTTAGACCCTGGGGTTCTAAAACACAGGGCACATTCACAGACACCAATGCGCGACGTATAGTGTCGTTAATGGACTGATGTCTGGAGAATCGACCAGCACAACGAACGCAGCTTAGCCCATGGTGGCCATTTTTTTCCACTATAGCTCCACAAACACACTGGTGGCGTTCGCACACATCACTGCCTAGTCTTAGTGCCACACCTATACGAAGGGAATCGTTGTCTAGGAGTGTACCCAGGTGCGACGATGGCAGTGCGTGTAGCCATGCTCCGGATTCAGGCAAAACTACAGCTTTCAATCGCGCCGCATCGATGCCCGCGGTGGCTTCAAGTAGCCCATCATAAGTTTTTTTGCTTAAGATATCGTCCCAGGATCTTTGAACCTTGAGATTATCAGGCCGTGCATCGTTTGGACACCTAACCTTCCACTCATAAAAGGCTTCTTCCAAGAATGGAATTCGGACATTGCCACCATTTATTGATAAAATGCGAGTGACAAGCTCCATGGAAGCATGAGCGGAGGCTAGAAATGCCACCAGGCCGATATCGTGCACGCGGCGTATCCCGAGGCCACCGTACCTAATAGGCAATGAGGATTGTGACCACTGGGACTCACTTAAGCTGACATTTAGAATAACTTCGAGCCCATGTCGCAGGGTTTGATCAAAGTCGTGGATATTTTGTGGAAATAGCCATGTAGGCGCTGTTCGAAGTGTATAGATCATACGAGGCATAGAGAAGCAGTTACGCAACAAGACCAAAGCGACATGGGCTGAAAGCTGTTGTAGATGGAGAAGTGATGATGATAATGCATCCCATAAGCGTAATTAAGTTAACATAGACCTCATAATTTCGAGAAACAGCTACTAAAAACCCAAACTGACAGTTGTGTCCGAGGTTGAATGATAGAACTTCGCGTCGCTGCACTCGCTCGTTCGATAATAGTTATGCACGTATAATTTTCTTTTGACAATCATATACTATTTATTTAGACGGTTCTATTCTAATCTAACAAAACTGGTGGTCCGCCTAGAATTAAGAACTTGCGATTATAATAAAACCCCTCAACAAAACTGTTTTAGGCCTTCTGATTCCAGAACCCCCTGGTCATTCCAGCTCATTGAAGTCTCTTATTATATACCACCGATACAACCTCAACAAATTTCATGAAGACCAGAAAAACGGTACTAAAATGTTCGCGAAACGAACATTCAAAATTATAAACCCATCGGATGTCACAGCAGGCCCAAACAGCATGAACCTATGATGTCCTAAACCGGAGATCCAGTAGGTACCCCTAGGGTTCAGCATAAAATCTATCTCGTGATACCGGTCCCAACTCCTCGTCAGTACAAGTCGAATGAGTTCAAACAGCATGAGTCTATGTCGCCCCAAACCTGAGATCCAGTAGGTGCCCCCAGGGTTCAGCATGAACTCCATCTTGTGATACCGGTCCCAACTCCTCGTCAGTACAAGTCGAATGAGCTCAAACAGCATGAGTCTATGTCGCCCCAAACCTGCAGAGATCCAGTAGGTGCCCCCAGGGTTCAGCATGAACTCCATCTTGTGATACCAGTCCCAACTGCTCATCAGTACAAGTCGAATGAGTCCAAACAGCATAAGTCTATGATGCTCCAAACCTGAGATCGAGTAGGTGCCCCCAGGGTTCAGCATGAACTCCATCTTGTGATACCGGTCCCAACTCCTCGTCAGTACAAGTCGAATGAGCTCAAACAGCATGAGTCTATGTCGCCCCAAACCTGAGATCCAGTAGGTGCCCCCAGGGTTCAGCATGAACTCCATCTTGTGATAACGGTCCCAACTCCTCGTCAGTACAAGTCGAATGAGCTCAAACAGCATGAGTCTATGTCGCCCCAAACCTGAGATCCAGTAGGTGCCCCCAGGGTTCAGCATGAACTCCATCTTGTGATACCGGTCCCAACTCCTCGTCAGTACAAGTCGAATGAGCTCAAACAGCATGAGTCTATGTCGCCCCAAACCTGAGATCCAGTAGGTGCCCCCAGGGTTCAGCATGAACTCCATCTTGTGATACCAGTCCCAACTGCTCATCAGTACAAGTCGAATAAGTCCAAACAGCATAAGTCTATGATGCCCCAAACCTGAGATCCAGTAGGTGCCCCCAGGGTTCAGCATGAACTCCATCTTGTGATACCGGTCCCAACTCCTCGTCAGTACAAGTCGAATGAGCTCAAACAGCATGAGTCTATGTTGCCCCAAACCTGAGATCCAGTAGGTGCCCCCAGGGTTCAGCATGAACACCATCTTGTGATACCGGTCTCAACTCCTCGTCAGTACAAGTCGAATGAGCTCAAACAGCATGAGTCTAGTTATGTTGCCCCAAACCTGAGATCCAGTAGGTGCCCCCAGGGTTCAGCATGAACTCCATCTTGTGGTACCGGTCCCAACTCCTCGTCAGTACAAGTCGAATGAGCTCAAACAGCATGAGTCTATGTTGCCCCAAACCTGAGATCCAGTAGGTGCCCCCAGGGTTCAGCATGAACTCCATCTTGTGATACCGGTCCCAACTCCTCGTCAGTACAAGTCGAATGAGCTCAAACAGCATGAGTCTATGTTGCCCCAAACCTGAGATCCAGTAGGTACCCTCAGGGTTCAGCATGAACTCCATCTTGTGATACCGGTCCCAACTCCTCGTCAGTACAAGTCGAATGAGCTCAAACAGCATGAGTCTATGTCGCCCCAAACCTGAGATCCAGTAGGTGCCCCCAGGGTTCAGCATGAGCTCCATCTTGTGATATCGGTCCCAACTCCTTACCAGTACAAGTCAAATGAGCCCAAACAGCGACTTATTAAGACGATTCTAATTCTAGTATCGGTTAGGAGAAATAGGTACCAAACCAAATCAGCTTCTGATGTTGTGGCTGACTGTACTTTTCTTTAGAAAATCAAGGAGTACTCATCGAGGCGTTTCTAACAAACCTAAACTCAACCTGGTTGAGGGATTTTATGGCAGAGTTCTTATGGCCACCTCCTGTCTCCATCATCAGACCAGCTCGATGGTATCAAAATATTGTATTGTCATCCAAGTTACGCAGGTATGCAAAATTTTAGCTCAATCGGACATCAGGAACTGGTTCAAATCTGGCTCGCAAGATTCTACCTAAACATCTAACATACTGACAAACACTGTGAGTTAAATAAAAGCTTGTAATAAATAAATTTATATAAAAAACTTTTAAAAACAAGCTTTTATTTTAATGCTCTAAAAAGAGAAAATAAGCTTTTGAGTCAATCAAACTATTTATAGGAACTTTGTACAATTTTATGACATAAAAGCTTGTCGCGAGACTTTCCCGTGTAAAAGAGATTGCACATTTATATGGAGAAAATATAACAAAATCATTGGTTACATTCAGTCCGATGTTGAGTACTTATTCTTTGAGTACCTACACATTAAATTATTGTCATATAACTCGTTAAATTTGACTTCAAAACTCACTTCGTGATTTGTCATTTGCATTGCACATATGTGTCGCTTACGTTTGACATACATATAAAAAAGATGCAACTAGCGCAAGTGTTATTTACGTGTCATCCAAGACACGTAAATAACACTTGGCGTGAATTTGTTTTTTAAGAAATACATTGATAATTATAATTTTAATTCTTGAATAATGGGCTGGGCACATACATATTTTAATTAATTTTGCACTACCGTCTTAGGATTACTTGGCTTCAGTTACACGCGCACACAGTTTCAACTGGTGTCACCTAAATATGTGCAATCTCTTTTACACGAGAAAGTCTCGCGACAAGCTTTTATGTCATAAAATTGTACAAAGTTCCTATAAATAGTTTGATTGACTCAAAAGCTTATTTTCTCTTTTTAGAGCATTAAAATAAAAGCTTGTTTTTAAAAGTTTTTTATATAAATTTATTTTCATGTTTTTAGTTTTTAAGAGACATGGTCCGTAGCCTGTTCATTTCGACTAACACATCGTTTCGCTGTGTTGACCGGTTTCTTGCCTGTTAATTTTAGCTAATAGAAATGGTCATTGGGTGTGTTACCTGATATCAAAGTAGGCAAGAGGCATCAAGGTAGGCATGCTGAGTTTTTTTTTATCATGATAGTGATGAAACACTTATTATATTTCTGACCTCTAAACCATATCAGGTAATTTAAAAATTCTTGAAAAACAAACTTCTTCGTTATATTCCACAAAGAACATTATGTTACGGAAAAATCCCAAATGACACATTACAGTTGCAAAATAATAAGCCTAATTAAGTAAGTAAGTAACACTTTATTGTACATAACACAGTAGATAAATACAGTAAACAAAAGATGTGAAGTACAAAGGCGAACTTATCCCTTTAAGGGATCTCTTCCAGTTAACCTTTGAGTGAATGAGAGTGAAATTGAAATTAGGCAGACAATTACAGCAACATGTGCAACAAGGTACACAATATATAAACAATATATAATTAAGTTAACATAGACCTCATAATTTCGAGAAACAGCTACTAAAAACCCAAGCTGACAGTTGTGTCCGAGGTTGAATGAACTTCGCGTCGCTGCACTCGCTCGTTCGATAATAGTTATGCACGTATAATTTTCTTTTGACAA
The DNA here is from genome assembly GCA_911728535.1 of Pammene fasciana. Taxonomy (NCBI): domain Eukaryota; kingdom Metazoa; phylum Arthropoda; class Insecta; order Lepidoptera; family Tortricidae; genus Pammene; species Pammene fasciana. The sequence continues at coordinate 18,757,750 of OU452276.1, read as the reverse complement.
TCATTTACTATTTATTTAGACGGTTCTATTCTAATCTAACAGAACTGGTGGTCCGCCTCTAATTAAGAACTTGCGATTATAATAAGACCCCTCAACAAATCTGTTTTAGGCCTTCTGATTCCAGAATCCCCTGGTCATTCCAGCTCATTGAAGTCTCTTATTATATACCTCTGATACAACCTCAACAAATTTCATAAAGACCAGAAAAACGTTACTAACATGTTCGCGAAACGAACATTCAAAATTATAAACCCGTCGGATGTCACAGTAGGCCCAAACAGCATGAACCTATGTTGTCCTAAACCAAGGATCCAGTAGGTACCCCTAGGGTTCAGCATGAAATCTATCTCGTGATACTGGTCCCGACTGCTTACCAGTACAAGTCGAATGAGCCCAACAGCATGAGTCTATGTTGTCCTTAACCCGTGATCCAGTAGGTACCCCCAGGGTTCAACATGAGCTATATTACAAAAACTATTTAAAACGGGATATTTACCATGCGAGTTTGTTATTATGAGCTTACCAAACAAACTCACATGGTAAATATGCCGTTTTAAATAGTTTTTGTAATGTTAATGACCATGTTAGCTTAAAATCGTATATTATGAGCTATATTTTCTGATACCGGTCCCGACTACTCATCAGTATAAATCGAATGAGTCCAAACAGCATGAGTCTATGTTGCCCCAAACCCGAGATCCAGTAGGTGCCCCCAGGGTTCAGCGTGAGCTCCATCTTGTGATACCGGTCCCGACTGCTTACCAGTACAAGTCGAATGAGCCCAACAGCATGAGTCTATGTTGTCCTAAACCCGAGATCCAGTAGGTACCCCCAGGATTCAGCATGAGGTATATTTTGTGATACCGGTCCCGACTACTCATCAGTATACCTAAGTCGAATGAGTCCAAACAGCATGAGTCTATGTTGCCCCAAACCCGAGATCCAGTAGGTACCCCCAGGGTTCAGCATGAGCTCCATCTTGAAATATCGGTCCCAACTCGGATCGTTACCAGTACAAGTCAAATGAGCCCAAACAGTGACTCATTAAGACTATTCTAATTCTAGTATCGATTAGGAGAAATTGGTACCAAATCAGCTTTCGATATTGTGGCTGACTGTACTTTTCTTTAGAAAATCAAGGAGTACTCATCGGGACGATTCTAATACACCCAAACTCAATCTGGTTGAGGTAGTTTATGGCAGAGTTCTTATGGCCACCTCCTGTCTCCATCATCAGACCAGCTCGATGGTACCAAAATATTGTATTGTCATCCAAGTTACGCATGTGTGCTAAATTTCAGCTCAATCGGACATCAAGAACTGGTTCAAATCTGCCTCGCCAGATTCTACCTAAACATCTAACACACATATTTATCTACTGACAAACACTGTGAGTTAAATAAAAGCTTGTAAAAAGAAAAACAACACTAAATTTACAACGAAAATCAAAACTGCCAACTTAACAAACAACTGAATTCATATGGTTTGGAACAATAACAAAACTAAAATAATTGCTGCCAACATAAGGAAAAAAAGCGATATTAGACATTGCAACCTGCAGGGCCCAATCTGTCATGTTGGTAGGTGTAATTAAAGGTAGGGCCCGTAGGGAGCTGAAGGAGGGCAGGGAGACGCAGGGTACACAAAAGATTGGGCCCTGCAGGTTGCAATGTCTAATAGCCGTTAAGCAAGTAAGTTGATGAAATTTGAAAAAAATATATTACCGTGTCTATGATTACGTTCTCTCCTCAACTGTCATTTGATACCACTTTTCAACCGTTTAATCTTGTGCTTTATTTAATCACTAGTCGTAGAAAAAGTAATGTATGCAACGTTGTATAAGTAGGTCAAAAAAGGTTCATGGCGTCTTTATTAACAAATTGTTAAACACGCCGCTCACCTTTTTTGAACCCTCTTATACAACTATTGCATAAAATACTATAATTATTCACACCCCTGATCCTAAACCAGACTTATCATTTTTTCTCAGCGGGACCCAACAAAAACCATCCTATAATTGAAAGAGGCTTTGATTAATTACCCTGGAGTTCGACAAACATATTATAAAAATCTTAATAGCCTAGGGCGCCTGGATGAAAGGAAACCCCAGCCACATTATATGCACGCCGTGTCCAGGATTACCACCTTCTGTATCTGACCCTTATATGATGTTTCTAATTTGCAAGTTGCAACCGACTTCAAGATTTCGAATGATCCTGTATGTAGGTACCTAAGGCCCTGGGTTTTCTGACCACCCGTCGCCGGCGGCCGGCGACCGACGCCATACAAAACATCGGATGTTTGTATTGCGGTGGTCGCCGGCCGCCGGCGACGGGTGGTCAGAAAACCCAGGGCCTAATCGAAGCGAGTTCTTACAAACAACTTCTCGTCTCGGCATTTCGATGTCTTTTAGATTTTAAGAGTTTGTTCGGCGATAACTTATACTTCGTTTTTTTTCAGATTAGAAAAATCGTGCGATTGTCGTCATGCGATTTTTGGGAAAACGATTTTGAAATTTGCCTTTTTGCATCGTATTGGCTTAAGCGTATCACTAATAGTGGAAAAAGTAGTTTCATTTATGTTTTGCCCAGATATGGCTGAAAAAAATTCAGCTAAAGTGTCGAAATCGACCGTTATTCTTCTAATCTGAAAAAAAATGAGGAATAAGTAACGTTTTCTTGATATTTATGTCTGTTGGGGTTATAGCAAAGATTCATATAATTCGAGAGTTCGTATACGAGCAGGATCAAAGGGTTATGGAGTTAGAAGGCACGAAAGAATCATCACATGGGTCTTGTTATATTGGTCAACTTGTTTGCAAGTAAATCGCGAGTTCTCAGTTCTGAGGCGGACTACTAGTTAACTTACTAATAAACAAAACAAATGTACAGTCAACCAAGAAAGTGGTCAACCAGTTTTGACAAAAGTTTCTGCGAGATCTAACGATCGCTAAGGTTGACTTTTCTAACGGAGTTTAAAACATGTACGACCTTGTTGTCTCATGACGTTCAAACGACCCTCAACCGTAGGGTGGTAGACCACATTTTTGGTCGACTGTACCTCTACCAGTCGCTGAATTATTAAAATATAAACTGTAAACCTTATTCAATAAGATCTCATTTAAATCGCGGACACCATCCAAGTGCCCTGTCAGATTCAATTTGAGGTGCGAATTCTAATTTCCTAGTTTTTATAGGACTTCAATTTTATTTTCACTCCAGTACTGTTACCTCGCATCTGCAACACGTGGTTATGGGAATGTGAACCTTAATCCAAGGTTATCAGGGTTTGTTTTGTAGTGTTACAGTTGAGGTAGTTACGAGGTTGTGTAAATTAAAGGTTACTCGGCGCACGTAATGAGGTACCTAGGTACCTTAATGAAAACGTCATTTTCAACCGGCTTCAAGATTTTGAAGGAAGAGGTTATCAATTCGTCGGGATCTTTTTATTTTTTTTGCTATTTTTTATGTGTGTTCACCGATTATTCGAAGACGGCTGCACCGATTTGGAAAATTATTTTTTTGTTTGAAAGAGTATACTTCTCGTTGGTCCCATTACTCCCATTGTCACCAGGTTTGGATCTGATGATGGGATCCTGGAGAAATCGAGGGAACTCACCATAATTATATAGGCACACCTATAGTGATTTCAGTATTTTTTATAGCAACTCAGGCATTTCCTCTTGGAATAGCTGATCCTAGGTGGAGTCGGTTCGTTTTTGGTTTAAAATTATTAACTGAAGCTTTCTTTGGTTTTATGTTTTTTTTACTATTTTCAACCTTATGGCGAGAGATAGAGGTGAAAATTTGCGAGACTGTTATTATCATTTACAGATTTAGTAAGTAAATAATAATTTCCCTTCGTGAAAACTTGGAATCCACAAATATTACGTGTATTACCAATACCTAAGTAGTACTTTGTACTTAGTATTTTAAGTTTAATTTTTTCCGAAAATATGCCAGTTTCTCTAACCCTAGACATACACTAAAGGACCATAAAAACGGGTCACTTTGTACGGATTTTTTGTCGAAATAACCCGTTTTCATATGAACTTATATGTACATAAGTTTTCTAGGAGCCTCAACTCTAGTATAATCAACAAAACATCCTAAATAGCAAAACCTCACCAACCAATAGGTCTGTCATTAGATAGGTACAGTCGCCATCAAATATATCGGAGCGGCCAAGGTACTCAAAAATATCTGAACTGTCATTTTATCGCCTTGACAATAGAGGCGTTTTCGAGATATTTTTGACCAGCTTGGCCGCTCCGATATATGTGATGGCGACTGTACCTGTTTACAATAATAATAATAATTTATTATTATTGCGGCGATCATTGTGCCGATAAGTAGTTGTTTCTGCGAACGGTCTCATAGCGAAGAGTCTCGACCAACATCTTGAGAGACTTTCGCTACGGGGTGGTGGATGGATCAAGGGTCAGATACAGAGGGCGGTAATTCTGGACACGGCGCGCATAGTCCGAAGGTTCCTCACTCTGCGGCCCTAACCACCGGCAGCCTGGGCCTTGCTCCGTTGCCGGCGGCACCCTAGGTTAGGTTTTTTATAATGTTTTTATTGTTTTTGTATATTTTAGATGTATTTTTATATTTTACTTTTGTAAAAATATTATAAAAATCTAACCTAAGAGAAAAAATAGAAATAAACGAAATAATAATTTCTTCGAGGTAAACACAACATTTTTCCTTATAGGTACTAGCTTTTACGCAGTCGAACCGAACTCAGACCGGCTTTCTCGTTTGCTTTCACCTTCGTCTCGGACTAGACATTTCTCTACAGAATATTTTGCGGTGGAGGAAAACAGTTTCTTCACATTAATATTACCTAAATAATGTAGGATACAATTTAATTTGTATTAAATAGTACGTCTGATATGATTCCACGATCAGGGGGCCAATTTTTGACTTTCGAGCGCCGAATTCAAAAAGTTTAAGCTCAAAAATAAACGCACACAAAAGCTTACCGCCAATTATTTCGCATGAAATTAATAGCTTAAATACTCATGATTTTAAGTTCCTATCGCTGTTATTTTTCAAACATAATATGATCGTTTTATTCTGAGTTGTAAATGTCACTTTCGAGTACTCGAATCTCAAAAATCACCCCCCCAGGCAAGTCTCAGTAGCTCAGTTGGTCAGAGTGACGGGCGGCATAAACAGAGTGTTTTTTCAATAACTAGCTTATATTTTGGGAGAAAAAGTCGTTCAGTATGACTTACCTAATTAGGTAAGTCATACTGAACGACTTTTTCTATGGGACTAACCCCGAAATCCCAAAAAAAAAAATGTTTGCCTTCCCATAGAAGACGTTTCGGAGTCATTCGAGATTTCGGAGTTGGCGCCACAGTAAAACTTGTTTAGTATGGCCCTACCAAATCACCTCGCACGATATGTTTAATTATAGAAAAAAAAACATCCTGTATACCGGTCGCGAGTTTGATTCTCACCTGAGGCAGAGGATTTTTCTACTTTTCCTTTATTTCTAAACATTATCTATGTGTAACATTAATTTAGACGAGTAGTTCAAACGTGTCACTTATACTGGAAGTTTTGGGTTGATATAGTCCATGTAGGTCATATGGACATGGACCATGGGTCATGTAGGTATATGGGTTCATGTAGTTCGTCCTAACCAATTTTCTCAAATATAATAGGCCTGTAAAATGGCTTGTGTGCAAACCCCATTATATTAAATTAATCGGAGGAATGCACAACTGAACAAAGGGTTTAACCCATTTTGGCTTAATTCAATAAGGCTTTAGGGTCTTTGGTACCAACGGTCTAAAACGTTTTTATTTGATTAAAATCGGTCTTATATGTAGGTCATTTGGATAACTGAGACAATTGGTAAGTTATTATGATAACTATAGTTCACAATAGTCGTAGGTAGTGTTTGTTATAAATTAATTCATGGAATTTAAAAAATGGAACCTAGAGTTCGATTTTTGAATCTCACCGGTGCCTTTTTTTGTATGCAGCCGATGACTATTTAGTACGAAATAAGTCACCCGGTGAGATTCAAAAATCGAACTCCTATTCTTTCGACGCTTATAATTATATTCCAATGTCACTTTCGATTGTAATGATGGAAGGTAGGAAGAATTCGCACTTCCAAGAATGTTTAGCCTAGCTGTTAGAACAATACATTCAGAAGGTTGTCTTTTAGACAATCGACTAAGGTGACTATTAACTGACATTATTCGTGTCTAACGGGAATTCGAGAAAGAGGTCAACCGCCGAATCCAACTCGGTTGGGCAGCGTTCGGGAAACTACGTAATGTCTTTTCGTCCGACATACCTCAGTGCCTCAAGACGAAAGTCTTCAACGAATGTGTGTTACCAGTGATGACTTACGGCTCCGAAACGTGGTCTTTCACTATCGGCCTCATCTCAAAGCTCAAAGTCGCTCAACGAGCTATGGAGAGGGCTATACTTGGAGTTTCTCTACGTGATCGAATCAGAAATGAGGAGATCCGTAGACGAACTAAAGTTACCGTCCACAGGATTAGCAAGCTGAAGTGGCAATGGGCAGGCCACATTGTACGCAGAGCAGATGGTCGATGGGGTCGAAAAGTGCTCGAGTGGAGACCACGGACTAGCAAGCGCAGCGTAGGACGTCCACTCACAAGATGGACAGACGACCTTATAAAGGTCACCGGAAGACGCTGGATGCAAGTCGCTTCCGACCGATACTTATGGAGGTCCAAAGGGGAGGCCTATGTTCAGCAGTGGACGTCTTATGGCTGTGATGATGATGATGATGATGAACGGGAATTCAATTTAATTTACCCCGAGTTTTACGTCACGACACAGATTTCACTGGTCATTTAAATGTTAAGTTGGCCTCAAAGCTGCTTCTAAAATTAATTAAATTAAAATTAAATCAAACCGATTCACAATTTAACAGAAAAGGACTACAAAACGTAAGGCGTTTCGTGTCTGGCCCGTCATGATTGCCATTTAATTTTGTCGATTGGATTCATTTGATAATAATGGACACATTTTTGCGGCAGAAATGATTGCTCGGCCGAATTTGGTGCCAGTAATTGGAATTGTATGTATTATTGATGATTGTCTTTTTAATATACGAGTTCTAGATGTTCAATTGAGTTGCAAGACAATTTTGTACTATTGTTTCTTTCGATTTTGATATAAAAATATTTTCTTCTCTTACAACCAATCTAGTTTATATTTTGTATGGTTCCGGAACAAGAATTTTATTTTATTTTATTTTATACAACGACGGTGGCAAACAAGCATACGGCCCACCTGATGGTAAGCAGCTACCGTAGCCTATGGACGCCTGCAACTCCAGAGGTGTCACATGCGCGTTGCCGACTCTTTAGAAACAGGAGGATTCATTGTGTTGACGGCTAAAGAAACAAGAGAGGTCCCTCGTCATCAACACACTGGGTCCTCTTTGAGCTCTTTGGCAACCTTACTCACCAGCAGGAACACAACACTATGAGTAGGGTCTAGTGCTATTTGGCTGTGGTTTTCTGTAAGGTGGAGGTACTTCCCCAGTCGGGCTCTGCTCCAGATTTGAGCGAGATGACATTCGCTGTGCTGTGCCCTACCACACATAGCGAGATGACATTCGCAGTACCCATACCTCTCTTTTGGACATAGTTTAAGGACATACCTCGGGTCCAAAAAATAATTGAAACCAATATAATCCAGGGTCTGATAGTTATTAAAGAAACGTTAAGTCAGCAATTACTCGTAAATATGGAATCAAAGTTAATGTAGGCACACTTCTGATTGCTCGTCATTGTCCCAGTACATGTCATCTTGCAATAAAGCTGACAGCATGATGTCAACTATTGGCCATTGGCGTGTCGAGTACTACTGGTTTCTTTTTGACATACACGCTGCACTTTTAACTGCAAAGTGTATTTTTCCGAAAGCTCTGGTCCGGCCGTTTTCCGATATTGCTTTGAATGGAATTTCCAATTTCGGGCGGCAATCAATTGAAGTCGGCCTCCGGCTAGTTTTCAATGGTCCACTGAATCAAAAGTGATCTTGTTTTCAAGTTTACCATTTGTGAGTTTGGATAAACTTAAGTGATTAATTAGTTTAGTTGTGATTAATTTCCGACACTAGCCTGGAACATAATGTTTGCTTACTTGCTTGGCCAAGGTACTAGAAATTATCTGAACATGCACTTTGTCGCTTTGACAATAGAGGCGTTCGGATATTTGTGACCACCTTGGCCGCGTCGATATATCTGATGGTGACTGTACTTACAAATTCCAATATACAATTACTGTACTTACAATACTTTTCAGTCTTGTCATCCTACAGACGTAATCAACTTCAGAATATATTGCGTGTTCTAATAAACTTTTTCTACTCCGGTACTTTTATCTGTCAATTATATGGTCCCGCCAACGAATATAAAAGCATGTCTTATGACATTTCAAAAAAGTCTATCTTGTCTATTCTTCATAAAGACCCTCTAGGGTTATTATGTGATAAAAAGCAACTGCTAACAGTGGTGCCCTGTGAACCCAACAGATAAAAAAGAAAAACAACACTAAATTTACAACGAAAATCAAAACTGCCAACTTCACAAACAACTGAATTCATATAGTTTGGAACAATAACAAAACTAAAATAATTGCTGCCAACATAATAGTCTAGTTCCATTTTTCAAAAAATCCATGTCGAGAAGCAAACGATATTACTTTTGGGCAACCGGGCTTTTTACCTGATTTAGACCCTGCTGTATCCGAATCGCCGGTTGCCTTCAAAGAAAATTTGTCCGGAAGTGAGATATTCAAGATGGCGGCCAAAAAAATTACCCATTTTTTACTTTTTCTTAAATAACTCGTAAACCGTGACCCCTACCAAAAAATGTTCTATTACTTAAATAATTCACATAAAATTCTCTATAAAAAAGGTTCTATACAGTTTTTTGCTGGGATCAAAGTTTAATGAGATATCGAGGGTATAAGATAGACCTTAAAAATATAGACTAATTACCCTTTTCCCGCGACTTCGTCTGCGTGGGATTAACATTCGCTATAATACATTTATGAAACACCTTAGTGAAATCTTATAGCAAATATAAATTTAACGTACATACTTTTATACGTCTACAGTGAGCAACAATTCCATACAAAGTTTCACCCCCCTTTTCACCCTTTCAAAAGATGATTTCTGAGATAAAAACTATTTCATGTCCTTTTCCATAACTCAAAATATCATCATGCCAAATTTAATCTAAATCGGTTCAGCGGTTTAAGCGTGAAGAGGTAACAGACACACTAACTGTTTAAAGATAAATTATATTTTAAATACTCTGGTTGAGGCTGCTAGGGGTTGTGTGGTATCATTTCCGTATAAAACAGACATGCACAATTCATTTTTGATAGAAAAAAAATATAAATCTATATTTAAAAAAAGTTCTGCGAAGAGGGAAAACTCTCAAATCACATCAGAGGGGATTTTGACGTGAACGTCCAAAAATTTTACGGACCTCCAACAGTAAAAAATATTCATCGTGGGGCACTCTATCCATGGTCAAAAATTTAAAACTTTTTCTCAATGCGCACAATTTTTTCATACTAATATTATAAATGCGAAAGTGTGTCTGTTACCTCTTCACGCTTAAACCGCTGAACCGATTTAGATGAAATTTGGTATGATGATAGTTTGAGTTATGGAAAAGGACATAAAATAGTTTTTATCCCTGAAATCATCTTTTTAAGGGGTGAAAAGGGGGGTGAAACTTTGTATGCAATTGTTACTCACTGTAGACGTAAAAAAGTATATACGTTAAATTTATATTTGCTATAAGATTTCACTAAGGTGTTTCATAAATTTATTATGGCGAATGTTAATCCCACGCAGACAAAGTCGCGGGAAAAAGCTAATTAGTCTATATGTTTAATGGCTGTCTTATACCCTCGATATCTCATTAAACTTTGATCCCAGCAAAAAACTGTATAGAACCTTTTTAATAGAAAATTTTATGTGGATTACTTAAGTAAAAGAACATTTTTTGGTAGGCGTCACGGTTTACGATTTATTTAAGAAACAGTAAAAAATGGGTATTTTTTTTGGCCGCCATCTTGAATATCTCACTTCCGGTCAAATTTTCTTTGAAGGCAACCGGCAATTCGGATATAGCTAAGTCTAAACCAGGTAAAAAGCCCGGTTGCCCAAAAGTAATATCGTTTGCCTGTCGCATCGAAAAGGAGAGCGATTTTGAAATTTTGTGCCCTGTCTATAAGGAAAAAAGCAAGTAAGTTGATAACATTGATAACATTTGAAAAAATATATATTACCGTGTCTATAATTACATTAATACGTTCTCTTAACTGTCATTTGCCACCACTTTTCAACTTCTCGCTCTTTCTTAAAGCAAACTGCGTTTAATTTTGTGTTTTATTTAATCCCTAGTCGTAGAAAAAGTAATGTATGCAACGTTGTATAAGTAGTTCAAAAAAGGCTCATGGCGTCTTTATTAACAATTTTCGGCTTCGCCTCAAATTGTTACACACGCCACTACCCTTTTTTGAACCCTCTTATACAACTATTGCATAAAATACTATTAAAGTGTACTAAAAATTCAACCACTAGTTATTTTCAAAAGTCGCTGATCTAACGTTGTCTAGTTTGAGGAGTGGAGAATACATTTTAATTTATTGCTTATGAAACATCCGGTTTATACCTAGTTACTTAGTACAATAATATTATATTTAAAAATGATAATCTCCCAAAAGGAGCATAATATTTCATTTTGTGTATTAACATTTTAATGACTTGAAACTGAAGCGCTGCAAATTTATCGAATTTTTCCTGTATAAAATGGTTGCAACAAATCAGTTAGTTTTCAGTTCAGGTAATTTGATAATATAGGTATAACTTTTAAAAATAAAATGTTATCATGTTAAAAAACATACAAACCAGATGAAAATTTTGCATCATGTCAAGTTAGTTTCATACACCAGTTTGCTAAATAAGCACCGATATTTTGATTTCTTACAGAAAATTAATTTGCGACAACTAATGTGGTATTGAGCGAGGTCGGATCGGATAACCGACCGGTTCTCAAGAAGACCGGCTACGAGTTGAGGATGTTCCAGCTGCGATCGCGCCATTACATGCACTTCAGCTCGTTTGTGGTGCGCGTGCCGCGGCCGCTGTTGGAGACCATCGAGAGCGCGGGCTTCTGGCCGAAGGGTGTAGTGTTTCGGCGGTTCCGAGGGACGCTGCCAAATATTACAACGGAGCAGGTGGCACAACAGAAAACCGTCGTGTCACCAAAATATTAGTTTTAGTACCCATATAAAATGTTTTATATATGCTAGTCCTTAACCTCTAGTTGCCTGAATGTATTTCATTTTCAAAACCCGTGATACGGAAGTCGGGCATACTAACCAGAGGAGGTAGGTTGCTCCGGCAATTGTATAACATATAGTACCGTGGCCAGAAAATCGTTTCCTGCATCTCTGTCGCTCGTATTAGCAAGTGCAATAGAGAGGGATATCATGAAACATCGACTTGCGCAGGCCCGCAATTCTTCATTTGCTACTTCAACAAAAAATCCTAGTAGAAATATATTTGAACAAAACCATATGAACGACAAAAACGGCCATTTTCACTAACGATGATATAGGAGCGGTGAGCGACCATAGGACGTCGGTCGTGCGTGGCAGGGCTGATCTATTTCCGATCACCAAAACAATCTGTCTCGTTTTTCGTAGGAATATAATTTTAAATTCATACCGTATATATCTTTACTTGTCTTATTACGTACACAAATACTATTACACTGCTCCCTGGTATTATCACTTAGAATGTTGTTATATACTTAAAGAACGTCATCTAGTATTAAATTCAAGCAAGTAACACCTGAAAAATGTCATTTCTAATAAAAATTTCCTCAATTCTCGAGGTAACGAACGAATAAACTCCAAAATAAATACCAATTCGGCTTAGATTGATAGACGTTTGTTTACAGGATAACTTGATAAGTACGGATGAATAGGTTGTATTAGGATAATTTCGAAAAATGGGTAATTCCGAAAGTCATTTAAATATCCCATTATAATAAGAGTCAACTTTCGGAATTACCTGCCACTTGTTCCTATTGAAATTACCCCAATGCACCCTACTTTATAGAGAGAAATATATTTGCGATTGACTACTATGTATGTAGATATTTACAACGATTATGTATATTTATGTAATAAAATAAAAGGCGCACCTACTTAAATTTCATACATACAATACAATACTATGCAGGCGATAGCTATGGAGTAGGCAGACTATTCAATCAACCGGATCGGCCATGTCTGTCAATTTCTATACAAGAAAGGTCAGCCGATTTTTGCGGGGGACGGGAACGTCAAATGTATGCGAAACGTCAAAATAGCCACGTCAGATAAACGTCAGTCCATACAATAAGTATAACTAGTTATAAATTTTCGGCAGAGGGGAACGCCTGTCTATGGCCGCTCCGGTTATAGGTTGATTATAATATATGCTCTAAGAGTTACGATAAACGCATGCAACTGAAAGACCTTAACAATTCACCCAATAATTATTGAATCCTACAAACGTACAAACCCTCTTTTATAAAATTAACTTTTAAGGGGCTACTTTGAACAATTATAGATTTTTTCAAACGCTCTGGTGACTAAACGGGAAAAGGGATTGAATTTATTTTCGAATATATATTATTAGACTATATACTCTAGTTTCTGGCACAAGCCGAAACACGATTTCTGAAAGTTGCCTCGATAGAAAAAAAATTGGAAAATTATGAGCATCTAATTCCGAAATAATTAAGAATAATCCGTTTACAAATATTCTCATTTGTTACGAGTAGCTGAGATTATAAGGGTCGAGAACAGCAGTCACGTTATGGCTCCTCTACTTGATATGATGGGCCATCATAGGGACGCAGCTATGCGTTAAAGAGAGCTAACGATATTGCGATCTCGTTCCGTCGTATAGCTGCGTCCCTATCATGGCCCATTATGTAGAGCCAGCCTTAAGTTCATGACAACACAACACAACACATACAATGGAAACAAACAGAAAGAGACATACACTTGTCACGAAATGGTTGCCCTCTGTCCGAAAGCCTCGTAAAGATACCGAAAATGTAAGAGGAAATGTCACCTGCCCAGCTACTCCACCTAGTAACAAATAGCGTACTAGTAGTACACTAATAGCTACTAGGTGGAGTAGCAGTGCAGGTGACATTTCCTCTTACATTTTCGGTATCTTTAGGAGGCTTTCGGACAGAGGGCGCAATTGACTTGAGCTTCAAAAAGTTCTTAGGCTGTGGTCGTCTATATCTCTATAGTCTCTGGTATTATCCTTAATACACTTTTTATGGTGTCTATGTTAACTTCCTAACTCTATATATCTTCTGGCCAAGAAAAATTGAGCAAGCAAGACAGGTAGATAAACATTTAAGATGTTTTCCGGAAGCAATGGCATGGCAGACGGAACCAGGATAATCTCTATGACATATGACCCTAGGTGATATATTGCGATAGTAATTTATCATCTCTTTCATTTGGGGATGGTAGTCGGTAAATAATTATAATTAATGACCGGGAGTAATAATTGTACCTATTAATTAAGGAATAATGTGAATCGTATTTTTTATGCTCCACCATGCATAACCAGAGAGTACATATATATATTTAATAAAGTCGCACAGTCTAAAAACTTTTTGAGGCTCCAAATCTGAACGAGAGCAAACCAAAGTTACCGCATAATGTAGGGGCAGTGACTATAGAGATATAGACGGCCACAGCCTAAGAACTTTTTGAATCTCAAGTCAATTGCGTCAACTGCTACTCCACCTAGTAACAAATAGCGTACTAGTAGTACACTAGTAGCTACTAGGTGGAGTAGCAGTGCAGGTGACATTTCCTCTTACATTTTCAGTATCTTTAGGAGGCTTTCGGACAGAGGGCGCAATTGACTTGAGCTTCAAAAGGTTCTTAGGCTGTGGCCGTCTCTCTATAGTCTCTGGTAGGGAGAACCGTAGTAACGCTACTCGTTGCTAGATGGCGCTGCGGGATTCTCTTACAGTATGTGGTAACTTTGGTTTGCTCTCGTTCAGATGGCGCTTCAGACTTAAAAATTTCTTAGACTGTGCGTTTCTATTATCTCTGATATAATAGTACCTACTGGAGCGTCGGGGGTGTTAATTAATAATATTTCCAACCTATCGGCTTCCGTCCACTTAGTTATATACCTTTATCTAAATACATAAAAATAATTAAATGGTGTTACTTAGAGACTGATGAAATAGCTCGAAATTTGCAGCATTAGGAAGTATTTTTAAATGTTCCAGAGTTCTAATTTTTTTTTTGGAAATTCATCCTCTAAGGGGGGAAAACAAGGTTGAAAGTTTTTAACCACATCTACATGGACGAAATTTCTGGCTGCGCCTAGTTTTCGGGCTAAAATCATATCAGGAACTTAATTAAGATTGATTCAGGTAATTAGGTTATTTAATTCAGGTACTAACTTACTAGGTACTAACTTAAAAATTGATTAAATAAAAAATGGTACAGTGGGCCAAGAAAGTAGTCAAACAGTTTTGTGAAAAGTTTCTGCGAGATCTATATAACAAATAGCGTACTAGTAGTACACTAGTAGCTACTAGGTGGAGTAGCATTGCAGCTGACATTTCTCTTACTTATTCGGTATCTTTAGGCGGCTTTGACATAGATGGCGCAATCGACATGAGCTTCAAAAAGTTCTTAGGCTGTGGTTCTATATCTCTATAGTTTCTGTTTCTAGTAAAAAAAGTCTCCGTGTAGCCTTTATAAGGCGCCCCTATATCATCTTGTAGAATATCTAATTAGGTTAATCAGAGGTTTAATAATAAGCAAAGAGTAGGAATTTTTCATATTCTACTTCTTTCATCCATCGCATGTTCCTTTATTACAATATTTTTCTCCTTTTTCCTTAACGGGGCTCTTATTGAATTCATAGAAGCGTATCGACGAGAGAAAAACACTGCTAAGGAATGTTGTGAACAATCGCGCCTTTTACCGCCATTCAGTCATTTCTAAGGATACTCCCCCGGCCCCAAAGACCATTAGTGCCGTCACTGAATACCCGTGTATTCGGCGAATAACTTTGTGAGAATTTGTTTTACTAAGGTAACGTCTAAGTCGAATTGAACTAACAAAAAAATAGCTAAAAAGTTTATTAAATTAAGCATTATTTATTAAATTTTATATTTCGTTGAAGTAATAAAAACCGCTGGTAGCCTGGCGGTACGAAGGTGTCTGAATTTCAACCCGGATTCCGGGAGGTCTCGGGTTAAAATTTCGGCTCGTACCACGGCTCGGAACTTATGTCCGAACCGAAACATCATTTGATATTTCCTAGTCGCTTTTTGGTGAAGGAAATCATCGTGAGGAAACCGGATGTGATCCCAATAATGCTTGGTTTCCTCTCTGAGTTGCAAGCTAAGATGACAGTCGCTTTCGTGAAAACTAGTGCCTACGTCAATTAATTGGGATTCATTGGTAAGCGGACCCAGGTTCAATTGAGTTGTGACAAAAAGGCGCAGAAGTGTTCTTACAGGTTTTAAAAGGTTCAGCAATAAGCATGTAACGTATAGGGTACTTTCCCGCTTACCATATCGCTTGTTTGCCAACGAAACGGTATAAAAAAATCGGGTTCCAATTGAATAGATGTGTCTTAAAGGCAAAGCTCTGAAGACCAGTTTTTGCGAACACCACCCGAAATAGCTGTGTCTATGTCAATTACCGAAGAAAGGTCTCAAGTGACCTAGCTTAAGCCAAATTGGAACCCCAATCTATCAGAAGTACCTGTAAAGACAAGGAAATAGTATAGAATGACATTCACTACAACTATAATCAGGATTGAAAAATCCTGATCCGATGTTACCATATGTTTCAGATTGGACGTGCAAACCTAATTATAATATAATATAGCGTGGAATTTGTCCGTTGTCAGCCAGGATTTTGGTTTTTAGGGGATATATTTGAAACTCTTTGTCTCTTATTTTGTCCTGTTTGTTTGTTGTAACCTCTAAATAATAACGAATGACCGTCAAACATTTTTACTTTATTAGCTAACTTCT
Organism: Pammene fasciana; assembly: GCA_911728535.1. Lineage (NCBI taxonomy): Eukaryota > Metazoa > Arthropoda > Insecta > Lepidoptera > Tortricidae > Pammene > Pammene fasciana. The sequence continues at coordinate 18,741,631 of OU452276.1, read as the reverse complement.
TTCTATCCCACAAAATTCGATTGAGCTCTCATAAAACAAGATGATGAATGATGTCTGAAGACTACGTCCATAATATTGAAAACCAAGAAATGCATGTGTTTATTTGATTTGATTTGATTTGATCTTTAAGCTTTAGCAAGATTTATGTAAGGCTAATTGGCTAAGTGTCAGATGTCAACGCCATCATGTTCCTTTTGAGCTTAGTTAATAAATAAAATAATTAAAAATTAAAAAACACGACTGCGTTTGTTTTAAATGAACTGAAAAGTTAAAAATAAGCTCTAAACATGATTGAGAATGTCTTTGAAACCTTATGGTTGAGACTGTGCCTTCCTACACCCTGACGTACGCTGGATCTTTTAAAATACATATTTTGCTTCGATCGCAGTGGGGGGACCTTTTAAACTGTATAACACAATACCCATAAAAAGGTCCCCCGACTGCAATCGAAGCAAAATATGTATTTTAAAAGATCCAGCGTACGTCAGGGTGTAGGAAGGCACAGTCTCAACCATAAGGTTTCAAAGACATTCTCAATCATGTTTAGAGCTTATTTTTAACTTTTCAGTTCATTTAAAACAAACGCAGTCGTGTTTTTTAATTTTTAATTATTTTATTTATTTAAAACCTTTTCGTGACATATAATACTTAAGCGAATTTTGGATTAGTAATCGAAAGTATAAAGACGACTTTTTTTTACACTTTTTCACTTAAAAAGCGCTGGTAGCCTGGCTGGCAGTAAGACGTCCGGAGGTCTCGTATTCAACCCTCGGCTTGTACCACTGAGTTTTTTGGAACTTATGTACGAAATATCATTTGATATTTACCAGTCGCTTTTCTAACTAACTAACTATTTTGGCTCAACGATCCAAAGAGAAGATCTTGGCCTCCGAAATGAGAGCACGCCACCTATCCCGATCCTGCGCAACTTCTTGCCAGTTGTTGACGCGAAGCTGCAGCAGATCCGCCGCCACACTGTCCCACAACGATATCTGCGCCGACCCACCGGACGGCGACCAGTCGGTCGTCCCAAGAACGTTCTCTTGACAGCCCGATCCTCACCCATTCTCTGTAGGTGACCGAACCAGCGAAGTCTGTGGGCTTTTGTTTCGCCGATGATACCACTATTCGGACCCAAGTCTGGCCACCAACTCTTCGATCTCGACATTCCTTCGTGAGTCGCTTTTCGGTGAAGGAAAATATCGTGAGAAAACCGAACCTAATCCCAAGAAGGCCCAGTTTTCTCCTCTGTGTTGAAAGGAAAGATGGCAGTCGCTTTCGTAAAAAACTAGTGCATACGCCAATTCATGGATTTAGGTTGCCAAGCGGACCTCAGGCTTAAATGAGCCGTGGCAAAAAGCCAGGATAAACACAAGGAGGATGATGACTTTTTATCATGTACAGTCAGCATCAATAGAATCTTCCTACACGAAGGCCTCAAAAATATGTGACACGCTCCTATGGCTCTACAAATAAGAGCAGGTCACATATTTTTGCGGCCTTCGTGTAGGAAGATACTATTGATGCTACCATACGTATTTACTTGTTTTTTAGCATCCAAGAGGCTTATTGCATGACCTTATACTTGACTTAGCGCGCCAAGATCGAAAGATCGAAACCAATTTTGTTCAGCGTACCTAGTTTATTTTAGCTTGTGGTCTGTGTCTTCAATAGACAATAACACACAGTGTGTAACAGAGGACACGCCAGTCTACTTAACCTCTCTACGCATAAAACCATACTGTCCTAGCCTCCATTTTTTCTCCCAGAACTACTAGTACACCATGGCTACGCTACAGTATTGTTGAATATAGGTAATTTTATCATCAAACTTCACAAGAACTAGCTTATTTGCCTCAAAGCGGCGTAGTGCAGCACTGCACATTTTTTTACGATACTGGACGTGATGTTGTAAAGAAGTATCTTAATACCGCGAAGTAGAACATTTCATTACATTCAGAGCAAGGACGCGTCATACTACACGTAGTTGCATTGCATTGTCCGCGAGGCAACCGGATGGCTCGCAGTATTAAAGGTCACAGCTCATTAGAGCGCCTCTGCAGCCGACCCACACTGCCTCGTCGCTCAGCGTCCACTCGTTGTCGAGTTGATGTAGTGAGTGCATGGCCATACAAATTCATATAAAGAATAACTAACCGCTCGAGGTGAGGCTGTGAGGGGCGGGTGCCGAGGCGCTCTAATGAGCTGTGATCTTTAAGCTCCCTACGTGCTGTGGAACCACCCTATGCAACCCGAAATGACCCACGTTGGACCTTGGCTTTCATCCTCCTCCCCTCAATTTCCAGTACTTTATGTGATCCAGAACGAGCATGCAAATGGCCATGTGCACCGGCTGGTCGGTAATCGTTTCGTCAGCTGTTAGAAAAATGAGGGGGGGGGGGAGGGGCGGCGATGAAAAACTAAGTACAACGTGGGTCAATTTGAGTTGCATAAGTTGGTTACAGTTGTGTGTATGGCTCGCGGTATATAAGCTCCCTACGTGTTGACGTAGGGAGCTTATATACCGCGAGCCATCCGGTTGCCTCTTGGACACTATAACTACGCGCCATTGCTTTAACTAATATTATTCCTCCCAAGTCTCTAATACCTACTTATTACAATTAAACATGTAAGTTTTATATATCTTTCGACTCAATTTCCAACCTAATTTTAATTTAATTTCTAAAATGTTCGTATTAACGAAAGAATATTTTTATATATGTATCATATACATTTTTGTAATCAGCGTGAAAAGCTCTTCATTTTGATACCCCACTCGATAGGTTTGCAAGATTTTTTTTTCTTAGGTTTGCGCAATCTGGAATATTTTGTCCGCCATATTGTTTTTACGGTGACGTCACATAGCCTATGTTTCTTGGGATAACGTAACGATTCTAATGATACCCCATACATCTAAATCGGTTCAGCCGTTCAGTTGTTCTAGTGGAACAAAGAATTTTATTTTAGCCACATACATACATGAACCCTGAAAACAATACACTCCTTTTTTGGGCAGTCGTGTAAAAAAGAACGCGGTTTTTGTACGTAAGAATGACAGTCTATTTAATCTAGTCTCTGCCCTCAATCTATTATCAGTACCTACCTAAGAACTTAACCTTCTAAAAACCCTTGAAAATCGATTTACATTCGGCATTCGTCAGGCCAAAGTGGCGAAAGTCAATTAAATCAAAAGTCAATCGACGATCGATCTGAAAAGGGTTCCGGTGATCGGGAGGAAAGTGTTTGCCTAATTGAATACCACTTGCCTCTTTGTCGGGGAAATTAGAAATGTCAATGCCCGTCAGAATTTAAGGGCGATTTTAAAGTGTCGTCCAACTACGAGATTTGGACAAAAGGTTGGGTCGGAAGAAATAATGAGTTTGTCGAAGCGGGATGATAAAAGCAAAGCAAGATGTTTTGGCAGTCGAAAAAGTTTTTATTTGTATACATAGTAGAGAGCCGTAACTGATCAATAACACAATTGCATAAGACACTGCTGGATTAAGGTCCACAACCTAAAAGTCTACACAGAAGATTTTAATTATAGTAGAACAATACGTGAGGCTATTGAAATTAGGAAGCATAACACATTTTTCTTCATGGGATACCGTGATCAGCTCATAATAAATAGTAGGTACATTACGCACCTAGGGCGGTAAAATAAAGAATTTTGGAACCAAAGAATCCATTCGCTAACTCGTAGTTCAACCCTAGAATCCATTCGCTAGCTCATGTTTCAATTCCACACTCGCGGTTAAAATACAACTTTGCTCCCTTGTATAACAAATAACTATAGATTTACAAAACAAAGGCTAATTCCACGCATGCGCGCAGTCGCTATCCAATTACCCTACCTAGACAGTTACTGTCAGTGTCATGGCTACTAGACAGTTGTTAAGCTACGTAGCGTCTAGACGCTAATCTAAGTAACAATATAGCAATAACTAACCAAGTGTGATAGGAAGACACTCAATCAAATTATGTTTAAGAATACAAAATCACAGCAACGAATTAGGGGTTCGGTTGCGAGCTCTCTTCAGGCACATTAAATTGGAGCTCGCTCGCATGTGTGATGGCCCGAGAACAAGCGATTTTAGTCGATCAAATAACAATACTAAACTATGACCCCTCTATTTATTTATTTAGACATGTCAATAAATACAAATACAAATCAACTTTAAAGTTAGGTACAATGAGATCTAACTTAAAGTAAATTATAAAACAAAATCAAAAGGAAAAAAAGGTGTCACAAATATAGCTACAAAAATTACATATACAAAAAAAATACACTACAACAAAAAAAACCCAACCCAACAATAAGTAAACCTAAAGGCTGCTCATCATTATGGGCCATATATTTTTTTCAAAAATTAAATTCGGGATTAACAGTGTGAAAAACTCGAATTTGTAACATAACATACATTATTTTCATACAAAATAACTTTACGCTATTATAGGTACACTAGAATAGTACATTACGCACCTAGGGCGGTAAAATAAAGAACGGCTCAGATCGCGGATATTTGTGGCCCGAACCGAAGGTAAGGGCCATAGACAAGCGATCTGAGGCCTTCTTTATTACCGCCCGTGGTGCGTACACAATTTTACGTCTTCTCCTGGCACAGTGTGGAATTTTACATCAAAATCGGACATGGGTCAAATAATGGCGAAGTATAAAGCTCAATGAATACTAAATACAAATATGTAATCCCCACTTGTTAATTCCTTATAGTTTTCGAGAAATCATACTTTTAAGTTTGCTTTCAGAAACTCCAGAAAAACCATAGAAGTGTTAATATTTTATGAATACGTGCCTGTATAAACTTTCTTGTAATACTAAACGTTATATCTGTTCTGACTGTTAATTCTAAAATCAAAAATATCCTTAAAGAGTTGTTTAGATCTGAGAAATTTGCAATTTAGTAGTCTAACTATTTTATTTTTTTAAATAACATTCCAAAGGTGTGCGGAATTATTTCTTATCTACAGATCTTCTTTATACCACATGTATCCGATATTATTAATTTGAATAACGTTAATGAATGGATTTAGAATTTAAAGGAATATAAAAAATTGTGTTAGGGCTGCTACTTGGTAAAGCGCCTGATTCATCTAACATAGCAAAGTTACCACGTAACATTTTATTGCTACATAAAAGGTACCTCCTTTAAAACGCGATGTTAACCATCATAATTCGTGTATTGAGCCTATTGGAATCAGCTAGATAACTCAGAGATTGAAAAATTATCCTTGTGTTACCTACCTATAAAATTTCTGTAGGTATACCTATTAATTTAAAGTAGAAAAAAGTGACATGGACTAAGTAATTCAAATTCTAGAAAACTTTCATACAGGGGGCCAATTTTTGACTTTCGAGCGCCCGAATTCAAAAAGTTTAAGCTTGAAAATAATCGCACACAAAAGCTTACCGCCAATTTTTTCGCATGAAATTAATAGTTTAAATAATCATGATTTTAAATTCCTATCGCTTTTATTTTTAAAACATAATTTCATCGTTTTATTCTGAGTTGTAAATGTTACTTTCGAGTACTCGTATTTCAAAAATCACCCCCCAGGTATCAGAGTTATTCTGGTATCAGAAGAGAACTTATGTATGTATGTAAAAGACTAATCCTCACCCACTTTTCCTTTATAAACTGTATGGGAAAATTGCGTTTATTTCAAGCATGTGCATGCATAGTAGGTACCTAATAATTTGGTAAAAGTTTTGACTTGTTTCTTCACGCGTTAGCTTGTAGGATAGACTTTTAACTTGCCTATGCACACTGAGTTTTTCATTCCAGCAGTTTGTTTGCGTCACTGGCGCATTTACCGCGTGTTTTTTACGGCGTGTTAATAGTTAGTGATACACTCGAACGCGCGTTGATGTAAATTTGGAGTCAAATTCGTTACTTTTAAAGTAGTCTGCCGGGCACTTCCGGCCATGCAGTAACTAGCAGACTGGGTTTTTCTGTACCCAAAAATAAATTACTAAGTATTTGTTGCCACAAGTGTCATCTTTATATCCAATGCCGTAGGTAAATGCCATCCATTTTAAGTGGTACTTTTTGGTGCTTTCGGCCATTCTATTTTTTCAAAACTATTTTTTCGGAACTTAGCATCACTTTTATGAACATGTGCCATGGGGTTTATCTTTGTATCACGTAACGTAGCAAATCTTACGGTCCCCGCCCGTACTATAAATAAAAGCTTGTAAAATTGGATCAGACTATGCTATTTTATGTAGAGATAACTTTTATCAATTATATCTAATGTTGACTCCGCCAATAATTCTCAATAGTTGGAGTACTTAGTGTTGTTGTACCGAAAGACCTTGATCTATGTATGGGGTCCAATTACAGACTACCTAACCTACTAATAATAATCAGTTGGATGACCGGAGCATAGTAAGGTAATTTTACAGTAATTATAAATTTGACTGCACTTCGATTTCTGTTTTATTAAACTCAATGTCGTGTGACAACCCTAAAGATCAGAATTATCAGAAAAACTTAGAACTTTAATAACTTCCAAGTCCAGAGACCATAATTATTGAATGTTTGATATGATTTTTTAAGTAAGTAAAATAATATGTTTTTCTTGAAACTAACTCCGCTTACAGTATCAAAAGGTAATAAGAGAGATATTATGTTTTTTTACATAAAGTACAATATCTTTGTTATTTAAGGCTTTGAAACATTGATATTTGAAACCTTAGTACTGTGTATAAATATACTGACGATAAGCAGTAAAGTTCAAGCCAGTAATTAAAGCATTTGGAGAAAATTAAGAATTTCACTTTTAGAAAAAATTTAAAGTCGGCACATTAGTATGGATTTCTTAAAAAGTATCATTAATTTCCGGACACAGACCTTGCTATTACGTCGAACACTCCTAAAGCTATCTATTAGTGTCATAAACTACTTCCGGTTATTGGCATGTCCGATTTTGATGTAAAATTCCACACTGTGCCTGGGTGTGAAGTGAGATTTTCCGCTACGCCCGTGGGCGTAATACCTCACTTACCGCCCAGAGTGACGTAAAGTTATATTCCCAACGCATTTTTGAATTTAGAACGCGACATATTTTACCGAGTGCGGACTTTTAACTCCATGGCTGTATGCGGTGTAGGGCTTACGGCATTCAGAGAATAAAATAAAATAATGAGAGGCAAAATGGCGAGTTATAAATCGTTTTTCCAGGAATCGCACGACAACAATCGCACGATTTTTATAATCAAAACAAAACCGAAATATATGTTGGCACTATCGCTACCCGCTTTATCGCTGCCCGTTGGATAGCTGCTTGTGGGGTTTCTCTGATCTGGTCACTTCCTGACGGGCGACATGTAGGGGCACCACATGTGCTCGATCCTGCGGTCCTGGTGCGACAGCGAGTCCGTCTCTCCGAAGTGCACGGAGCGCGCCTCCGGCTTGGAGAACTTGAAGTCTACATAGCTCGGTGCCTGCCGGTGCCAACGGACCACGAATTCGCTGCCTGTGGACGAGATTAATTTGTTATGGTATACGTTATAATACATACATACATACTACTAGAATGCCTATGCCAAATTTAATGGTTCTAAAGCATGTCGTTTTAAAATGAGAGCTGAACTACGTTTGTATGGGAACGCGAGTTCACGCGAGCGTCTTGGCGACTCTTAAATACCGAATATCTCAAACTAAACTCCCTAAACCCTCTTGTGAGATAAAACCTAAGCTCAGCAATGGTACATCGATTTAGGCTAGTAATATAACAGTGATATGATGAACTTACCATCAAAATTATCGCGTATATCAGGTCTAAGCGTGCCCACAGTGAAAAACTTTATTTTATTCACTGCCTCCGCGTAGTCCGCGCACCGACACCGGTCCATTATTTATTATTTATGACTACTGAACCGATCGTAAATAGTAATTACAAAACGAATTTGTTATTAATCTTAAATATATTATATAGCAAAAATCATGTTTCGTGCTTATTTCCTTGACATTGACGTTCGAACGTATTTTATAATAAATGTCATTAATTCGTCATGTGGTCACATCAGTGAACGGAAAGAGTTTCGTTACGGAAATATATTAATTAGGGTCACAGAGTAAATAATAGTACAACCCAGCTGGTATCCTGGCTTTTCGCCGAAAATTGTATTGCCGAATTTCATTTGCCAACCAACTTTTCGCAGAAGTTTCATTTGGCCGAATAATTTTTACCAAATAATTCTTTCGCAACCATTTCATTTCCCAACCCCATAGTTGGGAAATGAAAATTGCCTACTAAGGTTGGGTTAGGTTAGGTTGGATTATGTAAAGTTGGGAAAAGAAATTCGGCCAAATGAAACTTCTCCGAAAAGTTGGTTGGCAAGTGAAATTTGGCAATATGATTTTCGTCGAAATGGCAGAGAACCTATACAGCTTAGAGAGACCTATGTAACGTCACGAATCATGCTGTCCCTTGTTGATAATAAAATAAAAATTCAGTCGAATTGAGAGCCTCCTCCTTTTTCGAAGTCGGTTAAAAAGGGCGGGAACGGGAAAATAGGCACGAATTTTATACCAAGCGTTAACTATTAAAAGATCCTTTGATGAATAAACCCGAAGCTTTAAAAAAACAGTTTTCGAAGCGACACTGCACGAAATCGTTGTATGTTCACGCTTATTGACTGAGGAGTCGAGCGTAGCGAGGCGACGAACATCTCCGTTTTAACTCACAAGGAGAGGCCGCACGGGCGCGCGGGTGCGTGTTGGGTCTGGGGTCTCTCACTGGTACGACGATTTGGTATTTTGATATGTGTGTATTGGTTGGTCGTTGTCGGTCTAGCTAGAGGCATTTTTCATCCGATTTCGACGAAACTTGCCATGTACCTACGTTCAAATCAAGGAACGTACATGCCAAGTTTCGTCGAAATTGGATGAAAAATGCGAAATTTGCCAAAAATTGTCGAGCCATTTTTTTGATTGGGGGGAAAATGAGTGGGAAAAAGGGGGGAAGTTTGCTGTCGCGTTATTTATGGACGGATTTCAATCATTTTCAGATAAAAGGTCAAGCCCACACTTCCTTAGTGGTTGTTGTAAAAAAAAAGTTACGAGGGAGGGGGAAAGGGGCAAAAAAGGGGGAACCTTCCCATATCGTTATTACATTTGCCTAGAACCACTAGTGATATTACATTTGCCTATGACTACGTACTCGTAGATACGTGACAGAATATTTCGAACAAGAAAGTCGTTACTCTTTCGCGGAAAATGTAAGTTTTATCATTACTTAGTGTATTTACTTCAAACTAAGCGATCGTTTGTGATTTGGCGTTTCTACGCCTGGCGCATCGCCTCGCAAGGAAATTGCCGCGCGCGGCAGCTCGGCTAGTGTGGACGTGCCTCGGTCGAGACAATCGCACGCGCGGCCGCAATGCCTGGGTACTCGGTAAAATAAGTCGCGTTCTAAATTCAAAATGCGTTGGGAATATAACTTTCTAGTGTAATAGCGTGAAGTTATTTTGTATGAAAAGAATGTATGTTATGTTACATATTCGATCTTTTCACACTGTTAATCCTTATTTTAATAAAAAAAAAATATGTTAAGCATTATTAGACTCTATATTAAATATGTAAATTTGGGAACTGTCGCAATCACTCACGGATTTTTTTTATTTTTCTGAAAATTTTCAACTTATTTTTTTTCTATCTTTTCAAGAGATATATCAATATTTTTTTTATCTATAAAGTGATCTTAATTGTTTATATAACATATCCAAATTACAAAGAACTCTATACTCGTTAATTATGTAAAACACATAAGGTATTGCGACATAGTTGAAATTTGCCCCCGTCAAAATGGCCCCCTGTACCTCACTTGTAGTATTATGATATTTCCCGCGTGTTTCATGGCCCCAATTAATCGAATTATATCGTTGTTCGCAATTAAGCGTCCCAGCAACAATGGCGCCCAAGTCGGTCCGAATTACTCGATTATCGGATAAGTGCCGATTAACATCAGGCACGATATCGTCTCGGATGTTGACACTGACTACACTGAAATTCAATACTTATGTGTCTTCTTATTTTCCTGTTGACAGTGAATGTTATTGTGTTTCGGGAGTTACATAAGTGCCACATCCATGATCACGGAGTAATTAGTTAATTACCCGTTTTTAATAGTAGGTAGTTATAACGATAACGGTAACGTTAATGGTCTTCAACGTTAGGTAAATGATTTGTTATATGAAGTTTATACGAGAGACTAATATTGTGACGTCACAATACTAATACTATATGATGAATACAATCATCTCATTTATAAAACTTTTAACCATTATCATTTAAAGTGGAAACACATGTTACACCTGGATTTTCCCGTGTAATTAAAAAAAAAATTTATGAATGTAACGAAACAATTAAGTTTATCTATTGGAAAGTACCCTATACTATAGTAAGAAAAAGACAGTGTGATTCTCTCTGTTTATATAATATTGGTTTTGGGTGAGAAACTCTAGGCCATGCTATATTAAATGCTTACCTCCAATAGGCTAAAAAAATGATTTTTTTTCATGCATGGTATCAATCGAATCGTTTTGTTGTGAGAATGAAATGTCTATATGGGGCCAATTACCTTTAATCAACATAAAAAAATAGAAAAGACGGAAGAGACTTAAAGTCTGAGATTTGCATTTGTTTCTCAAAACGCTCCTAACATAAAAACTTTTTACAAAAAAAAGATAAACCGACTTCAAAAAGGATAAAATGAATCATTATATTATTTATATGCGTTACCAACTGATATGTTTGAAGTCGGTGCCAAGCCAAATTTGGAAGAGTTAATGAACATTGAACGAGGCGATGTGTTCAGTGAATTCTTATTTTTACTATATAACTAATCTAATACGGTATGAATCGCACGTAGATATACATTCGTTTCGACCATGCGTTAACTGTAAGGCAAAGGTACAGAAAGTATAATCATGCGTCCTATATGTTTGTTTGTTAACACATTGTTGGGACTATCCGTACGTCGAACGAAGCCCGTGGTTCGGTTTGAATTATCTAAGGTTTAATCCGAAGTATAAAGGAATTCAATTGTTAGATTATTTTTTCTATACTCACATGTACCCAGTACCTACACACGCCGTGTCAGTAAAAAGGCACGATATTCAAATTTTATATGGAAGGTCAATCTTACGCGTCTACGTTTTTTTTCTATTTGCCGCCTTTTTCTGATTATTGACAAAGCAGACGTGTATCAGAATATATATATCGTTGTCGCTATTCATCAAAATAGGATTAGTAGGTAGTTTAGACATGAAAATGTAACACATGAAATCGCATTCACCTTTGCATTATAAGTACCGATGTTTTGTGATGTTCACACTTAAAGCTGATTTGACCGGTTTTGTAATTTGCGGCTTGGCACCGACTTCAAACATATCAGTTGGTAACGCATAATTATAAATAATATAATGATTCATTTTATCCTTTTTGAAGTCGGTTTATCTTTTTTTTGTAAAAAGTTTTTATTTTTCCATTTTTAGTGGTTATATATTTATCAAAATTGGACAAAAAGTCTCGGAATAATAGGTAAAGATATATAATAAAGTTCATAATACACCCATTCTATCTAAGGACAGGTCCACGTATCATATGTGGACTTCATCATTAGGTCCTCTCTATCAAATTGGTGGTTTTCAAGAGGGAATGCTCGAGTTGCTTAAGAAAGCACTCAAATCAACATACATGTGCCTTTAAAATTTGAGGAGTTCTCTCAATTCCTCACGGATCCCATCATCAGAACAACACCAGGTTAATGTGGAACCATATTCGAAGTAGTTCCTATAAAACAAAAAAAAGGAATTGTCCAAATCAGATCACGGGTCTCGGAGTAATCGCTGAACATCCTACATAAAAAAATATTCATCATTTATCACGCAAACAATCATCATCATCAGGACCACTCCATCATATTGGCGGTTTTCGTGAGAAAATGCTTGAGTAGCTTAAGAAAACACCCAAATCACCATACACGTGCCTTTAAAAATTGAGGAGTTCCCACAGTTGGTCATAGATTCCATCATCAGAACAGGACCAGATTAATGTGGGACCATCTTTGAGGCAGTTCCTCTCAAACAAAAAAAGAATTATTCAAATCGGACCACGGGTCTCGGAGCAATCGCTGAACATCCTACACTTAAAAAATCTTCATCATTATCATCAAAACAATCATCATCATCAGGTCCACTCCATCGAAATGGTGGTTTTCGTGAAAAAATGCTTGAGTAGCTTAAGAAAACACCCAAATCACTATACACGTGCCTTTAACAATTGAGGAGTTCCCTCAATTGCTCACGAATCCCATCATCAGAACAGCACCAAATAAATGTGAGACCATCTTCAAGGTAGTTCTGTTCAAACAAAAAAATAATTATTCAAATTGGACCACGGATCTCGGAGTAATCGCTGAACATCCTGCATTTAAAAAATCTTCATCATTATCATCAAAACAATCATCATCATCAGGTCCACTGCATCAAAATGGTAGTTTTCGTGAGAAAATGCTTGAGTTGCTTAAGAAAACACCCAAATCACCATACATGTGCCTTTAAAAATTGAGGAGTTTCCTCAATTCCTCATGGATCCCATCATCAGAACAGCACCAGATAAATGTGGGACCATTCAAAGTAGTTTCTTTCAAACAAAAAAATAATTATTCAAATTGGACCACGGGTCTCGGAGTACTCGCTAAACATCCTGCATAAAAAAATCTTCATCATTATCATCAAAAGAATCATCATCATGAGGTCCACTGCATCGAAATGGTGGTTTTCGTAAGAAAATGTTTAAGTTGCTTCAGAAAATACCCAAATCACCATACATGTGCCCTTAAAAATTGAGGAGTTCCCTCAATTCCTCATGAATCCCATCATCAGAACAGCACCATATTAATATGGGACCACCTTGGATGTAGATCCTTTCAAACAAAAAAAGAATTACTTAAATCGGATCACGGGTCTCGGAGTAATCGGTGAACATACATAAAAAAAAAAACACCAAACCGAATGCAGAACCTCCTTCCTCAATGGAATTGAAGTCGGTTAAAAATGATATGAAGTGACGTCACGGCTTCATAGTTGCCCTGTTTAAAGTTTGGAAAAATTATGACATTTCTATTTTTACAGTAAAAATCGAATGGTATCATTGGTTTTAAAAATTTCGTACTTTAAAAAAATCTAAAAATTTTGAATTTGAACTATTTCAATTGATTTTTTTATGTGTACTTTATTTGGATATTTTGATCATTTTGCATCCTATCAACTAAATTTTATTGCATAATTCAACATGTGTCATCATTCCCATTACAACGTTTTTGCGTCGCATTTGGCAAAAGCGGGCGTAATACGGTCCATTGCATGTATGTGTAACGCAATAATACCTTGTTGCTCAGCTATCCGTTTAATAATTGATAATTAGCTGTACACTGAAGGTTAATTAGTTTTTTATGCCATACCGGGTCCGAATCTTCGGGAACTCTATTTTGGGTCATTATACAGATCTTTGTTTGCCCCTTCTTAACTCCGTCAAACCTTGTTAAACTTATAAGAAATTTGATGAATGTAATAAAAATGTTAAATACTATATATCAGAGAGTATATATGAAATAGAGCAGCACAGCCTAAGAAATTTTTGAGGCTCCAAGGCTGAAGTGCCACCTGAACGAGTACAAACCAAAGTTACCGCATAATGTAGGGGACCGCATATTGCCATCTAGTCATTGATAGCGTGCCCTACATTATACAATAACTTAGGTTTGGTTTCGTTCAGATGGCGCTTCAGACTTGGGGCTTCAAAATGACAACTAAACTAAAGACAAAAAAAATTAGTTGTCAAATTACAAATCTTGAATTTTTAGAAAAAAAAACCGTGTGCATAGAATGATACCTCAGATCCTTACGGAGCCAAGACTTAAAAGACCGCAAAGTACAAAAATATGTAGGTACAGGTGCCACATAAAACCCCTTTTGTGCTGGCTCTATTGTGACCTAGCTTTTAGCGGTACTCATTCTTGTAACGTGAAGCCATAGAGTATAGGCGATTACGCTGCTACTTAGGAACATACATTTAGCCCGCTTGCCGTAAAGGTCAGCTAACCATGGACAATGTAATGCCTGGACTTTTGGACACACACACATTTTGTACACACACATACAAAACGCGTTCACAAAGTACTGGAAAACGCACTAGCGCTATCTAGTGTCACTATTATAATACAGCTACACCTAAAACCATAATTAGGTGGACTAAATTGACAGGAGGGTTGATACATCTGACAGTTGTTTGACAAGTTTTCTATGAAATCTCCTGTCAATTTAGTTCACCTAATTATGGTTTTTAGTGTAGACTTAGTTATATACAAGTTTTGGTGATTTGACCTCGTCGAAGTAACTTTATTTTATTTTAAATACATGGATGCGGCACTTGATACCGAAAACATGACCGTTAGTCGACATGTCAAACTGTGACACGTGCAACGTGGATATCTATGCGTGACCACTACTTCTTCTACCGTCACGTGCTACAACTTTGCCTACGATACACAACTTTGCCTGGCTTGAAAAGCATGGTTTTCTCCATCAAACAGGCGTCTTATTCCTGAGATTGATGAAAGGCGGCCATCCCAGCAATAAGATATAAATAGCTGGTGGTACTCTGGTGACGAAAACCATATTTTTCAAGCCATGCAACGTTGTGCATCGTAGGCAAAGTTGTAGCACGTGGCGATACACATGTACCAGAGGAATTTAAAGTGGTTTCACAAACGAATGTCCGTTTTCAGCTGTCCAATTGGGCCACGGGTGCTGAGTTTTGAATGAACGTTTTTTTTGAATAACTACTTATTATTTCCTAACATTAATATTGCGAATTAAATCTATCACGTTAGACCCGTCGAAGTTTGTTAATATGTGTAGGGAATGCAAACCGGTTATTTTTTGTATGAAAATAACCGGTTTTTCCGTTAATAACCGGTTATTTTCATACAAAAAATAACCGGTTTGCATTCCCTATATGTGAGCAAAACGCGGAACTCAAAAGCTTTAAATCTAGAATAGACATTTCAGCAGTCCAGGTATTATTTGGTCATTGCAGCTAACTACGTTTTTTATAAGGAGCTGCGTATGGATGCGGTTAAATACACACGTGGGTGTAAACGCAGGTAGTTATCTTATTAGCTTCTGCAGTCAACAAGAAAACCTGGTACAGTCCGTGAGCTCTCAGAAGAACCTTCGGCTTTTAGAAAGAGACGTCGGGTATCAATCAACAGTGACAAAGCAGAACAGCAATATTACCTTCTTGTGTCATCGCTGATTCCCGAAGATTCTTCTTAAAGCTCACGAACTGTAGTTTTGCTTATCTAAAGTGTCAGCGGAAAAGTACTTAAGGAACAGTAAAGTTCTCCGACGGGGAAAAGTTTGCGAAAAACCTAATAAAATATATTTTTTGCTTTATTTCATATCAGCCCTGACTCTAATACTAATAGACAGCTGATAGAGGAAAAAAATCTGTAATAGTAGGTATAAATTATGGTAAAAAATATCAATCAAATGATCCCGTCATAAGAAGTGTCATTGTATTAAAAAAAAAATGCCCCATTAGCAAAAACCTGTAATGGTGGGTCTGAACAAGCCTATTCTAAAGAGAAAGCGAAATATGTATATGTCACCGTAAAATTGTGAAAACCTTTAGTTTATAATGTAACTAGAGAGATTGTAAACTATCGAAAGATTGTGAACGGTAACATACTGCTTACAATATAACGATCGGATCGGTTACGGTTCACAATCTTTCGATAGTTTACAATCTCGCTAGTTAGACTATAAACTAACGGTTTTGACAATTTAACTGTGACATATACATCGAATTGAGATTTTAATTTCAAACGTTTTTTTTAAACATTCGTAACAGGTAACAAACGGTAACAAAAACTCTGTGCATAAATGCTATGGAAAATACGTGGAAAATACTTATCTCCGCATCCCAGAAAATCACCAGGTTTCGTAGATCCACGTCCCCATTACCATGACGACGTCTAACGTCAAATGACGGCGTCAGCAATCACGTCGCCAATAAAAAATAACCACCCCATTCATACTTATGTCTTATTACTAGTGATGTGCTTATTGGAGAATCCCGGGATTCCCGGGCGACCGGTAAGTACGGTCGGTAGCGGGAATGTGCTAAATATGAGGTTATTTTGTAAATGAGGTTGAAATTCATACGGAATAGTATTAAAGCATGAAGGCTTTTAATTATAAGTTGTTTTTGGCAATTTCATAGGATTAGTAGTTTTTATGAAAGGATTACTAAGTTATTGGAGTTTGTAATATCTTCATTTAAATATAAGTATAAATTTAGTTTCGTGTGCAGACGTAGGTAATGGTGTTACCATAAAAGATAAAAAAGATATTTATTCCTCAATTTAGGCACATTAGTCACAATAAAATGCAGTTATGACAGTCAGAAAGAATAAAAACTACCACCGGTTCTAACCCTACACCTCTGACCCAAGAAGTATTATGACCGGCAAGAAACTTGGCGGGATTATTTTTGTCAAAACAGCAATACATTAAATCTTAAAGTAGTAAGACATATCAAAACAGTTAGGAGTCAGACAATGTATTTACAACATCGAGTTCTTTCTTTCTTCAATTGCATTACCTATTTGTGAATGAATATCAATATATTGATCAATTGATAAATTGGTCATGCAATTCTGAACCCGATAATACCTAGGTACACATACATTGCAATACATATTAATCATCGTGTGAAATATACATATTTATCACCTGGAAACAGGGGAATAAATTACACCCATGGGAAATATTACAGAACAAGAATGTTGCTAGTTGCTACGGCACCTCACTACAGGTACTCCAATCTAAAAAGGGTATATCTGAGTAAGGAATACTTGGTAAATACGACGTTATGGAATGTAAGAGTAATATGAACGCCATCGCCATGTTAAGACGTCGGAAAAATTGTGAGAGACGAAATAATCAAAATGCACACAGATCATACATACTAAGACTAACACACAGATCTAGTAGCGCGCTAACGCTTAAAGATAGTTGTAGTGTGCAAAAGAAAGGCAAACACTTAACTATATGAACATTTTGTGAGTGCAAAAGATGAGAATTAAAAAAAATTGCATACTATATTTTGTGGCATCTATCTATAGGTACTCGGTACATCTATACATATAATAAAGCTGAAGAGGGTCGAAAGTCTGTACACGGAAGATATTCGAAAAAAAATTGGCTGGGGATACTTAGAAGGAATCGATAACAGAACGCGTTCCAACAGTTTTTAGAATTTTTGTCTGTTTATCTGTTTGTCTGTTTGTGTGTTTGTCTGTTTATTTGACCGCGCATCACGTGAAAACGGCTGAACGGATTTTGATGAAATTTTGTATAGAAATAGCTTGAGTCACGGGAAAGGACATAGGATAGTTTTAATCCCGAAAATCAACCCTGGAGGGGGTGAAAAGGGGGTTGAAAGTTTGTATGGAGAATTTTTAACCGCTGAACCAATTTTGATGAAAATTAGTATGGAGATAATTTTAGTCCCGGGAAACGACATAGGATAGTTTTCATTCCAATAATCAATCCTAGAGGGGGTGAAAAGGGGGTTGGAAGTTTGTATGGCGAATTATTAACCGCTGAACCGACGATTAAGATGAAACTTGGTACACGTATAGTTTGAGTCCCGGAAATAATATACTATAGTTTATAGGTATCCCGAAAATCAACCCTTTAGGGGATAAAAACGGGGTTGAAAGTTTGTATGGGGAATCAATAACCGTTGAACGCTGGAGATAGTTTTTCCCCAGAGCATATAGAATAGTTGATATCCAGAATTCATGATTTCACGGGGGGTTACTAATTCCACGCAGACGAAGTCGCGGGCAAAAGCTAGTAATATAATAAAGCTGAAGAGGGTCGAAAGTCTGTACATGAACGATATGAGAAAAAAAGTTGGCGGGGGATACTTAGAATAGATAACAGAACAGGTTCCAACAGTTTTTAGAATTTTTGTCTGTTTGTCTGTTTATCTGTTTATCTGTTTGTCTGTTTATTTGACCGCGCATCACGTGAAAACGGCTGAACGGATTTTGATGAAATTTTGTATAGAGGTAGTTTGAGTCCCGAGAAAGGACATAGGATAGTTTTTATCCCGAAAATCAACCCTGGAAGGGGTGAAAATGGAGTTGAAAGTTTGTATGGAGAATTTTTAACCGCTGAACCGATTCAGATGAAAATTAGTATGGAGATAATTTGAGTCCCGGGAAACGACATAGGATAGTTTTCATCCCGAAAATCAACTCTTTAGGGGGTAAAAACGGGGTTGAAAGTTTGTATGGGGAATCAATAACCGTTGAACGCTGGAGATTTGAGCTCTGGGGAAGGATATAGAATAGTTGATATCCAGAATTAATTAATTAACGGCGGATTACTAATTCCACGCAGACGAAGTCGCGGGCAAAAGCTAGTATCAAATAAAAGGGCTTAACGTGAGGATATCTAAGGTCAAAATTGACTGGTGAAACTGTTCGACCGAAAACTTTGAAAAATATAAGTACAGTCGATAGTTCTTTACGTATATGTTACAGGAAACACAATAAGAGTGCAGCCAAGCATGAGTCGAACTCCAGAAAAAAAAATTGGGGCGCAGGTCCGACTCGCATTCTGCCACCCTATAAATTCTCATGAAATCATGCTGAAAGTGTCTATTTTCAAATAATAATAAAAAATGTTCGTGCGGAACCCTCGGTGCGCGACTCACACTCGAACTTGTCCGATTTTTTTTAATGGCATCAACCGCCATTATAGAAAAGTAGGGTAAATTAGTTAGGTACCTGAAAATTGCGGACCGAAATTACCGTTAACTAGAAACCCTTAATTTACTCATGTAATAAGTACCTGGCAGTATGATTACAAATTCCATTGAGAGAGTAGACATTTTCCAGTAATCGGTTGTGTTTTGAAAAAAAAAATTTGGCTATAGAATTGATCAACTGTTGTACCTATTTGTGATTTTTAATCCCAAAATCCCCGTGAAACGTTAAAATTTTTCGTTAAAATGTGTCAACGAACGTTCGCCTGCAGCTTTTAGGGTATTGGCTAATGCGATTCGAGCTCAAAATTCAAATGTACGGATAAAGGTACCGGCTAATGGAAGAGAAATGCGTTTTCGTTCCAAATATATCATGTGACCGACCGTGAGTTTAACACGTGGTGTCGTGATTAATTAGGGTAAAAAGACCTTTGTTTGCACGTTCCTATAAATAATATAACACCATATTGTATGGTAATTTAGATATTTTTGTTTATTTAAAAAAAAGTTCAAATAATTAGTAATTGAAAATAAAATTGAAAAAATCACCGCGTGGAGCAAGTTTCGAAATTCAGTCATACATAGACTTAAATATATAGTAGTAGACGGCCATAGTCTAGCGGCATCTAGTTCAGAGCGGCCTAATCAGAGCCAAAATGCATGAGGTAAAAGCAGCGCCACCTAGTAATGAATAACGTACTAGTAGTACACTAGTCGTTACTAGGTGGCGCTGATTTTACCTCATGCATTTTGGCTCTGTTTAGGTCGCTCTGAACTAGATGGCGCTAAATACTTGGAGCCTCAAAAAGTTCTTAGACTATGGCCGTCTACTATATATTTAAGTCTATGGTCATACTAATCAATTATTTAAGAGCTGGGCTCTTGTCAGTGGAGCGATTTCCATGTATGTCTGTCCTTTGCCTTCTCCTTGATAGCCTGATACGACACGACGTTTATTTTTTCCTTGACTTGATCCATGTATGCTCTCCTTGGCTTTCCTGACTTCCTTTCTGCTTCAACTCTATTCTATGATGTCCTTAATAAATTCGTCATGTCGTAGCAGATGTCCAACTTCAGTAAATTTTTCAATTTTGCTTTCTATATAGCGGCTTCTGGGACTCAAATGGCTATGTATGTACCCACCAGTGTGTACAAATTCCTTTGTACAATCTGCCGTATATTTCACACGCCAATCACGACGACTGGCTACACTCCAAATTGGTTCGATTTGTCCAAGGACCATACAATACGAAAGAGGGCTGCATTCCTGGTGCGCAGGGTGCGTGCCAGCCCCAACACCATCCTGAGGATGATAGGGGACAGGTTGGACTGCCCCTAATTGCTTCACTGTAGTCGGTTACATGCACCGTACTCAGTGAACTAAAGTAAAATAAAATACTGTGTCCCTTGCTAGTTCATAAGTACTAACATCTTAGTTCATAGGTAAACTAACAAATGAATGGATCTATTTTTATATGAAAATAGATAATTTAATTCAATAATAATTTAAATACCCAGTCCTGATGTTTATAGGTATATGTTCCTCCAAAATATTTGAATTCGCTTTGAATTTCATATCCTGGAGCATAGTGGCTGGTAGCCATAAAAATACGGCTTTTCGTGAACAAATGATTTCCTTCGTCATGGTTGTTTCTTAAGAGGCTGACAACACCCGATGACCTTCAAATTGACTTTACTTAAACAGTCATATAGCTATAACTACTTGTTTTGGAAAAGTAAAAAAATATATGTTAATATTCATCATATTTAAAAGAACTTGGTTAATTCTAATACACGATTGGACGAAATCGGCTCGATAGAAAATAATTCCAAAGTTACATCTTAAAATAAGCTTTAAACAATTGCACGTCTTTAATTTCTTGGCTTATATGTCTGTAATTAGGGACAAAATTCCACCACAATAATACTAAAAACTTCGTTGCCTTATATTTCTCAATTAATGCATAGTTTTTTTTTATTCATCATTTTGCAAAATTTGCAATGAGCTCCCATACTAATCGTTACGCAGTGTTTCTCTTTCACTCGCGCTGAAAAAGATAGGGAGAGAATTTAGCTCTTATCATCCTCTTAAGGGGCTACTTTGAAAAATTATAGGTTTTGTCAAACGCTCTAGTGATTAAACGGGGAAAAGGGCTGAATTTATTTTCGTATATATATTATTAGACTATATACTCTTGTTTTTGGCACAAGCCGAAACACGATTGCTGAAAGTTGCCTCGATAGAAAAAAAATCCGAAGTTGGGTCCTTTTTCCCCTTATTTTTCTTAGCTTACGTAAACTATAAGAGATTAAGCAATATAACTAAGTAAAAAATATGGTATTCTGGTTTATCTAAAAAGTCACAGAAGCAAAATTAGACAAAACTTTATAGATTCGCTTATTTATCGTAGTTTAGTCAAAAAGTCTGATCCTTAAGAGCGCTGCGTCTCTTTCTTTCGTGCATGGGAGCCATAAACGTGTCTCTAACGAATGGGCGTGGCTTGTCCAAATCGAGGAACGGCCTTAAGCCCCAAGGATGGATTTGAGAAGAGTAGCCACCAAGATTTTTGATGTAATTTTTTTGGGGGAGGGTCTCAACTTGATCTTGATATCTACATGATTTGTACAAAAACACACATCTACATCAGTCATCATTGTAGTCTACATCAGTTAAGCTACACAGATAGAAATAATATCTTAATTCAAAACGCAAAACTCTCTTGCACGCGGTTTCTTAAAGAGAGTAATAAATACCTTAGACCAATAAACATGACTTGAGTTAAAAATATCATGATTTTTAAAAGAAGAATTAAAATTATTCACCTTTAGCTTTACCCATTTTTAAAGCGAATAGTAATAATTTGAGTTAAGATAATAATTATTTACGGCAAAAAAGCACCAAAATTTTCCTTTAAGAGTTTTATGTGTTTACGTCAAAAGCGATTAGTTCTTGATTTGATGTTTTCAATCTACAGCTAAGAGCCCAAGGCTAATTCAAAGAAGTAGCGCCAAAAGTTTGATTTGAGATTTTTAAGTTTTTAGGCAAGAGAGATCAATTTTTGCTTTGATGTTTTCAACCTACAATCAAGAGCCACAGCTATTCCAAAGAAGAAGCACATAATTTTTGCTTTGAAACATTTAAGTCTTGGACGTTAGTTACCCTGCGCATCAATAGATGTCTCTGCGTGTAGGTTAGAACACGCGAACGTCTGTTCGACGTAACTTCATGACCCTCGGCGCTTTACCCGGGCTTATTTGAGATTCACAATAGCAATCTCAGCTCTAGTCAATGCGATTATAAATTGTGAGTATATAAATAATCATAATTTATATTTGTATTATCTACTTTTAGTTAAACTTCCTTTCTTGGGATTAGTCCCGAGAAACACAGTTTCTGCTACTAGCTTTTTAAGTAGTGCACTGAGACACTAAGGCGATTATCACACTGACGACGGATCCGCATGCGGCGCCGGTGTGCGAGCGAGATAGCGCTATACACATGCAGAGCGCTATCTCGCTCGCGCACCGGTGCCGCATGCGGATCCGCGCCAGTGTGATAACCGCCTTAGAAAATGTTATTGTTTGTTTCAAGTAATCGATTTCATACGCCAAGAAATTTTAGATCTTGGTGTGAAAATATCAAATTTTACATCAAGTAACACATGTTCTTGAACTAATGCGTTTTCTTGTTTCCGTGGAGAAATTCAATTCTCAATTTAAACTATGAGTCTTCATCCAAGAAACAAAGTTTCTTGGCTTAAGTTCTTTATGTATTGCACTAAGACACATAAAGTTCAATTTAAAAAAAATACAATACAAAAACAAAATTCAAACGCCCTTCGTGAGAATATTAAGCTATTTTAAAAAGAAGATTTTTATATCTCGGATAAAGTATTGAATTTATTAGGTTAAGTAATAAACTTTGAAACATTTTATATCTTAAAATAAAGAATTTTATTTTTTCCTTATATGGGAAACTGGATATCTCTTGATCCAAATAGGTTTCTTTGGTTGAAGAGATTTTTTCTATCTGTGTACTAGTTTTTGTACAAATCGGGGATGCCGAATTCATATATCATTTTAATACCGTTCCGAAGCAAAAACATGTAAAAAAACTTACTTAATTTGGAGTTTCTTATTTCAAAAAGAAAAAAAAAATCTTAACTTAAAAAGCCCTAAGTTTAAGCTTAGGTATTGAGAGCCCGTAAATATCACCTTTAATTTTGACATTATATTTTTATTAAATGAATGAATAATGGGATTAATGGGGCTCTCAAAAGCATCTTTTATTTTTTCATGATTCATAGTTTTTTTAAAGGTTATATTGTAATTTTTTCCATGTGAAATAAGAAATTCCAAATTAAGTACTTTTTTTATTTTACAAGTTTTTCTTCGGAGCGCTGTCAAAATGATACCTAAAATGAATTCGACATCCCCGTTTTATACGAAAACGATACCAAACTTGGCCTAGGGCTGTATTCTAACTTTAAAACCCATTTAGGAACGATTCAACTTCAATATTAATTACATTCCATGCTGCGCAGTACCTACTATAACAACATCGACATTTTTTATTCGGACATACTTTCATTCATCACTGGACCCATCCACAAACGACATTGGCTAATCCTTATAAATTGATTCATTACTGTTGGAAGATTTGTAAATAAATTCTGATTCAGTCGCGTGTAGCTTAACTGATATCAATATAAAGTTGAGAGTCTCCCCTCCCCCGAAAAACTTACATCAATAATTTTGGTGGCTCCACTTCTCAAATCCATCCTTGGGTCCTAAGGAACAATCATGACGAGGGAAAACTTCTGTTCACGAAAAGCCGTATTTGACTTTTTTATGTCGTGTGTGAGTGCAACTATATCATCTATCAAACGGAAGCAGAGTTACTTTTCAGTGTTCAATTGCCGAGCAAAACGTATGGTACTACCTGCTTCGTAAGTCATGATGGCGCTAGGTGGTTTGCCTGAATTACCGGACCTTGATTTTTAACAGTTATTATGACAGACCACGTTTAATTTGGTCCCTGGTATTGTCAATTGGCGAGACACCGGCCGGGGATTGATTAGCCCATCGACTATCGCGGGACAAATCTACGTTGAACGGTTAAGGGGGATAGGAACACTTTAGTTCCTGGAATGCAAATTAGCGATGAAATTCCTTTCAAAAACAAGCATAGCTCCCTTAAGGCACCGTCAGACTCGCGCGTTTTGTTATAGTACTATCCCTTACGGGAAATGGCCGAAGAAATAGTTTGCAGCTGGTAACCCTTACCAATGTTTAGTATGTTGTCAGGCAAGGTACTGGGACCCCAAAACTGCCGAGAGACGGTGACGCAGGTGAAAGTCTCCTGCGTACTCAGTTTACGCAACGCGTACGCAGCCGTTTTGATGACGTCATTACGCGGGAGAAGCTGTAACCTACATCACCGTCTCTCGGCAGTTTTGGGGTCCCAGTACCTTGTCCGACAACATACAAAAAGTTGGTAGGGGTTGCCAGCTGTGAACTATGTTTCCCGTAAGGGAGCGTACTATTTCGCATCACGCTCGCGGCCCGCTGACGCCGCGCTCACTACCTACGCGCGCACGTCGCTCGAATAGTAGTATGAAGTGTCTCCTTTAAAAATAATTCTTATGCTTGACCAGATAATTTATGACCTATTAAACTTTTAATTTTCGATAAATATGCTTCCAAACTACTCCTCGATGAGGTAAGTGATCATAAGGTCCATTATAAACGTATGGCTAATTTTCGAAACCAGGTTAACGAAACTGAGAAAATGAAGGACAGTTTAGATAAGGTACAAAAATATTTATATCAAGTCACGTGCCTAGGTGTTGAGAATCCAGCGTTAAAATTATCAATTAAGCAAAATACCTCCTAAGCCTAATGAAAGATATGTATTATCACCGCTTTGTAGCTAAAAATAAATCTGACGTCTCTAAGCCATACGCTAAATAAGCTTCCACTTAACTTGGCATAATTCCAAATTAACGTGGTGCCTTCAGTATAGCTTTCAGGATTAGGAAAAGTTGCTACAATCGCTCATTGAGTATAAGAGTCGAGCGCTCAGACGCTGCCAGCCTACCAGTGCAAAAATGCATACAAAAATTATGAATTTATTCATAAATTGGGTATGTTATTCAGCAGCTTATAGTACAGTGAGTAGCAGAAGTTGTTAAGCGGTTGGGGAGTTCAAAATAACCTTCACGCGCTTCTATTATTTTTACAATATCGTGATCGTGACTAGCTCATTTTGGCGCTTAGGCGGTTATCACACTGGTGCGGATCCGCATGCGGCGCCGGTGTGCGAGCGAGACAGCGCTATACACATGCAGAGCGCTATCTCTCTCGCGCACCGGCGCATGCGGATCCGTCGTCAGGGTGATAATCGCCTTATCTACACAGATTGCTGTGCTGTCGTCTACACAAACATACCCTCAATGCAGAAAAAATAGCTAAGCGGGAAGGGTGTTCAAAATTACCTGGACACGACTTTATTGTTAAGACAATAAGAGCGTGTGTAGGATATTTTGAACACCCTACTCGCTTAGCTACGTCTGCTGCTGACTGTACCACCGGGCGGCTTCTCATAGGCCCGGGCCACAGGAGATAATCTGACACCTCTGGGGTTGCAGGCATCCATAGGCTGCGGTAGCTGGCTTACCATCAGGCGGGCCGTATGCTTGTTTGCCATAATCGTGGTATAAGAAAACAATCTAGGGGCTGTCCATAAATTACGTCATCGATTTTTGACGATTTTTGACCCCCCCCCCCCCTAAAATGATCCAAAGATTATGCTTCGAATGGCCCCGTTTCCTCCTACGTTATGCTACCATCATCCGATGTCCAGAACCCCCTCCCCCCCTATTTTTAAATAACGTAATTTATGAATAGCCCCCTAGCTTGGCCACGTGTCGTAAACCAGTCCCGTGAGGCAATCGCATCAGGTTAGCCCGGCTGTAAATTACATCTAGATTATTTACTGTAAAATAAACATCAAGTATGGAGCATTATACTTCTGTAATTTAACCTTAATGTGTGCTGATGAAAAATAATATAAATTTTCTTATGATCGTCGCAAAATTCGCAACGCATACATATTTTTCATATCATTTCACTTCGTTGTAATATCATTTCACATGTACTACTGTTTTCACGTCATTTGGCATAACTACACCTACGTGGTTTCGGTTCACTGCGTCATTACATTAGGCTACATACAGTCAACGCCTAAAATATGTAAGTATACACTTTTGGGCCTTATTACAATGGAGTAAGGTGTAAAAGTGTACATATATTTAAGGCGTTAACTGTACACGGTGTTTTGTATCGTGAGATTTGTATATTCATATTATAGCCTCCTAATTAAGGTCCAGGCGTAGAAGGCAAACTTCCAAAAATTGTCAGTTGATTCTTAATCTAAAAGTTAAGAAATAGAGTTGACATTTCACTGAGTGAAAATTTAACTTAACAAAGTAAATAGTACTCTTGTTTTAAATTACATCGAGCTCAAAAATTACTATAAGTAGGACTTTGAGTCTTCGGAGGCTAAGGTAATATGAAAGATACTAAGCGGATGGTTCGATTTTGTGAGGCTGATACTTTTTCCAATAGCCGTGTCCACACCTGGCGCACCGCCTCGGGAGGAAATTGCCGCGGAGCTCGGCTAGTGTGGCCGTGCCTCGGCCGAGGCAAACGCACGCGCGGCCGCAATGCTTCGGGCGAGGCACGTCCACACTAGCCGAGCTGCCAGCGCCAGGTGCGCCAGGTGTAGAAACGACTATTGATTAAGTATTTATTCAAATTTAAATCTGCCAGCGCGTAATGGCTGCTTTGCATGATGGACCATCATAGGGGCGCAGCTATACGTTAGAGGAAGCTAACTATATTGCGATCTCGTTCCGTCGTATGGCTGCATCCCTATGGCCCATCATGTAGAGCGGCCATTTATTTATTTATCGTATGACTACACCACTGGATATATAAAGGCATTTCTTCTTTCATATTTTAATAGTAGTGAGAAAATAGATGGTGAAGAAATTCCAGTGAGTGCTGCGGGGTCCAGATGGGGCAGTGCAGCTGCCAAGTTTGTTACTCCTTTAGCACCAACCAGGGATCAAGTGTAGGGTTGTCTTGTGTTTCCTACGGACGCAGAGTAAACATTGATCCGTAAGAAGATACGACGCGAAGCTCGCGAACGTCGCCGGCAGCTATTCCGTACCGTGAGACGGAAAGACGCAGAATCGAAATATATCGTTAATATATGGATTTTCTAAAACTGACGTTAATTTTGAGGTTTTTGTTCGGAGATCAGGGGTTATGTTGAGTGTTGGACTCACACACTTGACGTGCAATGGGAATTATTTTAAATTCAGTGTCGAACTCCGATCTTGTCAACAAGGGAATTTCACCTTTATTACCATATCTTAGAGTATACGATTTTGAAGATAATTTGTAAGTATTATTAGATGTCACTGATGTCAGACAAATGACGGATAAACTTGTGACGTTTAATTTGATCAAACCAATCAGAAAGCAACCTTGTGTTTAGTTATTAAAGATTATATTTGTTTGTTATATCTAAGCTGATACGAGGTTGCGGTTGATACTTTAGAAGTATTAGATTAGAGGACAGATATATTTCTAAATAGAAGCAACATCTGTCATAATCTGTACGATTATTTCTCTACAATATTTTAACTGAATTTAATTGAAGACTACAATTTTTTCTTTCAATAGATGTATGTATACTCTGTGTACCTACATACAAAGTTAGATAACTAGTAGTCCGCCTCGAACTGAGAACTCGCGATTAACTTGCAAACAGTTGAAGACTAGGGTCTTGTTATATTGGATTTTTTTCTCCTTCTAGCTCCATAACCACTTGATCGATCCTGCTCATATACGAACTTACAAATTTTATGTATCTCTGCTACAGCCCCAAGAAATTTCAAAAAGATCAGAAAAACGTTACTAAAGTTATCGTCAGACAAACTATTGAAATCAAAAAGCCATCCAAATGTCGAGACGTCCCAGTAGCCAGGTGACAGTTCGGTCTGGAGTTGTTTTCGCTTACGCTCCGCGAGTTCGATTATGTATAAGAAATAGTACAATATAAGTATAAAGTAAAAAATATTTGGTCTAGGGTTCGAAAGAATGTCACCTTACAAAAATAATATATACTTAGGTATTCTCTATTATAATCATGCCAAAAACTTTAAAAAATTCTCGGAACACAATATTTAATCTCGTAACACAGTTAAGTTAATATACGATAGAAGAGCGCCGAAATAAGATTAAAATGGTATAATGGCGTGACAAGAGCTTTTTTAATATCTCATGGCGTAACCTAGCCGAAACTATTATGAAAACCCTTACGGCTACCTACTGTACAGCTCGTAAGCGCTTGTGTGCTAGTTAAAATTTATATATCTTACCTACTAATCGTTATATATACCTATATGTCTGTGAACCGAAGCCAAATCTCCGTGTAATTCCGATCGTCCTGCTCTAATTGGGAACAAAGGTATTATTTGATCCAATTCCACTTGCAAATTAGAGGCAGTTGGGGCGGGATCTGGTTTAACCCGGTATTCTATTGATTTGATAGACACTTTAGGTACAGTCAACGCCTAAAATATGTATACACTTTTGAACCTTATTACAATGGAGTAAGGTGCATAAGTGTACACATATTAATGGCGTTGACTGTACAGCAACTAATGCTTATTTGGAAATAAATTGCAGTCGGATATATCTTTATCTATGCCCAAAAGAGAGGTTTGGGCAGGGCTCGTAACTGGTTAAAGCAAAAAACCTCGAAATAACCAAATATACATATTTAATTATTTTATGGTATTTATGTAAAACCCGATGTTGTATTTAGGTTTTCACTTCATATTATAGGATTTATCGACTAAATATGAAACAGTAACGAAAGAACGATATAAAAAAAACCGGTACCGTCAAGTCTGGCGACTTTGCCAAGGGTTACTAACTTTGCCACCAGCAGAGTGCATAAGGTAATCCTTTCATACCACCGACAACGTATATTTTTTAGTGTTGTGCCTACTTTTAGTAGAAAATATGGTTATCAATTGGCAATATTATTATGAATGAGACAACACCACGGCAACCATTTTCTTACCATTTCAGTTCCAAATTCGTCACTCACATAATCATAAAAGTTAGTGCTCAAGAACTTTAAAAAGTTTAGAGTATAAACATCGCATCCAGGTACGTAAATTTTAGATATTATGTTATTTAAATGGTAAGGAATGAATTGATTACCTTATAAATGCCGTAGTGTTTGAATTGAGTCCCATAATTGTTTGGCAAAGTTACCAGACCACGCCGACTAATATGGGAGGGCATCTTTGCCATGTTTTGTAGCGGCCTAGGGTTGGTACACAGGCAAAAAATTTAAATTACATTTTTCATATAATAGATACTTTTTAGGGTTCCGTAGCCAAATGGCAAAAAACGGAACCCTTATAGATTCGTCATGTCTGTCTGTCCGTCCGTATGTCACAGCCATTTTACTCGGAAACTATAAGACGTATCATTATCAAATTCTTACATAAAGTGTATTGTGTGTGCAGCTACTTAGTTTTGTAGAGAAATTGCTAAAAAAAATATTTTTAGGGGGGCACTCCATATGTGTAAGTAATTATCAAAAAAATTTTTTTTGCGAAATATCAACATGATGCACATCAATCGATAGGTGTCTAAAAATAACAATGTTCAAATAACTGAGATTTCTTTGAACATTTTTTGATTAAGTGGATATTTTCAGAAATAATCGCTCCGATAGTCATAAAAATTGTGTCCCCTCCCCCTGTAACTTTTGAACCGTAAGTCCAAAAACTATGAAAAAAATCAAGATAGTACCTTTTAATATTCTTTCAACCAAAATTATTTTGAGCATTATCGGTATAGGCATTTTTGAGTTATCTCCAAAAAACTACGAACTTAGGCAGATACGACCTTGCGATAATAATTTATTCGATATGGTCTAAGAGCTGGCCACGTCAGATGTGACACAATAATGAGAGTTTTGTAACCAGTCCAAACAGATTGC
The DNA here is from genome assembly GCA_911728535.1 of Pammene fasciana. Taxonomy (NCBI): domain Eukaryota; kingdom Metazoa; phylum Arthropoda; class Insecta; order Lepidoptera; family Tortricidae; genus Pammene; species Pammene fasciana. The sequence goes on along the minus strand of OU452276.1, from coordinate 18,711,661 downwards.
ATAACAATCCCTATTGCTAGATCCGGGCATCTGGCAGCTTTTAATGGGTGGAGCACAGAGTAACAGACCAACAAAGTTTTTAAGTTGGAAAAAAGTTATACCGAAATAGGTAAAAACTGCTGAAGTTGTATCATTTATAGAGAACAGGGCCTATATTTTAACATTAGAATCACAATTATTTGTGATTGGTTTTGTTGTTAACAATTGTATACAGAGTGTATGTTTTGTTTAAGTAAAAAAAAACACAAAGTTAACTGTGACATACTTATTTTATTGGTAATAATTACTACATATGTATAAGTGTTTTGTTTCGATAATACTTTTGTTAAGAGGCGACGAGGCAGTTTGTGACGAAGCCCTTTTTTAAATATCTATCATCAAATTTAAATAGGTACCTAGGTAATCACAATTATTTACGAGTGGACCTGTGATAGGCCTCTTAAAGAGTTTTCTATGTTTCGTTTTTGATAATATTTTAATTAAGGTGTCTTTTATGTTTTTCCTGAGTACTTATGTAACCTGATTACTCGTATGTAACAAAATAAATAAGTACTTAAATAATTAATATTTTTTCATTTGTGTCAACCCTGACCACATTCACTGACTGAAATTTTCTTAAATGGGTGATCAACTTTGCCACTTTTGCTGTATCTTTTTTTGTAATAACATATCATTAAGGATCAAATTCCGAAACTATTGTATCCTAAATACTGAATATTCTTTACTAATATTGTAAATACAATTAAATTACTATACAACGTAAAAATGCAGTTTTTTTTTTACTCGTAAAAGCTTATTATCCGTCAGTTAATTTATAAACCATCTTATTTATGCACGCGTTGATAAATATATTATGTGTCGCGTCATTCATACCTCAGTGGTTTCATATGAATTTTCGTTAAAAATGTACTATGACTTTTCAACACCTGTGAAAAGTGGCAAAGTTGCCAGACTTGACGGTATAATAAATGTCATCTCGTTTATTGTGGTAATTAGAACACGTCTCGGAAAATATCATCACCTTCAACTCTGAAAGTCTTGGATTGGAACCGGCTGATTATGGAAGTACCTTAGTAAGATTTATTTTGAAAAGTTATTAATTTAGTTTAGTATTGGTACTGTAGTACCTCTGTATATTTAGTTATGTAAGTAAATGTTTTTCTTTTGAAAAGTATGTACTTGGCCTACTGCTACAGGATGTCCCAGAAATCGACGTCAAGCCGTGAATGGATGATAGACCAAGTTATAACAGTTATCAGAAAAAATACAAAAAAAATCTATCACATGTTCTTCAAAAATTATGGTCACTTTAAAAATGTACTAGAATATTCACGCCCTGGTCTCTTAACTTCTAGTAAATTTATGACCATAATTTTTGAAGAACATGTGATAGATTTTTATTTGTATTTTTCTGATAACTGTTATAACTTGGTCTATCATCCATTCACGGCTTGACGTCGATTTCTGGGACATCCTGTATATCGTATTTTTTCTTAGAAGGAACATAACGCTGTGGTGATTTATTTAATTAATGGTCATCCGCAAGGCGGCGATGCGGTTCGCCACCCATCACGTCTCGTTCTTCACGGGGGCGAAAAGTGGCTCACGGAGAGCCGTTTGAAGTGGCCGAGTTGCTGTAAAAAATAGTTAAATCACTATATGTAGGTGTGCCTATAATAGTTGAAGAGTTCCCTCGATTTCTCCAGGATTCCATCATCAGGCCTCGACTTGGTGACAATGAGACCATCTAGGGGTTATACCCGTTCGAGGGTCGTTCTCGCGTTTCGTGCAAATCGGTATTATATGAGATTTACCAAAAACCTTGTGATGTTTTAGAGTAACTGTTAATGCAATGTTATTAGATAGGGTCTAGGGTATATTTATCACTATAAAGCAAATGGTAAAAGGTGTTAGTTTTCTGTATATCTGTAATAAATACCCCCTTTTTTCATTCATCTCTACATGAAACTCGTGAAGGTATAACTTTAGCTTTAAATTTGACCTCAAAAAATTTGCAATAGAATCCTCGTTGTTTGTCCAATCAACAACTAAATAAGTTAAGATTTTAATCATATAATATTAGCATCTGGATACTAACAACTAAAATTTTACAGCCATATAAATGTATGGTTCCAACAATTTCTTCATTACCGCCGCGAGAAAGAGATTATCTATATTTCGGTATATAGAGACGATGTATAGCGGCTACCGTCGGTAAAATATATCGTTCGTGGCTCAGTTCGCCTCTTGCTACCGCAGGGTACGCCCTTGTGTCACTATTGGCGAACTTTCGTAGATTCTCTGGTGTCGAAAAGGGGTGTGGTACGAGTTTTAATTCATCGCCATCCAGCGATTTATACAGTAAGTACCAAGTGTAACACGTTGTAATTATACCTATTATGTGTGTTTTTAAGTTGCCTTGCACGTGGCTTATTCTGGAAATTGAAGGTCAGATATCAATCGACTTAGGCAGCCAAAACTACTAAAACTTCATTCATATCTGTTTCATTCACTTCTTTTCCTTCCAATTTTAGAAGGGAAGGTAATGAATGAATTAAGAAGGTAATGATAATTATGTTCGAGGTTATACATTCAAAGAAATTAACGAAAATGAAGGCATAGACAAAATAATCTTCTGATGTTAAAAAAATTTATAAAGAGGTGCCAGGTCTGGATTCATAGTCTGAAAACGACACACCTGGTGAAATACCGAAGTTTGATGAAACAAATACAGAAAAGCTACCTACTCGTATACTCGACGACTAAACTTATGATCAGAATCAGGACTCCCCGACCATTCGAAACATTATTAATATAGATGATGCTGCACTCCTCGACCAAATTGATGACCAGACTTTTCTGGAGACAAGCAAAACAGATTCACCTAATACAACCATAAATGCCATACCCATACCATAAATACCAGAACCCATAAATAAAACGGCAGAATATCTCCTTAAGTCACAATATTGCCAAACGTTAAATTTGATTGGCAGAACTCTAAATTTTGTCTAAAACCTAGAGCTTCAATCCGGTCAACACGAGTTCAAAAAATGTATATCTGGTACTACCACAAAATAAAAAATATACAGAAGGGCCGCTCCCGCCGTTCTTGAAAATACATACCTAAACTTGCCCGACTCACTAGGGTTGCTTCTGTATTGATTCCGAATTTTAAAAAGGAGTAGGTAATATAAGTTTACAGAGATACATACATCGATTCGTTAATACATACATCTTATCATGTTTAAATTCCCTAGAGACTGCTTGGATGTTAAAGAGCATCAAATATCCATTAAAGGTCTCGACACCACACATGACGAAGACTGGAGCGTAATAACTTGTTACAACTAACAAGTAACTAGCTCACGACATAACAATGATAGTGATCCCACTAAAACAGAAACGTGAAAATAGTTCGACAAAAACATAAATGTAAAAAGGGTGCCAAGTTCAGCGAAAAATAGTTTAAATCTAGAAGGGTTACACGTTCCATAATTATTTTGAATAACAATTTTGTGTATGTCCACATTCAAATACTTTAAATTAATATTTTCTTTAATGATGATTTTTTAACTTGTCATCTTCAAAAATTTAAAAACTTTTATAATGCAAGTAATATATCAAGCAATAGTGGTAACTGTTTTCAAAACAAGAAAGTGTATATATAATAGTAAAAATGTACCTTTGGTGTGTGTTCTTAACGTAGATTGGTAAATAAAAGAATATGGTTTAATAAAGTATTATTATTTAAAAAAGGCACAGGTTTTATATATTACTGACTGAGAAGTATTTTCTTCGATTGCGACATTGCTTAAATGCGCGATTGTTGTATTTTAAAGTGTAGTACAGTCGCATTCTCAGATAAAGTTTCTTTAAATATATGATGGGGAAACATGTGCAAGGCATTGAAAAAGATATATTTTGAACTGCTTTAAAAATATCCTTCAGTACTTTACAGTTTATATATTTTTTTTTAAAATATGATGCGAATTTATCTTCCAATGCTTCAACAAACTTCACAAAATTGTCTTGCGGTACAATCAACAAAGTGCTTCCTCCATCTTTACAATAATCTTTGTAACGAATAAATGTCGTATCTTGCGTGTTTAATGTACTGGCCTCACTTAAATACGATTTGAAAAGACTGCAATTCTTGTGCTGCTCAAAACATTGTTTTAATAAATACCCACATGTGTAAACCAATGCGTTTTTCTCGGGCAAATCAAATGTATTATAATCCGATGATGGTATGGGTGGATTGCTGTTGTTCTCTCCTTGTTGTGATACTTCAGGAACATTTGTCAGTTGTTCACTAGAAGTTGATTGTTGCTCGTCGCTAGCTAAGCTTGAGTATAAATTGTTACCTTCAAGCAAAATATCTGACAGATCATCGCTGCAGTTGCCCTGTTTAGAGTGTTTGATAATAGTTATAAAGAAAATTTTTCGAAATGCCGAAACAAGTTGCCAACTTGTGGGTTCCGTTGAATTTCCGTTACGGGTGCGCACTCTACCAAAAAAATTCTCCAAACAGTCTTGGTTCAGTCGCCTTGTCATAATGTAACTGTAGCCTTCTGATTTTAAATCCTCGAACAAAAGCAAAATAGATCTTAAGGTAATTTGCATACCTTCCAAAAACTTAACTCTCGAAGTAGCGTCTTTACCCGTTTTTGGACTAATTAATTTCAATGATGCAAAAAAATTCATCATTTCGTTAAGAAAGGAAATCTGAAGCACTGTACCACTGAAGGCGTGTTGGTATTCAGTAGAGCCAAAACGAATAGACGAATTTAAAAAATCGAACACATTATTCATAATTCTAATTAGCTTTATTGTGCCTTCGGCAGTTGAATCGATCGCACCAAAATCTTTGTATGTTGATAAACCTGCTGCCACTGTAGCACTTAGTACCTGCACAGCCAACTTCACTTTCATTTTTTCAAAGTTGGTAGGCTTAATGTGACTTTCCGTTAATTTTGGGGCAGACCTCACCTGTTGAGTTTTATCTTTCTCGTAAAACTGAATGATGTGATCCCACTTGGCTTCATAGTTATCAAATTTGAAATTGTAGTTGATTAAATTATTGCGCACAAGTTTCATCAGATGAGGAGCATCAAAGATATAAAAAATCTTATTAGAATCCACAAAAAAATACGGAGTTTCAATGCTGACTTGTCTTTCTTTGGCGCTGCTAGTAAAGTCTGAACCCATGTCTGAAACTAATACTCGTATTTTGAAGCCAATTTCAATAAGCTTTCTGATGAGTTTATCTATCCATTTTGATAAGTCTTCAGAATTTTTACACTTGGATAATAATGCAAATCCTACAGGCTGCTTGTAATTTATGAAAATTCCATGTATCATTGCCACTAAAGCATATAATGCTGGCTCTGGAGATTGTATTCCATCTATTTCATGAAAACCATAAATTTTGTCCTCTTTTATGTTATAATATAAATTAGCCTTTAGGCTCATCGAATCTATGACAAGAGAACAGTTTCTCTCCATATCAGTCATACTATTAGCTTTGGTTTTGAGAACTTCCATTATATGACAATTTACTTTTGTATTAATTGGCATGTACATTCGCTTGAGCGTAGTTTTGCTCGGCATATTTAGTAAACTTTCACTTAAGAGATTGTATGCCTGTGGACTTGTATAAAACAAATTTAGGCAAAATACTTTATAATCTGTACTGTACCTATTTCCAGAAGAATGAAATTTTAATTTTGCTTGTTCTTTTACAACTTTAGATAAGTTTTCGGTAAGAAACTTATCACACAATTTATGAAACAAGTTAATACCAGTTTCCGGTGCAGCCGTTGTTTTTAGTCTCTTCTTACACTCAAGAATATCGTTTTTCAGCTTTCTTTTTCGGGGAGAATTAGCAGATAGATGAGATGCTGTTTGTGAACTGGAGTGACGTTGATCTTTTTCATATTGTGTACTAGATTCGCTAGTCTCTACAGTTGCTTGTGATTCTTTATTTTCATTTTTTTTGACAGGTAGCAAAAGTTTAGGGTTTGTGCCTTTTTTCAGGAGAGTTCGGTTCGATGTCTTTATTAAACAATTAGTTTCGAAGTGGGACTCACAAACTCGGAGATATGTAGACCCTTTGTTGTTTACATCTTCTCGATCAATTAAACTTAACCACAAGGTTCGTCTGAAAAGAAAACATTTGATTTTTAATATGAACTGGTAAGTAATTTTTTGCAACGAAAATAGCCTAGATAAAGAAAACTTTACTGCAAGTGACGTGTTATTTGGGATTTAATGATTGGCGTTCTCTCTTGAACTTGGCTGGCGCACTGCCGTGCTTCAAAAAAAACTTTACTGTAAGTAAAATGTCATTTGGGGTATAATGACCGGTGTTCTCTTCTGAACTTGGCAGGCACACTGCCGTGCACCTAGATAAAGATAACTTTACTGCAAGTAAAATCTTATTTGGGGTTTAACAACTGGAGTCTCTAAAATGTAAGTAAGCTATTAACACTGCTTTTAACAACTTATAATAGAAAATTCTCCAACATTACATTTAAATATGAACCAGCGTATCTTGGTAAATAAATTGATGCGTGACCAGCTTCGAGTTGTGAGTTGTGGCCGGCGGCGGTCGAGAGCGCCAAGAAAGAATATAACTAATTAGGTACCTACTTAACTAAACCATAATACCTAAATACTGGCGTTTTACCAGCGAACGATAAGATGAATGTGTAATGGTTTATCGTCGTTATCAAAGCGACTAGTTCCAAAAATTACCTACCTAACTATGAGAAAACAGTTTGATTTACCTTTCAATATCGTTTGGAATTTTGAAAAAAGTGTAGGCACAGTTTTTTGTTGTATTTAAACAACCAAATACACTGCAACTATAATAATAACGGTTGTCCATTTTGACGTACCTACGTGACACAAAGTACCTACGTAGCGGCGGGGACGTCAAGCGATCAACGCGCGCAGCCGCGCTAAGCTCTGTCCGAGATCGTCCGAGAATGCCTGTAAACGTAACGTCTGTGTGCGTGCGGCGAAAAATGCCAGTTTATACTAAGCGGACCCTCTGCTCCGGCGCGCGCCGCCGGTGTTTACTTTGTGGTACTACTGAGCAGGAAATTTTCACAACGGATACTAAGAAATGATACTATACTTTACTTACTTACTTACTGCAGTGGCGCAGCGACCCAAAGTGGATCTTGGCCTCCGACACTAAAGATCGCCAGGCTTCTCTGTTCACAGCCGTTTCTGTCCATCAGTCAAAAGCGCCCAGCTTTCCAGCGGTACCTAGGACGCCCAGATGGCTGTCAAGTCGGCTGGCCAGAGTATGCTCTCCAGACAGCACGATCTTCACCCATACGAACTACGTGTCTGAGCCATCGGAGTCTGGCGGCTTTTGTTTCCCCAATGATGTTCAGCTCGGACACCAGATCTTCAATTTACTGGTTCTTACGGTGTTTCCAGGTTCCATCCTCTCTGCGAATGGGTCCCAGTATTTTGTGGTAGATTCTTTGCTCAGCCACCAGCAGTGCCTGTTCTTCTTTTTGAGTTAGTGTCCAAGCTTCCCATCCTTATGTCAATATTGGCCTTATAATGGTTTTGTATAAGCGCGGTTTCGTCTTTCTGATCATTAGCTTGGACACCAACACTTTGTGTAGAGCAGCTGCGCAACAAAGAGCGCTCTGGGTCTGGACCTGTATCTCGTCTTCCCTCTGGTTAGTATCAGTAACGATGCATCCAAGATACTTAAACCTATCCACCCCCTTGTAAGGTATATCCTACCGTGAGAAGTTTCCTACGAATCTTTGTGTTTCTGTATCTCTTCATATAAAGGTATTCAGTTTTTTCGTGGTTGATTCGTAGGCCAACCTTCACAGCTTCTTCCTCTAGTTTCTGGGCGGACCTGCAGACGCTTGCTTCAGTTTCGCCTATAAGTGCCAGATCGCCAGCATACCCTACAATCCGATGTCTCCCATTTAACTCTACTCCGCCATCAGGAACAGTGGCCTTCTTAATGATATATTCAAGCGCCAAGTTAAATAAGCTAAGGGAGAGCGAATCTCCATGTTTGAGCCTATTTTTAGCTTTAGGCTTTTCTGAAATCCACAAAGAGCACATTACAGCTCTGGGAACATTCCCACTTCTGACCAGATATGCTGAATTATGTGGAACACTCTTTCCCGTTAGGGCTGGAAGTATGGAGGTACGGCTTAATACTTCCATACTTCACTTGGCAGTTAGTCAATGCCAGGAGCTTTGTTATTTTTTAGCCTCATGATCGCCTTGGTGACTTCATCAAAAGATGGTGGGGGCACTGGTTCGTCATTGCTTTCTGCTGCTATGGAAGTGTTCTGACTTAACGGGCAGTTGAGAAGGTCACTAAAATAATTCCTCCACAGGTGTTTCTGCTTCTCTGGGTCAAATGTAAGGTTACCCTCATTATCTATTAGGGCCTGCGTTTTAGGTTGATAACCCTTCCTTGTCACCCTTACCTCACGATAAAAGAGTCTAGTCTCAGATGCCTTTATGAATATTTCCATACTTGATACCAAATCGTCTAGGTGTTTCCGTTTCACCTGCCTTATGGTGTTTTTACAATTTTGGCGCATCGTCGCATATTTAGCAACCCATATGGTGTCTTGGTCCGCTAGTATCTTAAGATGCCTTCTATCTTCCACTGCCTTTTCACATTCTGGGGTCCACCATTTACCGCGCTTAGTCTTTTTTCTCTTACCAAGTAACTTTAATGCTGTTTCCTTTATAATGTCTCTTGTTTTCTCCCATTTTATTAATCAGACAAATGTTTTAATCGATACTACCCACATAATTCTAATTACATTTATTTACATAGAAGTGAGTGTAATTAGATTTACGCGGGTAGAATTGTTTGAAAATTTGCCAAACTCAGGCGAGAAATAAGAAGAATATTAAAATATCTACTTACTTTAAGATAAATTTAATCATAAAAACTATAGGTAGGAACGCGAAAGAATTCTGACACGCATGAGCTGGTTTATAGTTGTCATTATCATAGAGTAACTTATATAGGTAGTAGAGCAGCACAGCCTAATAACTTTTTAAAGCTCAAGTCACTTGCGCCCTCTATCCGAAAGCTCCCTAAAGTTACCGTAAATGTAAGAGGAAATGTCACCTGCACTGCTACTCCATCTAGTAGCTACTAGTGTACTACTAGTACGCAGGCCAAGTCAGCTTGATTGTCCGTGCGCAGTGCTTTAGACACTTGTAGATGTAGATGTAGTGTAGGGACGCCCGGCCGGAATCAGGCGGGCTGTCGATCGCTGATCGCGTTCATTCAGCCCAGTTCCCTGGAGTTGGAGCTGCAGGTTACTGTCCCGGCTGCATTCCCTCACTATTCTCCTCGAATCTTCTTGTCTTCCTGCAGAACAGAAGGACATCCTTGAGATTGATACCCTTTAGTTCACATTCTTCTAACTCATCTTTCCCGAATATATTATGTCGCGCTGCCGCATACATAATGCATTCCGCTAGTAAATGTTTGCTGGTTTCCTCCTGGCCACAATGTGGGCAGGAGGAATCCCTTTCTATACCTATTACCTTTAGATGTCTGTTGAGGGTGTTGTGCCCGGTAATGATGCCGGTTAGCACTCTCAGACTGTTCTTACCTAGTCCTAGAAGATACCTGGCTCTCCTGTGGTCTATACCTTCCATCATCATTTTTGACTGCCTGCAGCCAGCTTCTTCCTTCCACCTTCTATTCGCTTCTATTTCTTTTAGCCTATTTATGACTCCTTTTGTCACTTCTGCTGACATTGGTAGTGCCGGTTCCGGACCTATGTATTCCTTCTCCGCTCCCTCCCTAGCCAGTTTGTCTGCTTTCTCATTTCCTGTGACTCCCTGGTGACCCGGTACCCATGCCACCGTTACTTTCCTGTGTTTACCCATCTCATTTAGCTCCTCCTTACACTCTCTTACTAGGGAGGAGGTGACCGACGTCTTCTTCAATGCTTTTAGTGCTGCTTGACTGTCTGTGTATATTACTACCGCACCAGTCTGCTGCATGCTTCCCTGGATTATCCGTGCACACTTTGTTATCGCACATACTTCTGCCTGGAACACGCTTGCATACCTGCCGAGTGGTACCGATACCTTCTCTCCTAGCTTTGGTATGACTATTCCCGCTCCTGCTAGTTGCGTCGAGCTCCTTCTCGAGCCATCCGTGAAGCAGACCGTCGTTGGATGTTCGACTTCTACCTTCCAGTTGTCTCTTTCTCCAATGTGTATTCTATATTTCTTGTCGAAGATCTCCTGTCTCTTTATGAGGTCGTTATTTACTAGTAACATTTCCATGCTGGATAGCGCCTCCCTCTGAATCATTGCGTGTCTTTTGTCCACGCAGCTACCTCTCCATTCTTTGCAGGCTTTCATCCTGTACCATTGTTCTGTAGCCTTCTTTTCCACCTCTATCTGTAGTTGCTTCATCCCTAGCATTATCTCCAGTGCATGCGTAGGTGTTGTTCTCATAGCCCCCGTCACCATTAGGCATGCCAGTCGCTGCACCTTCATTAGATCTTTTTGGTATTCCTTTATGTGGGTTCTATGCCACCATACTATCGCCCCATATAGCACCCTGGGTAGTATTATTGCCTTATAGATCCAGTCGATCATTCTAGGTTTCAACCCCCATTTTCTTCCTACCGCCCTTTTGCATTGGTACAGTGTTCTAATGGCTTTCGCCGTTTGCTCCTTGATGTGAGTTTTGTAGTTGAGCGTTCTGTCTAGAGTGACGCCCAAGTATTTTACCTCTCCCACCATCTCTAGTTCTTCCCCTTGTAACTTTATTGGTTTCATCCCCTCCTTCTTTCTTTTGGTTGTGAATAGCACAAGCTTCGTTTTCGACGGATTTAGATTTAGCCCTCTGTCTTTGCACCATCCTAGCACCTGTGTGATACTTCTTGACATTATGTCTCTGATGGTGTTTAGGTCTGTACCTCTTACTAACAGTACTCCGTCATCAGAGTATGCCTGCATATACACGCCTCCTCTGTTGATCTTTCTCACCAGTGAGTCCAGTAGAAGACACCACATCAGGGGTGAGAGGCATCCTCCCTGTGGGAATCCTCTTTTTGGACTTATTTCCTTTGATACTCCTCCTAGCTCCGCCCTTATCGACCTATCCTTGAGCATCCTCTTTATCCATGTTGCTACTGTTGGATTTATCCCTTCCCTCCTCAGACTTTCTTCTACGGCTTCAAATGATGCTTTGTCAAAGGCTCCCTCCACATCGAAGAAGCCTCCCAGAGCATATTGCTTTGCATCTAGAGCCCTCTCTATCCTTACCGCCAGATTGTGCAGGGCTGTCTCGGTTGATTTTCCTGTCATGTATGCATGCTGGTTCCCATGTAATGGGTTCCCACTGCTTTCCATCTTCTCTCTTATCGACTTGTCTGTCATCTTTTCTAATGCTTTCAGTATGAATGATGAGAGACTGATGCTCCTGAAAGACTTTGCCTCTTGGTAGGATTTCTTCCCAGGTTTCGGTAAGAACACCACTCTCACCTCTCTCCAGCTCCTAGGAATATACCCAAGTGCCATGCTTGCTCTGTATAGCCCTAACAGGTTATCTTTTATGATTCTATATCCTCTCTGAAGCAGTACAGGCTGTACCCCGTCTGGTCCAGCAGCCTTGAAGGGTGCAAAGGAGTTGATTGCCCACTCCATCCTCTCCTCCTCCGCAATCTCCATTGCCGCCTCCCAGTCCGCGGTGTTTTGCCCTATTTGCTCCCCTCTTTCCAAATCTTCTCTGCCGCTGCCTGTCTCTACCTTGTCTTCACAGTCCGGGAAGTGAGATTTCAGCATTATAGTCAGTATCTCTTCTGGTTCCGTGACTACTTGTCCCTCTATTCTCAGACTGCCCAATTGACACGATCTTTCTCCTGCTAGTAATTTTACAACTCGTGCTCCTTCTGAGTAGCTATTTATGTCCTCCGTGTACCTTCTCCAGCCCTCTCGACTGGACTTCTCCCTCAGTCTAGTGTACTGGTTTCTAGTTTCTCTGTATCTGTCCCAGCTTTGAGAGTCGTCCTTCTTCAGTGCCACTCTCATTGCCCTGCGTGTTTTCTTCCTTAAGTTTTGCATTTCTTTGTTCCACCATGGCTGTCCCTTTCCCGTCCTAACTAGTCGTTCTGGGCACGCCTTATAGTATGCTGAGATAATATCCTCTTTTAGTTTGAGTGCTCCTTTCTCCAGGTCCTCTATTTTCTCATATGTCTCTCCCGAGGTAGTCATCTTACTCAACTCCTCTTCATACTTGTTCCAGTCCGTTCTCCTCGGATTTCTGACCTTCACCTTTTCTAAGCGACATTCAACACTGTACAGTATTCTGCGATGGTCTGACATACTGTCCTCCTCGTCTACTTTCCAGTCCATTATTTTGTCGCTTATCCCTTTAGATGCTATCGTTATGTCCAGCACCTCTTTCCTTGCCCTGGTAACGAACGTTGGTGTGTTGCCTATGTTCATAATCTCCAGGTCATTACTAGATATGAATTCTAAAAGGGACTCTCCCCTATCGTTCGTGTCGGTGCTACCCCACACCTCATGGTGTGCGTTAGCATCACACCCAACGACAAGTGGAGTTCTCTTACCTCTATATCTGAATACCAGTTCTTCTAGCTTCCTAGTTGGCGCCTCTTCATCCCCCGGTAGGTAGCACGATGCCAGCGCCACCTTGTGTCTTGTCCCGCCGTTGGTAGTGAGGTAGAACTCGACCACAACTAGGTCTCTGTAACATAGTGTCATTAAGCAACCTATGTTTCTTATATTATTACTAACATATATGCATGATCTGGGAGGATGCTCACCATTCCTCTCATAATGAAGAACTCCCCCCAGATGTCCCAGGCCTGCCACCTGATTTCTCCATGCATATGGTTCTTGCAGTAGGGCTATGTCTACCTTCTCTCTCACTATGAACTGTCCTAACTCGGACATCGCGTCCTTACAATGTTGAAGGTTTACTTGACATATCTTTATTATCTCTTCTTTATTCTTTGTGTGTTTTTTTGTTTTTGTGTTCTGTGTATGTGTTGTTGTGTTTTCCATTATATGTAGTGTGTAGTGTGTGTGCTTCTACCCGCCTATTGTTGCTCGGAGAGCTCCCCCCGGACGACGTCCATACTCTCCTCTACCGTATTGACGTCGGCCGGAGCGGCACTCTCCTGCTCCGATGCGGTGGGTATTCTTGTGTCCTGATTGGGTCTTATTATCCTAGCCCTTACTCTGGTGGCCGAGAAGTATAATGTTTTATTTTTCTCCTCGCCCCAGTTCTCATCGACGCCGTCTGAGACCAAGAAGGTCAGTCGGGTCCCCAGCTCCAGTGTCTCTTTCCCTGCAGCTCGCCAGGACAGTATTTGCAGTTCCGGTCGTTCTGGGTTCTGAGCGTAAAGGAATTCCTTTACGAGCTCAGTCTCCAGTTCGCCCGGAATCCACACCTGCACTCTGGTCTGCTCTACCTTCCTCGCTATGACCTTATGCCCATTCAGCTCCCCGAAGTCCTGACCCAGCAGCCACTCCCTCGCCCCCGCCGTGGTCGCTGTCACAAGGAAGAATCCTTCCGACACCAGCCCCGACGTAGCAAATTGAGGGGCTACTAGGCCCGACTCCCCCTTCACTACTCTCACGACCACCTCCTCGATCATGCTCCCTAACTTTTTCCGGATGAGATTTGCCAGAGCCTCATCTACCGAAACGCCATCTTCTCGGCACACGGCCACAGCTAGACCACGGTTCGCCTTGGCAACGTTGCGTGGTCCCTCTGCGTCCCCCTTGCCTTGGTTCTGTCGTTTCGGTAGAGGACGCTCGGAGCATCCCTCATCCGTACTCTGACGTTTTATCTTCGGGCCGCGCTTGCTGGGGCCTGGATCAGAGATCCCCTTGGACATCACTACTCGATCTCCGATCCCCTCCCCAGCCCTCCCGGCCTTAATGATACGCCTTCTCTCAAGTCTGGCCCTCTTCCTCTCCTCCTTTGAGTGGTACTTTCGGAACCCCTCGCTGTCCACCGCCTCTTTTTCCTCCCCTTGGGTTTCCTTCTTAGGCGGCGTTTGGAGAAGTTTCTCCTCCTCTCCTAGTGACAGGCCTCCTAGACTCCTCTGGACATCCGGGGTGCCCTGCCTGGAGATGCTGCGAGACGGGGGGCCTCCTGACGGATTTCTCCCCAATCCCTCACTGCTATCCCTCGTTTCTGCCCTTGCAGGCTGCTTCTCCGCTTGCGCGGTTTTATTTTCTGCGTTATTCATTGAATTCATTTTTCCGGATTTCTGTGGGAAGAAGAACTTTAGAAGATCGTGGCAGTGCTCCCGTACCACGTCCCAGCCACATTGACACCTACGCGGGAAGCGCCACTTTCCCCGCGCATAGTCGTTACCGACAGCGATTGTGTCGATTGGGCTCGCAGGCATGAGAGAGTAGCTCCTGCGCCGCCTTCCTGTGGTGGGCCACCAGCGGCCCACGCAAAGAGTCTCTCCTGGATAGTCGCTTATGACTGCCCGGAGTACCCAGTGCGCACACACCGGTCTGCCCAGTCACTCCAGTTTCCAGTATGGGGCGGAGCTCACACTCCAGCCCGCAACCGGTCCCCAGATGCGGCACAGGTCCTACTCGCCCTCCCCTCGCCCGCTTGCGAGCCCAATCCACACCTACCCCCCGCTGTCCACAGCACGGGCTGTGAGGGCCCTCGGCACGTCCTCCCACCTTGACCCTGGGGGTTTCCATTCATCGTCTCTCACCCTTCACCTCGGCCTTGTTCTTCCATTCATTCATCCTTTCATCCCCTCTCACATGCTTCCACCATTCAGTGCCGCCCTCCCCCCTTTTGTCGGGATATTGGCAGCACCGGTAGACCATACCTTACTAAGGAATTTTCTACCGTTGCCCCCGGGATGCACCGTCCAGCGACCTACCCTTTCCCGTGGATCAAGATCACCAGGAATTGGTAGGCCCCTGGCACTCTTGGAGGTTTCCCGACCTAAGCACCCCGCTTTAGACACTTACTTTTAATGTTATTTTTTTTAAGAATGGTGTTTTTTCAATAAATACAGCTTTTATGTTTGATTTCATGAGTTTGTTTTATTACATTCTATTGGAAAAATTACCATCCCATGGAATTTTCATTTCTTTCCTTTTTCAATCATTACCATCTCAGCATATTTCATTACCAGCGCGTAGTTCATTACCAGAAGTCTCATTAAATATAAAATAATAAGGTTATGACGGTGCCTTTCCCATAAAAATGTTAATCAATGAATACACACTTCATAAACACCAAAAAAGTTACCAAAAAAGATAAAAATTACAAATCAAGAGAATATCACCGATTTGCACGAAACGCGAGAACGACCCTCGATTAAAAATTTGAAAATCGGTTCACGATTCATGGAGATATCGAGTAACATACATCCAAAAAGTAATTAAAAAAAATCAGTCGAATTGAGAACCTCCACCTTTTTTGAAGTCCGTTAAAAATCATAGCTGATTGGATCCCCGAGGAAAGGAAAAAAGAAAGCCATTGGCAAGATGGAGCGGAGCGGTGATTAAAAAACAAGCAGGCAGGACACAACTGGACAACAATGAATAGAAAAAAATTGAAAAATCTAGGCGGTCCTTATGCCGAAGATGAAAATGAAAAAAAAAATTTAGTTTATGTCAAAATATGCTAAATAAATAACGGCTTATATTATTACCAAACACCAAAGGAAGTGTCTAAGTTGATTTTGGACATTGCGTCTAATCATCTAAACGTTACAGGTCAATGATGATGATATTATTATAAACTTTTTAACTTATTTTCATTCTGGTAAAGTACCCATACCCTCAAATTCCTAGAACTTATTGAAATGACAATGGCAATAGAATTCAAATTGGCACCTTGTCAATATCATATCAAATTGGACATACCCAACGAATTGAGCAATCCCGTCCAGATTACAGAGTATTAAAAGTTAAAACAGATATGCCGTATTTATATTGCCGTATAAGGGTCACCACACACCTAGCGGTTTTCCTCGCGGAATTAGCGGAAGTAGCGGAAATTTGTCTATGGTAGCGGAAATTTGTCTATGGTAGCAGATTTTTTGTATGGAAGCCATAGACAAATTTCCGCTACCATAGACAAATTAAGCATTTTGTCTATGAATTTCCGCTACTTCCGCTAATTCCGCGAGGAAAACCGCTAGGTATGTGGTGACCCTAAGAGAGGGTTGGTCTGTTTTTAAAGTTTAATAATTGTATGTAGGTTATTTTTGTATTTTATTGCTATTTTTATTTGTAACAGTTATGTCTTTCCCATAACTGGAATGAAGTATGTCCTGACATACTCGTAAAGGACATAATCCTATTAGGAGCGAACGCGGAGCTAAAAAGTACGCATAATAGCTCTTTTAATTAGACAATTTAATAAAATGTTTAGGTACAACTATTACGAGTGCCAAGTCATCGACATTACTCGTAAATTACAAGCCCAACAGATGGATTAGGTCGTGTAGAAAATTAGGTACCCGTGGACTAACCGCGTACATGAATCTCTTTCCATCGTAATTTACCTTAATACGAGCGATATAACAAAATTTCGTTTTTCGAAGTTCGTGGTAAGCCCCCTGTTTAGGATTTTGCGTGTATGTCGTCAGATAATGCAAATTAATTCAGGTGGTTGCCTTAGAGTGGGGTATCTTAGGTTGAACAATATAATCTGCGATGTTGCCCTTGTAAAGGACAACCCATATCGAAATATCGAAGGTCGATGGGAATATTTCTACTATCGTTTGAAGATGAAAATGTAGCTTCACAATATTGGACTCAATAACGCATACATACATACATATAACGCATACATATATACATACATACATTACCTAAGTAATAAATGTAAAAGAATACTATTTTGTCTGCATTGCAGTAGCAGTGTGCCTATAGAGCTCTATTCGTACCGGCTTCCCTAATATTCAAACAGTTGATAACTTTTCATTAACAGTTCCCGGCCGTTCGCATCAATGGGTAAGGCCGGTGAAAACTTATTGTAGAGGGCGCTGTTCCAGATTCCATACAACGAGAGAAAGACAAAAGATTAACTGTCCTTAACAATGTACGGGAACCATATCATCAGTAATGTAGGGAGACTATACCAGTCAGAAGGTTTTTCTTAGGCCAAATTATTTTCTATAGCTTTTTTCTATAGAATTTTTAAATTTTATAAGATTTAGGTAACCGGTGAAGTTCCCTTGGGAACAATTGGAGACGTAACAATGAGCTATTTTCGCTAAAATAAATAATACTACTTCCCACTATTCGCTGTGTGCATGATTGTGGCGCCATCTCTTGGGCAGGTGGTCAATCTCTTTTTTTCCTTTTTTATAAATAGGTTGTATTCCTTGCTTATATGAAATGTAGCTGGCTGATTCACTATTTTGACAGCAGACAGGGGATTTGCAGTTTCATTTCTTGTCACATTGAGCACTGCGATCGTTCTCGTTACCCCCACCATGCACTTCGCACATAGCGAATACTAATTTAAGAAGGACCATTGTTGGAAATGTCATTGTGACAGTTGCCTTCCCACTAGGAACGTGCGTAAACTGAAGAGGGCAGCACAGCAGTGGCGGGGGGTCAGAATTTGTCTTAGGCAAGCCGGTGCTTAATTTGGCTAAAAAATTCATTACAAGTTGTAGGAAAACTGCTCAGATGCGTGAAAATTAGGCAAGTCGACGGGAATAAAAAAAAAATACTGTTATTATAATATTAAGTATATTGTGATTATAATTAATTTTAAAAATCTGTGATTGTAATATAATGTGACGTGTAAAATTATTATTTTATGAATAAATATTGAATTGAATTGAATTGAATTGAATCGTGTTCTATTGACGCGAAGTGCGAATGACATATTAAGTTGCCAATTTCGTTCACTAGATGGCGGGCCTTACAGCGTGAATGGGCAGGTGAGTTCAATATTGGAGGCACTGGCAGCACCATCTATTGACGTGATGTGGTGTAAGTTTTCGACTTAGAATACAAAATAAAGGTTAGCTATAAAATTTGCTGGTAAAATCACATCTTGTACATGTCATGTCATATACATTTTGGTATTAAGAGTCGCCAGGACGCTCGCGTGAACTCGCGTTCCCATACAAACGTAGTTTAACTGTCATTTTAAAACGACATGCTTTAGAACCATGAAATTTGGCATGGGCATTCTATTAGTACAGTATATCTATGTCGGACATTCGTTTTTGTTGCTAAAAATTGTAAAACAAAGAAACTATAGCAAACATAAGTTTTGCATGTAAATCTGTAACTGGCTGTATTTTATTTGTATTAAAATTTTTAGCATTAAAAACGAATGTCCGACCTAGATCTGTACTACTAGAATTCCCATGCCAAATTTCACGGTTTTAAAGCATGTCGTTTTAAAATGAGAGCTAAACTACGTTTGTATGGGAACGCGAGTTCACGCGAGCGTCCTGGCAACTCTTAAAGCGACCACTGACAATATCCCAGAAACTTGCTCGTAAAAATATTACAGGCGTTTCTAATAATTTATATGCAACTCATTATTTATCTTTTTTTTCGTTGTCTATACTGTGACCCACCGCTAGGCGAAGGCCTCCCCTCGCTTCCGCCATTCGTCACGGCCTAGTGCATACTCTCGCCACTCGCTACAAAATGCGTCCAGATCGTCCCGCCATCTCTTTTATGGTCTGCCTCTGCCCCGGCCGATTTGTTCGGTCCACACAGTTGTTAATTTAGCCCATCGTTCCTGGTGCATGCGGCAGACATATCCAGCCCAATCCCACTTGAGCTTGGCGGTCTTGACACCCACATCCGAGATACCTATCCTGGAGCGAAGTTCGGTGTTCCTAATCCGATCGGTTCTACGAACTCCTAGTATGCTGCGCTACATGTCTCGCTGGCAAATCTTGAGTCGGGACTTTTCAGCCTTCGTTAATGACCATGTTTGTGCGCCGTAGGTTAGGATAGGCAGAATACACATGTCGACGAGTTTAGTGTCAGTGGAAGGTTACCCTAATATTCATCTTAAGGTAAGTAAATAAATTAACCTCTCTCGAGAGAATCACAAGTCCGATAGCAAGCATAATTCGAATGATCCCAGAATTTGCATGGCTCGGGTCCATTGCAGTCAATTTCCGGTGTAGCTGTTTCCGGTTTGCGGTTACTTCCGCTCCCGGGGGAGGCCGTCTACGTCTGTGTCACAGTAGACAGATTTTACTACATCATGGTTAAATTATTAGGTATTTTATTATAATGATTTTGACTACAGTCTGGCTGGCCAAAAAGTGCAGTCAGTGGAAGTAATAAGCTATACTCATCCCTTTTTCAGTAGCGAGGGTACTAGCGTGAGAAAGAGACATTATGATTCTCTCTGTCTATGCTTGAAGTAAACCCTGGCTAAACTATATCAAATATATTTATGAACGTATAAAAAAAAAACATTGTACCTACTTACAATTGTTAGTGCTAACTTAATATGGTACATACACAAATTATTTCCAGTGATATTGATTGACAAAATCACACAATTTGTTTAAATGTCATTTTGAGGAAAAAAGAATAATACTTAGATAACAAAACCGTAACAATTCAATTTATATTATTTGACTAATTCGAATCACTGAGCCATATACTGTTAGTACCAGAGACTATAGAGATCTAGACGACCACAGCCTAAGAACTTTTTGAAGCTCAAGTAAATTGCGCCCTCTCTCCGAAAGCCGCCTAAAGATACCGAATTTGTAAGAGAAATGTCACCTGCACTGCTACGCCACCTAGTAGCTACTAGTGTACTACTAGTACGCTATTTGTTTGCGTACTAGTAGTACACTTGAGGGCGCAATTTACTTGAGCTTCAAAAAGTTCTGAGGCTGTGGTCGTCTATATCTCTATAGTCTCTGTTACTACACATATGTAGTTAAAATGTAACTTCAAGTTGAGTAATATACAATTGTGAATTAAAAAAACACAGGACAATAGGTACTACAGTATACATAAAATGATATAGGTAATAATTACAGGTACCTATTTTAAGGGGCTACTTTGAAACATTATAGGTTTTTTCAAACGCTCTAGTGACTAAACGGGAAAAGGGACTGAATTTATTTCCGAATATATATTATTA
This sequence comes from Pammene fasciana, assembly GCA_911728535.1. Lineage (NCBI taxonomy): Eukaryota > Metazoa > Arthropoda > Insecta > Lepidoptera > Tortricidae > Pammene > Pammene fasciana. Next base: position 18,691,503 of record OU452276.1, on the reverse strand, counting down.
GACTCTATATACCACGGAGACCACGCGCAGCGTAGGACGTCCACCCACAAGATGGACAGACGACCTTATAAAGGTCGCCGGAAGACGCTGGATGCAAGTCGCTTCCGACCGATACTTATGGAGGTCCAAAGGGGAGGCCTATGTTCAGCAGTGGACGTCTTATGGCTGAGATGATGATGATGATGAGACTATATACTCTTGTTTTTGGCACAAGCCGAAACACGATTGCTGAAAGTTGCCTTGATAGAAAAAAAAACCGAAGTTGGGTCCTTTTTCTCCTTATTTTTCTTAGCTTACGTAAACTATAAGAGATTCAGCAATATAACTAAGTAAAAAATATGGTATTCTAGTTTATCTAAAAACTCACAGGAACAAAATTAGACAAAACTTTATAGATTCGCTTATTTATTGTAGTTTAGTCAAAAATTTTGATCCTTAAGAGCGCTGCATCTCTTTCTTGCGTGCACGGTAGCCATAAACGTGTCTCTAACGAATGGGCGTGGCTTGTCCGAATCGAGAAACGGCCTTAAGCGACTTGGTGTGACTTTTCTAATGATTTACTGTGCTATGAAGATCAGTTTACTGTTTAAATAAGCTAGCGGTGACGGCGGTTGCAAGGGCTTCCGGGGAATTGATGCAGCCTTAATATTATATGTATGTCTGTTTGTACAGGCGCCGTCAGATATATCGGAGCGGCCAAGGTGGTCACAAATATCTGAACAGTGCCTTTATTGTCAAGGCGATAAAGTGCATGTTCAGATATTTTTGAGTACTTTGGCCGCTCCGATATATTTATTATTTAATGGCGACTGTACATACCCGTCTTATAATACAGTAAAAATTAAATGGCATTATCGGCCTCCTAGCCTAGTATAGTCGGTAGTGACTATGAAGCAGGAGGTCCCGGGTTCGAATCCTGGTGAGGGCATTTATTTGTGTGTTTATCACGGATATTTGTTCCTTAGTTATGGATGTTTTCTATGTATTCAAGTATTTATCTATATCTATCTGTCTATTACGAGTATTTATGTCGCAGGAAAATTATTAAAACAGAGATTTGAAAAAATAGAGAATCTATATCATCATTCTCCTAGGGCCTAGAAGAATTCAGACATTTCACCAAATCACTGACTCTGTTTAGTGAAAAGACAAAATAGGCCAATAAACGCGACACGCATTATTGGCCGATATTTTCATTTCACTCGATTTTTTTAGTTTGACAAAATCCCTAACAGTAAGTTGACGAAACGAACTCATAAAGTCTACTAGTTTTATTATTTTACTATACATGTTTAGTGAAATGATAAAGTCTAGCCTAGCCTTATAGCTAGGGATACACGCACAGATGTGTCCGCCGGATTTGTCCGACGGATGTGCCCGGCGGACAAATCCGTGCATGTATGGCGCAAATTGGACACGGATTTGTCTGCGGACATATCTGAATAGCGCTATACACGAACGGATCTGTCCGCCGGGCATATCCGTCGGACAAATCCGGCGGACACATCTGTGCGTGTATCCCTAGCTAATAAGATAACATTTATAATAATTCTACTGAGCATCTTATTATTTATTTCCCGTGCCCTGAGGTTTACTTTTAAATAAATGAGCTCTTGGCCGTCGGCTGCACTCCCAAGGGTACTCGAAGTGCATCTTGAAGTATTTTCATATTAAATAAATACAGGAAATTGCAACCACGACGTTCCAAGCAATTTTGTAAAGTCAGCTTTATAAGTAGCATTAAGTATAAATTGAGATAAACTTAGAATACACTTACTATTCAGTATAGTAAAACCATAGATCTAAAGATATAATAGACGGCCAAAAAGTTAATCTTGCTTATCATGTTTATACTTCCATAGTTCAAAAATACAGAACATGATATATAGACGGCCATAGTCGTAGAACTTTTTGAGGCTCCAAGTTTTTAGCGCTATCTAGTTGAGAGCGACCTAAATATAGCCATAATGTAAAAGGCCACCTGCTCTGCTACTCCATATAGTAACGACTAGCGTACTAGAGCAGGTGAAATAGAAAGTGCATTTAAATCGGTCCAAACGTTTTAGCGCTACTACGGTGCAACAGACAAACACACATACATAACGGTCAAACTTGTTACACACCTCTTTTGTAATTATAATGTCAGTCCATGGTCAGTCCAGATATTATATAGTCCATGATGCAAACCAACAGTTATGCTTCCCTGTTTGAATTCCCAGCTCCATAAAATATTTATAGCACCCATTCGCAAAACCAGGTGTTTGCAACCGAAAATCGTATTCATTAAAATCAAACAAAAGAGCCCCGAATGGTTCCTGATCGCTTTTCAAATAAAACCATTCAGTATACGGATGCCAACCAAATTCCGAACTAGTTTGCTAACTCTGGAGTGGCAGGGAGCGATATTCGGACGTTACGAATTTGATAACAATTTGATTTTCTGTCATCGAAATGACAGCTAAACAAATTGCGTGTCGTTTGACATATTTTATTGGCATTTTCGCAGACTTTTTGTCAATAAAAAAAGAGTTAGTTGTGTATCTTCTTGATTCTAGTTATGGCTGAAAAACAGCGCTAATGTATCGCCCATTATGCTGACGAAAAATCATTTACCACAAGTCTAGAAATAAGTTGCTGGAATAGTTTAAATGTGTTTGCAATATCGTGTTTTTAATTTAAGATAGTACCTAATCTGACAGTTCTCTCCATACAAAGTGATTTACAATGTAGGCAGGAGATGTCAGATTACTGTCTTGAATATTCGATTATTCGTTTATCGCTGTTTTTTTTCGCTCTGCAGCTGCTTGCTCATGTAGGTAATTAGATAGGTACCTACAATCCGTGAGCTCTAAAAAGAACCTTCGGATTTTAGAAAGAGACGTCGGGTATCAATCAACAGTGACACATGAAAAAGCAGAACGGCAATATTACCTTCGTGCGTCATCGCCGATTCCCGAAGGTTCTTCTTAAAGCTCACGGACTGTATATTGATTTGACATACTCGTACATATCACAATACACTTTTATCTACATCCATACCCTAATATGTCTATTTTATGGTCAGGATCGATGAGCAAACGCCCTATATTTAGATATGAGTATCTGTGGCTGCATCTTAATGTTTACATTTTAGTATCGGTAACCGATACCTTAATTACGTTCAAATTTCGAACGTCTTCTTAAAGTAAAAATTAGTAGTTAGAACAAATGTGTTATCTGTAACGATGTTATTAATGTTATTATTATCAAATAATAAGCAAAAATTCGATATCATTATGAAAATCCGGGTGCGGGCATGCGCCGCCCGACCGCCGACACAATCGAGTTGGTCATGGCGATGGCGTGCAATCCGTGCAATTGCAGTCATTCAATCATCATTAAGGGTTTATAATATGTGTGTAGATAAAGCAGTGTATGCAACTGTACGTAATTAGGCCTTAAAACACTCGTGTGATCTTATTATGAAACTCACTTCGTTCGTTTCATAAAACCACACTCGTGTTTTAAGGACCCCTATTACGTAACAGTTACATAAACTACTATTAACAACATGCTTATGATGATGTTGCCGAATAACCTCTCGAATCCACAGACAAAACTCGCCAAAAACGGCCTTTTGAACAACTATTCTTGTAGTCTTAAAGTTCTCGTCCACTTTTCCTGTTAACTTTGGGCAGTCCTTCTAGTAATGTGAAAAGTTTAGTACACTTGGACATTTTCTATATAAACACCAGTAAAACTGTGTTATAAAGAGTGTGTGTAAGTTTTAGGATCACAGAATAATAGTTCTGCGGACAGAATTTTTACTGCGTAATAAAAACATCTGTTTAGGTACAGTCGACGTCAAAGATATCGTTACGGACAAAGTTACAATAAAATAATTAAAAATTAAAAAACACGACTGCGTTTGTTTTAAATGAACTGAAAAGCTAAAAATAAGTTCTAAACATGATTGAGAATGTCTTTGAAACCTTATGGTTGAGACTACGCCTTCCTACACCCTGACGTACGCTGGATCTTTTAAAATACATATTTTGCTTCGATCGCAGTGGGGGGACCTTTTAAACTGTATAACACAATACCCATAAAAAGGTCCCCCGACTGCAATCGAAGCAAAATATGTATTTTAAAAGATCCAGCGTACGTCAGGGTGTAGGAAGGCGTAGTCTCAACCATAAGGTTTCAAAGACATTCTCAATCATGTTTAGAACTTATTTTTAGCTTTTCAGTTCATTTAAAACAAACGCAGTCGTGTTTTTTAATTTTTAATTATTTTATTTATTTAAAACCTTTTCGTGACATAGAATACCTAAGCGTACTTTGGATTAGTAATCGAAAGTATAAAGACGTTTTTTACACTTTTTCACTTAAAAAGCGCTGGTAGCCTGGCTGGCAGTAAGACGTCCGGAGGTCTCGTATTCAACCCTCGGCTTGTACCACTGAGTTTTTTGGAACCTATGTACGAAATATCATTTGATATTTACCAGTCACTTTTCTAACTAACTAACTATTTTGGCTCAACGATCCAAAGAGAATCTTGGCCTCCGAAATGAGAGCACGCCACCTATCCCGATCCTGCGCAACTTCTTGCCAGTTATTGACGCGAAGCTGCAGCAGATCCGCCGCCACACTGTCCCACAACGATATCTGGGCCGACCCACCGGACGGCGACCAGTCGGTCGTCCCAAGAATGTTCTCTTGACAGCCCGATCCTCACCCATTCTCTGTAGGTGACCGAACCAGCGAATTCTGTGGGCTTTTGTTTCGCCGATGATACCAATATTCGGACCCAAGTCTGGCCACCAACTCTTCGATCTCGACATTCCTTCGTGAGTCGCTTTTCGGTGAAGGAAAATATCGTGAGAAAACCGAACCTAATCCCAAGAAGGCCCAGTTTTCTCCTCTGTGTTGAAAGGAAAGATGGCAGTCGCTTTCGTAAAAAACTAGTGCATACGCCAATTCATGGGATTAGGTTGCCAAGCGGACCTCAGGCTTAAATGAGCCGTGGCAAAAAGCCAGGATAAACACAAGGAAGATGATGACTTTTTATCATGTACAGTTAGCATCAAAAGTATCTTCCTACACGAAGGCCTCAAAAATATGTGACACGCTCCTATGGCTCTACAAATAAGAGCAGGTCACATATTTTTGCGGCCTTCGTGTAGAAAGATACTATTGATGCTGACTGTACATACGTATTTACTGGTTTTTTAGGATCCAAGAGGCTAATTGCATGACCTTATACGTGACTTAGCGCGACATGAGTTGGCATATATCTATGGTAATAAACTTCTTGGTGCCAAGATCGAAACCAATTTTGTTCAGCGTACCTAGTTTATTTTAGCTTGTGGTCTGTGTCTTCAATAGACAATAACACACAGTGTGTAACAGAGGACACGCCAGTCTACTTAACCTCTCTACGCATAAAATTATACTGTCCTTAGCCTCCAATTTTTCTCCCAGAACTACACGCTGTTAGAAAAATGAGGGGGGGGGGGAGGGGGGGCGATGAAAAACTAAGTACAACGTGGGTCAATTTGGGTTGCATAAGTTGGTTACACAACACGTAGGGAGCTTATATACCGCGAGCCATCCGGTTGCCTCTTGGACACTATAACTACGCGCCATTGCTTTAACTAATATTATTCCTCCCAAGTCTCTAATACCTACTTATTACAATTAAACATATAAGTTTTATATATCTTTCGACTCAATTTCCAACCTATTGTTTTAATTTAATTTCTAAAATGTTCGTATTAACGAAAGAATATTTTTATATATGTATCATATACATTTTTGTAATCAGCGTGAAAAGCTCTTCATTTTGATACCCCACTCGATAGGTTTGCAAGATTTTTTTTTCTTAGGTTTGCGCAATCTGGAATATTTTGTCCGCCATATTGTTTTTACGGTGACGTCACATAGCCTATGTTTCTTGGGATAACGTAACGATTCTAATGATACCCCATACATCTAAATCGGTTCAGCCGTTCAGTTGTTCTAGTGGAACAAAGAATTTTATTTTAGCCACATACATACATGAACCCTGAAAACAATACACTCCTTTTTTTGGGCAGTCGTGTAAAAATATGTTTACACGACTTTATTGTCTTAGCCATAAAGTCGCGTAAACATATTTTTGTAACTTTGTCCGTAACGATATCTTTGACGTCGACTGTGCAGAGTGTCTGTAAAATCGGTAAGAGACATTGCAATTTCTCGAACACATTCTAAAGTGATGCGACAGAAAAGAACGGATAGACTATCTCGTTCGTGAGATACTGACGTTGTCACTAGGGATGTCACGAATATTCGCATTCGCATTCGTATAATGCGAATATTCCCATCATTTTTGACATTCATATCAACATTCGCATTCGCATCAAATGATGCGAATATTTTTCGAATGCGAATGTTGGAAGAACCCAACTAGCAAAACAGTCTCAGACTGCGCCGTTTATAAGAGCGGTAGGCTTACAACACTCCTATAATTGTTTTGGAACATGCCATCGATCTTATACTGGTATCAGACAAGCCGGTATGTCCATACCGGCTTGTCTGTCAAGAACGCTCAGTCTTATAACTAATCTTATATATGCGTATAAGAGCATTTTACAATGCAATTATTAGCCACTTACTCCTACAATTGCATTTACTAAGACTAAATGCACTTAAGACAACTTGGTCTTATAACCTAATCTTATATATGCGTATAACAGCATTTTACAATGCGATTATTAGCCACTTACTCCTACAATTGCATTTACTAAGACTAAATGCACTTAAGACAACTTGGTCTTATAACCTAATCTTATATATGCGTATAAGAGCATTTTACAATGCGATTATTAGCCACTTACTCCTACAATTGCATTTACTAAGACTAAATGCACTTAGAAAACTTGGTCTTATATCCTCCTTTTCTAAGCTCGTTTGGTTTTATATTATACTTTCTAAATGCTATTGTAAGAGTGTCGCACTAATATCAACATTGCGTAAGAGAATTGTAAGCGGTTCTTGGCTTTAGAACTGTATAGTCTTATAAAGTAATATTATATATGCGTGTAAAAGCATTTTACAATGCGACTATTAGCCACTTACTCCTACAATTGCACTTACTAAGACTATATGCACTTAAGATAACTTGGTCTTATATCCACATTTTCTGAGCTCGTTTGATTTTATATTATACGTGCTAAATGTTATTGTAAGAATGTCGCACGAATATCAACATTGTGTAATAGAATTCTAAGCGTTTCTTGGCATAAGAACGCTTAGGTACTTAACTTAAATTACCTAATTATATTAAGGTAAAAGTCAAAAATTTATATTTATTTTTAATGCATTGTTCTGTGACAATTTGATTGGTTGATTTTAAGTTAATTGCAGGAATCCGAACTCATTTCAAAATGGAGTAAATCTTTACTATTCCGAATGCTAATATTAGTGTAAACTATCTTAGAATAGTCTAACAGTGCACTTGAAAAATGCAGCTAAACCATGGCGCACTTTCAATTAGCTATGGATACATTTTAACAAATAAAATAATTAAAAAACAATACGAAGCGCATAAATTTTGAAGCGTAAAACGGGGTATACTTTACAGTAAATAATATTTCCCAATACGATTACTTCCTGTAAACCACAAATACGCAGAACAAGATAATTGTCAAGTTATTATATTTACAATTTACTTGTATTAAACAACTTCTTTATCTTTTTTGTTCTAATTGGTTTAATATTCTTTTTCACTACAGAGTTTGACACTGTTTTACATTAGCTTACTAAGGCTAAGAAAATTCTAATGTTAGACCAATTTAAGTCTGATTTGGCTTACAAGAGGCTTCCGTAAGAGCGTTAGTAGCCTAAGTTGGCTGAGAAGATTCTAACGTGACATCAATTTCAGCCTAAGTAGACTTACAAGAGACTTACGTAAAAGCGATATTAACCTAAGTCGGCTTAAATTCGTTTTCGCACGAATGCTGTAAGTTTAAACAGCATTCAATTAGACTGATATAAGAATGATATTAAACTAATACGCTTATAAATGGTGCCCAAATGCGGGCTTATACGATGATATAAGTTTGATATAAGAGCGAAAAATAGTAGTCTTGAGATTAATATAAGCCTGATTTTTGCTAGTTGGGAACACATCCTGTTTTGACCGCACTGACCCGGCCTATGGTCATATGCTTGCTCATACACAGGAAGTGAAAACGACGGTATCACTTGACTCCTTTTGATCATTAATATAGGACTCCATCACATGTCATGTTCTGTATTTTTGAATTATGGAAGCATAAAAATGATAAGCAAGATTAAGTTTTTTGAATCTACTCCGTGACATTCGTATTCGCATTCGCATTCGGACATTCGCATCCTGAATATTCGCATTCGCATTCGCATTCGCGAATGTGAGAAAAACGACATTCGTGACATCCCTGGTTGTCACTCATGTGCTAAGCGTACAGATTGAGATACCCTAATAATAGTTAGGGCACTTAGGGAGTTGAAGAAGGGGTACAGAGAGACAGGGTGCACGACAGACTGGGCCCGAGAAATTGCAATGTGTATAACCGGTTTAAAACCAATATCAAGACTCAAGACCAGGGACTGATTTCGTTACGGTAGAAGCGTTACGGTACTGGTATAGAATTACGATACCGCAATGTTTTAAAGGTAGAGCTATAGCGGTTGAAATATTGCGGTACGGTACCGAAATAAAATTACGATATCGCAATTTTTTCGTTACGGTACTTATACCTTAATATAGCGATACTTATACCGTTATGATTTCGGTATCGTTATTTTCATCGCAGAATTTACGAGGTAGGTACTTGTTTGCGGCGGTAAAGCAACTGACCAAGGGTGCGGGATGCGGGGCGCGGGGCAGGTAGCCGGCAAGTATCTACTTGCTCAAGGTCACGGAGGCGCGCTCGGCGATAATTGTAGTGAATTCATTTTAGTCTTCCTCAGTTGAAATTTCGTGAAAGAGTTTATGGTGTAGGTACATTGAATCGATCATTGATATTAACTCGATGCGGATATGGAACTGAATTTTTTTATGTATATAGTAATTTGGTATAGTATTGCGCGACTAATAAAAAATGGAAGATTTTTTTGACGCGAATTATTTTTTAAATAACACTAAAATAAAAATAGAATAAAAAAAAAATAAAAAAAAATAAAAAAATAAAAATAAAATAAAATAAACATAAAATAAAAAAAAATAAAAAAAAAATAAAAAAAAAATAAAAAAAAAATAAAAAAAAATAAAAAAAAAATAAAAATAAAATAAAAATAAAATAAAAATAAAATAAAAATAAAATAAAAATAAAATAAAATAAAAATAAAATAAAAATAAAATAAAAATAAAATAAAAATAAAATAAAAATAAAATAAAAATAAAACAAAAATAAAATAAAAATAAAATAAAAATAAAATAAAAATAAAATAAAAATAAAATAAAAATAAAATAAAAATAAAATAAAAATAAAATAAAAATAAAATAAAAATAAAATAAAAATAAAATAAAAATAAAATAAAAATAAAATAAAAATAAAATAAAATAAAAATAACATAAAAATAAAATAAAAATTAAATCAATTGGTAAATAATGACATGAATTGATGAATAATAAATAATATTGATATAAATATCAATTGATATTCCGTAAGTTCCGAAAAACTCCGTAGGGGGTTTGAACTAGGGCTTGTGATATACGTGTTACACGCGGAACCGTAGCTATCTTGATATAGTGTTCCCACGAATCTCGACTTCGGCTCCGCTCGGCTCCGCTCCGCTCGGTTGTTGAAAGAGAGCTTGTGTCGAACGGACCCTTCGCATTATGTGTTATACTCGTGGTCTTTGCATTGATTTGATTCCAGGTGTTTTTTTAAGTAATTACATATTGGTATTATTATGTTCTCTGACAACCAGCCATTATATGAGTTTGTACAAAAAAACCAGAGGTGGGATTGGTGTGATTTTTGAATTTCACCGGTGCCTTTTTTTGTATGCAGCCGATGACTACTTAGTACGAAATAAGCCACCCGATGAGAATCAAAAATCGCACCTCAGGTAGGTACACTAGGTACTAGGTACCTACTTGTCGATGTCGGTGAATATGAAAGTTCATCCAAATAAATATATTAATATCTCTAATTAATATTTACTCCCTAGTAAGAAATGCTACAGGTAGACCAATGCAACAATTTAAAAGTATTTTAAGTGAAATAATAATATACCTACTTTGTTATTCATAAATATTATTACTGGCTGGACAACCGTCTTTCTTCGGTGAAAACACTAAGAAATAGTTGCACGTGCAGATAAAGATAACAAACAATAGTTTGCGGGCCATAGATAATGATCACCTTCAAGTAGCTTTGGGTTTTACCTGTTAAGTACCATGTGTTCCTATTGTTTGTGAAGTTAAGTGAGAGCAAAAACAATACAGTAATGGATTTTAGTAGTCAACGCTTAAAATATGTATACACTTTTGAACCTTATTACAATGGAGTAAGGTGCAAAAGTATTTATTTATAGCACTTATTTATGGCGTTGACAAGCAACTTCTCGTCCGCTAAGACAGGACAATATTGATCTTTCGAACTCGCGGAGCGTATGCGAAGTGAGTTCTTACATGATTTCATTACAAACAACTCCAGACCGAACCGAACTGTCACCTGGCTACTGGGACGTCTCGGCATTTGGATGGCTTTTTGATTTCGATAGTTTGTCTGACGATAACTTTAGTTACGTTTATCTGATCTTTATGACATTTCTTGGGGCTGTAGCAGAGATACATAAAATTTGTAAGTTCGTATATGAGCGGGATCGATCAAGTCGCTGTGGAGCTAGAAGGAGAAAACAAATCCTCCTTGGGGTCTTGTTATATTGGTCAACTCGTTTGCAAGTAAATCGCGAGTTCTCAGTTCGAGGCGGACTACTAGTATTTTTTTAAGTTCGTTGTGGTAAAAAATGAAGAACTTCACGTACTAATTTTGCTACAGTAAGGTGAACATTTCCGAGCACATTGGAGAAGATTGTTTTTGTACTCTGAGACAATTGAACACTAACAGTTCAATGCAAATTGATTTCAATTAGAATTAAAATCAATTGACTCATCAATCTGTTACAAATAACTAATAATTGGAAATAATTAATGTTTAGTCTTTTTCAACATTGAAAATTGGTGAAAAGTTTTTAGTGTAGATTCATTAAATAGATAATTGATATTAATAATTATATCAGTGCAGATATGAAGTTGAATGTTAGGTAAATATATTTTTAATAAAAATTCTTTATTATTTTATTTTTCTTTTAATATTTTTGATTTCAGTGTTTTATTCTTATTTAATTTTTTTTATTTTTTATTTTTTATTATTATTATTTTCTCTTTATTTTTCTTTTATCTTAGGCTAGGTAATTTATAACATTTTTATAAAAGTAAAATACAAAATACATCTAAAACATACAAAAACAATAAAAACATTATAAAAAACCTAACCTAGGGTGCCGCCAGCAACAGGGCAGGGCCCAGGCTGCCGGTGGTTAGGGCCGCAGAGAGAGGAACCTTCGGACTATGCGCGCCGTGTCCAAGATTACCGCCTTCTGAATCTGACCCTTGATCCAACCACAACCCCGTAGCGAAAGTCTCTCAAGATGTTGGTCGAGACTCTTCGCTATGAGACCGTTCGCAGAAACAACTATTGGCACAATGATCGCCGAATCAACCTCCCACATGGCGGTTACCTCGTGAGCTAAGTCTAGGTACTTGCTGGACTTGTCCTTCTCAGCCTTCACGAGGTTCACGTCACATGGGACGGTGATGTCGACGAGCATGGCCCGGCGTTGCGGTCGATCTATTACCACGATATCAGGCTTATTGGCTACAATAGTCCTGTCCGTGATTATAGATCGATCCCAATAGAGCGTGGCACGACCATTTTCGAGAACTGGCGCAGGTGTGTACTTGTAGTACGGCACTTCGTGGTCCACAAGACCGTATAGGAGAGCAAGCTGCTGGTGTATGATCCTGGCTACGAGGTTATGTCTGTGCAAGTACTCGCCGTTAGCAAGATGGGAACAACCGGAGATGATATGCCTGAGTGACTCTCCGGGACGGCGGCATGCCCGACAAATGTCGACCGTACCGTCCTTCAGGATATATCTCCGGTAGTTATTCGTCATGATAACTTCGTCCGCAATTGCACAGGCAAAACCTTCGGTTTCTCCGAAGAGGTCCCCGAATCGTAACCAGTTCACCGACGCGAGCAGGTCTACGTCGGGTCCCGTGAGGGCCCCGTAGAACCGCCCGTGTAGCTCCTTGCTCTTCCATACCGCCTTGCGATCCTCGGTGCTTAGCACCACAGGTTTGCGCCAGTTCTCGTTCGCCAAGGAGAGCGGCGTGAGGCCCTTATCTATTGCCACCACATCACGATGCATCCCACACTCGTTGTTAAGGAAATAATTCCTGAGATTGTACACCTCACGGTTGTGGAGATTTTTGGCATTTAAAAAGCCGCGACCTCCACACTTCCGTGGGATGTACAATCTCATAACGGACGAGCGTGGGTGAAGCATACGGTGTGTGGTGAGCAATTGACGGACCCTCCGATCCAGGGCATCCAGCTCGGTCTGTGTCCACCTTAGTATGCCAAACGAGTATGTGAGTAGGGGCATCACCCAGGCGTTGAAGGCGCGCACCTTGTTGCCACCTGACAAAAGACTATTGAGTACTTTTGTCAGCCGACCGAAGAAGCGCTCCCTCAACGCCTGTTTAATACCCGCATCCTCAATACCCAACGACTGTGACATACCAAGGTATTTGTAGGTTTCTGATTCAGAGATAGATCTGAACGTCATCGTCTCAGAAAGCTGTAAATTTGTTGAATTTACTACTTTCCCCCGCTGTACATGCATAACCGCACATTTATCAACACCAAATTCCATCTTGATGGAACTACTGAAGACTTCAGTGGTTTTTAGTAGCTCCAGCAAGTCCCGGTTATTTGGTGCAAATAATTTGAGATCGTCCATGTACAGAAGGTGAGATATGACTTCACTCTCTCTCCGAAGCCGGCAACCTAGCCCCGAATCCTTCAGCAGGGTGCTGAGCGGATTTAGAGCTAGGCAGAACCACAAGGGACTCAGACTGTCGCCCTGAAATATTCCTCGCTCGATCCTTATAAAGTCCTGCGGGCCAGGGGGGTCATCCCCGCCTCCTGGTTGACGAAGGACTGTGGTCCACTGCCTCATACACGCGCCAAGGAAGGATCTTAAGGCTGCATCAATTTTATACAGCTCTAAGATCCTCTCCAGCCATGAATGAGGCACTGAATCATAGGCCTTCTTGTAGTCAATCCAGGCGGCTGAGAGGGCCCCCCTGTTCCGCCGGACTCGTTGGCAAATGGTCATGTCTATGAGGAGGAGCTCTTTAGTACCACGGGACCCAACCCTACATCCATTTTGAGCGGAGGCCAAGATGTTGTTTGCGACCATATGCGCGTTTATTTTTGCTCTCAAAATGGATGTAAGGAGCTTGTAGAGTGTAGGCAAGCACGTGATGGGTCGATAGTTCTTCGCTTCCGTGGTACTACCGGACTTATAGAGCAGGAAGGTTACACCAGTTGTTAAGGAGGGCGGGAGGGAGCCAAGTTCGAGGGCTTGCTGAAATTGCGTTGCCAGCCGCGAGTGCGAGCATCGAAACCATTTTAGCCAGAAGTTGTGCAATCCATCCGGGCCAGGACTTTTCCAGTTCTGAGCCGTACGGATTGCACAACTTACGTCATCGGGGCTGATGGTAATAGCCCCCATAGGTTCGATGGTCTCGCACTCACGTTCGACAACGCTCATCCACTCGCCCTCCGTGTGTTCAACGGGCGCCGACCAGATGCTACGCCAGAAATCAGTCATGGCAGTAGCATCCGGCAGTCGCACGTCGGACACACGGGGGTCAGCTTCCTCCCACCTTCGGTATACCTTCCTTTGGTCACTTTGGAAAAGACGATTCTGCCTGAATCGGTCCACACGCTCTCTGTAGCGGCGAATACGGCTTGCCCATGCATAAACTTTCTGCTTCAGAAAGTCGATGCGCTCTGTGACGTTGGCCATGTAGTCGCGGGGCTCGATATCCATCCCCGCGAACGCCTGGTGCACAAAGCGCATTACTCGGGGGCGGTTGTTGCCCCCCCTGAAGCAGATCAGCTTTGCAATGAGAGTCCTAAATGAGTTGATACGTATTATTATTATTATTATTATTATTTTTTTTTTTTATTATTATTTTTTTTTTTTTTTTATTTATTTTTTAAATTTTTTTTTATTTTTTTTTTATTTAATTTTTACTTTATTTTTATTAAATTTTTATTAAATTTTTTATTTAATTTTTATTAAATTTTTATTAAATTTTTATTTTATTTTTATTTAATTTTTATTTCATTTTTATAACTGAAAATGTTTTGTTAAAGGTGTCTTGTACTACTTATGAAATCCTAAAATCAACAAAACATATACGAATAAAGCGCAACTAACGACAAGAAGCTAACAGCGAATAACTCAAAAATGTGCCGCACTGAACGAAATCAAACAAAATAAGTGCTTAGGGCAAGCACTCAATAACTAACGCTGATTGGTTGTCGCCGGTCAGTCGGCGGGGCATCCTCACCCTCATATACCTCAATCCATACCTTTATGATAACGGTTGAAGTATCGAAAAAAATAGCGGTACCGTTATATTTCTGTACAGAAATATATCGGTTGCGCTATCGAAATCATACCGAAACATGCGGTATGACGTCATACCGTTTTATAAAGGTACCTTTATATTCCGGTTATGCAGTCCCTGCTCAAGACTATCTGATAGACTCAAGGTCTAATAGAACACATGGGACATACATATTTCAGGATAATAATAGATTTTACAATCAAAATGCCCAAAAATTTCATACCGATGCCAAACAAATAATTTCAAATATATTAAAATACTTGCGACAGAAAAAGGATGAGGGATTCAGTAGCATTCCATTAAACAATGTTGTAAAATTAGTTGCTGACATGACGGGTACTGATATTCATAGTGCGGTAATAAACTGATAAGTTTGGTACTAAACATACTTCTACAATTCACAAGTACATACATAATTGTATATCTCACTCGCTCTTGCACGATGCCAATACACACTATCTACATCAGGGCTAAAAAGGAACTTGTCAGGCTTTAAATACTTATCAGATTTTTAAAATACATATTTTTGAGTTAAGCATAGATCCTTAACGCATTCACTGCCCCCAACGCATATACGCGTTCTCGTTACTTTCACCCAGTGCCTTCAACGTACAGACGCGTTCATAGTATTTAGTGACTTTCATCCAGTGCCTTCAACGCATATAGGCGTTCTTCATTTTGAATGAAACAGTATGAACGCATGTGTGCGTTGAAGGCACTGTCAATAGTCGGTTTAACTCACATGTGCGTTTGGGGCACACAGCAAAGTGTGGCACCTGGCGAATGGCCAGGAAAAGAGGGTGGCAATGAATGCGTTAATCTTTGTTAAATACGCTAACTAATATAACAATAAACATACCCCAATCAAAAATGAGGGCCAGAGGGCCTACCCCGAAGTTCGAAAATCGACAAAACCATGGTCCCGTCTCTATCGCTCTTGCATATACGAAAGAGGGTGATGCCAATAGACGATTCGATGAACGAAGTGGTTCGCGGTTATAGGCCTGGTATGGAACGCCATCTTAGAGCATATACCTATGAAGTAAGCTTAGGTACATTTCCCCTCTGTCAAAGTTATTAGCAGGAAAATCTAATACGTTTATAAAAACTATTTCATAAATCGATTACACGCATTTCGTTCATCGTTTTCAGTGAGTAAAGAGCTCCGTGAAAATGCCTTTATGTATTGTTTTTAGGTGTAAAAAATGTTCTACTATGTCTAGTTTACAAAAATATGAAATATAATTTCACATGTGATTATAGCTTTACTTTTTTTATCATTACTATTATGATTAAAAAATTAATCCATATCGAAAATCAAGCGTCGTTTACAGAATCGATTCAAAGATAATCGTTTATTTTCTGACGGGCAGTAAGTATTTTGACGTTTGATACTTATGCAAATTTAACGCCCCTAAGGATTGCTGCATTCTATATTTTGCTTGAAAATACAAGCAAAAATGATCGTTGGCTATTTTGTTTGACATTTGCAAGGACTGCATCCGATAATGAACCATATTTCAACATATGTAAAGTCGACTATCTGTTGCTCCATTTAGTGTCGTGAATTACTGTCAAATATGCGTCATATTTTCAAGTCAAAGGTACATAATTGTCGGTTATTAATAAAAAAGTGTAAGCGGCGACCGTTAAATGTTATCTTTCTCGAAAAAGCGTCACATATATGGCGTTAAGGGTGGAGACTGTACAGGCCTTACACACTTATGCGATTTGAAAGCGATTTCTATACAAAACTCGTACGCGGCGAACTCGCGGCGTGTTCGCTCCCATACAAAACTCACTCGCAAATCGCATGTGTGATAACGCTCTAAGCGCTATCCGCCAAAAGTTAGGTATCGAAAAAGCGTCACATATATTAATTTAAGCGCGTGCTCTGGCAATCAACAATACGAGTACCTATATTCCGACCAAAAAGTGTACACAGATAGAAATAATATCTAAATTCAAAACGCAAAATTCTCTTGCACGCGGTTTCTTAAAGAGAGTAATAAATACCTTAGACCAATAAACATGACTTGAGTTAAAAATATCATGATTTTTAAAAGAAGAATTAAAATTATTCAGCTTTAGCTTTACCCATTTTTAAAGCGAATAGTAATGATTTGAGTTAAGATAATAATTATTTACGGCAAAAAAGCACCAAAATTTTCCTTTAAGCGTTTTATGTGTTTACGTCAAAAGCGATTAGTTCTTGGTTTGATGTTTTCAATCTACAGCTAAGAGCCAAAGCTAATTCAAAGAAGTAGCGCCAAAAATTTGATTTGAGATTTTTAAGTTTTTAGGCAAGAGAGATTAATTTTTGCTTTGATGTTTTCAACCTACAATCAAGAGCCACAGCTATTCCAAAGAAGAAGCACATAATTTTTGCTTTGAAACATTCAAGTTTTGGACGTTAGTTACCCTGCGCATCAATAGATGTCTCTGCGTGTAGGTTAGAACACGCGAACGTTTGTTCAACGTAACTTCATGACCCTCGGCGCTTTACCCGAGCTTATTTGAGATTCACAATAGCAATCTCAGCTCTAATTAATACGATTATAAATTGTGAGTATATAAATAATCATAATTTATATTTGTATTATCTACTTTTAGTTAAACTTCCTTTCTTGGGATTAGTCCGGAGAAACACAGTTTCTGCTACTAGCTTTTTAAGTAGTGCACTGAGACACTAAGGCGATTATCACACTGACGACGGATCCGCATGCGGCGCCGGTGTGCGAGCGAGATAGCGCTATACACATGCAGAGCGCTATCTCGCTCGCGCACCGGTGCCGCATGCGGATCCGCGCCAGTGTGATAACCGCCTTAGAAAATGTTATTGTTTGTTTCAAGTAATCGATTTCATACGCTAAGAAATTTTAGATCTTGGTGTGAAAATATCAAATTTTACATCAAGTAACACATGCTCTTGAACTACTGCGTTTTCTTGTTTCCGTGGAGAAATTCAATTCTCGATTTAAATTATGAGTCTTCATCCAAGAAACAAAGTTTCTTGGCTTAAGTTCTTTATGTATTGCACTAAGACACATAAAGTTCAATTAAAAAAAAATACAATACAAAAACAAAATTCAAACGCTCTTCGTGAGAATATTAAGCTATTTTAAAAAGAAGATTTTTATATCTCGGATAAATTTGATTGATTGTATTGAATTTATTAGGTTAAGTAATAAACTTTGAAACATTTTATATCTTAAAATAAAGAATTTTATTTTTTCCTTATATGGGAAACTGGATATCTCTTGATTCAAATAGGTTTCTTTGGTTGAAGAGATTTTTTCTATCTGTGTAGAAATTAAAAAATGGCAACATCGTAGTGTCGTCCCTTTCAAATCAATCTAAGAAAACGGGACGACACTACGATGTTGCCACTTTTTATTTTCTACACTTTTTGGTCGGAGTATACTTAGGTCAATTTCGTGTAATTATTACGGCAGGCAAAAGGTGAGAAATTCCGAGGTACGTCGACGTCAAAGATATCGTTACGGACAAAGTTACAAAAATATGTTTACACGACTTATTGTCTTAGCCATAAAGTCGCGTAAACATATTTTTGTAACTTTGTCCGTAACGATATTTTTGACGTCGACTGTACAACCACAAAGAAAACCAGTACGCACTCGAGAATTTATTAAACCGCGCCAAACAATTTACGCAACTTTCACAAAGACATAGTTGAAAGATTGTTCCTCTAGTTTCGGGCTTTGTCCTCCTTCCTTTGGAGAGCGTGCACCTCAAATGGAGTGCCGAGCTCTTCATGCCGTCCTTCGACTTCAAATTTCTCATTAACATTCTTATTCCTGCCAACCTTATTGCCTTGGAATACAGCTGCGACATCGCCATTTGAGCGCCGGTTCCTATTTCTTCTTAAATGAGTTTGGTTCTTAGGAAAAATCGATGTATAAAAAGGATAAGACTTGTTGTGAATACCCGACGATGCTCTGAGTATTGATGCTACTGCCATTTGATCTTCAACTCGCCGCTGGATAGCGGTCGCTTGCATATTTGCAACAATGTCTTGATATTTAGATTCTAGTTTGTCTACTGCTTTTTTCGTTTCGTTGTGACAGTCTTCGGCTACGTCATTCACAATTTGAGCTCTTTGCCTAACTAACTGAATCTGAAACGAGCATTCCACTAAATTCCTCTCTCTTTGTAGAGTAGCAAGTTTGGATTCATATGATCTGATGCATTTGATTTTGGCTTTCTCCATTTTAATAATACGGTTATGCAGTATGTCATTTTGTATTCTGAAATGATTATGCTGCTCTTCATTAGGCCTGCCAATCAACTTTTCCAAAATTGAATTTAAGTTTTGTTTATTGTCTTTCATTTGTTCTGTAAGACGCACTATTTCTGATTCCTTCTGCTGAATCATTTTATCTTTCTCTGAAATAATCTCATCTTTTTTCATGTTTTTGTCTCGAAGTTCGTTAATTTGTACTTCAACATTTTTATTTTGTTCTTCAAGCATATTTTCATAAATCTTACTTGTTTTTTGTTTAATAAATGATTTCATATTGATTAATTCTAATCTGTGCCGAGCCTGAATTTCTTCTATTTCATTATTTTTTATGTCATTCATACTATTAATACATTTTTGCATACTTTGAACTTTATCTATAAGAGCATTCCTAGCATCCTGTACTTCCTTTAATCTTATTTTCAAGGAATCTGTGCTACTGTCATGGAAGCGCATATATAAAGTAGATGTGCTTAATTTATTTTGGGAATCATCGGTGGAATCATTCTCACTTGATTTTCCTTTCAATTCATTTAGTTTATGATACAACAAGGTATTTTGGTTTTGTATTTCTTGTACTCTTGAAATAATTTTATGTGTTCGACATCTATAGGGTTCAGGTAACTGTTCTACATCTGGCTTTGATTGTTGGTGGTAAAAGCTTGTTTGGTTAAACAAGTTCCCCTCAATGTCTGTTACTGTTGTTTTATCATTAAACGTGTTGGTATCCAATAATTCTTCTGTATAGTGTGTGGGATTTTCAGTATTTATGTGTTGATTATAGTTTGCTTTACCAGTATCATTGGAATCTAAAACCTGACATTCAACTTCAGATGACGAAATATCGCTAAGCGTTGGTTCAATAATAGGTAGCAAATCTTTTTCTGTTGGTTCTTCTATAAACGGCTTATCTAGGATACCTTTTGAGAGTTGATAGCAAAGTGTGACTATGTATTTATTGCGGAGAATTTTCTCGTGTCCCTTACAAGCACAAAGTCGTTGTATCCAAGCACTACAAATGGTAGTCAACTCTCTATTCTTCAACTGTGCTACATGTGGTTGCATTATTTCTAGAAACTGTTCAAATTCTTGGTCAAGATTTCTAATACTTTCGTCCATTAGTGTAAATAAATAATTTTGGCATATGCTTAATAAAATCCTTCCTAGTTTTGTCATAATGATGACAGATTATGTCATACGAGAGCAAAGAATACTATACTCTATACGAGAGCATACGAGAGTAACTTAAATCGGCAGAAAAGAGGCTGTGAAAATAAAAGTAAGTCTTGTAACGAAAGTGAATGCTTATTGTACATGTACAATTCACTTATACACTCCTTATAACACCATACATAATGTACCATATTGTATTGTTTATTTATTTTGAAATAATAGCATTCAAATACCTACATTTAATTTAAATAGGTTATTATTAACTACACAGTTGGTAAGCGGTATATACCTTCGTATACGAACAAAGAAAAACAACAATTTAGTAAAGTGAATTAATCCTCACTTGTCATATCATGTAAACAAACGTCTGCTATTAGTCATAGTGATATCGTTTATACAGTGTGTTTCTGTAATAGGAGCAATAAGTTAAAACGTAGATTCTACTCCTCAAACCAGGAAACGTTTGTTCTGCGACTTTTAAAAATAACGTATGGTTTGATTTTTAGGACACTTTAAAGTTTTTTCGAACACTCAATGTATTCCGAAATTGACTATGTCTGTAGGGTGACAAGCAATGCCAATTAGACGGATTTTAACGTTAATTGAAAATACTATTTAGTTTGTATGAAAAAGAGACAATCTACAAAATACATATTTTTTAAAGTTGTTGAACAAAAGTTTTGTAGTTTGAGGAGTAGAATCTATGTTTTAATTTATTGCTCCTATTACAGAAACACACTGTACCTCAGGTTATTCGTTCCTTACTATAATATTATATCATTTTAAACAAAAACAGAACCGACTTCACTTAGGATCCGCTATTCCAAAGGGAAGTGGCCGAGTTGTGTAAAAAATAATGAAATCGCTATAGGTGTGCCTATAATAGTTGACGAGTTCCCTCGATTTCTCCAGGATCCCATCATCAGACGTAGACCTGGTGACAATGGGACTGACTGTAAAGTTTACTCTTTCAAATAAAAAAATAATTTTCCAAATCGGTCAAGCCGTCTTTGAATAATAATCGGTGAACATACATTAAAAAAAGACAAGCAAAAAAAACAAAGATCCCGACGAATTGATAACCTCCTCCTTCAAAATCTTGAAGTCGGTTGAAAATTAAAGTTATTAACCAGAAATAGCGTAACAATAACCAACAACAATGCGAGATCGCAACTAATTTAACAATGGATGTTGTTAGTTTCTCATTACACCACATTTCGAGGGATTCCGCCTTTCATATCATTATTATGGGAAGGAATCGATTGCTTGTTTGCCCGGCTACGGAGAGTAATGATTTTTCTTATCACACTTGCTCATAAATTGTTTTATTTTACGCAGGTGAAGCGAGAGGAGAATCGCATGTTACTCCCACGGGAGTTTTATTCTTAAGTTATGCTTCTAGAAATCAATAAAATATAAGTTCATAATGAAGCTATGAATGAAATTTTTGGTTTATAATTAAAAAAAACAATAACAATTTAGAGTATTTTTTTTACATAATTTTTAACTGTAGGCTAATATTATTTTCCAAAAAATCCATGTCGCGAAGCAAACCATATTACTTTTAGGTAACCAGATTTTTTACCCTACTGAGACCCTGCTGTATCCGAATTGCCGATTGCCTTCAAAGAATATATGACCGGAAGTGAGATATTCAAGATGGCGGCCGAAGATGTCCCGTTTTTTAGTTTCTCTTTAATAACTCGTAAACGATGACCCCTACCAAAAAATGTTTGAATACTTAAGTAATCTCCATAAAATTTTCTATAAAAAAGGTTCTATACAGTTTTCTTCTGCGATCAACGTTTAATGAGATATCGAGGGAATAAGATAGACAATAAACATATAGACTTACTAGCTTGTTCCCGCGACTTCGTTTGCGTGGAATTAACATTCGTCATAATAAATTTATAAACGCCTGAGTGAAATCTTATAGCAAGTATAAATTTAATGTATATGCTTGTTTACGTCTACAGTGAGCAACAATTCCATACAAACTTCCAACCCCCTTTAAATGATGATTTCTGGGATAACAACTACTCCATGTCCTCCGCCATAACTCAAACTTTTATCTAAATCAGTTTAGCGGTTTGAGCATGAAGAGGTAACAGACCTCCTTTAAAGGAATGCAACCATAGGAGTTAGGCTCCTTAGAAAGTGTCGAGAAGCAATTAATAATCTTTCAAAGAACAGGAAAGTAATAATCAGCCTTAAAATAGTTTAAGTGGGCTTTTTTATTTTAACTTCTACTTTAAAGTTTCACTAATGTCTAACCGTCACATTCCTGACAAAATGTATGGAATTTGACATTGACCGTCATTTTTGTGACGATTGCTAACCGGCCGTTAATGGTACAGTTAAGTGAAAATGCCCAAGTACCAAAAAATAATTGTTTTTGGGAGTTACTTATGTATTTATTTCACCATAAAACCATCATTTCTCTCTGGTCTGTACAGCTACCATGAGTTTGACATTGACATTTTTCGTTAGCGAGTAACGAATTTTCTATCTGTGCATCTCGTTTACACTAATGTGTTACAAACAAGATGCACAGATAGAACACTCGATACTCGTTCTGGAAAACGTCAATGTCATAACTCATAACTCATGGTAAGCGTGTCCGCAAATACATAACGGCTATATAACTATGTATAAAGCATACCTTATAGTTCAAGAATATATATGATATATCTCTGTGGTTTGAAATTTAATTAAACTGATTAGACGCGGATTACTAAGTATCAAAGATACTGCGTAACAAATTACAACTTGCGTACCTAAAATTTAATCAAAAATCTCAATAGAAACCTAAGAAACTCATTTTGCGTCTTATGGATGGATCATGATACAGTCGCCATCAAATATATTGGAGCGGCCAAGATACTCAAAAATATCTGAGCACGCACTTCATCGCCTTGACAATAGAGACGTTGTTCAGATATTTGTGACCACCCTAGCCGCTTCGATATATCTGATGGCGACTGTATAAGAAAACAGGTAGGTATAGCACTCCACTCACTACGTCACAGACACCACTTTTTAACCGACTTCAAAAAAGGAGGAGGTTCTCAATTCGACTGAATTTTTATTTTTTTTATCTTTATTAATTTTTTTTGTATGTATTATGTTACTCCATATCTCCGTGAATCGTGAACCGATTTTCAAAAATTTTTTTTAATCGAACAGGTATAACCCCTAGATGGTCCCATTGTCACCAAGTCGGGGTCTGATGATGGGATCCTGGAGAAATCGAGGGAATTCTTCAACTATTATAGGCACACCTATAGGTAGTGATTTTGTACAGGACCAGGATTGGGTAATCGACATCCACTAATTTAGTTAAAATTACCCCAAAATTTTAAGTTTGACAATCAAAGTGGTGTCTGTGGCATAGTGAAACCCTCTTAAGTGTCAAATTAATTGTAAATGTACGGACAGACGTGCTAAAAAAAAGCATGCTCATAAGCTTGCTTAAAATTAGCATGCTCTGCAAGTTACAAATAATTATGAGTAAAAACCGTGAAAGTCTAAAATAGTCTTAATCAATGCTCTGCAAGTGTTCACGTTTGCCAACAAAAAGCATTCTCATTGCATGCATTGTTTTAAGCATGCTCATAAATAAGCATAAAGAAGCATGCTCATAAACCTGTTCAGACGCGCTCGGAGCACGCCCCCTTCCACTCGCGCCTTAGGTAGCATGCTCTAAAATCAAACGTCGTTTGATTTTTAAGCATGCTGTAAATAAGCATGCTCATCACTAGCAATGTGGTGATACACTTGCTATACTAATGAGCACTCAATAAAAGCATGCTTTATTCGTGCTAGTAATGAGCACGTCTGTCAGTACCTTAAGGATTTTTAAGTAATAGGTATATATATACGAAAGTAATGAAATTAAAGCTCCCAATTAACTGAATCCCAGTATTCATCACTCTGTATGTGGGTAATTCCACGAGACTGTAACGTCAGTTACAAATTCTTTCGTGTGTTCTTTGATTAATTCAGCAAATGTAAGTTTTTATATATCTTCCCTATGCCTACAGGTAGATAAATTGACATTTAAATTTATTTAATCAATCAAAGAATACACGAAAGAATTGGTAACTGACGTTACAGTCTCATGGAATTACCCATGTACGCGCGCAATATGTTGCCATCGTAAATAAAAATTCTTAAAAGATTAGAAAACCCACCGATAGTAAATATCAATCATGGAAGCCTCTGAAAATCCCACAATTTTCTTGGAGCGCTTTATAATCGATCGAGGGCCTTAAGGCCCTTAAGCCCGCCTCAAAAGAAACTCATTATAAATTCGTATTACTTATACTAAAAGATTGTTTTCTTCCTGGGCCTAGTAAAACCTTTACTTTATCATAATCTTCTCAACTATTGTGAGAGTTTAAAAGGTTGGTTTTTCAATCTTTGATCGGGTTTTGTTGGGAAATGGGGTTTAGTATAATGGAGGAAGGAAGGTTGGCATCAAAATGCTTTTATTTTTCATTTGAATTCTTAGCCGAATTAAGTACTTAACTTATTGAATTTATATAAAGTCCGACCGCGCAAACTCGGCGCGGCGTAGACTTTGTGTTATCTGGCATTAAGAGTCGCAGGGACGCTCGTGTTCCCGTACAAACGTAGTCCATCTCTCATTTTAAAACGACATGCTTTAGAACCATGTTATTTGGCATGGGCATTCTAGTAGTACAGATCTAGGTCGGACATTCGTTTTAGTTGCTAAAAATTTTAATACATACAAAGAAAATACAGCCAGTTACAGATTTACATGCAAATCTTATTTTTTGCTATATTTTCTTTGTATTACAATTTTTAGCAACAAAAACGAATGTCCGACCTAGATCTGTATTACTAGAATGCCCATGCCAAATTTCATGGTTCTAAAGCATGTCGTTTTAAAATGAGAGCTGAACTACGTTTGTATGGGAACGCGAGTTCACGCGAGCGTTCCTGGCGACTCTTAAAGGCCTTAGGAAAAAAAATTAAGGAATTCCTTAGCAACGTGACACATCAAATCTGAATTAAAAATTGTGAAAAAATTACCTAAGCATAAAAAATAACGTCAGACATGTGTCGCAGCTGGATATTATAATACGCCGTATTACATAACGGCTAGCCGAGTTGAAGAACGTATTTTCATTGAGCCGCATTCAATCCGGCTAATCGTTGAACCGCCGCATTTCAAAATGGCCCTGTTTTTAATAACGGCTAGCCGTTGTGTAATAATATTGTTTTGTAAATTTTCTAATTTCATCACTGTATTACGTAACCAAGGCTATTTAAAGTATTTTCCTGTTTATTTAATTTACCATCAAACTTTTGATCATTTCGTAACAAAATCAATATAAGTATTTTCCTCATCTTTATTAATTCACAAACTTGATGTTTTTTCTAATAAGTATAAGGTATTACCATTTTCATCAATTGACCGCCGGTATAATTGGGTTAATCGAATAACAGCCTTAAGTGGTGGGAGGAGGGGTGAAAATCGCGTGGGTTGGGACAGTATTGGTGATTTACCTTCCCGTCGTGTTTGATTTGGAAGCCCGTTATCGCTGTGGGTAATTCAAGGCATAAGCTTAAGCGGAAAATGGTTAAGGTTACAGCTCATTAGAGCGCCTCGGCACCCGACCCGCACCGCCTCACCATTGACAGACGATAACGTTATTTTTGTGGATAATTGTTTGAAAATCTGAAATCCGACAATGATCCTGGAAAAAAACGAGGGTATTTTATCTACTGCCGCCGCTGCCGCTGGCCGCGAATATAGTAGAAGAAAACAAGCTATCGCCATTACTAAGTCATAAGTACCGTCACGTGCTACAACTATGCCTGCGATGCACAACTTTGCCTGGCTTGAATAACATGGTTTCCTTCATCAAACAGCTATTTATATCTTATTACTGAGATGAGGATGAGAGAAAGGCGGTTAGCTGGCAAAGTTTTAGCACGTGACGGTACCAATACTCAAACTTTAAATGGGGTACCTAATAGGCTAGATGAATTTTTTTCATGCATGGTATCATTCGATTCGCTTTGTTGTGAGGATCAAATGTCTATATGGGGCCAATTGCCGTAAATCAACATAAAAGACAGAAAAGAGACTTAAAGTCTGTGATTTGCTTTTGTTTCTCAAAACGCTCCTAACAAAATGATATAAAGCTGTGACGTCATGGCTTCATAGTTGCCCTGTTTAAAGTATGAAAAAATTATGAAATTGCTATTTTTACAGTGAAATATTGAGTTTATGTATATGGTTGCCATACAATTTATTTCACAGTAAAATGTTAGAAATCGAATGGTATCATTGGTTTTTTTAAATTTTGTACTTTCAAAATTCGAAAAAAATTGAAATTTTGAAGCCTGATATCTTTGCACCATTTCAATAGATTATTTAAATGTTTACTTTATTTGTATATTTTGCTCATTTTGCATCCTATCAACTAAATTTCATTGCCTAATTCAACATGTGTCATCATCCCTATTGTAACTCAGTGGGTCCAGGCCACCTGGTAGAGTTAAAATGCAGGTTTAGTTAGGTTCCCAAGAGTTGCAAATTATGCAAAATTACCCCGAAATTTAAAAATAAAATGGTGTCCGTGAAATAGGCAAAATTTAGGCATATTTATCGAACTCGCGGAGCGTTTAAGCGAAGTGAGTTCTTACAAACAACTCCAGACCCAACTGTCACCTGGCTACTGGGACGTCTCGGCATTTGGATGACTTTTTGATTTACATAGTTTGTCTGACGATAACTTTAGTAACGTTTTTCTGATCATTATGAAATTTGTTGGGGCTGTAGCAGAGGTACATAAAATTTGAGAGTTTGTATATGAGCAGGATCGATCAAGTGGTTATGGAGCTAGAAAGAGAAAAAAAATCCTCCTTAGGCTCTTGTTATATTGGTCAATATCAAATATTGAAAAAATAATGGTTTGTTATTTTAATTTTAGAGACCAAAAAAAAACAAAAAATATTATGCGAAATAAATAATTTCATTAAAATACTTAATTACAAATGTTTGTGATAATTACTGTAATTTTTTTTTTCTATCCCGCA
Organism: Pammene fasciana; assembly: GCA_911728535.1. NCBI lineage: Eukaryota > Metazoa > Arthropoda > Insecta > Lepidoptera > Tortricidae > Pammene > Pammene fasciana. The sequence continues at coordinate 18,664,267 of OU452276.1, read as the reverse complement.
AATGCCGTGGCATATCCATACTAGCATAATGATTGACGCCATTCATCCCGTGTCCTTCCCGAATCCTTTTCGCCGATCACTGTTTATTAGTAATCCGCTTCGCTTATGCCAGAGACACAACATTATTGATACATTTGGTCAGAGGTTTATTGCGGACGGGGTGACCCTAAACTAAATGATGTTTGGATTCAGGGTAGTGGGCAAATGTTATTGACTGCCATCAACTGTTTAACTTGCTTTAGCCACGTAGGCTTGCCATAATAACGACTACCATGAGTTTGACATTGTCATTTTTCGTTAACGATTAACGAATTTTCTATCTGCGCATCTCGTTTACACTAATACAGCCTTGGCCAGAAGTATTGAGCATAGGTGTTTTTTGTTTACAATTTTGATGTTAAGCATTATTTCCCTATCCTAACAATGTACGGTAACGGTAAATGTTATATTTTATTTATAAATATAGAAAACTTCACCTAATAACACTTTCAAGGTACTTAAAAAATATGAAAACAGAAGGTACCAAAAATGAAAATTTTAGTCGGTGCGACATATTGCAAATATTCTATGCAGTTACTACTAACTTCAACAAAACATGCCTATTAGTTTAAACTAATTGACAAAATAACTTAAACAAAGATGGAAACGATGGACTAAACTTTCCAGTTTTGTATGAAAATCGCATTGGTGCTCAACACTTCTGGCCAAGGCTGTATGTTACAAGCAAGATTCAATTCAATTTTTAAAATAAATGGCATTCTGTCCACAATATTGGGACAATTTTGCCAATGTCGAAGTAGAGACGACAAGTGTACGGTTAATTAGTTAAAATTTCGCTCCAAGAGCTGGACGTTGGAGTGCTCCGAGGAATTGTTCGGATTAATCCCTGCCGCCTCTTTCCGCCACCGTCCTACGCGACAACATTATCACTCATTATCCTCAACTGTGCGTTTCTCCAGAAATTTCCTGCCTCGCACAGCAAAACTGTGGAATGAATTGTCGCCTGCGGTATTTCCGGACCGATACGACCTTCAAACCTTCAAGAAAAGAGCGTACTCCCATCTTAAAGGCCGGCAACGCGCTTGTGACCCCCCTGGTGTTGCGGACGTCTATGGGCGGCGGTAATTGCTTACCATCAGGCGATTCGTCTGCTCGTTTGCCTCCTATGTCATAAAAAAAAAAAAAAAAAAAAAAAAACACTGCAGAATAAGCTATATATTACACACTGAATCACGAAAATGAACAAAAAATAAGAAGTTAATCACAAAACCAAACCACCTTGCTCGACAAGATGGCCGCAAGTCCTACAAGCAAGATGCACAGATAGAACACTCGATACTCGTTCTCGAAAACGTCAATGTCATGACTCATGGTAAGCGTAGAGAGCGAATTCTTATGTCAATAGTGGTAGCGGATAATCGTTTGAGCTCAAGATGGCTGTGGCGTCCTTAGATTTTTATTGTTTTTTGCTCATTTACGTAGTTCATTATTTAATATTTGATAGCTTATTGTGCGGTTATCTAACGAACAAGTGTGCTAATGGAAAATTAGTCTCACACGCGCGTAACCACCCTTTAGTCGAACAAACGGTTTTCCGGGGTCTCACTTAAGCACGTGTTTGTAAGGAGGGAGGCTATCACCTTAACTACAATCAGCAAGGCCTATACCGACCAACGTTGCCTATCTTTATTTAAATAAACTAGTAGTTCGCCCCGAACTGTGAACTCGCGAATCTTGTGTTTCGCCATAAATGAATACCAAAAATAGGTATCGGGTATTTTTTTCTCAACTATAGTTAGGCAAACCATTTCTGTCAGTAGAAAAGCGCGGCAAATTTGAAAAATCGCGGGTTGGCAACACCTGTCTTTATCATTTGTGTTTTATCTGTGGCATGTAACTTTTTAATTTTAAAAAGTTAGTTTTGTTTACTTACGTTTTTAGTTTCAGATGCGTAATTTATTATTTATTAATGTGATGTCTGCCATTTCGCGTGATAAATATGCGTTTTGAAGTTACGCAGTTTTGTATGGAATATCATTTGAAGTTTTTTCTTTCAGTGTATATAAAACGAAAAAATCAAAGGGAAAACTGGTGCCAAATTATAAGTCCAAGAACGTTTGTTGCATAGGATGGTGCTCAATATTGCCACAAAGCGATAAACATGAGATTTAACAAGCAACAAGCACTCCGCTACTTCAGATTTCTATCAAGTTTTTTTGATGTTTTCCTTAATATACTTAAGCGATGTATAAAATAAATAAACACCTAAATCTCACTTGCGTTTATTAACTATACACTTCATACAATAATAAAGCTGAAATACGAGAGTAGTCTTAAAACGAATGACGAAGGCCACGAAAGGGAATCATAATTAATACTCGTAGATGTATTACTGAGTAATATGCATTACACTTATATTCGTACAGATTATGCAGTTAATCCGATTCCATTCTAAACTGAAAAGTTGTATTTTCTGGTAGATACGCTCATTTCCTTGCCGGAGCAATGATTTTAATCAATTCAATGTTTGTTTCCTTGCCGGGTTTCAATGCTTTGAACACTTTCAACTGTTGTATTTTGGTTGCATCGCATCATCTCTAATCTTCTGTCCTTTTTATATTTGAAGCTTATTTTAATTTCTTCGCACCTTCTTATTTATTGAAAAGTGATTATTATAGGTACACATATCAAAGTTTCCAATGATTTTATATAATAATGTAGAGTTAAACATGAGTAAATTGACGAAATTACAACTTCAATGACGTACGAGAGCCGCGCCAATGCAGCCAACTCGGAAAAAAATTGGTTCGATGCACGTTGCCGCTTTTCTATGGAGCAATGCCACAGAGTAAATAATAGTAATACAGAGAGACCTCTGTAATGTCACGTAACGTCACGAATCATGTTGTCCCTTCTTAACGCATGACAAGTTCTTTTTCGCACTTATGCAAACGTATCGGATACGTCGTGTCAAACTCAAATTTTTTGACAGATTTACTTTGAGTTGTACCCCCCTGGCAATGCTGCTTTTCGATTCGCCCTAGAGTGTTGCCAGGGGGGTACAACTCAAAGTAAATCTGTCAAAAAATTTGAGTTTGACACGACGTATCCGATACGTTTGCATAAGTGCGAAAGAGAACTTGTCATGCGTTAATAAGGGACAACATGATTCGTGACGTTACGTGACATTACAGAGGTCTCTCTGTATTATACTATTATTTACTCTGTGGTGTTGCTATATTTTTGTTTGATGTACATTGCTACTGCGTTCGTTGGCTGGCCAGAGATCTAGGTGAAACTAAACGTCCATATTAAATTGTGCGGTTGATGCGCAAAATTTTACCGCGACGAAATCGCTTCAGATTTGACAGTTTTTGTCTCATCTAAATTTAAATCCACCTCTCACATGCCTCTCACTCTGTTGCTTTGACATGTCGTTCTCATCTGTGCACCACCTATATAGGTTTCGGTCACCATCATTATGCGTCTATGGTAACTCTCTCTAACTAATGTGTTAATGTCAGTATGCTGATGGCCCTAGCAGCCAAAGCTTTAATAAATTTAAAAAAAGTCAGTTGTCAAAATATTTACACCAAAATCAAAATATAATTGAAAATATTTTTGAAATCAATTTAATGTTGCTAATTGTTATGAAACAGTAAGCAGATAATAAGGATTTGACGAGAGTGTTAATCAATACCTTTCGTTTGATACCAAACTCAACCATACTTGCTCGTAAAAGTAGCAAATAAGATGACCAATGTAACAGGGCCCCTTTACAAAACCTTTTTAGGCCTTTTAATTTCAGAACCCCCGTCTCGATCCAGCTCATATACGAACTCGAAAATTTTGTTGGTCTCTGCTACAACCCCAACAAATTTCATAAAGATCGGAAAATCGTTACTAAAGTTATCGTCGGACAAACTATGTAAATCAAAAAGCCATCCAAATGCCGAGACGTCCCAGTAGCCAGGTTGTTGTTTGTAAGAACGATCTTCGCTTACGCTCCGCTCGTTCGATAAAATGCGAATACCGTCGAAAACTAGACATTGGCAAAATTCCCATTGCTGTGTACAAGGGGAGAAAGCCATTTCATTTTAGCAAGCTTTAAAAATAGGTGTCATCTAAAATATTTATGAAGGTATAATACAGAAAGTACTCGTCTTATACCATAAACAGAGATCGGCCAAATGGATGTCATTCTTAGCAATAATATAGACATGACTCCAAAGATCAATTATTTTTACCTGTAATTTAATTTGTATACTTCGTAAAATATTAATCAATAAATAAACACAGACTTATTGTTTAGATTTATTAAAGTAAATAAAAAATATTTTTCTAAATTTTCAGGGGTAAGTCTGTTCATTTTCACATCCAAAATATACTTATGAGCTGAAAAATTACCATTTCGACGTCGTATTTTTATTTATTTCAATTTTCGCCATGGAAAATTGACGATATTCAAAAGGCGACAAAAAAAATCCATGGCTATATTTTATTTGTTGAATGATATCTTTCGTGATACACATATACCATACAAATGAAAGAACCTCAAAGAATGTCAGTATATTAATGTCAATGTCAAAAAATAATTGTATTTTAAAGAAGGAAATCAAAAGAGGTATGATATCTTTCTTTATTATCCAATTTTGAAGTCTTACCCGCTTATTCATAAACGTATTGCAAACCTCATTTAACTAAATCATCTTTTGTCCTTATCTGTCACATTGACAGTTGTGTTTGTTAGAAACAGACAAAATACATTTTAACTAAATGAGGTTTGCAACACGTTTATGAATAAGCGGGTTAGGAATTATCACTAAGAAACCAATTAATTACATAATTCATTGATCTTTGGAGTCATGTCTATATTATTGCCAACAATGACATCCATTTGGCCGATCTCTGACCATAAATGATAATTTATTGCGTAAGAATACGACAACTGCTTTACAGTAATGGAAAATGCCCAGAATAACCACCCCACAACCACCCCTATATGAAGGATAAAGAAAAAAAAGCATCTGAATCACAGTGGCTCAGTTATGGGTGGCGATCTGATCTCGGAGTCCCGAGTTTGAGGTGGTTTGAGTCCTGCCCGTGGCAGTGTATTTTTCAATATTCCTGTAATAAGAATAACATTGTGATAATTATACAAAGAATTATCTTTATCTGTAAACATGCAACTGAATTAGATTATAAAAGCTGATTCAACTCTTACGCGTGCTGGGGCAATATTTATTTAATTATTTTTTTCGTTTATTAATTAATAACAGTGACTATCCTTATACGTTAAAATCTTAAGGTAAATAATCCTAATTACATATTATTTTAACACATTTTAATTTTTTTTTATTCATTTTTCTTATCAAGTTAGGTTTTTTATAATATTTTTACAAACAAAAATATAAAAATACATCAAAAACACACAAAAACAATAAAAAATTGTAGAAAACCTGACATAACAAGGCACCCTACCTTATTACTCATATCAGAGACTATAGAGATATAGACGGCCACAGCCTAACAACTTTTTGAAGCTCAAGTCAATTGCGCCCTCTGTCCGAAAGCATCCTAAAGATACCGAAAATGTAAGAGGGCGCAATTGACTTGAGCTTCAAAAAGTTCTTAGGCTGTATTGCTCTACTATATACGTTACTCTATGGTCATATCAAACTCATAGTATATAGGGTAAGGTTTAGTGTTACGGTTATTCCACCCAGTCGCAGCTAAGTGGGCTCGTTAATTAAACTTAACGATGTACTGTGGTGTAAAAATTAATTACGCGCTCGGTAGAGTCAGAGCCAAGTTCTTAATTAGCGAAAACGAGATATTATACAACATTGAAGTGCAAGTTAATGGTTCTATTTTATGATGTTGATAAAATACTATTTTCGACATAGTCGACATAGTCGTGTGCTGTCTTTTATTAGTGCTTAATTTAGCTATAGGGTGCGTTGGGGTAAGATAGAAAGGTATTTTTTAGGGGTAAGACAAAAAGTCGTCCATATTCCGGAGCATTACAGACTACTTTTTATCTTACCCCTAAAAAAATACCTTTCTATCCTACCCCAACGCACCTTAATAGAAAAGTAAATACTGAAATAAGTATATTGTATTATACGAAAGAATAATTTTAAACAAAAAAGAACCGACTTCACATCCTCCTTTCCAAAAGCAAATGTTCGAGCTACTGTAAAAAATACTGAAATCACTATAATATTTGAAGAGTTCCCTCGATTTCTACAGAATCCCATCATCAAATCCTGACCTGGTGACAATGAGACCAACAGTGAAGAACAACTTTTTTGTGTGAACTATTTCAAACAAAAAAGTATTTTCCAAATCGGGCCAGGCAACCTCGAGTAATCGGTGAACAAGATAAAAAAAGATTATAATGTACATAGTAGTGATTCTACTTAAATTAGCAAATGCAAAATATATTACTCAGTGATTTGTTTTAGGTTAGTTCAAGCAAAAAAAAAAGATATTTGATATTAACGGCGTAGTTTGTTGTATTTGAATCGCTAAAACAAAAAAGAGAGTTAAGAACAATTAAATTGTCATTGAGACCAAATTAATTAACGAAAATACTACTACTATTAACTCCAGAATAGTGCAAAAAATCCGCTGAATCAATTCCGCCGACCTATTCAGAAAAAAAAGTCTTACCTCAAATTCCAGACAATGCATTTAAACACATTCCCCCACGATCCATCCTTGTGACAACCCTCATTGTGTGACATTATCTACCACGCCACTGTCTTGCTAATCTGCCAGGCCTTTTTCAACTTAAATTGTCCAAGTTAAGGTAGGATTTTGGTTGTACGGTATAGAGTCGATTCTCAGCTCACACTTAGCGTACTAATTGAGCTAGGGATATGTAACTAGCTGTGTAATGGGAGCCCATTTATTTTGTGACACGTGTAATGTCTCCTTTGGAACTATGGCACCTGAGAAAAATTGACTTGGCTGCGTACCTAGGTGCAAATCGATTCACATAAGCTGCCTTGGATATTGACTAAGTGATAACAATTTACTTATTTTACAGCATTGATATAGTGACGTCTTAGGACATTTTGATTTGATATAGGTACAGTGTGTGGTTTGTAACACGAGCAAGAAATAAAACGTAAATTTTACTCCTCCAGCTAGACGACATTTTGTTCAGCGACTTCAAAGCAACTTTTAGCCGATTATCACACTGTCGCCGCAAGCGGATCCGTCGCCAGTGTGATATTCGCCTTAAAAATAACGTGGGGTTTTATTTTTAGTGCACTTTAAAGTTATTCGAACACGCAATGTAATGCAGTAATGTATTGCGAAATTGATTGCCTCTGTAGGGCGACAAGACTGACAGCAACGTCAATTAGACGGATTTTAACCTACATTGAACAATAAATACTATTTTTAGTGTGTGTATGGGAAAGACTACATATTTTGTCAATGTTGTTGAACAAATTTTTTTTTGTTTGAGGAGTAGAAGTAAAAGGAAATAAATACTTGTCAAGAGGAAATATTTCCAAGATAATGTCTTGGAATGAGAATATCCCGGAAGATTTTTTTTCCGCGTATATTTCAAATCGTCGTTCTTGAAATCGTGTATATTAGTCAGCATCAGTTAGAGCCTTCCTACACGAAGGCCCCAAAAATATGTGACACGCTCTTAGTAGAGCCATTGGAGCGTGTCACATAATTTCGCGGCTTTCGTGTAGGAAGCATTAGGGCATTAGTAGGGGCAGGGGCATTTCGCTGGTGCTAGGTTTTCGTCTTTTACCCGTAGTTAGGGTTAGGGTAATCACCCTCTTTCTATCTAATTTGCAGCAATTAAAGATCTTTTGTACTGATAATCGTTGGTGATTGAGTGGTTCGTCACATCACACCATATATTTTGTATGGGGCGACGAACTATTGGGTTACTCTGGCTGATGCGATGTGTCTGATGCTGACTGTACAAGCAATAAATACGTAGCATAGCAAGTAGAATAACTTTAAGTACCTAATTAAATATGTAATTAACTATCTCACCTGCAGACAAACTGTGGAAACAGTTTTGCAGGGCTTTGTATAACTTCATGTATACTTTTTGATTAATAAACTATCTATCTATCTATCTATCTATCTAGCCACTTTAATGACCATTAAACAACACTTTAATCCCGTTTTACTAAGTTTACAACCTCTTTAACACAGATAGGGTTTGGTGTAATACCCGGTCAGGCATTCCGATGCACCCGTGCACCCGTGTATCCGTGCATCCATGCACCCATGTAGCCGGTAACGACGTCGTAATGCACACGCTCAATGGCTTCACAATGGGTGTGCTGACAGCAGAACCATCCTGTAAATAAAAAAAAATGTAAATAGGAAAAGAAGAGGTACGTGTAGTAATAGTAATAGGTACGTGTTTAAAAATGTCTACGACTATTGTCGAATAAGAGCATCTGAAGGTTCTTTTGAACACCTCGCTGGCAAAACACTTCAGCCGCTAATAAGCTTTAGGGCGGCCACCGACTACCAGCCCGCCTGCAAGTCCGCCTGACGATATCGGCCTGTCAGTTGTTCGGAGCCGGCAAATTTTTGTTTTAACTGTCAGGCCGAGATCGTCAGGCGGACTGCAGGCGGACTGATAGTCGGTGGCCGCCTTTAAGCTTTAAGCTACTTTTCTCTTTCTACTTAAGGACAGTCAACAGTAGGAGTAAAAGGAGTAAGTTAAGTTGTAATATGTTCAGTCGACGTCAAAGATACACTTTTGTACCTTATTACAGACCAGTAAGGTCCAAAAGTGTAAACATATCTTTGACATCTAACTGTACGAGTACCATAATCATACCTATATTTTTTAATCTAAACATTAATGGGTTTTATTGAATTGTTTTATACTACATTACATCGTAAAGGTATTTTGGGAAAACTTGACCAAAAACTGTTAAATAAATTTTACTCTTGTTATATAATCCTTAGAAAATTAAAAATGGCTATCCTGCTTTTATTACGGGTCAATGAATTGATATTTATCTTCTCACAATGTCTGTGATAACAGATAAATATCTTTATTCGAAAGCAGAAACATATTTCATAAATCATAATTCAGATATCAAAACTCATGAATATTCGTAACTTACGATTTCAGATGGATCAAAAGATCCAGTAAAATAAAGTTTAATGCAAGTCAAAGTAAAAGGATAGGTACCTATCTTAGACGGCTTTCACACTGCTGCTCTTTCCGCATGCGGCGCCGGTGCGCGAGTGAGATAGCTAGCGCTCTGCATGTGTATACTTGTATAGTAGCGTTGTGACGCTTGCACACCGTCGCTGCATGCGGTTGCGGCGCCAGTTTGAATGAACCAACCTACTGTATTTAGTATTTTTATGACTGATGACTTCTCTCATAAAGGCTCACTAACCTAGTCATAAAAGATCGACACGCGAGCGATAAGCGAGCTAAGCGGCCGCCGCCCAAAATCACTTTAGTAATCGACCACTAACAAATAGATTTTTATCACATACCACTCCTACCAAAGTTAGCCTAGTAATTCAAATCAAAAGGATTATACTCCTATGGAGTCAAACTTGAAGCTGATCAGACACAGTCGGTAATAATGACATTATTTCTCTACCCTTCCTTCTCATTCTTCATATACATAGAAAAGGACGGGTAGAGAAGACATTATTACAGACAGTGTCTGGTCAGCTTGAAAGAGGGCAGATCGCTATGATTATTGATGTGTGTCGTAGACCACAACTAACACTCGAAGTCGTTACTCTTTTTTTATTATGAGACTGACCAGCGACTGACCCTAGTCTCACCTGATGGAAAGTGAAGACAGAGCCTAAGATAAAGCTCACCGGTTCAGTAATAGCCTATTCACTCTTGCTTTAACGAGACTGATATCGTATTTTTTCAGGGAATAAATACAGATGACGGCAGCATATTCCATTCCTTGGTACACGAAAAAAAAAAGCTTCCGGGATATTCTCAATCTAAGACATTATTATATTATGTTGAAAATTTCCTCGTGACATGTATTTATTTCCTTTAACGAAAATAAACTATAGTTTTAAATATAACGAAGCGAATATATTCTTACGGATGTTCTAGTTTTCTTTTACCGAAGATAATACTTGTTTGATTAAAATACAATCTCTCTTATTTACTCAATATACTCTTGATACAATACATTTATGTATTTCTATTTTAAGAAAACGTGGTTTTATTAAGCGATGAAATATATTTTTGGTAAAGGAAATAAATACTTGTCACGAAAAAATATTTTCAAAATAATAATAATGTCTTGGATTGAGAATATCACGGAAACTTTTTTTCCGTGTAGTCCGTGATAATTGGCTGATGACACATGCCACTGGGCCGAACCGTAGGAAACACAAATACTTCTAAACACATGGTAAATCGTGGTAAAAAAATATAATGTTTTTTTATTTATTTAGAGGGACTAACTCATATGTTACCAGGATACATATAATGATTCTAATTTTCTGCTGCAAAATGTCTTAGACCCTGCTCCCACTAGTCGGATGTCGGGCCCGGATTTTTCGGGTGTCGGCGCCTCGCCTCATACAAAATTGTGTCGTGCAAGTGGGAACAGCTTCATACAAAATGCTCCGCTACTGGAACATCCGATTAAAATCTGGGCCCGACATCCGACAAGTGGGAACGGGGTCTTACACTTTTGAGAATACGTGTTAAGATAGGAAATGCCAGGTCCAAATAATTAACGTAGGAATTGAAAATAACAGGCACACATAATTAAAATTTGCCTTTTCCATTTGTTAAGAAACTCTGAATCTAAAATCACTTTTTTATGTGAATCGGTTGATTACAATTTACAAATTGATATTTGTAAATTGTAATTGCCAGTTTGCTAAATAATGTCACGCAATATAATTAATGCTCGCGATAAGAATCTACGTGCTCAGACGGCTCCTAAATTAATTAGTTACAAAATACGTACATCATTAAAATGTAACATCGCTTTGGAATGCTTTAGATATAAACAAAGGAATTAAATTTTAATGCCCTTCCACGCACACATCCTAAAACACCACTCGGCACAATTTGAAAGGCAAAGTAAACAAGGACATTATGAAAATCCTCCTTACCACGCTTATAATAAACTTTCGTCTATCAAACGTAAATCAACCAAAAAAGACACTACAAGACAAGAATAAGGCTCATTTTCGGTTGCAGGTATTTTATATGCCAGTAAAGATTATGGCTCTGATTATTTTTATGTTAAGAGGTGGGGAGATTAAAATTATTTTATGGAGACGAGTGTAACTGAAGATTTGTAGGGAAACTTGGTGTTGATGTTTACCGAGTAAGCTAAACACTTTTGTAGTGACAGTCAGCGAAAAAATGACTGCTAGAGACCGGTTTTATTAAACTGGATATCTGCATGCAAAGTTTAATATTGCTAACTACAATAATTTTGCATTTATCGAAGGAGCGGAGTAGAATGACGGAGCGTAAGCGAAGCGAGTTCTGGCTACTGGGGCGTCTCGGCATTTCGATGGCTTCTTGATTCAGGCGCGGTCCCAGGAGGGGGGGGGAGGGGGTCACATGGGACATGACCCCCCCAAAATCCTACATTTCTAATAGAAAATTTTTTTTACAGACCCCTCAAAAATTTGAAAAAAAAAATCTACATTAGTGTCCCCCCCCCCCCCAAAATTTTCGTCTGCGACCGCGCCTGTCTTGGTTTTGAGAGTTTGTTCGACGATAACTTTAGTAACGTTTTTCTGATCTTTATGAAATTTGTTGGGGTTGTAGCAGAGTGGAGAGTGGACTTAGAAGGCGAAAAAAATCTTCATATGGGTGAATATCCCAAGCAATAAAATTTGATGGCAAGACTGAAAACGCTGGTGCAGAAAGTCAAAATAGTCATATACTATTTTTTTTTGGAAGCAGCTCTTAGCTATCGACCTCGGGCATTAACTAATATTAAAATATTAAATAATTTAATCATTGAGAAAAAAATAAAGGCCCAATTTTTCATTCAGGTGGGTTGTCCGGAACCCAATTATTCTTGTTTAATGCCGCATAACTCTAAAACTATACAAGATATCAAATTATTTTTTAGTTCATTATAATACCATATCAATAAAGAATCCTTTAAAATATTACTTGCTTACTAACTCTTTAATAAACCCCCTTATTATGCGTAAAGAAATTTGTCCGGCAAAATAATCCTTATTACCGCGGACAAATTTCATCGACGTTTATTGGCTAAGTTTGACTTCGTACGCCCCCCCGCCTCCTGCGCACTTTGAGAGTAAGTTGTGCCGAGGCTCTCACCGCAAGAAGATGTCGACGTGATGCTTAATAGATCTGCTACACACATGGTCATGTCATTTCGATGTTACGGGGACAAAAAAAATATCATTCCGGAGTTTGCTATATGTTTTTTGTTTCATATTTGTTATTTTTCAAATATTTACAGATCGTGTATTTTGTACTTGTGAGTTTAAATATCGTGATAGTTAAAGAATGTGGGATTTAGTTATTTTTTTATAATTTTATTTCACCTCGGTTTATCATTCCACCAATTTCATTCCGGTGATTTCGGTGTAGTAAAATGACTTTAATACCCACCAGAATGAAAATAACACTGGAATGATATGTTATTCAGGTGGAGTGTTATATCATTCCTTTGCATACCTATCATTCACGTGCGAGTAAATTTTTTCATTCCGGTGGAAAAATGTCATTCAGGTGGAGTGTTATATCATTCCTGTGTATACTTATCATTCACGTGCGAGTCAATTTTTGAAATCTCCGATAATTCTCAAAAGGCTTAAGATATCAAGTGCTCTGTAAGAGACTTATCAAAGAACAGTCTGAGGTGTCGATTGATATTAAAAGAAACATCAAAGAAACGTAAATAAAGAATTACACCGGAATGACACAAAAAACTAGTACTGTTGAAATAGACCCATATCGGTCTTATTATATTGGTCAATGCGTTTGGAAGTAAATCGCGAGTTCTCAGTTAGAAGCGGACTACTAATTTAATTTTAGTTTTATTTGCTGCCTACGTAGTAATTGCCAGTTGCTCTTGTATCACAAAACGTGTTTTCTATCGTCTGTGTAAATAATATCCCCATCTTCATACAGAATGGTTTCTAAAATAATTTAGTAGCCTACGCCTTCCTTTAGTCTAAATTTAATATAAGTACTTATCTACCTGGTGGTTTAGAATTTAATAAATAAGAAATGAGTTGACATACTTAGAGTTGTCTTAGTTTTCATTACCTGTTATCGTCATACATAGGTAGGTACCTACACTGTTAAAATATACTTTAATAAAATACCGGTTAACAAAAATAACTTTTTGCGTCTACAAATCCCCAAAAATGAAAATAAAAACTAAAGTCATGCTTTCAAACACATTTTGCATTGAACATAGAAGCGCCTGCCAGAAATTCATATCCAGGCACGAGGAAGTCCGAACTGTACAAAAAAATCAAGGCGCTATAAAATTACATGCAGATACACCGATAATTCAGAAGATCCTATCATCACTATCTGGTTACTTGAAATATAAACCTTATTTCCATTTAACCCAGGGTAGTTTATCCATAAACGTATATTGATTAGATAAGAGATAGTCAAAGTACAATTTATGAAATTGTATTAAAATAAAACCAAGATAGGAATCGTGATTTCGAGAGCAGCAATGTTATTCTACTCTCAGTGAAGCATATGCATGTCGATCCTTAAAGCAAACCATTTTAATTACAAAACGTCAGTGAAACTCAAACGTCCGTGTAAATCGACAAAGTGGTCCCTTGCACTAAACTCTTCCACATATATTATGCGGACGATTTTAGTGAAACGCTTCACTCTTTCACTAAGCATAATATATACTATATAGTTTTAGGAAGTACTCGTAATTCCATATCGACAAAGTGGGAACTCTGCCCCTGCTCTGGACCTTTTTGCCTGCCCATATTGAATGGTTTCGCTCCTTAAAGAGAAGCTGATGTTTCATTAACTGTACTTGGATGTAAATGTTTAACTAAAAATATAGTAGTCTCTGGCTTTCAATATGAACCAATTTCAGGAAGGTTAAGAGTTAAGAGTAAAGCGTTTGGCGGCATGTTCGGTGTTCATCTTTGTATCAAGTTTCCAATGTATTTGACCAGAGAGTCTAATACCGCGAAGTTCGAAAATCGAAAAAACGTTGGCCCAGTCTCTATCGCTCTTGCATAAACGAAAGAGAGTGACGCAAATAGACAATTCGATGAACGAAGTGGTTCGCGGTTATAGGCCAGCGTTCACTGAGGAAGTGAGGACAGTTCCATACGTTTGCATTTATTTGTTCAATATGGACCGCACGGGCAAACCAACACTCGAACGTCACCGTTTGGTCACTGATGGTCATTTTTTCAAAAAAGGACGCAATTTTTTATCTTATTATTAACGATTCAATTTTTCTTAACTACATGACGGATATGGGATCTCGTGTAATATCCGATCACTGCAAATACGACGCTAAGGGGTTGGAATTATTTATTTTATTATTCAAATCAATTACACAGCATTACAGTAAAAACCAAGGCACTGCGAACTACAAAATAAAACATATTTATTTATTTAATTTTATTATTCAAATAAGTTACACAGCATTACAGTTATACAACCAAGGCACTGGGCACTACAAACAATTGACATTAGGCGGTTATCACACTTGGTGCGGATCCGCATGCGGCGCCGGTGTGCGAGCGAGACAGCGCTATACACATACAGAGCGCTATCTCTCTCGCGCACCGGCGGCGCATGCGGATCCGTCGTCAGTGTGATAATCGCCTTACAGAAATACCGTAACTGCGTGGCTCCGTTGCGTCGTCTAATCATATAAAATAACTTAATACTAAAATATGAAAATGTATAAAAAACACCAAGGTATCTTGGTAGTCGGGTTCAACGCCGTCCTTTCGGCAAGCTATGGTAATATTGCCAGTACAATGTAAAATGCTTTTCAATACAGTACACTTTTTAATATTTTCCCCGCAACGGATTTTAAATAAAAGCTTAGTGCGCGGGTTGGTCGTAATTTATTTTTAAATACGAAATATTTTAATGTTCATTTTAAAAAGTATCTACGTTTTAAATTAAATTAAAGTAGGTATTGTATTTATGTGTATATATAAGTATATATTTTTCTCGAATGGTTGCTTATTTAATTACCTTTTTACCTACATAGGTACACACGTACTTATCGCTAGTATTTCATCATTACTCATTAGCGATGAGTATGAGTACTTATCAGTGGCGGCGCGTATATAGAACACGATCGTCGGCTTGCCTTAGTTTTGTAGTGCCTTACATCAGATCAGATGAAGAAAGTTTAAGCCATATTCAGCACCGGCTTGCCTAAGAAACCCACCGCCACTGGTACATATAGGTATAGGTTAAAAATACCTACTTACCTATATTTCGAAATCAATTCTATTTATTAAATTTTTAGATCCATGATACACCGACATAGGTACCTTCTACATACATAAATCTAAGTACACAAAACATGATGTAAATATATAATAGGGAATATTACGCAAAACTCTGCGTAGGGGGCGGCACTAGCACATCCAGAGGGCCTACCACGTAAATAAAAATTTCGTTACCTGGTTCTCGGCCACTCTTTCATACTCAAGCGATACTAGCGATAGAGAGGCACAAGTAAAAATTTCGATTCTCTCGTTTCACGATAGGCCCTTTGTAAACAAACCGCCTTGGTGCGCAAATGACATATTTATTCGTTATAAATTACCTATGAAAACTTGTAAAAAAACTGTTTAAGGCCTAGTATGTATTAAAAACTATGGTTTACCGGTGTGCTAGTGCTGCACTCTGGTGGCAGAATTTTGCAGTAATATCCCCTATTATGCGTGTTATATGTTACGCGCAGAGTTAATTTATATTTAGCAATGATTTTATATATACTAGATAAGAAATCAGCACTCCAAATGTGGCACAGTAAAAGCCGTTGCAATGCAACTGGTTTTGCCGAAGAGAGCCGAGCCCGAGCCGAGCGAAGCCCGATCGTCCCGACGAGTATATTTACAAAGGACTAACAAGCGTTTCGTTAAAATATTACCAGTGTAAGTGAGACTAGGGATTAAGCTTAAATGCTACAGCATGAAGGTCAACGTACTATAGGCACAATTGGCGATAGGAAGTAAAGGTTTCGTAAATTTAAACCGAACTAACAGCATTGAGGCATAAGGCTAGTGGAGTAGTTGTTGTTTTTTTTTAAATTACGAAACTCAGAAAATAACTAAAACTTATTCAGTAAATTTTATTATTATATTATATTTTATAATGTTGAATAATTTTTTATGGTTCCGTGGCTCAATTGGCAAAAACGGAACCCTTATAGTTTCGTCATATTCCGTCCCTCCGTAAGTATGTCACAGACATTTTGAGACGTATCCTTATAACATTTTAACACAAGGTGTATTTAATACGCCACTAGTGAAATTGCAAAAAAAAATATTTGAACATTATCGGTTAAGGAGTTTTCGAGTGATCTCCAAAAAACTACGTACATAGGCAGATACGACCTTGTAACTTGTGATTTTTTTAAATAACTCTCTGTTATGCGTGGTCCGACACGAACTTTAGCCGGTTTTTGTAAAATATACCTCAAATGATACCGTAATATCCTCATATCTAATCCCAAGAAAGCAATTATAAAATATTTTCGTTTATTATTTTTTCATTATTTCAAAGTGTGATCTATCAATTTTGGAATTAAAGATTTAAAAAGAAAGCATGAAATACTATTGTGTTGCTTTTGATTCTAAATTTGTCTTGAGCATGTACTTCGCCCCCGCATGGGCCGCATGCCTGCTTCCCTTTCTGCTCGCTCGGCGGCCAAAAAACTCAATAACCCTCACCCGCCACTCATTGTTCCCGTACGGTTTACACCGTCAGGAATACGTTAGGTCAGAATGCAAACAAGTAAACATAACGACCGTGTGCAGTTTTCATTCCATTCTGGAGTCGAATCAGGCAACCGGTCTAGGTACCTGACGTTTGCCCCCAACTTTTAACATTCGCCTCACAAACTTAGGTAGAAAATCCGTCCGATACGTCATTTTAAATATGTTATTATAAATATTATGTCGATCTTTAATCGATTATTATTTGTTCAGAATTAAACACTAATACATAATCACAAATAGTTTTATTTTTATGCTGATGTTGTCAACCTACGCGAAAATAACTATTATGGAGATATATGAACCCTTAGCTTTGGAAGGCACAAACATACATACATATATCATCATCATCATCATCATTTCAGCCGAAAGACGTCCACTGCTGGACATAGGCCTCCCCCACTGAACGCCACAATGACCGGTCCTGTGCCACCCGCATCCAGCGGACTCCAGCGACCTTCACCAGGTCATCAGTCCACCTTGTAGGGGGCCTACCAACTCTTCGCCTTCCGGTGTATGGTCGCCATTCGAGAACCTTAGTGCCCCAACGGCCATCGGTTCTCCGTGCAATGTGCCCTGCCCATTGCCACTTAAGTTTAGCGATCCGACGGGCTATGTCGGTTACTTTGGTTCTGCTACGGATAGTATCGTTTCTGATACGGTCACGCAAAGAAACTCCTAACATAGCCCTCTCCATTGCTCTTTGGGTGACTTTAAGCTTTTTAATGAGGCCCATTGTGAGCGACCACGTTTCAGAGCCATAGGTCATCACTGGCAACACACACTGGTCAAAGACTTTCGTCTTGAGACACTGCGGAATATTGGACGAAAAGATATGTTTCTGCTTCCCAAACGCTGCCCAACCGAGACGGATTCGACGATTGACCTCTTTCTCGAAATTGGACCTACCTAGCTGGACTGTCTGTCCGAGGTATACATAATCGTCTACAACTTCGAGCGTAAAGTCTCCGATTGTAATAGGGGTTGGTACTACATGGGCGTTAGACATGACTTTCGTCTTATCCATGTTCATCCTTAGACCAACCCTCTCAGAGCCTTTACTGAGGTCGTCGAGCATCGTACTTAAGTCCTCCATGGTCTCAGTCAGGACTACGATATCGTCGGCAAATCGAAGATGAGTGATGTACTCGCCGTTGATGTTGATGCCAAGCCTTCCCCAGTCCAAACCCTTGAAAATGTCCTCCAGGGCAGCGGTGAACAGTTTTGGAGAAATTACATCTCCTTGCCTGACTCCCCGCTGCAGCGGTATGGATCTCGAATTCTGGTCCTGGAGTCGGACTGACATAGAGGCGTTCTCGTACAAACACTTCATTACCTCGATATAACGGTAGTCCACTTGGCACCTCTGGAGAGCCTGTAGTACAGCCCAAGTCTCGATCGAATCGAAGGCTTTCTCGTAGTCCACAAACGCTAAACAGAGGGGCAGGTTATACTCCTCAGTCTTCTGTATAACCTGACGCAGCGTATGAATGTGGTCTACGGTACTGAACCCTCTTCGGAAACCGGCTTGTTCGGGAGGCTGGAAGTCGTCTAACCTGTACGAGAGTCGATTTGTAATGACTCTAGAAAACAGCTTATAGACATGGCTCAGAAGTGTGATGGGTCGGTAGTTCTTCAGCAAGGTGCTATCACCTTTTTTGAAGAACAACACCACCACCCCTCTGTTCCATGCCTTTGGCGTTCTCCCTTCAAGTAAGACGGAATTAAACAGCTTCTGAAGGGCCATAAGGACCGGTTTTCCACCCGCCTTCAGGAGTTCGGCTGTAATTCCATCTTCACCTGGCGCCTTGTTATTTTTGAGCTGCTTCAGGGCCATTCTGATCTCGTACAAGCTGATGTCCGGGATGTCATCGGTATAGTGTCGGGTAAGCCTAGCTCTATGGTCATTCGCCAGGCTAACTTCGGGTCCACGAGTTGATCTATATAACTGCCCATAAAAGCGCTCTATCTCTCTCAGTAGCTCGGGTTTAGATGAAACCATTCTACCATCTTCAGTCCGTAATTTAGCGAGCTGGCTTTGCCCAATAGACAGATCTCTTGAAAATACTTTACAGCCCTTGTTCCGCTCGATAGCTTCGTGAATACGGTTCGTATTAAATAAGCGAAGATCGCAGGTAATGGACTTGGAGATCCGTCTATTAAGCTGCCGGAGTTGTATCGCATCAACTGAAGATTTTAGAACCATTTCGTTCCTCTCCTTCATGAGATTCTGAGTAGAGTTAGAGAGCCTCTTAGTCCTACTGGTGCGTTTCGTTCTAAAGAACTTGGACCCAGTGAAATGGACAGCTTCTACGAACCCGTCGTTATATTCGTCCACATCGCCGCCTAGGCAATCGAAACGGTTTTGAAGTTCCAGCTGAAAGCTCTCGGGATTTTGGTATTCGGTAGGTGCTGGACGGAGCGTAGACTTCACCAGTCGAGAGCGCTCTAGCTTGATACATATATTCAATGTGCCTCTTACCAATCGGTGATCACTCCCAGTTTTGACTGTGTTGATCACAGATACATCATTGAATATATGCTTCTTCGTCGACATGATGAAGTCAATCTCATTTTTTGTTGCACCGTCGGGGCTCATCCAGGTCCATTTCCTGTGCTCACGTTTCCTGAAGAAGGAGTTCATCATAAAGAGTCCCTCCTTCTCCAGGAAGCCGGCCAGCAAATGTCCCCGATGATTCCGCTTCCCAATTCCAAATTGCCCCACTTTCAGCTCGTCACCGTCTCTCTTGCCCAGTTTCGCGTTGAAGTCCCCCATCACAACGGTGAAGTAGGTTTTGGAACTATGCATGGCTCTAGATATGTCCTCATACATAGCCTCCACCTCGTCGTCGGAGTGTGCCGAGGTCGGTGCGTAAACCTGTATAACCTTCAACGAGTACCTTTTTGATACTCTGAGTATAAGGTACGCTACCCTGCTCGATACACTCTCGATCTTCACCACGTTGTTCACGAGGGACTTGTGGACGAGGAACCCGACACCTCCTTGGGACTGTTGATCGCCCTCCCGGAAATAGAGCAAGTTGCCGGATTTGAGAGTTATCGTGTCCTCCCCCTCTCTTCGGACTTCCGATAACCCTACTATGTCCCATCGCAACTTGCTCATACATATATATATATAGTTAATAATTTCCTATTTTTATCAACAATATGAAGGCAATATAATACAATACACACTATACAAATCTATTAAAACGGACTAATACGCGAAATAGATATAATTATGAAGTTATCATTATTTATTACAAAAAAATCATAAACAAATTAAGTATACATAATAAAGTAATTGATCCAAGAGCGACTCCATTGCTCTTATGTGCCATGTGATTTTTGAACGCCAGATGAATGACAGGTGAAATTTTATCATATCTTTCTTCTAATTTGTAATACAACCTTAACGATGTTAAATAATTCGCACTGGCCGGCTACACATTTTTTTGTGCTATATTTTCGGAAAATCTTGTTTGTGTCTGCGCCTCTATTATATTATAACTCAATGATATTTAGCTAAAAAATCGCACATAGTAATCCTAAATATATTTATTTTAGCCTATCTAAGTACAGCTCTGTATAACAAGGCAAACCCCACTAATTATTATGCAGGGTGGGTTCTAGTAACCCGACAGATCTTAATGCATTTCTGAGACCAAAAGGATTAAAAAACGTTGTGACTTTAGGTGAATCTCGTCAGAAAGAAAACGAATACACTAACCCGCTTATTCATAAACGTGTTTCAAACCTCCTGTAGTTAAAATGTATTTTGTCTGTTTCTAACAAACACAACTCTGCCGTGTCATGACAAAATGCTGTATCTCTAAAAACCAAGTTTGTGGGAAATCGACTTTGAAGTGTCGATTCGTTTTTTAGAGATATATCAGTACCTTGTAAATTAATACAAAATATTTTTATGCAAAGATGTTCGACAGTACATGGTTTATTGCGCCCGTATGTTTTTTTAGCACTTTTATTATTATTAATTGATATATATCGATTACAGCAGTTAGTCATGACAACTGTGTAGTACAAACGTTGTCATGGCAAATTATGGTAACTATAGTTACAGCAATGTTTTTGTATGTTTAACAGCTTTTTGAATACGGAATCATCATCATCATCATCATTAGTCGTTCCCTCAGACCTGAGGATCATGAAATCATGTCATTCTGTTGAAGACCAGGTTTTTCCCTCGCTAAGCGCATGGCTTCTTGTAGTTTTAATGAAATACCGAATACTCAACTATGTAATTAATTTTTGAATACTTTGATAAAAGTACCAAAACATATGTATAAGGTATTCATAAGTTTATGAGATCCTATTGTTAAAAATACTATGTATAAGTGAATAGAGTACAGCATTATAACATAACAAAATCTGTTTTGTTCTTGACAAATGATTTTTGTAAATTAGTTTTTCTATTTTTTTCTACCTTGAGATTATTGAGTGAATGAATATAGACTCAATACGACTGCTTGTCAAACAATTCAGGCGACATGCTTTAAATATTAACTGTTATAAACTACAATAAACAAAATAATAGTTGTATAGTGTACATACATAATATCACATCGGTAAGTTAATAAATGCAACCGCATCAGTATAATTAGATATTCCGAAATACAAATACAAAAAGTTTATTTCAGAACTAAAATTACACAACGTTATATGTATTTATGCTGATCTCCACACTAGACTAGGCTTTTCCTGTGGGGAAAATAAAACAGGTTAGGTACAGAGGAAAAGACAAGACATTACTTAGTGGTACTAATAACAATATGGTTAGAATCAGTTACACTTATAGATGTTCAAAATTAGAAACTGCAAAAGAAAAACGAAAAATAGGCTTTGCCCTGGTATCAAACATATCAAACTTCTTTACTCGTAACAAAAATAAAATGTTTATAAAATGAAAAATAGGTATGAACAGTCTGAAATGGGTAATTAGAATTCGAAAATTATAGATGAATGCCCCTGATCTGATCTGTTTCAAAATACACATTTTGTTTTTTTTCAAAAACTTTCTTTTGTTGCGAGAGTTTTAAAATAAAATAAGTAATGAACAGAATGTTACCCAAGATATACAGTCTACTATAGTAATAGTAATTTATTTATTATAAACTGTCTACCATCACCCAAACTGGATTACCATGTAGAGTAGACTGCACATGCAGGTAAGATATTAGTTATTTTCCACGTTCCGTTCAGTGTAGTATAGTGTACAACTAAGTATGTTTACTACAAGATACAGCAGACTGACGTTTAAATTTGCCAACGTTCTGTAACGACGAAATCAGGTAACTAGAGATACAATAAATAGTTATGACAACAACCGGGAAATTCGTAGTTACATCAATTAGACATTTGAATTTTCTCGTAATCTAAAAGGTTTTTTGAGTTTTTTTCTTGATAGGTAGCAAGATATGACTAAAAAAATACCATAGAACCTTGTTAGCACTAATTGATGTATCTATAGTTACATCAATTTGTCATGACACGGCAGAACTGTCAATGTGACAGATAAGGACAAAAGATGATTTAGTAAAATGAGGTTTGCAATACGTTTATGAATAAGCGGGTAAGGGTTCTGCATGCTGCTGTCATAGCCCTGCTTTTCTATGCAATCGAAATCGCAGGCGGAAACTAGTAACCCATAAAGGCTATAAAGCAACTTAATAGCGGTCAACCGCATAATAAAACAATAACACCACCAATAGATATGGAAATAAAGACCCCCTACAAACCAAAATGGACCAACTACAGTAACTACTCACTAATCGACTTATAATAGAGGTTTTAATGGCATGTAGGTAATTACACTCATATACGCATAGAGGAAATTATGTTATGCAATTTGTTTATAATTTGTTAGATTTAATACGGAGTTTGGGATATGAGGATGTAATTTTTAGTATTTCCAATAGAGTGTTCTCTCCATACATGGCTAAATGTGTATATATGATAAGTTTTAAGCGAGCTTTGCGCTGTAAGGGTCGGGTACAGGTGGGAGAATTTTCAGATTCTGTCAAATTACCCTGATTCGTACACAACTACACTTCACGCACACTACCACACTTTTGGGGGCCAGGTCATTGACCGTTAATATTTTTTATAGGCTGCCATTATTAGTTCGATATACCACAGAGTAAATAATAGTATAATACAGAGAGATCTCTGTAACGTCACGTAACGTCACGAATCATGTTGTCCCTTCTTAACGCATGACAAGTTCTCTTTCGCACTTATGCAAACGTATCGGATACGTCGTGTCAAACTCAAATTTTTTGACAGATTTACACTGAGTTGTACCCCCCTGGATATACTAACCAAAGGAAACAACTCAAAGGAGGTGTCACTTAAGAAATTTAAACTGTAATGTTTTCCTTTGTCAGAAGACAGAGAAATAACATATCATATCTTGCTTTCCTTGTCTATCCTGATTACGTCACATGACGTACCTATTATGTTTGATTTAAAATGATTAAATGACTCTGGCAATGCATTATCGAGATACGTGTTTTGGAAAGTTAACTAGCCGAACAACCTTAGGTAGAAATGAACGGAAATAATGTTTGAATAACGTTTTAAGAGTTGTTTCGGTAGGTATCTCTATAAACTTTCATGCAAATAAATCCAAACTTTTATCCCATATTCAATTATATTAATTTTATTTACTAAGTAAATGTTTCGCATACTTTCGTATGATTTTAGTTTTAGTAATGTAGCCCACCATACTGTAAAATCAAAATTCTTAACGAGTAGTTTTGTAGATGTAGAGGATATCTTGGAGATCAAGAAGTGGGGAAATCAACTTTTAAGACACTTAATATCTTTTATGATAGAAGCGTTGCTGCGTTACATATAAATAAAAACACGTAAATTTATACACTGAAGTGTTGGCTTGGTTGCATGACTTATCAAACATCTGGTAGCGGAATTTTAAACAATGTATTCATATAAAAAACTTTTCTTAAAGTTGATTCACTCATATTATTGTATTGAGTCAATTTGAAAATATACAAAAATTACATTGATTTATCTTTAAGCCTACCGTTCCAAATGTTTAGCACATGCTATGGTGCACTTTACATAACCTACATAAGTTAATGCCAACTTTAAGACCCGGTAGGTGCTTAAATTTTAAGACCATTTTAAGAAATAATTGATTTCATATGAATAAATAGCAAATGACTTTAAATCCCTTACAAAAATGTATATAAATGGCACAAACACACTTTCAGACTCATACGTATTTAAGTACATTGATATAACATATCCCGTAAAATTTAGACCATAATAAATCGAATATAATAATATTACTGAAGACATAGGCGGGCGTAATGCCTATAAAAAAAACTAACCGTTGTTTATAACCGCAAATAGATAAGCGTCAAGTTAACTGCACAAAAAGAACATGTCTTTGATCCCATCCCATCCCATCGCTCCAAACTCTGGCACAAGGTACCTATGGAACACATTCAATAACCAACATATCAAATATAAAACCAATATTTTGGCCAATTTGAATTTAAAGACCAGTTGAACTCACGAACTAGCTCCAAATTAATTTTGAGCCTGCTATACAGTCGCCATCGAATATATCGGAGCGGCTAAGGTACTCAAAATATCTGTACATGCACTTATCGCCTTGACAATAGAAGCATTGTTCAGATATCTGTGATCACCTTGGCCGCTCTAATACATCAGATGGCGGCTGTACCAATTTTTTGCTACACATAGTTAAAGGCCTATTAAAGTCAACAAATACATTGTTTTTAATTATGATAAAATGGCCCAAACATAATGTTTTGAATATTTCATTTAAATTTGTAAAAAAAAAATATGAAACTCTACTTACGTTTTTTTGGTGACATAATTCTTGAATTAAGCTTAGATACGTTTTTCAGCTGCTATTGTTACTTACCTACTTAGGTTAAATAATGGTGGCTTTATGGAGTACAAATCCTTTAAACGGTCTTGAATTTGGTGATTGTTTCATGCAAATGATTTGCTGGCAGAAGAGATTTCTAATTTGTAAAATTTAATTTATAAAGGTCACTGGAACGGTCTTAAAGAAAATGTATAGTCTGGGAAACTAAATCTGCAGTACCGTTAGAAGTATGGCAGTATTATTTTCATTGTCTATGCCCGAATTAAGAAAGTCCCTGGCCAAACTATAAGTTTTTAATTCATAAATATTCAAAATATTTTGTATGACTAATAGTATAAATGACAGATGTAAAAATGTAAAAAAGGATTTCACCTGGTTTTAAAATGGAAACACTGCCACCTTAACGCCCTTTGATAAGACAAAATAGGTTACCTACTATACTGGAGGCGTTTTAGAACTTTGAATCTGCATTTCAGTTACATCAGGCCACGCCACTTTGCATGCTTGTCCCTCGTGTCAATTAAGCTGATCAAGCTCCCTTGCTAAGATATAAGGTACATGAGCGCCCCCTTCAAAAAGGTCTAGTCCGTGCTATACATATTTTTGAGCTTGATATTATTTTCATATATCAGTTAAAGTAAAAAAAAAACATTTTAAAAATACTTTATATATATATACTTATAAATGTATATGGATTCATACGTGTATAGAAATCCATTATATATTTTTCCCTGTTTATAATTTTATATTTCGTGCAAAATGAAAATTATCTACAATTTTTCACTATTTTATCCTTGACGATCACAATTCATTTACCTACTTGAAGTGTTATGCTTTAGTTAGGAGCTGTCGCCTTATCAATTTCACGACTTACCCTCTTATTCATAATAATGCCCCTTGGACACAAAAAAACGCAAATGGATGGTCAACCAAATTTTTGACACGCAGTTCTTTGAAAAAATTCCCTTAGGAGGGGGGTGCTGATTCATATTTTTTTGTATGGGAAAAAAAATCTTTTAAAAAACCTATCGTGTGTGGTATCATATGAAAGGGCTAATAGAGGCGGTTCTAAAAATATACCACATCTTTACATTTCAGTTTTTTTTTAAATTAAAACAAAACTAATTTTCAAAACATACCAAGTTTGAGCTCCTCCAGATACGACATGGCTGTTTTTTTTTTGGTACAATATATCACAAATGATACTTGATATCCTCATATCTAACCCCAAGAAAGCTATTTTGAAAATAAAGTATCAAAAAAATACCAGCCATATCGTATCTGGAGGAGCCCAAACTTGGTATGTTTTGAATAGAATAGAATAGAATAGAAATCGTTTATTTGGTGGTACAGAAAAATAATACAATATAAAACTTACATCTCTAATCATCTTAATCTATTTACATCTTAATCCTAAAGTACAAAGCACCAAAAAGGATGCCACTCAGCATGTGCCGATAGCTAAAAAATATTAGCCATTATTATTATTTTGAAAATTATTTTTGTTTTAATTTTAAAAAATGGCTGAAATGTAATGACGTGGTATATTTTTAGAACTGCCTCTATTAGCCCTTTCATATGGTACCACACACAATAAGTTTGAGAAAAAAAATGTCCATGCAAAAAAAAAAAATGTAAATCAGCACCCCCCTAAGGGAATTTTTTTAAAGAACTGCGGATCAAAATTTTTGTTTTGACCTCTAGTACAGCGTTGAATATAAACGTCTCTCAGGCCTCAATTACTTAATTTATATTTTGCCTTTTTCTAACAAACACAACTGTCAAAGTGGCCATGAATAAGGACCAAACACAAATTAACTAATTGACGTCCGAGAGATGTTTATGTCAAAGGAAATTAATACACATCTTTAGGACGTAGGCTTTATGATTTTAAATATTATTATATTAGTATACTATTTATGCCGTTATAATATTTTTCCCTCTGTCGTCTATTGATGTTTTCAGAATGACCTAACCATTTCTAAAAATCAGTCTTAAAATCCAAACTAGCCCGAAGGGTCTTATTTTTTGTTGAAAAAATTTACTTAATATTGTTCTGTTAGTTAAAATTTACTTAATATTTTTAAAAGTAATGTAAGAATTTCGAAATGGTCCTCAAAAATAAAACTTAAGACAGAATTTTAAATAGTCTTAAATCCAAACCGGCTGCTAAAATGGACTTAAATTATCTATGTGGATTACATACACTAGGCATAGTTTCGGCGGGTTAGAGTCTTTAGGAATTTTAAAAGAATATATGTTTTTACAGTACTAAATAGTACAAATATGGAAGTCGATCGGTAGTATTAGATAAATTTAACACATACCCGTGACTCTAATATTTGTAGATACCACATTTAAGTACCTAGTATATTTTACTCTAAAATTATGGTTAATTATCTACATGCTCCGTTAGGTCCAGTATAAATTCACAGAACATTGATGAAGTAATACAATGTTTTAATTCAGGTTCACTTAATTATTTCGGCTGACTTTTTGAACGGTATTATTATGTCTTGGTTCTAGTGGACTAAGAGCTGGCCACGTCAGATATGACACAATAATGAGAGCAACAAAAGTAACAAAACCAATCTAGTTAGATTGCTGTACTATCCTTATTGCTCGATCCGGGCATCTCGCAGCTTTTAATGAGTGGAGATTAGAATTACAGACTAGCAAAATCTTTCAATTGGAAAATAGTACTACCAAAATAGGTAAAAACGGCCAGAGTCTTTAGTTATATTCTTTGACCTCCACCACTTTATACCTGCCAGATGTCCAGGTCTATGAATAAGCATAGTATAGCAAACGGACTAGGCTAGGGGGGTTTAGTTGCTCTCATTATTATGTCATATCTGATGTAGCTAGCTCTCCGTCTATAGGCCTATCAGTAAGACATCCGATTATCAATCTGGAGGTCTCGGATTCAAACCCCGGCTCGTACCAGTTATGAAAATCATACACATATCACATCTCGAAAT
Organism: Pammene fasciana; assembly: GCA_911728535.1. NCBI lineage: Eukaryota > Metazoa > Arthropoda > Insecta > Lepidoptera > Tortricidae > Pammene > Pammene fasciana. Next base: position 18,636,412 of record OU452276.1, on the reverse strand, counting down.
ATCATTTCATATTTACCAGTCGTTTTTCGGTGAAGGAAAACATCGTGAGGAAACCATGTCTAATTCCAATAAGGCCTACTTTTCCCTCCGAGTTGGAAGGTCAGACGACAATGGCTTGCGTGTAAGTGCCTACGCCAATTCATGGGATTATAGTGCCCAGGAATATACTTCAGCCATGACAAAAATCGCGACGAAATGCTAAGTGGATGAGAATTAAAAATCAGTCAGTGAATAACATTGTTTGTAATACAATTATTATAATTTATTTGACCAGAGTACATTAATGTAACGAATCTATAGATAAATGTAAAGCAAAATTATAATAGGTTCCGGCACACAATCTACCTGGAATTCGATAAGAGGTAAACCATGACCACAAAAGTCGCACCAGATAGAGTGAGCTTATATCGTTTTTATACTCGGCGACTGTAATACTCGAATTGAGATTGTGGTGGCGGAACTACTAGCGCATACTTTTTGATAGAGCTTCTATGGTCGCATATTGTAGCATCCATAACAATCACAGAAAGGATTTCCATACAATATTGTGAAAGTGTTGTCGGGCCCCGCATTGCGTGTCGGGCGGGCGCCGCCGGCACAATCCACCGGGAGATCGAAGTTACTCAATTACATAGAAGCAGTAGGTTGTGCACGGCTTTCGTCGAACTCAATTCTTACCGGCTTGCTTAAGCATTCGTATAAAAACTATTGTTTGCAACGGTACATAATAAGGGTTCTTAAAATTCTCGGGTATGTTTTTACGAAATTCGGCTTCGCCTCATTTTGTAACTTCGACCCTCGAATTTTAAGAACCCTCATTATGTAACTGTTGCACAAAATACTATTGTACAAGTAACTAAAAACTTTTTACAAAAAAAAGATAAACCGACTTCAAAAAGGATAAAATGAATCATTATTATTATATTATTTATATGCGTTACCAACTGATATGTTAGAAGTCGGTGTCAAGCCAAATTTGGAAGAGTTAATACGAACGAGGCGATGTGTTCAGTGAATTGTTATTTTTAGTATATAACTAATCTAATACGGTATGAATCGCACGTACACATACATTCGTTTCGACCATGCGTTAACTGTTAGGCAAGTAGGTACAGAAAGTATAATCATGCGTCCTATGTTTGTTTGTTAACACATTGTTGGAACTATCCGTATGTCGAACGAAGCTCGTGGTTTTTTTCTATTTGCCGCCTTTTTCTGATTATTGACAAAGCAGACGTGTATCAGAATAAATAATATAATATAAAATAGGATTAGTAGTTAAGACATGAAAATGTAACACATGAAATCGCATTCACCTTTGCATTATTAGTACCGATGTTTTGTGATGTCAACACTTGAAGCTAATTTGACCGGTTTTGTAATTTGTGGCTTGGCACCGACTTCAAACATATCAGTTGGTAACGCATATAAATAATATAATGATTCATTTTATCCTTTTTGAAGTCGGTTTATCTTTTTTTTGTAAAAAGTTTTTATTTTTCTATTTTTAGTGGTTATATATTTATCAAAATCGGACAAAAAGTCTCAGAATAATCGGTAAAGATTTATAAAAAAGTTCATAATACACCAATTCTGTCTAAGGAAAGGTCCACGTATCATATGTGGCCTTCATCATTAGGTACTCTCTATCAAATTGGTGGTTTTCAAGAGGGAATGCTCGAGTTGCTTAAGAAAACACCCAAATCAACATACATGTGCCTTTAAAAATAGAGGAGTTCTCTCAATTCCTCACGGATCCCATCATCAGAACAGCACCAGGTTAATGTGGGACCATCTTCTAAGTAGTTCCTATAAAAAAAAAGGGAATTGTCCAAATCGGACCACGGGTCTCGGAGTAATCGCTGAACATCCTACATAAAAAAATCTTCATCATTATCACGAAAACAATCATCATCATCAGGACCACTCCATCACATTGGCGGTTTTCGTGAGAAAATGCTTGAGTAGCTTAAGAAAACACCCAAATCACCATACACGTGCCTTTAAAAATTAAGGAGTTTTTCAGTTGCTCATAGATTCCATCATCAGAACTGGACCAGATTAGATAATGTGGGACCATATTTGAGGTAGTTCCTTTCAAACAAAAAAAGAATTATTCAAATCGGACCACGGGTCTCGGAGCAATCGCTGTACATCCGACATTTAAAAAATCTTCATCATTATCACGAAAACAATCATCATCATCAGGACCACTCCATCAAATTGGCGGTTTTCGTGAGAAAATGCTTGAGTAGCTTAAGAAAACACCCAAATCACCATACACGTGCCTTTAAAAATTAAGGAGTTTTTCAGTTGCTCATAGATTCCATCATCAGAACTGGACCAGATTAGATAATGTGGGACCATATTTGAGGTAGTTCCTTTCAAATAAAAAAAGAATTATTCAAATCGGACCACGGGTCTCGGAGCAATCGCTGTACATCCGACATTTAAAAAATCTTCATCATTATCACGAAAACAATCATCATCATCAGGACCACTCCATCAAATTGGCGGTTTTCGTGAGAAAATGTTTGAGTAGCTTAAGTAAACACCCAAATCACCATACACGTGCCTTACAAATTGAGGAGTTCCCTCAGTTGTTCATAGATTCCATCATCAGAACAGGACCAGATTAATGTGGGACCATCTTTGAGGTAGTTCCTTTCAAACAAAAAAAGAATTATTCAAATCGGACCACGGGTCTCGGAGCAATCGCTGTACATCCGACATTTAAACAATCTTCATCATTATCATCAAAACAATCATCATCATCAGGTCCACTCCATCAAATTGGTAGTTTTCGTGAGAAAATGCTTGAGTTGCTTAAGAAAACACCCAAATCACTATACATGTGCCTTTAAAAATTGAGGAGTTCCCTCAATTCCTCATGGATCCCATCATCAGAACAGCACCATATTAATATGGAACCACCTTGGATGTAGATCCTTTCAAACAAAAAAGAATTACTCAAATCGGACCACGGGTCTCGGAGTAATCGGTGAACATCCTACATCATAATGTGGGACGGGACCATCTTCGAGGTAGTTTCTATCAAACAAAAATAAGGAATTGTCCAAATTCAACCACGGGTCCCGGAGTAATCGCTGAACATCCTACATAAAAAATCTTCATCATTATCACGAAAACAATCATCATCATCAGGACCACTCCATCAAATTGGCGGTTTTCGTGAGAAAATGTTTGAGTAGCTTAAGCAAACACCCAAATCACCATACACGTGCCTTACAAATTGAGGAGTTCCCTCAGTTGTTCATAGATTCCATCATCAGAACAGGACCAGATTAATGTGGGACCATCTTTGAGGTAGTTCCTTTCAAACAAAAAAAGAATTATTCAAATTGGATCACGGGTCTCGGAGTAATCGCTGAACATCCTACATATAAAAAATTTTCATCATTATCATCAAAAATCAAAACAATCATCATCATCAACTCCACTCCATCAAATTGATGGTTTTCGTGAGAAAATGCTTGAGTAGCTTAAGAAAACACTCAACTAACTATACACGTGCCTTTAAAAATTGAGGAGTTCCCTCAATTGCTCATGAATCCCATCATCAGAACAGCACCAGATAAATGTGGGACCATCTTCGAGGTAGTTCCTTTTAAATAAAAAAAATTATTATTCAAATTGGACCACGGGTCTCGGAGTAATCGCTGAACATCCTGCATAAAAAAATCTTCATCATTATCATCAAAACAATCATCATCATCAGGTCCACTGCATCGAAATGGTGGTTTTCGTGAGAAAATGCTTGAGTTGCTTAAGAAAACACCCAAATCACCACACATGTGCCTTTAAAAATTGAGGAGTTCCCTCAATTACTCATGGACCCCATCATCAGAACCGCACCAGATAAATGTCGGACCATCTTCGAGGTAGTTTCTTTCAAACAAAAAAATAATTATTCAAATTGGACCACGGGTCTCGGAGTAATAGTTGAACATCCTGCATAAAAAAAAACTTCATCATTATCATCAAAACAATCATCATCATCAGGTCCACTGCATCGAAATGGTGGTTTTCGTGAGAAAATGCTTGAATTGCTTAAGAAAACACCCAAATCACCATACATGTGCCTTTCAAAATTGAGGAGTTCCCTCAATTCCTCCTGGATCCCATTATCAGAACAGCACCATATTAATATGGGACCACCTTGGATGTAGATCCTCTCAAACAAAAAAAGAATTACTCAAATCGGACCACGGGTCTCGGAGTAATCGGTGAACATACATAAAAAAAAACACCAAACCGAATGCAGAACCTCCTTCCTCAATGGAATTGAAGTCGGTTAAAAATTAAAAAACATGTATTTTCATGCAACTAGTCGCCCATAGATAAATACCTTAAAGACTAGCATACATATTACTTACATCATAAAACTAAAACTATTATTTTGGTTGGTACGATGGTTTTCTGTTGTGCCACCTGCTCCGGTGTAATATTTGGCAGCGTCCCTCGGAACCGCCGAAATACTACTCCCTTCGGCCAAAAGCCCGCGCTCTCGATGGTCTCCAGCAGCGGCCGCGGCACGCGCACCACAAACGAGCTGAAGTGCACGTAATGGCGCGATCGTAGCTGGAACACCCTCAACTCGTAGCCGGTCTTCTTCAAATCTTAATCTGCTGCCGTGGCGGAAAAATGCAGGCGCGGCACGTATAGCGCCTTATTCGGCGTGGCAACCCGTAGACCCGCACACAGTTCCGCAGTACCACACTGACTTTTACGAGGCGCCTTGCGCGCCCCTGTTCAAGAATCAAGTCTTTTAATATTAAGTAAATAAAGATTGCAATTAAAATAAAATTGTCATTCAAGTATTTTGACGTTAAAAGTCATGTTAAAATGTCGTAATATTATGACCAATGTAATAAAAATAAAGTCCACTAATTAAAAATCAATCCAAATACTCTTTTAATTTTGAACAGGTTTTTAAGCAATTTATTATGAGGATTCTGTAGAAAAGTATCTTTTATTCAATCATTAGTTGTATGTTTCTAGTATTACGACGTGTAAATATGAAAAAATGTAATTTAAAGTGACTCATGGCTTTTATTAGTTTTCCCTATTTATGTTGAATACAATCTAGCTACTGGTATCCTCTTTCGTGTACGTATACGATTTTCTGTCAGAATAATTGTCAAAATGAAATGTCACGGCTAAAAATCCAACATACGTCTGCTTCCAAGGAGCCCCAGCGGGCATCTGAGTCACAAAGACAATTTGACAATATGGCGAATGTATGGGAATTTTTCAAAATTTTAAGTTTACGATTGAATTTCTTTGTGATCTTTATGAGGAAAAATATGAATATGCTCCGATGCACTAGTCCAGTTATCTGGCTTCCATAATAACAAAACGATCGAATTACTGTCGAAGACAAAATCGCAATGCGACGTGTTCAAACGGAACGCCATTTTTTGATTTTTCGCTACTTTTGGAGTCGGTTTATGGATAATCAAAGCTAATAAAAAATAAACTATAAATTGGAGCCTCTGCACGGCTTCTTTATGAATAAGTAGATAGCCATATTAACGCGATTACGTAACATTAACTATACTAATTCATTGTTCAAAATGAGGTCTAAAACGACTTCGGCCTGTATCCGCCCCTTAATACGTATTACGATTTAAGTGTGCCTTAAAACTTAGTAAAATGAGTTTAACCATACCTCCCATACGACTTATTATTTAATTAGTAGATTTGCTATGTATGGAGTTAGAGTATTTCTCTCTCCTGAATAATTTGACTTTTGACATGAATTAATCGTAGTTCTTTCCATATCGAATTATACCTCGTTTTTGTTCAGATTAGAAAAATAACGGTCGACTTTGACACTTTATCTTTATCATTTTGAGCCATATGTGGGCAAAATTTAAATAAGAGTACTTTTTTCTTTATAAGCTTAATCATGGCTTAATCCAATAAAATGCAAAATGGCAAATTTCTAAATCGTTTTCCCAAAGGCACGATTTTTCTAATTTGAAAAAAAAACGAAGTATTCTTCGATATGGTCGGATGTCAAAAGTCAAACTTTTCAGGAGAGCGAAAATATAATTCACAATTTAGTTTGCCAATATTTCTAGAATGATAAGGGCTGGAGTGACCATTCTTTTTATATTGAGTAATGTAACGTATACGAACTTATGCTATATTGCTTAAGACGTATAAACTCAATTTGTATAATTTTGTAAGGCATAATTTATAGTAAGTATAACGTACGAAATGTATAATATCAAAATGCATAATTGCATAATATATAATGTGCATTACATATAACATCGTTTACGATAATTATGAATTGAAATAATAATGAAATAATATAAAAACCAAACCAATAACATACTCCAAATATAAGCAACTGCATATGAGGCAAGTTATTCCGAAAGCAACCAACTTTTCTGGTAGTATAGTATGTCTATGAGGGATAGCAGTTCTAACCTAACCTACTTTTCTGGTAGCAGTATGTCTGTGGGAGGTCGCAGTTCAAACCTAACCTATTTTTCTGGTAGCAGTATGTCTGTGAGGGATCACAGTTCTAACCTAACCTAACCTACTTTTCTGGTACCTAACCAGTCAGTTGTGCTAACGGCTTATCATGCCTTCGTTTCCTCAACTCTCCGCTATGGCATAATTTTTTGGGGCAATTCATCCGATTGGAATTCGGCTTTCATAGCTCAGAAAGATTGCGTTAGAGCTGTGTGTAATCTGCCACGGTTTGCACCCTGTAAGTCACACTTCCTCAATTTAAAAATATTAACTCTCCCCTGTTTGTACATTTTTGAATTAGCTGTTTTTGTAAAATCCCACCCGAATTTGTTTCGAAGTTTTTCGAGAGAACGTCTGCAATACCTGATCCGTGCCCATCCATCAAGCACCGCTCTTTTATCAAACAGTGTTCTTGGTATGGGTCCTAGAATTTATAATAAATTACCTGAAGACCTAAGGAAAATCTGTGACATTAGTAAATTTAAAAAAGCACTCAAGGAACACTTGACCAAAAAGGCTTATTACTCCAATGACGAATTTCTTGCCGACAATCCACTTTATTAATTTTAATACCTAATATCAAATCTGACATACTGTAAAAATTTCGCTCTATGACAATTGTTTTATATTATATTTCAATCCTAATGACTCATAAATAATAATAGTAATAATGTGTAAAACCAATGACATATTAATTCCTTGTTTTTGTTATGTTATTAATACCTAGTAAATTTGTGAACTATTCTATGAACTAGTGACTCTTTTATGTATGAAATTTTTAAATGTTGCATGTGTGCATAATTTCAAAATTAACTTCGTATGCCCTTTAGGCACGACATAGTGATACGAACCCTGTTTTTTTCCACCTACTGCAATGTAATGTTGTATAACCTGTGTTCGACGAATAAATCATTTGTATTTGTATTTGTATTTGTATTTGGTAGCAGTGTCTGTGAAGGGTCGCAGTTCTAACCTAATCTAACCTACTTTTCTAGTAGCAGTATGTCTGTAGGGGACGCAGTTCTAACCTAACCTAACCAACTTTCTGGTAGTAGTATGTCTAGGAGGGGTCGCAGTCCTAACCTAACCTAACCTACTTTTCTAGTAGCAGTATGTCTGTAGGGGTCGCAGATCTAACCTAACCTAACCAACTTTCTGGTAGTAATATGTCTAGGAGGGGTCGCAGTTCTAACCTAACCTACTTTCCTGGTAGCAGTATGTCTGTGGGAGGTAGCAGTTCTAACCTAACCTAACCTACTGTTCTAGTAGCAGTATGTATGCAGGGGTCGCAGTTCTAACCTAACCTAACCAACTTTCTGGTAGTAGTATGTGTAGGAGGGGTCGCAGTTCTAACCTAACCTACTTTTCTGGTAGCAGTACTATGTCTGTGAAGGGTCGCAGTTCTAACCTAACCTACTTTTCTAGTAGCAGTATGTCTATGGGGGATGGGGGTCCATTTCTAACCTAACCTAACCTACTTTTCTGGTAGCAGTATGTCTGCATGTGAATGGTCGCAGTTCTAACCTTACCTAACCTACTTTTGGTAGCAATTTATTTCTGAGGGTTGTAATGCTGAGGTTTATTCAGGTTGTTATTTGAGATGTTATTCGTTATTTTAACTTATATCTGTAATGAAGATTATACAAAATGGAGTTAGTTAAAATATCTGTTATATGAAACAACGGTATATTTAATGTATGTTATATTACTTTTAACTTATACTAATTGAAAATAGAAATTTAGTGCGTTATATTTAACGTTATTATACGTTTTGAACGTTTGTAAACTGAATTTATACAAAAACTTCGTATTCATTATGTTACGCACCCGTTGAACTTAATGTGAAAAAGTAGTGCCGTAGAACGTATGAAGTATGAACTCATTATAAACTATAGATGTCATTTGCAAAGGAAAAAGTGACCAAAGCCCCTGGTGTCCAAGGCTGGGGTCGAACCAGCGTCTTCTACATTCGCGGTAGATGGGTTAACCAACTTCGCCACCTGGCCACGAAAGCACCGGTCGAATTTTCCCGTGTATATGCAACGTTTGTAAATGCTCAGGCGCATTTGGCCAATCATCTAAGGTACAACACTATGAGTCATAACCTTCCATTCAGAAACTTCTTAGGAGTTCATTGAATGCGGGAGAGATGGCGTTGCCTGTCAGTAGAACTGAAATGCACCCTCAATAAGATCAATTAAGTGTCATTTATATTTGAATATCGTGTTTATCTATGCCTGTGTCAGGGGGGTGTAACTCAGTGTAAATCTGTCAAAAAATTTGAGTTTGACACGACGTATCCGATACGTTTGCATAAGTGCGAAAGAGAACTTGTCATGCGTTAAGAAGGGACAACCTGATTCGTGACGTAACAGAGGTTTCTCTGTATTATTGTTTACCCTGTGCCTGTGTCGTCTTTTAAGTTTGACGTTGTTTATTTTGTTAGTATGAGCTGTTTATGTTGCGTACCTTTAGTACCTTACCTACCCATTGATTAATACCAATATTAGTTAGCAATAGAATGGCGCCATTGTGTATTATTTCCGTTTTAGTATGTATTGTCTTCTCCAAAAGAATCACAATCACAGATAACCTATCAACTAGAGTTTATTCGAAAATAGAAGTGTCGTAGTTTAAATGGGAGCTAATACATACTTCGACACTTCATTTCCCAACAGACTCTATTATTTTAGCAACAACAATTTTGACATTTCGTAAAATAAGCTATCCGATCTTCGTCGACTGACGGTCTTCGCCGAGTTGACATCTAAGTATTACAATACCTCTAAGTATTTTGAATTGACGTGTCATAGTATGGTCTAATTAAAAAAAAGTATGGAAGTAAGTCGTGTAGTCGGGGTTCTTTTTGGATTCGTTAGAGGGCGCAACTAGATTGTTTCCCCCGAGTTGCACCGTTTCTGTTATATACGGAAGACTGTTAAATTTTAGGTGTAAACTATAAAGTGCTGTAATTTTGGAGTAAGTTAAAAGCTATTGGGTTCAAGCTTAGTAGTGTATAGAGAACAGCTTGGTGCATAGTGTATCTTAATTAAAGAGATGTGCGATGTATGACACCCTTTAAAAAATTTTTTTTTCGATTGCGGCTCGAGGATAAGTCAGTCGGTTGGTGCGACTTCAAGTTAAGCTTTTTAAAGCATTATAAACATTCAGTTAAATTTGCACGCCTGGGCAAATTATGGAACATGTATTTTTGATTATTTTGTTATTTTAAATTGGAAAGGGAAATTAAGAGACACGTGAAAATTTTAAGAACAGTACTTGTCTAAAGACACTACATTTGCACTAAATAAAAAATAGGATTTTTTTACCGGAAGTTTGTCAAAAAGTAAATATAATTTATTGCAACGAACTGCAAGCAACGGTGGGTGGTAGCACGCGGCGCGGGGCGCGCGGGGCGGGGAGATAGCGCAGCGCGCAGCAATTGTTTTACTCCCGCCGTACGTTGAGACCGTTCGTTCGACACTTTTAACGGGCAACCAGCATAGATCTCATATAAGTTAGAGATACCCAATCAGCACGCCAAATGTGGCACAGTAAAACGAGCCGAAGAGAGCCGAGCAAAGCCCGATCGTTCCGGGGACGCTATTCACACAGGACTAACAAACGTTTCGTTAAAATATTAACAGTGTAAGTGAGACTAGGGCACAATTGGCGTTAGGAAGTAAAAGTTTCATAAATATAAACCGAACTGACAGCATTGAGGCATAAGCCTAGTGGAGTAATTGTTGTTTTATTTAATTACGAAAGTCAGAAAATAATTAAAACTTACTAAAAAATATACACAAATTACTAAAAAATATGGTAATAAAATTAAAGAGAAAGATAACTGTATTCTTCGTTTCAAAATCAAATTTACATAACCCCTCCAAGGGTCCACCACTTTCTTATTCATGATAAATTTATTATTAGATTTTAGCTAGTACGGCTCGTATGCTTCTGCCGGACAAAAAGCTGGCAACCCATCTGCACAATCCCTCAAGCAGTCCGTAAGCTGGGAACTTCGACAGAAGACCCTGATGCCAGACCCGATCTAAAGCCTTAGCTATATCAAGGCTGACTGGGTAATTTGCAGAAAAAATGTACCTTTACTTAGTCCCAACTGTCCCAAAAAATTTTTTATGAACGTAACGAATTTTTTGGATGTTAATTTTGGGACAGTTGGGCCATTTTTTTATTCTACCAGACTCGATAGAGCTCATGATTCTGCATGCGACAGACTCAAAACATATATGAAATAAAATAAAAAAGTAAAGGTACATTTTTTCTGCAAATTACCCGACTGCCAATGCCTCAATGGGTAGTCACCGGTACCGGTACTCGCGGCTAGGGGGCTTAACCAGCTTTGTATGAAAATGAAAACTTTTATGTTTAACGTGCTGTTTTTTTATGCCAATCGATTTCATTCCTATCCAGTATTAATAGTTTCGTAGGGGCCAACTAGCGGTAATGTACTAAAAAGCCACAAATTGAAGATGTTTTTTTTTCATACATTTACTATGGAGAATTAATTTTCATTTTTCTATCACGCCAATCAGCCATTACAGTAAAAGCATTCAAAATATCAAAAAATAGGGTTTCAAAGCAGTAAATATATGTAAAATTGTTCTTCAATTTGTGGCTTAAGTAGTAAGTTGGCCCCATAGAAACTATTAATACTGAACAGGAATGGGATCGATTGGCATAAAAAAATAGCATGTGAAAAATAAAAAGTTTTCTTTTTCATGCAAAATGTATGGGGAAAGCTTTTCTCGATTTGTGACTTTTCTAGCTGGAATTTATTTTTGGTCTTATACAAGCTTTTGATCCTGGATAGGAATGGGATCAAATGGCATCAAAAAAAGAGTGTGTCAAAAATTACCTTTTTCTCGCACCCTGTATGTTTTTTCTAAAATCTGTAAACGCGAATCTTCGTCAATTTGAAATCGAGGGAAGGTCTTTAAAGACCATTTTCGCGTAGCAGCACGGGATCTGGTAGCTGCCCTCACTGACCCAAAAAGAAAATCCATCCTGTATAGTTAATAATTTCATAATATTTTTTAACTACCTTCCATATGAAGGCAATTTAATAAAATACACACTATAAAAATCGATTAAAACCAACTAATAAACGAAATAGATATAATTATGAAGTTATCAATATTTATTACAAAATCAATCAAAAAATTACAAATAATAAAGTAATTGATACAAGAGCGACTCCATTGCTCTTATTTGCCATGTGATTTTGTAATGTCAGTTGAACGTAAGGTATAGTAGATTGTACAACAAGTGCATAAAACGCACCATTTTACGCGAGGCGTTTATCCATACGAGCGAGCTTGCGAGCGAGGATGGATATAAAGTACGAGCGTAAAATGGGTTTTATGGACGAGTTATACACTCTACTTTTTACTTCGATTGTGAGGAAATAAAAAGAATAGGAATTTCTTTCATAAGAAGTTTCACTTTATGCTGGGTATAGGCGGACTAAAACTCAATTTTATGCACAAGTGCATAAAAAAATGACTTCTTCTAAGGCTATTTTGATAATGGCAATTTTTTATGCACTTGTGCATAAAATTGAGTTTTAGTCCGCCTATACCCAGCATAAAGTAAAACTTTACGAGCATGAGAAGTAAAAAATTTTTATCATATCTTTCTTTTAATCTGTAATACAACCTTAACGATGTTAAATAATTCGCACTGGCCGGTCACAATGTTTTACTTTTAGGAAAATCTTGTTCGAGTCTAGGCCTCTTTAATATATTATCTCGATGTTCTCGAACATTGCACGAATTAACGTCCTCACTAAATAAGCTCTGTAAGAATCGAGTTTTCGTTTATGAAATATTAATAAATGTATATAGACCTAAAGTACTTTTATTGCAATAACAAGACTTCAAACTATCTTACCAAATGCGATCCATGTGCATTGTCATTATTAGCAATTTTTGATTTCAAATCGTTACCGGACTCTTACCCGCTTATTCATAAACGTGTTCCAATCCTTATTTAGTTAAATTATGTTTTGTTAGTTTCTAACAAACACAAACACAGCTATAACACTATAAATAAAAACAAGCTTGCTGTCAGAAGATGTCGTATCCGCAAAGCATATAAGTAATTTTTTGGTCAGGGTATTCATATTTATAACAAGTTACCCGTCGATGTTTTGAATCTATCATTTCCCGCTCTTAAGAAATACTTCAAAAAAAACTTTAATGTCAAAGGGTTATTACAGGGTCGAGGACTATATGACAGACATATATGCATGGCCCAAACCAGAAACTATAAAATCATCTAGCATTTAGAGGACACAGTTCAGGTAAGAAGGCATATCAAACGTTTTGCGAAGCAGTCAGATTTGGATTTTATTTTATTTTTCATTTTAATTACACAATAGGCAGGCACATGTCTGTCTTTCAAGCTGTTTTGATATGCCTTTTTGAAGAACTACGCATTATTGTATATAGTATCTTTAATGTATTTGTATTACTGTTAATGAAAAAATAAGTCACGCCGAGTTTCTTGCCGGTAATAAGTAATACTTCTCGGGTCAGAGGTGTAGAGTTAGAACCGGTGGTAGTTTCTTTTTCTGTCTGACGTTCATAAGTGCATTGTAATGTGCCTAAATTGAAGAATAAATATCTTTTATCTTTTACTGTCAAATTGACAGATAAGGTCAAAAGATGATTTAGTTAAATGAGGTTTGAAGTAAGTTTATGAATATGTGGGTTAAGGTTTAGCGCTTAAGTTGGTTTAATAATTATTTATTTTAAAATTTAAAATTACGTCAAATTTTGCTAAATACCTATTTGAAATACTGGAGAGATATTATTGTTTTGTTTTAATTATAATTCTTATTGAGAAAAAATATAATTTTAAACAAAAAAAGAACCGACTTCACTTAGGATCCGCTATTTCAAGAGGAAGTGGCCGAGTTGCTGTAAAAAATAGTGAAATCACTATAGGCGTGCCTATAATAGTTGAAGAGTTCCCTCGATTTCTCCAGGATCCCATCATAAGATCCCGACTTGGTGACAATGGGACCATCTAGGGGTTATACCCGTTCGATTAAAAAAATGATTTTGAAAATCGGTTCACGATTCACGGAGATATCGAGTAACATACATACAAAAAAATATAAAAAAAAATTCAGTCCAATTGAGAACCTCCTCCTTATTTGAAGTCGGTTAAAAATAGGTGTTGTTTTAATATTAAGATAAATTATTGTTTTTTTTTTTTCATTTATATAACTTATTGATAAAAAATAGGTGTCGTTTTAATATTTAAAGTCTCTCATAATAAAAACCTCATCAACATCGGCAGCATATATACGCCCCACTGCTAGTCAGAGGCCTTCTCTCAGAATGATAGAGCGTGCAGATTAGGACTTCACACACCTCATTGAACTGCTTCGTAAGTCTGGTGAAAAACGTTTTTACGAATTTAACAAACTTTGGGCGTACCTGTATTTAATTTGTTGAATGTCTTTCTGCATACTCAGAAACCCTACTATTTTTGCAGTACATGTCACTACTCTTGCCTCAAGAGCCGTGCTTCGTCAGTACGTCTACGCGCTTTCCTTCTCTTGCCATTAATCACGCCGTTGTCGCTTCTGTGTATTTATTGTTATTGCTCTACGTTTTTGGTACTTGATTACAGAACTGCATGTTCCGTTTAAAAATGACAATTTTTTATTGCGTGCGAATGTAAACGAAATCAAATGAATATGATTGCGTCAAATTCCAAAAGTATTAAAATTTCCCTTTTAGTACAACGACAGTAAAAACATGAAAAACTACTTTCCGGGTGTCGCACCCTGGTGCGAATTTGATATTGGATTTAGTATTTTTTTCTAATTATTTACTCAATTTGCACCGAGTACAATACTTTCTCCAGACCCGCAATGGCCAAAATAATATTTTTTGTTATGTTGTTTTTTTTTTACCTGTTCCGTAGCTTAAATTAATATAAGTAACACGTGCAAATTTAGATATACGTGTTTTAAAACGTACGCCAAATTACGCCGAGTACACCACTTTTCTCTTCGTAGTTATAACCATTACATTGTTTTCAACCGATTTCACCCCTTTCCGGGGGGGTGAATTTAGTAGGGGTTGTATAAAGTTCGATTTTTAGCCCATACAAAACAATCCGAAGTGATTTTATTAGTCTTTAGAATTAGTTCCTGACTTTAGTGAAATTTGATCTAGTTTGACTAGACTATCAGTCCAGGTGTCGTATGGTGCTCGCCTTAACACATTCAGCACCGAGAACCAGTTTGTCGGGTTCTCTGTTCGTAGCTACTACGCGCTACATACGAGGAATACCTGGCTACGCGCTACGAGCGGAAAGTGTTAATAGCAGCAAATAGGAAACTTTAATGCACTGCACTTAGTATCCGCAGAATTAAGTGGCGACTGAGTTCATGACGCTGTCTCTCTCTCTTGCCGTGGCGGTGCAAGTGTGAAATGCAAGGGTGCAAGGGTTTTATGACCTCAGTCGCCACTTAATTCTGCGGATACTATAGATAAGTGGGCTAACATGGTTACCCAGTAGGACCCACGGCATACCTTGGACGAAGCGGGCCGGGGTGCAGACTGCAGGCCGAACAGGAGATGGCGGGACAACTTGGACGCATTTTACACAGAATGGTGGCAAAATTCAAACGACCGGGTCGAGTGGAGAAAAAAAGGGGAGAACTTTACCCAGGAGTGGGAGACTAACCCAGGCTAATAAAATAAAACAAGGAACTCGTATTCTTTCCATACCGACTTTAGTTTCGAATTGTGTTTAGGTACATTTTGTTCTACGCCCTACCATTTACGCATCCTATAAGTTTACAACTGGTGCATGGTGCAAACTCCACTTCTTATAGTACCTAAGTACTTTACATTATTTTATCTACATCCATACCCTAATATGTCTATTTTATGGTCAGGATCGATGAGCAAACGCCCTATATTTAGATATGAGTATCTGTGGCTGCATCTAAAATATCTAAATGTTTACATTTTAGTATCGGTAACCGATACCTTAATTACGTTAAAATTTCGAACGTTTTCTTAGTAGTAAGAACACATATGTTATCTGTAACGATGTTATTATTATCAAGTAATAAGCAAAAATTCGATATCATTATGAAAATCCGGGTGCGGGCATGCGCCGCCCGACCGCCGACACAATCGAGTTGGTCATGGCGATGTCGGTGCAATTGCAGTCATTCAATCATCATTTCGGGTTTATAATATGTATGTAGATAAAGCAGTGTATGCAACTGTACGTAATTAGGCCTTAAAACACTCGTGTGATCTTATTATGACGTGTTTTAAGGACCCCTATTACGTAACAGTTACATAAACTACTATTATTTTATGTAGTTCCAGGTAGGTATATAATTTCATCATGGCAATCCGTCAACCTATTCACTTCAATCTCGTTGCATAATGTACTATGAGTTTTATGCGCTGCATTAGAATGTGCATAAAGGATGACCATTATAAAGTGGGTTTTTCCGGTGTTTACAATTATCTATGTATGCTGAGCTGAATAGTCACGTAACGTAATACACGCTATCAGTATCTAGCCATACACAGATTGAAAAAAAAACTATTCTGTAGACATACTCAAAAATTTTGAGGATCTAAGCTATCGTTTCATTTTACTTCCGAGTGATTTGCTTGGTACAGCCCTGCGTCCGGAGTTTGAATAGGCTAGATGAATGTTTTTCATGCGTGGTATCATTGGATTCGTTTTATTGTGAGGATCGAATGTCTATATGGGGTCAATTGCCTTAAATCAACATAAAAGACAGAAAAGAGACCTAAAGTCTGTGATTTGCTTTTGTTTCTCAAAACGCTCCTAACAAAGTGATATGAAGCAGTGATATCACGGCTTCATATTTGCCCTGTTTAAAGTATGGAAAAATTGTGAAATTGCTATTTTTACAGTGAAATATTGCGTTTATGTATATGGTTGCTATACAATTTATTTCACAATAAAATGTTAGAAATCGAATGGAATCATTGGTTTTTTAAATTTCGTACTTTCAAAATTGGAAAATAAATTAAATTTTGAAGCCTGATTATCTTTGAACCATTTCAATATATTTTTTTAATGTTTACTTTATTTGGATATTTTGATCATTTTGCATCCTATAAACTAAATTTTATTGCCTAATTCAACATGTGCCATCATCCCTATTGCGACGTGAATTTTTATTTGATCGTAGATGGGTTACTGGTCTAATAGACCATATATAGAATCTTATACTTGGTGCTAGGAACGTTGTGATTGGTCAATTAATGTTTTTTTAAATCGTTTCGCCGCTTCAGGGGTTGTATCAATTATCATCTTTTTCCATAGCTATCGTACAGTCGCATTCAGATATATCGGAGCTGCTAAGGTGGTCACAAATATCTGAACAGCGCCTCTATTGTCAAGGCGATAAAGTGCTAGTTTAGATATTTTTTTACCCTTGCCGCTTCGATGTATTTGATGGCGACTGTACCATTTAGTGCGATAATCGCGTATGAATCCATATTTGTCACGCAACATATTTACTAAGCATAATTTATCAATTTTAAGATCCATTCTTTTTAATACAAATATTTATAGTGACAATAAAAGTATGAATGGAAAACATTGTGATGTTCTTGATGTTTCTTTTAGTATTCGCTGATAGAGAATGACATATAAGCAGATGCTCTACCATGTGTTATGACATTGACGTTTTCGAGAACGAGTATCGAGTGTTCTATATGACATGTGCATCTTGCTTGTAACATAATAGTGTAAACGACATGCACAGATAGAAAATTCGTTACTCGTTGACGAAAATTGTCAATGTTAAACTCATGGTAGAGGTATAGATGTTGAAAAGTGTGAGCTCACGTAATCACCTGAATAAATATTGCATTATGATCAAACCACACATATGGTATCGTAAATACGTATGTTAAGAACGTAATATTATGGTTTTATCGTAACAATAACAGGTAGCCTAACATGGTCGGGTTTTTATCACGTGACCATAGCTGTCACGTTCTAACAAGTAAGTGCGAAAGTGACGCATGACGTGATAGGCGATAATTTTAAACAAAAAAGGAACCGACTTCACTTAGGATCCGCTATTCCAAGAGGAAGTGGCCGAGTTACTGTAAAAAATAGTGAAATCACTATAGGTGTGCCTATAATAGTTGAAGAGTTCCCTCGATTTCTCTAGGATACCAACATCAGACCCCGACTTGGTGACAATGGGATCATTTAGGGGTTATTTTTTGAAAATCGGTTCACGATTCACGGAGATTCACGATTCGAGTAACATACATAAAAAAAAAACTGTCGAATTGAGAACCTCCTCCTTTTTTGAAGTCGGTTAATAAAATGACAACCATGGATTACCTTCAGCAACAACATGTTTATTGCGGCAAGAGTTCAACAATAATACATATTTAGTCAGCTGATTTACGTACAATAGCTCAACTTTTTCGACCTATGCTTTATAAGTAGAGTCTCATCATCATCCTCCTAACGTTTGTCCCGGTCTTGCCACGGCTCAATTGAGCCCGGGGTCCGCTCGACAACATAATCCCAGGAATTGACGAAGGCGCCAGTTTTCAAGAAAGCTACTGCCATCCGACCTTCAAACTTTCAAGAAAAGAGCATACTCCCATCTTAAAGGCCGGCAACGCGCTTGTGACCCCCCTGGTGTTGCGGGTTGCGGGCGTCCATGGGCGGCGGTAATTGCTTACCATCAGGCGATTCGTCTACTCTTTTGCCTCCTATGTCATAAAAAAAACCCAGAGGGGAAACTAGACCTTGTTAGGATTAGGTCCGGTTTCCTTACGATGTTTTCCTTCATCGAAAAGCAGCTGGTATTAAATGACATTTCGTACATAAGTTCCGAAAAACTCAGTGGTACGAGCCGGGGATTGAAATTTGAAGTTGAACCCGAGACTTCCGGATTGAAAGTCTAAGGATCTATCGCCAGGCCACCATAGCTTCTGTATTTGGTATTCACGCCCCCCGCCCGCTCTTCCCTCTCGCCCCTTAGTCGTCATGCCTTCATAATATCAAGATTTCGGGGTTATAGTCAACTGCAAAGTGAGCACTAACGAATAACGATTATTAGGTTGAGAGAAATTCTTCTCTTATTCTTATTATAGGTATTATAAGCTATTATTTCGTCAAACTGACGTTTAATTAAGTCACAAAGCCTACGATTTAACTGTAGTCGTAATTAAAATGACGTTTTTAACGATGATTTAATATTAAAAATTCTCTGCAACAAAATTCATTATTTATTTGAGTAATAAATCCAGTCACTTACCATCAGAATGCCCAATGCTCGGCTCACTGAACATCCAATATCATGTAAAAACCGGTCAAGTGCGAGTCCGAAACAGTCTGTAAAAGATAATAACCCTTCGACATTCAAGTTTTTTTTCAAGTTTGTCTTAAGGCACTGGTCCCACCGCGAGCTAGTAAGCTATGAGCTATCGGCTATAAACACGAACAAAAGATAAGCACTCCCGTGTAAATAAAAGAGACACGGCGATATTTATAGTTACTCGCCCAGCGGTGAGCTATAAATATCGCCGTGTCTCTTTTATTTACACGGGAGTGCTTACCTTTTGTTCGTGTTTATAGCCGATAGCTCATAGCTTACTAGCTCGCGGTGGGACCAGTGCCTATGAGCGGGAAATGATAAATTAAAAGCATATCTTATAAGTATGTAAGGTCAACTCGGCGAAGACAGTCAGTCGGCGAAGATCGGATAGCAAGCAATTACAGCAAATTCTGCATAGCTTTTTTTACGAAATGGCAGTGGGGCCCCACCCACTATCAGTCGGCCTGACGATGTTGGCCTGTGAGTTGTTCGGAACTGCCAAAATTGTTGCGTCTGCGTCGGCGGACTGAGAGTCGGTGGGCCCCATAAAACTGTTCTAGACCAGTTCTACAACAATTTTACCATTTCGCTTTCGTAAAAAAAGCTATGCAGAATTTGCTGTATTGCTTACAATCCGATCTTCGCCGAATGACGATCTTCGCCGAGTTGACCTTACGATCACTTTTGGAAAGGAATTGACAACTTTATATTGTTTGACGTAATGCCGTATAGGTACATTAATTATTATTTATATTCATATAAATACATATTACGGCCTGTTTTTCCATCAGGAATGAGTCCTGCCCCTTATTTTGTTTTATTATGAAAATATTTGTTACATGTACCATCGGGTGCAAAAATGCATGGGCAATTTATGAATGAACTCATTGATAAATTGGCCATGCAATTATGAATCTGATGGTACATAAATGTCAACTCTGTGCTTGTAGCGATTATTACAAATACATAGCTTGTTGTCTAACTGACGATTAAGGCTTAGTAATAAAATAAGGTTCCGTATAACCTTTTGAGGACAGAACCCTAAAACCATCCATTATAACACACGTGCCATGAAATCTCATCGCGAAAAGCATGAGCGTAAACGAATTAAAATCACTTACGACGTTTTTCGTTTGTTTATGTCTAACAGGGACCAAATAATACCAGGACTGTATCTACAAAATTGCGTCCTTCCCAAATTCAGGCTATACGTCTTTTTTTCCGAATCAGAGGGCACAGAAGGTTTAGTTAGCATACCAACGTTTACCAAATTATTGTTACGCATACTTTTAATTGGCCGAATTTTCATTTGTAGGTAGGTTAGTAAGCCAAATAAAATTATGCGTGAAAAAGTTATGCGAAACGATATTATGCCATCTGATTTTGCCAAATGAAACTATGAGAAAAATAGTTTGGGAAGTGGATTATCACTCACAAATTATTGCCATACAATTTTCGGCCATATAATGGGGCTCGCCCACTATCAGTCGGTCTGACGATATTGGCCTGTCAGTTCGGAGCTGTCAAATTTTTGTTCTTACTGACAGGCCGATATCGTCAGGTGGATTGATATCGGTGGGCCCCTTAGTAAACCGCAGCAACAGCTATTACTTACCTAAATGAAATATTTTTTTTATTGACAATGACATCGTCAAATCGCTGATTACGCACCACTATATTTTGACGAGTTGCTGTCCGCGGTGAAGTATAAAAGTGAACATTGTAATCCAGGTATCATTATGGTCCTTGATATCGGCCAGGTATTTATTTTACAGAATCCGCGGATCCCTTTGTGTTGTCACCCCTTAAATCATGGATGGAAATAAATGAGAATATACCGTTGGTACGTTTTTACACGGGATGGCTTTGTATATAATTTACAATTGTTAGGGGTAGGGCATACTGTTGGACCTGCAATAGCGGTATCTTTAGGATAGTCCTAACCGGTAATTCATGTATGTCGCTCCTTATTTGAGATGAAACTGGCTTATCTGTGACCTATATATCCTGTGTATGATCTTTATTACCAATATTTTTTGGATAAGCAACAGTGGCGTTACGTCAAAATAATTGTAAGGGAAGCCGGGGCTAAATTTGGCCTTCCTTTTCCCCATGAGCTGTCATAAAAGTACTAGAATAAGAAAATAAGGGAAGCCGGTGGGAATCAAGTTCTATGGATGCTCCGCCACTGGTAAGCTATACCAAAATACTTGTACAAAATATTGGTAACCTGGTTTTTTGATGCCGGGGCTTAATTTGCTACATCGAATCAATCATAGATTTGCTATATGACATCACTATCACTACATAGTATAAAACAAAGTCGCTTCCTGCTGTCTGTCCCTATGTGCTTAGATCTTTAAAACTACGCAACGGATTTTGATGCGGTTTTTTAAATAGATAGAGTGATTCAAGAGGAAGGTTCATATGTATAATTGCACCCGTGCGAAGCCAGGGTGGGTCGCTAGTAAGTTTATAAACATTTCCTGAATTCTTGAATACAAAAATTCTCGGTAACCGGTGAGTGTATATTGCGCCTTATCCGTTGCGGGGCCCTTGGATTATCTGGGACCTAATTACAGGTGCTCTCCGCAAATTCGCTTTATTAAGTAGCACTCTAATATTCATGGAACCATATGGGGCATGGGCTGTAGGAATGGAAAAGGTAACGTTCGGGTCGATATCATAGACCCTTGAAGGTCATTATCATCTTCCAAGTGTTTGTCCCGGCTTTTTGCTGTCGCGATTGACAGGTCAACCTAATCCCAAGATTTGGTATAGACTCTAGTTTTATCAAAAGCGACTGCCATTTATCCTAAGGTCAACTCGGCGAAAACCGTCAGTCGGCGAAGATCGGATAACAAGCATTTACAGAAAATACTGCATAGCTTTTTTTAAGAAATGGTAAAATTGTTCTAGAACAGTTCCTATCCGACCTTTTCCGACTGACGGTCTTTGCCGAGTTGATCTTACCCCAGAATAAGAACTAGGTCTTGTTAACATTAGATTCAGTTTCTTTTACCGGAAAGTGAGTAGGTTTTTAAAGTTTTCATAATACTTAAAGTTCAAGGAATCAATTCTTGGGCACCGTACAGTAACCAACTTTATTAATTGTTGAGCCATTTACCGTTGAAGATACTTTTCTCTTATTTAATAACTCTACATCTTTATGAAATTTCTTGGGGTTGTAGCAGAGATACATAAAATTTGAGAGTTTGTTGATGAGCTGGATCAATCAAGTTGTGGACTTAAAAGGCGAAAAAATCTTCATATGGGTCTTGTTATATTAGTCAACTCGTTTGCAAGTAAATCGCGAGTTCTCAGTTCGAGGCGGACTACTAGTTTTAATATGAATAAGCTACATCAACACTTTCGATATTTAGCGGCAAGCTGACGGCCACGTGCAAAGTTAATATTGTCATTCGAGGTATATTGAAAAAGTTACTTGTTCTTCTGTAGCCAAACGGCAGGTAAACCGCGGATTTAATACATATTAAATAACTTCCTAACATATACAAAGGAAGCTATCGTGTCTTATAAATCTTATATTATAATACGTACTAACAAGTAACTCCCAAACATTTTTTGGTACACACTTTTATTACTGACTGTACCTTTTACAGACTTACTATAGATGTAAGGTGCGTTGGGATAAGATAGAAAGGTATTTTTTAGGGGTAAGATAAAAAGTAGTCTGTAATGCTCCGTAATATGGACGATTTTTTGTCTTATCCCTAAAAATAGTAGATTGTACAACAAGTGCATAAAACGCACCATTTTACGCGAGGCGTTTATCCATACGAGCGAGCTTGCGAGCGAGGATGGATATAAAGTACGAGCGTAAAATGGGTTTTATGGACGAGTTATACACTCTACTTTTTACTTCGATTGTGAGGAAATAAAAAGAATAGGAATTTCTTTCATAAGTGTTTATATTTATAGGCGGACTAAAACTCAATTTTATGCACAAGTGCATAAAAAATGGACTTCTTCTAAGGCTATTTTGACAATTCAATTTTTTATGCACTTGTGCATAAAATTGAGTTTTAGTCCGCCTATACCCAGCATAAAGTGAAACTTTACGAGCATGAGAAGTAAAAATACCTTTCTATCTTACCCCAACGCACCTTACACTATGTAGATAGCTTTGTCATGGTAATTACGAATGTATAATGTTTGTAATTGTAATGCATTTTATTTTACACAATATGAAGCCCTTAACAATATAAGGGTGCATGCTAAATAAAATGACAACGAGTACCTACTGGGTAATTTGCAGAAAAAAATTACCTTTACTTAGTCCCAACTGTCCCAAAATTTACATACAAAAAATTCGTTACGTTCATAAAAAAAGTGTAACGAAACTGAGAAATTATCAGTTTCATCACATTTTTTTATGAACGTAACGAATTTCTTGTATGTAAATTTTGGGACAGTTGGGTCATTTTTTTTATTCTATCAGACTCGATAGAGCTCATGATTCTGCATGCGATAGACTCAAAAGATATATGAAAAAAAAAAAAAGTAAAGGTACATTTTTTCTGCAAATTACCCTACTACCTAAAGGCACAAGAAAAAGAATAATAACCAAACCTACCTACCTGAAAGTAGGCAGAAGAATTGGAGTAGTGGGTTCAAAAATGAGTACTCGTGGACCTACTGTGGGTCATAGCAGTGGCCGCAGTGGGACCACGGTTACGCCTAATAAAGACAGCGCTGCGCTACTCAGGTAGGCTATTGTAAAAAAAATAGGAAGGAAACCTTAAAACAAACGAAATACAAAAGATGTTCAATATGCCGTCATATTGAACATCTATGTATGAAGTTAGGGATGGCACTAATGTCGTTTTTATCACATTCGCGAATGCGAATGCGTGTATTCAGGAGGCGAATGTCGGAATGCGAATACGAATGTTACGGAGTAAATTCAAAAAGTAAATTTTGCTTATCATTTTTATCCTTCCATAGTTCAAAAATACAGAACATGATGGAGTCCTATATTATTGATTAAAAGGAATCAAGTGATACCGTCGTTTTCATTTCTAATGTCTATGATTGCTCATACACAGGAAGTGAAAACGCATATGCTGTGCTTGCGTTATGACCATCGGCCGGGTCAGTCAGCGCGGTCAGAACAGGATGCGTTCTGCCAACATTGGTATTCGCAAAATATCCGCACCATTTTATGTGAATGCGAATGTTGATACGATTGTCAAAAATGATGCGAATATTTGCATTTTACGAATGCGAATGCGAATATTCGCGACATCCCTATGAATATTAAAGACTAAACTAAAAAGGAATTCAAAAACAATTATCGTTTCTAAGAAAAACGAAGTGCGATATGAAGGCAATTGAATTGAATTATACCTACTTGTAAAGGTGACTTCTACCGTGACTCATACGAGTATGAATACCTTTATTCAACACTGTAATAATAATGGCGTAGTTATACTGTAGTATGTAGTATGCCATAGGTATATGTAGCCGAATCATTAGTGTAAACACGCAGGAGATTTTTATATCTTTGGTTAAAAATTTGCTATTGGGGTTTGCAATCCGAATTATCCGAATAGTAATTTGTATGGAATTATTCGGATAGTAGCCATATTATCCGAATAATATCCGGATAATGCCAACTCGAGTTCAAAATTAATAGTTAAATTTTTGACGTATGGCGGTCAAAAGGTTATGACAGTTGAAATTTGCATAATAAGCAGACCCCGGGGTTTTCGGTGCGGGAATGTTATACACTAGCCAAATAACAGGTAAAAACTGTAAAAAACGATACTAATTTAACATTTCTAAGCACATTTGGACGTTAGTACCTACGTTTATTTCATAGTTTGGTAATTATTTTACAATAAACAAAGTTATAAATACACGAAATCATTCCCGCACCGAAAACCCCGGGGTATGATAATAAGCTACTTATAAAATGTGTACATGTAATAAGCTATTCTGCAAAATGGAACATCTAAGGTATTGAAAACTTTTAGTATTAAAACTTGAAATTTTATAATGTTTGAATTTTATTATAATTATCAACATCATGGTCTTCTCCGAGTACCATAATATATATTAAAAGCATAAGAGAAAAATACTTCTTACAAAATTAAAATAAATTAAAGTTTTAAATATAACGAAGCGAATATATTCTTACAGATTTTCTAGTTTTCTTTTACCTAAGATAATATTTGTTTGATTAAAGTACAATCTCTCTTATTTACTCAATATACTCTTGAAACAATACATTTTTGTATTTCTAATTTAAGAAAACGTGGTTTTATTAAGCAAAGAATCGTATTTTTGGTAAAGGAAATAAATACTTGTCACGAGGAAATATTTTCAAGAAAATAATAATGTCTTGGATTGAGAATATCCCGGAAGCTTTTTTTTCCGTGTAGGTAGTGTATTGTATTCCACCTTACTTAAGATATGACCCCAGTTTAAATCAATATCCGTAATAGCTTTCTGATTGTCTAGAACTATACTCGGCAAATAATGCATATTGACTTATCAAAGTTCAGATTAAATAGTACGCAACTTATGATTACTATCAGAATTACAATCATAAAGTTCTGGACCCTGGGGGGCGAGGTCTCAAAACCCGACTGCAAACATATTTTGTTATACACGTAGCATACCAAACACTGGTCTTCCAGGTGAAATGTTAATTCATATTAATAAAAAAAAATACGGTTGATGATTTTTAGTTACGATCTGAGGATTTTTTTTATTTCAACATAAAATAGTAATAATGGGGTTAGCCGGTGGAAAGTATTTACAGATGGCGCCAGCATAGCTGGTACCTGTCAGTTCTACAAATAGTGTCAAAATCTTGTTTTTTTTTTTTTTGTACTGGATGGGCTAGCCTTTAAGCCAAATCCCATACACCTATACTAGTGAAAGGGACCTAGCTATGCTGGCGCCATCTGGCCAAACCGTTGACAGTTGCCAACCCCATTACTAAATTTTTTGTAAATCCCAGGACTACAAACTTTTTGTAATCGCTAGAAGTTTATTTGTGGAAATTACACAGTTTTATTAAATATAACTACCAAGAGTTGTTAAATATAACTAGCACTTGTAATGACAACTAAACTTTAGTGTTAATGAAAAAAAAATTTAGTTGTCATGCCGTTTACAAACATTTGTACCTAATTAAAAAAAGTGTGTTATATGATTTAGATACATACATACGTATTATTTATGAATACAAAGTAGTAAGTAGATGATATGTTCTTTGTAATGGCATTTCTTAAATCACGATTTATTGTTACATGGCAAAAGGTATCGTAGTTGCGCTTATGTCCTGTGCTGCCCTCTATAGTATGCATGCTCCTTATAGAAGTGATTCTGTGCTCCAACTGTTCCAAGCTATCTACTACAGGATGTAACAAAAATACTGGTAATCCGTTTAAGCGCGTAATTGATATCCTTATATATTGCCAGTAAGAAAAAGTAGGAGAAAAAGTTTCCAGACGCGAAAAAAATTTTTTCGGGGAATCGTTATTTTTTCGCGAATTTTTTTTTAATTCTTATTTTTTCACAATTTGAATACGATATCAATATCAATATTATGCCCTTAAAAAGATCACCAGTATTTTTGTTACACCTAGTATTATATCTATAATCTACCCAACTTCGCCTACAATGTGCATAATAATAATGGGGCCACCCACTATCAGTCGGCCCGACGATATTGGTCTGTCGGTTGTTCGGAGCTGTCAAATTTTTGTTCTAACTGACAGACCGCTATCGTCAGGTGGTCTGATAGTCGGTGGGCCCCCTAACGGCGTCTTGGAAATCCTGGTCTCATTGGCGTAGCTACCAAAGGGCTAGACGGGGCACTACCCCGGGGCCCCCAAGCTTGGGAGGCCCCCAAAACCTGATTAGCAAGCCTCTTAATGAATACATATAAAGAGCTGTGAGTGTGTGTGTGTATAGTTTAGGGGACCCAGTTTTTTACCCCAGGGCCCTTGGTCACTCAGCTACGCCACTGCCTGGTCCCCTGAGGCGAGAGTTAGTTAGCGACAGGAATAAGATGCGTAGGAGTACTAGGAGTCAACAAAACAGTCCAGAATACTAGGAAACCTTATTGATATTCTGCAAGTTATTTTGGACTAGAGAAGATGAGAGACCAAGTATTAAGAGTCGCCAGGACGCTCGCGTGAACTCGCGTCCCCATACAAACGTAGTTCAGCTCTCATTTTAAAACGACATGCTTTAGAACCACGAAATTTGGCATGGGCATTCTAGCAGTTCAGATCTATGTCGGTAATTCGTTTTTGTTGCTAAAAATTGTAACACAAAGAAAATATAGCAAAAATAAGTTTTGTATGTAAATCTGTATCTGGCTGTATTTTCTTTGTATTACAATTTTTAGCAACGAAAACGAATTACCGACATAGATCTGTACTACTAGAATGCCCATGCTAAATTTCGTGGTTCTAAAGCATGTCGTTTTAAAATGAGAGCTAAACTACGTTTGTATGGGAACGCGAGCGTCCTGGCGACTCTTAATGTCGATATCAAATAAGGGTTCAGATATTTTAAATAGGACAAGTGACTGGGTTTTTAGTGACACAAAATTTATTTGCACGTTTTTATTCGTAGGTCGCCATCAGATATATCGAAGCGGCCAAGGTGGTCCTAAATATCTGAACACGTATCTTTGTCAAGGCGATAAAGTGCATGTTCAGATATTTTTGAGCACCCTGGCCGCTCCGATATATTTGATGGCGACTGTACCACGGCGAGTTATCAACATTATTAATCGTTGAGAAATATATTTTTAAACTAGCATTTTTCAAAATAGGTATTCAAAATATTGGCATTCGCAATTCGCATCAATGTAATATGTTGGGATTTTCGAAGTCTAAATATCTTTGCGATATTTCGAATATGCACTTCGATAAAACATTCGTGACTGTATGTTCGTATGTTTCAAAGAATACCACGTACAATCGTACTTATATACAGTCACGTTTAGTTTATTTAGAAAACGCAAAAAAACACGTTCGAAATCCTGCCATGACGTGAATATAATATGACTAATATGTTACAAATCGTTCATGAATTTTCTCGTTGTTATTTTGACAGATCGTGACTTGCAATTTTTCCACATGTATGTACCTACAGACAGTCGCCATCAGATATATCGGAGCGGCCAAGGTGGTCACAAATATCTGAACAACGCCTTTCCGAATTGTCAATTTTAAATACCTTTTGGATATCAACTAGGTAACGCCAACTGCATCAGACCTACCCGCAAACTGCCATATTGCAGTTTATCTGTTGTCCGTTGTCCGGCCTATATGATTGTTTGTTTCATGTTTATTAAGTAAATACTTAACAGAAACACCGTGCGCTTGTTTTTCACCGTCACGGAATAAAAGTCAATTTTTATTGCGATATTTATCGCAAAACGTGACTATCTGCCGATCGTACAGCTGACGCCTCGATAATGATTGAGGTAAAAACGCTGACGCGTTTTAAGCAGATATCAAGTATCTAATTGGAAGGTTAAGGTTTTTAAATGTAAGGATTTTTGGGCTGTACACCTACTCGTACGATCGACGTCAAAAATGTGTTTACACTTTTGCACCTTACTCCTTTGTAATAAGGTCCAAAAATGTAAACATATTTTTGACGTCGACTGTACAGCCGCCATCAAATACATGGGGTTTCCTGTAATACGAGCAATTAATTAAAACGTACATTCTACTCGTCAAACTAGGATGGAACAACCAGCAGGAGAGACATATCGGAGCGACCAAGGTACTCAATAGTAGATTGTATATTACAAGGGAGCAAAATGACTTATTTCGGTCGAGGGTAGCGTGTTGAATCCCGAACGAAGCGAAGGATTCCAGAATAGAATCTAACGTGGAATCCTGAGCGTAGTGAGGGATTCAAGTGACCCGAGATCGAAATAATTTTGCTACCGCGTAGTACACTCTACTTTTCACTCCTTCTATGAGAATAACGAAAACAAAGGTATAACGGTAATAACGAAAACTAGTTATCTGCTAGAAAGAGAAGTTATATAATGTTGTCTCATTTTAATCGGTTGCAAAGACAAGGAAAATTAAAAAAAAACGCAAAGGGATCAAAAGTCACTTTTGCTCCTTGTAAATGGGCAACAAATCACAGAGGGATCAAAAGTCACTTTTGCTCCCTGTAAATGGGCAACAAATTACTCTTTTTCGAATTGTAGGGGTGAAAATAATATTTTCACACCACCCATTCGTATACGGGCCTTTTCTTCCCTCCTAGGAGGGAACAAAGTGGCTTTTTTCTGTTCTAGGACATTACTTTTTTTTCCAGCCAGTCCGCCATGGCAACAAAATGTCTTATTATATTAATCGATTACACTTTCATTATAATCGATTATGTGTATACATTTTTTTTATATTTATTACTATTTTTATAAGTACGTTATAAAATTCTGTTTTACTCATATTTATCATAAATATACTTCAATTCAGTAGGTGCGTTACTATAATGACTGATTAAAAATAGTTAGCATCATTATATTATTTTTCCAAATCGATTTTTTAATTAATAACGAATAGACGTAGCAATCGATTCGATCTAAGTATACGTTGTCTGTGGTGTGGTCTGATATTTATTTTCTGTTTCTGAAAAAATAAAATGTATTCGATCGATAATTAAGACATGAAAACATGACGCCGGAATTTATAGAATGAAAAGAAACGCAACATTGGTGCGTAATATGGCCAATTTGTTGCCATCAAATCAAGACAGAAGAATCTAGAAGCACACAAAAGGAATACGAAAAGTCGTTATATTTGAGGTTACCTAGAGATATAAAAATTGTTCTCGGAATCGGTATTTGTGATTTAATTGCAAGGATTTGCTACCTTCCAAGTTCTACCCTGAAGCATGTAGGTACTCCATGTCAAAAATAATGATAATTAAACAAAACAAAACTAACAACATTTCTGAAATGAATTTCTGAAGGCCACCAAACGAAGAAGTCTCAAGTTTTGATTGCAAATAATATCAAAACATTCAAACACAGCATTTGATTTCAGTTTCTCTGCCTATGAATGTAAGTAAATTGACTAATTTTATGCTTACAATGCTTGTTCTTGATTTTTTTAACTTAAGATAACTCTAACTGTTAGAGTCTAATGACATCAATAACTAATTGTAATTTCATAACCTAGCAATGATTTTGTTATGTTTATCTATGTTTGCAATAGTCTTGGGGACTCGCCAGTGTGTCCACAACACTCGGTTTAAGCAACTTGCACATTTTAAATGGTTCACTTTCGGAACGCTAATAAGGTTATTTTAACTAATAACTATAACTCGGTAGTATAGTTATTAGTTATTAACATTGTGATCAGCCCCAACAGTGCAATCAATTAACATATTTTTTGTTTTGTTTTAGGTTGTTCTTATCTCATGTGTATGTCGAGTAAATGGAGTCTGGACTTACTAACTTCTTCCGATAATGCCAAACACCACCTTCACCTTTACCAGGATATTCTACTGATGAAAAATTAAGACTAACTTCAGTTTTGCTATGATATTTTTTTATAGAACTAAGACTGCCTTAACCCGTGCCGACATTATCCTACTGATACAATACCAAGCATGGCTCCTCCTATATCAGGAAGCATACTAAGCACAAATGTATAAAGTGAAATTAAGTATGATTCAACAATAACGTCTTTTATTTTCGTCTAAGGGGGTGTGAAAAGCAGTATGTGTCACATAGGAGCAAAATTATTTTCACCTTGGGCGTTAACACTTGAATCCCTCACTACGCTCAGGAGTCTATTTTAGAATCCCTCGCTGCGCTCGGGATTCTATTATAGACTCCGTCGCTTCGTTTGGGATTCAATGTGCGCCCTCGCCGTAAATATTTCATTTTGCTCCCTTGTTACACAATCTACTATTGAACAAGCACTTTATCGCCTTGACAATACAGTCCAGCACGCCTAGCACATGAGTGACGCGACAGTATCTCGCGCGCGAGATAGTCTATCCGTCCTTTTCTGATTACCTATATCAATTAAAAAGAGACGGGTAGTCTATCTCGCGCGCGATATACTGTCGCATCAGTCATGTGCTAGGCGTGCTTGTTCAGATATTTGTGACCACCTTGGACGCTCCGATATATCTGATGGCGCCTGAACTGTGTTCCACCGATCGAACGGCAATGTGGGGTAGGTCGGAGGTTACCTATATTTTTCCTTATTATTGTTTTCAATTTCAAAATACGTAGGTATCCTAATTCACGAATTCGTGCCTATAAGTATAGTCAATGAGGATAAAAGGCTACAGACTGTCTTTTGTTTTTTGGAATCCTACATACATTACATACAATCACGCCTATATCCCAAAAGGGGTAGGCAGGGATCACGGATTTCCATTTGCTACGATCAATGCAGCAGAACGGTTCTCCGTGAGCCACTTCTCGCCCCCGTGAAGAACGAGACGTGATGGGTGGCGAACCGCATCGCCGCCATGCGGATGACAATTAATTAAATAAATCACCACAGCGTTCTCACGAGCAGTAGGGATCAGAGGTTTCCTTATCCCTTATCCCTTAGTCGCCTCTTACGACACCCGCGGGAAGAGACGGGGTGGCACTATTCTAAAGCCGGGGCCACGCATTTTTGGAATCCTATGGATTTGGTATTGATATATCATCCAAAGCATAACAAACTATATTTTTTCAACGATTTCAGCACTAATCGCATTGCGTTGCATGTTTAACCTCACCTTCCACCTAGCGTTTGTCTTGATTGAGCCTGGAGTCCGCTTTGTAACCTAATCCCATGAGTTGGCGTAGGCACTAGCTTATATTAAAGCGACTGTCGGTGGTGTCGGTGTCGGTCGGTGTGGCGGTGTTGGTCTTGTCGGGTTTAGATCCGTTTTATTCACGATGTTTTCCTCCACTGAAAAGTGACTAGTAAATATCAAAATAATATTTCGTACATAAAGTTCCAAAAACGGGTATGAGACAGGGTTTGAACCCGAGACCTCCGGATTGAAGGTGGAACGTCTACCAAGATGACAATCGTTTGTACAAAATAAATTGAAACGCTATCCGTCTCTATCGCACTAATATGGAAGAGTAATAGAGAAACCGATAGCGTTTCGTTTCGTTTTCTAAATCGATTGTCATCTTAGCTAAGCCCCCAGTATTGATTTATCATGTATTTCTACTACATAGATGTGACACCTAGAACAAATTTTGTGCGCCATGTTTTGCGGTTGATAGCTACGACTGAATCAAAGAGTAGTATAGATTTTTAGTAATTTTCACTACAACTTTTGGGACAAAATAGTAGATTTGACATATTTCGGTCGAGGGTAGCGTGTTGAATCCCGAACGAAGCCAAGGATTCCAGAATACGTGGAACTCTGAGCTTAGTGAGGGATTCAAGTGACCCGAGATCGAAATATTTTTGCTACCTCGTAGTACACTCTACTTTTCACTCCTTCTATGAGAAAAACGAAAACAAAGGTACTAAACTAGCTATCTGCTAGAAAGAGAAGTTATATAATGGTGCCTCATTTTAATCGGTTGCAAAGACAAGGAATATTTAACAAAAAACGCAGAGGGATCAAAAGTCACTTTCGCTCCCTGTAAATGGGCAACAAATCGCAGAGGGATCAAAAGTCACTTTTGCTCCCTAAATGGGTAACAAATTACCCTTTTTCTAATAGTAGGGGTGAAAAAAATCTTAGGGATGTCATCTCCTGTTACTCAATAGCCCCCAGTGTTTTAATCTCATTAGGAGAATATTCCAGCACATCCACATCACTGGTAGAGTCTGATTCATCTGTCGGCAAAAATAAGCTAATACAGCGACTCTAGAAGTCACTCAAGGTCAGCAAAGAATGTTTACGTAGACACGACACCTTGTTTATGCCTACATTTATAACACCTCGGTGAAAAACAAGTATACAGGCCGCCTGATGGTAAGCGATTGTCGTGGCCTATGTGCGCCTGCAATTCCAGGACGTTCTTGGCCTTTTAAAACCCGCGCTCTGCTTTTTTGTATATCAGCTATATTTAGAAATAAAGGAAAATAGAAAAATCCACTGCTTCAGGTGAGACTCGAACTCACGATTATGGGAAACATGCCCATCGCTCTGATCAACTGAGCTACTGAGACTTACCTGAAGGCTGCGAATTTATCCACTAAATATCCTTTATTGTATACTAGCGGCTTCACACGGGTGCAATTATATATATATAAACCTTCCTCTTGAATCACTCTATCTACTCGTATTAAAAAAACCGCATCAAAATCCATTGCGTAGTTTTAAAGATCTAAGCATATACACTATGTAACTGAACGAAAAACATTTACTCAAACCCGTTAAAGTTTAGGTCATACTGAGCATCTTTTATTATGGGACCAACCCCGAAATCACAAAAAAAATTGTCTGTTTCATACATTTCACTGGTCATATTTTGAAATTTCCTATGGGAGAGTACCTACAATTTTTATTTTGCGATTTCGGGGTTGGTCCCATAATAAAAGATGCTCAGTATGACCTAAACATTAACAGGTTTGAGTAATTTTTTTTCGTTCAGTTACATATGGTATAGGGATAGACAGCAGGAAGCGACTTTGTTTTATAATGTAGTGACAGAGTCGTGAGTTCGAGTCTCGCCTGAGGCAGTGGATTTTTCTACTTTTCCTTTATTTCTAAACATTGTGGTTTAGCAAACGTTATGCTTCATACAAGTAACATATTAGTAATAATATTTGTTGATGGCGGAACGATTTGGACGCTTTCCTCAGCACCTGGCCGGAAAAAGCGGGGGACCGAGAGTTATGGAAAACAGCGGGAGAGCAGGGCAGCCCTTTGCCCAGCAGTGGGACACTACTTTAGGCTAATAAAAAAAAAATTGAATATGAGTAGTGGAGCATAGCCGTAAACATGAGATAAAGATAAAGATAAAGATAAAAGATAATTTATTATCACACACAAGTTACATAAAAAAAGGGAATCACAGACACTTAGAAACACAACATATCGATAAGTATCAATAATTTTAAAAACAATTACAACGTATTGTGACAATAGGGGTGAACTCAGCGATTGCTGTGGAACGGACTGGCTGCCACAGCGCTGATTTTCAGCCCACCCCGCTAATTACTAATACAGTTACAATAGAGTAGCGGGTGTTTAAATTACAGTTTATGTGTTCTTATCTACCTAATTGATTAACTAACCTAATGTAATGGAACAATTAAAATAACAAAAGAAAAATAATAATAATAATATTAGCTGGGCTAGGGCAACATATGTATTTATAAAAAATAAAAACTGGTGGTAAAAAGATAATCTATGGCACTCCTATGTTTCTCTGTGTATTTAGTAAAAAGTACTTCAATTTCGCTTTAAAAATATTTAGGGACATATCCTTACGCAACGGTGGAGGCAAGTCATTCCATATTTTGGCTGCAGCGAATTTAAAGCTTCCTCTAAATCTGGCTGATTTGTGTATAGGGATGGATACCTTATTTTGTAATTTGCTACGGGTATTTCTATCGTGTACATCCCTCATCCACCTAATTTTTTTATACAGATAATCGGGCTTTTTTGTTATTACAGTTTTTTGTAACAAACACGTCAAATGCAACTGTCTTCGACCAGCCATTTTAAGAATGCCCTTCTCATTTAGGTACGGTGTGATGTGAGCTCTCCTTGGTACCGAATAACAAAACCTTGTACATGCATTCTGTACCCTTTGTATTGCTTCAGCCGTCTTAGCAAGAATCCTTGGTCCGTAAACTGAATCACAATAGTTAAACTGTGACAGAATAAGTGAGTCTACTAGCAAAAGCCTGACAGTCTCCGTTAAGTGATCCCTAATCCCGTACAAAATTTTAAGCCTATAGAATGCATTCCTAATCTTTTGGTTTACATGCTCTATGTAACGCATTTGCTCGTCTATTAGAAGACCCAGATTTTTGGCCGATTGAACTCTTTCAACTATCTCTCCGTTAATGACTATTTTAGCATTATAACTAGTTACGCGTTCGCATTGAGTTTTAGTTCCAAGTACTAAAAATTTGGATTTCGCGGGATTGAGAACTAAGTTATTTTTGCAAGCCCATTGAAATATAATGTCAAGATCCTCGTTAATTTGTTCTACGGCCTGCTCTGTATCCTGTGGATCGAACGACAGGTATACTTGTGTATCATCGGCATATAGGTGTATGGCGCAGTGTTTCAGCTGCCTGCTAAGGTCAGCAGTGAACAGCGTAAAAAGTATGGGGCTCAGTATTGAACCCTGTGGCGTTCCTCTGCAAGTAGATCTTATTGAAGACCGTGCTTCACGGCCCTCTTCATTTTCGATTTGGACATACTGCTTTCTATCGGATAGGTAAGAGAAAAACCACTTTCGAGCCGTAAATGAAACACCGTAGTATGCTAGTTTAGCTAGTAATAAATCTCTATTAATGCAGTCGAATGCTCTAGAAAAATCTAGCAATACTAGTAAACTGCTTTTTCCCTCGTCAGATGCAGTTATAATGTCATCAGTGACTTTAGCCAGTGCCGTTGTAGTACTATATCCGCTACGAAAGCCAGACTGTATTTTAGGTAAAATATTATTTTGTTCTAAATAATTCGTCAATTGTACACAGACTGCTCTTTCCACTATTTTAGAGAGCGCTGGCAAGATGCTAATAGGCCGAAGGTCTTTATACGATTCTACATTACATCCTTTCGGCAGCGGCTTCACTTTTGCCAATTTCCAATTTTCTGGGAAAACTGCGCCACTTCTCTCCGTCAATAAGCCACTTCTCTCCGTCAATAAGTCGTTGAAGTAGACATAATTTAATTACTGCCAAACGGCGCATGTAATTAGCAACATGAAGTTCAAGCGGAAAGTGTTGTTGGCTCTCAAGTATGAAAGGTTTTGGCTCATTGGCTACACTGCCAAGATTTGTTTAAGTTCGCTGGGCTTTTAAACTCCACATAATACGCAGCTACATAGGGTTAAATTAAAGCTAGAGGTATTTAAAAGTTAGTTTGAATTCGATAGATGGTTTTTATCAATCGCATATTTCATATAATAATTTTAAACAAAAATAGAAGCGACTTCACTTAGTGCCCGCTATTTCAAGAGTAAGTAGCAGATAAAAAAAAAATAGGGTACTTACTAGGGACACACGCACAGATGTGCCCGCCGGATTTGTCCGACGGATACGCCCGGCGGACAAATCCGTGGGTGTATGGCGCGAATTGGACTCTCAGGGTGGTCCAAAAACACCTTTTTTTAATTTCTCGATGGGCCACCCCCTTATTTTATTACACCTATTATGTTGATAACATACGCCAAGTTTTGTAATTTTATCTCAACTACAAAGGGGTGCTCAACCCGTTTGAATTTTTTAGTTTTGTATGAAATCCAAAAAAAAATATTCAGGATCCCATCATTTGATCCAGACTTGGTGACAATGGGACCAACTGTGAAGTATACTTTTTCAAACCAAAAAAAGAATTTTCCAAATCGATCCAGCCGTCTTCGAATAATCGGTGAATATAATGTCTGGTTATTTTGACATTTAAAATTTTTCAAAATTGTTACTGGAAATGTTATTTTATATTTCCTAGTTTTTTTATATAGTTTAAAGAAACAGCAGTGTTTACTTTATAGGTACAAAACGTATGTACATGTTATTAAGTAAGAGAAAGACAGCCACATGTTTTATGACGTGCCAATGGTAATGGTATGATTGTCACGACAAGTCGCCGATGAAACCTACTCGTACTATCTAGAAAGACGTTCGACGCCATTGACCAAGTAATATCAGGACTGAAATATCTTTGTCTATATATTTTTTTCAATGTTTTCAAAGTTTATATAAAATGCATTGCCGTGATTCTCCTATTGCGTCACTAACTCAGCAGCCTCAGTAGGTCTCTCAGGAACAATTTTGTTCGGCGATTCGATCTTGCCATTATAAACCAACAAGTTCAACAGATGATAGTGCGGCACGTACGGTCACGGACTTTAATCGTTGAGCCATTTAGGGTTCACCTTACATTGGATATTTCATAGAATGAGTACTAAACAAAAGAAAGTAGCTTGAACCGTAAATGGCTAAACAATTAAAATACGTGACTGTACATACTTAAATAGGTGTATTAGTGTAGTAGTGGTGTAGGTGTAATAGGTGTAGGGGGGTTAGTCTGAATTTTGGTGCAACGCGATTATAGAGACGTTGGCAGTCCAGATATTATTTGGTTCATGACCTAGGTACACGAAGGAATAGCTTTAGAACACAACTAATAGCACTAAGGTAGATAATATCTACATACCTATAATTAATGTTACTGTCTTTTCCAGTAGCTACTAATGGGATAGTCATGTACGTATGACTAAGGGTATAACACATCATGGCAGTACTAAATGATGAATCAGGATAATAAACGGCCTTAGATTTGCAAAGTACTAGGTATTTTATATTAAAAAATTGCGATTTCCTTTTTGATGCTTAAATTGAGTTTGATGTTTTAATTGAGCGATACCCATTATACCCATGTTCAAGTATTTGATGATTTGATGAGAAATACTAATAGGGAAACTTTATATTTTACAGTTTCATTAGACTTCTGATACATGTTGTCCTTGATTATATTCAACGTTTAATTTATGTTAATTATTTTCTTTCCAAAAATAAATTGGTATATAAGTACGTATATTGTAAGTGCATTGTAATGTGAAAAACATAATGCCTACATATTGCCTGTAACAACCTTTATGTATATCCTTAGAGACAGTCGACACCTGTTTGAATCACAACGCCGTACTCAAAACACGGTAGCAAAAACATCCTCTCAGAGGCAAAACATCGAGCGAGGTTAAGTTCGACCTAGCGGCGCGTCCGCGCCAGCTACTCTGCCGGCAGCAGCGGCGCGGACGCAGCCCCCACTCTATATAGCCTCCGATGCGCGCGCGCTCTTCAGTAATCTCCACACACTCAGAGAGTACGCACGCTCACAATGTTCTCTCCGCGCCTATTAGCGGCCTTCGCGCTTGTAGCGGCAGCGACTGCCCTACCCACCACTGATAAACCCGCGTATCCGAAACCCGTCACCACCATCACTGACGATGACTTCGACGACTCCCCCTGGTTCACCTTCCCCATGTTCGGCAACCTCTTCGCCCCGCTCTGGAAGCTCTTCCCTACCTTCGCCGATATCGGTCCCAGGGTTGTCACCGACGACGACAAGTTCCAAATCATCGTGAACGTTAAGGATTACAAGAAGGACGACTTGAAGGTTAAGACGAAGGGAGACTTCATCTTCGTCCAAGGATCGCATGAGGCCAAGCAGGATGATCACGATGTGTTCGCTAGCCAATTCTTCCACACTTACACTCTACCATCGAACACGAGCGCAGCTGATGTGACCGCTGAGCTCTCCAGCGATGGCTACTTGACCGTCAACGCTCCGTTGAGCTACGTCGCTAATCGTGCTAAGGAATCAGCAGATCGTGTAGTCCCAATAACGGAGACTGGAAAGCCGTACCAAAAGGAAAATACAGAGCGAGAACCAACGACATCACCGGCACCGGCGGCGGTGACGACCGAAGACGACCGAAAAGAGCCTACTACATCGTCCGACCGCGAAGAGGTCACAATCAAGGATAACAACATCCCCCTCGGTAACGAGATTACGCCATAGTGATTTACACCTAAGATAGCATATAACCTACTTGTATCGTAATAAATATTTTTTTAAGAAGCAGTGTTTTCTTGCGTGTTGGTATGCAAGAGAGTGTATGTGCCTAATGGTAGCGCATGGTTCTGCATACAGTATGAGCCGGTGCGAGCTCTCGAACAATGGAGGTTTGTTTCCGAGCCTTTTTGGGCCCAAATGCGTCACAGAATACATTATGTCCCATCTTGTTTAGGACACGTATTGTCTCCTGTAACGAGGTTTTTATGGCGCATTTTAATTGCTTTTACTGCCACTTCAGTCTTTCGAGACTTTTCGAAATAAGTATTCTATTGTTTTGGTCGTTGGATATTCATGGTTCGAAAAAATATTGTCCAAAAAACAACGACAAAATTAACGTAACGTAAAATTGCTTTGACCTGAAGTAATATTAGGTAGGTACTATTCATTATGTATGTATTTACCTAAAATGTTGTAATTATGCCTAATACAATAAATTGAAGGGATGTTTACAAAAACAGCATATCTGACTACACTGGTTGACACCTATAACGATTAACAATGTTCTTTAAAAAGTGTCAACCACTCTTAGCAGTTGATAACCACAGCTTAGATAGCAATTTAAGTACGTGTGGTAGTGCAGGACCGTTCGAAAAACATTACACTGACATATTGATTAAAACCTCCCATTGAATCTTAGTTTTTACGACTTAATTCTGGTATAAAATGCTTGACGAAAGTAACTTCGATTCTAGATTCCCCGATTGTGCAAAAGAAATATCACTTGTTGTAAACTAAGTTATGTGGTAAATCATTGACCAATAACTCAGTCTTATCTAATATTGCTTCAAGAAAACTTAATTAAATTTTGTTTGCAGTATAAGTACCTGCTTATGTGCGTTTTACCTACCTATGCTAGAAAAGAAACCGTGAAAAATAATGAGATTACACGCACCACATACCTAAATGTATGGAGATACCTACAAGTTGTTTAATGGTCTAAGAGTTCACGTCAGATATGGCACAATAATGAGAGCAATTAAACCTGTCTAGTTATATTCTCCATCTTTATTGCCAGATTCAGGCGTCTGGCAGCTTTATAATATTATCTATATAATGACATTATTTTCCATAATACTGCATCAAATCCAGAACTCTAGGATTTGTTTTCTTCAAGTTATTTGCATTAATTGACCTCCACAACTTTACAGCTGCCAGATGTTCGGATCTAGAAATAAGCATAGTATAGTAAACTAATTAGGGTTTCCTTGCTCTCATTATTGTGTCATATCTGCCGTGGCTAGCTCTCCGTCTATAACTAATCGACCATATGCTATAAGATGGAAAATTAAAGTAAAGTTATAGTTACTTTAGTCTAAATTAAATTCCAAAATAAATCCAATACTTATGCATCCTGGGAATAAAAAAAATAAATAATTATGCATGAAGTGAATGAAGTGGATACGTGTAGGGCTTGCAATTCCAGGATTGAATTGTATGGCCAATTCCGAAATTCCGGAGTTAGCCCATACAAACAATACCGGAGTTGCAAGCCCTAGCAATATGTGTATATTTATGTGTATTAATATAGTGTGTGTATTAACAAGTGAAGACCCATGATGTAAACCAGGCGCCTACATTCCATTGACTACAAATACTTAGAGATGTACTTTAAGAGTCGCCAGGACGCTCGGGTGAACTCGCGTCCCCATACAAACGTAGTTCAGCTCTCATTTTAAAACGACATGCTTTAGAACCACGAAATTTGGCATGGGCATTCTAGCAGTACAGATCTATGTCGGTAATTCATTTTCGTTGCTAAAAATTGTAATACAAAGAAAATATAGCAAAAATAAGTTTTGTATTTAAATCTGTATCTGGCTGTATTACTAGAATGCCCATGCCAAATTTCGCGGTTCTAAAGCATGTCGTTTTAAAATGAGAGCTAAACTACGTTTGTATGGGAACGCGAGCGACCTGGCGACACCTGTCCTGGACCACAAAAATTCGAGATAAAAAAAATATTAAAATGTGTAAAAAAAGTTTTATAGCTAGTTGAAGCATTGGTAGCCTGACGGTAAGACGAGTTGAGAATGAGTTTTACGGAACATGTACAAAATATATTTTGATATTTACCAATCCCTATTCGGTGGAGGAAAACATCGTGAGGAAACCTGTATACATCCGCGGAGAAATTCAAAGGTGTATGTGAAGTTCCCAACCTGCTTTGGGCCAGCGTGGGGACTATATCCCGTTCCCTATAGTGTAGTAGAGGATGCCTGTGCCTAGCAGTGGGAGGTATATGTATAGGCTAACATTTTTTTAAATAGTTTGTTGAACTACTTATTAGGTAAATTTTTATGAGGAATCTTTACATTCAAGAAATAAACTTTGTTAAGTTTCGTCAGTTTTTTGAGAATTTAACTTCTATTACCCTCAGGTCATCGTCCCTTCAGCAAAAGGTCTTTTTTCTCGTCAACCCGCATGACCCACGTCACGGTGTTTATTTTTAGAATCCCGACCGAATCGGCAGGTCTCGTTAGACCCGAGTGCCGGGAAACTAATTTAATTTGGTGTCGGCACATTTGGGCCGAGAAAATTTGCTGTAACGGCTGGTGGGCTGTGGTCAGAAGCGTGATTGTAGCTTATTTTAGGATAGGACTAATACCCACTAGTAAAACGCATTACTGGTGCATTTTGTCTGTGCCCACTGCATGGGGACAGATAGAAATAGCTTTTTCACCTCAGCAGTTCGAACAAGCCTACTTTCCTCACTCCCTGGAGTGACGAAAGTGCGACTTTCATCACTCCAGGGAGTGAAAGTTTGTTTCTAGAAGCTTTTCGTCATAATGATGATGCCTTTCATTCAGGAATGTAAATAAATGTGTTTTTTTAACTTTAATATGTTCTCACTACTGAGGTGAAAAGCTGTATGTGTCACACGAGAGAAAAGTTTTTTTACATCTCGTGTTCTTGAGATCCCTTGCTACGCTCAAGATTCAAACTTAGAATCACTCGCTACGCTCGTGTTTCAATTATAGAATCTTTCGCTTACTCGGGAGTCTCGGGACTCAAAATCAACACTCGCAAGAAAAACCAACTTTCCTCTCTTGTTGCACAAATAACTATTTCTAGGAATTCCGTTATGCCCCTTTACCGGAATTTACCAAATTGCTGTTCAGCCTACCCTCATGATTTTCCTAGTGTTTTTTTGATACAACTTATAATACACCACAATTTAATACCGAGAACTGTATTTGGTATTACGGAACTTGACTCCCATCTGATTTTACAACCGGAGGGGAAAATTAGGACTTTAATTGAATTAGACTTGATATAAGTAATTATAAATGTATAAAGATGTATACAAAGGAAAAAGTGACCAAAGCCATTCAGTTCATTAAAATAATTTGATTTGTTCTTTCAGTTCTATTGATATAAGTATTTCCAAATTTTATCTCGGGATTATGTCTACAGTAAAAGTTTTTCTACATCTTTTTATAAATAATACCTATGCATTTCCATTTTCACACGATGCCTATTTGACTTTGAGTTTGGATTTTCTAAATTATACTGTACGCTTTTTCGTTGGAGAGGCTATCAAAAGGTTAGGCATGTGATATTACTACAAACTTCAATTTCGTTTTACGACGTTCTAGATTTTCTAGTAATTCCATTTCATGTAACTAGGTATTTCGAAACACTCGAAACAAAAGTTTTACTAGATACATTTTCCTAAATAGATAGGTATAAGGCGTGGGGATGACAACAGGTAAATTCCATCTCTATCTTATTCAGCGCGAATGAGTCACACTGTATTACGATTAGTATGGAAACTCATCGCAAATTTAGCAAAATATTTAATTTGAAAAAACTACGCATTAATGGAAATACAATTAAATAACAACTAACTTAAAAAAAAAATGTACAGCATAAAAAAACTAACTTAAGCTAAAATATGTCTAAAAATGGCCCCCGCGGCATCGTGCCAAGGAGGCTGGCAGCATTTCCTCTCTGTATGTATAGCAATACTGAGACGCTGTGAGAGGAAGCTGCCAGCCCTCTGGTCTCCGGTAGATTCAATCAGCCTTTTGCTTAGATCTTTAACAAGAGATCGGACGCTTCGACCCCACGGCCCCAGGGTCTCGACGCCGAAAGCCAAAAAGTGGTATTGGGGGGAGACCCCGGTATTTTGAAACTTTTTTGCCTTCTGCCGCCTCCGCTGCCGCACCAGCCCTGATCGAAGTTCTTGGTAGATGGGACGGTGCCAATGTATCAACGCACGTTGCGTCCCAGACAAGCACGCGTCCCATCTTCCAAAGGGATCAGGGTCATATTAATTGAGAAGAATTTTTAGTATTAGTGTGGTAGAATGTTGTCCTTTATTACGTACGTATAAGTCAAGAAACTAAAGACATACAACTGTTAAAGCTTATTTTAAGATGTAAATTTGGAATTATTTTCTATCGTGCCGATTTCGTCCAATTGTGTATCGGAATTTAAAAAAGTTCTTCCAAACATAATGAATATTAACATTTTTTTATTGATATTTATTCAGGACAACAACAGCCTTATATAAGAGTATTACATATAAATGGTTTCATAAAAGATGGCCAATAACAGATCAGAGCAGCCGGCGAGAGCACTCGGGGTAGATTTTTCTTCTGGAAGCAAAGCGAGTGCACCCCTGTACACTCTCGCGCTCGGCCTGTCTCGGTGTGTCTCGGCGAGAGTGTACAGCCCGCATAAGTATTACTTATTGGTAGGAAGCAGTACAAAAATGACAGTGCGCAAGTCAAGTAATACTTTGTTTACTTTCCCAAAACAAGTAGTTATAGCTTAAAACTGTTGACAAAGTCAATTTGAAGGTTATCGGGTGTTGTCAGCCTCTTAAAACATGTTATTTTTGAACGCAGCAAACTTAATATGGTCAGTTTTTTATCG
Source organism: Pammene fasciana (assembly GCA_911728535.1). Classification (NCBI taxonomy): domain Eukaryota; kingdom Metazoa; phylum Arthropoda; class Insecta; order Lepidoptera; family Tortricidae; genus Pammene; species Pammene fasciana. The sequence continues at coordinate 18,592,863 of OU452276.1, read as the reverse complement.
TCTGTCACCATAGAGGTCACATTTTAGCAAATTCGTAAGTGCGAAATTGACGCATGACGTGATAGGCGATAAAATGTACAGAATGCTATCCGTTTTGTTCTTCTGATAGAGAGAAATAACTACAAATCTTACGATCTCAATCATTGCAACAAACGTATGTCCTTGACTTTGACTGCCGATAAATATTTCCATTGTTTCTTACCGCTAGCGCATCATTTAAGCAAGGTCAAGCATCACTAGAAAAACGAATGACTAGACCATTGAAATAGCTTCCTTTGCATTTTGTTATTCTTGTTAACATTGTTTTAAAAGGCTGGTCACTTTACCCATTTTAACATCGGCAACGTTTTTCGCATTCTTAGAAATTTAATCAGAATAATTCGTAGTCAGAATCGTGAGTAGAATTGATTCGATTAAGACAAAAAGTATAATACTTAGTATTTTGGACTTTGCATTACGCTGTTTCAATATTAAATTAAATGCTCATTGAAAAAATAGCAACACTTGAAAATATTGGGATACTTTCATGCCCCAGTCTCTAAGTAGGAATAACCAAAAAAAAAAACCGAAACGGTACCGCAAAAATATTTATAACGAACGAAATTGCCCATTGGCTATTTATACGAAATTCCCCATAATAGCTTTCTCAGTCCTGATAAACAGACGGAATGTAGTGAAAAGTATGTTGTGGGGGAAACACAAACGGCGATAACGCACGCCATGAAAAAATATTTTTCTTCCTAGCGTTTGTCCCGGCTTGGGACAAACTAATCCCATGAATTGTGTCTATAGACACTAGTTTTTACGAAATGAAAACGCCATGAAAAAGTGAACTTGGATAAATACAGCCGTGCTATGTCAAATTCCTATTACTTACGAATATTTTGCTTGTGTTTGGTTCTTTAAAAACAATATATATCTTCGAATTGCCTTCATGGGTATACTCAAGTAATTTGCTATGCTTGCACTTCGAATCAGTTGAATCAACTCGGATAACTGGTTTTGAAGTCGCATCGTAAACATTGGCTCGGCCGACCAGTTACTTGTCTTCCTTCTAGCAACAAAGTCATAAAGAATATTCAAATTGTATGCATTGAGGATACACACAGATATATAGGAGGCGCTGCGTCCGATTAAAAGCTTCTTTAAATTATGTCAAAACTATACAGTATACATATAAACAAAAAATCTCTAAACATTGAAACTTTGGAACCAATTTTACCTCACAACCAGACTGAAAATGGTCTTCAGTGCATTTGGCACATATCCCAAAACGCACTTATACCAAAAGCGTCTGTTCCCGATATCTACATTTCCATTTGCGAAATAGTAGTCCCAAGACACATTTGTCTCAAAATGTCCTAGTTAGATTTATCCATATCTTTTTTATATAAATTGGTATATAAGATAGTGCATGTTTTCATGTTTCCAAGTACTACTGTGTAAACAGGAAGAATACCTTCAATTCAGGGTATTTTATTTATTTATTTATTATTTACTAAGCAGGCAGGCAGTTATGACAACTGATATTGCCTGTATCCAGTAATCATTATGACAGTTATCGTTAACAGGTAGATGTATGTTTGTCTAATTTATTCTTAAACTGGTTAACATTCTGTGCCGAAATCACGTCTTTTGGGAGTCTGTTCCATACCCTCACTACTCGGTTGTACCGAGTCGTTGCTCAGAAAATGTTTGTATGGGTTACTGTGGGACCTATCCTTTTCTAGCTTTAAGAGTCGCCAGGACGCTCGCGTTCCCATACAAACGTAGTCTAGCTCTCATTTTAAAACGACATGCTTTAGAACCACCAAATTTGGCATGGGCATTCTAGTAGTATAGATCTATGTCGGTAATTCATTTTCGTTGCAAAAAATTGTAATACAAAGAAAATACAGCCAGATACAGATTTACATACAAAACTTATTTTTGCTATATTTTCTTTGTATTACAATTTTTAGCTACAAAAATGAATTACCGACATAGATCTGTACTGCTAGAATGCCCATGCCAAATTTCGTGGTTCTAAAGCATGTCGTTTTAAAATGAGAGCTGAGCTACGTTTGTATGGGAACGCGAGTTCACGCGAGCGTCCTGGCGACTCTTAAGTGATGATGACCTCTCAGACGGGTGTTGTTGAAGTTAGTTCATTTTGGAAGTAGTTTGAAATGCGAAATGTGGGAATATGGTAAAATGAGCAAGAATCGCGTTTTGTGAGAAGAGGTGCATTTGAACTTTAGAGTATATTTTCTAGGACCTAGGTATTAGTCTGATTTGGTACCTAAGTATTCTTGCGATGTAAGTACAGTGGACGTTAAAGATATGTTTACACTTTTTCACCTTAATCCTTTGTATAAGGTGCAAAAGTGTAAATATATCTTTGACGTTGACTGTACCATCGGGTTTATAATTGCATGGCTGTATTTGTTTTTTTTTTGCTTAGTAGTCTTAGAACATAAATGGCGATTAATTTAAGTATATAAACCTTTTGTTATTTCTTGTAGTTATTTATTTTATTCATATTTTTATAAAATACAGTTTTCTGTATACTAGGTATGCCTTTAATTGTAGAAAACAAAATAAGTAAACGTTAATGACTTAGTACGTACAAAATGCCAATCAAGTTTTAAGTACTTTTTACTTTCTCACAAACCGTTTCCATCAGTCATAAAAGCCGGCATGTGGCATGAAATTTTTTAGTTCATTTCACGTTTCAAGTGATAAAATAGTAATATTGTCCAGGTTAATAAATAGTAATATTCTAATTTTAAAAACATAAACAATACATTAAAGACCGTGGTGTCCCCCACCATATCATCCCGTGGTTGCAGTAGGAGTCTGCTAAGGGAATATACCGGGAGATGGGCAGCAGCATCTTACGGAAGCCTTAAACAACAATAAACAAAAAAAAACTGCGCGCGGCAAGCAGCAACCCGCCTGCCAAGCGTGGCGCGTATGGAAAACCCCCCCTTTACTGATAAGTTTAATTAATGAATTATGGAGGTCAGTAGTGGACGTCTTATGGCTGAGATGATGATGATGATGATGACATTAAAGACACAATCTATCTCAAACATAACTCCAACACACAACAAATAACCAACCAATATTGAAGTTGTATTGAAATTGCATCGGAATAATTTTCAAACAAATTCTGACATTTCTGATTCAGACGTGTACGCGCTAGCTTTATTGCGTGGTATTGGAGTTGTATTGAAGTTGGATCGTGTCGAAACGTGTTTTAAAGTTAGAATACGACCCCAGACTAGTGATAAATAACAGCGTATGTTCAAGCTTGTTCCAAACAAGCCACAAACAGGTGGCACAGTTATACCAACCGGGACCGGTACATGCAAGGTCTGCAGTTTTCGCATCCAACGTGCGCACTGCCCGTGAAGCGTCGCCGGTGTAGTACGAGCCTTAAAGAGAGAAGCGAGTGAACTGATCAAGAGAACCAGTTTAACTGGAGATACCAGTGATTTTACAGATACCGTACATTCGACGTTGTAGTACCGAATGTAGCAGCAAGTAGTACCTAATATATATAGATATCAGTGCCGTGCAAAAATGTGCCGTGGGGTGCCCGGCCTTAGAATTGTCCCCCACTATATCGTCCCGTGGTTGCAGTAGGAGTCTGCTAAATGAATATACCGGGAGATGGGCAGCAGCATCTTCCGGAAGCCTAAACAAGAATAAACAAACAAGAAAAACTGCGCGCGCCAACCCGCCTGCCAAGCGTGGCGCGTATGGCAAACCCCCCCTTATGTGGAGGCCTATGTTCAGCAGTGGACGTCTTATGGCTGAGATGATGATGATGATGATGATATATCGATATCGATCAATGTTTTGATTAGGGCAAATAGAGCTAGAGTTTCGAGTGAAGCAGTAATGTGTGTTCAAAAAGTAACTGTGTCTTGTGAGGAGGTCAAAAATCGCCAAATAATTATGTAATTCCTAAAATATTCTTTGTTCATCACTCATCACCATCAGCATCACACTCACCAGCAATTTGATGTCATGTACTTTCATGTTGCGTTCAGTATTCGGTCAAATTTATAATAGGTATTAAGTAGTGGTCTAAGAGCTGGCCACGTCAGATGTGACACAATAATGAGAGGTTTGTAGTCAGTCCAGTAGATTGCATAACTATCCTTATTGCTAGATCCGGGCATCTGGCAGCTTTTAATGGGTGGAGGTGAGAGTGACAGACCAACAAAGTTTTTAAGTTGAAAAAAAGTAATACCGAAATAAGTAAAAACTGCTGAAGTTGTGTCATTTATAGAGAACAGGGCCTATATTTTAACATTAGAACAAAAAACATTGTGTATTATTGCGCAAACAAAAACAGTAGGCGAGTAACCAAAAATTACATTATACATCATTTGGCACTACTTCCCCTAAACGAAACTTTTGGATATTATATAATCTAATTAATTATATAATTTTCCATAATATTGGATACAAAACCAGAACTCTAGAATTTATTTTCTTCAAGTTATTTGCTTTCTTTTACCTCCACCACTTTACAGCTGCCAGATGTCCGGATCTAGAAATAAGCATAGTATAGCAAATTAACTAGAGGGGTTTCGTTGCTCTCATTATTGTGTCATATCTGACGTGGCCAGCTCTCCGTCTATAGGTAGGCATTAGGTACCGTAGGTACGCAGATAATATTTGGCCCAATATTGAAATTAAATCATGAGAAAGGGCGGTATGACTTATATTGTAAACAGTGCGCTTAGCATGAATTATGACATTGATGTTTTCCAGAACGATCCGAGTATCGAGTGTTCTATCTGTGTATCTTGCTTGTAACGTATTAGTGTAAACGAGATGCACAGATAGAAAATTCGTTACTCGTTAACGGAAATTGTCAATGTCAAACTCATAGTAGCCGCACTGAATAACGAATAGTACTAGGTACAGAGGGTTCTCCATCCTGATTTTGACATTTAGCTACAGAGATGAAAATGTTATCTGTGCAAAAAATAAAATAGGGTTGTCAACGTGCCTCATTTCGTGCACGTGGTATCTACAGATAAAAAGTGACTAGTCAATCTGCCTTAATCTACCTAATCTATCAGTAAATTAAATACAAAACTAGATAATTATCAGATTTATTACCTTATTTGCCAAATCTAATTATTATTTTAGTACAAAACTACTACTATAAGGTATTATTCTCGAACGCACTAAGATAATAAGCGATGTGCCAACCCTGCCCTCATTAGTCCGCTGGCTCGTGACGCGCACAGATTAAAAACAGGTACAATGGAGAGAGACACAGTGAAACCCCCCTAAGGCCGGTTTTATAAAGCTACAAGTTACAATTTACAAGCGGAACTCTCTTTCTAACCCTATGTGTTAGAAAGAGACTTCCGCGTGTACAGTTATATTAGTGTAAACATTCAACCACTTACGCTCGCTTAGCGATTGAACGAACACTCTTGCACGCATGTACCATTCCATTATTTTCTAGATGCAGCCATGAATATTACAGACTAATCCGAACCTTATTAATCAGTGTTAAGACTTGAATTCTACTGATTGTAGTTTTATTTTAGTACAAAACTACTACTATAAGGTATTATTCTCGAACGCACTTATAAGATAACTAGCTGTACCCGCGGCTTCGCTCGCGTGCGTTTAGACGGTTTGTCATTTTCATTGCTATTTCCAGGCTATTATGATAAAACTTACGCTTTCTACACGTCAAAGCACATTAAATTGGTTACTGGTTGATTATATTCTAGCCTTAATAACCTAACTCACTAAAACGCAGAGCATCGAGACATGTGAATGCTGATGGGCGATTTCCTGCTGCAGAACTTGCTTCGAACAGGGGACCGAACGCTCTATGGTAAGCGTGTGACCACGTTCCAACGGATAATACTTTTGCAGCAAGAGGATAAGTCAGACGTAACTGAATGGCAATGTCTACGAAGGCCTAATACCTAGTACCGTGTAAGAATTGGAGCATCGTAGCGAGAATTGTAAGCAGCATAACAGAAACCGAGCCAAACTTAACGGCCAAGTGTCTTAGCGAGCCCGAGGGCCGAAGGCCCGAGTGTGAGCGGCAATGTATGCGAAAGCTGAGTACCCCATAAGACGTCCGAAACATCGCAGCGAGAATCGCTTTAACAGCAGCATGAATGCAACCGGACAACATTTTATGTTCAAGTGCCTTAGTGAAGGAGAGCCCAGTACCGCGTAGGGCCCAGACTCGGAACATCACAGTGAGAATTGCTTGAAGAGCGACATGAGAGGGAACGGAAAAAACTCAAGGGTCAAGTATCTTAGAGAACCAGAGCTTCAGCGGCAATATTTGCGAAGACCTACGGCTGAACAGCGTAGGGCCCTGGCCTGGAATGTCACAGCGAGAATTGCTTAAGCAGCATCAGCATTCACATCACATCAGCTGGCATCAGCAGCATGGCAGGGATGGGAATAAATTCAATGGCCAAGTATCTCAGCGAACCCGAGGGCCGAAAGCCCGAGTGTGAGCGGCAATATATGCGAAAGCTTCGGCCTGAGCACCGCATAGGGCCAAAGGCTGAGTACCGCATAGGACCTAGGCCCAGAACGTCGTAGTGAAAATTGTTTCAGCAGCAGCTATTAAAGGGACCGGCAAAAACCCAATGGCCAAGTGTCTTAGCGAAGTGAGCGGTGCGATGAGTGCGAAGGCTAAAAGGTCGAATACCGTGTGGGGCCTAGGCCCAAGAATAGTTGCAGCAAGAATAGCTTCAGTAGCAGTATGACAGGCCGGGAATAAACTCAACGATCGAGTGTCTTAGCTGGGTCTATATCGGAATAATCGGAATCCCTAAACTTTTTTGTTCTATTTTTGTATTCCCTAATGCTATTTGTCCTAATAATCATTTGCCCTAATGCTCATTTGTCCTAATTACAGTTGCCCTAACATCATATCGTGGAATTTTTTATTCCCTAATATGTTATTACCTAATATTATTTGACCTAATCTTCAGTTGCCCTAATATTTATTTCCATAATAAAAATTTATCATAATCATTATTTGACCTAAAAGTTATTTGTCCTAATAATCAAAACACCAAATTTCAAATGAACTAATATTATTTATCCTAATATTTTATACCCTAATATTAAATGTCCCATTGGTCTAAAAAAAAATAACCCAAGCCTACCTATCTCTGGGAGCAGTTTCGTTTTTTGGGCCATAAAAAAAATAACCCTAACCTACCTAACTCTGGGAGCAGTTTCGTTTTTAGGGTGGTAAAAAAATAACCCTAACCTACCTATCTCTAGGAGCAGTTTTGTTTTTAGGGCAAACATTACATTATGACTGTTAGGATAATTGATCATTAGAACAAATGACAATTAGGACAAAACGGTCAGGGCAAGTGATATTAGGACAAACGTTATTAGGGATTGCGAGGTACACCCGTCTTAGCTAACTCGAGGGCCGAAGGCCTCATGCAGGGTGAGCGGCACTGTATGCGAAGGCCAAAGGGCGAGTACCGGACAGGGCTCAGGCCCGGAACATCGCAGCGAAAATTGCTTCAGCAGCAGCATTACAGGGACCGGACAAAACTCAATGGCCAAGCGGCAATGTATGCGAAGGCTAAAAGTTCGAATACTGCGTTAGGACCCAGGCCCGGTACGTTACATCAATAATATCTTCAGTAGCAGTATGACAGGGCCGGGAATTAACTCAACAATCGAGTATCTTAGCGAACTCGAGGGCCGAAGGCCCGAGGGTGAGCGGCACTGTATGCGGAGGCCAAAGGCCGAGTACCGGACAGGGCTCAGGCCCGGAACGTCGCAGCGAGAATAGCTACAGCAGCAGCATTACAGGGACCGGACAAAACTTAATGGCCAAGTGTCTTAGCGAACCCGAGGGCCGAAGGCCTAAGGGTGAGTGGCAATGTATGCGAAGGCTAAAAGGCCGAGTACCGCGTTAGGGCCCAGGCCTGGCACGTTGCAGCAAGAATAGCTTCAGTAGCAGTATGACAGGGCCGGGAATAAACTCAACCATTGATTGTCTTAGCGAACTCGAGGGCCGAAGGCCCGAGGGTGACCGGCACTGTATGCGAAGGCCAAACGCCGAGTATCGCACAGGGCTCGAGCCCGAAACATCGCTTCAGCAGCAGCAGGATAGGGACCGAAAAAGTCAAGTTTAGTATCTTAGCGAATCCAAGTGCTCCAGGCCATAGGGTGAGCGGCAATGTATGTAAAAGCCAAAGGCCGATCATAGCATAGATTCCAGGCCCGGAACGGCCGGAACGTTGCAGAGAGAATGCTCAGTAGTATGGTCTAATTAAAAAAAAGTATGGAAGTAAGTCGTGTAGTCGTGGTTCTTTTTGGATTCGTTAGAGGGCGCAACTAGATTGTTTCCCCCGAGTTGCACCGTTTCTGTTATATACGGAAGACTGTTAAATTTTAGGTGTAAACTATAAAGTGCTGTAATTTTGGAGTAAGTTAAAAGCTATTGGGTTCAAGCTTAGTAGTGTATAGAGAACAGCTTGGTGCATAGTGTATCTTAATTAAAAAGATGTGCGATGTATGACACCCTTTAAAAAAAAATTTTTTCGATTGCGGCTCGAGGATAAGTCAGTCGGTTGGTGCGACTTCAAGTTAAGCTTTTTAAAGCATTATAAACATTCAGTTAAATTTGCACGCCTGGGCAAATTATGGAACATGTATTTTTGATTATTTTGTTATTTTAAATTGGAAAGGGAAATTAAGAGACACGTGAAAATTTTAAGAACAGTACTTATCTAAAGACACTACATTTGCACTAAATAAAAAATAGGATTTTTTTACCGGAAGTTTGTCAAAAAGTAAATATAATTTATTGCAACGAACTGCAAGCAACGGTGGGTGGTAGCACGCGGCGCGGGGCGCGCGGGGCGGGGAGATAGCGCAGCGCGCAGCAATTGTTTTACTCCCGCCGTACGTTGAGACCGTTCGTTCGACACTTTTAACGGGCAACCAGCATAGATCTCATATAAGTTAGAGATACCCAATCAGCACGCCAAATGTGTCACAGTAAAACGAGCCGAAGAGAGCCGAGCAAAGCCCGATCGTTCCGGGGACGCTATTCACACAGGACTAACAAACGTTTCGTTAAAATATTAACAGTGTAAGTGAGACTAGGGCACAATTGGCGTTAGGAAGTAAAAGTTTCATAAATATAAACCGAACTGACAGCATTGAGGAATAAGCCTAGTGGAGTAATTGTTGTTTTATTTAATTACGAAAGTCAGAAAATAATTAAAACTTACAAAAAAATATACACAAATTACTAAAAAATATGGTAATAAAATTAAAGAGAAAGATAACTGTATTCTTCGTTTCAAAATCAAATTTACATAACCCCTCCAAGGGTCCACCACTTTCTTATTCATGATAATTTTATTATTAGATTTTAGCTAGTACGGCTCGTATGCTTCTGCCGGACAAAAAGCTGGCAACCCATCTGCACAATCCCTCAAGCAGTCCGTAAGCTGGGAACTTCGACAGAAGACCCTGATGCCAGACCCGATCTAAAGCCTTAGCTATATCAAGGCTGACTGGGTAATTTGCAGAAAAAATGTACCTTTACTTAGTCCCAACTGTCCCAAAATTTACATACAAAATAATTCGTTACGTTCATAAAAAAAGTGTAACGAAACTGACAAATTATCAGTTTCGTTACATTTTTTTATGAACGTAACGAATTTTTTGGATCTTAATTTTGGGACAGTTGGGCCATTTTTTTTATTCTACCAGACTCGATAGAGCTCATGATTCTGCATGCGACAGACTCAAAATATATATGAAATAAAATAAAAAAGTAAAGGTACATTTTTTCTGCAAATTACCCGACTGCCAATGCCTCAATGGGTAGTCACCACTCGTACTCGCGGCTAGGGGGCTTAACCAGCTTTGTATGAAAATGAAAACTTTTATGTTTAACGTGCTGTTTTTTTATGCCAATCGATTTCATTCCTATCCAGTATTAATAGTTTCGTAGGGGCCAACTAGCGGTAATGAACTAAAAAGCCACAAATTGAAGATGTTTTTTTTTTCATACATTTACTATGGAGAATTTATTTTCATTTTTCTATCACGCCAATCAGCCATTACAGTAAAAGCATTCAAAATATCAAAAAATAGGGTTTCAAAGCAGTAAATATATGTAAAATTGTTCTTCAATTTGTGGCTTAAGTAGTAAGTTGGCCCCATAGAAACTATTAATACTGAACAGGAATGGGATCGATTGGCATAAAAAAATAGCATGTGAAAAATAAAAATTTTTTTTTCATGCAAAATGTATGGGGAAAGCTATTCTCGATTTGTGACTTTTCTAGCTGGAATTTATTTTTGGTCTTATACAAGCTTTTGATCCTGGATAGGAATGGGATCAAATGGCATCAAAAAAAGAGTGTGTCAAAAATTACCTTTTTCTCGCACCCTGTATGTTTTTTCTAAAATCTGTAAACGCGAATCTTCGTCAATTTGAAATCGAGGGAAGGTCTTTAAAGACCATTTTCGCGTAGCAGCACGGGATCTGGTAGCTGCCCTCACTGACCCAAAAAGAAAATCCATCCTGTATAGTTAATAATTTCATAATATTTTTTTCACGCCACCTGCTCGGAAATGTGGCAAAAGAAGATCAAAATCCAAGCTGGAAAGTAAGTAATTGCTGTAGCATCTGAACAACCACTACAAGAATTGCTATTTTGCAGCAATGAAATGTCATAGTAGAAAAGTAAAATCCAGATGTCATTGCATTGGACCCGCCAATGAGAATCATTTAAAACATTAAAAAGGTCTTTTTTTGGCACCACTTTTTCATTCTAAAATAAAATAAGGTTGTTTATCGAACCAATTTACTTGTTTAAAAAAAAAGAAACGTCAAAATCATTCAGATCACCCTTAAGGCGTTTGTACCTTTTTAACCGTTTGTGGTTTTCTATCGAAAATAAGGAGTGAACCGGCTATTAATAGACATGGCAACTTGCAGGGCCCAATCTGTTGTGTACCCTGCCTCTCCCTCTCCCTCCTTCAGCTCCCTACGGGCCCTACCTTTAATTATACCTACCAACCTGACAGATTGGGCCCTGCAGGTTGCAATGTCTAATAGCCGTTTGAGTCGGATTGAAGCAAACATCGTAAAACGCTTCTTAAAAGTGAAAAAAAAAGTAATAAAGGTGGAGTGAGAAAAATACAAATTGAATTGGATAATGTTTGACTGAAAAACAAGAAAGTTGTATTTATGCAGTAAAAATGAGTTCAATAAGTGTAGAAAATGTTATTAATACGCTGGCACCCACCGAAATTCAAAAAACTGCACAGGCGTAGAAATTTGTTACCAGTGAAATCGCGTCCTAAATAAGAAGGCCCAAGAACAGTGATATTTTGTATACAATATAATATCCGACGAACAATTCATATTATGGAAGGATGGCGAAAAGAAGCATTTATTTGCAGAAAGTTACATGCTCGTTTCTTTATCGTGCTTGTGAAAATAGTCCCCTCCGTTATGGGAGAGGGCCTAAGTGATAGTTCAGATCTGGATACGGTTACCAACTTTTAGTATGTTGTTGGGCACGACACTAGGACCCCAAAACTGCCGAGAGACGGGGACGTCGATGAATGTCTCCCGTGTAATGACGTCATCAAAATGGCTGCCGCTTTGTTGCGAAAAGTGTAAATTTCATCCAAACTGTGCATTGCACCTATACGTGTGTAGTATCAAACGAAAGAAGATTAAATGTGCTATATTGTTGTGATACATTTTATACTACTGTATATTACAGTTTGACAGCTATAAACGAAAACCCAAAATCAGGCTAAAAAATAATTCGGATATTTGCATTTTACAACTAAATTATAAGTCCAACTTTAAAGCCGAGTACTACAATAACAAAACAGGCTATTTTAGCTATACATTGCTATAAAAATTATTAAAATCTGGTAATAATTGTGGCAGCTATGTTAAAAAACATGTCGGCACTGCCGAGCTATTTCCTTAGAGTGAAAAAATCACAATTTTCACAATTTACATAATATCCGCAGAAGCTTCGAGTATATTGTTGGTCAAATAATCTGGAGCCCTTAAATGTCGGAAAAATATCTCTATAGTGACTGAGGTCCAAATAATGACGTCATCAACGTGACCGCTACCGAAATTTGTAAAACATAAATTAAAGTTATACCATGACACATACACACATGTGTGTAGCATCGATCGAAAGCTTATTGAATTTACTACAATACATACATACATTATTTGTGAAAATAATGTATAGTTTAGGAGTTGTTGACAAAATAAAATATCTTTTTAGGAAAATAAAATGTAAATGTTAATTCTGTGGCCAAAGAAAATACAATACACTAATGTTTTGTATAGCATTGAAAACACCAACTATTCAGCTTTAAAACACAGTTTGAATTTATAAAATTTGATAAGAACTATAAAAGTTGTGCTTACAACTCTAAAACACACTAACTATTTTACCTACAATGCACTCATACTATGAGAAGCTTGGGCCTAATTATTGACTAGTTTTTTATAAATTTTGTAAGGATTTAGGGTTCCTTGTCATTAAAGTAAATAAAAAAATCGGCCAAGTGCGAGTTGCCTCGCGCTCCGAGGGTTCCATATACATCACACAATTTTAACAATTTGTATTTTTAAGACCAACTTACGCTTGACCGCAGACTTATTAGTGTTTTTTCTGTAATGTACAGGTAAAGAACTATATTACGTATTTTTTTCTAAAATGTAGGTTCGTCGGTTTCCGGGGGACGGAGAGCAATGGAAAATTTTCGCCTTATTTCTTAAATTACTTACAAACTATACCTTGTTATATATCAAATGAAAGGATTTGATGTGAAAACTACAAATATATAACTTTACTAATTTTAATTTTAATAGTTTTGAAGTTATTCAAGAATAAAGGCGAAAATTGACCATTCCCCTCCGTCTCTCCGAAACCGAAGAAACTACATTTTAGAAAAAAAAACCTAATATAGTTTTTTGCCTGTACATTAAAGAAAAAAACACTAAAAAGTCTGCGGTCAAGCGTAAGTTGGTCTTAAAAATACAAATTGTTAAAATTGTGTGATGTTCATGGAACCCTCGGAGCGCGAGTCCAACTTGCACTTGGCCGGTTTTTTTATTTACTTTAATGGCAAGGAACCCTAAATCCTTACAAAATTTATAAAAAACTAGTCAATAATTAGGCCCAAGCTTCTCATAGTATGAGTGCATTGTAGGTAAAATAGTTAGTGTGCTTTAGAGTTGTAAGCACAACTTTTATAGTTCTTATCAAATTTTATAAATTCAAACTGTGTTTTAAAGCTGAATAGTTGGTGTTTTCAATGCTATACAAAACATTAGTGTATTGTATTTTCTTTGGCCACAGAATTAACATTTACATTTTATTTTCCTAAAAAGATATTTTATTTTGTCAACAACTCCTAAACTATACATTATTTTCACATATAATGTATGTATGTATTGTAGTAAATTCAATAAGCTTTCGATCGATGCTACACACATGTGTGTATGTGTCATGGTATAGCTTTAATTTATGTTTTACAAATTTCGGTAGTGGTCACGTTCATGACGTCATTATTTGGACCTCAATCACTATAGAGATATTTTTCCGACATTTAAGGGCTCCAAATGATTTGACCAATAATATACTCGAAGCTTCTGCGGATATTCTGTAAATTGTGAAAATTGTAATTTTTTCACTCTAAGGAAATAGCTTGGCAGTGCCGACATGTTTTTTAACATAGCTGCCACAATTATTACCAGATTTTAATAATTTTTATAGCAATGTATAGCTTAAATAGTCTGTTTTGTTATTGTAGTACTCGGCTTTAAAGTTGGACTTATAATTTTGTTGTAAAATGCAAATATCCGAATTATTTTTTAGCCTGATTTTGGGTTTTCGTTTATAGCTGTCAAACTGTAATATACATTAGTATAAAATGTATCACAACAATATAGCACATTTAATCTTCTTTCGTTTGATACTACACACGTATAGGTGCAATGCACAGTTTGGATGAAATTTACACTTTTCGCAACGAAGCGGCAGCCATTTTTATGACGTCATTACTCGGGAGACATTCATCGACGTCCCCGTCTCTCGGCAGTTTTGGGGTCCTGGTGTCGTACCCAACAACATACTAAAAGAAGGTAACCGTATCCAGCTCTGAACTATATTCCCATAAGGGAGAGCACTAAAAGCATATGAACAGTCAATATACCTATAAATAGTATCTATTAAAGTGTTTGTATATGCCAATTAATTTTTTATTTTATTTCCTCACAGTAGTCGTGAAAAGCACTATGTAATGTCTCGGCCGAAAGCGCTATAGGTGGACTCGTATCTTCGAGGGCCTCCCCTGGCGGGTCGGCCCTCGAACTAACTCGATCCACCTATAGCTTACTTTCCAGCCTCTACAACAATGTACTATTAACTACCTACCATATGAAGGCAATTTAATAAAATACACACTATAAAAATCGATTAAAACCAACTAATAAACGAAATAGATATAATTATGAAGTTATCAATATTTATTACAAAATCAATCAAAAAAATGGTTGTCTGTAAAGGCGGTTTACGGACTATAATTTTGCGTGATAACGTAATAAATAGTTATTTGTTATACAAGTGGTGAAAGTTGTATTTTACGTGCGAGTGTTATTTGAAACACGAGCTAGCGAAAGGATTCTATTATTGACCACGAGCGAAGCGAGTGGTTCAAAAATAGAATCCTGAGCGTAGCGAGTGCTTTAATACACGAGACGTAAAATAACTTTCACACGTGTATAACACAAAACTTTTCACCTCACTACAGCGAGGAAAATAAGAAAAAGGGTGCATTTTGCTCGGTTTCCCGTAATTCCTCAGGTGTTTAATACTTCTTCATCACTCGAATCACTAATTTTTAACAAAACAATCTAGAAAAACATGCGAATATTTAACGTTGATATGATGGATGAATTGAAATGAAAAGTTTTGACGTAAAAGGTTTTATTAAATGTCAGATGCGTTTTGTTCGTACGTAGACTTATTCGGCTGTCAGAACAATTTATCCGTTTTTACAAAAAGAATGAAGATTAATGTTGAATGCTGATATTTATGAATTAAAATAAAGTTGTAAGACTGTATTAAGTGTTTTTACTCGATGCAATTCATTAATTGCGATGTTAAAAATTCTGCACTTTTAACGTTTTACGTTTTGTTAGCTGTCAAATGTCACTTAAGCCACTTGTCACTTATGTCAAAACTCTTTCACCACATGTGGATAAAAAGCGATTTTCACAATAGATATTAAACAAACAAAAAGGGCTTTCCGAGCTAGTGAGGTGAAAAAAACATTGATGTTTTCACTTCCATCAGCAGTCCCTATAACAGCCAATTTTTCCTAACCTATTCTGGTAGCAGTTTTTTGTGTAGAGGTTCGCAGCTCTAACCTAACCTAACCTACTCTGGTTGCAGTTTTTTTAATGTAGGGGTCGCAGCTCTAACCTAACCTAACCTATTGTGTTAGTAGTTTTTTGTGTAGACGACTGTACATAGCTACCCCCCAACGTATAACCTCCTCCTTTTTTGTAATCGATTGAAAATAATTAGTAGAGTCTGTCCGGAAAGAGAAGTGTCGTAGAATGTATGAGCTCCCATATAAACCACAACAAGCTAGTAGCAGAAACTGTGTTTCTCGGGACTAATCCCAAGAAAGGAAGTTTAACTAAAAGTAGATAATACAAATATAAATTATGATTATTTATATACTCACAATTTATAATCGTATTAACTAGAGCTGAGATTGCTATTGTGAATCTCAAATAAGCCCGGGTAAAGCGCCGAGGGTCATGAAGTTACGTTGAACAAACGTTCGCGTGTTCTTACCTACACGCAGAGACATCTATTGATGCGCAGGGTAACTAACGTCCAAGATTTAAATGTTTCAAAGAAAAAATATGTGCTTCTTCTTTGGAATAGCTGTGGTTCTTGATTGTAAGTTGAAAACATCAAAGCAAAAATTAATCTCTCTTGCCTAAAAACTTAAAAATCTCAAATCTAACTTTTGGTGCTACTTCTTTGAATTAGCTTTGGCTCTTAGCTGTAGATTGAAAACATCAAACCAAGAACTAATCGATCTTACGTAAACACATAAAACTCTTAAAGGAAAATGTTGGTGCTTTTTTGCCGTAAATAATTATTATCTTAACTCAAATCATTACTATTCGCTTTAAAAATAGGTAAAGTTAAAGCTAAATAATTTTAAATCTTCTTTTAAAAATCATGATATTTTTAACTCAAGTCATGTTTATTGGTCTAAGGTATTTATTACTCTCTTTAAGAAACCTCGTGCAAGAGAGTTTTGCGTTTTGAATTAAGATATTATTTCTATCTGTGTAGACTACGCTAACGTTACTTACAGAAGGTAAAGTTACCAAGGTTGACGGTATCTAAACCAGACATCACTTTGGATCCACGTTTCTATCAGCAAACTTGGGCACAAGTTGCTGTAAACTATAATAAGTGTGCCTAAAACACACTCCGTGCCTCGGGAAGGTTTGCTAGCCACTATTCAACTAGCCGAGATTCATGGAAGTCATTATTATATCACTGTTGTGCACATGAGGACTGCTTATCTATGCATTCACGTCTATACCCTCTACTTCATTTGCACACGAGTTTTCCGTGTAATCTTGAAAACACACATATTATTATTTTCATATCACTCAGCAATATTTTATGACGTTTCTTATAGAGCAGCAGGTTAAGCGCGGTGGTACATTTTATTTTTATTTTTATGCAAATCTTAATATTTGACCAAATAATAAATCTTGACGGGTGTAATCTATTATTCCTAAAATGAAACAATCTATTTAAAATACAATTAATTACTGTTTATGACAATATCATCGCATGTCAAAAATATTGCCAGTAGACAAGTATAAAAAAGCGATGCAAACTTTTTTAACTTTCTGATTAATACACGCACACATTCATAACATACATTCTGTACTAACCCACCTCTCATACAATCATGGTACCCTAGTACTTCGATTTAAAATTGTCATGTTTCTGGTATCCATCTGTTGTCTGACCGGAAAGAAAAGTGTCGTAGAATGTATGAAGCTCCCATATAAACCATGACACTTCTATTTCCGAACAAACGATAATAATTTTGTCTAATGAAAGTAATGAAATACCTAGAGTAAAATACCAACCAACCTCTCATACACCATGGTACCCTAGCCCCGCGATAAAATGTTTAGCAATGTTTCTGGTCAAGTTTGTCAAACTTCATCTTCCTCTGTTACTACTATGAATTTCTTATCTCCTGGTACCATTGATACACAAAAATATTTGTCACGTGACCCCAACGGAACGCTACATTTCTTCGTGCATGCCATCGGTTGTTCATCAATTTATAAGACGTTATCACGTCAAAAATTACAAATAATAAATAAGTTCATCCAAGAGCGACTCCATTGCTCTTATTTGCCATGTGATTTTGTAATGTCAATTGAACGTAAGGTAAAATTTTATCATATTCTTTTAATCTGTAATACAACCTTAACGATGTTAAATAATTCGCACTGGCCGGTCACAATGTTTTACTTTTAGGAAAATCTTGTTAGAGTCTAGGCCTCTTTAATATATTATCTCGATGTTCTCGAAAATTGCACGAATTAACGTCCTCACTAAATAAGCTCTGTAAGAATTGAGTTTTCGTTTATGAAATATTAATAAATGTATATAGACCTAAAGTACTTTTATTGCAATAACAATACTTCAAACTATCTTACCAAATGCGATCCATGTGCATTGTCATTATTAGCAATTTTTGATTTCAAATCGTTACCGGACTCTTACCCGCTTATTCATAAACGTGTTCCAATCCTTATTTAGTTAAATTATGTTTTGTTAGTTTCTAACAAACACAAACACAGCTATAACACTATAAATAAAAACAAGCTTGCTGTCAGAAGATGTCGTATCCGCAAAGCATATAAGTCATATTTTGGTCAGGGTATTCATATTTATAACAAGTTACCCGTCGATGTTTTGAATCTATCATTTCCCGCTCTTAAGAAATACTTCAAAAAAAATTTAATGTCAAAGGGTTATTACAGGGTCGAGGACTATATGACAGACATATATGCATGGCCCAAACCAGAAACTATAAAATCATCTAGCATTTAGAGGACACAGTTCAGGTAAGAAGGCATATCAAACGTTTTGCGAAGCAGTCAGATTTGGATTTTATTTTATTTTTCATTTTAATTACACAATAGGCAGGCACATGTCTGTCTTTCAAGCTGTTTTGATATGCCTTTTTGAAGAACTACGCATTATTGTATACTATAGTATCTTTAATGTATTTGTATTACTGTTTTGAAAAAATAAGTCACGCCGAGTTTCTTGCCGGTAATAAGTAATACCTCTCGGGTCAGAGGTGTAGAGTTAGAACCGGTGGTAGTTTCTTTTTCTGTCTGACGTTCATAAGTGCATTGTAATGTGCCTAAATTGAAGAATAAATATCTTTTATCTTTTACTGTCAAATTGACAGATAAGGTCAAAAGATGATTTAGTTAAATGAGGTTTGAAGTAAGTTTATGAATATGTGGGTTAAGGTTTAGCGCTTAAGTTGGTTTAATAATTATTTATTTTAAAATTTAAAATTACGTCAAATTTTGCAAAATACCTATTTGAAATACTGGAGAGATATTATTGTTTTGTTTCAATTATAATTCTTATTGAGAAAAAATATAATTTTAAACAAAAAAAGAACCGACTTCACTTAGGATCCGCTATTTCAAGAGGAAGTGGCCGAGTTGCTGTAAAAAATAGTGAAATCACTATAGGCGTGCCTATAATAGTTGAAGAGTTCCCTCGATTTCTCCAGGATCCCATCATAAGATCCCGACTTGGTGACAATGGGACCATCTAGGGGTTATACCCGTTCGATTAAAAAAATGATTTTGAAAATCGGTTCACGATTCACGGAGATATCGAGTAACATACATACAAAAAAATATAAAAAAAAATTCAGTCCAATTGAGAACCTCCTCCTTATTTGAAGTCGGTTAAAAATAGGTGTTGTTTTAATATTAAGATAAATTATTGTTTTTTTTTTTCATTTATATAACTTATTGATAAAAAATAGGTGTCGTTTTAATATTTAAAGTCTCTCATAATAAAAACCTCATCAATATCAGCAGCATATATACGCCCCACTGCTAGTCAGAGGCCTTCTCTCAGAATGATAGAGCGTGCAGATTAGGACTTCACACACCTCATTGAACTGCGTCGTAAGTCTGGTGAAAAACGTTTTTACGAATTTAACAAACTTTGGGCGTACCTGTATTTAATTTGTTGAATGTCTTTCTGCATACCTACTCAGAAACCCTACTATTTTTGCAGTACATGTCACTACTCTTGCCTCAAGAGCCGTGCTTCGTCAGTACGTCTACGCGCTTTCCTTCTCTTGCCATTAATCACGCCGTTGTCGCTTCTGTGTATTTATTGTTATTGCTCTACGTTTTTGGTACCAGATTACAGAACTGCATGTTCCGTTTAAAAATGTCAATTTTTTATTGCGTGCGAATGTAAACGAAATCAAATGAATATGATTGCGTCAAATTCCAAAAGTATTAAAATTTCCCTATTAGTACCACGACAGTAAAAACATGAAAAACTACTTTCCGGGTGTCGCACCCTGGTGCGAATTTGATATTGGATTTAGTATTTTTTTCTAATTATTTACTCAATTTGCACCGAGTACAATACTTTCTCCAGACCCGCAATGGCCAAAATAATATTTTTTGTTATGTTGTTTTTTTTTTACCTGTTCCGTAGCTTAAATTAATATAAGTAACACGTGCAAATTTAGATATACGTGTTTTAAAACGTACGCCAAATTACGCCGAGTACACCACTTTTCTCTTCGTAGTTATAACCATTACATTGTTTTCAACCGATTTCACCCCTTTCCGGGGGGGTGAATTTAGTAGGGGTTGTATAAAGTTCGATTTTTAGCCCATACAAAACAATCCGAAGTGATTTTATTAGTCTTTAGAATTAGTTCCTGACTTTAGTGAAATTTGATCTAGTTTGACTAGACTACAGCAGCTGCATGACAGACAGGGACCGGACAAAACTCAATTGTCCAGTGTCTTAAAAACGGTTGGTAAAATTAATTGCTGGATTCCTGACTACCCTTCTTACTTTATTTTGCTACTATTAGAGCGAGATAAAATATGTTAATCTCGCAATTGATAGGATTTCTACTGTTGGGTAAACGAAATCGGTAAATTTTAAGTACCCGTTTTAACCGTTTTTAAACAGATATTGTAATTAAATTTCAGTCACGCATAGACTTTGTTTCCCTCATATTTTGTTTCAGGTAACTATAGTGATGTTTAATGTAGGTCCCGTTTGATAATTTAATTTATAGAATAATAATATCTGACCAATTAAAGTATTTAGTGGATGGCATTTTATTTCCGGTTACTTACAACTTTCACAACAACGAAAGTGAGGAAGTTTTGATAGTAATGTGTACGGTATAGGTTGCAATAATTCATACCCACATTATGAATGAATTCATTTACAAATTGGTAATTCTGCGGCTGGTAGTATTTAGAGCCTGTTCGAAAATAGAAGTGTCGTAGAATGTATGAGCTCCCATATAAACCACGACACTTCTCTTTCCAAACAGACTTTTCCAAGACTTCTTTCCAAACAGGATAAAAACTACCCTATATGTTACCGTGGGGTATAAACTGTTAAAATTCAAAATCTCATGAAATTCTGTCCAGTAGTTTTTGCGTACATCGCGAACAAACTCACAGACAGACAGACAAAAATTCCAAAAATCACTAAAATGTAGTCAGTCAACGTTTTTAAGACCCCCTAAATTAGATTTTCTCAAATATCTTCAATGTACATTTTTTTTCTCCTTACGCGTTTATTATATGTATAGATAAGCGATGTGCCAACCCTGCCCTCATTAGTCCGCTGGCTCGTGACGCGCATAGATTAAAAACAGGTACAATGGAGAGAGACACAGTGAAACCCCCCTGAGGCCAGTTTTATAAAGCTACAAGTTACAATTTACAAGCGGAACTCTCTTTCTAACCCTATGTGTAAGAAAGAGACTTCCGCTTGTAAATTGTAACTTGTAGCTTTATATAACTGGCCTCTGGTAGCCGTACAGTTATATTAGTGTAAACATTCAACCACATACGCTCGCTTAGCGATTGAACGAACACTCTTGCACGCATGTACCATTCCATTATTTTCTAGATGCATCCATGAATATTACAGACTAATCTGAACCTTATTAATCAGTGTTAAGACTTGAATTCTACTGATTGTAGTTCCATTTTTTCCTGTGACTACTTTCACGTATGCAAATTTGAGTTCAAATCTTGCATAGTCAAGGTTTTATAGTCTATTGCAGAGGTTATTATATTTTTCACCCCTACTATTCGAAAAAGCGTAAATTGTTGCCCATTTACAGGGATCAAAAGTGACTTTTGAGCCCTCTGCGATTTGATGCCCATTTACAGGGAGCAAAAGTGACTTTTGATCCTTCTGCGTTTTTTTTAATTTTCCTTGTCTTTGCAACCGATTAAAATGAGACAACATTATATAACTTCTCTTTCTAGCAGATAGCTAGTTTAGTACCTTTGTTTTCGTTTTTCTCATAGAAGGAGTGAACAGTAGAGTGTACTACGCGGTAGCAAAATTATTTCGATCTCGGGTCACTTGAATCCCTCGACTGAAATAAGTCATTTTGCTCCCTTGTAATACAATCTACTATTTTTTTTTCCAGTGTTGTTAAAGGAAATGTTATTAAAATTATTTTCATTTGGAATATTTTGATGTTCATTGGCATTCGATTTTATATGAGTTTAATGTCTAACATTTATGCTAATTATTATAAATCACTCTAGCCTTTTGGATCAATTTATTTGCCATATAATTACATCCTGTTGCTAAAACTGCATCGTTAGATTTAATCTCGGTTGACAGCCAAAACACGATATGTAACTGAAACAATATCGTATCTCAGTATCGACACAGTATCGAGATACGAGGTTTCGTGAGTAATCCTGGTGATATTATGAAGGCCAATCGTTTGAAATGCCGGTGGTCATTATGATGTGATGTAGTGATTATTTCTAATTGGATCATGAGGTCACGTTGCCCTCAATATACTTAATTATGTTTTGTGGAATATTTAAAATACTATACGTAGGTACACGGGAAGGAAAAACGACAGCTATACTACCAAAACGATTATACCTTGTGCATGTGCAATCTAAGAAGCGGTTTTTGACACCTGTCATCTCAGTACATTTTATAACCTAAACTCGATTTTAGCTTATAAAATGTACTGAGGTGACAGGTGTCAAAAACCGCTTCTTAGTTTGCATAAGGTATGGTAGTAAAATCAGATACTATAGAGATTTTCCCAGAGGGCTACAGTATGAGGTTCTTCAAAAAAGGAGTGTACCGTCAAGTCTGGCAACTTTGCCACTTTTCGCAGGTGTTGAAAAGTCATAGTACATTTTTAACCAGAATTCATATGAAACCACTGAAGTATGAATGACGCGACACATAATATATTTATCAACGAGTGCATAAATAAGATGGTTTATAAATTAAATGACGGATAATAAGCTTTTACGAGTAAAAAAAAACTGGCAAAGTTACCTATACCATGTGGCAACTTTGCCAACTGCATTTTTACGTTGTATAGTAATTTAGTTGTATTTACAATATTAGTAAAGAATATTCAGTATTTAGGATACAATAGTTTCGGAATTTGATCCTTAATGATATATTATTACAAAAAAAGATACAGCAAAAGTGGCAAAGTTGATCACCCATTTAAGAAAATTTCATAGAAAGTCAGTGAATGTGGTCAGGGTTGACACAAATGAAAAAATATTAATTATTTAAGTACTTATTTATTTTGTTACATACGAGTAATCAGGTTACATAAGTACTCGGGAAAAACATAAAAGACACCTTAATTAAAATATTATCAAAAACGAAACATAGAAAACTCTTTAAGGGGCCTATCACAGGTCCACTCGTAAATAATTGTGGTTACCTAGGTACCTATTTAAACTTGACGATAGATATTAAAAAAAATTGTCACAAACTGCCTCGTCGCCTCTTAACAAAAGTATTATCGAAACAAAACACTTATATGTAGTAATTATTACCAATAAAATAAGTATGTCACAGTTAACTTTGTGTTTTTTTTACTTAAACAAAACAAACACTCTGTATACAATTGTTAACAACAAAACCAATCACAAATAATTGTGATTCTAATGTTAAAATATAGGCCCTGTTCTCTATAAATGATACAACTTCAGCAGTTTTTACCTGTTTCGGTATAACTTTTTTCCAACTTAAAAACTTTGTTGGTCTGTCACTCTGTGCTCCACCCATTAAAAGC
Source organism: Pammene fasciana (assembly GCA_911728535.1). NCBI lineage: Eukaryota > Metazoa > Arthropoda > Insecta > Lepidoptera > Tortricidae > Pammene > Pammene fasciana. The sequence goes on along the minus strand of OU452276.1, from coordinate 18,569,373 downwards.
TGCCAGATGCCCGGATCTAGCAATAGGGATTGTTATGCAATCTGATTGGACTGGTTACAAAACTCTCATTATTGTGTCACATCTGACGTGGCCAGCTCTTAGACCATATCGAATAAATTATTATCGCAAGGTCGTATCTGCCTAAGTTTGTAGTTTTTTGGAGATAACTAAAAAACACCTATACCGATAATGCTCAAAATAATTTTGGTTGAAATATTATTAAAAGGTGTATCTTCTTGATTTTTTTCATAATTTTTGAACTTACGGTTCAAAAGTTTCAGGGGGAGGGGACACAATTTTTATGACTTTCGGAGCGATTATTTCTGAAAATATCCACTTAATCAAAAAATGTTCAAAGAAACCTCAGTTATTTGAACATTGTTATTTTTAGAGACCTATCGATTGATGTGCATCATGTTGATATTTGTCAAAAAAATTTTTTTTGATAATTACTTACACATATGGAGTGCCCCCCTAAAAATATTTTTTTAGCAATTTCTCTACAAAACTAAGTAGCTGCACACACCATACACTTTATGTAAAAATTTGATAATGATACGTCTTATAGTTTCCGAGTAAAATGGCTGTGACATACGGACGGACAGACAGACATGACGAATCTATAAGGGTTCCGTTTTTTGCCATTTGGCTACGGAACCCTAAAAAGTATCTATCTTATGAAAAATGTAATTTAAATTTTATGCTTGTGTACCAACCCTAGGCCGCTACAAAACATGGCAAAGATGCCCGCCCATATTAGTCGGCATGGTCTGGTAACTTTGCCAAAACAATTATGGGACTCAATTCAAACACTACGGCATTTATAAGGTAATCAATTCATTCCTTACCATTTAAATAACATAATATCTAAAATTTACGTACCTGGATGCGATGTTTATACTCTAAACTTTTTAAAGTTCTTGAGCACTAACTTTTATGATTATGTGAGTGACGAATTTGGAACTGAAATGGTAAGAAAATGGTTGCCGTGGTGTTGTCTCATTCATAATAATTTTGCCAATTGATAACCATATTTTCTACTAAAAGTAGGCACAACACTAAAAAATATACGTTGTCGGTGGTATGAAAGGATTACCTTATGCACTCTGCTGGTGTAGGGTTGCCATATGGAAAAATGGAATGTCCTGATATAAATCCGGACATCACCCCTAAAGTCCTGACATTTCTAATAACAGCGATTTAGCGTACTCTTTCTAAACACTACGCCGGTGGCAAACAGCCTGCTTGATGGTAAGTAGCTACCGTAACATATGGACACTTGCAGCTCCAGGTGCCTCATGTGTGTTGCCGACCCGACTCCTTAGAAAAGAGCATTCACTGTGTTGACGGCTAAAGAGAAAATATAGTCCCTGTCGTCAACAAACTGCATCCTTTCAGAGCTCTGTAAGGTCGCCAGAGAACACAACTCTATGAGTAAGGTCTAGTGCTATTTTTCTGTAATGTGGAGGTACTTCCCCAGTCGGGCTCTGCTCCATATTTGATCGAGTTCACAGTAGCTGAGCTGTGCCTTCACATGACATTCATACGCAGTACCCATACCCTCTTAAAGCTTGAGCTCATAATTATAAATAACATGACTAAGAGTTTATTGGCAAAAAGTATTCGCGTTCTTTCCCACATTTTTTTTACATTTAGAAACTTTATAGTTTTTGATATACCCAATATTTTTATATTTGTCATAAGAGCAGTTAATTCATGAGTTTGTTGAAGACATTCAACAGTTGTCATTAAGTTGTAGAGCGACTTATTTAACTTTCGGCTTTAAGTATTCCAAAAAATGCTTATTACGTATTTTGCTAAACTAACTGTTTGAAGTTATAATATAATACGTACATATTTAATAAAGATTTTAATAACAAAATATTGTCAAATTCATTATTGATTTGTAGAAAATTGAATAGGTACTTAGACTTTGTATGTACTTAAATTTTGTAATAAGCGTAGGTATAATTAGGTAATTTCTAAAAATCCTGACACTTGCCAAGTCCGGCCGCAATCCTGACAAAGGGTCAAAAATCCTGACATGTCCGGACAAATCCTGACGTATGGCAACCCTATGCTGGTGGCAAAGTTAGTAACCCTTGGCAAAGTCGCCAGACTTGACTGTACCTATAGGTTCTTAAAGGGTAGGCAACGCGCATGTGAATCCTCTGGGGTTGCAGGCGTCCATAGGCTGCGGTAGCTGCTTACCATCAGGCGGACCGTATGCTTGTTTGCCGCCGTCGTGGTATATAAAAAAAAAGATATAGACGGCCACAGCCTAAGAACTTTTTGAAGCTACTAGTGTACTATTAGTACTCTATTTGTTACTAGGTGGAGTAGCAGTGCAGGTGACATGCCTCGTACATTTTCAGTATCTTTAGGGGTATTTGACATAGATGGCGCAATTGACTTGAGCTTCAAAAAGTTCTTAGGCTGTGTTGGTCTATATCTCTATAGTCTCTGGTAAAATAGATTTTTGTTAATGACACTACAATCTTGTAAGGAAAACTACTCTATTTTTACGTTTACTGTATCTTGAATTTAAAAGAACTATTCAAACATTAATATGCACATTGGTTTAGTTATTTATACTATGTGAACAATTGTCCCAGAGTTTACTGGATATTCTTGTCCAGATTACAGTATTTTGGTATCATGGATGATACCTTTTTCTCCGTGTACTGTGATTTTTAATTCAAGGCCAAAATAACCTTAACCGACTCAATTAAATATTTATTGAAATGAAGATACATTAAATTGCTGTTTTAAAACATAAAATTATAAATTAAACCAGTAAACGTACGAAATACCTACATTTTTAATCGTACTTTGTTCTCGCTACCTTATGCGTAACGTAAAACCGAAAACCAGCAAAACTATATTAACCAATGCACAAAGGCCATTTAATTTAAAAAAACAATGGCTTATTTAAAGTATACCACCCGATATTTTAATCAGTATTATTAGAGAAAAATTACGGCATCCGTTTGTTTACTTTGTATTAGCACAGGCGCCAATCGCACGATGAAAACACTAAGGGCCAGTTGCACCAAACTGTCTGTGAACGTAAACGTAATCGTAAAAAAAATCTTGTATGAAAAGTTTGACAGTTTTCTATGGGATTACAGCTCCGTCGCCATATTTAACGTTGATGAGTCTGTTAATTGTGCGTGGTGCAACCCACTCTAAGTACGGACATTGAGTAACAGGAGATGACATCCCTATCTTTTTTTGTGTCCCAAAAGTTGTAGTGGAAATCACTACAAGTCTATACTACACTTTGATTCTGTCATAGCTGTCAACCGCAAAACATGGCGTACAACATTTGTTCATGATGTCACCTCTAGTGGGTTCTATCTACATAATAAATCAATGCCAATGGCACGTTGAAAACACTTAGTACGGAGCGCCTGTCTATTTGTCTAATGGCTGCTCTACATGATGGGCCATCATAGGGACGCAGCTATACGTCGGAACGAGATAGCAATATCGTTAGCTCCCTCTAACGCATAGCTGCGTCCCTATGATGGCCCATCATGTAGAGCAGCCATATTATGCGACCAAAAATGTGGTTTACCACCCTACAGTTGAGTTGAGGTTCGTTTGAACGTCATGAGACAACAAGGTCGTGCATGTTTTAAACTCCATTAGAAATGTCAACCTAGCGATCGTTAGATGTCGCAGAAACTTTTGTCAAAACTAGTAGATCCCTTTTTTGGTTGACTGTACTACAAAGTTCAACTACCTGCCTACTCCACAACAAATTTACATGATCAAGTTATAAATTCAGCAACTAATTCCCAATGCATATATAACTTTGTAATTGATTGATCGCTTACCGCAATGACCGCGTTCCTCAGGGAACTAATCTAGGCCCGGTGTTGTTCCAAGTATATAATACTTTAACTTTGCGCGACCCACCTTAACGGTCGTTATAGTACCTATTACAAATTGGAAACAGATGTCCATTCAAATGAAAAAAAATCACTATAAGGCCTTTTTCATCTTGGCAGATGGTTTAAGCGGCGTCTGTGCGCCAGGAACATCGTCTCTCGTGACTGAATAAGCCAATGCGGGAACGACATTTGCGTCCGCATTTGTGACATGTCAACTGTAGGGTTGTGTTACGGCCGCAAAAACGCTCTTATTTGTAGAGCCATAGGAGATGTGACAACATAATTTTGCGGCCTTCGTGTAGGAAGATACTATTGATGCTGACTGTACTAGCGAGAAGGCAAGACGAAAATGGGACATGGCAACTTATGCAGACCACTTATTTATATTCGTAGTGTCGTCCCGTTTTCTTAGATTGATTTGAAAAGGGACGACACTACGATGTTGCCACTTTTTAATTTCTACAGTTTTTGGTCGGAATATACCAGTAAAAAGATGATTGAATTATCATCCCTAATGTTAGTTTAACTATACATTTACATGATTATTACTAAACTTCAAGCTTGATCGAACAATAAATAACTTGTATTAACATAAATCTAATTTAAGTTGGGATTTGGATCATATTTCGCTACAAATTTGTCATCATCTCTCATGAATATCTGAGGCACCTGTCGCGGGGTTGAGAAATTACTCTAATATTAATGTGTTGCGGTAATAGTATACTACCGTAGGTTGCATGTATCTGTTTTACATTATTATACATAGGTACCGTGAAATTTTGTATTATTATATGAAATTTAATATGTATTTTCGGTATGGTAATAGGTATGGGAAATTTATGCGGTAAGCGGTAATCATACTGATCCGTTGCCGCGCGCCGCTGTGGTGTGCGAGGACATTGCTATATAGTTGTCTCGTTCACACGCTAGAGCTAATGCAATCTGCATCCAATGCCATAATCGCTTGAACCTGTAAAATAATGCGTAATATAATATATAAATATAAATATAAAATTATAATGCGATGACAGGAGACGACCACGCTTAGGCACGTTTATACCTTGTGCAATCTAAGAACCGGTTTTTGACACCTGTCATCTCAGTACATTTTATAAGCTAAAATCGATTTTAGGTTATAAAATGTACTGAGATGACAGGTGTCAAAAACCGCTTCTTAGATTGCACAAGGTATAGTAACAGGACTAAACAGGGGTTTTACTCCGCAGTGAACTTTATGTACCTCGTCCTAGTAGGTACTATTAATTACTTATAGTGCCCCTTGTACACAAAAAAAACCGCAAATCGATGTACAGTTTAGCCATTAAATCGTATCGGTATTGCCGTCCAACGCGGCAATGCCGCCAGCCTTCTGGGCACCCTACCGACCGGCACAGATCTGGAGCCCCTTTTTTATTTGTAAGTATGTTTTAGATTTTAGTATTAGTTTAGTTTATATGTAGTTTGTATTTTTATTTTGTTTAGCCAGTTGGCACACACATACTAGACATAGAAAAAAAATGTTGACCCGCAGTTCTTAAAACAAATTCCCTTAGGACGGGTGCTGATTCATCTTGAAAATTATTTTTGTTTTAATTATAAAAAAAATGGCTGATATGTAATGATGTGGTATATTTTTAGAACCACCTCTATTATCCCTTTCATATGATACCACACACGATAGGTTTAAAAAAAAAACATTAAAAAAAATGAAGAATCAGCACCCCCCTCCCCTCCTAAGATAATTTTTTTAAAGAACTGCGGATCTAAAAATTTGTTTTGACCTCTAGTATGTGTGTACCAAATGGCTAAACTGTACATTGATTTGCGGTATTTCTGTAAAATTAGACTCTTATAGCGTCGACTATTATTTTATGGCATTAGAACCAACGAATTTGATTTCAAAAATAGATCAGAGATATAGGGCTACCTATATTTAACCCTTTTAAGCAAGTCTTACTTACTACTTACTTACTCCGTTGGGTCAGTGACCCAAAGTGAATCTTGGCCTCCGATACGAGAGTGCGCCACTTTTCTCGGTCCCGCGCTAGCTCTTGCCAATTTCAGAGTCGCGCAGATCTGCCTCGACAATGTCACTCCAGCGATACCGTGGTCGTCCAACAGGTAAAGCAAGTCTGACTTCATAAATATACAAGGGATGGGGAAGGCTGGTGAAAAATTAATGGGCCGTGGAGGGAAACTATCCTAAAACGTAGAGATAGTTCACTGAAAGGAAACATTCTTTTATTTTTCCTAGAATGTATAACTTTTTTTTCTCTTACCTATGTTATAAACTGGGTTTATGACATAGGTAAGAATTTGTTAGTTAGTTCTATTAAGAAGTTTTTTTGATGGAAATATGATCGATTAATTGGCATTAATTGTTATAAAAATAGTTTTTGACAAAAATGCCAAAGTTTTTTTTGTGCACTGTAAATTTTTCCCTATAATTTGTAAATGCAGTTATGCCTCTTTTTAAAAATAAAACAATGTTTCTTTTAAGTGAATTGAGCTATCTCAACGTTTTAAGATAGTTTCCCTCCAGGGCCCATTAATGTTATCCAGCCTGTATAATATACTTAGTTATATTTCTACGTACAAACCAAAAAAGAAAACAAAATGTTTTTATTTTTTCCCAGATTTAAGTCTGAATTCGCTTAAGTCCTATACAAAAGTCAGAAAACAAACACTTTCATTTTGTCGGAAAGTTTCCATTGTTAAGGCGATTGTGCCCGTATGCAAAAATATATTATAAAAGAAATATAAGTACCTATACACTAATACTGTGGATAACAAAAGAATCTGCGGGTCTACTTTATCAACATTTTACTTTGCATAAGATAAGTTTGAACAACTGCGTTGAGACTTTATTATAAAAAAATACTTTGGAATTTAAGAATAGGTTTAAAAAAATTATATAAAAAAACTACGATTTTTCTGTTAAAAAGCGCACCTGGGCCATAATCAATTTGTTGTCTGCAGTCAGATTTCACTTCTTCAACCTTTTTATGTATTTAGCATGTTTAAACGGAATTTAGATCCTAGCACAAATCTATAAATAAATAATACAACTCTACTAATTGTGCTTAATCGAGTCGAGAACGGTACAAAATGAACTAATAAAACCGGTATATCTATAAAAACGGCAAAAAATCATGGTTTTTGTATGGGAGCCCCCCTGTAAGTATTAAATTATATTCTGTTTTTTATTAATTACTATAGCGTCAATAGAAATACATCATCTGTGAAAATTTTAACTGTCTAACTATCACGGTTCATGAGATACAGCCTGGTGTCAGACGGACAGACAAACAGACAGACAGCGCATTCTTAGAAATAGGGTCCCGTTTTTACCCTTTCGGTACCGCACCCTAAGAATGATCTCTCAACTTAAAAAAATATAGTTTTAGGCGATTATCACACTGGCGACGGATCCGCATGCGGCGCCGGTGTCGAACGAGATAGCGCTATAGACATGCAGAGCGCTACCTTGCTCGCACACCGGCGCCGCATGCGGATCCGTCGCCTGTGTGATAATCGCCTTATGGTGACAGTTCCTCATTTTGCCGTACTCTAGTGTCGTACGTGGTCGTACTCTAGCAACTGGGGCATCCACGTTGTCAACAAACCACACCTTGAACGGCTTGAACGAATCATTTTATGTGTGACTTATTGTGTCCATTTCAATGGACAAACCCAGTTAAACAAGGACGTAAGTGACAACAATGTAATCTGGGCATTTTCTCCATCTAAAACTAAAAAAAAGTGTGATTTCTGGGGAAATTATTTTAAAACACCATTTTGCTGTGTATTGTGATATTGCCTTAGTATATTACGTATAATAGAAAATTAGAAATGACTAAAAAAAGATACATCTGAAGAACAAAGCAAATTATTTTTAATAAATATTTTGATTTGTTTGTTTGTCTGTGAGCCTTGGGCACTGGAGGCCTAGGTAACTTTTTCCTTTGTATTTGACATCTATATAAGTTTAAAAATACATGAGTGAAATCGGGATTGGTAGAGAATGCTCTATAGCATTAAGGCCATTCCTCGATTCGGACGAGCCACGCCCATCCGTTAGAGACACGTTTATGGCTCCCGTGCACGAAAGAAAGAGATGCAGCGCTCTTAAGGATCAGACTTTTCGACCAAACTGCGATAAATAAGCGAATCTATAAAGTTTTGTCTAATTTTGCTTCTGTGACTTTTTAGATAAACCAGAATACAATATTTTTTACTTAGTCATATTGCTTAATCTCTTACAGTTTACGTAAGCCAAGAAAAATAAGGGAAAAAATGACCCAACTTCAGATTTTTTTTCTATCGAGGCAACTTTCAGCAATCGTGTTTCGGCTTGTGCCAAAAACAAGAGTATATAGTCTAATAATATATATTCGAAAATAAATTCAGTCCCTTTTCCCGTTTAGTCACTAGATCGTTTGGAAAAACCTATAATTTTTCAAAGTAGACCCTTAAGTCTGCGTGTTGTACGATTGTGTTTTGTTTTGTGTTACATCATTTGTCCGAAATGAAGTAATTTTATTTATTAGATATTTTATTTGCAATAAAATAAAAAAGATTTAAAAAAGTTGAATAGGTATTTACTACAGTTAATACTCTGTAAATTTTCAGATCCATAAGAAGCGAACTAAAGTCAAAAGAAAATTAGATTAAAATAATACTTCATTGTCATTTCTTTCAGCGTCAAAAACTTCTTCAACTGTCTCTATTTCTGCCAAACTTACAATTTTGAATACAAGAATCTTCTATTAACCACACAATATTACTTATCTGATATAGAACGTTAATTATTACCCAACGTGCTATTAACTAGAGATATACTAACCGTTCTCGAGAAAGTTCTCCGTTTACTATAGCAAATATTCTCGAGCGAGAACGTTTCCCATACAAAACTGGAAACGTTCTCGAGAATTCTCGGGAACGGCACAATAGAGTACTGTCCAGTAGATAAACTTAATTGTTTCATTGCATTCATAAAATCAAAAATTCAAAAATGCATGCAGATCGATGTGCGATATGTGTTTGCGCTTTATATTATTTTATAATGGTTAAAACTTTTATAAAGGAAATGTATTCATAATATAGTATTGTGACGTCACAATATTAGTCTTCCGTATAAACTTCATATAACAAACCGTTCTTCCGTTTCCTAAAGAGTAGCTGATTTGACTTCATAGGAAAGTAGGCACTGGAAATAAAATGCCTTTGTACCACTTAAGAGTCGCCAGGACGCTCGCGTTCCCATACAAACGTAGTTTAGCTCTCATTTTAAAACGACATGCTTTAGAACCACGAAATTTGGCATGGGGATTCTAGCAGTACAGATCTACGTCGGTAATTCGTTTTCGTTGCAAAAAATTGTAATACAAAGAAAATACAGCCAGATACAGATTTACATACAAAACTTATTTTTGCTATATTTTCTTTGTATTACAATTTTTAGCAACGAAAACGAATTACCGACATAGATCTGTACTGCTAGAATGCCCATGCCAAATTTCGTGGTTCTACTCGTAAAGCATGTTGTTTTAAAATGAGAGCTCAACTAAGTTTGTATGGGGACGCGAGTTCACGCGAGCATCCTGGCGACTCTTAAGATCTTTTGTATACGAGTGGTTTTATAAGTATTAACGTGTAAAATAGTACTAAGGTAGTAAAAAATGTACGCGTAGAGTGTAAATAATCGATTTATTGCCGATGGTTAAACAATGAGCTATTTATGACTCTTCGTTTGTAGTTTACGAGTTTTTTTTTACACGAGTAGTTTAATTGATACTTTACTTAGATGGATAGCTATTATGTTAATTTTTCTGTTGTACTAGGTATATAGATATCTAAATGAGTAGTTTTACCGTTTAATAAATATTAATACTTGCTAATATGAAGAACATACAAGGTGTAACAAAAATGCTGGTGATCTTTTTTAGGGCATAATTATATTATATTATTATATCATTTTAGACAGGTACAGGTGGGGTTTTAGGTAGGTGTTTAGGCATCGTATTTTTATTTAAAAAAATCATCATCAAAATTTAAGAGCATGGCTCTTGTCGGTGGAGTATGCGCCAGTTTTCGCGGTCCTCGGCTAGGCTTTTTAGGTCCCTGTAAGACACGACATTTGCTTTTTCTTTTAGTTGTTGTGTATAGCTTGCTCGTGGTTTTCCTCTTCCTCTCCTAGCTTCAATCTTGCCTTCTAATATAGTTTTAAAGAAAGTGTCGTGTCTTATCAAGTGACCTATCATTTTGCCTCGTCTATTCTCTATGGTTCTCAGTAGGTTCCTCTTCTCTCCAACAATTTGCAGCACTTCCTCGTTCGTTTTTTTCTCTGTCCAACTTATTCTCTCCATTCTTCTCCACAACCACATCTCAAAAGCCTCCAATCAGTTCCTATCTTTCTGCCGCATTGTCCACGTCTCACACCCATACAAAGCGATGTTCCAGATGTATATCTTAATTAGGCGTTTTTTTGTACTCTTGGAGATCCTAGCCTTAAGCAAAAAAAATAGAAAACAAAATTCTAAAAAAATTGTTTTGTATGGAAGGTTGGCCGGCTGGGAAGGCGTGGCCCATAAAAAAAAATCGCGTTTAAAATTTTTTTCTTCTACTTTTTGTCACTGGCTTAAACGGATGATCAGTATTTTAACCGACTTCAAAAAAGGAGGAGGTTCTCAATTCGGCTGTTTTTTATCATTGTTACACCTTGTATTGTACTACAAACCGCAGAAGCCACAAATAATCGTACAGCGCGTGTTGTACCAATTTATTTATCATTCAAATGAAGAACTCAAGATGTTCCATCTGTCAATCATTGATCCTTAAAATAGAATATGGCATATCACGCCGAAGAAATTGCAATTATTCATCCAAAATATGTTGGCTAAATAAATGGTGACATTTTCTTTATCATTCTGCTAAAAAAACACGTATCAAGTGTGTATAAAGAAATCGACACGCGCGGATTAGTATACAGGTTGAAATATTAAACACCGGTTACAGCGTAATGGCCTGTAAAACCCCTGTTATAATTTGGAGCCTTTTTCTACTACCGTAGCTTGCTCCATCTTGAGTCAACTCTATGCATGAAGAGCTGCCAATGCCTGAGACCAGTCAAACTACCCCACTCTTGTTGGTATTTATGTTTGGTGTGATCCTTTATGGCAGTGAATATGGTTCCCTTTGAGAGCGTCACAAATGATTCCGGGCCTAAATAGTTATTTATTAGAACCCCTAGCAAGTTCATCAGCATTTTCGTTGCCGATAAAGCCCTCGTGCCCTTGGGATCACCAGTTGCACTTTGTTGTGCCTTCCAAGCCTGTTAAGGACTTGGATACTGAGTGTTATAACCTCATCGCATTCTCATGTGGTAGTCAATACTAAGTATCGGATCGCAGGGCGAAACGGTAAAAAAAACATTTTTTCAAATGCATAAGAGAAGCCACGGAGAGCCAATCACCGTCCCGCGATTGACTTTGCATACCGCTGTGGGATTATCTTATGATTTGAGAAAAAGATTGATCCGTTTCGCCCTGCGATCCAATTAACCCCAGTCTACCCTACTGTGCGTGATTGCTGGACAATAGTGTTTGGAATAGCTTTGTTATGCCATAAGGTACCTAATGTAATATTAAACACAATAGGTCCGTTACTGTATAATATGAGCGCTATTGTTTAGCACCTTATAAAATATAATATTAATTACGTGGGTACTTAAATTACAGTAATCTATTCCATTTATGGATATCTAAAAAAAATCCTTTCAAACTCTTCAAATGGCTCACGGAAAAAATGAGTGTTAGCAAAATATAAATCTGGCTCGTTTACGATATTTTCAGTTGCATACAACCAAGACATAGGTATTTAAAACACGGAATAAAGCTTTGTTAATGACAGACAAGCAATTATTACAAAACGTTCTTGGTTATTTTAACCAAGCACTAATTTGAATCCAAATAAGTGTACTCGTAAATATGACCCTTACCTGATTCCCTTATTTATTTTTAACAAATTTAATGGTATAGTTTTAGATACAAGGTGTAACAAAAATACTGGTGATCCGTTTAAGGGCATAATTGGTATCGTATTGCGAGTAGGAAAAAGTTAGAGAAAAATTTTTTGGACACGAAAAAAATTTTTTTTTTGTATGGGGCGAGTCGTCCCGGCTGGCCAACCCTCTATACAAAATCAAAAAAATTTTTCTCGAGAAAATTATTTTTTCTTAGTTTTTCACAATAAGAATACGATACCAATTATGCCCTTAAAAGGATCACCAGTATTTTTGTTACACCTTGTATATACGTCAGCTAATTTGACTTCTTTGATTTTAGCTCGAACTTTGCAGGCTCCATGCGAAGTGAGTCACTCGGTTGTAATTAGCAAAAACTTATTTATTTCTAGCTATTTAATTTTTTCAATTTTTTACTGGTAAAAATAGGGACCCTAAGGTATTGGTCCCTAAAAGAAGTCATGAAATCAAATGACCTGAGCATCTCAGTAAAAAGGAAAGTCTTCAACACATGCATTCTGCCTTGTATCACATACGGCTGCGAAACTTGGGCTCTCAACAAAGAACACAGAGATAAACTTCAGTATTGTCAAAGAGCAATGGAACGTAGTATGACAGGTACAAGAAAACAAGACAGAGTACGAAACGAACACCTAAGACAGAAAACCAAAGTGACCGACATAGTGACTAGAATAGATCAGCAGAAGTGGAGGTGGACTGGCCACATGCAAAGGGAAAAACAAGAGAAATGGAGCAAAATAGTGACTGATTGGTACCCCAGAGATTCTAAACGAAGTCAGGGTAAGCCTTTATGACGATGGGAGGATGAACTTGTCCTTGCAGCGGGCCCTCGTTGGAGGAGAGCGGCCCAGGACAGACTTCACTGGAAAGAGCTAGAGGAGGCCTTTGCCAAGCGGCATACTGAAATTAGGGACATACTCTAATTCAGAATAAAGGGCTAAATAGATAGACTGGTAAAAATATAAGTTGTTTTCATTTTTCATGTGGTATTAGCTTGGAAAAGCGTAGGTACAAAGTTTTGAGACCACAAAGTAATTAATTTTAACAATCTCACCTGATCGAAAGCACGGTAAATCAACAGCGTTTTATATAGTTTACATTTCATTAAGACGGCGATAATTAATGTTTAACTAATAGACGAAGAGCTAGCTCTGGGAAATATGACAACAACGAGAGCAATGTAACCTAACCCTTCCAGTTAGTATGCTATACCACTATCCCTATTACTAGATCCGGGTCCCTGGCAGTTATTTATCAATAGAGGTCAGTACTACAAAAGTCTTATTTATATACAGAGCAGGGCCCTAATTGTAACAAGAAAACACGTCGTGTATCATTGCGGAAGCAAAAACAGTAGGCGAAAAACTTAACATTAAATATCACTTGGCCTTACTTTTCCCCAACAGATACGCATGGCAGTTGTACAATGTTTAACTTCGTTATTACAAATACTAATGATTTTTGTATGGGGGTTGGCCGGCTGAGACGTGTCCCATATAAAAAAAAATGCGTCAAAAAATTATTTCTCCTATTTTTTCTTATTCGCATTACGATACCAATTATGCCCTTAAACGGATCACCAGTATTTTTTTGTTACAACCTGAATATTTATATATTCTTATATTAACCCATAATGCTGCACCAAACACAAAACTCTAGGAATCGTTTTTTTTCGAATAGTTTTCATTTTTGACCTCCACTGATGAACAACTGCCAGATGCCCGGATCTAGGAATAAGGATGATATAGCAAACTTACAAAAGGGGTTTCTTTACTTTCGTTTTGTGTCACATTTTCTGGGGCTAACTCTCCGCTTAAAACAACGAATTATCTGACCAGAGCAGAGGTTAATATAATAACGGCGCTGATTTTCGTCGTTTGTTTAGGATATTGTTACACAGAGCTAAACCCGAAATGTTATTGGAGTTTTTGAATTTTAGGTACCCTTAGGCTAACCACACAAGCGTCTTCCGAGCGTCGGCGTTCGGGTGACGACGACGCTCGGAAGACGCTTAGTGTGGGGTTAGCCTTAGGCGGGTTTCACACTGCTGCGGTTTCCACATGCGCTGGTGCGCGAGCGAGATAGCGCTCTGCATGTGCATAGCGCTGTCATGCTTGCACACCGTCGCCGCATGCGGATGCAATGCGGATTAATAGCCAGTGTGCAAACTGATTAGTCACTCGAGCGGTCGAGCTAAACTAATGCAAAACTTAAGTAAACGTGGTCCGACACGCACTTGGCCGGTTTTTAAGTCCGTGTCATTGAATTCGGCCAAGGATACTGAAGGCTACGGTAATATTAAGTTAGATTTAGCTATTTTGTCAAGTAAATATGAAGGACGTATGAAAATCTGTTCCAATAGACAGCCTATTGTTAGATAAAACAATAGCGTAGACTTAACTCAGACAGTCTAAAAGCAAACCAGGTGGGCCGTTAATGATCAAACAACAGGATAATGACTGCGTCGTGACTTCACTGTAATGTACATAGCACTGCATCAGCCTGTAGTTCTTTATTTATGGTAGATGCGATGCGTAACAATGCGTAATTTCAGCGAAACGCACAATAGCGGAAAGGGTCAAGGATCGTATTACAGCAGTCAAAAATCGGCAAATAAACAAGTCTGCGGTAGTCTGCGGTAATCTGGACCAAACCACTGGATTGAGATCCATAATCCAAAAGTCCTCGCAGGACCTCGTCAGCAGGAAACTAGTGAAACTACGAGAGGCTATTGAAATTAGGAAATATAAAAACTTCAACCAGAATGAGGGACAAGGGATTTCTTCTTCGTGGAATCCAGTGATCAGCAAATGTAAGCGTGGAAATACTTGCATTTCCAAACCATCTGATGTTAAAGCGACAACCCTAGCGTAAATGTGAATAATTAAGACCAAGTACGGGTAGTTCGAAAAAAAATAAAGTTCCTTTTAAATTACGAGCTATCTTGTAACGCGTAAAAGCACATCAGAGGTCCATTTTATAAAGCTACAAGTTACAAGCGGAACTCTTTTTCTAACATAGGATGATCGGGTAATTTACCAGTTCATGATCACAATTACCGTGAGCATAATATTACCGCTACTGCAGATTATACCAACATAGTCAAATGGCCAAATAAAGTATAACTTTACTGAGCTAATTTTTGTACTCAAAAAACTATTAAGCTACGAAGTGTCTGTACACTGACAATAGATGCACACATACCAGTGAAACTTTTTGTAAAACACCTTGCTTTTTGCCAACTTGGCTACTCCGCTATATCTAATGGCGACTTACGGTCTTTATATCTCTTCATAAAAAGATGCCCCAAGCGTTTTACGTTTCGTTCTCGAAAATCAGCCTCAATTTACCGTTTAGTTTCACGAACGTGACAAGCGAGCTCATACGTTTATTTCACACACTCGCCGCCGACAGCTTCGAAATTCAAACGATGTCACGAAGCGTTATTTTCGTGAAATAGGCGTTACAGTCCGTGAGCTCTAAAAAGAACCTTCGGGTTTTAGAAAGAGACGTCGAGTATCAATCAACAGTGACACATGAAAAAGCAGAACAGAAATATTACCTTCGTGTGTCATCGCTTATTTCCGAAGGTTCTTCTTAAAGCTCACGGACTGTACGCGTGGGTCTGATGTCGACCATTAATCGTGCACCTGTCTACTGCTTCGCTGCATCTAGGGGGTAATTTACCAGTTCATGATCACAATTACCGTGAGCATAATGTAACCGCAGCTGCCGCTGTATTATATCAGCATACTAGTCTAACAGTGAGAAGCACCAATTTAACTATAATTTAATTTTCGTACTCAGCAAACCCTCAGGAAGAATATAGGAATATTTATTACTTATTATACCTACTTAAGATTTTTTAAATAGTAACACCTTTATCGCAGAAACGGCTACATCAGTTTTGATAAGACATGTCTAAACACCATTGCTAGTAAATCATCTTTTAAATAAAAAACACGTTCAATACAATTTATATATTTACGAGCTACGGTGCCACAGACAGACAAACACACATAGGCATTATGCGTGGGACAGATGTCATGAATCATTCACTTGTCTACCACTTCGCTATTTCTACCAAGTAATTTGCCAGTTCATGATTACAATTACTACCGTGACCATAATCTAACCGCAATCGCTGCAGAGTTGATATAATATCAACAAATCTTATAAGATCTTAATAAGTCTGAGTCTGACGATGGTCTTTTAGGTCTGAGAAGATGCGTAAGTTAAAGGTAACGGGATACGTAAAATTGAGGTGTTTTTGTGCACGTTTTGTGATGAAATCAAAGCATGTGATAATTTTTGTACTCAGCAGACTGTACGAGTAAGAAAATTGCAGGTTTTAAAATAAAGACCAATATATGTCTGACTGATTTTGATCATATTAGGAAGATTAGGATTGGGTGTTATTTTACCATCAACTAGACTGGACCACATCATTCTTCACCATCATCGTTAAAAGAAAAATCCTTCGTTTTTCTGCGGCCTCTGAGCACGCTCAATTTGCCGCGACCTCACCGTAGCTGTATTCGAACTTTTGTCAGATCTTTTGAATTGACATTTATTACTTGCAGTGCATCTTGCTCGTTCGTATTATATTCGGAGAATTTGCATGGACTACGAATATTAAAATACCTGATTAAAATCTGAATTTAGTACATCCAATGCCGCTCGATACTTGTCTTTGCGAGTTTACACCGTTCCGTTTTGTTTAAAATTGTTATAATGAGCCATTACCTAAATATTGCCGTGGGGTGCCCGGTCTTAGACTTCTTGTCCCCCACCATATCGTCCCGTGGTTGCAGTAGGAGTCTGCTAAGGGAATATACCGGGAGATGGGCAGCAGCATCTTCCGAAAGCCTAAACAACAATAAACAAAAAAAACTGCGCGCGCCTACCCGCCTGCCAAAAGCGTGGCGCGTATGGCAAACCCCCCCTTAAAGGGGAGGCCTATGTTCAGCAGTGGATGTCTTATGGCTGAGATGATGACCTAATTATATTAAATTGTGATTCTAGACTTTTTAACTGTACATACAAGATATTTATATTCATTTGAAATGATGAGGTCATTTTCCCCCTAATCGTGGGTATAGATAAACGGACTATAAGCCGTGTCATAACGTTACTAAATAATATGTAAACTGGTCACGTTTGACTGGTTCAACTCACATCTAGATACTAATACAAAGTAAAGTGTCCTTATTCCGATATAGTAAAACTTATTCCGAATAGGTTATTTCTCTTTGTAAAACACAAAAAAGCATAATGTTTTTAAAGAGTTTAAAAAAAAATTTTTTGGTATCCTGCCTTTTTGACGAAAAAGTGTATTGCCGAATTTCACTTGCCAACCAAATTCTTCGCAGAAGTTTCATGTGGCCGAAAATGTTTTACCAAATCATTATTTTGCAACCATTTCATTTCCAAACCCCATATTTGGGAAATAAAAATTACCTACAAGGGGTTAGGAAATGAAACTTCTGTGAAAAGTTACTTGGCAAGTGAAATTCGGCAATACAATTTTAGGCGAAAAGGCAGAGAACCATCAAATTTAATATGATGGAGCGGTCAAGGTACTCAAAAATATCTCAACATGCGCCTTATCGCCTTGAGAACAGAAGCGTTGTTCAGATATTTGTGACTAATTTGGCCACTCCCAAATATCTGATGGGGACTGTACCGAATTCGATCTCGTTGTTTAGCGGAGCATTTTGGGGACGGTCACATTTTGACAGTAATGTTTTAAGGAATTAAAAAAGTCTAAATGTGCTTGTTCAGATCTCATTAACCCCATGTTGCACAGTCGGCAGACCAGGCGTAATAAACGTACAGTCACCGGCAATAGTATCTTCCTACACCAAGTCCGCAAAAATATGTGACACGCTCTTATTCGTAGAGCCATAAGAGCGTGTCACATATTTTTGCGGCCTTCGTGTAGGAAGATACTATTGCCGGTGACTGTACACGAAACTTGTAATGAGGTCGTTAAGCTTCATGAAGTACAAATTAGGTAGGTATATATTACTAAGGAATCTCCGTAACAGACGGAGACAACGTAATTAAGTCCACCGGGTAATAGTTGGTTGTGTACAACGACATTATTATCACAGACCTACTAATTTACGTAATAGTCGTAACATACAGGCTGGAAAACTCATGGGTCTTGAGGGGAACTACCTTAAAACGTTGAGATAGCTAAGTTCACTGAAAGGAAACATTCTTTTATTTTTCCTGAAAAGTAAAACTGCATTCATAATTATTTTTTCACCTCCCTAGCTCGGAAAGGCCTTTTTTATTCTTTAAAAACAGATAGCAAAACTGCATTTTATTCACAAGGGAGCAAAGAATATTTGAAATTCGAACGTGTTGTGGCGGCCTGCTCGCCCGCCACTACCTAAGTCCCCGCGCCTGTGTGTTGCAGCGCGCGGTTGCCTAGCAACGAGACACACAACACTACGTTACCTAACCGTTATATATGAATTACTCTGCTGATTTTCCCAATCTAATTATTAGTGTTGTATATAACCATCTTGTGTAAATATACTGTAAATACTCCGCCTGCGCATTTATTACTTCAACTTCAATTAACAACCTGCCGTCCAACTGCTGGTAGGTAACCTTTACTCTATCTATCTACTACAGTGTTATTAGTTAGGTTTTTTGGAACGAAGTTCCTTATCGGACGGTTGGCGGAGAAGTAAAAAAAGTCAAAAAACAAAAAAGTAAAAAATAAAAAAGTCAAATGGTCAAAGTCAAAAACGTCAAAAAGTCATAAAAATCAAAAAAGTCAAAAAAGTTTAAAAAAAACTCAAAAAAGGACAAACATGTAGTAATTTCCTCGCTTTAGTGAGGTGAAAAGATTTGTGTTACACACGGCTGCAAAGTTATTTTTACGTCTCGTGTGTTGCAACACTCACTACGCTCAGGATTCTATTTTTGAACTACTCGCTTCGCTCAGGATTCTATTTTCGAACCACTCGCTTCGCTCGTGGTTCAACCCTAGAATCCATTCGCTAGCTCGTAGTTCAACCCTAGAATCCATTCGCTAGCTCGTGCTTCAAGTCCACACTCGCGGTTAAAATACAACTTTGCACCCTTGTATAACAAATAACTATTAGTTTGTCCCTTTTTCCATACTAACTGTACGAAACATTTTTTTTTATTTATTTTTTTGGCTTCTCTTGTGCCATAAACTTGGTTGGTGTTAAGAAGTTTTTTAATCTTGGAGATAGGATCGATTGGCATCAGTTGTCATAAAAATAGATTAACATTTTAAGGTACCCTCCCGGGTCCATTAATTTTTTCCAGCCTATATAGCCTTGCATGATGTTTGTGTCATACAAATACATATATAACTAACAAACAGGAAATTTGGATTATAAACTGAAATATATGTATTTCAGAAAAGTAACGAAGTCCTCCGGCATCCGAGGCCAGATTTGAACTGGCGTCTTCAGCTTTCGCGGCTTACGCCCTTACCACTAGACCACCCGGGCACAGGGGAACCTGTAGAAAATTCTCAAGTATATGAAGAATCTGAATTTGAAACGGCTGATGGGCACCGTTGAACTGAAAATCATAAAACATTAAGCAACATAATTAGATTTGCTTCTAGATTCAGGGAATTAGGATGTTGAGATGTTTGGTAATTTGTTACTTCACAAAAAAATACTGCTGAATAAATCCGGATGAAACTTGGAAGGGGCGGCGCTCTGCGTGATTTCACACTTTTGAATCTTATTAAAATGGAGTAAGGTGCAAACGTGTATATATATATTTATGGCGTTGACTGTACATGCCGATACTGAAAGCGTCTAATTACGGGCTGTTAAAGTACAAAACCAAAATATAAATATATAACACGATAGAGGGAGACACTCATGTTCAGGCAACTGTTGCCGAGACTGTCTAAGATGGTGAAATGCGGGTTCTATATTTGGAAGTACGAGTACAGTCGACGTGAAAGATATCGTTACGGACAAAGTTATAAAAATATGTTTACACGACTTTATTGTCTTAGCCATAAAGTCGCGTAAAAAACATATTTTTGTAACTTTGTCCGTAACGATATCTTTGACGTCGACTGTACCTATATTTGCTATGTGGGGTTTGATAACGATTTCTACTAGGGCGAAAATTGTCGACCTACTTAAATAAGCCTTCGTTTACTTTTTCCATGAAATCGCTAAAGAATTTCTAGAAATTTTGTCTACATAAGCTATTTTCATAGCTCTGCTGAATAATATAATTATTGAAACATGAAATTTTATGCAGTGAAGCAATTTACTCAGAATTTACCTTTGATAGCACCTTCACGTTTGCGACACATATTATTTTGAGAATCGGTTCTCGGAACTCTTCACTGTAATGGAACAAAGCAGAATTTTCTTCTTGAATATAATATTAAGAGTCGCCAGGACGCTCGCGTGAACTCGCGTTCCCATACAAACGTAGTTTAGCTCTCATTTTAAAACGACATGCTTTAAAACCGTGAAATTTGGCATGGGCATTCTAGTAGTACAGATCTAGGTCGGACATTCGTTTTTATTGCTAAAAATTGTAATACAAAGAAAATACAGCCAGTTACAGATTTACAAACAAAACTTATGTTTGCTATAGTTTCTTTGTATTACAATTTTTAGCAACAAAAACGAATGAATGTCCGATATAGATCTGTACTACTAGAATGCCCATGCCAAATTTCATGGTTCTAAAGCATGTCGTTTTAAAATGACAGCTAAACTACGTTTGTATGGGAACGCGAGTTCTCGCGAGCGTCCTGGCGACTCTTAGTAGGTACCTAATGCTGATACCTCAATATTTAGAAATAGAAGAAAGGTGGAAAAAATCACTGTCTCCGGTGGGCCGTTGTCGCCAAGCGTTCTCTCTTTCTACTATAAGACACATTATTTCACGGACAGACAGAGATGGAGGAAATTTTCGCAGCTACCAGGTAGGTCTTGGTAGCGCAGTTGGTTTAGCGGTAGGCTGGTTAGTGTTTGCAATGTTTTACTAATACTTAATGCAGTAACGTAAGGTTGTCATAATAAAGCCGTAAGAAATCATGATTCCGATGTTCAAATACGGCTAAAAGGCCTCTTTGTATTAGAAAATATTATCTAATACCGGTAATGTTTTCATACAAATTGACTGGTATTCATTTTCGGTATCTCGATTTTTAATGAATATTTTTTTTTTTTCCGGATTTTTTTTATATTTATCGGATATTCCGATAATTTATTACCCTTATCTTGTGAAAGTTGGGGTCCATTTAGTTTTTTAACCTACTTGTAAATTTTAAACGAATTCCCGTTTAATCAAAAAACATAAATTATAAGGCACTATAATTTATGTTTTTTGTAAAAAAAATTACTATTCGGTTTTAATATTCAAAACAATGCAACTATGTGACAAAAATTCAGTCATAAATTCAGTTTGATGTGGCAATAAATCGAAACCTCCGATAGCCGGACGATACGTGATTTTATGATGAGCGGGCGGGCAGATTATGCGAAATAGACGCGTTTACGGAAGGACACAGTGATGTGAATGTTTGAATGATTTATGAATTACATTAATCATACAAAGGGTATGATTTAATCGATCACCAAATAAATGCGAAGCCGATGACCTAATAAATAAGATTGGCCACTAGAATAATAGTACTGCCACTAAAATTGTACCACCAAATAATATCAAACCGATTACAAAAAAATTTTAAACTTCCGGAAAATTCGGGCCATGAAAAATTAATGAAAACGATAATCTAGAGAACATATCAGCACGAAAAAATGTACTCCATCTTAAGAAGTTGATTCTGGCGATCGCAGTTCACCTAACACACTCCTTCTCGCTTCGCTCGTCGTCGCACCCATCTTGACTCCGTCAAACTTTTTTTTCATATTTGGTGGTAGATCTACTATTTCTAGTTTTACGAATCTGGTGATCAAACTTTCAAATTGGCTTCATACAAATAGGGTCTCTCATAACATATATGACATATAGGAATGCAGAAAAACTCATTTCACAGCCGGTCCGTTCTTGGACTTCGTGACGGTAAAATCCTCTGAAACTAATATCGTAATATCGATAGCTTGTATTTACCCACATCCTAAGAATGAAACCCGGGTTTTGTAGTATGGGTAAAGTCGGGTTTTCGTGTATAACCGGGGTTTTGCATAATAAATTACGGGTTGCATTTCATAACACATACTAATACGATAAGGATAAAAATGTCTTAATTTTTTTTGTAAAATATATGACAGTATGTTTATTAGGGTCTATTCTACCTACCGTTAGCAAATGTGGTTTTATCAAAAATATACGTTGTACATTTATTTCTTACAAAAAACATAGTTTTCTGAAACCGATCATTGGTGTACTGGTACATCACTAGTCTTGACATAAAATAGATAATAGTGATCGTAAAATTTCAATTTGTGTTGTTGGACCTAGTACCGTATTTTGCCTTTAAAATACATATTAAAAACACAACTCCAAAACACATCTCCAACACACAAAACAAATAATCAACCAATATTGGAGCTGTATCGGAGTTAATCGTATCGTTTAACCATTAAAAAAATCAAGTTGTTATTTTACCGATAGGTAGCCATATTCTACGAGGCAAATGTATCGATAATTCTGGACAAATGATATATCCTGAATTCTGATAAAAACAAAACAAAGGCTTAGACATGAAACCTCATAAATATTACACAGATCGTGCTCAAAACTTCATGCATGGCATTTAATTAGGGTTCACTAAACAAAAAATCTACCTATTTGACAAAATTACAAGTCAAATTAAGCATTGGTTTGGGCATTGTTTTTAGTAGGTACCTAGTACCTAGGTACCATTCTAGTAAGGTGAAAAAGTATAAACATATCTTTGACGTTGACTGTACCACTATTACATTTTTAGAAATTATAGTAACATAAAATTATGTTGTAAACATTATTTTCTCTATCGCTAATGTCATTGATCTCAATCCATAATCCATGCCTAAAGTAGAGAAAATCGCGGTATAATGGAATATAATTCGTATTCCCAATATATTTAGATATGTAAAATATTTTCCTCGAAAATCCGCAAATCCCTGAGGGCTCAAACTCTTATTCGCATCTGTCAAAAGCACTTTTAATCTTGTTAGCACTTTGAGAACGTAAAAATATTCGGTGGAGTCTCTGAAGCAGGGCTCGGAAACCGGAATTTGCTCCATAGTAAAAACCGTTTTTTTGCATCCTTTCGTTACTGTTTCATATTTAATCGAAAAATCCTATAAAGTCAAAACCTAAATAAAACATCGAGTTTTACATAAAAACCACAAAATATATTGGGTTATTTCATTCAAAATTAAACAAAACAAAAGCGGCGGAGGTTTGTTTAAAATGGGACCAGCAGGCCGTCCATGTTTGTTATTTTATCGCCTATCGCGCATATGTCACTTTCGCACTTACCCATTTGTTAAAACGTGACAGCTATTGTGACAAGTGATAAAAAGCCGACCATATTAATAGGCTAGCAGGTTACAAATGATTGTGATATATGGATATGGGTAAATTCGTCGGAAACGTCATCGAAAATATAATAATGTATGGAATGATCACGTGACTTTTTTGTTCACGTCTACCAATCTGATTTTATCATCTATGAACCCTGATCTTGAAGAAGTGACAATAACAGTTCTGTAAGTTCATATATAATTCAAGGAAGAGTTATTTCGAGTGTCCAGTATTGTTAATTTATATACAAAATACTTTTTATAAATTTTTGAGGTTAGGAAGGAACATGGCGGATTGTAACCGCGCATTCATAACATCGTCGGTAAAATCTACTACTTCTGGAGAACCTTAAGCAAAAAAGTCTTCGAAGTGCTCTACCACCTCTTGCGGACTCACGTTTTGTGTGCGATCGATGTAGCAAGAAATGCCGTGCTGCTATAGGACTCTATAGCCATCAACGGAGATGCGGGAATCCGTAAACTCACAAGCACCGCAACAAACATCTACAACAGATGATGTGGCCAATGATGATTGCAAAGTATACTTTATCACTTTGACGTTTGGCAATGAATCTCTACGTCAAGTCTAGACCACAAAATTAATGCTTGTCGTCTGTCTGTGATACTGTTTTCCCCTATTACGTTTTGTTTACCGCTCGATACGAAGAAATGCATCGATAGTGGAAAAATATTAAAACCGCCATCTTGTAAAAATGTCACATAAAAACGGCGCGCGGCGCGGCGGCTAAGCCCAAAATCGTACCCATAAAATACAGGACGCAGTGACTGCGAAAAATGTTATATTTTAGCATACAAAACGCATATAATAAAGGGTATGATGATCTTATAAGGCGAGGGCAGGGATCTGCTAAATGTTTTCACTCGGAAGACGTTTTATAATAATTTAATGTAAGTATACGGAGGGATGAAAGTCATGTTACGAGAAAGGTATTAAGAATGAATGTGGAGGGATGTAGGAAAAGAGGCTAACCTAGAAAAAGGTGGATGGATTGTGTGAGAGATGATGTGAAAAGAAAGGAGGTGAGTGATGAGATGACGGGTGACAGAGAAGTGTGGAAAAAGACTTGCTGCGCCGACCCCAAGTGAATGGGACAAGGGCAAGCGAATGATGATAATGTAAGTACAAAACGTCGTGAGATTCTGTCATATTAACCTTAAAGAATTTAATAAAAAGAAAAATCTACAATAATGGTTTCATGTTGTTAATAATTATTCTCTGCATAAAAATATCCAGTCCTACGAAGGTAGTAATTATAGCTACCTAAATTAAACATTCAAAAAATACTACAGCTTTTTTTGGTCCTAAAACAACTCGGGCCATGCAAGTATAATTATGTGAAGCTTCATATGTTCACATATACGTGTTTATATAAGCAGTCTGTGAGCGTTTCCATGTCTCGATATCGTTTACAATTCTAATTTGAAGCGATTCAACGGAGACCGCAAATGAATGTGTCATGTGTGAGTGTCATTTTATAGCTTAAAACGAATGGCGCAGGGGAATTATTAAGAAAGAAAGAAAATATATTTATTTATGACGCTACACAATTAACGATAAACAGTTTTAAAGACGTCGCTGAAATGGTCTCGCTCGACTCAGCATTATGTCAAGGTACCTTTGAGGTACCTTGACGCTGGTCTTCCGTTGCTACCGTAATAATCATAATAATAAATATTCTTTATTGTACACCACGTGATAAGAAACAAAAACAATAGCGATACCAATAAACAAACTAGGTAACAACAGGCGGTCTTATCGCTAAGAAGCGATCTCTACCAGACAACCTTTAGGTAGTGGGAAAATATTAACTTATAACAATTAACGCGCGGCGCGGCTTATTTTGGGCGCGGTAGGCCCAAACGGAGATGGCGGGATGATTTAGATACCTTCCTTAACAACTGGGCGGAAGAGGCGCAAAATCGGGAGATATGGAGATCCAGGGGAGAGGCCTTTGCCCAGCAGTGGGACACTCAAATAGGCTAATATAATATTAATAATAACAATTAACGGGTAGTGCCGATATGAGTCTAGTAACTTTAAGTACTTACGTACCGTACGTACGTAGGAACTAAACTAAAATTATTACTGCGGACTGTAAGGGCGGCCACCGACTATCAGTCCGCCAGTTGTTCGGAGCCGTCAAATTTTTATTCTAATTGACAGGCCAAGATCGTCAGGCGGACTGCAGGCGGACTGATAGTCGGTGGCCGCCTTAATGTTAGCATGTCTCAAGGATCCTTTATTAAGCCTGGATTGACAATGCATCCTTGGCTTGTTTTTACAAAATACGCTGCCCAAGCCCAGTGGGGTCAATGGCACCTCGAGGGAAACCAGTTCTGTCAAGCTGGTCTAATTTGACAGACATTCAGATGTACTCTATGAGTAATAAAAACAGTTGAAGCAGTTGAAACAGTTGAAGTTGAACTTAAGGTACCTATACGTTCACTGTGAACTACTGTTTCTCATGTATACACTGTAGAAACGTGCAGCGTAGTCGTAAGCAGTTTTTCTGTTCTTTTTCTTGGAAAGGAAAGACCGGTTTTCTTTTAAAGGATGTGTTAAAAAGTTAGCTGTCATTTTATGACGTCAATTTTCATTACGTAGAATACATATACATTTTATATGATGTTTACAGGAAAATGCAAAAATGTTGTATTTTATCTTTCTCGAATAGCAAAAATATAATCTGAACCTATCTTTCTGGAATTCAATTTATTCAGGCCATATCTACAATCTTTTGTTTCACTAACCGTATTAACTGACTTTAGAGGTCCAAGCATAAAAAGGTAATAAATAGGTAGGATACGCCTTAGGGCTTTTATTCCTGAGATTTTTGCAACAAAAACTCCCGGAATATTGATATTGCGAATCATGACATATGCGACTAGGCAAGAGTTGGAGGTACTCATCTCATTTGCTGCAACATTCATACTTCTAAAAGATGCATGTTGATAAAATTATACACATTGAATAATTACATCGGTGATTGAATTTAATTACTGCAGTTAACACGTCAATTACATGCTGGTATTGTAATTCTGTTTGTTCTTATTGAGTCAAGCAATTACGACGTTTCACACGGTTTTCACATTGACTATTGATTTGGTCACGTGTTTTGTGCATAGGGAATGATAATGCTGTATTAAAAAATAATCTTTTAATATTGGTGTTAAATTAATATTCATTTATGCTAGAAGTGTAGAAAACAAGTCATTCCCGAACGAGTGGCAGTGTGAATCTCTTCGGTCGTGTTTTAACAACGACGCGAGTCGGAATTTACTTGTTTTCTACAAATGTAGCATGCAACATTTTATAATGCATTATGCGAGGAAATAAATAATAATAAGTGTAGTATATAACTAGCACTGTGCAGACTCGCAGAGAAGTACTTACACCGCATCGCGTGGCGGGCGGGCGTCGGCCGGTTGTGCAGAAAAATACTATGCAAATCCTTTCTGTACACGACATTACTCTTAAAAAAAGCACTTTCCGAGCGAATTCATTGTAAAAGCCATTTCATACGCAATATTTCCCGTTTCACTCTAAGTGCAAGTTACATGACTACCCAAGATGTTAAGTCAGCAAGGCCACGGCCGCAATGCAATGTCGCAGTCAGCAAAATACTTAGGGAAATATGATACTTTTCACAATGTCTCATCAATATTCAATGTTATCAAGTAATTAATATTGTTAGGGAGAAGGTGGACGAGTAGCTCAGTGATACACAACAGTAGGGCTTAATAACTTGTTGTATTTTATTAGATTTTAATTAGGATCGTGAGGCGTCACGAGGCCGGAGCCTTATGTTTCATTATTTATATTGACTTCTATGTAAAATATTTGATATTGAACAACCAGTTTTTTTTCTTGAATAACGTAAAGAAGAAGAATATACAAAGTGCTGTCAAAATACTCTACTCAATTATGAAATCTATCTTAGGTACCTCTATAAATAGAACCACAGAAACGTTTTATCACATTAGTGCGTTAAAACAAATTCTACACAGCCAGTATCATTAGTAAGCACGTGGACCTAGTAATCATGCGGACGTAATCCCACGAAGTTTAATCTGTATTTTTTTACTCGACGACTTTAATGCTTGAATTAAGACTTCGACTATCGGACTACTAGCGCATACTTTTCGATGGAGCCTTTATGGTATATTTTGGCATCGCCGACGATGGTCTTAAGATTTTCATACAATATTAGTGGAGGAGGCCATTAACGTCCTCCTCCCCAAGCACTGGCACAAACCACCGAGAGATTGAGGTTACTACTTTGTATAGAGGCAGCAGGTTGTAAGGCGTATGTCAAACACAATTCTTTCCGGCTTACCCATTTGAGCACTTATAGAAAAAGTATTGTATGCAATAGTGACATAATTAAGCTTTTCTTAATTGCTTAATTAGGCCACTCTACAACCTTCGTGGCTTAAACGCGGCACTCGACTGAAAAGCTTTTCATAGCATAGAATACTATTCCAACTACGGTGCGATTTACGGTTCGGTACGGGAGATTGAGGTTACTACATTGTATAGAGGCAGCAGGTTGTAAGGATGTAAAGCTTTTTAATCTCGTATCTTACTTAGGCACGCCACTCAGCAAGCTTCGTGCCAAAAACACAGTACTCGACTGAAATGCTCTTCATTATATCACGGTTGTATAATGAAGAGCGTAACGAAAAATACTATTCCATGATGAACCTATCTCATGCACGCACACTAACTTATCGCGTTTTAAGTGTTTTAACCAATCACAACACGCCCATTAGTTTTGTGTATGCATGCATGGTACGCATCATCACGAGGAAATCAGTTCATGGGAGTATGTCCGTATATTTTCTAGTTCCACGAGAAATGGCTTTGTTACCCAGATTATCGGTCAACGACCCCACAGTAAAACAATTAGTCTGACCAAAGAATTATTGCGGTCAAGTGAATTCAGCCTTCCAGGAATATGTAGATAGGAAGAAAGGACGAATGGGATTTTACACAAAAATAAGCTTCAAAAAGGACTTTTCTCTGCCTGACGCAAATCCGTGGCTCTTACGGTAAATATAATATAGTATAGCTTTATCTCCTTGTCACCAGAACCCTTATAAAAACCTCAAACCAAACGGACGACTGCGGTCATAAAACTTCTCTTTCACACTTGCACAGCCGCAGCAAAAGTGAAGGAGACAGCGCTATGACCTCAGTCGTCCGTTTGGTTTGAGGATACTATAGTATACGTTCCGCTTGGTGTGCTGTGTTAAAAATCCCATACAAATTAAGATCTAACGCAAACGCAATCATTACGTTAAGTATCATAATAAATATTAAGATAAGAGTTCATTTAGAGTACATAGAATAGTATTTTAAAATAAATTTTGGGATATAAAATCTAACCTTTAAATCTAAACAAATAGATTACGTTAAGTTAGTGAAACGATTCACGGCTCTAAAATTGTAATTTCTTACGAATCTCTGTTTCATGGCTCTCTACATGATGGGCCATCATAGGGACGCAGCTATGCGTTAGAGGGAGCTAACGATATCGCGATCTCGTTCCGTCATATAGCTGCGTCCCTATGATGGCCCATCATGTAGAGCCGGCCTTAAACAGTCGACCTATGGCTAAAAACCTAAACCACAACGCTTGAGTACCTATGTATAATAATTATATCAACCACGTCAAATGCTAATGATGTCATCGATCTTTACCGCCATTTACTCCTCGGGGATAAAGCTGTTAGTCACGGGCGCGCTTGAACCCCTCACTGCACTCATCACTCAGTCTTAATCTCACAACCCCCTCGCTACGCTCGGGAACTAAATCTGGAGTCCTTCATTACGTTCAGGATTCAATAACGCGCCCGTGACATAAAACAGTGCTTTATCCCCTTGATGTACAATACAATCTACTATTACATCCTTGAGGATTGACGTTGATTAGGTACCTACTTTGTTTTTGGAAATAAAAATAGCTTTATGATACCTTAATAGAACTTGACAAGGTTTTTTAATTTCATAAAAAATGGTCCTACATAATTGTAACATGGCACAATAGGCTAGATGAATTTTTTTCATGCGTGGTATCATTTGATTCGTTTTGTTTTGAGGATCAAATGTCTATATGGGGCCAATTGCCTTCAATCAACATAAAAGACAGAAAAGAGACTTAAAGTCTGTGATTTGGTTTGTTTCTCAAAACGCTCCTAA
Source organism: Pammene fasciana (assembly GCA_911728535.1). Classification (NCBI taxonomy): domain Eukaryota; kingdom Metazoa; phylum Arthropoda; class Insecta; order Lepidoptera; family Tortricidae; genus Pammene; species Pammene fasciana. The sequence continues at coordinate 18,539,697 of OU452276.1, read as the reverse complement.
TGATATAACAAAATGATATAAAGCCGTGACGTCATGGCTTCATAGTTGCCCTGTTTAAAGTATGGAAAAATTATGAAATTGCTATTTTTACAGTGAAATATTGCGTTTATGTATATGGTTACCATACAATTTATTTCACAGAAAAATGTTAGAAATCGAATGGTATCATTGGTTTTTTTAAATTTAGTACTATCAAAATTCGAAAAAAATTGAAACTTTGAAGCCTGATTGATATCTTTGCACCATTTCAATAGATTTTTTTAATGTTTAATTTATTTGTATATGTTGATCATTTTGCATCCTATCAACTAAATTTCATTGCCTAATTCAACATGTGTCATCATCCCTTTCTCTCCAGTACATAAGATCTACATTTCAAAACAGCTTTTCCTGCTAACGAGTCATTTAGCGAGTTTACATTTTGTACTCAAAAATATCTGAACATGCACTTTGTCGTCGACAATAGAGGCGTGTGCTCCGATATATCTGATAGCGACTGTACTAAATCTTTTATGTTAAGAGTCGCCAGGACGCTCGCGTGAACTCGCGTCCCCATACAAACGTAGTTCAGCTCTCATTTTAGAACGACATGCTTTAGAACCACGAAATTTGGCATGGGCATTCTAGCAGTACAGATCTATGTCGGTAATTCATTTTTGTTGCTAAAAATTGTAACACAAAGAAAATATAGCAAAAATAAGTTTTGTATGTAAATCTGTATCTGGCTGTATTTTCTTTGTATTACAATTTTTAGCAACGAAAACGAATTACCGACATAGATCTGTACTACTAGAATACCCATGTCGAGATTCGTGGTTCTAAAGCATGTCGTTTTAAAATGAGAGCTAAACTACGTCTGTATGGGAACGCGAGCGTCCTGGCGACTCTTAATACTGCATTTGCCGATTATAGCCAACAATAATAAGGCACTTCTTTACAAGTAAGGTTAACGTGCGAGTGCTCATCATTATCCCAGTTCATATCATCTTTAAACTTAAGTCATTTAACAACAAAGGTGAAAACAGGGTGTCGACTATTGGGCATTAGCGAGTCGAGCACTTGAACTTTTACCTTATTTTTCATTTATAATTTTGTACTAACATAAAATTCGTGAAACTGCAAGTGCTATTCCAAAATTAATTATATGTATTTCTGAATTAATTAAAGCTCTGTTATTTAAAACCACAGATGATTTAATTAGTGGATGCTGCGGTTAATTGCAGTTAAAACTGCGGCTTTTAATTAAAGTATCACACATTTACATTTCTGTGAATTTACGGTCCACCAATTTAATTTAATAGGTACAGTCAGCATCAAAATTATGTAAACATTTCGGCACTAATGTCTGTGGGATAAGACTCAAATTCGTATACATATTATTGATGCTGACTGTACAGGTTGATGTCGGGGTCATGTAACTTTTTTCAACAATATTGATAACGATGTTTCAGATGATGCGTAGAAAAACACATTTTTACAGTATTTGGTCACTCTACTCAATGTGACGTCTTGTTGTTCCGTTTACCAGCCGTGATTTATTTAGTCTAAGATTAATTTTACTTGAAAAATAATGAAAATTGATTTTTGATCGATGCGAGCATCCGTAGTGCACTCTGTTCAAATTCTTTACACCGTGTCCAAGAAGACCGAGGCAATACTGGGCGCGTCGACAATCAATAATGACCAGTGATCGGATTATACGGTGTAGTACGGATTTTTTTAACTCAAATATTTTGCTTAAATGGATAATCTTGGAGATTTTAGTACACACTTTGTTTATGTTAGTTACAACCAATATATTTTAATAACCTTTTAAACGTTATAACGACTATATTCGCAAAATAAATGTATGTTTTCCGCCGTTTTGCACCCTAAAATTCGATCACTGACATGACATCCGCCATTTCTCGTTGCTGAAAGGGTGTAACGTATTAGGAATGATTTAATTAGCAATTATCATTTTAATTATGTTTATTACTGTAAACTGAATACAGCATATTTTAATTAGTATTTTAGGTACCTAAAAATATTGATATAATTAGAGAACGTAAATAAATAATTATGTACAATTTAAATATAATTTCGCAATACTTGATAATTAATATTTAGATCATAGGTACACATTAACTACTTATGCAGTAGTTAAATAAGTCATTATACCTAAAAAATACCTAGTAAAATAAAGAAGAGCTCAGATCGCTGGCATTTGTGGCCCGAACCGAAGGTAAGGGCCATAAACAAGCGATCTGAGGCCCTCTTTATTACCGCCCGTGGTGCGTACATAATTTTACGTCTTCTTCTGGGTGTCAAGTGAGATTTGCCGCTGCGAACTAGGGCGGTAAATCTCACTTAGCGCCCAGAGTGACTATAATTACTTATGCGGTATTTGATAATTAATATTCAAATATAATCGCATTAACATGTTTTCTGATAAAATAAGTACTGTTTATTTCATTTACATTGAAAGAGTAAGAAAACATTGGGTGGCTTCTAATATTATCAGAAATGACATTTAAGTTAATGGATTGCAAAGAAGATCACTTCGTGGAAGCCAAACATTTGTAGGGTGATTACACTTTACATTCAATTTGCGTATTTAGTATACGTATATTAAGTACGTCATTCAAATTCAAAGCAATTGAGTTCGACACGTGTTGACATCAGAAACGTATAAAAATAAACATTTTCAAGAAAGTGTAGCACAGAAATAACTGCCTTTGAACTTAGATGAAGCCCTTATTTATATACTTTTCTTGTGCCAACTTATTTTCTCTACTATTTGCAATGGTTCTAAGAAAGACGAGCACAAAGTGAGTGAAGTAATTATTTTACAGCTAGCATCTGCCTCCGACTTTGTGTATTAGAAGCCGTAAAATTGTCACAAACCCTTCTCTCGCTCCACTTTTCTCGCTTAGTGCAGTGCTGTACCTACTTTGAACCCTCGTTTCTGATTTATTTGAAAATTTTACAAGTAGGTAATATAAATAATGAAAATATAAGAATTAGACAGTTTTATTTCCCGTATAATGCCGGAGGGTGTGTGTGCAATTTTTTGTAATTATACAACAGTGTAGAATTATTTGCAGTACATGGAATTTAAATTTTACTTCACAAACATTCAGTTTTGCCACGTCAAGCGTCATATTATGTAGGTAGATATAAATATCAAATTTATAGAATCTATAGATACCATACAAAATAACCTGTTGGTTTTGTGAATGGATTAATAGTAGGGTGGTCCATGAATGTATGGAGAAGAAAAAAGTATTACAAATCTTATCTCCACCAGGCTCCTTTTGTTCTGTTAAGAAAATGAAGTCTATATCCAAAATTTGAGCTCATTTGATGATAATTTACTGGTCGCTATGATTTCAATATTTATAATATTCCCATACAAATGGAAAAATCTAAATTAACCTAAAATTCAAAATTTAAGCGCTTTATTAGTTACTCAGTTATAACTTAATATAAATAGTGTATAAACACTATCAAAAACATTTCCAATTAGGAATTATTGATTGTATAATTTCTCTTCATACATTTTTGTATTGCAAAATTGTGTCATTCATAGCGACCCCCAAAATAAAGTTTAATTGTTCTCAAATTAGGTGCAAATATCTTTTAGGAGTATTGAAACTAAAAGAAGCTGGTGGAGATAAAAAATCAAAACTTAATATTTTTGGACCACCCTAATTAATAGATTATTATAATTGGAACCAATTTAATAATCTGTAAGTTTTTTTACCTTATTATCATAAAATCAGTCAATTTTGAAATAATATTGACATACAATGTCCATATAACAAAATAAAAAAAGATAATGAAACCCCGAGGGTCATAAATCGGGCCGTAAAGTATCTTAATTGTCCAATTAGCGCCGCCATGTTGATGTGCCGATATATTAATGTTATTAACCAATCAGGAGTGCGCGTGACAGATTTATATCGCCATTATACACTCAAGGCCAAAAATAGGTGGTCCTTGTAAGGAAGTTTCTATACAGAGTGACCCGTTTATTAGAGGCTTTATGGAATGCAGACCTCGCAATATATGTCTAGGTTACTAGAGCGTTTCTTTAAAAGATTTGCACTTTTGGAAATAAAATTTTCTGTAAATTTTATGTGATTTTTACTCAGAATCACGAGCTCTTTCCATTCCAAAAAAGTGTCTCAAAAATTTCATACATTTTTGAGATTATCCTTTGTGTTACCGTCGAACTTATATGCGGAAATGTTAACACAATAGGAAATAACTTTTCTCAAACATGCAATGAAATGTCTTCGTTATGTGCGTCATAATAGGCTTCAAAGTATCACGTTTAGGGCGGATCAACTCCACAGAACAGGTAACGATTTTCATATAAAATTGAAGGCCTAGGCCGGGAAGTAATTTTTTTTTAATTTCCATTCCACATGTTTGTGGCACAGGATCATGGCATTCAGCCGTTTAAGGCTAAGCTATATTTACTTTTTGGTTCATTTGACATTCTGCCACTATTTATGCATATTTAAAAAAAACAATAATCATTATCATTATCTTTTTTTTTTTTTTTTGCTTTTGCTTTAGCGTTAGCGTTAGCGTTAGCGTTAGCGTTAGCGTTAGCGTCAGCGTTAGCGTTAGCGTTAGCGTTAGCGTTAGCGTTAGCGTTAGCGGTAGCCTTAGTCTTAGTCTTTGTTTTAGTTTTTGTTGTTGTTGTTGTTGTTGTTGTTTTTGTTGTTATTGTTGTTTTAATTTTTGTTTTTTTTTTTGAAAATTTGTTTGTAACATTCTGAAATTATTCAGTCACCATATACATTATTAATACAAGTTTACGAGTAGACTTTTGCCTTACGTATATCGAAAAAAATTGGATAATTTTCATATTTATTTCATTGCATGTTTGAGAAAAGCACTATACATACCTCGGCGTGAAAAGGGGTTGCCAGCCTCGTAACTATCCGGCCTCGCTCCGCTCGTCCGTCTACATAACTCAGCCGGCAACCCCCTACTTCCCGGCCTCTGTAGTAATGTACTATTGCATCATTTTTGTTATTGTATTAAAATTGAGAGAATTCGTAAGTCTGAGTAGAAAAAACATAAAGTTTACGAAAATAACACAAATTTAAAAAGTGAATTTTTTTTGAGAGACGCTCTCTGTTAGTACTAGGTATAGCCTAATCATGTCATAAGTCGCCTCTTTCGCGCATAAAGACACCAGATACAACTATCATTTTCAAAAATAATAAGTTAGGCTCTTTGTCAACCTTAATCTAATAACAGGACTTGCCAACTCCTTATGTAACAAAAACAGATTGTCTTGTTTACCTACACGGCCAAACATTGCTTCTTCTGCGAAAATAAACTGTATTAAGTATGTACGAATTTCTTATGAGTTGGCACGTCTTCCGAAGAATCTTTGTGCTCTTTATTGCTATGCTGTTCGTCATGTTTGCAAATATACTTATGCTTTATACTTACTCGAACTGTCTCCGGTTTCCGACAAAACAGACTTAAGTTACTTAAGTCTTTAATATATATGCCTACTATAGGCATATTTTTACACAGTTTTATTTAGCTTGACTCCTCATATTTGTTTGTTTATGTCATTATACGCATCAAATCTTGTAAGTTAAATTTCAACCACTTCCCGGTGTCTGATTGAGCTGAAATTTGGTATACTTCCGTAGTTTAGGTACATGAGTACTAGGTACAGTCACCAATAAAACTGTGTACCAAAAAAAATTGGGAGTTACTTGTTCTTGGCATGGGGCATATGCTCGGACTAAATCACTTGAAGTTCTCCTAAAGAGATTTTAGTAGGTAGTTATTCGAATTCTTGAAATTGTTTTGATACTCTCATACATACATAAATAAATAAATCAAATCAAATCAAATAATTTATTCAAAAATAAATACCAAAAAATTACAGTATAGGTATACACAGCTTGAGTGTCCCAAGTTTTCGACACTGGCATCCTCTCATGATCGAGAGGGATTCGGTTATATTTAGTTCCTAGGGAATGCAAGTTATTTTTAGTATGAAAATAAGCGAGTTGTCGTTTAAAAACCGGTGATTTTCATACTAAAAATAAACAGTTTGTATTCCCTTGTACCAACGCAGGCCTAAAGCGGGCTAGGGACCTATGATGATGATGAGCGAAAAAGGGTATAAGTCAAAACGGATCTAGTGAAAAACGGTAACTAGTGCCGTAAATTATATAGGACTTTTGACTTATACCCCTTTTAACTAGTCACAGAATTTATTTACCGTTGTTTTCCTTTACCAAAACTTGATTGGTACCTAAATATCAAATCATGTTTTTATGAGCCGGGATTCGAACTCGCAACCTCCAGATTCAAAGGTACGAAACGCTGGTAAAATTAAGTATATTTAGAAGAAGAAACTATGACGTTCAAATTCTATTTAAGACTTAAGTGTACCTAAGTAACTAGTTATTGAAAGTAATTCAAAACAAGAAACCTCTTAAGAACAGGAAACATGGTTCTGAAATAGGAAATTACTCCCTACCTAAATATAGACCTAACTATATAAACTAGAGAGGACAAATGTAATTGGTTTTCTAAACCTGTTATGCGGTGTTTTAATAAATCGTTTTATGCGAACCTAGACTAGGTTAAAGATTTTTTTCAACATTGTACTTTTAAACCATTGACTTAATGACATACGATAATTATTAACTGCAATAAGTTTAAATTCAAACTAAATAACAACTAAAAACTAAATAAAGACTAAAAACTAAATAAAATATACTTACCTATAAAAAAAACACTCCATCTAGAAGGTCGGGTAGGCCTGCCGCACTGACCCTATAACTATAACGCTGACGGCGTTACCTCTATGTACCGCTAGAGCGATAGGTACGTTGGCAGAGGTAAGCGCCAGCCTTTTGATCACCCGTAGTGGTCTAAGAGCTGGCCACGTCAGATGTGACACAATAATGAGAGGTTTGTAATCAGTCCAGTTAGATTGCATAACCATCCTTATTGCTAGATCCGGGCATCTGGCAGCTTTTAATGGGTGGAGATCAGAGTGACCGACCAACAAAGTTTTTAAGTTGAAAAAAAGTAATACCGCAATAGGTAAAAACTGCTGAAATTGTGTCATTTATAGAGAACAGGGCCTATATTTTAACATTAGAACAAAAAACATTGTGTATTATTGCGCAAACAAGAACAGTAGGCGAGTAACCAAAAATTACATTATACATCATTTGACACTACTTCCGCCAATCGAAACTTTTGGATATTATATAATCTAATTAATTACATAATTTTTCATAATATTGGATCAAAACCAGAACTCTAGAATTTATTTTCTTCAAGTTATTTGCTTTCTTTTACCTCCACCACTTTACAGCTGCCAGATGTCCGGATCTAGAAATAAGCATAGTATAGCAAACTAACTAGAGGGGTTTCGTTGCTCTCATTATTGTGTCATATCTGACGTGGCCAGCTCTCCGTCTATAGTATAGACAGGGGGCCCTCCTGAACACAGTTATTCTTATTTTTTTAATAACTAGGTTGTAATAGCTGCGGGTGTGCTATTATGGTAATCTAAATTATAAAAAAAAATTGGGGAATTAAGTTCCCGTAAACCTCCAAGGTGAGTTACAACTCCCAATTTGTACCTACTGCAGAAAAACAATTCAACACAAAATATGCAAAATGCTCACGGCTAACTAAGGGTATAAGTAGGGTCGCGGTTCAGGCCACTATGGAGCGAGAGTACTGACCAAAATTTAAATTAGGACGCCATGACCAGAATCTCGACAAACGTATGACGTTTCCAAATAAAAGACAATATATTTACAAATTCACACCTTTAATTTATTCTTTAAGTAATTGCCCTTAATACTTTATATTAATCGCTACTATGGATCTACCCAGTGATGCATCACGGTGGTTACATATGTCTTGGGACCGCTAAAGTACCACAGTATATTATATTATAATAATTTACAATCTAAATGCAGCTCCAACTTAGGCCGCATTACAACATCACTATATCAAATCTCAACATTAATTGCCTTTTGGTTTGTTACCACGTTTAAATATAACCTATAATTGAGATTACAAGATACACCAAGTTTTTAAAGGTTCAATTACTCTTTTATCACTCAACACTGATTACTAAATTAAAGTAAAAGTTTAACTCACAGTCTTTTGGTTAGAAATTACCCCGAGTTAGGGTTTTACCGAGCAACGGGTTCACCAGATGAGTAGGACTTCACAGGAAAGGTGCGTCACCGACCCCGGAGAGTAGTCTGTCCCGCTGACATCACACAGGATCAGAGGCTTAGAGATGTCTGCCCGAAACAGGGAATCTTCGCACGAACTAAGGACTCTTCGCCCGAAATACGGACCCTATGAACAATGTTCTAGGTTATAGGTTACTAATATTTCAAAAATGGCCTAAATTGTATTTTTAACATGGGCCAAGAGGTGAGAATTACAAATCTCAACTTACTTACCGGGTTTTAAACCGGGTCCTTTTCAGCTTGTAACATTTATGGCGACATACAGCCACGTGCCTCGACACCGCAGAGTTTGCTTGGTGCAAGGAAACAGCTAAAAAAACCACATACAAAACAGCATTAGCTAAATGAAAACAATACTAAATACTTCGTTTTACACTTCGTACAATATTACCGTGTGTAACTTACCAAATTATTTAAACAAGAAAGGAAAAATCGAACGCCATTCCGGCGATCCGTGCGACACGAATTACCCCGACATTATTAGGATTACGCTGTAACAAATAAAATACTGATCACAACGTTGTACGTTAGGATAATATAGGAATTACCAATCCTCAGTTAAACTACATACCGGAGCACAATTATATGTCGACGCACGCAAGATTCGTGCCAGTCGATGAAATGAATAGCCGAAAAATGAACCACAGACAAAGAAAGTCTGGACCTTCGTTTTTCTGACAGCGAGTGACCGAGTCAAATTCTCCGAACATTGTTAATCATAGAAAATAAAAAGAATAGTTTATTTCGACACCTAAAAATATGCCTATTATTTATAACTAGGAATTATAAAAACACAGAAAAACTTCCATGAAAAATCCAAGAATACAAAACACGTTCGATCACGCTGGTGCATAGACAACAAACCAATTGACACTGACAGATGTCTTTATACCAATGTTCTCGTTGTCAACAAATCGTTCGGCTTCGCTTATTTATCTAGGAATCCATGTTATTTTAGCCTCGTAGACCAAAGTTATAACTATATTTCAATTGTGAATATGTGTATGATGAGACAAACAAAGCTTCCACGCCATAATTCAACGCTTCAACGAGAAATGTGCGCATACGATGCGATTGTTGGAATGCTTAGGATGACCTTTACTTTCGGTGAGTATTATCCTTTAAATACAGCCACAACTGTAACGGTGAGGTTTCACAACGATACCACAGGTTTATATCTCGAATTACTTACCATTACCCCTACGCTAAACGACTAATTACCTATCATATACGTACCAAACAAAACTCTCGACATCTATCCTACCAAATACTATATTACGGCTTCCAGCTCTGGGTTTAACACTCTAAAGTGTTACAGTTCATCTTTAGTTGGGTTAAAAAATTTTTTTAAAAAAAATTTTTTTTTTTTTATATCTATATAAGCACTATGCCTAACACCAAGTTCATACCTTAATCTACAAAACTTACCTAGCAAAACTTCAGAAAATCTGTAAAGACAACAAGACTTACCTCTAACCTTATACTTATGATTTGGTGAATGGCCAATTCAACCAAGGAAACCTTACAACTATTTTTGGTTCGAACCTTCCTAATCCTAATGCGCGCTTACCTAAATCAAACAAAAAAAGATAAATGTCAAAGACGGCAACAACACCAAACTTTCCCTTTATTAAAGCAATTGCCTATCACCGACAAAATTGGAATTAAGTAAAGAGCTGTAGTCTTAGCTATTACACAATTCCTTATACATGAACTACAGTTCTGTCATAGTAAAGGGAACAATGGGAAACGCAGTTCATTTTTATAGATTTCTATGGCATCATAGATTATCATTTATTATAAATAAGATTATTTTCAGCTTTTATGTCTTTATAAGGACATAATAAAATCGATATTGGTCCGTATGCATCCGGTACCAAGTTTAGAATTCAATACCAAGCCCTTTATCCCATCTGAGGAAATCATCCTGCGACAAGTGTCATTCCGTTCAGTGGGTACGTTCAAGTTTCAGTATATCATAGAATAATTTAAGTTTTAGGAATTGAACCCAGAGTTGTAAAGACGAGTACCGCTAAGAGGACGGCTCGGCTTCACCAGGTCGTACAATATCCTTTATATGAAAGTTACCTAGAAGTTTACCTTCTAGAGATTTTAATGAGTATACGAGAGGACTCAGTTTTTTATGAATGACACATTTGTTGTACCGGGGAGCTAATTTAGCAGAGAAATGTTTTGCTGCATTTGACAATGGGAAACATTTTTTATATACGATTTGCCCTTCCTCCAATTCTACGTGGCGCTTCCTCATGTTGTAATACTTCGCATTACGTTCATGGGAGGCAGTTAACGAGTTGCGCACCTGTTGAAATATCGTTTTGAGCTCTTTAAGTTTCTCAGAAAAACTACCACTTGTATTCAGCTCAAGTGCGTTTTGATCGAGGGGACCTTCGCTATTATAAAGAGTGCCATCTAGAATCATTTGACGACCATGTGTTAGAAAATATGGTGTGTTTTTGGTAACTTCGTGACGAGCTGTATTAATTGCACACTGTATTTCCGATACGTTCTTATCCCAGTTACGGTGATCAGAGCGTACGTACGAGGCAATGCTTCTTACTAATTCACGGTTCACTCGTTCCGTTTGGTTCGTCTGAGGATGATATCTAGGGTTATAGAAAATATGAGGAACTTCATATTTTGACATTAAGTCTCGAAAATCTTTCGAAGTAAATTGGACACCATTGTCGCAGAATATATATTTAGGAACCCCATGTACAAGGAATATCCCCTTTTCCATGCACTTAACTATAGCCTTTGCAGTTACGGAGCGCAGTGGGAACAAAGTCACATACTTACTGAAATAATCAGCACAAACGAAAAGATACTGATTCCTCAGATAAGATGGAGGAAAGGGTCCAAGAATGTCACAAGAAATTGCTTCGCCTGGTGACGATATGCGTCGGGGGTTACCCATGAGACCAGGACGAGCTAAGTTAACCGGTTTATAAGTTTTACAAATTTCACATAAATCGACGTATTCTTTCACGTCTTGGAATAAAGTAGGCCAATAATAAATATCGGCTATTTTGGAATGAGTTTTAGCCACCCCAAAATGACCGGCAGTTGGATCATCATGATACTTATTTAAGATTTCTTTTCGCTGCTCATAAGGGAGTACCAGCTTCCAGTCAAATTGAGCTGTCAGACGATACTTATTCTTTGAGTAACGGAAGAGTTTATCATGTTCAATTTTAAAGTTAGGAAAGAGAGAAGGTTTTTCAGACACCTTTTTGTATAAATCGAGGTACCAAGGATCTTGGATAGTAACTGAATCTATAGCACTGACCTGTATACGAGAGAGACAGTCAGGTATGACGTGTTCTTTGCCCTTCCGATGGATTATTTCAAAATTAAATTGGCTTAACCGACATGCCCATCGATTTAATCGTCCTGTAGGATTTTTTAAGTTTTGGAACCATTTTAACGACGCATGATCAGTGACAATATAACATTTTCTACCTTCTACATATGCACGATACTGCTCGAGACCATAAATTACGGCTAAGAGTTCGCGCTCGGTAGCCGAATAGTTCGTCTCTGGTTGGTTAAGTGTGCGACTGCAGTACGCAATAGGATGATCTACACCGTTATACGATTGAGTCAAGACAGCGCCTACCGCGTATGAAGATGCATCAGTATGAATGTAGAAGCTTTCTTCGAAGTTAGGGCATTTAAGAATCGGAGAAGACACCAAAGCAGATTTAAGTGTGTTAAAAGAATCGTTAACTTCATCAGTCCATTCAAATTTTACTTTCTTACTCGTTAAGCGAGATAAGGGACGAGCTATCTTTGCAAAATTATTAATAAAACGACGGTACCAACCGCACATTCCCAGGAAACGTTTAATACCTTTGGCATCTTCGGGCATGGGGAAATTTAATATTACATCAATTTTAGAAGGATCGGTTCGCAGACCGTATCTATCAACTAAGTATCCAAGATATTTCAGTTCACTCCTACAGAAGGAAGACTTTTTCATATTAATAGTTAAATTGGCTGATTTTAATTTTTCAAAAACGGCCTTAAGCAATCTTATATGTTCATCAAAATCGGAGGTACAAATAATAATGTCATCAATATAACAGAAAACTTTGTGATCGAAATGAGAAGTAAAGAGATTATCCATGAGACGTTGCATGGTCGCACTAGCGCCTACCAACCCAAAACACATTCTATTATAGTGGAATAATCCTTTTCCTGGCACAGTAAAACTAGTTTTCTCCTTGGAGTCTTCACTAAGAGGGATCTGATGATATGCCGCACTTAAATCAAGCGAGGTCAGAAATTTCGCGTCGCGTAAATTATCTAAAATATACTGAACGTGAGGTACGGGATACGCATCAGATTTTGAAACTGCATTTACTTTCCTACTATCCAAACAAAGTCTTAAATCTCCGTTAGGCTTTTCTACCATAACGACTGGAGAATTCCAGGGAGAGTGAGAGGGTTCAACAATTCCCTCGTTAAGCATACGATCAACTTCTTTTATTAACGCAGCCTGTTTAACAGGACTAAGGCGATAGTATTTTTGTTTTATCGGAGGAGTATCACCTGTATTTATGACGTGCTCGATTAGATGAGTCTTTCCCAAACCAACCTTATCCTTATCAATTTGATCATACAGTAATTTAGTATCCTCAAGCAGGGATTTTTGTTTCAATGACAACGACTCAAAAGTAGTGAGTCCTGTCTCCGACGGTAGAACGTCGAGACTAGCGATATAATGAGAGTCATTCTTTTCTACGTCCGTAATGAGGCCTGGAGCTAATCCGAAGGCTCTCCAAAAGTTTAATCCAAGTATCATCGGAGTAGCGATCTCCGGTTGAATATTAAAAGTTATAAGTTTGACTTGACCTTTATAATTTACTGGTAACACCATATATTCGGAAGCTACGATACGATGATCGTCAGCAACGTTTACCATCACCGGCTTCACATGTTTCTGAATAGGTATCCCACCCGTGGTGAATACTACATGACTGCCGTGACCCAGAAAACTAACACTGGCTCCACTATCTAACAACGCCTTAAAATTCAAATTGAGAATGTTTAATTGAGCATAAACTCTATTATCTCCCTTAGGAGGATTAAAGAAGATGGTCTTTTCTGCACTACAGAGAGCAGAAGACCGACATTTGTTATTATCAGAAAAGACCCTATTTAGTTTTTTGAATTGGAGTTACATTTACCACATTCCGGAGTTTTCACCCCTTTTTCTCCACACTTGAAGCAAACGATATCTCTAGAGCTCCTACACTCTTTAGTATTGTGGTTGGATCTACCACATCGGAAACATTTTAGTTGAGAAGAGCTTTGTGCTGCCGCAGCAACAAAGTTTCTAGAAGAGTTCGACAAACGAGGTGGATACGACTTATTCCGAGTTTCAAAGTTCTTCGGCGGATGCTCAGATGAAGAATCATTCGACCTAATCGATAGAACTGGTTCTCGAAACTGCTTCGCCTTAACTTGCGCCAATTCAATGCGCTTACACAATGACTTCAGTTGCTCGATCGATTCAATGTCCTGTAATGCTAAATCCTTGGAATACTCTGGCCTAATATTTCTCATCATGGTATCCAGCTTTTCTCGTTCAGGAACCTCCTTCGTAAGACGCTCGTACATTCCTAGAATGGTCGATACGAAATAGACAATAGTCTCAGACTTCGCTTGAGTCCTAGCCCGTATTTCTTGTAGTAACTGATGATCTAAATCAGGTATATCGAATTCATCTTGTAAAGCAGCGGTGACTTCTTTATAAGTAGTGAGTTTCGTACGTTGAGACCGGAACCACGACAACGCCGGACCTTCCAGAATCTCAGGAAATCCTCGGTAAATTCTGTTCTCGGAAATTCCTCTGGCCTCTCGCAGCTCCTCGAGACGAGAAAGAAACGTACGAACGCATGTGTCACCTTTAAACTTCAAGTTGAGTGAATTAATATTAAACGTCTTATCCGTTTTGTATATAATCTCCCTAACAATGCGAGATTCGTTAGGCGATTGGAAATCATCATCCGACCCAGACGACGCAGATGAACCTTGATCACCTAACCGATCCAATAAAGAAGAGATGGACTCCTTCAACAGGAGTACCGCTTCGGTCTCCGGTGATAACCGAGAAACACGACACAAAAGATATTTACAACGCGAGGATAGCCTGTCAATCGCCGCCGCCGACAAATCTCTTTTCGCTTCTAGCTCTATCTCTTCTACCTTATGCTGACAGAGTTCCAATTCGGAAGCTTCGTTGCTCATGACCAAGTCCTGGAACTTAAGACTACCCTTTTTCGCTAAAACTTCAGTTTGCTTTACAGCTTGACATAAACTAGATCGACGTGATACGGGGTTAACCGGAAGTTTTCGAATCGCCAACTCATGTGCCAATTCGTCTTTATGTAAGTGGGTAATTTTACACCCTGCCTCTATAAAATCCATTTTTAAGATTAATATGTACTATCAGAAGTAGGTCAATTTTAGTTAAAGAGTTGTAGTTACAGGTGAGTTAAAATTTTATCAGATTTTAACTTCGTTTAAATTCTTTTAAAATAGCTAAATAGTTAGCATAAGAAGTGTAGTTTCATTTATAAGTTGGTTAAATTTATAAGTTTAACCTTGTGTTAAAACAACAACTTGTAATCTCCATTTACATAGAATAACCTTAATACTAAAATAACGCTAAAAAGTTTTACTTGGAAATGTCATACTCCATAGGCCAAACGTTGGGCACGCCACTGTAATAGCTGCGGGTGTGCTATTATGGTAATCTAAATTATAAAAAAAAATTGGGGAATTAAGTTCCCGTAAACCTCCAAGGTGAGTTACAACTCCCAATTTGTACCTACTGCAGAAAAACAATTCAACACAAAATATGCAAAATGCTCACGGCTAACTAAGGGTATAAGTAGGGTCGCGGTTCAGGCCACTATGGAGCGAGAGTACTGACCAAAATTTAAATTAGGACGCCATGACCAGAATCTCGACAAACGTATGACGTTTCCAAATAAAAGACAATATATTTACAAATTCACACCTTTAATTTATTCTTTAAGTAATTGCCCTTAATACTTTATATTAATCGCTACTATGGATCTACCCAGTGATGCATCACGGTGGTTACATATGTCTTGGGACCGCTAAAGTACCACAGTATATTATATTATAATAATTTACAATCTAAATGCAGCTCCAACTTAGGCCGCATTACAACATCACTATATCAAATCTCAACATTAATTGCCTTTTGGTTTGTTACCACGTTTAAATATAACCTATAATTGAGATTACAAGATACACCAAGTTTTTAAAGGTTCAATTACTCTTTTATCACTCAACACTGATTACTAAATTAAAGTAAAAGTTTAACTCACAGTCTTTTGGTTAGAAATTACCCCGAGTTAGGGTTTTACCGAGCAACGGGTTCACCAGATGAGTAGGACTTCACAGGAAAGGTGCGTCACCGACCCCGGAGAGTAGTCTGTCCCGCTGACATCACACAGGATCAGAGGCTTAGAGATGTCTGCCCGAAACAGGGAATCTTCGCACGAACTAAGGACTCTTCGCCCGAAATACGGACCCTATGAACAATGTTCTAGGTTATAGGTTACTAATATTTCAAAAATGGCCTAAATTGTATTTTTAACATGGGCCAAGAGGTGAGAATTACAAATCTCAACTTACTTACCGGGTTTTAAACCGGGTCCTTTTCAGCTTGTAACATTTATGGCGACATACAGCCACGTGCCTCGACACCGCAGAGTTTGCTTGGTGCAAGGAAACAGCTAAAAAAACCACATACAAAACAGCATTAGCTAAATGAAAACAATACTAAATACTTCGTTTTACACTTCGTACAATATTACCGTGTGTAACTTACCAAATTATTTAAACAAGAAAGGAAAAATCGAACGCCATTCCGGCGATCCGTGCGACACGAATTACCCCGACATTATTAGGATTACGCTGTAACAAATAAAATACTGATCACAACGTTGTACGTTAGGATAATATAGGAATTACCAATCCTCAGTTAAACTACATACCGGAGCACAATTATATGTCGACGCACGCAAGATTCGTGCCAGTCGATGAAATGAATAGCCGAAAAATGAACCACAGACAAAGAAAGTCTGGACCTTCGTTTTTCTGACAGCGAGTGACCGAGTCAAATTCTCCGAACATTGTTAATCATAGAAAATAAAAAGAATAGTTTATTTCGACACCTAAAAATATGCCTATTATTTATAACTAGGAATTATAAAAACACAGAAAAACTTCCATGAAAAATCCAAGAATACAAAACACGTTCGATCACGCTGGTGCATAGACAACAAACCAATTGACACTGACAGATGTCTTTATACCAATGTTCTCGTTGTCAACAAATCGTTCGGCTTCGCTTATTTATCTAGGAATCCATGTTATTTTAGCCTCGTAGACCAAAGTTATAACTATATTTCAATTGTGAATATGTGTATGATGAGACAAACAAAGCTTCCACGCCATAATTCAACGCTTCAACGAGAAATGTGCGCATACGATGCGATTGTTGGAATGCTTAGGATGACCTTTACTTTCGGTGAGTATTATCCTTTAAATACAGCCACAACTGTAACGGTGAGGTTTCACAACGATACCACAGGTTTATATCTCGAATTACTTACCATTACCCCTACGCTAAACGACTAATTACCTATCATATACGTACCAAACAAAACTCTCGACATCTATCCTACCAAATACTATATTACGGCTTCCAGCTCTGGGTTTAACACTCTAAAGTGTTACAAGGTATAGTGTATATTTTAGTACACCTCACAATGGAAATAAGTAAGAAACAGATTAAGCGGTAGTTGTTCCTACGGTACCCTAGAGATACAGATGGCTTTTACAAGTTCACGCCACATCTCTCGATCCCCAGCAGCGCTCTAAGAGTCGCCAGGACGCTCGCGTTTCCATACAAACGTAGTTTAGCTCTCATTTTAAAACGACATGCTTTAGAACCACGAAATTTGGCATGGGCATTCTAGTAGTACAGATCTATATCGGTACCTAATTCGTTTTTGTTGGTGAAAATTGTAATACTAAGAAAATATTGTAACAGCCAGATACAGATTTACATACAAAACTTATTTTTGCTATATTTTCTTTGTATTACAATTTTTAGCAACGAAAACGAATTACCGACATAGATCTGTACAGCTAGAATGCCCATGCAAAATTTCGTGGTTCTAAAGCATGTCGTTTTAAAATGAGCGCTGAACTACGTTTGTATGGGGACGCGAGTTCACGCGAGCGTCCTGGCGACTCTCGTCACTTCAGCGAATCTGCACGGCATTCAGCTCCTTCTTAACAGAGCGTTGTTAAACAGATTTAACAAGGTAATAAACAGTACACACCTTCCTAGGTGTTCTATTAGACCAGTAACCCATCTACGAACAAATAAAAATTCACGTTCGCAATTCAAACCCCAGGCGAAGGGCTGTACCAAGCATGTTTCGCGCAACGGTAGCACCGCAGTAGCACACCCCTTATTTTATCATGTCTATTTCGGTCGCGTAACTCGTGTCGTCAGTTGTTTTTTTAGCCCGCAGTCCGCTCAGTTTTTTGTTCAAAGTTGGACTACTCGTTGTAAATGGTTGTACTTTGATAATAATGGTAATTGTTTATAAGCGATCTCTTCCCATAGAAACTTAAGCTGCGCGACTTTATTAAGCATAAAGGCGTTTGATCTGATGCTGTTTCTATGTTTTGAAAACATTATGCATTTCATATCACAATTATCATTCTGATTCAGTTAAATTGCAGGAATAAGAGATAAGAATTAACAATGCAGAATCACACAAAAGACAACACTCAACCAACATCCATAACTGTTATTTTAAATGACTTTTGAAAAAGCCATTCTATCGCATATTGTTACATGTCCAAATGGCTCAAGTTGTGCTTTTAACAATCTTGTTGAAACTAAAGACGTTTTGGTTAATCTTAATTGAAGTCCATTAAGACTAAGCTCACTTGAAAGCGTTAACGCGTTATAAGGATAAAATGTCTTCCGAATCCCGATACCGGACCATGGATAAAAGATTTTTCCGAGGGATAAGTCGTGCGGCGCTTAATCTTAGGGCTTAATCACACTTGAGCTATTTCAAAGCGATTTCTATACAAAACTCGTACGCGGCGAACTCGCGGCGTGTTTGCTCTCATACAAAACTAGCAAATCGCAAGTGTGATAACGCTCTTAAGATCGCGATCACGGGTTAGAACTTTTAGCTGTGCCACTAAGTTGTATTTGATATTTACCCAGCTTTTCGGTAAAGAAAAGTACCTACAGAAACTGGACGTTATCCAAATTAGGCCTCGTTTTGCCTCTGAATTAGAGCAGAATATTATAAGAATGCGGAGGTAGTTCATGTAGTATAGTGACGACAGGCAATTATTGGGCATTAGCATCCCAAGTAGTCGAAGCCAAAAAATGTATACAACTTTGAACCTTATTTATTACAACAGAGTAAGTTCCGAAAGTATTATATTTTTGGCGTTGACTATTATACTAGGGTTTCATCTTCATCATCTCAGCCATAAGACGTCCACTGCTGAACATAGGCCTCCCCTTTAAAAAGGGGGGGTTTGCCATACGCGCCACGCTTGGCAGGCGGGTTGGCGCGCGCAGTTTCTATTTGTTTATTGTTGTTTAGGCTTTCGGAAGACTCCTACTGCAACCACGGGACGATATGGTGAGGGACAATTCTAAGGCCGGGCACCCCACGGTATACTAGGGTTTACCTAACTTAAATACCTAAATGAATCTGTTATAATTGCATCTATTTTAGGAATCCGCAAACCACACCGGGTTGTCTAAACTAAACACACAAAGCACGTAAACGGAACTAACCACAAGGCTTACCGGAATGATGGAACAAAAGCGGGCTTATTAACTGTTTTAACCGGTATTAGGGTTACCTATATGAATTATATTATACACGGTGCCCGTGAGCATTGCGAGAGATTTAACCACTAATTCCTGAGGTCATAAGGAGTAATAAATGTTATTTGAATTTAGGTCAATTTCACAGTATTTTTTTATCTTTTTTCTATTTTAAATTCAATCATCAATTCAATTTTAATGCTTCACAAAAAAATTCAATGTTTTTGACAAAACTATCAACTAAAATAAATTGGTACATTTTTTTTCGTACAAAAAAAGGTTTTTGCAAAGTATTACTTGGCATTTTGATATCTGTCAATAAGCATGCCTAGACAAAACCCCTTGAAGAGTGAAATCGCTATTATTAAAGCGGTTTGCACTTAGTTACAATAATAGATACTTATTTTGTTAACTACAGAAAAGTTTATTATATGCCATTTAAATCTCCAATTACGATCAAGGATACACTCTTAAAATCTCTCGCGTATCTTCACGGGCACCATGTATAGGGTTATATTCTATTAGTTCTGCTAGAAACACAATCGATTTATCTTACGTAAACAATTGTAATCTTATCGTATCTAACCGTGCTAGTGTTGGAAGTAGTAAGCGAGGTTAAAGCAGTCGTTACCAAAGCCGATATAGCCTGACTTAGTGAGCTCTTTACGTTCTGGTCATATATTATATTCCTAACGTCATTTTTCAGTAGATTACCTACCAAATTGACCGGAAAGTAAGCAATTGCCTTGAGTAGCAACGAGTGTTAGCTAGCTTAGACCGGTAATGTTACGTGAAAATTTATTGCTGGTATATTGAAACTGGACTATGAAGGTGTGTTCAATGCAATTTAAAATGCATAGTGATTTGCACTAGGTACGAGAACTATTATAATTTAACTTTTGACATATCTGCCTCGACAGGATGCTGTATTCTAATTTTAAAATACATTAAAAACACAATCTGTCTCATAGTTACATAACTCTAAAATACAACAAATAATAAACTATTGAAGTTGCAAGGAATGATTTTCAAACAAATTCTGATATTTCTGATTCAGACGTGCAGGCGCTAGCTGTAATGCGTGGTTGCATTGGAGTTGTATTTAATTTGGATCGTGTCGAAACGTGTATTAAAGTTAAAATACAGCCCAGGGGCATTGTTACCATTTTAACTTTTTGTACATGTTCTATTATTAATTCCACGTGGATGGTAAAGCTTTATACGTAGGGGGATATTTAGTCTAATACGATTGTCACTCCCCTAGGGTCATATTCTAACTGTAAAATACATTAAGACACGATCCAACTCCAAAACATTAACAACGCAATACAGCTAATGCCCTAACGTTCGGATCAGAATTGGATTGAAAATTATTCCGATGCAACTCCAACACAACTCCAGTATTGGTTGATTATTTGTCGTGTGTTGGAGATACCATTGTGTTTTTAATGTACCTGTCGTTTATGTATTTTGCATGTACTTCAAAATCTTCAAATACTATTACCGTGACGGTAAAAATCACGTGACTTTTATCCCTTTGGCTTTGATAATAAATTTACCAGATTTCTTTTCTACACAGTTACATAGATACCTAACTAGTAATATTTTAGAGTAAGTCCTATACTGTATATTGTAAAATGTTGGCATTTTGCACACGTATTCTAGGTATATGTTTGAATTTGTTCATTTTACATTTGTCACGTGTATCGATATTATGTTAACAATAAGTAATAAATAGTTTTTAACACTATTGTCGTAAATCCGTCATTACCTCCATAAATAATACATGATTAATTACAATATTGACAGTTTTGTTAGGTACCTGTCATATACTATCCGTTTAAAAATTAACATATTTACTGCTTAAAATTATTTCATTATCATCATCATCATCTCAGCCATAAGAAGTCCACTGCTGAACATAGGCCTCCCCTTTGGACCTCCATAAGTATCGGTCGGAAGCGACTTGCATCCAGCGTCTTCCGGCGACCTTTATAAGGTCGTCTGTCCATCTTGTGGGTGGATGGAAAATTATTTTACTCATAATTAAACTTGTTTTTTATTGAAATGTACGTCACGTCACCATTGGTTAGTATTACAAATATTACTTAGGTCTATTATTTCGTTTCGTTGACAGTAGTTTTTACTATAGCTATTGATTATAGTCCGCAAGCCAGCAACAGATTATTATGACCAATAGTGACCAGCCGACTTCTTAAACTGATTAAATGCGATACCTATATGTATATTGAACGTCCGTTGGTGGGTTCAACGGAGGGGTATTCCGCGAAAAGGCTTGAATAATAAATTGGCTATAATTATTTACGTACTTAATAATCAAACAAACACGAAAACAAATAAGTGTTAGCAAAGTACCGATTTGGCTTGGTTAAAATATTTTTGGTTTAGCAATTATTGCAAAACGTTCTTGGTTATTTTTACCAAGCAAAAATTTGAATCCAAATAATTAAAGTGTCGTAATAAATGTAACCCTTTCCCTTATTTAATTGTAACAAATTTAATAGTATAGTTTTGACTTCTTTGATTTTAGCATTTAACTTTGCAGGCTCCATGCGAAGCGAGTCACTCGGTTGTAAATAGCAAAAAGTAATTTATTTCTAGCTGTTTAATTTTTTCAGTGTTAATTTTCGTAGAATCTGCGTTCCCATTTTATCGTGTCTACACCCATAAGTGCCTTTTTGCGCTGACCAGCCTACTCCAGCACTTTTTCGTTGCCTTCCACCAAAAACATTCAAATTTTTCCTTGCTTCCGCGTACTACCAGGTATTTTTTAGGAACCCAATAAATTTTTGGTTTCCTTGAGGATCCTAATCGAAATGACAAATAAACGTTTCGCAATTAGGCTACGGGTTTTGTGACGGTTTCTAACGGTCGTCTAAGTCAGCACTAAACTTGGGTTAATGGAACGGGTACTTTGGTCCGAATATGAACCTTATTTCTCAAGGATTCCTAGTTTCATGGAACAAATGGGCATTCGGCATTCAGAATCACATCCCTGTGAATTTAAGGGCGGGATACATTCTACAAATAGTTGAGTAAAGCCACACTTAAGCGAACTATAAACCATACGATTTAATGGCGCAGATAATACCGATAAACACAAGTAAACCCTAACTTTACGAGCCCTTAACTGGAGTGAGCGTAAATAACTCTGTTTACGTATTGTGACTATTTTATTGTGTTTTGTATGAGGAATATTCCATTATGTGATATTGTTTGCTTGGTTACATTAGTAAGTAACCAATTTACATTTTCTTTTGGTTGCTCTCCTTTCAAAAGTAGGAAAAATAATGCGATTGCAATTGTTTCCTGCTAGCATAATATAGTCGGATTTTTATCGCCTGCTACCATAGTTATCACGTTCTAACAAGTAGATATGTAAGATAATCGTTTGAGCTCAAGATGGCTGCGGCGTCTTTAGAATAGTTTTTTTAGAATGGTGTAAATCGTAATAAGTACGTGTGAAATTAATTAATTGGCAAATATCAACAGTGTGATTTGACAATATGATTACAGTGCATTTAATTATACAATAACGTTGACCTTACAATATAGCGTTAAGTAATACTAGGCAATACATAGGTATGTAGTTATACTCGGTTTTCGTAATGTATGCAACCTGATGCTGCCTCGGACCTCGAATAAAAATTCAAAAATTGACTACTTATCTTAAATGCTCGAAATAGCAAATTCGTGTGGTAGAGATATTGAGGAACAGGAGATGCATAAGACATCCCTAAAAAAAATTTTAAATAAATAAATAAAATAAATAATAAATATAAATATATATATTTAATAATAAGTATCTTCATCGAAGACAAATCCTCTCCGTCAAAACAATATTGTTTTGTATATAACGAAAACAATTTGCCTAGAAAGCAATCTTTATTCAAGTAAAATGTCGTTATTGAAGTAAAAATATATCTTGGGCTAAAGATATAAAATTAATCCAAGAAAATATTTACCTATGTTTAGGCAATAATATTTTCGCATTGGTATTCTTGGCTGAAGATATCGTTTTTTTCCGTGATACATAATAAATCAATGGATAGAGAGAAGTTTTAGTTAAGTCATCATCATCATCTCAGCCATAAGACGTCCACTGCTGAATATAGGTCTCCCCTTTAAGGGGGGGGGGGGGGTTTGCCATACGCGCCACACGTGGCAGGCGGTTTGACGCGCGCAGTTTTTTTTTGTTTATTGTTGTTTAGGCTTTCGGAAGATGCTGCTGCCCATCTCCCGGTATATTCCCTATTCCCTTAGCAGACTCCTACTGAAACCACGGGACGATATGGTGGGGGACAATTTTAAGGCCGGGCACCACCACGGCTTAGCTTTAGTTGAGTAAATAAATAGAAGTATTTGTTATGCGGTTATGCTAAAAACTTTAATTTATAATTGTAATAAATTCTCCTTCAAATCATCGTTAGAACTCCTTATGGCATTCCATGTGATCTCATAAAAAGATTCCACTGCCAAAGGTCTTTTATTTGACGGAGCCTGATAACATCTAACCGTTTAGAGTGCTGTGGAGATTCCCTTAGAGTCAACCGTTTTACTTGAATTTTACGACGCGTCTTATGTTTTTTCTTGGACTGAGCTTCTTTTATCATTCGTTGCGACATTTTTTCCGAGTATGATAATCAGGTTCTGTTTTTGTCACTTTGGTTGGGAATAATTTACGAGATTAAAAGAAATGCTGTGTCAGAAGAGCGGGGTGAAAAGCTAAAAGCTGAAGAAAATAGGTATCGCTATCACTATTTACGTCATATACACCACTTGGAATATCAAACTTGAAATTTTGAGGTAATTTTAACTAAATTAGTGGGGGCTTAGGGGATCCTGCATTCTCTGTAACTCTGGTGAACTTACCTGGCCCAGCATTCCGCAAAGTGGCCACATCCTTTAAGTTATTTAAAATTACCCCAAAGTCCACGGCTACGTATATTTATACCATGACGGTGACAAACAAGCATACCGCCCGCATGATGGTAAGTAGGTACCGTAGACTATAAAGGTATTAGAAGTTACAGGTATATCCTAGAGAGGATATTTTTAAATGCTAGAAATTTTCAGCCTTTAAAGTGAATTATTATTTTTGGATTTTATTTAGGTAATACGTCTACTTAATTCAGTTTTTCATTTAACTCATCTAACTAGACTCAAAGATGACAGACCTCTAGCGTGCACCATCTCTATAAGCGCTTCTAAATCGTCACTTTTTTAATTCTATCTCAAACGGAAGTGACTGGATTTACTCGTAAATTGGAACCGAGTTCCTGACGCACCGTTTAATTGAATACGACAAAAAATTCTCCACTGATTGAGAGTCAACCATTCGGAAACTTAATGAGTCGCATTAAAATTATTGGCAAAAAGACATTTTAAATATCCTTGAACATCAAGTTTAGAAGATGTCTTATCGGAATATTAACGTGTTTTCCATATCTCGGGACCATGGGGTCCCGGGCCTTTGGTAGGCATGCGTGGAGCCGAAGCCAACAGAGCATAGGCCCTTTAAAACAATTTAATATAAAAGTAAGGGATACACATGGTACATACCATCTCCGAACGCACAACATGATACATCCGGAGATGGTCCCCGCCAGGTGCAAAGACTATTGCAGTGCAGCACTTTTGTGCTGCGATGGGAACTAAGATCATAAGGCTATTGGTTTGAATGTTGGATGGACTGGATATCGGGCTATGGGAGGAGACTAGCGGACACCTGCCGTGACAATCAGTCTCAAAATTGTAAAAGGCAGGTGGTGACTCGCCAACTCATTGAGTGGGCCCCGCAATGGCCGCACGCACGGTGCGACAACGGCGCAACACTTGAGAGTGGCTGTGAGGTTGTCGAGAGGTGAGTCTGCGGTAGCCAGATCCCGGTGTTCCGTTCAAAGGCCGCCGGCGTCATGACATTTTACACCTGGAGCATAGGTCCCGCTCTTGCGACTCCACTCTTGCCGGCTAGTTAAGGCAAGCACGGAGGCGAGGGACAGATGGAAAGGGCCCTCTGGAATAGGGGTCCGCGGTGTCGCCACTCACCGTCAGCTCGCCACAAGCTGCCTCCGCGGGAACATTAACGTTATTATTATTTATGTTGTCGAATAGTAACAAAATAGCGTACTAGTAGTACACTAGTAGCTACTAGGTAGAGTAGCAGTGCAGCTGACATTTCCTTTTACATTTTGGGTACCTAACTTTAAGGGGCTTTCGCACAGAAGGCGCAATTGACTTGAGCTTCAAAAAGTTTTTAGGCTGTGCTGCTTTACTATATAAGTTACTCTTTGTACATACTATGTACTTAACAGACATGCGTTTACCGCCTCAACAATTCCAAAATGCAGTTTAGTATACTAGTTTTAATTACATATCAGACTTGGTACTATGATACAAATAGTATAAATCCAACAAAACTGTATGTATAACAGTATAGATAATTATCGGCCTTGTTTTATTCATTCATGCTCTATACTTCTACATTCAGGTATATTTTCCAAACCACGTTAGCAATATCCATTAAAACTTTTACCGCACACGTGCGAAAACAATTTTATTACGTAAGGAAATTCGCATCCTTTAATCCTGCGGTCCCCCTCAAACGGGGTATTTTTCATTTATATTAAAATCTCCCCTATGGGAACAATTTTCAACCCTTTCTGAACTTCCTTCTTTGATAAATGTGCGGCTTCTTTGATGTATGAACGGGAAAACTTACCTACTTTCGTTGCGCTGTTATTGGTAAGAAATTTATTCCACTTTCAACAATAATTTACTCATGAGAAAAATAAAGCACGACAACAATACATATATTTATTAGTTAAAATAATTTTAAATTATAGAGGAATTAAGATTTATTTTAACGGTTAACGGATACACAATCAGCCGAAAAATGGCCCCACAATAGTGCCGTAAGAACAACTGTACGGCTACCATGGGTTTGACATTGACATTTTTCGTTAACGAGCAACGAATTTTCTATCTGTGCATCTCGTCTACACTAATATATTACAAGCAAGAGGAAAGATTGAATACTCGATACTCGTTCTCGAAAACGTCAATGTCATAACTCATGGTAAGCGTACTGGTGCGGTATTTTCCCTGTCAGTCTTATTTCGGTAAAAGACTGGCCGGTTATAAATTTTCACGAGCAATATTATCAGTAAATCTTGTTTCAGTCTTTACCTCCTTACATTGATGCTCGAAGGGTTAACCACAGGAGGAGGTTCTCAATTTGTCGGAATCTTTGTTGTTTGCTTATTGTAAGCAATTTTTAGGTACGCTTAATTGAGAGTTGGACCCATGGTCATCAGGTCAGGATCTGATGATGGGATCACACTTATAGTGATCTGAGTATAAGTAAAGTTTTATACAATAGTTCGGGCAGTTGCTCTTGGGTGTAGCCTAAGTGAAGTCGGTTCTTTTTTTTCTTTTATTATTTATGCTATTGTTTATGCTCCGTGAATTGATTCCCGCCTAACTGAGTTTTGTTTCAGTAGCGTACACAAAACACAAATTCACAAATATTTTTGTGCACGGAGTAAGGATTTATTGACATATCCAAAGACATAACTGTAAGTGATACCTGCGCCATCTGCCCGTATTTTTGCGTGTTAATACTCATTAGACCATATTCCATCCTGACCATTAGCAGAATGAAAATATCCTTGGGGCCTACTCCGATAGCACATTAAGGGAATTGCCACTCGAAATAAGCGATATCGCCTAAACTATTTACATGTAAATAGCCTCATTTGCGATTCCATGTTTTTAAGGTGTTTTAAGGAATGAATGAGATTTGCGGTAAGTATTAGAATTGTAACAAGTGGTTTTGTCAAATGATGAAATCAATATTAATAAAATCGAGACAGAAAAAAATCTAAATTGAAAATCCTTTGGCAAATGTTAAAAATTTGGCCCGGCAGTATTTAGCCGTCCGACTTTCAATCCAGAGGTCTCAGGTTCAAACCCCGGCTGGTACCACTCAGTTTTTCGGAACTTATGAACGGAATATCATTTGATATTTACCAGTCGCTTTTTGGTGAAAGAAAACATCTTAATGAAACCGGACCTAATACCAAAAAGGCCTAGTTTCCCCTCTGGGTTGGAAGGTCAGATGGCAGTCGCTTTCGTAAAAACTAGTGTCTACGCCAATTCATGGGATTAGGTTGTAAAGCGGACCTCAAGCCGGGATAACCGCTAGGAGGAAGAAGAAGAATCAGGCCAGTAGACTACTTTTCAATACTGTAAAATCGTATGCCACTTTGAAACACAACTTCTGTAAGAAAATGCATTGGTGGGTTAAAAACTACTCAAAACCGCACTTCACTCGAAAACTCCAATACCGTTTATTAAACTAGCTTCAATGCTTTAAACTTTTGCAGCTCAATTCAATTCCAAATTGAAATACCCTTTTTGGACTAAGAGCTGGATACGTCAAATACAACACAATAATGATAGCAACAAAACCCGTCTGCTTAGATTGCTGTACTATCCTTGTTGCTTAGATCCGGGCATCTAGCAGCTTTTAATGGGAGGTCAGAGTGACAGTCTAGCAATAGCTAAAACTACTGACGTTGTCTCAGTTATTAAGGACAGGCATTTAACATTAGAACATAAAACATTGCGTATTATTAAAGAACCAAAAACAGTAGGCAACTAACTATAAATTACAGTATACTTTGTTCGGGACTACTTTCCCCCAACAGGAACTTTTGTCAATGACAATGATAATTTAAATATTTATATAATTGATCTATTGCATCAAGCTTATATCTCTAGGATTGGTTTTCTTGAGATGATTTGCATTCTTTGTCCTCCACCACTTTACAGCTGCCAGATGGTCAGATCTAGAAATAATCATAGTATAGCAAACTGACTAGATGGGTTTTCTTGCTCTCATTATTGTGTCATTTCTGACGTGGCTCGCTCTCCGTCTATTTGGCTTAGCACACCTTCATAATACGTACCTCGTATCGTGGGAAAAATTGCACTTTAAAGTCGACTTAAGCATCTGTCCCACTTCGAAACGTAGGGTATGAGTGAAAGGGAACATAGATTAGTTTTGTATCGTCTCGAATGTCGTTATTGTATTGTTGTTAAGCGTAGAGCATACAAGCTGAAAGGTAATTGAATTGAAAAAAAACTAAAATAAGGTTATTTTCTTTAAAAAAATTACGAATCCAGACGCAGGAACCATACGGATAATAGATGGTGTATTCTTTAATTTAAACGTCCCATGCACGACTTGATAATACCCAATAGTTGACACCCTGCATTTATTTATATTGACTTAAGTTTACAAATGATATGTACTGGGAGAGTGACGAGCATTCGGACGTTTACTTTGACTGTCTCTTTGTTTCTTTGAATGTTCGTCGGTAATATCATCTGCGCCACCCAGGCTGTTGCGGTCGGTACCTGTTGGTACTAATGTAAATTGGCGTACTTATTCCTCCTCCTTGATTCGTGTTCCTCAGTACTGAGGGTCGTGACCTCTCTTCTGCATCACTCTCTCTCGTGCGATCTTTCTCCATCTGTTCCTGTCTCTGGCGGCGTGTAGAGCGTTGTGAAAAGTAGAGTCAAGAACGGTGCGGATCTGGTCAGACCAACGTATAGGGCAAGTGGAAAATAGTATTTTACTGCACAAAATTATATCATGTGTACTATTCCTTACTGTAAAAGAGTTCACTTGAACCAGGTTGTATCGACATTTCAGTTACCGTAGTGCAGTAGCACATAACGGCAAACTTTCCAATTTCCACTCCGCGTTTGCATTTTCGCCCTATTGAATGCATGCAGGCAGCAAACGGCAACTTTGCGCATTCAATGTTTGGCTCCTTGAGCATTTGGATCGAAATACTTTACGATTACTGTTCTGTTTGTAGATTGTAGTTTGGCAAACAACAAGTCAGCCTTAATGAAAATTCCTGGAGATTTTCTAAGTTAGCAAATACGAGCATATTTAATAACTGTAAAAGTGGAATCGAGAATTGAATATCATGCATGGGATTTATTTTTTCCTCGAGATTTTTCGTTTCGTCGATCTAATAAATGTGCATTTAATATGACTTTTGGAATTTATGGGACTTTTATTGATAAAATCGTTCATGCAGTAACAACAAATTCGTTTCAAGACGGCGCGGTTTACGAAAACACAGGAGTGGAGTATTCACCAGGACCTTCCAACCTTCTGGATACCGTGATAAGTGAGAAGAAAATTTGGGCAGGATGTAATTAGGAAATTACTGAAATGGTCAGCCATAAACATGAAATTTGTTCTGAGGAAAAAATTTGATGCTCGGTATGGATTAGGTTAGGTTAGACTTTCGCAGGCGAACTGATTTTTGTGCGAGCGCCGGGTGGAACGGCGGGTCCCAGCGACTCGATCAAAATGTATAGACTTGTATGAATCTGTTTTGGACGCTCGCCACGCCGCCGTGGGCATCAAGTCTACGGCCTTAGTCTCTTTGTTCCAAATAATAAGACGATACAAAAGAGAAACATTACACATAATTGAAAACTTAATCTTAATACCAACTGACTCACACTGACTCACTGTCAAGTGCTTGGATAATAACGTATTTGTTATGCAAAGTGACTGATTCACGATGTTTAAACGATTGTTTGGATTCGAAGAAGTGGAACTATAACAGACCTGATATACAATTCTGTCACACAGATAATCAGCAAATGGATATTTTTTTTATAAATCGCGTCTTGTTTCGTTTGTCGCATTACACGCAACGTGGCTAATTTTAAAACACACAAAATGGCTGATAGCGTACTGTAACTAGCCTACATAATTTAGTTGGTTTCTTTACTGTATTTTCCTAACTACCAGTTGGACCTTATTATACCGTGAAAAAGAGTCCGAAAGAGACCGCTACGGATGTGCATTAATAATCTTTTAAAATATAAAAAAGCGTACATGATGGTTACTCACATAAGCATTTTGGCTCTCATTAGAATTTCAAACCTAGTCGTTAATGGACGGAGTGAAGTGCACCGCATATGCACTAAAGCGCTACCATGGAGGGCAGGGATTGCTACAAACCAATTGGGACACCGTTTCTAAGCGCCATGCTTAGCAAAGTTTCACTTACGTTGTGGTTTCATAAAACCACACATGTCTTATTTAATTTTTTAACTAATCTCTTAATAACACTTATGCAAAATAGGTATTTTTTGTAAGTTGATGACACTATACATTCATACTCTCATGTAAACACATTTTCATATGAATAAAGGAAGTAGCGAAATTAACGCCTGATAAAACTGAACAAGCAATCGTCGAGTAAAGGTCGAGTAGCAATTTGTTGCTTCATGTCGAGAAACACATTAATTTTGGAAGTATCTTTTAACTCACAGATAACCTCAACCACTAGATAGATCATAAGTACAACTCGAGGTCACCACGCATAGGTGCTTCCGTACTAATTTTGTATGAGAGCGCGACCGCTTATTTCAGTTGAGTTATCGTTTTTGATCATTACTCATGTGAATTAAAATCTCCACAAAAGTCAAGTTACAGAGGTGAACCTGGATTGTTATACTACAAATTGGTGTAGAATATTAAGATGTGCTGTTTGAATCGTCGAAATTTACGAATAAAATTACGCTTATTTGCGGTGACCTCGTGCTCCCTGTAAAAACTTAATGATGAGGTGTCTGGGTTTGTGCTTTAATTTAATATTTTTTACGCATCACTTTTACCTTATGAAACGCTTTGTTCGTCTTTGGTATTATCCCTAATACTCTGATTTTCTTTACATCGGCATCTCTTGGCGCCTTTTATTTCAGAAAGCTTGTGTTGTCGTCATAATTTCGATACTTTATGTATCTTGACCGAAACCCTCAATTTGTAGAATTTCCCGAGGGGAATACATTTTTCGCAGAATAACTGGCAATTGTTTGAATGTCGAATAATATTTCTAAAGTGCCGCAATTTGACTCGCTTTGAGTAACATCTAAACATGACTAATTATTTAAGAAGTGATAAATTGATAATTGAGTGTACTAGAGTCCGACCAAGGTAACTCGGTCTTTGCTATAACGGTAGTTCCACATTTTGGCACTGATAAGTCCTTGTGGAGCATGACCTGACTATAATAAAAATGTCTTTTTCACAGGAAAGAGTTTTAGAATTTAAACGTTATTCCTGCTCAATAATTGTGGGCAGAGTTAATTCCTATAGGACGCAAATAGTAGTAGGTAGTAATTTCTGGAAACGTCCAGAAACTAAACGATAGAAGAAATTGGCGCTCCTCTGACTTCTGAACTGACATATAAGTAAAACTTACATTTAAAAACATATGTATTGGACATTCATTTTCTTATTACCTATACCTACCTAATAACATTGATTTATTATGTATTCTACTATACACGGTGCTTGTGAGCATTGCGAGGGAGCAATTTAACAGCGTATTCCTGATCGTAATTGGAGACTAAAATGTCGTACAAACTTTTCTGGAATTTGCCTAGTTTCAGAGTTATTTATTACCAATTAAATAAAAAAACTTTGATTATCGTAACTCAGTGAATAACGCTTTATTGATAGAGATTTCACTCTTTATGGGGTCTAGTCTAGACATCCTTATTGACAGATATCAAAATGCGAAGGAATACTTTTCGTGAACCATTTTTTACGAATAAAAATGTACCAATTTATTTTAGTCGTTAGTTTTATCAATAATATTTATTTTTTTATGTTCCAAAGCATTTAAAAAAATTGAAAAAAAAGGCAAAAAAAAAATTTTTTTTTCGGCAAAATCGACCTAACTTCATTTAACATTTTTTACTCCTTATGACCTCAGGAATTCGTGGTTAAAATCTCTCGCAATGCTCACGAGCACCGTGTATATCTAGATCAAGTTTTGTGTACCATGTTTGGCGGTTGCCAGCTGTGACAGAATCAAAGAGTAGTATAGACTTGTAGTGATTTTCTTCAACTTTTAAGACAAAAAATCTTAGGGATATCATCTCCCGTTACTCAATGCCTAATTGTACTGCTTCCAAGTAAAATGTCTCTAATTAAAAAGAAACATTACGTATTTTAAAAAATAACTTAGTTAAGAAACATGAGACGACCATACCACCAGATAAACATCGTTATAAACTCCTGAGCACGGCTTTGCATACACTTTTTGCAATTAATCACGGCAAGCTGCCCTTATCCGGGATCTTGGTTTATCTCACGACTTGGCAGTAAGTTACAAGAGACAGCGTTTTAAAAATATTTATAACGGGTTACTCACGTAATTTTTGACGATTTTTGCTCGACATGTTTTGACAAAAATTACGTGAGTAACCCGTTATAAATATTTTTAATATGTTAGAGCCTCACGAAAGTTTTATAGACAGCATTTTACAAGTTTTTACTTAACTTGCCGTTTTCATCAAATCTTACAAGTTAACTACTTTTGGTTTAGTAGATACCGTATTCTAATTTTCAAATACATTCAAAACACATCCTATCTCAAACAACTCAAACACAAAACAAAATAATCAACCAAGATTGAAGTTGTATTGGAGTTACATTGCAAAAGATAAAAAAAGAAAAGATAAAAGATATTTATTTTTCAATTTAGGCACATTACAATGCACTTATGAACGTCAGAGAGAAAAGAAACTACCACCGGTTCTAACCCTACACCTCTGACCCGAGATGTATTACTTATTACCGGCAAGAAACTCGGCGGGACTTAATTTTTTCGAAACAGTAGTACTAATACATTATAGATACTATATACAATAATGCGTAGTTTTTCAAGAAGGCATATCAAAACTGCTTGAGAGACAGACATGTACCTGCCTATTGTGTAATTAAAATGAAAAATAAAAATAAAATCCAAATCTGACTGCTTCGCAATACGTTTGATATTCTTTCTTACTTGAACTGTGTCCTCTAAATGTTAGATGATGATGTTGCAGCTAGCTGTATTGCATTGCGTATTGCGTAGTTAATGCAATGGCTTTGTAAATACAATTGTTGAAGATGGGTCGTGTTTTAATGTTAGAATATGGAGTTGAAATATGTAGTATAAGTTGGACGACAATACAATATTATGATAACATGGAGGCGATCTGATAATTTAAACATCAGGGTCGGTCTTAGGAATTCTATAATAAAAGAACGACATGTCATGGGATTGAGTTTATTGGAAATAACAGTTGTCATTAAAAGTTTGTATCAGAAATAATATCTCGCGCGCGAGATAGACTACCCGTCTCTTTCCAATTGACACAGTCAGAAAAGGACGGATAGACTATCTCGCGCGCGAGATACTAACGTGTCAATCATGTGCTAGGCGTGCAGAGTAGAGATATTCTCGTGTTTTATCCCTCGAATTGGCTCTAAGTTACGAGATGTAGCGTTTTTTGTACTTCGTTGACGACAAACAAGTATTTTTATAATCTAAGCGAGATTTATCGTTTTTATTAGCACGTCGGTGGCAAATAAGCATATAACTTACTTGGCTGTAAGCGAACATCTTATCTAATGGCTTGTTGTAAACCCGGATGCTGTCACGTGCATGTTTCTGATATTGAAACTGAACATTAAAAAAAAACATACATACTGAAAATAGAAATGGCTATAGGGTAGACGGGGGTGAATCGGATCGCAGGGTGTAACGTGATGGACCCAACGTGCCATGCGTGTGGGAAGGTACCGTAATCTAACTTTAAAATACTTAAACAATACATTAGAAACACAATCTATCTCAAACATAACTCCAACACACAACAAATAATCAACCAATATTGAAGTTGTATTGAAGTTGAATTGAAATAAATTTCAAGCAAATACTGATATTTCTGATTCAGACGTTTAGGCATTAGCTTAGCTGTATTTCGTGGTTAATGCATTAGAGTTTTATTGAAGTTGCATCGTTTCTAAATGCGTTAAAGTTAGAATACGGCCCACGGTCAAACCTAACATGACTGTCCGTGGCTATTGGGCCCGCGATACATACAGCCTTGGCCAGAAGTGTTGAGCACCAATGCGATTTTCATACAAAACTGGAAAGTTTAGTCCATCGTTTCCATCTTTGTTTAAGTTATTTTGTCAATTAATTTAAACTAATAGGCATGTTTTGTTGAAGTTATTAGTAACCACATAGAATATTTGCAATATGTCGCACCGACTTAAATTTACATTTTTGGTACCTTCTGTTTTCATATTTTTTAAGTACCTTGAAAGTGTTATTAAGTGAAGTTTTCTATATTTATAAATAAAATATAACATTTACCGTTACCGTACATTGTTAGGATAGGGAAATAATGCTTAACATCAAAATTGTAAACAAAAAACACCTATGCTCAACACTTCTGGCCAAGCTGTATAAATATGTCAAAAAATCTATTTAAGCTTCATCCGTTTAACCCTGCGACCCGATTCACCTTGGTCTACCCAGTGTTGAGTTATATTTACAAATACAGCTAGAATTTACAATTTTTTTCGTAAAATTATTGTTTCTTATGACTTGTGCATTTTGCTGTATTTATGCACTTAATGCAAAGCACGCCTCGGTGCATCACAGCTGCTAAGCGGGTATCATATCGATTTAAATGCATTCTGCATGTTAAATTAGAAAAATCTTGTGAGTGAACGACCATTTTTCATGTAAAATATTAAATTATGTAAATTATTGTTTGTAAGCCCTTTTTAGATTTCCGTACCAATTAAAACTGCTTTAAGTTAGGAAAATATTTTTAGTATGAAAAAATATATACTGCCTAGTTTTCTAATTATGGAAAATTTTATTGTGGGAAATGAATAAATAGGTTGCCTCGCGGACACTGAAACTACGCGTCTTCATTACTCTGAATGATAGGTATGCAGGGACACTAGATTTAGACAGTATTAATACCTATCTATCTAGCTTACCTAATCTTATCAGTTCATGTTTAGCCCGCTAAGTCTAAGAAGCCGTGGGGTGCCCGGCCTTAGAATTGTCCCCCACCATATCGTCCCGTGGTTGCAGTAGGAGTCTGCTAAGGGAATATAACCGGGAGATGGGCAGCAGCATCTTCCGAAAGCCTACAAACGATAAACAAAAAAAAAACCGCGCGCCAACCCGCCTGCCAAGCGTGGCGCATATGGCAAATCCCCCCTTAAACGGGAGGCCTATGTTCAGTGGACGTCTTATGGCTGAGATGATGATGATGAATACCTATTTATCTAACTTACCTAATCTTATCAATTCATGAGATATAGCCCGCTAAGTCTAAGATATAAGTACTTGTTCTGAGATAGAACTTGTATCTCTTCACAATTTTATATGAAGATTGCTTTTCATTCTTGGTACCTTTGATATATTAATAACGTGGTTCTTGGTAAAGATATAATACAAAGTCATTTCATATTGCCTTTGATCACAAAATATTGACAAAAGTTCATGAAAACCTAATCATCAAAAAGGAACAAGGAAATTATAAAGACTTCCAATACAATCTCTACAAGGTGAATTTAGGACCGTAATGAACCACAAAACTTTTTTTCTACTCGTATCTGTGTATTAGGACTTTATAGACCAGACTTAAACCTTATACATTTAAATGTTGGATAGTCTATGGCACTTCCGGGATCATTAAATAGATTTATTAAACAACCCGCCCCTAAACTAAAATAATTTTGAAAAGAGAATGTCATTCACATTTCGGTAAAATGTGTAGAGTTTGTCCTGAAAGAAAAGTGTCATGGTTTATATGGGAGCTAATACATTGTACGACACTTTTCTTTTCGGACAGACTCAACTTTATAATTTCCGAACGTACTTAATCTGTCAAAGGACCCCGTACCTAAAGTATGGAAAATGTGGTTTCAGTTAAATATTCTGAGATTTTGATATAATATAGATTTTAACGTCTTGAACAAAAGTCTCTATGGGGGCCACCACTGTTGCCGAGTCCCTTTCAGACACGGAAAAAAATGTGTGATAGCAAAGTACCAATTTGGCTCGGTTAAGATATTTTCGGTTGCATACAATCAAGACATATTTAAAACATGGAATAACGCTTTGTTAATGACAAACAAGCAATTATTGCTAAATATTCTTTGTTATTTTTACCAAACACTAATCTAAATCCAAATAAGTGTCCTAGTAAACATAACCCTTACCAGATTCCCTTATTTATTTTTAACTAATTTAATAGTATAGTTTCACATACGTACGTTAGCCAAGTTGACTTCTATGATTTTAGCAACGAACTTTGCAGGCTCCATGCGAAGCGAGTCACTCGGTTGTAAATAGCAAAAACTTATTTATTTCTAGCTGTTTCATTTTCTTAGTGGAGCTACGACTGATTTTGTACCAGATAAAAAATCACTAATTAGTGCAATTACCAACTATTTATTTAAACAATTGACATTAGATTGTACCTATATTGCGATATTTGCGATAAGCTGGCCATTTCACAAAAGATAAAATGACTGCAATGTCAACTTCAAACGTGCGTCATGTGCACTTCTTTCATTTTATCCGTTATTAACTTAGAGCATTTGACTTACCGGAGCGGCCATTGACAGGCGTTCCCCTCTGCCGAAAAAATATGACCAGTCGTCATACTCATTCATAGATATAGGATAAAAGGTATAGACGGGGCATGGTAATAGTAATACCACGATAGAACGGAATGGCCTTATTACACTTTCAATAGGTACGGCAGAGAGGTGCTATTATCGTTGGTCCTTGTCATAGTTCCTATTACCCTCCACGCGTTACTTCTAGCAGTGGAGGGTCACAAACAGATATAATTCGCGATTTCTTCACGAATTTCTGTGATTGCTACGATAAAAGCTGTTATTTTTCCTAGAAAGTTGTGTAGGCTAAGGAAAACAATGGTAAAAAAAATTGGGTTTATCTTTAAATTCTGTATCATGCCTTTTCTTGTTTCTCGATTTCGAAATCATTCTGTATAAAGGCGCGTGTTCTTCTATTGTTTAAGATTGTGCCGCTTTTTGACATTTAGGGAGACCTCTGAGTTACCGCAAAGTTCGAAAATCGACAAAACGTTGGCTCCGTCTCTATTGCTCTTACATATACGAAAGAGAGTGATGCAAATAGACGATTCGATGAACCAAGTGCTTCGCGGTTATAGGCCTGATCGCTATTATTAACGTTTTGCTGTACAAAAAAAAACATTTCTTCAACGACGAAGGCTACCTAACCATCTCTATTACTTATAGTAGTTATAGTCAATTATAGCATTTTCCATTTGTTATCGATTCCAAGGTTTTTCGCTCACATGACTTGAAGCTAGGTACAAAGATATCAATTTACATGGCTGTTGTGTTGCCTAACATCTTATATTCTTCTGAGACATGGACCGTATACCGTCGTCACATCCGCGTTCTAGACCGATTCCACCTAAAGTGCCTCCGTAAAATCTTAAACATCCGCTGGTCCGACCGCGTTCGGAACACTGAAGTTTTACGGAGAGCCAACGTTGGTGGTATCGAAGTCTACCTCATGAGGCGACAACTTCGTTGGAGCGGTCATGTTTCAAGGATGGCAGAGGCTCGTGTGGCAAAGCGCATCTTTTATTCCGAACTGGAGGTGGGCAGGTTTAAGCAAGGCGGACAACTCCTCCGGTACAAGGATGTGCTTAAGCGCCACATGAAAAACTGTGACCTCAACCTATGGCAATGGGAAGAACAGGCTACCAACCGTCCAAAATGGCGGACACAAATTCAGCAGAAAACTGCTGACTTTGAATCTCGCCGACTAGCAAAACTTGATGTTCGGCGAGATGAGCTGAAAGCCCGACCACCTGCGGCTATCATATACAACTATCAAAATGGTGTACTCACATGTCCATTATGCGCACGAGCCTTTGTAAACAAGATCGGCTATGTGAGTCACACAAGGGCGCATGAGCGCCAGCAATCCCGGAGTTGAAGCTGTCGCCGTGGCCGAAACCGGCCGGGAGTAAATATAAATATATATTATTACTGGACCGCGATTAGAATGGGATTAGAGTTGACAGATTTGCCATATGCTTACGTCAAAATTTGTATGGGTTGACAGCTAACTCAATCCCATTCTCATCGCGATTCAGTAATACCTACATATATGTGTATAATATAAAATATTATTATTTATTCAGATATAGGTACATTACATGTACCAACGCAACGAGATTCCAAAAAAATACCGAAAAATAAAAATAAAATTATTACGGTTGTGTTCTTAATTAATTAAGATCGTTAGGATACTAACAAGCAAGAAAGTAAGCAAACTAAATATATTTCACATTCATTTAGTATGTTTTTCACATATTTGCATAATTCTGATGCTATTAATGCGTTGATATCAAGTACGTTATATCACACTCTTTATGTCGGTTAAAAAGGAACCTTACTTACGCTGAACCAAGGTTCAAATTGAAGTTTTAGGACTGTTGCAAAATTTATTTTTTGTTCTAGTTTCAATTAAGACGGGCTCCTGTTTTGAATTTTAATACAATATGTTGTACAGCATACAAAATGCTGGCACCAAATACCAACACGAAATTTTAGAAATTAATAAGTGGTAACATCGTAGCATAGACTTAAAGATTATATGATAGACGGCCATAGTCAAAGAACTTTTTGAAGCTCAAGTCAATTGCGCCCTCTGTCCGAAAGCCCCCTAACGATACCGAAAATGTAAGAGGAAATGTCACCTGCACAGCTACTCCACATAGTAGCTACTAGTGTACTACTACTACGCATTTGTTACTAAGTGGAGTAGCAGTGCAGTTGACATTTTCTTTTACATTTTCGGTATCTTTAGGGGGCTTTCAGACAGAGGGCGCAATTGACTTGAGATTCAAAAAGTTCTTAGGCTGTGCTGCTCGTATAATAAGTTACTCTATAATCGCAGTGTCGTCCCGTTTTGCTTTAAGATTGATATACCTACATAGGAAATGGCGTGTCAATGAACGGAATTCAACATGCTTCGCGTCCTTACTTTATCAACAATACCGGGGCCCCCTTGAAAACTGCAGAGCATTATTATAATTGATGAAGTTGCTGACATACTTAACACGGGGATCCGGCGATCCCTATAAATTCCTGGTTCCTTCAACGATCGAAGCTCAAGGTAACTTGGGTGTTAGAGTGCTAGGTAGTGTGTTGGCCGAGTTTTAGGATAAACAATCTTTTATTATCAGGATTATTAGAAATGGTTACAAAAAGTGCTGAAGTCACTGACTTGTGCAGGTCGTTGTGTGTGCGAGGCGATTGTGATTAATTTGTTTGAATTTAATATTTGCGGTATTTTATCATATGTGAAAACTGAAAAAATGTAATTAAAGACACTTATTAAAAAAATATGCTAGAAATCATACTTTATAGTAGGTATACCTATTACTAAAACTAGTAAGTGTTAATTTAATTTTACTTTGTGTAAATCTATACTATTAACTGTGTACTGAACAATGCTATATATCTAACTATTTGTAAAAACAGTAAAAATACATTTGGAGTTGTATACAATGCAACAATATGTATATCTTATATAACAACTGACACATTTACCAAATGGTCCCTAAGGGCGGCCACCGATTATCAATCCGCCTGCAGTCCGACTGACGATATCGGCCTGTCAGTTGTTCGGAGCCGGAAATGTTTTGTTCTAACGACAGGCCGAGATCGTCAGGCGGACTGCAGGCGGACTGATAGTCGGTGGCCGCCTTAAAGACCACATTGGCTACTCCTTCATATATAGGCATGTAACTTGCACGAACTTGGCCACTTTTCTCCCACTTATAGAAAACTACAATAAATTCTCCAAGTTGTAAGCCCGACGGAACTCGACGACCAAATAGTTCATAACTTCATACATACAGCTTCATACAAACTCGGGTGCACTCAGGTGATTATAGGTGCGCTTATCTGATATAGAAGTTGGGAAGTTTTAGATCTGTTTGTTGATGTAGTAGTAGTCTAACAAATGTGCATACAGGGTGCCTCTGTCAACGTACGTATAATTCTAGACATTATTTTAATAGTATGATGAAAATTGTGGCAAACAAGCGCGCGATCCGCCTGATGGAGCGGTTACAAGTCACAACAGTCTGTAGTTTCAGGTGTGTCACATGTGCGTTGATATTACGTTTGAAATTTTTAATGAGAATTTCTTCGATCGTTTTTTTCAGCAGGTGGCAGCATAGTGGCGAGAAGGTTTAGCTGTCATAATCCACCAATCATGTTTAATCATATTTTTTTCTTGTTGAATATTAACAGCTCCTCTCAAATAGTTATTTGTGCAACAAGAGAGGAAAGTTGGTTTTTCTTGCGAGTGTTGATTTTGAGTCCCGAGTAAGCGAAAGATCCGAAAGATCCTATAATTAATTTTGAATCTTGAGCGTAGCGAGGGATCTCAAGAACACGAGATGTAAAAAAAACTTTCCTCTCGTGTGACACATACAACTTTTCACCTCAGTAGTGAGAACATATTAAAGTTAAAAAAACACATTACTATAGTAACTAAATTTCTCCGTAGTTTTTTTGCCGTCATGTACAAGTAATGTACAAATCTTTGTCTACCATGTCTGACCAATATCTCTCAGTTGCTTAAAGGTTAGCTGGAAGAGATCCCTTAAAGGGATAAGTTCGCCTTTGTACACACTTACTATATTTTTGTTGGTCATGTACTTGTTTTGTGCAATAAAGTGTTTTACTACTACTACTACATTTATTTACATTCCTTAGTAAAAGGCATCATCATTATGACGAAAAGCTTCTAGATACAAAATTTTACTCCCTGGAGTGACGAAAGTCGCAACTTTCCTCACTCCCTGGAGTGAGGAAATTAGGCTTGTTCAAACTGCTGAGGTGAAAAATACTTTTCGCCACGGTGCTACCACCTGGTGATAAAAGCGACCATGGAAACCTTCTTTTGTATTTTTTATTAGCAATTATGTTTAGCAAACTATTATTATAGGTACCTACATTAAACGACAATAATAATACTGCCTATTATTAGTTCTTAAATACATAGATACGATCAGGTCCTAAAATAAAAATGAATGATTGCTATTGAAGTAAATTGAGCCATAATCATTTCAGAGAACGGATGGGGAGTTTCCCGTAGACAGTAAAATAATTATTATTTACTAATGCTTCCATCTAAATACTAAAAAATAAAAGGTTTAAACAATCACGTCTATATAAAGTGGCCTTATAAGGAAATTAGGCTTTTAGATAGGAAAAAGTATTAAACATAAACTCATAATAAAACCAGTTTTAATAGTAATCGAAAAAGTTTTTTATATTGCGAAGTAAAATTTTGTATAACATTTCAAGTACCTAACCGATATGCATTTTTTTTGTGTGGAAGCCGCCGTCCCAGCTGGCCCATGCCCTATACAAAACCATTTTTTTTCGCGTGAAAAATTTAATTTTTAAGTGTTAATTAGAAAACGATACCAATTTTGCCCT
This sequence comes from Pammene fasciana, assembly GCA_911728535.1. Lineage (NCBI taxonomy): Eukaryota > Metazoa > Arthropoda > Insecta > Lepidoptera > Tortricidae > Pammene > Pammene fasciana. The sequence goes on along the minus strand of OU452276.1, from coordinate 18,498,041 downwards.
TAAACGGATCACCAGGCATTTTTGTTACAACTTGTATACGGTTGAAAAAACACCCTGCATACGAGTTGCTGTAACAAGATGGCAGGTTGAAGAATGGCAGTCGGGTTTTCAGTTCGGTGTGAAAAATGACGATCGTGTAAACGCGCGCTTATGTGTGCGCTCAATACATTATTTACGTTAAAACAATTTCGGATGGCTTCCTACACGAACCTGTCAGAGCCATTCTTTACTTACAAATCGTCATTTGTTATTTCCTGTGTTGACTGTCATTTGTCTTCGACCCATTTAATAAATAAGTTTTTGACATACATTTTAGATACAAGCTTTTAACGGTGACTGGTAAGTAATTATGCTCGTTGTTAATCACCTGTTTACATTTTTAACCGACTTCAGAAAAAGGAGGAGGTTCTTAATTCGACTGAATTTTATTATCATTATTTTTTTTATAATTTTTTTTGTATATATATATATTACTTGATAATGAATGATAAATGATAATCGAACGGGTATAACCCCGAGAGGGTCCCATTGTCACCAATGCGGGGTCTGATGATGGGATTCTGGAGAAATCGAGGGCTCTTCAACTATTATATGCACACCTATAGTGATTTCACTATTTATTACAGCAACTCGGCCACTTCCTCTTGGAATAGCGGATCCTAAGTGAAGTCGGTTCTTTTTTGTTTAAAATTATTGTAGGTACCTTAATTGCTTTTGTGATAGGGGCCCATATTTTAACTTCGAATGTTTGTACACACAACGCCTCACTAGGTATACACTTTTGAACCTTATTCCGCTGTAATAACGTTCAAAAGTGTATACCTAGTAAGGCGTTGTGTGTACCTACTACAAACTACAATGCCAAAAGGGGCATCAGTACCTATATTTTCAATCATTCATTTTTTTTATACTCATCGTTTTGCAGATGATGAGGCCACCCAGTAAGAAAAATATAGCCCGTCCCTAGTTTATTTATTTATTTAATTTCGGTAATTCCTCAAAACGGCTTCTCCAATTTGGTTGCATTTTTCAGCTAAAGTCAGGTAACAAACCAGCAAATGGATTCCAGCCTCGGGAAGCGTATAATATATTGGTGTCATTACTTAAGAAACGAGAATCAAAATATAACTTAAAATAACTTGTTTTTGTTACTTACATTTTAGTTTATTATATTTTTCTGATTCTTTATATAGGTACACTTTCAAAGTAATGCCCGGGCATCCAAATCTCTGTTATCTTCAGTACAACACAAACAAAACTCAATATGTTATTTTTTACGAGGTCCTTTCTCATATATGAGTACCCAATCTCAGCCCTACATCAAATATGCAAAAACACATTCAAAGATGTAGACAAACTTCTTTATTCCGTTGGGAATACTGCAGGGGCCCTATTTGACTTGACAAATTTGGCATTTTCGCCAACATAATGGCTGCTCTACATGATGGGCCATCATAAGGATGCAGCTATACGACGGAACGAGATCGCAATATCGTAGTAGTAGTAGTAGTAGTAAAACACTTTATTGTACAGGAAAACACAACAGAAATATATAACACAGCAAATATGTACAAAGGCGAACTTATCCCTTTAAGGGATTTCTTCCAGTTAACCTTTGAGCAGTTGAGAGAGATTTGAAAGAGCTAGGCAGACTTGGGTACCGTACGATACGAAATAACGAGTTGTATTATAAATTGTGATCTAACTAGGTATTAACTATGAAATAGGTAGATACACAGTTTGGTATCATAATCATACATAAATAGACTTCTTACATAACATATATATTTATATATATACTATAAATACATACATACATATAGATATACTACATATATAAAATAAATTGAACGTAAAATTATTATTACCGCAAATATCTCACTGTTTGGATTCGTTTGAGAGCCACAACTTATTTAAATTAGCCTTTAGCGATGCAACCGATTTACACTGCCGGAAAGATGGTGGCAACGAATTCCATAATTTAACAGAATAAACTGTAAAAGACAAGCCATAGGAATGGTGGCTGTGCATTGGGATAGAGAGAGATAAATCGGCGCTGGAACGTAGCCGGTGGCCACTGCCGTCCGCCAGAAACTTAAATCTCTCTGACAGGTAGGGTGGAGAAGATGGAAGAAACAACACTTTGAAGAGAAGACAAAGAATGTGCACGTCTCTACGGCGACGAATAGTTAGCCACTTTAGTTGGGAACGGAACGCAGAAATGTGGTCGTTAGCTCCCTCTAACGCATAGCTGCGTCCTTATGATGGCCCATCATATAGAGGAGCCATAAGAGTCTAGAATACTGTCAACCGCCATGCTTCACACGAAATACTCAAAACATTTGATATGCTTGCTTATCTGGCCTGTGTTTTTACTCTGAATTGTGTCTACCGAAAAATAATTAAAGTCAAATAGTCTTTGACCAATGACGACAAACAACCATTTGTCACCAAAGATAAAAAAAAACTTAAGAACGGCAAGGGGCAAATGGTTTTAAAAACGATCAGTAACTTATTAAAAAAAAATATATAAACAAACCCATGTGCCGTGGGGTGCCCGGCCTTAGAATTGTCCCCCACCATATCGTCCCATGGTTGTAGTAGGAGTCTGCTAAGGGAATATACCGGGAGATGGGCAGCAGCATCTTCCGAAAGCCAACCCGCCTGCCAAGCGTGGCGCGTATGGCAACCCCCCCCCCCCCCTATGTTGAGCAGTGGACGTCTTATGGCTGAGATGATGATGATGATGAAACAACCCCATTTACTTTAATTGTTTCGTAATTCCGCACCTTTAATGACCAACCATGGTTTCATTGTCAATTTACACATAAAAACTTGTCATCAACATTCATTTTTTAAATGAATAAATTACGAACATGATACTTACTAATAACAAAATAACAACGGTAATGACACTGATAGCTAATTTTCATCTAAATTAAAATAATAATATGTATTATAAATATGGCTCTTTTATTTTACAAGAAAGATTAATCTAAGAGTTGACCCCAAGACGACCTGAATTACTTGCATTTTGATGAAGAAAATTATGAAACTCAACCTCACGCTACGCTCTTTTGCTGTATTAAATGTATCAGGCACTTTTAAATTTTGATTTAAGTAGGTAGATTCAATCTTAATCTTAGTGCTATTTTTTCTTTGGATACACAGTTCTATCTCCGCCAATCTGATTTAATCTGTCCAACCCAATTGTTATTTTAATTCAGTGACTGAAAAAAAATGAGGGAACCTACTGAGATTACGGTAGGGTTTACTGAATAATCAGTAAGGTTTACTGATTATTCAGTAATCTTTACTGTGATTTCAGTAGGATCAATGATTTTTTTTTCACGGTACTAAGTAGTTGCCTGCCCAATCCAACTTTTACTTTAAAATCGGTTAGATAGAGTAAACATTTGTGATTATGATTAAGTATTTCATCTTGAGAAAAGAAACAGCTATTTTCATTATTATATTTGAACGTAAGGTATATAACCTAAATAGGTATGTAAACTATTGTGCAGCGTTGTGTTCAAATACTTATTAAAGTAATAGTTAACTGGAAAGTACAAGAAAAATAGTGACCTACATAACACAAACTGAGGTTTGTGTTATGTAGGTCACTATTTTTATGTACTTTTAAGTACAAAAGTTTTTTGTTAAGACAACGTCATAGATTAATATTGTGTGTGTGCTATATGCTATAAAAAAAGTGACAGTATATCGCCAAATAACAAGTTGAAAAGTATCTATGACGTTGTCTTTCAGTACTAAGTTTCAAAACTGGTACATGAATCGTAAAGGTTTTCCGGCAATTTAGAAAAAGGTTTCTTATTAAGGCAAATTGCTCTTTATGCAATATACATCAGCGTAATGTAGGGAGTGATCCTTAAAGCCTCACCAAAACGTCAGATAACGACTGCCTTTACCTGCACTGCAGCTTTCCTCTACGGCAAACATATTGTACACACACAAAAATGGGACGTGTACTGTCGCGTGCACTTACTTTTCTTGTTTTTCTGTATTTGGAGTGCGTCGTTACGATCGTGGTCGCATGAAGACAAAATTAAAAAAAAATAAAAGGAAGTGTAAGTACGCAAATCCTGTTTTTAGGGTTCCGTAGCCAAAATGGCAAAAACGGAACCCTTATAGTAGTTTCGCCATGTCCGTCCGTCCGTCCGTCCGCGGTCTAGCTCAGTGATTGTTAGCACTAGAAAGCTAAAATTTGGTTTGAATATGTGCATTAACTAAGCCGACAAAATGGTAGAATAAAAACAGGAAAAATATATTTTGTTAGGGTACCTCCCGTACGCGTGAAGTGGGTGGCGATTTTTTTTTTTCGTTGCAACCCAGTTGTGTGGGATATCGTTGGATAGGTGTTTAAAAAAAATTAGGGTCTTCTTAGACAGTTTTTAAATAAAACTAATATTTTCGTAAATAGCTCCGAAAGTTTAAAACAGGGCTTCCCCACCCCCATCTTACTTTTGATCCGTGGGTCCAAAAATTTTGAAAAAAATCATGAAAGTGAGGCCTAATAAGTACCTTCAATGAAAACTATATTGAATTAAATTGGTTGGGCCGTTTTTGAGTTATCACTCGAAAACCCATAGTGAAAGGACGTAAGTTAAAATGACCTTTTGAATTAATAATTGTAACATGCCGGCAACTAAGGAACCCTACACTGAGCATGGCCCGACATGCTCTTGGCCGGTTTTATCATATTGTACATGCCCAGTATAATGTAAAAAAAAGTGTAAAAGTGACCAATGTGGATTTTAACCTCACAGCAATAATGTTGGCTCAACAATGACATAGGTACGGTACGACACAAAATGAAGATGACACCATTGATTTATAACGTATTCTACTAGATCGGCTATCCAGAAGAAATTTTGTGCGCCATGTTTGGCGGTTGACAGCTGTCAGTAGTTTGGTTGGCATCATGTCAGTGGTCCATAAGCAAATGTATGAACAGTGATGGCCACTTAAAATCGTGGCAAAAAAAAATCTTAGGCATGCCATCTCCTGTTACTCAATGGATGAATCAGACAAAACATTGTTCTGTGAGCTTTTTGCAAAATACAATATCAGTAAAACATAATTTTGACCACCTGCTACAACTTTGCCTACGATGCTCAACTTTACCTGGCTTGAAAAACAGTGATTATCTAATATCCCTATCGAATATATATTTAATTCCTTATAACGGTAATCAACCTATTAGTTAGGGAGGCGAATAGGGGAATTTTCGGCAATACTCGAGCGTGGCAGTTTAAGATATGAGAGATACCTTAGACCTAATAGAACAACCTTGTAAAGTATTTAGCTCTATATGTAGTGACGCGCGCCTAGGATAGACGATCAGATTAGTAAAAAAAAAAGGATAGTCTGAAATACTCGAGCGCATCAGATTAAGATATTGGGGGTTGATTTTAGTGTTTAAAGACTAAATTTAACTAATCTGACGATAAGTCCTTGACGCCGCCGAGTTATAGGGTCGCGAACTTGTAAAAAAAAAACGTTAATCCGGCATTCTCGAGCGCGATATTTTATTTTTTTATTTTGAAGAATATAATCTAAAACTTACTAAAAATACAAACTCTGCCGGTTTCCGCATGACCGGAAGTGTGGAGGAGCCATTTCGTCTTCCTAAGAACGCGTTACGGCATATAAGTCGCGAACGATACATTTTACAAAAAAAAAGTTTAAATAAACAAAAAAAGGTTATTTTATTTTACACAAAAGAGGTCTCTTTACATTTTTGTCCAAAGTTAAAACTTTTTGACTTGAAGCATCATAAAAACTCAAACTCCCGGTCAGATTAAGAGAACCCACCAACATTTTTGTCAGATTAAAAAAATATGCTTTCAGGATACCGAGATAAACCTCCCCTATGAAAATCTGACGCGCTCGAGTATTTCAAAAAAACTTTTTTTTTTGCATTTTCAAAAATTCATCGTAACTTATCGTCACGCCGAAATCGTCAGTTTTATTAAAGGGAGCTTCCTTGGGGCCTACTTAACACCCCTTCCGAAAATCTGACGCGCTCGAGTAATTTTTTTTTTTTTGCATTTTTGACTACTTTATATGCTTACCCCCACCACGCAAACCGGCAGATTAGTATACCGTTGTTATCAGAGGCACTCGGGGCATACGTAGTATGAATATCTGACGCGCTCGAGAATGCCCAAGTAACTGTTTTTTTTAACATTTTTGAAAAACCGTACACGCCAAACCCACCGCTAAAATGGTTTTTACCATACGAGCTTTTCTTTTCGAAATTATTTTATCTTTCGATTTTGATAGGTCTCGACGGCGCCGTTGAATTACGCCATTTAGCTACCTCGCCTCCCTAACTATATCTCCCATCTCAGGTAAGATAATAAGATATAAATACCTGTTTGGTGAAGAATACCATGTTTCTCAAGACAGGCAAAGTTGAGCATCGTAGGCAATGTTGTAGCACTTAACGGTAATTAATTAGATCCATTTAATAAACTTTAAAAGGAAGGGAAAATTCTATTTCAATGTCCTAATGTGCAAAAATAATCTAAATAAAGTAACAGAAAACGCCGTATCACGCTAACTTTTAACCACAACAACTTTTCAGCAAAAGGAAACTATTAATAAAATCGTAGAAAACCCTTCCCAAACATGTTACCTTTATTTGCATACCTACATATTTACAATGGTACAGTTGAGGCCATTTGCAAAAGACGCTTAATAACAATCATCCTTTTTCCACATGAGATGTGATCTCAAAAGCGCGGAAGTGCAGTCAGAGTACACATTTATATAAGTAGCGTAGTCTATCTTCAAACATCCTGGCTTTGATCGTGACAGCGACGGTATGATACAGTTGACATAGCAAATGTCTAATAACTGGTGAAATTATTTTTTTATTAAGCAGAAATGTGAGATGTCAGCTAATAGTTATCACTATATAACTTGTGACGGATTGGTTTATATGTCGCGAGACGCTACCCAATTAAGCATGCGAGGGTGGAAATATAGCAGTCAGCGGGTAAGTCTCGGTAGCTTATTAGGTAGAGCAGCAAGCTGATGGTACGGAGTTGTGAATCGACATTCGTCCAAAACAGTGAACTTTTTCATTTATCATTTATGTATTTTTTACCATTATCATTGAAAATTAGGGCTTACGGCAGTTTACAGATTTTTGTTGTGGTCAAGCACAGTTTTCGCGTTTAGTCACCAAACGAGAGACCTAATTATTATAAGTATTTTATTGCAATACTTACTGGCTACATGTTTTTTTTGTATGACTGATAACATCGAGAAGTAAATCAATTGTGAAATCTAATCCAATACATTTAAAACTCTATTTAATTAGTTTGGTCAGTATTATAGTTATAAAGCCATAATTTGTTATGTCCCTTATTATTGAACAAGGGACATAACAAATTATGGCTTTACAAGTTAAAGTGTGGTAAAGTTTAGTGTGGCTATTGAGCCAAGGTACTAATTTACAAAGTATTTTTTAAAAGATTTTATTACTTATATGGATGTTAATGAATCTTCCATCTTTTACTCACCTATTGGCTCATAGATTAACAAAATGCGATTAACGTCTATTCGTAATAGACGGACATAACTTACTGTTCTAGTCCCTATACTTTGTTCCAACTTAACCCGGCCAAATCTGATGGCTCCTGTTGCGAACCAGACTTCTTTGAATCTCGTGTCTTCGGCGTTTGAGTGCGACGTTCAATACATACCAAGCTTGATGGTCACGTTAAGGAAAGAGTAGAAAGGCTTCCTATAATTTGAAAGTATAAAAGGATTATACGATATGGTAAGTACTGTTATGTGCTACAACTTTGCCTACAAAACATGGCTTTCTTCACCAAACAGCTGTTTATATCTTATTCTTTGTCCTGTCTCAGGAATGGTATAAATAGCCTTTTTCGTGAAGAAAACCATGTTTTTCAAGCCAGGCAAAGTTGTGCATCCTATGCAAAGTTGTAGCACTAGACGTACCTACATACCTGTTTAACGCTTTATTTAACTTTACAGGATTAAAAAGAAAATCAAATAACGACCACTTCGTAGAGAGGAAGGGGGTCGAAGTATATTATGTCTCTATACATTTCCCTGTATATTGACCATCCATTGCACCCCCCCCCCCCCCCATGGTGCCTTCGGTCTACTTTCTGGATATGTCTACTATTTCAACCCGATTACGGATTTTATTGTTACAGGTAAACAGTTGGACGGGAATTGACGCCGCCTCTTTGGGCAGAGAAGAGTAGAGTAGGATCGTGGTAGCCGATATCCGTAGAGGCGGTATAGAGAAGATATAATATGGTACCTGAGGAAGAAGAAGACGGGTTTTTTCCGTATAACATATTTTATTTGGATAGTCAATTACAAATACATATAACCAAATCGACTTTATCATTAAAATTGACTCGATAGCGTCAATACTAAAGTAAAATAGGTTGACACAATACAATAAAAGAAAATAAACTGACTAAAATTATCCTCAATACAATTATTGTTGTAATATTGTTAAAGGGGTTTTTCAGGAAAATAAAAACATAAAAAAAATTGCCAATTTTTTATACAAAAAAAATATTTGTCAGTTTTGTGACGGTCCATAACAAAATAATAGATGTAGTTATAGAAAACTGACAAAAAATTACTCTTTTTAGTAGAAATAACCCAAAATCTTGTGGTTTTCAAAAAACTGTAGGTAAATGATACTTTTTTTCTGAAAATGCCCTAAAACTAACCCACAACGAATTTAGCCAAAGAAGCAATGATGAAGGAAACATAATATGTTTCAAATTTATTGAAACGAATGTGATTGGACCCATTTTACTCATGCATTGAAACCGTTTGTGGTTAAGGCATTGTAACTTTTGACAAAGGGACCGGATAATTTTATTTATTACTGCCTTTATAGGCTTAGCTGATTGCGAATGACAGTGTGTTTCGGAAGACGTGACCGGTTTTTTAATTAAATTGAAAACGGTTTTTTGGATATTCTGTTCGACAATGTTTTTTATCCGCGCGGACAGTCAAATGCTAAGTTAAATACCTATTTTATATTGCAAGGAATAACATGGATGCTAACAGATTTATAATTTTCAGTTAAAAAAAAATAGCATAAATTCACGAATCTTCCATACTATACTCTTTCTTAATATTCCGCCTTAACAATCGCCGTCACCGTCACCCACCCATCAATATAGGTACCTGGTGATCTTTTGCGTATATTTTTTTTCTAGTAAGTATTAATTAAGTTTTTGATATTTAATTCGCCATGGGCGTCAAAGTTATAAAGGTGGTGCAGTTGTATGCTGTCCACTGAACTATACATGTTAGCGTACCGTTATATCGAGAAGATACCTTTACCGTCCACTGCGAAGTATAAAAGCTACCACTGTGTTGTACGTCGACGTCAAAAATATGTTTACACTTTTGCACCTTATTACGAAAGAGTAAGGTCTAAAAGTGTAAAGATATTTTTGACGTCGACTATACATAATGGAGCATTTACTTCTGAATAGTTGACGTATATTTTAATTGTTGAGCCCTTTAGGGTTCACATTACACTGGACATTTTATAGTGTAAGTATTAGACAAAAGAAAATAGCTGAACCGTTAATGGCTCACAAATTAAAAACCGTGAATGTACTACCCTCTAGTTCACCATGACAAGGTCTATCACTCGATATCACAAGATGGACTAAGAGCTGGCCACGTCAGATGTGACACAATAATGAGTGCAGCAAAACCCGTTAGATTAGATTTCTATACTATCCTTATTACGGGGGCAAGAAGCGGCTCACGGAGAGCCGTTTTGCTACATTGATTGTAACAAATTGAAATCCGTGATCTCTGCCTACCCCTTTTGGGAAATAGGCGTGATTGTATGTATGTATGTATGTATGTATGTACTATCCCACTATATTTATTGCTAAATCCAAAAATCTGGCAGCTTTTAATGGGTGAACGTCAGACTAACATGCTAGCAACATTTTTGAATTGGAAAATAGTACTACCAAAATGGGTAATACCTGCCGAAGTTGTCTCAGTTATAAAGGACAGGCCCTATATTTTAACATAAGAATAAGAAATATTGCGTATTATTGCAGAAACAAAAACAGTAGGCGACAAACACACTATGAATTACATTATACGTCGTTTGGAAGTACTTTTCCCTAAGATAAACTTTTGGTAATGAAATAGTCTAATTATTTATAAAATTTCTCATAATATCGCATCAACACAACAACTCTAGGATTTGTTTTCTTGGAATGTTTTGCATTTTTTGACCTCCACCACTTTACAGTTGTCAGATGTCCAGGTGTATAATAAACATATGCATAGTATAACAAACTGACTAGAGGGGTTCCGTTAATCGCATTATTGTGTCATATCTGACGTGGCCAGCTCTCCATCTAAGAGGTTCCGGCTTTGCTGAAGTCTACAGGTTATTTACATAATCTGTGCCGGACGTTTGATACCCATCGAGCGCTTAAGACACTTCACGGAGATACGGACATAGACTGCTGGATATAGACGTTCTTGCTAATAAAAAAAATTGGCAGTTAGGGCCTGCCGATAGAACATACAGAATACTTAGAAGTGAACACTTAGAACTTTTAGTATTAAAATTTGAAATTTTATAATGTTTGAATTAAAATTATCAATATCAATCTGGATTTACATCTATAGACACTCCGAGCAACAATTATAATAATAGGCATGTTTATATGGTTTTTAGGGTTCTGTAAGGAACTGAGAACCAAATAGTCTACTAAACAAACTGGAGATTACGGCATAATTATTTGGTAGACCTATCTTTAACAGTTTTCAGACCACAGACTGACCCAAGGTTTACATAGGACTTAACGCATTCACTGCCACCCTCTTTTCCTGGCCACTCGCCAGGTGCCACACTTTGCTGTGTGCCCCAAACGCACATGTGAGTTCAACCGACTATTGCCCAGTGACTCCAAAGCACATATGCGTTCATACTGTTTCATTCAAAATGAAGAACGCATATATGTGTTGAAGGCACTGGATGAAAGTCACTAAATACTATGAAAGCGTCTGTGCGTTGAAGGCACTGGGTGAAAGTAACGAGAACGCGTATATGCGTTGGGGGCAGTGAATGCGTTAATGTGTACCTACAGTCAATTTACAATGGTGATTTTCTATGATTAATACATTAAAAGCATGAGAGAAAAATACTACTTACAAAATGAAACTTTATTTGAACGGCTATAAGTTTAAATATCGAACAAGCCTTCAAACCCAAGGAAAATCTTGTGATGCGTTTTTGTTTCGTGACGGTGTCGGTGACGCGAGCTCATAAGATTTCCCCCTACCAAAAATTGTCCAACGCGGCTAAAGAAGTTTTTACTTCAAACCCCTAGGAGAAAATATAAAGAAGAATTTGTGGCCTAGTATGGTATCGGTAACTATACTGTCAATTATTTAATTTGATCAGTTTCTCGAATCATTGTACCATACTTTGTCTTGGACGATTACGATATCGTCACGTTTTACCATCACGATCAATTTCTAGTTAGTCTAGACCATAATGAGGGCATTTTCACTTAACTGTCTACCATTAACGGCCGGTTAGCAATCGTCACAATACTGACGGTCAATGTCCAATACATTTTGTCAGGAATGTGACGGTTAGACGTTAGTGAAACACGACTTAAGTCGTGCTTTGAAGTACAAGTTAAAGTAAAAATGCCCATGAATTCAGTATGCAGCTGTTTTTAGTATTGTCTATGGTAATGTAAAATCGTGGTCGTTCACGTCCTCGTAATTTAAAAGCCATTGCTTACAATCTCATACAATTTGGCCCCCTAGCATTATCATGATGATAAAACGTGTCGATAATGTCGTCGCCCACACTAAAACTAAGCGTAAAAAGCAACCATTTTTTATGGATGACTAGCTTTGAAGGTAAATTATGTTTTAAATATATAAACGGTAGATTCCAAATTCGGTCGTATCTATGAGTTTCTCGGAACTTACGACTACATACTACTATTTCGTCTACTTCAACCCAATAGTTTGACTTTAGGGCTTTTTAGTTTGACTTTCAGCTACACTCTTCCACCCCTAGATAGGCATTCATCTTGAAAAAACTAGTGCCTAAATTATTAGGTAATTAATAGTCCGACTGGTAATGGAAACATAGAATTTTTTTACCTCAGCATTTCGATTCGATTCGAATTCGAACAAGCCTACTTTCCTCACTCCCTGGAGTGACGAAAGTGCGACTTTCATCACTCCAGGGAGTGACGAAAGTTGCGACTTTCTTCACTCCAGGGAGTGAAATTCTGTTTCTAGAAGCTTTCGTCATAATATTTATTATTTATTAATTATTTATTCATGTAAAACAATTACAGGTTTCAGTAGGTACAATATTGCGCCAAACTGGAGTGACCTGATGATGGTGTGATGATGATGTCTTTCATTCAGGAATGTCAATAAATGTGTTTTTTTTTACTTTAATATGTTCTCATTACTGAGGTGTAGTAAAGTTGTATGTGTCACACGAGAGAAAAGTTTTTTTACATCTCGTGTTCTTGAGATCCCTCGCTACGCTTAAGATTCTAACTTAGAATCTTTCGCTTACTCGGGACTCAAAATCAACACTCGCAAAAAAAAACAACTTTCCTCTCTTGTTGCACAAATAACTATTGTGATATTTATAGGTACTTAAGTTCGTTGATACTGGCAAAAATGGCCTCCAAAATAACAATAACCCCGCCAGACTCCTTAATAATACCTTCACTAAAGCTTTCAAAGACTGGAAAAGGTGAAAAACAACCTCACAGATTTCACTTAGCGCACAATGAAGGTAGAAAATATTGACAAATCTCATCTAGCTCAACTATTCTCGTGATGGCGAATATAAATATTTACTTCGTTAATGGCTCTGACTGCAGCGCCGAGATCTGGATAAATATTATTTTATTGACCCTACTTGGGTTCAGGTTTATGTCAAAGCTCTTGAGGGATAAATACTGGAAATAAAATGTATTGCATATCAACACTAGAAAATTTAAATGTCAAGGGTAAAATTTAAATGTATTTGTAACTTAGTGAATTTTCAAACACATCGTCACCCTTCTTATTTACTTTGTAAACTGTTTTTAATGTATTTATTTTATTTTTAATGTATAGATTATGTATTTTAAAGTAAAAAAATATTTTCTTCTAGTCAGATATTTATGCACTAGGTTTACGACGGAGTCCGCTACAGAACATTGAATGCGCCAGGGGGGGGTTGGTATATGGACATATTGGACATTGCAATGGTTGGCCGGTTTTTGTTATTTACTTTTATTTGAGCTAGGATTATGTTTGTACCTGAGTGCCCCTGGGGTGCCCTGTCAGATGGGTGGGATATGTCCCCTTTTGCTTTGCAGGGCTTGCATTGGTCGGCTGTCCAGAGTGGGGTGGCTAGAGTTGCGTTTTCGAGGGTAGATTTGCGTATTTATTTTTGCGGTGGGAGGGAGGGAACATTAATTTAATGCATGAAAAATACGCAAATAAGTCTAACGGATTGTCCCTAATTAACTAGCACGTTAATATACCGCGGAATAGCATAGCAATATTATTGTAGTTGAGTTTCATCATTATCAATTTAAGAGCTGGGCTCTTGTCGGTGGAGCAATTTCCATGTGTATCTGTCCTCTGCCTTCCCCTTGATAGCCTTTTAACAGTTTTTAACTCCCAAAATGATTCCGCGAATACTAGTTACTTTATGGCACGTGGAACACGAAATATGTTCACGAAACTATAGTGGAACCTAACTTTGCTGTGAAGCCTTTTGAGTGAAATACTTCTCGTTTGCCCCGAGTTTACTTGCACTTCAATAATTGCGGGGCACCGCAAGTTTTGCCTTGTTGCCAGAGAGGCCCGACAACTTTCTATTTGGCTCTTGCCATGTTGCGGAATTTCGGTGGTTTTTAATTTATTTTACTGGCAAGGAGTACTTTTTGACAACAGACTTAGAAAGTCATCGAATGTCACTATTATCACCAATATAAACAAGAAGAAAAGATTTTGCAATTATGTACGATTTTACCACAAATGGTTCCCAATGATGTAAGAATTTTTTTGTGTATTCAATAAAATATTAAGATGGAAAAAAGAACTAAGGATTGCGAAGCATTTCAATAAACAATGTTTGTATATTAAGCGTTGACGTATTTTATAGTTTTTTAGACTATTTATGACGTATGCACGTAAATAATTGTCATATGTAGACTGTTTGTAGCGACACTTTCTCAGGGCCTAATAAAAACCTTTCCAGGCTTTAGGAAATAAATATAGACTATCAAGCCAAAGAAATTAATCAATCAAGAAAACTAACGGGTACTAACAAAACTAGATAGTGATTTAAGAAACTAAATAGGTACAAATGAAAGCAACAAAAGAAACCGGCAAAAAATTTAATTAATTGTGAGTTTAAAAATAAATAATTACTATTGTGACCATCCTAGATAAGTCTTAAATAAAATTAGTCACTTCAACACTCTATAAGGTAACTTATCTCTGAATATTACAAACTTTACAACGAATATTATAAGTTATAACAGTATATACATTTAAATAAGGCTTTAACGGCCTCCTAGCCCAGTTGGTAGTGACCCTGCCTACGAAGCAGGAGGTCCCGGGTTCGAATCCTGGTCAGGGCATTTATTTGTGTGTTTATCACGAATATTTGTTCCTGAGTTATGGGTGTTTTCTATGTATCTAAGTATATATTTATCTATATAAGTAGGTATATCGTCGCCTAGTACCCATAGTACAAGCTTTGCTTAGTTTGGGACTAGGTTGATTTGTGTAAGATTGTCCCCAAATATTTATTTATTTATTTAATATTTTTATGGGTAGATAGTTTTGCTCTTCAGGCTTCTACTTATGTACATGTACAAGTAGACTAAAATATATTATTTGACTTGAACTAATTTCATGTAAAAAGTAAAGAATTTTGTCGTAAAAGTAATAAACTTGGAATCTTGTTGTCTAAAGTGAAGAGTAGTTTAATTGTGGATTACACTAGCCGAAATAAATAGCCTTTTACTTGTTTATTTAAGAGTCGCCAGGACGCTCGCGTTCCCATACAAACGTAGTTCAGCTCTCATTTTAAAACGATATGCTTTAGGACCACGAAATTTGGCATGGGCATTCTAGTAGTACAGATCTATGTCGACAATTCGTTTTCGTTGCTAAAAATTGTAATACAAAGAAATTACAGCCAGATACAGATTTACATATAAAACCTATTTTTGCTATATTTTCTTTGTATTACAATTTTTTGCAACGAAAACGAATTACCGACCTAGATCTGTACTACTAAAATGCCTATGCCAAATTTCGTGGTTCTAAAGCATGTCGTTTTAACATGAGAGCTAAACTACGTTTGTATGGGGACGCGAGTTCACGCGAGCGTCCTGGCGACTCTTAACTTAACTGAATGACATAAAAATGTTCGATATAATAAATAAAACATAGAACATTAACTTTCTTTTCAAGTTTTTCTACCAACTTCAAGATTTCGAAGGACAAGGTATCAACTCGCCGGGATCTTTCTTTTTGCTATTTTTCCACCGATTATCCGAAGACGGTTGGACCGATTGGGTAAATTATTTTTTTGTTTGAAAAATTATACTTCACAGTTGGTCTCATTTTCACAGTCAGGATTTGATGATGGGATCCTGGAGAAATCTAGGCAGCTTTTCAACTATTATAGGCATACCAATAGTGATTTGAGTTTTTTTTTATAGTAGCTCGGACATTTTCGTTTGGAAGGTGGAGGCTAAGTGAAGTCGGTACTTTTTGGTTAAAAATTATTACTGTCAGGTACCTATAAACAAAAAAGATATCGCTTTTTCTCATGTCTTACGTCTATTAAATCACAGTTTTTAATCATGGACCCTATACTCCCTGTAGGTCATAAAATGTTTTTATCATGCGACGCTTTATATTGGTCCCTGGTAGTTAAATTCAACTTTGGTTTGGACATAAAATAAATCCCTAGGCGCTTCGCGGAATTTCCGAAATATATTTCATTTTTTACGATCTCTTAAATTAAGGAATGTGTATGAAAATATGATATCATTTGCATGTAGGTCGTAAAAAAATATTTTGGGACAATACTTGAGTTATCTGGTATTCAGATATAAGCCCTTAATATTCACGTTACGATCGTAAACAAATTTTTATACAAAATTCAAAGGAAAGAGGTCACATATTTATTACTACACAGTCAGTTCGCCTGTCGTTTAGTACGAGTCATTGATTTATTATATATTCTACTAGATGAGCTATCCAGAATAAATGGCCGGCAACGCGCATGTGTCACCTCTAGGGGGTGTCCATAGACTAACGGTAGGTGCTGATCAAGGTCATGGTGTAAATAAAAAATCATCTCTTTTCACCCCTTAAGAAATGATGAAACGGCATATAGTACACATTTCTCTATTACGAGCCGGAGAACGTCAACACTGTTTATTCAGCCCCCAAACTTTTCAAACGACCCGAGTGATTACGAACACATGTTCAGTAATTAATCGAACTTACATAAGCCTGGTAAAGTAAAGATTAATGCCCTGCTAAATGGCTTACTGTGACAAATCTACATGACGCCTGCAGGCTTAGGAGATGAATGGGTCGCGCTGGAGGTGTGAATTCACTCTACTCAGCCACGAAACGCACGCTTGGAGCGTGCACGCTTACGCTCGTCCACCGACCACCATATTGGTCGAAAGTCGAATGTGCGCGGATCTCTCGCCGAAACATCGCTTTGAGCAATTCCACGCTACCAGCGTTGAACAATAATTGAACCTGGGCTCGGAACCGGTTTTCGCAAAACACCCCAAAATTTCATTATTTTATTTTATGGTTTTAATGTAGAACTCAATATTGTATTTAAATAATAACTTCATATTATAAGATTTTTAGATTAAATATGAAACAGTCAACAAACCAACGAAAAAAACGTAATAAAACCGGTTTTTTAGTATGAGCAATACCGGTTTCCGAACCCTTAAATGAACGTGAGATATATGACCATAAAGTTTGCTTGTACACGTAGAACATTCTCGAACTTTAGCTAGCATCGCCCTCAAAAATAGCTTTGACGCTCGTGTAAAAACGCTCGTATCAAACGTTGCAATTAGCGGCACAGTTTCTTGGCTGTGATCATTATGTTAGAGTAATATATTTTTAGTTTTATAATATCATTGATCATATTTGGATTGGCGGACAATTTGGCTAATTGACACTTTTCGGTGGTTTAATGGCCGTGATAGCTGTATCATGAGCTGAGCTGTCATAAGATTATTCTACACGCTCGCCGTCGGTCACGCTACCAGCGTTTATCGCTCGCAGCGTTTTGTTCGTGGCCCTACAGAGAGCGTGCGTTTCGTTGCCTTAGGGTAATACGTAGCTCAACATGCTTGGCTGGGCTTCAACAATAAACGTATTTAATTCGTACCGAAGACGTAATGTAATCGTCGCTTTGTATAAAGCTCTTATCGTATGCTTAAAAAGACGTACAGTTTACGTATAAGGCATGATGTCCTTCGTTTAAAATAGCCGTTTTAGTGACCCATGCCTTGAGTGTAGCTACTTATAAATATATGTATATTAAGTCCATCAGAAACATAAAAGTTATTGAATGCCATGTTCGTAAACGGTTTAGCTAACAAAAGAAATGAGATCTAACTGGAACACAAGTTCTTTCAAAGCTACTTAGATCACTGTTTCTGTCATAATATAACGTTTTTCAATTGCTTAAAATTATTTGCTGTGTTACTTCCTACTTAATAGTTCGACTTGGCAAGTTTTTTTTCAAATGGTTACCTCTACTTGATTGATCTTAACGTAGAAATAATCTCTTATTTATCCAACTTTGACGCACTTACTTGAATGGGTAAAAACTTGCCAAGTTGCACTATTAAGTAGTAAATAACACAGCAAATCAATTTAAGCAATTGAAAAAAAAAAATATGTATGTCCTCCAGATTTTGAGGTGAAGGTCTAAAAATTTTACGGATCTACAATAGGTAGTGAAAAAATTTATCGTGGGGCATTCTATCCATGGTCAAAAATCCAAATTTTTTCTCGATGCGCCCAATTTTTTTTAATTTCAAGCTCTTCTATTAATGCGAAAAACACACAGACCCTAATATACAGTATAGTTAACTAATATTTACGTTACAAAACAAAAACAAGGCGAATCTAGCCACCCGTACTACTTGCGGGGATTCGATTCTGCAGTCATTCTAGAAAAAAAAAAATACAGTTCCATACATACATACAACATACAAACCATCACGCCTATTTCCCAAAAGGGGTAGGCAGAGATCACGGATTTCCATTTGCTACCATCAATGTAGCAAAACGGCTCTCCGTGAGCCGCTTCTCGCCCCCGTGAAGAACGAGACGTGATGGGTGGCGTACCGCATCTCAGCCATGCAGATAATTATTAATTAAATGAATCACCATCCCACGAGTAGTAGGGATCAGAGGTCCCCTTATCCCTGTCTTGTTGTGTCGTTATGTCTTTTACAGTTCCAATATGCGTTTATTGGCAATATCGTATTTAAAAAAAATACTTGAATTTATGAACAATAATGTGACATTCGCAAATATTTGTTTGGTGTTTAAACAAAATATTTAGGACGGATGACACTATTGCCGAATATCGGGCTGGGTTGACTTTACCTTAACATTTGAGAACAGCTTACAAGGAAAGGCACTTAAATATCCAACATCGCTCGAAGTCAATAAAGTTTCATTAAGTTAATTTGGTTCCAATACTTCCAATAGGTACAATAACAGAAATGGAATGTACTTACGCATGTCAATTTATAGGCTTTTTATTACCTTTCAACACAGTTTTCCTGATGATATTTAAGTACCTACCTGTCTAATATTTAGTACTAGAAAGTACTTACGTAACTTGCATATATACTAATAACAATTACCAATGCTATAGTATGTTTCCTGTAATAAGAGCAATAAATTAAAACGTAGATTCTACTCCTCAAACAGTTAAACTTTGTTCAACAAGTTTAAAAAAATATGTATTTTTAGGTTGTCTCTTTTTCATATATACTAAATAGTATTTTTAATTATCGTTAAAATCCATCTAATTGACATTGCTAGTCTTATCACCCTACAGATGTTTTTTAAGTACTTCAGCATTAATTTTCCCAACAAGCAAGTTCTATGTCTATTTGCTCTAGGCTAGCTCTTTGTCTATTTTGCGTAGCGAGGCAAACCCCGTCGGCCTCTTGGGACCTACTTGTTGTGCGGGCCACATCTACCCCACTTATATTGTTCGCTAACTGGCACACAACTTTTACATGCCACGAGTTGATCAATAACCCCAAAATTCTATTCTGGAATTTTTAACCGACTTCAAAAAAGGAGGAGGTTCTCAATTCGACAGATTTTTTTTTATCATTATTACTTTTTTTATTTTTTGTATGTACCTATGTTACTAAGGGCGAGTCACCGTCTGCCGGAAATAAAATTGGATACCGTTTTATTAGGCAGGCGTTCGGTTCTTCATCCAATAGCCCATTCATCACAGTCCATACTTTTCACCCAATAGCCTAGTACATTTTAGACTCCATTAATTCTCAATAGTCCTTACACCATGGCGGGTGCTGTCTCTGCGTGCGTCCCATGACACGGGCAGGGGCAGCATCCGCTTAGTGTACCCCTCACTTTTCATTAAATTGTCGAAAGGGCCTCTGCGCGTTCGCGATATTATCTCCGTGAATCGTGAACCGATTTTCAAAAAAAATTTTTTATCAAACGGGTATAACCCCTAGATGGTCCCATTTTCACCAAGTCGGGGTCTGATGATGGGATCCTGGAGAAATCGAGGGAACTCTTCAACTATTATAGGCACACCTATAGTGATTTCACTATTTTTTACAGCAACTCGGCCACTTCCTTTTGGAATAGCGGATCCTAAGTGAAGTCGTTTCTTTTTTTGTTTATTGCCTTCAAGCATTTAGTTACTATTCTACATTTGTATTTTTGAAAAATTTCTTGACATTCGTTCTGACCTAAGAAATGGGGTAAAATTTTATCTATTTTAAGCTTATATTGTACCAAAAATTACAAGGACTAGTAATTCAAATAAATAACGGTAGAGTATAGTTAGTGTGCCATATTAGCCCACACCAATTCCACATTTTTGTGTACAGTTCTTATATATTTAGCTTTAGTAATAAGATAATGTCAGATATTTTTGTGACCTTTTTTGAGGAAGATAGTGAAATACTTATACTCACTTCGTTCGTATCATAAAACCACACTCGTGTTTTAAGGACCCCTTTTACGTAACAGTTAACTACTATTATTATTTCAACACTATTCTCATTTTAGTTTCATGTTGAATTTTGGATTAATTTGCGGTATTTATTTTACATCATAGTAAAAATCATGTGTGTACACTTTTAACCCTCTGCAACTGACGTTACGTCTGACAGACACCAAAATACCTACGCGCTGTTGCTACGTCGCCATTTATCGGCGTATCGTTCCGTCTCTCTCTGTACCTTCCTGCGTGGACGAATGCCTCCTGCAGGTGCAGCGACGGCAGCAGCGGCGTGCGCTCTGGCGGAGTTAGAGCTGTTTGGTGTCCACAGGACGTAACGTCAGTAATAAGTGATGGGTCTAGCAGACGTGTTGTCAGTAATATTGTTATAACCTCATACTGTCTCACATACGTCACGTCAGTAAAATATTTATATTCATATAGATAGTGTCTACCAGTCGTAACCTCAGTAAATTATTGTGATTATTTTTCCGACCCAAATATCGACCAATAGAATTGCACCATTCGACGTCACGTGGTACAACCTACATGGTATTATACTGATAATTTTTTGAATATTTTCTCTGGTAGTCACACGTCAAACTGACAGGTTGAATTCAATTGTGAAAATTGGAGATTTTGCATGAAAATGAGTCGATTTGGAGTTTGTTCTCTGTCCACCATCGATAAAAAAGTCAAAGGAAATGTTTATTTGTTAACTGTTCATTTCATCTCATGGTGCAATTCTATTGGCCGACATTTGGGACGGAAAAATAATCCCCCGAATACCACACGAGCTTCAAAATTATCTGGCATTTCCCTCAAGGTTCCCTGCAAACAAATAAAGTCGTCAAGTTTTTCAGGAAAAATCACCTATCGGGAAATACCCGATAATTTTGAAGCTCGTGTGGTATTATAAGTGAAAATATTTTCTAGGTGCAACTCAGTATATTGTTAGGTATATAATTCGATAATGGCGAGCGAGGCTCAGACTAAGACTTAGAGGAAAAGAAAACGTCAAATCGAGATTGTTATCGTAGCAAAAATGGATTTGTTTGGTCTAAAATAGATTTTTTAAGGACGTCGAAAACACCCGCTCATAAAAAAACTGGTCTAAGGATTATTTTTATAATTTTTTTATTGTTAATTTTATGCCAGAAGAAGGTAAATTTAAGTTATAATTATTGTTTTTATGGTTCCGGTTTTTTATATATTTTTTTAAAGAAACCTGTGTTAAAAGTTCCTATATTATGATGACTATAAACAATATTGAATATTCTAATGATTTATGAGTTTATTCTAACAAATTAACCTTTATCGGTTCTATATATTATTAAAAAGTAATACTAATACACTTACATTTATAGTAGGGTTTTGTCTCAGTACAAATGCGAAAAAAATTGTGCGCATCGAGAAAAAGTTGTGAATGTTTGACCATAGATAGAGTGAGCAAAGATGAATATTTTTTAGTATTGGCGGTCTGTAAAATTTTTGGACCTTCACGTCAAAATCAGGGGTCCCGTGCAATATGTTATTACTCTTTGGTTAAGACTGCTAGGGGTTGTTTGGTATCGTTTCCGTGTAAAACAGACATGCAGAATTCATTTCTGATATTAAAAATGTAAAATTTCGTATTAAAAAAAAAGTTGTGCCGTGAGGAAAAACACAATTTTATTTTTATTTTTTTAGAACGTCATATAACTAATATATATCCTTTATTTCAAATAATAAAAAATATTGTTAAGAAGCATATTTAATATAGATTATAGAAACTAATACATTTTATACACCTTTAATACAAAAAACTTCTGTTTTTTTTTTTACTTAAGTTGAGTAACGGAAAACAGACGTCGCGTCGTTTGAATTGTGACGGTTTATGTTTAAGTTAAGGAGGAAAAATGCTATTACAGTACCTAGTTCATTATTTTTAAATTTAATAGCAACTAAAATGCACGTCTGACAGACTACTCCTCAGTGGAATAATTACAAGAATCCCACCTCAGTTGCAGAGGGTTAAATGTTGTCATTGTCAGAATCATGCTTTAACTGATGCTTACATGATTTTCATTTTCCAGTTATATTTTATCACCGTCCTGATATAGAAATCATGATGATTTTTTTGCTGTATAGAAACTTATTAACCTACGCTCCTGATTAAACTGCGCTAAACTGCCTAACAAAATCGATGATCTTTTGGCCTACAAAAAACAACTTAGAAGATAGTAGAGGATTTTTAACCGACTTCAAAAAAGGAGGAGGTTCTCAATTCGACTGTTTTTTTTTAAATCATTATTGTGTTTTTTTTTTGTATGTATGTTACTCCATATCTGCGTGAATCGTGAACCGATTTTCAAATTTTTTTTTTTAATCGAACAGGTATAACCCCTAGATGGTCCCATTGTCACCAAGTCAGGGTCTGATGATGGGATCCTGGAGAAATCGAGGGAACTCTTCAACTATTATAGGCACACCTATAGTGATTTCACTATTTTTTACAACAACTCGGCCTCTTGGAACAGCGGATCCTAAGTGAAGTCGGTTCTTTTTTGTTTAAAATTATTAAAATTTAAATATGAGCAGGATCTAAAGGGTTGTGGAGCTATAACAAGAAGTACCAAAAGCGATTTTCAGAGAGGTCTTCATAATATTGGTCAACTCTTTACCTACAAAGTTTTGCCAAAACTCCACCATAAACATCTAAAAAACATCATCATCATCTGTAGGAAAAGAGGAAAACCTAGGAAAAGATGGATGGATTGCGTGAGAGATGATATGAAAAGAAAGGAGGTGAGTGATGAGATGACGGGTGACAGAGATGTGTGGAAAAAAAAGACATGCTGCGCCGACCCCAAGTAAATGGGACAAGGGCAAGCGAATGATGACACTAACAGATGTGTTCGCCGGATCAGTCCGACGGATATGCCCGGCGGACAGATCTGTCCGTGTATGGCGCGAATTGAACACGGATTTGTCTGCGGACACATATGAATAGCGTAGGACATAGGACATATACAGCCTTGGCCAGAAGTGTTGAGCATAGGTGTTTTTTGTTTACAATTTTGATGTTAAGCATTATTTCCCTATCCTAACAATGTACGGTAACGGTAAATGTTATATTTTATTTATAAATATAGAAAACTTCACTTAATAACACTTTCAAGGTACTTAAAAAATATGAAAACAGAAGGTACCAAAAATTTAAATTTAAGTCGGTGCGACATATTGCAAATATTATATGCAGTTACTACTAACTTCAACAAAACATGCCTATTAGTTTAAATTAATTGACGAAATAACTTAAACAAAGATGGAAACGATGGACTAAACTTTCCAGTTTTGTATGAAAATCGCATTGGTGCTCAACACTTCTGGCCAAGGCTGTATGTGCGTGTATCCCTAGCTATTGCCTAATATAATGTAAACTGTTACTGCTAAAAGCTCATTCACCTAACTACTATACGAAATCAGAAACCTACCTTACCGAGCCTATCTAGGGCTTACTACTACATAGAATACCTGAGCTCGGCCGAGGCCAAACGGATTTATAGTCTAAATCTCCACCGCACTGTTATGTTCATTCAAATGCTTACCGAATGAAAGTAAGTTCAAGTCATACAAGAATTATTTTTAGGGTTCTGTATCTCAATTTAAGCGCCTTTGTACTTGAGTCGTCAACCGTTTATTTGGTATGCTACCCTCTCCCTTTTAGATTTAAGCAAAATTTTTGCTTTACCAGTATTTGATTATGTCTTTTGAGAAAGAAATGTCTTAAACCATATTAATTCACCAAGGTCCAAGGACAGCGTTCACTGGCATGTGTGCCGCCGGCCGGGACGCTAATCGCCCACGGCCAAACGGATTTTGAGGCCAAGTAAGACTGGTTCACATGCGCTCGCGCACCAGTGGGAACGCATAGTGCACTCGGCTACCGATTATACTGTACTGATTTATAGAACTATTTCCTAGCATAAATTTCAATGAAAACCTTGGCTTGGTTAGGCAGTGCGAGAAAATAAGGAATTGGTGCATCGACTCTGACGCATTACGTGTATGGGTAAATTATGTAATCCCGGTATACTGGTATTGCATATGCTATACTAGAATGAAATCACAATACTTAATGAAACTTCGCGGTGTTTTGAAATAAGCGTACCTACAGGTTTTTAAAGGGTCAGCAACACGCATGTAACACCCACTTTGTGACTGGCGTCTATACCTGTTTTTTTTATATTTAAACAAATTTAATAAACAAAACATAAATATACAACTTATAACGCTATCTAGACCTAACTTAAAAAAACTATTGTTATACTACCTAAGCTATATAAACGTCTATACCTATACATGTCTGTTTCATATACTTGTGCTTCTCTAGTGGTTAATTTATTTTAACCCTTTGACTCGGTGCAAAGGCGCGCTCTACGGATCATCGACGATCCCAAACTCACGAGCGATATTGAACCTTTGAGTCTAAGGAGGGACTTCGCTTCCTTATGTGTGTTCTATCGCTTGTACAATGGGTTGTGCTCTGAAGAACTGTTTGATATGATGCCCACGGCTACCTTTTATCACCGCACCGCTCGCCGTCGGCAGGGTGTTCATCCTCACACCCTGGAGCCGAAAGGGTCGCGCACTGCACGGTTTAAGAGGAATTTCCTCCCGCGCACGCTCAGACTGTGGAATGAACTCCCTGCCGAGGTTATCCCAGAGGGCTACAGTATGAGGTTCTTCAAAAAAGGAGTGTATAGGTTCTTAAAGGGTAGGCAACGCGCATGTGAATCCTCTGGAGTTGCAGGCGTCCATAGGCTACGGTAACTGCTTACCATCAGGCGGGCCGTATGCTTGTTTGCTGCCGTCGTAGTATAAAAAAAAAAAAAAAAAAAAAACAATTAGAAACAATTACTTATTAATTTAAAATTTAGGGAACCTCCAGAAACGAATCGATAATCGTTTGAGCTATAAATGGCGATGACGCCTTTAGAGTAGTTCTTTGTTTTTTGCTCTTTAAGTAGTTCAGTGTGTAATATTGATAGCATATTGTGCGGTGATCTAACGAACAAGTGGCAGCTAATGAAGAATTAGTCTCAAAATGCGCGTAACCACCCTTTAGTCGAACGAACGGTTATCCGGGGTCTCGGCCGCCCACGTGTTTGTAGGGAGGCTATCACATCACCTTACAATCAGCAAGGCCTGTACCGAACAACGTTGCCTATATTTTATTGTATCCAATAAAGAAGTGTGAAACGTCGTCATTGGCAGAATTCCCATTGTAATGACAAAGGGAGAAAGCCATTAATAAAAAAAAGAAACGGATCACTCGCTGGACAACTTACGCGGTCAAACTTATAACACCCCTCTTTTTGAATCGAGGGTTAAAAAGAAGCTGAAATAATTTGTTATTAATACTTTTATTAGCTAATTACTTTTCAAAATCAATTCTCATCAACTTCACAAACGCTACTCATTTACGAGCCGTCATTTACATTACTAATTAGTAATTTGCCTTGCAGCCATGACGGCCTCAATATCAAAGTTCATCTCGCTTTATTCTCAACGGCAGACACAAATCGTTCTTGTTGCCGTATTCTGATTTTAAAATACTTAAACAATACATTATTAATCCATCTAAAACATATTTTTTTCTCTGAAAATGAAAACATTTATTTACATAACTAAATATACAGAGGTACTACAGTACAAATACTAAACTAAATTAATAACTAGCTCAAATCTAAACTAGGCCCTTGCGGCATTGTACCAAGGATGCTGGCGGCATTACCTCGTTGTATAATTTAACTCCTACACACAACGAATAATCAACCAATATTGAAGTTAGGGATATGTATGGCGCGAATTGGACACGGATTTGTGCCGCACACATCTGAATTGCGCCATAGATGGACGGTTCTGTCCGCCGGGCATATCCGCTTGACAAATCAGGCGGGCACATCTGTCGAAAGCTATTAGAGTTACATTGGCATACTTTTCAAGCAAATTCTGATATTTCTGATTCAGGCGTTTAGGCGCTAGCTGTGCATTGAAGTTGAATCGTTTCTAAACTAAAACTGTTTTAAAATTAGAATAGGGCCCCCTATAAAAGTTATAAATCGAGTAGGTAGGTACTCTTTAGTATATAGCTTTGATTAGCTAGTGATACACGCACAGATGTGCCCGCCGGATTTGTCCGACGGGTGTACCCGGCGGACAAATCCGTGCGTGTATGGCGCGAATTGGACATGGATTTGTCTTCAGACACATCTGAATAGCGCCATACACGAACAGATCTGTCCGCCGGGCATATCCGTTAGACAAATCCGGCGGGCACATCTGTGCGTGTATCCCTAGCTAATGGCAGATATTTAATACGAGTTCCGTGGGCTTAAATACAGTAGAAGTACGATCACGTTTAATACGATTTTTAACTTACGCCTTTTTATATCAGTCCCTGTAACTTCCGCTGCTTTTAAGTTCCGCGGTATAGTTCCGCATATTACGCATTTCCGCTTAAGACGCGTTTTAGACTGGATCCCTTCAATATTAGACGAGCAACCGCGACTATGACATCCAAAACAGGGTTCATTCAGTTTATTGATTATGATCGTGCGGAGCAGATGAGCGGCATGCTCGCGCGACTCGATCAAAATATACAAAGTGTAAAAAAAATGCTGGTGATCCGTTTAAAGGTACAGCCTTGGCCAGAAGTGTTGAGCACTAATGCGATTTTCATACAAAACTGGAAAGTTTAGTCTATCGTTTCCATCTTTGTTTAAGTTATTTTGTCAATTAATTTAGACTAATAGACATGTTTTGTTGAAGTTAGTAGTAACTGCATAGAATATTTACAATATGTCGCACCGACTTAAATTTACATTTTTGGTACCTTCTGTTTTCATATTTTTTAAGTACCTTGAAAGTGTTATTAAGTGAAGTTTTCTGTATTTATAAATAAAATATAACATTTACCGTTACCGTACATTGTTAGGATAGGGAAATAATGCTTAACATCAAAATTGTAAACAAAAAACACCTATGCTCAACACTTCTGGCCAAGGCTGTATATTAGGTATCATATTGCGACTGAGAAAAAATGGAAGATTTTTTTTCCGCTAAAATTTTTTTTTGTATGGAGTGTTGGCCGGCTGGTAATTTTTCGCGTCCATTACAATTTTCTCGTACTTGTTTCCTAGTCACAATACGATACCTAATAGACCCTTAAACAGATCACCAGTATTTTAGTTACACCTTGTATAGGTAGACGTGCAACGAGTCCGCGGCCCGGCCTAACGAAATCAACAAATATGTTTTCATTTTTTAAACGGCAACTCTCAACGTTTTTATTTAATTTTAAAGTAAAACACAATTAACCTTTGTTTACTTTGCTCGGGCAAACTCTTAATTATACCCGTTCTAAATATATCGTAACTAAATTGTTCCAACTTTTGGTAAAAGCGTGGAAGACGGCCATCAGTTGTTAAGAAGTTAATGCTTGGTTCAATCGAACACAGAAAAGGCATTATACTGTCAGTGCCGATACGGTGCAAGCCATCGTGTGCTGCGGATAGATTCTAATTTTAACAGTTTTCAACCGATTTCAAGATTTCGAAGGAGGAATTTGTTTTTTTCTTGCAATTTTTTTATGTATTTTTTTGGTCACCGATTATTCGGAGACGGCTGAACCGTTATGTAAAAAAAATTTTTTAAAGAGCTGCACAGTTGGCTCCATTGTCACCAGGTCCGGATCTCATGATGGGATCCTGGAGAAATCGAGGGAACTCTTCAACTATTATAGTGCCACACCTATAGTGATTTCACTATTTTTTACAACATATTCGATAATTGAATGGATTTTAGGGTTTACACCTGATTCTGACTTTGTATGGAGAGATCGGGGATTTTCGGGATTTTTTGCATAGAAAATAAAACTCTAATGGATTTTCTTTGTCGATTTGATTTCCAAGATGGCGGAAATATGGTTTTTGAACAAACGTCCAACAATATGGATGGGTCATACTCTAACAAACGTGTGTTTGTTAGAGTATGTTTTTTATTGTAACATTATGTTTATCTATTTAGACAATAATTACATCTTTGTCACTCTCATTGTTATCAAATTATAGTTTGTCTCTTGACGGTGGTGACGGCAGCTCATTGACACGTCCGCATCTCTCGCTTGGCGGTGCGCGATTAGTGACAATAGGGGATATTACTGCAATATTCTGCCACCAGAGTGCAGCACTAGCACACCGGTAAACCATAGAGTTTTTAATACATACTAGGCCTTAAACAGTTTTTTTACAAGTTTTCATAGATAATTTATAACGAATAAATATGTCATTTGCGCACCAAGGCGGTTTGTTTACAAAGGGCCTATCGTGAAATGAGAGAATCGAAATTTTGACATGTGCCTCTCTATCGCTTGAATATGAAAGAGTGACAGAGAACCAGGTAACGAAATTTTTATTTTCGTGGTTCGTGGTAGGCCCTCTGGATGTGCTAGTGCCGCCCCCTCCGCAGAGTTTTGCGTAATATTCCCTATTGTTTGGAATTCACTCATTTTAAGCGCTTCACTTTTGGAGCGAACATAACCCATCTGTAATTATTATAATCATAGCGTCCGATATACAAAATTTCTTGTCCACTGTATGAAAATATCATTAGATAACACACTTTAGCGTTGGGGGTTAATAATAAACTGGATTGGATTCCTTCGGAGACTTGTTTTTTGACTTGGGCCACGGTACAATCTACGATTAATTGGCTTAGGCGGCTGTTTGGTTCTCTTTGTTTTGATTTGGAGCTTTATTCCAAATATCGCATTTACCTTCTAAACCAATTTTTGACTTTGACTTTCCATCTGACCTTAATAAGATATTTACGTTCACAAATAGGTACAAATTTAAACAAAAATTACGGAATCGTTATTTTTAGGGTTCTGTACCCAAAGGGTAAAACGGGGCCCTATTACTAAGGCTCCACTATCCGTCTGTCTGTCTGTCCGTTCGTCTGTCACCAGGCTATATTTCATGAACCGTGATAGTAAGACAGTTGGAATTTTCACAAATGATGTATTTCTGTTTCCACTATAACAACAGAATAAATACAAAAAAAAACAGAATAAAATAAATATTTAAGACGGCTCCCAGTACATACACAATAACAATAGACATGTTTTTTTGTGGTTTTGATAGATAATGGTACGTAAACCCTTCGTGCGCGAGTCCAACTCGCACTTGGCTGGTTTTTATTTTTCTATGACCTTTTTGACTTAGTAACTGTGGCTATATGCAAAATTAAGTGTCTTTTGCGCAGCTAAAAACCTCGAAGTGGTTTTAAAAGATTGTACTAAAGCCATTACTATTAATACGCCTGTCCACTCAAAGCACGTGGTACGTACTGACGAAAGGTTATACAGTGGGCCTGTAACACGAGAAAAAATTTAAACGTAGATTCTACTCCTCAAACTGAAACGGTTTGTTCAGCGACTTAAAAAAAACTTACGGTTTGATTTTTAGTCCTTGATGTGGAGAATCTAAAAAAAATTTTTGAACGTCAAGCTTTGGACCGCCCTGTATAAATGGCTTTCTCCCTTTGCACATGAGCAATGGGAATTCTGCCAATGACAAGTTGACGATGTTAATCACATTTTATTTGTTAAATAAATATAGGCAACGTTGTTCGGTTTTAGCCTTGCTCTTTGTAAGGGTGATAGCTGTTCCTTACCGTGGTGGCCATGCCAGGACAACTGTCCATTAAACTACAGAGAGTTTACACGCGTTTTGAGACTAATTCTTCATTAGCTGCACACTTTTATTAGATCACCGCAAAATAAGCTATCAATATTACACACTGAACTACTTAAATGAGCAAAAAAAAAAAAAAAATTCTCAAGACGTCCAAACTACCCTGCGTTACGAACAGAAGTCTACGCAATGTATTGCTAAATTGATTAAGTCTTTAGGGTGACAATGACAAGACTGACAAGCAATGTCAATTAGACGGATTTTAACGTACATTGAAAATAATATTTAGTTTGTATGAAAAAGAGACAATCTTAAAACTAAGTATATATTTTTTTTAAGTTATTGAACAATAGTTTTATTTATTTATTTAAACTTTAATGCACAAAATACAAAAAAATAATGTAAAAATGGCAAATGTAGTTTTATTGTTTAAGGAGTACAAAATCTACGTTTTAATTTTTTGCTCGTATGGCCACACCTGTATATATAAATATTTTGATTTGTTTATTTTATGTAGACACACTACTATTAAATAAATTATTAACTTATATTTATAGAGATTTCATATACAAAGAAAAAACAAAAAGAAAAGGAAAAAGGAAAAGGCCTAGTTTTACTTTTTTCTTTGTACTTATATGACATCTAATCTAAGTACCTATTAAGTTTATAATATTTAATTTTACTTTAAACTCATTGGTTTGGCGTATATTAAGTTAGATTATGCTGTTATTTACATACAATTTATTCATAGAGTATGTACAGTCGCCATAAAATATATCGGACCGGCCACGGTACTCAAAAATATCTGAACATGCACTTTAACGCCTTGATAATAGAGGCGTTGTTCAGATATTTCTGACGACCTTGGCAGCTCAGATATATCTGATGGCGACTGTACCTACTTATTGAACGATACGCATTAATCTTTTAACCACCTTACGTCAACATTATCAATTTTGAACTCATAATTTATGAAGGTGTCATTCACGTTGTCACTTTGTCACATTAATATATCAGACGGCGGCGGTCAAAAGGTAAAACTTCTTAAAAGATAACTCTGAAAGCAATGAAAAATGTCTGACTACGTGAAATATTGTCACGCTAAAAACTTTTTCCGCTAAATTGTTACGTCGACCGTACCTGGCCGCTTTTTCCCCGTTTCCCCAATTCCGGGCGAATAGAGCTCTGCAAACCAGCTTTACTTGGCCTCTTGTATAATAATACACTGCTGAGTACACCCATTTACAACGAGTAGTGCAAATTTGAACGAAAAACTGAGCTGGCCGCGGGAAAAAAAACAACTGACTATGCGAGTGACGCGACCGAAATTAGACGTGACGAAATAAGGAGTATGCTACTGTGGTGCTGCCGTTGCACGAAACATGCTTGGTACAGTCGCCATCAAATATATCTTAGCGGCCAGGGTAATCAAAAATATCTGAACATGCATTTTATCGCCTTGACAATAGAGGCGTTGAACCATCGTCTGGTTCCTAGGATTGTCGGTCGTGGACTGACTGTCTGTCGTCGACTATTGTTTGTCGCTTCTAATTTTGAATTTAAAAGTCCGTCGTTCCAGAATAGTATGTCAGTTGTCCAGTCAGTCAGTCTGTCTCGTCGGCAAGGAGGTCAGAAGACTCAGAAGCCCCGACAGGCGTTGTTCAGTTATTTGTGACCACCTTGGCCGCTCCGATATATCTGATGGCGACTGTACAGTCCTGCGTCCGGAGTTTGAATCGCGAAAGTGAATTTTTATTTGTTCGTAGATGGGTTACTGGTCTAATAGACCACCTTCCTTATACTATACTGCTACCGTTAAGAGGCTGACAAGACCCGATGACCTTCAAATTGACTTTACTTAAACAGTCATATAGCTATAACTGCTTGTTTTGGAAAAGTAAAAAAAATATATGTTAATATTCATTATATTTAAAAGAACTTGGTTAATTCCAATACACGATTGGACAAAATCGGCTCGATAGAAAATAATTCCAAAGTTACATCTAAAATTAGCTTAAAACAATTGCACGTCTTTAGTTTCTTGGCTTATATGTCTGTAATTAAGGACAATATTCCACCACACTAATACTAAAAACTTCGTTGCCTTAAATTTCTCAATTAATGCATAGTTTTTTTTAATTCATCATTTTGAAAAATTTGCAATGAGCTCCCATACTAATCGTAACGCAGTGTTTCTCTTTCACTCGCGCTGAAAAAGATAGGGAGGGAATTTAGCTCTTATCATCCTCTTAATCATCAATCATTCGAAGTCTTATTTCCACTTTTTGCGTACCCATTGTATGTATAATCTAATAACCATCGTATAGATCTATATGGGTAAGACCGTTATATAGGAATGACCGTTAGGCTGTACGTACAGTCGCCATCAGATATATCGGAGCGGTCAAGGTGGTCACAAATATCTGAACAACGCCTTTATTGTTAGGGCGATAAGGTGCTTGTTCAGATATTTTTGAGTACCGTGGCCGCTCCGATATCTTTGATGGCGACTGTACTTAGTGGCGGTGGGTCAAAAATGTTCTTAGGCAAGCCGGTGCTGAATTTGGCTTACAAATTTCTTCATGAGCTGTAGGAAAACTGCTAGGCACCTGAAACTTAGGCAAGCCGACTAGAATTGTGTTCTATGGACCCGTCGCCACTGGTACTTACACCTTTTACGCTTGTATACATACACGAAAAAAAAGGCTTCCGGGATATTCTCAATCTAAGACATTATTATATTATGTTGAAAATATTTACTCGTGACAAGCATTTATTTCCTTTAACGAAAATAAATTAAAGTTTTAAATATAACGAAGCGAATATATTCTTACAGATTTTCTAGTTTTCTTTTACCTAAGATAATACTTGTTTGATTAAAGTACAATCTCCCTTATTTACTCTTGAAACAATACATTTTTGTATTTCTATTTTAAGAAAACCAAACCAAAAATGTGATTCGTCGCTTAATAAAACCACTATTAAGCGAAGAATCATATTTTTGGTAAAGGAAATAAATACTTGTCACGAGGAAATATTTTCAAGAAAATAATAATGTCTTGGATTGAGAATATCCCGGAAGCTTTTTTTTCGTGTACGCCGCTTAAGAGACGGTTGGTATTACAGAAAAATCACTGCCTTACTGTTTATGTATGAATGCCGTTTGTTGTATCTTGTATACTTACACAAACACAAGAGACATGACCTTTAAAAAATGAACTTGCCTTTATGTTATGATGATCTTCTCCACATTGTTCTTATACGTAGGTACCTATATTGCTTTCTCGTTCTGGCATGTCACTGATTCGCAGCGTTCCAACGCTGCACTCGCGCTCATTTGGCAGGCAATTGGAATAACACGAAGGTTGACCTGAATTTTTATTGTTTCCGATCTAATTTGAGATTTATAAATCTTTTCTTTTATAAGTTAAAAAGTTTCGAGTTTCGGCTCGTGGAGTTGAATAGAATCGTGCTTTGGGAGCGGCTACACGATTTGAGAGCATTTAATGAAGTTGGATGGGTATCTGGGTCAGGTGCGTAGAAATATTAAAAAAAAATACATAATATCAACAATAAAGTTTATAATACATTCTTCTTCTTGACCTAGCCTTTATCCCATCTAATACGGGCGAACCTTTGTACGGTGGTTTACATAGGTCTTACTGAACAAATTTCACTATGGAAGTAACCCCAAAATTTCAAAAAAAATATTTGGCTTCCTCATACAAAATTTCGACACCCATGCGACTAAACGTATGAGTCTGGCAAAAAAAACCGCGATTTCGGGGTAGGCTCCATAGTGAAAGTTGTTCAGTATAACCTATATAAAGGTAAAAGGTTCGCCCGTATTAAATTTATACATTGTATATATAAATGGGTTTTAAATCAATGCCCATTTAATTAATCAAAGTCATGTAGCCTGCAAGTAGAAGTAAAATATGATGAAAAAATATTGACATTTTGGCATTTCCCTCTCATCATTCTCTCTTGAAAGTATTCGCTGTGAGCATGATTGTGGCGCCATCTTTTGGGCCTGGGCTCAATGTTTGATTTTTTTTGTGAATGTCTTATACTCCTTGCTTATATGTAATGTCTCTGGCCGATTCACTATTTTGACAGTTGACCGTGTTTAAGTGACATAGGTGATGTCCCTTTGCAGATTATTTTTTGTCACATTGTGCACTGCGATCGTTCATGATACTCCCACCATGCACTTCGCACATAGCGAATATTGTCAGCTGCTTTTTTTATTGGAGTTCAACGTTACTACGCTGTCTTCAATATAATATTCCTACAGAAAGAGACATAACACGAACCACGGGTAAATTAACTCTTCTGCAACTAGTAGTTCTGTGAACCGTAGACTTCGGAGCATTTCCCCCCTTTCCCCCCCTTTCACCTTCCCTCGAAACTTTTTTTTTACAACAACCTCTGTGGAAGTGTGGGCTTGACCTTTTACACGAAAATGATTGAAATTCGTCCATAAATAACGCGACGGCAAACTTCCCCCCTTTTCCCCCTCATTTTCCCCCCAATCAAAAAAATGGCTCCAAAATTTTTGGCAAATAAATCAAGGAACGTTCATGCCAAGTTTCATCGAAATCGGATGAAAAATGCGACCTCTAGACCGACACTGACCAACCAACCAACCAACCAACCAACCAATACACACACATCAATCTGCCAAATCATCTTACCAGTGAAAACGGAGACTTTCGTCGCCTCGCTACGCTCGGCTCCTCAGTCAATAAGGCGACGGAGATGTAATATCTCCATAGGATAAATCTTTTTAGTCAGGCACTTAGTACATGTCATAAAAGTCTTCTCTATACGCCTTCTTACTCACGACCTGTGACACGAATAAATGAAAGCTTGTATACAAGTAAAAGTTTATTGCGTTCTTTTATCTTGTTTCCACAAAAGCCGTTTTTAGAGAATAAAAGATTGGGCCGTTTATCTCGTCTTTGTGGGAGTTTCAGCGTTTTAGGCGTCGGCTGGATTACGCGTCTGCGTGTTGACTATTGACAATGCGTATAGTCAGCGGCACTTTAAAACGCTTATTAGATCTACCGAGGATCCTTCTTGAAGTGACATACATGACATTGACTTTTACATTTGAGTGATTATTTCTTTAACAGCACTAGACACAGAGGTTGGTATATACACCTCCGCCACAAATCTCTATGATAGGTTCCTTATCCTTCTGATGTAATATGTAGTTGTTGTAATTGCTGGTCTACCCAATCCGTTTAGTCATACTGCTCAGTATAACTATTAGGATTTTATTTGTTCATTTTGTTATATCGTATAACTAGTAGTATAACTAGGTGGACTAACCCAATTTGGGGTAGTTGACCACGTATCGAGGCCCGAAGACGTGTAAGACGTTCTAATTCTGACATCCTCGTCGCCAGTGTTGTATATTTACTAATTATTCGTAATAAATAAGAGCATATTATTTATGTTATTTTATTGAAGTGACATACATGACATTGACTTTTACATTTGAGTGATTATTTCTTTAACAGCACTAGACACAGAGGTTGGTATATATATAACACTTCTGATGAGAGTGAGTCTGAGATCTGCGATTAACCTATACCCTTCTTACTAGAAACTGTCCGGCTTAAAAGGTAGGAATATGCCCTTGAGTGTAAATACTAAATTGACACCCGAGCCAGGCGGCTGATTCGGTACGGCGGCCATAAGGAAACAAATGCTGCGCGTCCAGTGTAGACCACATACAAACAACGAAATGAAAATGTATGCGAGTGGCCTCATTGTACGCTGTTCTAATCCAAGAAACTTGACGCTACGCTGATCGCGTTTCTGGGTGCAAGTCACCGAAGCAGTCTGTATTTAACTTGAATCGGAATTGAACCTTAAATTTTAATGTGCCAGGATACCTCTTGTTCATTATGGTTCAAAATAGTTTAGTATAAGGACAAATTAGATAATATTCATTGAATATCAAATCGTACAGACACCGCAGAAAGAGTAAGACATAAGTTTGTACGTGTAGTTGAAAGAGATGTAAAGAATCCTCTTACATTAGTCATAATAATTATGTAGAGTCTGTCCGGAAAGAAGTGTCGTAGAATGTATGAGTTCCCATATAAACCACAACACTTCTTTTTCCGGACAGACTCTACAGCTTATTTGTTCCCCTATACTTCCATACTTGATCTGTCTAGGACATAAAGCTCTATACCTGGAGGACGCGTCGCCTCATCTTTCCAAGCAAAAAAGTCTGCCAAAATCTGAGGGGCGCGAGGTAGCATACATATGGCGTTTTCAATTTAAAGGTACATCATTGTCGGTTGTTAATAAAGTTTAATTCTAAATGAATTTTTATGGCAGCATCGCCTTATTAATAACCGACAATGATGTACCTTTGACTTGAAAATATCACGCATATTTGACAGTAAGTCACATGCTCTAAGGTCTAGGAGGAGGCACTATTACAATGTAATATTAAACATACGATTTCCAAATTTACAATAATCTTTGCTGTTAGGGAAAACAAAGAACGGAAACAAGTTGCAAAATCCCTTCAAATAGTTAAAATCGTCTTGACAATTACTTCCATTTTCGCGGACTGGACTGTACTAAACGATGCGTTGAGACTGATAAGAAACATTGTAAAGTTGGGAACAAACACTTGGTACCTTTCCCAGATTAGTTTGTCTTCGGTAGCGTGAGATCTTGGATAACATTCTGCCTTGCTAACTTTAAATGAGCTTGTTATTTAATCTAGGACACAAAGTTTCTGTAATAAAATGTACAGCTGGTGAAAATAAAAGAAAATTGAATGCTGAACGCATTTGCGAGTGAGGGGATTGCATTGTATAGTTCTAGCTTAACAAACGATGTCTTAATGGTTTTTGGCTGAACATTTTCAGAACCAAAAACTGACAGTCGCTAGTGAGACCACTTTGAAATATTCTACTCTAAAAAAACTTCTACTCTAAACTTCTACTTCTTCTTCTACTTTTATTCTACTCTAAATATTTCTAGTGTTAAAAGAAGTGTTGTGTTCCTGCTGGTGAGTAAGGTTGCCAAAGAGCTCAAAGAGGACCCGGTGTGTTGACGACAAGTGATCCTCTTGTTCCTTTAGCCGCTGTGAATCCTCCTTTTTGTAAAGGGTCGGAAACGTGCATATGTGACGCCTCTGGAGTTGCGGGCGTCCATAACCTACGGTAGCTGCTTAACACCAGGCGGGCCGTGAACTTGTTTGCCACCGTCGTGGTATTAAAAAAAATATGGCAGTTATAGGGACTGCCGATAGAAGTGAAAACTTTTAAATATTATTATAATAAAAGCATAAGAGAAAATTAGTACTTACAAAATAACCTTTATTTTGTAAGTACTAGTGTTTGGCTAACCAAATTTTGTTGACAGATATTTCGTTGTTGTATCACCAATTGTCTATGAATTTAAAAAAAGCTCAAAGTCAGTTGTCAATACATATCATTCAGTCAAATCTTGTTCAAATCAAATGTGTGTTTAGAAGGGATATTTTAAATTATATTAAATAATGACTATATACCGAGTGAGGTCTGCATACTATTTAAGCTCGTAAGTAATTACGACAATGTGCGAAGTCGAAGTGAAGCTTTTTATAACGAAAAACTGCAATGTTTACATGTAGTAAACAAAAGTAGGTTGGTGCTCTATACATATTTTGATACTTTAGTACGAGTTGTAACATTTGTCTATAACTTTGAATACATGACTTTATTAATACCTGAATCTCATAAACAGAGCAAGCGTGTAAAGAAACTAGAAGCTCTGGAAAATATCAATAAAATTAAAACATTCGCAGTTTGGAACGTAAGGAGTTACTAACTGAAAACCTTATTTAGAAGAAATCTGTGGAGTGACTAGTCAGCAGTAATTTTATAAAAAATATATAAAATTAGTTTATAAAAATGAGCGGCCAACGTGTCGACGAAATATCTATACATACTTAACCCATCAGACCTAAATCTAACCTAAAGTAACGTAATTCAATGATCACATAGACCACAGTATGGTAAGGAAGGTATCAGTATCGGAGCAGCCAAGGTACTCGAATATCTGAACATGCACTTTATCGCCTTGGTAATAGAGGGGCTGTTCCGACATTCGTGACCACCTTAGCCACTCCGACATATCTGATGGCGACTGTACTTATGTAATTTTTTGGTGATGGTTTA
Organism: Pammene fasciana; assembly: GCA_911728535.1. NCBI lineage: Eukaryota > Metazoa > Arthropoda > Insecta > Lepidoptera > Tortricidae > Pammene > Pammene fasciana. The sequence goes on along the minus strand of OU452276.1, from coordinate 18,459,753 downwards.
ATATTATGGCATTATCGAGCTAGGTCCTATTTACACTATACATTTCATTGTTCGCCTTGTTACTATGGTATATGGTGAGAAAGTGTAAACATATATGTATTTGTTGTTGAGTGTACTTTACGTGGTGGTAGAATTAATGTAAGCTGGTTTTAATGAGTGCACATCAACGTATATTTTATAAACTTATTTTCTTAGGTACCTTACATATGCAAAGAAAATCAAAAATATTTTCTAGTATCAAAACTATAAATCCTTCTATACTAAGTGATACCAGCCCAAGATTATTTGAAATTCCCTCCAAAAGATTGTGTAAAATTTCAGTGGTCAAACTCTAATTGTTGTTGTTGTTTATTTTGTAACCTTTGTTTTGTGTTTTTTTTTTAACAGTTATAAGTTTAACTATCGAACGACCCTTCCAACCCAACGAAAATCTTGCGATGCGTTTTTGTTTTCGTGACGGTGTCGGTGACGCGAACTCATAAGATTTTCCTCAACCAAAAAATGCCCAACGCGGCTAAAGAAGTTTTCACTTCAAAAAAATAGTGATCTCACAAGGATACCATGTGTGGCATGTCGAATATGGGTCCAATAAAGGTTTTACAAGTGAGGCAAACGTAAGAACCTCATTTGCATGCATGTTGGCGATTATCATTAGCCGATCGTGATTGAAATCAGACCCTTTTCCTTTCCCTTGCGTTAAGTGTGATTGGATTTTTTATGTACACAACATAAAGGTAAGAAGAAGGTTTAGAAACGTTTGGATGTCTTAAAAGAATTTTACTTTACGCTTTTAGATTTTATAACTTGTGTACTGGGTTTAAAAAAAAATATGAACAGGCATTATCGAAATGCTATTTAAATTCATCGTCTTCCTAGTATTTTGTCTCCACTTTCCGCTGCGGGTCTTGGGAGCCTATGATTCATATCGAAATGTAGTCCCTAGATTTGCATAAACACTATTCACGGAAGCGGGTTCCATCCCAGAGGAGAAACTAGGGCTTATTCGGACTAGGTCCGGTTTCTTCCCGAAGTTTTTCTTCACCAGAAAGCAATTGCTAAATGTCAAATGTAATGAGTAATTTTGTGACACAAGCTGGCCCCTATTTCACCACGGTGACAATTGTCATTTTCTGACATATCCAAATTACTGACGTCACAGGCATCAATAGGCTACGGAAACCGCTTACTATTGATGATTACTAAAACTACTACTTTTGTAAACAGAGGTTTTGACATATGTATCGAAAAACACGACAATTGTCACGGAATTCCAACACAAGCCTAATTTCATGTCGAGAAATATTTAGGTACAACTAGCGACCCGCCCCGGCTTTCGCACGGGTGCAATTATACATATAAACCTTCCTCATGAATCACTCTATCTATTGAAAAAGACCGCATCAAAATCTAAGCATACATAGGGACAGACAGCAGGAAGCGACTTTGTTTTATACTATGTAGTGATTCTTCTAAGAACTACGATTATTCTTGAAAATTGTCGTGAGCACTTCAGTAAACTCAGTACCTAGCTATTAACGATAATAAATATGTTGAATTTTATTAAAAATATCACGGTGGTGGCAAACAAGCATGCAGCCCGGCTGCTGGTAAGCGGTTTCTGTAGCCTGTGGACGCCTGTGACGTCAGTAATTTAGATATGTCAGAAATTGTGACAATTGTCACCCTGGTGAAATAGGGGGCTGGGGGCCGATTTTTGACAGCCGGACGATCGAATTCAAAAAATTCAAGCTCGAAAATAATCGCACACAAAAGTTTGTAGCCAATTTTTCGCATGGAATTAATTGTTTAAATAATCATTATTTTAAATTTCTATCGCTTTTATTTTTAAAACATAATTTCATCGTTTTATTCGGAGTTTTAAATGTCACTTTCGAGTGCTCGAATCTCAAAAATCACCCCCCTGGAGTCGGAATTGGTGAAGCGAATTGTATAAACCGCACACCGCACGGCTTATCGCTAGACTTCCAAGTAACAAATAGTAACAACTAGCGACCCGCCCCAGCTTCGCACGGGTGCAATTATACATATAAACCTTCCTCTTAAATCACTCTATCTATAAAAAAAACCCCATCAAAATCCGTTGCGTAGTTTTAAAGATCTAAGCATACATAGGGACAGACAGCAGGAAGCGACTTTGCTTTATACTATGTAGTGATGCATCAAGGAGAAGTTTCCAAAGTTGCGAAATTTTCCATACGGAACGTTCTCAGAACTTAAATTTAACGAACAATAAAAATTATTCAGGAAGTCACTATACTTCGTTTTGTTGAGATAAGAAATTGAGTAAACGTAGACACCGCCGTTATCAATTATTTTAACTATCTCATTTACGAGTTTATAAAAACAATACTAATACTAAGAATAAGAATACTTTTTTGCTAATTCCCATAGGGAATGTTATCATTGGAAATTTAATTTAAATTCTCGTGTAAGCTTCCGGCAATTTCCGAGAATCTTACTGAATTATTGAGAATGTGCTGCAATTTGTACATTGCTACTTCCAAGCACAGTACAAAATTAAATATTGAAATAGAAGAAGCAAGCATCCATAGTATGAAACCACGCATGCCGATTTCTAAATACTTGATACGTATTTTACAGCAAAATTAAAAAAAAAAAAACATCACCAATTTACTCGGCCAACATTTTAGGTGAAAAATTACAATTTCTTCGGCGTAATAGACCATATTCCATCAAAGAGATCAATGCCTGACAATTGGAACACCACGATTTCATGATTCGGATATTTGATCCGGACGGCTAAATAACTCGCGAAATACAAGCATTTGTGGCTATTAGCTTGATATATTATCTGTGCCTCTAAGCCTTCCAACGTTTCCCTAAAACTATTGTCGAATATATTATTGCCAAACAACAACACGCCCAAACATAGGTTCTGAGGTTAAACTTGAATATTAATTCCTTAAGCCCTACGGCTTAGTACTTCGAGATGGGTCCACAAAGTCCACATTTCCTGTCCTTTTGATGTGCCCGCGTTTCATTATACAAGTCAAACTCAAGTCTGAAACTCATTCTGAGGGATCAAGATCATATTTGACTGCATTAACTAATAGTTGAATTGTTGTTAGGCTTCGTGGCTCGGTTTTCATTACGGGTGATGATTCTGCCTTCCCAAATTCAAAACCCGCTTGAGCCATATGTTATAAAATGCTTATGTTATTTTTTAAGGATATTTATTTTATTTTTTATATTACCAGCCAAATACAGTTAGCAGCAGAAGTAGTTAAGCAGATTTGCTTATTGTTTAAAAAGTACGTATAAAGGTAATTTTGAACGGAGGAGCTGTAAATTTTTTTTCTTAACAATAAAGTCAACTTTAAAAGTTAATACAGATCTTCACTTCTTATAAAACACTTTTTTTTGCGTTTTTAATTTTTGCCTCTTAGTAGCTGTTAGTGTTACTTATGTCACTTCTTAGCTAATATACTATTTATTTTGTATGTTAGCAATTCTGTGAACAGGGGGCCAATTTTTGACTTTCGAGCGCCCGAATTCAAAAAGTTTAAGCTCGAAAAGAATCGCACACAAAAGCTTACCGCTAATTTTTTCGCATGAAATTAATAGTTTAAATACTCATGATTTTAAATTCCTATCGCTGTTATTTTTAAAACATAATTTCATCGTTTTATTTTGAGTTGTAAATGTCACTTTCGAGTGCTCGAATCTCAAAAATCACCCCCCAGCTCTGCTCTACCTCAGGACGTTGTCATGTAAGTACTTTTCTATTTCATAATATAACAATACTCACGTACTAAATAACATGATATAAACCTAAATATCCAATATTCCTATTTACAAAATACGGTTAATATCGGATCTAATACTAACTTTGATATCAATATTCGATGCTACGGCCCCGGTAATGATGTTCGCGACGAGGCCGGAATACTGATTATCATTTTACGGTTTCTTGTTTCGCGGCCCCAGGTATCAATAGGAACTTTAATCCAACTTTAGAATCTTAATTTGCTGCAGATTTGTTATCAATATTAATAAATTTTGTTCCAAAATAGTATGCAAAAATTTAAGCGAAATCGGAAACAAACGATATCGGCCTACTTCTAACATCCATACATATAAAGAGCCACACTAAGGTAAATATACGTAAATTCAATGTCAATTGAGATTTCAGTGAAAGTGAAGACTTAGATCTTTATAGGTAGTCAGCAGCAAAAGTAACTACGCGAGTGAAATGATCTTGATACGACTTCATTGTCAAGAGAGTAAGAACGCGTTAAGGTCATTTTGAATACTTCACCCGCTTAGCTACTTCTGCTGCTGACTGTACGTATATCTAGCATTCGAAAGCGATGCGTAAAGCTACATACACATTCTTGATTATTTAAATATCTGCGAGAGTCAATTCGATCATCAATGATAGAAAGCTATCAGGAAATTTACATTTGATCTAACGGTGCGTGGCGGCTCGCATACTGAGTAGGGGAGCGTAAATTGATTTTTCTCAATGACTTAATAACGGCGAAAATGGTGAATATGTAGAAATTATAGATTTCAATGTACGTGCCTTAATTTTGCTTTTGGTTCTTAGTTTGCCAACTGTGTCTGTCATGTTCATGTGTTGACAGACTTGAAGACTAGAACATTTTTTTTAAATGTAGTATGAATAGATATGATTGTTTTCTTATTAATACCAATGTTCAACATCGGTTACATTAAATTTGTAGTCATTCGTCCTAAAAACTACATAGTGATTCTGTGACATGTTTGTGATTTTGAAATGGTAGTGTTTCCTTAAATATTCTTTGTCTGTTTTTGTGGTTATAGCGCCAAAAAATAGAAATACATCATCTATGAAAATTTCAACTGTCTAACTATAACGGTTCATGTCATGAGATGCAACCTGGTGACAGACGGACACCGGAGTCTTAGTAAGTAATAGGGTCCCGTTTTTACCCTTTTGGCACGGAACCCTAAAAAGGCCTTAGGTAGTGTAAGCGCTAAGTTATTAAGAAACTTTCTATTCTTTCTCCGAGTACGACGAAAAGTAAACCAACTCGTTTGAGCCCCAAACCGCGAAATAAGCCCAAAGCCACTAAATAAACCAGAGGCCTGTTGTTACTGGTTAATGCTTGGCTATTTGTTTTGCGGTTAACACTTCGAGTTTCTGATATTGATCTACTTAAGCTTGTTTACAAGGGAAAGTATTCATGTGTATTACCATAGAGTAACTTATATAGTAAAGCACCACAGCTTAAGAACTTTTTGAAGCTCAAGTCAATTGCGCCCTCTGTCCGAAAGCCCTCTAAAAATACTGAAAATGTAAGAGGGAATGTCACCTGCACTGCTACTCCACCTAGTAGCTACTAGTGTACTACTAGTATGCTATTTGTTACTAGGTGGAGTAGCAGTGCAGGTGACATTTCCTCTTACATTTTCGGTATATTTAGGTGGCTTTGACATAGATGGCGCAATTGACTTGAGCTTCTATAAGTTCTTAGGCTGTGGCCGCCTATATCTCTATAGTCTCTGGAAAAACTAACGAATGTGACATAGTAACAAAAACACAATTTAATTTTGTATTAAGCAGTAGTTCTGCTAACGATACCACAATGTTTAGAAAATAAAGGAAACGTTTGAAAATCCACCGCCTCAGGCGAGACTCGAACTCGCGACTCTGGGAAACATGCCCCCCGCTCTGACCAACTGAGCTACTGAGACTTACCTGATGGCTGCGAATTTCTCCACCATATCCTTTATTTATATGCGTCTTTAGGGTGACGCCTAACCTAGATAACTCTCGGATAACGATGCGCTACTCCATACAATTTATTTTTGTATTAAGCAGAACGTCTGCTAACGATACTACAGTGTTATTTATTTATCACCGCCAGCAATTCATATTTCATATCTTAGTGTTCCCAAACATCCATTGTTTAGGATCATAAATCTATCTTCATCCCATGTGACATATTATACAGTAAGACAAAGTTATCGGGTACACTCGTTCACTTTCTATAATCTATGGGTTGATACGAAGTTACGTCGGACGAAGCGCTTTTGCCAACTATGTTGCTAATTTTGTATTGTTATGTTAGGGTCAGTTGGTTCTTGAGTGACGGCCGTTATTATTCGCGGGGCCGTGCAATGGATTGATGTAGGTAATGTACGTGTCACTTTACACGAGGGTTATATTATTTATTCACGAATTGTGATTCAAATCACACCTTAGGTCATATTGGGTACGTAACTATGTTTTGTAATGTTCGGTTATGATGTTACAAGGGAGAAAAGTTGTAATGGCGGTTCGGTCCACTATGCTAGTTTTATAGTAAAAACTAAAGAATAAACTACGAATAATGAAATGAAGTAGAGAGTTAATAGAGAGCTTTGGAAGAGCTTGGAGGAGGCCTTTACCCTGTAGAGGGGTTCTCATCACAAAAAAACACCACATATTTTTTAATTTATTTTATCATTTCTATCAGTTTGCATGTGATCGAGAAATAAATGGCTTTTTTATTTTTATTTTATTTTATTTATTAATTAAATTAAGTCCTAGAACAGAAAAAATGCCTCTTTGATCCCCCCTAGCAGGGGCCGGAACGCAGCGTGACCCTTTTTCATGCATGCTACCGGGGTTCATCAATTTATAAGACGTTATCAAAAACTCAATCTTTGTCACAATTTTCATGTTTCTATATTTGAAAATATAGAAGATTATAATATATGTGAAGGGTCTATGTCAGTGTTTTTCAAACTTTCTGGTGTCGCGGCCCTTATTAACCATGAAAAAATTTTCGCGACCCCCAAACCCCATTTCTTCAAAGTATGGCTGTCCGCCTGTTACCTTTTCACGCTTAAAATTTATAATATTTGTATGGATTGAATTATGGACAACATTAAAAAATGCAGGTTGATTCCATTTTGGCTACCCTAAAAAGTATATCGCTGCAGGAAATCCGTTTTCACAAATTAGTGAAAGCCAAACAAGCTCATTCTTCGCATTGAATGAAAAAAAAAGTATTTTTTAATCAATCAATAAATAATGTATAATATGTATGTATGTATATGTAAAATTATTTTGGAAGAATAGTCATGAAGGCATGCGCCTCTCGAATCTGAATTTCGCGACCCCCTTAGATAAGTGCCGCGACCACCCTGGGGGTCGGGACCCACACTTTGAAAAACACTGGTCTATGTAACTGAACAGAATAAGTTAATTGATACCATAAGTTAGTTAGTGATAAAATAAGTTAATTGTATGATTAATACTAATAAATCTATGAATCTATGAATCTACCTACCGTTGTTTTCGTGTTAGCAAGCATCGGCCGGATCAGCGCGATTAAAACACAACGCGTTCTGCAAACATTCGCATAATTTGATGCGAATATTTGGAATGACGGTACGAATGGCATTAATGATGCGAATATTCGCATTATAATTACTTCAATTAATTAATTTATAAATATTAATGTACATCCCTAATGAGAACATACGTTTGTACGCAGCAGTATGTACACACTTAATAATCCTCAACTTTCCTTTATAAATCGTTTCACCTAATTTTCAGTCATACCTAATACCGTATTCACGCGTTTTTCATTCACAATGTACACATGCGTTTCGTTCTAACACAGGCATACCCGAGCAGTGATAAATATACCAACTGATTTGCTCCCTGCTTGCCAATCTCTATGAATCCAGTACGTGATGTGAATTATTTCGTACGTAACGTCAACAGGTTTGTTCCACTTTGGAACATGCGTGGGCAAGTATTCTACACAAATTACATGTTAGGTTATCATCACGATATTAAAATATACTATAAACTTAAATTTGCTTTGAGGTAATTCAATCAACAAAAATGCAAGGGGAGTATTAAATCAGTCTGGCCACGATATCAGTATTTAAGCGGGGTGGCCCGCGGAGGTGAAAGGGACGTATTTACGGAATGAGATGATATGAAAGATGAGTCTTTATTTACAAAACTCGTAAATTTTTCGCTTATTATGTTGACATTTTGTAAATATCTGTACGAGAAAATTTATTTGGCGGTGTACCTATCATTTCAGAGTCATGGCTGCGTAACAAATTCCGTACAAAATATTAGTGAAACCGAGCGGTAAGTAAGACTTGAATATGATTTATTATTATGTCTTGGCATACTGTTATGAGTATCATGGCCGCTCCTGATTACCCAGTCCATTGTTGAGCAGAAGCTCGCTACGGCATGTGACGTTTCTAAGTTGATGGCATGCTTCAAGCATCTCCATACTTTCATTATCACCGCTGCCGCTGGTTGCTCAAGCTTGTGGCCGATCCGATATTATTGATGGAGTTCCGAAAACGCGGAACTGAAACCGCATAAAGCATGTCAATGCCAACAAAGACGTTATGATGGATGGTGCTGTTATCGACTTGGTTTTTGGAGTCAAGCTTGATTTATAACTTAGTTCTTATGCTATGAGAGGGCGTCCAGGATGAAAATTCTCAGTATAAGTATTGTAATAAGTCGATCAAGTGGTGGTAAGATTTGAGCAGTCCTTTATTTTATTTTTTAATACATTATATTTTTAACGTCAACTTCTTATATTGTCCCTATTGAGCTTACTGAAGGACTAGTATATTATAATATTTATTTGTTGTTTATTTACTTTGTTTATTTTTTTATTACAACTCTGTGGAATTTTGTATTCGGTATATTTTATCTTAATTTAATTTGAATGTATAAATTGTAAATCGCCGGTTTAAAATTATTAAAATTATATTTAAATTATTAACATGAATTAGCCACAGCGGGTAGGAAGGTAGGTATTGAAAAAAAAAGGGTTTTAGTTTTTTTTAATTGTCAACTTGTTCATGGTCTATTTAAAAGTTGGTTTGTTATGCAGATTAAAGTCCGCTTTTTTGTCAAAAGTTTGATATGTATCTTTATGTTTTACTACACATAAATACATTAAGCAGTTTATGTATTTGTGACGTATTTCAACAATAAGTAAAGCGTAATGTAAATTATAGATATTGATTAAATGTGAATCTACACAACACAAGGTCAAAAAACTCCCATGCGCGAGTTCAACTCATTCATCGATATATTTTTATAAGTTCAACTCGTAATCACACTAATCACACATATATTTACACGGTAAAAACACTTGTTCACTAATGCCTAGGTACTTTTTCATAAGTAGCTTTACTTAATTTTACGCTAAAATAAGTTCAGCGCTTCATTTGAGCTTTATATTCTACTAGCTGTACCCGCGCGGCTTCGCTCGCGTGCGTTGCAGTAGGTTCTGTCACTTCTCGTTACCCTCAACAGTCCATTGCTAAACGCTTTCTACATGTCATATTTCATACAGTATGTTTAGCAGTTTAGCTAAAATTGACTTCTTGCATATAACTTCGACATCCCAAAAGATCTTTGCAGCCCATCACGCGGCAAACTATCAAAACTCTTCTTCTCCCATTTCAAATATTCACCGTAACAATTTTTGGTATAATTAGCAATAGTACAGTGTGTTTTTTGTTTATGCGGGGGGCTCTGCCCCCCGAGCGCCCCTTTCTTTACAGCCCATCACGTGATAAACTCTATCAAAACTCTTTTTCTCCCATCTCAAATGTTCAACGTATCAGTTTTTGGTATAATTTGCAGTATTTAATTTGCCCCCCGTTCTTTACCGCCCATCACGTAGTAAACTCTCTCAAAACTCTTCTTCTCCCATCTCAAATGTCCAACCTAGAAATTTTTGGTAGGATAAGCAATAGTGCGGTGTGTTTTTTCTTTCTTGGCCCCCCTTTCTATGCCGCCCATCACATGGTAATCTTTATCAAAACTCTTTTTCTCCCATCTCAAATGTCTAGCCTAACAATTTTTGGTATAATAAGCAATAGTACGGCGTGTTTTTTCTGTATGCGGGGGGATGAGCCCCCCGCCGAACACCCTTTCGTTACCGCCCTTCACGTAGTAAACTCTATCAAAACTCTTCTTCTCCCATCTCAAATGTTCAACGCAACAATTTTCGGTATAATTAGCTATAGTATGGTGATTTTTTTTCTTTTTGCGGGCTCCGCCCCCCTAGCCACCCCTTTCTTTGCAGCCCATCACGCGGCAAACTCTATCAAAACTCTTTTTCTCCCATCTCAAATGTTCGACGTAACAATTTTTGGTATAATAAGCACTAGTACGGTGTGTTTTTTCTTTATGCGGGGGGCTCCGCCCCCCGAGCCTCCCTTTTTTTGCCGCCCATCACGTGATTAACTCTATCAAAACTCTTCTTCTCCCATCTCAAATATTCAACGTAAAATTTTTTGGTATAATTAGCGATAGTACACTGTATTTTTTGTTTGTGCGGGGGGCTCCGCCCCCCGAGCCCCCCTTTTTTGCAGCCCGTTACGTGGCAAACTCTATCAAAACTCTTTTTCTCCCATCTCAAATGTTCGACGTAACAATTTTTGGTATAATAAGCAATAGTACGGCGTGTTTTTTCTTTATGCGGGGGGCTCCGCCCCCCGAGCCCCCCTTTTTTTGCCGCCCATCACGTGATTAACTCTATCAAAACTCTTCTTCTCTGCCCCCAGTAGGCAATTGGCGGTATCTCAAAAAAAATCATTTTTGAGTTAGGTACTGTGTCGCATAGCTTGAAAAAATCTCTTTCATATGTACTAATCAAATAAGTAATTTTCCACTTATAACTGTACTAAAAATGTCTAAGAAATTTTTCCCTATCTCAAAATTTCTCTTGATTTTTAAACCATTTGGCGCTAACTCAATTTTTGAAGCGAAATAGCGGCATATTTGTATACTTCCCAAGTGCTCCATATGATGAGATACCGCCAATTCATTTAGTAAATTTGCAAACCTTACTTATTATCAGTGAATTATTCGACGTACAAGGCTATTTTAGAACTACCTTCTGAATTATGAATGCCAAATGGTTACTTTATTTTTATGCATAACGCATGAGTAATAATGTAACAAGAATTGTTATTGTTGTTCAAATAATAAGTAAAAAAATTGTATTTTTCATATTAAATGTAACGATTTCTACCCGTTACTGACTGTATTTGTATCAGTTTCTTTACAGACGACAAAACCATAGAAACACACATATTTTGATTGTAAATTCATTTATTTTAGTATCTGTAATTACCAGATATAATAAATTATACTTTAAATTTCACTTTTTACTTTCCTTTACATCCTTTTTTTAATGAATAATAAATATAAATTTTAGTTCGGGTCCTTATATGAGCGCATTAGGAGGAATAGCGGTAACTAAAGAATCTAAGCTAACAATCGTAAGCGTAATGGCGGTATCTCAAATAATTGGCCCAAAAAATATTTTTTTTATAATTAATGCCAAACAATAGTAAATATAGACACTTAGTTATGGAAATATGCTATACAATTTAAAATTAAGACTTCGTAAGTTAACGCGAAATCGAATTTTACATTTTATCGATTTACTCGAAATCTCTAAAAATGAGATACGGCCAATTGCCTAACGGGGGCAGTTCTCCCATCTCAAATATTCAACGTAAAAATTTTTGGTATAATTAGCGATAGTACACTGTGTTTTTTGTTTGTGCGGGGGGCTCCGCCCCCCGAGCCCCCCTTTCTTTGCAGCCCATCACGCGGCAAACTCTATCAAAACTCTTTTTCTCCCATCTCAAATGTCCGACGTAACAATTTTTGGTATAATAAGCAATAGTACGGTGTGTTTTTTCTTTATGCGGGGGGCCCCGCCCCCCGAGCCCCCCTTTTTTTCCAGCCCGTCGCGCGGCAAAATCTATCAAAACTCTTTTTGTCCCATCTCAAATGTTCGACGTAACAATTTTTGGTATAATAAGCAATAGTACGGTGTGTTTTTCCTTTATGCGGGGGGCTCCGCCCCCCGAGCCCCCCTTTTTTTGCCGCCCATCACGTGATTAACTCTATCAAAACTCTTCTTCTCCTATCTCAAATGTTCAACGTAACAATTTTCGGTATATTTAGCTATAGTGCGGTGTCTTTTTTTCTTTATGCGCCCCCCTCTCTTTGACGCCCATCCCGCGGTGAACTCTATCTAAACTCTTTTTCGGTAGGGTGTGCCGGTACTTTTCGATTTCCGTGTTTCACTATGTTCCGTTTGTTTTTTTATAGTTAGTTAATTTAACTTTTATTCTTGCACCTTTTGTACATGTCTGTTGTATAGGCCCAATGGTTGACTGGTGGAAAATACCATTTGGTATGATGTCCGCCGTTTGGTCTCACAGTTTTGTATTTCGTGCAATATAGTGTAAATAAAAAAAGATTCTTATAGGGAGGCAACGCGCACATAAAACCTCTGGATTTACAGGCGTCCATTGGCTACCCTAAGTGCTTACCATCAGGCGGGTCGTATGATTGTTTGCCATCGCCGTGGTTTAAAAAATATATAGTTGAAATACAAAGGCATAAGTATTTATTTACCATATAAAGGCATTTCCTATACAAAGTTTAAACCCCCCTTAAACCCCCTTAAATCCGAAAAGTTCGTATTTTTTATAGCCAATGTCCTGACCAGAGGTCTGTAGAACCTGCTAGTGAAGTTTTTATAGAAATCGGTTCAGGCGTTTTGACGCCAACTCTCCCCATCCAAACAGACAAACAGACAAACAGACAAAAATTCTAAAAATCGCCGAAACGTGTTCTGTTATCGATTCTAAGAGCTACTTACTCATTTTTTTACTAATATCTCCAATGTACAGATTTTTGACCCTCTTCACCTTTATTATATGTATAGATTTTAACGGTCGGTTTATAAAATAAAATAATTATTTACACTCCACACTTGTTTTACGGCATTTTGCTTAAAATGTTTTGGTGGAGTCATAAATATAAAGCGGAGTGAACTAAATGATTATTATTATGATTAATATGCTCAATTTATAAAGTGCGTGCGTGAATTTAGGTATTTAGTTTGTCCAGGAATCCCTTCGTCGTCTTAATTCAAGCATAGATAAAGAATCATACTAACTTTTTTTCGTTAGTACCTTCAGCACTTAAAAAGGGATGAGTACAGCTTATTACTGCTATTAGTCTGCGGTTTTTGGTAAGCCAGACTATATCTATAATTAATATTTTGATTTCTAGCTTTCTTAATTATGCCTGGTATGCTGACTCAAAATTTTGTAAATAAACAATTACTTCTCCAATTTTTTGGAATAAGTCAATGCGAAAACAGGATCAGGAGTTCGATTTTTGAATCTCACCGAGTGACTAATTCTCACCGATGTGAGTGATTTCCGAAAGTTCGTATTTTTGAAACTCATCGGTGACTTACATTTGTCATACCTATGATATCGATTTACGAGTGCCCCTACCCACTCGTAAATGAAATCACCATGCGACTGTTTTTGCGGCCATCTTGGCGAGCAAGGTGGTTAGGTTTCGTGATTAACTTCTTATTTTTTGTTCATTTTCGTGATTCAGTGTGTAATATATAGCTTATTCTGCAGTGATTTAACGAACTAGTGGGCAACTAATGAAGAAGTAATCTCAAAACAAGTGTAACCCCTGTTTGAGTTAGATATCCGTTAGTCCACGTGCTGTTTGTAGGGAGTAGCTATCTCCTTATAAAAAGCCTAACCTCACCGTACAACGTCCAGCTCTTGGAGCGAAATTTTAACTAATTAACCGTACAATTGTTGTCTCTACTTTGACATTGGCAAAATTGTCCCAATATTGTGGACAGAATACCATTTATTTTAAAAATTGAATTGACTGTTTTTGACAGTTGACGTATTATTCATAAAAAGTTTACAATTATCAAGTAAAACAATATCCAAGTTGTTAGTTAATACACTCGTAATCTTGTTAGAAAAGTTTTTCTCTTATAAAATAATACGTAAAACTCTTGCTTTGAGGTTACCCTCCACCGGGATCTGAGAAGGGCAACAAAGAAGCCGACTAAATTATGTAGGCTAGCTACAGTATGCTATCAGCCATCTTGACATGCGTTTCCAAATAAGTCGCGTTGCATGTGTTTCTATCCCTGACGGTGGTACGCGTTTGCGGTCTCTAGTTAATCATTTACATGACACTGACAGATACGCTACGTTTTACGTTTGACCAATTTGATGAATCTATTTTAAGTTATAGTATGAGAAAATAAAAACCGGTATCAAGGACAACACTATAACACCTGCGTAAAATGAACTTAACGGGAAGATTGTCTCTGACTGACATTGTAAAAATTCTGCATGTTGGTAAACAGCGTGTGACTTTCAAAAATACGGCTTTTGGAAAATGGTGACATAAAAGTCATCGGTGATAATTTTAGTCACCGGTGACTTTGATATCACCAGTGAGATTCAAAAATCGAACTCCAGGCTTATTTTTTAGCACCAAAATCAGCAGGTCTAATGTATTTCTTATCGTTAATACGTGAATATAATAGGCGTTGAGTTAAACGTACAAATGAATATTAAATTTCATGGAAATCTAGCTAGCTTTAGCTTTTTCAGCATTTAATTTTCACACACCTTTCTTTTAAATTATTAATGTTTTTTTCCCTTTCTAGGTATACCTATCAAAGTGGCAGATCAAGATTTTTTTAAATCCTGCTATATTTGAGGCTTTGATGAACCAAGTTTAATTGTGAATAACTTTAATAGATAATATAAGCTTTCAATGTTTTACAGTAAAAAGTAAAACAAAAAAGTATTAAATTATCCAATATAATAAAAGTTAGCAAGTTTAACCTCCTCTAGAATACTGAAAAAACTATGAGATAGAAAAACCTTAAATTGTATACAACCTACCCGTAAGTAAGTGTAGATAAGATTAGCTCGGTCCCAAGTGAAGCATACCCTTTCATACTCCGCTGATTTTGATCTCAAGGGCGCAGGCGGCGATGAAATCAGTTCCACTTTGCTCCTGTATTTACAAAACGCCCTACCACTGTAAAAAAATACGTTACTTACGTCTTTTTATTTGACATGTCGACACAAGGATTGGTGAATATACAATGTTTAAACTCGTCACAGATTTATAGCTGGTATGTCAGGAAGGATACATTGATTTTATTGGCACACGCCTTACTGTATTTTTTTTGCAAGAGAGAGGTATATTATCTGTATTTAAATTCTAAGTACACTCCACGTCAGAGATATACTTACAGTTTTAACCTAAAACCATACATCGTAAACTGCGAGCGAAATCCATTGAAATGACGTATGACAACCAGTAACAACCCTAGTACTTCAATGAATTTTGCTCGCACTTTGCGATGTATGCTAATAACAAAGGTATAAGACGCAAACGCATAAACACTTCACATCTTTGACGTCGCCGTAATATTTTTCTTTTAGAATATAGCTCCAATTTAGTACAAACTTTAAAAAGTCTCTGCAACATGGCTAGCGACAGTATCTCGCGAGCGAGATCATCTGTCGTTTTCCAACTGTATTCTTCAGAAAGTGACAGATGTCTTCTCGCCTGCGAGATACTGTCACTGGGCACTTGTGCTAACCGCCGACTTATACAGAGTGGCGTGTAACACGAGCAAAAAATTAAAACGTAGATTGTACTCCTCAAGCAATAAAACTATTGTTTGATAGCTTTAAAAAATTATGTAGTTTTTAGATTGTCTCTTTTTCATACAAATTAAATATTATTTTCAATGTACGCTAAAATCCGTCTAATTCACATTGCTTGTCAGTCTTGTCACCCTACAAACATTATCAATTTCGCAATACATTGCGTGTTCAAGTAAACCCTAAATTATACTTAAAAATCAAAAAGTAAGCTGTTTTTAAAAGTCGCTAAATAAAAGTTGTTTAGTTACAATAATCAGTTTGCATTGCCTTTAGGTTACAATAGAATGTCATCAAACTTGGAACGTGTCCGCGAACATGAACTGGGATTTGTTCCTAATAAATTTAATTGCTAGACGTTACAGTTAAGATAATTACTTTCGCAGCCCTGATTGATCCAGTTTCACCAATTATATTACAATAGAGTTTCTGTTTGTATGATACAAGGAGATATTCAATTATTTTAGATATTGAAGTAAAATTATAAAATTAATTAAGTGAACAGTGCTACAAATAGAAGATTAAATTACAGTATTTTATTAATATTTTACCAATTTTATTTACTTTAATCAGAAAGATTACTACGTACATTTGTAAATTGAAAAAGATATCGTATACAAAAAAAGGACTATGGGGCCCAGAGAAGGTATGGTACCAATATCTTCTGCATTCATGGCAGACGCCACAACCTCCCCCTCCTATTTAATGCCAACTGATTTACATAGAAAATTGATTTTTTTTAATGAAACTGCCTAGTAAATAATTACGAATAAGCAGAAAATAATTAAAAGTAAAATAATTAAGACAAGGTCAGACCCTAAACAAGTTAACACAGCGTTTTTTCCAGAACCCCGCTGCAAAGGGAATTAAATTAAAATAATTTGCCTAATAAATATTCCGGTTGAAAGGAACTTTATCTTCGCGCGGCCGTTTGTTCTTAAACCCTCATTTCTGTCTGCAGGCTTGTGGGTGCCAAAACTTCTTAATATTTGAGTTTTATCGTCTTATCTTTAATTTTATCTAAACATGCTTATTTTTTATCACGTGGTTGGCAAACATGGTAAGCAAGTATAATCGGTTTCACAAGCAAACAAGTTTCACAACAAAAGTTAAGTTAGTGAAACTGATTATACTTGAGGTACAGATGACTTGCACTAGCGATGCCGACCCTATACATAACTGAACGCTCTTTGAAGAATCCTAAACTGTTTTAAAGTAGGTACGTACCTTGACAGAACCTCGGCAGCTATTTCGGGAGCATTTGCGAGAGAGAATCCTTAGAGATATCGACCATTTAGGGTATGAGGATGAACGTCCTGGCGATGACGAGCGTAGCAGTGGTAGAATATAGCCGTTCGCATCATAACAATTCTTCAGGACACATGTCATTGATTTCACGAACTGTACGACTAAAGGAAGATTAGAGAGATATTTGCATACCAGAGGCAGTGGCAGTAGAGCTTTAAGATCATGTTCTTTTAATCATTATTTAAGTTATTTTCATTTTGTTTCGAAAAGACAACTTAAATGTTATGATTCTTGACCAAATAGAACATATAAGGTGTATTCTGGTAAATTCCGCAATTCAGATAATTCAAAATTCTTTTAAAAATGAATCATAATTCCATGTAATAAGAGTCCATTTTCGGAATCATCCGCCACTTTTTGGCTTTCGGAAATACTTGAATACACTATAATGTATGTAAGTCAAAAACATGGTAATTATTTCTTTTTGTCATATGCATGGCGTATAACAAATTGAGCTAAAAACTTACGTCCTCTAAAATGAACATAACTACTAAACTATTTTAATATAATTCTAAATTATTTTAGTTAAATTAATTTTTGGGAATTAATACTGTTTAAACAATGTTGGACAACTTAAACTTTTCAAAGCATAGTTAGAAATGTTTTAAATCTAAAATTAATTAATAACATTACAGCTACCTACATATTTCAATTACTGCCTGCAAGTTTAATTAATTCAGAGATGTTTTAATTATTCATGTTTCATTTTGGAAGCAGCTTACTCAAACTATTAATATTAAACCGATGCAGTTCTACAAAAGTTTCGTTCTTTGACGTCACCTATTCTTAGCATTAAGGCTGCGTTCAGACTTAAGATGTTATCTATATGAGTGCCACGGTATATAAAAACTGCAAGAATCAAGTCAATGTAATCGTCGATGAACACCTGTTTCATTATATATGAAAACCTTACATAGGTACGCCTGACCCAAATTTTTTAAGCCATATTTTAGTGACGGGTTAAAAAAACTAATTAATGTGAAGTTTACCTTACGCCTGGAAGTCTTGCAGACACAACCCCTGTCTTTTATCAGTGATCGTAAGCGACACAGTTCTCCAATCTTCGGCGCTAAATTCTTCCGTCTGTGAACATCTTTATATAAAAAAAACCTTATATACTTACGCCTGACTTAAATTTTTTAAGCCATATTTTCGTGATGATAAAAAAACTAGTTAATGTGAAGTCTGCCTTACGCCTTGAAGGCTTGCAGACCACAACCCGTCTTTTATCGGCAACCGCACGCGACACAGTTCTCCAATCTTCGGCGCTAAACGGTTTCCCTCGTAGTTGTCGAACGCCTGTTTCATTTTATATTCCAATCAGTTCACACGCTTTGTTATTTGATCCATTTGTCGCAATGCTTCATAATTTTAATGCTTTTTACGGGTTTATCGAATTAATAATGTGAAAACCTTTTGTATTGTACCTATACTAGTTCTATTCCTAGATTTTAGTGGCTGCGGGTCAAAAAGTTTGTTAGGGAAGACGGAGCTTAATTTGGCTTAAAATTTCTTCATGAGCTGTAGGAAAACTGCTCAGGTGCCTAAAAATTAGGCAAGCCGACGGGAATTGCCTTCTATGGACGCGCCGCCACTGCTAGATTTCCTATGAAATTGATACACTTTTGAATAGAGATTAACCAAAATACTCTTTTTATTCTTTAGACTGGGCAAAAGTATCCTTCTTTCCCGCCATTTGGTTCTGTCTCACGCATACTTCCGCTACGCTTTACCACCTTGGTCGGATATCAGTGAGGACGAGGACCAATAATGAGTTCCAAATATTCCCTCAATTTTTGGGAGAAAATCCCAAAAGTCTTCTTCTTCTTTATGATAGGTCCTTAGGTTGTACTTCGAGCGGGTAGAGGCCCTGATACGCACCTTGAACAACGCCTTGTTCAGATATTTGTGACCGCCTTGGCCGCTACGATATGTCTGATGGTGACTGTACGAAGCTACAGCCGTCATAACCGTTTTATAATATAGCGAGCGACCACATTTACCTATGTAAGAGTAATGCGGTCCATAATAGTACTTTATGTAACTGTTACGTAATACCCCTATTACGGACCCCTTCTTAAACCACGAGTGTGGTCATAATAAGATCACACGAGTGTTTTAAGGCCTAATTACGTACAGTTGCACACACTGCTTTATCTACACACATATTATAAACCCGAAATGATGATTGAATGACTGCCATTGCACGGATTGCACTGCCATCGCCATGGTCAACTCGATTGTGCCGGCGGTCGGGAGGCGCGTGCCGGCGGGCGGGGCCCACCCGGATTTTCATAATGATATCGAATTTTTGCTTATTATTTGATAATAATAACATCGTTACAGATAAGACATTTGTTCTAACTACTAACGAAACAATCTATTTTTATGGTGGTTATAACGTGCGGTTTTTGAACGCATAATGGAGGGTTTATGATATGGGTGTAGATAAAAACCTTTAGGTACGTTATAACGCTTCATTAGTTGCCTAAATTCTCAACCCGTAAACTGAACTCCATGTTCAGTAATTACGTTTTCTGGTAAACCGTGTTTCAAAACATGGTGTTCAAAATTCTTCGCCACGAAGCAAAAATAACAAAAAAATATTAAACAGCTAATATCAAAGCCACGACCTGGAACTTCTAAAAAGAAAATTGACTTGCGAAAGTATTTACGTTTTGAAAATTGATTCGAACACGTAATTAGTTTTAAACTTTGCCCGACATTTAGCGTTTTGTTTTTAAATAGAGTAAAAACAAGCGCTAAGTCACAAACTGAAGCGAATGTAAGAAAAATGTGTCTTTTTCTTACCCATAAAAATATTAAACAGCTAATATCAAAGCCACGACCTGGAACTTTTCAAAAGAAAATTGACTTGCGAAAGTATTTACGTTTTAGGTGTAGGGTTAGAACCGGTGGTAGTTTCTTTTTCTCTCTGACGTTCATAAGTGCATTGTAATGTGCCTAAATTGAAGAATAAATATCTTTTATCTTTTTTATCTTTTATCTTTTTATCATATTTGGTAATGATATAGTTGAATTATCGAGAGCGTGGAATTGCATATATGTAGTGGTTGTACCGTGTTGTGCCTCTTTGTGTGCGGATTCAAATATAGAATGCCTGTACACAAACAATACTACTACATATGCAATTCCACGCTCTCGATAATTCATCTATACCAAGAAGGTACTCTTGCACAAGTATACAAGGTGTAAGAAAAATACTGGTGACCCTTTTAAGGGCTTAATTGGTATCGTATTCTTATTATGAAAAAGTAAAAAAAAAACTCGTGAAAAGAAAAATGCGTTTAAATAGATGGTTGGCCCCGCCTGGGATACGTATTCGCCCCCCAAAAAGATTTTTTTCTACTTTTTCTTACTCGCAATTATGCTCTTAACCGGATTAACAATGTTTTTGTTACATTCTGTATAAGAAAAACGCTTGCTTAGCTACTTACCGGCAAAAAAATGATATATTAGATATTAACACTACATAATTAGGTAGTATTAAAAATTAACAAATTTCAAACGACAGCAAATTTTACTCAATACATATAACAGATCACATTGTACATAACTAACATTTTACTCGATTTCCAGCAAGTACCTTAAGACAGTTTATTAGTTTTCATAATATTTTAAGAACAATAAGAAAGCAAAACTATCCCCTTAGCTATGAAAATGTGTGGTGCACCGTTGAGAAACTGACCCCTTTCCGTTCTCCTGAAGCATATATTGAAAGAAACTACACTTATTAAACACAAAAAAAATACGTAGTATGCTTTTAGCCATTTAAAAATTCCATAAAAAAACATATTTAAATAGATGTCAATGAGGACCAAAAAGGAGTTCCGAATATTCTCCCATTTTTTGGGAGACAATCCCAAAATTCTTCTTCTTTATGCTAGGTCCTCAGGTTGTACTTTGAGCTGGTAGAGGCGCTGAAACGCACACGTGTATTTAGTGCTTGCAACTCTGGAATTGGTTTGTATGGCCAATTCCGGAATTCCGGAGTTCGTGTATTCTCCGTCGGCTATGTTAGCCATTGCTGCGGTGCCATCTTTTCTGGTGAGTTTCTATAATCCTCTCTAAAGGCTACTAATTAATACGCTTGGCGTGAAGGTACCTATAATATAATTAATTTTTTGAGATCTGAATCGCTACCTCTTATACTTTGCAGCGGGACACAAATTACGCTCAGGCAGGCGACAGGGACCGAATTATATCACGTTTTAAAGTTTTGTAATTATTTTTTCCCTCCTTTTTTCGCGTTAATTGTTTGTACAGAAAATAAATTCCATTAGTCGACAAAGTTGTGAATGTGTAATGTGTTTATTTCAACTGTAATTTGCGCACAAGCTGTATGTCAAAGGTGGTGCCAATTTAGAAAGTTATCTAGTTATTTGAAAAAAAAAGAAACAAATCTACCAGGAGTTTGATTTTTGAATCTCACCGGTGACTTTTTTTGTATGCAGCCGATGACTATTTAGTACGAAATAAGTCACCCGATGGGATTCAAAAATCGAACTCCAGGTGTTTCCTGTAATAGGAGCAATAAATTAAAACGTAGATTCTACACCTCAAACAATAACACTTTTAATCAACAACTTTTAAAAAAGATGTATTTTTTAGATTGTTTGTTTTTCATACAAACTAAATAGTATTTTCAATGTACGTTAAAATCCGTCTCATTGACATTGCTTGTCAGTCTTGTCACCCTACAGACATAATCAATTTCGGAGTCCATTGCGTGTTCGAATAAACTTTAAAATGTCCTAAACATCAAACCATAAGTTATTTTTAAGAGTCGCTGAACAAACATTGTCTGGTTTGAGGAGTAGAATCTATGTTTTAATTTATTGCTCCTATTACAGGAAACACCCGGTATAAAGGTACAGCAATTCATAAATGGTAAATAATTATGAGTAGAATTTTTTACGTATTATTAGAGATCTAAGTCAAGTTTTGAATGCATAAAAGTATGAATAAGTAATTGGCAGACATACCTACTCACAAAAAGAGACCGCATAACCATCACGGTGAAACTAAACGTCCATATTAAATTGTGCGGTTGATGCGCAAAATTTTACCGCGACGAAATCGCTTCAGGTTTGACAGTTTTTATCTCATCTAAATTTAAATCCACCTCTCACATGCGTCTCACTCTGTTGCTTTGACATGTCGTCCTCATCTGTGGACCACCTATATAGACCTCGGTCACCATCATTATGCGTCTATGGTAACTCTCTCTAACTAATGTGTTAATGTCAGTATGCTGATGGCCCTAGCAGCCAAAGCTCTAATAAATAAATAAAAAGTCAGTTGTCAATATATTTACACCAAAATCAAAATATATCCTTCCTTTATAAATCGTTAAATATTATTCCATTAGGATCTGCCAAAACAAGATGTGAAGCATGCGAAGTAATTAAAACAACTGCTAACTTTGCTGGTTCTCCTTATTTATAATTAAGCATATAATTAAAAATGAATTAATTGGATTTTGTATGGGTTAACTCTCTCGCGCAGGTTCATGTTGGGTGATATTTTTGATATCATCATCATCATCTCAGCCATAAGACGTCCACTGCTGAACATAGGCCTCCCCTTTGGACCTCCATAAGTATCGGTCGGAAGCGACTTGCATCCAGCGTCTTCCGGCGACCTTTATAAGGTCGTCTGTCCATCTTGTGAATGGACGTCCTACGCTGCGCTTAGGGAACGTACCCAAACTACGTGACCAGTTTAGGGGGGGAGGGGGGTCGTCAAAATACTACTCTAGGTCACAGGGGGGAGGGGGGGGCGTCTCAGGTTCTGTCACGTATTCAATAATTATGCTCAAATATCGCGCTTCTAATTATAGGTTTCCAATGTTTCCATGCACTTTTAGCGTCACACGGCCAGTGTCGAGTAAATAAAAGGCAATAAGTAGGCAAAATTATGTTTATTTGCTTTCTATGTCCAAAACATCACTCTAAACTATATGTGCGAGTTTTACTACGTGACAACTAGGGGGGAGGGGGGGAGTCTTGGCAAATACTACGGATGGTCACCGAGGGGGGGGGAGGGGGGTCAAAAACTGAAAAAAATGGGTCACGTAGTTTGGGTACGTTCCCTGCGCTTGCTAGTCCGTGGTCTCGACTCGAGCACTTTTCGACCCCATTGGCCATCTGCTCTGCGTGCAATGTGGCCTGCCCATTGCCACTTCAGCTTGCTAATCCTGTGGGCTATGTCGGTAACTTTAGTTCGTCGTTATTTTTGATATAGGTACATATATTATATAAGTTACAAGTTACAACATATATGCATTTTATGTTTGGTAAAAAGGCTAACATTTTTTGCTGCAGACACTTGTGTGTTTAAGAGGGCTAAAATTGTTATTTCTGCTAGATTGGTTTTATAAGTGGATACCTGCAATTAGCTTTGTTATGCTACTCTCGTTTATAGTGATGCATTATGCTGTTGGTTTTCCATATATATAAAATAAAATAAATAAATTAATTAAAATTACACTCAGATCCGAAAATGCGCCGCTTTGCTTAATATCGGATTACACATTTTTTTCGATATTTTGCACCCTGTGTTCGTGTGTGTGGTGTATTACGTGTTCTATTTTCATATCGCATCTTAGTCATCCTTCATATGATATACCCAGTTATGGGACTTATAGACCTTGCCTTGTACAGATATTACTTCGATTAACTTATGTGGAAAAATTTGTTTGTGCAAATAAAATTTATGACCTTTTGTACGTCATAAATTTGACACATCCTATTTATATCCTGTTTCTATTCACTTCAAATGTAAAAAAAATGTTTGGGTATTAACATACTACTAGTAATTGGGACTAATTGGGTGTAAAAAGCGTTTGATAATTTTAAAGGACTTGCAGGCGCGAGACAAATGGACAGATTCTGGTAAAGTTACTTCCACCTTATAGACGGACCGCCGCGAAAAATGTGATACTACACCGAGGTATATTTTTTGTTGGCCTATAAATAAATTTGATTTCCACCGATCAATAGTTGCCAGATGCCCGGATCTAGATAGGAATAGTAGGTATAGCAAAGTAACTATCGTGTCATATTTCCAGGGCTCTCTTAGTCTAATATTTACTTAATTGTTCATGTTCTATTTTTGCTGTCATCATGTTTTTCATTTTTACTTCGAAATTGATACTCGTATTAGAGACATGTTTCTTGAACGTGTATTTATTTTCCCGCTATAGACGTGACTTTCTACTTGCGGTTCCCCCGGGCCTCATTATAAAGGGCTTATTGGTCTTAGTACTTGGTTTTATGTTGCCAGAGAGACGATATTATTAAAGCAAGTACTAATACTTACATGACATAAAAGTAACTAGATATTTACTTATAAGTTGGTAGCTAACTTTGAGCACTGTATATTGGATCATGTCATGTGGGAGTGTATTGTTCAATATTAACACATTCAGTGCGCCTTATTCTAATTTTAAAATAAATAAACAGTACATTAAAATCACAATCTATCTTCAACAATGGAAAAACATTTATTTACATAATTAAATATACAGAGGCACTACAGTACAAATATTTAACTAAATTAATAATTAGCTCAAATCTACACCAGGCCCTTGCGGCATTGTATTACTGGACCGCGATTAGAATGGGATTAGAGTTGACAGATTTTCCATATGCTTACGTCAAAATTTGTATGGGTTGACAGCTAACTCAATCCCATTCTCATAACGATTCAGTAATACCAAGAATGCTGGTGGATTTCCGTCCGAGACGCAGGGTAGCGCGGACGTTTTGGGAGTAGTTTTTTGCTCATTATAGTAGTTCAGTGTATAATATTGATAGCTTATTGTCCGGTGATCTATAAACAAGTGTGCAGCTTATGAAGAATTAGTCTCATAACGCGTGTAGCCACTCTTTAGTTAGACGGTCGGTCATCCTGGCTGGCCGCCACGTGTTTGTAAAGAATAGCTATCACTTTACAAATAACAAAATTTATAAAAAAAAAACAAAGCTTCTACCGAACAACGTTGCTTATTTTTTTATTAAAGTAAGATTAACGTATATACTCGACATTGGCAAAATTCCCATTGCTTTAGACAAAGGGAGAAAGCCATTATTTATATGTATAAAAAAAGGATGCTGGTGGCATTTCCTCGTTGTATCGCAATGCTGATACGTTGTGCGAGGAAACCGCCAGCTCTTCGGTCACCAATTACGTCAACCAGACGCTTCTCGACTTTTGCAAAAAACTTGTGTGCGCTGGGCCTGGACCTAGAGTTTAAATTAATAATATTAATATAACATAAATTCAATACTCGACAAAATAATCAACCAATATTGAAGTTGTATTGTAGTTGCATCGGAGTATTTTTAAGCAAATTCTGACATTTCTGATTCAAACGTTTAGGCGGAAGCTGTATTGCGTCGTTAATGCAATGAATTGAAATTGAAGTTGTATCGTGTCTAAACGTGTTTTAAAGTTAGAATACGATACGGCTCAGTGCCACCTAGTGCTACAAGATACACACTTGTAGCCTCGTAATCGTCGCATATAGCTCGTAGTACTAGTAGCTACGAATAGAGAACCCAACAGTCGGGTTCTCGGCGCTGATATGTTAAATAATAGTAAGTTTTTTAATATTTGACTGTAATGTATTTTAGTTGGTTCATGGGATTAAGTTGTCAAGTGGACCCTAAGCCGGGACGCTAGGAGGAAGGTTACTTAATTATTTTCTTTAATCCTCTATGACGTGAAATATATTTAAACAAATTGTGTTTTTAACATCAATGTAAGTAAAACGTCACCTGCCACTACATCCTATTCTGTCATTTGGGGCCATATTCTGACTTTAAATCACATTTAGAAACGATCCAACTTCAATACAACTCCAATGCACTAATAACGTAATGGCTCCTCTACATGATGGGCCATCATAGGGACGCAGCTATGCGTTAGAGGGAGCTAACGATATTGCGGTCTCGTTCCGTCGTATAGCTGCGTCCCTATGATGGCCCATCATGTAGAGCCAGCCTAATACAGCTAGCGCCTAAACGCCTGAATCAGAAATATCAGTATTTGCTTGAAAATTCCAATGCAACTCCAATACAACTACAATATTGGTTGATTATTTATTGTGTGTTGGAGTTATGTTTGAGATGGATCGTGTTTATAATATAACTCTTTTCATATTGTTTCAACATTTCCATTTATTACGCTTGTAGTACAATTATCTGAAACAACAGTGGATTTCGATATCCGATGTTAATTGCATGGTTGTACAATTGGCAATCATGCAAATAATTGTTTTAACGATTATTTCAATTTAACAATTGTGCAGTCTTTATTTAATTGTAAACCGTTCGACAATGTAATAACGAGTATTCACTGGATGCTCTTTCACGGCTGATACAAGTAATAGTACATTACGCACCTAGGTGGTAAAATAAAGACCGGCGGTATTTGTGGCATAAGCAAGCGATCTGAGGCCTTCTTTATTACCGCCCGTGGTGCGTACACAATTTTATGTCTTCTCCTGGGTGTGAAGTGAGATTGGCCGCAGCGCCCGTGGGCGGCAAATCTCACTTACCGCCCAGAGAAACGTAAGTATTTTGAACTAACGAGATCACATCACGTCATGTCATGAGTTTAGGTAAGAGACTAGGCGATGGTTTTAAGGTCGTTGCTATTCACAAAGGAGCGACCGAGCGTTTCGCTAAACTTAGACCAGCCTTAGCAAGACCACAATAATCGTGAATACTACGAAAATTAAGTTACGCAGTACGCACTTGTGGTTACTTTGGTTTCGTGAATATAAGCAGCATTGCCAAACAATGCAAGCACTAACAAAGTAGTATGTACAATACCTATGGCTAAGATAATAATAAATCAAGCTCTACTTGTTAAATACAAGTATAATACCATATGGTATAATAATACCATGATTTAGGCAAATCTCGAAGAACAAGGTACTCTTTTATATTCTTAGTCTAACCCTTCAGACCACGACGGAAATGGAATTGGGTTGGACATATCCTGGTAGGAAACCTGTCACCAATTTATACAACATTGCCCTGACTTGGAATATGCCCGGCACACGGCAAAAAGGGCCGCTCAAAATCTACTTGACGCCGGCGACGTAATGTGGAGCGAGAGATGGGTGTATTAGGGAGGGGATGGGAGATGACCCAAACCGCACTGGACAAAAGTCAGGGGAAAATTTTAATTCAAGCCCTATACCCTAGCAGTGGGTAAAATGATACATCTTAAGACGAATAAGAACGGCGTCCTAGCCTAGTTGGTAGTGAATCTGCCTATGAAGCAGGTGGTCCTGGGTTCGAATCCTGGTCAGGGCATTTATTTGTGTGTTTATCACAGATATTTGTTCCTGAGTTATGGATGTTTTCTATGTATCTATTATATACAGCCTTGGCCAGAAGTGTTGAGCACCAATGCGATTTTCATACAAAACTGGAAAGTTTAGTCCATCGTTTTC
Organism: Pammene fasciana; assembly: GCA_911728535.1. Lineage (NCBI taxonomy): Eukaryota > Metazoa > Arthropoda > Insecta > Lepidoptera > Tortricidae > Pammene > Pammene fasciana. Next base: position 18,432,392 of record OU452276.1, on the reverse strand, counting down.
ATCTTTGTTTAAGTTATTTGGTCAATTAATTTAAACTAATAGGCATGTTTTGTTGAAGTTAGTAGTAACTGCATAGAATATTTGCAATATGTCGCACCGACTTAAATTTACATTTTTGGTACCTTCTGTTTTCATATTTTTTAAGTACCTTGAAAGTGTTATTAAGTGAAGTTTTCTATATATATAAATAAAATATAACATTTACCGTTACCGTACATTGTTAGGATAGGGAAATAATGCTTAACATCAAAATTGTAAACAAAAAACACCTATGCTCAATACTTCTGGCCAAGGCTGTATGTCGTCGCCTAGTACCTACAACACAAGCCTTATTGAGCTAACTGTGGGACTGTGTTTATTTTATTTATAAGAAGTACTCAGACCACTGAACTAAAGCAGTCAAACTTCGGAACTTTAAACAATGCAACCGGGGTTGAACTAGTAGACTAAAAAAAATCGGGGTTCAACCACAAAATATTTACCTCCACATTAAAATTTCCAACGTACGGGTCGGGACGGGTCGTGGATCGATTCGCCTAGCACTTTTAGAGCTTGAGAATGGAGACCTAAGCCCTCCGAAACATGTCGCGCGTAGTGACTAAACACAAGTGAGTACAGCCGCGTGTGGTGATAATAATTTGCAACGTACTTCAAATGGGAAACTCATAGCAACAATGGATTGTACCCGTTTTGCGAAGAATGCCATTCGAGGTTATTTATCATATTTTGCTTTTAAAAGGAAAATATGAGTGATCACCCCATCATCTCTATTTATTTCATTTTAGGAAATACGCGTACAAAAATAGGCTTTAAAGTGAAGGAGCTAGAGCGCATAATTGTTTTAAAGCCGTCGAATCCTAAGTGATTATTACTCTTAGCTGAGACAGAATTTTAAGTGAAAGGAAATTAAAATTCCTGTGTAAGTATAGCTCGGGAGATAAGCTTTATTATATTCTATCGTATTAAATGTTTAACTAATTATACATTTACATATGCAAATAACATAAAAAAAGATTAATAATGACATATTTATGTTAGATTATGTATGAGTATTAAGATACATAATTAACCTGTAATTTATGATTAAAATCTACAAAAAGTCGCACTTTAAGGTTATATTATATACCTACCCCGAATGAAATACCTAATACATCTCAGGAATAAGATATAAATAGCTGTTTTTCAAGCCAGGAAAAGTTGAGCATCGTAGGCAAAGTTGTAGCAGTTGACGGTTATTAACAGCAAGAAAACGTGGGCCGTATTCTAAATTTAAGACACATTTAGAAACGAGCCAACTACATAACAATACATTTCCAATGCATTAACCATGCAATACAGCAAACGCCTAAACGTCGAATTTGCTTGAAAATTATTCCAATGCAACTCCAATACAACTTCAATGTTGGTAGATTATTTACTGTGGATTGGAGTTATGTTTAAGATATATTGAGTTTTTAATGTATTGCTTATATTTTAAAATAAATATTTTTTAAGCAGATAAATACATTATTTGTCTAAATGTAGTCGTATCCGTCCATTGGATTTTTCTTTTTTTAATCCATACGTTAAATGATATTAACAGTTTAGTAAAAAAATATTAACGTATAACAAATGATTTTATTACTTTAACTCTTTCTTCGATTAATTATAGTTTGTGTATGAATAATAAACAATTGATTAAAATTTTAATTATGTTACTTACATAAAAATAGCTTCCCATTATAACCTTAACTTATATGTGATTAAATAATACAAGCTTAAAAACAATAATCCTTCCATATTCAATGGGTACACATAAAACGAAGTTGGCTCCCGGGCCGTAGAAGCAAGGACACCGCCAGCGTCTCAGCGGGAGTGTTTGTCATGATTAAAAATTAATTTAAGCCTTCATGTCACGCATGCGCATTTCCTCTAATGTGTGTTGGTATAAATATCAAATTTTACTACATCAATTTGATTGTGCAGAATCAAAATGAATCTGAGAATTGAATTATCCCCTCGGCATCATTATACTTAAAAGTGAATAATTGTTGATTATGATTATGACGACCGCCCAGTAGCACCCTCGTTGCGGGGATAGTATTTCCTAACAAAAGAATCAATTTCTATATAATTCCTCAGTGTTACGTTGTAGTACTATTAATTAGGCTACTTTTGGTCTTTGCCACATAGTTTCATGTTGCGCATTTTTTGCTTCATTGCCTAAACTGCAAATGGTAGCCACTTTTTCCGTTTAAGTGATGAAGCCAAAAATAAAACAGTATCACATAGATCATAAGATATATATAAATACTTAAATACATAGAAAACATCCATCACTCAGGAACAAATATCCGTGATAAACACACAAATAAATGTCCTGACCAGAATTCGAACCGGGACCTCCTGCTTCATGCAGGGCCACTACCAACTTGGCTAGGAGGCCGTTAATACAATAAACAATACATCAAAATATGTACGAAATATCTTCAACAACTCCAACCCTCAACAAATAATGAACCAATATTGAAGTTATACATATTTGAGTGGCATCGGAATAATTATCCAGAAACTTTGATTGATGCGTAAGTTGTATTGCATTGTTAATTCATTGGAGTTGGATCTTGTTTTAACTGTGTGTTTAGCTAACGTGTGTTTTAATGTTAGAATACGGCCCAATTCATTTACTTTAAGTTGCATTATGCCAAGGTTTCAAATGACCACGAGACCACGACTAAGGTTGAAAATGGATGGTGGAGGGCGAGATTCTCAGAGAGAATTTCACTTAAACGGCGGTAACCGAACGGTCAGGCATGCAACCTTCCGTTTTTCTAGTTCTAGGGTTAGAGTTTTAGAAAACTCGCGCATTGTTTGGTATAACATTTCTAGGAAAATAGTTAAAAAAGTAAAACTACACAACTATAGTCCAAAAACTCCTAAGTATGGTCCAAAACTGACTTGAATATCTACGATTAGGCATTACTTTTATTAAAATGATGCATTTAATTTTCAAAATATTATGTTTTTTTAACAAAACTAAAAAGATTGGGATCATTGAAGCTGTGGACCATAGTGGTAGCACTGGACTATAGTTGGGTGGTTTTACGGTATTTATTATTATTTCATTGTCAAGTTCACAGTTGACCCTCTAATGCCTGTTTCTAGGGATTGGGTTTCAGTCTTATTTTGCTTCCTTGTGTTTCACGTGGAAACAATGTGGTAGGAATAATAGTACTTACTTTTTCAGCCATACCACTGCACTGACTTTTGCTCTGCATACCAATATGCCGATAATCTGCAAAGATCAGTAAGGTAACCTTACCGTACATGTCATACAAAGTCCTATGTTAGTCGCCTGCTGCAGTATTCGAACTTTATGAGTCTAGTCTAGGAATAGGGACTCTTGGGTCATTATCGAAGTTTGTGCCTGCGACTAAAGTTTTTTTTTTAATATACTAAACGTATAAAATACTTGACGCAGTTGAGCCTGACCGCAAATATAAAATTTGCCTATGATTTCAAAATCATTTGTGGAGAATAATTACCCTGAATGTGTTTACTTAGGCTAATATGCCGAATAAAATCTATCGTATTCATCTGTAATGTACAACCTAATGACTTGTTCACGAAAATATTAAAACATAAAAAAAATAATATTATGGGTCAATCTTACACATTAAAAATTGACGACGATATATAAAAATATATTGATAAATATTTAAATACATAGTAAACACCGATAACTCAGGAACTAATCGATATCTGTGATAAACACACAGATAAGAGTAAATACTCTGAGTATATAAAAAAAATTGATTTAGGTTTAAAATAGTTTATTTTAGTAGTATCTATAGTTTTTAGTTTATTACGTAGTTAGTTTATGTTAATAAACATTGTTTTGAAAACAAACAGTTACTTACTCACGAATAGTACGGTACAGTCCCTCTACCATGAGTTTAACATTGACAATTTTCGTTAACGAGTAACGAATTTTCTGTCTGTGCATCTCGTTTACACTAATATGTCACAAGCAAGATGCACATATAGAAAACTCGATACTCGCTCTCGAAAACGTCAATGTCATAACTGTTCTGGTACTTACCTAACGATTCCCAGAAATATTGCTAGCAGATTATTGGCTCAACAACGTTTCGCCTGACAGTATATATTATGCGTAAATTACTCTGTGGGATAGGTAAACAAAATTCAATAGATAACTAAACTTCTTTATTTAGACAGTCAACGTATTTTATAATGATTATTCATGCTAACATCTGCATTTATAAGGAAATTTCAGCATAAATTAAATCACAATGCCTTATTATAAGAGAAAGTATGAGAAAATTATAATACGCAAATAAATATTTTTACACTTTTGCTAGGATTCCGTATCATGTCATGATATCTTTAAATATTTAGTTTCTTACTCAGATTTTGGTTGACTGTAGGTATTATTAACATCAGGTAAATCTTAGTAATGAAAACCCTCCCACACTTTCTCTTTTCACTTACATCAATATTATTGCAAATGATTTATGAAATATTGAAGCAATTATCGCAATATTTACATTTATTTCTTTTAAAACTTATTTATTTACCTACCTATCTTTATGAAATTTACAATCTAGTATATCTTTGGCTTAATCATGCTTATAGCATTAAACGTAAACTATATTATATTTTTATCTCTAAGATATTATTTTCAACACAATTTGGGCTTTTCATAGCTATTCGCTGTGTGCACGCCGTGTGGCGCCATCTCTTGGGCAGGTGTTTCATCCCTTTTTTTTCTTTTTTATAAATAGGTTGCATTCCTTGCTTATATGAAATGTCACTGGCTGATTCACTATTTTGACAGCAGACAGGGGCTATTTCAGTTTCATTTCTTGTCACATTGTGCACTGCAATCGTTCTCGTTACCCCCACCATGCGTCGCACATAGCGATTCAAGTTACAGTAGGGTTGCACGAGAGCTTATACAGTGTGTGCAGTATTTTAACGACATGCGGGTTAGTAGAAAAAATCATATCATATGCAATCCACACAATTTTTTGACATTCATCTGATTGGAAGTCAACATATTTTTTTATTTAAATAACGTTAATTTAATCTGTTTTTGTATGAGGAAAATATAGTGCGTCTAAGCCGTGACTCTTTTTGCGCACTAACCTACATAGCTACCAAAAGGCTTCTTTATTGAATGATGATTTTAAAGAGGCCTTATTGAATTTGCATTTTTTAAATTTATCAAAATTTATACAAGCGATCAGTTTCCAAGAGCTATTAAATGAAACAAGCCAAAATCTTAGAACTAACAATGTTTAGAGTAGGTAACAAAATAGTCAATATGAACGCAAAAACAATATTTGTGCGCTATCAAAGAGTTTTCAACAATTATAAACTTAACAAAATTAAATATACACACTAAATTGTATTTCAAATCTTTGTTATCTGCTATCTTAAATATTAGAGTAGGAATGTTCAATAGTAATGTACAAACAAATTTTGAAGTATTCCCCAAATTTCAAAATAATTAGGTGTTTAAAAATCTTCAGCAAACAAGGGTCATTCTTCAACTTTGTGTCTTAATTTAAACTCCGCTAAATATTAGGATGGTTTGACGGAGTTGAGTCTGACTGCAGGCGTTAAATTTGAGAATGATCCGTAACTTACATGCAATATAACAAATTTATACCATTCAAAGACAAATAAGACGTCGCCATAGTTTAATTACGACTATATAGGTACATAAATAATGACATAAAACACATATTCTTTTTAACCTCCTTACATATATATCTCATTAATAACCCGTATCTTACATTCAGCAAGTATTTACATCTTATTTTAGAAATTTCCTTATCACTATATTTACAAATTACTAGATTCACTAGTTGTCTTTCGTGGCTGGATACAATATTAATCTCATATATTACATACATATTACAATTATGACATTAATTTGAACACAAAATAAAGCTCTGAAGGAATTATTTAGTAAACATGAAATTATCATGTATACTCACTCCTATTTAATGGTCACCATCAATACAAAGCTAAAGATCTAAGTTATTATTCTAATTTAACATATGAGATAAAAAAAACATAATATAGATTTAATAAATTATATAACCACGTGTCGAGACTTCAAATTATATTCCTAGGGGTTATTCATAAATAATATACACGGTGTAACATGAGGAAACCGAATAATTTTAAAAGCGTATTCCTGATCATAATTAAAGACTAAAATGTCATACGAACTTTCCTAAATTTTGCCTAGTTTCCGAGTTACGACCAATTAAAAAAAAACCACATTTCTCATTGTTACTCACCGAAACACGATTTTTAGATGGCGATTTCACCAGTATGGGGCGCAGTCTAAAGACATCTTTTATTGACAGATGTCAGTGACAATAAACATTTTGTATAAACTATTTCTTATAAAAAAATTTAGAAATTCATTTAAACCGATAATTTTACCTATGAGACTTACTTGTTATGTACAAAAGCATTCAAAAAAACGAAAAAAATAAATTCTTATAATGTTTTTTTCTTCCATTGACCTCAGAAATGCGTGGTTCAAATCTTTTGTTTCCTCATGTTACACCGTGTATAAACTATATATATTAAATAAGTATTATAAACGAGATCAAACTGATTTAGCAAATAAAGTTTATAGTTATAAACTTGTATAGATGTCATATACAAAGGAAAAAGTGACCAACGCCTCCGGTGCCCAAGGCTGGATTCGAACCAGCGTCTTCTGCATTCGCGGCAGACGCGTTAACCAACTTCGCCACCTGGCCACGAAAGCACCGGTCGAATTTTCCCGTGTATATGCAATCTTTGTAAATGCTAAGGCGCATTTGGCCAATCATCTAAGGTACAACATTATGAGTCATAACCTCCATTCTTGAGCTCTTAAATAATTTGATTTGTTCTTTCAGTTCTATTGACTGGCAGCGCCATCTCTCTCGCATTCTATGAACTCCTAAGAGCTCAAGAATGGAGGTTATGACTCATAATGTTGTACCTTAGATGATTGGCCAAATGCGCCTTAGCATTTACAAAGATTGCATATACACGGGAAAATTCGACCGGTGCTTTCGTGGCCAGGTGGCGAAGTTGGTTAACGCGTCTGCCGCGAATGCAGAAGACGCTGGTTCGAATCCAGCCTTGGGCACCGGAGGCGTTGGTCACTTTTTCCTTTGTATATGACATCTATACAAGTTTATAATTTATACATATAGTAGTGTGACTACTTAAAATAAACAAATCAAAATATTCATTAAAAATAATTTGATTTGTTCTTTCAGTTCTAAAGTTTATAGTGTTTTAAAATTGTAGTTATCACAATTTTAATACTGTTTTATTATTGATTATTATATTATATTAAAGCGGACTCAATAATGAGACTCAAATTAATCAAAACATGTAAACGACTCGATCTATTCAGAGGCTACAGTCACCATCAGATATACCAGAGCAGCCAAGGTACTAATAACTACACGTGTCAACACACTTCTATTGTGGAGTAGTTAGAATGCACATTTAGATATTTTTGAGCAACTTGACCACTCTAATATATCTGGTAGCGAATGTGCCTAAAAATGAACTTGCTATAAAAACGCCGAGCAACATATAAAAGTTATAGAGACTACTCCCTAATTACTTATTTATTTATTTACATTCTGTATTCACTTACTGAATTAAAATCTCAAAGGGAAAATATTTTTAAAACTTGTGGAATAAACTTTAGTTTACATTGATATGCTTTTAAATTATTTATATATTCGAGAACTACATTACTGGAATTGGACCCTATTATGCAATCGGTAAAACATTCATTTTTCTATATCTGTGTTGCTTTAATTTCTAAACAGTTATAAATAAAATATTGTACACACGAATGAAAAGTAATTTTATGTATCCATTTCCACATAGTTTAAACTAAAAGTACATAGAAGGGTCCAAAGTTAGCAATACTCAATCACAGTTAAGGCTAGCCTTAATAAATACTTAACTATCTATGGACAATCTATCTTGATTAAAATCTCAATGTAAGTACAGTCTTTGAAATTATTCCCACGACTAACGTTTTCTTAAACAATCGTGTTTACAATTATGGAAGATTACACAGTGACTTCTTCAGTAAAACGACTTTTATCATCAAGATTGATTACAATGGCATGTGTCCTGGCATGGCCTGATCTAACACCTTTCAGGGTCTCTGTACTACTGGGGCTTGACTTCAATTCACTCTTCTCACTTTTACTACTAAAACCATTTCTACTGGCTACCTCTGGTGGCCTGATGTCACTACAGTTCGCTTCGCCAGAAATTTTGAAAACACCGTTTTGCTTGTCATCTTTCTCCTCGTTTAGATCTGTTTTTCTTTTTGGTGAATCTGTTGCTATCGTGACATCTGTTTGACTGGGTTCGGTTTGGCTGTCATCGACAGCTTTTAAAGGGCTGAATGTTTTATGCTTGTAGGCTGGAGGAGCTTCGAATGGTAAATCCCTGCCGCTGCTGCTGGATTCTTCGGCAGGAGTGACCGTGCACATGAGACGGTCAGCTACTGCGCTGAACACTGTGTTTAGTTTGAGAGGAGCTGAGTGGTCCGACGTAGTCGGTTTTCTTTCATGGATTGCTGAAGCATCCTGCATGGCTGTGATGCGTCTCGATATGATTCCAGTGCCACAACGCTCTCGTAGTTTCTCAAGCTGATTGCAAATTTTTCTGAACTCCTCCTGGCAAAAAAAAACAGTTAAAGTATGGTCTAGGTGCTTCTGTTGAGGTTGGATAATTTGGTAAAGGTTGGAGTAGCAATGACTTTGAGGTAGCATTACGAGTAAGATTACATTTCCAATGAAAGTTCGTATTAAGTATTTAATTTAACTGCGTTCTCGTTTCCATCTTCTTGTGATTCTACTGATTCTAGAAAATACGTATTTACCTCAACAGACGCAGTTTTTCATTTCACCTCGTTTGCCGCGCTTGGGGAAATTTTATATATAACTTACCTCCAGTTCCCTCTCGGTCATGTTGTCACCGAACCTGGTGCTGCGGTTAGTGGTCATGGTGTAGGTAGACTCGGCAGCACGGGACCTGAACTTGCCAGTCTTCTCGCGCTCATCTTTGCCATGCCCCTTATACACCATGTACGCCTGTAAACAAAATACTATTTAATTTCTTCGTTGGTTGAGTATTTAACATTTAGGACTGCAATACAAAATTAAATTAAATTAAATTAAATAATTATTTATTTCGGAAGGTTTGTAGGGGACAAAGTAGGGATGGTGGGTCGGATATCATGATAATGATACAACCTCACATCAGTAGTTGAGGATACAACTTTTCAAGATGAAAGAAATGGAAGGCGATATATAGAAACCTCTCTACCCTTAAAAAAATCAAACATCAGCACGGCTAGCACATCTTATGTTATTACGCGATTCTCCATACTTAAAGCGCTACTCGAAGTATGAAGAGACAGGCTACAACGTAAGATATGCTAGCCAACCTGGTGTTACGTTTTGTAGTGATTACCTTCATATAATTTACGCTCTTCAAGGGAAAAACCAAAAACTCGGTGTTGTTTTATTTTAACTTCATAATAGAGGTTAAGTTACGTAACCGTTTCAAGCTCAAAGCAAAACAAAATTTTTATGAATAATACAACAATTTCATGGTGCAATATAACAGCATAAAGCGAACATTTTAAAGTGCACTTGGTTTGGTTGGTTAGATTAGGGCATCCGCAAACACGCGATTTACTTCATATGAAAAGTAAAAATTAAATAATTGTCAGTGTCAACTTTTATGGAAATATCTATCTGAAATATACTGATACCAATTTTATAAAGGCCTTCAACGGATCACCAGCATTTCTGTTACATCTTGTATAGTATTTGTTGGCTATGTGGGAATTGCGTGGTGACATGATACAAGCGACAACAACGCACAGGGAAAATGTAATCTTTCAGGAGACGAAATTTTTACGATTTGACAGAAGTCAACTGTCAGATAAGAATTATCTATGTCCCATACCCACTGGGCGTATGTGACATAGATACTGTGAGGGCAGCTGTGGTCTCAGGTTAGGTACAGTCAGGCACGGTGCAATGCATGCTTTCGTCGTTCCACTGCACGCTGCACGTCATTCGTACAGTTAACGCCATAAATATGTGTACACTTTTGCACCTTACTCCACATATTTTAGGCGTCGACTGTACAGTGCGAACCGGGATTGTTGAGCCATTTGCCATTGTTCGTAATATCCCTGTGTAATGAAATGTTAGCGCTTAGCTAACATCGGTGCTTGATTACACGGCTAAATCACGAACAACGGCAAGTGGCTAAATAATCGCGGTTGGCGATGGCACATGGCGATGACAGCGGTCAGTAACTAAGAGCCCTTTAGCTATAGATCGAGACCGAAATGCACTAATGCGTTTATCAGTGGCGGAGCGTCCATAGAATTCGATTCCCACAGGCTTCTCTTATTTTCACCCGGTTGAGTTCTTTTACGACGGGGGAAAAGGAAGGCCAAATTTAGCCCCGGCTTCCCTTTTATTTTGACGCACCGCCACTAGCGTTTATGCACGTTTATAAACGTGCGGCCTAAATTGTGAATGACACAGTGAAACTTCTATAAGTATCTTATTTATTGGGTACGTCGAACAGTCGCACAATACAAATAAAATCGCAAGTGAACAACCGTCCTAAAACATAGTTCAGCGATGCTAGTTGTTTGCGTAGCAGAGTGAAATTCACTCTGCTTATACAATAGACTTTATGAACATCGATCAAAACGGCGTTTTAACTGCCATATCTAGGGAAAAGTATCACAGAAATGGTAATAAGGACCACCCAAAAAGCCTGCATTTATATCGTACACGCATTAAGGTACTGTTAAATAGTAATAATTTTAAACAAAGAAAAACCGACTTCACTTAGGATCCGTTATTCCAAGAGGAAGTGACCGAATCGCTATAAAAAATAGTGATATCACTATGGATGTGCCTTTAATAGATGAAGAGTTCCCTCGATTTCTCCAGGATCCCATCATCAGACCCCGATTTGGTGACAATGGGACCATCTAGGGGTTATACCCGTTCGATTAAAAAATAATTTGAAAATCGGTTCACGATTCACGGAGATATCGAGTAACATTCATTTAAAAAAATCAGTCGAATTGAAACCCTCCTCCTTTTTTGAAGTCAGTTAAAAATTAAGTGTAGGTATGGGTATCGCCACCTTAGTTGAGGTCACGCACTCAACAACATTTCCTGCAATGACAGCGGGATTTTGAAATTACTGTTCTTACTTTGCTCACTCCGTTCGTTTTATAAAACCACACTCGTGTTTTGTGCCCTTCATTATGTACAATCACAAAAACTATTATTAGCGTAGTGAAAGTAAACAATAAGCATTAACGATTGCAAAATGAGATAACCAACTGTTTTTTTACCTATTCAAAGCTTTAATTCACCTGTAAATTGGTTGAATGCTGGTTGATTAGCTAGAAACCGAAGGGAACGAGCATTCATTACGAAACCTAGCCACATATAGTCCGAATAGAGTTCCAATTTTGTGTAGTTCACCGCATTTCGGTCTATCTAACCAATTAACATAGTCATCCTCATCAATTTATTTAATGAATTAAGCGGATAGATTCAGTAGGTACCTGTTTATTTAAAACCCAATAGCTTATTTATCTACAAATATTAGAATTGCTGTCAAGATTGGGTTAAATTATAAAATGCCTGCGAAATTCCCAAAAAATATTTATTTAGAGGACATCCATTTTAGTACATTACGCACCTAGGGCGGTAAAATAAAGGACGGCTCAGATCGCGGATATTTGTGGCCCGAACCGAAGGTAAGGGCCATAGACAAGCGATCTGAGGCCTTCTTTATTACCGCCCGTGGTGCGTACACAATTTTACGTCTTCTCCTGGGTGTGAAGTGATATTTGCCGCTGCGCCCGTGGGCGTAAAATCTCACTTACCGCCCAGAGTGACGTAAAAATACTTAATAAACATTTAAAATTTTAAGCCAAAAGCTGTAATAGTTTAGGCTGTGTGTTTTCTCTCATACGTAACGTGACTGAATATTTATTTAGATAGTCTAAGTATAATAGTAAAATAACTGTATTTAATCAGAACATATACTTCGGACAATACATTATTTAAGTAGCACGCGATTATTTATACGAAAATACTTAAGTAAATGTGTCGCAGGCTCCAGTTAACATCTAATCATAATAATTACAAAATAAAACCATTCAAAAACCTAAATATTGTTCATTAATTCCATCGTACAGAAATAAATGAGCGTTCACATTTAAACTATTACCGCTGGTGCTGACTATGCCATTTGAACTGAAGTCAATTGAGTTTTTAAAACGGTTAGCCAGACGTCTAGCCGCTTTGATGATCAGACATTTTACACATCACATTGTAAAAATATTCCGTTATAAATCGAATCTACAAATGACAACTGTATCTATACATATAATAAAGGTGAAGAGGGTAAAAAATCTGTACATTGGAGATATTAGTAAAAAAATGAGTTAGTAGCTCTTAGAATCGATAACAGAACACGTTTCGACAATTTTTAGAATTTTTGTCTGTTTGTCTGTTTGTCTGTTTGGATGGGGAGAGTTGGCGTCAAAACGCCTGCACCGATTTCGATAAAAACTTCACTAGCAGGTTCAACAGACCTCTGGTCAGGACATAGGCTATAAAAACTACGAACATTTTGGATTTAAGGGGGTTTAAGGGGGGTTTAAACTTTGTATGTGAAATGAATATGAGTGTTAAGCTCAAGCAGCAAATTGATATTGGTTTAACTACTTTCGGTTAGTTCATATTCATTCGTATAAATAAATAAATGTGTTAAATAATAATATACTGGTTAAATATAGTGGAAAAGTAAAAAATACGTACCATCAAAAGGGGTATCTAGACATGTCTTTGGCTATACGATTAGGTAACGCTATCTCTCGCAGAACTTTGTTACTACCAAGTCCTCTTTACGCAAAATCTGACCACTACATATGTAGTTTAGGTGCAAACTAAATGCAACACGAGTTCGCAGAGATATCCCTAAATGGCTATAGTAGGTAGGTGCTATCTATGCTACCTCTTTCTTACTTCTTTTTGTTGAGGCCTGGCGCGCTAGCACGCGGTTGCTTAGCAACGCCTATCTCATCAACACTGACATAGAGTAACTTATATATAACTGAACACTGATGATATTGCACGAAATGGCGAGTAAGTACAATACCAAATTGTATTCTCTACCAGTCGTCAACTATATGGCCAATATAAGCCTATGCAAGGGGAAAAAATAAATTAGAATTACAAAATTCAACAAACTGTTAAGTTGAATGTTAAAGACGGAAGAAAAATCAGTTTTCATAGAATTTACGTAATAGATGGTTAAAGGGGACTCGCATAAAGAAAAACACACTACTATTGCTATTGTTACCAAAAATGTTTGAATGTTCAAGATGGGAGAATTTTCCACGAGGTGGTTGATAAAAGGGGGAGGGGGTCGGGGAGCACCCCGCGAAAAAGGAAAAAAAACCCACCGGACTATTGCTAATTGTACCAAAAATTGTTAGATTAAACATTCAAGATGGGAGAAAAAGAGTTTTGACAGGGTATATCACGTGCCGGGCCGCAAACAAAGGGGGGCTCGGGGGCAGAGCCCCCCGCATAAAAAAACACACCTTACTATTGCTAATTATACCAAGAATTGTTAGGTTAAACATTAAAAATGGGAGAAAAAGAGTTTTGATAGGGTCTAGCACGTTACAGGCGGTAAAGAAAGGGAGGCTCGGAGGGCGGAGCCCCCCGCATAATAAAAACACACCGTACTATTGCTAATTATACCAAGAATTGTTAGGTTAAACATTAAAAATGGGAGAAAAAGAGTTTTGATAAGGTTTAGCACGTGACAGGCGGCAAAGAAAGGGGGGCTCGGGGGGCGGAGCCCCCCGCATAAAGAATAAAATCACTGAACTATTGCTAAGTATACCAAGAACTGTTAGGTTAAACAATCAAGATGGGAGAAAAAGAGTTTTGATAGGGTTTAGCACGTGACGGGCGGCAAAGAAAGGGGGGCTCGGGGGGCGGAGCCCCCCGCATAAAGAAAACATTCACTGTACTATTGCTAAGTATATCAAGAACTGTTAGGTGAAACAATCAAGATGGGAGAAAAAGAGTTTTGACAGGGTATATCACGTGCCGGGCCGCAAACAAAGGGGGGCTCGGGGGCAGAGCCCCCCGCATAAAAAAACACACCGTACTATTGCTAATTATACCAAGAATTGTTAGGTTAAACATTAAAAATGGGAGAAAAAGAGTTTTGATAGGGTCTAGCACGTTACAGGCGGTAAAGAAAGGGGGGCTCGGAGGGCGGAGCCCCCCGCATAATAAAAACACACCGTACTATTGCTAATTATACCAAGAATTGTTAGGTTAAACATTAAAAATGGGAGAAAAAGAGTTTTGATAAGGTTTAGCACGTGACAGGCGGCAAAGAAAGGGGGGCTCGGGGGGCGGAGCCCCCCGCATAAAGAATAAAATCACTGTACTATTGCTAAGTATACCAAGAACTGTTAGGTTAAACAATCAAGATGGGAGAAAAAGAGTTTTGATAGGGTTTAGCACGTGACGGGCGGCAAAGAAAGGGGGGCTCGGGGGGCGGAGCCCCCCGCATAAAGAAAACATTCACTGTACTATTGCTAAGTATATCAAGAACTGTTAGGTGAAACAATCAAGATGGGAGAAAAAGAGTTTTGACAGGGTGTATCACGTGCCGGGCCGCAAACAAAGGGGGGCTGGGGGGGCGGAGCCCCCCGCATAAAAAAAACACACCGTACTATTGCTAATTATACCAAGAATTGTTAGGTTAAACATTAAAAATGGGAGAAAAAGAGTTTTGATAGGGTTTAGCACGTGACGGGCGGCAAAGAAAGGGGGCTCGGGGGGCGGAGCCCCCCGCATAAAGAAAAAATACACTGTACTATTGCTAAGTATACCAAGAACTGTTAGGTTAAACAATCAAGATGGGGGAAAAAGAGTTTTGACAGGGTGTATCACGTGACGAGCCGCAATTAAAGAGGGGGGGGGGGGGGGGGGTTCGGGCATAAAGAAAAAACACCGAACTATTGCTAATTATACCAAAAATTGTTAGGTTAATCATTTAAGATGGGAGAAAAAGAGTTTTGATAGGGCTTACCACGGGATAGGTGGTAAACGAGGGGGGCTCGGGGGGCGGAGCCCCCCGCATAAAGAAAAAACACCCCGCACTATTGCTAAGCATAGCAAGAATTGTTAGGTTAAACATTCAAGATGGGAGAAAAAGAGTTTTGACAGGGTTTAGCACGTGACGGGCGGCAAAGAAAGGGGGGCTCGGGGGGCGGGGCCCCCCGCATAAAGGAAAAATTCACTGTACTATTGCTAAGTATACCAAGAACTGTTAGGTTAAACAATCAAGATGGGAGAAAAAGAGTTTTGACAGGGTATTTCACGTGCCAGGCAGCAAACCAAGGGGGGCTCGGGGGGCGGAGCTCCCCGCATAAAAAAACACACCGTACGATTGCTAATTATACCAAGAATTGTTAGGTTAAACATTCAAGATGGGAGAAAAAGAGTTTTGATAGGGTTTAGCACGTGACGGGCGGCAAAGAAAGGGGGGCTCGGGGGGCCGAGCCCCCCGCATAAAGAAAAAATACACTGTACTATTGCTAAGTATACCAAGAACTGTTAGGTTAAACAATCAAGATGGGAGAAAAAGAGTTTTGACAGGGTGTATCACGTGACGAGCCGCAATTAAAGGGGGGTTCGGGCATAAAGAAAAAACACCGTAGTATTGCTAATTATACCAAAAATTGTTAGGTTAATCATTTAAGATGGGAGAAAAAGAGTTTTGATAGGGCTTACCACGGGATAGGCGGTAAACGAGGGGGGCTCGGGGGGCGGAGCCCCCCGCATAAAGAAAAAACACCCCGTACTATTGCTAAGCATAGCAAGAATTGTTAGGTTAAACATTCAAGATGGGAGAAAAAGAGTTTTGATAGGGTTTAACACGTGACGGGCGGCAAAGAAAGGGGGGCTCGGGGGGTGGAGCCCCCCGCATAAAGAAAAAAATCACTGTACTATTGCTAAGTATACCAAGAACTGTTAGGTTAAACAATCAAGATGGGAGAAAAAGAGTTTTGACAGGGTATATCACGTGCCGGGCCGCAAACAAAGGGGGGCTCGGGGGGCGGAGCCCCCCGCATAAAAAAACACACCGTACTATGGCTCATTATACCAAGAATTGTTAGGTTAAACATTAAAAATGGGAGAAAAAGAGTTTTGATAGGGTTTAGGACGTGACAGGCGGCAAAGAAAGGGGGGCTCGGGGGGCGGAGCCCCCCGCATAAAGAAAAAATACACTGTACTATTGCTAAGTATACCAAGAACTGTTAGGTTAAACAATCAAGATAGGAGAAAAAGAGTTTTGACAGGGTGTATCACGTGACGAGCCGCAATTAAAGGGGGGTTCGGGCATAAAGAAAAAACACCGTAGTATTGCTAATTATACCAAAAATTGTTAGGTTAATCATTTAAGATGGGAGAAAAAGAGTTTTGATAGGGCTTACCACGGGATAGGCGGTAAACGAGGGTGGCTCGGGGGGCGGAGTCCCCCGCATAAAGAAAAAACACCCCGCACTATTGCTAAGTTTACCAAAAATTGTTAGGTTAAACATTCAAGATGGGAGAAAAAGAGTTTTAATAGGGTTTAGCACGTGACGGGCCGTAAAAAAAGGGGGGCTCGGGGGGCGGAGCCCCCCGCATAAAGAAAAAACACCGTAGATTGCTAATGATACCAAAAATTGTTAGGTTAATCATTTAAGATGGGAGAAAAAGAGTTTTGATAGGGCTTACCACGGGATAGGCGGTATACAAGGGGGGCTCGGGGGGCGGAGCCCCCCGCATAAAGAAACAACACCCCGTACTATTGCTAAGTATAGCAAGAACTGTTAGGTTAAACATTCAAGATGGGAGAAAAAGGGTTTTGACAGGGTGTATCACGTGACGGGCCGCAATTAAAGGGGGGCTCGGGGGGCGGAGCCTTCCGCATAAAAAAACAACGTAGTATTGCTAATGATACCAAAAATTGTTAGGTTAATCATTTAAGATGGGAGAAAAAGAGTTTTGATAGGGCTTACCACGGAATAGGCGGTAAACAAGGGGGGCTCGGGGGGCGGTGCCCCCCGCATAAAGAAAAAATTCACCGTACTATTGCTAAGTATAGCAAGAATTGTTAGGTTAAACATTCAAGATGGGAGAAAACGAGTTTTGATAGAGTTTAACACGTGACGGGCGGCAAAGAATGGGGGCTCGGGGGGCGGCGCCCCCTGCACAAAGAAAAAATCCACCGTTCTATTGCTAAGTATACCAAGTACTGTTAGGTTAAACATTCAAGATGGGAGAAAAAGACTTTTTAGCTCGCCATATCTTCCCACTCACATGCTTATCTTGACCATGGCTGACACAATCCAATCTTAGACGCTTTCCGTCGATCTTTTGGGATGTCGAAGTTATATGGAAGAAGTCGGTTTTAGCTAAACTGCTAAACTGACTTTATAAAATTTTACAAGTAGAAAGCGTTCAGCAATGGACTGTTGAGGATAACGAAAAGTAACAGAATCAACTGCAACACACGCGAGCGAAGCCGCGCGGGTACAGCTAGTATGTAGATAATTTGGTGCTCCTAATGTAGGCTGAAAAGAAGCACCGAATTATCTACATATACAATTGTCATACGTTGTTTGCGGTAACACGGAATTGTATCGTCTAACTTAAAAATGTACACTTAGGATCTAAAAGGCAACACACCAGACGTAGCCCTGCACTAATGACAGCCCCATACCGGGTTTTTCCCAGCACTACGCGGCGTCACTTCAGAACTGTCAATTAGACATGGCGCGCTCTCCGCGCCCGCAGATTCGATTCTATTAATCATCTAATATTGTGTTTTCCACTGGTTCCAATAATTAAATCATGTATTATAAACGGTGTTTGGTGTTTTTACTCTAACAGATCCTATTACTAGTTATTATAGTTAAATGGGAAAAGTATATTTAGATGGTTATTTCTTCTCCGAGCAAAAATTACAGATAATAAAAATTTGCACCCATAGAATATATATATCATAGAAAAAGACAAACGATAATTCAATCCTTAAGGAGGTGAAAATACATATACTTATTATGGGGTAGTATAAGCAAGAGGCGGTTTGAGCAATTTTTGACCACCATGACGAAGACGCGGTCAGCTTGGTGAACACCACCGACTAAGGTGCCTTATTCTAATTTTACAAGATATAAATCATACATTAAAAACACAATTTATCTCAAAAATAACACCAGCACACAAAAAATAATCAACCAATATTTGAGTTATATTGAAGTCGCATTGGAGTTGCATGGGAATAATTTTCAAGCAAATTCTGATATTTCTGTTTCAGTGACGTTGTTAGCGTGAACAAGCTTGTCATTGGGCGAGCCACAAAATATTTCTCACGTTGTGGTACAGTCAGCAGCACATGTAGTTAAGCGGGTGAGGTGTTCAAAATAAATAACCTACATGCGCTCTTATTCTCTTAACAATAAAGTCGTTTCCAGCTCGTTTTTAACACGTCACCCGCTTAGCTACTTCTGCTGCTGACTGTTGGCCAAGGAATCACAAAAACTATGGTTACATGGTAGCATTTTATAATATAACTCTTAGAAGTTGGATAACGGTGGTATAAATATTTAAGTAGTATAAAAGGCGTGTAAAGCTCACGTTGGGTGTTACAAAGGTGCTGTAACATATAATCCTCTCCTCTTACCGTGCCTACCTTGCTCCCGAAGATGAAGCAGAGAAGCAGTGTGACCGTCAGCTGCGTGTGGCAGAAGAAGATGATGTACAGGAGATCGGGGTTGGCTGGTGACTGGAGGAACAGCCTGTGAAACAAATTTTATGTAAAAAAAAATTCATATTTTTTTTTCTTTTCATATAGAATAAGGAAATGTCCTGTTTTGGATTTTGTTGCTTCTTGTACAGTCACCATCAAAAATATCTGAACGTGCACTTTATTGCCTTGATTATAGAGGCGTTGTTCAGATGTTTGTGACCACCTTAGCCGCTCCAATGTATCTGATGGCAACTGTACGTAATTTTTTTTAAATCGCCTTCTGTATTTTTTCTTAACTAGTTATGTATAGCTTGGTGATTCATTGCATAATTACAAACAACAGAACAAAAATTAATAAAGGTTTTGTTGTAGGTTAGAAAATTATCATGGCATTAAAAATATTTGGTCTAAAATAGAGATATTATTGTGATTGTGTACACGGAAAAAAAAGGAAATAAATACTTGTCACGAGGAAATATTTTCAAGAAAATAATAATGTCTTGGATTGAGAATATCCCGGAAGCTTTTTTTTCCGTGTAGGTACCTCTTTTGTAATAATTCGAAATTTCATTAATTTCTTTATAATAAGCCTGATATCGTGGTAATAGATCGACCTCAACGTCGGGCCATGCTCGTCGACATCACCGTCCCATGTGACATGAACCTCGTGGAGGCTGAGAAGGACAAGTCCAGCAAGTACCTAGACTTAGCTCACGAGGTAACCGCCATGTGGAAGTTTGATTCAGCGATCATTGTGCCGATAGTTGTTTCTGCGAACGGTCTTACAGCGAAGAGTCTCGACCAACATCTTGAGAGACTTTCGCTACGGGGTTGTGGTTGGCTCAAGGGTCAGATACCTACAGAAGGCGGTAATTCTGGACACGACACGGCGCGCATAGTCCGAAGGTTCCTCACTCTGCGGCCTTAACCACGGGCAGCATGGGCCTTGCTCCGTTGCCGGCAGCACCCTAGGTTAGGTTTTTTATAATGTTTTTATTGTTTTTGTATGTTTTAAATGTATTTTGTATTTTACTTTTATAAAAATATTGTAAAAAGCCTGACTTAAGAAAAAAGACAAATAAAGAAAATAATAAAAAAAAAATTTGGCCTAAATTTCATTGAATTCCAACGCTCGAAAGTCAAAAGTCGCCCCCCTGTAGTTAAAACATAGCCGCTCTGACAAGTCTCGCGTTAAAAACATACAAGATTATTATATTCTTTACAATAGTGACAAACAACAAATTTGCTAAGCCGTGACTTTAATTTGGAAATTATTTTAGTGCGCATAAATTAAGAATAAAATCTTCAAAAAAGCTTGATAAATAGCCGTCTCCTAGATATCCTTACCACGATTCGAGCTGACGAAAGGAATATTCTCCCCGTTAAGTACGGCCACCTTCAAAGCAAATCAACTCAAAGGAAAACCAAGTAAATATTTAACGTGCCTACGTCGATAATATTAAAAGGCGTGTTTTTGTGAAACTCTCAAATCATTTTCTGAGATTGTACGAAGTTATTATTTCCTGGAATAAAGTTTCTTGCGAAAAGTATTTATTAACTCGGTAATGGGTATTTTACTTTTGAAATGCTTAGTATTTTCTCAAAGAAACAAGGTTCTACTTTCTTGTTTATTAAATAAGATGGCAGTTACTTAAAAAATGAATTATTGTCTTCACCAGGAAAATTTAATCTAATGCCTATAGTATAATCAGACTAAACTAAAAAAAAAAAACAAAATCTGAATAAATTAAGTGATATTAATATTTTTTTATCATTTCATATTAACACTGAAATTTTAACAGACACAGTGTAACAGTGTTAAAATTCAATTACCCAAATAAAATTAAAAAAACTTAGCCTTTAGTCCAAGCCCCCCAATGAAGCCCTGCGAGGTTAAGCGGCCGGGAGACCAATTTAATTTCCTAAATAGGATCCCTTAGGACTGGCGAGATTGGTAAATAATTTTATCCTCCAGATATCGAGTTTAAATTGTAATTCTGCTTTTTATGACAAGACTGCTGGTAAAGCAAATTATGTTGGGTTTGTTAGGTGTTTTGGCCCGTAGTTTCTGTATTAAATTGTCTACAAATAATTTCAAGGAAGTTTCAATACACCTATTACATTACCAACTGATAGTATTATATAATGGCAATTGACTTACTCGAATTTATCTAATTTTAATAAACAAAGTTTGAAATTGTTTTTTTTTCGTTGCCCGTTTGTACATAATACTTACAGGTTTTTTATTTATCAAATACAACGCAACTCACGTTCCGACTAGCCCCATACAGGGTGTTTTTTCAATAACTAGCCATATTATGCGAGACGATTTGGTAGGCCTTACTAAACAACTTTTACTATGGGGCCAACTCCAAAATCTCGAAATTTTTTTGGCTGTTATACATTTCGGCCTATCATTCTTTAGCAGTTTTCTATGGAGCAGCCAAAACTTTTTTTGGGACTTCGATGTTGGTCCCATAGAAACAGTTGTTCAGTCTGACTTACCTAATCACCTTCCACAGTTGTTGTTGTTTATGGTCACGGTCGCCATGAAATAGGCAGAGCGCCGGGGTGGAGGAGTGGTGATGGAAACACAGTTACATGTCTTCAGAGGTGTATGTAGGCTCTTACTATCTCCCTTACTGTCTCTCCAGCTTGTTACATTAATTACATTATATATGCTTGTTCTACGTGCTAGGAGAGGAAAGCCCTTATCAAGTAGAGGCGCATGATCTAATCGCTTGTGCTGATCACTCAATATGCACGGACGTGCACATATGAGTGTCTGCCTATCACACTAGGGCACCCCGGAGGTGCATAGGGCCCGCACAAGATCCTTCCACGCCCTTCTGCCCTGAGCAACCGTCTTGGCCTCTCTCCAGTTCATTCCTACGGCGCGTAGCTTGCTCTCAATGCTCCTCCGCCACGTGTGTACAGGGCGTCCGCTGGCTCGCTTACTATCCTCAGGCCGCCACTCGAAAGCGATACTGGCATTATCCGACGCTCCTCTTCGAAGGATATGTCCAATCCATCTCCACTTCCGCAGCGCTACTTCCTGGGCGATCGGAGACTGATGGCATATACTCCACAAGTCCTCATTCCTTATAGTCTTCGGCCAGAAAATGCGGAGGATCGACCGAAGGGACTTATTGACAAACACTTCCCACGTATGGCTAGTTATTGAAAAAAAAACAGCCTGTATAATGGACAGGCGTCGAACGTGCAGGCACAGAGCCTATAACTCATAGCCGACAAGTTAATAGCCTAATGACTAATCACTAATGCATGATGGCGGATAGGAGGTAGACGGAGAGCTGGCCACGTCAGATATGACACAATAATGAGAGCAACGAAACCCCACTAGTTAGTTTGCTATACTATGCTTATTTCTAGATCCGGACATCTGGCAGCTGTAAAGTGGTGGAGGTCAAAGAATGCAAATAACTTGAAGAAAACAAATTCTAGAGTTCTGGATTTGATCCAATATTATGAAAAATTATGTCATTAATTAGATTATATAATATCTAAAAGTTTCGGTTCAGGGAAGTAGTGCCAAATGATGTATAATGTAATTTTTGGTTACTCGCCTACTGCTTTTGTTTCCGCAATAATACACAATGTTTTTTGTTCTAATGTTAAAATATAGGCCCTGTTCTCTATAAATGACACAACTTCCGCAGTTTTTACCTATTTCGGTATTACTTTTTCCAACTTAAAAACTTTGTTGGTTATTCACTCTGATCTCCACCCATTAAAAGCTGCCAGATGCCCGGATCTAGTAATAGGGATGGTTATGCAATCTAACTGTACTGGTTACAAACCTCTCATTATTGTGTCACATCTGACGTGGCCAGCTCTTAGACCAAGGGGTCCTAATAAGAAGGCCTGTGCCCAGAAGTGAGACAAAAAAATTCAAATGATGACTACTCAAGATTGTGCTAGACACTTATTATGAGCTTGTGGGTAACAAAATTGTACCACAAATTGGAAACAGATGAAAAAATGAACTGTGAAGAACTCTGGAACATCACGGGATTCGATCACGCGTCCTTCGGATTGCCGGCCCGACGTGCTTCCATTTACTCCAGACGATCCTCTATCCATCACAGCGAATTAAGTCATGTAATAGTGAACGAGTCACTAGCGACAACTGTAACCTGATGTTATTGAAGGTTTACAACAAAATTGTACACGAGTGAAATATTGAGAATCCACAGTCCTAGACCATTTCCAAGTATAACTCTCTTAATTAAAACTTCAAAAGACTTATTCCTTGTACATTTATTTTTTATCTTACGCGCAAACTTTTTAATACTTCGATGTCTTTGTTGTTTTTTTGGATCTTTTATCTTTGCACGCGACTTCTTACAATTAAAAATATAATTAGCTACCACGAGTTAGGTACGTTACGGGTGTGTATGATTTTGTACTGTTTCAAAACATATTACCTTGAATATTTAATTCAGTTATCGCACTAAATCAGTGCGCACGATATTTTTTTTAATTCAAGTGACGTAGAAAACATACACTATAAACAAAAAAAAAAAAACAATTGCGCCCAGAAGCCGTAGGTATTCTCATGTTAAACATGTCAAAAACAAACATCATCGGTTGTCATTACTAATTTGTTAAACATTTGTCAAACAAATTAGTAATGACAGATATGATCTAAAAAGCGTAATCATCGCCATATTTAAGTTATGTTTCATTATCGTTAAATATTGTGATTTACCAAAAATTCTGTAACTTAACCTTAAAAATATATATCTGCCTATTACACCATACTAAAACAGAGCGGACACGTCATACTACAAAACTCGTTTGAGCGCCTTTGTGTGCACGGCACATCTGTACACCCTTCATTATGTACAGTCAAGGAATTTGATTCGCGTACCGTTTCGTTGATTTATTGCTTGAAATGTCAGAATATTATAAGGCTTATATTTCTTTAAGCAAGCGAAGAAACGTAGCCCTTAGTACTATTAATTATCATCAGTAATTTAGACTTAAGACGGTACGCGAATCAAATTCCTTGACTGTACATGCGTCTCAGGGGCTGTTTCCGCTGTCGTAAATGACGTTTGACAATACACCGCCATTTTGCTTTTTATCGGTGCATTGCCGACCTGACGGATTTAGCCTACTAGTTTCCTACCCATCGGCCGCCGCGCGGTGCGGTAATTCCGATCAGGGCGGGGCGTAGAGTGGCCATTCTGTACGTAATACTTTTATTCTGTGGTACCTATATTGCTTAAAATCGGTAAAATAATACTCACATAGATATGTTTAGGAACATTGAGAGCAGGAACTCGTTGTAGATTGCCATGGAAATGAACCGACTCTCGTTGAACTCAGAAGGTGCCTTCCTCACCATGATGCAAAGCCTAATACCCCATATGAGAAATATCACCTCCACTGTAAACAAAAACATTATTTTAATTTATGAATCTAGTACAGGTATCCTTACGTCTATTATCATGCAAACAAACGTCTGTCAATCTAGACATCGTAATATCATTTATTTTTCAGGTTATTCGTTTATTACTTCGATTATAATTGAAGAAAACTTTATTAGAAATGATATTCTTTAGTGGTTACTTAGTCGAATTCAATACTTTGTGAGATTATTTAAGTATACAAGGTGTAACAAAAATACTGGTGATCCTTTTAAGGGCGTAATTAGTATCGTAATCTAGTTATAAAAAACTAAGAAAAAACATTTTTTTCACGAAAAACTTTTTGGTTTTGTATGGAGGGTTGGCCAGCTGGAACGATGTGTCCCATACAAAAATTTTTTTCGCGTCCAAAATTTTTTTCTTCTATTTTTTCTTACTCGCAATATGATACCAATAATGCCCTTAAACGGATCACCAGTATTTTTGTTACAGCCTGTGGAACTATTTTTTAATTGATAATCCCAGAGAAAAGTGTGACAGTATCGTTGAGAAATTTTCAATTTGTTTACATGATAAGACAAGTAAGGATTAATTCCAAAGGAACTTATTATATTCCTACTCTAGCCTTTAAACAGCAGTCAAATTGATATCAATAACACGTAAAAATAGTACATTTCTTTTTGCCCTTCGAGGCACTCATTTAAAAGATGATAATATATTATGATGATGTCGCTTTACAAATACAAAAAAAAATACGGTTATTGTAGCGTCGGTGTACTTTGAAAAATTCCCTTGGCAACAATATAGTAAAGGTGATGTAGACGAAAATTCAATTTAGGACTCGCCAATAAAACACGTCGTTTTCGCTATTTTACGACCAAAAGCTTATTTTGGTGTGGCTTTAAAATTGAAGCCTTAAAAATTTTCAATCGTGTTAGGTCATAAAAATATGTACCAGGCAATGAAGTCGACAATGTAAACATGTGTTTCATAGTAAAAATCAAGGTAGTAGTAAAATATATGTACGTAAAGGATACTCGGCAAAATGTAATTGTCACAATAATTTTAGTATTATTTATTACTTACAACATGCATACATCATACACACGCTAAGATCACGGGCCCAAGTGAGCCAATATAAACCTTATTTGAAAGTATAAAGGCACTGATCTTACGTAGGTGATATTGGCGCTGTCGGCAGGACAACTCATGACACTTTTAGGTCTTCTTGGCATTCAAAGGTTCCAGACATTAATTCTACAGAACGTATGATTCAATATTCACACTTACGCGTAGTAAAAGAGTGGTCCCACCAATCAGTACTGCACAGATACGCCTTCAGATCCTCCTTGGTCCTCCCAACGATGACGGTTGGCGGCGCGACCAGCGTCCGGATGGCGAGCAAAACGCACGCCACCCCTACTATGATGCCGATCCGTCTCAAAAGGTACATGTCAGATATCTTGACTGCCTTCGCTGACCGCACTTGGAAGATTACGGATATTCTGGGAACAAAATTAAGGAACGCTCAGTTAATTTAATTCATATAGTACCTATACCTATACCGCGTGTAATCGTTAAGTGTTAATAGGTGATTATTCCGTAAGTAAAAAATATATCAAAAAACTTTTGTTTAATATCGATATATCGTTACCCAATGAGTATAATGACGTCAATAACTTTTTTTTAAATAGAACACAATTTATATCCAAAATTATATGTTTTAAAACGTCCCCATACATTTAGTAGGCATACGCTCTATGAGTGGTTTAATTTATCTTCAGTCATCATCCTCGTATCGTATTTCCAGCTCTTTGTCATAGTTTAATTAAATCTGGGGTGCCTGGGTGCACTAGTTTCTACGAAAGGGCCTTGGCTGGTTCAGACGGAAAAGTGGCAATTCAAGGGCAGTCTTGATCCAGTTGACGTAACTTCATGAAAATTGCAAAGTGTACCCTGCGCAGTCCGCCTGTAAGTTCATGGTCCTTGAGTGTAACATATAGAAGTACTCTTATATTATATTTTAATTCAGTATATAAGTCTCTTATACTTATATAAGAAAATGGTAATAAAAACGGGAATTTTGTTCCGTGATAATTCTTTTTAATTTATTTTTAATATTACTGCTAGTGGCTTAGAAGGCCATATAACAGAGTACCTATAAATAGCACGAATAACTAAACAACTGAAGGTTACCTTAATTTTATTTTTATACTCAATCTCAAAAAGCAATTAAAGAATGTTTAAAAAAACAACTCAGATCCAGTTATAAAGGAAAAAGTTTTTTTTACGCTTCACTAAAAAAAGCATTAAGAAGTAGATTAAAACAAAAAGTTTCGAACAAGCAAATCGGATTTCAAAACTAACTCGATCAATGTCAACGCAAGAATGTTCTCTTGGATTTATTTATTACTAAAAATCTTTAGACAGTATTATTTAGTATTTAAAATCGCGTTCGAAATATGCTCTTATCTGTATCTACTTAACCATAGCTTAAGGTAAATATAACCTTAGAGAAAACAGCATAAT
This sequence comes from Pammene fasciana, assembly GCA_911728535.1. NCBI lineage: Eukaryota > Metazoa > Arthropoda > Insecta > Lepidoptera > Tortricidae > Pammene > Pammene fasciana. The sequence goes on along the minus strand of OU452276.1, from coordinate 18,405,519 downwards.
CTTTTATCTACACCCACATAATAAATTCTCTATTCTGCGTTCAAATTAGCGAATAATTATCACCATTATGCAAATATAGTCTGTTTTTTTTGAGATTTGAAAAAAGTTGAAAGGCGCATGGAGAGGGTTCTTTATTAGGCACGATACGGCATGATACATGTCACAAGTGTCAAAGTGCCAATGCGGCCAATAAAAAATATTAAAATATATTGGTATTTATACTAAAGCCATGCGTAGGTATTTGTAAATGTTAAATTGAATAATATTAATTATTTTAGTAAGTATTGTAATAGTAGTCATTTTCACGAAATAATTTATTCTTATCATGTTAATGTTTTAGTTAATGTTGCACACTAAAAAACCTGGAGAAAAAGAGGTTCGAAACATATGGTTTTCCATTTATAACGTACGCGTGTGTCACTGTCAGTTGTTCAATTGTGACACATGACAATTGAAAAACTGACAGTCAAACGTGATAATCAATACGATATTGTCTTTTATTGCTGTTATGGATTATAATCTGCAAATTGTCATTATTTATTTTACAAATGTGAACTCTTCATCATGTTAACTAATGTTTTGTTGGTGTGCTTGCAGTGTGTTTAAATTGAACATTCAAACAGAACAGGTTAGAACAGGTTGGCAACTTCTGTTTCTATGTTTACTCAATTTCTCGTCTCAAAAAAAACGAAGTATAGTATTGTAACGTCAGTGTATTATCTGTGGCCGTGGGCAAAAAGGTTTGAAAATTCATTACCTACGGTAACGTGATGAAAATCCGGCGCCTCCCCGACCGCGGGCGCGCGCCCCTCCCGACCGCCCGCACAATCGAGTTAGCCATGGCGGTCATTCTAATGGTTTCCGAACGCGTAATTCGGATTTATAATATGTGTGTAGATAAAGTAGTGTATGCAACTGTACGTAATCAGGCCTTAAAGGACCTTTATTACGTAACAGTTACATAAACTACTATAATATACAGGGTGTCCCAGAAATCGACGTCAAGCCGTGAATAGATGAAAGACCAAGTTATAACAGTTATCAGAAAAATACAAAAAAAAAATCTATCACATGTTCTTCAAAAATTATGGTCACTTTAAAAATTTACTAGAATATTCACGCCCTGGTCTCTTAACTTCTAGTAAATTTTTAAAGTGACCATAACTTTTGAAGAACATGTGATAGATTTTTTTTTGTATTTTTCTGATAACTGTTATAACTTGGTTTATCATCCATTCACGGCTTGACGTCGATTTTTGGGACATCCTGTATAGCCCATGGATTTATGCGGTAAAGAGACTTGGGTATACAAGTCTCTTTACCGCATAAAATCCGTGGGCTATTTTGTATGTCAAGTCAAAGCCGGCGTTCCCTACGGATGACCTTTGGTTGACCTTTGGATACCCTTTAGATATTGCAACGAAACTCTTGATTGAAACAGATTTGAAGGGATATTTTATTAGTATAGGAGGGTCTGGGATTTTTCCGGAAAAATGGATTTTCTGTTTAAAATACAAATACTCGTAATGACAGTCAGACATTTTAATAGGGTGCGTTGGGTTAAGATTGAAAGGTCTTTTTTTAGGGATAAGACAAAAAATCGTCCATATTCCGGAGCATTACAGACTACTTTTTATCTTACCCCTAAAAAAAATACCTTTCTATCTTACCCCAACGTACCTTATTTGTAATATTTTCAGTGAGTTACCGGAAGCCTAAAACTAGGTTTCTCTTTCAATGCCACAACGATATCATTTCGAAAGTTTTGCTATACAAGTTGTAACAAAATGCCAAAAAAAATTCTCCTACTTTTCCTTACTTGCAATACGGTACCAGTTATGTGCCCTTAAACAGATCACCAGTATTTTTGTTATACCCTGTAGAGGTACAGGCTAATTTCGGGGTAAAAGAACAAGGTAAAGTACAGAATTTAAAAATGAACTTATGTTATTTAATGAGTATTTTTTATTAAATATACTGATAATTATGTTTGATAAGTAGATGGAGGGACGTGGTGCTAAAAGACATGGACAAGTGTCAGGTGTCCGAAGAAGATGTCGAGGATAGGGCGAATTGGAGAAGAAAAGTGCGGAAAGCTGACCCCAACACCATGTGGCTTACATTAGCTTGGAAGAGAGGGAGAGACAGATAAATTATAAGCAGAAATAGTATTTGTCACTCTACTCAATTTTACGTCTTGTAGCTTCCCATACAGAGCAGTCATAAATTTTAGGGATGACCATGATTTATTTAGATTAACTACAATTTCACTCGAATTATACCTGACAAAATTAAACAAATTCTGTTTGAATCATTTCGAAAAGTGTACCAGTACTTGCAAAATAATCACTCTGCATTAAAATATGGAAATTACAATGTGATGTAATTGAATACTTTTAATTTCGCCCCTCAAATCTGCTACTATTATACTCCTCAGGTTTCAATCTTTTGTGAGTATACTATAGTATGAGAATACGTACCTAAGGGTTGGTAATGTTATTAAAATTCTAAGAAAATATAACCTTTCGAACAATGAACTATATTGTAATTTGTTTTGCTTCATGTTTCAGACCCAATGAACATTGAAACAGAATGAAAATAAGCCGACAATTTTCGGACGTTAGTAAAAGTGTACAGTCACCAGCAATAGTATCTTCCTACACGAAGGCCGCAAAACACGCGACACGCTCTTATGGCCCTACAAATAAGAGCGTATCACATATATTTGCGGCCTCCGTATAGGAAGATACTATTGCCGGTGACTGTACCAACAAAAGCTCCGGTCAAGTGAAAAGATCGCCCAATGATTTTACATGTCAACACCATTGCCTCTGCCTTTAGTTGAAGAATAAACTTTATGCTAAGAGCATATAAGGTTGCTTTTATAATACCTAAGCCATTTTATAAGAGCTTGGGGAAGTTACTAAGTCTTTATGAAGCGTATTGAAAATTGATTTGTGTTTTCCCATTTCATGGCATTCGTTGGTATTTATTACCATACCGCGGACAAAAAGGTTTGCTTTTTGAGATAGCGATGATGGATGGTCGGTAGCTATTCTGATTTTTCAATGGTAAAATTGACGACATGCAATGATAAGGGCGCGTTTACACTGGGTCAACAATGTCAACATTCGCCTTTGAAAATACGTGGGTATTTTATTTATGACAGGGGGATATATTTGGCATAGAATTTTGGACCATAGCGAAGGATTTAAATGCTGTTTTCGAGTATGTACCTATACTTAAGTTATTTCAGTGAACACTTATTTTCAGTCGCTGTTTTTTCCGAGCGTGCGACTTGCCTGATAGAAAGCGATTACTTTAGCCTATGGACGTCTGAAATGCCAGAACTTTCCAAAAGAGCCTCATACCGCAGAAGTCTCCAATTTTTTTCCCAAGAGCCACGACGGGTCTCCACTTTCTCTTTAGTCTCCATTTTCTCTCAATAAACTCTTTTCCCCGGCTTGATTGGCAGACACTTTGCCTAAATCTGGCCCTCGGGCTGTAAACCCCTGGTAGTCCCTAGAGAAAACACAGGCATTCTCATTCCTCAAACAATCCATCTAGTTCCTCACCTCCACGTTTTCAACATCAGGGCTCCATACGTGAGGCAGAAGCCGACTTCTCTGAGCCACACCCTGGCTGTACACGTGAACACCGTCGGCCGCCCGTACATCACCAGCGTTGTGCAGTAGATGAGGAAAGCACCCAACACGATCACCCTGAGGAGAGCTGGACTCGCTGCGCGGACAACCTGGGCGAAATAAAATGAGATAGGTAAATAAATATGTATAGTTTATATATCTATATAATATGTACAGATAATTATAATCTGGTTAACTGGAAGGCATCCGTAAAAGGGATAAGTTTGCCTTTGTATGTAGGTATATGTTGTGTTATCTGTATCTCGCTCTTCAAATAAGTATTTTACTACTGCTACTAAATAAAAATATTGAAATCTTTCGTCAATCTGTGAAAAACACTCAAATAAATGCTATCCTGGTAGGATTCGAACCCTGGACCTTCTGTTTCGTAGGCAGGTTCATAACCGACTAAAAAAACAGTTACAGGAACTTTACAATAATACAACGGTTCTTACCCTAACATGTCCATATTTGATGGTAAAATACACAATAAACGGCAAACATGAGATGAAAAAGCAGGCAAGGGCAAATATGGTGGTCCGCGCCACCCAATTTAGGGCCGCCACACACGGCGACCCGTCGACGCATGCTTCGCATCCTTCGGCGCAGGGGAGGCATTCGAAGCCGTACGCGGTAGAGTACAGGCTTCTCTGGTTCTGAAAATAATGGTTAGGTTGAGATGGTCTACAGTAACAGTAAAAGCAGCTTAGCGAGACTTTAATATCAAAAGTATTAGACCAACGTATGTTGCTGACTGTATTAATAATGCTAGCTGAGAAAAGAAGAGAAAAACCAAAACAGGACCCCTATTTCACATGCCAAACAGTGATATGTGGATAAGCATGAGAGATCTCACTACTTGTTTGACACATGTCCTAGAATGTGAATGATTATGCCAAAAGAAACTATGGGAAAAATAGTTTAGGAAGTGATAATTGGTCATATAATTTTCGGTCATATATATTAGTAAACCCCTAGAAGGTGTCCTAGTGGTCTCACTTAGCGACTCAAGTATTGGTTGTCGAATTGGATTATTATAGTTAGTCGTTTTAATATTATTTTTGAGGGTAGAATAAAGTTTTGACCATCAATCCGCTACGGATAGTGATTTTATATTTAGGTAAATATTATATTTGACTGTGTGTATTCTAAAGGATGGGTATTCATGGAATTCGAGGGGTCCCTCGCTTTCATTTTCTTTTTCTTTTTAGACACTGGAGGCGTCAGACTCTTAATTTTGGCAAATGATTCGCGAAAATGGCGTTAAATTATTTCGAACCGAGAGCCGGGCTTGTAATGAAGATCGTTGTGGGAGATAAAGAGTGATTGTAGCGTATCGGCGTTGGAGATCCGACAAATTACAAATATCTATGATTATTTATTTTTTCTACACGAGACGACGGGTTTGGGTGTGAATTTTTTATGTATGAGCGTAAAGGTACAGCTAGTTGTTGCAGAACTGTTCTAGAACAGTTTTACCTTTCGTAATAAAGCTATACAGAATTTGCTGTAATTGCTTGTCATCCGATCTTCGCCGCCTGACGGTCTTCGCCGAGTTGACCCTAACAAGACAAGTGACAAGCGTGAGATCGATGTTCCTTTAACTCCTTTTAGGCAAACATACGAAAATTAAACAAACACGTGTTTCATCTGTTTTCTTTATACGCAGCCCAAACAAAGTGTGAACGACTCAACGTAGTTCTGATGTTTTTGTTTCATTTACACTCACTTGTTTTTGCGGTTAGAGCTTCGGGTCTACTTTGATATACTCGTATTATTTTGTCCTGAAATTTGGACTCTATAAACTTGTTAGTCCAATAGATGAAGATGTAACGACACTACAGAACTAATAATAACTCTTTATTTTTGTATTAAGCAGAACGTCTGCTAACGATACCACAATGTTTAGAAATAAAGGAAAAGTAGAAAAATCCACTGCCTCAGGCGAGACTCGAACTCGCGACTCTGGGAAACATGCCCATCGCTCTGCCAACTGAGCTACTGAGACTATACCTGATGGCTGCGAATTTCTCCTCCATGGGCATGTTTCCCAGAGTCGCGAGTTCGAGTCTCGCCTGAGGCAGTGGATTTTTCTACTTTTCCTTTATTTCTAAACATTGTAATAATAACTCTGTATTGTTAGGCAAAAAGAGTCTAGCGATACTGTTGTTTACGTGTCCCGTATATGCACAAGCATACTTATTATGATCAGCGGCCGTGTAGCAGTGTTTTGAAAACGACGAGTTCTGGAGAAAATCGCATACGCAAAATATTCGGATCATTTGATGAGAATGTTAAAAGCGAATATTCGCACTATTAGGAATACTCGTGACATCTCTACAATAATCCTATATGGGAGTAGAAGAAAAAGTCAGTCCTGTGTTGTCCATTAAAAGTGTAATATAAAAGGTAGGCATTTATATGTACTCTTTGAGCATTCATTTAACTGCTGCAAAGCTGCGGGATTTATTATTACTTAATTATAATTTGTGCTCATTAGCCTCGTTGACTGGACCAAGAGGTTAATGACTTGATACACTCGTTTATGTTGTCCTTGTACAAATACAAACAGACACCTCATTTTACCAACAGTAATTAAATTAAAGAGCTTAAGTAATTAAGCGCCAAAAGCGCCACTGAAGTTTAATTTTCAATGGGCAATGTGGTTGGGGAATAAATGTTAGTCATAATTTCAACAGCGTTTCATAATAACAATATTACTCAATTAAACTTTGTTCGACCACTTGATTCTATAGAGAGAAAGTTGTTTATTTAGTGACTAACAATACAACTGACTGTGGACTATTCTATTTTAAGATAAGCTATTTATTTGATTCAATTAATTGTGTTTGATGTAATATATTGATTGAGATCTTGATCCTCCGGAACATGTTGGTGTAAGGTTGAGGGTCTGCCGTGAGCGGATTCAACGCGAACGCGAAGCGGTGCGAAATAAACAAACAGCGATGACTAACAAACAGAAACGATTGAAGTTTCTTACATGCGTAGCGAACGAGTACGTGGTCAAAATACACGCAAACGCGAAGCGGCGCGGCGCGATTGTTTGAAAGTCGTTTTGCGGGGTAATTCGTGTGCACGTAGGACAAGGCCGCCGCTTCCCACCGCTTTGCATTGAATAGGGTATTACTGCAATGTTCTATCGCCAGAGTGCAGCACGGGGACATATTGTAAACCATTGAGTTATACACACTAGGAAATAATTTTTTGACAAGTTTTCACAGACCTTTTTTTGACAAATAAATATGTCTTTTAAGGATCAAAGCATGGTGAAAGCGGTTTGTTTACAGGGGCCCCATCGCGAAACGCGAAATTTCGTTATCTGCTTCTCTATCGCTCGAATATGCAAGAATCACGAGAGACATGATGAAATTTTGATTTAAATGTTTCGCCCTGATTTAAATGATGCCCCTACGCAGAGTGTTGCGTTATATTCCCTATTCGCGTGTCAACGCTTCGGATAGCTTCGAAAATGCATTCGCTTCTCACCCATTGTAGGACACGGCCTTAACAGCATAAATTACAGATTAGTCTCACCAGTAAGCTCTTCTCGTATTCCTCCTCAATATCGCTGCCGTTGTAGTATCTCAGGTCGGCCGTGGTGTTGGGAAAGTAGAAGCCACGCCGGCAAACGCACCAGTAAGACCCGCGTCTGAAGCCTAGGCCAGGAACTGGGACACACTGGAACAAGGGGAGTTTTGTTTAAATCAAATTTTAATAGGCTAAAGTTGTTTTGTTCAATACAACATATTTAGAGTAAATAAAAATCAGCCTGTTTTCGCTCTAAAATAAACTTTATGTTAACATGAACTTTTGGTTTTCGTCTGGGTTATAAAATATATGAAATATCCATCAATTATTGTTTATTAATCAAATATTTATTTATCGTATGGCGATTACACAATGGTTAACAAGTAATTTTTCACTTAAAATTTACAATTGTGCAGATATAAGCTTGCATCCTTTGTCAGGTCTTTAAAGTCCTCAGCTCAATTTGTTTGGATAAAAAGTGTTATTAAGTAAGCTTGGTAAAATATTTTTAATAAATGATATGAATTGCGCTTTGACACAGTAACATATTTCATTCAAGATCGTTTATAACCATACCCCGGGGTTTTCGGTGCGGGAATGTTATACACTAGCCAAATAACAGGTAAAAACTGTAAAAAACGATACTAATTTAACATTTCTAAGCACATTTGGACCGTACTACTTACGTTTCATTCATAGTTTGGTAAATACTTTACAATAAACAAAGTTATAAATACACGAAATCCCGGGGTATGTTTATAACACGATAAAGACCAAGCCTGTTGCGGATTTCATCATTGGTTTGTATGAGATGAAACCTGTTGCGGATAAGCATTTGTAGCCATCAGACGAAGCCTGTGTTGCGGATATTTATTAATTGTTCAGTTATATAAATTAAATACCAGTAAATAAAATAAAAAATCATAAACAAAGACATTTTATTTATAAGTAATATACTACTTATTAGAAAAGTAAAGGTATGCAATTTCGATAATACACATTCTGGATGCATAAATCGAGCTAGTCGAATCTAGGTATAATTCTTTAACCTACTTATCGTTATTTCATTATGTACTCGTATATCCACTTTAGGAATTTCCCTTTTGTTCGTTACTTAGTTCAGTTTTCATTTTTATGAAGTTTTAGTAGGTAGAACTTAATCGCGTACACTTACTCTTCAAATTTTTCTGACGAATTAAAAAAGTAAGTGTACGCGATTAAGTCCCTTGTTTTGTCAAAAGTGTACGCGATTAAGTCCCTTGTAATGAGTGAAAACCGTATGAGTTTAAATCAGTACTTTCTAGTAGAAGCTGTTCAACTGGCAACACTGTTTTTAAAGGTTTTTTACTAACTGTAAACTCCATGTGGTTGCGAATCCTCGAGGGTATTATTAAAACCGTTAACCTAGCTCACACAAATCGCACGCAAACATCCAAAATCAAACTTAATCAAACTTATATAAGCGATAGCAAAGGCTTTCGTGAAACTAGTGGCTACTCCGTTCATGGGATTATACTTATTGTAAATCCGAGGCTTAATGCCGTGGCTAAGTCCGGAGTAAAATTATTTTCAAATATCAAATTTTAATGCCGGATCCTGTTTTAATTTAAGCTAGAAGAGATCCGTTATAGTAGTAAGTTCGCCTTTGTACCTTTATTTCTTTAAGATTGTTTTGAAATATATTTTTTTGCGTACAACAAAGTGCTACCTACTACATAATAGTTATGAAACAAAAAAAAGAATTATTCAAATCGGACCACGGGACTCGGAGTAATCATCAGTGAACATACATAACACCAAACCGAATACAGAACCTCCTCATTCAATAAAATTGAAGTCAGTTAAAAAAAACCGAAGTTTTTCTGCATTCAAGATTTTTTTTAGAATTCATCAGGTTCAGTTTTCCATAATAGTTTAACCTTTTTAACACCAAGTATCTGACGGAAAAATCGTGCCTACAGTGCCACGCAAGGCAAACCGGTTATATTTTGGACGTGATGTCACGTCCTGGCGCTGAGGGCACGACTTTCCGTGCACGTGATTTTACGGCTTTGGCGATCAAAGGGTTAACGCATTAACAATATTATTGTATAATCATTAAAACAAATAGGTAGTCTCACAAAAGTTCGACTCGTTGGCGCTCGACATGCGATGCGAATAAATGGGCAGGTCGTTCGAGAAATTTATAGTTTGAACACTTTAATATCACGTTTACTGACGTGTAAAACATTTTACGGCGTTCGTACCCCGCTTATTTGGCCCTCCGAACTTTAAAGCCGGATTTATTTTGGGCAAAGTATAACAACGGTTAGTAAGTTTATATTTAATGTAACAATATTGTTACACATTATTGTTGTATTATTCGATTCTCCTGGCACTCTTAGTGCTTGAGGATGGAGACCTAAGCTCTCCGAAACATGTCGCGCATAGTGACTAAACACAAGTGAGCGTATAGTGATAATAGTGTTAATATGTCTCACGAAAGTTTAAGTTCAATAACATTATTGTTTTATAGTAAATATGATATGCGCTAAATAACATTGCACCAACTAAATCTTCGTATTTAGCCCAATACAATGATTTACTTGTAAATTAAATATAAGGTACTACACGGAAAAAAAGCTTCCGGGATATTCTCAATCCAAGACATTATTATTATCTTGGAAATATTTCCTCGTGACAAGTATTTATTTCCTTTACCAAAAATATGATTCTTCGCTTAATAAAACCACGTTTTCTTAAAATAGAAATACAAAAATGTATTGTTTCAAGAGTATATTGCACGGAGTAGGATGGAGATGGCAAGTAGGCGTTCCCGTGTATCCGACAGTAAGTAGCGGCCGACTCAATTTGTGCACAGACTATGATCAGTTGTTTTGTAAACTTCATGCCCGAATGACTTTCACGTCATACGTACGCTCGTGTAACAAAAAATGATTATTAAATTTAAAATGCCGTATTGTGCAATATTAAGCTGCACAAATCATAGTGGTTTAAAATATCTTTCAGGTGGATGTATTTCCTATCACCGTTAGGTATTTTTTTAAACATAATCCAAAAAAAAACGAAATAACTGTTTGTTTTGCATTATTTGCGAATGTATGTTAAACAAAACTATATTTTATTAGTTAGAACTTAGAGTTCATAATATTTTGTCACTGTTCTTTATGTTTATCTAGAAAATTCGCTATCCTAAATGTCAAATAACTTTCGCTACTCGAGTGCCGCGCAATGTCGATATTTATATCGATAAAGTTAAAGCTAGTCTTACGACATTTCAAGTTTGATGTTATTATTTTAGATAAGTTTTAAGTTCAATATATAATTTAGCGCATATTTGTATTTATCAAGACGGCGGTTGCCGTTTAACCCCCTAGAGGTGCGTGCAAACCATAATTAAAACAGTAAATAATAATAAAAGGCGTGAAATTTCCCTAGAGCATAATTACAATAATAATTGATAACGTGACGAAAACCTAAGATCCCACAAGTACAGATCACATCAACATTTACCTACTTCAAATCTCCCACAGTACTATTAAATTTCGCGTCTTTTAAAATGAGAAATTGGTTTATCAGACTACAAAATTCGCTTTTATCTAAGCGTAGAAAATTGTTCAGTTAATATTATATTAGTTGTTTATTCGTCGTTTTCATTTGTACGGTATCAGAAATTAAATTTACATACATCACATCTAGTCCATATCCACACGTACAAAACTTAATTAGCTATTTTGGATTTGTTAGTGGAAATAACCACGCAAACTAGCGTCAAATATTGGAATTTTGCCGACCCTTTCCTGATTTGATGGTCACAATTTTACAATAAAATCAAGTGGAATCGATCAGCCTTCATATGTATGCATTCACACAAAATTAATTTGACAGCTTAATGGGGTTGTCCCGTCTACATTGGCCTTAAATGCGTACTACGTGTTGTTTTTCATACAATTACGATTAGCATTACCTAGCACCTACCTATATTATAAAAATTATAATCTTAAGTAAGGTGTAAATGGTGTAATATAATTGTTTTAAGTTATATATATAAATAAAGTGTGATCCCATTATTTTATCGATATTTTTGTGTTCGGATAGGTATTTAAATGCATATTTTATCACCTAACCTAATACCTAACCGAACACACAAATATCGATAAAATACTCGGATCAATCACACTTTCCCCTTCCTATATCGAATGGCAAATAGTCATATCATTATAAGAAGTTCACAGTCACATGGGACGTTTTGTTTTTGGATGTTATGGGTATGCAAAAAAAGTTCCCAACCTTTAGCTACTCGCAGGCAGGCACAGATCTCGAATATACCAGTATAACGTGACCGTAAGATCCGTAACAAATTATGCATAGTGAGACCTTACATACACTGGTTTCTTTAGCCCTTTTCTCGCCTGTAATAAGAAAGTGATTTTAACTATTAAATTTATTTAAAATAGTGCCATCCAGTGTTAAGTAGTTGTATTAAGTGAATGTTGAGCGAGATTTTGTAAGATAATTAAATAGTCATATGTCTCATAATTTTGACATTATATTTTAGATTGTGGCTCATGTAGCCTACAGTTGAGATTCGTTCGAGAAATATCAATCAGTAACAGTCTATCGGTATGGAAAGTTGCTACGAATCAAAGCATTTTTGTAATTGTGTGACGTATTTTAACGTACCTATGAATGTCTGAGTTTGGCGACACTGGTTTTCATACTAAATAGCCGTCATTTCACATCCACTAGTTTATTAATTCGTGGTATATTGAGTAAATAAGAGAGATTGTACTTTAATCAAACAAGTGTTATCTTAGGTAAAAGAAAACTAGTTAATCTGTAAGAATATATTCGCTTCGTTATATTTAAACCTTTATTTTATTTTCGTTAAAGGAAATAAATACTTGTCACGAGGAAATATTTTCAACATAATAAAATAGTGTCTTAGATTGAGAATATCCCGGAAGCTTTTTTTTCCGTGTATGTATCAAAGGATTCAATATTCTATATCTAGATATAATATGTTTTAAATCTTTTAAATAGCAGTACTCTAATTAATTTTACAAAAAGTTTGTAAAATAAAGTCGAAATTTACTTACAGATTTTTTCCTGATTTTTCTGAAAATAATATATCTTTTTCGATTCATCGCTAGCTACTCACAAAATCAGCGTTCACGGTTTATTATTTTGTCTCCCGTAAAATTGGGCCCAAATGGCCCAATATGTGGCATGTGTTACTTGCTCTGACGTGAGACTTTAATTTAAGAGAAAATGGAGTCCCGACTAACGGTGAAATTTTGTTATTTTTTGTCGCATACATCAATTTCGTGCCTAATGCCAATATGGTCTAGTTTCGTTGTTTAGAGTCAGATGGCATTCGCTTTCGTAAAACCTAGTGCCTATGCCTACGCCAACTCACGGGAATAGATTGCCGAGCGGACCTCTAAAAGCCGGGACAAATGTCAGAAAAGTGTCGATTTGCATACACAAGTTATTAAAAATTCTTCTATAATCTGGAACGTTTATTTTAACTAGGTAAGCATTTAGAAATATACTTTCAGCATAAATAAGAATAATGATGTTTTTAAAAAGTGTTAGACATTTATAAACTTAAAGTGAGATTGTGGGAAAATGCTGACGAAACAGTTAACGATAAAATAGCTCTTTTTGTTTTACCATTTTTGAGAAAAACGCATTTCCGATCGAAGTTCAGTTCTGAATGCTAACTACTCATGATAATGCCCCACTCCCGTCAAGAGTAGAATATGTAAGAGGAAATGTCACCTGCACTGCTACTCCACCTAGTAGCTACTAGTGTACTACTAGTACGCTATTTGTTACTAGGTGGAGTAGCAGTGCAGGTGACATTTCCTCTTACATTTTGGGTATATTTAGGTCGCTTTCACGCAGACAGCGCGATTGACTTGAGCTTCAAAAAGTTCTGTATAAGTTACTCTATGCCAACAGGCAAAGTAATTGTCGGCGCAAGTAAGGCCCAAATATGGAGCACATTTCCATATCGCCCCAGATTTATCCACATAATCCGCCTCCCGACGGATCAATGTCTACGGAAGCCACAAGTCAAGGCAACAACTTTCCGAATGTTGCAATAAAGAAATGGGCAACGCAAACCGTCCATTTGCGAAAGTCGAATAAGCCATCACTGGCAAAAACAATAGGAATAAAAGCTTAGTGATTTTGTTGCTTACACTTAATGAAATGTGTTTATTCAGGAGTATACCGTTACGAACGATACGCTTACGATTTTGCTGTGCGTTAGAGATTGCCTTAAGTAGGTAGGTACATATTTGTATTTTATATGTTGCCTTATATATTATTGAAGTGAATTGGTACGAAAAAGGCAATTAAGTTACTAGAATTTCTCAAAAAAAGTGTTCATGTAAATTACATACAAAATGTATGGGATTTTTTTTGGTCCCATAGATGCTTTTAATCCTAGATAGGAATGGGATCGAATGGCATCAAAAAAAAGTTTGTCAAAAATGACCTTTTTCTGGCACCCTGTCCTTTCCAAAATCTGTAAATGCGATATTTCATTAATTTGAAATCGAGGGAAGGTCATGAAATTGTAGATATTGAGGATATATATCCTTTATATTTACAATTTCATATAATCTAAGCCTAGGGTTATTGGTATCTAAGCCTACTTAGGTAGACAATTTGTACATTCTGAATACTGATTTAAAACTTTTATATTTGTGACTTTGATTGTGTAAATAAATTGAGTTTACCTTAACTAGCACGAGTACAATATCGTCAGAGCCTATTTTAAATTTATGCTTGCGATTAAGTATTACTTTGCTAGAAATAAAATATATTATGCTAGAGAAAATGCGTAAGCACTAAACTGCGACTGAGGGCTAAACAACATTTTACAAATAATGAAAACCTCTCAAACAAAGGAATCCCCAAGAAATGAAAGAAACCCGTCCATTCGAAAGACACCCCAATATTTACTATTCTCAGAGCCAAATCGCCGTCAATGGTATGTGAAATTAACTTGAATATAGCCATATATTCCCTTTTTCACAGGAATAAGCGACTCAGAGGAACCATTGTAAGATATGTAGGTATCTACAGGGCCATTAAAAACACTCCTAGTTTTGTATACGCTAATTAAAAGATTTTGTTGATAAACTGAAATGAGTGACAACCTTAGAGCTTTAAACCAACCGGAATGGCCATTGACAGGCGTTCCCCTCTGCCGAAAATATATGACCAGCGGTCATACTCATTTAATGGACTGACGTTTATCTGACGTGGCTATTTTGACGTTCTGGATACATTTGACGTTCCCCTCCCCCGCAAAAACCGGCAGACTTTTTTTGTATAGAAAATGACAGACATGGCCGGTCCCGTTGGTTGAATAGTCAAAGGTGACAACGCACTTACATCTAAAATATTACGAAAGTGCAATTATGTGCTCTAAGTACACAAGCATTAAATATGTGCTCTTACATCAGGCTCACATATTTAAGAAAAGGAAAAATAAAACTAGGTAGGGAATTGCTTACACTTAAATGGCTTTGACAGTTTCATGTGTTGTCAACGACGTAACATCAGGGACAATAGACCCAAGAAACATCATTTACAAAGCCTTAATAAAGGATTAGAGACCCGTCCATTGCGAGTTGCGACCTAATTTTTGCCAGAAAGTTAACGGACTGGCTAGACAGTAGGTTGGTAGGTATTATACACAATTAGTTACGTACACTGAAAAAAAAGGATAACCGAACTAATTCAGCTATTTCATCAATTACCAAAATTCGGTAAGGAGTTATTCAAGTTTATTTGATTATAACTCAAAATTTGCGTACGAATCACAAAACATTTTGGTAAGTAATACTAATAACTTTTATGGTCCCAATTCCTAAGTTTCTTGTAGACGAAGTTTGGTTGCCGGTAAGATTTTTTTTTTCAATGTATGTATGTAGTATATTTACGTTCATTTGAGTCATGAAACTATCAAAGCTCGTTAAGCAAAGTGAAAGACTCCCCAAGAGAAAACTTACCGTAGCAAATATACCGGATTTGAACCTTATGAAGGGCCTTAGATCCCTTAAAGGGATTTGTGTGAGCCGACCGAAGGCGTATTTTGGCAACAATCGAATTTACTTATATTTCGCATGAAATAACGGCATGTACGTGTACTAATGTACGTCTATAGCAGAAATAAATAAACTGGCAAGGTGTCCTAAATGATTATTACATGCTTGTATTCTTGTTGAAAAAGTTGTAAAGTAAAGTAATATTTATTAATCAAACAAAGTTTAACAGATTACCGGGTTGTCTGGTGCATTCCAAACTAGGCTGAAGCCTGTATCTTGGAATGCTCCATTTTTAGTAGTTATAAAACAGGAAATTTAATTCATAATAAAACATGAAAATTAATTAACTAAGATTAACCTAAGTGTGTGTAAGTTGTGTCTACGAGTATGTGTCAAGGAAATTTTTATTATCTCGCCTTTTAAGATAAATCAGCTTCTGACTGCTAACACTTTCTGCACCAGGTGCTAATATATTAAAATAAATAAAATATAAACATGTGTAAGTAGCGACGATTTTCATTATAATTTAAATACAATTTTACACAATTCTAGCTAAATATGTCTTATGAGTGACTAATTCTACAAAAATAACTCAACTATTGACTCATAAAGAGCCTTCAAAGTTCAAAAATTTCCTTAACATCGGACGACACTAATAGTAAGCACGTGTATTTGATTAACCCTCTCAATCCAGCTTAGTGTATTTTGGTAATCTAAAGGGACTATGTGAACTAGCTACAAGCATAGACCCAATTTCAAAGCAATTATGTATAGTGTGTTGTGTATACTATACACGATATATTAGTTCCTTTGAAATTGTGTAAGTTATAGCTAGTGCTTTGGGAAGTTAAAACTGTGTTATTCCTGTTATTAGAGAAGGGGTACCCCTACCCATCTCTAATATCGAGTATTGACTCGCCGCTACTTCAATCTATGTATAATAATGATTACATAATTATAGAGTAAGAATTAAGAAGTATATTATGAATTCGCTTTTTCGCGAACAAACCTTATAGCTCACCAAAGGAAGAAATGAAAAGTAAAAAAATACGCTCTTCAACCTGCTCAGTGATGGTTAATACTAGAATAGTTAAACTTCGTTCACATACGTGTTTAAACACGCCGACAAAGTTTTAAAACAAAATTTGAAAAAATATTGTTTTTTGGGGTATCCCAGAACACATGAAGTGAAGGGTAAATCCTTTGTTTACTCCACCCCTAATGTGTCGTTGGATAGGTATTTTTTATAAAAATATGGGTTTTCTAAAACAATTTTCGGCCAAAAGCAAAAAAAGTTGAAAGAATCATTTTCGTGGAAAATTATTTGTGGATTAATTAAGTACAAGAATATTTTTTTCGTATGAGTCACCGCTGCTGAGTTAGGTATATAAAAAAACCTAAAAAAGGGACCGTTACAATCCCCCCCCCCAGTAGTGGTGCCCCAATCCACCGGTACTTTTAGCATAAGACACCTTTATCTACAACTTGACAAAAATTCAGCTATACACGAATTATTTCCTCTAAGGTTTCCTTCGTTGGCCGGGCTACCAGTTGTGACGAAACCCTAAAAAAGTTCTAGTGAAATAAGTAAAATATCCTCTCAGATTTACCTCCACGCATCACTAAGTGGACAGAATAAGGGTTCAGAGTGACTTCCCTCAGGGAATTGAGTTATTTGTCAATACGCAAGGCGTAAGTAAACAATAACGAGGAAATATGCTAAAAGTTTCCTGTGAGACTCTCGCCGCTCACTTGATCCATTCCGGGCTTTGACGTGTAACAGAATTGTATATTCTTCCATGAACAATCCGGTCCTTCAGAAATCTTATTGTCAAGC
This sequence comes from Pammene fasciana, assembly GCA_911728535.1. Lineage (NCBI taxonomy): Eukaryota > Metazoa > Arthropoda > Insecta > Lepidoptera > Tortricidae > Pammene > Pammene fasciana. The sequence goes on along the minus strand of OU452276.1, from coordinate 18,388,420 downwards.
GAACTTATGAACCGTGATTTCAATCTGGAAAACATAGAGAAGATAGAGGTAATTCGAATCAAATTAAGGATTTTTTAAATAGTAGGTACTACAGCTGAGTGAAGTCGCCCACTTAAGGCAAAAAAAAGTAGACATATTTCCATAAACAAAGTATCGGGATCTTCCGAAGCCGCTTTGAATTTCTTCGCAGTACCTATGCAGTTTTGCTAGTTACGCTTTTCCAAAAATGAGGTGGTAAATATCAAATGATTATAAATTTGATTAAACTAATACGCTCATAGGCAGTTAATTTTTTTTGGTAGAAAGAGCTTTTTAAAACATACGGACATCTTAAGGGGCTCCACACGTTAATCATAGATGACTATAGTATCCGCAGAATAAGTGGCGACTGAGTTCATAACGCTGTCTCCTTCTCTCTTGTCGTGGCGGTACAAGTGTGAAAGAGAAGTTTTATGACCTCAGTCATCACTTAAATCTGCGGATAGGACAAGTTATAAGTCGATATTCCTACTAGAGGTAGTATTATAATACAAACACTTAACGGTTCTTCAATCTTTTACGAAATTATTTTTTCTTAAACGGTTTAAATTAAAAAAAAATCCGATATCGGAATGATGTGAATATCTTACATATATCAAATCTACATATTATTTGTTTCTCTTTTTTCACTTTGATAACTCTAAAAACTCCCGAATGATTAGAGTTTGAAAGTTATGACAAAATTATCGCTTAAAATACACTCGAGAGCAAAAATTTCGGGTCAGTAACATAAACTTTAATATCTTTAAAATGAATATCTTTAAATTTAATATCTTTTGAGATATTCAAGAAAATGCTAGTGACCCGAAACTTTTGTTCTTGAGTGACTTAGGTAATATTGAAATAAATATCTATGGATATTTTATTTAAGGCCATTGCTGTTAATACGATAAGCCATAAAAATTATTAGAAAAATAAAGGATTCAGATTGAAGGTCATTGGCGCCCAGAGCCCCTTAAAAATACAAGCCGAGGTTCCTTTTTGAACATTTTATCTATTTAATCTATAAAGTTCAACTTTCGGATAAGTAAGAACTTGATCGCACCAATATAAATGTCTCAGTATTACCGTTATTCCGTTATCTGAAGATTTGACTTAATTGACAATTAGTTGCGCAAAGGATTAGATAGCCCGGCTTGAAATATCACTTCAAATTACTGTTCCTCAAATCTATTACGTTATCAATTTATATTTCTTTTCCTCCTTTTTATTGCAAGTCTTAGCGTTTTTTGTGAGAAATTTGATTAACATCTTCCGTTTTGTCAACCTAAATCATCTATACATTCTATATTCTACCTATATACATATAATAAAGCCGAAGAGGGTCGAAAGTCTGTACATGGAAGATATTTAAAAAAAAATTGGCTGGGGATACTTAGAATAGATAACAGAACACGTTCCAACAGTTTTTAGAATTTTTGTCTGTTTGTCTGTTTGTCTGTTTATCTGTTTGTCTGTTTATTTGACCGCGCATCACGTGAAAACGGCTGAACGGATTTTGATGAAATTTTGTATAGATATAGTTTGAGTCCCGGGAAAGGACATAGGATAGTTTTCATCCCGAAAATCAACTCTGGAGGGGGTGAAAAGGGGGTTGAAAGTTTTTATGGAGAATTTTTAACCGCTGAAGCGATTTAGATGAAAATTAGTATGGACATAATTAGAGTCCCGGAAAACGACATAGAATAGTTTTCATCCCGAAAATCAACCCTAGAGGAGGTGAAAAGGGGAATGGAAGTTTGTATGGCGAGTTATTAACCGCTGAACCGACGATTAAGATTAAACTTTGTACATAAATAGTTTGAGCCCCGGGAAATAAAATACGATGGTTTACCTATATCCCGAAAATCAACCCTTTAGGGGGTAAAAACAGGGTTGAAAGTTTGTATGGTGAATGAATAACTGTTGAACGCTGGAGATAGTTTCAGCTCCGGGGAAGGATATAGAATAGTTGATATCCAGAATTCATTCCTTAACGGGCATTACTAATTCCACGCAGACGAAGTCGCGGGCAAAAGCTAGTTTATAATAAAATGGATCATTCTTTAGGGATACGACTGTGTGTATTTTATTCTACCTTTTAAGTAAGTTCCGGCAGAGTAAATTAGGTTATTAATTTGGCAAGGTAGGGTTGTAATGTTGTTATGTATAGCTGTAGTTAATATGTAAATTGCTGTTGGTCATCTTATCTATCAATACATATAATAAAGCTGAAGAGGGTCGAAAGTCTGTACATGAAAGATATTCGAAAAAATGTTGGCTGGGGATACTTAGAATCGATAACCGAACACGTTCCAACAGTTTTTAGATTTTTTGTCTGTTTATCTGTTTGTCTGTTTATTTGACCGCGCATCACATGAAAACGGCTGAACGGATTTTGATAAAATTTTGTAAAGAAATAGTTCGAGTCCCAGGAAAGGACATAGGATAGTTTATATCCCAAAAATCAACCCTGGAAGGGGTGAAAATGGGGTAAAAAGTTTAAATGGAGAATTTTTAACCGCTGAACTGATTCAGATGAAAATTAGTATAGAGATAATTTGAGTCCCGGGAAACGACATAGGATAGTTTTCATCCCGAAAATCAACCCTAGAGGGGGTGCAAAGGGGGTTGGAAGTTTGTATGGGGAATCAATGACCGTTGAACGCTGGAGATAGTTTGAGCTCTGGGGAAGAATATAGAATAGTTGATATCCAGAATTCATTCCTTAACGGGGGATTACTAATTCCACGCAGACGAAGTCGCGGGCAAAAGCTAGTAATAAATAAATAAATAAATATTATGGGACAATCTTACACAAATCAACCTAGTCCCACGATAAGCTCAATAAGGCTTGTGTTGTGGGTATTAGGCGACGATATATATAATAGATAGATATAGATAAATACTTAAATACATAGAAAACATCCATAACGCAGGAACAAACATCTGTGATTAGTACCCAAATAAATGCCCTGACCAGGATTCGAACCCGGGACCTCCTGCTTCATAGGCAGAGTCACTACCAACTAGGCTAGGAGGCCGTTAATAGGTAGACATATATTTATAATGTTTAGAAATAAAAGAGAATGAGAAAAGTCCACTCGCGCCTGGGATACATGCCCATCGCTCTGACCAGCTGAGCTACTGAGATTTACCGGATGGCTTTTCATTTGAAATATTTGGGCATCGTTGGCAGACGTTTCTACAAAAGGTTGTTGTTATAGTTATCTTAATACCACAAGCTCGTTCTACGCCTTCTAATCTTAAACTACTCTTCTAAAATCATTACAGCTCAGCCCGGCCGTTCGTAGCTCATTTTCGACTGCCTGTGGCTATGAATGTAGGTACAGTCACGTAGGTATTTTAATTGAGCCATTTACGGTTCAAGCTACTTTCTTTTGTTTAGTACTCATTCTATGAAATGTCCAATGTGAAGTGAACCCTAACAATTAAAGTCCGAGACCGTACTAGACGCCAGGATCCATGGCCACATGGCAGCTGTTTCCAATGGAAAACGGTGTTCGTCCGTGTCTGTCTTAGTTACTACTTATTCATATTACTACTAACCTCAGTCGTCTTCTTCTTGCATTTGTCGGTGCCAGCAAAGATGTTTAGCTGCACGGAGCCAGGTTTCAAAGGACACTGGTCTATGTCCACTCGACGGAGATCTATGTCTATCCCGCTCGTTCCTCTGTAACAATAATGCCTACCATTAACATAGGTTGTACAATTTCCATAAATTACATAATGAATAATAATCCTAAGTAGGTACAGAATTTCTTTCTGCGCATAGGGTTACGGTCCAAAATGTATGTATATGCTCACTATGTGGTCCGACACACATACTCGTATAGTTAGTTTTTTATCAATGAGGCCGAAGGATTCGAATGTGTTCTACCGCAAATAGGCTTGTTTGCTCCATTTCATGTATTCTGCTCCTAAACATTCACGTTAATTCACAAAGACGATTAATATTTGAGCATTCTGTGTACCACAATTTGTACGCAGGGGAATAAAATCTGGAGTTCATTCATTTTTGTGCCAGGCATAATGTTGGTTCGCCGTATTTTATTCTATTTCTTATTTACAAAAGAATAATATTCTTGGCAAAGGAACTCTCTAGGGATAAGTTTTAAGGGCTTTTTTTAATGCTTGGCTTTATTGTCCTCTTAATTTGATTACCATGCTATATACGTTTATATATTATTTTGATATAAAATATGTCTTCTAATCTTTCATAATACAATTTTTATATCTTTTTTAAGTGGTGCGTTCCACTCAAACAATAGTTTGTTATTAAATCAAATACAAACTTTGAAAACATTGAAAAAATGATCAACTCAGTAGCAGGAATTGAACCTGCATCGATACGTTTTGCCGGGGCTCGAACGCTAATCTAAGCAAATAAATAGTAAAGCGATCGAGCCCCGGCAAGGAGTATCGATGTAGGTTCAAGTCCTGCTGGGTGGATTATTTTTTCATTGTTTTCAAAGTTTGTATTTAATTTAATAACAAACTATTCTTCTGATCTTTGTTAAATAAGGTAAATGAATAAAGTGTTTATGCATTGATCTTATACCTGCCGATAATAGCAATACACGCAGTGATAAGTGAGTAGATATGGAGGAGAATAACATGCGTCTACGCAATATGTCAAACCAAATGCTATTCAGACTAGAGCCAATATCAAACCGTTCAGCTACGCAAACTAATCCTCTCATTTATAGTGTTTGGAAAGAGAAGTGTCGTACATTGTATGAGCTACCACGACACTTCTCTTTCCGAACAAACCACAATACAGTGCTATGAAATATTATGCACGTTTTAATACAACACTAGCTGCATTAATGATACTCATTTCGCTTTGAACTGTTGCAATAGCTCTAATTTCCAAAATAGCCCGCATGGCAATCTACATTTTAGATAGCTAGTATTCAGCATTCAAATGCTACGCGTTAAACCACTGGAATTTTGTTGATTGATGAATTTTGGTGCAGAGTACATTGATTTATTATATGTAGGTAGATCCTACTACACTCGCGAGCAAAATAATTGCATCACTTTGCATTTTTTCGTGTGCAACTGATATCTTTGTAAATTTTTACACGAAATTAAAAATGAAGGTGGCAAATGAAAGCTGACAATGTAACCTAACTAAAAACGTCAAATTTTACCAACTTAAGAGTCGCCAGGATGCTCGTGTGAACTCGCGTTCCCATACAAACGTAGTTTAGCTCTCATTTTAAAACGACATGCTTTAGAACCACGAAATTTGGCATGGGCGTTCTAGCAGTACAGATCTATGTTGGTAATTCGTTTTCGTTGCTAAAAATAGTAATACAAAGAAAATATAGAAAAAAATAGTTTTGTATGTAAATCTGTATCTGGCTGTATTTTCTTTGTATTACAATTTTTAGCAACGAAAATGAATTATCGACATAGATCTGTACTACTAAAATGCCCATGCCAAATTTCGTGGTTCTAAAGCATGTCGTTTTATAATGAGAGCTAAACTACGTTTGTATGGAAACGCGAGCGTCCTGGCGACTCTTAAGTATAGAAAAAAAGGTTGATGGCTTGACATAAGTCGGTGACATAAATGTAGATGTGACACCTATAACAAATATTGTGCCCCATGATTGGCGGTTGACAGCTATTTATGACTGAATCTTAGGGAGGTCATCTCCTGTTACTATGGCAGAGTTATTGGTTTTTTTTTTTACTACATTTGATCTAGGGGCGCTAATGACATCGAAACTGGAAATTTTAAGTGTCGCAAAGAACGGATGCCTATTTATCAGATGTTGTGTGAAACCACAAAATTTTAGTTTATGTAAATTCATAACTCTGTTTGTATATTCCCATTTCATAATTTACGTATCATAAGCATCTTCTTTTTAGACTACTTTACCATATCGAATTTACTAATAAATAATTAAGTTTATTATCCAAGAAACATTAAATTACTAAAGAAAAATAGTCTTTTTTACCATCGTGGCATAATGAAAGGCTTTTCAGTCGAGTACCGTGTTTAAGCCACGAAGCTTGTTGAGTTGCCCCAGTAAAGTACGAGATTGAAAAGCTCAATTATGTCATTATTGTATACAATATTTTTTCTACTTAAATAGGAAAGCCAGTTTGTCGTCCTCCTCCACAATCGTGCTGTAATATTGTATGAAAATCATTTCAACGATTTAAAACTACAGATAGAAAATTTGGCCCAGATCAATATTGATATTTAATATCGACAGACTTGATAATTGATGTAATTTTTGGCAATTATATACGTAATCTAATTATTTATATAATTTCTCATTATATTGCATCAAAACCAGAACTCTATGATTTGTTTTATTGAAGTGGGTTGCAGACTTTACCTATACAGCTGCCAGATGTGCAGATCTATAAACAAGCATAGTAGAGCAAACTGACAAGAAGGGTTTCGTTGCTCTCATTATTGTGTCATATCTGACGTGGCTTTGTATGAGGTAATTATAGACGGAGAGCTCTCCGTCTATAATTACCTCATACAAAGGTAACCCCACGGACTGCAAATAAAAATATATATACGAAGATCAAAGCCAAAAAATCAGTGTTCAAGGTAAAGATTTCTTTCTAAACACATTGTGATCCGACAATTGTGTCGCGTTCAAAGATATTCGGACCTTCTCCACATCGATACGAGTATTTCCATAGACTACTTGCCATGGATTCAGTATGCTGAAACCAAAAATACTGACACTAGTCCTATCAACAATATATTACGTCTCCTTTACTTGGCAATATAAACTAGCTTTCTCAAGTGGATAAAGAAGACATAAGGGTGTTATACGTTATACATTTCGATTGCAAAGCATTACAGGGTAGCGATTTAGCAGATTATATTTAAAGAAATATCGTCAAGACCCTAATGCCTCTATTATTGTGCCCTGTAAAACCACCCAACTACCTCTATAGTCTACCTACTGCAACTATGGTCTACAAGTTCAATACTTAATTACGTATCAACCGCATCTTCTTTTTAGTTTTATCTAGAACCGGTGGTAGTTTCTTTTTCTCTCTGACGTTCATAAGTGCATTATAATGCGCCTAAATTGAAGAATAAATATCTAAAATCTAAATAAAAATCTATCTATTTTTTTTTTGTTTTATGTAGAGTATCTTGATGTAAAACTGTAAAACTTCTACTTAAATGATGCAGTCACACCTAAACGAAGAAACCTTGAAGACATTTGAGTTAGTTGGACCATAGTAGGGAGTTTTTGGACTATAATAGTTGGGATTTACGGTACATGATCTGTGGACATCCGATAGCGAGAGATCTAATCCTTCCTGTGTTCAATCCATTCGTGAACGGACAGCATCTGGACGGAGATGGATTGTGTAAATCATTCATCCGTTCACTCGGAGGTTGTAAACAATTCCCGTGACCCATGTCTAGTGCCGTCTTATTATAAATACTTGGGAATTAATGCGTTCTAATGGTAAAATATAAATAAAAGATATTTATTCTTCAATTTAGGCACATTATAATGCACTTATGAACGTCAAAAAAAAACTACCACACCGGTTCTAATTACACCTCTGACCCGAGAAGTATTACTTATTACAGGCAAGAAACTCGGCGGGACTTATTTTTCCAAAACAGTAATAGTATACATGAAATCCTACAGTCTTAGTATAATATATACAATAATGCATAGTTCTTCAAGAAGACATATCAAATCAAAACAGCTTGAGAGACAGACACTGTACCTGCCTATTGTATGATTAAAATAAAAAATAACAAATAAAAACCAAATCTGACCGCTTTGCAAAACGAAAATATGCTTTTTGCCTGAACTGTGTCCTTTAAATGCTAGATGGTTTTGTAGTAGTTTCTGGTTTTGTTATGTTTATTTAAAAGTATAATAAGAATATTAAAACTTAAATACATGTAATTATGCATATTATGCAAAGAAAAAGTGACCTAGGCGTACGGAGGCCAGGACTGGGAACAAACCAGCATCTTCTGCATTCGTGGCAGACGCCCTAACTTACCCCTAGGCTAATCGGTCACAGCGGCACCGGTAAAATTTTCCCGTAAATACTATCTTTGTAAATGCTAAATCGCATTTGGCCAATCATTTATTGTCAAACAATGTTATAAAAACGTAATATTTTGGATTTTCAAAACAACTTTGCCGACGAAGTGATATTGTACCGCGCTGCAAAAATATCAGTTAAGTAATGTTTGCCTTGGCATCGTATCTGTGGGTGATTTTTAAGATTCGAATGCTCGAATCTGACATTTCACATGAAGAAATGGTGTTTTAAAAATAACAGCGATAGGAATTTAAAACAATGATAATTGAAACTATTAATTTTATGCAACGCAATGGATGCGAAAATAATGACAACAAACTTTTGTGTGTAAGCCGACTTAATCATTAAGATGTATGGCTTATAAAATAAATAAGATTAAGAAAAATATTCGAATGCTCGGAAAGTCAAAAATCTGCTTAAGTACCTAATTAAGTAATGTACCAAAATAACAAAATCTACATCAACGTATTGAAATGGAATGAAAAACGTTTATCTTCGAGCAACTAGTGGCCCATAGATAAATAGTTAAATACCTTAAAGACTAGCATACATATTACGTTATAAACTAAAACTATTATTTTGGTGACACGACGGTTTTCGGTATTAACTCGACACCTAAGTTCACGAGTAATTGAGTACCCTACGGAATGGTCTTTGATGTTCTGGCAACTTCTGTGTAATAAAAAGGTCTTTTACACGTTTTCCCAACAAAGACCATTTCCACAACAGAAAACAGGCGCGAAACAAAAATGATGTTAGAAATGTTATCAATTCCATTAAGTGTGTGGTGGCAAAGCCGCTGTCCCACACAAATGTAAGGCCGCTCACACATTAGGAATTTTAAGAGTGAAAAACATACAGTAGACAGAGGAGTCTAACAGAAGATATTTGGAGTCATATGAGCGCATCAGATTTTTTTAAATGCAATATAGGCAGGCGTTTGACCACGATCTCACCTCATGGTAAGTGATGATGTGGTCTACGGTAAAACTTAAGATTTGAATGAAATAATTGTGTAGTTTAAGTTTTCTAGTAGTTTAACTGATATGTTGGTGGGTACGTGTAGAGTAGGCCCCTTAAAGAGTACCGTTAACAGAGATAGAGCCTTAATTTTGGATAAACACAATTTTGCAAAAAATATTATAATAAGCCATAGTTTGCAAGTCCCAAAACTTAAGTTCTAGTAAACGAAGTTTGGTTGCTGGTAACAAATAAAAATGTTCAGTGTGTTATACTAGTAACATGGTATGTACGATCGGGCTTAAGGTTCTGTTCCTACCGCAGTTGTGACATCATAACGTGGCGAATAAATGGAAAATATATGTACAGAGTGAGTGACAATCGTTATGCGGCTTGTTTCGGTAAAAGCTAGCCCGTGGCGTGGGGCTATAGACGTACGTTGCAATGTTCATATAGCAGGCAATTTACACTGGAGCTGTGTGTGTAAACTGAGAAGCCTGGCGATTTTTGGTGTCGGGAGCCAAGATCGACTTTGGGTTGCTGAGTCACTGCAGTAACCAAGTAATTAGTAGGTATGATTTTAACTTAATTTTATAATGTTCGTAAATTCGGAACCAAAATTACCAATGAAATAGGAAATAATAAATGGGAAATCATTAAACGTTTAGAGCAGCTTTTTTTTAAATTTAAATTTAAATAAAAACAGAACTTAATCGCGTTACGGTACGCTCGAAACGTAAGGCAAGATAATAAAACTAAAAGTACGTGATTAGGTAGTTTCTTTGTTATTTATTTATATTTAATTATATTACCCTAAGGACCTAGTCACACACATGACCGGCTTAACAATTATTGAATGATTTAATGATTGATGAAGGAATTGAAAAAAAAAACAAGCATATGAAATCATAAAAACTAACTATGCCTATTCAGTTCTTTAATGGTACCTAACGATACACTAAAATTAACGAAAAAAAAAACACGGTGTATAATACGATATTAATTGTTTCGTCGTCGTATCAACGCCCACACAAGAGGATCTTTATCAAAAGAAGATAAAGATTAATTGTTTTACACGAAATTAATCTACATGAAAGCTTTGAAACATAGTTGAGATTAGCTTAACAAAGGGAGATTGATAATCTCGATCGAATTTATGTTATACAAATTGTTTCCTATGAACGTGGCAAACAAGCATACTGCGTGCCTAATGGTAAGCAGTTACTCTAGCCTAATGGACGCCTGCAACTCCAGAGGATGTCACCTGGCTAACGCCGGTCCAGAAGAAGCAGACATGAACTCGGATATCACTCAAAATCGCCCAGAATGGAGAAAACGGACAAGGAGAGCCGACCTCAGATAATGAGAAATGGCGTGGCAGATGATCTTTCGAATATTCAAGAGTGATAAGAGTGGGAGGTACAAAATTTCGATTTTCGACGTTCATGGTAGGGCTCAAGTATTTGAAGATTTCGGACATTAGTCTAACGATTTCGATACTGAACAAAGCAAAAACTATCATAAGGCTCGTTGAGAAGTAGTGTAATATGGAGAGTTCCGTACGTAGGTACCTACTACCGAAAATATGACTATCGCAAGACCTGTGTGCCTATATAGGTAGTTTATGGAGATAACGCAAAAACCCCTTAGCCGATCATGTTCAAAATAATTTTAGTGGAAAGAATATTCAATTCTTGATTTTTTTTCACAATTTTTAGACTTACGGTTCCAAAGTTACGTGGGGGTACAATTTTTTAGACTTTCGGAGTCATTATTTCTGAATATATCCACTTAATGAAAAAATTTTCCTCAATGTTATTTTTAAAGACCTATCGATTGATATTCATCATGTTGATATTTGGTAAAAAAAATTTTTTTGACAATTACTTGCATGTATGGAGTGCCCCCTAAAAAACATTTTTTTTTAGAAATTTCACTACATAACTAAGTAGCGGTAAAATATTAAATATCCACTTAATAAAAAAAAATCAAAGAAACCTCAATGTTATTTTTAAAGACATATCGATTTATGTGCAATCATGTTGATATTTGGTATTTCCTAAGCAATTTTTATAAAATGTTGTTATAATTTCCTTTGTGTGGCTGCTGGGATAAAAAGTTTCATCTTAAGAGCACGGGAGGGCCGGCGTGACCCTTTCAAGGGTCTGTCTGCGGAAATTACCTGTTTTACTTTTTATATACATATAAAAGTATTTTCGCCAATATAGTATGTTGACAACAATGAGGATTTAGGAAAGGATTACACTTATTTTCTGAGTACTCTACGTTTTTAATATGTACAGTCGCCATCAAATATATCGGAGCGGCCAAGGTGGTCAAAAATATGTGAACAACGCCTCTATTGTCAAAGCGACAAAGTGCATGTTCAGATATTTTTGAGTACCCTGGCCGCTCCGATATATTTAATGGCGACTGTACCATCGGGTTCATAATGGGGTTGGCCGGTGGAAAGTATTTACAGATGGCGCCAGCATAGCTGGTACCTGTCAGTCCTACAAATAGTGTCAAAATCTTGTTTTTTTTTTATTGACCTGGATGGGCTAGCCTTTAAGCCAAATCCCATACAAAAATACTAGTAAAAGGGACCTAGCTATGCTGGCGCCATCTGGCCAAACCGTTGACAGTTGCCAACCCCATTGCATGGTCAATTTATCAATCAATTCATTCATGAATTGCCCATGCATTTGAGAATTCAATGGTACATTAAGTATAAAATATTACGGCTACACTCACGTACATTGACATATGCATTGCCAGTATAGGCTATACAGGGTGATCAATCCAAAACGGTCAGTATGGAGAAGTCAGAAACTTTGAGAGATAGCCACATCTGTTCCTAGGAAACATGGCTTCGATTTTAAATTTAATAAAAATGACATTCAATCTTTTTTTTAATCTCTCGTACATAACCGGGAATCCAACCTGCTCTAAGTCATGTAAACAATATTAGGTATAAATTCTACGAGATTTTTCTTTGTTATTGTTGATAATACGAATCTTAAGAGTCGCCAGGACGGTCGCGTTTCCATACAAACGTAGTTTAGCTCTCATTTTAAAACGACATGCTTTAGAACCACGAAATTTAGCATGGGCATTCTAGTAGTACCTGTATATACTTAGCAGGGACCTATAATTAGATATAAGGTAGGTATATAGAAATAGGTTTTCTTTTTATTAGAACCCTATTATACTCTTCCAAAGCAAACTTAACGGGGTCTGAAACACATTCATTCGACAACCTTCCAATTTAGCTAGTAGGTAACTAGTGCTTAATTAGTTCAAAAAAGGTAAACCAATTGGAAATAGACCTTACCTAACAAGATGTTAGAAAAGCAAGTTACCTAATTTTACACAAACACTCTACCATTTCTATCTCCTAGAAACCCAGACTGTCTTCACTTATCATTCGTTTCACGTCTCCAATTTATTACGGCAAGATCTCACCACAAATTGCCGAGCTCTCCATTGCTTGCTTACTTACAAAACAATCCGGAGTACGTGGAAAAATTATAGCACCAGCCAGCAATTGAAATAAAACAAGTCTGTTCAATTGCAGAGATAGTTTTGTGAGCGTTTCAGTAGTGAGGGCGGTAATGTGATTGGCCGAAACCGAATGTAGTTTATTTTTATGTGGCAGTGATAAACTTAGGTGCTTGGGAACAAAGGGAAAAAGTGAAGTAGGGTTAGGTGGCTGTGTGTAATAAATAAAACATAATGAATGCTCCATTTATTATTATTACAATCAGACAAATTATAGGAGATTACACAAGTTAACCACATAATTTATCCGAGGTAATACGCTTTAGTATCAGTCTAATAAATATTTTATTTTGTGAACTACGAGCTGAGTTGGGTAAAAATTAGCGTGATTGAAACTAAAGTTAAAAATGAGAACGTTACTCTTAATCATTTGAACATGATAACGATTTCAATCAAGAGCTTTCCAATCTGGTTGAGCACCGACATGAGTAAATCATGACGATTTTTTTTTAGTTTGATCAAGATTAGCTGAAGTGATTACATTAGTATACCAGATGCTTAGGTAAACTAACGATTTATTTGGTTTTTTTTTAGTTTGATCATGATTAGCTGAAGTGATTACATTAGTAAACCAGATGCTTAGGTAAACTAACGATTTATTTGATTTAATCATGTTTTATTGAATTTAATGAACGTGAGACATATTAACACTATTATCACTGCATGCAGCATGCAATCATAATCATAATGTTTTGATTATTATAGCTCCATCAGTTTTTTCCCTGACGGAACCTATATAATTACACGTATATAAATTTAGTATAAATGGCTATTTGTGACAATATTTTGGTAAAGTTATCAAACAGTGCATAAAAAAAACTAAAATTTCTCCATATCTAGTTCAATATGTAAAAATACTCCAATCATATTTTGGTCACTCATATTAAACAAATCATGATTGACGTTAGTTGATTAGCGTTACAATAGTTTCACTCAGCGCGCGGCGTTAATGATTTCCTCTTGGCGAATTTACTTGATTGTTTTGTGTTATGATTTAATCAGCAATTATTTAATCATGTGAATTTGTAATCAAATTACCAATTTCAATCATGAATGCTCAACTCTGACTACGAGTACCTAGTTCTCAATTTATAAATATAAATTGCAATCAAAACTCAGCCGTAAGACGATATGAAGCATGAGAATAAAAAAAGGGGTATTGCTGTATTATGCGTAGATTTAATCACCTTACTATTTACATATTAAAGGTCAGTCTGGGCATGTGCACCCACGGGGCAAGCGCACCTTCCATATCATTACTACACGTAACATATGTTATACTACTAACGCAATTCTTACTACCACACAAATATAGTAACTTTGCAAAAATAAATGGCTTTAGTAGCATAACATCTGTACTTATGGTAGGTGCCCTTGCCCTGTAGGTGCACTTGCCCTGACTGACCTTAAAGACTTATGGCATGGTTTCTCTAAACCGTACTTTTTTAACTTAACCATACATTGACTAAGTAAACGATAGTTAAGTGTCATAACTGAAATGCTATGGCCTTTTTTTTTGGTCTAAAGCAATTTTAGTACATAGCATTATTAAATATCAATCATCACTAGCAAATATAGGTAGGTACATAATTGATAACCGGTTTCGGTATCAATACGTAACATTATGATTCCATCCCTACTTGGATCCGCGCCATTGTGGGAAACAACAAACCTAAGTAGACTGGTTTCCGAACGGCTACCAAGAGCATTCCGGGAATCTCGCATTTTCTAAAGAGATAGAATTTCTGACAAACAGGGGTTTAAGCAAAGCTTTTAATTGCACTTTAGAAATTCTGTCGCTATCTGGCACCATTTCGAGGGATATTTTCCGTCGTAACACGGAATTCGGTGGCCATAATTCAACCAAAATTGAGATACCAGTTCCTGCGACAATTATTTCCGGAAAATAAATACCTGTGTTGTAAAATTTATCTAAACCAATGGTTCTTTTTTAATTTAATCGGTTATTAACTCCCGACGTATCTAAGGTGTAAATTTAATATGTTGAGCGCTGGTAGCCTTGCGGTAAGACGTCCGACTTTCAATCCGGAGGTCTCGGGTTCAAACCCCGGCTCGTACCACTGAGTTTTTCGGAACTTATGTACGGAATATCATTTGATATTTTCCAGTCGCTTTTCGGTGAAGGAAAACATTGTAAGGAAACCGGATCTAATCCCAAAAAAGGCCTAGTTTCCCCTTTGGGTTGGAAGGTCAGATGGCAGTCGCTTTCGTAAAAACTAGTGTCTACGCCAATTCATGGGATTAGGTTGTCAAGCGGACCCCAAGCCGGGATAAACGCTAGGATGATGATGATGTATCTAGGTGTAAATAAGTATAATCGCTATGTGTGTATTCCTGTATGACACCGTAGCAGTAAGGCGGTTAAACCGATTAAAAAGCGGTTTTTTTTATATTTGAAAACAGTTTTTCTAGCGAGTGGTTTTAGACATGGGTTAACAAAATCTGCCCAGCCGTTTCAAGGGTATTCTTTCCCGGAATGTTAATAATAGCAGATACTATAGAGATATAGACGACCACAGCCTAAGAACTTTTTCAAGCTCATGTCGATTGCGCCATCTAAGTATGTCAAAGCCACCTAAAGATACCGAATATGTAAGAGAAATGTCAGCTGCACTGCTACTCCACCTAGTAGCTACTAGTGTACTACTAGTACGCTATTTGTTACTAAGTAGGTGGAGTAGCAGTGCAGCTGACATTTCTCTTACATATTCGGTATCTTTAGATGGCTTTGACATAGATGGCACAATCGACATGAGCTTCAAAAAGTTCTTAGGCTGTGGTCGTCTATATCTCTATAGTCTCTGATAATAGTTATCTGATTATCTGAGTTATGCTTTTTCAACGGAGCAATTCTGTTTTAGCATTCGACGGAATTAAGACATGTATAAAGCATGTGTATGTTAGTTTGGGCATATAATCCAATGTTTTCATTTATCTACATACAAGACAATAATCCGATTTGATTGCGGTTTTTAATTTTGTATTACGCCACTATAATCTCATCGGTATATTTGAATATATAATATAATAACGTACTGTATTGCACGATTGATAATATTCGGAGTATATGCTTGAATTTTGTCTTGAAATCAATATCTATCCAGTGAACGAATAAGGCATGGAAATAGTATTAAGTATTAGTCTACTAATAACGTCACATTTTGAGGGAGTGCCGTATGCCATGGGATACGGGCCATACGAGCTATAATAGCCAGCAGGCTCTTTATTGATTGAAAACTGCACATGAAGTTTAGCGTAGATAAAAACTATATTTTAACCAATAAACACTTTGATACCAATCACAGCTTTTTAGGGTTCCGTAGCCAAAATGGCAAAAACGGAACCCTTATAGTTTCGCCATGTCCGTCCGTCCGTCCGTCCGTCCGTCCGTCCGCGGTCTAGCTCAGTGACCGTTAGCACTAGAAAGCTGAAATTTGGTTTGAATATATGCATAAACCAAGCCGACAAAACGGTAAAATAAAAACGCGAATAATATATTTTGTTAGGATACCTCCCGTACACGTGAAGTGGGGGGCGAAATTTTATTTCGTTCCAACCAAGTTGTGTGGGGTATCGTTGGATAGGTCTTTTAAAAAGAATTAGGGTCTTTTAACGCAGTTTTTGGATAAAACTAATACTCTCGGAAATAATAGCTCCGAAAGTTTAAAACAGGGCGTCCCCCCCTATCTAACTTTTGAATCGTGGGTCCTAAAATTTTGAAAAAATTCTTGGAACTCAGGCCTAATGAGTACCTTCAATGAAAACTATATTGAAATACATCGGTTAAGCCGTTTTTGAGTTATCATTCAAAACCCATAGTGAAAGGACGTAAGTAAAAATGACGTAAGCGCCGCCAAATTTCCCGTAAGAAACGACCTTTTGAATTAATGGTCTCAGTTTACGGAACCCTACACTGAGCATGGCCCGACATGCTCTTGGCCGGTTTTTAAATGGTAGGACTGTGCGTATTGGGTCATATATGTAAAGATAGGTGGCGATCGATAACTGTTAGAGGAATATCAGGACCGTTTTTGAGAGCCATTATTTTACTGAATATACCATCCATGTTTTATTTTATCGTAGGCAATATTATATCTGACCCAAAAATGTCATAAAATAAATATGCAACAAATACCTACCTGTTTAATAAGTACGTAGCCGACATTAAATCACAAGACTCCCTACAGAGTTTAGTAGGAATGTAACAACTGTTGTACACGCTAACCTACCGCAATTTAGCCCGTAAGCCATATAATATATATGCTATGGAAATGTTATCAAAGTAATTTCATAAATACAACAGCCTTATTTGTATAAAGGATTTAATCAATCAAAACCATTTTTAGTGTGTTATTGTGTAATAAATAACTATTGCATGTAATGGTGCAACTGGCAGCACAAGTTTGCAAAAAGTAATGGTAGCTTGGTGGTAAATGAACAAATGAAAGAAAGTAAAAACACCGGCCAAATTACCTGAAGACCTGAGGAAAATCTGTGACATTAGTAAATTTAAAAAAGCACTCAAGGAACACTTGACCAAAAAGGCTTATTACTCCAATGACGAATTTCTTGCCGACAATCCACTTTATTAATTTTAATACCTAATATCAAATCTGACATACTGTAAAAATTTCGCTCTATGACAATTGTTTTTTATTATATTTCAATCCTAATGACTCATAAATAATAATAGTAATAATGTGTAAAACCTATGACATATTAATTCCTTGTTTTTGTTATGTTATTAATACCTAGTAAATTTGTGAACTATTCTATGAACTAGTGACTCTTTTATGTATGAAATTTTTAAATGTTGCATGTGTGCATAATTTCAAAATTAACTTCGTATGCCCTTTAGGCACGACATAGTGATACGAACCCTGTTTTTTTCCACCTACTGCAATGTAATGTTGTATAACCTGTGTTCGACGAATAAATCATTTGTATTTGTATTTGTATTTGAAGTTTCAATCCGGAGGTCCCGGGTTTTAACCCAAGCTCATAACTATTGAGTTTTTCGGAATGTATGTACGAAATAGGTATCATTTGATATTTAGACCGGTCGCTTCTGAAGCAAAATGTCCTGAGAGCCTGGGTTGGAAGGTCAGATGGGAGTCACTTTCGTAAAAACTTACACCTACGGTAATTCCTGGGTTAGATATCCGAGCGGACTTCAGGCTCACCGGAGTTGTGGCAAAAAGCCGTGAAGATTGCTAAGAGGATGATGACAATCATGCTTTTTAGCGTCAAATGAATTTACTCATAGCGAGATGAGCCTTCTACAAAATCTGCCAAGAATAAGCTTACACTAAATCAACTCAAAAGGTCTATTATCCGCTCAGCTCCGCTTGGCTATCGTATGTTTAGCACCGCACCACAACTCCGGGTCCATCCCGGAAGATTATGTAAATACCTAACCTCAATGGATAGTAATGCCGTGCTAAGCACAATATTACCATTCCAAAACTCATGCAAATATACACCTTGACATCTTGCAGTAAGTTACACAATTGGATGTGTTTTTAATGGAGTTAAAGTTGATATAGCAAGGGTAGAGTTTGCGGTGGACGGTGAGATATAACGCCTAATTATTCGGGGCTAAAGCAGTTGTATTATTACAATCGCGCAGCTGCTTAAATCTCAGTCAAAATAGTTCTCTCCGAATCAGAGACTATAGAAAGAGAGAAATAGCGTACTAGCAGTACACTAGTAGCTACAAGGTGGAGTAGCATAGATGACGCAATTGACTTGAGCTTCAAAAAGTTCTTAGAGAGTGGCCGTCAGTCTCTGCTCCGAATAAAATTAATGGGATTGGCCGGTCGAGTCTTTAGAGATGGCACCAGCATAGCTTGTACCTGTAGTGTATTTTTTTTTTTGTAAATTTCTGACCTGGATGGGCTAGCATTTAAGCCAAATCCCATATAACAATACGAGTGACAGGTATAAGCTATGGTGCTATCTTACTAAACCATTGACAGTTGCCAACCCCATTCTGGTTAATTGGGGATCTCGTTTGGACAACGTAAGACAGCATTGGCAATATGCACATGTCGAAAATATTACGTTGTATATGTACATTAAGTCAGCTTTTCTGTCAAAGTAGAATCAGTCCTGTTCAAGATTCTGTGTAGGAGTAACCTCATATTTCTGGGAATGCATACAAAAATTTAACTCACAACGATGTATGAGAATACTCAAATACAGTGAATGTAGTCTAGCTTTGCTGAAAACTTAATCATTTTTTCAACGCCATATATAATTATAATATTTTGTACTCTAAATTTCTAAATGTAATTATATATAGAACTTTTGTAAATGTAGTTATTTTCCTTTAAAAAAAATGTTTCCTTTCGGTGAATTGAGATATCTTAGGGTAATTTGCAGATAAAATGTATCTTTACTTTTTTTTAATTTGATATATCTTAACGTTCATAAAATTTTTTATGAACGTAACGAATTTTTTGTATTAAAGTTTTGGGACAGTTGGGACATTTTTTTTATTCTATCAGACTCGATAGAGCTCATGATTCTGCATGCGATAGACTCAAAATATATATCAAATAAAAAAAGTAAAGGTACCTTTTTTCTGCAAATTACCCCTTAACGTTTTAAGGTAGTTTCCCTCCAGGGCCCATTATTTTTTCCATACTGTATAAACATAGATAGGTAGCTTACAAATGGATGAACATTCCAAAATACCTGTAGAAAAATACTATTTCTCAGAAATCTAATATTTCCTACGAAATAAAAAGATTCCTTGTTAAACGACCATAAACAATTCACTCAGTCCGGATAGAAAAAGTGTACGAGGAAAATTTATACTTTCAAAGTACCTGGAATTCTTTAGGAAAAGAATGTAATTTACGTAATAAAAATAATTTTTTTATGATAATGTAGATGTAAAATGAGAATAGGAATAAATAATTTCCTCACATATTAAGTACTGGGACATAGACAGATATATCTTTATTTGTATTAATTATACATCGTCACTGTATACAAATTAAAATGAAGTAAGTTATTCACACAAACATAATATATATATTTTGACTGGTAGAGAATGCCTTATGGCATTAAGTCCACCTGTTGTAAGTTAAGTTTTCTTATGTGCAATAAAGATTAAATAAATAAATATATGAAAATATGTCATACTAATATAATTTCATTTGGAAATTATTAAATTGTAACATAATAATAATCATAATGCATTGAATTAAAATAAAACAATCACCTTAAAATGTCATGATAAAATTATTTACGTGATTAAGTGCTCACTTAATCATGTAAATAATTTCTTTATCATGAAAATAGAGCTTATAAACTAGGACTTTTTTTAACTGTTTGGTCATAAAGTTTAACAAACACGTGTTTTATTGCATGAAAGCCATATTATATTAAACTTTGTAAATAATGGTTAAAACCCCTGAGAACACAAAAAGAGGTATTTTACTGATAAAACTGAGCCTATGATATTAAAATAGAATTGTAGGAATAAAATAAGGACGGTTATTTTAACGGATTTTCTCGTAACTACGCAGGGGCGTAACTACCCTTTGGCCCAGCCGAGCCGGCCTACGCGCTGGGTTCAATTCAGGGCGCCGGTTAAACAGATAAAAATAAATAAATAAATATTTGGGGACAATCTTACACAAATCAACCTAACCCCAAACTAAGCAAAGCTTGTACTATAGGTGCTAGGCGACGATATACATACTTAGATAGATAAATACATACTTATATACATAGAAAACATCCATAACTCAAGATACCTACCCATAAGGGTCTACGATAAAAACATAAAGCTTTACGTTGTTCAGTAGAAGCCTTGCTTTTTGTAAAGTGAAAGCTGCACCCATAAAGCTCCACGCTGTACCTCACAGACGACCACGAGGCAGCCGCAACCCCGGTACTACCGGTAGTTTCACCAAAGGGTTGCAAGCATTTTGAGACTAATTCCTCATTAACTGCACACTTGTTCGTTAGATCACCGTATAATAAGCTATCAGTAATATACACTGAACTACGGAAATGAATAAATAACAAAAAAACTATTCCCAAGACATCTTCGCCATGTTGAGTTCAAGCGGAATTGAACTAAACTTTATGTCGAATGACAGATGTCAAGTAAGTTTGGAAGTGTACACGAAAAAAAAGTATCTTCATCGAAAACACCTCTTCGTCAAGACAATATTGTTTCGTATATAGGTGGAAACAATGTTGTCTTTATTCAATTAAAATATATCTTGGGCTAAAGAATTTTATCGGCAGCAATGTACTTTAAACATGGTATTGAAAGTAACTGTCAGCGAGCGTTTAACGCGAGTGTGTTTGCATTACATGCAGGCCGAATTATTTTGTAGAGATATCATTTTAATTGCAATTCTAAGTAAAAGTTATCTGATTAAATTTCTTATGTCCCATACTACACCGATAAGAGATTCGCCCGTATTAGATTTTACACGCTGTATAAAGACACTTTGTACATGTTTCTCTCTAAAGTAAGCAAGGTCCTTTAAACTTCACATGTCCTTTTAACTCTTCTTTATATTTTTAAACTTATCGATTATCGATTTATCGTTTCTAAGTTTCATAATTAAAGTATGTCACCAGCGACACCGTGACATACTTATATTATTTGTAGGCTATAATCTGGCTAGCATTCTTCAATTTACTTTTAACTCATTTTTTTCTTTAAATCCCAGGTTTCTTAGCGAACGCAATATTCTGCTCTTATTGAATAATCTATTTAAACCTGTTGGTTTCGATTCAGTGATCCGATTGCCTTAATAGGCTATCAATGGCGGGCTGACTGAGTTTCTTTAGAACTATTCTCCTGCCGGCTTGCCTGTTTTAAAATAATAACCCACTTTTCTCGCCGTGTGCCTGCTACACTGCCATATCTCAAAAAGACGTTATTTCGAGAAATCGCGTCTCAAAGTTTTGAGAGGTTAGTTCAGGGTGTTTAATAGGTTCTTACTCCTTTAGTTTTAGGTCTATAAATTTAAAACTTACCTTTTTTTACTCGGAATGTTAAAACCCTCTTTATACCCACGCCATTTTTTAAAAGAAATGTATATTTTTTGAGACACAAGGCCCGAAAGAGAGGTATTTAGAGTTGTGGCCGTATTGCCGAAATGTTTTTTAAAGATTTTGGGATGCGTCCATATTTAAACACAAAATTATTGGATAAAGGTTACCATGCAAATATAAATAAAAACACCAAAATAGTTAAAAACCCTTTATTTTATCAACTTTGATAGGAACAAGATCACTATGTACGCGATAATTATATGTAACTAGCCTATAATCAGCAACATTATACCATGTCATTACCAAATAATATTAATTGTTTAAAAGGTCCTTTATAAAATTTGTACAAACAAAATTTTGAAACTTCTTTTTTTAAAACATTCAAAATAAAGAAAAAGTATTTAGAATGCCCACTATATTATAAAATTAGAAATCAAAACACAATCCTGTTCCTTGCTAATTTTTTCACTAGGCCAAAATCAAGACAGGAAAAACTTCTGTTTTCTGGTGAATCCTTTGCTTTTGTCAAAGGTGTCACACGAGAGAGACTGTCCGAGGTGACATTACGTGTGTTAGCAGATCTACTCGTAGTCCTCGAAATGTTAGATCTACAACAAGCAAGCATATAAAAACATAGCTATATCTAGTTTATATCATACTTCATAAAAGCATTTTAATTGAAATAAATTGAATAGCTACGACACACACCGAAAAAAAAACATTAAATACAGTCATTACCATTATCAAATAAGTAAATGTAAATATATCTAAGTAACGACCTTCCACGTGATTTAATTTTTGGCGCCAAAGTCCCCAAAATAAAAGCAGTTATTATAATATTTAACCATCCCGAACACAGTTAGTAATTTACCTCATACAATAAAATCCGTTGCATACTATTGGCAGTAAAGCGTGCTATAGAATTAGACACACATAATATTATATACAATAAAATGTTAGTATAAAAGAAAAACTTTTATTAAAATAACAACATATGATTAATTTAAAACACTACTTAATAAATATGCATATACATCTATGTAAAAAAAAAATAGTAACTAATCAAAGAGCCCCCCACGAGCTATGCCGGGCGCAAAGGTGCCATCACACTTGCAGCGTTTCCGCGTTGGATGGCGAAATGTTAGTTAAATACATATACACTTTTCGAAAACATGCTCAATACTTATCTTTCTTCAGATGGGTAAAAATATGAATAAGGCTCACGACCCTCACTGATGAACCATAATATTTAACAGCTTTGCTTAATCATTTTGTTGCGTTGTGGTAGTTTCGGTGGCGAGCTGGCAATTTTGTAATAATAAGTAAACTACTGCTGTGACTCAACCAATTTCCGTTTGTATTTAAAGGGATTCATCGTAATTATCACTCAACTAATTATTATTTTCTAGGACGCAACTCAAAAATTTCATTTAAAACGTGTGCTATACAGCCACAACTCAAAAGGGCCGTCAGGTTTACGTGCGAACGCCGGCAAGTGGCTGTATTGCAGGGAATCGTCTGACAATTTATGGTCAAATGCATATGGCCACTTGTGAGAAAAAGGCTCTTAAAGACCTGTTTTGCTATGGCTCTCGAAATAAGGTCGTAAATTGAACAATTTTGAATACGAATCTGCAATAATCCAGAAAATTAAATTTTTTGAATTGTGGCCGTATAGCAGGCACACGGCGTTCTGTTCGTCTTGTATTAATTTAATATTGTTACGTTTTCTTTTAATTTTTTCCGCCACTTTAGGCTATCAAGGCTACTATTTATTTCGTTGTTATATTTGTCATAATTTTAGGCAGTAGTCACATGAACCAAGATTTATAACCAAAAATGGACATTAAAATTTTCTTCGCGTATTATAATAGTACTATTACGTATAAACAAAAAGTAGTAGGCTGCTGGTGTAACTAAAATAAAAGCATTTTCATAGAAATACAAAATTATAATATACGTTGATTTAAAATAGGCAACCAATATTCTGTTGCAAACTGAATCTCACTTTCTTTCAATCGATTTGAATTGGTTCAGAAAAAAATACTCAATACAAAAGTCGTTCAGAGAACAACTCCGTTAAGAACAACTTTACATCGACCTAAAAGTTTCAGGTCTATTTTGCAAGTTCTTTTATTCTTGACATAATAGGTTTAAAATAACCTCCGCTTCCCGTCTTACTGCGATTCACGGGGGCTTTTGTGGCTTGTTAATTTAAGAGCAAGTTGGAAACTTGGCTGAGGTTTAACGAAAGGCCGCATGGGTGAATTAATTAACAGTAAAATCAGGTCACTAAAATGTGAGGTCCTTAGAATTAATAAATCTAACTGTACAATATATCATATTCTCTCTCTTCTTCATCTTAGCTTATGTTAATCTTGTAGATGTATTGTACTCGTAAGTCTACTTCAATTTTTGCCACTCGAGTCTGAGATTTGGCTCCAGCTGTTCTTATAATGTCATCATAATTAAATTACCATCGCATTTTTGGTTTGCCTTGCGGGCGTAACTCTCCCCGTCGTTTCCACTCTAACACCCTATTAAAGATAAAATATATTTGTTCTTCAATTAAGGCACATTACAACGCACTATTGCACCAAGAGGCGTCTTTACGGAGAAAAAGTCTCGGCCATGATACCAAAATACTGTAATCTGAATAAGAAAATCTAGTGAATTCTGGGGCAATAGTTCACATAGTATAAATTACTAGACTTTAGTGCGTATTAATGTTTAAATAGTTTTATTGAATTCAAGATATAGTAAACTTAAAAATTATGTAGTTTTCCTTACAAGATTTTAGTATCTATTTTATTAATCGTTAATTTTTTCTTTCCGAGTACGGGCCACAGCCCACTCCCACGTCTTTTTTGCTATTCGTCTAGTTATATTATACAGAGTGAATCCTAAGTTTGTTCGTTTTCCTTAGAAATCGTCACACGATATCCCCCATGTTTCAAATTATACCACGTTCTCAAATACCCACTTTTCCTGTAACCATCTGCACGTCCCACATCAGAAGTAATCGTAGTGTAGGCTGTTAAGTCCTCCCGTCCCCTTTGCTAGTGTTGACGAACCTATTACACGGTAGCTAGGTGGCAACATCACCGAACTTTTATAGCAATAGACCAAATAACTCTGGACTGACATCACAGAAGAGATGATAGTATTTCATACAAAATGCCCACGCTCCGCCCCGCCCCGATCGGATTACCTCACCCCGCGGCGGCCGCCTGGTACGCCGTCCGTATGGTATGCACACATTGAAGTGTGTAATTACCTACCGTGTGTACCGTGCACACATAGGCGCTCACCAGAGTTTTGTAGTATGGCGTGTCCGCCCTGTGCTGATATTGTATAAGTACTTATACAAAATCGTGTACCTCGAAAATTCAAGTAATATTTTATTCGCCGCCTATCGGGCGCTGCGTTATCTGACAATTTCAAATATATTATATATAATTTCAAATATATAAAAATTAATAGATCGGAAATTTCCTGCGTTTGGGGCGCGATAGATGGCGCTAGTGAGTTTGCCTGAATTATGACAACAGAGTGTGTTTGTGGGCGCAGCCACACACACATACATAACATTAACAGAACCTATAAAGTCATTTCATTTACATAACCTAACACCGCGGTTCGAGGATTCGTTCTAAACAAATACAGTCTTTGCAGTAGCAGCACAGAATCGCTCATTTTATGATGTGACATTCCACTTATA
Organism: Pammene fasciana; assembly: GCA_911728535.1. Taxonomy (NCBI): domain Eukaryota; kingdom Metazoa; phylum Arthropoda; class Insecta; order Lepidoptera; family Tortricidae; genus Pammene; species Pammene fasciana. The sequence goes on along the minus strand of OU452276.1, from coordinate 18,363,021 downwards.
CTTTTTTGCTATCTCTCACTCATAATTTGATATTGGTTAAAGTCCAGCTGAGTTAGAAATTATTTTTCAATGTTTTCGATATTTGTATTTGATTTCATAACTATCTTTGGTATAGTCAGTGCAGTCCAGTATTACTCGGTCTATGCTTATCGCCAAATTGTGTGCTTTTACCGCAGCGATTAAAAACGACCACCCGAGCCAGTATCTTGGGCTGCAATAATCGTATCGTTTTGAGATGGGGAAGTGATAAAAATGTTTTCAGAAGGATACGATACAGGAGTAGTAATAGGTACATAACGTAATAAACTGCCTTTGCAGTTATGTTATTGGGTAAATCTGCATGTTATGGCATATGCTGACATAGATAAATGAAGAAGGTTAACGGAAAAAGTGTCCTAAATTATAAATAAATTCAAATGTTAGTATATCGAATATTATCTATTATAGTGATATATAATGAAGCATCGTGCAGGTCAGCTGTCTCTCCGTAGGCGGGTTAACGAACGAGTGGTTAAATGGCTGCCATTCCTCAACCCACCAACGGAGCGGCAACTGACCTTCACGAGAGTTTATTAGACATCGCCCTTAACTAATTCACAAGTTATCGCCTGGGACGCGATTGCTCATGTATTTTGTAGGGACACCTACCCCAGGCCAAGCCAGGCTTCCTAAGCCTGGGGGCTTACGGAATAGTAGGTATAATAAATATACATATATTATAGTAATGCGATATTTTGTAGGTCTAGTAGATGTTTCTTTCTTCTTAACGCTAAAACTGCGGATTTAAATGAAAGGCAAACCCGCCAAAAAGCATAAAAGCAGCAAAAAAAGCAAAAAGCAAAGACCGGTGGTAGTTTCTTTTCTCTCTGACGTTGATAAGTGCATTGTAATGTGAATAATGTGCCTAAATTGAAGAATAAATACCTTTTATCTTTTTTTTTAAACAAGTAGATCATTCCCCGGATAGCGACATAAGAAGCTTTATTCCCATAATTAACTCCCTAAAGAGTAATTAACAATATTTTAAACATTTCATATTCGCACTTCCGCAAGCGTCTACGTAAAAATCCTGCACCGAAATTAACTAAAACCTAAAGCAAGGCCTAAATTTCCACATCAACTAATGCGATTATCACACTGGCACCGCAACCGCATGCGGCGACGGGTTGCAAGCGTGACAGCGCTATACGCATGCAGAGCGTTATCTCGCTCGCACACCGGCGCCGCATGCGGAAACCGCAGCAATCTGGCTGGCCCAGAACATGCGTCCTCAACCGTGTCTGATGAAGAACACGCCATGTTCCCACCGCCCCACTGAGTACAAGCTATCGCTAATCTGGAAAAATAACTAGTGCTCGTTAATTTAAGATTTAAGAGTCGCCAGGACGCTCGCGTTCCCATACAAACGTAGTTTAGCTCTCATTTTAAAACGACATGCTTTAGAACCACGAAATTTGGTATGGGCATTCTAGTAGTACAGATCTATGTCGGTAATTCGTTTTCGTTGCAAAAAATTGTAATACAAAGAAAATACAGCCAGATACAGATTTACATACAAAACTTATTTTTGCTATATTTTCTTTGTATTACAATTTTTAGCAACGAAAACGAATTACCGACATAGATCTGTACTGCTAAAATGCCCATGCCAAATTTCGTGGTTCTAAAGCATGTCGTTTTAAAATGAGAGCTGAACTACGTTTGTTTGTATGGGGACGCGCGTTCACGCGAGCGTCCTGGCGACTCTTAAGGGCAACTCGTCACTAGCACATTTTTTTAATACCCCGGATTCAAGTAGCGCAGATGCCCCGGTTTGACCACTTTAAGGAGAGTTTTTCAATAGGCAAGATGCAATGTTTTCATTTATGCTGTCATTTGATAGAATCGCACGTAGAATTGATAACGAGTGTATTAAAAAATGAAAATACTATAATTTATAGTCAAAAAATGCTGTTACAAACTGACAATTTAAATATTCGCGCCTAAACGGATCTACAGTTCCTGTGACGTCACTCATGTGTATGTCACTCGCCATATTTATTCGTCCTTAGTTCGTCCCTGTCAAACCTGCCAACAGTGTCAAAAGTGTCAAATTCTGTTTTTTTTTTACCCGGATGCTAGCCCTTTGGCCATAGAACAAAACTAGTGACAGTTGCCAACCCTATTAGTTTTAATCTATAAGGTATATAGGTTAGTTTTATTTTATTTTCTTATTTTATTATGTACATTTTCTTTACTACCAATAAAATTTTACCCCCAGTACTACATATACAGCCTTGGCCAGAAGTGTTGAGCACCAATGCGATTTTCATACAAAACTGGAAAGTTTAGTCCATCGTTTCCATCTTTGTTTAAGTTATTTTGTCAATTAATTTAAACTAATAGGCATGTTTTGTTGAAGTTAGTAGTAACTGCATAGAATATTTGCAATATGTCGCACCGACTTAAATTTAAATTTTTTGTACCTTCTGTTTTCATATTTTTTAATTACCTTGAAAGTGTTATTAAGTGAAGTTTTCTATATTTATAAATAAAATATAACATTTACCGTTACCGTACATTGTTAGGATAGGGAAATAATGCTTAACATCAAAATTGTAAACAAAAAACACCTATGCTCAACACTTCTGGCCAAGGCTGTATATGTAGATAGGTATAAGTAAAAGATTTGCTTGAACTCTCACCTACACTAAGTTCAGCTATACGTCCATCAGCCAAACTAATTAGGTTAATTTGTGTCTGTGCCAGCCGCCAGCTATTGGCAGGTGACTGTTTGTATTGGCGGAGCCCAAACGTCTCACTTACAACATTTTCTTACGGGACTGTCTCGCCACTTTTATCTTCCACGGGAAAAGTGATGGATATTTATTTATAACTATAGCATACAAAGGTAGGGTGGTCCTTATTTTCTCTATTTTTGAATTTTTTTATAAGTTTCTTTTATAATTATTAATATAAAAATTATTTCAGAAATTACTTAGGTGCGGTGCCACGTAAAACCGTAATACAAAATTCTAAAAAAAATTGTAGTGTTTTTAACATTATATATTACAAGGACAGACATCAATACGTCTACTAGCGGTAAAAAAAAATTTTTTTTTCTACTCTTAGTAGGAGAATTAAAAAATTTCCAAATGCGGTAGCGACCTCTGCAACTTTTCTAAAAATTCTAAAAAGGGTCAAAAAAGAAACAGTTATCATTTTTAATGCTAAAGAACACAATCAGGGGGTGCCCCGCAAAATTTTCAAAAAACAGAAAATAAGGACCACCCTAATACAATTAGCGTATTACATATACCTATAGACAAATAATAAACAACCCTGACGAAATTTTACGTAAATTGCCAGGCAGCAGATTCAATTACTTTTTAAACTTCAAGATTTCGAAGGATTCTTTTTTGTTTGAAAGAGTATATACTCCACAGTTATTCCCATTGTCACCAGGCCCATTGTCATCTGATAATGGGATCCTGGAGAAATCGAGAGAACTCTTCAACTACTATAGGCACACCTACTTCCTCTTGGAATAGCAGAACCTAACTGAAGTCGGTTCTTTTTTAGGTAAAAGTTATATACCACAAGTACTACAACCATTCAGCTTGCGTGATGATAAGGCCAATAGACACTGTCAGTAATAATGATATTATTTCTCTACTCGTCCTTCTCATTCTCCATATACATAGAAAAGGACGGGTATAGAAATAATGACATTATTACTGACAGTGTCTGGACCGCTATCTGCGGTCACTTTAGTCTTTGGACGCTTGCAAACCCAGTCTATTAAATTTTCGTTACCTTTGTTTGAAATAATACCAAAGTGATTAGGTACATTTGCGTCTGTTTTTCAACATTTTCTTGGAAAATATTTATCTGGTCTCTTTTACCTCTCAAGGGATCAGTGATGGACACTTATATTAAGATGAAAAAATATGCTTGATCAGTGGCGTATGAAAGCAAATGGATAAAAAACTACGAATACAAAACATCAGTTGCTTTTCGAGTTTTGCTTATTAGGTATGTTACTCGCTTTCGTAAAAACTAGTGTCTACGCTAATTCATGGAATTAGGTTGTCAAGCGGACCCCAAGCCGGGTCAAACGCTAGGAGGAAGAGAGAGACACAGAGAGAGAGAGAGAGAGAGAGAGAGAGAGAGAGAGTTATGACGCTCAGTTCTGAACTAACGACGACGACGCTTCGTTTACGGTATTTTTGAAATAACTTTACTTGAATCGGAACCAGTTCAGTTTACTTAAAACGGAACCCTTAATTTTTTGTCATGTGTATTCGTCCGTATATCACAGCTATTTTATTCGTAAACCGAAAAATATATTTAATGAATTTTTATCGAGGGTGTGTTTTGTGCAGGGACCCGACCACCCCTTCCCAGAAAAAAGCCGTTGATCGGCTTAGCCGTTCATTGAATAGCCCAAACAACTTGCTTACCTTTCGAAATGATACCCCGTTTAGCTTGCTTAGCCGTATGAAGAGGTTACCGTCACCGCCGTCACCGGGATACCGCTACTTTCGTAAGGGTAACCCTATCCAATATGCAATCCAATCAAGTTAAGCGCTTAAAACAAGCGGTTTTAATACGGCTAAGCAGTAACCTAACGACTATCAGATGCATTTATGAAGCGCTTAAAAAAAGCCGTTCCGAAAGGGTTTTTGAAGGGGTTTTTATAAGACTGCTGAATTTACCTTCATTTGATTTTAATACAAGTTTGATTTAAAACTAATGTAATGATTTTGGCCGTTAGTTAATTATTATTATTTACGACCAGTAATGATAAATGTATTTGATTAATATAGAAATACACTGTATACGATTTGATTACTGCAGTCTGACTTCTATATTTTTTTAAATATGAAAAAGGAATCTAATAAATTTGAGCAAATACTATTATATGACAGTGTTATCATGTAAAATAATATTGATAACTAACACATGTAAAAAAAGAGTTTTAGTTTGTTACCCAGAAGTCATCCTGTATAAGCTGCAAACTCAACAGTGATGTTACAAAATACCGCTTAAAAGTTACGAAACTCATGCTGTTTGGGCTCATTCGACTTGTACTGATGAGGAGTTGGTACCGGTATCACAAGATGGAGCTAATGCTGAACCCTGGGGGACCCTACTGGATCTCGGGTTTGGCGCAACACAAACTCATGCTGTTTGGGCTCATTCGACTTGTACTGATGAGGAGTTGGTACCGATATCACAAGATGGAGCTAATGCTGAACCCTGGGGGACCCTACTGGATCTCGGGTTTGGCGCAACACAAACTCATGCTGTTTGGGCTCATTCGACATGTACTGATGAGGAGTTGGTACCGATATCACAAGATGGAGCTAATGCTGAACCCTGGGGGACCCTACTGGATCTCGGGTTTGGCGCAACACCAACTCATGCTGTTTGGGCTCATTTGACTTGTACTGATGAGGAGTTGGGACCGGTATCACAAGATGGAGCTCATGCTGAACCCTGGGGGACCCTACTGGATCTCGGGTTTGGCGCAACACAAACTCATGCTGTTTGGGCTCATTCGACTTGTACTGATGAGGAGTTGGGACCGATATCACAAGATGATGGAGCTCATACTAAACCCTGAGGGACCCTACTGGATTTTGGGTTTGGTGCAACACAAACTCATGCTGTTTGGGCTCATTCGACTTGCACTGATGAGGAGTTGGTACCGGTATCACAAGATGGAGCTCATGCTGAACCCTGGGGGACCCTACTGGATCTCGGGTTTGGCGCAACACAAACTCATGCTGTTTGAGCTCATTCGACTTGTACTGAGGAGGAGTTGGTACCGGTATCACAAGATGGAGCTCATGCTGAACCCTGGGACACCCTACTGGATCTCGGGTTATTCGCAACACAAATTCATGCTGTTTGGGCTCATTTGACTTGTACTGATGAGGAGTTGGGACCGGTATCACAAGATGATGGAGCTCATGCTAAACCCTGAGGGACCCTACTGGATCTCGGGTTTGGCGCAACACAAACTCATGCTGTTTGGGCTCATTCAACTAGTACTGATGAGGAGTTGGTACCGGTATCACAAGATGGAGCTCATGCTGAACCCTGGGGGACCCTACTGGATCTCTGGTTTAGCGCAACACAAACTCATGCAGTACAAGTCGAATGAGCTCAAACAGCATGAGTTTGTGTTGCGCCAAACTCGAGATCCAGTAGGGTCCCCCAGGGTTCAGCATCAGCTGCATCTTGTGATACCGGTACTAACTCCTCATCAGTGCAAGTCGAATGAGCTCAAACAGCATGAGTTTGTGTTGCGCCAAACCCGAGATCCAGTAGGGTCCCCCAGGGTTCAGCATCAGCTGCATCTTGTGATACCGGTCCCAACTCCTCGTCAATAGAAGTCCAATGAGCCCAAACAGCATGAGTTTATGTTGCGCCAAACCCGAGATCCCCTAGGGTCCCCCAGGGTTCAGCATGAGCTCCATCTTGTGATACCGGTCCCAACTCCTCATCAGTACAAGTCGAATGAGCCCAAACAGCATGAGTTTATGTTGCGCCAAACCCGAGATCCAGTAGGGTCCCCCAGGGTTCAGCATGAGCTCCATCTTGTGATACCGGTCCCAACTCCTCATCAGTACAAGTCCAATGAGCCCAAACAGCATGAGTTTATGTTGCGCCAAACCTGACATCCCCTTGGGTCCCCCAGGGTTCAGCATGAGCTCCATCTTGTGATACCGGTCCCAAGTGTCCCAACTACTCATCAGTACAAGTCGAATGAGCCCAAACAGCATGAGTTTATGTTGCGCCAAAACCGAGATCCAGTAGAGTCCCCCAGGGTTCAGCATGAGCTCCATCTTGTGATACCGGTACCAACTCCTCATCAGTACAAGTTGAATGAGCCCAAACAGCATGAGTTTGTGTTGCGAATAACCCGAGATCCAGTAGGGTCTTCCAGGGTTCAGCATGAGCTCCATCTTGTGATACCGGTACCAACTCCTCCTCAGTACAAGTCGAATGAGCTCAAACAGCATGAGTTTGTGTTGCGACAAACCCGAGATCCAGTAGGGTCCCCCAGGGTTCAGCATGGGCTCCATCTTGTGATACCGGTACCAACTCCTCATCAGTGCAAGTCGAATGAGCCCAAACAGCATGAGTTTGTGTTGCACCAAACCCAAGATCCAGTAGGGTCCCTCAGGGTTTAGTATGAGCTCCATCATCTTGTGATATCGGTCCCAACTCCTCATCAGTACAAGTCAAATGAGCCCAAACAGCATGAGTTTGTGTTGCGCCAAACCCGAGATCCAGTAGGGTCCTCAGGGTTCAGCATGAGCTCCATCTTGTGATACCGGTACCAACTCCTCATCAGTACAAGTCGAATGAGCCCAAACAGCAAGAGTTTATGTTGCGCCAAACTCGAGATCCAATAGGGTCCCCCAGGGTTCAGCATGAGCTCCATCTTGTGATACCGGTACCAACTCCTCATCAGTACAAGTTGAATGAGCCCAAACAGCATGAGTTTATGTTGCGCCAAACCCGAGATCCAGTAGGGTCCTCAGGGTTCAGCATGAGCTCCATCTTGTGATACCGGTACCAACTCCTCATCAGTACAAGTCAAATGAGCCCAAACAGCATGAGTTTATGTTGCGCCAAACTCGAGATCCAATAGGGTCCCCCAGGGTTCAGCATGAGCTCCATCTTGTGATACCGGTACCAACTCCTCATCAGTACAAGTTGAATGAGCCCAAACAGCATGAGTTTATGTTGCGCCAAACCCGAGATCCAGTAGGGTCCTCAGGGTTCGGCATGAGCTCCATCTTGTGATACCGGTACCAACTCCTCATCAGTACAAGTCGAATGAGCCCAAACAGCATGAGTTTATGTTGCGCCAAACTCGAGATCCAATAGGGTCCCCTAGGGTTCAGCATGAGCTCCATCTTGTGATACCGGTACCAACTCCTCATCAGTACAAGTTGAATGAGCCCAAACAGCATGAGTTTATGTTGCGCCAAACCCGAGATCCAGTAGGGTCCTCAGGGTTCAGCATGAGCTCCATCTTGTGATACCGGTACCACCTCCTCATCAGTACAAGTTGAATGAGCCCAAACAGCATGAGTTTGTGTTGCACCAAACCCAAGATCCAGTAGGGTCCCTCAGGGTTTAGTATGAGCTCCATCATCTTGTGATATCGGTCCCAACTCCTCATCAGTACAAGTCGAATGAGCCCAAACAGCATGAGTTTATGTTGCGTCAAACCCGAGATCTAGTAGGGTCTCCCAGGGTTCAGCATGAGCTCCATCTTGGGATACCGGTCCCAACTCCTCATCAATACAAGTCGAATGAGCCCAAACAGCGTGAGTTTATGTTGCGTCAAACCCGAGATCTAGTAGGGTCTCCCAGGGTTCAGCATGAGCTCCAACTTGTGATACCGGTCCCAACTCTCCATCGAAATATGAGCAATATTTTGAAATCGATCTGGCAGGTTCGCGGCACACTGCTTTGAGTCTTTGAGAAATGCCGCCAAGCCGCCTGCCGCTTGCAGTTGAAATTACTTTATTGCGCCGCAATAAGGTTTATTTTTGAACGGATCAGAACACTCGTGTGAGTGTTGTGACGTTTTGACCCGTATCTCAGTTTGTTTATATCTCGTTTATGTTTTGGTGTAAGTTGACGTATTTTGCCATTTCTTCTGCAACCAGCACGGTGCCCGGATCGGAGTTATCTCTTACCAATTTCAAATCAATAACTGTACCTACGTAATATTCACTTTCACGCCAACCCACGCCCGCCGACAAATTACGAAATAATTACGTAGGTCTTTCTTTCTTCAAGCGAGTCAGCAACTAAACTAAATTCAAAATCTGCCCTTTAGAGGCCGGCGACGAACCATTATACCTACTCATAATACTTAACTAAACATCTTATCGTATAAAATACATAATTTCGAAATATTGCTCATATTTACTTAAGGATAAGGAGAAAAGTCGCTTGATCGTTGAAAAACCCCGAATAGCGCTATAATTTTAAGCGCTTAAAAATATACCGGTTAGCTATTAGTAAACTGAGTACCCGTATTACTATTTGAATGATAGTGTAAATTCAGCAGCCTTACAAAAACCCCTTCAAATACCCTTTCGCAAAGGCTTTTTATAGCGCTTCGAAAACGTATCGGGTAGTGGTAAAGTAATAGTGCTTAGCCTTATTTAAAGCGCTTAAAAACCCAAATGAACGGGTTTTAAGGAGCAACGGCTTTGGTTAGCAAAGCCTTACGAAAAACCCCGCTAAAAACCCTCGAAGGGGATACCGGGCGGGTCCCTGGTTTTGTGTACGACTACTTACCTATTTCTAAAGTCTGGAAGATAACGCCTTTAGCGATTAGTCCGGCTGTTGTTACCTATCTCTCAATGGCGGTGGGTCAAAAAATTTCTTAGGCAAGCCGAACCCTAATTTGGCTTAAAATTTCGACATTTGCAGAAAAATTGCTCAGGTGCTCAGGAGCATGTCGGGCCATGCTCAGTTTAGGGTTCCGTAAACTGAGACCATTAATTCAAAAGGTCGTTTCTTATGGGAAATTTGGCGGCACTTACGTCATTTTTACTTACGTCCTTTCACTATGGGTTTTTGAATGATAACTCAAAAACGGCTCAACCGATTTATTTCAATATAGTTTTCATTGAAGGTACTCATTAGGCCTCAGTTTCATGATTTTTTTCAAAATTTTAGGACCCACGATTTAAAAGTTAGATGGGGGGGGGGGGCGCCCTGTATTAAACTTTCGGAACTATTATTTCCGAGAGTATTAGTTTTATCTGAAAACTGTTTTAGAAGACCCTAATTCTTTTTAAAAGACCTATCCTACGATACCCCACACAACTTGGTTGGAACGAAAAAAAATTTCGCCCCCCACTTCACGTGTACGTACACTAACAAAATATATTTTTCGCGTTTTTATTCTACCGTTTTGTCGGCTTGGTTAATGTACATATTCAAGCTTTCCAGTGCTAACGATCACTGAGCTAGACCGCGGACGGACGGACGGACGGACGGATGGACGGACGGACGGACATGGCGAAACTATAAGGGTTCCGTTTTTGCCATTTTGGCTACGGAACCCTAAAAAAGTTCCCCATCGCGCGCTCGGCTTTTGTTTTCAGGCTGAAAATTTTCTTTGATTTCGCTGTGGCTAGAAATTTTATTGAGTATCTTGTTGGATATATATATATCTATATATAGCTTCTTGTTTCCAATACTGATTAAATTATTTACGAAAGGCTGCCACTTATGCAGGTAATTATTGTATATACTATATTGATTTAGTGTTATTGTTCAAACTCAATCCAAGTCTCGCTTTCATGTCACTGGTCTAAACCATTGGGAGGCTTGGATGGAGTTTAGAAGAAACATTAAGAAACGAGCGATTGTTTCAGCCTTTTGTTATGAATTCTAACTAAAGAAGACGCTCTACCTACGTGGCCTTCTAGACGGAGAGCTGGCCACGTCAGATATGACACAATAATGAGAGCAACGAAACCCCGCTAGTTAGTTTGCTATACTATGCTTATTTCTAGATCCGGACATCTGGCAGCTGTAAAGTGGTGGAGGTCAAAGAAAGCAAATAACTTAAAGAAAATAAATTCTAGAGTTCTGGTTTTGATCCAATATTATGAAAAATTATATAATTAATTAGATTATATAATATCCAAAAGTTTCGTTTAGGGGAAGTAGTGCCAAATGATGTATAATGTAATTTTTGGATACTCGCCTACTGTTTTTGTTTGCGCAATAATACACAATGTTTTTTGTTCTAATGTTAAAATATAGGCCCTGTTCTCTATAAATGACACAACTTCAGCAGTTTTTAGTTATTTCGGTATTACTTTTTTTCAACTTAAAAACTTTGTTGGTCTGTCACTCTGAGCTCCACCCATTAAAAGCTGCCAGATGCCCGGATCTAGCAATAAGGATGGTTATGCAATCTAACTGGACTGATTACAAACCTCTCATTATTGTGTCACATCTGACGTGGCCAGCTCTTAGACCATTCGCCCACTGCACATATTACTGCTACATATTGTTTTTTCGTCAATACTTATTTGGATTTTCTTCAAACTGAAGCTGAAACTGAACCGGTGGATTATTGAGATTGTATATATATATATATATATATATATATAACTTGGACTGCGTTCTGCTCAGCTAAAGGCCAGTGACCTCTGTTTTATTTTCTAGCGGCTCACGTATTGACTGATTCCTAGTAGATTTGTATATAGTTTTTTTATTATATTAAATTTTTGAATATCTAAAAACTTGTTTAATTTCCCTAGACCTAGCCGGCTATAAGGTACGGAATCCTCTATTATGCGTGGTCCGACACGCACTTGGCCGGTGTCAACTTTTAGTTGAGAATGTTCGTCAACCGATCTTCGCTACGCTACGGAATGCCATACCTTTAGCTATCGGCTCGCCTTATCTAATGTTCGCAGAGAAACCCTCCACAGATGAAATTGCCTCAATAGCCTACCCATTTTTAACGTGAAACTTTGATTCTTTTTCTTGTTCGATCGGAAAACTGCAAACTATGTGGAGCTAAAAGTAATGGGACGTAGTTAGGAGACGCTTGGCGGAAAATTCTTACTACTTACATAGGTAAGTAGTAAGAATTTTCCGCCAAGCGTTACTGTATATTCTAAGCTACTTGGGTGTATTTCTTAAGGCCGCCAGACACTGTCATTTCTGTACCCGTCCTTTTCTATGTATATGAAGGATGAAATGGACGAGTAGAAAAAAATGTCATTATTACTGACAGTCTCTGGTAGTTTTTACTGATTAAGCGTTTCTGTTATCTGAATGTTTTATTTTACTTTTATTTATGTACAGTCGCCATCAAATATATCGGAGCGCCGAGGCGCTACTCAAAAATAGTGATTATGCATTTTATCGCCTTGAGGCATTGTTCAGATATTTGTGACTACCTTGGCCGCTCCAATATATCTGATGGCGACTGTACTATCTTTACACGTATTTAAGATAAAATTAATAAAAGGCCTTGATGGGTTTTTAAATCCTTCCTTTCTTTGTCATCCTGTTTCGGTGAAATTTACAGTGTGCTAGTGGCGTAGCGCCCGTATAACTCGATCCTCTCCGGCTTGCCAAATTTTCAGCTAATTGATTACTAGGTACTACTGGTACTTAGTGCAGAAACCAGATAGACTTATATTGTATTTATTTTAATATTTTGTCTTAAATATCTTTTTCTTATTGAAGCTAATGTATCGAGAGTAAGCCGAGAAGCTAAGTATCGGCTTCCCTGTACATATTTTTGAAACGATGCTACTGCAATAATACTAACCTACATGGATCGTTTTAGAATAAATTGTTTGATTCCTATCTTTTTTTATTTTCGCACAACGTAATGAAAGCGTAATTTTTCAACAGGCAATATTTCCAGTCAGCTATTTCCATTCAACCCACCACGCTTTGAGAGCCAATTTATTTTTTAAACGATTTTCCGGAAAAAACATAGCTACATGCGCGCCAATAGCTGCTGTTAGGAAAATATTTGTAGTTTTAGGTTAGAGTTAACCTTTTTTTAAGTTTCAATATCAGTTTTAGATATTTATAAAATAGGTTACGCTATAATAAAACAGAAACACACGACACCAACTAGGAACTTTGAACAATCGCTCACAGCAAAGATGCTCTCCATGAAAATTTTTATACATGTTCAGCCTTGGCCAGAAGTTTTGAGCACCAATGCGATTTTCATACAAAACTGGAAAGTTTAGTCCATCGTTTCCATCTTTGATTAAGTTATTTTGTCAATTAATTTAAACTAATAGGCATGTTTTGTTGAAGTTAGTAGTAACTGCATAGAATATTTGCAATATGTCGCACCGACTTAAATTTTCATTTTTGGTACCTTCAGTTTTCATATTTTTTAAGTAACTTGAAAGTGTTATTAAGTGAAGTTTTCTATATTTATAAATAAAATATAACATTTACCGTTACCGTACATTGTTAGGATAGGGAAATAATGCTTAACATCAAAATTGTAAACAAAAAACACCTATGCTCAACACTTCTGGCCAAGGCTGTACATATATTGGTAGTACACTAGAAGCTACTAGGTGTAGTAGCAGTGCAGATGACATTTCCTCTTACATTTTGGGTATTTGTAGGGAGCTTTCACGCATGCAGCGCGATTGTCTTGAGCTTCAAAAAGTTCTTAGGCTGCGCTGCTCTACTATATAAGTTAGGTACTCTGTTAGAAAAGGTTTTGATAAACTCCTTTATATATATAGATAGACAGGCCACTTACTTCTTTTTAGATCTGTCAACTACTGTTACGTCTGTTACATGTCATGTTATACTCTCATAAAATATAATTATTAAATTAACACGGAATACTTAAACATGGTAGCAGAGCGTGTGCTGAGCTTGAAAAAAATAAATAAACGTGCACTACGTAATTATTTTTCAATAAATGTAGCAAGAATTTTCAAATACATATTCTAAAAGGAACCTGTCAATATGGCAATTTCTACAACGAGCTGTAAAATTGATATCGGTCGTTTAGAAGGTAAAGAAAATTGGACTACATGGCGCTGCAAGGTAATGTTGCTGTTACGAGGTACTCCTGGAGGACTAGATGCCATCAACGGCAATCTAAAGCCGCCGAGCCAACCGGATTCAGCTGCAACTCCCGCTGTCATGGCTACTTACCAACAAGCTCTTCAAGAGTATAATAAAACAGATAGTGCAGCTATGCTGATCCTCATGGCTAATATGTCAGATGTCACTTTACAAAAAGTAATGAGATTAACCAGTGCGAAAGAAATTTGGGATGAGTTACACACACTGTTTGATGGCACATCTGAGGATAAAAGCTATAATCTGTGCTACAGCTTCTTTAGCTATCGTAAAGACCCCCTTCACGACATGTCAATGCATATATCTAAGCTGAAAAATATATGGCATGAACTCAAGGTTGAACTACAAAAGGACAAGCATGTACTTCCAGAGATCTTAGTCATATGCAAGATTCTAGAAACTCTCCCCGACGATAGTTACTTCCCGTTCAAGTCAAGCTGGATGCTTATGTCTAAAAAGGATCGTAACTTAGACAATTTGACAGCTCAAATCTGCAGTTACGAAAGGTCATTGACGAATAAAGAACCAGAGAGTTCTGAGGCACAAGCGCTAGTTGTGCAGAACTCCACACGCAAAGCAAAGAAGAAATGCGGGTACTGTAAACTTTTCGGGCATAACGTCAAGCAATGCCGCAAATGGATTATGGATGGAAAACCTCCCAAGAATTCCATACCATCCACAAGCAAAGCTACTAATATCAACTTAAATCTTTCTCTGATGCTAGTTGAGGTTAACGGAGTAGTAAAAACCTTAGAAGATCCTGACAACTGGTATGTGGACAATGGTGCTACTGCCCACGTCGCCTGTCAGAATGACGTATTCTCCAGTTTTCAATATTTCACTGAAGATTTAACGGTTACAACTGCAAACGGATCTAAGAACCAAGCTATTGGAAAAGGAACAGTTGACTTAATAGCAAATGTCCATGGTCGTCAAGAACGAATCCAACTATGCGATGTCTGGTACGTCCCTGAACTGAAACGAAACCTGTTTTCTGTACTTGCTGCTCAAGATAAACTTGAGAAGAGTGTCTTCACATCTGAAAGAGAATTCTGTCACCTGATGCATGATGGAAGAGTTAAATTGACTGGATCGCGAACCAGATTTGGAGGTCTCTACAAACTAAATATAGAGATTATTAGAAGGAAAACTCCAGAGATAAGCACCGTGTCAATAGAAAACACTTTACAACTGTATCACGAACGATTTGCTCATCAGAACAAAAGGCACGTTAAACAATTAATTGAAAAGGAACTTGGCATCAAAGTTAAACTTGATTCTGAACTATGCACAGGATGTGTTTACGGAAAAGCACATAGACATAAATTTGGAAGAAGAGAACAAGCTAAAGAACCAGGTGAGGTTATACATACCGACGTATGTGGTCCTTTTCCAAGTTCGTTCACGAAATTACGCTATTTTGTGTTATTCAAGGATGGCTACAGCAAATATCGCCATGTCTACTTCATCAAGCACAAATCTGAAGTCAAAGACAAGCTTGTACAAATGATTAAAGAAGCAAAGACGGCTGGGCATGAAATAAAAACAATTATTAGCGATAATGGTGGAGAATTCAAAAATGAAGAAGTTGAGAAAATACTTCAATCTCATGGTATCCAACACCGATTGACAATGCCCTACACACCAGAGCAAAACGGATCAAGCGAAAGAGAAAATCGCACTTTGGTAGAAGCGGCACGCACCATGATGCACGCTCACCAGGAACTCCCACTTGCCTGTTGGTCAGAGCTCATCAATACGGCTGCTTATGTCCTTAACAGAACCGGACCGACTTCTGTAGAAGGAAAGTCGCCATTCGAATTATGGTTTAGTAAGAAACCTGCCATAAAACATTTGAGAGTTATTGGAACAGAATGTTACGCTCACGTTCCCAAACAAAAGCGAACAAAAATGTCCAAGAAAGCGCAAAAATGCATTTTAATTGGCTATGAAGGCGATGATGGCTATCGGTTACTGAATGTTGACAAGAATAACAAACCGACACTTGTCAGGTCGAGAGATGTAACCTTTAACGAATCGATAATCAGATCGGTTGGGTTAGAATTCAATGCTCCTGAAGTAATCGAAGAAGAACCTACGACTGAAATAGAGATTCACTTCCCGAAGACTGCAGAAAATCATCCAATCTGTGATGCAAGGGAGGATATAGGACAAGATGACGAAGTATCTTCTAGTATGCCTCAAATATCAAATGATTTACCATGTCCAAATGAGGAAGATCTTATAGAAAGGTATGATACTCCAGAACCTGATGGATGCCGAATAAATTATTCAAATGAAGACAACGGAGATCATGAAGATCATGACGAAATTCCTGAAGCGAGAACCCTCCGAGACCGATCTAAGATAATCCTACCAGCAAGGTATGACGACTTTATCATGTCAACTATAGTTAATGATTCGGATGAACCAAAAACTTACAAAGAAGCCATGAAAAGCCCTCAAAAAGCTGAATGGATGAAAGCTATGGAAAGCGAGGTAAAATCTTTAAATGCGAACAAAACTTGGATTCTGGTAGAACAACCAAAAGACAGATAATTGATTTCTTGTAAATGGGTGTACAAAAAGAAAACCAATGCAGACGGCAGCCTTGACAAGTACAAAGCACGACTCGTAGCGAGAGGTTATACGCAAGAGAAGGGAATAGACTATGATGAAACATTTAGTCCTGTTGCTAGAATGGCGACAATAAGATCAATCTTAAGCATTGCGGCAAACGAAGGACTTTCTCTCACACAATTTGATGTTGCCACTGCTTTTCTGAATGGTTCATTAAGCGAAGACATATATATGCATCAGCCAGAAGGGTATAATGATGGCACAAATCGAGTTTGTAAATTAAAGAGAAGTTTATACGGTCTCAAACAGGCTCCAAGATGTTGGAACAAAGCATTGTTGACTACTTGAAATCAATCGGATTTAAGCAATGTGATATGGACCCATGTTTGTTTATTCGGAACAGAAACGGAAACAAAATAATAATGGGACTTTATGTAGATGATGGCCTGATTGCCTCTACTAATCAAAAAGAATCCGAGAAGTTTTTAGGAGAACTAAAAAGGAGATTCAAGATTACAACAAAGCCAGCTTCTTACTTCCTTGGACTGGAGATCACTTACGGAAAGGATGGTTCCATAAAGGTGTCTCAGAAACACTACATCAACAAGCTTTTAGAAAAGTTTGGAATGACTGATTGCAAGGCTGTTGGCACGCCAATCATTAAAGATGCTCAGTCAGATACTGAAAAAGAAAATGAAGTAAAATTTCCTTATCGAGAAGCTGTAGCAACTGTACCTGTAACTGTATTAGGTACTGGCATACCTAATGACAGGAACCAGACCAGATATATCATATGCTATAAGTGTCGTTTCCAGAACACTAGCGAATCCATCTAATGAAGATGTCCTGAAAGTGAAGCGCATTTTTCGTTACCTCAAAGGAACAACAGATTCAGCTATTGTTTACAAGAAAGGACACAAACCTGGAGTGTTGGAATCTTTCAGTGATTCTGATCACGGCGGAGACTTCACAACTGGACGCTCCACTTCTGGCATACTTTGCCTATACGCAGGAGGTGCCATCTCATGGGCAAGCCGGAGACAGACATCCGTTGCGATATCAAGCACAGAAGCCGAGATAGTCGCAGCAAGCGAAGCAGCCCGAGAAATAGTCTGGCTTCGAAGACTATTAAAGGAAATAACCACCTTGAGTGAAATCCCCACATTGCAGATAGACAATGATGCTGCTATAAAACTTGCTCAAAACCCGGAACTACATAGAAGAACGAAGCACATTGCCATAAGACACTTTTATGTCAGAGAGCTGGTTACTTCTAATGAGCTAAATGTAAAATATGTTCCAACTGAATACCAATGTGCAGATATACTGACTAAAGCAGTATTTAAGCCTAGAATGGCGTTTATCTGTGGCCTTATTGGATTAAACCTATAACGTTTACCAAAAAGGGAGGATGTTAGAAAAGGTTTTGATAAACTCCTTTATATATATAGATAGACAGGCCACTTACTTCTTTTTAGATCTGTCAACTACTGTTACGTCTGTTACATGTCATGTTATACTCTCATAAAATATAATTATTAAATTAACACGGAATACTTAAACATACTCTATGGTTATACTGTTCACTTACTTGAAAAAATAAGTCCCATTGTTGTACCCAAAGAAAGGCACAGTGTATGTCAGCATCCATATGTTGCCGCCACCGCAGTCATAGTACGGCTTGGACCACTTGCCATCCTCGTAGTTCACTGAGAGGATCTCGTCGGGCACGCGTTCGGTATGCGCCGAGTCGTTGTACGCGTACGTGTTGAAACCTGTTGAAAGTGTTAAAGATAAATGTTCTGAATAACAATAATCTAATCAATAATATAATCTTCCGAAAGCCTCCAAACACCTAAACAAAAAAAAACTGCGCGCGTAAGGCAACCCCCCCCCCCCCCCCTTAAAGGGGAGGCCAATGTTCAGCAGTGGATGCATTCCACGAAAAGTTTCGGGTAGGTACGTGACGCTACATTTTTAGTACTTCTGGAAATGAGAAGAAGCTGATATTTGGCGTGATGACATTTGATAACTCGGCTTTAAGTTCGACGTTATATTCTACAGATTTATGCAGCTCTTTAAGGTAGCTGCCATATGCGTCACGTCACCGACAAAAGTTGACTTTTTCGTGGAATGCTCCAGTAGACGTCTTATGGCTGAGATGATGATGATGTTCTGAATAAAATTTCAATAAATAAAATAAAAATAATATTGTCTACGGTTGCCGCGATAGTTATTCATGAAATAAAACAACTTTGCGAAACGAACGCTGTAACGTGTTCGAAACGTCGGGATGTAATTTAAAAGATACCTCAGATTCATAGATTGTTAATTACATTTATAAAAGTACATTACTAAAACTGATATGTATTAACTTCAAGACTTACTAAAATGTGGCCGTACTAAATTGTATGACTACTTATCACTTATCAAAATATTTTTCTCAGTTTCATTTGGTAAAATCATTAGATGGTATAATATCGTTTCGCATAACTATTTTACGCATCATTTTATTTGCTAACCTAACCTATGCCAAATGAAAATTTTGCCAAATAAGTGAAAGTTAAGAAATATTGTAGTGCTGAATTGCGTTTAAAAAATATAAACCACATACATATTTAATCAGTGCCTCATTGTTGCACACATTAATTAACTAATGACATCCATTTTATTTAAGTCTGATAGTCGAACTCGCGGAGCGTAAGCGAAGTGAGTTCTTACATACAACTCCAGACCGAACTGTCACCTGGCTACTGGGACGTCTCGGCATTTGGATGGCTTTTTGATTTCGATAGTTTGTCTGACGATAACTTTAGTAACGTTTTTCTGATCTTTATGAAATTTCTTAGGGCTGTAGCAGAGATACATAAAAGTTGTAAGTTCGTATATGAGCAGGATCGATCAAGTGGTTATGGAGCTAGAAGGAGAAAAAAAATCCTCCTTAGGGTCTTGTTATATTGGTCAACTCGTTTGCAAGGAAAACGCTAGTTCTCAGTTCGAGGCGGACTACTAGTTTATGAATTAGAGGCATGTTGTGTTGATGTTATTTTTTATCTACCCTCAACTACCATCCGGTTGTCACCTGTCTACCGATCACGGTATAACACCAGAATATGTTTTACAGGAAAGGCAAGTATAAGTACAGGAAAGAGATTGCCAAATATGTCCTATTTTATTCCGGCGCGCGGTTCCCGATTATTTATCTCAATTTTCTTTTAGCAACGTATTTATTTATCATTTCCTTTTCATTTATTCCCGAGCGCTTTTATAGACGTATATCTGTAAGGCACAGTGCTCGAAGAATGGAGTCATAAAGGAAATAGACTGGGCGCCGGACAGCTAGATAATTGGTGGAAATAGGTTCTGTGGGGTGACTAAACTATCCAGTCTAAGCGGGACATTTGAGACTACGTACAATTCTATTTGCTTCATTCCAGCAGGATAATGGTCTAAGAGCTGGCCACGTCAGATGTGACACAATAATGAGAGGTTTGTCATCAGTCCAGTTAGATTGCATAACCATCCTTATTGCTAGATCCGGGCATCTGGCAGCTTTTAATGGGTGGAGGTCAGAGTGACAGACCAACAAAGTTTTTAAGTTGAAAAAAAGTAATGCCGAAATAGGTAAAAACTGCTGACATTGTGTCATTTATAGAGAACAGGGCCTATATTTTAACATTAGAACAAAAAACATTGTGTTTTATTGCGCAAACAAAAACAGTAGGCGAATAACCAAAAATTACGTTATACATCATTTGGCAGTACTTCCCCTAATCGAAACTTTTGGATATTATATAATCCAATTAATTACATAATTTTTCATAATATTGGATCAAAACCAGAGCTCTAGAATTTATTTTCTTCAAGTTATTTGCATTCTTTGACCTCCACCACTTTACAGCTGCCAGATGTCCGGATCTAGAAATAAGCATAGTATAGCAAACTAACTAAAGGGGTTTCGTTGCTCTCATTATCGTGTCATATCTGACGTGGCCAGCTCTCCGTCTATAACAGAAGACTCGCTTCTAGTAGTGAGTGTTGAGGTAACTTTATCACTATACAATTCAGAGAAAACTTCGTAATTTATGGAAAATGGAAAACACGCACGCACGAGACCAGAGTGGTAATTTAAATAGAAAGTCAAAAAATATATGTTCAATTCGCTATATGATACTCACTTTCAGAGCAAGACAAATGAATTAGGTATATGCCTTATTATAAACCTACAATTTTGAATAATTACATAAATTCAGTTCGTGACCTGGGCACAAGGTACAGTCACCGGTAATAGTATCTTCTTACACGAAGGCCGCAAAAATATGTGACTCGCTCTTATAGCCCTACAAATAAGAGCGTATTACATATTTTTGCGGCCTTCGTATAGGAAGATACTATCACCGGTGACTGTACCAAAGAGCAAGTAAATAAAGATTTTTTTGTGATCATCAAAATTTTGCTGTAAATAGATCCCCTTACCAACCTCCGTTATCGAAGAAGGGTCCAACTATGCTAAAAATTTCAAATATTTTTTGAACTTACCAAACAACAATATTTTGAAAATATATTCTTGTAATTTTATCCTACATCGACCAAATCGCTTGGTCGACCTACACCAGATTGATCGAGATTGAACGAAATTAAGTGACTGGAACGTAGTGCGCTGATTTCGTATCTTCACCGATAATTATGTGCATTAATGTACCTATTTAGTATAGTAAGCCAAAGTTTTAAATTTGAGTTAATGTACTAGAAAAAAATAGACTTTACCGCAATTTCTTTTTCTTTTTTTTTTGCAAGAAAGTAGATACAAAGTACAACATGTCAGGGTGTTAATTCTGGGTGCCATTACATCCGGATAAATATTTAGCGGCGTGCAAAATTGGTAATTATTTTACATTTAGTTTATTATTGATTAGAACCAAAAATAAATAAAATTACTATAAATAAAATATATAATAACAATAACGAAATTTTATGAATATAGAATAACAATAATGAAGTTTAATGTCCATTGGCCGACTAATAATCATCATCATATCATATTGCATATATTTACGTTTATGAAAGATGGAGTCTGGGATTGTCCCGACGCTAGCTTAGAGTAATTGTAATTCATATTATGCACTGTCCACTTATCATTATGCAGGCAGTACGCTTGTTTTCTACCGTCGCAGTTAGAACTGAAGCAAAAATATTAAAAACATTTGAATATTTATAAATTAAAATAAAAAAGCAAATAAAAATATTGGTTATTTACACTGTCTAACTATAAAATGGTTGCCACCTCCTTTTTAACAACAATCAAGCATATATGAAGTACAATGATTCACTATCCCAGCAGCCTCCACTGAATATTAGCATAGACTTAAGTATATAGTAGACGGCCATAGCCCAAGAACTTTTTGAGGCTCCGAGTATTTAGCGCCATCAGCATTGGCTCTGAACTAGATGGCGCTAAATACTCGAAGCCTCAAAAAGTTCTTAGGCTATGGCCGTCTACTATATACATATTTAAGTCTATGATATTAGTAAACCCTAAGGCAATACTATTATATACAGTCTATAGGTACAGCCTATAGGTAAAGTCAGTTATCTAAAACTTTTAAGGAAGATACAATAATTATCTCTGTTTAACCTGATAGACGGAGATTATGGACTATTGCCAAAATGGCCAGGTGTCACAATGTCAATAGTCAAATAGTTCGAATGATATAATCCCCTACTGGCAGAATCCCCATGTGTCAAAATGGCTAGGCGTCACATTGTCTAGGAGTCAAAATGACTACTTTTCAATTATATAAGTTCGAATGTTGTGTTTTTATTTATTTATTTATTTTATTTTATTTATTATATAAGTTATATAACACAAAAAATGGCACAATAATTATGCCCGACCACACTTACTCTTCCCGGCAAATGATTTGTCAAGCACTTATAGTATAACAATGTTTCTTATCTGTCACAGTTTCCAATGAGGCCTCACTTATATTTTTCCATATTTTGGACCCACCGTTCAGAAGTTAGATGGCGTGGACGCTTTTTTGAAAACTTTCGGAGCTATATTCATTTTGTACTAAGCAGAAATGTCTGCAACGAAATTACAACATTATAATTGAAAGAGAAAATGTAATACATAAACTCATAGTGTAATATGACAGGTGGATATTTTGACATAAGGGAAATATAACATGTGGACTTTTCGACAAATTGGACATTGTGACACCTAGACATTTTGACATTAGGGTAACATAACATTGTAACTTTATGACAAATTGATGTTATTACACCTGTACCTTCTGATATCATGACATTATAACTTTCGGCCTTATTGACAGTAGACATTATGACACTTAGCCTTTTTGACACTTTGGCACATATGCCCCTAAAGGTCTGAATATGTCGCCTTGCAAGAGTCGTACCTTTGATACTTCAACTTGTTTCAATTGGTTTCCGATGCTCGACCTTTTTAAAGTTGGATTAAACATTCAATATAAGGAACTAGGTATAATGTTAGTTTCCATGTTAAAATTTTGAAATTTTTCGACGTTTTGTAAAGATTTTGTACCCACATAAATAGAAAATGTTCTGGTAAAACTAAAGCTGAATACAAATTGATGTATTTTTTACACAGTTGTCATTTTCATGTCTGTCAATAAGGATGTCTTGGGATTCTAGACCAATAGGCTCCATAGTGGTGACATCGCCATCAAAAGGGAGCTTTGCACTAAGTCACTGCGATTTTTTTATTGGTATTAACTCAGAAACTAAGCAAATATCAGAATAGTACATTTCGATACTAGGTCGGAAAGGATGTCATTATTCAACGAGTTCCGAGACATTTGGTCACGAGCCGCAGGCGAGTGGCAAAACTCGGGACGAGTGAAGAATGACATTCCGTCCGTGTATCGAACGACGTTTTTTAATAAAGTTGCGAAAAAATTATAAAAATGGACAATATGTCACTTTGAGGTTACTTCATCCGAACACTCGCGCCGTGCGATGCGGGGCGGTGATCATGAATCCTGAGCTGTGAAAAGTAAAACGCGCTAGTGCGAGAAATCCAACTTCTCGCATTATAAACTACTACTAGATTTGAGCAATTGTGTTAAAAAGGTAAATTTGTGATTTGTAGGTACTTAGCAGAAACGTATTCAATTATATAATTGAACGACTTAGATGGAGTAGTAAGCGTCGATAGGTAGCTCAGTTTGGTTAGAGCGATAAGATCGGTGTTCAGTTCCAAAAGCTTGTAAGTTTTCAATTTTTCTTTTTATTATAAAACTCCAGAAAAGTTTATTGAATTTTTTAGTCTCCAAATGAATACCTACTGATAAAATTCTTCAGCTTCCTCTTAGGCACATTGTAGAAAGCCGGATATTGCACATAGCTGCATTGCATGTAATATTAGATTTAAAGCCGTACTATCTAGGAACCTTAGTGAAATTCTTTTATCATAAAAGGCTGAAGAAATGCATAATTCTAATATTGATTTAGTACGATAATAGGAAAAGCGTATGTACCTAATAAAATGTTAGTGGCCTGAAGAAAGCCTTACGTAATTTAATAAATCGCCACAAATAAATGTGAGCGAGTTTTAGTACAAGGGACTACTTTGTCGATTTACAAGGATACTTTTTTTTCTTTCATCAATAGTTAGAGCATATTGCGTAGTTAATTGTTGTTATAAGCAGAAACGTCTGCAAACGATATTTCAATTTTATAATTGAAAGGAAAAAGCGTCGATAGCACAGTTGGCAGTGCGATCGGACCGGTGTTCCGAGAGGTCGCAAGTTCGAGTCTTGCTCGACGCGGTGAATTTTTCCATTTTTCCTTTCAATTATAAAATTGAAATATCGTTTGCAGACGTTTCTGCTTATAACAACAATTAATTAGTACGGGTTAGCGCATTGTTATCGATGTTATTCCAATATGACTTGGAACTTCGGTGCCGTTAATGTGTATATGCACTTACGGTAGATGTCGCTACACGTCTCCCTCTGACGTAAGCAAAAAGGAGTAACAGATGGAAAGATTCACCGGGGTTGAGTAAGCGTCGATAGCACAGTTGGCAGTGCGATCGGACCGGTGTTCCGAGAGGTCGCAAGTTCGAGTCTTGCTCGACGCGGTGAATTTTTCCATTTTTCCTTTCAATTATAAAATTGAAATATCGTTTGCAGACGTTTCTGCTTATAACAACAATTAATTAGTACGGGTTAGCGCATTGTTATCGATGTTATTCCAATATGACTTGGAACTTCGGTGCCGTTAATGTGTTTATGCACTTACGGTAGATGTCGCTACACGTCTCCCTCTGACGTAAGCAAAAAGGAGTAACAGATGGAAAGATTCACCGGGGTTGAGTAAGCGTCGATAGCACAGTTGGCAGTGCGATCGGACCGGTGTTCCGAGAGGTCGCAAGTTCGAGTCTTGCTCGACGCGGTGAATTTTTCCATTTTTCCTTTCATATTGCGTAGTTTTAGAAAGTACTAGTAACTCCCTGGTGGTCCCTTTGTCCATAAAGTGACACAAATAAAGAATTCATACTCATTTAAAACAAAAATTGCATGTAATTAAACCATTTACAAGCATTAAAAAAGTGTGACAAAAATAGACATACATATAATATATTTGGATCCGAAGTGTTGTTATGGTTATAAAAATAAGAAAACAACATCCTTGTTTTCTTACCTCCCACTTACTTTTATTAGTGCGTATAGTAAATAATTATAAAAGAAATGAATTAGAATATTGCAAATATTATAAATAAAGTTATTTTACAATGCATATGCTCAGAAAGTGCTCTTTTGTATAGGTCCACACATGCATAGAAAGTGCTTCTTTTCCGCACACGTGCGGAAAAGTAGCTTTTTAATTTTCCATTTATAGAGTCCAACCCGAGTTATTGATTCCTAACGAAATATTAGTCCTCTACGTTGCTACCTTAATTTAAAACATTTAATTAAGTAGATCTTAGATAAAGGAAACATGTCCTGAAATAATTGTTATTTGTATTAAACCAGAATGAATTATGTATTTTCCGGAAAGTTATAAACAAAAATATTGTTACAAATTTTTATCTCAAGTATGTCTCAGGTGTAATTAGGACCGCTCGCTACCATCCAACGCGCATGTCCGCGCTCCGCTTGTTGGGTCTGCACGTCTGGTCCAAACTAATGTTTAAAAAATAATATCGTGGTATTTGAATTTTTTTTACATCAATTCATTTAAAAATAAAGTCAACCAAAGCAAAAAGAAAGTATAACATCCTGGTTTTGTATTATTTTATTTGAAATATGATTAAAATACAATATTAGTAATAATAATAAAACATATTTTATCTTACGTAAGTTTTCCTTGTTCAATTCGGACCGTTGGACATGAACATTTATTTTTAAATTTAAAAAGTTTTATCTTATGTTTTATACTTTTTATTTTAATTGCAATAATCATTGCTTTGCTTTTTAGTTTATGATATTTAAATCTACTACCTAACTCTATTTTATTACGTTAATGTTTTGACCCAAGATTTGGCTGACCGCGGGAAATGTTTTCTTTACATGAACTTGTTAATGAGTTACATGTTACGTTGCATGACTTTTATTAAAAATTGTAAATAAAATAATTCGTGAGACGCTCAATTATACGATCTTAGTGCAGTTTAGGATTCAATAAGTGATAAATTGAAGTGCCGTGATGTAAATGCTTAACGCAACCGGAGATTTTACAAGAACCACCAAAAGCAACAAACCGCCTCTTTCTTACACAGGTATTTTAGGTCTTTTATTTCCTCGCATAATGCATTGTAAAATGTTGTATGCTACATTTGTATAAAACAAGTAATTGCGACTCGTGTCGGTGTTAAAACACTCCCTTCGGTCGTGTTTTAATTCACACCGCCACTCGTTCGGCAATTACTTGTTTTCTGCACTTGTAGCATAAATAACTATATTTTAATATTGCAAAGCACGATCAAAATACGAGATTTTTCCTATGGAATGAGTGGGAAATTATTTTTAGCCCATATATGACCAGAGGGTCATTTTCGATCCAATGAAAAAACTTAGTATTACAACCCGTACAGAGTTCGTAACCATCAGAAATCAGGGTCGAAAACGACCCACTGTGCAAATATAATATGGGATACGCACATCTATAATGCATTGGCTAAACAATAAAAATACAATTTGAATTAAAAAAAAAACAACTCATAACACCGCTCATACGTATCCCCTCTATCACGCGCACTGACGCGCAAACATTTGCGACGTGAGTTGGGAACCCAATTATTTTTCCGCACACGTGTTTTCTGAGTCTATATGTATCCATTTGCTAGCACTCTCATAGCATAAGCAATTTCAATATATTTTTAGAAGGGGAGCATGTTTTTAGGGTTCCGTAGCCAAAATGGCAAAAACGGAACCCTTACAGTTTCGCCATGTCTGTCCGTCCGTCCGTCCGTCCGTCCGCGGTCTAGCTCAGTGACCGTTAGCACTAGAGTTAAGGTACCTCCCGTACACGTGAAGTGGGGGGCGAATTTTTTTTTCGTTCCAACCAAGTTGTATGGGGTATCGTTGGATAGGTCTTTTAAAAAGAATTAGGGTCTTCTAAAACAGTTTTTGGATAAAACTAATACTCTCGGAAATAATAGCTCCGAAAGTTTAAAACAGGCCCCCCCCCCCCCGTCCCCCCCCATCTAACTTTTGAATCGTGGGTCCTAAAATTTTGAAAAAAATCATGAAACTGAGGTCTAATGAGTACCTTCAATGAAAACTATAATATTGAAATAAATCGGTTTAGCCGTTTTTGAGTTATCATTCAAAAACCCATAGTGAAAGGACGCAAGTAAAAATGACGTAAGCGCCGCCAAATTTCCCGTAAGAAACGACCTTTTGAATTAATGGTCTCAGTTTACGGAACCCTACACTGAGCATGGCCCGACATGCTCTTGGCCGGTTTTTTTTGTTAACATAGATCATCAAAATGTTTGCTAAGTATAAGGTAATGTAGGTAGCCGACGTAATATATTCGCCAAGGGTTTTAGAGGTATAAATAGGTAAGTACAGACCTTTTCGCAAACTTTGAGGACAATCTTTTAAGTACGCAATATGTAAAGGTTAAGTTTTTAAGCTTTTTGAACCGTGACAAGTAGGTAAAGTTAAAGATAAAGAGAGTTTGAAATTCAGTTAAGTAAATATTTTTAATTCCATTGCCAGTGTAGTTTCGCAGTAAAAAACCTAATTAAAATATAATTAAAAAGGCAGTATAATGCACAATTTCGGCATTGGCATTTGAATTTGCTTATTCATGAGTCCAGAGTCTTTAAAAAAAAGATCATAATTAAAAAAAAACTTTTTGTGCTGATATTTACTTGAAATGAAGTTGATTGAATATGACGATGATTAAATAAGTTTCTGTAAAGTTATCTGTATCTTATCGTACGTATTATAATTATAGTACATTACGTACCTAGGGCGGTAAAATAAAGAAGGGCTCAGATCGCTGACATTTTTGGCCCGAACCGAAGGTAAGGGCCATAAACAAGCGATCTGAGGCCTTCTTTATTACCGCCCGTCGTGGTGCGTACATAATTTTACGTCTTCTCCTGGGTGTGAAGTGAGATTGGCCGCTGCGCCATAGGGCGGTAAATCTCACTTAGCGCCCAGAGTGACGTAAAAATTATTTTGTTTCTTAAAAGAATTAACATTAATTTGACTGTCTATTGTGTTCATAGCAAAACTTTTATAAGACCTGCTAATTTATGAGTTCTATTTGGAAATCGTAATTTCAGTTATGTACATCGAATTATACTAAAGTATTTAAAAAAATTAGTACATATTGGATGAACATTATGATGTTGAATTGTTGATATTTAACTTTCTATCACAAATAATGCGTTTCAAATGATAATTAGAAATACATTGTTGTATACAAATCACCCTAATGAAAGTGACGTCTTCTCGCTTCCCATACAGCGTACCTATGTCAAAAGTTATAGGCTGACCATACAACAATACAATACTAGTATTTTTTAATGAATACTTCAATATTTATATTTAGTAGAAACAAAAGCGTCACTCACCTCTACGAAACTGATTGTAGTTGCGTATCACACGCTCAGCGTTTTTGCGTGCGATATAGAACCACTCGGACGTGTTCTTCAAATACTTGTACTCCACTGCCAAGTCCTTAGCCAATATTGGCCCTTCCGGCAATCTATACGCAAAGGGACAGAACAGCTGGTAATCCTTATACTGAAACTGATCGTAACAGTTCCCGGCAGCAAAAATATCATCATCAAACTCCACCATAGAAAACACACTAGCATGCAGCAAATATTCATTGTGCATCACTGACGGACCAGCATATTTCCATAATCTGGTCAGCATATTTGCCCTATTCACAGCCACGTCGGCTTCTATCCTAAATCTTTCTTGAGCATATCTATCTACAACACCTTCGCCTAAATTCAAATCAGTCCCCGCTGTACAATTTTCTCCCAACAAATGCTGGGTTTCTATTAATCTTAGGAATCTAGTAACAACGTCTTCATGGACAGGTCTAGATACAGTGATGTTTTCAACATCTGCAGTTTCGTTGTTAACTGTGTTAACGTTTTCGGGGTTGTCTATCATTTGGGATTCATTGTCATAGCTATGTTCTTGGTTTAACAAATGATCTATGAGGGATACTTCGGTGGGTTTCGTGTTGTGTTTGAAGGAGTAGTTTCCAAAGAACTTCTGGAACTGATTGGAGTCTTGGATGGAGCCGGCATCGCTGTCCGCGCTGTATGGTCTGAGGGCGGATACTATCGGGTCTTCTCCAGATTTGTCTATGCTTTCTGTAACAAAGAAATATTCTCCATTAATATTATTTAACGTGACAATAAATTTAGCTAGTAAACTAAGTAAATCATACTCCTGGCGTTTATCCTAGGGTACACTTGGCAACCTAATCCCAATTGTAGTAGGCACTAGTTTTTACGATAGCGACTGCCATCTGACCTGCCAAGCCAGAGGGAAAACTAGGCCTTTTGGGGATTAGGTTCGGTTCTCTCACGATGTTTTTCCTTCGCCGAAAAGCAACTGGTAAATATGAAATGGTATTTAGCACATAAATTTCGAAAAACTCAGTGGTGCGAGCCGGAGTTTGAGCCAATAAAATAACTGACATGTATATTCAAAGCATATACTTTATGAACGTTGTCATAATATGACTCAAAAGTCGATTCTTAGGGATATAATGGGTCTGTTGGGCCCCGCACCGGCGCCGCCCGCCGCTGTAGACGAGGCGGGCGCCGATTGAATCCGCCAGGGGATTGAAGACAATTGTATAGAGGCAGCAGGTCATTCGTCGAACTCAATGCTTACTGGCTTGCCTAGCACTCGTAGAAAAACTATTGAGAGAGAACCACACTCGTGTTTTAAGGACCCCTATTACGTAACAGTTACATAATAGTATTTTCTAATTTTTACTTTAAGAAGACGTTCAAAATTTGAACGTAATTAAGGTATCGGTTACCGATACTAAAATTTAAACATTAAGATGCAGCCACAGATACTCATATCTAAATATAGGGCGTTTGCTAATCGACCCTGACCATATAATAGACATATTAGGGTATGGATGTAGATAAATATATATATTTAAATAGGCAAAACAACATTATCGCTTTGTTACGTACTCATTTGTGTATAGGTAAGTGTTTCAATTGTTTTATTCTCAATTTAAAAATAACTCTAGCACATCAACGTTTTGTTACAAAACAATAAATAACTTCAGCAGAAATCTTAACTAATAATAGAATCGTATTAAAATTTTCTTGACAAAAACAAACGATTGCTTGTAACTTCTGTAAACTCCAAAGAAATTCAATTTGGGGACTCATTTAATTTTGACGTATTTCAGCCTTTAACCTACTTTTAAATTACAATTCATCATTCACTGCCGAGAAACTTGTTTACAGATTTCGATTTTACTACTTACGCAGTTGTCAGTAACAAGTGTAACAACCAATAGAAATAGCCTTAAAGTTGAAGAAGCTTTCTTGTGTACTGAGAATTCAGTGGCTTCTATTCAATAAATAAAATAAATAAATATTATGGGACAATCTTACACAAATCAACCTAGTCCCACAGTAAGCACAATAAGGCTTGTGTTGTGGGGACTAGATGACGATATATATAATAGATAAATACTTAAATACATAGAAAACATCCATAACTCAGGAACATATATCCGTGATAAACACACAAATAAATGCCCTGACCAGGATTCGAACCCGGAACCTCCTGCTTCATAGGCAGGGTCATTACCTACCGACTGGGCTAGGAGGCCGCTAAAATTATATATCTATTTATATGCTATTTATATCAAAAGTTAAGCAAACGATAGTAACAACAACTTTATGAACCACGGAAGTACATATAACTATAGTAACCTTCGGAAAAACGCGTCAGAATAACAAAACACTAATAATAATACCCGATTTAATCAAAATAACGACATCGTTTCATCACTACCTGCTTGCAAGCTCCACAGAAACCTCATCTTTATTAAAATGTGAAAAATCTCCTCCATCAGTACAGGCGGTGATTCCTGTAAAGACGTTTTTCGCGTAAAGGGGATTCAGCTGTCGTTGGGTCGGGTGTGTAAAATCTTTGCAATCCCTCCTATAAAGGAGGATTTTGTTTATGAGCACAACAAATAGAGCAATCGCGACTTTCATTACAGGCGGGAGGCTGCGAATTGATAGCTACAGTTATTTATCGCAAGTAATTTTGCTGGCGTGTGTTCTGAACGGGTACGAGGGCGAGTGAGTCGGACGCCAGGGCAAACCAGGGTAACATGATCTGGCGGTCTTATTAGCCTAGTCACGACTTGGTGATGGCTGACAGCAACTTAATTCAAAACATGAAAAGGATGGTCTTTATAAGCCAATAGTTTCGATAGGCTCAATCCTTTTCAACGTCAAATTACCCCTTTGAACGCTTTCACATTTGAATGAAGTGGTCAAGTCAGACGCCAACCACCATAAATTTAATGCAACACAAGCACCAATTTTTTTTTCATTTATTTAATTATTGATTTTTTTTTCTCTGTAATCGTTCGGTGACGTATGTGTCGGCACTTTTTAGTCATAGTTTAGCTTTAGTTTTAGTTTTTAAGTCAGGTCCCCCTTGAAACCCAGCGTCGTGGTTTATTTGCCGCGGCATCATGCTGAGTGGGGATCCTATTAACGTCTTTGTGTTTTTGATTTCTTGCTTTGTTTGGTGTGTATTTGTGACGTTAAATAAATGTATTTTCTTTCTTTCTTTCTTTCAATCAAAATAAACGAAAATGCTTTTATATTGATTTTAAGCATGATCGTAACACATCTTAGTCCGGACTACTTCATTGGCATAGGGGTTCATGGCATGGCACAAGCACGACATCTCAGGACCACTTTATGGGTTTTTGGCGTTCAAAGGGTTAAAATCCAACGGGTTTATGGATAGAATAGACTGTCTTCTCCTAACAGTTAATTAGTGCATTTGTGCTAATAATCCTGGTTTTACTGATTCCAAGACTTGTTTCAATTTGTTAGACGTTTGGAATGCCTCTTGGACACAGTTGTTGCGCCGGCTACCAGATGCCAATGCCGGGATTCAATAAAGAATCGGTCATGAGCGGGATCTCTTTACAAACTATCCGATTTTGCTTTCTTATTCACAGTACATCGAAATATAAGACGTGTTCATCTACAGATAGATGTGATATATTTATTTAAAAAATGACCAAGCCCTTCAGTGCTCGAGGTCGATTTAAACCGATGTTAGGCCATCCCGTCAAGGCGAAACTCTTTAAAATTCTCAATTTTAAATATTGATAAGAGAAAATAAAAAGATAATGATAATTTTGATGTATCCCCAGGTTGGAAAATGTGCATATTTAATGTAACTTTATACAGGTTACATGTACTGAGATTATACTTTTAACATCACAACTTTAGGGTATATTTTTAGTTTTCGTAATGTTATAAAATAATTTTACGTCACTCTGGGCGCTAAATGAGATTTACCGCCCTAGGGCGCAGCGGCAAATCTCACTTCACACCCAGGAGAAGACGTAAAATTATGTACGCAACCTTACCTTCGGTTCGGGCCACAAATGCCAGCGATCCGAGCCCTTCTTTATTTTACCGCCCTTAGGTACGTAATGTAGTAATAAAAACCATAACATACTTAGGATTTTACTACTTGTCGAGCGACCTATGTTCATGATTTTCCAAACAGGCATTTTGAGGTAAAAAGTCGGTGCCAAGTAATAGTAAATGTGGTTAAATTTAGCTGAACTAATAACAAGTCGGCAGTAAACTAGTTCCAAACCTAAACATAACTCATACTAAGTCTCGTGTCGGTATGTGAATATCCCAATCTGGCATTTCCACTCACCGCAAACATTAAAAGCTTTGGCAACTAAGTTTCCAATCCATATGACTACCAACTTCGGACTACACGGGTCGCTTTAAGGTGCCATGACATTTTTGATAGCAGGCAGCGGCCTCCTGTTCAACACGGTTCCAAATTGGACCGTAACGGTCTGTTTCTCATACCTATGTTTACACTTTTGCACCTTACTCTTTTGAAAAAGATGCAAAAGTGTAAACATATCTTTGACGTCGACTGTAGCATGAACCTGTAGATATCCCGTATCGAGCTTATAAAAAAGGGTTCCTTTTTTACCATTATGATACGGAACCCTAAAAAGTAGTGTCATAATCATAACCCTTTGAACAACTCGCCCGCTCATCTTGCTTTATTAACAGCCTCCTAGCCTAGTCGGTACTACCCTGCCTATGAAGCCGGAGGACGCAGGTTTGGATCCTGATCAGGGCATTTATTTGTGTGTATCACGGATATTTGCACCGAGTTGCGAATGTTCTAGTTGTCAGCATCAATAATATGTATACGAATTTGAGTCTTATCCCACTGACATAAGTGCCGAAATGTTTACATATTTTTTATGCTGACTGTACAGCTAGTACCCACAACACAAGCCTTATTTTTTTCTTCTGCGGACTGAACTCTACGTAGAACATGTAAATAATCTGAATCAATAACAAGCTCTTATTCTAAGCCGTTTCCTTTTCGAGGATTGTTCGAGTGCCTGTTCGCCGGCAAAAACAAAATAAATATGGCACACGGTGAATTGGAGCTTACACGTCTTACTTTAACGTAGAGTCAGCAATAAAAGTTGCCGGACGAAATAAGATTACAAAAGTAACTAGACACATAAGTAAACATTACTTAACAGGCGCATCAAATACTTACTAGAGGCGCTGTTCAGTAGGTAACTTATGTAGGGTGCGTTGGGTAAGATAAAAAGTAGTCTATAATGCTCCGTAATTTGGGCGATTTTTTGTTTTACCCCTAAAAAATACCTTTCTATCTTATCCCAACGCACCCTACTTCATTTTATGTGTCTAAGTATTTCGTTCGACAACTTTCGTTGCTGACTGTACCTACGTGAGCGCGTTGGTACTAAAAATGTATGTGATACACGGTGGATTCTGTATCGTTAGCAGAAATGTTAAGAGGTTATACATGACACCGTAAAATTTTATTGTAAATACCGTTAGTTTATAACCTAACTAGCGAGATTGTAATATATCGAAAAATTGTGAACCGTAACGTACTGCTTACATTTTAACGGATAATTTTTCGTTAGATAATAAACTATCGACTAAGAACCGTCATATTGTCAAACGTAAAGCCGCTCGCACGCTGATTGGTCAGTTTCCAGAGGCTAGATAGGTGCGACGACGAGCGAAGCGAGGAGGAGTGTGTTAGGTTAACTGCGACCAAAAAATGCGCCAGAACCGACTTTTATTAATGGCACTTTAGTTTCTCATATACACCTGTGTTTGATTGATAAGTTTATGAACACTAAACGACCTACAGTAAGACCGCCCAATTAGCGCGAGAAGCTTTACGTTTGACAATATGACGGTTCCTCGTCGATGGTTTATAATCTAAAGAAGAATAATCCGTTAAATTGTAAGCAGTACGTTACGGTTCACAATATTTCGATAGTTTACAATCTCTCTAGTTAGATTATAAACTAACGGTTTGGCAATTTTACGGTGACATATATAATTAGTACGTAAAAGTCAATAACCTAAATAATGGTAATGAAGTCACTTCATTACTACCTAATCTAAAACTAAAGTCACCTATGGCATTGTCTCCGGGATGGCCGCGATCCCCCTCTGCAGTGAGTCTGGAGGGGTTTCTATGCAAAATATGTGCCATTAAATTAACTACATATCTTAGTATTAACTAGCTTCGTACTGCTAACTTTGTTTATTTTGCCAATATTTTAATAGTTATTCTGCTATTCGGGGCGGAGATAAGTTCAAACAAGTAACTCCCAAAAAAATATTTTGGTACACAGTTTTATTGCTGACTGGTACAGTGGTGTTGTAGTATTGTCATGTAAACTACGGAAGTATACCTTTCAGCTCAATCAGACACCGGGAAGTAGTTGAAATTTAACCCTTTATAGGGCACCGGTCTCAAAAAAGACCACCTGTAACATCATCTTTTTGTATTTTTTTCTTGTACAGAATTTTTAGGACTATAGATTGGCGATGAGGCTAGAATCGAGGATTTTTTTCAGTCTTGCCCGTTAATGGGTTAACTTACAAGATACCACAGGGGCCGGCATTAGAAATAGATTTTTAGTTTTTAATATTTTTAAGTTACTTAGTTTTAATTTTTTTACATAAGGTTTTAGTAATATTTAGTTTTTAATTTAGTTTTAATATGAGTATATTTTTAAGCTTTTAGTTGTGGTTGAATAAAGATGGTGACTTACAAGATTTGATGCGTATAAACAAATAAATAAATAAACATAAAAATCAAACATCATGTCCAATGACATTAAAACTATTAAATACAAAATTATAAAACGCAATCGTAAGTGAATTAAAATTAGGTACGACTAAAAAATAATTATGAACCTATTTAATATTAAAATATGACGTTGCTTCGTGCCAAGTTTAAAGATTCTGAGCTTGCGGGAAGTACCCTTTAGGTTTTGAGTATCTCGCGAGTACTCAGTTTCAAAATATGCAACTTAAATTGCTATTCCTTTTGATTGCGTTGACATAAAGATTTGGTTTTGCTACATCTGAAAGGTACTATAGCTCTGAGTATTTGACATGAATTTCAATTGAATAACTTCACGCGTTTACGAGGAAAATGGTAGTAAGTTTAAAATTTAAAATATATTTTTTTGTATGATTTTACAAAAAATAACTACTTTTCGTATTTTTTCCTTTGTCTGTGCTATATGAAGTTTCTTTGTGCCAAGTTTCAAGTTTCTGAGTTTACGGGAAGTACCCTTTAGGTTTTGAGTTTCTTGCGAGTACTCAGTTTCAAAATATGCAACTTAAATTGCTATTTCTTTTGATTGCGTTGACATAAAAGTTTGGTTTTGCTACATCTGAAAGGTCCTATAGCCCTGAGTATTTGACATGAATTTCAACTTAATAACTTCACGCGTTTACGAGGAAAAAGGTAGTAAGTTTAAAATTATAAATATATATTCTTGTATGATTTTACTAAAAATGTCTACTTTTTATAATTTTTCCTTTGTGTATGCTATATGACGTTGCTTCGTGCCAAATTTCAAGTTTCTGAGTTCACGGGAAGTATCCCGTAGGTTTTGCGAGTGCCGAAAACTCTAAAATTTGCAGCATAAACGACTGTATCTTTTGATTGCGTTGGCTTTTAAGTTTGATTTTTTCACAGCTTGAAGGGACAATAGACCTAAGTATTTGGTATAAATTTCAGCTTGATACCTCCACGCGTTCCTGAGAAAAATGGTCTTGACAGACAGACAGACAGACAGACAGACAGACAGACAGACAGACGGACAACAAAGTGATCCTATAAGGGTTCCGTTTTTTTTCCTTTTGAGGTACGGAACCCTAAAAAGTGGATACATTACTTTGGATCGTTGAGCCAAAATAATTAGTTAATTTCTTAGGGTAAGTTTCTTTGTAGTCAACTGTACCTAAGGCAATATGAAGTAAGGTATCGGTGATTCGTCTTTGCCAAGCATTTTCAGTTTTTCCAGTAAAACGACATTGTTCCAAAAACTCTTTCCTATGCCTGAAGAGGCAATATCCAAACCTTCACCCGACTTATTACAATTTGTGAAACCTTTGCAAGCCAGAGTTATTGTTCATGCTCAAGGATCCCTAATACCAAGTATAATGTTATATAAAAATTCTAAATTCTTATTTGCCGTGAGGTAATAACGTGTATTTCGGGAGCTTTCTTGATGTTGACGCATATGGAATCGGCTTATAAGGTTCTATTGCTGCTAAGGGCGGTATTTTTGAATGCATTGATTGGTGTATGATGATGAGTTGATACATACATACATACACATACATGCATACAATCACGCCTATATCCCAAAAGGGGTAGGCAGAGATCACGGATTTCCATTTGCTACGATCAATGCAGCAAAACGGCTCTCCGTGAGCCACTTCTCGCCCCCGTGAAGAACGAGACGTGATGGGTGGCGAACCGTATCGCCGCCATGCGGATGACCATTAATTAAATAAATCACCACAGCGTTCTTACGAGCAGTAGAGATCAGAGGTTCCCTTATCCCTTAGTCGCCGCTTACGACACCCGCGGGAAGAGACGGGGTGGCACTATTCTAAAACCGGGGCCACGCATAAATTGAGTTGATGGATGTTTAAAATTGGTACCTATTATATATACATCAGCCTATATACGACCCCCTGTTGGGCATCAGTCTACACTTGCGTGAGAAGGAACAGGCTAAAAAACTAGATAAGTATGTAAAATATGGCCAGTCTTTGGTAAATATGTATTCTCTATAGTAAAATAAATTTTCTCAAACATGCAATGAAATGTCTTCGTTATGTGCGTCATAATAGGCTTCAAAGTATCACGTTTAGGGCGGATCAACTCCAAAGAACAGGTAACGATTTTCATATAAAATTGAAGGCCTAGGCCGGGAAGTAATTTTTTTTTTAATTTCCATTCCACATATGTTTGTGGCACAGGATCATGTCATTCAGCCATTTAAGTTATAAGCGATATTTGACAATTTGACATTCTGCCACTACCTATGCATACTAAAATAATTTTAAACAAAAAAAGAACCGACTTCACTTAGGATCCGCTATTCCAAGAGGAAGTGGCCGAGTTGCTGTAAAAAATAGTGAAATCACTATAGGTGTGCCTATAATAGTTGAAGAGTACCCTCGATTTCTCCAGGATCCCATCATCAGATCCCGACTTGGTGACAATGGAACCATCTAGGGGTTATACCTGTTCGATTCAAAAAAAAATTTTGAAAATCGGTTCACGATTCACGGAGATATGGAGTAACATACATACAAAAAAAAAAAATTCAGTCGAATTGAGAACCTCCTCCTTTATTGAAGTCGGTTAAAAAAACAATAATCATCATAATATAATTCTTTGCAATTTTTTCTTTGTTTTTTTTTTAAATTGGTTTTTTTAGAAAAAAAATTGTAAGAAATTTTTTTTTAATTTTTTTTAATGTTTTTTTTGCAAAAATTTTTTTTTGCAAAAAGTTTTTATTGATAAATTTTTTTATATATATATTTTTTTTTTTTTTTGGTTTTTTTTGTTTATTTTTTAATTTTTTTTTGTTTAAAAAAATATATATTTTTTGTAACGTTCTGAATTTATTCAGTCACCATATACATTATTAATACAAGTTTACGAGTAGACTTTTGCCTTACGTATGTCGGAAAAAAATTGGATAATTTTCATATTTATTTCATTGCATGTTTGAGAAAAGCACTATACATACCTCGGCGTAAAAAGGGGTTGCCAGCCTCGTAACTATCCGGCCTCGCTACGCTCGGCCGTCTATATAACTCAGCCGGCAACCCCCTACTTCCCGGCCTCTGTAGTAATGTACTATTTTATTATTTTAACACAGGTACCGTACAACGCATTACCATATCGGGTGTTTCCTGTAATAAGAGCAATAAATTAAAACGTAGATTCTACTCGTCAAACAATAAAACTTTTGTTCAACAACTTTTTATGAAAGATGTATTTTTAACCGACTTCAAAAAAGGAGGAGGTTCTCAATTCGACTGAATTTTTTTTTTTTATCATAATTTTTTTTTTGTATGTATGTTACTCCATATCTTCGTGAATCGTGAACCGATTTTCAAAATTTTTTTTTGAATCGAACAGGTATAACCCCTAGATGGTCCCATTGTCACCAAGTCGGGATCTGATGATGGGATCCTGGAGAAATCGAGGGAACTCTTCAACTATTATAGGCACACTTATAGTGATTTCACTATTTTTTACAGCAACTCGGCCACTTCCTCTTGGAATAGCGGATCCTAAGTGAAGTCGGTTCTTTTTTTGTTTCAAATTATTAGATTGTCTCTTTTTCATACAAACTAAATAGTATTTTCAATGTATGTTAAAATCCATCCAATTGACATTGCTTGTCAGTCTTGTCACCCTACAGACGTAATCAATGTTGAAATACATTGCGTGTTCGAATAAACTTTAAAGTGTACTAAAAATCAAACTATACGTTATTTTTAAAAGTTGCCGAACAAAAGCCGGTTTGAGGAGTAAAATCTACGTTTTAATTTATTGCTCCTACTACAGGAAACAGCCGGTATATTTAACAGAATTTACAAATAATAAGATAAAACAAACAAACCATAATCCATCAGAACTCAACTCAGCTAAGTTACACCAGATATTTGCTCGCTAGGCCGAGCGGTAAGCCTACAAGTTCGCTAAGCCTTTGTACACATGACCCGCTGCTCAACCCTTGACTCAGCCTGACGTCTGAGATTGCGGCCCTATCGTGGACGAGAACAAGTATTAACATGTTGAGGTATTAATTGGGAAACTGTTTACAAATAAATATAATAAGGCTCTCTACATGTGTAATATAATGTTATAATTATTCAACTCTTAAAGTGTTATATTGCATACTCTGTAGCCTTCCAAAATTGTTTTGCCTGTAGTTTGTTTGATATTTGCATGTTTGTAATTTTACATACTTATAATGTATCTTAGTTTTTTTTAATTGTTAAATTCAATCGTACTTCCAACTGAGCAACAGAAATGTTCCTACTTATTTGTGGAAACTGTTTGCCTTCTGTATGTATCATCTGATTGACTATTTGTATTGTATTTGCCTGTTTGTTTCCCAAAGGTTTGAATAAATAAATAAATACAGACGTAAGCGACTGGTATTTTTAATACATTGCGGTTTTTGATCCATCGATTGATTTCGTTGCTCCTACCTAAACGGCAATGTCTCGAAATCACGCGCGAGTCTTGTATCAAAATTGCGCCGATTGGAGAGGCCATAAAATTATATAAAACGATTTTTAGGAGTCATACACCTATTTATATCTTATTCCTGAGATGGGAGAAAGGCGGCTCGAAATCTCAGGAATAAGATATAAATAAATAGCTGTTTTGTGAAGAAAACCATATTTTTCAAGCCAGGCAAAGATGTAGCACGTGACGGTATTAATCTTTATTTTATTACGGATTTATGTTTTAAATGATCTTCTTTTGACATCTTTTGATGACATTTCAACAAAAAAATTATTACCGTTATGCCACTGAAACTTTTGACCTAATACTGTATTGTTGATAAGTAATTCCTTTTTATATGTTTTGATATGAACGTGATTACGATAACAAGACAAGTCATACATAGTTCACTTGTTCAATATCGAAATAAAAAGGCTTCTAGATTGGATAACATCGATAAGTTATAATTAAGACTTGGTTTTTAAGGGGTTTTGAAAAATTATAGGTTTTTTCAAACGCTCTAGTGACTAAACGGGAAACGGGACTGAATTTATTTTCGAATATATATTATTAGACTATATACTCTTGTTTTTGGCACAAGCCGAAACACGATTATTGAAAGTTGCCTCGATGGATATTAAAAACCGAAGTTGGGTCTTTTTTCCCCTTATTTTTCTTAGCTTACGTAAACTATAAGAGATTAAGCAATATAACCGAGTTAAAAATATGGTATTCTGGTTTATCTAAAAAGTCACAGAAGCAAAATTAGACAAAACTTTATAGATTCGCTTATAAATCGTAGTTTGGTCAAAAGGTGATCCTTAAGAGCACTGCATCTCTTTCTTTCGTGCACGGGAGCCATAAAGGTGTCTCTAACGCATGGGCGTGGCTTGTCCGAATCGAGGAATGGCCTTAACACCCACTTACTTACCTATTTATTTTGCGCCTATGAGATGCACTTTGAATAGTCTCAAGTTAGTATTTTAAAAATAACATAAGCATTTCGGAAGTTTGAATGTCTCATACTCTTGATCAGGTTAATATTTATGAAGTAACGTTTATCCGTTAAAGATAATATAAGATAAGATAATTGAACATGAAATAGAATATTTTTATTTACCGTGTAAGCGCTTTGGTCTTTACTACAAAGCTTATGTGTGAGAATAAACGAAATTGAATAGTAAGTATTAAACATTTATTAAGGTCTTAATAGTGTTTATCATAGGATGAATTCATACTTAACCTAATCTGGTGTGCTAAGAGATTAACTGGAATTACTATTTAATATTTAAGGTAGACCTAATAATGACATCCAGTTGTTATCTGTATTGCTATAGGCCGAGCCACATCGGCTGCGTAATTACGTTATATAATATTTGTATTATATATTTACATTTGTAAGAATTAGGAACATTTTTGAATATTTTTAATGTTCACGGACTGAAATTAGACTTGGATGTCAAATTGACTAAAATTATGTACACACCGATATGTTATAAGGAATGGGATACATAATCAGCTAAATCAAAAAACACCAAATCGAATGCAGAACCTCCTTCGGTTAAAAATGCCTTACAATAGTGCTGTAAGAACAACTCGTATCTATAGCAGTTTCTTTGGTCAGTTTAATAGACTTCAGTCAGTAATAAGACTGGCCGGTTACAAATTTTCAAGAGCCATATTTTCGGTAAATCTTGTTTGAGAGTGTAACACCGGTTCAAAAATGCATGGGCAATTCATGAATGAATTCATTGATAAATTGGTCATGCAATTATGAACCCGATGGTACCTGTACCACATATTATATAACACAATCGGTGTACTAATAAAAATACCTACCTGTAAAACTTATAAGTACGTTGCGATGACTTATTTAATTATGCGTCGCAATCCATGTTCGCTAACGGAATTATAAAATTACGAGTGCGTATAGCACGGCAGATAGCAAAATAAGCCACCATCATACCAAATCCAGAGATAAGGCCCAATATTAACCAGACGAGGGGCTCAAGCGCCCGTCCTACTAATCTATATTAAAACCGACTACCCTAGGAGACGGGGGCAAACGCCGGCGAGGTTAAATAGAATAGAAATCTCACAAATTAATTGGTTCCGTGAGATCCTTTGACGCTTTTGAGTAACAAAATTATACAGGCTCATCTCGATAGAAACAAATATGTATATATACGTAGCTATTTATATCTCAGATTACAATTTGGGGCTAGGAAACCATGCCTTCGATTATGTAATTTTAGGTCGATAGATGTGTACATACTCGTACTTATTTGAAGTGATATAAGGATTCTGTTTATGTTATTATATATCAACTTTGATTTAACAAAACCAAAACAAACAAAAACCAGTACCTTAGTGCAAATTTATATTTCTGGAATGGGTTGTATTAACTCAAGATTTTTAGAATTATTTTTAACCGACCTGCACACGCAGGTAGTTTGTTTCAGGTTGTCAACTGTTATATTTATTGGCTGGCGAGATCTGCAGATCGACTAACTAATGAGGTTATAATAACCAATTTTTTTTTGTAAAATTAATTTACATTCAATTTACTAGTAAACTTAAAAAGTATAACCAGCACTAACTACGAGTATGTCTAAGCTGAACTAAACCTTAACTGATCAAATTCTAAACATTAAAAAAACTCATAGCCAAGAAAGTTGTAAGACTTCCCAGGCTCGGTACTTATACCGCTCGAGGTTGCAATATTTAATTAATTAATATAATGACTACAAATTTTCCTGGCCGCACCCACTTAATCTGCTGAACCGACTGCCAACAAGTTGATTCTATTTTCCACAATTTCATTATTCCCATTCACCCGGAAAACGGACCATGACGTCAATGGCGTTGCAAACAGAGTGACAGTAATTATAATTAAAACCAGTTTAATTAATATAATTACCGTTCTTTGACATCTGTCGGCGTCGTTTTGGAAAATATCTTGCTTTGATCATGAAGACAGGGAACATACTCATAATAAGTTACTTTCCTGGCGAGTTAAATCAGCTACTCTTTTTGAAATGTCAATACAATATTTTACAATAAAGTCTTGAAACAAGAGATTGTGAAGTAGTCTTGAGTTAGGTTTCCTTGTTTTTTTATAATTTTATTGTTTTATGTGTTACGCGTTCAACCATTGTTTTGGTCAACGCGTTTCAATGGTTTTGGTTACCTCGTGGATGTTTGTAAAGATTATACCTTCTATTTAGCTGCTAAAAGCAAAATCTTATGATGTGAGTTTTCTCATTTTATTTCACTTTGAAATTTTTACGATCTAGTTTACCTTAAAATAAAAATTTAGAACCCAAGTGTGGGTATCCATATGTATGTTTGTGTCTCCGGTCCACGCAATTGTTTATTTTTCTCACAGTTTTTTTACCTTAACGTAAATAGACGACACGTGAATAGACGTCAACATTCGAGAGTCATTAATAATGCTGCTCAAAGAGATAAATGCGGCTTTGTACAAATGTTATGTATTTTTGCTGTTGTATTTTTTATTTGTTGTACCATTGGGTTCTGAATTGCATCACCAGTTTATGAATGAATTCATTGATGAATTGGCCAAGCCATTCTGAAACCAAGTACAATAAAGTGCATTACTAAATACTACTACTTTTGCTTTTTGAAATGAAACAATAGTAGTTTTATCGAGCTTATTTGTAGGTAACTTACTTTACTTGTTATGTGAGCGTTTCTTTAAAAAAATCCACTTTTGGACATCGCAGTATTTGTAACCGACTTCAAAAAAGGAGGAGGTTCTCAATTCGACTGATTTCTTTTTATCATTATTTAATTTTTTATTTTTTTGGATGTATGTTACTCGATATCTCCGTGAATCGTGAACCGATTTTCACATTTTTTTTCAATCAAACGGGTATAACCCCTAGATGGTCCCATTGTCACCAAGTCGGGGTCTGATGATGGGATCCTGGAGAAATCGAGGGAACTCTTCAACTGTTATAGTGATTTCACTATTTTTTACAGCAACTCGGCCACTTCCTCTTGGAATAGCGGATCCTAAGTGAAGTCGGTTCTTTTTTTGTTTAAAATTATTTGTAAAAAAATTATGATATTTTTACTCAGAATCATGAGCTCTTTCCATTCCAAAAGAAAAAAGTGTCCCAAAAATTCAATACATTCGACAATTCGTGATTCTTAGTAGAAAACAAAAAATGTAAAAAAAAATTAAAAAGTGTCAATTTTTTGAGAAACGATCCTCAAGTATTTCGGTAACTGCACATTTAAAAAAAACAGTCTACGGTTTTTCATTTATCTAACATTCGTGCAGTCGGTAGAATCTATTGTGTGTACTCGCTCTATCACAAAAATATAGAAAATAGCATCTACCTTATTATTTTCCAATAGCCCAATCAACGGAAACATACCTTCAGAAGACTCGGGAAATGGCAAAACGAAAAACATCATCAGTTCGAGACAAAAGAGGAAATTGGTTCAATTTTCCTTTTTCTCTAAACGACAGGGAACAATGCCTCGTTATTTGAACTCTCGACAGATGGCGCTTCAGTGTCAGTTAACGAATGTATTTGATAGAGGCCTAGTAACCATGACAACACAGATCACTTGCACACTAGAACAAAAAGGGTATCATCATTTTCATTTTTTAAAATCACTTTTATTTAGCTACCGCCAAATAATCGACAGACCAATTATTAGTACTCAATCAGAAGAGGTAAAATATTCGCTACCGAAGTTCCACTTCACTGTCTATATTTTTTTCAATCTAGGATCACCTCAATGATAGTATACTATTGTATGTAGAATAGAGTATCTAATTGTTTATAAGGAAAGGTAAAATCAATGTGTTAAATTTCTAGTATTTAAGTATTTTAAATAGTC
Organism: Pammene fasciana; assembly: GCA_911728535.1. Taxonomy (NCBI): domain Eukaryota; kingdom Metazoa; phylum Arthropoda; class Insecta; order Lepidoptera; family Tortricidae; genus Pammene; species Pammene fasciana. Next base: position 18,318,571 of record OU452276.1, on the reverse strand, counting down.
AAAACTCTGAAAGAACTCTAAAATCTTTTACTTTGTTTAGAGGGGGTTATTAAAACTTTATATTTAATATTTGTAGTTTAAAAAAAAACATGGATGTCAAAAAAAAAAAAATTTAGTTCTTTTGGATTGTTGGCAAAATAATTTGTATAGTCTTGACACTTACCCCAAATAGGTGAGGCTAAACTGTAACTTTTTTAGATAATCAAAAAGAAACTCTTATTCGGTTTTTGATACCGTAAATGCGGAATATATGAAAAGTCATCTGAGGCGTAAGAATACATAAGTATTGACGTATGAGACTCACAAGTTTACGCGTAAGAAGTTGGCGCGGAGTCAAAGCAAGTTCAAACACGGTCATTTCTAGGTCAAACGTTTACGCTAGTCCTTTAAGTAACGGCCTCCTAGCCTAGTTGGTATTGACACTGCCTATGAAGTAGGAGGGTTCGACTCCTTGTAAGGCCATTTATTTGTGTATTTATCACAGATATTTGTTCCTGAGTTATAGATGTTTTCTATGTATTTAAGTATTTATGTATATCTTTCTATTATATATTTATTTATTTATTTATTTAAACTTTATTGCACAAAATACAATGTGAATTAAGTAAAAATGGCGGACTTAATGCCTAAAGGCATTCTCTACCAGATATATATCGTCGCCTAGTACCCACAACACAAACCTTGTTGAGATTACTGTGGGACTAGGTTGATTTGTGTAAGATTGTCCTAATTAATATTTATTTATTATATTCATTTATATAAATAAAGAAGGTGGTCTGTTAGATCAGTAACACATCTTCGAATAAATAAAAATACACATTCATAATTAAAATTTATGACGCCGGGCTGTACCAAGCATGTTTCGCGCAACGGTAGCACCACAGTAGGTCGCCCCTTATTTCGTCATGTCTAATCATGTCTCATTCGGTCGCGTCACTCGCGTCGTCAGTTATTTTTGCCCGCGACCCGCCCAGTTTTTTGTTCGAAGTTGGAGTACTCATTGAAATAGGTGTAACCTGCCTTAATTTACATTGAGAAATTGAATAATATACATTGAAAAATGCGCATGATAATGATCTGATATCATGATCTGTATAAGAATAAATTTAACACCCTGATATATTTTCACTTCAATTCGCATCATTAATAAAAAAAACACTCAAACATTTTGATAGGTACCTATGTAACAAGCGTTTGGCTGTATTTCCACTAGACATGAGCGAAGACGTGTTGCGACTAATGTGTTTTTGAAAACCAATAGAATCACTTCATTTGTTTATTCTCGCACAACCCTGCTCTAGGATTAGTTCTTAACAAACACATTCTCAACGCATTCTCACTCATCTCTGGTAGGAACGCGGCCTTACGCTCCATCGTGGATCGAAGAAGTGCTCCAGAGACAACCTATCAAGGAGTCCGGTTCTCCACAAAGCCGAACAGAAGACCGCTGAAGAGAGCCCAGCTCTGACACAGCACCCCTCACTTTCCAACCAAAAGTGTGGAAGACCCGAGATCGAGAAGTGTCAGCTAGCCGACTTTTAACATATTTCATCATCCTTAGCATCTTGCAAATATGTATGTATCGCAATACGTAAATACAATTTTACATAAGTAGTCCGCCTCAAACTGAGATCTCGAAATTTACTAGCAAACGAGTTGACTGACCATCATGACAAAATCTTTATTAAGATCATTTTTGCGACTTCTAGCTTCATAATCCTCCTCATAGTAGCACTCTCAAATAATATTTATCTCTGCTACAACCACAACAAATTTCATAAAATCAAAATAACGTTACTAAAGCTATCGTGGAACAAACTTTCTAAAACAAAATTCCATCGAAATCTCAAAGCCAGTAATCCCTAGAGCTGAAACACGCGTACACTCAAGAAAGACAGAAATACACGCACCGCGACTAATTTGGAGACGCGTTTCAAGATGGCTGATAGCATACCGTAGCCAGCCTACATAATTTAGTCGGTTTCTTTGTTGCCCTTCACAGAACCCGCTGGAGGGTAACCTCAGATCAAGAATTTTAAGTATTATTTTTCATGAGAGTACCTTTTCTAACAAAATGTTACGTGTAATAGATTGTAGGATACTATTTATTATTTACACAAAACAACAGGAGAATAAAACTGTAAAATATTGTACTTCACTGTGAAGGGTTATGTCCTCGTAATTTTGACGAAAATGTTCACTTTTACAGCATAAAACGGAACAAAATACCATTGTTTTCCTTAGCCGACCCAGATCAGGTTTTCTCGAAGTAATCACATGAATTTCTTAAAGAAAACGCTAAGTTTATCTGTTACTGTGAGACTATGACAAGGACTAACGAGAATATACCCAAGTGCCTTCTCTGTCATACCTTTTGAAAATTTACTAAGACCACCCCATTCAATCTTGGTATTATTATTACCATAACAGGTATATGGCTAGTATGTCTATGAATCCTATGATGGAAATGCACGGACGTTCCAGTAGCCAGCAAGCAGTTGCGTTATATCAGAAGTTATCGTAAGAACTTCACTCGTTCGATTAAAAAAATAGTATCAACTTGATACTATTGATACTATCAAAGAAATCGTTTTAATACGTATTATTATTATACAACAATGGTTTTAATGGGTTTGGTAAAACTAGGAATTAAATGAGCGATGCTTATCATCAATATCATCATTTATCCATTGACGGAAGCAATGACATTAATTGAGTTATGTCATAAGTGTTTAGATGTCGACTATGGTTCTATTTTAGTAACATATATGATGACATATTTTTCATGGTGGGTACACGGAAATAAAAGCTTCCGGGATATTCTCAATCCAAGACATTATTATTATCTTGGAAATATTTTTTATGAAATAGGAATAAAACCACGTTTTCTTAAAATGGAAATACAAAAATGTATTGTTTCAAGAGTGTATTGAGTAAATAAGAGAGATTCTACTTTAATCAAGTATTATCTTAGGTAAAAGAAAACTAGAAAATCTGTAAGAATATATTCGCTTCGTTATATTTAAAACTTTATTTTATTTTCGTTAAAGGAAATAAATACTTGTCAAGAGGAAATATTTTCAAGATAATAAAATAATGTCTTAGATTGAGAATATCCCGGAAGATTTTTTTTCCGTGTAGTTATAGGCGTCAATTTATTCCTACAGGGTGGCACTTTAATATGATATTTGCTAAAGGTATAGTGTTATCTAATATTTTTTAATCAATTTATAATAATTTTAAAGGTAGGTCAAGTAAAACCAAAAGACATCAAAAATTAAACGTTTTGTTATAAGTGACAACCCTGCTGTTTTAAAGTTAATATTAACATTATTATTTTTACGTGTTTTTAAAGTGGTGCATTCCACTCAAACAATAGTTACAAAAAGATGTTTGAAGGCATTGAAAATTTCGTCAGCTTAGTAACTGAACCCATAGCTTAATTGGTAAAGCGATCGAGCCCCGGCAAGGCGTATCGATGTAGGGTTCGAGTCCCACTGGGTTGATTATTTTTTCAATGTTTTCAAAGTTTGTATTTGATTAAATAACAAATAAATATTAACATTTGCCCATGGCAAGTTGTCATTTTTTTTGCAGTGACGTGACGTCACTGCCCGAACAACTTGTTACTAGGGTTGAAGCAGACGGATTTTTGCACTAAAGTTCAAGAAACTTTAACTCGTAAACGGTAGAGAATATTAACATAGTTCATTAGTTAAAAATAATGCTCTTAGGGTGAACTATTCCCCGTTTTTGTAAAAGCTCTTCGTTCTGTTCCACGCCGTATACTAAATTTTTTAGGTACTGTAAGTATTAGTAGTAGGTATTTTATACAATCGTGACAGTTTTTCAGTCGAGTAGGTGCCGTGATTAGGTCACGAAGCTTGCCGAGTGAGCTGGAGATTAAAACACATAATAATGTCGCTATTGTACAATAATGTACTATATATAACACTTTTCCTGCGTGTGTTCAATCTGACCACAATACATTTTGGCTCTACAATTTCGATTCTACATGTATCTCTGTTGTATGGTTTTTCACAATCAACGGTGCGGCAGGAAGGGTAACGATAGCTTTAACTGCACGAGCGCGGTGTTTGTTTTTCAAGTCAGGGAAAGTTGTGCATCGTAGGCAAAGTTGTAGCATGTGACGGTAAGCTGAGTATTTTTTAATAAATATTAAAAGTCGATTAGGCCAAATTCCTCGCGTTCATTGAAAAATATACGCTAGTAGTTCAATATACAGTCTTAATTTCAAGTAAGTCGAGGAGTACAAAATAAAATGCTAATATTTTCAACAAAAAAGCTAAGGCATGTTTTTCACAAAATAAAATTCAGCTTCATTTAACTTAAAGGTCGGCTTTCAGTTTTAATAAGCACGCTAGTTCCAAGATAAAGGTAAGTTGCTTCCAAGGCTATTGTTGGCTCGATTGTACTCAACATTACCTTTACTTATTACGCTACTACGGCTCCGGTTAATAGCTTTCATAGTTGACCTATTAGAGGTAGGCACAAGACAAATATTTTCATTGTGTTTATCTATCTACTCATGTTTTAGCTTTGAGGGTTTTATAGTTTTTCCTCGACAATAATGGAGTCGAAAGGCAACAGCATATTACAATATTTACAAACGTTTATTAGTTGGTTTAAGATTTTCGGGGTTCCTATGTGGGTTCTATGGATCCAAAACTATGATTAACATGATCAAACATTCTAATATAGTTACATTCGGCCCCTCAGAACGATGAGCCGGATTTTTTATGCATTTTTATGCACTCAGCAGAATGTAATAATGGAAATATTCACCATTTTCAATACAACTTAGATACATAATTTTTCCTGAACTGTTTAGACTACAGAGTAGGTAGGTATATTCAGCAACAGATATAACTAAGCGGTGAGGTGTTCAATTATTTTGGCCCAACTTTTTTTTAAGACAATAAAGGCTTGTAAACGTTTTAAATGAAAACCAGAAAATATAACGATTTCGCTCACGTCTATTTAGTCACTACGCATAACATGTTTCGGAGAGCATAGATCTCCATCTTCAAGTACTACGAGTGCTACTTGAATCGGTCCGTAGCTCGCTACTGTGACGCGCGCTACCGACGCGCATGGTAACTAAACAGACATGAGTAAAACCTTTATATTTCTCAGCGAGTGAAGGTAATTTTCGTAACTTCACCAAACAGCTATATCCGTTTCTGGCTAAAGATAGTCGAAAATAGAAAAAGGAGATGTATAACATCAACGGCACAAAAGCAATAGCAATATCAATGTCTCATCTTCGCTCGGCTTCACATTTGGGCTTAAAACCTCAGGTACAATTCCATTCTCGTCCGACCATCACAAAACATCCAGGTCGTACCAAAATCCGGCCCTTCTCACCCTTTTCAGGGTGACTAAGTACTGCGCCTTGAATATTACACACCCACCGAACATTACAATGCTCCACTGGATTATTCTGAACAACAAAGCCGCTGAATAATTGATTATTCGCAACTTCAAGAAACGTCAAGGCGATAGTTAATGATTCGATGATGGAGGAGGATAATAGTTCGCTAATAGTTCCTAAAGCTGCCTCTATTGTACTCAGGGCGTCTTGCTATGTCGCTTACAAGATACTCTGATGTGTCTGGGACATCTGGGTGGATTTCTTTTGAAATCTTTCCTTAATTTATGTTTTCGTAGAAATTCCTTCTTGTGGTTTCTTTACAATTTAATTTTGAGTGAAATTTAACTGATTATAAAAGTATATTGAGTTATTATGCGTAGTATATTTGAATGGATTTTTCTTTACTCCTACACGAAAAAACGACATAATATCTTCTGTATAAAAAGTCTATCATTGGTTAGAAATTATAAGCAATTTATTGATACCATCAATGAGTTTCAAGTAAACAAAACCACAGCTATATAGAATTTATTATAAAAGTAAAAAGTTCGAAATCCATAAAATCTGTCAAATTCAATTTTAACAGCTATAATCCAACGTGAATTATCTCCTCACAGATGATACCAATCCCTTAATTTTCTTAACTCGTATCTCTGCAAGCCGTGTCATTGGAATATCAACATTATGCCGCAAGAATTTGGTTTGAGTTTACAAACCAAGTGGTAATTAATATTAAACCCTTGTATAGTATATAAGACTTCGAAAGATTAGCGTTTATTTCCCTAGTGATTATCACAGTCCCTTTTCCTTTCAAAAATATTTTTACAAAATTGTCGACTCAATTTAAAACAGGGATTTATATTGTTATTAACTTATTAAGCACTTTCTTGTTTCCTGTTCAAGATTACTTATAGATTAACAATGGTGAAATATTTTACTTTCTTATTTAAATTTAAAGGCTTCTTACGTCTCATTTTTCCTGCAGGATACCGTAATGCGGGTGACAGAGATGCAAATATCGCTTAAAGTGTCTGACGTATTGCAGCATCGCGCATTCTTAAAACTGTGCCCTCATTAAGGGCTTTGTGTTTCCTAATAAACGCATCAATTTCTGTATAATTCCTCATGTTATGTTGCAATTCTACTAATTTATAATTCCGCAACTTATGATCTATGTGACACAGTTTTAAATTATCTTACTTTTGGCTTCGGAATCGGGCTTCTTAAACGGTTTTTTTTTCGTTTTTTGGGAAATACAATCCGCTCAATGAGGGCGCCACTGAACCCTCGACACAGTCTTAAGATAAACTTTTTCTAAAGTAGATATGTGCCCTCTATTGAAATGAAAGGGAATTCAGGTTACCATCTAGGTTTCCAGGATTTAAATGTTTTTTTAATGCGCAACTAGGTAAGACAAATAATTTTAGAGTTAATACAATAAATACCTAGAATTTGAAATCTGTACTAAATAGCCTTCTCGCCTCAAAAATTAATATATATGTAAAATTTTCATTTTAAATACGTCTTAAATATAAAAAAATGGACGACCCCTTTTTCTATATGACAACCTTTTCCTGAGTGTAAAAAATACGTTTCTGAAACCCGCATAAAAATCGGTTCAACCAAACGCGAGATAATCGCGAACAAACATACATACAAACATACAAACAAACATATAGGTAAAACTGAGAACCTCCTTTTTTAAGTCGGTTAAACATAGGCCAACGACATCTGAAGTATTCTGGAGGCATCTCATTGTCGTGAACAGCTTTCCATCTTGACCCAATTTCCGGCTAAATCTTAGTATTTATACCTACACAGTTTTTCTCTAACTACAGCCTTGGCCAGTGTTGAGCACTAATGCGATTTTCATACAAAACTGGAAAGTTTAGTCCATCGTTTCCATCTTTGTTTAAGTTATTTTGTCAATTAATTTAAACTAATAGGCATGTTTTGTTGAAGTTAGTAGTAACTGCATAGAATATTTGCAATATGTCGCACCGACTTAAATTTACATTTTTGGTACCTTCTGTTTTCATGTTTTTTAAACGTACCTTGAAAGTGTTATTAAGTGAAGTTTTCTATATTTATAAATAAAATATAACATTTACCGTTAACCGTACATTGTTAGGATAGGGAAATAATGCTTAACATCAAAATTGTAAACAAAAAACACCTATGCTCAACACTTCTGGCCAAGGCTGTATCTATTTCTTGGATAGAAAACAATACAAGGTACAACAAAATTGCGATTGGTTATTCACGTCTGAAAATTACACAATAGGTACAGTCAGCAGCAGAAGTATGTAGCTAGGGTGTTCAAATGACCTACACACGCTCTTATTCTCTTAAAAATGAAGTCGTGTCCAGCTAATTTTGAACACCCTACCCCCTCAGCTACTTTTGCTGCTGACTGTACGTTCACTCCATTACACTAGTAAAATGGCCCGGCCCAGTAATCGGCAATGTATTTACACCTTGCGAGTACTCGGTCGAGTGTACTGACTCGCCACTGTACTCGGTAGGTGTAACCAGGGCATGAGTCTAGATACGCCACGAAAGTTTAAATTGAATATTTTAACCGTATGCAAAGTAACAATAACATTGTGATTGGTTGTTACGATAGGGTAAAACTACCCTATCGTAATTCAAAACGAAGGAAACGACCCGCGATTCCTGCGCAAACATCCTTAAATGAAAAGACTAAAATATTAAAATGGCTGACTCAGCAAACAACCAATAGCTTTCCATTAGATTCAGTGTTTTCAATCACAGACCACCTTCACTAATAGATGGAGCATATCAGACAACGTTCTGTCGGTCGCCAATGTCACCATAAATAAGTTTGCCTTTTTTTATGAAACTATTAGCAAACGAGCAGACGAGCCGCCTGATGGGAAGCGGTCAACGCCGCCCATGGACATAAGCAACATCAAGGGAGCCGCTTATGCGTTGCCGACCTTTGAGAGCCCTGTACGCCCGCTTCTTGAAGAATCCCATGTCAAATTGTACGTACACGTTTTTTTAAATTGTCTCGTATAGGTGTCAACTATTGGGTAGTATAGTGTTAAACACAATGATACCTTAAATAATGTAGGATATCACTTAAATTATGCTGTGAAAATCGTAGATTCGTAAATTAAGTTGCACCTAATTATTAAAAAGCGTTGGTAGCCTGACGGTAACGACGTCTGACTTTCAATCCGAAGGTCCCGGGTTCAAACCCCGGCTCGTACCAATGAGTTTTTCGGAACTTATGTACGAAATATAATTTGATATTTACCAATCGCTATACGGTGAAGGAAAACATCGTGAGGAAACCTGCATACATCCGCGGAGAAATTCAAAGGTGTATGTGAAGTTCCCAACCCGCTTTGGGCCAGCGTGGGGACTATAGCCTGATCCCTCTCGTGCATGAGAGGAGGGCTGTGCCCAGCAGTGGGACGTATAGAGGCTAACATATTATTATATTATTATTAACCTTTCGTTCTTTGTACGTACAGTAGCAAAAGTAGCTAAGCGGGTAGGGTGTTCAAAATGAGCTAGACACGACTTTATTATTAAGAGAATAAGAGCGTGTGTAGGTAGAGCATTTTGAACACCCTACCCGCTTAGCTACTTCTGCTGCTGACTGTACTGTCGACGTCAAAAATATGTTTACACTTTTTCACCTTACTCCTTTGTAATAAGGTGCAAAAGTTTAAACATAACTTTAACATCGACTGTACGCTTCACAATGCGTTGTCTATCTTGTGTTCTCAACTCGTCAACACTAACAATCCGTTAATGCAAACTTTGTATTGGTGGACGCTTTACATTTCAGATTTAGCAATTATCGAAAATCAAACTGCGACAATCGGTTTGCTGCAATATTACTAAAAGCAGTACGGCTTCCATGAGTTTGACATCGATATTTTTCGTTAACGCGTAACGAATTTTCTTTCTGTGCATCTCGTTTACACTAATATCACGTCAATGTCAGAACTCATGGTGAGCGTACAGAGCTCTCTGCGTGATTTCGTCAGGTACAGTAGCGCCCAAGGTACTCAAAAATATCAGATATCTGTGACCACCTTGACCACTCTGATATATCTGCGAGTGACTGAACAACTAGATACTGTGCATTCACATACCGACATTGTTGGCCAATAATTACGAGCCTGCTTGTACGAAATAAATATATAATTATAACCATGATACTGTTAAAGATCAATTTAATTGCTAAACGTTTTGTAATAATTCGTCATTTCCCATAACTTTATTTAAGCTTTCATGGGTGTCATAAGCGTCACATGAAATCTACAATGTAAGCTTGTCAGCCTCATAACTTTAATGGCATCTCCGATTTAAAGATCTGTGTAAATTCAGCTCCTAAATGGCTCGTTCGTGATAATTCAGTTAATTGTATGCTTAGTAGCTACGATTGCTATAAAACAAACATGGTAGAAACAAATAACCCTATTAACTTTAACTATTTTATGAGCAAAACGTGTTCCATCCCAAACGGGGAAAAATTTGCTCCTGAAATGCACTATGTAATAACCCGTTCAGTGCTAATGACGACACGTTGTCGTCACGGCTCTACGAAGCATGTTCGCTACATAGCGGGAAACCCATGTTATCGGCTTTTCTACAATGTTATAATGTGAGTTAATAATAAATATAAATAAGTAGATAATATTAAAGAGATCAGAGAAATTTAATCAAATATACAAGGTGCCTTCTAAATCGTAATACTAGATAATCAAACCTGAATCTATTAATGATTTTGATCAACTTTTACTATGGGAGCAACTTTGTAAAAAAAAAATTAGCTGTTCCATAGAAAAGGTTAAGGATACGTAGACGAAAATGTATGACAAAATTTATTTTCTTTGGAAATTTACAAAGTTGAGCCCATAGTAAAAGTTGATCAAAATCATTAATAGATTCAGGTTTGATTATCTTGTATTACGATATAGAAGTCACCCAGTATATGATAGTGTGGGTAGTTAATATGTAAAAATTACACATATAAATTTGGGTTTAAACCATCCAAATATATTAAAAATGAAAAAGTGATGAGCCAGATTTTTTCCGTTTGACGTTGACGGGTTCCAATTGAAGAGATTAAACTATGTTTTAGTATAAATCAAAGTAGTTTTGTGGAAAACTCGTGAAAACGGAAAACTGTAAACGTAAATATCCCACACATTTACCTTGAACGATAAACTGATGATCCGTTTAAATAACATTTGGAAAAATACGTGGGTGCTCACGAAAATTAAGCTGTCAATTCCGTCAGCAGGGGCTTTCGATAATATTCATGTGTGGGAAAAAACGCGGAAAAATCTCAATATAATCTTCTTGTATCCTTGATAAAGTAAATACACATGTAACAACACAATGCAAGTAATCTTGCGAATCTCTCAAAGAAGAAAAATATATCAGGAAAATACGCTTAAAAAAAACAAGTAACGTTTGTGAGATTTACCTTCATACCGTGCGTATAAACATGTGCTAAAATAAACGTTTTCATCTAAAATTTTAATTTTTCCTAGTTACCTACATACATTTATAATTACTCTTGAAAATGCGTCTTTGCTTTTACTTAATGACTAAATGACTGGCCTTTAGTCCGTTTTCATAATTGAAGTTTCGTAATCGGCTACGTAAGAGGAATTATTTTTACTGTTTCATAATTAATTATCAAAGAAGAATTTATGAATATGTTAATAGCGAAGGATACACGCACAGAGTGGTTTATATTTTTTATATATAAAACATTTTCACTAATAGTGAAACAATATTTAGAGATCTATCAAGGCTCGGCTACGAGTATAACCTATACTCTAAACTGGAGTTGCAGGCGTCCTAAGGCTATGGTGACCACTTACCATTAGGCAGATAAATAGTATGTTTGTTTGCAACAACGTTATACAAAAATAAAACTATAATTACAACCAAAAACTTTCTTAGCATTCATGCAATCTAAGAACAGGCCTTGAGCTTAAGAGTCGCCTGCTCGCGTTCCCATACAAACGTAGTTCAGCTCTCATTTTAAAACAACATGCTTTAGAACTATGAAATTTGGCATGGGCATTCTAGTAGTACAGATCTAGGTTGGACATTCGTTTTCGTTGCTAAAAATTGCAATACAAAGAAAATACAGCAAGTTACAGATATACATACAAAACTTATTTTTGCTTTATTTTTTTTGTATTACAATTTTTAGTAACGAAATCAAATGTCCGACCTAGATCTGTACTACTAGAATACCCATGCCAAATTTCATGGTTCTAAAGCATGTCGTTTAAAGAGAGCTGAACTACGTTTGTATGGGAACGCGAGTTCACGCGAGCGTCCTGGCGACTCTTAATGGGCAGGGTCACTACTGACCGACTAGGCTAGGAGGCTGTAAAAAAATTATAGCTTCTAAAATTAGCTCATATTAAGTGCCCTAATGGACACCAAGAGAATTAATTACTAACGAGCCCTAATATTGTAATATCGAGATCCATTACCTACCTTGTAGTTATACGATCTTAAGTGAAAATTCCTCCATATATGGACGAGTTTAGTGAATGAGTCACTTTGTCGGTTTTCATAAACTCTTCATTCTTTCAAATAACCAACGCTTACAATAAGCGTATATTGTTTAATTTTAGGAAGTAGCTGTACCTACTAATAATTTTATATCGATAAAGTGGAACCTTTTTCATAGACTGACACATAAACATATACAAAGAAATTCTAGATTATCTTAGGAGTACTGTTTTTTTAAACCCGTGCCTTGTAAAAGATACTATATCTTTAAATAAACTTCAATCTAGGTACAGATTTTAGTTTGCAGATATCAGAGACTAAGAGAAGGCCAAAAGACAACCCATCGTCATCAAGAAGCAGGATGTGGCCTATTTAAATAAGGAGATGTGTATTATAATAGTTTATGCAACAGTTGTATAAGAGGGGTCAAAAAAGGTCAGTGGCGTGGGTAACAATTTGAGCCGAAGGCGCAGCCGGAGGCGAAATTTGTTAAGAAAAACGCCACGAACATTTTTTTACCTACTTATACGACGTTGCATACAATACTTTTTCTACGACTACACTTAATACACACTACATAAAATCCGAAATTGAACACAACGTGGATATTACAGTAATTTTGTTACATAATCAACTAATTCAACAGTAATTTAAGTTTCACCTTTTAAAACACAATATTTCAAGAAGAATACTAACACAAACAGTCGTTATTTAATCAATTATCAAATCAGAGCAACGCAGATTAGTTAAAATCATGTTAAAATACATTATTTTTCAAAGTTTGCACTATTTACCCCCACAAACGAACGTAAAAACTACAAAGTATTTTTGTGGTTCTTTTAATTTTTTCTTTTTTAAAGTTTTTTTTTCTAAAATGCCGCGTTTATTTGGGTTTCTTAGGTTGGCAGTAATTTATTTTCTTCTAAAGTCATGACAGCAAGCAGTTCTATTTTGGCGCTTTTATAGAACAATACAAGTGCTATTTTGGGGAATAGACTAGATAGACTTTTCTTCGAGTATATTATCTATGTTGTTATATAGGTGACGACGAATGTATAAATGACAGATAAAAGTACGGGAGTAGAAAAAAAAAATTAAAAACTTACCGTCTTTTAGTACCTGTTTGCCTAAACATATATCCTGGTATAAATACACTTTTTCTATGAGCAAAAAACGTATTCCTATTATTTGACGAAAATTCATCGGTTGGCAAGTAGACAAATCTATCTAAAATCTATCAGAATTCAAGAAAAATATCCCGTAATAAATCAAGCATAGCACACTGTCAAAACCTTTTCTTGACAGGGGACTGATACCGCGGACCTAATGCTCCGGAAAGGTGGCCCGAAGAAGTTTTCGATCTAATCAACGCCAAAGTATCTTTGACAAAACATTGTGTGGGAAAATTGTAGGAACTATGTAGGAAGCTAATATTAGATGTCGTTAGCAGGTTGGGTGGCAATTATAGTTCTTGCGGTGTATCATGACACGTAATTAAGACTAGATCGGGTTATGTTTTATAGTTGGAGTTTATACTTAGAATTCACCTGTGAATTTCATTATTTATTTTCACATGGCTATAGAAACAAAACTAAATCTTTGATACATTTCGGATCTGTGACATTGTAATATTCCTTCTATTTAATTTTAATAGCCTAAATAGAAATAATTCCGCCGGGCTTTTGCTAGCGTGGGCGTGCCGGCGGCTTTGGAGCCACCCGGTTTGGCGCGCGACGATGGCAAGAGGCCCGATGGTATGACGCTCATACCGTGGCAATTTTGACGGCCTCTTGTCTGGGATGCCACGTGTGTGGATACCCTCGCACCGTCCCATTTGACCACAACATATCTGTCAGGGCGGGCGGAGCAGCATCGGCGGCGGACGCGTTGAAGCGGCGCAAATATGCTGGGCTCCGCATGGAGTTTTCTGCTTTTGCGGTGGAAACTCTTGGTCCGTGGGGTCCAGGCGCCCTCAAGCTGTTTAGTGAGCTGAAGAAGAGGTTGGTGGAGGCATCGGCGGACCGTAGGGCTGGCTCATTTCTCGGCCAAAGATTGGGCGCCATACAGCCAATGTTATGGGCACCCTTGACCAGGGCAGCGATTTGGGGGACATCTGGGGCTCGGGTATTAGGTTAGGTTACGGGCTTTTTGTAGTTTTTAAGTGGTTTTTGTTTTTGGTAATAGGGGTGATGACACATGTTGAATTATGCAATGAAATTTAGTTGATAGGATGCAAAATGATTAAAATATCCAAATAAAGTAAACATTAAAAAAATCTATTGAAAAATTAAAAAAAAGGCTTCACAGTTTCAAATTTTTTCGTTTTTGAAAGTACGAAATTTAAAAAACCAATGATACCATTCGATTTCTAACATTTTACTGTGAAATAAATTGTAAAGCAACCATATACATAAACGCAACATTTCACTGTAAAAATAGCAATTTCATAATTTTTCCATACTTTAAACAGGGCAAATATGAAGCCGTGACGTCAAGGCTTTATATCATTTTGTTAGGAGCGTTTTGAGAAACAAAAGCAAATCTCAGACTTTAAGTCTTTTTCCTGTTTTTTATGTTGATTTAAGGCAATTGGCCCCATATAGACATTTGATCCTCATAACAAAAAGAATCGATTGATACCATGCATGAAAAACATTCGTCTAGCCTATTGTATAGTATGTAAATATAAATTGTATTGTTAATGTGGTTCATGTAAATTGTGTGATTTTTATCAAAATAAATATTTTACATCTTATTACATTTTAATTGTATGGTTCGATTGAAATTTTTTGTTTCATAATTTTTAAAAGGTATTTAAAGGCTACCATTTACCTTATAAAAAGGTAGACATGTATTCATTTCAGCATAAATAAAATAAAATAAAAATAAAAATAATAAATCTAAAGCGATCTGTTTTTAAAATGAAACTGGATTTGAAAAAGAAATATAATAAATGGCCAAATTATTTTATAAACACAAGCTGTAAGCAAAACATCTAAAAATAATTCATAACAAAGCAAACTTCCTTAATTAAGTAAGTGATTAACGGAATTAAGTACGTTTAAGTAAACAACGACGCGCAGCTAACCACTTACTGGATTAATATTTTCCATTTTATTTTTATTTTATTTATTTGGAAAGCAAACAGAAATAAGTGAGCAAGAGATAAGATTTCTAGTACACAAATAAAACTTTCGCTTATTCCCTTAACAGCTCTCACTGGAACATATATCAACATAAGTAGGTATTGCTACACTTAACTTATTAACTACAGGTATGTATCGACTAATAACAATACTACGGGTGTTACAACCGATATAAAATAAGGGAAGTAATTATTTGATCAGCCGTTTTTAAAACTGATTCGCAAAAAAAATAGCCATTAAATCACTTGGTCAGCTTATAAAAATTTGGCTGGCAATAAATAAATATGGAGCTGCAATTCTTGTTCAGCAAAAACGTTATGGCAATAGCACAGTTGGCAGTGCAATTGGACCGGTGTTCCGAGAGGTCGCAAGTTCGAGTATTGCTCGACGCGGTGAATTTTTCCTTTCAATTATAAAAAAAATTGAAATATCGTTTGCAGACGTTTCTGCTTATAACAACAATTAATTAGTACGGGTTAGCGCATTGTTATCGATGTTATTCCAATATGACTTGGAACTTCGGTGCCGTTAATGTGTATATGCACTTACGGTAGATGTCGCTACACGTCTCCCTCTGACTAAGCAAAAAGGAGTAACAGATGGAAAGATTCACCGGGGTTGAGTAAGCGTCGATAGCACAGTTGGCAGTGCGATCGGACCGGTGTTCCGAGAGGTCGCAAGTTCGAGTCTTGCTCGACGCGGTGAATTTTTTCCATTTTTCCTTTCAATTATAAAAAAGGACCAACGATGTACGGTGTTACATTGAACCCTATTATAGCCTAGGTAGCACGGATGACGGCTGAATAGAGCGATCAAAAGCAGGTGAGCTACCAGAAAATCCATTAACTCGCTCCACTACTAAACTCATTCGAAAAAGCATCGCTCATGTAATAGGCGAGCGACGACAAGAATTTATGTTACGACCGGCAAGCGAGATATTAATGAGTCCGAAGTAATGTGATGACAGGAAGGGTGTTAGTACAGTTGATGTCAAAATATGTTTACACTTTTGGACCTTATTACAATGGGGTAAGGTGCAAAAGTGTGAACATATATTTGACGTCGACCGTACATACACATGTGTGTTTTTGTGATATTTCCCGTGACTAATTAACTCTTTGACCGCCAAAGACGTCAAATTACGCGTAAGAAAACCGAGCTCTAAGGTAAAATCCACAATTCCACGGACTGATTTGACAGCTCCTGGCATACAAAGCGATTGTCAAATGTATGAAAAGAGCTGTCAAATCAGTCCGCGGATTTATGAATTCTACCTTAAGCGCCAGCGCCTGATATCACGTCCTAAATATAAGGCGCTGTCGCTGAGGGCACGATCTTTCCGTCCGATGCTTGGCGTCAAACGGTTAAAGATAATAATTTATTTAATTTGAATAACGGAGATTATTTAACGGCTTCCAGCCTAGTGATTTCGGGTTCGAATCCTGGCCAGGTAATAAAAAACATGTGCGAAAAATATATTAACTTAAATCCTAACTTAATATACCCTTTCTAGGATAATTATGTGATGACGTAATAAAACGTAACCAAACGATGGGTACATAGCGTTTTTTTGTTAATTTGCGTCGAATAATTTTACAGAAAATCATAAGCGTATTATATAACGTGTGTTAGAGCAAAGCTTGGTTACATAGTAGCAGAAAACAGGCATATATTATTATGCTTATATCATATTAATTATCTTGCTTACCTACTCATTTCTATGTTAAAATAATAATGTGATGACATAATATAACATAGGTAACTCAACGATGGGTACATAACGTTTTTTTGTTATTTTGCGTCGAATAATTTTACAGAATATTATATAACGACATCGACAGAGTGTTATAGCAAAGCTTGGTTACATAGTAGCAGAAAACAGGCTTATATTATTATGCTTATATCATATTAATCATCTTACTTACCTACTCATTTCTATGTGAAAATAATGATGTGATGACATAATATAACGTAGGTAACTCAACGATGGGTGCATAACTTTTTTTTGTTAATTTGCGTCAAATAATTTTACAGAATATCATAAGCCTATTATGTAACGACAGATTGTCAGAGCAAAGCTTGGTTACATAGGACGAGAAAACAGGCTTATATTATTATGCTTATGTCATGATCATCTTGCCTACCTACTCGTAGTCTAAGACCTGTCGGAGCGTTCCATCGTTACCTAACCGACATTCAGACCCATTTTTGCAACTTTCCGAGCCTGGTTATTTTATGGCTTACCTTTTTTTAGTGTAATATTGTTATCATCATCGTCTTAAAGCTGCTTGTTTTCTTAATAAACTGTTTAATTTACTTTTACTATAATACGCAAGTCGACCAAGTAATTCGGAATTAAAGCAAATGTTACGTAACCGACTCGCATGCAAAATACGCCAATATTTTGTCCTACACGTAGACATTAACTTAAATAAAGAATTTTATCAAAAAAACTAGATGAAAAGCATACCATTTTCATCGAATGCTCCTGTCCCACTTGGGCTGAGATTCGTGTGTTTTATTCCAGCTTTATTAATTCACATATTGTTGTTTTATTCGCTTGTAACTAAATACATTTCATACTAATTAGTCTAACAAAAATCTCTCTTAAGGTGCATTCTTTATTCAATCTTTATTGTTATTTATGAGTAAATCTTTGTATAAGTAATTCACTAATATTAGCAGCCTTCACCGATGAAATAGCTCAAAATTATAGAATTACATCCTTCAAAGGAACCGAAGATGATAAGGCGCGAAGAATTAATTATGTTAACAGAATCAAATACGAAAAAAGAAAAACAAAACATAGCAATCCCTTTTTAAATCTCCCAGCAAACTATGTCCGCCGTGATTATGTCCACAAACTAGTCCACCATGTTATGAGTATTAGATCCAGTTCAATAGGATAATTTGATTTATCCTCAACGGCAATTGGAGACGCGGTGCGGACCGGACACCTAACGTAACCAGTGGACACATCTAATATAATCTACAAGTAACATTTGCACAACACAATTGTTACGCTTACAGAAATGGGATGACAAATCATACTTGAAAATTATTCAAAGTGTGATGAAATAGGCAAAGATTCAAAGTCAAGTGTCTTTTGAATTACTTATTGAAATAGAAATGATAATATGTGCGTGAATTATTAGTTTCTGGCTTGATGCGACTTAACAAAACTTCAAATGTGGTTTCAAGCCTTATAAACACTTCGATATTAACTTTAATAAAACTGTAATACATTAACTACGCAGTTTATTATATTATTAGTTAGCGCCTAAATCAGAAATATCGAAATTTGCTTGAACATTATTCCGATGCAACTTCAATACAATTCAAATTTTGGTTGATTATTTGTGTATGTTAGAGTTGTTTAAGATATATTGTGTTTTAATGTATTGCTCATATCATTTTAAATTAGAATACAGCACATGGTCACGCTATTGAATTTGTTACATAACAAATGTCGCTTTCCCACTCATAAATAAGAGTCTGTCTGGAAGAGATCGCTTTTAAGCGATAAGACCGCCTGTTGTTACCTAGTTTTAATTTTAATTATTGTTTGCTTATTTTTACTTTATGGTGCACAATCTATCTATACATATAATAAAGCTGAAGAGGGTCGAAAGTCTGTACATGGAAGATATTCGAAAAAAAATTGGCTGGGGATACTAAGAATCGATAACAGAACACGTTCCAACAGTTTTTAGAATTTTTGTCTGTTTATCTGTTTGTCTGTTTATCTGTTTGTCTGTTTATTTGACCGCGCATCACGTGAAAACGCATGAACGGATTTTGATGAAATTTTGTGTAAAGATAGCTTGAGTCACAGGAAAGGACATAGGATAGTTTTCATCCCGAAAATCAACCCTGGAGGGGGTGAAAAGGGGGTTGAAAGTTTGTATGGAGAATTTTTAACCGCTGAACCAATTTAGATGAAAATTAGTATGGAGATAATTTTAGTCCCGGGAAACGACATAGGATAGTTTTCATCCCAAAAGTCAACCTTAGAGGGGGTGAAAAGGGGGTTGGAAGTTTGTATGGCGAATTATTAACCGCTGAACCGACGATTAAGATGAAACTTGGTACACAGATAGTTTGAGTCCCGGAAATAATATACTATAGTTTATAGATATCCCGAAAATCAACCCTTTAGGGGATAAAAACGAGGTTGAAAGTTTGTATCGGGAATCAATAACCGTTGAACGCTGGAGATAGTTTGAGTTCTGGGGAAGGATATACAATAGTTGATATCCAGAATTCATTACTTAACGGGGGATTACTAATTCCACGCAGACGAAGTCGCGGGCAAAAGCTAGTAAAGAATATATTATAAGTTTACGTCAAATATTTTAACCCTATAATGAAACACGGAGTGAACTTGCGGGGTTCAAAGCGAATCAAAACTTTTTTTCTGTAATACAACAGTCTAGGTACGTAAGTAATGAACTTTTGACCAACAAAATTTTTTTTTATATTTTGAAACAAAAGTGTGGAAAATAGTTTATTTTTATCTTAAATAAGTTATTTCCCTATGTCATACCCAATTAGGTATTATACCAAATCCATATTCAATTAAAGAAAACACTATAATTAGCTTCCAAGAAACCATATAACCTAACCTAATGTAGCCCATACATTAAAAATGAATGGTTATATTCGATAGCCTAGTTACTCTGATTATTATCTTGGGACCGACAATGTATACAAACTAGTGTTGTGTAAATGAGGAATATTTCTGGCTCGAAATAGTCACAAAATCAACAAAGTAGCGAAAATCAAAGTTCTATAGTGGACAGAACATTAAGTTGTATCCACTTGCCCAGTTATCGATGTTATTAAATATCTTCGCATGTAACATTGGACATTTTTCGTCATTGAGTTACATTGCAGCATTATTTATCCGTTTGTTACTTTCCTTTTTGTACTAACCATTTTTGTAACACAAAAAAAAAATTACTGGACTATGACATTTATATGACGTATACGTGGTTTAGAGGTATTTTAATTTGGCTATGTAACTCACTTGTGAAAGAGGTCAAATGTTACATGTGAGTGATAACATCGATAACAGGAAAACTCGATATAACGAAACAATGAATCCCTATCAAACTTTAATTTTCGCTATTACGATTTCGCTCCTTGGTTATCACTTATTTCTGGAAACATGTGTATTACACTTCTACATTAAAATCAACAGTAGGATATATCATAATCTACTTTTTATCCGGGAGTCTCACCTAAGGAGATGAAACAGGGGTTCAAAATGAGATGGGTAATTCCACAACTGCAAAATGAAATCAAGGGCGGACGTTAAGGCGATTATCACACTGGCGACGGATCCGCATGCGACGCCGGTGCGCGAGCGAGATAGCGCTATACACGTGCAGAGCGCTATCTCGCTCGCGCACCGGCGCCACATGCGGATCCGTCGCCAGTGTGATAATCGCCTAAAGGAATATTTCCAGAAGGTAACAAAATACTTAGGTACATTCACAAGGCCCATCACTAAATGCAAACTATGTTAACCAGATTGGTATATAATATAATGTAGGTATGGCGTGTAGCTCGTGATGTGTTAAGTTCGGATTCGGAGTATTTGATGAGCACGATAATTTGTTCAATGTGCGAGCGTGATGCGTATGTATAACTAATGAGCTACCTCACTATTATTACAATCAGGGTTTAATAAAATATGGTTATAGAAATAGCTTCAGTGCCTATGGTTAAATCGCTGAAGCGGTTCACATACTAACTTACTTATTTGGCCTCCGATACAAGAGCACGCCATATTGCTCGGTCCTGCGCTATTTCACGCCAAGTTTCACCGGCACCGAGCTCATGAAGATCGACTCCTCACCTGTCTATATTTAAGCCCAGCGATATTTAAGATGACCGAAAGGATGGCGTCCAGTCGGGCGACCCACATATGCTCTTTTTACTGAGCGATCTTCTCCAATCCTCGCGAGGTGCCAGCGGCGACGAAGTACTTTTTTGTCTCACCAATTATATTAAGTTCGGCCACCAGTTCTTGGATTTCGGCATTTTTGCGGATCCTCCAGCTACCATCGTCTCCTTTAATGGGTCCCAGAATCTTTCTTAACACCTTACGTTCTGTGACTAGAAGGCTGCTCTCCTCCTTGAGCGTTAGTGTCCAAGCCTTTTATCCATACAAATTTAAGTATGGGGCGGATCATGGTTTTATAGATCCGCAACTTAAAGGTCATGGAACCGCCGCATATCATATTTTTTTAGGTATCGTTTCACTACTTTGTGTTTTTCTTTTTCTTAACCTTTGGTTCAGAAATGTTTTACTTGACTTACTATTATTCTTTGTTTTCATTTTCCATTTTTTTGGTGATTTGCTTTCCAAACAAATATCTTACTTATCGAATTAAATAATTCTGTCTCCGATTTCTATAGCTTTTTTTGTAACTGATAATCGAATATTGTTTTGGCGATGCACGATGATTTATTTCTTACTTGTGGTACTAAATAAATTACTTGTATAACTATATAAGAAGCAAAATATTTAAAATTATAAGAAACGAAATCTACTAGGTCATCAGCTGAGCATTGGTTTGCTGTCAACTATTTGGAGTCGGCGCAGCTAGGCTTTTTCTTCCACACTTCTCTGTCGACTGGCATCTCATCATTCACAACCTTTCTTTTCATAATATATATAATCTCTCACACTGTCCAGTGCCCATCCACCTTACATCTTCTCTTACGGCCCTCCACAATCCTTAATACTTTCAGAAAATCTAACTGCAAAGTACAATAATACAATACCACTTGATAGAACAAATCATATTAATTTTAAGTTTCATTACGGTTTCAACGCTACAGTTGAAAACAGCGCTGCAATTTGTTCCATTATGTACAAGACTTGGTTACTGTAGCTAATATATTACTGTTTCGTGTACAATCAGCAACACTCTTGACTGCACAACGGTGGACCTTATTACAAAAGGCATAAGGTCCACCGATGGGCTATTAACAGTGTGGGCGATGGTACCACAACCCGAAATGTAGTTTTAATTGCAACCATAAGTTATGGCGGCCCGTTTATTAAATTCTATTATCCATGTTTGTTGATAGCCGAAAATACGATATAAGCATTAAGAGTCCGGTAATGTTTTTTTTCGATTTCGCTCAACTTTTTGATGCGATTGTGCAGTAACTAACATAACTTCTATAATTTTGTATACATATTATGAAAGATCGTTTCTTTTTGGATGGAATAAATACAACGATTTTTTAATTTTATGCTTTATTTATAAATAATTCACCCTAATCTAACACCTGTTTCGCGATTTTTGCTTGGAGAGGTGAAAAGAGTAAGGTTTTTATTGATTTAAATTAAGTTATATAAGTATGTAAAATATATAAATACATTGGAAAATGAGTCGCCTGAGGAATAAGTGTAACAGTTTTTTTCATTTTCATATATATTTTTTGAGAGAGAGTGTGTTTTGCTAGAGCAATTTTGCTAAAAATTGCCGAAGTTTAGGTGATATTTTTGGAAAGATACTAAAGTATTTTGCAAACATAAAAATACAAAAATAAACTTCATTTTATGCTTTATTCAGATAGTATAAAACATATTAGGGTCCATAACAAATAATAATTAAAAATCGTACGACAAAATTACATGAATCAACGTCCTCACTAAACATGCTCTGTAAGAATCGAGTTTTAAGGTATTAAATATTAATATAAATAGACCTAAAGTACGTTTTTGCAATAACAAGACTTCAAGCTATCGTACCAAATGCAATTCATGTGTATAATGTTATTATTAGCGATTTTCGTTTTCAAATCGTTACCGGACTCTTAAAGGTTCAGGAAAGTTTTATGCTTTGGTAGGTGCGATAAATTATTTATTTATTAAAATATTGACTACTTGAAAATTCAACTTCGATCAGTTTTTATTTCTATTTGTAATTATCTATGTAGAAAAAAGTAATATTTATGTAGTTGTTGATAGTCCAGTAAGTTATACCAAAGAGAATTAAGTACCTAGAGTGTTCTCTCCATACATGGCTAAATGCGTGTATATAATAAGTTTTAAGCGAGCTTTGCTAAAAGTTATTATTCAAAAGATTACAGCTTAATACGTATTATGATTTAAGTGTGCTTAAAACTTAGTGAAAATGAGTTTAACCATACCTCCCATACGACTTATTATTTAATAAGTAGTTTTGCTATGTGTGTGTACCAATGTATTATAATGCAATTTGACATGTAATATTTAAAATATTATAAATAAATGACTATGACTATGTCTATGTGGTTATACAAAAGTGAACGCTATCATGTTAACTATTGTTTTGTGCTGGTGTGCGGTGTTTAAATCGAACGCTCAAAGTGCAAGTTGGCGACTACTGCTGTAATGTTTACTTATTTTCAAACCTTAAAACATATTATACTTAGTTGCTTTATAATGCGTATTCTATGAAAGTTAATCTTAAGATGATGTATTATAAACAACATCGAGGATTTAAACAAACCCCAAACCCGTTGAAGAGGTTTCGGGCACAAACTTCCGCAACTGAATTTGCTCAAGTGACAGTGAAGGCACTTTAGAACCTCGGATACGGAAACAGGGAGAAACAATTTCTAGTGCTTCCGGAGTTTCCGTACTGAGGAGCGGAAGTTGTCTCCAATTTAGCGATCAGCGACATTAATGCGCCAATTATTATTTTAAGTTAGGCTAACCCCTCACTAGCATCTTTCGAGCGTCGACGTCGCCCGAGCGCCCGCGCAGCGTCGACGCGACGTCGCCCGAGCGTCGGCGTCTCACCAGCGTCGACGCGGAGACAGGAAACCCGCAGATGAAAGCCGAGGAGCACAACATAAAGGTAGCCATAGGATCAAACGGTTAAAAATGGATTGTTGTTTGGAAAACAAATGTCATTCTTTCTATGCGTTGAATTCATTTAAGTACAGAGAATTAATGTTAACATTCGTTGGGCTCTCTTGGGTAAATGGGGCCGAATTAAGGCTCCCTCTACATGTGCCACTTTTGAGTGCTAACAATTCTATTTGTAATATGAGTATTGTTCCTAGGCATTTAAATAAATGGTCTGAAAATTTAGGTACCTACACGTCAGAGACGGTGGGTCAACATTTTTCTTAAGCAAGCCGGAGCTTCATTTGGCTTAAATTGTCTTATTGAGCTGTACGAAAACTGTTTAGGTTCCTGAACATTAGGCCGGCGGGAATCGTATTCTATGGACGTGCCGCCGCTGCTACACGTTTCTTCGATTATTTGGGGCTCTAGGCAAAAATTCTTGTCATTTCTACGTTTTGCTTGCCTAAAATACTCGATTTCTTTCATTTGGACCCAGCACGCTATAAAGAGCCGCGAACTTTATATTAAGGCCTTGTAGGGAAGGGACGTTTTACTGCTAAAATTTATGACCCTTGAGCAACATGCCCTGCATACCCTCAGTACACACGTTTACAGCAGGCTAGCCCACACTACAATCCAAATTAATTGACAACTCCAAGCGTTATACGCGTTTAAATAGATCTATTCGTAAGCTGAAACTTAGTTTCCGAATTACTCACTAGATGTCACCATACTATGTAAGCAGAATCCTGCATCGCGCTATTAAGATTACCACTGGGCGATATTTTATCGATGAATTATTGTAGCAGGCCTCTGCACCCGAAGGTTTTTACACAACATCGTAGAAAGGGTGTTATAGCGTTGAGATTTATGACCTTTGAGCAAGAGGGTTATTTTTGCAGTAAGCACTACTATGCACATCTACAGTAGGCTAGCTAGCTTCTTCAGTGAATTTTCTACTATATGATAACTTATGCTTTTTTACCCTTTCACAGCCAATGACGAACCTAACTCGTTATTATGGCGGCTATATTTTTCAACTGTATTAATATTTTCATTTTTTTTATATTCATATTGATATTTTTATATTTTCAAGTGTCTAGAGTTCAAATATGAACAATTATTTTGTTCGGCTGTGAAAGGGTTAAGCCTCTGCAGATGGTACGTCTACCTCTTAGTGGGCTTGTCAAAAGCAAGCCTACTTACAGAGTTGCCCATTAGATATCATGTTAATTCGATTATCAGCTAATAACATATGAAAAAAGTATATAAAATTTATTCTGTAAGTAAGCCTCAAGGTGAAAATGAAATGACAATAAAAGCATCACAAAGCTCAAAGGTATAATTAGAATGACATGAAAGTACACATTCCACTGAAATACATACATACATGCATACATATAATCACGCCTGTTTCCCAGAGGGTTAGGCAGACTAGATCATGGATTTCTATTTGCTACGATCCTGACAGACCACTTTGGCTTCACTCACTCTCATAAAGTTCTTCATACATGCTCATCGGTTGAGGGTACTTCTGACCTGGCCTTTTTGTAATATTTCCCCGATATGGTCAAAGAAAGTTCGCCTAGGTCTTCCACTTCCAACTGATCCTTCCATTCTTGAAATAAAAAATAAAAAATAATAAATACATCCAAGGAAATAGTTACAGGTTTCAATAAGTGAATAAACCTGGGCAAGGTCGAGACCGTTAGGTAGTTGTTTTTTTCAGTTGTTCAAGCCAGTGTCCACTATAAGGACGAATCTGATTCAGGCTTGTGAAATTTAATTGTAATTTGTAGCTCCATAAAAATATACCTCTTATAAAAAGAGTTTCCTTTTTTTAACCGACTTCAAAAAAGGAGGAGGTTCTCAATTCGACTGTTTTTTTTAAACATTTTTTTTATGTAGGTATGTTACTCGATATCTCCGTGAATATAACCCCTAGATGGTCCCATTGTCACCAAGTCTGGTTCTGATAATGGGATCCTGGAGAAATCTAGGGAGCTCTTCAACTATTATAGGCACACCTATAGTGATTTCACTATTTTTTACAGCAACTCGGCCACTTCCTCTTGGAATAGCGGATCCTAAGTGAAGTCGGTTCTTTTTTGTTTAAAATTATTATTATGCAGAATTACGAGCTTATTGCATCCGGAATACTAATTCAGAAGCCTAAATATGTACAGATAACGTTTATATTAAAGTATGTATACGGGATATCTTTCACCACTGGAATAAGTTAGTTTCGATCCGTTATACTCATTAGTACGGTAAGTAAAAGGCATATTAAAATCTCTAAAATATGGTACCGATATGATTAGATTCCAGGACGTCTTCCTCGCAACAATAGGTATGGTCTTTTCGAGACCTTGTATTTGAAAACATGTTGGGATCATAATTTGTGTAATCAGAATTTTCCTTTAACCTCCCACGCTTAACATGCCAAGATTAAGGTAAATGTAAACAAAATTCAATTTTATGCCCGTATCATCCACTGTATTCAGAAACCAGTACCGCAAAATTCTTTAGAAAATACTCAAAAGTGCCCTTCCACGTGTCCGAGGTCATTTGAAACCCGTAAAATACTTTCTGTATTTTATGAATACGTGTTGTTCATAATAAAGTATTTTATCTAAAAATCGCTGGGCCTTATGGTCCAATAAGGATGGCGTGGAAGTTTTCATAAAAGGAAATTTACGGCAGGAGGATTTTTATGAAGCAATTGAGCGGAACGAGTGAAAAAGAGTTCGGTTCGAGGGTTCTAATTCTTATTGAACCAGCGTGCTCAATGCTAGAAAAGGTTAGAGAAAACATTACAAATATAATTTAAAAAAACGTTGTTTCTGTATATGGCAAAAGCCTCGAGAAACTGGTCATCACTGGTAAAGTCGAAGGTGAACGATAAGATACAAGAGCCCAATGCGCTGGTCTGACCAAATTCGCTATGCTCTCATCACTACAGTCCGCGATGCTCTTCACTCGGCAACAGATAGAGGAAGATGGCGCCAGAACATCAGAGAGAAGCTGTTGAATGACCACGACCCTCAGTGATGAGGAAACCGATGCAAGGAGGAGGAGGCAAAAGATACCGAAGTATGTGGAGGCGAATGATTAAAAATGCGGTCAGGTCCGATAGTTGCTAAGAATGTTGAAACCAAACTTTGTGATTTTTTCAAGTTGCCAAAGCTAATATATGTCTAAAATGTGTGACGTTTTCAAGACAAAGGTACCGCATTGTTAGTTGTCGATAGAGTTTATTTCTAAATGATTTTTATGGCAGTCTCCTTATTGACAACCTGCAATGATGTACCTTTTAGTTGATAATGGCACATAATATATACATTCAACATATATCAGACCTAATTACTTGCCGGAGCTCGGTTCCTGGCCTTTGGTTTAAAGGCCGTACGTGTTAAGCTCGACCTATCAGCTAATTGAACTACTAAAATTATTACAATGGATTTTTAATAGCCTAGATCGTGTCCCACTGCTGGGCATAAGCCTTCCCTGTTTTGGGAACTCGTTATAGCTCATTGCATGCTACTACCAGTCGTCACAAAATGTGTCCGTGTCGATTTCCTGTAATTTTACGTTATCTCTGTACTTTTGCCTCACCTATCTCTGGGTCCATTAGGTAAATTTAATTTTTCATTTCTTTTAATAGAGAATATAATGACATTTTTAATATAAATCCGTTGTGAAAATAAAATACTGGAATTAATTTTCTACTAACATAAAGCTGTAATTAAAAACAATACACAAATCCTTACAAAAGACGCAAATATTACCAACTTATTACGACCCTTTGTTGTTGTTTCCAAGCTAATCCGAGCCAGCGAAGTAAATACTAAGTAAATATACAGAGTAAATATACTTATACAGAACTAATATCAATGTTCGGGATTAAGTACAAATTGCAATAAATAAAGTTTTCCCGCCATATGTCCGATGCCAATAAGATGTTATGAGATCCCGGTATTGATCACGGATGCCTTCTTTATTTTCAAATTTCGGACAGGCTCTTGTTCGTCACGACTTGTGAAGTTCTTTGCAATGTGGAGTTCTTGAAATTCTGATATATGGTACATACTGTACATAGGCCTTGGTGGGGTTCGTGGAGGAGCTGGGGTGGTTAGATTAGCGCCATCTCTGTATTTCACGCAAAATAGGCACGCTGGATGTCGACTTGCGGAAATGCCCAACTATACCGTACATAGAGACGCATTGCCACTTATATACGAGTAGTATACGGGTGTTAGGATGCGTTTTCACCGGAGATGAGCGAGGATGTGTTGCGAGTAATGTGTTTTTGAAAACCAATAGAATCACATCATTTGTTTATCCTCGCACAACGCAGTACAAGGATCGGTTATTAAGGCCGTTCCTCGATTCGGACAAGCCACGCCCATCCGTAAGAGACACGTTTATGGCTGCCGTGCGCGAATGAAAGAGATGCAGCACTCTTAATTATCAGACTTTTTGACTAAACTACGATAAATAAGCGAATGTATAAAGGTTTGTCTGATTTTGTTTCTGTGACTTTTTAGATAAACAAGAATACCATGTTTTTTACTTAGTTATATTGCTTAATCTCTTATAGTTTACGTAAGCTAAGAAAAATAAGGGGAAAAAGGACCCAACTTTGAATATATATTCAACATAATGAGCTTCCATTGCTTTATAAGAGAGTTATGACCACTTTGGTTCTCCATCATCAGACCAGCTCGATGGTGCTAATATATTGTATTGTGATCCTTACGCAAGTATACATTTCAGCTCGATCGAAAGTTAGGAAGGTTCAAATCTGGCTTACAAGATTCGACCTAAACAACAAACTGACCGAGTAAATAATAAACTAAAGTTCAAATAAAAACTAATCTTAAATAAATATACTATACTACAATAACCAGTCCCCCGCGGCATGGTGCCGTAGATGCTGGCAGCATTCCCTCTCTGTAGGGCAATACGTTGGGCCAGGAAGCTGCCAGCTCTACGGTCACCGGTGGAGTCCACTAGCCTCTTTGAAATCTGGGTTAAATAGGAGTTTACTAATAAACAGGCTGGTGTAAATAACGACACTCAGTAGCAGAAGTATCTAGCCGGTACATGTGTGATCTATATGAGTGTATATCTAAGAGAATAAGAACATGTTTTAATTGAAGACCTCACCCGCTAAGCTGCTCCAACTTCTGTACTACTATTTTCCGGACTACTTTTTTTCTACTAAAAAGTTAATGTAACTCTACAGCTAATAAGGTGTACATTAGCTACATCTATAGCGTATGCATCAAATCTTTCCGGCGGAAAAAGTCGTCAATATACGCTTGTGGCGATACAGATCTGCCAAAGTTCACCTACACACTCGATCAGTCTCATGCTCCGCCACACATAGATATATCTGTATATCTCCTTAACCAATAATGCCTTTGTAAATTACAAGTCTGATGCGCTGATGGCATACAGATATTGGGCCTCTTAATTAGTCCTGACTTTGAGCTTTGCGTCCAAGTGACGGACCACAAAGCTACAAGCCTTTGTGCCCGGGCTCTAGATGTCCTTAGTCCGTTGTCGGTATAATGGATACGCGGCAGCTCGGCATTAGTTGTGTGACAGTGGTTGAATTACTTATATGTTAGGATACTACTATTGCCTAATTATACTAATTATTAATCTGGATTGTGTGGTAAGACAAGCTCTAAGTCCATGCGTAACAGATTGAATTAAAGTAGAATACATATACATAACTATTAATTTAAAAGGTAGGTAGTTGGTACGTAGATTCTGGCTTTGATACCGTAGTAAATATTTATTTTTTGTTGTATTTGGGGATAATCAACCTAGTTCCAAACCAAGCAAAGCTTGTTCTATGGGTACTAGGCGCCAATATACGTATGTAGATAAATATATACTGACATACTTAGAAAACACCTATAAATCAGGAACAAATATTTGTGATAAACACACAAATATAAATGCCCTTATCAAGATGCGAACCCGGGACCTCCTGCTTCATAGTCAGGGTCACTACCAACTGGGCTAGGAGGCCGTTAAATTGTTTACACTTTACATCTTGGATAATTAATTTTTCATCTGCATTTATTATTTGTTAATTATTATTGAAACACAGAGTATCACTATTTTTTTCTTTGCAGTTCTCTGGAAAATAACAAAACATTTAAAGAAACAAAAACCTACTGTTTGTAACGCCATAGCAAGTCACTTAGAATACATATGATTTTTAGTGCATTTTTGGAACATAGTTCTTTAACATAACATGACAGTAACATAAAATTATGTAATCATATTAATGTAACCGTTTTAAAGCACCCAACATTTCATCTCGCTTAGCTACAAATTCTTAACGACTCCTCTGACAAGTTCAGACGACTTATATCAATCACTGTAAATGATGGACGTTTGAAAGATGGCACGTCGGACGCAATCGGCGAGTTGATAGCACCTGTCAGCAACAGAGACGTGGGATATAAGTTACGTAAGTTTAGGGAGGGGGATGTAAACTTTTTACTTGTAAATAATTAGGTACTTAATAGCTAGGGATACACGCACAGATCTGCCCGCCGGATTTGTCTGGCGGACATGCCCGGCAGACAGTACTGTCCATGTATGACGCGAATTGGACACGGATTTGTCTGCGGACAAATCTGAATAGCGCCATACACGGACGTTCATGTTCAGATATTTTTAAATACCTTGGCCGCTCCGATATATTTGATGGCGACTGTACCATCAGGTTTAGAATTGCATTACTAATTTATGAATGAATTCATTGATAATTGCAATTCTGCACCAGATAGCACCTACTTAATGATTTCTCCGATGAAGCAGCATTGTTCTCAAACCTCAATTTAATTGTAGGTATTGTCTCACTTTACCTATAATAAATATTAACAAGCTTAAATGACATGAAACCAATTTATTCTATTTTTTTGCGAATCGCTGTTATATTAAACGATTCCACATATTCACTAAAATCATTGGCAACTGACAGCCACGTACGGAAATACAATATTATTTTTGAGTTAGGCTTAAAATAGGGCACTTATTATTAATTAACTCGCTATCTACTTACAGGGACGTCTTTTCCCAGGGACCAATTCATTAATACTTTTATATAGTAACGAAGCTCGCAACGCGCTACACTCGTAGCTTATACTGCGTTTTCCCGCTTTGTAGCGGAAATTCGCTACACTATGAAAGAGCCCGCCTAGCTAAATATTCCTAAAATTGTTTTGAATTCAACTTGCTTTTAGTTGGATACGTACGGACAGAGAGATCTGACCGACTTTACTACAGAATCAATTATGAATTAACCAAAATTACCTAAATTCCAACATCCATTATTTTGACACACGGTTATATCTCCAGGAACTGCCAAACTAAACCATGAAAGATAAATGGAAACCTCTTTCCATATTTCTCATAATGTGTTTGACTTAAATATTAGATGGCCATAACTTGGTTGGAGTGTGATCATGATCAATATAGGCTGTCATACATAAAAATTAATGATATACTTGACAAATCTTTTTTTTCTCACACCTGTTATAAACAAAACGAAATAAATAAAAAATCTTTAATAGTAGTTTATGTAACTGTTCCTAAATAAGGGTCCTTAAAACACGAGTGTGGTTTTCTGAAACAAGCGAAGTGAGTTTCATAATAAGATCACACAAGTGTTTTAAGGCCTAATTACGTACAGTTGCATACACTGTTTTATCTACACACATATTATAAACCCGAAATGATGATTAAATGATAGCCATTGCACGGATTGCACTGCCATCACCATGGCCAACTCGATTGTGACGGCGGTCGGGAGGCGCGTGCCGGCGGGCGGGGGCGGGGCCCACCCGGATTTTCATAATGATATCGAATTTCTGCTTATTATTTGATAATAATAACATCGTTATAGATAAGACATTTGTTCTAACTACTAACGAAACAATCTATTTTCATGGTGGTTATAACGTGCGGTTTTTGAACGCATAATGGAGGGTTTATGATATGGGTGTAGATAAAAAATCGAATATAATGGTTTTGATTTAATAGTCATTAATTATTATAAAAAAAATTGTTATTAGTGTAAAAATAAATGAAATTTAATAACTAAACATCCTTTTGTGATGGCAATTGTTCACTCCTTTGAACTTGCACAGACGTGTAGTGTTTACAACAGATAAACAATATAATTCCCTAACCTGAATATAATCTTTACTTACACGGCCTACAATTAACCACTGCTTTCAGTACTTTTTTTATGGCTTAATTAATTTTAATTTCCGCGAGTGTGATGGGGATTTTGGACGGAGCAGACGCAGAATGGGTTTTAAATAATTAACTTATATTTTGTTTAGCAGTGGCGTAGCCAGGTGACCAAGGGCCCTGGGGCAAAAAAACTGGGACCCCTAAACTATACACACACACACACACACACACACACACACACACACACACACACACACACACACACACACACACACACACACACAGCTCTTTATATGTATTCATTAAGAGGTTTGTTAATCAGGTTTTGGGGGCCCCCTAAGCTTGGGGCCCCGGGGCAGTGCCCCGTCTAGCCCTTTGGTAGCTACGCCAGTGTTGTTTTGTCTTTTGATATATGTGTTATATGTAATACCTAATAGATTATAACTAATATATTTTCATTTTCTTTTTCATACTCATAAACAAAGCGCTAAACAAAAAATCTAATTAATATTTAGAATAGTCATAGTCATAGTCATAGTATTTATTCATATACAATACAAGATTGTGTTTGAAAATAAGTACATGCTTTTAAATTGGAGAAAGATAACAAATTTAAGGAACATATTACTTAAACATTATTTAACATTTTAAAGACTTAACAAAAACAAATAACACTTAAAAACTAATAAAAACAAAGAAAACTTACGGACTAAACAATATTAAACACCTCATCTACAGTGTAGAAACACCCTCTCAACAAAAACTGTTTCAATTTGTGTTTAAAAACATTGAGATGGTTTTTAACTCTACAGGTAGTTTGTTAAATAAATTAACAACCTGATATTTTGTCCAGTGTTCCTCTACTTTTGATAATGGACGAAAATTAACTTTTATATTTTTGGTGCGCGAGACTTTACGTAACTCTTGTTCCTCGTCCGTTTCAAATCTAGAGTAGTGTTTCACGAGATCTGTAAGTAATACGAGAACGTACAAACTAAGAACTGTAAGAATACCGAGTTTTTGGAAGTATTGTCTGCAAGGAGTCCATTGTGGGATAGAAAACATGATTCTAACCGCTCTTTTTTGAAGAATTAGAGCTCTATTAATGTTGTATTGGAAGCTATTTCCCCATAACATAATACTATATCTTAACCTGGACTCTATTAGTTCATAATAAACTATTTTAAGGTGATCGATGTTAATCTCATCTCTAAGGGTTCTAAGGGCATAACATGCTGAACTCACTGCATTCTCAATAGATTCTAGTTCTTGTGTCCAGTTTAACTTTGAATCGATATGTACACCAAGGAATTTTACTTTATCAACTATTTCTACAGAGGTACCATTCATAACTATGTGAAGCCGATCATTTTTTTAGAGTTTTGTTTGAACTGAATTATTTGTGTCTTGTCGGTATTTAGGGATAAATTATTAACAGTAAACCATTCATAAAAGGAGGATAATGCAAGATTGGCTATTTCATTAAGCTGTACTATGTCATCTGCATGAATAATAGCATTTGTATCGTCAGCATACATAACTACACTACAATTTGGTACTGAATTAGAGATAAATTTGGCAAGATCATTTGTAAACATGATAAAGAGTACAGGACCTAAAATGGACCCTTGAGGCACACCTCTTCCTACCTTTACTAGAGCGGACTTAATGGATCTTACGCACCCGTAGTGAGTGTCTTTTATTTCTACGTATTGGTTACGGTTTTCGAGATAACTACGCAAAAGGTCGTAAACTTTGCCTCTTAATCCATAAAACTGAAATTTTTTAAGAAGCGTTTTATGATCCACTGTGTCGAAGGCCGAACTAAGGTCTAGAAATAAGCCTACTACTCTCTTCTTACTGTGGATCTTTGAGATGATATCATCAATCAAATTATTAATAGCGTCTGTAGTCCCAATATCCTTTTGAAACCCAAATTGTCTTGGGTTAATTATATTATTGTGTTGAAGATGCTGCACAAGGCTACATAATTTACATTTATTTTTTCTGTTTTGCCATAAGGTTGACTGGTAGAGAATGCCTTATGGCATTAAGTCCGCATTTTGTACGTTGTTTTCTTATGTGCAATAATGATTAAATAAATAAATAAACAGAATCAATCAAGTTTAAATTTTGTACATCAGCCGGCTTAACGGATATCCAAGCCCGAGTATTGATTCTCAAAGTTGAACGGTATTGCGAACTGGCGAGTATTCGACAAACAACTTCCCACTTTTGACAGCTTAGCAAATTATGTGTACTCCGGGACCGGCCGCCACTGCTCAGCCGCAGAAATTAGAGATTTTTATCGCATCAAGAAACTTCCCGCTAATCCGACCCTCCCACAGAGGCGCACGGCTAACGGCTACGCAGCGCACTTTTTAATTACAATTTTCATGGGTTTCTATGCGAAGCGTGCTCCGGAGTTTCAAAATGTTTGTGGGCGTTTTCACGAAATGTTGTAATTTGTAAGCTCGCTTTTTATTCAGTTCCTATACATATTAGACTATGTTTAGACAGTATTATGTACGGTAACAGAATTGATTTTACTAAAACTAGTAGTCCGCCTCGAACTGAGAACTCGCGATTTACTTGCAAACGAGTTGACTAATATAACAAGACCCCAAGGAGGATTTTTTTTCTCCATCTTGCTCCATAGCCACTTGATCGATCCTGCTCATATACGAACTTACAAATTTTATGTATCTCTGCTACAGTCCCTAGAAATTTCATAAGAACAGAAAAACGTTACTAAAGTTATCGTTAAACAAACTATCGAAATCAAAAAGCCATCCAAATGCCGAGACGTCCCAGTAGCCAGGTGACAGTTCGGTCTGGAGTTGTTTGTAAGAACTCACTTCGCTTACGCTCCGCGAGTTCGATAAAAAGGTAATCCCAATTACATACACAGTATTTTTGACTATTTTTTAGCTTACAACATTTATTACAGTTAAGTGCTAGTTCATATATACTATGTCACTTGCGTTAAGTACCTAGCAAAGATATGTCATACAGGGTGTTTGGCACATGTACCGACAAAATTTTTTAGGGGGTTTGTGGTGTCATTTCCTTCCCTTTTTTCCTTGGAACCTTGGTCCTAGGAGCCACGGATCTGGAGATACGATTTTTTTTTATAAATCATCCAAAATCTGATTTTCGAAGCCCCATAACTTTTTTTTGTGGTCTTAGGCTAACCCCACACTGGCGTCTTCCGAGCGTCGTCGGCGCCCGAGCGCCGAAGCAGCGGCGACGCGGCGACGACGCTCGGAAGACGCTAGTGTGGGGTATTGTATATACTAAACTCTAATCGATGTATGTCGATGTACGATGTATATTTTTTATGACGAAATTTCGTTATATTCTTTGCAAGTGTAATGAAAATCTTTGTAACTAAGCTTAGAGCTTTAAACCAAGCGGAGTAGCCATTGAGAGGCGTGGCTATTTTGACGTTTCGCATACATTTGATGTTCCCCTCCCCCGCAATAAACGGCAGACTTTTTACGATAGGAATGAGAGCGCGTGTCGTGTCCGGTTGGTTTAATAATCAAAGTAACTAAGTAACTAAGAAGGGTAAGAATATTGCAAATTCGAGTCAATCATCTTTGGCGTCATTTATCTAAACATTTTTTTACAAAAATGCTTTTACACTCCCCCTTCGTATCACAATACATTATATTAATACTTGTTCACGTAGTCATACAAAAAGCAGGACCCGTAATTTTTAGAACACCAAAATGGTCTCAAATGTTAAGGTAGTAATAGCAACAATAACTGCCAATGTCGTCACGAATTCCGTATTCAATCATACCAGAGTATCTGTCTTGACAGAGATGGATGCTCCTCGTTTCGGTCCAGCTACATTTTTACATTCTCCTAAAAGAAAAACATAGTTTGATATTTTCCTTACACAATTAAGAATGTTATTGTTTGAGTTACTAATTTAATGTAAGTTCTTGCGACGTTAAAAAAGTAAAGATTTATTGCGTAGTTATCTAAAAATCTATTTTGAAACATTACCTTTTCTAGGGTGGTCAGTCGATATACGTACCTACTTACGATATTAAGAATTAAATAAGAGTAATTAATTTTGTATTAAGCGGAACGTCTGCTAACGATACCACAATGTTTAGAAATAAAGGAAAAGTAGAAAAATCCACTGCCTCAGGTGAGACTCGAACTAACGATTCTGGGAAACATGCCCATCGCTCTGACCAACTGAGCTACTGAGACTTACCTGATGGCTGCGAATGTATCCAACATATCCTTTATAGGAAAATAAATAACAGTAGTATTTTAAGGATGCGTTGCGTTACTTAGATACGTTTTTTTTAATAATTAAAAGAAACAAATGTGAAAAAGTTTGTTGTTAATGACAATTTTCGCTAAATGTTTCCATCTTCAAAGCATCGGAGGTAATTTAAAAAATTATAAAGGGGGTTTGTATCGTTTCATAAAAGTGATATGAAAAAACCGTAAAGCAGATATGTACATATATATACATTATTTTGATACACAACATTAATGTCTAGATTTACTGTTAACTAAGTAACCCTTAAAAAAAGTGCTCATATCTTTCGATCAAAGCTGTTATTAATTTATTCATCATTTCTGCTCAATCGGACGTCATAGCGTGGCGCTTAAAAATAGAACGAGCGAACATAATTTAAACAAAAGCCTGAGACTTGAATTGATTATTTGAATAAAATAAATTAATTATGAAATTGACAACATTGACAAACTTTAATATTCTCAAACATTCGCTTTTCGTATTAAAATTATATAATTACATTTTGATCCGTTCTGAATTTATGTCCCGTCCAACGTTTATTTTTGGCATGTTATTATTACGTACCTATATTTTAGTCCAAAAATAACTAATTCCTGCAATGTTGTCCTCATTAATCTTTTGATTTCTGGCTTCCTATTTTCCATAACTCGATCGCCCCAGGAGAACAAGACAGTAGGTAGGTATACAATTTTCTTCCAATATTTCTTATATTGTTTCTAAGAAGTTACTTTGCTTATTTAGATAAACTGGAAGATTTCATATAGTTTTTAAGTACCAGTAACCAGTGTCTTTACAATAGCTTTCACGGCTTAAGTCTTAAGACGGAATCCGTCGAAACTTCTCAATTAAGTACCTATAACTATCTATGCAATCTCTAACAGGCTAGGGTCAACTTTATTTAATACAGTACCTACTAAGGACTTGAACCTCCTACCCGACTTACTTGTCGATACTGATAGAAAGAGATCAGGGGCCTATTTAATAAAGCTACAAGTGACAATTTACAAGTGGTAGTCTCTTTCTAATACATAGGGTTAGAAAGAGACTTCCGCTTGTAAATTGTCACTTGTAGCTTTATTAAATAGGGCACTGGAGGTGCCGCCCTGAAACTTCTCATACCTACATTTTCTTTCTTGTACTTTCTTTCTACTGCTTTCCAAATAGTTCGTAACTTTAACTGTTAAGCATAGCGGTTTATTAGATAGTGTGTACTGTCTCTTCACTCAAACTATTATATTCCGTTTCAGTTGTTAGCAGAAGTGTGACAATTTTAGTTAGTTAGATTTACAACCCATGTCTAGAGAATGCAAAGTCTGTACTTTTTGTAGAGCCAAGTACCGGTTTTGCATTATCCATTCGTATTTATGGTTAGTGAATGAATCCAAAGCAAGGCGGTGAACATTCCCCTCCTACCACTCGTCTCGTACAATTCACAAGAGATCTGCGGTCTGCGTACATGCAAGGGCCGAATCAAAATTAAAGGCTCATGTTGTTTAGTACCTAAACCACCTTAATTAACCCGAACCATGTTGCCGTGGTCCGCTAACTTACTTATAAAAAATAAAACAAAACAAAATAATCACGTCATTTTATTGTTCAATGATGTGTCTCTTCACTAACGTCGCTTTCTGCTGTCTGTCCCTTAGGCACTGGTCCCACCGCGAGCTAGTAAGCTATAAGCTATCGGCTATAAACACGAACAAAAGATAAGCACTCCCGTGTAAATAAAAGAGACACGGCGATATTTATAGTTACTCGCCCAGCGTTGAGCTATAAATATCGCCGTGTCTCTTTTATTTACACGGGAGTGCTTATCTTTTGTTCGTGTTTATAGCCGATAGCTCATAGCTTACTAGCTTGCGGTGGGACCAGTGCCTTATGCTTCGACTACGCAAAGGATTTTGATCCGTTTTTGTTAAATATATAGAGTGATTCAAGAGGAAGGTTTATATGTATAATTGCACCCGTGCGAAGCCGGGGCGGGTCGCTAGTATGAGATAATGAAACACTTCCTCATTTCCATGTCAACCATTTGACTCAAAAAAACGTGACTTTTTGCGCTCTTATCTACGCAATAAATACACAAAACCTAAGGAAACTAACAATGTACTAAGCAAATATGTATTTTCTAACATCGATTATAATTAACTTAAGAAATCGATATTATCAAACGTTTCTCAAAATGTTTATTCAAATAGTTTATCTTACATTATATATGAATGGCACCCAAGGGATAGGTTTGTATTCTGCCGAATTCAGTTGTAACCTCGTTCCGTCTCAATGGTTATTAATAAAGAACGTCACTCGTGTTGAGTCTCTCACACGACCATAAAGGCCTTAATTGTCTGAAGATCGATCCAGAACCTTTGTTCGCCCAATCGTAAGCGTATCGGAATCGGTCCTTTGATATTTCGATATGACGAGACATTTCTGAATTAACATATCACGTGGTACTGACATTACAGACATGGCTTTGTTAGGAACTAAATGTTATTATAATAACGAGCTTTTTCGCTATGTGCGAGCGGTGGGGTTCACGTGAACGATCGCAGCGCACAATGTGACAAGATATGAAACTGCAAATGGACATCACCTATTATATCACCTCAACTTGGTCAACGGTAAAAATAGTGAATCAGCCAGAGACATTTCATATCAGCAAGGAGTCCAGTCATTTATAAAAAACCGGCCAAGAGCATGTCGGGCCATGCTCAGTATAGGGTTCCGTAAACTGAGACCATTAATTCAAAAGGTAGTTTCTTACGAGAAATTTGGCGGCGCTTACGTCATTTTTACTTACGTCCTTTCACTA
Organism: Pammene fasciana; assembly: GCA_911728535.1. Lineage (NCBI taxonomy): Eukaryota > Metazoa > Arthropoda > Insecta > Lepidoptera > Tortricidae > Pammene > Pammene fasciana. The sequence continues at coordinate 18,279,319 of OU452276.1, read as the reverse complement.
TGGGTTTTTGAATGATAACTCAAAAACGGCTCAACCGATTTATTTCAATATAGTTTTCATTGAAGGTACTCATTAGGCCTCAGTTTCATGAATCTTTTCAAAATTTTAGGACCCACGATTCAAAAGTTAGATGGGGGGGACGCCCTGTTTTAAACTTTCGGAGCTATTATTTCCGAGAGTATTAGTTTTATCCAAAAACTGTTTTAGAAGACCCTAATTCTTTTTAAAAGATCTATCCAACGATACCCCATACAACTTGGTTGGAACGAAAAAAAATTTCGCCCCCCACTTCACGTGTACGGGAGGTACCCTAACAAAATATATTTTTCGCGTTTTTATTCTACCGTTTTGTCGGCTTGGTTAATGCACATATTCAAACCAAATTTCAGCTTTCTAGTGCTAACGGTCACTGAGCTAGACCGCGGACGGACGGACGGACGGACGGACGGACGGACGGACGGACGGACGGACGGACGGACGGACATGGCGAAACTATAAGGGTTCCGTTTTTGCCATTTTGGCTACGGAACCCTAAAAAAGAAAAAGAGATTGAGTCCTGGCCCAAAAGATGGCGCCACAATCATGCATACAGCAATATGCGTTTTATCAGACAAAACTTTCAACTTTTTTCCCGGATCAACGCGTTTTAGTCAGATCGTCAGTGCGTGTGATGCGTTATATACAAAAAGTTTGAAAACCATTTGCGCATGTCGATTTTTTTATGTTAAGACATTTCTTTTCGTTTTAAATGTTTGTTTATAAAACAAGGAGCTTGAAATATTATTTCTACACTGTTTATTTAAAAATAATACAATCATGGTCCTGATGGACAAACTGTCCATCAGGATTTGAACGCAGGACCCCCGATGTGTATTTTGCATAAGACAAATGGTATGAGCAAAATTTTCAGCTTAAAAGCTCGCTTTGAGTTCTGACACCTGACGCGTTACAGAGCATTCCACTCCCAAAGGTATCTCAGTGCAGATCTCTCTGCAATTTTAAAGAAGATTCAAATGTCGTAAGACAAAGACAAATGCATTTTCAAGAGAGCTTAAATATAGTTAATAACTTAGGACATAATGTCAACTCGGCAAATACCATCATCGCCGTAAGCACTAACTAAAACGAGCTTGAAACCACCTCAACCGTCATTAAGTATAGGCATACTCGTATTAAATACATACACACACACACACACACACAGAATGACAGAATGACAGAAACAGAGTGACAGAATGTCATGGCGCAGCAAAATTAGGAGAGCCGACCCCGCCTAAAGTGGGAATGTGCAAAGAAGAAGAAGATACTCGTATTAAATACTTACTATGTACTTTACTTGCTTTTTATGTACTCATATTTAAAAATATGATATTTTTTAACTCACAAAAATCACAGGTTGTGCTCAAAAACACACCAGCCTTAAGTGTCTCTCGTAATTCGATTTGACATCCGTCTTTGAGCCTGAGACTTCAAAAATATGAAGCACTCGCCCAAACGAAATTACGCCCTTGAGCCGCACGTGGCGGATAGCTGCGAGTACGAGTATATTACGATATCACCTTACGAAATATACGGATTTTACTACGCAATATGTTCATTACGACGTGTAATCTAATCTAACTTCAGATAAATGGAATATGCCTTAATTAAGCACGATTAGACGTGATTCTAAGGAGCGGATCGTCCACAGGTACAGTCTCTATCACATAATATCGGAGCGGCCAAGGTGGTCGCAAATATCTGAACAACGCATGTATTGTAAAAGCGATAAAGTGTATGTTAAGATATTTTTGAGTACCTCCGATATATTGCATGGCGAGTGTACATATAAATGTACAGAGGTTTGAATTCCTAACCCGCTACGAGTCACTGCTCTGTATAGCTTAATTTAGTATGCCGTCATAGTCTCTAGTCACCTATAGGCGTATAAAAAGCCTTCCATTCCATTGTATTTAAAATCTTAGTTTTGTCATATTAAAATTACACTTACACTTTTCTTGGTGTATTTTGGAGGCCAGAAGATTATTTATTTTGTATGTATTTTCCTTAGGAAACCACGGTGTTCATGACATTTGAGAGGCGTATGCGGAGCCGAACCCCACGTAAGCGTGGGGTTAGATTAGAAGCTCTTTTGTTAATAAAATTGTAAGATGTACACTAAGCGGATGCTGCGCCTGCCCATGTCATGGGACGCACGAGGAGGTAGTACTCGCCATGGTGTAAGGACTATACTAGGGTGAAAGGATGGACTAAGTATAGTACTTATAACTACGGGGCTATTCGCTATGTGCGAAGTGCAGTGGGGGTAACGAGAACGATCGCAGTGCTCAATGTGACAAGAAATGAAACTGCAAATCCCCTGTCTGCTGTCAAAATAGTGAATCAGCCAGTTACATTTCATACAAGCAAGGAATACAACCTATTTATAAAAAAAGGAAAAAAAGAGATTGACCACCTGCCCAAGAGATGGCGCCACAATCATGCACACAGCGAATTGGACGAGAAACCGGACGCCTGCCTAATATAATAAAATGTTGCCTAATCCAATTTTATCTCTGACAGAAAAAAAAATCTATCACATGTTCTTCAAAAATTATGGTCACTTTAAAATTTACTAGAATATTCACGCCCTGGTCTCTTAACTTCTAGTAAATTTTTAAAGTGACCATAATTTTTGAAGAACATGTGATAGATTTTTTTTTGTATTTTTCTGATAACTGTTATAACTTGGTCTATCATCCATTCACGGCTTGACGTCGATTTATGGGACACCCTGTATATATAATTCTTATTTTTAAAAACACCATTCTAACCACCAACTTAATTTTAAGTATAACATGAGTAGATGGAATAAAATATTTGAGTGACGAATCTAAAATATATTTTTAAGTCCATATAAAACTAAACCAAGATTAAAATATTCGTAGGTTAACAATTGAAATAGCAATTTTCATGAAAGCTGTATTGAAAATTTGATTGCGGTAAAAGCTTTTATATACGAACATTACGAACTGAAGGTAGGAGTGGTTTTCAAAAGAACCTTTGTTTCTACATTTTAATAATAAACGCAGTTTTATTTCGGAGAAACAAAACATTGTCTTAATTCGTAGACCTCGAGTCGTCATATCTTTCTTTAGCGAGGTGATGAATGATTAGCATTTCTAAATAACATGAAATGTTGTTATGGCCGGCTTTGTAAATAACATGAAATATTGTTTGCTATAATTCAATGTAGTGTAATCCCAAAAACTAGCGAATGCGTCAGTTTTCGCGAAATTGTCTGACATCTGACCTTCCAACTCAAAGGGTGCCTGCGCTTTGACCTTTAAACCAAAAGTTGCCTTGTTTAAATTAAGTCCGACTAATATTTCTCTATAATAATATTTCTCTTCCACAAAAAACGAGTACTAAATATGAAATGCTGCTTATGTTCATGGGCGACGTTGACCGCTTCCCATCAGGCGGCTCGTCTGCTCGTTTACTAATAGATTCATTAAAAAAAGTAATACCTAAGTATCAAGAAACTTATCGAGCCAGGATTCAAACTCGCGAACTTTTTATAGAAAATTGCACGATTTACGCTAGCTGTTTAGCGTAATTTTTTTTACAAAAAACGCAGTTTTAAAAACATAAACATTATCTATAAAACGAGGAGAAATGTTTTTTAGGAAAATAAATAGGTATCTGGGTTGCAAATTTTTTCATTATTTAAATATATTTTTAATACCTAATCGGCACCTATGAGAAAAAAAATGTTAAATATTGCGTAACAAAAAAAGAAGTATGTTTCCCTTATTGAAAATTATATAAAATATTTTGCTAATATGTACATATGTTACTACAAATAAAACAAGAAGAATCCAACAATTGCGTTTAGAAAATGATAGAAAATGTTTTAAACATTGATTAAAATAAACTAAGTTCGCAACTAGCCTTTTAAATATTAATACAGAAAACGACGAACCCGTTTCCTTCCTTATCTATTTCTTGGAGTATTTTTGCAATAAAATTACTCTTCATTTGTAAAACAGAAGCTATTCTATCGCGTTTAAATAAGGGAATATATTTCCAAGCGTATTCTCCGGCTTCTGTGTTTGAATCAAACAAAACCTTATTTAAACAATGTTAGAGTAAACTTTTGAACAGCACGTGGAAACTTTGCGGACGGTTTGGATAGTTGAACTGCAACATGCACTTATCTCATAAATCGCAACCGAAGTAGCGAGTACGTCAAATAGTATAATAAAGCGCGGATTGTCACGAATTTTCCTGTGTCAGCGTTTTCCGTGATCCCAAACTATGCAAATTCAGTTAGAACTTCCATCCAGGTTTTAATCGGAGCACCTAAAATGTAAAAAAGATAGAAGAAAAAGATAAAATATATTTATTCTTCAATTTAGGCACATTACAATGCACCTATGAACGTCAAAGAGAATTAAAGAAACTACTTACCACCCGAGAAGTATTATTTATTGCCGCCAAGCAACTCGGCGGGACTTATTTTTTCAAAACAGTAATACATCTTATAAATAAATATATACAATAATGCGTAGTTCTTCAAGAAGACATAATATATCAGCTTGAGAGACAGACAATGTCTATGTAAAAATAAATAATTGCAAATCAGACTGCTTCACAAAATGTTTGATATGCTTTCTTACCTGAACTGTGTCGGTGTCTCCTATAGTATTTTGTGCAACAGTTACATGATAAGGGTTCTTAAGATTCGAGGGTCGAAGTTACAAAATGAGGCGAAGCCGAATTTTGTAAAAACAGACCCGAGAATTTTAAGACCTAATTATGTACCGTTGCACACAATAGTTTTTCTACGAGTGCTAGGCAAGCCGGTAAGCATTGAGTTCGACGAATGACCTGCTGCCTCTATACAATTGTCTTCAGTCTCCTGGCGGATTGCATCGGCGCCCGCCTCGTCTACAGCGGCGGGCGGCGCCGGTGCGGGGCCCAACAGACCCATTATATCCCTAAGAGTCGACTTTTGAGTCATATTATGACAACGTTCATAAAGTATATGCTTTGAATTTACATGTCAGTCATTTTATTGGCAAATTAGAATTCAGGAGTAGAAAAAAAATTATAGATGATTTTGTAGTGTAAAGTATGTAAATTGTATAAATACAATACTCTAATAGTTGGGCGGGTAGAACTCTCAAAATTTGCAGCGTTGTAGCTGAACTCTTAAGTTTCAGTGTTCCAGCGGGACCAGGAATTTATTTCCCAGCTGCTAGTCTTTATTACTTCATTATCTGCTTGAAACTTCCAGCAAATGAAAAGTTTCGTATTTTGCTGGCGTCCTTGTCGATGAAGTTTATTACTTGAAATCAGTAACACAAAAGGAGTAACCTTTTATACACTAAATCGTAAGTGAAATTTAAAAATTTAATTTTAATTTCAATAGATTTAATAAAAATACAAATGTTGCTTACGATTAAATTAAATTCAAACCGGTGGTTCTTTAATTTCGAGCATATCGGTGCAATTAGCCTACTCATACTCACAAAAAACTTAAAATATGTATTATCTATATAAATAAAATGAATAATGTATATTAGAGCAACATGTATTTTATACTAGTAGATAAGTGAAACTCATTAAGTTAAAAAAAAGTAAAATCTTATTTTTAATTAATAATAATATAATTTACGTCTTTAAAAGCTAAAAAATTATCAAAGTTAATAACATTAGCGTCGGTGACGAAGTACTTATTTCTTAAGTTTTTCATTTATTAAATGGAAGATAGCTGTTAAAATATCATACAATAAAGATAACAAAATTTAAGGACGAGACTTTTGCAAAGTACATTTTCTCATATAAAAGGAAATTAGTCTAATTAGTTAATCCCATTAAGACGTTAATTTAAGTGAACGTTTAATCCATTTTCTCTTATTTTCTCGCCTTGTCCGGTCAAGTAAGATGTTTTAAATTATTTTGGCGCGACATTATTGTTAAGAACTACGTGTAGGTATAAGAAGAATCCAGCAATTTCAGAAGAATTTCAGCAATCCAGAATCAAGCATTTGCTCATTAATACAATATGTGTAATAAACTAACACTAAAAACTTAATATTAAACTAAACTAAATTTAAACCTACTTAAGAATATATATATAAATCTAAATTTACCTAAAAAACACCCCAGTTATAAGAAGAATAAGATCATGTGAAGATAAATTGAAAACGTACTGGTGATGAAACTAATAATAGCTTTTTGAAGAACGATTAAATAATTCTTTTTATTGTCAGATATTTTTTGATAGAACTTTAACAGATAGTTGGTAGCCCAAGTATTGGGCACTCAACAAAAAAAACAAATCGCAAGAATAAACTCATGTCAATTTTTTCCCGTTAAAATCATTTAAAATAATTTCATCGGGAATCATATGCGAGAAAATTTTATGAAGAGTATTTTTTTTTACAGAATAAATTTATTCATGATTTTAATTTTATATAATGTTCCGCGAATAAGAATCTACATTATTGGGTTTTCGGTGAAAGTAAACATACTGAGAAAACCGCACCTATACGATTACCATGAGTTTGATATTGACATTTTTCGTTAACGGGTAACGAATTTTCTAACTTTGCATCTCGTTTACGCTAATATGTTTCAAGCAAGATGCACGGATAAAACACTCGATACTCGTTCGCGAAAACGTCAATGTCATAACTCATGGTAATAGTACCTACTAATCCCGATTTAGGATCAACTCGTCACACCAATATTTTGTTCTAACCGGTCATACTGCCGAAAGCAATGATATTTGTTTCAACCCGTCACAAGTAAATTCGTCACATAGTAATTTTGTAGCTATTGGTCACACTGAAAAACTGTTCCTATTCGTCATCCCGTCAATAAGTTCTAACTGGTCACAAGGAGGATACAGAATGTAGAGTCTTCTTTTGAAACTCATTCATGGATATAACAGTCGGTCTGCTGTAGTCCACTAGGATCCCCTAGTCAGATCCCCCAGGGGATCCTGCTGATTTTCTGAACTCATGAGTTCACCAGGATCCCCCTAGGGTAAAGCGTAGGTAGGTAGGTTAGGTTCGTTAGGTAGCTTCAGATGCCCGAAGGGCAAGAAACCCAGAAACAGGAGCCCCGCTTGTCTAGTTAAGTTGTGAAGGGAATGTTTTTGGAAAAGAACACTTTGGGGGATCCTGGTAAATTCATGAGTTCAGCAGGATCCCCTGGGGGATCTGACTAGGGGATCCTGGTAGACTGCATGAACAGCTTGTGCGTTGTGCCGGTTGTGCGTGAATCTAGTATCTCAGAAATATTGGCGGGTTTAGCGAAATTTAGGTACCTGTCCTCCTTGTGGCCAGTTAGAACTTATTGACGGGATGACGAATAGGAACAGATTTTCAGTGTGACCAATAGCTACAAAATTACTATGTGACCTAATAGAACTGAATTTACTTGTGACGGGTTAAAACAAATATTATTGCTTTCGGCAGTATGACCGGTTAGAACAAAATTTTGGTGTGACGAGTTGATGCCTAAATCCTAATCCCAATAACGTGGGATGGCTGTCGCTTTTGCAAAATCCGAGACGGGACAAAAGCTACAAAATTAATTTTATTCCAAATAAAACCTTAATTGATTAAACAGTTATTTGGAATAATTCGAATGCTAGAATAATTAATTCGTTTTCCAATCTATATTTAGAATAAGAATCATATAATTTATTCGGTTTATTCCCATTCATTTTATTTATATAACGATTGCAAGAATTAGCCTTATTCAATTCGAAGTAAATAAGAATAAAAAACTGGCCAAGTGCGAGTCGGCCTCGCGCACGAAGGATTCCATTCCATTATCAATAAAAAAGAAAAAAAAAACATGTCTGTTGTATTTAAATATTTATTTTATTTTCTTCATATTTCATTCCGGTTTTTAGTATTTGTTGTTATATAGGGACAACAGAAATACTTCATCAGTGAACATTTCAACTGTATAACAATCATGGTTCATGAGATACAGCCTGGTGATAGATGGACAGACAGATAGACAGCCAGCGAAGTCTTAGTAATAGGGTCCCGTGTTAACTTTGGGTAGCGAACCCTAAAAATGTGTTTTTATTCTTATTCAAGATAATTTTAGCCAAATACTAAGCGCAACCATTCGTAAGGCCGGTAAATTTCAATTCGGAAAACTCTATGAGAATCTCCAAACTTGTACGTATATTATAACTGAAAATATTCAGTAGGTTTTGCGTAAATAGTCATCGAATGCTCGAAATAGGTACCTATAGAGGGAAATGCTTGGAACACAATTTTTGACTTCGTTACTTTGTTTGGACTAGTTAGAAGGTGAACATATCAAAAGTTCCCGGCCGTAGCCCTTAAGCCAGGGAGGGGTGAGGAGGGGGGGGGAGTCCAATTTTTTGGATTCTCGTAAATAACTCAGTAACGGTGGTTCATACGAAGAAATGTTCCTATTTCATCATATTTATATTTATTTATTTAATATTTGGTATTGACGATATTATTAAAATGTTTTTTTTTCTTTTTTCTAGAAAATATTTTTTTTGACATTGTTCATAAGAAAAGTTTTTTGTTTTGTATTATTTTTCCCATAAGTAGTTATAGATTTACCGAATATTAGCAAGCAAGATAGATATTCATATAGTCCTAACCAAATGAATTATTCCTTTGACCAGTGAACACAAAGGATAAAATACTTTTCACCTCAGCAGCTCGAACGAGGGTTCTTTGCTGCCTAAATTCTATAAAAATAATCTATAAATCTGCCTAAAAATAGAGAGAGACAGAAATATTTGAAATGTCATTAGATCTAATTTTACTTAATTTTAATTCGTATTCTGAATTTTCGATAGCAGACCCTGACACAGAGCCAGAAAGAAACGTTCGGAAACGCGCACAAGTAACTAATTTGTAAATATTATTTAAACATTTTTTAAATGTTTAACCATACTAAACTTATAATAATTTATGTTCTTCCTTTTTATATCAAAATAAATAAGTATAAGTGGAAAAATTACAAGATTAACGTGTGAAATATATTATTACTTACAACAATCTCACGTATTAATATCAAACACTTGTAACCGAACGCAAATATAAAAAGTTGGCAAATTCCAAAATGGTCGTAGATATTTATAAAATAATTAAAATGTTTCGATGATTGTGTTATTAACGAATGATTAAGGTTTTTAAGCTCAAGTGTAAGAATATTATAAGAAAAAACGAGCGTATAAATTGACGAAGAAGGATTAAGCATCTCTCAGGTTGTATTTTTCCATGTTCTCTCTGCTGAGGTGAAAAATAGTGTGTTCACCATGAGAATAAAGTTATTTACATCTTGTGCTTTTGAGTCCCTTTCTACGCTCAATATTCTAAGTTAGAATGACTCGCTACGCTCGTGATACTATAATAGAATCTTTCGCTTGCTCAGGACTTAAAATTAGCACTCGACGCAAATATGAACTTCACTTGTTGTACAAATATCTATTCCTGTATTAAGAAAGCAGTAGTTATTTTATTATAAGTTTCTTATTATGATATTTATTAACCGACTTCAAAAAAGGAGGAGGTTCTCAATTCGACTGAATTTGTTTTATAATTTTTTTTTTGTATGTATGTTACTCGATATCTCCGTGAATCGTGAACCGATTTTCAATTTTTTTTTTAATCGAACAGGTATAACCCCTAGATGGTCCCATTGTCACCAAGTCGGGGTCTGATGATGGGATCCTGGAGAAATCGAGGGAACTCTTCAACTATTATAGGCACACCTATAGTGATTTCACTTTTTTTTCAGTAACTCGGCCACTTCCTCTTGGAATAGCGGATCCTAAGTGAAGTAGGTTCTTTTTTGTTTAAAATAATACTTATCTGAAGGCCCGCAAATTTCAAAGCCCGCAGATTTTTTGTCCATTATTTTGTAAAATTAAAATTTAGGTTTTAAGTAATCTGCAGGGCTATTTAAGATATTATGTGCCATTCTTTTGGTGGTCAATGGAACCATCGAGGGGTTGTACTCGTTCGATTAAAAAAAATTGAAAATCGCTTCAAGATTCACGGAGATATCGAGTAACATACATACAAAAAAAAATGATTAAAAAAATCTGTCGAATTGAGAACCTCCTCCTTTTTTGAAGTCGGTTAAAAGCATGGTGTATTACTGCGGAAACAAAAACACCAGGTGATTAATTATAAATTGCTTTATACATTATTTGGCACTTCTTTCCCAAATAGAAACTTCTGGCTTTGATATAATCTAATTCATTAGATAATTTCCCATAATTTTGCATCAAACTCAGAACTCTAGAGTTTGTTTTCTTCAAGTTATTTGCATTAAGTTTAAGTTTAAGTATAGAGAGGGGTTTCGTCGCTCTCAGTATTGTGTCATATCTGACGTGGCTAGCTCTCCGCCTACTATTTACCATAACACCTCCTACAGTCAGTTGACAAAAATGCAAGTTAATCGTGTCAAATAAAGTTTCAAAATAATAAACATGAATACGAATATTTTCACGATCGGGAAGGATTATTCGCGACACATCTGTACTCGTATATTTAACCTTTAGTATATATAATTCATACCTAGGTAAAAAATTAGGTAACTTCTAAAAAAGGAAATCATCCACCACCATCCATTTTTTTTAGAAAAAGATTTTTTTGAAGCTTTGAGATATCCTTACAAGAATTTAAAGTTTTGTTAGGAAAGATGACGTATCCATTTCAGTTTGAATATTTATTTGAAAATGCCTAAAATAAGAGTCAAAATTGCTTATTTATTACTATTATGATCGTCTTGTTCATTTAGCCGTCAACACAGAGAATCCTCTTTTTTGTAAAGGATCGGCAACGCACATGTGACACCTCTGGAGTTGCAGGCGTCCATAGGCATAGGTAGCTGCTTACCATCAGGTGGGCCATATGCTTGTTTGCCACCGTCGTGGTATAAAAAATATATATTACCAGACATTTTTTATCCTAATTTCGTTACCTCCTTGGTCCTACTTAACAATTTAAAATAGGCACTTACCCGTCAAATTGTCAAAAATTTACATAAGTAGTTGCGCTTTACTTGAATCATTTTATCAATATTAAGTATAATGATAAAGGTCGTAAAAAAGTTTTGAAACTTTTGAATTTATTATCGATTTGCCTAAAATACGTAAATACCTAAAAAAACGTTATATATAAGTAAGTATCCTTTAAAGTTTAGGCAGTACCTAGCTCACTGCTTTTCTCCGCCTCGATGTCCTGGGCTACTAGCTCCCTGGCCCGATGCCTGGTCAGGTGGGTCCTAGACCGTCCATGCCTTATTAGGGTCCTGCTAGAATGACGCACATGTTTCACAATATCACCCTTATATTCACTGTGAACCAACGACGCGACGTATATTAGGATGAGCGTGCGAATCATCACGGAGGCATCGTGCGTGCGTCCTCCACGAGCGCTCGCGGGCTACTGAAGAGCTGAAGTTTTGAATTTGGAATCCAGTTTGTTGGCGCAAGGATTTTTAAAAGCGGCCAGTACGTTTCAATTGCGTTTTGTTTAGTTTAAACTTAGAAAATATTATAACAGTGCAGGGGAAACGGAGCGAAAGATTTCAGGGTTAGACATTGAAATCGTAACGTAAATGTCTGAGCTCGCGAACCGGAGTGGCCATTGACAGGCGTTCTCCTCTGCCGTAAATATATGACCAGTGGCCATACTCATTGTGGACCAGTGGCCATAGACTGACGTTTATCTGACGTGGCTATTTTGACGTTTCGCATACATTTGATGTTCCCCTCCCCCGCCAAAATCGGCAGACTTTCTTTCTTTGAGAGAGCCTAGCTTTCGTTTATACGTCTTGTATTAACAATGTCTTATATTTTTCTTGAAATAATGAGCTGCTAAATTTAGAATTGCTTTAGTATTGCAGGTATGATAATGATGTTTTGATTTGATTTTGTGTAGGTATCTAAAGTCTGTCCGGGAAAAGAAGTGTCGTGGTTTTATATGGGACCTCATACATTCTACGACACGTCTCTTTCCGGACAGATTCTAGTGAAAAATGTTTTAACCTCTAAGGTGAATCAGCCAGTATTTATTTATTACTCAAGTAGTCATAATATTTCGGTTTATTAATAGAATTTGATTAGGCAATAATAATAAATAAATATTATAAAACAACCTAACTTAAGAATGAAAATAAATAAAGAGTATAATAAATATTAGAACAATCTTACACAAATCTACCTAGTCCCACAGTAAGCTCAATAAGGCTCGTGTTGTGGGTACTAGGCGACGATATATATAATAGATAGATATAGATAAATACTTAAATACATAGAAAACATCCATAACTCAGGAACAAATATCTGTGATAAACACACAAATAAATGCCCTGACCAGGATTCGAACCCGGGACCTCCTGTTTCATAGGCAGGGTCACTACCAACTGGGTTAGGAGGCCGTAGGTAAGTACATCTACGATTATTATGAGCTCCTTTAAATAATCCTTCCTGGTACTTGAGGTCCTAGTTTGCTCAATCTACATCGTAAAAACTAGTCTAGACTTTTCATTATTTTTAAAGACTTATCATTCAAATTATGAGATATGACACTCCCAGTAAAAAGGTATCTGCCTGGTATGGACATTTCTTTGAGTATTTAGGGGCGAACTAAGTTATTAACCGACTTCAATTCCATTGAGGAAGGAGGTTCTGCATTCGGTTTGGTGTTTTTTTTAATGTATGTTCACCGATTATTTTCATTTTATTTTGGTCTTTAATTCCGTCCGACACTTTACTCGGAGTAAATTGACTGTTTTGTCAGAAAATGATTCATATTATAACATTTATAACTATATTATAATTATTGTATTAATAAGCCCCCCAACAGCGACATCATTCAGTTGGAAGACTTAAAAAAAATAACTCCTTTCTGAGCCCCTAAGGGACCTTAGAGGTTGAATTTTAATAAAAATATTTTATAAATGTCCTTACATTTTTCGAGTTTCATGGCATTTTATTCTACCTTAATATGTCAGTCTTTATGTAACGCCGTCGCTGTATATTTAAATTTGCAATTCATAAAACTGACTGCGCTTTTCGTTATTCGATATAGATGTCCTATATTTTACTGCAAATATGAAAAATGAATAAGTTATTGAAGTAAGTATAAATCGTTTTTATGAGTCTTTGACACATTTTTCATTTGCTGCTACACAAATTAATCACTCTCAAGAGAAAATATTTTCACAACTTTTAAAATAAAATTAATGCGTGTGGCAAAAAAAACTAGTAGTTTTTTTTCCTATTAGAATGATTAATGAGGTAATTATATTTGAGTAAATATGGAATTACATTTTTGATGTTACCAATTTTTAACTGACTTCAAAAAAGGAGAGGTTCTCAATTCAACAGATTTTTTTAATTTCATTTTATTATCATTATTATTATTTTTTATAATTTTTTTGTATGTATGTCACTCGATAACTCCGTGAATCGTGAACCGATTTTCAAAAAAAAATTTTAATCGAGCAGGAATAACTACTAGATGGTTTCATTGTCACCAAGTCGGGGTCTGATGATGGGATCCTGTAGAAATCGAGGGAACTCTTCAACTATTATAGGCACACCTATAGTGATTTCACTATGTTTTACAGCAACTCGGGCAATTCCTCTTGGAATAGCGGATCATAAGTGAAGTCGGTTCCTTTTTCTTTAAAATTATCATAGCTTAATACTTAAATCAATAATACTGCAAATAATTTGAATTTAAAAATACTGTGACTAAACAACTAAAATATATATATATATATATATATATCTAAATTAATATTAAAATAAACTGAATTAAAACTAAATAAACTTAAAATAAACCTATATATAAATATATAGATACCATTTTTGATTATAGATTCTAGCTTAAGACTTTCTTCTTTTAGACCTTTTTAGGGTTTAGTAACTCCAGAGACTATAGAGATATAGACCGCCACAGCCTAAGAACTTTTTGAAGCTCAAGTCAATTGCGCCATCTATGTCAAAGACCGCTAAAGATACCGAAAAAGTAAGAGAAATGTCACCTGCACTGCTACTCCACCTAGTAACAAATAGCGTACTAGTAGTACACTAGTAGTCTGGTAACTCAAAAGGTAACAACGGAACCTTTACAGCCAATTTTCAAGTTAGTAGGTAACTCAAAGACGAACCTGGAGTTCGATTTTTGAATCTCATCGGGTGACTTATTTCGTACTAAATAGTCATCGGCTGCATACAAAAAAAGTCACCGGTGAGATTCCAAAATCGAACTCCTGCTGTTATCGAACCTAAATAAATGTACAATCAGAGAGGGTCAGAAAACAGAATGTCTGAGACACAGTGACTTGAAAACACCGATAATGTCTGAATTTTTTTAATTTTGCCGGAGGTGTGCGATTGTTGATGTTAGGCAAACATTTATACTCCACGTGAATTTGCCAATTTAAATATTCATAAATCAAAATTTTCTAAATAAAGTATACCTATCGTTATTATTTGTCCACCCTGTAGATTTCTACCGGTATATGCCGTCTTTCACACTGCGGCGGTTTCCGCATGCGGAGCCGGTGCGCGAGCGAGATAGCGCTCTGCGTGTGTATAGCGCTGTCTTGCACACCGTCGCATGCGGTTACGGTGCCAGTGTGATAATTGCCTAAGTATACTCTGTGTGTAGAACCTTTCTTCAACAAAGCCGAAAAACGCTGGGATTGGCTGGCGTAGTAGTGTAGCAAACTACGGTATGGAAAGTGAAAGACTGAGCAAAGAAAATAAGCACAATAGTAGTTTATGTAACTGTTACGTAATAGGGGTCCTTAAAACACGAGTGTGGTTTTATGAAACGAACGAAGTGAGTTTCATAATAAGATCACACGAGTGTTTTAAGGCCTAATTACGTACAGTTGCATACACTGCTTTATATACACACATATTATAAACCCGAAATGATGATTGAATGACTGCAATTGCACGGATTGCACGCCATCGCCATGACCAACTCTATTGTGTCGGCGGTCGGGCGGCGCATGCCCGCACCCGGATTTTCATAATGATATCGAATTTTTGCTTATTATTTGATAATAATAACATCGTTACTGATAACACATTTGTTCTAACTACTAATTTTTACTTTAAGAAGACGTTCGAAATTTGAACGTAATTAAGGTATCGGTTACCGATACTAAAATGTAAACATTAAGATGCAGCCACAGATACTTATATCTAAATATAGGGCGTTTGCTCATTGATCCTGACCATAAAATAGACATAATATATTAGCAGGGCTTGGACAAGTCATCGCAGAAATTGATATGGACATGGGACAAGACTATTATAGAGTCGCGACTTAAGATTATTATTATCTAAAGCTGATATAATTATCGTAATTTATAATTTTACATTTGACCTTTTTAGTCACATATCTGTCATGGATTTGTCAAAGTGGCATGCTTGAAACAGTTTTGTTGTGACAATTTAAACAAATACAATTATTTGCTTAATAATGGTTATTTCTAAATATTTTAAATATGGTACTCGATTTTTGACGATTGCTGAGAAGATGTCACAGAAGTGTTTCAGCAGTTTCGAGTAAAAGGTTCGAAATTATTTTATAACAACTGTTTACTTTTAGGGTTCCGTACCTCAAAAGGAAAAAACGGAACCCTTATAGGATCACTTTGTTGTCCGTCTGTCTGTCTGTCAAGACCATTTTTTTATATCTAACACAAATGATTAAATAAAACATCGGTTTGTTCCAGACAATGCAAAAGTTGATGGTTGCGTATGTGCAATGCAACCATCAGCATTAAAAAAAATGTTAATGGAAATACCTTCACACATGTAGGTATGGTGAATTTTGGGTTGCAGTAATAAACGTCATTGAAAATAGTACATTACTACAGAGGCCGGGAAGTAGGGGGTTGCCGGTCGAGTACATATATACGGCCGAGCGTAGCGAGGCCGGATAGTTACGAGGCTGGCAACCCCTTTTCCCGCCGAGGTATGTATAGTGCTTTTCTCAAACATGCCATGAAATAAATATGAAACTTATCCAAATTTTTTCCGACATACGTGAGGCAAAAGTCTACTCGTAAACTTGTATTAATAATAATATATTGTACGTTGTATGCACTTCAAACATCTTCATACTTCGGTTTTTATGTATAAAGTTAAATAAGCAACAAACGTACAACCATCATTTGCATTAGTTTCTAGGAAACATGCTAAACCAACATTCCTAATATTGGCTATTCCTATTCACTATTACGACTAATTACATATGTTCATATTGTTATTAATGAGTTATCCTATCAACAAACCAAAAAAACATTAATTAGACTTACCACGTTATCAAAAACATGCGTAAAAACATTACGTTATGAAATCTGGATTGCTTAATTCTAACTTTGCATTCCATTGTCACTGAACGGCTTTTAAAAATGTGTAACTACTACGTACATTAGCCATTTAAGTATAATGTTCACTTGCATTTGAACAACATCTAAACATATTTCACTTTATATATTACCTATAGCCAAGTTATTACAGAATAAAACAAATCGACATTATAATACACAACAATATAGGCAACATAATAAAATATTGAGAATGTTTTTAAAATTTTCCCACTAAAGTTTTTTTTTCACAGTATCTGCGCTGTTCGAGCGGTTGAACTTAAGGCCATTCTACACGAGTTAAAATTAAGAAGAAAAATGTATAATGGTGACTGAATAAATTCAGAACGTTACAAATATTGTCTATAGTCTCTGTTTATACTTTATTTATTTTATTTTAGAAAATATTCATAAAAATCAAAACCTTTCGAATTTATTTCGTAACTATAGAGATCCCGATTCGAATTCTTAATATCTGTTCGTGTGTAATACCCTCGCTGCTAATATTTTAGCCTGATAAGTGATATTCAACCTTTCACGAAAAACATTTAAAAAAACAGCTGTTGATATAATCTGTCTCCATCTTTACAATTTAAAATTATAGGAATTTGTTAATAATCTTTTATTTGTTATTTTCATGTCAATTTTATATATAAACGGAATTGCAAAATATATCACACTGTTTTTTTAATAGGCGTAATTAGTGGCAGAATTCAAATGAACCAAAAAGTAAATATCGCTTATAGCCTTAAATGGCTGAACGCCATGATCCTGTGCCACAAACATAAGGAATGGAAATTAAAAAAGAGGACTTTGCCGGTCTAGACCTGCAAGATTAGTTTGTCCTAACCGCACCTGAAACGTCATACTTCGAAGCCTATTATAAGCGTACCCCGGGGATTTCGGTGCGGGAATGTTATACACTAGCCAAATAACAGGTAAAAACTGTAAAAAACGATACTAATTTAACATTTCTAAGCACATTTGGACCTCACTACCTACTTTTAATTCATAGTTTGGTAATTACTTTACAATAAACAAAGTTATAAATACACGAAATCATTCCCGCACCGAAAACCCCGGGGTATGATTATAAGGAACATAACATCAATATTTCATTGCATGTTTGAGAAAATATAATTAAATAATATTGTACATAATGCGATTCTATTGATCTTGTTCTATTGCCGTCTTGCGATTGTTTTGCGATGACTTGTCCGAGCCCTGCATATTAGGGTATGGATGTAGATAAAGTGCTTTATCGTACAGTCGACGTCAAACTAAAAATATGTTTACACTTTTGGACCTTATTACAAAGGAGTAAGGTGCAAAAGTGTAAACATATTTTTATCGTCAACCGTACCACCGTAGCGCTTCAAAGAAACATACTGGAACTTTAAAATACAATACTTAACAAATAATCAACGATTTATATTGGAGATGCATCGGAATAAAGATAGAGAAAATTCTGATTCAGATGTAACATTGGAGTTGTATGGATCTTGGATCGTATCATAGCGAGTTTTAAAATTAGAATACGGCCCCTGTGCCGTGGGCCGCATGCTAACTTTAAAATACGTTTAGAAACGATCCAACTTCAATACAACTCCAATGTATTAACAACACAATAAAGCTAATGGAATGGAATGGAAATATTCAGCATTTACTTCAAAATTATTCCAATTCAACTCCAATGCAAGTTCAATATTGGTTGATTATTTTTGTTGTGTTTGAGTCATTTTTGAGATGGATTGTGTTTTTAATGTATTGTTTAAGTATTTCAAAATTAGGATACGGCACTAGGTTTTAACACTTTCCGTGTACCGTATTCTAATTTTAAAATGTATAAACAATACATTAACAACACAATCTGTCTTAAACATAACTCCAACACTCAACCAATAGGTAATCAACCAATATTGAAGTTATATTGGAGTTGTATCGGAATAATTTTCAAGCAAATTCCGTCATTTCTGATTCAGACGTGTAGGCGTTAGCTGTGTTGTGTTGTTATTGCATTGGATTTGTATTGAAGTTGGGTCGTGTCTGTGCGTGTTTTAAAGTTAGAATACGGCCCCGTGTCACAGTTAGCTTCGCTACGCGCTACGCTCGTAGCCGACTCTACAGTTTTCCTCTTATGTAGCGGAAGGCGACTACGAGCAGAGAGCGCGCAAGGCGGATTTCTGACACTTAAAAGGCCATATTTTGACTTTAATATACACTAAATAACGATCCAACTCGAATGACTCGATAAAGCTAACGTCAAACCTTTGAATCCGAATTTGCTTGAAAATTATTCTGATACCACTCCTATATTAGCTCACCGAAGGAAGCCCACTAACTGCTCGATAGGAGAAATAATTCGTGTATAGCTGAATTTTGGTGAAGTTGTAGATAAAGGTGTCTTACACAACATACTAAAAGTACCCATGGATAGGGGTGCCGCAAACGGGGAGAGGGGGGTGTAAAGGTCCCCTTTTTTGGCTTTTCGTAAATAACTCAGCAGCGGTGGCTCATACGAAAAAATGTTCTTCTACTTAATTAATTCACAAATGATTTTGTACAAAAAAGGTTCTATACACTTTTTTGCTGAGATCAATGTATAATGAGATTTCGAGGAAATACGATAATCACTTTTTGAAACTTCTGGAGCTATTATTTACGAAACTATTAGTTTTGTCTAAAAATTGTTTTAGAAAACCCATATTTATATTAAAAGACCTATCCAACGACACCCCACACATTAGGGGTAGATTAAAAAACAGAATTTATCCCCCACTTCATGTGTTCGGGAGGTACCCTAAAAATATATCTTTGTTCAGATTTTGTTTTAAAACTTTGTTTGCGTGTTCAAAACACATACTCATACGAAGTTTAACTATTCTAGTACTAACCATCACTGCGCAAAGCCGTGAACGGACAGACTGGGACAAACGGACAGCGAAACTATAAGGTTAGGAAGTTGATTGCAGGCGTCCATAGGCTATGGGAACTGCTTACCATCAGACGGGTCGTATGCTTGTTTGCCACCGTCGTGGCATAAAAAATAAAAAGTAAAAAAATACCCTCTTCAACCTGCTCAGTGATGGTTAGTACTTGAATACTCGTAGTTAAACTTCGTATGAGTATGTGTTTTGAACACGCAGACAAAGTTTTAAAAGAAAATCTGAAAAATATTGTTTTTTGGGGTACCTCCCGAACACATGAAGTGGGAGGTAAATTTTTTTTTTTTACTCCACCCCTAGTGTTTGGGGTGTCGTTGGATAGGTCTTTTAATATAAATATGGGTTTTCTAAAACAACTTTTAGACAAAACTAATAGTTTCGTAAAGAATAGCTCCGAAAGTTTAAAAAAATGATTATCGTATTTCCTCGAAATTTCGTTATACATTGATCCCAGCAAAAAAGTGTAAAGAACCTTTTTTGTACAAAATAATTTGTGGATTAATTAAGTAGAAGAACATTTTTTCGTATGAGCCACCGCTACTGAGTTATTTACGAAAAGCCAAAAAAGGGGACCTTTACACCCCCCTCTCCCCGTTAGCGGCACCCCTATCCATGGGTACTTTTGGTATAGTTTGTTATTAAATCAAATACAAACTTTGAAAACATTGAAAAAATAATCAACCCAGTGGGACTCGAACCCTACATCGATACGCCTTGCCGGGGCTCGATCGCTTTACCAATTAAGCTATGGGTTCAGTTACTAAGTTGACGAAGTCGAAGCGATCGAGCCCCGGCAAGGCGTATCGATGTAGGGTTCGAGTCCCACTGGGTTGATTATTTTTTCAATGTTTTCAAAGTTTGTATTTGATTTAATAACAAACTATTGTTTGAGTGGAATGTACCACTTTAAAAACACTTAAAAATAATAATGTACTTTTGGTATGTTGTGTAAGAAACCTTTGTCTACAACTATACCAAAATTCAGCTATACACGAAGTATTTCCCCTAAGTTTTCCTTCGTTTGGAGGGCTATATTGTTTGGTTACTAATTGTTGTAAGTTGGAGTTGTAGGTATAGATTGTATATCAAGCAGAACGTCTGCTATGGATACCATAGTGTTTAGAAACAAAGCAAAAGCAGAAAAATCCACTGTCTCAGGCGAGCTGATTC
This sequence comes from Pammene fasciana, assembly GCA_911728535.1. NCBI lineage: Eukaryota > Metazoa > Arthropoda > Insecta > Lepidoptera > Tortricidae > Pammene > Pammene fasciana. Next base: position 18,258,794 of record OU452276.1, on the reverse strand, counting down.
TGGGTAAGGCAGTGGATTTTTCTACTTTTCATTTATTTCTAAATTCAGTTGTAGGTATTTTTTATGTTTATGTATTTTAGAGTAAGAATACTACACGGCACAATGTATTAATTAATTCAAAACAATTAGTATTAGTAGTTTTTCATGTAACCACATTCATGAATTAATAGGCCAAGTGCGAATCGAATTCGCGCTCCAAAGTGCACCAATACACTATTTTTTTCAATATTTTGTATTGCCTAAACCATTTCTTTGTTTTATGGCGTTTTTATTCCATGGTGTCATCCTTTTTTATCGAAATAAGCTAGAGGCCTTGCCAAGTCATAAAGTACAGGCTAGTATAATTTTAAACAAAAAAAGAACCGACTTCACTTAGGATCCGCTATTCTAAGAGGAAGTGGCCGAGTTGCTGTAAAAAATAGTGAAATCACTATAGGTGTGCCTATAATAGTTGAAGAGTTCCCTCGATTTCTCCAGGATCCCATCATCAGATCCCGACTTGGTTACAATGGGACCATCTAGGGGTTATACCTGTTCGATTCAAAAAAAATTTTTGAAAATCGGTTCACGATTCACGGAGATATGGAGTAACATACATACAAAAAAAAAAAAATTATGATAAAAAAAAAAAAAAAAAAAATCAGTCGAATTGAGAACCTCCTCCTTTTTTGAAGTCGGTTAAAAATAACGCCAAAACCAAGGAATCGAGGTTCAAAGTGCTTTGTTTTGATTTATTAGTCTCCATACCTTTCTTATTTAAAATGTACAAACAAAATACTACATGCTGTCGGTATTGTATTCTAATTTTAAAATATCTACATAATCAATACATAAAATTTTATAAAATATATTTCAAACTTAGAGAATCCAACCAACCGGAGCGGCCGTTGACAAGCGTACCCCTTTGCCGAAAACTATGGTCATATTTTATTATTGCCGAAAACGATGGTCATATTTTAACGATGATATATTTATTCAGTCAACGTTTATCTGACGTAGCTGTTTGTACGTTACGTACGAATAGCCATACATGACGTTCCCTTTCCCTGCAAAAATTGGCAGACTTTTTTTGTATAGAAAATTACAGACAGCCACAGGGTTGAATGCTCTAAGATCTCAAACAAAAACTGAAATAGATGTCATACACTTCAGAAAAAGTGACCAAGTCCTCCGGTGTCCGAGGCCAGATTCAAACGGGCGTCTTCAGCTATCGCGCCTGACGCACTGACCACTACACCACCCGGTCACGGCGGAATCGGTCGAAATTTCTCATATGCAATCTACTGAATTTGAAACGGTTAGGCACCGTTGACCATCTCTGAGGCAAACAAAAATTGAAAATCAAAAAATATTCAACAAAATAATTTGATTTGCTTTAAGATCTCAAACATAACTTCAAGACACAATAAATAATCAAACAATGTTGAAGATGTATTGTTTTACCTTGAGCTGCGCAACTGACGTGCAGAAAAAGAAACTCACTCGGAGCAACTTTAAATCACAAAACTTTATTGTAAATTAACAGCATGGCAAACTTCACAATCAGTCGTCGGAAAGAATGTCGCTCATTCTAAATACACCCTGATCTCCTTTACATAAAAAAAAACTAACGATAGAATAACGGTAGTAGTCAAATCACAATATGGAATACTCTTAACAATTAAAGTTACATATTTCAAATAGTGTAAACTCAAATGAAGAGTTATAAATCATAAAATTTGAAAAAGAATATAGTAGTTATTTTTGTAACAGTAAAACCCATACATATTATTGGAAAGTGGTTAAAGTAGGTGTTATTATCAGTAGACGATTTCTAATCAATGAGACATCAATTAAACTTACAAATTAATAAATAACTAAGGATGGATTTTGACACATATTTAAATATTAATTATACTGATCTTAGAACATTTAAATAGGCATGTAATTAATTATTGTTCCGCCTCACTTTGGCTGGGCTGATGAGTTGTAGCCACTGCCTGGTTTGGAAGCGCCACCCATGAACGATAACAATTGCATTGCAGTTGCATCGGCATATTTAAAAAAACCTGTAGGTATTTCATAGTTAATGCGTTGGAGTTGTATTGTATCTAAACGTGTTATAAAGTCAGAATACGGCCCCAGTGGTAAATTGGAAATTTTTAATTTTCTTGCTTTTCTGTAAGAATGCAATTTACTGTCGAATGCATTGAATATTAAAATTTCTTATATTCTCGGAAATTGTTCCAGCCCTTTTTTTAAATTTTCTTAGGTCTTGAAGAATTAGAAAATGATTAGTTCTTTTTTGAATTACATTCATGAGTACTTTTGTATTAAATGGCCAAACAAGTAAAATTGAGGTGTTTTTGTCCAAGTTTTTTTATTAAACCAAAGAAATTGGAAGCGTGGATGTGGCATGATCTGAAGGGATATAGTTAGGTTTTGTGTTAATGGTTTTCACCTGTAAATAATAATTACCTGTATATACCAGGGGCCGTATTCTAACTTTAAAACACGCACAGACACGATCCAACTTCAATGCAAATCCAATGCAATAACAACACAATACACCTAACGCCTACACGTCTGAATCAAAAATGACGGAATTTGCTTGAAAACTACTGCGATGCAACTACAATACAACTTCAATATTGGTTGATTATTGGTTGAGTGTTGAAGTTATGTTTGAGATGTATTGTGTTTTTAATGTATTGTTTAAGTATTTTAAAATTAGAATACGGCACCTGGGGTATAAAGGGAGAGAATATTTTAACCAGTTTGTAGGACAGCTTACTGTGCCGCTACGTGAAAATGGTCCTGAGAGAACCTTTCCTTTATAATTTATTATTATTGCCATTTTGTTTTTATCAGTTCGATTATTTTGCAGACTGGTATTATTTTCGAAAAAAAAATAGTAAAGGAAATAATAATAAATTATAAAAACAACGATTTGCCAACAAGAAGAAGTTTTTTTGGAGATGCTTAACTCAAAAACGGTAACGTGCAAAACAATTTTCGTTTAAATAGTGTACAAGAATATTATGGTACAAAAGTTATATGATTTGTTGTCAATTTTTTTGTCTGTCGATAAAAAAAAACATTATTTTTATATTCGCCGGGGAAAAAAAAGCTGGGACTTATGCTAGAAAATAATCTTAAGGGACTGTCAACTTACAATATTTGTTAAAACCTATAATGCATGCTAGATTTTGATACAATTTTCCGGTATCGCTGGTTCGCGTGCTAAAACGTGCAGGTTTCATGTTTTCGCCAATCTTGATGTTAAATGTAACAATTTGTTAAGCTGAGGCAACGAGGTCAACTTTGACATGATTAAGGTTAAACACATTACAGTCTTGTGGCATGCTTGTATCGCTCGTTTTAGCCTAGACTTAAAATTGATGGCTAGTTTAAAAAGTATGGCAATAACGTTCTTTTTTTCATGCGAATACGGCGAAGCGAAAACGATACGGAAGAGTTTTACTAACCGGAGTGGCCATTGACAGGCGTTCCCCTCTGCCAAAAATGTATGACCAATGGTCATACTCATTGTGTGGACTGACGTTAATCTGACGTGGCTAATTTGACGTTTCACATACATTTGACGTTCCCCTCCCCCGCGAAAATCGGCAGACTTTTTTGTATAGAAAATGACAGACATGACCGGTCCGGTTGGTTTAATAGTCAAAGGTTTTACTAGTAGATATAATGGATGTAGCTGGACATTTTCACCTAACTGTGTAGCCCTCCAAACGAAGGAAAACTTAGGGGAAATAATTCGTGTATAGCTGAATTTTGGTGAAGTTGTAGATAAAGGTGTCTTACACAACATACTAAAAGTACTCATGGATAGGGGTGCCGCTAACGGGGAGAGGGGGTGTAAAGGTCCCCTTTTTTGGATTTTCGTAAATAACTCAGTAGCGGTGGCTCATATGAAAAAATGTTCTTCTACTTAATTAATCTACAAATAATTTTCTACAAAAAAGGTTCTTTACACTTTTTTGCTGGGATCAATGTATAATGAGATTTCGAGGAAATACGATAATCACTTTCGGAGCTATTATTTACGAAACTATTAGTTTTGTCTAAAAATTGTTTTAGAAAACCCATATTTATATTAAAATACCTATCCAACGATACCCCACACATTGGGGGTGGATTAAAAAACAGAATTTACCCCCCACTTCATGTGTTCGGGAGGTACCCTAAAAAATAATATTTTTTCAGATTTTGTTTTAAAACTTTGTCTGCGTGTTCAAAACACATACTCATACGAAGTTTAACTATTCAAGTACTAACCATCACTGAGCAGGTTGAAGAGGGTATTTTTTTACTTTTTATTTTTTATGCCACGAAGGTGGCAAACAAGCATACGACCCGTCTGATGGTAAGCAGTTCCCATAGCCTATGGACGCCTGCAATCAATTTCCTAACCTTATAGTTTCGCTGTCCGTTTGTCCCAGTCTATCCGTTCACGGCTTTGCGCAGTGATGGTTAGTACTAGAATAGTTAAACTTCGTATGAGTATGTGTTTTGAACACGCAGACAAAGTTTTAAAACAAAATCTAAAAAAATATATTTTTTTAGGGTAGCTCCCGAACACATGAAGTGGGGGGTAAATTATGTTTTTTAAATCCCCCCTAATGTGTGGGGTGTCGTTGGATAGGTCTTTTAATATAAATATGGGTTTTCTAAAACAATTTTTAGACAAAACTAATAGTTTCGTATATAAAAGCTCCGAAAGTTTCTGAAAGTGATTATCGTATTTCTTCGAAATCTCATTATACATTGATCTCAGCAAAAAAGTGTAAAGAACCTTTTTTGTACAAAATCATTTGTGGATTAATTAAGTAGAAGAACATTTTTTCGTATGAGCCACCGCTACTGAGTTATTTACGAAAAGCCAAAAAAGGGGACCTTTACACCCCCCTCTCCCCGTTAGCGGCACCCCTATCCATGAGTACTTTTAGTATGTTGTGTAAGACACCTTTATCTACAACTTCACCAAAATTCAGCTATACACGAATTATTTCTCCTATCGAGCAGTTAGTGGGCTTCCTTCGGTGAGCTAGTGAACAATTAACGGCCGGTTAGCAAACGTCACAAGACTGACAGACAATGTCAGTGTCATTTTGTCAGAAATGTGACGGTTAGACGTTACTGAAACACGACTTGAGTCATGCTTTAAAGTACAAGCAGAGACTAGAGATATAGACCGCCACAGCCTAAGAACTTTTTGAAGCTCAAGTCGATTGCGCCCTCTGTCCGAAAGCCGCCTAAAGATACCGAAATTGTAAGAAGAAATGTGACCTGCACTGCTACTCCACCTAGTAACAAATAGCGTACTCGTAGTACACTAGTAACTACTAGGTGGAGTAGCAGTGCAGGTCACATTTCTTCTTACAATTTCGGTATCTTTAGGCGGCTTTCGGATAGAGGGCGCAATCCACTTGAGCTTCAAAAAATTCTTAGGCTGTGGCGGTCTATATCTCTATAGTCTCTGGTACAAGTTAAAATAAAAATGCCCAGCTATGTCCAGGTGAGATCGTGGTCAAACGCCTGACTATTCTGCATTAAAAAAAAGCCTCTGTAACATGGTTGGCACAAACTTCTTTTAAGTGTCTATCATCTGATATCGGATATCATAATAAGCCTTATGATATCCGATATCAGTATAAACTTTGCCCAATAGTGGCAACAATACCACCGAAAAGGCGTTTTGTGCTGAGTTATATATAATTTTTTTATTGGTATTAACTCTGAAGCTAGGCGTAATTAGGGCATTCTAGTCTCCAATATGATCAGAAATAGACACTTTTAATAGACTAAGAAGCCGAACAAGTCACTTTCATCATTCAATACAAACATTTGATTTCAGGGAAACCAGTTCACCCGCGTTCTGCTGATTTCATAAGCTATGATGGCTATCGATAGCGAGGTCGGACGACTTGCCCCGATAGAGTATCGGTCCCTATACTTCACCAGTCTCGTACGTTATTGAAATGTGAGGATGGAAATTTGATCATAACATGTACGGTTTAAAGTGCAATTTAGAATGCACTTTATAAGGAAATACGAGCTTGCGTAAGGTACATACTGACGACGCGCGTCTTGGACCGTAGTGATGTGAAATTAGGAAGCGCAAACGGGGTAGTACCTTTTATATAATAATTTTAAACAAAAAAGAACTGACTTCACTTAGGATCCGCTATTCCAAGAGGAAGTGGCCGAGTTGCTGTAAAAAATAGTGAAATTACTATAGGTGTGCCTTTAATAGTTGAAGAGTTCCCTCGATTTCTCCAGGATCCCATCATCAGACCCTGACTTGGTGACAATGGGACCATCTAGGAGTTATACCTGTTCGATAAAAAAAAATCGGTTCACGATTCACGGAGATATGGAGTAACATACATACAAAAAAAAAAAAAAAAATGATAAAAAAAAAAAAACAGTCGAATTGAGAACCTCCTCCTTTTTTGAAGTCGGTTAAAAATTACCGGGTATTTACCGATTTGGCGGCAATTTATGTAAAATTATTACCGCTTAGCATTGGAAATACAAAAAGCAAAATTATTTTATTAACTAGCTGTACCCGCGCGGCTTCGCTCGCGTGCGTTGCAGTAGGTTCTGTCACTTTTCGTTACCCTCAACAGTCCATTGCTAAACGCTTTCTACATGTCATATTTCATACAGTATGTTTAGCAGTTTAGCTAAAATTGACTTCTTGCATATAACTTCGACATCCCAAAATATCGACTGAAAGCGTCTGACATTTGACTGTGTCAGCCATGGCAAATTAGCAATAGTACAGTGTGTTTTTTGTTTATGCGGGTTGCTCCGCCCCCCGAGCCCCCGTTTTTTACCGCCCATCACGTGATTAACTCTAGCAAAACTCTTCTTCTCCCATTTCAAATATTCACCGTAACAATTTTTGGTATAATTAGCAATAGTACAGTGTGTCTTTTGTTTATGCGGGGGGCTCTGCCCCCCGAGCGCCCCTCTCTTTACAGCCCATCACGTGGTAAACTCTATCACAACTCTTTTTCTCCCATCTCAAATAGTACGGTGTGTTTCTTCTGTATGCGGGGGGAGGAGCCCCCTGAGCCCCCTACTTTTTGCCGCCCATAACGTGGTTAACTCTATCAAAACTCTTTTTCTCCCATTTCAAATGTTCAACGTAACCATTTTTGGTATAATAAGCAATAGTACGGTCTGTTTTTTCTTTATGCGGGGGGCTCCGCCCCCCGAGCCCCCCTTTCTTTGCGGCCCGTCACGTAGTAAACTCTATCAAAACTCTTTTTCCCCCATCTCAAATGTTCGACATAACCATTTTTGGTATAATAAGCAATAGTACGGTCTGTTTTTTCTTTATGCGGGGGGCTCCGCCCCCCGAGCCCCCCTTTCTTTGCGGCCCCTCACGTAGTAAACTCTATCAAAACTCTTTTTCCCCCATCTCAAATGTTCGACATAACCATTTTTGGTATAATAAGCAATAGTACGGTCTGTTTTTTCTTTATGCGGGGGGCTCCGCCCCCCGAGCCCTACCTCTTTTTTTCCGGCCCGTCACGTAATAAACTCTATCAAAACTCTTTTTCCCCCATCTCAAATGTTCGACGTAACAATTTTTTGTATAATAAGCTAAAGTACGGTGTGTTTTTTCTTTATGCGGGGGGCTCCGCCCCCCGAGCCCCCCTTTCTTTCCGGCCCGTCACGTAGTAAACTCTATCAAAACTCTTTTTCCCCCATCTCAAATGTTCGACGTAACAATTTTTGGTATAATAAGCAATAGTACGGTGTGTTTTTTTCTTTATGCGCGGGGCTCCGCCCCCCGAGCCCCCCTTTCTTTGCGGCCCGTCACGTAGTAAACTCTATCAAAACTCTTTTTCCCCCATCTCAAATGTTCGACGTAACAATTTTTGGTATAATAAGCAATAGTGCGGTGTGTTTTTTCTTTATGCGGGGGGCTCCGCCCCCCGAGCCCCCCTTTCTTTGCGGCCCGTCACGTAGTAAACTCTATCAAAACTCTTTTTCCCCCATCTCAAATGTTCGACGTAACAATTTTTGGTATAATGAGCAATAGTACGGTGTGTTTTTTCTTTATGCGGGGGGCTCCGCCCCCCGAGCCCCCCTTTCTTTGCGGCCCGTCACGTAGTAAACTCTATCAAAACTCTTTTTCCCCCATCTCAAATGTTCGACGTAACAATTTTTGGTATAATAAGCAATAGTGCGGTGTGTTTTTTCTTTATGCGGGGGGCTCCACCCCCCGAGCCCCCCTTTCTTTCCGACCCGTCACGTAGTAAACTCTGTCAAAACTCTTTTTCCCCCATCTCAAATGTTCGACGTAACAATTTTTGGTATAATAAGCAATAGTACGGTGTGTTTTTTCTTTATGCGGGGGGCTCCGCCTCCCGAGCCCCCCTTTCTTTGCGGCCCATCACATAGTAAACTCTATCAAAACTCTTTTTCTCCCATCTCAAATGTTCGACGTAACAATTTTTGGTATAATAAGCAATAGTGCGGTGTGTTTTTTTTATGCGGGGGGCTCCGCCCCCCGAGCCCCCCTTTTTTTGCGGCCCATCACGTAGTAAACTCTATCAAACTCTTTTTCTCCCATCTCAAATGTTCGACGTAACAATTTTTGGTATAATAAGCAATAGTACGGTGTGTTTTTTCTTTATGCGGGGGGCTCCGCCCCCCGAGCCCGCCTTTCTTTGCGGCCCGTCACGTAGTAAACTCTATCAAAACTCTTTTTCTCCCATCTCAAATGTTCAACGTAGCAGTTTTTGGTATAATATGCAATACTACCGTTTTTTTTTAAGTGCGGGGGGCTCCGCCCCCCTAGCCCCCCGTTCTTTGCCGCCCGTCACGTAGTGAACTCTATCAAAACTCTTCTTCTCCCATCTCAAATGTTCAACGTAACAATTTTTGGTATATTTAGCTATAGTGTAGTGTCTTTTTTTCTTTTTGCGCCCCCCTCTCTTGGACGCTCATCACGCGGTGAACTCTACCTAAACTCTTTTTCGGTAGGGTGCTAGGGTGTGCCGGTACTTTTCGATTTCCGTGTTTCACTATGTTCTGTTTGTTTTTTTATAGTTAGTTAATTTAACTTTTATTCTTGCACCTTTTTTACATGTCTGTTGTATAGACCCAATGGTTGACTGGTGGAAAATACCATTTGGTATAATGTCCGCCGTTTGGTCTCACAGTTTTGTATTTCGTGCAATATAGTGTAAATAAAAAAAGATTCTTATAGGGAGGCAACGCGCACATAAAACCTCTGGATTTACAGGCGTCCATTGGCTACCCTAAGTGCTTACCATCAGGCGGGTCGTATGATTGTTTGCCATCACCGTGGTTTAAAAAATATATAGTTGAAATACAAATGCATAAGTATTTATTTACCATATAAAGGCATTTCCCATACAAAGTTTAAACCCCCTTTAAACCCCCTTAAATCCAAAAAGTTCGTATTTTTTATAGCCTATGTCCTGACCAGAGGTCTGTAGAACCTGCTAGTGAAGTTTTTATCGAAATCGGTTCAGGCGTTTTGACGCCAACTCTCCCCATCCAAACAGACAAACAGACAAACAGACAAACAGACAAAAATTCTAAAAATCGCCGTAACGTGTTCTGTTATCGATTCTAAGAGCTACTTACTCATTTCTTTGCTAATATCTCCAATGTACAGATTTTTGACCCTCTTCACCTTTATTATATGTATAGATAATTTACCGATTTTCCGGCAATAGTTATATTTCCGGCAATAGTTTGCTTTTTGTATGTGATATACTCGTATGTAACTTTTTTTTTTCAGTATTAAAAACACTATCTTTTTTATTTTATCTACATATTTATGTACTTATAAGTATGGTTACGGTTAAATAAAATGGCTGGTAAGACCACCCATTCACCAATTCTGCACCAATTTCGCAGTGATAAAAGATGAAACTGTCAACATAAAGGCAGTTTTTTTTATAAATTTGACGTTTACTGCTGGTTATTCACACTTTGTGACTTGCAAATTCAATGCAAGGTCAGTGCAGTCTAATTTTAATAACCATCTTTAAATAGGTAACAAAATCAATTTTTAAATATATTAAAAAATGAAGAAACAAACGGTAGGAGGAGAATAAACGCAGAAAAAATATCTTAAACATAATACCGAATATGATATGACCATCTCTAGTTCAGACGAAGTAATAACAGTAACAAACATGAGACATTGGACCGATACGAGTAACCCGCTTCTCATAAGAACATCCAGTTGTCTTCAAGAAAATATCTATATTCTCTTTGAGCTCGAAAATACGTCGAATTTTCAAAATACACCTCTGTGATTCTTACTTTGTTATGAATGACATGTGCAATTTTTGTGTAATATAGGTACTATTCAATAATTTTTGGTCGATAAATAATAACTATTTCTACTCGTAGGTATGGACAATACATACATATCCATGACCCCTAGTCAACATGGCAAAACTGCTGACAACCGCTAGTGAGTCTACTATGATATCACACTTTTGTGACAGCTGAAATCTTACGTCAAAATCAATATTTTTTTTTATAAAAACAAAAACTACCTTAGATATACCTTCTTTGCACCCATACAACTTTAGTAGATTTGTTTGTCTCCTAACTAAGTGAGTAGTCCTAACAAAGTTATGAAGTCAAACATTCTGTGCGGCTACCATGAGTTTGAAATTGTCATTTTTCACTTTGTGCATCTCGTTTACACTAATATGTTACAAGCAAGATGCACAGATAGAATCGTTCTTGAAAACGTCAATTTCATAACTCGTGGTAGAGCTTCTGCTTTCGACCTTTCCATCCACAAATATTCGTTTACGGACAAATTTAATTAAAATGTACAAATTTTTCAGTTTTCTTGGTTCAATTTTTGAACGGTAGTTAGTACTTTTTTGTTTATAACTTTTTACTTTTTATTAAAAGATTACTTAGGTTTAATAAAAGAAAAAAAACAAACAAAGGCATAAGCCTACCAGAGCCGTTGTGCTTCAAATCTTAGGAACGTGACTTTACGTGTTCCATTTTTAGATATTATCAGACGACGTGACCGTTGCTGTGCGACGAACAAATTGCTGAACTGATGCAGGGAGGCTATCCGGAATGTGCCCATTCCTGGACATGTAATTTGTCCAGGAAGTTTCTTATTTATATCAAATATGTAAGAATTTATTTAGCTTCTTTGATGTTGACGGTAGTCTCACTTTATGCGCAATACGCAAGAATTTACTAAAAATTAATTATAGGTTCGTACTATTTAACTTATACTAAAAAAACAAAATAAAATAAATATTTAAGGGGGCTCCCGTACAACAGACATGATTTTTTTGCAGTTTTTATAGTAATGGTACGGAACCCTTCGTGCGTGGAGTAATAATAAAAAGAGAGTCTTTGTAGTACACAACACAAGTATAGTTTTTCTTTTAAAGTTACTGACAAATTTGACTTGAGTATGTAAAAAATAATCATTAATTCTTATAAATCGAGTCGAAATTGAAAGTAATTGAGCAAAAGTATTGCATCTGAGCCCGACCAGGGTCGTTGATTTTAAAATCTTTAGAAAGTGACTTCGCGTTTTCCATTTTTACATATTAGGCCGGGAAATCTGGCGGTGCGTAGTATGGGGACCTCGCATTAATTCCTCAGTCGATGATTCTTTTGCTGGGATATAGTATAGATCATAACAAATACCAAACATAATTTTTCCAAAAAAAAAACATTTGCCAATTTTGGTATTTTCACCAAAATGTACAAAAAGCTTAATAATTTGTACTGGAATATTTCTCAGGCTATATTTTTTTCACCGCACGATTTTTTTTGATCATTGCCAGATACTAGGAAAAGTTCCAAAAAAATGTCAATAAAAAGTATAAAAACTGTCATCTTTATTTAAAAATATCTGTTGACACTCGTCATTTTGTTTGGAAAATTTCTCAGTCAAGTTTGTAACAGTGGTTGTTATGTTAATCATATTTTAACATAATATTTACGAATTTCCAAAAAAAAAATATTAAAAGAAATAACTTATTGCAGTAAAAATAATACGGATATTTTTTTTTTTGGAAAAACATTGATACACCATCTACTCATGACACTTTATCATACTGTAAAGGTTTTTTTGTCTGAGGAATTAATGCGAGGTCAACCTCCTTATTGCCTGGTCTATATTACCAGACGACGCTTAAGCGTTGCGCTATGAACAAATTGCTGGTCTGATGCAGGCAAGCTATCCGTATGTGCGCATTCTTGGACATGTATACAGTAATGTTTATATTACCGGTTAATATCTTTATAATAACTTAAACAGCATTTAAATGTATAATAAAGATATTGATGAACACTATGAATATTTTTTTAAACTATTTTAATATTGTTTCCATTTACTCTATATTCCCAAGTGATTTGTGACTAGTGAGACCCCCTAAGTAATTCGTACGGCTGATATTTAACCACGCATTTACCAGTTTAGTTAATAATATTGAAGACTCATACTAGTATTCCCTTAAGTATAAGACTTAGTGGTTATTTTTAATATTAATATAATTTCTTAGCCAGGGCCATATTATCTGATGAACCATACTGTATTTTTCTTACATTAGTATTAGTACTATCATCCCAAAACAGATATGATTGTCGATTTTGCTCCTAGATACTGCAGGTTATTGACCACTTTAGTCAGACACGAGAGACTTTTGTACGTAACTTAATATTAGTCTAGAAAATCTCACGCAATCTGAAAAACACTACAACTTACATCAATTTGGGAAAACACGCACTTGTGCTTAGTAATGTGATAAGAACAACTTAGCCCCAACATTGATGGTGCTTGAAGAACTTTGCAACTATTCAACATTATTTAGTTTCACTCAGCCCAACTATTCAAGGTGTTGGCTTAAAGAGGGGCGACTTGAGAAGGGCTTACATATATTGAGAAGTAGTCATGTTCCAAAACCTCGTCTCGTCTTAACAGTTTTTACAGTGTGCCTGTTAAATTTTAAGATTAAACAAATGTTTACCACACTCTCTAAGGTTCTATTTATTTATTCCATTCTTAATAATAATAACTCAAAAATAAATATTCTTAACAGGTTATTTCCGTGGGGTGCCCGTCCTTAGAATTGTCCCCCACCATATCGTCCCGTGGTTGCAGTAGGAGTCTGCTAAGGGAATATACCGGGAGATGGGCAGGCAACAGTAATAAAAAAAAACTGCGCGCGCCAACCCGCCTGCCAAGCGTGGCGCGTATGGCAAACGATCGACTCGACGAAATTAGATTAGATGTCAAGCGGATTTACGGTCTTACACCTACTCCTATGTATTCATTATGCCCTAGTACAATCGAAATATAAAATTTTTAACCACGTGGTCCCAGCGGAACGCTACATTTGTTTGAACATGCGGCCGGTTCTCCATCGATTTATAAAACGTTATCACGTCAAAATTGAAAACCTGTCGCATATGTGATAACAAAATAACATTCAAATTTAAATTAAATATTTCATACGTCTCGAGTACATACCTTACGTACCTACTTAAGAGCCCTCTTAGGCACTTGATTTTGACACGGCCGTATTCGCTAACGCCTGCGTTATTTATTGTCAGTGTATCTCCCTCGCACTAGCTTATAAGTAGGTACCTACAAGCGAGACGCAATGTATACCAGTTTAGACAGTCCCTAGCGAAGACGGTTGATGTTAACCCACGGTACGAGTACTTACACGATTTCTCCTTCATATAAATTCAATTTTCTTGTGATGTTCTCAAGTATGGGGATCAGGGGCTGAAATTAAATTTAATGACGATTTTATTAATTGGCGTAACCCTCCGAGTACGAGGAGTAATCAAAGAACAACACTCAAATGTAAGTACTGTATAAGCGTCTCATTAAAACATTAGGGGCCCGCTTTGTCGTGGTTGGGGCCCATTGTATTAAGTAGCTACCTAGTATAAACAAAATCTTATGCTTCGTCTTATTTTATATTCGGTTCACTTTGAAAATTGATACACTAATCATGTTGACAATGTAAGTATTATTAAATGTTTTTGAGTGCGACTTTGAGTGTTTGATACATAAATGTCAAAGATAACCTATTCTTAGATCGTGCATTTAAATTAAATTATTAATTGGTAAGTACGTTTTTTTTCAACTTATTTGAAGAAAAGTAAAAATTATGTGTAAATCATTATTATCATTAGGTATAATGTTGGGGGTATTTCCTGTGCGAACAAGTTTTAGTAGTTTCTATTAGTTTTTAGTTAGTGTTTCTATAGAAAGTAGTTAATATCAACCATGTCTAAGATTTTTTCATATTTCCATTATTTCATAGTAGTTAAATAATGTATTCTAAAAAAAACAAATAACATTAACCTTCCCCACTTACAAGAACTGTTTTGAAAATATCAGCGGCACAAATTAGAATTAAAATTAGAGGGTTATCTTTGAGTTCTTTTGAAATTGCCAGAATTAAGATCATTCTAAGAATCCATTAAAAAAAAAGTCTGACCACCACCAGGGGCGTCCATCTCCATGAAGGGACAGCTACGGCTTTGGAACGTATCGGCTACGTTTTCGGGGTTGTCAAAATCCTCTTCGTTCGTCTGCGGTATGACCATAGATAAGATTAAGTATTTAAGTAGTGGTGTTTTTCTAAAATAACAATTAGATTGGATAAATTAGGTAATAAATCTGCCATTTATCTATTTTAATGTTAAAATTATTGATGGATTAGGAAGATTGAGGCAGATTAGGGCAAGTCCAGCAATCAAACTAATCGCGTATTTGTCAACCCTAGACAGTCGAAAGGCAAACTTGTATGGAGACGTCATGTGTCACTGTTCATCTGTCAAAGTTATGTCAAACACTGATTTTGTAAGCACTGGTAGCCTTGCGGTAAGTCGTCCGACTTTCAATCCGGAGGTCTCGGGTTCAAACCCCGGCTCGTACCACTGAGTTTTTCGGAACTTATGTACGGAATATCATTTGATATTTACCAGTCGCTTTTCGGTGAAGGAAAACATCGTAAGGAAACCGGACCTAATCCCAAAAAGGCCTAGTTTCCCCTCTGGGTTGGAAGGTCTGATGGCAGTCGCTTTCGTAAAAACTAGTGTCTATGCCAATTCATGGGATTAGGTTGCCAAGCAGACCCCAAGCCGGGATAAACGCTAGGAAGAAGAAACACTGATTTTGTAGGGAAGATGAATTTCTGTATGAATGACTATTATATTATTCTGTGCCAACACCATCTATATTACGTTATATCTTTTTATTGTAAATATCATGAAATAGGTATAAAAATTGAAAGAGAGACTCCGTCCGTCCGTCTTCACCTGAGGGTCTCCTTAAGGCCGTAACGACTTGGGCCCTGGGCTGATGATACTTCACACCGATCCGATACTCCAGATATATTATAAGATATTATCTTTCGACCTTTGAGCAGAACTCGAGTATTCTTGACGGTTATTTTATTTTTTACTAGTTAACTTTTCACGGTTTTTTTGTATTATGGGACAAAGACACCTATATTGTTCCACAGCTTGTTAGAAAACAATCCGCAATGCCTATGCAATAGGTAAAAAGTGACCCATTTTGTTATCCTTGGCTATATACCTATACCTAAGTAGAAAATATAGATAAACTGATTTAAGTTTAGACATAATTATCTTGTAAAGGCCTCTTAGCCTTGTTGGTAGGTAGTAACCCTGCCTAAGAAGCAGGAGGTCCCAGGTGCGAATCCTGGTAAGGGCATTACAGATATTTGTTCCTGAGATATCTATAAACATATGTGACATTCCACGAGAAAAGGTACCTTATGGTGGTTGGGGCTTACGCTATTTCTAACAACGCTGCAATACTAATGCGATGCTTCGCAACGTAAGCGCCAAGAGCCATAAGGTACTTTCACCCGTGGGACGTCACATATATATCACATCAGAAGCCTTATTTAGCTCTCTGGGGCTAGGTTGGTTTTTGTAAGGCTTTTGATATATATATTTAAAAAACAAGTACCTCTAAGTGTGTCCTCATGGAGTGCTCTTCAGTACTACATGGAAGCCAATTGGTTGAAAATTTGATAAATTAACACCCCCCAGATCCACGACACTAATTTCGTTTGTCTCTGTCTCTCATTAGGAAACAAGAAAAAGGTCAATGACCCCCAGCATATTTTTCATATAATTTTACACAATTAGCTCTTATTCTAGCTTCATCTCATAAGATAAGGATAGTTATATGCTACTTACCTCGTGTGGGAAAGAGACGCAGGTTAACTAGGTTTCAACGCTTAGGCACGCCCGGCCAATAGATAAGTACTTCAGCCGATGTCAAGAGAACCAATATTTGAAATTGGGATTTTGTAGGTAGGTATAATTTTGGTCGATATTAGGTAAAAACTACACTAGGATTATATCAAAATGTGCATTTGTTATGCTCAGAAAATATCCTGGGAGTATTAGGGATATTACAAGTGATGGTACATTTTACATCAAAACCAGTGCAATAACGTTTTTTTTGTGAAATTTTTATTTAATTATCAACCATCTCTGCATTATTACTTAGTTCTAAATGGCTTTGATTTTATTTTGATACTTGGTTTAAAAATTTAATAGCTTTTAATTAATAACAATCTTAGCAATGCACAAAAAATGCTGGAAAATCTATTAATTTATGAAATAAAATAACTTTGAACGGATCATATAACGTAAACTAATATTTAAATAATAATTCAGTATACGTGATATAATCCGTTCAAAGTAGTTTTATTTCATGAATAACTATCGCGGCAACCGTAAACAATTTTATATTAATGTTTTGTTAAAATGTCCGTTAATTTTTAAAATAAATTTCTTTTATAACAAATTACTCACATTTCAGTGAAACCATTTTCTTAAAATATTATTTTTTGTCAAGTTTCAATTGCCTTTTTCCCTAGGAACGCTATATTTGTTTATCTGATTTTATTTTTCTATTGACGCGATGTATGTAGTTATTTATGCAACCCGATAGTAGTTGTTCTTATTTTAGATCCATTTATAATAGAATGTTTTATGAAACTATATAGTATTTTTCCCACGCACAATGCTGTTTGAAATAAATAGTAACATTGCTGTATTCTGGTTGGTTGATATTAAACACAATGTTTTTTTAAGACTTAAACAGTTTTATACAGCATACGCACCTAAAAAGAACTCAGCGTTCCGATTAACTTCGATATGAGTTGTGATTGGTGGATTTAATATAGTGAAGTGTTCTGATTGGTCAATTTAAAATGTTTTGTAAGTCATAATTATCGTATTATAGGTATCTCCTGTGATAACATCGGCAAGTTTCGAGCGGCCGAAAAACATGTTCCGATATTTATTACTAAGGTACATAAGGAGACCGCAGAGCGAGATATAACTGAGTACATATATAAACAAACGAACGTACATGTAAATCTAGAGAAAATTCTTTCGAACAGAGAAAAACACCACGCTTATAAATTCTTTGTACCCGAAAGTAAGTTACCTGTATTCCTGAACGATAAACTTTGGCCCAAGGATATCATATTTAGAAGGTTTACGAACTTTCGGCCGAAGTATACGAGCAATAAAGCTGCATGCGGTCCGAGTAGTTTATTAAATGAAAAGAAATCTTAACTTAGTTAGCTTTAATTGCAAGAATGTTAAGCGGTCAGTGGAGGCAATTCGACAACTATGTAAAAGATCAGAAATAATTGCATTTCAAGAGACATGGCTGAGAAATGATGAAATGAGCTATTTAGCCGATATCGATGGTACATTTGGATACACTGGTACATCAGCTATGGATACGACGAGTGGTATGCTGCGAGGCCGGCCGTACGGGGGAGTGGCGCTTCTATGGAACAAAGGTGTATTTAATAATGTTTCGGTAGTGAAGTGTGATAACCCACGGGTTTGTGCGGTTCGTATAAACATTGCGAATAAATCGTTCCTCGTTTTTAGTGTATATATGCCGACGGACAATTTGGCCAACTTAGTGGATTTCACAGACTGCCTAGCCCTGGTGAGTGCGATTATTAATAACGAGGACGTCGATACAGCGTACATTCTAGGCGACTTTAACGCTCATCCTAACGAACTCTTTTACACGGAGATGTTGGACTTTTGTTGCGAACAAGACTGGACGTGCGCGGATGTTAATATCTTAGGGCTAAATTCGGGAACTTATAGTTTTGTTAGCGAAGCAAATGGTGCTAAGAGATGGTTGGACCATATTTTGACGACAAAATACGCTATAAGATCTATAGTTAATGTAAATATACTTTATGATGTTTTGTGGTCTGATCATTTTCCTTTGTGTATAGAGTGTAATTTAGATTTAGGAAATGTAAAATTGTGTCAAAATGTCAAACCGGCGGCTGACAAAGTAAAATGGGGCGACAGAAAAACTGATCAAATATATTTATTTACGCAAATTTGTCAGGAAGGGTTAAGAGCCATTGATTTTCCAAGTGAATTTCGTACTTGTTGTGATAGTCATTGCGTTGAGATTAGCCACAAAAAACTTATTGATAGATTGTATGTGAATATAGTTGATATTTTATCCGATGCCGCCTTAAATAGTTATTCACAGATCCGTTCGCAGAGGAGGAAACCTGTAAGTGGGTGGAATAGGCATGTAAGCGAGGCCCACGGGGAGGCCCGGGAGAAGTTTAGGTTGTGGGATTGGTATGGGAGACCGGAGTCAGGTTATTATTATGATGAGATGCGGAGAAGCCGCAGTAACTTTAAAGCAAAGCTAAAATGGTGTCATAAACACGCTGAGCAGATAAAAATGGACATTCTTGCATCTCATCATTCTAAGCGTGACTTTCGTGGTTTTTGGAAATCCACAAGGAACCTAAACAGTAAACCTGGCCTTCCCGCGAGTATAGAGGGCGTTAGTGATCATAGAGGCATAGCCACTTTGTTTCAAAAGCAATTTACCATAAAGTCACCATTAATGCGGACGTGTTCCATACCTGAGGATAAGCTGAGTGAACAGGAGATTAAGATTAGATTTACAGCGAAGGATGTAGACAAGGTTGTGAGATCTATGTCACGCGGAAAATCTCCTGGTCACGACAGCCTTAGTATTGAACACCTCAAGCATGCAGGCCCTCACCTGCCGCGGGTGCTCGCTCTGCTGTACAACCTATGCATTAGCCATGCGTACTTGCCCGAGGCTATGATGAAGACGGTGGTAGTACCAATTATCAAGGACAAAGGTGGCGATTTAGGAGATAAGACCAATTACAGACCGATCTCTCTTGCGACAGTGATAGCAAAGGTGCTTGATAGTCTTCTTAGTACACAATTGGACAAGTACCTGGATATACATCAAAATCAATTCGGCTTTAGGCCTGGACTTTCCACGGAGACTGCCATATTGTGCCTTAAGGAGACTGTCAAGTACTACACAGAGCGAGGCACGTGCGTATACGGATGTTTTCTTGACCTGTCAAAGGCGTTCGATCTCGTCAACTACGACGTCCTCTGGAGGAAGTTAAGGAGCACCAACATGCCAACGGAACTTCATAACTTATTTAAGTACTGGTACCTCAATCAGAGAAACGTAGTACGATGGTCGAGCGCCTATTCGGAGCCATACAGGTTGGAGTGCGGAGTAAGGCAGGGAGGGGTGACCTCGCCTAAGCTCTTTAACCTGTATGTCAACGCACTCTTGGAGGAGCTCAGCAGCACTCCTGTCGGATGCCATATTGACGACACGTGTCTTAATAATATCAGTTATGCGGATGATATGGTGCTGCTGAGTGCCTCTCCCTGCGGATTGTCTATTATTATTAAACATTATTATATATTATTAAACATTTGCGAAAACTACGCACTCAGTCACGGTTTGACATACAATGTCAAAAAAAGCGAATGCATGGTCTTTCAAGCCAAAGGAAAAAAGCTACTGTCTGTACCACCAATTAGACTATATGGAACTCCACTGAAAAGGGTCGATCGATTTAAATACCTTGGGCATGTGGTAACCTTTGACTTGAAAGATGATGATGACATTGAAAGAGAGCGGAGAGCGTTGTCTGTTAGAGCGAACATGGTGGCCCGCAGATTTGCTAGTTGCTCCCCAGAGGTAAAAATAACGCTCTTTAGGGCATTTTGCACTACCTTCTACACTGCTAGTCTGTGGGCTCACTATACGCAAAAACAGTACAACGCTCTTCGTATACAGTATAACAATGCTTTCAGGAGGCTGATGGGGTTACCCCGTTTCTGCAGTGCCTCAGGGATGTTTGCGGAGGCCAGGGTGACTGTTTTTACACCACCATGAGGAAACGCTGTACATCCCTGGTGCGCAGGGTTCGGGCTAGCTCCAGCCGCATCCTGAGGGCATTAGCGGAGATATTCGACTGTCAGTACCTGAACCATTGTTATATGATTCATGTGCTGACATCGAATCCCTAAATGACATGTAAATAAGTTCTGTGTTGTCAATTATTACCTATTTATTCATTTTACTTATTATTAATATTAGGACTGTTAGATCAATTTTAATGTCAATTAATGTGTTTATTATTTTTAACATTTAATTGTAATTAAGTTATTATGTTATTTGAATTGTTATTTTAATTATTTTATGTACCTATTTATAATGAATGACCCTCGTTGGTTGATGAATAAATGAATTATTACGGGGGCGAGAAGTGGCTCACGGAGAGCCGTTTTACTGCATTGATCGTAGCAAATAGAAATCCGTGATCTCTGCCGACCCCTTTTGGGATATAGGCGTGATTGTATGTATGTATGTATATTAGCCCTAGAGGCTAAAATGTACTACTTTAGTCCCCCTTCGTAAGCCTAATGACACACTTTTTGAGCATGAGAAGTGAAAAGTACCTTTTGATCTACAAGTACAGACTATCAGACTATCAACAATGAATTCACAAAACTCCACGTTGAACTGTGTTTCTAGTTTACACACGTAGGATTCTAACTTGTTCCGTACCCATTTTCGTCTAAATATGACCCTGATAAACTAAGCACAGAATGATTAGGGCTGCCTACACGCATATGTGCCGCATACTGGTATAAAAATCATAACTCATCCAGCTCATAGAAAATTCGCAGCACGTATCATCCCTAACCTAGAGGTAGTACTCAGTGAAGTTATATACGAACTGTCCTTCCTATCTATTAATATCTTATTTTCTTCTTCTTTCAGGGCCAGTGCTTCAGTGAAGAGATAGTTTTGATTGAGCTAAAGTTTAAGTATTTTGATCTGAGACCCGAGGTAAACTTTTTGTTATAGTTTTCTATATAGACGGAGAGCTAGCCACGTCAGATATGACGCCATAATGAGAGCAACGAAACCCCTCTGGTCGGTTTGCTATATTATGCTTATTTCTAGATCTGGACATCTGGCAGCTGTAAAGTGGTGGAGGTCAAATAATGCAAACCACTTCAAGAAAACAAACCCTAGAGTTGTGAATTTGATGTGATATTATGAGAAATTATATAAATAATTAGATAATGTCATTGCCAAAAGTTTCTGTTGGGGGAAAGTAGTGCCAAACGACGTATACGTCGTTTAGGACTAGTAGTTTAATAGTAGTAGTTAATTCGTAGTTTTGTTTCCGTAAATAATACGCAATTTTTTTGTTTTTAAATTATAATATAGGCGTTTTCCTTTATAACTGAGGCAATTTCGGCAGTTTATACCTATTTTGGTATTACTATTTTTTATTCCAAATATTTGTTAGTCTGTTACTCTGACCTCCACCCATTAAAAGGTGCCAGATGTTCGGATCAAGCAATAAGGAGAGTATAGTAATCTAACTAGACGGGTTGGGTTGCTCTCATTATTGTGTCTCATCTAACGTGGCCAGCTCTTGGCCAATAGGAGATCCAATTTTAGATAGGTAGGTAAGTGTTGATAAAACCCTTTTCAAGATTTTTTTCATATGATATCACACGCATCATCATCATCATCTCAGCCATAAGACGTCCACTGCTGAACATAGGCCTCCCCTTTAAGGGGGGGGGGGGGGGGGGTTCCATACGTGCCACTCTTGGCAGGCCGGTTGGCGCGCGCAGTTTTTTTTTCGTTTATTGTTTGTAGGCTTTCGGAAGATGCTGCTGCCCATCTCCCGGTATATTAACGGCTAACACACATACACACACTTAATAACATTTTTCTTCGTATGTTGGAAACCGCATCACCCTAAAACCTAAGTGAAGCATAATGTAACTTTACAATTCATAGTAAAAAAATAACAATGTTCCAGGATTACAAATCTTGGACACTAATAAAGCCTTACCAACAAACTCAACAATACCGTCCTTTATATCACTAGCTCCTTGAGTTTCATTCGTCAATTTAGTTTTTCGGCAGCATTGTTAACTTTGTACAGGGAACACAAGCTTAGCTATCGCCGGAACGCTGATGAAAATTATTCTAGATTTTGGCGGAAATTCTCATTTTGTGCGAGATATTTTTGGCTCCAATTTGTTAAGCAGGATGAAACGCGGTTTTTGTATTAAACCCCCACAATTTTTAGTTCTTTCAGATTTTTTTGAATTGTCCGCGCTGTATCATTAAGGACAATTTTTTTTACAAAAATAACATAAATAGTTGTTTATGCCATGCGTCCGTAAATATACGATGTTCAAAAATAGATACATTTATGGCATAAACGACTATAGTTGTTCCGTTTTTGAGAACGTTTTCTGTTCTGTGTGGAGAACATTCTAGCTCGAGAATATTCCCTATGCAAATCGGAGAACTTTCTCGATAAAGTACAATTGTACTCACGACCCTAACTTTTGAACGTTCGTGTGTCGATACTGGGGAACTCGACTGTACCTAAATCACATAAAAAAAAAGCCAACTCCTTATTACTTTTTCTGTAACCAGTATTCTGTACGCCGTCACGCATTCTGAAGACCCTATATAGCTGACCTCATCGTTTTAATTATGTGCAGAGCCACTGACCAAGGCTTACTATTCAACCAAACGGGCCGCTTTTTGCTATATCTGTGATTTTTTATACAAAAAAGTCTGCTGATTTTGGCGGAGGAGGGTACGTCAAATGTAAGCGAAATGTCAGATAAACGTCAGTCCATACAATCAGTTCCTACCTATACCATCAGGTGGAGCAAATTCCATGCCTGTCTGTGATTTGCCTTCTCCTTTACAGCATGATACGACACGACGTTTATTTTTTCATTGACTTGATCCATGTATGCTCTCCTTGGCTTTCCTGGCTTCCTTTCTGCTTCAACTCTATCTTCTATGATGTTTCTTATAAACTCATCGTGCCTTAGCAGGTGTCCAAGCATCTTCCCTATCCTGTTATCTATGGTTCTCAACAAACCTACCTATACCACTGGTCATATATTTTCAGCAAAAGGGAACGTCTGTCAATGGCCGCTCCGGTTGGTTAATTACTCTAAGGACCAGGGCCAGATTTTTGACTTACGAGCATTCGAAAAAAAAATGTGCTAAAAAAATAATTGCAAACAAAAGTTTGTCGTCATTATTTTCGCATGAACTTAATAATCTACTATTCTTACACTAATATACTATACTTCTTATTCTTCTTATAAAAATATACTATAGTTTTCTCAAAAAAAAATTTGGATTTGTATTTGTAATATAAATACTTTAAATTAATATCACTGTTATTTTTAAAACACCATTTCATCATTTTAGTCGGAGTTTATGAATCTAGGATTTGAGTGCTCGAGTCTCAAAAATCGCCCCTATCATCTTGAACGTTAACTCCTATCCTACCAAATATTAAAATTACTACTCACCAATGCGAAAACTTGAGTATTTAAACATTTTCATTCAAGTATCACGGACCGACAGACAAGAACGCACACGGCCAGCTTTACAGCGATAAACAAAGGACAGTTCATACAAGAAATAAACATTTCAAATCGAAAATCAATTTAACATTCTTACTCCGTAAGTCCGCATTTTTATAAAAAAGAACAAACCTATGATTATCAACAATTCATAAAATCCAGTTTAGGGCACCTTTCTGAATTGTTGCTTTAAAAGTATGTACCTACTTACCTCAAAAAATTTCCTAAAAAACAGTGAAAAAAATATGAAACATATTTCGTGTGATGGCTAAAATACGTTTTTTTGAACTTGAAATTATTATATGTATTTATGAGGATAAAAACGAGCGAGACTCGAACTCGCGACTCCAGGACTCGCGGATTGCCAAAATCGAGTCTCTCCTGCGGCAGAGGATTTCTCTACTTCTTCTTTTATTTCTAAACATTATCACTAGCAAACGTTCTGCGTAATACAAAATGAATTGAAGATAAAATTGACTCAACTACAACGCACCTCGACGTTTCAATTGGGGTCAAAACTAATCGGAGGCAGCCCAGCCGGGCAAAACAAAACATCCGATTTGTACGGACAAAAATTCTGGCAGATAATTGGAATGACGTCCGTTGGGAAATCTACGCAGTCGGTTAATGAAAGCCCTTCCACGAAGTCGAGTTTAACTCGACGTAGGTAACAGTTGGGACGCCAAAAAATGTTACGGGTTGAGCAGAATTTCTATTGAGATTGACAAACGAGAAAAAGTACGGTTAGTGAGGATCCTAAGCCACATAAAAACGTCGAACCTAAAATTTTTATGCACAAGCATAAAATTTGGCACACTTGTTTATTGTCCCCAGAAAAGCCGATTAAGATCGGTACCCAAAGGTACCCCCCCTTCTGGCGCCGGGGAGGGGGGGTTAAAATACCACTCCACCCGGCTTCATTCAAAAAATTCTAACAGTTCACGTTTAGCTAAAAGGTCAAGTTTGGTATCATTTTCAGATAAAATAGCCACGTAGAATTTGTTTCTGGTATTAAAAAATGCAATTTACGGAGTAATAAAAAAAAACATACGAATTTCGAATATATCAACAAAATTTTTCATATTCCAGTCATCATAAATATAAATTTGCTAGTTTTTTTCATAATTTAAAAATACGAAGTTAAAGCATATTTCACGTAGATTCAAAAAAATATAACATATGAAGGTTTTCATACTAACAGGAAATAGCATAAAAAATATTTTACGTCGCGCGTCGTGAAATTATTTTTACCGCAGCCGGCATCCGCGGTTAAAATATCCAAATAACGCACTGTGGATAGGTACCATGTAAACTTGTTATTTATTAAAATCGATTGTATATATAACAACGATATAAACCGTACCTGAAGAAATGTGGTATTCCGCCAGAAAAGGGACTTTTAGGATAGGAGTTGTGTGCGCAACCTCTTTTCCTTGTGCTAAAATCTTGGGTTTATAAGTGGTATTTATGAAGCTATCAAATGGGCCATTGGACCAGTTACTAGGAAAACAGCCCCTCTGGACACGAACGGTACTATAATTATGGATAGCCAAATGCAACTCGAGCGATGGGTTGAACAGTATACGAATCTTTATTCGAGTCCAGTTGATATACATCCGGAGGCTGTGCAAAGCATGCCCAAACCAAACTGGCTGTTATGACCGAGTTAGATAATCTACTGCCTGTAGAGGAGTTTGCCAAGGCTATTATTAATAGGCTCACGTGCGGTAAGAGCCCCGGCGGTGATGGCACTGTACTGATCCCTAACCTGAACTACCTACTTGACCTAACTAGTTTTATGCCAGTTACTCGTACCTGATGTCCTTGTATATTTTCCTTTTAAATCGGGCTCGTGATCTTCTAGTGATTAGGAACGCTGTATTCGTGGTAACCTGTCCTTACATAGTGTAGCTTGTCCATGTTCCCTCTGTCCTCCATCATACCGCTTATCATTCACCTGTTTTTTAAAGATTCTATGACCATACGGTCATTAAGTATCCCTAAACCTATATGGGAGTATTTTCATGAAGATCGTCATTGTACAATGTCAATTAGTCCGAGTAAATATAGAAATGGCCACCGAACTATACTGATGTAAGGTAGTCCGAGTAAGTATAAAAATAGAACAATAGGGCCTTAAGATAGGAATGGTACAGTCAGTATGTCTAGTTATCTCCACTCACAGTTCCTCAAACTATTTATGCGTCATAATCCCTAGGATTGGTCTCTGTACATTGGGAGAATAATTAATACCTTGTAGCTGTCGTACGGCGTGATTATCGAATAAATATACAAGAGTCACCCCTATTGTAGAATATGTGTCGGACTGTACCTAGGAAACATATGACCATTTTCCTTATCTTGTACCTATACCTACACCTAAGGTATCTCCTACCTTACCGTAGTATCCTCATCTTACTTCATCACTATTGGCCTTATAGGTATACTACCGCTGACTATCCACCGTGTCTCACTTAGTTATCAATAAAATTAGGAATATCGGTTTTGTGGTAACTCCACTTCGCTGTCTTACCTAGCTAGAAATATAGCCTAAATATCGGAACCGCAGGTCGTCCGCTCTCGTCACTCAAAGGTCAGTAAGGAATGGAGGGTCTTTAATATTGGATATACACAATTATTTAGAATACTTAAGTTAATAGGAATATACAGGGGTAAGAACACTTAATTTAATAGGAAATATACAAGAATAAGAATACTTAATAGAATAGGGAATACATAAGCGTAAGAATACTTAATTTGTTTGCGGCTGGAGTTCGTCATTGCAGCGGCTAGTTTCCCACAGAACTTACATTTCGAGATATAATATATGATTTTACTATCTTGCTGCTCACAAACTGCGATTACTGTTATTTCAACTTGATTTTACTAGTATTTTCATCTCAATCCTTTCGTATTTATGTTTGACAGTTTTTTCATGGGAACTCTAATGACAGTAAATTTGAATTCGAAATTCGGAGAGTATTCATTCTTCTAAAGCATAGACAACAGTAGACTTCTAAAGGCACATATACACTACGTAATAAGCAGTGAGTGGTAGTTAAATATATAAAGGAAACCTAAATTATAATTTAACAATTATAATCGCCTATATTGAACGGGTAAGGAAGGCGACCCGTTACAGCACCCAACCCAAGCCTAAATAATAAAACTCGAATGCATGCGACCACTTGTGTACAATCTTCTGTGCAAATGTTGAGAAGCCGGAAATGTGCCTCAGGATATGCGTGATGCCAATATCACACTATACAAAGGGAAAGGTGACCGCGGCGACTGCAACAATTACCGCGGTATCTCCATATTGAGCATAGTTGGCAAGTTTTTTGGCCACATACCGCCCTAGCCAATGCAGTCGTCTCTGCTTGAGAAACGCGTTTCAAGCTAGGCAGCTGTGCAATTTCTAGGACCCTTTTGTTTGTCACCCTGTCTTGCCATATTCCGAAAATCTAGAGTAGGCATCGCATGTAAAAAGAGTTTATACGACGTTCGACTTTTGCATACGTCATCCAGGTTTCAGCTCCGTACAAGAGTATGCTTAAAGTGGAAGCCTGAAAGACTAACATATTGGTCTTTATTCTAAGATGTTTGTTTTGCCATACTTGAGTACTAAGCTTCCCGAATGTGGTTGTCGCTCTACCGATACGAATGTTGACCTCCGCATCGAGCGAAAGGTTGTTCGTTACGGTCGACCCTGGGTAGCAAAAACTGTCAACTACTTCTAAAAGCGTGCCATTGAGGGAAATAGATGGAGCTCCGGAAGTCCTCCTCGTGTTTATGGACATGGCAAACAGGGAACAAGCCTGATAGAACTGACTCACCATGGACTGGAGTTAGCAACGAAGACTGCGTCATCGGGATAGAGAAGACTGTCGACGAAAAGATTCTCGAGGTCTCTTTTTGACTTTAGGAGCGAGATGTTAAACATTTTTTCGTCGGCCCTCGTATGCAGATGGATATCCTGCTGGTTATCGCTGAAAGCGGTATTTAATATAAGCGAGAAGTATATACTAAACAGGGTAGAAGCCAAGACACAGCCTTGTCGCACTCCTCTGGAGACATCGAACTGCGCTGATGACGCACTGTTAAAAACTACTGTGCCCTTCATACCTTCGTGGAAGGATACAACTAGCCTCAGAAGCTTTGATGGACACCCAATGCTCTCGAGTGCTGTGTATAAGCATACGCCCTCCCGGCTGACTGTATCGAACTCCTTGTTAAGCTAGACAAAGCTATAACCAAGGGGGTATTTTGTTCACGACACTTCTCCTGCATTTTACGAAGTGTGAAAATCATATCCACTGAGGAACGGTCGAAGCGGAAGCCACACTGCGACTCAGGATAAACGCGTTCTGCAAGCTTTTGGAGTCTTAAAAGAACGACTTGGCCAAAAAACTTGCTAGCTGGCACATTTCCCGCTTCTCAGCATTTTCACAGCAAATTGTACAACACAAGTGGTCGCATGCATTCGAGTTCTATTATTTCGGCTTGGGTTGGGTGCCATCTCCGCCGGGACTCTTACCGCACGTCAGCCTTTTAATAGCCTTGGCAAACTCCTCTACAGGCGGTAGATTATCTAACTCGGTCATAACAGCCAGTTTGGTTTGGGCATGCTTTGCACAGCCTCCGGATGTATATCAACTGGACTCGTATAGAGATTCGTATACTGTTCAACCCATCGGTCGAGTTGCATTTGGCTATCCATAATTATAGCTCCGTTCGTGTCCAGAGGGGCTGTTTTCCTAGCAACTGGTTCAAGGACCCGTTTGATAGCTTCATAAATACCACTTATAAACCCAAGATTTTAGCACGAGGAAAAGAGGTTACGCACACAACTCCTATACTAAAAGTCCCTTTTCTGACGGAATACCACAAATTTTCAGGTACAATTTTTATCGTTGTTATATATACAATTGATTTCAATAAATAACAAGTTTACATGGTACCTATCCACAGTGCGTTATTTGGATATTTTGACCGCGGATGCCGACGGCGGCAAAAATAATATCGCGACGCGCGACGTCAAATATTTTTTTTTATGCTATTTCCTGTTAGTAAAGGTTCTCATTTGTTATATTTTTTTGAATTTACGTGAAATATGCTTTAATAGTGTATTTTTAAATTATGAAAAAAACTAGCAAATTTATATTTATGATGACTGGAATATGAAAATGTTTGTTGAGGTTTTCGAAATTCGTATGTTTTTTTTTAAAAATTACTTTGTAAATTGCATTTTTTAATACCAGAAACGAATTCTACGTGGTTATTTTATCCAAAAATGATACCAAACTTGACCTATTAGCAAAACGTGAACTGTTAGAATTTTTTGAATGAAGCCGGGTGGAGTGGTATTTTAACCCCCCCTCCCCGGCGCCAGAAGGGGGGGTACCTTTGGGTACCGATCTTAATCGGCTTTTCTGGGGACAATAAACAAGTGTGCCAAATTTTATGCTTGTGCATAAAAATTTGAGGTTTTGAGCTTAAGACCCTAGCTAGGTCACTGACTTTAATTTTTGTGCGTCCATTTTACATTGGCTTTCCATAGAATATACATATGATACAAAAAATAGATTGAGCCGTAAATGGCTTAGCAATGAAAGTCCGTAACCGTATGGTGAGATGAATTAATTCATTTAGAAATTGTCCATGTAATTTTGAATCTGGTTGTACATCATTGCACAGCGACATGTCTATGTTTAGTACTAAATATTCTTTGTGCTATATAAATTGCATGATTTATTTATTTATGGATACAGTTAGAATGTGAAGTGTATTTTTTCGCACGTAGATCGGCGCAATTATATTGAGGTCGTTGAAATAATTTTCACTATTAGCAGCAGTGGCGGTGCGTCAAAATAATTTTAAGGGAAGCCGGGGCTAAATTTGGCCTTCATTTTCCCCATGAGAGCCTTTTCCCTTATTTTCAGCCGGTACTAAACCGATACTTTAACGACAAAGAACTCAACCGGCTGAAAATAAGGGAAGCCGGTGGGAATCGAGTTCTATGGACACTCCGCCACTGATCAGCAGTTACATCTCAATGGACGCTTGTATGTCTTGACGTACAGTCACCAGCATAAATATATGACTGTGAACAGCCCTGCAAAAATATCTGATTCTCCATTGAGGGCAAAAGTATATGACGACACTTCCACGGTAAAAATATGTGATGCTTTGTGGCCGGCATAAACATCGTTTTGCATCGATCAGCATAAATATCGAATCAGTCCGCTTAAAAATATCTGATTACCTATTAAAAGCAAAATTATGTGACTACTGTCACCGGAATAAATATCTAACCACTATGAAAGCTTTATTATCGGATGACCGGTTGACCGCATAAATATCTGACATAAGTGAACATAACAACAAAATCAATATTATGTTATCAGTATACAAAAACAAACCTTATCTGGCTCGTATAAAGCAGTAAATGGTGTGATTGATCATTCATCATGGCGTTTAATAGATGTGATTTAAGTTGAATAACCTTCTTACTCCTATCCTAATCTAACATTAAAAAAGAAACATTAATACGACAATATGTCATGTCACATTAGAAATAAACAAGTCTAATTATAATTTTGCAGGGATTGATAATAATTAGATTAATTCAATGCCATGAATAGCGTGTCTTATCGAATCTATGAGCAATTGAAGCATAGGATTATTCAACTGCACAAAAATATAGACCGATTCATTAAATAATTAATGCATTGACAGATTATGTGAGTTGTTTCTTGTGTACTACGTAATCAATAGGTTCTACCGACTTATTAATGCATTTATAATTTTTTGTTGTTTTTTAGAGAAAGACCGTGAAATCATGGATTACTTGCTAGGAAGTGCAAGTTTCAAAATCGACCAGGGGTCCAATTTTTGACAGCCAGCAGAATTAAAAAAAATCGCCATTTTTTTCGCATGGAATTAATAGTTTAAATAATCATGATTTTAAATTTCTATCGCTGTTATTTTTAAAACATAATTTCATCGTTTTATTCAGAGTTTCAAATGTCACTTTCGAGTGCTCGATTCTCAAAAATCACCCCCCAGTCTAAAAATGTTGGCCGTCTTCGTGAAAATACAGATATACAGATATACTTATTGAGGATATCGTCTGGAGAGCCCGGAATAGTCGAGTGTATAATACTCAAGATAAATAGTCTTCTTCTTCCTAGCGTTTATCCCGGCTTGGGGTCCGCTTGACAACCTAATTCCATGAATTGGCATAGACACTAGTTTTTACGAAAGCGACTGCCATCAGACCTTCCAACCCAGAGGGGAAACTAGGCCCTTTTTGGGATTAGGTCCGGTTTCCTTACGATGTTTTCCTTCACCGAAAAGCGACTGGTAAATATCAAATGATATTCCGTACATAAGTTCCGAAAAACTCAGTGGTACGAGCCGGGGTTTGAACCCGAGACCTCCGGATTGAAAGTCGGACGTTTTACCGCAAGGCTACCAGCGCTTCTTCAAGATAAATAGTGCAAAATAAAATAATTGAATATTTACCTTGTTTTATTGCATGTTACAAGGCAGCTGTCAAACAACAAGCGTCAAGCAGGCAACTAGCATACAATGCAATGCAGGAAATGAGCCTATGATATGAACCTTGTAGTACACGTAAAGTAAGACTAAATATGCCATTTTGGCGGCAAAATATGTACATCAATGAAACTTTGCTTTGTAACTCGCTGGCCCAATATTACAGAGTTCTATGTAAAATTTTCTGGGTAGTTAAATTTAGACTTAGTGTCACTATGACAATGTACAAATTTCAATTCTATAAAAGTGACACATAGAACCCTGTAATATTGGGCCAGCGAACATTATCTTGGCACTTAAATAAGGATATTAGGATCTGCCGAGTCCTATCAAAATTGATGCGTACTACCCCCGCCCGGAAGGTATGGGCGGGGGGGGGGACATTTGAGTTTTACAAATTTTCCCTACTGGGCAAGTTAAGTATGATTTTCAATGTATTTTTTTTTACGCTGAATGAGGTCATTCTCATACTTATAGGATCAATACTTTGCGATATATGAAGGGTTTTCGTCGGGTGAGAATACGTTTGTGCCATACGCCACTTACATGAGTTTGCAGGAGAACGATAAGAAGCAAAAATATACTTTTTGAAAAGTTTTATATTTAGGAAATATTTAACTTATTTATCATTTAGACACATATGTTTATTATTTACAATACCATACAAATATTTTCGATATAGTGATAATCATAATAACATTGTGCCGAAACATTCCATGTTACTACATTTAATTTAAGTTTCTAATAAAGTATGCTATATATTCACAGTGCTCCACTTAAAAATAACCCTGTATACTTCTGTAAATAAAAATCAAATCGCGCTAAATTTCACTACATTTAACCCCAAGTCAGTAAGGGTTCAAATTAATGTATTATATTATAAACAGTATTGCTTCTATTCTCTAAAATAACAATTTCGGCGCGATTTTTTTCTTAATTTCCATAAAATAAAATCTCGCTTCTTGTAGATTGACGGCAGTCGCACCGAGTCCTAACTGTATGAATAAATCGTAAATATTGTAATGAATCTTTTAATGCAATTAAACATTATCAATTTGAATGTTTGACACATTCACACACACTCACGCTAGAAAATGTGAGATAGACATATGCAGTGACACTCCAATGACAAGTCTGCACTCTTTTCGTGAATTGTCAAACGGGTTTTTACAATGAAGACCTCTATGACAGCTAGATAAGATTTATTTTTGTATACTGATAACATAATTTTGATTTTGTTGTTATGTCAGATATTTATGCGGTCAACCGGTCATCCGATAATAAAGCTTTCATAGTGGTTAGATATTTATTCCGGTGACAGTAGTCACATAATTTTGCTTTTAATAGGTAATCAGATATTTTTAAGCGGACTGATTCGATATTTATGCTGATCGATGCAAAACGATGTTTATGCCGGCCACAAAGCATCACATATTTTTACCGTGGAAGTGTCGTCATATACTTTTGCCCTCAATGGAGAATCAGATATTTTTGCAGGGCTGTTCACAGTCATATATTTATGCTGGTGACTGTACCACATGCTCGTTGCCGATATTAGCAATAATTATAATTGAAGGAGCTTACGGTATATCTGCGCGATAAACGTAATTCTTTCGCTATCCAAACAATGTGCTGGAATAGCCGGAATATATGATAATGAAACTCTATCAGCACAACGTATAACTTAAGGGCCTGCCAAATAGTACCTTTACCAAAAAAGTGTCACATATTTCAATGGAAAATTGTCAAAATACTCAAAATAGAATATCTTCATCAAAACAATTGTTATGACTACCTATAAGTTAAATTAATAGCCACTGATTTCTTCTCATATGTCTAAAAGGCCCATGATTAAGGTTGATGGCAATCAGAAAAATCGTCAGAGCGAGAGCAATCTCGTACGTGATATCTCACTCCGGCTGCGACTTAGCGTTACACAGAGTAATGTAGTCACAGATGACGTGGTCTTGTAAATCGTCATAACTAGCAGTCCGCCTCGAACTAAGAACTCGCGATTTACTTGCAAACGAGTTGACCAATATAACAAGACCCTAAGGAGGATTTTTTTTCTCCTTCTAGCTCCATAACCACTTGGTCGATCCTGCTCATATACGAACTTACAAATTTTATGTATCTCTGCTACAGCCCCAAGAAATTTCATAAAGATCAGAAAAACGTTACTAAAGTTATCGTCGGACAAACTATCGAAATCAAAAAGCCATCCAAATGCCGAGACGTCCCAGTAGCCGGTTGTCTATTGTTTGCCCGAATATTATATAAAATAGTAATCATATGCCCGAATTTTATTTGCCCGAATTTCATTTGCCCGAATGGTTTGTTTACCATAAAAATTATGTGACATACTCTTTGTTTACCCGATTATTAGATATCAGAACATACGAGTGCCATACGTATTGATGTCCATATTATTAAATGTAATAATATTATTTAATAGAATATTTAAACGCCATACTAAATAATGGTTTTCCGAATCCATGCATACTCTCTGGTAGCCGTTTTATTTTATACGAGGTCACAGTTCAAACCTATCCTAACCTACTTTCTGGTAGCCGTTCGCTTTTTGGGGGATCACAGTTCTAACCTAACCTAACCTACTTCCTGGTAGCTGTTTTATTTTGTAGGAGATCACAGTTCTAACCTAACCAACATTCTGGTAGCCGTTTTATTTTGTAGGAGGTCACAGTTCTAACCTAACCTAACCTACTTTCTGGTAGCCGTTCGCTTTTAGGGGGATCGCAGTTCTAACCTAACCTAACCTACTTTCTGGTAGCCGTTTTATTTTATATGAGGTCACAATTCTAACCTAACCTAACCTACTTTCTGGTAGCAGTTTGCTTTTTGGGGGATCGCAGTTCTAACCTAACCTAACCTACTTTCTGATAGCCGTTTTATTTTATATGAGGTCACAGTTCTAACCTAACCTAACCTACTTTCTGGTAGCAGTTTGCTTTTTGGGGATCGCAGTTCTAACCTAACCTTCTTTCTGGTAGCTGTTTTATTTTAAACGAGGTCACAGTTCTACTCTAACCTAACCTACTTTCTGGTAGCCGTTTTATTTTGTAGGAGGTCACAGTTCTAATCTAACCTACTTTCTGGTAGCCATTTTATTTTATACGAGGTCACAGTTCTAACCTAACGTAACCTACTTTCTGGTAGCCGTTTTATTTTGTAGGAGGTCACAGTTCTAACCTAACCTAGCCTACTTTCTTGGAAGCAATTTGAATGGCTAATGATATTATGGCTAGTGATAATTATGGCTTACAATGATTATGACAAATGATATTATTGAAATTTATGGGATTTAACACCGACCGTCAGTTTTGTGACGTTTGCTAACCGGCCGTTAATGGTACACAGTTAAGTGAAAATGCCCATATTTTTCAGCATGGTGAGACATGGGCCCGGCATTTTCATTATGCTAGCTTATATTGCGGCGTCTCTAGGAGGTAGTCTATAAGTTCATTTCTACAGATAATATCTGTGGATGGATCTAAACTCGGATTTTTAATCCAACGGAAAAAATGTAAACAAAGTTACGTCAATTTCAGTGTGACATTTCAGGGGATGTTAAAGTGTGGGCCAGGAAAAAATATTAATTTATAGTTTTATAGTTTTAGTTCGTTATTGTTCATCGTTTCTTCCGTCCGAAATATAATAATAAATAAGCACATCAATGAGACATTATAAAACTTTACTCCTGTATTACTTAGTATTTATGATTTAAAATACTATTTCTAACAATAATTACTTAAAATATCAATGTGAACGTATCAAAAATAAGTTGATATTATTAACATTATATCCGGGGATTACCCTCTCTTCATAAATTACGTCAACAATTTCAGGGGCTCTTCATAAATTACGTCAACAATTTTTGTCGATTTTAACACACTCCTCCTCGCTTCGCTCGTCGTCGCACCTATCTCGACTCTGTCACATGACAGTCTTCTGTGATTGTATTTTATCAAGAGTATTTTTTTCTCCCCGCGTCTTCCCTTTTATTGGTATCCGCATACTTACTTGGACTTCAACCTTCGATGAAGAAGGATAAATAGTTCAAACCGAACCAGGTGCTTCGTTCGAGATACGAATAGTCCGAACAGTGTGTTAACAAACATAAGACGTAAGATTATACTTTCTGTACCTAATTGCCTATCAGTTAACGCATGGTCGAAACGAATGTATACCTACGTGCAATCCATACCGTTTTATATTAGATATATAGTCAATACATCGCCTCGTCGTATTAACTCTTCTAAATTTGGCTTGGCACCGACTTCAAACATATCAGTTGGTATCGCATATAAATAATATAATGATTAATTTTATCCTTTTTGAAGTCGGTTATCTTTTTTTTGTAAAAAGTTTTTATTCCAGTTTTTATTCTACCGTTTTGTCGGCTTGGTTAATGCATATATTCAAACCAAATTTTAGCTTTCTAGTGCTAACGGTCACTGAGCTAGACCGCGGACGTACGGACGGACGAACGGACGGACGGACGGACGGACGGACATGGCGAAACTATAAGGGTTCCTAGTTGACTACGGAACCCTAAATAACACCAAACCGAATGCAGAACCTCCTCCTTATATGGAATTGAAGTCGGTTAAAAACAAGTTTAAACGGATTATATCGCGTATACTAAATTAAAATTACATCTCGAAGTTTCAAACGCTTTTTATTTTCTAAATTGAACATTTTAATTGCTACCTTTTTAAATTTACTTAATACAAGTTAATAACGTCACAACAAGATAGGCACACAAGCGGCCCGCAGATTGGTAGCCCAGGCTTCTCGAAACAGTAATACCAGTGCAATAAATATTTTTTTCTTATGAACACAGCTTTCTTTTCCTAAATCAA
The DNA here is from genome assembly GCA_911728535.1 of Pammene fasciana. NCBI lineage: Eukaryota > Metazoa > Arthropoda > Insecta > Lepidoptera > Tortricidae > Pammene > Pammene fasciana. The sequence continues at coordinate 18,222,510 of OU452276.1, read as the reverse complement.
TATTATGAAGTTTTAATATCTAAAAAATTTTAGTAATCAGCTAATTAAACAATTTGGCCTTGATTAAAATATATAAATTCATTTTAGAAAGTCGAATTCATTTAAATATCTATAGTATAAATATCTCAAATGCTGCTAATGTTTTTCATTAGCAGCCACACCTTTGTGTACATTTTCTCCGTTGGATTAAAAATCCGAGATTAACTTTGCCGTTTGCTTTGCAATGCTGCTGCAATTAGATGTCTATTTTTACCACGTATTTACGAAATACTTTACAATTTACATTTACGTGAGATAATCGCTGTTGTCTCTATAAAAAAAAAAAAAATTTACATTTTAGTTTACCTACTGTTAGGGAGTACAGGGAGTGCTTATGTCACGGATATCCGGTTGAAACTCAAGATGGCGAAGTCGTCTATAGAATGTTATACTTTTTAGTGTTTTTTTCAAAAAAAAAATAGTTTATGCAAAGTATTCCTTGTCACTAGGGATGTGTAAAGTATGGCCAATAGTGGCAACAACACCATCAAAAAGGCGTTTTCTGCTGAGTAATAACAAAAAAAAAATGTTTTTAATTGGCCCTAACTCTGAAACTACCTAACATATTCCAGAAAAGTTCAAAGGACATTTTAGTGTCTAAATATGATCAGGAATACACTGTTAAAATCTGTTGGGTTACTCGAGCCCACCGTGTATATACCTTAATTTTATTAGGTTTGTTATTTTCTGCTTTATACAACTAATTTAACATAATCATTGCATTTATATTATGTTTTGTACAAGATTTTATAAAAAAAAAAAAAACAGACCGACCAGGAGGAGTCCAGACCGTAAATAAAACTATCGAATAAACTATGCTATACCTTATAATTTTTTAATAAAATCAAACCCATTTAGAAGGGAAAGGTTCTTTAATAAGGAAACAACGAGCTAACAGGTATCTAATCTAAAACAATAAAAATGCAAAGTTACGGAAAAAAGTCCCTTAAAAAGAACCCAACAACAATTGCGGCCCAAGGGAAAATGAAAAGACGGCCGAATTGCTATTCTGATTTTTGACGTTGAATCTTTTTTTTTTCTAATAAGAGAAGGAAGCAAAAACATTTGAAAAAATCACGGTAAAATTAAATTATACGAAAATAATAATATGAAGTTTATGGTGGTAGTACCATACCACACTTTGTTGGTGGGCCATTTTTTAATACCCTCAACTTTTTGGAAAGTTTTAGATGTTTTCGAATCAGAATCACGAGCTAAAAAATTTTCAAGAATGAAAAAAGTGGAATATATAACTTTTAATATAATGGCCCTAGTATTAGTGTCAAAGACGTTTAGGGTTCACTTTAAATTGGACATTTCATACAAAAAGTACTAAACAAAAGAAAATTACTTTAATCGTAAACGGCTCAACAATAGTAAGATCGTGACTGTATAGTGTAAATATGGATGGTATAAGGAGGATATTTCTCGAAAAGTGTCCAGCTGTAAAGAGTAGGTAAATAATAGTTCCAAATCTCTCCGAGAGGCGATGGTATAACTATAGCAACTTAGCAGTTATTGACGGAGTGAAGTGCGCTGCATATGCGCTATAGCTTGACCACGACCGCTGTACCTATTCAATATACTCTATGGCTGTACCGCTCGCGCCATACACTCGCGTATTGCGATGGCGCGAGCGGTACAGCGGTTGTGGTCAAAGCTCTACAATAATATTCTATAGCTATTGTGGCGCCACCAATTTAACACCTTTTGACGGACACTTTTGTAACAGAAATTGTCATCCTTACCTTCTACCATACATAAGTATAACATAAACCTCGCCTGTCACTGTGTTGTTGAAATTAATGTACAGTCGACGTCAAATATAAGTTTACACTTTTGCACCTTACTCCATTGTAATAAGGTGCTAAAGTGTAAACATATTTTATGCCACACCTGGCCATAAAGTGGCTTTTTCCGCACGCCACGCGTACGGTAAAAGACGCTTTCTGGCCAAATGTAGACATAAAACGATGTACACAACACGGGAGGTAATAAAGAAAGCCCTCGATCGCATATTTACGTCCCTCTCTGCACTCGGCCTTTCTTTGTTTTATCACCCTAGTTGTGTAATGTACTATTTGACGTCGACTGTAGGTAAGTACCTATTATAGTTTGTCCGGAAAGAAAAGTGTCGTGATTTATATAAATATTATCGTAAGTGACTTTCATCTCGTTTATCGTCCTTTAAGCCCTTCATTTTTTTTGCGTATTTTTCAAATCGTATGGGCTAGATGGGTGTAAAGGGCATGTTTTATTACGATTGTCCTTTACGACCTGCTTTAAAATGATTTTGCCATAAGCGTAATGATGTGAACATGGTTGTAAAGGACTTTTATAATATTTTGTGACCTTTACTGCTATAAAGGAGTTTATAAATTCCTAAATTGACAGAATTAACATGGATGTAAAGGTGTATAATGTTAAATAAGTAGTTTCATGTGACCTTTATCACTATAATATAATGTTTGACCTTCAAATTAGTAAACATTTCCGCTCAGTGCAAATGTAAACTAACGGTGTAAAGGACACTTATCATGAATACAGTTAAGTTTTGTAGGAAAACACGTCCTTTATATGTTTTTATTAATTACCAGATTATTAAGGGCACGTGAGTGTTATTAGGTATTTGTTTGTATTTTAATGAGAGAAGTTAAATTGAACGTGTTATAAATCTAATAATTGTTTGAAAATAAATAATCGGTTCTGTTAAAAGAGTATTTTTTCAATTTAATAATTACTCTAAATAAAAATAATAATACTATAAATTAAAACTAGTCCTACAAATAATGAATATATCCTAAATCGCTACCAATGGGTAGTGTGCCCAGAAGGCTGGCCACATTGCCACGTTGTATGGCAATGCTTATTCGCTGAGCGAAATACTGACCAGCCTTCTGGTCACCTGTTGCGTCTACCAGACGCGACGCTAAGTTTTTGCACACTCTGCGCGCGCCCGGTCCCCATGGCCCCAGCGTTTCGACCCCAAACGCCTCAAATATATAGGCACTGCCAAGAGCAGCATATTTGCGGCGTTTGAGGTCTTTGGCTGTGGATGCAGCAGACCCGGCATTTCTGCAGGTGCTTGGAAGATGGGACGGCGCTAGGGTGTCTACACATGTAGCATCCCAGACCAGCGCCCGCCCCATCCTCCAAGGCACCAATGTCATGCCATCGGGCCTCTTGCCATCGTCTCTCGCCAGGCCAACAGGTTCTAAAACGGCTGGTATTTTGACGCTGACAAGGGCCCGACGGATGACATCATTGATGCTAGTATGGCGAGGAATGCGCCCGGCGCTTCTGTAACATGATAGCCCGTGATGTCCAAGGCTGTCTACCATGGTACCACATTGGCAGCGATGTGGAGCGTTGGTTGCTGCCCGTATCCGCAAACTGGTCGCCAAAATGTAATATTATCACCAATTATCAATATTTTATCGTTTTAATTCATAGCATAAACATCAGTTACAATTTAAATTAACATAATAAAATTAACTACTGCTCTAGTTACACCGAACTATTACCAATTTCGTCGGCTAAGTATAAGATCTAAAAAAGCATTGCGATCAAGCTACACTATGTACACGCCGTTTTCATTCACTACGTTACCTTTTTAATAAAAAGTAAGATATGGATGAAGATATGTATCCTTTAGAAAAGAGGGTACACTGGGTTGAAGGCTAAAGAGACAAGAGGGTCCCCCCGTCGTCAACATATTGCATCAATTTAGAGCTCTCTGGCGACCTTACTCACCGAAAGGAACACAACCTATTTACCTAATGTTTTCGGTGAGGTACTTAAGGTATCAACAATTAATACAGATTTAAACAATAGGACATTTACTTTATCTTCATTACCGGAATATATTAGCTACAAACTATGTTCACCAAAGATGTTCATATCATAGCACCCTTCATTAGGTTTTGCACACGAGTCGAAGTGGTTTACCAGGGCGTGGCCGCTGCACACACAACAGCTACTACGAGCTACAAGTAAACATATTATGAGGTGTTGTAGACCAGGCAGCAGCCGTTTCCTGCTTGCGGGTCAACCGACGGCTTTGTAAAGGTACTATGTACTGCTGAACACCCCAATACGCCCCAACGGTACCGTACAGCATTTGAACGTTGGGACAATATGGCGCTGCAGCGGTCGGAATGGCGATGAATGAATGAATATTAGCTAGTTTTTGAGCAAGCTATTCATTTCTATTTCATAACTGATTAAAAATATTGCGCTTTCTATATTATAAATGTAATCCGGATGTACCTAATCAAATCAGCCACGTTTTGATACACTTTTCAGGCTTCCTAAGAGTGAACTAAGCTAAATACAGTTAACGTGTGTACTGTCACCGGTAATTATACGCCCCAAATTTAGGGTAAAATAATCTAAGATCGTTACTAACGCCCCGAATTTGGAGTAAAATAATCTAGGACCGTCACTTACGACCCCATCATTTTTAAATTATCATAAATTTCATGGGCATAAAGGACACTCATAGCGTTTTTAACCAATTGTAAAGGACATTAACTTCTAAAGTATTTAGTTTATGGATAGGATTCCTAATTCAGATTAGAGATACCAACAATTTGAGTACTTTTCTAATACACATCAAAGATATAGCCCGATAAACAAAAAAGATATTATCAACATTAAAAAAAAAACTCTGTTTTTTGCGTCTCCTGAAAACCAGCATTTTGTCCTTTACGCCAATTGAACCCAAAGGTATCGATATGGAAGCACATATAGGTATATTCTACGACACTTCTCTTTCCAAACAGACTATATGAAATTGATCCCTCAAAAGCAGATCAGACACTGTCAGTAATAATGACATTATTTATCTACTCATCCTTCTCATCCTTCATATACACAGAAAAGGACGGGTAAAATGATGTCATTATTACTGACAGTATCTGGTGGCCTAAAGTGATAAAATCGCCTGTGTACTTATTTAATGTAATTTATTTACCTTCATTTATTTATGCAATAAATTGAACTCATATAATTATTTAGTAAGGAGATATACAGTCACCATCAAATATATCGGAGCGGCCAGAGTATTCAAAAGTATCTGAACATGCACTTTATTGCCTTAACAATAAAGGCATTATTTAGATATTTTTGACCACCTTGGCCGCTCCGATGCATCTGGTGACGACTTTACGAAACACTTTTTTTTATTATCTTTTTTGTTTGAGGAACCTTTGTCGATATGATATGTCGGTTCCGTTGAGCCTCTACTTTGCAACGTTTTCGATCAATCAGCATTACTGTTAACTAACATCGAAAAAACTGTATACAAATTTGGTACTTTTGGACATGGGTTCCGCCAATATACAGCCTTGGCCAGAAATGTTGAGCACCAATGCGATTTTCATACAAAACTGGAAAGTTTAGTCCATCGTTTCCATCTTTGTTTAAGTTATTTTGTCAATTAATTTAAACTAATAGGCATGTTTTGTTGAAGTTAGTAGTAACTGCATAGAATATTTGCAATATGTCGCACCGACTTAAATTTAAATTTTTGGTACCTTCTGTTTTCATATTTTTTAAGTACCTTGAAAGTGTTATTAAGTGAAGTTTTCTATATTTATAAATAAAATATAACATTTATCGTTACCGTACATTGTTAGAATAGGGAAATAATGCTTAACATCAAAATTGTAAACAAAAAACACCTATGCTCAATACTTCTGGCCAAGGCTGTAGATTGGAATATCCCAGTGTCAGTTACCGCCATTGATATATACGACTAGATCTGCAGTAAGAGGCCATATGCGTGTAACTCGAAAGAAGCCTGTAGGCTCGTGAGAGGCTTACGTCAACTCAGTTGACAATTTGACGGTGACAGTGATTCTGGTCCGTGAAAATGGCAAAATGTACCATAAAATCTTGCACGTCGCGATCCGAAACCCACACCAAATAACACGGAATAACCTTTCACAAGTGAGTTTACTGTTTCTGCACTCAAATTGTCGTAAATAGCACGAAAAAATACGAAAATCAACTAGCGGCATTTTCTAGACTTAGTGTTGCCAGTAAAACATTATTTGAATTTCTCGTATTTTTGGGAAATTCTGGTTTGTTTGAATGCTATACTATATTATATCTTATAAAGAGGTTTTAAAGTTCGCGATTTTTAATTTCGATTTCATTTCGACCTTATTAAAAAAATAATGAACTGATTACTTCCATAGTTGATGTATGCGGGTTTGTGTAGTTATCCAATATGAAAATGTTATCAAAATTGGAAAAAGTAGTGTTACATAGCGGTGTTTAATTTCTTTGTAATTTTACAAATTTCTTATTGCGCAGTTAGGTTTATACCTCGGACTGAACAATTACAATACAATACGGTAGTACACTTAATATTATAATATTATTAAATGTAAATATAAATTTAATATGAAGTTTTATTCAGAACTCATACGAAGTGCTTAGGCTCGTTATAAAAGTATAAAAACACATGACACAGAAACTCAGGCCTATAACCGCGAACCACTTCGTTCATCGAATCGTCTATTGGCATCACTCTCTTTCGTATATGCCCGAGCGATAGAGACGGGACCATCGTTTTGTCGATTTTCGAACTTCGCGGTAGGCCCTCAGATACCTATCAAGATTGAAAGCAATCCGTCCAGAAACAAGGGTTTCAAGATGGTAACCACTTTTTAAATTTTCACAATTGTTTCATGTTTAAAGAGCACCGGTAACAATTTTGATAGCAATTAACGAAAAAGTTCTAAGTGGAGACACTTTTTTCATTTTACTTTAAGAAATTACACATTTTAACATAGATAACTGATGTCATTTTATTATGACTGTTTGAAAATATTTATCGATTATTTCTAGGAAATATTTTCATGTTGTAGCAACACCGAACTGTACGAAACAGCGAATATCACGATATCCATGACAGACAAAGATGGCAATATTGCCTTGCGCAATCGTAATACCCTAGCGGAAAAGAGATAAATATACTTCGATAGTTCATTTTAGAATATAAACACTCCGTTTTTGTCGGTACGTCGTGATACGAGTCGCGTGGCACGCTTCTAACGTTGTGTTGATATGAAGTTTTCTCCTCTTGTATATTTACCTCAATGGTTACCGCATAGCCCCTCTCTTCAAATAATTGCACCCTCTTGGCTCGAGTCCGAACAGTCCGACTGTACAAAACACTAAAAACGAAGTATGACCATAATCTACTAACCTCTTAACACTTGCACCGCATAGCTGTTAACCCGTTTCTTATAACGCGGCATAATGAAGACCCTTCGTCCCTGGTGACTCAGGGATCCCCTGGCGTTAGCAGATTGCCCTAATCGCGTGCGCAGACATGACTGCTTCGTTGATTTTTATCTTTTATTTTTGCTGATATTTTTATAGCGAAGCTTCAGTGATAAATTCGAGGTATTAGGTACTAGTTACTTTAGCTGACGAAGACCATTGTGACATTGTAAACGCATGATCGTTCAAATTTGTAGAATATACAACGTGATAGATACATCTATCACGTTGTATATTCTACAAATTTTACATATACACAGACCCAAAGCGGTTTCTCAACTTCACGTACACTTTCGCGCGCTTAAATTTCTTTTTGGATTATTAAGGTTTCCTCACGATACTTTCTTCCATATTAAAGTGATTTTTAAATATCAAATGGTATTTTGTACACAATTCCAATCATTAGTTCGAGCAATATTTGAACTCCGCATTGAAAGTCGTGCGGCCGTTCGCTCCGGCAACAGTGTTACAATATTGTATGGGAATCCTTTCTACCATCGCTGGTGATGCCACAATATGCGACCATAAAAGCGCTATCGAAAAGTATGCGCTAGTTTTTCCGTCTACACAATCTCAATTCAAGTATTACAGTCGACGAGTATAAAAAGTGATATTAAAGGCTTTCAAAATTTGCCAAGAATATCACAAGTAAAGAAAAAACGCGTAGGTATCTACACACATGGCAATTTCCCGGTAGACCTTTTCTAACCTATTCAAGTATGATGGATCGGGGACGTTAAAGCGGCCGCCGTGTTTAATGGCTGTTTTTTCCCTCTTAACGACTATTTTGTGTTTAAACACGTTGCTCAAAAGGTCCAAGGGAATGCTTTTCAAGCCTATTGCATCCGAGTGGTGTTGAAGATAAACATGGCGGATGATTTGTGGCTAGTTCCGGGAAATAAACGGGCAAATGGCTTGACATTTTTGGGTTAAGTTCAGACATATGTACTTATGTCCGCATAGTACGTAAAACAGTGTATTCCCATGTGTCCTATGGTGATGGCGGGGCAAATGGGAATGTTTAATAATAATAAAAAACCTATTTCCCAGCGAGAACAGATATACAACCGAAAAACGGGAGCATGGTACTTGTACCTTTTATGGGACAGTACACATCTACTTTACTTCATATGTAGGTACAGAACGTTTACTGTGTCATTGTGTCACCCAACCTGGTTAACGTGTCTAAGCTAAACTTGGCCGTTTCTCTGTCTCTAACACATTAAATATGTATATATATATTTTTCTGAAATAATGAAACACGTAGAAATAAATAAGTTTTTGCTATTTACAACCGAGTGACTCGCTTCGCATGGAGCCTGCAAAGTTCGTTGCTAAAATCAATGAAGTCAACTTGGCTAACGTGTATACTACTAGCTAGTGTAGCTAAGTATGTAAAACTATACCATTCATAAATCAGGTAAGGGTTATATTTACTAGGGCACTTATTTGGATTCAAATTAGTGCTTGGTTAATATAATCAAGCACGTTTAGCAATAATTGCTATATTGTCATTAACAAAGCTTTTGTATGCAACTAAAAATATCTTAACCGAGCCAGATTGTTACTTTGCTAAAGCTCATTCTTTCCATGTAGAGCTGACGGGCGCATAATTACGGCTTTCCAGCATCGGCGTGTTACAGTCTCAAACGGGGATTGTTGAGCTACTTGCAATTATTTGTGATTTAGCCGTGTAATCAATGACCAATGTTAGCTAGCTATCAACTAACATCGATCATTCTTTACTCGGCAAAAGTACGAACAATGGCAAGTGACTACAATCCCGGTTCGCGATAGTACAGTCGACCTAAAATGTGGTCTACCACCCTACGGTTGAGGTTCGTTTGAACGTCATGAGACAACAAGGTCGTGCATGTTTTATAAACTCCGTTAGAAATGTCAACCTTAGCGATCACATCTCGCAGAAACTTTTGTCAAAACTGGTAGACCACTTTCCTGGTCGATTGTACCTACTTGTAGCGGTGATGAAAACACTCGTATTATATATTACTAGTAACACTCCGTATTAGTCCGGTCTGATTGCTAAACTTTCCTGAACTAAGTAGCAGTAAAGCTACGTATTTCACTCTGCCGTGCGGTAAAGTTCATTAAGGATTATATTCGGGCTCGCGAATAAATTCACTTATTTTATTACTCCTGGACCAAAAATTTGGTTAATTCAATCTCTGAAGTTAAAACACTTGCTCAAGACAGATTATTGTTACAAGAGTAAATTAAAATTTTACGTAGATATTTTTGCATTTGAAATAAGTAAGCTAGGAAGTTTTAAAAAGGAAGTGTAAGGTCTATTAACACATTATAAATCGAAGAAAGTACAAAAGAATAGTTAAAAATCATCATGAAGGTGTAATATCAATAGTCATATTATTAAAGCTTATGGCTCCCCTACATGATGGGCCATCATAGGGACGCAGTTATACGTTAGAGAGAGCTAACGATATTGCGATCTCGTTCCATCGTATAGCTGCGTCCCTACGATGGGCCATTATTTAGAGCAGCCATTGCTGTTCGCCGGACAATTTTGTGCCTAGAAGCACAAAGCATGTCAACAAATCTTTGTGTATACAGTCCGCGCGCTCTGCCCACTGCCATTGAGTTATGTCCCCAAAAGGTCAAACACGTATGTATAGAAAACGGCATGTCGAAAATAATAGCGCGATTTAAACGGATGCACGGGCGGCCAGGAATGGATTACACACGTACAATATTGCCGAACTTAACTTATAAACCGGCTTTGAGCTACTGTCCGCAGATTGTAAGAAGTGTGTCTAGAAAATAAGATTCAGAGACCATTATCCCCACTAAACAATACAACAAAGCAGTTTAACTCGGCAAACAATCAAACAAAATGCTCATAAAGTCCGGCGAAAGTTGTAACTGTTTTTGTTTAGTTAATAATAGACTCTTCTATCCGCTTAACTTCTCAACTTTGTTCTAATAACGTTACTGATTTATGTCAGTTTGTTTTGCCTTTTAAAAGAACATAAATATTGCCCGGGAAATTAGTTTCCAGGGTTGCTTTGTCACGACTGTTTTATTGTGTTAGTTATTGGGGCCGTCAAACGGTCTTTTTCCAGCCTTGTGATTTCTCGAACCGTATTTTGGGCGGCAGATTGTTTTCATTAAGCTTAAGTACTTTGTTTTCTGGGTTTTTAAATAATTGGAATAAATCTAACACGATTTTATTAAGAAACAAAGACTTTTTTAGCTAGCTATACATATAAATATGTACGTATGTTACGAACAAAAATTACTTAAATCGAAGCAAAAGGTAGGTTTCTAATAATATTATGTAATAATTAACATTTAAGCGTTGTTTTCAAAAAAGTCCTCGTTATACAGCCTTTTTCTCTTAACACTTTCACGACCAGAAACCCGCTAGGCGTGCTCTCCGTTCGTAGGCGCTTTCCGCTACAAAACGGGAAAACGCTAGGATCGGCGAGCGTAGCGCGTAGCGAAGTGTGGTACGAAAAGTGTTAAAAACTTGATTTACCTGATTTTATTTAATGTGTTTATTATGTTTTAGGCTCACTGATGTTGTGTATTCTACTCATAATTAAATATTGGTATCTATTAAAGGAATATAATTATTTTATAATAACACTGAACTCAAGTAGTTTTCTTTTTAAGTTACGGGCCTGAAATTTCTGCCGAGCCTACAAAAAGTCCTCGAACAGGCACACAAAGCAAATGAGACCGACATATTTTCTGTTGACAAAGGATATTAATTTCCTGTTATTTCTTAAACAAATTAGAACTGGATTTTTGTAAGAATTCCAACTTTGCCGTAACATAAGTGTATTTCAAAACAAACCAAAGTCGTTTTTTTTGTGGTAGAAAACTTTAGAGCTGTTACTATGACTCTTACGTTTATCCATTCAACTATAGTAAAGTACAATAACAACTCTATAGAGACTGTCTGGAAAGAAGTGTCTTAGAATGTATGAGCTCCCATATAACCAAAACACTATTATTTCCGGACAAACTCTACAATAACTTTGAATGCACACTTTCAATAAATTATGTCAATAAACAACATGACAGGGATATAAGATAAGGTGCTGTATTCTAATTTTAAAATACATAAACAAAAAATCTTAAAACACAATATATCTCAAACGTAACTCCAACACACACAACAAATAATCAACCAATATTGAAGTTATGTGGAACTTGTTGAAGTTGTATCGGAAATATCTATTTTTTTAATTCTGATAATTCTGATTCTGACCTGAATTGCTTAGTTAATGCATTGGAGTCGTATTGAAGTTCGTTCCTGTCGAAGCGTGTTTTAAAGTTACAATACAGACCATGGTCTCTGACCTTAGAGCTTTAAACCAAGCAGAGCGGCCATTGACAGACGTTCCCCTCTGCGGAAATGGTCATACTCATTGTATGGACTGACGTTTATTTGACGTGGCTATTTTGACGTTTCGCAAACATTTGAAAGAAAGAAAGAAAGAAAGAAACATTTATTCATGACAAACATATACAAAGGAAACAAACAGAAAAATACACACACTTTGTCACGAAATGGTTGCAACTCAGCGTTAATGCTGGCAAGGCCAGCGCTGGTCTTCCGTTGCAACCATTTGACGTTCCCCTCCCTCGCAAAAAATGGCAGACTTTTTCCGATAGAAATGAGAGCGCGTGTCGCATCCGGTTGGTTTAATAATCAATGTCTCTGACCTAACCTAACGCCCCATACATACACATGCTAGTCGGTGCTTTGGGCATACATCAGAGTAGAGGTTAATAACAGGGGGTTCTGTCAGTTATATTTGTATACTGTTAATTTAATAGAAAGATAGTTAAAGTAAATGTATTTAATACAGAACCACCTTTAAAAACACTGCGATAAAGAGATGTAAAAACGATATAAATTCCGAAAGGTTATCGCCACGTCAGTCTAAAATAACAAGGCTATCTAAAAATAACCGTTGAGGTGACAAAATTGAATCCGAGGGAAGTTCAGAATTAGATGATTTAATTAAAAGTTGTCACCTTACCCGAGACATAACAGAGTTATTAAAAGTTATCCAACCAGATTGGTCCGAACTGAAGGCCGATTCGAAGTATAAAATCCCACCTTTTCGTTATCTTATCTTATCTTATTGTATTCGGGGGCCCATATGGATACACTTCGACCCAGAGGGATCTTTTGTGTAGTTACCCCCTAGTACACCTACTCGAGAGCTTTCTCAACCATCTCCATGTGTTGGATGATGGAGCTCAAGGGCAGTGGTTTGAATTCCTCTGGATCTGGATATCCAGTGCCAAAGTCCTTCATTCTCTGTCTGGCTAGAGCGTGACATTCACACATTAAGTGTTCCATTGTCTCTTCCTCTTCACCACACATCCTACAATTAGTATTATCTGACAATCCCATTTTAAGCCAATACTCCTTTCACAGCGTAGTGGCATGTGAAAACCCCCGTTATAATTTGGAGCCTTCTTCTGCTAAGTTTCCAAAGCTTTTTGTTAACTTCTTTGGTTTAAATTTGGGAGGCAAGTTTGGAACCAGTTCCTGATGTCCGATTGAGCTGAAGTTTTACATACCTAGGTAACTTAGACAATAAAATATAGGATGTAACAAAAATACAAGTGATCCGCGGCGTTTAAAGGCATAATTGGTATCGTATTGCGAGTACGTAGACTATTAAACCAACTGGACCGGCCATGTTTGTCATTTTCTATACAAAAAAAATTGCGGGAGAGGGGAACGTCAAATGTTTACGTAACGTCAAAATAGCCACGTCAGATAAACGTCAGTCCATACAATTAGTAAGACTACTGGTCATATATTTTCAGCAGAGGGGAACGCCTGTCTATGACCGCTCTGGTTGGTTAAATGCTCTAAGTGTGAGTAAGAAAAAACTGGAGTTTTTTTTGTACCTATGGGACAAGTCGTCTCAGCGGGTAATCCTCCATACAAAACCATTTTTTTTTCGCGGTATAAATTCTTTCATAGTTTTCCATGATTAAAATACGATAGCAATTATGCCCTTAAAAGGAACACCAGCATTTTTGTTACCGTCAAGTCTGGCAACTTTGCCACTTTTCACAGGTGTTGAAAAGTCATAGTACATTTTTAACCAGAATTCATATGAAACCACTGAAGTATGAATGACGCGACACATAATATATTTATCAACGAGTGCATACATAAGATGGTTTATAAATTAAATGACGGATAATAAGGTTTTACGAGTAAAAAGAAAACTGGCAAAGTTACCTATACCGTGTGGCAACTTTGCCAACTGCATTTTTACGTTGTATAGTAATTTAGTTGTATTTACAATATTAGTAAAGAATATTCAGTATTTAGGATACAATATTTTGGAATTTGATCCTTAATGATATATTATTCCATAAAGAAATACAGCAAAAGTGGCAAAGTCGATCACCCATTTAAGAAAATTTCATAGAAAGTCAGTGAATGTCAGGTGAAGTGGTCAGGGTTGACACAAATGAAAAAATATTAATTATTTAAGTACTTATTTATTTTGTTACATACGAGTAATCAGGTTACATAAGTACTCAGGAAAAACATAAAAGACACCTTAATTAAAATATTATCAAAAACGAAACATAGAAAACTCTTTAAGAGGCCTATCACAGGTCCACTCGTAAATAATTGTGATTACCTAGGTACCTATTTAAACTTGACGATAGACATTTATAAAAGGGCTTCGTCACGAACTGCCTCGTCGCCTCTTAACAAAAGTATTATCGAAACAAAACACTTAGGTATATGTAGTAATTATTACCAATAAAATAAGTATGTCACAGTTAACTTTGAGTTTTCTTTTTTACTTAAACAAAACATACACTCTGTATATGTTATGGACCAAGTGATAAATAGGTCATTATACATAATGCCCGATGCAATATGAGTAGGCAATTTGACAATAACTATTCAAATAATTAAATTGCCCGGGCATTATAAATAATGCCCATCACCTATTCGGCAGAGTAATAAACCTTCGATAATAACTATTCAAACAATGAAATTGTTCGGGCTTTATACATAATATCCAACAACTATGGGCAAAGTAATAAAAAACATAAAAATTTCACAAAATCAACCTACAACGTCGTGAAAATAGGGGTAATTTTTTATACCACGACGCTGGTAAACAATCATACGGTCTGCCTGATGGTAGGCAGCTACCGTAGCCTATGGATGCCTGTAACTCCAGAGGATTCACATGCGCGTTGCCTACCCTTTAAGAACCTATACACTCCTTTTTTGTAGAACCTCATACTGTAGCCTCGGCAGGGAGTTCATTCCACAGCCGGAGCGTTCGCGGGAGGGAACTCGTCTTAAACCGTACATTGCGCGACCCATAAGGCTCCAGGGTGTGAGGATGAACACGCTATCGACGGTGAGCGGTGCGGTGATAAAAAACAGCCGTGGGCATCATGTCAAACAGCTTTTCGGAGCACAACCCATTGTACAAGCGATAGAACACACATAAGAAGGCAGTCTGTCCTTCGACTTAGAGGTTCAATATTGCTCGTGAGTTTGGGATCGTCGACGATTCGCACAGCGTGCCTTTGTACCGAGTCAAAGAACCCAAGCTGACATATAGGTGCTCCCGCCCAAAGGTGACATCAGTACCTACTCCATATGGAGATGGAGTCTGACTTGCGACTTGTAATTTAAATTTTTTGCTTGTGTACCAACCCTAGGCCGCTACAAAACATGGCAAAGCTGCCCCCCCCATATTAGTCGGCGTGGTCTGGTGACTTTGCCAAAACAATTATCGGACTCAATTCAAACACTACGGCATTTATAAGGTAATCAATTCATTCCTTACCATTTAAATAACATAATATCTAAAATTTACGTACCTGGATGCGTTGTTTATACTCTAAACTTTTTAAAGTTCTTGAGCACTAACTTTTATGATTATGTGAGTGACGAATTTGGAACTGAAATGGTAAGAAAATGGTTGCCGTGGTGTTGTCTCATTCATAATAATTTTGCCAATTGATAACCATATTTTCTACTAAAAGTAGGCACAACACTAAAAAATATACGTTGTCGGTGGTATGAAAGGATTACCTTATGCACTCTGCTGGTGGCAAAGTCAGTAACCCTTGGCAAAGCTGCCAGACTTGACGGTACTACTATTGTTCTGATGATGGAAACCAAAAGTGGTCATAAGAACTCTGAGACTAAGCAGTAGGCGTTAAAAGGTTATAGTTACGTTAAAAACCGGCGAGAAACTATGCCGGGTCATGGTCCTCAATATAGGGTCCCATAGGTTCCACCCGGACACCATAGATCTACTTTACAGAAGGTGGTTTTCTATGATCTACTTAAAAGGGTGTTTTTACTGGATATTCTGCGGCACTTTTTGCGATACTCAACTCAAAATATTGCAATCGTATCATATTGAGATATTAAACTTCGGATCGGCCTCCTACAGATCTGGGTTCGTTTTAATTGCCCACGGAATGAAGTTCAGCCGTGATGAGACGGTAGAAATTATTACTACAGTGAAGTTTTTAGAAAATTAAATTGTCACTTGGCCATTTTGTAGTCCCTTAGACTATTTGGAATAAAGCTTGATGTTTGGAATAAATGCTCAACGTTAATAACATTTCTGAACCTAATAAAAAAGTAATTATTTTTGATAAAACTATGACTTAAAATGCATTATTATTTTTTCTTAAATGAACAATCTTTAAAGAATCTTGTGTTATTTCAAATCACTATGTGCTTATATAGTGCGTGTTCAACTTTTTGCTCGTGTTACAGTCCACACACGGTATAAGACGTATAAGTTTCATCGATTTTTCGAAGATCCTATCATCACATCGGAACCTGACCAAAAACGGTACCAACTGTGAAGTATATTATGCTTTCAAGCAAAATAAAATCCAAATCGGTCAAGCCGTCTTCGAATAATCGCTGGACATAACCTCGGCCTCCGAAATATTAAAGATGGTTTAAAACAGCACAGACAACGATTAAGATACTCTTTATACGTAATAAATGCGCGGTTTTAACATCAAACGCAATGTTAAGCCCCGTAATATCTCACGCCGCTCGGAGAAAAATGGAATAGAATTCTTCTTGTGTCA
Source organism: Pammene fasciana (assembly GCA_911728535.1). Classification (NCBI taxonomy): domain Eukaryota; kingdom Metazoa; phylum Arthropoda; class Insecta; order Lepidoptera; family Tortricidae; genus Pammene; species Pammene fasciana. The sequence goes on along the minus strand of OU452276.1, from coordinate 18,206,058 downwards.
CTCCCACTAAGCCCGTGCACGCTAGATTATGCGCCCATAGATCCTGCATTTTAAAGATGGACTGTATTTTATAAGTTTTTATTAACGGTAATGAGATTCGGTATTAAATTTCATCGACTATATCAAGTACATTGTGATTTGTAGGGTGTAAGAAAAATATTGCAAAGTGACAAGTGTAATCAAAGGTAATCGTAAAGTTTTTATGACTAGAGATTACAATATTTGCTTTAGATTTATAAACAGGTGGACTTGAGAAGAAACAATATAATTTATAAAACTTAAATAAGGTAACAAAAGTCCCTTATTCCTTAGGCAATAAGCAATATCATAGTTTTCGCTATGCCTGATATTATTATAGTATTTGCCTGCAGGAAATGCCACGCTCTGTGAGTAAGTGTAATGAAAAGTTAGGTACTTTACTTACGAAATCTCCCCCGTTTCTTAAATAAAATATCATAGAAGATTGCAATGTATGTGTGTGCACTAATTTCACAAACACACACACACACACACACACACACACAAACACACACACACACACACACACACACACACACACACACACACACACACACACACACACCACACACACACACACACACACACACACACACACACACACACACCACACACACACACACACACACACACACACACACACACACACACACACACACACACACACACACACACACACACACACACACACACACATCTATTCACAAATAACTACAGTACTTTTTTCATTGCCTACTATAGCATGAAGCATGAGTGAACATGCTTGGTCTTTTATCTACGGCTTGGTGAAGGCAAGTAAGTAGCCTTGAAACATATTTCATCTAAATCATCTGATATGAGCGATCTATATGCAGTGCTAATCGAAAAAGTCATAAGAACATTGAAGTTTTAACGTGGCCGGGACGCTTTCGAAACGTGCCGAAGACAGCGTCACGTTTACCACCAAAGTTTTTGGACATTATTCGACTGTTTCATTGGAATCTTAAGAAAATAATTTTAACTGGAATCTAGCCAGCACCGTCTTTTGTATTCGCGACCAGTATTATTATTATTTTATTATGTTTGAAATCAATACAGTCTGTAGCATGGACCTAATAATATTGGACTACAACAACTACCTACTCCAATGTCCTGTTTCCATCATTCAGTCAAACTTATAGGCGATCTATTTCGCCACTAATAAGCTTAGTTACATACCTATATTTATGCAGCGATCGGATTTTGTCAAAATAACTTCCGTTTGATAAATGGCGCTGCAGCATCTGATACTAAAAACCTAGGTGTACAAACAGCAACACTCTTAACTGAACATCGGTGGACCTTATTACAAAAGGCGTAAGGTCCATCGATGGGAAGTTAACAATGCGGGCGATGGTAGCCTGAATTTGAAAGGAAAGTTGTTGTATATATGGTCAGACAGTCCAGTTATTATTTGGTCCCTGGTCTGAAGTAACAACCAGACTCTAAACCTATTGTATAGCCAGAACGGAATACACCCGAATGGATTAGTATTTACCACTAATTCTGTACCCCACATGTCTAAGCCATACATAGGGCTTCGGGCTTGCAACTCCGGATTCCGGAATTGGATTGTATGACCGATTCCGGAATTCCGGAGTTAGCTCATACAAACAATTCCGGAGTTGCAAGCCCTAATTGGGTTTATGTCATATATGTGCAATCCACGTGCAATCTAAGAGACACAGAGTTATGCGTTATAGAAATCTCGTGTCTCAAAGCTACTTCCCTTAAATGGACTGTCGTTGGCCCTATGTGTGGTTCGCTCAGAGTCCAAAATCACTTATTTGATGTGGATCGGGCATAAGATGGCTCGAGAAATGATCGAACAGGAACTCACGACATCAACTTAGAAAGTTTTTTAATAATGGCGGGGCACACAAAACATTTTAGGAAAGAACTTCATTAATATGTTTTCAGAGAGCTTATGAGATAATCATGTAATAATCTATACATATAATAAAGGTGAAGAGGGAAAAAAATCTGTACATTGGAGATATTAGTAAAAAAATGAGTTAGTAGCTCTAAGAATCGATAACAGAACACGTTTCGACAATTTTTAGAATTTTTGTCTGTTTGTCTGTTTGTCTGTTTGGATGGGGAGAGTTGGCGTCAAAACGCCTGAATCGATTTCGATAAAAACTTCACTAGCAGGTTCAACAGACCTCTGGTCAGGACATAGGCTATAAAAAATACGAACATTTTGGATTTAAGGGGGTTTAAGGGGGGATTAAACTTTGTATGTGAAATGAATATGAGTGTTAAGCTCAAGCAGCAAATTGATATTGGTTTAACTACTTTCGGTTAGTTCATATTCATTCGTATAAATAAATAAATGTGTTAAATAATAATATACTGGTTAAATATAGTGGAAAAGTAAAAAATACGTACGCTATACGTAACGCTATCTCTCGAAGAACTTTGTTACTACCGAGTCCTCTTTACGCAAAATCTGACCACTACATATGTAGTTTAGGTGCAAACTAAATGCAACACGAGTTCGCAGAGATATCCCTAGATGGCTATAGTAGGTAGGTGCTATCTATGCTAGGCTTTCTTACTTCTTTTTGCTAAGGCCTGGCGCGCTAGCACGTGGTTGCTTAGCAACGCCTATCTCATCAACAGAGCTGTTGAAAACACTGATGATATTGCACGAAATGGCGAGTAAGTATAATACCAAATTGTATTCTCTACCAGTCGTCAACCATATGGCCAATATAAGCCTATGCAAGGGGAAAAAATAAATTAGAATTACAAAATTCAACAAACTGTTAAGTTGAATGTTAAAGACGGAAGAAAAATCAGTTTTGATAGAATTTACGTAATAGATGGTTAAAGGGGACTCGCATAAAGAAAAACACACTACTATTGCTATTGTTACCAAAAATGTTTGAATGTTCAAGATGGGAGAATTTTCCACGAGGTGGTTGATAAAAGGGGGAGGGGGTCGGGGAGCACCCCGCGAAAAAGGAAAAAAACCCACCGGACTATTGCTAATTGTACCAAAAATTGTTAGATTAAACATTCAAGATGGGAGAAAAAGAGTTTTGACAGGGTATATCACGTGCCGGGCCGCAAACAAAGGGGGGCTCGGGGGCAGAGCCCCCCGCACAAAAAAACATACCGTACTATTGCTAATTATACCAAGAATTGTTAGGTTAAACATTAAAAATGGGAGAAAAAGAGTTTTGATAGGGTCTAGCACGTTACAGGCGGTAAAGAAAGGGGGGCTCGGGGGGCGGAGCCCCCCGCATAAAGAAAAAAATCACTGTACTATTGCTAAGTATACCAAGAACTGTTAGGTTAAACAATCAAGATGGGAGAAAAAGAGTTTTGATAGGGTTTAGCACGTGACGGGCGGCAAAGAAAGGGGGGCTCGGGGGGCGGAGCCCCCCGCATAAAGAAAACATTCACTGTACTATTGCTAAGTATATCAAGAACTGTTAGGTGAAACAATCAAGATGAGAGAAAAAGAATTTTGACAGGGTATATCACGTGCCGGGCCGCAAACAAAGGGGGGCTGGGGGGGCGGAGCCCCCCGCATAAAGAAAAAACACACCGTACTATTGCTAATTATACCAAGAATTGTTAGGTTAAACAATCAAGATGGGGGAAAAAGAGTTTTGACAGGGTGTATCACGTGACGAGCCGCAATTAAAGGGGGGGTTCGGGCATAAAGAAAAAACACCGTAGTATTGCTAATTATACCAAAAATTGTTAGGTTAATCATTTAAGATGGGAGAAAAAGAGTTTTGATAGGGCTTACCACGGGATAGGTGGCAAACGAGGGGGGCTCGGGGGGCGGAGCCCCCCGCATAAAGAAAAAACACCCAGCACTATTGCTAAGCATAGCAAGAATTGTTAGGTTAAACATTCAAGATGGGAGAAAAAGAGTTTTGATAGGGTTTAGCACGTGACGGGCGGCAAAGAAAGGGGGGCTTGGGGGGCGGAGCCCCCCGCATAAAGGAAAAATTCACTGTACTATTGCTAAGTATACCAAGAACTGTTAGGTTAAACAATCAAGATGGGAGAAAAAGAGTTTTGACAGGGTATTTCACGTGCCAGGCCGCAAACCAAGCGGGGCTCCCCGTATAAAAAAACACACCGTACGATTGCTAATTATACCAAGAATTGTTAGGTTAAACATTAAAAATGGGAGAAAAAGAGTTTTGATAGGGTTTAACACGTGACAGGCGGCAAAAAAAGGGGGGCTCGGGGGGCGGAGCCCCCCGCACAAAGAAAAAATACTGCGTACTATTGCTAAGTATAGCAAGAATTGTTAGGTTAAACATTCAAGATGGGAGAAAAAGAGTTTTGATAGGGTTTAGCACGTGACGGGCGGCAAAGAAAGGGGGGCTCGGGGGGCTGAGCCCCCCGCATAAAGAAAACATTCACTGTACTATTGCTAAGTATATCAAGAACTGTTAGGTGATACAATCAAGATGGGAGAAAAAGAATTTTGACAGGGTATATCACGTGCCGGGCCGCAAACAAAGGGGGGCTGGGGGGGCGGAGCCCCCCGCATAAAGAAAAAATACACTGTACTATTGCTAAGTATACCAAGAACTGTTAGGTTAAACAATCAAGATGGGAGAAAAAGAGTTTTGACAGGGTGTATCACGTGACGAGCCGCAATTAAAGGGGGGTTCGGGCATAAAGAAAAAACACCGTAGTATTGCTAATTATACCAAAAATTGTTAGGTTAATCATTTAAGATGGGAGGAAAAGAGTTTTGTTAGGGCTTGCCACGGGATAGGCGGTAAACGAGGGGGGCTGGGGGGGCGGAGCCCCCCGCATAAAGAAAAAACACCCCGCACTATTGCTAAGCATAGCAAGAATTGTTAGGTTAAACATTCAAGATGGGAGAAAAAGAGTTTTGATAGGGTTTAGCACGTGACGGGCGGCAAAGAAAGGGGGGCTCGGGGGGTGGAGCCCCCCGCATAAAGAAAAAATTCACTGTACTATTGCTAAGTATACCAAGAACTGTTAGGTTAAACAATCAAGATGGGAGAAAAAGAGTTTTGACAGGGTATATCACGTGCCGGGCCGCAAACAAAGGGGGGCTCGGGGGGCGGAGCCCCCCGCATAAAAAAACACACCGTACTCTGGCTCATTATACCAAGAATTGTTAGGTTAAAAATTAAAAATGGGAGAAAAAGAGTTTTTTATAGGGTTTAGCAAGTGACAGGCGGTAAAGAAAGGGGGGCTCGGGGGGCGGAGCCCCCCGCATAAAGAAAAAATACCCCGTACTATTGCTAAGTATAGCAAGAATTGTTAGGTTAAACATTCAAGATGGGAGAAAAAGAGTTTTGATAGGGTTTAGCACGTGACGGGCGGCAAAGAAAGGGGGGCTCGGGGGGCGGAGCCCCCCGCATAAAGAAAAAATACACTGTACTATTGCTAAGTATACCAAGAACTGTTAGGTTAAACAATCAAGATGGGAGAAAAAGAGTTTTGACAGGGTGTATCACGTGACGAGCCGCAATTAAAGGGGGGTTCGGGCATAAAGAAAAAACACCGTAGTATTGCTAATTATACCAAAAATTGTTAGGTTAATCATTTAAGATGGGAGAAAAAGAGTTTTGATAGGGCTTACCACGGGATAGGCGGTAAACGAGGGGGGCTCGGGGGGCGGAGCCCCCCGCATAAAGAAAAAACACCCCGCACTATTGCTAAGTATACCAAAAATTGTTAGGTTAAACATTCAAGATGGGAGAAAAAGAGTTTTAATAGGGTTTAGCACGTGACGGGCCGTAAAAAAAGGGGGGCTCGGGGGGCGGAGCCCCCCGCATAAAGAAAAAACACCGTAGATTGCTAATGATACCAAAAATTGTTAGGTTAATCATTTAAGATGGGAGAAAAAGAGTTTTGATAGGGCTTACCACGGGATAGGCGGTATACAAGGGGGGCTCGGGGGGCGGAGCCCCCCGCATAAAGAAAAAACACCCCGTACTATTGCTAAGTATACCAAGAACTGTTAGGTTAAACATTCAAGATGGGAGAAAAAGGGTTTTGACAGAGTGTATCACGTGACGGGCCGCAATTAAAGGGGGGCTCGGGGGGCGGAGCCTTCCGCATAAAAAAACAACGTAGTATTGCTAATGATACCAAAAATTGTTAGGTTAATCATTTAAGATGGGAGAAAAAGAGTTTTGATAGGGCTTACCACGGAATAGGCGGTAAACAAGGGGGGCTCGGGGGGCAGTGCACCCCGCATAAAGAAAAAATTCACCGTACTATTGCTAAGTATAGCAAGAATTGTTAGGTTAAACATTCAAGATGGGAGAAAACGAGTTTTGATAGAGTTTAACACGTGACGGGCGGCAAAGAAAGGGGGCTCGGGGGGCGGCGCCCCCTGCACAAAGAAAAAATCCACCGTTCTATTGCTAAGTATACCAAGTACTGTTAGGTTAAACATTCAAGATGGGAGAAAAAGACTTTTTAGCTCGCCAGATCTTCCCACTCACATGCTTATCTTGACCATGGCTGACACAGTCCAATCTTAGACGCTTTCCGTCGATCTTTTGGGATGTCGAAGTTATATGGAAGAAGTCGGTTTTAGCTAAACTGCTAAACTGACTTTATCAAATTTTACAAGTAGAAAGCGTTCAGCAATGGACTGTTGAGGATAACGAAAAGTAACAGAATCAACTGCAACACACGCGAGCGAAGCCGCGCGGGTACAGCTAGTATGAGAATAAGTTTTTGACAAAACATTCTATCTATCTATCTATTCAGCCCGTATCCACCCACTGCTGAGTATAGGCCTCTTCTTTATTACGCCACTCTCCTCGGTCCTGTGCCAGTCCCATCCACTGCACACCTGCAGTTCGGCAGATATCATCTGACCTGGTTGACGGTCTCTACGCTGACCTTGTGGCCCGTTTTAGCCACCATTCAGTAACCCGTTTAGTCCATCTCCCATCATTTAAGACAAAACATTATATAAGGTAAACGTCCTAGTTTTTGTCACTATCATGAATCATGTAATCTTTAACCTTTTGACATAAGACATGTATGAAAAAGTCGCTCACACGCCAAGATCACGGACGCAGGCGAACCAATATAAATCTTACATGAAAGTAGGAAGGTTACTTTGACAGCGTACGCTATAACGGTTTTAGATGTCCTTGCGCTATGGGCACGACTACTGGCACATTTAGGTGTTATTTGCGTTCAAAAGGTTAAGATTTACGTCATTTTCAATAACAAAGAAATCAAGGTATCCTACAGGTCCTATTTCTATATAGATAGTCGTGACATGCTGTAAGATGTTCGAAATCTATTTGTACAAATGTTATGTTTGTGGAGTGAAAAAGGGTACAAGTCAAAATGGCTCGGGGAATAAGGGCACAAGTCCTACAAAAGGTACGGCACTTGTACCCTTATTCGCTAAGCTATTTTGACTTGTACCCTTTTTCACTAGAGCCACAGATGTATTATTTCATTTGTGGTACAATAAAGTATTTATTACTATTTACTACTACTAAGAAGGACTTTAGTGCTATCTATTGGGTCTATTATATCGCTTAGGATAAGAGTCGCTTTTATCTCTTTTCTTTCACATATTATTTACTAGTAATACGATTGTTATATAATAAGTAACACTGCTAGTCTCAATTCTGATGCCCATAAAGACTAATTTCACTAGTTCGTTAGGAAAATCTAACAGCGGTTCCAATAATTAAATGGAAGACAATAGGTTCTACACTAAAAAACATAGAATATATTAAGTACCAAAATGGTTTCCAAAAATAGTTCTGTACGCTTACCATGAGTTTGACTTTGTCACTTTTCGTTAACGAGTAACGAATTTACTATCTGTGCATCTCGTTTACACTAATACGTTACAAGCAAGATGCACAGATAGAATACTCGATACTCATTCTCGAAAACGTCAATGTCATAACTCATGGTAAGCTTACTGATACCAATCCACTGATAGCTATTCTGTCGCCCTCTTCCCCGCTTTAAAATATCCAAATACACAAATTCTCGCATTAAAAAAAGTTTTGATTAGTCAATCAGAGTTTTAATGGGCTAAATTATTAGTCTTCGTATGCGCAATGAAAAATCTCATATTGACAACCAACAAGTAAAGACTCCCAATTTTTTTGGTACGGTCGACGTCAAAAATATGTTTACACTTTTGCACCTTACTCCTTTGTAATAAGGTCCAAAAGTGTAAACATATTTTTGACGTCGACTGTACACTCTTTTACATAGTAGATAACATTGTTATATAAATTACGGATGTTTACCTTTCAGCTCAATCAGACACTAGAAAGTGGTTAAAATTTAACTTACAAGATTTAAAGCGCAGGGTGTAATAGGTGTCGTGTAGCAAGCGATCAAGGAATGATACATAATCGAATGATGAACCTAATGATGCTAATCATATCATTTTCGTCAACAATATTGATGATTGGTTTCAGATGATAAATGGAAAAATAAATTTAGCATACAATTTGGTCACCCTACTCAATATCACGTCTTGTCATTTTCCATACAGCGTATGTCAATACTAATAGATTGATGATTATGAGATTGATTTTATTTTACTCTGTATACGGGGTCAAACCAAATAACAGTGTGTAAAAAACGCAAGCAGTTTAGCTCGTTTCAAATTAAAAACTTGAGCTTTTGTACTACATAATAAATAGTGTGTAATAAATAAATAATAAAAGTATGAACCTAATAAAAACAGACAGTCGCTAACCCCCGACAAGGCGTATCGATGCAGGTTCAAGTCCTGCTGGGTTGATTATTTTTTCAAACTTTTCAAAGTTTGTATTTACCCGTATTTAAATAACAAGACAGAGTCGCTAGTGAGACAACTTTGAATAACTTATTAGTACGTGTGTCAAACAAGTATCTTGCATGGATGTCCACGTGTCACAGTTTGGCATGTCAAATAATTATCCAGAAGTACTTACAGCCTCAATTTTACACAGGCATTGTTATTCCATGTGTTATTTGGTCTATTGATAATTGTAATAATCAACCATTACTCTGTGAAATATTAAGACGCATGCAAAGCAATCAGTTTCTTGTCCGATTTCGATATTCGAGTCTAACATTAGAAGCCCCAGATGGCATGCCAAACTCACGGATGCTGTCCTCACCAGAGTAACAGCTTGATATAACCATACAAGTAGTAATTTTTATGCGAAACCAAGGACCGATTTGGGCATGTCTACACGAATTAAAATACCTATAAAATTCATATCTGTTTTTGGTATCTGGGGCCGTAAATATTCTAAGTTTAAAACACACACACAATTCAACTTTAATACCACTGCAGTGCATACCCAATTGAAGTCGGGTTTGTTTCAAAATATTTACTATACAGGACATCCCAAGACTATGGGATACCAAGGAAAAGTACGTTAAATATCGTAGATGGGATATTTTGCTGATAGAAGACTTTATGTTATTTATAAAAGTGAGTAATTCTGCATTTAAAGATTTTCTAAGAATTACTTAATTAGTTTCCTTCGGGAGTTTCATCAGATAGTCTTGGGATGCCCTGTATACCGGATGTTTCCTATAATAGGAGCAATAAATTAAAACGTGGACTCTTTTCCTAGAACCAGACAATATTTTGTTCAGCAACTTTTAAAAATAACTTATGGTTGGATATTTAGGACATTTTAAATTTTATTCGAACACGCAATTTATTCCGAAATTGATTATGTCACACTCACAAGTTTTGTGAGACAAGACTGACAAGATGTCAATTAGACAGATTTTAACGTACATTGAAAATACTATTTATTTTGTATTAAAAAGAGACAATCCATGAGACAATCTACAAAATATTTTTTTCTCAAACATGCAATGAAATGTCTTCGTTATGTGCGTCATAATAGGCTTCAAAGTATCATGTGTCATATATGACACAATAATGACAGCAACGAAACCCAATTTACTAAGATTGCTATACTTACTATCCTTATTGCTTGATCTGGGCATTTAGCAGCTTTTAATGGGTGGAGGTCCGAGTGATAGACCAGTATTTTTTTTCAGTTGAAAAAAAAAGTGATGCTAAAATAGGTAAAACCTGCCGAAGTTATCTCATTTAGAGAGGACAGGGCCTACAAGGTGTACCTAACAAAAATACTGGTGATCTTTTTACGGGCATAATTAGGATCGTATTCTGACTAGTAATTCTGTGAACCGTAGACTTCGGGCATTTCTCCTCTATCCCCCTCCCTCGAAACTTTTTTTACAACAACCTCTGAGGAAGTGTGGGCTTGACCTTTTACCCGAAAATGATTGAAATCCGTCCATAAATAACGCGCCAGCAAACTTCCCCCCATTTCCCCCTCATTTTTCTCCCAATAAAAAAATGGCTCGACAATTTTTGGAAAATAAATCAAGGAACGTACATGCCAAGTTTCATCAAAATCGGATGATAAATGCGACCTCTAGACCGACACTGACCAACCAACCAACCAATACACATACATCAATATGCCAAATCGTCGTACCAGTGAAAATGGAGACGTTCGTCGCCTCGCTACGCTCGGCTCCTCAGTCAATTATGAAAAACTAAGAAAAAACAATTTTCTTCGCGAAAATAAATTGATCATGTATGCAGGGTTGGCCGGCCGGCTGGGACGACGATGTTCCATACAAAAAAAAATTCGCGTCAAAAATGTTGTCTTACTCGCAATACGATATAAATCATTCCCTTAAACGGACCACTAATATTTTTGTTTCACCCTGTATATTTTAAACATTGTGTATTATTGCGGAAACAAGAACAGTAGGCAGAAAAACCACGTCCATTGGCACTAATTGCTCCCAACGGAAGCTTTTGGCAATGATGTAACAATTATTTTGTGTTATTTTTCATAGTCATAATACTTCATTAAACCAGACTCATCATACATTTTGTCGCATGCGTGTCGACATTTTGATTGAAGAAGCCAAATTTTTTTTGAGGTTTGGGGTTATATACCTCCATAGTGAAACTTGTTCAGTATTAGATTTACACACTGTATAGGTACGCTATTATTTGCTATCAAGGAAATTGAATCTGGGAGATGAAAACATTTCATTTATGTTAAGGTTTCTGATATTATCTGTGTACGGTGCATCTGAGGCCTCATTCTCGAAAAATTTAATTATATTATTAAACTGAATGATACTTTATGACTGTACCTATGTGCTTTTCTTCCTTAGTGTTACCTGTCATGTTTGCTCTCACCTGGATGGTCGCATCGGAAGATCAGCGCTGGCAATCGCTAGCACCATGCTGAGATGAGACCGTTTCGTGGCACTTTAATTTTTTTTTTCCGTCCAGTGGCGTTCTCATTGGGCGGATTGTATTTCCTAATAAACGAATAAATTGATGTTAAATTGCTGAGTTTGTGTTGAGTTTTCTCAAAAATCACCTAGCTATTACGTGAATACAGTAAAGTCTATCGAAAAAATGTATAGAACCTTTTTTGGTTAGAATTTAATGAGGATAATTTTATTCATAGACATCCTTTTCGTAACATTAATATTTTTCTCAAAAAATAAAGAAAACTGTAAACCGGGACACATTTCGTGCTCAAAGGGGGGTAGCGTCAGGAGGAGGGGTACGGACGGTAGTGTGGGTTAAACACTATACCTAAAGATATGAGGCTATAATAGTTTCATAACTTTATTAATTTGTTTGTCTACCCCATACATTGAAAAATAACTTAACCGTATCAAATGATGTGCTTACCGAGTTGATAGGGTTTGTATAAATAACCGTATCATATACCCCTTCATTGGTAACCTTGATCTAGAGCTAGTTTCCACGCTGCTGCGGTTTCCGTATGCGGCGCTAATGCGCGTGCGAGATAGCGCTCTGCATGTGTAGCTGCTGTCACGCTTGCACACCGTCGCCGCATGCGGTTGCGGAGCCAGTGTTATAATCGCCTAAGCTGCCGAGTAGACCTAATGCACAAATGCGACACAGATTAGATCAGTATGGAATTATACAAGCCTGTCTAAAGCCAAAAATAAAGCCCAAAATGTAGTCCAAAGAGTAGGTGAGTCAAAATCAATACAGATGTTATAGTACGGGAGGCGGCCGAAGGATCTGCTACGTAACGTGATACAAAGATAAGCCCCATGGCACATGTACATAAAAGTGATGCTGATTTCCGGAAAAATAGTAAGAAAAATTAGAATTGGCCGAAAGCACAAAAAAGTACCACTTCCGGTTTAAAAAATGGATGGTATTTACTTACGGTATTTGATACTGAAATGATTATTATGGCAACAAATAGTAATTTGTATTTAGGTACAGAAAAACCCAGTCTGCCAGTTTCTGCATGGCCGAAAGTGCCCGGCAGACTGGTTCAAATGTGACGTTTAATGTAGTCAAATTAGTAACTTTTAAACGAGTCTGCCGGGCACTTCCGGCCATGCAGGAACTGGCAGACTGGGTTTTTCTATACCTAAAAATAAATTACTATTTGTTGCCACAAATGTCATCTTTGTATCTAATATCTTAGGTAAATAGCATCCATTTTTGAAACCGAAAGTGGTATTTTTTTGTGCATTCGGCCAATTCTAATTTTTTTTACTATTTTTCCGGGACTCAGCATCACTTTTATGAACATGTGCCATGGGGCTTATCTTTGTATCAGGTTACGTAACAGATCCTAAGGCCGCCGCCCGTACTATTAATAAAAATCTTACACGTGGCACCGCACGATGCGTCCTCACGCATTTAATTTTCCCCAAACAAGGGGTGAACAAATTAAATATAAATGTAAATTTCAACCTCCTCCGCCAGATGGAGCGCTGTAATATTTATGTGAACAGTAAATATGCGGAAAGTAGGTATTTTATTTTAAATTAATGTCTTTAAATTAGTTTCTTTTTCCTACTTTTTCAGTTTTTTGTCACTGCCCGTTACATATATTTTGATCGCCGTCTCGACTTACGAAGGTTGTCTGGAAGAGATCGCTTTTTAGCGATAAGACCGCCTGTTGTTACCTACGATGTCAGATTCTCTTTGTTGTATTATTACTCTTTTTTCTATATTTGTAGTGTGCAATAATAGTACATTACGCACCTAGGGCGGTAAAATAAAGAACGGCTCAGATCGCGGATATTTGTGGCCCGAACCGAAGGTAAGGGCCATAGACAAGCGATCTGAGGCCTTCTTTATTGCCGCCCTTGGTGCGTACATAATTTTACGTCTTCTCCTGGGTGTGAAGTGAGATTTTCCGCTACGCCCGTGGGCGTAATATCTCACTTACCGCCCAGAGTGACGTAAAGTATTTTATTATTTTATTATCATTTGTATGTCTTTCCCGACCACGGAAAGTGAGGGATACACTAAGCGGATGCTGCCCCTGCCCGTGTCATGGGACGCACGCAGAGACAGCACACCCGCCATGGTGTAAGGACTATTGAGAGTTAATGGAGTCTAAAATGTACTAGGCTATTGGGTGAATAGTATGGACTAGTTAATGGGCTATTGGATGAAGGACCGGACGCCTGCCTAATAAAACGGTATACAATTTTATTTCCGGCAGACGGTGACTCGCCCTCCGCAAGATGGGCCCCCATAAAAAGCGACATCAAAGATGGCTCAAAGGCAACACCGGTGCGGGGGCTGGGGGTACAGAGGTGTCACTGGACTTTAAACATATAGCCAACTCGCCACTCTGGACAGCCGGCTAAGGCCAGCCAGAGGCAGGGGATCTGTCCCAACCATCCGACAGGGCACCCCAGGGGCACTCAGGTACGTGGAGTCGCTACTCTCCAACAGCTCGCCACAAGCTGCCCTGCGTTGACTGATTGCGCTGGTGGAAACCAGTGGGCGATGGGGTCGTCACAGCCCTACGCCATATTATTATTATTATTAATTGTGTTTTCCAGTGATAATTCTACTCTGCATTTTTCATATTTAAACCGGAATGCTCAATACTGAAAAAAAAATTATCATGTCATGGTTTAATTATGAAGAAATTAAATTGTCAAACTATGGGAAACGCTATGTTTCAAGAGTAATCAGTAATCAGACACTATTGGAATCAAAATAGTCTTCAACATTATTAATTAAGTGCCTATTTACTGTTATATAAAACCGGAATAATTTCCATCTGTTTTATCAAATTTCGGAGACAATTAGGGCAAGTTACATGCACCATTATCACTGTGTAACTGTCATTGCTGCAAGTATTAGTTGTGGCAGAAAGTATGTATTAAAGCGTTACTGCGGTTCCCCTACATTATGGGGTAACTTTAGTTTGCTCTCGTTCACATGGCGCTTTAGACCTGGAGCCTCAAAAAGTTCTTAGACTGTGTCAATAAATACTCTCTGGTTGTGGTCTACCCATTGTACTTGACTATGGTGTGGGTCATAGCCATCTATATTTCTTTATTAACCCTTTATAGGGAAACGGTCTCAAAAAATACTACTTTAACATCATCTTTTTGTATTTTTTTCTTGTACAGAATTTTTAGGACTATACATTGGCGATGAGGCTTGAATTGAGGATTTTTTTTCAGTCTTACCCGTTAAAGGGTTAAATTCTACTATATTACTGACCTCAGATCCTCTTTATTGAAATTCATGACATACCCAGGATCATCAACAAAACCACTGTAATCTTTTATAGTTCTTAAATATATATAATAAATAATAATTTTAACCTAAAAGATTTTCGTTTTATTTTTCGTCTGCCAAGCGTCTAATATCCAGTGTTCCCGTACAAATTCATTTTTCATTTTAATTACACAATAGGCAGGTACATGTCTGTCTCTCAAGCTGTTTTGATATTACTACAGTACTGGAACACTTTTGAACTTTTATAATTCACAAGTGCGATTTTCATTTTTAGTTAGAGAATATAATATGATCAGTCATAGTAAAAAATCTTTTCTAACAGTTATTGACGATGCGCTAGGTGTTATATAGATATTTGTTAATAACACCAAGAAAAGATTATCAAAATTACATTTTTCTTTACCACACTATTGCATTCAACTATTTCATTATCATCTGTCATTTTATAAGAGTTTGGTCAATAGATTATGTGAGCATATTCGTAAACAGTTTGTAGAAATATGCGTGACCTTGAATTCTAAACGAACGACAAATGGCTAACACGACGAACGCTATTGACAAAACCGTTATAAAATGTGAAGTTATGTAGCAATCATAAAAAGCGATAGCCTGTTAGAGAAAAATAAAACTTGCATTATCTTTTCTTTATGTAGCAAACAAATACGTGTATTATACCTAGCGCCATGCTAACAATTGTTAGAAAATATTTGTCATTATTAGTACTTAACGTATTCTAACGGGGCACAATATAAAATCGGACTTATGAGTTTTGTCATTTTTATAGGTTAAAAAGGCGTAGTTGTACTCCACTATATGCCTTCTTGAAGAACTACGCATTATTGTATACAGCCTTGGCCAGAAGTATTGAGCATAGGTGTTTTTTGTTTACAATTTTGATGTTGAGCATTATTTCCCTATCCTAACAATGTACGGTAACGGTAAATGTTATATTTTATTTATAAATATAGAAAACTTCACTTAATAACACTTTCAAGGTACTTAAAAAATATGAAAACAGAAGGTACCAAAAATGTAAATTTAAGTCGGTGCGACATATTGCAAATATTCTATGCAGTTACTACTAACTTCAACAAAATATGCCTATTAGTTTAAATTAATTGACAAAATAACTTAAACAAAGATGAAAACGATGGACTAAACTTTCCAGTTTTGTATGAAAATCGCATTGGTGCTCAACACTTCTGGCCAAGGCTGTATAGTATCTTTAATGTATTAGTAGTACTGTTTTGAAAAAATAATTCCCGCCGAGTTTCTTGCCGGTAATAAAATAAGTAATACTTCTCGGGTCAGAGGTGTAGGGTTAGAACCGGTGGTAGTTTCTTTTCTCTCTGACGTTCATAAGTGCATTGTAATGTGCCTAAATTGAAGAATAAATATCTTTTATCTTTTTTATCTTTTAAATTATCAAATTGATTTAAAACTGGTTGTTTTGGGAAAAAATCCGCTACTTATTGTTGTTAGTGCTGTGAGTTGTAGACGTCGTTAAAAGTGAGAATGCGGACGGTTTCAAACGCTTGAATATCCTTACAGTTTTGACTAAACAAGCATACAATATAGCTAGTTTCAAGCAATAGAAAACGAACACAGATAAAAGGACACCTTGTCAAACAGGGTGTTACAGGAAACTATTCAGATATTCAGTGAATTCCAGTTTGTGACAGTGAGACGGCAAATCTCACTGCCACAAATTATATAACAGCAGAAGATTAAATAAATAGAAAAATTAAGATGAGGATTAAGAGATTGGATAGCAGCAATAGAGAGATAATTATGGGAGCACGTCGGACCGGCAATACGAAAGAGTTGGGTTCAAATCCCATGATGTACATAGTTCTTTTGCAGTTCATTTTTTCATTGTAATGAAAATTTTGTGGTATTTCCCACTAAACAAAAAAGGAAATTTAATATATTCAACTAAAAATTTAGTTTTATTTCACATTATTAACTGTTATGTTTACAATATTATCAATTGCCTGTCGTAATCCATTGCGGCGCTGAAGTATCAGAGAGAAAAAGCTCTGGGCGGTATTCTAATATTAAAATCAGAATTTGTTAACTCTGCTTCATCAAACTTACAAACTGAAATTTTGATGTCAGTAGAATATATTTGTCGTATTATCTGTAAGCAATATTTTTTTGATATTTATTTTACATGAAAATGATACATTCTAAACTGTGACACGACAGTATTCACAGTTGAATCGCTACTAGATAGAGTGATATTTATCTGTCCACACCTAACTGTCAAATTTACAGTAGGTCTCGCTAGAGTTTTCTAATAATTTTGACGTAAGTGCTTATCACTGTCGATTTCGAGTGTCACAAAAGTGTGATATCATAGTTGTCTCACTAGCGACTGTCAGTTTTGCCATGTCGAGTCGCGGCCCTGTATGTTTACCATGAGTTATGACATTGACGTTTTCGAGAACGAGATTGAGTGTACCGACTGTCTCTGCTAGTAACATATTAGTGTAAACGAGATGCATAGATAGAAAATTCGATGTCAATGTCAAACTCATGGTAGCCGTAGTTACAGAGGGCCTACCGCGAAGTTCGAAAATCGAATTGCATATACGAAAGAGAGTGATGCAAATAGACGAATCGATGAACGAAGTGCTTCGCGGTTATAGGCCACAAGTCTCTTCTGCAGTTATCGGTATTGCGGTGGTCGCGAACGCTTTCCGCTCTGCGCGTGGCTTGCATGATGGCTGCTGACATTTAAATAAACTTCCACGAGGCCGGGCAGGGAATTATACATCAAGATTTGTGCTCAGGGATTTACTTAACATTGCTGTTTCTGGGAAATTATTTTAAATGTCACGCCTCGTACTGTGAATAGGCGTTTTTTAGGGTTCCGTAGCCAAAATGGCAAAAACGGAACCCTTATAGTTTCGCCATGTCCGTCCGTCCGTCCGCGGTCTAGCTCAGTGACCGTTAGCACTAGAAAGCTGAAATTTGGTTTGGATATGTGCATTAACCAAGCGGACAAAACGGTAGAATAAAAACGCGAAAAATATATTTTGTTAGGGTACCTCCCGTACACGTGAAGTGGGGGGCGAAATTTTTTTTCGTTCCAACCAAGTTATGTGGGGTATCGTTGGATAGGTCTTTTAAACAGAATTAGGGTCTTCTAAAACAGTTTTTGGATAAAACTAATACTTTCGGAAATAATAGCTCCGAAAGTTTAAAACAAGGGTTCCCCCCCCCCCATCTAACTTTTGAATCGTGGGTCCTAAAATTTTGAAAAAATTCATGCAACTGAGGCCTAAGGAGTACCTTCAATGAAAACTGTATTGAAATAAATCGGTTGAGTCGTTTTTGAGTTATCATTCAAAAACCCATAGTGAAAGGACGTAAGTAAAAATGACGTAAGCGCCGCCAAATTTCCCGTAAGAAACGACCTTTTGAATTAATGGTCTCAGTTTACGGAACCCTACACTAAACATGGCTCGACATGCTCTTGGCCGGTTTTTTTTTACAAATCGTTTTAAGTTCAAGGAACGAGACGCTGATAGGCTGGTGGTAAGACTACCTTTCAATTTGGAAGTCTCACGTCGTGCCTCAGTCAGCTCTTAGTCGGGGACTTTAATTATTGAGCCTTACTTACTTTTCAAACTATTTTCTATTATTTAGTACTTACTTCACAATGTGTCCAGTGTAAAGTGAAAGTGGCTTAACGATTAAAGGCCATGACCGTTTTACGTAGTTTTTCGGAACCACATGTTATTGTATACGAAATAATCTGATAGTCCATTTTCGGAGATGGATAAGTAAAAAAATTAAATTCAATTGGCCCAAAAAAAAATCTATAATTGAAGCTCTACAGCAGCCCTAGAGTATTTAAAAATCTACTTGTGAAATGTATGAAATGCTTAACGGTCATAATCATAGGCTGTATTTTTTTATGATCACGCATGTAATAATACAATATAACAGTCTTATTTAGCATAGTTTTGATTAACATAACTTAACCTTTAGGAATTGCATGTTACTGCCTCTAATAGACGGGGAGTGAACCCCAGAAAATGGATTTTATTTAGTGCAACGAAATCGCACAGTTTGCGATTTATCTTTGTAACTAGATTTGAACGCCTGGCAATTATTGGTGGAGGTTACAAAATGCCGACTACTTACATTATACAATGTATGATGTATTATAGTTTTAGATTGATTCAGTATTACATACATGGCTCATTATCTGTTGATTTAGAATATATGATTGCCAGATGTCTCTGTAGTCGAAAAGGTGATATAAATAGAATGATTATGTTGTTCACATTTGTTACCTGTGGCCCAATTCAATAACCAAAAACTGGCATTCGCTAAATAACACTTATATATGCAGTTGTTGTTTTGTTACTCTTAAAATGTTACTACATTTCGGTGCTGACTCTAGTCTCTAACACGCCATTAGCAAGGTATATACCGGCTTGCGTTATGTGAGTAATACTAATTAATTTTTTGTCGTAATTATATTCATAAAGTTCGCATAATTACCGCGAAAATGGCATTGCGGTTAAATGAAATTTAAAACGTTTTACCGGTAATTTCTAAAGTAAGTATACGTATTTATAAATATATATTTATAAAGCGTATAATTTATAAAATAATTCGATTTTCAGAGGAGTCAATTCGGAGCATATTAAAAGCGCTGGTAGCTTGGCGGTAAGACGTCCGACTTTCAATCCGGAGGTCTCGGGTTCAGTGTTCAAACCCCGGCTGTTCCTAATTATCTGTTCTACGTTGTACGTGACAATCATTTAGTAAAATTATGTTTTGTCTATTTGTAACAAACACAATTGTCAAAGTCACAAAAGATGATTTAGTTAAATTAGGTTTAAAATAGGTACGTTTATGCATAAGCGGGTGAGTGTACAAACAGCAACGTCAGCAACACACATAACTAACTATAGATAAGATAGACCTAATCCTAATACCCTTGCAATAGGGATAACAAATGATGGTACAGTCAGCAGCAAAAGTAGCTAAGCGGGTAGGGTGTTCAAATTGAGCTGGACACGACTTTATTGTTAAGAGAATAAGAGCGTGTGTAGGTCATTTTGAATACCCTAACCGCTTAGCTACCTCTGCTGCTGACTGTACTATTACATAATTATTATTCTTTTAGGATTCGCAACAGTTTCCTGAGGGCCTACCGCGAAGTTCGAAAATCGACAAAACGATGGTCCCGTCTCTATCGCTCTTGCATATACGAAAGAGAGTGATGCAAATAGACGATTCGATGAACGAAGTGCTTCGCGGTTATAGGCCTGGTTTCACCAAGATTTAATTTAATAGTCCCGTCAAAAGCGATGCAATTACAACCATATCAAAGAACAAGGCGAGCTCATTATGGTATTATAAAATTTCCGAGAAGCTAAGGAACGTTTTCGGTTTCGACTTTCGACTATAAATATGATATTGACATCTTCAAAAGAAATAAATATATTCTATTCTATTCTATTCTATTCATTTTAACTGACTTCCGAAAAGAACGAGGTTATGTGTTCGGATCCATGTTTTTTTAATACATTGTTGGTGGCAAACATGATTTTTAAACTGCATCAACTGCCAAAAATGGTTTTGTGATCTCTGCGCGAACGTTTCCCTAGACTTTTTGCGGATGGTTGCTGAACATAAGTATCCGTGGACGTGTGTGGAATGTAAAAGTACCGAACCTCGGACCGGCAATACAAACACACCGGTGCGTGGTGCTCACGACAATGTAACTATGCACCGGGGTGCCGCCCGCCCTCGGGTCGCAGCGACTCGTGAGCTTGATAACTCCGCCATGGATATGTCTTTCACGGACAGTCATCAACTTAACGACACTATCAGGTCTGAGTCCGCCGGCGTTCACCAGCTAGTGGCGGAATTTCGTCTATTTCGCGAGGAAATCCGGAAGATGAATTACAATATCCAGGCTCTCCGTCAAGAAATGTCAAGCATATCGTTAAGGATCGACAGCTTTGATGGACGCATGGATAATTTATGTGCCCGTGTGGACGCTCTGGAAAGCAAGGCCGCACATACAACCGAACATAGTAATGATTCATTGTTAGAAACCATCGACCAGCTAAAAATGGAGTTGAATGACCGCGACCAAGATTTATTACATAATGACATAGAGATGTCTAATGTGCCAGAGCATCAGGGTGAAAACACAATTCATATAGTCACTACCTTAGGACTGAAGCTCGGTGTCACGCTGTCTGAGCACGACATCGTCGATGCCACTCGCGTGGGTCGCCCGTCGCAGTTGGACGAAGGCGCCCAAGGCCCGCCGGCCCGCCCACGGCCACTGGTGGTGCGGCTGGCGCGCCGCGCCGTGCGCGACCGGCTGCTGCAGGCGGCGCGAGTGCGGCGCGGCGCGACCACGGAGGGCACCGGCCTGCCGGGCCCCGACTGCCGCTTTTATGTCAACGAGCGGCTAACCTCCTTCAATCGACGATTGTTCCAAAAGGCAAGGCAGCTCAAGGTACACCACGGTTGGCGATATGTATGGACCCGCGATGGTAGGATTTACGCGCGCCAACGTCCTGGTACGGAGTCACCGCGACATCGCATACGAACGGAATTGGATTTGAGCCGTGTTTTTGGTACACTCGATATTTGATCGTTTGTATAAAAAATGTTTAGTTGTATTTGGTTTTATATGTTTTTTGATTTGTAAACATCACTCTTTGATTTACAGCAGCCTTTTGTTGATTTTTTCACTAGTGTGCGCTGCAGCAAAAATAACTATCAGATGCCATCAAAAAGATTATAGTAGATCGTACACTGTAATATACTATTACATCAACACAATTAATGCACTTTATAACACTATTATTCTTACACAACACTCAAATTACCCGATTCATTCGCTTTTAAAAAACATGTTTACCTATTTCAAGATTTTCAAGTATAATTCAAACAGTTTTAGAGGTTACAGAACCGCGTTGTCCTTTATTATATTACTATATTCGCCAGATTTATTTGGTATAATTTGTGATAGGTACTAAAACCAAATTCCTTAAGTTAGGTCTTTTTAACGCGGGTTCACTGGCAACTGGACATGATGACTTTCTAATTGCAATGGACAAATTTGACGCTGATATAGTCGCGATAAACGAATCATGGATCAGACAGGGGCAGTCAAAACGCGCACCGCTCGTCCCTGGATATAAATTTATGAACGCTCCGCGTCCCATTGCCATGCGCGGAGGCCGCGGTGGCGGGGTAGGCTTCTATATTAGAGATAACGTGCGTGCGCGTCGAACTACCCACCCTGTTGCAAACGTTGAGCAACTATGGATATCTGTGACAATTAATCTACGTAGTTTTATTATAGGCACAGCGTACCGTCCAAATTGGATTAATGCGGACTTATTTTTTGATTCTTTAACAGAATCTGTGACATTCTTTTCTAAGTATGATTATGTAATTTTATTGGGGGATTTCAATATAAATATTTTGGACACAACTAATAGTAATACCGCCAAACTCAACAGCTTTCTTAACTACTTAGATCTGGTACAAGTTGTATCGGAACCTACCCATTACTCCATCAACAATGAAACACTTATAGATGTTATATGCACTAATGCTCCTATCACTGATGTGTGCGTCTCAAATATCACGGGTTCTCTCGGCCTTTGCATGATTATAGCGACTGTTCCAATTAAAAGACCCAAAAAACAAACAAAAACAATTAATTATAGGCCAATAAAAAATATTAATATTACCGAATTTGATAATGACCTTCAGTCTATTAATTGGGAATCCATATTATGTTCTCCTTCTGTTGATAGAATGCTGGAGAATTTCAATATTTTAATGCTTTCTCTATTTGATAGGCACGCACCAGTCAAGTCCATCACTATTCGTCACAATCATAACTTACCTTGGATTACTGATACTATTAGGATTATGATTGAGAAGCGCAATGAGGCTTATTTAAGATATAGAGAGTCAAAATCAGAGGGTACCAAAATATATTATAATGATTTGAAAAAACTTGTTAAACAGAGTATATTTAACGAAAAACAAGCTTAGGTACTATAATCACCATATAAATACACGGCACAAAGATTCTAAAACATTATGGAAGAATCTCAAGAAAACTGTTTTATCTGACTCGAATAATCGAGATAGCCTTCCTGATCGCTTTAATGATCCTAATAGAATCAATGATAATTTTTTGGATGTGCCTGGTAGTGACGGTGTTTCGTTACCTACAGTGTTAGATTTTGAATGTGACCAATTCGGTGATTCTATTTTCAGCCTTAAGACATTAGAGGAGCACCAAGTGGCTAAATATATATTATCTATTAATACAAATGCAATGGGTAAGGATTGTATCAATAGAGATATGGTAGTGCTGACTCTTCCGCGCACTTTGCCTGTAATTACGGGTATTATTAACAGATCCATTTTGACTGGCGAGGTACCAGCTATATGGAAATCGGCGCTAGTAACTCCATTGCCGAAGGTAGACAATCCATTAGAACTAAAAGACCTTCGACCAATAAGTATACTGCCCTTCCTTTCAAAAATTTTAGAAAAAGCTGTGTATGACCAATTATATGAATATGTAGAGAGTAACGATATTTTGCCTCAAGTGCAGTCAGGTTTTCGCAAGGGAATGGGGACGATAACTGCTTTAATTGATGTGGTCGATAATATTCTGTGCGATAAAAGCTCCGGCATGGGCACATGTTTAGTGTTATTGGACTTTTCCCGCGCTTTCGATTGTATAAATATTAGTCTGCTACTCTCTAAACTGCGTTATTATGGAGTAGATTTTAAATCATTGGCCTGGTTCAATAGTTACCTGAATGGCCGCACGCAATCTGTCAGAATTTCAAAAGAAGATGGCAGTCAACTGGTATCTAACGCTAGGTTGTTAACACGAGGAGTCCCCCAGGGTTCTATTCTGGGACCTTTGCTATTTATATTATACAGTGCAGATATAATAAAAAAGATTAAGCACTGCAAATACCATTTATACGCAGATGATGTGCAATTATACCTTTCAGCCCGACCTTGTGATATCACCGAGACGATTAATAAAATAAACGAAGACCTTGAAAGTATCTCCTCCTGGGCTGATGATAATGGTTTACTGCTAAATCCTCATAAGTCAAAGTTTATGATATTAGGTACAAAGTGTCAAATATCTAAAATCTTAGATATTAACCCACAGGTAACTGTTAGAAATTCACTAATAGAACGTGTTGAGGAGGCTAGAAACCTCGGATTAGTAATGGATAGTCAGCTTAGATTCGAAAAGCACGTGGGTGAGTTGGTGAGATCCTGTTTTTACCGATTGAAGGTCTTGTACCAAATACGTAATTTTTTAAGTGAGAAAATACGTGCAATTTTGTGTGAGTCACTCATCCTCTCCAAATTAAATTATGGGGACATAGTTTATGGGCCGCGTTTACAAGCGAAAACTCGCCGTCTCATACAGCGGGTCCAAAATGCTTGCTACCGCTTTTGTTATTCAATCCCACCTAGAAGTTACATCACGCCATACTTAAATAAAGCTTCTATTTTGAACATGTCTTCTAGAAGACATTTGCATCTTGCAAGCCTACTGTTTGGCATTCTAAATGACGAAAAGCCCGGTTACCTTTTCTCAAAAATACAAATTTCATGTTTTCACAAACGTTATGGCACTAGATCCACTCGACGCTGCCTTTTGGAAGTACATCCACACAGAACTGTTGCTTTTACAGGCAGCTTTCGGTATCTCGCAACCAAGTGTTGGAACAATATCCCCCCACCTGTCAGGTGCCTTAAAACAAAGGCAACGTTTAAATACCATTTTAAAAAAGTTTTAATAAATAAGCAAAAAATAGGTATTCCACACGGATACTTGGTTTCAGATTACCGAATCTAGCCTGAATGTCGGGAAATTTATGTTTTTGTTTTTTCTCATGCATTTTTGTTATCTTCTTATACTACTTACCTACCTACACTACATTACATATTGGTATCAGTATACACCGCATTTTCCTTTATTTTTCACGCAAGTACATGTTTTCAGTCAATTATATTGAAAACTAATATATATTTATACTTATATCATTCATGTTACGTGGCCTAGGTTCTGGCAGAATATCAGTGCTTCGCCCGAAAGTGTGAAGCGTATCGCTGAGTCAGAACCCTTTTGTATTGCTGCAACGCACACAGAAATCGTTTCTTTTTTTTGTTTCATATGACAAACTATTTTCCTAGCTTGTATCTTCTTGTAAATTATGTAACCTACCTAATTGTGTGTATATTGTAGCAAGCAAATAAAGTGTATATCTATCTATCTATCTATCAAACAAGTATACGGCCCACCTGATGGTAAACAGCTACCGTAGCTTATAGACGCCTGCAACTCCAGAGGTGTCACATGCACGTTGCTGGCCCTTTACAAAACCCGTGTATTTTATATTTTTATGTAGTTATGTATTTTTACACGGATAATTTTTGACCTTCATAGTGCTATAAAAAAAATCTTGTGATACTGTATGCAGGATTCCAACACATATAAAAAATCTTAAAAAGGTTCCTTTTTCGTCACTTAGAGCCCGTTAAAAAATTATACACATTGAATTGAAGGGATGTTTACAAAAACAACATAACTGACTACACTGGTTGACACCTGAAACGATTAACAATGTTCTTAAAAAAGTGTCAACCGCTCTAAGCAGTTATGTTCTTTTTGTAAACATCCCTTCAATTGCTAAATGTAATCTCCTCATTAGTCCTTATGTCCTATGGTTGTTTTCCGAACTGCATCTGCCACGATTATGAAAATTATACAAGTTATACCCAAATTCAGTTCAATTAGACACAGGGAAGGAATCTATTATATTAACCTAAATAAATAAACTGTCCTGATTGTAGTATTTTCCCGCCATTCTATAAAGAATGCATCCAGGTCATTCCGCCATCTCCTTTTTGGTCTGCCTTTACCCCGGCGGCCGTCTATGGTGTCTCGTGGGTCCCACTCAGTAGCCATTTTGGCCTACCGTTCAGGGTTCATGCGGCAGACAAATGGATGGGATGGAGAAGAGGGGAGGCCTTTGCCCAGCAGTGCGACACGAAAATAGGCTAAAAAAACGGTGCAAACCATGTTTTGGTTGTAGTTCCAGACATTTTAGCCCTATTGTAAGCGCCATTATCACTTGGCAGTCTAAATCAATGTTTATACCTGCAAAGTAATTCCTTAGTGGTTTCGGTTTCGGCATTGCCCTGATGCCCGAAACCGCAGTTTCGCCTCCTGACGCACTTCGACTACGGTAATCCCATTGATTCAGCTACTCCGTCAGCCGCATACAAGGAAATATCATCGTCAGAAGACAAGCAAAACTCACTAATTACAAAAAAATAGTAAACAAAAATCAATCTTGTTGCTAAATAGTATGGTTCATTTTGGCTATGAACTTGTGGTAGTACTTAGTGAGTTTTGCTTGTCACCTGACGTTTTAACCACTGTAGTTTACATCTTCTTTACCCAGCTGGAAAATAGTATACCGTCAAATGGCCCAACTTTGCCCACCTACCAAACTTTGCCCCCATACAATTTTCTTCTTGGGCAAAGTTTGGTAGGTGGGCAAAGTTGGGCCATTTGACGGTATTCTTCGTGCTTGTAGTGTAAGGCTGGCTCTATATGATGGGCCATCATAGGGGCGTCCCTATGATGGCCCATCATATACAGCCAGCCTAACTTAGGTTCGTATAGCTGCGTAGTTATACGACGGAACGAGATCGCAATATCGTTAGCTCCCTCTAACGCATAGCTGCGTCCCTATGTTGGCCCATCGTGTGGAGGAGCCATAACGTTGAATGCATGCTTGAGCTATTGAGCTACTATTTTGAGTCTTCAGTGTAAGATACGGAAATGCCAGCAACAGCATGAAACTTTTCGCTTTAGCATATTAACCTACTTATAGACAATAACTTCGCATGTTGTGTTTGCCAGTAATAATTGGTTGGGTATTTAGCTTAAGATCCTGAATGTACTCGCTTGCAAATGTTATAGCATGACAAGTTTTGGTGAAACATAAAACAAACAAATTGAATGGCCGCATTTAGCGGTAATTTTTTTGCCGTCTACATTAAAACTCTGTTCGTTATAATCTCATTGCTGCGTACTTTTTGCTACCAAGAGTTTTACACACTTCGTTAAACCCATTTTGTGGACGAGCGAGACGAATTAAAGTGGACTACAAAAAATGTTTATTATTTGTGGAGTGTTTTTGAAATGAAATACATTAGCATGTCGACATCAAAGATATTAAGCTTTTCACGTTACTTCCTTTCCTTTACTTCCTTGTACTTATCGAACGAGCGGAGCGTAAGCGAAGATCGTTCTTACAAACAACAACTGTCACCTGGCTACTGGGACGTCTCGGCATTTGGATGGCTTTTTGATTTAAATAGTTTGTCCGACGATAACTTTAGTAACGATTTTCCAATCTTAATGAAATTTGTTGGGGTTGTAGCAGAGACCAACAAAATTTGCGAGTTCGTATATGAGCTGGATTGAGACGGGAGTTCTGAAATTAGAAGGCCTAAAAAGGTTTTGTAAAGGGGTCCTGTTACATTGGCCATCTTATTTGCTACTTTTACGAGCAAGTACGGTTGAGTTTGGTATCAAACGAAAGGTATTGATTAACACTCCCGTCAAATCCTTATTAACTGCTTACTGTTTCATAACAATTAGCAACATAAAATTGATTTCAAAAATATTTTCAATTATATTTTGATTTTGGTGTAAATATTTTGACAACTGACTTTTTTTTAATTTATTAGAGCTTTGGCTGCTAGGGCCATCAGCATACTGACATTAACACATTAGCAGGGGGAGGGGGGTACAACTCAAAGTAAATCTGTCAAAAAATTTGAGTTTGACACGACGTATCCGATACGTTTGCATAAGTGCGAAAAAGAACTTGTCATGCGTTAAGAAGGGACAGCATGATTCGTGACGTTATGTGACATTTCAGTGGTCTCTCTGTATTATACTATTATTTACTCTGTGACATTAGTCAGAGAGAGTTACCATAGACGCATAATGATGGTGACCGAAACCACAGAGTAAATAATAGTATAACAGAGAGACCTCTGTAATGTCACGTAACGTCACGAATCATGTTGTCCCTTCTTAACGCATGACAAGTTCTTTTTCGCACTTATGCAAACGTAGCGGATACGTCGTGTCAAACTCAAATTTTTTGACAGATTTACTTTGAGTTGTACCCCCCTGCCGAAACCTATATAGGTGGTCCACAGATGAGAACGAAATGTCAAAGCAACAGAGTGAGAGGCATGTAAGATGTCGATTTAAATTTAGATGAGACAAAAACTGTCAAATCTGAAGCGATTTCGTCGCGGTTAAATTTTGCGCATCAACCGCACAATTTAATATGGACGTTTAGTTTCACCGTGATGGTTAGTTGAGAAAAAATACCCGATACCTATTTTTGGTATTTGTAGTAATTCTACTATTGCACATTTATGGCAAAACACAAGATTCGCGAGTTCACAGTTCGGGGCGAACTACTAGTACTGCGTTTTTTTTTACATTAGAAATTGAGTAAACATAGAAACAGAAGTTGCCAACCAGTTCAAACCTGTTCTGTTTGAATGTTCAATTTAAACACTGCAAGCACACCAACAAACGATTAGTTATCATGATGAAGAGTTCACATTTGTAAATAAATATGTCATTATTTGCAGATTATAATCCATAACAACAATTAAAACATAATTTCGTTTTGATTATCACGTTAGAGATACATGACAATTGAGAAACTGACAGTGACGCACATACGTTATAAATCGTAAACCATATGTTTCTAACCTCTTTTTCTCCAGGTTTTTTATTGTGCAACATTCACAACAACATTAAGAATGATAAGAATAAATTATTTCGTGCAAATGATTACTCTTATAATACTGTAAAATAATTAATATTATTCAATTTAACATTTACATATATGTACGCAAGGTTTTACTGTAAATACTAATATATTTAAATATTTTTTAATGGCCACATTGGTACTTTGACACTTGTGACATGTATCGTGCAGTATCGTGCCTGATAAAGAACCTTGTAAGTACATCCTTCTTTCAACTTTTTTCTAATCTAAATAAAAACGAAGTTTAGAGTTGGTAAAGAAATCCTGGAAGTCCCGGTTCTCGCAATACCAAATTAGAACCGGGACTTCCGAGATTTTTGGGATTTTTTGTATAAAAAATAAGAACCGGGAGCAAACCCTTCTAATCATAAGGTGCAAAACTGTAAACAAATACATTAACAAAGGTTAATACATAATACATTTAATTTTAAAGTTATGAATTATCTGCTGAATTATTTTTTTATACCACGACGGCGGCAAACAAGCATACGGCCCGCGTGAATGCAAAGAAGATGTTCACAATATTTTTTATCCTAAGAAACAATCACAACAAAATAAATAACATTTTACACATAATAGTGGGAAAACAAAAAAACAACAGGTTCGAGTGGAGAAGCGGGGATACCTTTTCCCAGCAGTGTGACACTATAACAGGATATGATAAGAAAAAAAAACTAAAATAGATGTCATATACTTCAGAAAAAATGACCTAGTCCTCCAGTGTCTGAGACGAGATTCGAACTGGCGTCTTCAGCTATCGCGGCTGACGCGCTGAGCACTACACCACCCGGTCACGACGGAACCGATCGAATTTTCCCAAGTAGGTACAGCCTTGGCCAGAACTGTTGAGCACCAATGCGATTTTCATACAAAACTGGAAAGTTTAGTCCATCGTTGTTTCCATTTTTGTTTAAGTTATTTTGTCAATTAATTTAAACTAATAGGCATGTTTTGTTGAAGTTAGTAGTAACTGCATAGAATATTTGCAATATGTCGCACCGACTAAAATTTACATTTTTGGTACCTTCTGTTTTCATATTTTTTAAGTACCTTGAAAGTGTTATTAAGTGAAGTTTTCTATATTTATAAATAAAATATAACATTTACCGTTACCGTACATTGTTAGGATAGGGAAATAATGCTTAACATCAAAATTGTAAACAAAAAACACCTATGCTCAATACTTCTGGCCAAGGCTTGTATATGCAATCTACTGAATTTGAAACGGCTAGGCGCCGTTGACCATCTATAAGGGCATGCATTTCGTGCTTGCACCTCCTATGCCTTTCCTATGCGAATCACTTTCGCGATTCTGGTATAGCGGGAGAAAAAAAAAGAGCGAGAGAATTGGGAAAATTCGATCGGCTCCGCCGTGACGCCAGTTCGAATCTGGCCTCGGACACCGGAGGACTTGGTCATTTTTTCTGAAGTATATGACATCTATTTCAGTTTTTAATTTATATAGTAGTGTTACTACTTTTTAAAAAAATGCGAATAAAATAATATTCAACAAAATTAATTTGATTTGCTTTAAGATTCAAGAAAAAAAATTTTTTCATGTAAAATAGAATTAGTTTATTCGCCTCCGTAAACAAATGATTTCATTTCAGTAATTCAATATTGAATACTTTCTAGATCAAACTACGCCAATTGATAATATTTTGTGGATATATGACATAAACGGCTCTAGTTTTCCTGTTAGAGAATTGTGAAATGGCTCTGGAATCCAACACTGTAAAAATTTCGGTTGTTTTTTTTTCACTTTTTCTGGTCGAGAACATAAATTTACAAGTTTTCCTGGCAACCTAGCGCTACACACTCGGGTTTAAGTTGGAAGTTTTTAATTATTTTGTAACTTTGCCTGGCCCGACTACGCTTGACTTTTAACGCTTGATTTAAAGTTTGTTGCAATAAAAATCAGGCTCATGACAAGGAATCTGAAAAAAGTTCGAATAATAATATAAAAATCCGGTCACACTTTATATTGGATACGTAACTAATTACAATATTTAAATATAGAATAATATAAGGCAGTCGTAAAGCCAATTAGAGCTACGCGCATGTATAATCAGTATAACTTCTTCGGTAAGTACTTCTTCGGTATTTAATAAGGGAAGTTAGTGCAATGAGCCTGAGATATTTACTTCCGTACTGCCAGTTAGGAGCAGTTACGACTTAACTTTTCTTTGATACAATTCCAACAAGGTTAGAATATCATCGATCAGTTATAAAAGAAGAAAAGCTGACTTTAATATCACAATTTCTGGTTATCCATACTAGTCTATACTAATATTATTGAAAGTGTGTCTGTCTATCCGACTAGAGGTAGCGGCATAGACTTAAATATATAGTAGACGCGCCACCTAGTAACGACTAGTGTACTACTAGTACGTTATTCGTTACTAGGTGGCGCTGATTTTATCTCATACATATTGGCTCTGTTTAGGTGGTTCTGAACTAGATGGCGCTAAATACTCGGAGTCTCATAAAGTTCTTGGGTACACTACACAATCCCGAAAAACTTTATACCGATTTTTAAAATCCCGAATTTTAAAATCCCGATTTTGTAATGCCCGACCCATTAAAATTCCGATAGTTAAAATTACGAATAACTAAAGTACGAATATTTTAATTCCCGAATAGTAAAAAACCCGATTTTTAAAATCCCGAGCCATATAATACCGAATTTAAAAATTCCGATGCAATAAAAGTCCGAAACCAATATTTCCGAATTTCAAAACAACGAATCCCGATTGTCATAATCCCGAAATTATTAATTCCGATTCAACATTATTCCGAAATTTTAAAAACCCGATTTTTTTTCGTTGGTTGTTTAGGGTCACAGTATGGTCACACTTCTAACCTAACCTAACCCACTTTTTTGCAACCGTTTTGGGTTGGTTGAGGGTCACAGTTCTAACCTAACCTAACCCACTTCTTTTGCAGCCGTTTGAGTTGGTTGAGGGTCACAGTTCTAACCTAACCTAACCCACTTTTTTGCAGCCGTTTAGGTTGGTTGAGGGTCACAGTTCTAATCTAACATAACCCACTTTTTGAACAGCCATTTGATTTAGTTTAAGGTGAGTTCTAACCAAAATTAACCCATTTTTTACAGCAGAATCAATAAATCTGCTAATTGTAATTTCTGCATCATTGGTTTTCTGCAAAGTAAACATTTTAAACTAATTACCCGCCAAGATATCAACAAATAACACAAGCGCGAATTTCATTAATCCGAATATACAAAAAACCGAAATTCGTATTACCGAATAGCCAAAAACCCGATCGGTCATTAGTTTTTCGGAATTAAAAAAATCGGAATTTAATTTTTCGGGAAATTGACAATCGGGATTTTTAAGATTCGAGCAAGTAACAATCGGACTTCTAATATTCGGAAATATTGCATTCGGGATTTTCTACTTTCGTGATTTCAAAATTCGGAATTTTGACATTCGTACTTGTCAAAATTCGGGATTATAAAAATCGAGATTATAAAAATCGGGGTAATGTTTTTCGGGAAATTTGCATGTTCCCAAAGTTCTTAGGCTATGGCAGTCTACTATATATTTAAGTCTATGGTAGCGGTAACTCTTCACGCTTAAACCGCTGAACAGACTTAGGGTATGAAAATAGTTGGAGTCCCGAGGAAGGACATAAGATAGTTTTTATCCCAGAAATCATCTCTTAAGGGGATGAAAAGGGAGGTGGAAGTTTGTATGGAATAGTTGCTCACTGTAGACGTATAATAGAATGTGCCGGTCATGCCGCTCAAGTGGCTACTCAGTTTTATTCAGAGCAATGACGCGTAGTTTCAGTGTCCGCGAGGCAACCGGATGGGTCGCGGTATTTAAACTCTCTTCGTGTTGTGTCACCACTGTGCAAACGGAACTGACCCACGTTTTACTTGTTTTTTTCATCCCCCTACTCCTCAATTTCCAGTGAACCAAGTGAACAAGAACAAGCATGTGGAACATTCACACCGGCTAGTCGGTTATCGATCCATCAGAGTTGGAAGCCGTCAGAAAAATGAGGACGAGGATGAAAAACCCAGTCCAACGTGGGCCAATTCGGGTTGCACAATACAATGCACAGAGCCGTTCCACAATACGTAGGGAGCTTAAATACCGCGAGCCATCCGGTCACTATATACGTGCCAGTGCTTCAACTATTTGCACGCTAACGCTAACAGTCGGTAATCCCAAATCTAACCTAACCTTGCGTGATAATTGTCACTTCTAACCGCTTACCTCATTTTTAGCACAGTCCAGCAAATTTATTTTTCATCAAACCAGATCCGGTCTAACGTCGATTCGTCGTGATAACGTATTCTGGCCATTCATTCGTTGATTTCATCGAATCATGAGTAATTCGAGGACGTGAAGGGTTCTCGAATAACCTTTCTTCTCGAAAAATACGCAATGTAAATATGAAAATATTGAAGGCTGGCGGTAAAGTCAAATCTGCCGACGCGCTATATTGTAAGTAGGCTACATTGATTTCTTTTGATATTAAATTGGGAGATTTCCAAAGCAGTCGTTATTCAAGTTAAGATATTATTATTTTATAAAAGTACCTAAATTTCTAATAGCAAATATTATAAATGCGAAAGTAACTCTGTCTGTCTGTCTTTTACATTTCATACTTTAATCTGACGAATCAATTTATATAAAATTTGTTGTGTATAGTTTGAGTGTATAGTTATTATTTATTATCAAAAAATAACCTCAAACTGTATGAAAATGGGGGAAAAATATGGATATGTGATAAGATAAGATAGTATGTATTTCTAAAAGGCTGTCATTATGTTGAGTCGAATAATCTCCCACGTATTTATGGGTAAGTAAGGTAACTTCAAAGCGAGCACGCGGTTGACAAATATACGGTAATATGGGAGTCAGAGTTACGTATTATGGCGGCCATTTTCTTTCTGAGGTTTTTAAAGTAATACGAGTAATTTAGAGCGGGATCTTGGTACAAGGTATAAACTGGTTATTGTTAAACCACTTGTACTGGATTAAGTAAGTAGGTATATGAAGTTTTTGAATCCCATATCTATGGACAGTAGAGGCGATGGTAGAGGTACCATTTTAAGTAAGTGGGTAATATGTATTTCAAAGTGAAATCTAATTTATTGACTATATAGTTCGACATTTTATTCGTTGTATTTATTAATTGTTGCATTGCATGTAAAAAAAACCGGCCAAGTGCGAGTCGGACTCGCGCACCGAGGGTTCCGTAAAAACCTAAAACAATAGCTATTTCTTATGATTGCGTGGACATGAAAGTTTCGTTTTGCTACAGCAGAAAGATATTATAAAGCTGAGTATATGATATGAATTCCAATTTAATACCTCTACGCGTTTACGAGGAAACAGGTAGTAAGTTTAAAATTAAAAAAAAATATTTTTAGTACTATTTTACTAAAAATGTCTGCATTTCGTAATTTTTCCTTTGTCTTTGCTATATGAAGTTTCTTCGTGCCAAGTTTCAAGTTACTGAGTTTACGGGAAGTACCCTTTAGGTTTTGAGTTTCTTGCGAGTACTCATCTCCAAAATATGCAACTTAAATTGCTATTTCTTCTGATTGCGTTGACATGAAAGTTTGTTTTTGCCACAGCTGAAAGGTATAATAGACCTGAGTATTTGATATGAATTTTAATTTAATACCTTTACGCGTTTACGAGGAAGAAGGTAGTAAGTTTAAAATTAAAAAAAAATTTTTTTTGCATGATTCTACTAAAAATGTCTACTTTTTATAATTTTTCCTTTGTCTGTGCTATATGACGTTGCTTCGTGCCAAGTTTAAAAATTATGAGCTTGGGGGAAGTACCCTTTAGGTTTTGAGTTTCTCGCGAGTACTCAGTTTCAAAATATGCAACTTAAATTGCTATTCCTTTTGATAGCGTTGACTTAAAAATTTGGTTTTGCTACATCTGAAAGGTACTATAGCCCTGAGTATTTGACATGAATTTCAATTTAATAACTTCACGCGTTTACGAGGAAAATGGTAGTAAGTTTAAAATTTAAAATATATTTTTTTGTATGATTTTACAAAAAAAAATCTACTTTTCCTAATTTTTCCTTTGTCTGTGCTACATGAAGTTTCTTCGTGCCAAGTTTCAAGTTTCTGAGTTTACGGGAAGTACCCTTTAGGTTTTGAGTTTCTTGCGAGTACACTGTTTCATAATATGCAACTTAAATTGCTATTTCTTTTGATTGCGTTGAAATAAAAATTTGGTTTTGCTACATCTGAAAAGTCTTATAGCCCTGAGTATTTCACATGAATTTCAACTTAATAACTTCACGCGTTTACGAGGAAAAAGGTAGTACGTTTAAAATTTTAAATATATATTTTTGTATGATTTACTAAAAAATTTCTACTTTTTATAATTTTTCCTTTGTCTATGCTATATGACGTTGCTTCGTGCCAAATTTCAAGTTTCTGAGTTCATGGGAAGTACCCCGTTGGTTTAGCGAGTGCCGAAAACTCTAAAATTTGCAGCATAAACGACTGTATCTTCTGATTGCGTTGGCTTTTAAGTTTGATTTTTTCACAGCTTCAAGGGACAATAGACCTAAGTATTTGGTATAAATTTCAGCTTGATACCTCCACGCGTTCCTGAGAAAAATGGTCTTGACAGACAGACAGACAGACAGACAGACAGACAGACAGACAGACAGACAGACAGACAGACAGACAGACAGACGGACAACAAAGTGATCCTATAAGGGTTCCGTTTTTTTTCCTTTTGAGGTACGGAACCCTAAAAAGGCATAATGGTAATTGTAAATGTAACTAATAAAATGATATTTTCGAGATTAAGACTGCGTGGACCGTCCAGTGGCAGGAATTATACAGAAATTGATTCGTTTGTTAGGAAATACAATCCGCCCGATGAGGGCGCTACTGGACAGTCGACACAGTCTTAAGTCTCTAGGTAAACTAAAATTCACGATGATAGTTTAAAACTATCACCTAAGTACCTATATACATATATTCGGGTTACCAGCTCAAGATTATGACATTAGTTTGGAACTTTAATCAACGACATTACTGAACGGTCGTAAGATTAAAGTTTGCTAATAATATTCTCATGAACATGAGAATTGAACGCTTCATACATCCATTTTAATACAATGTGATCAAATTTTGCTTTGAGTGTTATTCTGATATTAGGGTTAATTCTCATTATTTCCAGCCCATTTCCTCTCCAAGATAATAACACTAGGTGGAGTACCTGTGCAGGTTTCGTCTTACATTTTCGGCATCTTTAGGTGGCTTTCGGACAGAAGGCGCAATTGAGTCGAGCTTCAAAAAGTTCTTAGGCTGTGGCGGTCTATATCTCTATAGTCTATGATGTAATTATACGCCATAATGTTGTAACTTGAGTCGAATTCAACTTAAGCAGAATTCTTATCGTCAAACCACGACTCGGTGATTTCCATGAAAGGAATAAAAAATATCAACGGAAATCCTCCCAACCGCGAAATAATTACAACAGATATTCCAAATTGCTCGAGGAGGAAAAAACGCTTTTGATTATATAGATTAAGTGATCTCACAAAATGTTGGATTCCATAGACATCAAAGGAACCCTTATAGTTTCGACATCTGTCCATAGGGGGGTACTTTTTTTTTGGGACTCTAAAAGTTAATGTGATGCCTATTGGCAGTACGAGTATTGTAACTATAACCCTGTAGCATACATTTATATGAAGTGGATGCAATTAGCATCGAAAGTCTCGGTTCCCCCGTCATTGCGAGATGAGAGCTCACACACAATCACAAGTGAAAGTACTGAAATAGCGAATATTTTCGCAACCCAATTTCAAAAATCATTCGTTAGGGAACCTGAAAACGCACCGATTGCTCCAGTTAGTACTCCAAAAGTGCTGAGATCTCTAGAGGAAGTCGAATTTACTTCTGATATGGTAAAAAAAGCAATAAGCACCTTCAAGGACGATACAGCAATGGGGCCCGACGGTATTCCGGCAATATTGTTAAAGAAATGCAGTGATGTGCTAGGTGAACAACTGTCCTATATAATGACTTTGTCTTTTACAACGGGTACCCTACCAAAAAGTTGGAAAGAAGCTACCGTTACCCCTATTTATAAAAAAGGCGATAAATTGACTGCGGCTAACTATAGACCAATAAGTTTAACATGCATAGCTTGTAAAATAATGGAAAAAATCATTGCAGGGTATATTAGAAATTTCTTGTCACAAGAGCACATAATAATCGAGGAACAGCACGGTTTTATCCCGAGACGGTCAACGGTCACGAATCTATTGGTTTGCCTTGATTATTGGACCAAAAACTGGAACGAGCACGTCCCAACAGATGTAATTTACTTGGACTACGAGAAGGCCTTCGATCGAGTGCCTATAAAAAGGCTTATTTGCAAGCTGGAGCACTATGGGATTCGTGGACGTCTTCTGAACTGGATCCGGGACTTCCTAGATGAAAGAACAATAAGAGTCAGGGTAGGAGAGGAACTGTCTGAACCTACAAAAGTACTTAGTGGTGTCCCACAAGGATCAGTCCTTGGGCCAATTCTTTTTGGAATCTTTGTTACCGATCTTAAGTCTATTGTCAAGTCGAGATTATCACTTTTTGCTGATGACACGAAGATCATGGGAAATCCACTCGTCACACATAATGTGATACAAGAAGACCTTAATCGAATCTTAAGTTGGACGCAGGACTGGCTATTGTCACTAAATTCTGAGAAATGTACCGTTCTTCATATCGGGAGTACTAATCCTCAGCTTCCATATACATTAGACACTCAAGTACTAGAAAAAGTTACTTCACAAAGAGATCTTGGAATCACTATAACAAACAACCTTAAATGGGACATGCACATTCTTGAAATAACGAAAAGAGCCAATTCACTATCATACCGCATCAGAAAGGCTTTCAAGACCATTGATAAGGCACTGTTTCTTAAGTTATATAAAGCATACACCTTTACTTGAATATGCTTACCAAATTTGGAGTCCGTACTTCGTGAAGGATATAAATATGCTTGAAAAGGTGCAACGCAGGGCAACGAAAATGGTATATGGATTACGTAACATGCCATACGAACAAAGGCTTAGTTATCTTGGTTTGACAACTCTGGAGCAAAGAAGACGGCGTGGCGATCTCATTGAAACTTATAAGATCGTACATGATTGTTATGATGTGCCAGAACTAAAGAACATGTTCATTATGAGTAGGCATCATCGGCTGAGAGGCCATAGCTTAAAAATTAACCGAGGACCCAGCGCAAGCAATCCTAGAAAACACTTTTTATGTAACCGTGTTGTGCGCGAGTGGAATAAATTACCTGAGACTGTGATAAGTGCCCCCTCAGTGAACAGTTTTAAAAACAGACTAGATAAACATTTAAAATCAAAAACAATTGAACTATATGCTTAAAATAAACAAGTGCAGTGATATACACGCATCAGCTTATAGCTGCTAGTGTATTAAACAATAATAATAATAATAATTTGCACCAAATAACCGGGACCTGATGGAGCTACTGAAAACCACTGAAGTCTTCAGTAGTTCTATCAAGATGGAGTTTGGTGTTGATAAATGTGCGGTTATGCATGTACAGCGGGGGAAAGTAGTAAATTCAACAAATTTACAGCTTTCTGAGACAATGACGTTCAGATCTATCTCTGAATCAGAAACCTACAAATACCTTGGTATGTCACAGTCGTTGGGTATTGAGGATGCGGGTATTAAACAGGCGTTGAAGGAGCGCTTCTTTGGTCGGCTGACAAAAGTACTCAATAGTCTTTTGTCAGGTGGCAACAAGGTGCGCGCCTTCAACGCCTGGGTAATGCCCCTACTCACATACTCCTTTGGCATACTAAGGTGGACACAGACCGAGCTGGATGCCCTGGATCGGAGGGTCCGTCTATTGCTCACCACACACCGTATGCTTCACCCACGCTCGTCCGTTATGAGATTGTACATCCCACGGAAGTGTGGAGGTCGCGGCTTTTTAAACGCCAAAAATCTCCACAACCGTGAGGTGTACAATCTCAGGAATTATTTCCTTAACAACGAGTGTGGGATGCATCGTGATGTGGTGGCAGTAGA
This sequence comes from Pammene fasciana, assembly GCA_911728535.1. Classification (NCBI taxonomy): domain Eukaryota; kingdom Metazoa; phylum Arthropoda; class Insecta; order Lepidoptera; family Tortricidae; genus Pammene; species Pammene fasciana. The sequence goes on along the minus strand of OU452276.1, from coordinate 18,167,426 downwards.
TAAGAGCCTCACGCCGCTCTCCTTGGCGAACGAGAACTGGCGCAAACCTGTGGTGCTAAGCACCGAGGATCGCAAGGCGGTATGGAAGAGCAAGGAGCTACACGGGCGGTTCTACGGGGCCCTCACGGGACCCGACGTAGACCTGCTCGCGTCGGTGAACTGGTTACGATTCGGGGACCTCTTCGGAGAAACCGAAGGTTTTGCCTGTGCAATTGCGGACGAAGTTATCATGACGAATAACTACCGGAGATATATCCTGAAGGACGGTACGGTCGACATTTGTCGGGCATGCCGCCGTCCCGGAGAGTCACTCAGGCATATCATCTCCGGTTGTTCTCATCTTGCTAACGGCGAGTACTTGGACAGACATAACCTCGTAGCCGGGATCATACACCAGCAGCTTGCTCTCCTATACGGTCTTGTGGACCACGAAGTGCCGTACTACAAGTACACACCTGCGCCAGTTCTCGAAAATGGTCGTGCCACGCTCTATTGGGATCGATCTATTATCACGGACAGGACTATTGTAGCCAATAAGCCTGATATAGTGATAATAGACCGATCGCAACGCCGGGCCATGCTCGTCGACATCACCGTTCCATGTGACGTTAACCTCGTGAAGGCTGAGAAGGACAAATCCAGCAAGTACCTAGACTTAGCTCACGAGGTAACCGCCATGTGGGAGGTTGATTCGGCGATCATTGTGCCGATAGTTGTTTCTGCGAACGGTCTCATAGCGAAGAGTCTCGACCAACATCTTGAGAGGCTTTCGCTACGAGGTTGTGGTTGGATCAAGGGTCAGATACAGAAGGCGGTAATCCTGGACACGGCGCGTATAGTCCGAAGGTTCCTCTCTCTGCGGCCCTGACCACCGGCAGCCTGGGCCTTGCTCCGTTGCCGGCGACACCCTAGGTTAGGTTTTTTATAATGTTTTTATTGTTTTTGTATATTTTTGATGTATTTTTGTATTTTACTTTTGTAAAAATATTATAAAACCTAACCTAAGACGAAAAATAAATAAAGAAAATAATAATAATAATAATAATTCTTACACTTTTTCTCTAACCGCATTTGAACGTTATTACCGTACGTGCAAAATAGTCGTTCATAGGTATATGAGACTATAAATAAAATAGACAGCCACAGTCTAGGAACTTTTTGAAGCTCAAGTCTGGTGCGCCATCTGCAGGAGAGCAACCTAAAGATATAAATATAGTAGAAAAAATGACATTGCGTCGTAGCGACATCTAGCGTTACTACGATACGCTTCTCTTTACTAGGTATTTTTTTATTATAATGGCATTCTCTCGTACAATGAGAATACCTATAATGACTAGTTGAAGTCGTTAATCACATTTTATTTATTTAAATAAATATAGGCAACGTTGATCGGTAGAAGCCTTGCTCTTTGTAAGGTGATAGCTGATTCTTACAAACAAGTGGTGGTCATGCCAAGATAACTGTCCGTCTAACTAAAGAGTGGCTCCACGCCTTTTAAGACTAAGGGCCAGTTGCACCAAACTGTCTGTGAACGTAAACGTAATCGTAAAAAAAATCTTGTATGAAAAGTTTGCCAGTTTCCTATGGGATGACAGCTCCGTCGCCATATTTATTTTAACGTTGATGAGTCTGTTAATTGTGCGTGGTGCAACCCACCCTAATTCTTCATTAGCTGCACACTTGCTTATAGGTCACCGCACAATAAGCTATCAATATTACACACTGAACTACTAGTATAATGAGCAAAAAACAAAAAGTTATTCTCAAAACGTCCACGCTACTCTGTGTCTCGAAAAGAAATCCCCACTAGATATTATTGGTATTTATGCAACCAAACTAACAACCTGTGGCACATTACCATCTCTTTCACTCACGCCGCAGCCGTGCAAATATGAAAGAGTATTACGTCCCAAGTCGACAGTTTGATTGGACGACACTAAATTTTGCATGGAGTTTGCCGCAGAAAAATATGGACATGCACAATTTGTCACAAGTCGCTACATGTCTATATGTCGCTTCGTTAGGACACTGGTGGTATATTTTTCGCCGCCAATAACGTACAGGGCGGTGAGGCGTCACAGTGCAATTTGGGGCCAGCGTCATGAAACTGCGGTTATATTCCGCCATCTGTCAACATCGTTCTGCGGAGCCGCGATATTACTGTGCAGGGATGTCACATTATCTAAATACCTTAGTTTGAAAAAATAAATAAGGAGACACATGACCTAGTATTAGTGTCCCGATAAACATAACAATGGGTTAGTAGGTATATTTTTTGTAGATAATGGCTTGAAATCAAATATTGATTATTTACACATGACACAGAAAACTTATTGACCGATGTTTTGACAGTTGTGTTTGTTAGAAATATAGAAAACATAATATAAAAGTTTATTAGGTGTAAGAAAAAACTAAATTAAAGTATGTACAGTCGCAATATTATCTTCCTACATGAAAGCCGCAAAAATATGTGACACACACTTATTTGTAGTGCCATAAGAGCGTGTCACAAATTTTTGCGGCTTTCGTGTATGAAGATACTATTGCCGGTGAATGTACTTAAATTAATTAATTAACAGTTAAATTAAACTTAGTAAAGCCTGAATTAGTTATTTTTTAACTAAATCAGACTTGTTCTTGTAAGACGTTTATATATTAATTAGCCGGTATAAGGTTCACATGGAATAAGAGTAAATATTTAACTAATTTAGAAGCAATGTATGCTATTTTTAACAGTGGCAACCCTAGCTCCCGCTCGTTTACGGCGCGGTTACTGTCGGTCGATTGTAAAGGTGTCTCCAGACGCTACAATAGACTTGGATGTCTACATGATACAAACAACTGTTAACGGCCCTTATACGTCTGTCACGTCGACTGACACACATAATGGCTTACTACCGGCACATGGGGTGAGTTGCGTTGAAGGGTTAATTTTGGACTAGATAAATACAATTATTATGGTTGACATTGCTGTACTATTTACAATATGAGATTTGGGACTATTGTACGTCAAACTTTTATCTAGCTGGGCATTTTTAGAAAAAGGGACATGCGTACCATTTACTTGAAAAACCTGCCTAACATTATATCTACTCAGAATCACGAGGACTATCAATTTCAATAACAAAAAAAGTGTCATAATTTTTTTGTCATTTTTGTGACGCATTTTCGTATGGACTGTTACAAAGCTGACTAATAATTTTTGTATGGAAGATTGGAACTATCTTCTCAAAAATCTATTCAGAAATGGTTAAAAAAAAATCTGTGAATCCCCAACTATGTCAGAAACATAAGGCCTATACCGAAAAGTCTTTTTACATATTTTATTGCTGTTTTTTGTAGGTATTTCCGGATTATTTACTTTCATGTTTTAATACATCATAAAGTATATACCCTTAAGGCTTTTTTAACATCATTTTTCAATTTATTTATTTTGTTATCTAAGCAAGAGCGACATTTTCCCTTAAAATTCCAAGTTTTTTGCGAGCCTGTATTTAGATATATTTGCACGAATTGCCAATGTTTTTATTTCACTGGTCGATTGTATGCCATAAAATTAAAAATGTGAATAAATTCCGCAATTAATGATGCTAAATATAAAGCATTTGGTGAAAGTTTAACAAAATTATAAGGGATTGAATATTTTTCAATCACGCGTTCTCGTTTTGTATGAAAACTGAGGTCTATTTATCACTATGGTTAAGTAATATTCAAATAATTTTCTGTCACCAATTTTAGGTCTTGGCAATGATTAAGTCCTCTTCTTTCGATTCTGGAACCTTGTTATTGCTTTGTAATTTGTTTTGACTAATTTTCATGCAAATACAAAATACCAGCCGCAAATCGACTGCGAGTTGCGCAAAAAATATTGTCTTCCATTTTACATTAGGGTATGTGTTGTGTAATATGTAAGTATAAAAAATATTATTTTGATATTAATCATTAGGCAATAGTTGTATAAGTAACATAGTTACAGATTAAATTATTTGGTACTTTATAAAGTTTTTTATCTTAATGTGTTCTTGTAAAAAAACTTTTCGGTACAGGCTTTATTTATAGAATTATCTATTGTTACTAGTGTATCCTCTATTATCAATTTATCATTATCACGTTTGATTTAATGAATTTATACAAAATACCACAATCGTAATCATGTTTTTCTACTCGTCGACTACAATGCTTGAATTGAGACTTTGTAGACTGAACTACTAGCACATACGTTTCGATTAAGCGCACATTTTATCATCTCCAACAAATCTAAAATGGATTTTCATACAATATTATAGATCACTGAGGCGTCGGAGCCCGCCCGGCCACACCGCTGCGGTCGGCGGGGGGCCCGGCACAATCCGCCGGGACATTGAAGTTATTCATACGTACCTACTCAACTATATAGAGGCAGCACATTTTAACGCATTTGCGGAACTCAATTCTGGCCGACTTGCATATTTTGAGTATCTGTAGTAAAACTAGAAAAACTACTGTTTACAATAGTGACATAAGTAAGTAATAGTACATTACGCACCTAGGGCGGTAAAATAAAGAACGGCTCAGATCGCGGATATTTGTGGCCCGAACCGAAGGTAAGGGCCATAGACAAGCGATCTGAGGCCTTCTTTATTACCGCCCGTGGTGCGTACACAATTTCGGTTCGGGCCACAAATATCCGCGATCTGAGCCGTTCTTTATTTTACCGCCCTAGGTGCGTAATGTACTATTATTGCACCAAAATACAAGAGTAATAAAAGAAATATTACAATAAACTTAAAATTAGGTAACAACAGGCGGTCTTATCGCTAAAGAGCGATCTCTTTATAAGCATAATTAAGCTTTTCAATCTCGTACCTTACTTTAAGCTTTAAGCACGAGTTTTAGAAGGAGACGTCGGGCAACAATCAACCTTGACACATGAAAAAGCAGAACAGCAATATTACCTTCGTGTGTCATCGATGATTCCCGAAGGTTCTTCTAAAAGCTCACAGGCTGTACTCGACTGAAAAGCTCTTTATTATGTCACGATTGTATAAAATACTTACAATAGATTTTGTAGCAGAAGTACCTATACCTTGTGCAATTTTAAGAAGCGGTTTTTGACACCTGTCATCTCAGTACATTATATAGCCTAAAATCGATTTTAGGTTATAAAATGTACTGAGATGGCAGGTGTCAAAAACCGCTTCTTAGATTGCACAAGGTATAATTGGGTGATGTATTCAAATTTCTTTATTCTCTTTTCTGTAACAAACCAGTCAGGTCAAGCTCATTTTGAACATCTCCCCCGCTTATCTGATTTTGCTGCTATACTTATACTAATGGTATAAATTAGTGCAAAAAAAAATCTTGTAAAATATAGGTTTTCAGGGTCGTTTGAAAACTATCAACTTCGTAGTTATTTGAGCGGCTCATATATGCTCAAATAATTTTGACACGTTCATTATTCCAAAGTCAAATTAAAATCATTTTGAATACCTCGATTAGCTTACTCTGGTGCTGACTGTACAGCCATACTGTAAAGAAAAACTTGTTTTCCAATTATGTGATTCCAGATCAACTTAATGCAGTGCAAATTGGAAATCTATATGCTAATGATGCTGATGATGTGATAATCCCTCCGAGCTATGGTAGCTCGGACAATCCATCGCAAAAACATCGCAAAACGAATATAACACAGAAATAAAAGAAGATATATTAAATTTGTATTATGTACAGTATTTTAATAATATTTTTCTATATAACATTCATAACCACAACCCAAAAAGTGTCAAAAGTGTGCATCTTGTTCCATACAAAATTAATTTACGCTATGAATTTTCCGAGCTATGATTATAACATGTAACATCCTGTTATTCTGTTTACCATGTCGAGTTATAGTGTCCCTCGAAAAGTTTCATGAAAATCATGCATGAATAATACCAGAGGCCTGAAAGATTTTTAATTCACTCCGGCCGGTAAGTGAGTATTACCACCCGCCCGCAGCGACAAAACTCATTTCACACGCAGGAAAGACTTAACATTAAATTGAGCCATTGGGCCACAAATACCCGCGATTTGAGTCCATCTTTATTTTACTGCCCTGGGTGTGTAATGTACTATTTAAAGCCGATGATACAGAAATGAAAGGCTCAATGTTCAAATTTCCGGTTTTATTGCATCTCAAACTTCTTGTTTACACTCTTTACAATTCACGAGCACGTAGGTACTTTTTGCAATTTATGGATGAATGATTTATGAATGGAAGATGTTTTGTTTCTGTTGACTGAGAATTCTGAAAAAAAAATTTGGCTATTGTTAAAAATGTTAAATGTAGATACGCAATTTTGCTCCTTTCCATTCTTTCGGCTGTATGAAATGAATGAAACATACTATTTGTTTCACTTTTATCAAGGGATCAGATACTGGTATTATCTTCATACAAATTAACCGGTATTTATTTTCAGTATCTCGGTTTTTAATGTTTTTTCTTTTTAATATTTTTAGATAATCTGATAATTTATTAGCCTTATCTAAATAACATTTGAGAATATCGTGTTAATATTGTTAAAGTTGGTTACAAATTTTTAGTAATACCAGTAACGATCTCTGCTTGTATTTAGAGCTTGCAACTTCGGAATCGTTTGTATGGGCTAACTCCGGAATTCCGGAATTGGCCATAAAATTCAATTCCAGATTTGCAAGCCCTAACAGTATTTTGCGGGGTAGATATCTGTCACTTTCTATCTGTATTCATCAGAAAGCGACAGTTGGGTATCTCGCCCACAAGATCGTTGTACGCTTGTGCGTGCTAAAATGTAACTGCCACTTGACAGCGATTTGACAGATCAAAAACATGTTCTTGGTTGTTTGAAAAAATCCCTGTTTTTAGTACTAGGTGCACTTTTCTTTGTTGACAACATTTAAAACTCCCAATGAAATAGACTACTACATTCGGCCGTGGTCGGAACAAATAAGGATATTTTCAGAAAAGCTTTTCACGGTTGTCGTTTTATTCCAAACGTCAGCGACCAACTGACCTCATACTCGTACCGACAATTTTTCCGGCAACAGATGTATTTATTTCCGCTTGCACAGACTTAATATCCGGTATACTGTCGCTGCCATTGCAAATGAACACTTTGACTGTTTATTTTGCCTCAGAAGTTGTTTTATTTGTGTGTTGTTGTGTTGCATTTGTATATTAGGTACTGGCGAAATACCAGCGATGTGGCTTGCCGCATCACCATGATGGGCCAGCGCCTATTCTCTGCCACGACACATGGCTTGCTGTTCACGTGTTAGTTATGTTATTTATTTAAGTTGCGTGCCTTTTAATCTTATTCTTGTAAATTGCTTTCTGTTTATGTTTATGCCATGTATGTTGTGGGAATGAATAAAGAAATTATGTATCAATCTATCTATTTTTTGTTATTTTGCTGGAGTAATTTTGCGACAAGTTGGTGGCTGAAATATTGCCGCGGCAAACAAAGGATTTACACAGCATTTCATGTGGCTACAAAATATTTGTTAACAATTTTATACTAATTGTTAACAAATGTATTTAGCTTGGAAATTAAAAGGAACTTACCAATTGCAATCTATTTTAGGATTTTATCCTCAACAGCCGTCAAGTTCTTAGGTTCTCTGCCAATTTTAGTAGAATGTTTCTCAAAATATTTGCGAATAACGGGTAGTTTTCACCCATGAGCGGTATCCTTAGTTGCGGTACGCAAACCTGAAGAAATATACAACACATGTCATCATCTACATAACGTTTAAACCAGCTTTAACCACTGCTCAATTGAGCCTGGGGTCCGCTTGACAACCTAATCCCATGAATTGGCGTAAGAACTCGAGTGCGAACGAAAGCGAGTGCCATCTGACCTTCAAACCCAGAAAGGAAATCAGGCCTTATTTGGATTACGTCTGGTTTCCTAACGATACTTCCTTCACCAAAAAGCAACATTCATATAAAGCACATTAAATATCAAATAATATTTGAAGTTCCTCAGTGTTAAGAGCCGGGGTTTGAACCCAAGACGGAGCCGGATTAAAAGTCGGATGTCTTACCGCCACGCTTCCAGAGCGCTTCACTTCACAACACATGTATAAAATATGGTGTACCCTTGTTTCGTCGACAAACGTTTCATCGAATATTATTTCATCGACAACGATTCATCGAAACTTTAGTACAAGTAATATTGTTTGGCGTAATTTTATTTCAACTTCTATTTATTTAAATTTATCTTACTACGTAGAAATACTATTCAACGAATATTACTTAATCGCTGATTTGTTTCAAATTATCTTAATTGGCACAACTACAAAACGGTGTACCCTTGTTTCGTCGACAAACTTTTCATCGAATATTATTTCATCGACAACGATTAAATATATATAAACTAAAAATCATTGAGGTAACTCGTTTATTGCATAAAAAAAACATAAGTGTGTAGAGACATAACTACATAAGACTTAAACTTTTAAATTTTTTGCAATGCATTTTAGCAACTTCACCTCTGAATACTCTTTTCTTCGACCCTAAAAACATAACTGCTCCCAGAGATAGGTAGGTTAGGGTTTTTTTTTTTTTGATGACCCTAAAAACATAACTGCTCCCAGAGATAGGTAGGTTAGGGTTTTTTTTTTTTGATGACCCTAAAGCATAACTGCTTCCCGAGATAGGTAGGTTAGGGTTATTTTTTTTTTGATGACCCCAAAAACATAACTGCTCCCAGAGATAGGTAGGTTAGGGTTATTTTTTTTTGATGACCCTAAAAACATAACTGCACCCAGAGATAGGTAGGTTAGGGTTATTTTTTTTTGATGACCCTAAAAACATAACTGCTCCCAGAGATAGGTAGATACTATTTATTTATAAAAAGGCCGAATGGGTCGTGGGTGGTTTAATGACTTGTCGATGAAATGAAAATACTTGAAACGTTGTCTTTGAAATAATATTCGATTAAATGTCTGTCGGCGATTCAATGGTAAATCGGAATAAATATGATTACATGTAAAAAAAATTGAATTAAAAAAACCCGAAATGAAAAGCCATGACATGAATTTTATTGAAATAAGTCAACTACCAATTAAAAGACCTCGGTTTAAAATACCTAGTAACGAGTCATCGACGGAATGACTTGTCGATGAAATGAAAATACTTGAAACGTTGTCTTTGAAATAATATTCGATGAAATGTCTGTCGGCGATTCAATGGTAAACCATAAAATATTGTAGGACATTACTACAAAAATCAACCAAATATTTTTAAATGTTGCATGAAATGGAAAATCTGCTTAATACAAAAATAATTTGCATGGGATAGCGCATCGTTATCGGTGAATTCTCAATGCAACTTGGGACTCCGATGGCCGGTTAAGAAGAGTAAGACTTATTCGGCAGACGTCGCTAGGCGTCACCCTAAGACCCATGTATAAATAAAGGATACGAGTATGGTGGATAAATTCGCAGCCATCAGGTAAGTCTCAGTAGCTCAGTTGGTCAGAGCGATGGGCATGTTTCCCAGAGTCGCAAGTTCGAGTCTCACCTGAGGCAGTGAATTTTTCTACTACACACATTGTCATCTTCATTTCATATACAGGACACATTCACACGGTCAGTATACATCAGACAGCCGCTAAATATGCAGCGCTTTTAAATACTATGATGGGAGTGGCATACTTACCACAGCAAGGGCCACAACCAACAGTGGACAGACCAGAGTGATGACCACTGACAGGATGGCGCGCACAAACCACCAGATGCCGATCACCACGACTATACTGGCCAGCATTACCTGTGAGAAAAGAGACCAATTATTAACCCTTACGCCATACGTCATATGCAAAAACGTCACGCACACGCCAAGATCACGGACACAAGATAAAAATTACTTGATATTATGACGGTTACTTTGACAGCGTACGCGGCGTACGCCATAACACTTATAAGCGTTCATGGCGCTGTGGTCACGAGTGTGATCACGACTACCTCGTGAGACCTTTTGGCGTTCTGTGGCGTTCAAAAGGTTAAAAAATCTCCAAGATTTGGAAATAGTTTCATTCTGGGTTCGAATCCTAGTGAGGACATTTATGTATACAATATTATTTTTTATTCCTCTACCTGGGAATATACCCACGTGCTTTACCAGGAAAATTCCCACCCGGGAAGTATTCCCGGAAACGGCCTTTGTTATTAGATTAACTAGAAAGCCGTTAGTTCCGCTACCAAAACGATACAGCATAACGCCGCATGCAACAAACGATCGAGCTAAAGACCGATTAGCGTGCAAGCCAGAATAGTTACCAAATAGCTGTATAATGACATGGTAACACAGTTTAGGGGGTAAGTTTCAGAACCCTTAGTATAGTCGTTCCACGTAACGTTACAATTGCGTTTGCGTTAAGTTATAATTTGTATGGGATTTTTAACACAGCACACCGAGCGGAACGTATCGAAACTAAATCACCGAGTATATATACTATTGTATATACCTATATATCATCTAAGAGACTTATCGGACTAGATTCAGTGGCAATGGCTCTTATACTATGAGAGATTGTTTAGAAAATAATTGGTGTCAACAGGCACATGTTGCTTGTGAAAATATAAATACTATTGCCGAGAAGATTACTTGAATTTTAAGTTTCCTAAGTATATTTTATAATGGTAGATTGTAAACTAGGTTCAAGATGCATGTTTAATCAATCTGCACGATACTGTCATAAATAAATATGAAGTTTTATTTCTTTTTATTTCATTTCTTAACCCAGTCCTTAGTTACAAAGGTAATGAGCCAGGGGGGCCTTTTATTAGATTTTCTACCGATTCGCCTCCATGTAGAGCTGCTGTGCACGTCTTCGAGACCTTGAAAACGTAAGCCTTACAGGTCCTAACCTGCTGTAGCATATATATCTGCAGTTCTAGATCCATGTATTCCAGACTATTATGTAAATAATAGCTTTATACATCAGTAGAAATAACACTCAAATTCGTGTACCTACCGTACGTACCATTTTAACTAAACTATAAACTAAAATATTATAAAACTTTACGCATCTAGAGACATTAGAGATATCCATAAATTGACGTTTGAACTGTCATGCCAAAAGATTCAAACCCAACTTCATGAAGGAAGATAGCTAATTACAGATTAGATATAAATTACGAATCCAGGCATGTGAGGTCACAATATTAGAGGTCAAATAAAAAATTAAGATTAACTGCATGATTTTAATTTCATATAAATATATAATGGAAATAAAAAAAGCCTATTCCTCGAAATGGTTTTTGAATTATACCTTGCCCTAATTTTGGATATCCCAAGCAAGCAAGAGATGCGGGCGTGCTAATAAGCTTCGTCATACCAGTTTAATGGTATTAAAATATTGTATTGTCATCCAAGTTACGCAGGTAAAATTTCAGCTCAATAGAACATCAAGAACTGTTTCAAATCTGGCCTGCACGATTTTACCTAAACATAACCTATAAACTAGTAGTCCGCCTCGAACTGAGAACTCGCGATTTCCTTGCAAACGAATTTACCACTATAACAACACCCATATGATGATTGTTTCGCGCCTTTAGTTCCATGACCCCTTGATAGATCCTGGTCATATACAAACTCTCAAATTATACGTATCTCTGCTATATCATCATCATCATCATCTCAGCCATACGACGTCCACTGCTGAACATAGGCCATCACACCCACACAACCCCATCAAATTTCATTATTATCAAACTCTCAATATCAAAAAGTCATCGAAATGCCGAGAAGTCCCAGTAGTCAGAAGTTGCATGTAAGAACTCGCTTCGCTTACACTCCACTCGTTCGACTAACAATGACTGAGTTAAATAAAAGCTTTTAAAGTACCTGGGCGTCCTCGTGGGCCCGTAACCAAACGCTGAAGGTCTCTAGCGCGCCCTTGGGGTCCAAGTTTTCAAACATGCTGGACGTAGGCGTGGCTTGTTTAAACTGGAACAAACATATAAACATGGTTACAATTCAATTCAAATAATAGTAGGTGAAGAAATCTTACAATTTATTGATACAGTCAGCTGCAGAATTAGCTAAGCGGATAAGGTGTTTAAAATAACTTGCGCGCTCTTATTCTCTTAACAATAAAATCGTGTCTAGCTAATTTTGAACACCTAACTCACTTAGCTACTTCTGCTGCTGACTGTACGGTCACGTTTGAAAATATGAATACTTTATGAACCATATTTTCAAGAATCGGGAATTCACAACCACAAATACGTATGGTAATTGCCCCGTTTTATTAGTAGCTGTAATTTATCGGTCTCTATATTTAGGTTCTCTGCCTTTTCGCCGAAAATTGCATTGCCAAATTTCACTTGCCAACCAACTTTTCGCAGAAGTTTCATTTGGCCGAATTTCATTTCCCAACTTTACATAATCCAACCTAACCTAACCCAACTCATTACGCAATTTTCCCAACTATGGGGTTGGGAAATGAAATAATTATTTGGTAAAAGTTATTCGGCCAAATGAAACTTCTGCGAAAAGTTGGTTGGCAAGTGAAATTCGGCAATACATTTTCGGCGATAAGACAGGATACCTAAATACAGTATTTAGCTTTATATATCATATAACATCTAAATAACTCAGTAATTAACTTTGTACAGTCGCCATCAAATATATATAGGAACAGAGAAAGTACTCAAAAATATCGGAACCTGCACTTTATTGCCTTGAAAATATAGGCGTTGTTCCGATATTTGTGATCACTTTAGCCGCTCCGATAATTATATCTAATGGCGGTTCTGCATGAAAAATGAAGTTGCATCATGTTTTTATTTTACCTAATTCAGTTTAAAGGTCGATCAAATAAATCGCTCTTGTATTTACTATAAAAATTAACGTCGTGTCAAGCTCATTTTGAATACCTCGCCAGCTTAACTATTTCCGCTAGTATCTGTACCTACTATAGTAAACTGTTATTTGAAAAATGTAAACTAAATTGAACAGATACAATATTTTAACGGGAGCAATTTGAATAGAAAAAATCGAAACTTCAGTGAAATAGAACGGCAAATTGATAGGGATGGAGCAAACGGTGTATGCAAAATAGGCAATGTAACTGATACTCTTACAACGCGACCTTGACTTCTGGATAAAACCTGAAATACCACACAATATGAGGTAACTTATTAAAACGTTAAGGCAAAATAATCTCCATTTATAAAATCGAAGTTAGAACCCTATTTTCATCCCAATACGTCAAAATTAAAATATTTAAACTTGAAATGTGAAACACTGTAGGTCGGAAAAGAATCACTTTCCGTCCGCTATACAATGACTCACTTACAGAAGATAAAAATCGAAAAAATATTATCGAACTCGCGGAGCGTAAGCGAAGTGAGTCCTTACAAACAAATCCAGACCAAACTGTCACCTGGCTACAGGGACGTCTCGGCATTTGGATGGCTTTTTGATTTCAATAGTTTGTCTGATAACTTTAGTAACGTTTTTCTGATCTTTATGAAATTTGTTGGTGCTGTAGCAGATATACATAAAATTTGTAAGTTCGTATATGAGCAGGATCGATCAAGTCGTTATGGAGCTAGAAGGAGAAAAAAAATCCTCCTTGGAGTCTTGTTATATTGGTCAACTCGTTTTCAAGTAAATCGCGAGTTCTCAGTTCGAGGCGGACTACTAGTTATATAAACCAGTGATCGACAACCTGTCTCACCACTACATTTATCGTGAGCGCATTTTAGCGTAGCGTTTTATAGTGGATCAAACAAACGTGTTTGCGATGCAATATTGCATCGAGATTGTTGGATTTGCTGTTCGTACAATTGTTATGTACCCGTGTCACAGCGGTAAATACAGCTAACAATTTGCAACTCTCGGAACTCTATAGGCGATTAGGATTAGTAAATAGGGCAGATGCCCCGGTTGTGGCCACTGTGCCGGTTTTGGCCATTTTCAACTGTATTCAGACTTTTTTTATTCAGATTTACGAGTCTAAGGCTTATAGTTCATAGATGAGTAAATTATGCCAGTACAGATGCCACTGTCATCTGTCAAGTATTATGTTGTCATTCAGATATAAGGAGCCCTAGAAAAAAATGGCCAAAACTGGCTCCTGGGCCCTTTTTTGACATCTCATTAAAGAATAAAATAAGTTCTAATGTCAGATTCGTAAGTTCGTATATGAGCAGGATCGATCAAGTCGTTATGGAGCTAGAAGGAGAAAAAAAATCCTCCTTGGAGTCTTGTTATATTGGTCAACTCGTTTTCAAGTAAATCGCGAGTTCTCAGTTCGAGGCGGACTACTAGTTATATAAACCAGTGATCGACAACCTGTCTCACCACTACATTTATCGTGAGCGCATTTTAGCGTAGCGTTTTATAGTGGATCAAACAAACGTGTTTCGTAACAGCGAAGATTCATATAAATATAGTATTATATTTTCAACGACTCAGTACATAAATAATGTCATAATTCCTTATTGACACAAAATGACGGACGTCTGAATACACGAACTCTCCTTAAAGTGGCCAAAACCGGGGCATCTGCCCTAGTCAATATTGAAAGCAAAGAATAGGTTTAGACAGAAGAGGAAGACAATTGCTATTGACATTTAAATGGTTACGAGTAATTTAACCCTCGTCATCGTCATATGAAAGGTGGTATGGGTACAGCGCTTACGCCAAATCTAGGAATTAAGTTGACAAGCGGACCCCAGGCTTCGATAAATTGGCAGAAAGCCGGGACAAAGGAATTATGTGTTGAGCCTCCTAGCATAGTCGGCAGTGACCGCTACGAATCATGCTCCGGGTTCGAATCCTATTAAGACCATTTATTTGTGTGTTTATCACGGTTATATTTGTTCTTGACTTGAAAAAAAACTAGGTTTATGTAAGATTAGCTCATTGGTCCCATTAAAAAGTTAACATACTTCGTGTCCATACATTCTCCTCATCGAGTGATGATCAAAGTCGTCGCACATTACAGCGGCCCTGTGCACCAGCTGCGTGGCGGCGAACAGCGACAAGAGAAGTCTCCTGTTCACAACCTGGTGGTCTGGGAACAGAGAGAACTCATCTTTAGGTTAACCCGGTTAACCTTTTAGGCTGCGTTTCCACCAGAGATGAGAAAGGATGCGTTGGAAGGAATGTGTTCCTTACACAGATAAAAGGATATCTTAATCCAAGAGATTTCATTCTTGTATATAAGGAAAATCGATAATTTCTTGAACCAAGTATGATTTTGTTGAACCAAGTATGATTACAATACAATACAATACAATACAATATTCTTTATCCAAGATCCAAGATCCAAGATTTTAGATTTTTTTTTTTTTTAGAGATTTTGTTGATCCAAGATAGAACTTACTTGGTTCAAGATATTTTTTACTTGATTTAAGAAATTATCGATTTTCCTTATATACAAGAATGAAATATCTTGGATTAAGATATCCTTTTATCTGTGTAAGAACCAATAGAATTCTCTGAATTTCTCTAATCTCGCGCAGCGCAGCTTTAGGATTAGGATTGATGGCTTTTAACAAACACATTCCTCGTGAGGCATCCTCGCTCATCTCTGGTCAAAAAGCAGCCTTTACGGGATGTGTATCCTAAATTATAGGAAATTGAACTTTATTTGAACTTTGAAATAAAACTCAAATAGTGATGGGAACCATATTCTCTCTGCTTTTTTAAAAACTCATGCTTTAGTTACTAGACCTGTCGTACTTGTATTTATAATAAATTATATTACGTGATAGTGTGAATTTCAAATTCATCGGGTATTTTTGCCTTCATAGTATTGGAGCCATAGCGGACTGAATTGAACAAATTCGTATCGCCTGGCTACAGTGTTGTAAAGTATATTTCTAGATCATACGGGTATAAGTTTTAAAAGTCGTAGATTGCCGTACCGACAACTGCTACAACTTTGCCAATGATGCTCAACTTTGCCTGGCTTGAAATCATTACTTATTCCTAAGATAGCCGCCTTTCTTCCAACTAACACAACATCGAATCATAACAGATTATAGTGGTAACCGTACAGACAGTATGTTTCCTTCTGTCCATCTATGCTTGAAATGAGACAATCCCTGGCCAAACAATAATAACTTCTAGCCAGTAGCATAATTGGCAGCTTTGGCAGAGATGACCAGATGTTTAGAATAATCGAGTCACACCCTCATTCTCTTTATAACAAAGTTGTGTGTAGCTTACTAGACCGCTGACTTTGCTAAAGACTGTACAGTCAGCGCCAAATATATTGTAACAGCTAGAGTAGCCAAATAGTTCGTCACACCATACAAAATATATGGTGTTACAATATCACTTTGGCTGTTACAATATATTTGACGCTGACTGTACCTTCTTCACAGAGCATGAGTCTGGCTAGACTTGCATTTGAACCCTCTATACTTACTAAAATATTCAGATAAAAATTAATCGTTTCAACAAACCATCTCATTCATAAATATCAGCTCAGTAGTTGTGGCGAAACAAACGTAATAAAATCTTAGCGTAAAAACGCGCATGCATGTATGTATGTATGTAAACACTTTATTGTACATAAAAAAGTTACAATAAAACATGATAAAAGAGAAAACAAAGTACAAAGGCGAACTTATCCCTGTAAGGGATCTCTTCCAGTTAACCTTTGAGCAAATGAGAGAAAACTATAAGATAGACAAACAAGCACCCACCATGTGACACCCACGATTTTGCAAGCGTTCAAGACTACGGTATCCTTTTATTTATACTTTACATTTGGCATACTTATGAAAAACCGGTGATTTAGCAATTTTATAATGGCATCAACCTGATCCGATTATGAAAACCTGAGGTGGATAAAGGAAGTCTAGAGAGGGTCCTGAGACCCAAAAGCACTTTTTTTATCTTTTAATTGGGAACCCTCAGTTACCTACTCAATAAAGTTCAACATAGATTGTTGAATATGTACTTTTGTATGATCTCTTATATCGATCATAAACGACTTACTTATTGTAGTCCAACCAGATGTTCTGACCAAATCCACACAGCCCTGAACAACACGTTTCACACCCCACTTCAGGAGGCCAAGGCCCAGAATAAATGGCGGAACATAATCCGAAATAAGATTATGCACGGAATCACGACCCTCAGCAATGAGGAAAACGATGCGAGGAGGAAGAAGAGGGGACTATGATAAAAATAGCAACTGTATTGAATTATTTTTTATTATAATCGTCTCTTAAGTACTTTCTATATACAGCCTTGGCCAGAAGTGTTGAGCACCAATGCGATTTTCATACAAAACTGGAAAGTTTATTTCATCGTTTCCATCTTTATTTAAGTTATTTTGTCAATTAATTTAAACTAATAGGCATGTTTTGTTGAAGTTAGTAGTAACTGCATAGAATATTTGCAATATGTCGCACCGACTTAAATTTACATTTTTGGTACCTTCTGTTTTCATACATATTTTTTAAGTACCTTAAAAGTGTTATTAAGTGAAGTTTTCTATATTTATAAATAAAATATAACATTTACCGTTACCGTACATTGTTAGGATAGGGAAATAATGCTTAACATCAAAATTGTAAACAAAAAGCACCTATGTTCAACACTTCTGGCCAAGGCTGTATATCTGTGTTAACAAGTGCAAATCGGACTCGCGCATCGCGCATCGCGCATGAAGGGTTCCGTACTATTTATCTATACCGGGTGTACAATACAAATGGGTCAGTATGGAGAAGTCGGAAACTATGAGAGATAGCGAGATCTGTTCTTAGGAACCATGTCACCGATTTTGATAAAAATAAAAACTGCATTCATACATTTGAAAAAAAAAACTGTACCCAGCTCGGGAATCGAACCCGGTTGTTTTGCAAAAATAAACTTACACTTTTTCTATTTAAATATCGATTGTGTAGGTCTTAAGCTGTAAATGTCTCTAAGAAACATGATGTCTAAAATGAATAAAATGCATTGTTTTGACATAATTTAATTTATCATAGTAGGTGTTCGAAGTGACCAGTACAATATCTACATACTTACTTTAAAGTGGGCTTTTCAATTGATTGTTAGTGTTTGATTACTGTAGATAACAAAACTTCCTTAAAGATTTAATGCAATGCTAATGCCACATGATAAGGTGTATGTAACAAGTAGAGAGGTACTAAACAGCCATAGAGACAATTTTACATGCCTGAACTTGTTGAATATTGTAACGGTGGTCACTTTAAACTGTATAACTATCACGGTTCATGAGATACAGCCTGGTGACAGACGGACAGACAGACAAACAGACAGACGAACAGCGGAGTCTTAGTAATAGACTCCTGTTTCTACATTACGGAACCCTAAAATAAAAACAGTCAACGATAATACATTGTATAGAAAAATATAAAATGGAACTTACCATATCGACCACTACGCGGTAACATTTCAAATTGCGTTTTCCCATTTTTTGTTTAAAACACGCCACACATCACATCAAATTTTATTAAAGAATTGATTACATTATATGGATTAGTACAATTTAATATTCTTTTACAAAAGCAATCGAAACAATGACGTTTTTGACATATTACTTATTTTTCGTTGTAAGTTGTCAGTGCCAAAGATGTTTCAATCTGTTAAATAGTTTGAATGTGTGTCTTACTCAGTTCTAAAAATAAGTATGAACATAAATTCAAAGCATATGGTATAAGAGCCCATGGCACTGAACCTAGTTCGATAAGTCTCCCAGATGATATATATATATTTTAATTAGTCACGTCTTTAATAGGGAAACACGAAATGCATATGCTGCAATGCAAAAAAGTGGCGGCATAATAATTCAATTGAAAAAAAAAACGGTTTCTAGTACGATAAGTCTCCCAGGTTTCCTTTGTTTCTCGAAGCAGAGGAGAGTTAATACAATACGATAGTGCGGTGCTGCAAGCCCCCATGACTGGTCTTGTCAGTTGCTGCAGCATCATACGATTGTAGATGTACGCAAAAACTTTGCGCCTACTTATTGATAATAGCAACATATAATACAGTGTGTTTCTGTAATAGGAGCAATAAATAAACATAGATTCTACTCCTCAAACTACAAAACTTTGTTCAACAACTTTAGAAAAATATGTATTTGGTGGATTGTCTCTTTTTCATACAAACTAAATATTATTTTTAATGAACGTTAAAATCCGTCTAATTGACATTGCTTGTCACCCTACAGACATAGTCAATTTCGGAATACATTGCGTGTTCGAAAAAACTTTAAAGTGTCCTAAAAATCAAACCATACGTTATTTTAAAAAGTCGCTGAACAAACGTTTCCTGGTTTGAGGAGTAGAATCTACGTTTTAATTTATTGCTCCTATTACAGAAACAAACTGTATATCTATAAATTCTGTAAGTTTAGAATACCTACAAAAAACAAAACTTGTAGACATATATGTTTATGAGCAAAGGCTAAGGTTGTTCATTCTTGTGCTTATTCTGTGACTCTGCCTACATTCAGAGCCAGATTAAATTTCCCACCCCATCTTATGCCTCTGCGCTTGACAAATTAAAACTAAACTCTGCGGTGACTTGTGTATGCAAGCACTTTGCGGTCATATTTGGTTGAGGCTTTGCATTTTTTTAATCCAATCTTGAGCGGAAATGTAGTTTTCATCCTAGATTTTGTTAGTTAACATGTACAGTCCGTGAACTTTAAAAAGAACCTTCGGGAATCGGCGATGACACACGAAGGTAATATTTCTGTTCTGCATTTTCATGTGTCACTGTACATTGATACCCGACGTCTCTTCCTAAAACCCGAAGGTTCTTTTGAGAGCTCACGGACTGTATGTAAGAGTACAACAAAATAAGCTACTTCGTAATAATAATAACTAAGCACGGGCCAGTTTTTTAACGTACATAGTTTTTATAACAAAACTTAGTTGAAAGTTCAAATATTATTACACAGGCGGTTTTTTTGCCTACTTAAGCCAAAATAGCATGTGACCGTCACACAATTTTATCATCAATAAAAACAGGTTAAAGACGCCGGTTTTCTCTGTTAAAAATAATGACGTAAATCAATTATAGTATCTAAAGGAACTAGCGTAGTCGCCCTGGAAGATGTCTTGCTAAAGTATATACCTACAAATATTTTAGTGTTATCATGTTATTACATTTTCCAGCATTCGTGACTTTCTAGCTTTGTTTTCAAACCACATCCGTGTACTAATCTCATATCTCCAGCGTCTCTTTTCCCCCGCTTTTTATTATTTTGTCCCGCTTATACCAAGCCTTATTACTTATAAAAGCATATATTATTTTCCCTGACATTTAAAATGCTTGTAGCTCTAAGTTAGCACTCACGTGACGTTTTAAACGAAGCAATATTTAAAAGCCACGGCCCCGTTTATCACATAAATCTGCGGGGATGTTCTTGGTTTATTTTTCCGTGTCATAGCTCTGCCCCAGTCACGTTACGTAAAGTTAATAAAAACAGTAATTTATCCTGAAGCTTATTTTATAAAAACTGCCACCCTTTTAAGCTCGGGTACCGGTAAAATGTTAGCGTTCAACGTGAAACCTTTTTATTTCGGTATTATTCGGTTTGTTAAAAGTATAATAAACGATTTTGATCCATTAGATTTCATTGCATTAAAATAAGCCATCTAAGCTAAGAAAGTTTTATTTTGATGCATTAAATTTGTTTGAATAAAAACCGGTAACTTTTTGAGATCGTATACTAAGCACTACCATTTAGTATCGAGTAGGTAACATCATTGGTGGGTACAGTCACCGGAAATAGTAACTTCCTAAACGAAGGCTGCAAAAATATGTGACACGCTCTTATTTGTAGGCCCATATGAGCGTGTCACATATTTTTGCGGCCTTCGTGTAGGAAGATACTATTGCCGGTGACTGTACAATAAGTACATGCTCAACGTTTTCACTCCTCCTTCCTCCATTCCT
Source organism: Pammene fasciana (assembly GCA_911728535.1). NCBI lineage: Eukaryota > Metazoa > Arthropoda > Insecta > Lepidoptera > Tortricidae > Pammene > Pammene fasciana. The sequence goes on along the minus strand of OU452276.1, from coordinate 18,146,515 downwards.
TTCTCTTTTTCACATTAATTTTCTATTTCTTTTTTCCTACCTTTTTATTTCACGTTTATTCCAAAAACTCTCCTTCAGATAACGTTCAGATACAATAGTATTATTGTACACCTACTACAAGTTAAATAAAGGGAATATTACACAATACTCTGCGTAGGGGGCGGCACTAGCACAAATGAAATGAAATGAAATGAAATGAAATTTATTCTTGATAACACATCGTTATAAGTCCAATTATTATTTGCAATATTAATATTAAAATATATTTATATACGTATATGTCGTATAAATAATTTAATTTATCACATATAATCAAAACCTCCGTGCATTATTTTATTACAGGAGTAAAGGTAATTTAAAAAAATCATCATAGTCATAAAATAACTCATGCAAGAGCCATTTTTTTAGTTTAGCTTTGAACGCTGCGATGGTAGCTGCATCTCTGATATTTTGAGGCAAGCGATTGTAAACAGCTGGTCCTAAATGATAAACATATCGCTCTGATTTGGCGAGTCTGTGCTCTTCGGTGACTAGTCTTTTGTGGTGTTTGTTACTGCGGAGGTTGTAGTTTGTATTGATGCCCTTACGCTTGAATATTTTTAGGTTCGAATGTGTAAATACCGCTACTTGGTTAATGAATAGGCAGGGCAGGGGTAAGATCTGGAGATCTCGAAACAGGGCTTGTGCCGGAGCATCGACGGGCATGCCGGCCATCGCGCGTACTGCACTCTTCTGCAAAAAGAACGCTCGTTTCCAGTCGGAGGCGCGCGCCCATAGCTCAACACCGTAGGTAAGGAGTGAGTGAACTGTGGCGAAATAGCACTCTCGCGATAGAGAGGCAAATGTCAAAATTCGATGCCCTCGTTTCACGATAGACTCTCTGTAAACAAACCGCCTTAGTGCACAAATGACACATTTATTCGTTATAAATTATCTATGAAAACTTGGAAAAAACTGTTTAAGGCCAAGTATTTATTAAAAACTCTACCGATATACTCTGGCGGCAGAATATTGCAGTAATATCCCCTATTCTATTGAATAACGTTTACTGCGGATATTTTCTACTGCGCGCACTTTTACGCTCGGGTGATACTTTTTTAAGTTGTCACAAATTATTAAGTACGTGCGGGAGCTCACAAACGGAATTGTTTATATCATAAATATTAAAGACCCTAGAACTGTTTGAAGCTTTGCTGAGGGACATTTGAAACTGTTTACTTGTTTCTGCCAAAGCTATTTTTATTTAAGTACTCCTAAGTCAGCTTAACATTTATTTGCCACTTGTTCCAATTAACAACTTTCTGTGGTTCCATATACAACTAGAAGCTATACAACTTACATCTCTAGTAGTGGCTGTATAAGTTGCTGAATAAGTCGCCACTCCAGCCGTTATAAAACAGAAGTTTTAGCATACTCCGCACTCGGCCGTACTTGTGAAGTTATAATGGGTTTTGTTCAAGTAAGTTGTATTGAGAGTATCAATGCTAGAAATATGGACTACGGAAGATATATGTTACATCGGATGCTTCGTAAGGTTTTAAGGTGCATTACGTAAGAAAACTTTGAAATTGATACTTGTGCGTTATACGAACAACCTATTTTTTTATTTATATAATATATCTTATTAAAATTATACGTTATCATTTAGTTATAATTTTTCAAAAAGTAAGCTAGGTTTTTTTGTAAATTACCGTTTGTTTCTTAATAAAAGATATTTATAAAAAAGAATATATACTGGATATAAAAACTAAGTATATACACTGAATTGAATAGAGCCCTTTTTATTAGTTGTCCGTAACAGACTAGACCAGAGACTCCCAAACTGTGCGCCGCGGCGCCTTCGTGTGCCGTAGAAAGTACAGAAGGGCGCCGTAAGGCAGTCCTCCAACCATGCTATATCTATCTACTTCAAATAGCCAAGCTAGGTTAGGGCGCCGAGATAAAATTTTCAACTTGCAAGTGCGCTGCGGACTGAAAAAGATTGGGAACCCCTGGAGTAGACAAAAATTATGCCCACAATGCAGTCCCTTACTTTGACTTCTCCATCGACCACACTTTTCGGCCGAAAAGCGTTTTAGAGCACATATAGCTTCTTGTTCGTGATATCCTAATATAGCCTCACTCGTCCTTACATTTCACAATTATATTATATCATAGACCCTTACTATAGTCGTATTACATTACCATTCTGTCCTTGAATTAGAAACCAGGCACTATCAGGTAAACAAACGCTAAACATTTAAATCAAGTTAAGCCATCCTTATCATATTTACCCAGAGGCAAGATTCCACTGCAAACAAAACTTATGGTAACAAGAGCAACCCTTATACAGCTTAATGTGGTTAAGAAGTGTTTTAAGCAATAAGCCTGTGATAATAGAGGCGACGAAGCTGGAAACCGCCGACCATATTGTTGGAGCTATAACGTAATCACGGCGAAGTTTGGACTAGGACACATTGATATGCAATTAGACAACAACATGACGTATTTTTTGGACAAAAACAAATAATACCTTGGACTACAATGTCTGTACGAATCGCATGTTGCCTTAGTAGGGGAGATAATAATGCTAAATTTGCAGTCACTCGAGCTTCGTCGGGACTTAAATAGACCATTTTGAACACTACCTCGTAAAAAAAAAGTTTATGTAATGTATCGTGTCACCCACTATCAGTCGGAGTGACGATATTGGCCTGTCAGTTGTTCGGAGCTGTAAAATTTTTGTTCTAACTGACAGGCCGATATCGTCAGGTGGACTGATAGTCGGTGGGCCCCCTAATGTATACTTTTATCGATGGGGGTAGCTTTGCGGATTTGAGCTATCACTTATTCCATAGATTGTTATCTTTTCCGCCCGTCCGTGTGTCCCACAAGGCCCCGGGCCGGTCGTTAAATTTTATTTAACTTTGAAACTCGTTCAGAAGATGTGTTAAACCTCCCATCTGTTCGGCAAAACTGTTATGTTTATTCGTACAGTTATTTTCTATTTTCTCTTATTAGTTGCTGTTTCGGCTTATGGGTTTTAGTGTTATAGCCTTATTGCTCGAAGAACCCACTTATTTTGGTCACATTGCTTTTAAGTTTAATTGAGCGTTCATCCGATATCTATAAAATTATTCAGCCGAGCAGTGCCTAAGGCGCGCCCAGTGACTTAGCAAAGGCAGATTCGATATTTAAATGCTGATCTTGTTTTGTTTTTGTTACTAAGTATTAAAACTTACATGACTCAAGATGCTTTTACTCACGCTTGAGATCGTATTATAAAAGTAGCATAAATATCAACCACCATATACTATTGACGGTTCCAATTAAAAAGGTCGTATCTGTAAAGTAGCTCTTTTTGGGGACAGGTGGTCATAGCTTTTTGCAAATAAATTGTTTGGGAGCTCTGTAAAGAATATCATGACGCTAATTTGTTAAGTTGAATTACGGATTAAAGATTTCTTATACTTATCATTACATTGGTATTGTGAAGTATCGCTCATTCACTTCACTATAACAAATAAGCATTTATATAGCGAAAAAGTAGCTTTTCCACTATCCGGATATAAGATAATAATATAATTAATTATTTAAAGCACGTAAGATATTGCGACTTAGTTGAAATTGTCCCCCAGTCGAGATGGCCCCTGTGCCTTATATTTTTTTTAATGCTAAGTCAATTAAGCTTCTGTACAATAAATCAAATAGGTACTTACTGCAATATTATATTGCAAAGACGCAACAAGGTTGCCATCTTCTTTTTTTTTCCGAATATTTAATTTACTCTCTCAAAAAACTTGGCTCGTTTATTACAATAACATTAATTAGCATAAAGTTTTTGTTATAAGGTTTTTTGGAAAGAACTTTTCTGGAGAACAAGTTTTCAAAAGACTATTATGGGGTTTTAAAAATGTCTCTGATAAACTGGGGAAATTAATAAAAAAGTGATATGATTTCATATACTCCAATACTGTTTTTTTCAATAACTAGAAATATTGTGGAAGGTGATTAAGTAAGTCATACTGAACTTTTTTTATGGGAGCAACCCCGAAATTCCAAAAAAATATTTGGCCTCCCCATACAAAAATAAACAAAAACAACTGATCGGCTAAAATGTATGGAACAGCCAAATATTTTTTAGATATTTCAGAGTCGGCCCCATAGTAAAAGTTGTTTAGTATGGCCTACCAAATCACTTCGCACAATATGGCTAGTTATTGAAAAAACACCCTGTATTTTTAGAGCGCGATGGACTTTGATGCGTTGTTATCGATAATATTGCAGCCTATTAAGTATGTATATGCAAATTATACTACACTATTAATCAATTAATTGCATCTAATGGATCCAGATTTAATTAATAATCACCGCTGCACGCCTAGCACATGAGTGACGCGACAGTATCTCGCGCGCGAGATAGTCTATCCGTCCTTTTCTGACTATATCAATTAAAAAGAGACGGGTAGTCTATCTCGCGCGCGAGATACTGTCGCATCAGTCATGTGCTAGGCGTCCAGGTGTATAATTTGATTCTATATAATATATACAGTACCAACAATAATTAATGTAAAGCCGTAGCAAGTCATGTTAATATTATCATAGAGTAACTTCTATAGTAGAGCAGCACAGCCTAAGAACTTTTTGAAGCGCCCTCTGTCCGAAAGCCTCCTAAAGATACCGAAAATGTAAGAGGAAATGTCAATGTCATTCGTGTGCTACTAGTGTACTACTAGTACGCTATTTGTTACTAGGTGGAGTAGCAGTGCAGCTGACATTTTTTCTTACATTTTCGGTATCTTTAGGAGGCTTTCGGACAGAGGGCGCAATTGATTGTATTTCTAAGGCTGTGGCCGTCTATATCTATATAGTCTCTGATATTACCTACAGTCAATGTGCGGTTTAAAAGGCGATATTACTGCAAGTTTCTGCCGCCAGAGTGCAGCACTAGCACATCGTTAAACCATAGAGTTCTCAATACATACTACGCCTTAAACAGTTTTTTACAAGTTTTCATAGATGATTTATAACGAATAAATACCTATGTCATTTGTGCACCAAGGCGGTTTGTTTACAGAGGGCTATCGTGAAACGAGAGAATCAAAACGTTGACATCTGCCTTTCTATCACTCGAATATGTAAAGCTGCGTCCACATTTGTATCTTTTTGCCGATCACGATCATGCGTATCGTATCGAGCTCCCGTATCCTAAGTATGGACGCTCACTTTGAGTATGCCGTATCACTAGCATCGTGGCGTGAAAAAATGCGTCCATACTAACCGTAGCGTATCAGCGTATCGTATCGTATCGCCGTATCATTAAGTATGGACGTTCACTTTGGCATACCGTATCACTAGCATCGTGTCGTAGCATCGTATCCTAACACCGTATCATTTTTCGTGATCGTTCGTCAGTACGGAGCTTTTAGTTCCTCCACCAGGCGATTCATTACCTCGCCCAACTCGGTCCGCCGTCTTTTTTAGGGTCACACCTAGCGGAATCACAGCGGAATTGAAGAGTGACAGAGAACCAGAGGTAACGAAATTTTTATTTTCGTGTTTCACGGTAGGCCCTTGTTTGAGCTAGTGCCGTCCCCTACGCAGAGTTTTGCGCAATATCAGGGGGGTACAACTCAAAGTAAATCTGTCAAAAAATTTGAGTTTGACACGACGTATCCGATACGTTTGCATAAGTGCGAAAAAGAACTTGTCATGCGTTAAGAAGGGACAACATGATTCGTGACGTTACGTGACATTACAGAGGTCTCTCTGTATTATACTATTATTTACTTTGTGGTAATATTCCCTATTCAGGTGTTATTATTACTTAGTCACTACACGTTTCAAAGAGGTTAGACCTAAAACTATGTTAATACCTACTTGAATGTAAATGTTTGTATTTGTATAAATAAGAAGCCGGAGCGTGTGGTATTTCGGCGATTCCGGGGGACTCTGCAAAATATTAGGCTGCCTCTACATGATGGGCCATCATAGGGACGCAGCTATACAACAGAACGAGACCGCGATATCGTTAGCTCCCTCTAACGCATAGCTGCGTCCCTATGATGGCCCATCATGTAGAGGAGCCATTACACCGTAGACAAGTGGCGCGACAGAAAACCGCGGTGTTGCCAAAATTGTATGTACCTGTACCATTATTATGTAGGTAGGTAACTATTCTTGTTTTAAGGTATTTTTCACTTCTCATGCTCTTAAAATGTTACTTTTTACTTCTCATGCTCGTAAAGTTTCACTTTATGCTGGGTATAGGCGGACTAAAACTCAATTTTATGCACAAGTGCATAAAAAAATGCCATTGTCAAAATAGCCTTAGAAGAAGTCAATTTTTTATGCACTTGTGCATAAAATTGAGTTTTAGTCCGCCTATACCCAGCATAAAGTGAAACTTCTTATGAAATAAATTCCTATTCTTTTTATTTCCTCACAATCGAAGTAAAAAGTAGAGTGTATAACTCGTCCATAAAACCCATTTTACGCTCGTACTTTATATCCATCCTCGCTCGCAAGCTCGCTCGTATGGATAAACGCCTCGCGTAAAATGGTGCGTTTTATGCACTTGTTGTACAATCTACTATTAGTCTCTGCAGATCGCGACTAAAACTCTTTATTGATCTCTAGGGACTAAAACATTTTTTTTTATTTACTTTGGAAACCCCTAAACAGCCACTCACGGTGTTTATGAATGGACGATTACCGCCCTTTTTAGTGATTGTGCATAGACAATTTTGGACCACGCTAACCTCAAAATGACAACTGTGCGAAAATATTAAACAAACTCGATTTAAAAAAAAATACAAAAAAAAACATAAACTGTTGAACTTATTGATAATTTAAATTTTTGCCATTATAAATATTGAGATTTTGTGTAGAACGTTATTTTTTCCTCGCATTCAAAGTGAAAAGTAGAGTGTTTAACGCGAGACTAAACAACCATCATGACCCTCGAACTATATCCACCCTCGCTACGCTCGGGTGGCTAAACATCTCGTGTCGTTATGGCTTGTTTTAGTCCCTTGTCGAACAATCTACTATTTATCTCTAGTCCCCTACTTGCTAATAATTACTTTTCATTTCATATTATGAGTATGGTGAGGTAAATATAAAATTTCTAGTAATTAAATGAGAAAGGCTATTCGAGTTTCGTATATTTGTATTATTTGCATGTGACGCAAACCGGTAATATTGTAATGGAAATTCCCGGTGAACCGGTATCATCCGCAATTCTTACACAATAGATTTACTTAAAGGTTGCCTTCCCTATTCGTAAGGTCACGATCGCAAAAAACGTGAGTGAGAATGCAAAAAAATAACGAAATAGGCTAAAAATAAGGCCCATCAGTGAGCCCGCGGGACGTGACCTTTGCCTCCACCTGGGCACTTGACCGACGTATAACATATAGACGGGCCGATAATATATTTTGTGCTAAATAAAGGCCCGCCATCTTCTTGGCCGTTACCTTGCGGAAGGTATGCCCACGAAAATGGCGAGATTAAAATAAATATGGGTATTATATTCATTTCTGATTAATTGTGAATCCAATTTATCTAGTTTCTTAAACTTCACATCACGACACACGACAGATTGCAGTTCACTAGTTCACGTTTGTTAGTGCAAAAAAAATGCAGACAGAAAATGTTAAATGTAAGTGAAATCTTACCTTAAATGTAGGAATGTAAAATCTGGTTTCGGGCTCAAACTCCGCCTCTTACCAATGTTTATGGAAATTACGTACGAAATATATATTTTTTTATACCAGTCGCATCACTGTAAAGATTAGCCAGCTCCGCTTTAGGCCAGCATAGCCATACCCTTATCGTGCATGAGAGGAGACATGTGTCCAGCATTGGGACGTAATGTTAAAAATAAAATATCGATAATGAATTTTAAAAAAATGGTGGTAGCCCACTGATCCCGGTTCTGATCTAAATCCAGAAGTAACCCGTAACCATCCGAATGTCGTCTACCCATCGAGCTAACGGACGCCAGGGGTTTCTTTCATCTAATAAGTGGCCACCACGTTGTCAACATTTTAGTCCACTTGCCATCACTCTGCCTGGCAACACTTACGACAAAAAAGTTTATACATGAATTATTGTTTCAAAACGCAGTTTTAGGGGCCCCACGGCGCGAAGTGGCCGGCGCTCCCTGGGGACTCCTGCGACATCGAGCTCTAAGCACTGGATTTAGGCCTCCAAGATCCCCGTAACATATGGAGCGAGGAATATCGACTTCGGCTGAAAGCACCAAAGTAGGTACAATGGACAAAAACTATTTCTAAGATCCACTCGTAATATAAGGTATATAATAGGTTAGGTAGGTTATATTAGTTTAGTTTGCACATATGTTATTTTGCAAGGACTATGGGTATAGACCCAGTATATCTAATGCAAATATTAGTATGAATCTAAGAGAGAGCTAGGTATACACGCACAGATATTCCCGCCGGATTTGTCCGGCGGATATGTCCGGCGGATATGCAGACAAATCCGTGTCCCAACTCGCGCCATATTGCCATATATAATTCTAATTTATGTGTAATATTTATTTGTAAAATGTATGCCATTGCCACATAACGTACCAAGTATTTTTTTTACATACTATTTAGGTTTAAAACAAAATTCTCATTTCACAGTCAGTTAACTTACCAAATTAATATAAACTTATTATAAATTAGGCTTGTACCGATAACTAACCTTCGAAAAAATACGTGTCAAAGTTAATTGACTTACCTAAGTATGTAATATTTGAATTTTAAATCATTCGTGTTCAAAATTATTTATTACGAAAAGTAATTCCTAAAATAAATATAAACTAAAGGTAAGTATCACGAGTTACTCGACCGGTAATACGAAAAAATCCTCTCGACAAAGCATCTAAAACAAAACTACATTTACAACATAAATAAGACTTTTGCCCTCCGAACACGGCGACAAGGCTAGATTGCTTCAACGGGACAATGCTGAAACCGTGTCTGACAATGGTCTAAGAGCTGGCCACGTCAGATATGACACAATAATGAGAGTAATGTAACCAGTCCAGTCAGATTGCGTAACCATCCTTATTGCTAGAGCCGGGCATCTGGCAGCTTTTAAAGACAGACCAACAAAGTTTTTAAGTTGGAAAAAAGTAATACCGAAATAGGTACGACTGCTGAAGTTGTGTCATTAATAGAGAACAAGGCCTATATTTTAACATTAGAATAAAAAACATTGTGTATTATTGCGAAAACAAACAGTAGGCGAGTAACCAAAAATTACATTATACATCATTTGGCACTACTTCCCCCAACCGAAACTTTTGGATATGATATAATCTAATTAATTACATAATTTTTCATAATATTGGGTCAAACTCAGAACTCAAGGATTTGTTTTCTTCAAGTTATTTGCATTCTTTAACCTCCACCACTTTACAGCTGCCAGATGTCCGGATCTAAAAATAAGCATAGTGTATTTAGAGGGGTTTTGTTGCTCTCATTATTGTGTCATATCTGACGTGGCCAGCTCTCCGTCTACAATGAAATGCTACCACGGAATATTTAACGTCACTTATAGGTACTTCCTCTCATTCACCTTAACCGTATAACTTTAAGGTCCAATATCGTACGTGTTTTCTGCCAAGTTTATGTGTGGAAATAAATACGTCAGACGCAGATGTGTAAGTTAGTTTTTGCTGCACAAAGCTTTTCCCGTCAGTTGGGAAAGGTTTTCAAGTAGTTCCGAGTCAGTGTGAACGAGACAAACTTATGGGATTAACTTAGTTTAATATATGGTTTAGTTTAGATTCGCTACGTTGGTTAGACGTCATTTGGAAGGTTGCGGGTCACTTCTGGATGAAATTGGCACAGGACTGGGACAAGTGGCTTATATGAAGAGAGGCCTGTGCTCAGCAGTGGACGATAAAGGGCTCATATGATTATGATGATTTAGTTTACTATAACCTAATGCTTTTCGATGTTTGAATGTCCACAAATACATTTTAAATTTATTTAAAATACCTTAACGTCGTTTACTTAACCCCGATTAGTTAGACGATCTTGTTCTTAATGAATCAGTTATTTTTATATTATTACAATTATTTCCGTTATAACTGAGGATACTATAGGTAGGTACATTTTCAAAGAGCCTCTAGGTAATAATATGTAAAACGTAGCTAGTTACCTTTGTACTATGTGTTTTAGTCGCGCCGCTGCGCACATTTATGCCAGCGGTCTATAATTTTGGGCTCGTTAGTTATAGATCTATACATACATACATACAATCACGCCTATTTCTCAAAAGGGGTAGGCAGAGATCACGGATTTCCATTTGCTACAATCAATGTAGCAAAACGGCTCTCCGTGAGTCGCTTTCTTATAGATCTATGCTGAATATATAGATATAAGGCGTTAAAGAGAATTAGGATTGATCAGCATAACTTTCTAAACATGATTTTTGTTACAGTCTCGACGATCTGGACGAAACACGAATAAATACCAAATAATTTTAAACAAAAAAAGAACCGACTTCACTTAGGATCCGCTATTCCAAGAGGAAGTGGCCGAGTTGCTGTAAAAAATAGTGAAATCACTATAGGTGTGCCTATAATAGTTGAAGATATCCCTCGATTTCTCCAGGATCCCATCATCAGATCCCGACTTGGTGACAATGGGACCATCTAGGGGTTATACCTGTTCGATTCAAAAAAAAATTTTGAAAATCGGTTCACGATTCACGGAGATATGGAGTAACATACATACAAAAAAAAAAAAAAAATGATAAAAAAAAAAAATTCAGTCGAATTGAGAACCTCCTCCTTTTTTGAAGTCGGTTAAAAAAAATGGTAATTTTTTAAATTTTATTTTTATGTATATTAAATGTGAGCGTAGGCGCACAGGTCAGAAATGGCTTAAAATAAACTTCCGGGGATCGTCATTAGTCATTACCAGTAAATGACAACGATTCAATAAGAGAATATATTTAGGGGTAAAAATATAAAATAATTATAAAAACAATTATTTCTATTTCAAATTAAAAAGCATGGTCACTCTAGTTTCTTTTATTACACAGATAATGTTTCATGAAAACAACAACTTTGTAGCGCTTTTGTTCAGTTCAGTTATCAAAATACCTACTTTGCTGTGTACTGAACGTAGAAACCATTTAGTGCGACACTAAAACTAGGCTGCGGAGTGAGGCTTAAGTCACAGGCTACTAGAGTATTGTGTTGGATGTGTAGGGTAGTTAAATACTTGGTTTTCATGCAAGGTACCTATATATTGTAATGCACGGTAGGGAATGTATATAGTGCATGCAAGGTAGGGATGTGCAATTTTGTCGAGTCTAGCTCAAGAAAGTTTAACTTGTGACTTATGAATGCCTAATATACTTTGGCAGACTGAATCAATAAGAAAAATCAATTAGGAGTAAATTTAAAAAAAAATTACAAAAACAATAATTTTTATTTCAAAAATGTTCAAGTTAAAAAGCATGGCCAGTCTAGTTTCTTTCATTACACAGATAATGTTTCATGAAAACAACAACTTTGTAGTGCCTTTGTTCAGTTATCAAAATACCTACTTTGCTGTGTACTGAACATAGAATTTTCAAGTTAAAAAGCATGGCCAGTTTAGTTTCTTTCATTACACAGATAATGTTTCATGAAAACAACAACTTTGTAGTGCCTTTGTTCAGTTATCAAAATACCTACTTTGCTGTGTACTGAACATAGAAACCATTTATAATCGGAAGTGTCGTATCGGACCCGGATCATGACACCGTGAATCATCCTTTACGGTTCTATTGGGTAGAACCATTCTTTTAAAGTTGCTATGTTGACTTGCTAAAGTAAGCCTATGTGGTAAGCGTCACAACACGTTCGGTGGCCCGTGCAGCAGCGTTGCGTCGAGATTTGAAGGGATTTGACACTTTCGCTGCCAGGTACAGTCGACCAAAAGTGTGGTCTACCAACCTACGGTTGACGTTTGAACGTCATGAGACAGCAAGGTCGTGCATGTTTTAAACTCCGTTAGAAATGTCAACCTTAGCGATCGTTAGATCTCGCAGAAACTTTTGTCAAAACTGGTAGATCACTTTCTTGGTCGACTGTACACGCTAGGTGAGTACAATTTGTATAGGATTTAGGGAGCTTGGCACTCAAAGCAGCGAAACTGAGACCACTTCCAATACGTTTGCAGTTGTTTACCCGTTTTACTTAGTAACGGCATAACTAGTAGCCAGTGGTAATAGCTCTGACTATAACTTTGCAGTGAAACAATTACTTGCTGCATAATACGTATAATTTTTCACTTCGCAAATAATTAACAAAAAGTTCAAGTATTTGTGAAATGAAAAATTATACGTATTATGCAGCAAGTAATTGTTTCACTGCAAAGTGGCGTCCCAGCTGTTCCTGCTACGATGTGTGTTTTTAAATGACGAATATTTTGTTTGTAAGTTATGGGTGCGTTGTCTATTTATCTAAGTATTTTATAAGTATGTATCTCGTTGTCTTTTCCCTAGCGTTGCAGTTTCGCTTAGTTTTGGGCTAAGTTAATATGGTAATTTTTTTTTTAAATAAATCAGTACTATAAAAAACAACAGCACCCTAGTACAGTCTAAGCTAAGCAGTAGACAGACGGACAAACAAAAAAGCCATGATGAACCTTTTGGAGCATAAAGCTCTATACCTGGAGGAGCCATCGCCTCATCTTTCCAAACAAAAAAGTCTGCCATAATCTGAGGGGGGCGAGGTAGCATACGTATGGCGTTTTCAATTTAAAGGTACATCATTGTCGGTTGTTAATAAAGTTTATTTCTAAATGAATTTTTATAGCAGCATCGCCTTATTGATAAAGGACAATGATGTACCTTTCACTTGAAAATATCACGCATATTTGACAGTAAGTCACGACACTAAATGGAGCAACAAATAGTTGATTTTACATATGTTGAAATATGGTATGGTATGAATAATGATATTGGATGCAGTCTTTGCAAATGTCAAACAAAAAAGCCAAGGATCATTTTTGCTTGTATTTTCAAACAAAATATAGAAGGCAGTAATCCTTAGGGGCGTTAAATATGCATAAGTGTCAAACGTCAAAATAGTTACTGCCCGTCAGAAAATAAACGATTATCTTTGAATCGATTCAGTAAACGACGCTGGATTTTCGATATGGATTATTTTTTTAATCATAATAGTAATGATAAAAAAAGTAAAACTATAATTACATGTGAAATTATATTTCATATTTTTGTAAACTAGACATAATAGAACATTTTTTACACCTAAAAACAATACATAAAGGCATTTTCACGGAGCTCTTTACTCACTGAAAACGATGAACTGAATGCGTGTAATCGATTTTTGAAATAGTTTTTATAAACCTATTAGATTTTCCTGCTAATAATGTTGACAGAGGGGAAATGTACCTAAGCTTACTCCAGGTATAGAGCTTTATGTTTTGGAGTCAAAGTCTACCTTTTGTACCACAGATAAAACTTGGCGCTTCGCATAAAATGTAGTCGTTTTACTGCCGTTCTCGCTAAACTTGTAAATATAACGACCGCCGAACGCCTTACACTGAACGATTCACCTTTATTATTGCAGATAACATTCACTACTTTTAGTTGTCCGTAAAATAAATAAAAATAAGGTAGTAGGTGCCTACCAACGTATTGGGAATGTGCTTGAACTTAGAAATGGACCAAGAAGTTTCCAAAGTTGAGAACTTTTCCATACGGAAAATTTTAGAATTTTAAGAACAATAAAAATTATTGAGAAAATCGCTGTACACCGCCGTTATCAATAATTTTAACTGACTGTATCATAAATCATAAAACCATATAAAAATAATATCAATAATGCATTTTTTGATAATTCCCATAGGGAATGTTCTAATTGGAAATTTAATTTAAATTCTCGTGTATATTTCCGGAAATTTTCGAGAATGTTACTGAATTTTCGAGAAGGTTCTGCAACTTGTACACTGCTACTTGAGCTGCAGGGGCTAGATGAGCCCCCTGTTTGTATATTAAATTACGAGTTAAGTATATAGACAGGTCAGTCAGGGTATGAAAAGGCTAATAGGCATGTACTACAAATACTGATCTTAAGGAACTTTCAATAGGTATGACAGTAAATAAACAATGATAGTGGATAGTTGTAAAATACAAATCCAATGAAAAGAAGCAGTGGGATAAAAAAATAGGCTATAAAAAGATTTATGGTATATTTATACAGCCTTCTGACAGACAGACAAAAACGACTTTTAGAATAAGCAAACGATAAAATTGCTTCTTTACATTTAATTTTCAACGTTGGCAACAGCAAAACAAAGGCATATAACGGGACACACTGTATTTCATTCATTTAAGCGAATAGGTTGAAAACGATTCCGACCACGAACCATTAAAATAGGAGGACTGACAATCTCAATACACAATCACATTGCTCCATAGATCAGGCGTATTGGCGCTATCTACGATGTCACTAAAGAGCTGGGTCTAAGTTCGATCGCTAGTTGTTCAGCGCTTTGACCTGTGGAAAACGACAGCGCTGCCAAACCCGAGCCGGAAGCGGAGATCCAAGCGCCCAATAAAATAGATATAAAACCTGCAGCGTTAGTGACGCCATCTAGCAACAGCCTGAAATATAAATGAGCGTAATTTTGTTTATACGTTGTCAGTCCCATTGTTTTTTCGTCCATGAGTCCGGCTAAGCCACAAAACATAGTATACAAACTCTGGCGGCACTCCAAATGTATGAGAAAATACTATTGACAATACACAAAGTTGCTTCCATAAAACAAGCAGCATAACACCCCGTTTTAGCAGTACAAGTGTTTTTGCCGTTTGATAAACTGCTAACTAACAATTTAAAATAATAATCTACTTAGTATCATTGTACAAAAGCGGAGTCTCCGGTGGCAAAGCAAAGTTTGTTTTGAGAGCTTGCAGTGAAGGGGCGGCCCGCAAAGTTGTAGAGTTTATGCTTTCAATTGGTACATTGTTTACCATCAACATCTCTACTTTGTTGGTATAATTGAAGGCCGATTATAATCGCCGCAACTTTATTAATGTTAATTGAGGAGATGAGGACATTAAGTTACTTGATTTCACTTAGCTATCGCACAGAAACAGTTGCATTTAGGAGACAAGCTGTTTGTTAGTTTGTGTGTTTTTGCTAACAAAAGAATGTTTCATTAATAGCTAGGGATACATGCACAGATCTGCCCGCCGGATTTTTCTGCGGACAGATCTGAATAGCACCATACAAACCTGGCGGGCACATCTGCGCGTGTCATCATCATCATCTCAGCCATAAGACGTCCACTGCTGAACAGAGGCCTCCCCTTTAAGGGGGGGTTTGCAATACGCGCCACGCTTGGCAGGCGGGTTGGCGCTCGCAGTTTTTTTTTTTTTTATTGTTTGTAGAATTTCGGAAGATGCTGCTGCCCATCTCCCGGTATATCTGCGCGTGTATCCCTAGCTAATGTGTGAACAGGCCCTAAGGATCGGGAGAACTAGTCACTTCGGAACTACGAACTTACTTATCGACTGGACCCAATATGTTGGAACTTGTTAGAGGCTTAATACGTGGCCATTTGTACACTTAAGGGGGTGGCAGGCGCTAAATTCCAACCGTATCTTTTTCCGCGCGAGTGAAAGAGAAACACTGCGTTACGATTAGTGTGGGACCTCATTGCAAATTTTACAAAATGATGAATTAAAAAAACTACGCATTCATTGAGAAACATAAAACGATAAAGTTTCAGCTCAATAAGACACCGGGAAGTGGTTGAAATTTAACTTACAAGATTTGATGCGTATAATAACACAAACAAATATTCGGGGTCAATCTGAATAAAACTGTGTAAAAATAGTTTTTGACAAAAAAAAATATTTTGTTTTGTAACAAATGTATAAGCTCGCACTAAACTTTAATAAACGTGTGCCATTTAGCTGACTAATAAGCCTAGGGTTAGACGCACAGATCTGCCCGCCGGATTTGTCCGGCGGATATGCCCGGCGGGTAGATCCGTCCATGTATTGCGCGAATTGGACACGGATTTGTGTGGACAGATCTGTGCGTAGCTAATGACGCTAGGCGATATGTTATCTACTCGTAATATGTTACGTTACGTGTCGCCAGTGTGCACTACGCTTTTTCAACAGGCGGCCCGTGTGCGGATTAATCTAGTCAAAAGTGAGTTTTGCACATCTGCTCGTCAATCGACTAATTTGGTAGGATTACCTTGTTTTTTTTTCGACGCGGGTCTTCAACTTTTTTTGCACGTGTTTTAACTTTTTTGCCTACGATAATGATAACCACTTCCTGGTGTCTGATTGAGCTGATGGTATACTTCTGTAGTTTACATGACAATTGCTACTAGGTATAGTCATTCGAAAACCCGTACTATTTTTTATAATATTTAAATAAAAAATAAATTAAAAAATTAAAAAAACCCGCCTGCGTAAAATACTAAAAGGCCGTAAACAAGGCCAATATACACTGAGATGCAAGACAAAAACGAACATTTCCGAGAAAATACGAAAGGAAAGGATTATTCACTACATCTGTACTAATTTGTTATGTAGTATTGAAAAGCATAAGATACATATTAAATTCTAATGTGGAACATAGCGACATTAAACAGTCGGGACCCATTTGAAATCTAGATTGGCGCAAACCTTCACTAAAATGGGTCCCGACTGTTTAATGTCGCTATGTTCCACATTAGAATTTAATATGTATCTTATGCTTTTCAATACTACATAACAAATTAGTACAGATGTAGTGAATAATCCTTTCAACTATAAAACTTTCGTGAGACTCTAACATATTAAAAATATTTATAACGGGTTACTCACGTAATTTTTGTCGAGCAAAAATCGACAAAAATTACGTGAGTAACCCGTTATAAATATTTTTAATAATCCTTTCCTTTCGTATTTTCTCGGAAATGTTCGTTTTTGTCTTGCATCTCAGTGTATATTGGCCTTGTTTACGGCCTTTTAGTATTTTACGCAGGCGGGTTTTTTTAATTTTTTAATTTATTTTTGTTATAACTAAATACCTAATAAAATGGAATTTTAAGTAAGATGGTTGCTAAACAAATTTTAAATTATAATAATTCTTAAACGGTCATTCAAAATCAAAAATGATGAATGAGACCTCATAATACTTTTCAAAGTTCTAAACAATGATACCCTACTCGGCATAGTACGTCAATTTTCATTTTTAAATTTTTTACAATATGACGTCTGACCGCCGTCATATTGAATTTGGATTGCTATTTTGTCTTTAGTGACACTCGCGCAATCAAGACGAATCGATTGACGTACGAATCATCTAAATCGGCCCACTCGTTTTGCTTCTAGAGTGCCACAAAGGAACAAACATACACATATAGACTGTTAAACACTATCCCCTCTTTTGCATCGCGCAGTCGGGGAAAAAAAACAAATATTAACGAAGTGAAAATAATCCACAATGTAACCTAATATTTATTTATTTATTTTATTTTATTATTCAAATAAGTTACACAGCATTACAGTTATACAACCAAGGCACTGTGTACTACAAGCAATTGACATTACAGAAATACTTAAAATACTTAAAACTAGTTGGATTTAGGCGACGTAACTGCGTGGCTCCGTTGCGTCGTCTACTATATTAATTTAAATAATAATCTTCCTACTCTTCCTATATATCATAATTGCATTATCTAATCTATTCCAACATTTTCTCTTAATTTTAATGTTAGCAATTGTATTTAACCCATTTACTTCAAAATGTGTTTAGAAATCATTTAACCAAAACCGTGAAACGAAACCACGTTTCCGACTTAGCCTAATTGGGCCGAAAATGAAGCAAACCAAAGTTCGGGAAGGGTTAATGGCTCAACTTTGCCGCAAACGAGTCCAGTACACACGTGAATAATGATTCCGCGTAAATTTCGCAGAACGTCTGCGTACAAATGCTTAAAACTATTCCGTGGCCTCAAAATTCTAAAGTTATAGTTGTTCTGCTAGTTTATGAGCTTGTTGCAAGCGCTTATTCGCCGCAAGTGCTATGAAAAAATCTCCAGAGTTGATTCTTTACGATTTATCTACGAAACAGGAGGTCCCAGGAATCATGGTACTTGTGTGTTTATCACGAATATTTTGTTCATGAGTTATGGGTGCTTTCTACGTATCTAAGTGTATATTTATCTTTATAAGTACTAGGTATATAGCCGCCTAGTACTTACTCATAGTACAGTCGACGTCAAAGATATGTTAACACTTTTGCACCTTATTACAAAGGTGTAAGGTGAAAAAGTGTAAACATATTTTTGACGTCGACTGTACTGTACGTACTTGTTGATATATTTGGTTCGACGTCGATTGTACAAGCTTTGCTTGATTTGGAACTAGGTTAATTTGTGTAAGATAGTAGTAGTACCTAGTAGTAGTAGTAAAACACTTTATTGCACAAAACAAGTACATGAACATTAAGAACTAAGGTAAATGTGTACAAAGATTGACCCCAAATATTTATTTATAAAATCTATGACTCTACACATTAATTCAAAATAAGGATAAAGATTTAAGAATCCTTTGGGGGTGTCCTATAGGCCTATTAAGGCAGCAGGTTATCACGTGATATCGTGATGTAAAAGACAGTAGTCACCAAACTGTCATTTGATATCATGCTATCGCATGACAACCTACTGCCATTATAGACCGAGCACGTACCAAAAGTGCGCTTGCCCTGATATGTACAGTCGCCATCAAATATATCTGAGCGGCCCGAGTACTCAAAAATATCTGATCAAGCACTTATCGCCTTGCAAATAGAGGCGTTGTTCAGATATTTGTGACCACCTTGGCCGCTCCGATATATCTGATGGCGACTGTACAGAAGCTGCTGCTAGTCGAACAGTTAATTTTTCATTTGCCAGGCTAGAGCCGTAGCTATATTTATATTATATTTTAGGGTTCATTCGAAATATCGTTTGTTCGACGAGTTTGGTAGATTTTTTGTTTTGTTAATATTCTCTGATTTTGGTAGATTTTTATTGTTAATATTCTCTGAACCTCCTCCAAAAGACCAAACTATATCAAAAACCAGTTGATTTTATTGTACAGTTGTGCAATATTCCAGGTTGTTTTTCCCTTTGTGAGTAGCAGATTTTTAACTACAAACACAGGTAAAAACAAAACGCAATATCACTGCCAACAATATTTTTTTGCAGAATTGAGAGAAAGTGAAATGGAATGAATGGAGTACCTCATTTTATTTTAATCAAAGCTCACGTACCTAAAATAGTACACATAGGTTGTAAGATTTGTGCATTTTGGCAGCCAATGTCTGCCTGTCAGTTAAAAAAAACCATTCTGTGAAATGGCCAATAATTTCATGAAATGGGCTAGGTTAGGTTTGGTCATATCATAAGGGGATACATTTTATAATCTTTCCACGACTTCTGCATCCATACAAGAAAATACGAGGCGAATGCGATCGTTTAAAAAAATCTCAATCTGTTATTCGTGTGCATCTGCGTTTTACTTATGCTATGCACTTAGTAGTAGTCCTAGCAGTAGTTGTAGTCTATTACGTAAACCACCGGTTACAAATTACGGTTAAAAAGTGAGAATTTTCAAAACTACGCATTTAATTACTGAACTGAACCCACATAATAACGTCATCACTCAAAACTGGCACAGAAAACGGGATCCTAATACAAAACCATTTACCAAAGCGAGCCACACGAATGCTAACTATCATTATCTAAGCAGGTATAAGTGTAATGCATTTAATGCATTTTGGTAACCATATTACCAGCTGGGGATCTTTAAATTTTCCATTTCGTCTACCCTACTGGGACAAAACTATTTTAACAGGAAATTAGTCTTTCCTGGCTGAGCGTTTCTCTCGGAACCGTAGCCGTGTAACGCTATATTTAATGTAAAAAAATATCGCACAAGTGCATTATAAATTTTTAAGGCACTTTTCAACTCAGTTAATGCGAACAATGGAATGTCACCCACGGGACCTTTGGGGTTTATTACGTTAAAACTCGGTAATGAGCCTCTCGTTGCCTGAGTTTCGTGATCGCCCCCTGTGGATTTTGGAAATTTGACGGCATTTTAAAAGAATTAAAGAGAATGAATGATTAGATTTTTTAATAATTTTTTGGCGATGATTGCTTTTTAGAGAATCAAAAGCTTTTTTTTAAAATTTTAAAATAAATTAAGCAAGAAATAACTAAAACACGCTCGTACTCCGCTGTGTGTTCTAATATCTATTTCTTTAAGTATCAAAATGATACACTAGTAGCTTTGCGACTTTCAACCATAAGGATTCACACACAGATCTGCCTGACGAATCTGTCTGGCGGATGTACCTGGCGGGAAGATCCGTCATTGTATAACTGAATTACATGTCACAACGTAACATGACGTTGCATCGCATAATTGGTGTTTAGGCCCTAAGTAAACCCTAAGTAAGAACAATATGCATGTCGTCTTAATTTCGGAGCTCGTTTTAAATTTTAAGTAAATTTGATACTCCACATATTTAATGTTCTTATACAGTTTCCCCTGGGTGACACAAAATTGTCTAGCTTCATGCTTCGACCTATTTTCCAAGTCTTAAATAACGTTAAAGTGTAATTTGAGTCTCCTCTGAGACATGGTTAGACCAGACCTTAGCGTATCCCGGCGAAAATACAGAGTGTAACAAAAATACTGGTGATCCGTTTAAGGACATAATTGGTATCTTATTTGTCCGACGGATATGCATGGCGGACAGATCCGTCCGTGTATGGCGCTATTTAGATGTGTCCGCAGACAAATCCACGTCCAATTCACGCCATACACGTACGGATCTATCCGCCGGGCATATCCGTCGGACAAATCCGGCGGACACATCTGTGCGTGTAACCCTAGCTAATGTCTTTAAGCCTTTGCTTGTGCCATTTTGTTTTGAATGTGCCAATCAAAGAGTGCCGACTATAGAGCTATACATTCATTCAATGTTTACTCTTCCAATTCAACTCAGTATAATTTTCACGTCTCTTTGTAAACTCTTAAGAAAATTGTTTAATTAAAGTAATGGAATTACAAGTAGAACTTTGTTTATTAAAACAGTTTGATAACTACGAGACGGTTAAAGGCAGAACTTTAACCCTTTGAATGTAAGTTTTGAGTTTGTTATTAGATTCTAGAGTGATTAATATTGTAAGAATTTATTGATATAATTTTTGGAAACGACGTATTATGCTAGGAAAAGAAAAAAAACTGTGAAAACATGAATAAGTATATAAACCAAGCCATTTCTTTAAGAAACTAAAATGAAAAACATTGTCACAAGGCCAAGCCGAACAAAATAAGCAGGGCACTACATATGGTACAGTCATTTTATTTTCACTTGTATGGGAAAAATGACAAATTTGGAAATAATTCATAATAGCAGAAGTATTTAGTTGTATGGCTTAAAAGTCATGTTAATCATTGCGTAGACAGAAAATCCTACAAAAATTTAAACATGAAAAAATCCTCATTTAATCAGTTTCTAAAAAAAATGCCTAAATAAATATATAAATATTTTATTATTTATTATAGTTCCATAAGACACGTTATTTATGGATGATGGAAAATCAGACAAAAAAGAAACCCTTCATATATATTTTGTTGAATATTTACATCCCGATGGAAAGTTGTAGGATTTTTCGTTCAGTCATCTTAGAATGACATTTTAAAACTATATAAACAAAAAATCGCTATTATAAATTAATGTTTGAAAAAACGTATCTTTACTGGAGTATAAGATATCTCGTCAATTAAAAAGAAATTGGCACTTTTTGACCCCCTTCCGCCCCTACGTAAGAGAAAAAGTCTTCCTCTTGTAAGTAGAAGTGGTGCATGGTCAATCCCCCCTCCCCTAAATTGTCACACGTACGTAATGAAAAAAAAATGTATATATCGGAATATTTCATATAAAACTTTTACAAAATCACATAGATTTACAAGATCAGACAGAATCATGACTGATCTGTGAGAGAGCACAATTAACTAAATAAAACATGGACTGACAATGTCTATAAGAAATCAGGTGCCGCAGCGCCATTTATTAAATTGAACTGAGACACGTTCGAATTATATTATTTAGTGGGGTGGGGATTTGTTTATTTTAGAGCTAAATGCAATTTATATTAACTTCTAGTTATATCCGCTGAATAGGTTCCCTATTCCGAGCATATGGTAATTCAATTACCTTTCGACTATCTGCCCCTGGCAATGGCATATTTCCTGGCCTCGTAGATTTCAGACCACAGACCTATATCTAGTTCATCTAGTAGACGTTGCAAGTGTCGCGACCTATCCCGAATAGATTATGACGCAAAAACTTGCCTATAGTTAGGTAAACATTTTCTCATTGGTTCCATAATTAAAAGAGATGTTTAAAGTTAGTAAAACTAACTTTGCTGCGGGGTAATTTTTGGGATTAGAGTGCCAATCCGGCCATAAAAAACAAATGCGGTATTTTTTAACTCATGGCTTTAAACTCATATCGTAGCTGAACATATTCAACAGTATCGGGGTCGTATCCTAAGTTTAAAACACCTTTAGAAACGATCCAAGTTCAATAATAGGTACCTCCAATGCATTATCTAGGCAATACAGCTAGAGCCTAACCGTCAGAATCGGAAATATCAGAGTTTGATAAATATTCCGATCCAACTCTAATACATCTTCAATATTAGTTTATTGTTTGTTGTGTGTTGGAGTTGATGTTTGCGATGGTTTGTGTTTTTAATGTGTTTTAAAATCAGAATACGGCACTCGCTAGTAACATTTGCATTACATTCTCAAGGATGAAGGTACGGAAAACGAGTCTACGTGGTCTGCTAGTATATATGTCTATGCTTCAGATAAACGTATGACTTTTGCAAGTTATGGGGGTCTACCAGTCCTCTAACTTGGCTGAGTTCGGTTTATTTTATATCCTTAGAAAGGTTTAACTAGTTGACATTTATTAAGTGGATAATTTAGCCAATATTTCAATGGATTCTAGGTGTGGGGTTTCAAATTACAATGTGTATTTCAGTTATCTAGAAATATCACAGACTATTTTTAGTAGGTCAATGGACTCCTTTCCATGATGGGAGTGAAACTAAGAGATAGAATCAGGAATACGTTTATAAAAACTAAACGGGTGGAAAACGTAGCTCTCAAAGTAAAGACACTTAAATGTAGATGGACAGGACACATTGTTAGGAATAAAGATAAATGAAGCAAAATAATTATATGGTGGTTCCCAAATGACAGATTAGGAAAAAAGACCCACCAAAGGCAAGATGGGAGGAAGAAATAGGAAAATTTGTGGAACCAGATTGGCAAAAATAAGGAATAATGCATAGGGATGGAAGAGTTCTTTACCGAACAGCATACAGACAGTTTGAACATGACATGTTTGAACATGTTATAAAAATATTTACCTAGTGATAATTTTGTATTTAATTTTATATTGTTTAATGTGTGTTAATTTTATTAGTATATAACATCAAAAACAGTTGTAGAATGTCTGAATAAAGGCTTGTTTTTTTTCTAAGCTGTCAGCACTTGTATAAACTATGCGGGTGGAATGTTCAAAATGAGCTTAACACGACATAAACTTAAATAGAAGCAATATATAAAATGTAAAAATAAATATTTTTCCTAACGAAACTGAGAAAATTAAGAACAAGTAAGACAAAATTACAATTTTTTTCTGCTAGAGCTGCTAGTGTTGCTATTCATAAATTATATAGTTTTATGTGTAGTTAAAATAAACAAATCAAAATATTGATCAGTATTCATAAATATTTCACAACACAACATGTTCATAACTATAGCTTGTCAATTGGAAGACTACTTAGTTACTTACTAGTTAGTACCGAATAAGGTATGTTCGCCCAATAAGAACCGGTTCCTAATAAGAGCCACCATTTCAAAAATCCCGCTCCTGATACTAAATTGAAATCAAGTTTCGCGCCGATGCTCCTCATTAATCAATTATTGAAGTGCATTGGCATTACTTGGGTTTTACGCCGCCATTCTGTCAGTATGCCTGTCGATGCAGTTCACGTCACGACGCGTAGGTCGTTTTGTATAATTTGTTGGTGTTATTCGATTCATTCAAGGGGTTCTGATTCGTTTTCGCAAGAACTTAAAACATGAAAAGGAAAAAGTAACATTTAGGCGTGGATTGTGAAGATAAGGTTATTGAAAGAACTATTTTTTTTGTCAAATTAGATTGGTTTGCTCCGGGATGGCGAAGTGCCTAACAAGGACCACCTCCTTGTCGCCAAATAAGGACCAGGCCTTTTTAATATCATGTTTAAAGACTTAATAAGG
Source organism: Pammene fasciana (assembly GCA_911728535.1). Classification (NCBI taxonomy): domain Eukaryota; kingdom Metazoa; phylum Arthropoda; class Insecta; order Lepidoptera; family Tortricidae; genus Pammene; species Pammene fasciana. The sequence goes on along the minus strand of OU452276.1, from coordinate 18,122,146 downwards.
ACCAAGGGCTAATGACTGAAAATGTTCCTAATTATGTTGTTTTATGCTTAAAATAGTTTCACTTAGTAAATATCAATACAATACAAAACTGTGTTTTATTAAAATACATAAATCAAGTCAATTATTCTGCGTTTAAGTTTCTGTAGACTTTTTAAGGACCAACAGTACAATTCATGTGAATTTTTAGATTAATCCATCGGGAATGACAAAAACAATTGTTACAATTAACAAAAAATATTAAATAAAAAAATTAAATTATGTAGTTTCGGAATTATCTACGGAACAGGAATGACCTTTATTGAGAACACCCATTCCTAATAAGGTCCATTTACAAGTTTTTTTAAAACAGTGTTTGTCATTAATTTACTTCGGATTCGTGATTTTTACTTAATGTCTGTACTTCTAATATAGGCAATTTGTACATTTCAAATGATTTTTAAGCTAAAATACTTCTTAAATCAGATTTATAAAGATTTACAAAAACCTGGTCCTTATTAGGCGAACTTACCTTAAATCTACTTCTTGAGTTAATTAGTGCCTAAAATGTAATGGCGCTAATTGTACAATTTGTCATCGCAAAGTTTTGCGTGGCATTCATTATAATCATCACTAATTAACGTTATTTAAGGAAATGAAGGTGAAGCATCACTTCATTAATTATAATGATGTTCTCCTTATACTAATGAAGAGCTTAGGTAATGTTAGGAGATTTTTGCTCAGTTTTTAAAAGCCCATTTGCTTATAATATGCAAGGTGTATTTTCCAAAACGCTTACTTAAGTATATATCTTATGTATTTTGCCAGATAACAAAGAAACAATGACAATTAAAATAAGATTATTTAAAACTTATAAAGATGTCATATATAACGGAAAAAAATCTAAAGAAGTATTTTTAATTCAAGGCAGTAATCTGGCAACTACACTACTACTACTACTACTGTAAATAAATAAATATAAACATTTATTAAAGAATATTTGAAAAATGGTATCTATAAACAGTCAATTACACTTGTATATTCAGATTGTTTATCAAAATTTCACTAATACACTAACTATAGCTACTTCGTTTTTTTAGACTAGAATTCCTAGGAAGGAACCCTAAAAATGACACGTGCCTATACAGTGACAATAGATCGTTTAACCCAAAGAAAGGGACGCAAGTGCGTGCCCGAACAACATTAAGACTTATCCCAGTTTCATGTTGCCATGACCCTGCAGACTCTTCCAGAGAGCCCGGAACCGGAAGTAGGGCTCAAAAAGATCGCGTGAGTAGCGGACATAGTTCAAAAAGCTATTACTAACAGTCGAACTTACGCAGTCTTCCTTTGACTATCTTCGCTATTTCTTACGTTCATGAGTTTTTAGAATGTACAGTCACCAGCAGATGAAGCGCTGGTAGCCTTCCGGTAAGACGTCCGACTTTCAATCCGGAGGTCTCGGGTTCAAACCCCGGCTCGTACCACTGAGTTTTTCGGAACTTATGTACGGAATATCATTTGATATTTAATAGTCGCTTTTCAATGAAGGAAAACATCGTAAGGAATCCGGACCTAATCCCAAAAAAAAGGCCTAGTTTCCCCTCTAAGTTGGAAGGTCTGCTGGCAGTCGCTTTCGTAAAAACTAGTGTCTATGCCAATCCATGGGATTAAATTGTCAAGCGGACCCCAAGCCGGGATAAACGCTAGGAAGAAGACAGTCAGCCGCAGATGAAGTGTTCAAAAATTTTCTTCGTGCAACTTTATTGTTAAGTAAAAACAAGCAAAGATCCCGACGAATTGAGAACCTCCTACATCGAAATCTTGAAGAGCGTGTGAAGGCTATTCTGAAAACATTACCCACTTAAGTGTAGGTCTATATTGTGTTTCTTGGTACTAAATATCCCATAACAGATTAACATTAATTTGTTAGAAAACATAAATATTCTCAGCTACAATTATAATTTATTGTTAACTAGCTGTACCCGCGCGGCTTCGCCCGCGTGCATTGCAGTAGGCTCTGTCACTTTTCGTTACACTCATCCCTCAACAGTCCACTGCTAAACGCTTTCTACATAATATATCAAATTTCATAAAGTCAGTTATAACTTCGACATCCCAAAAGATCGACCGAAAGCGTCTACGGCAGAGAACCATGTGAGCGGGAAGATCTGAAGAGCTAAAAGCAGAGCTCTCTCTGTAGAGTCGAACGTCCGAAGCATCTCAGTAGAAAATGCAGCAGGAGGTCAGAGATCGAACACAAATTAATGACTAAGTCTTAAAAGTAAACCGGAGGGCGGAAAGACCAATGTAAGGAGCTATCGAACACAACTTGATGTTAAAGTGTACGCGAAATGGCCCCCGAGCCGCCTTTCACATAGTTAATTCTATCAAAACTGTTATTGCTTCCGTCTTAAATATGCAACTTAATCATTTTTGGTATTAATAGTGGTCAACTCTATCTACATCTTAAATATTCAACCTCACCATTTTTTGGTAAAAATAGCAATGGTACGGTGTGTTTATCTTTTTGCGTGGGCTCCACCCCCCGAGCCGCCTTTTACCGCCTGCCACGTGCAAATCTCTGTCAAATTCTTGCTCCCATCTTGAACTTTTAACCTTACCATAGCAATTTTTGGTATCATAAGCAATAGAACGGGGTTTTTTTTATGCGGGGAGCTCCGCCCCCTGAGCCTCCCTTTCTTTGGCGCCCGTCACAACTCTTTTTCTTGGTAAACTTTATCAAAACTCTTTTTCTCCCATCTCAAATGTTCGACGTAACATTTTTTGGTATAATAAGCAGTACTATGGTGTGTTTTTTCTTTATGCGGGGGGCTCCGCTCCGCCCCCGAGCCCCCCTTTTTTCCCCGCCCATCACGTGATTGACTCTATCACAACTCTTATTCTCCCATCTTAAATGTTCAACGTAACTATTTTTGGTATAATTATCTATAGTATGGTGAATTTTTTTCTTTTTGCGGGGGGCTCCGCCCCTAGAGCCCCCCTTTTTTCCCGCCCGTCACGTGGTTAACTCTATCAAAACTTTTCTTCTCCCATCTCAAATGTTCAACGTAACAATTTTTGGTATAATTATCTATAGTATGGTGTATTTATTTCTTTTTGCGGGGGGCTCAACCCCCCAATCCCCCCTTTTTTGCAGCCCATCGCGCGGTAAACTCTATCAAAAATCTTTTTCTCCTATCTCAGATGTTCGACGTAACAATTTTTGGTATAATTATCTATAATATGGTGTGTTTTCTTCTTTTTGCGGGGGGCTCCGCCCCCCGAGCCCCCCTTTTTTAGGGGCCCATCGCGCGGTAAACCCTATCAAAAATCTTTTTCTCCTATATCAAATGTTCGACGTAACAATTTTTGGTATAATAAACAGTACTACGGTGTGTTTTTTCTTTATGCGAGCCCCCCTTTTCTTCCCGCCCATCACGTGGTTACGCCTATCAAAATTCTTCTTCTCCCATCTTAAATGTTCAACGTAACTATTATTGGTATAATTATCTATAGTATGGTGTTTTTTTCTTTTTGCGGGGGGCTCCGCCCCCCGAGCCCCCCGTCTTTTACGGCCCATCGCGCGGTAAACTCTATCAAAAATCTTTTTCTCTTATCTCAAATGTTCGGCGTAGCAATTTTTGGTATAAAAAGCAGTACTAAGGTGTATTTTTTCTTAATGCGGGGGGCTCCGCCCCCCGAGTCCCCCTTTTTTCCCCGCCCATCACGTGGTTGACTCTATCAAAACTCTTCTTCTCCCATCTTAAATGTTTAACGTAACTATTTTTGGTATAATTATCTAAAGTATGGTGTTTTTTCTTTTTGCAGGGGGCTCCGCCCCCCGAGCCCCCTGTCTTTTACAGCTCATCGCGCGGTAAACTCTATCAAAAATCTTTTTCTCTTATCTCAAATGTTCGGCGTAACAATTTTTGGTATAATAAACAGTACTACGGTGTGTTTTTTCTTTATGCGGGGGGCTCCGCCCCCCTAGCCCCCCTTTTCTTCCCGCCCATCACGTGGTTACGTCTATCAAAATTCTTCTTCTCCCATCTTAAATGTTCAACGTAACTATTATTGGTATAATTATCTATAGTATGGTGTTTTTTTCTTTTTGCGGGGGGCTCCGCCCCCCGAGCCCTCCGTCTTTTCCTGCCCATCGCGCGGTAAACTCTATCAAAAATCTTTTTCTCTTATCTCAAATGTTCGGCGTAGCAATTTTTGGTATAAAAAGCAGTACTAAGGTGTATTTTTTCTTAATGCGGGGGGCTCCGCCCACCGAGCCCCCCTTTTTTCCCCGCCCATCACGTGGTTGACTCTATCAAAACTCTTCTTCTCCCATCTTAAATGTTTAACGTAACTATTTTTGGTATAATTATCTATAGTATGGTGTATTTTTTTCTTTTTGCGGGGGGCTCGGCCCCCCGAGCCCCCCTCTTTTTGCAACCTATGGCGCGGTAAAATCTATCAAAATTCTTTTTCTCCTATCTCAAATGTTCGACGTAACAATTTTTGGTATAATAAGCAGTACTACGGTGTGTTTTTTCTTAATACGGGGGGCTCCACCCCCCGAGCCCCCCTTTTTTCCCCGCCCATCACGTGGTTGACTCTATCAAAACTCTTCTTCTCCCATCTTAAATGTTTAACGTATCTATTTTTGGTATAATTATCTATAGTATGGTGTTTTTTCTTTTTGCGGGGGGCTCCGCCCCCCCAGCCCCCCGTCTTTTACGGCCCATCGCGCGGTAAACTCTATCAAAAATCTTTTTCTCTTATCTCAAATGTTCGGCGTAGCAATTTTTGGTATAAAAACCAGTACTACGGTGTATTTTTTCTTAATGCGGGGGGCTCCGCCCCCCGAGCCCCCCTTTTTTCCCCGCCCATCACGTGGTTGACTCTATCAAAACTCTTATTCTCCCATCTTAAATGTTCAACGTAACTATTTTTGGTATAATTATCTATAGTTTGGTGTATTTTTTTCTTTTTGCGGGGGGCTCCGCCCCCCGAGCCCTCCTTTTTTTACAGCCCATCTCGCAGTAAACTCTATCAAAATTCTTTTTCTCCTATCTCAAATGTTCGACCTAACAATTTTTGGTATAATAAGCAGTAGTACGGTGTGTTTTGTAGTGGTAGGTGATCGAGTAATTTTACGATGAAAAGGAAACATTCGTATCCGCAGCAGTCAGTCGTCTTTTCAAACACAAACATCAGTGTTTTTATAGGCGTTGCTAAGCAACCGCGTGCTGGCGCGTCAGGCCTCAGCAGAAAGAAGGAAAAAAGAGGTAAAGGCATAGGTTCCCATTATACTCATAGCATAGATAGTACCTACCTACTATAGCCATCTAGGGATATCTCTGCGAACTCGTGTTGCATTTAGTTTGCACCTAAACTACATATGTAGTGGTCAGATTTTGCGCAAAGAGGACTCGGTAGTAACAAAGTTCTGCGAGAGATAGCGTTACCTAATCGTATAGCCAAAGACATGTCTAGATACCCCTTTTGATGGTACGTATTTTTTACTTTTCCACTATATTTAACCAGTATATTATTATTTAACACATTTATTTATTTATACGAATGAATATGAACTAACCGAAAGTAGTTAAACAAATATCAATTTGCTGCTTGAGCTTAACACTCATATTCATTTCACATACAAAGTTTAAACCCCCCTTAAACCCCCTTAAATCCAAAAAGTTCGTATTTTTTATAGCCTATGTCCTGACCAGAGGTCTGTAGAACCTGCTAGTGAAGTTTTTATTGAAATCGGTTCAGGCGTTTTGACGCCAACTCTCCCCATCCAAACAGACAAACAGACAAAAATTCTAAAAATCGTCGAAACGTGTTCTGTTATCGATTCTAAGACCTACTAACTTATTTTTTACTAATATCTCCAATGTACAGATTTTTTACCCTCTTCACCTTTATTATATGTATAGAATATAGAATAGATAGATAGATTTAAAAAATAATTAATTAAAAAATGTGTCAATATTTGGGCACAGGTTCCTTTTTGCCATTAGCGCTTACGATTTGAGCGCTCGAATACAATATTGAATTAATTACTACTTACAACGTAAGCGCCAACCTTCAAATGGTACCTTTACCAAAATAATAACACAATGCACTAATGCTTGCTTAAAAATGGTGAAACCGAGCGAGCAGGAGGAAGAGAGAGGGCGGTCTCCCTTTCTCCTCCTCGCTCGGTAATCCAAATTACATACATCAAATACCATTTTTGCGTATAGGAGAAACAAAATTCCCGCAAAAAAGCTTTTCCATTTTTAACATTAATAGCACGCATCATACAACAAACATGTTTTCCTTGCATCGTCATTAGTATGTTTAATTAAAGTTGCAACGGCACATTTTGCGATAAACTCCGCGCGAACAAATTAGCTACTTACAACTTTCATAAGATGATGAAACTTTTACTTCTTACCCGTCGCATGAAACAAATAACACGACCAAGGATTATATAAAGCATGGATTGACAATGTTTATACAGAATCGCGTCTATCGGGTCACAAACGGAGTAGGTGTCAGTTTCGTACACTTTGTTTGGCGATTAACTCCAGACTCGACAGATGGTGTTGCGGCACATACCGAAAACAAATAGCTTGAAGTTTGTGGGAACGCTTTAATTATCATCTTCGATACGAATGAAAACGCAAAATCATCCATAATTCAGACAAATGCACCAGCGCTACTTATCGGATCACTAAATGCAACAGGTCTCATTTCCATACGTTTTGTTCGGTGCATTTTCCTTGAAAATTAGCTCAACTTCCGTTCTATAGATGGTGCTGTAACTAAAATAGAGGAATTACCATAATTTTGGACGAACGCCATTTTGTTTACCTATTTATAACACTGTTGGTCTATGTATTATTTGGTCTTTATTATCCGTTTATGAGAACTTTCAGTTTTGCAATAATTAAACCGCTCAAACTCACAAGTTTGTGTCTAGCACAAAGTAAGTATCTGAGATTTTCAAAAAAACATAGGTACTCAGATTCTTTGACAACATGTATTTAAACTAAATGATAAAGTTGGATTTAGTGCTTATTGCTCTGCTACCACGCATTTAAGATCGTAAGTACATTGCAAAACCAGTTTGAATTTGAACTTTACTGCACGAGAATACGACTCAACAATTGAATGAGCTCAGCAATGGTCGTTACCGCTCTTATGCTTGGTGGACAATGTTCTTGTTTTGAGTAGTAGTCGCGCGGCAAAGAGAGATTCTAAATTACAGTTTCTATTTCATGTGGAGCTGAACCATTTCTAGATTTCGTTTTTCGAAATCGTTTCGTAAAACGGTTTCCCAAAACGGTTACGTTTTGTGAATACGATACAATGAAAGTTTTCTTATTGAACTTTATAACATACATTATTCTAGTTTATGAGATACAGGCATACAGCCTGGTGACAGACGGACAGACGGACGGACAGCGGTGTCTTAATAATAGGGTACCGTTATTACCCTTTAGATACGGGACCCTAAAAAACGGAATAACGCGAAAACATAATATACTGTGGAGTTACGTTATAACGATAATTTTTATTTACAAAGTTTTCCTAAATTAACATTAACAGAACAAATTCTATTGGCTAATCACATTTTCTGTAATACGTCACCATGATACGCCTAAATAATTTAATGTACAGGCGTTCCGTGAACACAATTATGTACAGTCCAAAGAAATTTGTAGCAAAATATTCAAATTTACTTCATCTCTACCGTTCCATTCCGTTGTTAGTTATAGGTGTACTTTTCCTACGGGATTTTTTTTATGGAAACGGTATTTAATTGTTGTATAAACCGGTTACTTACTCCAAATATTAAAAAGAAACGGTTTATCAAATAACGGTAAAAACGCTCAGCACTAAGTGTAGTTTCATACAGATCCTGTCGTTTCAAACTGAGAGCTAGATTGCTTTTACTCGTGTTATCTGATTTTCAGAAAGCCTGAGCTAAAGCTCTTTCGAGAAACAGCTTTGTACTGAATTAAAATTATATCTTTAGGTAGACAAGTATAATAAAAATACGATAAAATATGGTTTTAGATATTTTCAAGCGACAGTAGATGAAGCGATCGCACGGTGACTCTTTGACGTTTTTTGTATTTTATTAATATTAGGTCCAAAAGTACCAGGTTTACCAAAACTCAAATCGCCAGTAATAATGAACTTGATTTACCTATTCGCTGTGTGTACGAGTGTAGCGCCATCTTTTGAGCAGGGGGTTAAAGGGTTTTTTTCTTTTTTATTAATGGCATATACTCCTTGCTTATATGAAATGTCACTGGCTGGTTCACTATTTTGACAGTTCACTCTATAGGTGATGTCAAATATTTTGAAATGTGATATTGACAAGAGCCCAATTTCTTGCCACATTGTGCTCTGCGATCGTTCACGTTACCCCCACCATGCACTTCGCACATAGCGAATAAACAGAATTAATTTTTAGTATAAAGTTTTAATTACTAGCCACCCTTCAATAAGTGGCCAAGTTATACTAAAATTAAATCTGTTTGTAGCCCTTCGGGTGGCAAAGTCCGGGAGCCGGACTTGTCGTAAAGTGGCAGGGATCCGGGAGCCAGACCTGACATAACCAGCTTTTGAGTGGCAGCGCCACAGATTGAACGGCAACGGAAGTGGCGCGGCCATTTTGGATAAAATACCGTCAAGTGGCGGGCCCCTCACAGGTGATCATAGCGAATCTTCCGCGTGTTAGAAAAATGACCATTTCTCAAAATAAATGTATGGATGCTGTATATAGACCATGTATCATTATATTGAGCATTAAATAGTCTATTTGATTATATAGTAATTTATGTTATTCTATATAAGTGAATTTCGCTAGTCTAGATCAAATCTCAGATGATAATTTTTTTCTATTTCATGTATATAAATAACTATGATTAGGAAATAAAACAATTAATTGTACAAAACACAGATTTAATGACTAAACTATACAATTATTTACACTTATAAATCTTTTTATTACACCTCACAATACAATATTTTTACAATACAAGGTTTTCAAAAACGTGTTTAAAATTTGACACACTCTGTGGGCCGGGAGTATGACGCAATTTGTAACTAACTTCACTCGGCGCGGCAATTCGACCGTTATTGAATGCCATCCTCGTCTATTGACGAATACATCATGCAAGTGTGACCAAGCTAACAGTAGTTTTGTCCGCTCTAAATTAGGTGCGAAATATGGAATCGCACAGGGTCCGGGAGCCGGTCCCTGCCACTCAACGGCTTGTTATGTCAGGTCCGGCTCCCGGACCCATGCCATTTTCGGAGCGATCCGGCTCCCGGACACTGCCACTTAGCGGTATATTTTCCAAAATGGTCTTGCCATTTCTCTTACCGTTAGACCGCTGGCGCTGCCACCCGAAGGGGTAGGCGATTAGAGTTCACTTGTTATTGTGCCTTTTATTGTATTAGGGGGCCAGTTATTGAAAGGTGACCAATTACTGGCAATTTACCCTATAATCAAATTAAGAGCTGCTAAGGTACCTAAACGTCAAAGTGCTCATTACTATCCCAGTGTCATCTTCAAACTTGAGTCATAAACTTAAACGTGTCGACCACTAGAACGTTTATCTTACGAGTAATTTTGGTCAGAAATGCAATGCCAGTTTTGTAATATCAGTTTCATATAACGCTAAATTAATTTCCATTTAAAATATTCTTACAAATTATTTTCATTTCATTTCATTTCGCATATCAGTAACCTTTTCAAGTTAAAAATATTTTCGAGTATCGTTACGCGATTTTATATCAAGCTCTCGTAATTTGTATTGGTAACCCAATTAAATCACGCATTCCAATTCAATAAAATATCATCGCACATAAACCGTGATATCGGTACAGCACTGGGACCATTTCTCCCAATTTATGGACAGGCATCCCGTGAACATTGGTCCGACCCGAAATTCAATTTAGTATTTAATATTCCGCTATGCAGTGCGTAAATAAAATGTAGGGTGGAGTTACGGCAATAACTTTTCTAAACGAGCTTAGTTACGATAAACAGCAGACTTTTAGATTTAACGTGACGGGGCTTTAATACAGTCGCGGACAAATAAACTGGACACTGATAGAAGGTATCACTTATTTTTAATCGTTTACTTTGAGATATTTTTACGTTTATGATTTTTACGTTTATTTACGTCATAAATAAGATTATGGCCAAAATCTCAGTTTTGTCTCAGTAATCATCGTTAGCTGCATTATTCTAATTACAGGTACTTTTTTAAAATCAGTTTATTTAAAATCCTACTATAGTAATCTGTCCCAACAATATTTCTTGAAAGTTTACCATTTTTCATGGAAAACACCTCAAACGAAGAAATAAGTGAGTTCAACAATCGATTCACTTTATCCTTAATTTAGTGTTATTTTACGACTGCTGTGACCACCAACCTTAGTAGAGAAGACCAAATATTACACTAGGCAAAAACATTTACACAGTGTAATTTATTTTTTCTCTTTTTGGTAACCCATATTCCTCTTTCAAAAACTTACGTCTGAAAAACCTCCAAAAAATATTAGGCCAAAACTGTCAATCACTCAACCCACGCTAGTCGTTCATTTTCTGTAATTGAAAATGTTGGCAGAGGATTTCATGAACTCGAACGTACCGCGTCCCCTTCTCAAACGGTGGTGTGATCCCTATCGTGACGTCACTGTCACGTGGTTGCACGCGGCTTTTCTTCCTTTACCGCTGACGGCTAGCTTTTGATACCGGTATTATGGAACCGTGATGCCGGGAACCGGATCAGATAATAGGTGAAGAGGATACGATACAATTTATATTGCAGTGTCTAAAATAAGGATTTATCTTTTATACAAAAGCTTCGAGTACGTGGTTTAGTAATATGACAACAAATAAACAAAGTATTTAATTGTTTTTACAAACAGTAAGTACGCCATTATTATGTGGCCTTAGGCGATTATCACACTGGCGACGGATCCGCATGCGGCGCCGGCGCGCGAGCGAGATAGCGCTATACACATGCAGAGCGCTGTCTCGCTCGCGCACCGGCGCCGCATGCGGATCCGCAGCAGTGTGATAACCGCCTTAATCAGTAGTTCCACTTCACCAAATTGAAATGAAATTTAATTTATGTACATGTGAAATTTAGCAGGTAAACCAATAAAACTATAATCGTGATGCCTTTGTTTACATGTTAATAAATTAAAACATTAACATTATCTATCAAAGATATACCTATTTTTCCATAACAGTTCTACAATTTTTTTTATGTACATAACATAACAGTGTGCATAAAACGTAATTATTCATTACGCCGGTAAACATGTACTTAACGATATTTTATTAGATTCTATTTCGTCAAATATTATCAATATTTATTATAATAAATTATTAAATAAGTTAGCTGTTATAAATTATTTTCAATTAGCCATACTGACGGACCGTATCTTTAGTAGGAGCTGGGCTATATGCCTACTCCTAAACTTCGACTTGTCCGAATGTGTACCTACCATATTTTTTTGCGATTATGAGAGCGAAAAGAAGACGGAAGTCAAACTTTGTTACAATTAGGGGAAGGTGTGATAGAGACAGACGTCTAGCGGCAAGTGGCTATTATTTTAACTGAGTCTTACTGTTAACGGCCAATTATTTGTGCCATTATCTCAGTGAATTTCAAATTTAATTAAAATGGCTCAGGTTCTTAGTGTAGGTGAAAGAATAAATAGGGCTATTAGAGACTGATCTACTTAACTAATTGAGTTCAATTTACTTAATTAAAATGACCTCAATGTTTAGGAATAAAGTAAAAGTAGAAAAAAACAGTGGACATGGGCATGTATCCCAAAGTCGCGTCGCGAGTTCGAGTCTCGCCTGAGAGAAACTAGACCTTATTTGAAGTATTTCCTCATGATTTCCTCCACTGAAAAGTGAGTTGCAAATCTATTTGCAGTCAGTAAACTAATGGCCATCTATGTCGATGTTATGAAGCAACAATTTTTCAACGGCAAAATCAAAGTTTGCCCCTCAATTCGTCTTTCCTTTACAGCAACATTCGAAACCCTCACGACACGAGTCCAACTCGCACTTGGCTTATTTGAAACTCCGTAAATGATGTATCATCATAAAATTAAACCATTAACCGAAAGACGAGATAACGTTTCAAAGCACTACTTAAGTTTCTCGACGTTAGTTATACGACAAAATAGCGCGAGGGACACTCGAGACATTTAAGTGCAAGCCGGAGACAAACAAGCGCAGTTTATGGCTCGTGTGGCTTTTGTAGCTGCGCTGTCAACAAAAACGCTGCTGTTTAGTTTTTGTGTGGTAAGGCCTTTTGAGTAATATATAGTGAAGCTTACTTAAACATTTTATTGGAACGGTATACGGAAATAACATGCCTAGTCAAGTAGTCACTTTGGTAACAATTTGAATTGTATTACAATAGCTATTTATGCCACACCTGGCCATAAAACGTCTTTTTCCGCACGCTGTGCGTACGGAAAAAGACGCTTTCTGTCCAAGTGTAGACATAAAACGATGTACACAACACGGGAGGTAATAAAAAAAGCCACCTTTGTTTTACCACCCTAGTTGTGTAATGTACTATTATGCAACAAGTGCGGAAAGTGGATGATTTCCGACGAGTGGAATTTTATTCACGAGCGAGCAAAGCAAGCGAGTTTATAAAGGAATACGAGTCAGAAAACATCTTTACGCACGTGTATCATACAATGTTTTACAATGCATTGTGCGAGTAAATCAAAAAACATATCATGATCATGGCAAATAAGTTTAAATTTAAATTATAAGTTATATTTGTACAATTTTCAATGTCAGAACGCAATAGAGCACAAGCATTAGTTACATATTAAACAAAAAAAAATTTAACTATTAAAAAAAATTTAAACAAAAAGCACTAGTGCGGAAAAGTACTACTTTCTGCATAATATGGCTCCGTAGGAAACGCACTTTTCGAGCACATGCATTGTAAAACTATTTAAAACGGGGTATACTATACGTGTGTTTATTTTTGTGAGTTTCCGATATTTCGGCACAGTTGCATGCGCCATTATCACGGAGGAACTGAAGTTGCTTCGAGTGTCAGTTGTGGTCTACCCACACACCATAACGATCTACCCTCTTTCGAGTTTGAGGTCAGATCGAGATCGAGATTGGTGAGGAGGGTAGATCGCTATGGTGTGCCGAAATATCGGAAAATCCCAAAAACAAAGACACATAGTAAATACCCCATTTTAAATAATTTTTGTAATGTTAATGACCATGTTAGCTTAAAATCGTAATTTGAATTGTGTATTCGGGTATTTCCGCTATTCGGGTAATTTCGGTAACCATTAAAAAATCACTCATATTCCGGTTTGAAAAGAGTTTATTTTCGGAATTATGCTTGTGCTTTTTAAGATTGAAACTTAGATTTTTTTATGTGAAAAAAAAGTATTTCTGTCGGTGTTTACAACTGTAATGCAAGAAGGTTTTTCTTTTACTTTTATGTGCCTCTGTGACAGAGTATAAATAAAATAATTCATGTCTAGACTAATGCTAGTAATGGTTGTCAATTTAATTCTAGATATTCATGTTACATGGCGCGGTCGGTAGGATGCGAACCCATGCTCTCAGTGCAATGAGGACTAACACGTATGAAAATTTCCGCCAGAGGCGCTAGTGTTGATGGTGATCTTCGATATCACAATTTCCATAATAATTAGGTGGGATTCGTCGATTATTTCCAATTTCTCAAACTTGTGAATATTTCGCCATACCAGGATATTAATTATGGGAAATACGAGTAACGAGTCATTGAATAGGAATGTTTTAAAAGCGGAATTTGGAAAAAAAATATTTTTTTTTTCAAATAAAGCGGAACTGGGCATCACTGCGGCGTCGTCGATATTTTTATAGTACGGTCTATTGTATTGAATAGTATTTAAGCGTAAATTTGGTTTTTACAAACGTAATAATAAAAACTACAGCTGTATTTCCAGACCTGCGTCTACAGTGGCGCCAACTGGTGAGTAAAAAAACGGTGTTCCTCATTATAACAACTTTAACTGCTATAATTGCACTGAGAGCATGGGTTCGCATCCTACCGACCGCGCCATGTAACATGAATATCTAAAATTAAAATGAGAGCTATTACTAGCGTCAGCTACTGACGTCATTAAAATAGCATTTGGCATCTACATACAGGCTTCACAAGTTTAAATCTGTTTGTATTTAAAATTACTTACTACCTACTAAATCCGGTAAGTTTACTAACCAAATACTAGACTATTATTGAGCGTACATTTCTATGTACACCACATTGCCTACATCATAACTTTGCTTACCCGAAGTTAGAAATAGTTCCGTCGCCAGTTGGCTTCCCACACGAGTTACCCAGAGTTTAAGTCAATATTGCTACGGCTAATATAACAATGAAGCAAACTGCCGTGTGTGTTTGATTTTCTAAATATATCCTAATGTCGATCTTAATTTTGAAGCGAACTCGACCATTAACTCGTTTCTGTAATCATATGAACCGTAATTAACAATCAATAAGTAACGGCCAAAAATGTTTTTTTATACATGCTTTCCTCCTGTTCTTTTTTGCAAGTCTAACAACATTCTACCCATTAAGTAACTTATACAAGGTGTAACAAAAATACTGGTGATCCTTTTAAGGGCATAATTGGTATCGTATTTTTATTGTGAAAAACTAAGAAAAAAAAAATTTCTCGCGAAAAATATTTTTGGTTTTGTATGGAGGGTTGGCCAGCTGGGACGACTCGCCCCATACAAAAAAAAATTTTTTTTCGCGTCAAAAAAAATTTTCTCCTACGTTTTCCTACTCGCTATACGATACCAATTATACCCTTAAACGGATCACCAGTATTTTAGTTACACCCTGTATAGTAGAGCAGCACAACCTAAGAACTATTTGAAGCTCAAGTCAATCGCGCCATCTGAGTGAAAGCCACCTAAAAGATATCCAAAATGTAAGAGGAAATGTCACCTGTACTGCTACTTCACCTAGTAGCTACTAGTGTACTACTAGTAAGCTATTCGTTAAGTTACTCAATGTTCTAACTTTAGACCGTGAGCCCTAACTCGGTATGGTTGTATCTCAATCTTGAGAAGTTCCTTCATTTGGCTACTAAGAAAAGAACATCATCATATCAGCTCCGTGTTGCATTGCGATGTTGCAAAGTATAGCAAAACAATTTACAAGTAAAATACAGTTTTTTTCTAATTTTATTTCTAAGTTTATTTCTTAACTTTTACTATGAGGTCAACTTTGTTGACATTAATTCAATGTTACATGTAATTTTGATAAAAGATTCATGATTCATCGAAAGCTAAAATACCATTCTTAAATATGAAAATTCAGTGAAAGACTGTAAAGTTGTTATTATATAAATAACTACCGATTTTTTACACAACTCAAGGGTCGACATGAAAACATTCGCAGTCCATTGAACAATTTGATTTAGATTCAGGGCGCACCTCACGTACCCTATAAATTTACGGCAAAGTGTGCGGAACTCTTGTTTTTGTTATTGTTCGCTTTCCAATGAATCCGGCGATAGCCCGGCCGGACTAAAGGAACTTATTACATTTATCCGTTCGTCGGATCCGATTTCCGAACTCCGGCCAGCCGTGACATGTATCCGATTGATCTGATAATGTTGCAAATATTTTAATAAATAAGTTTTTGTATACTTATTTTAGGCAGCATGAACATTTTTGAAGTGAAACTTCTTATGCGACTTCCAACAAAATACGTTAAACGCTGACGTCACGTTTAACGCTGCCAATAGATAATCTCGAATGTAGTCGACTATTTGGTTCAATTAGATAACCACTCCTGTGGCTCAGCGGGCGCTGCTTTGACTGCGGAGCCGAAGGTCGGAGGTTCGAATCCCAGCGTACACTATCTTTTCCATGTTTTTTTTCTGTTTTTAGAATTTAGATTTTATATTCTAGTTTCACTTCTTCCGCGCGGAGGGACTCCACGCACCATTTTTTTTAAATAAGTCATCCTAAAATCGTATTCATATTTTTTTCTTTGTTATTTGTGATGTTTGAATACTTATAATTTAGGAAGTAATAAGCATTCAGACAGAAATACTGACTTTGAAGTCGGTCGAATCGTCCGATGACCGGACCACCGAACAACCAACATTTTTGCTATTACACGGTCCTTTTAGCCATCCTTGCCTACATCGGATCCGAATGACGGATACATGTAATAGCTCCTTATAAGTTTGTGCCTATTATAGTTAGTGTTGGGACTGCATAATAAGCGTTAGTGGACTGATAAGACGACTTACAATCAGAAGGTCACGAGTTATCACGGATCTTCTCAAAACATATGCACGATATATCATTTAATTATTGCCAGTCGCTTTCCGATTAAAGAAAATCTTGTGGGAAACCCGGACTTAATTCCGGTCTAGTTTTCCCTCTGATCAGCCGGCAGTCGCTTTTTAAGACAATTTTTGGGCTAGTTTTAGGAGAGGCTAGGAGCAGCCAGGCATCATTGAGCTGTGACAAACTAGAGATAGATGATGGAATCGTTCTCAGTTCCAGTATTACAGTCGACGAGTATAAAAAGTGTAATTTTTAAATATCTGAAATTGGTAGTACTTGAAGTAAGAAATCAAATTTCTCCGTAAATACCTAAAAGCCCTTCTAAAATCGTTACTAATTTACATTACAGGCAATATAATGCATTAACTTTATTTATTTGCCTTAACTTTAATACTGCTCTGAAATCCATTTCAAGAAATCCAAATTAGACTTAATCATGGGTTCCTTTCAACCCTGGAATCAATCACTCAAGGCCTTTCGATTTGATCGGATTCGAGATCAGACCATTCAAGTACCTAAGACGTATGTAAATCCATTCGAGGCTTACTTAATATGGGGTATTTATATAGTATAATGGTTGTGAGTAATGTTTGAGATTATTCGAATTGCAGCAAGTCATTCGTCAAACTCAATCCTTACCGGCTTGCCTATTTTAAGCACTCGTAGAAAACGATTGTGTGCAACGGTACATATTTAGGTCTTAACATTCTCGGGTCTGTTTATGCGAAGCCGAATTTTGTAACTTCGACCCTCGAATCGAACCCTTATTATGTAACTGTTGCACAAAATACTATAAGCACACTAACGTACACATTTTTCCAGTAATTGTTACTGCACTAGTATTGCAACAAGTGTAATCGAGGTGCATTCGTTGAAAAGTCTTGTGTCGCCAAAATGTGGCAAAGGCAACCACTCGGGTGAAAAATCTCATTTGCCGCGAGCGTGAGCAAGTGCAACCTCTTTGGATGGCTGCATTTACACCGCTCTCTAGGAATTGGCTTCCTATTTCCTTTCCTAAATCAGCTAATATTTTTTTTATGAAACTGACTGGCGTTTCACCCCTAATGGAAAGTGAAGACAGATTCTGAGAAAAAGTTTAACGGTTCAGTAATAGCCTATTCACTCTTGCCTTAAATAGACCGAGTTCGTATTTGTCAGGGAATACATATGGCGGGAGCTCATTCCACTCCTCAGCCTTCACGTAAGCACCCATACCATGTGGATTTTCACATTTATTTATTATGCTTTATTGTACTCAAAAAATAAACAAAGGGCGGACTTAATACCTTATGGACTATGGTATTATCTGCTAGTCACTATAGGGCCAAATGAAAAAAAAACAATGCGAGTGCAATGTGAAGATATATAATATTTTTTTACAAAAAAAGAACCGACTTCACTTAGGATCCGTTATTTCAAGAGGAAGTGGCCGCGTTGCTGTAAAAAATAGTGAAATCACAGTTCCCTCGATTTCTCCAGGATCCCATCATTAGACCCCGACTTGGTGCCAACGGGACCATCTAGGGGTTATACCCGTTCAAATAAAAAAAATGTAAATTGTATCACGATTCATGGAGATATCGAGTAACATGTATATACAATAAAATAATAATAAAAATTGCTCCGTTGCCGGCGCCACCCTAGGTTAGGTTTTTTATAATGTTTTTATTGTTTTTGTATGTTCTAGATGTATTTTGTATTTTACTTTTATAAAAATATTGTAAAAAACCTGACTTAAGAGACATGACAAATAAAGAGAAAAATAATAATTAAAACATTCAGTCGAATTGAGAACCTCCTCCTTTTTTGAAGTCGATTATAAATAAAAATTATTTAATTTATTCTTTTTTGAGTAGGTATTTCAATTTCAATTTATTTAATAAACAATTAGCACTAACAGTTCAACCTTACATGCTAATCGATACCTATATGCATATTATAACTGGTCCTAAATTATTTAACATGCAGTTACTTACAGTATATAGTCTTAAGCTATTAAGTACATTATTATATTAAAATAACAATAACAATAATAATTCTCTTGATAAAATAATAATTCACTTATATATACAGAAAGGTAATGTCAACAATATTTATACTGATTTATACAATAGAGCTAGGGGTTACAATGGACTCTAAATAGCGACTAGCTGCCGTCAAGAACTGATTTTCAGAGCTGCAAAAAATATCAAGCTCACTGTTGTTGAGTAAAATGTTGTTGAACAGCCACAGGGAGTGATATAAGGGAGAGAAGGAAAGGGCACTAGTCCTTATCATCGGCACGGCGAATACGCCGCGACTGCGAGGGCGGAGCGTCATTATAACGGATATCAGTGGGACCCGAATCGGTACTAGTCCAAGAAGTGAAGGATTAGTCACTGATCCTTGCAGTAATCGGAAAAAGTATTTAATGACGCACAAATTTCTCCTGGTTTCAAGAGATGTGTAGTCGACCATGCCAATAGTAAAAAGAGTTGGATAGAGGTAGGGGTAATAGTTATACAATTTTTTATAAAGAAATCGTACGAATGGCTTTTGCACCTTTTCCACCATTAGAGTGTAATTTTTTTCGTGTGGGTTCCAAATTGCGGCATTGGACTCCAACCTAGAGCGAACAAATGCATTAAACAAAATGCAGATGGCGTGCCTGTTTGAGAGTAATTTGGCCTGACGGATAACAAACCCCAGGCATTTCCTCGCTTCACTACAGAGCTTCACTATGTGCTGATTAAATGTGAGGCGCGAATCAAACCACGTTCCGAGGTCTTTAATTTCATCAACTTGTTTTAAAGTCTTTCCGCCAAGTGTGTACGTAGGGAGTACAGGGGACCGAGCACGTGAGTACGCCATAACATGGCGTATTCTTAACACTAAAATAGAATCAATATTATTAATCGGTGGTTGACAACTCCCAAAGTTCATAAACGATTATTGTTTTTAAATTTTTATTTTGAAATAGTTTGCGTCCGTTCGTGTTGGTCGGTGTGCGATTTTTTTTTTTAAGTTTGTTCTGTGTGATCGACAGCCATGCCTCGCGAAGAGGCGCGTTGAGCTGAACACTTCACCCGCAACTGGTGCCGTCTGTTGCCGTCATTCAGATCTAAAGGACGAGTCACACTCCACACAGGAATTCGAATTCCCATTTACGGCTCGCTCGGTCACCACTTCCATGACGATGAGTGTCGGCCAACGACCAACAATATAAAGGAGGTCTGAGACTCAACCAAAAACTGAAAATATGGCTCGTGAAAAATTGGAGTCTTATACCTTAATAAGACTCGACGATTATTCTTGCGGCAGTATTTTGAGAGTATTTCACGGTCGCTGCGCGGCCGCGCTATCGAATCCACAGCGCGACTCGATAATCGAAAGATTCGACTCGATAATCGAAAGATTCGACTCGATTCGAAAGTGCTTGTTGCTATGCCTACTTGAATAAAGACAATATTGACATTGACTTTGACTTTAATACCTCATATAGATTAAACTGCAAAACAATCAAAATTGCAGTGAGCTATTTAACGCTGTCTACCCGGAAAAAAAAAAAGCTTCCGGGATATTCTTAATCTAAGACATTATTATATTATGTTGAAAATATTTCCTCGTGACAAGCATTTATTTCCTTTAGCGAAAATAAAATAAAATTTTAAATTTAACGAAGCGAATATATTCTTACAGATTTTCTAGTTTTCTTTTACCTAAGATAATACCTACTTGTTTGATTAAAGTACAATCTCTCTTATTTACTCAATATGCTCTTGAAACAATACATTTTTGTATTTCTATTTTAAGAAAACGTGGTTTTATTAAGCGATAAATCATATTTTTGGTAAAGGAAATAAATACTTGTCACGAGGAAATATTTTCAAGAAAATAATAATGTCTTAGATTGAGAATATCCCGGAAGCTTTTTTTCCGTGTACGGTCATCTCGTGACAATAACTTCGTAGCGCAAAGTATACTGAGCTTGGACCTCGTCAGTGTGTCGCGTCCCTAAAGATATAAGCACCAAGAAATGTAAGTAAAATTGTAAAAAATTTAGTTTAAAATGTAGCTATTTAACTCCTTATACTAAATAATACGTAGCGAAGCAAACAACAATCAAACACGAACCTGTGGCCTAATTAATAAAGCTACAATTGACAATTTACAAGCGGTAGTCTCTTTCTAATACATAGGGTTAGAAAGAGACTTCCGCTTGCAAATTATCACTTGTAGCTTTATTAAATAGGCCCCTGGTCGCATGGTTTGTAATAGTGCACTTTACCCACTGTGAAACCCAAAAGTCTACACTCATCAATAATTAAAACAGTAGTAAAATAAGTTCCCACTATCAATCTCCCTCAACTACCTCAAATGTCGGCTTCCCACACAATAGTATTTTATACAATCGTGACATAATAAAGAGCTTTACAATCGAGTACCGTGTTAAGTAAGGTACGAGATTGAAAAGCTCAATTATGTCACTATCGTATACAATACTTTTTCTACGAGTACTCAAATTAGGCAAGTCGGTTAAAATAGAGTTCAATAAATGCCTAACAATCTGCTGCCTTTATATGTAACTTCCATCAGAACCATCTCCTGGTGATTGTGTCGAGCGCCACCCGACCGCGACAGCGTGGCCGGGCGGCGCTCGACACCTGAGAGAACTAAAATATTGTATGGTAGTAATTATTTGAGATGTCGGAATTTTACTAGGGATTTCTACCTACAATTCCGACACCTTAAATAAAACGTACTATATGAAAATCCATTTTAGTTTTGTCGACAAAACTAAAATAGGTGTTGAGCGCCTCCCGGCCACGCGGCGAATATGCGATCATCGAAATGTATGCGCTAGTAGTTCTCTGTACAAAGTCTCAATTCAAGCATTATAGTCGGCGAGTAGAAAAATATATATTTTAAACTATCACCATTATTTCGGCCTCCGCGGGAACATGTATTTATGATCTGTGGCACAAACGCCGAGGATACTTTTTTCGTCGCTTTATATTATAGAGCTGTTTCCAGGTACATGAAAGAACTTTTACTTATCATTTCTTTTAACGTCTTTATGTTGTGCGTATGCGACATAAAGTAGCTTTGATGCTCTAGTAAGTAGGTACATAAAGTAAAATCTTCTTCGAGGACCAATTCAATCGGCCAATAGCATAAAATTTAGCTTCATACAAACTCTGCTGTTTCATTTCCTTGCAATGATATGAAGGCCGATAAGAAGTGTATGCTTTTATTTCAACCAAATTGTTGTTCGTGATTTTGGTTCCACATGAAAGAGACGTCAAAGGACAGAATAAATTGGAATAACTCCACCGAAAACAGGCCAGTTCTTAAACATAATGATGTACCACGCGACAAGCACTTCATGATGGATGGTTCTATAGTCAAAACTGCTTTATAAAGCCTGCCTAATCACCTCGTACAATATGTTTGTGTTGAAAAACAGCATGTTCAAAGTATACAGGGTGAATTTTAAGTCGTGAATTGATATATGTTTTTCTAACTCTATAAACAACGAAAAATTTAATGCCCTGACTCTGACTAAAATCAAACTGGATTTTTTAAATAATGTTTTTGTCATTTATTTTTCTTTTAAAGCTGGCATTGTAACATAAAAACGGCTGTTTATTTTTTTTTATGTAATAGTAAGTAAATCTCATTTTTCACTACGATAAATTACTAAATTTATGCTAATGATAGTCCCAAATCAAAGAGTCAATTCAATTGACTAATTAAAATATCTTAATAACTCGATGTGATAGCATGAAACCGCCATGAAAAGAAAAATAAATGACAAAAACATTATTTAAAAAAATAAAAAATCTAGTTTGATTTTAGTGAGAGTCGGGGCATTAAATAGTTCGTTGTTTATAGAGTTACAAAAACATATTTCGATTCACAATTTAAAATTCACTCTGTATACATTTGTATAGGAAGTCGGACACGGGTCAAGTTATCTGTCGGCTCAAGACCCAAGTCGTCTTTATGTTATTCACAGTACAGATGCTGCGGCATTACTAATTCTCAGACTGTTGTTTTGGGTCGAGGCCTACCTTCTATTTCTGAATACCTAAACTAAGAAATTGGAATTTGAAACAAGCTGCCTTCTAGTTTACCCTACGTTTCACTTTCAAGCAATTGATTTTCAACCGTAATAATGCGAGGTACAGTTGATTTTAAAATATCATTTTAGTAACAAATGTAACTTTGGATTGTTGTTGGCAAAAACTAGGTATAAGGCTTTTTTATTGTATGTGGGATGTAATAAATGTTTTCATTGCAAGTCGTAGGATTTTATAGTGCGGGTGGAGTGTTTTTATTTCGATCCCTTCATTATGAGACCTTAGAAAAATGTGTAGGCAGGTGGCGATGCATTTGCTATCACAATTTTTAGAGCTTAGTTTTGGCACCAAAAGTAGTTTAAGTATTGTTAATTACTTAATTAAGGCAACTTAGTTTCAGGATGCCAAATCATCAACTAGTCCACAGTTGACCATACTAGACTTTCCAATGGTCTAAGCAAGAAAAATCATTACATTTCATTTCTCAATTAAAAGGTTAACCTCTTTTCCGACTAGTATAAAAAACATGCGCAACGGCAAGGTGTCGTCATTAGCTTAGCAAAAAAATACTGATTGTACATCAAAGCAACAAAAGGTATTCAGAAAATAGAACAATTCTTCATACATTCATTCTTAAATTGACTATATCAGACACTCCCACGCACAGGACGAAAATCACAAAGTACAGGATAATTAACAGGATTCCCTTGATCCGGAAGATCGGTTATATTTGGTATCAAAGATACGAATATCGGGCAAGATATTGAGGTACAAATGGAGAAATATTTTAGCTGCCCAATATTTGTGTGTTCAGAATGGCGTATGTTGTTATAAGTTTTGTTTGGCAACTTCTTCGTCAAAGCAAAATTCTGATTATTGACATTTTGATTACAGAATGATTTTGATTGAAATTAGTTTGATTGATTAATTATTACGTTGATAGTTATGAAATGTAGGTAACTGATATTATAATAGTAATATTTGATTTTATCAAAATCGAACTATAACCTTACATACAGGCTTAACAGACGGAGAACTAGCCCCCTAAATTATGTCACAAATGTCAAAATAACTAGAGCAACGAAACCCCTCTACTTAGTTTGCTTTACTATACATATTTTTAAATCCGATTATATGGCAGCTGTTCATCGGTTGAGGTCAAATAATGCAGGATAGAAGAAAGTCTGGTGTAATTGAAAGCAATCCACCCGGACCCGGGTTCGAATCCCGTGATGTTCCAGATCTCTTTACACTTGATTTATTTACGTAAATGAACTTCGGCAGCTTTATGTACCTCGGTACTCCGTTTTACCAACTAATTTTTTCTGGTATGTTACGTTGACGTCCACCGAGTAGTTGCTGCCTAGAACTAATAATAAGGCTACTATATTAAACTAAGGTTTCGTAACAAAAATACTAGTGATCCGAGGGCTTAATTGGTATCGTATTGCGAGATTTGCGAGTATCCAAGAAAAAGTAGGCGAAAAAAATTTTAGGCTGGATTTTTTTTTGTATGGGACACGCGGCTGTGCCCAACCAACTACCAACCCTTCATACAAAACCAAAAAAAATAATTGTTTATTACTTTTTCATAATTTGCATACGATACCCCCAGTATTTTTGTTACACCTTGTATATGGCAGTGCCAGCTATCTATGTATAACACTATACATATATGTAGATGTATAGTATATGAGTAGATTTAGTAGGTACTCAATTTAATTATATTGATATGGTATATCTATGAGGATTAGTTGTAAGTACTGATACAATTTTATTCAAGTCATGCAATTTAGTGACGCTAGCAAGATAATGCAGAAATATGATTGAATTGATTAAATATGTGCCTCTCAAGTTTATGCTGGAAAACTACTGGATCACGATTCAACATTTTACAAATATGAATCTACGTATATCTATTCCAAAATAGTCATATTTTGTAAAGGAGTGGTAAACGAAGATAGGAAGTGCAGACAAGGAATCATATATTCGATACATACATTTTCTAATGCAATACCGTATCGGCAGGGATCCGGGCAGGGATCGAGAGGGCAGGGAGGATATAATATTACAAAAAGTACATATTTCTAGAAAGTGTAAGAATCCATATATTTCTGGAAATAGTAATACTCCAACCACAGTTGATGTTCCCATAAAAAGTATAGAATAGAATAGAATAGTACAGTTGATATTATAAAATAACACGGTTACACTCACGGAACTTTAGTCACGTCTCGCGACATGAGTGCCGTGAGTGTAACCGTGTTATTTTATAATGTTAATATGTCTCACGAAAGTTTAAATTTAATAGTACAGTTGATATCTAAGCGATCACACTTTTAAACAATTTATTATAAGTACAGTGAAATAAGGTGCAAAGTTGAGAGATTTCAGCTGAAAAGTATTACTTGCTTAACAGACTTCAAATACTAATTTCAGTTAATGCTTAAAATAACAAAAATAAATTTTTGGTAAAAATTACTTTTTTTAAACAGCTGACTCATGTGTAAAGACATGCTACGATATGATATCTATTGACATTGATTGATTAGCAGTCGTATCGCAAACGTATGTTAGATAACACACTATTTATATAGTTTATCTTGAGATCGCAGATAAATAGTAGTGACAAGCAAAATTATACTTCATATCGCTATTGATCACCGAAGGGAAACGATATATTGTTAAAACAAATTGAAAAAACTATGGTTGATAAAGTCGCATTAGTAACGGGGTCCAACCAGGGCATCGGATTTGCTATTGCCGAAGAACTACTAAAAAGAGGTGTTAAAAACGTCTACGTGACATCAAGGAACGAGCAACGTGGTCTCGATGCCGTTAACAAGCTCAAAGCAAAAGGTCTGAACCCTCTCTTCCACCAACTAGAAGTTACTGATGCGGAGAGTGTTAAAAAATGCGCAGCTGACTTAAAACTCAAACATGGAGGCCTGGATATATTGATCAATAATGCTGGTGTGATCACAGATAACTGGGAAAAGACCACGTACGAAGACGCAGTCCGCGTTATCACCACAAACTACTACGCTATCCTAACAGTCCAGGAGCACTTCTTCCCGATCCTTAACCAGAACGCAAGAGTCATTAACATTTCAAGTGACTGTGGACACATTTCTAATATCAAGAATAAAGATTGGATAGAAAGACTGACGAAAGAGGATCTAACAAAAGCTGACGTTGATGCATTTGTTAACTGGTTCTTAGAATCCGTTAAAACAGGGACAGTGAAGAACGAGGATTTCTTTCAAACGGAACTGCTTGCTTATCGGATTTCAAAAGTAGCGCTGTGCGCGTTGACCATTGTGCAACAGAAAGAGGTGGATAGAAACATTTCTGTGAACTCTCTACATCCTGGGTTTGTTCAGACTTCAATGACGAGTGGGTGCGGCCCATTTACGATGGAGCAATCCAGCAAAGCCCCAGCTTATTTAGCTTTGGACGTGGATCAGTCGGTGAAGGGACAGTACTTCTGGTTTGATAAAGAAGCGAAAGATTGGCGCAACCCTGACATGCCCCTGTATTGTGATTTTAATGTAACGAAGCAGTATCTTTAAATTATGATAGAAATATTTTAATTTGAACTGATTTTGTTACTATTAAACGTACGATTAAAGAGTCATTATTGTATTTATATGTGTTTAGCATAACATTTTCATGTTTTTTTATTTCAAGGTGCATTCCAAGTTATCTGGTTCGCCTATCTTGGTTTGCACCAAAAAACTTGTGTAAACTGTTGTATCATTGTGTTTGAATTAATAATTTTTACTATAACTATTTACTAGAATTCTTTTTTTTTTGTAAATTTCTTTCCATACATTGATAAAGTGTATAATGCAATTCTCCTTGGTAATAGAGTCGTGGCTACATACAGTGTGTTTCTGTAATAGGAGCAATAAATTAAAACGTAGATTCTACTCCTCAAACCAGGAAACGTTTGTTCAGCGACTTTTACAAATAACATATGGTTTGATTTTTAGAACACTTTAAAGTTTTTTCGAACACGCAATGTATTCCGAAATTTACTATGTCTGTAGGGTGACAAGTAATGTCAAGTAGACGGATTTTAACGTTCATTGAAAATACAATTTAGTTTGTATGAAAAAGAGACAATCTACAAAATACATATTTTTTTTTTAAGTTGTTGAACAAAAGTTTTGTAGTTTGAGGAGTAGAATCTATGTTTTAATTTATTGCTCCTATTACAGAAACACACTGTATTTTTATCACATTAAATGTAGTATCCGTATTTTCAGACATGACTGTACCAACATTACGTAAATAAATTCTTATTATGTACAGTCAGCAGCAAAAGTAGCTAAGTGGGTAAGGTGTTCAAAATGAGCTGAACACGACTTAATGTTAAGAGAATAAGACCGAGTGTAGGTCATTTTGAACGCCTTACCCGCTTAGCTACTTCTGCTGACTGTACGTAAATTTAGTAAACATAGTATTATCATTATTTAGTTACATGGAATACAATTAACCATCAAGAAGATTTAGTTTTGATACAAATCTGATTAAAGCGGGTACATAAAGCTAAGACCTTTCTGGTGGCATTAAGTTTTGATCCTTTAGATTAATTTATTTGTTAATTAGTAGTAATCATAAAGTGGAGTTACAATGCTTCATTGGAAGATATATGTAGATCAAGAGTAGGTGGTAAGCAACCTTACCTCATCCAGTAGCAGAATTCGTCTTATATATTTCAAATGATACGTATTTTATAGTACTCGTCGAGGTATGGAGAAAAAATTGTGGTAGCAACACGCAAACCTGATATTTTAGGATCCAAAAAAGGTCTTGCTCTTGATATTCCACTGACAGTTCCCTTCACTCTAAAATTTTCTAGGGCCCGATCTGTCGTGTACCCTGTCTGTACCCTAGAAATGCTACGTTTAATACAGGTTTAACGCCTTTTTGAGTCCATTATCTTTGGTAGAAGCATCTCGTGGGACTTCATGGGAGCTACTTTGCCTAAACAGTGTATTGTTAATTAACGCGGAGACGTTGTGGATTCGTGATAAGTTAATGAAGACGAGCGCCGGATGCGACGTTCAGAGACCTTGGAAAATGGTCGCTTCAAATCGTGCCGTAGTACCTGTGGGTAAGGTGAACGATCGCAGTACACAATGTAAAGAAAACGATTTTTATATAGGTGTACTCACCGGAAATAGTATCTTCTTAAACGAGGGCTGCAAAATCCTGTGACACGCTCTTATTTGTAGGGACATAAGAGCGTGTCACATACTTTTGCGGCCTTCGTGTAGGAAGATACTATTGCCGGTGACTGTACTTAGTAGATACCAAAGCGCTCAACCATTAGGCAGGCTGGGTACTTGTTTGCCACCCTGGTATGAAAAAAATGGCTAGACCAAGTTATACTTGATGTGTATAACGCATCTAACCCGCTTATTCATAAACGTGTTTAAAACCTCATTTAGTTAAAATGTATTTTGTCTGTTTCTAACAAACACAACTGTCAATGTGACAGATAAGGACAAAAGATGATTTAGTTAAATGAGGTTTGCAATACGTTTATGAATAAGCGGGTAAATGTATAGTGAATGTAGTAACTGTGCCGGTAGCGACACGTTCTAGCACTAATTACGCACTTGGGCCGTATTCTAACTTTAAAACACGCACAGACACGATACAACTTCAATGCAAATCCAATACAATAACAACACAATACAGCTAACGACTACACGTCTGAATCAAAAATGACGGAATTTACTTGAAAATTACTGCGTTGCAACTACAATACTACTTCAATATTGGTTGATTATTGGTTGAGTGTTGGAGTTATGTTTAAGACAGATTGAGTTGTTAATGTATTGTTTATACATTTTAAAATTAGAATATGGCACACTTGTGGCTCTAACGACGGATATTAATATGTATTGTAGTATTGGAATACTCTCTTAAGAGCATACACTCATCCACCGTAGCTTACTTGGTAGTGACCCCGCCTACGACGCTGAAGATCCTGGGTGAGTCCCGGCAAGGATATGTAAATTATTTTACTCCCAATATTTCGCATGTTAAAAGGGGAGGCCTATGTTCAGCAGTGGACGTCTTATGGCTGAGATGATGATGATGATGATGATGATGATTTCGCATGTAATAAAATCTATAGGTATTTAAAAGTTAGGTTTGTGAGTAATTTGCACGACCGACGCACTCAACGTATGAGTGCACAAACAAGAAAAAATATTTTTAACCGACTTCAAAAAAGGAGGAGGTTCTCAATTCGACTGAATTTTTCTGTTTTTATTTAATTTTTTTTGTATGTATGTTACTCGATATCTCCGTGAATTGTGAACCGATTTTCAATCTTTTTTTAATCGAACGGGTATAACCCCTCGATGGTCCCATTGTCACCAAGTCGGGGTCTGATGATGGGATCCTGGAGAAATCGAGGGAACTCTTCAACTATTATAGGCACACCTATAGTGATTTCACTATTTTTTACAGCAACTCAGCCACTTCCTCTTGGAGTAGCGGATCCTAAGTGAAGTCAGTTCTTTTTTTGTTTAAAATTATGGTCGAAAAATAAAAACATGTAGGTATTTTTACAAATATACTGTGACAATTTAAACTGGTTTCGTTCAAAGTGTCGACAAAGTGCTCCAAGCATGAACGAATGTAATAACGAGCATAACACCAGAATGCTCTCGCTGAGTTCACCGAGGTATCCCCTTAATAATTACCAGACTAAATACAGGTTCTGGCAACACCTGCGATGAAATGAAACTATAATTAAGGGATCATTTTCCGAGTGTGTGTTTTAGTTGTTTTATTAATAATTTTAGTGGAATTGTGAAACATTAAGTTTAATTAAAAGCTACGACACATGTTGCTATGATGAAACCGCAGCCTAATCCTCAACAAGGCGGATAATTTAATTTCCTATTGTTAATAAATTTAGTACATTGTTATTTACATAGTATAGTGTACAACGCAGGTGTGTGTGTTATGTAATACGGGCGATAAATTAAACCAAACACAGAACTCGTGAGTATAATCATTAATTAAGATGTTTTTTTGAGTTACACTGATCACCAACTTATGCGTGAATTACTTACTTTATCTCTAATTTTAAGAACCAGTTCAAATTAGACAAACATTTTATACCATCATGAAATGCATTTGTTCTAGCGACTTTAAATCAAATCAAATCAAAATATTCTTTATTGTACACCTCAATAAAATAGAACAATACACAGATAAAATTAAAAAATCAGATAAAAAATTATCATGATGAATCAGATTTAAATTGAGTTTTACGAGCAATGCTTGAGCACATTGCACAAATATGCACGTTTCTATTTTTTTTTTTTTTCAATTCATAACAAACCACCTAACAGTACAAAAGAACCTAATATATCAACAAGTACGTACAGTACAGTCGACGTCAAAAATATGTTTACACTTTTGCACCTTACTCCTCTGCAATAAGGTTCAAAAGTTTAAACATATTTTTAACGTCGACCGTACAAGTATGTAAAATGTGGGTACAAAACGTAGGGCGTATAATCATTGGTCATTAGAGCGTGCGTTACGCTGGATTGCCCTAATGTAGGCAACTCTTTGATGTGTACGGGGACCTACTAGAGGAACGCACAACGCACCGGAACTCGCTTGTTTCGCTTTCAAGTGAATTCTTAAAAGGAAGATGTAGTCAATTGGGTACTTTTTATATATTTACGTCAATGTTATATATTTACGAGTTTGGAGTGAAGTCATGGAATTCTAACCACCCAAATTTTTTTTAATTATTTACATACATATATATTTTTACAAAACATTTATTTACATAACTAAATATACAGACTTATATTATATAGGTTTGCATACTAGGAACTTACTTTGCGGCAGGGACCGGAACCGGTTACCAATGAAGGGGTATTAGATAGGGTATTTGATACGGTTGTTTTTACAAACCCTATCAACTCGGTAAGCATATCATTGGCTTACCCCAAGGGTAAGCGCTTACCGAATCGAAAAACCCCAATGAGGTTACCCTATCAAGGGTTTTTAGAACCACATTGAATATGGTTCACCTTATTAAAACGGTTACCGTTACGATAGGGTAACACTGTCATTGGGTTACCCTATCAAAAAGATTAATCAAATGAAGGGGTTTTTCGGTCCCTACTTTGCGGGAAGCTTAAAATGTTGATGGGATGGCGGGGGTAACTTTCATCAAGTTTCTTAGTGGAAAGCATTTCCCAAAAGGCCTACTGCATATTAGTAAAATTTTCAAGCAATGTATTAAGATATTTTATAGACCAAATAACTAATAGACCATGATTTACAGTGGAAAAACTCGTAAATATCTCACTCTATGAAATCCCTAATAACCATGGTATCGGTTCGACCCGCTGTCAAGTTGAATGTAAGCTGAACCGGTGCCCAATGTATTGAACATCGTATCGCATTTTTCAATTTACTAAAATATCAACTTTATTACATTATCTTAGAGGTGAGTTTACCACCGCGCATAAAGTGAGATACAGTCCGTGAGCTTTATGAAGAACCTTCGGGAATCGGCGATGACAAACGAAGGTAATACTGCTGTTCTGCTTTTTCATGTGTCACTGTCAATTGATACCCGACGTGTCTTTCTAAAACCCGAAGGTTCTTTTTAGAGCTCACGGACTGTACGAGTTTTCGATGCGTTAATAAAATTCGGCCCATATACGATTGGCGTTGAAACCGTTGTGCCATGAAAGGGACAAAATTAATTGGTTTTATTAAAAATTCTCGCGTTTAGAACGACCATGAAGCGAGTGCACGCGAGTTACAGGATTATCGACTTTCTGACGATGGTGATAGGGGTTTGATATGGGTTCTCCTTTTTATGGTTTCGGGTGATGAAACGATGCAGATTGACGTTTTGTGCCCTTTTTGTGGCTGGAACCTTTTTCACGCGATGCGTGTAATCAAGGGTATGGTTTTTCACTTCCCAAGCCAGTGACAGTGAAATTGTTTTTCCCGATTGCGCAGATAAGCTAAATGTATTTTTATAAAATGTTGTTTTTAAAAAGTGCGATATTTTTAACGTGCGTCACACTGTAAATTATTATAAATAAATATATCTTTTTTTGTAAAACAACTAGAGAAAGTTAAGGGTCAAACAGATTAAGGAAAACGGCTAACTTTTCTGTGGACAATAGAACGATTTGGGTACATTATATTATAATTTATAACAAACTACTAATGCCAACTTTGCACCTGATGGTTTAACAAGAAAACTAGACTTTAAAGTCCATTAATTTTATATCGATATTTAGGGATAAGGGAACCTCTGATCCCTACTGCTCGTGAGAACGCCGTGGTGATTTATTTAATTAATAGTCATCCGCATGGCGGCGATGTGGTTCGCCACACCCATCACGTCTCGTTCTTCATGGGGACGAGAAGTGGCTCACGGAGGGCCGTTTTGCTGCATTGATCGTAGCAAATGGAAATCCGTGATCTCTGCCTACCCTTTTTGGGATATAGGCGTGATTGTATGTATGTTGTATATATGTAATTTTATATCGTTCACAGAAAAGATGCATAACCTTAACTCATACTAAAAAATCTGTATGAAACTTAAATCCTTTTATAATAGCGTTGTCCAATATAAAGACCACAGACGGTACAAAGAGATGTATCTACTTTTTAACCTTAAAACAACGCAATAAGATGAAAAAGTTGTACATCTGATTGTAGTCGACTTTATGTATACACTTAATAAATCATCAGTATCATCACTTGACACAGCGGACAAGCAAGCAAAACCTTAGTACCTTAAGGCTAGATACTAATAAGGTATTAACACCTCTAACTACATTAAAACCAAACCACGCCTGATCTTGATTCGTACAGTCCAAATTTTACTTCTGTTCTTTCTTATGTAAACCACAAAGAGACCACTCACATCAAAACCTAATTTCGTTTATTAAATATTTGGAAAAAAAAATCTTGTCGAGCAAGGTGGTTTGGTTTTGTGATTAACTTCTTATTTTTTGTTCATTTTCGTGATTCAGTGTGTAATATATAGCTTATTCTGCAGTGTTTTAACGAACTAGTGTGCAACTAATGAAGAATTAATCTCAAAACAAGTGTAACCCCTGTTTGAGTTAGATATCCGTTAGTCCACGTGCTTTTTGTAGGGAGTAGCTATCTCCTTATAAAAAGCCTAACCTCACCGTACAACGTCCAGCTCTTGGAGCGAAATTTTAACTAATTAACCGTACACTTGTCGTCTCTACTTCGACATTGGCAAAATTGTTCCAATATTGTGGACAGAATGCCATTTAAAAATTGAATTGAATTGAATTATTAAAAATGTTTGGTCTAACATGTATATTCAAACGCATTTTACACTCGTTTGTATAAAATGTAAGTAATAGAGCACAGTACAAAGGAGTATAAATCTGACTGAACAAAAGGCTTCTATTCAGCATGCATAAAGCGCACAATATAGCTGCCAGCTGGAATAAAGCGAATTACATTCATTTATTTTTAAACAAGCTTAAAATTTGTTCCGTGTTGAAGTTCATTTGGAAAAAGCACTGAAAATGAGTCCTCGCTTTACGGAGAGAAGTAATGTAATGTCCGTTGTACGAAACTTGAGCTTTTCGCTTTTATATACCTACTTATCTATTTGTTTTATATATTTCATTCAGAAAAAAACTGAATGTTAATAAATAAATATAAAATATCGTTTTTGAATTTAATATCTAAACTAACTTCTCCCGTGCTCCGAAGATAATTAGATATGACCCTAATACCTAACTTCACTTTATGCACTAGAATAAGTTTTATATAAACACCCTCACCTCACTTCATTTCACTTTACATTTACACTTTAAGTTTCATTTTACATATTTGTCAATCGTATGGTTTTTCGTTTTCGTGACGATGACGTCAGCATATCGGTCGAATCCATACAATTTTCTCCTACCAAAAAATGCCCAATGCGGCTAAAGAGGTTTTCACTTCAAAAAAAACTTGATTTATGTACTATCAGCTGCAGAATTGCCTACCCAGTCTATGAATGAATTCATTGATAAACTGGGTAGGAAATTCTGCAGCTGATGGTACAGTCTACATAAGTACAGACTTATATACGACCTTCAAATAGGAGCAGAAGCACATAAGGTAGGTACATATCATAACATCATTTTATTGATCAATGAAATATTATGATAATTTTCAAGAAACTCAAAATTTTAAAGCTATTAGTTGAGCCCGCTTTATCGTCAACTCGTTCAACTGGAAGAAATTAATAAATAGAATTTAATGGAATGAAAAACGACAAATTACTGTACATTAAATTTCCTCAGTTCAGATTATTGACAAAGTATTATTGAATTGAGCGTTTAGACACTTTAATTTGAATGATGTCTTTAATTATACCTACAACATATTTAAGTTTCATTTAAAATGCGGTTTTTCTTATTTTAAATTATTTGTTCATTGTGGTCACATTATCATTTCACAATTCAGGGGAAAATTGTTTGCCTGAGTTGTTATTTAGCGATACTCGATAATTCTCGGGCGGGCAACTAACTCGTCCCGCAATTTTTCAACTTCTGTGTTTCTTCGGCTCAATTGATGAGCTACATGTATATCGGCACCCTGGACCGGCACTAGAACTTCAAAAATTTTTTTATATCTTATTCCTGAGCCTTTCTTCCATTTCAGGAATAAGAAATACATAGCTGTTTGGTGAAGAAAACCATATTATTCAAGCCAGGCAAAGTTGTGCATTGTAGGCGAAGTGCACGTGCACGTTATTGTAAGGGCGGCCACCGACTCAGCCCGCCTGCAGCCCGCCTGACGATATCGACCTGTCAGTTATTCGGAGCCGGCAAATTTTTGTTCTTACTGACAGGCCGAGATCGTCAGGCGGACTGCAGGCGGGCTAATAGTCGGTGGCCGCCTTAAAAATAAATTGAGAATCATTAGCATAATTAATATGTAATTGGAGTGGGCAGTTGGATAAGTCTAACTGCCCACTCCAATTGAAGATGAAGCATACCTACCTACACCTAACTTTTTCATACACATTTGTCGGGTACCGTCAAATAAGGTAACTTGAGACAAGTGGGGTAACTAAAGGCACTAGTTTTTAAAGAATATTCATATTTAAATGACATGACGGTCAGCAGCCGACCGCCTGCCACACCAAGGCATATAGTGAACTTCAACTTCATAATAATAGCCAACAACACTTGAAATAGGCCTAAATTCCTTGTCTTTAGTTACCCGACTCGCGTCACATTTCACCTCATTTGACGGTAGTCAAACAAAATACGACCCGTATATCTATGTTGATATTTGATGAGACGTGAATTGTCCGCGAAAATAACCAATTAAACCTATGTCGAAATGTCGGAAGTGTCGAATTAATTTAGTTCACGTTATACCCTTAGACTATTCAATCAACCGGACCGTAATGTCTGTCATTTTCTATACAATTCAATTCAATTTTTAAAATAAATGGCCCAATATTGTGGACAGAATCCACAATATTTGGACAATTTTGCCAATGTCGAAGTAGAGACGACAAGTGTACGGTTAATTAGTTAAAATTTCGCTCCAAGAGCTGGACGTTGTACGGTGAGGTTAGGCTTTTTATAAGGAGATAGCTACTCCCTACAAACAGCACGTGGACTAACGGATATCTAACTCAAACAGGGGTTACACATGTTTTGAGATTAATTCTTCATTAGTTGCACACTAGTTCGTTAAATCACTGCAGAATAAGCTATATATTACACACTGAATCACGAAAATGAACAAAAAATAAGAAGTTAATTACAAAACCAAACCACCTTGCTCGCCAAGATGGCCGCAAGTCCATTTTCTATACGAAACGGGAGCGGAACGTCAACTGTATGCGAAACGTCAAAATAGTCACGTCAGATAAACGTCAGTCTATATATACAATGAGTACGAGAATGAGCCCACTGGTCATATATTTTCGGTAGAGGAGAACGCTGGTCAATGGCCGCTCCGGTTGGTTAAATGCTCTAAGGTTATACCAGTCTAACGTTTTAAGTATCAAACAGGATTTGATTCACAAAATTCGAACACAGCTCCGTAAAATGACTTTAGAGTTTATAAGTCCCTGTCACCACAGTAACATGTCACAGCCTGTGCTGCGGTTATTATAAGCACATTACCGACAGTCAAACGCAAACAAAGGAAATTAATTAACAATGAAACTATAAAGGGAGACCAAATTTCCGCTACCGTTATCTGCAAGGCTTCCGCTCGGTGCCAATTAACTGGGAAAACACAAACATTCCGAGTCAATTTTGAGTGTAAGCAAGCGAGCTAAATGTCTATGTTGTAACAGACTATTATATTATCTGTGTCATTTATAGTTACTATTATATTATTATAGTATCTATAACAGGAGTAACCTAAAATATAGCAGACGGCTATATATTTAACGGCCTCCTAGCCTATAATAGTCGTTAGTGAACCTGCCTATGAAGCAGGATGTCCCGGGTTCGAATCCTGGTCAGGGCATTTATTTGTGTGTTTATAACGGATATTTGTTCCTGAGCTATGGATGTTTTCTCTGTATTTAAGTATTTATCTATATCTGTCTATTATACATATCGTATCATAGTGCCCACAACGCAAGCCTTATTGAGCTTACTGTGGGACTAGGTTGATTTGTGTAAGATTGTCCCATAATATTTATTTATTTATTTGTATGCATCATAATCGTCGTTATACATCAATCAGTAGAATAGTTTATCCGCATAGTATCTACGTCATTTTTGTTATAGGAAAATCGATAAAAAATTGGCCTTTTATCAAAATTCTAGTCAAAAGTTCTATATGTATGGTACCTCCTTAGTTTTGCTGCTATTTTGGACAATGCAGTAAGAAATCTTAGGAAATAAGTGAAACGAAACGTTAAAACATATCATAGTAAGACTGCAAAAGTATATTTAGTTTGAAGTTTAAATGTTAAATTTTGTTTCAGCAACGTTTTGTAAATAGATATCCAACGCAAACAAATTAATTACAACCAGCAAACACAAACGACGGTTGTTCTCGCTGCACCGGGCATATTTAATTCTACTGCAAGCCGTCACACTGGCGTAGAATAGTAAATAGTGATACAGTAGTTATTATTGTGTATGTTACTCAAATAACGTTCTCGTACACCTACGTACCGTACACCTCACACTTTTACAGAGAGAAGTAAGTAAGCATTCATTGCTCACTCCATACAACTGGTTATTAGCCCGTACTGGCGAATTGCTATGTGCGAAGTGCATGGTAACGAGAACGATGAAACTGCAAAAGCCCCTGTAAGCTGTCCAAATAGTGAATCAGCCAGTGACATTTCATATAAGCAATGAATACAACCTGTTTCAAAAAAGAAAAAAAAGAGATTAAACACCTGTCCAAGAGATGGCGCCACAATGATGCACACAGCGAATAGAGGCTAGAGAGGAAAGAGAAAGGCCAGGGGCGTAAATGCCATGTTTTACAACTCGGCCCCAAGATACTCGTACTGTAGGGTAACCCAATGATAGGATTACCCTCCTATGATTGGGGTTACCCTATCGTTACGGCAACCGTTTTAATAGGGTTAGCCATATCCAATGTGGTTTCCCTATCGAACGTCTAACGATAGAGTTTACAATAGCTTGATCGCATTCTAAAAGCACTTGATAGGGTAACCTCAGTAGGATTTTCGATTCAGTAAGAAGTTACCTTCGGGTATTTATAAGCCAATGATGTGCTTACCGAATCGATAGGGTTTGTAAAAACCATCGTATCAAATACCCGATGTAATACCCCTTCATTGGTAACCTGTTCCAGTCCCTGTTTAGAAATCACTAGCTCCCGGTACAAAATACACGGAAAAGTTTTGATAACTCAGTTCTGTTTGAAACTCATACGGCTCTATTTTTTTCCTGTACTGGTTTTGTTTTTGAGGTGTTCAATAAAGAGTATTTGTTTTGTGTTGTATTGTATTGGCTCTAGTTGCTGCATTTCCTAAATGAAAAAATAAAAATAAATCTTTATTTCGGACAAACGACGTATCCATTAGAGTGTTAGTAAACAAGAATCAAACAAATTGCGCCTGTTACGAGTAGTAATATACAATGAAAAATGCGTATTAGCGGGAAGGCGCAATATGCAAACTTTCATTTCATACGTTGTATCATTACTATCATTAGCGAAGAGTCACGTGAAGACCCTACTGTGCTATAATGGCGTCGTTTAGGATACAATTTTCTAGAGAAATCATCCGAGATAAACGCAGCCCTCGTCGCCCGAAGCCTACCCTGAAAAGGGTTCGTATCTTATATTCCTGATTTGTTGCGTTTGACAGACACATTTGGCTACAAAGCCAGTCAAAGAAGACTTTTAAAACTAAATCCAATGTTTGTGGAAACTAATGTCAGCTGAGTGGAAGTCGCGTCTGCTTCTCTTTTGGAAAGGCGAGGTTTTTCCAGGCTCATTTGTGACATTTTTGGTTTCATTTTCTACCACGATAACAGTAGGTATTTGAATTATGCTATCATTTTATGTTCACTAATACAAAACTTCAACATAAGTTAACACAATACCAATTCGAATCATAAATACCTACTACAGTTCGGCCTAGGTGGACGTGGAATTTACCTATACAGAAAATGTCTTTGTAGATTGGTCTAATGATTGGACTCGAGAGACGATCGTAAAAGATGATATTTGATGTAGGATATTTAGGTAGTGTGTTGTTTTATTTTACATGTGCTCTTTCTACTGAATTTCTCGCACTTATACACGATTTAACAATTGATATTAACAGCCACTATATGCTTAAGTAAACATCATGAGGAAACAAACAGTCATACATAGATTATTATCAAAATTTTGAGAGAAAAAATAGATCTACAGTTTCATAGAAGAAGTAAAACAGAGATAGGTACGTGACTATTACACATAAAAACTTGTTTTTAATTGAACAAGCTTTAGCAAACTTATTTTGAAATTGAAGATAATGACGAAATCGAAGTGAAGGTTAGGCTAGTAAAGGTTAGGTTTCATAAAATTACTCAATTCTGTTAAATATTTTTTATCTAAATCCATACCCCAATATGTCTATTTTATGGTCAGGATCGATGAGCAAACGCTCTATATTTAGATATGAGTATCTGTGGCTGCATCTTAATGTTTACATTTTAGTATCGGTAACCGATACCTTAATTACGTTCAAATTTCGAACGTCTTCTTAGTAGTTAGAACAAATGTGTTATCTGTAACGATGTTATTATTATCAAATAATAAGCAAAAATTCGATATCATTATGAAAATCCGGGTGCGGGCATGCGCCGCCCGACCGCCGACACAATCGAGTTGGTCATGGCGATGGCATGCAATCCGTGCAATTGCAGTCATTCAATCATCATTTCGGGTTTATAATATGTATGTAGATAAAGCAGTGTATGCAACTGTACGTAATTAGGCCTTAAAACACTCGTGTGATCTTATTATGAAACTCACTTCGTTCGTTTAATAAAACCACACTCGTGTTTTAAGGACCCCTATTACGTAACAGTTACATAAACTACTATTTGATAGTAGGTGCAAAACATACGCATTGTTTTCTTAAATTCTTTGTTATTTGATTCATACAATAATTCCAAAAAAATATACATAAATAAACATGTACAGGGTGTAACAAAAATACTGGTGATCCATTTAAGGGCATAGTACGTATCGTATTACGACTAAGAAAAAGTAGAAGAAAAAAATTTTGGATGCGAAGAAAAAATTTTTTTTGTATGGGACAGGTGGTCCCAGCCGGTCGACCCTCCATACTAAACCAAAATTTTTTTTCGCGCGAAAATAATTAAAAGAGTAAGAACTCTTTCTTTATTAGAATACGATACCAATTATGCCCTTAAAAGGATCACCAGTATTTTTGTTACACCTTGTATAACCTAATAATGGGGAATACAGGCCCAAGCATCCCATTTACGCGCAGCAGTGAGTAATATTTTGCTAACCATTATTTTGCATCCTTTTTGTATAAAACCTCTCCAACCGACGTTAACCCTGATATTTACGAACTGACGAGGGTAGATGGCTGCTAACTTACAATGCCATATGCATAGGAATTCATTTAATAAGCACAATATAAATCCGTGGTCCGCAAGCAAAAACCCAATAACACAAACTATAAATCGCGGTAACAGTCGCGCTTACCGACGTGTGTAGAAACGGCGCAAGTGATAAGTGACAAGCGTCGAGCTCGGTGGTAAGGCGTTAGTCTAAGGTTGGCGCCTACGCTGTTAAAGCGTCACATTGTATGGAAAGGCGGCAACGTTTTTATAGCACCTGACGCAGATGATGACATAAAACATACAGGCATTTAACTCGAAGCCGAATTGAAAAATAAATTCAATAGTTTTTTGTACGTAGAAGGCTAAAATTACGGTATATCTACTAATCTCTAGCCTGTGTCCTGAACTAGGAAATCCTGTGTTACAGAACCCAGTTTTGTCATACCAGATTATTAACTCTCTGACCGTCAAAGAAGTCAAATCACACGCCCGGAAAGTCATGCCCTCAGCCACAGCCCGCGTGATATCACGTACAAATTATAACCAGTTTGATTTAAGCGCTCGCGCGCGCTGGCGCTGTGGGCACGATTTTTCCATTCGATGCTTGGCGGTCAAAAGATTAATCTACATCTACATGGTCTACCTAAAACTAACTTCAAGATGAAAAGGGCTGATAGAACAGCTGAAGGGCTATCAGATTAAGCAATATAAAAGTGCCAATATCTCGAAAACCAAGCCATTTTCATTGGACCAAGTTTATTTAATCAGATGGCCCGTCAGCCGTTATATCAGTGCTTTAAGTCTTGACGTTGGTGTTAAGGATAGCCTGTATGTGTATACTCGTATACAAAGCCTGAGAACTAACATCTTTGAGAAAAACATAGTTAATGTGCTGCGTCAGCATTTTAATTTATTTAATCTCAATGAACGCAGGGAATAGCTAGAGATACACGCACAAATATGCCCGCCAGATTTGTCCGACGGATGTGCCCGGCAGACAAATCCGTGCGTGTACGGCGCGAATTGGACACGGATTTGTCTGCGGATACATCTGAATAGCGCCATACACGAACAGATCTGTCGGACAAATCCGGCGGGCACATCTGTGCGTATATCCCTATCAATTTTTTCTCAATAGTAACTCAATTTAGATAGATATTTACCTACGCAATCCCTGTCTGAGCTCTGCCGCCAAAACACGTGAATTGGATTTACATTTTCTTATCGATATTTTATAAACATTACAAGTTTCAGCCAATATTAATTGAGCTTTGGTTAAATTTTGTTACAATATGACGCCTGTCGAGGATTGCTGCATCCCACGCGATATTGGTTTTTTCGGCACGGACCAAAGGATTTAGCGTTTTCAACCAATGTGACATAGTTATTCGAGTATATATTTTAACCTTTATTTGCATTACTGAGAAACTATTATGTCTTTCCCGTACATGGAAAACATGAAGTAACAAATTTTGTTAGTCAGAACAGAGACAGTACATCACAATCTACGAACATTTTGCGAGGCTCCAAGTCTGAAGCACCATCTTCTCTGAACATCTGAATGAGACCCACCAAAAGCTACCGTATATATATATATAGAGTATTATCTGCCCCTCAGCGCTATCTAGTAATTGATACCTTTACATTATTACAGTATTGCTACGGCAACTTTGGGTTGCTCTGGTTCATATGGCGCTTCAGACCTGGAGCCTCAAAAAATTCTTAGACTGTAATCGGTCTATATATGTATAGTCTCTGGTCAGAGCGTTTCAAGTGTAACACGTACACGTGGTTAAAATTTTTTTTCGATCTTTTGGTGTAATCGGCCTGTACTGACAGCTAGTCTAGTTCAGTGACCCCATCGCCTTAACCGCTATCGCCTGTGCCTTCCGCCGATGCGTAAGCCGTCTTACTTTTCCCGTGGTTTATGAGTGCTGCATAATTTAAAGATGCTACGCTTATTTCCTCACAAGCTGAGCCGCTTACAAAAAGCGATTATGCGGGGGATACTGGCCCGAGATGGTTACTGTCGTGATGATGGGGACTTATGTTCTAATTCTAAAAAAAGATGACGCAGCATGGTGCTATTTCCTTTATATTTTGAATAATGTGATCCATTTTACTCAGTTTTATTTAGCTTGAACCCGTACAGTTCGTGAGCTTTAAGAAGAACCTTCGGGAATCGGCGATGAGTGATGACACACGAAGGTAATATTGCTGTTCTGCTTTTTCACGTGTCACTGTTGATTGATACCCGACGTCTCTTTCTAAAACCCGAAGGTTCTTCTGAGAGCTCACGGACTGTAT
The DNA here is from genome assembly GCA_911728535.1 of Pammene fasciana. Taxonomy (NCBI): domain Eukaryota; kingdom Metazoa; phylum Arthropoda; class Insecta; order Lepidoptera; family Tortricidae; genus Pammene; species Pammene fasciana. The sequence continues at coordinate 18,080,309 of OU452276.1, read as the reverse complement.
ATTTGTTTGTTTATTAGTTTAAGTATGTCATTATATGCATCAAATCTTGTAAGTTAAATCTTAACCAATTCCAGGTGTCTGATTGAGCTGAATTTTGGTATACTTCCGTAGTTTACATGACAATGCTACTAGGTACAGTCAGCAATAAAACGGTGTACCAAAAACATTTTTTGGGAGTTACTTGCTTTACGTCGAAATGTCCATTTATTTGATTGTATATAAAACAAATACGAGGAGACATGTTTTAAAATTATCGAAATAATTGTTTCAGACCATCTTGATTTTCTTAGATTTATAGCATTGATATTATTGATAGCTTGAAAATACAACAAATAGAAAAACTTACAGCAAAATAAAAGTACGCTTTATTGGCCGATTTATACAGATTTATATCAGGGAATTTCATTTCCAACAGAAGGATAGAGCACAGCCGCTATGTACAGTCGCTATCAGATATATCGGAGCGGCCAGGGTACTCAAAAATATCTGGACATGCACTCTATCGCCTTGACAATAGAGGCGTTGTTCAGATATTTGTGACCACCTTAGCCGCTCCGATATATCTGATGGCGAATGTACGTGACCATCTGTTGATCCGACATCTTACACGTAAATCCGGGCATATCGATTGAAGTCTAAAGAAGATAATTTCCTTGGCACCTTAAGATCTGGGTGCGGTTCACTTTTCATACAAACAAAATTCATATTTTCAGTTAGCATACGCTTGAAAAGCATAATAAACGTTTTTCATAACAACAAAATTCATAATTTTATATATCATAACGATTAATTACCATAATACTCATTTGTCATACCAACATTTGATATAATGTTTATTTTCACTAATACCATTTAGTATAACTTCATATATCATAATGTTGAATTAGTATACTACTCATTAATTATAATAACATTAACTATAACGTTTATTTTGATTAATAAAATATGACATATTATATTAACGAGTGTCCCTTGCAATGCCTAGAATAACATACGGAAACGAACTCATGCCAGAAAAATAGGCTAGGTTAGGTCGCAGTTCAATCAAACCTTTGAACTGCGGCCCTCGCGGAAGCGAAATTCTTCCCAAAAAGAGGTTAGGTTAGGTTAGAGCTGCGACCCCACGGAAACGAACTTCTGCCGAAGAGTAGGTTAGGTTAGGTTAGAACTGCGACCCCCACGGAAATGAACATCTGCCGAAGAGTAGGTTAGGTTAGGTTTGAATTGCGACCCCAATGGAAACGAATTTCTGCCGAAGGGTCAGGTTAGGACTGCGACCCCTACGGAAACGAACTTCTTTTTTGACTTTTTTATACAACTTAATTATTATACAATTTAAAATTATGCAATCTGAACTATTATATCATTGGTTTATTATGAAAATTAAAATTATGCAAAATGAGTATTATAAGAAATGAAAATATGAAAAAAGTTGTTATGCATTTTGTTTTTATGCAATGTAATCCATTATACAAATTGAAAATATGCAATTCGTTGTTATGAAAAATGAAATTATGCTATTTGTTTGTATACAAAACATTACACACCCTTAAGATCTATCTATAACGATAATAGTACATTACAGCACAGACTCAGAAAATACGGATTTTCGGCCAAGTACGAGTATATTTATACTATACCTGAATAGGTATAGACGGCCCAGCATAACCAGATGTGCATAGGTCCGAAAAGTTGTACGAAATCCCATTTCAATCCCCTCGAGTTGCTTCGCCCGAAAAGTGATAAGAGTATACAAGCCTATTTATTATAAAGAACGTAGTGATTATCACACGTACGCCGCAACCGTATGCGGCGATGGTGTGCAAACGTGACAGCGCTATACACATGCAGAGTGCTATCTCGCTCGCGCAACGGCGCCACATGCGGAAACCGCAGCAATGTTAGAGTCGCGCCGCGACAGAGACAAACGACCAAGACAGAAGACCGCGACAAGAGACTACCACCGTCACTTGATGGTAGGCAACATAATAATATGAGCGATCGTTCGTGAGCGAGACCGAGACAGTCTGTTTCCTGTGTCCTGTCAAGTGACGGTCGCGGTCTCCGGCCGCGGTCTTCTGTCTTCTGTCGCTTGCCTCTGTCGCCACGCGCAACCTTTAGTGATATTTTAAGATGGAACGTGATGTCGGTATCGGGCTGTCAACGCGAACGTCTGACAGGTCCCTAGTTCTCCGAAATATTTGTGCTAGCTACAAGTATCTCCCTTTAAATATGTTTTTGTACACACTTTCTTTGCTGACTATACCTAGTAGTATTGTCATGTCAATTACGGAAGTAACTATACTTAAATAAGTTTCAGCTCACTTAGACACTGGGAACTGCATGGTTGAAATTTAACTTACACGATTTGAAACGTGTATTTACGAGGCTTACTTAAATAAAAGCATGTCAAAATGCTATATGTAATTTCTTTTTACATTTAATGTGTTTGATAATTATAGTTTTTAAAATGATAAAATCTCTAAATCCGAAAGTTAAGAATCAGGAAGTTTGGCACTCGCAGCGGCTGCTAACTAAGCGGGTGAGGAGTCCAAAATGAACTGAGCACTACTTAATTGCTACTTAAGTACTTTAGCGACTGACTGTACTTAGTTGTCGACTTGCCAACTATTCGAAACAGCTTAGCGCTACGATGTTTTTGTTGAGCCACCGTTAATGGGGACGCAGCTAAGTAACAGATTATTCTGTTGGTTTTCCTTACCTTCTTGTCTTTTAATTTCTATCTATTTTTGTGGAAATCGTAATAAATAATAATTTGGATTGAATGAAGGTAACTTTTTATAGTACAAAGTCCTGAAGATGGATGCTCTACGCCAATACTTAAATTACACCAATAAATAGTATTTTATACAATCGTGACATAATTAAGAGTTTATCAGTCGAGTACTGTGTTTAGGCCACGAAGCTTGCTGAATAGCCTAAGTAGATACGAGATACTTTTTCTACGAGTGCTCAATACAGGCAAGCCGGTAAGAATTGAGTTTGACGAAAGACCTGCTGCCTCTATACAATTTAGTAACTTCAATCGCCCGGAGGATTCTGCCCGGTCCCCCCCCCCCCCGGCGACCGCGGCGGCGCAGGGCGGGCAGCGGCAACAGTGCTACAATATTGTATGAAAATCCTTTCTACGATTGCTATCGATGACATAATATGCGACCATAAAAGCTCTATCGAAAAGTATGCGCTTTTAGTTCCGTTTATACAATCATAATTCAAGTGTTACAGTCGACGACTTTCGTGCCTAAGTTTCGTGGTTTGTTGCACATCGCTGTGTCACTTTCTTTAAACATGATTTGTTAAAAAAAAATACAACTACGAGTATTTTCATCAACACGGTAACAAACTACTAAGTGTCGGCATCATGATTAAAACGAAATTATAGTACAAATCCGATTAACGCCTGGATATGTAACTCAATCAATCTGTATTATGCGAATGAAAATGTGATCGGATTACCGGCTGCAATCGGAAATTGAGATTTGTGAGATATCTGTGTCAAAATTGACGTTAAAATATTAATCCAGTAGTTGATTGGTTAATAACGGATTTTGCGTACGTACCGTTTCAATGTTTTGACATGGCATGATAATTGATAATATTTTGAGCAGTTAAGGCTGGGTTGCACCAAGCACAATTAACGGACTCATCAACGTTAAATATGACGACGGAGCTGTCATTCCATAGAAAACTGTCAAACTTTTCATACAAGATTTTTTTAACGATTACGTTGACGTTAACAGACGGTTTGGTGCAACCGACCCTTAGTCTTACGTTACCAATGTGGTTATGGCAGTCGCGAAGTGTTTCATAATGAATTGGTTATTAAATACATACAATACATACATACATACATACAATCACGCCTATATCCCAAAAGGGGTAGCAGACATCACGGATTTCCATTTGCTACGATCAACATAGCAGGACGGCTCTCCGTGAGCCGCTTCTCGCCCCCGTGAAGAACGAGACGTGATGGGTGGCGTACCGCATCGCCGCCATGCGGATGATTATTAAATGAATCACCTCAGCGTTCTCACGAGTAGGAAGAATCAGAGGTCCCCTTATCCCTTAGTCGCCTCTTACGACACCCGCGGGAAGAGACGGGGTGACACTATTCTAAAGCCGGGGCCACACAGCGGACACAGGACACAGGAGCGAAGGGGGCACAGGGGCGGTTATTAAATAATACCTAATAACTAGTGAACTGTCGTTTCTTTGCTATAAGCACTTCATCATGTTTGGGTTTGCCACGAAACTCTGCTAATCTATAACAGACATCTATAGTGTATATGTTTTCGTATAGTTTAATGCTGGTAACATAATTAGTTTTGTGGATTAGTACTTTATATTATACTGAACACGTATATATACACACACGTACGTATATGTATACGTGTACGCGTATATGCATATGTGTATACGTGTACGTATATGTACACGTATATTAACGGCCTCCTAGCCTAGTTGGTAGTGACTCTGCCTATGAAGCAGGAGGTCCCGGGTTCGAATCCTGGTCAGGGCATTTATTTGTGTGCTAATCACAGATGTTTGTTCCTGAGTTATGGATGTTTTTCTATGTATTTAAGTATTTATCTATATATATCTATTATATATATCGTCGCCTAGTACCCACAACACAAGCCTTATTGAGCTTACCGTGGGACTAGGTTGATTTGTGTAAGATTGTCCCATAATATTTATTTATTTATTATTTATATATTTATTGTTATACCTAAGTTTTAACCTACCAATAACTTACATTGAAAACAGAGAACAGATTATTAAACATTTGTTGGTCCTTAGCAGTGTCTACACCTGGCACACCGCCTCGCGAGGTTAATGGCTGTGTGCGAAGTGCATGGTGGAGGTAACGTGAACGATCGCAGCGCACAATGTAACAAGAAATTGGGCTCTGGTCAATATCCCATTTCAAAATATTTGACATCCCCCGTAGGGTCAACTGTCAAAATAGTGAATCAGCCAGTGACATTTCATATAACCAAGGAGTATATGCCATTAATAAAAAAGAAAAAAACCCTTTCACCCCCTGCTCAAGAGACGGCGACACACTCATGCACACAGCCAATTGCCGCGCACGGCAGCTCGGCTAGTGACGACTTTTTCGCTCTTTTTGTGTCGGGTATTACCGAAGGTCGCGATACGCACGCTTCAAGTGTGTAGCCTTCACGATAACATCAGCCTACATAATTTTGCGGCATGTCCCCGGAGGGCCCGGGGTAAGCGTCATTTGATGATTATTTTTTTATAAATATTTTTGCAACAATTATCATAATACTTATATTTTAACAAAGCGATATACCACACAATACCTAACTTTAAAATAAAGCTAACGTATGTAACTACGATTACTGACGGTCAATGTATACTTAGGGTGGGTTGCACCACGCACAATTAACAGACTCATGAACGTTAAATATGGCGACGGAGCTGTCATCCCATAGAAAACTGACAAACTTTTCATACAAGATTTTTTTACGATTACGTTTACGTTCACAGACAGTTTGGTGCAACCGGCCCTTACTGTAATTGATTTGTCTATAAAGTTAGGAAATCCGCAAGATTCAAAACTACGCATTGTACTGATTTACGCAAATAGCGTAACTCATAAATGTTTATTTGTCCCCCAAAAGCATTAATAACGCATTCTTACTTTATTAAAAGCTCTCGCGGCCCGGTTTCCACAACACCAATACTGTGTAAGTTCTCACAAAATTTGACAAACTTACGCCATTTTCTTCCCAACGTGTAAGATACACTTCCTATTTAAAACGTTTTAAAATGCACTATTTCTCAGTGTAGTTACGTCATTTCGTATTGCACATGTTCACAACCTTATGTGAAGACATAAAACATCGTTACATTTACATTTGCAGTCGTAACACGGGCTATTTAATCGCTGGTATAATAAAATTAATGGAAAATAAAGAAACCCTTGCAACCCCGGGCATTTGTGGCATATGACAGTAAATCAGACGTTGTAATGGAAAAAACAACATTATTAAAGTAACGTCAGGGCTGCCCTCATATTTTGGACTAAGAGCTAGCCACGTCAGAACCCTAAGGTGTAATTGGTTTCACTAACGTAACGTATAACGATTGCTTTTGCGTTAAGGCTTAATTGTATGGGATTCTTAACACAGCGCACCGAGCGGAACGTATCGAAAACTTCATCATCATGTAGAGATGCTTCTATAGATACTCGATGATTTAGTTTCGATACGTTCCGCTTGGTGTGCTGTGTTAAAAATCCCATACAAATTAAGACCTAACGCAAACGCAATCGTTATACGTTACGTTAGTGAAACGATTATACTAAGGGTTCAGATATGAAAGAATAATGAGAGCAATTAAACCTGTGTAGTTAGATTGTTTTACCGTCCTCATTGCTAGATCCGGGCATCTGGCAGCTCTTAATGGGTGGAGGTCAAAGTTACAGACCATCAAAATTTTATAGATGGAAAAAAGTAATACCAAATTAACTTTTTTTAATCTACTCCGTAACATTCTTATTCGCATTCGCATCCGGACATTCGCACTCTGAATATTCGCATTTGCATTCGCGAATGTGAGAAAAGCGACGTTCGTGACATCCTTATTAGGTACCTATAAGTAATGGTTTCAGCGACAAAACACGGAGTAAGTAATAATAGGTTGGGAGGGCCTCATATTTCACCAAGTTGACTTTAACACGCCTGTTATATAGGCTTTCCGTGTCTTATTCCCTGCTTGCTTACCATAATAGTATTTTATACAATCGTGACATAATAAAGAGCTTTACAGTCGAGTGCCGTGTTTAAGTAAGGTACGAGATTGAAAAGCTCAATTATGTCACTATTGTATACAATACTTTTTCTACGAGTACTCAAATTAGGCAAGTCGGCTAGAATAGAGTTCAATAAATGCGTATCAATCTGCTGCCTCTATATTGTGTCGAGCGCCGCCCGGCCACGCTGTCGCGGTCGGGCAGCGCTCGACACCTGAGAGAACTAAAATATTGTAAAGTAGTAATAATTTAAGATGTCGGAATATTACTAGGGATTTCTACCTACAATTTCGACACCTTAAATAAAACGTACTATATGAAAATCCATTTTAGTTTTGTCGACAAAACTAAAATAGGTACCGAACCCCGCCCGGCCACGCGGCGAATATGCGACCATCGAAATGTATGCGCTAGTAGTTCTCTGTACAAAGTCTCAATTCAAGCATTATAGTCGGCGAGTAGAAAAAATAAAATAAAATCGGGCAAGTGCGAATCTGACTCGCGCACCGAGAGTTCCGTACGAACAATTTATTTTTTATTTGAAAAACGATGCTTTCAGTACAACACACACAGTTTCAGTTCATGACAATTTATAGGGTCGGTCGAGTTGGACTCAAGACCCGATTTAAAAAAATAATTCTTATGTCTGACTCACGCTTGATTGCACTCATATAATTTTTCCTGTAATTCGGTCCAGTAATTTTTGTGAAATCGCTTTATGACAGACAGACAGAGTCGCATGATAGGGGTTCCTTTTTTACCATTTTTGTACGGAACCCTTAAAATGGTCGTTTTGTACAGGATGAAATTTTAACCACCATACATTTTACTGAACACCTTTTTATTATGGATCCAACCTCGAAATCCCAAAAAAAATTGGCTGCCCTGTAGAAAACTACAACATCTGATCGGCCGAAATGTATATATGAAACAGCTAAAAAAAATTTACAACTTCTGAGTTGGTACTATTGTAGGTAAAAGTTGTTCAGCGTGGTCTACCTAATCAGTCTAATTACCTCACTCCTTAGACTATTCAACCAACCGGACCGGCCATGTCTGTCATTTTCTATACAAAAAAGTATGCCGATTTTTGCGGGGGAGGGGAACGACAAATGTATGCGAAACGTCAAAGTAGCCACGTCAGAATAAACCTCAGTCCATAGAATGACTATGACCCACTGGTCATTCATTTTCGGCAGAGGGGAACGCCTGTCAATGGCCGCTCCGGTTGGTTAAATGCTCTAAGCCTCACTCAATATGATCGGTGGTTAAAATTACACCATGTATAAGTAGACTAGGAAAGAAATAAAAAAAACATAACCACATGTATGATAAAATTGATAAAATAAAGTTGTATCTACTTGCCTAAGGTAAATGCCACGACAATTGTACCCATAAATGACAGTAACATTAAATGTATGATTCAGTTTCGGACACAATATGAGATTAAATATTACGACTTTTCATTTCATTTAATCATAACTAATTGCGAATTACTTTTACCAGAGACTATAGAGATATAGACGACCACATCCTAAGAACTTTTTGAAGCTCAAGTCGATTGCGCCGAATTTGTAAGAAGAAATGTCACCTGCACTACTACTCCACCTAGTAACAAATAGCGTACTAGTAGTACACGAGTAGCTACTAGGTGGAGTAGCAGTGCAGGTGACATTTCTTCTTACAAATTCGGTATCTTTAGGCGGCTTTCGGACAGAGGGCGCAATCGACCTGAGCTTCAAAAAGATCTCAGGCTGTGCTCGTCTAGCTCTCTATAGTCTCTGCCTGTACCTAAGCTTTTCAAAGAATATTTTTATAAAGCAATTTATTAAAACGAACTTTTCTTAGCGCTTATTAATCTTGTTAAAGTATAAAGAGGCCTTATGTCAAACTCAATATAATTTATAGTTGAAGACACCCTTCAATCATGTGAGTTCAATAGTTGAAGACACCCTTCAATCATGTGAGTTCAAAAGTCAAGTGCATAGGTTGAAAGTCGATACGTCAAAGGACTTGCTTACGATATGATTAGGGTCCCTGCAATCTCGAGATGCTTTTTATTATCCATAAGTATTTATTGTGCTTCATTGGCTTTTAGAGCACATCATTAGGGATTCGGTTGTTGCCTTTAGAAGTAGTAGAGGAGTACGCGAACGCCTTTTTAACCTATAAAAATGAAAAACTCAAAAGTACGATTTTATTTTGTGTCCTATTTTGTGTTCTAATACGTTAAGTACCAATAATGTCAAATATTTTCTAACGAATGTTAGCATTGCGCTAAGTACCTATACATAGATAAGAAAAGATAAGAAAAGATTATGCAAGTCTTATTTTTCTCCACCAGGCTATCGCTTTTTATTATTGCTACATAACTTCACATTTTATAACGGTTTTGTCAAGAGCATATGTCATCTTAGCCATTTGTCATTTGTTTAAAATTGAAGGTCACGTTTTTTTTTACAAATTGTTTTCGATTATGCTCACATAAACTATTGACCAAACTTTTATAAAATGACAGATGATGTTGAAATAGTTAAATGCAATTGTATGGTAAAAAATTACATCTTGTATAATCTTTTCATGGTGTTATTAACAAATATCTATATAATACCTAGCGTATCGTCAAAAACTGTTAAAAATATTTTTCTCTATATCTAATCAATCAGATTATGAAAGATTGTGATTATTAAGAAAGTGTGAATTACAAACTTTCAGAACTGTTGGCGTACTGTAGTATAGGTAATGCATTGTAAGTAAGTATACCGTGTGCAATCTAGGAAGCGGTTTTTGACACCTGTCACCTCAGTACATTTTATAACCTAAAATCGGATTTTAGGTTATAAAATGTACTGAGATGACAGGTGTCAAAAACCGCTTCTTAGGTTGCACAAGGTATATAGCTAGGGTCTTAAGCTCAAAACCTCAAATTTTTATGCACAAGCATAAAATTTGGCAAACTTGTTTATTGTCCCCAGAAAAGCCGATTAAGATCGGTACCCAAAGGTACCCCCCCTTCTGGCGCCAGGGAGGGGGGGTTAAAATACCACTCCACCCGGCTTCATTCAAAAAATTCTAACAGTTCACGTTTAGCTAATAGGTCAAGTTTGGTATCATTTTCGGATAAAATAACCACGCAGAATTCGTTTCTGGTATTAAAAAATGCAATTTATGAAGTAATTAAAAAAAACATACGAATTTCGAAAATCTCAACAAAAATTTTCATATTCCAGTCATCATAAATATAAATTTGCTAGTTTTTTTCACAATTTAAATTTCTTTTTTTTCAATGGATGGATTTAAATTTAAATTTTCACAATGGATGGATCCTCACTAATAGTAGATTCTATATTGTAATTTATTGCTCCTATTACAGGAAACACCCGGTATGTTCAATGCTACGATTATTTATTCATTTATATGAATTATGCGCAAGAGTGGTATCGAATATTAAAATTATATTAAGCACAACATATATTATAATGGTTAAAAATTTAAATTAGTATATTTTTAAAATCCGGAAATATGGCCAATTCTCAAAATCAATGAAAATACTTGCTAAACCTGTGTGGAATCCCACACTTTATAAGAAAGTATGATAAAAAATCCTAGTTCATTACAGTATCGCCGCGCTGCGCCGCCTAACAAGTTTCATTTCAGAGGCGCACACACACACGTCTCTGACACCCACATTACTTAATTTCGGCTATTAGGGTAAGTTGGGTGATTCTTGTTTACTGAGGAAGCCATGTAAATTATACTTGAGCACTCAATTATGTTAAAGTGTGCGTGACCGCCATAATGTTGCGCTGAGACTTTCAAGATCTCGGGTCGGTGATCATACGCCACATGACAAGATATAGCTAAAGCGACCTAATTACTTAGATAAATAAATAGAAACGCAAAATAAGAGCCAGACGTCGAGTTTCGGAAACCTGGCCATATTACAATACAATACAATACGAATAAATATTAAGGAATAATGTTACGCAAATGGATGTAGTATTTTAGTCCCACAGTTATCTACAGATACTTAAATATACAATTCGAACCCGGGCTTTGTTGTGGAATGGCTTATCGGGTCGATTTCCAATATAGTGTTGCGGATTGGAAGGTTAGATGACAGTCGGTTCGTAAAACTACAGCTTGCATTTTTTTAAATTTGTTGCACTAGTGCAGTGAGCATAGTCTTGTAAATATAGCTCATGAAAAAATAATAACCAAATTAGCCCCGGGCGCTATAATGTAACAATATTGTTGATGGCGTTGAGTAAACCACTAAGAGTAAATAATGTTATTATACTATTGAATTATACATATGTATTCTGACTTCTGACATATATGTGACATCTAGAACAAACTTTGTGCGCCATGTTTGGCGGTTAATAGCTATGAAAGAATTTAAGAGTAATAGACTTGTCTTGTGGTGATTTTCACTACAACTATTGGAACAAAAAAACTTAGAAATGTCATCTTCTGTTACTCAATGTATTATACAGTGAAATCACGAATCACGTTGTCTTGACTAACACGATTACGACCCTGGGTTGTCGTTAACCAAGTAAATGTGCTTGCCGCTTAAAGCAAGCATTAACTAGAGACCGCACACGTGTACCCCCGTATGGGATAGATATATAGATGCCCATAATCACTTCTACAGCATAAAACAGAACAATTTACCAATCTTTTCCTTAGCCGACACAACTTTCTAGGAAAACTAACAGCTTTTCTCGTAGCAATCACAGAAATTCTTGAAGAAATCGCGAAATATATCTGTTTGTTACCCTCCACTGCTAGAAGTAACGCGTGGAGGGTAATAGAAACTATGACAAGGACCAACGATAATAGCACCTCTCTGCCGTATCTATTGAAAGTGTAATAAGACCATCCCGTTCTATCTTGGTATTATTAGTTCCGTGTCAGATCTATGGGTGGTATATCTATGGCTTGCCGCCTTGCAACTGACACCGGCAATGAGTTGCCAGGCCGTAAATCCTGTTTTAAAGCATAAACAAAAAAGGAAAAAACTCAAGAGAAATTGTTATGATAAGAGTTCTCTTGCCTTTATACTGAGTTTATTTTTCCCGCTCGAGTTAGCCGGTGCTAAAAATACAAAAATATTTCTAACCTTAACAGTCCGTTATAAAAACTTTTCTCATAAAGTTGCAGCTTTCCAACTCGTCAAGTGAACCTGAATTAAAACAGGTGCGCTAAAACATTTTGAAGCAAATTGTAGAAGAAAACAAACGTCCAATTTGTGATTCGCGAATTTTTTTATTCAGATTGTTGCAATTTATAAATGACGTCTGTAGGGGTGACCTTGACTGACCTTGAGGCTGTAAAATAAAAGCATTCATATAATAATAGTAGAAAAACTGAATACAAGGTTATAATTAGTTAAAAATTAATGTCTTTTGTTTTAGTACGATAGGTATTATTTTTGTTACTGAATTCGTTTTAATTTAACATTGAACCAATTTAATTATGATTGGACATGGCAAAAGTGATGATTATTAGCTCAATTGTAAAGTAAAAATTTGTAAAAAAGATTCTAAATGTCGACGCAATAAAATGAGATGTTTTGGTGACAAAATGAAAAATTTTAATACTACAGACAGAGTAGGAATGATACGCTTATCCAAATATCACGGACTCTCCGTTATATTTGGAATCAAACCATCAAGTCAAATCAAAATTAAAAAAATGGTTTTCTACTCTATCATACAATGACACAGAAGACATATTACATACTTACATTTGGTCTGTGGTCAGCTAAGCTACTCACACTAATTCACGACTCACAGGTACATACCCCTACTCACATACACACTTACATACCAACACACAACTTACACACACACACACACACACACACACACACACACTTAGGTTAATCTTAGTCAATTAATTTTCATGTTTTTCTACTAATCAAATTTCATGTTTTATAACTACAAAACATGGTGCATTCCAAGATACAGGCTTCAGCCTAGTTTGGAATGCACCATACAACCCGGTAATCTGTTAAACTTTGTTTGATTAATAAATATTACTTTACTTACTTTACTCTATCTTATTTCAACATTATAATTGTGAGGAAACAGATGACGAATATGATATGCAACATATAAACATTGATTTATTGTGTAGGCAAAACCTACTAGATGTGACATCCAGAACAAATTTTGTGCGCGGGCACAGCTATGACTGAAACAAGGAGTAGTATAGACTTGTAGTAATTTTCACTACAACTTTTGGGACAAATAAAATCTTAAGGATGTCATGTGCTGCTAAGACCATCACAGCATGAATTAAGGTTAGTTTAAAAAAATTACCAAGTATAGTTTTGAAACTGCACTTTCGAGGTTATGGGTTAATTCCGAAAAGCCTTCGCGTGTGCGGTTAGAACAAATTACTAGTTCAGCTATGTTCTAACGAGGCTCAGTCAAGTTCACGGCCTGTGTTCTAAAATTATACATAGCATTTTATCTCAAATATAATGTTCTCGTTTATCAAAAACAAATAATGATGATGATTTCCTGTTGTCCCTCACTAGGGACAAAGGACTATTAAAGCCTGGCTTTTTTTCACCAAACCACTAGGTATGTATAATCTTATTCCTGAGATTTTTAGGAGACAGGCGGTTAACTTAGAAATAAGACGTAAATAGCTGTTTGGTGAAGAAAACCATGTTGCCAATGCCAGGCAAAGTTGTGCATCGTAGGCAAAATTGTAGCAGGTGATGGTAAGTTAACAAAATGTACCCTAAGATAATTAAATAGTTTAATGTTTTGTTATATTCTACGTTCAGACATCTAAGCAATTAATTTTAAAGTAAACTGATACCAGCTGATACTTAGTGGAAAACACTATTTTATTTATTTATTATATTTAAACATTGCACAAAACAAAATAAAATGTACAAATTGCGATCTACATGCCAATGGCATTCTCTACCAGTCAACCATTGGGTTTTAAACAGAGAATTTTGGAGAAGTACATTGAAATTCGTCTTTTATTGCATAAACGGTAAAAGGAAACATTTCCCTTTCCCTATACAGTGTGTGTCTTTCATAACGACATTGGTTTTAAGTAACGATAGTTTAAAGTGCTGTTAACAGTTTTATCAAAAGAATATAACGATTACCTTTTATAATTTAAGTAATTAATTTAAAAAAAAATCTCGAGCAGCAATGTTTCGCTAAGTGATTCGTGATAGTAGGGCGGTTAAGTCCTTTTCTTACGAACAAAGTCAATTCATATTAAAAATATTTATAACGGGTTACTCACGTAATTTTTGTCGATTTTTGCTCGACATGTTTCGATCAATTTACGATGATCATTCTCACGAGCGGCCTTCCGCGACGGCAGCGCGTCGGCTACTGCGCGCCTGCGCGCGGTGTGCCCTGCTGCTGGTGGCGGGACACAAATCGACAAAAATTACGTGAGTAACCCGTTATAAATATTTTTAATATGTTAGAGAATTTTTAAAATAAATGGCATTCTGTCCATAATATTGGGACAATTTTGCCAATGTCGAAGTAGAGACGACAAGTGTACGGTTAATTAGTTAAAATTTCGCTCCAAGAGCTGGACGTTGTACGGTGAGGTTAGGCTTTTTATAAGGAGATAGCTACTCCCTACAAAAAGCACGTGGACTAACGGATATCTAACTCAAACAGGGGTTACACTTGTTTTGAGATTAATTCTTCATTAGTTGCACACTAGTTCGTTAAATCACTGCAGAATAAGCTATATATTACACACTGAATCACGAAAATGAACAAAAAATAAGAAGTTAATCACAAAACCAAACCACCTTGCTCGACAAGATGGCCGCAAGTCCTACGAACAAAGTCACTTGTCATGATTTTTGACGGTCTTGTCAGGATGGCACTGAGAGCGAAATTTCAATGAAATCACATGTCAATTGTTAAGTTTAAAGTATTACTCATACATTGCGTGCCTAATTAATTTGTATGAAAATATTTACTTTTTTTTAAACTAAATTATGCTAATTTCAGTTCATTAGGAGTTATACTTTCAGCCCTTAAAATTAGTGTCGTTATGAAAGACACACACTGTAGACACGTATAATTCCTAGTTAGGGCTTGTGCACAAATCACGCGAGGTTCGAAAGGGGGGGGAGGGGGTCCCGAAAAAATCACGATAGGTCACGTGGGGGGTGGGGGGGTACATGGAGACCTCACGTGTATTTTCTATAATGAACGAAGCCGTGAAAAATATAAAAAACTAAGGGATCGTAATGACAAAATAGGCCGACCAACGCGCATTCTAACGCGGCGAACTATACCGAGATCCCAAATAGTACGGTACAGGAACAGTTTTGAACTTTTATAATTCACAAGTGCGATTTTCATTTTTAGTTAGAGAATATAATATGATTAGTCATAGTAAAAAATATTTTCTAACAGTTATTGACGATGCGCTAGGTATTATATAGATATTTGTTAATAACACAAAGAAAAGATTATCCAAGTTACATTTTTCTTTACCACACTATTGCATTCAACTATTTCAATATCATCTGTCATTTTATAACAGTTTGGTCAATAGATTACGTGAGCATATTCGTAAACAATTTGTAAAAATATGCGTGACCTTGAATTCTAAACGAACGACAAATGGCTAAGACGACGAATACTATTGACAAAACCGTTATAAAATGTGAAGTTATGTAGCAATAATAAAAAGCGATGGTCTGGTAGAGAAAAATAAAACTTGCATAATCTTTTCTTTATGTAGCAAACAAATACGTGTATTATACCTAGCGCAATGCTCACAATTGTTAGAAAATATTTGTCATTATTAGTACTTAACGTATTCTAACGGGGCACAATATAAAATCGGACTTGTGAGTTTTGTCATTTTTAAAGGTTAAAAAGGCGTTGTTGTACTCCACTAAAAGGGAAGTTCTTTGTGTAATGCGGGAAAACGACGACGTCGTGTCGTGTGGCAAGACGAAGACGATGTCGAAGGATGTTACCTGCCTGCCTGAAGATGTGTGCCCTGTTGTAACGTTTAGAGACGAACCAGAACAATCCCTGGACCGACGAATGATTTAATTTCAAAACAGGTTTAGTTATATTAATAAATATGTCTATTTTACTGCGCTATAAGCCAAACGGTAAAAAACGGAACCCTTATAGATTCGTCATGTCTGTCCGTCCGTATGTCACAGCCATTTTACTCGGAAACTATAAGACGTATCATTATCAAATTTTTACATAAAGTGTATTCTGTGTGCTGCTACTTCATAAATTTCTGAAAAAAAAAATCATTTTAGAGGGGGCACTCCATACATGCAAGTAATTGTCAAAAAATATTTTTTTAACAAATATCAACATGATGCACATCAATCGATAGGTCTTTAGAAATAACATTGAGGTTTTTTTAAAAAAAAATTTGATTAAGTGGATATATTCAGAAATAATGACTCCGAAAGTCAAAAAAATGGAACCTTATTTAAGTCCAAATATTATGGAAAAATTCAAGAAGATACACTTTTGAATATTCTTTCAACGAACATTTTTGAGTTATCTCCAAAAAACTACCTACTTAGACAGATACGACCTTGCGATATTAATTTATTCGATAGCAGCTACGGCCGGTTTTTATAGATAATGGTACGGAACCCTTCATGCGCGAGTCCGACTCGCACTTGGCCGGTTTTTTTTCTTGTACCCGTCAGTAGCACCTGTAATATAAATGTAATAAAAGCTAAAATCAAATCGGCGAATGTAGAACTTTGAAAAACCATACCTTTTACCTCAAAATAAGAGTCAACTTTTCAGAGATAGTAGTAAAAATTACACAAATACATTTGTGCATCAACGGATACTAAATATATGGCAAATATAACATCACATTAATTGCGAAAATAGAAAAATAAACAAGATTTTCGAATATGTAATTTCAAAATTAGGTCGAGTAAAAAAAATTCAATAAATATACGCGAGGTTAGGTGGGGGAGGGGGGGGGGGGGAGCTTAGAACCTCACCAAAGATCACCAGGGGGGAGGGGGGGGGTCAAAAAGTAGCCAAAAAAACCTCGCGTGATTTGTGCACAAGCCCTTAAGGCCTAATGTGCTTAATACGAATACCTACATGGATATAAATATCTGCAAAAATGCCTCTCAGCAGACAATTATAACACAAAAAACACAAGTCAAATTCATTCACAGTTATTTAAAACACCATTCGCTTTATAATTATTTTACCTGTCTCTCTCTAATTTAAAATTTGCAGAAGATTATCCCAAATGACTTGTTGGTGTACCGTAAGAAAACACAAAAACGATTTACCTACATGTACCGACAAATTTAAAAAAAACTTGTTACATATTTATTGGATTAGTTTAAAATGAATAATCAATTAATGGATCTTGAATATGAATCGCTCACATGCAAGTGCATCTAGAAATATTATAAGTATGTAAATTTAAAAAAAAACTGTCATACTTAGTCATACAAAATACAAAAACAGATTACCAAGCACAAAAGCGCTATACTCGAATAGATGAAAATAGATGAGTAATCGATACATTTCATTAGTGAAATTAATTAGTTTATTTTGATTCTGGAAGCTAGTCGCATTGACGTCGACTACACGTTAATTCTATCAATTCTATGCCTAAATAGAAGTGAGATTATCGACCTGTGTTAAGAAGATTAATCAAGTGAATGAAGTTTCCATGAGGGTAGAAGCAAAATTAGATTGCGGAATAAATAAGACCGTTTCGAAAAGTTACGTTGGAATTGTCGTTTCTTTCTCCAGGTTAATCATTTCTATTATCATTATTGTAGGTTCCTAAATATCTATTGTCATAATACTTAAATAATAAGCTCATGTAACCTGCTAATGAAAGGAACTGCCTATAAATGAGACGATGTCTTAAAGCGGTATTAGACATTGCAACCTGCAGGGCCCAATTTGTCAGGTTGGAAGGTGTAATTAAAGGTAGGGCCCTTAGGGAGCTGAAGGAGGGTTAGGGAGAGGCAGGGTACACAACAGATTGGGCCCTGCAGGTTGCAATGTCTAATAGGTAGCCGTTTTACTTTGTAATCTTAGTAGGTAAACACAAATGGAAACAGTTCAGTGAGCACACCTATCTATAGTGATTTGAGTATTTTTCGGAGTAGCTCGGACATTTGCTCTTGTAAAGGTGGAGTAGCCTAAGTAAAGTCGGTTCTTTTTCTTTAAAATATTTACTAAATTTAGAAAATATGTAAACCTCTAAGCATGGTTTCTAGTGCAGAAGAACCAACTCTCAAAGCCGGACTCGCACTTGACTGGTTCTTTAATTTCAATCCCGGCCTCTATTACGTGAGGGGTATTCGGACAATTTTTCACTCGCCAGCGCTTCCGACCTCTGGGAGAACGGGGCACTATGTCGAGAAACGATATTAACAGATATGAAATTGTCAGCGTAAAACAAGAATGGTTTGAAAATTCTGAAATGGTAAAGGGCCCAATTCGACAACCGAAAACTGACAGACGATAGTGAATTTGAATTTTTTTAATACCACGACGCCGGCAAAAAAGCATACGGCCCGCCTGAATTACTATAGTACAGTCGCCATCAAATATATCGGAGCGGCAGGGCACTCAAAAATATCTAATCATGCACTTTATCGCCTTGACAATAGAGGCGTTGTTCAGATATTTGTGACCAGGTTGGGCCCTCCGATATATCTGATGGTGACTGTACATCTGTGTCAAATAAGTAAATAGTGATCTGGATATCCACGTGTCACGTGTTTGGCATGTCGAATAGGGGTTCAGTAAGAATTATCAGAAATTGTAAAATCCTTTCTTTATCTGCCTCAGATTTACTCGTATTATGAACATACAACAGATTTTGAAGCTAATTCATAGTGACAAAGCTTTATTTATTGTGTATATTTTCCGTATATTTAAATACTTTCAGTACTCAATAATTATCTCACAATGCCAAAGGCCTTGAATAAACTTGTAATGGACCTCTGCTAGCTATCTTCATAATGAAGGACGTCAACTTATAAATACGAAAATATAATTTTAAAAATTGAAAGACGATTACCTACCTACACACGGTTTGACACAAATTACATACAATCGATCCTTACTATCGTGAAGTGTACGGCGTTCAGGGGTTATAATAACAACTCAAGAGTCCAGAAAATACTGTTTGTTTATTGAGGAAATACTCAGTTTATATACTAATACACATATGGTAATATACATATGGTTTGATGGATTGAAAGATTATGTCCGCCATTTGTACATATTCGTATATCTAATATTTCGTCAAATAAAGTCAAAAAAGAAATTGAAAGATATATTAGTCATTATAAATGGAATGTCAAGGTTTATAGGATACAGTTGGAAAGTAGTATCAAGTATTATATCAGCTGTGGATCGGATGTGGGTCAGCTGTGGATCAGCTGTTACAATGGTGGTCACTACTCACTACAGCTCTCCCGTTTTTTTTTGAGACAAAAAATAGTAAAATATATAAGTACTATTTTTTGGCTTAAGTTAGATTAATTGTCTTATATCTATGGTTACATATGGGTTCACTTAAGCTAGATTGATTTTTTTATATCTATGGTTACATATGGGTTCTTAAATTATCTTAGTGAATATAACCTATAAGCAGTAATATAAAACAAAACTATTTTGAATTTATACCCAAAATTATTAATCTATCAACTACAAATTAACATTGACAAAAATATTACCATTAGGCACATAATTTTATCATGGTCAGCTCATATACTTTTATAGTGTAATCGTCACTACTTAAGTCCTTTTAAGTGTAGTAGGTACGTACCTTTGTACAATATGTACATACCTATGTATGTTTCTCATAATCATAATTACATGTTTATTTTCATGTTAGTAGTAACTTGCAAGTCTAGTATGTATTTTTTTAAATAATTGACGTCTTTCTTTAATTGTATAACTATGCATCTATAGCGTGCATTCACTTGAGGCTAGGGTACACATCTCGGATGCTAGTAACTTTTTATGTATATCATTCCTGTGGCCGGGCTTAAATCATTTTTTTTCTGTCTTAGCTCAAATATCGATCCTTAAAATAAGTCCGAACTTCAAAAACCACTTGGCAGCCCACGACGGATCCTCATAATTTATCTCCAAGATTTGAACTGGTCTCCATATTCATGACTCGAACTGTACCCAAGCTTAGGTAATTAAATTTACATTTGTCAAACTCGATAGAGTCTACGACTGGAGAAGATCCAAAATCTTCCGCTCCAGTTGAAAAATCTAATTATTCATTACTATTCTGTTCGGAAATGAAGATTTAACTATACCGTTTATTTAAAATTTAAATTAGATACGTATAGTCTGCAGAAGAAGGTTGCGGGTAGGGACCCTGGTCTAGCCTCCCAACCCAGAGAGAAATTAGGCCATATTTAGGGTCAGTTGCACCAAACCGTCTGTTAACGTCAATGTAATCGTAAAAAAAATCTTGTATGAAAAGTTTGACAGTTTTCTATGGGATGACAGCTCCGTCGCCATATTTAATGTTGATGAGTCTATTAATTATGCGTGGTGCAACCCACCCTAAGGGCCAGTTGCACCAACCGCTTTTGACGGACTCATCAGCGTCAACCGGCAGATTACTATGAAAATTTCCATACAATAAATTTTAGCGATGACACACAGTTTGGTGCAACCGAGCCTAAGTCTGGTTTCTTAACCGTTAAGTGACTAGTAAATGTCCAATAATATTCCGGTACATTATTCAGTATTTGTCAGTGAAAGTTACCTACTTATTGTCAAAAAACAATACAAGTTCTTATTCTTACATACTTACGATAAAAACACTCGAACGGAAAACCAAATCATTATGTAAAACAGTGGCGTTACCTACCTATAGAAACTAACAGGCAATTTGCAGTTCAAGTAAGTAAGTAAGTAAAGTAAGTAAGTTAATATTCTTTATTGCTCCAAAATACAAGAGTAATAAAAGAAATATTACAATAAACTTAAAATTAGGTAACAACAGGCGGTCTTATCGCTAAAGAGCGATCTCTTCCAGACAACCTTTGGGTAGCAGGAAATGAAGAATAGCCAAAGCCTCAAGCCTCAAGCCTTTTTCTTTTAAGGTAAAATCTTGGTATTGGGAACATAACTATTTTAATTGTAAGTACACAAATTCTTTAATTACCAGAGCTATACAATTATTTTAGAAATGTTAAAAGAGCGTATTAAAAGGAAATTTTAAATAACGCTATTTAAAATTACTTTATAACGGACGAAATAAACTCAATTTTACCAAACTAAATTTCATTTCTGAAATTTGTTTAGTTAAACAAATATTTTGGATACAAAAGGTAATTATTTACTTATCTGTCTCGAAAACTCCTTATTTTTCAAGATAATTATTTATAGAGAAAAATAAACATTGTAAATTATTAAAAAATTATATTTTACGTAATTGAATCTGAATTATAAATTACTTAAGTTAATTCAGAGTTCATATTAACGCTTAGAAAATCAATTAAATATAGCCTGGAGCAAATTTTAATCAAGTTGTACAACCTAGGGCCATAAAATAAATTGGTTGTCACACATGGGCGGCACAAATCTTCGTTACTTGTATTTACGATGACCCACATTATATGAAAGAATCGCTTACGGTTGGAAAGTATGTTGTTGTGTGACTGTGTGCCATGAACTATACCTATACATTGAAGTTAGGTTTTTCTGTTACATTCTAGAATGCTATATAACTATATTTACGTCACTCTGGGCGGTAAGTGAGATTTGCCGCCCACGAGCGCAGCGGCAAATCTCACTTCACACCCAGGAGAAGACGTAAAATTGTGTACGCACCACGTGCGGTAATAAAGAAGGCCTCAGATCGCTTGTTTATGGCCCTTACCTTCTGTTCGGACCACAAATGCCCGCGATCTGAGTCGTTCTTGTTTTTACCGCCCTAGGTACGTACTATTACTATTGTTTCATCGAGTTTTTGATATTTTGAGACAGTTACATTACATACATGCACGATTATTACGATTTAATCAGAGATCAAACTCGATGAAATTAACATTACAGTCTTTATTGAACCACAACTAAAACTACTTAGAAATATACTTATATTAAAACTAAATTAAAAACTAAATATTAATAATTTACATTATATAGATTTTTAATGGAATTTGACCGAGCAATAGCGAATGTGTCCATTTCAGCTTGGCAAAAATGCTTTTGTATTTTTCAAGTTCTATAGTTATGTAGAATTGTTTTTCGGTTCGATTTAGTTACTTACAATTTTTCCGTATTCCTCACCAAATAACAATATTTAATGCTTTTCAGAAACTATAATAAGTCATATTATACAAGCCACTCGCTACCTAATGCAATTTAAAGCCTGATAAAGTAAAAATCAAACGTTTTCTAACAACTGCACTGAAAGTCTATTTATTTCACAAATAAGTTTTACCTATAGTCTCATCTGAACTGCACTAAATTCGATTGTCAAGAGTTAAAGTTTACAATAAGTACCCAATTATATCGTCGTTCGGAAATATTGGAGCTAAAACCGATTAGAACAGCGAGGAGGCAATTTGAAATTTAATAGGGCGCATTATTATGACTCAGTAACTCGCAAAATGGTCAAACGACTGTTATAATTTTGTAAATTTGTTAGGGATGCGCAACGAATACTCGAATAAGTGCACACCTGAGACTCGTAAGAACTTCGCTAAAACTCCAACACGTCGAGGTTAATTAAAAACTTGGCTGTAATTTAGTCAAAATATTAATTGCCGTAGGTAATTTTTATTGTTTGAAAGTACTGACCGTTAGTAAAAATTATACGCGACATCAAACTACCTTGCGCAAACAACAAATAGTAGTTTGGTCCTTAAAACACGAGTGTGGTTTTATGAAACGAACGAAGTAAGTTTCATGATAAGATTACACGAGTGTTTGAAGGCCTAATTACGGGCAGTTGCATACACTGCTTTATCTACACACATATTATAAACCCTAAATGACGCGTTCGGAAAGTTAAAATGACCGTGATTGCACCGTTATGGGCAACTCGATTGTGCCGGCGGTCGGGGAGCAGGCCGATTTTCATAATTTTATCGAATTCGATGTTATTATTTAGCAATAATAAAATTGTTACAGATAAAACATTTGTTCTAACTTCTAACAAAACAGTCTATTTTTATGGTAGTCATAACGTGCGGTTTTGAACGCATCAGGGAGGGTTTATAATATGGGTGTAGATAAATCAATTAATTGTAGAATGGCGATGAATTTTAAAAGTTATGCCAGCTAACCTGCTCGAATATTATTACGCGACCAAACCACAACCAGTTTCGAACCCCAAATTTGGCCAAATTCGGCCTTACCCGTCACCGCATTGGCGCGCCTACAAATTCTATAAACTTATCAACTCCTTCGAAAAGTTTCCACAAAGCCAGGAATATTCATAGAGCCATTTGTTTAATAATCCCCTCTTATTAATTCAAATGAAGTTCGGTGAAAATTTATTTTGGAGCGATGAAATTATACAGTCAATGTTAATTGGTCTCTTATTTTATTTTTAAGACCCACTTGGGCCGGAGGTCGAAGCCTTAGCGTTGACTAAGACTTAGGTGGTAATACCAGAGACATGAAATTAATATGGTTTATTAATGCTAAGTACCGGAAATTTATCTCTGATACTTTATAGAATACCAGACATATTATTATGAAAATAGTTATACGATTATACCATTCCGACCTATTAATGAAAGAAAGCACGAATAATTTCTAAAGATTGTATTTAGGAGTTAATAAACGTATGTTAATTGTTAAGTGTGTGTTCCATGTAAGTACATCATTTACATGTTATGTTAAAATTAACAGTAAAAACCGGCCAAGTGCGAGTCGGACTCGCGCACGAAGGGTTCTTTACCATTATCAGTAAAAACGGCAAAAAAAGTTTGTTGTATGGGAGCCTCCCTTAAATATTTTCTTTTCTTGATTTTAGTATTTGTTGTTATATCAGTAACCGTAGCTATAGTACATTATCTGTGAAAACTTCAACTATTTAACTGTGCCGTTTCATGAGATTTAGCCTGGCGACAGCCGGACAGAATAGATTGCCGAGCGGACCCCAGGCTCAATAGAGCAAAAAGCTGGGACAAACGCTAGGAGGAAGAGAGAGACAGACGTACAGAAAGACGGAAGGACAGCGAAGTCTTATTAATTTTAGGGTCCCGTATTTACCCTTTGGGTACGGAACCCTAAAAAGTAGTTAATTTTACAAGCAATACATTAACGGGCGCATTGAGAGGAACAAACAAGGCTTAATTAAGGAACGTAAATAAATACATAAAAGTATTTTATATACAATATGTGCTGTTGTGCTCGTCTGGCAAATTACACTCGTGTTTACGACTGGACCTTATAAATAAATATATCCGGCTACTACACAAACAAATACAAATAAAAACGCATAAATAAAATACGAAATTTCTCATAAAACCCGTAACGCGACAGTAGGTAGTAACTTTTCGATCTAGGCAAGACAGAAACTAACAATGCAAACATTTATACTATATACAATTCTTCCCTGACCATACTAGCTTACAATACAACTGTAATATCCATCAGTTTACCACTGTAACTACTGAAACTGGCTCAACAACGCATCATCAATACGTGCCACGGGTTCTGACGTCTGCGCTTGAGACAGCTTATATAAACATCTATACACTACAACAATCTATGTAAAATTACAATTGAATAATTACAATATGTTAGGATTTTCGAATTGTAAGCAGAGTTAGTGACTTTGGATACCATAGCTGCCGTTCTAATTATGCAGCACTTGTATTTGAAAACTAGTTCAAATCTGTATTTTATTTGTTTAAAAAGAAGGTAGACCAAAAGAACCACACCACTGGTCTTTAAAATGAAATTATTGCATTTATTATAAGGTATAAAAAATCTTACAATAGAGGTGCCCATAAGCGACATCTAGTATCACTCGACGTAAAGAAAAACTGGCAAAAATATGACAGCGACACCGTCATCTATTTGGAGCTGAAAATTACACACACACACAAATAAACACGTTTAACTCATAACACGTCTCTTTTTCTTTCAGGGTTTAAAACAAGAAAACCCATCACGTCTCTAAACATAAAATGCTACGTGCCCCCGCGCAGGCACTGACAACAGGGTAATTTGCAGAAAAAATGTACCTTTACTTAGTCCCAACTGTCCCAAAATTTACATTTAATTTGTATGTGAATTTTGGGACAGTTGGAACATTTTTTTTATTCTATCAGACTCGATAGAGCTCATGATTCTGCATGCGATAGACTCAAAATATATATGAAATTTAAAAAAAAAGTAAAGGTAAATTTTTTCTGCAAATTACCCAACAGGCAGCCGTCTTTTGTCAAGAGTGAAATCGAATGACAAATAATACTCTCATTGCTGAAAATAACCCATTTGAGTAAGATACATTTGGAAAACACGAGTTTTGAAATAAGAATGGGACTGGACTGGACTACGGGGTATTAAGAAGCATGAAATATGATACCAGTTTGATAATATTTGGTAAAATAAAGCCTTAGTGTGAGGTATTGTGACACACTTGCGTTGCAACAAATATTGCGGCATTCTAGAGACATGTTTCATCATCATCATCATCATCATCTCAGCCATAAGACGTCCACTGCTGAACATAGGCCTCCCCTTTTTACCTCCATAAGTATCGGTCGGAAGCGACTTGCATCCAGCGTCTCCAGAGGCATATTTATGTTTAGAAAAATGGTTACTCAACCACTTGCAGTTTATCAGTGTATCTTTTTCATGCGTCTGCGGACAGCGAATAAAATTCAGAACTGCTGAATACACTCCAGTTACTAATTAAAATTAATTTTCATAGAAGCGAATTTTAAGAATTTTCAAACATGATGATAACGATTTTATGCCTAATGTCAACGGGAAGCTAATTTTATTGTTTACCTTTTTGTCGTGAAATAAATTAGTAATTCAATGGGTTTTATAATAGCAAGGGTTGTAATACGTGGTGGAAAATTACTGCGTATCGACTTAAATGCAAGCGCGAAAGATTTTTATCTTATCTATTTCAAGGATCACCAATGAGTATTACATCTAGAATCTAGATACAAGTGCTAAATCTAGGTAAAGTCACCATCAAATATATCGGAGCGGCCAAGGTGACAAATATCTGAACAACGCCTCTATTGTCAAGGCGATAATGTGCATGTTCCGATATTTTTGGGTAGCCTGGCCGCTCCGATATATTTGATAGTGACTATACAATACAGAAATCATGCAAAGATGCAAAGCTACTTATAGGTGACCACAGCTTACATTGTTACTAATTATATTGAAACGATTTTCATGCTACTAGGGTTCATCCTGGATTTATGCTACGGCTCTGTAGAACATGGAGTCTGCTTTCAGTTCAGTTGCCACCCCAGAAATTGGCATAAACACTATGTTTTACGAAATTGCCATCCTGAAGGGAAACTAAGCCTTGTTGGGATTAGACTCGGTTTCGCCGCGATTTTTTCCTTCGCCTAAAAGTGAATATATTGAAAAAATATTGGTATTATATTGTCTATCGCTGGCTACGCCCCGTGATCCCGATATGCGGGTCGGTGCTCGAATATGCTGTCACGGATTTCCCATTTCTGTCTGCAGGGAGTTTTGCGAAACATAACATAACTTGGTCACGTAGTTGTAGACGTAACGGCGAAGGAAATTTGAAATAACCCAAACATTGATTTGCTTTTCAATGGTTTGACAATAACTTGAACAGTCGTTTTTTGGTAAAAAACTGATTTTAGACCGTTAATTTTCATAGTTTCTAAATGTTTTGTAATCTTTGAATATATATTTATACCAGGTGTATCCTTGATTTTCTTATCAATGGGGTAATGACAATAAAATATAGTTGGTTTCGGCTGATCAGCCAAAGATCAGCGCTGGCAATCGCTAGCACCATGCTGAGATGCGACCATTTCGTGGCACTTTCTGTTTTTTTTTTTCTTTTTGCTTATTCTTCTATGTATTATGTTTGTATCTGTGTCTACGAATAAACTATTTTCTATTCTATTCTATTCTATTCTATTTGTATTCGATTTTAATTCAAATCGGTAGTTTTTTTCCCTAATAAGTAAAACTGCTTTGCAGATTTTTCCCTTAACTTTTCCTATTTCCGTACTAATTACGAAACATTTTTATTTCATTATTTATAGCTTCTTCTATTTTTATTCTTGTTGGATAGTATCAATTGGCATCAATTGTCATAAAAATCGTTTTTGGCAAAAATTACAAAATAAGTTTTTTTTTGTAGTCTGTACATTTTTCCGAAAACTTATAAATGCAGTTATGTCCCTTTTTAAAATTTTAAATAATGTTTTCTTTCAGTGAATTGAGCTAACTCAACGTTTTACGGTAATTTCCCTCCGGGGCTCATAATTTTTTTTTCCACCCTTTATAATATACAACAACCCCCTCCCAATACAATATTTCTCCGGTCGTTAGTTATACTGTCATCGGCCAGCATCCACATTCTTGGTACTCAAAATGACAGAACTTTACAATAGCTTGACTTTAGTTAAGCTGTTCTGGATCTACAAACATGAAGTCTAGCAAACACTAACCCAGACGACCTTCTACGCAACGCCTTCTGCGGCCAGTTTTCTTACTATAGCAATTATTACTTAGCTACAGCTTAAAACAGTTAGAGCACTGTAGAAAAAAAGGAAATAGTATGTAAGTAATACTGTAGAAATCGCTTACTAGTAATAAGACCGCCTGTTGTTTGCCTCTGTTCAGATTATAATAGGTTTAGCGTATTGTGTTTTTATGAATGAATTTAATGAAAAACGTTTATTTTCAGGCGACTAGTGGTCCATTGATAAATATCTTAAAGACTAGCATACATGTTATATATTATGAACTTAAATTATTATTTTGGTGACACGACGGTTTTCTGTTGTGCCACCTGCTCCGGTGTAGTATTTGGCAGCGTCCCCCGGAACCGCCGAAACACGGTCTTCAGCAGCTTCTAGCAGTACAGATCTATGTCGGTAATTCGTTTTCGTTGCTAAAAATTGTAATACAAAGAAAATATTGCAAAAATAAGTTTTGTATGTAAATCTGTATCTGGCTGTATTTTCTTTGTATTACAATTTTTTGCAACGAAAATGAATTACCGACATGGATCTGTACTACTCCCGTGCCAAATTTCGTGGTTCTAAAGCATGTCGTTTTAAAATGAGAGCTAAACTACGTTTGTATGGGAACGCGAGCGTCCTGGCGACTCTTAATGCGTCGACATTTTTTCGTGGAAATGAACTGACTGTCGCCTAAACCGTCTACCCCTGCGGTTATCATCTAACTTGGCTCTTTGATCACCGGCACGTCATGACCATGACGATGACAAGAACTTCGCTAATAGGGTGTCGGAAATCTTATTAGTGAAGTGTTTGTACGTTGGAGTTTGAAGTTTGGACTTAGTTGGGTTAGAGTTTTGTGAATAAGTTATGGTTGATGGCAAATGGAAGTTGGGTTGAAAATGAGATTTTGGTACCTACAGTCGACATCAGATATATCGGAGTGGCCAAGGTGATCACAAATATCTGAACAACGCCTCTATTGTCAAAGAGATAAAGTGCATGTTCAGATATTTTTGAGTACCGTGGCTGCTCCGATATATTTGATGGCGACTGTACAACGTTTAAGAAAGTTTAAAAAAGAACAATGTTGATTGCTTTTTACAAGGTCGTATTAGGACCTGTTTACATATTTGTTAGTATTTAGTGTGAGTTCATACATTTTCTATTTGAGTTTAGTATCAAATATATGAACTTGCACCAAACACTAATCAATGTACAAATCAACAGTGAAAGATGTGAAGTGAAAAGGTCGGCTACGTCTGACACCTTTGGATTTGCAGCCATCCACAGCCACGGTAGCGACTTACCATCACACGGGCCTTATATTTGTTTGCCGCTGCGAGGTAAAAACAAAATTTAGAGTCAGCTTGGTGTGAGTTTCAAGTTTACCTGCGCAGATGTCGCGTACACCACATTATGTATCCTCGAAGCCTGTTCAAATATACAACAAAGCCAATATTTCCCGCGGGTAGGCTGCACCGCAAGATATGCATACTGCATACAAGAGCCTTCAGGTGCACTCCAGGCATATAAATTCTAAAGAAAATGCAGAACAACACTTTATTTTTAGGGTGACCACGTAGTTAAAATTTCCTGAGACTGCAACTGTACCAGGCGATGGGAAATTTGGGAGAAATAAAAACGCACTGATAGGTGAATAGTGCAAGACCTTATATTATACAAATAAACAATCGATTCTCATGGATTTTAGGAAACATTAAAAGCAACTCGCGTTCCCATACAAACGTATTTTAAAACGACATGCTTTAGGACCATGAAATTTGGCATGGGCATTTTAGTAGTACAGATCTAGGTCGGACATTCGTTTTCGTTGCTAAAAATTGTAATACAAACAAAATATATCTTAAATAAGTTTTGTATGTAAATCTATAACTGGCTGTATTTTCTTTGTATTACAATTTTTAGCAACGAAAACGAATGTCCGACCTAGATCTGTACTACTAGAATGCCGATGCCAAATTTTATGGTTCTAAAGCATGTCGTTATAAAATGAGAGCTGAACTACGTTTGCATGGGAAAGCGAGCGTCCTGGTGACTCTTAAGCCATTTCCTCTGTTATGCAAATCAATACACCATTTGTGAAGTTAACATGCACTTTATGAACCTTTATCGTAGCTACAATACAAAGTAAATAAATGTTTTTATAGTTAATCTTACTCAAATCAACACAAACACAGCAAAGTTTAGGATGGGGTGCTAGTACATAAATAAACACAAGTATTAAAATAGATGACACTGCTTTTTCTGAAAATTATTTCAAAAATAATTTTAAAATAAGTGAAGGTTATACAATATACATAATATCAAAATGTCCTCCTTGTGTGTCGATTCCTGGCTACCTCAATAAGTAGAGACCAGACTAGTATAGTAAAGCTACATGTAATGTAAGCTAGAATCTAGATATAAAATCAACTGGTCAGCATCGTACAGTATGATGACAGAAACTGTTTTCACCCTTATAAGTCATACGAGTGTATTGCAATTATGTTAGTGATATGACTAAGACGATCATAAAACAATTACTTTACCTGTATTTAAACTTATATTTTTGTGTTACAAGGTTTAAATATTAACGTAATACATTTAGTAACAATAACATTTCCAAGACGTCTTTAATATCTGGCCATACCTATGCCATCCACCCGCCTTTTAATTGTGGGATCCAATTGAGCACAAATGTGGCATAGGGTAGATGCCCTGGTTTTGGCCGCTGTGCCAGTTTTGGCCATTTTCAACTTTATTAAAGTACAGACAAGTTTACAAGTCTACGGTTTATACTTAATATGAGGGTAAATTTTGGCAAAGCAGATAGTGCTATCATCTGTCATGTATTACTTGTCATTCAGTTGTCAGGAGTCACGGAAAAAGGTGGCCAAAACTGGCTCCTGGGCCCTTTTCTGACATTTTATTCAAGAAAAAAGTAATATCTAATATCAAAATCTTAACAGCAAACATTCATATAAATATAGTAATATATTTTCAATTACTCAGCACATAAAGAGCGTCATAATATCTTACTGTCACAATATGACTGTGACAAAACTGGGCGTCTGAATTGACAAACTCTCCTTAAAGTGGCCAAAACCGGGGCATCTTCCCTACCTACGAAGGATCGGTGATATACAATATCATATTAATGATGTTGAGCTGATCTGATGATGGCGACCGGAGAAAGAAAAAAACTCTTAGAAAACATTCAGGTTGTGTTTGTTAGAATCGTTTCGAAAAAGTATAGAGTAGAGACCGAAAAAGCTTGTAAGTATCAAAAATTATTTTAACAAAATAAATATAAATATTCTTTGACTTTATAATGCAATGCAATCACATACCTTAATACTAAATGATGCTCGGTAAAAAGTAAAATGACGAAAGGAAAAAGTAAGAGGCATAATTTTCTTGCATTTCTCTTAGATAAACCCTACAATAACTTTCCAAGTCGTCAAATATTCTACTTATGTGTTATTACATACTAGGTGGTCCCGAGACTCCCGAGGCATTGTATATGCGTTTTAGAGGAAAAACTCTTGAATATGGGGTATAAACTGTTACAATACAAAATTTAATGAAATTCTGTGTAGCCAGTAATCAGATTTCTCCTTACGCGTTTATAATATGGATATAGATTTTGCCAATTTGTGCCGTCACATGGTTGTTGACAAGGAACGTACAATGTACAATTCAGACTCGAACGGTGGTATAACTTATAAGAACACAAACGCACTAATTTTACACTTCTTCGAGGGTTAAAAGGGGATCTGCGAGTTCTCATAGTAACCCCGCCACATATATTTCCGGACACGTAGTTTTATCTCTTTTACAAATTCTGGGTGCGTTCCAGCGCCGAGATTCACTTCGCTCATATCTTGGTGAATTAGCTTCGCCCACAATTTCGCGGTGCTGTTTACAAAATGTTTACGAGAATGGATAGCGTGTGTGGACCTGGCATTATGACATAAGACCTAAGATTATGCTGTGAAACATTGTCGTGACGGGCGTTTACATTTAAGAGGCCTTATTCACAAAACACGCGAATTTCACGAAATACTTCATTTTTTCTAAGGATATTGCGAAAGTATTTGTTTTTAATCGATTATTGATGCATATCATAGTTTATTTCTTAATCTAGACGACCATTAGAGCAAATGCTACATTTTGACGAGTAAAATATGAAAAATAATGGTTGTCTTGGAAGGCCCTTCCGGATTGTCCACTTAGACGTACCCATATGGTTTGGTGCAACCGGCCACAGCTCACAGCGTCTTGTCACAGCGTGAACGTGAACTGGGTCCAGTTTACATAATCCCAAACGTAATTTTTTAAGAAAAACTAGTTAGCTGGATTCCGATGAATACTCGTAGTATTTGAATGCACATAGCAGAAGATACCTGGGTTACAGGCTTGGTCAGCGGTCGTGGCTTTTCCGGATTTAATTAAATTTCAGAGCGGTCAGCCGTGTAACCCCATTGGCGAACGAGACGAGTTCTCGAGCGACCAGACTAGAGTGACCTCGAGACACGATAGCTTAATTTGGCCAAGGAGTCTGTCGCCTACTTCCACCCTTTTAAAAGAGACTGTTAAAAAACTGAAATTTTAAATATGTATACAAAACGTCGTGTCGTGTAACGTCGGGTCGTGAATCGGTTCGCCTATCACTCTTAGTGCTGGAGGATGGAGACCTAAGCTCTCCCAAACATATCGCGCGTAGTGACTAAACACAAGTGAGTACAGCCGCATGCAGTGATAATAGTGTTAATATCGCTCACGAAAGTTTAAATTCAATATGTATACAAAAAGGTCCCTTAAAATTCAAAGAAGTAAAAAAATGTTTTCGTGGCAATTGTCGTTAGCTCCTCCCCAAAATACAAAGATTCTTAGAAAATAGTTTTCTAAATCATGCATAACTAAGAAAAAAAATCTCGCGAATAATTAAATGGTTTTGTATGGGAGGGTTGGCCGGCTGGAACGAAGCCAAACAAAAAAATATTTTTTTCGCGTCAAAATTTTTGTCCTTCCTTTTCTTACTAGCATACTAATTATGCCCTTAAATGGATCACCAGTATTTTTGTTACAAACGATAACTTACATTAATAAACTAATTATTTACTTAACTATATAAAGTGTTCATAGCTTCAACAAACAGTCAAGATGAGAATATTAAGAAGATCTTCATTCAACCAACAAAAAAATTTTTCAGTGTAAGTAAAGTAAGTAAGTAAAATCAATTATTTGTGACGCTCACTACACTACAAATACATTGCGAGACAATAACAATAAAAACAAAAAAATATATGAACGTGCATCACAAAATGGACCCAACTCAGCATAATGCCAGCTTAAAAACCGGCGCTGGTTAGTGTGTTATTACTATTACATAACGTGTTACATTAATTTATACAACTGCAGACATAAAATAACTATGGTAAAAATGACTGCCATATATTGAAGAATCAGCGAGCTGTCAACCTGAACTACACGCCAGATACTAAAGTGGAAGGGACGCAGCTGGATATATGTAGAGGCTGTCCTCAACTCCCGCACCAACCTGGCACCTGGAAAATGTTACCAGGCGCCTTATTCGGACCTGACTTTAAACATGTTAAGACATGATCCAACACCGATACAATTCTAATAAATTAACTATCCCGTTAATCCCTACTGGTAAAAGATAAAAGATATTTATTCTTCAATTTAGGCACATTACAATGCACTTATGAACGTCAGAGAGAAAAGAAACTACCACCGGTTCTAACCCTACACCTCTGACCCGAGAAGTATTACTTATTTATTACCGGCAAGAAACTCGGCGGGACTTATTTTTTCAAAACAGTACTACAAATACATTAAAGATACTATACAGTGTGTAAATCTAATACGGGCGATAAATAAAACCAGACATAGAACTCATTAGTGTAATCATTAATTAAGATGTTTATTTAAGTTACACTTAACTGTGACCCAATAATAATTTTTTTAAAATTTTATCATCAGCAATGTACTGTAAACATGCTATTGAAAGCAACTGTCATTACTGTTAACGAGGGTTTAACGCGAGTGTGTGTTTGCATTACATTGCGGGCCGAATTAT
This sequence comes from Pammene fasciana, assembly GCA_911728535.1. Classification (NCBI taxonomy): domain Eukaryota; kingdom Metazoa; phylum Arthropoda; class Insecta; order Lepidoptera; family Tortricidae; genus Pammene; species Pammene fasciana. Next base: position 18,046,703 of record OU452276.1, on the reverse strand, counting down.
TTTGTATGGAATATTTTTTTATTGCAATTCTAAGTAAAAGTTATCTAATTGCATTTCTTATGTCCTATACTAACCACTGTTAAGAGATTCGCCCGTATTAGATTTACACACTGTATACAATAATGCGTAGTTCTTCAAGAAGGCATATCAAAACAGCTTGAGAGACAGACATGTACCTGCCTATTGTGTAAACGTCTGAATCAGAATTTGCTTTGTTTATGCATTTTCACTTCTCATGCTCGTGAAGTTCGACTTTAAGTCGTGCGTAGATGACATAAAATCGCTCATTGTGCTCTAGTGCATAAAGTAAAATTTTCTTCTAAAACTAAGACAATGAGGCTCAACAGCCAAACATAGTCAAAATGTATTGCACAATTTAATTTCGTAGACTACTGAAACTTGTTCATTTATTTTATTATTGCCATAGGTAATTATTTTAATTGCGGGTTTTATATAATTAAATTAATGAAATAAGATAAAATAGGAGTTGATTATTGTTTAAAAATGCCCTGAAATGTTTGTATAACTTGGCAACACGTATCTAAGTCTAACTGTACGTGTTGAAAATTGAAAAAAAAAAACATTAAAAATTAATTGGTGGGAATCGGTAATTATTCTGTTCTGTTTAAATTGAACTGATAATATTATTTCCCAGAATAGATGGCCTGAACATAAATAATAACGTCGAGTGACGTTGAAATTGCACTGTCGCCTAATATGTTAATCGAGCAGAGTGCACAAAAAGTAGTAGAACAAACATTGCCGTCGAAATCAATATTCTTTTATACGAGTATGTGTAATGTCCTTGTTTTATTTGCTCACAACTGAAATTTTCCTCGCAATCGAAGTGAAAACCAGAATGTATACCTTAGGCGTAAATGCGTGGAATGGAAAATTATTTTTGGTTTGAAAGGGTTATACATCACAGTTATTGGTCCCATTGTCACCAGGTCAGCGTCTGATGATGGAATCCAGGATAACTCGAGGGAGCTCTTCAAATATTATAGGCACACTTATAGCGATATACTAGCTCGGGCATTTGCTTTTATAAATATGGAGTCTAATCTAATTGAAGTCGGTTCCTTTTTGGTTAAAATTATAACGTTAGAATACGGCACCATTAGGATACACTTACAGATATGTACCTACGTCAAGCGTCAGATTTGTCTCGCAGATGTGACAGATACCCACCACATAGAGATTATTTAGGTACGAGTATGCTTTAATAGTATAATGCGCTAAATTAGATTCAGTACCTACGGAAAAATACACAGAAAAAGGGATTGTGTTAGAACACCTTTTACCTTTTTTTCACTACCGCCCGCGTAAACGTAAATAGCTACGGAAAACTAAGTTAAGGGGAAAACCCTTGGGGGGGGGGGGGGGGTTGCTAATTTAGGCATGAATAATAGTAGATTGTATTACAAGGGAGCAAAATGACTTATTTCGGTCGATGGTAGCGTGTTGAATCCCGAGCGTAGCGAGGGATTCTAACGTGGAATCCTGAGCGTAGTGAGGGATTCAAGTGACCCGAGATCGAAATAATTTTGCTACCGCATAGTACACTCTACTTTTCACTCCTTCTATGAGAAAAACGAAAACAAAGGTACTAAACTAGCTATCAGCTAGAAAGAGAAGTTATATAATGTTGTCTCCTTTTAATCGGTTGCAAAGACTAGGAGTTTTTTTTAAAACGCAGAGGGATCAAAAGTTCACTTTTGCTCCCTGTAAATGGGCAACAAATTACCCTATTTCGAATAGTAGGGGTGAAAATGCTTTTAGGTATACAGTATCTAACTATTTTCCTTTTAGAAACTCCATTTAATAAAAGTATTTAGTATATTCTGCAATAAATACCTGTTGCTCGATACTCCTGACTTTTTATAATAGATGCAATTCTCTCGACTTCGTTTGATGTCAGTTCCAGAAACAATGCTGGCAGGCATGTTAGCAGTGCAGTGAAAATATTATCTAATAAAAGAGTGATTATTACACGCACCCCTGCCTGTAACAACATAATGATATTGACACTATTGCTTTATTTAGGTCAAAATACTTGATCAAAAGATTATCTTGTGCCTTTACCTGGTCTGTATGAAATCTATCTATGGCTGCATTGAAATGTATAGCTTTCACTATGAAACGAGTCGCCATAGCAATGAGTAGCTGGAAAAATAAAAATTGTTATGAAATAAACGCTTTTAGTAGGTGTAGGTACACCCTTTTTAAGGTTCCGTAGTCCCTTATATGTAGTTAACTAGGAACCCTTATATTTAGGGGAGAGGATGAAAAACCAAATTCAACGTGGGTCAGTTCGATTTGCACAGGTTGGTTCCACAACACGTGGGAAGCTTAAATACCCCGAGCCATCCGGTTACCTCGCGGGCACTGAAATTACGCGTCATTGCTCTTAATATAATAAGGACCCGCATACTTAGAATACTTTACCGTAAAGCCTTACCGTTGCTTGCATTTTTCTAAAAAGTTGAATACTGTCTTGAAGTTTTTTATATATTAGCATGTTGTTTTTGACGTTGTGTTCTACATTTTCTGATACCACTATTTGATCACTTGGAACGACAAACATGTTTTCAAAAGAATTTCGAAGCAATGCCATTCTGACATAAATAAAGTCAAATGTAACGATTCGAATAAAATTCGCAAGGTCTATGCTATGCAAGATGAAACAAATACTAATATATGACACTAATGGAGGGCGAAAGCTTATAAATACGAGTAAGCACACGAATATTCTCAAAAATGCAACAGAAAATAACACTAAGTACATCATGTTGCTCAAATGACAGGGACCAATAGCACTATCTATGCGCTCCATACTGTCCATGAAGAGGTGAAAACACGGCGCTTCCACAAACAAAGATATCCACGTATTTAATGTAAACTCTAGAGAGAGAATATTATCAATTCGTTGAAAAAAGCAAAATCTTAATATCAGAAAAATAAACGGAATTGAAAGGCAATATAGTTTTGTAAGGAGTGATTTTGTTTTCGAAATATTTAAATACACAAAGTGTCCAAATATTATGCGGTATATTAAAATGGCTCGCAAAGGCACATATTTGTGCAAACTGATTAGCAGATTTTCATAAAATTTGCTGAACATGGTTATTAACAACACTTTATTCAACGAATATTTAAGAAGTAGACGACAGTGTTCTTATTTAACCGACTTCAAAAAAGGAGGAGGTTCTCAGTTCTATTTTTTTTTAACCCTCGTTTCGGCGGTTTATTATGAAGCGCACGTATGGAATGTTCTTTTAAGAGTGCAATAGCAGAGCGACTGAATACCGCGTATTGATTAGTGGCGTACGAATTATTATTAGACTTTCTAGATAGTACTTTAATAGTATTACATACAGTCATTACATAAATAATGCATAGGATTTCGATCCAACTTGTGTTCCTGCTGGTGAGTAAGGTTGCCAAATAGCTCAAAAAGGACCCAGTGTGACGACGAGGGACCCTCTTGTTCTTTAGCCGTCAACACAGTAAATCCTCCTTTCTGTAAAGGGCCAGTAACGCGCAGGTCACACCTCTGGAGCTGCAGGCGTCCATAGGCTACGGTAGCTGATTATTCATCAGGCGTATGCCACCGTCGTGGTATTCAAAAAAATAACCATAAATTGATTTAAAAATCGATGTAGAGTGCAGAAGCGCATGAGGTTGTGATTAGTCTTTCATTTCTTTTGTCTTCAATTCCTTTAAGATAGAAGAGGTTCTAAGTAAGATCCGACCGAGATCTCGGTCTCGGCCGCGGCATTCTCGGCCATAAATCAAGGCCGAAATCTCGGTCTCGGTTCTCGGTCAAATAGGACCGAGATTCCCGGCCGCAGCCGAGACTATGAAACGAGTTCATTGGTCACTTGGGGAGTTGTTGTGACCCTTTTATACGATTTCAATTGAGTCGACTAAGTCATACCTACCTACCCACATTCAAGTTTGATTATTAATCGTTTTTTTTAGGTGCAAATCGTGCTAAAAATTAGTGACACGATAAAAAACTTGATTTTTTTGTATGGATATAATAGATACATAAATATGCAGTTGTTTTGAAAATTACGTGTTTTATTCTCAATTTTATAAATTCTCGGTCTTGGTCTCGGCCGAGAATACCATTTAGTCTCGGTCTCGGTCTCGTTCATGGCCGAGACAAATAAAGTGTTCTCGGTCGGACCTTAGTTCTAAGTGTTATACAAATGGCGGTTGTCAACTACGAGTAAGTGCAAAAAGCAAAAATCGGCAACACACAGGCCGTGGCTTATATCATATTACACGATCCATTTTGAGCAACTTTTGACCCCTTGATAACTTCATACCTATTTGAACTACAATCGTCAATCATACACACTATAGTATTCGCAGAATTAAGTGGCGACTGGGTTCATAACGCTGTCTCCTTCTCCTTTGCCGTGGTGGTGCAAGTGTAAAAGAGAAGTTTTATGACCTCAGTCGCCACTTAATTCTGCGTATACTATACCTATATAGGACCGTCCTCCTCTAATTACCTAATTCTGAATTGAATGACTACCTACAACTTAATTATAAAATCTATCGAACGAACTATACTTACTTTATTTTCCGAGTGTATTAGGTATTTTTATTATTGAACTAAAGTTTCAGACTGAGTTTATAAGAGACTTAATAAATCTCCATTGCCTTCTCGGTGTTAAATAATTAATACCACTAGCCCAAGTCCGAGGCGAGGCCAAAGTTTAATAAGTTTTCTCGCATTTTTTAATGAACTTTATGCATGAATTATGCTATGCGATCTTAATTCAAATGGTTATTATATAAGGTATAAATATCACGCAAAATAGGCGCTAGACGTCGATATGCGGAAACTTGCCTGTTCTACAATACAATACAATATAGGGTGTAACAAAAATGCTAGTGATCCTTTTAATAGCATAATTAATTTCGCATTGCGAGTAAGAAAAGTTGGAGAAAAAAATTTTGGATGTGAATTTTTTTTTATGGGACACGTCGTCTCAGCCAGTCAACCCTCCATACAAACCCTTTTTTTCTGTAACTCGTGAAAAAATTGTTTTCTTAGTTTTTCGTAATTAAAATGCGATACCAATTTATGCCACTAAAAGGATCACCAGCATTTTTGTTACACCTTGTATGGTATCGAGCTTATTCAAGACGTGATAATTAAAGAAGTAATAAGTTTCAATGAGTAAAAGATTTGACTTGGTTTCAATTGAGAATGAAGACAAGACAGTTTGGTTTTTAGGACATTTTAAAGTTTATTCGATCACGCAATGTATTCCGAAATTGATTGTTTGTAGGGTGACAAAAATAATTAAAAATTAAAAAACACGACTGCGTTTGTTTTAAATGAACTGAAAAGTTAAAAATAAGCTCTAAACATGATTGAGAATGTCTTTGAAACCTTATGGTTGAGACTGTGCCTTCCTACACCCTGACGTACGCTGGATCTTTTAAAATACATATTTTACTTCGATGGCAGTGGGGGGACCTTTTAAACTGTATAACACAATACCCATAAAAAGGTCCCCCGACTGCAATCGAAGCAAAATATGTATTTTAAAAGATCCAGCGTACGTCAGGGTGTAGGAAGGCACAGTCTCAACCATAAGGTTTCAAAGACATTCTCAATCATGTTTAGAGCTTATTTTTAACTTTTCAGTTCATTTAAAACAAACGCAGTCGTGTTTTTTAATTTTTAATTATTTTATTTATTTAAAACCTTTTCGTGACATATTGGCTATGTGCGAAGTGCATGGTGGGGGCAACGTGAACGATCGCAGCGCACAATGTAACAAGAAATTGGGCTCTTGTCAATATCACATTTCAAAATATTTGACATCACCCGTAGGGTAAACTGTCAAAATAGTGAATCAGCCAGTGACATTTCAATCATTTCATAAAAGCATGGAGTATATGCGATTAATAAAAAAAGAAAAAAACCCTTTCACCCCCTGCTCAAGAGATGGCGCCACACTCATGCACACAGCCAATAAAGACGATTTTTTTTACACTTTTTCACTTAAAAAGCGCTGGTAGCCTGGCTGGCAGTAAGACGTCCGGAGGTCTCGTATTCAACCCTCGGCTTGTACCACTGAGTTTTTTGGAACTTATGTACGAAATATCATTTGATATTTACCAGTCGCTTTTCTAACTAACTAACTATTTTGGCTCAACGATCCAAAGAGAATCTTGGCCTCCGAAATGAGAGCACGCCACCTATCCCGATCCTGCGCAACTTCTTGCCAGTTGTTGACGCGAAGCTGCAGCAGATCCGCCGCCACACTGTCCCACCCACAACGATATCTGGGCCGACCCACCGGACGGCGACCAGTCGGTCGTCCCAAGAACGTTCTCTTGACAGCCCGATCCTCACCCATTCTCTGTAGGTGACCGAACCAGCGAAGTCTGTGGGCTTTTGTTTCGCCGATGATACCAATATTCGGACCCAAGTCTGGCCACCAACTCTTCGATCTCGATATTCCTTCGTGAGTCGCTTTTCGGTGAAGGAAAATATCGTGAGAAAACCGAACCTAATCCCAAGAAGGCCCAGTTTTCTCCTCAATGTTGAAAGGAAAGATGGCAGTCGCTTTTGTAAAAAACTAGTGCATACGCCAATTCATGGGATTAGGTTGCCGAGCGGACATCAGGCTTAAATGAGCCGTGACAAAAAGCCAGGATAAACACAAGGAGGATGATGAGTTTTTATCATGTACAGTCAGCATCAATAGTATCTTCCTACACGAAGGCCTCAAAAATATGTGACACGCTCCTATGGCTCTACAAATAAGAGCAGGTCACATATTTTTGCGGCCTTCGTGTAGAAAGATACTATTGATGCTGACTGTACATACGTATTTACTTGTTTTTTAGGATCCAAGAGGCTAATTGCATGACCTTATACGTGACTTAGCGCGACATGAGTTGGCATATATCTACTTATGGCAATAAACTTCTTGGTGCCAAGATCGAAACCAATTTTGTTCGGCGTACCTAGTTTATTTTAGCTTGTGGTCTGTGTCTTCAATAGACAATAACACACAGTGTGTAACAGAGGACACGCCAGTCTACTTAACCTCTCTACGCATAAAACCATACTGTCCTAGCCTCGAATTTTTCTCCCAGAACTACACCATGGCTACGCTACAGTATTGTTGAATATAGGTAATTTTATCATCAAACTCCACAAGAACTAGCTTCTTTGGCTCAAAGCGGCGTAGTGCAGCACATTTTTTTAGATACTGGACGTGATGTTGTAAAGAAGTATCTTAATACCGCGAAGTAGAACATTTCATTACATTCAGAGCAAGGACGCGTCACACTACACGTAGTTGCATTGCATTGTCCGCGAGGCAACCGGATGGCTCGCGGTATTAAAGGTCACAGCTCATTAGAGCGCCTCGGCAGCCGACCCACACTGCCTCGTCGCTCAGCGTCCACTCGTTGTCGAGTTGATGTAGTGAGTGCATGGCCATACAAATTCATATAAAGAATAACTAACCGCTCGAGGAGGGGCGGGTGCCGAGGCGCTCTAATGAGCTGTGATCTTTAGGCTCCCTACGTGCTGTGGAACCACCCTATGCAACCCGAAATGACCCACGTTGGACCTTGGTTTTCATCCTCCTCCCCTCAATTTCCAGTACTTTATGTGATCCAGAACGAGCATGTAAATGGCCATGTGCACCGGCTGGTCGGTAATCGTTTCGTCAGCTGTTAGAAAAATTAGGGGGGGCGATGAAAAACTAAGTACAACGTGGGTCAATTTGGGTTGCATAAGTTGGTTACACAACACGTAGGGAGCTTATATACCGCGAGCCATCCGGTTGCCTCTTGGACACTATAACTACGCGCCATTGCTTTAACTAATATTATTCCTCCCAAGTCTTCTAATACCTACTTATTACAATTAAACATGTAAGTTTTATATATCTTTCGACTCAATTTCCAACCTTTTGTTATAATTTAATTTCTAAAATGTTTGTATTAACGAAAGAATATTTTTATATATGTATCATACACATTTTTGTAATCAGCGTGAAAAGCTCTTCATTTTGATACCCGACTCGATAGGTTTGCAAGATTTTTTTTTCTTAGGTTTGCGCAATCTGGAATATTTTGTCCGCCATATTATTTTTACGGTGACGTCACATAGCCTATGTTTTTTGGGATAACGTAACGATTCTAATGATACCCCATTCATCTAAATCGGTTCAGCTGTTGAGTTGTTCTAGTGGAAAAAAGAATTTTATTTTACTCACATACATATTTACATGAAGCCTGAAAACAATACACTCCTTTTTTTGGGCAGTCTTGTAAAAACTGGCAAGCAACGTCAATTAGACGGATTTTAACGGACATTGAGAATACTATTTACTATTTAGTTTGTATGAAAAGAAGACATTTTACAAAATACATATTTTTTTAGGTTGTTGAACAAAAGTTATTCTGTTTCAATGTTTTCAAAGTTCATATTTATTGAATAACAAACTTTAGCAAAAATGTTTTTGAAGGCCTTGAAAATTTCGTCAACTTAGTAACAGAATCCATAGCTTAATTGATAAAGCGACCGAGCCCCGGCAAGGCGTATCGATGCAGGTTCAAGTCCTGCTGGGTTGATTATTTTTTCAATGATTTCAAAGTTTGTATTTATTTAATAACAAACTTTAGTTTGAATGGAATGCACCACTTCAAAAACATATACAAATAATTATGAGTTGAACGCAGCGCCATCTTTGTTTCCGATGTGACACTTGCGATAGTGTCGGCGGGACAGGCGTCTACCTCTAATAGCACCTAGATGTCGCTTATGGCTGCTGTAAAGCCGATGCAAAAATAAATGTAAAAATATGTTTGAAGGCATTGAAAAGTTCGTCAACTGAGTAGCAAAACCCATAGTTTAATTGGTAAAGCGATCGCGCCCCGGCAAGGCGTATCGATGCAGGTTCATGTCCGGCTGGGTTGATTATTTTTTCAATGTTTTCAAAGTTTGTATTTATTTAATAACAAAGTTATATTCGTCGGATACTCGCAATTTTGTAAACATAGGTATCCGGAATAGTCATGGCATATTTTGGTGATATCTTTAATTCTATGATGAATCCAAAACTAAAGACAATTGGGACTAATTTTATAACAATCTATAAGTTTTAAGCTACATTTGACTCTAATTTGGTTAAAATATGATAATTTTAGTAATTTCTTCGACCTAGAACAACATTTATCAACTTTTATTACCCATTCTAATTCAACGATAAGAACTTTATCGTTAGCTCCATCGAATGAATAATAATTTAGCACGTTAAGTACTCTACACAAAATTTGTCTAACTAATTTAGGAATTTCAATTAATATTTGGCTCCCAGCATTTAAATATTGTTTAAGCCGAATTTGCTTAAACACTTTTCAAGGTTTTTGGGCGAGCAATATTCGGTTCTCAGCTGCCAATTAATAGTTAATATTAAATGGAAATTGTATGGGTGGTAGCGTTAAGACGTCTTTCGGGGGTCGCGAGTTGGAAACTCCTAGGTCCAATTTGACAACCGCAAACTGACAGTCCCTAATGAGACTACTTTAACATATTCTAGTTAGTACCTACATTAGATCAGTCTATGGAGCATTTGCCTTACAAAAGGTGGTGTAGAAATTGTTTTAACGGGTATTGGTAGGCTAGAGGATAGTTATTAAAAATCTAGATTTTAGACTTTTAGGAGGGGGAGCGTTCGCCGCCATTTTGGTTTAAAGGTGCCAAAATTCAGTTTTTTTAACCTTTGCGCTTAAACTTTTATCAGCATGAGTAAAATGTCTATAGAACAATATAATGAAGATAAAATTGAACGTAAAATAATCGGTTACAAGAATCTATTTTACTTATCGTTCTGGTATCTAGTTTAGTTGTCTTTTTTTCTTTCCGTGTGCCACTGAACATTATGTAAAAAAATAATTTCTCAAATCGGACCACAGCTACTACTACTAAAGGTCTTGGAGTAATCGGTGAACATACATTAAAAAAAAATACCAAACCATTGAACAGCAGCAGAACCTTCTTCTTCTATGGAGTTGAAGTCGGTTAATAAATAATTACCGAGAGCAATATTCAAACTTCTTTATGTAAACTTTTGCTGCAGCTTCTCGGTCGCTTTAATTTTTAAAAGCTCGGGTCATGCGCGGCATAAGGAAAGCAACAAGTAAAATAAAATAACAGACCATGAAAAAAAAAACGGAAGTTCCTTTGTTTGTCTCAATTTACGGGTTTTCTTATTTGACCCCATTTAGTAAATCTTTCTCATATGTGTGTGTGTTTATAGAGCCGGAAAAGCTCCTGGGTTGCGGTGAAGATGCCCTGAATTTTTAGAGTTCCGCACTCGAAAAGGTTAGAAGTTTTAAACGTAATATTCCTGAGCCTACATGTATTTTTCTTTTTAAATTGTGTTCTCTTGCCGTCATAATGCCAAATACTACACTGAAAAAAAAGGATAACAAAACTACTTTGGCTATTTCATCAATAACCAAAGTTTGGTAAAGAGTTAATCAAGTTCATTTGTTAATAACACATGGTTTATGTATAAATAACAAAACATTTTGGTAAGAATAAGCCTTAGTTTTGTAGTCACTATTTTTATGTTACTGGTAGACGAAATTTGGTTGCTTGTAACAAATTATTTTTTTCAGTGTAGAAATGGAAATAAATTTGTGTAGTTTGGCCAGGGTTTGTTTTACTTCAAGCATGGGCAGAGAAAATCATACTATCGTTTTCTTATACTAGTACCCTCGCTAGTAAAAAAGGGATAAGTATAGTAAGTAAAGTAAGTAAGTAAGTAAAATCATTTATTTGTGACGCTCACTACACTACAAATACATTGAGAGACAATATAACACTAAAAACAAAAAATATGAACGTGCATCACAAAATGGACCCAACTCAGCATAATGCCAGCTTAAAAAAAACCGGCGCTGGTCTTCCGTAGGGCCCATTTGGTGGTGCCACGACAGATAACACACATATAGCGTATTCCTTTCACTGTTACTGCACTTACTGACCAGCCAGATTATACATGAATTTTTCCGTGTTTTTTGTAGGTTTGTCTGAATAAATAATGAAGGAGGATATTTTTATCCTGCTGATCCTTTTGGACGGACTCTAAGAAAGATGAATGAACAGGTTCTGCATATGGTAGAAAAGCGTTGTCCCAAATCACTACTTAGGTACAGGGATGGCAAGATTGTTACGCCTAATATGGCACGATGGCTTCTTTTGAAACATTTTTAAAGGCAGGATTGAAGGAGCGAAAGGCAATGGCGAGCCTAGAATACTTACTTATAGAAGAGGGGATTGGCGATTACTTCACCGACAAGAGCACAGCTCTGAAGTCAATCCCTCCCTCCCTCCCTCTTATTTCTTTAGCCGTCAACACAGTGAATCCTCCTCTTTGTAAAGGGTCGGCAACGTGTGACTCCTCTGGAGTTGTAGGCGTTCATAGGCTACGGTAGCTGCTTACCATGATGGTAAGATGTATGCCTGTTTGCCACCGTCATAGTATCAAAAAAAATGACGATTATGTCTCAATAACTGTTGGATTATAGTGATTACGTGGCTTTGGAAGAATTCATGATATACGGAACCCTCGGTGCGCAACTCTCAGTCTCGCTCGGTCGGATTTTCCCTTAACCTGTCAACACAGCGTAATCTCGTAATTTATACCGTTAAGAGCAAAGGCGGCCATTTCTTTATTTACACGCAGTCTCAGTTTCCTCCCAGATAATTTAATTCTCTTCGTGTCCTAATAATTATACAGTTGTACTCTTACTGGTTTTTTGAAGCTGCAAATTTGGATATGCTGTAACAAAAAATTAAAAAATCAGAACTATCCGTTATCTGGCGATTTTAATATTCTTTATGATTGGGTTAAGTATATTTAGTGATATTCAAATACCTACTGTATACCTTTGTTTTTATTATATATGATACAAAATATGATCTTTAGGCAAACCTAATGAGTAACTACTTAAGGTAGAATTCATAAATCCGCGGACTGATTTGACAGCTCTTTTCATACATTTGACAATCGCTTTGTATGCCAGGAGCTGTCAAATCAGTCCGTGGAATTGTGGATTTTACTCTGGTTCCCTCTAAGCCCGCGAGAGGTCAACCGTAAAATCATGTGATCATAATTATTTAGGTCCTTGGCGTTTGGCGCACTGGTCACTTTAGTTCAAAGTATCTGGAATTTGGCTAGGAATTCCAAATTCAAATTTATTTTCTCAAAGGCCGCAGGATAACCCTACAAAAAATGCCCCCAAATCTTTGAGTTCGAAACTATTACCAGTACGGCTACGACGGAGAGTCAATACTAATCTTGTTTGGCACTTACCCTCCAACTTGTCATCATTTTAATAGAATATAAATAGACGCGGCTGATGAATAACAATTCTGTAGAATTTTAACTTCAGAAAAAGTCATCTTCATAATTTTTTCCATATTTCTTAGTACCGCGGTTCAAAAATTTGAACAAGGGCACATTATTTTGGCAAGTATTGACTTTACCAAAAAATAGTCTTAAAAGACCCCTAAGCTTCTCGAATAACCCCATGGGCTCGACGCGTTTTTAGGTATGTGTAAAGGACCTTATTTTTTTCTCTTTTTACCACTTTGTCGGCATTATTAATACATATTTCACATCCTCATACAAATTTTCGTTTTCTAATACTAAGGATAACTATTTTACGCCGCGGACAAACGGACATGACGACATTTAAAGTTTTCCTACTGTTGCTGAACTCTAAAAATGAAATAGTCCAATTAGATTTTTTTTTTGGTCATACAAATTAACAGAAATATATTTACAGAACTAAATGTACAGAGGCACTACAGTACAAATACTAAACTAAATTAATAACTAGCTCAAATCTAAACTTGGCCCTTGCGGCATTGTACCAAGGATGCTGGCGGCATTTCCTCGTTGTATCTCAATGCTGACGTTGTGCGAGGAAACCGCCAGCTCCTCGGTCACCAGTTACATCATCCAGACGCTTCGCGATTTCTGAAAAAAACTTGTGTGCGCTGGGACCCCATGGACCTAGAGTTTCAACTCCAAAAGGTACAAAATGGTACTCTCTACCGAGACTATTATATTTGTTACGTTTTGAAATTTCGGCGCTTTCCGCCGCTGCGCCCGCTATTACGTTAGTCCAATTAGATTAGGTATTAAAAAAACATGATATTTTTGTTATTGCTCCGTAAGTACAATGTGAAATGCAAAACATTTTCTCGTTTATTCACAAACAACTCCACAAACGTAAGGTAACAAAACAAGCAAATAAAAATAAAAACCTTTCGGCTTTTTCGCCAAACAAAGAGATTCAATAAAATTACAGTTTCCTGTTGCGATTGTGGTTCCGCTATAAAAATCAACAGCCGGATAGCGGGACGGACGGACGGACGGACACATTAAACAAATGGTTGGCAAATGTGTATTTAGTAATGGGCGGTAGAATTGGCGGTAGACTATGGTGTTATCAATCATTGCGTTATTGCCAAAATTCTTTATGAATTTTTTCCTACAAATATTCCCACAATAAAATTAAAATATAGTACCGTAAAACGGGGTAAATAGGTCCAATGTTCACTTTCAACTAGAATTTTAACCATCTTCCGTAAGTCATAGAGTATTTTATAGTACTACATAAAGATGTATGGTAAGCTCTTTTAGATGGTGAGTAGCCTTAGATTCCCGACTTATTGCCATATTTTGATATATTTAACAAAAACCCGGTCGGATTCCAATTTACCCCTGACGGGATAAATAGGTTCGAAAGTGAGGTTAATTGGAATTTTCACTAGGGTTGTCACTCAATCTATTCAAAGATATAGATATATAGATAGGTACCATCATAATCACCATCATCATCATCAGGTGATTTTTAAACTAGTCTAAAAAAATCATTACAATAGGTACTAAATTAAAAATGCTTCGTGAGACCATATTTTTATTGAATTAAATATTTTTAATTTTTGACGACCCTATTAGGTAATGCCAATTTCCCCCATTAACAAACCAAATAACCCCCACGTTGTTCCAATTATACCTGTTGACTTGCCAATTTCCCCCTTCACCGTTCCTATTATCCCAAAATTAACCTAAAAACAAGTGGTTATAGAAAAACTAAGATTTGTAATGAAATATTAAAATGATTTACTTACTTTTTTATTTATCTAAACCACAATACACTATTATGATTGATATTGCACATATTTTAACACTTTTCACAATATTACTTACCTAAAACTTTAAGTTAAAACGCACTATGCACACGTGTTGACGACTACCCTAACTTTAAATGTGTTTTTCTTACTGAAACGGCAATGGCTGATTTAAATGCTTAGTGTAGTCAGTAGCAAAAAATACCATGTTCATTCAGAAATTAATAAGTTCACCTCCTGTCTGGTTGTAATGGAACTAACAAACCAGTTTAGAAAAGCAGACTTTTATTCCAATTTACCCCGCGATTCCTATTTTCCCCGTTTTACGGTAGTAGTAGTCTACGCTTTACTACCTCAACAAAAAGGGAATATTGGACTCTTAATGAGGATTTCCGGGAAGCCAGGTGGCGGCACTGTGACAAGAGGTATTTTTGACAGCAACTATCAAAATCCATCAATCAAAAAAAAATTCATTAAACATGATTGGTGGATTATGACAGCTGGACCTCTCGCCACGGTGTTGCTACCTAGTGAACCTCAAAGTAAGGATTTAACTAGAGACCGCACACGCGACACACCCTAAAGGACAGAACATACGCAACGCGACTGATTTTAAAACACGTTTCAAGGTGGCATACCGTAACAAACCTACATAATTTAGTCGGTTTCATTGTTACCCTTCAACGAGCGGTGGAGGGTAATAAACGTTTCTATTGTACTTAGGGCCTTTTGGAAGTAAGCAATAATCACAAGGCTGAGTCTATGATAAGGACCAACGATAATAGCACCTCTCTGCCGTACCTATTGAAAGTGTAATAAGACCATCCCGTTCAATCTTGGTATTGTTATTTCCGTGTCAGGTCTATGGGTGGTATGTCTATGTAGTGAACAAATCGATTCAGGAAACCCTCATTCGACATGCAAAAATGTGACAAGTGGATATCCATGCCACATCATAACTTGTTTGACACATGTAAATGAGTGGTTTAAAGGATTCAAAGCGGTCACACTAGCGACTGTCATTTTTCGGTTGTCGAATAAAAAAAAACCACGACAACGGGTGCCGTCTACCAAATTAAGGGTAATCAGTAGCAGCTGCTGAAAAACGCTTTCAACAAAGAACTAAATCACCAACTTAAGCTATTTAATGTGGTGTAAACTTCACAAAGACTATAGAGCTAATTTCGCTCGGACTCGAGCTAAGAAAGCCATTATTTAAGCGGTAATAAGAGGCTGCAGCGAACATGCAAAATGGCCGAATTGTCCAACTGGGCAATCGGCCAAGGGTCGTTACGCTTCAAGCTTGCAAATTTAATAACATCCTTACGAAGTTGACGTCGGACGTTGGAACTAGCTAGGTATACACGCACAGATGTGTCCGCCGGATTTGTCGGATATACCCGGCAGACAGATCCCTCCGTGTATGGCGCGAATTGGACACGGATTTGTCTGCGGACACACCCGGGTATATCCGTCGGACAAATCCAGCGGACACACCTGTGCGTGTATCCCTAACTACTTGGACGGGAGTAAAAAAATTGATTTTTAATTTGAGCTAGAACTTAGACATGTTATGAACGGGGCCTCGTTCCATTCATTGAATTGTCTGCGTTTCACTTTACCATTTACTGCCTTATTTCATCGGCGCTTGCGTGAATGCATTTAATATAGAGGCTGTCCCAGAAATCGACGTCAAGCCGTGAATGGATGATAGACCAAGTTATAACCGTTATCAGAAAAATACAAAAAAACTTCTATCACATGTTCTTCAAAAATTATGGTCGCTTTAAAAATTTACTAGAAGTTAAGAGACCAGGGCGTGAATATTCTAGTAATTTTTTAAAGTGACCATAATTTTTGAAGAACATGTGATAGATTTTTTTTTTGTATTTTTCTGATAACTGTTATAATTTGGTCTATCATCCATTCACGGCTTGACGTCGATTTCTGGGACAGCCTGTATACTTAATATTGTAGTTTAAAATTATTATTTCTTTAAAGCAAAAAGGTTCTTTAATTAGGTACCAAATTACCAAAGTTGCATGTTTGTAGTCAGTACTTACCTCACCTAGAAAAATAAAACAAATTTACTTGATTTATTATATTTTAAATGAAAATATTTTTGCTGATGTTGGTTGTAGGTATGCGTTATATGGGTTATTCCCCCTTTCTGTATTACCTAAGGCTAACTCGGCGAAGACCGCCAGTCAGAGAAGATCGTATAGCAAAGAATTACAGCTAAATTCTGCATTGCTTTTTTACGGATTAGTAAAATTGTTGTAGAACTGTTCTAGAACAGTTTTACCTTTTCGTAAAAAAAAAACAATGCAGAATGTTCTGTAATTCTTTGCTCTACGATCTTCGCCGAGTTGACCTTATGACGTAATAAATGGAAGTGGCTTTCACCCAAAACATAATAATAGGCACCCTTAGCGTAAAATGCCTATCATATCTATAGTACCTTAACTCTAACACTTCCTATTGAGAGAAATCAAACAACCATATACCTAGGTACTTTTGTCTATATTTTTTACTGAAAGAAGCTTATAGTTATATAGTCTAGTTCCATTTTTCAAAAAATCCATGTCGAGAAGCAAACGATATTACTTTTGGGCAACCGGGCTTTTTACCTGATTTAGACCCTGCTGTATCCGAATCGCCGGTTGCCTTCAAAGAAAATTTGTCCGGAAGTGAGATATTCAAGATGGCGGCCAAAAAAATTACCCATTTTTTACTTTTTCTTAAATAACTCGTAAACCGTGACGCCTACCAAAAAATGATCTTTTACTTAAGTAATTCACATAAAATTTTCTATTAAAAAGGTTCTATACAGTTTTTTGCTGGGATCAAAGTTTAATGAGATATCGAGGGTATAAGATAGACCTTAAAAATATAGACTAATTACCCTTTTCCCGCGACTTCGTCTGCGTGGGATTAACATTCGCTATAATACATTTATGAAACACCTTAGTGAAATCTTATAGCAAATATAAATTTAACGTCCATACTTTTTTACGTCTACAGTGAGCAACAATTCCATACAAAGTTTCACCCCCCTTTTCACCCTTTCAAAAGATGATTTCTGAGATAAAAACTATTTCATGTCCTTTTCCATAACTCAAACTATCATCATGCCAAATTTAATCTAAATCGGCTCAGCGGTTTAAGCGTGAAGAGGTAACAGACACACTAACTGTTTAAAGATAAATTATATTTTAAATACTCTGGTTGAGGCTGCTAGGGGTTGTGTGGTATCATTTCCGAATAAAACAGACATGCACAATTCATTTTTGATAGAAAAAAAATATAAATCTATATTTAAAAAAAGTTCTGCGAAGAGGAAAAACTCTCAAATCACATCAGAGGGGATTTTGACGTGAACGTCCAAAAATTTTACGGACCTCCAACAGTAAAAAATATTCATCGTGGGGCACTCTATCCATGGTCAAAAATTTAAAACTTTTTCTCAATGCGCACAATTTTTTCATACTAATATTATAAATGCGAAAGTGTGTCTGTTACCTCTTCACGCTTAAACCGCTGAACCGATTTAGATTCAAATTCAAAATTCAAAAAATTCAAAATTATTTATTATTAGTCAGTAAACATCAAAACATAACTGAAATATCTGTGGGATCCCAAACTAGGCTGGGCCTGTATCTTGGGACCCTGGAGTGCTATAAATGTGACACAACATGTATACATCAGGTGAAATTTGGTATGATGATAGTTTGAGTTATGGAAAAGGACATAAAATAGTTTTTATCCCTGAAATCATCTTTTTAAGGGGTGAAAAGGGGGGTGAAACTTTGTATGCAATTGTTGCTCACTGTAGACGTAAAAAAGTATATACGTTAAATTTATATTTGCTATAAGATTTCACTAAGGTGTTTCATAAATTTATTATGGCGAATGTTAATCCCACGCAGACAAAGTCGCGGGAAAAAGCTAATTAGTCTATATGTTTAATGGCTGTCTTATACCCTCGATATCTCATTAAACTTTGATCCCAGCAAAAAACTGTATAGAACCTTTTTAATAGAAAATTTTATGTGGATTACTTAAGTAGAAGAACATTTTTTGGTAGGCGTCACGGTTTACGATTTATTTAAGAAACAGTAAAAAATGGGTATTTTTTTGGCCGCCATCTTGAATATCTCACTTCCGGTCAAATTTTCTCTGAAGGCAACCGGCAATTCGGATACAGCTAAGTCTAAACCAGGTAAAAAGCCCGGTTGCCCAAAAGTAATATCGTTTGCCTGTCGCATCGAAAAGGAGAGCGATTTTGAAATTTTGTGCCCTGTCTAATAAAGAAAGCTTGACATTAAATATGAAGGCTAGACGTCTGACGGGACTGAGGGCGAAGCGGGCAGGGGCCCCATTGTAATCCTTCTGCCGGCCCCTCCCTCAGTTTCCTTATTCCTCTATTTAAGATATTAGTAAGCGCTAGATATAACAGAATGCATTTCCCATTTCGCGGACTCGTCGGGAACACGCCCAACTAGGTTCTGAAATGCAAATGCAGCCGCTAGTCTTAATTTAATTCGCGTGATCTGGCCACTGGTGATTGCCTCTACTGCTGATTTACTCCAGAGGCCCTATTCAAGACGTTCTCGTGACAAGAAATACTTTGGAGAAAAAAGTTTGGCGTGTTCTGGACGAGGCCGCGAATCCACATCCCAACATTCCCAACCGTGCTACCAAAACAACGAAGATTTATTACGTGAGCTATTTCTTGTTTAACGATTCTGGAAGAAACAAAGCAATAAGGGATTAAAAGTGGGTTAAAAGTTTGTAATTATGTAAAAACTAGAATTCCTCGCAAACGGAGACGCTATTTACCTAAATCACGAAGAAGATTTGGTAGGTACGGTCAGCGACAGAGAAAAAAGTCGACGCTGCATACAAAGTTTATATGTAGGGGGGTCTACTTATTTCTCTGCAGCTGACTGTTCCTTACCTATACACACACACACACACACACACACACACACACACACACACACACACACACACACACACACACACACACACAAACACACACACACACACACACGCACACACATGCATGCACGACTTTCGTAAACGAGCATTAAATATTGCCATGTCATTTCCTTACGGAGTAAGGTGTTGTTAAAAGTTACTATCAAGCCGCCATTTCTCAAGCAGCTTAGAAAGCAACTCGAATACTGTCCCGAGTTTACACAGCAAAGCCGGCGACGAGCTGAATGGATGGCTTTGTTAAACTGTTTGGGACGTTAATGCCTTTTCGGGCCACGATGGCTAACTTCGCAAATTGTCAATCACCAGTATGCTCTATAGAGCATATAACTCTGTAAATCTAATACGGGCGAATCTCTTAACGGTGGTTACTATAGAACATAAGAAATGTAACTCGATAACTTTTACTTAGAATTGCAATTAAAATTATATTTCTACAAAATAATTCGGCCCGCAATGTAATGCAAACACACTCGCCTTAAACGCTCGTTTACAGTTACTTTCAATACCATGTTAGGTTTACAGTAGATTGCTGCTGATAAAATTTTCTAAAACAAGTTATTGTGTCACATTTAAGTGTAACTTAAAAAAAACACTTAATTAATGATTACACTAATGAGTTATACGAGTAACTATGTCTGGTTGGTTTGGTCGGTTTGGTTTGGTTGGTGGTAATTTATCGCCCGTATTACACATTGTATAGAGGATTATGAAGTTTCTTTCAATATGTAATACCTGTAAGTACGAGTATGCATAACTACATTACATGAGGTACATGTTGTATATGTCGGCGGCCGATCGTAAAATCAGGCAGATCGTGAAATTCCTAGGCATGTCGTGAAACGTGAAAATCTTTGACTCCTTCACTGAGTCGACGGATCCCCGCTACGCGGGGCTCCTATTTCTGGGCGGTTTGCCCTTCGGGCATCTGAAGCAACCTAACGAACCTAACCTATACATTGGTTTAATGTGCCTATCGTTAAAACATTACACAGGAACATTACGATCTGCCTGATTTTACGATCGGCCGCCGACATATACATATAAATTGCCTACGTAAGTAAATAACATAACTTCAATTATCAGTTTAGTTAGAACCAATCATTTCTTCCTATTCCAAAAATTCATCTAGCCTACTAATCGCGGTACATACGTACGTGAAAGAGCAGGAAGCAGCTATTAGCACAGCAAGCAGTGAGTATATTAGCCTTGGTTTTAAAATAAATATACAGGTACCCACGTAAATGAAATACCGGGTGTTTCCTGTAATAGGAGCAATAAATTAAAACGTAGATTCTACAACTCAAACAATAACACTTTTGTTTAACATTTTTTTTTAAAGATGTATTTTTTAGATTGTTTGTTTTTCATACAAACTAAATAGTATTTTCAATGTACGTTAAAATCCGTCTCATTGACATTGCTTGTCAGTCTTGTCACCCTACAGACATAATCAATTTCGGAGTACATTGCGTGTTCAAATAAACTTTAAAATATCGTAAAAATCAAACCATAAGTTATTTTTAAGAGTCGCTGAACAAACGTTGTCTGGTTTGAGGAGTAGAATCTTATGTTTTAATTTATTGCTCCTATTACAGGAAACACCCGGTATAATATTTGTACAGCTGTCACTAGGCGGACAAGGACAAGTAATGAAAACGTATGCGTTGACAATACATAAAAGATCAATCACATAGGAATAATATAAAAACAGCATATTAGAGTTGGGACGGATTTAAATAAAATAAATAAAATAAATATTTGGGGACAATCTTACACAAATCAACCTAACCCCAAACTAAGCAAAGCTTGTACTATGGGTGCTAGGCGACAATATACATACTTAGATAGATAAATACATACTTATATACATAGATAACATCCATAACTCAGGAACAAATATTTGAGATTAGCACACAAATAAATGCCCTTACCAGGATTCGAACCCGGGACCTCCAGCTTCGTAGGCAGGGTCACTACCAACTGGGCTATGGAGGCCGTTCGAATTTAAGGGCATATATTACATAAACGTAACATTTATCGCTCTAAATCAAAGGTAAAAATAAAAACCATATTTTGCGATATCAACATTAGGATCAATAAAACTATTTTTTAGTAAGTACTTTTTTTCATGACAACTTCTGGCCCTCTTTGCAAAAATAAAAAGTAGTCTTAAAATCCGGCCCCACCCATCAACGAAAACCGCTTGTCGGTTTTGAAGTACTCGAGCGCACATTTTACTGTGATTATATAGGTTTTGCCGATAAATCGATATCGATAGTGACCACCTCACCTAAAGGTGCCCGGCTGGAATCAAACCAGCGTCTTCTGCATCACACGCCTTTAAATTTAAGTAGTAAAATAAGTGGTTTGATTTGATCTCTACGCAGCACCAAAAATTAATGTGTACTTATTTTTAAAGTTTCAATTAAATACAAGTTAAGTTAAAAGAAATAATTATTATTTAGATAAGATAATTCGTGTTGGTTTAAAGCTGGGTAGCATACTAAAACAAGAAAATGTTAGTAGGCATCAGTCCATAGCACACGATTCCCGTCGGCTTGCCTAAGTTCCAGGCACCTGAGTAGTTTTCCTACAGCTCATAAAGAAATTTTAAGTCAAATTCAACACTGGATTTTGACCAACCGCCACTGGTAGGCATTAATAATACATCGATTTCAATTTCGATAAAATATAGAGTACAACCCTAAAATTAGGTACCACTCAACTAACAGACGATGACGTCGTGAGCGCACAATATGGCGGATTTTTCGGCCGCATTAGGTTTTTACGTAAATACTCGTCATCTCTTTTTGTTTATGAATATAGTGCTGAGTTAAAACGAGACGATCATGTTTTGAAGTGTTTGATTTTCATATGTCGGATCCCTTATATAGGTACAGAAGATCAATTGAAAAAATTGATAGCAAGAGCACGGAGTGAGCTGAACATGTTCTACAAACTCTGAAGTCTGATGACAGTGATGACAAATAATGAAGTTTACTAAAATATGTAGAGGATTAAAAAGTTTCTTTCTATATGTACTACTCACCTGTAATAGATGGAGAGCTAGCCACGTTAGATATGACACTAATGAGAGCGATGAAACCCCTCTAGTCAGTTTACTATACTATGCTTATTTATAGATCTGGACATCTGGCAGCTGTAATGTGGTGGAGGTAAAAGAATGCAAATCACTTCATGAAAAAGCTCCTAGAGGTCTGATTTTGATGCAGTATTATAAGAAATAATATATATAATTGCCAAAGGTTTCTGTTCGAGGAATAGTGCCAAACGACGTATAATGTAATTGATAGTTTTTCGCCTACTGTTTCTGTTTCCGCAATAATATGCATTTTTTTGTTCTTGTGAAAATATAGGCCCTGTCCTCTATAACTGAGACAACTTCGGCAGTTTTTACCTATTTCGGTAGTACTATTTCCTTTGACTTCCACCCATTAAAAGCTACCAGATGCCCGGATCTAGCAATAAGAATAGTACAGCAATCTAAGCAGATGGGTCATATTTGACGTGGAAAGCTCTTAGACCATAAGTATGCATAACTACACAGCAAACAAGGTATAGCCTTGATTTTAAAATAAATACTAGTGGTTCTGTGAACCGTAGACTTTGGATCATTTTTCCCCTCTTTTCCCCCTTTACCCCTCCCTCGAAACTTTTTTTTACAACAACCTCTAATGAAGTGTGGGTTTGACCTTTTACCCGAAAATGATTTAAATCCATCCATAAATAACACGACAGCTAACTTCCCCCCTTTTCCCCCTCATTTTCCCCCCAATGAAAAAAATGGCTCGACAATTTTTGGCAAATAAATCAAGGAAAAAATGCGACTTCTAGACCGACACTGACCAACCAACCAACCAATACACAGACACACATCAATCTGCCAAATCGTCGTACACACAACGCCTTACTAGGTATACACTTTTGAACGTTATTACAGCGGAATAAGGTTTAAAAGTGTATACCTAGTGAGGCGTTGTGTGTACCAGTGAGAGACCCCAGACCCAACACGCCGCGCGCCCGTGCAGCCTCTCCTTGTGAGTTACGCGACGCTCGGCTCCTCAGTCAATAAAGGTACCCACGTAAATGAAATATAATTACAGCTAGTTAAACATTATATGTTGGTACAGCTGCTGACACTAGGCAAACAAGGCGTAATGAAAGCGAATGCGTTGACGATACACACAAGCAATCGAAATATTGATAGTCAGAGCACTGAGTGAGGTGAACATGTTCTACAAACTCGTGGCTGGTTTAACCGTTTTGTCTGTCCATAGTGCTGAAATATGTTCCACTGTAAAATTAACAAGTTTAACGAACAAGTCCATGACGCTGCAACACGTGATGTGTAATTCAAAGAATTGTACGGACACTGTACTGCCCTACGTCAAGCCTTCGCATCAGAGTGAGCTCTATGACACCGTTGAATATGCTGCTATGTAAGAAAGTTGTGGTCTCTTTTGCACCTCCTCACCACCATGGCACATTTTAACATTTTTGTTTAACCTTACCTGACCTGCTTTTCTGTAAATTTTCACACAAAAACCATTCCGGGATAGATTTTCAATCCGGATCGAAAATACTTTAGACACGTAGAAATGAGGAGGCACAAATAAATACCGTAAAACGGGGAAAATAGGAATCGCGGGGTAAATTGGAATAAAAGTCTGCTTTTCTAAACTGGTCTGTTAGTTCCATTACAACCAGACAGGAGGTCAACTTATTAATTTCTGAATTACTGACTACACTAAGCATTTAAATCAGCCAATGCCGTTTCAGTAAGAAAAACACATTTAAAGTTAGGGTAGTCGTCAACACGTGTGCATAGTGCGTTTTAACTTCAAGTTTTAGGTAAGTAATATTGTGAAAATTGTTAAAATTTGTCCAATATCAATCATAATAGTGTATTGTGGTTTAGATAAATAAAAAAGTAAGTAAATAATTTTAATATTTCATTACAAATCTTAGTTTTTCTATAACCACTTGTTTTTAGGTTAGTTTTGGGATAATAGGAACGGTGAAGGGGGAAATTGGCACGTCAACAGGTATAATTGGAACAACGTGGGGGTTATTTGGTTTGTTAATGGGGGAAATTGGCATTACCTAATAGGGTTGTCAAAAATTAAAAATATTTAATTCAATAAAAATATGGTCTCACGAAGCATTTTTAATTTAGTACCTATTGTAATGATTTTTTTAGACTAGTTTAAAAATCACCTGATGATGATGATGGTGATTATGATGGTACCTATCTATATATCTATATCTTTGAATAGATTGAGTGACAACCCTAGTGAAAATTCCAATTAACCTCACTTTCGAACCTATTTACCCTGTCAGGGATAAATTGGAATCCGACCGGGTTTTTGTTAAATATATCAAAATATGGCAATAAGTCGGGAATCTAAGGCTACTCAGCATCTAAAAGAGCTTACCATACATCTTTATGTAATACTATAAAATACTCTATGACTTACGGAAGATGGTTAAAATTCTAGTTGAAAGTGAACATTGGACCTATTTACCCCGTTTTACGGTAATAAAGATTATCATACGGTGAATTGGTAAATTTAATATTGAAAAAAAAAACTTTCTTAAAAAAATTTAAAACATTTATTTTCAGCAAATTAAACGAGAGCCGTTTCGCTACTGATCGTAGCAAATGGAAATCCGTGATCTCTGCCTATGCCTTTTGTGAGATAGGCGTGATTGTATGTAGGTATGTATGTATGTAAATTAAACGTCCTATCTCAAAGTTTTATGGTAGTTTTCCTGGAGGGCCTGATAAATTCTTCCATCATGTATACTTACACTTACTGTAATGTAATCATTTTTATTTTTCAGAGTTATTATATCGCTAATCGGTATTGTGACAGTTATGAGTACAGCATACGACTTACATTTTACTTATTTTTTGAAAAAAGGTAAGGAAATAAAATTAATTTCACATCGTCGTCCTCCTAACGTTTTTGCCACGGCTCAATTGAGCCTGGGGTCCACTTGGCAAAAGTCTCTATTTTTTCGTATAAATCTGAGTAGTAGTTTTCCAACAGCACATTAAAAAAAACTGGAAATAATATCACAAAATGCAGGAGGTAAAACAATAAGTAACCCTTTTTATCAAACAGTCTCATTTGTGAGCACAATTAATAATAAAATAAAGATATACTTACCTTTACCACTTTGTTCCGAACACACCTCTTCTCCAAGTTGCATAATTTTCTTGAACAATGTTCACTTCGCAGAGCCGGCGAACGCTAATAAGCTCCTCCGAGCCTGGTCACTACCCTGGAACATAGGCCGACTACTGACCCTGGTGGAGAGCCCCGGATCCCTGGCCTGCTTGGACGGTATTCGTGCGCTGTCCGCACTGTGGGTCATACTATTTCATACGTGTTGCAGAATGTTGGATCTTTGTACAAACAAATATGAAATAATGTACGGGGTATGTAGCAACTCTATGGGTACTTAACTTAGAGCTTTATACCTATCGGAGTGGCCATTGACAGGCGTTCCCCTCTGCCGAAAATATATGACCAGTGGTCATACTCATTGTATGGACTGAGACTGACGCATAGAGTACCGAACTCGTTAGTGCGTTAGCCGGTCTTATAGAGACGCCCTTGTCTATGGTTTGTATGGGAATCGACCGTGTCAGTATATTTGACAACCAATTACCTTAACTGTCAGATATATGTGCTAATAGCGTTGGGGTACAGATCGATACTTTTATAGATATTTTGATGAAAATATCTGAAATAACTTAATAATCATTATAATCAATCAGCAGTAATATTAAGCAGAAACTAACTGTAACAAAGGTTTGTATACTAATGAGTATTCATTGAACTTTTGTCAAGATGTACCTATTTCAGCCATTTATAAAAATAATTCTGTTACTTAAAAACTAAAAGCCAACCCTTAGTTTAAACCAAAAATAGGACCTAGAAACATGACACGAGTTTCATGGAATTCGCCTCTGAATCGTACATCTCATATTGACATGCCGCCCATCAATGTGACACATCACTATTGCCTTCTTTGTACTGCATTTTCAAATAATTCTTAATATTATTCTAGGAAAAATAACTATTTATACGCTCGTATATGTTACCATTCCGTATTTTCTTTAATTATTGCACCTATTTATGGCACAAAATGGTGTTTTGAATCTATTTTATGATATTGTTAACTTCACAAATCTCAAACTGACACTGGCGTTAACGGGGCGCAAAGCGCAAGCGGCCATTACAAACATTTTAGGTCCAACGCCGTATCTAGTCCTAGGCGCTCGCGCATGCGCATAACTGATCTGTGGACTGACGTTTATCTGACGTGGCTATTTTGACGTTTCGCATACATTTGACGTTCTCCTCCCCCGCAAAAATCGGCACACTTTTTTTTGTATAGAAAATGACAGGCATGACCGGTCCGGTCCGGTTGGTCGAATAGTCAAAGGTACTTAAGGATCTAAATAATTTCCAAAATAACTTTTCATACGTGGATTTTTATGCTTCGTAAAATGTATTTTTCAACATGGCTTGTTATTATTTTTGCAGGCCATAAGTAATAAAAAATATCTGTTACCGTTTGCGGGCCATATTGGCGTTGACTCGTTCTTTGTGCTGAGTGGGCTATTACTCGTCTACACCACGGCTTCCAAAACTAAACGAAGTAAGTATTTACGTACACGCACAGTACACATTAACGTATCGTAGGCTCAATTGAGCCTGCAAACTCCATCTCTTGAACAGAGATTTAAAGGGGTTTTTGTCTTTTTTTTATGAATGGCATATATACTCCTATGAAATGTCTCTGGCTGTTTCTCTATTTTGACAGTTGACCCTATTCGCTATGTGCGAAGTGCATGGTGGGGGTAACGAGAACGACCGCAGTGCACTCTCTTCCACTTCCGTAAAAAAATTCACCTAAATATAGCTATTGTAGGCCAATAAAATTCGACTTTTTCGAAGAATGAATTCCCAGCAGGATGGAAATTGTTTTAATACCTTCATTTGGTCCAAAATTCGTGTCATCCAAGTTTGCCCAATCCCAGGAAGTGTGCATTATTTTTGGAACATTTTCGCTACTATGTTCATCCTGAGGACCTCATTTCAGCATGTCGGCAATTCCTGGCAGCCCTATATTCACATTAGCCCAATAAGACCTTCTTGGACAAAATCCGCCTCGAGGTATTCTCAAAATTCCTCATAAAGCCGACTTGCAATTTGGTCTCTCTACCCCCAACAAATGCAGCCGAATTTAACCCTCCTTAACATTGAATGGAGTGACTTTTATCGTGTTTAAGCTACAAGCAAACAACTGAAAAAGAGCAAACATTTAGCAGTTATTTTGCTGCTAAAAGTTATACACACCTCCTGGAACTGTGCAAACTCGCATGACATGCCTTTAGAACCACATCCAGGTATTAAAACGATTTCCAGCCTGGTGGGAATTAATTCCTCAAAACGCTTTTTATTGATCTTATTTTCTTGGACTATTGCTCTTAAACTGTTTATCGTGACATTCCAGTGACTTTGAGAGACTTCCCCCTGTTCTTCAGTAGTCGCTACGTGCGGTTGTTCCCGCTGCTCGCCGTGGCAGTACTCGTCAATACAGTGATGCCCCGACTAGTCGCCGGGTCGTTGGAGACACATATAGTCCGGAATGTCAGTATTTTGTCTTGTGTCTATTGTATTATAATATTATAGTCGTTTATCTACACCCATATCATAAACCCTCTATGATGCATTCAAAAACCGCACGTTATGACCACCATAAAAATAGACTAAAGCTTGTTATTAAATAAATACAAACTTTGAAAACACTGAAAAAATAATCAACCCAGCAGGACTTGAACCTGCATCGATACGCCTTGCCGGGGCTTACACCACTTTAAAAACATATAAAAATAAATATAAAAATAGACTGTTTCGTTAGTAGTTAGAATAAATGTCTTATCTGTAACGATGTTATTATTATCAAATAATAATCAAAAATTCGATATCATTATGAAAATCCGGGACCTGACCGCCGGCACGATCGAGTTGGCCATGGCGATGGCAGTGCAATCCGTGCAATGGCAGTCATTCAATCATCATTTCGGGTTTATAATATGTGTGTAGATAAAGCAGTGCATGCAACTGTACGTAATTAGGCCTTCTTCTTCTACCTAGCGTTATCCCGGCTATTGCCAGGGTCCGCTTTCCTGCTCGCTTTCCTCCACTTTGCACGATCCTGGGCGTCTTCTTTCATGAGCCCGTTTTCGCTCATGTCGGCCTCCACGACATTCAGCCATCGCTTCTTACGCCTTAGGCCTTACGGACCCCTATTACGTAACAGTTACATAAACTACTATTATGTATACTACATAATGAAGAGCATTAAAATGCGCGATTTTATGAAATAACGAAGTGAGTTTAGTAATAATATCACACGAGTGACTAATTATGTGTGTGTTACTAACATTACTTTATCTACACACATATTATAACTCCCTAATAACGTGTTGAATTCATTAGAAGAACCGCCATTACACCTCCATAAAGTATGGATAGTGTAGAGTGGTATAGATATGGTCATGATGCTGAAACTAGGAATACAACTCACTACCTACCTACCTAATAATGTTATGTACTAACATCTTTTAAAAGGTGAATAAATCTGATTTCGCGAAATACATATACAGGATGATTCAGGAGACGTGAGCAAAAACAACCCCACATACTTTGTTAACGATTGTGAATCGGCCGCCGTCATGTAAGTGAAATAACAACGAATTTTTATATTTGCTACGTAGAAATTTTGTTCTCTGCAATTATGGTCAGCCTACAAAAACAAAAAAAAAATGCGCTAATTACACTAATACCGGTATCAAATATTAGCTTGTTTTGACTGAATCCGCAGTGGTAATCCTGCTCACGTCTACTAAATCAACCTGTATACTGGAAGGTCTGATTTTGTTCAGCGGATTATAGGAACCTAAACGACCTACCAACGTTTTATTAACCACATTAGCTTAAAATCGTATATTTTGATATTTCAGGCGAAACTGTGCCGGACATACTGGTGGAGTGTGTTCTTGCACGTGCAAAATATCGTCAACCCGACAACTTGGGTAGGTTCTTATTTCTCAGTCATAATAAGTAGATAATATTTTCAAACTCATTACTTTAGTAATAAAGTAGATAATATTTTCAAACTCATTACTTTGATTTCATTCCAAGAATTCTTTTTCACCCCTACTATTCGAAAAAGGGTAATTTGTTGTCCACTTACAGGGAGCAAAAGTGACTTTTGATCCCTCTGCGATTTGTTGCCCATTTACAGGGAGAAAAAGTGACTTTTGATCCCTCTGTGTTTTTTTTTTAATTTTCCTTGTCTTTGCAACCGATTAAAATGAGACAACATTATATAACTTCTCTTTCTAGCAGATAGCTAGTTTAGTACCTTTGTTTTCGTTTTTCTCATGAAAGGAGTGAAAAGTAGAGTGTACTACGCGGTAGCAAAATTATTTCGATCCCGGGTCACTTGAATCCCTCACTACGCTACCCTCGACCAAAATAAGTCATTTTGCTCCCTTGTATTTAATACAATCTACTATTTAATACAAGCTAATAAAAAGCCTACAAACTTTACTTTTCTTGCAAGAGACATCTACTTTTGCGACTCAACAAGATTATTCTAAGAAACCCAATCACAATAAGCTTCCAAAATTTACCACAGAATTCACAAAATTTCATCTTAATCGGACATCAGGAACTGGTTCAAATCTGGCTTGCAAGATTCTACCCCAAACAACAAACTAAGAACTTCATAAACTACTACTTAAGTATCTTTGAATTATATAAAACCTAATTATTAACTGAAATAGATGTTAGGTATATACTTCAGAAAAAGTCACCAAGTCCTTCGGTGTCCGAGGCAAGATTCGAACTGACGCCTTCAGCTTTCTGACGCCAGTTCGAAATATATGACATATATTTCAGTTTATAATTTATTATAGCAGTAGTGCTACCTACTTAAAAAACTTATCAAAATATTCAACAAAATACTTTGATTGAAATTGAAAAAATCTTTAAATAAAAAATACTCAAATGTGTTTCCGTTTGTCGTTGACAGTGCCTTGAACACTCGTGGTACCTGTCAGTGGAAATGCAACTGTTCGTGTTGGTATCGCCGCTCGTGTTGTACTGGGTGGTCCGCGGGCCGCGCGCCGCCTGGCGCTCGCTGATCGTAGCCGCTCTACTCTCCCAGGCCCTCACATGCGGCATCTGCTTCTATTTCAACTTCCCTGACGCGAGAGGACAGATAAGGTGCCGTCTCACAATCTATCCCCGACACAACTTCAACACGGGTCCATATTGGCTCACATAAAATTATTAGCATAATTTTTTCAGTAATACCGTTTTGTAATCAGAATTATCATTCGTCATAATTTTTTTGCCATAATTTTTATGGTTATAATTTTTTTTCTTATAACCACATTGTTAATAATTGTTTGCAGTCCGAATTTTTTGAAACATAATATAATTTCCTACGTTTTTTGTTGATAGGTAGTCATTTCTGTGACAGGGCCGACGAAGCCCCCGCTTTGCGGGGGCTCCTATTCTGGGTGTTTATGCCCTTCGGGCAGGATGACACACTAACCTAACCTAACCGAAACCGAAATTGTGTTGTGTTGTGATCGCAAGATACCTAACACTCCTCCTCGCTTTGCTCGTCGTTGTACCTACCTAACGGTGACTCTGGAGAGTAATATCAGTATAAGTAATAGATATTTAGATTGATTTACATTATAAACTTAAATAATTCGGAGTAACGATAGTTATGAACAAATAATACTTAAAAAAAAACGGCCAAGAGCATGTCGGACCATGCTCAGTGTAGGGTTCCGTAGTTGCCGGCCTGTTACAATTCATTAATTCAAAAGGTCGTTTCTTACGGGAAATTTGGCGGCGCTTAAGTCATTTTTACTTACGTCCTTTCACTATGGGTTTTTGATTGATAACTCAAAAACGGCTCAACCGATTTATTCCAATATAGTTTTCATTGAAGGTACTTATGAAGCCTTAGTTTCATGATTTTTTTCAAAATTTTTGGACCCACGGTTCAATAGTTAGATGGGGGGGGGCGCCCTGTTTTAAACTTTCGGAGCTATTATTTACGAAAATATTAGTTTTATCCAAAAACTATTTTAGAAGACCCTTGTTCTTTTTGAGAGACCTATCCAACAATACCCCACACAACTGGGTTGAAACGAAAAAAAAATTCGCCCCCCACTTCACGTGTACGGGAGGCACCCTAATAAAATATATTTTTCCGATTTTTATTCAACCGTTTTGTCGGCTTAGTTAATGCACATATTCGTACAAAATTGTAGCTTTCTAGTACTAACGGTCACTGAGCTAGACCGCGGACGGACGGACGGACGGACGGACGGATGGACGGACGGACGGACGGACGGACATGGCGAAACTATAAGGGTTCCGTTTTTGCCATTTTGGCAACGGAACCCTAAAAATGATCATTATGATTCAAAAAATTATAAACAACAATTTCGGACTTCCAATAATCGAAGTACAAATTTTATGTGAACTTTGGCGCACCCCTTCAACACACTACTTATAAACTAGTAGTTCGCCCCGAACTGTGAACTCGCGAATCTTGTGTTTCGCCATAAATATGCAATAGTAGAATTACTACAAATACCAAAAATAGGTATCGGGTATTTTTTTCTCAACTAACCATCACGGTGAAACTATACGTCCATATTAAATATCTTTGACTTTTTCGAAGAGTTAATATCCACCAGGCTGGAAATCGTTTTAATATCTTCATTTTTAGTCCTAAATTCGCGTTATCCGAATTTGCCCAATCCCAGGAGTTGTGTATTACTTTTGGGAAATGTTTGCTCCTGTGTTGATGCTGAGGACCTCATTTCAGCAAGTCAACTATTTCTGGCAGCCTTATAGTCACCTAAGGCCGAAGAAACAAAATATACGAATGTATTTTTATCTCTCTCCTTTTGCTTATCCTTTTCCTTTTTCACTCTCCTCTCGGAGACAGCTCGCCTCCACATAATTTTTCGGTGTATTATACAAATGTATTTCTTGTCAATAAAAATAAATAAGTAGTCCCAAATTTCGTGTTGCAGCAATTTGCTACCAAACGAGTACTGGTTGTGGTACTACTACAATCCTGTTGCGCGCTCTCCGCCCTTCTTCTTTGGGATGCTTCTCGGCTACTGTTTACATGTCAACCGAAACCGAAGGATTGAATTATCGAAGGTAATGGGTTGGTAATACCGTTGGAGCTGTTATTTTAAACGTTCGATTTGCAGATTCTGAATACGGAGCATACGATTGAAAGTTAGAAACATAGTCTTAAAAAAATTGTCCTATGAAAGCGATCAATGGAATTTGGCTTGGGTAGTACATATTATAATTACAGAATATACATGATGTAACAAAAATACTGGTGATCCATTTCAGGGCATATTTGGTATCGTATTGCGAGTAAGAAAATGTAGATTTTTTTTGTACGCGATTTTTTTTGTATGGAACACAGGTGATCTACCTTCCATACAGAAGCAACATTTTTTTCGCTGAAAATTTTATTTTTCTTACTGTTTCATAATTAGAATCAACAGTATTTTTGTTACACCTTGTATAATACCATTATTGATCAAATTCTCATGGAAACTTACTTTATTTTTCAGTGGAGCGTATTTCTGTGCTACTGTCTAGCCCTGGTGATGTCTGTCTCGGCTATCTTTTCAGTACATCCGAGCATTCAGAGTTTCTGGACCAACCAGTCGGCTCTAAACTTCAGGCACGCCATCTTTCGGTCTTGTTGGGCGTTAGCATTATGCTGGCTGATATTAGCATGTGCGCATGGATATGGAGGTACGGATATACAACATAGGTAGAGTGGCCATCAAATATATCGGAGCGGTCAAGGTACTAAAAAATATCTGAACATGCACTTTATCGCCTTGATAATACAGGCGTTGTTCAGATATTGGTGACCACCCTGGCCGCTCCGATATATCCGATGGCGATTGTAACTACACAAAAACGGAAGTTGGTCCATTTTGCATTTATTCATATGCAATCAGTGTTATAACTATTTATAGGTTGTGTTATATTTTTGTTATGCTGTAAGCTGTATACAGGCTGGCCAAAAAAGTACTGAATTCCCGTTGGCTGTAAGGTTTTGGGATGCTACAAATCCTCCCTACACAGATAGAAATATTATCTTAATTCAAAACGCAAAACTCTCTTGCACGCGGTTTCTTAAAGAGAGTAATAAACCGCACCGCACTGGTGTGCGAGCGAGATAGCGCTATACGCCCTTGGGCGGCAAATCTCACTTAGCGCCCAGAGTGACGTAAATGTTATTGTTTGTTTCAAGTAATCGATTTCATACGCCAAGAAATTTTAGATCTTGGTGTGAAAATATCAAATTTTACATCAAGTAACACATGCTCTTGAACTAATGCGTTTTCTTGTTTCCGTGGAGAAATTCAATTCTCAATTTAAATTATGAGTCTTTACCCAAGAAACAAAGTTTCTTGGCCTAAGTTCTTTATGTATTGCACTAAGACACATAAAGTTCAATTTAAAAAAAATACAATACAAAAACAAAATTCAAACGCTCTTCGTGAGAATATTAAGCTATTTTTAAAAAATGATTTTTATATCTCGGATAAAGTATTGAATTTATTAGGTTAAGTAATAAACTTTGAAACATTTTATATCTTAAAGCAAGAATTTTTATATTTTCCTTAAATGGGAAACTGGATATCTCTTGATTCAAATAGGTTTCTTTGGTTGAAGAGATTTTTTCTATCTGTGTAGATGGTTTTGTAACTCTCCGATCAAACCATCTAGGGGGGATTGGTAGCGCACCAAAACCTTACAGCCAACGGGACCATTTCTTTTTTGGTCACTCTACTCTGTATAATATAGATAACCATTGTTGCAAAGGTCCTGTGAACTGGTTCCTGTCTCTGAAGCCGTGGCGGTTCCTGGCGCGCATCTCCTACGCCATGTATCTCTTCAGCTTCTTGATACAGAGGAATACTCGTGGCGTTGGCGCTGGTGATGAATACCATTTTAACACGCAGACAATGGTTAGTATTCTGAGTAAAACTTCTATCGGCAAGTCGCTGTATAATACGGAAGCGATTTTACCTTGTAATTATGTCTACTTAACACATTCACTTTTGCATGCAAAGAACCCGCATCGCGGGCGCTCGTAAAACTTTGCTCAGACGCCGGACAACTCGCTGGGTGGGTTGTTTTATACGTAGGTATAGACGCCGGTTTTTGAAGTAGGACGTCATTTTTCGACTGGCAGTTAATGTGTTAATACAGGGAGTAAGACGCGTTCCCACTTTAGACGCGTTTTAAGCTGGGTCATTTCAAATTCTGATAATTCATCCGATTCTAATAGGAAAAAAATATGGCGCAAGGAATTCTTATATAGAAATACTTGTTTTTGAAAAACCGTCATAGCCCCTTTGTGGAATGTGGATTCTGTGCTGTACTTTAAGTAATAAAAATAGAAAAAAAATAAATTAAAAAATTTTAAAAACCCGCCTGCGTAAAATACTAAAAGGCCGTAAACAAGGCCAATATACGTTACGAATTTGTTATGTAGTATTGAAAAGCATAAGATACATATTAAATTCTGATGTGGAACATAGTGACATTAAACAGTCGGGACCCATTTGAAATCTAGTTGGCGCAAAATGGGTCCCGACTGTTTAATGCCGCTATGTTCCACACTAGAATTTAATATGTATCTTATGCTTTTCAATACTACATAACAAATTCGTAACGTATATTGGCCTTGTTTACGGCCTTTTAGTATTTTACGCAGGCGGGTTTTTAAAATTTTTTAATTTATTTTTTATTTCCTACTTTTTAGTATCATGAAAAGTACCTACATGTAATTCTTTTTGCGGAGTGCTCCGCCCCCCGAGCCCCCTTCTCACGTGGTAAGCTCTATCAAAACTCTTTTTCTCCCATCGTAAATGTTCAACGTAACAATGTTGGGTATAATTAGCAAAAGTACGGTATGTCTTTTCTTTATGCGAGGGGCTCCGCCCCCCGAGCCCCCCTTATTTCGCCGTCCATCACG
Source organism: Pammene fasciana (assembly GCA_911728535.1). NCBI lineage: Eukaryota > Metazoa > Arthropoda > Insecta > Lepidoptera > Tortricidae > Pammene > Pammene fasciana. Next base: position 18,011,320 of record OU452276.1, on the reverse strand, counting down.
TGTTAAACTCTATCAAACCTCTTTTTCTCCCATCTTAAATGTCCAACCTAAAAATTTTTGGTATTCCACGTAACAATTTTTGGTATAATTAGCAATAGTACGGAGTGTTTTTTCTTTTTGCAGGGGGCTCCGCCCCCCGAGCCCCCCTTTTTTTGCCACCCATCATTTGGTAAACTCTATCAAAACTCTTTTTCTCCCATCTTGAATGTTCCACTTCACAATTTTTGGTATAATTAGAAATAGTACGGTGTGTTGTTTCTTTATGTGGGGGGCTCCGCCCCCCGAGCCCCCCTTTTTTTACCGTCCATTATGTGCTAGACTCTTTCAAACCTCTTTTTCTCCCATCTTAAATGTCCAACCTAAAAATTTTTGGTATAATAAGCAATAGTACGGTGTGTTTTTTCTTTTTGCGGGGGGCTCCGCCCCCTTAGCCCCCCTTTCTCTGCCGCCCATCACGTGGTAAGCTCTATCAAAACTCTTTTTCTCCCATCTTGAATGTTCCACTTCACAATTTTTGTTATAATTAGCAATAGTACGGTGTGTTTTTTCTTTATGCGGGGGGTTCCGCCCCCCGGGCCCTCCTTTTTTACCATCCATCACGTGCTAAACTCTTTCAAACCTTTTTTTCTCCCATCTTAAATGTCTAACCTAAAAAATGTTGGTATAATAAGCAGTAGTGCGGTGCGTTATTTCTTTTTGCGGGGGGCTCCGCCCCCCGAGCCCCCCTGTCAACATAACAGTTTTTGATGTAATTAGCAATAGTACGGTGTGTTTTATTTTTGCACCTTTTGCTTTTGTACATGTTTTTTGTATAGGCCCCATGGTTGACTGATAGAAAATACCATTTGGTATGATGTCCACCATTAGGTCTCACAGTTTTGTATTTCGTGCACTATAGTTGAAATAAAAAAAAAGATTCTTATAGGGAGGCAACGCGCATGTGAAACCTCTGGAATTACAGGCGTCCATTGGCTACCCCTAACTGCTTACCATCAGGCGCGTTGTATGAATGTTTGCCACCGTCGTGGTATAAAATTATATAGTGGAAATACAAAGGCATAAGTACATATTTATTTCCCATATAATATAAAGGCATTTCCCATACAAAGTTTAAACCCCCCTTAAACCCCCTTAAATCCAAAAAGTTCGTAATTTTTATAGCCTATGTCCTGACCAGAGGTCTGTTGAACCGGCTAGTGAAGTTTTTATCGAAATCGGTTCAGGCGTTTTGACGCCAACTCTCCCCATCCAATCCAAACAGACAAACAGACAAAAATTCTAAAAATCGTCGAAACGTGTTCTGTTATCGATTCTAAGAGCTACTAACTCTTTTTTTTACTAATATCTCCAATGTACAGATTTTTGACCCTCTTCACCTTTATTATATGTATAGATATGACCATTTTCTGACGCACGTCATTGATTAATCATCGACAAGTCATAGTCTCCATATCAGAGGATACATACCAGCTCCTTCACTCTTAGTTGAACAAAATATTAAATAAATAAATAAATAAATATTAGGACAATCTTACACAAATCAACCTAGTCCCACAGTAATATTAACTTGATGTACAGTCGACGTCAAAAAAATGTTTACACTTTTGGACCTTATTAGAAAGGAGTAAAATGCAAAAGTGTAAACATACTTTTGACGTCGACCGTACCTATTACTTGAAATTCACATAAAATGTTTATACTTTTGGACCTTATTAGAAAGGAGTAAGGTGCAAAAGTGTAAACATATTTTTGATGTCGACCGTACCTTTTACTTGAAATTCACATATAATATGTTCACGTTAATAATAACAACCTTTATAATATGTTCGTCGTATTTTTGTTATAACTAAATACCTAATAAAATGGAAATGTAAGTAAGATGGTTGCTAAACAATTTTAAATATAATAATTCCTAAACGGTCATTCAAAATCAAAAATGATGAATGAGACCTCATAATACTTTTCAAAGTTCTAAACAATGATACCCTACTCGGCATAGTACGTCAATTTTCATTTTTGATTTTTTTACAATATGACGTCTGACTGCCGTCATATTGAATTTGGATTGCTATTTTGTCTTTAGTGACACTCGCGCAATCAAGACGAATCGATTGACGTGCGAATCATCTAAATCGGCCCACTCGTTTTGCTTCTAGAGTGCCACAAAGGAACAAACATACATATATAGACTGTTAAACACTATCCCCTCTTTTGCGTCGCGCAGTCGGGGAAAAAATCATAAAAACTATAATATAAGACAGAGGTAAATATAGTTTTTTTACCGAACGAGAGTTTTAGTAACTCTGTTTCAACTTGGCCAAAGCATTTTCCTGGGTTCGAGAAATTTTGTGATGAAAATGTATAATTGAAAAGAGAATTATTGTCGATTCAGTTCTTCGATATTTTTTTAATGGCGGAACATACTATACTTAGGTAGGACTTGAATTTGCAAATAAAACATGTACTCATGTCTCGTACCCGATCTTGTTCCAGTTTGGGAGGTTCGCCGCTGACCTGACTTACACGACCGCGGTATCAGTTGGCGCAACCATCCTCATCGAGGCACCGGTCCTTACGCTCTACAACTTGCTGCTTAAAAGGATTAAATCCAAACAAAAATGAGATCTTAGAGCTGCAGGCATCCATAGGCCACGGGAAGTCCTTACCATCAGGCGGGCCGTATGCTTATTATTAGGTATATAAGAAATGTAAAACGGCAATATTTATTAATAAAACTTTTTAAATACTCTGAAAATGGGTTGTCATTATTTCCAGAGACTATAGAGATATAGACGACCACAGCCTAAGATATAGTAGCTACTAGTGTACTACTAGTACGCTATTTGTTACTAGGTGGAGTAGCAGTGCAGGTGACATTTCTCTTACATATTCGATACCTTTAGGTGGCTTTGACATAGATGGCGCAATCGACATGAGCTTCAAAAAGTTCTTAGGCTGTGGTCGTCTATATCTCTATAGTCTCTGTAATTTCTGAATGAGAACGGTTGAATGAAAGGGTAGGTCCTTTGGCGCTAGAGGCTACTTTCAAATTGATGTATTTTTATTTTCCTTGCGTTCTATTCCATTATTGCACTTAGTGCAGGCAAAATAAGCATATATATGCCATTTTGGCGGCAAATTATGTACATCAATGAAACTTCGTTCATAACTTTATCTTGACACTAGGAATGAGGATCTGCTGAGTCCTACGAAAATTTAGGGGCCCTACCCCTTTTCGGGGGGTATGGGGGGAGGGGAGCTTAAAAACCGGCAAAGTGCGCGCCGGACCACCCATTATAGAGGGTTCCGTACCTTCGATGAAATAAGAACGAAGTAATGCCAAAAGGGCGTATCTACATAAGGAAAATTTTTTTGGAAATGGCTCAAAAGGTCAAAAACTCAAAAATGGCTCAACCGATAATGTTTAAATTAATATCATAAAAAATAAGTGTTACGGCGTATCTTCTTGAATTTTTTCATAATTTTTTAACTTATGGTTCAAAAGTTTGAAGGGGAGGACACAATTTTTTTGGCTTTCGAAGCCATTATTTCTGTAAATATTTACTATTTAAAAAAATGTCTCAAGAAACCTTAATGTTATTTTTAAAGACCTCTCCATTGATATGCAACAAGTTGACATTTGAATATTTTTTTTTGTATTCAAAAATTTCCCACTCGATCATAACTCCCCGATGGGGGTAGGACTACTAAATTTTGATAGGACTCGGCAGATCCTCATTTCTAATGCCAAGATAAATTTAATAAACAATGTTTCATCGATGTACATATTTTGCCTCCAAAATATGCTATTTTTCCTGTATTAACTCCATATTCCATAATTGGACACCGATACTGCGTCAACCCTATGATCGCCATCTATATCTATTCTATACATATAATAAAGGTGAAGAGGGTCAAAAATCTGTACATTGGAGATATTAGTAAAAAAATTAGTTAGTAGCTCTTAGAATCGATAACAGAACACGTTTCGGCGATTTTTAGAATTTTTGTCTGTTTGTCTGTTTGTCTGTTTGGATGGGGAGAGTTGGCGTCAAAACGCCTTAACCGATTTCGATAAAAACTTCACTAGCAGGTTCTACAGACCTCTGGTCAGGACATAGGCTATAAAAAATACGAACTTTTTGGATTTAAGGGGGTTTAAGGGGGGTTTAAACTTTGTATGGGAAATGCCTTTATATGGTAAATAAATACTTATGCCTTTGTATTTCAACTATATATTTTTTAAACCACGGCGATGGCAAACAATCATACGACCCGCCTGATGGTAAGCACTTAGGATAGCCAATGGACGCCTGTAAATCGTGGTAAATCCAGAGGTTTTATGTGCGCGTTGCCTCCCTATAAGAATCTTTTTTTAATTACACTATATTGCACGAAATACAAAACTGTGAGACCAAACGGCGGACATCATACCGGGATCCCTTTGTTTCCCATAAACTTGTTGTTTCGAATTTCGATAGTCAGAAATTGATATACATATAATTTATGGGCATAAACATCAATAGTCATAATTTTTGTAAAGCATAACGTTTCATAGTTCTAATAATAAAGATCTATAATATTAAACACTATAATCGCAAAAGGCATAAAATTTATGTGTATAACATTCGAAGGTCTATCAATAATTATTCAGAAATATTTTAAGGCATATATTTTATCGGACTAATAGTAGTTAATCATATCGTTTTAATGTCATCCCTTTGTTTTCCATAAAGTTATTGTTGTCCCAGAGATAGGTAGGTTAAGGTTATTTTTTTATGGCCCTAAAAACGAAACTGCTCCCAGAGATAGGTAGGTTAGGGTTATTTTTTTATGACCCTAAAAACGAAACTGCTCCCAGAGATAGGTAGGTTAGGGTTATTTTTTTTTTGATGACCCTAAAAACAAAACTGCTGCCAGAGATAGGTAGGTTAGGGTTTTTTTTTTTGATAACCCTAAAAACGAAACTGCTCCTAGAGATAGGTAGGTTAGGGTTATTTTTTTTGATGACCCTAAAAACAAAACTGCTGCCAGAGATAGGTAGGTTAGGGTTATTTTTTTTTTGATGTCCCTAAAAACGAAACTGCTGCCAGAGATAGGTAGGTTAGGGTTATTTTTTTTTTGATGTCCCTAAAAACGAAACTGCTCCCAGAGATAGGTAGGTTAGGGTTATTTTTTTATGACCCTAAAAACGAAACTGCGCCCAGAGATAGGTAGGGTATGGACTATAAAAAATCGGAACTTAAAATTTGTGCAAACCGATATACAGTGATCATTATAATCTACGATTAAAGAACTTAAAACAATTATTATAAGCAAGTTTATTGCCTTCAACATTATGTAATAGACACCATTTGGACTTTGAATATTATGAGTAACAGAATTTATGACTAACAATAATTATGACCTGCAAAAATCGGACCAGCAATTTAGATTGTAAAATTTTATGACTATTGACAATATGACTAATAAAAATTATGATCGAAAACGTTATGGACTGACAAAAACGGAAGTTAAAAATTATGGGAACCAATAGAGACCCCATCATACCAAATGGTATTTTCCACCAGTCAACCATTTCCAACAGACATGTACAAAAGGTGCAAAAATAAAAGTTAAATTAACTAACTATAAAAAAACAAACGGAACATAGTGAAACACGGAAATCGAAAAGTACCGGCACACCCTACCGAAAAAGAGTTTAGATAGAGTTCACCGCGTGATGGGCGTCAAAGAGAGGGGGGCGCAAAAAGAAAAATAAGACACCACACTATAGCTAATTATACCGAAAATTGTTACGTTGAACATTTGAGATGGGAGAAGAAGAGTTTTGATAGAGTTTACTACGTGACGGGCGGCAAAGAACGGGGGGCTCGGGGGGCGGAGCCCCCCGCATAAACAAAAAATACACTGTACTATTGTTAATTATACCAATAATTGTTACGTTGAATATTTAAAATGGGAGAAAAAGAGTTTTGATAGAGTTCACTACGTGACGGGCGGTAAAGAACGGGGGGCTCGGGGGGCGGAGCCCGCAGCAATTAAAAAAAAAAGGTAATATTGCAAATTATACCAAAAACTGCTACGTTGAACATTTGAGATGGGAGAAAAAGAGTTTTCATACAGTTTACTACGTAATGTCGAACACTTGAGATGGGAGAAGAAGAGTTTTGATAAAGTTTGCCGCGTGATGGGCTCCAAAGAAAGGGGGGTTCGGGGGGGCGGAACCCCCCGCACAAACAAAAAACACAGTGTACTGTTTCTAATTATACCAAAAAATTTTACATTGAATATTTGAGTTGGGAGAAGAAGAGTTTTGATAGAGTTAACCACGTGATGGGCTGCAAAAAAGGGGGGCCCCCGCATAAAGAAAAAACACACCGTACTTTTGCTTATTATACCAAAAATTGTTACGTCGAACATTTGAAATGGGAGAAAAAGAGTTTTGATAGAGTTTGCCGCGTGACGGGCTGCAAAGAAAGGGGGGCTCGGGGGGCGGAGCCCCCCGCATAAAGAAAAAACACACCGTACTATTTTTTATTATACCAAAAATTGTTACGTCGAACATTTGAGATGGGAGAAAAAGAGTTTTGATAGAGTTTACTACGTGACGGGTGGCAAAAAAGGGGGGGTTCGGGGGGCGGAGCCCCCCCCATAATCAAAAAACACACTGTACTATTGCTTATTATACCAAAAATTGTTACGTCGAACATTTGAGATGGGAGAAAAAGAGTTTTGATAGGGTTTGCCGCGTGATATTGTTGCGTTGAACATTTGAGACGGGAGAAGAAAAGTTTTGATAGAGTTTACTACGTGAAGGGCGGTAACGAAAATTGTTGCGTTGAACATTTGAGACGGGAGAAGAAAAGTTTTGATAGAGTTTACTACGTGAAGGGCGGTAACGAAAGGGGGTTCGGGGGGCACACACCGTACTATTGCTTATTATACCAAAAATGGTTACGTTGAACATTTGAAACGGGAGAAAAAGAGTTTTGATAGAGTTAACCACGTTATGGGCGGCAAAAAGTAGGGGGCTCAGGGGGCTTCTCCCCCCGCATACAGAAGAAACACACCGTACTATTGCTTATTAAACCAAAAATTGTTAGGCTAGACATTTGAGATGGGAGAAAAAGAGTTTTGATAAACATTACCATGTGATGGGCGGCATAAAAAGGGGGGCCAAGAAAGAAAAAAAATTATACCAAAAATTGTTACGGTGAATATTTGAAATGGGAGAAGAAGAGTTTTGATAGAGTTAATCACGTGATGGGTGGCAAAAAACGGGGGGCTCGCCGCATAAAAAAACACACTGTACTATTGCTAATTTGCCATGGTTGACACAGTCAAATGTCAGACGCTTTCAGTCGATCTTTTGGGATGGCGGAGGAAGTCAATTTTAGCTAAACTGCTAAACATACTGTATGAAATATGACATGTAGAAAGCGTTTAGCAATGGACTGTTGAGGGTAACGAAAAGTGACAGAATCTACTGCAACGCACGCGAGCGAAGCCGCGCGGGTACAGCTAGTTTGAAATAATTTGAAATAATCGCGTTTAAAGATATGCTTATTTATTAGGTAAGTAAGATGGTAATTGTATATTGACTACATGTTGCATATAAAATGTTTACCTAAGTAAAGAATGAACATAATACAGTAGAACTGATAATTTCTTCCTAATTAGTCGCGAATGAAACAGCACAGCTGAATCATGAATATAGCCACGTATTAAATAAAATATATTGCTAATTAACCATTATTTGTTGGTGCAGCTGAAGGTGGAAACAACCTTGAATGAGATATAACATATTCGTATACGTGGAATTAACGTATTCGTCAACAATGCTCAAAAGATCAGTTGACAAAATTGATAGCTAGAGCTCGGAAGTGAAGTGAACATGTTCTGCAAACTCGTGGCTATTTTGACCGTTTTATTTATCGGTCGCTCTGTACATAGTGAAGAAATATTTTCCACTGTAAAACGAACAAGTCCATTGAATCAATCCTCGGCGCTGCAACACGCGATGTGTGATTCAAAGACTTGTTCATCGGACCCCGTGATTCGCTACACCGAGTCTCCGTATCAGAGTGAACCCTACGGCGCAGTTGACTATGCTGCTATGTAAGGAAGTGGTTTCCCATGCCTTACCTCCTTACCACCGCCATGACACATGATTTTTATAAAGGATTGAAAATAACTTAAATATTAGACACAGACAAAGTTTGGAGTACAAGAGAGGTCATAAACAAAAAATAAAGATTATCGAATGACTTGCTGAATATAGTACTTAACGTACCTATGAAATAAAATTGTCTTAAAAAATCTTGTCTTAAAAAAGAAAGACCCTTTCTTTTCAGCAAATTTATCTTGCTAGCTCCAATTTTAAAGTAGTTTTTTCTGTAGGGGGAGGATACACACTTCCATCCTGTATATGTTTAATATAAATCCTACTTACAACACAGCAATTTTTTTTTCAGAGTACTTATATTGCTATTTGGTATATTGGCAGTTATGAGTACAGTATACGACTTGTATTCAATTTTCTTTTTGAAAAAAGGTAAGGAAATTAATTAATTTCACAGCATATGATATATCTCTTAATCGAAACAAAGGTGTTCCTACTTTTTCTAATAAATAAGAGTCAGTTTCGTTAGTGAAATAGACACACAAAAAACACAGTAAAATAGTAATACATTATAAGTAAATAGCAAAAAATTGCTTTTGGTCCTTGTATATATTGATATGTAATATCCGAAAACTCAATTCTTACAGAGCTGGTTTAGTGAGGATGTTGATTCGTGCAATCTTGTCGCTTGATTTTTAACCGACTTCAATTCCATTGAGGAAGGAGGTTCTGCATTCGGTTTGGTGTTTTTTTTTATGTATGTTCACCGATTACTCCGAGACCCGTGGTCCGATTTGAGTAATTCTTTTTTTATTTGAAAGGATCTACATCCAAGGTGGTCCCATATTAATATGGTGCTGTTCTGATGATGGAATCCATGAGGAATTGAGGGAACTCCTCATTTTTTAAAGGCACGTGTATAGTGATTTGGGTGTTTTTTTAAGCTACTCAAGCATTTTCTCACGAAAACCACCAATTTGATGGAGTGGACCTGATGATGATGATTGCTTTGATGAAAATGTTGAAGATTTTTTAAATGTAGGATGTTCAGCGATTGCTCCGAGACCCGTGGTCCGATTTAAATAATTGTTTTTTTGTTTGAAAGGAACTACCTCAAAGATGGTCCCACATTAATCTGGTCCTGTTCTGATGATGGAATTTATGAGCAACTAAGGGAACTCCTAAATTTTTAAAGGCACATGTATGTTGATTTCGGTCTTTTCTTAAGCAACTCGATCATTCCCTCTTGAAAACCACCAATTTGATAGAGAGGACCTAATGATGAAGTCCACATATGATACGTGGACCTTTCCTTAGATAGAATGGGTGTATTGTGAACTTTTTTATTTATCTTTACCGATTATTCCGAGACTTGTTGTCGGATTTTGATAAATATATAACCACTAAAAATGGAAAAATAAAAAGTTTTTACAAAAAAAAGATTAACCGACTTCAAAAAGGATAAAGTGAATCATTATATTATTTATATGCGTTACCAACTGATATGTTTGAAGTCGGTGCCAAGCCACAAATGACAAAACCGGTCAAATCAGCTTCAAGTGTGAACATCACAAAACATCGATACTAATAATACAAAGGTCAATGCGATTTCATGTGTTACATTTTCATGTCTAAACTACTAATTCTATTTTGATGAAATGAACAAGGCGCCAAATAGAAAAAAAAATGTCGACGCGTAAGATTGACCTTCCATAAAATGTTTGAATATCGTGCCTTTTTTACTGACACGGCGGTGTACTGGGTATATGTGAGTATAGAAAAATTAATCTAGCAATTGAATTCGTTTATACTTCGGATTAAACCTTAGATGAAGAAGGATAAATAATTCAAACCGAACCACGGGCTTCGTTCGACATACGGATAGTCCCAACAATGTGTTAACAAACAAACATAGGACGCATGATTATACTTTCTGTACCTACTTTTGCCTAACAGTTAACACATGGTAAAAATAACAATTCACTGAACACATCGCCTCGTTCGTATTAACTCTTCCAAATTTGGCTTGGCACCGACTTCAAACATATCAGTTGGTAACGCATATAAATAATATAATGATTCATTTTATCCTTTTTGAAGTCGGTTAATCTTTTTTTTGTAAAAAGTTTTTATTAGTTATTATTTTTATGGTCCCAGCACGCCTAGCACATGAGTGACGCGACAGTATCTCGCGCGCGAGATAGTCTATCCGTCCTTTTCTGACTGTGTCAATTAAAAAGAGACGGGTAGTCTATCTCGCGCGCGAGATACTGTCGCGTCACTCATGTGCTAGGGGTGCTGAATTGTATTATCTGTTTAAAGCATAAAGTGACAAATTTTCAAACGTATTTATATTGCTGGCCATACACGATCCTTCCTATCGTCCAATCGGCATGACGCTACCGATTGGATCAGTTAGAATTGACCGTGTGTGGGAGTGGATTGGCATGACACTTATATGTACTTATACTGTCACGCCAATCCACTCCCACACACGGTCAATTCTAACTGATTCAATCGGTAGCGTCATGTCGATTGGACGATAGGAAGGATCGTGTATGGCCAGCATTACTTACGTACTACAACTTAATTTTAATCATTAAACCTTACTATTTTCACCTCTCCAAGTTATCGCGAAACAAGTGTTAGATTAGGATCAATGACTTATAAATGAATCTTAAAATAAAAAAGCGTTACATTTTTCTTTCCAAATGTGTATACCGACTATATTAGAAGTTTTGTTAGTTACTACAAAATAGTATCAAAACTTTCGAAATCGAAAAAAATGTTTACCGGACTCTTAATTTGCCTGATCAATCAAACCACTTCGCAGAGCCGGCCGAGGCTAACGAGATACTCCGAGCCTGGTCACCATACTGGAACATATGCCGTCTGCTGACCCTCGCGGAGACACCCGGATCCCTGGCCTGTTTGGACGGTATTCGCGCGCTGTCTGTCCTGTGGGTCATAATGCTTCATACGTCTGGCAGATTATTGGATCTTTGTACAAATAAATCTGAAATAATGTACGGGGTATGTTGCAACTCTATAGATCCTAAATAACAGGCTCTTCTTAGTTTTAAAGTCATCAATGAAGGTAATGTGCAGAAAGAAAGAAAGAGAAAGATCCGACGGACAGACGTAGGTATAGACGTACATGACGAAACTATAAAATAAGGGTTCCTCGTTGACTACGCCGGAACCCTAAAAATGATTTAAAATTTCCAGAAATCTATACATATAATAAACGCGTAAGGAGAAAAAAAATGTACATTGAAGATATTTGAGAAAATCTAATTTAGGGGGTCTTAGGAACGTTGTCATTACTTAAACATTTTAATCTTGCGTGTTTATTGTTCAAACATAAGTAATTTTAATAGTATTTTGTGCAACAGTTACACAATAAGGGTTCTTGATTAATTTTAAGACCTAATTATGTACCGTTGCACACAATAGTTTTTCTACGAGTGCTAGGCAAGCCAGTAAGCATTGAGTTCGACGAATGACCTGCTGCCTCTATACAATTGTCTGCAATCTCCTGGCGGATTGCATCGGCGCCCGCCTCGTCTACAGCGACGGGCGGCGCCGGTGCGGCGCCCGCCCCGGCAGCAGACCCATTATATCCCTAAGAATCGACTTTTGAGTCATATTATGACAACGTTCATAAACTATATGCTTTGAATATACATGTCAGTCATTTTATTGGCAAATTAGAATGCAGGAGTAGAAAAAAATTAAAAGCTAACAATTAAAAAATAAACTTAAGAATAAACTATAAGTAAAAAATTTGCCCCAAATCGCCGTCGATTGGCAGCGTGCCCAGAAGGCTGGCAGCATTGCCCCGTTGAATTGCAATGCTGATCCGTTGTGCTAGATATGACCCAGCCTTCTGGTCACGCGTCAATTCAACTAGCCTACGACTACACTCTCTGAAGACCCTGTGAGCGCTTTCTCCCCAGGCTCCCAGGGTCTCAACCCCAAACGGCTCAAATATCCAACCACTATTTATGGTTGCATATTTGCGCCGCTTGAGGAGCTCAGCCGAATTGGCAGCCGAGCCAGCCTTTACCGCGGTGCCATGAAGATGGGACAGCGCCAGGGTATCGGAACACGTCGCGTCTCAAACCAGCGGCCGTCCCATTCTCCATGGCACGAGAGTCATGCCGTCGGGCCTCTTACCGTCATTGCGGACGAGGCCGGTCGGTTCCAAAATGGCCGGCGCTCCCGCGCTGGCTAAGGCCCGACGGATGATATCATTCAGACTGGCATGGCGAGGAGCACGCCCTGCACTTCTGCCGCAGGATAATCCATGATGACCCAATTGGTCAACTGAGTCACCACAGCGACAGCGATGTGGGGTCACAGGTCACTCCCAGGCGGAGAGCGACAGAAAGGCGGAATGTAGAGTTGTCCAAAAGTGTTCCTATTGATGCATAGTATTGATATGATTATTCCGTACCAGCAGCGTAATTTTGAAAAGAGAATTTCATTCACGTCTCGGTAAAATGTGTAGAGTTTGTCCGGAAAGAAAAATGTCGTGGTTTATATTGGAGCTCATACATTGTACGACACTTTTCTTTTCGGACAGACTCAACTTTATAATTTCCGAACGTACTTAATCTGTCAAATTTTCTTCTACTTAAACTTGCTTCTACGTTGTGATTGGATTATAAAAAGACCAATCACAACTACAACGACATCTTGGACTCAGTTTATTCTAGCCGTCTCTTTCTACTACCGATACAATTATATGTCTATCTCTTTTCGGTAGTGTCTGTAGCACCGAATTCCCAGATACAATTACTTCCGGTTTGAAAAACGTTTGATTGGGAAAGATTTAGAAATAATTAAAGAAAATCAATTCTTACTTAATACTCGTAGAAAAAATATTGTATACAAAAGTGACATAATTAAGCTTTTCAATCTCGTACCTTAATTAAGCCACTCAGCAAGCTTCGTGGCCTAAACGCGGTACTCGACTGTAATGTCACTATTGTATAAAATACTATAGTAACAGTTTATACCCCGGAGCAACATTCCCGCATATAATTTTTTTTTTTTCAATTTTAGCAAGTATGTCCGGAAAGAGGAGTGTCGTGGTTTATATGGGAGCTCATACATTCTATGACACTTTTCTTTCCAAACGAGTCGATTTCGTTTTGAAAGTTGAAAGCAACTAACCGAAAATATAATTGTCATCCACTAATATGTACCTTATATTTGTGGATTTATCTACCTCTGTTTGGTTCGTTCCAGGCCCAGGGCACCGGAGACCTTGGCTACGTTTCTCTTTGTAAATGATATATATTATGAGGTTATGATTTAAACATAAAATGTGTGTGTCTACATTAAATAAACAAATTATTCTTAAGACTTGACCATGAGTTTTTTCCGGTTCCTATTATGCTGCTGAAGCAATTCTCGCTGCGATGTTCCGTGCCTGGGCCCTATATGGTACTTGGCATTAGGCATTCGTATACATTGCCAAGACCCTTGAGAATTGAGTTTTGTCCGGTCTCTTTCATGCTGCTGCTGAAGCAATTCTCGCTGCAACGTTCCGTGCCTGGGCACTATCCAGTACATGGCAATTGGCCTTCCTATATATTGCCGCTCACCCTCGGGTTCGCGAAGACACTTGACCATTTAGTTTATACCCGGCCCTGTCATTCACCTGCTGAAGAAATTCTTGCTGCGACGTTCCGTGCCTGGACCCTATACGGTAATCAGGCATTTGGCCTTCCCATTAATTGCCAAGAAACTAGACCATTGAGTTTATACTCGGCCCTATCATTCTGCTGCTGAAGAAATTCTCGCTGCCCCGTTCCGGGCCTGGTCTCTATGTGGTATTCGGCCTTTGCATATATTGCCGCTCACCCTCGCTCCTTCAGCTCTCGGGTTCGCTAAGACACTTTACCATTGAGTATTTATTGTCCGGCCCCTTTCATGCTGCTGCTGAAGCAATTTTCGCTGCAACGTTCCGCGCCTGGGCACTATGCGATACTTGGCATTTGTACTTTCCATATATTGCCGCTTCCTTGAGCTTTTTGCTCTCGGGTTCGCTACTCTTGACAATTTAGTTTATAGCCGGCCCTGTCATTCTGCTGCTGAAGAAATTCTCGCTGCGACCTTCCGGGCCTGGGCTCTAATGGTATTCGACCTTTGGCCTTCTCAAAGATTGCCGCTCCCTCGGTACTCCGGCCCTCGGGTTCGCTAAGACAATTTCCGCTGTTACGCTCTAAGCCTGGGCATTACACGATACATCTTTGACCTTTGTAGTCATTGCCATTGAGTTACGTCTTATTTACGTCTTTTATCACACGCTTACCATACAGCGATCAGCCCCCTGTTCCAAGCACTTTTTGAATCAGGAACTCGGCCATTAATTAGCATTCGTATAGTCGCTCTGCATTTTAGTGAGTTAAGTACTTACGTTATCACGATACAATTATTCAGTTACAAATTTAATGTAGGTACTTTTTTTACGTGTAGAAAGCGTAAGTTTTAGAATATCAATTGGGCTGAAAGTAGTAAATGGAAATACCAAATCGCCTATACACGCGCGCGCAAAGCCGCGGGTACAGCTAGTTTATAGTATGTGTATCTTCTTCTTTTCCTTTGTTTTTATCCCATTATTTGGGGTCGGCTCTCCTCGTTCTCATGCGCCAGGATCTCCTGTCCTGGGTTGTCTGTGAATTTATACGGGCTCGTTCCAAATCCTTCGACACCGTGGACCACCAAGTAGCAGGCCGGTAAATTTATATGTATCACCAAAATAATATATCTGGTACGATACCAAAATCGGATCATCAAACAATATGAAAAATTTGTTCAAATTTTATTAGAAGTTGGTTCTGGTGCCACAGTATAAATCAAGTACGAGTAAAGACCCTCACGATCTAAACTGTTTCAAAAAAAGTTTTACAATCATACTCGGATTTTCCTGCTTTATAAAAATAGTCCTTTTTCAAACTGGTTTTTTTTTTGCAGGCATTAAGTAGACACAAATATCTTTGGGCGTTTTCGGGACATATCGGCGTAGACTCGTTCTTCGTTCTGAGTGGACTGTTACTCGTCTATACCACTGCTTTCAAAACTAAACGAAGTAAGTTTTTAGGTACACAGAAATAAAAGTTTTTTTATGTTTTTTTTTATTCCATTTTATTATTCATTTAGGTACACATTAACTATCGTGAGGCACATTGTATTGGTACTAACATCATTCACCAATATTTTGTCCCGGTTTTTTGCGAGGTTTCAATGGAGTCTGCGTCCACTCGGCAAACTAAACCCATGGATCGGCGTAGACACTATATATAATAAAAACTTTTTACAAAAAAAAGATAAACCGACTTCAAAAAGGATAAAATTAATCATTATATTATTTATATGCGTTACCAACTGATATGTTTGAAGTCGGTGGCAAGCCAAATTTGGAAGAGTTAATACGAACGCGCCGATGTGTTCAGTGAATTGTTCTTTTTACTATATATGTAACTAATCTAATACGGTATGAATCGCACGTAGGTATACATTCGTTTCAACCATGCGTTAACTGTTAGGCAAGTAGGTAAAGAAAGTATAATCATGCGTCCTATGTTTGTTTGTTAACACATTGTTGGGACTATCCGTATCTTGAACGTAGCCCGTTGTTCGGTTTGAATTATTTATCCTTCTTCATCTAAGGTTTAATCCGAAGTATAAAGGAATTCAATGGCTATATTATTTTTTCTATACTCACATATACACCCAGTACCTACACACGCGTGTCAGTAAAAAAGGCACGATATTCAAATTTTCTATGGAAGGTCAATCATACCTACGCGTCTACATATTTTTTTTCTATTTGCCGCCTTTTTCTGATTATTGAAAAAGTAGACGTGTATCAGAGTATATATATACCTACCTATATGGTTGTCGCATTTCATCAAAATAGGATTAGTAGTTTAGACATGAAAATATAACGGATGAAATCACATTGCATTATTAGTACCGATGTTTTGTGATGTTTACACTTGAAGCTGATTTGACCGGTTTTGTTAAGTTTTGGCTTGGCACCGACTTCAACATATCAGTTGGTAACACATATAAATAATATAATGATTAATTTTATCCTTATTGAAGTCGGTTTATCTTTTTTTTGTAAAAAGTTTTTATATTTCCATTTTTAGTGGTTATATATTAATCAAAATCGGACAACGAGTCTCGGAATAATCGGTAAAGATATATCAAAAAGTTCATAATACACCCATTCTATCTAAGGAAAGTTCCACATATCATATGTGGACTTCATCATTGGGTCTTCTCTATCAAATTGGTGGTTTTCAAGAGGGAATGCTTGAGTTGCTTAAGAAAACACCCAGAGCAACATACAATATGTGCCTTTAAAAATTGAGGATTTCTCTCAATTTCTCATAGATTCCATCATCAGAACAGCACCAGATTAATTTGGGACCATTTTCAAAGGAGTTCCTAAAAAACAAAAAAAAGAATTGTCCAAATCGGACCATGGGTCTCGGAGTAATCGCTGAACATCCTACATAAAAAAATCTTCATCATTATCATCAAACAATCATCATCATCAGGTCCACTCCATCAAATTGGTGGTTTTGCTGAGAAAATGCTTGAGTTGTTTAAAAAAACACCCAAATCACCATACACGTGCCTTTAAAAATTGAGGAGTTCCCTCAATTCCTCATGGATCCCATCATCAGATCAGCACCATATTTATATGGTACCACCTTGGATGTAGATCATTTCAAACAAAAAAAGAATTACTCAAATCGGACTACGGGTCTCGGATAATCGGTGAACATACATAAAAAAAACCACCAAACCGAATGCAGAACCTCCTTCTTCTATGGAATTGAAGTCGGTTAAAAATACAGACACCGAAAGCGACTGCCATCTTTTCAACCGAGAGAGGAATCCAGACCTTATTGGGATTAGATCCGGTTACATGATGTTCTTTCATCGAAATGCGACTGGTTATTAACCCTTTGACCGCGAAAAACGCCAAATTTCGCGCACGGAAAGGTGTGCCCACAGCGCCAGTACGTGATATCACGTCCAAAATATAACGGTTTGCCTTGCGCGCTCGCGTTCGCGCTGACGGTGCACGATTTTTCTGTCCGATGCCTTGCGGTCAAAGGGTTTATGCTTTTTTATTATTCAAAAATCAGTCGTCTACTAATTGCTTTTGCTGCAAAGTGCTCTTCCACTCCCTTTGAAAAATATTAAACTGTTTATCGTAACATTCCAGTGGGTTTGAGACAGCTCCCCCTGCTCTTCAGTAGCCGCTACGTGCGGTTGTTCCCGCTGCTCGCCGTGGCAGTGCTCGTCCATTCAGTGATGCCCCGACTAGTCGACGGGCCTATGGAGCCACATACAGTCCGCAATGTCAGTAACCAATAATTTTGTCTTATTAGCTATTGTATAAACATACGTGGACGCGTTTAATGAACGGGCCCACTGTTAGTTTATAATTTACATTAACACTTTTTTTACTAGTGCGTATACCTACATACTTTGTAGTTTTAGAAAGTACTAATGTAACATAACATATGATACCTACCTCTTTTGACATCTGATTAAAACATGTGAAAATTTTGATTGTCCTCGGAACGTATATTTTTGCATACTGGGAGGTCAAGTTGGCGATTATCACACTGGCGCCGCTACCGCATGCGGCGACGTTGTGCAAGCATGACAGCGTTATACACATGCGTAGCGCTATCTCTCTCGCGCACCGGCGCCGCATCCCGCAACCAAAGCAGTGTGAAAGCCGCCTTGGCTTGAAAATGTATATTTTGAGATTTCAGATCAAACTGTGCCGGACATACTGGTGGAGTGTGTTGTTGCACGTGCAAAATATCGTCAACCCGACGGCTCGGGTAGGTTCTTTTTTCTCATTCATTCTTAGAAAGTAAAGTTTCAAAAAAAAAAAATTATTGTTCTTTTATTAAATTTTAACCTTTTGAACGCCAAGCATCGGACGAAAAAATCGTGCCCTCAGCTCCAGCGCGCGCGAGCGCGTAAGGCAAACCGATTATATTTTGGACGTGTAATCACGTCCTGGCGCTGAGAGCACGACTTTCCGGGCGCGTGATTTGACGGCTTTGGCGATCAAAGGGTTAATGAACAGCCTTTGACAGTGCCTAGGACACACGTGGTACCTGTCAGCGGACATGCAACTATACCTGTTGTCGCCGCTCGTGTTACACTGGGTCCTCCGCGGGCCGCGCGTCGCCTGGCGCTCGCTGGTCGTAGCCGCACTACTCTCCCAGGCCCTGACATGTGGCATCTGCTTCTATTTCAACTTCCCTGACATTAGAGGACAGATAAGGTAATCACAGATTGTGTTACATTCACAGTTGCATATATGGTACCTACCTACGTTTTTAGTTTGCTCTTGTCTGTGTGTCCGTTCGTATGTCGCAGCGATTATATTCCGTAACTAAACTCGTATTTATAATGCTGAAATTTTGGATGTAGGTGTGTTTTGCATGCAACTAGGTACCTACCTACTTAGCTCCGACTTCGAATTATTCTGTACAGTAGCAGTGTCAGCCAAGCGGAATGTCCAATTTCATTTGGGATCGGCTCTTCTAGTAATTTTTGGCTACCTAGGCGTATGTATTTTTTAACTAATAAATAAATAAATAGTAAATAAGTATTATCATTAAATAGTATAGAACAAAGTCGCTTCCGCTGTCTGTATGTATGCTTATATCTTTAAAACCACACAACGGATTTTGGTGCGGTTTTTAACCGACTTCAATTCCATAGAAGAAGGAGGTTCTGCATTCGGTTTGGTGTTTTTTTTTATGTATATTCACCGATTACTCCGACACCCGTGGTCCGATTTGAGTAATTCTTTTTTTGTTTGAAAGGATCTACATCCAAGGTGGTCCAATATTAATATGGTGCTGTTCTGATGATGGGATCCATGAGGAATTGAGGGAACTCCTCAATTTTTAAAGGCACATGTATGGTGATTTGGGTGTTTTCTTAAGCAACTCAAGGATTTTCTCACGAAAACCACCAATTTGATGGAGTGGACCTGATGATGATGATTGTTTTGATGATAATGATAAAGATTTTGTAAATGTAGGATGTTCAGCGATTACTCCGAGACCCGTAGTCCGATTTGAATAATTCTTTTTTTGTTTGAAAGGAACTACTCCAAAGATGGTCCCACATTAATCTGGTGCTGTTCTGATGATGGGATCCATGAGCAATTGAGGGAACTCCTCAATTTTTAAAGGCACGTGTATAGTGATTTGGGTGTTTTTTTAAGCTACTCAAGCGCTTTCTCACGAAAACCACCAATTTTATGAAGTGTACCTAATGTTTCGATGATAATGATGTTGATTTTTTTAAATGCAGGATGTTCAGGGATTACTCCGAGACCCGTGGTCCGATTTGGTCAATTCTTTTTTTTTGTTTGATAGGAACTACCTCAAAAATGGTCCCATATTAATCTGGTGCTGTTCTGATGATAGGATCCATGAGGAACTGAGAGAACTCCTCAATTTTTAAAGGCACAAGTATCTTGATTTGGCTGTTTTCTTAAGCAACTCAAGCATTCCCTCTCGAAAGCCACCAATTTGATGGAGTGGACCTAACGATGAAGATCTTTACCGATTATTCCGAGACTCGTTGTCGGATTTTGATAAATATATAACCAAAAAATGGAAAAATAATAACTTTTTACAAAAAAAAGATAAACCGACTTCAAAAAGGATAAAATGAATCATTATGTTACTTATATGCGTTACCAACTGATATGTTTGAAGTCGGTGCCAAGCCAAAAATTACAAAACTAGTCAAATCAGCTTCAAGTGTCAACATCACAAAGCATCGTGAATGTGATTCTATCTGTTACATTTTCATATCTAAACTACTAATCCAATTTTGATGAAATGTGACAACCACACACACACACACACACACACTGATACACGTCTACTTTGTCAATAATCAGAAAAAGGCAGCGAATAGAAAAAAGAAATGTAGACTAGACGCGTAAGATCAATTGACCTTCCATAGAAAATTTGAATATCGTGCCTTTTTTACTGACACGGTGTATGTACTGGGTGTATGTGAGTATAGAAAAATTTATCTAGCCATTGAATTCCTTTATACTTCGGATTAAACCTTTGATGAAGAAGGATGAATAATTCAAACCGAACCACGGGCTACGTTCGTTTTCGTGTGTTAATAAACATAGGACGCATGATTATACTTTCTGTACCCACTTGCCTAACAGTTAACGCATGGTCGAAATGAATGTATACTTACGTGCAATCCATACCGTATTAGATTAGTCGTAGAGTAAAAAAAACAATTCACTGAATATATCGCCTCGTTCGTATTAACTCTTCCAAATTTG
This sequence comes from Pammene fasciana, assembly GCA_911728535.1. NCBI lineage: Eukaryota > Metazoa > Arthropoda > Insecta > Lepidoptera > Tortricidae > Pammene > Pammene fasciana. The sequence continues at coordinate 17,990,804 of OU452276.1, read as the reverse complement.
GCTTGGCACCGACTTCAAACATATCAGTTGGTAACGCATATAAATAACATAATGATTCATTTTATCCTTTTTGAAGTCGGTTTATCTTTTTTTTGTAAAAAGTTTTTATTTTTAATAGATAGAGTGATTATAAGTAGAGTAGAAGAGAGTATAATAATTGCACCCGTGCGTAGCCGGGGCGGGCCGCTAGTATTACATATTTCGTGTTGCAGCGATGTGCTACCACTCGTGTACTGGTTGTGGTACTACAACAATCCTGTTGCGCGCTCTCCGCCGTTCTTTTTCGGGATGCTCCTCGGGTACAGTCTGCATCTCAACAGAAACCGGAGGATTCAATTATCCAAGGTAATGCGTTAGTAATACCGCTGGAGTTGTAAACATCCGATATACAGATTCCAATTAGTGTTAGGCGGACCAGTAGGTACGATTGGAGGTCAGTCTTAAAAAATGTTTTTTGCCTAAGATCGAAGATTTGATCGATTGAATTTGGCTTCGGTAGTACAGAAAACATAACACCTTATTAGTCTGATTCTCATGGAATTCTTATGTTATTTTTCAGTGGACTGTATTTTTGTGCTACAGTCTAGCTCTATTATTGTCTTCCTCGGCCATCTTCGTAGAACATCCGAGCATTCAGAGTTTCTGGGAGAACCAGTTAGTTCTCAACGTCAGGCACGCCACCTACCGGTCCTGCTGGGCGTTAGCATTATGCTGGCTGATATTTGCATGTGCTCATGGATATGGAGGTATGGATGAACCAAATAATTATGCGACTTGTATTTTTGAAGTGTTCTCTGCTTTTTGGGTATAATAAAATAAGGAACCCTTATGGTCCGACTATAAGGCCTAACATGCCTTATGTCTGCCACAAAGTCAATTTGCTCCAAAACTGCCGAACCGATTGAGCTAAAATTTTGTACATCGAGTGACGTAAATATATATATCTGAACCTATGTTTGTGGACGTAAACAAATTAGTACATACTACAGAGGCCGGGAAGTAGGGGGTTGCCGGCTGAGTTATATAGACGGATAGTTACGAGGCTGGCAACCCCTTTTCACGCCGAGGTATGTATAGTGCTTTTCTCAAACATGCAATGAAATAAATATGAAAATTATCCAATTTTTTTCCGACATACGTAAGGCAAAAGTCTACTCGTAAACTTGTATTAATAATGTATATGGTGACTGAATAAAAAACAAAAAAAAACAAAAAAAAAAGAACAAACAAGAAAAATCGCAAAGTTTTCAAAAAAACAAAAACAATAATATTTTCAAAATTGATCCGCCCTAAACGTGATACTTTGAAGCCTATTATGACGCACATAACGAAGACATTTCATTGCATGTTTGAGAAAAAATTATTAATCCTTTTGACCGCCAAGCATCGGACAGAAAAATCGTGCCACTGACGCTAGAGTGCGCGAGCGCAGTCGGTTATGTTTTGGACGTTACGCACTGGCACCAGAGACTATAGAGATATAGACGAACGACCACAGCCTAAGAACTTTTTGAAGCTCATGTCGATTGGCCACATATATGTCAAAGCCACCTAAAGATACCGAATATGTAAGAGAAATGTCAGCTGCACTGCTACTCCACCTAGTAGCAGCTACTAGTGTACTACTAGTACGCTATTTGTTACTAGGTGGAGTAGCAGTGCAGGTGACATTTCTCTGGTATTCGGTATCTTTAGGTGGCTTTGACATAGATGCCACAATCGACATGAGCTTCAAAAAGTTCTTAGGCTGTGGTCGTCTATGTCTCCATAGTCTCTGCTGGCACTGAGGGCACTTTCCGTGTGCGTGATTTGACGTCTTTGGCGGTCAATTGGTTAATTTAAATAAACGATTGTTGCAAAGGTCCAGTGAACTGGTTCCTGTCTCTGAAGCTGTGGCGGTTCCTGGCGCGCATCTCCTACGCCATGTATCTGTTCAGCTACTTGATACAGAGGAATACTCGCGGCGCTGGCGCAGATGTCGAATACCATTTTAATACGCAGACACTGGTTAGTAAAATTCAGAGTAAAACTAATATTAAAGTTGCAAGAGGCTGTGTAATAGAAGGGGGGAAGGGGAAGCAGCCACGGTACACAAAAATATCTGAACAAGCACCTTACCGCCTTGACAATAAAGGCGTTGTTCAGATATTTGTGACCACCTTGGGCGCTCCGATATATCTGATGGCGACTGTACCAAATGGGTTTGGCCGGCTAGGACGACGGGACCCATTTTTTTTGCGGGGGTGCCAAAAATTTCTCCTACTTTTCCTTAGTAAAAAGATAAAAGATAAAAAGATAAAAGATATTTATTCTTCAATTTAGGCACATTACAATGCACTTATGAACGTCAGAGAGAAAAGAAACTACCACCGGTTCTAACCCTACACCTCTGACCCGAGAAGTATTACTTATTACCGGCAAGAAACTCGGCGGGACTTATTTTTTCAAAACAGTACTACAAATACATTAAAGATACTATATACAATAATGCGTAGTTCTTCAAGAAGGCATATCAAAACAGCTTGAGAGACAGACATATACCTGCCTATTGTGTAATTAAAATGAAAAATAAAAATAAAATCCAAATCTGACTGCTTCGCAATACGTTTGATATTCTTTCTTACTTGAACTCACAGAGAACCTCCCATAGAGTGATAATCTTGCTAAGTTTGTTCGCGACCGAAGTCACTAAAACATGCGGGAGGCCTGCGGGGCGGGTGGGTAATATCGGCGCTGCGATTGGTCGCTTCAAGGACGGCACGCTGTCCGGAGGATGCGTAGTGATGGGAAATGTTCATTACAACTTACATGTAACCGGTACCGAAACGTACTGTACCGTAATTTACTTACGGTTTACTAAATCAGTAACCTTATGAAATATGTATCTACCTACATACAATAAATTATTATGATTTATCAATAGGTACCAGTGGCGGCGGATCAAAAAAAATCTTAGGCAAGCCGGAGCTTAATTTGGCTTAAAATGTCTTCGTGAGCTGTAGGAAAATTCCTCAGGTGCCTGAAAATTAGGCAAGCCGTCGGGAATTGAGTTCTATGGACGCGCCGCCACTGATAGGTACTAGTAATGATACTACAACATAACTACTCATTACTTGTCTACTTCTATAATAAAAAAAACAGACAACTACATAAAAACTACAGATACTACATATTCTACAGTTTAACTAATCAAAATTAAAAAGGTAATGTAGCGCGAAATCTGTGTTTTCTAATATATATTTTAAATTCGGTACCAACGAAAGCACGTAGTATCGGCAAATCCGGTACTTATTGAAGTTATCAAACGCGCATCACTAGTTGAACACGTGCTCCGCCAGAAAGGAATAGCACAATCTATGTTCAATTTGAAGAAAAGGGACACACAAACTAACTACTTCTCACCGACCAGAATTCAATGAACTCCGCTGGCCAGAAGCAAATTATCAATCAAACGATGATTTTGACTTACTTGTGGAATGTTATTCCTTTTTTTTTATAACTTGAAGTTCTGGAATTGTTTCCACACCACCTCACATAACAATATCCCATGATTTCAACAATTTCCCCAACGTATTCAATTTCTTTCTCGCATTAAACGCACGCTACGCGCAGGTCTAAAACTTGGACGCAACTGAACGGCTCGGCGACGGCCGCGCAATTTATCAGTGCACTGATTCCGACGAGTGGTGAGCGCAAGTCACCTTATAAGGCGTATCTAGTGGTTGCCTTATCTGTGCTTGAACTGTGTCCTCTAAATGTTAGATGATTTTATAGAGTACTACGATACCAATTATGCCCTTAACACTTTCCGTACCGCGTACCGCGTAGCCAGGTATTCCTCGTATGTAGCGCGTAGTAGCTACGAACAGAGAACCCGACTGTCGGGTTCTCGGTGCTGAATGTGTTAAACGGATCACCAGCACTTTGTTACACATTGTATGGAAGTGATTTATTTTTAACCCATTGACCGCCAAAGACGTGAAATCACGCGCACGGAAAGTCGTGCACTCAGCGCCAACACGTGATATCACTCGTATGACTCGTATCCGCTCTTGTTCCAGTTAGGCAGATTCGCCACTGACCTGGCTTACACGACCGCGGTATCGGTGTGCGCAACCATCCTCATCGAGGCACCGGTCCTTACGCTCTACAATTTGCTGCTTAAACGGATTCAATCCAAACAAGAATGATATCTGGAGCTGTAGGCGTCCATAGGCTATGGTAACTGCTTCCCATCAGGTAGGCCGTATGCTTATTAGCTACAGGAAACATGTAAAAAGATATTTTAATTTAAAAAATGTTTCAAGCTCTGAAAGTGGGTTATTATTTTTGAATTTTCTTTTAAAACAGTTAAAGTACCATTTGGCACTAAAGGCTTCTACTTTCAAAGTACAGTCAACGCCAAAAACATGTCCACACTTTTGCACCTTACTCCATTGTAATAAGGTTCAAAAGTATCATGTATATTTTATTTTACTAATATGCTACCGATTTTCATTATTTTCAGTACAATTTGTTGTATATTTCCATTCCGTTATTACACTCCATACTCCACAATTGATCGTTTTACTGTGGGTTTTCCTCCCTCTATAAATTTGTAAAACCAGTACCCTAATCAACAAGAACAAATCTAGAAATCATCTAGAATGCGGAATACGTTTATGTGTGGAATGTAACTTGGGCTTAATGATAGAGAAATAGTAAGCTTAGAGTGCTCATTACAATGACCACTAAAGGGGACTCAGGATCATGCGGGAGTGAATAGCACAGTTATACATTCACGCCTCCTGCTCGCCCCTCGGCTCCCATAAACGGATATTAGACATCGCAACCTGCAGGGCCCAATCTGTTGTGTACCCTGCCTCTCCCTTCCCTCCTTCAGCTCCCTACGGGCCCTACCTTTAATTACACCTACCAACCTGACAGATTGGGCCCTGCAGGTTGCAATGTCTAATAGCCGTTTTAGTCCTTTGTAATCGTCTTGCCTGCATTATGTCAAGTTTTAGAGTGTATTAACCACATGGAGTGAGATCTCTAAGCATATTTCTCTATGGGCTAATAGAAAACGTTAGTTAACGAAAATAACATATAGGTACATCATAAACGCTTTATTTCTGCTTATCAACAATTCATTAAAAAACATTGCCTATCATAATCGCGAAGCAAAATATTATCTACTCCATTATTGTATAAAACCTCCTAATATTTGAGGAGACAATGGACTCCCACTCATCTATGGGTTTTAGTTTAGAAATGAGTTTTTTATACATCAACAAATTTTAGAATATTTTATAAAATTTTGTGGTGCACTTCTACGAGTATAAGGTTTATAATTTCATGTCTGATTTTACAATAACAAATAAGTTTATTGGTACATTCTAAAATTATATCGGAAACATTTAATGCTATTAATAATATAGAAAAATATTAATAATTTATCGAATAGTGTCTCTAATCTGTAATCTTGGTTTCTCTTACAGTAAAAAAAAAAACTCTTTATAGTGACTTCTGACGATTTCTGCAAAATTTATGTGTGTTATTTATACAGGTTGTAACAAAAATACTGATGATCCGTTTAAGGCATCGTTCGCAAGTAAGAAAAGGAAGAAAACTTATCGGACGCGAATAAAAATATTTTTTGTATGGGACACGTCGTCACGTCATTCATCATTTTATTTTCGCGAGTTTTTTTTTTCTTACTTGTTCATAATTAGAATATGATACCTATTATGCCCTTTGAAAAATCACCAGTATTTTTGTTACACCTTGTCTGGTTCAATAGAGTAGTAATAACAGTCTCATACTTTAAGAAAACGGCCGAATTTTGCCAAACTAAAACCCACTAGTTTAAGGCGTGATTGACTATTATGGTAAGCACCTTTGTTCGAGGGCGTGTTGCGACACTTTATGGCTCCTCTACATGATGGGCCATCATAGGGACGCAGCTATGCGTTAGAGGACGCTAACGATATTGCGATCTCGTTCTGTTGTATTCGCTGTGTGCATGATTGTGGCGCCATCTCTTGGGCAGGTGGTCAATCTCTTTTTTTCCTTTTGTATAAATAGGTTGAATTCCTTGCTTATATGAAATGTAACTGGCTGATTCACTATTTTGACAGCAGACAGGGGATTTGCAGTTTCATTTCTTGTCACATTGAGCACTGCGATCGTTCTCGTTACCCCCACCATGCACTGCGCACATAGCGAATAGCTGCGTTAATACGATGGCCCATCATGTAGAGACAGCCTTCCACAAAACTCTGACGTTCAACTGGTTCAAAGCAAAAAGCAAAAGTCAGGTTTTTGGGACTTTCCCGTATACTAGGGTATGCTCTCGGTACTCGGTTTCTATACTAATCTAGTACCGGAACCGGGAATTCCCGGTTCTCGCCATGCAATATCAGTATCGGGAGCATTCCCTACCGTATACGGTTACCGAATCAGGCACGCGCGTCTCATACTAAATACCAAAGCGCTGCAGACACACGATTCTACACGTACGATTTCAATATTACCTGACTTTGCTTCCAGCCTAACCTGAGCCACGGAAAAAAGGACCGAGCTAATTCATTCAAATGTACAAATGTATATTGCTTTCATTATTATATGTAAAATATTGCTTAATTTTCGATTTCGGTGTAATACAATATATATTTAATATTTAACTAGTGAGGTCATTTGTTTACAATTTCGACGATAACATATAGAGTCAATTGTATTATATAACTTTCAGATGTGACTAATAGTAACCAAACTATATAAGACAAATAATCAGGGTACATAAAATAAAATGAAGATTACAATAGGGGATATTACTGCAATATTCTGCCGCCAGAGTGCAGCACTACCACATCGGTAAACCATAGAGTTCTTACCACGTACTAGGCCTTAAACAGTTTTAACAAGTTTTCATAGATAATTTATTACGAGTAAATATGTTATTTGTGCACCAAGGCGGTTTGTTTCCAGAGGGTTATCGTGAAACGAGAAAATCGAAATTTTGACATATGCCTCTCTATCGCTCGAATATGTAAGAGTGACAGAGAAACAGGTAGGTATCAAAATGTTTATTTTCGTATTTCGCGGTAGGCCCTTCGTTTTTGCTAGTGCCGCCCCCTAAGCAGAGTTTTGCGTAATATTCCCTATTGTCACAATACTGGCAAGTTTTCTTACGGGCGATATAACATATTGACGTCGTAAAATATAACAATTTACGAAACGTTTTGTATATTATTATAACATACCGTCAACTGCTACAACTTTGCCTACGATCCTCAACTTTGCCTGGCATTGAAAAACTTGGGTTTCTTCACCAAACAGCTCTGCTATTCATATCTTATTGGCTTATTGCTGATGAGAGAAGGCCATCCCAGGAATAATAATTAGCTGTTTGATGAAGAAAAGCCAGGCAAAGTTGAGCATCGTAGGCAAAGTTTGTAGCACTTGACCGTAATGGTTTTTGAGCACAAATAAAGTAGCACCCTGCATAAATAATGTCGTTAAACATCCCTGTACCTACTAAATTAATTGACTACTATTCAAATATGCAAAAATAACATGTAAATTTATGCTAAATAACTATAACGATATATAATAAGTAAATAGAAGACGTATTTCGGTGACCTTGTCAAAATAATCGATTGAGATCTTATATCATTGAGACTACTACCGTCAACTGGTCGAACATTGCCTAAAATGCTCAACTTTGCGTGGCTTGAAAAACAGTAATTTTGTATCTCTACTGTGCATATATTTAATTCAAAGTTGAGCTTGGTAGGCAAAGTTACAGCAGTTTATATAACGGTACGGTGGACAATGCACATGACAGCAGTCACCTAGATTCAAGTAGTTAACTTAAAATTGTACGGAAACAACAAGTGGCGGTATGTACCATACAAAAAGGAGGCTCGACGTATAAGTATCGTTAGATTTTTATTTAATGTTCGAATAATATGAAGATTCCTTTAAATATCTTAAAAAAAATAACTATTGGCATGCCAGGTCCATGTGACACAAATAAAGAAAAAATAGGTATAAATGAAATTTTAAAAATACAATTCTAATATAGAAGACAGTTAAGCAGTGCCAGGGAAACGACTTAAAAATATACTCTATACTTTAATGAGCTTGGTAAAGAGTTTAAAATCGTATGAACACTTTAATGAAAACATGTACTTTCGCAACTAGCCTACAATATAGGTATTAAGCTTCAATACAAAGCTATCGTTATTTTACTATACACATAATTTTCCATCGAATCTCTTTAAAAAAATATCCCTCACGTGTAATTACCGGATACAATTTTGAACCAATATGTCAAAATCACAGTTAGTTTAATATTTCTTGAGGAGCTCGCTAAATGGAATATTACTATTTTAGCGCTAGCAATGAGGAATTATATATATTTGTGTGTAATTTAACATTAGTATATAATAATATAATGGTGTGTATAAAAGATAAGGTATATACATACAATACTTTACTAATTATTCAAGAACTATTTGTAATAATCAAGATACATTATTTAACACTTTCGTGTGAAGTACAATTAATGTAACTTTATACAGGATATTTTTTCAATAACTGGCCAAGCCATATTGTGCGAGGTGATTTGGTAGGCCATAATAAACAACTTTTACTATGGGACCAACTTCGAAATCACAAAAAAAACTGGCTGTTTCATACATTTTGGCCGATCAGACATCGGCGTTTTCTACAGGGTGGCCAATATTTTTTGGGATTTCGGGGTTAGTCCCACAGAAAATGTCGTTCGGTATGACTTACCTCTCACAATATGGCTATTTAAAAAAACGCTGACACCCGAAAGTGTTAAACTAGATAATTAAATAACATTATAGTGACTTGACAAATCTAACTTTAACACTCCGGCCTAAGGTGAATTACTATAAATATAGGTAAAAAGTGTAATTGATATAGATATATTTAAATACATCCTGAGTATTAAACACTGTAAAGGCATAGAGCAACTTATATAGTAGAGCAGCACAGTCTAAGAACTTTTTGAAGCTCAAGACAATTGCGCCCTTTGTCCGAAAGCCCCCTAAAGATACCCAAAATGTAAGAGGAAATGTCACCTGCACAGCTACTCCACCTAGTAACATTTCCTCTTACATTTTGAGTATCTTTAGGGAGCTTTCGGACAGAGGACGCAATTGACTTGAGCTTGAAAAAGTTCTTAGGCTGTGCTGCTCTACTATATAAGTTACTCTATGGTAAAGGTAACCTTCGCATGCTGGACTCACGCGCATAACAAGCCGTTCGTAATTATTGTTAAATATTATTATTATTCTGAGAAACGAGCTCTTTGAGGTGATCCAATACTAAACTAAATTATAATTTTATTTGTGCGGTTTTATAACAAAAAACGGGTTAGTATATAACATTTTTGACAAGACTTTTGAATTTTCTCGTATTTAACATGCTTGTATGTCAGTTTTTAATCTTATAATGAATTTAGTATGAGCTTGTGCCCTAAAAAATGTTATCCGCCCGTTAGATTAGATATTAGATAGACGCTTACTTTTTCTTTCCACAATTAAACAATAAAATTATAATAACGGTGTGACGTCACTACTCCAGAACTTTGACGCGCCCTACTTTTGTAATTTTTTGCTTCATTGACTAAACAACAAATACATGTCTAAACTGTCTAATAATGTTTGATAAGCTAACGGACTTACTGCATTTTTCTGGATAACGGAGATAGGGATCTTGGATCTTGGTTGCATTTTAGAAGACGGTAGTTGTTAGGGTACTTGATGCGTATGGACAGCTGGTTAAACCTCGCGAGGTAGTCTCATCCGAGCTGTCTGTACGCCTGCACGAGGCGCTCTCGACCTCACGCGTGGGCACTTGGATCTTGGTTGCAGTTTAGAAGGGACGGTAGCTGTTAGGGTACTTGATGGGTTTAGAGAGATGTGTGAACCTCACGAGGTAGTCTCCGCCGAGCTGTCTGTACGCCTTTACGTGGCGCTCTCGGCCTCACGCGAGGGTTCTTGGATCTTGGTTGCAGTTTAAAAGGGACTGTCGGTGTTATAGGGTACTTGATGGGTGGCGGATGAGAGCTGCATCAACCTCACGAGGTAGTCTCAGCCGAGCTGTGTGTACGCCTGCACGAGGCGCTCCTAAACTCACGCGAGGGCTCTTGCATCTTGGTTGCAATTTAGAAGGGACGGTTGCTGTTAGGGTACTTGATGGGTATGGACAGCTGCGTGAACCTCACGAGGTAGTCTCAGCCCAGCTGTGTGTACGCCTGCACGAGGCGCTCCTAACCTCACACGAAGGCTCTTGGATCTCGGTTGCAGTTTAGAAGGGACGGTAGCTGTTAGGGTACTTGATGGGTATGGACAGCTGCGAGTACTTCACGAGGTAGTCCCAGCCGAGTTGCTTGTACGCCTGGATGAGGCGCTCCTCAACCTCACGCGAGGGCCGCTCCTCTTGGATCTTGGTGAGGAGTTTGATGGCGCGGCCCCAGTGCTTGAGGGTGAAGCAGTGCCATACGCCGTAGTGGATCGCCTGACAGAATAAAACCAGTTAAAACAAGCAAGAATGATGATAGAAACACAAACCATAAATGGCCTGCTTTATATGTGGCTTTGACATAATCAAGAGATGTTCATTTTTCACGATCGCCATCTACCCATTGCCTTGCGCATTCTTCATTACTGCTGTTTTTTATGACAGTGAATTTGATTTGGCTCTAATGTAATCTCTGTAGCTTAGTTTCGACTTGTTTTTATGATACTAAATATGAACCAAAAAGCAATTACATGCGCTTTACGCAAAATTTAAAACACAAAATGAAATTAAAGGTGAAATCGAGGACTGCTCTACACCATAACCACAACCATATACTACTTAAATAATGACTCAGATCGCCTACCTAAGGTCTGCACTCTGCACCAACTTGGCTAGCCCACTACTACTAGAAGTATGTATGACATGAACTGACCTTGGCGTCGGTGAGGTCGGTAAACTTGAGCAGGTCGGCCATGTTGGCCGTGAGCTGCGCCAGCAGCTTGTCCTTGGCGGCGGGGCTCTGCGCTAGAGCCTTGAGGCGGCACAGCGCGGTGCCTTTCCTGCACAGCGCGTCGATCAGGTAGCCGCGTTGTTTTTCGTGCTCCCTAGAAAAATAACAAGTTAATTGGGAATGTACTCAACAAATAGTAAAACTCGCTTAAGACGATTTTGAAGGGACCCAGCTAAAACCGCATCTTAAGCGGGAATCTCAAAATGCAGGGACTGATATAAAATAAACGGTATTATATTAAGCGGGCTCTACTTTAGTTCAAGCAAGCATTGATGATTCGTTTTCATTTGTAATTTCCATAATTTTCGATCCTTGGGCGGCTTCGAGCCGCCTGTTCCGCGAGATCCTCTGTCCATTTTGCAGGTCTCCCCACGGTAAGACTTTCTGATCTGAACGTTTCATAACTTTTCTGCTACTGTTACTATTTAAAGATAATTAAGGGTTTGGTTGATGAGAAGAGTTCTGGTCGCAACTGTTTTTGACATCCTACTTTTGTTTAGAGAATTTTTACTACAGACAAAAAGTGATGCCAACTGAGTGGCTGGTTCTCTATGAAACGGCGGCCGCTCTTCACTGAGACCGACACTCACTGTTTAATCTTGGTGGCGTCGCTGCGGTGTCGTTCTTCATGCCGAGGTAGGCCAGCAGCTTGTCTTGGCCGATCTGCTTGATGACCTTGCCGGCGGAGTTGTCTGAATCACCAGTAGTAGTTGGGTAGTGTGAATGACTCACTGTTTGATCTTGGTGGCGTCGCTGCGCGTGTCGTTCTTCATGCCGAGGTAGGCCAGCAGCTTGTCCTGGTCGATTTGCTTGATGACCTTGTCCGCCGTGGCGATGAGCTGCTCGCACCACGCCGTCGTCACGTCCGTCTCCTCGTCGGCGTTGGGTAATCTGAAAAATACATATTTTTTTTCCCGCCTGAGTTCTATGCTCTAGAAGGGATAGAGGTATAGGACTGTGAAGAGCGAAGGTAGAAGAGATAAAATCAAGGACCGTTCCGCACCAGACTTGATTTTTCTGCACTGGAATGCCACCATAGCTGTCACGTTCTAATGCCGTAACCACACTTCGCTATGCATTATTCGTTATGCGTGTTATATCTCTCTCTATACGATAAAACAAGTAGCAGTAAGAGAGAGAGCACGCATAACGAATAACGCATAGCGAAGTGTGGTTTCGGCATAACAAGTATGTAAGTGCGAAAGTGGCGCATGACGAGATAAGCGGTAAAACGGCCACCATGAATGGCCTTCTGAGTATAGGGAAATTGTGCTAAAGAGAGTTTAGTCTAAAGAGAACGTTCTCTGTTTGGGATTGGGCTGTTACTGATAACTGTTTGAATGGAGCCATACATATATTCATGTTGCTAAGGAATACAGTGGGCAAATCTACGTAGTCTATGAACTTACTTCTTAGGATCCGTCGGCGAGTCAATGCCATGTAAATATGCAATATGCGCCCCGAGGTACCCCGGGAACTTTTCTAATACTTCTTCATACACTTGCTCTAATTTGTCGCCCTCTAAAATCAAATAAAGAAAAGTAATTTTTTTACGTCAATGACATCATCATTCTACATGTGTAGAAATAAACGCAAAATCAAACGGAAAAAAGATTATTATGACAAATGATGGACAGAATACACAACTTTTTTTTGATAAATTACCGAGTACCTGCATCAAAATGTTCTATGCAGGGAGTCCACTATCTTTGCAACTGTCCGTACATTTACAAAAACGTGACTCACACGCTAAAATCACTGCCGCAAGCGAGCCAATAAAAACCTTACGGAATATGGTTAATAAAATTGACAATGTACGCAATAACATTTAAAGCTATTCGTATCACTGCGCATCACTACTCATGACACTTTCATGTGTTCTTGGCATATAAAAGTTTATTACCTAAAAGAACCTATAGGTACAGTCGAAGTCAAAAGTATGTATACTTTTGCACCTTATTACAATGGAGTAAGGTGCAAAAGTGTAAACATATCTTTGACGTCGACTGTGAATAAACCAGCTTACCTAATTTAGTCAACCAGTTGGTCATAAACTCCTTGCTGGCCTCCATATAGTCTTCGCTAGGTTTGGTCTTCTCCTTGTCCCTGTTGTTGTTATTGCTCCGCTTCGGGGGCTCGCAGACGATGTATTGCAAATCGTACGAGTCCACTTTGCGGCCTGTCTCTTCTTTGACGAACATTTTCTTTGCTTCCTACCTAAACCTATATAAACCAGCTTACCTAATTTAGTCAACCAGTTGGTCATAAACTCCTTGCTGGCCTCCATATAGTCTTCGCTAGGTTTGGTCTTATCCTTGTCCCTGTTGTTGTTATTCGTCCTCTTCGGGGGCTCGCAGACGATGTATTGTATATCGTACGAGTCCACTTTGCGGCCTAGCTCGTCCTTGGCAAACGTCACTGTGCCGGTTAGCGTGTGGCCAACGGTTAGGTTGGAACGGCTGATTCTGGAAGAAATTCGCAATATATTGTAAGTAATTATAGCTTTGTAATAACAAAGGTTGAATTGCTTGATGGACGGGTAGCGTCGGGGTGTCAGCGTAGTATTATTGAAACACGTTACATGGTAGTCGAGTATATAACAGAATTCTAATAATCTTTATTAAACCAAATGCCTAACAAAATGCCTAAAAACTATTTATACACGTAGGTTGTTGCTAACACAAGCAATATGCGTTTATGTCGCAGTAAACTTCCGTTTTGCTATAAGTTGATTACAGATTATTATCTACAAACTCAAGGCAGAGAACCAAAGCCATCATTTGCTGCCCCTTACAGTCTCGTGAATTTCGTAATGCGATTTACAGCATTCAATAGATTATACGTTTTTTACCTCAGTTAGTTTAACAGTGTTCTTACAGGCGTGACCCGATGAAATGTATTATGAAATTTCGCTACCTAATTTACTATTTCATTGATAGACACAGCGACAATACAAATGGTTCTCTGCCTTTTCGCCGAAAATTGCCGAATTTCACATGCCAACCAACTTTTCGCAGAAGTTTCGTTTGGCCGAAATTCGTCTCCCAACTTTACATAATCCAACCTAACCTAACCCAACCTAGTAGGCAGTTTTCACTTCCCAACTATGGGGTTGAGAAATGAGATGGTTGCGAAATAATTACTTGGTAATAGTTATTCGTCCAAATGAATCTTCTGCGAAAAGTTAGTTGGCAAGTGAAATTCGGCAATACAATTTTCGGCGAAAAGGCTGGATACCTAATTCGTTTTGGAATGTTTACAGAATCGTTGCTATCTTACAGACGTTGTGCGCTGTATCCGGCGTTAGCGACACTTTCTTTATATATCCGAACGAACGTATATTATTAGTACATTATTGCAGAGGACGGGAAAGGGAAATTCGTGGATGAGCGATTTTTTCGGACGAAGCGCAGCTGAGTCCGAAAAAATAAGACGAGTCCACGAATTTCTATTCCCGCCGAGGCAAATATAGTGCTTTTCTCTAAATGTGCGAGGAAATAAAGTAAAGTAAATGAAATAAATTACAGATTTTGGTTACGTTATTAGCGTTCAATGTCATGAACTCATGAATTAGCTTCCCTCTATAATTTTTTTTTAAAGTATTAAGAACTATGTATACTGCCAATTTTCATTCAAATAATATTTAAAAAGAAATTTTCGTCAAAAGCTATTTAAGACAGTATTAAATATGCTCCTTTTATGCAACAGATACAAGATTAAACCTTAAAAATAGTTGTTTTGTCTATGATTGTATTAAGCCTCATTCGCACGATCAGACGCGGTGCTATGACAAAGAACGAGACAACCAAGGTTTTTGATCTAACTATCTCGCTCTATCCTACAGTTTGAAGGGATTGCCGTTCAGACGGTGTATAGACGTCGCTTAAGTATTGGCTGTTTGAAATGATATTTCTTAGTCGGATGAAAAGTTTAAAAGGTAAAAAACAATACAGTAATGGATTTTTCTCAAAAATGTCCCGCAAGGTTGACTTTTACGGTTTAATATCAGGCGGTGAAGTACTTCGTTTATGGTCAGTTAAAAATTTAAAAAGTTACGGAAATTGCAGTCTCGATTTCGATCCGTAAATTTCCAATACAAATTCCATTATTGTCGAGGTACATACTTTTTTTTAAAGTAGTAACGGCTATAGAACTAGGTGGAACAGTTCCTAAACAGCCAAAATAGAGAACGAGTTACAATTATTTATAATGTTGGTACCGCGTGTTTTTAGCTGTCTCAAATAGATTGGCGTTGTTCGGCAGAAAAAATACACTTCTATTGAATATTAAAAAAAAGTAAGAGGTGGTAAAGCAAATGTTTTTACTTTTTCTATGAAAATTTTATAAGTAGCTAACGAAGTAAACGAAATACTAATAGTAGTAATAGTGAAAGTATTTATTTAAAGAAAATGAGTTTCACTTCATGTGACGAGAATATGGAATATACGCCTCCAGAATTAAGAGCAGAGGCGAATTCTGCAATGAATAACTTGTTTCCAGCGAAATCTAAGGACAAATATATGAAGGCATACGAGGATTTTATGAAATGGTGAGAAGTAAAGCAAATCATTTTCTGAAACTGTTTTCCTGGCATACTTCAACGAACTATCTAAAACAAAAATGCCATCTACTCTGTGGGCAAAATACTCAATGTTAAAGTTCACAATCAATATAAAAAATTATTTCGATTGACATACCTACTTATTTTTATTTTATGAATACGTTTATTGTGCACTTACTTGTCGGAAGGCACTGGCGCGAAGTACACAGGTAGAATGGCCCCGCTAGGGACGGCTGCTGAGCTGAATTTCTTGCCATTGGTCAAAGCCTACAACAAACATTGCATTATATATGATTTTAAGCTAACATGGTCATTAACATTACAAAAACTACTTAAAACGGGATATTTACCATGTGAGTTTTTTGTTCAGTTACTCCGTGATAATGGCGCATGCAACTGTGCCGAAATATCGGAAGCTCACAACAAAAAACTCACATGGTAGATATCCCGTTTTAAGTAGTTTTTGAAAAATTGCATTATGTAAATCTTAATCGGAGACGTATACAGAGTGTTTCCTGTAACATGAGCAATAAATTAAAACGTAGATTCTACTCCTTAAACAATAAAATTTTTGTTCAACAACTTTTAAAAAATATGCATTTTTTAGATTGTCTCTTTTTCATACAAACTAAATAGTATTTTCAATGTACGTTAAAATCCGTCCAATTGACATTGCTTGTCAGCCTTGTCACCCTACAGACATAATCAATTTCGGAGTACATTGCGTGTTCGAATAATCTTTAATGTGAAATAAAAATCAAACCATAAGTTATTTTTAAAAGTTGCTGAACAAACGTTGTCTGGTTTGAGGAGTAGAATCTACGTTTTAATTTATTGCTCCTATTACAGGAAACACCCGGTATAACATCATGTTTAATTAAAACTTTCGTGAGACATACTAAGGGTGGGTTGCACCACGCACAATTAACGGGCTCGTCAACGTTAAATATGGAGACGGAGCTGACATCCCATAGAAAACTGTCAAACTTTTCATACAAGATATTTTTAACGATTACAGACAGACGGTTTGGTGCAACCGACCCGTACACTATAAAATATAACCTCACGTCACCAAGCTCTGGCAGCGCGCGTTGCGCGGCGCACCGGACGCAGGTCGGCATTCGGCAACGTGACGTGCAGCAGTGCGCTACGGGCCGGTTCAAATATAACTCTTAGTGCTTGAAAATAGAGACCTAAGCTCTCCGAAACATGCGCGAAGTCACATGAGTGTAACCTTTATATTTTACAACATCATGTTTCTATGGAACCAGGATTCTATGGAAGAATTTCTCATAGACTACTATTTTAACATTCTTAGATCGTAGTATATTCCGCTCACCTGTGCCCGGGTGCAGTAGGCGTCAAGCGCGATCGGCTGCGGCAACCGCTGCTGTATCGCGACGGGCATCTCTTGCAGTTTGTCTAACAGCGCCCTGTTCTCGTGTCGCACGTTTAATCGGAGCACGTAGTCACCTTTCTCGAGCTTCACCGAATACTGCAAGATAATTTATTGCAGTATTTAAAATCCGCTAGATCGATAACTTGAGCACGCTTCCAACCAGTGGACGTTAATAAATATTGAAATAGGCGCGTTACGCCGAAGAATCAATTTTATCTTATAAGTTCATATTTTGTTATAGCAACAGTTAAAATACACTTTCTCTGAAGTTTTCATTTGTCTATATCTTACGATTTTAATTATTACTACCTATTAGGCTTACCCCACACTAGCGTCCTTCGAGCGTCGACGTCGCGCGAGCGCCCGCGCAGCGTCGACGCTTGGAAGACGCTAGTGTGGGAGTAGCCTTATAGTTTAGTTTTTGGAATGTTCTGTCAGACTGTCTGAGTGTGTTATATCTTCGGTTACAAAACCTTTTAAATATTTGAAAGTCATGGTCATGGGGTAATGTTTCAATCAATTCATCACCAACCTTGGAAGGATACGCGTCCCCAACAAACATGAGCTGCTTGCAGCTATTGTATAACATCCACATCTGCGCTTCGAACTCCGACTCGTACAGCATGTCGCACAGCGGCGACACTATCGGTGATACCTGGCAACGTTTAAAAAATATATTGGCAAAAGTGTATTTGGAAAAATTCCGGTATAATAAAAATATGCATATGGAGTATTTTTTTCACTATAAAGTATTAATTTTAATATTTAATTTTTTTTTGCCAAATATCAACATGATGCACATCAATCGATAGGTCCCTAAAAATAACATTGAGGTTGGGTGGAAAGTGTAAAAAATTGTGTCCTGTAACTTTTGAACCGCAAGTCCAAAAATTATGAAAAAAATCTAGAAGATACCTTTAAATATTCTTTCAACGAAAATTATTTTGAAAATTATCGGTTTAGGCGTTTTTGAGTTATCTCCAAAAAAACTACGTACTTAGGCAATACGACCTTGCGATAATAATTTATTCGATAGTACGAGTAGCTACGGCTGGTTTTGATAAATAATGGTACGGAACCCTTCATGCGCGAGTCCGACTCGCACTTGGCCGGTTTTTATACTTTAGATGGGCATCTACAAAATAGTTAACCAACCTAACTATTTTATTAGTGCACAATTGTATGCCAAAAGTGTTTTAATTTTTACTCTAGTAAACTTTCACGAAAGCAGATGAGATTTTATAAACAGAATTCTCGTGTAATTAAGTACCTCAGTAGCCTTAGCGATGTGGAAGTTGTATGTGTTGATGAGCTGGTAGATCTGCCTGCTCGGAGGCACGATATCCCTCGATGTTAGCGGCGACAGTTTTGATTCCGACGGCCTGGAAGTTCATCACACAATTATCACATTTATCTTCATATTACGATTATTCGTACTTATAGCAACACCAGACCTACAACGCAAGATTGCGTTCAAAATTGTAACAAGTTTAGATGGATTTCAAGCGCCACTGTAAGTAGGATAAGACCCTCAAAAGTATCTAATCTACTACACTTCAGATATTGTTAAGCACTTGAAAATATACACTCACGGACAGTGAAAATGATACCTTGTATGCAATTACTATACAAATTGGCTCGTTTCTATTTCCCTTGAGTATATCTCTATTTGTGTAAGTAATGGGCAGTAGTTTACAGCAACTCGGAGCATTTGTTCTTGGTACTCGTGTACCCTAAAGAAAACTTGGTTATTTTTTATTTAAAATGATTTCTTACCTGACGACTGGTTCACTATACTTCAGACTAGCGTTAGGCTGTGCGTCCTGCATACGTAGCGACGTGAGAGAGGTCCCGCGCGGGCCTTCAGACGCGAGCAGGCGGAGCCGCGGGCCGCAGTTAGGCTTTAGGCCGTGGAGCTCGATGGTGTAGTCCGTTTCTAGGGCGCCTATGTTCGCCCAGTATTTCGCTATTACTACTTCTAAGGTTACGCCGCCCTGGAGAATGAACAGTATTATTTGAAAATAGAATACACATAATGTTCTTCTTCTACTGCAGCATTATAATTTGTCGATTAAATGACTAACGTGTATATTAAAAAACATACTTTACAACTAACGATGTTCTTATGGATTTTCTTACAATTTTATTATTATAGCAATCAGTTTCTTGTATAGGTGACATACGACAACTTCCGTATTCTACTGCCTTTTGATATTTCGCTATTTTCGCTGACGTAGAACAACAACACCGTCAACAACAACAGAACAACTGCGCTTTCTAAGTCGGAACTTCCGATTGGTTTTAAACATCCGCTTCAGTTCCGGTTCTGTTACTTTGAAAACAGTAGTTATATCGGATGTCATAGTAACGCAGCGGGGGGAAATGAGCGGCGTACATCAAAAACAAACAGGTTTATACCAGTCTTTTACTCATGTCCCGCCTGACACGTGCTGCACTAATTGTACTATCTTTCAGGCTCCGGTTCTGGTTTCGCTTTCGTTTTCGTTTCCGTTTCCGGTCCCGATAAACTAAATTAAAAACATCTGATTCCGCTTTAGGTTTCGATGAAACCACATCTGTTACATCCCTGGTTCTTATACATATAGATAAATGACAGATAAAGTACAAAAAAAGGTAGAAAAAGTAAATAATAGTAAAGTAACAGTAATAGATATGAATTAATAGTTTACCTAATTCGAAATAAAAATATTGAATTGAATAGAGACCCCCTACTCACCACAACAGCGAAGGGATGTACGGCCGGTGCCTCGGCGGTGACTGAGATCATCTTCTGCGTTTCGTGAGCGCGGCAACTCTCGTGTGGCATCAGCTGCATCGTGTGGATGAGGAAGCGGCCCGTCTGCTCCTTGTCTTTCGTCGTTAGCTTTAGGATGCCCCACGTTGCTTCCGGGGGTGCTGCAGTTAATTTAGGTTTAATTTAATATGAAGTTTTAACTGTGAATAACTGTGGAATACTATGCTATTCTAAACGACAATAGCCCATGTTTACTCCTAGAATAATACTATTAGGCAAATTTCTCACTCATCGCTACTCGATTATCGTCGCCAAATAGACAGGCTTTAAAATATTAAAATATAGTTAAACTGCATAGAGAAAGTGACTAAAATGAGTTACTCACGTGAGTAAAATGAAATACTCACGTATAATAAAGTGCCTCTTGATGGTATGTGGTGTGTATACAACCGACTGGGACAAGAGTACGCCCTTAGAGTCGGGCTGCGCCGACTCGGCCTGCAGCACGGTTATAGGTATTCTGAACACTAGCTCCTTTCTCTATGCAGGGACTAAAATGAGTTACTCACGTGAGTAAAATGAAAGACTCACGTATAATAAAGTGCCTCTTGATAGTATGTGGTGCGTATACAGCCGACTGGGACAAGAGTAAGCCTTTAGAGTCTGGCTGCGCGGACTCGGCCTGCAGCACCGTTATAGGTATCCTGAATACTGGCCCTTTTTCTATGCAGTTGGTGTCGTACGCGTCGATGCTGGAACAAACAGTTGTTAAAGGTTAAAATACACGGTTGGGTAATAGTCTCACCTTACTTTATTTGGAAACCTAAATACGTTCAGAGACCCACTCGACGTTAGGAAAGGAAAAGGAATGAAGGAACAGGGACCCATTCCGTATAAAACAAGTCCCTTAACATTTACCTTGTATAATGAGGTCCAGAGGGCAAAGTAGAGGCCTATATCCTCACAGATACAGGTCTCGGCGTATTCTCTAAGGACAGGAAAGAAGGAGCAGAGACCAACTCGAAGTTTGAGAACAGCGATAATTTCATGGTGATAGTTTTGTCATTTACCTTGTATAATGAGGTCCCGAAGGCAAAGCAGAGGTCTGTATCCTCACAGACACGGGTCTAGGCGTGTTCGCTAAGGACAGGAAAGTAGGAGCAGAGACCCACTCGGCGTCACAGAACAGCTAAATATTCATGGTGCCATAGTTTTATCATTTACCTTGTATTATGAGGTCCTGAAGGTAACGCAGAGGTCTGTATCCTCACACGACACAGGTCCGGGCGTGTTCTCTAAGGACAGGAAAGACGGAGCAGAGACCAACTCGACGTTTCAGAACAGCGATATTTTCATGGTGATATTTTTGTCATTTACCTTGTATAATGAGGTCCAGAGGGCAATGCAGAGGTCTGTATCCTCACAGACACAGCTCTGGGCGTGTTCGCTAAGGACAGGAAAGACGGAGCAGAGACCCACTCAGCGTCACCGAACAGCCAGATATTCAAGGTGTCATAGTATTGTCATTTACCTTGTATAATGAGGTCCTGAAGGCAACGCAGAGGTCTGTATCCTTACAGACACAGGTCTGGGCGTGTTCGCTAAGGACAGGAAAGAAGGAGCAGAGACCAACTCGACGTTTCAGAACAGCGATAATTTCATGGTGATAGTTTTGTCATTTACCTTGTATAATGAGGTCCCGAAGGCAAAGCAGAGGTCTGTATCCTCACAGACACAGGTCTGGGCGTGTTCGCTAAGGAAAGGAAAGACGGAGCAGAGACCCACTCGGCGTCACCGAACAGCCAGATATTCAAGGTGTCATAGTATTGTCATTTACCTTGTATAATGAGGTCCTGAAGGCAACGCAGAGGTCTGTATCCTTACAGACACAGGTCTGGGCGTGTTCGCTAAAGACAGGAAAGACGGAGCAGAGACCAACTCGACGTTTCAGAACAGCGATATTTTCATGGTGATATTTTTGTCATTTACCTTGTATAATGAGGTCCAGATGGCAATGCAGAGGTCTGTATCCTCACAGACACAGGTCTGGGCGTGTTCGCTAAGGACAGGAAAGACGGAGCAGAGACCCACTCGGCGTCACCGAACAGCCAGATATTCAAGGTGTCATAGTATTATCATTTACCTTGTATAATGAGGTCCTGAAGGCAACGCAGAGGTCTGTATCCTTACAGACACAGGTCTGGGCGTGTTCGCTAAGGACAGGAAAGACGGAGCAGAGACCCACTCAGCGGTGCAGGACAAAGCCAGGTTCATGGAGAATTCGATCTGCCGCGGGATCAGCGTTTTGTCTGCAAACGTCAGGCTATATAGCTTTTGGTGTATCTGTTTGTTACTCTACTGCATTGGATGAAATAATACGATGAATATGTAGATGTGTACAAACTATGAAAGTAATAAATGATGCGGCTACACGAAATATGGATTATTCACAATATTTTATCTACACCTGTATCATAAACCCTCCATGATGCGTTCAAAAACCGCACGTTATGAACTTATGACCACCATAAAAATAGACTGTTTCGTTAAAAGTTAGAACGAATGTCTTATCTGTAAAAAGTTTATAATATGTGTGCAGATAAAGCAGTGTATGCAACTGTACGTAATTAGGCCTTAAAACACTCGTGTGATCTTATTATGAAACTCACGTGAGTTTCATGTTTCATAAAACCACACTCGTATTTTAAGGACCCCTATTACGTAACAGTTATCATCTACTATTATCTTTAGTAATTTTTGGTCACCTAATCTGCTGTTTTAATCTAACATGTACTTATTGGGTCCTGTTTCAATTACGAGAGCTATAAACGATATACTAAATGTAAATATGGTCTATTCTAACTACTATATTTCTTACTTCTTGGTCACACAAGGAACGAGTTGAGTAAAACTCAAAGCCACCGCTGTCGTCCAAAATAGGTTCATTAAAAACTATACATTTTGTTCGTGCCGCTCGGAGGCCGCGCTCAAGCGATTCGATCAAAACCGCTCGCACCGGTCAGCGTCGAGTCTGCGACCTTACGCATATGCCATGACATTATATATGTCGGCGGCCGATCGTAAGATCAGGCATGTCGTGAAATTCCTAGGCATGTCGTGAAATTCCTAGGCATGTCGTGAAATTCCTAGGCATTTCGTGAAACGTGAAACTCTTTGACTCGTTCCCTGAGTCGACGGAGCCCCGTACAGCGGGGCTCCTATTTCTGGGCAGTTTGCCCTTCGGGCATCTAAAGCAACCTAACGTACGAGTACCTAACCTACCTATGTTTAATGTGACTATCGTTAAAACATTACTCGGGAACATTACGATCTGCCTGAGTTTACGATCGGCCGCCGACATATACATCATATTATGTGACTTGCGCTGGTGGCCTGGCGTTATAACATTAGACATTCGCTCCGGAGGTCTCGGGTTCAAACCCCGGCTCGTACCACTGAGTTTCTCTGAACTCTCTGTACGAAATATCATCTGATATTTACCAGTCGCTTTTCGGTGAAGGAAAACATCGTAAGGAACCTAACCTAATCCTGGCAAGGACTAGTTTCCCCTTTGGGTTAGAAGGTCAGATAGCAGTCGCTTTCGTAAAAATTAGTGCCTACGTCAATTCCTGGGATTTAGTTGCCAAGCGGACCCCAGGCTCAATGGAGCCGTGGCAAAACCGGGACAAACGCTAGGAAAAATGGTGGTATTATGTGACTTTCTGAGACGAACTCTATATTATATCCATACCCCGGGGTTTTCGGTGCGGGAATGTTATATACACTAGCCAAATAACAGGTAAAAACTGTAAAAAACGATACTAATTTAACATTTCTAAGCACATTTGGACCTTACTACCTACGTCTCATTCATAGTTTGGTAATTACTTTACAATAAACAAAGTTATAAATACACGAAATCATTCCCGCACCGAAAACCCCGGGGTATGCTTATATCATGGCATGCGCAGTAACCATATTACGCGTAACGTTCTTGCTGTCTCTGTCTAGAACGTTTATGGTTGTCAGGAGCTCAGGAGACGTTTAGTACTAGAAACCAGTTAATTATGGCAGGGTTCGATAGGATTATTATCAATGATAGTTATTTTAATAATTACCACGATAATTATCTTGTTTTTTGTCTGATAATTATCGCTTTGATAAGAACCCGAAATTTGTAAAGCCTTAACGTACAAAAAAATATCAGGCTCAAATTTCGACACCAGTAGTTGAACTATATATAAGAGAAAAAACCCATACCGGGGATAATTATCGGATAATTATCTGATAATTATCGCGATAACTATCAATAATCATAATTATCTTGATAATTTCTAACCCTGAATTCTGGTCATCTATTCTACTCTAACTACAAATCTAAATGACAAACATACCGTCAAAGAACTTTTGTAAAATGAAAACAGCATTTGAACAACCCTTGTCACATTCTTTTGTTGGGCCTAAGGGAAATAAAGATAACATATTGAACGAAATTAAAATCGAGATGCATTGCAGTTGTTTTACCCACATTACCTTGGTCTTATTAGAAAAGTTAATTTATTGATAACTCCATTTGCTTGATCAAATTTGATTTCGGTCCCACTATACTTACTCCAAAAACTCTTACTTTTGATGGTGAAAAAGGGGAGAAATTATAACGATAAAAGAAAAAGCAAAGGGCCTGGGCCCAAAGAAAAATGTTTTAAAGGATTGTAAAACAATTTAAGAATGTATAACAATTAACTAGAAAAAATAAAAACTTTATTCACAGAACTTCCGTGAGACTCAGATGTCGAGCAATATTCGACTTAAAAGACGTGAGTTACCCGTGTTTATTTATTTTAAAACTTTATTATTTAGAGCATAAGAGCGTTTATACATTCTTGCCACTTTACCATCAGAAAAGTTATCAAGCTTGATGGGTACTTGACAAGTAAAGGGTAACTATAACTGCTGCTAATCTTTTGTCAGTAGGCGTGTCGTAGGCGTGTCCACACCTGGCACACCGCCTCGCGAGGAAGTTGCCACGCGAGGCAGCGAGGCGAGTGTGGACGAGCCTCGGCTAAGGCAAACGACCGCGCTGCCGCAATGCTTCGGGCGAGGCACCTCCACACTAGGAGCTACCGCGCGCGGCAATTTCCTCGCGAGGCGGTGCGCCAGCTGGCCACCCACGTCTATTCACGAAAAAAAACGCTAAATTCAAGATTCCCAAGACATTGGTACTCACTCTCCATATCCAAGTGGTTCTGTAGGAACTGCGGTTGTATTGTGATCCCTATGTCCTTGGGCACGTCGTTCAATTTGGGTCGCAGCAGGATACCCTTGCCGTTGTGCGGCCCGCACTGCACGCTAAATGTGACGTCACGTTCTGGCTCGTTGTGATAGGTCGAAAGGTGATCGAAAGTCTGTAAAATTAGTTAACTGTAGACATGGCAGTAAGAGAGAAGACGAGAGTAGTCCTGTTTTTAAAACAGGATATGTAATCGAATGAGCGGAGCGTAAGCGAAGCGAGTTCTTACAAACAACTGGGACGTCTCGGCATTTTGATTTTGAGAGCTTGTTCGACGATAACTTTAGTAACGTTTTTCTTATCTTTATGGAATTTGTTGAGGTTGTAGCAGAGATACATATAATTTGAGAGTTCGTATATGAGCAAGATTGATCAAGGGATTATGGAGCTAGAAAGCGAAAAACGATGTTCATAGGGGCCTTGTTATACTGGTCAACTCGTTTGCAAGTACATCGCGAGTTCTCAGTTCGAGGTGTACTCCTAGATTAGTCTTAATACCTGTCGAGAAGGACCCTTAACTGTTCTGATATATCTAATTGAATTCAACGTCATACTGTACCTTTTCAATATTGATAAGTCCACAGCCCTGAGCCCATGGTTCGACGCTATTGAGGAATGTCGCTGAATTTTCTATAGCTCTCTTTATAGAGTACGGGGAATATGGGAGCTCCTTTGCTTTCAAACCGGAGATTAGTGCCGCTGGAATAAAAGGTGACATAAAAATGAGATTACATAAAAAAATCTTTGTTTTTCTTATAAAAATATTCCAATAAAATGTAGTCTATACACGGGTCCACACAAGCTGAGCAGCCTCGGGCAGTGTAGCACGCCTCTGCCTCGACCGCACGCACGTTAGCGGACCGAGGCGCGTCTACTTACACTACCCGAGCTGCTTTACGCAGCAATTTCCTCGCGAGGCAACTCGGCCTGTGTGGACGTGCCTATTAAATCCGAATAAAATATAGCCATTGAAATACAAACTTACCTACTATACCGGCAACGTGAGGGGCGGCCATTGAAGTACCATTCATTAGTTGAGAGTTCTTTAATGTAAACCTACAATAAAATAAAGTCACGTAAGTAGTATTCGCATTCGTATAATGCGAATATTCGCATCATTTTTGACATTCGTATCAACATTCGCATTCCCATCAAATGTTGCGAATATTTTGCGAATGCGGATGTTCGCAGAACGCATGCTGTTTTGACGGCACTGGCCCGGCTGATGGTCATATGTTTACTCATACACAGGAAGTAAAACGACGGTATCATTTGACTCTTTTTTTGATCAATAATATAGGACTCCATCACATATCATGTTCTGTATTTTTTAACTATGGAAGTATAAAAATGATAAGCAAGATTAACTTTTTTGTATCTACTCCGTAACATTCGAATTAGCATTCGGACATTCTCATCCTGAATACTCACAAAAACGACATTCGTGACATCCCTAGTCCAGAATTCCGGCTGCTCTTCTGTACAGATTGCATTTCTCAATTGATTCTCGTGAAGAGGTTTCATAATAATATGGAATAGGGACTATTTCCTGGAATTGATGATGGGCGACAGTGCCAAAGTGCAGTTGAAGGCATCGGCAAGGATAGGGTTAATCCCGTCGGATAATCAGCCTATAGGTACCTAGCTACGGAGGCGACGGCGCCGCCGGGCGCGCACGCGGTGACGCCGGGCGCGCCGTCGGCGCACGGCCCGCGCGAGCTCCACGAGAACGCGCCGCCGGCCACTCTAGCGCGCATCGAGTACGCCGCGTGCGTCATGTCCGGCGACACGTACGCTCCCACACCTGGGAACATAATACAGTATTCAGTCGATGGCGCGGCGCCGTAACGACGGCTCGTGAATCGGTTCGCCTAGCACTCTTAGTGCTTGAGGATGGAGACCTAAGCTCTCCGAAACATGTCGCGCGTAGTGACTAAACACAAGTGAGTACAGCCGCATGCAGTGATAGTAGAGAATACAGTATTAGGTCTGATACAAAACCTACAACAACTGACAACTATTAATACTAATAGTCCGCCTCGAGCTGAGACCTCGCGATGACATTGTTTGATGAGATTGTTTTTCGCCTTCTAGTTCCATAACCCCTCAAGATCGATCGTGCTCATATACGAACTCTCAAATTGAATGTATCTCTGCTACAACCCCAAAACGCCATAGTTGCACCACTGTGTGTTGCATATATATTCTCTTTACCAATGAGTACGGGCTGCGCGATGTCCGGCGGCGCGCCGACGGTGCAGAGCGCCGGGCCGTGGTTGCCCGCCGACACCACCCACGACACGCCGTAACGGTTCACCACTTCGCAGATGATGTCACCCACCCGTCTGTACACATACAATTATTATTTGTAATTTTTGTCAGGGTAAACGTTTTAATACACATTTCATTAGTATTATCCCTTTGACCACCAAACATTGGATAGAAAAATCGTGGCACTGATGCCAGAGCGCACGAGCGCACGCGGTTATTTTGGACGTGATATCACGCACTGGCACTGAGGCCACGACATACAAGCCACAAATAAATACGGTCTTTCCTAATATATGACGACCTTGCCCTTATTTACATGGAACTCTAAATGGCAAGTTACAAATTCGGTTTCGGTTACTAACATCTAAATTTAATAAGACTATATTCAGGTTCAACCATCAAAAAAACTTACCCGGTATTACACCAATGAGCATGCTCCCCATAACTCATATTAATGACATCAATCTTCATTCGTTTACTAAGCTCCATAACTTTAATACACGCTCTGACCAGCGCTGTCCCGGTCTCCATAGACACCAGTCTACTGTCTCCGATGGTGAGAGAGATAATTTTGGCTCCGGGAGCAACTCCGTTCTTGTCTGGTTCGTCGGGGAAATAGCCTGCTGCAATGGCCGCTACGTGTGTGCCGTGTGTCGCTGTGAATTATTAGAATTGTTGTAATGCGTGTTTCAATAAAAACACAAATTCAAAGTTCTATATTTGTAGAAGATATAGGAAATAAATAACCTTTTTTTAAAACAGTTGCCCAAAAAATTATTATGTAAAAGGTAATTTGTTATTTGAAACAAACGTTTTAGTGCAATCAAATTGGTAAAATTGGGACTAAGTTACAACATCAAGTCATAGCACGAAAAATCTATGACATGAGAAGATTTGGTAGGGAATTTGTAAGAGGGGCGCGATCAAGCCTCTACACTAGATGTTCTCCTGCTTAGAAATAACCAACCCGCGTGTAAACGCTGTCGGTATCTTCCCGAAAGTCTCTCTGACTGAGGTGAACTCACAGCACATGGCGACGACCTCGAGCGTGCGTCCCTCGTCGTGCACGTTGACGCTGACCGTTATCTCGTCCATCTCCGTCAGGTGAGAGTGCTCGTGCGTCAGTACTCGCCCAGGCAAGGTCCGGAGGCCAGATGTATCTGACTAGGTGAACTCACAGCACATGGCGACGACCTCGAGCGTGCGTCCCTCGTCCTGCACGTTGACGCTGACCGTTATCTCGTCCATCTCCGTCAGGTGAGAGTGCTCTTGCATCACGCTGTACTCGCCCAGGCACGGCCCGGAGGCCAGGTGTATCTGACTAGGTGAACTCACAGCACATGGCGACGACCTCAAGCGTGCGTCCCTCGTCGTACACGTTGACGCTGACCGTCATCTCGTCCATCTCCGTGAGAATGCTCTTGCGTGACGCTGTATTCGCCCAGGCAAGGTCCGGAGGCCAGGTCTCTGACTAGTTAAACTCACAGCACATGGCGACGACCTCGAGCGTGCGTCCCTCGTCGTGCACGTTGACGCTGACCGTCATCTCGTCCATCTCCGTCAGGTGAGAGTGCTCGTGCGTCACGCTGTACTCGCCCAGGCATGGTCCGGAGGCCAGGTCTCCGCTCTCTGACGTGTCTATGCATGCTCTACAAACAAAAATTTAAGAATGTAGCAATACTGAGGTTTCGTTTTAAGGTAGTCTGGTCTGGAAGTATCTAAGCCAAGATATCTGCTGAAAACAGCAGATATCTTGGCTTAGATACTTGCAGTTACCATAATAGGTAATGTGATCTGATTATACCAGTAACTAATCTTATTGAAATTGCCTTGATTCATTCCCAAACATTTGTTAAAAATTTGATTAAATTGCCAATCAGACTTAACATAAGTCTGATTGGCAATTTATTCAATTTATAAAATCTATCATCATCATCATCTCAGCTATAAGACGTCCACTGTTGAACATAGGCCTCCCCTGTAAGGGGATATACATATTAATCAATTATAATGCACATTGATAAAGTTAAGTTTGTCATTGTGTGTGTACTCATAATCACACAATTAACAAATTTTGGCACAAAATAAGTCCTTTAATAAAGCTCAGCAGAGATGCAAGTGAATAAAATAGATCTATCATTAGAAAAAATCTAGCAGCTTCAAATACTTGCCTCCATGAAGTCCCATCATGGAACAACACACAGTCATAAGTAGGCCCAAGGTCAGTGTACTTTTTCTCAGTCACTTGTAACACTTCCACCCTGGCCTCCAACTCCTCCTTGAGCAGCTTGTCTTCGGGGCTGAGGGTTGGATTCTTTGCCACTGTAGAAATAATTAAATATACACTTAAAAAATGTATGTGAACACTTTCCCACTTATTCATAAACGTATTTCAAACCTCATTTGACTAAATCATCTTTTGCCCTTATCTGTCAATTTGACAGCTGTGTTTGTTAGAAACAGACAAAACATATTTTAACTAAATGAAGTTTGATTACTGATTACTGATAGCCTTTTTCCTCAGACGTTTTGTCTGGTTGCCTTTGGCATAGGCCTCTCCCAAAATTCTCCAGCTACGTCTATCCAGAGCCTCTCTCCTCCATAAGCCTCCGGCTACGTCTCTGAAATCGTCTTCCCACCTCATCATCTGACCTCCTTCATTTCTTTTACCATCTCTTGGGTACCATATGGTAATGAAGTTTGATACAAGTTTATGAATAAGCGGGTTAATCTATAAAACAAAGTTGCGTCAGTTACACCAATAATAATTGAAGAAGGCTGCACCAATTTTAATGTCTTTTTTTATCCCCCCCAAATAGTAGAATAACTATTAAAATCTTGGAGAAATAAAAAAATGCAGTTGGCAGTACAAAGTTTACTGGGTCAGCTAGTTGTACATAAAAGACACTGTAGGTACTTCTATTTTATTTAACAGGAAATTAAGTTGTTCATACATTTAGGCATTCCATTTGCCTTCAGATTTTTCCTCTGACACAGGAAGTATAAAATGGATACTATTTGCAAGGAAAAAAATAAGGGGACTGATCCTGTTTTAGTATAAGTAATAAAATAATTATACTTAAGAGAGGCTATAAATGATTTACCAAGTTATTTGCTATCAGGATAATGCTTGTGTAACAAGACTGCTATTACAAGCTGGGATTAGCAGACAGCCTATCAATTTGCAAATACCTTAAGAACGGGTGATCCAGGGACCGGAACTGGTAACCCAATAAACATATTGTTAACATACCCGAATAAAATTGTAACCAAATCAATACAGTTAATTTGGGTAAGCGCTTACAACCAAGAATGTGGTTTCCCTATCAAGGGTTTTTCAAATGCCGTTAAGCCATCTCCGTCTAGTCTCTGTGACCAAGACTTTTGGCTTATTATTTCAGCACCTTACGAGCGGATAGCTACCAGTGAATGTGAATGGTGGCACCAGCAAGCCTACACACAAACAAGGAAAAGAGACGGGAAAAGGGTAACCTCATTATACACATTTGGCTCAGAAACCACATTGGAAAGGGTTAAGCCTATTCAAAATGATTTCCATATCTATAGGGTAACCCAATGGTAGGGTAACTATAACATCAAGGTAAGACTTTAATAAGGTTACCATATCTAAACAATTAATCAAACAAAGTGGTTTTCCAGTCCCTGGGGGGATCAATGAATGAAGACAATAGATGTTAGGGTTGTAAAAATTACGACTTACACCTAAGAAAGAACTCAAACAGAATCACCAACTTCACAAATACTAACCAACATCACTCTCAAAATCTTGCAGCTGTTTGTTAGATTCAGCGTAAGCTGGCTTATGTCCAACGTCCCATAAGTGTTCCTTCCTATGCTCCTGGATGCGCTCCTTTAGCTTGGACGGATACAAGCTAAATGGATACAGCACACCCACCCTCCATTCACCCGACGGGTTCTTCCAAACCTCTGGAATCTAATCAAACATTGGTAAACAAAGTATCACGTAAGTAGGTTAGTAGTAATATTACGCCAAATTACAGTACACACAGTACACACACATACAGTGATCGGAAAATCTAACGTATGAGGTAATAATAAAATGTTTTTAACAAAATAATAAGGTCACTAATAAAGACTTGCCTTCAATTTGCGCCCCGTAAGGCCGGTAATACATCCGTCAACAACTTTACGTATAACCGTACTTGTGTCCACATCACCGCAGCCGCTGCAGTCAAACCTCTCAATAACCTTCGTCTCCCCCGTGCTCGTCACCTAAAATCAGAATCACCGATAACCGTAATTATAAATCCACTAAAATACGAACGAAACAAATCATGACGAGACAACTTTTTACCTGAAGACCACACGCTGCCGGGTCGACACCCGAATCAAAAATTGCAATAACGGTGTCTCGGCCATCGTAGAGAGGATTTTTATTCAAAAACGAGACAACTCCTGTTTCTTTTTTCGGCAATAATCCCCAAACAGGGAATTCACAGTCGATCGGTGCGTCTGCCATTTTTGATGACCCGATATCTAGTGTTGCCAATGCCAAGGAAAGAAAAAACAGATATATAAGTTGCATCTACACTGTCGCTCGTCGATTCTGCATGATTTCATGCCAATTTGCACTTATCCTAGTTGCATTGCATTGCATCTCTTCCTTTAATATCGTAAACGTAACTACGTATTTAAGTAACGCAGTCAACTGGTGCAAATACAATGGCAAAATAATAATATGTTGTGTAATTTTGTTGATTATTGTACTGGCCTAGTCGTTTCCGCGTTTTCCAATAAAAACACATACATGTCATCTTAACTTGTCATTAAAATAAGTCAAATTAATTATTTCATTGTTACTGACGAATCTATAACCATCCATTTCCATTGAATATGTGGTTTAATATTCTTCCAGCCTATGTCATAATTTTTGGTGCAATGGCTCTGCCTGGTTACGGATTGTGGTGGGCGCATTACTTATTAAATGGAAATGTAAGAGCATAAACTCATTATTATATTACCTATAGTACTGGAGCCGGAAGAACTGTTAATTTATCACTTTTCTTACCGGCTGGTTTCCATATAGGGTTGTAGAGCCCGTCTCGGAGATCACGAAAACATAAGTCTTAAAGGTATTAAATGGGCGCTAGTATGTATGGCGTCAAGTTGAAAAAACGAAAAAATGACGTTAATTTATCAAAGAGCTTACTGCTCCAAATTTTGAGACACGATAGAACCCACCTCAAATAACCTACATACCGAATTTAAGACCATTCCGTTGGGCGCACTAGATTTTAAGACCAGTTGAAAGTACGAAAAAATGGCCTTAATTTATCAACGAGCTTACCGCTTCAAATTTTGACACACGATAAAGCCCACCTCAAATAACCTACATACCAAATTTAAGACCATTCCGGTGGGCGCACTAGATTTTAAGACCATTTTAAGAAGTAATCGATTCCATACAAAAAGTTGCAAATAGCTTTAAATTCGGTTCAAAAATTCATTTAAATGGTTTAACATAACGGCATGTTCATATTCAAGGGTCTCATAGTTAGATATGCCGTAAAAGTATACTACATAAGTCTAAAAATTGGAAAATTCGTCATAGCAGTACTAAAGTCAGGGTGTTTTGTCCTTAAGTCAGGGTGTTTTGTACTTAAGTCATAATATGTTGTGTAGTTTTGTTGATGATTGTACTCGCCTAGTCGTTTCCGCGTTTTCCAATAAAAACACATACATGTCATCTTAACATGTCATTAAAATAAGTCAAATTAATTATTTCATTGTTACTGACGAATCTATAACCATCCATTTCCATTGAATATGTGGTTTAATATTCTTCCAGCCTATTTAAGACCAGTTGAAAGTACGAAAAAATGGCCTTAATTTATCAACGAGCTTACCGCTTCAAATTATACACCTCATATTATACAATTTTTCATTTTTAACTTAATGGTATAAATCTCGATTCAGAAAATCGGACGTAATGCTTATAGGCCTTTTAGAAACAGTCACTCATAACCCTAAACAGACAAGCGTCAAGTTTGGTGCTCTTAAAATATGTAGCTGTCTAAAAAACAATTAAATTAAATTATCCACCTTGACGCTTCAAATTTTGAGACGCGGTCGAGCCAACCTCAAATAACTTACATGCCAAATTTAAGACCATTACAGGGGGCGCATTACATTTTAAGACCAGTTGAAAATACGGAAAAATTGCGTCAATTTATTAACGAGCTTACCTCTCTAAATTTTGACGCACGGTGAAGCTCACCTCAAATAAGCTACATACCAAATGTAGTGGGCGCACTAGAGTTTAAGACCATTTTAAGAAATAATCGATTCCATTCGAGTTCAAAAATTCATTTAAATGGTTTAACATAACGGCATATTCATATTTAAGGGTCTCATAGTTACATATGCCGTAAAAGTAAAGCACAATAAGTCTAAAAATTTTAAAATTTGTCATAGCAGTACTTACCTTAGGTTTACTTACTACAAAGTCAGGGGGTTTTAAATTACTAACTTCTTTATCGTTTTTAACTTAATGGTAGTATCCGACCGAAACATGTTTTTCTGCCGAAACCGAAACCGAAACCGAAGGTTCGGCTCTAGGTGCAGTTTCGGCCGAAACCGAAACCGAAACTTTTATAGACATTTTAAAATCGTTGAGTTAAATGTCAATAAGCCGTTGTAACTTGTATAAGATAGGTGGTATAAAGAAGAACAAGGTTAGTAAGTTTTTATTAATCATCCTAGTAGCGTCTGTGCTGGCGTTTTCTCACGGACTCCACGGAGCCTGGGGTCCACTTGGCAACCTAATCCCATGATTTTTTCTACTTTGTAAACAACTCCAAGTTATATCAGTGTAAGGCGTATTTTGATCCTTAAATTCGTTTTGGTTTGTAGAATTTTACATCGCTCTCGTTTGTTATGTAGCCGAGTTACGCATTGTGCGGATAGATCTTTCAGCTTTTTTTTCGCGAAATAAATGCAGAGCACGAAATATTTTCTATTAAAGGTTTCATATGAATAAACATCTTCATTCATCATCATCATCTTCTTTTTTCATTTTTCTTTTTATCTGTGTACTGTACTGTTCTATTTTATTGAGGTGTGCAATAAAGAATATTTTGATTTGATTTTGATTTGATTTGATGTAACTTTTTAACAACTTTAACGTAAAATTTTTCCCCCCTTATTGAAAGTATAATTGTCACAAGTCAACCGTGTTCGTACATAGATGTGTACGAAAACATGGGAAACAGACAGATGTCTGACATCAGTTTCTTTTCTTTGATATTTTTTTAGGTTTTGGATCTGATTTTTGATTAAATAAGTAAATAAATCTGCTACATTAAAATTAGCAATAAAATAACCCACACGATTTTAAACTTCACTGATGTATTTACAGAGTAAAATTACGATCAGTAAACAAAATAAAAATATCACGGTTTTGTTCGATACTTGGAGTTAAAGGTTTATAGCATCTATCTCTATGATTTAAATAATACGTATTGTTTAAAAAAAAGTACTGAGGAATATATGAGTCGGAAAAACAAACATTAATTTGTGCTTTATTAAAATTGGTATGTTTTCTTTAAAATGATGAATACGATTTTGTAAATTTGTGTGTTATTCATTAGTTATACTGCAGTTAGTTATACAGCAAAGTTTCATCGACTGAGACATCAATGCTGTTAACAAGTCTCTATAAAATAATTCGCCAACATTGCATGGATTATTTTAGTTTTACAATCAGTATTCAAAATAAATCGTCTAGTGTTTTTACTTGATTTCTTCGTGTATCATTTTCAGCGTAGGCCGACGCAGTTCCTTGGGCAGTCCCTTGCATGAACTCAAGAGTTTACTGTTTTATAAAATTAATACTTAAATGATATTATCATATTACAATTTATGAAATAATCTTCCAAATCACATGTACACTTTTTTGATATTTATTTATTATAATTTTATCACTTAAAAACGTTACTGAGACAGAACTTGTGAACCGATTAAGTACAATGTTGTAAGTTTCGGCGCGGCCGAAAGTTTCGGCCGTTTTTTGGCCGAAACCGAAACTTAGGCCAAAACACGATTTTTTGGCCGAAACTGGCCGAAACCGAAACCGAAACTTCGGTCGGACACTACTTAATGGTACAAATCATGATTCAGAAAACCGGACCTAATGCTTATAGGAGTTTCCTAACAGTCACTCATAACCCTAAACAGACAAGCGTCAGGTTAGGTGCTCCAAGAATCTGATATTCTGAATCATCATTTGTACCATTAAGAGGCTGACAACACCCGATGGCCTTCAAATTGACTTTACTTAAACAGTCATATAGCTATAACAACTTGTTATGGAAAATTTAAAAAAATATATGTTAATATTCATTATATTTAAAAGAACATCGTTAATTCCAATACACGATTGGACGAAATCGGCTCGATAGAAAATAATTCCAAATTTACATCTTAAAATTAGCTTTAAACAATTCCACGTCTTTAGTTTCTTGGCTTATATGCATACGTCGTTATCGCGGGTGCAAAAACAAATGTGTTGAAGAATGTATATAACAGAGTGTCCGATTGATATAAACAGAGTATTTCTACCTACGCGTCTTAGCCTCTGAGAAGTTCTTCATATCTAGCACAATGTTTTTGCTGGAAATGATCAATCAAACTCTTCTCAATCTTGCGCCTTTTCTACTTACGTTCCTTAAAGTGCGCCTTTTTAAGTTTAAATTTCGTTTCACATTTTTTTATGAAAATAACGAGTAAGCGTGACTTTAGGGGGAACCAATTGTTCCTAAGTTTAAAATTATCTTTTATCTACAAGTCTACATAATTCTATCAAGAAAAAAATTGTTTCGAATAACAGGTGACAGCAGAGGTTGCCGTTAGGACTGCGTGGCTAATCTTTTTAACCAACTTCAAAAAAGGAGGAGGTTCTCAATTCGACAGATTTTTTTTTATCATTATTATTTTTTTGTATGTATGTTACTCGATATCTCTGTGAATCGTGAACCGATTTTCAAAATTTCTTTTTAATCGAATGGGTATATCCCCTAGATGGTCTCGTTGGCACCAAGTCGGGGTCTGATGATGGGATCCTGAAAAATCGAGGGAACTCTTCAACTATAGTGGTTTCACTATTTTTTACAGCAACTCGGCCACTTCCCCTTGGAATAGCGGATCCTAAGCGAAGTCGGTTCTTTTTTTGTTTAAAATTATTGATATGTTCTAATTATCATGTCAAGTACGATATTAGAAAAAAAATGAATAATTTTGATCTCGTAGGTACAAACGTATTTGATACTACTGACACTTCTGTTATTTCTTGTTTATCATAATCTTTGAGTTCTGTCAAATCGTAGTTGCACCCGCGATAACGACGTATGCTTATATGTCTGTAATTAAGGACAAAATTCCACCACACTAATACTAAAAACTTGGTTGCCTTATATTACTCAATTAATGCATAGTTTTTTATTAATTCATCATTTTACAAAATTTGCAATGAGCTCCCATACTAATCGTAACGCAGTGTTTCTTTTTCACTTGCGCTGAAAAAGATAGGGAGGGAATGTAGCTCTTATCATCCTCTTAAGTTAAAATGAGTTTTGTGATTTAAAACACCATAAACATAAAAGGGTTAAGTTCGATGATATTATAACGCATAATAGGGACATCGGATACAAATTGAATATCATATTTTCGGCGGTCACAATGTGATGTACTTATACATATTTCAAGGTATAAGGGCGTACCAATAAAAGGGGCGACGGGGGGAGAAAAAAAATACTATTGATAAAATTAAATTACAGAAGACGAAGCGAGGAGGAGTGTATTAGGTGAACCGTGACCTATGACCTAACGCCAGGACCGACTTATTCAATTATACGATATTCATTACAAAAAAGACGCCTCGCCTTCAAATTGCAAATAGCCATGTTGATGTTGCGAAGACATCTTTTCAAAGTTATCAAATATTATGGATTAATATGTGCATTATTTTAAAGTGTACATTCTGTTTTAAAAAAGCGTACTGCTATCAATGAGTATACTTAAAACCGTTATGATGTTTGATTAATATGATATAATTCGTTATGCCTAAAACTATTATAATTATTGATTAATATAATTTAAAATAATTATGGCTATTTATATTAGGCTCTATTACGATCTACATAAAAATTATATGAAGGGTACACGGAAAGAACATGTCTAGTCACTTTGACAACATTTTGAGCTATAGCGGTTTTAAAGTTTGGAACGATTCAATTAACCATACTATTTTCGTAACTAGATGGTTTTTATGAATTAAAAAGTGTATTTATGTTAAAAATTCGAGCTGTTACAGAAGTTGTTGCTAATAGTTCATTGCAAGCTCTACATTTTGACATGACACAAGCAGTTATGCACATCAAAAATATGTTTCAAAATTATCTACGACCCGATATGGACCCGGACAAAACACCCTGACTTAAGTACTGCTATGACGAATTTTCCAATTTTTAGACTTATATAGTATACTTTTACGGCATAACTAACTATGAGACCCTTAAATATGAATATGCCGTTATGTTAAACCATTTAAATGAATTTTTGAACCGAATTTAAAGCTATTTGCAATTTTTTGTATGGAATCGATTACGTCTTAAAATGGTCTTAAAATCTAGTGCGCCCACCGGAATGGTCTTAAATTTGGTATGTAGGTTATTTGAGGTGGGCTTTATCGTGTACCAAAATTTGAAGCGTTAAGCTCGTTGATCAATTAAGGCCATTTTTTCGTATTTTCAACTGGTCTTAAAATCTAGTGCGCCCACCGGAATGGTCTTAAATTCGGTATGTAGGTTATTTGAGGTGGGCTCTACCGTATCTCAAAATTTGGAGCGGTAAGCTCGTTGATAAATTAACGTCATTTTTTCGTTTTTTCAACTTGACGCCATACATACTAGCGCCCATTTAATACCTTTAAGACTTATGTTTTCGTGATCTCCGAGACGGGCTCTCCAACCCTATATGCAAGCCAGCCGG
The DNA here is from genome assembly GCA_911728535.1 of Pammene fasciana. Lineage (NCBI taxonomy): Eukaryota > Metazoa > Arthropoda > Insecta > Lepidoptera > Tortricidae > Pammene > Pammene fasciana. The sequence goes on along the minus strand of OU452276.1, from coordinate 17,952,450 downwards.
TAAGAAAAGTGATAAATTCTGCCGGTTCCAGTACTAGTATCCTTCTTCTCTTTTGCTTTGTGGCTACCAGGCGCGGTCACAAATGCAAAAATTTTTTTTTTAATTTTTGAGTGGGTCTTTTTAAATTCGTCACGTATGATTTTGGGGGGGGTCATGCCCCCTGTGACCCCCCCCCCCCCCCTCCCCTGGGACCGCGCCTGGTGGCTACGGTGCCGAGGAGCACAATTCTGCCAGAATCGAGATAAAAAAGGATTTCAAAAAGGGGGAAAGGAAAAGCACATTTGCTCGCCAATGCTGCAGTCGGAGTTGAACCCATCAACTTTAATATTATAAATCAAAAACAATTCCTTAGAATAATACATATTTTTCTAAATCTAATGTATGTTTTCTTTCTACGATTAGATTAGATCTCTACTCACGTTTATCTTCAATTTTCTTCGTTTCCAATAAATTAAATGGCAACACACAGTCCACTGTCACTTTGCGAGCGAGTACCGTATTTCTGTAATATTTTGCTGAGCTACAAAATAAAATGTGGTACGAAATTCTCCCTAGTTTCTGCATTATTACTGCAGCCCTAGGCTTGCCTGGATGGGGCCTGTATCATTGCCACAACCTTGTGATAGGCAACGTAAGTACCATACCAAAACAATCTGTTAGGTAACACTGATTAGTTTCGTATCGCATAGCACAGACTAGTTTATAATTATTCTTTCTATCACCAAACTTCAGATTTTCAGCAATTGCAAAAGAAAAATAGCTGAGTGCAAATTATTTTCTTTAAATCACTGTTTTTGTTACGTTTCTGTCACTATTTTTGCCTACAGTAGTAAACATGGTTAAAAATTGGTTGAAGTTAGGAATCCGGGTTATTGGGCGACTGACACTGAAGTGGAAGAGGGGGGGAGGTTATCTGACACTGGTCTATTTGCATAAAACATGCTTAAATTCAAGCCTAAACTAAAAATTTCTTAGTAACATAGTAAAACATCATTTAAGGTGATTGATTTATTACCACTATAATACTTGAATTCGGAATTTAACTCGTTTAAAAATGTCATATTTGATAAAAAATCCTGGTAATTACATTACAAAATATCACACTGCTCTTTTGTCAATAGACATTTTATTATAGACAATAACATTTTATTCTAGTATCACATAGATTAATAAGTATACTAGAGACAGACTCGGACAGAAAATTTGTAACTGGCCAGTCTTATACCGTAATAAAACTGTCAGATCAGAGAAACTGCTGTATGAGTCATGCTTAAAGAACTATTTACATGGGGGGCCATTTTTTTGGGCTGATTGTGTATCTCATTCTTTATTACATATCTGTGCAGTAGCTCCGTTTTAACAGCTGACATTTGGGTATCTTTTAACCCATTCAGTGCCAAGAACCCGACTGTAGGGTTCTCTGTTCATAGGTAATATGAGCTACATGCGATAAATACTTTGCTATGGGTTAAGGTGGCACTGAATGTGTTAAAGAAAGGTTTGAAATAGAATTTTGATATGCTGTCTTTATGTTTCAGCATTACAGACGCTCCCTGCTTGAGAGATGGGACCGCCACACTTATCAGCGCGATATAAGGCTAACTGGCAACCCCTACAAAGTTAATGTAAGTATTTCTTTATATTATTACATTTTATTGTGAATGCCAGTAGGTTTTGCATTTAGCTAGTTAGCAAGATTTAGTTTTTGATCCTAGACTTTGAAAAATAAAATTGGATTTTCATCATCAATAATTAATCATTGTACCTGTGAATTCAGAAATTTGCTAGATTTTTCAAAAGTGCAATAAGATGATAAAAACTGTAAAAACTGTTTTATTACCTATCCTAAAATATATTACACGCAAAGATTCAATATCTTGTCAGTAGAATCTGAATTATTAAAAAAAATACTATTTGAATGCTCAATGCTGAAACATGTCATCAAATACAAACAGATCATTGATATTTCATTTACATGGATCTTTATAAAGGACAATTCGTCCTTGGGGGCCGATAATGTTAAACGCTGTTAAGTTGTAATGTTTAGTTTCGTAGTTGCCCAATATGCCCGTAGATGGCGCTGAACTATCGGCCAAACACGCTATAGAGATTTTTGTACGCCACATATATAGGTTCAGTAGAACATCAAATAAATGAGTTTAAGTTGTCAAGTGAAGTGTTTCATTACGAATAGTAGTAAGTGCAGTGCAGTGTCGTGAGTGAACATTGGTCCTTCGGAACCTAGGATAACCGTGAGTACAGTGACAGTGGAAAAAAAGTGATGTGTCAAAGACTTAGTTAATTTCGCGGTAAAAAAACACTTAGAATATTTCGTGCGAAAAAAGACATAGTGCAATTTCGTGTGATTTAGGACTTAGAAAAAAATCGTTGAAAAAAACACTTAGAAGAAATTTGGTCAAATTTTGGACTTAGTCGAATTTGTGAATTCTTGGACTTAGCGTATTTTCGGTTGAAAAATAACTTTTAAATCTGTCAAACACTTAGAATATTTTAAACAATAATGGCTACCTTAGCATCACAAGAAGAACTTTTCAGTCAGATTAAAAGACTTTACACTAATTTCAAGAAGACTTCGTCGACACGATATACGGCAAGTTATTTGAAAATACGCATAGAGTCGCTCGAAGAGTACTGGAATCAATTCGTTACTGAACACCGAGAAATTTTGAAAACATCAGTGGAAGTTGAAGAGAAAAAGGAACTCAAAGCTCTTTACAATGATGTTGAAGATTTCTACATGGAGTTCAAAACTAGTTTATTGGAATTGACGGAACCACTCACAATTCAAGAAGTTGCCTCACCTCATGTGTTTCATGCTTCTCAACCTCAAGTTGTCACAAAGAGTAAACTCCCACCCATAAATCTACCTTCGTTCTCCGGTGATTACCAAGAATGGATGCACTTCAAAGATTTGTTTACCTCGATGGTACACAATGAGCCGAGTTTGAGTGACATACACAAGCATCATTATTTGAGATCAAGCTTGAAAGGTGAAGCAGAACAAGTCGTCCGTCATTTCGAGCTCACAGCTGCCAACTATGAGAAGGCTTGGAACGCCTTAGTCAACCGCTTTAGTAACGATAGAGTGATTGCTAATACCATACTGAATCGCCTGCTCAATCAAAAGAAACTCACATACGAATGCTCTAAAGGCCTCAAGGATCTTCTTGATACTACAAACCAGTGTCTCAGTAGTCTAACAAATTTGAAGATTGACACAACTACTTGGGATTCGATTATAGTGCATATTGTGGTATCCAAGTTAGATAATGAGACTCACAAAGCTTGGGAGCAGTCACTGGGGTCATCTACAGAGTTGCCCACTTATAAGAATCTCACATCATACTTAGAGGGACGATTCAGAGCTATGGAAATGGTACAAGCTACACAAAAGAAAGAAAAGAAAGAGACCACATTTAGCCAAACATCAACTGCACCTAAAGAGAAGAATGTGAGATCTTTCACCACTAAAGTTGATACGGAATGCTCATATTGTAAGAAAAGTCACTACATCTGTCACTGCACCGAATTCGCACAGCTTGAATTAGATCAACGCAAAGATTTTGTAAGAAACAACAACTTATGCTTCAATTGCCTTGTCAAAGGACATTCCATACGGAACTGTAGACAAGCCACAACCTGTAGAACTTGTAATCGCAAACACCATACGCTTTTGCATTACCAGAGCACTATTGAAAAGCCACTCACAACGGAGACACTCACAGAACCTGAAGACACACAAACTAAGAAACTCACAAGTCTGAAGGTCACACAAAACGATAAGCAATCTATAGTGGCTACCGCACAGATTCTCGTAAAGGATAGTAGTGGTACTCTCGTACAACTCAGAGCCCTTATCGATCAATGCTCACAAGGAACCTTCATTACGGAGTCGGCAGTGCAACTGCTGCGACTGAAGAAAACACTAGAGCCAGTAAATATCACAGGTCTTGAGGATCAAACTACAAAGAAACAGCACGTCGTTAACTTAGATCTTTACTCACCGATAGACACTCACCATTTAATGCAAGTTAACGCTCACGTACTCTCGAAGATTAATGGATTGGTACCTGACAAAGAATTCGATATCTCACAATGGCCTGGCCTGTCTCAATTGCAACTAGCGGATTCTTACTTGGAACGACCGGGACCTGTAGATCTTCTACTGGGTGTCGAGGTCTATGCTTGTATAATACTAGAAGGACTTCAGAAATATGATGATGAGAAGCTCATAGCACAAAACTCGAAACTGGGATGGTTTATCTCTGGAGCGTCGAAATCGTCAAGCGATCTACCACCTCACAATATCAAAGTATACCACGCACAAGTCGAGGTAGATCAACTCCTTCGCAAATTCTGGGAGACTGAAGAGTACAAGCCAAATGAGAAACCAATTACGCATCTTGAGAGACAATGTGAAGAGCACTATAAAGAAACTCACTACAGACAAGACGATGGTCGTTACGTCGTACGCTTACCTTTTAAAGAAGATCACGAAAAGAACTTAGGCGACTCTCGACATATCGCACTACAACGATTAATGCACATGGAGAAAAGATTCGCACACAAGCCTAAATTTCAAAAAGATTATGCGGACTTTATCGATCAGTATCAAAAGTATATTGGCCATCCAAAGAGGTAACGCTGCCAGCCTTCTGGGTACCATAACCCACGAAGGCGACTTGGGGAGCATCTTTTATTTATAAGTTTATTTTAGTTTTATATATAGGTTTATTGTTTCTGTAGTTTTATTGTGTACATATTTAAATAAAGACCAACAGATCATATATTTGTATTATATTTGTATAAACACTGTGTAGGCTTGCAAAAGCGCATGGTCGACACATGATTAGCCGTGTCTACACCTGTTGCACGGCCTCGCGAGGAAATTGCCGCGCGCGGCAGCTCGGCTAGTGAGGACACGCGTGCGTTTGGCTCGGCCGAGGCACGGCCACACTAGCCGAGCTGCCGCGTGCGACAATTTCCTCGCGAGGCGGTGCGCCAGGTGTGGACACGGCTAGTAATGTTTATTCTGAGCCTGGCCAAATCAATGAAATCAAAATTTAACTAATTGCTAAAAAAATAAAGTTATGGCCAAAGCAACAGTCATTTAACCTAGAACAAAAGTCCTTTTGTTAATTAATATATCTAGAGTCTGCCAGGAAAGAATAGAGTCATAGAATGAGCTCCCATATAAACTTACACTTCTTTTCCCGGACAAACTCTAATAATAATATTGTATTTTTCCAGGGACTTGAAGCTATTCCAGACAAATGAAAAGTTAAAGAAGAACGTCAGAATTCTGTTATTGTAGTGTAAAATAAATAAATTATGGTAAATAAATTTCAATTTTAAGTTGTATTTTTTTGTGTATTATTATTTTGCTGTTCTACATGATGGGCCATCATAGAGACGCAGCTATACGATGGAACGAGATCGCAATATCGTTAGCTCCCTCTAACACATAGCTACGTCCCATAGTCCCTTAGACTATTTATTCACATGGTCCCATGGTATGATGGAATTGATGGCCCATCATGTAGAGGAGCCCCAACATACCGGACTTGCTATCCCGTCTTACCTTAATTCTTATTCATAAATGTCTTGTGAGACGTCAAGGCCTTAATTTATGTTTTGCAATTGCGACTAAAATCGTTCGGTGGTTTCACTATGTGATTTGCATAGAGATACTATCCCTAGACCTGCAATGGTAAAACGGCCATTAGAAATTGCAACCTGCAGGGCCCAATCTGTCAGGTTGGAAGGTGTAATTAATGGTAGGGCCCGTAAGGAGCTGAAGGAGGGGCAGAGAGCCCTCTGCCCAATCTGTTGTGTACCCTGCCGCAAGGTACACAACAGATTGGGCCCTACAGGTTGCAATGTCTAATAGCCGTTTAATAAAAGTGACGCAACGGGATAGTCCTATTACATTTTCCATAGATATGACAAAGAAGGTTTATTACCCTCCAAAGAGCGGTGGAGGGTAATAAACGTTTTTATTGTACTTAGGACCTTTTGGAAGGAAGCAATAATCACAAGATTGAGTCTATGATAAGGACCAACGATAATAGCGCCTTCTCTGTCATATCTATGGAAAGTGTAATAAGACCATCCCTTTCAATCTTGGTATTGTTATTTCCGGGTCATGTCTGGGTTGTATGTCTATGGTCGCGTTGCGTGTATTCTGTCCTTTTTGGTGGATCGCCTGTTTCAACTCTTGAGATATACTTGCTTTTAGGTGATTAGGAATCACTCTGGAATGCAACCGTCACCTGACAATTGTCATTAATGTCAGTGTCACTGTCAGTGACCAACTTGACAGTGCCATAAAAAATCAACATCAACGCGCGATTTGCTTACATAATGTAAGCTGTAAGTTACATTACATTTTAGTTCCTACAGTAGTTAATTTGAAATTCATTGATTACGTGTATAAGTAAAAATAAGGGTGTCATTAATTATTCATTCATGAAATGATTGAACCTAATACCTAGTTATAGCATTAACACCATTACCACGATGACTGATAATTGTCTCGTGGACATTACAATAGAATTTTTAAGCGTTGCCTTCCACAACATTCTATACTACTCCTCCGTCTATCCGCAAAGCGTCTTCGAAGCCAGAAAGAAGTACAGCGTCGTAGTTTACCGCTGTATACATCCAGAAGTCAACCAATATCTCGACCTCTGTCTCAAGAACATCGCAGAATGTTTGAAAAGCGAACAACTCAGACGCACGGAGTTCTCAGTTACGGATGAAAACTACAAGCCTATAATTAAGTTTGTCTTCGATTTTGAAAAATCTGATGAGAGTTCGGATGCTTATTTGATTCAAACTGAGCAAAATCTACGAGCCTTTTGTTTGAACCTTGCTAGTAATAGTGATAAGTTCGTAGTCCCTGATGACTGTAGCTTTTCTATATTCATACACACTAATGAATCAAATGCTGTTACTTTGGCAAATAATCCTGATTTAGAGGAATTCCCGTTTGTTGAAGTAGAGGGAGCAGCGGAAGAGATAAATAATATTATTCCATTAAGAAGATTTAATGTAAGATGTTACAATATTGATACATATATAGAAATAAAGTGATGACTTGTATTTTTAATATTATTTTTACTTTTAAATGTAACCACATAAACTAAAATACTAAGTTAAATTATTAGTTGATACTTATAAGTCTTATAACTTCTTTAATCTTCTTATTATAGTTAAACAATTATGGCATTTATATATGAATTCAATAGAAATACTTTGTACAATTCAATCAAATTATTAATGAAACATCTTATAATTTTATAAAAAAACATCAGACACCATCCATGTTCTCCAATTTTACTTTTAAACATCTCCACCGGGAGTATATTTCATCCCAGTCAACATATGCACCAATTAATTTCCGAACATTTGTGGAGCTATCTTCATAAGCATTCCGGCCATGTAGCAATCTTATATTATCAAAAGTTAAAATGTCTCCAGCTTTAGTTTTGAATTTAGCTGAGGACTGATGATTTAAATTTAGGAATAACGCCCATGCTTCGTACCAAGGTTCAACTAGATCTATCGGCCCGGGGAAGTAATTTCCTCTTTGAGGTACGGAGAAATTTATTCGCAAGACTTCTCCATGTCTATCTAAGCAAATAACAGGAGATCTGTGCAGTTTGAAGAATTCGTTACCATCTTCAGTTCCAATGTCACTCCACTCAATTTCCACATCCGTTAGAAGTTTAAACTGTTCCGGATGGTGAAGTTTAATGTAAGAAGCAACATAGCGGGCATCAGAGAGAATATTCTCTCCACCTTTACTCTGAGTTTGTTCTAAACAGTGTAGCATATTAACTCCCGGGCAATATTCATAATACGGCAGATCAATGTGCACTTGGAGATTAGTGTTTAAATAAGCTACATTACTGGTGTTAGCCACATTTTGGACTACAAATTTGACACCATAATGAGTTCTCCGTGTAAATCCAATTGTATCTACAATTTTATCGATAGCTGTAACAGAGTGTGGTGTGTTTTGTATCAAAGCTACTCCGTAAACTGATAAACTGTGCAACCAATTGTACAGAGCCTTGTCCGAGTTCAAAATCTCATCATAATCATGTTTGGAACAGATCTCCTGAAAATCTTTGCCTTCCCAGCTAATTTTCGTAGGTTTATAAATAGCACTGTTATACAATTTCTTATTTTCTTCACTAAAATTTCTGAACTTTAGCCATTTGAAGTCAAACTCCGATACATGTCCGTCATCCCACGTTAGCTTTACAGAATTCTCGCTCTTCTGAACTTCTTTTGCCTTCACTTTTAAGTCGAATTTGCTCCAATCGACTGTCCTGCTTTTTGCTGACCGATGGAAACATTGTTCGCATTGGCAGTTGTCCCTCAGCCACACGTAGGGGAATTGTAACGTCTGTCCGCTTATAACCAGCTTTAATGAATCAATAGTAAATAGCGCACTCTGTGTGTGAATTTGAGTTACACCACTTTTTAATACTTTAGATATTGGCTTGTTTGTGTAGAGTCGTCTAAACACGAACATGTTGCTCCCTTGTACAATGCGAAGTGATAAGAGATAAGTAAGTTGACACTAACCTTTGTGATAGTAGGTAATTAAACTGTATTTAATTATTACCTAATTGCGTAAGGTCAATAGTGATGATCCGTTTATTAACTTAGGTATCACTTAAATCCGGTTTCTATAAGACCGGTTTAGAGTATCAGAACCAGTTTTGTTACGCAATAAATGGTAACTGCCTTTTTTATATACTTACCTTCTTTGTCGAGGACAGAGTACGATTTCCAACCAACATGCATTGCCATAAGGTACAATATTGCATTTATGCCGTTTATGAATTTCAACTTTTCATGGATACGGAAAGATGACCTAACATTTAATATCTAATAATACATATTATTTCATTGTTGACCTTGTAACAGAATATTGTAGTGGTAGGTATAGGGCAGATGCCCCGGTTTTGGCCACTTTAAGGAGAGTTTGACTGTTCAGACGTCCGTCATTTTGTGCCAATAAGGAATTATGACACTTATTTTGTACTAAGTCAGTGAAAATATATTACTATATTTATATGAATCTCCACTGTTAAGATTCTGACATTAGATCTATTTTTTTTTCTTTAATGAAATGTGCGAAAGGGGTCTAGGAGCCAGTTTTGGCCACTTTTTTCCATGGTCCCTTACAGCTGAATGACAACTTATACATGACTGATGACAGTGGCATCTGTACTGCCATATTTTACTCTTATATTAACCATAAACCATAGACTCGTAAATTTGTCTATACCTTATTGAAGTTATAAATGGCCAAAACTGGCACAGTGGCCACAACCGGGGCATCTGCCCTATATGAATGAAGTCACAGCCCCCTTTAGAACTAAAATTATTATAGCAATGAAAAGAAGAAGCAATAAATAACGGTGTTGATAATTTGGGTAAATAGTTAAATACCTACTATGAAATAAAACCACAACGTAAATTAACGAAAGTATATGATTTAATAATTTAATAAGTCACAAAAAATATACGTAATTGTACTGAAGAACATAACAACCACTATAGTTACAACCATTCCTGTTCAAATAATAGCTATATCAATTGTATTATTATGATAACATTTAATCATTAAGTAAATAAATTAGCATTGTGTATTATGTACTCATATCATAAGCAACACTCGTCGTATTTACAGTCTGTGTAGTCTTTAGGACTTCTTATTTACATAACAGATAAGTGTAGACATAGCTAATGCGATCTTAGACTAGACAAAAAAGCATTGACTAAAGTATAATAATAACAGAGACTATAGAGATATAGACGACCACAGCCTAAGAACTTTTTGAAGCTCATGTCAATCGCGCCATCTAGTGCAGGTGACATTTCTCTTACATTTTCGGTATCATTAGGTGGCTTTGACATAGATGGCGCGATTGACATGAGCTTCAAAAAGTTCTTAGGCTGTGGTCGTCTATATCTCTATAGTCTCTGATAATAATCAAGGATATTAAAACCAATGTAGTTTGCATTCCATTTACCCGTTTAAGTATTTAGTTAAGTTCCCACGTAATTGTACAGGTTACAAATAAAAATCGAGTTTTGAACTCTTATAGAAATAAATAAGGTTCAAAATTCAAAAGCCCCTGGGACTTAAGAGGATTCACCTCTACTTCGGGCTTTGTGTCGTTCTGTAGTGATTCTCTTCTATTTGAAAACTCCATTGATTCTATTTCTATGGTAATAATCAAACATTTTGAAATCTGATCCTCGCTCAATATGAAAGTCAACGACGAGATCTCGGATTGTTCACTAAGGCTAGGGCTATTAAATAACTCACCTAATTATAAAAATAACCTTCATGCGTGAAGATAATGTTAATTTTTGATCGATACGAGTAAAATGATCAGTCAGCTTGTATTTTGATCTTGTGGTAGGCGTTGCTGAGGATGCCGCGAATGTTCCAAATGTCGTCGAACTTTTCCGGCTGTGTGTTGAAATTGCTGTCTGTCGCTTTCACCCATAGCTCCATCTAGTGAAAAAAAAACTAGTAGGTATATAAAGTAGAGTGGAGTGGCAGTCGGACAAGAACTGCAGCGAAAACAATCTGTATACTATTCTGATTTCAAGAAAAATACAGCTCCTTTGTTTGATTTTTACAGGGGTTCATAAAATGTGTATCCAGTATTAGTCTGGAGCAAAATTTTCATATAATTACTGTAGTACATAGTACTTACCTACGTAGGGCGTCGCGTCGTCACCCTCGGCCTCCACCCACGAGTGGCCTCGGTTCTTACCTCCCTCCACTCGTCGAGCAGGCGCGCTGGCCAGTCTGACGAGTAGTGTCGTACGTCGTCACTAGTAACACTCGGCCTCCACCTATGACTGGCCTCGATCCTTAACCAGTCCCATGAGTAGTGTCGTACGTCGTCATCATTAGTAACATGCCTCCACCCACGACTGGCCTCGGCCCTTACCTCCCCCTCTTGGCCGGCAGGCGCGCTGTCCACAGCGCCCACGAGTAGTGGTACGGCGGCGCGTCGTCGCTAGTGACACAGTCGGCCTCCTCCTACGACTGGCCTCGGTCCTTACCTCCCCCCTCTAGGCCGGCAGGCGCGCTGTCCACAGCGCCCACGAGTAGTGGTACGGCGGCGCGTCGTCGCTAGTGACACAGTCGGCCTCCTCCTACGCCTGGCCTCGGTCCTTACCTCCCCGCTCTTGGCCGGTAGGCGCGCCGTCCACAGCGCCCAAGAGTAGTGGTACGGCGGTGCATCGTCGCTAGTGACACAGTCGGCCTCCTCCCACGTCTGGCCTCGGTCCGTGCTGATGTCAACGCGAAGGATCTTTGCGCCTCCGCCAGAGTATGCGTAGCCTGTAAGCAAAAATGGATGTACTGAGGCGAACTTTAAAAACCATGTTTATACCACGTCGTGGACGCCGGCACCTCTAGGTGTTTTACATGGGAGTTGGCGATCCTTTAAAAACATTGAATTCATTGAAATACCCTAAGGGGTACGGTACGGGTCCGTGGACCCTCACTAAAATTCCATGAGATAACCTACAGTTAATTCTTCCTTATTAGTTGTCTTAGCGTGTAAACAAAAGTCAAGTCAAAGATGATCTACTGATTGCAAATGACGATCTCATGAAGTACTCACTTCCGGTTTCAAAATGTATGGGTCAAAACTTACGTCGTATGTCATAGCTAAAATCCGTAAATGGCATTTTGTATGCAATTATCTACTGATCCTGACTCAGCACAACCGTTCCATTATGTTGCCATCTCAAAGCAAGAATTTAACTAGAGACCGCATGCGCGACCCACCCTATAAAAAGGACAGATTCCGACAGAATACACGCAACGGGACTGATTTTAAAACACGTTTCAAGATGGCTGATAGCATACCGTAACTAACCTACAAAATTTAGTCTGTTTCATTGTTACCCTTCAAAGAGCGGTGAAGGGAAACAAACGTATTGCACTTAGGGCCTTTTGAAAGTAAGCAATAATTACAAGGGTGAGTCTATGATAAGGACCAACGATAATAGGGCCTTCTCTGTCATATCTATGGAAAGTGTAATAAGACCATCCCGTTCAATCTTGGTATTATTATTACCGTGTCAGGCCTAGGGATGGTAATATTATGTCTATGGTTGCCATGCATTTTAAAGTGATGTCATGTTACGTAGGTAATATGGGCCCGGGCTTAAGGACTAAAAGGGGTTTGGTTGCTCTCGTTATCGTGTCATATCTGATGGGGCCAGCTCACTCCCTTATTCATAAATGTTTTACAAGTCTCATTTACTTAAGTTTTGGTTTCTCTCCTAACAAACGCAACTGTCAAAGTGACAGATAAGGACGAACCATTGTTAGTTAAATGAGGTCTGTAAGACCTATATGAGTAAGGTGGTAAATCTTTAATCTATTAAATAATAGAGTACCTACAACTAGGTGCTCTATTAGGTATCATCATCATCGTATATTTAAGAGCTAGGCTCTTGTCGGTGGAGCAATTTCCATGCCTGTCTGTCAGGTATTATATAGGTATTTTTTATTTAAATAATAAAACGCACACTAGAAACTAATTAAAAGCCAAAAAATTTAATTACTTATAATATAACAATGTCAAACTAAAACAAACAAAACTTAACAATAATTTAGATCCCAAACAAAAACATTTACTTATTTTAATTATTTTGCAATGGCCTGGTGCTTGATTCACTTATAATTATAAATAAAATCTAATCATAAATAAATGTATTCGTAGGTAGTAAACTCATTACAACATACCAATGTAGAAATAGCAAAATACATTTAAAACATATTGAATTAATGCCTCGACCGCCGCAGAATGTAAGTTATTTGGTTATGGAATTTGCATGTAGGTATAACTGGTCATATATTTTACATTACGACAGTAATATAAGTATACACATATCTGAAATATCTCGTTCCTTAACTAGGCCACTCAGCAAGCTTCGTGGCCTAAACGCGGTACTCGACTGAAAAGCTTAATTATGTCACTATTGTATACAATACTTTTTCTACGAGCAATAAGTAAGAATTGATTTTCTTTAATTCCATCTAAATTTTTCCCAATCAAACGTCAAACACTATTTTTCAAACCGGAAGTAATTGTATCATTTGTATCTGGGAAAATCAAAGCCTATTCGGTAGTACAGACACCACCGAAAAGAGATAGACATATGATTGTGTGTGTAGTAGAAAGAGATGGATAGAATAAACTCTGTTTAATCTTACTTCCAAGATGTCGTTGTAGTTGTGATTGGTCACAACGTAGAAGCAAGTTTAAGACCGTTCCTTGAAACGGACAAGCCACGCCCATCCGTTAGAGACACGTTTATGGCTCCCGTGCACGAAAGAAAGAGATGCAGCGCTCTTAAGGATCAGACTTTTTGACTAAACTACGATAAATAAGCGAATCCATAAGGTTTTGTCTAATTTTGTTTCCGTGACTTTTTAGATAAACCAAAATACCATATTTTTTACTTAGTTATATTGCTTAATCTCTTATAGTTTACGTAAGCTACAAAAATAAGGGTAAAAAGGACCCAACATCGGATTTTTTTTTCTATCGAGGCAACTTTCAGCAATCGTGTTTCGGCTTGTGCCATAAACAAGAGTATATAGTCTAATAATATATATTCTAAAATAAATTCAGTCCCTTTTCCCGTTTAGTTAATACAGCGTTTGAAAAACCCTTAAAAGCGGTATTACACATTGCAACCTGCAGGGCCCAATCTGTTGTGTACCCTGCCTCTTCCTACCTCTCCTTCAGCTCCCTACGGGCCCTACCTTCAATTACACCTTCCAACCTGACAGATTGGGCCCTGCAGGTTGCAATGTGTAATACCGCTTTATGTGGAAGTAAATTTGACAGATTAAGTACGTTCGGAAATTATAAAGTTGAGTCTGTCCGAAAAGAAAAGTGTCGTACAATGTATGAGCTCCCATATAAACCATGACACTTTTCTTTCCGGACAAACTACACATTTTACCGAGATGCGAATGAAATTCTCTTTTCAACATTATTTTAGTTTAGTGGCGGGTTGTTGTCTAACTAACAGAGTACGAAAAATGATATACATTTTTAAAACATGGAGACATGTGTGTGACCAGAGACTTTTAATTTCAATTTACTATGCTCTGTGCCAGTCTGTGATATGTTACTGTATTAACATTTGGGGAGGAGCAGGAAAAACAATTATGCTCAAATTAGAAAGATCACAAAGAGCGGTATTAAAAACTATGTTATTTAAAAACTTTCTTTACCCAACGACATCTCTATACAATGACGCCACTGTTTTAACAGTAAGGCAACTCTTTATTCAAAATTTACTTCTAAAACAACACAAGAACCAACCAGATTACTCGGAATCACGAAGAAGTGACATTGTATACGTGGTCCCTTATTGCACAACTAAATTTGCTAAGCGATTCGCAAATGTTCTAGGTCCAAGTATTTATAACAAAGTAAATAATAATTTTAATCTGCGGCCGCTTACTTCATAATATATCTGCAAATTGACGCTGGAAAAGTACATGAAATCACTGAACTATGAAAACACGGAACAATTAATTACTAAGTAAATGGCCAGGAACACACATACGCATACACACGAACACACACACATACACCACATATATACTTTAATTAATGTTATGAAGAGTTAATAGCAATATTAGTTATTATTAATTTCGTACTATAATTTTTCTTAAGTATTTTCATCGGGTAACTTTGCATATACTACTTGTTTACTCGTTATCTGCAATGACGCGCTGGGACAAAAGGTCGTAAGTTAATGCTAGTCTTTAGTGACGCACGCCCTTTTGCCTCGTCGCGAGTGAATTGGCTAAATAATGCTTATTACTTTTAACTTAACAACCCTACTTTTATTTGTGTTTAACTTTAACTTACCCACATAACATATCTAATGTGTTTTAATACTTATAAAATATTCATAGGTATATTTATAATTGTGCCGTGTGGTGCCGGCTTAGAATAGCACTACCCCATTGCATCCTGTGGGTGTCGTAAGAGGCGACTAAGGGAATATGACCGGAGGGCGGGCAGCAGCGCACTCCGTGTAATAAAGCCATCCTACTGCGATCGCCAACCCGCATGCCAAGCGTGGCGATTATGGCATTTCCCCCCCATGAATATTAAAAATAAGCCCAGGCCCCTAGTGCCCGGCAGTCCTGCGCTTCCTGGCTCCGGTAGCGGCCAGAGAAACAGGGCAAGGGGTGCTAAAAATCACCGGTACCTATCCGGCTACCATACCAAACAACAACTGGCCCTGGCAACATATAACACGCGTACACTGCGGACCGACGAAAAGATGTTGGAACTAGAGGAAGGATTGAGCAAGTTGCGATGGGACATAGTAGGGCTATCGGAAGTCCGAAGAGAGGGGGAGGACACGATAACTCTCAAATCCGGCAACTTGCTCTATTTCCGGGAGGGCGATCAACAGTCCCAAGGAGGTGTCGGGTTCCTCGTCCACAAGTCCCTCGTGAACAACGTGGTGAAGATCGAGAGTGTGTCGAGCAGGGTAGCGTACCTTATACTCAGAGTATCAAAAAGGTACTCGTTGAAGGTTATACAGGTTTACGCACCGACCTCGGCACACTCCGACGACGAGGTGGAGGCTATGTATGAGGACATATCTAGAGCCATGCATAGTTCCAAAACCTACTTCACCGTTGTGATGGGGGACTTCAACGCGAAACTGGGCAAGAGAGACGGTGACGAGCTGAAAGTGGGGCAATTTGGAATTGGGAAGCGGAATCATCGGGGACATTTGCTGGCCGGCTTCCTGGAGAAGGAGGGACTCTTTATGATGAACTCCTTCTTCAGGAAACGTGAGCACAGGAAATGGACCTGGATGAGCCCCGACGGTGCAACAAAAAATGAGATTGACTTCATCATGTCGACGAAGAAGCATATATTCAATGATGTATCTGTGATCAACACAGTCAAAACTGGGAGTGATCACCGATTGGTAAGAGGCACATTGAATATATGTATCAAGCTAGAGCGCTCTCGACTGGTGAAGTCTACGCTCCGTCCAGCACCTACCGAATACCAAAATCCCGAGAGCTTTCAGCTGGAACTTCAAAACCGTTTCGATTGCCTAGGCGGCGATGTGGACGAATATAACGACGGGTTCGTAGAAGCTGTCCATTTCACTGGGTCCAAGTTCTTTAGAACGAAACGCACCAGTAGGACTAAGAGGCTCTCTAACTCTACTCAGAATCTCATGAAGGAGAGGAACGAAATGGTTCTAAAATCTTCAGTTGATGCGATACAACTCCGGCAGCTTAATAGACGGATCTCCAAGTCCATTACCTGCGATCTTCGCTTATTTAATACGAACCGTATTCACGAAGCTATCGAGCGGAACACGGGCTGTAAAGTATTTTCAAGAGATCTGTCTATTGGGCAAAGCCAGCTCGCTAAATTACGGACTGAAGATGGTAGAATGGTTTCATCTAAACCCGAGCTACTGAGAGAGATAGAGCGCTTTTATGGGCAGTTATATAGATCAACTCGTGGACCCGAAGTTAGCCTGGCGAATGACCATAGAGCTAGGCTTACCCGACACTATACCGATGACATCCCGGACATCAGCTTGTACGAGATCAGAATGGCCCTGAAGCAGCTCAAAAATAACAAGGCGCCAGGTGAAGATGGAATTACAGCCGAACTCCTGAAGGCGGGTGGAAAACCGGTCCTTATGGCCCTTCAGAAGCTGTTTAATTCCGTCTTACTTGAAGGGAGAACGCCAAAGGCATGGAACAGAGGGGTGGTGGTGCTGTTCTTCAAAAAAGGTGATAGCACCTTGCTGAAGAACTACCGACCCATCACACTTCTGAGCCATGTCTATAAGCTGTTTTCTAGAGTCATTACAAATCGACTCTCGTACAGGTTAGACGGCTTCCAGCCTCCCGAACAAGCCGGTTTCCGAAGAGGGTTCAGTACCGTAGACCACATTCATACGCTGCGTCAGGTTATACAGAAGACTGAGGAGTATAACCTGCCCCTCTGTTTAGCGTTTGTGGACTACGAGAAAGCCTTCGATTCGATCGAGACTTGGGCTGTACTACAGGCTCTCCAGAGGTGCCAAGTGGACTACCGTTATATCGAGGTAATGAAGTGTTTGTACGAGAACGCCTCTATGTCAGTCCGACTCCAGGACCAGAACTCGAGATCCATACCGCTGCAGCGGGGAGTCAGGCAAGGAGATGTAATTTCTCCAAAACTGTTCACCGCTGCCCTGGAGGACATTTTCAAGGGTTTGGACTGGGGAAGGCTTGGCATCAACATCAACGGCGAGTACATCACTCATCTTCGATTTGCCGACGATATCGTAGTCCTGGCTGAGACCATGGAGGACTTAAGTACGATGCTCGACGACCTCAGTAAAGGCTCTGAGAGGGTTGGTCTAAGGATGAACATGGATAAGACGAAAGTCATGTCTAACGCCCATGTAGTACCAACCCCTATTACAGTCGGAGACTTTACGCTCGAAGTTGTAGACGATTATGTATACCTCGGACAGACCGTCCAGCTAGGTAGGTCCAACTTCGAGAAAGAGGTCAATCGTCGAATCCGTCTCGGTTGGGCAGCGTTTGGGAAGCTGAAACATATCTTTTCGTCCAATATTCCGCAGTGTCTCAAGACGAAAGTCTTTGACCAGTGTGTGTTGCCAGTGATGACCTATGGCTCTGAAACGTGGTCGCTCACAATGGGCCTCATTAAAAAGCTTAAAGTCACCCAAAGAGCAATGGAGAGGGCTATGTTAGGAGTTTCTTTGCGTGACCGTATCAGAAACGATACTATCCGTAGCAGAACCAAAGTAACCGACATAGCCCGTCGGATCGCTAAACTTAAGTGGCAATGGGCAGGGCACATTGCACGGAGAACCGATGGCCGTTGGGGCACTAAGGTTCTCGAATGGCGACCATACACCGGAAGGCGAAGAGCTGGTAGGCCCCCTACAAGGTGGACTGATGACCTGGTGAAGGTCGCTGGAGTCCGCTGGATGCGGGTGGCACAGGACCGGTCATTGTGGCGTTCAGTGGGGGAGGCCTATGTCCAGCAGTGGACGTTTTTCGGCTGAAATGATGATGATGATGATTTATAATGTAAATAACGGCAAGGGGAATCCTGGACCACCGTGATACAGTTTTAACTAGTACGGGGAACAGAGGACGCTTACTCAATGTTACATTGTAGCTAATTTATAACTATGTACTTAAATAGGTATTTGTAAGCAGCACGAGCAAAATTATGTTGAATAAAGTATTTTGTATTTTTTGTATTTGTATTGTATTTTGTTTAAAAAATCTATTTAATGATTCCGGAAGTGCCATAGACTATCCAACATTTAAATGTGTAAGGTTTAAGTCTGGTCTATGAAGTCCTAATACACAGATTAAAATCGACGAGTAGAAAAAAATTGATAATGATACGTCTTATAGTTTCCGAGTAAAATGGCTGTGACATACGGACGGACAGACAGACAGACGGACATGACAAATCTATAAGGGTTCCGTTTTTTGCCATTTGGCTACGGAACCCTAAAAACGAGAATTGATTGAGTTCTGACCTTTCCGACTGATTTATTCGTAGGTATAATAATTTAAATACATACACATTTTATTTTGAATCGTATTGAAAAGTGTTTGAATACATACAAAAACGTTATCCAATATTTTATAAACAGATTTAGTAAAGTACCTATCTCTAAAATAACGATATTTCATAGAAACAATTAAGTATTTTGCTTTTTTGGGACAGACGGACATGACAAATCTATAAGGGTTCCGTTTTTTGCCATTTGGCTACGGAACCCTAAAAACGAGAATTGATTGAGTTCTGACCTTCCGACTGATTTATTCGTATAATAATTTAAATACTTACACATTTTATTTTGAATCGTATCGAAAAGTGTTTGAATACATACAAAAACGTTATCCAATATTTTATAAACACATTAAGTAAAGTATCTCTAAAATAACGATATTTCATAGAAATAATTACAATAGGTAATAGGTATTAGGTAGAGAATGCCTTTAGGCATTAAGTCCGCCATTTGTACATTTTTTTTTGTTATTTGCAATAAAGTTTAAATAAATAAATAATTAAGTATTTTGCTTTTTTGGGTTGTTAGATTCAGCACCAAAATGGACGTACGCATTCCAGCACATCAAGGTTGTTTTTCCAGAATAGAATGCAATCTCCACCAAATAAACTCCGTATATTCTAACCAGAACAAATTTAAATGCTTTGTCTATGCTTGCGATGTCCACATCCCGTATGGGATACGTTCCTTTCTTGAGAGAGCAGGTTTTTCCAAGCGGAATATTGAATGCTTCGATCAGAGCCTTACCAACAAAAGTGTGGCATCTTAGATTTTCCATTTTGAAAATCCACTTAGTTTTGCTAAGTTGGCTTTTTCCTTCCTGCTTCACCATGCCGCAGCGGAAGCTCGAAGTATAGTTTCCGAGAAAAGTATCTTCCTTCATTCTCATATTTCCTCGTATTAGAGTTTTACCTGTGCTTTTGTCCTCAAATGTTTCCAAATCCACTTCATACGGAATATACAATGCATATGGTGGTTTGGGATCCGAACATCGGGTAAGATTAACTAAAGTAAGCAAATACGCTGAAGATATTCTGAAGTTACTAAGGACTATGAAATATAGGAAGAGCATATTGATAGTTTTGCGGCAATTTATAAATAACAAATGCGATACTAAGCCGATTGTATCAGGGAGTTTACGTTTTTTAGTTAATGGTAATGGCAGCCTAGCTTAATGTAAAATAAATTGCTGGTTCATTATTTGAGTAATATAGGTAGTTACGTTTATTATAATAGTAAATTGGCGCATATTACACGAAATCATTGAGAAAACAATGTAATACTATTTACATTACAGCAGAGGCTGGAAAAATGAGGTTTTCCGGAGAAGTAGGTATAGACAGCCGAGCGAAGCGAGGCCGGATAGGGATACGAGATCGGGAATCCGTTTTCACGGCAAGGTATGTATAGTGCTTTTCTCAAACAGTCAATGAAATAAAAACGAAAAATTTGGAATTTTGAGTAAATAACAAAGTCAACAAATACGTAGTTAAACATTTTTCGAGCTAAACAACACAATTTGCATTGAAATCTGGAAATCACGTAAAATAAAACATTCAACTTAGCAGGCAAATTATCTATGCAAATTGTTGAGCATCCATTTACCAGGGTAAATGAAAAGTCTAGCTAGAAAAGTCGAAAGAAGAAATTTTGACTTTGGAAGTTTGTTAAGACTATTCAGGTGACTCACATACTAAAAGTCCCCAGCCCTCGGAGGTGAGCCCAAGGAGGGAGAGGAAAAGAAGGTCCCGTATTTGTCTTTTGCTTACATCTTGAAAACCATGCGTCATAGACAATTTGTTGTAGCACATAATTAAAGCATATAAAATTCTCTACAACTTTCATGAATTCACTTTTTATCTAACACTAATAGTTGTTCAGATACGAACTTACAAAAACGGACTATTTTAAAAAGTGGGGGGTATACTCTAAGATTCTTGTCATACTATATAAGTGGTAAAAGTTAATCTGGATATGAAGCCACCCTAGAAATCTACTTTCGCAAGATGATATATAGTTACATACCTCTAATTTCTATGCAGCCGTCTTTAATTTTGACCGTCTCTCCGTCCGCCGGGTCACATATCGCGGACGTGACCGGCAGGCTGTACACGGGCGGCGCAGTAGAGAAGTCTGCGGTCTCCCAAGTCTTGGAAGGGTTGAATGAGCGATAGTCTTGCTTATGCCAGTGGGATGAGCTCTCGTCTTCGCCTATTGTGATTGATTCTGTTGGGGAAAAAGATTATACTTAAAAACAAATGCCGACACCAAGTTACTCTACGACCTGAAGACCTGAACGGACCAATAGCTAACAACTGATTTTTGTGACTAAGTAGTTGAGTCACATCCATGAAATTCATGAAGCCTTGTGAAAGTTAGGTGTCGCTCCGTTGGTTAATTGAGGAATACCAATAAAAAAACGTCACACGCAGATAAAAATACCTGACCATTGACTTCACTGTTTAATACTTATTTATACGTCATTTAACAAATTCACAATGTTTTATGCTACGTGTTTGTTTGATAATTATATAAACAAGCGACTTGACACTGCGCACCGCAGGCGCGCCGGGCACGACTAACCGCAGCGGGTACCCGTGATCCGGCGGTAGCACGGAGCAGTTCATGTGTGTAGCCAGCAGTATACGTGAGCTGGGGTCTATAGCCACGTTGAGAGAGAATATATCTGCTGAAGTTGTGTGGATATGTGTACTATACTAACCGAGCCACTTGACGCTGCGCACCGCGGGCGCGCCGGGCAAGACTGCCCGCAGCGGGTACCCGTGATCCGGCGGTAGCACGGATCAGTTCATGTGTGTAGCCAGCAGTATACGTGAGCTGGGGTCTATAGCCACGTTGAGAGAGAATATATCTGCTGAAGTTGTGTGGATTTGTGTACTATACTAACCGAGCCACTTGACGCTGCGCACCGCGGGCGCGCCGGGCACGACTACCCGCAGCGGGTACCCGTGATCCGGCGGTAGCACGGAGCCGTTCATGTGTGTAGCGAGCAGTATACGTGAGCTGGGGTCTATAGCCACGTTGAGAGAGAATATATCTGCTGAAGTTGTGTGGATTTGTGTACTATACTAACCGAGCCACTTGACGCTGCGCACCGCGGGCGCGCCGGGCACGACTACCCGCAGCGGGTACCCGTGATCCGGCGGTAGCACGGAGCCGTTCATGTGTGTAGCGAGCAGTATGCGCGAGCTGGGGTCCACTGCCATGTGGAGAGGTATGGATGTGCTGAAGTTGTGGCCGGTCGCATCGATGTCCGAGCCTGTGAACTGTGGGTGATTTAGTTTTGACGTGGTGGAGAATGGTTATATGGAATTAGTAATATCAATTTAATTAAATCTCGAGATAGAGCGCCCTGTCTAAGATCTTTCTACACTTACTATGATATGCTTCCATGTCCACACCGTATTTTTTGAGCACGTCCCACAGGTATACGCCGCTTCATACTGCGTTACTAATGGCGCCGCCCGGCATCGCCAATGGCGCCCTTCCTACGATCTGTTTACACTTACTATGATATGCTTCCCTTGCGTATCCTCCATGTCTACTCCACAATATTTAAGTACGTTCCTTAAGTAAACGCCGCTCCATACTGCGTTACTAATGGCACCGCCCTGCATTGCCAATGGCGCCATCTAAAATCTTTCTACACTTACTATGATATGCTTCCCCTGCGTGTCCTCCATGTCCACTCCACACTGTTTAAGCACGTCCCTGAGATACACGCCGCTCCATACAGCGTTGCTGATGGCGCCGCCCTGCCAACTCAGACCTTTCACTGGTTTCACCTGCTTTATCCAGACCATAACGAGATTAGGTATTGATAAAAAGGTTTATTATGAGATTTATGAGTAAACAAAAGCAGGCATTTATTATGCGATCTGTAGCGTGCATTCGGAAAAGCCGATAATTCCTGCAGTTTCCAGCTATGTATACTCCGCAAAAATGCCTGTTATGTTGGGAGATTTTTTATAAAAAGCTTATGATATGCCGCTGTGGGATTGTGGAGTTATAACATAACATGCGCGCGTTATTAGTGTTGTAATTTTGTTTATCTGTAGGTACAGTCACCATCAAATATATCGGAACGGCCAATGTGACCACAAGTTATATATTTGAACAATGCCTCTACTGTCAAGGCGATAAAGTGCGTGTTTAGATATTTTTGAGTACCTTGGCCGCTCCGATATATCTGATGGTGACTGTACTTAATCTCGAAACTGGAATTCAAGGCCAAAAAATCTACGACAGATACGTCACTGTCATAACCATCATTGTCGCTTATGTCACTGTCAAGTAAACTTTTCAGGTTTCAACCTTTTTATAATATGCTGCTTTATATTGGCCAGCATTATCATATTATTTATTCTGTGACATTATCTAAAGAGTGGAGCGTAAGCGAAGTGAAGTACTTACAGACATACGGATACAACGGAACTGTCAGCTGGCTACCTAGACGTCTCTGCATTTCGATAGATTTTTGATTTTAAATAATTGTTCCACGATAACTTTATAAAATTTCTTGGGGATGCAGCATAGATAAATAATATAATTTGAGTGTTCAAATATGACCAGATTGATCAAGGCGTTATGGAGCTTAGAAGGCGCGAAACAATCATCATAAAGTGTCTTGTTATATTGGTCCACTCGTTTGCATGTAAATCACGAGTTCTCGGTTCGAAGCGGGCTACTAGTTAAAATAAGGTTTTTGTAAAAAAAAAGGTAGGTATGAACTTTTGTCGCAGACTGTACTCTACTTTCAACAGTAAACTAACACGGAGACGATTCTAACGAACATATTAAACACGATAAGGTTTCGTTTTTGACTTGATGTAGTTCTTAACTTAGTCGTAAATTCTTGTACCAAATGTTATGAATACCCGAAGTAATACAAGTGCAATACCAGCTTTGCAACCAAAAATCACGGATGTTTGACTTTTTATTAGGGCGTCTTTAATTTATGTAAAATAAGTAAATACAATTACTTCTTTAAATTATAGGATTGAAATTACCAACAAATAAATTATCTTAGCGTGTGTTTAATAAAAAAGGGAATATACCATTGTACAAACATTTTACTCCACTGGCAACATTGTAGTAACTTTTTTGGCCTTGAATTACAGTTTCGAGATTAATTGTGTGTCTTTAGGTGAAAATTATAATAAAATAAATAAAGAAAAAGCACTCAAAATTAGTACAACTACAAACTAAAACAAACAAAAATGCCAGCAACATATATAAAATATCTTCGTTACTCGCGATTACTTTTATACACTATCATAGTCAATAGATATTATTTATTAGTATAATACACAAATGCGACTGCTTACATAAAGCCAGTTTTGTGATAGACCTGGAACAAAACATGCGTAAAAGCAACCATTTCAATTTACAGTAATATCCCTTAACCACAATATAAAATAAATAATAATATGTGGACGAGTTTAGTGAAAGGGCCCACTGTGTAGATTTTACATTTCATTTATTACACTTCAATCTATCACTAAAGACTGTGCACGTTGAAATCCGGCCACGCATGGCATGGTACATCTCCCTTTCGGATACACATTTTCAAGCAGTTCTTTTTTATAAATAATCTCTAATCATAGTAATATATAATAAAAATTGAATCATATTACAATTGTATGGGCTTGTCTCAGTTTTTACTGAAGGTATTTCATCATACTTTAATGTTTTGTCCAGCGTTTTTTGATAATCTTCACTCGCTTCCTGCTACAATACCACAATTGTATTTATATTTTCACAACCGGTTTTATGGTCAATAGAATGTCATCTTACAAAAAAAAAATGTTTTGAAACTCTATTCTACTTGAGGTAGTCAGGAAAACTTTCTACTCCAAGCACTGAAAGTAATTTTTATATGGCAGCCATTTTTTTGTCAAAAAGTCAAACTCACCAAAGTTAGAACACCACCGAACTATTTCAATCTAAATACACTTAGAAAAATGTTAGCTATGGTTAAAAGAGAATTTAATAAGGTATCATTTGATTCATCTTATTTATAATAAAAAAACTATTTTTAACAGGAAAATTTGGTAAACACTGTCAGAACACTGTGGACAAAAAAATATAGGCACTGTGGAATATATAGTGATCAAACTCATAGACAACGTAACGTTTATATTATGTTTTAAACTTTATTATGTAGCTTGATAACCCCAAATTATTAATTAGAAGTGTTGGTTGAACATGCACATTCAATAAAAAGATGTATCACACCATGCGCGGCCGGATTTCAACGTGCACAGTCTTTAATAGGCAGGTAGCGTATATTGTGCAGCTTTGTACTACGAGTACTTATTGACAAAGTGGGACCATATCAAATATGACTCAACTCCCAACAAAAATGTTCTCATATAATTTAAAAAACTTGCATCCCGGAACTTCATGCTCTTTAATAAATGTCACTCGTACAGTCCCGGACTTTAATTGTTGAGCTACGGTACAAGCTATTTTGTCTTGTTACTTCTCACTTATTTAATAAAATGCGCAATGTAAAAACAATTACAGACCGTGACCCTACCCTAGTGCCAATATGTAGTGTATTTAGAGTCATATGGGCAGACATTAACATTTCCATTGAACATGGCGTCACGTGAAAAGCCTTAGCGTACACATGGATTTTTACAATCAACATGCCACGTTACAAAGGTCACCTTGTAGAGTTGAGAAAAACGTACAGGGTGTTTTTTCAATACTTAGCCAGCCACGAGATGATTCATTAGACCATATTGCACAACTTTTACTACGGGACCAATTCCGAAATCGCAAAATTTTCTTTGGCTGTTTCATACATTTCAGCCGATGGGATTTCGGGGTTGTTCAGTAACCCCGTTCAATATGGCTAAAAGTTGAAAAACACCACAGTCGACTATAAAAAGATGTATCCACTTTTCGACCTTATTACAACGCGATAAGGTGAAAAATTGGAAACATTTCTTCGTAGTCGACTGCACCTATACAGAAAGCAGAATGGCTCAAAAATCAACTTGAAATAGACAGAAACCTTATTCATTTCGCTCCTCCTATTTCCCGCGCACATGAGCGCCGCCCGCACTGTCGCCTGCCTGAATTTGGATAGGTCTCGTAGCGTGAACGTCACGGAGTCGTCTCGCCCTGCGATGTGTATCCGTAGCGTGTGAGTGTCGGCTTCCACTTCGGGCACAGGCATGTGTTGTCGGACGTAGAATAGTTCGCTGGAATCGAAGAAATAAAAGAGTTACAGTCAGATCGATTTTCTTCGGGTTTCTTCACCCGTCAGAATGGTCTCGGAGACCTGAGGTACAATATACAAAACCAGTCATACTTGGGCGTATCGAAGTGTTCCACCTGCAGCTTAATGGGTTTCTCCGCATTCATGAGTCTCTGACAAGCTCCATCATTCGTCAGTGTGGTCTCAGAGACTTGATGTACAATATACAGCAACTAGACATACTTGGGCGTATTGGAACGTGCAGCTTAATGGGTATCTCCGCGTTGAACGGCTTGTCTGTCTTGATGACGAGTCTGCGATCTCTAACATCCTCTTTCACATATCGTTAATGTGGTCTCGGAGACCTGAGATACAATATAAACCGCAACTAGTCATACTTGGGCGTGTCGAAGTGTTCCACCTGCAGCTTCATGGGTATCTCCGCGTTGAAAGGCTTGGCTGTCTTGATGACGAGTCTGCGGTCTCTGACGGGCTCCTTTACCCACATCTCGTCGTCTGAGTGGTCCACAACATCTTCGTCTCGGAGATTACCTAGGAAACACAATATGTTTTTATTTTTTTCTGAGAACTCGCGATTTACGTGTAAATGAGTTGACCAATATTACAAGACCTTAGTGAAGAAACCAAATAGTGTCCTATTTGGTTTTTAAAGTCACCTATAGTTAGTGTTAGCTTAAAGTGATCATTGCTTACCTATCCTATACGACTCGAGAAGCGTGTATATCTCCTGAGTCTTATGCATCCCGTAAACGTTCCAAAACGGTTCTATACTAAGCCCGGCTGCGTTGAGGATCTGCTCCCCGCCCGGGTGGGAGGGGAGGAATGATGTGACGTCATATACGCCATGTTTGTACGTCACCCAAAAGCTGTCACTGAAAAATATTGTAACGTTAGATTTCGTTAAGGTTACTGCAAAAGATTTATTGATAATAATACTTGCGACCCATCTCTACTTATCTATATCCCCAAGCAAGCCTATCAAAGGACCGGGTTGTATAAGGGGCTTATCACACTTGAACGATTTCTATACAAAACTAGTACGCGTTGAACTCGCGGCGTATTCGCTCCCATTTAAAACTAGCTCGGAAATCGCAAGTGTGATAATGCTCTTAGGTCCATGAATCCCAAAGACACTAACGTGGTATCATGCTTGCTGACTTCCTCAGCACTGTATACCGGCAAGCCTGGTTTCTTCGCCCCCGCCTCAATGACTTCTCCATCTTTGTTCTCACCGCCGTCATTGTTTGTTTTGTTATCTTGTGATTTAATACTGAAATCATCTGAAACAGAATGTGGATTTTGAGATAATTTTCATGATATGATAGAGCAATAGCATGATTATGCGATGTGTACTCGGTAGGTTTTATTTTCGGTGCTCCACTTACAGATGTCTCTACTTAAACAGTCAAAAGTCCAAACTCGGATTTTGCCAACGAGCTATATACTCGTACATAGCGCATCAGAAACACTTACGTTGCGTTCCAGAACTCAAAACGTTGATGTAACTCAGAAGGCAGCTAAGTTAAAGTGGGACTGGGCTGGTCATGTCTGTCGCATGCAGAATGAGTTGTGGGCTAATGTAACTGAGTGACAATCTGACAACTCAAATCGCGGATATAGTATACTCCGCCAGGGAAGGCGAGACGAGCCTGAGGAAAAGCATGGCCAGAGACTGTTCACGATATGGATTAATGTAAAAAGTAGGGGGACGCCCTTGGTCAGGAGTGGGGCACTATAGACTCACAATAATATAATTCTGCGGTATTCAGATGTATCCTTTGTGAGATATGAGAGAAGTGGTAGTACCATAAATTGTTGAACCTTTGAAATTGGCAACGCTTCACGGTTATGAGGACAATAGCATTGTTTTCTGTAAGTGGATTTGCCAATAGAAAACCTACCGTGCATTTCCGCTGATACGATAATGGGATGATGGGAAAGATTGACGGGCTAACATAGAACATAGTGTAAATGTTGAGGTCTTTGAAAACCAAGTTTATTGTAAAAGCCAACTAGATGTTAACCCTTTGAACGCTAAAGCCGTCATATAACGCGCACGGAAAGTCGTGCCGTCAGCGGCAGAATCAGAGTCAGAATCAGAATCAGAATCAGAATATCATTTATTTGCCTACTTTGTGTATACATTAATGTCCCTATGGTCGGTGGGCCGTGTAGGGGTGAGTCAGCTAACTTATGTCCTAATGGATCTGTGTTTGCTGTGTTCTATTTATTCGCAATAAATTTATACAAGGATATTACGGGTTTTGTTGATTTTATGAGCTTACACACTATCTTATTCTAAGGGGACGCGGCGCTTTCGTTTTATCGAGAGGCCACCGCTTATGTACCTTTTTATTAGGGTCATATAATATTTCACCTATTCTGTAATTAACCCTGAGGGGGTTAAATTCGCCGTGCGCCATGTAGGCGTCGCCGGGGGTTTCGAGGTCTTCTATTTGTAGTCTTGCTATATTTTCCAGCATCTTAGTGTTGAGGTCCTCGGCACGTAGGTGCCAGGCTTCGATGTCTGCCATCTCCCATATCGCTTCTGTGGGTGTCCTTCTTGGTAATTGTGCTGCACTTTTCAGTGCCATTCTGTATTGTCGTTCAATTTTGCACAGGTTCGTTGCGCTATACCTCGAAAGTAGTTGCACCACTCCGTAGTCCAGCAGTGGTAGAATGCAGGTCTGTATAATGGCCAATTTCGTTTCCAGCTCCGTCTTCGCATAATATCCTATTATAGGGCCGAGGGCTCCTCTGACTTGTTTTAGTTTTTTGACGACTTTCTCGGTGTGTTGGTTCATCTTCATGTGTTTGTCAAAAAATTTTATTGTCTATTATTCTCTACTATATAATATAATTATTGTGCATGACAACACTCGTTCTCTTCTTGTCTATGGCTTAGCGCCCACCGCTCGCCTTATAACTTGTGTCGTAATTTTATTCTATATTTAATAATTTTACGCTTTTACAAGCTTTATATTATGATTATTATGTTACCACAAAAGCCTAATGAGTGTTAATTAAATAAAACTCAATCAGTACAGTCGCCAGCTTTTATTTGAAGATCTCTCCAACCACGCGGTAACCCGCTGCCAGTTTGTCTAACAATATCACGTCCAAATTATAACCGGTATTTGCCTTGCGCGCTCGCGCGTGCTGGCGCTGAGGGCACGATTTTTCTGTCCGATGCGTGCCGTTCAAAAGGTTAAGTCGCAAATCGCACATATTCTTCCTATTTTCTGATCAGAACAAATACTGGTAATAGAATAGCACGCAATTCAATTTGTAGATTAGGATATGCAGAGCATGAAGCGTTAACGCGTCGCCGATCGGCCCGTTAGTCGGCGCTTCTTGAGCGGCCACTTAATCTGCACCCTAACTATATTACAATAAGTACTAATCTTCCTTATATTAGTGTCTTATTGATTAGGTTGAAGCGAAAATGACGTATATCGCTCAAATCATTCAATAAGAAAACTATTGAGATAATTACAACCGTAAATAAAATATTTATGTGATATAGTAAACATGTTGCAATAATAACAGCATATTGATTAGATAACAACACAAAGGGATCATCCATTAATTACGTCACACCAATTTCATGATTTTTTGACCCCTCCCGCCCCCCTTGTCACACTTCGTCACAATTAACTGCACCCTCCCCCCTTAGTGTGACGTCACATTTAGATTTTTAGTTTAGGAAGGCGTTGTAAAATGAGCCCTATCGCCTTTGTAATACATTCGCTATTTCGAAAACAATAAATCGTTAAACTCGGTCAGAAAAATAGTATCAAATTTATAGGGAACTAAAGTATTCAAACAAATCCGAGTAAGTATGCAGAAAATTAGTTTAGTACAATATTTGTTAACAATTGAAATTAATTTTTTAAAACTTAGATTGTAAAAAAATTGTATGTGAGGATTGTGAGGTCACAAACACGGAACTCCTCCCTCCCCCCTGTCACGATATGTCACATTTTGTGGACCCCCTACCCCCCCTTTGAGGTGTGATGTAATTAATGGATGATCCCAAATGTATTATGTTACTTATTATCTAAGGCAGTGTATTGCGTACAACCTAAAAAGGACTGCATTATTGAGAGAAGAGTGATTATCATCAATATTTCAAGTCATCATTTCTTTGTAGGTAGTGTTATATTAATGAAATGTTATATCAATCTCTATTATACATAGTGTATATAATATAAATATAACAAAATAATGCAATTAAGAAACACAAAAACAAACATATTTATTACATTTTTGTGTTTCTGATCTGTGTATGTAATTGTTTGTACCCATAGCAGTAGCGGCGCGTCATAAATATTGTTAGGGAAGCCGGAGTTCATTTGGCTTTACTTTTCTACATGAGCCGTAGATAAAGTCCTCAAGTCACTGCAAATTAGGCAAGCCGGTGGGAATCGAGTTCTATAGACACTCCGCCATTGACCCATAGTGTTTTTATGTGATATTTTGGGAATAACTGTGTTTTTACCATGAAATAGGACCTAATCCAGATTTTATTACTTAGCTTAGGACATCTTCAAACTAAGAAGGTACTTTAGTAGGCAAATCTAGACAGTGACGCCTCAAATTTCACCCATGGAAAGGAAATAAAAGCCATAGAATCCAGCCCATACAACATAATTGGGAATGCCAAACTCTTAGCCATCACCCATCAGTTTTAAGATCCTGACTTGTATGTTTGGGTTTCAGTAAGATTTAGAAGTTACTTATTTTTTATTAGGTAGGACTGTATCAGGGGAAGATCAGATAATTAATTATCTACAAATATAAGGACATAATCAGATATGGCTGGTATGTGTAAAATTTTGCCATTTAACCAATAATCACAAAAATGACATCTTTAACTTACCGGCTAGTGCTTTTCCAACAAGAACAGATCCGAATAATGCTATTGCAACTTTTTTTCGAAACCCTCGCCTCTCTTGACCATGACTGTGGTATTTTCCACACTGCAGTAGTATTGGAGCATAATTCACTAGCTTATTTTGTTGTACTAATCTAAAACAAAACAGACACAAGTTTATGTTAATATTTTTTTTAATACATGGATGATTTTGTTAATCAAGAACAATATTAGTCTTATTTAGCTAAGCATTTCAAATAAAAAAAAAAGATATGAGTGTAAAAACCAAGATATTGAGTATGAACTCTAAAACATAAACAGGTTATTTGACTTCAATGCATATACAAATCAGTTTCTTAAACACTTTTCCTGTAGCTATACATTCTCTGACAGTACCTAACAACAACAAAAATTGTAATAAGTATAATATTAAGCATCGTTATCGATAAGTTCAAACCGGTAAAGGTCTTATTTAATTTATTCCGCGAAACCTTGCGCGAAAATATGAACTACTTACCGAAACACAACTGTTTTCAGAGCCATGCTGACGACATGTATTACATCATTGAACTACACACCCGCTGCAGTCTTATCTTAACGAGTTTTAACTGTATTTATCGTGGAATTCGTCACAAACATCTGTATTTTCGAGTAATTTTCTCTGCATTCCTTTCCTTGACCTTGATTTGATAGCGAATTTGACAGTGACAGCGCAGAGGCGTCTTTCTATATTTAAAACATATTCCCTCGATGTGCCTTCTTTCTTATGGTGTCTACTCACGTCTAGACTTGGAGTCAACATGACGCAACGACATTTCAAGGTCAAATCCCATCAACTTGACGTTTTATTTCACGCACTTTTCAACCATTACTAAAAGTTTGGTAGCTTTGTAATTTCTTGAGCCCAATCTGTCGTATACCCTGCCTTTTCCTATCCTTCCTCAACTCCCTATATGCCCCATATTTTATTACAAGTTACTCTGTCTTACATATCGGGCCCGATAAATTGAAAAGTATAATACCGTTTTAAGGGGCATGTAGCCATACGATAATAATAATAATAAGGGGCACATTAGAGCGGATTTAGCTATAGTCTGTCTGGCCAATAAGTGCAGTGCAGTAACAGTGGGAGTAATAAGCTATACTCATATATACCTATTTCTGAAATCTGGGGGTCATTAACATTATTCCAAGAAAATCTTAATAGCGGGATGCACACTAAACAAAAATGGCGATACCTACACAAATAATATGGGGTCATTATTGCGAGACAGGATGGAACAGCAATATCAAAATCTAACGTGCGATTAATAAATTAAACATTAATGTATTTAAGAGGGCGTCGTCCAAAATCAGCAAAACAGCAATCGCCGTTCATTGAGTTAATATTACTACGTATAGAGAAGCTATACCAAAGAAAAAACGTGTCGCGACTTGATGACAACTAGCGCGGAGGAGCGGGGCGCGGGGCGTTAAACAGTCCATTCATCTCGCAACCAAAACGTCGTAAGCGCCGTGAAATTCGCGGCGTTTACGACGTTTCGTATTGCAATACGCTCAATACGCTGTTCTTATAGATTTTTCGCTGCAGAAGCGACAGCTTTTTTACCTACGAACTTCATTCGATTGAATCCATATTCTATTTCAAAATGTGTTACAAATATTGAGCATAACATAATGATGATGGTAATGATCGGCGGGATGGTTTTACATGGGTACAATATTATCTGTTTATTATAGCACGTAATTATATATGAATGTTTATAGTATTGCATATTTATGTACATGTATTAATAATCGTTAATGTGATTTGTTTTTTTACGTCATCTCTGCTCTTATAATCCTGCACCAATCAATAGTTTCTGTTAGGTCCAATGGTTGACTAGTAGAGAATGCCTTAAGGAATTAAGTCCGCCATTTGTAATTTCTTGTATTGTGTAATAAAGAATAAATAAATAAATAATATCAAACAAAAATTGTACGGGTCTAAAGCAAATTAAATCCGTGAATGACAAGTGTAACCTGTGTCGAAACATCGAAGTTCCAGGTAAATTTAATTTAATTCGCGTTTTTTCTATATATTACAACAAATAAACGATTTCCAGTCTCTTTCTATGGGAATATAAATAAAACGTAAGTAGGTACCTACGTGTCCAATCTGTGAGGGTTACATTTCATAATCTATGATTTTCAAACAAAATGTCGGCATGTAGAAGAAAATAATCTGTAAAATAGTTTGGATTGGATTTAGTCAATATTTTGTCTATTTACCGATGATATATTATTCCACTATCTTTTTTCTTCTCAGTGGATTGAGTTTTACTAGTTTTCAACACGCAGGACGGCATTATTGCATTGTCATCTGTCACTGTCAGCGCACGTGCTAATGCTAAGAGCGCCGGCTAGTGACTAAACGTGTTGTTGCCGCGCGGCAACAACGCATGGCGCAAAAACCTTGTTCGCTGCGTCGGTTCTATACGTAGTAATAATAGTTCAATGTCGCCGTTTAGGTTCCTGAGTTCACAATTCTTTACAGAAATCTACATAATTTATATCATTGTTATAACAAAGAATGTGTCTACAATTTAAAGTAATTAGTACTCGATTATCATTTGTAGTTTCCTCAATACAATGAAGTAAAGTTGTACAAAAACTGAAAAATACGCTTGTGCGGTTTAGGAAAAACATGAATTAAAAATGCATATTCTTATTAAATAGTAATGATATTTTGAAAGCCAGATAAATGGACTAGAGAATAAAGTGTTATTCATATTTTTCCTTATAAATGCAACGAATAAATTCAATCATAAACATAAACTTTCGTGAAATTCCCATACATTCGCCACATCAGTCAAATAATGTTTTTGACTCAGATGGCCGGTGGGCCTCATTGGAAGCACACGTGTCGTCAAATTTCGTCCTGTGACATTTCATTTTGACAATTATTCTGACAGAAAATCATATATGTACACGAAAAGGGATACCAGTAGCCAGAATGTATTCCAAATGAATAGGGAAAACAAATAGAGACCGTGTGTCATATTAAATTATATTTTTTGATGTTTACATGTCGTAATATTAGAAAAATACAACTAACGATTGAATAAAATAAACTTTTCTACCGAATCCTCATAATTCGTTTTGTCGCAAGCTATTTAATGCGAAAAGAGTTTTAGGATTACCTTTTATTTACTGGAGTTTATGTTTATTATGCTGGTCATAATATTACGACATTAAAAAATGTAAGAATGTCAATAAACTTGATTGTCAATTTTCTTATGACACAAATTTTGTGTTTTTTATTAACAATTTTAATTATTTTAATGAGTATATGCGAAATAATTACCTACCTGTAGGTATATAATATTTCCGCAGTATATGAAAAATGTGTTACCTATTATTTATTGGCCGTTTTACCGACTTATTTTTTGCTAAATTTGCTGTAAGAATATAAAAGATTGAGTGCACATGTGATGAGATAAGAAAATAAGATCAAGAAATTAAAATAATGACAAAGCCAGCAGATCTACCGAGTCTTTGTACACCACATGCGTAATGAAGAATGTCTCCGCCTGTAGCACAATCAAATTGAGAGACGTTCTTATGGACAGAGGGGCTTCATGAGCTCACGCCAGTTACGCCATGCCTCTCGATCATCTGGAGCGCTCATAACATCACTCCAGGTCGTCTGAATAGTTTATTCTTAACAGAGTGCTGCGGAAGACGAGATCTAAGTTCGTCTCCTGGTAGGACCCAGTTGAGAGCAGTGAATTACGTGATAGTTTTTGACACGGAACGCATCCTTACGAACGCCGTTCCCGCGCGCACTGACGTCTGTCATGCATTATTGCGCATTATATATTGATAATGGATCTCTTAAATAATAAAACTAAATAGTTATTGATGTATACGTTTATTATCAAGATTATAAACTCATTAATTAGTAATGTGTGTGTTATTTAACATTACATGGTGCCGAAACTTAAAATAAACCTTCGAATATGGGCGAAAACGACAAACCAGATTTCAACATAAAGCCGCCGAAACAATTCGTCATAAATACGAATGAAGATGTGGCGAAATCATGGAAGTTATGGCTACAACAATTTGAATGGTACTCCATTGCAACTAACCTGGAAGAGAAAAAACCAGCAGTGCAAGTCGCCGTCTTTATGGCATGCGTCGGATCTGACGCCGTGGTCATCTACAACACATTCAGTTTAACAATTGCGGACAAGTTAAATTTGAAGACTATTAAAGACAAATTCACAGAGCATTTCACCCCAAAAATAAATGAATCGTACGAACGGTATGTTTTTAATACCATAATACAAAAAGAGAGTCAAACATTTGATGAATACCTGACAGAACTTAGAGGCAAAGTGAAGAACTGCGGTTATGGCACCTTAGAAGACAGTCTTCTTCGGGATAGGATTATAGTAGGAGTAAGGAGTGACTCCCTTAGAGAGAAGTTGCTAGCAGAACAAGACCTTACCCTGCAAAAAGCCATAGACCTGAGCCGCTCTGCTGAGCAAGTTAAAATGCAAGTAAAAACAATGAAGCAGGCTCCTACTGTGGATGCAATTACCTCAAATAGCAGAATCACAGACAATAAGAAAAAAGAAGATAAAAGTGAAGAGACATTTCATTGTGGCAGATGCGACACTACACATCGCCGGAGAAATTGTCCTGCATATAAAAAAGTGTGCCTGAGATGTAACAAGAGAAACCATCTAACAAAATGTTGTAAAATAAAAACTGTTGACTCACTTTTTGAGAATGATGAGTGCGAAAGTGAGCATGGATTCATGGTGTCATCTATAGACGCAGATGAAGATGAGTATGAGGGTGACGATGACGATGAAGACACTGAAGACTGGTTTGAGGAAGTAACCTTACCTAATAATGTCGCTGTGATGTTTAAACTTGATTCAGGCAGTCAGTGCAACGTGATTAGCCGAGCAATAAAAGATAGAACAAAATTACGTCTAAGGCCATCGAAAACCAGATTCTTAACATCATTCTCAAAGCATAAGATGAATGTTTTAGGCGAAACCAAAATGGAAACATTAATCAAAGGTCAGAAAAAACTGGTGAAGTACTATGTTGTTGAAGAAAAAGTAATTCCCGTACTTGGCAGGAAGACATGTGTCAAATTTAATCTGGTGAAAAGAGTTGATGCTATTACCACAGATGATGACTTGTTTGAAGGAATTGGTTGTCTAAAACAGTACAAATATGATATTGATTTAGTAGATAACCCAAAGTTACCAATATGCCCTGCACGAAAAATTCCCCACACAATAAGACAGAAAGTTAAAGATGAGTTGGATAGCATGGTAGAACAGAAAATAATTAAACCTGTGACAAAGCCTACACCAGCTGTTTCGCCTATGGTAGTGGTCAAGAAAAATGACAAGATAAGACTTTGTTTAGATCCTTCGGAATTAAATAAAAATTTAAAAAGGAGACACTACCCACTTAACACCTTAGAAGAAATTGCTACAAGAATTAATGGCTCAAAGTGGTTTACACTGCTAGATTGTAGAAAAGGATTTTGGCAACTGCAAGTGACACCCCGCACCTCGGAGTACCTCACATTCAGTACACCCTTCGGCAGATATTCCTGCTTAAGAATGCCGTTTGGAATAGCGTCAGCTCCAGAAGTCTTCCAGCAAGTTATGAGCTCACTTTTAGAGGACATAAAAAATACAGAGGTTTCAATGGATGATGTACTTGTACATGCTTCCAGCAAAGAAGATTTAGAGAAGACTACACAAAAAGTACTTGAAAGGTTTAAAGAAGCTGGCCTTAAGCTTAATAAGGAAAAGTGTATATTCAGTACACAACAAGTCAAATTTCTAGGACATGTAGTGACCAGTGAAGGACTTAAGCCTGATCCTGAAAAGCTAGAAACCATCACAAAGATTAAACGACCAGAAAATGTGAAAGAACTACAGCGCTTTCTTGGGCTAATTACCTACTTGTCAAAATTCATAAAAAATATGGCAGATATAACCAGCCCTCTGAGACAATTATTACACAAAGATGTAGAGTGGGTTTGGGATCAACCACAAGAAGAGGCATTCATCAAACTAAAAGAACTATTGAGAAAACCGCCTATACTTGGATTTTATGATCCCCAAGCACCTATCTTGCTGTCAGTTGATGCAAGCAGTTACGCATGTGGTGGAGTACTGATTCAAAAAGAAAAACCAATTGCTTACTGTGCCAAGTCATTTACGAAAACAGAGCAAGGCTATAGCCAGTTAGAAAAAGAAGCCAATGCAATCTTAGTGGCTTGCAAAAAATTCCATAACTATATCTGGGGCTGTAAGAACTTAACAATAGAGTCAGATCATAAACCTCTAGAAACAATCTTTAAAAAGCCACTTACTAGTGCACCACCAAGACTGCAAAGAATGTTATACCAGATTTTGCCATATAATCCCAAAGTCACATATAAAAAAGGATCAGAGATGTATGTAGCTGACACATTAAGTCGTGATTGTGAGAAGCTAAGCTGCGAAGATTTAAATACAGAAAACTTACAAGTGTGTGCTATAGTGCCATTTTCAAAAAACCGCAGAGAGGAACTAAAAGAAGAAATTGAGAAAAGTACTGAACTTAATAACCTGAAGAAAATAATACATGAGGGATGGCCTGAAAGAATAGACCAACTACCAGATAACTTGAAAAAATATTGGTACTATAGAGAAACACTGAGTGTATACAATGACATTATCTTCAAAAATGACAGAGTACTAGTACCTAGAGCAATGGTCCCTTTAGTAATGAAACATTGCCACTTGAGTCATAAAGGCATACAAGGGACACTAAAACTCGCACGTGACAATGTATTTTGGCCTGAAATGACTGCTGACTTAACCAAATATATAAAATCGTGTACGGTTTGTGCGAAAATACAAAAAGATAACCCAATGGAACCTATTGTTACGCAAACGGCTCCAGACCGTCCGTGGAGTGTAGTAGCAACAGATTTATTTCATTTGAAAGGCAAGGATTATATATTGATAGCAGACGGTTACTCAGGCTTCTTTGACCTTAAAGAACTGAAAAATGTTACAAGCCTGAACATAATAGAGAATCTAAAGTCTTGGTTTGCAATATTCGGAATACCAGACATACTTTTGACCGATGGTGGTAAACAATATGACTGCTACGAGTTCAGACAATTCAGTAAAGAATGGAACTTTATTCACAGAATTTCAAGTCCACATTTCCCACGCTCTAATGGTTTAGCAGAACGCTATGTCCAAGAAGCTAAAAATTTAATGAAGAAATGTATGGAAGACAACACAGACCTACAACTAGCGTTACTGCATCACAGAAACACACCCCGTCTGGATCTTGGTTCACCGGCACAAAGGATGTTTAATAGAAGAACTAAAACTCTACTTCCTACTAACAATAAACTGTTTGCACCTAAAATTATAAGAAACGTCACTAAACAGTTAGAAAGCATAAAAGAAAAGGAAAAAATTAATGCAGATAGAGGAAAGAAAGAAAATAAAGAGTTTGTTAGTAGTGAAAAAGTGATGCTTCGAAAAGACCACCAAAACTGGATCCCAGCAAAAGTAGTGACAGAAGAAGGTCACCGATCATACACAGTACAAACTGAAGATGGTGCTACTTATAGAAGAAACGCGTGGCATCTTAAACCTACAGCCACACCTACAGAGCCAGTCACAGAGTCAGCTACAGAGCCTCCAGAGCCAGCAGCAGAAGTTCCAGACTCGGTCGCTCAAGTGGCGCCGGCAGCCGCGCCGCCGCCTCAGCCAATGTTGACTGAGCCAACTCCAGAGCCACAGCCGGTTCCTACAGCTTCTCAATCAAGGAGCACTCGCAGTGGCCGCGTGGTGGTCACACCTGCTAGGTACCGCTGAAAAGGAGGGATGACACGGAACGCATCCTTACGAACGCCGTTCCCGCGCGCACTGACGTCTGTCATGCATTATTGCGCATTATATATTGATAATGGATCTCTTAAATAATAAAACTAAATAGTTATTGATGTATACGTTTATTATCAAGATTATAAACTCATTAATTAGTAATGTGTGTGTTATTTAACATTACAGTTTTCATCCCGGCGGATTGTGTGCCTGCTAAAGTATCTGAAATCTATTACCTTTATACAAAGTACCTATTTATAAAAAATAAAACAATAAACATTGTTGTTTTCTGATTTTAACTTACATACAGTTTATAGAGTTTGTCAGGAAACAGAAGTGTCGTGGTTTATATGGAAGCTCATACATTCTCCGACACATTTCTTCCCGGACAGACTCTTCGGGACAATTTAGTCATAGCTACACAGATAGAAATAATATCTTAATTCAAAACGCAAAACTCTCTTGCACGCGGTTTCTTAAAGAGAGTAATAAATACCTTAGACCAATAAACATGACTTGAGTTAAAAATATCATGATTTTTAAAAGAAGAATTAAAATTATTCAGCTTTAGCTTTACCCATTTTTAAAGCGAATAGTAATGATTTGAGTTAAGATAATAATTATATACGGCAAAAAAGCACCAAAATTTTCCTTTAAGAGTTTTATGTGTTTACTTCAAAAGCGATTAGTTCTTGGTTTGATGTTTTCAATCTACAGCTAAGAGCCAAAGCTAATTCAAAGAAGTAGCGCCAAAAGTTTGATTTGAGATTTTTAAGTTTTTAGGCAAGAGAGATTAATTTTTGCTTTGATGTTTTCAACCTACAATCAAGAGCCACAGCTATTCCAAAGAAGAAGCACATAATTTTTGCTTTGAAACATTTAAGTCTTGGACGTTAGTTACCCTGCGCATCAATAGATGTCTCTGCGTGTAGGTTAGAACACGCGAACGTCTGTTCGACGTAACTTTATGACCCTCGGCGCTTTACCCGGGCTTATTTGAGATTCACAATAGCAATCTCAGCTCTAGTTAATACGATTATAAATTGTGAGTATATAAATAATCATAATTTATATTTGTATTATCTACTTTTAGTTAAACTTCCTTTCTTGGGATTAGTCCCGAGAAACACAGTTTCTGCTACTAGCTTTTTAAGTAGTGCACTGAGACACTAAGGCGATTATCACACTGACGACGGATCCGCATGCGGCGCCGGTGTGCGAGCGAGATAGCGCTATACACATGCAGAGCGCTATCTCGCTCGCGCACCGGTGCCGCATGCGGATCCGCGCCAGTGTGATAACCGCCTTAGAAAATGTTATTGTTTGTTTCAATTAATCGATTTCATACGCCAAGAAATTTTAGATCTTGGTGTGAAAATATCAAATTTTACATCAAGTAACACATGCTGTTGAACTAATGCGTTTTCTTGTTTCCGTGGAGAAATTCAATTCTCAATTTAAACTATGAGTCTTCATCCAAGAAACAAAGTTTCTTGGCTTAAGTTCTTTATGTATTGCACTAAGACACATAAAGTTCAATTTAAAAAAAATACAATACAAAAACAAAATTCAAACGCCCTTCGTGAGAATATTAAGCTATTTTAAAAAGAAGATTTTTATATCTCGGATAAAGTATTGAATTTATTAGGTTAAGTAATAAACTTTGATACATTTTATATCTTAAAATAAAGAATTTTATTTTTTCCTTATATGGGAAACTGGATATCTCTTGATTCAAATAGGTTTCTTTGGTTGAAGAGATTTTTTCTATCTGTGTATGAGCAAGAAAGTAACTTTGCTTTCGGAACAGGCGAAATAATAAAAGTAGGTAGGCACCTAAGTGTACAGTCGACTACAAAGAGATGTATCCACTTTTGGACCTTTATTACAGCGCAATAAGTTGAAAAATTAGATACCTACATCTCTTTGTAGTCGACTGTACGAAAAATTTAGTTTTTATATCATCAATATTCGGTGAAAATCGACATATTTACTGGACTGAACGAAGCAAGTATACTTACAACTAAAATTTTAAAAGGCAACTATTTAGTTCTGGAGCTAGCCATACTGTAAATTTATCAATCATCTTACCGGTTGGCTTTTTTATGGCGTTGTAAAGCCCATCTCTGTGGTGTAGTAGGGATATGCTGTTTTCGGGAATATTCCCCAGGTGGTACCTGGGGAATATTCCCGAGTATGGAATATTCGGGAATTTTGAAATTATTGAATGAATACAAATTGTATTTTAAAACTAAGACCACAAAACTCTTTACTGGAACATCAAGTACAGGTAACTCCACCTAAAATGTTAATTCCTAATATTCCCGAGTAAATTCCCTAGGCTTATTCCTAATGTTCCCGGGAATATTTTTCCTCTCTCTTCTCTTTATAGGATATATCCATATTTGCTATGAATGATCGCGCAACCGAAAGCAAAATAGAGGTGATATAAATATTTTTCATGGTTAACCAACCAAAATGGCTAAAGGAAGCTTTTATAGTTGCTTCATACCTTTCTTTTCGTTAGCTCATCAGTCATCGGTCCATGAGTCCGTATGTTGCAGACATTGATTCTTGAATTATAAAGTGTATTTAAATAATATTTTGACCGAAGGTGTCTTTTGTCTGCCACTACTTTTATTACCAGTTAAATTTCCAAAATAAATTGGTGAATGCAAACTTATCTTTGCCCTTGTTCCGATGTATAGCCAACCAACTGCTTGTCACCCAAATAAATAACAGTAACAATAAAGTCATATGAATTTACAGTATCTTTATTAGTTTAGGGTATATTGAGTGGTAAATAAAGGTAACCATGTATTAATTATGGTTTTCGATTTATTTGTCGCGCAAATCAAGAAAATCATAAACCTAATAAGAGAATGTCAGGATGTTGGCTATGGACGAGCTATGTCCATAAAAGAGTACCAAAAGGTGGCCTATTTATAGCCCTTAATTTGACTTATTAAACATTTTTTGATTGGCCAATGTCTCTCATGTTGCTCATGTGGCTAGTACTGTCTTGTATGATTTATATTATAGCATTAAATATCACCGTACCACAAAATGCGCGACAAATAACTGGAAACTGTACGTCCTAATAATATACTTTTTTTTTAATACTGTAGAGAATTTAATAAAGATTATTTCGTTCATTGGAAGATTTGTTGTGAACTCAACCATTTCTGATAAAAATGTGAAAATCTACAAATCTGGATACAGAAGCGGGGAAAGGAGGGTGAACAATCACATGATGACTTGTTTCTATTTCTACTCTTACTGTTAAAATACCAAAAATTTTAGGTCGTAGGTTTTACTATGTAGTATCCGGCGCGTAGTGCATACTCCTGCTCAAAGGATACCTTTATGAAAACGTTCAAGGTTTCGCAAAAAAAAGCGGTATCGATATATTTCAGTTCAGAAAATTTTGGTTTCACTACGGAAACCATATACCGAAGTAAACGGTATGACGTACATCCCGTTTTAAAATTGTACCTTTATTTTTCGATTATACAGTCCCTGATTCTTTCGGCGAGTAAGGTCAATCCAGACAATTTAAGACTATAATTTCATAATATATCCGTCTGAGACGCCCCCACCCCAACACTGTATGGGAGAAAATCGCTGAGAAATATGATAAATTAAAACAACCGTGGCTTCAATATTGTACTAAAATAAATCCACACGAAAGAAGTACCGTCAATCGCTACAACTTTGGCTATGATGCACAACTTTTCCTGGCTTGAAAAACACGGTTTTCTTCACCAAACAGCTATTTGTATCTTATTAGGAATAAAAAATAAATCTGTTTGGGGAAGAAAACCATATTTTACAAGCCAGACAAAGTTGTGCATCGTAGGCAAACTTGTAACAGTTGGCGGTATACGAAACGTTAGTTAAAAATAAAATTTGAATTATTGTTTATTTCATGTTGCGTACTGCGTGTAGTTCGACATGCAGTGCCAAATAACCAATAACGAATATGTATAAATTAAAATAAACATTTTGAAAATATTGCATAGAAAAATAAAAACCGTAGCTGTAGATATTACGTAGAGTCGCCGTAAAATATATCTGAGCGATTAACGTACTCAAAATATCTGAACGTGCACTTTATTGCCTTGATAATAGAGGATTTGTTCAGAAACTTGTGACCACCTTGGCTGCTCCGATATATCCGACATGGCGACTGCCCAATCCGTCCTATTCCTATTACAGGTATACATACAGGTCATTTGATTTTACGCCTTATAGAGAGCTGTATAGAGTGGTTATTGGCATTGTCAATCTGATTAAGTGACTTTTATAGGTAGCTTTACAAAAGTCGTATCTCAAACCGCAATAAAAAAGTACTAATCATTTCATCAAATCATTATCAAACCAAATCAAATCACATTTCAATACGTCATATGTGACATAAACAGGACAAACAAGGAAAGCAAGATAAAATTGATTATTTCTCTGTCTTCTTGGAATGCAACCTACTGGTTCAGTTTCTCAAAGGAGGTGTAGTCAAACTTATTATGCCAACTTAAAAAAAATAGAGGTGAATGACTTGTCCCCCCAAAAGTGTGGTAGTGTGCGTGACGTCTGGACATGTGTGCATCGGGGTAATTTGACAGATTCTGAAAATTTACCCTCCTCGATACAGTCTTAAGAAATCTGCGATCATCATCAAACATATACAATAAATAGTACCTACAAGGTGTAGGTATTTGATTACAAGAAAATAAATAAATTGCAAACTCAATTTGCATCTTGAGTATAAGTAGTTCCACGTAACATCTGTTGCTTGAATTTCTTTTTACACTTAGGTACCTACCTAACCTACTAATGACTTTTTAAAGACCTTGCACATTAGTTTCTTGCTCGTAGCTGGTAGGTCCTAGAGATGTAGGTAAATAATACTGTTTTTTGAACATTCGTAATGCGAATATTTGCCGGCTATTAGGTAACTACTGGGCTTTCTTTACCTACATGGATTTTTAGTGTTCCGTACCAAAATGGAAAAAAAAAACCCTTATTCTGCTACTA
The DNA here is from genome assembly GCA_911728535.1 of Pammene fasciana. NCBI lineage: Eukaryota > Metazoa > Arthropoda > Insecta > Lepidoptera > Tortricidae > Pammene > Pammene fasciana. The sequence continues at coordinate 17,908,667 of OU452276.1, read as the reverse complement.
AACCTCCCTAAATCGCGCCCTAACGATAAGGACGCCGCTTTACGTTAGAAACGTTAAGCTCTATCTCCAAACGTTCTAGCGTATGGCAGCGTCCTTATCGTTAGCGCCCGATTTTACCATGTGCGTTTGTATTTTAGAGTTTTCAATATTTCGGCACCATTTCGGCACCTTTACATGCGTCACTGATTGCAGTTATCTACTAAGTACAAGCTAACCTACTAAGGTAGTTCCATTTCGAAAAAAAAAAATACGAAGTCGTGTACCTATGTTTCAGTGGCAGTGTATCTCCTCTCCGGCGCATGTAGAAGTGGTTGTCAGCGTCACGCGCGTGTAAACAACTACCGGCCGGCCATTAGCGGAGATCCCCCGTAATCCTGCAGCCAGGGATGCCTGCTGACTATGTAATATAAATTCAAGTTATTTAATATTTAAGGAGTCAACTATCTTCACAACAGACACCAACGAATGCTTTAAATTAAAGTTTAAAATAGGAATGGAAAAAGTTTCTTCAATTTGTGGCTGTTTGGTACATTACCGTAAGTTGACCCCATGGAAACTATTGATACGGAATAGGAATGGAATCTATTGGCATAAAAAAATTGCATGTGAAAAATAAAAGTTTTCATTGCATACCTACAAAATGGGAAAAGTATTCCTTGATTTATTTGATCGAATGGCGTCAAAAAAAGTTTGTAATATAATAATGACCATTTTCTCGCACCCTGTATGTTTTACCCAAAATCGTAAATGCGATCTTTCATTAATTTGTAATCGAGGGAAGGTCTAACGAACTCAAATACAATGAGCTTCCATTGTTTTAACACTGAGTTCTTATGGCTACCTCCTGTCTCCATCATCAGACCAGCTAGATGGTAGGTACCAAAATATTGTATTGTCATCCAAGTTACGCACGTGTGCTAAATTTCAGCTCAATCGGACATCAGGAACAGTATTCAAATATAAAGTTTGAACTATTTAAAAAAACGATTTAAAAAATGAAGATGATGTTGATGTCCAATGCCTTCAAAAGGCATTGGACATTTCGCCGACTCAGTAACTGAACCCATAGATTAATTGGTAAGCGATCGAGCCCCGGCAAGGCGTATCGATCGATGCAGGTTCAAGCCCTGCTGGGTTGATTATTTTTTCAATGTTTTCAAAATTCGTATTTATTTAATAACAAACTTTAATTTGAGTGGAATTGCACCACTTTAACTGTTACGTAATAGGGGTCCTTAAAACACGAGTGTGGTTTTATGAAACGAATGAAGTGAGTTTCACAATAAGATCACACGAGTGTTTTAAGGCCTAATTACGTACAGTTGCATACACTGCTTTATCTACATACATATTATAAAACCTAAATGACGCGTTCTAAAACTGTTAAAATGGCTGCCATTTCACAGATTGCACGCCGTGGCCAACTCGATTGTGTCGGCGGGGCGCGTGCCGGCGGTCGCAGGATCGCGGGGCGCGGCTGTCGAGGAGGCCGGATTTTCATAATGATATCGAATTTTTGCTTATTATTTGATAATAATAACATCGCTACAGATAAGACATTTGTTCTAACTTCTAACAAAACAGTTTATTTTTATGGTGGTCATAACGTGCGGTTTTTGTACGCATCATGGAGGGTTTATGATATGGGTGTAGATACAATTATATAAAAATAATTATGGTCCAAATAAGATACGCAAGATTCTACCTAAACATCTAACAAACACTGAGAGTAAAAGCTTGTAAAAATAATACGTTCTACTGATAGCCCTATTTTAGTCCAGGATTGGCGATTACTTGGTGCTTATTGTAAAAGTTGAGACGATCGCCGGGGAGCGTCCATGAATTAATGTTGTGCAAATAAGGGTCCAGCCCGCCTTCAGAAGAATATTATGCTCATCTGCTTTCTAAGTTGCTAGTGTGTTGTGTCAAGACAAGAATCCAACGATTTTTAGAAGTAAAAGTTTTGTTTCTTTATATTTAGATACAGTCATTTTAAAGTTAACTAGGTATGATTAATGCATAAAAATAAAACAACTATTACATTAAACTATCTCAAACTAGAAACCTAACTTAAAAAAATTTAATATACTCCTAAAAAATTACGAAACCGGGGCCTCTTAGTAGAATGCAAGGTGCCCATCACGCAGGCAGCATTCCCGCGCTATATTGCGATAGGTAGTATGGTCAACCGAACCGCTGAACATAATTTAGATGAAATTTGGTATGAAGATAGTTGGACTCCTGGGGAAGGGCATAAGATAATTTTAATCCCAGAAATCGACCCTTAGGGGGATGTAAAGGGGGAGACGGGTGGAAGTATGTATGGGGAAATTGGAGGATCAATGTAACCGCTGAGTAGAATGAAAATGAACGTTGGTATGAAGATAGTTACGCAGTCATATTATAGGGAGGTGGATTAAAGTACTAACTAAACCAAGTCGCGGGCAAAAGCTAGTATTATGACACAATTTCGCTACGATTCGAACTTCTTATATTTGAAAGCCCGGAACCGTTAATTTAAAAAGAACGACGCAATTGTGATTTTTCTGCATAATCAATCGTGGAGATTGTGTTTACTATACGTGACGTGACGCATGGCATGATCCATCACGGCAATCACGGCAATTATCTGCGCGACATGATAGCTTAAGTCACGTCCGGAAATCGTGTTCATTGAGAAGGGGACAGAATTTGGTGTCGGTTGGCTTTTTTTTTACTTTCTACTCAATTTTAACTGAGTAATTAGATTAGTCATTTCATGATCTTGATTGTGGTGTGTTAAAGGCGCACGTAGTAAAAATCAAGTGGAAGGTTAGGCAGGTAGCAAGTATTGCTTATATGGGCTACTACCGGAATTTCGGGTATTGTCCATACAAATAATGCCGGTATTGCATGCCCTAGTAGGAAGGTAGACAATCTAAGGAAAGGGCGTATATTGAATACTGAACCCTGGGAAGGATTCTAAAAATAAGTCATCTTTCGGTCCAATCCCGTCCGTTATTATCTGGTCTTATCATCATCATGGCATTATAACATTACCACGATACCACCATGTAACGAGACAAGTGTACTACTTACTTACTTACTTATTTGGCGCAACGACCCAAAATGAGTCTTGGCCTCCGACACAAGAGCACGCCAATTTGCTCGGTCCTGCGCTATTTCACGCCAGGTTTCACCGGCACCGAGCTCATGAAGATCAGCTCCTACCCTGTCTGCCCAGCGATACTTAGGAGTATGGGTAGCTAGCTATCATCTAAGTCCGATGGACTCGCAAACAAACTACGGGTGTGGTCCTCCAACATCATGGGGGTTGTGCGGCGGGTTAACACCTCTCCCACGGAAAAACTAACACGTTATGAAACCGAGACAAAGGTGTATTATTAGTAAATTCCTAGCACAGGAAAGTGCTACTTTAGGGAAGAATAGCCCGTTGTTTTCTTTAGGCCCTGCCTTAGACCTTCCAAAATAAGGTTGTAGGCGACACAAACCAAAATCTTTGGAGCTAGTGGGGTGTACGATACAAATGGCGAGGCTAATGTAGCGAGTAATTGGTACAATCGCCATCAGATATATCGGAGCGGCCAAGGTGGTCACAAATATCTGAACAACGCTTCTATTGTCAAGGCGATAAAGTGCATGTTCAGATATCCTTGAGTACTCTTGCCGCTCCGATATATTTGATGGCGACTCTACTCGCAAGGAAGGACAATGAGATATTGCCGTCTTGTACAAAGTGCTTTACTAGGTATCCTCCTCATAATATTATCGCTACACGCGGCTGCACTCACTTGTGTTTAGTCACTACGCGCGACATGTTTCAGAGAGCTCCTCATAGGCGGACATGGTCACTCTCGAAAAAAAAAAAAAGGTAGGTTAGGTAGGAAAAAGTGTAATATTTACCGTTTTTTCCAAAATATGTAGAAACATCTTCATCCTTCAGCTTTTACATATCACGTTGCCTCATAGTCCAGTTTCCGCTTCCGTATAGATATACACTTTTTTTATGAGCCTTTTCCGAATATGGCTGGATCTTTTTGCTTTGAATAGGCAATATATTTGACGGCGACTGTACCTAACAGCAGTATGTAGTGTCGACTAATATGGCTGAATCAAATTGCGGTTTGCGAGGCGGTCCACAGAGAATGTACGGACATATATTGGCCAATCGCACCACGAAACCAATATTCTGCTCTTCAGAGGGTGAATGAAATTTTAAATTGCGTTTTGGGTACGGCTTTTAATACTTTACCGTCCAGCGGATACGATTTTTAAAACGCTTCACTTATCTACTTTTTATTCCGTATAGGTTCTTGTTTGATAACCATTCGCTTGCTATACATTTTTCAGTCGACTCTATTGCCTAGGTAATAAGGGTGACGGGTCGTAGCTACCCAAACCAACTGAGTGGTTAGGAACACTTCAACACTGTAACATATACATCGGGGCTTCCGACCTCCTTGCCGACGAGACATTGACTGACCGACTGGCCGACCGACGTACTCTTCTGGAACGACGGACTTTTAAATTCAAAATTAGACACGGCGAAACAATAGACCGGACAACCGACAGTCGACGATAGACAGTGGCACGACCAAGATCCTCAGATTCCACGAACCAGACCAGACGGTTCACATCTTTAGGTATCTACTATCTAGCAGTGGCGGCGCGTGCATAGAACATGATTCCCTTCGGCTTGCCTAATTATCAGTTTTCCTACTGCTCATGAAGAAATTTGAAGTCAAATTAAGTTCCGGCTTGCTTAGGCTAACCCCACACTAGCGTCTTCCGAGCGTCGTCGTCGCCCGAACGCCGACGCGATGTCGACGCGATGTCACCCCCCCCTCCCCCCACCCCCGCACCCCCTCTCAGCGGAGGATAGGGGGGTGAGTGAGGTGGGGGGAGGGGGGATGATGTCGCGTCGCCGTCGCGTCGACGCTGGTGAGACGCTGACGCTCGGGCGACGTCGCGTCGCCGCTGCGTCGGCGTTCGGGCGACGACGACGCTCGGAAGACGCTAGTGTGGGGTTAGCCTTAAGAAACATTTTCACCCACCTCCACTAGTATCTAGGTAGTTAATGCCTGATTGCGTAAATTCAATCCTTATCCGTATCGTTTGTTATATACACCATTCTAATGGCTCCTCTACATGATGGCCCATCACACTGGCCCACTATGATGGGCCAGCGTGTAGAGAGGGTAGTGGCGTCGGATGGCTTATGGCGTGGCGAATGGCGCTGGGATGGCCACGGTGTCGGTTTTTTGACCGCACATCAAAGGGACTGGGCCAGCGATGGCAGTGCGCATCCACACGTGGCCCATTCCTCAGTGTGTGCTCGAACGCGGTTGGGTGCGGACGTGCGTGCGCTATATTATCTCTGAACTAATTAACGATTTTTTAAATAAATAAAATGACGAGTACGTGGCCTTATCATGAAATTATGAAGTTCATAGAACTATATCGGGGATGCGTTATATATGGCTTTTATTTTGAATTATAGAGATACTAAAATCAGAACCTAACTAATAATAAGAATTTAAAGAAAATCAAGTAGCTTTTCAAGTACCTAAGTAAATATTCTTTATTGCACCACAAAGAAAACAAAACAATGTAAATAAAGACAGCAACAGGCGATCTTATCGCTGTAAGCGATCTCTTCCAGACAACCTCAGGGTAATAGTAGGATATAAGAACAGAACGTACCTATTATAACTGGTAGTGCACGCATTAAATTTATTTTTAATTAATTAGAGGAATAGTAAAATTACACATACATTACGCAGACAGTACATACAGTACATTTACATACAGTACAACTTAAATAAATAAATAAATAATTATAACATTAAATACCAATAGTAAAATATATACATTCATACATACACAATAAAAACATAGCGGCTCATTAAGAAAGAGATGAGTAATGTTTTTTCAGTAGGTTTAAAAGTTTTTGCATAAATTTAAATTTAAGCATTGGATAAATAAGGCATGTATTTAACCGGGCTGCTAAATAATTGTATTTGGGCAGCTATAAAAAATAAATATGGGTACCAAAATTATTAGGTTGGCGACTAATTCGAGGCGACTAATTATTTCAATATGGGCTGCATTTTAATGCTTTTACAGGTATTGTTTAACTATAGCCAGGTATCAAATAATTATATTGACTACTGAATTAGTAACTGGGAAGCAATTTAAGAAGCCTTTTTTAAATAGAAAACGATCACCTATTAATTTAAAAATAAGCATCTTTTAAAATATTTAGGAAGCAATTAAAATGCGTTAAATATTCAATATAAGTACAACGGGCAACTTTACACGAGCAGTAATCTATACATATAATAAAGGTGAAGAGGGTAAAAATCTATACATATAATAAAGGTGAAGAGGGTAAAAAATCTGTACATTGGAGATATTAGTAAAAAAATTAGTTAGTAGCTCTTAGAATCGATAACAGAACACGTTTCGACAATTTTTAGAATTTTTGTCTGTTTGTCTGTTTGTCTGTTTGGATGGGGAGAGTTGGCGTCAAAACGCCTGAACCGATTTCGATAAAAACTTCACTAGCAGGTTCAACAGACCTCTGGTCAGGACATAGGCTATAAAAAATACGAACATTTTGGATTTAAGGGGGTTTAAGGGGGGTTTAAACTTTGTATGTGAAATGAATATGAGTGTTAAGCTCAAGCAGCAAATTGATATTGGTTTAACTACATTCGGTTAGTTCATATTCATTCGTATAAATAAATAAATGTGTTAAATAATAATATACTGGTTAAATATAGTGGAAAAGTAAAAAATACGTACCATCAAAAGGGGTATCTAGACATGTCTTTGGCTATACGATTAGGTAACGCTATCTCTCGCAGAACTTTGTTACTACCGAGTCCTCTTTACGCAAAATCTGACCACTACATATGTAGTTTAGGTGCAAACTAAATGCAACACGAGTTCGCAGAGATATCCCTAGATGGCTATAGTAGGTAGGTGCTATCTATGCTACCTCTTTCTTACTTCTTTTTGCTAAGGCCTGGCGCGTTAGCACGCGGTTGCTTAGCAACGCCTATCTCATCAACAGAGCTGTTGAAAACACTGATGATATTGCACGAAATGGCGAGTAAGTATAATACCAAATTGTATTCTCTACCAGTCGTCAACCATATGGCCAATATAAGCCTATGCAAGGGGAAAAAATAAATTAGAATTACAAAATTCAACAAACTGTTAAGTTGAATGTTAAAGACGGAAGAAAAATCAGTTTTGATAGAATTTACGTAATAGATGGTTAAAGGGGACTCGCATAAAGAAAAACACACTACTATTGCTAATGTTACCAAAAATGTTTGAATGTTCAAGATGGGAGAATTTTCCACGAGGTGGTTGATAAAAGGGGGACGGGGTCGGGGAGCACCCCGCGAAAAAGGAAAAAAAACCCACCGGACTATTGCTAATTGTACCAAAAATTGTTAGATTAAACATTCAAGATGGGAGAAAAAGAGTTTTGACAGGGTATATCACGTGCCGGGCCGCAAACAAAGGGGGGCTCGGGGGCAGAGCCCCCCGCATAAAAAAACACACCGTACTATTGCTAATTATACCAAGAATGTTAGGTTAAACATTAAAAATGGGAGAAAAAGAGTTTTGATAGGGTCTAGCACGTGACAGGCGGTAAAGAAAGGGGGGCTCAGGGGGCGGAGCCCCCCGCATAAAGAAAAAATTCACTGTACTATTGCTAAGTATACCAAGAACTGTTAGGTTAAACAATCAAGATGGGAGAAAAAGAGCTTTGACAGGGTATATCACGTGCCGGGCCGCAAACCAAGGGGGGCTCGGAGGGTGGAGCCCCCCGCATAAAGAAAACATTCACTGTACTATTGCTAAGTATATCAAGAACTGCTAGATGAAACAATCAAGATGGGAGAAAAAGAGTTTTGACAGGGTATATCACGTGCCGGGCCGCAAACAAAGGGGGGCTGGGGGGGCTGAGCCCCCCGCATAAAAAAAAACACACCGTACTATTGCTAATTATACCAAGAATTGTTAGGTTAAACATTAAAAATGGGAGAAAAAGAATTTTGATAGGGTTTAGCACGTGACGGGCGGCAAAGAAAGGGGGGCTCGGGGGGCGGAGCCCCCGCATAAAGGAAAAATTCACTGTACTATTGCTAAGTATACCAAGAACTGTTAGGTTAAACAATCAAGATGGGAGAAAAAGAGTTTTGACAGGGTATTTCACGTGCCAGGCCGCAAACCAAGGGGGGCTCGGGGGGCGGAGCTCCCCGCATAAAAAAACACACCGTACGATTGCTAATTATACCAAGAATTGTTAGGTTAAACATTAAAAATGGGAGAAAAAGAGTTTTGATAGGGTTTAGCACGTGACAGGCGGCAAAGAAAGGGGGGCTCGGGGGGCGGAGCCCCCCGCATAAAGGAAAAATTCACTGTACTATTGCTAAGTATACCAAGAACTGTTAGGTTAAACAATCAAGATGGGAGAAAAAGAGTTTTGACAGGGTATTTCACGTGCCAGGCCGCAAACCAAGGGGGGCTCGGGGGGCGGAGCTCCCCGCATAAAAAAACACACCGTACGATTGCTAATTATACCAAGAATTGTTAGGTTAAACATAAAAAATGGGAGAAAAAGAGTTTTGATAGGGTTTAGCACGTGACGGGCGGCAAAGAAAGGGGGGCTCGGGGGGCGGAGCCCCCCGCATAAAGAAAAAATACACTGTACTATTGCTAAGTATACCAAGAACTGTTAGGTTAAACAATCAAGATGGGAGAAAAAGAGTTTTGACAGGGTGTATCACGTGACGAGCCGCAATTAAAGGGGGGTTCGGGCATAAAGAAAAAACACCGTAGTATTGCTAATTATACCAAAAATTGTTAGGTTAATCATTTAAGATGGGAGAAAAAGAGTTTTGATAGGGCTTACCACGGGATAGGCGGTAAACGAGGGGGGCTCGGGAGGCGGAGCCCCCCGCATAAAGAAAAAACACCCCGCACTATTGCTAAGTATAGCAAGAATTGTTAGGTTAAACATTCAAGATGGGAGAAAAAGAGTTTTGATAGGGTTTAGCACGTGACGGGCGGCAAAGAAAGGGGGGCTGGGGGGGGCGGAGCCCCCCGCATAAAAAAAAACACACCGTACTATTGCTAATTATACCAAGAATTGTTAGGTTAAACATTAAAAATGGGAGAAAAAGAATTTTGATAGGGTTTAGCACGTGACGGGCGGCAAAGAAAGGGGGGCTCGGGGGGCGGAGCCCCCGCATAAAGGAAAAATTCACTGTACTATTGCTAAGTATACCAAGAACTGTTAGGTTAAACAATCAAGATGGGAGAAAAAGAGTTTTGACAGGGTATTTCACGTGCCAGGCCGCAAACCAAGGGGGGCTCGGGGGGCGGAGCTCCCCGCATAAAAAAACACACCGTACGATTGCTAATTATACCAAGAATTGTTAGGTTAAACATTAAAAATGGGAGAAAAAGAGTTTTGATAGGGTTTAGCACGTGACGGGCGGCAAAGAAAGGGGGGCTCGGGGGGCGGAGCCCCCCGCATAAAGAAAAAACACACTGTACTATTGCTAAGTATACCAAGAACTGTTAGGTTAAACAATCAAGATGGGAGAAAAAGAGTTTTGACAGGGTGTATCACGTGACGAGCCGCAATTAAAGGGGGGTTCGGGCATAAAGAAAAAACACCGTAGTATTGCTAATTATACCAAAAATTGTTAGGTTAATCATTTAAGATGGGAGAAAAAGAGTTTTGATAGGGCTTACCACGGGATAGGCGGTAAACGAGGGGGGCTCGGGGGGCGGAGCCCCCCGCATAAAGAAAAAACACCCCGCACTATTGCTAAGTATAGCAAGAATTGTTAGGTTAAACATTCAAGATGGGAGAAAAAGAGTTTTGATAGGGTTTAGCACGTGACGGGCGGCAAAGAAAGGGGGGCTCGGGGGGTGGAGCCCCCCGCATAAAGAAAAAATTCACTGTACTATTGCTAAGTATACCAAGAACTGTTAGGTTAAACAATCAAGATGGGAGAAAAAGAGTTTTGACAGGGTATATCACGTGCCGGGCCGCAAACAAAGGGGGGCTCGGGGGGCGGAGCCCCCCGCATAAAGAAAAAACACCGTAGATTGCTAATGATACCAAAAATTGTTAGGTTAATCATTTAAGATGGGAGAAAAAGAGTTTTGATTGGGCTTACCACGGGATAGGCGGTACACAAGGGGGGCTCGGGGGGCGGAGCCCCCCGCATAAAGAAAAAACACCCCGTACTATTGCTAAGTATACCAAGAACTGTTAGGTTAAACATTCAAGATGGGAGAAAAAGGGTTTTGACAGGGTGTATCACGTGACGGGCCGCAATTAAAGGAGGGCTCGGGGGGCGGAGCCTTCCGCATAAAAAAACAACGTAGTATTGCTAATGATACCAAAAATTGTTAGGTTAATCATTTAAGATGGGAGAAAAAGAGTTTTGATAGGGCTTACCACGGAATAGGCAGTAAACAAGGGGGGCTCGGGGGGCGGTGCCCCCCGCATAAAGAAAAAATTCACCGTACTATTGCTAAGTATAGCAAGAATTATTAGGTTAAACATTCAAGATGGGAGAAAACGAGTTTTGATAGAGTTTAACACGTGACGGGCGGCAAAGAAAGGGGGCTCGGGGGGCGGCGCCCCCTGCACAAAGAAAAAATCCACCGTTCTATTGCTAAGTATACCAAGTACTGTTAGGTTAAACATTCAAGATGGGAGAAAAAGACTTTTTAGCTCGCCAGATCTTCCCACTCACATGCTTATCTTGACCATGGCTGACACAGTCCAATCTTAGACGCTTTCCGTCGATCTTTTGGGATGTCGAAGTTATATGGAAGAAGTCGGTTTTAGCTAAACTGCTAAACTGACTTTATAAAATTTTACAAGTAGAAAGCGTTCAGCAATGGACTGTTGAGGATAACGAAAAGTAACAGAATCAACTGCAACACACGCGAGCGAAGCCGCGCGGGTACAGCTAGTTATAAGATAAAAAGGATTCTTAAAAAGTTACTGGGGTCTATGAATATTGGTAGGTAGGTACCTATAAGTAGGTATCTACTGTCAGATATCTAGTACCAAATATCATTGATTATATAGACTTTGTATAGGTATTACCCAATGAAAAAGGAATATCTATGGAAATGGCATATCAACGAAAGTTTTGAAGCTAGCGCAAGTAGCGCAGCTCACAACATGGCGGTTCATAGTGCTTCCAAGAAGATTTTACTGTGTAAGGTTTTGTCGATAAATCGATATCGATAGTGACCAAGGCCTCACAGGCCACAAGGCCTCACAGGCCACAAGGCCTCACAGGCCACAAGGCCTCACCGCAGTCAACACTTTTGTTAATTACAATTGCCAAGGCAGGGGTTACTATTTCTAGTAGGGATTTGACAACATCGACAGACTCCCCAGAAATCGCCAGTTTTTTTAAATAGGTACTTATCAGGAAATTATTATTATTTAGATAAGATAATTCGTGTGGATTTCAAGCTGGGTAGCATAATGAAACAAGAAAATGGTAGTAGGCATTAATAATAAATCGATATCAATTTCGATAAATAGAGTACAACCCTAAAATTACCACTCAACTGACAGAAGATGACGTCATCAGCTCACAATATGGCTGATTTTTCGGCTTCATTAGGTTTTTACGTATATACTAGTCATCCCTTTTTGCTTATGAATATAGTGCTGAGTTAAAACGAGACGAACATATTAATTTTCATATGTCACGTCCCCTCTATATAGGTCTGTGGTATTACCTAAATACCTACCTAGTTAATAGAAAATGTGAATCAGTCATTTTTAGGGTTCCGTAGTCAACTAGGAACCCTTATAGTTTCGCCATGTCCGTCTGCCCGTCCGTCCGTCCGTCCAAGGTCTAGCTCAGTGACTGATAGCACTAGAAAGCTGAAATTTGGTATGAGTATGTGCTTTAATCACATTGATTTATTATGTAGGTAGAACCTACTAGATGTGACATCTAGAACAAATTTTGTACTGCATGTTTGGCCGTTGACAGCTGTCAGTTGCTTAGCATCATGTCAGTGTTTCAAGAGCGAATGTATGGACTTTAAGTGCCGATCACTTAAACTCATGGCTGAAAATTTTTGTTAGGGATGTCATCTCCTGTTACTCAATGGTTAATCACGCCAACAAAGTAATAGAATAAAAACTGGAAAATATTTTTATTAGGGTACCTCTCCTACACATGAGTTGGGGGGTGAATTTTTTTTTCGCTCCAACCCTGTCGTGTGGCCCCCTATCCAAATTGGATCCGTTGGATAGGTCTTTTAAAAATAGTCTAGGTGTTTGAAAAAGAACACTTTTTGGATAAAACGAATTGTTTTGTAAATAATAGCTCTGAAAGTTCAAAGTCCCCCCAATCTAACTTTTGCACCGTGGGTCCAAAAAAATTAAAAAAAAAACATGAAAGTGAGGCTTAACAAGTACTTTCAATGAAAACTATATTGAATAAAATCGGTTGAGCCGTTTTTGAGTTATCACTCAAAAACGCAAAGCAAAAGGACGTGAGTGCGGCGTAGTATAATGACGTAAGTGCCGCCAAGTATCCCTTGACAAACGACCTTTTTGAACGGATGAATTGTAACATTCCTTCAACTACGGAACCGGCATGGCCGGGCATGGCCCGACATGCTCTTGGTCGGTTTTTAGTATGTTTTAAATTAGCCACCCTTCAATAACTGGCCAGTTATACTAAAATGGATTGTACATTTGCAATCATGCACGCAATATTTCACTGTCAATCGTTCCTTTTTTAACATTTTGGTTCAGAACCCTAAAAATATTCCAGTTTCCTGAAATTTTACTGCTCCCGTAATTAAAATGATACCTGCAACTGGTACACTCATTATGGTTAATTAGGTAAAAACAAATAGCTGGCAACAAATACTTAAAACAAGCCTGCTTTGAATAAATGATGCGAAGTTAATATTTTAGATGCCAACCTATTATTTTAAGTTCCCTGATAATTTTTGGTGTGCTATATTTTGCTGCCGTTTTTCAATGATATTGATGCCACATGTTTGATGCTTATTTTAATTTAATGTCGCTAAAATATTAATACACAGCCAATTTATATTATTATATGCCTTAGAAAAGTTGCCGATTCATATTTTAGATGCCCGTAAAATTATAAGCCGATAAATAACATCCGTCATCTTCTACGCTATTTCTTATTAATAACTTTATTATCGTGTACGAGTACTACGAGTACATTAAGAAAATGGTGGTACATGGCGCATAAATAGATTGCTGCAGCGGCTAATGCTTCCACGTCCATCCTGGAAAACGTATAGATCACAACTGAATGTCGCCATCGTGTAGATGCGCGCATGGCCATTGCGCTGGCCCAGCGCTGGCCCAGCGCTGGGCCATCATGTAGAGGAGCAATAAAAGAATACTTTTTTCTAAAGTAACTCATAGTTTCCACATAAAGCGCATCAAACTATTCTAGGCTTCCCGGCCCGGAATCGATAGCAATGCCCGGAATGCGGGCAATGAAAGCGAGTGGTTATAACGGCTATATGGCACGTGCAGTGCGCGACCAACTGGTGTAATGCACGGATAATGCGTTCCCGACGAGAAATGACTTATTTGAAGATGATTGATTGAATTTATTTTAATTTTGTAATGAAACAGGATGCGAGGATTTAAATATTTTTTTCTTCGTGATAGTTGGTTATCAGCTTTGCGTTAAATATTAGTGAATATGTATTTATCAAGATGAATTACGATACTTTCAAGGCTTTATTAAATTGGCTGTCAGAATCACAATTTGTTTCGATAAAATTACTATTTATTTTAAATAGTAATGTTGATAAGAAATCTGTTACAAATCGAGATTTAAAAGTTCGAATACCGCTCCGAGTATCGCATTCGCAGGTAGCTTAGTAATAGTAATTAGTAATCGAAAAGTCAATATTTTATTTTAGACGTACCTATTCGAAATGAAAAGTAGAGTGTTCAACTCGGTGAAAGGCACTCACACTCGAACGATTGGTGCTCACACTCCGATCGTGTGCTAATCGAACACGACTCGTATTGTCGTAAAAGGTTGCGTTTTATTTTATCCCTTGGCTAACAATAAACTATTATAATAATCTTGGTTAACATAGAAACGAACAATTTACTAAATATTTATTATATTTAATTCCCCTGAAAATAGGTAGAATAACACAAAATTAAAATAAACGTCTTAACGCCTTGTCAAATCAAGAATTCCATTATTAGTAATATTTTTAAACTTTCTTTTCATAAATGCGTAGTAAGAAAAGTAATATCACAAGTCTTTCACCAAAATGAAGAAACTCGCCAAATTCTTGAAAACCTAATTAATACTTTGGGTAACAAAGCGAAAATCACACGATTAATTAATTATCGGGTCTTAAGGTTGTACTTATACGAAAAGTTCTTTGAATTCTTGTAAACTTTTACTAGGAGCGGTATTCCGAAATCTGATTTGTTAGGGGGCCCACCGATTATTAGTCCGCCTGACGATATCGGCCTGTCAGCTAGAACTAAAATTTGACAGCTCCGAACAACTGACAGGCCAATATCGTCAGACCGACTGATAGTGGGTGAGCCCCGTTACGGAAAGAATGGTAAATGGAAGTGGTAAGGGGAAAAAAAATAGTATCTACCCGTAGACCCACGTGGAACGACGGTTAATACGCCTTATCTACGGGACGGGAGATCTGTATAACGTTTTATACTATCGGCGTGAAGTTAGCAGCCTAAAGTTAGCTGCCTATGATAACCCGACCAAATACGGAAGTCAAATTTTATAAAATTTTAACATCAAGTAAAAAAGCGATAACAAGGTCAGATATAAGTAATAAATAGAAGTAAATGATTTTCATAACGTATTCGGAACATGCATTCGCTAAATAAGTTAACTAACCGCAATCAGTAAGTAGGGCAGCTAACTTCACACAGTCGCAGCCCTACAAATTTCTACTTTGAATAAAGTTTATTATTGATTACCACCTAAAACTGTTTTCTTTCAATTTTATAAATTTTCCTAATAAAGCTCTCCAGATTTCACGAAAATAAATTGAAAATTTTATTTATTTTTCTACAAAAAAGCTTTCCAGATAACACTTTGTATGTGGCATCATTGAAATTGCCTTAAAACCTCTTTTAGACAATATTAGTTTCATCAAGTCTGAAAAGAGATGGCTACCCCAAAATAACTGAAAATACATAGCTGCCTAAAATAATATGTAAATTTTTATATTTTTACTACTGAAGCTGTCCAGATTACAGTTTACATGTGACATCATCAGAATCGCCTAAAAACCTCCCTTAAATGATATTAGTTTCAACAAGATTGAAAGGGGATGACTACCCCAAAGTAACTGAAAATACATAGCTGCCTAAAATAAATTGTAAATTTTATTATTTTTACTACTGAAGCTGTCCAAAATACAGTTTATATGTGACATCATTGGAATCGCCCGAAAACTTCCTTTAAGTGATATTAGTTTCAACAAGATTGAAAGGGGATGACTACCCCAAAATAACTGAAAATACATAGCTGCCTAAAATAAATTGTAAATTTTTATATTTCTACTACTGAAGCTGTCCAGATTACAGTTTATATGTGACATCATTAGAATCACCTGAAAACCTGCCTTAAATGATATTAGTTTCAACAAGATTGAAAGGGGATGACTACCCCATAATAACTGAAATTACATAGCTGCCTAAAAAACATTGTAAATTTTTATATTTCTACTACTGAAGCTGTCCAGATTACAGTTTACATGTGACATCATTAGAATCACCTGAAAACCTCCCTTAAATGATATTAGTTTCAACAAGATTGAAAGGGGATGACTACCCCATAATAACTGAAAATACATAGCTGCCTAAACTAATTTGTAAATTTTTATATTTTTACTACTGAAGCTGTCCAGATTACAGTTTATATGTGACATCATTAGAATCGCCTGAAAACCTTCTTTAAATAATATTAGTTTCAACAAGATTGAAAGAAGATGACTACACCAAAATAACTGGAAATAAGTAGCTGCCTAAAATAAATTGTAAATTTTATTATTTTTACTACTGAAGCTGTCCAGATTACAGTTTACATGTGACATCATTGGAATCGCCTGAAAACCTCCCTTAAATGATATTAGTTTCAACAAGATTGAAAGGGGATGACTACCCCAAAATAACTGAAAATACATAGCTGCCTAAAATAAATTGTAAATTTTATTATTTTTACTACTGAACCTGTCCAAATTACAGTTTATATGTGGCTTCATTAGAAACGTCTGGGAACCTCCTTTAAATGGTATTAGTTTCAACAAGATTGAAAGAAGATGACTACCCCAAAATAACTGAAAATACATAGCTGCCTAAAATAAATTGTAAATTTTATTATTTTTACTACTGAAGCTGTCCAGATTACAGTTTACATGTGACATCATTGGAATTGCCTGAAAACCTCCCTTAAATGATATTAGTTTCAACAAGATTGAAAGGGGATGACTACCCCAAAATAACTGAAAATACATAGCTGCCTAAAATAAATTGTAAATTTTATTATTTTTCCTACTGAAGCTGTCCAAATTACAGTTTATATGTGACATCATTGGAAACGCCTGAAAACCTTATTTAAATAATATTAGTTTCAACAAGATTGAAAGAAGATGACTACACCAAAATAACTGGAAATAAGTAGCTGCCTAAAATAAATTGTAAATTTTATTATTTTTACTACTGACGCTGTCCAGATTACAGTTTACATGTGACATCATTGGAATCGCCTGAAAACCTCCCTAAAATGATATTAGTTTCAACAAGATTGAAAGGGGATGACTACCCCATAATAACTGAAAATACATAGCTGCCTAAACTAATTTGTAAATTTTTATATTTTTACTACTGAAGCTGTCCAGATTACAGTTTATATGTGACATCATTAGAATCGCCTGAAAACCTTCTTTAAATAATATTAGTTTCAACAAGATTGAAAGAAGATGACTACACCAAAATAACTGGAAATAAGTAGCTGCCTAAAATAAATTGTAAATCTTATTATTTTTACTACTGAAGCTGTCCAGATTACAGTTTACATGTGACATCATTGGAATCGCCTGAAAACCTCCCTTAAATGATATTAGTTTCAACAGGATTGAAACGGGATGACTACCCCAAAATAACTGAAAATACATTGGTGCCTAAACTAATTTGTAAATTTTATTATTTTTACTACTGTACCTGTCCAAATTACAGTTCAAATGTGACATCATTAGAATAGCCTAAAAACCTCCTTTAAATGATATTAGTTTCAACAAGATTGAAAGAAGATGTCTACCCCAAAATAACTGAAAATACATAGCTGCCTAAAATAAATTGTAAATTTTATTATTTTTACTACTGAAGCTGTCCAGATTACAGTTTACATGTGACATCATTGGAATCGCCTGAAAACCTCCCTTAAATGATATTAGTTTCAACAAGATTGAAAGGGAATGACTACCCAAAAATAACTGAAAATACATAGCTGCCTAAAATAAATTATAAATTTTATTATTTTTCCTACTGAAGCTGTCCAAATTACAGTTTACATGTGACATCATTAGAATCGCCTGAAAACCTCCCTTAAATGATATTAGTTTCAACAAGATTGAAAGGGGATGACTACCCCAAAATAACTGAAAAAACATAGCTGCCTAAAATAAATTGTAAATTTTATTATTTTTACTACTGAACCTGTCCAAATTACAGTTTATATGTGACATCATTGGAAACGCCTGAAAACCTCCTTTAAATGATTTTAGTTTCAACAAGATTGAAAGAGGTTGACTACCCCAAAATAACTGAAAATACATAGCTGCCTAAAATAAATTGTAAATTTTATTATTTTTATTACTGAACCTGTCCAAATTACAGTTCAAATGTGACATCATTAGAATCACCTGAAAACCTCCCTTAAATGATATTAGTTTCAACAAGATTGAAAGGGGATGACTACCCTAAAATAACTAAATATACATAGCTGCCTAAAAAAATTCTAAAGTTTTATATTTTTACTACTGAAGCTGTCCAGATTACAGTTTACATGTGACATCATTGGAATCGCCTGAAAACCTCCCTTAAATGATATTAGTTTCAACAATATTAAAAGGGGATGACTACCCCATAATAACTGAAAATACATAGCTGCCTTAAAAAAAAAAAAAAATTTATATTTTTACTACTGAACCTGTCCAAATTACACTTTATAAGTGGCATCATTGGATATGTCTGAAAACCTCCTTTTATTGATATTAGTTTCAACAAGATTGAAAGGGGATGACTACCCCAAAATAACTGAAAATACATAGCTGCTTAAAATAAATTGTAAAATTTATTATTTTTACTATTGAAACTTTTCAAATTACAGTTTACATGTGACATCATTGGAATCGCGTGAAAACTTCCCTTAAATGATATTAGTTTCAACAAGATTGAAAGGGGATGACTACCCCAAAATAACTGAAAATACATAGCTGCCTATAATAAATTGTAAATTTTATTATTTTTACTACTAAAGCTGTCCAGATTACAGTTTACATGTGACATCATTAGAATTGCCTGAAAACCTCCCTTAAATGATATTAGTTTCAACAATATTGAAAGGGGATGACTACCCCATAATAACTGAAAATACATAGCTGCCTTAAAAAAAAAAAAAAATTTTTATATTTTTACTACTGAACCTGTCCAAATAACACTTTATATGTGGCATCATTGGATATGTCTGAAAACCTCCTTTTATTGATATTAGTTTCAACAAGATTGAAAGGGGATGACTACCCCAAAATAACTGAAAATACATAGCTGCCTAAAATAAAGTGTAAATTTTATTATTTTTACTACTGAACCTGTCCAAATTACAATTTATATGTGACATCATTGGAAACGCCTGAAAACCTCCTTTAAATGATATTAGTTTCAACAAGATTGAAAGGGGATGACTACCCCAAAGTAGCTGAAAATACATAGCTGCCTAAAATAAATTGTAAATTTTATTATTTTAACTACTGAAGCTGTCCAAAATACAGTTTCTATGTGACATCATTGGAATCGCCTAAAAACCTCCTTTAAATGATATTAGTTTCAACAAGATTGAAAGGGGATGACTACCCCAAAATAACTGAAAATAAGTAGCTGCCTAAAAAAAATTGTAAATTTTTATATTTTTACTACTGAAGCTGTCCAGATTACAGTTTACATGTGACACCATTGGACTCGCCTGAAAACCTCCCTTAAATGATATTAGTTTCAACAAGATTGAAAGGGGATGACTACCCCAAAAAAAATGAAAATAAGTAGCTGCCTATAAAACATTGTAAATTTTTATATTTCTACTACTGAAGCTGTCCAGATTACAGTTTACATGTGGCATCATTAGAAAAGCCTGAAAACCTTTTTTAAATTATATTAGTTTCAACAAGATTAAAAGGGGATGACTACCCCAAAATAACTGAAAATAAGTAGCTGCCTAAAAAAATTCTAAAGTTTTATATTTTTACTACTGAAGCTGTCCAGATTACAGTTTACATGTGACATCATTGGAATCGCCTGAAAACCTCCCTTAAATGATATTAGTTTCAACAATATTAAAAGGGGATGACTACCCCATAATAACTGAAAATACATAGCTGCCTTAAAAAAAATTAAATTTTTATATTTTTACTACTGAACCTGTCCAAATTACGCTTTATAAGTGGCATCATTGGATATGTCTGAAAACCTCCTTTTATTGATATTAGTTTCAACAAGATTGAAAGGGGATGACTACCCCAAAATAACTGAAAATACATAGCTGCTTAAAATAAATTGTAAAATTTATTATTTTTACTATTGTACCTTTTCAAATTACAGTTTACATGTGACATCATTGGAATCGCCTGAAAACTTCCCTTAAATGATATTAGTTTCAACAAAATTGAAAGGGGATGACTACCCCAAAGTAGCTGAAAATACATAGCAGCCTAAAAAAAATTGTAAATTTTATTCTTTTTACTACTGAAGCTGTCCAAAATGCAGTTTCTATGTGACATCATTGGAATCGCCTAAAAACCTCCTTTAAATGATATATGTTTCAACAAGATTGAAAGGGGATGACTACCCCAAAATAACTGAAAATAAGTAGCTGCCTAAAAAAAATTGTAAATTTTTATATTTTTACTATTGAAGCTGTCCAGATTACAGTTTACATGTGACATCATTGGAATCGCCTGAAAACCTCCATTAAATGATATTAGTTTCAACAAGATTGAAAGGGGATGACTACCCTAAAAAAATGAAAATAAGTAGCTGCCTAAAAAAAATTTATAATTTTTTATATTTCTACTACTGAAGCTGTCCAGATTACAGTTTATATGTGACATCATTGGAATCGCCTGAAAACTTCCCTTAAATGATATTAGTTTCAACGAGATTGAAAGGGGATGACTACCCCATAATAACTGAAAATACATAGCAGCCTTAAAAAAAAAATTATATATTTTTACTACTGAACCTGTCCAAATTACACTTTATATGTGGCATCATTGGATATGTCTGAAAACCTCCTTTTATTGATATTAGTTACAACAAGATTGGAAGGGGATGACTACCCCAAAATAACTGGAAATACATAGCTGCTTAAAATAAATAGCTGCCTAAAAAAAATTATAAATTTTATTATTTTTACTACTGAACCTGTCCAAATTACAATTTAAATGTGACATCATTGAAAACGCCTGAAAACCTCCTTTAAATGATATTTGTTTCAACAAGATTGAAAGGTGATGACTACCCTAAAAAAAATGAAAATAAGTAGCTGCCTAAAAAAAATTTATAATTTTTTATATTTCTACTACTGAAGCTGTCCAGATTACAGTTTATATGTGACATCATTGGAATCGCCTGAAAACTTCCCTTAAATGATATTAGTTTCAACGAGATTGAAAGGGGATGACTACCCCATAATAACTGAAAATACATAGCAGCCTTAAAAAAAAAATTTATATATTTTTACTACTGAACCTGTCCAAATTACACTTTATATGTGGCATCATTGGATATGTCTGAAAACCTCCTTTTATTGATATTAGTTACAACAAGATTGGAAGGGGATGACTACCCCAAAATAACTGGAAATACATAGCTGCTTAAAGTAAATTGTAAAATTTATTATTTTTACTATTGAACCTTTTCAAATTACAGTTTACATGTGACATCATTGGAATAGCCTGAAAACTTCCCTTAAATGATATTAGTTTCAACAAGATTGAAAGGGGATGACTACCCCAAAATAACTGAAAATACATAGCTGCCTTGAAAAAAATTGTAAATTTTTATATTTTTACTACTGAACCAGTCCAAATTGCAGTCTATATGTGGCATCATTGGAAATGTCTGAAAAGCTCCTTTAAATGATACTAGTTACAACAAGATTGAAAGAGGATGACTACCCCAAAATAACTGAAAATACATAGCTGCCTAAAATAAATTGTAAATTTTATTATTTTTACTACTGAAGCTGTCCAGATTACAGTTTACATGTGACATCATTAGAATCGCCTTAAAACCTCCCTTAAATGATATTAGTTTCAACAAGATTGAAAGGGGATGACTACCCCAAAAAAAAATGAAAATAAGTAGCTGCCTAAAAAACATTGTAAATTTTTATATTTCTACTACTGAAGCTGTCCAGATTACAGTTTACATGTGGCATCATTAGAATAGCCTGAAAACCTTTTTTAAATGATATTAGTTTCAACAAGATTGAAAGGGGATGACTATCCCAAAATAACTGAAAATAAGTAGCTGCCTAAAAAAATTCTAAAGTTTTATATTTTTACTACTGAAGCTGTCCAGATTACAGTTTACATGTGACATCATTGGAATCGCCTGAAAACCTCCCTTAAATGATATTAGTTTCAACAATATTGAAAGGGGATGACTACCCCATAATAACTGAAAATACATAGCTGCCTTAAAAAAAAATTAAATTTTTATATTTTTACTACTGAACCTGTCCAAATTACACTTTATATGTGGCATCATTGGATATGTCTGAAAACCTCCTATTATTGATATTAGTTTCAACAAGATTAAAAGGGGATGACTACCCCAAAATAACTGAAAATACATAGCTGCCTAAAATAAATTGTAAATTTCATTATTTTTACTACTGAAGCTGTCCAAAATACAGTTTCTATGTGACATCATTGGAATCGCCTAAGAACCTCCTTTAAATGATATTAGTTTCAACAAGATTGAAAGGGGATGACTACCCCAAAACAACTGAAAATAAGTAGCTGCCTAAAAAAAATTGTTAATTTTTATATTTTTACTACTGAAGCTGTCCAGATTACAGTTTACATGTGACATCATTGGAATCGCCTAAAAACCTCCCTTAAATGATATTAGTTTCAACAAGATTGAAAGGGGATGACTACCCCATAATAACTGAAAATACATAGCTGCCTTAAAAAAAATGTAAATTTTTATATTTTTACTACTGAAGCTGTCCAGATTACAGTTTACATGTGACATCATTGGAATCGCCTGAAAACCTCCCTTAAATGATATTAGTTTCAACAAGATTGAAAGGGGATGACTACCCCAAAAAAATTAAAATAAGTAGCTGCCTAAAAAAATTCTAAAGTTTTATATTTTTACTACTGAAGCTGTCCAGATTACAGTTTACATGTGACATCATTGGAATCGCCTGAAAACCTCCCTTAAATGATATTAGTTTCAACAATATTAAAAGGGGATGACTACCCCATAATAACTGAAAATATATAGCTGCCTTAAAAAATAATTTTTTTATATTTTTACTACTGAACCTGTTCAAATTAGACTTTATATGTGGCATCATTGGATATGTCTGAAAACCTCCTTTTATTGATATTAGTTACAACAAGATTGAAAGAGGATGACTACCCCAAAATAACTGGAAATACATAGCTGCTTAAAATAAATTGTAAAATTTATTATTTTTACTATTGAACCTTTTCAAATTACAGTTTACATGTGACACCATTGGAATCGCCTGAAAACTTCCCTTAAATGATATTAGTTTCAACAAGATTGAAAGGGGATGACAACCTTAAAATAACTGAAAATACATAGCTGCCTTAAAAAAAATGTAAATTTTTATATTTTTACTACTGAAGCTGTCCAGATTACAGTTTACATGTGACATCATTGGAATCGCCTGAAAACCTCCCTTAAATGATATTAGTTTCAACAAGATTGAAAGGGGATGACTACCCGAAAATAACTGAAAATACATAGCTGCCTAAAATAAATTGTAAATTTTATTATTTTTACTACTGAAGCTGTCCAGATTACAGTTTACATGTGACATCATTAGAATCGCCTGAAAACCTCCCTTAAATGTTATTAGTTTCAACAAGATTGAAAGGGGATGACTACCCTATAACGACTGAAAATACATAGCTGCCTAAAAAAAAATATAAATTTTATTATTTTTACTACTGAACCTGTCCAAATTACAATTTATATGTGACATCATTGGAAACGCCTGAAAACCTCCTTTAAATGATATTAGTTTCAACAAGATTGAAAGGGGATGACTACCCCAAAGTAGCTGAAAATACATAGCTGCCTAAAATAAATTGTAAATTTTATTATTTTTACTACTGAAGCTGTCCAAAATACAGTTTCTATGTGACATCATTGGAATCGCCTAAAAACCTCCTTTAAATGATATTAGTTTCAACAAGATTGAAAGGGGATGACTACCCCAAAATAACTGAAAATAAGTAGCTGCCTAAAAAAAATTGTATTTTTTTATATTTTTACCACTGAAGCTGTCCAGATTACAGTTTACATGTGACATCATTGGAATCGCCTGAAAACCTCCCTTAAATGATATTAGTTTCAACAATATTGAAAGGGGATGACTACCCCATAATAACTGAAAATACATAGCTGCCTTAAAAAAAAATTAAATTTTTATATTTTTACTACTGAACCTGTCCAAATTACACTTTATATGTGGCATCATTGGATATGTCTGAAAACCTCCTATTATTGATATTAGTTTCAACAAGATTAAAAGGGGATGACTACCCCAAAATAACTGAAAATACATAGCTGCTTAAAATAAATTGTAAAATTTATTAATTTTACTATTGAACCTTTCAAATTACAGTTTACATGTGACATCATTGGAATCGCCTGAAAACTTCCCTTAAATGATATAAGTATCAACAAGATTGAAAGGGGATGACTACCCCAAAATAACTGAAAATACATAGCTGCCTAAAAAAAAATGTAAATTTTTATATTTTTACTACTGAAGCTGTCCAGATTACAGTTTACATGTGACATCATTGGAATCGCCTGAAAACCTCCCTTAAATGATATTAGTTTCAACAAGATTGAAAGGGGATGACTACCCCAAAAAAATTAAAATAAGTAGCTGCCTAAAAAAATTCTAAAATTTTATATTTTTACTACTGAAGCTGTCCAGATTACAGTTTACATGTGACATCATTGGAATCGCCTGAAAACCTCCCTTAAATGATATTAGTTTCAACAATATTAAAAGGGGATGACTACCCCATAATAACTGAAAATACATAGCTGCCTTAAAAAATATTTTTTTTATATTTTTACTACTGAACCTGTTCAAATTAGACTTTATATGTGGCATCATTGGATATGTCTGAAAACCTCCTTTTATTGATATTAGTTACAACAAGATTGAAAGAGGATGACTACCCCAAAATAACTGGAAATACATAGCTGCTTAAAATAAATTGTAAAATTTATTATTTTTACTATTGAACCTTTTCAAATTACAGTTTACATGTGACACCATTGGAATCGCCTGAAAACTTCCCTTAAATGATATTAGTTTCAACAAGATTGAAAGGGGATGACAACCCCAAAATAACTGAAAATACATAGCTGCCTTAAAAAAAATGTAAATTTTTATATTTTTACTACTGAAGCTGTCCAGATTACAGTTTACATGTGACATCATTGGAATCGCCTGAAAACCTCCCTTAAATGATATTAGTTTCAACAAGATTGAAAGAGGATGACTACCCCAAAATAACTGAAAATACATAGCTGCCTAAAATAAATTGTAAATTTTATTATTTTTACTACTGAAGCTGTCCAGATTACAGTTTACATGTGACATCATTAGAATCGCCTGAAAACCTCCCTTAAATGTTATTAGTTTCAACAAGATTAAAAGGGGATGACTACCCCAAAATAACTGAAAATACATAGCTGCCTAAAATAAATTGTAAAATTTATTACTTTTACTACTAAACCTGTCCAAATTACACTTTACATGTGACATCATTAGAATCGCCTGAAAACCTCCCTTAAATGATATTAGTTTCAACAAGATTGAAAGGGGATGACTACCCTATAACGACTGAAAATACATAGCTGCCTAAAAAAAATTATAAATTTTATTATTTTTACTACTGAACCTGTCCAAATTACAATTTATATGTGACATCATTGGAAACGCCTGAAAACCTCCTTTAAATGATATTAGTTTCAACAAGATTGAAAGGGGATGACTACCCCAAAGTAGCTGAAAATACATAGCTGCCTAAAATAAATTGTAAATTTTATTATTTTTACTACTGAAGCTGTCCAAAATACAGTTTCTATGTGACATCATTGGAATCGCCTAAAAACCTCCTTTAAATGATATTAGTTTCAACAAGATTGAAAGGGGATGACTACCCCAAATTAACTGAAAATAAGTAGCTGCCTAAAAAAAATTGTATTTTTTTATATTTTTACCACTGAAGCTGTCCAGATTACAGTTTACATGTGACATCATTGGAATCGCCTGAAAACCTCCCTTAAATGATATTAGTTTCAACAAGATTGAAAGGGGATGACTACCCCAAAAAAAATGAAAATAAGTAGCTGCCTAAAAAACATTGTAAATTTTTATATTTCTACTACTGAAGCTGTCCAGATTACAGTTTACATGTTGCATCATTAGAATAGCCTGAAAACCTTTTTTAAAATATATTAGTTTCACAAGATTGAAAGGGGATGACTACCCCAAAATAACTGAAAATAAGTAGCTGCCTAAAAAAATTCTAAATTTTTATATTTTTACTACTGAAGCTGTCCAGATTACAGTTTACATGTGACATCATTGGAATCGCGTGAAAACCTCCCTTAAATGATATTAGTTTCAACAATATTAAAAGGGGATGACTACCCCATAATAACTGAAAATACATAGCTGCCTTAAAAAAAATTAAAATTTTATATTTTTACTACTGAACCTGTCCAAATTACACTTTATTTGTGGCATCATTGGATATGTCTGAAAACCTCCTTTTATTGATATTAGTTTCAACAAGATTGAAAGGGGATGACTACCCCAAAATAACTGAAAAGTTATACCCCATAAAGTTATACCCAGTAGACGATGAAGAAAAGTGGAGTAAAAAAAGAAAAAGATCCTTCAGCCACTTTGAAGGCAGATTTTTAAAAAAATTGTGTCGTCCGGCAGATATTCCCGCTCCTAATGAAGAAACCATAGTTAACTGTTTGTATTGTGGGCGAGGGTCGTGGTCAACCGGCATAACGAATTGGGTCCAATGCGATACCTGCAATTTATGGGTGCATCAAATATGTGCAAAGGAAGTGGATGGTAGTGCATCGCCAGAACTAGAAACGAAAGATTTCATTTGTAGACACTGTACTTGTGATGAAATACCACAGTCTAAAGAATGTAACCCCAAACAAACAGCCAAATCCATTTCTAGGAAGTTTAACCTATTTGAAAATGGATTGGTCGCTGACATAAATTATTATAAGGAAATCGGAAGAGGGTATGTAGTGAATTTTATTGAGGAGATTAAACAAACGAACGACAAATGCATTTTAGTAGATGATTTTCTATCACTTGATGGCCAAAATTATCTTTTTAGTACAGTCGTTGACCACTTGTTACACATTTTTAACAAAAATAAATATCATTTAGTATCCGTGGAACGGTGCCTCCATATATTAGATAGAAATGATTTACCAGCCTCTTTTTACAATTTTATCAACGTAGATTCGGAAAAAGACACGGTTTTCCCAATTTGTCGTCATAACCATTACACAATGATAATATTGTCTTTGAAACACGAAACAATTACCATTATCGACCCGCTTGGTTATGAAGAGTATTACGAAAAGCTGTACCTCGAAAAAATTAATGAGCTTTTAAAATTTAAAAAAATAAATTTACATTTCGTTACCTATAAGACCATTGATCACGACCTCCAGAGGGACAATTATAATTGTGGGCCTATGTTGGTGAACATTTTCCAGCTCATCGTAACGGG
Organism: Pammene fasciana; assembly: GCA_911728535.1. Taxonomy (NCBI): domain Eukaryota; kingdom Metazoa; phylum Arthropoda; class Insecta; order Lepidoptera; family Tortricidae; genus Pammene; species Pammene fasciana. Next base: position 17,881,247 of record OU452276.1, on the reverse strand, counting down.
CAAAAAACAAGCCTTTAAGCAAAACTATAAAAAATACAGGATAACTTTAAAAAAACTATTATTACAAAACAGCGATGACATGAAACAACGGTGTTTATTCTGTGCCGCGAAAGTTAAGCCCCGCGATGCTATTGAATGTGAAACATGCAGCCGGAAATTTCACACTCGTTGTTTTGTGTCTTCTACAGAAATAAAAGAAAAAAAGTTAGACGCGTTCGTTAAAAAGGATCAAAATAGGGGAATGTGTGATTTATGCCTAGCAAATACATAAATATAGGTATCATCTTCTTCTTTCCCTGATCCCTCTATCTTCGGTCGGGCCGGGTCTCCTCACTCTTCTGCGCCAAGCTACTCTGTTTTGGTTTCAGCCCGGGCGGCCGGTGCTATAAACCTTATCTCATAATATTAATGAAGACTGATACTTTGTAGGGTAAATCACACTTACATAGGTTCAAGAAAAACTGGTCGGCCGCGCCGCAGCTTGGCACGTATTACGCAATGGAGGGAAAGGGGGACCCTTTTGACCTCTTATTTTATCTCATCTTATTAATCAATACAATACAACTAGTCTGGAGGTCTAGAGGTAAAAAAGGAAAGCCCAAAAAACTTGGTCGGCCGCGCCCTACCTTGGCAGTTCATCGAGTCGGACCAGTGTCACTACCATGACTTTGCCAATTTAATCCAACTCGGCACACATTACCGTTTCGTAAATTATTTGTATGGAGAATTTGTGCAGAGTATTTTTGCCAGCCGTGGGGTGTCCGGCCTTAGAATTGTCCTCTACCATATCGTCCCGTGGTTGCAGTAGGAGTCTACTAAGGGAATATACAGGGAGATCGGCAGCAGCGTCTTCCGAAAGCTTACAAACAATAAACAAAAAAACTGCGCGCGCCAACCGGCAGGCGGGGCAGCGCGGCGCGTATGGCAAAACCCCCTTAATGATAAGTTCCATTAGTACCAGGCCCCCAGTTCCCGGCAGCTCCGCTATTAGTGCCCCTTGTATACAAAAAGAAACCGCAAATCGATGTACAGTTTAGCCGTTTGGCACACGCATACTAGAGGTCAAAACAAAATTTTTCATCCGCAGTTCTTAAAAAAATTTCCCTTAGGAGGGGGGTGCTGATTCATAATTTTTTTTGTATGGGAAAAATTTTTTTTTTTTTCAAAAACCTATCGTGTGTGGTATCATATGAAAGGGCTAGTAGAGGCGGTTCTAATAATATACCACATCATTATATTTCAGCCATTTTTTTTTAATTAAAACAAAAATAATTTTCAAAACATACCAAGTTTGGGCTCCCCCAGATACGATATGGCTGGTTTTTTTTTGGTACTTTATATCAAAAATGATAATAGATATCCTCATATCTAACCCCAAGAAAGCAATTTTGAAAATAATTTCATTTAGTATTTTTTTTTAATTTTTCAATATTATCAAGTAACGCAGTACAAAATGTACTGGAGTAGGACTATAGTAGAACTCTACTTCAGTACATTTTGTACTGCGTTATTTTGTAATATTGAAAAATAAAAAATAAATACTTAATGAAATTATTTTCAAAATTGCTTTCTTGAGGTCAGATATGAGGATATCTATTATCATTTTTGATATAAAGTACCAAAAAAAAACCAGCCATATCGTATCTGGGGGAGCCCAAACTTGGTATGTTTTGAAAATGATTTTTGTTTTAATTTAAAAAAAATGGCTGAAATATAATGATGTGGTATATTATTAGAACCGCCTCTATTAGCCCTTTCATTTGATACCACACATGATAGGTTTTTGAAAAAAAAATAATTTTTTTCTCATACAAAAAAAATGATGAATCAGCACCCCCCTCCTAAGGGAAATTTTTTTAAGAACTGCGGATGAAAATTTATATTTTGACCTCTAGTATGCGTGTGCCAAATGGCTAAACTGTACATCGATTTGCGGTATTACTGTAAAATTAGACTCGTACACCGTGCACTATATTCCTGGCGCGGGTAGGGGTCATATTCAGCGGCAATGAAGTTTTAAGGGAGGTTTTCAGGCGATTCCAATGATGTCACATGTAAACTGTAATCTGGACAGCTTCAGTAGTAGAAATAATAAAATTTACAATTTATTTTAGGCAGCTATGTATTTTCAGTTATTATGGGGTAGTCATCCCCTTTCAATCTTGTTGAAACTAATATCATTTAAAGGAGGTTTTCAGGCGTTTCCAATGATGTCACATATAAACTGTAATTTGGACAGCTTCAGTAGTAAAAATAATAAAATTTACAATTTATTTTAGGCTGCTATGTGTTTTCAGTTATTATGGGGTAGTCATCCCCTTTCAATCTTGTTGAAACTAATATCATTTAAGAGAGGTTTTCAGGCGATTCTAATGATGTCACATGTAAAGTGTAATTTGGACAGGTTCAGTAGTAAAAATAATACATTTTACAATTTATTTTAGGCAGCTATGTATTTTCAGTTATTTTGGGGTAGTCATCCCCTTTCAATCTTGTTGAAACTAATAACATTTAAGGGAGGTTTTCAGGCGATTCTAATGATGTCACATGTAAACTGTAATCTGGACAGCTTCAGTAGTAAAAATAATAAAATTTACAATTTATTTTAGGCAGCTATGTATTTTCAGTTATTTTGGGGTAGTCATCCTCTTTCAATCTTGTTGTAACTTGTATCATTTAACCCTCTGCAACTGAGGTGGGATTCTTGTAATTATTCCACTGAGGAGTAGTCTGTCAGACGTGCATTTGAGTTGCTATTAAATTTAAAAATAATGAACTACTATAAATGTAAGTGTATTAGTATTACTTTTTAAGAATATATAGAACCGATAAAGGTTAATTTGTTGGAATAAAACTCATAAATCAGTAGAATATTCAATATTGTTTATAGTCATCATAATATAGGAACTTTTAACACAGGCCTCTTTTAAAAAATATATAAAAAAACAGAACCATGAAAACAATAATTATAAGTTAAATTTACCTTCTTCTGGCATAAAATTTACAATAAAAAAATTATAAAAATAATCCTTAGACCAGTTTTTTTTATGAGCAGGTGTTTTCGACGTCCTTAAAAAATCTGTTTTAGACCAAACAAATCCATTTTTGCTACGATAACAATCTCGATTTGACGTTTTCTTTTCCTCTAAGTCCTAGTCTGAGCCTCGCTCGCCATTATCGAATTATATACCTAACAATATACTGAGTTGCACCTAGAAAATATTTTCACAATAATTTACTGAGGTTACGACTGGTAGACACTATCTATATGAATATAATTATTTTACTGACGTGACGTATGTGAGACAGTATGAGGTTATAACAATATTACTGACAACACGTCTGCTAGACCCATCACTTATTACTGACCTTACGTCCTGTGGACACCAAACAGCTCTAACTCCGCCAGAGTGCACGCCGCTGCTGCCGTCGCTGCACCTGCGGGAGGCATGCGTCCACGCAGGAAGGTACAGAGAGAGTCGGAACGATACGCCGATAAATGGCGACGTAGCAACAGCGCGTAGGTATTTTGGTGTCTGTCAGACGTAACGTCAGTTGCAGAGGGTTAAAGGAGCTTTTCAGACATTTCCAATGATGCCACATATAAACTGCAATTTGGACAGGTTCAGTAGTAAAAATATAAAAATTAACAATTTTTTTTTAAGGCAGCTATGTATTTTCAGTTATTTTGGGGTAGTCATCCCCTTTCAATCTTGTTGAAACTAATATCATTTAAGGGAAGTTTTCAGGCGATGCCAATGATGTCACATGTAAACTGTAATTTGAAAAGGTTCAATAGTAAAAATAATAAATTTTACAATTTACTTTAAGCAGCTATGTATTTCCAGTTATTTTGGGGTAGTCATACCCTTCCAATCTTGTTGTAACTAATATCAATAAAAGAAGGTTTTCAGACATATCCAATGATGCCACATATAAAGTGTAATTTGGACAGGTTCAGTAGTAAAAATATATTTTTTTTTTTTAAGGCAGCTATGTATTTTCAGTTATTATGGGGTAGTCATCCCCTTTCAATATTGTTGAAACTAATATCATTTAAGGGAGGTTTTCAGGCGATTCTAGTGATGTCACATGTAAACTGTAATCTGGACAGCTTTAGTAGTAAAAATAATAAAATTTACAATTTTTTTAGGCAGCTATGTATTTTCAGTTATTTTGGGGTAGTCATCCCCTTTCAATCTTGTTGAAACTAATATCATTTAAGGGAAGTTTTCAGGCGATTCCAATGATGTCACATGTAAACTGTAATTTGAAAAGGTTCAATAGTAAAAATAATAAATTTTACAATTTATTTTAAGCAGCTATGTATTTTCAGTTATTTTGGGGTAGTCATCCCCTTTCAATCTTGTTGAAACTAATATCAATAAAAGGAGGTTTTCAGACATATCCAATGATGCCACATATAAAGTGTAATTTGGACAGGTTCAGTAGTAAAAATATAAAATTTTAATTTTTTTTAAGGCAGCTATGTATTTTCAGTTATTATGGGGTAGTCATCCCCTTTTAATATTGTTGAAACTAATATCATTTAAGGGAGGTTTTCAGGCGATTCCAATGATGTCACATGTAAACTGTAATCTGGACAGCTTCAGTGGAAAAAATATAAAAAAATACAATTTTTTTTAGGCAGCTACTTATTTTCAGTTATTTTGGGGTAGTCATCCCCTTTCAATCTTGTTTAAACTAATATCATTTAAAGGAGGTTTTTAGGCGATTCCAATGATGTCACATAGAAACTGTATTTTGGACAGCTTCAGTAGTAAAAATAATAAAGTTTACAATTTATTTTAGGCAGCTATGTATTTTCAGCTACTTTGGGGTAGTCATCCCCTTTCAATCTTGTTGAAACTAATATCATTTAAAGGAGGTTTTCAGGCGTTTCCAATGATGTCACATATAAATTGTAATTTGGACAGGTTCAGTAGTAAAAATAATACAATTTATAATTTTTTTTAGGCAGCTATGTATTTTCAGTTGTTATAGGGTAGTCATCCCCTTTCAATCTTGTTGAAACTAATATCATTTAAGGGAGGTTTTCAGGCGATTCCAATGATGTCACATGTAAACTGTAATCTGGACAGCTTCAGTAGTAAAAATATAAAAATTTACATTTTTTTTTAAGGCAGCTATGTATTTTCAGTTATTTTGGGGTAGTCATCCCCTTTCAATCTTGTTGAAACTAATATCATTTAAGGGAGGTTTTCAGGCGATTCTAATGATGTCACATGTAAACTGTAATCTGGACAGCTTCAGTAGTAACAATAATAAAATTTACAATTTATTTTAGGCAGCTATGTATTTTCAGTTATTTTCGGGTAGTCATCCTCTTTCAATCTTGTTGTATATAGTATCATTTAAAGGAGCTTTTCAGACATTTCCAATGATGCCACATATAAGCTGCAATTTGGACAGGTTCAGTAGTAAAAATATAAAAATTTACAATTTTTTTTAAGGCAGCTATGTATTTTCAGTTATTTTGGGGTTGTCATCCCCTTTCAATCTTGTTGAAACTAATATCATTTAAGGGAGGTTTTCAGGCGATTCTAGTGATGTCACATGTAAACTGTAATCTGGACAGCTTTAGTAGTAAAAATAATAAAATTTACAATTTTTTTTAGGCAGCTATGTATTTTCAGTTATTTTGGGGTAGTCATCCCCTTTCAATCTTGTTGAAACTAATATCATTTAAGGGAAGTTTTCAGGCGATTCCAATGATGTCACATGTAAACTGTAATTTGAAAAGGTTCAATAGTAAAAATAATAAATTTTACAATTTATTTTAAGCAGCTATGTATTTTCAGTTATTTTGGGGTAGTCATCCCCTTTCAATCTTGTTGAAACTAATATCAATAAAAGGAGGTTTTTAGACATATCCAATGATGCCACAAATAAAGTGTAATTTGGACAGGTTCAGTAATAAAAATATAAAATTTTAATTTTTTTTAAGGCAGCTATGTATTTTCAGTTATTATGGGGTAGTCATCCCCTTTTAATATTGTTGAAACTAATATCATTTAAGGGAGGTTTTCAGGCGATTCCAATGATGTCACATGTAAACTGTAATCTGGACAGCTTCAGTAGTAAAAATATAAAAATTTAGAATTTTTATAGGCAGCTACTTATTTTCAGTTATTTTGGGGTAGTCATCCCCTTTCAATCTTGTGAAACTAATATATTTTAAAAAAGGTTTTCAGGCTATTCTAATGATGCAACATGTTAACTGTAATCTGGACAGCTTCAGTAGTAGAAATATAAAAATTAACAATGTTTTTTAGGCAGCTACTTATTTTCATTTTTTTTGGGGTAGTCATCCCCTTTCAATCTTGTTGAAACTAATATCATTTAAGGGAGGTTTTCAGGCGATTCCAATGATGTCACATGTAAACTGTAATCTGGACAGCTTCAGTGGTAAAAATATAAAAAAATACAATTTTTTTTAGGCAGCTACTTATTTTCAGTTATTTTGGGGTAGTCATCCCCTTTCAATCTTGTTGAAACTAATATCATTTAAAGGAGGTTTTTAGGCGATTCCAATGATGTCACATAGAAACTGTATTTTGGACAGCTTCAGTAGTAAAAATAATAAAATTTACAATTTATTTTAGGCAGCTATGTATTTTCAGCTACTTTGGGGTAGTCATCCCCTTTCAATCTTGTTGAAACTAATATCATTTAAAGGAGGTTTTCAGGCGTTTCCAATGATGTCACATATAAATTGTAATTTGGACAGGTTCAGTAGTAAAAATAATAAAATTTATAATTTTTTTTAGGCAGCTATGTATTTTCAGTTGTTATAGGGTAGTCATCCCCTTTCAATCTTGTTGAAACTAATATCATTTAAGGGAGGTTTTCAGGCGATTCTAATGATGTCACATGTAAAGTGTAATTTGGACAGGTTTAGTAGTAAAAATAATAAATTTTACAATTTATTTTAGGCAGCTATGTATTTTCAGTTATTTTGGGGTAGTCATCCCCTTTTAATCTTGTTGAAACTAATAACATTTAAGGGAGGTTTTCAGGCGATTCTAATGATGTCACATGTAAACTGTAATCTGGACAGCTTCAGTAGTAAAAATAATAAAATTTACAATTTATTTTAGGCAGCTATGTATTTTCAGTTATTTTCGGGTAGTCATCCCCTTTTAATCTTGGTGAAACTAATATCATTTAAGGGAGGTTTTCAGGCGATTCCAATGATGTCACATGTAAACTGTAATCTGGACAGCTTCAGTAGTAAAAATATAAAAATTTACATTTTTTTTAAGGCAGCTATGTATTTTCAGTTATTTTGGGGTTGTCATCCCCTTTCAATCTTGTTGAAACTAATATCATTTAAGGGAAGTTTTCAGGCGATTCCAATGGTGTCACATGTAAACTGTAATTTGAAAAGGTTCAATAGTAAAAATAATAAATTTTACAATTTATTTTAAGCAGCTATGTATTTCCAGTTATTTTGGGGTAGTCATCCTCTTTCAATCTTGTTGTAACTAATATCAATAAAAGGAGGTTTTCAGACATATCCAATGATGCCACATATAAAGTCTAATTTGAACAGGTTCAGTAGTAAAAATATAAAAAAATTATTTTTTAAGGCAGCTATGTATTTTCAGTTATTATGGGGTAGTCATCCCCTTTTAATATTGTTGAAACTAATATCATTTAAGGGAGGTTTTCAGGCGATTCCAATGATGTCACATGTAAACTGTAATCTGGACAGCTTCAGTAGTAAAAATATAAAACTTTAGAATTTTTTTAGGCAGCTACTTATTTTAATTTTTTTGGGGTAGTCATCCCCTTTCAATCTTGTTGAAACTAATATCATTTAAAGGAGGTTTTCAGGCGATTCCAATGATGTCACATGTAAACTGTAATCTGGACAGCTTCAGTAGTAAAAATATAAAAATTTACATTTTTTTTAAGGCAGCTATGTATTTTCAGTTATTTTGGGGTAGTCATCCCCTTTCAATCTTGTTGATACTAATATCATTTAAGGGAAGTTTTCAGGCGATTCCAATGATGTCACATGTAAACTGTAATTTGAAAGGTTCAATAGTAAAAATAATAAATTTTACAATTTATTTTAAGCAGCTATGTATTTTCAGTTATTTTGGGGTAGTCATCCCCTTTTAATCTTGTTGAAACTAATATCAATAATAGGAGGTTTTCAGACATATCCAATGATGCCACATATAAAGTGTAATTTGGACAGGTTCAGTAGTAAAAATATAAAAATTTAATTTTTTTTTTAAGGCAGCTATGTATTTTCAGTTATTATGGGGTAGTCATCCCCTTTCAATATTGTTGAAACTAATATCATTTAAGGGAGGTTTTCAGGCGATTCCAATGATGTCACATGTAAACTGTAATCTGGACAGCTTCAGTAGTAAAAATATAAAACTTAAGAATTTTTTTAGGCAGCTACTTATTTTCAGTTATTTTGGGATAGTCATCCCCTTTCAATCTTGTTGAAACTAATATCATTTAACAGGCTATTCTAATGATGCCACATGTAAACTGTAATCTGGACAGCTTCAGTAGTAGAAATATAAAAATTTACAATGTTTTTTAGGCAGCTACTTATTTTCATTTTTTTTTGGGGTAGTCATCCCCTTTCAATCTTGTTGAAACTAATATCATTTAAGGGAGGTTTTTAGGCGATTCCAATGATGTCACATGTAAACTGTAATATGGACAGCTTCAGTAGTAAAAATATAAAAATTAACAATTTTTTTTAGGCAGCTACTTATTTTCAGTTATTTTGGGGTAGTCATCCCCTTTCAATCTTGTTGAAACTAATATCATTTAAAGGAGGTTCTTAGGCGATTCCAATGATGTCACATAGAAACTGTATTTTGGACAGCTTCAGTAGTAAAAATAATAAAATTTACAATTTATTTTAGGCAGCTATGTATTTTCAGCTACTTTGGGGTAGTCATCCCCTTTCAATCTTGTTGAAACTAATATCATTTAAAGGAGGTTTTCAGGCGTTTCCAATGATGTCACATATAAATTGTAATTTGGACAGGTTCAGTAGTAAAAATAATAAATTTTACAATTTATTTTAGGCAGCTATGTATTTTCAGTTATTTTGGGATAGTCATCCCCTTTCAATCTTGTTGAAACTAATAACATTAAAGGGAGGTTTTAAGGCGATTCTAATGATGTCACATGTAAACTGTAATCTGGACAGCTTCAGTAGTAAAAATAATAAAATTTACAATTTATTTTAGGCAGCTATGTATTTTCAGTTATTTTGGGGTAGTCATCCTCTTTCAATCTTGTTGTAACTAGTATCATTTAAAGGAGCTTTTCAGACATTTCCAATGATGCCACATATAGACTGCAATTTGGACTGGTTCAGTAGTAAAAATATAAAAATTTACAATTTTTTTTAAGGCAGCTATGTATTTTCAGTTATTTTGGGGTAGTCATCCCCTTTCAATCTTGTTGAAACTAATATCATTTAAGGGAAGTTTTCAGGCGATTCCAATGATGTCACATGTAAACTGTAATTTGAAAAGGTTCAATAGTAAAAATAATAAATTTTACAATTTATTTTAAGCAGCTATGTATTTCCAGTTATTTTGGGGTAGTCATCCCCTTCCAATCTTGTTGTAACTAATATCAATAAAAGGAGGTTTTCAGACATATCCAATGATGCCACATATAAAGTGTAATTTGGACAGGTTCAGTAGTAAAAATATATAATTTTTTTTTTTAAGGCTGCTATGTATTTTCAGTTATTATGGGGTAGTCATCCCCTTTCAATCTCGTTGAAACTAATATCATTTAAGGGAAGTTTTCAGGCGATTCCAATGATGTCACATATAAACTGTAATCTGGACAGCTTCAGTAGTAGAAATATAAAAAATTATAATTTTTTTTTAGGCAGCTACTTATTTTCATTTTTTTTAGGGTAGTCATCCCCTTTCAATCTTGTTGAAACTAATATCATTTAAGGGAGGTTTTCAGGCGATTCCAATGATGTCACATTTAAACTGTAATCTGGACAGCTTCAATAGTAAAAATATAAAAATTTACAATTTTTTTTAGGCAGCTACTTATTTTCAGTTATTTTGGGGTAGTCATCCCCTTTCAATCTTGTTGAAACATATATCATTTAAAGGAGGTTTTTAGGCGATTCCAATGATGTCACATAGAAACTGCATTTTGGACAGCTTCAGTAGTAAAAAGAATAAAATTTACAATTTTTTTTAGGCAGCTATGTATTTTCAGCTACTTTGGGGTAGTCATCCCCTTTCAATTTTGTTGAAACAAATATCATTTAAAGGAGGTTTTCAGGCGTGTTCAATGATGTCACATTTAAATTGTAATTTGGACAGGTTCAGTAGTAAAAATAATAAAATTTATAATTTTTTTTAGGCAGCTATTTATTTTAAGCAGCTATGTATTTCCAGTTATTTTGGGGTAGTCATCCCCTTCCAATCTTGTTGTAACTAATATCAATAAAAGGAGGTTTTCAGACATATCCAATGATGCCACATATAAAGTGTAATTTGGACAGGTTCAGTAGTAAAAATATATAATTTTTTTTTTTAAGGCTGCTATGTATTTTCAGTTATTATGGGGTAGTCATCCCCTTTCAATCTCGTTGAAACTAATATCATTTAAGGGAAGTTTTCAGGCGATTCCAATGATGTCACATATAAACTGTAATCTGGACAGCTTCAGTAGTAGAAATATAAAAAATTATAAATTTTTTTTAGGCAGCTACTTATTTTCATTTTTTTTAGGGTAGTCATCCCCTTTCAATCTTGTTGAAACTAATATCATTTAAGGGAGGTTTTCAGGCGATTCCAATGATGTCACATGTAAACTGTAATCTGGACAGCTTCAATAGTAAAAATATAAAAATTTACAATTTTTTTTAGGCAGCTACTTATTTTCAGTTATTTTGGGGTAGTCATCCCCTTTCAATCTTGTTGAAACATATATCATTTAAAGGAGGTTTTTAGGCGATTCCAATGATGTCACATAGAAACTGCATTTTGGACAGCTTCAGTAGTAAAAAGAATAAAATTTACAATTTTTTTTAGGCAGCTATGTATTTTCAGCTACTTTGGGGTAGTCATCCCCTTTCAATTTTGTTGAAACAAATATCATTTAAAGGAGGTTTTCAGGCGTTTCCAATGATGTCACATTTAAATTGTAATTTGGACAGGTTCAGTAGTAAAAATAATAAAATTTATAATTTTTTTTAGGCAGCTATTTATTTTAAGCAGCTATGTATTTTCAGTTATTTTGGGGTAGTCATCCCCTTTCAATCTTGTTGAAACTAATATCAATAAAAGGAGGTTTTCAGACATATCCAATGATGCCACATATAAAGTGTTATTTGGACAGGTTCAGTAGTAAAAATATAAAAATTTAATTTTTTTTTAAGGCAGCTATGTATTTTCAGTTATTATGGGGTAGTCATCCCCTTTCAATATTGTTGAAACTAATATCATTTAAGGGAGGTTTTCAGGCAATTCTAATGATGTCACATGTAAACTGTAATCTGGACAGCTTTAGTAGTAAAAATAATAAAATTTACAATTTATTATAGGCAGCTATGTATTTTCAGTTATTTTGGGGTAGTCATCCCCTTTCAATCTTGTTGAAACTAATATCATTTAAGGGAAGTTTTCAGGCGATTCCAATGATGTCACATGTAAACTGTAATTTGAAAAGGTTCAATAGTAAAAATAATAAATTTTACAATTTATTTTAAGCAGCTATGTATTTTCAGTTATTTTGGGGTAGTCATCCCCTTTCAATCTTGTTGAAACTAATATCAATAAAAGGAGGTTTTCAGACATATCCAATGATGCCACTTATAAAGTGTAATTTGGACAGGTTCAGTAGTAAAAATATAAAAATTTAATTTTTTTTAAGGCAGCTATGTATTTTCAGTTATTATGGGGTAGTCATCCCCTTTTAATATTGTTGAAACTAATATCATTTAAGGGAGGTTTTCAGGCGATTCCAATGATGTCACATGTAAACTGTAATCTGGACAGCTTCAGTAGTAAAAATATAAAACTTTAGAATTTTTTTAGGCAGCTACTTATTTTCAGTTATTTTGGGGTAGTCATCCCCTTTTAATCTTGTTGAAACTAATATAATTTAAAAAAGGTTTTCAGGCTATTCTAATGATGCCACATGTAAACTGTAATCTGGACAGCTTCAGTAGTAGAAATATAAAAATTTACAATGTTTTATAGGCAGCTACTTATTTTCATTTTTTTTGGGGTAGTCATCCCCTTTCAATCTTGTTGAAACTAATATCATTTAAGGGAGGTTTTCAGGCGAGTCCAATGGTGTCACATGTAAACTGTAATCTGGACAGCTTCAGCAGTAAAAATATAAAAATTTACAATTTTTTTTAGGCAGTTACTTATTTTCAGTTATTTTAGGGTAGTCATCCCCTTTCAATCTTGTTGAAACTAATATCATTTAAAGGAGGTTTTTAGGCGATTCCAATGATGTCACATAGAAACTGTATTTTGGACAGCTTCAGTAGTTAAAATAATAAAATTTACAATTAATTTTAGGCAGCTATGTATTTTCAGCTACTTTGGGGTAGTCATCCCCTTTCAATCTTGTTGAAACTAATATCATTTAAAGGAGGTTTTCAGGCGTTTCCAATGATGTCACATATAAATTGTAATTTGGACAGGTTCAGTAGTAAAAATAATAAAATTTATAATTTTTTTTAGGCAGCTATGTATTTTCAGTTGTTATAGGGTAGTCATCCCCTTTCAATCTTGTTGAAACTAATATCATTTAAGGGAGGTTTTCAGGCGATTCTAATGATGTCACATGTAAAGTGTTATTTGGACAGGTTTAGTAGTAAAAATAATAAATTTTACAATTTATTTTAGGCAGCTATGTATTTTCAGTTATTTTGGGGTAGTCATCCCCTTTCAATCTTGTTGAAACTAATATCAAAAAAAAGGAGGTTTTCAGACATATCCAATGATGCCACATATAAAGTGTTATTTGGACAGGTTCAGTAGTAAAAATATAAAAATTTTTTTTTTTTTTAAGGCAGCTATGTATTTTCAGTTATTATGGGGTAGTCATCCCCTTTCAATATTGTTGAAACTAATATCATTTAAGGGAGGTTTTCAGGCAATTCTAATGATGTCACATGTAAACTGTAATCTGGACAGCTTTAGTAGTAAAAATAATAAAATTTACAATTTATTATAGGCAGCTATGTATTTTCAGTTATTTTGGGGTAGTCATCCCCTTTCAATCTTGTTGAAACTAATATCATTTAAGGGAAGTTTTCAGGCGATTCCAATGATGTCACATGTAAACTGTAATTTGAAAAGTTTCAATAGTAAAAATAATAAATTTTACAATTTATTTTAAGCAGCTATGTATTTTCAGTTATTTTGGGGTAGTCATCCCCTTTCAATCTTGTTGAAACTAATATCAATAAAAGGAGGTTTTCAGACATATCCAATGATGCCACTTATAAAGTGTAATTTGGACAGGTTCAGTAGTAAAAATATAAAAATTTAATTTTTTTTAAGGCAGCTATGTATTTTCAGTTATTATGGGGTAGTCATCCCCTTTTAATATTGTTGAAACTAATATCATTTAAGGGAGGTTTTCAGGCGATTCCAATGATGTCACATGTAAACTGTAATCTGGACAGCTTCAGTAGTAAAAATATAAAACTTTAGAATTTTTTTAGGCAGCTACTTATTTTCAGTTATTTTGGGGTAGTCATCCCCTTTTAATCTTGTTGAAACTAATATAATTTAAAAAAGGTTTTCAGGCTATTCTAATGATGCCACATGTAAACTGTAATCTGGACAGCTTCAGTAGTAGAAATATAAAAATTTACAATGTTTTATAGGCAGCTACTTATTTTCATTTTTTTTGGGGTAGTCATCCCCTTTCAATCTTGTTGAAACTAATATCATTTAAGGGAGGTTTTCAGGCGAGTCCAATGGTGTCACATGTAAACTGTAATCTGGACAGCTTCAGCAGTAAAAATATAAAAATTTACAATTTTTTTTAGGCAGTTACTTATTTTCAGTTATTTTAGGGTAGTCATCCCCTTTCAATCTTGTTGAAACTAATATCATTTAAAGGAGGTTTTTAGGCGATTCCAATGATGTCACATAGAAACTGTATTTTGGACAGCTTCAGTAGTTAAAATAATAAAATTTACAATTAATTTTAGGCAGCTATGTATTTTCAGCTACTTTGGGGTAGTCATCCCCTTTCAATCTTGTTGAAACTAATATCATTTAAAGGAGGTTTTCAGGCGTTTCCAATGATGTCACATATAAATTGTAATTTGGACAGGTTCAGTAGTAAAAATAATAAAATTTATAATTTTTTTTAGGCAGCTATGTATTTTCAGTTGTTATAGGGTAGTCATCCCCTTTCAATCTTGTTGAAACTAATATCATTTAAGGGAGGTTTTCAGGCGATTCTAATGATGTCACATGTAAAGTGTTATTTGGACAGGTTTAGTAGTAAAAATAATAAATTTTACAATTTATTTTAGGCAGCTATGTATTTTCAGTTATTTTGGGGTAGTCATCCCCTTTCAATCTTGTTGAAACTAATATCAAAAAAAAGGAGGTTTTCAGACATATCCAATGATGCCACATATAAAGTGTTATTTGGACAGGTTCAGTAGTAAAAATATAAAAATTTTTTTTTTTTTTAAGGCAGCTATGTATTTTCAGTTATTATGGGGTAGTCATCCCCTTTCAATATTGTTGAAACTAATATCATTTAAGGGAGGTTTTCAGGCAATTCTAATGATGTCACATGTAAACTGTAATCTGGACAGCTTTAGTAGTAAAAATAATAAAATTTACAATTTATTATAGGCAGCTATGTATTTTCAGTTATTTTGGGGTAGTCATCCCCTTTCAATCTTGTTGAAACTAATATCATTTAAGGGAAGTTTTCAGGCGATTCCAATGATGTCACATGTAAACTGTAATTTGAAAAGTTTCAATAGTAAAAATAATAAATTTTACAATTTATTTTAAGCAGCTATGTATTTTCAGTTATTTTGGGGTAGTCATCCCCTTTCAATCTTGTTGAAACTAATATCAATAAAAGGAGGTTTTCAGACATATCCAATGATGCCACTTATAAAGTGTAATTTGGACAGGTTCAGTAGTAAAAATATAAAAATTTAATTTTTTTTAAGGCAGCTATGTATTTTCAGTTATTATGGGGTAGTCATCCCCTTTCAATCTTGTTGAAACTAAT
This sequence comes from Pammene fasciana, assembly GCA_911728535.1. Taxonomy (NCBI): domain Eukaryota; kingdom Metazoa; phylum Arthropoda; class Insecta; order Lepidoptera; family Tortricidae; genus Pammene; species Pammene fasciana. The sequence goes on along the minus strand of OU452276.1, from coordinate 17,865,968 downwards.
ATAATTTAAAAAAGGTTTTCAGGCTATTCTAATGATGCCACATGTAAACTGTAATCTGGACAGCTTCAGTAGTAGAAATATAAAAATTTACAATGTTTTATTGGCAGCTACTTATTTTCATTTTTTTTGGGGTAGTCATCCCCTTTCAATCTTGTTGAAACTAATATCATTTAAGGGAGGTTTTCAGGCGAGTCCAATGGTGTCACATGTAAACTGTAATCTGGACGGCTTCAGTAGTAAAAATATAAAAATTTACAATTTTTTTTAGGCAGCTACTTATTTTCAGTTATTTTGGGGTAGTCATCCCCTTTCAATCTTGTTGAAACTAATATCATTTAAAGGAGGTTTTTAGGCGATTCCAATGATGTCACATAGAAACTGTATTTTGGACAGCTTCAGTAGTTAAAATAATAAAATTTACAATTTATTTTAGGCAGCTATGTATTTTCAGCTACTTTGGGGTAGTCATCCCCTTTCAATCTTGTTGAAACTAATATCAATAAAAGGAGGTTTTCAGACATATCCAATGATGCCACATATAAAGTGTAATTTGGACAGGTTCAGTAGTAAAAATATAAAAAAATTTTTTTTTAAGGCAGCTATGTATTTTCAGTTATTTTGGGGTAGTCATCCCCTTTCAATCTTGTTAAAAGTAATATCATTTAAAGGAGGTTTTCAGGTGATTATAATGATGTCACATATCAACTGTAATCTGGACAGCTTCAGTAGTAAAAATATAAAAATTTACATATTATTTTAGGCAGCTATGTATTTTCAGTTATTTTGGGGTAGTCATCCCCTTTCAATCTTGTTGAAACTCATCTTATTTAAAGGAGGTTTTCAGGTGATTCTAATGATGTCACATATCAACTGTAATCTGGACAGCTTCAGTAGAGAAAATATTAAAATTTACGATGTATTTTAGGCAGTTATGTATTTTTAGTTAGTTTGGGGTAGCCATCCTCTTTCAGTCTCGATGAAACTTATATTGTTTATAATTGGTTTTAAGGCGATTCTTATGAATCTATATACAACGTGAAATCGGGAGAGATTCATTAGGAAAATTAATAAAAAAAATTTTTTGATACCTATGTATTTTGGTTGGTTTTGGTTTTAAGGCGATTCTTATGAATCTATATACAACGTGAAATCGGGAGAGATTCATTAGGAAAATTAATAAAATTGATTTTTTTTTGCCACCTACTTATGTATTTTCAGTTATTTTGGGGTAGCCATCCCTTTTCAGTCTTGATGAAACAAATATTGTCTAAAAGAGGTTTTAAGACAATTTCAATGATACCACATACAAAGTGTTATCTGGAAAGCTTTTTTGTAGAAAAATAAATAAAATTTTCAATTTATTTTCGTGAAATCTGGAGAGCTTCATTAGGAAAATTTATAAAATTTGATAGAAAACAGTGTTAGGTGGTACTCAATAATAAACTTTATTCAAAGTAGAAATTTGTAGGGCTGCGACTTTGTGAAGTTAGCTGCCCTACTTAATGATTGCAGTTAGTTAACTTTTTTAGCTAATGCATGTTCCGAATACGTTATGAAAATCATTTACTTCTATTTATTACTTATATCTGACCTTGTTATCGCTTTTTTACTTGATTATAAAATTTGACTTCCGTATTTGGTCGGGTTATCATAGGCAGCTAACTTTAGGCTGCTAACTTCACACTCGTTTTTATACTGAGTATATTGACATATCTATCCGCCAGAAAGATCCAGCGGGAAGATCTGTGTATTTGATACATTAATCTACGTAATTGATACATTTGTGGAAACCCGTATGTTGTTAATTGAAGTTATTGAACGCAATCAATCTACAAATTACTTAATAGATTTAAATACTTATTTAAAGAGCAATTAGAAACTTTGGTATCTCAATTAGAAAGTTCTTGTTACTTAGAAATTTTATTTTACCTTACATTCTCTTCAAAGTAATATGTTAAATATTACAGTCTAAATAAAATGTTCTTGAAATAAATAATCTTGCCATCCATTTTTACCCAGACGAAACGGATGCAATACCGGTATTATTTGCAAGGGCAGTCCCGGAATTCCGGTATTAGCCCATATATGTACCCACACTGTTAACTGCCCATTAAGATTAAGCGATTTAAGAGTTTTGATTTCTTCGACGAGGTTCGACTCCAGCTCTGCTTGGGGGCTTGAGGCCCTGATCTCTTTTTCTTTCATTTATATGAAATCTATGATCTATTTCAGCCATTTCAGCTTATATTAGTGTTATTATCTACATATCTTCCAACTAGGAAGTTCCTATAAAATATTAAAATAATTTATCACACTGGCGCCGCATGCGGATCCGTCGCCAGTGTGATAATCGCCTAACCGTATGGTAGCGCGGTTCCGCGCTTCCACAGCCGAATGCGAAATCCATTCCATCGCGCCGCGCACCGCGTATACTGTCAGTGGAAATGTCTTGAAAAGTGTCTTTCACACTGCTACGGTTTCCGCATCCGGTGCCGTGCGCGAGCGTGATAGCGCTCTGCGTGAGTATAGGGCTGTCATGCTTTCACACCGTCACCGCATGCGGTTGCGGCGCCAGTGTGATATCGCCTAACTGGATGGATGGCATAAGACTTTTGTCTTCAAATTAATAATTCAGTCAGGTTTTCATTACCTATTCTGATATTTAACCAGATAAATTAATCTTAAATATTTATTTACATAACTAAATATACAGAGGTACTACAGTACAAATACTAAACTAAATTAATAACTAGCTCAAATCTAAACTAGGCCCTTGCGGCATTGTACCAAGGATGCTGGCGGCATTTCCTCGTTGTATCGCAATGCTGATACGCTGTGCGAGGAATCCGCCAGCTCTTCGGTCACCAGTTACATCAACCAGACGCTTTGCGATTTCTGCAAAAAACTTGTGTGCGCTGGGACCCCATGGACCTAGAGTTTCAACTCCAAAAGGTACAAAATGGTACTCTCTTCTGATATTTTATATTTCTAATAGCCGCACTTAAACAGTTTTCCCACTTCTGCCTCCCACTTAATAAAACGTCTCAAGCTAGTCCCGCCGGGATACGAAATCCGAACTGGTTTGTAAGTCGTTCCGAATCTCGTAAAAGTTATTTATTTCTCAACTAGTTTTTATGGCGAACTAGTTTCTGCGCACTTCTTTGTTCGTTTTCACGATTTACAACGCGCTGACGGCGTTGGTCGCGTCCAGCAAAATAAGATTCGGATTTAAATTGTTTTATTGAATATCTTAGGCTGCAAGTTGTGTTGTGTGATAAAAGAAAAGCAGGGAGGCATTTTTGACTTTTGAGTGCTTGAAATCAAAGAAACAGGGTAGAAAAATATTGCACTTAACATATGTCTTTATTATTTTCAGATGACTTTAAATTTCTATCACTTACCTATAGTTATTTTGTCAGCTTGTGAAGGAAATTGCCCCTCTCCTAAAATAAATCCTGGATACGCGCCTGGCCAGATGGTCAACGGCCACAGTAGCTTATGGATACCTGTAACTCTATGATGTAACATGGGCGTTACCGGTTCTTCAATAACCTGTACACTAATACCCCTTTATACAATTTGATTTTAAAGTGACTTGGTTTAATTATCTTGACACTTTTTTGAGTAGGTGGCGTCTTGCATTGTTTCCATCGCTAATCTATTATTGAAATACGCAAAACTCTTGAACCACGTATTCCATATACAAACATGTTCGAAAAGCTCCCATTTTTCCCGATCCATTATTATTTTTAATTGGCTGAAAGCGGCGTATCATAACGAACCCCATAAAGAAACATAATAACTGAAAGGCTTCGACTAAAGCATAGAAAGATGATGAAGATTAATAACTTTTCCTTTGTAGTTTTTGCTCCGTCTCCCGGCCTACGTTCCGGCTTATTTCACTTTACTGACCACTTTCTCTTCATGTAGAAACTCAATCTTACCAGGTTAACTGACATGTATTTCCAATTTGCCGTGGGGCCTTAGAATTGTCCCCCACCATATCGTCCCGTGGTTGCAGTAGGAGTCTGCTCAGGGAATATACCGGAAGATGGGGAGCAGCATCTTCCGAAAGCCTAAACAACAATAAACAAAAAAAAACTGCGCGCGCCAACCCGCCTGCCAAGCGTGGCGCGTATGACAACCCCCCCCCCCCCACCTAAAGGGGAGGCCTATGTTCAGCAGTGGACGTCTTATAGAGATAATGATTCCCAAGGAGGGGGGTACGAGTGTCAACGACCGTGGTTGCACAGCTGATTCACCCGACTCAAATAAATATAATTAGCCTCTTCAGTGGTAGTTTAATAAAAACAAATAGCTGTATAGGTGTTTATTAACCGCGTATAGTGTTTTCTAAGTGCTATAAGACTTAAAAACAAGTGAACTTTTAATAAATAATCTATAGTGTATCTAAGTGTACCCACCGAAACAAAAAGTAAATTTATATTCTTAATTAAAACGTGAATTTCGGTGATAGTGACTTTCGATAGTGACGCTTCTCGCACAAGTGGATGCAGTGTGATCACGCGCATAGCTAACGTTACTGTTACCTGGGATATCTTAATTAATTTACTTCGATTATATTCTTAGTTATTTTGAGTTAAGCGCCATCTGCCGGCAAAGCGTTCTAATTCGTGATCTCCAGGTTCGATCAATATTAGCGAACATAATGGTGAACTGCGCGGCGGCTTGCGGAAAGCCCGTGGCGGCGACAGGTGTCGCTAGATGCAGCTGCGGCCTTACATATCATAAGGCCTGTGTAGGCCTCGGCCAAAATGCCCGCATCGCTTCCACTTGGGCATGTCCGGCGTGTAAAGCGAAGACGCCTATTCGGGATAACTCCGACAACACGCCGGTGAAGCCTAGCGAGGTCAGCGAGATCAGCGAGGACGATACACCGCTCGCTCAGCAGCTTGACGTCGCCGTGCAGCTGCGCTTGCTTCGTGCGGACTTCGGGTCTATGCGCGACGAAGTTGTGGGCCTGCGCCACGAGGTGGCGCAGCTGAATAAGCTTTTTGGAAGCATCTCTGGCCGTCTGGGTGCCGTTGAGGAGAAGGTCAGGAACCTGGAAGAGCGGATGGAAGAGCGGCCGGTGGTCACTGCAGACAGCGATCTGGCAGCGACAGTAGCTGAATTAAAACTGGAACTTTGTGACCGTGAGCAGGACCTCCTTCTCAATGACCTCGAGATCACGGGGATACCGGAGCAATCTAACGAGTCTTCATCTCACCTGGTCTGCCTGGTTGCTAGGAAGCTCGGCATTGAGCTTGACGAACGCGACATCGTGTTTGCTGAGCGTGTAGGGGCGCGCCGGCAGTCGCCGGTGACTGTGGACGGAGAGGGTCCTTCAGGAGAAGCCAAGGAAACGAGAAGAGTGCGCCCGCGCCCGCTTGTCGTCCGGCTGGCCCGGCGGGGCCCACGCGCTGAGCTGCTACGAGCTGCGCGTGTACGTCGTGGTGCCGATACATCGGACTTTGGCCTGCAGGGCGACCCGGGCAGGTTTTACGTTAATGAGAGACTAACTAGGCACAATAGATCTCTCTTTTACCTAGCTCGGCAGGAGTGTAGGCGTTTGGACTGGCGGTTTCATTGGACGAAGGACGGGCGCGTGTACGTTCGTCGTAACAAAGATTCTTCGGCGCACCGTATTCGATCGGAGTCCGACATTAGTCAGGTTTTTCCCAGTGCAGCCGGTTCTTAAGATCTTTTAATGTGGCTACCTTGTACCTATTCACACGAATTTGCCGTTTTTGTTTCGTAAGCTTCTATGTTTACTTTTCCACATGTTTTTATAATATGTATAATGATAACTACAACTGTACCACAGCTTCTTCTCTAGTTCTAATATTTTGTAAAGTAAAGTACGATTATTTATTTACCATTATTAGTGCGCTCTTGATTTGTTTTGTCAGCCTACTTAACAAGAATAAATTATATGATCTATTAATAACATACATGTCTCATAATACCCTTTTTCGAATGTTTTTAAAATGCCTTTGCTACACATATTATATTCCTGTATTTATTACTGCTTGCCAGGTTGTAGCCTACTCAAACTTCTACTGCAGTTTGTTATCAATTTACATTATTTACATGTCCAATAAAAAGGTGTTTCATTATGTTTTGTATATCCTTGTATCGGTAGGCTTATGTTATTTGTCATCACCTAAATTTGTATTTAACGTTGATCTAAATAGGGCTTATGTAACACTGTACACAACAAAACAAAATTACACACAATTTTACCGTATTTATGAAATACTTTTGTTTTGTTTTGACTGGCGACATGTCACAATACTTTGCGAGTACCTAAATCACAGCAAATTTATCCAAATAACTTTCTCTTATGAAATTCAATTCTTAAAAAGTAAAAATGTCACGATTGGTTTATTAAATCCGGGATCACTCGGTTCACGGCACGACGAGTTCCTCGTAGCTTTAACGCGATATAAAGTCGATATTATGGCTATCTGTGAGACCTGGCTGCGTGCTGGTCAGGAAGCACGCGCCCCCGCCCCTACTGGCTACCGCCTGCACCACATCCCGCGACCCACTGACGTTCGTGGTCGCGGCGGTGGGGTCGGATTTTACGTTAGATGCGGAGTTAAAATTCGCCTTCTCCCACACCCTCCCGCGCAGTCTGTAGAGCAAATGTGGCTTGGTATTAACATTAATGGTACAAAACTTGCAATCGGTACCGCCTACCGGCCACCGTGGCTCAATCCTGACATCTTTATTGATGCCCTTACGGAAACTATAACATCACTTGGACAATTTGACAATCTTATCTTGCTAGGAGATTTTAATATTAACCTCTTGGATACTCAGGCATGTAATGCAAAGAAATTGCTAGAATTCTTAACCTATTTTAATCTAACACAATGCGTCAATCAACCAACGCACTTTACGGAGCATAGCGAAACTTTAATTGATGTAATCTGCTCTAACATTCGCGTTAATAACGTATCCATAAATTACATACCTACCCTTAGTAGCCATGCGTTCCTTACATGTGAAATAAACATAAGGAAACAAAAATATTCCCGCAGATTAATAACTTATAGACCGCTAAAGGATATTGTGGAGGCAAATTTCAACCAGGATATCGTTCGTATGGCTCAAGTATTAGAAAATGTCATGACTGGTAACGTGTCTGAAATGGTGGAGGCCTTCAATGCGCACCTACTTCTTTTATTTGATTGTCATGCTCCAGTCAGGCGAACTTATGTTAAAGATAACTCTTATCCCTGGATCACTTTCACTGTTAAGGAGATGATGAAATTACGAGATGAAGCGCATTCCAGAAGCAGGCTGACACAGCTAGAGTCTCATAAAAAATACTACAAAGATTTAAAACACATAGTCAACGTAGCAATGCATAGGGAAAAAACTGCCTACTTTAATCGGAACATTAATCTTATGAAGAATCCTCGCAAATTATGGAAAAATATTAAACAAAATGTTGCTAACTTTAAAAAAAATGACTCACACTTGCCTTCGTTTCTAAGTAATCCTGAAAAAATTAACGAACACTTTTTGAACCTTCCTTGTAATAATGTAGTCAAGATATCCCTTTTGACTTATTATGAGTTTCACAGATTTGATAACTTAACTTTTAAACTGAGGCCTGTGAGTGAAACACTGGTATTTAACATAATTAAATCCATTAAAACAAATGCACAGGGCGATGATGGTATTAATATTAGCATGATCTCTCTTACTTTACCTGAAACGCTTGCAGCAATCACTACTATAGTAAATAGTTCTTTACAATCTGGCATATTCCCTGAGCAGTGGAAGGTGGCAGTTGTAAAACCAATTCCTAAAATCCAAAATCCCAATGACTACAAAGATCTTCGTCCCATTAGCATACTACCTGTTGTGTCAAAAGTAATGGAGAAGATAGTTTGCATGCAACTAACGGAGTATCTGGAGGCAAACAAAATCCTGCCAAATAAACAATCAGGTTTTAGAAAGTCTCGCAGTACTGCAACCGCGCTCACAGATGTAGTAGACGATATTCTGGCTGCACAAGATGTTGGTGAGGGTACATTGCTGGTCTTGCTGGATTTCTCCCGCGCATTCGACACCATTGACACCAGTCTTCTACTAGCAAAAATGGCATTCTACGGATTTGACAATACTTCGTTGAAATGGTTTCACAGTTATCTTAGCGGTCGGAAACAGTATGTGAAAATTTGTAATGATGATGGCTCAGAGTCAGTTTCAAGAACGTTACCAGTCACTAGAGGAGTCCCCCAGGGCTCGATCTTGGGACCCATTCTATTTAGCTTATATTGTTCAGATCTTATCAATCACATAAAGTATTGCAAATACCATATATATGCGGACGATATACAGTTATACATTTCATTTGAAGCAGATGATACCGGTGTAGCTGTAAAAAAACTAAATGACGATCTAAACAATATCAATAATTGGTGTACTCAAAATATTTTATTATTGAACCCCTCTAAATCTAAATTTATGTTGCTAGGCACAAGAAAACAAATTGGCAAAATTTCAGCACGTGACCCCGCCGTTTCTCTAAATGGTACCCGGTTAGAAAGAGTAGTTGAAGCTCGTAACCTGGGTCTTGTGTTTGATGATTGTCTAAGATTTGAAAAGCATATTTCTGAAACCATGCGTAACTGCTTCTATCGCCTGAAAGTGTTATATAAAATCCGCGAGTGTCTATCTGTTGACATGCGTATCAAGTTGTGTGATACCCTTGTTCTTTCAAAACTGAATTATGCTGATGTTGTTTTTGGAGGACGTTTACTATCCCGAACTAGGAAAACACTTCAGCGAATACAGAACGCATGTGCACGATTTTGTTTCCCTGTTCCACGTCGAGCTTATATTAGTCCATATTTGAACAAATATGATTTAATGAACATGAGTTCGCGAAGACATCTACATTTTGCGACATTACTGTTTGGAGTGTTAAAAAATGAAGAACCCTCTTACCTGTATGAAAAACTTAACTTTTCTCGGCGCGCAATAAGGCAAGCGTCACGTCTTATAATTCCTACGCACCACACGGCTGCCTTCCGTGGCAGCTTCCGCTTTGCTGCCACCAAGTGCTGGAATGATCTGCCCCCACCAGTACGTAATTCGAAAACTTTGTCCACTTTTAAAATTCGCATTCGAAAGTTTCTTTTGACTAAACAAAAATGCAGTACGTAGGCAATTTTACACACACACACGCACACACACACACACACACACACACACACACACACACACACACACACACACACACACACACACACACACACACACACACACAGACGCGCACACAGACGCGCACCGTTTATACATTTTGGTACCTTTAACTCAAGTGCTTACTTATTTATCTATATAGTTAGTCTAAATTATATATGTCACCTAGCCACTGGTTTAGTAATAGTCCTGTAGTTATAATAGTGCCACCTTCTCCACCGCCTCTGGGCCTCACTGAAAACCAGCGTCGCGGAGTGTACCATATGGCGCATTCTGCGACACAAGCTGAGTGAGGTCCATTTAGCGCAAACGAACGCTTTAGTTTGTAATTACTAAATAATTACCTGTAGTTAGTTTTAAGAAAGTGTCCTTGTTTTGTGTTAATAAATGTATTTTCTTTCTTTCTTTCTTCTTTCTTTCAATTTCCCATCCTTACTAGGAGGTCTCAAACGAATAAATTAAAAAATAAACGACATTTCGGCTCATACTCGTACGTTTGTATAGCGTATTTTAAAGTTAGAATACGCCCCCTAGGCAAAACGTTGTAAGAGCAGAAAAACGTGTTAAAGTAATATTGAATACCTCGCCTACGCCGTACACAATTATTTTCGTTTATAATGTTCATATTAAACCGTTTTTATAGGTATCGCTGAGAAATTGCGAGAATGTTACGAGATATTAAATTATAATGACGGCCGACACATATTTATGACCCTCAAGGTTGAAAGGGTCCCGCAAAAACTCGGCCCGTGACGAGGGCTCAGTTTTTGCTCCGAGCTGAGGACGACACGACCGAATAAAGATACGTGATGTCGTGTGACGTCATAGTTTGATTACTTCAGCAATATGGTTGACTGGTAGAGAATGCCTTAGGGTGTTAAGTTCGCCTTTTGTACTTTTTATATTGCAATAGTAATTAAAACCTAACCCAAATAATAAGTTCAAGTGTAGTTCAGATTCCGGCAATGTTTTGGATTTTTCATGATGATGATGATGATGGTATCCTGTTATCCCTCATCAGGGACATAAGGCTCTCAGAAGGGATTTCCATTGTTCACGGTCCTATGCGGCCTCCTCCAACTCCGTCCAACCAAGGCCAGTTGATGCAGCCTCCACTTCAACTGTGCGCCTCCAGGTTGTACGAGGGCGACCTTTACCCATTTTTCCAGGGGCTTGCCAAGTCAACCCTTGCTTGGGTAGGTGGTAGGTGGTTATTCGGCCTTCGTAAAACATGTCCTATCCAGCGCCACTTCCGCAAAAGTATCTCCTTGGCTAAAGGGTTTTTCATTGGAATCTTAATCCAATAACGCTACCTTTTCGTGGGCGATGCATAGTTTTTGAAGTAGCGTATTTTTTCTGCACCATGACGGTGGCAAACAAGCATACCTACGGTAGAGGGTAGTTTCGGAGAAAATTGACTTTGTGACAGACAGACAGAGTCGTACCAATCAAAAAAGTGGGAAGCTTGTTATGTCTAATTCTGTTTAAACTAAAATTTCTTGGATTCCGAGTCACACTTACTCGTATGTAATTCCTTTTAAAATGACATCAGTTTTGAAAACACCCCAATACTTTAATAGACAACCAATATTTTTGTACGAGAATAGTTTTACCAAATACTATATGTATGTGTGTAGTGTATAGGAATGTATCTACTAATATAGACGGGTAATTTGCTGATATGCGAACATAACTCGAAAGTTTTAAGTGTTATACTCGTATCAGCATTTGCCGATATTTTATAATTTCTACTAAATCGCGATTATCAAGCCACTACACACACCGCAGGCTCATTCTACGAAGATGAAGACCGCAGACACCGCGCATGATACCGCGGTTACGATGTCTGACACAATCGTTTAGCTCTGGCATTCCATCTAGTGTTATTAACTCATATGACTACAGAGGGCTATTCGACATGCCAAACTGTGACACGTGGATATCACAGTAGAATCCCTACTGGATAGAGTGATATCCATCTGTCCACAGGTGTCCACACCTAACTGTCAAATTCACAGTACCTAGGTCTAGAGTCTTCTATTGATTTTGCCGTAAGTGGATATCACTCTCTTGTGAATCCATAAAGATTACGGTTGTCACAAAAGTGTGATCTCATAGTTGTCTCTCTAGCGACTGTCAGTTTTGCCATGTCCAATTGGGGCCCAGCATTTTAATAAACACTTTTACAGTAAAAAACAAGCACTCAATCATAAATATTCTATCAAGCAGGGCTTGTAAACTTAACCGAAATCCATAGTAAAAAACCGGTTTGTTTTTTCGTTCTTTCGTTACTGTTTTATACTCAATCGAAAAATCCTATAATTTGAAGTAAAAACTATAATAAAACATCGGGTTGTACATAATAACCATAAAATAATTAAATATATTGGATCATTTCGGGGTTTTCTGCATTAACCGGTTACAAGCCCTGCTATCAAGTTACCTCTAGTAGTCAACCTGGAACTGAAACTCGCGGTTTACTTGCAAAACAGTTTGAGAGACCAGTATCACAAGACCCTTATGAAGATCGCTTTTCGCCTTCTAGCTCCATAACCCCTTGATCGATCCTGCTCATAAGAACTTTCAAATTATTAAATAAAGATTAGAAGAAAGTTACTAAAGTTATTGCGGAACAACAATTAAAATTGTATCTATCTAATTAGGAATACCTACTACACGATTTCCAAGCTAAGCTAAAACTTTGACACCTGTCATCAATCCTGTAGGTATGCCTAACGTGCCTATGTGATCATCTTCCTCTATCACATGTCTATAAAGTATACTTACTTCGGCCTGGATCTAAACTATCATATACCTGACGGGTCGATCCTCGAACTAACTCATCCATCTATAGGTAGTTAAATCTAAGATTGAATCTCACTCCTCTAATCATCGGATTATAGCAGAATCTTCGAGAATTGTAACAAAATAGGGCGACCTTGAACGCTAATGTGGACCGTACATCTTTATATGAGAAAGGTCGGCTGATAGGATTTCCTCTCGTGTAAACGTCACGATTAGAGTTGTGTAAACTGTAAATATGATATCGCTTTTGGTTTCGTCGGCGAAGTTTTTTCGGCTTTTTAGATTTAGTTATACTATCTAAGATCTTAATCTATATACTATCAACCATATTATGTTATGAAATAGTACATTATGTACCTAGGGCGGTAAAATAAAGAATGGCTCAGATCGCCGACATTTGTGGCCCGAACCGAAGGTAAGGGCCATAAACAAGCGATCTGAGGCCTTCTTTATTACCGCCCGTGGTGCGTACATAAGTTTACGTCTTCTCCTGGGTGTGAAGTGAGATTTGCTGCTGCGCCCGTGGGCGGCAAATCTCACTTACCGCCCAGAGTGACGTAAAGTATATTAGTTATAGCATAGAGTAACTTATATAGTAGAGCAGCACAGCCTAAGAACTTTTTTTGAAGCTCAAGTCAATTGCGCCCTCTGTCCGAAAGCCCCTAAAGATACCCAATTTGTAAGAGGAAATGTCACCAGCACTGCTACCCCACCTAGTAGCTACTAGTGTACTAAGTGGCCCATAGATAATACCTTAAAGACTAGCATACGTATAACATTATAAACTATGTGGCGATGCCACCCTTATGTATATATGAATAAATACATATTATTTACTTATATACATAAACATTACATATATAATTATAAATATCATACATATAAATAAACTTACATATATTAAATAGCACACTCAGTTCATAATAAGTATATACATGTATATTTACGTACACATATACATACACATACATGCATAAGAATAAATATATACGTTTACATATTTATAAATAACAAATCGACACAAGCATCGACACGCACCATCTTCCCGGCCGTGTCGACGACAGCGGCGAAGCGCCAACCCAACCGGTACTTGTGTGACGTCACCCGCTCGCTGCAGCTGCGCGCGGCCCGATGCGCCCGCGCCCCCGCAGTGCATCTCCCGATCTCGGACGAAACGCATGACGCTTTCTTGCGCTTGGCTTTGCTCGCTATTGTTTACTTGTGTGTGCTTTTATAAACATTATAGTGCTTAAAGGATACGCTTGGTGTTTGTTATTTAACCCGCAACCCCGCTGTACCTTGCCGGTAAGTCCGCTTGCTTTATACACAAGGATTGTGCCACATCACTTCACTGGTGACCCCTTTGTTTGGACTTTGAACGCAACCTTACTGAGGGTTAAATATGAGTGATGATGAAGATGGTAAAAGCGGGGGGAATGCGAAAGCAACACCATCAGAGAAAAAGCGAGTCATGCCACCTCCGGCCGCGCAAGAGCCCGCGGAATTTTCCACTATGCCGTTGTCCACTGGTTCCGACACATTCCGTGTCGGAGTTCGACTACCACCATTTTGGCGTCAAGAACCGGCCGTTTGGTTTGCTCAAGTGGAAGGTCATTTTCTTTTGTCCAAGATCACAGCTGACATAACTAAATTTTATTATGTACTGTCACAGCTAGATCACGAATATGCCGCGGAGGTGAAAGATGTTATTGTCAACCCGCCTGCAGAGAACAAGTACGAGAAGCTGAAAACAGAGCTCATCAACAGGCTGTCAGCATCCCGGGAAAAGGAGCTTAAGAGGCTGCTGGTGCATGAGGAGTTGGGAGATCGTAAGCCGTCCCAGTTTTTAAGGCACCTTCAACATCTGGCAGGCGCACAGGTACATGAGGACCTTTTAAAAACAATCTGGATTAATAGGTTACCTATGAACATCCAGGCGGCAATAGCAACGCAGCCGCCTCCGCAGACGCTCGATTCTTTGGCAAGTACCGCGGATCGCGTATGGGACCTCGCGCCTCCTACCCCGCAAGTGGCAAGTACGTCATCAGCTGGCACCATGCCGGCCCCTCAGAATGCTGCATTCGAGTTCATGGCGAATCAGATAGCCGCACTGACACAGCAAATGCACGACATGCGAGCAGAACTGAATACCAGATCACGACCAAGGAATAGAAACAACGGATCTCAGAGGTATGGTCGCAGCCGTAGTCGAGGGGCTAGTCAAGGTCGATCACAATCAAGCTACCGCAGATGGCCAGTGTGTTGGTACCACTCCAAATTCCACTCACAAGCGACGAAATGCGTAAAGCCCTGCGATTTTGGTTCGGGAAACGGTTCGAGCAATCTGTAATGGCGACCGACAATTGCTCCAGCCCCGGTCGCCTGTTCGTTACGGACCGACGTTCTAAAATGCAGTTCCTGGTCGATACAGGAAGCGACCTCTGCGTTTTTCCACGCTCAGCTCTACGTGAACACCGGCCTAAAAGTAAATATGAACTTTTCGCCGCGAACGGGTCTATCATCAATACCTATGGAAGTGCCCACTTACACCTGGACTTAGGTCTTCGTCGGGAGTTTAGCTGGCAGTTCACTGTAGCTGATGTCACGAAAGCAATCATAGGCGTCGACTTCCTATCTTTCTACGATTTACTCGTCGACAGCCGTAACAAACGCTTAATCGACAATAAGACGTCTCTCACCGTAGCAGCTGTATCAGCCGCCACGGCAAGCAACATATCATCGATTAAAACTTCATTTGGAGAGTCGAGGTATGACAATATCGTTCATGACTTCCCCGAGATTACACGCCCACCTGGAGTTCATCGTGAAATTAAACATAATACGGTTCACTACATCAAGACGACTGATGGCCCACCGGTCCACTGCACACCCAGAAGGTTAGCACCGGACAAGCTTAAGATAGCCAAACAGGAATTTGAGTCCATGCTCAAATGTGGTACAGCTAGGCCTTCGCTGAGCCCATGGTCTTCACCGCTGCATCTAGCACCCAAGAAAGACAATGGCTGGAGACCATGTGGTGACTACAGGCAGTTAAACGCACGAACAGTTCCTGATCGCTATCCGATTCGTCACATCCATGACTTTTCTCACCAGCTCACCGGATGTAAGGTTTTTTCTACAATTGACCTAGTCAAGGCGTACAACCAGATACCGGTAAACGCGGAAGACATACCCAAGGGAGCCATTTCAACGCCATTCGGGTTGTATGAATTTCCCTTCATGACGTTTGGTCTCAGGAACGCAGGCCAAACGTTCCAGCGCTTCGTGGACGAGGTCACGAGAGGAATGGACTTCGTTTACGCCTATCTCGATGACTTCCTCATCTTTTCACCGGACGAAAACACGCATGAGGACCACTTGCGCCAGCTCTTCACCAAATTGAAAGAGTACGGAATGGTCATCAATCCATCAAAATGCGTCTTCGGGGTTCCTGAGGTCAAGTTCCTGGGTTATCACATATCGGCTGATGGCACGAAGCCCCTGGAAACGAAGGTAGAAGCCATTCAATCATTCCCTACGCCCAATACCGTCAAAGAGCTTAGGAGGTTCCTAGGGATGATAAATTTTTACCGCCGGTTTATCCCCCAGGCTGCTCAGCTTCAAGCACCGTTACATGCCTTACTCACCGGCTCGGCAAGAGGATCACAACCAGTCGACCTGAAAGAAGGGCTTTCCTCGACTGCAAGTCTAGCCTCTGTCATGCAGCCATGTTAGCCCACCCGGACTGCAACGCACACCTGGCTCTCGTCACAGACGCTTCTGACACTGCCCTGGGTGCAGTGCTTCAACAGAGAAAAGGGGACTCGTGGCAACCACTCGCATTCTACTCTAAGAAGCTCAGCTCGGCGCAGCAGAAGTACTCCCCCTATGACCGAGAGCTGCTGGCGATCTACAACTCAATCAAGTACTTTAAGCACATGCTGGAAGCACGAGCTTCCACCCATAAGACTGCCTGGGGAGTTCTTCCAGCCCAGTACCGATACTACAACCGATCTCACAGACTTCACTGCACGCCTGAAGAATATAACTCACAAGCTTCAACCTGTGCCTACCTCAAGGCATGGTCAGAAGAAGACGTTTGTATTCAGAGACCTAGCCTCATCCACCCACGTTTTCTTAAGGGAAGACGCCGTGCGTGGAGCGCTGAAGGCAGCCTATACAGGACCTCACGCTGTGCTTGAAAGAGGAGAGAAGTTTTATAAGATACGGATGAACGGGAAAGAAACAACAGTATCCATAGATCGCTTAAAGCCGGCTTACCTACTAGCCGACTCGACGACACATACTGAAGCTCAATCTTCTACACGGGCAGATCCTGAAAAAGAGAGAGTACCTGAAAAAGAAGACACGCTGAAACCTGAAAAAGAGAAGAAAAACGTAAATAAAAGGGAAGTAGAAAAAGAACCAGAGAAAGGAAAAATAATAAGGCATACCAGATCAGGCCGACGGGTTACATTCCCAGATTATTATCGCCCGTGAGACGGTCTCTGGGGGGGACTGATGTGGCGATGCCACCCTTATGTATATATGAATAAATACATATTATTTACTTATATACATAAACATTACATATATAATTATAAATATCATACATATAAATAAACTTACATATATTAAATAGCACACTCAGTTCATAATAAGTATATACATGTATATTTACGTACACATATACATACACATACATGCATAAGAATAAATATATACGTTTACATATTTATAAATAACAAATCGACACAAGCATCGACACGCACCATCTTCCCGGCCGTGTCGACGACAGCGGCGAAGCGCCAACCCAACCGGTACTTGTGTGACGTCACCCGCTCGCTGCAGCTGCGCGCGGCCCGATGCGCCCGCGCCCCCGCAGTGCATCTCCCGATCTCGGACGAAACGCATGACGCTTTCTTGCGCTTGGCTTTGCTCGCTATTGTTTACTTGTGTGTGCTTTTATAAACATTATAGTGCTTAAAGGATACGCTTGGTGTTTGTTATTTAACCCGCAACCCCGCTGTACCTTGCCGGTAAGTCCGCTTGCTTTATACACAAAGATTGTGCCACATCACTTCAACTAAAACTATTACCTGTAATGATAATTAAACTTGAGTGTTAATGACAAAAAAATTAGTTGTCACGCCGTTTAATAACAATTGATTTTTTTTTTAAAAAAAGGAATACATAAACAACTACGAACATAATGAAACGATGTTACGATGATGATCCGAAGAAAAACGTGACCAAGGCCTTCGGTGCCCAGAGCTAGAATCGATACCAGCGTCTTCTACAGAAAATAGAATTCGGTTTCTCTGGGCCCATCTCTAGCCATTTCACACCGGTTGCTCCCCGTCAATAGACGATTTTTTCGCTTAAATTTTTGTTACCTTTCACAGATTAAGCCAAGATTGTAGCCGAACTATTATTACAAAGGCTTACCTGCGAAAGTAATAGAGGTTTTTATGAGCTGTCACCTCAAAAAATAAATGTGGCTTTTGGAGAATTAAGAAAGGTAGTAATTTAAGAGCTCTACAATATAAAATGCTTTTTGTTACTTGATTTTAAACGTAATTTTACGATATCTGGGGTTTTCTTCAAATCCCATGGTTTGCGCGTTGGTTTTCCAAGAGTTCATTTTCGTAATTAAGAATTAATATGTATTTACAGTGAGATTCAAAATTACATGGACACGTTATGAATTAATTCATACATAAAATTGTCCATGCTATTTGAATGTGGTTGTTGGGGTTCCGTAGCCAAATGGCAAAAAAAGGAACCCTTATAGATTCGTCATGTCTGTTTGTCTGTCTGTCTGTCCTTCCGTGTCACAGCCATTTTACTCGGAAACTATAAGACGTATCATTATCAAATTTTTACATAAAGTGTATTGTATTGTATTATATCTACTTTAGTTTTGTAGAGAAAATGCTAAAAAAAAATTTTTAGGGGGGGGCACTCCATACATGTAACTAACTGTCAATAATTTATTTTTGCCAAATATAAACATGATGAACATCAATCGATAGGTCTCTAAAAAACTTTTAAGGTTTCTTTGAACATTTTTTGATTAAGTGGATATTTTCAGAAATAATCGCTCCGAAAGTCACAAAAATTGTGTCCCCCCCCCCCCTGTAACTTTTGTTCCGTAAGTCCAAAAATTATGAAAAAAATCAAGAAGATACCTTTAAATATTCTTTCAAAGAAAATTATTTTAACATTATCGGTTTAGGTGTTTTTGAGTTATCTCCAAAAAACTACGCACTTAGGCAGATACGACCTTGCGATAATAATTTATTCGATAGTAGCTACTACGGCTGGTTTTTATAAATAATGGTACGGAACCCTTCATGCGCGAGTCCGACTCGCACTTGGCCGGTTTTTTTATGTTCTTATGTTCACCGATTATTCAATAACGGCTGAACTGAACCGATTTTTGTCAGATGGTCCAATTATCATTAGGTCAGGATTGGGGCATGCAATTAGGTACCAGTATTGCTTGTATGGGCTAATACCGGAATTCCGGGATTGCCAATATAATGAATACCGGTATTGCATGCCCTAGTCAGGATCTTTAAGGGATCTTTAAGAAATCGAGGGAACTCTTCAAATATTATACACACCTTTAGTGATTTGAGTATTTTTTCCAATAGTCGAGCATTTGTTCTTGGTAAGGTGTAAATAGCCTAAATGAAGTCTGTTAGTTTTTGTTTAGTTTTAATTTTAGATTTAATTATTATATTTATAGTTAGGTATTTAATTATTTTATGGTTAATTATGTTCTAATTGTAATTACCATTGATAACTATTTTTTTTACCTAAGTGCTTACTAAAGCGATGTGGAACTCTAATACGAGGTGGATAATATGGGCCGCGCCATGTCGGTCACGTTTTTTTGACTTTATTGACCGCCGCCGCCGTCAGCCGTGGCGACGACAGCACGTTCCACCTGTCCTCCAGTTATAAGGTACAAGTCTTCATAAATATACCTACCTAATTGACAAACAATTTAATACTATGACGATATCAACAAAAAAAAATCTGATTTGTTCTTTAGATACGGGACTCTAAAATATGAGATGGATAATATGGGCCGCGCCATGCCGGTCACGTTTTTTACTTTATTGACCGCTGCCGCCGTCGGCCGTGACGACGACAGCACCTTCCACTCCAGTTAAAAGGTACAAGTTTTTATAAATATACTTAATCGAAAACAATAAGAAGTATTTTTTACAATTAATGTATTTTATTGCTAACTGTTCTTCTCTTTGTACAAACCCTAACTGTACACCAAGACGAAATAAACCAGCTTAAACACGACGACGGGATATTCGTAGTGTTGGGTAGTTGAGCCATCTTCAGGTGCACGAGCGCCGAACTATTAACTAGGAGTTGAAGTCGATTTGGTCGAAATCGGCCGGAAGGATGATGAGTCATCATGGTCACCTTCCATTTCCATCATCAGATCAGGTTCATATACATATGCTTGCTAAATTTCAGCTCAATCGGAAACAGGGAAGTGGCTCAAATTTAACTTGCAAGATTTGATCACAGAAAACGAAACAGAAGGCAGATGAATAAAACTCTTCATAAATATACCTAATAGACAAGAATGAAAACACACCGACGATATCAACGAAATAATAATAAATAATATGTAAGTACCTCCATGGAGATAAAATTGGATACCGTTTTATTCATACAAATAGCGTAGTTAGTCAATATTTTTCACTCAATAGCCACAATAGTACATTTTAGATTCCATTAACGCTCAATAGTCATTATACCATGGCGTTTGCTGCCTCTGTGAGCGTTCCATGACAAGGGCAGGGCATCATTCGCTTAATGTCATGCCTTAGGTACTTACATTTCATAAAGAAAAACCGGCCAAGAGCATGTCGGGCTATGCTCAGTGTAGGGGAACCCTACCCTTTGTGATTAAAATAATGGTTTTATTTTAATTTATTTAATCAAAGGCCGAAGTTGCTAGTCTGTTTACAGACATACTCGTACGTTCAAAAGATCTTTTATTAAGGGATAGTTTGCGGCGCTGGCGTCATTTTACTATGCAGCACTTACGTCCTTTTATACTATGCGTTTTTGAATTTTAAAACGGCTTAACCGATTTTATTCAATATAGTTTTAATTGCAAGTCCTTATCAGGGCCTCATTTCTATGAATTTTACCAAATTTTTTGGAACCACAGTTCAAAAGTCAGAAGGAGGGACGCTCTTTTTTGTACTTTCGGAGGTATTATTTACGTAACTATAGGTTTTATCCGAAAATGGTTTCAAATACCTATCCAACGATACCCTACGCAATGGGGATGAAACGAAAAAAAAATCCCCCCACTTATACCAGATACCCTAATAAAAAATAATTTTCCAGTTTTTATTCTATTGTCGGCGTGGTTAATGCACATACATACTCATACAAAAATTCAGCTTTCTAGAGCTAACGGTCACTGCGCTAGCTAGACAGACGCGGACAGACGGACGGACATGGCGGAACTATAAGGCTTCCTAGTTGACTACGGAACCCTAAAAATTGCCGCATAATTAGTTCGGAAAGCCGCGCGGGATTAACTGAATTTATATTATTTTTAGTGGCTTTACGTCCAAACTACGCCCATAAACAAAACCAACTACACTGCATGCCGTATAGTTCCTATTTAATATTCCATAAAGTTTAAAATAAGGTAGGTAATACCAACTGCAACTACGTCGATAAACTAGAACTAATTGCTGCGTTGCATTACGTTCACTTTGCTTTTTATTTTCTAGGTACTAAGGTGGAAAATAGGAGTGTTAGAGAGTATTCGATGTAGTTTTACTTGTTGTAGTTAGCGAGTTTTAATAAGCTTTACTAGACGCGGAAAATAAATTAGAACGCGAACGTGAGATACGTAATTAGGGACAGACGTGGTTATTTGCTCGCTTTTCTAACCACATATGCGTATAAATAAACAGTTATTGCTATTACGATGTAATTGCGCTAAACGAATAGCTTACTAGTAGTACACTAGTAGCTACTAGATGGAGTAGCAGTGCAGGTGACATTTCCTCTTACATTTTGGGTATCTTTAGGTGGTTTTCACGCAGATGGCGCGATTGACTTGAGCTTCAAAAAGTTCTTAGGCTGTGCTGCTCTCTGAGTCCATGTCCCTACTATGGTCCATAAAGTGACTACAATATCTTCATTCAAATGTGATTTTATTTACATAACACAGTTGTATATCAAAATATATCCATAAATCAATGGAGACGATCAGAAAAATCTAGATAATAATACTTTGATTAATATTTTATTAAATCTTGAACTTGTGGACCATAGTTCCAGTACTGTAGAGATGTTTTACGATATTATTGACTATCTGTTTTCATTCTACATAACTGACAAAGTCCTTCAAAACCGTATCATATCGGTTTCAACGTTACCGTCAGATGTCAGATTATTCCCGAATGCTGGTTAAGTAGCCTCAAGTGGTTTCTGTACATCTTATAATCAGGTTAACATGCCGTAAATACCAATTAGGAGAATCGTGACTGTTTGAATCCACATTTTGTTCTCACGTCTATATTTACCTACCAAATTAATATCGAAAATGTACTGGTCTTTCGCTAGTACCAGACCTCATTTCAAAACGTTCAAAACGTTCCTTATTTTGTTATGACAAACATTCCCTAACAGTCTGTCTCCCTGTGTGAATGTCATCCATTTCCGATGGTATATTTTTGCGCCTTTCATTTTAGGTTTTGAGCTGATTACTCTTCCTTACTTTTCTTCCAAATGTGAGGCACGGATCCTGTCACATTGAATTGGTGTTACATCGTATACATGGCCCTGTCTGAATACAGTACCAGCCTAATTATTCGATCAGTTGATTACCATAAGAGTCCGGTAACGATTAGAAAATGAAAATCGCCAATAATAAAATAATGCACGTAAATTGCATTTGATAAGATAGTTTACGTCACTCTGGGCGGTAAGTGAGATATTACGCCCACGGGCGTAGCGGAAAATCTCACTTCACACCCAGGAGAAGACGTAAAATTGTGTACGCACCACGGGCGGTAATAAAGAAGGCCTCAGATCGCTTGTCTATGGCCCTTACCTTCGGTTCGGGCCACAAATATCCGCGATCTGAGCCGTTCTTTATTTTACCGCCCTAGGTGCGTAATGTACTATTAAAGTCTTTATTATTGGAATGGAATATACTAATTTTAATTTGGTCCATTTATATTAATACCCGGAAACTCAATTTTTACAGAACTCGTTTAGCGAGGACGTTGATTCGTTCAATCTTGTCGTTTGCTTTATTATTAACTCTTTATTCATTTTATTATTTATTATACTCTTTATTCATTTTTCATCTCAGTAGTAGGTTTTTTACAATATTTTTATAAAAGTAAAATACAAAAATACATCAAAAACACACAAAAACAATAAAAGCATTATAAAAAACCTATCCTAGGGTGCCGCCGGCAACGGAGTAAGGCCCAGGCTGCCGGTGGTCAGGGCCGCAGAGAGAGGAACCTTCGGACTATGCGCGCCGTGTCCAGAATTACCGACGCGCTAATTGGTCAGTTATACAGAAGGTCGAACTTAGCAATCAAACACAGGTGTCAGTGAGAAATTAAAGTGCTATTGAAAAAATTCGGTTCTGGCGCTCGCCGGCCGTTGCCGCGGCACGCTCGCTTCGCTCGCTCAGCGTCGCGCGTTGTTTCCTCGCGGTTGGCCTAACACACTCCTCCTCACTTCGCTCGTCGCATCTGTCTAGGCTCTGGAAACCGACCAATCAGCGTGCGAGGGGCTTTACGTTTGACAATATAACGGTTCCTAGTCGGTAGTTTATAATCTAACGAAAAATAGTCCGTTAAATTGTAAGCAGTACGTTACGGTTCACAATTTTTCGATAGTTTACAATCTCGCTAGATAGATTATAAACTAACAGTATTTACAATTTTATGGTGTCATATACAAATTAATAGAAGATTCGTTAGTTACTGCAAAATAGTATCGAAGAGTTCAGCGAAAAGAAAAAACGTTACCGGACTCTTAATAACTTCTGTATCGGTAGGACGTCAAAAATATGTTTACACTTTTACACCTTACTCCTTTGTAATAAGGCCCAAAAGTGTACACATATTTTTGACGTCGACTGTACAAGTTCTGTATTAGCGAGCGATGACTTTATTAAAGATAATTGAAATTCGCTGAAATGTTTTGACGGTAATGTTTGTTGACTGGTTGTTATGCCACCTAATCTAGACACCTTTGTGTAGACACGCTAGCCCCATCTCATCTCCACGGAACTTCCGCCAGAGCCGGCGCGGCTGCAGATGCTGCCGAAAAATAAACAAATATAGGGGCCTCGGCGTCGAATATAATTTCGTTCCGTTCGGCGTCGAGACCCTTGGTCCGTGGGGTCCCAGCGCACATGCTCTCTTCAGAGATCTTTCTAAGAGGTTAGTGGATGCCACTGGTGACCCTAGAGCTGGCAGCTTCTTTGCCCAACGAATTGGTATTGCCATACAAAGGGGAAATACTGCCAGTATCTACGGTACCATGCCGCGGGGGGATTTTTTAGTTTAGTGTTTTTTGATTTAAGATAGCTTTTAATTTATATCTAAAGCTAATGATGAGGACAAACAAACGTGCACAAATATGCACAGATGGCACCACGAATGTAATGATACAAATATAGTTATTGGTTTGGAAATATCAAATCCAGTTTATGGTACACAAACTATAGACCTAAAAGTAAAAGTCAGAAATGGTTCCACTATGGCGTTTAAGTAGTACCATTTATAATGTTGATTATAAGGTTGGTTAAATAGTGCCATTTATATTACTGAAACTGGTTTCAGCGCTCAGACTATGGCGCTTCAGACTAGGAGCCTCAAAAAGTTCTTTGATTATGCCGCTCTATTTCATTTATCATCATCATCTCAGCTATGAGACGTCCACTACTGAACATACCCCTTTGGACCTCCATAAGTATCGGTCGGAAGCATGCATCCAGCGTCTTCCGGCGACCTTTATAAGGTCGTCTGTCCATCTTGTGAGTGGACTCTCTTATAAATAAAACATATAATCTGCTCATTGAATTTCACATTATTAGGTTTCAAGATATTTCGTTTGGAGTCAAACAAGGTAATTGAGAGGCAATAAGCAAAGTCATTAGATGCGAACCGTATCCGCTCGTTAGACCAACACGAACACGTGTCTAGGCACCGGCTGCGGTCCGCTTGGGCTTTTGCGGCGATTCGTCTTTATCAACTTTTATAAAATATAAGATAGAGGCTTATGAGTAAAGTCATTAGATGCCGATCGAATGGCTTGCTTGCAAGCTTTTAAATCAAAAATTCAACATAAACACGAGTGCCGGCGCTTGCTGTTGGCTAAAAACGGTAGAGTAGGTACATGAAAATTTATTTGGTACAGTGCATATTTTTGAAATTTTATAATGGATACTTGAGACTTATTGAGAACACTTATAAAGTCGCGATAAGTAGTTGCCAAATAAATAAATAAATAATATAATAATAAATAAATATTAGGACATCTTACACAAATCAACCTAGTCCCACAGTAAGCTCAATAAGGCTTGTGTTGTGGGTACTAGACGACGATATATATATTAGATAGACATAGATAAATACTTAAATACATAGAAAACATCCATAACTCAGGAAAAAATATCTGTGATAAACACACAAATAAATGCGCTGACCAGGATTCGAACCCGGGACCTCCTGCTTCATAGGCAGGGTCACTACCAACAAGGCTAGGAGGCCAAATTAAAATCAGAAACCTTCTTCGTAAAATAATTCCAGAAAGTACCAATCGGAAAATACCTCAGTACGAGCCCGCCGGCCGGATTTCAGGCGTCTCGACTCCTGAGCAAATATACTGGACCACAGTTTAATGAAAAGTGCTACTATGCCAACTTATAGTAGTATGAGTAGTTGACTACTATGTCTCAGCAGTGGAAGTAGCTAAGCGAAATATTGTTACTGAAAATAGTAAGGGCGTGAAGGTAACTTTGAATATTAATAAGCTAAGGTAAGCTGCCAAAAAGCTCAAAGAGGACCCAGTGTGTTGACGATGAGGGACCCTCTTGTCCCTTTAGCTGTCAACACAGTTAATCCTCGTTTTTAAAAGGTCGGCAACGCGCATGTGACACCTCTGGAGTTGCAGGCGTCCATAAGCTAAGGTAGCTGCTTACCATCAGCCGGGCCGTATGCTTGTTGTTACTTCGTGGTATTAAAAAAAAGCACTAAGGGTGCTATAACTGGTCCACGGCGGTAGCGTTAGTGGCGCACTAGCGCCTTAAAAATACCCCGTGTAGTTTAACCGAAAGCTTCTTTTTAAACCCCCGACGCAAAAAAGAGGTGTCATGAGTTTGATCGATTTGTATGTTTGCCCGTGTATCTGTCTGTGGAACTGGAGCCTTAAACCTTTTTTTTGTTTGAAAGCAGATTTTCTGGTGATTGATCTGAGACATAAATATAAATAAATATTAGGACAATCTTACACTTAACTTAGTCCCACAGATATGTTTAACAAAATCGGTTAAGCTCGTTTCGAGGGATCTCCTAATTTATTTATTTATAGTATTGACAACTAAATTCTTACAAATGTACTAAAACTTGTAAATTGAATAACTAATGACTGAAATAATTTGTAAAACAAACGCCTTAAATAAAACTCGGCTAGGAAACTGCTGCCTTGCTAGCTTACTTCTCAAGGATAATCAGGCCAACTAAGCATACCTAATCCAGTTTAGTATAAGTACGCATTCGAGACGACTTATCTTTTCTACGGCTTCTTTATTTAAAGTAAGTACCTACTTTATGCAGGAATAAATCCAATTTTTTATACTTAGGGTTAATTACATGTGTGTATTTTATTGCTTGGAATTCTTTTGAAACGGCTTACTTCACTACTTGTGATATGCTTCACTTTAAAAGTCGATAGAAAATGTATGCTATTTATGTTTGTTCGATTCCGATGAAGTGGACTGTATTCTAAACTAACGACGTATGCGAAAGGCAGTGGAAGGTGGCAGGTGAAGTGAGGAGGTTGCTTTTAACTTATTTATCGATATACGTTAAATGTGTTTGGTGTAAATAAGGAGCTTACCTTCGAACGCCGTGGCTGCTGCGGCAGAACCTTTGGCCGCTGTCGGAGACCGTTGGTGCTAGTTGAAAAGTATCCCGTCGCTCGCTAAAGTAAACTTTAAAACCGTTACCTCGAGCCGTCCAACTTAGACCTCGGTTCATGCACGGTTGTCGTCAGCTGGCTCCAAATTACACTACACGGATTGCGAGAGAACAGATAGTGGTGCCTTTACGATATAGCGCGAAAACGAGAATTGTGCCAGCGATAGCGTACAGTTCGACGTACGTTTTGTCGTTAACTGACGGCAAGAACCGGTCGAATTTAAGTTCTTACTGTAACGCGGTGTTGCCATACTGGACACTAGAAAATATACGAAAAATACTAAAGCTAAACTAAACATTCTGCCTGCCCAAAATACAGCAGTATTTTGATTAGAAGAGATAATAGAGACGAAAATATCGATAAGCTTAAAACTAAACGAAAAGGGACGACACTGTAAGTTGAACTATTTCAGTCGAGAGAAGCTCAAGTGAGGCGTCTGCCCGCCCTCAAATGACCCATCACGAGAGCGAGAACGAGTGTTACCACGGAGATGAAAGTCTGGGCGACCATCAGGTCGATAGCGATAACTAAATGTAGGACGGACATGTGAAAATGGAAAGGACGAAAAAAGCGTGAGAACGAGAATGGGAACGAGGGCGATAACGAGTGTGAGAGCGACGATAAGAGCGAAGATGAGAGCGGGAACGAATGCGAAGACGATACTGAAAGCGAGAGTGGAAACGGGGACAGAGTCTGTGTTTGAAGGCGAGCGAAAACGAGTAAGATAGTCAGCGCTAGGCTGTAGGCAAGGACGAGAGCGGGAATCAGGACGAGGGCGAGAACGAGAGCGAGAGGTGGATCGAGGGCGAGAACAAGAGTCGAGGCGAGATCGAGAAGGAGAGTGAGAGTCGTAGCGAGGGCGAGAGCCGGAGACGATAGGTTGTGCGAGAGGGCAGTAGTTAGGGTGAGAGTGACAAGTGTCTGCCGTCGACGCGCCAGCATCACCCATCAGGACCCAACCAAACGCGGTATTGAGGGCAGTAGCTTGCCCTGGATCCCCGTGGACCAACCCAGGGCGCAACGATGAAGCGAGAACGTTAACGCTAAGGAGCAAGTCGACAGGCCCCGGAGTGTGCCACGAGGGGTCAGCTAAATCCAAGTCCCTAATGTGGCGCCACGAGGACACGTCAACGTGCTCGGAGGGTGTGTCAGGACAAATCTTGGGAAGCAGGTATGCCTCTAACGCAAAGCTACAGCTAGGATCTCTACTCCTAGGCACAACAAGAATGGACAAAGTTCCACCCGGCTGAGATAGGGACTCTCCAATGCCAGTCACTGCATACTCCCCATAATCTACGTGAAGACCGAGCTTCTTAGCACATGCCTCACTCACAAAATTACAAGTGCTAGCGCCATCGAGCAAAGCCCTAACTGGAACAAAGTCCCCTTGGGCATCCTTCATCAGCACTCTAGCTGTCTTAAACAACGATAAAGCTACTACATTATTCGCCACCATAACCAGCGGGTTTGGAGTATCTAACTGCTGCTTCGAGTTGTCTGCATCCACAATTGGCTGTACAGGCATCCCTGCATCTTTAAAGTGCAGCAGGGTGTGATGTGAAAAGCTGCACTGTTCGCACCGCTGCTCTGACTTGCATGATTTCACTGAGTGACCGGAGGACAGACACAAGATGCATAACCTATTCTCCTTAACAGATTTGAACCGAGTAGCGGGGTCATAACCCAAGAAGGTCGGGCAAGAAGCAATGCCATGAGCCTCACTTCACACTACACACGTTGACCCAGCTACCACCAGAGCCACTTTTGCTTTAGCAACAGGCCTACTAGTACTTGCCTGGCTTACACTAGCTGCAGACCCGGAAAACCCAGCGGTGTCCAAAGCTCGGTGCCTCCTTTCAATAAATTCTTGTAACTTACTAAGCTCTGGAATTTCATCCGAGTTATGTTCAAGCTCGAACTGCTCCTTCGTGCTCCTGTCCAGCTTCGACCATAACAGCTGGACAAGCATGAAGTTTTTGTCCGGCAGCCCAAAACTTTGCAAAATTGACAAATTTTCATTAAATACTTGCTGTAACCTCAGTAAGTCGCTTGCCCGGGATGGTTTAACAGGCTCACACTGCACAAGCTTCTCGTAGTAAGTTGTTGCTATCAACCTAGTCTTGTTGTATTGCTTATAGAGCAAATTATATGCTACTAAATAATTTTCATCAGTCACGGGATAATTTTTTATGAGATCATATGCTTCATTTTGGACACTAGACAATAAATAGTGCAACTTCTCTACAGGAGCTATATCACTACGTTTATGCACTAAAGCGTTGAATAATTGAATAAACGATATCCAGTTCTCTACTTTCGAGTCAAATGGCTTTATTTGTATTTTCGGCAACTTAGGTAAGACCGGTAGGGGCGCTGCCGAAATACCAGAACTCCCAACGATAGGCTTGGAAATAGACAATAAACGAGCTCTTACTGCTCTTAACTTCGCGTCTAACATCGACGTGTAAGAGCATATCTCGCGGTGTTCGCTTCGCGGAGCGCTACTCAAAATCTTTACCTGTGCTTCGTGAAAGCCCTTGGCTATGGAAGATAGCTCAGCCTCTGTGCATAACGCTAGATCCTCGTCAGACAACATTTGCATATACTCTATCCGCATGACTTCATAATTTCGTGCGACTAACAACGGGTCCGCGTCCGCCCCAGAGTCCAACAGCTTATCCCCATGTCCCATTTTGTAAACAAAGGAAAAAACACAACAATGCAATTATCAACAAGAGAAAACACGAAATCAAACTATCAAAAGTATCAAACTAACCTCAAACCAAACAATAACAAAGTCGACTTGACAGCTGACAGCGTGACAGTGAGAATCGAGTGTTGCCAGCGGTATTAAAAAATAACAGACGAACGAACGATGAACGAATGATTTTCAATGACAGTTAAAGGCACCACTACTCAAACAACCTCCTTACTCCTAACCCTCAACTATTTTTAATAACTACCCTAATTTTTCCCAACGAAACTAACGATGACAAAACGAACTTTAACAAGTAACTATGCGAAAGCAAACGACAAACCAAAGGTCACTTATCAAAATATCCGGCTCGAAGGACCAAAATGTTCGATTCCGATGAAGTGGACTGTATTCTAAACTAACGACGTATGCGAAAGGCAGTGGAAGGTGGCAGGTGAAGTGAGGAGGTTGCTTTTAACTTATTTATCGATATACGTTAAATGTGTTTGGTGTAAATAAGGAGCTTACCTTCGAACGCCGTGGCTGCTGCGGCAGAACCTTTGGCCGCTGTCGGAGACCGTTGGTGCTAGTTGAAAAGTATCCCGTCGCTCGCTAAAGTAAACTTTAAAACCGTTACCTCGAGCCGTCCAACTTAGACCTCGGTTCATGCACGGTTGTCGTCAGCTGGCTCCAAATTACACTACACGGATTGCGAGAGAACAGATAGTGGTGCCTTTACGATATAGCGCGAAAACGAGAATTGTGCCAGCGATAGCGTACAGTTCGACGTACGTTTTGTCGTTAACTGACGGCAAGAACCGGTCGAATTTAAGTTCTTACTGTAACGCGGTGTTGCCATACTGGACACTAGAAAATATACGAAAAATACTAAAGCTAAACTAAACAATGTTGAATAGTAAAACTGCTGCGTTGTTTATCCATAAATTAATTCCTCTGATGAACAAAAACCTACAATATAAATTTAGTCAGCTGGACGGATTTATGGACAGTAGGTAAAGGACTTTAAGAGGGCCCCGGTGGTACTGT
Organism: Pammene fasciana; assembly: GCA_911728535.1. Taxonomy (NCBI): domain Eukaryota; kingdom Metazoa; phylum Arthropoda; class Insecta; order Lepidoptera; family Tortricidae; genus Pammene; species Pammene fasciana. The sequence goes on along the minus strand of OU452276.1, from coordinate 17,835,961 downwards.
TTTAACTCTACGGAATCTTAAAATATACGAAAATATAAGATTAAGGATTTAAATAGAAAGAAAAAAGGAATAATTAATTTGCGATACATACCTGAATTTTATCTATAAATAATAATAAGTATTTAATTCATAGTCTACACAGCTCTTCATAAAACATAACTTTTAGTAACTAGCTTAGTTAATTTTGTGTCTTGAAATTCAGAGGCCTTCATGAAATACCGTTTTTGCAAATAAGATGTAAATGCGAAAAGCTTAAGGTTTAATTCAAGCCTTATCGCTTGAAACCAGAGGCACTATAGGTAGCATAAATAATAAAGAATCTTCTTCAAGCCAAGAATCCTCGAATTTAATTGGGGGCAGGCTTAAAACTTATGACGTGTAAAATAAGTTTTTTTTGACGTGGCTGTGCATAGAAATATTTTTTATCTAAATCAAGCATGTGTTTTCTGAGAGATTTTAAAAAATCACAAAAATACGAGTAACTACTAACGGATTAAACTAAGTGTAAGGCCTGAGTGGACGCTCGTGGCGGGGCGTGCAGCGGGGCGGGCGAGCGTCCATACACTTTGTGCAGCGTCGACTCAGGACACCAGTACGAGTGTCCTTTGTTTGACATGCACGCCGCCCGCCCCGCCCCGCTGCACGCCCCGCCACGAGCGTCCACTCAGGCCTTACACTAAGGCGACTTGCACACTGCTGCGGTTTCCGCATGAGGCGCCAGTGTGCGAGCGAGTAAGCGCTCTGCGTGTGTATAGCGCTGTCACGCTTGCATGCGGTAAGAGCGCCATTGTGATAATCGCCTTAATACTAGTTCGTAAAAAAGATAATTAAACTTAAAAAACCTTGGCACAAAATCGGCAGGTCTTGGAGACGATTGCAGAAAATGATTTTTAATGACTCAGTGCAGTAGTCATGGCTTTTTCCTAAGTAATATAATTTCGATCGATTTCTAGTAACATTCCTGCCCTAAGAATTACCATAGTACGGTCACGAGATACCAAATAGCAGCAATTTTTATTTTCTTATGGAAATTAGGCCGGCCGCGGCTAATATTGCATTTCGAACGCTTATTTGACAGGCCTTTAACGGGGGTATCGTTTTATTTGGGTTAAGGAACTTCGAAAGTGTTATTATTATTTTTCACATGCCGATGTTTGCCAATTTCCGGATTTATCTATCTTCTATACATCTATACATCTATCTATACATATAATAAAGGTGAAGAGGGTAAAAAATCTGTACATTGGAGATATTAGTAAAAAAATGAGTTAGTAGCTCTTAGAATCGATAACAGAACACGTTTCGACAATTTTTAGAATTTTTGTCTGTTTGTCTGTTTGTCTGTTTGTCTGTTTGGATGGGGAGAGTTGGCGTCAAAACGCCTGAACCGATTTCGATAAAAACTTCACTAGCAGGTTCAACAGACCTCTGGTCAGGACATAGGCTATAAAAAATACGAACATTTTGGATTTAAGGGGGTTTAAGAGGGGTTTAAACTTTGTATGTGAAATGAATATGAGTGTTAAGCTCAAGCAGCAAATTGATATTGGTTTAACTACTTTCGGTTAGTTCATATTCATTCGTATAAATAAATAAATGTGTTAAATAATAATATACTGGTTAAATATAGTGGAAAAGTAAAAAATACGTACCATCAAAAGGGGTATCTAGACATGTCTTTGGCTATACGATTAGGTAACGCTATCTCTCGCAGAAATTTGTTACTACCAAGTCCTCTTTACGCAAAATCTGACCACTACATATGTAGTTTAGGTGCAAACTAAATGCAACACGAGTTCGCAGAGATATCCCTAGATGGCTATAGTAGGTATGTGCTATCTATGCTACCTCTTTCTTACTTCTTTTTGCAAAGGCCTGGCGCGCTAGCACGCGGTTGCTTAGCAACGCCTATCTCATCAACAGAGCTGTTGAAAACACTGATGATATAGCACGAAATGGCGAGTAAGTATAATAACAAATTGTATTCTCTACCAGTCGTCAACCATATGGCCAATATAAGCCTATGCAAGGGGAAAAAATAAATTAGAATTACAAAATTCAACAAACTGTTAAGTTGAATGTTAAAGACGGAAGAAAAATCAGTTTTGATAGAATTTACGTAATAGATGGTTAAAGGGGACTCGCATAAAGAAAAACACACTACTATTGCTATTGTTACCAAAAATGTTTGAATGTTCAAGATGGGAGAATTTTCCACGAGGTGGTTGATAAAAGGGGGAGGGGGTCGGGGAGCACCCCGCGAAAACGGAAAAAAAACCCACCGGACTATTGCTAATTGTACCAAAAATTGTTAGATTACACATTCAAGATGGGAGAAAAAGAGTTTTGATAAGGTTTAGCACGTGACAGGCGGCAAAGAAAGGGGGGCTCGGGGGCGGAGCCCCCCGCATAAAGAAAACATCCACTGTACTATTGCTAAGTATATCAAGAACTGTTAGGTGAAACAATCAAGATGGGAGAAAAAGAGTTTTGACAGGGTATATCACGTGCCGGGCCGCAAACAAAGGGGGGCTGGGGGGGCGGAGCCCCCCGCATAAAAAAAAACACACCGTACTATTGCTAATTATACCAAGAATTGTTAGGTTAATCATTTAAGATGGGAGAAAAAGAGTTTTGATAGGGCTTACCACGGGATAGGCGGTAAACGAGGGGGGCTCGGGGGGCGGAGCCCCCCGCATAAAGAAAAAACACCGCAGATTGCAAATGATACCAAAAATTGTTAGGTTAATCATTAAAAATGGGAGAAAAAGAGTTTTGATAGGGTTTAGCACGTGACAGGCGGCAAAGAAAGGGGGGCTCGGGGGGCGGAGCCCCCCGCATAAAGAAAAAATACTGCGTACTATTGCTAAGTATAGCAAGAATTGTTAGGTTAAACATTCAAGATGGGAGAAAAAGAGTTTTGATAGGGTTTAGCACGTGACGGGCGGCAAAGAAAGGGGGGCTCGGGGGGCGGAGCCCCCCGCATAAAGAAAAAATACACTGTACTATTGCTAAGTATACCAAGAACTGTTAGGTTAAACAATCAAGATGGGAGAAAAAGAGTTTTGACAGGGTGTATCACGTGACGAGCCGCAATTAAAGGGGGGTTCGGGCATAAAGAAAAAACACCGTAGTATTGCTAAGTATACCAAGAACTGTTAGGTTAAACAATCAAGATGGGAGAAAAAGAGTTTTGACAGGGTGTATCACGTGACGAGCCGCAATTAAAGGGGGGTTCGGGCATAAAGAAAAAACACCGTAGTATTGCTAATTATACCAAAAATTGTTAGGTTAATCATTTAAGATGGGAGAAAAAGAGTTTTGATAGGGCTTACCACGGGATAGGGGGTAAACGAGGGGGGCTCGGGGGGCGGAGCCCCCCGCATAAAGAAAAAACACCCCGCACTATTGCTAAGTATACCAAAAATTGTTAGGTTAAACATTCAAGATGGGAGAAAAAGAGTTTTAATAGAGTTTAGCACGTGACGGGCCGTAAAAAAAGGGGGGCTCGCATAAAGAAAAAATACCGCAGATTGCTAATGATACCAAAAATTGTTAGGTTAATCATTAAAAATGGGAGAAAAAGAGTTTTGTTAGGGTTTAGCACGTGACAGGCGGCAAAGAAAGGGGGGCTCGGGGGGCGGAGCCCCCCGCATAAAGAAAAAATACTGCGTACTATTGCTAAGTATAGCAAGAATTGTTAGGTTAAACATTCAAGATGGGAGAAAAAGAGTTTTGATAGGGTTTAGCACGTGACGGGCGGCAAAGAAAGGGGGGCTCGGGGGGCGGAGCCCCCCGCATAAAGAAAAAATACACTGTACTATTGCTAAGTATACCAAGAACTGTTAGGTTAAACAATCAAGATGGGAGAAAAAGAGTTTTGACAGGGTGTATCACGTGACGAGCCGCAATTAAAGGGGGGTTCGGGCATAAAGAAAAAACACCGTAGTATTGCTAATTATACCAAAAATTGTTAGGTTAATCATTTAAGATGGGAGAAAAAGAGTTTTGATAGGGCTTACCACGGGATAGGCGGTAAACGAGGGGGGCTCGGGGGGCGGAGCCCCCCGCATAAAGAAAAAAAAAACACCCCGCACTATTGCTAAGTATACCAAAAATTGTTAGGTTAAACATTCAAGATGGGAGAAAAAGAGTTTTAATAGAGTTTAGCACGTGACGGGCCGTAAAAAAAGGGGGGCTCGGGGGGCGGAGCCCCCCGCATAAAGAAAAAACACCGCAGATTGCTAATGATACCAAAAATTGTTAGGTTAATCATTAAAAATGGGAGAAAAAGAGTTTTGATAAGGTTTAGCACGTGACAGGCGGCAAAGAAAGGGGGGCTCGGGGGGCGGAGCCCCCCGCATAAAGAAAAAATACTGCGTACTATTGCTAAGTATAGCAAGAATTGTTAGGTTAAACATTCAAGATGGGAGAAAAAGAGTTTTGATAGGGTTTAGCACGTGACGGGCGGCAAAGAACGGGGGGCTCGGGGGGCGGAGCCCCCCGCATAAAGAAAAAATACATTGTACTATTGCTAAGTATACCAAGAACTGTTAGGTTAAACAATCAAGATGGGAGAAAAAGAGTTTTAATAGGGTTTAGCACGTGACGGGCCGTAAAAAAAGGGGGGCTCGGGGGGCGGAGACCCCCGCATAAAGAAAAAACACCGCAGATTGCTAATGATACCAAAAATTGTTAGATTAAACATTAAAAATGGGAGAAAAAGAGTTTTGATAGGGTTTAGCACGTGACAGGCGGCAAAGAAAGGGGGGCTCGGGGGGCGGAGCCCCCCGCATAAAGAAAAAATACTGCGTACTATTGCTAAGTATAGCAAGAATTGTTAGGTTAAACATTCAAGATGGGAGAAAAAGAGTTTTGATAGGGTTTAGCACGTGACGGGCGGAAAAGAAAGGGGGACTCGGGGGGCGGAGCCCCCCGCATAAAGAAAAAATACACTGTATTATTCTAAGTATATCAAGAACTGTTAGGTTAAACAATCAAGATGGGAGAAAAAGAGTTTTGACAGGGTGTATCACGTGACGAGCCGCAATTAAAGGGGGGCTCGGGGGGCGGAGCCTTCCGCATAAAAAAACAACGTAGTATTGCTAATGATACCAAAAATTGTTAGGTTAATCATTTAAGATGGGAGAAAAAGAGTTTTGATAGGGCTTACCACGGAATAGGCGGTAAACAAGGGGGGCTCGGGGGGCGGTGCCCCCCGCATAAAGAAAAAATTCACCGTACTATTGCTAAGTATAGCAAGAATTGTTAGGTTAAACATTCAAGATGGGAGAAAACGAGTTTTGATAGAGTTTAACACGTGACGGGCGGCAAAGAAAGGGGGCTCGGGGGGCGGCGCCCCCTGCACAAAGAAAAAATCCACCGTTCTATTGCTAAGTATACCAAGTACTGTTAGGTTAAACATTCAAGATGGGAGAAAAAGACTTTTTAGCTCGCCAGATCTTCCCACTCACATGCTTATCTTGACCATGGCTGACACAGTCCAATCTTAGACGCTTTCCGTCGATCTTTTGGGATGTCGAAGTTATATGGAAGAAGTCGGTTTTAGCTAAACTGCTAAACTGACTTTATAAAATTTTACAAGTAGAAAGCGTTCAGCAATGGACTGTTGAGGATAACGAAAAGTAACAGAATCAACTGCAACACACGCGAGCGAAGCCGCGCGGGTACAGCTAGTCACACATAAACTGATTTTATTATTTATTGGGTTATGATTTATTTTTAACTATTGTAATATATTTGCGATCTTCATAGTGTTTGCCGTGTTGAATTGTTGGTTTAAATAACGCACACGATTGCTTGTCATACAAAAAAGGTAGCTAGTAAAATGTATTTTTCCTTGACTTGATCCATGTACGCTATTCTTGGCTTTCCTGGCTTCCTTTCAGCTTCAACTTTACCTTCTATGATGTTCTTAATAAATTCGTCATGTCGTATCAGGCCATCAAGGAGAAGGCAAAGGATAGATATACATGGAAAATGCTCCACCGACAAGAGCCCAGCTCTTAAATAATTGATGATGATGAGTAAAATGTATAAAAAAAATACGCACTTATTACGTAAAATTAAACAATATTCAACATAGGTAACCTACTTAAGTAATTAACCTTTTATTTAAACTTCATACAATTTAACCTATCTTATAATACAAATTATTAGCATGTTGATTGATCTCTCCTTGTATTATATAGGTAGTATGTGTTATAGTTATAAGTATGTAGCTACACCCTACGGTTAAAATTGTATGTAACAATTTATACACTTAAGATAATTGTATTTAAAATTTTACTAGCCGTTGCAATGAAAAAATTAGAGGATTAAATCGAGCCCGGTCTATTAATAAGATGAAAGAAAAATTTGTTCAAATAATCCGATTATTTTGCACAAAAAAGCATTTCATAATAAACTTAAACAAACATAAGCTTCGCCTAGTCAGCTAATAATTCAGCATCTTAAGCCAATTCTCTGAAGCGGTCATTACGGTTTGAGCAGTTAAAAGGATACGGACCTTCTTGATTGACGTTAAGGGTTATTTTGCTGGATCAGTATTATCTTCTAATGCCGTATTTTGAAGGATTTTGGCCAATTAACTGGCGCTTACGGGCCGTAATTGGTACGGCCAATAACAACTGCGTTACCAACAGTTTATATCTTACTGTCTTGAGAGCAAAATCACCTTAATCACTCATTTTTAATATCTGTGGATATTGTAACCAAATGCAAACTGCCTTTACACGTGGTTTCCGAACGTAGCTGTTGATTTTACCACTCTTGTCAAATAAAGGATCACCCACCACACGCTTCATCACGGTAACATGTACCATCGGGTTCAAAAATGCATGGGCAATTTATGAATGGATTCATTGATAAATTGGCCATGCAATTATGAACCCGATCGTACCTTCTATACTAAATAAAAGTTTTTACTAAACTGGACTTTTATTAAATGAGTAGGTAGTAAGAACCTACCTCACCCATAGAATCGTTGTAAAAATGGTGATTTTCTTTATATTAAACCTTTTACATTATATACCCCTTTTTACTTATTGGATCTTAAATAAAACACCAGCAATGGCAGTAATAGCTGTGTAATATAATCACGATCGAAGACAATAATGCGAGGAGCAGGGCGTACAGTCACCAACCAAAATAGGCAAATATTTAGAAACATGTCTAAAATACAGTATTTAAACACCCATTTCTATTCACGCTATCCACACGATAACTGACTTCATAGAACCAAACGTCTCTTCTAGCAGGTTCAGTCTTGTTTATATCAAATTAAAATCAAACTAATGACAGATCATTTTTCCCAACTAGGCTTCTAGGATTGTTTTGAAACTGTGGACCATTCAACAACTTAACAAGAGTTTTACAAGTAACTTTTGAAAAGCGATCAAATCTACACTTTTCCGTTTAAAAGCTAGAAAAACTGGAGCAAATTGCAGCTGCCGAGAAAGTTTGAGTGATAATTAACTTGCTAATACTTCAGTCATTTTGCATGGAATAAAAACATATTTTATTTCCACGTTTGGTCTATAGCACGGTTATTTCTTGTATTTAAGTATTTTGTGATCAATCTATGAGGCAGTCCACCTGAATGTCCGTAAAACGTTCAATACATCTTTTCCACAAATTATCAAGAAATTTTCTTAGTGGAATTAATTTTGTATTAAAAAAAAAATCATTTATTTCAGACTAAGGTCCATAACATAACATAACATTATTGACATTTTTTTTAAGCAGAACGTCTGCTAAACATACGACAATGTTAAGGTTATGTTGAATAAATTCGCAGCTATCAGTTAAGTTTCAGTAGCTCAGATGGGCATGTTTCCTAGAGTCGCGAGTTCGAGTCTCGCCCGAGACAGTGGATTTTTCTACTTTTCATTTATTTCTATACATTGTTTTTCTTAGTGGAGCTACATTTTAAGAACTTCATCATCATCATCATCATTAATTTGACGTTTTGTGAGCTCTTTTTGTTGGACACTAGGGGTGATGACACATGTTGAATTATGCAATGAAATTTAGTTGATAGGATGCAAAATGATCAAAACATACAAATAAAGTAAACATTAAAAAAATCTATTGAAATGGTTCAAAGATTTTTTAAAGTACGAAATTTAAAAAAACCAATGATACCATTCGATTTCTAATATTTTATTGTGAAATAAATTGTATAGCAACCATATACATAAACGCAACATTTCACTGTAAAAATAGCAATTTCATAATTTTTCCATACTTTAAACAGGGCAAATATGAAGCCGTGACGTCAAAGCTTTATATCATTTTTTCATTTTGTTAGGAGCGTTTTGAGAAACAAATGCAAATCTCAGACTTTAAGTCTTTTTCCTGTATTTTATGTTGATTTAAGGCAATTGGCCCCTTATAGACATTTGATCCTCACAACAAAACGAATCGATTGATACCATGCATGAAAAACATTCATCTAGCCTATTCGACGTGAGTTAGCACTTGGGGTTGAGAAATTATATGGAATATATTAGTGAGTATGTACAGTCGAGTTGGTTAATATCGACGCGTCCAACTGAACAAAAATATGTGAACACAACCTTATTTGTATGTGTATAAGGTCGTGTTCACATATTTTTGTTCAGTTGGACGCGTCGATATTAACGAACTCGACTGTACCAATGTACCAGCTATGTCACCCTATTGAATATCGTTGGTCAGTTGGTTGGTTAAATTCACTTATTTGACTTAATTGCAATTTTTTGTACCTTTGTCTTTTTTTCTCAATTTTCTTAGTTTCGTTACGAAAGTTAATATTTTTATTCATAAGGCAGTCGCTCAAAAAGATGCTATACTTATTTCATTCAATTTTTTTTAAACTGTATAAAGTCACCTACCAACTAAGTGTAAGTGTGTCAACACTTTGGTACCATACGTACGCTACGCTCGTAGTCAATTCTACAGGTTTCCTCGTATGTAGCGGAAAGCGACTACGGACAGAAACCGCACATAGCGGGTTCCTGACACTCAATGTGTTATCATTTTCCGTAGCGCAAGTTCGCTACGCGGAAATCCGCTACGCACAGAGAGCCCGTCTAGCGGGCTCCTGGTGCTCAATGTGTTAATGAGTATTCAAACGCCCAATAGATTCCATACTTCCATAGACTTAGCGGCAGCGAAGTTTATTAAACATTAAAACGTCGTGAAGTTGGCGTGGAAAGTTCTGGAACCGTTCAAACTGTCGTTGCCCGTGACGGCGTGCATCCATCAAACCCGGCAAATGAGTCTGCTGCTTACAGCTGATGTAACGGACGCCATGGAATACAACAGCTTCGTCATTTTACTTAATTACTATCGATCCAACGGTGATAAAAGTAATCTACGCACAGTCATGATCTACAATATTGATAAAAATATTTTGATGAAAAACGTTAAATAAAACATCGCTGTTTTTGACTGTCCTTAGCATATATTTAGATAATAGTACCTACGAGTCTACTAGAAAAGATACGCGCTATTTAAAACATATGAAACATAAACAGGTGACAAAAAATCAATAGTTATAGAACATCTGAAAGGTAAAAATATCCACTGCTTCAGGCGAGACTGAAACTCGCGATTCCGATTTACATGATGGCTGCGAAAATAATGAGTATGGTGGAAAATTAGCTGCCATCGGGTAAGTCTCAGCAGTCCAATTGGTTAGAGCGACGGGAATGTATCCAGGAGATGTGAGTTCAACCTTGCCTGGGGCAATAGATCTTTACCTATACTTTTTCCTAATTTCTAAATTCATCGACAGGTTCAGGTTGGTCAGAGAAAATACCGACAAAAAACGAATGCTGTTTATATTTGAAAGCAGTCGGCAAGCTACAACAGTCAAATATTTTGTACAGTCAACTGCTGTAACTTTGCCTGACTTGAAAAGCAGGGATTTATATCTTAGTCGAACAGCTATTTATATCTTATTCCTGAGATGGGAGACATGATGCGGTATAATTACGTATTTATAAAAACTAATTAATAAAGTTTTGAAAATATCCTAGCATCATACCTTTAGGTATGGTGTTTAACGCACACTAGCGTCCGTCCCCCTCCCCCTGACGCTACCCCCCCTTTGAGCATGAAATGTGTCCCGGCTTACAGTTTTCTTTATTTTTTGAGAACCTTTTTTGTTTAGAATTTAATGAGGATAATTTTATTCATAGACATTCTTTCGTAGCGTCAGGAGGAGGGGTACGGAGGCTAGTGTGCGTTAAACACTATACCTAAAGGTATGATGCTATAATAGTTTCATTACTTTATTAATTTGTTTGTCTACCCCATACATTAAAAAATTACTTAACCGCATCAACAGCGGCCATTTCAGGAATAAGATATAAATAGCTATTTGGTGAAGAACACCATGTTTTTCAAACCAGGCTGTGCATCGTAGCAGAAGACGGTAATTAGCTCTCGTACTCTTAGACCGAAAAACTGTTTTTTTGTAAATGGCTGAATGAGTTTACCGTAGAATGTATGAGTGTATGCCAACGGCAAAGCAAGTGCTTCCTCTGCTCCACTGCTGTGCAAAGGCTTTGTTTGTTGTCGACAGCAGCCGGCACTTAATCAACTTGCCGTGTGAGCAGACGGCCCATTTGACTAAGTAACTGAGTCGCGAACCTTTGACCGCTACGTTTTTAAGGGGCTACTTTGAAAAATTATAGGTTTTTTCAAACGCTCTAGTGACTAAACGGGAAAAGGGGCTGAATTTATTTTCGAATATATATTATTAGACTATATACTCTTGTTTTTGGCACAAGCCGAAACACGATTGCTGAAAGTTGCCTCGATAGAAAAAAAATCCGAAGTTGGGTCCTTTTCCCCTTATTTTTCTTAGCTTACGTAAACTATAAGAGATTAAGCAATATAACTTAGTAAAAAATATGGTATTCTGGTTTTTCTAAAAAGCGACAGAAGCAAAATTAGACAAAACTTTATAGATTCGCTTATTTGTCGTAGTTTAGTCAAAAAGTCTGATCCTTATAAGAGCGCTGCATCTCTTTCTTTCGTGCACGGGAGCCATAAACGTGTCTCTAACGAATGGGCGTGGCTTGTCCGAATCGAGGAACGGCCTTAAGTAGTCATGTCTGAAAATATGGGTACATTTAATGTAAATGGGAGAGTTGTGGGGTTGGGAGGTTGACATGCGTAGAGCATAACTACCTTTAGAGTTAGGCTCAAGGTTGTAAACCTTCAATCACATTAGGTTACTGATGTCCCTAATGACTTGTTCACCATTACATGACTAAATTCGCTGTGATGGATAGAGAATCGCCTGGTGCCGTATTCTAATTTTTAAATGTACTAGTAGTTCGCCCCGAACTGTGAACTCGCGAATCTTGTGTTTTGCCATATAAATGTGCAATAGTAGAATTACTACAAATACCAAAAATAGGTATCGGGTATTTTTTCTCAACTAACCATCACGGTGAAACTAAACGTCCATATTAAATTGTGCGGTTGATGCGCAAAATTTAACCGCGACGAAATCGCTTCAGATTTGACAGTTTTTGTCTCATCTAAATTTAAATCGACATCTTACATGCCTCTCACTCTGTTGCTTTGACATTTCGTTCTCATCTGTGGACCACCTATATAGGTTTCGGCAGGGGGGTACAACTCAAAGTAAAACTGTCAAAAAAATTGAGTTTGACACGACGTATCCGCTACGTTTGCATAAGTGCGAAAAAGAACTTGTCATGCGTTAAGAAGGGACAACATGATTCGTGACGTTACGTGACATTACAGAGGTCTCTCTGTATTATACTATTATTTAGGAGTGTTAATCAATACCTTTCGTTTGATACCAAACTCAACCGTACTTGCTCGTAAAAGTAGCAAATAAGATGGCCAATGTAACAGGACCCCTTTACAAAACCTTTTTAGGCCTTCTAATTTCAGAACTCCCGTCTCAATCCAGCTCATATACGAACTCGCAAATTTTGTTGGTCTCTGCTACAACCCCAACAAATTTCATTAAGATTGGAAAATCGTTACTAAAGTTATCGTCGGACAAACTATTTAAATCAAAAAGCCATCCAAATGCCGAGACGTCCCAGTAGCCAGGTGACAGTTGTTGTTTGTAAGAACGATCTTCGCTTACGCTCCGCTCGTTCGATAAACAATATATTAACAACACAATCTGTCTTAAACATAACTCCAACATACAACCAATAATTACAGGATTAAACGAACTTACCTGAAGTGAAGTTCTATCCTGATTATATGAAGTACTTGGTCCATGGTAGATTTGTAGTACCCTTAGTTCTGCCTAGAACGACGCGTTTTTCAAAGACTAAAAAAAAAAAAATTCAAAATCCTGGCAACATAAATACCAATTGTCAGTAAGTTTAGAGCTAAATAAAACAAGTAATAGGGGAAGAAGTTAACAATAATAAATTATTACTATTAATGTTAACTTGGGAGGGAGGGAAGCTCCTACCATGGACCAAGTACTTCATATAATCAGGATAGAACTTCACTTCAGGTAAGTTCGTTTAATCCTGTAATTATATTTGTACTTGGTCCATGGTAGATTTGTAGATGTTTAGAGAGATCAACATCAAAAAACACTAACTATCCTTTTTAATTTACCTCCATGAGAAACTTGTAAGTATGTAAAGTTTAGCCCATAGTCACAGATTTGTAACAGTTGTGACCCGTATTCTTGGCAAACATTTAATGGCTTTCATCTTCAAAAATGAATATAAGTTAATGATATTCACATTGGAAATAGACGATTCAAATGCGGGCTTATGATTGACTAAAATTGACAATAGACTGATTTTTGTATTATAAATAAGATAACCAATATTTAATATATCATTCTTATAATAATATGGCTTCTTTATGCTCTAGGCACCTTCCTAAATCAGACTTATGTTGTTTGATAGGCCAAGTAGATAATGAGTAGGTTATATGTTTAGTATAGTATTATAGTAGGTACTTAATCAGGCAATTAGCATGATGTGCATAAATCCTAATCTGTTTGTACACGCTAAGAGAAGGTAAAAGAGTTCTGGAATAGTTGATTTACCTATATGTCCTATATCATTAGTAAGGTACGTCATAGGTAAGACCTTTTAATAAATGAAGTAGGTGGTCGGTACCTATGATTATTTTTTGGTGCTCAATTGAGTCTTTATATTTATTATATGACTTGTGAGCTAAAAACTATGCTTTTACTTTTAAAAAAGTCAATATTTTGGTGTCACAAGTTTCTTAGAAATAATTCTTATTATTATGGTATGGTAGCCTTACATCTAAGAAAATCTAAATATATTTATTATTTACTAAAATTGCTTCAATTTGAACTGTAAATATCATACACTATGCGATAGCCGCTCATTAATTTTGTTACAAGTGTATCAATAATTTGGATGCGTAGATGTGACAGAACCGTTGAATAAATAACTCTTAGCCCTTTACCGCATGAATATTAAAAAGATTCTTTCAAATTTGAACTCTGATACATGTCGATAGAGTTGAAAATAATAACGGTCATATATGATTTCGTTTCGTATTCGGTAAAGGGTTAAGCTGCGTTAGACGCAATACCGGTATAAGTAAATTTTGTCCGTCTTGGCGGTGGCACTACCCTGCGAAATGCTACTAGCACAGTAGGTACCTACAAGTTGTTATGTGTATGGTAAAAATATATTATTTAAGCTAGAGTCAGGGTAGACTATTAGCTTATCTAACCTACCTATAAATAGATCAGTCAATATACAACATATATTTATTTTGATATACTTTATATTCAATTCTTAATATATGGACATCATTAAAACCGATAAATAAGTAAAGAAATGAAATTATGATACTTATAGGTATGGCCACTTTCTTTTACAGTATACCTTCATCCTAGTTGGTATATTATTTTAATGATACCTATAGTTATGAGTTATGAAAGTATATATCCATTTATCATAAAAAAAATATATATATATATATATTTAAAAAACCTTCTATCAATCTTTAATGATTATTCATATTCACTCTCCAGGTGGTTACCGCTACTAATAAATGTTTACCAGTTTAACAACTATCCTTAAAGAAGAGACGAAAGTCTAAACCAATCAGAGTGATGGATTTTCGATTTTGATTTTCGGTCAGATCAGCGATGATTTTGTTGACCATATTTATAATATGATCAGGCTTGAGTGCATCTATTTTAAAATGAGAGAGTATATTCAAAGAAAAGAACCATGTTCTCACTGTCTATAAGGTCATTTTTACATTTGACATATGTAGAATATCTATCATCATATCATCTGCTTATTATTTTACCATTTTTTCATTTTTATATCCATGTTATTTTAATGACAATTTTAAAATCCAGACAGTATGTAGAGGTTTTAGTCAGATTAAGGTTTATTATATTTTTCCAGTTTGTTATATTGTTGATATATCAACTTAATACATCCTGTTCATGATTGTGCAGGTACCTAGATCATTAATGTTAAGTAGGTACTTTTCTCAAGCCATTTTGACAACAGGTAATGATAATATGACACTCATTCATAATATATTTATGAAAAAAATAGATAGTGAAGTTCATAAGTAACTTGCCCTCCATCAGCAATTCATTGTCCTTTCATAAGGTAGGTATAGGTATTTTATTTTTGAGTTAAGCAAGATACTTCTTATGTCAATTACTGAATCTAAATTTTAACTGGCCTTATCATCTGGGACCCGACCCCTCGCTGTAAGGGAGTGAGATTATTTAGGAATTCTAAGATTCTTTTACTAGGACAGTTATAAGGTTTCAATCCTCTTACTCATGTAACATGATAAAAATAAATAAATAGTGAATACACACTATTGATAGGTACCTACACTAGGTATTATATCCACACAACACCTCTCTTAGAAAAAAGCTTGATGACTTAAAATTTCCTTAGCATCTAAATATGTATGATATTTACACATATATTTAAAAATGTTTCTGTTACATAAAAAATAATGAACACAAAATTTTTTGGTACAATGTCGATTAAAAATGAACTGATAAAGTACATCAAATGGATATTTCTGTGTCTTGCAACAATAAAGGATAAACATTTTTTAATTTACCCACTTGTCAGTCATTATGGTTGTATATATTTTTGGATACTTGTGTATACCCACCTATGGATATAATTTATACCATAAAAGTTGATAAAGCTTTTAGATCCTCAATCCATACAAATCTCTAAAATCAGTGTAACTAAATAAATATATTGGATCTATCATTTTTTGATGACTATTGGAGTATTGACCACCATAATTATATAATTTTAGCAAGTAGGTACAGGTACACATATTATAAAATTGTTATTAAAATGTAGTTCTGTGATTACTTCAAGTTGATCAGTCATCAATCTTGTTTGCATTAAAAACTACCACATATTTCACCTGTTCTGTGACTGCTTCGGAATGTATTATTCATGTGAAATTGTTACAAGAGCTTGTTTTAATATTTCGCCTAACTTTCTTTAAAAAGTGGTGAAACAATTAGTTCTAGACTAATCTTGGTAGAAGAAGCGCATCAGAAGTCAGCATTTTTAAATAAAAAAGGCCAGAACAGGAGTAATCTCCATTTGACTTATTATTATTGACTACTAAATAGTATAAACATGTATGGATTTATTTATGATGACATGATTATAAAGATAATATGAATGTATGCATGTATTGCAAAACTTTTGTGACTTCACTGAAGTTGGTTCCGCTAGCGTCCATAGGCTAGGTCGTGATAGATTTGCACCACCAAATGGGTCAAGACCATTTAAAAATCAAGTAAGTACTTACCAAAAGAATGTACTATTCCATTTATTGTATAAACCACTTACATCAGTCCATATTTGAATAATATTAGGAATGTTTAAAAACAAGAGATCTTTTAACTCTCTTGAGCATTCATTTTACTTGTAGTTCACAATAGGGTATATACTGTAGTTCATACAAGAACATTAAGTACCTGTTCAAGGTCATTGACCTCAATATCCAAGAGTATAAAAAGTATAAAAACTACTCATATGAGGGACGGTAAAGTTTATCTGTGGAACTTCCTGTTGTGGTAAATACTTCAAAAAGGCTCATTATAATTCCAAGTCAATATAAGCTATGGTTACCTGACTGTCTTCTTGGATTAAATATAAATATATGTTACACATAGTGTAAAAGAGTCTAGGTAATCTGTTATTCGGGCCTCCTTATTTCTTCCTCTTCCATTCTCTTCTGCGTGTTCTTCTGGAGTAAACTTTCTTATGCACTTATAAGTCTGAAGTTCATTTCAGATCATAATAAGTAATTTTGAAAATCAAATTTATTCACATTAGTGAAAAGTAAGGTAATCCGGGATCCTCCAAATATGAGTGTTCATTCCAACCCAACTGTTTAGAGTTTCAACAACAATATTAAAATTGTTGCCATGGTATCACCTTGATTTAAACATATGTGTTGAAATATAAGTATCCTTGCCCAACGGGAGGAAGTCAAAAAACAAGTGATGAAAAGGTAATATATAGGTACCCCTGTAGTGATAATTTCCTTCTTCTAAGTCGAATCCTCATGACTGAGGGCTGTGTGGCCAATTTCTTGCTTGCTTGGGTGAAGCTTTCTCGATAATAATTTATAGGTAATATGTGGAAACCCTTCATTCTCTCCCAACGGGAGGAAAAACATAATATAACATACTATGTTATACAATTACACTTTTAGAAATTGTGTTATAGTTTCACACAAACGGGTAGTTCCCAACGGGAAAAAGATGAGATGTGTCTCACCATAACCCATTACGACACATAAATATGTGATAATGCTAATCTTCGTAATATTGAAAATTTTGGGTTATTTTCTCGTAAATATTGCCTTTCCAACGGGAAGGCTGACCAGTATAACATACTAGATCGTAAGTGACAGTGTTTAAAACAAATATTGCCTTTCCAACGGGAAGGCTGACCAGTATAACATACTAGATCGTAAGTGACAGTGTTTAAAACTGCAAAGTACTGCAACGCAGGTTTAGTGAGGTTATGATAAAAAAAAATCTTATTCATCACCTTTTAAGTCCCTGTTATCTAGGTAACGTTTGTTTTTCTATCGAAAGCGCAGTATATAATGGGACGCAATAATATTATACGAGAAATAGTAATTTAAGTATGTGATATGCACTTTGTTTTGATGACACAAGCACGTCGTAGAATCACATAAACATTTCATTGTTTTTCGATTTTCATGATACGTATTCTTTTCGAAGTAAATCAAGGAGCTTCCATTTATTATTTTAGACATAATTCCTGGTCTAAATTCCTGAAATTCACTAAAAAACTGATATTTTCGGATTTCGCGTTACGTTCGTGACGGCGCGAAACTAAAGACTGACAATTGGTATTTATGTTGCCAGGATTTTGAATTTTTTTTTTTTTAGTCTTTGAAAAACGCGTCGTTCTAGGCAGAACTAAGGGTACTACAAATCTACCATGGACCAAGTACAAATATAATCAACCAATATTGAAGTCGTATTGTAGTTGCATCGCAGTAATTTTCGAGCAAATTCCGTCATTTTTGATTCAGACGTATAGGCGTTAGCTGTATTGTGTTGTTATTGTATTGGATTTGCATTGAAGTTGGATCGTGTCTGTGCGTGTTTTAAAGTTAGAATACGGCCCCTGGTGTAATTGGAAGCACGTCGGACCGGCAATCCGAAGGACGCGGGTGCGGGTGCGAATCGGATGTTGCAGAGTTCTTCGCAGTTAATTTTTTCATTGTAATGGACATCTGAGGCCAGTTTTATAAAGCTACAAGTTACAATTTACAAGCGGAAGTCTCTTTCTAACCCTATGTGTTAGTTCCGCTTGTAAATTGTAACTTGTAGCTTTATAAAACTAGCCTCTGATTCCAATTGTGGTACATTTAATGTGACAATAATATGTATTGCTGCGTGGCCCCGACTTTAGAATAGTGCCACCCCGTACCTCTTCCCGCGGGTGTCGTAAGAGGCGACTAAGGGATAAGGGATAAGGGAACCTCTGATCCCTACTGCTTGTGAGAACGCTGTGGTGATTTATTTAATTAATAGTCATCCACATGGCGGCGATGCGGTTCGCCACCCATCACGTCTCGTTTTTCACGGGGGCGAGAAGTAGCTCACGGAGAGCCGTTTTGCTGCATTGATCGTAGCAAATGAAAATCCGTGATCTCTGCCTACCCCTTTTGGGATACAGGCGTGATTGTATGTATGTATGTAAAGTCTTGGACACATGTTTTCGTCACATTAAAATGTATCCATATTTTCAGCCGTGACTGTACATCAGCAGAAGTAGCGGGCAAGGCGTTCGAAATGAACTAAACACGACTTTATTGCTAAGTGAACAAGGGTGATAATTGATGTCTTCCATATCCGCGGAGATTAAATATTTTCCAATCCAGTTATTATTGAGCTATTTATATAATAGACTAAAGCCGATCTAATTGAAAGTAAAGGAAAGTATTAAATAAATACCTACACTGAAAAGAAAATTCTGTTACCATCAACCAAAATTCGCCTACTAATTAGTAGCTTAAGTTTTGGGATTTCAGAACTAAGGCTTATTACTTACCAAAATGTTTTGTTTGTTATACGTAGGTAAACTTTGAGTTGTAATCAAATAAACTTTTAACTCCTTACCAAATTTTGGTTATTGATGAAATATCCGAAGAAGTTCGCTTCTCCTTTTTTCAGTGTATTCACAATATTCTAATCTTTTATTTCAGACACTAAAAGGAATCAATCTACTGCAGCTAGACCTAATTTGCCCAAACCAACTGTAATATGATTCCAAGATAGATGTCTAATAAAAGTAGTATTGTAACCTAGTCTGCGCCCTCTGACTCTTATTTTAGTACAAAACAATGTACCTATAACATTGATTTATTATGTACAGTCTTCGCCATTGGAACTTGCTAACTATGTAAATAAAAGACGTAATTTTGTTTTGTCACAGTTTCTCCTTGAATTTTCACACCACCTCTTCAAGCAACATTGAAACCATACACTATTGAAATGGTTGTTACTGTAAAATACAAAATCATAAAATATATAACTGTATCTGTATTTTATTATGTCTTTTTAGGATTTAGTATACACATTTAACAATTAATTTATTGTATCAACCAAATAATGTACAAAGTCATGTCACACATTTCACAATTCATAATAATAACAAATAACACGTCACGATCGAAAAGTCCCCCCCGAGTTGATCCAGGCGCAAAGGTGCCCAACACACTCGCCGCATTACCACGTTGGATAGCGACGGACAACCTTTGCACCAGGAAAGAACCTGCGCGAGGGTCACCCCCTCTCTCAACAACTCGGCGCCCTATCTCCTTCATGAAAGCCAAAGCCTCTGACCCCCAGCAACCTGTCGTCTCACACGCAAAAGGGACAAAGTAATAATTGCCAGCCAGGGCAGAATACTTGTCCCGCTTTCTGTCCGCAGCGAGTTCCGCAGCGGCTCCCGCTGTCCGCACCGTACGGCTAAGGTGCGAGGCGGCGAAAGTGCTGACGCACGTGGCGTCCCACAAAAGGCACTTGCCTTTCTGCCATGGCACCAAAGTAAGCCCGTCTGGCCACTGTATCTTGGATATTTTATTAAAATTTTAATATGGTTTCATAAGTTGGGTTATATGGACCTGATGGAATGACATTTTTGTTTCTTTTAAATTCTACAATTGTCTATGATGGATAGTGTTGTGACTAACGGTCACCACACACCTATCGGAATTCCTCGCGGAATTAGCGGAAGTAGCGGAAATTTGTCTATGGTAGCGGAAATTTGTAAAAATAGACAAATTTCCGCTACTTCCGCTATATGCCCGGCGGACACATCCGTCCGTGTATGGCGCGAATTGGACAACGGACAGACAGCGGAAAGACGTATGGTGGACACATCCGTGTCCAATTCGCGCCGTACACGGACGGATGTGTCCGCCGGGCATATCCGTCGGACAAATCCGGCGGACACATCTGTGCGTGTATTCCTAGCTATTATTGGAAATTAAATGGAAAAAAATCTGAACTCAATATCGGATGTTTTATTTGGATGCCTATAATTTCGTACTTCCTCGAAAAGCTTCACGTACCAACAAATTCACATCATACCCGCATGGAATCAATTCTGCGAATTAGAAAAATATGTACAGTCAGCAGCCGAAGTACCTTAGCGGGTGCGATGTTCAAAATGAGCTTCACACGACTTTATTGTACAGAGAATAAGAACGCGTGAAGGTGACCTCACCCGTTAATCTTCTACTGACTGTACCTACCAGTTAATATGTCCAAATATGATTTACGCACGTGCTGAGCCATAAGGTGTGATACAAGAGTGATACTTACCTATGCCTAAACATGTACAGTGAACACCATAAATATGTGTACACTTTTGCACCTTACTCCATTGTAATAAGGTTCAATATCGGTTCCATAGTGTAAACATATCTTTGACGTCGATTGTACCTATATTAAAGATATAAGATATTATTAAACCGAACACTAGTTTACTACAAAACCGATGTTTTGTAAACAAATGAGTACGTCATCTGGTACAGTCGCCATCAAATATATCAGAACGGCCATGGTGCTCACAAATATCTCAACAACGCCCCTATTGCAAAGGCGATAAAGTGCATGTCCAGATATTTTTGAATACCTTGACAGCTCCGATATATTTGATGGCGACGGTACGTGACCCTCTTAATAATCCGAAGGGTTGTCTATGTTTCTTATCAAAAAGAGCGTAAAGAGTGGAAAAATCTCGATTTCGTCGTTTGTAGTCTCGAGCGGGTGGATATTATGTGAAGTGTAGAGGTCACATAAAATATAAGCTATTTACATAGGCTACATCAATGCAGTATGTAGTTTAAAGTTACTAACCCTTTTTTAGGCGGCCTACGCATTCTATATAAACAGAATACCCAAGCTATATAAATATAAATGTTTGATATTTATTGAACCATTTACAATTATATTTACTGTTGGTGAAATGAAATACTTTTATTTTCACGCATATAGTGGTCCATAGACAAATATCTTAAAGACTAGCATACATAATATGAATTAATATTATAAACTAAAATATTATTTAATAAGGGTAATATATTATACAGTGTGTATTAAATCTAATACGGGCGAATCTCTTATCGGTGATTAGTATAGGACATAAGAAATGTAAATAGATAACTTTTACTTAGAATTGCAATTAAAATTTTATCCATACAAAATAATTCGGCCCGCAATGTAATGCAAACACGCTCGCGTTAAACGCTCGTTGACAGTTACTTTCAATACCATGTTTACAGTACATTGCTGATGATAACATTTTCAAAAAATAATTTTTGGGTTACAGTTTAAGTATAACTTAATAAAAATAAAACATCTTAATGAGTTCTATATTTGGGTTCTTTATAAAAGTAGTAAAGGATTCTAAAGGGTCTGTAACGCATTTGACACTTCTGGAGTTGCGTCCATAAGATGCGGGTTACTATCACGTGACAAGTAAAAAAAATATCCCGACGGTTCAGTTTGTATAGAAATGAACCCATTTCCATTGCCCTTGAGCACGTATAATTTGGAAAGAATTCAGCCACGTATACCTTTTCCCCCGAAATAAATCCCCGGGATAAACAGTAAGATAGATAAATGGACTCCGTTGATTTCTGTTTTTTACGGGACCTTGAAATGGTTCTAACATTAGTACAACTAGAGATAAGTAAATAAAAACGATTGCCGTCCATATGAAATACAGAAAGCTTTTTGCGTTATTCAAATTTTAATACCTTGATAATGTTATGGATTTGATCAAATTTTGATACTATTGTTTCTTAGTGCGCGAGATGTCCAGCTCGTAGTGTGATTTGGCATTTGTGACTAACAATAGATTTCTATAATAAAGTTAAATAGGTATTATTTAAGTAATATGCGTGCGATACCCTATCAGTTTGCCTACGTGTGTTTCTGATTTATTTGTAACAACTTTTATGTACCATGGTTACATTCGATTCACTTAGGAATATCGGTGAATCACAACTATAAAATGACCCATTTAAAAGAAGTCCTTAAAATCAACCCACGTTTCCTAACCTGGATTACAGTTGTGATGAGGTTACGTGCACCGGGGTGTACGCGGCCTCATACAACTCCCTTAGTCCTGAAGGGACCTCGGGTTTCTCGGTTAGCTCAGAGGAGAGAGGGATGCCGGGTAGCAAATAGAAACACGGGTCAAGTACAGTTTACAAATCAGTGGGCTTTTATGCCAGTTTATTTCTAAATAGACCCTTAACTACTAATTTAGATATCCTAGGCTATGGTACGGCGCGGGGCGACTCGGGATAGTCGCGGCGGGACGGCGCGGATCCCTATTCTGATCGCGGCTTATATCAAACGGGTGATACGGGTAACCTCAACCCTTACGACGGTCGTAAGGGAGGAGGGGGTTCAGGACGGGGCGGAGCTGACGGCCTACTCGTCTTTAAACAAGCCGGCCTGCCAGGTGGGCATGTGGTAGTAACGAGGGGGAAGGTAAGCGGGGGGAGCTGGCGGCATACTCGTCTTTAAACAAGCCGGCCTGCCAGGGCGCATGTGGTAGTAACGAGGGGGAAGGTAAGCGGGGGGAGCTGGCGGCCTACTCGTCTTTAAACAAGCCGGCCTGCCAGGGCGCATGTGGTAGTAACGAGGGGGAAGGTAAGCGGGGGGAGCTGGCGGCCTACTCGTCTTTAAACAAGCCGGCCTGCCAGGGCGCATGTGGTAGTAACGAGGGGGAAGGTAAGCGGGGGGAGCTGGCGGCCTACTCGTCTTTAAACAAGCCGGCCTGCCAGGGCGCAGCGATCCTCACAGCTGAAGGCGGTGAGCGTGAGGTGCGCTCGCGTGGCGCGCTGGCTCGGTGCGTCGCTCCGATGTATGCATTGCGGCGTTGGCGCGGTGTTGTGTGCGCGCTGGGGCGCGTCATCACAGTCCCGTCACCCGTCTGGAGATTTTTACCTGTAGGGAAAAATCACCGTTGCAATACATGGTTTTTTTTTTCCCTTCCCCCCTTTTTTATATCTTTTTTTTTATGTTTTTTTATGATATCTTTTTTTTTCTTATGTTTATATATTTTTTTTTACATTTTTTTTTTCTGATATCCCTTTTTTTCCTTATAAGTTTTTTTTCTGATATATAATTTTTTTCTTATTTCTTTTTTTTTCTTATTACATATATAATTTAGTTTTCTCTGTATATACATTTTTTTTCTACTGCTGCTGTGGGCGCTTGTTGCGCGGGTGCTTCTGGCGTATCGGTGGCATGCGGGTGAGGCCGTGCTTCTGGCCGCGGTTCCTTCTCCTTCCGGCTCTGCGCGTTTTTTCTTTGTTGCTGGTTCCTGGCTGGGTTCGGGTGTCGCTGAAGGCCGACCTCGTTTCTATAGTGTTCAATAGTGCCGTTTTCAACTGTTGGTGTATCGGCTGGCTTTTCTTTTCTAACTTCTTTCTCGGCCAGCTCTACCTTCTTAGCTTCTTCTAAACTCTTCATTAACTCTTTATTCTTCTTTCTAATAGCATTTAGAATTTTCGATGTAGTCACCACTCGTTTAACCTTCTTACTTCCTAGATATCTATCTTTCTATGATAAATTTTCAAGGTCACTAGTATCATTTTCCGTCGGTAAGTTTTCGTTTGGTATGGGTATTGTTATTTCGTCTTTATCTAAGTCTATTTTATCCATTCTAGCGGAAGATGCTTCTATTTCTTCAGCTGTAGGTTCTAGGTATAAAACGGATACTCCTTCTACCTCGTCGCCGTATGAATCGTCTGAAATTTCTAGATATTCATATACGTCATCGTCGTCGTCATCAATTGTTTCTATCATGGTGGTAGAATTTTTTTCTGAGTTATCTTCTTTATCCTTATTAAAGTTTCCCTCAGTTTTTTCACGAGAACCCGATTTCTTTTGTTCTTTCTTAGATTTCTTGTCCTTTTTCCTTTTCTTCTTCTTCTTTCTTTTGTCATCGGATATACCAACTATTTCTGGTTGAACATCCGAGTCTTCAACTTCTGAACTCTCTCTATCCGGTTTTTCACTAACTGATTTTGTTTGTCCGCATGACGAGCTTTCAGTTTTATCGTCACTTTTCTCATTATTTGCACATTCATCTGTTTTACCCACTTTGTCAACACTTTTTTCATAACTTATGTCACCTGTGTTGTCTATTTTATCAATTATACCTGTACTGTTACTAGCATTATCTGCTTTTTCTTCACTTGAACTCTGAGATGTCTCATCACAAACAACACATTTTTCATTAACTTTTTGATTAATGTTCGATCCACTTGAATCTTCTTTGTTATTTTCCGAAATTATATTACCATCACTTATAACAGGTAGATCCTTAGTTTGCACTATTCCTTCATTGATTTTAGACACATACCCTCTTATCTCATCATCTTTTTTACTATCTCCTTTTTCTTTAGGTTCCACTATTTCTGTTTCCGTATCAGTTTTTTCTTCAACACTTTCTAAATTAGCTTCACTTTTTTCGTTGACAACTTGTTCTTCAGTTACTTTATTTGGCGTTATTTCTTCATTGACAGTTTCTGTTTGCTTTTGCTGCTCCTTGCCTTCCTGCGGTTCGTTCCCGTCTTCTGGCCAGTGTATTGACATCCCCAGGCGTTTGAGTACATCCATACCTATTATGATGTCGATTGCTGTTGGCATTACCCTTAGCCGGTGTTTCATTTGTATATCTTTGATTTCCAGATCGACTAGCAGGTTACTATGAGCTTGAGTTTTGGTGCCGTTTGCGAGTATTATTTCCCTCGTCTTTGTCTTATCTTGATATGCTAGGTCCTTACACTCGTTATATGTTTGTTGGTTAATATAGGAGTTGGTTGCGCCTGTGTCTATGAGGCCTCGGTATTTTTTTCCCATGATTTTTATGTCGGCATATATCCTGTTGTCTTCTTCTCTCTGTGGGTTGTCGGCTGCTCCTACTGTTTCGTATCCTTGCCAACTTGTTTTCCTGCAACATGTGTTGCTAAGCCCTCCTAGTTTTCCGCACTGGCTGCAAAATATCTGACGTCTGGCTCTACAGGCATCTGCGTTATGTCCCGGTTTGCCGCAGGACCAGCAGCTGGTTGTGGGATCATACCTTGGGTGTACTAGTTGGCATGGCGTGTCACTTTCTTTGCGTTTTGTCTGTTGGTTACTCTGTCTTCTGGTGTCTTTGCTTTGACTTGCGTGCTCCTGTGCATCCTCGTCGTTGCTTGCGGTTCTCTGACCGTTGTAGCTGTTGGTGTATGGCTCTGCTTCCGATGACTGTGTTTCCCTATACGTGGGTCTATATATGTTTTCGTAATCTTTCCCGAGTCTCAACAATTCTGGTAGGCTGGTATAGTCTTGTTTCTTGATATAAAGTTTGTAGCTCCTTAGCATGTTCTCGTGGATACGGTGTAGCCTATCCGACTCGCTTTGATTTCCGTACCTGCGCATTAGTGTCTGAATGTCCGTGACGTAATCGGTGAACTTCTCGTGGACTCTTTGTTTTCTAGCGATGATTCTGGCTACCAGGTCCTCTTCGTAATTGGCCGGAAAATAGTATGTCTTGAATACCTTTAGGAATTGGTCCCACGTAGTCCATGATTCGACGTTATTCCTATACCAGAGCAACGCCCTGCCTTGTAAGATGCGCGGTAACGCTGGTAATATATCTTTTCTCTCAATCTTACTTGCTTTGATGAGTTCCTCCAGCCTTTCTATGAATTCGATGGCGTTGTCGGTGGTCTTGAATGACAGGTTCCACTCTTTTATTAGTTTTGTTAACACATTTGGGTTGTTTTCTGCCATTGCTGTGTTGTCTTCTTCTTTTATGATCTCTACTAACCCTTTTCGAATTTCTTCCACTGTTAAACCTTCTGTCGGGATATTGCGTTCCTTTGCTGCTTGCACAAGTTCCGGTTTTTTCAGTTGATATATCCAACTTGTTGGCATTGGTTTGTTTGTGATGTTCTATCGGGCTGATTTTTCTTCTTCTCGAATGGAGCGTCGGGCTTTCCAGTGAGTTATCTTCTCTTCTGATGTGTTTTGGGGCGGGTGGGGCGCGACTATTCCCCCTTTTTAGCGACGACGGTATATGTTGATGCACTTCAATTTTGAATTCAGTGAGACCTGGATGTGATGCGGACATCTCTTATTGGCCAGGTGTGCTACTCAGGTGCACTGCGGGTGCCAGATGTGCTGCTGTTATAGGTGAGAATCTTTCTCCCTACTGTACGGTTAGCACAAAATTTGTTTAAGTTCCTGTTCCCTCTCGAGCGTCGGTTCCGTTCTGGATACCGCTAAGACTCCTGTGAGTTATTTCGTTGGGCGCCAGATGTGATGAGGTTACGTGCACCGGGGTGTACGCGGCCTCATACAACTCCCTTAGTCCTGAAGGGACCTCGGGTTTCTCGGTTAGCTCAGAGGAGAGAGGGATGCCGGGTAGCAAATAGAAACACGGGTCAAGTACAGTTTACAAATCAGTGGGCTTTTATGCCAGTTTATTTCTAAATAGACCCTTAACTACTAATTTAGATATCCTAGGCTATGGTACGGCGCGGGGCGACTCGGGATAGTCGCGGTGGGACGGCGCGGATCCCTATTCTGATCGCGGCTTATGTCAAACGGGTGATACGGGTAACCTCAACCCTTACGACGGTCGTAAGGGAGGAGGGGGTTCAGGACGGGGCGGAGCTGACGGCCTACTCGTCTTTAAACAAGCCGGCCTGCCAGGTGGGCATGTGGTAGTAACGAGGGGGAAGGTAAGCGGGGGGAGCTGGCGGCATACTCGTCTTTAAACAAGCCGGCCTGCCAGGGCGCATGTGGTAGTAACGAGGGGGAAGGTAAGCGGGGGGAGCTGGCGGCCTACTCGTCTTTAAACAAGCCGGCCTGCCAGGGCGCATGTGGTAGTAACGAGGGGGAAGGTAAGCGGGGGGAGCTGGCGGCCTACTCGTCTTTAAACAAGCCGGCCTGCCAGGGCGCAGCGATCCTCACAGCTGAAGGCGGTGACGGTGAGCACCACTGCCACGATGTATGGCGCGCGGGCCTTTATATACGGATCGGAGCGCGGGGACGCGGGAGGGGGCGGCTGCTCTCAGTCGGCCGCCGGCCGCGGTGAGGTGCGCTCGCGTGGCGCGCTGGCTCGGTGCGTCGCTCCGATGTATGCATTGCGGCGTTGGCGCGGTGTTGTGTGCGCGCTGGGGCGCGTCATCACACAGTCTTTAAATTAAATTATCTTTGGTAAAATAGTCAGTAAAAAATAAGAAAAGCATTCATGTGGCGGCTGCAAGAAATGTTGGGCACTTAGCTACGACTGCTGCGGTGCCTAATTAGTACAGTTGTACAAATATATCGGAGCGGCAAGAGTACTCAAAAATATCTGATCATGCACTTTATCGCCTTGACAATAGAGTCGTTGTTCACATATTTGTGACCACCTCGGCCGTTCCGATTTATCTGATGGCGACTGTACGATAAAAACTTTAATGTAAACATAATTCAATGTGCAGATGGGGTCGGTATTCAATTTATAAAATCTTATAACGTTATGGTTATTATGGTTTTGAAATGATCACTCATAATAGGTTCACTTGCAAAGTCACTCGGCCTTATTTGGCGCGCTACGCGCATATATTTAAGTTTTAAAATAAATGCGTTTAAAAATGTGTACACTAGAGTAGAATTCATAAATCCGCGGACTGATTTGACAGCTCTTTTCATACATTTGACAATCGCTTTGTATGCCAGGAGCTGTCAAATCAGTCTGTGGAATTCTGGATTTTACCTTAGAATAGCATATTTTACCCCCACGGTGAAAGTTAACATGGCATACAAAAACACCATGAAAAACATACACGAGTTCCGAATCGGATCGCAAACGAAGAAATATGGCGGCGCTCGGGGATCAATTAGTCTGACGCATCCTTCCATTGGGAATAATAATGTTAAACGAGATTTTTTTTGCGTAGTGGCTTTGGGAAAATAGTCCTGCTGTCTGTAACGTCACACAACAAGCAGGAATCAATCCGGAGGCAGGGATTTCCATCCGAAACGCAGGGTAGTGCGGACGTCCTGGGAATAGTTTTTTTGTATTCGGCCATTTTAGTAGTTCAGTGTGTAACATTGATAGCTTATTGTGCGGTGATCTATAAACAAATCTGCAGCTTATGAAGACTTAGTCTCATAACGCGTGTAACCACTCTTTACTTAGACGGACGGTTATCCTGGCTGGCCGCCACGTGTGTGTAAAGAATAGCTATCACTTTACATATAACAAGGCCTCTACCGAACAACGTTGCCTATATTTTATTAAAAGTAATATAAGTGAGATTAACATATATACTCGACATTGGCAAAATTCCCATTGCTTTAGACAAAGGGAGAAAGCCATTATATTAAAAAAATCCGGAGGTATCACATGCGTGTTGCTGACCCATTGTTATGCACTTATGCAGGAGGATTCACTGTGTTGACGGGTAAAAGGGACAAGACGTTGACTGACTGTCCCTCTTTGAGCTCTCTGGCAACCTTACTCACCGTCAGGAATACACAACTACACGGAAAAAAAAGCTTCCGGGATATTCTCAATCCAAGACATTATTATTTTCTTGAAAATATTTCCTCGTGACAAGTATTTATTTCCTTTACCAAAAAGATGATTCTTCACTTAATAAAATCACGTTTTCTTATAATAGAAATGCAAAAATGTATGGTTTCAAGAGTATATTGAGTAAATAAGAGAGATTGTACTTTAATCAAGCAAATATTACCTTAGGTAAAAGAAAACTAGAAAATATGTAAGAATATATTGGCTTCGTTATATTTAAAACTTTAATTTATTTTCGTTAAAGGAAATAAATGCTTGTCACGAGGATATATTTTCAACATAATATAATAATGTCTAAGATTGACAATATCCCGGAAGCTTTTTTTTCCGTGTATGAGACCTTTTGGACTAAGAGCTGGCGACGTCTGATATGACACAAACCTGTCTAGTTAGATCGCTTTACCATCCTTATTGCTGGATCCGGGCATCTGGAAGCTTTTAATGAGTGGAGATCAGAGTGACACACCAAAAAAGTTATAAGTTGGGGAAAATTAATACCAAAATAGGTAAAAAGTGCGGAAGTTGTGTCATTCATAGAGAACAGGGCCTATATTTTAACATTACAACAACAAACATTGTGTATTATTGCGGAAACAAAAGCTGTAGACAAGTAACTAAAACTTGAATTATACGTCATTTGGCACTACTTTCCCCAACACAAATTTCTGTCTATGATATAACCTAATTAATTACAAAATTTTCCATAATATTGCATCAAACCCAGAACTTTAGCTAGTTTTTTTCAAGTTATTTGCATTCTTTGACCTCCACCACTTTACAGCTGCCAGATATCGGAATCTAGAGATAAGCACAGTATAGCAAACTAACTAGACGGGTTTCATTGCTCTCATTATTGTGTCATGTCTGACGTGGCCCTCTGTCTATTTATTTAATAACCCTAACATTTGAGACAGAAATCCTTACCGTAAAGGATCACAGCGTAAGGCGATGAAAGTGTATGGAGTAGCTCTCGACAGAAGAATATAGATTTGCATCAGACCCGGGTAGTGAATAATGCGTTTAGCCCTTTGTGTATTTACCAGGGACTTTACACTACACAATACCGATACCACACAATACTAGTAGGGTTTTGTCTCAGTACAAATGAGAAAAAAATTGTGCGCATCGAGAAAAAGTTGTGAATTTTTGACCATAGATAGAGTGAGCAAAGATGAATATTTTTTAGTATTGGCGGTCTGTAAAATTTTTGGACCTTCACGTCAAAATCAGGGGTCCCGTGCAATATGTTATTACTCTCTGGTTAAGACTGCTAGGGGTTGTTTGGTATCGTTTCCGTGTAAAACAGACATGCAGAATTCATTTCTGATATTAAAAATGTAAAATTTCGTATTAAAAAAAAAGTTGTGCCGCGAGGAAAAACACAATTTTATTTTTATTTTTTTAAAACGTCATATAACTAATATATTTCCTTTATTTCAAATAATAAAAAATATTATAAAGAAGCATATTTAACATAGATTATAGAAACATATACATTTTATACACCTTTAATACAAAAAACTTCTGGTTTTTTTTTTACTTAAGTTGAGTAACGGAAAACAGACGTCGCGTCGTTTGAATTGTGACGGTTTATGTTAAAGTTAAGGAGGAAAAATATGTTTTTATTTATTGTATTTTTTTATTTCTGCATTTTGTGAAGTTATTATGAATAAAATTTACTAATAACAAGCAATACATGCATTTTAAGGTCAATACGCTACAGATGTTCACGTTCACATTGATTATCGATACTTACTATGGAGAAAACATATACACCACGAAGCAAACATTTTTTTTCGCGTAGTTTTTGTATACTATAAGCCTAAAAATTGTATATATTTAGAAACTACATTAAATATGCTCCTTTATAATATTTTTTATTATTAGAAAAAAAAATGATATATATTAGTTATATGACATTCTAAAAAAAAATAAAAAATTGTGTTTTTCCTCACCACACAACTTTTTTTTTAATAAGAAATTTTACATTTTTAATATCACAAATGAATTCCGCATGTCTGTTTTACACGGAAATGATACCACACAACCCCTAGCAGCCTTAACCATAGAGTAATAACGTATTTCACAGGACCCCTGATTTTGACGTGAAGGTCCAAAAATTTTACGGACCTCCAATACTAAAAAATATTTATCGTAGGCCATTCTATCCATGGTCAAAAATTCACAACTTTTTCTCGATGCGCACAATTTTTACAAATTCGAGCTCTGCTATACTTATGTACTCGTACGACTTGACGCTATTCTGTTCGCACGGGTTATACTAACGGCTATGTTACTATGAAAACGTGTTATTATTAAATAAAACTGGTTTTCCATAGCGCCATAATAACAAAAAACGTTTTTACTAGTTAAAACAAGGATTCTGAAACGACTTGCTACTATTAAGTAGGTATTAATACTATTAAACGAGAAACTAGTTTTAACTAAGAAGTTGATTGCTGTTGTGCCATTTGACCCCATTTCGCATCTCTCTCGCTGTTATTGGTGCACGCCAGATGCACTTTTAGGGCGGCTACCGACTATCAGTCCGCCTGCAGTCCGCCTGATGATATCGGTATGTCAGTTTTCGGAGCCGGCAAATTTTTGTTCTGTTTTTGTTTTTGTTTGACAGGCCGAGATCGTCAGGCGGGCTGCAGGCGGACTGTTAGTCGGTGGCCGCCTTAATGTATTAAGCCGTCTTAAGGTCGTATCATACTAGTAGTTACTATTGGCCTCTCCAGCGAGTGACGAAAATGGATTAAGAAAAATATAGTTATTAGGAAATATTTTAAGAACAGATTTCATTATTCTATATAGGTACTAGATTGTATAATTGTAGTATAGATCAAGTTCTATTTGCATCTTGTAATTGCAATAGTAGGGCAGATGCCCCGGTTTTGGCCACTGTGCCGGTTTTGGCCATTTCCAACTTTATTAAGATATTTACGAATTTACAAATCTATGGTTTATAGTTAATATAAGAGAAAATTATGGCAAAACAGATGGCATTATCATCTGTCATGTATCAGTTGTCATTCAGTTGTCAGGAGTTATGGAAAAATGTGGCCAAAACTGGCTCCTGGGCCCCTTTTTGACATTTCATCAAAGAAAATAATAAGATCCTATGTCAGAATCTTTACAGCGCAGACTCATATAAATATAGTAATATATTTTCAATGACGCAGTACATAAAGAATGTCATAATTCCTTAATAACGCAAAATGACGGACGTCTGAACAGTCAAACTCTCCTTAAAGTGGCCAAAACCGGGGCATCTGCCCTATTATGCATAGTTGGTTCGATATATGGTTGATTCTGGAAATGAACCGAGACCCGCCAACTCTGAATTAACCTTCATGATGGCAGTGGAGTCAAGCTCTTAAATATTCCGAAAGGAGTCGGCATCATCTTATTCCCGAAATATCATTCTGTATCCCCGAATCTGAAGGATATTGATAGCCGTCCGCTGGATAAATGCTTATTGGGAAAGAGATTAGATAAGCTCTTTATTAAGGGAGCGAATCTTCCTAGGGATGGGAAAAGATATATTTTTTTAAGTAAAAAGAAAATTAATAGATCGCTTCCATTTAAGTACATTACAATGAACTTCTGAACATGAGAATATGGTTTTGGAACCTACTCCTGTGACCCGAGAAAAGACCCCCAGCAAAATTAATTTGATCGAACCACATTTCTAAAACATAACGTTATTAAAATAGAAGTGTATGTTATTTATTTGGAAATACATTTAAATAACAACTAACTTAACAAAAATATGTACAGTATAAAAAAAAACTTAAGCTAAAATATGTCTAAAAATGGCCCCCGCGGCATCGTGCCAAGGAGGCTGGCAGCATTTTCTCTCTGTATAGCAATACTACAGCCCTCTGATCTCCGATAGTTTCAATCAGCCTTTTGCTTAGATCACAGATAACCTCAACCACTAGATAGATCATAAGTACAACTCGAGGTCACCACCCATATGTGCTCCCGTACTAATTTTGTATGACAGCGCGACCGCTTATTTCAGTTGAGTTAACGTTTTTGATCATTACTCATGTCAATTAAAAATATCCACAAAAATCAAGGTACCGGGGTGAACCTGGATTATTATGCTACAAATTGGAGTAGAATACCATTGAGATGTGCTGTTCCAATCGTAGAAATTTACGAATAAAATTGCACATATGTGTGGTGACCTCGTGCTCCCTGTAAAAGCTTAATGATGAGGTGTCTGTGTAGTCTGTGGCTTAGATATTTAACAAGAGATCGGGCGCTTGGGTTACAAAATAGGTATTTTTTCTCTGCTGCATAGGGTATAATTTTCTTCAAAGGAAAAGTCATTAAAACAAAATCAGATGAGTACTAACAAAACTAGATTATTAATAATCGATTTTTATGTTCAGTGAAATAATCGATAATTTCTAAATCGAGTTGTCGTGTTAGAAGTTTCATCCCTAGCTCGGCCCCGAGATGAAATAATAGATTATTAGTCAGTTGGAAACTGTTTAACGAACACAGGTGTTATTTGCGAGATTAATAAGCTACCTAAATATCTACTACAGATTAGGTAAAAGAAAACATGTTGAGAAACAAGTTGTTACTAAGCTAATGTTAATTAAACATTTTACTGATATTATTATTGCCTGTTTTCCGAAGGGGACCAATCAACTAAATATTAAACTTCAAAATAAATTGCGGCTAATAGTGATGGCATCTATTATCTATATGAAAAGTAATCGAGACTTCCTGCTTCGTAGGCAGGGTCGCTACCGACTAGGCTAGGAGGCCGTTATTTATTTATAAATAAATGTATTTTTTTATTGTTTTTACGTGAAATGAATATTCTGTCTGGCCCTCATTGATAACAAAATCATGATTTTTATAGTCAGACTAAGCAGTTTACCAAATAACAAAGTAAACCATATTTCAACAGATTCTAAGTATGAAATACATAAATAATTATCTCACCGCGCAGCCAATAAATATCAGGCTTATAACTGCGAACCACTTCGTTCATCGAATCGTCTGCATCACTCTCTTTCGAATATGCATGACCGATAGAGATGGGCCCAACGTATCGTTGATTTTCGAAGTTCGTGGTAGGCCCTCAGGTACGAACAGACCCCGGTAATTACGAAGTAAGCTTGTAACAAGAAGATAAATTAATTTGCATATAACTTTCATATTAAAGGGGCAATAGCGAAAAGTAGATATCTAAATAATAAATTAAATACATACACAATAAACAAAAAAAACTGCGCGCGCCAACCCGCCTGCCAAGCGTGGCGCGTATGGCAAACCCCCCTTAAAGGGGAGGCCTATGTTCAGCAGTGGACGTCTTATGGCTGAGATGATGATGATGATGACAGTCGCGTTACCAAGAAACTTACAGACAAGGTTCACATTAGAGAAAACCCGAGCCAAATAGCACTAGACCCTAATCATCTTGTGTTCCTGCTGGTGAGTAAGGTTGCCAAAGCTCAAAGTGCAGGCGTTGACGATAGGGGACCCCTTTAACCGTCAACACAGTGTACCCCCTTTATACGAAAGGGTCGGCAACCAGCATGTGACACCTCTGGCGATAAGTGCGTCCACGGGCTGCTTGTTTACCACCGTTGTTTTAAAAACATACTTGGGTAAATGATGTCAAAAATACGAAATTCAAAAGGGTACGACTTAACAAATTGGCCACTTGTTCTGCCACCAAAATTGTACCACCTAATGTCAAAATGATTACTAAAAAAATACTTAAGGATTCCAGCAAATTATACCTAAGTTTCAAAGTTAGTAACCGATCGATTAAATGGCCAAAGATTTATTTCTTGGCAGCAGATATTAAAATTAGGGGATACAAATCAGGAGTCAAAACTAAATATTGGTGGCAGAAAATATAGTTGCCATTTCAAAACTGCAAATACCTCTTATTTAGAGGCTATTGTAAACTAGTAATGTTGAGGGTTGGTATTGGATGGCTCCAACTAGTGAATGCAGCGCACGTAGCGGACGGACGCCGGGTCAAGGATACCAGCGTCTTGGGCTCACAAAATAAATGGTTTATGTCAAAACTACCTACCGTTTTAATCAGTCAGTCCATGGAGTAAAGCTCAAATGATTCGAGGCTTTGTAAATAAAGAGTTTTTGCGATTTTTTTTAAATGTAAGTAGCTTTTTTCGTACAGGTCAAACGGTCTGACTCGGACCTCTAATCGTGATCTTGCTGTTTCAAAAAATTCAGCATTTATAAACACAGTATGCGACAACTTTATTTTTCTAGGTTAACCCACAGTAAAAGGCGTTCAGTATAAGTGGAAATTTGTACTGTACTGAATAAAGAATTGTGTTTTCTTTTTGAGATTCAATTAGATCATGGCCTTGAAATTAATCTCTATTAGTTATTTTTAGAAGCTTAATAAAATCCAGCAGAGACCTGAAAGCATCTTAAACAGCTCTCGTTATTTGTTAACGAGTACCTACTTCAATAATAAGTATGTATAAGTGTATGACGTTTTAGAATAAAATGTAAAGACAATATATTCTAAAATAAAATACCAGGCCATCATAAGTAAACTAGAATTTATACTCGGTACCTAAATACGTAGGTACTATAGGTATATGATAAAATAGGTAGGTACCTACTTTTAGTAGGTCTTGTAAATAGCAGTGCCAATGCTTAATACGGCGTTTTTCATGTCCTGGGGTTTTTATAGTAATTATATTATTTTAATTTTAGTGTAGTCAAGTATGTCTTAGAATAGAACTTAACTCATGCTCATTATCAATAATAACATATAAAGATTTACGAGGGGTTGGATAATATGTTAAGAGAGTTTGGATACTGTGACGAAATAGGTATGTATGTTAAACCTGCACTAAAGAACATTTCCACAAGCTCTGGGTACCTTACCATACGTTAGCAGGTGCAAATCAATCGAAGATGTCTGTACGTAACTGCTACACGAGATCCTTTGTGACCAACGGTTCGGGCTCGTTTAAACCCAAGACGAGACGTACCGTTGCGAAGCAACCAGATGCTGACAAATTGCCTCGCGGGCCGGCCGTGTTGCTACGGCACAGAAGACAGAACAACACACGGAATGTTGAGGCACCGCGCTCCGTGGCGGTTTAAGCAACTTTAAACGTACTATGTATTATGATTGATAAATTGCCTCGCGGACCGACCGTGTTGCTACGACACAGAAGACAGAACAACACACGGAATGTTGAGGCACCGCGCTCCGTGGCGGTTTGAGCAACTTTAAACATAGTATGTATTATGATTGATAAATTGCCTCGCGGACCGACCGTGTTGCTACGACACAGAAGACAGAACAACACACGGAATGTTGAGGCACCGCGCTCCGTGGCGGTTTGAGCAACTTTAAACGTACTATGTATTATGATTGATAAATTGCCTCGGGGACCGACCGTGTTGCTACGGCACGGAAGACAGAACAACACACGGAATGTTGAGGCACCGCGCTCCGTGGCGGTTTGAGCAACTTTAAACGTACTATGTATTATGATTGATAAATTGCCTCGCGGGCCGGCCGTGTTGCTACGGCACAGAAGACAGAACAACACACGGAATGTTGAGGCACCGCGCTCCGTGGCGGTTTGAGCAACTTTAAACGTAGTATGTATTATGATTGATAAATTTCCTCTGGGACCGACCGTGTTGCTACGGCACGGAAGACAGAACAACACACGGAATGTTGAGGCACCGCGCTCCGTGGCGGTTTGAGCAACTTTAAACGTATTTACTATGTATTATGATTGATAAATTGCCTCGCGGGCCGGCCGTGTTGCTACGGCACAGAAGACAGAACAACACACGGAATGTTGAGGCACCGCGCTCCGTGGCGGTTTGAGCAATTTTAAACGTAGTATGTATTATGATTGATAAATTGCCTCGAGGACCGACCGTGTTGCTACGGCACGGAAGACAGAACAACACACGGAATGTTGAGGCACCGCGCTCCGTGGCGGTTTGAGCAACTTTAAACTTACTATGTATTATGATTGATAAATTGCCTCGCGGACCGACCGTGTTGCTACGGAACAAAAGACAGAACAACACACGGAACGGTGAGGCGCCGCGCTACGTGACTGTTAGAGCTAGGTACTTGTTTTTAAGGCACAACGCGGTAACCAGACGTTAATAAATTGCCTCGCGGGCCGGCCGTGTTGCAAACGCACAGAAGATAGAACAACACACGGAATGTTGAGGCACCGTGCTTCGTGGCGGTTTGAGCTACTTAAAACGCAAACGTACTATGTACTCTGTATGAGGTAATGGGATGTTGATAAATTGCATCGCGGGCCGACCGTGGTGCTGAGGCACAAAAGAACACACGGAACATTATGGCGCCGCGCTCCGTGGCGGTTTGAGCTACTTTTAACACAGAATGCACTATTACGAAGTCGGAACGTCGATAAATTAACTCGCGGACAGGCCATGTTGCTAAGGTACCTACAGAATACAGTGTTTTTCGCAACATTGTGGCAACGCGCTAAATGTGAGGCACAGAAGACAGAAAACATACGATACGTCGTGTCGAGGCGCTACGTGGTTCGAGGCAGTTAAAACTTTTTAAATACTCGTATGACTCATAGAAAATGATTTTTAAATTCTCAAATCAAATTTTCATGTCCAGGACATACCCAGTACCCACTATACGTGTTGTTGTGTGCTGTAAGTTGTATGATACGGTTGGGTTGACAAACAATTTGTGAGACATCAAAAAGCCCCATGGGTACCGAACTGCTGAGCCTAACCGGAGACGAGTTAGGGCACGGCACGGGCAAGATGTCCCGCGACATCAGCAGCGGCAAATGGCGGTACAGGTGATATAACACGCTTCGACCTTTCGTTCTCTTTGGTAGTCTTCGTGGTCCTCGCCCTTGCCAACGCTGCCGCTGAGGTGTCCAGGCTGAATACCAACAGGGTCGGATATATCACACAAAATCGTCAGGATTATTAGGCACATTAATAATACCATTTACAAAAATTATCGACGTGATTAGCATAGGTATTTGGATTGTGCAGTGCAATTTCATAACGGTCGGCTGGCGAGCGCGCTGCGTCATCGCAGCTGATTGACGTTACATCTTACATAATCCACAGCCAGTCCACTGTTTTTAGGAGGCCCTGTCAGTTCGCCTGACGATATCGGCGTGTCAGAATAAAAATTTGACAGCTACCAACAACTGACAGGCCAATATCGTCAGGCCGACTGATAGTGGGTGGGCCCCATTAAAGACTACAGACAGCAACATGTCAGCGCAATAGACTGGTTTCGACGGAAGACCAGCGTTACGGTATTCGCGGGGTAGGTACCTACCTTAACACCGAACTTGTAAAAATTCTTCTTCTTTGTAAAAATTCTATAATATTATAAATGTAGATATAGTTGTAATAAGTTAACCTTATGCAAGCAGTCAAAAATGTGATAATGATTTTTATGTGTAAAATGTGAAGATGACCTTAACCTACTGAAAATGAAAGCACTACGACACAATATATTATTTTTCATTTGTCTTTTTTTAATTAGTATTTTGTTTGTTAATATGACTCAAATAATATTTACTAAAAGATTGCGTTATGAAGTGTCTGTTTAAGGGTAGTTAAGCTGTACCGCCCGTATTAGCCTGGCTCGTCTATCATTCGGGGTTTATGAGAAATCAAACAAAAAGGCAAAAATGCCCAAAAAACGGGAACGATTACAGTTTGAAACGATTTACAGTGTTTCTGACTTATCGTGTTATTTGCTTGGTTTACTTTTAAAAGGATTTATAATTTATGCATGCCAATGGTTTCATAAAAATAATAAAAGGTATTAGGTGCTTTTTTGACTAGTGATCGACAACAAAATACACAATTGAAAGAGATGATCACTTGACTTTTAGTTTGCATTCCGTCATGTTTTTATTTAACTTCTGAACCAAAAAAGGGGCGTTATAAACCCGACCTGTGTGTCTTTCTTTCTATGTATCTGTTTGTACAGTCCCCATCAGATATATCGGAGCGGTCAAGGTGGTCACAAATATCTGAACAACGCCTCTATTGTCAAGGTGATAAAGTGCTCAGATATTGGAGTACCCTGGCTGCTCCGATATATTTGATGAGGATATTAGTAGTATCGTATTCAATTGTTTTACTTGACCTGTTGTATACGCATACCAATATGTGTAAACATTATAGGTTAATTTGATCTCCATATTTCTAGTTTGTTCCCCTAAAGATAAGACATTATTCTAGCCCTTTTAAATTAATTCCAAGAATCAATTAGCTGCAAACATTTTATCTTTCATATTCTTTTGAGATCCAATTCTGAAGAAATCCAGAAAATGCGAAAAACTGAGAACTTGAGTAATAACTGGGAGAGAAGGCATTCGACTTTTAATTAAAAAGAACTTACTCGGTGACGGGCTCTAAGCTATCGGCAGGAATCCTCCACTCTTGTCAAAAAACATGGACCTTATATTATAGGGATCAAGATCTATTTTAGAATACGAGAGAAAGTAAGTTCGCATTCCTGAAGTGAAATGCTAAGTGACTTCAGGATCGAAAAGGTCAACTGTGAGGGATGCGTTGCTTTTACTACCATGAGTTTGACATTGTCATTTTTCGTTAACGAGTTTTCTATCTGTGCATCTCGTTTACACTAATATGTTACAAGCAAGATGCACAGATAGTACACTCAATTCAATTCAATTTTTAAAATATGGCATTCTGTCCACAATATTGGGACAATTTTGCCAATGTCGAAGTCGCTCCAAGAGCTGGACGTTGTACGGTGAGGTTAGGCTTTTTATAAGGAGATAGCTACTCCCTACAAACAGCACGTGGACTAACGGATATCTAACTCAAACAGGGGTTACACATGTTTCGAGACTAATTCTTCATTAGTTGCTCACTAGTTCGTTAAATCACTGCAGAATAAGCTATATATTACACATTGAATCACGAAAATGAACATAAAATAAGAAGTTTTTCCCGAAACCAAACCACCTTGCTCGACAAGATGGCCGCAAGTCCCCATATAGTACACTCGATACTCGTTCTCGAAAACGTCAATGTCATAATGTCAATGTCATAACTCATGGTAAGCGTGGACCGTATAACAAGGACCGTCCAGTGCCGTTAACAACATAAATATGTGCCGTTTAACTGACTTCATTTCTTCTATTTAGTCACTAAGACTCCAATAACAAGAAGATACAATAAATGAACCTAATTAATAACCGATAATCCGGTACCCTTTAATTGACAACGTCACACATAGTAAAATACGATACGTTGTTATTGCGATTTGTCAGTATTAATGCGACGCATCCGAACACTTTAGACTATATAATGTTAGCCTTTATACCTACTTAATACATCCCACTGCTGGGCACGTTGCCTCCATTCTTGTACGGGAGGAATCTCCTCATTTTACAGGCCCATAGCAGGCTGGGTTGCGACCGGGCTTGGCTGATAAATCCCAAGTATTTATTAATTATTTATACTAAAACTAGTGGTTCTATGAACCGTAGACTTCGGAGAACATAAACAACGCGACAGCAAACTTCCCCCCTTTTCCCCCTCATTTCCCCCCCCAATCAAAAAAATGGCTCGACAATTTTTGGCAAATAAATCAAGGAACGCACATGCCAAGTTTCATCGAAATCGGATGAAAAATGCGACCTCTAGACCGACACTGACCAACCAACCAACCAATACACACACATCAATCTGCCAAATTGTCGTACCAGTGAAAACGGAGACGTTCGTCGCCTCGCTACGGTCGGCTCCTCAGTCAATAAAAATAAAAAAAACTGTTTATTTCGGACCACAAAAATCCATAGAATTATTAGCAGACTTAAATTTAGGTACATTAAAAACTATGTTAGTAGTACTCGTACTCCAAAGTAGGTACAAAACGAAGAGGGGCATAATTAATTAGCCTATTTGTCCCTCCCAATAATTACATTGACTAAAGGGTCTACACCGTGCTTAAATACACCCGTGAAGTTACAGGCGTCCATAGGCTACGGTAGCTGCTTACCATAAAACTCTTTTGCCTCCGTCATGTTACAAAATAATTATCAGAACACTTCATCAAAATACAACTTCAAATTCAATTACTAATGGTCCTTCGCCGAACCAACGAAAGACGACTCTAAGGATCATTAAACCGTTGTTTATGTTTAATTAACAAATAAAAGTTATTTCAAATTCAAAGGATCTAAATCTCAATCAGTCATCAAAGGCGATAGCATAGACTTAAAGATATAATAGACGTCATAGACGGCCATAGTCGTAGAACTTTTTGAAGCTCCAAGTTTTTAGCACCATCTAGTCCAGAGCGACTTAAAGATAGCCAAAATTCAAGAGGAAATGTCACCTGCTCTAGTACGCTAGTCGTTACTAGATGGAGTCGCAGAGCAGGTGACATTTCCTCATACATTTTGGCTATCTCATACGCTCTGGACTAGATGGCGCTAAAAGCTTGTAGCCTCAAAAAGGTCTACGACTACTGGCCGCCTATGGCGTCTATTATATATTTAAGTCTATGGCGATAGTCAAACGGTGTTCAAGTGTTTTAAGCTAACTCAAACCGAAGAATAGATACGTAACGTTACACTTAGATTCGTTAAACAGATTTGTAACTATTTATTTAATGTAGTTTATTTTGCCCTATATCATATTTCACTTTCGAATCTCCAGTTACAAACATATTATAATTTAAAGTATTTTATATAAATAATTAACGTATTGTGTGATTCGTGCCTCTCGTGTTAAGACAATACCTATAGAGTGCTGGAGGGGGTCGTATGCTCTAGCCTTTATAAAGGAGTGGGGCGCCGTATTACGGAGAGGAGCCCTGGGGCTCGGGCGGGTTGTTACCTGGTGAAAAGGTTGGCTATCGCCATGCAACATGGTAACGCGGCAAGTGTGGTGGGCACCTTTGGGCTCGGGACATCTTGTGGGGGCGTATTGACGGAATTGACGGTACTTAGGCTTAAATTTAATTGTATTTTGACTGTGTTAGATATACTCTTGGTGTACTAAATGGGGTTGGCAACTGTCAAAGTGACATCTTCAAAATTGGTCCCTAGAAAAGATAAATTTGTATGGCGCGAAGTAGTTTTAATTTATTTTCGCGAAAATGACTCCATGTTTTGTCTCGAATTGCTCCGAAATTGAAATCCTTCCGTTTTTGGAATACACAAAAATTTTAATATGTAGATTAACGCCATAGGGAAGGTTTTTGCCTAAGAAAAGCTTTATGCCTGCATACAAGTTAGGGACCATTCATCGTCTGTTTCTTTCTATCATTGTTTGTATTGTATCTCTTTCTCTTATTGTATGGAATCTGGAACAGCGCCCTCTGCAAAAGTTTTCACCGGCCAACCCCATTGTGATCGTATTTTTATAAATCTGGACATGTAATATTTAAAAATATATGTAGGTAAATGATTTTGAATTTGTTGATACAATTATTATTAAAAAGTAAGTTCAGTTGTCAGTGAGTTTTTAAAATCACCATAGGACAGTTAAAATTGTTTAATTTTAAGATTATTTATTTTATTTTATATGCCGTCCTTTTAGTATGGCTTGTTTTGCATTTCCCTTCGATTTCATTAGAAGCGGATTCTAATACTGCATCTGTATTCACACGAAAGTATGAATCTTCAAAGAAACTATTAAATAAAATCCATCTATCGTCGATAACATCTATGATAGAAACTTTTCAAATTAGACATCTGCACAATTTTATCTTTAGCTGACATCTTCGCTAAAGTCAACCTTCGAGCATCAAGATAAGAGGTTATATGATCGCACTACTTTAAATTTGCTTGTATGCAGATGTTTATTTCAATTAAATCGGGTTTTGAAGTCTGTATCGCAATTACGCCATGGCACTGATCGTTTCAGATGGCTTCTTTGAACAGAGAGTTATCGTTTTTCGTGTTTTTTTTTCGTGTTTGTGGCTTTGTGGTTCTTTTGTTTACGAATATATTTCTTTTTTTATGCATTCCGAATGGACTGGAAGATAAGCGGTATTCTCATGTATGCCCTTAAGAGGCTGACAACACCCGATGACCTTCAAATTGACTTTACTTAAACAGTCATATAGCTATAACTACTTGTTTTGGGAACGAAAAAATGTGTGTTAGTATTCATTATATTTTGAAGAACTTTGTTATTTCCGATAATACACGATTGGACGAAATCATCTCGATAGAAAATAATTCTAAAATGACATCTTAAGTTATACGTTTAGTGCTTATTATCTTATTATCATCAACTATCTATGCCTAAATATAATAGTTCTAAGAAGTTTTCACGACCCCGCCCGCTTAGTGTTTATGCTAAAACATGGTAAAGTTTCGTCTTGCGAAAAAAAAGATTAGATATTAAATCGTGTGACAAAAATAAACTAGTGGAAATATATTCAACGGGTAACCAAACGCATGTGAAAAAAACAGATTGGTGAAAAATTGCATCGGTAAAGATGCGTGTAGCGAAAATAACGCCTAAAAAAAATTCGTGTGACAAAATTATCTGTTGGTAGAAATAATGTATAGAGAATAAAGAAAATGGGGAAAAACGCGAATGGAACTAAAAATACTGGAAAAAAAAATTTGGGGAATTCATCTATACAGTCGTTTTTTTTAGTTCTTTTTTTTATCTGCGCATCTCGTTTACACTAATATGTTACAAGCAAGATGCACAGATTGAACACTCGATACTCATTCTCGAAAACGTCAATGTGAGTGACATTGACGTTGAGTGAGATGGTAAGCGTACAGGATCGTATAACAAGGACCGTCCAGTCCCGTTAAGACCGTTAAGGCATTTAAAATTTAAAATAATTATGTGCGGTTTTTAACTGACTTCGTTTACTATTTTGTCACTAAGTCTTAATTTAGCAATAATGGCAATGAGCTCCCATATGATCGTAACGCAGTAATTCTCTAACACTCGCGCTGAACAAGATTGGCATGTAATTTAGCTGCTGCGATCCCCTTAATGATTTTTTGATGCCGTCGACTTCAAAAAAGTGTTCGTCTATACCCATAACATCAAAACAGTCGGAATAAAATACTTTAACGATGCTCAATAAACTACAGAAATGCCGCATCGTGCCAATATTGAGTTCCTTATAAGCCGTACAAAGTAACATTCATAGAACAATTCCACTCTAGTTGAGCAGGTCATGGAAACAAATAATCTAGTTACTAGACATCTCCACACTCGTCTATTTTTGCTGAGAAAAACTATTTTCCCATCAATACGTCTTACAGCTTGTCTCAGTTAGGATGCCTGCATATGAAACACAACCGTAAAATTGTTTTGTAATATTATTGATGTCGAAATAAGTTATCCTATTCATATTTTATATAGTTTTCTGTGACTCGGATTAGCATTATAAATTGTAAAATCTAAGTTTTTGACAATAATAGGATTTAAAAGGTTCATTTGGTTTCCACAAATCATCCCTAGGTAGGTACTAAATATTATGTATATGGTGAATTGGAGACCGCCTAAAATGAGAGTGGACAACTATTTGATGTTATTGTAAAACCTAAAAAATTGGCATGGTGTACAAACACCCTGATTGTTCGTATACAGACATAATTTCGCGTTTTACAACTCGTAGTTTTGTGATAAAAATGGTTGTCTGTAAAGTCGGTTTACGGGCGATAATTTTGCGTGATAACGTCATGTGAAAACAATGATGAAAAATTGCATACTTTTATTTATTAATTGCATTGAATTAAACACTGTGCTCCAGTGGAGACCACGGACTAGCAAGCGCAGCGAAGGACGTCCACTCACAAGATGGACAGACGACCTTATAAAGTTCGCCGGAAGACGCTGGATGTGGATGCAAGACGCTTTCGACCGATACTTATGGAGGTCCAAAGGGGAGGCCTATGTTCAGCAGTAGACGTCTTATGGCTGAGATGATGATGATGATGATGATGATTATCACTGAATTTATTTAGGAAAAGAATCAAATAAAATGCAGTACCGTCGCCATCAAATATATCGGAGCGGCCAAGGTATTCAAAAATATCTGAACATGCGCCTTGACAATAGAGGCGTTGTTCAGATATTTATGACCAGGTGGTCATTTAAGATGTTTCTCAATCGTATGGCTTATGGCCGTAACTTTACCATGGAGATTGGAGATCTGTGAACTGAACACAACGTGAACGGA
Source organism: Pammene fasciana (assembly GCA_911728535.1). Taxonomy (NCBI): domain Eukaryota; kingdom Metazoa; phylum Arthropoda; class Insecta; order Lepidoptera; family Tortricidae; genus Pammene; species Pammene fasciana. The sequence continues at coordinate 17,791,063 of OU452276.1, read as the reverse complement.
ACGTGATACTTTTTCGTGCATGCTACCGGTATTCATAACTAGATTTGTAAGACGTTGTCACGTCAAAAACGAATTGTTAAAATGTTTCAGTGTGCGGTCAGCCTAGCAGCGCCTCGTTACTTTACAGTTGTCCCCGGTAGCCTTCCTATTACGTCTAGTTGTCTTGCCGGAGTCAGTACAGACAGACTTGAATCGGCTGCAGTTTTATTTGTCGAACAATCACGAAACAAATTGAAAATATCTGGAAATATTGAAATAAGTGCTACGTCCTTGAGGAGTTTTATTGCTTTAAAAACAATGAAAAAGAACTTATTCAAAAATAAATCAATCAAAACTACCCTTTAAAAATATTTAATAAATTATCAGGTGTATAAAATGCTGACGCGCAGCATATGACGAATGGATTGACATCTCGTTCGCTAAGGCGGCTTTCACACTGCTGCGGTTTCCGCATGCGGCGCCGGTGCGCGAGCGAGTTAGCGCTCTGCATGCGTATAGCGCTGTCACACTTGCACGCCGTCGCCACATGCGGTTGCGGCACCAGTGTGATAATCGCCTGAGATCCGCTTGTAAACTGAAATACAGTAGAACCCGCTTAATGCGATCCCGTTTAATATGATTTCTCGCATATAGGGTGCATTGGGGTAATTTCGCACGGCGTGTAATTCCGAAAACTATTCAAATATCGCTCGTATCCCCTTGTAATAAGAGTAAATTACCCGCCACTTTTTCCTATCGGCATTACCCAATGCACCCTTCGCCATTTTATGTCAGTCCTTGCAACTTGAGGTCTTGCAGGATAGCGCATAATATGCGTTCACTCTTTTTTCTCTTCAAAATCGTCTAAAGCGAGTTTTACTGTATACGTCATTTTACGAAAGAAGAAATGAATAAGGCTTCTGCATTATTCCTGTCAGGCGTTTTAATATCAAGGCCACCAGGTGCCGTATTCTAATTTTAAAATGTATAAACAATACATTAACAACACAATCTGTCTTAAACACAACTCCAACACTCAACCAATAATAAACCAATATTGAAGTCGTATTGTAGTTGCATGGCAGTAATTTTCAAGCAAATTCCGTCATTTTTGATTCAGACGTGTAGGCGTTAGCTGTGTTGTGTTGTTATTGCATTGGATTTGCATTGAAGTTGGATCGTGTCTGTGCGTGTTTTAAAGTTAGAATACGGCCCCAGTAAGGACCCAGGCAAACGTTCGGTTTGCATGTCAGGTCGCCGTATACGGTCGCCGCGTCAGGTCGCCTGAAGGCGCATTTCTCATACTAAATGCCAGTTCCCCGCTCACATACGGTTCGCCGCCGTACGGCATAAAAACCTAATGTCATGTCAAAATGTCACAACCGGACGTGTGCGTGTGTGATTCGGTCGGGTTAGGGTGAAAGCAAACGTGCGGTGGACGGCACGGCTGCCTGGTTCGGTAACCCGACCGATTCACACACGCACACGTCCGGTTGTGACATTTTGACATGACATTAGGTTTTTATGCCGTACGGTGGCAAACCGTACGTGTGCGGGGAACTGGCATTTAGTATGAGAAATGCGCCTTCAGGCGACCTGACGCGGCGACCGTATACGGCGACCTGACATGCAAACCGAACGTTTGCCTGGGCCCTTACCGAACCAGGCAGCCGTGCCGTCCACCGTACGTTTGCTTTCACCCTAAGGATGGTAAAAGGTAAGGATGACAATCTCTACACTGAAAGAAAAAAGGGATTGGAACAAACAAGATTTTGTTAACAATTATAATTTGAATTGTTTCCACCTGAGCATATCAAGTGCAATGATATCAGCAACCATTTTAATTTGATTACTGCAACATTATCAAAGTTAACAAAAAACTTGTATATGGCTATCCAGTCTAAGTTGATCATATCAAACATGATATTCGCTTGCGATAGGCACGCACACATTATAGGCTTAATCAAGTCTGAATCAACTGTTTTGAAGTAACTAACAATGTGTGATTGAAACAATGTCTGCTTTGGTAAAATCAGACAATTTTTTTATTTGTTTGCCTTTACGATGCGATATCGTTACGGTCAACTACTAAAGATGTTCACGCGTTCAATCACTTTAACTCTATGGCTGCAATAATTTGTATAGTCATACGTTTATTTATGTTGTGATCAATTCCATTTTCAAACTAGCTGAAAATCCACTTGATTGGCATTCATTTTTTTCAGTGTATGTTACAAAAATGTCAGTCAATAGCAAAGGCGTTAAATTGGTGGCGCCACAGTAGCTATAGAATATATGGTAGCGCATAAGCAGCGCACTTCAGACTGTCAATAACTGCTAAGTTGCTATAGCTAGTATACTAGCGCCACTCGGAGAGATTTGGAACTATTATTTAATGTTTACAGCTGGACATTTTTCGACCGCTCTCCTATACCTACTGGGTTCAAGCGTAATAATTTAATTACTTTTCTAGTTTTACCGTCAAGATAAAATCACGACATCATACAAAATACATCAACAAAAAATTCTTGTTTAAGTTTTTTGCCAAAAAGGAATCAAAGTAACATGGTCGAAAGAGGTTGCTCCATCTGTCAACCTCTAATAGAGCCTCTCGTGGACAAGGGCCCCTTAAGTACCTACCCCAAATCGATGTCCGCATTAAGGGGACCCTTTTGGATGTGTATATACCCAGACTTATTTATTTAAAAGGACCGCGCGGAGATAATCAATTCGCATTCTGAGTAAAGGTTTGCGCCCAGCTGGCTGGCTCCTTGATTAGATCTATGTCGTTTGGAAATCAGGGATTATTTTGTTACTGATAGAAACAGCGCTTTGTGTAGCTACTGATTTAAAAACTGGCAAAGTGTGAGTCGAACTCGCGGCATGAGGGTTCCGTATATCACACCATTTTAACAATAATGAAACATTGCTAATGTATTGCGAAAATAAAACACAATTTTTTTTGTGGTGGAACGACAAATTAGTAAACAACTATTGAACTTTTTCCTTCACTTAATGTTGTAAGACTTTCTTTCTTGCTAAATTTCATGATTCTAGGTCTATGGGAATATGTTTTGGGTTCCCTGCAAATTGTTAGAAAATAAGGCTTAAATAGCCGTATCTTTGGACTTAATTGACTTAGAAGCTTGATTTTTTTTACAGATTCTACACGGAAAAAAAAGCTTCCGGGATATTCTCAATCTAAGACATTATTATATTATGTTGAAAATATTTCCTCGTGACAAGCATTTATTTCCTTTAACGAAAATAAATAAAAGTTGTTTGATTTAAGTACAATCTCTCTTATGTACTCAATATACTCTTGAAACAATACATTTTTGTATTTCTAATTTAAGAAAACGTGGTTTTATTAAGCAAAGAATCATATTTTTGGTAAAGGAAATAAATACTTGTCACGAGGAAATATTTTCAAGAAAATAATAATGTCTTGGATTGAGAATATCCCGGAAGCTTTTTTTTCCGTGTAGTGAGCGTGCATACGGTTTTCATGTAAATTTTAACTTGATACCTCCACACATATCTGAGGAACGTGGTTTTGACAGACAGATAGACAGACAGACATACAGATACTAAAGTGATGCTATAAGGGTTCCGTTGTTTCCTTTTGGGGTACGGAACCCTAAAAATTATGTTACAATGATAATCTCCTGTTGTCGACATTGTTGTCCATCTGTTTGTTCTGATGGTTGACTGGAGAATGTGTTATGACATTAAGTCCGCTCTTTGAACCTTCTTTTATTGTATCTGCAATAAAGGTTGACAATAAATAAATAATGTGTGTTCTCCACCTTTCCTTTCAAAGGTTAACGTATCAAACGAATTGACATGTTACACAAAGTAAAAGACCAGTCAAAGATAAGGAATAATAATTTCCGAATAAACTTGAATTGTTTTCAGTGAAGAAAACATTGCGAGGAAACCAGATCTAATTCGGGGTTGTAAGTTCATGGGACAATTTATGGGATTAGATTGCCAAGCGGACCCCAGGTACAATTGAACCATGGCAAAAAAACGGGTCAAACGATAGGAGGATCGTAAATAATTTTGATGACAAATCATGGTTTTAATGTTAGAATACCACATTTGCTATTTGCATACAAATATGTGTCATTCGTTTGGTAAAGTTACAATATTGAATTAGCACAAAGTACGAAGTAAGCGCCATCCCGCCTCCAAATATTACCTTCACCAAAATACTTATAATACTCTTATAGTTTGCCAGGGTTTGTTTAACTTCAGGCATAGACAGAGAGAATCATATTATCTCGTTCTAACACTAGTACCCTAGCTACTAAAAAATTGTTGAGTATTCGCTGTGTGCATGATTGTGGCGCCATCTCTTGGGCAGGTGGTCAATCTCTTTTTTCCTTTTTTATAAATAGGTTGTATTCCTTGCTTATATGAAATGTAACTGGCTGATTCAGTATTTTGACAGCAGACAGGGGATTTGCAGTTTCATTTCTTATCACATTGAGCACTGCGATCGTTCTTGTTACCCCCACCATGCACTTCCCACATAGCGAATAGGGTATTAAGTACTTCCACTGTTATTGTACTTATTGGCCAGCCAGACTATAGTTATAAAATAATGGCACAAATTCTTATAGGTTTACTTAGGAATGCTAGAGGAACTAACTATTTATGTTGGGATGTCTAAGGTATTTAGTGCCTAGTTGATGTTATCGTTGAATGATATTGGCTGTTAGGTACCTACCATAGAGAAATAATAAGCCTTATAGAGTGCTCACTCCATACAACTGGTTATTAGCCCGCAAGCTTGACATTTTGAAGGCTAGACGACTAAGGGGTTGAGGAAGAAGCGGGCAGGAGGTGTGATTAGGGCACCCGTTGTAAACCCTTAGTATTCACGCCCCCAGCCCGCTCCTCCCTCAACCCCTTAGTCGTCAAGCCTTCAAAATGTCAAGCTAACGAGCTAATAACCAGTTGTATAGAGTGAGCACTGTATAAGGCTTATTATTTCTCTATGGTACCTGCTGAAAGACCAGAAATTTTCCATCGATAACATTGTCAACAAATGTAAAGAAACTAGGTAAACAATCTTTATTCTTTTCTAGTTTCTGGCGTAAAAGGTGAAGACGACGTGGGAAAGTGACAAGGGTCAACTTCCGACCTTCTTGTCATAAAACGTTGCTATATTATGATTTTTAGCGTAGGTAGGTACCTAACGGGTCGTAAGTATTCTAACTATAAATCACGCCGTTTAGAGTGTTAGCCATAATATCACACGTGCGATTTGCAAGGGGAGCGAACACGCCGCGAGTTGACGCGGGCAAGTTTTGTATAGAAATCGCTTTCAAATCGCTCAAGTGTGATAAGGCCCATAGACACAATCCAACTTCAATGCAACTACGCAATACAGATCGCCTAAACGCCTTGTAAATTATTCCGGTGCAACAATACAACTTCAATGATGGTTAATATTTTTTGCGCTTTGGGTTATATTTGAGCTAAATTGTGTTATCAGAGTTTATATTTTTTAAAGTAAGAATACTGCATCAGTTCTCAGAGACGAGTACCCAGCGGCGCGTGGCGTTGGAGCGTTTTGTATTGAACTCCCAAGGGAATTCAGCAGTGTTTACTGAGACCACGTAGTCGCAATATGTTTGCAGCTGGACATGGCTAGGGTTTCTGGTTTCTCGACCTTTTTTATTTCTCGAGGCACGGGAATTCTCGACCACGATTTCTCGAGTTTCTCGAGTATCTCGAGAAATTTTAGAAGGTCTTTTCCGACCACGGAACAATGGTGTTCCGGACCTTTTGGAAGGCGTATGAGGAGCCAAAGCCAACGCGCAAAGGCCCTTTAGACAATTTAATGAAAAGTCAGGGATACACTAAAAGGACGCTGCCCTTGCCCGTGTCATGGGACGCACGCAGAGACAGCGCCCGCCATGGTGTAAGGACTATTCAGTTAATGGAGTCTAAAATGTACTAGGCTATTGGGTGAATAGTATGGGCTAATTACTGGGCTATTGGGTGAAGAACCGGACGCCTGCTTAATAAAACGGAATTTTAATTCCGGCAGACGGTGACTCGCCCTCCGCAAGATGGGATCCCATAAAAAGCGACATCAAAGATGACTCAAGGGCAACACCGGTGCTGGGCTGGGGGTAGAGAGTGTCACTAGACTTTAAACATATAATATAGCCAACTCGCCACTTAGGTTTCCACATCTACCCTCGAGAACGCAGCTCTAGCGACCCCACTCTGGACTGGACAGCCGGTCCTACAGTCCCACTCATCCGACAGGTTCTTAAGCACAGAGCACAGACAGCATAAGCTAGACGCATTAAGTGTTAAACACGTGGTTTTTTTTTACTTATCGCTCTTGCGATTTATTTCTCGAATTCTCGAGGCATTGCGGTTTTTTTTCCCGTCTCGACGAAGGCCAAATTTCTCGAGATTTCTCGCCTCGAGAATTCTCGAGCAGAAACCCTAGACATGGCGTGTGGCATTGGAATGGCAATAGCCGCTGGAAGATGTAATTAAATTCATATTAATTTATGAGTAGCGTAGGTACCTATTGGTATTTTGTAACAGTTGTGACACTATAAATTTGCTTTTGTTTATTTTTTCCGAATTGCACTTTCTAAGTCTGGTCGAGAAATATTGACCCCAGGATATTAAACCTTATTCTACCTAAATTTATCCGGCTAAAGTGAAGATTTTCTTCATATTTTTCTTCAGCCTTAGCCTAGTTTTTAGGGTTCCGTACCTCAAAAGGAAAAAAACGGAACCCTTATAGGATCACTTTGTTGTCCGTCTGTCTGTCTGTCTGTCTGTCTGTCTGTCTGTCTGTCTGTCTGTCTGTCTGTCTATCAAGACCATTTTTCTCAGGAACGCGTGGAGGTTGAAGCTGTGAAAAAATCAAACTTAAAAGCCAACGCAATCAAAAGATACAGTCGTTTATGCTGCAAATTTTAGAGTTTTCGGCACTCGCAAAACCTACGGGGTACTTCCCATGAACTCAGAAACTTGAAATTTGGCACGAAGCAACGTCATATAGCATAGACAAAGGAAAAATTATAAAAAGTAGACATTTTTAGTAAAATCATACAAAAATATATATTTAAAATTTTAAACTTACTACCTTTTTCCGCGTAAACGCGTGAAGTTATTAAGTTGAAATTCATGTCAAATACTCAGGGCTATAGGACTTTTCAGATGTAGCAAAACTAAACTTTTATGTCAACGCAATCAAAAGAAATAGCAATTTAAGTTGCATATTTTGAAACTGAGTACTCGCAAGAAACTCAAAACCTAAAGGGTACTTCCCGTAAACTCAGAAACTTGAAACTTGGCACGAAGAAATTTCATGTAGCACAGACAAAGGAAAAATTATAAAAAGCAGACATTTTTAGTAGAATCATACAAAAAATATTTTTTTTAAATTTAAACTTACTACCTTCTTCCTCGTAAACGCGTAAATGTATTAAATTGAAATTCATATCAAATACTCAGGTCTATTATACCTTTCAGCTGTGGCAAAAACAAACTTTCATGTCAACGCAATCAAAAGAAATAGCAATTTAAGTTGCATATTTTGGAGATGAGTACTTGCAAGAAACTCAAAACCTAAAGGGTACTTCCCGTAAACTCAGAAACTTGAAACTTGGCACGAAGAAACTTCATATAGCAAAGACAAAGGAAAAATTACAGAAAGTAGACATTTTTAGTAAAATAGTACTTAAAATATTTTTTTAAATTTTAAACTTACTACCTGTTTCCTCGTAAACGCGTAGAGGTATTAAATTGAAATTCATATCATATCATCATCATCATTCAGTCGTTCCCTCAGAGCTGAGGATCGTGACATCATGTCCTTCTGTTGAAGATCAGGTTCCTGCATAGGCTTCTATCCCTCGCTAAGCGCATGGCTTCTTGCAGTTTTAATTGCATGGGTGCAGTGATTTGGGCACTCCATCTTGCGGGGGGAGGGCCTCTAAGTCTTGTGCCTTCAACTTTTCCCGTCATGATTATTCTCTCCAAGCTATCCGAGGAACGTCGTGAGAGGTGTCCGAAGTATGTGAGTATGCGGTCGTGGCACGTCGTCGACAGCCGGCGTTTTATGCGTAATTCCTCTAGTATGGACTGATTAGTGCGCATCGCAGTCCAAGGTATCCGCAAAAGCCGTCGCCAACACCACATCTCAAACGCGTCAATACGGCTTTTAAGGTCTGCCTTGATAGTCCACGACTCAGAGCCGTTAAAGAAAATTGTCAGAATCATATCATATACTCAGCTCTATAATATCTTTCTGCTGTAGCAAAACGAAACTTTCATGTCCACGCAATCATAAGAAATAGCAATTGTTTTAGGTTTTTACGGAACCCTCGGTGCGCGAGTCCGACTCGCACTTGGCCGGTTTTTTTATTAAATACTATCGGCAATTTTGTTATCAACATGTTGCAGGAATAAAACCATGTTAAACACCATTCACGCTTTCAGTTTTTCCTATCTCCATATTACAATCGAAAACAATTTATTATATTCATCCGCTGCACGTGGCTGACACGTAAGTCCACAACATAATCCTCCAAACCTCCTTACGTAGAAAAATGCAATAAGTAACCTCCAACCCTACATTGTTTCCGTCACTTCGCCCAGGACCGAGTATTGCTCTATCTGAAAACCGTAAACTACCTTCTGCACTCGTGTGACACGTGGATATACCTAACGTGTATGAAAAACAACCTCAATTCGACCGAACTACAATGAAAAAGAATCCAATTTGGCTTGACAACGCTATGAGCATCGAGTAAATACAAAACCAGTCTATAATTGCAGTCCTATAAATTTTTATCACTTTATGTTAAGGTTTACATTGGTGTGGTTAACAGCAAGTGTGTAGCGATTGGTAGAAATGAGTTTGTTCCTTCGTAATGTATCGGTGTTTGCGCCCGATGCTCCGTGAACAGAGGTATTTTTCGCCTTGATAGAGTATTGAGCATGTCGAGTCGTTTTTATTAGGTAAACAATAATGTTTAGAGAATTTAATCATGATTGAAGAGGTATGAAATAGAAGTTGCATTAATGGTATACAAAACATAACTTACTCGTACATGTAGAAGTATCAGAGGAGTAGGTATTCGATCAATTGTTTCAATTCTTAAGTAGGTAGTAATGAACCAATATTACGTAAAAACCTACAGAATATTATTTACGCCGGATAAGACGTGCTAAAAACTTCACCACCACATAAAAAAACCACAATTTTTTCCTTACAATTGTATAATTATATTGCTCTAAATTATTTATTATGATTACCTTAACATAATTGTAACTGTCGATTCGAAAGTGCTTGTTGCTATGCCTACTTGAAGCACTTCTTGTTTTCATTATATTGAGCCTAAAGCACTGTTTTTATGAAAATTACGACGCAACGTTATTAGGTGTTTGAAAGGTTTTGTCTAAGGCGATTTTGCTTAGAAGTACGATTAACGAGCTTCACAGACTGTAACTCTGCAAAGTCGCTATTTATTGTTAAAGAACCATTGCGACATTTAAAATACGCCTGACCTAATCCTCTGGTTCCAGTTGAATCACTATTGATTTTCCGTTACTCTGAGAGTGCAGAGCAAAAAACGAACAGTCCGGTATGCGCTAAAATATATACTCGAATGCAACGGTAAAATGAGAGTTAGGAATGGGATTATTGTTTGGAAGTAAGCATCGCATCGCATATAATATTGTACTTTTTGGAAGGGGGTTTCAAATTTTACCAAGGTCTAGTGGTAGGCAAGAAGCAGAGTCCGACTGGGGAGGTTGCCTTATAGAAAACCTTACCCAAAAACACTAGACCCTGCTCATAGTGCTGTGTTCCTATGGGAGTAAGGTTGCTAATGTTTCTATAGAGCTCAAAGAAGATGCAAGTGTGTTTACGACGGGGGACACTCTTGCCCTTTTAGCCGCTAACACAGTAAATTGTTTTTATAAAGGATCGGCAACGCACATATTTATTGACACTCCTGGAGGCTACGGCAGCTGCTTACCATAGGTCCACCTTATGCTACTTTGCCAGCGTAGTTGTATTAAAAAAGGTACTCGTTATACGCGACTTCGCGTGGCGGCGGGAGCCATTTCCTTATGTCTTTCATAACGACATTGGTTTTAAATAACGATAGTTTAAATTGCTGTTAACAGTTTTATCAAAAGAATATAACGATTACCTTTTATAATAAAGAGTAATTAATTTAAAAAAAAACTCGAGCAGCAATGCTTCGCTAAGTATTTCGCGATAGCAGGGCGGTTAAGTCCTTTTCATACGAACAAGGTCACTTGTCATGATTTTGACGGTCTTGTCAGGATGTCACTAAGAGCGAAATTTCAATGAAATCACATGTCAATTGTTAAGTTTAATTTATTACGAATACATTGCGTGCCTAATTAAATTGTATGAAATTTTATTTTTTTATTTTTTAACTAAATTATGCTAATTTCAGTTCATTAGGAGTTATACTTTCAGCCCTTAAAATTAGTGTCGTTATGAAAGACACACACTGTATACATATTAAACGTGGCCGCTTTTCATATTAAACGTGTAGAATAAAGGTGCTTAATTAACTCACACTAAGCAAGTTTTGCAGGATGCTAGCTTTATATCTGGTCACTAGAACTACAGTTTATTAAAATACCGTTTTTGAATATTGTGAAAATGAAAAGCGCCACGTGCCACATGTGCTATAAAAACTTTTCGTTTCCTACTTATTTAGGTATTTATTTAAACGAGTTACTTTGCTCTAAAACTCGTGCTTTTGAGCTTAAGTAATATTTCATCATTATGTGACGTTGGACAAAAACGTGAAACACCAGTTCAATGAGGCACTTCAGTAGAATTAAGTACATCTTAGTCATAGTACATTCGACTTCTAAACGATCGATGCGATTAATCGGACAAAAATATGTTTACACGACCGAAAACTCATACAAATAGGTTGTGTCCATATATGTATGTCCGATAAATCCCAGATAAATCACATCTATGTTATCGAACTCGTTTGTAGGCATTGTACCTACTAACGATGTAAATTATAAAGTATTAGATATAGGTAAATATTTTCTAAAGTATGCCCCCGGAGCGGTAAGCCGTCCAGTGAGTATTTTTTTCTTCATTCTAAACTTAGCTAGCAGCTTAGGTGTCGTCTGCTAGATACGAAACGATATACGTCACAGTATAATTAATTAACAAGTTTTACTCCAAGGTTCCCAGCAAAACTGATTGTTCCAGTTATTGAATTTACTCACGGCTGCATTCGTAGCGCGGAGTCGACCGGCGGTGCTGGACCGATTAAAACTTAATCCTCCATGCCGATATAAACGCACCGGCCGACTGTACCGTTTATACCATGCGATTTCTGAACTTTACTTTGTACCACTTCTCAATAAATAATACAGCTTATAGAAAAGCCTCCATAGCCTTTAGCAGATATAGTTGGTTGGTAATGCTACTAAAAAACTGTTGATCATAGGTTTGAATAACGGTATAGTTTGTGTTTACCGTGAAAGCTTGCCCATGAATTTAGGATATTTTCTATGTATATAAGATTTATCTATTTAAGTATGTAAATCGTTGCCTTATAACCATAGTGCAAGCTTTGCCTACTTTGGAACTAAGTAGTCGATCTGTGTAAGATTTTGTCACCAAATATTTCTCAAGTCTCGCACCAATTTTTTTCCGTTTTATAAATCTATAAATGAATAAATAAAGTACCAAATGTATATTATGGCATATTTTTTAAACTACAACCTAGTCCTACAGTAAGTACTTATCTGTAAAATACAGTCGCTATCAAATATATCGGAGCGGCCAGGGTACTCTAAATTATCTGAACATGCACTTTATCGTCTTGACAATAGAGGCGTTATTCAGATATTTGTGACCAACTTGGCCGCTCCAATATATCTGATGGCGACTGTACACTGTACTATTTACTACACCTACACGTGGCATCGCCAACTAGATCAATTGTACAGTCACCGGCAATTAAGGCGGCAAAAATATGTGACACGCTCTTATGGCCCTACAAATAAGAGCGTGTCACATATTTTTGCGGCCTTCGTGTAGGAAGATACTATTGCCGGTAAATGTACTTTCACTTATCGGAAATTACTTCATTATTTCGAGAAATAACGTATTAATCAATTAGTGCCAAACGGTTGATTATTACGTATTAGTCTTAATTAGCTTCTCGAGTTAATCTACTAATATTCGTATTTCCTACTTAAAAAGGGCTACCCTGTTTATTAGTATAGGTAATGAGTTGTTGCCAAGATGTGTGTTGCTTTAGTTTGTATGTAGTAAATAATACATACTGACTGGCTGAGAATGCCATTTGGCATCAAGTCCGCCATTGCACATAGTAAATCTGAGGATACCTTATTTCAAGTACACTCGAGAGCGAAAATTTCGGGTCAGTAACATACATTTTAATATCTTTAAAATTAATATCTTTTCTCTCGAGTGTAAAAACAGCAGGTATACAAAATTACATTTATAACTGGGGATACCTACTTGCACAGACCTGTCTATCAGGCACATAAATATACCAGATAGATCAGACAGACAGATAAATATATGTAAAAGATAAAATATATTCTTCAATGTAGGCACATTACAATGCACTTGTGAACGCCAGAGAGACAAAAAAACTACCACCGGTTCTGACCCAAGAAGTAATTACTTCTGACCGGCAAGAAACTCGGCGGGACTTATTTCTTCAAAACAGTAATACAGTAAATCTTAAAGATAATATATACAATAGTTCTTCAAGAAGACATATCAAAACAGCTTGAAAGACAAACTATATACCTACCTATTGTGTAATTTAAAGAAGAAAAAATAATCCAAATCTGACTGCTTCACAAAACGTTTGATGTGCTTTCTTACCTGAACTGTGTCCTCTAAATGCTAGGTGATTCTGTAGCTAGTTAGTGTACTTATGCCATGTGAAAGCTATGAAGACGTTTCAATCACAGATTTTTATACCTGTTGCAGTGAAGCATCGTAAGATGTAACGAAAACCAGCAACTGCATTATTATAAGTTTGAATTGCGGCGATTCCACATCGGATCTGGCTAACAATCGGATTTGCCTTGCAACGTATTTGCCGTGGCTAGTAGCATTGTACATAGAGAAGTGGTAGTTTTGTAGAGAATAGTGGCTGACAATTCCGGTTAGGTTTATTAAAAGTTAATTTATATTATAAGTTAGCTTAGTGTCCATTTCAGGGTGATAAACTAGTACGTCTTCATTTTCTTTATATGGGGCATTCCACGAGCTGTCCCATACAAACGTGGCTGTATCTCTCTCGTTAGAGTTGTCTTTGCAATTTTAATTGGAATATTACAATTCTGACCATAATGTGACTGTGAACTCTAAATTCTACAAATTTTCAGAAAATTCTGTTTGATACGGGACAGCGGTGGATTCTCCATTTGAATATCGATATTTTTTTTATCGAATGGCATACATTATAAACAGAAACAAAAGCAACTATAAGTAAAGATTAATACCAGTCAGCCACTTGATGGCCTCGTCGCAAAGGGTGTCGATAAATTACACACACTTGTTACAATTACAGGCTCTGTTCAGTAACTTATATAATATTTATGCGTCTTACTTTTCTGATCTTGTTTCGTTAGGGAACTTTCGTTGCTGACTGTACCTACCTACTAATAGTTATCAACGAAATTATGCAGTACGCCGAGCCTGCTAATGCATAAACACATATGCATCAAACAAACTTGCGTTAGACAAATTTGCGGATTAAGCATGCATTAAATCAAATGGGTGTGAAGATAGATTAATTTTCAACTTAAGTGCATTATGCTTCAGCTTATGGTCTAAGAGCCGGCCACGTCAGATATGACACAGTACCTAATGAGAGTAATGTAACCAGTCCAGTTAGATTGCTTAACCATCCTTATTGCTAGATCCGGGCATCTGGCAGCTTTTAATGGGTGGAGATCAGAGTGACAGACCAACAAAAATTTTTAGTTGGAAAAAAGTAATACCGAAATAGGTAAAAGCTGCTGAATTTGTGTCATTTATAGAGAACAAGGCCATATTTTAACATTAGAACAAAAAACATTGTGTATTATTGCGGAAACAAAAGCAGTAGGCGAGTAACTAAAAATTATATTATACATCATTTGGCACTAGGATTTGTCTTCTTCAAGTGATTTGCATTATTTGACCTGCACCACTTCACAGCTGCCAGATGTCCGGATCTAGAAATAAGCATAGTATAGCAAACTAACTAGAGGGGTTTCGTTCCTCTCATTATTGCGTCATATCCAAGGACCGGAATTCTTCATAGCAAAAATCAAACTGTCAGAGGGATTGACCATGATGTTTTATCGACTTATCGATAAATATTTGTCACTTAACGAAACAAAGCTAAAGTACCTAATGAAATCAGGCTTTTGGATATACACACAACCAATTTGAATATCGTTTTTCTTTTAGGATTAACCATTTTAGTAACACGGCACGGGAATCAATTATGAAAACTCAAGTGACGTATGAGACATTGACATAATTTATTTTAATATGGAGATGCAAGTTGCTTATCCCAGAGGTCAAATGTTACAGAATAATCTTTTAAGATGGCAATGAATACCTAATGCGATATTATTCCGTAACATCGATAAGTCGATAAAACATCATGGTCAATCCCTCTGACAGTTTGATTTTTGCTATGAAGAATTCCGGTCCTTGGTCATATCTGACGTGGCTAGCTCTCCGTCTATTATATTACAATATGGTAATCTATAATCGCCTGCTTTAAAACGCTCAGCGCAATAGAGCATGGAATCGATATTTTACGCACACGAGGTATTTGGGTATGATATTGGTTAATCCTTCGTTTGGTACTATAGTCATGCTTGTTTTACGGAGGAATGAAAGCCATGTTACGAGAAAGGTATTAAGAGTCGCCAGGACGCTCGCGTGAACTCGCGTCCCCATACAAACGTAGTTCAGCTCTCATTTTAAAACGGCATGCTTTAGAACCACGAAATTTGGTATGGGCATTCTAGCAGTACAGATCTATGTCGGTAATTAGTTTTCGTTGCTAATAATTGTAACACAAAGAAAACATAGCAAAAATAACTTTTGTATGTAAATCTGTATCTGGCTGTATTTTCTTTGTATTACAATTTTTAGCAACGAAAACGAATTACCGACATAGATCTGTACTACTAGAATGCCCATGCCAAAGTTCGTGCTTCTAAAGCATGTCGTTTAAAAATGACAGCAAAACTACGTTTGTATGGGAACGCGACGGTCCTGGCGACTCTTAAGAACGAATCATTTTTTTTTTTTTTTATTTATTTATTTAGAAACAAACAGTCGTATACATTTACATTGGCATAAAGAGGGTTCTTAAGTTATAGACTTACAGTTTCCTCAATGAGAATACGTTAACCATAAAACAAATAGGAACATAAGTAGCTTGACTATAACAATACTAAATATAGCTACATAATAGAAACAGTGCCAAAAACAAATAAGAACAAAAATAAAACGTCAACCTATGGATCTTTAATACAGTGAAAAGATAATTGTTTAAACCTACATATTTTTTCATTGAAAATGTCTGCATTTTGAAATTTTTTGTCATACAGCCTACACGCCCTTCTAATGAAACAGTTTTTTGCATATGCAGTCCTACAATAGGATATGTGAAACAGAGGTTTCTGTCTACAAGCACGCTCACGACGACGGGGTACTCTGAAGGAAATGGAGTTTAACAAATACGGGGCATCGATGATGTTATTAATAATTTTAAAGAGAATCAGAATATATCGATACGTTCGCGGCGAGAACTTAAAAGTGTAACGTTTTGCCTTTTTATAGCGGTGATATAGTCTATGAATTTATGTGTAGTTCGAAATTCAACTGTTTTAACAAACTTTTTTTGCACTTTTTCAATTCTGTCACTGTGAATTTTGTAAAGTGGGTTCCAAACTGCGCTAGCAAATTCTAACCTGCTACGGACATAGCTATTAAATAATAACTTATAAGTCGAGAGTTTTCTAAAAGGCTTCCCTGCTCGCAATATGAAACCCAACTGCTTAAAGGATTTAGTTAACAAATTGTCAATATGAGGTACAAAGGTAAGCTTTGAGTCCATAATTACACCGAGGTCACGAATCTGGTTAACACGAGCCAACTCTTTATTGCAAAGTACATACTTATAATTTAATGTTATAAGTTTCCTACTAAAACTGATTACAAAGCATTTATCTGGATTTAGGAATAAGTCATTTGAGGAACAAAAAGTCTGAAAGTTCGTCAGGTCATTTTGCAAGACAGTGCAATCATCGATGTTTTTAATTATTCTAAAAATCTTAGTATCATCTGCGTATAACAGCATATTAGAATCCTTTACGCACTCAGTAATATCATTAATATAAAGGAGAAATAGCAATGGTCCTAAATGAGACCCTTGAGGTACCCCAGAAGTAATAGGTCTATAATGAGAAGTGTATCCTTTCACAGCGACTGCCTGCGAACGATTTTCAACGTATGATTTTATCCAGCGGAACAGATCGCCGTGTATACCGACCTGCCAAAGCTTCACCAGCAGTCTTTCATGACAAACCTTGTCGAATGCCTTGGCAAAATCGGTATACACTGCGTCCACTTGATATTTTTTGTCTAATGCATCTAATATAATTTCTGTATAAGATAAGAGATTGGTGTCTACACTACGACCGCTAAGAAAACCGTGCTGGTTTGGAATAAAATGACGACGAAATGCAGAAGAAAGTTGGTCCGTAACAATTTTTTCAAGGATTTTACCAAATTGACATAATTTGGATATTGGCCGATAATTTTCTATCTCTGCGCTAATATCTCCTTTTGGTATCGGTGTTACTAATGCACGTTTCCACAGCAATGGTACGCACCCCTCCCTGATTGACTTTTCGAAAAGTAAAGTAATAGGTACTGTCAAAGGAGAGGCACATTTTTTTATTAAAATAGACGGAATACAATCAGGTCCGGAACCTTTATTAATATTAATACGTTTAAGATAGGTGTGTACAAGATCTTTGGTTATAAAAATGGTATCCATATCGAAAACAGTGTTGTTCATAGGTGTAAGGTTAGTTAGGTCCACAGAACTATTACTAGGTTTTTCGAACACAGAGTGGAAATGTTCATTGAATAAATCACAAATCTGTGCACCGTTCGAGACTGACATACCTTTATAACGCATAACTTGTGGAAGACCACTTTTAGCAAAAACTGATTTTATGTACGACCAAAAGAATTTAGGATGAGTACTTATTTTAACTTCAGTATGATTAATATAATTTCTGTAACAAACAGTTTCCAATTTTAAGACTCTTTTTTTTAATAATTTATAACTATCTAGATCCAAAGGGTTACCGTAAGTCTTCCACAACTTATGAAATTTCTTTTTTTGATTCATTAGTCTTCTAAGAGGTCTATTGTGCCAAGGGGGCCTGGAACAAGAAGTACGCTGAATGACCTTTGGAACGAATCTATCGATTAAGTCATTTAGTATTTCATAAAAAGTAATTACACAGTCCTCAAGCGGGCGGCCTGAAAAGAGTTCAGTCCATTCGACACTAGATAACGCAACATTTATATCATCGAAATTTGCCTTAAAGAATTGGTATATAAAAGTGGAGGCCGGTTTAAGAGGGCGCGTGTAGTGTAAATTTAATTCAATTTGAAGGGCCTTATGGTGCAAATCTTCTGGTGTTAAAAGGTCATTACTGGCTATAATTGTGCATTTTTTATTGCAAAAAATTAGATCTAAAATACGTTGATTAATATTACAGCAACAGTTATACTGATCTAATCCTGAAAAGGATAAAAAATCACTAAGAAATTGTAAAGGTAAAGTGTTACGGTTACTAAGGCTCATTTTAGATGAATTAGTGTTTAACCACTGTGCGTCAGATAAATTAAAGTCGCCTGTGATAAGAAATATGTCATTAGGATTGTCCACTATTAACTGGCTACTAATATCAAAAAAGGATTCTAACGCTTCTTTATAAAGAGGCCCGTGCGGAATGTAAACACAACAAATATTTAAAAACGTTTGCCCTTGAACTCCTTGTTGAGATACTCCTTGTTGAGATAACGGTAATGATACCCATATGCACTCGGAGGATGCAGGAGAGGGGCTCGGCCAATTCCGCTGCGTCGGCGCATACTCGCGGCGCACGGCCACCGCCACCCCCCCGCCACGCTCCGCGCCGCTTTCACCAGCTGATCTATCACAACGATAAACAATATACCGATTTTCGAAGATTTCCCTATCATAAAAATTTGCATTCAACCAACTCTCAGTAATGCAGATAAAATCATACTCAGACATTGCCACATTTGAGTAAAAGCGGTGTGTCTTTGTCCGAAGTCCCCGAACGTTCTGGTAATAACCTACAAAATTGCTAGCCAAAACCGACATCCAATAAGCTAAGTACATGACTTCGTATAGTTGTTTGTCCAGTGTTTATGTGCTGTAGTTCGACATAAATATATGAAATGAATGATTGGCGTTTCAAATAAAACAAATAATAAACACAAGTTTCTATGTAGGCAAATAAGAAAAAAACTGTTTCATTAGCAATGCAGGTTACGCAAATACGAAACATACGAGGCATAATAGATATATTTAGTTTAACCTTAAAGTTAGGACCCTGAATGACACACAACACTAATAAAAGTCACTTAATTTTGTTAAAGTCAAATTTTTTATCAATTACCATGACTCCAGACGTTTCAGTTTTTCTAGCCAAGATTTTGCAGTCTCGAATCCATAGGTAGGCGATTTTATTTTCCTTTTTAAGTTCCCGTGCTCGCTTAAGCAACATCTTGCTGGCCGGAGTGAGATGATCGCCTAGGTATAAGTTCAAGGCCGGCCCGCTGATGCCGATAGAAGATGTCGTGATGCCTTTACGTGCTCGTACCGCCGAAAGAAGTTGATCCTTGTACATACGCCGGGTAAACTTAACGATCACAGCAGGTTCACGAATGCCCGGCGACTGCTCGTTGCTATTGTCGCCGCCATTGTTGCTCACAGGATGAAAACGACGCACCCGTTGAACACTATCCAAAAATTGAACCTCCAACTTTAATCCAACTACGGTGTAAATGGTTTCGAGAATACTAATCAGGTTTTCTCCTTTTTTGAAAGGCAAGCCGGATATTTCGATATTATTCATTCTTGAGTATTGTTCCCGAACCTCACTTTCTTGCTGGAGGGTGGATATAATCGTCGTTGCTGCCTTTAAGTCAGACTGCAACTTAGCAACAACAGCCGTTTTCTCCTCTACTGAATTTACCCGGTCCTCCACGTCAGACAATCGTGGTTCAAACTCATTTAATTTCGAATTGATATTGTCTATGCTTTCCCTGCAAGACTGCAGGTCTACCTGTAGCGAACTGAAATCGGCACGAAAGTCCTTAATTTCCTTCAACACTGATGCAAACCCCTGTTCAAGTTGAGTCAGAACACTGGAGTCTCCGGAACCAGCAGGAGCAGCGGTAGATTGAGGCGGCGGCTGTTTTTCTAAAGGCGCGTTGTTTACGTCAGTTGGCGCGGATTTACTGACGTTGCGACAAGGAATGCAGCGCCAGCTCGCCCTTTTGTCGCTTGTCATCCTGCGATATGTAGTTTCAAGAAGACCAGCACATCCAAAATGAAGATTTCCTTTACAAAGACTGCAAAACACGGCGGCGTCTGTAACTTCCAGTTGGCACGTTGAGCAAATCATTTTAAAATAAATAATTTAGGCACTTTTATCTAAAGTCAACTCAATTGCGTATATAAATTAGGGTTATAATTGTATTAACGAGGCACGTTCGCGCGGCGTAAACAAGTGACTCACACGGTAGGTTAAGAGAACAGCCGATCGGAACGAGCGCACGGTGGGTAATGTCATGTGGGGGGATGTAGGAGAAGAAGCTAACCAAGGAAAAGGTGGACGAATTTAACGAGAGATGATGTGGTGACGTGGATTATGAGACGACGGGCGACAGAGATGCACTGAAAAAAAGGACAAGCGAACTACACTCAAGAGCAAAAATTTCGGGTCAGTAACATAAACTTTAATAGCTTTAAAATTGATATCTTTTGAGATATTCAAGAAAATACTAGTGACTCGAAACTTTTGCTCTTGAGTGTACTTCGGCTATTTCATTCATTAATAACCAAAATTCGGTAAAGAGTTAATAAACTTTCTTTGCTTATAACTCAAAGTTTACTTATAAAGAACAATACATTTTGATAAGTAATAAGCCTTAGTTTTGGAGTCCCAAAACTTATACTAGTAGACCAAGTTCGGTTGCTGGTAACAAAAAAAAAAAATTGTGTGTGTAGAAGAAAAAGACACAGACTCCAAGTAAAAGAGACAGAAGACAATCTTCGGAACTGCTTTTGGAGCAAGAAGATGCTTACCTCATAGGCTCATGTCTATCTATATGATTTAATATTAATATCATTTTGATACGTCAACTACAATGTTCCAATCACTGCTAAAACATGAATCATATAAAAACTGTAACTAAAACTTAAACCCTAACTTTGCTACGTTATACCTATCTCACCTAAATATGATAACTCATAATCATGAATACATTAGATAATGATACGAATATACCTTGCTTCAAAACCATCAACGCGGTAGACCATAAAATTGATATTTCACAGCGCCTGTGCCTCATATTCTCATTTGTTGCCCGTGCAAAGACGAGTTCAACTTTTG
Organism: Pammene fasciana; assembly: GCA_911728535.1. Classification (NCBI taxonomy): domain Eukaryota; kingdom Metazoa; phylum Arthropoda; class Insecta; order Lepidoptera; family Tortricidae; genus Pammene; species Pammene fasciana. Next base: position 17,770,297 of record OU452276.1, on the reverse strand, counting down.
GGTAAACCAGAGCAACGTGACCTCAAGATCCGCAACAGATTATGAGTATCGGAGTGCGTATTTACACTGGAATGGGTGGCCAGTGGATCGACGCCAGCGTCGTAGGAGTCCACTAGGTATCATGTCATGATCATGAGTCAAAATGAAAAGAATTGGTACTGGTTTTTTATGTGATTAATAATTTAATATTTTTGATGGGATTTGTGAGTCGAATTTCTATTGAATTCTTTTTGAAGTGGTATTTAAAAGGTATCGAATTTTATAAAAGGGCATTTTTAACTTTAACTTGCACTTTCAAGAACGATGTAGGTCGTGTTTCACTAACGTCCAACCGTCACATTTCTGACAAAATGTATGGGATTTGACATTGACCGTCAGTTTTATGACGATTGCTAACCGGCCGTTAATGGTATACAATCAAGTAAAAATCCCCAAAAAACGTATATCGTAATTATGAGATTTTATCTTAATAAATTAATGAAAATGGTTGCTCTTGAGTCACTGCTTAACCTAAATGTGGGAAACAAAAGAATGCCGATTTTGGATCATATCAATATCGCATCAAACCTTCGAATAGGCCTCCAGGCAACGCGTAACTAGGGAATGCAAACCGGTTATAACCGTAACCGAAATAATCGGTTATAACCGGTTATTTGGCCAATTTTCATAATCGGTTATTGAGAGTTTAAAATAACCGGTTTCGGTTATTATCGGTTATTTCTCGTATGACATTTTTGCCTATAATTTGCTACAACAAATACCAATTGATATATAAATCCTGAATTTGTTAATTGTAATAAACATATACGCAGTGATTTTTAAATAACTTCAGATATATTTCAAGTCAAAACTAAATATATGCGGGTCTACCGGTTAACAACAGACATAATAAATAGTGCTATTACTATTAAGTGTTTGTTCTTTCAGTGGATCTTGTGCGCCTCTTTAAAAAAAGTGGACACACGTTGCCTAAATCTGCCAATACGATTAGAAAAATTGTGTTGATGGAGTGCGGAAAGGCTAAATTAAAAGTAGGTAACTAAAAAATTGGTGCAATTTACAAAGAACAAACACAAATTGTCTTTAACAGCTGATGAGTGGAGTTCAACAAGAAATCGCAGGTATACCTATAAACGTTAACCTGGACTCGCCTCTTTTTGAATCAACACGAAAATACATTAGTTTGGGGTTCGTACGCATCGCATAGTGGGCAATGCAACAGCAGCAAAGTGTGGATCATTAATAGAAGAGCGCCTTCAAAGTTTTAGCTTGTGTTTTGATGACGTAGTGGGCCTTACTGGTTACTTTACTAATGTTGATTGTTAAATTTTAAATAATATTCATAAATCTCTTTAAAATTGATAAAACAAGTCAAAATTAAGCTTTTGTTTCATTTGCTATGCCCGATACCTAGTTTATACCGTTATTTAGTAATTTTTACTCGTTTTATTCAGTAATGAAAAATAACCGGTTATAACCGAAACCGGTTATTTGTCGGTCATAACCGTAACCGAAACCGGTTATGGAATTTGGCCGGTTATTGCATTCCCTACGCGTAACGCGTATTAGCGTACAAACAGCAACACTCTTAACTGTACATCGGTGGACCTTATTACATAAGGCACAAGGTCCACCGATGGGCAGTTAACAGTGCGGGCGATCGTACGGTCAACGTCAAAAATATGTTTACACGTTTGCACCTTACACCTTTGTAACAAGGTCCAAAAGTGTAAACATATTTTTGATGTGGATGTACGTGCAAATAGCCGTGCGATGCTTGAATCATTTTTACCGAGGTTAGTGAGCTCAGGTATCCGCGGGTTGTAGGCGAGGCACGCGCCGGGAATTTTATATAACTCCCGCGTGTAAATGCGGGAAATGTTTAGTGAATTGCGTAATGCAGTTGGATATTGCGTTGCTTTCAGTTAAATTCTCTAACAAATTCCGTGGGCCGTATCCTAACTTTAAAACACGTTTTCACTTCTCATGCTCTTAAAATGTTACTTTAGTCTGCAGATCGGGACTAAAACTCTTTATTAATCTCTAGGGACTAAAACATTTTTTTTAATTTACTTTGGAAACCCCTAAACAGCCACTCACGGTGTTTATGAATGGATGATTACCGCCCTTTTTAGTGATTGTGCATAGACAATTTTGGACCACGCATATAACCTCAAAATGACAACTGTGCGAAAACATTAAACAAACTCGATAAAAAAAAACATAAACCGCCTAACAAATTTTATTGATAATTTCAATTTTTGCCATTATAAATATTGAGATTTTGTGTAGAATGTCGTTATTTTTTCCTCGCATTCAAAGAGGAAAGTAGAGTGTTTAACGCGAGACTAAACAACCATAATGACCCTCGAAGTATATCCACCCTCGCTACGCTCGGGTGGCTAAACATCTCGTGTCATTATGGCTTGTTTTGGTCCCTTGTTGAACAATCTACTATAAGACACAATCTAATTTAAGAAAGAAAAAAAGAAAATAAATTTATCAATTCAGATTTCTGCAAATCTAAAATGTATTTTTTGTATTTAACTTGAATAGAATAAACAGATATAGAGTTTCGTATGGGTGGTGGTATGTTGTTCCAGCATTTCGTTTTCAAGATATAATTTCAAGATATAACTCCAATGCATTAACTACGCAATACAGCTAGCGCCTAAACGTCTGTATCAGAAATATCAGAATTTGTTTGAAATATATTCCATTGTAACTCCGATACAACTTCAATTTTGTTTGATTATCTGTTATGTGAAGGACAAACGATGTTTTTAGTTAAATGAAGTTTGAAATACGTATATGAATAAGCGGGTTAGTCTTGTTTATACTGGGAGATGTGATCAAATTCATGAAATTGGTTTTTTTAAGTTATTGCATAAATACAAGTAACCTGCCGCAGCATTAAAACTACAAATAGGGTACCTTTAGTCATATCATGACCTATTTCCACTTACATATAAAATATATTACGCTATACATTTATTTTTGAACAGCACCCTGCGTCAAATCAAATCAATATACAATTTCTAAGATGAAATGCCGCCGCCGATTTTGTCCCTTGTTCATACAATAAAAGCACTATCAAGTTGGAACGAACCCTAATTGGGCTACGCGAGACTGCTACGAGCTACGCGTGGGCGTAGCGCTGCTACGCCGTAGTACGGGTGTTGTGACGGCCGATCAGCTGGCTGGGTAAATACACCCTTGTTTACTTGTGGTGCAAGTTTATTGTGCTACTGGGGCACAGAATTCATATAAATTGGGTAAATTACAAATCGATATTGGTTCAAGTGTGTCCATTCGCGCCATAGATATCTGATGTCAGTGATTCGCGCATTGGCATACTTAGAGCATTTAAGCAACCGGAGCGGCCATTGACAGGCGTTCCTTTCTGCCGAAAATATATAACCAGTGGTCATACTCATTGTATGGACTGACGTTTATTTGACGTGGCTATTTTGATGTTTCGCATACATTTTACGTTCCCCTCCCCCGCAAAAACTGGCAGACTTTTTGCATAGAAAATGCCAGATTAGGCCGGTCCGGTTGGTTGAATAGTCTAAGATTGCATACAATTTGATATGAAGTACAGAGTGATTTGTTTAATTACTAACGAAATCGTGAGCGGTGATTAGGTAAGTCATAATGAACAAGTTTTTCTATGAGACCAACCACAAAAAAAAATCCCAAAAAAAATTTGGCCTCCCCATAGAAAACGTCGACTAAGGCGATTATCACACTGGCACCGAAGCCGCATATGCTACTGCATTACAGTGGCGGCGCGTCCAAATAACATGATTCCCGTCGGCTTGCCTAATTTTCAGGCAACTAGGCAGGTTTCCTATACCTTATGAAGACATTGTGAGCCAAATTAAGCTCCGGTTTGCCTAAGAAACATTTTCACCCGCCGCCACAGTGCATTATGAACCTTTTGACCGCCAGGTGGCGATATAAATACTCTGTTCTCCTGACGACCTAAAACCGCAAGCCACTTCGTTCGCCAAATGGTCTATTTCCATCACTCTCTTTCTAATACGCAAAAGCGATAGAGACGGAAATAACGAAATACCGCCGCGCACTTCGAAAATCTTAATTTCATTCAAATAAATGTATAAGCTAATTAAGAACGCCAAGCATCATACTGGTAACATCGAGTGGTATCTCATAGTTTTATAACGGACGGCTATTGACGTCAGTAGTCCAACTTGCTGATGCCGTGAATGGCCGTCTGCGTGGCATTCAAAATGGATATCACCTATAGCTTATACAGGATGTAACAAAAATACTGGTGATCCGTTTAAGGGCATAATTGGTATCGTATTGCGAGCAAGAAAAAATAGAAGAAATAATTTTTGGGCGCGTAATTTTTTTTTGTATGGGACACGTCGTCCGAGCCGACCAACCCTCCATACAAACACAAAAAAATTATTCGCGTAAAAAATATTTTTTCTTACTTTATCATAATTAGAATACGATACCAATGATGCCCTTAAAAGGATCACCAGTATTTATGTTACACCCTGTATAAAATATCTTTTAAATTTTCTATTCCAACATCGTTATCTTTCTAACAACACAAACTAAGAACTTTCTATTAGAATTTCGTAAAATAGGTGCTTTATTCTGAGTACTTTTATGTCTCCCTGTGTATTTAATGTACCAGACGAAGTATTTATTTAAAGCCTCTTTTCGTGGTAAAAGACAAGCTTTTAGTTATAGACTAAGAGCTGCCCCTTGTAGATAAGACACGAGAACGGCAGTAAACACTTCTCTTCTAGTTAGTTTGCTGTATTATCCTTATTACTAGATCCCCCGCTTTGATGTCGCTTTTTATGGGGGCCCATCTTGCGGAGGGCGAGTCACCGTCTGCCGGAAATAAAATTGGATACCGTTTTATTAGGCAGGCGTCCGGTTCTTCATCCAATAGCCCATTAATCAGTCCATACTTTTCACCCAATAGCCTAGTACATTTTAGACTCCGTTAATTCTCAATAGTCCTTACACCATGGCGGGTGCTGTCTCTCAGCGTGCGTGCCATGACACGGGCAGGGGCAGCATCCGCTTAGTGTACCCCTCACTTTTCATTGAATTGTCGAAAGGGCTTCTGCGCGTTGGCTTCGGCTCCGCATACGCCTCCCAAAAGTCCGGAACACCATAGTTCCGTGGTCGGGAAGGATAATACAGCAAACTAACTAGAAGTGTTCGGTGGATGTATGAGTGACATGCAGGCAAAAAAAAAAGAGGGAAAACCAAGTGCCAGGGTCTGTGGAAGTTGTCTCTTTTATAGAGAGATATATTTTAAAATTAGAAGAAAAAATATGCGTATTATTGTGGAAACAAGACAATACGCGATTAGATTAAGTATGAATATCATTCAAAATTGGCTGACTTTTTAAAAATTTTTGCTTATAAGTATATCATAGACTAAGCTCATTTTGTGTACGTTGACAAAGTAAAAGAACTATGACAGCTATTAACTTTGTCATCCGTCACCGAGGAGAAGTTTCATAAGTTGCGAAACTTCTATGGAGAATATTCTCTGGAACTTAAATTTAATAAACGATCTTATCGTGTCAGGACCGACGTAGACACACGCCATTTTAAATATTATGCCTGTTTACTAATATGTGGCGTGTAATATTATATATTACACAAAATGTTAAAGTTCACATGGGAACATTCTTACAGAGAACTTTCTAAGTTCCCTTCATGTAATTTCTCGGAAATTTCCGAGAACATTTCTGCAATTTCTGCAATTTGTACATCGCTAGTCATGCAGCGTGTTACACGAAACGTGCTTAGTTTATTAGATACAGGCGGAAACCTAAAAAAAGTCAGTTTTTTTTGGGATTTTTGCCCCCTTCCCGCCAAGCTCACAAGGTCCTCGAGGTCGAGAACTTAGGAGAGTCTTCATAGTATACTCAGAAACCCGTTAAAGTCCCATTAAGTAAATTGAGTTCGGATTACTTTACTGCTGGATTTTAATTAACTAGAGGGGTTTCGTTGCTCCTATCATTGTTTCATATTTAACGGGGCTAGCTCCCCGACTATTACTAAGTAGCTGAGGAGACGCAGCTTTACCATCACTTTAAAGAGGGTTGCGATCGAACCGCGAACGTCACAAATATTAAACTTTTAAAATGAAAACCCACAGTTTAAAACTGGTTGCAACTGTCTTCGGCTTTGGATCCATACAAGAGCTTACATAGCTTTTTTCCTAGGTGTACCTAAATCCGAAGAGATGATGCCGTATTTTAATAAAAAAATAACGATCCATTTAAAACACAATCTACATTAACATAACCCCAACACTCAACCAATATTGAAGTTGTATTGGAGTTGCATCGGAATAGTTTTTTCAAGCAAATTCTGATGTATCTGATTCAGAAGTTTAGGCGCTAGCTGTATTGCATTGGAGTTGTACTTATATTGAAGTTGGATCGTGTCTAAACGTGTTTTAAACGTCACACGGCCCATGGTTTTATCAAAACGTTTACAACGTCACCTACGCGTTTTCGAATTATCCTTGATATCAAAAAGGTTTCCTAAAATAAAATAGTTTTACTACCGACTATCCATATACATTTATATAAACCACTGTTTCCTTAAGCGATGGTCAACCGACCGCTGGTGGTCCCTGGAAGCATCTGAAGTGTACCGCGAATTGTTGAACAGAACATGTACTACAAAAACTATTTAAGACGGGGTATTTAGAGTGTGAGTGTGTTTTGGTCCGTCTTAATTAGCTTTTGTAATGTTAATGACCATGTTAGCTTAAAATCATATAGAACATGTACATGTTGATGCTGGTGCGGCTGCATCTTCAGCCGAAGACCGCAAGCGTCGCAAATATGCTGCCCTCGGTAGCAGCTACCTGTTTGCGGCGTTTGGGGTTGAATCCCTGGGGCCGTGGGGGCCAAGTGCGCGTCGACTCCACAAGGAGATATCGGCGCGCCTTATTGAGGCTTCCGGTGACCAGAGGGCTGGTCACTATTTCGCGCAGCGGATAAGCATAGCTATCCAGCGCGGAAATGCGGCCAGCCTTCTGGGCACCCTACCCCACGACCGAGACCTAGGTCAGATTTTTTATTTGTAAGTTTTTAGTTTTAGGTTAATTTTATTTTGTCTGTACTAATTAATTTTGTTGACAATATTCGTTATCGGTGTATTCGGTATCGAGCGACAGGAAGTGCGAATTTCAATGCGAATGCCGTGGGTTCGAGTCCCTTCTCGTATCACTAAGTCTCTCGGAACTCAAGTAGGTACGAAAAAGACATGTACATACTTGGGGCCGTATTCTAACTTTAAAAACATTAAAAAAATACGATCCAACTTCAATACAACTCCAATGCATTAACCACGCAATACATCTAGCGCTTATCAATCAATCAATTTTTAAAATATGGCATTCTGTCCACAATATTGGGACAATTTTGCCAATGTCGAAGTAGATACGACAAGTGTACGGTTCATTAATTAAAATTTCGCTCCAAGAGCTGGACGTTGTACGGTGAGGTTAGGCTTTTTATAAGGAGATAGCTACTCCCTACAAACAGCACGTGGACTAACGGATATCTAACTCAAACAGGGGTTACACATGTTTCGAGACTAATTCTTCATTAGTTGCTCACTAGTTCGTTAAATCACTGCAGAATTTTTTTTTTTTTTTTATACTACGACGGCAGCAAACAAGCATACGGCCCGCCTGATGGTAAGCAGTTACCGTAGCCTATGGACGCCTGCAACTCCAGAGGATTCACATGCGCGTTGCCTACCCTTACAAGAATAAGCTATACATTACACATTGAATCACGAAAATGAACATAAAATAAGAAGTTTTTCCCGAAACCAAACCACCTTGCTCGACAAGATGGCCGCAAGTCATCTAGCGCTTAAACGTATGAATCAGAAATGTCAAACTTGCTTGAAAATTATTCCCATGCAACTACAATACAACTTCAATATTTTTTGATTATTTGTTGAGTGTTGGAGTTATGTTTAAGATAGATTGTGTTTTTAATGTATTATTCAAGTACTTTAAAATTAGAATACGGCATCAGTTGCTTTTTGGTGAAGAAAAACATTGTGAAACCGGATCTAATCCCAACAAGGCCTAGATTTTCTTGGGTTAGGTAGGATGAATGAAAAGTCGGATGACAGACGCTTTGCTAAAAAACTAGTAGGTACTCGTAGCTTTATTTAATCTGGGGATTAGGTATTCTGCTGTATTTTATATTGAAACTAATTTAATAACGGGAGAAAATGTTTTAATATTTGGTTTGTTTTGCCTCTTAATTAATTAGTAAAAATAACGCACATTTCAGTCTATAGGGTTTTTAATAAATGCTAATATTCATGCTTTGATGTGAATGGAAATTAAATTCTGGACGATAAACTGGTAAACTTTTATATCAAGCAGAAAAAAATCATTAACCATAAAATCTTAAGTAGCATAAAATGTATTATAGAGCCACTCTGGAGCACTTAAACAAAACAGGTATTTGAGGAATAATTTGGTAAATTCCATTGGGGAAGGCCGGTGAAAACCCCATTGGAACTGACCAAGTGACCAAATTATTCTTCATCACATACCTATAATACATTTTATCCTACTTTAGTTTAGATTTTAAAATTAGAACAGCGCCCTCTACAAATAGAAGGCCAGTGATAACTTTTTGTAGAGGGCGCTGTTCCAGATTCCATACAATAAGAGAATGAGATACATACAATGTGAGAAAGAGACAAGATTAATACTAGACATGAGAGCTAAATGACATCGGGATGAGCTGGAGTGACGTTAGGAGCGCGGCTGGGGATCGAGAGACGTGGCGTGAACTCGCAAAGGCCCTTTGTACCTCTGGGGTACCATAGGAACAACAACATGCTAGACAAATTAGATAAGGACCATTAGGTCCTTAACTAGTATGGAGTCAAAGAGCTTTTCTTGGGCAAAAACCTTCCAGATGGCGTTAAACTACAGAATTTTAATTTGAGGGTATTTCAGAAACCGGTGGATTTAAACTTCAGAGCATTTAGAGACAAAACTTGAGCCATTTTCGCGAAAATAAATAAAAACTACTTCGCGCCATACAAATTTAGCTTTTCTAAGGACCAATGTTGGAGATGTCATAAACCGACATCAAATGTCCCTTTCGGATCGAAATGATCTTAGTATGAAAATGTAATATGTGTTTGAGGGATTCCAAACGTTGTTTAGTTATAAAAACATCACAGACGTAAAAAAACTTAAAAGTCTGTATAAAATGTCGAAAAACCCTGCATAATATTTTTTAGCTAGCTTTTAACTGATTAAAAAATGACGTGCTCGTACTCGATATCTAACAAATCGTTAGTCGGAAAAACTGCAATATTTTACATCCCCGCGTTCCAGTTAATCTGTAAAACCTCGGAATCCAGCAAAAGAAACATTAAACTCAAAACTCGATATGAAGTGTATGGTCGGCGCGGGCGGAGGCGCGGTGCGGCCTGCGGGGCGGCAGACGTTCGCCCACGCTCGTCGGCGCGGACGTGTCACGCCTGGTGCGCACAGCTTTAAGCGCGGCCGGGCCGCGCGCCCGCCGCCTCCCGCGAGTGCCTCCGGGCCTACACTTAGAACACGCCATGAGGTAAGTCGAGCTTGCACACTAATCAGCATATGATAGCCGGTTTTATTAGTTGGGACTGTCATTATGGTTTTTAAAGTAAAAGTCTGTAATGGTAATTTGCCAAATGGAATTTATGGCAATTAAAATGTAATAAAACTTTTATGAAATGTTTTTAGACGTATCATAATAAACCTAAGCTACAATTTAGGGTACAAGCATAGTATTAATTGTGAAGAAGAATCTTAATGTACTTCGTTTTCTTTAAGTCATGATGAAGGATCACTTTCTTTTCTTAGATACCTATTTTGAATAAGTGAGACAGATGCGAGCTTACCATTCGTAATTTTAACATAACTAATTTAGGTTGTTGTATCAAAGTTGTAAATTTATTATCATAAAGTTTAACCTAATTCTGGTTTCTAACTTTACCGAATTATATTGTTTATCAAGTTGATAAACAATAATAATTTATAATATCAAGTTCATGTCAAATAGGTGTCAAAAGAGATTGTTTAAAGTCAATACGACGTGTCTAACGTTTCAGTGACATTGGTTATCGTTATCACTACCTATAATATATCTCTCATTAGATGACATTTGATGATACAAGAAAATCATTGTGATAACAAAGTAACGAATTAAGATTTTGATTGTTACTTGGACCGCTTACAGTCGATAATGTACTGTCAATGCCGAAAATATCTATAAAATTTGAATTTTATTAGAATGGAGTAAAATTCAAAAATATAAACATATTTTTGGCATTGTTTGTACCTAAATCCTAAAAGCGGGTTATGATACGTCTCTTAAATGAAAAGAAAAAATGTATTTAATATTGTACACAGAATTGAATTAAATAAAAACCGCTGTTTGCGAGCGGGAATAAAAAAGAATATAGGAATAGGCGTCCCACTCAATATTTTCAGTGTATTTTCTGAAGAGTGCGGAGGATTTCGAAAATATGGTTTTGATTTCGACGTTACCAGAATATATCTTTTTAATTGAAGCCTTCGTGGTTGCGTGCCTTCTGATAGCATACAATTTTAAAATAATGAGTTGAACAAACTTTGTGTTATTTAAAGAAAAAACTGAAATTTAATTATTTTCAATTTAAATATTTAATTGTCGATAATAACTTAAGTATGTGAAAATCTTATTATTGATGGTTATATCGTAACCATCTTACTAGTATATTACCTACTTACTATTCAGTCAGGTAAACACTTGAAGTTGCCATATCAGTAAGATTAATGAGATGAATTAAAGAAGAAAGATTATTATAAATTTTAATTGATTTTAATTATTTAAATTTTTTGAGAATCCGCATATTTATATATGTTTTATTTCTAACGGCCCGTGTGTAAAACAAAGAATAGATTTATGTTACTTTAACCATAACATAACACATTTCAGTGAAATCGGGTTATCTTTTATGGAAATTTCTAAAGGAATATACCTTTTTTTATCTTAACTAGCTACATATAATGTAACAACACGTTAAGCGTTTTAAACAATGTGTCTGCTTAGAAACGAGAAGGATACTTCAATGTGACTTCCTTTGAGTACCTACATTTAATAATGAAATTCCTTCACGAAAATAGCCCAATGAATATTTGTAGGTTCTGTTTATTTATTAATGTAATTTTATTAACATTCCCTTGTTGCTATGTCACTCTACAAGGGGGATCGATAGAAAGAGGAGTAAACTGGCTAAGTGCGCGTCCAACCACGCATAATGGGATTCGTACCAATGTACGGACAGGTGGTGGCATTATTAGTAGAAAGGGAACTTGAGTCTAGGCGAGATTACATTTCATGATTGAATGACTAATGATTAAATAATTTTTTTGTCTAAAATACATTTCTTATTCAAGTGCCAATATTTTTCGTTCGAATTATTTTTCATATTATACTTAATTTAATTAGACAGACTAAATATAGTTGGAAACATCAGCCAAAGGTCTAGCGGAGAAATTACGGGGAGTCAATAATTCGAGCAAAAGATATCGGCACTACATAAATAAGAAATGTAACTATGTCTTAGACAAAACAAATTGTTAGTCATTCAATCATAAATGTAACCTATAGGCGACTCCAGTCTCGTCTCTGCTCAATAATGCCACCGCCTGTCCGTAAGCTAGTAATAAGAAAAAAAGTAATAAGTAGCAAAAACTGTATGTTTTCTGACGAATCTGCCGGGTCCTCATGTCAAATTGGGACACAACAGTTTTCTTTGAAGACGACTCAAAAACAGCTTAACCAAACGTTCCGATAACGATCGTCTTGAATTTTTCTATAATTTTTGGACATTTGTTTCGAAATTTAGAGGGAAGGGGGGCGAAATTATAGGTGATTATTTCTCAAAATATTTGCCTAATCAAAAAAAAATATTTTTGAAGAACTATCGATTTACATTCGACATTATATACAACACATCGATATTTGCATTTAAGAATATTTTTTACAACCTAATTAGGAGCGGCCTTTGGGGACTTTTGGGCCGGCTACGGTCCGGGTGGTCTGTGTAAATTTAGTAAATTAAGGTTTAGTGTGTACTTATTATTGACAAAGCCTGTGGCGGATTTCATCTTGTAAAGTTTGATTGTTATGTGACTAAGTTTGTGGTTGACCTATTTTTGTATCTGTCTAACGAAGCCTGCGGCGTGGATTATAAAATTGTGGATCAAATAATTATAAATTTCTATATTCTACGAGTAGTATTTAGCGGCATACAACACACATCCCTAGTTCAAATTTCATAAAATATGCTATACAATTTACTTAAATACTTTAATTTATTTAATTTAATAAGAATTTCGTCATGTTTTTCAACACCTACTGACATTAATAAATTAACCAATCTCCGCTACCTTAAGATTCGAGCACTCGAAAGTGACATTTAAAACTCTGAATAAAACGATGAAATTATTAATTCCAGGCAAAAAAAATGGCGACAAACTTTTGTGTGCGATTATTTTCGAGCTTATATTTTTTTTGAATTCGAGCGTTCGGCTGCCAAAAATCGCCCCCCTGTACATATAATATAAGTACTTAATTATAAGAAAAATTGTTGTACCTTTGTATCTTTTCTTAATTTTCTCAGTTTGATGTCATCATCAAACTTACTCTCAATTTTTATTCATTTTCTCATTTTTGTTACGATAAGTAGCCATATAAATGAATGCCTAAATTTGTAATGAAACTGATAAAATTAAAGGACTGATGAGATAAATATATTGATCCATAAAAATAAAACTGCTAGACTCGCGGGCGGAGTCCAGAAGCATATTATGTGTCATTCAACATTGTGATTATAGTGATGGGGAAGTTTCCAAAAGGCGGATACTTTCGGAAAGGTGCCCATCACTAGTGGTATAGTAAGGACAATACCTACAATACATTTAAAAGCTATTAAAGCTTGACATTAAACTTTTATCGATTGGAAATAAAACCATGCAATGTACTTTTATCGTATTGCTGCTCTACTCTACATAGTACTATCGCCAACACTCTTAACTGACCATTTGTAATCCCAATTGCAACGGGATAAGGTCTATGGTTGATCAGTTAAGTGTCTTCTTGTTTGTACCGACCTGCGTTAGTATCCTTCTCAACGAAGGCCGCAAAAATATCTGACAAAATTTTTTTGTAGGGTCCTAGAGCGAGTAAGATATTTTTGTGGTCTTCGTTGAGGGAAATATTATTGGGGCCGTATTCTAACTTTAAAACATGTCGACACGATCCAACTTCAATACAACTCCAATGCATGAACCACGCAATACAGCTAGCGCCTACACGTCTGAATCACAAATATCAGATTTCGTTTAAAAGTTATTCCGATGCAACTTCAATACTACTTCAATATTGGTTGATTATTTGTTGTGTATAGGAGTTATGTTATGTTTGAGATAGATTGTTTTAATGTATTGTTTATGTATTTTAAAATTACAATACGGCACCTGCTTAGCTACTTTTCTGCTGTAAGTGAAACAGCTGAACAGTGTAACTGTCTCAGTGTCAAATTCTACGGCGTAGTCGCTACGCAGCTGATTAAGAGGGGAAATTAAGTAAACATTGGTTTCCGGGTGTTTTCCACAAGGTTGGTGGAGCTTTACCAAACACGAGTAGCACCAGCGAAATGGGAGAGGTGTTCATAATGATTTTCACACTTCTTGTTTTAATAACCGTTAAACGAAAATTTGAACATCTTGCCTAGTAATCTAGTATGGCTCAGTGAAAATTTTAAATACGTTAAACTAATGCAATACATACAATTTTATCTCGCCTAATGGCCGAAGTCGCAACATTAAGCATTTTTTTATTTATTTCCCAACATAACGGTTGCCAAGTAAATGTTTGGATATATATTAAAAAGACCACTTTAAAAAGAAGAATAATAATATAAGCATTTTTTCTGTCAATATTTAATTGTTGTGAATTATCACTTATCAGTTTCCTGATACCCAAAGGTTGTCTGGATCTTTTAGCAGTAATATTTTTATACCGCTAAACAAAGAATCTTACCCTCCTTACTTTACTCCCAGAAAAGGAACGTCTAGACGCAATGCTTCACATGACAGTATTATTCAAAAATTCAATCCCAAAGCTATTTAACCAACCCTTCATGACATCAACCTTACACGAACCTTCAAGACATCTTCCCTCCCATTCCCCCCCGTAGATAATGGCGAGAAAGAACAAGACCCTTGACCGAACTGGGTCAAGTTCACTCCAGATGGGGACGCCAAATTAATGGGACAACTTGCCTAATAAATATCGGGTGCGTTTGTGAGGTGAAGTTTAGAGTACGCGTGAATATTTTTTCACTCTATATAATATTGTTAGTTTTTGAATATTTTTTTGATACTTATGACATGATTAATAGAGTGGGTCGATTTAGTATGACTCATTTTCATTTTTGAGTAATCATGAGTGTGTGGGGCTAAAATTCTTGGCTTTTATTTATACTTTTTTATCATGATTTTTTTATTTATTTATTATATGTTTTAGCCCTGTACCGTTTTGAAAATTACACAGTTTTTTTCATGAAAAAATTAAATAATTAAAAATAAGTAAGTCGCAGCATTTTAAACACCTATCAAGGTAAATAATAATAAAAATCAAGATAAGTAATAAATTAGCATACTACCATTTTTATCATTAAATGACAACTAAAATATTTGTTACGTATTATATTTAAATAAAAAGCTAACTATATAAATGCCAAAAACCTGTTGTTTGTTATTGTTATAAAGACATAACAAAATAACTACAAAAAAATGTTTGATATCATTTGGAATAACATTTTTTTGAACACTAGCTATTGTACATTTTCATGATTTTACAAGATCGACCCACCCTAATGATTAACGCCTTTAATTGGTTGTTTAAAAACCAATATTCGACTCGTCTTAAATTTTGCACGCTTGCAAAATACTTTTTTAACCAACTGCCAAAAACGAGTCTTAAAATCTGTAACTGGGTGTTTAATTTTTAATTAAACCTTTAATTATTTACATATGCTAGATGGAAGGAGAAAAATATTGGTCCCCATTCCTTCCTTTTTTAAAAGAAAAAAAAGTTAAGTTCAGTTAAAGTACGAAGATCAATAAAAGGGCCGGGATACCTTGGGGATAATGTAAAAGTTGCGCCAATCACGTTCGGACTTACGACTTAGATTATTAAATTTTATTGCCCATGAAGGTATTCTTGAGCTTAATTTCTTTCATCGCAGCTCATTTACTTTTTACTATAAAACATTTTATGATCAAATTGTAAGCAAGGTGGAGTTGATTTCGTGCGAGATTCACTATTTCGCCTGGTAAAAAATACTGACTTGAATGGGAAAAAAACTGGACATTTTTTACTGTGCAACCACTATTTCAGTTAGATTGTGCTTGTTTAAAGTGCCTTTAAATAATCAAGCTGGCGTTACGAGTTCGAATCTAGTCCGAGGGATTGATTTTTATATACAGGAGTAAACATTTTTTTGCCGTCCCAGCCGGTCAACCGTCCATACAAAACCATTTTTTTTCCACGAATATTTTTTTTCTTAGTTTTACATAATTAGATTACGATACCAATTACGCCCTTAAAAGGATCACCAGTATTTTCGTTACACCTTGTATAAACCTAAAAAAGTTGGTGCTAAATCAATTTCACTAACAAGCAGAATACTCGTCAGAATTAACAAAATAACAAACATCCGGAGTCAAGCTAAAATCTGCATCTCCCTATGATAAAATAATTTAAAGCCCGGTATACACTTATGCCAACTAAATTCGACATTTCTAGGGGAAACACGGAAAACTTTTGCACCAATGCGAATAGTTATGCGACAAGTAGGCTCTGCGCTCGGGCATACGAATCTCAAAGTTTTAATGGCAAATAAAGTGGTGAACGTACTCTGCTCTCATTTCAAATTGGGGCGGCTGATAGCGGATGACGCTACACGGTAAATAAGATTGTTTATCGAGTAGTGCAGGAATAACCACGCGTGTCTTGTGGCATCTTCCCTAATGTAATTTGTTTTTTTTTTATACAGCAGTAAATAATACCTACAGAAAGCTGTGAATGTGTCCATGCAATATTATTTGTTCCTTAAATGTACGCTATTTGAACCCTCGAAATAAGAGCGAAGACGATAACTTCTATAAGCGGTGAACAACCAGATTCAGCAGTAGACGTATCTAATCAGGCTAGGTCCTCAAAATGATCTACGCTAAGGCAAAGTGTGGAAAGACAAACGTAGTTGATTTGCCCTGGGAAAAGACAAACAATATTGGTACTGTACGGTAGACGTCAAAAATATGTTTACACTTTTGCACCTTACTCCTCTATAATAAGGTCCAAAAGTGTAAACATATTTTTCACGTCGACTGTACAACTGTTCGACTTATCTCGGTGTTTGTCATATCCCACCTTACCCATATACCTTATTGTTAAGACACCAACAGCGCTTGCTTATTTACTTCTGCTGATGAACTAGATACCTGCTGCTACTATGGTATCCCTAGTAGCAGCAGGTATCTAGTACGTGTATACGTACAGGTACTCACAGACGGACCTATCTCACACAGGTGCGGCGGATATCTAAGACAGTTAAGTTGTTTTTTTTTCGGATTTAGAATTGCAATACCTTATATTATAAGTCAAATGTCTGACCAAGTTCTAATTTCTAGTTTAAGACCATAAAACTGACGAAAAGACCAAGATGGTTTGACTGCAATAAAATTATTGTACTATACGTAAGTATATTCCTCTTCTACAATCATTGCTGATTTTTGGAAGCGAAACTATTATTGTACTTATAAGCTAAAGTTAAAACTACTTAAATGCAAATTAAAATTATACATATTTACCTAATTGACAATAAATACTGTGACGTATCCGTCGATGTTTTTCGGTCTTCAATTTGAAATCAGAGTTTAATTTCTTATGAAATATTATCCAAATTAAATTAGTTGTGTTTAGTAGCTACTTTCCAAACTTTTTGAAAAGGCAATTACAAGAAAGGCTATTATCAAAGCCAGTTCCTAAATTAAGTTAAAACACCGACATCATTGTTATACTTCAACTAACAGACTCGACTAACTTTCGCGCTATATTCAAACCTATCGCATTACTTAGGTTTACGAAATTCGGTTTTAAATGAGGTGTCCAGAGTCCAATTTCAAGTAAACGCACAAGAGTAATATAATATTTTTTTATTCCGCACCTTCGCCGTGATAAGAAAAAGTAATAAAAGTTACTTGGAGCAGAAATCGCAATTTGTCGGTTGCATTCAGTGGAACCATTTTAAATCGGCTGGGTTGCGGTTACCAATAAAGATTTTCTAGATTGACTTTGGTCTTCTAGTGCCTAAGCAGCACGGCTCGCACATCTTACGTTGTTGCGCGACTCTTCATACTTCAAGCGCGACTCGAATAGGCGACAACGTAAGATATGCTAGCCCGCCAGGTTCAGCAATACGCGTGATTGCGTGCCTTGAGCTGTACGTGAGTAGTTAATTAAATCAAATATGTTCGCAACATAACTATAAATACCTACGTAACTTTTTGCGTCTAAACTAGCAATGTACAAATTGCAGAACATTCTCAAAAATTCAGTATAATTCTCGGAAATTTCCGGAAACTTACACGAGAATTTAAATTAAATTTTCCATAAAATTTTCCATTCCACATTTCTTAATAATCAAAAAAAAATATTTATATGTATTTTTATAGCAAAAACGAGTATATAAAAATAAAACTAATAATAAATCTTATGATCATTCCCATATGGAATGTTCTCATTGGAAATTTAATTAAAATTATCGTGTTAGTTTCCGGAAATTTCCGAGAATGTAACTGAATTTAAGAGAATGTTCTGATCTCGTACCTTACTTAGGCCACTCAGCAAGCTTTGTGGCCTAAACACGGAACACGTATGAAAAGCTCTTAATTATGTTACGATTGTTTATAATACTATATAATACTGCTTTAAATTCTTAACCCAAATCAGTGTTAGCCTTCTTCCAATTCAATTTATGCACCCTTAACATTCCCAGTTTTTTCCGACAAAACTTATATCAAACTAGCTTTTGCCCGCGACTTCGTCTGCGTGGAAATAGTAATCCCCTGTAAGTAATGAATTCTGGATATCAACTATTCTATATCCTTCCCCAGAGCTCAAACTATCTCCAGCGTTCAACGGTTATTGATTCCCCATACAAAAATTCAACCCCGTTTTTATCCCCTAAAGGGTTGATTTTCGGGACTCAAACTATCTGTGTACCAAGTTTCATCTTAATCTTCGGTTCAGCGGTTAATAATTCGCCATACAAACTTCCGACCCCCTTTTCACCCCCTCTAGGATTGATTTTTGGAATGAAAACTATCATATGTCGTTTCCCGGGACTAAGATTATCTCCATACTAATTTTCATCTAAATTGGTTCAGCGGTTAAAAGTTCTCCATACAAACTTTCAACCCCCTTTTCACCCCCTCCAGGGTTGATTTTCGGGATGAAAACTATCCTATGTCCTTTCCCGTGACTCAAGCTATCTCTATACAAAATTTCATCAAAATCCGTTCAGCCGTTTTCACGTGATGCGCGGTCAAATAAACAGACAAACAGATAAACAGACGAACAGATAAACAGACAAAAATTCTAAAAACTGTTGGAACGTGTTCTGTTATCGATTCTAAGTATCCCCAGCCAATTTTTTTTCGAATATCTTCCATGTACAGACTTTCGACCCTCTTCAGCTTTATTATATGTATAGATTTTGATCCCTTCGCAAAGTTAGGCATATTTGCAAACATTGTCAACTTTTCGGGAATTTGTTCAGAACTTTTACGCTGCTAAATTACACAGGATTTGTTTTTTTTATTGTTGTCTCTTAACACGGTCTCTGTGGCGATATAAAACGGGAGAAAACCTAACAAATATTGGGTTACTTATTTCTATTCAGAAACACGAGGACTATCGATTAAAATTAAAAATAGTGTCCCTTTGCCCAAGATGCTCAAATTTGCCTCTCTCAGCAATAAGATATAAATAGCTGTGAAGAAAACCATGTTCAAGCCAGGCCATGTTGGGAATCGTAGGCAAAGTTGTAGCAGTTGATGGTAATGGGTTTGAAATTTGATTTTACGTTAAAGATTTTCTTTTTCCTTTAGGCGGTTATCACACTGGTGCGGATCCGCATGCGGCGCCGGTGTGCGAGCGAGACAGCGCTATACACATGCAGAGCGCTATCTCTCTCGCGCACCGGCGCCGCATGCGGATCCGTCGTCAGTTTGATAATCGCCTTAGGTCTTTTGTAGGGAATAGTAACACTAGCTGTACGGCTATCATGAGATATGAGTTTGACATTTTTCGTTAACGAGTAACGATTTTTCTATTTGTGCATCTCGTTGACACTAATATGTTACCAGCAAGATGCACAGATAGAACACTCGATACTCCTTCTCGAAAACGTCAATGTCATAACCATACATCGTAAACTGCGAGCGAAATTCATTGAATTGACGTATGACAACCAGTAACAATAACAATCCTAGTACTTCAATGAATTTTGCTCGCAGTTTACGATGTATGGGTCATAACTCATGGTAAGCGTACTGTTTTATAATTTAGATAAGGTAAGTCGATAAGTGATAGGTATAGGAATGAAAACGCGGAACAAAAACTCCTACGTATAAGTGCGTTATGTAGACAGCGGAGGTTGATTTATTAGCGGCAAAAAAAGAAAATCCCAAATTCATAGCCAATTTAACCTGTTAAAGAATAATGGATGGTCGATGTTTGTGTTGAGGGTATATATTGTACCTGTAAGCTGGTCTGGCTCACATAAATCATATTTATGGACCTCCAGTTCTTCGAAAAGGATGTTTCAAAGTTCTGTTGTTTTTATGGTTTATTTATTTTATAATCATCCTTTTTTAACGCTTACTCAGATAGGAAAATGTGTGTAAAGGTTGATGGAGGTGATTATAGTTCGCCGTGGGGTGCCCGGCCTTAGAATTGTCCCCCACCATATCGTCCCGTGGTTGCAGTAGGAGTCTGCTAAGGGAATATACCGGGAGATGGGCAGCAGCATCTTCCGAAAGCCTAAACAACAATAAACAAAAAAACACAAAAAGAACTGCGCGCGCCAACCCGCCTGCCAAGCGTGGCGCGTATGGCAAACCCCCCCTTTAATGATAAGTTCCATTTAGTCGCTTCCGACCGATACTTATGGAGGTCCAAAGGGGAGGCCTATGTTCAGCAGTGGACGTCTTATGGCTGAGATGATGATTATAGTCGCAGGCATACAATTTGACCCAGGTGTGGTTGTAACAAAATTACACAACCCCTTTTCGAAAATAAAATTTTTCAGAATCGAATTTTTAAAACAATTGTCTTTTCGCAAAAAGTCCACACCTTATAGGGGTCGTCCTGTAATGAATTTTTAGTTTGGCAACATGCGCATTTCACTTTATAAATCACTATTCAACTTTTATGATTTAAAAAAAAAACTTATATTATATTTCCTTTATTCGTTTTTCTTCTTAAGTTAGGTTATTTTATAATATTTTTAGAAACTAAAATATATAAGTACATCTAAAACAAACAAAAAAATAAAAACATTATAAAAAACCTAACCTAGGGTGCCGCCGGCAGCGGAGCAAGGCCCAGGCTGCCGGTGGTCAGGGCCGCAGAGAGAGGAACCTTCGGACTATACGCGCCGTGTCCAGGATATTATATTTATTATTAAATAAATACAGTATTATTGGAAGAATCCTACACTTAAACAACGTAATCCCATAGTAAGCTCAATACGGCTTATGTTGTGGGAACTAGGTGACGATGTATAATAATAGATAGATATCGATATATACTTACTTAAATACATAGAAAATATCCATACTCCAGAACAAATAGGTATCCATGATAAACAAACAAATATGTAAATGCACTGACAAGGATTCAAATCTCCTGCTTCGTAGACAAGATCACAACCAACTATTTAGGCATAACTTTGTATATTTTAATAATGTGTTACATATAGTTACAATTTCTCTGTTATTCACATGCATATTCGTTAAAAAAAGATTTTTTTTTATGAAACGCGACCATGGTGGTCACGGAAAAAGACTGGATAAAGTTGAAATCTACTTATACAGTCAGCAGCAGAAGTAGCTAAGCGGGTGAGGTGTTCAAAATAAGCTTGACACGACTTTATTGCTAAGAGATAAGAGCGTGTGTAGGTAATTTTAAACACCCCACTCGCTTAGCTACTTCCGCTGCTAACTGTGCATACATCGCCATCTCTTCCACTAAATTAGATCAAATTCGATCTCGAATCGTCGGAGGTAAGTTATATTAGTTATACTTACATTATTAATATGTCGGTACCTACTAACTCGGACCCTTTTGGCATGCAACCCGCTCTAAAATGTAAAGAAAACTTAACATAAATAAAAATCACGAAAGCATAGAGTACAGAAGCGTCTATCCACAATAAGCCGTGAAAATAGCTTCTTCTAGTTATTTCTTTCAAGCCATGGTTGCCTTTCAAGTTTGCTCTCAACCGCGACCGTTATCGAAGGCTTTGAGTATTGTTTCGAGAATGTTCGATCTTTATTTGCCGATCCATTTGCCACGCCCTGTCTTGGCCATGTTGCCCAAGCGAGGCCGAATCGGGTATGGAAATAAACCACTGTTATAAGAGTTAGATCACTAGGGGAGTTCATGTTGTAGCGCGCTTAAAATTTTGATTATTCGCAGGACAATGACTATAAGATTACCTTATTACATTACTGGTGCTAATGGTCACTGCGCATTCTGCGTTCTGTCACGGCCATTGAGTAACAGGAGATGACATTCGTAAGATTTTTTTTTCTCCATGAGTTGAACCACTGACATGATGCCAAGCAACTGACAGCTGTCAACCGCCAAACATGGTGCACAATATTTTGTTCGATCTGTATTTAATAAATAAATCAATGGTCACGGCTAAAATAGTTAGGAAAGTAACAAGGTATAATAGGTCTATGGTAAAAACGGTGTTTAACGGTGTGTTAATTAAATTTTGTATGTATACGGTAGGCTGCAAAAAGTAAACTTGGCTCACTCTTAGCTTCTATACTACTGCGCCTGGGTACAATCATTACACATATGATGCGTTAGCAAGTATTCAGCATTCATTCAACAAAAGGATGCATTCCACAGGCTGTAGTTTGGAAACCCCTGGTAAATTGTAACACGCGTTTTCTCAAGTCACAGTTACACTGGTTTTACTGAGTTACCCTGTATTCGCGAAGCGTCCCTACGCTAGGGAAGGCAGAGGTATTTGTTCAGGTGGCATGGAAACAAGCTTGCTCTAGGTGCTGAATTTCTTAGAAGTAGAACTGTATAAATCATTCTAATTCGCTACTGGTGCCGTATTCTGATGGTAAAATACATAAACAATACATTTAAAACACAATCCATAATCCATATCAAACATAGCTCCAACACGCAACAAATATTCAACCAATATTGAAGTTGTATTGAAGTTGCAAATTTTCAAACAAATACTGGTATTTCTGATTCAGACGTTTAGGGTCACCACACACCTAGCGGTTTTCCTCGCGGAATTAGCGGAAGTAGCGGAAATTTGTCTATGGTAGCGGAAATTTGTCTATGGTAGCAGATTTTTTGTATGGAAGCCATAAACAAATTGCCGCTACCATAGACAAATTAAGCATTTTGTCTATGAATTTCCGCTACTTCCGCTAATTCCGCGAGGAATTCCGCTAGGTGTGTGGTGACCCTTAGGCGCTAGGTGTATTGCGTGGTTAATGCTTTAGAGTAGTATTGGGGTTGAATCGTGTAGAAACGTGTTTTAAAGTTAGAATACGGCCCTAGGTAGGTAATCGTTGTTTTCGTTAGAAAGAAGGCCATTCCTATACCAAGCTTTTACTGCAACAAATTTCTGCAGCGTAATTCTAATTGAAGAGTATAATTTGTTACTTTGTTATCAATAATGATTTACTTTTATAAAATGTTCCTCTTTTCTTAAATTTGTTACAATATGATGTATTCGTTTGACAACAAAATGTAATTTTTCTACTCCAGGATTATAATTTGAGAACAAAATGGCTGACAAGCATATTAAAAAGATATACTTCATAAACTTTATTCAATATGATAATGGGTAACTATTATATTGTATACAATAGTGACATAATTGAGCTTTTCAATCTGGTACGAGTACCTTACTTAGGCCATTCAGCAAGCTTCGTGGCCTAAACATGGTACTCGACTGAAAGGCTCTTTATTTTGTCATGATTATATAAAATGTTATTTTAATTATGTGACAAAAAACATATATTTATTCCATTGACACTCGTAAACTTACGTAATAAAAATGTACTTACGTGTTAAACATACACAACATAATACGTGCATTATCATTGTAATAATAATAATAAATACAACATACCCATTGCCATTGTATCGTCGAAGAATAACTAGGCAACAAAGCGTACGCGGTACAGTGCACTCTTATTTATTTATAAGAGACGTTATATTATTATGTGATAGTCTACATGTAAAGGTACCATTTGGCGGCCGGCGGTTACGTTTTGAATGCTCAAATAGTATATGATGTCTGTACCACGTACGACGTAAGGGCCTTCCGCCAAATGGTACCTTTTGATGAAGACTATCACATATCGTTGTGGTGTAGGTATTACATCATCTTAATGCCGTCAGTATTTATTTGTCCGCCAATTCTCATCTTAATGCTTATGTTTGATACAAATCTTTCGATATTGTGCTTGGCTTACAATGGTTTGTATTATCAGAACCAGTTTACTAACCTCTTAGAAATGGCGTTAGTATTTCATTGTCCAGAAAAGCCCATCTCGTCATAAAGGTTCCTTCAGATTCGCGCGATATGTTATTGGCTCCTCTACATAATGGGCCATCATAGAGACGCAGCTATACGACGGAACGGGATAGCAATATCGCTAGGTCCCTCTAACGCATAGCTGCGTCCCTATGATGGCCTATCATTTAGAGGAGCCATTAGTGGGGCGGCAGCGGAGCGCGCCGCGCACGAGCAGACAGAGACAAATATATCTGCCTCTTGAGGAAGCGATGCGCGCATTATGGTGCCGTATTCTAATTTTAAAATACATCATAAGTAAACAATACATTAAGATATTATTCAGAGAGATTAGGAGAGGGGAAATGTGGCCAGTGTTATGGCCACCCTTCCCTAGGGCAGCGATTTGGGGGACATCTGGGGGCTCGGATATTAGGTTAGGTTAGGTTAGGTTAGGTTAGGTTTTTTGTAGTTTTTAAGTGGTTTTTGTTTTTTGTAATTGTGTAGTAGATATAAATTGTATTGTTAATGTGGTTCATGTAAATTGTGTGATTTTTATCAAAATAAATACTGGGTTACAACTTAACAGATATTATTGCAATAATTTTCAAACAAATTCTCACATTTCTGATTCAGACGTTTAGTCGCTAGCTGTATTGCGTGGTGCATTGGAGTTGTATTAATTTGGATCGTGTCTTAAACTAAAAATACTAGATCAAGAGCTCTGCTGACTGTACAAAATGCTCCAAGTTTAGCTCAGGCTACCAAGTACTAAAATACATAACTTTCCATCGTACATAAGCCGAATTCTGTTACTCGATGAGGTAGGGTTGCTTACCAGACTTGATCTACACGGCCAGTGAGCGCGACGCGCGGCGGGCCAAGAGCGCGACGCGCCTGCGACGCGACGTGACGTGTGCCGCTCTCACCGCGCCCCGATAACAAAACGCGCGTGTCTGACGTATCTCATTAGGCTGTCTCATTTTGGATACGAAACATTTCAAATCGTGTATGTCTTACGCTTGTTTATATGAGTACCAGTTTACTGAGATATTTTTTGTTTCGTGGCCAGAGGTATGCTGCTTAAATAGTAATTGGTTCAGTTAGATTTATTTTGTTTAAACTATAGTAAGTAATTAGGTACTTACCAAATTCGACATTTCTAGATCCTTATAAAATACAAAAATATCTCTCTATAAGCACCTTAACTCAAAGTTTCCGGCCGTTTGCCAACTTTTTCAGCTTCAAATATCTCATGACACAGGAAATTAAACTGTCTAGGAAATCAAACATCCGAACGTCATACCTTTGCTTTTATTTTTTCGATTAAACCAGGATCAAACCAAGTCGTAGACGGTTTTTCTATGGACCGTATTCTAACTTTAAAACACATATAGAAACGATTCATCTTCAATACAATTTCGATGCATTAACAACGTAACACAGCTACGCGCCTACACGTCAGAATTAGAAATAACAGTATTTGCTTGAAAATTATTCCAATGCAACTCCAATGCAAGTTCAATATTGGTTGATTATTTATTGTGTGTTGGCGTTATGTTTGAGATGGATTGTATTATAATATAATGTATTGTTTAAGTATTTTAAAAATACGACACTATACAATACACACAATACAATATTCTTTATTGACCCAAAAATAAAAATTGTACAGTAACAAAAAGTCACTATGTCGCATCGAAAGTCATAAGTATGATGTATGTAAACCGGAGCTGAACAGAAAACTTATTTCGGTTCGCGAGGTAAATTAAAATACAGTAATTGACAGCTGACGCATTTCCCGCACCATTCCTTGCGTTCCATTTTTCAGAGGCGTTTCAAAATTTAATAATCAATTCAATTTTTAAAATAAATGGCATTCTGTCCACAATATTGGGACAATTTTGTCAATGTCGAAGTAGAGACGACAAGTGTACGGTTAATTAGTTAAAATTTCGCTCCAAGAGCTGGACGTTGTACGGTGAGGTTAGGCTTTTTATAAGGAGATAGCTACTCCCTACAAAAAGCACGTGGACTAACGGATATCTAACTCAAACAGGGGTTACACTTGTTTTGAGATTAATTCTTCATTAGTTGCACACTAGTTCTTAGAATAAGCTATATATTACACACTGAATCACGAAAATGAACAAAAAATAAGAAGTTAATCACAAAACCAAACCACCTTGCTCGACAAGATGGCCGCAAGTCCTAAATTTAATATCATGGCTCTAGACTGTTTGAGATTATATTTTGTCTGTTTCTAACAAACACAACTGTCAAAGTGACAGATAAGGACAAATGATGTTTTAGTTAAATGAGTTTTGAAACACGTTTATGAATAAGCGGGTATGTCTATATCTTCCATCTTTGACAATACGATAAGACGCTTAGGTACTTTTTCCTTAACTTTATACATGTATGCTCACCTAAGGAGGGTAATCTCATAACTATGTAATTGTTAAATAATTGTAGTCTCATTTCTGCTTGCGCCTGCGTTTAAATTCCGTCTTGTACAAACCTGCCATTAATTTCGTGTTCCCAGCTTACATAATGCTTAGCAAAATTCTCCGCCATTTGCTAACAAAGAACGCACGCACAATGCTTGCGTCTCCTAATGAAATTAAACCTGTAATTGTATAGGGGCTCGAAGGCGTCTCGGGGCTGAGGGTGCTGCGCCAGTCTCCCTATACATAACCGGAACACCTTTTTTGCGTAAATTCAATAATTGACATGCATCGTTGAAAGCGCCCTAACAAGGTAGATCTCTTCTAAATCTTAGAAAAGGACGAATCTTGGAGATTCTAGTAACAAATATAATATGAAGGATGAGTTTTCTTATTTTTACAATGGATGACATAAAAGAAGCAGTTTACAACCCTAGTTTTTGTGCAGGCATTTATAATAATAGATATATCAATAATAGCTCCCTAGCTATCCCTATACACGCACAGTGTGTCCGCCGGATTTGTCCGGCGGATATGCCCAGCGGACAGATCCCTCCGTGTATGGCACGAATTGGACACGGATTTGTCTGCGGACATATCTAAATAGCGCCATACACGGACGGATCTGTGCGCCAGGCATAATTATCCGTCGGACAAATCCGGCGGACACATCTGTGCGTGTATCCCTAGCTATTATCGATAAAAAAAAAGGTGATGCTGCAAATCATACCCACATTATTAATGCACTTTAAGGATTATCGTTAGATATTTAGGTACCAAATGAACAAAAAAGTAATGCGGAAATTTATCCAATGAGGTCTAGCTTCTTGTCTGGGTTGGAGCGTAGAATTATAGTGTAATAATAATTCGGTAATTTGTAGTAATTCGGGTCTGACAATAGTTGACAGTGGCCTAGGCTTCATTAGGATGTAGGTACCATGCACCTGACCGGGAAATGCTTAAGTTGTCCGGATTTTTAATACACCTTCCTTCATTTCAGGTAAACGAATCGCGAGTGGAACCGCATGTAATTAAGACGACAAATTGGACGATTAATCTTTAAATGAGCACCGACGCGCCAACTCACAAACATGGCCTCCTTCAAAGGTAAGCGTATTTCATTAATTATGAGTATTCTGAATTGAACAAATTTGTCATTATTCGTCTTTATCTAAAAGCAACAAACTCCCACATTGTTTTGTTAGTTATGTGGTTTCTTGCGTCTCCAACAACAAGCAGCAACTGCACGTTCTGCTGCATTTTAAGTATAATCAACTATGAACATAAAGACACACGGTTTAATTTTGAAGTGTCTATCGAAAAAACTTATAGTCGTCAATGATATTTACTCTTACGAAATGTGCATAAAAAAGATTTCCAAAGTTATTTCATAACCTAGCAATAATTCCGTCATATTTATCTATTTTGATAATCATTAGGTACATCTTTGTCACTTTCATTGTTAGAAAATTAAAGTTTGTCTCTTTCTCATGTTGGTGACGGCAGCTCATTGGCACGTCTGCATCTCTCGCTTGCCGGTGCACGACTACTGACAATTGTTTGAAATCACTCATTTTAAGGGCTCCACTTTTGGAGCGTGCATAACCCATCTGTAATTATTATATAAGTACTAGCTGTACCCGCGCGGCTTCGCTCGCGTGTGTTGCAGTTGATTCTGTTACTTTTCGTTATCCTCAACAGTCCATTGCTGAACGCTTTCTACTTGTAAAATTTTATAAAGTCAGTTTAGCAGTTTAGCTAAAACCGACTTCTTCCATATAACTTGGACATCCCAAAAGATCGACGGAAAGCGTCTAAGATTGGACTGTGTCAGCCATGGTCAAGATAAGCATGTGAGTGGGAAGATCTGGCGAGCTAAAAAGTCTTTTTCTCCCATCTTGAATGTTTAACCTAACAGTTCTTGGTATACTTAGCAATAGTACGGTGGATTTTTTCTTTGTGCAGGGGGCTCCGCCCCCCGAGCCCCCCTTGTTTGCCGCCTGTTCCGTGGTAAACCCTATCAAAACTCTTTTTCTCCCATCTTGAATGTTTAACCTAACAATTCTTGCTATACTTAGCAATAGTACGGTGAATTTTTTCTTTATGCGGGGGGCTCCGCCCCCCGAGCCCCCTTGTTTACCGCCTATTCCGTGGTAAGCCCTATCAAAACTCTTTTTCTCCCATCTTAAATGATTAACCTAACAATTTTTGGTATCATTAGCAATAGCAATACTACGGCGTTTTTTTATGCGGGGGGCGGAGCCCCCATCTTAAATGATTAACCTAACAATTTTTGGTATCATTAGCAATACTACGGCGTTTTTTTATGCGGGGGGCTCCGCCCCCCAAGCCCCCCTTTAATTGCGGCCCGTCACGTGATACACCCTGTCAAAACCCTTTTTCTTCCATCTTGAATGTTTAACCTAACAATTCTTGCTATACTTAGCAATAGTACGGTGAATTTTGTCTTTATGCGGGGGGCTCCGCCCCCCGAGCCCCCCTTTAATTGCGGCCCGTCACGTGATACACCCTGTCAAAACCCTTTTTCTTCCATCTTGAATGTTTAACCTAACAATTCTTGCTATACTTAGCAATAGTACGGTGAATTTTGTCTTTATGCGGGGGGCTCCGCCCCCCGAGCCCCTCTTGTTTGCCGCCTGTCCCGTGTGTAGTGATCCCTAACCTAAACTACCTAAATACTTAAACTAGTTTTATGCCAGTTACTCGTACCTGATGTCCTTGTATATTTTCCTTGTATATTTGGCTCGTGTCTTCTAGTGATTAGGAACGCTGTATTCGTGGTAACCTGTCCTTACATAGTGTAGCTTGTCCATGTCCCTCTGTCCTCCATCATACCGCTTATCATCCATCTGTTTTTTAAAGATTCTATGACCATACGGTCATTAAGTATCCCTAAACCTATATGGGAGTATTTTCATGAAGATCGTCATTGTACAATGTCCGTTAGTCCGAGTAAATATAGAAATGGCCACCGAACTGTACTGATGTAAGGTAGTCCGAGTAAGTATAAAAATAGAACAATAGGACCTTAAGATAGGAATGGTACAGTCAGTATGTCTAGTTATCTCCACTCACAGTTCCTCAAACTATTTATGCGTCATAATCCCTAGGATTGGTCTCTGTACATTGGGAGAATAACTAATACCTTGTAGCTGTCGTACGACGTGATTACCGAATAAATATACAAGAGTCACCCCTATTGTAGAATATGTGTCAGACTGTACCTAGAAAACATATGACCATTTTCCTTATCTTGTACCTATACCTACATCTAAAGTATCTCCTACCTTACCGTAGTATCCTCACTTTACTTCATCACTATTGGCCTTATAGGTATACTACCGCTGACTATCCACCGTGTCTCACTTAGTTATCAATAAAGTTAGGAATATCGGTTTTGTAGTAACTCCACTTCGCTGTCTTACCTAGCTAGAAATATAGCCTAAATATTGGAACCGCAGGTCGTTCGCTCTCGTCACTCAAAGGTCAGTAAGGAATGGAGGGTCCTTAATATTGTATACACGCAAATACACAATATTTTCGTAAATCGGGACTTCATATAGTATTCAAACATTAGGATCTATAGAGAAGGTACGGTACTGAAAGAGTGGTAATATAGGAGTAGAAATAACTTAATAAAATAGGAAATATATATGAATAGGAATAATTAATAGAATAGGGAATATATAAGCGTAAGAATACTTAAATTGTTTGCGGCTGGAGTCCGTCATTGCAGCGGCTAGTTCCCACAGAACTTACATTTCGAGATATAATATATGATTTTACTATCTTGCTGCTCACAAACTGCGATTACTGTTATCCCAACTTAATTTTACTAGTATTTTCATCTCAATCCTTTCGTATTTATGTTTGACAGTTTTTTCATGAGAACTCTAATGACAGTAAATTTGAATTCGAAATTCGGAGAGTATTCATTCTTCGAAAGCATAGACAACAGTAGACTTCTAAAGGCACATATACACTACGTAATAAGCAGTGAGTGGTAGTTAAATATATAAAGGAAACCTATATTATAATTTAACAATTACTAACACCTATATTGAACGGGTAAGGAAGGCGACCCGTTACACACTACCCCCAAATTTTGCGAACATAGAGACATCTGTGTCATGGAAAGCAAAATTTTAACAATTAAAAAAGAAACAGTAATAATACTACAAAAAAAAAGGAATGTATGTGTATACATCAGACACACGTTGTATACTACCCCCCAAGTTTGCAAATGAGGACGCACCTAAGTCATGAAGGTTAATTTGAAAATAATAAACATGAATCATTAATAAAACATATTTGAAGGAAAAGTTATGCGAATTCACCAGACACCCGTTGTATACTAATAAATTTCAAAATACTATGAAGAAAAAAAGTTATATTAATTCATCAATCACACGGTGTATACTACCCCCAGTGTTTGCTAACATCTTAGAGCTTTAAACCAAGCGGAGCCGGCATTGACAGACGTTCCCCTCTGCCGAAAATGTATGACCAGTGATCATACTCATTGTATGGACTGACGTTTATTTGACGTGGCTATTTTGACGTTTCGCATACATTTGACGCTCCCCTCCTCCGCAAAAACGGCTGACTTTTTCCGATAGAAATGAAAGTGCGTGTCGCATCCAGTTGGTTTAATAATCAAAGGCTAACATGGACGCAATTAAGTAATGGAAGTAAATACTAAACTATATGAAACATAACCATAGATTGAGAAAAGGAAAAAAAAGAGAGAAAGACTTATGCTACTACCACACTACCCCCAAATTTTTCGAACATAGACACATATGACAAGGTGTCATGGAAGTAAAAATTTTAAACATAAATAGATTGGTAGCATAAGATATTGTAAGGACAATTATTTTTAACAAGATACCTAAATAAGTTCATTGAGATCTTTCCATTTAGCGTAGACTTTTTTTTTATATCCTCTTATGTAGTGTGTACTTTAAACCAAACCAAGAGTGATAACGTATATGGTCAAGGTTCCAAGTTCCCATATGTATGGCATGGGCAATCTACAAGCACTCCACAGATGACCTCACTCCCACAAAGGAACTCTGGGTTGTGAATCCATGAATCAACTCTAGCCGTAATGCAAGGACAATTCCGACCACATCCTGCTTTGCTTTATTGGATGGGGAAAGGAAGATAATCAATGCATCCCTTGAAAAGTGAAGCTTCTCCTAAGTGGGTACCCTGCCGTTGATTACCCAAAGTACCAACACTAAAACCTAGACTTCACCAGAGTACGGACCACTCTCAGCCGGGACCTTGTTTCAACAATTACATGATGTTTACATGAGGCTATCTTAGCCATATCATCTAGTCTTGACTAGATGTCATAAACAATAGCTATTAGGCTTTTATCTTAGTTTTAGCCTTTATAAGTTTTATTTAGCTTATATTGAGGGTTGGTCTATTAGTGACCATCCCATAATTTTAGTTATTATTCATATTTGTGTTATTATTTAAAACAATTTATATATTTTCTCCTACTTTAATTGACATCTCGTAATTGTTGGGTGTGTCAAATAAATCAGGGGGTGTGTTTCCCAGGGTAGAGTAGGATCCACTTGGATAACAGTTAGGGAAACCTGCAAACTGTCAGCTTGAAATGACACTAACTAATAGCAATATCCAAAATGTTCGTTGTACTGTACATGTAATGGCGAGATGACAATGAACTAATGTTTATATCTTAAGTCCAATTCCATTGTTAGGAGCTCTACATACTGTTAGATCTCAGTCGTAGTCAGTGATGGAATTGTGATGTTCTCTTATAGTCTTAATGCATGCATCACACAATCAATCTACAGTCCCTCATACATTCTTCCAAAACAATGGAACAACACGTCTCGATATAAACTTTGTAAAATAGACCCTAACGAAACTCAAGTATATTAACCTTTTTTTTTATTGAGTTTAAATAATTTGTGCAGAAACCAGAGTTTAATCCCAATAACGTATTATTATTCAATTAAAATTAATTTAATTTCGAAGGAATTTGATTAAGTTTTATTTTATTTCTGAAGACTTTTCCTACTGACGGTACTTACATACATAATAATTTAATCTAAAATATATTTTTAATTTATCAAAATTATCCTTTATAGCATAAAATGCCTGTGTAGGTTTTGTATAATTATTCCTAGCATGAAGGTTATTGAAACTATTTTATAAGGCTGGAAAGTTAATGTTCCTATGGCATAAGTCAATCCGACAACAGTTTGTCAATAAAATGAAAATAATATTAGACATGTTTATATATTATGTTTATCTCGCGTGCGTCGTAATATTATAAGATTATAACAATAACCTAAACATTTAAATTACCGATGATAATAAACATATTATACGAGTAAATAGATAATATATACTTACCACATACACCTTTTGTATGGATGCGGTAAGTAAAGAATCCCTTTTTAGTAATTCCTATTAGGTACATACATATATATACAGACACCTTTTTGTATGAATGTGGTAAGAATAAGAAGCTTTCTTATTCCCATAGTATGCACAGACACCTTTTTGTATGAATGTGACAAGTATAAGAACCCTTCTGATTCCTAGAGTGTGCAGAGACACCTTTTTGTATGAATGTGATGAATATAAGAATTCTTTTGTAGTAATTCTTAAAATGTTCACATACACCTTTTTGTATGAATGTGACAAGAATCATTATTTATTATTTATGATTCTTAGATGTAATAAAATATATGTAATATCTAGCCTAATTTAAATTGGTATCATAGAAATACGACCAGTTTAAAGCGACTTGATAACATAAAATATAAGTCATTTTTATTTAGCAAGGTGGTCTATTTTGGTTAGGTAAATTAATAGCAGTTTAGTCAATATATTAATAAGTTGTTTTTACAGGTCGAAGAAGAAAATGTTTTGCAAGCGGCCTATCAGAAATATCAGAATACCTAGACCTAGAAAATCATTGGATATAACCTCCCAAGTTACTGACGACGTCAAGATACACTTGAAGTAAAACAGCTGTAAAATGTTTCTGCGTACGAGCTACCTATTAAATTACACAATAAAATTAATTTATTTCGCTTGATTTAGTAGTTAAATATTAGAGATATGTAGTCAAAGATTTGAATATGACCTATGTATCACCAATTGAAGCGATCCTATCCTAACCTAGGGTGCGTTGGCGGTTGATGCATACAGTCTTTACAACCTTTTATGAAAGGGTTGTATTTAATTTTTTTTTATTTAATTAAGTATATGCCCTAGCTATAGGTTTTATACAAATAGTTAGGATGGTTAGCTAATGTGTGATACTCTTGTATCTACACTGACTGTACTACATTAGGATGGAGCCTGCCAACTAAAAATCAACTATCTGCCTAGCTAACCTAGTCGAAAGCTACCATCACGTCACAACCTACAGATTCTAAGGGAAGACGTGATCAGAAACCCTTAGGAGTGTCCTAAATCAACTTTTTTTAAATATATTTTAATTTATTTGAACTAATTAAAGCTAGAAGTATCTCTCTACATATTAAGACTTCGATGACAAAGGCCAGACAAATGATCAATAGGTAAGTAATCTACTAACTGAATTTTCTTATCAAGTACATAGTCTTTAATGAGTACATGAGTCACAAGCTTGCTTTGCCTACTTGATCCTCCAACCATTGCATCTGCTTGGGTTGTTGCACCATCAAAACCATTCCCGAACAAAGAATTGACAGTTTTAGTGCAATCAAGAAACATAAATCTATTATCAAGGCCTTCCTCATCTCATATCTTTTGATGAAGTTAAGAATATCTAAAGATTATGTAGATTAAGGCTTGATGTAAAATCATATAGCAAGTATTCGGTGAAGTATTCCAGTTCAAGCTATAGACTAGTACATGAGAATCAAGCGTACTCTGCTTATTTATTTTATTTATTATTTATTTATTTAAATACTTATTCATAAAAACCGATCAGGCGCTTGCATAACTATGGCAGTAGTAGCTTTACAGAACTACTTACTAATACTATGTAATAATTCCAGTCCGGTCATTCTACTCTCAATATTATCTGGTAAATATAAATCTACAAAAGCTTTCTGTGGTTAATAAATACTATTTTTTTATCATATCTTGTAGGTTTTAAAGTTTTTAAGGACAGAAGAGACACAAGAACAAGCTTTTCACTATGCCATCCATTTCAACAGCAACAAACTGTGGCAAAAGGCCACTTTTTTGATTCTCAAGGAAAATACAAGGAACTGGCGATAAAACATTCTAAATAGGTACGCTAAACATCGAACACATCCTGGTCGCGGCCACAAACTGTAGTGATCCCTAACCTAAACTACCTAAATACTTAAACTAGTTTTATGCCAGTTACTCGTACCTGATGTCCTTGTATATTTTCCTTGTATATTTGGCTCGTGTCTTCTAGTGATTAGGAACGCTGTATTCGTGGTAACCTGTCCTTACATAGTGTAGCTTGTCCATGTCCCTCTGTCCTCCATCATACCGCTTATCATCCATCTGTTTTTTAAAGATTCTATGACCATACGGTCATTAAGTATCCCTAAACCTATATGGGAGTATTTTCATGAAGATCGTCATTGTACAATGTCCGTTAGTCCGAGTAAATATAGAAATGGCCACCGAACTGTACTGATGTAAGGTAGTCCGAGTAAGTATAAAAATAGAACAATAGGACCTTAAGATAGGAATGGTACAGTCAGTATGTCTAGTTATCTCCACTCACAGTTCCTCAAACTATTTATGCGTCATAATCCCTAGGATTGGTCTCTGTACATTGGGAGAATAACTAATACCTTGTAGCTGTCGTACGACGTGATTACCGAATAAATATACAAGAGTCACCCCTATTGTAGAATATGTGTCAGACTGTACCTAGAAAACATATGACCATTTTCCTTATCTTGTACCTATACCTACATCTAAAGTATCTCCTACCTTACCGTAGTATCCTCACTTTACTTCATCACTATTGGCCTTATAGGTATACTACCGCTGACTATCCACCGTGTCTCACTTAGTTATCAATAAAGTTAGGAATATCGGTTTTGTAGTAACTCCACTTCGCTGTCTTACCTAGCTAGAAATATAGCCTAAATATTGGAACCGCAGGTCGTTCGCTCTCGTCACTCAAAGGTCAGTAAGGAATGGAGGGTCCTTAATATTGTATACACGCAAATACACAATATTTTCGTAAATCGGGACTTCATATAGTATTCAAACATTAGGATCTATAGAGAAGGTACGGTACTGAAAGAGTGGTAATATAGGAGTAGAAATAACTTAATAAAATAGGAAATATATATGAATAGGAATAATTAATAGAATAGGGAATATATAAGCGTAAGAATACTTAAATTGTTTGCGGCTGGAGTCCGTCATTGCAGCGGCTAGTTCCCACAGAACTTACATTTCGAGATATAATATATGATTTTACTATCTTGCTGCTCACAAACTGCGATTACTGTTATCCCAACTTAATTTTACTAGTATTTTCATCTCAATCCTTTCGTATTTATGTTTGACAGTTTTTTCATGAGAACTCTAATGACAGTAAATTTGAATTCGAAATTCGGAGAGTATTCATTCTTCGAAAGCATAGACAACAGTAGACTTCTAAAGGCACATATACACTACGTAATAAGCAGTGAGTGGTAGTTAAATATATAAAGGAAACCTATATTATAATTTAACAATTACTAACACCTATATTGAACGGGTAAGGAAGGCGACCCGTTACACGTGGTAAGCCCTATCAAAACTCTTTTTCTCCCATCTTAAATGATTGACCTAACAATTTTTGGTAATATTAGCAATCTACGGTGTTTTTTCTTTATGCGGGGGGCTCCGCCCCCCGAGCCCCCCTTGTTTGCCGCCTGTTCCGTGGTAAGCCCTATCAAAACTCTTTTTCTCCCATCTTGAATGTTTAACCTAACAATTTTTGGTATAATTAGCAATAGTCCGGTGTGTTTTTTTCCTTTTTCGCGGGGTGCTCCCCGACCCCCTCCCCCTTTTATCAACCACCTCGTGGAAAATTCTCCCATCTTGAACATTCAAACATTTTTGGTAACAATAGCAATAGTAGTGTGTTTTTCTTTATGCGAGTCCTCTTTAACTTCTCTTCTTTAACTTCTTATCTTAAATGATTAACCTAACAATTTTTGGTAATATTAGCAATCTACGGTGTTTTTACTTTATGCGGGGGGCTCCGCCCCCCGAGCCCCCCTTTCTTTACGACCCGTCACGTGCTAAACCCTATCAATTTTCTCCCATCTTGAATGTTTAACCTAACAATTTTTGGTATACTTAGCAATAGTGCGGGGTGTTTTTTCTTTATGCGGGGGGCTCTACCCCCCGAGCCCTCCTTGTTTGCCGCCTATCCCGTGGTAAGCCCTATCAAAACTCTTTTTCTCCCATCTTAAATGATTAACCTAACAATTTTTGGTATAATTAGCAATACTACGGTGTTTTTTCTTTATGCCCGAGCCCCCCTTTAATTGCGGCCCGTCACGTCATACACCCTGTCAAAACTCTTTTTCTCCCATCTTGATTGTTTAACCTAACAGTTCTTGGTATATTTAGCAATACTACGGTGAATTTTTTCTTTATGCGGGGGGCTCCGCCCCCCGAGCCCCCCTTTCGTTGCCGCCCGTCACGTGCTAAACCCTGTCAAAACTCTTTTTCTCCCATCTTGAATGTTTAACCTAACAATTCTTGCTATACTTAGCAATAGTACGGAGTATTTTTTCTTTATGCGGGGGGCTCCGCCCCCTGAGCCCCCTTTCTTTGCCGCCTGTCACGTGCTAAACCCTATCAAAACTCTTTTTCTCCCATTTTTAATGTTTAACCTAACAATTCTTGGTATAATTAGCAATAGTACGGTGTGTTTTTTTTATGCGGGGGGCTCCGCCCCCCGAGCCCCCCTTTGTTTGCGGCCCGGCACGTGATATACCCTGTCAAAACTCTTTTTCTCCCATCTTGAATGTTTAACCTAACAATTTTTGGTATAATTAGCAATAGTCCGGTGTGTTTTTTTCCTTTTTCGAGGGGTGCTCCCCGACCCCCTCCCCCTTTTATCAACCACCTCGTGGAAAATTCTCCCATCTTGAACATTCAAACATTTTTGGTAACAATAGCAATAGTAGCGTGTTTTTCTTTATGCGAGTCCCCTTTAACTATCTATTACGTAAATTCTATCAAAACTGATTTTTCTTCCGTCTTTAACATTCAACTTAACAGTTTGTTGAATTTTGTAATTCTAATTTATTTTTTCCGCTTGCATAGTCTTATATTGGCCCTATGGTTGACGACTGGTAGAGAATACAATTTGGTATTATACTTACTCGCCATTTCGTGCAATATCATCAGTGTTTTCAACAGCTCTGTTGATGAGATAGGCGTTGCTAAGCAACCGCGTGCTAGCGCGCCAGGCCTATGCAAAAAGAAGGAAGAAAGAGGTAGCATAGATAGTACCTACCTACTATAGCCATCTAGGGAAATCTCTGCGAACTCGTGTTGCATTTAGTATGCACCTAAACTACATATGTAGTGGTCAGATTTTGCGTAGGGAGGACTCGGTTAGTGACAAAGTCCTGCGAGAGATAGCGTTACCTAATCGTATAGCCAAAGACATATCTAGATACCCCTTTTGATGGTACGTATTTTTTACTTTTTCACTATATTTAACCAGTATATTATTATTTAACCCATTTATTTATTTATATATGAATGAATATAAACTAACCGAAAGTAGTTAAACAAATATCAATTTGCTGCTTGAGCTTAACACTCATATTCATTTCCCATACAAAGTTTAAACCCCCCTTAAACCCCCTTAAATCCAAAATTTTCGTATTTTTTATAGCCTATGTCCTGACCAGAGGTCTGTTGAACCTGCTAGTGAAATTTTTATCGAAATCGGTTCAGGCGTTTTGACGCCAACTCTCCCCATCCAAACAGACAAACAGACAAACAGACAAACAGACACACAGACAAACAGACAAAAATTCTAAAAATCGTCGAAACGTGTTCTGTTATCGATTCTAAGAGCTACTAACTCATTTTTTTACTAATATCTCCAATGTACAGATTTTTTACCCTCTTCACCTTTATTATATGTATAGATATAGATAATAGATAGTCGTACGGTCGCGTCGCTGCGTGTAAAGTCAGAAATCGAATGATACTTAACGCCTATACAAATACAAGTAGGTATATAAGATATAATATACAAACACTTTATTCAGGTTTACGCCTCAGGAATCCTTGTTGGATACCCTCTTATGGACCCAGTCATGTATCCTCAACTAGTAAGGGACGACAAATATTATCAAGAAATCTTATAGCTTTTTACCAGTAAATAATACTTCGGTGCTTTTGAAGGTATTTTATCAATTAATTTCAGCCCTAATATAACGAACTCTGAATCAATTTAAGTCTAATCCCATCAAAGTAAATCGACTTTTATACGAAATTTAATTTATTACTTGAGAATCCTGCTTCGTTTGGCCCTCGACTGTTCAAGAAATTGTCAGCGGACTGCGGAATCTAAATTCGTTATCTCTTTCTCTATCGCTCTTGCATATTCGAAAGATAGTGATGCAAATAGACGAACGAACGAAGTGATTTGTGGTATAGGCCTTGCAGTTTTGTATTTGGTAACGTCGCAGCTATTTTGCTAAGCAACTACAACCAATAAGTACTTATACATTCCTAAATATGTAAAAAATAATCAATGACCAAATAAAAGCTATGTTCTATTCTAAGCTATATTCATGTTCAAATATTTAAATAGGTAGGTACGTCATTTGTACTTTTTTGTTTAAAATTGTGCAAAAAAATTTAAATAAATAAAGTTAGAGTTCTAAAAACGGATATTTATTTAAGATGACTGTGCAAGAGTTAATAGACACTTTACAGATCAAAATAGTGATTTCATTCGGATTTGATATCGAAATAATGACCTTTTATTGTAAATTGGACAAACAATTTTAAGAAAATAAGAACGTGTGTAGGTCATTTTGAACACCTCATCCGCTTAGCTACTGCTGCTGAATGTGCCTAATATCGTTTTGCCGTTAAACAATCTTTTTTTGATATCTATATCTACATTAATACACGCAAATCGAATGCAATATAGCCATACAATATATATATTTTCTAAAATTGTTTTTTTAAATTTTATGTCCAACGTAAAAGCTTCACGGTATCGTAAACATAGTACCAAAAGCTTTAAAATGCTGTTACATAGCCATTCAAACTTGAAACTCGCATCGCATATAATAGTACATTGTGCAACATGGGGGGTAAGAGGAATATTACTAACGAGAGTCTAGTTAAATCGCGACGGCTTGCCGGAGCGATTTAAAGACTCGAGTTTGTAATATTCTTACGCCCCGAGTTACACACAATGTTTTTCATCACACTTGCGAGGAAAAAACTAAAATTTAAGCGAAATAATTCTTAAATACGGTGACGTTTCAAATAGGTATTCGATCGCCATTTTGCTTGCGCCGTTGCTTAGCAACGCGGTACAAACATTCCGTGCGTTTTTTATTACGACATAGTTTTCGAACTAGATTTTGCAAAATTATTATAACAATATTTACCAAAATTAATGATAAATACTTTTAAATATTAAAAATAATGAAGAAATATACCGTATTAGTTTTATATACTTTAAAATTTGCTTGTAGTCAAGTTTGGGTGACATAACAAAAAACCCTGGCTGAATATAAATGTCCTGAGTCTGAAGTAATGTACGAGTGGGTCAACATTTTTAAAACTAAACCTATAACTCCACACTGTGGAGTTATAAGAATTCCTAACTCCCGCGGGATCAAAGTAGGCCTTTGTCCTTCAGTACACCCGCATGAAATAACACCATTTACGAGCAGGTGTGATGAAAAGTTAATTATGCGACTTGACGGTTTCTCGTCGTATACATCAATTGATTTAGTGCTTTATCGAGTTAGCTACACGGTTGGTTTCTGCAGCACGTCAGCCGCGTGCAGTCGAGTGACGGCGCTTGTCATGTTTTCCAGTAGGATGCACGCGATACAGGCACGGCAGTGTGTGCACAGATAATACAAAGACGTGAGAATAACTGATCTTTGGAATTTGAAGCTTGGATTATGGATGGTGTAAGGAGTATAAGTATCTCTTAAAGTAGAACGGTCGAAAAAGTGTCCAGCTACGGGTATATAACATGCGGAGGGATGAAAGTCATGTTACGAGAAAGGTATTAAGAATGAGTGTGGAGGGATGTAGAAAAAGAGGCAAACCTACGAAAAGGTGGATATGTGTGAGAGATGATGTGAAAGGAAAGGAGGTGAGTGATGAGATGACGGGTGAGAGAGACGTGTGGAAAAAAATGCCATGCTGCGCCGACCCCAAATAAATGGGACAAGGGCAAGCGAATGATGTTGATGATGGTCGAAAAACTGTCCAGCTGTATACAGTAAATAATAGTTTCAAATCTCTCCGAGCGGCGCTAGCAGCTTCGCAGTTATTGACGGAGTGAAGTGCGCTGCATATGCGCTAACAAATACTCTATCTATATCTATTGTGGCGCCACCAATTTAACGCCCTTTTTGACGGACACTTTTGTAACATAGAGATTGTCATCCTTACCTTCTACCATCTACAGTTTGGATCTTAGATAAAGTTTTTCTAGACGTTTTTTGTACTACATTGGTAGCAAAGAAACATACAGCAAATGGTAGGTGGCTGCGGTATCCTTTGGACGCTTGGAATTTCATATTACCCACGTGTAATAAACTTGTTGTAAGGAAATGGCTCTCTTGTGGAACAGGTACTACTATCAGAGACTATAGTAGCGTACTAGTGATTACACTACTAGTTACTAGGTGGAGTAGCAGTGCAGGTGCCATTTCCTCTTACATTTTCGGTATCATTACGCGGCTTTCGGACAGAGGGCGCAATTGACTTGAGCTTCAAAATGTTCTTAGGCTGTGGCCGTCTAGTTATGTATACTCAATTTATTAACTGGCTGCACGCGGGGCAGTACAACGTGGGAGCAGGCCGCCGAATGTATTTTGTCTCTGTGGCACCTAATAACAGCACTTAACACTTTGCTAGATCGTATTCTCTCTACGACAAGGTTTAAAATTAAAATACTAAAATGTTAAAAATATTTTAAACGTTACTCACGTAATTTAGCTCGATTTTAGCCCGACATTTTTCGATAAATGTAGTCGATGATCGTTATCACGAGTGCCCGCGGCTAAAACGCCTTGATTACGTGTGTTGTGTTATAAATATTCTTATATACTTATGCCAGAATCTCATGAGAGTTTTATAGTAAAAAAATATATAACATAATTCATACAATTTTATGTTACTAACTAACAAGATAAAGGTATAACATTACCTATTAAAATGAATTAGAGCATCCAGTTAGATTTTTGCCTGGTCTGTTTTTCTATTATTTATATTGTATGTAGGTATCTACTAGGTACATAATATATGGACAAACAAGAAAAAAAGGAAAAAAGAATATTTAAATCGAAAAAAAACACATTTTTTTGTATTATTTCTGCATCGGGTCAGATTTGAATAAGATAGCCTTAAATTACTTATATTAATCATTGAGATTTTTAGATTAAGCTGCTCATAATTTTGTACAGGTTCATTTTTTACATATTTTCTTTTACAATATTTACATAAATACAGTCTGCCGCTATTAAATAAATGTAACTATTGAATCGCATTGAAAATAGTAACAACTCTGAAAAAAGACATTGGTAGAGAGATGAAAAACGGCTGCCTAAAAGCATCGCAGACAAATACTTTTCAACCCATTTATTTTCCCAACCTGTAAAAGCGATGGCGACGAGGCCTCCTAGCCTAGCCTACAGCATTAACCAATGCTTTTACTTTTTAAAAATAAATGAAGCTTTTACATGTTTCTTATAGTTATGTAGGTACACTGAAAAAATGAAACAGTTAGAAACAAATAAGTTTTTGCTATTTACAACCGAGTGACTCGCTTCGCATGGAGCCTGGAAAGTTCGTTGCTAAAATCAAAGAAGTCAACTAGGCTAACGTATGTATTTAAAACTATATCATTAAATTTGTTAAAAATAAATAAAGGAATCAGGTAAGGGTTACATTTACTAGGACACTTATTTGAATTCAAACTAGTGCTTGGTTATAATAACCAAGAATGTTTAGCAATAATTGCTTGTTTGTCATTAACAAAATTTTATTCCGCGTTTTAAATATGTCTCAGTTGTATGCAACTAAAAATATCTTAACCGAGCCAAATTGGTACAGTCAAGTGTAAAATTATGGTTACAGTGAATCATTTTTTTTGTGTACATTTTTCCCATGTGACCATAGTGTGGCTCGTGACTCCAAAGAAAACCGTTGAAACCTAATCGAAAGTTTTAAAAAACCAACTCTCAAATGTTGGATAGCTGTATTGCCTATAAGCCGTTACTGAGACAAATATCATAACCAGGTGGGAGCAGGATTGGGGATGCTTGTGATATTAATTCATAGGTAGATATCGTTAGATTTTATTTATTTTATTTAGTGTAACAAAGAAATTAAATGTTTTTTTTACGAAAAAAGTTTTACAAATATTGTTAAATCTATGCGCCACTATTGAAAACATCAAGGGTTTAGGTAACAGCTGGAATGATCGCGAGGTTCGACCTTGAATGCCTCTCTTGAAAACTGGTTGTAATAATTACAATCTGATTATATTTGTATTTTTTAGGTTAATGGAAGACTGTGCCAGTCGCAATTTTGGATACTAAAACGGTATCAAAGAACAATAAACTAAACCCTTACAAATAAAATATTATATTTTATCGTCTTATTCCAAAATTCAGAACATATTACGACAATATTCCTAATAGTAAACATTTATGTGGATTTTTTTTTATTGTATTTCATATGTGTGTATATATTATATTTATGTATTATGGTTTATTATAAAAATAAATGATCTATAGGGTATATTTTTCGAAAAAAATGCCAATAATAATTAATTATAAAGTTAGTAAAAGTCTTCTAAGACCATTTTCGCGTACCAGCACAGGATCTAGTAG
This sequence comes from Pammene fasciana, assembly GCA_911728535.1. NCBI lineage: Eukaryota > Metazoa > Arthropoda > Insecta > Lepidoptera > Tortricidae > Pammene > Pammene fasciana. The sequence goes on along the minus strand of OU452276.1, from coordinate 17,726,769 downwards.
CTGCCCTACAAACTGGTTACAACTTAGTTCCCCTCAATGTCTACCCCTGTATATACCTAATTATGTTATACAGGAGAAAACCATTACCTCTACATAAGACCTGACTATATATCCCTTCAGATCATGTCACATCCACGCTCCCAAGTACTTTGATTTCATCATGAAACTTGCACAAAAACACCTACATTTTACGCGTTTGCGTATCCCGTCGTCTCGTTCCTACTTTTCTCCTTAATACATCTGATATCGGTTTGGCCAGTGTGAAAACGCTCTTTGGTGTAGGTAATTAGATTTTAAACAAAGTGTAACGCACGCGTCGAGCCCAAGGCTCCAGATACCAAGTTTTAACTCCCACTTAATGAAACAAAGTTACCAACTTTGCTTAGATGTACGTGTTTGCATAAAGAACAATTGCGAGAAACAATAATTCTAATGGTGTGAACTGATTACGATATGCTCGGCACAATGTTTTCAGAATATTATTCTTTTGTTGCTCGATAATCAAATTGTTCTTGAAGTTTTACAAAGGGTTTGTTTCATCTTAGGCTGAGGCAGGCTCGAATCTATTTGATATTGTTGACTTTATTTTTCTACATGCAATCTTATCACCGTTAAGTTTTTTAATACATGAGTAAATAGGACAAATCCACTGTGTTACGGTACAATAATTTGGTAATTTACCCTGAAAGGCTTTCCATTATTTACAATCCAAAACCATGTAAGTACCTACTATGTAGGACGTAAACAATAAATTAACCGACTTCACTTAGACTCCAGCTTTCCAAAAGGAAATGCACGAAATACTGTAAAAAAATACTTACCTAAATCACTATATGTGTGCCTATAATAGTTGAAGAGTTCCCTTTATTTCTCCAGGATCCCATCATCAGATCCAGACTTGATGGTTACAATGGGACCAACTGTGAAGTATATTCTTTCAAACAAAGAATTTTTCAAATCCGTCCAGCCATCTTCGAATAATCGGGGAATATACATAAAAATAATGCAAGAAAAACAAAGATCCCGATGAATTGAGAACCTCCTCGTTCAAAATTTTGAAATCGGTTGAAAAGAAAGGTTTTACCTCCCCATTGTTTTCGTTATTGACTTACCTAATTGTATTGTTACACGCTAAATGAGCTGTTAAAGGGAAGTATTTCAATAAACTTTCTTTACAATACCAAAGGTAAAGAAATCTTGGCTTCGAAGTTTTTTTAGGAGGAAAAGTCTGTATAATTACTTTGAAGTATGTTTTTGATACTAAAAACACAAATGTAGGTTAATTAACAGAACTCTCGGTATTTGGTTAATTTCAAACAAAACGAGAATATTACGATATCACATAGCATTCACTGGCAGGGGGCGTGGCCTAGGAACAAACTTGTATGACGGTGGACGCACATGTGCGTTGGGGGCAGTGAATGTGTTAATGCCAACTGTATTTTTTTTAGATGAAAAAGGTATTTTAATAGAATTACCTCACTACCTAGATAGATTTTATACAGTGTGTGGCCTGTAACACGAGCAAAACATTAAAACGTAGATTCTACTCCTCAAACAATAAAACTTTTCTTCAACAACATTAAACAAAATAAATAAAATATGAAGTCTTTAGATTGTCTCTTTCCCATATAAACTAAATAGTAATTTCAATGTAAGTTAAAATCCATCTAATTGACATTGCTTGTCAGTCTTGTCACCATACAGACGTAATCAATTTCGCAATACATTGCGTATTAGAATAAACTTTAAAGTGTACTAAAAACAAAACTCGCAGGTATTTTTAAAAGTCGCTAAACAAACGTTGTCTTGCTTGAGGAGTAAAATCTACGATTTAATTTTTTGCTCGTGTTACAGGCCACACACGGTATGTATACCTACCTTAAAAAAATTGCCTACTGCAACTAGTAATAAGTCGGTTTGCATTGTTCTTAAAAGTTCTTATGATCAGTTCACTTTCGGTCTCCATCGCCAGAATAATTAATTAAGTTCAGTTCAATCAATCATGGCTGCATAACCGAAGTTGCATAAACGAAAATCGAATCAAATCGTCGTAAATTAATCGAAACATGTCGAGCAAAAATCGACAAAAATGATGTGAGTGACCAGTTATAAATATTTTTTATTATATTTGAGTCTCACGAGAGTTTTATAGTGAAATATTAGCATAGACGAGTTAGTCACATAACATATCGTCACTACTTTAAAAAAACTTGTATCTTGTTCTATCACTCAAAAGAAAAACGTGATAACTATGCTTGCGATGCATTTAGAGTTACTGCGTTTCAACTTTGAGAAGAAGTGTGAGATACGAGATTTTTTCAAAGTAGTGACGATTGAAAATATCTGCTTAATCGGCCACTTGAATTAAAAACTTTAGTCCATATCCAAAACACTATTATTTAAAAATTATACGTTTTATGGCAAATTAAATGTATACCTATAGTGATATTACTGTTATATTTACGACCCCATTTAATATACACGGTTCCCGTGAGGATTGAGAGAGATTTTAACTAGTCTACTTATAGACATCCTTATTGACAGATATGGAAATGCCAAGGAATTAATATATACATTGCGTAAAGCATTTCTCACGAATAAAAATGTACGAATTTATTTTTGTGGATAGTTTTACCTATTATAGTTCAATAACATTCGAAAAAGCAACAAAAATTTTTTTTTGCGAAATCGACCTAAATTCATATAAAATAACGCCATCAGGAATTCCTGGTTAAAATCTCTCGCAATGCTTACGGTCACTATCATAATAGTTTTACTCCGCATCAAATGACAAAATGAGGTATTTTTTTATTTAACCCCTTTAAGTGTTAAATTACTTTTGTATCTTGGACCTCTGTCACTCTAACCTGGCCATAATCCTGAAAGGTTTAATGTATGTACGTTTATCCCTTGTGTATTATGCATTCGGACTACATCAGGCCCGCTTTTATCGAAAGGGTTGAAAAGGTCAGCAGGGCAGGGTTTTAATATGTAAGTAAATTATTGTATTCAAACTATTTCAAAGCAGATTTTCATACATCACTGTACAAGCTTTACTGGACTGACGATTTTAAAAAGTACTACTAAATAACAAACACTGTACTATATTTGTGTATACTTTAAACTATTTTTATTTGTGTTGTTCTAAGTACTCGTAGACAACTACCTAGGTACTGAAATTCGTGAAATATACCGGTAGGTACAGGTAGTCAGTTTTTCTTAAGCAAGTACAATTATGATTATTTCAGTGTATTATTAGCAGAGTACACAACGAGTAGTCCAACTACGAAAACAACTGACGACGCGAACCGAAATAGACATGATTAGATATGATAAAATAAGGGGTGTGCCACTACGGTGCTACCATTGCACGAAACATGCTTGGTACACCCCTGCGTCCAGAGTTTGAATTGCGAACGTAAATTTTTATTTGTTCGTAGATGGGTTACTGGTCTTAAAGACCATCTTCCTTATACTGTGTTATTAGCCTATCAAAGCTTGATGGTTATTCTAAACTAGCCACATTTATATTGGCGTGTGTGACTATGAGGTCTATTTTAAAGAAAAAAGACGTATATTTAAAGAAATAAGTCCATCCTGGACTTTCCAAATGGGTCAGGTCAAGGGCAGCTACCCGATCTCGTAACGCTACGCAAAAACCTCCTTGTCTAACTTTTTAATTGACAAAGATTAACATTTAGAGATTATGGGTAAAATACTCAATCAGCGACAAACACGTTAGTAGGCATTGCCAATTTTTTTGTAAGCATTGGATTTCATTTTTATCCCTAGCTTCAAATGCAAAAAATATGCTCTTTCATACACCAATCAGTCCGATAATGCTTTTGAAGGATATATATTTCATATTGATACCCAGCAGTCAGGACATTCGGCTCTTAGTACAAAAATCTTGGAAAGACTTTGGTGTAAAAATAACTATAACAATTGAAACCGAAGTTACTTCCATTTTAGTGGTTTTTAGTGATTCAATATTGTGATGTCTCAGACGGAAAATATTACTACATATAATCCAATTTTTTTCTTTACTTGATGAAGGTAAAATAACAGTTGGAAAAATATCTTCGATTTAATAATTAGTATCAGCGTGGCCGCTTATCCTTTGGGCAAAATGTTTTGGTAGTATTAATAATCAGTAGGATTTATGATACGAAACAATGCGCAAGTTTCCGCGGGTTTTTGTTTCGACCCGCCATATTTAATAGAAATGGGTCTACTCATGTTATTAGATGAAATAAATATTTAGAAGCACCCGGGATATTGGAAATAGTTTGTCAGTTTGTTACCCTTCAAATTATTTTGTATTTGTAAAATAATTTGTGCTGAAAACTTCTTGCGTAGTATTTAACGGATTGTTTCGGTGAAGGTAAACATCGCGAGGAAATCTAATTTAAACCCAATTTTAGTAGGTAATAATTTTAAAATGAAAAAATGATAAATGAAAAATCGTTTATTGGTCACAATCATTGTGCTTAGAAATTGAGAAAGGGCTAGTAAGTATGGGAATACTTGTGTCAGGAGACCCCGCTCTTCCAGAAACAAGTCAAGGCTATAACCAACACTATACAGTACTTATTCAATACTAAGAAATCTAATATAAACTAAATAAATGTATAGCTCTAAGTAACGAATTTTACTTAACTAAAATTATAGTTACTAATTAAGTATACTCAAATTATTTTAAATAATACTTAACGAGTAGGCACTTTGAAGTTAGATAGGCTTTATAATATCTGGAATCTAGAAAGCATGAACATCATACACGTATCTCATTTGTGTTTAATATTTACTAAAGCATTATGTACCATATCTAACGTACTAATGATATCAATTAGGACGCATTGTGTGATTAGCGCCTTAATCCTGCTTATTCTGGTTCAAACGCGTGCCGACGAAACTACACGCGTTGTACTTACAGACTACGCTACGTCTGCGTAATGCGATATTACGTACACTTCAGGACACTCATGTAGTACTTAGTATTTTTAATTCAAGACAGTAATCTGACAGCTCCTTGCCATATATTGTAAATGGCTTTGTATGGCAAGAGCTGTCCGACTGTGTCGACCTTTGATTATTAAACCAACCGGATGCGAGACGCGCTCTCATTTCTATCGGAAAAAGTCTGCCGTTTTTTGCGAGGGAGGGGAACGTCAAATGTATGCGAAACGTCAACATAGCCACGTCAAATAAACGTCAGTCCATACAATGAATATGACCACTGGTCATACTCATTCGGCAGAGGGGAACGCCTGTCAATGGCTACTCCCCTTGGTTTAAAGCTCTAAGGTGTCGACCGTCCAGTAGCACCCACATTGGTGGATTATATTTCCTAATAAACGAAACAATTTCTGTATAATCTCTCGTGTAGTAGGAACTAATTCCACAAGTTATGGTCTTTGTCAGATAGTTTTATTTTTTGCTTCATTACCTAAACGGCAAATGGTGGCCACTTTTTTCTGTTTAGTTGATGAATTAATATAAAACTGTATCACATAGATCATAATAGTTTGTTATTAAATCAAATACAAACTTTGAAAACATTGAAAAAATAATCAACCCAGTGGGACTCGAACCCTACATCGATACGCCCCCCCCCCGGCAAGGCGTAGTAACAAACTATTGTTTGAGTGGAATGCACCACTTTAAAAACACGTAAAAATAATAACATAGATCATAAGTTGCGGAATTAGTAGGTCTACAACTAAACACGAGGGATTATATAGAACTTGATTCGTTTATTAGGAAAGACAATCCCATCCCACTAATGAAGGCGCAATTGGACGGTCGACGCAGTCTTAAGTGATAAAGCTGCAGTTGGTAACTGAGACTATTTTATCACATTTTTCTACTTCTGCATTCTAATTTGCCAATAATATGACTGAATTCAAATAGTATTTTGTGCAACAGTTACATAATAAGGGTTCTTAAGATTCGAGGGTCGAAGTTACAAAATGAGGCGAAGCCGAATTTTGTAAAAACAGACCCGAGATTTTAAAACCTAATTATGTACCGTTGCACACAATAGTTTTTCTGCGAGTGCTAGGCAAGCCGGTAAGGATTGAGTTCGAGGAATGACCTGCTGCCTCTATACAATTGTATTCAAACCTCCCGGTGGATTGTGCCGGCACCCGCCTCTTCTACAGCGGCGGGTGGCGGCGGCGCGGGGCCCGCCCCGGCAACAGTGCCATTATATCCCTAAAAATCTTCTTTTGAGTCATCTTATGACAACGTTTATAAAGTATATGTTTTGAATATACCTGTCAGTCATTTTATTGGCAAATTAGAATGCAGGAGTAGAAAAACGTATACTTTATAAACATTGTCATTAGATGGACATAATAAAGCATGTTCTTAGGGATTTTCATACAATATAATAACACTGTTGCCGGTGCCCGCCCTGCGCACCGCGGGGAGGGACAGGCACAAACCGACGGGAGATTGAAGTTAGTTAATTGTGTAGAGGCAGCAAATCATTCGTCGAACTCAATCCTTATCGGCTTGCCTATTTTAAGCACTCGTTGACAAACGATTGTATACAATTATACCTTACTTAGGCCACTGAGCAAGCTTCATAGCTTAAATACGGTATTCGACTGAAAAGCTTTACATTACGTCACTATTTAATAAAATACTAATGTTACATTTATTTGGCCGGTAGTGTACACTGTAATACATAGCGCCTCCTTTTAAGTGGGTGTTAATAACAAAGTGTCGTCAACACGACAAGCAAGATAACGCTCTCTCTCTCTTTGGGGTGAAAAGGTCAGAAGTAACAAGATAAAAAGTTTCGTTTTGCAATTAGGGATAATTTGCAGCAAACGTTAAAACATGTTGTTATTGTTACATCTTTTTTATATACCACGACGATGGCAAACTCGCATACGGTCTGATGGTAAGCAGTTACCGTAGCCTATGGATGCCTGCAATCTCAGAGGGTTCACATGCACGCAGCCTACCCTTTAAGAAACTATGCACTCCTTTTTTGGAGAACCTCATACCGTAGCTCGCTGGGAAAACCTCGGCAGGGAGTTCATTCCACAGCCGCAGCGTACCTGGGAGGAAATTCCTCTTAAACAGTGGAGTGCGCGACCCTTTAAGCGCCAGGGTGTGAAGATGAAATGAAATTAGTCAAGTATTATACTTACCAAGCATGTATTATCTATAGCAAGCATGTTCTCAATTTGGTATGTACAGTCACCGTCCACAGTATCTTCCTACACGAAAGCCGCAAAAAATATTACGCTACTATTTGTAAGGGACATGAATGTGTCACATATTTTTGAGGCCTTCGTGTAGGAAGATGGTATTACCGATGACTGTAACTACATACATATTTACTACACTTACACATCCACAGAACAACGATTCTAATTCATTGCACTCCCTACATAGTTTTTTTTTAATATTTACTGAACACTATTTTATAGCCTAGTTAGGTTTTTAGGGTTCCGTAGCCGAAATGGCAAAAACGGAACCCTTATAGTTTCGCCATGTCCGTCCGTCCGTCCGTCCGTCCGTCCGCGGTCTAGCTCAGTAACCGTTAGCACTAGAAAGCTGAAATTTGGTTTGAATATGTGAATTTACCAAGCCGACAAAACGGTAGAATAGAAACGCGAAAAATATATTTTGTTAGGGTACCTCCCGTACACGTGAAGTGGGGGGCCAATTTTTTTTTCGTTTCAACCAAGTTGTGTGGGGTATAGTTGGATTGGTTTTTTTAAAAAGAATTAGGGTCTTCTAAAACAGTTTTTGGACAAAACTAATACTTTCGGAAATAATAGCTCCGAAAGTTTAAGACAGGGCGTCCCCCCCCCCCCCCCCATCTAACTTTTGAATCGTGGGTCCTAAAATTTTGAAAAAAATCATGAAACTGAGGCCTAATGAGTACCTTCAATGAAAACTATATTGAATTAAATCGGTTGAGCCGTTTTTGAGTTATCACTCAAAAACCTATAGTGAAAGGACGTAAGTAAAAATGACGTAAGCGCTGCCAAATTTCAAGTAAGAAACGACCTTTTGAATTAATGGTCTCAGTTTACGGAACCCTACACTGAGCATGGCCCGACATGCTCTTGGCCGGTTTTAATCAGTGCCAACGCTCACGACACGACTGGTAACTAGATCTACCGAAAGCAAGTGACTGTCAATATTCGTGACGACACCGCTAAATTTTTAGGTAAAGTATCTACAATATCTTTTTCTGAGGCTTGTTATTTTCTTCGTAGGAGAGGTAAAACAGTAATAATCGCATCTATCTTATATGTAGAAACTAAATTAGGATTTAGGGAAGGTGACTATAGTCTCTTCTGATTTAATATCTGCTCCATCATACATCACTACCTACCGTTGTCGTCAGCATGCTAGTCCAAAAGTGTACTTTATATAAAGGGAACAAGGTACATAATTAAACGAGCTATCAAATGTGAGCTGTTATGCGTGGTCTGGTAGATATAATGCGACACTGTAACGTATCAAGTAGGGAGGGATGTCACCAATATTCGCATTTGTATAATGCGAATATTCGCATAATTTTTTGACATTTGTATCAACATTCGCATTCGCATCAATGCGAATATTATGTGAATGCGAATGTTGGCAGAACGCATCCTATTTTGACGGCACTGCCCCGGCCAATGGTATATGCTTGCTCATACACAGGAAGTAAAAACGACGGTATCACTTTGATTCCTTTTAAATCAATAATATAGAACTCCATCACATATCCTGTTCTGTATTTTTGAACTATGGAAGTATAAAAATGATAAGCAAGATTAACTTTTTTAAATATACTCCGTAACATTCGTATTCGCATTCGCATTCGGACATTCGCATCCTGAATATTCGCATTCGCATTCGCAATGTGAGAAAAACGACATTTGTGACATCCCTAGTATCAAGAGACGGAACTTACGCCAAGTTGCCACCGCTCTTGAGTTATCGTGCAATGTTTGAGTTGCCCGGGCGCTTAATTGCTCTGAGTAATGACCTATACTTTTGAACTTGGCCCACTAGTTAGTCTACATATTTGGGGTTTTAGGGTGTCACCACATTTTGTGGTCGTTGAATCGGCTTAAGCCGGTCAGAGAAAACACTATCTAATATATAATTAAATATACAGAGGTACTAGAGTACAAATACTAAACTAAATTAACTGGTGACCGAAGAGCTGGCGGTTTCCTCGCACAGCGTATCAGCATTGCGATACAACGAGGAAATGCCGCCAGCATCCTTGGTACAATGCCGCAAGGGCCTAGTTTAGATTTGAGCTAGTTATTAATATATAATTGTATGTATTCAACAAAATCAAATAAGTTACACAGCGTTACAGTAATAAAACCAAGGCACTTATTTAGGGTACGAGTAGATGGTGTAACCTAATATCGGTTGATACCTATAACATTTATAACTTACACGTTTCGTACAGTCGACGTCAAAGATATGTTAACACATTTACACCTTACTCATTTGTAAAAGGTGCAAAAGTGTAAACATATCTTTGACGTCGACTGTACGTGTACATATATTTAAAATAAAACAGGGTGTCTATAGCGAATTATCTTTCAACTCAGGTTTCACTGGGTATTCCGGACAACTGACGTCTTAGCAAATGTCAACAGAAATACGGGACTTGGTCCAACCCCGTGGCTAAAGTTTTTGATAAAGGATTGGGCAGACAAGTTGACATCTTACAATTGAACTACACACCACACTGTGTTCATTATTGTAGTTGTTAATTTAAGTGTTGTTTGGTTTTCAAGAAATCTAACATATTACTTTACTAATAATGTCAAATACAAATAGAAAATGGGTCAATCAACTTTTTCTTGTTTTTTGCGAGAATTGCTCTTATTCATTATTAGTTTAGCTTTTGTGGGTTATAACAATGTCAACATGAATCAAGATCCTTTACACGCATACCAGATCAGGAAAATAAATAATAACGACACATTATTCATTAAAAAAATGGGTGACCCAGCGGAAGAGCCGTTATTTTCATACAAAAGTGAGGGACACCTATGTCCACTGGGTCACTGGCATTAACGAAGATATAACGTGTTAAAATGTGATAGAAGAGATTGCAATTCGTAGCATGTTTATCTGTATTTTATATAAAGTGCATAACTTAGTTAAATATAATCCGCATAATTTATTTTTATCACTATTAGTCGAGGTATGCGAAATTTTGCTGACAAAGAATAGTTGATTGACCCAAATAACACAACCAACAAGTCAAATTAACACTAAACTTAAACCTAAAACTTACAATCACTAATTGAAATACTGCAATCATGGAAACCGAAATAACAGTAGGTACTCTTTAAATTTAAACTAAAAAATAAATACAAAATCAAAGACAATACACAAAACAATCCAGTAACAAACCCAAAACACACAACATTTTAGCCCCCAGGTCCCCAATTATCCCCCAAGTCAGTCCCCTGAGGTAAGGTGCCCTCTTAGAAATCTTGGGTTATTTTATATCTAACAATAATTTATGGAGGGCTAGAGGCAGATTACTGCCATTTACAACGAGTAGTCCAACTTCAAACAAAAAAACTGGGCAAAAAATAACTGACTACGCGAGTGACGCGACCGACTTAGACATGACGAAATAAGGGGTGTGCAACTGCGGTGCTGCTATTACGCGAAACATAATTGGTACAGTCCTGCGTCCGAAATTTGAATTGCGAACGGGGATTTTTATTTGTTTGTAGATGGGTTACTGGTCTGATAGACCACCTTCCTAATACTGTGGTAGAGGAAAGGAGGTAACATTCGCAAAAGTGCCAAGCTGTAAGCTGTAAAATAACTGTCCCAAATGTCTCGAGGGTGGCGCTAGTCATGTCATGACATTAATCTAGCCTACAATATTTTATCTCAATAAATAAATAAATAAATATTACGGGACAATAGTATACACAAATCAACCTAGTCCCACGATAAGCTCAATAAGGCTTGTGTTGTGGGTACTGGGCGACGATATATATAATAGATAGATATAGATAAATACTTAAATACATAGAAAACATCCATAACTCAGGAACAAATATCTGTGATTAGCACACAAATAAATGCCCTGACCAGGATTCGAACCCGGTACCTCCTGCTTCATAGGCAGAGTCACTACCAACTAGGCTAGGAGGCCGTTCTAGGAAGAAAGAGTAGAGGACTCAGTTCAAGTGAGAAAGTATATCAAGCGTTTTGTGAAGCAATCACATTAGAATTTTATTATAACTTTTCTTTTATTTACACAATAGTAAGTAACTTGTCTTTCTCTTAAATTGTTGTGTATGTTTTCTGGAAGCACTACGCATTATTGTGTATTTTTAAGACGTAATATATATATTACTGTTTTAAAAAAAGTCCCTTCTAGCTACTTGCCGGGTTAATACTTCTTGGGACAGAGGCGTAGGGTTAGAACCGGTGGTTTTTTAAATAAATATCTTTTACCCTTTTAATCTTTTATCAATCCGCTAACCCAACCAACAAACCTTTCCTCTTTAGCTATTGTGGATTCAACCTTATTTAATGTCTTATTACCGACTTTTTTGTATATCCACAGATATATTTTTATTATACTAGATTGCTTTAAACCACACCGTAACAAAGATCCGCCATTGCAGTCTCTTACAGACTTCAGAGTTGTCAAACGTACATATTTCTTCTTCATCCTTACCTCTAATCTCCATACCCATCAACTGGTATAATTTCACTGAAGACGTATCAAACAAAATGCTGTTTAAATACTATAACGTCTACGTTATTAAATTTGCAATCACCATTATTCCCCAATTTACTAAAGTTGTAATAATTCATTTCACGTTGAAGGAGCGACGTTAAAGCGGGTACTGATGGGTAAATCCCTTCCGTCTGTCTCGGCCACTCTATTTACCCGGAATGAAATCTGGGTACATTTGGAAGGTCGGAGATAGCCCGGCGTTGTTTATCAAACAAGCTATCTGCCCGTTGTTGAGATGTCCTCGGAGTTTTAAAAGTATTCCATGTTGGAGAAAAATGTTTGCGACCTTTCGAACTCGAATTTAAAGAACTTTTTTAATGTAAAAAGGGGTACTTTACGTACTATCGAGTGAAAAGTTAGATTTTTGTGGAGAGGTGCTTTTGAAACGCAGTAATCAAAGACGAAACGTTATGATGCAATAGGAAATATATAAATTATAAATTACATACCTGTTATGTACCTACTCGTAAGCTGTATAATGTAATGTCTCCCTAAAAAAGGATATGATTTATATGTTTAAAAAACATTTTCGTAACTCATCATCCTCATAAATATATAGTGTTATGACCCGACTTTTTGGCACTGCTCAATTGAGCCTGAGGTTCGCTTGACAATCTAATCACATGAATACCTACTAGTTTTACGAAAACGAATGCCATCTCACCTGCCGACTCAGAGGGGAAACTAGGCCATATAGTGATAAGATCCGGTACATATCAAAATGGTCGTACACAAGTTCCAATGCACTCAATTGGTACGAGTCGGGGTTTGAACCCAAGACCTTTGGATTAAAAATCGGATATCTTACCGCCAGTCTACCACTTTTTGAAACCACATGCGTTTAACATTTTAAATGACCCAGGTTTTTCTTCAAATTTATTTCATCTCAATCTTCTTATCTCTCGTCTAGGGGATAAGATTTAGCTGGAGGTAGTCCAAGTATTTGATTGCTAACTTAATTCCCCTGCAAAAGAGCGAGATATAGCATCTCTGGCACTAGGGCCAATCGCTGGTCAGTCTCATAATAATAATAAAAAAAATCTCCATATCGCTGTATTACAAACGAACTTACATAAACAGCGTAAGATATGTAACAAAGGGAGATTAGTATTTGAATATACACTCGAGAGCAAAAATTTCAGGTCAGTAACATAAACTTTAATATCTTTAAGATGAACATCTTTAAAATTAATATCTTTTGTGATATTCAAGAAAATGCTAGTGAACCGAAACTTTTGCTCTCGAGTGTACTATGATTCATAGTATAGTTGAATTATCGAGAGCGTGGAATTGCATATGTAGTGGTTGTACCGTGTTGTGCCTCTTTGTGTGCTGATTCAAGTATAGAATGCCTGTAAACAAACAATACTACTACATATGCAATTCCACGCTCTCGATAATTCATCTATAATAAGTAATGAATGAATCCGTCATTGTTGATATAATAAGAATACAATTTCCACGTATTTATTTTAAATTCACAATTTTCTGATTTTGTAACCGAGTCACTCACTTCACGGTGCTTCTTTTTTTTTCACTTCCGTTTAAAAATATGAACACTGAATTTAGCAGTTGCCAGCCTTTTAAGTAGGTAGGCCACTTGTAACAGTCGTCATCAGATATGTTGGAGCGGCCAAGGTGATCACATATCATCAGAATATCTGAACAACGCCTTTATTGTCAAGGAAATAAGTACCGTGGCCGCTGTGATATATTTGATGGCGACTGTACTACCTACATATGTTCCAGCACGCCTAGCACATAACTGATGCGACACTATCTCGCGCGCGAGAGACTACCCGTCTCTTTTTAACTGACACAGTCAGAAAAGGACGGATAGACTATCTCGCGCGCGAGATACTGACGTGTCAATCATGTGCTAGGCGTACAGTGCTCGAAAACCGGTATTTGCCCCGTACTAAAGTATTTTTTTCGTTCTTTTCGTACTTTCGTTTACTATATCATACCTATTCGTCTATCATTTCGTGCGTCGTCGTCGTTCGTATTATTTTTTCGAAAAATCTTGTAATGTGAAGTCAATACCTAATAGACTAAGATTAGGTGGTAGTGCACCCTACCTAATCGGGTAGCAAGATTCGGTATATATAGGGGGTAGCACCTTAAAAAGTTATGACTTTTAGTATGGGACACTATGAGCCAAACCTGGAGCGTTCGGAATGCAGCCAACTTTTCGGGTACCAAAAAAAGTCAGAAAATACCTCATCGGGTAGCAAGATTCGACATACACAGGGGGTAGCACCTTAAAAAGTTATGACTTTTTGTATGGAACACTATGAGCCAAACCTGGAGCATTCGGAATGCAGCCTGATTTTAGGGTGCCAGAAAATATCGAAAAATACCTCATCGGGTAGCAAGATGAAACTAATGCCAAATGAAAGTACTAATCATCTTGTTAATAAAAAAAATTGGTAGTCGGTCCTAAACCTGGAGCATTTTAAATGCAGCCAACTTTTGTGATCGAACAAAAAACTCATCTGATACCATTACAACGTAGAAATGGCCCCAGAAGATGGTTCAAAAGACATAAACAAGCTTAATTTGATAGAATTTATCAAAGAGTGCCAAAATATTTCAGGTTTACTCACCCAAACTTATCACTTTCGTGATTTGGCTTATTTTTAGGATACCTGAAGATTTAAAAAAATACCTTATTGAGTAGCACGATCATATGTATGCCAAATGAAAGGACTTATCATCCTGTTAATAAAAAAAAATAGCAGCGGGTCCTAAACCTGGAACATTCCAAATGCAGCCAACTTTTGTGATCGAACAAAAAACCCATCTGATACCATTACAACGTAGAAATGGCCCCAGAAGATGGTTCAAAAGACATAAACAATCCTAATTTGATGGAATTTATCAAAAAGTGCCAAATATATTAGGTTTACTCACCCAGACTTATCACTTTCGTGATTTGGCTTAATTTTAGGGTACCTGAAGATTAAAAAAATACCTTATTGAGTGGCACGATAAGATGTAAGCCAAATGAAAGGACTTATCATCCTGTTAATAAAAAAAAATAGCAACGGGTCCTAAACCTGGAACATTGCAAATGCAGCCAACTTTTGTGACCGAACAAAAAACTTATCTGATACCTTTACAACGTAGAAATGGCCCCAGAAGATGGTTCAAAAGACATAAACAAGCTTAATTTGATAGAATTTATCAAAAAGTGCCAAAATATTTCAAGTTTACTCAACCAAACTTATCACTTTCGTGATTTGGCTTATATTTAGGATACCTGAAGATTTAAAAAAATACCTTATTGAGTAGCACGATCATATGTATGCCAAATAAAAGGACTTATCATCCTGTTAATAAAAAAAAATAGCAGCGGGTCCTAAACCTGGAACATTCCAAATGCAGCCAACTTATGTGATCGAACAAAAAACTCATCTGATACCATTACAACGTAGAAATGGCCCCAGAAGATTGTTCAAAAGACAGAAACAAGCTTAATTTGATGGAATTTATCAAAAAGTGCCAAAATATTTCAGGTTTACTCACCCAAACTTATCACTTTCGTGATTTGGCTTAATTTTAGGGTACCTGAAGATTAAAAAAATACCGTATTGAGTGGCACGATAAGGTGTAAGCCAAATGAAAGGACTTATCATCCTGTTAATAGAAAAAAATAGCAGCGGGTCCTAAACCTGGAACATTGCAAATGCAGCCAACTTTTGTAACCGAACAAAAAACTCATCTGATCCCTTTACAACGTAGAAATGGCCCCAGAAGATAGTTCAAAAGATATAAACAAGCTTAATTTGATAGAATTTATCAAAAAGTGCCAAAATTTTTCAGGTTTACTCACCCAAACTTATCACTTTCGTGATTTGGCTTATTTTTAGGATACCTGAAGATTTAAAAAAATACCTTATTGAGTAGCACGATCATATGTATGCCAAATAAAAGGACTTATCATCCTGTTAATAAAAAAAATAGCAGCGGGTCCTAAACCTGGAACATTCCAAATGCAGCCAACTTTTGTGATCGAACAAAAAACTCATCTGATACCATTACAACGTAGAAATGGCCCCAGAAGATTGTTCAAAAGACAGAAACAAGCTTAATTTGATAAAATTTATCAAAAAGTGCCAAAATATTTCAGGTTTACTCACCCAAACTTATCACTTTCGTGATTTGGCTTATTTTTAGGGTACCTGAAGATTAAAAAAAATACCTTATTGAGTAGCACGATAATATGTATGCCAAATGAAAGGACTTATCATCCTGTTAATTTAAAAAAATAGCAGCTGGTCCTAAACCTGGAACATTCCAATTGCAGCCAACTTTTGTGATCGAACAAAAAACTCATCTGATACCATTACAATGTAGAATTGGCCCCAGAAGATGGATCAAAAGACAAACAAGCCTAATTTGATGGAATTTATCAAAAAGTGCCAAAATATATTAGGTTTACTCACTCAAACTTATCACTTTCGTGATTTGGCTTAATTTTAGGGTACCTGAAGATTTAAAAAAATACCTTATTGAGCAGCACGATAAGATGTATGCCAAATGAAAGGACTTATCATCCTGTTAATAAAAAAAAATAGCAGCGGCTTCTAAACCTGGAACATTCCAAATGCAGCCAATTTTTGTGATCGAACAAAAAACTCATCATTCAGGTACCCTAAAATTAAGCCAAATCACGAAAGTGATAAGTTTGGTTGAGTAAACCTAATATATTTTGGCACTTTTTGATAAATTCCATCAAATTAAGCTTGTTTATGTCTTTTGAACCATCTTCTGGGGCCATTTCTACGTTGTAATGGTATCAAATGAGTTTTTTGTTCGATCACAAAAGTTGGCTGCATTTGGAATGTTCCAGGTTTAGGATCCGCTGCTATTTTTTTTAATTAACAGGATGATAAGTCCTTTCATTTGGCCTACATATTATCGTGCTACTCAATAAGGTATTTTTTTAAATCTTCAGGTACCCTAAAAATAAGCCAAATCACGAAAGTGATAAGTTTGGGTGAATAAATCCAATATAGTTTGGCACTTTTTGATAAATTCCATCAAATTAAGCTTGTTTATGACTTTTGAACCATCTTCTGGGGCCATTTCTACGTTGTAATGGTATCAGATGAGTTTTTTGTTCGATCACAAAAGTTGGCTGCATTTGGAATGTTCCAGGTTTAGGACCCGCTGCTATTTTTTTTAATTAACAGGATGATAAGTCCTTTCATTTGGCATACATCTTATCGTGCTACTCAATAAGGTATTTTTTTAAATCTTCAGGTACCCTAAAATTAAGCCAAATCACGAAACTGATAAGTTTGGGTGAGTAAACCTGAAATATTTTGGCACTTTTTGATAAATTCCATCAAATTAAGCTTGTTTATGTCTTTTGAACCATCTTCTGGGGCCATTTCTACGTTGTAATGGTATCAGACGAGTTTTTTGTTCGATTACAAAAGTTGGCTGCATTTGAAATGCTCCAGGTTTAGGACCGACTACCAATTTTTTTTATTAACAGGATGATTGGTACTTTCATTTGGCATTAGTGTCATCTTGCTACCCGATGAGGTATTTTTCGATATTTTCTGGCACCCTAAAATCAGGCTGCATTCCGAATGCTCCAGGTTTGGCTCATAGTGTTCCATACAAAAAGTCATAACTTTTTAAGGTGCTACCCCCTGTATATGTCGAATCTTGCTACCCGATGAGGTATTTTCTGACTTTTTTTGGTACCCGAAAAGTTGGCTGCATTCCGAACGCTCCAGGTTTGGCTCATAGTGTCCCATACTAAAAGTCATAACTTTTTAAGGTGCTACCCCCTATATATGCCGAATCTTGCTACCCGATTAGGTAGGGTGCACTACCACCTAATCTTAGTCTATAAATATAATATTGAGTTCTACATAAAAAATATGAAATATTTAAATGATTTGGGTTATATCGGGTTTTTTTGCGAAAACCGGGTTCAAGCTCTGCCTTACACGTGTAATAAGCTCGCTAGGTAGGAAACTTGATCAGATATTGAATTTTGCTAATCTCCGCGCGTAATCTGAAAATTGTTGAATATCCGTACGGAATAATAAATTGTTGCTAAAATTAGATCTGAGATTTAAATATCGTACCTCAAGTTGTTATAGATGCTTACAGAAAGATCTTTATTTGCAATCATATACCTACTAGTTATCAACCAAGTAAATGATGGACGCTGATAAAGTGAAGCAATATATTTTAAACTAATTTTAATTTAAAATATATTGCTTCTAACTATTTTAATTTTAATTTATATACTAACCCAAGCGGGTTAGTATATAAATTAGTTCAATTATGAATAATATTCATAATTATTAATTACACACGTTTCAAACCTCATTTAGTTAATTAGGTATCTGTTTCTAACAAACGCAACTGTCAAAGTGACAGATAAGGACAAACGATTATTTAGTAAAACGAGTTTTGAAATACGTTTATGACTTTGGAAGAACTTAAACATTCAAACAGTCACAACACATTCATAAGTGATCGGATTTTAGGGTGCAACACGATTTTTTTAGCTCAAAATTAATGCTAAAATGGATAGTCTTATGGATTTTAGGACACGTGTTGTTAATTTTAGTTACCTACAATAAATGCATTCAATAACATAACGTTTTAACGACTATATTTGCAAATTAAGTGTAGGTGGGACGTTCTTCTTTTTTACCGACAATACAACGGCATTTTCTATTTTTTTCGGATTTTAGAACATCTATAAAATTATTACTGTAAACATTGAGATGTCAAACTATACATAAGCCCGTAGAGGACTATATAATGTTTGTTGGTATGTTAGTAATGCATTGTTTTTTGCATTACTTTACCAGAAAATATTGTGACAGAGTGGCCCTTTTCAGCGGAGACTGCTTTTCGCTTTACCACTCTGTCACGGTGTTTTGTTAAATATAATCTATACCTTGTGCAATCTAAGAAGCGGTTTTTGACACCTGTCATCTCAGTACATTTTATAGCCTAAAATCGATTTTAGGTTATAAAATGTACTGAGATGACAGGTGTCAAAAACCGCTTCTTAGATTGCACAAGGTATAGGCGTGTTTATATTCACCAACCGGGGAAATGATAAGTATATTGTGTTGATTATGTAAACTAAATCTTGGACATGTACGTACCGCCTATAAGCAACGAAAAAATAAAATATGAACTAGACGCTTATTTGAAAGAAGGACAAGTTATTGTCGCTAAAAAAGAAGAACGTCCCAGGTATGTTTTTGCCGTGTTGCTCCCTAAAATTCGATCACTGTATCATAACATTTTTAAGGTGGAGTAGGTAGATTGAGCTTTGTATACCGACATATGTTTATAAGGCCAAGTATTTTGATTTAAGGGTAATTTGCAGAAAAAATGTACCTTTACTTTTTTTTTTAATTTCATATATATTTTGAGTCTATCGCATGCAGAATCATGAGCTCTATCGAGTCTGATAGAATAAAAAAAATGACCCAACTGTCCCAAAATTTACATACAAAAAATTCGGTACGTTCATAAAAAAAATGTAATGAAACTGATAATTTCTCAGTTTCGTTACACTTTTTTTAGTCATAGTCATAGTCATAGTCATTTATTTATAATATTTTAAATATTACATGTCAAATTGCATTATAATACATTGGTACTTATTAATATTTATGAACGTATCGAATTTTTTGTATATAAATTTTGGGACAGTTGGGACTAAGTAAAGGTACATTTTTTCTGCAAATTGCCCTTAAATGTTCGAATTATGTGTATTTAAAAGTACATCAAAGAAAAAAATATATAAATATTATTTACATCCACATTTATTTGAATAAAATGTAATGAAAATAAAAGTTCCTACTGACGTTAACTACTGCTGATAACTATATTTCCCAATATACTCGTACATTAGACTAACAAAAAAAACAGAATTGTGATGAAAATTGTCCTGGGTGCTAGATTTTTGTACTCGCTTCGCTTATGGCTCGTTCGATGACTACTTCTTTCAGTCACTCTCTCAAGTCTGACTCCTTACAATTCAGGTAGGCACGTCTTATCATTTATCGCAAGGATTTTCCGGTGCCAGGCAACCATCGGCAATACGAATTAGGTAAACCATCTTGGAAAATGTTAAGGTATTTTTTCGGAGACTTATTATTTTTGTTGACACTTTGTAAATAAAACGACCGACATAAAGAGGGTTTGATGTTTTTTTAAATCGAGGATTTGAACGTCTGCTCGTATTGTATGATGTCAATTTTGTTTTCAATATGACATATGATTTTGCGATTTAAAAAACATGTTTACTCGTACTTATTTTGTGTATTCCTACGTGTTTATTAATGGGACATTTATTGCAAAAACATTTTTATTCAGTATTAGCAAACATATTTTTTTTACTTAAGTAGGTACTATTGAATGTCAGCGTATAACACGTTCGTGTAGGGAATTACAAAATTGGTTTACCAAAAAAACACAGCTTTGTTCTAAGCATCGCCGAATCTGTATATTAAATAGATCCATCATTAAGAGTATAATGTAACTTTAGGCTATAAAAAGGAGTGTGTACTTACATATTTTATAAATTATTTCAGTGTGTATAAATTTGTCTAATTGTATTACTATTGGTAGATTCCCTCCACACCAACCCGCTCCCTCGCTAATATCTGATAGGTTTACGTTTATATTTTCTTGTAATTTCCGACACTCACAATATTGTCTTCTATTTTTAATAAAACTAATAAAACACTTCATTTGACAACTCAATTCAAAATACGAAATAGCTGATAAAATAACGACATAATAATATATGATCTAATACTCCGAAAGTCGGCAAATATGAAAGTTAACATTGCAACATTTAACACTTAACACTTGCTTATAAGGTTTGTCACATTTAAAGAATTCAATACCGGTATTTTGTATAAGCCATACCTGTACACCGGTATTGGACTGTACATACCGGTATTGAGTTCCTTACAAGGTCATGTTACACTTATTGGATAATTGTGTCTGTTTTTGCAGACTGGCTAACGGTGACGTGGGCGCAAGGCGGGATGCAACTGCAGCCGGGAGCGGGCGACGACGCCGATATAAAAGCCAGGTCAGAATCTATATAAGAGTTTCTCTACTATTTTGGATAGTACTGGCAGGACTGAAATGTAAATAGGTGTCATCCTTGCAATTTTTAGCGTGCTGGGAAACAAAAGGTAAAAAAGCGTGGGGGTGCAAACTGAGTTGCCAGTAAATACCAGTAAATATCCCTTGGAAGCTCGACTCTTCGCTCGCCACTAAGACGTTTATCAGTTTTATCACACTGTGCCATATGCCGTATTCTAATTTTAAAATACTTACACAATACATTAAAAACACAATCCACCTGAAACATAACTCCAAATTCACAGACATGATCCAACTTCAATGCAAATCCAATGCAATAACAACAACACAGCTAACGCCTACCTACACGTCTGTCATTATTACGGTTTCCGTATGCGGCGACGTACGGGCGAGAATAGCGTGAGAGCGCTCTGCATCTGTTTCTAGTCTCAAAGCAAGTATCTCTAGAGTGGAAACACGCGGGTGCGTGTGACTATTTAAAATACAAGCACAAATTATTTAATGAGAAATGTTTAGTACAGAAAATGTAAGTAATTAGGTGCTTTCCCCAATATCTCACCCTAAAATCATGTCTCGTTTGACGGTATCATGTTTTCAAACTCAAGTACGCAATAATACGCATGCTGGATATTAAAAAGGCGCTGTACATTCGACGCTAATGATATGTTTACACTTTTACGCCTTAATCCTTTATTATGAAGTGCAAAAGT
Organism: Pammene fasciana; assembly: GCA_911728535.1. Taxonomy (NCBI): domain Eukaryota; kingdom Metazoa; phylum Arthropoda; class Insecta; order Lepidoptera; family Tortricidae; genus Pammene; species Pammene fasciana. Next base: position 17,705,178 of record OU452276.1, on the reverse strand, counting down.
GTAAACATACTTTTGATGTCGTCTGTACGTAAAGGAAAATAGTGTAGTCATAGTTACACAGGTTCGTTGTCCTACTCGTGACTCGTGAGCATCTTACGCCACGGTTAACGGTTGCCCGCCAATCACTACAGATTACGTGTATTTCTCGAACAAATATTTGTATTGTTTGAAGCCATTATAAGTCTGTGATAAAAGATTCTATAGAATGAGACCTACATTTTCAATTTTAGAGTTCCCTCGTTATTGTTATGTTTGTTAAAATAATGGTTATGGAAATCTATTTTTTATTAAAAATATAAAAGCTAATGAAACGAAAACAGCATAGGTAAAATGTAATAGAAATTATTACTGTATGTAAACCAGTTAAACTTATATAATAAAAGCTTACTTAATAATGATCTTAATCTAACGAAAATTTAAATATCTTGTTTAAAATTAATTAGACCTTATATCATGAAATCGTAAAAATGCCTGGAATTCCTTTTCCCAGAGATTTCCCATGCGGATTGCTTCTCAAAACGCCCTTACAAATTATTATTCAAAATTAATTAAACTCACTTCCAATAACACGGGTATGTTAGCAATGAATTATTTACATTTAATTTTGAAAGCGACATTTAGAATAATATTCTAGCTATCTTAGTTATACGACTATTTAGAGTATTTAGGTATTTTAATTTGAAAAATGTGTTACTTAATTTGTTTATAAATAATTTACAAATTATGAAAACATAACAAATAATACTAACTAAAACTAAAATAAATCTAAATAACTAACTCTAAAAATAAAACTAAACTAAAACTAAAATATATCTAAAAGAAGCCCCTGCGGCATGGTACCCAAGACGCTGGCAGCAATTCCTGTCTGGAATGCTAAAAAAATGTAGGAATTGTTTGAAAATTTTAATGTAGGAATCAACTATCATCTAATATCTATTACTATCAAATAACGATATTTACTACCTGTAGCCGTATTTTAACAACTCCAATTACAACTTAAATGCATTACCTAACTAAACAAATGCAGATAATTTGAAGGCGGTCAAGTTTATTTATCTGGTCCTCAGTAATACGCTCGAGAGCAAAAATTTCGGGTATGTTACATAAACTTTAATATCTTTAAATTCTTTATCTACACCCATATCATAAACCCTCCATGATGCGTTAAAAAACCGCAAGTTATAACCACCATAAAAATAGATTGTTTCGTTCGAACAAATGTCTTATCTGTAACGATGTTATTATTATCAAATAATAAGCAAAAATTCGATATCATTATAAAAATCCAGGTGGGCCCCGCCCGCCGGCACAATCGAGTTGGCCATGGCGATGGCAGTGCAATCCGTGCAATGGCAGTCATTCAATCATCATTTCGGGTTTATAACATGTGTGTAGATAAAGCAGTGTATGCAACTGTACGTAATTAGGCCTTAAAACACTCGTGTGATCTTATTATGAAACTCACTCGTGTTTTAAGGACCCCTATTACGTAACAGTTACCTAAACTATTATTAAAATGAATATCTTTAAAATTAATATCTTTTGAGCTATCCAAGAAAATGCTAGTGACCCGCAACTTTTGCTCTCGAATGTATCTAAATAACATAACAACATTGTACTACTTATCTATTTTAAATAGCTTTATGTATTTAGATATTGCAATCATAAACCTCTTAACTACTAATGGATGCTATGGCAGGCTCTAAGCCAGATTAATTAAAAAGTTTATATACCTAATATGGAACTAATGAAATGAAATAACTACGCTTTGAAAAGTTAATAGTGTGCCTTTGAGGGTAAACAAAATTCAAACGTCGGACTTTAAAAGATTTTACAAATCCGATAATAGTATAAGTACAGAATTGTATTTATTTTGCAAACAATTTTTCTTTTAAATATCAGTTTGGAATTTGGAAGGATTGAATATTAATAAAAACGCTTTATTATTTAATTGTATCCCCAAAAGTTAAAGTTTGTTATAATCCGGTGTAATTTCTAGATTAATATTTTTTCAGTGGCTAAAATATCCTTCTAATTTTATTTACCATTTATATACAGGATGTTTTTCAGTGTGATCCAGAACCTCTTGTTCTGATTCTGTACCTAATCAACATTAGGACCATGTGGATTACATAATAAAGGATTTTTTTAAAGTAAAATATGTAAATCATTGTCACTCTGTGACTTTTGGCATACGTCGCATGGAAAGCAGACGACATATTGAGTAGGGTCACGAAGTTGTATGTAAAAACACATATCTTTGTTTACTTATCATCTGAGAAATATTTGTCAATATTGGTGACAAAACATTAATGATTAATCCTCATTAGGATCATATTTCAATTCAGTGTCATGCAATAATCTCTTGCTATACGAATATTTGTATGTATACAGCATGATTTCGCAACCTGTATACAAGGTGTAACCAAAAAACTGGTGATCGATTCGAACTATGAAAAAATAAAAAATTTCGCTCGAAAAAAAAATTTCGTATTGTATGGAAGGTTGGCTAGTTGTGACGACGTGTGTGTACCATATAAAAAAAAATTTCGCGTCCAAAAAATGTTTTTCCTACTTTTTCTCAATCGCAATACGATACATATTATGAACATAAACGAATCATCAGTATTTTTGTTACACCCGTATATAGATTGGTCCATAGTATTTTATTGAGTCCTTTAACTGAGCGCTTGAAGCCCTGGCATCGATCCAGCTTCATTAGGCGCGACCTTCGGCTTGTACGTTATGGCTCCTCTACATGATGGGCCATCATAAGGACGCAGCTATGCGTTAGAGGGAGCTAACGATATTGCAGTCTCTTTCCGTCGTATAGCTGCGTCCCTATGATTTGTTACCGTGTTGAGGGAACAGCCTCACAAGAACTAAGGTCGAAAAGAATCGTACACCTATGTTCACATTTATTCACATTTAATATTGAAATAATTGTGGTCTTAAGTTTATATTGCTTTTATTTCTTTAACACCATTTCATCACTTTTGTTTGACAGAGTTTTATCTCTCAGTACCCTTAGTATAATCGATTCACTAACGTAACGTAACGATTGTGTTTGGTCTTAATTTGCATGGGATTTTTTACACAGCACACCAAGCGGAACGTATCGAAAACTAAAGCACCGAGTACCTATAGAAGTATCTACTTACTGATGTAGTTTTCGATACGTTCCGATTGGTGTGCTGTGTTAAAAATGTCATACAAATTAAGACCTAACGCAAACGCAATCGTTATATTACGTTAGTGAAAGGAATATACAATACTTACTAAGGATACGAGCTCGAATCTCAAAAATTTCCTCCGCCCTGGTTCTCTCTCTCCGTTTTTCTGAAAATGCTTTTTCACCGTTTATACCCAAGTCTTGACTTTCATTCGCGTCTATACTATAAATTGAAAATTTTTATACGCCGTTCGCTATTCACTACGCGTTAAAATCGTAGGCAATTTTTATTCTATTGCCCGCCTAGCTACGGGGTATCGAATTTTTAAAAACCTTTTTACACTTTATAGAACTTTAAAAGAAGGTGCAGTTAAAGGTATACCCTTGAAATATGGAATATACCTACCAACATATATATTATGCTTGTTTTTTTCCTATTATACGAGCCCCGATCTACTAAATCGATAACATTTTACTAATTTTCGACAACTGATTTATAAGCACATCGCTTATAGTCAGTGATCGGATTATAGGGTGTAACACGGCAAAAACATGCACTTATTTTCCGAATATAGTCATTAAAACGTTAAAATGTTATAAAAATATATTTCTTGTAACTAAAATAAACAATGTGTGCCCTAAAATTCCGAAGATTACCCATTTTAGCATAATTTTTGTAAATAAAAAGACCCCTAAAATCCGACCAGTGCTTAGAGGTATAATACATGTAAATATATAGCTAAATAAACAAACTTGGATGGTTTAATATTACAAAGTTAATGAACTTATACATCTTAAGATACCAGGAACTTGTGTGGATGGCTTGATTGAAGTATTGGGGCCACCTGGGCCCTTTAGTCCCACGTTTCATAATCTATATACGTCCCTACTTACTGAACTTTATAGTTATTATCGGGTGCTCATTATTTGTAGTCCCTCACTTGAAGTAACATGTTGAATGGATCTATACAAACATAATGTTATTTATTGAAAACACTGAAGCATATAATTCTCAATAATGACTGGTGTAAGATTAAATTATCAATTTATTTCGTTTTTAATTTAGTTTTATTATAAGTATATTTTTAAGTAGTTTTAGTTTGTATTCTATCTGACTATAAATTGAAGACTAAATAAACGTTTTATTTAGATCATAATTCGTTATGTTACCTCACTTGTCTCAACCGTTATCCCTTTCTTTCGGTCTACACAATACATCTTCTCTACAAATTTGAAAAAAAGCGACAAATTCATAATAGTTTCATCATCTAGTTTATTTTCAAGTTTACGGCATAAATGAAGAGGACTTAACTTGTAGAAAATCAAATTCTGAACAATTTTGGTTCCCACCTTTTTGTCCCCAAAATCGATATTTTGGAAATTAAATCTAAAAAATTGTGAGGACCAAACTTGTAGAGAATCAAATTTCCTACATTTTTGTCCTTGCGGTTTTACTGTAAAATCAAAAATGGCCGAGTTATTCAAGAAAAACCGTTTTTCGAATATACACAGGAGCCTGATTCAGTCTACTTTTTGAATTTACACTCCCAGTGATCTCCCCAAGAGACGTACGAAAAAAATCCAAGAACTGATTAATCACGGGTCAAAATCTATAATGACTGAACTATCACATCATTCTATTCACTGACAGCCCAGACGCACACATGCTACCTACCACAAAACCAAAAAGCCGTATGTGATATTGAAACACGTATACCGATACATCTTGTTGGTACAGTGGTCGGTCCAATTCGGATAGCCATTGATTACAGAACTAATCACCGACATGACGGCACGAATGAAGTCACCATTAAGGCTATTCACGTTGCGTTTCGCCCCCGATCGACTTTTGTTTCGACATAATTAACCATCTACTATTAAGCAGACGATGTTAATGTAACATAGTTCTGTATATTTAAATAATAGAAAGTAATAAAGGGTACACGTAATAACAATAACACCGGCCAAATACATATCGAACTCACAATAGTAGATTGTATTACAAGGGAGCAAAATGACTTATTTCGGTCGAGGGTAGCGTGTTGAATCCCGAACGAAGCGAAGGATTCCAGAATAGAATCTAACGTGAAATCCTGAGCGTAGTGAGGGATTCAAGTGATCCGAGATCGAAATAATTTTGCTACCGCGTAGTACACTCTACTTTTCACTCCTTCTATGAGAAAAACGAAAACAAAGGTACTAAACTAGCTATTTATTTATTTAATCTTTATTGCACAAAAAGAAAACTTATCGTACAAAAGGCGGACTTAATGCCATAAGGCATATAGCTATCTGCTAGAAAGAGAAGTTATATAATGTTGTCTCATTTTAATCGGTTGCAAAGACGAGGAAAATTTAAAAAAACGCAGAGGGATCAAAAGTCACTTTTTCTCCCTGTAAATGGGCAACAAATCGCAGAGGGATCAAAAGTCACTTTTGCTCCCTGTAAATGAAATGGGCAACAAATCACAGAGGGATCAAAAGTCACTTTTGCTCCCTGTAAATGGGTAACAAATTACCCTTTTTCGAATAGTAGGGGTGAAAAGTGTATTTAAATAAGAAATACTAGGTACTTAAGTATTTAAGTAGGTACAGTTAACGTATACGTATATTCCGTTATATTTTGTGCACTAAATGTTTAAATGTATAATTGTAATTATTCCAAAGTTAAAGTTTCATTCAAGAACTTACAAGAGATGTGAAAGCCCATTCAAAATTCAAATACACGTTAAGTCGAGACTGAATAACTTTGTTGTGTTTCCACTGTGTCTTTGTGTGTATTTTGGTTAATGCAATATATAAGCGTTTACCCTTTCTATTATCGGCTGATTTATAACTATAAGAAGCCTTGTAAGACTCTTGTGAATCTTTCAACTATTGCTAAGGGCCTAAAGGGCTTAATCAAAGTCAGCCATTTAAATAATTTTGGTAAATTTTGTTTGACATCAATTTACTATGATTATCTTCTGGATCGGAAGGATAAACTCGCATTCAACGTAACGTGAATGATTCAAATAGGTATTTATTTATTTATTATTTATTTTTTCCTTTATTTATTTTAAATCTTAGGCTAGGGTTTTTATAATATGAATATAAAATTAATATAAAATACAACATACAATATAAAATATAAACACATTATAAAAAATCTAACCTAAGTTGCCGCCGGCAACAGGGCAGGGCCCAGGCTGCCGATGGTTAGGGCCGCAGTGAGAGGAACCGGCGGACTATCCGCGCCGTATCCATGACCACCGCCTTCTGCATCTGACCCTTGATCCAGCCACCTAGCGAGAGTCTCTCGAGGTGTTGATCGAGACTCTTCGCTATGAGACCATTCGCTGAAACGATTATAGGGACAATGATCGTCGAGTCAACGTCCCACATTGCGGTTATCTCGTGAGCCAAGTCTAGGTACTTGCTGGACTTTATTTATTTTATTATTCAAATAAATTTGTATGTTATAAATAAATATGTCCAAGTCCTATGAGAGTAAGAAAAAGATTGCTAACTCTAGGCAACAAATGAAAAGTACTACAGAAGTACTTTTAACTTGGGCCCTTAAAGGAAGGTTCACGCTGTAACCTTCGGCGTCCTACACGATGTCAATTAGACAGATTTTAACGTACATTGAAAATACAATTTCGTTTTTAAGAAAAAGAGACAATCTACAAAATCCAAGTTGTTGAAGAAAGTTTAGTTGTTTGAGGAGTAGAATAGAAGTTTTAATTTTATTGTTCTTATTACAGGAGACACCCTGTATAAAGTATCATGTGATCCTCAGAGGTCACGTGATGTCCTGTATAAAAAATGAAATGTTACTTAATTTTTTTCGTACGTTCGCGGACCGCTACGGCGTGAACTATCCTAAACACTTTAAAAAGGCGTAATCGGATTCTATAAAAATAATAAGGTATGCCAACTATCCGTCAATATAATCATTTAAATTTCAATCATTTGTTATTTGGGGCTTTATTTACACAACCGTAACAAAAAAACATTTATCAAAGCTACAACTACGTAAAAAATTACTTTTTTATATCTAAACCTATAACTTTAAAAAATATGGCGTTCCATAGATAAAGGGCCCTTATGTTCCATTTTCAGTAAATCGCGGATCCTAAATCTACGTGAAAGACGCTACCTAAGATAATAATAAAAAAAATTAACAGCCCTAATGTCTCTACCACATTTATTATTTTAATCTGAATACTGCTTATAATATCATAATGATTTGATATTTAATATTATTTTCTGTTTATGGGCCAGTGGCGGCAGTGCCAGGACAACTTTCCGTTTAACTACAGAGTGGGTACGCGCGTTTTGATACAAATTTTTCATTAGCCGCACAATTATTAGATCACTGCACAATAAGCTATCAGTATTACACACAGAATGTCGTCTAAACTAAACTATCCTGCGTTTCGAAGAGATGTCCCATAAGGAGTTAATTCGATCCAATCCAATAAATGCGTCTAAACCTTTTAGTGACATTGGTTTTTAGAGTTATGATTTGTTTAGACATTTTGATGACAAAAGAATAACATATTGGTAACAGGGGGCCGATTTTGACAGCCGGACGCTCGAATTCAAAAAATTCAAGCTCGAAAATAATTTCACACAAAAGTGTGTCGTTAATTTTTTCGCATGGAATTAATAGCTTAAATAATCATGATTTTAAATTTCTATCGCTGTTATTTTTGAAATATAAATTCATCGTTTTATTCAGAGTTTTAAATGTCACTTTCGAGTGCTCGAATTTCAAATATCACCCCCCTGATCCATACAACTATCACTATAGTACAGTGAAATTAGGTTTTAACTTGGACATTTAAAATTACTAAACGGGACCTTTTGTAATACGTTCGGACACCTTCCGGGATGATGCTCAAAAAAGTCCCAGGACCTCCTTAGTGGGATATCCGGGAAATCCTGGAAAAACTGGAATTTCAAGGAGATTCCTGGAGCGTACCTAAAATCGTTATAATTAACGGATTTTTTTTTGACATACAAGACATCTGAGTTTTTAATTTTATTATCCAATACATTCAGTGTCAAAAGACCTGGAAAACCTGGAACTGAAAGGAAAAGTTAGGATTGGTTTAGAGCAATGGCAGAACGCCGTTTTATAATCCTAAACGACTTCTTAATAATGTTGACGTCAAATATTTTCCATTCCAGGATTCCAGGGCACCTGGAAGTTACCTTGGAGCGAGATAAAAATAGTTAAAAAATAAGCTGCTTTAAAAACTTTTTTTCATTCTTATGCATTTTTGCGCTCTACGCAAACCATTGCCTTTACAAGTACAGGATTCCTGGAAATCCTTGTTTGTCACGTTTTCATATTATTGGTATTTATTATTCGTCTGAAATGAGTGAGGAATGTACTGATATGATATTTTATTGTAAGTAAGTAAATCCATCTAATTATAAATGATTATCACAGCTAGCAGAAGTCTCCAGCACTGCTCAGTTCCATATCAGTGTCTGAAACAAATAAGTGTATTAGAAAAAAATAACACATCCTATAATAGAGGAAAGAGACGTGACTATGTACGTTCGTTGACGTGCCAGCACACGGGATCGGCTCAAGGTCTCCATCCGGATCGTCGTCGTTGTCCTCGTCCTCTTCTCTTAACGTATTACAACATCCATGCCCCGCGCAGTAATCGCAGATGCTCGAGCATACCACCTTATGCCTTCTGCATGAACAGTTTCTGGTTTCGCACCTTTGTGTGCCTTGAGCGCTTTTAGCCACTGAATCCTCGAACTTCCCTGCTTCATTGTACGGAGAACAAAAACCTAATTTGTGAAGCATGTCAATGAGTAGTTTCGAACCAAATAGTCTGGGAGAAGTTACGCCAAGTCCAAATAAGAGCAGAGAAAGAAAAGAGCGGGGACGAAGAGCAGAAACGATAACTTGGCCAATGGCTACTATCTTTCTCTGTCTACTTTCATGCACTTTCTTGCTTTTAGTTTGCAAGAGCGTCTCAAGAAATAATTGAAGAGAGTCGGGGACTAAATCCTGTCCCCTTCCTGACATGTCTGAAGCAGATGGATAATGGAAAGTGTCATATGATTTAGAGAGTATGTCCTGGCGAAGAAGACGAGCTGCTGTCTGGATGATTCTCAGCCTCTCACTTTGAGTGTCCTCATTTCTGTTACTGTACCAGTTCTCACTTAAAATCTTATGAGCAATGCCCGTGAAACATACAACAGAAATTCGACCTCGACCTTCAGTGAACACAACTCCTCCTCTTAAGATGCTTTTCACTGTAAGTATCGTGGGTTGGATCATACTGCTTCATTTTTAATATTAGCTCTGCAAGAGTATACTGGCAGTCATCACAATCGTCTTCAAGCTCTTGGCATAGTTTATCGAAAGCTGCACTTTTCATTGAATCGGCTTTTTTGCCCTGTACGCTAGATGAGCCTGGGAGGGAAGATCCAATTCGCTTGAAATAATTGTAGCACTCCGTATGGTGTCTACCCTCAACTGCCACTAAATCTGAAACTGTGCTTAACTTTGTGGTGACCTGCTCACCCCACTGGTCATTTCTCTTGACAGCATACTCACGAATGCTCCTTATTATTTCTAATGTCCCCACCTGGCAGAAATGCATACGGTCTGGGTATTGAACATCCACCAATCGATCGCAGAAGAAGCAACCGAGCTTGAAGTCGAAGTCCATGGCCGATGAGCGAGTTACTTTCTCCAGTTCAGTTGCAGTAGGGGTCTTATTTGGACGCCTGGTGTAAACTTAGCGGCACTGAACATGTAACTCCACCGAAGTTTTCCCTTTAAATAGTTCACCGGCTCCATCTTTACGAATATCACTACTTTTTATGATTGTCTCAATACCGCTTGGTCCACACTGAAACGTATTTCCACCACCGCACTTCACATAATCACACACATAAGACACTTTTCCATGATGAGACGGTAAGCATAACGAAAAGCAAATTCTCGATGTATTTTCACTGCGCACTATCAGAACTGTGAACCCTGAATTCCTGGAACAGAAAATATTTAACGTTAACATGTTGAAAACTGCATTGGTATCTAACAGTACGGCCCCACAGGGTCGCGGAGGACAATGCGAGCGGCCACGACATTACCACTAGGGAATGCTCCCGGTACTGATTTTGTATGGCGAGAACCGGGAATTCCCGGTTCCCGTACTGGGTTTGTATAGAAATCGAGTACCGGGAGCATACCCTAATTACCACACGCCTCTTCCTCCGCGTACCAAATATATTTTAAAAGAAAAAAAAGGGGTCCTCTTTTCTTCACCGTGAGTCATCAAACCACGGCTACTGAGACCCCCCCCCCCCCCCCCCACCACGATAAGGCGAGAACCCGTTCGAGGGGGAACGATTTTAGACCCGTTCAAGAAATTTTCTTGAAAATCCAGTTATTCCAGGATATCCCGGTTATCCCACTACGGAAGTCCTGGGACTTTCGGGAGCGTCATCCTGGAAGGTGTCCAAACATATTCCAAAAGGTCCCGCTTAGTAATTTTAAATGTCCAACTTTGGTCAAAAATTGCCCTAATATGACTGAGCTACTATTTAAAAATTAGAATACCGGTCTATGTGATCTGGATTAAACCGGCTAGTGGATTTACGCATTCGGCAGGTTTCGGTAAACATCTGAAGCCTCGGGCGTTTCCGTCGCTGTCTGTCAGCGACAACACTCGCAGATTAGTTTAAAGCCGTAGCAAAGTGGAAATCCTATTTGATACGAGTATTTGACTTTCCAGCTAACGCTTTTTGATTTTGTTGGTTTCTAAGGCGATAAAGCTTTAATTGTGTTTGAATACTTTTAATAAGAATATGGCTAAAAATTGCATAGTAACTAATAATTATTTATCCTTATGTAGTCCTCAGTCGTATATTCCTATTATTTAACTAACAAAAATATTCATATAAAGATCACGTCATACTCGTAGCACTAAGTAATAAGTAAAAAACGAAAGAAAAAGATTCTCCTATTGTCAATTTTTGAGTTTGTAAATGAAACGTAACATCCAGAAATTTTCTGTTTATCTAATAATTATTTTCAATACTTTGTGGAAACTGATCTGTTTTGGAGCAAAAATTTTATTATACTTTTTTATGTATTTTTATTTACTATTGGTTTAGTTGGCGAGAGACACTTCATTTTGGTGCTAATGCACTTTAATTAGCTTTAGGTAGCAAAAATGCTGGTGATCCGTTTAAGGGCATAATTTATATCGTATTTAAAATTTAAAATTAGGAGGCAAAATTATGAGAAAAAATTAGGGGACGCGAAAATTTTTTCGTCGTCCTAGTCAGCCCTCCATATAAAACCTTTATTTTATATCGCGTCAAACATTAAAAAAAAATCCTGTTACATTTTAAATAAAATTTTAAATAGATACAATGCTGATACAAATAAATGGAACAGAACTTGGTAGACAGGTTTATGAAAGTTACGAATCCTCGACCACAAAACTTAATTACTTACGTAGAATATTTTATTAGAACAAGAGCTCCGCCAAACGGAGTTTTAAACTTTATTAATAATGAAAAAACTTGTGGACTAAGTAGTCCAAGTAAAGTTTGCTTAGAACGTTATATTGTTGTGCGTTTAATCCGGTTAACTCGATCAGTTAAAAACCATAGATATTTTAAATAATTTCTAAATTTAACTTCGTTTAGGTGAAAAAAAAGTAGACTGTTAACTTATGGAAAAAAAGTCAATTCCGCGTTCAAATCACAAGTTTATTTTTACAGCATACTAAATACTAATTAAATGCTAATATGTATTTATACTACAGTGCGCGAACAGTTTTGAACTTATATAATTCACAAGTGCGATTTTCTTTTTTAGTTAGTATCTTTAAACCGATATAATCTGATGACCTATTGTGAAAAATATTTTTTGACGTTGCGCTCGGTATTATATAGATATTTGTTAGTAACATGAAGAAAAGATTATATAAGACATGCTTGCATGCATGCATGCATTCAACTATTTCAACAACATCTGTCATTTTATGTGAGTAGAATCAAAAACACTTTGTAATAATATAAGTGAACTTGAATTTTAAACTAATGGCAAATGGCTAAAACGACATAATGCTCTTGACAAAACCGTTATAAAATGTGAAGTTATGTTGCAATAATTAATAGCGATAGCCTGGTGGAGACACATAAAACTTTCATAATCTTTTCTTTGTATAGCAAACAAATACATGTAGGTATTATACCTAGTGCAATGCTAACAATTGTTAGAAAATATATTTCATTATTAGTACCTACTTACCTAACGTATTGTAACGGGTATAAAATAAAATCGGACTTATTTCATTTTTATAGGTTAAAAAGCCGTTCCGGTACTCCACTACTAATATAACCTTTAAGCAGCCTATTTAATACCAAATTATCTCCTTGGTAATAGATGCGGGCGCGCCGGCAGCCTAGCCGCGACACCTGGCGAGAAGCTGCTGGAACTATTGCGGCCCAGCGCCGGCGCGCCGCGGCGGCACTCCACCGCCGCCTGTGCGCCCGCGCAGCCCCCGCGGCCCTCGGGCTTCGTGTACTGCCCGTCCGACGCGCTGCCCTATTGCCCGCCGTCGCGGCTCGCACCCTCCCGGCCTATACTAAAGGTAGCTATAAAGACTTCCGCATCCAATACGATAAGATTAAAGTCACAAATGGTTAATGTACTTAATAAAATATTTCAATTAACTGTGATTCTATACAGTTTTTGAAGCGGTGAGTAAAAAACAAATCGATACTAAAATTGGTTTCCTTGTCTACAGTTGCAACCACCACCACAAATTATTCAACCTGTGGTAGTCCCACCACCGCCGGTGCCCCAGCGCTCAGCGCCCCCGGCACCTCTGCCGGTCCCACCGCCCGCGCCACCGCGCCGCTCCTCGCCGCAGCCCCCTCGACGTCTACCACCACCCACTCCCCCTAGACCGGCACCTACCAGCCCGGCCACAGATCCCAACGGCAATAAACGAACCGCAGCAGTATCGCCTCAACCGCGACTCGACTGCAATCGCAACCCTCAACCACAAGTCCCAAGAAGACCATTGAAAAGTCTACCGGACACACCGTATACGCCAGCACCGATTCCTACGCAAAACCAGACGATGAAACGATCTCCTAGCTCAGGATCGAATATAAGCGTCAGACAAGACTCAAATGTGTCCTCGGACTCATTTAGCCAAACTTCTTCACCATCGTACACGACAAAGACCATGGAGGCTCCTTTGCTGCCCCATCAGCATGTAAACAAGAGCCTTAATGCAAAGATAGCCAGAGGCTTGTTGTTGAAAGAACAGCAAGAGAAAGAGGCGGGGAATTCGTCTATAACAAAGAGCATGTCGACTCCTGCGTCGCTGCAGACTATAGTTCGCTTCCAGAACGGGAGCAACATGTCGCTTCAGCACCGGGTAAGTCCGTTAACACCTTTTAAACTTGACCGCCTTATTCATTATGAGATTCACTATATCTCCTTCACATGATCAATGTAGGTACGAATATGCCCTACTAAGCTTTCTACATCCTCTTTGACTTTCTACTTATGTACGAGTATCGTGTCGTAAGTATTTCACAGGATTCTACATGTTATTAAAAGGTAGGTAAAGGTTTCCTAAATTCTAAAGAGAGAAGTGCACCCGGGAATTATTTCACAATTATGTTTCTGGTATTTATGTAAGCACTAAATTGTTCATGGAGCCGATTTTTGACTTTCGAGCGTACAAATTCAAAGAAATGAAGCTGGAATCGCACACAAAAATCTGTTGCCATTATTTTCGTATAAAATAAATAGTTTGCAATAATCATGATTTTAAATTTCTATAGCTGTTATTTTTAAAACACCATTTCTTGTTATATTCAGCATTTTAAATGTCAGGTTCGAACACTCGAATCTCAAAAATCACCCCCAGACCGTGTATAATAATAATCGTTCGTAATTCGGGAATGCATAAAGTGAATGTGGAATTCTAGTTAGGTCTGGCACGTCTTGATTGAACAACGTCCGTCCCGGGAACCGGGAACGTACATTGAATGCACTAATGGAATTGTCACAACGCATCGCACCATCTTTTGTTTACATTGAAATGTATTACTGGTTATAACCGGAATGCGGAAATAGTTTCCGTTCCATTATAATAGGGATGCAGAAATCTACCTCTATTTTGCATCAGACAGTGGAAATATCCTTTGCTTCAGTTGATTGGTTTCAGAGCTTTAACCAAACCGCGTTTGGGAGTTGGAAGATTGAATAGTCATTTAACTTAGTAACAGTAGCTAGCCATTCAATCTATTTCTGCGGCTATTTGCGCTTGTGACAAGTTGTATTTTAGATAAGTGATCATCATCATTACAGCCAAAAGATGGCTAATATCTAGTTAGATCGGAGTCCGATTAGCGGTCACCAGCAATATATGGTTACGCTCAACACAGTTTTACTAAAATTTAAAGAGCTTAGCACCAAGTTGCCCACTTATATTAAGTTTCAATAGCACTCGCCTTCTATATTTAAATTATCAAACACAGTAAAGTATTACAGTTACAAGAATTTTTTTCGAACAGTGACGTATTTAACTGTCTGATGCAAAAAATCTGTTGTTACAAATTGGTTCTGTAATATCTGAAACAGTTTCAACTATAACTCCAACACAAAACCCCAGTTGACTCACAGTTAGGCAATTTGCGATTACGATACTTCAGAAACTCGGGGCTTTAGAAATAGTTTACGTTATTTGCGTTAAATGGAACGAACAATTTGCCAGAGACCATCGCGATTCAAAGTATTTATTGCCGGCCTGCGGAAGTCATTGTTAAGAAATAAATATAGCGGATAGGACCGGAAAACTACTTATTGGAGAGTTTGCTAGGAAAAATATTACAAATGGGGAGTTCTTTATATTGATGACTATTAGGTAATTAATACACACAATACAATACAATATGCTTTATTGTCCACCAAAAGTAGAAAAAACAAATAACAAGATAAAAAGAGTGGTGATCAAAAGGCGGTATTGTCGCTAAAAAGCGATCTCTCCCAGACAACCTTTGGGTGCTGGACACAATGTAAAAGAGTAAATAGAATTTGTGTATGAGAAGGTGAAGCTTGATTTTAAATTAAAATAAGAAATTTAATATTTAAAAAGTTGACTACAAAATATAAACTTCTTAAATAAAACGCTAAATAAACATACATATTATGACATACTTACTACATTAATAACTTAAGTAGGTAGATTTTATTTGAAGACAGTAACATATGTGATTAAAACATTTAAGAGTAACATTCCAAGCTGCTACAGTTAATATATAATATTTCTAATCTTGCTAAGAATTAAAAGACTGCTGAGTGATCTGCATTAATTAGGTTAAAATTTAAATTGGTTTCTTCTGCAATATCCATCAGCGGCGGAAAATCGCTAACAGTAAAATGAAATTGGTAAATGTTTACTGACTGATTGTATTTTTAATGCACGAACATTCGAGCACTGGAGACATATCTCATAGTAATGGAATGTCACGCGCAGCAGTGCGTAATTACAGTGCGGTACTGGAAACGGATCCAACACGCATTGAAGTGTTACAGCCGTTGGAAACCCCATTCAATTGTTTATCATACTAAAGCGCAACAATTCTTCTTCTTCTTCTTCCTAGCGTTTATCCCGGCTTGGGGTCCGCTTGACAACCTAATCCCATGAATTGGCATAGACACTAGTTTTTACGAAAGCGACTGCCATCAGACCTTCCAACCCAGAGGGGAAACTAGGCCTTTTTGGGATGAGGTCCGGTTTCCTTACGATGTTTTCCTTCACCGAAAAGCGACTGGTAAATATCAAATGATATTCCGTACATAAGTTCCGAAAAACTCAGTGGTACGAGCCGGGGTTTGAACCCGAGACCTCCGGATCGAAAGTCGGACGTCTTTACCGCAAGGCTACCAGGAAAGCGCAACAATTCTAAATTGAAATAAATAAATAAAATAAATGAAACTGGTTTTCCGACTTTCATGCATCTCTTAAGTGTAGTGGCGCCTAACAGCTTTAATTAATAATACCCAACATCTACAATTCCTAAGTATTGAAAGCCTATGAATTAAATTTACAGGTTCCTTGATTGTAAGCGGACACTGCATCCTAAGGCGACATAGAATTCCGGCGGTGTCACACTAGCACGATTTCATTGTTAGGTACTATACCTTGTGCAATCTAAGAAGCGGTTTTTGACACCTGTCATCTCAGTACCTTTTATAACCTAAAATCGATTTTAGGCTATAAAATGTACTGAGATGACAGGTGTCAAAAACCGCTTCTTAGATTGCACAAGGTATAGTATTCACTGTGTTGACAGTTCAACTCATTCGCTAATATGCTATGGTCGTAGCGCTGCGTTTTAGGCGGTTAGCCTACCTACGCTTTCGCATGCGAAAATCGCTAGCGAAACAGTACCGACAAGGATGCAACTATCTCAACTCGCTGTAGAGTGAGTGAGGTATGTTTTCGCGTCCGCATACGAATGCGTCGGTGTACTAAAGACGTTAGCTGATAAGAGCGAACATAATATATCCATCCAAAAAAATTGTCCGTTAGTTATATTATCAAAACACATTGAGCCCATTTTTTTCGACAATCGAACAATAATTGATACTGATGTAACGTTTTAAAGTTCCGCGTGACGTCACGTGGTGTATCCTCATTTTATTTGCGGTCAATCAAATGTTCTATACAGTGATACTATAAAGAACTGTGTCCGCTACATCTCTCGACGCTCCTGGACGGTTGTGTACACTTAATTTCGCAATTGCCACCTCCGTTCTCGAGCGCGGGTTTCCACTCTCACCGCTCTGCAGTTAGTGGAAAAGCTCTTCACACGAGACGGCGGAAAAACTATAGTTAATTTAAACAACACACTGTTTTATAAAGAAAGTGTAAATAAAAAACATTATTATTTAATTTAGACACATTACCTTTTATCATTTTAACAATAACATGTAAAGAAACTACTTCTAAGACAACGCCTGTAACCAGTGTGACCCGAGAAAATAAGGTTGCTAATTAAAACATTTATTTGCTGTAATTATAATATAATTAATTTACCAAGGTAATCTTACATATACAAAACAAAGTGTTATGGGTTAAATAATACATGTTAATCGCTAGTCAACGCACCCGAATCGAAATTAATAAATGGTTAGAATTTTAAAAACAAATAATACCTAAAGATCTTGTACTAGTGGTACTAGTATCTACTAACTGTTACACGGGAAAGAAGTTGAAATAAGATGATGTTATTCTTGATACCTTTATACGTGAACAAAAGAAATAATAAATTGGAGTTGCGTAACTCTTTACTTTATAATTTTAAAATTAATTATTCCTGGATGGAACTTTGTATTTAGGCTTTTCACTCCACTTAGTCTCAGGTGTCGTTCCAAGGTTCGTTTATACCTGGTTTACGAGTATGATTTATGTTCAACTTGTAAAACTTTGTGTATTCAGTGTTCACTGACATAATTAATTTTACAACTGATGTGAGCAAGACGGAGTTAAGAGTTTAAAGTTTGTTTCATGTAGGTAGTATTAAATTCCGGTTAACTATACCGTATCCATGATTACTTGTCTTACCATGGAAACAAACGTTTGTCAATCTAAAAGCCGAAATTTCATTTTTTTTTTCGTTACTTCGATTATTGAGGGAAATTTTATAAGAATTGTTATTTTTAGGTGTTACTTGATTGAATTCTATAGGTGAGTTTCTTTAAGTATATAACAACATTTTAATTTAAGTTATCATACCAGGGGAAATGTGTAATAATATCCTTAAAAAAGAGTTAGTTTCTATAATAAGACAAGTAAAGATGAATAAGCTATACACTCAAAGATAAAAAGGACAGCATGCTCAAAGCACGCATGCCAAAAGAACCTATAAAACTATTAATTAATGTGTTGACCTGCAGCCTGACGTTGTATGCTAGTGAAACGTGGATACTTAGACAAAAAATATAGAGGAAGGTCAGATGCCTCCGAAATGTGGTGCCCGCGAAGGAAGAATTAGCTCGACTAAAAGAAAGACGAATGAAGAGGAATGAAGAGGTTTTGGGTATAGTAGGAGAAAAGCGTTATCTACTACACCATAATCATAGAGAAATATGTATGCAAGTGAATAGCTTAGGTGCTTACTCATTTTTCTATGCTATAAGGTTCAAAAGAGGCAATATGTTAGGCCACCTGATACGGCACGACGAGTTCTTCCTAAATAATATTTTGGAAGGAAGGATTGACGATATGAGAGGCATCGAAAGGCCTAGAATCACATTATTAAGCCAAATAAGTATTTTCTAAATGAATTCAGTAAATAAATAAAACACTCGTAAAAAAATGAAGGGTTCGTAACGACGGCTCATTTGTAAATTGAAAAGACTTAAGCCATTTAACGTTGAAGTTTGTCGAAGTGATAAGACATTACGTTCCAATCGGTAATTTCTATGCTAATGACATTCGTATCGCTGCAGAAACTGGAATTCGTTTTATTACTGCTCCAAAATAAGTTATTATGAGCCGAAATACGTTTAAGTAATCTCTGTTATTTGAAACAGAGATGCACCTGCGCCAGTTGTCGAAAATTGCCGTGTGATATTTACTCGTGCTTTGTTAGAAAAACCTGTCATTCTGTTAAATGAACTGACAGATAGATCACAGCCCCGCGCCATGCTCACCCACCATCCCTTCTAACGACAACCTTTTAACTTTTAACCGCCATGTGGAATATCGACGATCATTGTACCGATACCGATAGTTTTACCTGCGTACGATAGCTGAAACTCTCGACCAAATCTCGAGAAACTTTCGCTACCCGGCAGAAGATGGATTGGATTATATTTAAATTTATCCAAATCATAATAAAATGCCCAATCTAAGGCTCAATACAGATAAAAGGAAATTATCTGTTAAATTACTTGTACCTAAAACCGATCTGCCGAACTATCAGATAGGTATTATCCGATGTAATTTTCCAAGTTAAGTTGGTAATAAAGAACTTTGAGCCCTAAGTTAACTCGAAGTAAATAAAGTCCAACAATAGTACCCGCGAAGGTTTTAAAACACTTTGGCAGTAAAACAAGAACGTGCCGCCCCTTCAAACGATTAGTAATTCGTACTTTATAGAGTACTTTGCAAGTCCTATCAATTAGAATATCTGATGAAACAAGGATTAAGCTAAAGTTTTAATAGACTACTCTGTTTCTGTTTTAAATGTTCCCTGCTCAATGTCCGAGGCTCAATAATAGTCTGAGTTTAGAATTGCTGTATCACTTTTAAATAAAACTAAACATTTATCAACTTCAACAGTTTCATCCATTAAATTGCAAAGTATCTTTAATTTGATGCGAGTTTTGAACGGTTTCTTCATACTATAAAATATAACAGTTACACTCAAGTCACTTTAGTCACTTCGCGCGATATGTTTCGGAGATTCTAGGTCTCCATCTTCAAGCACTAAGAGTGCTATTCGAACCGGCCCGTAGCACTGCTGAGCTTGTTGAGGGTGATCTTACACTGCCGGCGCTGCTCACGTGTTTTGCAGCGTATTTGGTTCATTCGACATGAGCAAAGATAAACAAAACACATTCACTGTGTCCAAACTATCACAGCGCACACTGAAGTTCTGGCCATGAATTACAGGCTGGTGGTACAGTCGCCATCAAATATATCAGAGCGGCCAGGGTACTCAAAAATATTTGAAGATGTACTTTACCGCCTTGACAATAGAGGCCTTGTTCAGATCTTTGTGACTACCTTGGCCGCTCCGATATGTCTGACGGCGACTGTACATCCCAGCCCCCGTCTTGAAAAAAATAGGACGACGCTCAATCTTGATCGCCTCGCTTATTTGGCGTGGCACGTAGCATTTTTCACGAACCAGCAGTTAGCTGTACCAAAGCGTTTGTTTCTTTATGTTAGCTGCTAGAATAAACTAGAGTGATAATTACGAAAATAAAATAGCAGTTACTTTTTTATTACGTACTAACTACTTAATTATAACCAGCATTTTTTTGATGATGATGATGATTATTATCAAGTGAAATTGTAATATTTATTACCGTACCTTTTAAGTAAGTTATGGAATCAGACGTTTTTTTGCGGAAGCCCATATTATTAACTACAATAATATTGCTTTGCTATTCTGCGGTATATTAAGCTAGTTAATTAGTGACAACCCGTTATACTTATTTGCGTATTATTGCATTGTATACGTGTGTTTATTTTTGTAGCGGGAGGGTTGGAACAACATAAGTATAAAGGGTTGTCACTATTTAACTAGCACGTTAATATACCGCGGAATAGCAAAGCAATATTATTGTAATTGATAACCGTACCTTTTACTTATTTAAGTACATACCTACACATTTTTATCGTGTTACTACACTAACCTACATTTTGAAAACAATTTTCTTTTAAACTTTAAATCGAAGCCCATATTACGAAAAAGTAAACCGTTGTACACAGGAAACCCGTCCCGAGTAAACAGCAATATGGAGCTGTACCGCGGTCCCGACTGTGTGGACATACCCCAAAGCATCTTACGTAAAGTAAACATGTAGACGAGAGATAAGAAATCGAAATATTCACAAACAACGCCGTATTGTATCTTAAATATTTCATATTACCTACGGTAATATTTATTTTCGTCTACGCGGACGATATGTTGGTAATTAAATTAATTATATTATACGTTTGCACTAGTCGCCAAGGAGCCAGTCACAATATTTCGGAGCGGTCAAGGTAATCACAACATCTGAACAACGCCTGTATTGTTAAGGTTATAAAGTGCATGTTCATATATTTTTGAGTACGACGGCTGTGTGAACACTGCTGCGGTTTCCGCATGCGGCGCCAGTGTGATAATCGCCTACCTTGGCCGATCCGATATATTTGATGACGACTGTAAAATGACAAACAAATGACAAATGATGTACATGTCAGCAAAAGCGACGCAACTATACGTCGTCGGAGCAAGATAAAAATATAGAAGTTTTTGTGGCAAAAATGTCAATTAATTAGGGACTTCCTTCCGATATCAAATTTATCGATAACAGCCACCAGGTAAAGTATAAATTAACCTGTATGTTGATAACTACCTAATGACGTCATTTAAAAGTAATATGTTGCATTTTCACACATATTAGACATTTTAATATTTAAAACTTAAGACGAGGACTCAAAAAAACATGTACCTCGATTTGGGCGGAGCAATCATCGCGTAGCCCCACCTCCTTGCGAACTCGGTCACTACGCACTTCGCTCAGATAGAGGTTCGCAGAAAGTTCACTCGGAACAAATTAGATCTCGATATTTTTTGCAGTAGGAGAATCTGCTTTGCGAGACTGTAATTTTTAAACTGAATTTGACTTCGTTTTTGTGAACGATGTTACTTTTTATTGTAAATTACGTACAGTCGACATCAGATATATTATAATGGGAGCGGCCAAGGTGGTCAGAAATATATGTGCAACGCCTGTATTGTCAAGGCGATAAAGTGTATGTACAAATATTTTTGAGTACACTGGCCGCTTCTATACATTTGATGGCGACTGTACCTCCTAAGTGAAAGATACAAATGAGCACATTTTATAATCATAACATGTCGAGCCATGCTCAATGTAAATAAAGGTTCCATAATAACCGGTCCGTCACAAAACTCACGAAACACCCAATCAAAAGGTCGTTTTATATATGATATTTTGCGGCACTTAAGTCCTTTTAACATGAGTTTTTGAGTTAGAACTCAAAAACGGCTCAACCGATTTTATGCAATATAGTTATACTTTATATCCGAACATGTAGTTTATCGCCTTAAAAATTGAGGTCTTGTTCAGATATTAGTGACTACCTTGGCCAATTTCATATATTTGATGGCGACTGTACTATTCAAGTAATATGCAATGAATGCGTAAGCGCCGACCGCCAAATGGTACCTTTGCCAAAATAATGTCAGAAATAGTACTAATCGAACGAGCGGAGCGCAAGCGAAGCGAGTTCTTACAGACCACTTCTAGCTACTTATACTGGGACGTCTCGGCCAGTGATCGGAATAGGTAGCGTATATTATTTACCTATTCATAAATTTTGGGGCCGTCCAGAAATCACGTGATCGTATTTAGCCTATTATTGACCACCATCTATAATTTCTTTGTTTTTCATCCGCTCGTCTTGAAAATCGATCTCCGAGAATATTAAAGGCCTCTCAATACAAAACTGAAGTTAGAATTGAAAACAATGGACGCCATCTTGAATTTCTTCATTTTTTATCCGATCGGTTTGAAATTCGATACCATAGGATATTTAGGGACCTATATTACGAACCTGAAGTAAAAATTCCAAAAATTGGGCGCCATCTTGAATTTGTTTATTTTTATCCGATCATGTTGAAAATCGATATCTAAGGATCCGCCAGGCCCCTTAATATGAATCTGTAGTCAAAATTTCAAAAATTGGGCACCATCTTGATTTTCTTCATTTTTTATCCGATCAATTTGAAACTCGATATCAGAGGATCTTTCATTAAAGCCCCTTACGAATCTGAAGTCGAAATTGCAAAAACTAGCCGCCATCTTAAGTTTCATTATTTTCGATCTGTTCGTGATGAAAATCGATATCTGAGGATTTTAAAGGACTTTCAATATAAAACTGAAGTCAAAATTGCAAAAAATGGGCGCCATCTTGCTTTTTTTTTCATTAAAAATAAATAAATATTTGGGGACAATCTTACACAAATCAACCTAGTCCCAAACTAAGCTAAGCTTGTACTATGGGTACTGGCGACGATATACCTATGTACTTATATAGATAAATATACACGGTGCTCATGAGGATTGCGAGAGATTTTAACAGTGTATTCTTGATCGTCATTGGAGACTAAAATGTCGTACAAACTTTTCTGGAATTCGCCTAGTTTCAGAGTTATTACCAACTAAATACAAAAAAAAAATTTTTTTCTTGTAACTCAGTGCAAAAAGTTTTTTGATGGTGATTTCTCTCTTTATGGGGTCTAGTCTAGACATTCATATTGTCAGATATCAAAATGCCAAAGAATAGTTTGCATAAACCATTTTTTACGAATAAAAATGCACCAATTTATTTTAGTCAATAGTTTTACCAATAACATTTTTTTTATGTTCAAAAGCATTCAAAGAATCGAATAAAAAAGCACAAAAAAAATTTTTTTTTTGGCGAATTCGACATAAGTTCATATAACATTTATTACTTCTTATGACCTCAGGAATACGCTGGCAAAATTATGCGGTTTCCTCGCGAGCACCCTGTATAACCACCCATAACTCAGGAACAAATATTCGTGATAAACACACAAATAAATGCCCTTACCAGGATTCGAACCCGGGACCTCCTGCTTCGTAAGCAGGGTCACTTCCAACTGGGCTAGGAGGCTATTAAATATTATAATTTTTATCCGATCGGTTTGAAACTCGATATCTGAGGATCTATAAGGCCACTTGATGCGAAACAGAAGGCAAATATGGAAATAGGCGCCATTTTTAATTTATTCATTCTTGATGCGATCAAGCTAGAATCCAATATCTGAGGATTAGGCCCCGTAATACGAATCTGAAAAAACTGGCAGCCATCTTGAATTTATTTATTTTCGATCCGTTCTTGTTAGAACTCGATATCTGAGGATCTTTAGGGCCCCTTTTCTTCATTTTATTGATTTTTTTCCTGATCGGTTTTAAACTCGATATCTGAGAATCTTTAAGGCCCCTTAATATAAACTGAAGAAAAAAACGGTTGCCATCTTGAATTTCTTTATTTTTGATTAGATCAAGTTATAAATCGACATCTGAGGATCTGCCAGGCCCTTTAATACGAAACTTCGTATTAAGAGGCCTTATAGATCCTCAGACATCGAGTTTCAAATCGATCGGATCAAAAGTGAAGAAAATCAAGATGGCGCCCATTTTTGCAATTTTGACTTCAGTTTTGTATTGAGAGGCCTTTAAGGTCATCAGATATCGATTTTCATTATGAACGGATCGAAAATAACGAAATTCAAGATGGCGGTCCGTTTTTGCAATTTTGACTTCAGATTCGTATTAAGGGGCCTTAACGATACTCTGATACCGAATTTCAAACTGATCGGATAAAAAATGAAGAAAATCAAGATGGCGTCCATTTTTAAAATTTTGTCTTTAGATTCATATAAAGGGGCCTGGCAGATCCTTAGATATCGATTTTCAACATGATCGGATCAAAAATGAATAAACTCAAGATGGCGCCCAATTTTTAAAAGTTTTACTTCAGATTCATAATAAGAGGCCCTAAACATCCTCAAGTATCGGGTTTCAAACCGATCGGATAAAAAATGAAGAAAATCAAGATGGCGCCCATTTTTTAAAATGTTGACTTCAGATTCATATTAAGGGCCCTGGCGGATCCTTAAATATCGATTTTCAATATGATCGGATCAAAAATGAACAAACTCAAGATCGCGCCCAATTATTAAATTTTTTACTTCGATTCGTAATAAGAGGCCCTAAATATCCTCAAGTATCGGGTTTCAATTCTAGATGGTGATCAAAAATAGGCCAAATACGATCACATGATTTCTGGACGACCCCAAAGTTTAGGTAAATAATATACGCTACCTATTCCGATCACTGACTGGAACGTATTTTAAAATTAGTCGCGTTGCGTGTTGTCTGTGTCTGGGCAAATACGAGTTTCAACTAGAGATACCTATCTACTTGCTTTGAGTAACTAGTGGGTAGATAGAGGAAGAGAACCGCCTGCGGCTACGGTGTGCAAGCGTGACAGCTTGTAGGTATAATGTACCTACTTACCTATAGAAACTTAACTCGCGTCAAAAAAGTTCTCCATTACGCAAATAATTATCTTGTAATTAATACTATTTCTGATATTATTTTGGCAAAGGTACAGTCGACGTCAAAGATATATTTACACTTTTGCACCTTACTCCTTTGTAATAAAGTTCAAAAGTGTAAACATATTTTTGACGTCGACTGTACCATTAGGCGGTCGGCGCTTATTACGCATTCATTGCATTATTGCTTGAATACAATATTAAATCGGTACAAGATATACGACGTAAGCACTGACCGCCAAATGGTGCCTTTGCCAAAATACTGACACATGTACTTAAGTATCTTATAGTTGTTTATCGATTCTATTTGATTAGTACCTACAAAACTGGCGCGTCTCGCCCAACGCGCAAGTATAGTGGAAGTGAACTTACTGATGTTTACTCTGTTGTTGAAACGACTAGTCTATAACTAAAATAAATATTACACGAGTATTTTTGTATGGAGGTACAAGCTCGATGAACGCAAAAAACATTATTGTAACCAGATCTACAAATAGAGAGTAATAAAACTAAAAAATTATGAAAGGCACCTTATTTTCGTAAAAATAAGCGCTGACGCCGACAAACAAGAACCCGTCGTTGGCAGTGGCCGCTTCAAGACTGATCAAATGTAGTAAAGGATAGCGCTAAGGTATTTCGTGTTGCCTGGAAGGAGCGAGGGCTAGTCAGGCAGCGCGCTTATGAAATGTCGTAAGCGTCATTTCACTTTATGCTATCTCAAGGTGAAAGTAAGCGACGAACTAAAATTTCATCCCACAATTCCCTAGAACTAGGTAATGCCTTTATCATACTCAAATTTGATCCTTATACTCTTTATAATTTAGCAATAAAATTAGTTTTAGGGTAAAAGAAGACCTGACTTTGAAAAATAAAACTATCAAGGAAATTGTAGCCAATCGTGTTTTCCTCCCACAAATCCCTCGGTCATATAGTCGTAAATCATTCTTGAAAGTATCAAACTCGTAATTCAAATGTGCTTCGAGAAAATTAAATCTGCTGAACACAATCTCACTCTTGTATCACCTTAACGGATGTTAAGCGTTATCTTAAGCGATTCATAAAAAAATTATGCTGTATAATGTATAATAATATATACAATTTTCAAATTCAAATTACATGCAGAACATAAGCCTTTATCGATAAAATGATATCGTTGGGAAATCCCTATGACATTTTCATTCCTGCCACTAAAACTTCTATGTCTGAAGATAACTTATATAACAACATCGCAATCGCTTGCACCCTTTAACCAAAACATCCACATTAGAAGAAATTCAACCTCAAATGGAAAGTATTTCATTTCGTTGTGCAGTTCACGTGCCCGGATAGCGATTTCCTATTTGTAACGTCAGAAGAAGTCCGTTTCGGTGTTGATTGGGGGCGAACAGAACTCATTAGAACCCTTCACGGGTGTCGATCAGTGGAGGTAAATAAGTACATCTTGGGTGGGGGTGAAACCAATTGGGTGCTTTTGTTTATTTACTGAAAATATTTTTCTGTGATTTCGTCAGCGGGAGTTTGTCTTTAACAGTCTTAGCTTTGTGTACGGTCCGATTCTGTAAACTTAATTAAATTCAGAAAAGGTATTTAGCGCCTTTGCGCGTCTCCGTGGCTGAATCGACACCGTGCCTCGCTACAAGTTTCGCCGCGAAACTTGAGCGGATCGAGAGGGAAACAGATTTTTTTGTGAAAGATTAGCTGTGTTTACGACTAAAAGGAAATCAAATCATTCTGTAGATTTAAATAGTTTCATAAATTCCGAGTCAAAAGCATGCCCGAATGTCCCTTGTAACAGCTGTAGTCTAAATAGATGCACACTCCAGCACTAATAGACAGGGCACAAAATTTCAAAATCGCTCTCCTTTTCGATGCGACAGGCAAACGATATTACTTTTGGGCAACCGGGCTTTTTACCTGGTTTAGACTTAGCTGTATCCGAATTGCCGGTTGCCTTCAAAGAAAATTTGACCGGAAGTGAGATATTCAAGATGGCGGCCAAAAAAAATACCCATTTTTAACTGTTTCTTAAATAAATCGTAAACCGTGACGCCTACCAAAAAATGTTCTTCTACTTAAGTAATCCACATAAAATTTTCTATTAAAAAGGTTCTATACAGTTTTTTGCTGGGATCAAAGTTTAATGAGATATCGAGGGTATAAGACAGCCATTAAACATATAGACTAATTAGCTTTTTCCCGCGACTTTGTCTGCGTGGGATTAACATTCGCCATAATAAATTTATGAAACACCTTAGTGAAATCTTATAGAAAATATAAATTTAACGTATATACTTTTTTACGTCTACAGTGAGCGACAATTGCATACAAAGTTTCACCCCCCTTTTCACCCCTTAAAAAGATGATTTCAGGGATAAAAACCATTTTATGTCCTTTTCCATAACTCAAACTATCATCATACCAAATTTCATCTAAATCGGTTCAGCGGTTTAAGCGTGAAGAGGTAACAGACACACTTTCGCATTTATAATATTAGTATGAAAAAATTGTGCGCATTGAGAAAAAGTTTTAAATTTTTGACCATGGATAGAGTGCCCCACGATGAATATTTTTTACTGTTGGAGGTCCGTAAAATTTTTGGACGTTCACGTCAAAATCCCCTCTGATGTGATTTGAGAGTTTTCCCTCTTCGCAGAACTTTTTTTAAATATAGATTATTGTATTTATTTACATAACTAAATATACAGAGGTACTAATATAGATTTATATTTTTTTTTCTATCAAAAATGAATTGTGCATGTCTGTTTTATACGGAAATGCACAATTTCGCAACGCAACCCCTAGCAGCCTCAACCAGAGTATTTAAAATATAATTTATCTTTAAACAGTTAGTGTGTCTGTTACCTCTTCACGCTTAAACCGCTGAACCGATTTAGATTAAATTTGGCATAATGATAGTTTGGGTTATGGAAAAGGACATGAAATAGTTTTTATCTCAGAAATCATCTTTTGAAAGGGTGAAAAGGGGGGTGAAACTTTGTATGGAATTGTTGCTCACTGTAGACGTAAAAAAGTATGTACGTTAAATTTATATTTGCTATAAGATTTCACTAAGGTGTTTCATAAATGTATTATAGCGAATGTTAATCCCACGCAGACGAAGTCGCGGGAAAAGGGTAATTAGTCTATATTTTTAAGGTCTATCTTATACCCTCGATATCTCATTAAACTTTGATCCCAGCGAAAAACTGTATAGAACCTTTTTTATAGAGAATTTTATGTGAATTATTTAAGTAAAAGAACATTTTTTGGTAGGGGTCACGGTTTACGAGTTATTTAAGAAAAAGTAAAAAATGGGTAATTTTTTTGGCCGCCATCTTGAATATCTCACTTCCGGACAAATTTTCTTTGAAGGCAACCGGCGATTCGGATACAGCAGGGTCTAAATCAGGTAAAAAGCCCGGTTGCTCAAAAGTAATATCGTTTGCTTCTCGACATGGATTTTTTGAAAAATGGAACTAGACTATCCGTTTGATTGCCACTCGACGTACAGTGTTTGCGGTGTTCAAAACGTTGGCTACTGACGATTTTAGCGTAAACGAGCACTTACCGGCTGCCAGGAATCCCTGTCCAAAAATGTTACATACACCGTCCTTACTCTGCTAAACTTTAGTTATTACATAGGTTTTCAGAGCGTTTAGGGACAAGGATATATCTGTATAGCCGTGAAATACTAACAAAAATTGTCCAATGATTGATGGATATTTAAACTGGCTTGTAACTGTTATTACTGTTATTAGTTTGCTGTAGGAAGATGAACTAACCACAATGTGTGTCAACA
This sequence comes from Pammene fasciana, assembly GCA_911728535.1. Taxonomy (NCBI): domain Eukaryota; kingdom Metazoa; phylum Arthropoda; class Insecta; order Lepidoptera; family Tortricidae; genus Pammene; species Pammene fasciana. The sequence goes on along the minus strand of OU452276.1, from coordinate 17,676,304 downwards.
GATGCTGCGCGACATGCGGGGCGTCAGCAACGAGGGCTCCCCGCACAAGTTCCGAATGATGCAGCTGGCCCTCAATGCTGTGGCGCTGCTCGCCATCACTGGGGCGCTGTTTGCGTACTTCAGGGCCAATCCCGCTGTGCAGGTACGTACTGATTCAGAAGCGGCACGATACGAAAGGTGCGAGCAACGAAGGCTCCCTACATGAGTTCCGAATGATGCAACTGCCCTCAATGCTGTGCCACTGCTGGCGTACTTCAGGGCCAATCTCGCTGTACAGGGTAAGTACTGATTCAGAAGCAGCGCGTTACGCGGGGCATCAGCAGTGAATGATGCAGTTGGCCCTCAACTCTGTGATGCTGCTGGCTATCACTGGGGCACTATTAACGTACTTCAGGACCAATCTCGTTGTGCAGGTGAGTACTAATTCAGATGCGGCACGATACGCGGGTCATCAGCAATGAGGGCTCCCCACACTAGTTCCTAATGATGATTTAAGGGGCTACTTTGAAAAATTATAGGTTTTTTCAAACGCTCTAGTGACTAAACGGGAAAAGGGACTGAATTTATTTTCAAATATATATTACTAGACTATATACTCTTGTTTTTGGCACAAGCCGAAACACGATTGCTGAAAGTTGCCTCGATAGAAAAAAAATCCGAAGTTGGGTCCTTTTTTCCCTTATTTTCCTTAGCATACGTAAACTATAAAAGATTAAGCAATATAACTAAGTAAAAAATATGGTATTCTGGTTTACCTAAAAAGTCACAGAAGCAAAATTAGACAAAACTTTATAGATTCGCTTATTTATCGTAGTTTGGTCAAAAAGTCTGATCCTTAGGAGCGCTGCATCTCTTTCTTTCGTGCACGGGGGCCATAAACGTGTCTCTAACGGATGGGCGTGGCTTGTCCGAATCGAGGAACGGCCTTAAGGCCAATCTTGCTGAGCGGGTAGAAACAAATGTATAATGATCAGCCAATGATCCCATATATTTGGGGTCGGCGCATCATGTTTTCCTTTTCCGCACATTTCTTTTAGCCAGTTTTCTTGCGGTAAGCGTTAATTTAGTCGCGTTATTTCGTGATCCATATTGTAAAATTTTAAATGCCACAACACAAACGGCTGTCGAGTGCTCTGTGTATCACAGAGCAGCTTCGAACGCGTCTCAACATCGCGGCAACAGTAATAACACTTTTTATGTATTTCCAGAAGAATATGTCAATCCCCAAGTATATCGGATATAAAATGATGATCAATAGGTAGCCTTCTTTCACTAATAAATTGGTAACCTTTCATAATAGGTATTTTATATAAGCTATTGGCTTTGCGGTCCCTTTCAATGGTATTATCTAGCCTTAGAAGTATTCAATATCAATTGAAGCCGTGATTTCAAACGTATTTTTACAACGAATATATCAGTTGTGTACCGTGAATCTGTGGCTTATAATTAACAGGAAAATAAGGAAAAATCCCGTTTTGTTGAATAAATATTGCCATATACGACGGCGATTCCTTGAAAGCCTTACCATTTCCCCGTCCTAAAAACATCCAAGAAACTTTTTCAAAGCATTCAAAATTTTAACAGGGTTATAATACAAAGTCGGGTTTCCATGTGGATTGTATTGTAAAAGTTTTTCTAAGAAGAAAAGAAAAGAACCCACACTGCGTACAGTTGACGTAAATGATGTTTATATTTTTGCACCTTATTCCTTTGCAATAAGGTGCAAAAGTGTAAACATATCTTTGTCGTCGACTGTACAAAGGCTGAATTATTGCCGCTGCCTCTTGACAAATTCTCGACGCCAGGGGTTTCTTTGTGCCTTTGTTTCCATTGCATGCTGAGAGAATGCTAAGTGTGAAAATTATACACATTGTAGAAATATGCAAAACGGAAAATCCTTACCGAGTGGCGCTCGTTGGGAAAATTGGCCTGAAGTTTTTAGCGTGATGCGAACCATGGACGAATGAATCTAGGATAGGACTAGCCACGTTTGTATAAAATTACGTTCCCATAACACTAGGGGCTATCTAAAGGCGCCATCATTCTCGTCACTAATACAGCTTGATTCCATATATTTTTTTAGCATTTTGATCTTTGTAAAAAAACGCTAAATTTTTTTGATTGTAAATAAATAGTGAGAACAATGGTAAGGTTTCAAATTCATACAAAATTATTTAAAAGAAGAGCTTACTCATATGCCCAATCCGTATCGTATTTCCAAACGTCCGCTGTCAAGCCTCGGTCGCGTGATAGGTATTAGGTGCGTGGATTGGTCAAGGCTTAAGTCAACAGCTATTTATTATGCGGCGGCTGGGTGTATTGGAGCTGAAAGGTGATTAAGTCTTATTTAATTAACTTCATTTGTCTCTCTTTACATTCACCAAATGGGGTTGTTGAGCGGGTAATGAATGACCGATGTGAGCTGATAGCTATAGTCGGTAATATCGGTCATCACGGCAAAATTACGAACAATTGAGAACTTGTAAGTAAGATATTTAATTGATTTGTTTAATAAACACGTTCAACAACACTAAAATTATTATATTATATTTTTTTACATTTTTCTAAAAAAATTTTGTTGTTTAAAGATAAAAACAAAAATGTGAGCCATTCGCCAGGCATATCCGTCAGACAAATCCGGCGGGCACATCTGTGCGTGTATCCCTAGCTAATGATGAACCTACTCAATTTTCGAAGGGTAGTTCCCTTGATCTTCGGTTAACTTCTCCCTGTGCCCACGAAATAAAGGCTAACGGCTAATCATTATACTTTCAGGGTACACGAGCATTAAAAAACATCAGTTACAAGTAATCCTATCCTTGCAACTACGGTAAAAAGTCGTATCTATACGAGTATTTCATACACTTACGTTGTTTTGTTGTGTGATAGTGGAGTTGTAGCAATTCCCCTACAGACTTGCCTACTAGACGAAGCATATATTTTGACGCGATGACCACACATTGACTATCTAATGCAAAAATATGCGAACCCAACAGCTTATTTCAGTTGCGTTTTAATTTTCAACTAAGTGCTCATATGAGTGGTATTTTGCGTATTAATATTTGTGTGTCGTCACTGATGACATATCGGTAGTTTCTGGATCAGTAATTTAAATTTTAATCCCAAGAAATGGATCCTACATCATAGTACTTATTCATAGAATGTATCATTGAACTTTGCAGCTCGTGGTTTGGTGTCGAATCAAAAAGATTAATAACCCCGAATGCGATTCAATTTTTGGCGAATGAATCCACTGTCACTCCCACAACCAAGACGAACAAGACTAATGACACCCTCACATGAAGTAATCCGTCAAATGATGTAGGCTGTAGGGCATGACAAAGAATTGGACATACATACATAAGCTAGGGATACACGCACAGAAGTGCCTGCCGGATTTGTCCGGCAGATATGCCCGGCGCACAGATCCGTCCAAGTATGGCGCGAATTGGACACGGATTTGTCTGCGGACACATCTGGATAGCGCCATACACGGACGGATCTGTCCGCCGGGCACATCTGTGCGTGTATTCCTAGCTATACTACTCTCACCAAACATAACCGTCCGTCGGTAGTCAGGTAAAAATACCTAAATGAGCGTTTATGTTTGTGATCGCGAGTCTTCTTAAACGTATCAGTGCGGCATCTACGGGAGGAAGTGTAAGTATGTCTTCACCGAACGAGTCAATATACGTTTGACCTTTTAGTTCAAAGACCGATGTTTTACGTGACCGCTTGATTTGTGAAGCGTACCGGTCCTGAAGAGGGCAAAGAGTAAACAAAATAGAGAAAACTAAGTGTACGGATATTGTCAGTTTTTAGGACAAAGCCAACTGTTAAATGTAAAACATAACGAGTGAACTTGGTTGCGTACCTACCAGGGCCGCATCACATGTCGGCGGATCTGCAACATAATGGACTAAGAGCTGGCCAGGTCAGATGTGACACAATAATGAGAGCAACAAAACCCGTCTGGTTAGATTGCTCCTTCTTGCTAGATCCGGGCATCTAGCAGCTTTTAGTGGGTGGTGAGATTTAGAGACTAGCAAAATTTTTGAATTGAAAAATAGTACTACCTAAAAAGTGCTGAAGTTGTGTCATTTGTAAAGGACAGGGCCTATATTTTCACATTAGAACATAAACAATGCATATTATTGCGGAAACAGAACGGTACGCTAAAAACTACGAATCACATTATAACTCGATACAGAAAATTTTGGCAATGAAATAATCTTATTATTTATATAATTTCACATAATATTGCATAAAAACCAAGAGGTCTAGGAATTGTTTTCTTCAAGTGGTTTTCATTATTAGACCTCCACCACTTTACAGCTGCCAGATGTCCAGATCTATAAATAAGCATATTATAGCTAACTGATTAGAGGGGTTTCGTTGATTTCATTATTATGCTATTGTGTCATATCTGACGTGGCTAGCTCTCCGTCTATAAGAATTACCCGCTTCACTAAAGACACAATCCACTGGCCGCAGACCAATCTATCGCCGGTCGATACACACTGCGCATTCTACCTACCAATAAAACGTTTTGGACTCGTCGTAGAGTTTAGATAGAGACAAAACAAAATATTAAACATAGCGAGTAAACTTTGGTAATAGGAGTACGTATAAAGGCCTCTACAAACGTAAGCGACTAGTCACTTGCGATTTTAATACATTGTGGGTTTTGATCTATCGATTAATTTCGTTGCACCTACCTAGACAGTAATGTCTCCAAATCGCGTGCGAGTTTTGTGTCAAAACGCGCCTATTGTATAGGCAATAATCTGCTGTTGGCTTCGCGACATTGGCAACACTATCGACATAATTCGCCAAGGCAGACCAATCAATCAGCGGACTATAAACACTGCGCAGTCCACCTGCCATTAACAAATTTTTTGACTATTCATAATTGACAATTAACGATAAAACAAAATACAAAAGCGAAACGAAGCGATAAAACATACCTAATGAACTTGGTAACACGTGTAACCAGGGCCGCATGATCTGCCAAAGGCTTCGCAACATGAGATTAACGCGTCGCTATCGACATGCCTGCTGGCCGCAGACATCGGCCGATGCAGTTTACCGATAAAAAAGGCACTCGTTCCAGTACCTTTAGCAAATTTTCTGTGTGACAGACAGACAGACAGGGTTGCGCCATAAGGGTTCCTTTTTAGCATTATGGTACAGAACCCTAAAACGGGTACACGTTACACGCCAAAGACAATGCTTTTAAAATCTGCTTTATATACGAAGTAATAATTAAATGAACAAAATCGGGCGGTACTGTATAAAAGATGTAACAAAGATAGTCGTGATCCTTTTAAGGGCATAATTGTTATTGTATTATTATTATAAAAAAGTAAGAAAAAAATTTTTCTTGCGAAAAAATAATTCATAGAGGGTTGGCGAGCTGTGACAACGTGTCCCATACAAAAAGAAAATTTTTGCGTCCAAAAAATTTTTCTCCTACTTTTTCTTACTTGCAATACGGTACCAATTATGCCCTTAAATGGGTCACCAGTATTTTTGTTACATCCTGTAGAGCTTGCGCTGTACTCGTATTACTGAAAAATTTAAGAAAAAATCTCTTTTGAAGTTGGTTGGCTGGTTTTAGGTATACGCACCAGTCTATTATAAATAACTAAACATAAATTACTTTCTAAATCCATAAATGTATCAAAGAATGGTATATTGTTTCGAACAGTGCTAGTAATTGACACTGGACACGACATATTTATAGTCACGTAATCCGCGTACAATCCGCTTTATTTTATTAACTTTAGGTTGCCCACACACTTTGGTCATATTCAAATGTGTAGTAGGTACTACACGGGACTACAAAGTTATTCATGTTATTTTTTTGTACAGTGAACGTCATGAGAACGTCAAAGAGATGTTTACAGTTTTGCACCTTCTTACAAAGGATTAAGGTGAAAAAGTGTAAACATATCATTGATGTCGACTGTACCTGTAGAAATCAAAAGAGTTGCAAACACCGGCACGGTTCATTTAAAAAGGGTTCGGTTATAAATGCGGTACAGAATTTAGAACATTTTTAGTTAAAAAAATTTTCATAAGCAAAACGCTTGCAAGTATGACTCATCAAGTTGATCCTAACCTAATTCCAACACAGGCTTAGAACAGCATAGAAGCGGTTGACTGTTCATACGTATCGTCAACTGCTACAACTTTGTCTACGATGCTCAACTTTGCCCGGCTTGAAAACAGCTATTTATATATTTTTCCTGAGATGGAAGAAAGGCGACCATCTCAGTAATAATAATAATATATAAATAGCTGTTTGGTGCCGAAAACCATGTTTTTCAAGCCAGGCAAAGTTGTAGGAGGTGAGGGTACTGATTTAAAGAACGGAAATCGATTTAGAGTCAAGTAGGCTACTCAGCAGCACGGGACGGCGGATAATTGGAAACCAGCGCTTACGCATTATGCTGAGTGGGATCCTGTTTACCGACTATCTCACTGTTGAATATTTGCAGTGACTATCCATCCGCTTACAAACATTGCTATTAAAACGCATATATTTGTAATGAAATACGTTGATACTAGATTTAAACTTTTAGGAGACATGACATGACAACACTATAAAAATATTACTTTCAAATACTTGTAATATTATTAAAATCTGATAAAATTCCTAATCTGTACACTTTATATGTAGTACAACTTCGATAAAGCAGCTGTGGTTTTTTAATATCTCTCCGCTAAAAGGGATAGTTGCCTATGTGCATGTGGAGATATTAATATGAACATATTAAACTTCGAAACGTAGGTATTAAAAAGTTTTTATAGTTTAGGTCGTGTATGTTCCGGCTTAGGATAAATTAATTTGACGAGAATATGCCGGCAACTACTTAAATAAATTAAAATCCGTACCACCTGCAACCGCTTTTTTTGCAAACTATAGAGTTATCAACCAACTTCAAGATTTCGAAGGAGGAGGTTCGTCGAGTTCTTTTATACACCGATTATTCGAAGATAGAGCTTCACAGTTGGTACCATTGTCATCAAGTCTGGATCTGATAATGAGATCCTGGGGAAATCGAGGGAACGCTTCAACTATTATACGGCACACCTATTGTGATTTCAGTATTTTTACAGCAACTTAGGCACTTTCACTTGGAAAAGCGGAGCCTAAGTGAAGCCGGTTCTTTTTTGTTTAAAATTATTTTTAATAATAATTTTACTTTTGAGGTAATTTAATATTTATTAGTACTGTGTCTGCAATCTCACGCTCTGTGTAGATTTCACCTGTCTTCCTTTCTACCGTCAGACAGACAGACGGATAGACCGGAAAATTAAATTGACACACAAAGCTTAGTGTCAGTTGCACCAACCACAATGGATTGACTGGTCAACATAATTCACCAGGAAACTTTAAAACTTATCACGCAGTACACTTAAGTGAACATTTTAACAGTGACAGATTAGTACGGGAAAAATAGCTTATTTTGGAGGCAAAATATGTACATCAATGAAACTTTGTTTATTAACTTTATCTTGGCCTTAGAAATGAGGATCTGTCGAGTCCTATCAAAATTTTGTAGTCTTAGTCTTACCCCCTCTGGGGGGTTATGATGAAGGAAAAATTTTTTGAAGACGCCAATTTTACAAACTAGGCTAATGCAGTGTCATTTTCTATGTTTTTATTTGCGCTGAATCGAATAAGACCATACCCTTACTTATAGGATCAATATTTTGCGAAATATGAAGAATTGTAAAAAAAGAATACTTTCCAAATATCGACTTATTGTACATCAATGGATAGGTCTTTAAAAATATAATTAAAGCTTTTTTAAACATTTTTTTAAATAGTAAATATTTACAGAAATAATGGCTTGGAAAGTAAATAATATTGTGTCCTCCCCTTGAAACTTGTAAACCATAACTTAAAAAATACGAAAAAATTGAAGAAGATGCGCCGTAACACTGACTTTCTATGAATTAATTTGAATATTATCGGCATAGCCATTTTTGAGTTTTTGACATTTCGAGCCATTTCTAAAAAGATTTTCCACATGGAAATACTCCCTTTTGGCATTGCATCGTTCTTATTTAATCGAAGGTACGGAACCCTCTATTATGCGTGGTCCAACACGCACTTGACCGGTTTTAAGGTCCCCTCCCCCCATACCCCTAAATTTTCGTAGAACTCAGCACATCCTCATCTCTAGTGTCAAGATAAAGTTATGAACAAAGTTTCATTGATGTACATATTTTGCCGCCAAAATGGCATATCTAGTCTTACTTTTCCTGTACTAGATGGTTTTGTGCTTCATGCACCCGATTATACTAGTACAGTGTGTAAATCTAATACGGGCGATAAATTAAACCATACATAGAACTCATTTGCATTACATTGGGGGCTGAATTATTTTGTATGGATAAAATTTTAATTGCAATTTTAAGTAAATGTTATCTAATTAAATTTCTTATGTCCTAATTGTCCTACACTAACCACCGCCGTTAAGAGATTCGCCCGTATTAGATTTACACTTTGTATATTAAGGAAATAAGAATCCATTCTCCACTCTTTGGGCACCAAACACTGTAAAAGATAACATATGTTTTCGTCATAAAAGATACATACATACGTAGATACATTTTTCCTAAACCAGTAATAATAAGAAGCGCTTAAAAAGGCACCCTGGGGCCGCTTAATTACCGCATATCTGACAAAATTTTTGCATAGGGACGGCCATTCTTAGCCCGGAATGCCGGCGCCGAGTTTAGGCTGCCGTTGGCCCTCTTTAAATTAATTCTGCGTACATTTTTAGCTCCATTAAGGTTTTGTTAGAGTAGTTCTTTGCGCAGATTTTTATAGACGAATTCCCTTTTGAGGTAGAATGTTTGTGTTGTACAGATTGTTCGAAAGGTTGTAATATTCCCAAAGATTTCGATAAATCTTATTCAATGGAGAAACTTCGCCGCTCTTTCTTCATTGATTTTCATCATTGAATAACTAGTTTTTTTGCTATAACTGTTTACTTAGCTCGGAAGGCTATTTTTGGAAGATAATATAAAAAGTAACTTATGAGCCTTCCGCATTAGCTGACCGAAGTATAAGCTCCTGGCTCTAGAGCGACACACATCGAGAAATATTATTCATCATTGTATATTATTTAACATGTCTGAGTCTCAAGAAAGGTTTACATACCTATCGAAACAAATGTTTAACCATGAACCTATATTATTTAAGTAACCTTTATCAATGAGACATGCCGGCTCTGTTTGACCTCTTCATTACAAGGTTTTCATAAGTAGGTACTGTATACATATTTCGCAGTTTTATACATAAATTCCGCCAATATTGACTGAAACACTTCAATACTAACTCCGAAAAACTCCGCCTACTTTCCTATGGAGACAAATCAGCTACTCTTTAGGAAACGTCAAAACGATTTGTTATCTTATATGGAGTTATCTTATATACGGGAGACTAATATTGTGACGTCACAATACTATATGATAAACATTTAATAAAAGTTTTAACATAATAAAAAACATTTAAAACGCAAACACATATTAAACCTGGATTTCCCCGTGTATTATTGAAATTTTAATTATATGAATGCAACGAGACAATTAAGTTGCACCCGCCTATTGCACCCTATTATTAACCTCTATTGACCTGTCTAATAGGATATCTTCTTTCCAGTACGTCTCTCAAGTGGTAAACCGCAGCTCAGTGGTGACGTTCCCGGCCCCCACGGAGCCCCCGGGCTCACGGAACCCGGCGCCCGGCGTGTGCCTACCCGTGATCGTCAGCTTCTGCCAGCAGCACCGCGTTTCTTACAACTTCACCGTCTTCCCAAACTACATCGGCCATTTTGGACAGAGGGACGCACAGCAGGTAATGTTTCTAAACGCGAGGTCTTTGTGTTAATGAAAGACCACGAAATATCACGTTTTCTGCACTCAAAGCATCATCAGCTTTTTTCTCACATCTTCCCTAATAACATTTTGGACAGAGTAGCGGGGAGTGTATTAAAAATTAAAAAATAAAACAATAGATTGTGTAACATCACGTTCCCCACTGCGCTAGAAGTTTGCCTGACCATCAGCGTGAAGTTCTGGCAGCAGTTGATATTTACACCGCCTCTCTTTACCTTTGACATCTTATCCATTTACACATATACACATTTTGGATAAACAGACGCCCAGTAGGTACCTAAATCGTCGGTAAAATTAAGTGTTTCAAACACATAGAGAAAAAAAAAGTTGGTATAGAATTATATTAAAGATATAATTGATTTGTTATTACTATTGTTAAGTATTTTCTGTTCATCTTATTTGTATTTTTTAAATTAATTAATTAATTTTTTAATTTATGTTATTAACAAAGTTGGTACAATTTAAATTTATATTAAGTTTCGCCAAACATAATGTTTATCAGCGAATGTTGCACTCATTTACAGTTAACATTAATTAACAGTTACAATTAATAGTTAATTTACAGTATATTTATTTATATTTACTGTGTTCTCTATTTGATAGCTCCAACAGCTGACAGGCCAATATCGTCAGGCCGACTGATATGGGCGGGCCTCATTACGGGAAGTGATGTGGGTACTTGCGAAAATAATTAAAAAAGAACGTTGTACTTACATGCTTGATGCTAATTAAATGAGAGTATTCAAATATTGTTTAAGAATATATTACGTGAAAATATTTTCTTAATAAGAACAAACAAACCATAGAATTCACTGCCGAGGTTTTCTCAGAGGGCTACAGTATGACGTTCTTCCAAAAAGGAGTGTATAGGTTTTAAAGGAAAGGCGCTTGAGTTACAAGTGTCCATACTGTAACTGCTTACCATCAGGCGGGCCTTATGCTTGTTCGCCACCGTCGTGGCATAAAAGAATGATTCACTCAAAGTTACGAATATTATGAATATATTAACGTATTTTTTTAAAATACGTAATTAAAGAAAATCGTCTTTGAAACAGTTATACTTACAATTAGTGAGTAATCTACTTTACAACAAGAACCTTATATAAACCATTTAACAATATTTTCGTAAAATTTAACAAAGTAAGGCTTTCAGGGTAATTATACCTTGCTCGCCCTGTTCCAATTAGTAGCAAATTAGGCAGTTTAATGCGGATTACGAATATTTTTAATTTTAAAGAAAACGACGCGCCTGCCTCAAGTTTATGTAAATGAAAAAGTTTTCGAAGCGTTTAAACTAGAACGTACAATTTTTTTTATTCTTTAATTAACTAAAAAATTTACTGTATTATTTTTCTAAACCTGTTTGAGGAAAAAAGTTAATGATTCCATTGTTGTAACAATTAAATAGGCATATTTTATAAACTGAAACAGATGTCATATTTCAGAAAAATAGGTATATTTTATTAATACTCTTCCATAATACTTACAAGTATTATGTATGTATGTATACATATAGAGATGCACCTGTATATTTCGATGACGCTCTCATAACACCAATCATTATAAATATTATTGTCTATAAGATACTTTAACACGTGACTCACATAGGTGGTCACAAATATCTGAACAACGCCTTTATTGCCAAGGCGATAAAGGCGTTGTTCAGGTATTTTTGAGTACCCTGGCCGCTCCGATATATCTGATGTACCTATGTGAGTCACGTGTTAAAGTATCCAAGTCAGTGTCAGTGTCAGTATGTATCCATATACACTATATACAGGGTGAATTTGAAGTCGTGAATCTCACTCAAATCAAACTAGATTTATTTATGTTTTTAAATAATGTTTTTGTCATTTATTTTTCTTTTAAAGGTGATATTGTAACATTAAAACGGCTGTTTGACATTTTTTTGATGCAAAATTAAGTAAATCTCATTTTTTGCTAGGATAAATTACAAAATTTATGCTAATGATAGTTCCAAATCCCTAATTTAAATATATTAATGATAAAATAATAGTTCCTAATTTAAATATCTTAATGAGTCGGTGTAATAGCATGAAACCGCCATTAAAAGAAAAATAAATGACAAACGCATTATTAAAAAATTAAAAATCTAGTTTGATTTTAGTGAGAGTCGGGGCATTAAATTCTTCGTTGTTTATAGAGTTAGAAAAACATATTTCGATTCACGACTTAAAATTCACCCGGTATATCATGTGATCTATTGGTATGTAGCAAAGGCAGTCACGATATGTGAAGTTCTTGCAATGTTTCATAATAATTTGACTAGCGGCTGATCTTTGGATCCAACTCTAAAACTAGTTCCGATTCAAAAAAAATCTTAACCACTACGTAATTCTACGAAAATAAGCTTATGACGATCAATATATATTTTTCATTAAATAATATTAAGGTATTTTAATAGCCAAAGATCACAGCATCAAATTTGGGATAGGCGGATGCGCGTGCCGACGCGACACTCTCGCGGCTTAACGACGCTCAATTAATTGTCTGTGGTCGATCAACGCTGCATGCTAAATGAAATCACTGGATAGGTTGGCACGCTTTCGATAATCTCGGAATTAATCTTTCAGGAACACTGCTAAAGAAAAGATGAGCTCCTTTCGGAATTAGTAGGGTTACACGGTGTATTAAGTTTGGAAATAGGTATGTATTGATTGAAAGATAAAAGGACCGTATTGTAGCAGTATTTTTTTTTATAAAATGCATCGCACGAAAGTCCCAAAACCTTAAAACTGCACGAATAATGCATATCTTTTGGGGTTCGTAAATTTCACTTTATTCTCTCTTTAATCGCATGCATCATGTAGGGAATAAAAAACACTTCCATTTGTGGCTTTTTAATGCATTATCGTAGGTTGACCCCTATGTAACTATTGGTTCTGGATAGGAATGGGATCGATAGGCATAAAAAATAGCATGTCAAAAATTATCATTTTCATACAAATTGTACGGGAAAAGTTTTCCTCGATTTATGGCTTTTCTAAATTTGTTTTGGTCCCATACAAGCTTTTGATCCCAGATAGGAAGGGGATCGATTGGCATAAAAAAAGGCCCAAAAAAAATCCACCCTGTTTACACAGAACCATGGTGGTACGAACATTTAGTAAGCGAGGTACACGAAACCCAAGCCAATGCGCAGGGGTACTTTTAACAATTTACTGAAATGTAGGTAGGTACTTACGCTATCTTAGACCTATCCTACAATGCTTAGAACTGTGATGTTGCTACTCCCCAACAGTTCGCCTTGCATGAAAACCAATGGCCGTTGGGGTCTTCACATCCTACGCTAATACATGCTACCATTATCTGCTAAAAAATATAATGTAGCTCTTTTCACTAAGCAATAATTTGGTAAAGCATTTTCCATTCCTTTACGTCCACTAATTGCCATTAAACCCTTTCCTCCAAACTTAAAAGCGTAATAACTACAAATTCACGAAAACACCAATAAGATAGAAAACAACCGATGGACTCATTATCCCGGTGTTCGACGTTCAGGAGCATTCTAAACACGGCCGATTGTCCTTTGACAGAGATTGATTCCCCTAATGATCGTTCGGCATTGTGTCGGCGCTATAGAATACTGTTTATAATTGACAGGTGGGAAGGCGCAGGGCGGCTTTGCAATTTTAATCGAATCATTACCTCGGGTTTTACTCGAGCTTGCTTTGTAAAAGAGATCAGGTGTTTTCAATAATTTGGAGCCAAATCTTGAACGTTTAGGCCGCGTTTTTACCAGAGATGAATGCGTTGCGAGGAATGAGAACCAATAGTAGGGCTGCGTAGTGCGAGAATAAGTAAAAAAAGTGATTTTATTGGTTCTTAAAACACATTCCTTCCAACACATCCTCGCTCATCTTACAAATTAAATCTTCGTACAAATAATCTTACAAATGAAAGTCGTCACATTTACTCGTAATATAGTATGTATAGACGAGTAGATTGTATGGGGCCAACTCCGAAATCTTTCATACATTTCAGCCGACCAGAAGTTGACGTTCTTTTGGGATTTCGGGGTTGGTCCCATAGGAAAAGTTGTTCATGTATGAGTGAGAGTTCATGTATGAGTTACCTAATCACCTGCCATAATATTGAAGAACACCTGTAGTGTTGCTATGACAAATCTGAGACGTTCGCAGGCAAAATTCGAAGAGAGCTTGCAGTTTCATACATTTTCATTACTAGCAACCTTTGCCTGAACGAGTAGAATGTCGCACATTGCCGAGCTTGGGCGAGTTGAAGACTTTTGTGTTCTTCATTGTAATGATTATAATTGCTATTGATAAATGAAGCTTACGAGAAAAATAAAAAGTGGAAAAAATGAGAATGGTATTAACTGCCATTTAGGAAACTACAGTATACACTCGTTTATCAGTTGTACCTAATACCTTTCCTTATATTATATACCCACAAACATGTACTACCTATATTACATCGATTTGAACTAATAACTTATTGTTTGTCTATGTCGATGTCCAGGGGTCTTAGAGCCAGTATACAAACAAGGCGTACCTAGCTGCAAAGTCCATGCATTATCACTATCATCAGCGTTGTAGGACTCTATGTAGTTCTCCCTTAAGCGGCCACCGACTATCAGTCCACCTGCAGTCCACCTGGCGATATTTTTTGTTTTAACTGATAGGCCAAAATCGTCAGGCGGACTGCAGGCGGACTGATAGTCAGCCGCCTTTAGGTATGCACTCACCCTCGCTCGCCGCTCAATGCGAACACGGTTGGCAAAGAATGTTCCCGCCAGATTTCACGCCAGGGCACGCGTGGGGGCGGGGGTCAACGCCTTGTTCCGTTGGAATTAATATGAGTTTCAATGAATGAAAACAGAGTGAGGAACCCGGACTATGTAAAATTCCAAAAGTTATATAAGTACGTACCTACAGTTTTCAAAACCCTGAACTTTACGGGAATATATTTCCCTTGTCGCATAGGACATAAAAAAAATACTGTTGGTGGGATAATAAAGAATAGATAAAACAACTTTTTAGAGACTGTGAGTATTTCAACGACCTTATATCACTTTTTATTCTTCGTTCCATTCGGTTTTAACACATTTGCTCAATATAGAATTCACAATCGGAATCATAGACATCTAAACACTGAACAGGGGGGTGATTTTTGAGATTCGAGCACTCAAAAGTGACATTTAAAACTATGGATAAAACGATGAAATTATGTTTTAAAAATAAAAGCGATAGAAAATAATGAGTATTTAAACTATTAATTCCATGCGAATAAATTGGCTACAAACTTTTGTGTGCGATTATTTTCGAGCTTGAATTTTTTGAATTCGATCGTCCGGCTGTCAAAAATCGGCCCCCAGCACTATAACCAACTGAAGCGCTGCGTAGGTACGCGACCTTCGGTGTGGTACCTATCGGGGTAGCGAGGTACGGCTAAATAGTAAAGTTTCCGTATACATCGCAACAAGAAGAAATAAAAGTGCGTTACACAAAAGTACTTCCCGTACATTTTTCTTTTTATATGGAATATAGTTGCAGAAAGAACACCGGGAGTATAAATAGGTATCTTTTTATTACGTGTATGGGAACATATAAAACCCCATAACGCACCGATTGTAACACAAGCACAGCTATCTGCCACACCGATGAAAAGTCAAATACGGACAAATGTTCCCATAATGCAGCAAATGTATTAAATTATTAGCCTATTAAACAATTTTAACATTTTGTGTAGGTATAGTTGAAATTTGTGTTTGTACAAAATATTAAGCGTATTAAGAAGATCCCCCTAAACAATAGCATCGCTTCCCGACAAACAAAGAGAAGTGAAAACAAACTCATCTGTTTACAGTATCTCAGCAATAGCAAGTAAGTATTAGGTAGTGAAATTTCCCCGCTTAATAATCAAAGTTAATAAAGTTGTCTGTAACTTGTTCATTTAGAACTTTAGAAGTTGGAACACAAATTCAGAAGGTTGGTTCCATGTGAATTAAGAAAACACATAGACAGACAGATACAGATAAAACCTAAAAGCTTGAGGAAAAAATAATTAGGTAGTAAGTAGGGTAAATCGCCAGTAAATGGCCAACTCAAACTAAAAATGAGCTCTATTCACCTACAAAAAGAATTGATTTTAGCATGAGGTTTTAATTACTGGCCACCCTTCAATAGCTGGCCGCGTTATACTAAAATGAATTCTGTTGGTATGTGTATGGAGTTCATTTTTAGTATGAGATGGTATGGTTACCCTATGTAGGTACTAGAAGGTAGAAATAAAGGTAGGTAAATAGGGCTTGGGAAATTCAACTTCATTGTACCTACCTAGTATACGATAAAAAGGAACTTAGAACCAAAAGGATTTTGCAGTTCTATTTCGACCAAAAACTGATCTATTCCTACTACCTAGGTAAATATTTATTTATTTAAGAACTTGGTTAGTTTTTATATTTATGTTTTTGGTAGGGTCCGGCACGGTCACCACACTTGCTCTAAACGAATGCTATTGCTTTATATTACCTCTGCTAGTAAACCTTCTGTATTTTCAATGTTAATTATTTTCTGTCAAATCTGACCTTGAAGTTTCCGAACAGCGACGAGTTTACTTATTGTTAACGTTATCTTTGCATTAATTGTGTCTGTGCTTCAATTGAGTGAAAGCTACAGATAGTGAGATAAAATTATTTGAAAACCATTTTCCTGTAAATTATTTTTATCACAGTATCACAGTGTGGCATTAGGAAGTAGGTAACCTAGTGGCGTATTCTTACTTAAAAATACACATACAATACAATTTATGTGTAACGGTACATAACTCCAACACACATATTAGTGTTTTTAATGTATTGTTTGTGAATTTTGAAATTAAAATACGTCACCTGAGCTAATTTTAAAGATACATCAATAGATTTTAACTAATTATTTGATTTGTAGTACGAGTATTTTAACGTGCGGTGACGAGCAGTTAAAGTTTGCCAACAAAATAAACAAAAGATCGTTATGAAGCCACCTGGACGGGTACCCTGAGTTTACCATTGACATTTTCCGTTAACGAGTGATGAATTTTCTATCTGTGCATCTCGTTTACACTAATATGTTACAAGCAAGACACACAGATAGAACACTCGATACTCGTTCTCGAAAACGTCAATGTCATAACTCATGGTTAGCGTACTGATCGTAAACAAAATGGCCGCCAGGACCTGGAGATCTACGACGCCGTGGTGGACGTGCGGTGTTACGAGCTGACCGCGCTGTTCCTGTGCTCGTTGTTCGTGCCCAAGTGCGGGCCGCTGGGCCACATGGTGCGCCCCTGCAGGAGCCTTTGTCAAGGTTAGTGACACATTTTAGATCCCGCGTCTTGTATTCATCCTACTAGCATTTATCCCAGCTTTTTGCCACAGCTGTATTGAGCCTGGGAACTCGGAAACCTAATCCCAGGAATTGGCGTAGGCTCTAGTTTTTACAGAAACACCTGCCGCAACTCAGAAGGGAAACTAGGCTTTGTTGGGATGAGGTCCGGTTTCCTCACGACGTTTTCCTACACTTAAATGCGACAGGTAAGAGCCGGGGTTTGAAGCCAAGACCTTCGGATTAAAAGTGATGTTTACCGCCACGCCACCAGCGCTTCCAATTGCTGATGTTTTTTGATGAGGATCTTAAATTGGCATTTAAAAAAAATCTTTTTTAAACGCCATTGTAAAGAATGCATCGAAATGTTTAATTTGGTTTTAAATTACGCTATGGATTGTGGTATAAAATGCGACGCCGAACGTAATCTGTATTTACATTGTATTTTACAGTATTGATTATTTAGATTAGAAATAGTTGCCAAGTAAATAGTTGACACAACCATACTCCTCCAGAAACTATGCGTCGCTGCGGCTTCTTCCTTGAGGTGTTTGGATTGTCCATGCCGGAGTATCTGCAGTGCGAGATCTTCCCCGAGTCCACCGACACCGACGTCTGCCTCGGCAACCGAGAGGTGAAGGAGGCGAGGTTCCGCGCTGCCAAACCTGGTGAGTTGAGATCGCATCCAAACGTGTCAGGTCGATCTAATTGAGTCAGGTAAGTGATGAGCGCTGTATTATGTACAAGAATGACTGAATCTATGAAGAACAACGTCTCCCTTAGAAATCAAGAGGGGAAAGAGGGGAGGTTCTGCGCTTCGATACCCGATGAGTTTAGATGGGAGTCGCTCTATTCGATTTGTTTTTTACTGCGAAATCTTGTCGGTAAGTGTCATTTGAACTGCCCATGTCTGTCTGTAATGCGAGATTATTTTTTTCTCTAAAAGAATAGGGATTCCGTGGGTCCGTACATAAATGAAAATTCAGCGCAAGATACGTTTGAGGAGAAAAGTATTGTAGCTCTTATAAACAGTTTTAGAGAGGTATTCAAATTATCTATGCCCGACTATCTTCAGTGCGAAATCTTTCAAGCGCATCCATGACGGTGATGAAAAAAGTAGATTATGAAGCAGGGCTTTAAAACGTTACCAATTCACATTATAAAATAACGTTAGGTAACGGTAAAACCATAAAAATACCTTAGTACCGGTAGTAAAAATGTAACGTTACTTAATAACATAACTTTATGGTAACGTTACCCAATTAACGTTACTTTTTATCGGTAAATTTACTTTACATTGCAGGGCTGGCTAACGTTACCCAATTCACATTATAATAACGTTAACTAAGTAACACTATTTTGATCAGTAATGCTACGTTGCCACACCGCCCTACCAGAAACGCGCGCGCCGCGCTGCGCTAGTCGATTCGCATTGTTGCCACTTCGTGCACTGGCCTCCGTGACACGTTGCCGAGAGTCTTGAACCCTACATATTTCGCTCGAGTCGAATGCGGGTGGGTATTGCGCGACGTTTTGTGTTGACTGTTGGTTGGTAACAGTTTGTGACTTGGCTGTGATTAATACAGGGTGTAAGAAAAATACCGGTGATCCGCTTAAGGGCTTAGTTGGTATCGTATTGCCAGTAAGAAAAAGTAGGAGAAAATTTAATGTTAGTTTTAAAATCCAAGATGGCAGCCATATACTTTTTTCTTAAAAATCATCATGGTAGTCGCTTTCGAATAATTCGGGTGTGCAGATTACAAAAATAATGTCTGTTTTAAAATCCAAGATGGCGGCCATCGACCTTTTTCGTATAAATCGTCATGGTAGTCGTCTTCGACTAATTCGGATGTGCAGATTTCAAAAATAATGTCAGTTTTAAAATGCAAGATAGCGGCCATATACTTTTTTCTTAAAAATCATCATGGTAGTCGTTTTCGACTAATTCGGGTGTGCAGATTTCGAAAATAATGTCTGTTTTAAAATCCAACTTCCAAGATGGCGGGTATACTTTTTCGTGAAAATCATCATGGTAGTCGTTTTCGACTAATTCGGGTGTGCAAATTACGAAAATAATGTCTGTTTTAAAATCCAAGATGGCGGTCATCGACCATTTTCGTAAAAATCGTCATTGTTGTCGTTTTCGACTAATTCGGGTGTGCAGATTTCGAAAATAATGTTTGTTTTGAAATCCAAGATGGCGGCCATATACTTTTTGTAAAAATCGTCATGGTAGTCGTTTTCGACTAATTCGGGTGTGGGGTGTGCAGATTTCGAAAATAATGTCAGTTTTAAAATCCAAGATGGCCGCCATATACTTTTTTACTAAAAATCGTCATGGTAGTCCTTTTCGAATAATTCGGGTGTGCAGATTTCGAAAATAATGTGTGTTTTAAAATCCATGGCGTTCATGCACTTTTCTTAGAAATCGTTAGGGGTCTTTTGGATTAATTCGGGTATGTAGATTTCCAAAACAGGGACCGTTTTAAAATCCAAGATGGCGGAAATAAACAATTTTGTCAAAATCATCATGGTAGTCATTTTGGCCTAATTCGGGTGTGTAGATTTCGAAAATTAATGTCTGTTATGAAATCCAAGATAGCGGATACTTTTTTCAAAAAAATCGACATGTTAGTCGTTTTTTATTAATTCGGGGCAGTAGAATTCAAAAATAAAGACAGTTTTAAAATCCAAGATGGCGGAAATGGTCAATTTTGTCAAAATTGTCATGGTAGTCGTTTTCGATTAATTCAGGGGTGCAGATTTCGAAAATAATATCGGTTTTGAAATCCAAGTTGGCTGTCATACATTTTTTCGTAAAAATCGTTATGGTACTCGATTTCGACTAATTCGGGTGTGTAGATTTCGAAAATAAAGTCTGTTTTAAAATCCAAGATGGCGGCCATGCACTTTTTCTTTAAACACATTATGGGTGTCGTTTTCTGTTTATTCGTGGATATAGATTTCGAAAATAAGGACCGTTTGAAAATCCGAAATGGAAAATACTATTTTGTCAAAATCATCATGGTAGTCATTTTGGGCTAATTCGGGTGTTTAGATTTCGGAAATAATGTAGTATTGAAATCCAAGATGGCGGCTATACATTTCATTTTTTATCATGATGATTATGACAAAATTGTATATTTTCGCCATCTAAGATTTTGAAACGGTTCTTATTTTCATAATCCCCGAATTAATCGAGAATACCCATAACGATTTTTAAGAAAAAGTGCATGAACGCCATGGATTTTAAAACAGACATTATTTTCGAAATCTACACTCCCGAATTAGTCGAAATCGAGTACCATTACGATTTTTACGACAAAAGTATATGGCCGCCATCTTGGATTTTAAAACAGACATTATTTTCGAAATCTGCACACCCGAATCAGTCGAAAACGGCTACCATGACGATTTTCACGAAAAAAGTACATGGCCGCCATCTTGGAAGTTGAATTATAAAACAGACATTATTTTCGAAATCTGCTCACCCGAATTAGTCGAAAACGATTACCATGACGATTTTTACAAAAAGTTGGATGACCGCCATCTTGGATTTTAAACCAGTCATTATTTTCGTAATCTGCCCACCCGAATTAGTCGAGAACGACTACCATGACGATTATTAAGAAAAAAGTATATGGCCGCCATCTTGGATTTTAAAACAGACATTATTTTCGAAATCTGTTCACTCGAATTAGTCGAAAACGACTACCATGACGATTTTTACCAAAAAGGTGGATGGCCGCCATCTTGGATGTAAAAACTGACATTATTTTCGAAATCTGCACACCCGAATTAGTCGAAAATGACTACCATAACATTTTTAAGAAAAAAGTATATGGCCACCATCTTGGATTTTAAAACAGACATTATTTTCGAAATCTGCACACCCAAGTTAGTCGAAAACTACTACCATTACGATTTTTAAGAAAAAAGTATATGGCCGCCATCTTGGATTTTAAAACTGACATTATTTTCGAAATCTGCACACCCGAATTAGTCGAAAACGACTACCATGACGATTTTTACAAAAATTTGGATGACCGCCATCTTGGATTTTAAAACAGTAATTATTTTCGAAATCTGCACACCCAAGTTAGTCGAAAACTACTACCATGACGATTTGTAAGAAAAAATTATATGGCCGCCATCTTGGATTTTAAAACTGACATTATTTTCGAAATCTGCACACCCGAATTAGTCGAAAATGACTACCATAAGATTTTTAAGAAAAAAGTATATGGCCTCCATCTTGGATTTTAAAACAGACATTATTTTCGAAATCTGCGCACCCAAGTTAGTCGAAAACTACTACCATGACGATTTTTAAGAAAAAAGTATATGACCGCCATCTTGGATTTTAAAACTGACATTATTTTTGAAATCTGCACACCCGAATTAGTCGAAAACGACTACCATGATGATTTTTACAAAAAGTTGGATGACCGCCATCTTGGATTTTAAAACAGTCATTATTTTCGTAATCTGCACACCCGAATTAGTCGAAAACGACTACCATGACGATTATTAATAGAGATGCGCCGAATATAGACTTTACCGAATACGAATATTCGGCCGAACGTTCGGTTGAGATCTTACCGAACCGAATATTCGGCCGAATTATTCGGTAAATCTAAACAGGTTTATGCAGGTCCGCGCGGCTCGCTGAACGCGATTTTTTTTAATTTCTAGTAAAATAATATGTGTATGCGACCTTGGCATTGTCAATGACAATGTCAACATTTGCAATTGTTATTGATAATATTGATGGTGAATTGGTGACAGACGCTGATATGGTGCTTAAGGGGCTACTTTGAAAAATTATAGGTTTTTTCAAACGCTCTAGTGACTAAACAGGAAAAGGGAGTGAATTTATTTTCGAATATATATTATTAGACTATATACTCTTGTTTTTGGCACAAGCCGAAACACGATTGCTGAAAGTTGCCTCGATAGAAAAATAATCCAAAGTTGGGTCCTTTTTCCCCTTATTTTTCTTAGCTTACGTAAACTATTAGAGATTAAGCAATATAACTAAGTAAAATATATGGTATTCTGGTTTATCTAAAAAGTCACAGAAGTAAAATTAGACAAAACTTTATAGATTCGCTTATTTATCGTAGTTTGTTCAAAAAGTCTGATCCTTAAGAGCGCTGCATCTCTTTCTTTCGTGCACGGGAGCCATAAACGTGTCTCTAACGGATAGGCGTGGCTTGTCCGAATCGAGGAATGGCCTTAAACTGAATAATAAAGCTTACAAAAATCAAGTTTTCAATATATCTTTTAATAACTTACCTTTTAAGAGCTAAAAATTGTATGAATGATTAATTTATTATCAGATAAATATCATATGTTTATTCGGTAAATATTCGGCAGTTTTACCGAATAATTCGGCCGAATACCGAACATTGAAAAACACGCCGAATATGCCGAATACCGAATAATTACCGAATATTCGGCGCATCTCGAATTATTAAGAAAAAAGTATATGGCCGCCATCTTGGATTTTAAAACAGACATTATTTTCGAAATCTGCACACCCAAGTTAGTCGAAAACTACTACCATGACGATTTTTAAGAAAAAAGTATATGGCCGCCATCTTGGATTTTAAACTGACATTATTTTCGAAATCTGCACACCCGAATTAGTCGAAAACGACTACCATGACGATTTTTACGAAAAAGGTAGATGGCCGCCATCTTGGATTTTAAAACAGACATTATTTTCTAAATCTACACACCCGAATTAGTCAAAAACTACTACCATACCACGACGATTTTTACAAAAAACTTAGCGCAACTGAACCATTAAATAATACATTGCCAAAAAGCAAAAAAATATAATACGTGCCTAAAAAAGAAATACCTAACAATTTTACAACACCATCTTACATCTCCGTACCATAATAATATCAACGCAAGTAAAAGAAAACATCACGAGCGGCAGCGGAACGGAACCCTACACTGAACAATTGAACATGGCCCGACATGCTCTTGGCCGGTTTTTAATAACTCAATTTGGTTTAATCACTCACTAGGACGCCGGCGGCGTCGTACGTGAATGAACACTCGTTCGATATCTAACGATGGTATCCATCAGTGTATCTAAATAAGCTGCTATGCTACTAACGTTAAATAATAACGTTAAAATTATTTAACGATACCTTTGAGTTAACGTTAGCTCTATGCATTAGCTGGTAACGTTACAATTTTTTTACCGGTAAAAAGTAGTAGAAGTAACGGTAAATGGTTTAACGTTAATAACAACTTAACGTTAAATCTGTTTGACAGCTGTAACGATACCAACTTTTTAACGGTATTTAAAGCCCTGTTATGAAGTTACCACAAATTCAAATTCAAATTCAAAATTCAAAATATATTTATTTCATATTGTATTGGTTTAACAATGGCAATACAGTGATCCCCACACTAGGCTGAGCCTGTGACGTGGGGATCTTAACGAAATACATGAACATTAAATCTAAACTTAAAACTAAGAATTTTGATTAAATGACCGAGAAACTATCTACTTAAGTACAAAAAGTCGGTTAAAATGGTCTTAGTAAGTTATAAGTAAGCGGTGTTTAAGTAAAGTTAAGTATGTGTGTTTTTAATGTGTGTAAGTATGTATGAATTAGTTATGTGTGTGTGAATGCCTACGAAATAAAAGTGTGAAAGACATAAAATAGGGAAGAAGAAGATTAGTTGTATGTTTTATTCATCTTTTGAGATCAGACGTGGAATGTTGAAGTTTACAACTAGGTAAGTACCTAGTTACACAGTTACCTAGTTAGGACATTTTGAAATGACTGTAAGTATAGTCATTTCAAAATGTCCTCTGACTCATCATAACTCCAAGAGAAAAGTAGGGGTTGGATATGCTTTTTTGCATCAGCTAAATCACAGTGCCGTATATCGCAGATTTTTACTAATTTATTATATAAATGCGGAAAGAGATAAGATGAGAATCTCGTAGCAAAAGTAGTTTTAACAAGGGGTATAGGGATTTTGTAGACTCGTTTTAGTATCATGTCTTTATGGTTAGGATCACGAGAGACCATATTGTGCATGTAAAGGGAAGCACGCAGTAAAAAAAGTCTACGAACACTTAAGACGTGCGCTTTGTTGAAAAGTTCAGACGTAGTATACCGACGGGGGAGTCCCAGGCAGACTTTCAGAACCGCTCTTTGTGCTCGCTCTAAAATGATTAAAGTTGATTTAGCAGAACCACCCCAAGCGAGAATACAATAACTTAAAATAGATTGACATAGAGCCAAATACACAATTCGAAGCAGGTGGGGATCTGCAACATTCCGTAAAAGTTTCATAGTGTATATGAGTTTACGAACCCTACTAGACGTCACGGTAATATGTTTTTTAAAGTTAAGGTTCTCGTCCACAATAACTCCTAAGTATCTCAGTGAGTTGGTTCTATTTATGCCGTCACAAGTACACGTAGAGATTTGAGGAGTAGGCGATGTTATGCACGTGTGATTGTGGATTTTAAGACATAAAAATGTAGGCGGAGGACGAGAGGTCACTGTTTTATGAAAAGCGATGAATTTTGATTTTTCAGCGTTAAGGGTTAAAAGATTTTGGTTTAGCCAAGTGGATAGTCGTTGTAATCCCGTTATAGCTACATCGTATGCGTCTTGCCAAGAGGCACCATGGAACACTATGGCTGTGTCATCGGCGTAACATAAAACTTCACTGTTTTTGAGCTCAAGGGACATGATATCGTTGATATAGGTAATGAATAACATCGGACCAAGTATGCTGCCTTGTGGGACACCAAATGATACAGGCTTCGCAGCACTAGTAACGTTTTCTAATTTAATACGCTGGCTTCTGTTCGTAAGATAGCTAGAAAACCAATCCAACGATTTTCCACGTATGCCAAAAGCCTCCAGTATTCTGAGCAGGATGGGAATCGACACAGTGTCAAAGGCTTTTGCCAAATCGAGGAAGACACCAATGCATTCTTTGCCTTCATCAAGATGTGAGACGACAATATCTGTTAATTTTTTTACAGCTTCCTCAGTAGACTTTCCTTGGCGAAAGCCAAATTGGCGGTCAGACAAGAGTCGATTTTTTTCGATGAATTTTACAAATCGCTTGTGAACTAGTCGTTCAAGTAGTTTGGAATAAGCTCCAAGGAGTGAGATCGGCCGGTAGTTGTTTGGTGTATTAGTAGGTCCACCTTTGTGTATTGGAACTACGGCAGCGGTTTTCCAGTCTTGGGGAAATGAGCCCGAGGAAAAACTAAGGTTAAAAATTGCTGAAAGTGGGACAGATATAATATCACTAACAGATCTTAAAAGTCTATTACTTATACCATCTTGACCAGAGGCACTGTTAAGGTCTAATCTGTTTATAAGACTTTTAACTTCGTCCGGATCTGTAGGATCGATACAAAAGGACCCTGAAGAGTTGTTAATTTTCGCAGTGGTTACTTTCGAGGCTAAATTTTCTTGAGTGGTGTTTAGTTTCAGTAAAATGACCTCCGCAAGTTTCGAGCCAACTGTTGAAAAATAGGTGTTACGTACGTCGAGGGACTCTGGAACTGTTGGTTTAATTTTAAGTAGGTCGTCAGATGACTTAAAAGGAACTTTGGCATGGGTGATACGTCTAATCGAGTTCCACAACTTTTTAGGCGAGTCTTTATTTTGGGTTAATTCATTGCAGTCGTGTTCGGTCTTAAGTTTTCTAAGAAGGGTTCTGTGGAAGTTCCTATACCGAGTGAAAATTATCTTTTTGCACATATTAGTAGGGTCTGTACGTGATTCCATATGAAGCTTATCTCTGAGTTTAGAACATTTAAGCAACCCGGGGGTCATCCAAGGCTGAATGACATGTTTAGACCGGCTTAATGTTAAGACTTTTGAATTATTAGATACCGCTGTAGAGACTTTAGTGGAAAACAATTCTACAGCTTCGGGAAGGCAGGAGCTTTGCAAGACAGGGCTCCAGTCGACGTTTATTAGTTCTGATCTCACTGATTCGAAATCGATAGCAACCCTAGAGCGGGCAAGTTTGTTTTGTTTATGTATTTTAGGAGAGATACCTACCATCGTGATATCATGATCAGTTAAATCAGCGGTGCAGATAACGGATTCAGTCTGACAGTTCCCGGAAACAAAAATGTGATCAAGGCACGATTTATGGTGAGTCACCGTATCGATACAGGAAAGAAGACCGTGTTCTGCCAGCATACAAAGATAGTCGGATGTTTGAGTAATAATACTGCCCGTATCTAGTATATCTATGTTTAGGTCGCCGGCAAAAACAAGACAAGGGCTAGAGGAAATGGCTGTAAGAGCAGAGTTCAGTGATGAAATGAAAGGATCGATGTTGTGGAAGCTCGGAGATCTGTAGACCCCCAAGACTTGGAAGGTATTGGGTACTTCTACGAGTAGGCAGTTAGCATCATCAACTTCTAATTCAGAGCAAACTGGGGCCCACTTCGTGTTAACATAAATAACCACCCCACCAGACCTATTTATGGATTTAGTGGTTTTAAAAGATGAATAACCTTGAATTGAACAAATAGTGGAATATTCATTAATCCAACATTCACTTAGTACAATCACATCAAATTCAATGCCCGTTCGTTTTAATAAAACAAGAAAGCTGTTGAAGTTCTTATGTAAGCTTCTAATATTCACACTTAGTATTTTTAATTTAAATTTAGACAATACCTGGCGACATTCTTCAGGGTAGGAAAACTTGTGGCATTTAATCTGGTAGGTGTTGTCAATATCCTGTATTAGGTTTAAGGTCGCCATGGGTACATGGTTGGGAGGTACGATAGTTTGTAGTACATACGACAAATAGCCAAACCGGAAGTAAACAAACAAAACATGAAAGTATACGTATTAAAGGTCTTACCATTCGCACGTAGGCCACGAAGAGTGTTTTGTGTAATAATGTAGTGTGTATGTGTAAATAGTGTGTAGTGTCTATTAGTGAACTTACTGTGAGACCATGATAACAAACTGAAGGTAAAAAGAGTAACTAAGAAATATCTGATAGAGAGTAAGGAGAGCAACAATAGAACATATACTATTTTTCTATTGAGTGGATATTGGCCAAAGGTCTGCCGAGTCTCCTGAGGGATTGTTCCGGTCCGGTGATGCTTTTTTCGAAAGCTGGCCAAGGTGCTCCTCGCTGTAAATACGTATTGCGGGGCTTCCCTCCGATGCATCTCGTTTTCTAAGAAAAATAGCTCCGTTACGGGTCCAAATATGCTTATATTTGTGTGTTTGTGCGAATTCCCTGGTGCTACGAAATAAACGACGGTTTTCACTTGTCAGACGTTCGTTTACGTATACTGATCTTTCCGGCCCTTGCCCAACTATATCATTACTGTTTAGCGTTCTACGGGTCTTAGCTTGCTTTAATAGTTCATCCCGTTTAACACGCCGAGTGAACGCAACCACTAGGGGGCGCTGCAGCTGCGTTATGTGTCCATGATTATCACGGCGTTTTGGTCCAGCGCGGGACACATACATTAAGTCGTTATCTTGTAGGGATATACCGAGTTTGACCGCCGTTGTTAGTGCCAGGTGGTAAGGGTTTTCGTTTGGATATTCCTCGAGACCAATTACTTCAACCTCGTTCCTCAAAAGCACTTGGGCTTGGGTGCTTATCTGGCTTTGTAAGTTTGAAACTGTGGCCTTCAACTCAATATTCTCAATTTTCAAGGCCTCTAGTTCCTTTAAAGTTGCGTCATAGTTAGAAATTTTTTCATTTATGGCGACCAAGCGAGCCTCGAGAGAGTCCCATGTTTGCTTTGCACTGTATCGAAATTGTGTTATTTCTAAGGAAAGTGAATGCAGTTCATCCGCGGGGCTCATCGGAGTGGTAGCGGGGATGCTCAGAGTGTCGGGATCGGAGTTGGCGGAGGCAGGGGCGACAGCAGTGGAGCCCATGCTTGGGACTGTGACAGCAGTGGCGCGGCCAGAACCGGCGCCTGACCGTTGTGAGCTCGGTTTGTTTCTTAGAGTAACATTTTCATTGGTAAAACGAACTGGAGTTTGCGAGTTGTCACCACCTTTTCTGTTCTTCGCAATGCAGTCCGGGCATACCCAGGTTTTGATCTCGTTTGCTGTGAGGCGCTGACTCGGTATGCAGGCTGTATGGAAGAACTGTTTGCATGTTTTGGAACTGCAGTTGATCATTTCTTCGTTCTGGCGGATTTTCATAGGACATCCCGCACACTTCATAATTCTACTATATATCACGTTATATTCGTAAGATACCACACAGTGTTCACAATACAGGTAATTTAAGCGAAAAAAGAGCCAAAGATTCAAAAATATAATTAAAATAATGATTGAGAAAAAATTTGACAACCGTTTGACTTGACTGACAACTATATATATGAAACAATAGTTATTTGTGCAACAAGAGAGGAAAGTAAGTTTTTCTTGCGAGTGTTGATTTTGAGTCCCGAGTAAGCGAAAGATTCTATAATTGAATCACGAGCGTAGCGAGTGATTCTAAGTGTGAATCTTGAGCGTAGCGAGGGATCTCAAGAACACGAGATGTAAAAAAACTTTCCTCTCGTGTGACACATACAACTTTTCACCTCAGTAGTGAGAACATATTAAAGTTAAAAAAAAAACACATTTATTTACATTCCTGAATGAAAGGCATCAACATTATGACGAAAAGCTTCTAGAAACAAAATTTCACTCCCTGGAGTGACGAAAGTCGCAACTTTCCTCACTCCCTGGACTGATGAAAGTCGCACTTTCGTCACTCCAGGGAGCGAGGAAAGTAGGCTTGTTTGAACTGCTGAGGTGAAAAAGTTCATTACTAGTCAAACTCATAAATTAAATATTTCCCAGTATGCCCCACTGGCTTCCAATGTGACGTGAAGCGCTGCATCCCGCACGACTGGCGTTGCGACGGCCACGTCGACTGCCTGGACCGGTCCGACGAGCTCAACTGCCGGACCTGCAAGAAGAACGGCGACGTGCACTGCGGGAACAACCGCTGCATCTCTCAGAGCCACATGTGTGACGGCCATTCTGATTGCCCTTGGGGACAGGATGAGAGGAACTGCCGTGAGTAAAATTGAGTTACATAGAACTTACCCTCAGTGTGCCCTAGTGGCTTCTCAGACATCCCACGCGACTTACACTGGTACTTCGATTTGACGTTTCGTAGAATACTAGCGCCTCTAGCAATATGTGCGAAGGTTCTTCTCCTTCAGTAAAATGTAGATCTTCTTGTGCCGTATTCTAATTTTAAAATACTTAAACAATACATTAAAAACACAATACATCTCAAACATAACTCTAACACACAACAAGGGCCGTATTTTAACTTTAAAAACGCACAGACACGATCCAACTTCAATGCAAATCCAATACAATAACAACACAATACAGCTTACGACTACACGTCTGAATCAAAAATGACGGAATTTACTTGAAAATTACTGCGTTGCAACTACAATACTACTTCAATATTAGTTGATTATTGGTTGAGTGTTGGAGTTATGTTTAAGACAGATTGTGTTGTCAATGTATTGTTTATACATTTTAAAATTAGAATATGGCACCAAATCGTAAACCAATATTGAAGTTGTATTGTAAATGCATTACAAGCTAATTCTGATAAAATGTCAGATTCAGACGTGTAGGCTGTATCGTGTTGTTAATGTATTGGAGCTGTATTGAAGTTGTATCGTGTTAAGACGTGATTTAAAGTGAGAATCCGGTCCCTTGGAAGAAGACCTACGTTTTACTGATGACATCAATTCAGCTGCTCCAGAATTTTGAAATAATTTTAACATATCATCATAGATATAGCACCCATAGATCTGACACGGAACTAATAATACCAAGATTGAACGGGATAGTCTTATTACACTTTCCATAGATATGACAGAGAAGGCGCTATTATCGTTAGTCCTTATCATAGATTCACCCTTGTGATTATTGCTTACTTCCATAAGGGCCTAAGTACAATAGAAACGTTTATCACCCTCCACCGCTCTTTGAAGGGTAACAATGAAACCGACTAAATTATGTAGGCTAGCTACAGTATGCTATCAGTTATCTTGAAATGCGTTTCCAAATTAGTCGCGTTGTGTGTGTTCTATCCCTTACGGTGATACGGGTGTTTCAGCTCTATGAGATACTTGCTTTTTGCATATCATCAAGCAAAGCATTCCAATTACTGGAATACGAGTATAACACTGTATTTTAAACGAGGTAAAAAAATACATTACTGAGTACTGGTATTGTCAACTGTACGAAAAAGTTAATTAAGTTAACTTTTATCGTTACATTTTATTTTGAATAGTCTATCACAAATTGGTCTTTTGACGACCGTTTTCAGGATTCGTATTGTAAGTACTAGTAATAAATAGCGTATTGATAAATGGACGTGCCCGTATCATTGGCTCACTACACAATTTCGATGGATTTTTTAAACGATGAAAGCCCGGCTGATTTGTGATCTCGCAATGCGGGTTTGATTGCGATTTTTCTTTTAATTACCAACAAAGATTGTACTCAACAAAAGCTTTTATTGATTGATTTGCAAAAAAAAGGGTACAATTTATAACAAACAGTATTTGCTACGATTGTTAATTTCTATGTTGAGTGCCAAATACGCATCTATTATATTTTTAACGCAGCGAATAGCCCGCCAAACGAAGGAAAACTTAGGGGAAATAATTCGTGTATAGCTGAATTTTGGTATAGTTGTAGATAAAGGTGTCTTACACAACATAATAAAAGTACTCGTGGTTAGGGGCGCCGCTAACGGGGAGCGGGGGGTGTAAAGGTCCCCTTTTTTGGCTTTTCGTAAATAACTCAGTAACGGTGGCTCACACGAAAAAATGTTCTTCTACTTAATTAACCCACAAATAATTTTGTACATAAAAGGGTATTTACACTTTTTTGCTGGGATCAATGTATAATGTGATTTCGAGGAAATACGATAATCACTTTTTGAAACTTTCGGAGCTATTATATACGAAACTATTAGTTTTGTCTAAAAATTGTTTTAGAAAGCCCGGCTGATTTGTGATTTCGCAATGCGGGTTTGATTGCGATTTTTTTTTAATTGCCTACTAAAATTTTATTCAACAAAAGCTTTTATTGATTGATTTGCAAAAAAAGGGGTACAATTTATAACAAACAGTATTTGCTACGATTGTTAATTTCTATGTTGAGTGCCAAATACGTATCTAATATATTTTTAACGCAGCGAAATAAATATTGAAATGATTGAGGTATAAGTAATGTTAGTCGTGTGTGGCAAAATTTTAACCAGGTCAAAAACTAACGTTGACGAGTAAAAAAGTTTTCAGAATTCAAATATTATTACAAAGTTCTTGAGTTGATAAAGATCAATTTTTGAAATAGTCACGGATTCGCTACTCGATGAGGTAGGGTTGCCTACCACATACTCTTGATCTATACGGGTGTAGATAAAAATATTTATGAGCACCTTTCCTAAGGTTTGTTCTCTATGCGTTGTTGTAGTGCGACTAAGCGAGATGAACGGCGACGTGGGGCGCGGCGAGCTGCAGGTGTTCCGCGCTGCCAACCAGTCGTGGTTCCCGGCGTGCCTCAGCCCGCGCACGCTGGACGAGGGCACGGCCACCAAACTCTGCTCCATGCTGGGATATTCGTGAGTTTATTCTCTGTTGTAGTGCGACTAGAGATGAACGGCGACGTGGGCCGCGGCGAGCTGCAGGTGTTCCGCGCTGCCAACCAGTCGTGGTTCCCGGCGTGCCTCAGCCCGCGCACGCTGGACGAGGGCACGGCCACCAAACTCTGCTCCATGCTGGGATATTCGTGAGTTTATTCTCTGTTGTAGTGCGACTAGAGATGAACGGCGACGTGGGTCGCGGCAAACTGCAGGTGCTGCAACTCTTTACAACAGCCTCGATTAAAATATATAATCATTTTCGCATTTCATTCATTCACATTCACATCAAGGTCTATTATTTTTGGAAGACATTTTGGCTAATTATTCTCTATTATTATAGGCAAATGAACAGCAGTGCGACGGTCGGCGGCGCCGGGCCGCGCGCAGGCCGCATGCACGGCGCGTACACAGGTGCCGCGCGGCAGTACAACTCATTCCTGCGCAGCGAGGGTGGCTTGCTACGCGAGCTGCGCGAGTGCGGCCAGGACTCCGCGCATGTCAAGCTCGTCTGCAACCAATACGGTTAGTCACTGTTCGACCAGAACTCAAACTAGAGCATGCGCTGGTATCGCAACATGCACAATAGGCACAACTCCTGCGCAGCAAGGGTGGCCTGCTGCGCGAGTGCGGCCAGGACACCGCGAATATCTGCAAGCAATACCGGTCAGTCACTATTCTAAATGTCCTGGAGCCCGTTATATCAAAAGCGTACCTATGTAAGGAAAGCTGCTCATTGTAGACAGGACATAGTCTAAATTCTTTATGACCTCTGAGTGGAGGTAGAGAGACGCTTTTCGTTAAGAGGATGATAAGAGCTAAATTCCCTCCCTATCGTTTTCAGCGCGAGTGAAAGAGAAACACTGCGTTACGATTAGTATGGGAGCTCCTTGCAACTTTTGCAAATTGATGGATTAAAAAAAAACTATGCATTAATTGAGAAATTTAAGGCAACGAAGTTTTTAGTATTAGTGTGGTGGAATGTTGTCCTTAATTACAGACATATAAGCCAAGAAACTAAAGACGTGCAATTGTTTTAAGCTAATTTTAGATGTAACTTTGGAATTATTTTCTATCGAGCCGATTTCGTCCAATTGTGTATTGGAATTAACCAAGTTCTTTTAAATATAATGAATATTAACATATATTTTTTTTACTTTTCCAAAACAAGTAGTTATAGCTATATGACTGTTTAAGTAAAGTCAATTTGAAGGTCATCGGGTCTTCTCAGCCTCTTAATCTGGCAATAGTGAATGGCGTCAAGTGAATGGTGAATGGGGTGGAATTCATGGCGTCATACTGCACTCTAACAGCTGCAATAACAATTAAGTTTTAAACGGAATTATGTACCTACCTATTTTTTTCGTAACTCTGTTGTGTACAGAAATAGCTGCTACAAAACTTTAGAACTCATTTACTACTCATTTTAATTTAAAAAATTAGGTCAACACCAACAAAAATAAAGTTTAACGACTAGTCATCGACCCAGAACACCTAATCAACCACTGGACATACAAACGAAACTAAACAAACCACCACCCTAATAGTGTAAACTACACAATATCCACAAAGCGGTGGTTTTCCTGGAATCAGGGTTTCCAGCGAAATTCCGTGAGCAAATAAACGGGACAACGGTTTGTATCGCGGTAATGGTCCGCGGGCGCAGATCGCCCGTGAAATGAACGACGCGATTGCCGCGACGCGACATAATGGTCGCGTGGACAGAATGCACATTTTAGCTTCTAAACACGTTTGCAATTTAATTTGGATAGCGCATTTCAATTTTAATAATATTGAATTTTGCCCCAGGCCGCGCCCCACAAAATTGCTTTTTAGGCTTCCGTCAAAAACAGTAGACGTAGCTTCATTTTTCAGACTTCTCAGCTTATGGAGGGTGGGTACGAATAGCGTACTAGTAGTACACTAGTAGCTACTAGATAGAGTAGCAGTGCAGGTGACATTTTCTCTTAAATTTTGGGTATCTTTAGGTCGCTTTCGGGCAGACGGCGCGATTGACTTGAGCTTCAAAAAATTCTTAGGCTGTCCTTCTCTACTATATAAGTTACTCTATGATAGAAGGTAAGGATGACAATCTCTATGCTACAAAAGTGTCCATCAAAAGGCGATATGTATGGTAGCGCATATGCAGCGCACTTCACTCCGTCAATAACTGCTAAGTTGCTATAGCTACTAGCCCACTCGGAGAGATTTGGAACAATTATTTACTGTTTACAGCTGGACACTTTTTCGACCGTTCTCCTATAAGAGATAGTCATCATCCTTGTACCATCCATACTTCAGCCATTGGCGTGCTTGTGATCGTCATTTATAGGCAGAATTTTAGCTATAAACTTCCTTTACGTTGGGCTGATTCTATACTTCCTATTAAATTTCGGCAACTCTTTTAAACTGTCTACGCCTCATTGTGACGGTTCCACAATTCCCCGTTTTCCGGACGACGGGAAATGCAACGCCGATTCGGCGTTGTCAGCGCTCCGGCCGAAGAATGGCTTTATAGGCGGAGAGCTGGTCACGTCAGATATGATTGTGGTTTCCAAAATGTAATAAAATCATTATTTTATATTATATTCGTAGAGCCGTTTATGATTTTACGCGTGAAGGATATGCAAAGATCACAGACTTATATAAACCTGCGCAATAATCTGCCTAATCCTACACCAGGCCAAGTGAAGCAAGATAATACCATTGTGTATTAAAGTCTGACTAGAAATATATAACCATTGTCAAGAGGGCGCTTTTTTCTCATGTATATGGTGACAGTTCAGTTTAGTAGGTATATAAATTTAGTTCCAATGAAATTCCGCAACATGGCGCATGGTCATATATTTCTATATAGTCCAGGTTTATATAATAAGAATGTACTTTAGCTAGTTTTAAAGTATTTATTTTGCCAGAAAATGACACTATTTCATTTATTAATTATAATAGAGTATTGCGCGTATAGCTAATGCTTAAGAGATCCGGTATACAGAATGTTTTTTCAATAACTAGCCATATTGTTAGAGGTGATTAGGTAAGTCATACTGAACAACTTTTTCTATAGGACCAACCCCGAACCCGAAATCCCAAAAAATATTTTGGCTTCCCCGTAGAAAACGTCGACGTCAGATCGGCCGTAATGTATCAATTACGGCCAAAAAAAATTGAGAGTTGGTCTCATAGTAAAAGTTGTTTAATATGGCAACGATAATCCTACTAAGTAAAAAGTATCAAGATATCAAGGTCTGTAGTCACTTGAGGCTACATGAAACTCACGTAAGTCTGCAAACTACGTAAGCGATCAGAGAAGCGTCCGGCGCACGCTGCTTGAACGCTTACTTCTACTCCTACACTTGAACGCTTGTAGGCGTATCTATGTAGATGCTTGCCACTATAGCCTTAGACGTATGCTTAGAATTAAATGAAAGAGATCTGCCATGCGAATGATAAATGCAGTAATTTTATCAAGTATTCCAGATAAGTATAGTATGATTCCAAATCACCTCGCACAATATGGCTAGTTATAAACGTATATAGATATCATATACAAAGGAAAAAGTGACCAAAGCCTCCGAGGCTGGGATCGAACCAGCGTCTTCTGCATTCACGGCAGATGCGTTAACCAACTTCGCCACCTGATTTGTTCTTTCAGTTCTATATGGCTACTTATTGAAAAATCACCGTGCATAGGTTTCACCTCGCCAATGCTCTTGCATCCAACTGGAACAGGAGGGTATTGTCTGCCCGTCGGCAGCTGTCTGGCGCTAGTTTTCGGCGGGCTGGCATTTCTGTATGCCAGCCAGTTAACTGTTATTTAGTTGCTTTTGGCAGTTTCTGCTTGTTAAACTCTCAGCGTTAGGTTACACAATAGGTTTATTACAGGTTCTTAAAGGGTAGGCAACGCGCATGTGAATCATCTGGGGTTGCAGGCGTCCATAGGCTACGGTAACTGCTTACCATCAGGCGGACCGTATGCTTGTTTATCACCGTCGTGGCATAAAAAATAACACAAGCTAGTTAGGCAAATTTATGAATTAACCTGAAGTTTAAAGTTCCTTCTAGGTTTTAATTTTAGCGGTTCGTTTTGGTTCATTTTTGTACGAAGAAATAATGGCCTTAAATATATATTTTTTTAAATGAGAATATTGAATACTGGGTGATTTATTGAATGAATCGAAATATACGCCGTATGTTGCAAATTGATGGTTCTTAACCAAACAACCGCGTCTGTTGTACGGTCGACGTCAAAAATATGTTTACACTTTTGCACCTTACTCCTTTGTAATAAGGTCCAAAAGTGTAAACATATTTTTGACGTTGACTGTACCTAATTAACACACTTGATTATAATAAATTATAATATATGAGTTTATTTGAATCGACAAAGCAGAAGGCGATGTATAAGATACGTCTAAGTATAGGTAACTCGAAATTCGAAAAACACTCGTGATATACTACATACCCACTGTAACCTTGCAGGCCTTGCGTAATGCATACGTGATATGACTTTCGATCCAACGGTCCTAGATTTGAATTCCATACGAAACTTGTACCATTGTGTTACTTGGAACTTGTGCATGGTTTTTTTTTAATACTTTTTTTTTGTTCGGTCCAGTCCCTGCGAACTGCGAAGTGTACGGGCGGCTGGATACGTAGTGCCTGTGTGTGTTTTTTTACACTATGATGAAATGATTGATCTGTTATAATTATAATATTGATGAATATGAATGAAATGTGCTGGAGGGTGAATGAAGCTATGATGAATGAAAATGTTATGTGTTGTTGAACTTTTTTAAACTATTGGTGCTAAACGAACACTTGTGCATGGTATATCATTTTATATTTACCGGTCGCTATTCGGACCTCCTAGTTTTGAAATTAATAAATTTATGAATTATTCAGTAAGACAAACATATGGAAATAGTATGCCTAGGCATTAAAATATATGTGTGTACCTACGAGTGGCGGTGGGCCAACATTTTTCTTAGGCAAGCTGGTGCTGAATTTGGCCTAAAATTTCTTAATGAGCTGTAGGAAAATTGCTCGTGCCTGAAAACTAGGCAAGCCATCGGGGATCGGGTTCTATGGACGCGCCGCTACTGGTACCTACGCAGGTATCCATATGCAATAAAACCCATTACTAGTATTAAAGCTAGGTTAAGCCTTTACACGTGTATCGCCCAGGACAACTGCGCCACATTGATCAATACGAGTAAAGCTTTACTAAAGCTTACCTATTTCACCAACAACATAAAAAAAAACCGCAAACAATCAGCCCAACCAAATTAAATTAGACCGCTTTTCGCTTTAAATCAACAATAAACGTTTTTATTCCATTATAAATCCAATAAAAACGAAATCACAGATCATAATTGTATTCTATCGAGCGATCCCCATTACGGGTTTATGTCGGATGAAATTCGACCTTGTTATATAGGCCGTAAAGGCGCTGTTAAGCGACACCTGACGTAAAGCGAAATGTTCCCGGGGCTGCTATCTTCCGAGTGAATCGGCCATTATTTTCTTAAGTTTTCATGAAAGGTAAATCGAATCTGATCACTAGATCAACTTTCCTTATCGAAGGTTTCCGAGTCGCACTTCGTTTGTAGGTATGATGCGTTCTGATTTTACATATCGTAGTCAGTTGACAAAACAAAGTCTTAGTAAATAAATGTAATCAAAATGTGTAGGTACAGGCATATTTGTCACACAAACTTTCAAAGTAATAAGTAAAATATTTCTTATGCAATACTACATTACTAATTAAATTATAATAAAAACTAAAACTAAACTATACAGCCTTGGCCAGAAGTGTTGAGCACCAATGCGATTTTCATACAAAACTGGAAAGTTTAGTCCATCGTTTCCATCTTTGTTTAAGTTATTTTGTCAATTAATTTAAACTAATAGGCATGTTTTGTTGAAGTTAGTAGTAACTGCATAGAATATTTGCAATGTGTCACACCGACTTAAATTTACATTTTTGGTACCTTCTGTTTTCATATTTTTTAAGTACCTTGAAAGTGTTATTAAGTGAAGTTTTCTATATTTATAAATAAAATATAACATTTACCGTTACCGTACATTGTTAGGATAGGGAAATAATGCTTAACATTAAAATTGTAAACAAAAAACACCTATGCTCAAAACTTCTGGCCAAGGCTGTACGTAGCTTAAACTACAGACCCTAAAGCAAAATTGCATATATCCCCAATCCCGCTGCACTGCCTGCGCCCTCAACGACGTCGTACTAAGGTGGGACGGAGCTAGCGTGTCGACGTATGTTGCGTCCCATTATTAAGGGCCGCCCCTGTTGCCATGGTACGAGCATCAATCCGTCGGGCCTTTTACCGTCGTCTCGGGCCAAGCCGACGTGTTCCAGTGTGGCTTGCACGTTGACGCTGACCAGAGCCCGACGGATGATGTCGTTGAGGTTGGCATGGCGGGGCAGGTCATAATAGACAGTCTTAAAAAATTACCGTGCCTAAGTACATACTTCATGACCAGGAACTCGTTAAGCGGGCTCTCATAGCATCGGGAAAACGCTTTGATAGCCCTTAAGCCCCGTCGAGTTTCTTGCCGGTCAATGCTTCTCGGGTCAGAGCGAACCCAACCTCTCGTATTAAAACCGAAAATAGTTTTTTGACATGCAGGAATGCATTTTATAAATTGGCCATATAATAAATATTGTCAGTCTCATTTTCATTAATTTTGATTGGCTTCGAGCGTAGCGCGTAGCGAAGTGTGGTAAGTACCTACGGGATAAGTAAATGAATGGCGCAAACAAGCATACAGTCTGCCAATATTTACCTGTTTAGACTACCAGAGTTCCCGCATAGCATAATATATAGGTATATGCCTGTACAACAGTACCGTCTTTTGAAATCTTCTTTAGTTACTTATTTTAAACGAGTCACGAAAAATAATGTTGGAAAATTGGGTGTTTCGTTATATTTTCCATTGTTATTAATAATAAATGAAAAACATGACGAAATAATCGCAGCTAAATAAAATACATCCAAATAACGACAAAAATCTAATTTATTTCCTTAAATAATATATTTTGTGAATGAAAAAAACGTACGGCACATATATAAAGCGGAACAAACATTCTGGAAATTCGCGGTACAACGCGTACGGTTATACAATCCAAATAAAAAGGCAGGCACGTTATTGCATGGCAGCTTAAGGGGAGTCGGGTAGCGCAGTTATATTAACATTCAATTTGTTCCACATAAACAACGCGCAAGGGGCAAACTCCTTCATAGATATTTGATTAAATTAAATTTATTTCATTTATTAACATGTATGGTAAACATCATTGTTTAAGCGTTTTGTTGTTTTATTTTTAAACTAGTGACCCGTCCCGGCTTCGCACGGGTGCAGTTATACATATAAACCTTCCTCTTGAATCATTCTATCTATTATAATAACCGCATCAACTTCCGTTGCGTAATGGGGACAGACAGCAGGAAGTGACTTTGTATTATACTATGTAGTGATAGTGATTGATACCGTACTGTTTTCGCCTCCATTGATGATTACTTAAATTGATAAATGGTTATCAAACACTCCGGTTTTGATAATAAAGTCGTGTCCAGATTATCAAGAATTTCCTCACCCGCTGAGCTCCTCACTTCTGTTGCTATGTACTTACTCTGCGAGAATAATGGAATCGGAGCAACAATGTCGTTTCAAATCGCTTGAGGCGCTGAGGCTGACTGAAACTTAAGAATGGACACGTGTACACGTGTACACGAGTTTCGCAAACCTTGAAGTTTCACATAAAAAGTGTGTCAAATTGTAAGAGCTATACAGAAAAATCCAAATATTCTTGCGCATTTGTATGGATGCCGTATGTAACTTCGTCTTACTAGTCTCTTTGTTGACGAAAAATGTGTATTAAAATGAAGTTTTACGTGGTTCATGTTTTAAGTCTGTGATTTAAGTGTCATGAAAGTTAATAAAATCTTATTGAGACACCTGCATGCTTTGAATTAATTGTCTTCAACAGATCTGATGTTATAGTAATTAAAATTATCGAATGGAAAGAGACTTTTTTCTCTGATAATTTGATTATCTTAAAGGTTTTAAAGTAACGTTGTTGAGCTCTTAAAGTGTGTTTTAAATTAAATTGATTAAATATATATTCTTACATGTGAGTTACACACATCTCATTTATACAATCAGTAAACATAAGTAGCAGTAACTGTCTCAAGATAGTATTGTTTTTTATCTGGATGGGTTTCCTTAACTAATAAGAATATAAACTACATCATTACGTCTTAACTATCAGCTGTCTACTATCAATGGATTCCTGGGACATTAATTGAAAAGAAAAAATAAATTAATTTAAATTTCCATCGCTAAGCCTTAACCGGCACAAACCGCTCGCGCGCCGCTCCGCCTTTGAATCAAATATTACAGGTCGGCCGCGGAATGCCGCAACTCTGCCGTTTACATAGTTGCGGCAATCGATAGTTCCAATGCGAACTAACCTTCAATACAAATTGGAACAACAATGAGATCAAACTTAGTAATTCGCAAGTAGCTCGAACTCCATAAGTCCATCCGACCGTACTAAGACTAGTTTTGATCATAATTGGTTTAAAGTTCGCTATTCATGTGTGACGGTAGAAGAATTTCATGTGGCGTTTTGGAGTAACACAACATTGCGGGAGAAGTGCCTACCGAATTCAGTAAAAAATGCATTATATGCCTGAAAACAGTTGCGATAATTTTAAACAAAAAAAGAACCGACTTCACTTAGGGTCCGCTATTCTAAGAGGAAGTGGCCGAGTTGCTTTAAAAAAATAGTGAAATCACTATAGGTGTGCCTATAATAGTTGAAGAGTTCCCTCGATTTCTCCTGGATCCCATCATCAGACCCCGACTTGGTGACAATGGGACCGTCTAGGGGTTATACCCGTTCGATTAAAAAAAAAATTGAAAATCGGTTCACGATTCACGGAGATATCGAGTAACATACATACAAAAAAAGTGATAATAAAAAAGATGATAAAAAAAAATTCAGTCGAATTGAGAACCTCCTCCTTTTTTGAAGTCGGTTAAAAAGACATTATTTAAGTAAGTACCTAATTATAATATACCTTGAAATGAAAAATCTGAGCCTTGTCGACTCAAATTTGCATATCATTTGTCGACTCTCAAATAATTAAGGTCCTGCCAGGGCACACGATTAATAGCCTGATGAATAATTAGGAGTACTAAATTAGTTACATAGTCTAATGTATATAAAAATATAGACTCGTTGACGGGCCGTGAACCGTAATGTCGGCGCGCGGCGAGTGAACGATTCGTTCGGGCAGACTATAGAGATATAGACCGCCACAGCCTAAGAACTTTTTGAAGCTCAATTCAATTGCGCCATCTATGTCAAAGACCCCTAAAGATACCAAAAATGTAAGAGAAATGTCACCTGCACTGCTACTCCACCTAGTAACAAATAGCGTACTAGTAGTACACTAGTAGCTACTAGGTGGAGTAGCTGTGTGCACTCTGTGCAGGCGACATTTCTCTTAAATTTTCGGTATCTTTAGGGGTCTTTGACATAGATGGCGCAATTGACTTGAGCTTCAAAAAGTTCTTAGGCTGTGGCGGTCTATATCTCTATAGTCTCTGGTTCGGGCCAGCTAATGGCATTCGACCGGTCTGCGGGCTGTAAACACCGCGCCAGCCATTAAATCCCTCGTTTAGGTTTCAATTTGCACTTTCTGATTTAATAACGCCACATAGGTGGACAATGGACCCGTTAGAATGAAATATAATATCATTTATAGCTTTTTTGACGTGATAACGTCTTATAAATCGATGAACAACCGATGGCAGTGGATGGCATGCACGAAGAAATGTAGCGTTCCGTTGGGGTCACGTGATAAATATTTTTGTGTACGAAGGCTACCAGGGGCTCAGGAATCACTAGTAAGTAGTAAAGTAATAGAGGAAGGTGAACTTTGACAAACTTGACCAGAAACATTACTAAACATTTTATCGTTGGACTAGGGTACCATGGTGTATGAGAAGTTGGTTCGTATTTACTCTATTTCATTTCGTCAGGTGACAAGCAAAACTCACTAAGTACTACCAAAAGTTCATAGCCATAAGGAACCATACAGGGACCGGAACCGGTTACCATAACCTGGGTATTTCATAAGGTTATTTTTGAGGTTGTTTTAAAAACCCTGATATAACGGTAACCTTATGATGAGGTAACCGTATTGATACGGTTACCGTATCGATCAGGTTAACCTAAGGTAACACTAACCGCATTAAAAACCCAATCAATTCGGTTACCGAATCATAGGGTATTGAGGCAGCTCAAACGAATGTGATCTTTACGAACACTCAGATTAGGCTCATTATTAAATTGCTGTAGTGGCTTTGAGCACGGGGCTGGTCAACTAAGCTCCCAGTACAAACAAACAGGTTTTGCCGGAAACGTCGCGCGTCGTTTATTGTGTTCATCTTTAACAATATTTGTACTTTTAGGTTGAATTGAAATTGGAGCGCGGCTGCATTTCGTTTGGTTATTTTGTTTTTACATTATTACTATACTAACTTTGGAGAAATTACGGATACGGATTCGTGCATAATGTGCATATGAATTAAAATGTATTGTTGTATTTATCAAGTATGTACATGTATGTGTACAATAAAATATGAATGTATATATATTTTCTCCAATGTACTCGGAAATTTTCAGCTTACTGTATCAAAATGAGTACGTGAAGTTCTTCATTTTTTACCAAAACGAATTAAAAAAAAAACATTATTTACCTGTTTTAGCGGCCGTGAAGTAATTTGTCAACGCCATAAATATGTATACACTTTTGCACCTTACTCCATTGTAATAAGGTTCAAAGTGTATACATATTTTAGGCGTTGACTAGTAAAATCCATTACTGTATTGTTTTTTACCTTTTAAACTTTTCATCCGACTAAGAAATATCATTTCAAACAGCCAATACTTAAGCGACGTCTATACACCGTCTGAACGGCAATCCCTTCAAACTGTAGGATAGAGAGAGATAGTTAGATCAAAAACCTTAGTTGTCTCGTTCTTTGTCATAGCACCGCGTCTGATCGTGCGAATGAGGCTTAATACAATCATAGACAAAACAACTATTTTTAAGGTTTAATCTTGTAT
This sequence comes from Pammene fasciana, assembly GCA_911728535.1. Lineage (NCBI taxonomy): Eukaryota > Metazoa > Arthropoda > Insecta > Lepidoptera > Tortricidae > Pammene > Pammene fasciana. Next base: position 17,633,197 of record OU452276.1, on the reverse strand, counting down.
CTGTTGCATAAAAGGAGCATATTTAATACTGTCTGAAATAGCTTTTGACGAAAAGGGTCTAGCAGGCTAAGCTAAAAAGATTGGCCCCGCAAGCGATTTGGTTGTAATTTGAGGTGCAGTAGTGGCAGGTCCTAAGAACACTGTATGCATAATATCAGCCTTCGATCTTCTTTTGTTTTAGACTTATTTACGAAAATGTCAAAAAATCATGGTAATTTTTAAACTGTGATATTAGCTAAACCAAGTAAGCGAGAGTAACCAAATAAATTCAGAATTATAGAGCATGAAATGGGGTTCATAATGCATATTTTTAAAGACATTCATATCCTTCAACTTGGATGAAAAATAAATAGTTTTTCGCTTATATTTTTTGCCACTTCTCGCGGAGGCACAACTACCAAAAAAATTGCTTAATAAGCCACAACTGGCAACTACGTAAACATTTAAAAAGATTTTGAAAAATCATTGTGCAAAGATTTCGAAAAAACTATTTTTTTTTCATCCAAGTTGAAGGATATGAATGTCTTTAAAAATATGCATTATGAACCCCATTTCATGCTCTTTAATTCTGAATTTATTTGGTTACTCTCGCTTACTTGGTTTAGATAATATCACAGTTTAAAAATTACCATGATTTTTTGACATTTTCGTAAATAAGTCTAAAACAAAAGAAGATTGAAGGCTGATATTATGCATACAGTGTTCTTAGGACCTGCCACTACTGCACCTCAAATTACAACCAAATCGCTTGCGGGGGCCAATCTTGTTAGCTTAGCCTGCTAGACCCTTTCTTTTTAAATATTATTTGAATAAAAATTGGCAGTATACATAGTTCTTAATACTTTAAAAAAAAATTTATATAGGAAAGCTAATTCATGACATTGCACGCTAATAACGTAACCAAAATCTGTAATTTATTTCATTTACTTTACTTTATTTCCTCGCACATTTAGAGAAAAGCACTATATATGCCTCGGCGGGAATAGAAATTCGTGGACTCGTCTTATTTTTTATAAAAAATCGCTCATCCACGAATTTCCCTTCCCCGTCCTCTGCAATAATGTAGGTACTATTTTTTTATTAAAATAAAAATAGAGTAAAAATAGAATAAAAATAGAATAAAAATAAAATATATATTCAATGACATGCAATAGAAACGAAATTTTAATTTTAATTTTATTTTATTTTTATTTTATTTTTATTTTATTTTTATTTTATTTTTATTTTATTTTTATTTTATTTTTATTTTATTTTTATTTTATTTTTATTTTATTTTTATTTTATTTTTATTTTATTTTTATTTTATTTTTATTTTATTTTTATTTTATTTTTATTTTATTTTTATTTTATTTTTATTTTATTTTTATTTTATTTTTATTTTATTTTTATTTTATTTTTATTTTATTTTATTTTTATTTTATTTTTATTTTATTTTTATTTTATTTTTATTTTATTTTTATTTTATTTTTATTTTATTTTTATTTTATTTTTATTTTATTTTTATTTTATTTTTATTTTATTTTTATTTTATTTTTATTTTATTTTTATTTTTATTTTATTTTTATTTTATTCTATTTTTATTTTATTTTTATTTTATTTTTATTTTATTTTCATTTATTTTTCTTTTATTTTATTTTTACTTTACTTTTTTTTCATGCTTGAGCAACGCGACTACTACGATAATAGCTCTATACGGGTAGTTAGCTAGTTTCATTAAATGTTAAATCTCGACATTAGCTTTCAATAGTATTCAAATGTAGGAAAGAAAAAACAACCCAGGTTACAATAACCCAATGAAAACCCTTAACAAAAACCCTATCGCGATGGGGTTTTGAGGTTAACCGTGTTAGAGGTTACGGTTACCGCTTCAATACCTGTTACCACTATGATTCGGTAACCTCATGATACGGTAACCGTATCATGAGGTTACCAAATTGATTGGGTTACCGAAATGATAGGGTTAAGCCTAAAGAGGGGTTTTCCGGTCCCTGGAACCATACTTACAACATAACAAGGTTGATTTTCCTTCCTTATCCGCTATCCTTGGCCGCTCCGATATATCTGATGGCGACTGTACCAGGAGATAAGAAATTCATAGTAGTAACAGAGGAAGATGAAGTTTGACAAACTTGACCAGAAACATTACTGAATATTTTATCGCGCGACTAGGGTACCATGGTGTATGAGAGGTTGGTTGGTATTTTACTCTATTTCATTACTTTCATTAGACAAAAATGATATAGTTTGTTGGGAAATAGAAGTGTCATGGTTTATATGGGAACTTCATACATTCTACTACACTTTTCTTTCCGGTCAGACAACAGATGGATACCAGAAACATGACAATTTTAAATTGAAGTACTAGGGTACCATGATTGTATGAGAGGTGGGTTAGTACAGAATGTGTGTTATCTCTCTCTCTCTCTCTCTTCTTCAACCCTTTTTCACCCACTGTTGAGTATAGGTCTCCTCATAAGCACGCCATTTTTTACGGTGCCATTTTTTATGTGTGTTATGAATGTGTGCGTGTATTAATTAAAAAAGTTTGCATCGCTTTTTTATACTTGTCTACCAAAGAGAATATAACACTACGTTGTCTACTGGCAGTATTTTTGACATGCGATGATATTGTCATAAACAGTAATTAATTGCATTTTAAATAGATTGTTTCGTTTTAGGAATAATAGATTACACCCGTCAAGATGTATTATTAAGATTTGCATAAAAATAAAATGTACCACCGCGCTTGACCTGCTGCTCTATAAGAAACGTCATAAATTATTGCTGAGTGATATGAAAATAATAATATGTGTGTTTTCAAGATTTCACGGAAAACTCGTGTGCAAATGAAGTAGAGGGTATAGACATGAATGCATAGATAATTAAGCAGTCCTCATGTGCACAACAGTGATATAATAATGACTTCCATGACATGAATCTCGGCTAGTTGAATAGTGACTAGCAAACCTTCCCGAGGCACGGAGTGTGTTTTAGGCACACTTATTTATTATAGTTCACAGCAACTTGTGCTCAAGTTTGCTGATAGAAACGTGGATCCAAAGTGATGTCTGGTTTAGATACCGTCAACCTTGGCAACTTTACCTTCTGTAAGTAACGTTAGCGTAGTCTACTATTCTACTTTACCGAGAAAATATGATAGAGCTAAAGAGAGAATCTTTGCATTTAAAGGTTTAAGGCTACCTTCGAGCTATTTCTATTTAGTAACACCATTTTGTGATTACGCAGGTTATTGGTAAAGTTGCTTACAGAAGGTCAAGTTGCCACGTTTGACGATATATTTTTATATCAATGTAAAATTTATCTTATTAAATTAATACTACAAGCTATAATATTTCATTCAATTGAAGTGTATTTATATCTTGTTATGATCTTGTACAGTCAGCGTCAAATATATTGTAACAGCTAGAGTAGCCAAATAGTTCGTCACACCATGCAAAATATATTGTGTGACGAACTATTTGATCACTTTGGCTGTTACAATATATTTGACGCTGACTGTACAGCCCGTAATATATGTATTTGAATAATAAAAATCATATAAACATGCATACAATTGTTGCTCGGAGTGTCAATAGATGTGGAAACCAGATTGATGTTGATAATTTAAATTCAAACATTATGAAATCTTAATACAAAAAGTTCTAAGTTTTCACTTCCATCGGCAGTCCCTATAACTGCCAAATTTTCATCAATGTTTTCTTATGACATGCATGACGTTATCACGCACAATTATAGTCCGTAAACCGACTTTACAGACAACCATTTTTTTCGTTCTTCACGGGAGCGAGAAGTGGCTCACGGAGAGCCGTTTTGCTGCATTGATCGTAGCAAATGGAAATCCGTGATCTCTGCCTACCCCTTTTGGGATATAGGCGTGATTGTATGTATGTTATATCTTTTTAAGGTCGATTTTGCGCGAAGTTTTGCGTATCGAGTGCTTATGGAGTAAGTGTTAGATGTGTACGTGTATGTAGAACAACTGGGCTCGGTCAGTCGGTTACACTTCTGAAACTTTTGAGTTGAGCTAACTAAAAATGATCCGATTGATCTCTTTTTGAGACCATTGCGCAGAAAATTTAATTTATTTATCATGAAAATGTTGGGAATTCTAGTTTTGTTTGGATCAGTTGGCATAGTACGAGTATTCATTGCCTACCATTTCCTAAATAGGATACTCTAGCGCCGACCCAATAATCCATCAGACTTTGTACAGATAAGGTCGGTTATAAAGTAGGATGTTTTTCTTCACCGAAAACTCTGAAAAATTAAATGCAAATAGTGAATTATGTCACATTGATCCACACATTCCGTACAATAATAAATTCCGAGAATTTTCTCAGATCGAGTCTATTACAACTTACCTTAACTAACTTAGTATAAATTTATCTTGCCATACTTACTTAAACGCTCAACAACCGAAGTGATTTACCTTTACCCTCTCTTAAACTAAATAATTTCCATTCACGAAACGTTTTAACCCCGAGAGTATAATCATCATTATAACTAAGTTGGATATTGAATAGGGATCGAACCCGCGCCCGCGTGCCCTTGCGGTTCGTTCATTACGCAAATGCGAACTGAACCCTGATTTACTGTTCCAAGACAATAGGTACCTTTTAGGGGCTTATGTTTTATAGAATAAGGCGAGCCGAACCTTGATTTAAATTAAACTTTACTCTATAACTATTTTAATTTTACCGGTTGAAACCGCCCAAACATTCCAATGGTTACTCGACACCCTGAAAGTCAGTGATTAAAATCTTAATCGTAACTAATATTGGCTCCACCCAACACGGGCGTTTTTGCTTACCGGGTGGCTCCATCACCTTACATTATGATTATGAACAATGTGTGTCTTACGAAATATAAATAATCTTAATTTTTAATTATTGCACCAAAATTAAATGTACAATTAGTAAGTAATAGACCGGTTGAAAACTTTCGGGGTCCGACTTTAGCCCGTTCCCACTTGTCGGATGTCGAGTCCGGATTTTCATTAGGTAAGGTGACGGCTCCTCGTACAAAATCAGTGTCGGCTTGGTGTTTATAACTAGTTTAAATTCATAGTTATAAATGTTCTGCCCCTGAAACATTCGATTAATATTCAGACCCGACATACGTGATGTGGGATCGGGGCTTAAGAACGAGAAGTTGAGGGCGCTCATTTCAATATCTTACTTTGTGGGTAGGCTAAATATAATTCCAGTCGCATTTTTAATACCTTAGTCGCTCATCGCAAGGCTCTTCCCGGCTAGTCGCAAACACGTATTTATCTGCCGATCCTTCTAGAACTGTTGAGGATAGCCTCAAGGTACTCGAGCGAAACATATCCTTTATTACATAACTTAACTTTATTACACCAATCTTAGACATAGACGGACAAACTAGGGCATGAAATACCGGTATTTCTTGTATGGGCTAATACCGGAATTCCGGGATTGCCCATACAAATAATACCGGTATTGCGCGCCCTAGGACAAACTAATAATCCAGTAAAGATAGGTTTTTCAAACATTAATTTATAATAGCGATTTTTTTGATTATATCGTTTTAAAACATCGTTCTAAGATGACTGAATGAAAAATCCTACAAACTTTCCATCGGGAAGTAAATACATATATTCTTCAAAATATAAATGAAGCTTTTCGTATTTTTGTGTGATTTTCGGTGATTATAAATAACGTGTCTTAAAGAACCATAATATGTAAATAATAAAAATGTTATATATATATTTAGGTGATTTCTTAGCAATTAATTAAATTTCCATGGTCAAATTTTTGTAGGATTATTTGTGTACGCAATAGTTAGGGAGGCGAATAGGGGAATTTTCTGCAATACTCGAGCGTGGCAGTTTAAGATATGAGAGATACCTTAGACCTAATAGAACAACCTTGTAAAGTATTTAGCTCTATATGTAGTGACGCGCGCCTAGGATAGACGATCAGATTAGTAAAAAAAAATGGATAGTCTGAAATACTCGAGCGCATCAGATTAAGATATTGGGGGTTGATTTTAGTGTTTAAAGACTAAATTTAACTAATCTGACCATAAGTCCTTGACGCCGCCGAGTTATAGGGTCGCGAACTTGTAAAAAAAAAACGTTAATCCGGCATTCTCGAGCGCGATATTTTATTTTTTTATTTTGAAGAATATAATCTAAAACTTACTAAAAATACAAAATCTGCCGGTTTCCGCATGACCGGAAGTGTGGAGGAGCCAATTCGTCTTCCTAAGAACGCGTTACGGCATATAAGTCGCGAACGATACATTTTACAAAAAAAAAAGTTTAAATAAACAAAAAAGGTAATTTTATTTTACACAAAAAAGGTCTCTTTACATTTTTGTCCAAAGTTAAAACTTTTTGACTTGAAGCATCATAAAAACTCAAACTCCCGGTCAGATTAAGAGAACCCACCAACATTTTTGTCAGATTAAAAAAATATGCTTTCAGGATACCGAGATAAACCTCCCCTATGAAAATCTGACGCGCTCGAGTATTTCAAAAGAACTTTTTTTTTGCATTTTCAAAAATTCATCGTAACTTATCGTCACGCCGAAATCGTCAGTTTTTTTAAAGGGAGCTTCCTTGGGGCCTACTTAACACCCCTTCCGAAAATCTGACGCGCTCGAGTAATTTTTTTTTTTTTTGCATTTTTGACTACTTTATATGCCTACCCCCACCACGCAAACCGGCAGATTAGTATACCGTTGTTATCAGAGGCACTCGGGGCATACGTAGTATGAATATCTGACGCGCTCGAGAATGCCCAAGTAACTGTTTTTTTTAACATTTTTGAAAAACCGTACACGCCAAACCCACCGCTAAAATGGTTTTTGCCATAAGAGCTTTTCTTTTCGAAATTATTTTATCTTTCGATTTTGATAGGTCTCGACGGCGCCGTTGAATTACGCCATTTAGCTACCTCGCCTCCCTAACTACAATGATTAACATGAAGCTATAGAACTTAATACTTCCAAATTTACTATTATAAATTATTTCCAAATTTGTCATTTTTCCCATACAAGTGAAAATAAAATGACTGAACTAGTGGGCGGTGCGTCCGGCGTCTCGCTTATTAAACAAAAGCTAACGTTGCGAGTGAACTCAGTGCACACTGCTCAATCGCTTATCGCTCATCGCTGACATGCCACTTAACGCTCGCCACTGGCCGAGATCACTCTTAGCAGGGGCGGCTTTAACCTTCGCGAGACCCCGGGCGGCCTTACCTATAAAAATCTGCTATGCGCTTGTAAAAAAACCCGGCCAAGTGCGAGTCGGACTCGCGCACAAAGGATGCCGTGACATTATCTATAAAAAATTGCAAAAAAAAAACATATCTGTTGTATGGGAGCCCCATTAAGTATTTATTTTGTTCAAATTTTTAGTATTTTTTGTTATAGCGGCAACAGAAATACATCATTTGTGAAAATTTTGAACTGTATAACTAGCACGGTTCATGAAATACAGCCTAGTGACGGAAAAACCGGCAAAAAATGGGAGTCCCTTAAATATTTATTTTATTCTGTTTTTTAGTATTTGTTGTTATAGCGGCAGCAGAAATACATCGTCTGCGGAGTCTTAGTAATACCTTAGGGTCCCGTTTTTACCGTTTGGGTACTGAACCCTAAAAATTAAAGAGTGGTTGCGAGCCCTTGCATGCAGGAGGCCCCGGGAGACTGCCTCGTTCGCCACCCCTAAGTTCTCAACGCTGAAGATGGTGATGCGATGTCCTCACATCCCTCCCTAAGCGTATCTGATACAATAGTGTGCATGTAATTTTTCTCTCGACCTTTCGTATTAGACCGTCTGCTATGGGACTGCTGGGAATGTCGCCACAGGTCATCGCCCGACACTTATGAAATTTTTACTCGCATGGAATTCCCTTGACGGTCTTAACGGCGCTGTTGGAGTTCATTAAACTTTACTAGAAAGTCTGGAAACTTATCTTAATTTCTTACAGGGTAAATATTTTAAGCTCAAACTGCTTTTTATTATTAAAACTCCAAAGGGTTCTAATATCTCATTTGCGCAAAAAGAATAGAACGCTTATAAGGTAATAAAAAATGTCAGCTACATATATTTTAAGACACTCAAAACAGATCCCCTTGTATGGAAGGCGCTAATAATAGGATGGATCGAAATTTTTTTTTTGGATATCAGAAGGGGCGGTATTTCAGAAAGATGCTGTAAAGGTATACAATCAAAACTTTATAAGAAGACTTTGTAAAATTTTGAGTGGAAGTACTGCCGCAACCACAGTCAAAAATTACAAATTTGATATATTTTGCAAAAAAAAATTAAGAGTGGGCTTCATTTTTCGTCAAATAAAAGTACTTAGTAAAGTCGTATTGATGTTATAATTTGGTTAAAAAACGAAACAAAACAAAAATACCAAAAAAAAACCTTCAAAATCAGGGTTTACGTGTCGAACAACTTGTAAAAATTAAATTAAATTATATACTTCACTATATGTAATTTTTAATATTTTATACATAATTGTATATTTTAACTAAGTGATAAAAGTTAAAAATAAACCCGCTACAACTATGTTGTGATATTTTTTATAATTGTAATTTTAGAACAAATACGATTTTTTATTATTGATTGCGGCTTGCACTCGTTCAATTATTATTATATTTGGAATATAAAATGCTATTTTGTCAAATAATTATTTCCAAGAACGGCCATTTTTAAATTCGGATTTTTTTTTCATACTTTAGCGATCCACCCTCTAATAAGTAACACGTTTTCATTGTGATTGGATTTCCCAATGAATTCCGTGATAAACATTATCCTACAGTCCGTGAGCGTTAAGAAGAACCTTCGGAAATCGGCGATGACACACGAAGGTAATATTGCTGTTCTGCTTTTTCATGTGTCACTGTTGATTGATACCCGACGTCTCTTTCTAAAACCCGAAGGTTCTTTATAGAGCTCACGGACTGTATTTATTCTCTGCGGCTCAAACTATACGCATGCCAAATTTTATCTTAATCAGTTCAGCAGTTTAAGCTTGAAAAGGTAACAGGCAGAAAGACAGACAGAGTTACTCTTGGATTGAATACGAGTATATTAGTAGGATATATAGATAGGAGTACGTACTAGTAGTACACTAGTAGCTACTAGGTGGAGTAGCAGTGCAGGTGATATTTCCTCTTACATTTTCGGTATCTTTAGGTGGCTAAGCATAGATGGCGCAATTGATTTGAGCTTCAAAAAGTTCTTAGGCTGTGGCGGTCTATATCTCTATAGTCTCTGGTAGGAGCAAGTGGAAATATGGATTAGTAAGCATGCATTTGCAGAGTCTGCCGTATTGCAATGCAATACATATTTACATGTATATGATATTATGAACAATACTTGCAGCTGGGCATAAGCGAGATGTATGTGTGTGCCACAGACATAGTTCTTAATAGATGATACGCGTGTTAAAATTTCATGAAAACTAGAAAGTAGAAAAACTATTCTGTCGACACGTGGAATTCTTATAAGTAGTATGTAAATTATTTATGCAGGTACCAGTATAAAATAAATGGTTTGAGAATAACGTGTTCAAGACATGTCATGCATACATATTATAATAATACATTACATTATGTTCGCTTCGTTAAATATGTCAGCGCGTATAAACATGTAATAGCCCCTTACAGTAAAGATCAATTTATGAAAGCTGCACGATTAGCACATGTACTGGTACTGGTACAGTCAGCAGCAGAATTAGCTAAGCGTGGTATTCAAAATGAGCTACACGCGCTCTTATTCTCTTAACAATAAAGTCGTGTCCGGCTCATTTCACCTCAGCTTAGCTACTTCTGCTGCTGACTGTACGAGATTTGTATCGATCTGTCAACATTCTCATAGACATTCGGCGCCAGCAGCAGCAGGTGAATTTACCTGTCCACAAGGCCGTCTTATTACGTGATGGGTCCCTAGGGCACTCAAGCACGTGGGGCCCTTGGACACTTGGAAATCAGGGGCCCGCTGTCGCTCAATTAGGGACAACTTTGACTGTAAAAAACGTCGTCTATGATCTTTCGGGGTCCCCTTGAACATGGGGGCCCTGGGCACAGCACAGGCTCCTTGTGCCCTTATGGTAAAGACGGCATTGCCTGTCCATGATCGTCGGCACGGAAAGTTTAACTGTACATCTAGCGTGGTCTAAGATACCTATGTCTGGGGCAGTTAAGTCTAAGGCAAGATTTAACTTAGGCTCAGGGCTAAGTCGCCTAGTTGCGAGCTGGCTTATAGACTTTGTGCTTAGGCAGATGATGCAGCCGAACTATACTGTTGCATTGCTGATGCGTAGCTACCTGAAATTCTCTCAATAGAAATCGGAACTCGCTTAACTTTGACATAATAATAATATTATTATATTATATATCGTGGCGTAGGGATGTGACGACCCCATCGCCCGCTGGTTTTCACCAGCGCAATCAGTCAACGCAGGGCAGCTTGTGGCGAGCTGTTGGAGAGTAGCGACTCCACGTACCTGAGTGCCCCTGGGGTGCCCTGTCGGATGGTGGGACAGGTCCCCTGCCTCTGGCTTGCCTTAGCCGGCTGTCCAGAGTGGGGTCGTTAGAGCTGTGTTCTCGAGGGTAGATGTGGAAACCTAAGTGGCGAGTTGGCTATATGTTTAAAGTCCAGTGACACCTCTCTACCCCCAGCTCCCGCACCGGTGTTGCCCTTGAGCCATCTTTGATGTCGCTTTTTATGGGGGCCCATTTTGCGGACGGCGAGTCACCGTCTGCCGGAAATAAAATTGGATACCGTTTTATTAGGCAGGCGTCCGGTTCCTCATCCAATAGCCCATTCATCAGTCCATACTTTTCACCCAATAGCCTAGTACATTTTAGACTCCATTAATACTCAATAGTCCTTACACCATGGCGGGTGCTGTCTCTGCGTGCGTCCCATGACACGGGCAGGGGCAGCATCCGCTTAGTGTACCCCTCACTTTTCATTAAATTGTCGAAAGGGCCTCTGCGCGTTGGCTTCGGCTCCGCATACGCCTCCCAAAGGTCCGGAATACCATTGTTCCGTGGTCGGGAAAGACATACAAATAATATTATTATATTATATTTGCGATTTGTTGAAAATGTCGACCTCTTTAAGAGTGTTTCATGTCTTTCTTTCATTGTCGTTCTATAATTGCCGTTCATTTTTATCTATCACTTTTATGTAAATTTAAGTTTAATAGAAACAAAAATATAGAGATTTGTTAAGTTTTACAAAGAGTTTTACGAATAAGGCGGTGGTTTTTTCAATAACTAGCCATATTGTGGGAGGTGATTAGGTAAGTCATATTGAACAACTTTATCTATGGGATCAATACCAAAATCCCAAAAAAAATTGTCATAGAAAACGTTGACGTCTGATAGGCCGAAATATATGAAACAGCCAAAAATTGTTTTGTGATTTCGGAGATGGTCCCATAGTAAAAGTTGTTTATTTATTATACTACCATATCACCTCGCAAAATATGGCAAGTTATTGCAAAAACATCCTGTATTTTACGATAAAAAGACGAAGCTTCAGCTACTTACAGTCTGTGAGCTCTAAAAATAACCTTCGGGTTTTAGAAAGAGACGTCGGGTATCAATCAACAATGACACATGAAAAAGCAGAACAGCAATTACCTTCGTGTGTCGTCGCCGGTTCCCGAAGGTTCTTCTTAAAGCTCACGGACTGTAAATTTTACTGTCTGTGGTATACTCTGTAGGTACTAGGACATAATGAAATATAAAAACCCTACTTGCGTACTCTTACAACGTCCCAACCAAAATTTAATTTAACCAAAGACACGAGTAAAACTTTGATGGACGAGTAAATTAGCCAGGTATTATTTTTCTCATTACCTTAGATTTTTTACTTCTACGCAGTCATAAAAGCGATAAGATTTTCTCGTTAGCCGAAATGGGACTTAATGTCCGGGGGTCAGGGTTGATGTTTCCTTGGTGGGGTGGTCCCAGTGGTCTCATTACGCGTAACGGCCGGCCATAAGTTTGGCCGATTTAATTCAATCGGCCATCGCTCATACAGGCCCGTCGCGGTTTACGAGCGCGAATAAAAGATGTCGCATAAATGTTACGCTTCGCCGTAAAGTGGGGGTTTGGTTTTAAATTAGTTTTAAATCGGCTGGGTGTGCTTAGATTGGAGTTCATTATAGGTTTACAGAAATTTGTAATAGGTCCTGATATGATATATTATTTTTATCAGTGGAGTATCGTTTTAAAATGAGGTTGGTTTTAATGAAGTGTACTGTAGGTGTATTTCAGAAACGTAAAATATGTTTCCAATTTGGTTTCAGTGTCAGTGTGTTACAGTCGCCATCAGATATATCGGAGCGGCCAAGGTGGTCATAAATATCTGAACAACGCCTCTATTGTCAAGGCGATAAAGTGCATGTTCAGATATTTTTGAGTACCTTGGCCGCTCCGATATATTTGATGGCGACTGTACAATATTATAAATGAAATGAAATTAAATACTTTTATTATCAGGCAAATAGTGGCCCAAAGACAAATACCTTAATATACATAAGATATCATAATCATAAACTAAACCTATTGTTTTGGTGACACTACGGTTTTCTATTGTAAATAATGTAGGTACCTACAATATGTAGGTACATAATAATGAATTGATGACTAGGTACTGAATACGAACAAGCAGGTCTATTGACCAAAAACCCTTTCATGTTATCGGATACTGATATCATGCCAGATAATATATAATGGCGCCCATTTAACTACCATCAGGCCCACAGTGTAACTATAGTAACAACCCACGAACATCTTGGCAAATATTATGAAGAATTCGGGTGAATTTAAAATTTTATTAATGCATTTGCGTGGGTTTATTACGTTATTTAAAAGGCTGTTTTCTTTCAATTGATTGAGGATGCTCCGATTCTGAGAAGACATACCATAAAATGTTGTCAGTTTAATAAATGGTTAGGTTTTTAATAAATAAAATATGAATTATTAAATGAATTTATTAATAAAAACACACATAGGTAATTATAAAACTTAATAAATGACTCAAAAATCTGTACATAATTTTAAGTAAAAAACTGGCTCAAGTTCGGAGCCCGACGGAAGGGTGCCCAGGCTGGCGGAGTTGCCATGCTGAATGGCGAATTCCTATGCGCTGGGCAAGGAAAGCGCCGGCCCTCTAGTCATCCGTAACATCTTTGAGGCGTTTACTAAGTTGCCTAAAAATCCCATGATTCAATTCACAACGTGCCTATGAACTTGCTCCAACTTCAAAAGGTTAACGCTATCAATAACGTCTTGTTATTTCTGTTCACGAGTTTGCCCTTACTATTCCAAAGATCACGTGTGTCACCTTAATTTGTGGGTATTAACTAATCACCCCGCCTTGTCAAAGCGACGTATGAAGTGATTATCCTTCTGGCATCTGAGTGTTTAATCCTCGAAATACGGTCGGCACCTCTCAGACACAGCCAAATAAGAAAAGAAAGTCACTCGCGTCGCGATTTGTTCTTACAGGATTCAATAAAGATAATGATTATCTAATCTAATCTAAATTTTTAAATAATATTTACAAAAATCCTTACCTAAAGTAGTATTTTTAAATCAGGACAGTAATCTGAATTCTTTTGCCATACAAAGCTGATAGAAAATAATAATTTGAAGACACCAAGCGTCACTTTTGCCAGGCCTTATCCTGTTCAATTTTAATATCAAATTATAACTTATAAGTATTATTCAAAAAGGCGAGGAAAGAGTTCGTAAGTTCGTAGTTCGTAAACAAGAAACGCGAGATGTTTAGGTATAACTATAAAAACATATGCAATTAATCAAACTGCTACGATGAATTTGTCATATTTTTATTAACTTGTGGGTGTTTAATGCACCTCAAAATAAGGTAATTTAAAAAAAACATTCTTTCGGTCTTCTTTGTGTTCAATCAAGTAGTGTTTCCAAAACAATAATGCACCTTACTCCCCCTGTTCACATAATCGCATAAAATATGACGGGTTACATACTTTTCTCTTTTTACTATGGTTTAGATCTGCCCTGAGCTGCTATTGAAAGATAAGCCCATAAAGGATATTTTGTACTAGAATATGAGGATCAATTATGACGATATATCTTCTAATCCATTTTATAAATATCTTAGTTTATTTAATATTAACACTTTCAGTTAATGTTTTTGTAAGGAAAAAATGTGTATATATTTTAGACGTGGACTGTAGTATCTTCGCAATGTTTTAAATTTTTAGGAATGACACATAAAAAGAGTAGAGTACCTACCCATATTTAAAGCACATTAGCAACTTAAAAACATTCTGTAACTTTACCAACTTTTAATGAGCATTCAGGGATATTAAAAGACAGTGAAAAAGAATCACCTTGCACTGAAATTCATATAAGTGGCCGTTGTCAATATATAAGTTATGCGACTGCCCCTCAACGATGTATTCTTATAACAATGTATATGTAAGCAGAGTTTGTCCGGAAAGAGAAGTGTCGTAGAATGTATGAGCTCCCAATAAACCAGGACAAACTCTAGTGTTCCTGAAGTCCAACTAGACAGCCAAAAACTGACAGTCGAGTCGCTAGTAGACCATTTTGAATCATTCTACTACTCGTAATGCTCAGCTCGTAGTTGTCAAAAATATATTAAAATAAATATCAACACAATAAAATTAAAACAAAAAAACAGTTCATATTTTTTTTTATAAATGTCCCTTCAATGTCCCTTCAATGTTAACTTTTGCGGATTAAAATAAGCGGCGTAGTGCCTAGCCTATGGTCAAATTAAAAAGTTACAGAAATTGCAGGCTCAACTTCGCAACATAAATGTTGCATAAAAACTCCATTACTGTCGAGGTATAAACTTTTTACAAGTTTCAACAACCATACAAAATTAAAGCCAAAGGTCCTAAACAGCCGAAAGAAAACGTTGGTACCGCGACTTTTTAGTTATCTCAAATATCTTGCGGTAATTTCGTACACTTCCTACTTTTAATTAAAAAAATATAAAGGTGGCAAAGCTCCTGAGATTGAGATACATTATTTATGTCAATATTGTTTGTTGTCCACCAACGTGCTGGTATTTGGCTATTTAGTATCATTTTTACACAATTTTATTTAGCTTGACCCCGTATAATTTATTTATTTTTTTGTGTCATTATATATTATTATAATGACACAAAAAAATATGCATCAAATCTTGTAAGTTAAATTTCAACCACACCAAATTTGGTATACTTCCGTAGTTTACATGACAATGCTACTAGGTACAGTCGGCAATAAAACTGTATATCAAAAAATATTTTTTGGAGTTACTTGTTTAAAAAAGCACTATATAGGATTCGGCGCGAAGAGCCATTGTTTGGCTTCGTATTAAATTAAACGGACTCCTAAAGGCGTCCGTTTAAACATAATACTCGGCCAACAGTGTGCTACTTCGCCTTCTCCACAATAATGTACTATGAAAAAATTATCTCCCATGGATATCCACGTGTCACAGTTTGGCATGTCTAATAGGGGTCTCAGACCTTGTAGGGAGAAGGCTAAGGAATATTACCTGCGTATTATAAGCACATTTGCTTACAACCCCCGCCCGCTATTATTCTACCATCAACCGAAGCTTAGATTAATGCCAAGTTTTATTAAATTCCTCCAGGACAAAGGGTTTTGACAGCGAATAAATTGCCAACGCGGCTCGAACGCTAACACAGACGCTAAGTTACCGTCGGTACGGCAATAGTTTATCTACGTGTAACCACCAAATACTGCGTTTACTGACAATAGTGACAATGTACATAATTCGCGGCGTGAGCGATAACTCGGTCTTTGTGCTTTTGATGAGCTTTTAATTAACTCAGTGTTCGTCAGCTGTTTATTTACTCGTATTCTTAGAATCTTGCAAGCCATAAGAACTAAGTACCTAACGAAGGTAGTCATAAGAACTCAGTGATAAAATAATGGGTTTTCATTATTTGTTACAATTAGCATGACATGCTTGAATGTGACGTCGAAAATGAACGTCCGTTATATTTTTTTAATATAAGACGTGGAATTAATGGAATTAATTACGCACAAATATGACCTGAAGGGAATTTTTAAGAAAACATGTTACAGAAAAAAATGTAAAATAATCGAATTGAAATATTTTACTTTATGAAGATATACTTTATTGAATTTCATCACATTTGCGATAAAAGACCGCAAAACAGTTTCGGGCGCCTATAAATTCAATATTTCATATCCTGGTAGGTAATTGGTTTTCATACTAATGGATTTACTTTTCGTTATTAATTTCGTTAGAAGCACCGCCTACAATCCATTCTGTTTTGCCCCACGGTTGACTGGCAGAGAATGCCTTATAGCATTAAGTCCGCATTTTGTACGTTAAGTTTTCTTATGTGCAATAAAGATAAAATACCACGAGTACATTTGTGTACAGTCGAATCCAATATCTGTACACATAGACGTTTTTTTTTTACTTATTTATTTATTCAAATAACAATTCATGATTATAGCTAATAAATAACCTATATAAAACGAAATTAAACTAAAAACTAGAAAGATAACATACTTACCTACCAACAGTACCAGCCCAGTCATAGAAAGAATACCCCATCCAGCAGCTCAGATTGTGGCATAGTCCCCATCACGCTAGCCGCGTTTCCCCTTTGAATAGACGTTCAAAATTATGTGTAGGTATAACATAACTACACTATGTAAACTGAACGAAAAACATTTACTCAAACCCGTTAATGTTTAGGTCATACTGAGTATCTTTTATTATGGAACCAACCCCGAAATCACAAAAAAAATTTTGGCTGTTTCATACATTTCACTGGTCATACATATTTTGAAAGTTCCTATGGGAGAGTCTAATTTTTAACCGACTTAAATTCCATTGAGGAAGGAGGTTCTGCATTCGGTTCGGTGTTTTTTTTTTATGTATGTTCACCGATTACTCCGAGACCCGTGGTCCGATTTAAGTAATTCTTTTTTTGTTTGAAAGGATCTACATCCAAGGTGGTCCCATATTAATATGGTACTGTTATGATGATGGGATCCACGAGGAATTGAGGGAACTCCTCAATTTTGAAAGGCACATGTATGGTGATTTGGGTGTTTTCTTAAGCAACTCAAGCATTTTCTCACGAAAACCACCATTTCGATGCTGTGGACCTGATGATGATGATTGTTTTGATGAAAATGATGAAGATTTTTTTATGCAGGATGTTCAGCGATTACTCCGAGACCCGTGGTCCAATTTGAATAATTATTTTTTTGTTTGAAAGGAACTACCTCAAAGATGGTCCCACATTTATCTGGTGCTGTTCTGATGATGGGGTCCATGAGAAATTGAGGGAACTCCTCAATTTTTAAAGGCACATGTATAGTGATTTGGGTGTTTTCTTAAGCAACTCAAGCATTTTCTCACGAAATCCACCATTTCGATGCTGTGGACCTGATGATGATGATTGTTTTGATGAAAATGATGAAGATTTTTTTATGCAGGATGTTCAGCGATTACTCCGAGACCCGTGGTCCAATTTGAATAATTATTTTTTTGTTTGAAAGGAACTACCTCGAAGATGGTCCCACATTTATCTGGTGCTGTTCTGATGAGGGGATTCATGAGCAATTGAGGGAACTCCTCAATTTTTAAAGGCACGTGTATAGTTATTAGGGTGTTTTCTTAAGCAACTCGAGCATTCCCTCTTGAAAACCACCAATTTGATAGAGAGTACCTAATGATGAAGTCCACATATGATACGTGGACCTTTCCTTAGATAGAATTGGTGTGTTATGAACTTTTTTTATATATCTTTACCGATTATTCTGAGACTTTTTGTCCGATTTTGATAAATATATAACCACTAAAAATTGAAAAATAAAAACTTTTTACAAAAAAAAGATTAACCGACTTCAAAAAGGATAAAATGAATCATTATATTATTTATATGCGTTACCAACTGATATGTTTGAAGTCGGTGCCAAGCCACAAATTACAAAACCGGTCAAATCAGCTTCAAGTGTTAACATCACAAAACATCGGTACTAATAATGCAAAGGTGAATGCGATTTCATGTGTTACATTTTCATGTCTAAACTACTAATCCTATTTTGATGAAATGCGTCGTCTGCTTGGTCAATAATCAGAAAAAGGCGGCAAATAGAAAAAAAATGTAGACGCGTAAGATTGACCTTGCATATAAAATTTGAATATCGTGCCTTTTTACTGACACGGCGTATGTACTGGGTATATATGAGTATAGAAAAATTTATCTAGCAATTGAATTTACTTCGGATTAAACCTTAGATGAAGAAGGATAAATAATTCAAACCGAACCACGAGCTTCGTTCGACATACAGATAGTTCCAACAATGTGTTAACAAACAAACATAGGACGCATGATTATACTTTCTGTACCTACGTACCTACTTGCCTAACAGTTAACGCATGGTCGAAACGAATGTATATCTACGTGCGATTCATGCCGTATTAGATTAGTTATATAGTAAAATTAACAATTCACTGAACACATCGCTTCTTTCGTATTAACTCTTCCAAATTTGGCTTCGCGCCGACTTCAAACATATCAGGTGGTAACGCATATAAATAATATAATGATTCATTTTATCCTTTTTGAAGTCGGTTAATCTTTTTTTTGTAAAAAGTTTTTATTATTTTGCGATTTCGGGGTTGGTCCCATAATAAAAGATGCTCAGTATGACCTAAACATTAACGGGTTTGAGTAAATGTTTTTCGTTCTGTTACATATGGTATAATAATAAGATTGTGCCACCATACGAATAAGGTTGTGTTTAGGTATATATATTTGAACATCCTTATGTACATATTATATTGGAAAATTCGACTGTACAATGTCCTTGTTCAATCTTGTGGTTATAATTTAATTATTTCTAGTAGCAATGCCATCACGTTACGCTTATAATAAGTAGGGACCGCGCGGTAGAGTGAATGATATAAGGAACAGGACTTTTGTCGTAATGGAGTAGCTATTAGTGTAACATATTTCATACGGTCGATAAATTTGTCGATGTCATCGTAGATAAAATGTCTACGTAATTATTTTATCGTTATCAGTGGCGATAAATTTCGTTATTTTTAGGTGCCTGAATTAAACATATTTCCCAACACAGGCTTGCTTTTGCTTACAGGTTCGCTCCATCCTCTGTATACTATACGTCCTATTCCTTAGGTCATTCGCACTCTATCGTCCGATCAATACTCATAAGTATGGCGTAATAAGTATATACAACGATTAAACAAGAATCTGTATAAAATTTCTTTGGAATTTACGCAATTTGTTTAACCAAAAGCTACGTTGTGTCGCCGCTATGCAATAAAGTTTTAATATAATCGTTTTAAAGCGCCAACAATTTGCTGGAACAGGGTTGTTGTTCCTAATGCGTACCTACAACCTTTTTGCCTCCTATTTTTGGACAAGTTTTATAAGTAAGTAGTTTTTTATTACAAACGGTTTAGACACCTTGAAATGTGTACCTTAATAATTAACACACCTAGCTTTACGCGACGCTGATGTTTAGATTTTAAACAATCGGCATGCCGCTTCAAGACATTTTAGGAAAAAAGAATATCGCTACTTCTAATTGATTGTGTATAAAAGAAGTTCGGTCATCCAGTCGCTATCAGATATATCTGAGCGATCAAGGTGGTCACAAATATTTGAACAACGCCTCTACTGACAAAGCGATGCACTTTGCATTGTTTATTTGATAGCGACTGTAGTACTAGTAGTAAAAAAAATATTGAACCAAAACAGAAATCGTTACAGAGTACAGTTACATACAATTCAGGTAACAACAGACAGTCTTATCGCTATAAAGCGATCTCTTCCAGACAACCTTAGGGTAGATATCTGACCAATATCTGAACCAGGACCATACCCTGCCCGAGACGAACGACCGTGACCGTTCAGAGATATGAAAGGGCCACACGTGGACCTCTAAATTGCATGCTCAATATACAAAACGTGTGTGTCGCTGAGCGACGGGACCGGGCAGGTGTGGATATGGGCTATGCTCTAAATTCTATGCTAGCTGCAAAAAGAGCCATCAGCACAAACTCTCTGATATTTTGTTATAATATTTCGAGGTACACAGGGTACACTTACACTGGTTGACTCAAAGCGCAGGTCTTCGGTCGGAGAGCGATGGGAATACAGGCGTATAGATACCAGCTGGACTCTAAGTTGCATGCTCGATGCACAAAAGATTTTTTTTACCCTACCTATTACGAGGTACACGTAAGTACTTACATTGGTTCGTCAGTCACAAAGCGATGGGAACGACCGTTAACACCGACTATCCTCTAAATTGCGTACGAGGTGCACAAAAGACCTCTCTGAACAAAATCCGCTTCACGTTATGAACCTTGATACTGGGTTCTATAATAAGTATGAAATAACGGAAAAAGTACTTAAATCGTTTCTGGAACAATGAGTTAGGTATTAATATTAACTCTAATCATTATTAGTCTGGGAACTCTTATGTTTATGGATTCTCGAGATAATACATAATCGTGAATGTTGCGAATGTTTTGTACGGTTTATTAGAGTTAGTGGAAATTGATATATTTTATTATGTTTGTTACTCTTACACGTAAAAACGACCGAACTGATTTCCTAGTTAGAGACTTACTCGGAAGTCTGTTTTAAATCTCAGTTTATACAGTTGCAGTAAAAAAGAAAATCAACTTCAATCCGTAAGGTATGAAATCCTAGACTGCTGTGTAATCCTAAAAGTCTGAGTTTTTGCTAGAGAAAAATATACTTTTTTTATTAAATTATTTTATTTTAATTATGCGACAAAAAACTGTCTGGAACTAAACCAGCGCCTTCTGCATTTGCGACAGACACCTTAGACTTACAAAGATTGCATAAACACGACAATATTCTTCTTTCCTGAGAAACTCCAATTTATAGCGGAAAATACATAAATATTGTGTTTATCAACACCGCCTCGACGACCTATCAGTCTACGTCAGCGCGTGCGTTTACTAATAAATTGGGAGTAAATCTTTGCGTCTGGCGGTACAAAGGAAGATTTGCTAGCTCGCGACAATAGGTTGACGTAATAAATGCCTCGATGTTGGAATTATATACGAGTTCAGGGGAACTTGTTGTGTCAACTATTGAAGTAGTTGTTGATTGATTGCTGTTGGTTTTTCTTTTTGGGATTTTCGCGTCTCTTCTTTCAAATGTCTATTCCAAATTTCGTCACCAAATATTCAAATGACAAATGAATAAACTGAAAGTTCTTGTTATACGGGTTTCGAGCCTCTTCTATGTACCTAATTATAATTAGTTATTACAATCAGTCCATAGGTATCTTAATATTATTTATGTAGGTAGAGTATACAATAATGTAATCACTAATCAAGTAATCAAACACAAACTTGACTCAACCTGTGTTCTTAAAGTGAAATTGCTTGAAGCAGTCGTGTCTGAAGTGGCGGGGACATTTTTCTTAATATAAATGCTGACGGGGGGCGATTACGGGAACTTTTCTAATTATGTTTTTGTCGAGACCAACAATGGTCGTCAGGTGTGCGGTTGTCGCGCAAGCTAAGAGCGGAAGCGGGAGAGTTTAAATCAACGGTGGCAAAAACGTGGTGTAAACTCCTACCTAACATCATAAAATCACCTTCAAATTGTTGATGCTTGAATGTACTATTATTTAACACTAGTAGTCCACCCACCTCAAACTGAGAACTCGCGATTTACTTGCAAATGAGTTTACCAGTATAAAAAGACCCTTACTTATTACGACCGCTTTTGCGCCTTCTAGCTCCATGACTAATTAATCAAGAGATCGATTAATGTAAGTCTAGTTTGCAAGTAAACCACGAGTTCTCGTTCCGCGGCGGACTACTAGTTAAATTTTGTATTTTTTTGCAAAAACTTTACAAATCACAATTAAAAAGAAGCATATTGTAGTGTAGCCTATTTCAAAATACTGTTTTACAAAATGTCTGAGTCGCGGAACTTGGGACGTTAGAATTTGTTTACTTTGCCACGAAAAGGGGTTTTATTTTCAATTACACTCCGGACGCCGCTCCGAGTGAACAACGAACTCATTCCGACGAAAGATTTCATTTTTGTCCCCTAATTTGTTTAACAGAAACCATTATTATACTTACCTGTATTTTCCATTGCTGTTTACTTTCTTTAATATCGAAGAGTAAACAGTTTAGTTAGAGACTACTTACTGTTTTTATACTTTTTATCTTATAGAAATAGAATCTCATCATTTATAAAAGTTGGATACAATATACAAGTCATTAAACAGCTACAACGAGTGCATGAATTGCTAAATAAATATATGACTTCTGTTATGATGCATCTTCTTCTTCTTCCCTAATACTAATATACCCTAATCTAGTATTATAACGTCATCTGATGCCAGATTAGATAGTAATTCTAACCTTGCGTACCTAACCCACTCTTTGAGCAGCAGTTCGGATTGGTTGAGGGGAGGGTCACAGTTCTAACCTAGCCTAACCCACTTTTTTAAGCAGCCGTTTAGTTTGATTGAGGGTCACAGTTCTAACCTAAAGTAACCTACTTTTTTGGCAGTAATTCGGGTTGGTTGTCCTACCCTAATTCACTTTTTTTAGCTAAATAATGACACAATATGTAACTTTAAGCTTACATGCGACTATCAGAGCTAAGAAAAGGTTTATTGTATCAGCTAAAAAGCTGAATCTCTGTTCCATAGTATTTTGATCAAATAAAAAGTATGCGAAGTTTAAATTTGGGCAAATGTTATTTGACAACAAATAATCAGTTTTAATAGCACATTTGCTTATTGCATAGGCTTTTAAATGGATAAAGGCACTCTGTACTAGCTTTTACATAAATAGTGCCTAATTACTAACAAAAAACTTAAAAGAGTCTTTACAAAACCTTATCTTGTGACTCTTTTGAGACTTTTACTGCGAAATGAACGAAAAGCTTATTTTGTAATACAAATGTTTTTAGGCATCTCTTCTTTCCTAAGTAACAAATAAATGTCTTTCGGATTTATCTTGTCTCGCCACTCATTTGCCTAGAACCGATAATAGAATCCTACGAAATGTAAATGAAATATTATTTTCTTTATACGAAGATACGGATTATTATGTAGTATTTAATTTCACTGTAACGCGTTTAATCATATTACGTATCTATTTAAATAAGTACCTGATTAATGTACTCGTAGCTGAGTGAGTAGGTCATTAACTTATTACTTATTAAATATCAATATTTTTACTCATAATTTATTGTTACCTATTAATTACGTAATCAAAGAGACGGTACATACTTTACTTGGGATGATAAAAAATAAATAACTATGTCAATATTTTCTGGCAATAGCTAGGGATACACGCACAGATGTGTCCGCCGGATTTGTTCGACGGATATGCCCGGGGGCAAATCCGTGCGTGTATGGCGCGAATTGGACACGGATTTGTCTGCGGACACATTTGAATAGCGCCATACACGAACGGATCTGTCCGCCGAGCACATCCGTCGGACAAATCCGGCGGGCACATTTGTGCGTGTATCCCTAGCTATTGCTTTTAGTGACAAACTGGACACAGTAAATAATTAGGCAATATATTGGTCTGCAGAATGTGGGCGCCGTCGCACAGCACCGAAGGGCACAAAACGCATCGTGGGCGGAGTCGAGGCTACTCCAGGTGATTGGCCGTTCCTTGCGGCCATCCTCGGCGGGCCCGAGGAGGTGTTCTACTGCGCCGGAGTGCTGGTGGCCGACCAGTGGGTGCTCACCGCCAGCCACTGCGTGGGCAAGTGAGTGTTCTGTAGACTTGCATAATAAAGTAGATCCTGACGACTGTAACGGCATGCCGTCTCGCTACAGAGAATAACCTCAATGGTACAGAGAAAATGCCGTGGTTAGCGAGTTTAATTTGAATCGATGAAAACTGCTTAAGGTATTTGTTTGACTGAAAACGTTCATTGAAAAACTAGTGCGACAGATGAGCAAGTCCATATCCAGCGAGGGTCTCAATGCAAGTTTGATCTTGTCGGTTGTAACTATCTAAGTTGAGACTAGCACTCTCGTGAGGTGAGTTGTTTGCCCGTATTGAGGACCATAGACACACTCCACCAGCACACAACAACTTCAGCACACTACACAAAAAAGTTGTCGAGCTCTCGTCAACAGTGTGAATAGTAATTATTAAACCTCCAAGTTTTCATGCCTCGTTCTCTATTTTCCCAGTCACTCGGACGTGAACGGGTGGACGATACAACTAGGCATCACCCGGCGCCGCTCGCACGCGTACTACGGCCAGAAAGTGAAAGTGCGGCGCGTCGTGCCGCATCCGCTGTACAATGTCGGCATAGCTCACGACAATGACATTGCCTTATTTCAGGTATACCTTCGTCTGTTTGTGTATTAGGTATAGTCTTAAGCTCAAGGTCCTCCACTGCAAGCAAAGGGTTACCTAAAAATCAAACAACTAATCCAGCTCGCAAATCTTATGTAGGAGCTAGAACCACTCACCTGTAACCGACCACTCTTGCTCAAAATCATAGTCAATGTTACATTTTCTTACAGGTCTAATTATCTCAACCATTGTTAACTTAATTAAACTTGACTTAGCCTTTGTGTTTTCTAACTCATAAGACTACAAAACAAGTTTTTAAACAGCTGGCAGTTCGAGTGCGTTACCACGAGCATCTATCTCCGGTTTGCCTTCCACCCGAGGACCGAGTGCTGCCGCCGGGCACCTACTGCACCGTCATCGGTTGGGGCAAGCGAGACGACAAAGATAGTGAGTATACAGACATGATGATGGTTGTAGTACCTGAATCTTTGCCACAAATATATTTTGCGTCGTCTGATCAAAAATCACCACTATTGGTTTTATAAGGATTTTGAAACCGTTAATAGTGCAAGCGATAAAAGACAAGGAACTTACCGATACCATTTAAAACTATGTTTTTATTCGCTAAGTTCTAAAGTAATTAGAATGTTTTCGTTCAAACAGTGTCAGAATACGAGCCGGCCGTGAACGAAGTGGAGGTGCCAGTTCTGAACCGCGACCTGTGCAACCAATGGCTGGAGCACCGAGACCTCAACGTCACTGAGGGCATGATCTGTGCGGGCTACCCTGAGGGAGGGAAGGACGCTTGTCAGGTTTGTAATGCCTTTGTATCATGCGAACAGTTTCCCAGTACTAGCCAGTAATGGACGAGGTGGAGATAGTTATGAACCGCGACCTGTGCAACCAGTGGCTGGAGCACTGAGACCTTATCGTCGCCGAGGGCATTATCTGTGCGGGCTACTCTGAGGGAGGGAAGGACGCTTGTCAGGTTTTTCACCATGTCCTTTTGCTATCCAATTAAGTCTAGTTTCAAAGGGAATATAAGTTTCCAAATTACGTACCACATTCCTAATATCACATGCATTATTTACAAAAAATTTTTTTTATAAAGTAACTAAACGTAAAATATATGAAACCTGTTTCATCCAGTCGAAAAATAAAAAAATATTATTTACTTACTATTGTAATAAAATCTATCGGTTTACCTACTTAAGGATGGTTCGCGCTGTAGCATTCCACGTCCTAGATGACACGTCTGACATTTCATTTCATATGGGAATGGCCTATGACCTCCAAGGATCACGTGACGTTTTCTATACAAAATGTACTGTCGAAAGTGTCGTGCAGGACGCGAAACGTTACAGCATGCACCACCCTTTACATACGTAAATTGTGGTTGGTAAACCTATGCTTTTTCCTTCCATCCTTAATCCTTTTTTCTGATAATTATTTAGTTTTACAGTAAGTACTTGTATAATTTTATTGGTACAAAATAATTTTGATTTTATATTTTACTTAGTTTACTTACTTACGAATTCATTATTTCGGTACATATTAATATTTCTATGTCGCTTATAAGTAAAGTGAGCGGAGCAGTTCGATAGATCGTAGAAAGTATTGTATTTCCATTTCTTACATGTAAAAACCCTAAAAACCGTTTACCTTCGACACGGCCTTTTAGTAGGAATCTTTACAACATGTTCAAACTGAAGGGCTGACAAGGGTCCGCCCTAAACGCAAAAGTGTATGTAATCTTCGATATCCAATAAACTCGAGAAAAAAAACTCGACAATGTTTTCTCTGGACCTACTCGCAGTTTCTTTAGGGATTACGCAATCGTTTGTAGTAACATCGGCAAGCAGTCGGCGAATCGATAGCAGGTACAGTGAGGCTGACAGACTGTGATAAATACATTCTCTCAAGTTTGAAGCGGAGAGATTTATTTTTCTAATGAATTATCCTCGAATGACAATGTTGTTTCGTAACAGCGTAAACGACTACGAATGTACACTACTGATAGAATTAGATAGATTATACTTCCGTAAAATTGGACATATGTATTAATTACGGCAGTCAGATAAAAATAAAGTCGATAAATGTACATGATATCAAATTCACATGACAAAGTGCCGTATTCAAATTTTAAAATACAAAATACATAAATAATAAAACATTAAAAACGCAATCTATCTCAAACTTAACTCCAACACGCAACAAATAAAATAAGTAATTAACCAATATTGAAGTTGTATCGGAATAATTTTCAATCAAATAGTTACTGATAGGTATTTCTTATACTAGATATAATGCATTGGAGATGTATTGAAGTTGGATAGTGTCTAAACGTGTTTTAAAGTTAGAATAAGGCCCTAACTCAGCAAAATGTAGTATATTTAGTCGCCTAAAATTAATTTAAACCGATACATATTTAGAATCCCATTGTTATCGTTTTCAGGGGGACTCTGGCGGTCCATTGCTCTGTAAGGACCCGTACGATTCCTCGCGCTGGTACGTCGGCGGCATCGTATCCTGGGGCATCAAGTGCGCGCATCCGCGGTTGCCCGGAGTCTACGCCTACGTGCCCAAGTACATCTCCTGGATAGAGTCGCAAATAAAACAGTACAATGACGACTCCGCGCGCTCCGAGGACATTTGAGTAACCCCGCGCCCCAACCCGTACAAGAGGAAAGACTCCAACCACATCAGTCGGGTCTTAACTTTGCGCTAAACGACTTTTGACTATAAATTGATAGAAATTTTACAGAGCGCCGTGCGCTCATGAATGACAATAAATAATACTGTTGACAATAATTTTCGACAAGAATGAAATGGCTAATTATTTTTACATATCACTCGTTTACGTGTGAGGTAAATCTGAAGCTGTGATAATAAGCCATGTATTGTGAATGAGACCTATCGTATTGTATTCAACGTTTACTCATGACGTCTGCTCCTAAACTCTCGATACTTTTTCTCGGGGTTATAAGTCTTAGATAAGACATAGATATACATATATTGTTTAATGTGAATGTTGGATGTAACCAGCTTACGGTTAAGTAGGTACGTAAAGCTTTAGCCTAATCTTTGAAAGGATTTTATATGTCCCTTGATTTTTTCATTTCTATTCAGTGTCGTTGGACGTTTAGTCTCGATTATAAATTGAGTGTCTGTTTGTTTGATGTTTGGTGTTAGTAGTCTAGGTAAAAGTGCTTTTATAGATTGGAAATAAGTGTAATTTTGGTTCGACGATAGTAGTCTGTTGTAATAGGTCCCCTTGTAGACTTCTCCCGATTGCTCGCCAATAGCTGACTTGATTATGGTACTCTTATTCCACGTAAAGTGGCTACATACATAGATGTATTAACGTAATTGTCACGTGTTATTTGAAACGCTCTTCCCTCGTACCGTATAGTATGTTTATAATGATTGAACTTAAATAAATTCGACAATAAAAATAACATAATGAATGACAGTACCTTAATTTTTTGACAATATATTTACAAAACTTAGTTTTAGCTGTGTACCGTACTGTACAATCTCCTAGTAGTAACAGAAATAATTTGAAAATCTGATATTAAAATGCTATTTACAGAAAGTTATTTTAACTGTTTAGTAGTTAGGTAGTGACATTTTATAAAAAGAAGATACTGGTATTCATAAGAAATTAGTAAAATAGCTTTAATAGTTCATAAGAGTACTACTTTAGATGCTAATTGGAGTAGTTAGTGTAGGTAGCGGGATTTATATAAGTAAATACAGTTGTTTAGTAGTTGCCTATTAGTGACTTTTTTTTAATTTCAGGTTAGAAGATTTTTTACAACAGATTTTTTAGTCTTGTGTGAGTTAAAATATTTCGTTGTGTATAGAACAAGTATGCTCAACGTTAAAATAAACTAGTAGGGCTGGCATATGTATATTTCGATTGTTTTATTACTTAGTCATACATAACCGCTCTTAATGGCTTTTGTAGTTTTATATCAAACGTTTTGTTGACATCCCTGGAATATACCTAGATAAAACTATTTAAGTAAGTAGGTAAATTGCCATTAACTAGCCACCTAACTATAACTGGCCATTTCCTAATGATTAAGTTTGTACTGATGAAATACATAAACATTTATTTAATAAATCTAATTAACTACAGTAGGATTATTAATTGAGTGAAGTAATCTGGCAGCTCCTACTATACAACGTGGTTCACACAGTCGTGCAAAGTGCTGTCAAAGTACTACACTTAATTAAAAATACTACTTAGTTGCAATATTATTGTTCACAATAGGTAGTACCTATGCTTACTTTACGGCAAGTAGGTATCATCAGTAGTGGAAAAAATTGGCTGTCGGAACTGAATGGCATTTTAATGAAAGTAGCTAGTTACTGGCATTTACCCTATATGTAATGGATGTATGGTTGTCGACCTCTTATGAGTCTTCTTCTTATTCGAGCTTTCTCCTAGAATTGTTAAAATTGAAAATTTTTATATGAAAAATTCTAAAATCAATCATATTATATTAAAAGGAAGAGAATTTAATGATAATTTTAAAGGCGAATTGAAGACTTTCTTAATATAATTATCTACAGCAAAAAGGTGGAATCCATCTGATGGCTCCATGTTTATTTGATTTATAAAATAACTATTTACAAAATCCATGGTGAAAAAATGTGTGAACCGTTTTCGAAGCAAAAAATGTTAAGTATTCCCTGAAATATATTGACAAAGTTTAAAAGTTAATCTCGATGAGTACAAAATGAAACTCGTCGAATAAAAATAAAAAGGACAAAGAATAGTATGATTATTTATTTCATGATCTAGTCAAATTTAGTAAATTAGGCTAAGTTAGATTATAGTATCAATCAATCGTAAGTGAAACTTATGACTTTTGTACCTACTACTTCAGTATCTTCCACTGTAAAAAATACGCATAAGTATTAGAATCAAAATAAACATCCAAAAAGGCAAAGTAGTAAGAAGTACTTAATAAAACGTCTAGAGAAAATAATTAAATATACTACTTGCCTACATGTCATCAGGTAGTCTGAAAAATTAACCTTTACCATGTTACAATTAGAAGTCAATTTGATCTTTTTGGAATTTTAAATAAATAAAAAACAATGTTGAATAATCAAATACAATCATAAAAGTGGTCTTGTAGCCTTATATGGCAAAAACCCGATATTTACAAAATATGTATGTCAATAAATTTTTCAAATAATGGAAAGTAGAGATGGAATCTGATAAAAAAACCGAATTAGAAATGTGGTTTTCTATAATAATAAAAAGTGTTTAATAAACATTTTTAGCCGAAAAAACAAGCCTCATTTTGTTAAATTGTATATTAAACTAGAAACGAAATAGAACTCTTACAACTAAAGAAATGGTACCTAAACTTTATAAATAACATAAAAGAAATGCATTGGTATTTGGCTTTATCATAGAACATGTGTAGTATAATGCACTACAACTCTAAGTATAGAATACGACGGTAGACAAGTAATACAAGTCGTTTGTAATGTACCTACTTGTATACTATAAATATAGCATTCGCTTGATTATATTTGAAAGACGTTGTAACTATATACTAAACACGATGGCAATGAAAGCGGGTCGATATGAATTTTTTTAAATGTTCTTAAGGGAAGGTTTAATTTAAATCGTTATTGGTTCTCTCAACGACAGAGTCCTTGGATATATATTTTTTGATTTAACAGGCTTAAAATTAAATTACGTGGGTACCTACTATTTGAGCTAAGCGTTTTCCTGCATAGCTCCAGGAAACCATGCCACATTAATTTTTCGTCATATTTATTTCATTAGATAATTAATTATAACAATTAATAAATGTGAAATAATAATTGACAATGATTTTTTGCATTTATAACGTCTTTTGAGTATAACAAAGTCAATGATTAGTAGAATATTGCTGTTCAGAGTCTAAGTAGACAAAGGTAAGTGTTCAGGTCATATCTTGAGCCCGCCGGGTCACTCCTAGCGTAAATTAGAGACAATAATGTTTTTATATGAACAAAAATGTAAACACATTTCTACTGTATTAAAATTTAATCTAAGTCTTACATATTGTTTTATGCTTTAGCTTAATAATTTAGTTGCAAAAACTGATGCTTGTGATTTTATATAAAATTTTAACCGTTGCTATCATGGCAGCCGCGATAATTTATTTTAAGAACAGCTTTTATGACAGATGATGCGTTGAATTAAATTAAAAAGGTATACCTATATGTTTTATGCCAGAACATTACTAGTACTATGACCTATGACTGTACCTAGGTACATTCTGTCTTATACCATCTATCTGCGTCTCTATCGATTAAATACAACAAGAGCATTATAATTGGAGATAGACAAAGAATGTCAATGTTTGGAGCAGCCATCTTGTGGCAGTTAGAAGATTATGTTTTTAAAATGTACACGTCACTTAAAGTCATATCATGTCCACTCAGTCTAACGTAAAGGTTGTGTCATACATGTTTAGCTGTGTTTGTAAATCTGTGTTAGTACTGGCCCATATTGAATGTTGGACGTTGTAGGAAAATATTGCATACTACCTAGAAAATAAAGATCATATTTATGTAATTATAATTTCACGCCTATCTTCAACGATTGTATTAAATTTATAGCCTATACCAGTCTTAGACGAATATAGCTCAATGAAAACTTGACAATAATGATATGGAATTTTATAGGACCTTTATTCTAAAGTTACATTGATAATAAGTATATTGACAATACCGTGTTGTAACACAATTTACATGTACTAAGTATAATTTATAATAAATATATTCCAAATGAAGCATTATGCTACAAAATTTTTCTTATTTTAATTAAATGGATACAATGCCAATGTACATGACAATAAAATAAATTAATAAGTTCTCCATTTAATTATAAATTGTAGTCCCTTTTGTAAGTAAATGTATATTTTTCCAAAGAAATTTTAAATTATCTAGTCTATTTATGTAAATTGTAGAACATTCGCTAAAGCTCGGATCAATTCGAATGTTGTAGAAATAGTTTCAATAATCTGTCTTCATTCTTCATTTATCCAAATCCTCCCGTTTCTAACTACGCTTTGCTACGCCACCCCGAATCATGTTTCTCTGCTATTTTTAATAATCGACTCCTGTTTAACAATCATCAAATTTAGCTTACCTCAGTCATTCCTCATTTCTCGAGAAAAGAAACACTCAGAAAATAGGAAAAAACCAGGAAGCATAAGCAATTGGATATTTTATTTAATGCTGTTAAATTGTAATCGAGAGATATATAATTGTCGAATTCGCTTTGATTGCTGAAATTGAGTCGATGGCGTCAGGTTTCCAAAATTCATTTCAAAAAACAAATTTCCGAAACCTCTTAGTTCTTCATCATTCACCGAGCGAATTAGATACCTAATTATTATTTCTTTGCGACACTATCAGGTGATTGCGTTGTAAAATACTACTAAATGGTGCGACATATTGGGCCGCATATATATCACTAATACACCTATGTTACTTTACTTATGAATACAAAGTTGTATTTAGTGTAAGGTATATTATGTAGTCACGTAATAGATACGCACAAAGAAATCTGTACTGTGGAGCCATTAACATAGATCTTTCCGTTATATATTACCGATTATATGGCTGTCGAGATATATATTTATTATATTGATGTTGTACCTATGTCGTAGACGCAAAGTGTTGCTTTCAGAGCCTGTTTATACTTCGCGATTTTGTATGAAATTTACAGAAAAACTAAAAAAAAAATTAAAGTGATCTTCATCCATTTTGTATGTTTTGAATGTGACGGCTGTTGATAGTAAGACAATAAATAACTCGGGAGGATGTATTTTTAGCATGTTCAATTACATATCGGATCATGCATTTCATGTGGCGACCTTCATAGCTTATGTAAGATTAGAATCGATTGTCCAGAGATATTTTTCTAAAAACGCTTTGTATTTTGCTTATATACGAATCAGCATTCTAAAAACCGGAAGTATATACATAATATATACCTACATAAAGATTATAAAGATAACAGAAATAACTACGCAAACCAAAATACCTACTACATATACTTATAGCTATTGCCAGGTAAGTTGAGGTGAGGTGAATGATTACGCACATAGCTACATCACTGATTGCAAAAAAAATGAATGAATGAAATGAATGAAAGTGTAATTAAAAACACGATATCATTTTGAAAATAAGACAGAATAAGAAATATTCTAATATCAAACCTTTATTTATTATTCAGATACCTCTTCAATTAAAATAAAACTAATTAAAACAGAAAAAAGTTCATAAACGCGATCATAAAATTATATTACACGAGTGATGAGTTTTATACGTACATGAGATATATTATCCTACAATTTTTTTTAAGTATTACCTGAAAGGAACTTTGACAACTTTGTGTAAATATTGCAGTTCACTGTTGAATTTGCTATCGGTACGAAAAAACGACAGTAATTTCAAAATCCCTGTCATTAACTTCATGATATATGTTTGTGTGCGTAACTTCATCTTTCCTGGCGATACCATAAGGTATTAAACCATTTAGCACTGGTTTCTTAGATTTAAGTACCTAACCTTTTCGACGCCATGAAGTCAATACATTCATTCATACGCCAAACCAATAATGAGTTTAGAGTAAAACGTATGGTATCGAATAACGGATATATCAGTCGTTGGCGTTGAACCTGCAGTTCGGATATATCCGCCGTTAGGTTAACGTCGAAAAGGTTAAAGGCTTAAAGGTGTGGTTTTTGAAATTCGAGCGCTCTAATCCTGACATTTAAAACACTGTCAGAATCAGAAACGATGAAAACATACGGGTCGAACTGAGAACCTCCTTTTTTTTGAAGTCGGTTAAAAATGGTATTTTAGAAATAACAGCGAAAGATAATGGTGACAAACCGTTGTGTGCGATTATTTTCGACCTTATTTTAATTTTATATCGAGTTCTCGAAAGTCAAGAATCGCCCCTAACAGATAATAAACTGCGCTATCTGGTAGTCCGTTTAACGTAAACGAAACTTCTTTTTACTATTTTCTGTCCTAACACAATTGTTGATTTTAATAATTTAGTGAAAAATATTGTAATGCGTGGTTTGCTACTGTTACCGGCTACGTGTGCACTTAAGAATGCTAGCACGCATTAGTGCTACGAAATGTGTGAATATTTTTACGAACCCAAGATTCATTCACGCCAACCAAAATTACCTGTTATGTTCCCATACTTAAAGTTGTACGCGTTTTGGATGTCGTTGGGTTCCATTCCATAGCGAGTCAATAGTTTAGTGCCCGACCAGTGTGTCGCTTGTCATAGGTTCTATTCTATTGTGTAGATTTACTTTGTTCCTCAAGCTTGGATTAAATATTACAGTAAAACATATCTTTTATTCATGACCTTTTGTACCATTTACTAAGTGACGTCATAGTTTTTTTATATACCACGACGGTGGCAAACAAGCACACGGCCCACCTGATGGTAAGCATCTACCGTAGCCTATGAACGCCTGCAACTCCAGAGGTGTCGTAAATGCGCGTTGCCGACACTTTACAAAAATAGAGGATTCACTATGTTGACGGTTAAAGGAACAAGAGGGTCCCTCGTCACCTCACCACACTGGGTCATCTTTGAACTCTTTGGCAACCTTATTGACCAGCTCCTGCTGGTGCACAACACTATGAGTAGGGTCTAGTACTATTTGGCTGTGGTTTGGTAAGCTGTAGGTACTTCCCCAGTCGGACTCTGCTCCAAATTTGAGCGAGATGACATTGCTGTGCTGTGCCCTACCACACATAGCGAGATGACATTCGCAGTACCCATACCTCTTTTTTGCGGGTTTTAACCGTGGTACCACGGCCTTTGTACCATGGGGGACCACGGGTAAAAAAAAATCTCCGTAGACCCACAAAACCGAAATTGGACTATGGGTAATTAAAAAGAACCGGGTATTAACCGTGGTCCCACTGCTATGACCCTCAGTGGATCCACGAGTACTAATTTTGTCCCCATAGACCCACTGCTCGAGAATGGTATTCATTTGCTAGTATTTAAAAGCACAGCAAAAAAAAAACCAAAACCTACCTTGCCTATTAAAAAAAGAATAGTATTTAGAGGCGTAATTTATGACATATCTATTGCTGTGGGACTACGGGAAATATTTATTTTCGAGGAATGACCCGTGGGCCCACGGACAGTTTCGTATTCAAAAGATAACTTTAAACTGGAGCAGTGGGGTCTACGGGGAAAATACGGGAAAAAAATCCCGTGGTCCCCCGTGGTACAAAAACCGTGGTACCACGGGTAAAACCCTCTTTTTTGGGCGTAGTTTAAGAATATAGGTACTTGTCAGATTAAGTTTAGATCGTCAATATGTCAAACGTCGCATTCGTTCAAATGTAATCGCCGCTCGTCGCTTCGCTAACCGCTGGTGTCAAGACCGCGATCTAACTAAAGTAGTATTTTAATCGAGTACGATAATCTGACAGCTTGCCATACAAGTGGTTTAGAATGTATGGCAGGAGTTGTCAGATTACTGTACCTACTTCATTAAAAATACTACTTAAGTACATGATGTACAGGTGATTTAAGTCCAATACACAGGATACTTTTAAGGATAATTTTGATAAAATTGTAGAAGGTATTTAATCAATAACAAAAGTACTTACGAAATTTTTATTTTCACTAATGGATACAATATAGTTACATGTCAACAATATGTATAAATAACTAGGTTACCACATCATATATAATGGTTCCCATGAACAGGTATACAACGCTTCGATTCCACCACAATTTAGGGAGAATCTACAGAATATATCAAGTTTTATCAACGAAAGTTGTGAAAATATTTGAAATGGTCTGTAGACCTGCCCGCTTCCGTACCCCTTACATGAATTTGAAATGAAAATTATTTAAAACAAATTAAATTTAGTGGTGCATTTATATAACAGGGAAAGCCGTAATTACATTTTTTTTTGACGATACACTTAGGCTTCATTTATGCATGCGCGGAGCGACTTGCGTAGCGTGTAGCGGATGTCATTCAAACATAAGTTTATGAATAAGCGCGTTTTTACAAAGCATTAGGGTTCGCAAAAACCACGCCATGGGCTGCGTTTCATAGACGAGGCTGAGGTAACGCCACGACCACGTAGGCGATCGACGATAATATCGAGCGCCAACACTTTACCTTTGACCGCCACAGTCGGCTGTGGCCGGCATCAAAAAGTCGTGCCATGGAGGCATGGACGCCAACGACGGCAACAGCTGACAGGCTTTGTAGTGCCACGGGGGACCTACGCGGGCTTCCGCAAAGTTCAATTTCGTTTGACAAAACGCAATTACGTGGCGTCGGTGGCGCGTCATTTTTGTTCAACGGTTGGCGGTCAAAAGGTTAAGGATGCGATTCGTGGTCGAAGCGTAGGTACCCTTATATTAACCAGATAAATATTAAAATGTACCGTTAAAGAATCCATGGGATGGGTAAAATATAAATGACAGATTGTCAGTGGTCAAATTGTGGAAGACCTAAGTTTTCAAAGTTTACGCTTTAAAATACATCGAGTTGCTTGTTCACAAACAATAGATTCGGGGCATCTGACTAATTTGGAACGAGATCGCGGTCTCGCTAGCTCCCTCTAACGCATAACTGCGGGGGTTACTTGGCCGGCGTTAGCCCAATGTGTGAATGAGGCAACTCAAGTATACAAACTTTGTAGAATTAGTCATTCACATGCAACTCGATGCTTACTAGTCATGAAAAATCAGCGAAACAAACTGCGAATGACAACATTCAGTTCAGTCTTGAATATACTCTCTAAATTGACTAATCGATTCCGTATTATAACAATCAGCAGTGGCCCGCGGAAACACTTTTGTTTCGTTTTGCGTTATTATATTATTTTTTTAGACCGTTGCATAACAACTAACGCTCCGAGCCTATACGCTTTACGCTGACGTCGACCGCCATTTGTTTTAACCAATGAATGGCGGTTAGCTTCGAACGTGTATCTAAGGACAGATTCATGCCACGCGTTAAGTCTTAGCCGTGTCTGAGCGCTGTAATCTGATTTAAAAACATTAATCATAATTCCCTAATAAATAAAACGTCAGTCGGACTTATAATAAGCAGCAACTTATAATAATATAGCCCTTTTTAACTTTGCCAGATGTAACTTTAACTTTAAACCAGTTACCGGTATTACTAAAAATTGGGATAGAACATGACTATCGCAAAGTTTAGGTGATATTTATGAAATGTGATTTAGGTACAAATGTAATAAATTATCAAGTTATCAGATTATTCCGAAAAATATTCAAAAATATTCATTAACAACCGACATACCGATACCGGTTAATTTGTATGTGGTATTCGATCCGTGCTTTAAACCG
The DNA here is from genome assembly GCA_911728535.1 of Pammene fasciana. NCBI lineage: Eukaryota > Metazoa > Arthropoda > Insecta > Lepidoptera > Tortricidae > Pammene > Pammene fasciana. The sequence continues at coordinate 17,596,388 of OU452276.1, read as the reverse complement.
AGCAAAGCAAAGACGTTGTACTGAAACATATTTAATATTAGACACGGTATCATTTAACGATGATAATTCATTATACATATTTGATAAAAGCCGCTGCTTACCAGAAATACTTCCCTTTGACAGTGAGTCGCTATGCAACGAGGTCCTTTTGAAAAATAAGCTCCTCATTACGAGCTCGCGTGACGAATGAGTAAAATCATGTTTTATTTTTATTTCCGTGTTTTGCGGTCACCAGCCGTTTCGTTGACACAAGCATTCGCACTTATTATTGGTAGGGTTTAAGTTAGGTTAGGTTACATCAATCTTCGATAGTGAAAGAAAAGCTCATACTAGGTATATTCAATTTCGATTATTATGCCGTTTACTTTTCTTAGTATAAATTAATAAAAACTACCACTCAGTCTACGTAATTTTAAAAGTTTATTTTATTTTGGAATCTAGGTCTACGATCGAAATACTCGGGTATAAACTGGACGGGCCAACAGGTAAGTGGCGTTTATTATGCAGGTTTTAGATTGGTCAAATTACCTTAATACAACCTGTCACGTAGTACCTATAGTTGCCATCAAATATATCGGAGCGGACAGGGTACTCAAAAATATCTGATCATGCACTTTATCGCTTTGACAATATAGGCGTTGGTCAGATATTTGAGTACCCTGGCCTGGCCGCTCCGATATATTTAATGGCGACTGTACTAGTGAATGAATGGATTATCAGTATTATCACAATGGCGCCGCATGCGGATCCGTCGCCAGTGTGATAATTGCCTTAGAAATATTATTATTTGTTCTGATTTGGAACTATAATATTTATTATCAGAAAATACGTGACAGGCTTGCATGGTTTCGATTTTACAGGTAACTTCATAATACTCGTACTTTCTAGAGTTATATTCGTTGTTGCTATTATTATAACCTTTTCTCTCAGTAGCGAATCCGCAAACAGACACTCAAAGCTAATTATTATCTAGACAAGTCAATCTGACACCTGTCAAGGGCGAATTTGACGTTGACAGGTGTCACGCGTCACTTACACTGGATTGTTTATTTATCATCACAAATTTGATAATTACTGTTACATATTTTTATTTTTACCCCTCGTACTTATATCATTCCCGGCAAGTAGAGTTAATACCGTTAAATGGGGTGGCTTAAATACGGGGGCGACTTTGAATAATCAATATATAAGCTAAAGAACTGATTTTATTTTACCTCCGGACTTCTGGTAATAACATGATACTTGCCGTTTACCAAAATAATTATTTAAACAATTATAAAAAATCCTGCTTTGTGACCGTTTTAAATGCATCAAAGTAGCTCAAAAATACCCGAAGTGTACCACCCGTGTGTTTTTTAATCACTTACGTTTTAATGTTTTTACAATGACGATGTCACTATGTATTTTTAGGTGTCCGGGAACATAGTACCAAAAATATAGGTCTACCGTTTAACAAGTGGTAAAAAGTTGCAGCAGAGACTATAGAGATATAGACGACCACAGCCTAAGAACTTTTTGAAGCTCAAGGCGATTGCGCACTGTGGCCGAAAGCCGCCAAAAGATACCGAAATTGTAAGAATAAATGTCACCTGCACTGCTACTCCACCTAGTAGCTACTAGTGTACTACTAGTACGCTATTTGTTACTAGGTGGAGTAGCTGTGCAGGTGACATTTCTTCTTACAATTTCGGTATCTTTTGGCGGCTTTCGGACAGAGGGCGCAATCGACTTGAGCTTCAAAAAGTTCTTAGGCTGTGGTCGTCTATATCTTTATAGTCTCTGGTTGCAGTATCGAGAAGGTAGGTTAGTCACCAAAACTATTTGAGTATAACATTTTTACCCAACATAATACTAATCACTATAGAACCAAGCCTTCATTGGTCCTCAGTTGACCATAAATACTTTTTACAAACATCCACAGTTAAACGGTGGACTTATAACTACAGTTATACTTTAGAAATTGACAAAGACCTATCCTACCGATTAAATATAGCTCGTACAATCCAGTGTAGAGTTCTAAGCCAGTTCCTGGTTATCACCTAGAACTGATAGCCTCAAACAGCCAAAACCTACTAAGTCTACCCAGTCAAGTCGTAGAATGTACATTAACAAACTGTTATCCTACTTACACACCGACTTATCTTAGCTGAAAACTGGAATGAATCACTGGAACATAAAGTTAACGTACGTTAAAGTTACGTTCGTTAATAATTCATTGCTCGCAGTTCTGTCGGCCATACTTGATGCTAACCTAACACAATTTAATATACAAAAACGTCACTCACACGCCAACATCACGGACGCAAGCGAGCCAATATAAACCTTACTTGAAAGTACGAAAGTTACTTCAACATTGTATGCCGTAAGTCATGGCCCATAACACTTTTAGGCTCAAATCACACCTAGCGGAATGGAGGCAGTAATGTTTGGAGCTTTGTCGATGGTAGCTTAAATTTGTCTATGGCCTCCATAGCGGAATGGAGGCAGTATTGACTGCCGATTCCGTTCGTTAATAATTCATTGCTCGTAGTTCTGTCGGCCATACTTGATGCTAACCTAACACAATTTAATATACAACTAGTAGTTCGCCCCGAACTGTGAACTCGCGAATCTTGTGTTTCGCCCCCACATCTCACATGACTCTCACTCTGTTGCTTTGACATGTCGTTCTCATCTGTTGACCACCTATATAGGTTTCGGTCACCATCATTATGCGTCTATGGTAACTCTCTCTAACTAATGTGTTAATGTCAGTATGCTGATGGCCCTAGCAGCCAAAGCTCTAATAAATTTAAAAAAAAGTCAGTTGTCAAAATATTTACACCAAAATCAAAATATAATTGAAAATATTTTTGAAATCAACTTTATGTTGTTAATTGTTATGAAACAGTAAGCAGTTAATAAGGATTTGACGAGAGTGTTAATCAATACCTTTCGTTTGATACCAAACTCAACCATACTTGCTCGTAAAAGTAGAAAATAAGATGACCAATGTAACAGGACCCCTTCACAAAACCTTTTTAGGCCTTCTAATTTCAGAACCCCCGTCTCAATCCAGCTCATATACGAACTCGCAAATTTTGTTGGTCTCTGCTACAACCCTAACAAATTTCATAAAGATCGGAAAATCGTTACTAAAGTTATCGTCGGACAAACTATCTAAATCAAAAAGCCATCCAAATGCCGAGACGTCCCAGTAGCCAGGTGACAGTTGTTGTTTGTAAGAACGATCTTCGCTTACGCTCCGCTCGTTCGAAAACGTCACTCACACGCCAACATCACGGACGCAAGCGAGCCAATATAAACCTTACTTGAAAGTACGAAAGTTACTTAAACATTGTATGCCGTAAGTCATGGCCCATAACACTTTTAGGCTCAAATCACACCTAGCGGAATGGAGGCAGTAATGTTTGGATGCTGTCGATGGTAGCTTAAATTTGTCTATGGCCTCCATAGCGGAATGGAGGCAGTATTGACTGCCTCCATTCCGCTAGGTGTGTTTTGAGCCTTAAGTGTTCATGGCGCTGCGGACATACCAGCTCATGAAGATTTTAAATTTTCTTGGCGTAGAAAAGGTTTTCTTTTTCATGGTTTATTTAAGATTAAGAACTCAGTATGAGATATCAGCTGAGATAAGTCAGTTTCCAGATCATATCCATTATTGTTGACAGCACAAAATAAGATTAGAATCTACTGTAAAAACATTATTTAAAAACGCGTACCTTTATAATATCGAGTATTGATTACATGATATAAATTCTAAAAACCCGTTTGTTCTTTAATTTATGGTAAATAATATTTTTGCTACAAATTGACCTTATTCAAGGCGAATATAATAATTGTATGTACATGTATACAGTTTCGCACTAATACAAAATAAAGTCAATCAAATAATTGTTACTAGTTACTTAAATACGTCAGACCTAGAACAATATATTTAAGCATTCAAATGCAAAAAAACATATCAGCTAACAAATTATGCCCATAGTCATATCTTAAAATTTGTTTACATAAAACACTTTCATATAATAAATTTTTGTGATCACACAGTAAAATTTCAATCGGTAATTTATTTGTGATTAAATACAGTAATAAAAATTTAGAACTCCCACATAAACCTCAATAGTCAACAATGCTCATAAGAAAGTTCTTAACAACTAAATATATGTACTACGTACTATCCGCAGGATTAAGTGGCGACTGAGTTCATAATGCTGTCACCTACTCTCTTGCCGTAGCAGTGCAAGTGTGAAAGAGAAGTTTTATGACCTCAGTCGCCACTTAATTCTGCGGATACTATATTAATAGCATCGGGTAAAGTTCAGTAGGCCAACCTGAATAATCAACTTTATTTCATAATAATATCACTTACCCCTCCTTTTCGACATGGCAAAACAGTGAGAAACAGTCACTAATGAGAAAACTGTGATATCACACTTTTGTGACAGCCGAAATCTATGGATTCACAAGTCTTATCCACTTAAGTATGTCAAAATCAATACAAAGCTCTAGCGAGATCTACTGTGACAGTTAGGTGTGGACACGTGTGGACAGATGGATATCACTCTATCCAGTAGGTAGCGATGCATGTATGATATCATACCCACGTGTTTCATAGTATATCCAAAGTTTGGCATGTCGGATCGGGGCACAGCTGCTTCACTATGTCTCAATAAAAAATATTCTGTGGTTTCATACATATACTATTTGGATGCAAATTACTGTGGCCTCAGACATTTTACCGATATAATAGAAAAAATTATAACATAGACTATTTTAATACAATAATATTGAAAATACTATATGTATCAAGCCATTTTCTATCCGGCCGATCGTTTATCTTGATAAAATATGAACGATTAACAACCAAATAATTATATATGATCAATTTATTTGCGATAAATTTTAAACATATAATTGATATAGCAATATTTAATCTCACTTAAATTTAATGATATGATGCAAGCGCAATTTTTTCTACTACATAAAAGGCATACATATTTTGAAAAATAAGAAAACTTAGTTTAACCTAATGCTTAAATATAATTCGAATTTCAGTCAAAATCATAGCCTCGTAAAGTAAAAAAATCTTACTGCCACACTTGATGTATCACCAAGATTATTAACGGTTTTATTTAAAGCCAATACAGCTCCCTACATTTCATATCTTAAATTAAAAACAGGACAGCTAAAAACTGTAAAAAAATGCATACTGTAATTCATTGTATAATATCATTATTTCGAGTTCTGTAAAATAATGAGTTTCAGTTAAAATCTTTGGTAAAAATAATCCGTACTTATTCCTATCATGTTATCAAAAACAGAAGTTTGTATTTTAGAGATTATTAAGTAAAAAAAAGACTCCAAAGTTAGGTTGATTTCCTTTATACAATCCGTTAGGGAACGTACCCATACTATGTGACCCATTTCTTACAGTTTTTGACGACCCCCCCTAAACGAGTCACATTGTATGGGTACGTTCTCTTAGCCTTCATGTTCAAGTAGGTAATCGAAATATCGGATCTTAAAAATCTTAAATTAACGGATGTTTATTATCACGTCTTAGTAGACACTTATTTAGTACGCAAGCATAAATAGTAATACTGAATGTAAATGAGTCTCCATGTTTTTTCTGCACTAGAATTATATAGTTATGCGTCTCGACTATAGTGTTTTAATTTATGATGATGTCTCTTTCCTCAACATGAAGCTATTGCTTACGAATAATAAGACCGCCGAGATGTATAACTCTGTAGTACTAGTCTATGCGCGAACAAGATTACTAGTCCTTTAAAAAATCTCAGATCTTGAGTATTAATAGAATCAAAGTACTTATGAAATAGATTTGAAGGATAGAGAAAACCGCAGGAAGACGAGACTGATACCACAGCAAAATTTAATCTGAACCGGTGTAACACTTAATCAAATGAAAAAAAATATATATGATGCATTTTCATGCCAAAACTATCATATTCATTTGAAGTTTATTCCATTTTAAAATATTCTAAGAATACACTTTTAAGTATCGCAGTATCGCAGATATATATATTTTTTTATACAGAAAGTTCTGAATTTGTACATATAATAATTAAAGTAATCGACCTGTCTGCATAATATCTTGTCTATAATAAAGTTTCAATAATTACCGATTCAGATTATTTTAAAAGCTAGTTTAGGACAATAGTGCACTAAGTTTTAAGATAATATAATAATTATAGAAAAAATTAAGTCTCCTGATTCGCTGTCTAAGTTTCGAAAAATACTAGGCTTTGAAAATGTCAAGATATTCTGAAAGTACATCTAGCTGTCATTATGACAGAATTCAACTCGACTTCAACCCTATTGGGGTTTAGGGAAACTTTAGAATATATGTATTTGTATGAACTACAGAAATATTTGAAAAAAAATACGATGTTATTAAAAGTATTCTCACGGTTTCACTCGCGCATTGAGAGCTTAGGCCTCTACTTTCGCTAAATAATTATAAACCTTTTGGTAAATAGATGAACAATGAATATTCCTTGAAAAAATCAGTAACATAGTTACATACAAATAACATATAAACTTAAGTTTTGCCCATAGTCAAAGATCCACTTTGCCAATCTTACTCAGCAAAATGTAGTATCTACTAACAATCGAAAATAATTAAAAATGTAACAGTTCTAGTTAAACGATAAACAACGCCTCAAAGAGACAAGAGTTGTTAAAGCAAAATGAGCTTTGTTTTTACCCCCTTAAGGTCTGATGCTGCCGACGACGAAACGTTATGCACTCGTTTAGTCGCTGATCTCTGAAAATTGAAAACACTATAATTAGTACAGTCGCCATCAAATATATCGGGGGCGACACGGTACTCAAAAATATTTGAACAAGCACCTTATCATCTTGGCAATAAAGGCGTTCAGATATTTGTGAGCACCTTGGCCGCTCCGATATATCTGATGGTTACTGTACTTGAATTGGATCTAAGGTGGCTGCAGCAGATCCCAGAGTTACTTTAAATAGTAGTCCTGTACTGCGTAGCTTGTTCACCCCTACTATAAATTATTCTTGTAACAAAGACTAGGTAATAAGGTGCGAGTGTCTGAGGTAGGATAAGGTGGAGATGCGTTAGAAATCCTTTTTGGGGAAGGTTTGACCTTTTTTTTTCGATATTTCTAGAATAATGCTACCTCGTGTCGACCACAACTCATAATTTTAGCCCGAAGAATTTGAAACAAATGACTTGGAAATTAGAGTCGAGTTTCCTACGTTTCGTATTTTAAGGAAACAAAGTAAACTGCACTTTATAACACTTACAAATGTTTAAAATCCTTTGCAATAACATTTTCACCCCTACTATTCGAATAAGGGTAATTTGTTGCCTATTTACAGGGAGCAAAAGTGACTTTTGATCCCTCTGCAATTTGTTGCACATTTACAGGGAGCAAAAGTGACTTTTGATCCCTCTTGCGTTTTTTTTTAAATTTTCCTTGTCTTTGCAACCGATTAAAATGAGACAACATTATATAACTTCTCTTTCTAGCAGATAGCTAGTGTAGTTCCTTTGTTTTCGTTTTTCTCATAGAAGGAGTGAAAAGTAGAGTGTACTACGCGGTAGCAAAATTATTTCGATCTCGGGTCACTTGAATCCCTCACTATGCTCAGGATTCCACGTTAGAATCCTTCGCTTCGTTCGGGATTCAACACGCTACCCTCGACCGAAATAAATCATTTTGCTCCCTTGTAATACAATCTACTATTAAATGCCACCTACGCCGCGCGGGACGCGTGCATGCAGAACAGCAGGCTCTGCGGGATCTGGCATCGAGTCTGGGTAGAGGCGGCAGTTTCGATATAAAGTGATAATTACCTGAGTGTCAGTTGTTCTGGTGCATGGACGCGAGGAAGGCGGGGTCCACGGAGGCCACCTTGGCCGTGAGAAACGCGTGCATGCAGAACAGCAGGCTCTGCGGGATCTGGCATCGAGTCTGGGTAGAGGCGGCAGTTTCGATATAAAGTGATAATTACCTGAGTGTCAGTTGTTCTGGTGCATGGACGCGAGGAAGGCGGGGTCCACGGAGGCCACCTTGGCCGTGAGAAACGCGTGCATGCAGAACAGCAGGCTCTGCAGGATCTGGCATTCCAACTCCTGGACAAAGCCGTTATACAAATTCCGAATTAACGTCAAGAAAAATGTGTTATACAATAAACAAGTGGACGCTGTGTGTACAAATACTCCAACACAAATACAATATGCTCTTATGGCCACGAGTAGGTATTCCTACAAGCTTTAGTCAGCTGAACAGATATATAAGAAATTATGGAAGATATTATTAGGCAGATCCTCATAATGATGATTGTAGCCAAAGCCAAAATTGATTTTCTACTCGTCAATGATGAATAATCATTCAATTTCGCATTTTATCTGTGTTACCTATGTATAAAAACACGACACTCGACTGAAAAGCTATGAATTATTCAGATTGTATAAAATACTATTTTATGATCAGAATTTTTAGTTCCAAGGAGATTACTTTACTTGTCGATTAAAAACGAGATGCTCTATTTGATAACGTTAATTCGGAACATACATATCAATAAACAAATATTCAACTGGCAGCGAAACGCACTAAGATTGTAAAATTATGACGAAATTCCAATGAAAAAGTTGTACCTTCGTTTCTATGACCTTCGTCTCAGCATCTTGGAAATGTAGTTTAAGCTTCGATTTCCCATCGTCGCTCGAACCCCTCAACTGCGAAAACCTGGGCAAACAACAACACAAATGAGTTAAGGGACCTAATTTGACAACCGAAAACTGACAGTCGCTAGTGAGACCACCTTGAACTACTCAGTACATGAGTCAAACAAGTGGGGATCTCGCATGGATATCCACGAGTCACATTTAAGAATATCGAATAGGGGTCCTGTGTTAGTACTATCGTAAGGACCATCAAGTACATTTTGTAGTTGTGTTTTACGAAAACATCACTAGATAGATAAAGCATGGACTTCGCAATGGCAGAATGTGGAACTGGCGGTATAAATGGCATAGTATTTCCAACTGAATTTTGCTATTATGCTGGTTGTTTACAGTTTAGGCTATAGCTAAAACTTATTTATTAAGGCCCGATTAATCAGAGCTCTGTGAAAATTGTGGAACTTACCTGTAGGCCCACACCGGCGGCGCGCCGGGAGTGCCCTCGCTGAGCGAGAAGCCCGACGACCAGTCCAGCGTCAGCCCCGCTGCCCGGCCACCATGCACCACCGTGAACGTTTTTTTCTGTAAATAAAATGCTGTGTTGAAATAATGTACCGAGATTATTAAATTAATAGTCAATGCATACCTAGGTATGATAGGTATCACGGTGTGAAGCTTAAATCAACGCGACTAAATTTAAGGACTTAGATTTAAATGTAAACAATAACGGAGACTCGTAAATATAGTTTGGCCAGAGTTTGTTCCACTCCAAGCATAGACAGGGAGAATCATACTGTCTTTTTCTAATGCTAGTACTCAGACTACTAAACACGGGATGGGTATAGCATGTTACTCTGACTGTTACTGCGCTTTTTGGTTTGCCAGACTATAATTTACAAATTAATAAGTTCTAAAAGCAAAAAGTAAAGTATTGGGGAGAGCACAAACCTCTGACTGTCAAGAACAAAGAAATATATCCGTCAATGTCATTACGACGTTTACAGATTCATCGAATTATTGTATTTGCATCAAAAAATACTTTAAAAGTAAATGCAAGATGGAAATCACAAGGCATGCATGCATGCTTCCCAAGCCTCTCGATTATCCAGAAGAACTCCACCCGGCAGCTAACTACTGGCAACGTGTCAGGTAGTATTTACTGCCTATCATATTATTCACAATTCAGTTGCTGTTATATTTTTCACAAGAGACCAAGAAAGCGATTTACTTTTCCATAGATATCGTTTAGTGCCATATTATCTAATTACGCGGATACTCCGCTCCGCGCCTTCAAAAACTGCCATGAACTGGTTCGCCGAGCGACACGTTCGAGCGCATACCGCGAGCGAATACATGGTTTAATATGAATAAGTATAGTTTTAAGGTATTTATCATACTACTTGCCTGATAAGTAAAATATTTCATTTATCCATTCATTCAATAATTTTAAACAAAAAAAAGAACCGACTTCACTTAGCTCCTTACTCCACCTTTCCAAAAGAAAATGCCCGAACTACTGTAAAAATGCTCAAATCAGTCATATAACTATAGATGCAGGCAGAACCAAGCAACTGTAAAGTATCATTGGCCTGTAACGTCTATGGCAGACGATTAGACGCAATGTCCAAAATCACCTTAGACACTTCCTTTGGTGACTGTACAAACCAATACGGGAGTGGCAAGCGCGCCCACAGTTTGCACAGTTAAATGTTGCAACTGATGTGCTGGTGTTACAACCCTGCCGTTTCGCCCTCTTATCGGCTAGTTTGTCAAACCAGATCCCATCATGCAGTTTCTGGCCTTCCCTGAGGATATTACGCCACTGGTTACAAAAGATTTTTCCAAATCAGTCCAGCCGCTTTCGAATAATCGGTGAACATACTTTTAAAAAAAAACAAGCAAAAACAAAGATCCCGACGAATTGAGAACCTCCTCCTTCGAATTCTTTAAGTCGGTTGAAAAGGTTATACGTAGGTACAGTATAGTATAGAAACTGAAGAATAAATCCGCCCACAGGCGTCAATGGCGCTACCTACTACTGCCCTGCGAGTGGCACTACGGTACCATCATCTTCATACGAAGCCGGAAGGGCCTGGAGCTCGAGAGGCAGCGGCAGCTGGCTACGGGGCACTGCTGCATCTGGCACCCGTACAGCCCCGGGAAGTTCTACTTTGATTGCTTTGCGTACGTAGCCCACTTTGCCGGCGCGCTGTACATGCCGATACAGGTGTTTCTTAATTGTAAGTACCTAATAGTATTATTTTTCACTGGCAAGGTCTTTAGTTCGACTTCAAGCTTTTTAGTGATACGTAGTCGCGGTGTGCATGATTGTGGCGCCATTTTTTGGGCCAGGGCTCTTTTTTTTTCTTTTTAGGGTTCCGTAACTCAAAAGGAAAAAACGGAAGCCTTATAGGATCACTTTGTTGTCCGTCTGTCTGTCAAGACCATTTTCTAAGGAACGCGTGGAGGTATCAAGCTGAAATGTATATCAAATACTCAGGTCTATTGTCCCTTGAAGCTGTGAAAAAATCAAACTTAAAAGCCAACGCAATCAAAAGACACAGTCGTTTATGCTGCAAATTTTAGAGTTTTCGGCACTCGCAAAACCTACGGGGTACTTTCCGTGAACTCAGAAACTTGAAATTTGGCACGAATCAACGTCATATAGCATAGACAAAGGAAAAATTATAAAAAGTAGACATTTTTAGTAAAATCATACAAAAATATATATTTTAAATTTTAAACTTACTACATTTTTCCTCGTAAACGCGTGAAGTTATTAAGTTGAAATTCATGTCAAATACTCAGAGCTATAGGATCTTTGAGAGGTAGCAAAACCAAACTTTTATGTCAACGCAATCAAAAGAAATAGCAATTTAAGTTGCATATTTTGAAAATGATTGCTCGCAAGAAACTCAAAACCTAAAGGGTACTTCCCGTAAACTCAAAAACTTGAAACTTGGCACGAAGAAACTGCATATAACACAGACAAAGGAAAAATTAACAAATGTAGAAATTTTTAGTAAAATCATTACAAAAAAATATATTTTAAATTTTAAACTTGCTACCATTTTCCTCGTAAACGCGTGAAGTTATTAAATTGAAATTCATGTCAAATACTCAGGGCTATAGTACCTTTCAGATGTAGCAAAACCAAATCTTTATGTCAACGCAATCAAAAGAAATAGCAATTTAAGTTGCATATTTTGAAACTGAGTGCTCGCGAGAAACTCAAAACCTAAAAGGTACTTCCCGTAAGCTCAGAATCTTGAAACTTGGTACGAAGCAACGTCATATAGCATAGACAAAGGAAAAATTATAAAAACTAGACATTTTTAGTAGAATCATACAAAAAATATTTTTTTAAATTTTAAACTTACTACCTTTTCCCTCGTAAACGAAATTAATAAATTCCCCGTAAATTCGATTTCTAACATTTTACTGTGAAATAAATTGTATGGCAACCATATACATAAACGCAATACTTCACTGTAAAAATAGCAATTTTATAATTTTTCCATACTTTAAACAGGGCAACTACGAAGTCATGACGTCACGGCTTTATATCATTTTGTTAGGAGCGTTTTGAGAAACAAAAGAAAATCACAGACTTTAAGTCTCTTTTCTGTCTTTTATGTTGATTTAAGGCAATTGGCCCCATATAGACATTTGATCCTCACACCAAAACGAATCGAATGATACCACGCATGAAAAAAATTCATCTAGCCTAATAGGCTGGTTATGGGTTATACGGAACCCTCGGTGCGCGAGTCCAACTCGCACTTGGCCGGTTTTTTTTATGAATGGCTTTAACTCCTTGCTTATGTGAAATTTCTTTGGCCAATTCATTGCATTGACAGTTGACTGAGTTGAGGTGACGTAGGTAATGGCGATGTCTCTGGGTGTGCGTGTATGTATGTACGCGTGTTATTCTTAGGTGTATATTAACGGTCTCCTAGCCTAGTCGGGAACCTGCCTACAAAGCGGGAGGTTCCGGGTTCAAATCCTGGTCAGGGTTTTTATTTGTGTGTTTATCACGGATGTTTGTTCCCGATATACGGATGTTTTCTTGGTCTCTAAGTATTTATATAGGTATCTATATATATCGTCGCCTAGTATTAATAACACAATAGTATTTTGTGCAACAGTTACATAATGAGGGTTCTTAAGATTCGAGGGTCGAAGTTACAAAATGAGGCGAAGCCACCACAATCTCAATTCGAGTATTACAGTCGCCGAGTATAAAAACATTATTTTTATACTCGGCGACTGTAATACTCGAATTGAGATTGTGGTGGCGGAACTACTAGCGCATACTTTTTGATAGAGCTTGTATGGTCGCATATTGTAGCATCCATAACAATCACAGAAAGGATTTCCATACAATATTGTGAAACTGTTGTCGGGCCCCGCATTGCGTGTCGCCGCCGGCACAATCCACCGGGAGATCGAACGTTACGAGATTACATAGAAGCAGTAGGTTGTGCACGGCTTTCGTCGAACTCAATTCTTACCGGCTTGCTTAAGCACTCGTATAAAAACTATTGTGTGCAACGGTACATAATAAGGGTTCTTAAAATTCTCGGGTCTATTTTACAAAATTCGGCTTCGCCTCATTTTGTAACTTCGACCCTCGAATCTTAAGAACCCTCATTATGTAACTGTTGCACAAAATACTATGAGCTTACCATGAGACTGGAGTCGAGTTATGCAAGAGTGTCACTTAATATTTATTTATTTATTCATAAGTACCCTTTTTTCTTTTAGGTCCCAACCCAGCAAATCCTTGGATCTTGGCAATAGACTTCATAATGTTCTGTGATATAATCATTACTTTTTGTTCTGGATACCTCGATGAGAACACCAAAACAATAATTCTCGATCCCAAAAAAATTGCACTGAAATATCTCAAGTGCAATTTCTTCGTAGACTTTATCTCTGTTGTGCCGTGGCAACTTTACCAGCCTTTTAGTGACTGTCGCTATCCATCGCACACAGTTTTTTATCCAATAAAACTGCTTAGATATCGAATATGTGCACAGAAACGCGAAGCGATTTTAGAACAGTTTGAAGCTCCTTATTTTTGTGCCGTAATATGTAGGGTACTGATTAAAATTATATTCTTTTTTAATTGGATGACCTATGCGCAGTATCAGCTGCCAGCGATTTGCAAGCATTTCTATGATCTTAATAACTTAGGGACGGCGGAGGCGACGTGGCTAAAGCAGTTATGTGTCGATTCTGAAACAAAACCGTTAGAAAAATACGTAACGAATCTATACTATGTATGCGCGAGGTGCGTGGGCTCAGGTTATGCCGTACCAGTGAAGAACCACGTAGTGCCGGAGCTGATTCAGATATGCTTCATAAGCCTAGCCAGCATCGTCTTCTTGATATTTTGCTTCGTTACCGTGCTCCGCTTAGTTCTGTGCTCGAATTCAAATTTCATATTTGACGGCGCAATGAAGGATTTAGAGAGGTACATGATCATCAAGAGGCTGCCGAAGAGCTTGCAGAATAAAATAAGATTGTTCGTCAACTACAAGTTCGCTGGGAGTTATATGGACGAGAATTATATCCTGTCTACGATACAGGAGCAGATTAAGCAGGATATCAACATGCATGCGTGCCGTCGACTAATTGTTACTGTACCGCTGTTTAAAGGGTTCCCTATAACGCTGTTAAACACTATCATCTTTAGTTTGAAGCTGGAAGTGTATGTGCCAGGACAGGTGATATTGAATTATCTATTGTTCACTCGCCATCAAATATTTCGGAGCGGTCAGGGTACTCAAAAATATCTGAACATGCACTTTATGGCCTTGAAAATAGGGGTGATGTTCAAATATTTCCGACCACCTTGGCTGCTCCGATATATCTGATGGCAACTGTACACTGTACTTAAAACTTGGCAGTAAACGGTAAGGCGTGCATAATTCAAGCCCCGGCTCGTACACTAATTCCATACGAGTGCTTACGCCAATTCTCGGGATTAGGTAGTCAAGTGGACTCCTGGTTCCATTAAACCGTAGCAGAAAGCCGGGACAAACGCTAGGAGGATGACGACGGTACGATTACTTAACCTTTTGAACGCCAAGCATCGGACGGAAAAATCGTGCCCTCAGCGCCACAAACCGGTTATATCTTGGACGTGATATCACGTCCTGGCGCTGAGGACTTTCCGTGCGCGTGATTTGGCGGTCAAAGGGTTAAAAGCTTTTCCATACTGATATCCTCTAAGTATTAGGTGGCTTCCACACTGCTGCGCTTTGCACATGCGGCGCCGGTGCGCGAGCGACATAGCGCTTTGGATGTGTATAGCGCCGTCACGCTTGCACGTCGTCGCCGCATGCGGTTGCGGCGCCAGTGTGATTACCGGCTTAAATTCTAGATGCTAATATAGATCGTAAGCCAGGAACAAATTTAATGACCAATTACGTGTATAGGGGGCTGCCGTTTCTCAACTCACCGACAGAGCGGCAACTGACGGTCACGAGACGTCATTACACGTCGCCCTAATCGCTATACGAGTCGTCGGACGGGATGCGATTGGTCGATAAAGGCCATGGCAGGATAAGGAAACATCTTGTGCCTTAATAGCTTTTTCGGCAAAATTTTTTTGTGATGATGGGCCCTGCTGTTAGTAACACTTATACAAAATTACAGCATTCTCCTCTTCTTACTTTCCAAGAAAAAAAATAATTAAGAAAAATCATTTTTCATGAATAATTCCGCTTCTGTAGATTTAATTAATTCGTGCTTTAAATATATAATACACTTAGCCGAGACCGACAATATGTCACTATAAACTGCATAACATTCCATAGACAGTTTCTTTATTTTAAGGGTTAACATTTTTCATTGTTTTTTTTTTCATAAGTTCTGAGAGAGGGACACCTCCAATTTTTTAACACATAATAGCCTTTTTGATGGCCTATAACATAAATTAAGTTCAAGCTTCTAGCATTGGTGCATAGTACAAAAATTATTAAAATAAAAGTTGGTAAGTCGAATTTTATTTATGTTATAGGCCATCAAAAAGGCTATTATGTGTTAACCCAAATGTTAACCCTTAAAATAAAGAAACTGTCTATGGAATGTTATGCGGTTTATAGTGACATATTGTCCGTCTCGGCTAAGTATATTATATGTTTAAAGCACGAATTAATTAAATCTACAGAAGCGGAAATAAAGACTGTGCACGTTGAAATCCGGCCACGCATGGAATGGTACATCTCCCTTTCGGATACACATTTTCAAGCAGTTCTTTTTTATAAATAATCTCTAATCATAGTAGTATATAATAAAAATAGAATCATATTAAAATTGTATGGGCTTGTCTCAGTTTTTACTGAAGGTATTTCATCATATCTTTAATGTTTTGTCCAGCGTTTTTTGATAATCTTCACTCGCTTCCTGCTACAATACCACAATTGTATTTATATTTTCACAACCGGTTTTATGGTCAATAGAATGTCATCTTACAAAAAAAAAAATGTTTTGAAACTCTATTTTACTTGAGGTAGTCAGGAAAACTTTCTACTCCAAGCACTGAAAGTAATTTTTATATGGCAGTCATTTTTTGTCAGAAAGTCAAACTCACCAAAGTTAGAACACCTCCGAACTATTTAAATCTAAATACACTTAGAAAAATGTTAGCTATTGTGAAAAGAGAATTTAATAAGGTATCATTTGATTCATCTTATTTATAATAAAAAACTATTTTTAACAGGAAAATTTGGTAAACACTGTCAGAACACTGTGGACAAAAAAATATAGGCACTGTGGAATATATAGTGATCAAACTCATAGACAACGTAACGTTTATATTATGTTTTAAACTTTATTATGTAGCTTGATAACCCCAAATTATTAATTAGAAGTGTTGGTTGAATATGCACATTCAATAAAAAGATGTATCACACCATGCGCGGCCGGATTTCAACGTGCACAGTCTTTATTCATGAAATAGTACATTGTTGCCGAGGTACGGAAAGAAAGGAATTTTCTGACGAGGTACTTGGGTGCCAGGGCGAGGCTTGCCGAGGCCTGGCACTAGTTCCGAGTCAGAAAATTCCTGTTTCCGCTGAGGTATACATAGTGCTTTTCTCAAATATGTGAGGAAATAAAGAAAAATTTTAGGAAAAACAACAAGTATTTTATATTGGAAAAGTTATGTTGATACTGTGTTTTATAATAGGTAATACGGAGGTACTTTTAAGCATAGCATAAATAATTCACACCATAGTTGGCTTCTTGTTTTTTGATAACTGAAATAAGCTAAAACACATTTTCAGAAAAGATATTAGCATTTATGCTCATCTTCGAATTCATACATACGTCATAAACATAAACCCTTTGTCTCTTGACCTAGCAGGAAGCAAGTAATCCACTATTATTCTTTCAAATTAGGTAGAGCGCTATCAATTTCCACACTACATTCATTTCTGAAAATCATTATTTAAGTTTATTTTGTACTATAAAGTAAATAAACAACGTAACGAAGTAAATTACCATAACCAACTAACTTTTCCGCTTTTTAAATGTATTTTTAATAAACCATAGACAAGATAGCCCGACACAGTACGCGCATGCGTATTCGCGCGCGCACTTTGTGAAGCCCTCTACACACGGCTGTTTAAATGAATTATTTTGCTTGGCTGAATCCGTTTTTGCCTTGGCCTATTAGATTTATATGCAAATATGAGAATTTTAAAAGTTTAACGCAGCGGAAAAAAATGGAATTTCATACATTCATTTTACTCCTAGGAGTAAAATGAAGCACTCTCCGTGTTCGATTTAGGAATAAAATGCGGCCATTTCCGAGCATGTTTGAGAAAAATGATTTTTCTTAATTATTTTTTTTTTCTTGGAAACTAAGAAGAGGAGAATGCCGTAATTTTGTATAAGTGTTACTAACAGCAGGGCCCATCATCACAAAAAAAAAATAGCCGGAAAAGCTATTAAGGCACCAGATGTTCCCTTATCCTGCCATGGCCTTTGTTCCTGGCTTACAGTCTAATATGACACTTATTATATTCCGTCCAAAAAGAGTAGAAATGAAAAAGTGTAGACCCTTTCAAATCAATCTAAAACGGGACGACACTACGATGTTGCCACTTTTTAATTTCTACTCTTTTTGGTCGGAATATACCTCAAGTTATCTAATCCATATGTCAATTCGGTACAAATCAAAATCTGAATTAAACTAAGTAATATGTACCTATTTATTGTAGACTAGACATAACAGGTAAAACAATGTAAAGGCGAACTTATCCCGGAAGTAGTCCAGTTAACCTTTGAGCAATGCGAGTTTTGGATGCTAAGTTCACGTGGTTATTTTCAGGAAGTGATAAAACGCGGTGAACTGAATGATAACATGTATTTCATTTATTACGGGACCGTGGTGTTTAATAGTGAAGATGGAAGGCAGGTAAATACACATTAACAATGGAAAACGCGATTTACCAATTTCGACTAACGAAGTGATTCCAAGTGCGAAAGACTAAAAAGAAAACCGACTTTAGTGGTTTTAAAATGCCATTGATAATAGAGGAGATTTCTGTGTTTCTCATGCATCCTATCATCATATCAGAACCAAAAAAACGACAACCCCCCTTTGAAATTTTGAAGTTGGTAAAAAAATTGAATTAGAAGTTATATTAAATTAAATTACTCCAAAATACTGGCAATGATTACAACAATTTTATTTTTCAACATTCACGAGAGACGTCTGCCCTTAATGCCCATTTTCCCGATTTTTGTGCGAGGCTAATCTAAATTTCGTTATCCCACTCCCTATGTCTCGAATATGCAACAGCAATAGAGATGCAGATAGTCAATGAACTTCGATGTAGCCAAACTGGACTGGTTACCAATCGGGATAGTGAAAACGATATACAATCACATGGAAATACCACTCCCGCCCACGTATAACGCGCAACATTAATTTGTCCAAGAATTTCCAGCCCTTGAGAGTATGAGAATGATTTTCGTTGCCGATTTTGCAAATGCGCTGCTCGGTCGCCAATCCAAATTCGCGAACCGCTCATCAACCAGCGAACCGTAATACTTTCTTACGAAATGCACGCAAGCTGTTGACTATCTCTTAGCGAATGGTTCGCGAAAGACGTGTTAGCTTAGCAACGCTTTGTCAGATCTGAACATACTTTAAAATACTCCTTTTTAAAAGACTTCAAGACTCGAAGGAGGTTTTCAACTCGTCAGGCCTCTATGTTGCTTTTTGCTATTTTTTATACATGCTCACCGTCTTTGAAGACGGCTGGATCGATTTGGAAAATTATTTTCCACCTCAGCAGTTCTTGCTCGCTTCGCTCGTGATTCAATTATAGAATCTTTTGCTTACTCGGGACTCAAAATCAACACTCGCAAGAAAAACCAACTTTCCTCTCTTGTTGCACAAATAACTATTTCTGTTTCAAAGGGTATAACTTAACAGATGGTCCCATTGCCATCAGGACTGGATCTGATGATAAGATGCTGGAGAATTCGTGGGAACTCTTCAAATATTATAGGCACACCTCTATTGGTGTAAAAATATTCAAATCTCTATAGATTAGAAAAAAATTACAGGACATTTGCTCTTGGTAAGGTGTAACCTAAGCAGGGCTTGTAACCGGTTAATGCAAAAAACCCCGAAATGATCCAATATATTTAATTATTTTATAGTTATTATGTAAAACCCGATGTTTTATTATAGTTTTCACTTCAAATTATAGGATTATTCGAATGAGTATAAAACAGTAACGAAAAGAACGAAAAAACAAACCGGTTTTTTACTATGGATTTCGGTTACGGTTACAAGCCCTGAACCTAAGTGAAGTAAGTTCTTGTTTTTTTTAGATAAAACGTTTGAACGACGGAGCGTACTTTAACCAGGAAGGGCTGTTGCGTCCTGACGAGCGCGCAGCGGTCACTGTCACTGCGCTAGAGATTACCGAGATATACGCGTGAGTTATAATTATAACCAAAAGCATACATATGTATATTGTTACGGCGCCCAACGACTTATGACACCTTTTGAAAAAAAATAACAATACCGTCGGCTGTCAACCTTCAGGTCAATCCTTAGAGCATTTAACCAACCGGAACGGCCATTGACAGGCATTCCCCTCTGCCGAAAATAATATGACCAGTGGTCATACTCATTGTATGGACTGACGTTTATCTGACGTGGCTATTTTGACGTTACGCATACATTTGACGTTCCCCTCCCCCGCAAAAATCGGCAGACTTTTTTTGTATATAAAATGACAGAAATGGCCGGTCCGGTTGTTTGAATTAGTCTAAGGGTCAATCGGAAACTGGAAAGTGGGTCAAACATAACTTGCAAGTTTTGATTACAGACGTTACGGGACAGGTGGAAATACACGGTGTAACATGAGGAAACAGAAAGATTTGAACCACGCATTTCTGAGGTCAATTGAAGAAAAAAACATTACATGACTTTATGTCAAAAACGCCAAAAAAAAAATTTTTTGTTTTTTTTTTTGTTTCGTTTTTTTGAATGCTTTTGTATACGGGTGTTTCCTGTAATAGGAGCAATAAATTAAAACGTAGATTCTACTCCTCAAACCATACAAAATTTGTTCAGCAACTTTTAAAAATAACTTATGGTTTGATTTTTATTTCACTTTAAAGATTATTCGAACACGCAATGTATTCCGAAATTGATTATATCTGTAGGGTAGCAAGGCTGACAAGCAATATCAATTGGACGGATTTTAACGTGCATTGAAAATACTATTTAGTTTGTATGAAAAAGAGACAATCTAAAAAATACATATTTTTTAAAAGTTGTTAAACCAAAGTTTTATTGTTTGAGGAGTAGAATCTACGTTTTAATTTATTGCTCATGTTACAGGAAACACTCTGTATAATAAGTAAGTCTCATAGGTAAAATTATCGGTTTAAATGAATTTCTACAATTTTCGGTTTAAATGAATCTCTACAATTTTTTTTTATAAGAAATAGTTTATACAAAATGTTTATTGTCACTTTGACATCTGTCAATAAAAGATGTCTTTAAACTACCCATGCTGGTGAAATCGCCATCTAAAAATCGTGTTTCGCTGAGTAACAATGAGAAATGTGTTCTTTTTTAATTGGTCGTAACTCGGAAACTAGGCAAAATTCAGGAAAGTTTGTATGACATTTTAGTCTTCAATTATGATCAGGAATACGCTGTTAAAATTATTCGGTTTCCTCATGTTACACCGGGTATAAAAGCTTTTAAAATACATACATCCGTTTCGAACCCTTTGTCGAGCGACATTGAGAGTAGGCTAGGAAAACATCTATTAACATTTCGTTTTAATTAATGAATGATTATCGCAGTAATTGAAACAGAATTTCTCTTCAGTTTATCGAATGAGGACTTCAAAGCGTGCGTTCGGCATTACCCGCACATACAAGAAAGCCTGTGGGAGAATCACCGCCACGCCGTGTCGCGGAGTTTTACCGGACGACAGAATAACTAACTAATCATAACAGCAGGTCGAACATTCCGATTAATAAAATATTGTTTGATTAAAGACCTTTATTTTAAATATAATGTAGAATAAATGTGTGTTAAATATGATGTTAGTGTACCAGTGAAGTCTTTCAAAAATAGAGACACGAATTTTAGAACTTCATAGATTGCAAATAATCACAAGTGATGCAATCATTGATGAGGTGTCTATGTAGTCTGTAGCTGTGATATAC
Source organism: Pammene fasciana (assembly GCA_911728535.1). Taxonomy (NCBI): domain Eukaryota; kingdom Metazoa; phylum Arthropoda; class Insecta; order Lepidoptera; family Tortricidae; genus Pammene; species Pammene fasciana. The sequence goes on along the minus strand of OU452276.1, from coordinate 17,574,979 downwards.
ATCCAAACGCTGCAAGTGTATAAATAAGTAATAATAATAAAAACGTAAGCGCCGGTCGCCAAATGGTATCCTTTAATCTAGATTCTCACATATATTCTCATGTTTCTATGTATATCTAGCACGAAATCTGAGAGCTACTGCGTATGTATATCAAACTAAATACGTTTGTTTGAAAATTATAATTTTAAACACATACACCATATAAACAATTTTAATTTTCTTACAATTGCATAAGTCGTGGCCTCTCCACGTGGAGCAGCTCATCCCTCTTTGTTAACATCAAGATAACATTCCGGGGGAGGTTAAAAAATGCCCCCCTATCGACGCCTACACTGTTTCGCTCTAACATTATACGCGAAGCCTGGATTTAGCGAAGCGTTACAAGAAGCGCGCCTTCAGGGAAGTTGGTGCTTAGTGAGCCAATAGTAATTCAATTCAATTTTTAAAATATGGCATTCTGTCCACAATATTGGGACAATTTTGCCAATGTCGAAGTCGCTCCAAGAGCTGGACGTTGTACGGTGAGGTTAGGCTTTTTATAAGGAGATAGCTACTCCCTACAAATAGCACGTGGACTAACGGATATCTAACTCAAACAGGGGTTTCACATGTTTCGAGACTAATTCTTCATTAGTTGCTCACTAGTTCGTTAAATCACTGCAGAATAAGCTATATATTACACATTGAATCACGAAAATGAACATAAAATAGGAAGTTTTTCCCGAAACCAAACCACCTTGCTCGACAAGATGGCCGCAAGTCCGAGCCAATAGTAAAGCGTGTGGCAAACGCATCACACAATGGGGTTGGCAACTGTCAACGGTTTGGCCAGCATAGCTGGTTCCCTTTCACTAGTATTGTTGTATGGGATTTGGCTTAAAGGCTAGCCCATCCAGGTCAAAAAAATTAAAAAAAAAAACAAGATTTTGACACTATTTGTAGGACTGACAGGTACCAGCTATGCTGGCGCCATCTGTAAATACTTTCGACCGGCCAACCCCATTAAAGTGGAGGTGGGCAGGACACTTGGCGAGAAGGAATGATGGGAGATGGACAAGACGGGTTACCGAATGGTGGCTAAAATGGGCCACAAGGTCAGCGTGGAGACCGTCAACCAGATGATCAGATGATATCTGCCGAACGGCGGGTGTGCAGTGTATGGGACTGGCACGGGACCGAGGAGAGTGGCGTAATAAAGAAGAGGCCTATATTCAGCAGTGGGTGGATTTGGAGTGAATAGTAAAGCGTGTACCTGCAGCCTGGTGACGGAGTTGACGATGTTGCTGGTCCAGGCGGCCTCCACGCGCAGCAGCTCGCGCCTTGTCTCGGCGCTGAAGTAGCGCGGCCCGCCCGCGCCGCCGCCCACGCCCGCGCCGCTGCTCTGCACGAGGAAGCAGTGCTGCCGCCAGTCCACCGTCTCGCTCTCCTTCACGGTGCGGAACATGGTCTGGTACACTTTCAGGGTTTCCGGACATTTTGCTAGCTCCGCGATGTTCATCTGGGGACAAGAAATGAGGGTCAAACTCAAAAATTACATCATATATTATCATAATGAGGATAAACGCGTAAAGCATGTTGATAGTCTCTAAACTTTTAGGTTTTCAAAAACCTAAAAAAGATGGGATCATTTACTATCTGTGGGTTTTTATCATCGTTGCCATATGTACTCTCTCTAACCGGGGGAATGTCGAACAGCATGACGTCAGTGCCCTTGAGGAGCAGGAACTTGGGGTGGTATGTCTGCCAGGGTCGTGCGCCGCAGAAGACGCCCTCGTGGACCCAGCCCATGTACTCTCTTACCGGGGGAATGTCGAACAGCATGACGTCAGTGCCCTTGAGGAGCAGGAACTTAGGGCGGTATGTCTGCCAGGGTTGCGCGCCGCAGAGAACGCCCTCGTGGACCCAGCCCATGTACTCTCTTACCGGGGGAATGTCGAACAGCATGCCGTCAGTGCCCTTGAGGAGCAGGAACTTAGGGCGGTATGTCTGCCAGGGTTGCGCGCCGCAGAGAACGCCCTCGTGGACCCAGCCCATGTACTCTCTTACCGGGGGAATGTCGAACAGCATGACGTCAGTGCCCTTGAGGAGCAGGAACTTGGGGCGGTAGGTCTGCCAGGGTTGTGCGCCGCAGAGGACGCCCTCGTGGACCCAGCCCATGTACTCGATGCGCTCGCCGACTGGCAGCTGGCGGTTGAACAGCTTCATCTGAGATAAAAGTGCAAATATTAGTAGTAGTATTGTTATCTTTGAAAACCGACTCGGATTTCGAAGGCGAGGGTTCTTGGTTCGTCCGGTGACCCAAGCATTATAACCGGCAAGAAACTCGGCGAGATTTATTTTAGCAAAACAGTAATACATCTGATTTCAAAATACATGATACACAAAACTGTGTTTTAAAGACAATATCGTAATCGCATGTCGTCTATGACCGTCAATAAAATCGTGGGTAAGCTATAATGGACGAGTCTACAAATATGATAGATCTGAGCAAAGCGTGTTTGCAAGTTTTACTGGCTATTTACGTTTCTATTAGAAGCGCCTCTTTCCAGAACTGGGCACACTTTTACTGGCACTTTTGATCGGCAATTTTTTACGAACAGACAACGGCGCAATTCAAAGGTAAAAAGACTGACATGGACAAAATGTATTAAATGGTTAGTATTTACCTGTAAATTGGTGAGGCCAACAATGTTATCCGATATGCTCTTGAGCCACTGCGAGAGCGCCGCGGGGTCCTCCGCGTGGATGACGCCCGTCGTCATCTGCGGCCGCGCGCCGCGCACCTGGCGATGGAAATTGACTATTTATAAGTCCTATAAAATGTACGGCACTTTGTACCCTTCATCACTAGGGCCATAGAATTTAACCTTTTGAACGCCAAGCATCGGACGGAAAAATCGTACCCTCACCGCCAGCGCGCGCGAGAGCGCAAGGCAAACCATATTTTGGACGTGATAACACGTCTTGCCGCTGAGGGCACGACTTTACGTGCGCGTGATATGACGGCTTTGGCGGTCAAAGGGTTAACTAGTCTGCAAAAAAATATTGGTCTGCAGAAAAATCAGTTGATCAACAAGAGATAACCCTTGCCGACCATCTTATATTTCTGCTAAGCAACATTTTTTGACTGACCAAATAATTGTCTGGGCAAAAAAAGTAGTCAAAAACGTTGAGCAATGAAATTGTTAGGTAATATTATAAAGGTATGATAAATAGTTAAAATGTTGAATGTCAATTTTAAGAAACCCGAAGGCTACAAGAAACTTTCAGAGAATTCCATTTATGTACTTATAAATGATTATCTTACTTCAAAAGCACCCGGCCTTAATTTGTCCGTCCCGAAGACATATCTCGTGACATATCCCATCATTAGAGGTACTGAAAACCAAAAGCAAACAGTTGTATTATAGATTTTGCTCTTCAACACAAGTTTTGTCGTCAAAGACATATAAAATCGCTAAATTCTAGTCACACTAAAAGAAAAAAAACGATCTACTCGAAACTACATCACTCTCCTTAGCCCATTGCATGTGGTCGGCCGTTAGTCGCAGGCGACCGACGACGGGAATGTAGTGAGCCTCGCCAACGAGAGATCTTCAACTAGCTACATTAGAATTAGTACATACCTGAAACGACATCCTTCCACTCCTTAGCTCCTTGCGTGCGGTCGGCCGTTAGTCGGTCGGAGGCGACCGACGAAGGAAATCTAGTGATCCTGGCCAACGAGAGCTCTTCAACTAGCTACATTAGAATTAGTACATACCTGAAACGACATCCTTCCACTCCTTAGCTCCTTGCGTGCGGTCGGCCGTTAGTCGGTCGGAGGCGACCGACGAAGGAAATGTAGTGAGCCTGGCCAACGAGAGCTCTTCAACTAGCTACATTAGAATTAGTACATACCTGAAACTACATCTTTCCACTCCTTCGCCCCTTGCGTGTGGTCGGCCGTTAGTCGGTCGGAGGCGACCGACGACGGCCTTGAACGTAGCGAGCCTGCCGCGCTGCCGGGCCGGGAGCTTTCCTCTTCACCCCACGCCGTCTAAAACGATTATGCATTATTGCATCAATAAGTAATGTCAGGGTATTTGCAGCAAAAGCTTATTTAAAACTGACTGAATTTTGATCTATCAAACCTATACAGGATGGATGGATGTTCTTTGGGTCAGTGAGGGCAGCTACCAGATCCCGTGCTGCTACGCGAAAATGGCCTCAGAAGACCTTCCCTTGATTTCAAATTAATGAAGATTCGCGTTCACAGATTTGAAAAACATACAAGTTGCGAGAAAAAGGTCACATTTGACAAAGTTTTTTTATGATGCCATTCGATCCCATTCCTATCCAGGATCAAAAGCTTGTATGGGGCCAAAAAAAAATTCCTACTAGAAAAGCCACAAATCGAGGAAAACTTTTATTTTTCACATGACATTTTTTTTATGCTGATCGATTCTATTCCTGTTCAGTATCGGTGGAGCTACTACTTCGCAGAAAAGTGAGGCCGAAAGTGAGGATCAAGTAAGCTAACGAACTGCATATCAATTTGACACGCTAATTGTTACAAGATGGCGCTGATGCGCAATGTCATTTCCTACTACTATTTTTGTATCTTTGGGTTGCTCTCATTCAGGTGGCCCTTCAAATGTCAGTCACCTATGAGCGAGAGTACATGTAAGTACCTGCCAGCCGCCATTGGTCTGGGTCTGGTTCTGGTTCTCGTTGCAGTTGGCGTCGACGGGCTTGCCGTGCAGGGACGGGTGCTCGTCGCCCGTGCTGCTGTCCGTGTCGGACGCGCCGTCCGCTGGAATATAACATAAATATAAGGAAAATGCAGGATTATTGTATCTAAATAGAGTTGGAAGACTCGTGTTTGCACTGATTGAAATTATTAGAGATGAAACGATCGCTAACAGTTCGAGAGCATTGCGATGTACAGGCACGTTAATGGTGATCAGATCTCGCACCTTAAAGCTAAGTCCACACTATGCCTTTTACCGTTCAAAAAATGCATGCGTCATGTCATGGCGCATTGAACAGCGCACGTGAGGAATGCCCGTAACGCATGCCTTCTTTGAGTTGAAAGCATAGCGCAGGCACGCTTTCCCGCGCTCGGTGGCTCGGCTATCTTTAGGTCGCTCTGGACTAGATGGTGCTAAAGACTTGGAACCTCAAAAACTTCTTAGACTATGGCCGTCTATTATATCTTTCAGTCTATGCTAATGTCCTACCTTGTTTCTGTAGAAATGGCGTGGCCGCCCGGTAGTGTTTGACAGTCAGGACAACAATGTCCCCTGCGTTCCGCAGTATGGTGACCGCGTCGTCGTGTGAGCAGGCCGTGATGTACTCGCCGTTAACTTCATGACAAAGAAGCATTTGAGTGTACAAGTACATTGGCAGATAATCGCTGCTGAGTAGGTATACAGGATGGATTTTCTTATTGAGTCAGTGAGGGCAGCTACCAGATCCCGCCCTTCTACGCGAAAATGGTCTTACAAGACCTTCCATTTATTTCAAATTAATTAAAATTCGAGTTCTCAGATTTTTGAAAAAACATACAGGGTTCTAGAAAAATGTCATTTTTGACAAACTTTTTTTGTGATGCCATTCGAGCCCATTCCTATCCAGGATTTTTTTTAATAACAAGTACGAACTCCTCATAACAAGGAAATCGGCCGATTAAGAACCGATTTAAGGAAAATAAACAAAACAAACAAACGCCTCTCGTTTTTGTATTTGTATTTACGTATATATATATAGTATGCTCCTTTAGCCTAGCATCTACACTAGTTGAGCAATTAGCCCAAGTCCGGGCTTGATTGCCCCCAATTACCTAGGCAGACATAGACGGCCCGTCTAATTGAATCTAACTAGGCTATTTGCATTTGAAAACAGTCTGCAAACTTTTCCGTTAAATTTCAAGTTGGATTTGGAAAATAGTAGCTAGGGTGCCTAGTACAGTCGTCATCAAATATATCGGAGCGGCCAAAGTGCTCAAAAACATCTGAATATGCACTTTATTGCCTTGACAATAGAGGCGTTGTTCAGATATTTGTGACCATTTTAGTCGCTCTGATATATCTGATGGCGACTGTACAATGGCTAAAATTAAAAAACATAAAATTATTTTTATTTAGTAAGGAGAAAGTTCGAGCGATGGAGCGCAGTATACTCGGAGTCCGCAGAACCGATCATGTAAGGAACATCGAACTGCGTTCCAGAACTGGCATTGCGGATGTGGGTGCTAAGGCCGCCAAGCTCAAGTGGGACTGGGCTGGACACGTATGCCGAATGCACCCGGAACGGTGGGCCAAAAAGGCTACTGAATGGGCCCCGCAGGAGGGCCGGAGTAGAGGCAGACCGAAAAAGAGATGGCAGGACGACCTGGATGCCTTTTGTAGCGACTGGCGGGAACATGCACCAGGCCGTGACGAGTGGCGGAAAAGAGGGGAGGCCTTTGCCCAGCAGTGGGACACAACATAGGCTATATAAAAAAAAAAAAAAAGGAGAAAGTTCATTGCAGTTTAGTTTCAACTGATATAATATGTATGTAAGTACATATATCAAGAACATATTGCAGTTTTTATGACTGGAAATTTATCCACTAAGGGGGTAAAAGGAGGCAGGAATTTACTAGGGATGTGTGAATTATACACAAGCAAAGACGCGGGCAGGATCTAGTTTTCAATAAAACAAAATTATTTGCTTAAACTTGAACTATCAATAGACGATGGAAATGATAACTGCCATTATGTGGCATCGTATACAGTAATGGGTAAAAAACTAATGCTTAACCATACAATCGATTAGCTTATACGGTTGAAAATGATATGCAACCCATTTTCTCACCTTTAATAACTGCATCGCCAACAAACAGCTGCCCAGTTTGATCCGCCGCCTGGTCCTTGTATATTTTAGATATGAGAATAGGCAGCTTGTGTTCCGCTCCACCCTTTATACTCAGTCCGAGGCCGCCAACCTTCTGCCGGGTTATTTGGACCATACGCTCCTGGAAATAAGAGTAAATATTCAATAACATTTTAATTACTATGAGTAGACATTGTGAATAATTTTTTAAATTGGTATTCATAATGTTGTATTTTCTTCTAATTAAGGACAATTGGGATAATAAAATTAAATAAAATCATTGATTTACTATATTGTAGAAGAAAAAGGCCCATTATTTGTAAGAAACAGCATTTCTCGAATACTAGAAACTTGACCGAGACTTGCCGTCTGAAACTTGCACCATGCCTTAGACATGGTTTTGATTAGGAACAGATTAACAATATGAACTAATCCTAGCATGAGGCACATTCTTGTCCCGCACCGGCACCACAACGGGTACTTCCCGCTGCACAGTAACGGCGTCCATACTGAGCATGAGGCCAGCCGGTCGCGGCCGGGACTTGCCGTCTGACACGTGCACCACGCCTTAGATCTGGACTTACCCTAGCATGAGGCACATTCTTGTCCCGCACCGGCACCACAACGGGTACTTCCCGCTGCACAGTAACGGCATCCATACTGAGCATGAGGCCAGCCGGTCGCGGCCGGGACTTGCCGTCTGACACGTGCACCACGCCTTAGATCTGGACTTACCCTAGCATGAGGCACATTCTTATCCTGCACCGGCACCACAACGGGTACTTCCCGCTGCACAATAACGGGGTCCATACTGAGCACGAGACGAGGCGGTCGCGGCCGGGACTTGCCGTCTGACGCTTGCACCACGCCTTAGATCTGGACTTACCCTAACATGAGGCACATTCTTGTCCCGCACCGGCACCACGACGGGTACTTCCCGCTGCACAGTAACGGCGTCCATACTGAGCATGAGGCCAGCCGGTCGCGGCCGGGACTTGCCGTCTGACACTTGCACCACGCCTTAGATCTGGACTTACCCTAGCATGAGGCACATTCTTGTCCCGCACCGGCACCACAACGGGTACTTCCCGCTGCACAGTAACGGCGTCCATACTGAGCATGAGGCCAGCCGGTCGCGGCCAGGACTTGCCGTCTGACACTTGCACCACGCCTTAGATCTGGACTTACCCTAGCATGAGGCACATTCTTGTCCCGCACCGGCACCACAACGGGTAGTTCCCGCTGCACAGTAACGGCGTCCATACTGAGCATGAGGCCAGCCGGTCGCGGTCGGGACTTGCCGTCTGACGCTTGCACCACGCCTTAGATCTGGACTTACCCTAGCATGAGGCACATTCTTGTCCTGCATCGGCACCACAACGGGTACTTCCCGCTGCACAGTAACGGCGTCCATATTGAACATGAGACGAGCCGGTCGCGGCCGGGACTTGCCGTCTGACACTTGCACCACGCCTTAGATCTGGACTTACCCTAGCATGAGGCACATTCTTGTCCCGCACCGGCACCACAACGGGTACTTCCCGCTGCACAGTAACGGCGTCCATACTGAGCACGAGACGAGCCGGTCGCGGCCGCGACTTGCCATCTGACACTTGCACCATGCCCACGCGAATCTGCAAAAAATATAATCTTGATTTAAAAATCAATCCTCTGTATGATTTATTGGAACCCAGGGTTTGCTTTTGGCAGCTGAATCCGTTTATTCTCAAAATAACGAGTGAAAATCGTGCGAGTTTTTTAATCAGTAGTACAACCTAATCCAAGGCCAGCAATGTCTACATAGGCCATAGACATAAGGATTTTTATCTGCATTTCCTGGAACTTCCCGGATATAAGGAAATAGGTAGTCAAATGTGCTAAAAATACTAGTTTTAAAACAGTTACCAGCCAACCAACCTAAGTTTTACTACACATTTGCTTATTGTATTACCATTTACACAGCTATTAAAAAAATCCATAAAAAATTAATATATTTATTTTTATTCAACACTTTTTGTTAGGCTAGGACATTTTACAATATTTTTTTTAAATATGAAAATACATCTAAAACACGCAAAAACAATAAATACTTATAAAAACCTAACCTAGGGTGCTGCCGACAAAAGGCCCAGGTTGCCAGTGGTCAGGGCTGCAGAGAGAGGAACCTTCGGACTATGCGCACCATAAATCCAGGATTACCACTTGGATATGATGTCAACCCAGTAGCGTCTCTCATGATGTTTATTGCAGAGAAACCATTTGCTCTATAGTAAAAACCGTTTTTTTTTTCGTTCTTTCATTACTGTTTCATATTTAATCGAAAAATCCTATAATATGAAGTGACCTAAATAAATCATCTGGTTTTACATACATTACATATAAAATAAAATAATTAAATATATTTGTTTATTTCGGGGTTTTTTGCTTTAACCGGTTACGAGCCCTGGTTGAATGACACTCTTCACTATGACTTGTTTCTATATTGTTTAACTATTACCTCAATAACAACAGTTACAAACATGTGAATTATTGAGATCAGTTCCTCAATCCCAAAATAATTATAATTAATCACCCATAACATTTAAGATTATTGTATTGTATTGATTCTCTCTCTCTTCAAAGTCGAATCCTCGTGTCTGCGGGTCGTGCCCACCATAAGTCGCTCTATGTTGTAATGCTCTCCATCCTGGCAGATTCCTTGCCTACTTAAAGGAACCCTGGAGTTGTATCGATATTTAATTCCTTTAGATTACCTAGATGCCCAGGATTTAAGTACTTTTCCATATAGTTAATGTCTAAAGTTCCCAGGCATTCCCGTCTCAGGGGTACCCAAGATTGAAACCTTAATACATACCCTCTTTAGGGTAACAAATAGTAAGGGTTAATTGCACTAAACCGTCTGTCACCGTTAAAATATTCGGAAAATTATATTGTAGGAATATGTTCATAGTACTGTGCCGGGTTACGCTGTTGAGTCTCTCAAAAGTGTTTGGTGCAACTGGGCCTTCGAAGCCAACAGCGCAGAAGCCCTTTAAGACAATTTAATCTAAAAGCAAGGGATACACGTGGCGGATACCATCCCCGAGCGCACAATATGATACATCCGGAGATGGTCCCCGCCAGGTGCAAAGATTAGTGCAGTGCAGCACTTTTGTGCTGCGATGGGAACTATATTATTATTTACTTAGCAGGCAGGCAGTTATGACAACTTATATAGCCTGTATCCAGTAATCATTATGACCAGACACCGGTTTCGCGGGGGCACAAATGTACCAGTGCTAGTGATTCATTAAAAATCGACTTAGTTTATCCACATCCATTAAAAAAAATTTTTATCATCATTATCATAACTAAGGCGATTATCACACTGGCGACGGATCCGCATGCGCGAGCGAGATAGCGCTCTGCATGTTTATAGCGCTATCTTGCTCGCGCACCGGCGGCACATGCGGATACGTCGCCCGTGTGATAATCGCCTAAACTAATGGCTAATGGTTATTGTCACCCAGGCGATGGAGATTAAAGTCTGAAAATGTGGAAAAAAATTTGATTGTATATTATGAAAATAATATTAAATATTAAAGAAAGTTAATTCCTCAAAAAGTTTATTTTTGCGTTTGTAGTTTTCTTCTTTGTTGAAATTCTTGAAATTACACAACTGTTGTACGTAATTTTTATCGAAATCAACTAATAAAATTAGTTTAATATGTCCTCGCACTATTAAGGAAGTACAGATTTGCCCCCGCGAAACCGGTGTATGATTATGACAGTTATCGTTAACAGGTAGATGTATGTTTGTCTAATTTATTCTTAAACTGGCTCACATTCTGTGCCGAAATCACGCTTATGGCTGAGATGATGATGATGATGATAATGAAATACGAATATATTATAAATATGTATAAGTATTAATAATTGTCCAGAGTTCTTCACAGTAATTTTTTTCATTATAATGGACATCTGTTTCCAATTTGTGGTATTTTTCACTAAATAAAAAAGTAAATTCACATACATACATTGAATATGCTTAATCAGAATTACTTTTATCAAAGTTCATTCACATTCAATAAATATATAAATAAAAACATTAGAACTAAGAGTCAAATGTGTAACTTTAAAAACTTGGTCACTAGAAGCAGTAGGTGAGCGGGTGAGTGTAGTTGCTAGTTGTTTTTTAGCAACATACAGAAACAAATTAACCACTTATTGACATTATTTTTATTAAATTTCTATTTGAATTTAAAGGTTCTTTTGTTTCTCTACGTAAACCCCATGTTTAATGGGTATAGTTAAAACTTACCTTTTCATCTTTATTTTCTTCAATTGGCGTCATCATGTTAAAACAAGAATATCATAACAAAATAACAATTTTAAAGATGAATTTCAACACAGTTTACAAAAGTTCGATTCTTTGCCCATGTTCACGGCTTTCTCTCATTTTATAACAAGGTAATACATTGAGATTATTGTCAGAAAGTCATTTTCAGTGATCTTCAGGCTTTTTACTAATGATTTCATTAATTATTTACGAGTAACACATTTCTAACACGAAAAACAGGTCACTGGCTTACGATAAATCAATATAAGTGACTGGCACCAAAACAATACATAAATCATGGTTTTTCAATTATTTTCCCCACATAAATCATCACGGCTATAATCTAAGTGTTTGCTAACGATATTGTTGATCTAATAAACATTGTTTACTATGTAAAAACAGTCATTATGTCCTATTTTTAATTAGAATAGAAGTCCCTGTCCCTACTCTACAATACGATACGAATATATGTGATGGAGCGAGTAGCACTAGCACCTCAAAGCAAGCATTAACTAGAGCCCGCACACGTGTACCCCTGTAAGGGATAGATATATAAATGCCCATAATCACTTCTACAGCATAAAACAGAACAATTTACCAATGTTTTCCTTAGCCGACACAACTTTCTAGGAAAACTAACAGCTTTTCTCGTAGCAATCACAGAAATTCTTGAAGAAATCGCGCATTATATCTGTTTGTTACCCTCCACTGCTAGAAGTAACGCGTGGAGGGTAATAGAAACTATGACAAGGACCAACGAAAATAGCACCTCTCTGCCGTATCTATCGAAAGTGTAATAAGACCATCCCGTTCTATCTTGGTATTATTATTTCCGTGTCAGATCTATGGGTGGTATATCTATGACTAGCACACACAAAGAAAGGATAAGTGCCTGTGTGTGTCTTGTAAGTATAAGGGTCACCACATACCTAGCGGTTTTCCTCGCGGAATTAGCGGAAGTAGCGGAAATTCATAGATAAAATGCTTAATTTGTCTATGGTAGCGGAAATTTGTCTATGGCTTCCATACAAAAAATCTGCTACCATAGACGAATTTCCGCTACCATAGACAAATTTCCGCTACTTCCGGTAATTCCGCGAGGAAAACCGCTAGGTATGTGGTGACCCTTACAGACGACCGGACTGGACGACGGACCGATAAGGGTCACCACACACCTAGCGGAATTCCTCGCGGAATTAGCGGAAGTAGCGGAAATTTGTCTATGGTTGCGGAAATTTATCTATAGTAGCGGAAATTTGTCTATGGCTTCCATACAAAAAATCTGCTACCATAGACAAATTTCCGCTACTTCCGCTAATTCCGCGAGGAATTCCGCTAGGTGTGTGGTGACCCTAAGGATTAAAAGCCTCTACAAACGTAAGCGACTAGTCAAACGATTAGAACGAGATAGAGCTATATTTAGAATGAGAGTTCAAAGCGGTATTACACATTGCAACCTGCAGGGCCCAATCTGTCAGGTTGGAAGGTGTAATTGAAGGTAGGGCCCGTAGGGAGCTGAAGGAGGGGTAGGAAGAGGCAGGGTACACAACAGATTGGGCCCTGCACGTTGCAATGTGTAATACCGCTTTCAGCTGTCAAAATGGTCGTGCGATCAATCTAAAAGCGGTATTACACATTGCAACCTGCAGGGCCCAATCTGTTGTGTACCCTGCCCTTTCCTTCCCCTCCTTCAGCTCCCTACGGGCCCTACCTTCAATTACACCTTCCAAACTGACAGATTGGGCCCTGCAGGTTGCAATGTGTAATACCGCTTTAATGCTCATTCAACCGGTGACTTGCGATCGCGATATAGGTCTTTCGTATTACGAAATATTTAAAATTATTTTAGGAAATAAATATTTATGCGCAAAATCGAGAGATATGGAGATCCAGGGGAGACGCCTTTGCCCAGCAGTGGGATACTCAAATATGCTGGTATAAAAAAATGTTTATCGAACTCGCGAAGCGTAAGCGAAGTGAGTTCTTACAAACAACTTCATACCGAACTGTACCTGGCTACTGGGACGTCTCGGCATTTGGATGGCTTTTAGATTTCAATAGTCTGTCGGACGATAACTTTAGTAACGTTTTTCTGGTCTTTATGAAATTCCTTGGGGATGTAGCAGAGATACATAAAATTTGTAAGTTCGTATATGAGCAGGATTGATCAAGTGGTTATGGAGCTAGAAGGAGAAAAAAAAATCCTCCTTGGGGTCTTGTTATATTCGTCAAATCGTTTGCAAGTAAATCGCGAGTTCTCAGTTCGAGGCGGACTACTAGTTAAGGAGTTTTTTTAAATATAATTTGCTTACAAAAACATAAACTATTAACTATTAAGTAATGTGTTAATATTAGCTGAAAACGTCCGTGAAATTATACGTAAAGTTAGGAGAGGGGATGTCAACTATGACGTCACCATCGTGACCATCGTGCCGACGCCATATCGCAGCGAGTGTAGAGGCCTTAAACGGCTATTAAGGCACAGAGTAAATAATAGTATAATACAGAGAGACATCTGTAATGTCACGTAACGTCACGAATCATGTTGTCCCTTATTAACGCATGACAAATTCTCTTTCGCACTTATGCAAACGTATCGGATACGTCGTGTCAAACTCAAATTTTTTGACAGATTTACTTTGAGTTGTACCCCCCTGATTAGGGTCACCACATACCTAGCGGTTTTCCTCGCGGAATTACCGGAAGTAGCGGAAATTCATAGACAAAATGCTTAATTTGTCTATGGTAGCGGAAATTTGTCTATGGCTTCCATACAAAAAATCTGCTACCATAGACAAATTTCCGCTACCATAGACAAATTTCCGCTACTTCCGGTAATTCCGCGAGGAAAACCGCTAGGTATGTGGTGACCCTTATGGCTGCTCTACATGATGGGCCATCATAAGGACGCAGCTATACGACAGAACGAGATCACAATATCGTTAGCTCGCTCTAACGCATAGCTGCGTCCCTATGATGGCCCATCATGTAGAGGAGCCCTTAGACATTGCAACCTGCAGGGCCCAATCTGTCAGGTTGGAAGGTGTAATGGAAGGTAGGGCCTGTAGGGAGCTGAAGGAGGGGTAGGGAGAGGCAGGGTACACAACAGATTGGGCCCTGCAGGTTGCAATGTCTAATACCGCTTTTAAGGAAGCTGCTAGATACATACCTATCTCACTCTAACAAAAAAATCTTCGGTCCGTAGCCCGGTCCGTTCGTCTATTTAAACGGCTAATAGACATTGCTACCTGCAGGACCCAGTCTGTTGTGTATCCTGCCTCTCCCTACTCCTCCTACCAACCCGACAGATTGGGCCCTGCAGGTTGCAATGTCTAATAGCCGTTTTAGGTGTGTTTTGAGTCTTATATTGGATTTTGCTGAAAACTTGGATCAGATCGGACATACGAATATTTTTCTATGTGGTTTTCTCCAAGAGTTAATTACCTAATGTAATGACAGTTATGTAGCCTGAGCAACTGACTGAGAAAAAGCGCTGGTAGCCTGTTGGTAAGACGTCAGACTTTCAATTCGGTGGTTCAACCCCGGCTCGTACAGTTTTTCGAAACTAATGTACCTACGAAATGTCATTAGATAAATAGATACCTATTTACCAGTCGCTTTTTGATGAAGATGAGGAAACCGGACTTCCTCCCAACAAGGTCTAGTTTCCCCTTTAGGTTGTAAGGTCAATTGACAGTCGCTTTCATAAAAACTAGTGCCTACGCCAATTCATGAGATTCGGATCCCAGATCCCAGGTCAAAAATTGAGGCGTGGCAAAAGGTGACGGTAAGAGGATGATGACAGGTAAAGTGTGACTGAGCTTCCATCACCGTTATTATTTTTGTAGTCTATAGGTATATATAGGCACGGAATGCTCGTTATACTGAGCTTAGGTTATTTACGGACTGAAACACAAAAATACCACAACACACATCTTTATTTCCTTCCATCATACTAATTATATTTTTAATTTTAATATTACACAACATGTATATAGAAAGATTTTTATACAATAGTGTATAATTAATAGCTATCTGACTATATTAATCAACAATAAGTAAAAGAATTACGAATCACTTAAATATTGGCAGTCTATTATAATGATATGTATCTTTTGCAGTTTGGAACAGCCGTTTACAATTTTATCGTTACAATTATTAATTTATAATTATATTAATTTATCTTCTGACTATAAATAAACATTTCACGTGCATTTAATTTATAATTTTGATGTTATCAATACTACATTAAATTTTATCTGATTCAGTTGAGAAGCTTTCACGTTATTAAATTGAATTGAAATCTCATTGGTATTGAATTTAATTCTTGAATACAGATCACTTTTGCATTTTATCATTTTAAATGCACATGAAATATTTTGTGTAGTAGGTAGCATGTTAATTTATAGCCAAGTAGCACAGGTTATTTCCTATCTCAATTGCTTGAAAGTGATAGAAAAATTTACTCTTGGCTAAAAATTAAGCGTAGCCTTATGATTATATAGTCGATTTAAATATTGTTTTAATACTTAAGGCGGCTTTCGCACTGATGCGATTTCTGCATGCGACGCCGGTGCGCGAACGAGATAGCGCTCTGCATGTGTATAGCGCTGTCACGCTTGCTCTCCGTTGGCGTATCCGGTTGCGGCGCCAATATGATAATATAATCGATACCAAGGTCTACATACAGCTCTTCAGTTTGAAATCAACTATATTATCATGAACCTCTCCATTTTAACCTTAAGTTACTACTCTTGTAAATGTAATCATGTAAAAAACTACCATTTACAAATAACAAAACAACGTCTGACAACTTTAAAGAGGCCAAATATTTCACAATTCACTACGCGCCATTACATGACGCGAATCTTTCAAAAGTAGCAAACACGACCAGCGCCGATTCAGCATCAATGAAAACCGATAAATCTCCTTTTGATTTAAATTTTTTATTTTGATAATCCATAACCAGCCACACTTATACCGATCGTTCACAAGAACTAACCCAAGATGATCATTGTATTCGTAAAATGTCGTTGATAGTGTCTGCTACTTAACAGCAAACTAATGAAGTAAATATTACGTCTAACTGTACAATCTTATGAACTATTAAAAATCTAAACGCCACTCTGGTGATTTGCTATCGGCTAATGGTAAGAACATTGTCTTTTGGACAAACAAAAATCTTTTTTGAGAGATTGTTCTCGATTTTTTTTCGCGAGACACGCTTTGCAGCGAGGATAGGTAAAGAAAGTGATTCTATTGGGCCTTAGCCGCCACATCCATCGCTACACATCCTCGCTAATCTCTTGTAGAAATGCAGCCTAAATCCTCTAGGTAAGAAAATGTTTCCACCATAGCACACCTCACCTCAACAAAAGAGCAGCTGATTATCATAATGTAACAGCGTTATTTAAAACACGGTATTCAATAAATGCTGCAACAATTTAACTAACGTTAACAGTTATGGGGTATTTTCTGTAGCGAGTTCGCATCACAATTATATTAGCCCATTTTATAGAAACTACGCAGAACGGGCAGAATTACGCTTGCCTTAGAGTTTAGAGATCCAGAAAATGTAAACTTTAATACTTTAGGTTAAAACTGCATCCTTTTAGATGCTGCTCGGTAAAAGCCTATCCTCTTTTCCACCATTTGGTCCTGTTAAATGCATACTCCTGCCATTTATCATAACACATGTTCAAGTCGTGTCGCTATCTTTATTATGTTGCCTCATACATATACAACTTATTTTGATGATATTGTAAACTGTGGATTTTAGTAACGCGTACATACTAAGTAACACGTAATACTATCCGTTCTGATTGTGCAAAAGTTTAAATTTAACATTTAGGTTTTTATTCTGAAGAGGTCTCATAAAATAGTAAAAAATTGTTGAATTATGAATATCATAGATGGAGAGATTGAATGTTTACAAACAATGAATAAATCTTACACCTTGATTCTTTTACACTCTTTGGAGTAGGTACCTAACTCTTATTGGACAAAATCAATGCCAAATCTTACATCTTAGCAGCTGCTAGTATATCAAAACTACCCGAGCGCCGGAATCGAGTAAATCCAGTTAAAATGTAACAGTTTTAAATTTATAAAATAACCACACAACTTGTCCAAATATCGAATAGGCTCTTGACATTTTTAACCGACTTCAAAAAAGGAAGAGGTTCTCAATTCGACTGTTTTTTTTTTTTTTTTGTATGTATGTGACTCGATATCTCCGTGAATCGTGAACCGATTTTCAATTTTTTTTTAATCGAACGGGTATAACCTCTAGATGGTCCCATTGTCACCAAGTCGGGGTCTGATGATGGGATCCTGGAGAAATCGAGGGAACTCTTCAACTATTATAGCCATTATAGGCACACCTATAGTGATTTCACTATTTTTTTAAGCAAATCGGCCACTTCCTCTTGGAATAGCCGATCCTAAGTGAAGTCGGTTATTTTTTTGTTAAAAATTATTGTAATCACTTCTCACGTCTCATCTTACCCAAGCTTTTCAGAGGACGAGAGAATAGGTAGTATTTAATAGAACGGCATCTGAAGGTTGGACGGACCTATTGATCAGATAGTTCAAATGTTACACCATAATATCACTTTAGATAGATGTTGAATTTAGAGGAATTAATATCTAAGGTTGTGAATAGGGAATAATCATATCGTTTTTTCCTTGAAATACAGCATACTTAATCAAATGCGATAGAAAAGTAGTAATATTTTTGACTGCAGCTCAGTCATTGGTCAAATTTACTGTTAAACGTGGATTGTGCATTCTCGACGTTCTTGTTCTTTTCTTTGTTGATATCTGAAAATGTATAAATAGATGCTACATTTCTTACAAAAGTATTTTAACGTCAAAAAATGATTAAGGTAGTGTAGCTGCCATAGTTAATGGACATTGTTTGAAACAAAAGCTGGAGAAATATAGATAATTTTGGTCACATTCATTCGAGCATATGCTTCTGTTGCCTTGTCAGAAATAGCTTGTGGAAAGTGCCCAATATAACCAATTGGGGGCCAATACCAATAGCAGTCACCCTATTGCGTTGGCATTTTTATTTAACCATAAAAAATGTAGGCTTAACAATTTGTCCACCCATTGAGCATTATTTTCGTCATTGCTAATTGCAATAAGTTTTACACCTTCAAATAATTAGGCATTTTAGATATTTAGGTATACAACCCAGAAATATACTGTACAGTCGGCTAAAACTGTGGTATACAACCCCACGGTTGAGGTTCGTTTGAACGTCATGAGATAACAATGTCGTGCATGTTTTAAACTCCGTTAGCACAGATAAGGCAATTCTCTGTGTCCGTTAGAAAAGTCAACCTTAGCGATCATTAGATCTCGCAGAAACTTTTGTCAAAACTGGTAGACCACTTTCTTGGCCCACTGTACCGTACCTATTGCTTCGAGTATCGGCCGGTACGGACAACTAATAGGAACTTACTTGTCAATTAGAGAAGATATATCGGCAGGTACGGGCGCGTAGACGGAATGTGTGTCGCTGGCATTCGGTCCTCCACTGCGGGCAAACACCGTCAAATATTCTGTACATAAGTCTTTTTATCGGATGCCGCTATCAGGAGTTTATAATGTGCAGGGATCGACTTTATAGTATCTACTACTTGAACTACTTTTGAACTACAACTTTTATGAAAACATTTTACTTATATTGAAATTCGTTAAAGTATACTTACGAAAAAATTATGAATAACAATGCGATTTGAAAAATATTTTAAAATTAAGAAAGTTGTACAAACAAAATAGTTCTTATTTATTCATATAACTTGTGCATTTATTTCAGTTTAGTTCAAGTTTTTGTTCAAAGTATAAAACAGTGTAGATAAACCAAATATAGTGAATTTACTTATTTTTAAATCTCATTTATTAGTTTAATGTTTGAGCCTAGTTAAATGAGAAGAAATGAAAATATTTAAGTTTCTAATTTAGTGCTGGGTACTACTCAGTATTGGTTGGGTATTAACTACAACTCTACTGCAAATTGGTTATAGGTACTTTTTTATTCAATAAAATATTACACCATATGAAGCATTTAAGATACCTAAGCATACGCTTTTAGTTTTTCCACTCATCTAAAAGATTAAGGAATAAAAAAAAACATGCAACTGCTCCGTTTTATTCTTTTACATATGACTAAGTAGCTCATATGTGTGCTAGCGGGACATTGTCAATCGTGCGGATTGGTTTCCGCCTAACGATACCCTTAGAGGCCCTTGTTAGAGCCCTGTAAGGTACAAACGGCGCAACGGTGTTCGGCAGGTGCGGTGCGGTGCGCGGTGCGGTGTGGTGCGTGTGGTGCGTGTGGTGTGGTGTGGGGGGAGGGCGGGGAGGTACCTGAGTCTACCTGCTGGTGGTGCGCGCTGCGCTGCGCCGCCCGCTGCCGTACACGCTGCCCGGCGACCCGCCCGAACCTACCGCGTATAGTGAAAATGTATCAGTACAGTAACGGTCTTCAAATTGGTACCCAGCTAAAATGCATGACAGCAGCAAACTTAAAAAATTGGAAAGATCTTTGGATAATTTACAGTAAGAAAGGAAATTTTCATTCACAAAAGTCCGGATTATACTTGTAAGTTGTGCTGACTGATATCAGAACATAGGCCTCCCCTTTAAGGGGGGGGTGCTGACTTATATAGGGACGGCTATTTACTAGCTAGTGACATAGTGATATTCACCTCCCATTCTGACGTATTTATAACTGCGTTACTTACGCAAGTGTAACTTGCAAGTGTATATCTACCCAAACAGTATTTTTTGTCCTTTATGAACTAATGAAAAATTTTCAAAATTGTTTCATGTACAAAATTTCTCAATCATGAAAACTTTCCATTAGCACATCAGTAGGTATTTTTAGCAATCCTGTAAATGGTTATGGCGCGATAGTACCTATTCTACAGTAAATGGCCTCTACAATCGGCGCAATTTTGACACAAAACTCGCGCGCGGTTTGGAGACGTTGCCGTCTAGGTAGGTGCAATGAAATCAATGGATGGATCAAAAATCGCGGACGACGCATAGTCGAGGTGTATGACACGCAAGGTCTCCCCCACCTTTAGTAGTAGTGTTGGCGGCGCTGTCGCTGTCGTCGCCCGAGTCGGTGTGCGCGTCGCGCCAGGCGGCGGAGCCGGCGCCGGCGCAGGCGGCGCGCATGCGGTGGCGCGCCTCCACTGTCGAGCATTTAGACAGGCTCGATTCGTCTACGCAGAAAGCTGGCCTCAAACCCCGAGCTAGGGCGTTAGAAGGGGTCTACCAGCCAATTCGGGTATATGGGTGCAATTTTGATTTCTAGTTTTTAGAGATTTCGAGTTTCGTGGAACTACATTACACTTGGAAAAGAAAGGATTCATATGTATTATACTTAAGTTCCATTAAAAAAATGCAATCCATGTATTTGTGTGTTTATCACAGATATTTGTTGGAGTTCTGGATGTTTTCTGTGTAGGTATATAAGTATTTATCTATCTGTATCATCGCCCAGTACCCACAACACAAGCCTCTTTGAGCTTACTGTGGGACTAGATCGATTTGTATAAAATTGTAGTAGTAGTATAATACTTTATTGTACAACAAAGAAAAATACAACATGAAGAAAACACAATATTTGTACAAAGGCGGACTTATCCCTCAAGGGATCTCTTCCAGTCAACCTTTGAGTAGTTGAGAGAGAATTGTCATATAATAATCATTTGTATCGTTGTATGTATAACGTAAGGTGACAAGCAAAACTCATTAAATTAGAAAAAAAAACGAAAATCAGCCTTAGTGCGCTTTCACATTATCCGATCCGATATCGGATGTAGGACCGATAAATATTGTCGGACGACATCCTACATCCGACACCCTGCATCCGATAAATAATGTCGGACGACACGGAGGTCCTATAGACGTTACAATTTATCAGGCCTCTACAGACGACAGCGATATGACGAGGCAACAAAGTGAGATGGAACTATAATAAAGGTACGAGTAGAATGAGACAAAAGTTCTCAAACAATTTGCCTCTCATAATGTCATAATATGTGGTGGGTGGTAAATTTATGCTCAGTCTTATCAAATTATTGAAATTACTTTTAGTTCAACATCACTTCAATGCTTTTTACTAGTACAGTCAGCTGCAGAGAAAAGGACCCCCCTGCATACAAAGTTTGTATGGCAGTGGGGGCCTTTTTCATTGCTACTGACCGTACCTATGTAAAGCCAGTTTGGCGTGAAAACTCTTTGTAAGTATACAGGATGGATTTTCTTTTTGGGTCAGTAAGGACAGTTACCAGATACCGTGCTGCTGCGTGAAAATGGTCTTAGAAGACCTTTCCTCGATTTCAAATTAATGATTCGCGTTTACAAATTTAGGAAAAATCATATACAGGTTGCGAGAAAAAAAGTTTTTGACGAACTTTTTTTGATGCCGTTCGATCCCTTTCCTATCCACGATCAAAAGCTTGTATGAGACCAAAAAAAAATTATAATAGTGAGACCTGGGTCGCGTTTTATAAACTTACAATTTACGATTTCACTGTTTGCCTCTCTTTCTAGCACACATATTGGATAGAAGGAGAGGCAAACGCGACCCTGGTACCTTCAATAAAAACTATATTGAATAAAATGACGGTTAAAAGCAAAATGAAAGGACGTAAGTGCCGGTGAGTAAAATTACTTACGCAAAATATTCCGTAATTATCGACCTTTTGAACGAATGTATTGTACCGGCCGGCAACTACGGAACCCTACACTGGTTTTTTGATATTTTGAATGCTTTTACTGTAATGTCCTCATACAGTATTATGGACCTTAAACGTAACAGAACTGATTGGCGCGATCAATAAATATAAATCAAATTACTGTAGAAAAAGTTTTCTTTAATATGTCGCTTTTTAGTACTCTGCCGTAAGTTGACCTCTAGGAAACTATATAGAAATGGGATCGATAAGCAAAAAAAATAGAATGTAAAAATAAAAGTTTTAATTTTCATACAAATTTTATGAGAAAAGTTTTCCTCGATTTGTGACTTTTCTAGCCAGAATTTTTTTGGTCCTATATAAGCTTTTGATCCTGAATAGGAATAGGGTCGACTAGCATTAAAAAATAAAGTTTGTCAAATATCCTATAATAACATATTTCTCGCATAATGTATGTTTTGAAAAAAATACCGTAAACGCAAATCTTCATTAATTTGAAATCAAGGGAAGGTCTTCTAAGACCATTTTGCACGGGTCTGGTAGCTGCCCTTACTGACCCAAAAAGAAAATCCATCCTGTATATGCGAAGACAATTATATACTATATTCATGTATGTTATTATTCTTGAACTACCTACACCTACGTTGTTTATTTCTACCGAATTATGTTTACTTCCTTGGCCGTTTGTGTATTAAATAAATTAAAAAAAAACGTTAAAGAATTTGGAGTTCCATTGTTTCGAGCATTCGAAATTTAAAATCAGCAAAACTGTACCTACACATGCACGCACACAAACAAAGTTTATCGTCCGACAGTCATCGGGGCTCCGACATATTATATCTCTATCGGAAGTGCGTCGCCGATATCGGATGTCGGAAGGCCCCAAGTAGAAAGGTAGCTGTTAGAGAGTACCTTGTGGCGCAAAGTCCGCCTTTTTTGCGTGAACGCATTATTTTAGTAATAGAGATTAGTTAAATGAATGAAAAAATACAAAAGTACGCATATTTACTTCAGTATAGACCCTTCCGACATCCGATATCGGGTAGGATAATGTGAAAACGCTCTTATTATGGCTATGAACTTGTGGTGTTACTTAGTGAGTTTTTATTGTCACCTGACGGTAATATTGATTTGAGTGACGTAACAAAGTGTTCGCATAGTAAAGAGTACCGTATCGGTAGTGCTCGCAGGTGCGGTGGCGGCGGCGGTGCGGCGGCGCGGCGTCGTCGTCGCGGCGCGCCAGCGTGCGGAACTGCAGCGAGTGCGCCGCCGACACGCCGAACGTCGCGTACGGGCTGATCTCGTACAGCTCTGCTGGGGGGACAATAAAACTCATTCACAGTATAGTACTGATGTTTTAAGATGTCCTTATCTTACTAGAGATTTCTTCCTACAATTCGGACATCTTTAAAAAATCTTACTATAAGTAGCGCTAAGGGTCCCCTCATCTATCGACGCGGAATCGGCAAAACCCGATAGAAAAAGCTTCATACCCAGACAATAAAACTAATCATTTTAAAGAAAATAGAACCGACCTCACTTAGACTCCACATTTCCAACATCAAATTCTAGAGACGGCCCAAACTAGCGTAAAAAATACTTAAGCGTAAAAATACTACTTCCCTCGATTTCTCCAGGATC
The DNA here is from genome assembly GCA_911728535.1 of Pammene fasciana. Classification (NCBI taxonomy): domain Eukaryota; kingdom Metazoa; phylum Arthropoda; class Insecta; order Lepidoptera; family Tortricidae; genus Pammene; species Pammene fasciana. The sequence goes on along the minus strand of OU452276.1, from coordinate 17,551,441 downwards.
CCTTAATCAGATCCTGACCTGGTGACAATGGGACCAACTCTGTAGTATATTCTTTCAAACACAAAAATAACTATCCAAATCGGCTTAGACGTCTTCGAATAATCGGTGAAGATACATAAAATAATAGCAAAAACAAAGATCCCGACGAATTGAAACCTCCTCCTTCAAAATCTGTAGGACTCGCAAACAAAAATAGTTTGACCCAAACCCGTCCCGAAAACGGCCGATCTAATCTTTCGCTGTAAAGAGTGCTAATGGGATTACTTACCAGAGGAGTCGTCATTGGACTTCTCATTCCCGTTGATAGACGAGGAGGAGTATAGCTTCTGTCCCTCTCTCAGCTTCTCTCGCTCCGCTTCGTTGCTCTCGCTCAGTTTTCTGTCATCCCTCATATAGTGGTCACTGGATATACAGAAGAATCTGAAAATATTTTGTGTAAGGATGTTCACTTTCGTCATCTACTTGAATACTTCGAATAAGTACCGAATAGTTAGATTCAACCAACCACTGTGCGTAGCGACGTGCGGCGATCTCCGCCCGACAGAGACATTGGTCTATAGTAGCCGATGGTAAAGCATTAACATGTACACTCACTTGCGCTTGCCCTGCACGACGCAGATAATGGCCGCGACAGTGACGACGATAACAATGGCGCTGGCTATACACGACAGCACCACTGTGCGTAGCGACGTGCGGCGATCTCCGCCCGACAGGGGAGACATTGGCTTCGTCGGCGGTATGCGACCTGGAAGTGTTGTAGTCACTATTATGGACATATCTAGACTTTGTGAAGGTATAACAGTGAAAATGGCACGAAGTATCAATTGAAAAGGCGTATGGCTGGATAACACAAAATGAAGTATTAACGAAACAAAAAAAGTCTAGTATTACAGAGAAAAATTCTGATAAGGCAGCAGCTTGGCGAGCTCATACTGCTTAGCTAATAATAGTGCATATTATTATATATACTTCCTGCCCGTGTCCGACAAACCTACCAACAGCGTCTTTCGTTCGGAGCCAGCATCATTTAAGCCTTCTATGGCAAGTTCGTACTAAGTTGGATCGCATCGTCTAGCACTTTCCACGACACAGCTCATTACGCGCTACAATCGTAGGTACTTAAACTTTTTCTTAACCCATTCAGCGCTAATCACGACTCGTCGTTCTATCACCCACGAAGCATTTTCGCTACTATCGGGAAATCCATGTTATCGACTACGGCGTAGCGCTACGCGCATAGCATAAAGTTATCCCCTTATTCAAACCCGCCCACTAAAGTTAAGAGATCTCTGATAATCGTTTGTCCCTTTCCCTCATATAGTTTGGACGGAAAGGGACAAACGACTATCAGAGGCCTCAACTTTGGTAGACGTTTATGAATAAGGCGGTTATTGTACGCGTAGACTAATTCATACCTCCGGCCAGCGTGTGCGTGTCTGCCAGAAGCGTCACTCGCTCGGCGCCGGCATCATTGATGGCTTCGATAGCGAGTTCATACCAGGTCCCAGGTGTTAGGTCACCAAGAACGTGGCTAGCCGAGCTTAGGCTATCGCCCACCTGAAAAAATCAAACGATCAAATAATTTTAAAAATAAGTATAGAGAATACAGGGAAGGGCTCATTACAATTTTGATTCTATATTTCGCTATCTACATATAAACACTTGCCGTGCCACACTGCGCTACGCTCATAGCCGAGCCAGCATTTTCTCGTGTTTTATAGGAAAACGGCTACACATAAAGAGCCCACCTAGCCGGTTTTTGGCACTCTGATTAGCCTTTTCAGGATTTATTAGAAGTTACACTAAGCTACAGATAACAAAAACTGGAGGGAAACAGGATCAAGCAAAATGGGCAGTTCGTATATGTGTGAGTGTGTGTGACCAAGAGGCAAAGCTACCTTGATCCAATGCTCCGTGTCCGCCCTCCGGTACGACACGCGGAAGCCCAGTATGGGACAGCCGCCGTCCCGCCACGCGTAGAAGTTGATCTTTATTGCCGTCGCGTTCATGTACACGTGGTCCTCCGGCTTTGGCGGTTTAGGCTCTGCAAAAATACAAAATAAATTAGACAAATACTCACTCATAAACTTCCTGTTAAAATTTAAGTAATTCATTTCAATGATAATCTTTAGGTTGGATTCTTTTCGCTAAACGAAGTCCAATTATAGATAGAATACAGAAAAGCGGACCATATAAGCATACCTATACATAACTGTTATTTTCACATTGTGTCGACGCGAGCAAGAAATTAACGCTGCGCGCTGGTTGAATGATATTTAGGGACGACTTTTAAACGTGTGAATCTGCGACTGTTACCTACACATGTTGTTCAACCCCTCGTGTTAGGTATTTGAATAGTGTTTTTATTGAATTAACAAATGCAGACGAGTTTAGTGAACTTTTTCCATTTACACGGAAACTTCATTCTTTCACTAATATATTGTATTTGTGTAGTTTTAGGAAGTACTAATGACAAAGTGGGACCTTTTCCCTGCATTGGACACAAATAAAATAATTTGAATTCGTGTACATAGTCGTGCACTATATGTGATGATTGTGATGTGTATGTTTAATCAGTAAGTAGGTACTTACTCCCGCCTCTAGTAGTGGCAGTGAGCACGTCGCAGGGCGGTCCGATGGAAATCTTGTTCCGCGCTTGTATCCGAGCGTTGTAGCTGGAGCCGCACTTCAGCATGTCCATGGTGTATGACGTCACTTCCGGCGACAGTTCCACTGTATGCCAGTCCGTGTCGGACGCTTGCTTGTATTGGAGAATGTAGCCTGTAATGAGGAGAATGTACCTACTTCATTTTATTTCAATTGACTAGTCTAATTAATCAGCAAATAAAAGTATCGAATCAAAGAATTAGGTTATTTATGCTGACGTTAGGACTTCAAGTTTCGACAACGAGTTTTGAAAACTAGAATTCTTAGAGCTTCTTCAGATCCTATCGTACGATCGCTGGGTTAGAATTAAAGGGAACCAAAGCAGTAAAGATCCGGAGATATGGATAGGTATAGTATAATAATTATAGATTCTAGATTATGATCTAGTAGTAAAGTTTACCTAAGAGTGGCGAACCGCCGTCAGAAGGTGGCAGCCAGTGCAGTCGCGCGCTAGATGCCGTAGTGTACTGTAGAGTGAGGGCGGGCGCGCCTGGGGCTAGCACTGCCACCACACTGTAGGTGATGCTGTCTTCCAACGTGTTGCCATTTTGCCATTAACTACATCTTCATAAGTTTATTGTTTATCTAAGAGTGGCGAGCCGCCGTCAGAAGGTGGCAGCCAGTGCAGACGCGCGCTAGACGCCGTAGTGTACTGCAGGGTAAGGGCGGGCGCGCCTGGGGCCAGCACTGCCACCACACTGTAGGTGATGCTGTCTTCCAACGTGTTGCCATTTTGCCATTAACTACATCTTCATAAGTTTATTGTATACCTAAGAGTGGCGAGCCGCCGTCAGAAGGTGGCAGCCAGTGCAGACGCGCGCTAGACGCCGTAGTGTACTGCAGGGTAAGGGCGGGCGCGCCTGGGGCCAGCACTGCCACTACACTGTAGGTGATGCTGTCTTCACCTAGCGTGTTGCTGGCCGTGCACGTGAAGTTGCCAGAAGATTGTTCGTTTACTTCTGCAAAAAAAAAGTGAACTGAAATAGCATTGATTTAGCTACTTGAAAATGAAAATGAATGAAAATGAAAATGATAATTGTTTATTAGTTAAATAAAATATACAGGCGCACAATTGTTGCTGACCTCCACACTAGGCATTGCCTGTCCCGTGGAGAAGAGATTACTTAAAAGTCTTGACAAAATTTTATCAAAATTAATGTTAATGTAGTTACATACATTTGCTCTTTATAAGTATACTTACTGACATGTTTGATTTAGACCTTAAAAGCTTTGTAATTTCGTGTAACATGTTTCGAAAGCAGAACCCTCGAGTATTTTAATACTAGGTACAGAGGTAAGTATTTACTAGCTCCGAGGAGTTGTAGGGTGGACCCCACTTGTTCCGCATTTTTGATAGCTAAGTTTACAGTAGACTAAGAAATTATTGCAGGGTTTAACGCCTTTTGTGCTGAGGGATGGGAGATTGCTCAAGATCGGGATATGTGGACGAAGGGGACACTATGTACGGTGGGTTATTCTTGGCTCCTAAATAAATACATTTGTACAGTTCGTGAGCTCTAAAAAGAACCTTCGAGTTTTAGAAAGAGACTTCGGGTATCAATTAACAGTGACACATGAAAAAGCAGAACAGCAATATTACCTTCGTGTGTTATCGCCGATTCCCGAGGGTTCTTAATGCTCACGGACTGTACGGTGCTATGTTCTCACCTCTAATGTGCAGGTGTCCGCGCGGCGTGACCTGGTAGAAGGCGTGGTGCGTGACGGGCGCGCGCGCGTGCGTCCAGCGCGAGCGCGGCGCCGGCAGCCCCACGCACGAGCACGCCAGCAGCGCGGCGCGCCCCGCTCCCAGCACTACCACACCACCGAAGGATGCTATGTTCTCACCTCTAATGTGCAGGTGTCCGCGCGGCGTGACCTGGTAGAAGGCGTGGTGCGTGACGGGCGCGCGCGCGTGCGTCCAGCGCGAGCGCGGCGCCGGCAGCCCCACGCACGAGCACGCCAGCAGCGCGGCGCGCCCCGCTCCCAGCACTACCACACCACCGAAGGATGCTATGTTCTCACCTCTAATGTGCAGGTGTCCGCGCGGCGTGACCTGGTAGAAGGCGTGGTGCGTGACGGGCGCGCGCGCGTGCGTCCAGCGCGAGCGCGGCGCCGGCAGCCCCACGCACGAGCACGCCAGCAGCGCGGCGCGCCCCGCTCCCAGCACTACCACACCACCGAAGGATGCTATGTTCTCACCTCTAATGTGCAGGTGTCCGCGCGGCGTGACCTGGTAGAAGGCGTGGTGCGTGACGGGCGCGCGCGCGTGCGTCCAGCGCGAGCGCGGCGCCGGCAGCCCCACGCACGAGCACGCCAGCAGCGCGGCGCGCCCCGCTCCCAGCACTACCACACCACCGAAGGATGCTATGTTCTCACCTCTAATGTGCAGGTGTCCGCGCGGCGTGACCTGGTAGAAGGCGTGGTGCGTGACGGGCGCGCGCGCGTGCGTCCAGCGCGAGCGCGGCGCCGGCAGCCCCACGCACGAGCACGCCAGCAGCGCGGCGCGCCCCGCTCCCAGCACTACCACACCACCGAAGGATGCTATGTTCTCACCTCTAATGTGAAGGTGTCCGCGCGGCGTGACCTGGTAGAAGGCGTGGTGCGTGACGGGCGCGCGCGCGTGCGTCCAGCGCGAGCGCGGCGCCGGCAGCCCCACGCACGAGCACGCCAGCAGCGCGGCGCGCCCCGCTCCCAGCACTACCACACCACCGAAGGATGCTATGTTCTCACCTCTAATGTGCAGGTGTCCGCGCGGCGTGACCTGGTAGAAGGCGTGGTGCGTGACGGGCGCGCGCGCGTGCGTCCAGCGCGAGCGCGGCGCCGGCAGCCCCACGCACGAGCACGCCAGCAGCGCGGCGCGCCCCGCTCCCAGCACTACCACACCACCGAAGGATGCTATGTTCTCACCTCTAATGTGCAGGTGTCCGCGCGGCGTGACCTGGTAGAAGGCGTGGTGCGTGACGGGCGCGCGCGCGTGCGTCCAGCGCGAGCGCGGCGCCGGCAGCCCCACGCACGAGCACGCCAGCAGCGCGGCGCGCCCCGCTCCCAGCACTACCACACCACCGAAGGATGCTATGTTCTCACCTCTAATGTGCAGGTGTCCGCGCGGCGTGACCTGGTAGAAGGCGTGGTGCGTGACGGGCGCGCGCGCGTGCGTCCAGCGCGAGCGCGGCGCCGGCAGCCCCACGCACGAGCACGCCAGCAGCGCGGCGCGCCCCGCTCCCAGCACTACCACACCACCGAAGGATGCTATGTTCTCACCTCTAATGTGCAGGTGTCCGCGCGGCGTGACCTGGTAGAAGGCGTGGTGCGTGACGGGCGCGCGCGCGTGCGTCCAGCGCGAGCGCGGCGCCGGCAGCCCCACGCACGAGCACGCCAGCAGCGCGGCGCGCCCCGCTCCCAGCACTACCACACCACCGAAGGATGCTATGTTCTCACCTCTAATGTGCAGGTGTCCGCGCGGCGTGACCTGGTAGAAGGCGTGGTGCGTGACGGGCGCGCGCGCGTGCGTCCAGCGCGAGCGCGGCGCCGGCAGCCCCACGCACGAGCACGCCAGCAGCGCGGCGCGCCCCGCTCCCAGCACTACCACACCACCGAAGGATGCTATGTTCTCACCTCTAATGTGCAGGTGTCCGCGCGGCGTGACCTGGTAGAAGGCGTGGTGCGTGACGGGCGCGCGCGCGTGCGTCCAGCGCGAGCGCGGCGCCGGCAGCCCCACGCACGAGCACGCCAGCAGCGCGGCGCGCCCCGCTCCCAGCACTACCACACCACCGAAGGATGCTATGTTCTCACCTCTAATGTGCAGGTGTCCGCGCGGCGTGACCTGGTAGAAGGCGTGGTGCGTGACGGGCGCGCGCGCGTGCGTCCAGCGCGAGCGCGGCGCCGGCAGCCCCACGCACGAGCACGCCAGCAGCGCGGCGCGCCCCGCTCCCAGCACTACCACACCACCGAAGGATGCTATGTTCTCACCTCTAATGTGCAGGTGTCCGCGCGGCGTGACCTGGTAGAAGGCGTGGTGCGTGACGGGCGCGCGCGCGTGCGTCCAGCGCGAGCGCGGCGCCGGCAGCCCCACGCACGAGCACGCCAGCAGCGCGGCGCGCCCCGCTCCCAGCACTACCACACCACCGAAGGATGCTATGTTCTCACCTCTAATGTGCAGGTGTCCGCGCGGCGTGACCTGGTAGAAGGCGTGGTGCGTGACGGGCGCGCGCGCGTGCGTCCAGCGCGAGCGCGGCGCCGGCAGCCCCACGCACGAGCACGCCAGCAGCGCGGCGCGCCCCGCTCCCAGCACTACCACACCACCGAAGGATGCTATGTTCTCACCTCTAATGTGCAGGTGTCCGCGCGGCGTGACCTGGTAGAAGGCGTGGTGCGTGACGGGCGCGCGCGCGTGCGTCCAGCGCGAGCGCGGCGCCGGCAGCCCCACGCACGAGCACGCCAGCAGCGCGGCGCGCCCCGCTCCCAGCACTACCACACCACCGAAGGATGCTATGTTCTCACCTCTAATGTGCAGGTGTCCGCGCGGCGTGACCTGGTAGAAGGCGTGGTGCGTGACGGGCGCGCGCGCGTGCGTCCAGCGCGAGCGCGGCGCCGGCAGCCCCACGCACGAGCACGCCAGCAGCGCGGCGCGCCCCGCTCCCAGCACTACCACACCACCGAAGGATGCTATGTTCTCACCTCTAATGTGCAGGTGTCCGCGCGGCGTGACCTGGTAGAAGGCGTGGTGCGTGACGGGCGCGCGCGCGTGCGTCCAGCGCGAGCGCGGCGCCGGCAGCCCCACGCACGAGCACGCCAGCAGCGCGGCGCGCCCCGCTCCCAGCACTACCACACCACCGAAGGATGCTATGTTCTCACCTCTAATGTGCAGGTGTCCGCGCGGCGTGACCTGGTAGAAGGCGTGGTGCGTGACGGGCGCGCGCGCGTGCGTCCAGCGCGAGCGCGGCGCCGGCAGCCCCACGCACGAGCACGCCAGCAGCGCGGCGCGCCCCGCTCCCAGCACTACCACACCACCGAAGGATGCTATGTTCTCACCTCTAATGTGCAGGTGTCCGCGCGGCGTGACCTGGTAGAAGGCGTGGTGCGTGACGGGCGCGCGCGCGTGCGTCCAGCGCGAGCGCGGCGCCGGCAGCCCCACGCACGAGCACGCCAGCAGCGCGGCGCGCCCCGCTCCCAGCACTACCACACCACCGAAGGATGCTATGTTCTCACCTCTAATGTGCAGGTGTCCGCGCGGCGTGACCTGGTAGAAGGCGTGGTGCGTGACGGGCGCGCGCGCGTGCGTCCAGCGCGAGCGCGGCGCCGGCAGCCCCACGCACGAGCACGCCAGCAGCGCGGCGCGCCCCGCTCCCAGCACTACCACACCACCGAAGGATGCTATGTTCTCACCTCTAATGTGCAGGTGTCCGCGCGGCGTGACCTGGTAGAAGGCGTGGTGCGTGACGGGCGCGCGCGCGTGCGTCCAGCGCGAGCGCGGCGCCGGCAGCCCCACGCACGAGCACGCCAGCAGCGCGGCGCGCCCCGCTCCCAGCACTACCACACCACCGAAGGATGCTATGCGCGCTGGGACTGGAATAAAAAATCATTTTAAAGAAAAAAAGAACAGACTTCACTTAGCCTACTCCACCTTTCCAAGAGACTTTTGACTTTCTTCTAGATTCTGGACGGAAAACATCAAGCTTCAACTTCGATTTCATCATTTGAACTGTCACCGTGAAGTTCTAGTGTTAAACTAAAATGAGCTGTATTAACTTGTGTATATAGTTGGCTTACTTCTTGCGTTAGGGCCCTGCCCCACCACGAGCGTGCTCTCGCCCTCGCCAGAGCCCGTGGTGGCGGACACCCAGAACTCGTACAGCTGACTCTCTTGCAGATTCCGGACGGGAAACATCAGCTCCAACTCGGATTTTATCTTGTCCACTGTTACCGTGTAGCTCTGGTGTTTGCCTAACCTGCAACCGTGTTATTTAATGATTAAGGTATAAGACGAAAAATTCAAAAAATAGCAAGTTTCATAGGCTATTGTTGTTTACTACAAAAACTTTCTATTAAGGCAGACGTCATCGACAGTTTCCCGTATTCTCAAGTCAACATTTTCTTCATTCAGACTTAGTTGAATGAAAAAGTCATAGGTGGTAAATATCTCGGGCTGTTCTTACAAAAAGCGTAAGTGAGCAGAATAGATGAAAACGCCGCGAATGCAGAAGACGCTGGTGCGATCCCAGCCTTGGTCACCGGATGCTTAGGTCACTTTTTCCTTTGTATATACAAAGGAAAAAGTGACCTAAGCATCTAAGGAGTAGGAGTAGTCGATACTCCTTAAACTAAACAAATCAAAATGTTTATTAAAATAATTTAATTTGTTCTTCAGTTGGAGGACAGAATAAGGATCAGTACGTAGTCGCGGGAACATAAACTCGTGAAAAGCTTCTTAGATTTTATGAGAAAACTTACCGGCCCGCCTCTCTGTAGTAAACGGTATAGTGTGAGATTATCCCGTTAGGGTGAAGTGGGGGCAGCCAGCTCACTAGCACGGAATCACTGGAGAATGGCAGCGCTTTGATTTTCTGGGGCGCTGAGGGTACTGGAAAGCGATACAATAAGATCATTTTGAAGACAGGAACAGGACCTCGTATAAATACAACCTGTGTTACTATTCTTAAGGCAGCTAATGCTATAATACATGAAATCTACTTCGTGTTATCCTCGTTATAATCTTACCGCACTCTTAAATCATGCGTGTACTGCATGAGGCGGGCTTTGTGTTCTATTACCTGCGTTGTTAAACGCAAGTACTTGCACAGAGTAGTTTGTGGACTTGTGTAGTTATTGTCGCCCTCTGAATTACGTCCACGTTAGTAAGTAAATATACTAGATATAGAGATAGATACTACAATTAGAACACTGATTACTTACCGTCCTCTTCAGTCATGCAGTACACGGGCGGGCTTCGTTTACCATCGCCTGCATTGGTGAACGCAAGTACTTGCACGGAGTAGTTGGTGTACTTGCGCAGTGTGTGCAAGTACGTGTCTGTCGTTGTCACTCTTTTGATTTCACCCACGTCAGCTAAGAGTACAGTAAGGCATGAGATTATTTTAAAGTGGTGAGGTCTATAGTAAATATAATGGTGAGGTCTATAGTAAATATAATTTACGTTTTTAAGACGTTCGAATACTTCGAATGGTAGGAAGAGCTCGTTAGTAACATTTAACGGTCTCCTAGCCTAGTCGGTAGTGACCCTGCCTATGAAGCAGGAGGTCTCAGAACTCAGAACTTTATTGCATAAAATATTACACGAATATTAACCCTGCAAGGGCACAGCAATATAAGTATACAACAGTATATGTATATACTCGTAAAAGGTCCCGGGTTCGAATCCTGGTCAGGGCATTTATTTGTATGTGTGTGCCCTGGTCAGGGCATTTATCACGGATATTCGGTCCTGAGTTATGGATGTTTTCTATGTATTTAAGTATTTATCTATATCTATCTATTATATATTTTCGCCTAGTGTCCCACAACACAAGCCATATTGAGCTTACCGTGGGACTAGGTTGATTTGTGTAAAATGTCCCATGACATTTTTTTTGACATCATAAAAGTATTACTATTGATAATTGCAGTATATGATATTAAACACATCAAAGTCCAGGCTCTGTATGTAGCACGTTAGTAGTAGATAGTGCAACATATCACAAAAATAAATTTTAAATTGATTCCAAACTGTGTTACTTTGGATAAAAAATATTCACCATGGTCACTGGTAAGCGGCGAGTAGATAACCTTGTACCCTTGAATGAGCCCGCCGTGCTGGCCCAGAGGCGGTGGAGTCCACACCACCTTCATGCTTGATGACGAGAGCGGGGAACAGGTCACTCTCGTTGGGTGCGATTCGGGCACTAGGCAAGACAGAATTAAGAAATTAGATGAACAAAAAAAGGGTTATTCTGAGGAAAGTAATCCAATATGAATTAACCTTTTGAAATTGATTTTGGGTTGATTTGAAAGATTGTAGGGTTGATGGCAAATAGAGTCGACTACAAAGAGATGTATCCACTTTTGGACCTTAATACAACGTAATAAAATAAGGTTAAAAAGAGTATACAGCTCTTTGTAGCTTTGTACACATTAGTTTATGCCGTTTACACTGTTCATTCCACTCCTCCTGTTGTGCCACAATGTTGCCCGAAACGTTGCCTCAAATCATCTATCGATAACCAAACACTTTGGCCGTGCCACTACTGCACACCGCTGTCGACATTTTATGAGTGTATGAGTCAAGTACGGCATTAGGTGGGTTAAGATCTTAAGTATTGCTTAATCGGTGCAGGCTGCTCCTAAAATCTTACTTCTCTCTGAAGAACAGGCAGGGACTTGAGCAGGAAGACACTTACATGAGGTCCCTCCTGGTTCGTGCCTTACTCACTATGCTTTATACAGAAGCAAAGCAGTACATTAGTTACCTCCTTCTAAAGTGGTAGCGGCGACCGGCGCAGACGGCGGGCCGGCGGCGACACCGTTGAACGCTCGCACGCGCACCTCGTACCGCGTGAACTTTCTGAGCGCTGACAGGCTCAGCTCGGTGGCTGACCACCCGTTCACTGTTAGCGTCCTGGAACAACAGTTTGGTCTAAATCGCTTGTCGCTGATTGGGTTACATTAGCATTAGGTTAAAGCGGGCATCAGGCCAGAATATGCTTGTTTAGTAGAGTTCCTAACAGGCGCGCCTCCCGGGCTGATCTCGGTACAGGAGACGGTGTATCCTAGCAGGTTGCCGTGCCACGCTCCCCGTGGTGGAGGGCGCCACGCGGCGTGCAGCCCCTTTAGCCAACCGAGAGTCACATGCATTGATTCAAGTCTAATTTACTAAAGGATTAGCAACGTACCTAGTAGAGTTCCTAACCGGCACGCCTCCCGGGCTGATCTCGGTGCAGGAGACGGTGTATCCTAGCAGCTCGCCGTGCCACGCTCCCCGTGGTGGAGGGCGCCACGCGGCGTGCAGCCCCTTTAGCCAACCGAGAGTCACATGCATTGATTCAAGTCTAATTTACTAAAGGATTAGCAACGTACCTAGTAGAGTTCCTAACAGGCACGCCTCCCGGGCTGATCTCGGTGCAGGAGACGGTGTATCCTAGCAGCTCGCCGTGCCACGCTCCCCGTGGTGGAGGGCGCCACGCGGCGTGCAGCCCCTTTAGCCAACCGAGAGTCACATGCATTGATTCAAGTCTAATTTACTAAAGGATTAGCAACGTACCTAGTAGAGTTCCTAACAGGCGCGCCTCCCGGGCTGATCTCGGTGCAGGAGACGGTGTATCCTAGCAGCTCGCCGTGCCACGCTCCCCGTGGTGGAGGGCGCCACGCGGCGTGCAGCCCCTTTAGCCAACCGAGAGTCACATGCATTGATTCAAGTCTAATTTACTAAAGGATTAGCAACGTACCTAGTAGAGTTCCTAACAGGCACGCCTCCCGGGCTGATCTCGGTGCAGGAGACGGTATATCCTAGCAGCTCGCCGTGCCACGCTCCCCGTGGTGGAGGGCGCCACGCGGCGTGCAGCCCCTTTAGCCAACCGAGAGTCACATGCATTGATTCAAGTCTAATTTACTAAAGAATTAGCAACGTACCTAGTAGAGTTCCTAACAGGCGCGCCTCCCGGGCTGATCTCGGTGCAGGAGACGGTGTATCCTAGCAGCTCGCCGTGCCACGCTCCCCGTGGTGGAGGGCGCCACGCGGCGTGCAGCCCCTTTAGCCAACCGAGAGTCACATGCATTGATTCAAGTCTAATTTACTAAAGGATTAGCAACGTACCTAGTAGAGTTCCTAACAGGCGCGCCTCCCGGGCTGATCTCGGTGCAGGAGACGGTGTATCCTAGCAGCTCGCCGTGCCACGCTCCCCGTGGTGGAGGGCGCCACGCGGCGTGCAGCCCCTTTAGCCAACCGAGAGTCACATGCATTGATTCAAGTCTAATTTACTAAAGGATTAGCAACGTACCTAGTAGAGTTCCTAACAGGCGCGCCTCCCGGGCTGATCTCGGTGCAGGAGACGGTGTATCCTAGCAGCTCGCCGTGCCACGCTCCCCGTGGTGGAGGGCGCCACGCGGCGTGCAGCCCCTTTAGCCAACCGAGAGTCACATGCATTGATTCAAGTCTAATTTACTAAAGGATTAGCAACGTACCTAGTAGAGTTCCTAACAGGCGCGCCTCCCGGGCTGATCTCGGTGCAGGAGACGGTGTATCCTAGCAGCTCGCCGTGCCACGCTCCCCGTGGTGGAGGGCGCCACGCGGCGTGCAGCCCCTTTAGCCAACCGAGAGTCACATGCATTGATTCAAGTCTAATTTACTAAAGGATTAGCAACGTACCTAGTAGAGTTCCTAACAGGCGCGCCTCCCGGGCTGATCTCGGTGCAGGAGACGGTGTATCCTAGCAGCTCGCCGTGCCACGCTCCCCGTGGTGGAGGGCGCCACGCGGCGTGCAGCCCCTTTAGCCAACCGAGAGTCACATGCATTGATTCAAGTCTAATTTACTAAAGGATTAGCAACGTACCTAGTAGAGTTCCTAACAGGCGCGCCTCCCGGGCTGATCTCGGTGCAGGAGACGGTGTATCCTAGCAGCTCGCCGTGCCACGCTTCCCGCGGTGGTGGGCGCCACGCGGCGTGTAGCTCGCCCGGCCCACCGGGAGTTACGTGCACATTCGTTGGGGGCTCAGAAGGTGCTGCAAAGGAATTATTTTTATTATCCTTTTTCCTAGTAATTTGAGAGATGTCCAATGTTAGGATCTTAGGATACCTAATACAAAAAAAAAATTTAAAGCTTTCAGACTGACATGAAAAAAGCTTTAAAATTCAGACTATTAACTTACATTAGGAGAATTCCACCAGAGTTTATGAAAGTAGTAGTAGTAGTAGTAAAACACTTTATTGTACAGGAAAACACAACAGAAATATATAACACAGCAAATATGTACAAAGGCGAACTTATCCCTTTAAGGGATTTCTTCCAGTTAACCTTTGAGCAGTTGAGAGAGATTTGAGAGAGCTAGGCAGACTTGGGTACCGTACGATACGAAATAACGAGTTGTATTATAAATTGTGATCTAACTAGGTATTAACTATGAAATAGGTAGATACACAGTTTGGTATCATAATCATACATAAATATAAATAGACTTCTTACATAATATATATATATATTTATATATATACTATAAATACATACATACATATAGATATACTACATATATAAAATAAATTGAACGTAAAATTATTATTACCGCAAATATCTCACTGTTTGGATTCGTTTGAGAGCCACAACTTGTTTAAATTAGCCTTTAGCGATGCAACCGATTTACACTGCCGGAAAGATGGTGGCAACGAATTCCATAATTTAACAGAATAAACTGTAAAAGACAAGCCATAGGAATGGTGGCTGTGCATTGGGATAGAGAGAGATAAATCGGCGCTGGAACGTAGCCGGTGGCCACTGCCGTCCGCCAGAAACTTAAATCTCTCTGACAGGTAGGGTGGAGAAGATGGAAGAAACAACACTTTGAAGAGAAGACAAAGAATGTGCACGTCTCTACGGCGACGAATAGTTAGCCACTTTAGTTGGGAACGGAACGCAGAAATGTGGTCGAACTTACGCAAGCCAAAGACATACCTTATACATACATTATGTAGCCGTTCAAGCTTGTCAAGCAGATTCTGAGTGAGATCCAGGAAAGCGACGTCAGCGTAGTCTAGGAGAAGAACCAGAAGAGAACGGGCAAGGACTACTTTAGTGTGAAACGGGAGAAAATTCTGGAGACGCCGAAGCGAGTGCAGTGAAGCAAAAAGTTTCTTACTAACTTCGGTAATATGGGCTGTCCAGGAGAGGGTCTGATCCATGACAATGCCTAAATTTTTAACAGTCGAAGAGAAAGGAATGTGAGTACCATCAAAATAAATCTCAGACATTGTCATTTCAGACAGCTTCGCTATAAAATAAGGGCTTCCAACCACTATAGCCTGCGATTTTTGAGCATTTACCATTAAACCAAAAGACGATGCCCAGTCCCGAATGGAGTCTAGATCTTGGTTAACTTGGTTTACTAACTGCCTAAAATTTTCAATACTAGCTGCAGCGTAAATTTGTAAGTCATCCGCATACAGGTGGAATGATGAACTAAGAGATTTAGTGATTCCATCAATAAAAATGGAAAAAAGTAGCGGAGACAATACCCCTCCTTGAGGAACCCCAGCGGACAGTTCACACCACGTGGATAAACTGTCGTCGACTGACACACGCTGTCGCCTTCCGAAGAGGTAATCACGAAACCAGGCAATGGTCAAGGGTGAAAGGTTATAGTGGTTAAGTAGTGCGAGAAGAATGTCAAAATCCACTGTATTAAACGCACTACTAAAATCTAGTAGGACTAGAACAGTTAACATCTTGTTTTCTATGTTGAAGCGTATGTCATCAGTGACCTTAACCGGTGCCGACACGGTACTATGCCCGGGGCGGAAGCCGGACTGGAACGGATTAAATAGATTGTACCTATTGAAATGTGAGGAGAGACGTTTATTTGCAAAATGCTCAATAACTTTGGAGAGGATAGGGAGAATTGATATAGGACGGTATTGGGAGTACGCTACAGGGTTGGGTACTTTTGGGACAGGAATTACGTGAGCAAGTTTCCAGGATGAGGGGAAGGTGCCAGAAGAAAAAGAAAAATTAATAATTTGGGCTAGAAGAGGAGCGATGATTTCCGCCACGAGTACAATCATGTCCAAGCCAAGGCCATCTTCCCCAACGGCTTTTGTACCAATCGTTCTGAGAATCGAAAGAACTTCTTGCGAAGAAATGTTGTCAAACTGAAAGACAGGAGAAACGGGACGTATCGTGTTAGCGAGAAGGGATAAAGTCTGTACAGTTGAAAGCTAGGTACAGTCGGCCAAAAATGTGGTCTACCACCCTACGGTTGAGGTTCGTTTGAACGTCATGAGACAACAAGGTCGTGCATGTTTTCTCCGTTAGAAAAGTCCTCAGCAATCGTTAGATCTCGCAGAAACTTTTGTCAAAACTGGTATACCACTTTCTTGGTCGACTGTACTACTTAAATCTTCAAAAAAATTACAAAATCTAAGAAAACCCCGATTTCTGACAATATATAAGTATGATATTTAACAGTATCTTACCAACATTTAGTTTTTTCCATAAATTAAAACGGCGCCAAGAGGCATTTAAAAAAGAAAATAGTTACTTGGATTTGACCTAGGTATCATCTAGTCTAGCCTAGAGCGTAGATTCTACACCATTTTACCTTCTTCTTGCGTCTTCACGACGACTGGTTCGGTGTAGGCACTTCGGTCGATTTGGTTCACAGCTGCGAGCCGAATCATGTAGGCCGTGTGCGGCTTGAGGCCACTGAGCAGGGCCTCGTAGTGAATGTCGCCTTTCTTAGTCAACCTAGGACAGGGTATTTATATTTCAACAATTAACAGGACGATCATCTTACTCAAACTTATTAGTTGGTAACTCGAGGGAAGTGCCAGGTGGATACCTGGATACGCAAAAAACCAACTTAACCAATATCGAAAAATTTATGTTACAATGAAGAGAAGAAGTGGGATTATAAAAAACGACAGCGCTCAGCGTGCAATGTTGTGTAGTGGTAGCCCATGAACGGCGAGTTGCACTAACTTGACAACAGGACAGTTACTCGCGTGACTGGTGGCTACTGTGTCGCCCCGTGGACGGACACGTTGACAGTGACAGCCGCGTGCCACTGGTCTACGCGGACTGCCCCGACAGCGCTCAGCGTGCAGTGCTGTATGGTGTAGCCCATGAGCGGAGAGTTGCAGTAACTTGACTACAGGACAGTTACTCACGTGACTTGTGGCTGCTGTGTCGCCCCATGGACGGACACGTTGACAGTGACAGCGGCGTGCCACTGGTCCACGCGGACTACCTCGACAGCGCTTAGCGTGCAGTACTGTACGGTGTAGCCCATGAGCGGCGAGTTGCAGTAACTTGACTACAGGACAGTTACTCACGTGACTAGTGGCTGCTGTGTCGCCCCGTAGACGGACACGTTGACAGTGACAGCGGCGTGCCACTGGTCCACGCGGACTGCCCCGACAGCGCTCAGCGTGCAGTGCTGTATGGTGTAGCCCATGAGCGGCGAGTTGCAGTAACCTGGCTACAGAACAGTTACTCACGTGACTTGTGGCTGCTGTGTCGCCCCATGGACGGACACGTTGACGGTGACAGCGGCGTGCCACTGGTCCACGCGGACTGCCCCGACAGCGCTCAGCGTGCAGTGCTGTATGGTGTAGCCCATGAACGGCGAGTTGCAGTAACCTGGCTAAAGGACAGTTACTCACGTGACTTGTGGCTGCTGTGTCGCCCCATGGACGGACACGTTGACAGTGACAGCGGCGTGCCACTGGTCCACGCGGACTGCCCCGACAGCGCTTAGCGTGCAGTGCTGTATGGTGTAGCCCATGAGCGGCGAGTTGCCGTCGAAGCCCTGACTCCAGGACAACCGCACAGCTCGGCTCAGGATCTCCGTCACGGATAGAGAATGGGGCGTGTCGGGTTTCTCTGGGATGACGAAAGTTATTATGTTAGTAAATTTCGTTACATTAAGTTTGCAGCGGGATGTATATATATGGGTTGATCACGGCATTGTTACTCACCTTGGACGGATAGATAAATATAATGGTCACTATGACCATAGGCGTTGACGGCTTGGCACTTGTACACCCCAGAGTCCGGTCTATCGGCTCTGCTGATATATAATTGGGACCTTAAACCACTATCAGTCTTTGCTTCGGAGACACTTAGCCTGAAACAAAAGATCTCGCATGACTACGCCGGTCTCCGAAAGTTTGTACAAATGTAGTGAATAATCGTTTCCTATCGTGAGATCAGTCCTTCCAGGCGCTGTTAGCGCGTGTATAAATTACCGTGTTAAATGATGACGTTTCTAAATTAATTAAACGCTTCTAAATTTATTACTTACCTATAAGTATTAAGATCTAGATGGTTCATGTTGTGTGACCACTGCACGCGAATTGGGTTGTCGCCTCGCACGTCGCAAAGCAGCGTGGCCGGCGAGTCACGACGTGCCGTCATGTTTGTTGATGTCAGCTCAAACCTGGCCGGCTCTGAGGAAAACAAACAAACATACAGACATTTGCACATAAGGAACAATTTTGAAGGTTTTCATACTTTGAAAGGAAGCTATGGTAAACCGCTGCTGATCTCTATAGCTGTTTATAAAAGCAGTCGTTATGGTGAATTGCTGCTTGAGATTTTTAAAAGAAAACGTTGTCAATCTTTAACAAATAATATACTTGATGTCGCCTCCAGGTTGTGGATAGTCATGGTAATATTTTTTGCAAATAGTGGCACTTACTTCCACAATCTGAATTAAGTGGTTGGCAGACGCAGAAACATTTTCTAAACAACCAGCAGGTACCAGGAAGGCGCTGAAGTAAGACATTTGGAGGCACACTTTATGTATTGTAAGAACATACCATTGACATCAACCTTGATGGTTTTGGACAGGGGCGAACCGACCCCGTTCTCAGCCTTGCACATGTACTGCCCCTCGTCGTACGGTAAGGCTGACTCGATCCACAGAGTCCCGTTGGTGTAGAATTGGAATCGCCCACCGAGGTTCACCAGTGGGACGAAGTCGGATGATGCAGCTGAAGAAACAACGAGAACACAATAGCGAATGTTTGTTGTTCAGTAAGTTGTCCTTTACAAGTAAGTAACTCAATCACTAGGTGAAGTAACTTACAGAGTGTAACATAAATATTGGTATCGTATTGACTGAGAAAAAGTAGGCGGGAAATTTTTAGTACCTTGGCGAAAAAAAATTGTATGGGGCTTCGTCTAAGTCGGCCAACCCTCTATACAAAACCATTTTATTTTTGTTCTACTTTTTTGTAATAAGAATATGATACAAAATACACCCTTAACCGTATCATCAGAATTTTTATTAAACCTTGTAGAAAAATCGTCATTTCTCAGACTACGACCTTACGAGTTCAGGGGTTTCATTTATCTTTATTTTTAACGGGAGATTTTAAAAGTTATGTTATTCTACCAAACATAACTTCATCCAAACAACTATCTATTACCGAAGAAAGAAAAATAAAATTACGACAACAGCTGAAAAGGACTTAATAGTTACTTAGACCAACAACAATAACTCTTGCAGTCTTGTATTATTGAAGCAAGCACAATAGCTTTAAGTTAGCACTGATATTTATGGTCTTAATAAACTACCTCTCTGCTTCATCCAAGTGACTTGAGGACTGGGCGAGCCCGTCGTCTGGCAATGTAAAGCCACAGGCTCCCCAGCTAGAATAGCCTCGTCCTTCGGTTCGGTTATCCATTTTGGGGACACTGCAGCGTGAAACGAAGGCAAAAAGTTAGGTGATGAAATAATGCAACCTTTGGGAACATGCGGTGGGGTTCCCCGTACTATTGAAGACACAGAACACCTCATCATTAAGCTTTTACGGGAACGCGAGGTCACCAAACATAAGCGCAATTTTATTCGTAAATTTCTACGATTCGAACAGCACATCTCAATAGTATTCTACACAAATTTGTAGTATAACAATCCAGGTTCACCCCTGTAACTTGATTTTAGTGGATATTTTAAATTCACATGTGTAATAATCAAAAACGTTAACTCAACTGAAATAAGCGGCCGCGCTCTCATACAAAATTAGTACGGGAGCACCTATGTGTGGTGACCTCGAATTGTACTTATGATCTATCTAGTGGTTGAGGTTATCTGTGGTTGAAGATTAGGGTTGCCACTCATTGGGCAGGACAGTACACAGTTATAAACGTACAGTCGCCATCAGATATATCGAAGCGTGCAAGGTGGTCACAAATATCTGAACATCTGCCTGCTCTGAACAGCCACTATTGTCGAGGCGATAAAATGCATGTTCAGGTATTTTTGAGCACCGTGGCCGCTCCGATATATTTGATGGCGACTGTACCAAGGAATAGTTATACAAGGTCTATATTAAATAAAAAATCTTTAGGAAGTTTGGAGAACAAACTATTTATACTTATTATAGTCGTCATCAGATAAGGCCAAGGTGATAAAGCTCATGTTCCGATATTTTATAATAGCCTTGCCGCTCCGATATATTAGCCGGTGACTGTTCATACACAGTTTTGATAATCAGTGAATAACCTTATTTCAATATAATATAAACCTTTGTACGCACTAAAACATTACCTTCAGCTCCAGCTGCTTTAAAAATCATATCGCTAAATGACCTAAATATAATATAAACACGTTTATTTTGCTTAGCCTTATTTACAAGAAATAGGCCATTAATCTTTCTTTTTGTTTTTCACAGCTGAGAAAACTATTAAGTGCTTTTATGTTCAAAACATTTACCATTTATTCCATTAAAACATGTCAAATCAATACATATAAAATCAACTTAAAATTACCACTAAACTTAATTTAAAAATAGTTTAAATTGTTCAAAATGATTGTAATATTCCGTCGGTTGAGATCTTCGAATCTCATCAATATTGAACAACAAAATGTTATTTGTTTTACACAGCCTCTAATTTGACAATAATAATACTTTATTTGTTATTTATGGGCCTTGAAACTTAGAGGGCATGTTTTACTCGAGTAAAATTAGATAAGTCAGGATTCAGGGCATTATTTTAATTTTTGGTAAAATGCGTTGAACAAATATTGCTACCGAACTTAAGACTATTAATTTCTTCCATATCTTCTTTCATTCACACTCACAGGTAAAATTACCATCTCCTCTAGCGGTCTGTAATCCAATGCTGAGCGAAACAAACATAAAATATAACTTTACAACACTGCTTGTGGAATGGTGAACATTATAATATAAAGGAAAGTGCTTTTTGTGGGATGTAACATTATTAAAATGCTTGGTTTATGTACACACTGACTCCTTTATACTGATAAATTTAATAACGTAGTGAAATACTTAGCGTATTTATATAAAAAATTATATATTTGCGTACAGAACAGCTTATGTAAATTAGATTATTAATTTGGATTTGAACTTAAATTAATCAGCAATAAGATTCAGGTTACACAAACCAAACGGTGCACGTTACAACTAGATGACAAATGAACATCGCCAATCGTTTACATACAGAACTCAGTGCTGCTGGTCTCCCGCGAACGTAGAAAATCGAATTTTCGTTATCTCCCTCTCTACCCCATTTGTTAGTACAAGCGAAAGAGATGTATATGACGAAATTTCGATTCTCGAAGTTTGCGGCAAGCTCTCTGGTTAAGCGTGACAGTGCTCATTGTGCTGTGCTCAGATGCTCAGGTGCTCAAGTGCTCAGGTGCTGAAATGCTCATGTGCTTCAAGGGGGTACCTTTGACGACCAGTTCCGCGGTATAATTGACTTTGGCGGCGGAGTTGGACGCTACGCAAGTGTACAGACCGCTGTGCCTTGCGGACACCTCTTTGAATACGAGGTTGCTAAAGAAATCGGCGCCTCGCTCTTCCACCTAAGTATTTGTATCTTGATATAGTAGACATACTTTGTGTGCAAACATATTTGTTATTTAACTTATCCTGTAGCATTTATTACAAATTGAATAAAGACAGTTTCGGTTGATATTGACATACATATTTACAATGATGGATTGCGTTGTAGATCGAAGTGTATTGGTTACCACTTAATTTAATTGACTACCTGGGCAAATATGAAGAAGAAGATTGACACATTACAGTTCCAAGGTTTCTTTGTCCAATATCACGTTATTTATTTACAAGCTTATATAAATGTTATATACAAAGGAAAAAGTCACCTTGGCCTCCGGTCAAACAAATAAAAATATTTATTGAAGATAATTTGATTTGTTCTTCAGTTGTTATTTATTTACGTTACATTTTAGTAAGTAAAATGGCCGTAGCTAGTATTTGAGGTAAATTTATCCAAAGAAATTAGACTTCACTAGAGGTTTCAAGTTTCAGTTGTAATGCTCGTAAAGGTCTAAGACTGTCGATTCTAATAGACGGTTCTTCGCCGATGTCTTAAACAGAATAGTCAACACTGCAATATCATTGCATTCACTGGCCAGAGGGAATAACATCTATTTAGCAGCTAAATATTCAAAAATATTGCCAAACTAACTATTGCCCTCATAAAATACAGAGAATTAATAGTCAGCTTTCGCTTGGCTCTCTTCGACATAAGGGGTCTTAATAGGATCACTTTTTCTTTGCCACTTTAGCTTGGTCATTCCACGTATTAGGTAGGTGTATAACATGAGTACTCAATCACAGCTAAAGACAGAAAAACAGACTAACCTGAAGAGACGAGGGTATGGGCACGTTGTCTTTCAGCCAGGTGAAGTGGACGGGCATGTCGCCTGAGGTCACGCTGCAGCTGACCTGGGCTCGCTTGCCCTCTTGAAGGTTGGCAGAGAACGAGAACGGCTCGATCTCTGGAGGATCTGGAAAATGGACTCTAGGTTAGTCGTGGTAAGTTGAAAATTGATTTACTCAAATATGCGAAAAAATGTTGTCGTTACGTTAGTGACGATGACGATATGCTAGGTAGTAGGAATCATGTTTCGGTTGCCTTTAGTGACACTTGATATGAAATTGATATTCATACTACTTTGGGAGCCTAGCCCTGTAAAGTAGACCGCAGCGCTCCACACCTATAGGTACCTACTACAGTAATCCCTTTTTTCTCCAATGTGCTCGGAAATTTTCAGCTTACTGTAGCAAAATGAGTACGTGAAGTTCTTCATTTTTTACCAAAACGAATTAAAAAAAATAAAAATCATTATTTACCTGTTTTAGCGGCCGTGAAGTAATTTGTCAACGTCATAAATATGTATACACTTTTGCACCTTACTCCATTGTAATAAGGTTCAAAGTGTATACATATTTTAGGCGTTGACTAGTAAAATCCATTACTGTATTGTTTTTTACCTTTTAAACTTTTCATCCGACTAAAAAATATCATTTCAAACAGCCAATACTTAAGCGACGTCTATACACCGTCTGAACGGCAATCCCTTCAAACTGTAGGATAGAGCGAGATAGTTAGATCAAAAACCTTGGTTGTCTCGTTCTTTGTCATAGCACCGCGTCTGATCGTGCGAATGAGGCTTAATACAATCATAGACAAAACAACTATTTTTAAGGTTTAATCTTGTATCTGTTGCATAAAAGGAGCATATTTAATACTGTCTGAAATAGCTTTTGACGAAAATTTCTTTTTAAATATTATTTGAATGAAAATTGGCAGTATACATAGTTCTTAATACTTTAAAAAAAAATTATAGAGGGAAGCTAATTCATGACATTGAGCGCTAATAACGTAACCAAAATCTGTAATTTATTTCATTTACTTTACTTTATTTCCTCGCACATTTAGAGAAAAGCACTATATATGCCTCGGCGGGAATAGAAATTCGTGGACTCGTCTTACTTTTTCGGACTCAGCTGCGCTTCGTCCGAAAAAATCGCTCATCCACGAATTTCCCTTTCCCGTCCTCTGCAATAATGTACTATTTCCCACATTATTTGCTATGCTATGATGTACTATTATTACATAAAGTTAAGTATAGTATAGCAGTGGAGGCGTGTACAAAATATACGTACGCAAACCAATTAGAATTGTATTTATTTTCTTAAAAATTTGCTCCACTTTCTGAAAACTAGGCAAGCTGGTGGTAATCGAGATATATAGACTGCCACCAGTATACAAATGGATCTCACTCGCTGTTATTTAGCGTAAGTGCGATCCATAACCTATGGACCTACTATAATATTACTGGGTACTTAGTTACATCATAGCGATACCAAAACCAGTATGCAGCCCCGGCCCGAGCCCTCGATCAGGGTAGAGCGAAATCGGATTTTGGCGCCCCTCGTCGAAGCTTTTTACCCAAAAGCGTTAGAGAAATAGGGTTAGGTCATAAATGAACGATTAAGAGACTACCCCAACTTAATTATTTTTTGATGTATGTTATAACCAATTTTCAACAAGTTTTTTTTTTAAATATGATTTGGCATATAATCTAGTTAGAATAAGCTATTCCAAACCCTCTTAGAACCGTACAGCATTTTTATAAGAATTTTTATGCCAAAATATGCCAATTGGCCCAGAAGATGAACAAAGTGCCCTGAACGGTTTGATTCAAAAGATGAACCAGTGCAAAAGCAAAATCAAGTACCCAAAAATTAATAATTTGACACCAATAAATGAACAGTGGCCTCCTAAGGCCTATACAAGCAAAATTAGGAAATTTGATTGATTTAGCTTTGTGCAATAATTGAAATGGTATCCTGCCTTGCTGCCGAAAATTGTATTGCCGAATTTCACTTGTCAACCAACTTTTCGCAGATGTTTCATTGGCCGAATAACTTTTACCAAATAACCATTTCATTTCCCAACCCCATAGTTGGGAAATGGAAATTACTTACTAGGTTGGGTTAGGCTAGGTTGGATTATGTAAAGTTGGGAAATGAAATTCGGCCAAATGAAACTTCTCCGCAAAGTTGGTTGGCAAGTGAAATTCGGCAATACTATTTTCGTCAAAAATGCAGAGCACCAATTGAAGTAAACAAAGGTAAATTAAGTGTTTCAATTTATAATGGTTTCATCTTTTTCGAATTTAATAAACACTATAATTAAGGACCATGGGCCTTCAAAAATAGTATTAGCAGTGGCGGTGGGTCAAAATTTTTCTTAGGCAGCCGGAGTTTATTTTGGTTTAAAAATTCTTCATGAGCTGTAGGAAAACTGGTCAGGTGCATGAAATTTAGGCAAGCAGCCGGGAACTGATAGG
Organism: Pammene fasciana; assembly: GCA_911728535.1. Taxonomy (NCBI): domain Eukaryota; kingdom Metazoa; phylum Arthropoda; class Insecta; order Lepidoptera; family Tortricidae; genus Pammene; species Pammene fasciana. The sequence continues at coordinate 17,526,937 of OU452276.1, read as the reverse complement.
TAGAAGATTTCTCTAAAAATTTTCAGTTTTGAATTTGCTACCTAAAACATGAACAGATAAATTTAGTTAGTTCAAGTTTTGAGCATGATATTCATGAAATAAAGTAATAAAATTCATGCAAACTGCATGTTTTGGAATGCAGCCTAAAAGATAAACTAGTAAATTCTCGTAGTTCAAGTTTTAGGTATAGTTATAGTTCTGTTAGGTGAACAGTCCTGTTTCCATATTAAAGTATTCCCCATGATAATAGAGTGACATAAAAAAAAGTTTTGTTCATGTTTTAGTCATAAAATCAAGTAACAAAAACCAATTTAAAACATAAATGGTGTATGTTTTTATGAGAGTAAGAATTTGAAAAAACTAACCCAGGCCCAAAAGTTGAACGCCAATAATCTATTGCAATAATCACAAAATATTGGAACCATGACTTAAACAATGAATATTTCATAACATAAGTTAAAATATGCTATTCAAAGTCATGTAAGTTTCATCATTAAAGTTTATAAATTTATACGCAATTATATCTTAAAATTTTGAACCATTCTTAATAAGATTTCCATACAAAGGGCGATTTTGGCGAGAGGTATAGATTTGGCGAGCTCTCACGACCTCATACTTGGATTTATTATTTTAGAAGAAAGTCAGTATCGGGAAAGTAATGCAGTTTTAATAAAATAAAAAAAATACAATATTAAGGTAGAATGTTCATCTTCTAGGGGTCGTTAAGCTTTATATTTGTTTTGCCTTCTTTACGTTTTCGGCGCCTTTATAAGCTGTAAGTTTTCCGCCTTTCGAGATCAAAAACAGCGATTTAAAAAAAAGATAATAAATGTAACCCGTTTTTCGGCGCCTTTATCAGGTTTCATTTCGCGCCTTTCAAGATTAAAAGCAGTGATTTAAAAAAATTGTCCTAAAATTCCCAATTGCTTGAAAAAATTACAAAGAACGTTACGTTTTCAGCGCCTATATCAGCCTCTATTTCGCGCCTTTCAAGATCAAAAGCAACGATTTAAAAAATAAATAATAGAATGCAATCCTGATAAACCAAATCGCTTAGAAAAATATAAAGAACGTATCTTTTTGGCGCCTTTATTTCGCGCCCTTCAAGGTTAAAAGTAGCGAGTCACGTCTGATAAAACAAGTTGAAATAATAAAAATACCAAAAATGACCTTTTGGTATAAAAGGTAAAGGTACCACCCGCCGTCGCACCACTCCACTCCAAACGTACATATTTTGCGCCCGCGCCACACTCGCTTTAAAACTTTTTTTTTCTTTTGCCATTTTGGCGCCCCCCTGCCATCCGGCGCCTAGAGCGCCCGCTCCACTCGCTCTACCCTAGGACCGGCCCTGCCAGTATGCCATGGGAGAGGCTTATGTCTATCAGTGGACTAACATGATAATAACGCAGATCCTAACAAAACAACAACAGATATTTGGAGTCTGAATCCTGCTCCTAGCGTGTGAGAAGCAAGGGAGAAGCTTAACGTCTACTTTAGGTGAGAGAATCCTTTGTGCTTTAATACTATTACTTATGCTGTGATATTACTCAGATTTTCAGGCAGACTATTCATGTCCAACAATTAAGCAAGGTCTAATTAGCGATGAATTAACATGACAAAGAGCTTGCTTTTCAATTCATAATGAAGTGAGTTTAAAGGAAAAGCACTCTATTGTATTGCATTAAGCGCATTATGTCGGCAGGGCCAGCTACATTTGAGTACTATAATGAGCATTATTTAACTTGCGGTCTTCAGCTTTGTGTAAACTTAAGGTATCAAAACTAGTTTGACTAGTCAACACTCGAAAGTCAATGGGATAAGTGGGAAAATATATGATAATGACCTACGCACGCACGGACACGATTTTTCCGCTTAAGCAAAATTTCCGGTTTTTACTCGGAGAACGAGGTCTATATCTAGGTATTACGGCGTCCCTGAGCTATTCACTGATAACAACGAGCTGCAACTCTCTGCGGACCAGTCACAGTGCACATGTAAGCGCCGGCCTGTGAGGGTTCCACCCATGATACCCGCAGCGCTCCCTTCATGTTACTGTCCCTACTCTACAGAACTCCCTACACCCTCCCTCTAGACTGAACTACTCACTGCTAACGACGAGCTGCAACTCTCTGCGCGCGATCTCTCCGTGCGGGCCAGTGACAGTGCACATGTAAGCGACGGTCTGTGACGGCTCCACTCGCGACACCCGTAGCGCTCCCTCCATGTTTCTGTCCCACTCTACAGTACTCCTTACACACTCCCTCTACACTGAACTACTCACTGCTAACAACGAGCTGTAACTCTCTGCGCGCGATCTCTCCGTGCGGGCCAGTGACAGTGCACATGTAAGCGACGGTCTGTGACGGCTCCACTCGCGACACCCGTAGCGCTCCCTCCATGTTTCTGTCCCACTCTACAGTACTCCTTACACACTCCCTCTACACTGAACTACTCACTGCTAACAACGAGCTGTAACTCTCTGCGCGCGATCTCTCCGTGCGGGCCAGTGACAGTGCACATGTAAGCGCCGGCCTGTGATGGTTCCACCCGTGACACCCGTAGCGCTCCCTCCATGTTACTGTCCCACTCTACGGGACTCCCATCTCGCTCCCATTTGACTGAACTGTAACAAAAACGTAGTCAAATAGCTACATCTTCGTTAAAAGTAATTAAAACATTGAATGACGGGTCTACGAATATCCTGGGACGGGTATCCTGAAATGAATATTTATGAAATGTTGTTTATAAGTAAGTAAGTAACACTTTATTGAACATAACACAGTAGATAAATACAGTAAACAAAAGATGTAAAGTACAAAGGCGAACTCATCCCTTTAAGGAATCTCTTCCAGTTAACCAAGAAAAGAATACGTCATTGGATATCGTTTCGCTACAAGATTCATAGATATTTATGCTATGTGCTACGGCACGGCAATGCGTAGCTATCAAAAAGTCAAAGAAAAATTAAACCTTAGTCTTATTGTTCGTGCAATATTCACCTTATTGGATAACCAGAGTAAGGACAGTACATTACTAGTTCCCTGCCAGCTACTGCGCGAATTGGGCCCACTGACCGAACATATGGTGGTCCTGTAAGAAAAAAAAACGTAAGTAATTATATTCCTCAAACGCTATTCTAGTTACCAACAGTATCTACGAAATTCTCTATTAAAAGCCGAAGGATTAAATGCGATATAGTCCTCCGCGGCCATCAAAACCTTTGTACGTTCGATTTTCAGATTTTATTAAACCACCGTTTACCCGACAAACGACCGTGGGCTTACCTTAAGTGCCCACCGTAGCCTCTAGGTGCTTGCAACTAAACAATAATATGTATGGATCGTATCTGGATAAAACATACCGTAAATATTTAGCCTAGAGGTGTGCGAGACTTCGCCGAGAGAGTTGGCAGCCCTGCAGGTGTAGAGGCCACCATCGTCAGACCTCACCGCGGAGATGTTGAGGTAGCTCACCACGTCATTTGTTTTGGTCGCAAATTGTTCTACGCTGTAACTGGACGCAAAAAATGTAGGAATACTTACTCCCGAAACAAAACGTGCCAAGCACCTAGGTACAATTTAAAATATACTGAGGAGTTTTAATTTAATATAGTATAAGTTTCCTTACATAAAAAATGGGTTCTCTGCCTTTTCGACGAAAATTGTATTGCCGAATTTTACTTGCCGGCCAACTTTTCGCAGAAATTTCATTTGGCCGAATTTCATTTCCCAACTTTACATAATCCAACCTAACCTAACCTAGTAGGTAACTTGCATTTCCCAACCATGGGGTTGGGAAATGAAATGGTTGCGAAATAATTATTTGGTAAAAGTTGTTCGGCTAAATGAAACTTCTGCGAAAAGTTGCTTGGTAAGTCGGCAATGCAATTTTCGACGAAAAGGCAGGATACCAAAAAAAATGTTGCTATGAAAAGTGTAGGTACTGTACCTATCCATAACAAATCCTCCTTATTACAGATCCTTTTAAAACCTTATTATGCGAAAGTATAGAGTAACTTACATATTAGTAGAGCAGCACAGCCTAATAACTTTTTGAAGCTCAAGTCAATTGCGCCTAGCTACTAGTGTACTACTAGTACGCTATTTGTTACTAGGTGGAGTAGCAGTGCAGGTGACATTTCCTCTTAAATTTTCGGTATCTTTAGGCGGCTTTCAGACAGAGGGCGCAATTGACTTGAGCTTCAAAAAGTTCTTAGGCTATGGCCGTCTATATCTCTATAGTCTCTGGCGAAAGTAAGGTACTGATTAGACGAGTACTCACCGATGCCCCTTGGCCATTGTATTAAGGGTCTGGCCATCTAACATCCAAGTGAAGTGCGGGGGAGGCGACCCTGCAGCCGAGCACTTAAGGGTCACAACCTGCCCTGGCCGCAGGACCTGTTCTATGAAGGTGTACTGGAGTTCAGGTGCGGTATCTGTTCGGTAAAAATTTCACGTTGGCAACATTTTTTAATCAAAGAATACATTAGTTGTAACTTGAAAGCATTCCACTACCATGACATGACTCATTAGATATTTATTACAGTTGTGGTCGTTGTACTTTTGGAAAGTAAAAAGAGAAGATATTGGAAGCTACACCACCAGAAGATGCAGTTTTTGATAGGTTTGAAAATAATTTATTTCAGAAAGAAACTGCTTGCTTGCTACATTGTGAGAGCAAGTCAAAACGAACTAACCTCCTAACCGCAGCTCAGCGCTAGCTTGCGCCGAGTCCCTCTCATTCCTGGCCATGCACTGGTACACGCCCTTATCCGCCCGGTGAACCGCTGAGATGACCAGCTGCTCCCCGTGCCCCAGGATCCTGACGCGGCCGCCCGACACACCGGCCCCTAGGGGAACGCCGTTGTGCAACCATTCTAATCTTGGTGATGGCCAACCGCTCCATGAGCAGTTGATGGTGGCTGTGCCACCGCTATTCACCACCTGGAAAATGAGATCTGGTTTTTATCCAAATATATAAAATAATTGCGCTGTAATAATATAGAGATTGACAGACAACGTGCAGCCTCAACCATTGGGTTGAAACATAATAAGTGATTTAAATGGTGTCAAAATCCACCACAAAAGGATTTTTCGAAAGAACAGTCGCATAAAATCTAGGAAACAATGTCGCGTGAAAAATATAATGGTTGGGATGACTCAACACATTGCTACATATCATGTGGGTACGTGTGACGACCTTGAATGAGTTTATTTCTCACAATAATAGCAATTGTTTAGTTTTACGATATAGTTTTGTGTTTGACTAAATTCTCGGTAAAAGTGACAAACACGAAAAGCCCTATTACATTTGTCACAGTTAGCTTCTTAAATGAGTTAGTCACTAAATTTAGACAAGTGTAACCGCGTTTAGCAATAATCTTCCTAAAAATTACCTAGTTAGGAAGCTAGGATAGTCACTGACGAACTTAAAGAGTTAGCATCTTAATTAGGACGGAATAAAGGAAAGTACGTAACAGCACTTAGTCGCCAATCGACCTACATGATGAAATATTCTGTTTATTGTACATTAGGATCCTAGTTACGACAAGTATGACTGGAAGATATATATCCTCCTAATTAGGATGCTAGTTAGGACACTGAATAAAGTAAAGTGTAACAGGGCTTTTAGTTATATATCGACTTTAACTATGTACCTTCTATACTGCGAAGGGCAATAACATTATTTAAATACCTCCAAAAGTTGTTAATCTGTTGATGACTTTGAAAGCTAAATTAGTGTCCACACGTTGAGCCTCTATTAAACTCCGCCAAGTTCTCCAGTAACGCTACATTAGAGTCAGAGTGTCCATTAATGGACTAAAACTTTGTCTATGTCGCTAAGCCCCTGTAGCGTGTATAAACTTTCACCGAGTTGGATGTACCGTCTACATTGTACAATGATAATGATATGATCAAAACTCTACCGAAAGCAACGCTCAGATTGTTGAAATAGCTAAGACCTCAAAAGCTCATGTCGTAAAATGGTCGGCTTTAGTGCAAACTTCTAGCATAGGTAAATATCTTTATTTATTATGACTACAACAACGACGTTCTACTGTTGAGAGCTACTCGTGTCTACGCTGCGCTGGTGCACTCTTTGGCGACTGATAAATCCAAAGTTTGCAGCAAATGTGTAATTTCTCACACTTATATAGACAATAGTAAAACAATAAAGAAAATCCCTGTCATGTCAATGTCAGTAAATCACCGGATACCCAAATAAAATCGACGCCATTCTATCCAAAACTATTCATCAATGTGCGGCCTGTTTAAAAATTAACGTGACCTACAGCCTGTTCCTCAATCTCATTTGCAATTCCTTATTCCTAAAGGGTCAGGCAGGAGCGTCCCGAACAAATGTTTGCGTCGTCCGGCCCAATTGAAACAATCAGAAAGGGACCGTCATTCTTACTGCTGTTTCAGCTGAAGATTTGTTAGTACATGTGAAGAATTTTAAGTGTCTGACAGGCGACTGGGCTATTTTGAGTACCTATGTGTTGGACTAAGAGCTGGCCACGTCGTATGTGACACGATAATGAGAGCAACGAAATGTATATAGGTAGACTGCTATGCTATTGTTATTACTTAATCTGGCAGTCTGGCAGCTTTAAACCGGGGGGTGCAGGAGTGGCAGACCAGAAAAGTTGGTAAAAAATCAAGCCAGGAACGCTAAACTTAGAGAGTTAAATTTAGTACGTTATCGTGCCATTTGATGTATATATTTGGATTATAACGTTGACAAACATGTGAGTTGGGGGGGAAAGAGGCAGGTTGAAGTTAAATGCATTTATACTGGTCGCCTGCGGTTTATTTCATTCCGATATGTGAAAAATGTTTGAAATTAATCAGGCGCTCGAATAAGACTCGTTAACTGACAGCTTTCCATACCGAAACGATATTACTGATAGTTGTTTCTTAATAGAATATCGACTCTAATGGCTATGATTCTCGGTTTAAGTTGTTATGTAAAATTATGTGACATATAAGGGTTTGTCCTGATAAAGTACTTAGTTTACGAAGCCACATCATAATACAGCTATTCCACGCTAGATTGCGCTGATATCTAAAAGAAATTATAGATAAGAAGTAATACTTCCAATCGCTGACATATCTCAAGCGAGTCAAAGATAATAAACCAATATATAAGTGTGCCGCATCCTTATGACACTCACGGTCTAGTTATACTGGCAATTCAGGAATTCGGCTAGCCAACCTGCACACAATTAGGGAATTTGGAATATAGTGCCGCCTATTTGTCGATAAAAATATTAAGAATGCCGTTACTGTCCGAAACCAAAACATCATATAAGACTGTAAATTTTGTGTTTCAATAGGACTATTTGGCGTTAATCTGATCTATCCGTACTTATCGATATTTTATTTATTAAACTAATTTAGGTTGTTAATAATTGTTAAACCGAACCCCTAAGGGATTATTTTGGTGAAAAAAATATTACCTAGGTATATCATACGTTATAGAGCATGAAGAGGTAAAAGACAGACATATTATTTTTATTGGTCATAATAGTCATATCAAACCTTCATCAATGCGTAAAAAGTTAAAATACTTACAATTTATTTCTTACGCTGTGTCATACGTGTGACTCGGAGCGACGCTAAAGATACGAACAGCTGACCAGCGATTGAAGTGTCCTACGAAGCTACACATCACGCGAACGCGAAGCGGCACGGCGCGAAATGAAGAGAACGCGATTTTGTTTGTTGAACGTTTAGAAAATATTAAACAAACCCTCAACAAACAAAATCGCGTTCCCCTCATTTCGCGCCGCGCTGTTTAATGTAATTATTTTAATTTGCATATTACTGGTGAATACGTCAGCAAAAAATAATAGAAAGCGCTGGTAGCCTGGCCATAAGACGTCCGACTACCAAACTGGAGGTCTCAGGTTTCAAACCCCTAACCGTACCGCTGAGTTTTTCGGAAATTTTGTAGGTACGAAATATCATTGCTATTTTCCAGGCGCTATCCAATAAAGGAAATTATCGTGAGGAAACCGGACTTAATCCCAGTTTCCTCTCGGGGTTGGAAGGGCAGACGGCATTCGCTTTCGTAAAAACGCCAATTCTTGGGAATAGGTTGCCAATTAGACCCCAAGCACAATTGAGTTATGGCAAAAGCCGGAACAAACGCTAGGAGGAGGATGATGATGGCGTTTCCAAATTTTTTTTCAAGTATAAAATTTTAAACCAATAAAAAATAATATGTATGTTACGGGCTGCATAAGTGTTCACTCTTGTTACATAAACATAAATCAGATATGACACAATAATGTCAGATATGACACAATTATGTCAGATATGACACAATAATGAGAGCAATTAGCTATAATGCTTATTTATAAATCTGGACATCTGGCAGCTGTAAAACGGTGGAGGTCAAAGAATGCAAATCACTTCAAGAAAACAAATCCTAGAGTTCTGTTTTTGATATTATGAGAAATTATATAACTTATTTGATTTTATCATTCCCAAAAAAATCTGTTGTGGGAAAGTAGTACCAAACGACGTAAAATCTAATTCATAGTGTGTTTATTTCCGCAATAATTTGCATTATATGTAATGTTATTTGTTCTAATGTGAAAATATAGGCCCTGTCCTATATGTACATATAACTGAGACAACTTTGGCAGTTTTTACCTAGGCTGAGGATGGACAGACGGTCAGACGGGCATAGCGAAACTGTAAGGGTTCCTATAGTAACCGCAGAATTAAGTGGCGACTGAGGTCATAAAAATATATCTTATTTAATCTTTTCTTAGTGGTATTAACAAATATCTATATAATACGAACACACACATAGCATGTTACTCTGATTGTTACTGCGCTTTTTGATTTGACATACTATATATTCTCTAACAAAAAAAATTGCACTAACGTAAAAACTGTTCGCGTACCGTAGTATAAAAATCAAGCTTCTAAATCAATTCAATCCAAAGATATGGCAATTTTAATAACGATTACCTTATTTTCTAAACATTCCAAGGAACCCATAGGGCACTTCCCATAGATTAGAATCATGAAATTTTGCAAGAAGGAAGGTAGATCATAAGTATAATGTCCGAAGACGGGTTAATTTGTGGCTCGAATCGGATCATAACGCTTACGAACTTACAAACCCATAGACCTGCGAACAAAATCACGAAAATTGGCAACAAGTAAGTCTTACAGCATAAGTAAAGGAAAAGATCTATCTTATTGAATTGTGTCCTTATAGCCTTAATGAGTATTATAGTAAAACCCAAAATAGTCAAATGTAATTGCATGCTAGTCTAATAGTTATTGTATTGTAAATATGTATATGTATTACGACTGTAATAATGCTACACCGATCTGGTAAAATTGTATTGAGACTAATCAACATATATTCCACAATTGTAACACCTCTAATGTAAACATACAATTTATGGCAATAAATGAAATGAAAGATTCTTGTTCCATAATAAATAAAAAGCTTTAAAAATTGGGTCCTTAATCCAATTTTTCTTTTCTTGTTAAAATGGTGTGATGTACGGAACGGCGCGAGTTTGACGGATACTTAGTAAGTAGTTGTTTTTTTTCGGTGCACTGTGCAGCAATGTTAGGTTATTGTTAAATTCGTGTGATGTACGGAATCCTCAGAGCACAAGTCCTACTCGCACTCGGAAGGTTTTAATAAGTTATATTAGATAATAAGTAAATTAACCCATCAAATAACAGCCATTTGTACTATTTAAGCGAAACGTTAATGAACAACTTTGAACTAAGTATGTTTAAAGGGCAGTCGTGATTTTAGAATAAACTTATTTTATTTATTTTAATCTCAAGAGCGGTAAGTACATATTGTTATCCAACCTTATCCTATCTTAGCCTATTAAACTTGAACTTTTATCGATACAAATATCGACTTTGCGCAGCATTTGAGTAGCGAGTATTTCAAGTGACAGAATGATAGAAAATTCTAGATAAATACTACCAATGCGCAACATAGATTACCTCACTAAGATTCCGCACTAAGAGCGTTTATGTAGGTTCGTAGTCGGTATTTACATATATGCTGTTTTATTTAATATATATTGAGCCGCCTGCCGCATCAGTTGGTTATAGGTAATGTACAATATTTGAAACTACAAAATACACGACACACAAATTCTCCTTAAAGTAGCCAAAACTTCCTAGTTTTGGCTAAAGATATATCCCGACCAAAAAGTGTACAAATTAAAAACTGGCAACATCGTAGTGTCGTGCCGTTTTCTTAGTATGTTTTGAAAGGGACGACACTAAGATGTTGCCACTTTTTAATTTCTACACATTTTGGTCGGAATATACACTTATCTGCCCCAATATTTTTAGATGAGCGTTTACAATATTAAATTTAGACATTTCAAAAACGTTTTCCTAGCACAGTACCGACCGATAGTATATCACCTACATTTTTTACGGCACATACATACATTTAATACTGTATACAGTTAACTTAATATATTCATTAGATCTTTTTTAGTAATATGCTCATTCAAAAAAACAAACGTGATATATTATTGGCCGGTACTGTACCTGCAGTAAGTAACTGGATTCAATTTTCAACTCTATGAAAAATAGTTTAATTTTAATTGGTACTTAAATTATTAACGCTAATATATGCACTGATTATTTTGACAAAAACGGGACTTAATTGCATTTTTCTGACGTTTCGGTCAGTAAACGTGTCATAGCGCTTGTGGTCGCAATCAGGGTGGATGGTGGTGAGTCTGCCTGCGACCATGAGAGCGCTCGAAAATAAAAGTAAGTATACGCGATTAAGTCCCGTTTTTGTCAAAACAATGAGTGAATGTTGTGTGAGTTTAAATCAGTACAGTACATATGTAGTGATCACGTGTTTCGTTTGTATGCTCAATCTAATGTGTACATAAGTGTTCCGTTTAGTCCCGACAACAGTTGTGCGCCCCTTGGCGAGCCGATTTCTTGAACCCCCAGTGTAACATGACCGCGAAACTCGTAGCAATAAAGCATACTTATATTGGTTTATTATCTATGACTCACCCGTGCTGGGTCAGCAGTTGGAATTGTAACGTCATACCCGGTCTAATGTTTCGTAGATATCAGCGCAACCTGGCGTGGAATAGCTGTATTATGATGTGGCTTCGTAAACTAAGTTCTTTATCAGGACAAACCCTTATATGTCACATAATTTTTCATAACAACTTAAACCGAGAATCATAGCCATTAGAGTCGATATTCTATTAAGAAACAACTATCAGTAATATCGTTTTGGTATGGAAAGCTGTCAGTTAACGAGTCTTATTCGAGCGCCTGAATAATTTCAAACATTTTTCACATATCGGAATGAAATAAACCGCAGGCGACCAGTATAAATGCATTTAACTTCAACCTGCCTCTTTCCCCCCCAACTCGCATGTTTGTCAACGTTATAATCCAAATATATACATCAAATGGCACGATAACGTACTAAATTTAACTCTCTAAGTTTAGCGTTCCTGGCTTGATTTTTTACCAACTTTTCTGGTCTGCCACTCCTGCACCCCCCGGTTTAAAGCTGCCAGACTGCCAGATTAAGTAATAACAATAGCATAGCAGTCTACCTATATACATTTCGTTGCTCTCATTATCGTGTCACATACGACGTGGCCAGCTCTCCGTCTATGTGTTTAGGTACCGATGTATGTGAAGAGTAGCTAATGAAGTAATTATACTGAATGATTTAAAAACATACATTTGTAGTAGGTAAAAGTCTTCTTTTACAATTGTTCTAATTAATCAATTTAACTTTTAACATTGCATCTTTTAAATATGTCTCAATTATTCATTCATTCATCATTCTTGACTGGCAGCGAATGCCATTTGGCATTTAAATAGATTGCTTTTACAAATTGTTATATTTTATGCAATAAAGCTTAAAAATAAATGAATATAATGTAAGTATGCAATGAGTTAGGTACATTCAAATTTTAGTCACTCTTTAAAAATAGATAATGTTCTTTTCAGATTACTACATTTTTTGCTGAAATCGGTTGAAATAGGTTCTGAGTTTAAAATAAATACTTAACTACTGTTACCAGCTACCACTGCTACCAGCTAAAAATACTTATAGAACACAAACAACCAAATGCATTTAATGCAACACAACTGTTTGTTGTATGCACCAATCCCGTGCAAGCGTTCTATAACGTCACAAACCGCAGCTTTTACCGCCAAATGGAAAAATGCGTCATCAATTTATTAAAAAAAAAATATCAAGTTTGGTCGTGCTCTATTATTTTCGGGGTTAAAGCACAACATTCCTGGCTTGCTTTAATAGTACATTATTGCAGAGGACGGGAAAGGGAAATTCGTGGATGAGCGATTTTTTCGGACGAAGCGCAGCTGAGTCCGAAAAAATAAGACGAGTCCACGAATTTCTATTCCCGCCGAGGCATATATAGTGCTTTTCTCTAAATGTGCGAGGAAATAAAGTAAAGTAAATGAAATAAATTACAGATTTTGGTTACGTTATTAGCGTTCAATGTCATGAATTAGCTTCCCTCTATAATTATTTTTTAAAGTATTAAGAACTATGTGTACTGCCAATTTTCATTCAAATAATATTTAAAAAGAAATTTTCGTCAAAAGCTATTTCAGACAGTATTAAATATGCTCCTTTTATGCAACAGATACAAGATTAAACCTTAAAAATAGTTGTTTTGTCTATGATTGTATTAAGCCTCATTCGCACGATCAGACGCGGTGCTATGACAAAGAACGAGACAACCAAGGTTTTTGATCGAACTATCTCGCTCTATCCTACAGTTTGAAGGGATTGCCGTTCAGACGGTGTATAGACGTCGCTTAAGTATTGGCTGTTTGAAATGATATTTGTTAGTCGGATGAAAAGTTTAAAAGGTAAAAAACAATACAGTAATGGATTTTACTAGTCAACGCCTAAAATATGTATACACTTTGAACCTTATTACCATGGAGTAAGGTGCAAAAGTGTATACATATTTATGGCGTTGACAAATTACTTCACGGCCGCTAAAACAGGTAAATAATGGTTTTTATTTTTTTTAATTCGTTTTGGTAAAAAATGAAGAACTTCACGTACTCATTTTGCTACAGTAAGCTGCAAATTTCCGAGCACATTGGAGAAATAGTACATTGTTGTAGAGGCTGGAAAGTAAGCTATAGGTGGATCGAGTTAGTTCGAGGGCCGACCCGCCAGGGGAGGCCCTCGAAGATACGAGTCCACCTATAGCGCTTTCGGCCGAGACATTACATAGTGCTTTTCACGACTACTGTGAGGAAATAAAATAAAAAAATTATTTTGATTAATTTTAATTGGCATATACAAACACTTTAATAGATACTATTTATAGGTATATTGACGGTTCATATGCTTTTCACAAGCACGATAAAGTAAACGAGCATGTAACTTTCTGCAAACAAATGCTTCTTTTCGCCATCCTTCCATAATATGAATTGTTCGTCGGATATTATTATTGTATACAAAATATCACTGTTCATGGGCCTTCTTATTTAGGACGCGATTTCACTGGTAACAAATTTCTACGCCTGTGCAGTTTCTTGAATTTCGGTGGGCGCCAGCGTATTAATAACATTTTCTACACTTATTGAACTCATTTTTACTGCATAAATACAACTTTCTTGTTTTTCAGTCAAACATTATCCAATTCTATATGTATTTTTCTCGCTCCACCTTTATTACTTTTTTTTCACTTTTAAGAAGCGTTTTACGATGTTTGCTTCAATCCGACTCAAACGGCTATTAGACATTGCAACCTGCAGGGCCCAATCTGTCAGGTTGGTAGGTATAATTAAAGGTAGGGCCCGTAGGGAGCTGAAGGAGGGAGAGGGAGAGGCAGGGTACACAACAGATTGGGCCCTGCAAGTTGCCATGTCTAATAGCCGGTTCACTCCTTACCCACTTTTTGATAGAAAACCACAAACGGTAAAAAGGTAAAAACGCCTTAAGGGTGATCTGAATGATTTTGACGTTTCTTTTTTTTAAACAAGTAAATTGGTTGGATAAACAACCTTATTTTATTTTAGAATGAAAAAGTGGTGCCAAAAAAAGACCTTTTTAATGTTTTAAATGATTCTCATTGGCGGGTCCAATGCAATGACATCTGGATTTTACTTTTCTACATGACATGACATTTCATTGCTGCAAAATAGCAATTCTTGTAGTGGTTGTTCAGATGCTACAGCAATTGCTTACTTTCCAGCTTGGATTTTGATCTTCTTTTGCCACATTTCCGAGCAGGTGGCGTGAAAAATAGTATTTTATACAATAGTGACATAATCAAGAGCTTTACAGTCGAGTACCGCGTTTAGGCCACGAAGATAAGGTACGAGATTGAAAAGCTTAATTATGTCACTATTGTATACAATACTTTTTCTACGAGTATTAAGTCAGAATTGATTTTTCTCCAATGTGCTCGGAAAGGTTCACCTTACTGTAGCAAAATGAGTACGTGAAGTTCTTCATTTTTTACCAAAACGAATTTAAAAAAATAAGAATCCTTATTGTCCTGTTTTAGCGGACGCGAAGTAATTTGTCAACGCCATCAATATGTGTACACTTTTGCACCTTACTCCATTGTAATAAGGTTCAAAAGTACATATTTTAGGCGTTGACTAGTAAAATCCATTGCTGTATTGTTTTTTACCTTTTAAACTTTTCATCCGACTAACAAATATCATTTCAAACAGCCAATTACTTAAGCGACATCTACACCGTCTGAACGGCAATCCCTTCAGATTATAGGATAGAGCGAGATAGTGAGATCAAAAACCTTGGTTGTCTCGTTCTTTGCCATAGCACCGCGTCTGATCGTGCGAATGAGGCTTAATACAATCATAGACAACTCAACTTTTTTTAAGGTTTAAAACGGCTATTAGACATTGCAATCTGCAGGGCCCAATCTGTCAGGTTGGAAGGTGTAATTAAAGGTAGGGCCCGTAGGGAGCTGAAGGAGGGGTGGGAGAGGCCGGGTACACAACAGATTGGGCCCTTCAGGTTGCAATGTCTAATAGCCGTTTAATCTTTTACAGTTGTATGAAAGGAGCATATTTAATACTGTCTTAAACAGCAACTGATAATAAATATGGACGGCGAGCTTCAAACAAACCGTCAGCCTGAAACTGGGAAACAGCTCGATATACGCATGCACACTACACTACCAATCAAAACGCGTCAAAATATTAGTCTGTTTTCAATTACGACAATTACTTAAAATACGATTGGTCTATGTCAAAAGGATTTACTGTTATTCGTCGTAGCACTGACACTTGAAATTGACAAGACAAAAGTGACATTGGAAACGCATTATTAGTGGACGGTTTCATAAAATAAAGAACAATCTTCGAATGTATCTTTTTTTTGTTGATAGGTTTGAATTTTATTTTAACGAAATATGCAGATAATAACTTTATCGTGTTTTACTGAAGCATTAAGTGATGTTATTACAGAGTGCGTTTCTATCATACCTTAATAACTGAAAAGCGTGCACACGCAGTGAGTATTATTATTGAACGAGCCGAGCGTCAGGGAAGTGAGTTCTAACAAACAGCTTCTGGCTACTGGGACGTCGCGGCATTTCGATAACTTTTATTTTGAGAGTTCGTTCGACGATTGAAAGATTGAACTTGAGTACCTAACGTTTTCTTGATATTTATGAAATTTGTTGGAGTTATAGCAGAGATACATATATGTAATTTGAGAGTTCGTATATAAGCAGGATCGATCAAAGGGTTACGGAGCTAGAAGGCGCGAAAAGATCACATGGGTCTTGTTATATTGGTCAGCTTGTTTGCAAGTAAATCGCGAGTTCTCAGTTCGAGGCGGACTAAAAGTATTTATTATTAATCGTATGGCATGCATAGTTGAAATACAACCAGAGTACAGTTTTGAGATTGTTAAGCCAGGTAACCATGTGATGAGGAGTAATGGAGATAAGATAAAATCTTCAGCTGCTGAAGCGCCGTCATTAGTAGTACCTTAGTAGTACATTCGTATTTCCTTTGTTAGTCACGTAAAGATCGTCCTCGGCGAAATGTATTGAACAAATTATTGAAGATTTGCTAGGCTGCCATGTTGGCTCGTGCCGCTCTAACCGAACTGCGGCAGTCCACATTTCCCTGACAATGGGATTGGATGGAAATCTGGAAAAACGCTTTACCCGTTTTGACATCTAAACATTAAATATGTAATATTTTATTTGGTTGCCTTGACAGTTATTAATGAAATAAACTCAAATAGATTTGACACCTTTGTATGTCTTTTGAAATATGTGATGTAAACATGTATATTTAATTTAAATCAAAACATTTATCTGAATAAAAAGTAATAAGTAAATAATCATGAGACATTTCAATGGTTTATATATATATTATATTTATTTTTATTTTTATTTTGTATGTATTGCTTATATATGTAAGTATTGTAAGTTAAGTTTCAAATGTATGATGTCGATTAACTAATATTAGCACCGCCCACAACTTCTCTGCTTTGCCTTAAGGTTGACTGGTAGAGAATGCCTCTTGGCATTAAGTTCGCCTTTTGTACTATAAGATATTCTTTTGTGCAATAAAGATTAAATAAATAAATGGTTGTTCAAAAGTTGGCATAGCACCATCCCCATATAAAATTATCCGAGTAAAATAATTTTATAATAATGTGGTTTCGGCTTTACTTACGCATGATAAGTGACGTCGTCTTTTTTATTATGTTTACCAGATCTACTCTGGCACCATTTTACGGCGCAAGAAGGCATATTTATTTATTTATTTGATTTTATTCACAAACGTCACTGCCACCGTATATTACCACAGAACCGCCATTTGTAAACTAAACGGTCTCGCGGCAGAGTTTGTAAGCACCGCCCCCCGCGGCAGACTTTTTGTGGGGTCATTTTGCAGCTCGAGTTCATAGTCTAGGTATATTACCAGTCGCTGGTCTTAAATAGCTTATGACGAAAATTTCTTTTTAAATATTATTTGAATGAAAATTGGCAGTATACATAGTGCTTTATACTTAAAAAAAATGTTATAGAGGGAAGCTAATTCATGACATTGAACGCTAATAACGTAACCAAAACCTGTAATTTATTTTATTTACTTTACTTCCTCGCACATTTGGAGAAAAGCACTATATATGCCTCGACGGGAATAGAAATTCGTGGACTCGTCTTCGAATCGAAAAAATCGCTCGTCCACGAATTTCCCCTTCCTGTCTTCTGCAATAATGTACTATTCTTTAATTATTTTTAAATCTTTCCCAATCAAACGTCAAACACTATTTTCCAAACCGGAAGTAATTGTATCTGGGAATTCGTCGTGCTACAGACACTACCGAAAAGAGATAAAATTGTATCGGTAGTAGAAAGAGACGGCTAGAATAAACTGAGTCCAAGATGTCGTTATAGTTGTGATTGGTCTTTTTATAATCCAATCACAACATAGAAGCAAGTTTAAGTAGAAGAAAATTTGACAGATTAAGTACGTTCGGAAATTATAAAGTTGAGTCTGTCCGAAAAGAAAAGTGTCGTACAATGTATGAGCTCCCATATAAACCACGACACTTTTCTTTCCGGACAAACTCTACACATTTTACCGAGATGTGAATGAAATTCTCTTTTCAAAATTATTTTAGTTTAGTGGCGGGTTGTTTAATAAATCTATTTAATGATCCCGGAAGTGCCATAGACTATCCAACATTTAAATGTGTATGGTTTAAGTCTGGTCTATAAAGTCCTAATACACAGATTACAGTCGACGAGTAGAAAAACTACCATTATTTCAGTTTATAGTGCATATTATAATACCTTATACCTGCACTCGAGACAATGAAAAATATATTATTATGATATATAATTTTTTGATCTCAATTACTTAATTATTCACTCGGCAATCGGGACTAGCCGTTCCGAGTGTTTAAAAAAAACCACCCGATTAACCCGTTTTCATTATCTTCGAGTATACATTTACCTATAGGCCACAACAAATTTTGTTAGTAAAATGCCATTACAAGTCCGTAGATTAAGTCACTTTATTGACTAATCTAGTCATAATAACAAAATTCACGACGAATACATGAGTAAGGAACGAAAATATATTATTGCTTGACCCAACCGAGGCTCGGACGGGTCGGAAAGGACAAATTAGTTACCCCTAGGGACGTTTGCTTACTGCGACCTTCCGCACCCTTCATTCCGCAAAAAGTTATATTTTCGTTGTATGTTTTGATATAAGTAACTAGGTTGTATTACCTACATATTATTAGCTGTTACTTTAGTTAATTAGAAATAGGAATAGAAATCATTTATTAGTGGCGAACAAACATGGTAGATGGTACTTGTATTATGTACACAGGTATTGTTAACAAATAAAAGAAATATGTAAAGAATAAAAGAAAATAAACTAATCATTAGGGCTTTAAGTAAATACCCATTCTTTATAATACCTACAACATTATTTTGTTACCCAAAGGGCAAAGGCTTCCCCTCTTTGTCCCCACTTGAAAAAACATACGACACAAATTTACTGTCAATATGAGCGCATTTCACTGGTACATCCTAGCGCGAGCGTGATGCATTTAATAACAATAATTTAGTTTCCGAAAGGTAAAGTAATAACTAGACATGTCTGTTCTATGCTGGTAAAACATTGCTTGTAACAAGTTAAGAAAACAAGTCCTACGCAATATTAGTATAGAAGCAAATTCAACAAAAGTCATCTCCTTCACGATTTTCGTAGACATCTCTTCTAAATACCTAAAACTGGTATGGATGTGTTCCTCGTAGTCTCCTGAATACGAATTCACTGGTTTTAGTTTATGGAGGGGGGGACGGGTCGGTAAAAAGGGGGGGAAAGATGGCGGCTGACTGCCATCTAAATTTGTTTACATCTCGAGTCCTATGAGACCGATCGGTTTGTATGAGATGTCATTTGAAAGACTAATAAATGTACTACAATTGTTCATAAATAACTGTAGTCATCACTTTAGTCCTTTACAAAATATTTCAAAAAATATGATTTTTTTACCGTGCATGTTTGCGTAAGTACTGATAAAACATGCTTATAACTCAATATATTATAACTTTACCGCAATCAATGTTATTATAAAATATACAGGAAAATTTATGAGCTTTCGAAAAATATAAGCTTTATTAGTAAGTAATATTATATAACCAAGTATTGATGAATTTTGTTCAGCATGGGTCACTGCGCTTCCTCATAGAATGGCAGCCGACCGCCATCGTATTTTCATTATTTCTCGGAATCTATTTTACGGATCAAATCGTAATTGGTATTATTTGAAAGAATTTAAAATTTACTTTAATCGGTTCTTTGAAGTCTAAGTTGCAAAATTAACAGTTTATTATTATTTTTAGAAAATGTAACATTTTTTACCTAATAGACTGGAAGAAACAGGCTTGTTTGGAGAAAGCTGATCGATATTCCTTCTAAATACCTAAAACTGGTATGGATGTATTTCTCATTATTTATAGGACATGAATTGATCAGCTGTATTTTATAAAGGGGGGGACGAGTCGAAAAAAAGGAGGGGGGAAAGATGGTGTCCGCCCGCCATCGAAATGTCATTGAAATTTGTTCACATCTCGAGTCCTATGGGACCGATAGATTAGTGTAAGATGTCATTTTAAATATCATTAAACTATAATTGTTTTTAAATAATTGTAGTCAAAACTTTATTCGTTTACAAAATATTCGATAAAATATTACTTTTTACCGTGCATATTTGCGTTACTACTGAAAAAACATGCTTATAACTCAATAAATTACAACTTTACTGCAATTAATGTTGTAATAAAATATACGGGAAATTTTATGAGCTTTTGAAAAATATAAGTTTTATTTATATATAATATTGTATAACCAAGTAAATGATGAATTTTGTTCAGCATGGGTCACTGCGCATCATCATATGAATGGCGGCCGCCCGTTGTCGTATTTTCATTATTGCTCGGAATCTATTTTACAGATCACATCGTGATAGGTATCATTTGAAAGCATTTTAAATTTACTATAATCGGTTTATTGAACTCTGAGATAAATAATTATCCGTTTGTTGTTATTTTTAGAAAACGTAATATTTTTATCTAAAAGGCTGGAGGAAACAGATTTGTTTGGAGAAAAGTCGTTGACATTTCTTCCAAATACATAAAACTGATATGGTTTTGTTCCTCATTGTCTCCAAAATATGAATTGACCAGGTTTTTTTTGTAGAGGGGGAGCGAGTCGAAAACAAGGAGGAGGGGGATAGATAGCGTCTGACCGTCATCAAAATGTCATCGAAATTCGTTCACATCTCGGGTCCTATGGGACCGATCGGTTCGTGTGAGATGTCATTTGAAAGGTTATTAAACGTTCTACAATAGCTTTTAATTAATTATAGTCATCACTTTAGTCGTTTACTAAATATTTGATAAAAAATGTTTTTTTTTACCGTGCATGTTTGCATAAGTACTGATAAATCATGCTTATAACTCAATAAATTATGACTTTATCCTATTGAATTTTATTATAAAACAATAAAAATTTTATGACGTTTCTATAAACGTAAGTTTTTTTATATTCAATGTTATCTAACCAATTAATGATAAATCTTGTTGGCATGGGTCACTGCGCGTCGTCATATGAACGGCGGCTGACCGCCGTAGTATTTTCATTGAACTTTGATTTAACAGTCAATAGTCAATTCATATCCTGGAGAGAATGAGGTACACACCCATATCAGTTTTAGATATTTGGAAGAGCTGTCGACGACTTTTCTCCAAACAAGCTCGTTTCCACCAATCTATTAGGTAAAAATGTTACGTTTTCTAAAAATAAAATATAAACGGATGATTTTACATCTCAGACTATAAAGAACCGATTATAGTACATTTAAAATGATTTCAAATGATACCTATCACGATGTGATCCGTAAAACAGATTCCGAGCAATAATGTAAATTCGACAACGGTCGGCCGCCATTCATATGATGATGCCCAGTGACCCATGCTAACCAGAATTCATCATTACTTGGTTATATCGTATTATATATAAATAAAGCTTATATTTTTCGAATATGACCCGTGTATTTTATCATAAGTCATAACATTATTTGCGGTAAAGTTAAACATTTTTGAGTTATAGGCATGTATATCAGTACTTAGGCCAACATGCACGGTAAAAAAAACAAATATTTTCAAATATTTCGTAAACGACTAAATTTATGACTACGGTTATTTATAAACAATTATAGTACATTAAATAATCTTTCAAATGACAACTCACACGAATTTTTCGGTCTCATAGGACTCTAGACGTGAACAAATTTCGTTGACATTTCGATGGCGGGCGGACACCGTCTTTCCCCCCACCTTTTTTTCGACTCGTCCCCCCCTCTATAAAATAAAATTGGTCAATTCATGTCCTGGAAACAATGAGGAATGCATCCAAACCAGTTTTAGGTATTTGCAAGAAATATCGATGACTTTTTTCCAGACAAGCCTGTTTCTTCCAGTCTGTTAGGTAAAAATGTAACATTTTCTAAAAATAATAGTGAACTGTTAATTTTGCAACTAAAATGTCAAAGAACCGATTAAAGTACATTTAAAATGCTTTCAAATGATACCAATTACGATTTGATCCGTAAAATAGATTCCGAGAAATAATGAAAATACGATGGCGGTCGGCTGCCATTCTATGAGGAAGCGCAGTGACCCATGCTGAACAAAATTCATCAATACTCGGTTATATAATATTACTTACTAATAAAGCTTATATTTTTCGAAAGCTCATAAAATTTCCTGTACATTTTGTACTAAAATTAATTGCGGTAAAGGTATAATATATTGAGTTATAAGCATGTTTTATCAGTACTTAGGCAAACATGCACTGTAAAAAAATCATATTTTTTCAAATATTTTGTAAAAGACTAAAGTGATGACTACAGTTATTTATAAATAATTGTAGTACATTTAATAAGCTTTCAAATGACATCTCATACGAACTGATCGGTCTCATAGGACTCGAGATGTAAACAAATATCGATGACAGTCAGCCGCCATCTTTCCCCCCCCCTTTTTACCGACCCGTCCCCCCCTCCATAAACTAAAACCAGCCAATTCGTATTCAGGAGACTACGAGGAACACATCCATACCAGTTTTAGGTATTTAGAAGAGATGTCGACGACGTATCTCCAAACAGGCAAATTCCGCCGTACTATATTTTTTGTTACGCTACTTTTCTTTTTAGTTTTAAAAATAATAAACAAATTGTCTGTCATGAGCAGCGATACAAAAACTAATAACGAAATCAAGACATTTTTATATCCAGCGGAATATAGCTTGTCCGAAAACAGGGTTTTATCTCGTCAACCCAATCAGCGGATAAAATTCAAATAACGATTTCTTACTAAATGCCGAAAGCAATATTGTTTCCTTTATCTTGTTCCCTCGCTATGTTGACTTCAAAGCAATATAAATTACTTTTATTTATTTCACTTTTGGATTCACGGGATTGAATTTTATTAAGTTGTCGTAGCTTTGCGTATTTTGTATGAGAATTTGTTATTCATGAATGTTATTGGATTATTTATGTGACTTACTTACTTAATGCATACTACGCATTAGTTGTTTTTACATGAAGGCTCTTTGTATTTCAATTGAAATACAAATAACCATATTATTTTATTACATCATCATCATATTTCTATAATTTGTCCCGAGTTTATGTCGGCTTCGCTAGGCAGCCTAAACAGACACTAGTTTTCACGAAACCGATAGCCATTTGTACTTTCCAACCCAGAGAGAGAACGATACCTTGTCGGGATCAGGTAGGTTTTTCTTTATGGAAAATAACAGGTAAGTACCTAATTAATCTAATTATCAAATGATATATGGTACACAAGTTCTGGGAACCTCAGTGGTACATGCCAGGTTTTGAAGCTACACTTTTCGTAGTCTTCGTAATGAAAGTTGTACCCAAAGGTACGCCCTACCGGCCGAACGCACACAATTTTATTTTATTAATATAGATAGGTAAATATATATTGACTTCAAAACCAATATTTATCTTTAATGCCAAAGGAAATTCGATAATTCTTTACACATGTTCAATCATGTAGGTATAATAATTGGAACTTCGTAATGAAAAATAATACATTATGCCGTTCGTATATGTTTCTTTATGAATAAAACATTGTTGAATCATAAATTCAGTTAAGATGGGTACATAAACAATTACGGAACATACAAAAACACGAGGAATAATATAAATTATAATCAAAATAATTGATAAACGATCAAAGTACGATGAGGTAGCAGTCTAGGTCACAGCAGAATTATCTCTCATTCGAATCTTTAACAGTCTAGCTACTCGTCCACCATACACAATATCAAATAAATAAGAAATAGCACTATCACTTGTATGGCATGTAGTTCTATGTTCCCAATGGTATATATTATAACATATAGTTGCAAGAGCCCTCGAGAATAGACTGTATTTTAATATTGCTGAGGGACCTGCATTTCTTTTATAAGATCTCAACTGTCTCAACAAAATCGCCTTAAACGTGTAACTTGGTAACGCTTATGTGGTAACTTACACGTGAGTCGGCTACACAGATAAAAGGATATCTTAATCCAAGATATTTCATTCTTGTATATAAGGAAAATCGATAATTTCTTAAATCAAGTAAAAAATATCTTGAACCAAGTAAGTTCTATCTTGGATCAACAAAATCATACTTGGTTCAAGAAATTATCGATTTTCCTTATATACAAGAATGAAATATCTTGGATTAAGATATCCTTTTATCTGTGTAAGCATCAGTAAATTACACATGTATTACTTAGCCGTATATTTATTTCTCACCGTCTTGGTATAAAAATAATGACGAGTTCACTTTGCAAAGATTATTTCCAAAGGCACATATATTATTCTTTTGCTATATTTCTGCTCTCAAGAGTGCTAGCTGAATCATAAAAGTGCCCGAGCGACATGCTTTTAGCTTAAAGTGACAAGAAGTGTGACAACACAGAACGCTCGGTTAAATTGGGATCCTACAAATTTTATTACAGCACATAAGCACTCGCAAGCCTTGTGCAGTCTGGGCTGAGTGCTGAATGCAGAATGCACTGAGTGACCTGATTGGTAGTCAATCAGATTTAAACTATTTTGATTGCGGAAACTAACTTTAAAATTATTTATTCGTCGATGGAGTATATATGCAATGTAATAACGTATACGAGTATTATTTCGTCAAATAATATATACCTATATGAGGATACTAATACAAAAACAAAGATTGGATTATTGTGCCACGCATGCCAAACACCTCGCGTCTGTACAATTTTATTTTGTGAATATGAGTAAGTAGCTATTTCACGCCACCTGCTCGGAAATGTGGCAAAAGAAGATCAAAATCCAAGCTGGAAAGTAAGCAATTGCTGTAGCATCTGAACTACCACTACAAGAATTGCTATTTTGCAGCAATGAAATGTCATTGCATTGGACCCGCCAATGAGAATCACTTAAAACATTAAAAAGGTCTTTTTTTGGCACCACTTTTTCATTCTAAAATAAAATAAGGTTGTTTATCGAACCAATTTACTTGTTTAAAAAAAAAGAAACGTCAAAATCATTCAGATCACCCTTAAGGCGTTTTTACCGTTTGTGGTTTTCTATTAAAAAGTGGGTAAGGAGTGAACCGGCTATTAGACATAGCAACTTGCAGGGCCCAATCTGTTGTGTACCCTGCCTCTCCCTCTCCCTCCTTCAGCTCCCTACGGGCCCTACCTTTACTTACACCTACCAACCTGACAGATTGGGCCCTGCAGGTTGCAATGTCTAATAGCCGTTTGAGTCGGATTGAAGCAAACATCGTAAAACGCTTCTTAAAAGTGAAAAAAAAGTAATAAAGGTGGAGCGAGAAAAATACATATTGAATTGGATAATTTTTGACTGAAAAACAAGAAAGTTGTACTTATGCAGTAAAAATGAGTTCAATAAGTGTAGAAAATGTTATTAATACGCTGGCGCCCACCGAAATTCAAGAAACTGCACAGGCGTAGAAATTTGTTACCAGTGAAATCGCGTCCTAAATAAGAAGGCCCATGAACAGTGATATTTTGTATACAATATAATATCCGACGAACAATTCATATAATGGAAGGATGGCGAAAAGAAGCATTTATTTGCAGAAAGTTACATGCTCGTTTACTTTATCGTGCTTGTGAAAAGCATATGAACCGTCAATATACCTATAAAAAGTATCTATTAAAGTGTTTGTATATGCCAATTATTTTTTTATTTTATTTCCTCACAGTAGTCGTGAAAAGCACTATGTAATGTCTCGGCCGAAAGCGCTATAGGTGGACTCGTATCTTCGAGGGCCTCCCCTGGCGGGTCGGCCCTCGAACTAACTCGATCCACCTATAGCTTACTTTCCGGCCTCTACAACAGTGTACTATTCCTCCATTTTTCAGCAGCTACATTAATACGCTAACAGATTACACGCTCAAGTGGGGCAGCCAGCGATGGCGGCGATTCCAGCGTAGTGTCCATATTAAACGAAACGAGAACGAATGCGTGCGACAGTGGTGTAGTTAACGCTCGATAATTTTATTCTCACCTGCGTGTGCGGCTGCACGTGCGTGGTGAGATGCGCGCGCACGTTCAGCTGCAGCCGCAGCGTCACGTGCCCGTGCGCATTGGCTGCGCGGCACGCCCACCGGCCGCCATCTTGGACGTCGGCGCGGCGCACGCCCAGCGCGTCGTGCGAGCGAGTGTAGCGCCCGCCGGCCTCACCGTCACGGAGCTCTCTGAGGACTCCGCCGGCGCTTTCTCGGTACCAACTGAGGGCAAGGAATAATAGCCGGTGAAATTGGGGTTGAAGACGCCATGTTTTACAAAAAAACAATGTATAGCTACAACGTTACTTCGTTACGGGATCAGCAAACGTACCCATGTGCATATTACATTATAAATTATAATAATTGAAACTATTCAATTATTTATATAAGCGCGCCGCGTCGTAACGAAAGCGATTGTAAGAGTAGTATAGTAACTTCAATTTCCGGTCCATTCATTAGTTACCGTTATACACTCAAAAATAATTAAAAGCTCACACACAATTTCAGTAAACATTGTTTGCAGACGATTTCGATTGAAAATTATTTACAAGCTACAATAGGAACCGTTTCGAGATCGCACAATTGAAGAAAAAAGTTCAACACAATACCGTAGGTCTGCCTCGGTTTACAATAAAGAATAGCTACTAACAGATATAGATGAACCCCACTATACCACATCCTTTCATTAGGCCCAAGAGCCGTCTTCCTCCTTGAACGGCGGAAGCTTCGCAAGTGCCGTCTCTATACTTACAAGTGGCTTTGGTGATTAAATAAATGTAACTAAATATACGCCTTAATTATCAGTAAAGATTATTTTTGTGTATGCAACATGCATCTAACTATTACATTATAGAGCTTTCTTAACTAGGGATTAGGAAACGTAACCCAAGGGGGCGCTCAATGGGAGGCCACGAGATCTTAGTAGGCACAAATAAGTACCCTTTCTATGACAAAAAGGTATCTCTCAAAGGTAGCAGACAGAGATATTTTGGGAGCCTAATTTAAAGGTAAAGTTCAAAGGACCATCGGACCGTTAACTAAAATAATTAAAATTACACCAACCATCACTGTATTGCTATCAGATTACAGTAATTTTCGTGCAAGAATTGACTTTGGATATTTCGCTTTCGAGATCGGCTGTGCATAGGTAATAAGATCCTTAGCAAAGGAAAATAAAATTATTTACGAGTAAAGGATAGTCCGGTATCTCAGCAACGGCACGCGCGTCGTCATTAGCGGGACAAACACGCCGCCGGGATTAGGGTGGGAATTGTGGGAAATTGCGTGACATGTCACTTGGTAGCGCAAATACTGAGGCAAGTGGGAATTTTTTTGTGGTATTAGAGTTACGCGGTTTGTTATAAAAGTGGTCCGACTAGGAATAGGGCTGTCCATAGTTTAGGTGTACTTTTAACACCTACCAAACAGCACATATGAAGTCAGGCAGTTAAAATGTGCACGCATATAATGTACGAGTTTAATTAAAATACTACTCACATATTTTAATAATGATTTTAATCACGTCTGAGGGTTTATTTTACATCTCACTTCTCACTGCTGCGCCACATTAAAATATCAAAATAAAATCGTATTTATGCCAAAATACATGGAATTAGCACATGCAAGTAAAATAAATAAAAAAACAATCAAACCACGAAATAGTATAATAAAGTGGCCACAAAAACTCTTAGCAAATACAAAATTATCGCTAAAAATATTAATGTAATAATGGTTGTCAATGAAGTAAGTATTTGCACAGGATTAGCGCCAGGTGATTGGGTCCAAAGGAATTATTTTGCGAGTTAAATTCCTTTGAAACGGTATTTCTCTTACGTTTGAAGCGATGGGTCTAATTCAAAGTAATTATGGAGCATAATTCTGCCTTTGATGTCAGACGCAGCCCGAACAAACGAGCAAAAGAAAAAGTACATGGTCTGGTTACATTTAAGAGTTCCGTCTTTAATTATTTACCGGTTTGTGTGGGTTCCGCCCAACTTACACAATAAATACCAGAAATAAATTGTAAAGTAAAGATTACCTCGGTACTATCGAGTTCAGGATTGCGTGCCCAATTTATCAATGAATTCATTCCTAAATTGGTGATACAATTCTGAACCATCTGACAACTAAAATTCATCTGACTTAAGGAAGTCTTTTATTAATTTTATTATGCTTAAACCAAACTATCTTGGCTCAGCGATCCAAAGAGAATCTTGGCGTCCGAAAGGAAAGCATGCCACCTATCCCGATCCGGCGCAACGTTTTGCCAGTTGTTGACGCGAAGCTGCAGCAGATCCGCCGCCACACTGTCTCCCCAACGATATCTGGGCCGACCCAACCTGCCAAGAAAGCTCTCTTGACAGCCCGATCCTCACCCAGCGAAGTCTGTGGGCTTTTGTTTCGCCGATGATATTGGATTGTATATCTACTTTTAATAGTCGTAACAGCGACGAGTTTAAGGGTTTTATTCCATGTTAGAAACGCAAACTCCTAAAATGATGCACTACGGTTGATTGCAGCTACATGATACCGTGGCATGCAATTTGTAATATTATTGTTGGGTTTCGCTGTGAAGTTGGCTATTTCATTCTACGGTGAAGTATTAATTCTCTTTGTTCAAACGTTCTCAAACGCGTATGGTCCAATTGTACTAAAAACTGTACTACAGTTAACATTTGACTTTGAGTTTGAAAGCATTTCGTTAATTCGTTGATTCTGGATCTGCATTACTTTATTTCTATTTTAAAGATCCGATTATGACCGCGGATACAAGAAATGATACTTAATAGCTGTAAATACTAGTTATTACAAAACTCATTCAATAAGATTATTTCTTGTAGACAAATTCAATGGTTTCACAGCTGTCTTGAATTTAAAAAAAAGCAATATGAGTTTTCCCCGCTTCGTCTTAAAACATTGTAACCATTTTAATTTTATGGAAACAAATCGTTTTGATTTGACATTTCATAAAGACCTTTCAGATGACCTCACTAGCAGTTTGTTTACCGAATTCTTGCCTTCCAAATCCCAATTGCCATTTCGTGTAAGTTTTATTTATTTATTTTACATATTTATTTAAACGTTATTGCACATAAAATATACAAATGGCGGACTTAATGCCTTAAGGCATTCTCTACCAGTCAACCACTGGGCCAAAAAGAGATATGTTTTATGTATTAGTTATGTAACTAATGTAACGTAAGTATGTACTTACAAGTATTTATCCCAGCCAGGAGTTCGATTTTTGAATCTCACCGGTGACTTTTTTTGTATGCAGCCGATGACTATTTAGTACGAAATAAGTCACCCGATGAGATTCAAAAATCGAACTCCAGTAAGCTAAATCACCCACGAAGATTTTTTAGGCAATGCTACTTAACTTGAAAATATATGAATAACTAACATGTTTTACAGAGTGGCAACCATTTTTTGACCTCAATTGTATATTTTGGACCAGCAAAGAACCTTTTTCGGTAAGCCTTTCCAATTTGAATAACAAATGGCCGTCCTGAATACTGTTTACTTAGGTAAATATATTTTGCCTATTGAAAAGGCTAAATTAATAAAAAGTCGGAACATAGTCTGCAGTGGAACATTCTCGAATTTAAACAAGAGTAAAAGGGGCTAAATAAAAGGTTACAATACAATACAATATTCTTTATTGCACCAAAAATAAAATAAAATTATACAGTAATAAAAAGTTTAGAATCTACATAGGTAGCAACAGGCGGTCTTATCGCTAAAAAGCGATCTCTACCAGACAACCTTTGGGTAGCAGGAGATTTATAATAAAAGCTAGGAACGTGGTAGTGCACAAACAACAAAAGGAAGAAAAATAACACAAACATCTTAATTTCAAGCAAAAATACACGTATAGATACAAAATAATAATAGATACATACCTACATATACCCATATACATAAAATACACATATAAATAAATAAATAAATACCTACATACATATATAAAGGCAACTTAAGGGAGCGTAAAGTAATGTTGTTTCAACAGATTTTTAAAAATGGTAAGAGACTTAGCACATCTTACATCTACTGGCAAAGCATTCCACAATCGAACGGCCCGAAAGGTAAAAGAGCTTCTGTAAAATTTAGAAGAAGATGATGGAGGAGCAAGAATGTGCTTTTGTGACGCTCTGATAGAAGAGAGGCGGTTAAAACGCTCTTTGAGATATAGAGGTGTTGCAGGATTGAAAAGTAATCTATAGAGGAGGATAAGAACGTGAGAATCACGGCGCAGACGAATGGGAAGCCACTTGAGCTGGGAACGAAAGTGAGAGACGTGGTCATACTTGCGCAAACCAAATATGAATCTTATGCAGAGGTTTTGAAGGCGCTCGAGTTTATTTAGCTGGTCCTCAGATACGTCAAGATAGCTTAAGGTTATTTACACTATGGCCATCAAGTACCTACAACATTATAAAATTAAAGATAATTATCATTTTACGCATGATTCGAACCTACGACGGTTGTGAATTTAATAGACTAAGGGGGTTCAGCAACTATCAGTCCGCCTGACGATATCGGCCTGTCAGTCAGAACAAAAATTTGCCAACTGACAACTGACAGGCCAATATCGCCAGGCCGACTGATAGTGGGTGGGCCCCATAACTGAACCAGTGAACCCGCCGGTACGATTACAATGAACCTTTTCATTGCTCCATTCTTCCAGAATAATCATAGGCTCCAGGCGACATACTTTTCCTCGTATTTCATTAGGTAATGTAAAAATTGCAATTTCGTTAGATGGTTCTGGTAATCACAATGTTTGTTTTCCACAATAGATAATCTTTTGCAATTTAAAATTCAAATTCCATTACGTACTTATTAGCATTTTGAGTATTTTGACGTCTTTACATAGGAAGCCTGCGAAATAATTTAATTTGAAACCTGTATTAAACACTTAAACCATCACCT
The DNA here is from genome assembly GCA_911728535.1 of Pammene fasciana. Classification (NCBI taxonomy): domain Eukaryota; kingdom Metazoa; phylum Arthropoda; class Insecta; order Lepidoptera; family Tortricidae; genus Pammene; species Pammene fasciana. The sequence goes on along the minus strand of OU452276.1, from coordinate 17,496,341 downwards.
TTCGGTATTACCTTTAAACAATGACGGTACCTAAAACAAAATCAAGGTACCTATATTTTATTCAGTGTGCACGTGATTTAAAATGTGGATTACAGACCGTGGGGTCGTAGATATAGACACAGTATATACGTAAGCACATACCTCTCACGTCAAGGGTTAAAAATAGGGGTTGTATAACAAAAGAGTGCAGCAATTTCTCGCTACGTCGAGGTTAGACATCACATCAAGTGAACTCAGTTTCACAAAGGGTGCATTTTCACTACGTTTTACTGCCAATTTGAGGCATCGTGCTGACATAGCACTTGGAAACAATAAAATATGTATATCAGACGTCAACCACAAGTAGCTACTTAATGTACAATGTAGTCATATATAACATATAATATCGTGGTGATGTGTATTCTTATTCGTCAGTTCAGCAGTATTAAAATAGTACGAGTGCAATTTAAACAGTTATGGAGAGGAATAATGTTTACGACTCAAGGCTTAATTTTTATTGCAAGAGAAAAATACAATATAGCCAACATATGTAAATTAAAATACTATGGACAAATATTCGACTTATTTAAGAATACGCTAAAAAAAGCCACAACTGGAAAAATAAACATTATATTACAGATTACGAAATTCTTACTGTACCTATAAAACGAATTAAAAAAATGTAAATATATTTTAATACGTAAATATTGTCCATACATTTTCTGTCTAGTACGACTTTAACCACCGCCGCAGCTCTACTTAATGCAGTTATGTAACCTTATAGGTCTGTAGTATCCCAAACAAACATTATGTTTTTGCTTTACAATCCGAATTTGAAAAGTTCGCAAGCCATGACAAAAAGCAGTAACATATATATGCTTCCTCCTACTTTGTAAAAGACTCAGTAACGGCGAAGACGATTTAAAGAAACCACGAGAATATGGGCTATAAAAACTAGAGTCGTATTGCTGCTACCGTAAAGCAAGCGGTGTCTGTCAATTTATATATTACTTGTATGTAAATAGGCATTGAACTTTACTTCAAGCCCTGTCATTAAACATAACAAAGGTAAGACTGAAATGTAATGAAGATAAAAAATTCACATGTAATTGAATATCCAAATTTTCGACTTTTACTTTCTAAAAGAATTCGCCGCCACGGAATTTTCATAAAAGTAGAAACTAATCTACTTAGCCACAGAAATGTGTTTTCAAGGCAGACAAAGTCGTGCGTGAAGCTAGCTGGTCGTAAACCCGTGTAATAAAGCGGAGGTCGATCAGGTTTACGAGGCGGATGTCTTCTGTCCACGAGTCGAAGACAACTCAATTTTAAATACAGACCGTCTCAATGGGTGTGGCGATTCCTTGTTAACGGTTATTGTGAACCGTTCCACATTGTTACTGAAGTGAGAATGTCCGAGTATGGCTCGAGTGACAAAGTTATTGTTTTGTAGATATGAGGAGATAAAGACCTACCACGATAAGTCGCCGGCCAGGTTTTTTTTGTGAAGTATGACGCGCAAAGTTAGTGGCCCAGTCACATACATTATAGTAAAATAATAGTACTACGTATAGAAGGTTCAATGTAGAATAGTTCAATGTATAGTTATACTAAATGTACTTAAATATGGCCGTCATTTTCTAGACATTGAAAGGGTTAATTTCCTTTTGAATATAAACCAAACAGAATGCTTATAACAGTTATAACTTAGTGAAACAAAATTATTTACATAATATTATAATTTTCAAGAACTCCGTGAGCTGAAATTATACGAAATTAGCTAAATTGTATTTGTTCTAGCAGAATCCGATATTTTCCTTAACAACATTTTAATTAAAGACAATTTCTTGTATCTGTGATCACAACTATAGTCCTTATTGCTTTGAAATAACTTTTTCTTATTGCGAGTTTTCTGATAATTACTTTTGATTATTGGATTTTGTCGGCAGCCCGTTAGAACAATTGTGATAATTAAAAAGAAAATGCTATAGGTACATTTTATACAAATATTTGTACATAGTCCTTGTGGATGGTTACATCCACCTCAGGTCTGATGACAATCGCTTTCGTAAAAACTAGTGCCTACGACAATTCCTGGGGTTAGATTGCCGCGCACGGACACGGACAAACGCCACCTCTTCGAGGGATTTTCTAAGAATATCTAATTACTACCTAATTAATTGATAAAGTAAAACTGATAAGAGCGAATGCAGATATATAGATAATATAGTACATTACACAACTAGGGCTTTCTTTAGTTTCTTTATTACCTCCCGTGTTGTGTACATCATTTTATGTCTACATTTGGCCAGAAAGCGTCTTTTTCCGTAAGCGCAGCGTGCGGAAAAAGCCACTTTATGGCCTGGTGTGGCATAAAATAGTTTTTACTTCTCATGCTCATAAAGTTTCACTTTATGCTGGGTATAGGCGGACTAAAACTCAATTTTATGCACAAGTGCATAAAAAATTGCCATTGTCAAAATAGCCTTAGAAGAAGTCAATTTTTTATGCACTTGTGCATAAAATTGAGTTTTAGTCCGCCTATACCCAGCATAAAGTGAAACTTCTTATGAAATAAATTCCTATTCTTTTTATTTCCTCACAATCGAAGTAAAAAGTAGAGTGTATAACTCGTCCATAAAACCCATTTTACGCTCGTACTTTATATCCATCCTCGCTCGCAAGCTCGCTCGTATGGATAAACGCCTCGCGTAAAATGGTGCGTTTTATGCACTTGTTGTACAATCTACTATTTTTTCACATCTCATGCGCTATAAGTTTATGTCATGTGTAGGCGACCCAAAGTAACTTTTTATGCTCTACTCTAGAGCATTTTTATGATTATTATTATTAGTAAGTTAATCAACATATTTAAACAATGACATTAAGTTACGTATCATAGAAAAAAAATGTTTTCATAACTGAGCAGTATGTTACGTCAGGTGTCACGTAACCTACTGAAAAAGAGTTAGTTGGAGTGAACCATTATCTTTTTTCATTGTAATATTTGTGTTACACCTTGAAATTTTTTTACGATTAATAATTTCCTCACAATCGAAGTGAAAAGTAGAGTCTAAAACTCGTCCATAAAGCCCATTTTACATTTTAATTTATTTCCATCCTCGCTTGCTCGCGTAAAACGCTTTATGCACTTGTTGTACAGTCAGCATTAATAGTATCTTCCTACACGAAGGTCGCAAAAATATGTGACACGCTCTTATTTGTAGAGCCACAGGAGCGTGTCACATATTTTTGCGGCCTTCGTGTAGGAAGATACTATTGATGCTGACTGTACAATATACTATTTTATACCAAGTAGATTGTTATTGTATTGATTTAAACAGCCCGCTTAAGAATTAAACCTTAAAAACGCTTATGAGTATGCAGAAAGAGGACGTAAGTGGGGCTATTGGTTCTTACGATTCCGCTAGGAATGCCAAGAGCGTACCGGTAGTACCGGCGAGGGATTTAAATGTAAGCAAACAACTTCACAACTGCGAACTTCGCATCCCTTGGTGCTTTTAAGAGATCTGAATACGAATAGGCTGTTTTTATGCCATTTAGGCGGTCTTTCCTGACTGATGTGATGAAAATGGGAGTGTTGTTTTTTCATGGGTCTGTTGGTTGTCAAATTAGGTTAAATAACCCTGATTTTAAATTCCTGTCGCTATTATTTTTAAAACACCGTTTCATTGTTTTAGACAGAGTTTTAAATGTCATATCCGAGCGCTCGAATCTCAAGTCCCAAATCAGTTTGATACAACATCTCACTGTAAAAGGAAATAGAAAGCAGTTCGCAGTTAGCATAATATTTTTCTCCATAATGGTGGCAAACGAGAATCCCAAAAAAAAAAAAGAGAATGGTACGGACACTCCAGTAGGCCAATGTTTTTTCACGGAGGGCATAATGTCGCGTTGGATTACGATTCAAAGACGTTCAAAATGGTAGCGTCTGTCATTTTATACCAGTTTATGTCACGCTATCCACACGACAGTTGCTGCTAGTGCTGCTACTGATATTTGTCGCAGCCGGTGTGCGCTTGCAATACCAAACAAAGGCAAGTCAGAACTTGCGTGTTGCCAGTCTACATATTATCAGTACCTACAAGATTAGTACAAATTTAATTATCACGAAGAACAAGTTCAGAAGTACTGGGTACCGGGCAAATAAAGCTGAAAATTAAATAAGGGTCTGTATAAACGTAGTATTTCATGTTCGCTGAACCGTTCGTGCCCTTTGCAACTTCATTACGAGGGTCGGTACGATGTCGCTAACACGGCAGCGTGGCGTCTTGTTACAGAAACGTAAATAATAAAGACTTGCTGCCCTTTCAAATTGCCTTTCTTATCACAGTTATTAGATGGCGTCAGTTTAACGTGGCAGGGTATTCATAATTATAACAAGTTACCCGTCGATGTTTTATTTCTATCATTTCCCGCTCTTAACTAATACTTAAAAAAAAATGTCAAAGAGTTATTACAGGATCGAGGACTATATGACAGACATAGATGCATGGCCCAAACCAGAAACTACTACAAAATCAACTAGCATTAAGAGGACGCAGTTCAGGTAAGAAAGCATATCAAACGTTTTGTGAAGCAGTCAGATTTGGATTTAATTTTTCTTTCTTTTCTTTTAATTGCACTAGGCATTTTAAAATGCCTTCTTGAAGAACTATGCGTTATTGTATATACCATCTTTAAGACTTAATGTATTACTTTTTTGAAAAAATAAGTCCCGCCGAGTTTCTTGTCGGTAACAAGCAATACTTCTCGGGTCAGAGGTGTAGGGTTAGAACCGGTGGTAGTTTCTTTTTTCTCTCTGGCGTTGACGTTCATAAGTAGTGCATTGTAATGTGCCTAAATTGAAGAATAAATATCTTTTATCTTTGGATCTAGCATAATTGTATACTATGTTTTGAAATGCTCTCACATAAGAATTCAATATTGTTTACTTACTGTAATCATTATATGATTATATGTAGTTCTCTAGAGGCAATTTTGCACGTGTGTATTTTGTTAGCGGAGAGATTCAAGCTTCATACACTAGATGGTCGAACATTTTTGAGGAAATTAACTTTGTATTTAAATTATAACACAAAAAAAACTTAAAGCACAAAAGGCATACTGCTATAAAGCATTCTCTACCAGTCAACCTTAAGGCAAAGCAGAGAGATTGTGGGCGGTGTGGGTGGTGTATATTTTCACTTTTATTCTTACTTGTTTATTTATCTTTGGCCTTGGTGAGCTAAAGCGAGTGAAAGCTTGATATTTCACCACATTTTCTTAATTATTTAGTGTTAAAAATAATTTACCTTTACTGGTAACCTAACCACGTTTATTATCTTGGGTTGTATTAACAAATATTAGGGAATTTATTTTGCTGTAGACACTTACAAATCATGGCTTCAAAGGAACTCCGGTTTCCTTCTATTTGTGTTATTATTAAATTAATACATTCAAATTAGTAACACTTTTCTTTTTGGGTAAAGTTTATTAAATAAATAACATATTTAACATTAATACGTGAGTTACACGTTTTTATCGATTTAATCGATCTCTTATCGTTTTTATCGATCTCACGAAAGTTTTGTGCTTAAAGTATATAAGTTTTTTAAGAAATGCCGGTGGTGTCCGGCCACGTCAACTCTACATAATAATTTTGCACGGGCAAAGTAATTTTCCATATACATTTTACGTTTTTGCTTCATCTCCAGACATATCACTAGCAAAGTTCGAGCGGAGTTACCGTTGTCCGACTATAAATATCTGGATACTGAACCGTTGGCCACACGAAGCTGACAGGCCTCGCGGGACTCCACTCAGCGATATGTGATAGATATGGCCTCGGGCCGCTCCAGTCAAACAAGTTACAAGCAGTAGCGGTGTTTTGTACCAATCAATGGGAGGCAAAATCTGGCGCCCTCGAAGATGAGAAACATCATAATATTTGTCATATTAATTAATAAATACAATGTAGTAACTTGTTATGTACTATCATAGTTAAAGATTTTCGCGAAATGTTGGTATATATGTATGGTTATTGACAGACCTAGGAATCGATAAGGCAAAACTTTATGACAGGTAGGGAGTTCTCATATCGATAAACTCAATTATCGATGCTTTTTCCATATACTTCCAGATACGGCCTCGGGTCGCTCCAGTCAAACAAGTCAAGCAGTAGCGGTGTTTCATAGCATTCCGTGTAGGGAATAATCCCGGTTCAGTATCCGTGGAAGCCGAAATCTGACGTCTTCGCTGACATACTCGTAATATTTTACAAATTGGCAAAGAAAATCACTCTCTTACCGACAATTATAAAGTATTAGCTGAACTTTATTAGTATTAGTACATTACGTACCTAGGGCGGTAAAATAAAGAACGGCTCAGATCGCGGGTATTTGTGGCCCGAACCAAAGGTAAGGGCCATAAACAAGCGATCTGAGGCATTCTTTATTACCGCCCGTGGTGCGTACACAATTTTACGTCTTCTCCTGGGTGTGAAGTGAGATTTGCCGCTGCGCCCGTGGGCGGCAAATCTCACTTACCGCCCAGAGTGACGTAAAATATTATATAGTCTGTGGCTGAACCCACCGGAGCATATATTGAAAACCATGACGCACAATTTTAGAACACTAGGAAAGTGCGACTACATCATTATTATTATTACATTACCTACTGATTTAAACTGACACGATTTTCACTCATTATTTTGACAAAAACGGGACTTAGCGTACACTTTTGTTATTTTCGTGATGTTTCGAGCTTGTCGTAACGCTCGTGGCCACAGGCAGACTCCCTACCTCTGGTTTGCGACCATGAGTGTTACGACACGCTCGAAACGTCAGAAAAATAACAATAGTAAGTGTACGCGATTAAGTTCCGTTTTTGTCAAAATAATAAATCATTATTTATACTAGACCCTGTAAAAACCCTGCATGGGACCGTGGGACCTTGAGCATGAAAAGGATCGAAGCAGATTGGCTATCGCGTTATTGGTCAATCTGGGCTCCCCGGGGAGCGCGCTCAGCGGTATGATATGGCGCTCGGGGCAATGCGAGGATGTGGCGCTTGCCCAAGTTATAGCATGAAGCGAACAGTAGCGTAACTACACTATCCAAGATGTTATTTCGGTAAAAATCTTACATAGGTATGTTTGTATTTTATTATACGAACTCATATTTCTACGATGGCAAAAAAATCTACTCTAGTAAGTAGATTACAGCTATCAGCTAATTTAGAAAGAAAATCTTGTCGCATATTATTTTATTACCCTCAACACCTGTACTTATATGAGTTTCATACGGTTGAACCAGAAAATAGAGGTCCTATAATACTCTCCATAAATTGATATAAAATATCACCGAGGTACAAAGGGCGGATGATGGATGCAAAATGGTGACGAAAGCCTAAAGATGGATAAGACTTTTATTAAATTTCGAGTATAATTAAATGTGTAAAAATATACCTACTCAGTTTTTATTGTAACGCTCCTAAGAACTACAGTGGTGAAATATCATTTTAAAAAACGTTCCCCTTACGTCTGAAGATGTTGAAAGGTAATTTTCGCTATATAAGTGGATACTGAACTATCAAACGAATGGACTGCACTAGCTTAAAATATGACCATTGACTTACAATAATAAAATTGTATATTTTATTGCAACGATGTTTTCTTTTATTTAATAAATTGTAGTCATATCCATATAACGGATATCGTTTCAGGTTATTTTGACGTAAATTGCATCCGTCAGCCGCCCAGTGGGTATCAATGAGGTGACCAGTCTATGACGAGATCTGCACCACCACAAGAAACCTGTAAACTCATCACGACAAATACAAAAAAGTGCGGATCCGCTAGTTTCCTTACAAAAGTCCCTACCGTGATATCCAACGACATTATTTATGTCATCACTACGGATGTTCCCTTTAACTTCCCCAGAATATGACACATGACGCGTGTTTTTGCGGCGTCATATCATTTCATTGCGAGGGTATTAGATACCTACATTTTCCGCAAACTCATAATTTTGAAAGCGACAAAATGTCAAAAGGCTCTTGAATGGAATTGAAGATTGAAGGAAAACGTAATAACAAACTTTGCGAGAAAATGGAATAAGGAAATGAATGCGATTGAGTCGACGTTCTTAATGGAAAGTTTGCAAGGATTCCTTAACTTCTTGAATCTTTTCATGCTGAATCTTTGGACGTGAAAGTTTCATGGCATGGGTATCCAATAACCGTTGTATTGAAAGCAAAAGATGGTCGGCTCGCCCGAAGCGTAATGCGAAACGGCTGGTGCACCCCGGAGGGATATCAGGGCGGGATGCCTTCGATAGGCAATAAGCCGGGTTCACGGCAACCACAGATACCTTAAAAGTAATTGAATAACTACATAGTTCACAACTTCGTTTAAATAATAATCCAGTATTATTTAAATTTACATGGTACGATTTCATGGTAAATTAAATTAGATTTATAAAATGTGTATCCCCCAATGGAGCAGAAAAATTTACAGTATGAAGATTGTCACCAACGATTAAAACAAAGCTCGTAAGTTTATGTAAATGATGATGACATGACAGAAAAATGTTTTTTTAAGCATATTCACCTAAACATTTTCAGTGCAACCATTTTAAGCAATTTTTTTAAAAACCCAATCGACTAGCGTTCAAAAAACAGAAATTATAAATTCTCCAAGATGCTAGCAACCAGGCGGTCGACGTGAACCTGTTTATATTGAAGCTTGGCAAACAATGCGGTCGATGGAATGTTTACACTCTGAAACTGTTTTAAAACTGAGCCCTTTGTAATAAGTAAACTTTAGACAATCGATCGACAGCAACATGATAGCATCTTTAATAAGGTCCAAGAATATCATTCACAACGCTTGTCAAGTATCAACAATTCGAAAGTTCTGATGGGCTAGTCTAGAGCTGCTCTGATCTCCACTAATCGTTATGGATTTGACGGTTATTTTACACTGGTTCGTTATACAGCTCCTCACTCGCGTTTGCGTAGCTAAACACTTGGGCTAAGTTAAAACAACTTGTTCAAGAATCTCGACAATCCCCTGCGATGGAACAGGTCTCTTGCAAGAAATCTATTTACAAGACCATTCTATACAAAACAATGTTAGAAATTGTTATCTTGGCTGCTCTGACTTCATTAAAAACATTATGTTTTTACAGTTCTGAAGAACCCGAACCGCGGATAACTAAGAATTTCATTAACAAATAACTCAAATGCCATACATTGATATTAGGTATCTACGTGTTTTATTTATTTACCACAAGAAGTACACAGATAAAAGGATATCTTAATCCAAGATATTTCATTCTTGTATATAAGGAAAATCGATAATTTCTTAAATCAAGTAAAAAATATCTTGAACCAAGTAAGTTCTATCTTGGATCAACAAAATCATACTTGGTTCAAGAAATTATCGATTTTACTTATATACAAGAATGAAATATCTTGGATTAAGATATCCTTTTATCTGTGTAGGTACATAATTGGAGGATGGTTTGAAACGTTATATCGATTAGAATCTTAACATAGAGTTAAACATTTTTAATTGTTATAAAATGAAAAAGTCTAATAAGTGCAAGTCTTTTCTTCCACGTCTCGGGTTTGACACAATGACATGTAGTTAATTTTCTTTTACTTTTTCTTAGTCGCAATACGATAGCATTATATTTTTGTTACACCTTGTATAGTACGAAGTCACACGAATGGTTGGCAAACGAAATGGAGAAGCCCAGCCATTTTTTAAACCCCCTTCTTTTTCCTTGAAATGTAATTATCGCTCAGACGCATACTACAAACATTTACTCTTCGTTAGTCAAATCTACAAAGCCCTAAACCTGCCTTGATTTAATAAGCCATACAGTTTGTCAACATAAAAACTTACGTCAAAATATTTTGATGCCGTAAACAAACACAATTTGCAAGTTGAATTTGTTTTCACGCTATGGGCCCGCAAACAGCGACATCAAATATTACGACTGCTGAATTATGAAGTTCGGTTCGATGTTATGATGGGGATGGCTTGCGGGCATCGATTCTTGTTAATGCGTGAGGTAAGATGTTGACATCGTCAGATCGCTACCATATAAAACAGGCACAGGTACAGTCGCCATCTAACATATCGGAGCGGCCAGTGTACTCAAAATATCTGAACATGCACTTTGTCGCCTTGGCAATATCGTTGTTCAGATATATTTTTGACCACCTTGGCCGCTCCGATATATCTGATGGCGACTGTACCATCGGGTTCAAAAATGCATGGGCAATTTATGAATGAATGAATTCATTGATAAATATGCCATGCAATTATGAACCCGATGGTACATGCTGAAGGTATCCGACATCGAACTCAGATAATTAAGAGCATTGGTGTCGATGCACGGAGAAAGGTCCCACGGTGGAGTTAATAGTAAGTAAGTACCTACTTCCTAAACCGTGCAGGTACGCTATCCACGATTTTAGTGAATAAAATGAAGTATCTGTAAATCTGTATGTGTACCGACAAAGTGGGACCTTTCACGAAACTCTGCCATATTTGTGTGAATGAAGTAAACTATTACACGACTGCCCAAAAAAAGGAGTGTATTGTTTTTATTTATGGAGAACTAGTTAAATTTTGTTTATTTATGGGTAATGGATTGTTTCCAATGAATTCAGTATTTATTTAAGGCGATAAGATAGCTAACATTGCTTTATTTGTATAGAATCTTGTTAAATAGATTTCTTGCGAGAGACGTCCGACTTTCAATCCGAAGGTTTCTAACTAATAGAAGCGCCCTTAGAACTATATCAACTTTCTGTTAACCTCATACGTTTATCGTACTCCAGAGATTAGTCGGCTCACAATTCTACATAAACTAATTACAAGCAAAGCGAACTATGAGTCGTTAGTTCAATTTAGAGAAGCTTGTTCAGCCTAACGTGGTCGGAGCGGCGTAAAATTACACAAGTTGCTAATAACGATATACCTACCTAGTCCGCATCGGAAAATTCGCAATTAATCCGTTAAGTACTCAATTATACTTATTTACATACATTTATCAGGAAATAATTAGAATTGTTCATCTGGAATGTAATAAGGCTAGAGAGCAAAACGTGGAGATTGCCTCATCATTCTCATCAAGATTATATAATGTAAGTAAAGGTGTAATTTCCTTTCCAAATGGGCTTGAAATGTGGCATGTAAGTAGGTACACAGTCAGTAGCAAAAGTAGCTAAGCGGGTGAGGTATTCAAAATGATCTCCCGCTCTTATTCTTTTAACAATAAAATCGTGTCCAGCTCAGTTTGAGCACCTCACCCGCTTAGCTACTTCTGCTGCTGACTGTACACTGAAGCGAATGAAAAAGATAGTTAACGTTTCACTAAGAGTTTGCTATAAACTAATAATAAACGTTGCAAATAACACATAATTTACCTTAAGTACAATTTATATTCTTAATATAACTAAATGCTTTGAAGTTTGTTGCGTAGTAGAATACTATTTACATTCATAAACATTTATCTGTGCAGTGCGCTGAAGTAAATACATTACATAACTAAATATTTATTAGTATAGTACGTACTATGCGTTAGAGGGAGGTAACGGTATTGCGATCTCGTTCCGTCGTTATAGCTGCGTCCCTATGATGGCCCCCATCATGTAGAGCCAGCCTAAAACGGAACACGTTCGATAAATCAATTCAAGATGTCGTCATTATCTATTCAAATTCAATTTGACGGCCAAGGTATTCAGAATCGTTCGAGCTTAATAACGATATCTTAACACGAGAAGAACGTATATTTACGAATCATATACGTCGCTTGAAGCCTTTTTTCTGCTGATTAATGTAAGAAAGTTGTTGGGACGTTGTTGCTATGCATTATTCTCTATCTGTATAAAGACGTTGGAAACGTAGCATGTAAGATTATAATGATAACCTATTTACTTAACCTAGACTTGGCTTACGAGGTAACGGCTATGTGCGAGGTTGATTCAGCGATCATTGTGCCGATAGTTGTTTCTGCGAACGGTCTCATAGCGAAGAGTGTCGACAAACATCTTAAGAGACTTTCGCTACGGGGTTGTGGTTAGATCAAGGGTCAGATTCAGAAGGCGGTAATCCTGGACACGGCGCGCATAGTCCGAAGGTTCCTCTCTCTGCGGCCCTGACCACCGCCAGGCTGGGCCTTTATAGTGTTTTTGTGTGTTTAGATCTAATATTATATTTTACTTTTCTAAAAATATTATAAAAAAACCTAGCTTAAGAAGAAAAATGAATAAAGCAAAAACTATTTACTTAGAAAATGAAACGCTTCAAATAATGTCTTCGACTATTAATATTTAACAATACTCAGAGCTAAGAGGAGATGAAAGAACATCACTGGAAAACTAATTATAAATAAGATTAAAATAAGCAAGACTGTTCCTAAATACGTACAAAATGTATCCAGCCCAACTTATTTCTAAGATCTGTACCAGAAATCCTGTCACACGTTTGGCAGCAGAAAAGCGGAAGCGGTGGCGGCAGCGGATGCGCCAGCGGGAAACGTTCCAACGATTTATATGTTCCGCCCACTCTGGCGACCCATTGCCCTATAATGGGAGAATGAGACGTTTGATTTTCCGCAGTTGCTTCATTGACTATTATATTTGTAAGCTCGGTCCTAATGCTCAATGTTTCCTGAAAAATAAAACGTAAGTTGCTTGCAACAGAGTTGATTTTGCTACACTAGGCATAATGTCAGCTTGAAAACAATACTGGAGGTACGAGTATTATTACTGTTACGGCTCATTTCTTTCTTTTTTAAATGGAAACATTATCTGTTGAGTTATTATACAGGATAATAAGGCGCCGCCTTTTTATAAAGTAATGGAAGAAATTTCGTCACGTTTTCGCACATATTTCTGGACAATTGAAGGGATGTTTACAAAAACAACATAACTGACTACACTGGTTGACACCTGAAACGATTAACAGTTCTTAAAAATGTGTCAACCGCTCTAAGCAGTTATGTTGTTTTTGTAAACATCCCTTCAATTACATGTTTTAATCAATTAAGTAAAAAAAAAGGTTGGCTTAGCGTTAAAGGCAACAAGTGCCATACATTTTATAGGACTTGTGCTTTTATTCTCTGAGCCAATGTGACTTATATACCCCTTTTCACTAGGGCCACAGTTGGTCTTTAAGTAGCTTGCGTTGCCCATTATATATTTTGAAGCGGCTAGAAAATTTAGTTGTTTTATACTGACTCATACATAAAACGGCTGCGTGAATACGTGCCATCTCATTATTTAAAATAAAATCCGAAATATCATGCAACCTATATCTTATTACAAGTATATAAAAAAGGAGTGTAAAGGGTTGCAGACGTCCATAGGCTACGCTAACTGCTTACCATCAGACGGACCGTATGCTTGTTTGCCACCGTCGTGGTATTCAAAAAAAGAAGCCAGACTTAACTCAGATTTAATTAAGATATCGCAAAAGTCAGCTCCATTAAGACTAGAAATTTAATTAAAGTTGTAAAGTCTTTTAATGGAATGATACTTAGAATATAAAAAAATCAGAATGTCTGACTAGTTGACTGTTAAATAAACAAGATAATTGGATTTCTTTTATTACAGAAAAGGAATTTATTCAGCTCATAAAGCTGCTCTAAGATTCAGCTGTTGTTCATTTCGTTAACTATTAAAGCTTGAACACAGTAAAATATATGTGGGCTCATAAAGTAACAAAAATAAAAATGTTAGGGAACATATTTCAAGGAAATTTTTATTGCATTTATTTACTAGACTAATAACCATTTTGACAAATATATACAATTATTAAATTTGCTTTCTATATGCCATAATGCGTGCTTTGCGTCGAATCCGGCTCATTAAGTCTTGCACAGCACTATCAGGATATCTTTTGCAAGCCCATCTCCATTTGTTTTGCAATTCAGCTGCCGATTTAACTTCTCCGCCTCCTTTTTTTAGAATCCCTTTCATAATTGCCCAATATTCTTCAATCGGCCTCAGTTCAGGACAATTTGGAGGATTGCACTCTTTAGGTACCACTGCGACATCGTTATGTTTATACCACTCAAGTACTGCTTTAGAGCAGTGACAGCTCGCAAGGTCTGGCCAAAATAATCGCTGTGAGCTATGACTGCGTAAAAAGGGCAGTAGACGCTTTTGCAAACATTCTTTTTTGTAGATTTCACCGTTTACTGTACCTGTTGTTACGAATGAACGACTTCTTTTACCACAACTACAAATAGCTTGCCATAAAAGGAATTTTTTGGGAAACTTCGATCTCTTTTTTATCTTGCAATCTTCTGGGGCATCCTTACGGTTCTTAGAAATATAAAATTCTTGCCCCGGTATCTGCTTGAAGTCTGCTTTGATGTATGTTTCATCATCCAATACGATGCATCCAAATTTTGTCAAGTAATTGTCGTACAACTTTCGTGATCTCTGTTTTGCAGACAGATTTTGCTTAACGTCGCGATTGGGTGCAGCTTGTGCTTTGAACGACTTTAATCCAGCTCTAGACTTAGTTTTCTGTACATATGACTGCGACATTTTAACCTTTTTTGCGACATCACGGGACGATAACTTCTGATTCGCTGTAAAAAGTCGCAAGACATGGGCTTCTTTTTTTTATCCTTTGCGCCTTGCTTACCTGCACTTCCCGGCTTGCGATCTACTGTCAATCGTTCTCGGAACCTTTTTAAAACTAAACATACGGAAGATTGCGGTAATTTTAAAAGTTTTGCTAATGCCCTATAACTTAAAAGGGGATTTTCAGTATGTTTGCGCAAAATAATTTCACGTTTCTTGTGTTCAGAGCTCGCCATCGTAAAAACAAATGATCAAAGTGGAACGCTGTCATAATAGTTTTTATTCATGATATCAAATAGTTTTTATTTATAATACTAAGAAATTTCCATATTGTATAAATAAAAATATATAAGCATTTACTTGTGCCCACATTTTACTGTGTTCAAGCTTTAACTTTGAAAATAATGTTAAATAAAAATAAATCAAGGACAATGGTTGCCTATAGAAATATCAAAGAAGGCACCTACCTAATATGTATTCAAATCAGTAAACTAAAAATTCTTTGCCAAACTAAAAAAAACTAATACATACGACATAGGTAGCAAAGTCAGCAGAAGAAGTAGCTACTCGTAACTCATTCACCCCCATGCTACGTGCGTAGCGCTACGGCGTAGCCATAACATGGGTTTCCCATTACGTAGGTAGCGAAAGAGCTTTGTAGAGGCGTGACGACAACGTGTCGTGATTACCGCTGAATGGCCTATGCTGGCGCGGCGAGGTGTCGAAAATCTACTCGAAACGAAAGAAAAGGCAACTGTCTACAGTTTGGTCAGATGGCGCCTGTCACATTTGGCTTAAAGGGCCTACGCCCTACAGCCCAAATAATCCCAAAGCCCGGTCAAAATTTTTCGAAAAAAAAAATTTACACTATTGGTAGGGCTGAGAGATACTCGTATGCTGTCGCCATCTATGAATACTTTCGACTAATATACCCTATCGTGTCATTATTTAATAAATATACTACTTCCTGACCGGGCAAACCAAAAAGCGCAGTAACAGTCAGAGTAACATGTTATACCCATCCCTTTTTTAGTAGTGAGAGTACTAGCACTATGATTCTCCCTGTCTATGCTTGAAGTGAAACAAACTCTGGCCAAACTATAGTTTGTTCGCTAGCCTAATATGGTTGGGTTTTTGTCACGATAGCTGTCACGTTCTAACAAGTATGTAAGTGCGAAGGTGACGCATGATGCGATAGGCGATAAAATCACTACCATGGACGGCCTTCTGGTTCATTTAGACTTTAGAGAATGCAAATTGGTATAAATACTTTGCATGAAAATTAGGCGCAAGACTTAAAAATGTCTATCGAGTCTACTCAAAAATATTTATCATTTTAGGAATATACTTACACAAATAATAACAAATCAAAATTAACCGCAACACAGCGTTTCTAAAATCCACGCTATCCCTAATGTCTTTGCTACATAAACACCCATCATTCGTAATGACGCTCATCCATCTTGCTCGGCCGTTGGCCCGTGATGTCATACGGACGATTTGATAACGTAAATGATGACGTTACTAAGCAAGAAGCATTGTGCTGAGTTTGAGTAGCTGGTACTAACATACCAAAGTACCTAGTTACCTAGGGCTGGCTCCCTGCTAGTATCAGTTACTCGATGCTAAAATAACTGCTAGAGAGACTCGTGGTCTCTCGTTTTGAGGCCTATAATTTGATTATTAAATAATTAACTAACTAGACTAATTACTAGACACTAACTACTAGAAACTAACTAGATTAATTGACTAGACTAGAGGTTAAATTTTAACCTCTAGTCTAGTCAATAATTATTGTCAATTATAAGATCCAGATACACAATCACGAACCCGGATTGTTGAGACACTTGCCATCGTTCGTAATTTAGCGGTGTTATATGTATGACCGATGTTACCGACTAGCTGTCAACTGTCAGTTACATAGGTCATTTACTACACGGCAAAATTACGATCAATTGCAAGTAGCCCAACAGTCCGGGTTCGTGACTGTACAGTGGGCCAAGAAAGTGGTCTACCAGTTTTGACATAAGTTTCTGCGAGATCTAACGCTCGCTAAGGTTGACTTTTCTAACGGAGTTTAAAACATGCACGACCTTGTTGTCTCATGACGTTCAAACGAACCTCAACCGTAGGGTGGTAGATCATATTTTTGGTCGACTGTACACAGAATTTAATGAGATAAATAATGAAGAATCAAATCAAAGTTATCCAAGCACAGCCGTCCCTAAACTCCACGATATCCCTATGTCATCACATCTTACACAATCATCATTTGTAATGTAATGATTGCAAATGAACTATGCCCGCCGCGAACAGATAAGAATAGGTTTTTTCATAGTAATCATTCCCATTTTGTTCCATTCATCTCCATACTGCGCGAAATCGAGACGGGGCCGGATGGGAATACACCGTTCCGAAGAATCACAGTTTAAAATGAATGGGTTTTACCCAACTTTCGTTGATTTGGTTAATATTACAAATTGTGTTTACAATTTATGCCTCGAGCTGTGTATGGATGAGATTCACGCGAATTTCCCTGCAACCGGAATTAAATAAATCAAAACTTATTTTATTTACGCGCCAATCAACGATAGCAAGCAACGTCAATGTTGATAATTGGGGTATCGTATAATTTTGTGCATTGTGTAATTGAGACAGTTTGACATGGCTAATTATGTGAAGTTTTTATTTAAACATAGAGAGAGGTATTTGTTCTTAGCTTATTCAACACAAATAGTTGGTCAAAATGCCATTAAGTATACAGGATGATTCAATACACGTGGGCAGGAACAACCCTGCAAATACGTATAAATGGATTGATAATCGCCATATTTTAAATGAAAAACCTTTCTTCTTTTTAAATTATAGAAATAATTAAATCAGGCAAAACTTTGAACTGTTATGTCATGACAGCACTTTGATTATAAAGACGATAAATTTAGTCAAATGCGATGTCATAAATTTAAATCCTTTTGTTATCTAATAAACAAATACTTACGTTAGTCGATCTATAATAGTGCTCCAAAACAATAGCTTCTAATTAACTGAACCGCGTAGTCCATACTGCTCACATGCCCGATATCAGTAGCCTTACCCAGGAATTGAGCGTGCCTGGATACGGTAAATGGTAAGTGAAATAATAGCTTGCACAACAAAGGACGCAAAAATATCTAACACAATATTTTTTTTGGCGAGTTTTTATTTTATTTTTATTGATAGATTTGACTCCTCGTCGGTTTTAGCGAGGTGAATTCTGCCAATGTCGGGATGAAGACTTTTGACGTTTTATAAGAGAATGTTCGATTTTTGGAGAGAGTTATTTTAAAGCTGTTTTGTGTCACACGTGACTGAACATATAATCTATACATATAATAAAGGTGAAGAGGGTAAAAAATCTGTACATTGGAGATATTAGTAAAAAAATGAGTTAGTAGCTCTTAGAATCAATAACAGAACACGTTTCGACAATTTTTAGAATTTTTGTCTGTTTGTCTGTTTGTCTGTTTGGATGGGGAGAGTTGGCGTCAAAACGCCTGAACCGATTTCGATAAAAACTTCACTAGCAGGTTCAACAGACCTCTGGTCAGGACATAGGCTATAAAAAATACGAACATTTTGGATTTAAGGGGGTTTAAGGGGGGTTTAAACTTTGTATGTGAAATGAATATGAGTGTTAAGCTCAAGCAGCAAATTGATATTGGTTTAACTACTTTCGGTTAGTTCATATTCATTCGTATAAATAAATAAATGTGTTAAATAATAATATACTGGTTAAATATAGTGGAAAAGTAAAAAATACGTACCATCAAAAGGGGTATCTAGACATGTCTTTGGCTATACGATTAGGTAACGCTATCTCTCGCAGAACTTTGTTACTACCGAGTCCTCTTTACGCAAAATCTGACCTCTACATATGTAGTTTAGGTGCAAACTAAATGCAACACGAGTTCGCAGAGATATCCCTAGATGGCTATAGTAGGTAGGTGCTATCTATGCTACCTCTTTCTTACTTGTTTTTGCTAAGGCCTGGCGCGCTAGCACGCGGTTGCTTAGCAACGCCTATCTCATCAACAGAGCTGTTGAAAACACTGATGATATTGCACGAAATGGCGAGTAAGTATAATACCAAATTGTATTCTCTACCAGTCGTCAACCATATGGCCAATATAAGCCTATGCAAGGGAAAAAATAAATTAGAATTACAAAATTCAACAAACTGTTAAGTTGAATGTTAAAGACGGAAGAAAAATCAGTTTTGATAGAATTTACGTAATAGATGGTTAAAGGGGACTCGCATAAAGAAAAACACACTACTATTGCTATTGTTACCAAAAATGTTTGAATGTTCAAGATGGGAGAATTTTCCACGAGGTGGTTGATAAAAGGGGGAGGGGGTCGGGGAGCACCCCGCGAAAAAGGAAAAAAAAACCCACTGGACTATTGCTAATTGTACCAAAAATTGTTAGATTAAACATTCAAGATGGGAGAAAAAGAGTTTTGACAGGGTATATCACGTGCCGGGCCACAAACAAAGGGGGGCTGGGGGGGCGGAGCCCCCCGCATAAAATAAACACACCGTACTATTGCTAATTATACCAAGGATTGTTAGGTTAAACATTAAAAATGGGAGAAAAAGAGTTTTGATAGGGTTTAGCACGTGACGGGCGGCAAAGAAAGGGGGCTCGGGGGGCGGAGCCCCCCGCATAAAGAAAAAATACATTGTACTATTGCTAAGTATACCAAGAACTGTTAGGTTAAACAATCAAGATGGGAGAAAAAGAGTTTTGACAGGGTATATCACGTGCCGGGCCACAAACAAAGGGGGGCTGGGGGGGGCGGAGCCCCCCGCATAAAAAAAACACACCGTACTATTGCTAATTATACCAAGGATTGTTAGGTTAAACATTAAAAATGGGAGAAAAAGAGTTTTGATAAGGTTTAGCACGTGACAGGCGGCAAAGAAAGGGGGGCTCGGGGGGCGGAGCCCCCCGCATAAAGAAAAAAACCACTGTACTATTGCTAAGTATACCAAGAACTGTTAGGTTAAACAATCAAGATGGGAGAAAAAGAGTTTTGATAGGGTTTAGCACGTGACGGGCGGCAAAGAAACGGGGGCTCGGGGGGCGGAGCCCCCCGCATAAAGAAAACATTCACTGTACTATTGCTAAGTATATCAAGAACTGTTAGGTGAAACAATCAAGATGGGAGAAAAAGAGTTTTGACAGGGTATATCACGTGCCGGGCCACAAACAAAGGGGGGCTGGGGGGGCGGAGCCCCCCGCATAAAAAAAACACACCGTACTATTGCTAATTATACCAAGGATTGTTAGGTTAAACATTAAAAATGGGAGAAAAAGAGTTTTGATAGGGTTTAGCACGTGACGGGCGGCAAAGAAAGGGGGCTCGGGGGGCGGAGCCCCCCGCATAAAGAAAAAATACATTGTACTATTGCTAAGTATACCAAGAACTGTTAGG
Source organism: Pammene fasciana (assembly GCA_911728535.1). Lineage (NCBI taxonomy): Eukaryota > Metazoa > Arthropoda > Insecta > Lepidoptera > Tortricidae > Pammene > Pammene fasciana. The sequence continues at coordinate 17,476,271 of OU452276.1, read as the reverse complement.
TTAAACAATCAAGATGGGGGAAAAAGAGTTTTGACAGGGTGTATCACGTGACGAGCCGCAATTAAAGGGGGGGTTCGGGCATAAAGAAAAAACACCGTAGTATTGCTAATTATACCAAAAATTGTTAGGTTAATCATTTAAGATGGGAGAAAAAGAGTTTTGATAGGGCTTACCACGGGATAGGCGGCAAACGAGGGGGGCTCGGGGGGCGGAGCCCCCCGCATAAAGAAAAAACACCCCGCACCATAGCTAAGCATAGCAAGAATTGTTAGGTTAAACATTCAAGATGGGAGAAAAAGAGTTTTGATAGGGTTTAGCACGTGACGGGCGGTAAAGAAAGGGGGGCTCGGGGAGCGGAGCCCCCCGCATAAAGGAAAAATTCACTGTACTATTGCTAAGTATACCAAGAACTGTTAGGTTAAACAATCAAGATGGGAGAAAAAGAGTTTTGACAGGGTATTTCACGTGCCAGGCCGCAAACCAAGGGGGGCTTGGGGGGCGGAGCACCCCGCATAAAAAAACACACCGTACGATTGCTAATTATACCAAGAATTGTTAGGTTAAACATTAAAAATGGGAGAAAAAGAGTTTTGATAGGGTTTAGCACGTGACGGGCGGCAAAGAAAGGGGGGCTCGGGGAGCGGAGCCCCCCGCATAAAAAAAAAACCGTACTATGGCTCATTATACCAAGAATTGTTAGGTTAAACATTAAAAATGGGAGAGAAAGAGTTTTGATAGGGTTTAGCACGTGACAGGCGGCAAAGAAAGGGGGGCTCGGGGGGCGGAGCCCCCCGCATAAAGAAAAAACACACTGTACTATTGCTAAGTATACCAAGAACTGTTAGGTTAAACAATCAAGATGGGAGAAAAAGAGTTTTGACAGGGTGTATCACGTGACGAGCCGCAATTAAAGGGGGGTTCGGGCATAAAGAAAAAACACCGTAGTATTGCTAATTATACCAAAAATTGTTAGGTTAATCATTTAAGATGGGAGAAAAAGAGTTTTGATAGGGCTTACCACGGGATAGGCGGTAAACGAGGGGGGCTCGGGGGGCGGAGCCCCCCGCATAAAGAAAAAACACCCCGTACTATTGCTAAGTATACCAAAAATTGTTAGGTTAAACATTCAAGATGGGAGAAAAAGAGTTTTAATAGGGTTTAGCACGTGACGGGCCGTAAAAAAAGGGGGGCTCGGAGGCGGAGCCCCCCGCATAAAGAAAAAACACCGTAGATTGCTAATGATATCAAAAATTGTTAGGTTAATCATTTAAGATGGGAGAAAAAGAGTTTTGATAGGGCTTACCACGGGATAGGCGGTATACAAGGGGGGCTCGGGGGGCGGAGCCCCCCGCATAAAGAAAGAACACCCCGTACTATTGCTAAGTATACCAAGAACTGTTAGGTTAAACATTCAAGATGGGAGAAAAAGGGTTTTGACAGGGTGTATCACGTGACGGGCCGCAATTAAAGGGGGGCTTGGGGGGCGGAGCCTTCCGCATAAAAAAACAACGTAGTATTGCTAATGATACCAAAAATTGTTAGGTTAATCATTTAAGATGGGAGAAAAAGAGTTTTGATAGGGCTTACCACGGAATAGGCGGTAAACAAGGGGGGCTCGGGGGGCGGTGCCCCCCGCATAAAGAAAAAATTCACCGTACTATTGCTAAGTATAGCAAGAATTGTTAGGTTAAACATTCAAGATGGGAGAAAACGAGTTTTGATAGAGTTTAACACTTGACGGGCGGCAAAGAAAGGGGGCTCGGGGGGCGGCGCCCCCTGCACAAAGAAAAAATCCACCGTTCTATTGCTAAGTATACCAAGTACTGTTAGGTTAAACATTCAAGATGGGAGAAAAAGACTTTTTAGCTCGCCAGATCTTCCCACTCACATGCTTATCTTGACCATGGCTGACACAGTCCAATCTTAGACGCTTTCCGTCGATCTTTTGGGATGTCGAAGTTATATGGAAGAAGTCGGTTTAGCTAAACTGCTATACTGACTTTATAAAATTTTACAAGTAGAAAGCGTTCAGCAATGGACTGTTGAGGATAACGAAAAGTAACAGAATCAACTGCAACACACGCCAGCGAAGCCGCGCGGGTACAGCTAGTCATAAGTATAAAGTTTAGTCGAAGTTTTTCACTGAAGCGTGCGTCACGTTTTAATAGGATAATTTTTTAGCCAACGCTTGTTTTTAAATGATTTATCCACAATTTAAAGGAGTTCCGTTGAAAACAATTATTACAACAACAATGAAAACAACTATTAAAAAAAATTAAGCAGTTTTCTGCACCATTTATGACGTTCATGTTGTTAATTTCATTCAACACAGATCAAGTTTAAAAGATATGATATTGTAGTTTGACCAAGACACAAACAAATAAATCCTAGAGTCTTTTAAAAGTTCAAGTGCTTAAGAAATACTTGGAATCGTAACAGGCAAAGTTGAAAATTGTAAATCAATTAAAGTATCGTCCGATGCAGTCGCGGTTTAAAAAGAAAACTTTTCAACTCCACGTTTTCCGGTTTACTGCAGTTTCGAGCGGTAAATAGACGAGACCGTAGATTTTACATTAATAAAACCATTATCAGTTTGTGCATCTTACAAATATAACAAGCTAGTGTAAAATCCAAAATTTTCAATTCAGGTTAGGATATTTTATTCAAGAGAAAGAAACAAAGTAATGGCGATAATTCTTATTTTATTTCATTGTATAGCTAGCTATGAATTTAATGTAATAAGAAACCGACAGTAAAATATGCAATGAAATGAATACTTCAGATTTTTATGACCAACGCTGTCAGACCACATTTAATAAAAATCAAATCAACTCATCAACTGTCATGAAATTATTTATCTTGAGTCATATTTGGTATCTCGTCTGTAAATTCGTATGTTCCTCACAGAAGCGCAGATTCAATTTCAAGATCTGGTTATTTATGACGAATACAGAGACTGATATGCGCAGTTCAGCTGTTGAATATTTATCGTTTGTTCTTGTCCTCAATTCCTGTATAAACCTACTTGGTACCAGACAAGTTCATCGTACGAAGGATTGTGACCTCTATCTGATTCAATTGGTAAAGCTTACTTTTAATTGGAACAACTACTTTAATTAATTAAATCTAAGTTTTATTAAATCAACCACAGTTCAAACTGCTTATTATTCTACAATTCATAAATAACTTTTTATATATGAAGGGTACACGGAAAGAACACGTCTAGTCCCTTTTTTCGTAAAATGAGATTTTTGTATCAAAATGTAGAGCTTGCAATGAACTATTAGCAACAACTTCTGTCACAGCTGGATTATTTAACATAAAGCCACTTTTTAATTCATACAAACCACCTAGTTACGAAAATAGTATGGTTAATTGGATCGTTCCAAACTTTAAAACCGCTATAACTCAAAATGTTGTCAAAGTGACTAGACATGTTCGTGTACCCTTCATATGTATATTTCTCTATTAGTCTAATATTTGCGATGAATAAAATGTCTGTTCTTTTACATATACCCAAATGTAAACCTTTACCTACCAGTAAGTAATTGAAACAAATATAATTAATATACTTAAGCAAAAAGTTATCTGAATAGAACAATATTTTCCCAAAAAATCCACCGAATCCTTAAGCTACGGCTACGATCGATTTACCATCAGTATTGTTTTTCTTTATCGCGGCTATCGTACTCGTTCTGCGACAAATACTTTGTTTTTCTCACTATTCCTACAAATATGAAGATTTCGTTATACTTCGAGGAATCAAAGAAAGAAAATATAGGCAACAAATGTCACAAACCATCGCTTAGCCTAAAACAATTTATCAGTTCGACGCAAACATATTTTTTCTGTTGCTATGTTCTAAAAATTCACAGAACACAGTTTTTTTACAGCTAGATAACGTGTTATTATGTCAAAAGGTACCAACGTCATGATTATCTGTAATCTGACCTTTGTAATTTCATACTTAACTTATCTTAACTTCACTGGCTCAGTGACCCAAAACGGATCTTGGCCTCTGACACAAGAGAACGCCACTCTGCCCTATTCTGCGCCACTTCACGCCAGTCCGGTACTCCAAGGGCGGATATATCTTTCAGGGCTTCGTCGCCAAACAATGAATCATACATAGTTATTGTAATCTTGATTTTGGCTGTTAGTTAATCTCTAAGGAAGAGCGGTGTCCTTTAACACAGGTATTTCCATACTTAAAAAAGGGCACCAACCTGTATTTTGTAAAAATTGCTTGTTACTGAATAAATCATTTTTATTTTTTATTTATTATTTTATTATACAATGAATCGAATTCATATGAACAATGCACAGCAAGCAAGTACGAGTAGATTAACCTGGACGGCTGCCAAGACGATATTATTTTGTCAATATCTACAAATATTTTATGTATTATCTATACTTTTTATTACATGTCATAAAATTCTATGATTCCTTTGTGCCTAATATTATATTCCCTTTACTTTCTTATATCAAACATAAATAATCAAACTGCGGAATAATTTGTAACACGTTATAAGATTACTCGCATATTGTAGTATTACTATGGTAATATAAAAGATTGACGTCCCACTTGGGAAAATACGAGCAATAAAGCGCCGAAAAAACAACCTTAGAAGAAAAACCATGTTTTAGAGACGGACGTCAAATTTAGAGCAATTACGTAAGAGAAAGGTAAACTAAGAAGGAAGCGTACGCACCTTGTTCATTAGCATAAACTTCATCAATACTTCTAATTTGTTCTCTAGGAAGTACCTTTATACCAAGAGCTCCAAGATATTCTGTGCTACTGTGTAATAAAGGGCGTTGAGGGTGTATTCTGAGAAAGATCCATTAGCGGCCGCCGGGATGAGTGACACGTGACAAATGGCGGGCGGCTCGGTAAATGGACCCCGCCGTAGATTCGGGACTGGCCAACCAAAACTATAATACGATTATGGGAGTAGCTATTATGTATTGAGTGAGATATGGATGAGATTCATTATGCTCATAACCGTGTAACATTTAAGCTCCGAAATTAATTAGGTTAACCTACTTATGTCATTATTTCTTATTATTCTTAAAATTGGCGATTTATTTTAGTCAAGATTAGTGAGAAGGTGATTCTCACTTTTTTATGTAGGTATGTTTGTCTTAAAGCGGTAAACAGCCACATTTTGAAGTCAGTTAATAACTAGCTTTTCTGTGAACCGTAGACTTCGGAGCATTTCCCCCCCCCCCCCCCTTTTCCCCCCTTTCCCTCTCCCTCGAAACTTTTTATTACAACAACCTCTAAGGAAGTGTGGGCCTGCCTTTTACCCGATAATGACGCGACAGCAAACTTCCCCCTTTCCCCCCTCATTTTCCCCCTAATCAAAAAAATGGCTCGACAATTTTTGGCAAATAAATCAAGGAATGTACATGCCAAGTTTCATCGAAATCGGATGAAAAATGCGACCTCTAGACCGACACTGCCCAACCAATACACACACATCAATCTGCAAAATCGTCGTACGAGTGAGAGACCCCAGACCCAACACGCACCCGCGCGCCCGTGCGGCCTCTCCGTGTGGGTTAAAACGGAGACGTTCGTCGTCAATAAAAATGCCCAGCACATTCGAACCTGCCTAAATTCCGGGCTTTCACCGAGGCGATAAAATATGAACCTAATATTGTTGAGCCATAAACCAAGTTCCTATTATTTATAAGCTCATATAGTACAACATAAGAACAATGATGCATATTTTATCTGCACAACCTAAATGACCTATCTGGAAGATTTGTAGCCCAACTCGGGCCTATTTTTCCATTACTTGAAGTTTGTTATTTCAAAAGAGCTTATTACGTAAGCAGCAAGATTTTAAAATAGGCGCTATGTTTTTACAAATAAGGTTGTAAACGATCACTAAATAAATTGGCTATGTAGTTTTGAAAAGTCGATGCAAACTTGTTTTCTATTGTCAAAAAACTACGCCCACGGGATTTTAATATATCGGTACATCTTTTTTCTACTGGTCGACTATAATGTTTGAATTGAGACGTTGTAGACTGGCTATTAGCGCATATTTTTCGTTCGAGCTTCTTTGGTCGCAAATTTTAGCATTGTCGTCTTAACTATAATTGATTTGCAAACAATATTATACAACGGTCGAGGAGGGGTACCGTATGAAGAATTGAACGATAGAATATATATTTGGGAGGTATAAGTATAAATTTAATATTATCAAAAAGTAACTAAATAAATTGTTGTTTTAAGTAGCGACAAATCAACTATAATAAATACCTTTTATAGAAAAATATAATCCGCGTCTTAAATAGCATAGCATCTACAGCGGAAGAAGTGTCAGAACGAATCCTCCGAAAGACTTGCGCAGGATAATTATGCCACGTTTGAGTTTCCCAGAAATATGCCGCTTTTATTATGCCACTGTCAATCTTGACGACATGGCGTGTGATGCATGGTTTTACCGTTCGCGCACAATTTCATGTAATTAAATTGTTCCGCAGGGATAATTTCACGATGCGACACATTAACTGGTCCATTAGGCCAATTATTTTAAATTCCGATCATCATTACTTCGATACCTATAGACTTTAACATGAAAGGCATGTTTAATTAATTAAAGAAAGTTTATACTTTAATTAATTGAAATTATTGGTATTCTAGGCAGAGAAGGGTTTTTACACTTTTTTACTATCGGGTTTGTAAATGATAAAAAAGCTCCAGTGTCGATCGAAGGCTTGTTTATCTTGCAATTAATTAAATTAAATATAAAGTTGTAAACTACATATCGTGACTATTTTGAAAAAAATCTCGTGCTCGTGCATCCCATACATACAGTTACTACATTTTTCTTTTAAGTGTCATAACAAGATACAAGTTTTTTTCAAAGTAGGTAGTTGCGGTATTTATTTACCAAGCCATGTAACATAAAATAAAACACAGCCACACAACGTACGCTTCTAAATAAGTATATGTTAATATGTCCTATTGCCTCTAGCTTTAATTTCACCTCACAAAAGCAAAGGCTTTATTAAACTACCTGTACAAGTTTCAAGAGCACAAACAGGAATTTATGCATGTTTGTTCGGGGCTCTAATGCGACAAGGCTTGAGAAGGTTCGACCGACTTAGCAACCTGAGGTCAGATTAATTCTGTGTCCTGCCCCACAAAGGTATCTCAGACCGATGTAATACAAGGAGATTACCATGCGAAAGTGTCGCCCGAGTTTCGTTAGTGCTTGTTAGCGAAGAACGCTAAAATCATGTAGTAGATACTTGTGTCACACAAGTATCCACTACATAATTTCACACACACAAGTTGTGTGTTCACGAATATTTTACCGGCGCCTTAATTTAACATTAATTGTAACGCCGATGTATAATTAATTGTCCAAAAAAATCTGACTCACGGAATACTCTCACAGAAAATAAAAACAGGTCTAGTTATATGTAAATTTATTTATCGCCATAGGGCATAGACTAGTAATCGAAATGCATATACCTCCAAACAGACGTTTACAAGCATCTTTCCTTCTTCATCATTCGAATATAACCTATTTTTTGTCGCAAAACTACTTCTTGAAGTATACTTTGAAGAGAAAAAAATACTGTAAGAAAAGAAAAGCTTTGTTCCAAATATTGATAGAAAAACTTCCTCCACTCAGAAAAAGAATATTGCAAAGTACACTCCCCCAAGAACATAATCGTCAGGAGGCTGAACATTCATTAACCATCGCCGCAGTTTTATAAGACGGAAAATGTCAAGGAAAAATAACGGTAACATCATTTTTCAATCACATTTTCAAGATACTTAAAAAAACTGAGTATTTTCATTCATTTGCTGATAAACTTTTATGCGCGGGTATGTCTTTGGACGTAGGGTTTTGAGCTATATTTTTTTTAGAATCTTTTTGTTCGGTTACTAAAAAGCTCAGGGATGCGGTGTTTTGACGAAGGGGGACCTTCATGTCCCTTTAGCCGTCAACACATTGAATCCTCCTTCATATTAAAGTGTCGTCAACGTGCATGTGACATATTATATATGCGAGGTGGGTAGTAACTTTTACAATCTTGACCTATTTGAGACTCTCGCTGTAAATAAGTTTCAGCGCCTAAAGTTCGAATTTATGAGCGTCTATGATGTGAAAAGTTTTACACTAACACAAAAGATAAAGCGTAATTGTTCGTAAATAATTACTTCGCATCGAAATTAGTAATCCACGCGAGTAATGACACGCCAGACCGGATGGGGTAGATAAAATAAAATTACGAAGAGTAAAACGCGTGTCAAACTGCCGCTGTAATGCCAGTAACCATTTCTGGAAACACACGTGAATGTGGTAGGTAGGTACAGTCAGCATCAATAGTATGTTCCTACACCAAGGCCGCAAAAATATGTGACACGCGCCTATGGCTCCACAAATAAGAGCGTGTCACATATTTTTGCAGCCTTCGTGTAGGAAGATACGATGCTGACTGTAGATACGGCAGTGATGACACTGATTGTGATTACTATCAGAAAGGATAAAAGATCCCTCAGGTAGGTAACTAATAAATAAATAATAAATTTATAAACCACCAGACCCTACACCAGATCAGACGACGCAGTTACGTCGCCTAAATCAAACTAGTTTTAAGTATTTTTGTAATTTGTTTTTGAGTTCACAGTGCCTTGGTTTTACTGTAATGCTGTGTTACTTATTTGAATAATAAATAAATAAATAAATAAATAAAAATATAACGAAAGTGATTTTTGCAAGTTCAAGGTAAAATTCGGGGTGGAAATTGGTCAAGATCCACCTCCCCAGGGTTCACCCTGGGCAACGGATCAGCTAAATCCGGCTAAATGCTCTTGACATTGCAACACAGACTCGCCGGACTGTTAACCAAGATTGAGAAACCTCCCGGTGCTATCACTACGATAATCGACGTCGAATAATTACGAATATGAAGGTAAAATTACTGACATATGCCCAATGTCCACATAGATTGAACAAATCCCTAATATAGATTGATATAAAAACTATGCTACTATTAACACTTAACAACACACCTTTTAAGCTCCGACGCATAACATTACAACTACTATAAAACTAATTCAGCTCAACACCAGTCATTTTAACCACACACTTTAGAATTCAAGTGTTGCCAATTCGAAAGTCAAATCCACCGCGAAACACAAACAGGCTCGGTGCCATATCATACCGTGGGTAACAGAGCACACACGCTTAAAACTTAACTGCCGCGGCACGCGCCGCCGGCGCTTAATGAGGGCCCTCGTGAGCGTACATGGATGACGTACGTGCGTTCACGTATGTTGCGTGGAATAATCGAGGGAGTCACTTCTTAGTCACTTGTGATTTGATTTGATCGTGACATGTAGTTTCAAATTTTCATGTGAACTGAACTATCTTGATAAATAATATTGATTTTCGTATGTTATACTGATCTTGACGTTATGGTTATCTTACTGTTTATATTATATATGGAGTTCCTCGTGATATATTGAGTGCAAGGAACCCGCTAAGCGCTTTCTTTGTTTGTAGTTGCTTCCCTCTACAAAAGAGCGTAACGAACGGTGGCATGAAAAACCTTAAAAAATGTTAAATAGTTAAGTCTTTGAGGCATACAAAGTAAAAGTTTGAACATTCTAAAATAAATGGTTTAACTTCAATTATTGCTTTTCAAAGCGATGTATTCTTTCATGTAATCTAAGAGCACGCTTAGTTTGTAACCAGTGTTTCCTGTTCAGCTAGATATAGTTGTTCAAATAAAAGTGTTACAACTAAGTATGCTGCATTTTATAATGATTAGGACCAAGTTAGCACACATAAAACTCCATTTAGATGTTAGCAAGGTTTTAAATTTTGCAGCCAACGAACAAAACACACTTATTTTTAGGTTTAATTTTAGTTTTTATTCATAAATAAAAACACAACAACAAGAGTTTGTGCTGCAGTTATAAATTTCGTTCTTCTGTTTATGAATAAGTATTAGGTATTTTGTACTTCCATTATTATATTTCTCTAGAAGAGATGTGTACATAGGTTAACTACGTTTTCCTCCACGGGACAGGCACTGCCTAGTGTGGAGGGTCGGCAACAATTTTACCCCTGTATCTTTTATTTGACCAATAAATAATTTTAATTTTTCATTTTCAGTATCCATTTTCAACGCTTATGTACCAGGTGCATCGGGTTCGGGTTTCAGGATTGTATTACCTATTTATGAATGAATTCATTGATAAATTGGCCATGTGATTCTGGACCCGATAGTACCGGTACCCTAAGACCCCGCATTCTAACTTTAACATTCGTTTCTGCACGATCCAACTTCAATGCAACTCCAATGAATTAACCACACAATACAGTTAGCGCCTACACGTCTGAGTCACAAATACCTATCAGACTTTGTTAGAATATTATTCCGATGAAACTCCAATACAACTTCAATATTCATTGATTATTTGTTATGTGTTGGAGTTTTATTCGCGATTTTTTTTTAATTCTTAGTTTTTCATAATAAGAATGCGATATCAATTATGCCCTTAAAAGGATCACCAGTATTTTTGTTACACCTTGTATACCGGAATAGCTAAAATAATAGAATTATTTCTGTTTTCTCTAGGGACTAGAAATATCTACAAACGAAAATAGCTGATGTCATTATCCAACTGCCAATATAAACGATGTTAACTTAATGTTGTTCGATTCTGTCTACTCACCAGTGTATGTACTATGAATAGGTACGTAGGATTTTCGATAAGGAGCAGCGGGCCAATCTCAACTACGGAAATTCGAAATACTTCCGTGTTTTATATAATTTAGATAATTAACTATAGTGCCATCCAAACGCTCCGCTATCCGGACATAGATGGTTCTATAGTTAATAATGGATTAACACGGAAGATATTTAGATTAAGTTGTTTATTCGAGATATTCGATATTTGATTATTCGAGATTGCCCCGCTGTATTTTATATAATAATTGAATTAAGTACATACATCATTCGAAGACCTAATTGAGTTTACTTTGAAGAATCACGGGTAACGTCTGCTTCAGGTCTACTATAGTCATAATTATACATTTATTTAATCAATGATTTAGTTAGAATGCAAAGTGTACAATAAGTAACATATTGGAATTATTTTCGCAGGATAAAACGTCGAACGCAGTCACTTTCAGAACAAGTTTGGGTGTTTTGGTAGGACCATCAAACTTATATAATCAGATACATTGATTTATTATGTAGGTAGAACCTACTAGATGTGACATCTAGAACAAATTTTGTGCTGCATGTTTGGCCGTTGACAGCTGTCAGTTGCTTAGCATCATGTCAGTGTTTCAAGAGCGAATGTATGGACTTTAAGTGCCGATCACTTAAACTCATGGCTGAAAAATTTTGTTAGGGATGTCATCTCCTGTTACTCAATGATCAGATAACAGTATTTTCTGCAGGCCCATCCTACCCACGGCCTATCATAAGTGTCTGAGATTAGAAAGTTTTAGACTCAAGAGCTGAGTCATTAAACCTTCTGAGTCGGGGTTGGCAGTGAATGTCCTGACTCGAGACCATAACTCAAACGCGAGCGAACTCGCCGTAATTGAATAAGGAAATAATAAAACGCGACGGGGGCGGCAGTGAAACAGTTGTAACTACGCGGTTTTGCGGGCACGGCTAGCAAAAAGATACGAGTACGTATTAGAATTTATATAAAATACCCAAAACCAATTTGTAAAACAGCTCTTATTTAGGTAGATGGAGATGTTACTTACCTACTATATAATCTGATGTAGTTTACAAATTTGTGTGTACTTGCAAATTGTAAACGTTCCGCAAAATAATCTCCAAAGCGTTTTGACCAAATTTGATGAGGCATATATACTATACAATGATTGTTTTAGATATATTTTAACTTACCTGTGGCGCTACAATTTAATTTACGTACAGTCAGCGTCAAAAATATTTTAACAGGTGGAGTAGCCAAATAGTTCGTCACACCATACAAAATATATGGTGTGATTTGATCACTTTGGCTGTTACAATATATTTGACGCTGACTGTACCTAAAATTCCAAAATAAATAAAAATGTCATTGTTTAAGTCTTTCGTCCCTTGAAACTTTTATAAATAAAAAAGGCAACACAGTCAGTAGATTAAGCAGAAAACAGGCTAAATGAAATAAATAATGCAAAACTAAATGCTCTTTCATGGTTCTAGGCAAAATTCTTTACGTGAAACGAAACACAAAATAGCCACAATCAAATAAGAAGCGTAAAAAAGTAGCTGCTTACAGGGCCCTGTAATTAGCGACAATTAATTAAATTCACATTTCCCTAAATACAAATAAAACGAATGATTATTTGTATATCCATTGCTAAATATTGAGCTTTCACCTATTCTAAAGCGAATGATCTCACGTGATTACTCGTACATTACTAATCTAATCCCCAGTCTTACCTATCCTGTATTAATTTATACATATAATATGATATATTGCATTTGCATCAATACGAAGATGAGAGTATCTTCTTGAAGAACTACGCATTATCGTGTATTTATAAGAATTAATGTATTATTGCTTAGTCAAGTGACAAGAAACCAAGTCACTAGTTATACAGACCTTTTACCTGCGCTAATCCTTTATTGCGAGTAGTTATTAAACTGGGCCAAGGCGCTTAGCATATGCACATTAAATGTCACATTTATGCGTCTGCCGACGGTACTCGAGGGTACTTCGTGGAGGTTAATGAGGGCTAAGCTAGGGTTGCCATATTTAAGGATTATGGCCGACTTTTTATAAACGAGGGTCTTGTTTCACCACTAATTTAAGCCGCTTGATGTGTGCGTGTGTAATAACGTGTCTTATATGAGCAAACAGATGTATAAGGCCTAAGAACTGTAGATGTTTGTGCTTTTTAGTCTTGTCAATTCTGTTAAAAACTTAAAACTGTAGGTACTTAGTTAAATTAACCATAGAATTTTAAATATGTAATATAATTAATAATAATAACGTTAGTTCATAGGAGCCTTGTGCCTTAAGTATGCCTACATCGTATAGGTTATTTTTGCACAATGATTGTGTTGAAGCCAACTATAATATTATGCAGTATATTTGGGTCAATTTATGAAATTGGTTGGTGGATTTTTAAAGGAGATTAAAGTTCGTCGATCAGCATTGCAGCCCTGCGGGGAATCCGGTCGGAAACAATGCATTTTGCTCACGCTCTCCAGAGGACCAGTATTCGAGAAAATATGGAAAATTGCTTAATGTTTCCTGTGGAAGAAGTACTCGTAAGTATTAGCGTAAGGAGCTATCGTATTTATTTTACTTTAGGTAACATTGACAGTAGTCGCCATCGCTTATATCGACGCAGCCAAGGTGGTCACAAATATCTCAACAACGCCTCTATTGTCAAGGCGATAAAGTGCATGTTCAGATATTTTTGAGTAATTTGGCCGCTCCGATATATTTGATGGCGACTGTACACTGAGGACGCAAATTGTATAGTTGGTAATGTCTGCAGCAGAAGGAGTTAGTAGCTGACGAGGTGTTCAAAATAATCTTCAAATGTTTTAGTTTTCTTAACAATAAAGCAGTGTCACGTTAATTTGGTACAGTCAACGCCTCACTAGGTATACACTTTTGAACCTTATTCCGCTGTAATAACGTTCAAAAGTGTATACCTAGTGAGGCGTTGTGTGTACCTAGCTACCTACTCCTCGCCCGTAGCGTCTCACACAAATATACAAACTTAAGTTTGTAAAAAAAGCAAAGAATTATTTCAAACAGTAAATTAGAAGAACTTTGTGTTTCTAAAGAAAGCGCAGAAAAAATCATAACTTTTATACTTACTTATTACGGTAAAATCTCACGCATTTAAAATATTCAAACAGCGCTCGCGAATACATCAGAAGTGGGACTAAATTGCAAAAATATACATTCATTACCCATTCAAGCTTTATTTGCATAAAGCGGCTTAATTCTCATCCCGTGACGTCACGGCGGAAAAACATGGCTGCCCTCTTGTCACGTTGACAGCGCGGACCGCGTTTGTTCCACACTTTGCTCTTGTTTTTGCGTGGGGGGTGAGTAACGATGTGCGGGGGGGTTGTCGACGTTGTACCGAGAAGGTCGCGCCTTTAACCACGTTTGATTTTTTTCGCCACCGACCATTAGTTACATGAAAACGGTGGCTGTGACATTTAACTAGGTATCTTTCGTTATTTAGTTGCGTCAGGGTTTCAGCGTTGTTTAAATAAAATAATATTTTCACATAAAAATATAAAACAGATATAAGTAGGTATTTATTATTAAATCAATTACGAGTATATAAATTGAAACCTCAAAATGAAACAAAATTACAGCTAACAAATATTTAAACTAAACTAAAGTACCACTAAAACATAGGAAACAACTTTATGGTTTTAGCTTTATCCCGTGACTTCGTATGTACTTAAATAAAACGTAAAACTCAACCCTCCCGTTTCATTCTCTATAATGGATGAGTTTCGTAATAAAAACTATGCTACATCTTCCGCTGGACCTAAACTATCGACATTACATACCTCATTTCATCTAAATCGGTCCAGCGACTCAAGTGTAAAGAGTTACTTAACATACACACAGACGGCCCGTATTCTAACTTGACTTGGACTCCAGAAATATCAGAATTAAATTTGCTTGAAAATTATTCCGATAGAACTCCAATAAAACTTCCAGATTGGTTGATTATGAGTTATTATAGTTTTAATATAATGTTTATGTATTTTAAAATTAGAATACGGCACCATTAGTATCGCATTTATAATATTAGTAAGTACTTAAATTAATAAAGCTGCAAGCTGCAGACATGACTCAGCCTTCCAGTCATGTGACGGAGTGTAATAGAATTAGGTTATAATTAAGTGATGGCTGATCAAGCATGAGTGAGTTAAGTACACGAGGCGCTTAAATAATTATTTGTTAATTAATACATACTGTAGCAGGTATGCGTAGTTCAGTGTTGTCGCTTTAAGTAAGTTAAATAGGCACGGCATGGTTTTTCCACAGCATTAAACTGATCGGGGTCCTATTTTAACGTCTCATTTGGGCTACAATTGTGTGTGTATATTTTTTCTTATTTGTATATTTTGTATAAAGTTTACCATCAAATAACTTGTTAACGGTTGTCGTATGGAATCGTAACTTTGGTATCACTACTATGCAGTGGCGGTGCGTCAAAAATTTTCTTAGGCAAGCCGAAGCTTAATTTGACTTAAAGATTCTTCATCAGCTATAGAAAACTGCGCAGGGGCCTAAAAATTAGGCAAGCCGGCGGGAATCGTGTTCTATGGATGCGCCACCACGCTACTATGTAAATTGTAGCGCTTGTTTAATATTGTTCGTTCTCTGTTCCTTTATTTTATAATAACTATAATAAGTAACACTTACATCTAATTAAAGTTAAATAGGTTGCCTATTAATTTGAAGGGGCTACTTTGAAAAATTATAGGTTTTTTCAAACGCTGTATTGACTAAACGGGAAAAGGGACTGAATTTATTTTCGAATATATATTATTAGACTATATACTCTTGTTTATGGCACAAGCCGAAACACGATTGCTGAAAGTTGCCTCGATAGAAAAAAAATCCGAAGTTGGATCCTTTTTCCCCTTATTTTTCTTAGCTGACGTAAACTATAAGAGATTAAGCAATATAACTAAGTAAAAGATATGGTATTCTGTTTTATCTAAAAAGTCACAGAAACAAAATTAGACAAAACTTTATAGATTCGCTTATTTATCGTAGTTTTGTCAAAAGTCTGATCCTTAAGAGCGCTGCATCTCTTTCTTTCGTGCACGGGAGCCATAAACGTGTCTCTAACGGATGGGCGTGGCTTGTCCGAATCGAGGAACGGCCTTAATGCACCTACTTACCTACTTTACTCTCCGTATAAGCGTTTTTAATATCTACTAATAACATAGGTAAGTTTATAAGACAACAATTATAACTGATAGGTACTTACCTATACAGTTTTCAAGGAAATATATGAACATAACCTTATTTGTATGGATTTAAAGTCGTGTACACATATTTTTGTTCAACGGCTGTGTTTGGTACCGTAGAGGTTGGATAGAACTCTCTACATTACTGGTATATCAAAAATTCTATTTTCAAATACTTTAGTATGTAAGTAACTAAGAAATAACTAAGTCAATGTAAATTATCAATCATAAACAAAAATCTGTTGTCTACGAGGCCAGAGCCTCGGTGGAAAATTGGGCTGTACCTACGTATGCCAATAATGATAGGCGAAGTGAATATAATCGCTTTAACAATAATTTATGCTTTGCTCATAAGTCCGTGAACGAAACAAAAACGTACGTACAGTCAGCAGCAAAAAAGCCTTAGTGGGAATATATTAAAAATGATCTTAACATTATTTTGTTATCTCGACAATAGAGGTAAACTCATTTCAAGCTTATTTTCAACACTGCCCGAGTATCTAGCTCTTGTTGCTGACTGTACACTTCTAGTAGTTACAAGTATAGGGTGTATATATGTTAGCCTGCGGCTTTAACACCGTAACCCGCAGGTTTATTAACTCGCACGGCATTAGTAGGTAACAACGTTAAATCTTTAACAGCAGCGGAACGAGACGTTCGCTTCACGCTTTATTACGCGCGTTTACGATGAGGCGACTCTAATGTACGAGGGTTTATTGGAGAAGGCATAAAAATACAGGTGTATGTAGGTACCTGTAATGAAATATTTTAAGGACGTCTATACTTTGAAAGGTTCCGCTTCTGGTAGCGGAGAGGAAACTTTTCCGCAAGATCCTGGGACCTATCAAGAGAGATGACAGCACCTGGAGGACCCGAATGAATGCCGAAATCGAAGAGTTAGAGGCCGGACCCATTATCATCGGCGAAACAAAAGCCCGCAGACTTCGCTGGTTCGGTCACCTACAGAGAATGGGCGAGGATCGGGCTATCAATAGAGGTCCGATGGGTCGGCCCATATATTGTTGGGAAAACAGTGTGGCGGCGGATCTGCTGCAGTTTCGCGTCAACAACTGGCAAGAAGACGCGCAGGATCGGGATAGGTGGCGTGCTCTCATTTCGGAGGCCAAGATTATCTTTGGATCGTTGAGCCAAAATAGTAGTTAGTTATACTATGTATGAAATATCAATGTTTCATGCAACCAATGGCAGGAATTAGCCGAAGGCTGACCCATGTGGCGTCATGTCATCCAAGATGGTCCAAGCAAAACGATGCATGGTTTACCTCTTTTAAAGAGAAACGCAAGAGGCGCCATGAGCAGGCCTCGAACCCACGCTCACCTGGGGGAGCATACACGTGCCGCGTGTGTGGACGACAGCGGATCCTCTCTCGTAAAGGGCTATACAGTCACGAACGCAAGTGTCGTTACCAGAATGCTGTTTAAAACAGCTGACATAGATGAAAAGGCCTATTATTATACTATGTACAGTCGGCCAAAAATGTGGTCTACCACCCTACGGTTGGGGTTCGTTTGAACTTCATGAGACAACAAGGTCGTGCATGTTTTAAACTCCGTTAGAAAAGTCAACCTTAGCGATCGTTAGATGTCGCAGAAACTTTTGTCAAAACTGGTAGACCACTTTCTTGGTACATAAGTACTAGAGTGATTCCAAGTGGTCTCACTAAGGGCCGTCAGTTTTCGGTTGTCAAACTCAGCCCCTTGGAAAATTATAATCATCAATGAAATTTTATTTTCATAATTATGATGCTACGCAATTATTTAAAGGACAACAGATATACATTTATTAAAAAGAATCCTAATTAAAACATCCGTAAGTACAGATCTTTTCACAGTAAGTTCTTAAAGATGCCCGGATGAAATAAAAACGGACAAATATTTTTCTAAGGAGCTCATTTAAACACGTAAGTACAGTTGTCAAATGCTCTTATTTTCACCCTGTAAATTTGTAAGTATCGCCCTTACGTCCGGGCTCGGCATTCTCATAACGTGCGAGCTGAGTTTAACGGACGTACCAGTTTAGCCATGTTCTCGAGTACATAACGATTGCCCTAATTAGAGAGCGATCTTATACTGGTCGGTATTAGTTTACGATGCGCTCGTGCTCAGTAAGCAATGCGAATGATTTTCCGGGTCGAATAAAAACTTGTACAGCCCGCGCAACGGCGGTAATGAAGCCCGCTCGTTAGCTGTCGCGTGTATCGTCGTTTTTGTAAGGTCAGCAAGCCGGACCATTTCGGGATCATTAGCTTTTTTTGTCTACTAAATCTTTAGTTATTTGTCACGTTCGCTATTTGTTTGTGCGGTACTTAATCTACAGAAAAAAATAGGAAAAAATATACATGTCTGTAGTCTCTCTTTTTAATAATAAAATACACAAAATACAAGTTAAAGCTTACGTATTGTAAGCTTTAACTTGTATTTAGCGATATTATAGCGATAAGACCAATAATTGTTTAACTTGTACTTTGTGCATTTATTTTGATTTTTAGTTGTAATAATAGTAGATTGTACAACAAGTGCATAAAACGCACCATTTTACGCGAGGCGTTTATCCATACGAGCGAGCTTGCGAGCGAGGATGGATATAAAGTACGAGCGTAAAATGGGTTTTATGGACGAGTTATACACTCTACTTTTTACTTCGATTGTGAGGAAATAAAAAGAATAGGAATTTCTTTTATAAGAAGTTTCACTTTATGCTGGGTATAGGCGGACTAAAACTCAATTTTATGCACAAGTGCATAAAAAATTGACTTCTTCTAAGGCTATTTTGACAATGGCAATTTTTTATGCACTTGTGCATAAAATTGAGTTTTAGTCCGCCTATACCCAGCATAAAGTGAAACTTTACGAGCATGAGAAGTAAAAAGATTATTTAAGTATTTATGTTATGTTATGTCTACTACTCGAGTTTAAGTTGAGATAGGTAGTCAGAGATAAATGTTAAATACGCTCACCTAATTATCTTCGATAATAGTTGAATAAGACACATAAGTAATAAGAACTACTTACTACTTACCAAAAAGTAGTTTAACAGCATATATCTTCAGTTTACCCTATATTTTCATAAATAAAATAAAAATAAGTTCGCTAAACCAGTAGATTTAGTCATCGTCGTTCCTCCCCTTACTTAAACAAGTTTTTAAACCTAACAAACGTTTGCGCCGAGCCAAGCAACTCATTTCCACCATTAAGCTATCATAACAAGAGCAATAAATTTTTGCGATGCTTAAGCCAGCTTATTTAACGTACTGCTTTAGTTAATGCGGTGTATTCGAGTTGTATCAGTTGTTTTACAGTTCGCAAGTTCTGAAGTAACCGTGCTGAGTTATAGCTTCAAAAACTTTACTGCTTAGCTTGTAAGACGGGCATAGTTTGGATTAAAATTGAAGATTTATTTTAGGATGGTGTAAACCGAGTCCGATACGAGAAATTTTTGAAAAGATGTTTTGAGCGAACTTACTATAACGATGGTTTAAATGTAAAGAACCAAATAAGTAAAACTTTTGGTAGTGAACAACAGTATTGACTCTAGGTACGTCTTTGAGAATACGGCATGCAGATCAGAGCATAACGATTCATCTAAAAATCCTACGCATTTTTCAACTAGTTAAATAACATGAAAGCAACCTTTCCCAATAACACTTTTACCTACAAGCTAAATTAAACTCACTAAATTTAGTCGTCGAGACGAAAAATAATTAAATTTAGTGTAGGCAACAGACGCGCAAATAACTCTTGATCAGTCTGTGACCTTTGTGTGGAATATATTAATCAATCCTAATAACGAAACGGTATATTACCTTAATTGTGTCTAATTCATTTTATTATTCAAGTGAATACTTACTTAACTTAGGCCACACCTTTATCACCATATATTAAAATACTTATTGATATATTTAACTTTTTTCGTAGCTTCGCTACTTAACCAGACTGAAGATAATTATTTTGTCTTGTGATTGACAAGTAGGACGCAACATTAAATTTTTAACCTATACAAATAGTACACGGTTGATATTATAAACACGCTACTCCTTTGTAATAAGGCCCAAAAGTGTAAACATATTTTTGACGTCGACTGTACTAGTTAATCAGACGAATCTGAAGATATAAAACACATTTTTCAAAGCATTGTGTTTCAGTAACTGTACAACGAATATTTGGGAAGTATTTACAGGAAAGCTGCTAATAGTTACATTATTCTGTACACTGAGTCATATAGTTCTTTGAAGAAATGATACCCGTAGAAAAATTTGCTAATTTATATGTTTTCAAAAGATCCCGCATAAGTAAATTTAACGGCACACTTTAGACTAGCGCTGATATCTAGTATGTAACGAGTCGAGTTCAGAGGCGCGCACATTACGGCCACTTCATTACGATTTGCTGAATGTGGCCCCCGGGTGCCGTTTGACCTAAAACTTGTCCGCACTTTATAGAAAAAGAAAATTAGACACTACGTTAACTCGGTAATTAAGTGCATTGATGTCAATACTAAATGAATAAAACTGGGCCGACACTTTCATAAAATTTATTGAACTTAAAATTTATAATTGAAGATATCATACGTCCTATTTTTTTTGAGAAGTAAGTAATAATATTACCAACTAGTAATAGTAATAATATGTCTATTACTAGTAGTCCGCCTCGAACTGAGCACTCGCTATTTAATTGCAAACAAGTTGATCATTATAACAAGATCCTTCGGAGGATTTTTTTCTCCTTCTAGTTCCATAACCACTTGATCGATCCTGCTCATATACGAACTTACAAATTTTATGTATCTCTGCTACAGCCCCAAGAAATTTCATAAAGATCAAAACGTTACTAAAGTTATCGTCGGACAAACTATCGAAATCAAAACGCCATCCAAATGCCGAGACGTCCCAGTAGCCAGGTGACAGTTCGGCCTGGACCCCTATTCGACATTGCATAAATGACAGTGTCATGCCATACAACCACAATACCACTGTGATATCTCACTATTGCATGACTTAAGTGAGATATGTTACTTACGTCAAAGTCAAGAGCTATCGCTAGAGGATTGCCTCTATGGGCATGGCTGCCATCTTTTTAGTTTTGACGTAGGCGTCAGTAGATGAGGGGAATCCCACCTAGTACATGAAGGTATTATTTTAAACTGAAGCTATCTCAGTTAAAAATATCACTGAGTAAAATGTACTCTATGATAATTAATTTAAGGTTCATTTTCGCTCGACATATGAGAAGGAGTAAAACGAGCTGAGAGAGAGATGCAAACGGGGAGACCTCTGACCCTTTCTAAAAGTTACTCATCATCATCATCCTAGCGTTTATCCCGGTTTGGGGTCCGCTTGACAACCTAATCCCATGAATTGGCGTAGACACTAGTTTTTACGAAAGCGACTGCCATCTGACCTTCCAACCCAGAGGGGAAACTAGGCCTTTTTGGGATTAGATCCGGTTTCCTTACGATGTTTTTCCTTCACCGAAAAGCGACTGGTAAATATCAAATGATATTCCGTACATAAGTTCCGAAAAACTCAGTGGTACGAGCCGGGGTTTGAACCCGAGACCTCCGGATTGAAAGTCGGACGTCTTACCGCAAGGCTACCAGCGCTCTCTTTCTAAAAGTTACTATTCCAAAATAATGTCACGGTTTGAATTTGTCATATACAATTTTAACGACATCATCATCTTTCTTCGCTAAATAGATTAATTCACGTAGGGATCCAAATAAATTTTAAAAGTAATATATTTTAGTATCTTCATTTTCACAATAAGGGTCACAACAGACCTAGCGGAATAACTTCATGTTGCCAACATAGTTAAGCCACGAACCAAGAGAGAAAACAGACATTACTTACTCTATTTTCCTATTTAGTAATTATAAGGGTGACAACACACCTATCGGAATTCCTGGCGGAATTAGCGGAAGTAGCGGAAATTTGTCTATGGTAGCGGAAATTTGTCTATGGTAGCAGATTTTTTGTATGGAAGCCATAGACAAATTTCCGCTACCATAGACAAATTTCCGCTAATTCCGCGAGGAATTCAAATAGGTGTGATGTCACCCTTATAATTACTAAATAGGAAAATAGAGTAAGTAATGTCTGTTTTCTGTCTTGGTTCGTGGCTTAACTATGTTGGCAACATGAAGTTATAAAAGCGGTATTAGACATTGCAAACTGCAGGGCTCAATCAGTCAAGTTGGAAGGTGTAATTAAAGGTAGGGCCCGTAGGGAGCTGAAGGAAGGGCAGGGAAAGGCAGGGTACACAACAGATTGGGCCCTGCAGGTTGCAATGTCTAATAGCCGTTTAAATGATAAAGGGTGACAACACACCTAGCGAAATTCCTCGCGGAATTAGCGGAAGTAGCGGAAATTTGTCTAAGGTAGCGGAAATTTGTCTATGATAGCGGAAATTTGTCTATGGTAGCAGATTTTTTTATGGAAGCCATAGACAAATTTCCGCTACTTCCGCTAATTCCGCGAGGAATTCCGCTACGCTAGGTATGTTGTGACCCAAACTGGAGTATACTCTTCAGTTACAAAGTGAGGCCGAAAGAGAGTTTGATATAGGGGGCTGCGTCATGAATGACTAGAGTGCGAGTGAGACACCGCTCTCTATCGGACCGTGTCACCTATGAACGACTGTTTTACTCGGTAATAAAATACAGTAAAAGGACTATCTGGACTCTAATGTCTTTACCTTTTCCTATTCCACAGAAGATGATGACGCTTGTAGAAATATACTTATACTCGTAGGTATATATTAAAGCCCTACCCGAAATATATGAGTATTGTCAGGAGGGCGCTTTAATCTCAATGTATATGGTGACAGCAGGGGGGTCCATCTCCATGAAGTGACAGCTACGGGTTTGGAACGTATCGGATACGTTTTCGGGGTTGTCAAAATCCCCTTCGTTCGTTTGCGGTATGACCATAGATAAGGTAAAGTATTTAAGTAGTGGTGTTTTTCTAAAATAACAGTTAGATTGGATAAATTAGGCAATAAATCTGCCATTTATCCATTTTAATGTTAAAATTATTGATGGATTAAACGGCTATTACACATTGCAACCTGCAGGGCCCAATCTGTTGTGTACCCTGCCTCTTCCTTCCCCTCCTTCAGCTCCCTACGGGCCCTACCTTCAATTACACCTTCCAACCTGACAGATTGGGCCCTGCAGGTTGCAATGTGTAATACCGCTTTTAGGAAGATTGAGGCAGATTAGGGCAAGTCCTGCGATCAAACTAATCGCGTATTTGTCAACCCTAGACAGTCGAAAGGCAAAATTGTATGGAGACGTCATGTGTCACTGTTTATCTGTCAAAGTTATGTCAAACGCCGATTTTGTAAGGAAGATGAATTTCTGTATGAAATACTATTATATTATTCTGTGGTGACAGTTCAGTTTAGTATGAAAAATTTTGTTCCAATGAAGTTCCGCAATATGGCGCGTGCTCATATATTTCTGGTAGGGCTTTACCTTCGGTCTGCAACATAATAAAAATACGGTACTTCATTGTTTATAATATATTAAAAAAAATACACGTTGACCACAAATGTTTGTTAAGGCTGGAATAAGATACAAAGTTTAGTATCTGATCCGGTTCAAGGCAAGCGTTCGGTGTTGGCGTCAGGTTGGCGGATTCCTTCCCTCCTATCGGACGCGGCGGGTTAATTTTGCATTCTTTTAGGTTTCAGGCAAACGCTAGGTTTTTGCGTCAGGTTATCCGATCGGGCGAACTCATTAGGTACAGTGCCACCAAAAAGAGTAGAAATTAAAAAGTGGCAACATCGTAGTGTCGTCCCTTTCAAATCAATCTAAAAAAACGGGACGACACTACGATGTTGCCACTTTTTAATTTTTACTCTTTTTGGTGGCATTGTAACCGTATACGGATGGTATACGGCGACCTGAAATGCAAACCTGATTCGAGTCGAAACAAAGTCTTAACACTCTAAACCTATGATATATGGGGTTATATCACAGAGTAAATAATAGTATAATACAGAGAGACCTCTGTAATGTCACGTAACGTCACGAATCATGTTGTCCCTTATTAACGCATGACAAGTTCTCTTTCGCACTTATGCAAACGTATCGGATACGTCGTGTCAAACTCAAATTTTTTGACAGAATTACTTTGAGTTGTACCCCTCTGGTTATATGCTTGAACATACATACCTCATTTTTCCTGTTTTTTTTTAAATTCGGTACTTCAAATTCATTCAGCGTTCTTTACATTAAGCGAGGTTTAGACTATAGTCTGGCAAACCAAAAGCGCAGTAACAGTCAGAGTAACATGCTATACCCATCCCTTTTTTAGTAGTGAGAGTACTAGCATTAGAAAAAGACAGTATGATTCTCCCTGTCTATGCTTGAAGTGGAACAAACTCTGGCCAAACTATAGCAAGTATATGCTAGAATGAAATAGTTATAATGATTAATGTCTCATTCTGAACTATAGCTGCGTGCCAACTTGCCGCAAGTAAACTTGATAGTCTAAACCTCGCTTGAATCTATGCATTCAGCTGTCAACCGGTTATTGTTTGAAATATGTCATCTATACTTCATTTAGTATAAAAAAAGGAAAGTCGTGTAAATTTGGTAATGTATCTTATAATATATTAATTATTAGGTAGGTAGATTAAACATAAGTTTATAAGAACCAAAACACGGGTGGAAGATGTAGCTCTCAAAGTAAAGACACTTAAATGGAGATGGACAGGGCACATTGTAAGGAATAAAGATAAATGGAGCAAAAGAATTATATGGTGGTTCCTAAAGGACAGGAAAAGGAAAAGAGGCCCACCAAAGGCAAGATGGGAGGATGAAATAGTAAAATTTGCGGGTACACAATGGACCACATTGGCAAGAAATAAGGAAAAATGGAAAGGGATGGAAGAGGCCTTTGCCAAGTGGCATACGATGTTGTCTGAACAGTTGCAAAAATATTTAGTTTTAATTTTGTATGTAATTTTATATTGTTCAGTATATAAACTAGAAAACGTTGTAAAATGTCTGAATAAAGGCTTATATTATATTATTATAGATTAAACAATGCATGACGGGCTGCGGCTTTTCAATCGCCACAAGTGTTTAAGACTCCACAACCGCGAAGTATAATTAAATAGATCTGCTAGATCTATATGGTAGTAAGAATCATTATTTCCAGCAAAAACAGGAAGCCCACTCCGCTCTCCCTATTAGCAAAGTATAATTGACGTAAACCTGTGGCATTAAGCCCCGATGACCACAAGGCTGTATGGAAAAGTAACGAGGTACACCGGTGGTTTTAAAGGGCCCTCCCGCGACCAGATGTAGACCTGGTCGTTTTCATTGAACTGGTTACGATTCGATTCGGGGACCTCATTGGAGAATCTGAGGGTATTTATTTACACGTGAAATCGCTCTCTCACAGCGAGCTGTACAAACAACAACTACAATAAAAATACGTAAACACATTTTACGTGTTTAGGTCACAAATTTCCTAGCATTTTTCCCAGCTTTGAGCCTGGGGTCCTCTCGGCAGCCCAATCTCGTGAATTAACGTAAGCACTAGTTTTTACAAAAGCACTGCCATCCGGCTTTCCAACCTAGAGAAAAAAAGCTTTATTTTATTAGGATTGAGTTCTGTTTTCAACCGACTTCAAGATTTCGAAGGAGGAGGTTATCAATTCGTCAGGATCTTTGTTATTTTTGTTATTTTTTTATGTATATGTTCACCGATTATTCGAAGACGGCTGGACCGATTTGGATAATTCTTTTTTAGTTTGAAAGGGTATACTTCACAGTTGGTCCCATTATCACCAAGTCCAGATTTGATGATGGGATTCTGGAGAAATTGAGGGAAATCTTTAACTATTATATGCACACCTATAATTATTTCACTATTTTTTACAGCAACTCGGCCTCTTCCTCTTGGAATAGCAGATCCTAAGTGAAGTCGGTTCTTTTTTTAACAGACTTCAATTCCATAGAAGAAGGAGGTTCTGCATTCGGTTTGGTACGCTACCCTGCGTCTCGGACGGAAATCCTCTTTTAAGACTTGTGTTTTTATGAGCTCTTTGACGTGCACTACGACACTATGTAGAAGAAATATATGTATAAGAATATGATTAATTTGGACCCATATGGCCGAGTACCATAAGCGACTCCCGTTTGTTGGGTAAATGTATAAATAAACTTTGTAAAAACTTGTTTAATTGTGGTATCGTTAGCAGACGTTCTGCTTAATACAAAAATAACTTGTTTAATTGTTTTATTCCAGTTTTATTTATAGTAAGTACTTAATTCTGTTAAGAATTTTAATTAGTCCTGATAAGAGGTAGATATTCCATATTATTATATATTCATATTGTAGTGATAGTCAAAACAGTCAAATATAACTAATGTTGGCTCCAGTTGATAAATTGCATTTGCAATTGGTAGGTATAATATATTTTGCCACTTACCTGTCACTATCTATTTGATCTGCATCAAATAAGCAAGCATGAACATAGAGAAATAAGCTTACAAATTTTTCTTTATGTTATGGATGAAGAGTTTCCCTTACCTGCTTGAAAAACTTTGGAACGAATGGAATTGCGGTTTCGTTGCAGCTGATTCTCTAGAATATAGCACAACACCTACTTTCAAGCCAATACAAGTTACAGTTTTCAAGAGAATCATTCTGCAAACATTTTGTTTTGTAAACGTAATTCAAAAATGGCTTGAGTCTGAGTAAATTGTTTTACCTGTTACTATTTTGAACGTTTACAAACGAATATGTGGAGCTATTCAATATGAATGTATGATTTTCAAGCAAATTTAATCTTATTATCATTTGTCAATGAACTGTTAATATCGCACGGTGGGCTGAAAATCGACTTTCATAGCAATAGAAACTGGTTTCTTAGTTTGTACCTTGTTTTTCTTGAAATAGTATTACAACTTAGAAGCAGTGAGCTTTTTTTCGAAATAGATGTATGGAGCGTATCACATATATATGGGACTTTCTTCAAAACTAAAAGGTAAATCGTTATATCCTCGCAGATTGTTATAGTACCAGTATTAAAACCTTTAATTAAGCCTGATAAAAAAATGTGAGTATGTCAAAAAGTCAACAGTAATTGCTAAAACAACCGTCTGCGAGGATCTTTGACTATTCAACCAAGCACTGGTTTAAAGCTCTAAGGCGAGGATATAACGGTTTACCTTTTAATTTTGTAGAAAACCCGATATATCCGATACGATCCATATCTATTTGTAAAAAAAAACTCACTGCTTCTAAGTTTTTGACTCACACAAGTTCAAAATAGTGAGTAAAAACTATTTCCAAAAACATAACTATTTTTTTATTAGTTTCATAAAAAAGTGCACCTGATATAATCATTTTGAGTATGTTAACAAATAAAGAATAATTTGTTCCATATACATTTGTGAGGATATAACGGTTCACCTTTTATTTTTGAAGAAAGTTCGATTTTTCTCATTCGCTACATAAATAATTTTTGAAATTTTTTTTTAATATTTTCCCAACCTAATTACTTCAGAGTTATTTTGGGATATATTAATAACTAGTGAAAGCTTTTTCAAGAAAAAAGGAACAAATTAAGAACTCAGATGCTATTTCTATGAAAGCTGATTTTCAGCCCTCTGTGTGCCGTAAAATGTAAATTGTAAAATCGCCTTTATTGACAACTAGCGTAGCGACCCGCCCTGGCCCGCCCCGGCTTTGCACGGGTGCAATTGTACATATAAACCTTCCTCTTGAATCACTCTATTTAAAAAAAGCGCATCATAATCCGTTGCGTAGTTTTAAAGATCTAAGCATACATAGGAACAGACAGCGGGAAGCGACTTTGTTTTATACTTATGTAGTGATTAATAATACAGTCCGTTTTATAAAAAGCAGATAAAAAGACATCATGTAAAATAGTTCCACTACTCACCGCTGCGCAAACTTCTGGTAGGTAATGCTAGCCATGGATATGAAGTGGATCTAATTCTTTCCATTTTTCCCTAACCGCAGTGGAACCTTATTACCGAGCAAAACAGTCGTTCATAGGTGTCTTGAAAAAAGGCTTTAAAATCGGTCCGATAGAGAGCATAATATCGTTCGCATTCGTTACAAAATAGTCACATAGACAATGTTGACATTCTGATTGTCTGATTACAGAGCCACCAAAAAGAGTAGAAATTAAAAAGTGGCAACATCGTAGTGCCGTCCCTTTCAGAGGGAGATTTGAAAGGGACGGCACTACGATGTTGCCACTTTTTAATTTCTACTCTTTTTGGTGGCTCTGTACCTCCTTAGTCAAAACGAGAAGCGGCCCCTTCTATTTCGCTCTCTTTCGGCCTTACTTTGTTGCTGAAGAGTATACTCCAGTTTCAAATAATAGACAAACGCATCTTCTTTCGTTAACGAGAGAAAGAGACGCAAATACAATCCTTGAATGCGTCCATCTACGAGAGTTTTCCTGTTACACACAAGATGACAGTGACACTAGGTTTATCGCCTTCATGGCAAAAATTATGATTTGATATTGGTTACTTCGTGTAGAAAAATATTGCGTTAATCTGTGTTTGTATAATACAATAAAAAAAATCGCCTTTTACTCTTTGCCATGGGATTCCCGACGTCCTGTCATAACAAATAAAATGGTGGCAATAGTCAAAGACAAACCTTCTAGCGATACCTACTGTAAATGTGACAGATAAACACAACAGCAATACCATCGCAATAGAGCCGCAATACAATCGCAATAGAGGTGACATATGTTAGTGTTACACTTAGTCAAGTCGAATAGGGGTCCTGGAGTTGTTTGTAAGAACTCGCTTCGGGAATTTTTTTCCTCGCAAAGAGAGCAACTTAATCAATAAGGTTTTTCTGCGTATTGAAAAGCCGAGGCAAATAACTGTAAATAGCATTGACGTGGCAGAATATAATTATGCAAATTATGTTACCTATTTGTACTGAAATACTTCTTGAGACGTAAATATGATAAGTAAGAAGACCAAGAGAGGGAAGAGAGGAAATAAGTACCTACAACTCGTTTGTCGTTTTTGATATTTAAATGTCTTTTTCTCCAATGTGCTTCGAAGTGTTTACCTTACTGTAACAATGACTACGTGAAGTTGTTCATTATTAAAAAAAAAGACATTATTGTCCTGTTCTAGCGGACAGGAAGTTGTACTAAAATCCAATTCTGTACCTATTGTTTTTTACCTTTTAAACATTTCATTCGACTAAGAAATATCATTTCAAACAGCCAATTTTACTTAAAAGCCACATCTACACCGTCTGGCAATCCCTTCAAACTATAGGATAGATCGAGATAGTAAGATCAAAAACCTTGGTTGTTTCATTCTTTGTCATAGCTTGCAGTAACACCGCGTCTGATCGTGTGAATACGGCTCAAAACAATCATATAATAGAAAAAATCGCTCGTCCATGAATTTTATCTTTCCCGTCCTCTGCAATAATATACTATTATTTCGAATCTCATCAAATGTTAACTCAAATTATTGTAATGCTATTGATTACTATCAGTTGGTTGAATTTCGTCATGGTTCAGCATTGCCCTACAAGTGCCATGGCACAAGATTACTATTCCATATTTATCATTTCAATGTAATAAATATTTAACTATCATATGGGTGCCGCGCTGCGTGGGCGAAGGGCCCCAACAGAGATCGCGGGACGATATACACACTTTAAGCACAGAACACCAAGTATTATGAAAGTCGACGGAACAGGCCTTTACCCAATAGTGAGACACTCTTATAGGCTAATGTAAAAACGAGTGTCATTTCATGAGGGACTCACGTAATGGTGGCCGGTGGGTTGGCGTGTACCAGACACGGCAGGACCACGTCGCTGCCGCGTCGCACGCTGGTCTCCCACTGCCCGTGGTATATCGCGCGCGGAGCTGCCGCGCCAGTGGATGCTGCAAACCGTAAAACTTTAGCCTTTTGTTTATCAGCTTTACCGAAGAAGAAACCGTAACCGTGCCGCCGTACATTGATTTATTAATAGCAGAATACTACTAGAAGTGACATCTAGAACAAAACACTTTTGGTAACAGTAAGTATCCGTTTTTTTTGTCGCTTATTTTCTTTACTAGCCAGATAAAAATGAAGTTGCAATGAATAAAAACATTTGCTTAGCTCATACTTCACTTTCGATTACAAAATCTTGGTCTTGATACTTGAGTTTGTCATCTCGCTGAAACGAAACGTTCCAGTACCTTTTTCTCGATAATGGAATATGAGAAGCCAAATGGAAAAAAATATTTGATATAAGGAAAAAATAAGGATAGGGATAAATATGTAATTAGAGGCATTTAATATTTTACAGGCTTTTATGAATGACGCCACTACTGTTACGCAATATACAATGAAAATGCTTGGTACACCGAGTGACTAATTCCCAATTTTTTTTTACAAGCAGCAATGAAACATAAATCTGTCTCTTTTACTCACGCGCAACATCGATGCTGACTGGCGTGCTCCTGCGCCGCTCGCCGGTCAGCGAGTCTAGCACCGAGCAGGAGAACTGCGCGCGGGCATCTTCGGCTCGCACCGAACGGACCACGAGCTTCCAGCCTTCATCCACCAGGAGCGTGGAGCCGGCTGCAGCAATAAGTGTGGATTTAATGATGTTATAGCTACTAATTAGTTAGCTAAAATAACAAAAGGACTGTATACATACATACACTACATGCATACTTACCTCTACCTACATAAACCATAGGTATGATATTTTAATCATCAGTCATATTAAACTAGGTGATTAGGTAAGTCATACTGAACTTATACTATGGGGCCAAATTCGAAATCGGTGAATATGACTGATGATAAAAAAATTACAATGTATTATATTATACCATATTGATCAAATTAATGCGCGCACAGTCGCCTTCAGAGCGGCCAAGGTGGTCACAAAAATCTGAACAACGCCTCTGTTGTCAAGGAGATAAAGTGCATGATCAGATGTTTTTGAGAACCCTGGCCGCTCCGATATATTTGATGGCGACCGTACCTACAGCCTAAAATTTTCAAGGTAGAGCCTTGAACTTTGAACCAGATTTGAAATAAATTGTAAAGCACATTAGGAAATTATTCTTTAATTGAGTCGCTTAATTTCAAACTTGGATAAATCCATTTGTCACATTATTCGATTTTGGTACCAAGAAAAGGGAATAGGGTTGATAATTGCTGAGAGGGTCGAATGGAATTATCCAAGTTTGAAGTTAACCGACACAATTTTACAAAGGGTCAAAACCATGTCGAAACGGAACGAAAACTTTCACAAAACTAATATTTAATTCATCAAATTATAACACGATCATTGAATAATCGCACTCATACTACATGATTCGCGACTTTAAATTAAGTAAACTTTTTAATGTTAATAAAATCATTTCCAGCATAAATTCAATTTCCAAATTTTCGAAAAGTTTATCCCAGTGACATTGAGTTTTGCTATAAGGCTCACCATCAATTATTTAAGAGCTGGGCTCTTTTTAGTGGAGCAATTTCCATGTATATCTGTCCTTTGCCTTCTCCTTGATAGCTTGATACGACACGACGTTTATTTTTTCCTTCACTTGATCCAGGTATGCTCTCCTTGGCTTTCCACTTCCTTTCTGCTTCAACTCTACCTTCTATGATGTTCTTAATAAATTCGTCGTGTCGATGTCGTAGCAGATGGCCAAGCATCCTTCCTCTCCAATGGTTCTCAACTAATTTCTCTTTTCTTTTATTCTACATAGAACGTTTTCATTGGTTTTCTTCTCCTTCCAACTGATCTTCTCCATACGATGCCAGCACCATATCTCAAAAGCCTCCAGCCTCTCTCTATCCCGTTGTTTCATTGTCCACGTGTGTTCATTCTGTCGCTATAGGGCTCATTCTCCTAGCGTTTGTCCCGGTCTTGCCACGGCTCAATTGAGCCTGGGGTCCGCTCGGCAACCTAATCCAAGGAATTGACGTAGGCACTAGTTTTTACGATACTCAGAAGGAAACTAGGTCTTGTTAGGATTAGGTCCGGTTTCCTTACGATGTTTTCCTTCACCGAAAAGCGACTGGTAAATATCAGATGATATTTTGTACATTAGTTCCGACCCTAATGAAAATTATATTCATGACACATTTAATAAGCAGATTATGTACAAAATACTCATGTATGTCCATGCCATTAATGCTAATTTAATGTCAGGTAAATTATTTAACGTAAAATGTTGAACAAGAGAAAGGTACATTTCGTTACGTTAACGTTTCAACCACCGGTTCCATTGTGTTGGGAATTATGACATAAAAGTTGCTAATAGTAAATAAAAACCACAAAAATAATTGAGTGTTATCATCATAATATATAAAAGCGTATTTTACGAATTACGAGCAATTTTTATGTCTTAAATTCGTACCACAATGGAACCGGCGTTGGAACGCTTGTGAAAGTTACCCGGAAACGTTACACGGTTCGGTAATATGTATAATGTTACCGTTATTAAGGAAACAGAATTTCAACGTTTTCCGAACACGTATTTAGTTTCAATTGTTTTTCTAAGAACTGCAGGTTGTTCGTCTAATCCATTGTTGTATTTATTTAGTATTATGTAACTAAGTACCTATATCGATTGTTAAATATATAATGTTACCGCTATTAAGCAAACAGAATTTCAACGTTTCCCTGAACACGTATTTAGTTCATTATTATTTTTACGTGTTTTTAAAGTGGTGCATTCCTCTCAAACAATAGTTTGTTGTTAACGGCTGCTGTAAAGCCGAAAGTAAATAAATACAAAAATATGTTTGGAGGCATTGAAAATTTTGTCAAGTTAGTAACTGAACCCATAGCTTAATTGGTAAAGCGATCGAGCCCCGGCAAGGCGTATCGATGTAGGGTTCGAGTCCCACTGGGTTGATTATTTTTTCAATGTTTTCAAAGTTTGTATTTGATTTAATAACAATATTTAGTTTCAATTGTTTTTCTAAGAACTGCAGGTTGTTCGTCTAATCCATTGTTGTATTTATTTAGTATTATGTTAGTAAGTACCTATATCGATTGTTAAATAAAACTGTAGTCATAATATTTACAGATCGCGATACTTGCGTTCAAAGTTGACCTCCCGCCTCTGAATCATAGCTATCAGAACAAAACTAGTTGTGGCAGTGTAGTGGCAGCTAAGCAGCGCCGGGCCTCCCACCTCTGCTGGCGTGGCAGACACAATACTAGTGGATACTTACAGAGATGCTCAGTGGCAGCCAGGACTATGTCATACCAAGCCGCGATGCTCGCATGCTCGCGCAAGGTGGCCGACGCGGCTCAGGTGAGCAGCGCCGGGCCTCCCACCTCTGCTGGCGTGGCAGACACAATACTAGTGGATACTTACAGAGATGCTCAGTGGCAGCCAGGACTATGTCATACCAAGCCGCGATGCTCGCATGCTCGCGCAAGGTGGCCGACGCGGCTCAGGTGAGCAGCGCCGGGCCTCCCACCTCTGCTGGCGTGGCAGACACAATACTAGTGGATACTTACAGAGATGCTCAGTGGCAGCCAGGACTATGTCATACCAAGCCGCGATGCTCGCATGCTCGCGCAAGGTGGCCGACGCGGCTCAGGTGAGTAGCGCCGGGCCTCCCACCTCTGCTGGCGTGGCAGACACAATACTAGTGGATACTTACAGAGATGCTCAGTGGTAGCCAGGACTATGTCATACCAAGCCGCGATGCTCGCATGCTCGCGCAAGGTGGCCGACGCGGCTCAGGTGAGCAGCGCCGGGCCTCCCACCTCTGCTGGCGTGGCAGACACAATACTAGTGGATACTTACAGAGATGCTCAGTGGCAGCCAGGACTATGTCATACCAAGCCGCGATGCTCGCATGCTCGCGCAAGGTGGCCCACGCGGCTCAGGTGAGCAGCGCCGGGCCTCCCACCTCTGCTGGCGTGGCAGACACAATACTAGTGGATACTTACAGAGATGCTCAGTGGCAGCCAGGACTATGTCATACCAAGCCGCGATGCTCGCATGCTCGCGCAAGGTGGCCGACGCGGCTCAGGTGAGCAGCGCCGGGCCTCCCACCTCTGCTGGCGTGGCAGACACAATACTAGTGGATACTTACAGAGATGCTCAGTGGCAGCCAGGACTATGTCATACCAAGCCGCGATGCTCGCATGCTCGCGCAAGGTGGCCGACGCGGCTCAGGTGAGCAGCGCCGGGCCTCCCACCTCTGCTGGCGTGGCAGACACAATACTAGTGGATACTTACAGAGATGCTCAGTGGCAGCCAGGACTATGTCATACCAAGCCGCGATGCTCGCATGCTCGCGCAAGGTGGCCGACGCGGCTCAGGTGAGCAGCGCCGGGCCTCCCACCTCTGCTGGCGTGGCAGACACAATACTAGTGGATACTTACAGAGATGCTCAGTGGCAGCCAGGACTATGTCATACCAAGCCGCGATGCTCGCATGCTCGCGCAAGGTGGCCGACGCGGCTCAGGTGAGCAGCGCCGGGCCTCCCACCTCTGCTGGCGTGGCAGACACAATACTAGTGGATACTTACAGAGATGCTCAGTGGCAGCCAGGACTATGTCATACCAAGCCGCGATGCTCGCATGCTCGCGCAAGGTGGCCGACGCGGCTCAGGTGAGCAGCGCCGGGCCTCCCACCTCTGCTGGCGTGGCAGACACAATACTAGTGGATACTTACAGAGATGCTCAGTGGCAGCCAGGACTATGTCATACCAAGCCGCGATGCTCGCATGCTCGCGCAAGGTGGCCGACGCGGCTCAGGTGAGCAGCGCCGGGCCTCCCACCTCTGCTGGCGTGGCAGACACAATACTAGTGGATACTTACAGAGATGCTCAGTGGCAGCCAGGACTATGTCATACCAAGCCGCGATGCTCGCATGCTCGCGCAAGGTGGCCGACGCGGCTCAGGTGAGCAGCGCCGGGCCTCCCACCTCTGCTGGCGTGGCAGACACAATACTAGTGGATACTTACAGAGATGCTCAGTGGCAGCCAGGACTATGTCATACCAAGCCGCGATGCTCGCATGCTCGCGCAAGGTGGCCGACGCGGCTCAGGTGAGCAGCGCCGGGCCTCCCACCTCTGCTGGCGTGGCAGACACAATACTAGTGGATACTTACAGAGATGCTCAGTGGCAGCCAGGACTATGTCATACCAAGCCGCGATGCTCGCATGCTCGCGCAAGGTGGCCGACGCGGCTCAGGTGAGCAGCGCCGGGCCTCCCACCTCTGCTGGCGTGGCAGACACAATACTAGTGGATACTTACAGAGATGCTCAGTGGCAGCCAGGACTATGTCATACCAAGCCGCGATGCTCGCATGCTCGCGCAAGGTGGCCGACGCGGCTCAGGTGAGCAGCGCCGGGCCTCCCACCTCTGCTGGCGTGGCAGACACAATACTAGTGGATACTTACAGAGATGCTCAGTGGCAGCCAGGACTATGTCATACCAAGCCGCGATGCTCGCATGCTCGCGCAAGGTGGCCGACGCGGCTCAGGTGAGCAGCGCCGGGCCTCCCACCTCTGCTGGCGTGGCAGACACAATACTAGTGGATACTTACAGAGATGCTCAGTGGCAGCCAGGACTATGTCATACCAAGCCGCGATGCTCGCATGCTCGCGCAAGGTGGCCGACGCGGCTCAGGTGAGCAGCGCCGGGCCTCCCACCTCTGCTGGCGTGGCAGACACAATACTAGTGGATACTTACAGAGATGCTCAGTGGCAGCCAGGACTATGTCATACCAAGCCACGATGCTCGCATGCTCGCGCAAGGTGGCCGACGCGGCTCAGGTGAGCAGCGCCGGGCCTCCCACCTCTGCTGGCGTGGCAGACACAATACTAGTGGATACTTACAGAGATGCTCAGTGGCAGCCAGGACTATGTCATACCAAGCCGCGATGCTCGCATGCTCGCGCAAGGTGGCCGACGCGGCTCAGGTGAGCAGCGCCGGGCCTCCCACCTCTGCTGGCGTGGCAGACACAATACTAGTGGATACTTACAGAGATGCTCAGTGGCAGCCAGGACTATGTCATACCAAGCCGCGATGCTCGCATGCTCGCTCAAGGTGGCCGACGCGGCTCAGGTGAGCAGCGCCGGGCCTCCCACCTCTGCTGGCGTGGCAGACACAATACTAGTGGATACTTACAGAGATGCTCAGTGGCAGCCAGGACTATGTCATACCAAGCCGCGATGCTCGCATGCTCGCGCAAGGTGGCCGACGCGGCTCAGGTGAGCAGCGCCGGGCCTCCCACCTCTGCTGGCGTGGCAGACACAATACTAGTGGATACTTACAGAGATGCTCAGTGGCAGCCAGGACTATGTCATACCAAGCCGCGATGCTCGCATGCTCGCGCAAGGTGGCCGACGCGGCTCAGGTGAGCAGCGCCGGGCCTCCCACCTCTGCTGGCGTGGCAGACACAATACTAGTGGATACTTACAGAGATGCTCAGTGGCAGCCAGGACTATGTCATACCAAGCCGCGATGCTCGCATGCTCGCGCAAGGTGGCCGACGCGGCTCAGGTGAGCAGCGCCGGGCCTCCCACCTCTGCTGGCGTGGCAGACACAATACTAGTGGATACTTACAGAGATGCTCAGTGGCAGCCAGGACTATGTCATACCAAGCCGCGATGCTCGCATGCTCGCGCAAGGTGGCCGACGCGGCTCAGGTGAGCAGCGCCGGGCCTCCCACCTCTGCTGGCGTGGCAGACACAATACTAGTGGATACTTACAGAGATGCTCAGTGGCAGCCAGGACTATGTCATACCAAGCCGCGATGCTCGCATGCTCGCGCAAGGTGGCCGACGCGGCTCAGGTGAGCAGCGCCGGGCCTCCCACCTCTGCTGGCGTGGCAGACACAATACTAGTGGATACTTACAGAGATGCTCAGTGGCAGCCAGGACTATGTCATACCAAGCCGCGATGCTCGCATGCTCGCGCAAGGTGGCCGACGCGGCTCAGGTGAGCAGCGCCGGGCCTCCCACCTCTGCTGGCGTGGCAGACACAATACTAGTGGATACTTACAGAGATGCTCAGTGGCAGCCAGGACTATGTCATACCAAGCCGCGATGCTCGCATGCTCGCGCAAGGTGGCCGACGCGGCTCAGGTGAGCAGCGCCGGGCCTCCCACCTCTGCTGGCGTGGCAGACACAATACTAGTGGATACTTACAGAGATGCTCAGTGGCAGCCAGGACTATGTCATACCAAGCCGCGATGCTCGCATGCTCGCGCAAGGTGGCCGACGCGGCTCAGGTGAGCAGCGCCGGGCCTCCCACCTCTGCTGGCGTGGCAGACACAATACTAGTGGATACTTACAGAGATGCTCAGTGGCAGCCAGGACTATGTCATACCAAGCCGCGATGCTCGCATGCTCGCGCAAGGTGGCCGACGCGGCTCAGGTGAGCAGCGCCGGGCCTCCCACCTCTGCTGGCGTGGCAGACACAATACTAGTGGATACTTACAGAGATGCTCAGTGGCAGCCAGGACTATGTCATACCAAGCCGCGATGCTCGCATGCTCGCGCAAGGTGGCCGACGCGGCTCAGGTGAGCAGCGCCGGGCCTCCCACCTCTGCTGGCGTGGCAGACACAATACTGTGGATACTTACAGAGATGCTCAGTGGTAGCCAGGACTATGTCATACCAAGCCGCGATGCTCGCATGCTCGCGCAAGGTGGCCGACGCGGCTCAGGTGAGCAGCGCCGGGCCTACCACCTCTGCTGGCGTGGCAGACACAATACTAAAGGATACTTACAGAGATGCTCAGTGGCAGCCAGGACTATGTCATACCAAGCCGCGATGCTCGCATGCTCGCGCAAGGTGGCCGACGCGGCGCAGCTGAGCAGCGCCGGGCCTCCCACCTCTGCTGGCGTGGCGGACACAATACTAGTGGATACTTACAGAGATGCTCAGTGGCAGGCAGGACTATGTCATCTCTATACCAAGCCGCGACACTCGCATGCTCGCGCAAGGTGGCCGACGCGGCGCAGCTGAGCAGCGCCGGGCCTCCCACCTCTGCTGGCGTGGCAGTCACGCGAGCTTGCCACTCTTGCCAGACCACTGTGAAAAAAAAAGGAAATTTAACTAAATGCAAAATACCTATGCATCTGACCCCTTAGCATGACTTATGCGTTTCTGCGTGGCTGCAGTGGCTGCACACTTCAAGTCACGCTTGACATAATCGCGCACGTCAATGCAAGTCATCCTAGAGGATTGATTTTGAGAAGCTATTACTGCTTCATTGCTAGCTACTGGTGTGTCTACATAATTATGACCACGTTACAAGCTAATGAATCTACATAACAAGTGTAACTATTTATGTAAGTTCTATTAATAATATACTAAACAGTATTTTTGGATTTATTCCTATCTATTGCTCATTATATAAAATGCTCCTATATCCTTATAGTCGTAATATCCATTACTCCAATAGTTCTTATATGACAAATGTACCTAAAATTATACAAAATATAGTAGGTATATAAATAATACGAATCAACAGATATTCCAATAGGAAAATATGAACCGCTAGGCAGTACTCTATAAACAAAACATCAAGCACTGGATGTTATTTTAGGTTTGACCCCGGATCAAATGGGTCAATCATTGAACGAGTGTTTAGTTTACATAACTGTATATGGAAATTACGTTGAAGCACATTGAGTTCGATTTGCTGAAGTTACGAAAAGGGACACCGGTAAAACAATTATAAAAGTCACTAGCAGAACTGACAAGGTTAGGTATTTACCGGTTCAATGTCTTTCTTCTGCGCCCGAAATTGTTATTAACAACTGATTAACCAACCAAAAGATGATAAATAACACAATATTTCCTAAGCTACTCCGTAAAGTTTTGCAACATAGTATGAAGTTTCAACGGTCAAGAATATTTTAGCTGGTATCTTGGACCCGTCCGTGAGAGGGCTTCTGAGTGTCTGAGACGCAAAAAGCTATTATGCTATTTATAGAGACAGTTAAAGTCTGCCGCTAATGCAGAAGAGATTGGTCTGATTTCAGCCCTGGCCTCTAGGTCACTTTTTCTTTTGTATATGACATTAATGTAATCGGTTATGACAACAGCAGTGCTTGAACTTTTGCATAATTGAAAGTCCCAAATGTCAAAATTTCCAACGAACTCGTTAATTTTCTTTTGCAAAATTGAACAAAAGTCACCTTTACGAGCCCCTTGACGTTCATTCGAGCAATTAAAAAGGAGTCATATAACGGCAGTAAAATTTACAGAGTTTCAGTTGATTAACAAGCATATGAATATGTATACAGGTGGCCAAAAATAACTAAATTCCTGTATTGCATTTATGTATACTTACGATACCTAATACATACGAGTGTAAAGCCAAAATACACAGAACAAAAATAGGTATGATATAGAAGAATTACAAAAAAATATAGATTTTATTAAATAAATAAAGCTTGAAACCCACAAGAAAAACTAAACAACACCACAGATTAAATAATAGTATAATACAGAGAGACCTCTGTAATGTCACGTAACGTCACGAATCATGTTGTCCCTTCTTAACGCATGACAAGTTCTTTTTCGCACTTATGCAAACGTATCGGATACGTCGTGTCAAACTCAAATTTATTGACAGATTTACTTTGAGTTGTACCCCCCTGACAACACCTTCGATTCAAGTCTGTCAAATGTTCAAATTTAGTATTAACCATAGACTTTTTCTACTATTTCGATCAAAATAACGCAACTAAAAATCTTGTAGCATACCTACCTAATAAATATAAATTTTATACAAGATGATGCGATGTTTGTTACAAACAAAATACTGACCGCGGGAACAGCAGTAATTTTGATTTACTCATAATGTATTCTGCACAAATTGCCCGCGCTGGACCCCATTCCACATCATAAATTGGGATAGAGCCTGGCATTATGACGCGCAACGGAAGACACAGTATGACGCATGCAAAAGTGGCGTGTTTTCCATTAATGTTAGGGAACCGTGTCACGTTTACATGTTTTTCACAGTTTTATGGGACCGTACCAAAATCATCATCATTTTGACCTTTTTTTTGACGTCGACCCAGTCGACCAAGCGTAGTTTTTCGTGTGAAAAATTTTTTTTCTTCGTTTTGTTGTTAATTGAATACGATACCAATTGTGCCCTTAAACGGATCAACATCATCGTTCTTACACCTTGTTACTGACACCGTGATATTGCACCTATCTAGACTCTGGAAACCGCCCAATCAACGTGCGAGGGGTTTTACATTTGACAATATGACGGTTCCTCGTCGATAGTTTATAATCTAACGAAAAATAATCCGTTGAATTGTAAGCAGTATGTTACGGTTCACAATCTTTCCATAGTTTACAATCTCTCTAGTTAGATTATAAACTAACGTTGTCAAAACTTTACGGTGCGACGACGAGCGAAGCGAGGAGTGCGTTTGGTCTACGGCCACAAATCAACGCGCGACGCCGAGCGAGCGAAGCGAGCCTACCGCGGCAGCGGCCGGCGAGCGCCAGAACCGACTTTTTTTAATAGCACTTTAGTTTCTCACTGACACCTATGTTTGATTGCTAAGTTTATAATTTTAAACAAAAAAAGAACCGACTTCACTTAGGATCCGCTATTCCAAGAGGAAGTGGCCGAGTTGCTGTAAAAAATAGTGAAATCACTATAGGTGTGCCTATAATAGTTGAAGAGTTCCCTCGATTTCTCCAGGATCCCATCATCAGATCCCGACTTGGTGACAATGGGACCATCTAGGGGTTATACCTGTTCGATTCAAAAAAAAAAATTTGAAAATCGGTTCACGATTCACGGAGATATGGAGTAACATACATACAAAAAAAAAAAATTATGGTAAAAAAAAAAAAAAAATTCAGTCGAATTGAGAACCTCCTCCTTTTTTGAAGTCGGTTAATAAATACTTAACGACCTACAGTAAAACCGACCAATTAGCGCGTCGCACCTATCTAGGCTCTGGAAACCGACCAATCAGCGTGCGAGGGGCTTTACGTTTGACAATATAACGGTTCCTCGTCGATAGTTTATAATCTAACGAAAAATAATCACAATCACAATCTTTCGATAGTTTACAATCTCTCTAGTTAGATTATAAACTTACGGTTTTGACAATTTTACGGTGACATATATGTACATAATTTAAATGCAAACTGCGTGTTGTTTATATTGTCTCTCGAAAGCAGTGCAGTGCCTGTATTTTCAAGGAACACGTAACAAATACAAACACGGACTACTAAAATGATAACACCCGTATTCGGGAGAAAATATAATGGCAATGTTTTAGTTCCTGAATAAGTGCACCTGGACGTAAACTCCTTTGTTACGTCAACAATAAACGAGCTCTAAGGGAGAACACCTAATGGGGCGTAGTTCTTGCTTCAGAAATGTAATACATATAGTATTCACTCATTATAAATACTTAGGCACTGTATATACTCATATCTATAAAGTAATTCTAGAAAATTTAAAAAAGAATCGGTTCGTCCTAATTGAAAAACAGTACAGTGCGTGAGCTCTCAGAAGAACCTTCGAGTTTTAGAAAGAGACGTCGGGTATCAATCAACAGTGACATGAAAAAGCAGAACAGCAATATTACCTTCGTGTGTCATCGCCGATTCCCGAAGGTTCTTCTAAATGCTCACAGACTGTATTTTATATTTTCTACTCAATAAGTTTGTGCTAAATACATTTATAACTGTAATTTGGTATAATGGTAGAAATTGGATTGTCTTTACTTGAGACCCTACCAGAGAAAATATAATAAAGAAACTCTATTAGTAAAAGCAACTACCTCGTTCTTACCTGTTTAGGTATTTATTGAATCTACGGCCTCATTTTCTTCAATTTCTCAGCATATTAGATTCAATTTCTTCAATTTCTCAGCATATTAGATGGGTTCCAACAGTCCGCAGCTGAAGTAGCTTTGTGATTAAGATGTTCAAAATAACCTTAACTTCAACCGATCTTATTTTCTTAACAATAAACTTATTATCGGCTCATATACGAACCGCCTTCCTTACAAGTCTACACATGTATAAGCTAATCAGATTTTATTTAGCATAACAAAGTTCCCGGCTTCGCCTCAGGCGGCTAGTTATCGCCGGATGCTCCTCGGAGACAAGATGGCTCTGCTTCCGATATTGACATTCACGGGAAAGAAAATATACTGACTTGCTGGTAGTAAGAGTGTAACGTCGAGGGAGTTCAATGACGCATACGCCTGTTTTGTACGCGGAAATATATTTTAAGATAGGATTAAGGCGAAAAAATCTTTGTGAAAATGTTGTCTTTATCTGTGTTGGTTTGTTATTTGGCTGACAAAAAAAGACAGTACTGGAAGAGTATATTTATTATTAAGAGTATGAGTGACAACGCCAGTCGGGTAGGTAATCGTGTTTCTAGTTTTAGATATCTGCAAATTTTATATGTAGTCAATAAAGTCAGTGCCATTTCCTGTCAGTCCGGGGTTTGGCTCATAAGCTTTTGTAGCAAAAGGAAGCTTGGCATGGATATACTTGCTTTATCTTCCTAGCGTCTGTCTTGATTTTATTTTAGTAATGCATTGACAAAAATAAACAGTAAGATTAACTGATTATTCAGTAAACTTTACCGTTATCTCAGTACGCTCCCCGATTTATTTTTGTTAGTGTGGCTTTCTTGCTTCTTGCTTTTAAAAGGTATCTAAACTTAACTATTAATATTGTCTTCGATTGACATTCTGATGACACGACCATTAGGACAATCGCTCACTTTTTCTACTCCATAATAGCCCTCGTAAAAGAATAACTCTATTATTCTAAGATATATCTATCTACACTTGTTAATAGCAGTTTGTCTTCAAGCACATGCCTTTTTTTTCAAAATCACCGTTTGTGACAAATACATCGTTTAGGTAAAACTTGCCAAAATCAAAATACCTGAACACGGTCATCCTATCTGCACAGCAGCTACACGAGGCAGCTTTGGATCAGATTAAACTTTAGAAGACGGTTTGAACTCGACGGACAAACGAATCAAAAAGACATTACAGCCTTTTGCAAGGACCACCAACTTTCATAGCAGCCTCTTGACTTTCCAGGACGACCAATTTACCAAAGTGGCAATTTTAATCGTTTTATTTGATAGCTTGCTTTGATAACTGGCAAAAAATATGAAATTCCAAAATTGAATAAAGCGTTTTTAATTATATTTTGCCTGCGCTATCGACAGTACTGTAACATCGGCACTTGTGTGGTGACGATAGCCGGAACGTGAACAAAGTGTGCTTTTAAATTAACTCGACTTGATTAACCTCTGATATACATCACTTAATGATATTTGCATACTTGTTACTAATATAAAGCCCTATCATACAAAAAAATTACAAGCCAAAACTCGCTGGGAGCAGATTCACTTAGCTTATCCTGGCATGGGCTTTCAACAAAAAAATCGTAGGTTCTGAAAAATCGCTGGCATTTCGTGCATTTTAAGCGTTTATGGATAATTTGTAGCATTAAGGTTGGTATTTGAGGCATTATTTCTTACAATAGGTACCTATTTAATGACCTGTAATAAAGTCAAACGCCAGGTTATCAAATAAATGACGTCGAACTAATACCTTATTGGGATGAAAACGTGACCAAGCTCAGCGCAGTCTGTCAGGTATTCCTAACTTGGAATGAATTTTGCGTGGTGGGAATTCCAGTTGATGCATCGTGTCAAAATAGCCGAATAACTTCGGTTTCTCAGGCAGCCAATATTCAAACCAGGGCACAATGGTCGTTCTGTAAGTCAAGATAGACTTATTATTCTTAGATATAAGTTACATTGACTAATATGTGTATAAGTGTTGGATTATGATTTTAACATTAGGTATTCTTTTGATCATTATGTCCGAGAACGAGAACTTTTAATTTGCTGCCTTTTACCAAAGATGTGTGTATAAAATAGAGGAGCACAGTCTAGGGAACTTTTTGAGGCTCTAAGTTTGATAACTTTACTAGATGGCTGTACGACCGCATACATTATGCGGTAAGTCTGGTTCAGATGGCGCTGTACAGCCGCATAATGTATGCGGCTATACAGCTCTTAGACTGTGCTTCCCTATAGACATACCTGTTTACTTTTACTTAAGTAAGGATAAACCTACGTATTTATTTTAAAATAAGTTCAGACTGCATGTAGGTACATTTTTATTTTTGCTACCGTCAACTGCTGCAACACTGCCTACAATATTTATATCTCAGACGATTATCACACTGGCGACGGATTCGCATGCGGCGCCAGTGTGATAATCGCCTTATTACTGAGATGGGAGAAAGGCGGTCATCTCAGGATGATATAAATATAGCTGACAGGTGAAGAAAACCATGTTTATCAAGCCATGCAAAGTTGAGCATCGTAGGCAAAGTTGTAGCCGTTAGGTAGACGGTATTTAAATTTATGATTTCTTTTAAAGTTGAGTTAGTACATTGGCTAATTCATACGCTCTTTGGTTTAAGTCAGTCTGCAATGCTTCTTAAATGGTTGCTGATGTACTGTCGCCATCAAACTGAGCGGTCATGGCATTCAAA
This sequence comes from Pammene fasciana, assembly GCA_911728535.1. NCBI lineage: Eukaryota > Metazoa > Arthropoda > Insecta > Lepidoptera > Tortricidae > Pammene > Pammene fasciana. The sequence continues at coordinate 17,431,715 of OU452276.1, read as the reverse complement.
AATATCTGAACAAGCACCTTATCGCCTTAACAATAAAGGCGTTGTTCAGATATTTGTGCCCACCTTAGCCGCTCCGATATATTCTGATGGTGACTGTACTGTCCCTAGTTTATGTAGCAGACGTTCTCTAAACACGTGAGAGTGACTTTCTTTGTTGGGTTGATTGAATACCGTGTGACCAATGCCGATAGGCTTTATCACGGAAAAGGACACGAAACTCCTTTTATCCGGGTAAATGCAACCTTTCCCCAGGGAAACGTGAAAAAACAATACACGCGATCAGAACAGAGAAAAGCTTTGAGAAGGATCAAAAACACTTCTAAGAAATGTACCTAAAATATAAGCTCTGAAACTACTAGTTTACTCTTTAGGTGCGGAACCCTAATAAGTGTTGTTCTTAGTCACATTATTTAAGATTAAAATGATTTAATAAACAATCAAACTATGAGCTGCATTTGGATGCACCTATAATATATTTAGGTAGAGGTAGGTTTTATTGAGTACCTCGGTTATTGAACCATAGGTAGTTTACCACTACACGTTGTAACTGAATCAATAGCCAGTCTATTGAATAGTTGAAGCTGTAAACCAATATGCCTATTCACTGCAACCTGCAGGTCAGGAGGGTTCACAAAAGAGCCATGCGGTTGAATCAGTACTCTCCGATGAGAAACAGTATGATGTTTAGTATGACCTCTGATTATGCATAGTTTTACAGATTATACCGAATATCTATTTCGGTTTTTAAACTAGTAGTTCGCCCCGAACTGTAAACTCGCGAATCTTGTGTTTCGCCATAAATGTGCAATAGTAGAATTACTACAAATACCAAAAATAGGTATCGGGTATTTTTTTCTCAACTAACCATCACGGTGAAACTAAACGTCCATATCAAATTGTGCGGTTGATGCGCAAAATTTTACCGCCACGAAATCGCTTCAGATTTGACAGTTTTTGTCTCATCTAAATTTAAATCCATCTCTCGCATGCCTCTCACTCTGTTGCTTTGACATGTCGTTCTCATCTGTGGACCACCTATATAGGTTTCGATCACCATCATTATGCGTCTATGGTAACTCTCTCTAACTAATGTGTTAATGTCAGTGATGGCCCTCGCAGCCAAAGCTGTAATAAATTAAAAAAAAAGTCAGTTGTCAAAATATTTACACCAAAATCAAAATATGATTGAAAATATTTTTGAAATCAATTTTATGTTGCTAATTGTTATGAAACAGTAAGCAGTTAATAAGGATTTGACGAGAGTGTTAATCAATACCTTTCGTTTGATACCAAACTCAATCATACTTGCTCGTAAAAGTAGCAAATAAGATGACCAATGTAACAGGACCCCTTTACAAAACCTTTTTAGGCCTTCTAATTTCAGAACCCCCGTCTCAATCCAGCTCATATACGAACTCGCAAATTTCGTTGGTCTCTGCTACAACCCCAATAAATTTCATAAAGATCGGAAAATCGTTACTAAAGTTATCGTCGGACAAACTATCTAAATCAAAAAGCCATCCAAATGCCGAGACGTCCCAGTAGCCAGGTGACAGTTGTTGTTTGTAAGAACGATCTCCGCTTACGCTCTGCTCGTTCGATAATTTTAAACAGAAAAGAACCAACTTCACTTAGGATCCGCTTTTCCAAGTGGAAATGCCCGAGTTGCTGTAAAAAATACTGAAATCACTATAGGTGTGCCTATAATAGTTGAAGAGTTCCCTCGATTTCTCCAGGATCCCACCATCAAAATCGGACCTGGTGACAATGGGACCAACTGTGAAGACTCTTTCAATCTTTCAATTTTCCGAATCGGTCCAGCCGTCTTCGAATAATCGGTGAACATACATAAAAAAAGCAAAAAAAAAAACAAGCAAAGATGCCGACGAATTGAAAACCTCCTCCTTCGAAATCTTGAAGTCAGTTGAAAAGGCATAAGATCCACCGATGGGCAGTTAACGGTGTGGTCGATGGTACTGGCTGTACCCAACGCCGGCAGCTAATTGTTTTATGAATAGCTTTATCGTACCGATTATGATTGTAATTCAATATTGGTCAATACTCGCTGTACTAAGTTTATTATAAAATTAACATTCTATTAATAATGCAAATTTTAATAATCTCATTAAAGGGTATCGTATTATTGCGGTACAGTAATGTAGTTGCATGAGTAAAACGTTGTTTTCAACAGACTTCGACAACGAGATGATTAAAAATTCATTTATTGGATTAATGCCGCTGTACGTGTAGGTACCTGTTGAAAAAAAAACTATTATTAAATAATAAATTTGGCAGAACGAGAGCGTTATTATTTCAAACAAACAAACAAACAAAGCATTTATTTGCAGAAGAAGGGTAATTTTACATGTGTTTGTGTAAATCATAGTTTCACCTTTTTCGACTGTTGACCAGCGACTGGTAATATACCTAGACTATGAACTCGAGCTGCAAAATGACCCCACAAAAAGTCTGCCGCGAGGGGCGGTGCTTGCAAACTCTGCCACGAGGCCCGTTAGTTAACAAATGGCGGTCCTATGACACGGTAGTAGTGACGTTTATGAAAAAAATCTAATAAATAATTAAAAATGCCTTCTTGCGCCGTAAAATGGTGCCAGAGTTGATCTGGTAAAAATAATAAAAAAGACGACATCACTTATCTTACGTAAGTAAAGCCGAAACCACATTATTATAAATTTATTTTACCGAATAATTTTATATGGGGATGGTGCTATGCCCACTTTTGAACAACCATTGAAATGTCTTATGATTATGTAATATACAATTGCTTCGGAGCAGGGATCGTTGTCGGTATTATTTAAAATCAAAATAGCCGACATTTGCATTGTTGACGTGATATTCTGAAATGTAATTTAGGTAAACGTAATAAATTATGATTAACCAAAAAATAATCTAAAATATCAATTAGTAGCCGGAATACCGAAATTATATACCGGCTCATTTGTATAAAAATAGTACCGCTATCGCTATTCAATCCAACCGGCAAGAATCGATTTTGCTTATAAAACTGAATCAGAACTTTTAAAAATAACTGGATTTGTAAAATAATTCACAGTTCCAACTTGTTTGAGCAAGCAATGTACAAAATCATCAAAATCATCTGTTGCTTTATTGGATGGTGTTGATTGGTTGGATTGATTGGTGTACAAGGAAAATAGTTTTTACTTTGTATGAAAAAAAATATAGCTCATATACGAACTCTCAAACTACATATATGTATCCCTACTATAACCCCAACAAATTTCATAAAGATCAAGAAAACGTTACTCAAATTCAGTCTTTCAATCGTCGATCGATATCTCAAAATCAGAAAGTCATCGAAATGCTGAGACGTCCCAGGAGCCAGAAGCTGTTTGTAAGAACTCACTTCCGACGCTCCGCTCGTTCTATAATAATACTCACTGCGTGTGCACGCTTTTCAGTTATTAAGGTATGATAGAGACGCACTCTGTGATAACATCATTTAACGCTACAGTAAAACACGATAACGTTAGTATCAGCTTATTTCCTTAAAAATAAAATTCAAACCTATCTACAAAAAAGATACATTCGAAGATTGTTCTTTATTTTATGAAATCGTTCACTGATAATGCGTTTCCAATGACACCGCTGTCTTGTCATTTTCAAGTGTCAGTGCTACGACGAATAACAGCAAATTATTTTGACACAGACCAATCGTATTTTAAGTAATTGTTGTAATTGAAAACAGACTAATATTTTGACGCCTTTTGATTGGTAGTGTAGTGAGCATGCGTATATCGAGTTGTTTCCCAGTTTCAGGCTGACGGTTTGTTTGAAGCTCGCCGTCCATATTTATTATCAGTTGCTGCTGTTGACAAACAGTATGCAAATGTTACAATTATAAAGGGTAGGAAGGTGCATTTTTATAAAATGCAACTAACCAATATGTGTTAACAATCTAAATTATCTACTGACAAATTTATTCAAATTGTTTTGGACCGTAAAGTAAGCATATCAATTTTATTGTTAGTACATGCCCAATGCCCGTTGCAACAAAACACTTCTACATACTGTTTAAATATAAGTACGTACCTAAAACTTTTTAAAATTTTGTTTAACCTACTACCTACTCATAGTGTTGTGCTCCTGCTGGTGAGTAGGGTTGCCAAAGAGCTCAAAGAGGATCCAGTGTGTTAACGACGAGGGACCCTCTTGTTCCTTTAGTAAAGGGTCGGCATCGCGCTTGTGACACCTCTGAAGTTGCATGCGTCCATAGGCTACGGTAGACGCTTACCATCAGGTGGTCCGTATGCTTGTTTGCCACCGCCGTGGTATAAAAAATATATATTTCATAGCCGAACAATGTAGCTTTAGATAGTTTTATTTGTAAAAAAAAACAAAACAATATGATAACAAGGACCCATAAAAATAAATTAAATGAAACTGATGTAATAGGCACCTTTGCGTCGGGAGGGTCGCGAGGTGGGTGTCTGGACGAGGTAGTAGGATAATGCCAGATAATTTTTGTTCTTATTTTAGTTGTCTTTTGTGTAGGCATATTCTATCTGTTAGTTTTATTTAGTAATTAATTAAGATTGCATATTTGTAAGCTATGACGTAAAAATGTTAATTTAATGTGTTTTTTTATGAATAAAATCTATTATAATTAAACTATATTACCTTATATAATGATACCAGATAAAAATAGAAATTAACTCAATCGCTATAAAAATACATAAATAATACTCGTAAATAAATCGCAATCACAACAACTATTTGACAAACAGAGCCGTATTACCGGTAACTCCGGTAAGTACGTATAAAAATATCTAAACAAACAAAACAATGGAAAGGTATTAAGGAAAAAAATTGCGAAAAAAATGTAGCTTCAGATAATCCTATTTTTAAGGCTATAAAAAGCCGTAATCTCTCCCCTTTCATACTGCCCTTTAGTTTTTATACTGAAAGAGATAGCGGTTGATTAATGATTCCTCCTCTGATTACAGTTTTGCGTTCAAGGGCGGAGGATGAAAAATGACCCGTATGCTCTAGACAATACGGAGCCGACAGGCTATTATTCTGTCTAGATTGCTGTTGAAATTCATTTAATGGTAGAGTTTCAATGACACAAGTGTACGGCACGAGTTTTAATTAAAAAGTTTAAAATAACATTTATTTATTTTTTTAAACTTTATTGCACATAACATAAAAATGTACAAATGGCGGACTTAATGCCTAAAGGCATTCTCTACCAGTCAACCATTGGGCTAAACAGATACATGACAAAAAGGTGCAGAGAAAAGTGAGAGAATAATCAATTAAATTCATCGCAAACTTAGCTACAAAATTAAAAAAAAAAATTCTATGTATCATCTAAAGTTTAATTCAGTTTTTTGATGAAACTAGTAGTTCTGTGAACCGTAGACCTCGCGACGTCTATAATATTGATTATATATGTGGAAAATGTATGTGAATGAGCCCATTTTGTCGATTTACATAGAGATTTCACTCTTTCCCTAATAGATGGCGTATATTTTAGGAAGTACTTATAACTGCATAACGAGAAAGTTAGATATATGTAAGTATATTTATATACACTACCAGTGGCGACGCATCCATAGAATACGATTCCTGTCGGCTTGCCTAATTTTCAGGCATTTGAGCAGTTTTCCTACAGCTCATGAAGAAATTTAAGCCAAATAAAGCTGGCTTGCCTAAGAACTGCCCGCTGGCCCGCCACTGTAACCTACTCGTTTTAATATATGTAAACTAAAAATGTGTCCTTTTACGTAATTGTTTCATTAACACAGGTCTTAGGTACTTTGTGACTATAATTATTTAGTCATAAAAAAAATAAAAAAAAACTGAAAAAACCACAAACACTTTAGGTAATATTTGAAACATGCCTGCAAAATTTTACGAGAATGGTTGAAAAGAGTGACTTGTAAGGATGGCAACCGTCCATCTAGACATACAAAAGCATTTGTGACATTTTCAAGTCAAAAGTACATCATTGTCGGTTTCAATAAGATAAGATAAGGTTTATTTCAAACCATGGTACAGTTTAGTAAGGCTTTATTGCCAAAAAATCATTAGAAATAAACAACCTACAATGATATGTACCTTTGACTTGAAAACGTCACATTTTTCCCATGTTACTTGTAATTTATATCAAGAACAATCTGATATCTAATTACACCTGCTGTAGATCAGTTCAGTTCAAATATATTTATTTCTCTAAGATTACAAATCACTTAAGCGAGAAACAAACAATGGCTTAGTAAAAAAAAAATTAATAAAAAACATTAATTACAAGTAAACCACAAGCGAGTAAACCAGCGAGTAGATCGTAACACTATAATTACTTGAATATGCTATCGGCACAACGCAACCTTTTTAATTACTGTGATTGTATTTTGTTCGAGTATTACTTTTATATTTTATTAAGTGTAATAATACTAATAATGTTAATTTCCTATATTATAGGGGAAATTTTATTTTAACTTGTACTTTAAAGCAAGACACTGACCGTCACATTCCTGACTTATATGGGGTTTGACATTGACCGTCAGTTTTGTGACGATTGCTAACTGGCCGCTAATGGTACACAACTGCACAGTTAAGTGAAAATGCCCATATACATGTCGCAATTCGGAAGAGGATGTCATGATTATGTGATGATGAGATGGTGTGTGTGTTTAATTCAAAATTTAAAAATAAATATCTGTGAAGGACTGTGGAAAACCCTAGGGTCCCTGGTTGATACTTTGTTTTACTCATAATATTTCACGAGTAAACTATTTATACCTTGTTATTGCTTGAAGAAATCGCCTAGAATCCCCATTTATGTAGTGCGCTTCAGGCGACAGTGCACTATTTATGTCCCCGAGAATTGTACCTCCCTCCAGTCCCTCCCCGCTCTTTAATCTATTCCAATTAGCTCAGGGAGCCGAGTTGACGAGAGTGCAGCGATCGTGAAACACGATAAATCGTTCTCTGACGTAACTACGGTGTCTTTGCGGATATTCTGATAAAGCTAGAACGCACTCGCCATCAGATATATTGGAGCGACCAAGATCTGATGACGACTGTACCGCGACTATTTAAATGTATGTATGTGTACATATTCTAAACAAAGTCGTAGGTATGCAAATGCAGCTCAGGCGATGCAATTGGGTCATGCCTTTTACTCCAAGCGGGTGTTAAATGGATGAAAAGAGAGTGCAGCGGTCGTATGACGCGACGGAGAACTAACCTTGTACCTATTTACTGTAGTAAGTAGAACACTAGATTGGTTCCTACAGTTTTTAATGATAAAAGAAAATTAATATAGACCCAATGACCTAACGTATATGATACTTAACCAAAATAGAGATTTCAAGCCTGGAGTGTACCTATTCAATTGCCAAGATTCGGCATGAGATTCGATTGTCGATTAAACGATTGGGATCAGGCTTTCGAAACTTTCTAACGATGAAATAAAAAAAATGAATTAATTTAGACAACAGACTGTGCAATAAGAGCAATAAATACTTTTTATTAATTATCAACTTATATCCGATATAAGTCCCAATCAGTCGGGTCCGGTTTGTTTCGATCCGGTATCGCCCGGCTTAGTCCGGTCCGGCACGGTTTGGCCGGTCATCACCATCGACATTATACTTGCACCACGTAACCACAATACCATCATAATTATAAAGGCCACAAACATATAAACATTACAAGAAGAGAGGCCTATGTTCAGCAGTGGGTGATAAAAGCAACGTGGATAACAAGCTAAAATCGTTATGAAAAATTCTTAAACAGAAAAGTGCTACATTATTCCCTCCCTGAAGGGAAGAAGAAAAAAAAACGATGCGTAGACCGAAAAAAAAACCGCGTGTCATTTAGATTTTCAGCCCTATTTACATTTTATCCGTATTTTTCCATTTCAAGGTTCCACTTGGGTTCCACAGCTAGTCCTGTTTATTTTTAAACTCCTACTTCGAAAATACGGGAATAAAATGACACGGAGATTTTCCGGGCATATCTGCGTGTGGCGGGCTCCGCGGATATTTTCCTCTGCAGATAACTATTTGGAAACGTGAAAATAGTATTCGGGAAAGCAGAACTTTTAAAATACGAAGGCTTTGTTTTCGTTATAACTTTTATGCTGAAATGTGATTTCAATAATTTATACTTTCACTGTCCCATGTGTTGTTTTGATACGATTACTTATTTGTGTTATTATTTTTATTACAAGTGAAATGGTATAGTTATGATACTTTAATAGGTAATTATAGCCTAAGAGCAGGTTAGGGTTAGGTTATAGTCCACGCTGCACGAGTCTAATTTTACAGTAATACCGCAAATCGATGTACAGTTTAACCATTTGGCACACGCATACTAGAGGTCAAAACAAAATTTTTCATCCGCAGTTCTTAAAAAAATTCCCTTAGGAGGGGGGTGCTGATTAATCATTTTTTAGGTATGGGAAAAAAAAATATTTTTCAAAAACCTATCGTGTGTGGTATCATATGAAAGGGCTAATAGAGGCGGTTCTAATTATATACCACATCATTATATTTCAGCCATTTTTTTTTAATTAAAACAAAAATAATTTTCAAAACATACCAAGTTTGGGCTCCCCCAGATACGATATGGCTGGTTTTTTTTTGGTACTGTATATCAAAAATGATACTAGATATGCTCAAAACTAACCCTAAGAAAGCAATTTTGAAAATAATTTCATTTAGTATTTTTTTTTAATTTTTCAATATTATCAAGTAACGCAGTACAAAATGTACTGGAGTAGGACTATAGTAGAACTCTACTTCAGTACATTTTGTACTGCGTTATTTTGTAATATTGAAAAATAAAAAATAAATACGATTCAGTTTTATTTCGAAAATATTTCGTGACAACCGAGTAGTGAGGGTATGGAACAGACTCCCAAAAGACGTGATTTCGGCACAGAATGTGAACCAGTTTAAGAATAAATTAGACAAACATACATCTACATGTTAACGATAACTGTCATAATGATTACTGGATACAGGCTATATCAGTTGTCATAACTGCCTGCCTGCTTAGTAAATAATAAAATAAAATAATAAATAATAAAATAAATAATAATAATAATAGTTTTTTTAGGCGTAGGGATGTGACGACCCCATCGCCCGCTGGTTTTCACCAGCGCAATCAGTCAACGCAGGGCAGCTTGTGGCGAGCTGTTGGAGAGTAGCGACTCCACGTACCTGAGTGCCCCTGGGGTGCCCTGTCGGATGGTGGGACAGGTCCCCTGCCTCTGGCTTGCCTTAGCCGGCTGTCCAGAGTGGGGTCGTTAGAGCTGTGTTCTCGAGGGTAGATGTGGAAACCTAAGTGGCGAGTTGGCTATATGTTTAAAGTCCAGTGACACCTCTCTACCCCCAGCTCCCGCACCGGTGTTGCCCTTGAGCCATCTTTGATGTCGCTTTTTATGGGGGCCCATCTTGCGGACGGCGAGTCACCGTCTGCCGGAAATGAAATTGGATACCGTTTTATTAGGCAGGCGTCCGGTTCTTCATCCAATAGCCCATTAATCAGTCCATTACTTTTCACCCAATAACCTAGTACATTTTAGACTCCATTAATACTCAATAGTCCTTACACCATGGCGGGTGCTGTCTCTGCGTGCGTCCCATGACACGGGCAGGGGCAGCATCCGCTTAGTGTACCCCTCACTTTTCATTAAATTGTCGAAAGGGCCTCTGCGCGTTGGCTTCGGCTCCGCATACGCCTCCCAAAGGTCCGGAACACCATTGTTCCGTGGTCGGGAAAGACATACAAAGAATAATAGTTTTATTTTTAGAATCGCTGGGTCCAAAAACGAATAGAAATAAATAATTGAAAACGCATCGACCACTGAAAAAACCTGATATAGGTGGACTATCTGAGTGTGAAAAGCTTTTATTTTTATCCCTTTTGATTTCTTTGGCGATTTGTGTTTGACAGTAGACCCGGTTTGTTTATGGTACAAACAAACAACTCGCCTATATCGCATGTCAACACTTAACGATCATACCCTGTAGATCAAGAGGTCCAAAGCATTTGTGTTATGTTATACAGGGTGTTTGGCAGAGGGTTGGACAAAAAAAACAGCAGAGAGGTGGGGCCATATGCTTCTTACTTAGCCTTATAAATTGGGCCTAGGCCCCAAGGTTTAGGAAAAAAAAATTGTCCATAGCTCTTACTTAAGTTTTTGATAGTCTAAACAAAATTAGCAAGTAAATCTCGTTATTGAATAAAAATGTATGCATGTATCATATCGTTGGAAAGGGCAAAAGCTGGGGATATTTTCCTGAAATTAGAACTGCCCGATGTCTTATAGTTTATTTATGCAATTCAAAGTTGGACATTAGGAATTTATTTTACATCAGCAGTATCATTTTTCATTATTATTAGTATCCTGAGTGTCGGTTATGTTGTATTAAAATGGATATTTGGTAGTAATTATTGTGAAAAAAAAACTGCAGCCCTTTAAAGTTTCTGAAAGATGTGTTCCAAATAGAATATTATATAAATAAATACATTTATAAACGGCTACCGCGGCTACGTTCTCCTTTACACAAAATGTAGGTACGGAATATGTGAACTAAAGGACCCGGCCCTATTATATTCCCTTGACAGCACTTGTCACCTGCAAGGGAGTGCGCAAATTACACACGTGACCTTAGGTTTGTTGCGAGATCTAAATTTAAACAGGGGTTGATATCGCATACGTACATAGATAGCCAATAATATTGATGTTGATGTGTATACTAAAACAGGCGGATGAAGAATATATAGAATACTTTAAAAATAAGTGAAACTAAATAAAAGCTTGTAAAGTACTTATCTTAATAGAAAATTGACTTACGTGTGTGGTGATTAAGTATCTTACTGTACTTATTTAGAATAGTCTAGGTAGACAGACTCATTCATAAATATGAAAATATCAAATTTTGAGTATTCCTTTTAGTTACGATTGTACAACTATTAGAATAGCACATACTGGTGACATATTGCCAACAATCAAATCTCACATATCAATCAGTCTTGGGCATCTTTAGAGTCTTGGAATCTGTTGGTACCTTTTTAGTGCTTTTGATAGCCTACCGGAGGTAGGTAGTGAATTTAAAACAGTCAACAAGCAAGGCGAATGAAAATAAGCGAATTATATACCAAAAAGTTCTATTTTAAATTAGGAAAAACAAAGAAAAAATAAAACCCCAGTGGTTTGAAACTTCAACCTAGAAACAGCAAACAAATGCGAGCAGTTGACAAAAAATAAATTAACTTTAAAATGGGTCGCCCACCGTGCATTTGCATTTTGTTCGCAGCGTCAGGAAGTTTTAAAATTGTAACCCGAACATCCTCATTTTAATATAAAAAAATGATATTAGATGCAGGACGGATCTAGAGGGAAATAATTCATCTCAGAGCCGAGTCAGGGGAATGCCTAATGTCTTTGCCACAAATGATATACGGCCACGACTCTTTGATAGAGAATGATTTATTAAACCAGGTCTTATGGCTTGCGTAATAAGAGCCCAGTATTAGCTACATTAAGGGAATTAAGGCTTTGAAAAAGAATTGCAAATGCTGCGCGGCCAGTCGTTATTAACTGTTGGCATCAGGTTTCATTTGAATGAAGCGAAGGTAAAGCATTAATTCGTGGTTTCAGTTTTAACGAGGTTGGTTTTTTAATTGCATAATTGAGATGATATCAATTATGTTGGTTCAAACTTCATAGTAGATTTATTTTTATAAACTTGGCCCAGTAGCTTAACTGATGTAGATATCAAGATAAAGTTGAGAGCATTACATGAAAAATCTTGGTGGCTCCACTTCTCAAATCCATCTTTGGGCCCGGAACAATCATGACGAGGGAAATATTTTGTTCACGAAAAGCCGTATTTGACTTTTTAATGTCGTGTGCATGCGCAACTATAACTTTGTAGGGTTATTTAGGTACAATTTATATTGGTACGCAAAATTGGACGCTCACGTTAGGTATTAACTATTGTACTTTACTCATAAAGTTCGTCTACGGATCTCCTCATTTCTGATTCGATCACGTAGAGAAACTCCGAGCATAGCCCTCTCCATAGCTCCTTGAGCGACTTTGAGCTTTGAGATGAGGCCACGTTTCGGAGCCGTAAGTCATCACTGGTAACACACATTGGTTGAAGACTTTCGTCTTGAGGCACTGAGATATGTCGGACGAAAAGACATTACGTAGTAAAGTTACCGACATAGCCCACAGGATTAGCAAGCTGAAGTGGCAATGGGCCGGCCACATTGCCCGCAGAGCAGATGGCAGATGGGGTCGAAAAGTGCTCGAGTGTAGACCACGGACTAGCAAGCGCAGCGTAGGACGTCCACTCACAAGATGGACAAACGACCTTATAAAGGTCGCCGGAAGACGCTGGATGCAAGTCGCTTCCGACCGATACTTATGGAGGTCCAAAGGGGAGGGCTATGTTCAGCAGTGCACGTCTTATGGCTGAGATGATGATGATGACTCATAAAGTGCCCATTCGATTTTGCAGCATGGTGGAAGTACGTTTTATTTTAACCGTATTAATATAAGAAACATGATATGAAGCAATAACAAGAGTAAAGAAACTAAACACTTAGAAATGCGATCTATTATGTTTTATAAACTACGCCATTATTTCTTGTAAAAGCTTTGTGGAAAATGTGCTCAGTCCTTGTCAATAACCTAGATGTATGCTTTTACTATTGATAGATTACTTTTCTCAAGTTTATTAATATTTGTGTGTACTTGAATAACTTTTCAAGATAATACCTTTTTTTATAAACTGGCAAAGATGTGGGAAAGTTTATCGAATATATTACTGTTTGACTCGATTTTCACGTCTGAACTTATAGAACTCGTCTTATTGAGTAGAAATCGTTATCTAGCAGTGGCAACTAGTGTCAAGTCGAATGTTGTGGAGAAAATAAGTGACATCATAACCTTATTAATCCATCATACCTATTCCGTTCAGACTTGTAAATAATTTTAAACAAAAAAAGAACCGACTTCACTTAGGATCCGCTATTCCAAGAGGAAGTGGCCGAGTTGCTGTAAAAAATAGTGAAATCACTATAGGTGTGCCTATAATAGTTGAAGAGTTCCCTCGATTTCTCCAGGATCCCATCATCAGATCCCGACTTGGTGACAATGGGACCATCTAGGGGTTATACCTGTTCGATTCAAAAAAAAATTTTGAAAATCGGTTCACGATTCACGGAGAAATGGAGTAACATACATACAAAAAAAAAAAAAATATGATAAAAAAAAAAAAAAAAAATTCTGTCGAATTGAGAACCTCCTCCTTTTTTGAAGTCGGTTAAAAACTAGCAGTTAATTAACCAAAACCACAGTTAAGTAAACATCTGAATCTTCGGGAATCGGCGATGACACACGAAGGTAATATTGCTGTACTGCTTTTTCTCGTGTCACTGTTGATTGATACCCGACGTCTCTTTCTAAGGCCCGAAGGTTCTTTTTAGAGCACACGGACTGTAAGCTCATTAGTGCTGAAAGCTAAGTAGTTATCTTACCATAAAATATGGCACCATTACAACCCACTTAATGCTGTTAAGATTTGTTTGGGTTTTGGGCCGGTGTAGTTTATTCACGACGTGCGAAACATTCAAAATTCACACTTGCTGTATAAATTTACTTTATAGTGCTAACTAATCTTAAGGTTAGCCTCTCCGGATTAGAATTCACAGAGCATGTTCTTATCTAAAATGATGTACGGGTTATTTATTCGGGAAGCAGAACACACCCAAAGCAAAATGTAGACTAAACCGCACGTTATTTCACAGGGAGGACTATTAGAGTCAAAGCGTGAACATCCCAAATTTGGTCACTCACAAATCTAGCCCGGATTCAGCACAATTTATTCAAACCTAGCCTAAGCACTAGGGTGACCCCAAATCACTGCACCGGCCGGACGTTTAAATGGAATGTCTAATGTAGTTGTCCGGGCTGAATTATTGGCGCCCGGACTAATGGGCCGGGCTGTCCCGCGATACCACTTGATTTATACACACCCCGATGTTTTCCTGCCCGATCCGAGCGTTTTATCTCGCGGTACACTGAGTAAATGGTCATCATTTGACACCTCTTGCTGCGATCATAGTTTCCGGACTCGATGTACAACTGTAACATTATATACGTGCAATTGTGCAAATAAATACATTCAATTGAATGCTTATACAGGTTGCAGGTTCTTACTCTATGTTCGTGCTTTGGAGGAATATGCACACATCTGTAATTAATATTAGCCTTAAAAAGCATTAAAAATTCTTGTATTGAGCCCCTATATTACTTTGAGAAACTCTGATTCATTCAGTCAATGCCAGGCAATCTTGCCACAGGCACTCCCATCAAAATAATTCTTAGATATAATTGGCTTGTGTTAATAGCTTATTTTTCTTGATTCTGTAACTACTTGCTACAAATAGATAGGTACATATTATATCTAGACCCGACCCAGAGGGTGGAATAAATAACATAACTCGTCGTTTGACAGTCGCTAAATCAATTTATGTTTCCGTCCGTATTTTGACCGATCAAAACCCGACCTCGAGGAGTAATGTTTACATATTGCTTGCTAACTGAGACTCAGATTACTTGAGTATTCAGAAACAAAATATAACTGACCGATTTTGCGCTAGTCCGCATAAATGTTTCTGGCTAAAATGGCTAATAGATACAATACAATACAAATACTCTTTATTGAACACCTCAAAAACAAAACCAGTACAGGAGAAAAAATATAAAATTAAATTAAGGTAAACAACAGGCGGTCTTATCGCTTAAAAGCGATTTCTACAAAAAGAGATATTTGTACAACAAGAGAAGAAAGTTAATATTTGCTTCGAGTGCTAATTTTGAGTCCTGAGCAAGCGAAAGATTCTATAATAGAGCAGTAACTTGGCTTAGTTTGGGGCTAGGTTGATTTGTATAATGTCCCCAAAATATTCTTTCAAGTAAAATATACAGTAATAGTTACAAGTGGAACTTTAGCTGAATAAGGATTCATCATCATCATCATCTCAGCCATAAGACGTTTATTGCTGAACATAGGCCTCCCCTTTAAAGGGGGGTTTGCCATACGCGCCACGCTTGGCAGGCGGGTTGGCGCGCGCAGTTTTTTTATTTTATTTTTTTATTGTTGTTTAGGCTTTCGGAAGATGCTGCTGCCCATCTCCCGGTATATTCCCTTAGCAGACTCCTACTGCAACCACGGGACGATATGGTGGGGGACAATTCTAAGTCCGGGCACCCCACGGCACCACACGAATAAGGATTAAGATACATATATTATGCAATTTAACACACATTAATAATGTGAATTAACATATACGTAATTAATAAAAAAAACAACAAAATATGAATAGTAGACATTGCGTGATTTCACCTAACTATTAATACCTTATTAAGCGATTAATTATTGCAACCAGGGCGGATAGTACAATATTTACGATTGAGTTTAAAATTAAATGTCCAACAAAGGTGAGCATTGCAGATGAATTATAAATATTTTATTAATTATTACATTATTTTATTATTTGTCCTTGACTACAAATTATTGAAGCAAATATGTTTGCTTTGATCACTTTTCATTGAAGTCGTGTGGAACTATAGTCCTTATTCTTTTGAAAATAGACCGCAAACCTTCGCATTTTAAGCAAAACAGTGTTAGTACTTATGGTAAGGTGTCTGTGTGTTACCAGTTTTACTATCATGTTTTTTTCGTTAGGTCCACTCGCCATCAAATATATCGGAGCGGCCAAGGTGGTCACAAATACCCGAACAACGCCTCTATTGTCAAGGTCATAAAGTGCATGTTCAGATATTTATGAGTACCCTGACCGCGCCGATATATTTGATGGCGACTGTACAATAGCTCAGGTATAGTTTCTGAGGAAAATGTGTAATATAAATTGCCTATATCGGAGATTTTGCAAAGTGTAATACTTATAGAAAACATAACAACGTTAGCCTAAAACGACAAAACACTAAACAAAACCTTTATCCATCAAGTAACCGATACCATTCCAAATATCGATATATTCCACTGTTCCGATATATATCTCGACATACATTGATGGCTTGCGTACCGGGTCTGTACAGATCGCATTTTGCCTACTAGATAGAGCATTACTAGACGAGTCGGTTTAGTTTGGTCCAGGACGTTTACGTTGACGACCTACACAATTTAGATAAACATTGATTAAATATAAGTAAATTACAAATATCAACAAGCTGGAGGCGTAGGTTACAGTAGTACAGGATGCTGTAGAAAACAGAGTGTTGCAAATCGCGCATAGTTCAAGTATTACAAGTACAGTAATTACCTACTATGTGAGAAGTGCGGGGTGTGAAAAATTCAAGAGAAAATTACACGACACGCGAAGAGCTTTAGCCGCTAATTCACTGTTATGCTATGATCGTAGTGCTACGCCGTAGCCGATAGCAGAAGTTTCCCGATATATAGCGGCAATCCTGCATAGAGGTGAAACGATATTATCAGTGAACACTTTCCGTACCATACATCGCTGCGCGGTACGTTCGTAGTCGATCCTAGCGTTTTCCTCGTATATACTTATAGTGGATATGTTCCTGGTCGTGAAAATGTTAAGCGATTTAAAATGCGTTAACTAGCATGAGGTATTCTATGGGCGCCGGAACCGATGTAGTTTGACAAATGAGGTATTGTCCGTATCGGATGACGCATCGATCGACACGGTGCGTTCATTAATCACCTTAAACCGATTACGGAGTTGCGTCCGTTTGTTTCATCCCGACTCCCGACCAAATTTACTTGATTTGATCTGTGTAATTTTTCCTTCGTTGTGACAATGATTTAAAATGTTTAAATGGCGGCTCGAATATGTCACCAAAAAGTTGATTTTTTTCATGTCAAATGCGTTTTCACGTTGAGAAAGAGTTGAGCCATCGACTCCGGCAAAAGGGGGAGGACCTCCGCTTCGAGTCGTTCTTGGTGCAAAAGCTGGCCATAGTAATGCAGCGCGGAGATGCCGCAAGTATTATGGGAACTTTTGCACCGGGAACACACGGGAGCGGGTTTTCATGTAATTTTTATATTTATTTTCTATCCGTATTTTGAAATTTAATAAATTAAAGCCTTTATATAAAATAATTTTAAACAAAAAAAGAACCGACTTCACTTAGGATCCGCAATTCCAAGAGGAAGTGGCCGAGTTGCTGTAAAAAATAGTGAAATCAGTATAGGTGTGCCTATAATAGTTGAAGAGTTCCCTCGATTTCTCCAGGATCCCATCATCAGATCCCGACTTGGTGACAATGGGACCATCTAGGGGTTATACCTGTTCGATTCAAAAAAAAATTTTGAAAATCGGTTCACGATTCACGGAGATATGGAGTAACATACATACAAAAAAAAAAATATATGATAAAAAAAAAAAAAAAAAACAGTCGAATTGAGAACCTCCTCCTTTTTTGAAGTCGGTTAAAAAATAAGTTAAAATTAAAACTTAATTAGTTTTCATAAGTAATAAAGAAGCTAATATTGTACCTTCATTCATACATTAGGTATAGCTATAAAATGTAGCAGTATAAACATATATTGAGCCCGTGCAATACCACAATAATTGGGATTATTGACTTTAGATATCAGAGCCGAATTTGAATAGCTTTGCCAAGATTAATATCGTAGAAGCCTGTCAGAACCTAATAACGCCCGTAATGTATTTGTATAATCCCAGCGGAATCTGGAACCTTTATTTCATACTTTAACACTCAGGAGTTACTAATACCGGATGTTTCCTGTAATAGGAGCCATACATTAAAACGTAGATTCTACCCCTCAAACCAGACAACGTTGGTTCAGCAACTTTTAAAAATTAGTTATGGTTTGATTTTTAAGACATTTTTAAGTAGGGTTTCTGCTCGAGAATTCTCGAGGCGAGAAATCTCGAGAAATTTGTCCTTCGTCGAGACGGGAAAAAAAACCGCAATGCCTCGAGAATTCGAGAAATAAATAGCAAGAGCAATAAGTAAAAAAAAACACGTGTTTAACACTTAATGCGTCTAGCTTATGCTGTCTGTGCTCTGTGCTTAACCTGTCGGATGAGTGGGACTGTAGGACCGGCTGTCCAGTCCAGAGTGGGGTCGCTAGAGCTGCGTTCTCGAGGGTAGATGTGGAAACCTAAGTGGCGAGTTGACTATATTATATGTTTAAAGTCTAGTGACACCTCTCTACCCCCAGCCCCGCACCGGTGTTGCCCTTGAGCCATCTTTGATGTCGCTTTTTATGGGATCCTATCTTGCGAGGGGCGAGTCACCGTCTCCCGGAATTAAAATTGGATACCGTTTTATTAAGCAGGCGTCCGGTTCTTCACCCAATAGCCCAGTAATTAGCCCATACTATTCACCCAATAGCCTAGTACATTTTAGACTCCATTAACTGAATAGTCCTTACACCATGGCGGGCGCTGTCTCTGCGTGCGTCCCATGACACGGGCAAGGGCAGCATCCTTTTAGTGTATCCCTCACTTTTTAACCGACTTCAAAAAAGGAGGAGGTTCTCAATTCGACTGAATTTTATTTATTATTATTTTTTTTTTATCATATTTTTTTTTTTGTATGTATGTTACTCCATATCTCCGTGAATCGTGAACCGATTTTCAAAATTTTTTTTTGAATCGAACAGGTATAACCCCTAGATGGTCCCATTGTCACCAAGTCGGGATCTGATGATGGGATCCTGGAGAAATCGAGGGAACTCTTCAACTATTATAGGCACACCTATAGTGATTTCACTATTTTTTACAGCAACTCGGCCACTTCCTCTTGGAATAGCGGATCCTAAGTAAAGTCGGTTTTTTTGTTTAAAATTATCATTAAATTGTCTAAAGGGCCTTTGAGCGTTGGCTTTGCCTCCGCATACGCCTTCCAAAGGTCCGGAACACCATTGTTTCGTGGTCGGAAAAGACCTTCTAAAATTTCTCGAGATACTCGAGAAACTCGAGAAATCGTGGTCGAGAATTCCCGTGCCTCGAGAAATAAAAAAGGTCGAGAAGCCAGAAACCCTATTTTTAAGTTTATTCGCACACAATGTACAGCCTTGGCCAGAAGTATTGAGCATAGGTGTTTTTTGTTTACAATTTTGATGTTAAGCATTATTTCCCTATCCTAACAATGTACGGTAACGGTAAATGTTATATTTTATTTATAAATATAGAAAACTTCACCTAATAACACTTTCAAGGTACTTAAAAAATATGAAAACAGAAGGTACCAAAAATGAAAATTTTAGTCGGTGCGACATATTGCAAATATTCTATGCAGTTACTACTAACTTCAACAAAACATGCCTATTAGTTTAAACTAATTGACAAAATAACTTAAACAAAGATGGAAACGATGGACTAAACTTTCCAGTTTTGTATGAAAATCGCATTGGTGCTCAACACTTCTGGCCAAGGCTGTATTCCAAAATTGATTATGATTATATCTGAAGGGTGACAAAAATGACAAGCAATGTCAATTAGACGGATTTTAACGTACATTGAATATACTATTTTGTTTGTATGAAAAATAGACAATATACAAAATACATAATTGCTTTAATGTTGTCGAACAAAAGTTTTATTGTTTGAGGAGTAGAATCTACGTTTAATTTATTCCTCGTATTACAGGACACACTCTGTATATTGGGTACATTAGGGAATTTAGGGACCGCATTTGTTATAACTAACGACTTGCATTCGAAACATTTTCCCGATATTCTCAAAATTGTACTTAATTTGGGTAAGAACTATAAATTATCATATTAATCAGGCAAAAAAGAGTACTCTCACAATCGGTATACCGAAATTGAATACCGGTATATTTGTATGAGAATTATACCGGTACACGATCCCTGTTTAATTCATTTGACAGCCAGAAATGTTTTATTATTCTAGCCGTAAACTAGTACCATGTCGATTTCCTTGTTTATTTGTGCGACATGTTCTATGTGTCACTCATTATTTTGCATGAACAAATACAGTTTTCTGTGCTATTCAAAATAGGCGTATGTCTCTTGTTTAGGCTCTATGCATTCGTCGCTTTACAACAGCGCTTGGCATAATTAGACCGAAACTGAATTGGACCGCTATTATTTCTAGCAATTATTCTAGCAATACATATTAATGATGACAACTGTGCACTGTAGCGGGCAGTTCTAGTTTTGTGCAATAAGCACCGGCTTTCAAGTTTGGTTTCTTTATAAATAGAATTTTACTTCTATGCGTCATTGTTTTTCTAATAAATGCGAGCGATAGGCATTAAATGTGAAAAAGGACCATCATCGTCGGTTGTTAATAGAGTGGATTTCTAAATGAATTATTATGAGATACTTACGCGATTTTTGCATCAGAAATTTCATCATTACCAATTTTTTCACTTTTACGCACATATCTTGAGTGCATTTCAAGGAACATGCTAAAAAAGAAGAAGTTTTTTTCAAAATTAATAATGAATTTAAGAGATAACATGAAGACATGTAATGTTACTTGCCGACAAATAAAATAAACAGACACGATCTCCCAAATAGTCACGTCAGACCCTCGTCTCTGCATTCATTATTCTCACCCATATTGAAATGTCCAAAATATATTTTGAAATCATTTTGCAGTGTTATTAGGTTCACATAGACTTGGACTAGTAGTTTAAATGTAAATTATATTTTGTTGTTCAGTACGAACGAGGCTAGGGCATTTGGCGCTTCCGCTATTGTTTATGATGAAAATGCGACGCGTTACGACGTAAACAAACACTGATTTTTTTTGTTAAAAGCATACAAACTTAGTTTACTAGTAACTTAAGTTTTGGGACTTCAAAACTAAGACTTATTACTTAATAAAATGTTTTGTTCTTTATAAGAAAACTTTGAGTTATAAGCAAATTATTAACTCCTTACCGAATTTTGGTTTTTAATGAAATAGCAGTTCACTTGTCCTTTTTTCAGTGAACGCAAATCACACTAAAACCCTCTTTTCTAACAAACGACATGTCCGTTCCATAAGAACAGGGTTTAATGGGATGGTCAAGTCCGAGTTTAAGTGAAGAAGCCGAGAGACTTAAGTCAATAAATTGTGATGTTTATGCTGTTTCTAACCTTTTAACTATAGCGTTTGTGTTAGTGCCACTGGTGGCAATTTGCTCAGTCAGTCAGCTTTATCAGTGGTTTTCTGATTGAATGTCTTGGTTTTTTAGGGTTCCGTACCCAAAGAGTAAAAATTATTACAAAGTCCGAGTCGCATTTGGCCAGTTTTTTCTTACTCAACACAAGTTGTTTTAGGGATAAGAAAGGACAGAAAGCTTAGCAGAAATTTCTACACAAACAAGTTCTTATGAACCAGTTGACACATTAAAGGTATGAACAAACCGGCTCTGACTGTTGCCGACCCATAGTTTGTGGTAAGCAATGGTTTTCGATTATAACTTTCTTAATCTACTCTTTAAAAATATACTAACAAACTTACTAGGAAAATATTTCGCACATATTAGAAGCAACCGGCCAATTATAGTGAAAAGTCGAAATAGCCTTCGGCAAACAATAAATGTTAGCCGTGGGGTGCCCGGCCTTAGAATTGTCCCCCACCATATCGTCCCGTGGTTGCAGTTAAGAAGGAGTCTGCTAAGGGAATAAGCGTCATCGTAATAGCGATTGCAATGGCCAGTGTGAAAAGCTTACCTATTCAAATATGCCTACTTTCATTAGTTTTTGAACCAACATACATTTTAAAACTAAAATTTACTTAGAAAATATCCTACACATGAGGTAACTGGCCAATTATAGTCGAAATAGCCTTTGGCAAACCATAAATCGTACCGGACCGTTCATTAGCGCGGGTAGTAATATCTGTAGTAACTGCCCACTAGCGGATTCCTTAACGTCATAGTGATAGCGATAGCAATGACCAGTGGACTGCCTACCTGGGCAAATATTTACGAGTATACGTAACTACTATAATTAGTTATATGTATGAAAAGTTTTCATTTGGGTAACACCGAAATTTCGGTCCTTCCCATCGCATACGAAAAATACAGGCATTGCAAGGCCTTGCACAAACACACTAACAAACAAAATGCCTATCGCTCTAACATCTCCGTTCAGTTGAGTAAAACAGAATAAACAGAGATATATAATTCTGTTCAGTCTGCAGATCAGTTATCATATGTTTCAATGGCCGTCGGCATCAATAATGCATGCCTATTAGTCGCAGACCGTTCGACCCGGCCCATTAGACTGTTTAATTTTCGAGTGGAGCGCTGGAAAGTTTAGACTACTTATATCTATCTCGTCATTTATGAAGGTTACTGAGTGTACAAATATTTGAACATACCAGTGTTGACGAAGCGAAAGATTGTATGTATATTATTTGTAAATTTTGGATTAACGACGTTACTTACACAAACTTAAGCTGAAGAATATTTTGCAACTAAGTAAGCAGGCCCGTTACAACTTAGTAAGTACATGATAATAGGGTCAGTTTGTATAGAAATTACCAAAAGTAGAGAAAGAGTGTAGAGTTTTTTTTTTTGTGTGTGGAAAACTGAGTTAGAGGGGGCCTCTAGCTGCCCGAGGAGTTGACGTCGGGGGTAGAGAGATGTCATTCGTTTAGTTTATATTTAATTCCTTGATTATAAGTGAACTTTTTAAGCTTTTTCTATGCATAATTTACCAGTTTATTGCTTTTAAGTATTTGTATGCCTTTAATTGAAGTCAAAATTAATGTCACCCACATGTCAATATTTTGTGAAAGATCTCTTACATGTAAATTGGGAGAAAATGTTGACACACAAACAGGGCGGGATTAGATTACGCCTTTAGTTTGTAAAGCTTCACGAAAAATTACTGGCTTTCCTACAAAATTTCCCAACAAAAACATAATAATATTTTAAGCATCGAAAATAGAGAAGAAAATCTATGCAAATCTTATTAAAAGGCGAAAAATTGCTCAGGAATAAATGTTAATCGCATCAATAATCGGATTACTTCTTTGTGAACAGAAAACCAAATCAAATGAAGGCTAAGAAGGATTACTTGATCGATTCCTTCATGACTTCACCTTATTTCAATACATACATAATGTCTTGTAAGATAAAATGTTTAAAACTCCATATCAACTTTAACCATTTTTGTATTACTTCAAAATCAGTTCAACCGACGACATAGATAAATTTGATGTTTACACGTTACTACAAAATAGTAAGACCCATAAGTGTAAACATATCTTTCGCGTCGACTATCCATTACATCAAGCATACGAGCCTGGCATGAGCTCTAGCACGACTGACCTGCCTGAGCGCGCATGTCCCGCGACACGACGGCGCCGTGCGCGTTGTGCGCGCGGCAGCGGTACATGGCAGCGTGCACGTCCTGGCGGTAGCGTGTCGCCGGGAACGGCAGCAGCACTAGCGTGCCGTTGTCAAGCACCTGCCTGTAACAACATGACGTCATCAAATTAATTGAAATATCGTTAGGAACAAACTACATTGTAAACATTCATGACACCTTATTTAATCCAGGATGGTGATGGTAGTGGTGTAAGCAGTTACGATGGCATTTAACTCCATATTAGGATTCACATGCGTATTGCTGACCCTTTTAGAATCAATACACTCCACCAACCTGTCCTGCCTACCAGACAGGCTGCTACACTGCATCTATTTTAAAATGAGCTCTTCTACTTATTATAATTAGGGATAGTTTATCTAAGGAGGTTGTCACACTCTTGCGGTTTCCACATGCGGCGACGGTGTGCGTGCGAGATAGCACTCTGCATGTGCATAGCACTGTCTCGTTCACCGGAGTGGGACGCGGCGCCAGGGTGAGATCCGCCTGAACTGTTCATTTCGTTCGATTGTAAAGATAAATTCCTTGCTTTTTTTTAAATTTACCACATATAGAAAAATAAGTTGAAATCCTAAATACACGACCTACCTTAGTGTAGATACGAGTATCTTATCTAAGATAGATCTTAAACTCATTAACATTCTTTTTTATTTCGATCTTATTCCAAAGTTTTCCAATACATTTCCGTTCAGCAATCTAAAAGATACGGAACTAGAAACGAACGGAAACAACCGTAATTCACTTACGAGCGGTAATCACAAACAATCAGCGACACGAAACATTTGCCAACTCATCAATTGTGATAAAATTCCAATGTTCGACTTTAATTTCCTCCGCGGACTGGCAGGCGACAGAATTAAGGGCAGATTGCCTTGTTTTTTTGTAGAAAAGAAAAAAAGCTGGCACGTAATTGGCGCGCAGGCCGCGCCCCGGGATTGGTCGGAATATTTTAAAGGTGCTTGTGCATATTTGAAGTGAGGCATGAAGTCAAAGCAGAACCGAACTGGTGACGAGGAGGCGTTTAGTAATTCACGTTAATATGTTTGACGACGAAGTGATGTCGAGTTAAACAGTTTAAAGACTTGTGATTTCAGCAAATAATTAATTTTGCAAGTAAGTATGCGTTTTTGTCCTTAACCAGCCACCTGAATCAACTAGCTTAGGCCTTAGGCACTATTTAGAAGCAGTCAAAATGGGTCACTATTATTGCTCCTTAGTCTAAATATATTATAAGTTAACCTTGGCCCAACCAGACTAGAATTATAAATATTTTAAACCAATGGAAAAGCTTTTTTGGTACTGTTTACTTAACTTATAATTTTATGTTTCATTAAATGTTTCATTCACCTAGTAAACTCAAGTAAACGCACAAGGTTTTATGGACCAAGTTACACCCTAACAATGTCTATGTCACCTACTTTCAACAAAAAATCGTAAGTTACATCCAAAATATATGCTGTATATTAAAATGAAATGACAACTGGATAACAAAAGGAGCAATTTAAACAATAAACAACACATTACTTCTGCATTTTCATTAATATTAAATAAATCTACTGGTATAAGTAAAAAAAAACTGAAATGGAAATAAAAGTTCTGTTCGCCACAACCCTGAAACGAAACCAATCTGTCGTAACATTACGTAACGGTAACGTTGGGACGATTTCCTTGATTGTAATTGTTTTTTGATTACCAGTAAATAAGAGAATCAACGTTATATTCTACGGTCGAAAAATCGAATAATCTTTTTGTGGAAAAGGTAAACTGTGTTTTATGGTAAATGAATGGGACATTTTGTTAAGTTTGTTATTTTTTAGCATTTCTGTCGGGCCTATGCAAGCGAACAATCATATTTATCACATTTCCTACACGTTATCTGTCTATCGGTCCATTAAAATACGATAGTTTCTGGAAGAATGGCACGCAAGAATTCAATTGAATTAAAATCTACTCAGAGCTAAACAGTTGTAAACCAGTCGAGTAACAGTTATTGAAGTTACTGCCCAGACCATGTTTCTTCTCAGAACTGCTTCGGGTTTAGCTCGCTCCCTTTATGTGCCCTAAATGAATTTATAAGGGTCTTGGGAAAGTTTCTTGTTCCTACATAGTTCAGAAAATAAGCAAAACGGACTAGAAACAAGTTTAGATTCTTTATTATGGTACAGTCAGCAAAAGAGGTAGCTAAACGGGTCATATGTTCAAAATTACCTCCACGCGCGTCAATAAAGTCGTGTCAAGCTCATTTTGAACACTTCACCCGTTTAGTTACTTCTACGCTGACTGTAGCATACAGGGTGTTCAGCACATGGACCGTATTTTCAGGATGCTGGTGGTGTCACTTGCTTCCCATCTTTCCCAAGGTCCTAAGAAGGACGGTCATGGATGAAGGATTTTTTTATTTGCCAAGGGTAGAAACGAAGCAAATTTGATCACACTAGTTTCTCTAAAAAACGATTCATGTGCCGAACATTCTGTATATTATATCCCTACCTGTATACTATCTGGGTTTTACCTATTTTCTCATAATAATATAATATTAATAGCACTCACGTGTCGCGGCCCACGTTCCTCTATACTACTACCTACTTAATACCTTATGTGTAAGTACATCATTTGTGACAATATTGATATTACCCAAGGGAAATTGCCAGACTCGATGTGCCCCTATTTCGGGCAACATATCCACTTTTCTATTTTTACCCATATTGTTGCTTAAATGGTTTCACTTACCTACTTATTTATATTCGCTAAAATTGTCAATCCCACGCCATGAAATTAAGCTACACCAGGTACACCAGGTTATTCCGTTTCTTCCTGCGCAAATGGGTAAAATATGTTTTGTGTTGCTTCAATATAAAAATAAGCTGTGTTACACAAATACTGATCCATTTAAAAGTTATATAATTTCAATTATACGATACGAGTATGTAATACGTATGCCACGCCCCGTACGCTATATTTCTGATTTCTGGCTATAAATCTAATACCTATTTTTTTACAACGTTGCCAAGTGGAAAGTGCGAATTGATAACAAAGATTTTTTTATTGATACAAGATTTTAGGACTTAGCAATCTATAATAAACACCTACAGCACGAAATATATTCATACTTACTCTCATTTCGTTTCTCAAAAGAACGTTCAATTTTGTTAACGAGTACCTTCCTCTCACTAACAAAGAACCTAACTAATTTCAGCCTCACAAAGCCCTTACTTAGTCCCTTTAAATCACGTGACCCAGCTATCTCATTAAACTCAATGATAAAAATTTATGTCAAAAGTTAAGCGGCCGGCTTATAAGGGGGCCATTAAGTTTTGTTTTTGAGTTGCCGCTTATGGGGCCTCTTTGTTAACGAGATTCAAACTTTGTTTTGGCGAAACGTAACTTTGAGGGTGTAATTGAGAATTTTAATATCTAATTTGAAAACGTGGAGGTAAATACGAGATTCTCATTCGAGTTTTAAACTCGTTTATAATCATCTGAGTTTCAATGGTCGATAAAATCTCATTTGAAAGCACATATTACTGTCGCTCTAATAATGCCTTTAATATGTACATGTAGAATCCGTAACACAGAGTCAGAATATCAATTTAACAAACTAGTAATTAGAGTCAATCTGGACCACCTGACGTGAGTTAGCGAAGGAATTGTTAATGACCCACTTTTGGTCAGATCAAATAGCTGATGAAGTTGGACGTTTGAAGCTGTTTCGATAGGGCATAAGAAGAAACGATAGCGAGGTTAATGTTTAATTTACATAAGAATGCAGCAGGGTCCCTTTGAAACCCTAAAATAATGTATTTTAAAAGACAGCGAGACTCACAGCCTGACTGATTCAAATATTTTTAAATACATGTCAATAATTTTAGATACAATATGTCAGTTACAATCGAGGTCAAAGACGCAACATGTCTTACTTTTGTATTACCACGTACTTACTTTTGTATTATACGTAGTCCCTTGAAATAAGGTGTAAAACTGTAACCATATCTTTAAAGTCAACTGTACGATTTGCCATGGTACCGAGTGAGGTGCACTGATGTTGAATGAAACCTTTGACCCTTTCGCTCGCTGCGCGTGGTCACATGTTGTAAAAGCAATCTCACCGTATCATGCAAAATTGAGATCGAGTTCTGTCCTGTGAAAGTAAAACGTTTACGGGACAAACGTTTTTGTAGGTTTTTCATAGTTCTATTAAAAATAGACCCCCAATCCAGTCCGAATATTTCTTACTGGTCCGAACTACTGGTTCGAATATTTGTAAGGAAAATTTGTTGGGAAAATTGTGCTTATTTTACTATAATGGCTCCATAGGCACAATTATACCGATTATTGAATCAGTAAGATGTTTATATGATTATAATACATATTTACGAAATAACTTTATTAAATAGAAAAAACCTTGACTTACGAACTTTTATTTCGGTACAAGGCGGGAAGAAGTTGATAACTCGAGATACAAAATTGAAGAAATTTGAACCTTATTTTTTTTAAGTTCAAATTTCATCAACTTTTCGCCGCGACTTGTAAAATTCTTCCCGCCATGTACGGATTTTTACGTTTTGTGTAAGTAAAGCCTTTAACGGCAAACTCACATTAAAAAACAAAGCTACGCAGCTCAATATTTTTTAAACTCGTTTGACCAAGTGTTTGAGATGGTGACATTTTCTCTTCTTAATCTCTGTATTAATGTTGATTTGCATTTGCTTTTGCAACACCTACTTATTTGTTAATTCCTTCGCTTTTTAGCGATAAGACCGCCAATTGTTTTACCTCTACTTTTCTGTTTGTAACTTGTGTATACTCTGTTTCTTTAATTTGAGGTGTGCAATAAAGAATATTTATGTTATGTTATGTTATTGTAGCGCATTTTGATACCAATATAGCCTACACTTTCCCTAAAGGTATATTTTAAGCTTCCTAAGTAAAGTACACAAACCTTTTCAGATACCGTTTCCGAAACTCATCTATACACGTCAACATCTCAATACAAACAAAACATAAGGAAAATCATTAGTTACTGCCTGTTAAAGGTAAACGAATGGCCATAGCTAATGCTAGAGTAACCACGTGGAAACTGCGCAATAAACAACAACAATAATTATCGTTTCACCGAAATTCCCGACAACCTCGGGCGGAGGATTGGGTGCCTTAAACTAGGGGAGGACGCGGACATTCTTGGTTGTTAAATTGCTATACAGTCATTGGTTTATCAATTGTTTATATTTTAACAACGTAAAAAGACAAAGATATTTAATACATATGTTGTTTCACATTTACCTGGACGCAAGATATATGCACATTTAAGTTTGGGATCCCACAGATTTATGTTTACTGTCAAAAATTACTTTGAATCCATTTTTTTCGTCCAATCCAAGGAGGAAATAATTATGATAATATGTATATTATATAGGTACCGAATATACCGTGTAGAAAAGGAAAACTTGATAAATTAGCTTATAAGTTCTGAATAAATCCGCAAGCCGTGGGGTGGCCGGCCTTAGAATTGTCCCCCACCATATCGTCCCGTGGTTGCAGTAGGAGTCTGCTAAGGGAATATACCGGGAGATGGGCAGCAGCATCTTCCGAAAGCCTAAACAACAATAAATAAATAGAATAAACATTGTGTGGTTTTATGAAACCACAATGCAAGTGAAACTTTACTATGTTAGCATGGCGCTTAGAAATTGGTGCCCAAATGGTTTGTCATGCTAGACGTACAGAGCTGGAATGACTTGCCAAATGTAATATTAATATGTATAATCGAAATACGTTTCCAAAATTTAGAAAAACAGAATTCGTCCCACGGGGTTTGAACCCTCGCCCATCCGTTCGTAAGTCTCATGCCATACCACAGTGCCACCGCTGCAGTTACGCTAAGATGCGAAATATAGATTTGTATACCGCGGTTGACTGCCAACATGACATGAACCTTATTGCTTATGAAATAAGCCTCACCTTACTATAAACGAGAATCAGCGTTACATATGTAACGCATGTCGCGCAGAAGAGAGACTTTAAAATTCGAGGCGATGGAATAAAAGTTTCACTTTAAAAAACTGCGCGTGCCAACCCGCCTGCCAAGCGTGGCGCGTATGGCAAACCCCCCCTTAAAGGGGAGGTCTATGTTCAGCAGTGGACGTCTTGTGGCTGGGATGATGATGATGATGAGAATTTCTTATCACACTCCTGTGAACCCGAGAGTTACATAGGTGTCTCAAGGAATCTCTCCTCTCTGCGCCCACCCCTCACGACACAGTCGCCCTTCGTGAATTTTCGCGGGCCACTGCTCAAAGGATGCGGGATCATTAGGGAATGTTTCGTCGCTCGAGAGTGCTGAAAAAATCGCCAAGTGTTGATAGTGAGCTGTTGTGAATTAATTGGATCTTGTCTAGCGAGGATAGTTGCGAATTACGTAGAGCAAAGTTAAGTGCCAATTAGGTACCCAAATATTTTTGATAGTATAGTACTAGTATAGTTTGATAGTTATTGGTAGTTGAAGAAAAATTACAAAACTCTACCTATTGCAGTAGTTTAATGGCTCGTAATCTCGTATCAATGATTTCATCTACACTCGGGTTATAAAGATGGCGGTCACATATTCAAGTCTTATGTACTGACAATAGTAAACATCTGTATAATGAGGACGGACAGCCCGACTCTCCAGTCTATTGCTTTTTATTTTGTGAGCACTTTGAAATATTTAATATCGAAGATACACCCACCATCATCATTATCCAGGACTGTAGACATTTGTGAGCATAGTCCTCCCTTCGAGACGCCTCTTGTTCTCATCCAGAAATGAACCCGCGTTCTTCCTAACATCGTCCACCACGAGCCAATGGATGTCAAGGGCTTCTTACATCCGAAAGTGGCCACCAATTCGTCCAGATGCTGGTCAACTGCCTGGCAACAGTTCCCGCCTAATTCTATTTGAGTTTGGAAATGGCATCACCTACTTCTAGCATCTTGGTGCTACGCCGAATGCCTACATTCATAACTCGGTCTTGAACTTTAATACCGAGCATGATGCACCCATCACAAAGACTGCGTGCAAATGCTTATAAAATAATCTGAAATATTTTATACTCCGAATCATGAATGATTTTATAATGATGTTGATGAACGAGCCTACGCTTGTACAAAATTCCTCTATACGCTTAAGTTATTAAATAAATGGTTCTAAATATTTTCCTTCTGCTTTATGTAACTAGCAATTATGAGTTTAAGTAAACTCGTATGCAAATAAGACGTCGACACAAAATAAAATCTAACTACGTCGGCGGCTTCATAAGATTCGAGGAAGCTGCGCTCGCTCGAGTTAGTTACTTTGTGTGTGTTGCGGCTTCACTAAGGAGGTTTAGTAGGTGAAGCCCGTGTCTTCATATGGAATAAATTTTAACCAGGTTTCGCCCAACTTGTATTTTATTTTATAAAGGGCCACTCTATAATCAATATCAACTTACTTGGCAAGCAAAATGGTTTGGTATTATACTCCAGCATGCAAACTCCTCTAAATACATGAGAGTATATGAAAGGGATACTAACCAACTACCAAACCACTTTGCTAACCGTACTTAAAGTACGGTTAGCAAAGCACGCACCTCAAATGTTTCCACCAGTATCAGTGCATTAGCGGGACCGGAGTGATTCGGGACTGAAAGGCTCGGGCATTAGGCTAATGACTGGCCGAACTGGATGCCATTCACTTCGAGTGTGGTCGGCGAATCAACACACCCCGTAGTTAGCTCGGTCCTATATACGGGTAACGGCAGAGGTCCACCGCAACGCAAGATTACGGGCTAGTTGCACTAAAGTTAGTATGTAACCAGTACTTAGTTTAAATTTTATTGTATTGGAAATTAGACAGTACTCTTTGAAATTGCAGCTGCCGACGACAAAAGAAAAATCAGTACGACGATTATATGTGGCGCTAGGTTAGTTCCAAGTGTTTTATCGTCTTAAAGAAAATTTTGAGTACAAAAAGCGAATTTAATACTATAATGCATTCTTTGAAACTCAACTTTTAAGCAAAGCAGAGAGAATCAGATAATTTTTTCTATAAAAAAATATAAGGTCAGGTGGGGTAAGAGAAACATACTTTACTTGTTGTTAATTATAAAACGATTTTACTCAGTTCCAAAGCATATTTTCGTTTTTTAATTAAGTGTCTCTTAATGGTATAATATTAAGCTTAATTTACCCTTTCTTCTAAATTTCCACATACACCGTATAAGGCTGAAATTACCAAGTAAACAACATAGACCCAATTAGTTTCTCTTTCCCTTGTTTTGGGGTAAGAGAAACTGTTTGTATTACTCGCCCATCTTTAGCGATAGCAGAATATCTCGAGGAACAACATTTTAAGGATGGTTATCTTAGTCCAAAATGTAACTTATTGCATTGAAATAGAATCTAGTTTTGCTACCAGAGGTTAGATTACCAAAATGGGGCAAGTGAAACATATAGGTCGCAATCAGTCGTTTACAACAGTTGGTAGTGTTTTTTATAAATAAATAGTTGGAGTCCTTATTAAGAAATATATTACGAAAAATAACGATTGATATTGCAAATCAGGGTAAAAATAAATAATTAACGCATTTATTTTTGTGACAATACACCTATATTATGATTTTATCATTAGGTAATATAGTAAATACTTACATAGTCAAGTAAAGTAGTTATATCGTCATCGTACGGAGAGTAATTGGTATGCAACATGTAATTTTTTTTAACGTTCTGAATTCATAATTGCATACTTAATGGGAAATAAGTTTAATTTTTAAATACGTTTAAGGTTTTATGTCGATAACAAATACTATATCAAAATAAAGACACATTATTGAATGTTATATGCATCAAAAGACAATTTGAAAATAATTTGTCCCCGATGACCATTAACTGGTTTTGGCAGTTTGATAATTATGTCTACTGCATGACGAACTTCAGATATGTCATCTACATCAGGAAAAGTAAACACATTGGCGTACATATTTTTGCCACTGTTTTTCTGACATATTTCACTATAGGGCAGCCATTAGTGTTTACTTCAAGTATCACGCCGATGTAGTGTTTGACAGTTTTCTTGGAACAGAATTTAACTAGAAGCCAGTCCCATTATGGTTTTTTACAGGCAATGAAAATGTTTGTTACATCTGATACAGGGAAACAGGGACATATGTTTCTCTTCACCCGGTATTACTAGACCCACTTCCCCTACTTGATATATAATAGGTTATATTTTTTCGACTATCAATAAAACTAAAAATCAACGGTATTTCAATAAAATAACGCCAAGGAAATGGAACACTAACTATAACCTTGCACTTACCTTAAAAATCAGGTCCTCAGCACTTTTATTTATTAGATTTACAGCATCAGGAATATTTGTTCGACAACTCGATGTTGGACGGGAAGCTGACTGATTTTTTTGGCATACCCTCCTTTCGTACATATGTGATCTACCCTCATATTTTTCAGAAAAAATGTATCCAGCCTATAAGTACTATCTTACCGACTGGGTAACATCACGCTACAACGTTTAGTTTTTGATTTCTGACGTATAGGTTCACTTTTCCCATAGACCCAGTTACCCCACCTGACCTTAACCCTGAAACCTACATTAATTTTCACGCTGTATAAATCTAGAAAAACACAGTAAGTGATAGTGTATGCAAAACTATTTTATAACATAGGTATTAGCAATGTCTCTGCGAAATAATTATATTTTTTATACAAAAAAAATCTAATATAAAGTATGTAGCCGCTTAAAACTTCTCACAAAAATATTTTCGAGATAAATAATTTAACGAAACCGGCTTTTAAGGGCGAGAAGAATGTAGAAATATTCTGAACTCTGCCGAAACTTGTTACGTATTTTTAAAAGACAAAATTATGTTTCAGAATTGGATTATAAAGCTCTTTTGAATTCACAAAAAACTTATTACAGTCCCGCTTAGGAGAGTAACCTTGTTCGGCCCGGCAAACGCATTTAACCCGCTCGCTTTGACAAACCTAAATTATGTAAATCGCAGCAAACCCCCGGGATTATTAGCGTGACAGCCCTGCCCTAATATTTATACTAAAAAGCATTTTACCGAGTAGCGTCGACACATTAGCTTTGAACACTATATACAGGAACAAACATATTTACATAGCAGTACAGTAAATTCTTTCCACTAATATAAAGACAAAGTGAGAGTTCTTAATAAAATGAGAAGAATTATTGTGGTACTATACTGAATTTTTACACTGAAAATTGTCGATCCTATCGCAACCGTAAGGCCACACATAAGCTAGGGATAAACGCACAGAAGTGTCCGCCGGATTTGTCGACGGATATGCCCGGCGGATAGATCCGTTCGTGTATGGCGCTATTCAGATGTGTCCGCAGACAAATCCGTGTCCAATTCGCGCCACACACGCACGGATTTGTCCGCCGGGCACATCCGTCGGACAAATCCGGCGGGCATATCTGTGTGTATCCCTATCTATATACTCGTAAAATAACACGGAAGACAGACATATGCTAGATTTCTTTACTTCCCAGATTCCGATTGAGCTGAAACTTGCTGTTTTTTTTTGCGACCCTCAGCAACATTTTGGTACGACATGACAGCAGTTTTACCATAGATTTGCTTCATGTAGCTTTTCACTTCTCGCCGCCTTATTCCTACCTTCCTAGATATTACAGACACATGGTATAGTTCTAAAATCTAATAAGTTTGTAACAATATAATATCTAACATAATAACATTCTAAAGTGTTCCTCAGAGCAAGTAATTCCCACAGTACACATTGTTACACATTCTGAGAAACGGCCATTCCTCAACACACACAGCGCTGGGGTGGCACACAGGCCGATAATTCCCTGAATATGCATGAAGGGAAACAAAACAAGATTTTACTGAACCAGTACCTGTCTTAACAGTGACATACGGAATAGTATTTCGTATTAAACCGGTAGTACATATTTCGCAAAAAAACTTAAATTATTCGTATAGATATCGATATTCTTAATATCATAGTTTATTTTCCACTTTGTATTTCTAATAATTTGATCATGTTGC
Organism: Pammene fasciana; assembly: GCA_911728535.1. Classification (NCBI taxonomy): domain Eukaryota; kingdom Metazoa; phylum Arthropoda; class Insecta; order Lepidoptera; family Tortricidae; genus Pammene; species Pammene fasciana. Next base: position 17,397,250 of record OU452276.1, on the reverse strand, counting down.
CCGATAAATTGAAGGGATGTTTACAAAAACAACATAACTGACTACACTGGTTGACACCTGAAACGATTAACAATGTTCTTAAAAAAGTGTCAACCACTATAAGCAGTTACGTTGTTTTTGTAAACATCCCTTCAATTATTATCAGGCAACCAAATCTACTACTTATTCGTTATAGAACGAGCGGAGCGTAAGCGAAGTGAGTTCTTACATACAACTTCGGACACAACGGAACTGTCAGCTGGATTACCTAGACGTCTGAACCCTTAGTGTATTCGTTTTACTAACGTAACGTAGCGATTGCGTTTGCGTTAGGTCTTAATTTTTATGGGATTTTTAATACAGCAGTACGGCTACCATGAGTTTGACATTGACATATTTCGTTAACGAGTAACGTATTTTCTATGTGTGCATCTCGTTTACATATGTTACAAACAAGATGCACAGATAGAACACTCGATACTCGTTCTCGAAAACGTCAATGTCATAACTCATGGTAAGCGTACAAATCAAGCGGAATGTATCGAAAACTAAATCACCGTGTATGTATAGAAGTATCTCTACTCGGGTTTAGTTTTCGATACGTTCCGCTTGGTGTGCTGTGTTAAAAATCCCATACAAATGAAGACCTAACGCAAACACAATCGTTACGTTACGTCAGTGAAACGAATACACTAAGGGTTCTGTGCATTTCGATGGCTTTTTGATATTTATCTTAATGACTTCAGTATCGTTTTTCTAATCATTATGAAATTTGGTGAGGTTATAGCAGATTTAAGTACAATTTGAAAGTTTGTTTATGAGCAGGATCGATCAAGGTGTTATGGAGCTAGAAAGCGTGGAAAAATCATCACAAGCGTCTTTTTATATTGGTCAACTACTAGTATTAATGTATTACACATCTACGTTTCTACTTAATTCAACGTGGGTGCACAATAAGTTACTTACAACTAATGTGAAACAATATCACCTGCTGCACTTCTTACGTTCCTTTATGTAATTAAGTATGACACGGAAACCAAGAGTAGGTATAGTAATTATGAAACAGTAAGAATCATGGCATAAACGTACCCATTGACAAAACTAAAACGCTGCGGGCACTAAAATAATAGCCAACCGTAAAGTCCCACCAGTATAATTCAGATAGCGGGCGTGACGGGCCCGTCATAACTCGCCGCGACGATCGTGTGCAGCGAAACGTTGTCCTGCATTAAGGCCGAATAAATATGTGACGAATTTACAAAGCCGAATTTGCAATGATAAATATTTGAATCAGGTATGTGGCACAGTCACCGGTAATAGTATCTTCCTACACGCAGACCGCAAAAATGTGTGACACGCTTTTATGGCCCTACAAAAGAAACATGTCACATATTCTTGCGGCCTTCGTGTAGGATGATACTATTGCCGGGTGACTGTACAGAAACATTTCCATAGTAGATTCGTACTAAGTCTAGTATATTGGCAGCTCGAGCCCTGTCGCTAGTACCCACGAGAGCTAAAGTAGACGTGAGGAATGTAGGCGACAAGAAATGCCTTTAAAATGTAAATGCACGAAATTTCTAAGGTAAGTAAGCTCGTTTTGTGGAAAGAAAATAAAGTTCTCATGTAATTTAATTAGGTTCACCTGAGACCTGACTACCGGCTCGCCCTGATATTTGAAGGTTTTTTTGGTTTTTGATAGTTTGTTCCGCAGCTACTTTGGTTAGTAAAACCGTAGCTGCGGGAAATAGATTTTATTGATTAAAATATGAGCAGGATCGATCAAGATATTGTTGAGCCAGAAGGTAACAAGGGCCTTGTTATACTGGTCAACTCGTTCGCAAGACCGTAGGTATGGCCAGTGTTTTTTGAAATAAATTACGAGTTCTCAGTTTGAAGCGTATAGTACTAATATGGCTTGTGGCCATAACATTACCATGGAGATCTGTCCACGTAACCGGAACGAAACGTGACACTTTTTCGTGCTTGCTACCAGTGTTCATCAATTGATAAGACTTTAAATATAAGACGTTATCAGTGTTATCAGGTCAAAAAATATAAAGTGTACTATAGAACTATGCTTAACTATGTACTTTTCTTACAATGTTCGCAGTAAAACACCGAATATGACTAAAACACTACCGCGATTTGTTACGATCTTTCTTACTGCTACTGCTTTACAAAGTTGTCTTAAAACATGCTTTAAATTCTGGTTATATTCTTAGTAATAGGTAGCAAGAGTTTACATAACTTCAGAAGGGTAATTAAAATAAGGGGTGTTGTTAAATTAACTAAATAAAAATTGAACTGTTCAAGAAAACATACAAATACATATAAGACACATTATTATCAATTTTGATTAAACCCTCTTTGACCAACTTACCCGCTTATTCATAAACGTGTTCTAACCTCATTTAGTAAGTGTTTTATCTGCTTCTAACAAACACAACTGTCAAAGTGATAGACAAGGCCATATTGTTATTTAGTTAAATGAGGTCTGAAACTACGAATTAATGTTTACAGACCTGACTCGGTCATTTTCGCCCACCCCTATTTCATATATAAAGCGATGAGAGTACTCAGAATAGCGTTTCAGTTTGCCTTAACAAACTGTATTATTATTACATTATGTTTTAATTTCGGATGCGCAACTCGCAAAATGACGGTCAGACTCACGGCGAGTGGAGATAGGGATAAAGCAGCACTGCAAACTGCAATGATATTATACAAGTACTTTACTATTATGTGAGATGAAAGCTTTGTGTGCATTAGGATGTTTATGTGTAACAAGGTAGTAACTAGTATGTTGTTGTATGTTGTCATATTAAATCCGTGTGCTGTTTACTAGATTGTATTTAGGTCAACGAATACTCATTTTGAATTTATGTGAACTTTTGGCGCCGCATCAAACATAGTCTTTCTTAGTGTTTAAACCGGATATATTAGGACCACCATGTAACAAAAATATTGGTGATCCTTTTAAGGCCATAATTTTTCATTTCATTTCATTTATTTAGCCATTAATTGTTATATACAATTTTACCCGTAGGGTGTAGCTACATACTTATAACTATATTATAACTAACATGCATACATGATAAGATGATAATAATTAACGTGATAATAATTAGGTAATTAGGCGAATATAAAAATATTAATTCATTAATCTAAGTTATAATTAAGAAAATACATTGGAATCAAATACTAAATACATATATGTCATTTATTACATTAGGTATACTATTCTAAATTATTGTTATAAAATTCGTCAAGTGTGTATGGACTTATGTCAATCAGGTACTTCTTTAGTGCTGCAAAGAATTGAAAGTTTGATAAGGTTTTAATCCTACTTGGTAAAGCATTGTAAACCTGGGCAGCAACAAAATAAATCTAGTACATCCTTTGTACGCACTTGTTTCTGCACTGGGAGCTCGGACGTCAAGAGCGAATATCTTGTTCAGTCTATTGCTTTTAAAGTCCGTTTTTGCGGGGAACTTTTCAGGACAACGTCTCACCAGTTTGCAAAGTTCAGTGATGTACAAGGAAGTTAGGGTTGGGATTTTGAGTTCCTTAAAGGATTTCCTACATGAAGCTCGAAACGATAATCCTTGCAAAATACGCACACATTTTTTTTGCACTCTGAAAAGTCTAATTACACTCGTACAATTACCCCAAAACGCAAGGCCATAAAGTACGTTAGATTGTATGAAGGCATAATACGATTGTATGGCCGCTGTTTTTGTAGCGCTAAGGTTCTTAGTTAGTTAATTGTATTATTTGTATTGTATCTAATTATGCAATACCTACTAAAAAACATAACAAACAGTGCACACCTCAAATTAAAGAAACAGACTACCCTACTAGAGTGTCCCATACAAAAATTGATTTTAATTTTTGCGTCCAAAGTTTTTCGCCTGCTTTTTCTCACTCGCAACACGATATTGCTCGTTATTAATTATGCTCTTAAACGGATCATCAGTATTTTAGTTATACCCTGTATATCTGTTTTGCTAACTATATCGTGAGTATTTTCCTGATTTTCCTTTACCGCAAAAACCAAATAACGTGTAAGCTAAAAGAATTGGAAATAAGCCTAAGATTACAACGTAATAAATAATAAACCAAAATCAAAACAGCGTCAAAGAAATACAACTATACCTACCTAGTAAGCCATAGATAAATAGTGATAAAACAGCAACTTGTGTAATTTTCAATGAATCAACTAAGTAAGTATAACTTGTTAGCCCTGGCGCATTTTTTTCCTAATTACAACCAGGGACACCTTAAAATATCAATCAGGTTAATTCTACCTATAAGGATAAGTACTTAAAAACGTAAACTGTTCATGGACATTCATAAGAAAACAACCAGCAACTTGACCAAAGGACAACACAGGTATTTAACTTTCCACGTCTGAGGCAGCTTTTGTAAAGTCCCAAAAAAGGCACCTATCCTAATCCCTTTACCATAACGTTTGTGTTATCTCTACCAACAATCGAAGATTCCTTTTTTATCCAAATTGCTTCGTCGGTAGCAAGTCCGCGGGGAGCATTACAAAACGCGCAGGTTCGTGAGTAACGGAACCACCTAGAACAACCGAGATACTGTTTCAGGGTTCCCCGTTTACTTGTAAAAACTAAGACCATTCAACATGCATACCGGGTGTTTCCTGTAATAGGAGCAATAAATTAAAACGTAGATTCTACACCTCAAACAATAACACTTTTGTTTAACAACTTTTTAAAAAGATGTATTTTTTAGATTGTTTGTTTTTCATACAAACTAAATAGTATTTTCAATGTACGTTAAAATCCGTCTCAATGACATTGCTTGTCAGTCTTGTCACCCTACAGACATAATCAATTTCGGAGTACATTGCGTGTTCGAATAAACTTTAAAATATCCAAAAATCAAACCATAAGTTATTTTAAAGAGTCGCTGAATAAACGTTGTCTGGTTTGAGGAGTAGAATATATGTTTTAATTTATTGCTCCTATTACAGGAAACACCCGTATAATCTCTAGATTCTCCACTGGCTTGTAACCATATAAATATAAGTGAAGTGTGATAAAATCTTGTCAAATTTTGACCTACTTAAATCATAAGCTTTTATTTAGTTAGTTTACAAATATTTCTTTTTTTCGTAACAAGTATTGATAAATATAAGTTACCCGTTATTTAAATTAAAACTTTTTCGTGTACGTAAACTGACTTGTATTGTTTCAACATTTAAAAACGTGACATTACGTTCTTGGCTATGCATTAAGTATATAATGTGGTTAAGACGTTTAATTATGTACTAGCTTGATCTTAAACATGAATACATATATTCAACAAATAAGATAGGTATATTAAATCAATTCTAATTTGTAGTGAACGTTATTTTATAAATATACTATGTAACTATCATGTCATGTTCTTTGAAGTCGCCTCATAGGGATAGAATGAAACAATTTACGAAGTCTTATTCAATTATAGCTTTGGGATTTGCCCTTGTCAGAGTTCAGGGTACCTATCTCAATAAAGAAAGGACTTTCAGGTTAGCATTTGATAAAATATGGAGAACCGATATGAGTAGTAACATTTATGTAAAATTTGGAATTTAATATCATTTCATTCCTACTAGTTGTGCTTGCACACGACATGAAACAGTCAAATACGACTTTCGTGAACAAAAGATTTCCCTCGTCATGATTGTTCCTCAGGGTCCAATGATGGATTTGAGAAGTGGAGCCACCAAGATTTTAATAATAGAGCTTTTTCATGATTCATAGTTCTTTTTAAATTATAATTGTTTTCGATTTGAAATAAGAAATTCCAAATTAAGTTATTTTTTATTTTACATGTCTTTGATTCAGAACGATATCAAAATTATACCTTAAATGAATTCGGCATCCCCGGTTTATACGAAAACGATACCAAACTTGGCCTAGTAGTAATAACTGATGAAGTAAAGCTTAACTGAACAAGATAAAGTTGAGAACCTCCACCACTAAAATTTTACATCAAAAATCTTGATGGCTCTAATTCTCATATCCATTCTTGGGTCCTAAGGAACAATCATGATGAGGGTTTTTTTTTGTTCACGAAAAGCCGTATTTTTATGGCTACACCAGCCACTATACTACTTCGTCGCCACGGAACCGTACAGTAGCTGCTCCTGTAGCAAGTTGTTTTATAACATGGGTTTAATCGCATTATGGCTTTTTGCTCGAATTTTCCTCCCCTGTTATTGTTTTATTATGAACGCCCGGACGATTTGGGTATTAGCTGAAATTGAAATACTCTGTTATGTGGCTTTTGTTTTGAGACATAAGGTCCGTTTCGGTGATATCATAAACGCTAATGCCATTGCTTTTTAATTCCATAAACGTATAACAGATGATTTTTAAGCATAATGTTGTGGTTTTGCACCCACAGATGACAATGGTTTTAGGTAAAATGTTGTATTTAACGGTGACATAGATTACATAGATAGGTCTTAATTCGCTTTGTTTCATTATTCAAAAGATATTTTGTTAAAGTAGATAAAACCGCTGTATGTGGTTATTTCTAATATTTAGAGGTTAGATAGGAATAATTGCAAAATTTCGATTCTTAAATAACAAATAATAAGCGTTATGTTTAATTTAATATATTAATATGAATTTACTTTTTTATTTAGTAGAAAATACCACAAATTGTTCCGTTTCCAATTTGTGGTATTTTCCACACCTTCCAAACCATCAATAACAGGTTACAGATGTCACCAGTGACTTGTACACCATTACATGACTAAAATTAGCTGTGATGTATAGAGGATCGTCTGGTGTAATTTGGAAGTCCGTCGGACCGGCAATCCGAACGACGCGGTTTCGAATCCCGTGATGTTCCAGAGTTCTTCACAGTTCATTTTTTCATCTTAATGGACATCTGTTTCCAATTTGTGGAATAAGCCTTATTTCAAATTCTTTCGTCGCAGTCTACCAGATATGATTAGAACAATGGCTGGTTAATTTGTAATAGAAAAATTATAGAGGTATGACATAAAAAATCATAACCCAATACTTCAGTAAACCGTACAGACCAACGAAGTATGACGCAAAACTTCAATAATACTATTTCTTTAGCCAACTGTACACATCATTTAGCGTAAACGCTCCGACGCAGAAACCATTAACCAAGTGAAAGGGGAAATGAAGTATAATGGAGACTATAATACTGAAATGACGTCAAAAACGTTTGCAAAATATGACGTACTTTTTGAACAAGAAGTGCGAAGAAAAAACAAAAGGCCCTGTTATTATTTTTCTATTGTTCACAAGTCATAAATAAACTACAATTTAAACTACTTTTTCCTAAAAGATATGTAATGGTAACAAAATTACATGACATATTCAAATGGCTACATACGAATTTGAATGTTACACAGTTCGTGACACATTTAATAGTTCCAAACCAATTATATTTTGATCTTCCCATATGTACTATATACATTACACGGACTATGTGGCGGTTAGTTTCCACGAAACTCACAGTTTCCTTGGTACTTAAAGATTACAAGCTTGCTGAAACTTGATTACTATCCAGAAACAGCCTGTTTTCACACATTCCACTAAATAAACACAGCAGGAAAGTAGCAAAAAAGCCAAGCAAAAGTTCTAACAGAGCATAATTTAATTTCTATCACTGAAGCATCAGTGGCTCACTGTGTATACTCCCACAAATTAAAACGATAAAAAATAGACTTATTATACATATATTCGGTAACTATTTTAAAATAAAATATTTGCGAGGCTAACGAAGGACTGTACGCTATTCATAAATAACTCCTATTCCCAGGACAATAGGCCGTAATTCAGGCTTTACTGGCGTAGTGTTAGGCCGTTAAGCCTGCCCGGGTAAACGAGATATTCTAAAAGTTGCTCGGAAACTTTAATAAGCAGAGTCGATACTTTTGACCTGGAATATTTGCGACACTTTAAAATTTCGATATCGCAGTTTAAGTGCTATGTAGCTTTCGAGTATTTTTAACTTTTTGTTATACTTTTTCCTTTATGTTTCAATTGTATGTATAGGTATCTATCTATGTAGGCTAACATAAACCATTTTTAAGTGGGCGACCTTAAAAGATGATTGTAATGATTAGGTATAATTATTTATCACTTTGATATGGTACATTTCTTATGCTTTCTGTGTTCATTTCATGAGTCAAATAGACCAATTATTTAATTATATGTGTATCAACAAGAGGGTCGGCGGCTAACCCACTAACCAGTCTAAGTGTGCCTTTGACAGCTAATTATTAAACGATTTCCTTTGCTAAGGGCTTAGCTTAATTGAAATCCAATCAAAGCCTTCCTCGGCCTATCGGTCTTTAGAAGCCGAGATTAAAATTAATTTAGTTTAAAATAAACTGGGGCTGAATCGGGATTATGGCTCAGTTCTAAGTAATCAGATTAGTGAAACTTACTGCAGCTTCGATTGAATCCTTTCATGAATGTTTAGACTCGCATAGTAGTTCAATCGAATGATGGGCAGTTATTCAAGCAACTAAATAGTTCCCAAATGAAGTACGTACAGTCGCCATCAAAAATATCGGAGCGGCCTGGGTAGTCAAAAATATCTGCACAGCACTTTACCGGCTTGACATGATTTGACTGTATTTGATCACTGGATTTATTTTGATTTATTGCTAACTAGATATGTACTTATTTAAGAGTATTCTTCAAATCGATTTCCATTTTGACCAAAAGTAGCGATCGTAGCCGAAATTGAAAAGAAAAAATGCGTGTACAGTCAGCGTCAAATTTATTGTAACAGCCAAGTGATCAAATAGTTCGTGACACCATATATTTTGTATGGTGTGACGAACTATTTGGCTACTCTACCTGTTCCAATATATTTGACGCTGACTGTACCTAATTATTTAACCTCCTTCTGCCCTTACAAAAGATTTTTTTACAAAAGTTTACAAGTGAAGTGAATTTAAAAGCGATTATTTATGACGGAATTCCCCAAAGAGGCGCGCCTGCCCATCGATCGCTCTTTATTTAGCGTCTTTCTAGCGCAATTCTCACTATGATTTAAATTGGAGTGTACATTTTTGCTATATAATTTACTAGCGACCCGCCCCGGCTTCGCACGGGTGCAATTGTACATATAAACCTTCCTCTTGAATCATTCTCTCTATTAAAAAAACCGCATCAAATTCCGTTGCGTAGTTTTAGAGATCAAAGCATACCTAGGGACAGACAGCAGGAAGCGACTTTGTTTTATACTATGTAGTGATACAACGTACCTATTTTATTGAAAAGTTATACAAGAACAGGAAATGATTCAACGATCCAACGAAATGAAAATATGAATTAAAAAACAAAAAGATAACCTACTGGCATTAATAAATCCTCGAAAAGTTTTAATAAACCTGTAGTTTGTGAAATGCTTCAGGCGAATAAATGCAGTCATTTTCTGCTACAAAATAGTCTTGAATATTAAGCACAATCTCTGAGAACAATCAAGGTAGAATTAATTAGCACGGCGAAGGTGTATATTTCAGTCAAAATAAATGGAATAAAGTAAAACAAAGTACTGTTGACACAGCCTCAGGGCATGAGATAATCCAGAGTTAGATACTCAATTGGGCTTGTGCTTTTAGGTTAAGATAAATACTTGATTCGCGGAAAGATATTGTCTGGAGTATCTAAACGACTTTGAAGCTAGGTTAGGTTAGATTATTATGTACAGGGTTGGGCAGAGTAACTGTCCTAGTTTAAAAGTTGTATACAAGTTTAAAAACAATATAATATGAGATGTTATGTTATTAATTATATTTAACACACTCTATATATTCCACATTAATTGATATGTTTTATTCTCTCTTCCTTAGCTTGTATAATTTTAAGCATCTTGCCATAAAAGGAATTTCACGCGGCACGGCAGCCATTATGCAAAGAAAATACGTTTTAATTACAGGAGATCGACAAGCGACAGACTAATGGAGTGTATAGTGTCTTATTAAGAGATACCCTGGAGGATAGATTAGCCATAAGATGATTCCAAAAAGCCAGGCAGTCAGGGTATAACTTCATGGTGAAATGTACCACATTAGTCGGAATTTGAGGCTGACTCTTTACATTACAAAGTACGCTATACGTATCCTTAGAGAACTAATTAACTATCGATATTTCGGTATGAGGATATATGCAGAGCTTTATTAAGATGACATAAGGCTAGTTATTGGGTTTATTCTAGGGTCGGGTAGTCAAATATGGGACGACTAGGCAGAAGAGGACTTGCGTGCCGCGTGAAATTCCTTTTATGGCAAGATGCTTAAAATTATACAAGCTAAGGAAGAGAGAATAAAACATATCAATTAATGTGGAATATATAGAGTGTGTTAAATATAATTAATAACATAACATCTCATATTATATTGTTTTTAAACTTTTATACAACTTTTAAACTAGGACAGTTACTCTGCCCAACCCTGTATGTTGGCTCGTATCCCGTCAAAACCACGACCAAACCAGTCGTTGTGGCCGTTATTTCTAAACCATAGCGACATATGAAACGCATCCAATCTGCAAATGTCAACATGTATTTCTGTTAACAAGCAAATACTCAACGTTATGAAATAGGAAATAGGATTAATTTATTTCAAGTTATAAAATGGGAATGGTCATATTTGTTATATAAATATCGTTTAGGGTAGGTATATTAAAAAGTATGTAAAGGGCTGTCTACACCTACTCTGTATCTGTCAACTATACACTCGACTGACTGAGGGCTGACTACAGAACACGGCCTGTTTAAGATCTTCTTCTCAATTGGGTAATTTTTTTGCTGATTACAAAACGCTCCAAGATTTGGTTAGGCTACCAAGTACAAAAATACATAAGTTTTCACCGTGCGTCACCCTACATAAAACACCCTACATAAGCCGAATTCTGCTACTAGATGAGGTTGGAGTGCTTACGGCCTACTCTTGATCTAGCATTTATCCCCGCGCCGTCTTTTAAATAGTGCATAAGTACGGTAGCTAAAAACCCTAATATGTACAAGTCTAATCTGCAAACGTAAACAATCAACAATGCAAGCTTCAGTGTCCCTCGAAGATTGACCTCATCTAGCAAATGCAATCAGCCATTCTAGTAACCGTTTCAAAAATTGGAGCTGGCTCACGCTAAACCAGAAAAACTCCGCTTGCAAAGCCTCACTTGGCACGCAGAACACGTGCACGGAACCAGGCGTCGACGTTTAGATGCGTTCTAGTATATTGCATCGTTTTCCTAGCACAGGCGATTATATCGCAGACGAACCAGTGAAAACGAACACTTTGATTGCGTATAGTTGTTACGGGCTTTGAGCTCACCGTTTCGTTGGTTTGCGTTTGACTTACCGACGACCAAGTGGTGGGAATATTAGGAGGAAGGTGTTTCAGCGAATGGCAGGTCTGAACGTTCGCTGAAGCACCTTTGGCAGGACGTGCTGCACCATTTATTTGCTGGCACGGTGACACAGGAACCAAAACTACGCGATAAAAGCTCTTAAGGCATTGGCATAAGGTGTTAAGCAATTTGGGTTAAGAGTTCCATTTAGTCGTTAAACGAAGTCTGAATGTGTCTGATGTTTCCAATCTTAGACAGGTAATCGATTAGTAACATAGCCGTAAACTAGAAGAATAACCATACAAAATGAACCCTAAAAAGTAAAACTAAATTATTTAAGGCATTTCCTAGTCACTTGCAAACTAATGAGTGACATAAGTAAGTATTTAAGTATATTTTAAATAGGTACTGGATAATGATCAATATATTATAATGTAAACGTCTTTGATAATCGAATGGAAGTAACAGTTTTGATTGGAAGTTCAATCACTAAGTTTAATGAATACGAAATCACAGTATAGACATTATAGAATGCATGTTATATAAATGAAAAACATATCAATTCAAAGGTGATATTCTGACCAAGAGCCTTATACTCTCGCACCCAAGTTACCTTCCGAGTTAAATTGGACCAAACCTTGCAAGGCTTCGCTTCCGTTCCCAATTTCCCCTATATGTATAGTGCAGCGTCTAATAATTGCTGATGGCTACCGATATCCGCCTCTATTCAAACCCGACTGGACTGTACTACCACGACGTATAACAACCCTGTTATACTGTAAACCAGTTCAAACTTGAACTTTATCGAGCAAGAATACAGTACCTATACAATTGATTGTTTTCCAATGTTACTTAGGGTAATTACAAGCACCATAAATGCATCCAGATATGTTTTCACGCTGGCCGAAGCATATCAGAAACATTAACACAACTATGCCATTTTACGTAAGAAACGAAAGGATATCGAGAACACAATTTAAGGCCGAACCACACCGGCTGCGTGTGTGTGCACATGCACGTAGACGTGCACGTCCCACTGCGTTCTGAAATAAGAACTCTCATACGACATGTCAAACCGCACGCGCACGCACACGTTACGCGCGCGTCACGCAAGCGGTGTGACATGTCTTATGAGAATTCTTATTTTACAACGCAGCGGCACGAGCATGTTTATACACATTAGTGACAGACACACATCGAAACTTTTGAAATTGTTGAGAGGTATACGGTAGTCAATTGATTAAAATCATGTTCGGCTTGTTAATTATGAAAAATAAGAAAATAATTGTTCTGGCGCATCCGTTATTGAACTTTTTTCCAATAAGGCACGCGGAACGTTTGATAAAGTAGTTGGTCAGTTTATTTGAATTATCCTAAATACAAAGTCCCAATGAATAGTATAACTTTGGCACTTTACTGTATAAACGTAGACCGGAGAGTATAACTGAAACTGAACTAACGGCTTTAATGACAGACAGCTCCCGACACAGTCTATTCAAAGCACCTGATCCATATTCTATGCGCCCATCGTTTATACGCCCCCGTTTGATAACTTTTTACAATTTGTAAGTTTCAATCCCGGGCCTGGCTTGAGGATTTGAAGATGGAATGCATAAGCAGTTGTTTGAGTTAGAAGAATCTAAGTTTTAGCAGCGTAATATTCGAATAGTATTGAGTTAGAACTTTAACCTTACCTGTAGTTGTGGTGAGCTTTTAACAGAGACCGAGCACAAGTAGAACTGATTCTATAGTTGTTGTTTTTTTTTAATTGGCTCCGAAAAAATAATTTAATCGGAGCCGGACAGTTAGGTATCCTTCCTTGTAAGTATATTTATATTTACTGGCAAATTATACAAGACTGACAACTTTTATTTAGCCCTGAGAAAGTGTCGCTACAAACAGCTTATATATGGCAATAATGTGCGTAGCCTACGTCATGTACCGTCAAGTCTGGCAGCTTTGCCAAGGGTTACTGACTTTGCCACCAGCAGAGTGCATAAGGTAATCCTTTCATACCACCGACAACGTATATTTTTTAGTGTTGTGCCTACTTTTAGTAGAAAATATGGTTATCAATTGGCAAAATTATTATGAATGAGACAACACCACGGCAACCATTTTCTTACCATTTCAGTTCCAAATTCGTCACTCACATAATCATAAAAGTTAGTGCTCAAGAACTTTAAAAAGTTTAGAGTATAAACAACGCATCCAGGTACGTAAATTTTAGATATTATGTTATTTAAATGGTAAGGAATGGATTGATTACCTTATAAATGCCGTAGTGTTTGAATTGAGTCCGATAATTGTTTTGGCAAAGTCACCAGACCACGCCGACTAATATGGGGGGGCAGCTTTGCCATGTTTTGTAGCGGCCTAGGGTTGGTACACAAGCAAAAAATTTAAATTACATTTTTCATAAGATAGATACTTTTTAGGGTTCCGTAGCCAAATTGCAAAAAACGGAACCCTTATAGATTCGTCATGTCCGTCTGTCTGTCTGTCCGTCCGTATGTCACAGCTATTTTACTCGGAAACTGTAACACGTATCATTATCAAATTTTTACATAAAGTGTATTGTGTGTGCAGCTTCTTAGTTTTGTAGAGAAATTGCAAAAAAAAAAAATTTTTAGGGGGGCACTCCATATGTGTAAGTAATTGTCAAAAAATTTTTTTTGCCAAATATCAACATGATGCACATCAATCGATAGGTCTCTAAAAATAACAATGTTCAAATAACTGAGGTTTCTTTGAACATTTTTTGATTAAGTGGATATTTTCAGAAATAATCGCTCCGAAAGTCATAAAAATTGTGTCCCCCCCCCTGTAACTTTTGAACCGTAAATCCAAATATTATGAAAAAAACCAAGAAGATACACCTTTTAATATTCTTTCAACCAAAAATATTTTGAGCATTACCGGTATAGGCGTTTTTGAGTTATCTCCAAAAAACTACGAACTTAGGCAGATATGTATAATGACCTATTTATCACTTGGTCCATAACATATACAGAGTGTATGTTTTGTTTAAGTAAAAAAGAAAACTCAAAGTTAACTGTGACATTCTTATTTTAATGGTAATAATTACTACATATACCTAAGTGTTTTGTTTCGATAATACTTTTGTTAAGAGGCGACGAGGCAGTTCGTGACGAAGCCCTTTTATAAATGTCTATCGTCAAGTTTAAATAGGTACCTAGGAAATCACAATTATTTACGAGTGGACCTGTGATAGGCCTCTTAAAGAGTTTTCTATGTTTCGTTTTTGATAATATTTTAATTAAGGTGTCTTTTATGTTTTTCCTGAGTACTTATGTAACCTGATTACTCGTATGTAACAAAATAAATAAGTACTTAAATAATTAATATTTTTTCATTTGTGTCAACCCTGACCACTTCACCTGACATTCACTGACTTTCTATGAAATTTTCTTAAATGGGTGATCGACTTTGCCACTTTTGCTGTATTTCTTTATGGAATAATATATCATTAAGGATCAAATTCCAAAATATTGTATCCTAAATACTGAATATTCTTTACTAATATTGTAAATACAACTAAATTACTATACAACGTAAAAATGCAGTTGGCAAAGTTGCCACACGGTATAGGTAACTTTGCCAGTTTTCTTTTTACTCGTAAAACCTTATTATCCGTCATTTAATTTATAAACCATCTTATGTATGCACTCGTTGATAAATATATTATGTGTCGCGTCATTCATACTTCAGTGGTTTCATATGAATTCTGGTTAAAAATGTACTATGACTTTTCAACACCTGTGAAAAGTGGCAAAGTTGCCAGACTTGACGGTATAGTCTAAAAACAATATAAAACGTCAAATCAACATCATTTCACAACATTGCTTGTTGGAATGGAAACGCAAACCTTCGTCCTTTTTTGATGTCAATATTTTATAGCATTTATAATCATTTTCTTGTATCTTTGGGAATCTTTTTTGGCATTTCTGTGATAAAATCATTTATAATTTGGAATTTATTTTTATTTTATTTTTGTTGGTGACATTCGATGACTTTCGACTTCTATTCAGTTGTCAGTGTTGTCATAGTACTGGAGCCGACGGAACTGTTAATTTATCAAAATTATTTACGCTTGGCTTCCATATAAGGTTGTAGAGCCCGTCTCGGAGATCACGAAAACATAAGTCTTAAAGGTCTTAAATGGGCGCTAGTATGTATGGCGTCAAGTTGAAAAAACGAAAAAATGACGTTAATTTATCAACGAGCTAACCGCTCCAAATTTTGAGACACGGTAGAGCCCACCTCAAATGACCTACATACCGAATTTAAGACCATTCCGGTGGGCGCACTAGATTTTAAGACCAGTTGAAAATACGAAAAAATGGCCTTAATTTATCAACGAGCTAACAGCTCCAAATTTTGACACACTATAAAGCCCACTTCAAATAACCTACATACCAAATTTAAGACCATTCCGGTGGGCGCACTAGATTTTAAGACCATTTTAAGAAGTAATCGATTCCATACGAAAAATAGCAAATAGCTTTAAATTCGGTTCAAAAATACATTTTAATGGGTTGACATAACGGCATATTCATATTCAAGGGTCTCATAGTTAGATATGCCGTAAAAGTATACTACATAAGTCTTAAAATTGGAAAATTCGTCATAGCAGTACTTAAGTCAGGGTGTTTTGAATCACGTCAGGGTGTTTTGAATCACAAAATTCATTTTTCATTTTTAACTTAGGGGTGAAAGCAAACGTACGGTGGACGGCACGGCTGCCTGGTTCGGTAACCCGACCGAATCACATAAGCACACGTCCGGTTGTGACATTTTGAGATGACATTAGGTTTTTATGCCGTACGGTGGCGAACCGTATGTGTGCGGGAAACTGGCATTTTAGTATGAGAAATGCGCCTTCAGGTGACCTGACGCGGTGACCGTATACGGCGACCTGACATACAAACCGAACGTTTGCCTGGGCCCTAAGGGTAAAATCTCGATTCAGAAAATCTGACGTAATGCTTATAGGCGTTTTCTAACAGTTACTCATAACCCTAAACCATAAAGCTCTATACCTGGAGTAAGCTTAGGTACATTTCCCCTCTGTCAACGTTATTAACAGGAAAATCTAATACGTTTATAAAAACTATTTCAAAAATCTATTACACGCATTCAGTTCATCGTTTTCAGTGAGTAAAGAGCTCCGTGAAAATGCCTTTATGTATTGTTTTTAGGTGTAAAAAATGTTCTATTATGTCTACTTTACAAAAATATGAAATATAATTTGACATGTAATTATAGTTTTACTTTTTTTATCATTACTATTATGATAGAAATTAATCCATATCGAAAATCCAGCGTCGTTTACTGAATCGATTCAAAGATAATCGTTTATTTTCTGACGGGCAGTAACTATTTTGACGTTTGACACTTATGCATATTTAACGCCCCTAAGGATTACTGCCTTCTATATTTTGTTTGAAAATACAAGCAAAAATGATCCTTGGCTTTTTTGTTTGACATTTGCAAAGACTGCATCCAATAATGAACCATATTTCAACATATGTAAAATCAACTATTTGTTGCTCCATTTAGTGTCGTGACTTACTGTCAAATATGCGTGATATTTTCAAGTGAAAGGTACATCATTGTCCTTTATCAATAAGGCGATGCTACTATAAAAATTCATTTAGAAATAAACTTTATTAACAACCGACAATGATGTACCTTTAAATTGAAAACGCCATACGTATGCTACCTCGCCCCCCTCAGATTTTGGCAGACTTTTTTGTTTGGAAAGATGAGGCGATGGCTCCTCCAGGTATAGAGCTTTATGCCCTAAACAGACAAGCGTCTAGTTAGGTACTCCTAGAATATGTAACTGTCTGAAAAAAAAAGCCAAGAGCATGTCGGGCCATGCTCAGTGTAGAGTTCTGTAGTTGCCGGCCTGTTACAATTCATTAATTCAAAAGGTCGTTACTTACGGGAAATTTGGCGGCGCTTACGTTATTTCACTTACGTCCTTTCACTATGGGTTTTTGATAGATAACTCAAAAATGGCTCAACCGATTTAATTCAATATAGTTTTCATTAAAGGTACTTATTAGGCCTCACCTTCGTGATTTTTTTTTGGGCCCACGGTTCATGAGTTAGATGGGGAGGACGCCCTGTTTTAAACTTTCGGCGCTATTATTTACGAAAATATTAGTTTTATCCAAAAACTGAGTTGCAAGAACCTAATTCTTTTTAAAAGACCTATCCAACGATACTGCACACAACTGTGTTGGAACAAAAAAAATTCGCCCCTCACTTCACGTGTAGGGGTGGTACCCTAACAAAATATATTTTTACAGTTTTTATTCTACCATTTTGTCGGCTTGGTTAATGCACATATTAAAACCAAATTTCAGCTTTCTAGTGCTAACGGTCACTGAGCTAGACCGCGGACGGGCGGACGGACGGATTGACGGACGGACATGGCGAAACTATAAGGGTTTCTAGTTGACCATGGAACCCTAAAAAAGAAATGTTATCATTCACCTTAACGCTCCAAATTTTGAGAGGCGGTCCAGCTGACCTCAAATAACTTACATACCAAATTTAAGACCATTCCTTGATTCATTTAAGGGTCTTGCAACACAGTTTTTGGATAAAACTAATATTTTCGTAAATAATAGCGACGAAAGTTTAAAACGGCGTCCTCCCCATCTAACTCATAAACCGTGGGCCCAAAAAAAAAATCACGAAGGTGAGGCCTAATAAGTACCTTTAATGAAAACTATATTGAATTAAATCGGTTGAGCCATTTTTGAGTTATCTATCAAAAATCCATAGTGAAAGGACGTAAGTGAAATAACGTAAGCGCCGCCAAATTTCACGTAAGTAACGACCTTTTGAATTAATGAATTTAACAGGCCGGCAACTACGGAGCTCTACACTGAGCATGGCCCGACATGCTCTTCGCTTTTCTTTCAGACAGTTACATATTCTAGGAGTACCTAACTTGACGCTTGTCTGTTTAGGGTTATGAGTAACTGTTAGAAAACGCCTATAAGCATTACATCAGATTTTCTGAATCGAGATTTTACCCTTAGGGCCCAGGGCGTCAGGTCACCTGAAGGCGCATTTCTCATACTAAAATGCCAGTTTCCCGCACACATACGGTTCGCCACCGTATGGCATAAAAACCTAATGTCATCTCAAAATGTCACAACCGGACGTGTGCTTATGTGATTCGGTCGGGTTACCGAACCAGGCAGCCGTGCCGTCCACCGTACGTTTGCTTTCACCCCTAAGTTAAAAATGAAAAATGAATTTTGTGATTCAAAACACCCTGACGTGATTCAAAACACCCTGACTTAAGTACTGCTATGACGAATTTTCCAATTTTAAGACTTATGTAGTATACTTTTACGGCATATCTAACTATGAGACCCTTGAATATGAATATGCCGTTATGTCAACCCATTAAAATGTATTTTTGAACCGAATTTAAAGCTATTTGCTATTTTTCGTATGGAATCGATTACTTCTTAAAATGGTCTTAAAATCTAGTGCGCCCACCGGAATAGTCTTAAATTTGGTATGTAGGTTATTTGAAGTGGGCTTTATAGTGTGTCAAAATTTGGAGCTGTTAGCTCGTTGATAAATTAAGGCCATTTTTTCGTATTTTCAACTGGTCTTAAAATCTAGTGCGCCCACCGGAATGGTCTTAAATTCGGTATGTAGGTCATTTGAGGTGGGCTCTACCGTGTCTCAAAATTTGGAGCGGTTAGCTCGTTGATAAATTAACGTCATTTTTTCGTTTTTTCAACTTGACGCCATACATACTAGCGCCCATTTAAGACCTTTAAGACTTATGTTTTCGTGATCTCCGAGACGGGCTCTACAACCTTATATGGAAGCCAAGCGTAAATAATTTTGATAAATTAACAGTTCCGTCGGCTCCAGTACTCTCACAAAATACTCCTTGTCAGTAATATAAATTAGTACCACTGAAATTCCGCGACAAGGCGAGGGCCAAATAGAAAGTTGTTGAGTTGGGCTTTACTTATACGGGATACTGCGTTACATGTATATTAAGTTTGAGCAATCTAGCAGTAAATAAGTATTGATAAATAGATGATTTTAGTAATCGTAGAAACTATCTGTACTAATACTAAGTTCTTGTTTCAATTCCTTGTGATGCAAATAAATGCAATTCATATATTAGAGCGTTAAGAGTAAAAATGTATGGTAACAGCACCTACGCAAGATCTGAGGATGAATATGTATGACTGCCGTTCAATACTGTTTGAGATCGACAACATGCAATGCACATTTGAATTGTTGATGATGCTAATGGTAGGGGAGCCCAAGAGCAGATTTTTGCAGTTACTCGAGTGCGTCAGATTAAGATATGGTGATATCTTACGACCCTTGGAATTCTCCCTCAACCATTTTTAGCCGACGCGTTTGGGACCCCCAAAGGGTTGCTGGTGGGCAGTTAAAGAATTGATTTGTGGATTCGGTCATTTTATTCCAAGTTGATGCTTTGATTGTGCTAATACATCTGTCATTTAGCTTTATGAGTTCTCTTAATCTGACGGATTCAATTTTAATTTTGAGGTTATTTTATGAAGACCATCGTAAATCTCAATCCCGTCCTCCATTCTGTTAGATGATCATACTGCATCTTCACTCATCAGTGACATGTCAGAAGCCTCCAGTTTTAATATCTGGCTCGAGTGAGTACATCTGACCTTTTGTTTGTTTCAAATCTTTGAAAGCCTATAGCAGCTACCCTACCCCCACCTATGAAAGTAGGTATATGTATAAATTTCATACCTACACTTTTTAGGGTTCCGTAGCCAAATGGCAAAAAACGGAACCCTTATAGATACGTCATGTCTGTATGTCTGTCTGTCTGTCTGTCTGTCCTTCCGTGTCACAGCCATTTTACTCGGAAACTATAAGACATATCATTATCAAATTTTTACATAAAGTGTATTGTGTGTGCCGCTACTTAGTTTTGTAGAGTAAAATCCAAAAAAAAATTTAGGGGCGGGGCACTCCATACATGTAACTAACTGTCAAAAAATTTTGTTTGCCAATCGATAGGTCTCTAAAAAAAATATTGAGAATTCTTTGAACATTTTTTGATTAAGTGGATATTTTCATAAAATAATCGCTCCGAAAGTCATAAAAATTGTGCCCCCCCCCCTGTAACTTTTGAACCGAAAGTCCAAAAATTATGAAAAAAATCAAGAAGATATACCTTTAAATATTCTTTCAACGAAAATTATTTTGAACATTATCGGTTTAGGTGTTTTTGAGTTATCTCCAAAAAACTACGCACTTAGGCAGACACGACCTTGCGATAATAATTTATTCGATAGTAGCTACTACGGCTGGTTTTTATAAATAATGGTACGGAACCCTTCATGCGCGAGTCCGACTCGCACTTGGCCGGTTTTTTCTTATTACGATGTACCTAGTCTTCACAATGGTTTAGGTCCGGACGACGCTCGAGTGACTGCAAATTTAGCATCATGGGCTAAACTATGTGCAGTCAGCGTCAAATATATTGTAACAGCTAGAGTAGCCAAATAGTTCGTCACACCATACAACATATACGGTGTGAGGAACTATTTGATGACTTTACTATTACAATATATTTGACGCTGACTGTACCAGTGATAAATGATAATTAACCTTGTTCTAGGTACAGTCGCAATCAAATATATCGGAGCGGCCAAGGTGGTCACATATATCTGAACAACGCCTCTATTGTCAAGGCGATAAAGTGCATGTTCAGATATTTTTGAGTACCTTGGCTGCTCTGATATATTTGATGTTGACTGTGCTTTCACCACACATTTTTGCCAAGAAACTTACCGAAAAATCTAGGTAAAATCCTCATAAAATTGCGAGTAATACATACTTGAAATTCAGTAGCGTACCATGAGCAAATTCTGTATCAAGCGCAATATGTCAGCCAGAAAGCACGTAGCCTATCTCCCTAATAAAGAGTTCTCAGCACCTGAGCCCAGATATTTATAAATGGACGTACTTCTGCAAACAGGAACCAACCCACCACTGCCACCTTGAGGGTTGGTTCCTGTTTGCAGAAGTACGTCCAAATGTATGACGCGGGGGTTTTTTTCAAAGCTCGTTGAATGTCAATTCGAATTTTGGATTACTTATTCAAGAAGCTCGGTGTTCGCGGAAGTATCAGCGGGAAATGTTTGCATTTGTTTTTATAACAAATTGAACAACGTTTATCTTATATTTCATCAAAGCTTATAGTAGTCCGGAATGAAAAATAAATACCTAGAGCATATTCCAATGCAGTGGAGTAAATAGTAGTAGTAATCATTAATAAACTACCTAAAAATGTAAAATAACGTCTCGTGCACAATGATTTTTTTGGCACATCAGGGAGTAATTTGCAACCATGAGACTTATATCATCTTATTTACTATTTTTAATAAGTATTGCCATAATTTGTTAGGTACTTCTTAACAATTTATGATTCCTACAGGACTTGAGCTGATTCTAAGGCTTGTAGATAATAAAGAGTCATATAAAAGAGACGGTCTATCATCATCATCATCATCATCAACGGCCTTTGAGTCTGTTGCAGACTATTTAAGCAGTGTCAGGAAGGGTGACAACGTTTTCCATGACTGTAAAAGAGACGGTCTATAGATAGGCTACATTGCGTAGAGTTGTGCCTCCCTGCCCTTTAAATACGTTTTGAATGGACAGATACACCTCTTCGTAACATTCAGCTCGGCTCATTCAAGCGTGTTCTGTAGTTGAAAACTACATGCAAAAACTTTCTTATTTACTTTTGAAGTCACGTACTTAATCTTGTGGAAACTACGAAGGAGTAAGATCATTTGAAACTGCAATCATATCACAGAAAGTTAATATGAACAAAATCTTCCCAAGATATGGTACAAAAGATTAAATATATATTTGACGTCGACTGAACGATATCCACGTAAATTTTTCCTTAATTATTGGAAAATCACGTAGCTGGCGAGGCGATGGACCTTTACGGCTAATTGTATTTATTGCTTTCTCCCAGAAAATAGGCTAAAAGAAATCTGTGACATCCAGTCTACCTGAGCGACGGCACATTGGCTGCTCCCAGCTAAGCCACCTAGGCGTCGGTATTGCTAGCGAACATCAGACAGGAAAGCGGCTTTACGAGGATCACGTGCCACTACATTGAATGCCGACACTTATACTCAGGTCAAGCACTAGAAATCTACTGCGACAACTATGCTGGCTGGAAACCGTTCGCAGCTCAGATTCCCTGGGTCCGTTAGTATAATCAAGACCACTCTAAGCCGGGGTTTGTAAAAACACCGGCTTTAGCACTCACCTCAGGCCAGGCACGTCGTCAAGCGGCGTGCCGTCCGGCATCTGCCACGCCAGCTGCGGCGGCGGGAAGCCGTGCGCGGCGCACGACACCTGGGCGCCGGTGCTGTTGGCGAACACCAGCCGGGACGGCGGCTCCATCAGGAACACGGGCCCGTGCTCTTGGCCCTCGCCGCCTGCGATCAAAGCCATTGTCATTGCATTAAGCATCTTCAAACGAACGAAACGAATTCGACTTTATTGCAGGGCTCGGAACCGGTTTTTTCAAAAAACCCCGAAATAACCCAATATATTTAATTATTTTATAGTCTTTATGTAGAACTCAATATTGTAAGATTGTTCGGTTAAATAAGAAATAGTAAACGAAAGATCGCAAAGAACGGTTCCAAGTCCTGCTTTATTGATACAAAGGAAATGGTTCATAACATAACCACCCAAATTCAACTTTTTTTGTAATTGTTATCATTGATTAACTTGATGATTGATGACTTATTAAACATCATGCTTATTTCTAAATACTTCCCTAATACTTTGTTAATTTAAATGAAATCTAATCTTTCCGTTTTATTGAGAGGGACTAGCTTGGGATTGAGTAGGTACCTATTAGTACACATGGTGGTGGCATGTTGGTTAAAATGGCGGTAATAACAGTTTATGCTAAACTTAGTAAAATTGCTTACCTCTCATAACTCATAACGGAGAAATAAAGTCATTATGTTAACCTGTACCAGAGACTATAGAGATATAGACGACCACAGCCTAAGAACTTTTTGAAGCTCATGTCGATTGCGCCATCTAAACATACCGAAGAGAGAGAGATTCAAAGCCACCTAAACATACCGAATATGTAAGAGAAATCTCACCTGTAATGCTTAGTAGCTACTAGTGTACCACTAGTACGCTATTTTTTACTAGTCGGAGTACCAGTGCAGGTGACATTTCTCTTACATATTCGGTATGTATAGGTGGCTTTGACATAGATGGCGCAATCGACTTGAGCTTCAAAAAGTTCTTAGGCTGTGGTCGTCTATATCTCTATAGTCTCTGCCTGTACTTTGCTTGTGTTATTACTAGAGGGCGGAGTACCGGTGGCAAATTTCACACTAAATGTATGGAGTCGCCTAAGTATTCTTATGATTAAATAAATAACGAATAAATGATTAATTTTGCATAAAAATTTTTAGGAACTTATAGAAATTATCTTACGAGCATACAAATATAATGTAATATGTTGTTAATATTTATAATACATAATAATATGTTTTCTTATCAAAACATTATCATTAGGTACTAAATACTAGACTAAGAAGTTATACCTACCAAACGATATATTATTTTTAACCAGTGTAGTTAGTTATGTTGTTTTTGTAAACATCCCTTCAATTACAATTGAGGACTGGAATTATGTGTAATTATGGTAAAAAATATTATATCGATGAATGGTGACTTTTTTAAAAGAAATTGAAAAATAACCCAAAACATTTACGACATAACATTTAGGTGTTCCTGAAATCGATTTATGAAAATTAATGTTCAGTACTTACTTCCATTTTACGAGTAGGTACCATACTAAGTACATTAGGTAAATGAATAATTTTATTATTCAAGCCTAAAATAATAATTATAAAAAGGACTCCATACCTTTTGTGTGAAATTTGCCACCGGTACTCCGCCCTCTAGTTATTACCATTCATGGCAGGTAATAAACATCGTGCACTATTACCCTTATAGGGATAAGCTCGCCTTTGTACAAATTACCTGTATGTTTCATAATTGTGTACAATGTTTTAGTGCAATAAAGTGTTTTACTACTACTACTACTACTATTCTCAGTATTAATAAAATCCTATGTTATTATTTCACAACAGAATTTATCACGTAAATCATGTTACATTCACCTGGGTCGATGTTTTATTTTATTTATTTTCTTTATTGGAGAAACAACAGAAGCATGCGACAATAAGAGTTACATTCGTAATATTAAAAAGAATTGAAGTAAACACACCTTCCTTAGGCGTTCTCACTAAGACATGCAATAACAAACACGGACTTAACTAGGCAAGTAACCGGCGAATATAAGCATTTGAACATGAGTAGATAACTGATAGGAATTATATTATCATAATAATAATACCTACTAACTACTGTCGACAATGACGGCATAATATTAACGGTCACTGGGTTGGCTTTTAAGAATATTAATTATGTTATCCCGAAATTTAGGCCTTTTAACATTGAATATATCGATGGAGGTAAATTCCTTATTATAGGTGTTACAAATACGACGTAAGGGGGCGCGCAAACCAGCGTTAGTGGAGGCGGTGCGGACCGAAAAAACAGTTTTAGTGCGAGAAGTAACTCGGGCGGGGACCCTGAACCGGATTTTCTGCAGGAGCTCCATGCTATTAAAATTACCTCTGCATATATTGTACAGAGTAATTGCGTCACAGCATTTACGTCTCGTCTCTAGCGAACATAACTTATAGTGGTGTAACAGTTTAATGTAAGACATACGTTTGCCCGTCAGTCGTCTGTGCAATACCCGTAAGAATTTTTTTTGAACCATTTCTATGGCATTTGAATACTTTTTATATAATGGGTTCCAGACAACTGAACCATATTCTAGATGCGGTCGAACAAGCGATTTATACAACAGTAAATAACTCGAGGGTTTTTTAAAAACTTTGGCAGTCCTCAGCATAAAACCAAGCATTTGGTACGCTTTAGAAATAATGCGTTCAATGTGCAAGTTAAAGTGAAGTTTATTATCAAATATGATTCCTAAGTCACGTGCCATTGACACTTTGTTGGCGTACTCACTACCCATGTTGGACGATTTAAAAATGAATATTCAAATTATTCATGTGTTTAGTAACGCGATTCTTGACAATCATATCAATGCAATCGCGTATCCAACGCACTCAGCGCGATAGAAAAAATGTTTTTTTACAAAAAACTATTTAACAATAAGTTTAAAGCCAGCCTCGCATGCACTTCATGCATAAATACATTGACTTTAAAAGTATTTACTCGTATTAAACGTTTCTAGACCAAACGGGTTCCTAGACCTAATGGACACATAGCAGCTGTACCTGTAGTAGCTGTACCCTCGTGTGCTACAACTTTGCCTGCCATCAAACAGCTACTTATATATCCCATTCCTGAGATGGCCACCTTTCTCCCATCTCAAGTATAAGTTACATAACTGTTTGGTGAAGAAAACCATGTTTTTTGAGCCAGGCAAACTTGTGCATTGTAGGCAAAGTTGAAGCATGTACGTAATGGTAATTTTCTTAACATAATATCAGACGTCAGTACTTTTAAGTTTATATGATCAGGGTCCTCCCTCTAAAGGGATTTTATTTTAATTAAAGATAATCGTAGCTTAATCAATGTAATGTACTTATGTTAAAAAAACGACGTGCGTTTAAAACTAACCATACTAATATTACGGCATAAAGTTAACTAACCAAATGAATGTGGCTGAGTTAAATAGTATTAGTAATATGCAGCCCAGGTTAGAAATGCAAATGACGTATTATGCACGTCCGTCCGTCTGCTAATTCGGCGAATCGCGGCTAACTCGAGACCGGATTGACGGGATCGTCGGTTTCTGGGGCGGCTATTGATTTGTCAATTATGTGTGTCGGTTTAACCGTGTTATAATTTCGGGAGTAAATTGGCGGCTATTGTGACGAAAAAGCTCCAATTTATCAACATACCCAAGAATCAAGTCGAGACCATTTCTATAAAATATATGTCTATTTTAGAAATAAACGCGCTTAAACTATATATTATCACACTTAAACGTGTGATATGTACCTTTCAGGACAAGGTGCATGTAAATACTACTTACATATTTTTGTACATATTTTTTTTTATTATAGCCTCATTTAAAATTCGTATAGCGAATGACATTAATTCTCACAAATTATAACAGTCACTGGGCGCGTTTCTTGTATTTTACTACGTCATCGTAATGGACAAAGAAATGAAATTATCCAGGTTCGGGTAATCCCACGAGACTGTAACGTCAGTTACCAATTCTTTCGTGTGTTCTTTGATTAATTCAGCAAATGTAAGTTTTTATATATCTTCCCTATGCCTACAGGTAGATAAATTGACATTTAAATTTGTTTAATCAATCAAAGAATACACGAAAGAATTGGTAACTGACGTTACAGTCTCGTGGAATTACCCGTTTCCAGAAACGAGGCCTCTTTGGATTTTTAAAACCAAGTTTAAAAAAAATTCCAAGAGGAATTTTCAAGAGCATAGTTTATAACAATAACTGTTTATATAAATTAGGAAGTTGGAACCCAAAATGATAATCCAACAAGATGAATGGATGATCCTCTCCGGATGATCCAGATCAGCTGGACTTAAACAAATTTAATATTCGCCGTGCTTAAAACGAGCCGAGTTTTTTGAGAGAAAAACGCCAAACTCACAAAACGAATCAGTCGCAATTACGACTTGTTATCTTGGCTACAAGGTTCAAATTTCAATATTTATCGTCTGGGGTTAAAGGTCCTTTATATTTAACTAACTATACATTTTAGCTCAAGTTCATTAACTTTAGTGTACTTCACAGGACCAGCAATTTGTACGTCGCGTGAATTTATGCTAACTGTATAATCGAGTTTAACTTCTGTAGTTAAGCCTAGAGTATGACAAAATGAGTTTTATGCAAGTACTTACTGAACATTTGTACATTGTATGAGGTACACGTTAAATCGATGTCCGACACTGCAAAATTTTATGCATTTCAAATAAGAAAGAAAAACCCGAACAAATTCAAATTAGTTTCGAATATTCGTATGCTAAAATACAGAAAGTGTTTAATATAGTATAATCTGAAGTAGTACCTACCTTAGTGTTAGTACTAACTCTAAACCGCTCAGAGCTAAGCCAATCTGCGCTTAGCAACGTTAGTCGGGTTGTGATTCAATTGCTGCCCGATGTTGCAGCAAATTAACTGTCCGTCTGCAGAGTTTCTGTGCTTTTCCAGTAGGAGTTCCGTCAGGTCAGTATCAGACTCAAAGAATATTACGGCAAAACATGTCATATCACGACGGTGTCAAACAAGCATAAAATCTGCCTGACAAAGCTTTTTTACAGTGTCCACAGCTAGCTTTTGGACGTACCGTCAAGTCTGGCGACTTTGCCAAGGGTTACTAACTTTGCCACCAGCAGAGTGCATAAGGTAATCCTTTCATACCACCGACAACGTATATTTTTTAGTGTTGTGCCTACTTTTAGTAGAAAATATGGTTATCAATTGGCAAAATTATTATGAATGAGACAACACCACGGCAACCATTTTCTTACCATTTCAGTTCCAAATTCGTCACTCACATAATCATAAAAGTTAGTGCTCAAGAACTTTAAAAAGTTTAGAGTATAAACATCGCATCCAGGTACAGTAAGCGTCAGAGATATGTGACCCCCCTCCAGCAATAGACAAATGTGGTCGCTAGTTCGAACCCCAGCATAAGAATCACACTTTTTGGTTTTTTTTTACTTTTGTTTTATAATCCTGGTTTTAATATTTTTTTACATTACCACAAATATTTATTTTATACGTTTTGTTATTCCTTATTACCTACTCAGTTATTAACTCGGAACATTAAAATTACCCTTTTAATCAATTTTTAACTAGAACAATAATTTCGTTAACTTCACAAGAGTCCGTGCAGCGTCATGGATAGTGTAACAGACTAGTAAACACTAGGTTCGCGGTTCGAATCTACGTAGAGGATACTTTTTGTATTTTTATACTTGTTCTTTTTTATTAATAATTTATTAACATCCTATTTAATATAGTAAGTTTAATTAAAATAGAAGTTAACATCTTTTTTTAAGGACTAATAATGAAAATTCCATAGTCACTGGTAACTTTTTATTAACTAAAAAGTAGGTATTTAAATACTATTATATTAAATATTGTTTACTAACTGAATAATGGGGGTAATATATATATATATATATATATGACAGTAGATATATTATGCGTGTTCTGTAAACTGATTACTATATATTTTACAGCTAAATATTTACTAGTTAAATTATAATGTGTAGTCAATTATACATCAGTGAAACTTAAAGTTAACAAGTAAAATACCTTTAGCTTAACTCTTACTGTTTAAAATTGTGGTATTGGTGGTCTGCATGCTGTTAAACTTTATAAGGCATTACACTTTGGTTGTTTACTTTAGATTATACCTACATTTTACTTCATTGAGTAGAACCGTAAAAAAAAGTCGGGTCATAACTTTTTTTTATAAGTAATACCAAACTACTCGGTTAAAAGTGAAATGTATAGTTTCCCTTTTCTTTGATTATAAATTAATATTCTTATTGCATTTAACACAATTTTTCAGTTATACTTTAGACAGAGATGGCGGGACACAGCGGTGGGAGTTGTGGAAATTGCGGGAAGAGGCTTTTAAGTATAAAATGGGCTATTCAACAAACAATTTCAAAAATGAGTATAGGTTAGACCGCCCCTCGCCCTATTAGTCTGTATGCCATTATCAATATGTAATACGTAATCTAAACCAGCTATTTAACGTTGCAAAGAGAAACGACATGTTATCAAAGATAACAATAATTCATCTCTTAGCCCGTTACCAATGCAATGCAACCTTACCACTATCTTAGTAAGCATAGGGTATTTCTCCACTAATTAGGTCGAATTCAAACAGCTCCCATTAAAGTTACATTGAAATTTCCTATTAACAGAAACACTTTATTCAGTCATGTCACATCAAATTGAATTGAAATAATACTAATGAAGAAGAATCCATGTTAAAAAAACTACATTAAATGGCTAACTATATGTATTGTTTTTAAGGTAGAAATTAACGAGTTACCTCTTGGAAAAGCCTACTTGTTTAAGCACTATCTTGTTATTTGCAAAAAAACAATATAATTTGTTAGACACTACTTATACAATAGCATTATACCTACTCATTATTTTAAAACTTGCATGGAGTAAATATTTGCCCAATAATGGAGAAATACCAACAACACATTTTTTTTTACAATTTTTACTAATAACATAGAGGAAAACCTTTTTTATCTTCTACCTGTTTTAGCCGGCTTTTCATGCTTGAAACCATGTTTGAACATACATTGGTGTTCCTCATCAATTCCCACTTTCTATAAACTTCTTCGTCTAAGTTTTGTCTTGATTTGACTTGTGTAGGGTCCCAGTTAAGCACCATAAATTCTTAATAGGATTAAGGTCAGGGCTTTTAGAAGGCCAATCTAATACAGTGATGTCTGTTTGTAAGGCTAACCACTCTTTCACTATACGGGAACGATGCACTGCACTATTGTCATGCACCAATGATTTATGTCTTGCACTAAATAAATTTGTCCTTCGGGATAGGCGACGCGAACGGAAGGCAACATGACGTCACGTAACACTTCGAGGTATCGCTCGCTGTTCATTCGGCCTCCAACTTCAACGAGCTGCTCGGGCCCCATAGATGACATCCAGCCCCAATACGCTAAAAAAAAATATCATGAGCATACCATAACTTGAAAAACGTAAAACTGAAATCACAGTTTTTTTTTAAAGTGCAGGTAATGAAAATTGTATACTTAATATAATATACCCACCTAATGATATCCTTCCGCTTGTTCTAAGGTCTAGCATATTTTTGGGGTCAAATCGCTCTCCACTTCTGCGCCACAATATTTTTCTTCCATCTTTGTCTGACTTAAAATATTTCTCGTCAGTAAATACGATATAACGGATCTCACCCATCTGCGAATCGTATTTCTCTGCAAGTAAAAATAGTATTAAATTTGCTCGTTTATGATGATAAAACTTAAAAAACTCAAATAGCTTTAAAAATAAACATGGCTCTAAGACTATACCTATTACTTCACATAAAAAAGCTGCCGATTAAAAGACTTTTCCGTTAAATATATTTTTCTATCTTATCCCATATATAGGTAAACACACGACAGTAAATCCTCACAAACAAAATCTGGTGGCTTAACTTATTGATAACATTTTACTTTTTTAACTAAAAAATAAATGTCCCAATGGAGTCACAGGTTACAAACTTACCGTTATATTCAGTACTCGTGTGCTATTTGTTTAATACTTTTGTTCTCTTCCCAAAGAACCACAATTTTATCGAACCATATTGTCATTGAAACACAAAAAAACGGACGGGGGCAGTTATTCAATTGCTTGAAATGCAAAAGGATTGTCGAGAGATCGTAATTGCGTTGCGACACAGGTATGATTCGCACACGCAAATTATGACTTACCCCCCTCAGACAAATTTTCTCCACGAAATAACTAGACGCATTTACTCCAGTAAATTAAACCTTAAAATGTAATTGGTAAAAGTCGTTGTTAGTCGTCTGTGGAAATAAAATGAATAAAAATGAGGGTAGGAAAATATTGATAAACCAAAGACATTACTAATATGATCCAAGACAAGCTTGCAAAACAGGGACGAGTATAGATATAAGTAATAGTTGGAACAGAATATCTATGTTAAGGGACCTCGATGTCGATGGCGCTTACGCCATTATCAGCGATGCTCCAATAAAAATGCAACGATGCGCAACCCGATGCGGCGTAAGCGCCATTGACAATAAAGTCCATTTTTATAGATTTTGTCATAGTTCTCTATTGCCGGTCGGAACTGGTTCATATTTTTGTTGTGTAGTCCATGTGTTACGATAGCCCAGCGGAAAAAGGCCGGACTAATGTATCAGTGAAGCGAATGAGTGTGAGCCGAGGCCCCAGGATCGATCCCAGCTTAGCTGACAAGCAGATTTGAGATATTTCATTTTTGAAAGAATTAAATGACAGTGTGGTAAATGCCGATTCTCGTGTCGAACGAGAGTTCCAGTTTTACACCTAGGGGGGTCACGTATCTCTGACGCTGACTGTACGTAAATTTTAGATATTATGTTATTTAAATGGTAAGGAATGAATTGATTACCTTATAAATGCCGTAGTGTTTGAATTGAGTCCCATAATTGTTTTGGCAAAGTTACCAGACCACGCCGACTAATATGGGAGGGCATCTTTGCCATGTTTTGTAGCGGCCTAGGGTTGGTACACAGGCAAAAAATTTAAATTACATTTTTCATAAGATAGATACTTTTTAGGGTTCCGTAGCCAAATGGCAAAAAACGGAACCCTTATATTTTCGTTCGGAACCCATATATATTATTCGTCATGTCTGTCTGTCCGTCCGTGTCACAGCCATTTTACTCGGAAACTATAAGACGTATCATTATCAAATTTTTACATAAAGTGTATTGTGTGTGCAGCTACTTAGTTTTGTAGAGAAATTGCTAAAAAAAAATATTTTTAGGGGGGCACTCCATATGTGTAAGTAATTATCAAAAAAATTTTTTTGCCAAATATCAACATGATGCACATCAATCGATAGGTCTCTAAAAATAACAATGTTCAAATAACTGAGATTTCTTTGAACATTTTTTGATTAAGTGGATATTTTCAGAAATAATCGCTCCGAAAGTCATAAAAATTGTGTCCCCTCCCCCTGTAACTTTTGAACCGTAAGTCCAAAAACTATGAAAAAAATCAAGAAGATACACCTTTTAATATTCTTTCAACCAAAATTATTTTGAGTATTATCGGTATAGGCGTTTTTGAGTTATCTCCAAAAAACTACGAACTTAGGCAGATACGACCTTGCGATAATAATTTATTCGATATGGTCTAAGAGCTGGCCACGTCAGATGTGACACAATAATGAGAGTTTTGTAACCAGTCCAATCAGATTGCATAACAATCCCTAGATCCGGGCATCTGGCAGCTTTTAATGGGTGGAGCACAGAGTGACAGACCAACAAAGTTTTTAAGTTGGAAAAAAGTTATACCGAAATAGGTAAAAACTGCTGAAGTTGTATCATTTATAGAGAACAGGGCCTATATTTTAACATTAGAATCACAATTATTTGTGATTGGTTTTGTTGTTAACAATTGTATACAGAGTGTATGTTTTGTTTAAGTAAAAAAAAACACAAAGTTAACTGTGACATACTTATTTTATTGGTAATAATTACTACATATGTATAAGTGTTTTGTTTCGATAATACTTTTGTTAAGAGGCGACGAGGCAGTTCGTGACGAAGCCCTTTTTTAAATATCTATCGTCAAGTTTCAATAGGTACCTAGGTAATCACAATTATTTACGAGTGGACCTGTGATAGGCCTCTTAAAGAGTTTTCTATGTTTCGTTTTTGATAATATTTTAATTATTAAGGTGTCTTTTATGTTTTTCCTGAGTACTTATGTAACCTGATTACTCGTATGTAACAAAATAAATAAGTACTTAAATAATGAACTGTAACTAATTTTCTTTATATATATATATAATTATTTATTCATATTCACAAAACAACATCACATGACAAAATTTTACATAAAACGCTATACAATAAAAAACCAGATATATCTAAAATTACAAATAATACTAATTACAAAACAAAAACCCTAAACCAAAACAAAAAAAAAAAAAATTTACACATACCTTAAATAACTAAGACTAAAAAAATCCCCCCTGCATCGTACCCGGCTCAAAGGTCCCCATAATGCCTGCAGCATTCCCCCGCTGAACTGCTATGGAGACCTGTTGGACCAAGTACGACCCAGAGCGAGGATCCCCACCTCTCTCCCGCAAACGCCGGCCTATTTCCCTAAAAAGACGACGGGCTTCCACGCCCCACGGTCCCGCCGTCTCTAACGCCACCGGCACAAAATCGTACGCCGAAGCCAGTGCGGAGTATTTAATATGCTTCTGCTTGGCAGCAGACTCCGCGGCTGAACCAGCACGACGCATGGTCTGCCCCAAATGGGATGCCGCAAAGGTGCTCACACAAGTGGCATCCCACAAAAGGCAGCGCCCTCTCTGCCACGGAACCAACGTAAGGCCGTCTGGCCTCTTTCCATCCGTGCGGCTGAGGCCCGGCGGTTCCAACACACATGGCACGTTTGCCGAAACCATGGCCCGCCGCACAATCTCATTTATAGAGTGATGCCTCGGAAAACGACCAGCGCACCTACGGCAACTCAGGCCATGATGCCCGTTCTTCGCCACCCATGCCCCGCACCCGCAGCGGTGTGGCTCACATACTTTTGCCCCCAATCTGAGTGCCACCGCCACTCTCAGTGAGTCAAGTCTAAGTTCCGTGAGGCCAGGAAGTAAAGCTGAGAAGAAGGAAAGCAGGGAAGATGACTGCAAACCACAAGGAAAAAACTCGCACTTGGAGGAATTCACTTCCAGCCCCAAATCCTTCAGGCGCGGCAGCAACACGAGCAAGTCTTGCTCTACCTCCTCTGGCTTGCCCCCAATGGTACCATCATCAAGGTACCAGACGTTGAGAGGCGACTTTAGCTCAGCAATAACCTTATGGATTGCAAGGCTGAAAGCGAGTGGACCAAGTGGATCCCCCTGCTGAGCGCCCACCTGGGACAAAATGAGGTCCGCTCCATAAAAAAGGTTAGAAGGTGAACAATAGACCTGATGAAGATAAGGAAAGAGCGCGGGAATTTTCTCTTTAACCTCCCCCAACAGAACGTCCCTCTCCACCATGTTGAAGGCGTTTTTCAGGTCCAGTTTCACAATGACGCTGCCACTATTCTCCGGCTTCAATGCAAATGCACGCACAGCATGTATCGCCGCTTCGCACCCCAATTGTGTTCCAAAACCAACCTGATGCGGCTGAAGGTAAGAGGCCATCTCCCCCTTCACCGCTCGGCACCCAAGCTTGGCCACGAGCCGACGGAAAGTGCTCCCCACGGCTATGGGTCTGACTCCCCCCTCCTTCTTCCTCAAGGCACACAGAGTGGCCCCATACAAGTAGGGACATACCTGGGGGTTTAGCTTCCCGCTAAGCAAAAAATTGCACAGGCTAGTCAGGGCTTCCATCAAGCGTACTCCACTGTCACCAGCCGTATTAGACGTCAGCTCTTTCAAGTGGGCCGGGCGAATCCCATCCAACCCCGCTGCCGACCCACTGTGGAAAGAGCTAATTGCCAGAGCCACATCCTCTACCTTTACTGACAAGGCTAGACAGTCCAGGTCCGGCTCAGCTGGAAAACAGAGGGGACGGGACGGACTTGGATGTTTGGTCTGCAACGCTGCGAACGTGTCCGGTCCTGCAGGAGCGATTGTGTCCTCACTCATAAGCAGCCGGACGGCTCCCCTCAAATCACCCTCATGCACCTTGCCCTCAATTGTCCTAATTAGAGAAATTGACCGGGACGCCAAAGCACAACTATCGGGCGATAAGTACGAGAAGGCCTCTATGTTCGCCTTAACCTTGGCAGTAAGGGATTCCGTACCACCTGCCTCAGGAGTCTTTAGGGCCCTGTAAGAAAAGGACAGGAAAGCGCACCACTCGTCTACCCCATTAATGGTAATACACCTCTGTATAATGCCGCATAACTTACTAGCTGCGACACTTCTCGCCCCCTTCGGAATGTGCCGTAGAACTCGCACTGACTTCTTGAGAGAGGCGAGTTGATCCAGGTTGCAGCTTTGTGTGTGCGGACCTGGTTGAGCAGCATCGGAGTGCAAGGCGGCACCGCTGACGGGCTGGGACGCGGATGGACGGGGAACATCCTTGTGCATACGCGTGATGTGCGCTTTAAGACCACGCGACGTGAACAATCGCGACGAATTAAGGCAATGTGGGCACGTCGACTCAGACGGGGAACTCATAATGTCCAGTAATATATTAATTTTCAGTAAATTATGACTAAACAACACATTCAAATTCCATCAGTAAAAGTACACTAATCAAATAATAATTTAATGTAAAGTTAAGTATAAATTATTACTAATAGTTCATAACTAACCTGAATTTTATCAGTGCATTGTTTAAAGGCTTAATAATTTGCGGTATCCGTTCATTCGCCACTTTTTTTTTAATTAATGGCTTTCTCCCTTTGCACAGAGCAGTGGGAATTCCGCCAATGTCGAGTTTAACTAACGTAAATCACAATTTTATTTATACATAAATAAAGGCAACGTTGTTCGGTGAAGGCCTTGGTGATTGTAAAGTGATAGCCTCCTTACAAACACGTGGGTGGCCGAGACCCCGGATAACCGTTCATAAAACCACACTCGTATTAAAATGAGCCTCATAACGTAACAATTACATGAACTAACTATTTCTACTACGAGCTACTACGAGCTGCCCAGATTCGTAACTGCTACAGGAGTCGTAGCGGTCGTTCGTAGAGAACGTAGCGTGCTACGGCGTAGAACCTACAGATCAGCATTCTTTCGGAAATAACGAGCGTTTTTCGACTCGTTTATGAAAATAAACGCCACAAACCGGAGCTTGTTTTCGTGAAACAGGCAGCATTAGAGTGGCATTATAACTTTTACTTTTTGTTACGTATTATAATTTATAATAAATAAGATTTTTTGGAATCGAATTTAAATAAGTTCTGATCTTGGCAACCAATGTTTAGAAACATTTGATGTATCGTAATAACATTAACATTTTCACGACCAGGAACCCGCTAGGCGGGTTCTCTGTTCGTAGCCAGGTAGCTACTACGCGCTACATACGAGGAATACCTGGCTACGCGCTACGAGCGTAGCGCGTAGCGCTACGTGGTACGGAAAGTGTTAATCAATCGATTAAAATATGTTTATTAATTTTAATATAGAATCTTCGACTAGGCTTCTATATTTTCGCGGCGATACAACTAAATACAATAACATCAAGCATTTTACGTTTTTGATTTTCTAAAGTATTCATTTAATTTAATCTGGGTGTTCTTGATTGTATAGTTAAAATCAGATAATTAAACGATAACAGGAGAATTTAACAGCAACGCATAAATTTGAATGCCCAATTTCCCGTCACGTCACCAACGAAACAGCTACAACTCGCAACTCGATGGAAATCTCAATTCCGCAAGTTTTAAAGTTTATAAGTTATTCAGTTTTGCCCTGGGAGTGCAAGCGTTTATGGAGCAAGTTGGAGTTTTAATAAAGGACGATACATCTCAACTTAATGGCATTATAAGATGTTATAATCTTGAGATTTTGGTTTTCAACCGACTTTTCGAAGGAGCAGGTTCTCAATTCGTCGGGATCTTTTTTTTGCGATTTTTTTATGTATGTTCACCGATTATTCGAAGACGGCTGGACCAATTTGGAGCTGGACCGATTTGGAAAATTCTTTTTTTGTTTGAAAGAGTATACTTCACAGTTGGTCCCATTGCCACCAGGTCCGGATCTGATGATGGTATCCTCGAGAAATCGAGGGAACTCTTCAACTATTATAGTGATTTCACTATTTTTTACAGCAACTCGGCCATTTCCTCTTCTTGGGATAGCGGATCCTAAGTGAAGTCGGTTCTTTTTTTGTTTAAAATTATTGTTGTACCTACCAAATGTACCGTAAAACTGGGAAGGGCATGGAAGTTTATAGGAGTTAACTAAATTTATTTTAAGACTGGTTAAAAAAAAATCCGATTAGCTGATCAAGCTAACACGCTCACCGCTATGCTGAAAAGCTTCGTAGAGATGTCACGACAACGTATCGTGATCAGCGCTGAATGGGTTAATTTATTGTCCGCGCCTTTCGACAATGTCATAAAAGTCACCGTGGACAGTAACTGTCCACGGTGACCTCAATATAATGTAGGTAGTCGGAACCATAAAAAACAAATAAAATTGTATTTTTAATATTACCTGCGACTTCGTCTGCGTGGAATTAGTAATCCACTCCCCTTTTTACCCTTTTAAGGGATAACTTCTGGAATAACAACTATTGTAAGCTGTCCCCAGAACTTAAACAATATCTATACTAAACCAAATTTCATTAAAATCAGTTCAGTGGATATTGATTCCCAATACAACAAAATTACACCCCGTTTTCATCTCATAAAGGACAATTTCTAGAATAAAAACTATTCTATGTCCTTTCCCGGGGCTCAAACTATCTCTATACCAAATTTTATTTAAATCGGTTCAGCGGTTTAGCGTGAAGAGGTAACAAACAGACAGACAGACACACACTCACTGTCGCATTTATATTGATCGTATGTTCGTATGGATTAGTATTGATAGAAGGGATTAATGTTTTTCACCTCACTAGCTCGGAAAGCCCTTTTTGTTTGTTTAATATCTATTGTGAAAATCGCTTTTTATCCACATGTGGTGAAAGAGTTTTGACATAAGTGACAAGTGGCTTAAGTGACATTTGACAGCTAACAAAACGTAAAACGTTAAAAGTGCAGAATTTTTAACATCGCAATTAATGAATTGCATCGAGTAAAAACACTTAATACAGTCTTACAACTTTATTTTAATTCATAAATATCAGCATCAACATTAATCTTCATTCTTTTTGTAAAAACGGATAAATTGTTCTGACAGCCGAATAAGTCTACGTACGAACAAAACGCATCTGACATTTAATAAAACCTTTTACGTCAAAACTTTTCATTTCAATTCATCCATCATATCAACGTTAAATATTCGCATGTTTTTCTAGGTTGTTTTGTTAAAAATTAGTGATTCGAGTGATGAAGAAGTATTAAACACCTGAGGAATTACGGGAAACCGAGCAAAATGCACCCTTTTTCTTATTTTCCTCGCTGTAGTGAGGTGAAAAGTTTTGTGTTATACACGGGTGAAAGTTATTTTACGTCTCGTGTATTAAAGCACTCGCTACGCTCAGGATTCTATTTTTGAACCACTCGCTTCGCTCGTGGTCAATAATAGAATCCTTTCGCTAGCTCGTGTTTCAAATAACACTCGCACGTAAAATACAACTTTCACCCCTTGTATAACAAATAACTATTTAAAAAATTTCTGACCGATTGAATTTAAATCCTACTTCTCCTAGTTAGGTTGTAGTTCTTTAAGGCCTTTAAATCAATTCCAGAGACACGTTTGAGACACATATTCGATCCTTGTCACATCTCAGACGCCAGCGGTTCATCCCAATCGGATTACAAGAAAGACGAGTCCTCTGCGATGAAGCAGGACTTTTTATACGTAGCTATTGTATTGACTAGCGATAAATGTGGATTTTGCGCTTTCAAATTATTATACGGAATGTGCGTTAACTGAAGAGTGCCCTCTTGATGCCCGTGTTAATGGCGCGATGTGCAAAATGTCACGTTAAAGTTGCCGAATTAATCCACTAGATGGCAGTACCTACAACGTGCAAGGGTACGTAAGTCAAATGTTGGAGACAGCACTGTCTATTGCTTAGAGCTTTAAACCAAGCGGAGTAGTCACTGACAGGCGTTCCCCTCTGCCAAATGAGTATGACCAGTGGTCATACTCATTGTATGGACTGACGTTTATTTGACGTGGCTATTTTGACGTTTCGCATACATTTGACGTTCCCCTTCCCCGCAAAAAACGGCAGACTTTTTCCAATAGAAATGAGAGCGCGTCTCGCATCCGGTTGGTTTAATAATCAAAGGTCTATTGGCGTGGAGTAGTTCGAGTTTTCGATTAAGACCAAAAGATGGCAGACGCTCCGACGCGCGCGGTCCCTATTATTGGGTAATTTTAAGAGTGGAAAGGAAAGAAAAACATTCGAAGCTATTGTTCATTTCCAGCATTCGTGCAACCCTCTAACAAAGCCTGCTCTGCCGCTATAACTCTAACCTTTTTTACCCATTTTAACTTTTTCAAACAAAAACCGCTGCGCAAGCAAAACAAGTAATTGCTGTTGACGTCAATAATGTGCTGAACAGTTAATAATATAAAAATCTTCCCAAAATGTATACTACGCAATATTTCTTCATTCCATTTTGTAACCGTACAAATAGTGTTTACACAGAAGCTGACTGACCATTTAGGTTATTGATATTTAATAATGCGTTTTATTTATCGTTTTCTGTTGAAATTGCAAATTATTTTCACAACTATCAAACGAAATCAAATACCATATTTGTCACGTTGATCCCAAATATCTAAGGGTCGTGGTTGCAGCATCAGGGTTGTATCTGGATGGGATGATCTGACTCCGGAACAGTTCAGTGCGAAACGTCAAAATAGCCACGTCAAATAAACGTCAGTCCATACAATGAGTATGACCACTGGTCATACTCATTTGGCAGAGGGGAACGCCTGTCAGTGACTACTCCGCTTGGTTTAAAGCTCTAAGCAATAGACAGTGCTGTCTCCAACATTTGACTTACGTACCCTTGCACGTTGTAGGTACTGCCATCTAGTGGATTAATTCGGCAACTTTAACGTGACATTTTGCACATCGCGCCATTAACACGGGCATCAAGAGGGCACTCTTCAGTTAACGCACATTCCGTATAATAATTTGAAAGCGCAAAATCCACATTTATCGCTAGTCAATACAATAGCTACGTATAAAAAGTCCTGCTTCATCGCAGAGGACTCGTCTTTCTTGTAATCCGATTGGGATGAACCGCTGGCGTCTGAGATGTGACAAGGATCGAATATGTGTCTCAAACGTGTCTCTGGAATTGATTTAAAGGCCTTAAAGAACTACAACCTAACTAGGAGAAGTAGGATTTAAATTCAATCGGTCAGAAATTTTTTAAATAGTTATTTGTTATACAAGGGGTGAAAGTTGTATTTTACGTGCGAGTGTTATTTGAAACACGAGCTAGCGAAAGGATTCTATTATTGACCACGAGCGAAGCGAGTGGTTCAAAAATAGAATCCTGAGCGTAGCGAGTGCTTTAATACACGAGACGTAAAATAACTTTCACCCGTGTATAACACAAAACTTTTCACCTCACTACAGCGAGGAAAATAAGAAAAAGGGTGCATTTTGCTCGGTTTCCCGTAATTCCTCAGGTGTTTAATACTTCTTCATCACTCGAATCACTAATTTTTAACAAAACAACCTAGAAAAACATGCGAATATTTAACGTTGATATGATGGATGAATTGAAATGAAAAGTTTTGACGTAAAAGGTTTTATTAAATGTCAGATGCGTTTTGTTCGTACGTAGACTTATTCGGCTGTCAGAACAATTTATCCGTTTTTACAAAAAGAATGAAGATTAATGTTGATGCTGATATTTATGAATTAAAATAAAGTTGTAAGACTGTATTAAGTGTTTTTACTCGATGCAATTCATTAATTGCGATGTTAAAAATTCTGCACTTTTAACGTTTTACGTTTTGTTAGCTGTCAAATGTCACTTAAGCCACTTGTCACTTATGTCAAAACTCTTTCACCACATGTGGATAAAAAGCGATTTTCACAATAGATATTAAACAAACAAAAAGGGCTTTCCGAGCTAGTGAGGTGAAAAACATTAATCCCTTCTATCAATACTAATCCATACGAACATACGATCAATATAAATGCGACAGTGAGTGTGTGTCTGTCTGTCTGTTTGTTACCTCTTCACGCTAAACCGCTGAACCGATTTAAATAAAATTTGGTATAGAGATAGTTTGAGCCCCGGGAAAGGACATAGAATAGTTTTTATTCTAGAAATTGTCCTTTATGAGATGAAAACGGGGTGTAATTTTGTTGTATTGGGAATCAATATCCACTGAACTGATTTTAATGAAATTTGGTTTAGTATAGATATTGTTTAAGTTCTGGGGACAGCTTACAATAGTTGTTATTCCAGAAGTTATCCCTTAAAAGGGTAAAAAGGGGAGTGGATTACTAATTCCACGCAGACGAAGTCGCAGGTAATATTAAAAATACAATTTTATTTGTTTTTTATGGTTCCGACTACCTACATTATATTGAGGCGCGTACGAAGTCGCGGGTAAAAGCCAGTCGACGTAAAGGTACAGTCACCATCAGATATATCGGAGCGGCCACAGTACTCAAAAATATCTGAACAAGCACCTTATCGGCTTGACAATAAAGGCGTTGTTCAGATATTTGTGACCACCTTGGCCGCTCCGATATATCTGATGGCGACTGTACATATATTATGTTCGAAGAACATTTTCTTATTGCCTTAACTAGCAGTATTGTCGATATGGAGTTATTAGTAGTTCCTAAAACCACACAATATACGCTGTCTGTTAGTGAAAGAGTTAAGTGTGCATGTAAATCGAGAAAGGGGACCCCTTATTAAAGTTGCTCGACATTTACTGGAGTTTATCTAATTTCAGACAGCGTTTAATTAAACAAAACTGTTCTTTTAAAATTAGCTGAAGAAGCTAAAGCTAAGTAGTTTAGTTCAGGAAGCTAAAATGTTGAAAGTTAACTAGTTTTACTAATTGTCAATTACTACTATCGAAATAAAATCTATTTCTAAATCTAAATAATTCAAAGACACGAATGCAAAAAAAAATCAAACAAGCTTGCACGAGAAATCGAAAATTGACGTTTTAGAATCGAAAATTCACCTCAGCGAAATTTAATTAAGTGTCAAAGTGAGTTAACTGAGCTCCAAATCCAAGGTTCAGCGATATAAGGCCGTTGTGAATGCGAGCTTGATTAAGGCGGGCTTAAATTTATTTCTGAATAGTCTAGACTCTAGATATAGGGACAATCCGAAATGTGAGCATCTGACTAGGTATCCTTAAGAGTATATGAATTTTAGTTTAACAAATTCATTTTCTAGGC
Source organism: Pammene fasciana (assembly GCA_911728535.1). NCBI lineage: Eukaryota > Metazoa > Arthropoda > Insecta > Lepidoptera > Tortricidae > Pammene > Pammene fasciana. The sequence continues at coordinate 17,354,963 of OU452276.1, read as the reverse complement.
TTAATAGTAAAATATGAAAATTTCCACAAATACGCAGCTAGAATTTATTTCACGCAAAAGTTTTATTAAACTGCCTTTGCGGGAATGTAACAAAATTAAACACACATTGAAAAGTTTTGAGCATAATTTTCAATTTAACATAAAGTTTTTAAGGTCCCCGGAGAGCGAGGCGCGTGTACAACAACCTTTTGTAAATTCAACAAAGAACTTAAACCATAAACTTTAAAAATAAGACATTCATCACAAAACTCCGCGCTAACCTATGATCCTCTGCATTTTCATTATACAATTTATTTAACCGAATCTCGACTTATCAGCGTCGTGTTTAGGTTGAATTTAGTTTGGTAACATACAGGTTCATCTTGCACGCAAAAATCATTAGCATATAAACAAGGGACAACAAGTCTTTCGCGACGTTTAATGAAACTGCTGGCGAACTCATTAGGGGCCCATAAAGAAGGGTGCGAAACGAAAGGCTGGAGGGCGCCAGCTTAAGGTTTATCATTAAAACAGAATGACGAAAACGGAAGCAAAGTTACTGTTAATTAGACCTTCTTAAGCAGAGTTATTTTGGTTGTAATTTACCAAAACTTTGTACTGAAAAGGCGAAATACGTTACTCAGGCCAGGCATAGTATTCGCAAAACATGTGATTGTATGCTATTATCGTTTTACGTTGCGGCGTTGCACACAGGGGTACACGAAAAAAAAGGATATCTTCAGCAAAGAATACCAATGCGAGAATATTATTGTTTAAACATAAGTAAATATTGTCTTGGACGAATTATTATCATTAGCCCAAGATATATTTTAGTTAAATCAAGACCACTTCCTAGGCAAACTGTCTCCACCTATATAGGAAACAAAAGAGACTTTGTCTTGGATGAAGATACTTTTTTTCCGTGTATCTGAGCCTAAAAGCTGGCCAATATTCGAAATTTACAAACTGTCCCAGCCTATGAACAGTTAACTAGGGTAATTAGGACTTCGTGGGTAAAAAAAAATTTTTTTTTGGTACCTAGTTGTTGTCGGGGTTTGTCAATCGGGTGTCAAATGTGTATGTTTTTATTTATTTACTAGCTTTTGCCCGCGACTTCGTCTGCGTGGAATTAGTATAGTATTACTTTAGTATAGTATTAAGGAATGAATTCTCAACTATTCTATATCCTTTCCCAGACCTCAAACTATCTCCAGCGTTCAACGGTTATTAATTCCCCATACAAACTTTCAACCCCGTTTTTACCCCCTAAAGGGCTGATTTTCGGAATATAAACTATCGTATATTATTTCTCGGGGCTCAAACTATCTATGTACCAAGTGTAATCTTAATCGTCGGTTAAGCGGTTAATAATTCGCCATACAAACTTCCAACCCCCTTTTCACCCCCTCTAGGGTTGATTTTTGGGATGAAAACTATCCTATGTCGTTTCCCGGGACTCAAATTATCTCCGTACTAATTTTCATTTAAATCGGTTCAGCGGTTAAAAATTCTCCATACAAACTTTCAACCCCATTTTCACCCCCTCCAGGGTTGATTTTCGGGATGTAAACTATCCTATGTCCTTTCCTGGGACTCAAACTATATCTATACAAAATTTCATCAAAATCCGTTCAGCCGTTTTCATGTGATGCGCGGTCAAATAAACAGACAAACAGACAAACAGATAAACAGACAAACAGACAAAAATTCTAAAAACTGTTGGAACGTGTTCTTTTATCGATTCTAAGTATCTCCAGCCAACTTTTTTTCGAATATCTTCCATGTACAGACTTTCGACCCTCTTCAGCTTTATTATATGTACTAGCTTTTGCCCGCGACTTCGTCTGCGTGGAATTAGTATAGTATTACTATAGTATAGTATTAAGGAATGAATTCTCAACTATTCTATATCCTTTCCCAGACCTCAAACTATCTCCAGCGTTCAACGGTTATTAATTCCCCATACAAACTTTCAACCCCGTTTTTACCCCCTAAAGGGTTGATTTTCGGAATATAAACTATCGTAATCTTAATCGTCGGTTAAGCGGTTAATAATTCGCCATACAAACTTCCAACCCCCTTTTCACCCCCTCTAGGGTTGATTTTTGGGATAAAAACTATCCTATGTCGTTTCCCGGGACTCAAATTATCTCCATACTAATTTTCATTTAAATCGGTTCAGCGGTTAAAAATTCTCCATACAAATTTTCAACCCCATTTTCACCCCCTCCAGGGTTGATTTTCGGGATGTAAACTATCCTATGTCCTTTCCTGGGACTCAAACTATATCTATACAAAATTTCATCAAAATCCGTTCAGCCGTTTTCATGTGATGCGCGGTCAAATAAACAGACAAACAGATAAACAGATAAACAGACAAACAGACAAAAATTCTAAAAACTGTTGGAACGTGTTCTGTTATCGATTCTAAGTATCCCCAGCCATCTTTTTTTGAAATATCTTCCATGTACAGACTTTCGACCCTCTTCAGCTTTATTATATGTATAGATAGGAGCCAGGAGTGTCCCACTGCTGGGCAAAGGCCTCCCTCCTTCCCTTCCACGTGTCCCGGACTTGAGCCGTCTCCCACCAGTTTCATTACATTAATTTTAACGTATTGTAGCAATATAGCACGATTGTGATCGTCAGCAAGACGTGTTGTAAAGCAAATATTAGTATTGGGTAGGCATAGGCAATGATAAAAGCCCAACTAATCAGGTATATGAAAAAGTCCGCCTAGGTACCCAATTAGGTTGATAAATTATTTCTACCCGCATTAAGGACTGAAGTAACGTGTAAAAACTAGAAGCTCAAAACGTCCAAAACTTAGTTTACTTAGTCTAGACAAAACAAAAGCTAATGAGATGATAAAACTCACGAAAATTTTTAACGAATACGGAGAACTTTTCGCTCCTACAGAACTTTTCCATTAATCTCTGTATTAAACATTAATACTTCTCAACTACTTTCGTCCTTTCGGATATAGTATAAAATAGTCGAGTGAATGTCGCTTTGGCATAAAAACAATAGCTAGGGATACACGCACAGATCTGCCCGTCGCATTTTTCCGGCAGGTATGCCCGGCGGACAGATCCGTCCATGTATGGCACTATTCAGATGTGTCCACAGACAAATCAGTGTCCAATTCGCGCATACATGGAGGGATCTGTGCGCCGGGCATATCCGCCAGACAAATCCGGCGGGCAGATCTGTGCGTATACCCCTAGCTAATCACAAAGGCTGCCTAAGTTTACGCGTTACTACTAGGTACGTAATACAAACTTAGAGCAACGGCAACATATCGATGAAACAAAATATCAAAAGCCCATGCCCATATACATATATATAAGCATATGTAAATAAATAAATATTTGGGGACAATCTTACACAAATCAACCTAACCCCAAACTATGTATTAATAGTTATAAAAAAATCCCGAACTATAGTTAGTTTTTGTAGATTAGAAAAAAGTTGAAAGGCGCATGTGCAGGGTTCTTTATCAGGCACGATACGGCATGATACATGTCACAAGTGTCAAAATGCCAATGCGGCCAATAAAAAATATTTAAATATATTTGTATTTATAATAAAGCCCTGCGTAGGTATTTGTAAATGTTAAATTGAATAATATTAATTATTTTACAGTATTGTAATAGTAGTCATTATTACGAAATAATGCCTCGCCGTGGGGTGCCCGGCCTTAGAATTGTCCCCCACCATATCGTCCCGTGGTTGCAGTAGGAGTCTGCTAAGGGAATATACGGTGAGATGGGCAGCAGCATCTTCCGAAAGCCTAAACAACAATAAACAAACAAAACTGCGCGCGCCAACCCGCCTGCCAAGCGTGGCGCGTATGGCAAACCCCCCCCCCCCCCCCCTTAAGGGGAGGCCTATGTTCAGCAGTGGACGTCTTATGGCTGAGATGATGATGATGATGATGATGATTACGAAATAATTTATTCTTATCATTGTTAATGTTTTAGTGAATGTTGCACAATAAAAAACCTGGAGAAAAAGAGGTTCGAAACATATGGTTTTCGATTTATAATGTATGCGTGTGTCACTATGAGTTTTTCAATTGTCATGTGTCTCTAACGTGATAATCAAAACGAAATTGTGTTTTATTGCTGTTATGGATTACTTATAATCTGCAAATTGTCATTACTTATTTACAAATGTGAACTCTTCATCATGTTAACTAATCGTTGGTTGGTGTGCTTGCAGTGTATTTAAATTGAACATTCAAACAGAACAGGTTAGAACAGGTTGGCAACTTCTGTTTCTATGTTTACTGAATTTCTAATCTCAAAAGAAACGAAATATAATATCACGTTGATCTATTTCTGGCAATGCAATCATTGAATGGCTGTCGAAACCACAGAGCAACGGGATTGCCATTCCTAGGTACTTAAATAAACTCACAGCTTGAAACATTTAAACCACATCGTTAGTAACGGACTGTCCTTTGCTTTTTAACATTTTAATTGGCTTGCGGAAACGAAAAAAACTATTAAATAAATGTATACGTAAAAATACTTTTGACATAAACTTATACAGTCGCTGTCAGATATATCGGAGCGGCCAAGGTGGTCACAAATATCTGAACAGCGCCTCTATGGTCAAGGCAAGCATGTTCAGATATTTTTAGTACCCTGGCCGCTCCGATATACTTGATGACGACTGTACTTATAGCGTTATAGTATAGCATTAAGTATGTTTAGTTATTGGCTTCTTACAAGTTACGAGTCTTCGTAGTTGTGAGGCATAGTCGAGCTTTTGAGGTTATTGTTCTATTACTTCCTTTCAAAAATAACTTATGGATAGACCATAATAAGATTAATAAGTAACAAAACACGACGCATTAAAATAAAATCGATAGTTCAAACGCTAAGTACCCCTTCATACTCCGCTATCCCCCAACTAAACAGCATCAACTCTACTTAGATCCACGAAAAGCAAAAATCGTACGAGATGCAACTCGTTTAGAAAGAAAAACTTTCCAACTTTTCTGAAATAAATCGCTTCCAAGTGGGTGCGTTGAGAAATTCATTCGTAAGTTTGCCTTTATACGGCATAAGTCGTCGGGAACTAGTTGGAAAGAACTAGAGTTACGAATTCTAAGTCGAGATACGTGTACCTAATAAATAATCCTTCATTATTTCCAAGATTTTATCGAAATTAATAATAATGTCGGTCCAGCCGTCTTCGAATAATCAGTGAACATACATAAAAATACCAAAAAATAACCGACGAATTGAGAACTTCCTCCATCGAAATCTTGATCTCGGTTGAAAACGAGATCTCCTCTCCAGGCGAGGACACGCTAGCAAGTCTAGCAACACCATTCGGCATCTCGGCGACAAACGTGTCCGGCCCAGGCCCATTTCAAAGCAGTAATCCGTTGACCGATATCTACTATTTTGATGATAATTTAAAACATTATAATTATGGGTATCTTACAAACCGATATCGTTGAAATTATGTATAATGCAGTAGGTAGCAGTATTGAAGTATAGGAAGCAACGAGGCGTAGCATGGTTGGTGAGAGTATTGATTGGATTTACAATAGTGGGTTCAGCTAGCGACGGAGACGGTGACACAATTTGGGCTGCAACGCCTTGGTCAATTTTAGCTGGCGACCTGAATGCTTTATACTGTTTTGTATTCGTTTAATAATTAAAACAACATCAGTTTGTTCTACGTAATCCAACCATGTTTACATGTCGACAGAAATAACGACGTCCAATATTTACCACGAATACATAGACGCGTATAAAAATCCACAAACAAGCAATATCTGCTGCATGTTTTATGAACACGCCCGGGCCCCGAGGTCCCAATTTACATTTTAATTGACAGGACATCGATGTAAATCTGGCCTTTGTTGGTCCAGGATTAGAGTTGTATAAATATTGACTGGCTTTTGCTCAGTGATGCATGAAGTTGATGGAGTACAGCGATAGACAAGGACCATTCAAAATGAACTGACAAAACCGCGCTCCTCAAAAATTCAGTGTTAGGTTAGGGAACACTGTTTTCAGTATCAGATGTCACAGCGCTGGCGCCGAATACTGCGTCCGCGTCCTGCTACGTTAAGGACGCCATAGAATGAGCTATACGTTTGCCCGAATAACAGGAAACTTGTAACTAAAGTCATTTTAGTCCACTATTTATTTTATGGTCTTTGCCGATTGGTATAGAGAGGTGGTAGCGTGGCCAGCACTAGCTCTATATTTATAGAGCTGTCTCTAAACTGGCCTATATACGGGTAGAATTCTTGTCAAAGGGAGTTTCCAGAAAAGTGTACCATTTTTTTCCATAAAAAAATTATTAGTCAGTTTTGTGACGGTCCCTACAGAGTGTATGGGAAAATACATCACAAAAACGTTTTTTATTATTTAAATCGATAGTCCTCGTGATTCTGAGTAGAAATAACCCAAAATCTGTTAAGTTTCAAAAAGTAAATGGTACACTTTTTTCTGATAACGCCCGAAAGCGAATGCAGAAATTCTCGATGAACTTACAGGCAACAGAGAACTGTAAGTGTAATCAAATTTGTTATTGTAATTTTTTTTTGTCAGTTGCGTTACTTATTTTGATAAATCTATGTGTGGCACATTTTATTTATTCACCTCATAATTGTATTGTCCTAAAAGATGGTACTTAAGCGCTATTTGCATTTTCATAATCATGTGAAGGGTCACAGGTAAGTATAAGTAGGTGTATGTTTTTGCTGACAAATCGAATTGTGTTATAGCGATTTTGAAATCAAATTGAACGAAATAATGATATCAAACATGTTTTTGCACATTTTTTTTTATTATATCAAGAAGAAACTCATCAAAAGGAGGAAGATTTAAATAGTGACATCAAGGTTCAGTTTTCATGTTACAACACAAATCGTTCGTCTCTCACAAATCGTAGCTACCCATGATTTGACTAGTGTAGTCCACTACCCTAGTTTGCATTATAATATTCTTTTCTTACCCATGGCAAATAGGATGAGCAGGGCGGACACCACCCACGAGCACATGATGACGTCACGGATTGCTCACATCGCTAGTGGTGGCGCAGTAGGTCTTTGACATCTGCAAAAAAAACAATTAGTTAAGATTGTTCTTGCTCGTTCTTTGTTGAGAAAGCTAAAAAAAATAGTTTGTTTTAATCCGGCTCGTATTTGTGTTTTTTTTCTAAATAGCTCTTCAAAATTACCTTCAAATCTACTACACTAGGTACAAGAACCTAAAATTTAACGAGGCTTTAGAGAAGAGTCATAATCATAACAGACTCCGTAAAAATTAAAAGAAAAAAAAACAATTAATCCTGGCTGTCATAAATCTTGTGCGATAACAAATGAACGCGACGAGTTTTTAAAGTACCAGCGTTGATAAAGTGGCTCGCTTCCGGCCGTGTAACTGGGAAGCTGTGGGGGACCCCGTTTTTGAACGAGTGCTTAGTGTCAAAAGTACCAGACTTGTTGCAAGTGTTTTACGAACACGTCACATCGCATGTTCCATGGCACTCTTTTAGTTCTCTTTCACGCGAATAAGTCCTTAAATACTTGTAGCCAAGTTGTTGGCTTGCGTCATCTCACAAGACAACTTGCCTACTTGCCTAGTGCCCAACTGATCAACTGTGTTTATGCGCTGACTCTCACTCGTTATGTGTTAGGAATTTAACCCTCATTAGTTCCCTATATCTAAGTTGAGCGTAAATAAATAAGGATAACCACGTAATGAAAATGAATGATGATGATGAACCAAACATTATTAATTATTTAAATGTATGCGTCAGTTATGATATTAAAAACCCATCACCCACAAAATGACCTAAAGCGTATAAACAAATAAGTCATAAAGTGTCAAACAAAACCAAAATCGAGTCACACCATTATTAGGTCGCCAGTACAAAGGTAATCAATCAAACCCTTCGCCCAGCGCTCGACACGGAAGTGAAATATCCAACAAAATGTCGACGGAAAAACTTCCTGCACCCAACCCATATCAGACACAAATGTTCACTTTTTAGCTGGTTTTTGTTGATTATATTGTCCACTTTACTACGTGCCGCTGCAGTAGACAGCATAAAACACACCAATAGTTTGTATATCACATCATCATCATCATCATCTCAGCCATAAGACGTCCACTGCTGCATATGCCTGCCCTTTGGACCTCCATAAGTATCGGTCGGATCATAAAAGGGGGGTTTGCCATACGCACCACGCTTGGCAGGCGGGTTGGCGCGCGCAGTTTTTTTTTTGTTTATTGTTGTTTAGGGTTTCGGAAGATGCTGCTGCCCATCTCCCGGTATAATTCCTTAGCAGACTCCTACTGCAACTTGTATATCTAACTGAAGATTATAAACTAAAGGATTAAAAGTACGTAGCACAAGATATGGCTGAAACAATGGCTGCCATTGCAATAAAACATTCTTCAAGCATCATTGATTTTGTCTATTCAAATTTAACATTATTTTACTTGACCCAAGGCTAATTTTCCACATCCATATCGCGATCTACCTCGTCAAAATTAAAGCTACATTCGATATCTTAATTTTCCTTCCGTTTGTTTTACGGCTCAGAGGTTTTATATTGAGAGCCTGATGCAGTCATTATATTCAGGATTTAGAATATTCTCGTGCTAACACAGAACGGCATATATTTCGAACAGATCCTTTACGAATCAGTGCTTCTGCTATAGAATTGGAGGAGGAACCGTAAAACCAAGATAAGTACTCGATGACATTTCGCAGACTTTGACTCCACGGAAAAAATTAAGAAATAATTGGAATGCGGCTTTACTGAATACAGTTCATATAAGTACATTTTAGTTATTTATATAGTTTGGCCAGGGTTTGTTTTACTTCAAGTATAGACAGAGATAATCATACTATCTCTTTCTTCCCCTAGTACCCTCGCTACTAAAAATAGGATGAGTATTATAGCTTATTACTGCCACTCTTACTGCACTTATTGGCCTGCCAGACTATAACTAATGATTGTACGATGAATAGGTATAGTTTTAAGGTGAACATTTATACACGTATTCCGATGAGATACTCATATAAGGTATAGATAGTATAAATAGGTACAGTCGACGTCAATGATATGTTAACACTTTTGCACCTTACTCCTTTGTAATAAGGTTCAAAAGTGTAAACATATCTTTGAAACCGACTAAACTGTACAGAAAAAGAAAAAGCGAAAAAATAAAAGAAGCTAATAGGTCATCAAATAATTTAAACTAGTCATGATACGTGCGTAACTGTACACATACAGTTATCGTAACACAGGTTACACCCTGTTCTTTCATTTTTACATTCATTGTTAAACATTTAAGAGTCGCCAGGACGCTCGCGTGAACTCGCGTCCCCATACAAACGTAGTTCAGCTCTCATTTTAAAACGACATGCTTTAGAACCACGAAATTTGGCATGGGCATTCTAGCAGTACAAATCTATGTCGGTAATTTAATTTCGTTGCCTAAAATTGTAATACAAAAAAATATAGCAAAAATAAGTTTTGTATGTGAATCTGTATCTGGCTGTATTTTCTTTGTATTACAATTTTTTGCAACGAAAACGAATTACCGACATAGATCTGTACTACTAGAATGCCCATGCCAAATTTCGTGGTTCTAAAGCATGTCGTTTTAAAATGAGAGCTAAACTACGTTTGTATGGGAACGCGAGCGTCCTGGCGACTCTTAAGCATTCAAGAAATATAACTAAGGAACTGACTATATACAGGTTTCTTTTAATACGAGCAATAAATAAAAACCTAGATTCTCTTCAAAGAACAAATTTTGTGTTCAACAACTTTTTTTAAATATGCATTTTTCAATTTGCCTCTTTTTCATACAAACTAAATAGTATTTTCTATGTACGTTAAAATCCGTCTATTTGACATTGCTTGTCACCCTACAGACATAATCAATTTCGAAATACATTGCGTGTTTAGGAAAACTTTAAAGTGTCCTAAAAATAAAACAATAAGTTATTTTTAAAAGTCGCTGAACACTTTCCGTACCGCGTAGCGGCGCGTAACCAGGTATTCCTCGTATGTAGCGCGTAGTAGCTACGAACAGAGAACCCGACAGTCGGGTTCTCGGTGCTGAATGAGTGAACTAACGTTGCCTAGTTTGAGGAGTAGAATCTACGTTTTCGTTTATTGCTCCTAGTACAGGAAACACCCGGTACACTCACTATTCATTTATGACATTCCGTTCTCAAACAAAGATGGTATTAAATTACAACATTTCAAGAATCAATGCAATGTAACGGACAGATTTCAAGCTAGAAATAACATTTTCTCGAGTAAATTATATTTCTGATACAAAATGAACAATTTCCTTCAGTAAATCAGTGCTGCAACTCGGAATTTTCTATTGAAAATTGTAGCTCATTGAAATAGAACATTACACAACTTGGGTTGTAAAACAAAGAAAGGCCGAGATCGCAGAAGTTTGCGGCCCGAGCTGCAAGCGAGGGACGTAAATATGCGATCGAGGGCTTTCTTTATTACCTCCCGTGTTGTGTACATCGTTTTATGTCTACACTTGGCCAGAAAGCGTCTTTTTCCGTACGCGCAGCGTGCGCCAAAAAGCCACTTTATGGCCAGGTGTGGCATAAAGTAGATTTTTGTAAAGCTCCTTTATTCAGTGTAGGTAAATAGAGTTACTAATATGTATCTACAATAACTCAATAAGGTTCTCAGTTTGACCCGTATGTTTGTTTGTATGCATGTTTGTTCGCGATTATCTCGCGATTGGCTGAACGGATTTTGATGCGGTTTTCAGAAAAGTATTTGTTCCAGAAATATAAAAAAATGGTATGCAACGTTTTAGCTTATTATGATAGTATTGATAATTATTAATTATGGTTAACATTAATAAAAGCATAGATTTTGGTTGAATCGTTTTGTGATAATAGGAAACAATCAAATCTAATAAGTAGGTACATTTTAAGTTATTATTGACTACTCATAGCCAGAAACACAATCAGAATGCAAAATAGGCAAATTAACCTTTTGACCGTCGTCATCTGATTATGAGACAAAGTGACAACGTGAATGACACCTTCATAAATTATGACAGCGTTCAAAAATTAAAGTTAAAATTTTGACATAAGGCGGGTAAAAGCTTAAATGGATATGCGACGTCTTCTGGTAGAGAGCCGATATCGTTCCACGGACATTGCTACGAGTATTAAAAAGGGACTGGCCGCTTGCTCCGTTAAAATAGACCGGCTTAAGCAAGACCAACGAATAAGCATAATACTACCACTGCAGAGGTCAAGTTATACTAGTCTCATAGACATCGCAAAAATTACAGGTCTCTTTTCGGTAATATTCGTTTGCGTCAGTGGGTCTTTTATCTTCTTAGTCAAAGCTTTACTTTACCTCATTATTCGTACGTATTTGGTTACCAGTAATAACAATAATGATTTTCAGTTCGTACAACGGGTAGCGGGGTTCTAGTGAAAAAAAAAACAGATATTAGATAAATAATTGGGAACTTAAGATTTTTAATTACGTAATATAATAAGTATAACATAACATTTAAAAATACGCAATAGAGATTGATTGCTAAGAGCTTGTCTTCGACAAAAGTCACAAACAAATGCAAGCAAATTACTTAAGCAATTAGCAAACTTTCCACGAAATATTAAACCTCAATTTATTTAAATAAAGGAAAATGGATTTGGGTTACCTCTTAGCAAACAATTCTCACAGTGGTTTCGAAAATCGAAATGTAGGTTGCTCGGTTTCCGCATGTAGAGTATTTCTTATTTTCTTCCTATTTTAGAATTCACACTTAACGTCACAGAAACCAGATTCCCGATAATCTCGATTTATAACAAGATTAATAAGTAAGTAGGTATACGAGTAGCTTTATTTCATGCAGTTTCCTTTAAATTGTCGTTTTATTTTGATACATTAAGGACGTTATGCCATAGTACTAGCGGGAAACATGATGAAAACTAACTATCTTCAACGATAGCCATGATGAGCGCGAGGCTGAACAGATTACAAAAACAACCAATACAAAACACCTACACTACACGTCGGCGCTAGATCGCCTAACATTTTTTTTCTTCCCTTGCCAATCTCCCTGTGAAATGTTGTCTATTTGTCTACCATGATCCAACATAACCCTGCGATTCCGTTGGACACTATTACGTTCCAACAAGGCTTAGAATTCCTTGTCTGAAGTCGGGTATTCTGGTGTTATGCCTTTGGCAAGCCTGGGATCAATTATGCAGGTCAGTACGGTGGTTAATAATGGAGTGGAACTATTCAGGGAGACGCGTTTCGGCTCTCAGCTCACAATGGCAGCATCCAATGCTTTATATGTTCAGTCGATTTGTATTACCAATAGAATAGATGTTGTATTTAAGTAGAACTGTACATATATTAACACTTTCGCAACCGCGTAGCGCTACGCCCTACGCTCGTAGCACGTAGCCAGGTATTCCTTGTATGTTGCGCGTAGCCAGGTATTCCTCGTATGTAGCGCGTAGTCGCTACGAACAGAGAACCCGACTGTCGGGTCATCGGTGCTGAATGTATTAATTAAATTGAATTAGATGTTGTTGATCTTAAATATGACCAATACGGTAGTTGCGATGTTTAGTATTTTATCATTTGTATAGTATCCTTAGAAATGCGAAAAAAAAATCAATAATTAAAATTTCTAGTTGCAGAAACAAGAGCGAATGTCAGTACGAGGCATAGACGCTTTCATACTGCTGCGGTTTCCGCATGCGGCGCCGGTGCGCGAGCGAGATAGCGCTCTGCATGTGTATAGCGCTGTCGCGCTTGCACACCGGCGCCGCATGCAGTTGCGGCGCCAGTGTGATAATCGCCTTAATTGATAATGGAGCAGCACTTCCATTAAATATTTTTGATATGAATTTCATACTTCTGCATTCTACCATCAACTATTCCACACTGTTATTACTAAACATAACCAGTTTTCAGTCAGTCAGTCTAGGAGTACAGTCAGCAGCAGAACTGGCTAACATAACTCAGCGCTAATTACGACACGTTGTCGTCAAGCCTCAACGAAGCATTTACGCTACCTAGCGGGAACACAATTCAGGGATGTCACGAATGTCTTTTTTCTCACATTCGCGAATGCGAATGCGAATGCGAATATTCAGGATGCGAATGTCCGAATGCGAATACGAATGTTGCGGAGTAGATTCAAATAAGTTAATCTTGCTTATCATTGTTATGCTTCCATAGATCATAAATACAGAACATGATATGTGATGGAGTCCTATATTATTGATCAAAAAGAGACTAGTGATAACGTCGTTTTGATTTCCTGTGTATGTGCAAGCATATGACCATCGGCTGGGTCAACGCGGTCAAAATAGGATGCGTTCTGCCCACATTCGCATTCGGAAAATATTCGCATCATTTCATGCGAATGCGAATGTTGATACGAAAATCAAACTTGATGCGAATATTCGCATTATACGAATGAGAATGCGAATATTCGTGACATCCCTAGAACACATATTATCGGCTACGGCGTAGCGTTACACGCGTAGCATAGAGGTGAATGTGCTAACCGTGCGAGGTGTGCAAAATGGTCTTCGACTTGACACGCTCTTATTTTTACCAGATTGCAGCGAAGCCAAAAGGAACGGTTATGATTTTAGCAGTCTATTTATGTTTATATTTACGTATGTTCCTCCGTAGCGTTTAAATTATTTATCCGATTTTGATGAACAAGTTGTCAATCGATACACTATTGCAGCCCGGGTAATGTAGGCTACATTTTAACCGACTTCAACAAGTTTTTTCCCCTATTTACAGTAAAGTCATGTCTCATTTGAAACACTTTGGGCCCTTAACTACTTCTACTGCATGTACTAATAATAATAATAGTGTTTTTATTGTTTTTGTGTGTTTTTGATGTATTTTTGTATTTTACTTTTATAAAAATATTGTAAAAAACCTACACTAAGATGAAAAATGAATAAAGAGTATAATAGTGTGTACAGTCTGCGTCAAAGATAAGTTAACATTTTTACAAAAGCCGTCGGCTACACCTGCACGTTATTTACACCAAGTAACTAAATCAAACCTTTTACGAGAAACAACTTAATGTTCATGTTAATCCATCTCGTATAATTCAGTAATAAATAACGATAATTTATCGACATTCCTGGTCCCATAAAGTAGTAGGTACCCATTACTTTCCCACGACTCCACTCTATGCCAACCAAATATAATCGTTCTTCCAAGTAAATAAGAAGTTATAGGCTCGTTCGTAGAGTAACGACAAGGCCACAATAAAATAGTAATGAGGTTAGGAATTTGTTTGCAAAACACTCGAGAAAGTTCGGGAAGTGACGAAGTTTCGCCGAGATCGGTGGTAACACAGTTATAAATGGCGCAACTTGACTTTACTTCTAAAAATTAGTATAGGTATCTAGTCGCTGTTATATGGGTACGAACATACTTATACAGGATGGAGGATGTAACAAAAATACTGGTGCTTTAAAAATACGGTTACTTGCTAGTACGAAAATAGGGACAAAAAAATTTTGGATGCGGAAAAAAAATTGATGTATGGGACACGTCGTCCCAGCTGGCCAACCCTCCATACAAAACCATTTTCTATCCCGAGAAAAAATGTTTTTCTTACTTTTTCTTACTAAGAATACGATACCAATTATGCCCTTAAAAGGATCACAAGTATTTTTGTTACACCTTGTAGAGAGTAGTGCACACCAACTAGGTACCTACTTAGTAGGTCAAAGGTTCAGGGCGTATAATTTTAATGGACCGGATGTCATGTACGGCTAAAATAACCATTTATCATTTCAATGCAGTATAATTTCTAACGTTTAATATATCATTCTCAGTCCCATAAATACTTCTGACATACGACACAACGATATTAATTATCGTATATAACAAACAGACTTTCTTATTATGAAAGTATTAATTTGAAAAAGAATACTTAAGGCACACATAAAACACTATAATGCCAAATAAGCACAAGTACTTCGACTTTAGGGGATTGGAGCAGAATTCTTATATCAAAATCGTGATTTGTTGAAGATCTGTTATCAATTGGATGTTTATTTTGTCATCAAAAAGCCATCTAAACAAATGTGACAGTCTACTCCAAAAGGTGAAACGTTTGACGCGTCGTGTTAGTTTAAGCAATATTCTTTTGATGCTAATATGACTTGATAACCAATTGAAAACTTGATCTATTAAAAAATAACTATTAACGGTACAAATTGTACAATCCCTAACTGGTCACCAAGACGAATGCAACGTGCCCAAATACGACGAGATAATGTCGAGTAGTTGAGAAGTTCCTATGGCCGCTTTTCAGCTCCATCTTCAGATCAGCTCCATGTCATCATAATATTGTATTGACCGGCGATAAATGATTTATTTTAATAACGCTATAATGCGTTCAAAATTTCAGCTCAGTCGGAAACCGGGACATGGGTAAAATTTAAGTTCCCAAATGCGCTTACAGATAACGGGACAGATGAAACTAAAATTAGCCAATCGTCACTTCGAATCTTGCTTAATATGAAATTAAAATCTTGCCAATTCGTTGCAGATTACAAGTATATTATTCAAAGAGGTCGAACAGGTATCTGGGACGCTTTAAACGTGCATTAATGTGACTCGTTTATCAGATGCAGTTTGACGCGCACGAAGACATATCGCTGCGATAAAGTCCGGTCACTTGACGCGCGGGCTTGGCTCGCCTCCATGTTTTACGTGAACAGCAGCAGTATATTACTGGGTGCCCGTAGATTTTAAACCATTTTTTTACTAAGTACTTCAATATAAATTTATAGTACTTACTGGACATTAATGACATTATACCAGATAGTTTCATAATTAGTCTTAAATAAATAAACTAATTTTATTTTAGGATTTAATGGTTATGTATCTAGTAATTTTATAAATCATCTCAACTCAACTCTCAACCGTATTTCTGTTTAAGAAATAGGTACCTACTTCATACTTTACGCAAACAAATGCACCGAATTTCCGTGTTTCGAAACAACTTCCCTGTATTAATCATAACAAGAAAAATGTTAAATGGAAATATAGGCTCAAATTCTAGTAACTGGCGGTCGCTTTCAAAGTAGGTTTGAACAGACTTTTATTTAATGCCAGTTATTCCAAAGTACTTTTAGGTTTTTTATTCTGTTGATGATTTCTAATTTAGGAGCATTCCACGGAAAAGTCCACCGTTGTCCCGTACAAACACGAATTTTCAGTAAATTGGTAGGTTTTGTAGATCCTTTATCTGCGTCAGTAGAGTCAAATTATGGTCATAATTATAATATTCCAATTAAAATTGCAAAGATAACTCTAATGACAGAGATACAGATGCGTTTGTACGGGACAGCTCGTGGAATGCCCCTTTACCATATTTCATTATTTGCGTTAGATAAAAATGTGATTACCCTCTTGTCTATAACGCCCAAAACAAAACACACGTTTAAGGATCTAAAGATTGCATACTAACTTATTTATAAAGCTGGAAATATTAGGTAGATTCACTTCTGTTACTATTAATTTAATACATAAGAAATTGGCATAATATTCACCGAATATGATTCAAAAATATGTATACATTTTGAACATTACTACAAAGGTGTAAGGTACAGAACTGTGTACATATTTTTGGCGTTGCCTGTACCTAATAATACAGTAAATTGAATTTGCTGCACGCAGCAATCGTTCCCTTTCTACATAGAGCGTTGGGAATTGAAGACTCGAAGCGATTTATCTTAATTCTCAAGGAGTTGGGTTCGCCGTGGGCTTATTTACATACTTTGAAGTTCGTAAAAGAAACTAATCGAATTAGGTTCAACTTTTAAGGTAACATAAAATAAAATAAAAAAATACTTACATTCACACAACTGAAGAGGCCTTCCATACAATTATATTTTATACCAATCCAACAAGCACAAATATCAAAGTGGCAGAAAAAGACAAATGCACAATTGATTCTGGAGTATAATATTCTATGTATTATTTGGAGGATATAAAAAACTACTTAAAAATAATTAACTGCAAAACAAATTAATGAGCACTGACACTCACATATGAAATACAAGTTTTGATGCAAATTCGATGTATTAAATACTATAGCTATCTATCAATACCAATATCCAAGAATCAACGCGCGTTGCTATTCCTCGAAATTTTGCAATATGCATGCCATGCCATTGCATATAATTCCAATTACATATGAACAGACTGCACTCAATAGAATTTGAGTCTAAGCTAAATACACTGCCGAACATATGCCATTGTTTACTATTAAATGTAATTTTACTATGAATACCGTGTAGATCATCAGTGTGTTGGGTAGCAATTTGGAACGTGCCGTTGGGACACTTCAGGATGGCTAATCTCGCCAATTGATTGGCATTTAGCCACAGATATAAACAATCACGACTCCGACTCTGTTACCCTAAGACGTGCACCTACCAGGCTATTTAATACCTAACACCACGGGTTCGATAGTAGGTAACTGCAAAAAATGTGAACAAAACACAGCAAAAAATTTGGTTCCACCACCATATTGGAATCTCAACAATAAATTAGTTGTACCTTCATTAATATTTGACCTTAAAATCTGATTTGACACATAACTTTCATGAAATTTATTTCTTTTCAATTTTGCCATACAAGCTGCACACAAAAAGTGCTTAGTTTTTGAGATATAATCGAAAACCTGAAGAAAAAAAAAGGTTCTTCCGTCCGACCCCCCCCCCCCCCCAACTACCCGTTAAAGTTCCATTGAATTTGGATTACTTTCCAGCTACCTTACTTTATTCAACATAACTGCTGGATTGTTAGTATTATACAAAAAAAAAATACAAATATTTATTTGCTCAAAATGTGGTACATAAGGTCTTACAAAATTTCAAGGTTCACACATTTAACCAGAATATGGCATGCAAAAATTAAACTTATAATAATATCATGTCAGCATAAAATTTTACAATGAGCTATGTACAAAATAGGTTTATTTATTATAAAGAGATGGGTTTCTTTATTTTTAATTTATCTATTATTGACCTAAGTACTATAGGCGGAATTACGATACACATTTTCTATAAGAGGACGTAGAATAACGAGGTGTAGGTTGAAATGTAGAAATCCCCGCCTACTATTTACTGCCTATTATATACACCCGATTCCCGTTGGCTTGCCTAATTCTCAGACACCTGACCAGTTTTCTTACAGCTCATGAAGAAATTTTAAGACAATTTAAAGCTTCGGCTTGCCTAAGAAAAATTTCGACCCACCGCCACTGATATGTGTTCAGTGCAGTGCAATAAATCCGCCCAATTAACAGAAATCACCGCCGAGGATGAACGAATGTGCAATATTATGTGCATAATATTTTTTACATCGTTTTCATAGATTACTCGGAGAAGGTAGAAAGTTGGACTCACTGCTAGTTATAATTCAAAAGTTTTTTTTATCCAAGTGGAAATATGTTTCAATTTGAAGAAATTCTACTTAAAACTTGTAATTAAGCAAGAGTTGATAACAAACTCGACTGAACTTGAGTTACAAACTTTAAATTGCATAGTAACCATTTTCATAGTTATTTAACAAAAAGGTGATATTACAAATGAAGTATCTAATGATATCAAATCTGATGATATCGATATGGGACAATTCAATTCGATATTACCAATCAAAACGACGCAATTAGCTTGTGGGTCCAATTTAATATCGGTCCCACTCCGCTGAGTTAGACGTCAAATGACCTATTTCAAAGGATTGCCATATTCGAACATTACGCATACATCATGTGTTGTCAACCGTCCGTAAATAAATTTAAAATCGACATCATGGAACGATGGCCCGAATACATTTTATGTGTGTGTTCGTTAATAACTTTTCGTTAAATGTGTACAGTCAGCAGCAAATTAGCTAAGCGGGTAGGGTGTTCAAAGACACGACTACCCTATTTTGAATACCCTACCCGCTTAGCTGCCTACTTCTGCTGCTGACTGTACGTAGGTAATAAAATATACCGACAGATATGACAGATAGACATCCGTTTTACCTATTCAGTATTAATTTGATCTACTTATACATTCATACCTCAATGCTATTTACTATGTATTTTTTCATAATAAAGATACAAATTACAAAATTTGTTTAAAAAAAGACATAGCTACAGTAGCTATTTTGTATTCCGTTACCGTAGATTACAAAGCGCTAATACGACGTGACACCCCGAGTGAGATTCAGTTTAGACACGTGTTACTCTATTAACTACTTACTCTGCTTATCGCTAAAAAACATGCTATTCATAAAACTGGCAAAAAACACACAGTTTATTCAAATAAATAAATAGCTGTCGTAGCTATTATGTATTCCGTTACCGTAGATTACAAAGCGCTAATACGACGTGACATCCCGAGTGAGATTCAGTTAAGACACGTGTTACTCTATTAACTACTTACTCTGCTTATCGCTGGGCTAATGCTATCAAAAACACGTTGAATTTATATTTTCATAAAACTGGCAAAAACACGCAATTTATTTAAACAAATAGATAGCTGCCGTAGCTATTATGTATTCCGTAACAGTTTACAAAGCGCTA
The DNA here is from genome assembly GCA_911728535.1 of Pammene fasciana. Taxonomy (NCBI): domain Eukaryota; kingdom Metazoa; phylum Arthropoda; class Insecta; order Lepidoptera; family Tortricidae; genus Pammene; species Pammene fasciana. Next base: position 17,335,347 of record OU452276.1, on the reverse strand, counting down.
GTACGACGTGACAGCCCGAGTGAGATTCAGTTAAGACACGTGTTACTCTATTAACTACTTACTCAGCTTATCGCTGGGCTAATGCTTTCAACAACACGTTGAATTTATATTTAAAAAACTGACGAAAACACGCATAATTTATTTAAATAAATAAAAAGCTGTCGCAGCTATTATGTATTCCGTTACCGTAGATTACAAAGCGCTAATACGACGTAACACCCCGAGTGAGATTCAGTTAAGACACGTGTTACTCTATTAACTACTTACTCTGCTTATCGCTGGGCTAATGCTATCAAAAACATGTTGAATTTATATTTTCATAAAATGACAAAAAACACGCATAATTTATTTAAATTAATAAATAGCTGTCGTAGCTATTATGTATTCGGTTACCGTAGATATAAAGCGTTAATACGACGTGATATCCCAAGTGAGATTCAGTTAACACATGTGTTACTCTATTAACTACTTAGCTTATCGCTAGGCTAATGCTATAAAAAACACGTTGAATTTATATTTTCATAAAACTGGCAAAAAACACACAGTTTATTCAAATAAATAAATAGCTGTCGTAGCTATTTTGTATTCCGTTACCGTAGATTACAAAGCGCTAATACGACGTGACACCCCGAGTGAGATTCAGTTTAGACACGTGTTACTCTATTAACTACTTACTCTGCTTATCGCTAGGGTAATGCTATCAAAAAAACACGTTGAATTCATATTTTCATAAAACTGGCAAAAAACACGCAGTTTATTCAAATAAGTAAGTAGCTATTATGTATTCCGTTACCGTAGATTATAAAGCGTTAATACGACGTGACACCCCGAGTGAGATTCAGTTAAGACACGTGTTACTCTATTAACTACTTACTCAACTTATCGCTGGGCTAATGCTTTCAACAACACGTTGAATTTATATTTAAAAAACTGACGAAAACACGCATAATTTATTTAAACAAATAAATAGCTGTCGTAGCTATTATATATTCCGTTACCGTAGATTACAAAGCGCTATTACGACGTGACATCCCGAGTGAGATTCAGTTAATACACGTGTTACTTTATTAACTACTTACTCAACTTATCGCTGGGCTAATGCTATCAAAAACACGTTGAAATTACATTTTCATAAAACTGGCAAAAACACTCAGTTTATTCAAATAAATAAATAGCTGTCGTAGCTACTATGTATTCCGTAACCGTAGATTACAAAACGCTAATACGACGTGACACCCCGAGTGAGATTCAGTTAAGACACGTGTTACTCTATTAACTACTTACTCTGCTTATCGCTAGGCTAATGCTATCAACACGTGCATTCAGAGTATGTCATAATAATCGATAGCGACAGCTGACGCCCACAACAAACAAGCACCGCACTCCAGAGGGCCTTAACCCTACCGCTACCGCATAATCTTAATTACGTACCCGGTTTTTTCACCGTTCTCGGGTAGTTATAGTTTGCGGGAGGCCGACACGACCACGCGCGATGGCGACGCGAGGCTGACTAAATCAGAATCTGTGCCTCTCCAGGTCAGGTCAGGTGTTCGGGTGCGTTCACCAAGGATAAATGGTATGAAGGTTTAAAAGCGGGCCACAGATTTTGGAGGGTTAGGTAGTTTTATTAGCTATGATTGATTAAGAAGATCAATGTTTTGAGATGTGATATCTACCAGACAGTTACTAAGCAACTTTGTTTAAGAATACAACTTTGAATGCCTCAGTCAGTTAAAACAAGTTTTTCCTTTTCCTAATATTGTGTGTTGGTTTTAACTAAAAGAGGTTTCACATTTTCGACAGGTTTTTAAAAAAATGCTTCTTGTTATAGGTAATTAATTAATTAAGTTGTAGGTAAGGCTTCTTCCGAGGTCGATACTTACTTAAGTAATTGAACGCAGTAAAGTAGTCTCTCAGTTTAAATAAAGTACCAAACTCCAAGATAAACTGTCTCTCATTATTTATTAACAACGAAAACAAAATTATTTATTGAACAACCAACCATACCCAAAAGCCGCTCAATGTAAACAAGGCCTTACCCAGCATCCCTCGCACACAGACGCACCCTACACACACACACGAACACGCCCGCATCCTTTCTTGATTTGTTACATTTGCTAGTGTGTGACAAGTGCCCGTGTACGTGTACTGACGTCGGCGTTTATTTGTATTAGTTCCCCTGAAAATGGCTGCCCCTACTAAAGCGCCTGCGCGAAGCTTTCAAAGCGCAGCACACGCTGTAGGGCCAATAGTTATTGGATTTGCGTCTTTATTATGATAGGATTAAGGTGGTGGATGATTGTGAAAGGTGGTACATGTGTTTGTTGTTCAAGATGCGGCGCGCTTTTGAAGTTGGCGCTTGAGGAAGGTAAAGGACTCTCGGCGCCGCGGATCAGGGCTGTTACTCCCGTTGCGTATCGCAAGAGTATTTTCTTATAGCCAACCAGTATAAATATGATCTCCGATCACGCATAGTTATGGCGATGTTATGGATCTAGAGGTCCCAGGTTTACGCGAGTCGAAAGTTCGCCCGAGCTTAAAGACGGGGTAGAACAGCTGCTATTGATAACATCAGTAATGTACAAACGCAAGAATGCACTTTCAGTAAACCTAAGAAGTAGATAATTACTTTGCTATGAAATTACCGCATATTCAGACAGTCACATAATAGTGATTTCTTTTTTCCTTTTTGTACGCTCTAAAAACGTATACACCTTATACAACAAACAAAAAGCAATTTAAATTTTTATTTGCTACGGTAAAAAATATAGATTATGCATTGTTTCTCTAAAGCAATGACCCAAGTATCTATCACGTTTTTTAAATATTCTACTGTTATATAAATTGTCATCGTAGCGACAACCGGCAGTTTGGGCGTCATAGTAATATAACAATCTTGCTGGCTACGAGTGCTACGGCGTAGTAACCGGCATAGCATAGTAAAGTAAAAGTGTATTGGTAGCGTATTATTTTTAGAATGCTAATGCGAATATGCATGATGCGAATGTTTGAATGCGAATACGAATATTCGAGGGTACTTTTGAAAAACTCAATCGTTTTAGTATTTTTTTTCCGTTTCCGTAGTTCTAATAATACAGAAAACTAATAACACAGCCCAATGATCCCAGCAAAATAACACTACTCGCTGGACTTCGCGCGCGCACCATTGACGGATCTTATAATACCGCAAAAAGCAATGAATTTAAAATCTGAATGCCACTCGCATAAAAATGGAAACACTTGTACATAAAATCCTAAACAAAGTATCTAAGTTTACATTGCGAATCCGATAACTTGATTACATTCAATCTCAAACCGTCAGAAACAAAATGCTAGTAATTTCTTTGTCCGGAATATCCATTGGAAACTTGCCCAAAAATGCTTATTTGTTTGTGCATTCATCTTGAATTGTATGTCAAAGGATTAAGGTTGCTATTGGCGCGATCTGTTTGCTACAGAATGTGGGAAGTTTTGCAGACGACACGGGTTGTCATTGAGATCTGACAGGTGAGAAGAAAAGTGGGTAAAATAAAAGGACCTTTCAACTGTGTGTGCTATTTGGTTGAGTGCATCGTGAGTGCAATTCCCGTAGCATTATGCGTGGGACAGATGAAAATTTTACATTTCATGCAAACACTGTTACAAAATAATCATCAACCCGTAAACTAAAAAAAATGTGGGATTAAATTGAATTATTTTTAAACAACAATAAATTTTATACTACGACTTTTTGAAAATATGTTTTGAAACTCACAATACATATGTAATATAATTATTAACCAAACAATGAAATCTCCAGGGCACCCCACATGTGGAATAAAACGTCGACTCACGCAATCGATTTTAAAAATTGCGTCACTCGCGTCAACTGTCAATTTTAGTCTTTACTTTTGTCCGATTACGATTTCCTTGCACACTTTATCGATAATCGAAAAAAAAGTAATATTGATTAGCCCCTTCACTAAGTTTGTGAAATCACATCTGTCCCAAGCACAATGCTACGGGAAATAGATTATAGCGATAATGATAACCAGTAAGATTTTTATACAAGTTTATAATACATGTTATGCACGAATTGCAAGTACTTGGAGCGATAAAATAACGACACTAACGCACAGAAACGGGCTACTTAGTGTGACATGTCATAATATGATGCTACTGAAGTGGCACAAACTAGGGAAATGGTATATTAGTACTGCAGCATTCCACCGTTACGTAACCGACATTCGGACCCATTTTTTCGACTGTCCGAACCATTAAAAAGGCTAGCCAAAAAAGAACCATCTTTTATGGCTTGCCTTTTTATAGTGTAACTAGCGACCCACCCCGGCTTCGCACGGGTGCAATTATACATGTAAACCTTCCTCTTGAATTACTTTATGTATTAAAAAAAACCGCTTCAAAATCCGTTGCGTAGTTTTAAAATTTAAGCATACATAGGGACAGACAGCAGGAAGCGATGATATTGGTATCATCTTAAAGCTGCTTGTTTTCTTGATAAACTGCTTAATTTACTTTTACTGTAATAATTACGCAAGTCGTCAAAGTAATTAAGACTTGATCATTCACGTAATTATATACATAAATCTATGCCCTGCATCCCAATCAGCAATCTGCATTTCACGACTGAGGAAGTTATGTTGCGGCGTTATTTCAAAGCCTGAACCCTCCACAACCTTTCGCCCACAGTTTCATCTAAGCTCACTTTATTACAGTTTAGTTTCTAGCACAAACCGCTAAGATGCCCTCGAGAGTGATATATCGCGTAGGAGTGTCATTCCACCCGTTTACCGAGCAGACGAGTTAAAGACTCACGCGAACCAGTATAGTGTATGATTCTCTACGAGACGTGTAATAGTGGCAGTGCAGTGTGGCTTCTTCAGACTTGTAGGCTAGCGCAGAATTGCAATAGCAATCAAACGCGCAATGATAACAGTTGACATGTTATAAATATATTTTTTTATAGAACAGAACCGTGCCGACGTAAGGGTGCAAACTGAGTGGCGACGGATTGCGCTTCTGGTGTGCCACGTTCATATCAAACAAATGAAAACGTATGACAACCTCAGTGAACGTTAGTCGAACCCCTTGGAAGCTCGACGCAATGCTGGTCGTACGACGTGGGCGTACTCTTAGGGCGCATAAACCGTCTGTCACCGTTAAAACGTTCGCTAAATTTTAGTGTATGGAAATGTTCATAGTACCATAGACTTAAATATATAGTAGACGGCCATAGCCTAAGAATTTTTTGAGGCTCCGAGTATTTAGCGCCATCTAGTTCAGAGCCACCTAAACAGAGCCAATATGTATGAGATAAAATCAGCGCCACCTAGTAACGAATAGCGTGTACTAATAGTACACTAGTCGTTACTAGGTGGCGCTGATTTTATCTCATACATATTGGCTCTGTTTAGGTGGCTGTGAACTAGATGGCGCTAAATACTCGGAGCCTCAAAAAGTTCTTAGGCTATGGCCGTCTACTATATATTTAAGTCTATGATAGTACCATACCTTGTGACGCTGATGAGTTTGGCAAAAGTGGTTGGTGCAAGTGGCTTCGCGCTATTACGGGCCACGCAAAAAAAATACAGTGTTATCTTCCTAAGGCCCCTAAAGGCGCAGCACTAGACTACGTTAATAAAAAATAAACGGTTCGAATGGATCCTAAAATTCACTTTACATTGGTTTTCCCGGAAATCTCGACTCGCTCACACAGCTAATGATGTGGCACGGTGGAGAAACGCAGGTGGAGCTATGTATCACTCGCCTTGCGGTCGGCAATTAGAGGCAGTGTGGTTTCCTATACTCGTAGGCTGGTGCCAAATTGCAATAACAATCAAATGCTTACCCGCAATGATAACTCTTCATAAGAGTTTAAGTCACACCGATATGGTTCAAATTTGAACAACAGTATAATGTACTTAAAGTAGAGCTTCCAATTCATGTGTCAACACGCACACGATACGGTATCCCGTGTTCTTAAGCCTAGCAGTATTAAGAACCGGAACTATACAAACCCGCCCGGATTTGGAAGCGTTAACATTGTTAACTCGGGTAACTAATAACACGACTGTTTTATACTTATACGTACTACGTGTTTAGATAACACTATAAAATTTCAGTTAACTCTTTTTAATTAGTCTTCATGAACATACTAGATGAACGTCGTACAGTCGCCATCAAATATATCGGAGCGGCCAAGGTGGTGAATTCGTACGACGTATAGTCGCTATGTGATCGCCACACATAGCGACTACACGTCGCACGAATTCAAATTGTAATTGATTGTATTGTCGGATGGTACCTTTTTGAACAGTCGCCATCAGATATATCAAATCCGAGCGGCCAAGGTGAACTGACAAATATCTGAACAACACCTCTATTGTCAGGGCGTTAAAGTGCATGTTCAGATATATTTGAGTACCGGTGGCAGCTTCGATATATTAGATGGCGACTGTACACTGTCACATTTTATATAAAGTACAGTCACCGGCAATAGTATCTTCCTACACGAAGGCCGCAAAAATATGTGACACCCTCTTATTTGTAGGGCCATAGGAGCGTGTCACATATTTTTGCAGCCTTCGTGTAGGAAATTATTGCCGGTGACTCTAGGTACCGGTCGTTGCAAGTATCAAGTACCTGAGGGCCTACCGCGAAGTTCGAAAATCGACAAAACGGTCGATCGGTCCCGTCTCTATCGCTCTTGCATATACGAAAGAGAATGATGGAAATATTCGATTCGATGAACGAAGTGCTTCGCGGTTATAGGCCTGGTTGTTTCGTTTGTTGGTGAAGTCTTGCTGTATACTTCCTCTGCGCTTCCGTCAAGGCCATGGTGAATAGTCGACACGGTCGACTCGACGAAGATAGACAGCGCTTTGTTTGTGCCGACATGGGGAAGCGCGTTGCGACTGCAGAAGATGGCTGCCGACAAAATGTAAACATGCAAAAGATAACAGCTGAATGGATTACTATGCAGTTTTTACACTGACCGACGATATTAATCATTCATGGGTCCCTCGAACTTTTGACGTAATTTTAACTTAGCCAGTTCTGAAATAAAACAACTTTGAACGGATTATATCGCGTAACATACTGAATTCAAATGACATCCCGACGTTTCGAGGTAAGTTAAATTCAATAGGTACCTATACGCGATATAATCCGTTCAAATTTGTTTTATTTCATGAATAACTATCGCGGCAATCGTAGACAATATTAGCTATTTCTGTTTTTTTAAGCTTGTTTGCTAAGGATGCTTATCACGGGACCGAAATACGTCGAATTGCGAATTTATCCCGACGTGGGCGACGTGTAACTTGATTTTTGTGGATATTTTTAATCCACATGAGTAATGATCAAAAACGTTACCTCAATTGAAATACGCGGTCGCGCTCTCATACAAAATTAGTACGGGAGCACTGATGCGTGGTGACCCCGAGTTGTACTTATGATCTATCTACTGTTGAGGTTATCTGTGGTCCAATACAACATCAATATTGGTTGATTTGATTATATGATTATTTGTTGAGCGTTGGAGTTATGTTTGAGATAGATTGTTTTTTTAATGTATTGCTTATGTATAACATACTTGTACTTAGGTCACACACACATTTCGAATAATTTGGTATTTTTCAAAACTAGGTATACTTATTAGCAACTTTTATGTTTTAAATTCGTAACACAAGCGCAATCGGCGGTTGAAACACATGTGAAATTGAGCCAAACAAAAAATAAAAACCGGCCAAGTGCGAGTCGGACTCGCGCACGAAGGGTTTCGTTTTCGTGCCATCAAATATAAAAACCACAAAAAAATCATGTCTGTTGTATCATGTATGGGAGCCCGGTTAAATATTAATTTTATTCCTTTTTTTATTATTTTTGTTGTTATAGGTTATAGCGGCAACAGAAAGGAAACACATCAGTGAAAATTTCAACTGTCTAACTATCACGGTTCGGCGGCTGGGGCGCTGTTCGTGAGATACAACCTGGTGACAAACGGACAGCGGAGCCTTCTCGGAGGGTCCCGTTTTATCTTTTGGCGAAGGAACCCTAAAAACCGTCATTTTCAATGTAACCCCGATCAAAACCCGAACATACCTGATTTACTGGACTGGATATGGTAGGTAATGTCCAACATCTTCAACGCCCTACCTCGTTTACCTCGTTGTTGCCATTTTGTACCTCCACTTTGCAGAATTTTTCACCAAAATCATCACCAAATTAGACTAGGCAAATAAACAACCTGACCCTGAAGCGTCGATAAACAATTCCTCGAAATCACAAGTCTAGCGATCATATTATTTAGGTTATATAACAGTTTTACGGGCATCATGAAGCAACTCTAGCAACAATAAAATAACTTTTATAACTTTTGTTTAGTAGTCCGCCATTGTAAAACTGAAAACAAAGACAATATATATAACACTACGTTAACACTGAAAAAACCGATTAAGGGTTAAGGGTCACCACACACCTAGCGGAATTCCTCACGGAGTTAGCGGAAGTAGCGGAAATTTGTCTATGGTAGCGGAAATTTGTCTATGGCTTCCATACAAAAAATCTGCTACCATAGACAAATTTCCGCTACCATGGACAAATTTCCGCTACTTCCGCTAATTCTGCAGGGAATTCCGCTAGGTGTGTGGTAACCCTAAAAGGGCGAAAACGAAAAGCCACAATGTATACACTTTCTCATTGGTCAATTTAAAATGACGTCTATGTGAAATGTTGCTATATGAGAAATATGAATAATTTTTATTAAGCTCATTAAGCAATGTCATGCTCATGTCATGTAGCTTTATGTTTTCCGTACTTTTTTGGCGTAAATATTAGTTGCATTTTTAAATAAAACTAGAGACTGCTGATTCTTCAATTTCTTTTTACATTGATGTTTTATGATAACATTGCATTTTGCATTGAAAACACAAACATTGATTACTTCATTCACATTCCATCCAAATATTATATTTGAAGATAACATAATTGATGAATAAATAAAATTACCATATGATGTAGACTCCAAATATTATGCTTAACTTATCATATTGAAATGGCGTTTAAGTGCAGTTTTATTCGGTATGATCTAGTTAGATTTAAGCTGTCAAACAATTATTGTTTCTAAACAACTCAAAACTGAAAAATCATAAATTAAAAGACGCACCGTGCCACTCGCGCCAGTAATAGGATTTCGCACAACATTACTGGCCTTGGTCACCTTTCGTTGACCTTTAAGTTGTAATTGATGAGATACTTAATAGGGTTTATTTCCACACGTACCTATTGGGAAAAAATGTATTATAAGAAGGTAAATAACTCTTAGCTGAAACTGAAATACAATGTCATTTTATACCGCACTTCTCCGGCCATTCTGTGTCCTGACGCTCCTGACCTTTCTAGTAAGTAATGTTTTATAACGGACCTAATCACTCTTTGATATCTGTACGATCTGAGGCCAGTTTTATAAAGCTACAAGTTACAATTTACAAGCGGAACTCTCTTTCTAACCCTATGTGTTAGAAAGAGACTTCCGCCTGTAAATTGTAACTTGTTGTACCTACGGGGATTCATAGATACATAATTGATTCCTTTATACCATTTAAACTCTGATGTTATTATCACACCAGACTGGTGCCCTTAGTTCACTGTTACATAAACTCAGCGGGCTATCTTATCTGCTTCGCTTAATTATTTAATATGCAGTTACTCTACTAATGGTTTGCAATTCTTTATATAGACAATAAGAACAAGACCTTATACAGTACAAGTAAATACATTCATCCATACCTTGATACAGCCATGCAGAGATTCTAGTGCTCCTACAGGAGACCCCCGAACTGTCTGGCACGCGCTGCCAGAGATGAGAGAAAGCCCATCACGCCTTGATCTGTGTAAAGATTTACACATTGATTCCTCAATAATCTCTAAGTGTATACCTAATGGTTTATAGGGTTCTTTACTTATACTTCATGTACACAGTCACCACAACTCTACCCCTCATTACTATTTTATACTTTTCTGATATTTGTTATAGACATATTCTGATTGTTTTATCCCATAATGCTAATGGATATCGAACTGAACTTGACATCTAATACATTGTTTATATAGTGTGTCTTAGTATATTTACTGACAGAATATTCAACCATGTGAGAGAAACTTACATGGGACTTGTGTATGGGTAGGAATCGGAGGCTCACCAGCACTAGCTTTGTCATACTTATGTATGTAACGAGGACTCTTTGATCCAGCTTATTTCCTTACCATACCTGCACACATCGGGAGGCTTGCACGCCCAGCTTATCACACATACCATGTGTGAGACGAGGACCTGACTGTCCAGCTTATTGTAGTGCACACTTACTTGGATCGAAGGCTTATTGCCTAGCTTTCATCCTACAGGCCTGTGTAGATCGGAGGCCGACAGGCCAAGCTTTATTCCAAGTAAATGTTACTTTGCGCATAGCTTGTTGGTAGATTAGCGACCTGCTTATCATGCGATTAAACTTACATGAGAGTCTGCTACCTTAATCCGGGCTTGGAAGCCTGCTATGCCTTATCATGCTTATGACTTTATATGTTAGTTAAGTATCTTGTTATGGGTTGCACGACCCACGTTGGTACGCTACAAACTTATACCGGGTGGTCAAATGATTGTGTTTGATTTATCATGTCAAACTGTACGTGTTAGTTAAACAACTTTCAGGGAGCAAGCTTGTTGTGACAATCCACATGATAACACCTCTACAGGTATGAACAAGGTTTAGTCAAGAATGTTATTTGAATTACATTCATTTGTGATTAACATCACAAATCAAACTTTATTGTTATGTTCATTTAATTACTTATTATACACTTAGCTTATGTCCTCGATGCCGAGTTTCCTTCTTGAGAACTCCCACCACGAGCACTGAATCTACTTTAACAATTATAATATCAAGCAAGCACAAACCGCCATCTTTGCAATGACATCAAAGCGTCTCTTACCATGGATTCTAGAATTCTTTAGGGACGTTCCCCCTTCCGTTTCCGGTTGTGTTGCTACATGATATTATCGGTTATTCGTACTTACACTCATCGCTACTTTAGCGACACTTGTAGCTTTATAAAACAGTGGCCTCTGATGGTGGAGCCACAATAACTAGCCAGACCTTTTAAATATACATTGTGATCAAGAGTCCTTCATTGACGCATCTTAATTAGCTAGCAAGCTATACGCGTCTGTTATATTTGATAAATATATACCATCAGTACCATCACGCTGGGACGCACTATACCTGAACTAGTTTAGTTCAACGTACACCAATAAATAAAACCAAACTATCTGCAATAATCGTTCCCTCTTTGCGAGTAATGAGTTCAGTTTACGACAGCTTGTTTTGAAGCAGCACGTAGAGACTGTATTTAGAAATATAAATTTAGTAGAGTAGGTATTTATTATTAATGTTCTATCATTATGTTTTTCTTATCTGATTCGTGTGGAAAATTAATATTCGACAGAGGCCAACACCGTGCACCGTCGGGTTTTCAATAATCACAAATCTTATCTAAGAATAAGTTAACTGAAGTATTTTAAAAAATAGTAAACAAAAATCGGTTCTGAAAAAAAATCGGATAGATGATTATAGTTCGGATGGATATACAACATCGACATCGGATATCGGACATTATTATAATTAAAATAATATTTTAGAACACCGATATTAACTTAACGTTAGTAGGTAGTTAGGTATACATATACCCAATTAACTAATTCCAAGAGAAATTGGGGTCGTTGTGAAATAGTTATACATTTATATTTAATCAAAAACTTTAATTTCAACCACATTTAATGTGCAGAAATACACAAAAATTTGCACGATTCACTTTTAGTAAAAGCAGATTGATATTACATTTTACGTTTCTGAATAAAACGCCTAATGTTAATACTAGTTGGAAGTATGCCAGTAGACACTCAGTTTACTTCCATGTTTATTGGGTATTTAATACAGAACTTCGACTTATAAGATAAATTTAAACCACTTGCTATTTTAAGAAACTAACTTTTCTGAAAATAGTCGTGAATAATTAAATACAACAGGTACCTACCTATGCCATATGCTGAATGTTCCAGTTTAATTTACATACGCTGTGCTCATTGACTTTCTGCACTATGACCTGATTGCACGACCTTCATTCACGTCAATTAAATTCAACTCTATAACTCTCTAGGGGTCCTAGATATTACTATAACTCCCGCTGCCCCTGTGAGTAATGGCACGCTATACGAGCAAGTGGTACCTGTGCAAGGTTATGTTATGTCGTCAAAATACTAAGTATGTACTTTTTCGTATTATAAACACAAGGTCTTTTAGTACAAATACCGAGGAATTTTGAAAGAGCATCACTTTAGCTATCAAAAGATGTTGGTTTCATCCTGCCACTCGATGAGGTAAAAACACCCCAAAAATTGCAACATGAAATGTCTACGAAAACGTAACGGACCAGACTGAGGCCTGTCTAACCAATGAATATTGAAAGAGTATCACTCTAGCTAACAAATGAGGTTGGTTTCACACTGTTACTTGATGAGATAAACACACTCCATTGCACCACTAAAAGGGTCCGAAAACGGAATAACCGCGAAGCACTTCGTTCATCGAATCGTCTATTTGCATCACTCTCTTTCGTATATGCAAGAGCGATAGAGACGGGGCCATCGTTTTGTCGATTTTCGAACTTCGCGGTACGCCCTCAGGATGTGCAGAGACCAACCAAGTTGTTTGTGACCTATTAAACTTTTAATTTTCGATGAATCAGGTTCCAAACTGCTCCTCGATGAGGTATGTGATCATACTGTGGCCGCCTGGACCATTATACATACCCTAATTACGTGAGAGACTTTCACTTACGTCACCTTCTTCCAGCAGTTTTGGGGCTCTATATAATAACATTTAAAAGTTTGTAACAGTAACCAGCTTTGAACTATATCTTGTACCTAGAAATTGACTATTTTCATAATTTCGATTACTGGTAACTCAACTATTATTAATATATTTGAAATATCTATAAAATTTGCGAAGAAAAGGTTATATGTACCATATTTTCATGTCATCTTTTCATTCGTGTATCTTTTACCCATTACTTAAACCTTTTTTTGGGATGCTTTCTGGGTGAAAACTCTGTCATGTTCTTCCATGGGGCTCAAACGATCTTTTTCTTTATATTTTATCTAAGAAATATTTCAAATGTAAAAACTATTATCGAACGAGCGTAGCGTAAGCAAAAAGTGTTCTTACAGACAACTTTTGGCTATTGGGACGTCTCGGCATTTCGATGGCTTTTTGGTTTTGAGAGTTTTTTTTGCGATAACTTGAGTAACGTTTTTCTGATCTTTATGACATCTGTTGAGGTTGTAGCAGAGATACATATAATTTGAGAGTTCGTATATGAGCAGGATCGATCAAGGGTTATAGAGCTAGAAGGCGAAAAAAAATCTTCATTAGGGTCTGGTCTGGATATATTGGTCAATGCCTTTGCAAGTAAATCGCGAGTTCTCAGTTCGAGGTGGACTACTACTGGTTAATAATAAATGAATAAATACAAACACACAGTGTTACAGGCCACACACGATAGTCGTTAATTTGGTCTAAGAGCAGGCCACGTCAGATGTGATGTGACTCAATAATGAGAGTTTTGTAACCAGTCCAGTTACATTGCATAACCATCCCTAATACTAGATCCGGGCATCTGGTAGCTTTTAATGGGTGGAGATCAGAGTGAATAACCAACAAAGTTTTTAAGTTGGAAAAAAGTAATACCGAAATAGGTATAAACTGCTGAACATGTGTCATTTAGAGAAAACAGGGCCTATATTTTAAAATTAGAACAAAAAACATTGTGTATTATTGCGGAAACAAAAACAGTAGGCGAGTAACTAAAAATTACATTATATGTACATCTTTTGGCACTACTTCCCCATCCGAAACTTTTGGATATTATATAATCTAATTAATGACATAATTTTTCATAATATTGGATCAAATCAAGAACTGTAGAATTGGTTTTCTTCAAGTTATTTGCATTCTTTGACCTCCACCACTTTACAGCTGCCAGATGTCCGGATCTAGAAATAAGCGTAATATAATATACGTGGCCAGCTCTCCGTCTAATTGTTCTGAAACGCTGAAACGTACAATAATATAAAGTTACAATTAACAATGGGGAAGGCAACTGTCCCAAATTCGCAATGTTTTCAACAATGGTCCTCAAATTTGTTGCTTTTATTTAATATAGCAAATATTATATATATTTTATTTATTTTAGCAAAATTTATTCACCATTAATCTTTTGTATCTTTCTCTCGTTGAATGGATTCTGGAACAACGTCCTCTACAATCAGTTTTCACCAGCCTTCCCCATTTCACGCTTTCTTACAAATATTTCGATTTATTTTTCTACTATTGCTAGAAAAATTTTTGCTCACATTACATGTCACAGGCCTTTATAAAACTTCTCGAGATTTAGGTTTAATTTCTGAACGTGATGTGATGACGGCCAGACAACTTTGTCATTGACACTATTGACAGTATTGACAATGACATTGACAGTAGAGCCTGCTGCAGTGCTCGCTGCCGGTCGTTTGGTCTGCTTATTTTTGTTGTGAATAGTCGTAGTTTTCTTTTCTAATTAATTTACAGACTAGTAACCAAAAACTATTAACAGTTCATGTGAATGTGAGAGCTGTCAATATGGTCGTAGATTTGTTACGACCGGGTACTGGGCCTATTTCTCCCGATACGAAAGTTACGAAACTGTGGTTTGAGTTTATACTAGACCAAAAACTACTTATAGAGCATCTTCGACAACCTAACCCAAGTAGGTACCCTTAGATAATCGAATAAAACTTAATTCTGATGCTTTTTTCAAGATTTTATGTTACTTGGCTTGTTTTAGTTTATATGTACATAAGTACCTACCTTCAATGGACATGTAAATTGGACGGCAATGGATACTATAATGACATCTAGCTGATTTAATAATGAAATCAGGGTTGGCCGTAGGAATAGGAACTCAATGATAAAAATAATACAATGTCATGAGTTTATGTTCATTAGATGTTTGATGAGTAGTAGAGATGATTGTTGGAAGATAAATACAATCTGCATAAAAGCTTGTATCAAAAGTAAATAACAGCCTGGGCATTGTAGATGCGTCTCGGTGGATAAACATGCAGCTTGGAAGCTCCTTCATGTCCACATTTCCTAGAAATGCTGCTCAGTCTGTATAGACCTGCCTAATTTTTTGAGAAAAATATGTCATAGGTTTAGTTTACACTGAACAGGTATAGGTGTCAATAAATCCAATGCTAGCTTGTCACAACAATACTTACTTTAATTCCAGAGCCGTCTGCTACTGATTTGATAGCAGAGTTCTTGTCAGCGGACATAAGCAATGGCTTTCAGACTGGACTGTTCAATCCCAGGTGTTTGTTGGAGTCAGACGCTACAGCCTCACTATCCCCACACAACCATGGTAGACTGTTCACGAGAAAACAGCTTGCCCTTAAAATACTTGCACTCAAAGTTGCATCTTTTCTAAACTGGAATTTAGGTAAGTTACATTAAAATGGCCACAATTTAATTTACATATTTTACTATAATATATAAAGGTGTAATTATTTATTATGATACAATCATACAAAAGCATTTATTACACTTTGAATGTAGTAAACAATATCGTCAGATGACAAGCAAAACTCACTAAGAATTTACTACCACAAATTCATAGCCATAATGAACCATACTAGCAACGTAACAAGGTTGATTTTCGTTTAATTTTTTTTGCGATTAGTGAGTTTTGCTTGTCACCTGACAATAAGTCATTTTAAGAAAATGGAAACTAACAAAGCCTCAAACTAGCAAAGTATCATCCCCTTATTCATAAATGGCTACTAAAGTTAAGAGATCACTGATAATCATTTGTCCCTTTCCCACATATATGTTGGACGGAAAGGAACAAACGATTATCAGAGGCCTCTTAACTTTAGTAGACGTTTATGAATAAGGGGGTCAGTATGTTCAGCCAATGAGGTACAGTCATCATCAAATATATCGGTGCGGTCAGGGTACTTAAAAATATCTGAACATGCTCTTTATGGCCTTGACAAAGCGCTTGGTGGGTCCAATATATTTGAGGGTGTCTGTACATCCTTTTCTATGTATGGATTATGCGATTGGTGAATTGGCAAACTATTCGTATTTATTTTATACTTATACAGGATGGACTGTAACATTTAATAAATAAAATGATTACCATTTCATGTTGACTGTTACTTGTAGCTATATAACTTGCTAAGCTAACATTTTATTTTCAGATACTTTTGAAACTAAACTAACACCTTTGATACAACAACAATTAATGCAAGACTTGGTCTTCATGGCATTTGATGGTGCATTCTCTGTTCCACCCCAGGTATGGAACCAGGGAATTTCGGAAAGCTCATATTTAAACTGAACATATTCATAAAGGGGTCCAGATACTATCAGTAATAATGTCATCATTTATTTCCTGTGTATATGAAGGATGAGTAGAGAAATGTTATTATTAGTGACAGTGCCTAGTCCCCTTAATGAAAATATAGTATCAAGGGTCAGTCTGCACGGTTTAAGAGGAATTTCCTCCCACGAATGCTCTGAGTGTAGAATAAACTCTCTGCCGAGGTTTTCTCAGGGGGCTACAGTTTGAGGTTCTTCAAAAAAGGAGTGTACAAGTTCTTAATTTAAAGGGTAGGCAACACGCATGTGAATCCTTTGGGGTTGCAGGCGTCCATAGGCTACGGTAACTGCTTACCATCAGGCGGGCCGTATGCTTGTTTGCAAAAAAAATCAAATACTAAATTATTATATTATTATATAAATAATCCACTAACTAGAAGATGAAAAGGTCAATGTTTTATACGGTGTTAATGTTTTATTGGTGTCTGTTTAATTATTTTAGGAGATCTTTATGGATTGGGCAATGAACCCACATATGCAGTTTGCATTGACTTTATATCACCGATGGGTCCTAAGGTTTCCAACAAAAGGCTATCTTGAAGCTAAGTCTGCAAAGCTTTCATTTATACATGTGTAAGTAATACTAATTATTTTTATATTACTAAAGCCCGATCAGAAATATATGACCATTGTCAAGAGAGCACTTTTTTTCTCATGTATATGGGGACAGTTTAGTTAGTATGCAAAATTTAGTTCCAATTAAATTCCGCAACATGGCGCATGGTCATATTGGTCATTTATTCCTGGTCAGGCTTTACATACCTACATATAATTGATGTATGCCTTTCCCGTACAACAATGGTATTTCTGGACATTTTTGAATGTATGTGTATGATGCGTGCGCCATGCTCGGCATTAAACTTCAAGACCGAGTTAGGAATGTAGAGATCCGACGTCGCACCAAGGTGCGAGACGTAGGAGATACTATTACCAAACTCAAATGGAATTGGGCAGGACATGTTGCCAGGCTGGGTGACGGCAGGTGGACTAAAATGTTGACGGATTGGCTACCACTTTCGGATGAAAGGAGTCCTTGGCGTCCGTTGGCTCGTTGGGTAGATGACATTCGAAAGATTGCAGGTTACTTCTGGATGAGGTTAGCCCAGGACCGGGACAGTTGGCGTACGCGAAGAGAGGCCTATGCTCAGCAGTGGGCGACAATTGGCTAAAATGATGATGATGATGATGATGTGTATGATAAATTTATAATATTGTTATAATTTTTCAACATATTGTTCCTCTTTCAGACCCAATATTCTTTTGGAAAATGCATTCAACCACAGAAACTCAAAGTTTGAAGAAATTTTGACTTGTAATAAAAATAAGCGTATGCAAAGCATACAATACTTAGAGAAAGTTATTTCATATTACAATTCTCATGGAAAAAACCAAGAACCCACACAGATCAAAATGCCAGTTATGGAGAGCTTTGTGCATTTAACTGAACATACGGATGAAATGGCCCACAATTGGGATGCAGGAATTTATGTAAGTCAATATGAACTATTGATGCAAATTCATTTTGATCTCTGTTACACTTTCTTTTCCTATGGACATCATGAGGAAGCCAGGAATCACATCTTGGGCTGCAGAGAAAATCAGAAACTGCTAGAATATGAAGTACGGAATAAAGGTTATAGATGTGGTGAATACAATAAAGTGCCATGGGGGAACTTAAACTATGCAAGTGTGTCTGAAGATGACATTTTGGGATATATACGAGCTCTCAATTTAGGCCAAATGTTGTTGGATGAGGATAAAACCTTGCTACAAAAGCTACAAGAATCAGTAGCTAATGACTATAAAGAAATAGTTACTGTTTTGCAAGAAGACAATTTGTCTAGAGAAATACCAATAATCCACAGACAGGTGACTGAATTACATATACAAACTGATGCTTCACAAGGTGCTATATTAATACCTAAAGATCTCTTCATTCGCGTGTCAGCATTAAATGCTGTTAGGTATGCTCTAGAAGGTGGATTACCGTCTACTTACCCAGACTTTCTAAATAAATTCAAAACCGTAGGTGTAAAGTTTTTCGATATTCTCTTTTGGGCGTTATCTCCGGTTTTGATGTCAAGTTTATCAGAAGACGACTGGAGCAAACTTAGGTTATTTTTTCTACATTTAGTGATATCGTGTCAGTATAGATTACCGATTGATAGAATAGATGAGTATTTAAAGAAGCACATGGGTGATCATGCTTCAGAAATCCGAGCGAAGTTGATTCGCGATGAGCATTTAAAAGCCATAATAAAAGATCAGATCAACAGTGACGAAGAAAATATGTACATACCGCGCGAGTTGTTAGAGGACAATTGGGACTCTGATTTCGACTACAAACCTGCGTCTGAATTGGATATGGGAAGATTGAAGAAGCGGCTTGTAGAGGCATCTAGCGCCGAAGACCTGCGGATGTGTCTTACGAAGCTAGCGACAATGTCACCCTCTTTGCCGCTATGGAAACTCAACCCGTACTGTAAGCCAATTGGGGATTTAGGAGTTTCACTAGCAGTGCTGCCGCGAGGGTTCATGCAGGATTTTGGAGTTTTGGTATCCGGGGTGGCAAGAGCGAAGGCGGAAGCGGGTGATGCACGAGCGGCTCTGTCGCTTCTGTCAGTAGTTGAAAGCGAAGCGCGTAACCAGCTAGCGGTTGGCGCCAATCCTGCCATATCCCGACTCTGTAGTGTACTGTCCTGGGAAGTGCTGCTACTGCAGGTCAACTTGATGTTGTCGGAATGGCCGCACCATCGGCTTAATGTCACACTGCTGGCCAAGAAGTGCAAAGCAGCCATCTCAGCTGCTAACAGCGATGTAGATGCTCCGCGCTCACAGGTTCGTCGAAATTTCAATATTTTTCGTAGTTTTTAGTATTACATAGGTATTAGTAACTTACTCTGGGCTTTTTCCGCAAGTTGGAGAGCCATCGCGCCTATTTTTGTGTGAGAAACGGGGATGGTTCTACTCTAAAGACCCCATCTCCTTACAGAACCCATGCTTGTCCATTGCTTACTGCTTCCTTTAAGATGCTTGGAGACTGTAGGTGTTTCATCCTGTTTATGAACTTATGTGTGTATTACGTTGATAATTAACGTTAACCATTTCTGATGTGATAACTAGGTTGCGTTTCAAAGTACGGCTAACAGCGTGTCTTGCATGCAGTGTGCGATCGGTTTGCAATAGTGAAAGAGCGGTGTATTTACCTGATCCTGACAAATCTTTATCTAGCATTTGCCAGATCTGGGCAAATTTTAACCTGAGTTTGTGTCGCAGGTAGTGCTAGCGGCCTGGCTGGGCTTGCTGAACATGTGCGAGTGGGATGCCCCCCACCACACGAGCGTAGGGGCGGACACAAACGCCCAAGTAATTGCTGCGCTGTGCGCGGCTTGCAGTGAGCTGCGGCGTGGCAAGGGCGCGCGGAAATTACCCCGCACCTTGTGGGACTATGGTGAGT
Source organism: Pammene fasciana (assembly GCA_911728535.1). Taxonomy (NCBI): domain Eukaryota; kingdom Metazoa; phylum Arthropoda; class Insecta; order Lepidoptera; family Tortricidae; genus Pammene; species Pammene fasciana. The sequence continues at coordinate 17,315,352 of OU452276.1, read as the reverse complement.
TAAACTGATCATTAACTCTTGAATTTAAACTTTCGTGAGACATATTAACACTATTATCACTGCATGCGGCTGTACTCACTTGTGTTTAGTCATTACGCGCGACATGTTTCGGAGAGCTTAGGTCTCCATCCTCAAGCACTAAGAGTGCTAGGCTAACCATGTCGCGCGTAGTGACTAAACATAAGTGAATACAGCGGGATGCAGTGATAAATAATAGTGGATCTATAACTCGTTGGAAAAATGTCTTCTTATCTAAAGTTAGGGATACTGGAGCCTAATATCTGTTATTTTGGCGCCAATTGTTACGATTTAATTTAGTGTCATGCTTATGACAACAGTCCACAGTTTTGTTGGACGCGTTTACATACGCTTAAATTCAAAAATAGTAAATAGAGCAATATATATTAAAATCAATTAATTTTGTATTAAGCAGAACTTATGCTAACTTCAAAAAAATAGAAATTCACAGCCATCAGGTGAGTCTTAGTAGCTCAGTTGGTCTGAGCGATGGGCATGTGGGATACATAGAGTCGCGAGTTCGAGTCTCGCCTGAGGTAGTAGATTTTTCTATCTACAACAACACGAAGCATTTGTATATGTTGTTTATTAAAATGTAACGTGTTGTGATCTTCTATATATGTCTCTTATACTAATACATTTCATATCTTTTGCAGTACTTAACACATTCAACGACTTACACGGCGTTCGGAAGCACCCACACACAAGCCATCACTTACCGAAATACGCTGACGACAGTAATCTCTATCACATGGTTTTCCAGGGTTTACGTGAACCGCTCGCCATCAGCATTATTCTTTCACTCCTCGCCAAAATATATAATGTTCTTATCGATGATCCTGCTATGGAACTTGTCGTGGATTATACGAATCTTTGGCCGAATAAGATTGTAAACATTAATAATTATAACCCTAATGAGGTTTTGGAGGCGCTGATTGAGCTGCTTGAGAGGAGCTTGAAGTTCTACCCTTATAATACTGCTTGGTAAGTTTGTTGTCTTTCGTAATAATATACAAGAGTAATTATAAGTTATAAAAGTTATAACAATTGAACAGCTTCACTTGTTATTATAATTTACTTAGTAAGCAAAATGGGCTCCTAAACCTTCCTTCCCATTTACACTTCAACGCATACGTAGCTAGTTTGGCAGTTACCAACTCTACCTATTGTTAGTGTGTCAAAGTTCAAATTGAAACATTTTTTTATTCCCATGGGGTGTTCCAGGCTTCGACTGTACGGTGACGCAGAGATGGCAGCGGGCCGGCACGCGGCCGCGCTACGTCACTACCTATGCGCGCTAGCCGTTGACTCGCAGCACTTCAGTACGCGAGCTAAGGACGCGGACGGCTTAGTGAGGCGAGCAGCACGATGCTGCCAGGCGCTAGCGGCACCCACCCAGGCCGCGGCGCTCTGCCAGTTAACCAAGGAGCCGGATTACATGCGCGCGTTCAAGTGTATCACTGAGAAGGTAAATACAAATCAAGATAAAAACTCGGAGATTTTAAATAGTCTCTAATGTTTTTTGTTTTCTTTACATTTTGTGACATTTTACCATAGAAAAGAGGTTTTTCGTACGGTGGATATATGGATTGTATGAATTGACACATCCATTGTTTTTGATAGCCTATGTTGTGTCCCACTGCTTGGCAAAGGCCTCCCCTCTCATCAGCCACTCGTCACGGCCTTGTGCATGTTTCTGCCAGTCCCTACAAAAGGCTCCATGTCGTGTATCGTATCCATCTCTTTTAGAGTGTTATTTTATATGATTACAGCGCCATAAGTAGTAGTACTTATCGCGTTTATATTAATTATCTTATAATTTAAAAAATATCGTATATTAATTTCAGATGGCCAACGCGCCTGACTCCACGGACGCATACTACACCTGCCTATGGGACGACACGCTACTCGAACTCGCTATAGCGACGCACGCGCGGCGCGGCGAGGCAGCACGGCGCGCGCGAGCTATCACCGCTATCGGCGCGCTCGAGCTCAACGCGAACAACAGTGAGGAGCTACAGCGCGAGGCTGCCGCTGTCCGCCGAGCGAGGCTGATGCGTGCGCTCACAGACCAGTACGTGTGTTAGGTATGAGAAACCATGTATCACGGTCAATGCTGATGCCTCATTTAGACACGTTGCTCCTATCACATTTGATACTCATTAGTCCAGCCGCGGATGCCTGTGAGATTGAACTCATCTCAAGATACATATGTAGTTGGAAGACACAGTACACGTAAGGAGCGGCGAGGCAGCACGCGCGCTAGCTATCACCGTTATCGGCGCGCTCAAGCTTAACGCGAACAACAGTGAGGAGCTACAGCGCGAGGCTGCCGCTGTCCGCCGAGCGAGGCTAATGCGTGCGCATACTGACCAGTACGTGTGCTAGGTATGAGATACCAAATGATACAGTACAGTAGGCGAATCTAGACTCTAGACAGATAGTTATAAAGTGCATGTGGCGTCTGCACAATGGGCTTGTATATCTATTGTTACTAATTAGGCTAGTCTCGGATGCCGGTGGGACGGAACTGATCTTCAAGTAGTTGGACGGAACGCTACTTCAAGTCGCTATAGCGATACATCACGTTAGTGCTGATGGCTCATTTAGACTAGAAACAGATAGTTATTAAAATATATCTATCTATCAGATTGCGGCTACAATGATAAAAGTAATAAAACAACTTTAATAATCAACTTCATTTATTTATTGAATGATTGCCATTCCATTTCCTTTCAACCGACTTCAAGATTTCAAAAGAGGAGGTTCTCAATTCGGTTGTATGTTTTTTTTTTCTTAGAATACATATGTACAATTGTATAATTATCTTCTAGGCAGTGATTGTTGCAAGATACAAAATCTTGTTTGGCTCTTACTATTATTTTATTAGTGAAATAATTAAAAATAATATTTACGATTAAATTAAATTTGGCACCAAAAAGTAATAATAACTAAATCATATGGAGCGTGTGTGTAGAGGTCTCTGGTTATTGGCGCGAAGTGATGACGTCACGTTTATGTTTTCAAATTAGTCCACTAGATGGCAGACCCTACAAAGCGCAAGGGTGCGTTCGTAGACAGATAATGTATAAGTTTGTATAGGCTACCAAACTTTTGAAGTTACACGTCTCATAAAACTTACACGATTGGAAAAATAGTTTTATTGCTTACCAAAGTTATATTGTCTTTTTATTTGAGTATATACAATACTGACTGCCATTTTTTTAATTAAAGCCCTTTGAGATCAATGCAAACCAGATACATTTTTGGACAAGGGTACAATCGAGCGAGTTAAAATAAATACATTAGTGTTTCATCATAGTTACTTTACACGAATATTAGTTTGTCGCAATTTTCAACATACGATATGAGCCTTTTTTAAAATTAAATAGTAGGTACACTGAATTAGGATTATTTATTCCCAAACTTTCATTATATCATAGTAAGTATCAAATACTTAACAACTAAGTAACAAAACAATTTTCGAACAATTTTGTTGATTTTCCATTTTATCGATGATACTTTGAGTCCCGACTTAATTTTTAATTCCAAATAGGCCTTGATTTTTGTAATAAAATTTACAAAATTCTTATAAATATTTACAGTCCTTATTAAGACTTATCTTTATATCTATCTAGTAACATTCTATATTTCTGATTAATTTTGCTTACAGCAGTCTTTATTGTCATTTATATTAAACGTGTATCGTAAAATCTCTCCTTTCTTGCTCTTGGCGCTGTTGATACCTGAAAAGAAAAATATGTCTTAATATCAACGCCATCTAGTGTTAAATATATGAACTGTGGAGGGTGCGGAAAACCTAGGAGGGTGTGTGTGACCTTTCCTCTCACAAAACTCGCAATGTGCTCAGTGTTACTACTAGGCGCCAGATGTCGTGACGGCACATGATATGAATTTGAGAATTATAATAATTCAGTTTTACGTTTCAAGTCAGTAGGTATTTAATTGCGTAATTCGTAACGCTTTAGGCTTGGGTCCTCGAATCGTGCCAAAATAGATATTTGTACAACATGAGAAGAAAGTTCATATTCGCTTCGAGTGCTAATTTTGAGTGACTGAGCGAAAGATTCTATAACGTTCTATATTTTAGAATCTCGAGCGTAGAGAGGGACTCAAAAGCACAAGATGTAAATAACGCGGCGTTGATTGCGCCTTCTACAATTATTGGGGGTCTGAATCACTAGGTCACTACGTACGAGTATTACCTACAATTACCCACCTGGTAGCCTGCGGCGCGTGGTGTCGGCGCGGGCGCCGGCGCGCCTTGTCGTGCGCGCGCGCCGACAGCGAGCGCGCGTCCCCCGTCGACGCCGACTCCGCCGACGAGTCCGTCACGGCGCGGAACACCTCCTCCCCCACTGGAATATAGACGTTCTACTGTTTGAGAACGTATAAATAATTTGGTTTTAGAAGCGAGGGTTTTAGCAAAATACAACTAAATAATTGCGTTGCAATGCTATGCTTAAAATGCATAGATAAGTAGCGTATGTGTACCTTTTGGTGTAGTTTGAGGTATGCGGTATGAGCCAGATGTGCACTCGGCGCAGGGCGAGCCGCTCGAATCTGAGTCTGATTCGGAACGCCGCACCAGTAAAGTCATGGCTCGTGATAGCGTGTATTCATCTGTAAATCCGAAAAAAAATCGTCACATTAAAAACTTGTAACAGATCCTATGGTAATTAAGTATACGTATAATTGGTAGGCAAAGCAATAACAATACCAATTAGCCTACTGGGTCTGTTAAACTAAGATTCTTTCGAGTGGCCTTGCGAGTGAAATTAACGGTAACTTTTAGACTTAAAAGAGATGTGGGAAGTGCATTAACCTGCGTTAGTGAGTGAGCGCTGTTTGCTCGGCGGCGGCGCGGCGGCGAGCGGCGCGGGCTCGGCGCGGCCGAAGGTGCGCAGCGTGGCGCCCGTCGCGCCGCCCGACATGCTGAACGTGGCGTACGGGCTGATCTCGTACATTTCTGTAACAGGCACAAAACAAATGTTAAACAACATCTTAACGTAGCACTGAACTAGTGAAAAATTCGCAATTGTAGGACTTCTGCCTGGGTTTGATTGTTCTACTGATAATAATTACAGAATTTGACCCCAATTATTCTCTTTTGAGTGTAGGTAAAGTAATATCGAGTTTTGACTGCCGCTTGTGTAATAGTCGATTGTATTACAAGGGAGCAAAATGACTTATTTCGGTCGAGGGCAGCGTGTTGAATCCCGAACGAAGCGAAGGATTCCAGAATCATGAGCGTAGTGAGGGATTCAAGTGTCCCGAGATCGAAATAATTTTGCTACCGCATAGTACACTCTACTTTTCATCCCTTCTATGAGAAAAACGAAAACAAAGGTACTAAACTAGCTATCTGCTAGAAAGAGAAGTTATATAATGTTGTCTCATTTGAATCGGTTGCAAAGACAAGGAAAATTAAAAAAAAAAACGCAGAGGGATCAAAAGTCACTTTTGCTCCCTGTAAATGGGCAACAAATGGCAGAGGGATCAAAAGTTACTTTTGCTCCCTGTAAATGGGCAACAAATCGCAGAGGGATCAATAGTCACTTTTGCTCCCTATAAATGGGCAACAAATGGCAGAGGGATCAAAAGTTACTTTTGCTCCCTGTTGAGATATGATGATAGTCGGAGGGTTGAAATGGAGTATTTAAGTAAAACCAGTCATTACCGAAGATGTGTTGTATTCTCGGTAACAAGTATATAAGAGAGCTAACAAAACTAAACATACGTTATTTATAGAGTATTATTGCTTACATGCTATTTTATTCAACTATGTGTGTCACATTATGTTGTAGACAGTAACGTGAAGTTACTGTTAATATGTTAATTCGGCATATACTACATCTCCCCCGGAAGTTACCCTTCACCCCCACAAAGGAAGAAAAAAAAAAAATGTGACATACGCAGTTGCATTTACATTTTTTTTTTTTTTTAAATATAGTGTAATATAATTACTAAGATTATTAATTTTTAAAATATAGTTTAGTATTATTCTTATGAGTTATATAAATCTGATTATTTTTAGAAATCTTAACATTAGGTGACATATCTTCTATTACCTCATAAGGTCCATTATAAATAGGATCTAATTTATTACCTACTTGGTTTTTTAAAAGTACAAAATCTCCTGGTTTATATATTACAGAGTTCATTTTCTTGTCGTACATACATTTTCTACTAAATTTACTTGACAATAAATTATTTCTAGCTTCTGACTGTGCTCTTTGTAACCTATACTTAAATTCTTTAGGATAATCATCATAATTGTAGAGAGGGTCGACAGAAGAAATTAAATTATTTGGCAATCGACAGTGTTTGCCGAAAACTAACTCGTATGGCGTATATTGCGTCTCAGAATGCACGGTGGTGTTATACGAAAAACACCAATAACTTAACCAGCTACTCCAGTCGGTGCTGTTGTTACTACATTGTATCCTAAGATAAGCTCCTAGATTCTTGTGTGTGTTTTCAAGTGCTCCTATGGTTTCGTGGTGATAAGCAGTCGAGTGTAGCTTATTGACACCTAACAATTTACAAATATCGCAAAATACGCCGGACATAAATTCGGTACCTTGATCTGTTATGACGTCGCTTGGTACACCATATCTTAAGATAAAATTATTTACAAATGCCTTACTTACAGATTCAGTGTCTTTTCTTTCTAAGGGATATGCCTCTACGAACTTAGTGAGTTCACACTGAATTGTTAATACGTACTTATAGTTATAATTATCTAAGTCTAAAGGTCCTAAAATATCTAAGGAAACTCTTTCGAAAGATGAGCTTGGTGTGGTAGTTATCACCATTGGCTCCTTAATATATTTATTAGTGTGCTTGTTGTGCTGACAATGTGCACATTTCTTTACATACTCGTATACATCGTGGCTCATCCTTGGCCAGAAGTAGTGACGTTTAATATTATTGAGCATTCTATTAACCCCCGCGTGGCCACTCGTGGGTAATAGATGAAAATCGTTTAAAATAACTGTTATTTCATCTTTATCATATACTTTCGTAACACCTTTTGTTACTAGGATCCTAGGAATATCACTTGTATAGCTAGCTAAAAATGCATTTACTACTTGTGCATTTTGATTATTTTTTATTATTATAACTTCGCGTATGCTTTGCTCCTTGCATAATACTTCTAATTCCCTCGCTAACACGCCTACGGTAGATAACGATCGGGTTGTTAGATATATGCATGATTTGCTTGGAACGTACATAAAATTTCCTTTATTACTCATTATTGTATTTCGACATATCGTTTGTAATTTGTAATTTGAACTTAATACGAGTTCAATGCTATCCTTAGGTGCTTTGATGATTTCCACAACTCTAGGTTGATCAAGCCTATCGTTTGCGGGAACATCTCTTACTACGTCACCTTGATCGCAACTTTGTTGCGCGCGTAATCTCCGTGATTGAGCTCTGGTCATGACTGATACAACGTGTGTTCTAATATCTTTTAAATCTTCACTATTCATCGGTAAACGACTCAATGCGTCTGCAGCTGCATTGTTTCGTCCCGGAATATATTCAATGTCAAAGTTAAATTCTTCTAAATTTAACCTAAATTTGGTTAACCTGCTCGAAGGATCAGTCATTCCAAAGAGATAAATTAAAGGTTTATGGTCCGTGACAATTTTGAACTTTTTCCCATAGAGATACGGTCTAAAATGCCGTGTGGACCATACTATAGCTAATAATTCTAAATCAATTATTGGGTATCGAGTTTCAGCTGGCTTAAGGTTTCGACTTGCATATGCGACTACTTTTCCATTGGAATTTGACAATACGGCACCTAATCCTATCTTTGATGCATCTGTATGCAAAGTAAAAGTATTATTTTCTGAAAAATCTGGGTAATCTAATACTTGTGGACTTGTAAGTATATTTTTTAATTTTAAAAATGCTGTTTCACAGTCGGGGGTCCAATTGAAAACTGCGTTTTTCTTAGAAAGTTGGTTCAGTGGATAAGCTATGTTCGCGAAATTTGGAATAAACCGTCTGTAATAATTGGCAAATGCAACGAATCTTTTGACCTCATCTGTATTCGTTGGCCGTGGGTATTTATTTAATGCGTCCACTTTTGCTGGGTCGGGTTCTACTCCCTTTGAAGTAATTTTATGCCCTAAGTACATTATGTCTTTACGTAAAAATTCACATTTTAATGGATTTAGTTTAAGATTAGTGCGTCTTAATCGTTCTAACACTCGAATGAGGTTTTGGTTATGTGACGTCATGGAATTCCCTATCACTATGCAGTCGTCTAAATATATGAAACATTGTTTGTAATTCAATCCGGACATGGCTATGGTCATAAGCCTAGAGAAAACACTTGGTGATGTGCGTAAACCCATTGGACATCTTTTCATCCTATACATTTTATCAGTTGTAAACGCTGTATATTTTCGGGATTCCTTGTCTAAAGCTAATTGGTAGTAACCTTGAGAAAGATCTAGCTTTGAAAAATATATGCTACCTGCTAGTGAATCTAATATTTCAGTAATGTTGGGCAATGGAAACTTATCATCCTGTATTTTATTATTTAGCTGTCTATAGTCAACAACTAATCTCCATTTCTTTTCTCCTAACTTATCAGTTTTTTTAGGGACAAGCAAAACTGGGCTGGACCACTCAGAAGTGGTCTCTTCAATTATATCGTTATCTAACATGTTTTGAATCTGAGTTTGAAGTTCCTTACGTAAAGCGTGCGGTATCCTGTAAGGCTTTACATATACTGGGCTTGCATTATCTTTTAATTTAATTTTGTGCTCTAGTAAGTTGGTAGTCGTAAGCTTGTCGCCGGGCAGATGAAAAACATCTGCGTATTTTGCGCAAATTTGTTCTATACTTAACTGTTCCTCTTTATTTAAGTAAGTATGTAAATTCAAAAGATCTAATAAAGTAGTTACTCTATTGACACTGATTTTCCCTGAGTCAAAGTTGCAAATATCAAAATTACATAATCTGTTTACTTTTAAACTTGATAAATCTAAACTGACTGGCTTATCAGTCGTATTTAATATTCTAACTGGTATTTGTCCTTTCTCTGGTCTTGAAATTACGCCTGCTATGAAAACGCCTTTCTGCATTTCTTCCGCTAACACTACACAATCGTCAGTCAGCTGTGACGCTATATGAGTCACAATTTCGCAGCGCGGTGGGATAGTATTGACATAATTATTCTTAGAATGAACCTTCATAGGTATCGATACGGATTGACCTCGATCCTCTAATGTCAATGAATTATTTTTATAGCTTATAGTTGCATTATAATGTAAGAAAAATTTTTCGCCTAATATTGCTTGAGCTGCGCATTGCATATTCTTAAAAACATGAAATTTCCCTTTGCAAATAAATCCGTTAAAGTCTAAGTCTAAATAAATGTAACCTTCCGAAACTAAATCTCCACATACTCCTTCAATTGTAATTCTATCTCCTTGTATTAGTCTAATAAGATCAGGTTTGTTTTGTAAATATTCGTACCTAATTGCACACAATCCAGCTCCGCTATCAGCTAAGACTTTTAATTTATGTGCATTTCCTACAGTGCAAGTTACTGTACTGTAATTATCTTTGCTATAATTAAAGATCGCATTATTCATGTTGGTCACGAAAAAACTGCCTGGTTGATTTTTCGTCAGTATTTGTTGTTTGCATCAGCTGTGCACGTGGACGGGTCGCGTGCTGGGGCCGTCGACCGCTGGCCGTGCTGCGCTCAGCAAAATGCTGAGGACGTGCAACTCGGTTCGGAGTGTGTTGCGAAATACCTACGTTACGGTTATTATTGGTATAATACCGTGTTGGGAACGAATTTTTCCCTGCATTGAAACCTTTTCCCTTATTGTAACGAACAGAGTGATTATTCCTGTTCCCGTAATTATTGCGAGAATGACTCGGTCTGTAATGTAGGACCTGATCGTCCCGTGGTGATGAACTATGCTCATCAATTGCTGTCCTAATAGCTTCGGGCAACGATCTGAACTGCCTAGCCGATATTATGGTACTTAGTTTTGGGTCTGATAGACCATCAGCGAACCGCTTGATAGCCGACTTTTCGTTTAGCGGACGAAGTATGTCGTACTTACTGTCGTCACCATCGGCCTGGGATATAGTCAGATTGACAAAAAGATCTTCTATCTGAGCTCCGAAGGTTTCTATTGATTGCCTACCTTGCCTAGCTCTATACAGCTGTGCCTGAATCGACTCGGACGATTTTTTAGGCAATAAGAACGTACGCATATCAGAGACGAGAGATTCTACGCTACTGTATTTCGTCTTTAATCTAAGCTTAGCGCTGGACGAAAGTCTTGTCTTTAGAACGAATTCTATTAAAATCGGTTGACTCTCAGTACTAATAATGGAACTATACATTAAAATACCATCTATTAACTGCTTAGTAGAGTCCTCTTGCCCCGTCATGACGGGCAACAAGGCGATGGCCGTCTTGACATCAAAACTAGATTTAGCCATTTTTTCGTCGGTTTGGGATTCCGTATCAAAGTATGATAATAATATCTTAATCCTACCGTAAGTGTCACTAATTTCGTCTATAAGCTTATTCGCTAATTCTATTTGCGGAGGACTATAATTTGCTTGTTGATCCTTTAACTGAGACACAATATCCGCAACGCGGTTTTTTATTTCCCTCGATTCGTCTAATTTCTTTTTACCGATTTCTTTCTGTCGCCTCTCTAGACCTAACTTCACAATATTATCTTTTAATTTAATTAATTGGTCTCGTAACGACTCTAATTCGAGTAACATAATATATCAACAAACTTAACAAAATGGCTAAAATAAGGTGCCTATCAATCGCTATCTATCATGACAAACTATTTAAACATAACAATATAATTATAATTAACTTACATTAGTAGCGGGCAATGTACCCCCATAAGTAGGTCATGTCGACGCTGCACTCTGCGCTGGCGCGGCGGCGGGCGGGCGTTGGTCGCGTGACGCTGGCTGCAAGCTGACACCTCCATGTGGCGCTCGCTGTCTGCTCCCGCTGCTGATGACGGGCCGGGATAACCCTGGACTCCCCGGAACATGGGCCGGGATAACCCTGGACTCCTCTTGAATTGCGAGCCGGGAAACCCTGGACAACGCTCTTCTTTCTTCTTACTCGTAATCTTCTTAATTTGGTTCGTAAACTTAGGTCATCTTCTTCTTTAATGATTTTCTTCCATAACGGTCATCTTTTTCTTTCTTCTTATTCCCTTTAAATTTGGGAATTTTTTCTTCAATAATGGTCTTCTTTTTCTTTCTTCAACATGGGTTTTTAGCTTCGATCTTCTTTTCAGGGTAATTTTGCTTCAATTCCTGTCTTCATTTTCGTACACGATGCTCCGTGGTTGTCTCCATCTTGGTTATCCTGGCAGGGTCGCCATGAGATATGATGATAGTCGGAGGGTTGAAATGGAGTATTTAAGTAAAACCAGTCATTACCGAAGATGTGTTGTATTCTCGGTAACAAGTATATAAGAGAGCTAACAAAACTAAACATACGTTATTTATAGAGTATTATTGCTTACATGCTATTTTATTCAACTATGTGTGTCACATTATGTTGTAGACAGTAACGTGAAGTTACTGTTAATATGTTAATTCGGCATATACTACACTGTAAATGGGCAACATATTACCCTTTTTCGAATAGTAGGGGTGAAAAGGTCTATTACCGTGTAATCGCACGGCACAAAACTCTGCATTTTTAATTTGACTTATTTGATAACTAAAGGTCACGGTTCATCTTCCTCCGTGCCGACATTTACCACCAAAGTCGTCACGTACCTTGCTGTTCTTTTGACGGTGGCGGCTGCTTTCCCGGCGAGGAGGTGTAAACCTGCTGGCAGTTACGGCGGTTGTCGCGCGGCTCTATAGCCTTATCCTCCGCTTCGCCCGGCTCGTAACCTTTGCGCAAACAGGATGCCGGTTCACTGCAACCAAACAAATGGGTAGATATTTACATTTTATGTTGATGGTTTGTATCCACTTTTATTGAAAATCGGCCGATTCTTTTCTTTAGTATTTCGTCTTTACTCTTTCTCTTTAGTTAGCATTTTGTCGTCATTACTAAGCTAAGTGGTGTGCTCGCCGCCGCCGCAACCTGGCGGGAAGTGCGCTGTATACGCTCTACAGTTCATAAGGAGACTGCCTCTACGCTTACCTTCTTCTCCACGCTAGTACAGCCAGCAGCAACAGCGCGGTGAGCAAGGCACAGCCAGCACCCGCCATCACTATAGTGCTGTGCTCGCCTCCGCCGCTGCCTGGCGGGAAGTGCGCTGGAGCCGGTATACGCTCTGCAAAGTCATTGTTAGAGTGCATATTATTGTTTGTAAATACAAGCACATACATATAAGTAGGTAAGGGAAAAAGACTAGAAAGTGCATCTTAATGGCTTTGTCTCAGTTTGATGGCGATTGGCGATGGCCAGCGCTGGATTTCCGGTGAAACGATTAGGTGAAAAAAATCACACCAAAAAACTCGATATAGGTACGATTACGCGACTATGGATTAGTAAAGATATTTTAAAATAGGTATAAGACTGTTTCACGTAGGTAAGTAGGTACATTATCTATCGCTCACCTCCTTCCTCAGTCAGCGTCGAAAAATAGTACGTTCCAACTGTAGTCCCAGCAGAACTTGTAGCTACCACTTTCAGATGGTACCATGTAGCCGGAGTCAGGTCGCACCACACCAGCGGTTCGGCGGGGGCCGCGGCGCCCGAGCGCCAGACTGATTCGTCGAAGCCTCGTATTGAAACTTGGAGCTGACTTAATGGACATCCGTTGCTGTCCCACGTTAGAAGGTTGAGGCGGACGCAGGTGCTGTTGGTAGTAATGAGGTCCTTTTCTGCTGCCGCTTTTGAAGCTGGGAAAAATAGTTTTAAGTTAATAGTAGGTATAACTGCACACTAAAGCCTGCAAAGAGGTAAGTGTAATCGTACGCTAAGGTAAATCGTGTTGTAAATCTTTTATGAGGTTTAACGGTAAAGAAGATCAGCAGATACTATGGTCCAGTTAGACTAACCAGTAGGAAATAGAGAGCTGTATCCAAATTTCAGACTATCCCGTGTTCATTCACAAACGATAGACGAAAAAGTTTTAAGATGCTGACGTACTTCTTGGTGGAGATGCCGTGGTCGTCGCTAATGAAGTCTGTATCCTGTGGAAGAGAAGATAAGATCTAAAGAAAGATAGTGAAATACTCACGTCCTCCCTTGGTGGAGACGACGAGCTCTTCGCTAGGCTCGCTGGGCCCGGCGACGTTGTGTGCGCGCAGACGCACCCGATAGGCGGCGCCGCACGCGAGCCGCTCAAGCGTGTGCGCGCGCACTTCCCCTGGTAGCTTAACGACGGACCAACCGACTTCGCTTACGCGCGTCCATTCCAACGTGTAGCCTGTGGAATATAATGAGACAGTTTAGATTCACTGTCCATAAAATACTCAGCAAATAAGTCGTATATAGGAAACGTTCAAGCTTTACATATTAACCATTCAACTGCTGATATTGATGAAGCGTTGTTCTTCTAAGCCAGCGGGAAACCAAGCCAAGGCGACCTGTTTGGTTTTCTGCTTAGCTTCTTGCTATTGGGTATGACATCAGGTTAGGTACTCACTATGCACAGGACTAGGAGGTGCATCCCAAGCCAAGGACAAGCGCGCTGGCGCAGCACCAGCTAGGCGCATTGCTGGCCGAGGCACGGGACTCAACGCTCGGACCTCCCACGTAACCCGCTCCTCGCCCCACGGGTTGCTCACTGTGCAAGTGTAGTTGTCAGCCAGGCTTCGGTCTAGTTCTGAAATCATGATATCATCCCCATTATTATGGCTCCCAAAGTCCAAAGGCTTCAGCCGAAATAAATAAAAATAGGAACATGACCTGAGGAGGAGTTGGATAGTCTAACAAAGAATAGGATGCCATGAAACAATAAGTAGCAGGTTTTTTACATTAGAACTTACTCTGTATAACGATGAATTGATCCTTGACAACGATCCTGGGGTCAATAGCTAGAGGTGGCGCGGGCCGCGCCCGTGACCAGACTCGTAGTGGTGTCGGCGAACCCGCCGCAGCGCACCGGAGTCGGACTCGTGAGCCTTCCGGTGACACGAGTCGACGACCGAACGAGAGGATTTTTGCTGGAGCTGGAAAATGAGGGACGATTGTTAAAAAAAAAGCGAAGAAGATAAGCATGCACCCAGTGAAGGATACATACCATAATTATTTGTGGTATCAAATGCTTGTGTGCCCTGCCTACTCATGTATACACGATTTACTTGTATTTGAACTGTGCTATTTATTATTATTAATTGAATGGATCAGATCACATCAACCGTACCAACTCAAGTGGATGATGAAAGTGGCTGCTGAAAGACGGGCGCGGGTGCGATAGGCCTAAGCGGAGATGGGCTTAGACATTAGACACCTTTCTTAGGAATTGGCCAGAAGAAGCACATAAACGGAACTAATGGAGGTTAAGGGGAGAAGCCTTTGCCAAGTATTGAAACACTATAATAAACTAAGAGGAAAAAAGCTTCTTCGGAAGTTAATGGTGTAGTCCACAGACCTCTTGGAGTAGGTTTCCTGGCGACGATGGCGCTCATCTCCCCTTCCCCGGACGCGGTGGCAGCGGTTACCCAGAACTCGTACAGCGTGTGTTCTTGCAGACCTCGTATTTCTGCGTAGTACTCCTCTTCCTCGTCTTTGTGGATCACCATGATGTGATTATGGGCACTGACCCTGGAATTAACCTCTTTGAGTTTAAATTTTTGCCATACATGTTGTCAAATGTTTCGCTTAAGGCTTAGACAAATATATTGAACCATATTTGCAACGAAATATTTAGTCTCTTGGTATTTTTGTTTTCAATTATATTCTCGGATTTACCTTTGCGGCCTGCTGTAGACTGTGTAGTGCTTGATCCGGCCGTTTCGCTGTGCAGGCGGCAGCCAACTGACTACGATCGTGCTCTCTGAGTTTGCCAACGCCTTGATGTCTGCTGGTGAACCTGGAACTGGTGATCATCATGTTGAGTAAAAGAGTAAGGACTACATCTCATATGCGGTTGGATCTACCTCAAGGGAGCAAACTTAGTGGTGACTTACTGCAAGTGACCAGCGACACGATCATGGAAAACAAATGAAAACTTATAAGAGTGACCACTGTGAACGCTGCTCTCTTGGAAGCTCGACGCAATGCTGTTGGCGGCATCAAACACGCTAATGTCTCTAATTGCGATTTACCCTTCGAAGCTCCCTTGAGGAGTTTAATTTTTGAAGGTACTAACTGTCTTCATGAGTGGTGCAAGTGACGGGCGCTGAGGGTGGACCGGGCCCGGCGGCGGTCCGAGCTCGAAGCACAAGGGAGTAGTTGGCGGCACGGCGTAGCGACTGCAGTACCGATTCGGTACCACCTGCTCGTCGCGTCTCTACCTGCCCTGATGGGTCATCTACTGCCTGGAACAAGATTGGAAACAATATAGTCGACAAGCCACTTCATACTGTCTTTCTGTTTGAATAAAATCATGAACATTTTCAGAATTAACCACCACAATGAATTTTCGTCTATGACAAATGTAGTTAAGTTATGATATTTTTTTCTAACCTCGTATAGAACTTCATAGCCGAGTAGCACTCCACCCCTAAGTGCGGGCGGAGGCGGCTCCCACCACACGCGCAGAGACTGTGCGGAAAGAGCCTCGCATCGCACACGCTGCGGAGCTGCCTCGGGCACTATGTGTAGAAAGCAGTTTATAAGCTTTGAGATCAAATGTTCCAACTCCATGCGCAAGCGACTGTAATAATACGTTTCGTACTCTAAATTCAACTAGAATAATGGATGAATTTGAAGCTTATGGCAAAACATGTGTCACTTGATATCACTCTGAGTCATGACCGCTCGACGTCACGTGACGTTGTGCAGTCGTAACTCTTTCCCATTGGTACGTCACTGGCATTAGTATCTTCATACAGGAAGGCCGCAAAAATATGTGTCAGGCTCTTATGGCCCTACACATAGGAGGCGTCATATATTTTTGCGGCCTTCTCATGTAGGAAGATGCTATTGCCGGTGATTGTACACTTCGAAATTGAGCCCTATATTTATTAATTTGCGGTTCTATTAAGTTAGAGGTCGGATTATACTAACATATTAGCAATTTTTAAAATGAAAAAGTTTTGCTGAATCAGGCGGACAAGTAAAACTTTGGCACTTGCAAGGCTGTTTTGGGAAAACTATTAGGGACTTTGAAGGTTTCCCTTTATTTATTCTTACCTCCTTCCAATGTAGTGGCTGTAAGCGGTGCGCTCGCGGGACCTGCACCCACAGCATTAAACGCTCTAACACGCACGTCATAATGCGCATGAGTTCGTAGCGGTGCTAGTGTGACGCTCGTGGCGCCCCAGCCAGAAGCGGTTAGCGCCCGGGTCGCGTTGTCACTGGCGCCTGCTTCGCGCCACGTTACTACGTAGCCTAGAAGCTGCCCATTCCATGAGTCTTGAGGTGGCGCCTACAGTAACAAAATAATAATGACATCTATTACTATGTAATTTTAGCTAGTTTACAGCAGAAGAGTTTGTTCTTAATATCACCAGAAACAATGTAGGATTGTTCCACATTTTGGCAGAATGGCAGTCAAGTCCATGCATAGTCGGGTTATGACTTGGAAAGATATGAGTACCTACCTTATGTCTACACATTGGCGCAAAAGGCAAGTAGTACGTAAACAGTGAACATACCTCCCATTTTATTAACAACTCTCCAGGTGCGGTAGCTTGAACGTTGACATTATGCGGAGGTTCTGACGGAGCTTCTTCTTTTGTCTGCACTATAACGGATTCGGAGTAATCGCTGTCTCCAATTGCATTTACTGCAGCGAGCCGTATTGCATACGTCGTAGCAGGTCGGAGGCCTTCGACGCGGTACTCTAACGTAGTTTCTGCACTAGGATCTGAAGACTCCTGTCTAAAACAAGAGACGATTTTACAACCACTTTAAAGGACTAAGAACTTAATCAAAGGAACGGACACTCCTTAGTAAACTTACTTCTCGTAAACTCGGTCTGCCGGCACCTCCCTGGTAGGCGCGTCGGTCCAGTCGTTACTGTCAGGCCTGTGTCTGTCGCCGACGACTCTGTATTGCAGGCGGTACACTCGCACCCGTGCGTTGCCGTCGTATCCCCGTCGCCAGGCGATGGTAGCTCCTCGCGTATCGCTACGTGCCACGAACAGTCCCCGAGGCGCTTCAGGAAATTCTGTGGGAGAATGTTAAGAGCTTCTTGTTGAGACACGAAAACAACGATAGTTATTAATATGAGCCCTATTTGCTCAATAATTTTGTTTCTGAGTATATAGTTACTCGGCATTACCAGACTCAACGACTTATGGGCGGCGAAACAGATGAAAATTTCTACGCCCCACACCATTAAATATTAATAAAATATTCCAATAAAAAGAAATATAAATTTACCGAATCCCGGCTTCGTAGATTTAATTTTAGTTTGACCATTTCAGTTGTTCCATATAAGAAAAAAAAGAAAAACAAATGTTATACCTTGAACAGCAAGGTAGATTAGCAGTTCGTCTCTCCCGTAAGCGTTTTCAGCTCGACAGCGATACACGCCTGAATCATGTCGCTCGGCATGGGCGATGTTTAGTTGAGAACTGACGCCGCTATCTGATCGCTTCTCGGAGACGGATACTCTGAAAGAATTATACGGGTGACTGATTATCGACTAGCACCTGATTAATCTTAACCCTTTATAAGAGCGCTATTACAGAAATTACGTGAAACTTAACCCTATCGCTTTGAGATTAGGTCTAATAATTGTAGGAAATATAATCCCACTGCCTGGTTTATCAAGGCAGAAGAAACTAGAGAGCTAGTAGAGCAGCAGAAACGCACGCTTAACGTACACGCTTGACGATGACGAAGGCGTCTGCCGATCAAAATAAAATTGTTGAGCGTCCAAAGGTGCGTGGTTGGTTCTGCGTTCCGTAGCCTTTGGGGTAAGTGGCATTACTATGTGTATTTTATTACCTGTATGTGGTCAAGTCTACTCGTTTCATGTTGTGCGTCCACTGCAACGCGAGCGGAGGGTCGCCTCGCGCTTCGCACACTAGCGTTGCTTGCGCCGTGCGCTTAACTGTCATGTTTCTTGAAGAGAACTCAAAGTGCGCTGGCTCTGCAGTACAACAAGCATAGTTTGAAATTTATAAAACAGGCCAACGTGTACGTCGTATGAAGCTTCAGATATGTAGTTGCAATATTTTTTGTAATATTACCATTTACAGATACAGTGATGATCTTGGACAGCCCTCTACCGATGCCGTTTTCAGCTCGGCACATGTATTGACCCTCGTGATGGTGCGCAGCTGGGGAGATAGACAAGGAACCGTTCGACAGGATCGAGAACTGCAGATCCAAGTTCGATACCTGTCTGAAGTCGTTCACACCTGATCCTGGTAAAAGGCATAAGTTATATGTTGATGATTTTTTCTAATTCTTAAGTAAGGCACATCAGAAAATCGTAATGTTTTAAATAATACCTAATCTTAATATCTTACCGTGACCTTTGAGCCAAGTAATCCTAGGTTCTGGGTAGCCCTTAGTACCGCAGTGCGCCAAGATTTGAGTCCCGAGAAGAGCGGAGACATCTTGGGGCTCGTAGACCCAGGACGGTGCCACTGAAAGTACAAAAATGAACTAAGTAATAATACTACATTTAAAAAAAATACATCAAACATTAGTGTTAGGCACCCTGAAGTATCAAAAGTAATTTTTTTATATTATGGGATTATTTTTAGGAAAATAAATGACCATCTTTACCCAGAAAGAAAAATGCAAATAGGTAGGTAGATTAGATGGCGAGTACCTTTGACAGCAAGTCTCGCAGTGTGGTTCACTTCCGCAGCAGAGTTTGTGGCAACACATGTATACTCGCCGCTGTGTTTCGATGTCACGTGTGAAAAGATTAGGAAGCTGAACTCATCAAGTGACTTTTCTTGCACCTGGGAAACGAAACGGCATTAAGGAAGAAGGAATTATTCTTTAGGTGGATCTAATACATGCTCTTCTCCTGTATTATTTTCTGTCGCATCATACCAAAGCATATGTTTGTAGTTGATACCTGGAGATTGGAAGGGATGTGCTGTCCATCTTTCAACCAAGAGAAGTATACTGGCTTATCACCAGACGTAATGCCGCATAGAACTTGAATGGAGCTACCTTCTACGAGGTCAGGGGGAAATGTGAATCCGGAAATCTTTGGGGGATCTGAAAAACAACAAATGAATCATTGGTATGTCGACTTATTCATTGTAAATAATTCTCTGTGACATTCTCAAGGTCAAGTTTTTCGTACTTTTAACAAAGATCTGGATATCTTTTTGCGCGTACTGCCCTGAAGGTGCGGTGACCCGACAGGAGTAGACCCCTGCATCCGCAGGTTCTGCTGGCCACAACAATAGCTCGCCTCCCATCCCTGATAGAGCTCGCCCACCGGTGGGACTCAAGTCCATCCCACCGCGTTGCCAGACTATCTCACTGGAATATAAAGACGTTAGTTAATATGGTTTTGTTCCTTTGTAGATGGGGGTTCAGATTCAATAATGTTTTTTCTCTTTTCTGGGATAAAAACATTGATTTACTGCTATGATGTATTTTTTCACTATTAGTATTTTAATATAAGATCTATTGCTCGTTCTTTCTTTAAACATGCGAAGTAAGTAAGTTCAGAGCTAATGAATGTACATATAGAAAACGGATAAACTTAGGATAGTATCTACATCATTGAACTGACTACATCGAAATGTCTGTAAAGATAAACTAAGTATGAGGGGTAACTGAGGAACAAACGACGAAACAGGTAAAAGGAAATAAAATGAAACTTATAAGTTTACTAAGCAAATGCACCTCCATCAACCTGATTGGAAATCCGGAGTAGGGGCAGTAGACTGTAGTGTTCACGCCAGCGACTACGCGAATCGGGCCAACACTGCGGATCGACGGGTGACCTGAAAATCAATCAAAGGTACAGGGTGTAACTAAAATACTGGTGATCCGTTTAAGGGCATAATTGTTATCGTATTGCGACTAAGATAAAGCAGGAGAAAAAAATTTGGACGCGAACACATTTTTTTTCTTACTTTTTCATAATTAGAATACGATACCAATTACGCCCTTAAAAGGATCACCAGCATTTTCGTTACATCTTGTATATCACAGATATACTTAAACCTGCAGAATAGAAAACTACGCACAGGATCCCGCCAGATCGCTACGATCATAAAAAATATTCTGCGAATAAGGGCTCAAGGACATAATTACAAGTCAGACTCTATCCCGCGATTTGGAAAG
Organism: Pammene fasciana; assembly: GCA_911728535.1. Classification (NCBI taxonomy): domain Eukaryota; kingdom Metazoa; phylum Arthropoda; class Insecta; order Lepidoptera; family Tortricidae; genus Pammene; species Pammene fasciana. The sequence goes on along the minus strand of OU452276.1, from coordinate 17,294,933 downwards.
GTAAAAATAACGAGACATCAGAAGAAAGCCGATAAAACTCCCCAATTAGTTTTGAAAATCACATTTACTAGATGCCATAATCCGATGAACATCATGTTTCGACGTGGGCAATAACGAAGCTGGAGGAATTTGAGCTTTAATCCAATTTAATCTTCAAAATTGGCAGCGCATTAGGAACACTAATAGCATTGTGTTTGTGATCACGGGCTTTATTTTAGGCTGTGTTTCGTTTTTCGACGTTTTGTTGACTTTAATTTTTAATACTGCTAAAATGTTGAATACCTATCTATAAATTATAGGCCATAATATATGTTATTAAAAAATTAACCAAGTACGTAAGTAAGTATAAATATGTCATTTAAACAGATTGCTTACTGATATCGATACAGTACTAACAAATAGGTACCTAAAGCACTAGGTATCTAATCAGTTTCTTATATTAATGTTAAATCCCATCAAAAACATTACATGTACAAAAATGCCAGTCTCGCAACGCAATTCTACTACAATAGTTATTTGTGCAAAAAGAGAGCAAAGTTAGTTTTTGCTTCGAGTGCTTATTTTGAGTCCTGAGCAAGCGAAAGATTGTATAATAGAATCACGAGCGTAGCGAGTGATTCTAATTTAGAATCTTGAGCGTAGTGAGGGACTCAAAGGCACGAGGTGCAAAAACTTTGGTCTCATGTTGCACATACAACTTTTCACCTCAGCAGTGAGAACATAGCAGAAAAACTTCAGAAACTTTGAAATTTTTTGTAATTTTATTATTTTTAGTAATTTTAGTAATTTTAGTAATTTTTAGTAATTTTAGTAATTTTTGTAATTTTAGTAATTGTAGTTATTTTAGTAATTTTATTATTTTTAGTAATTTTAGTAATTGTAGTAATTTTAATATTTTTAGTAATTTTAGTAACTTTATAAATTTTGGTAAATTTAGTGATTTTAGTGATTTTAGTTATTTTAGTGGTTTTAGTAATTTTAGTACTTAATTTTATTTATTTTAGTAATTTTAGTAATTTTAATAATTTTAGTAATTTTAGTAATTTTAGTAATTGTAGTAATTGTAGTAATTTTATTAATTTTAGTAATTTTAGTAATTTTTAGTAATTTTATTAATTTTAGTCGTTTTTAGTAATTTTAGTAATTGTACCAATTTTAGTAATTTTACTATTTTTAGTAATTTTAGTAATTGTAGTAATTTTAAGAATTTTATCATTTTTAGTAATTTTAGTAACTTTATAAATTTTAGTAAATTTAGAGATTTTAGTGATTTTAGTTATTTTAGTGATTTTAGTAATTTTATTTATTTTAGTAATTTTAGTAATTTTAGTAATCTTAGTAATTTTAGTAATTTTAGTAATTGTAATAATTGTAGTAATTGTAGTAATTGTAGTAATTTTAGTAATTTAAGTAATTTTAGCAATTTTACTATTTTTGACTAAATAAGATAGGAGGAGCTTCGTCAAAACTTTAATCACATTGATTAGAATCTAGTGCCTGCGCCAAATCTGGTGATTAGGTTTCCAAGCTAATTTAGTGCTCATCGGGGTTCTGCTATTCAAAAAGCGATAATATGACGTTTGAAATATTACTTCCTCTTTCTTTTAACTGCAGAAATTTCAAGGTCATTTTGTCTCACTCAGTGAGCAAAATCGAACTTTGCTCACTGAATTTGGGTAGCAAAGAACCCTTGTTCGAGCTGCTGAGGTGAAAAAAGTATTGAGATCTAATGTCAAACCAGCCTTCATCTCCACTGAATTTTACTAACCTATCATTGTGACCATTTGAATATTAGATTAGATGTCTATATTTTTATAATAAATACCTAGAATGACCTGCCCAAAAGCTAGCTGACACAAAAAATGTGTGGACCTCTCAACATTTTCATAGATATACAGCGCCAGCTCTTTTGTTACTTATACACTTATCCCATTGTAAAAAAAAAATCCCTTACTTTGAGCTCTGTTTGTCAACGAGCCTACGGTATACAAAGAATTAAAAGGAAACTCACCGTAAACGTTGAGTCGGGTGGAATGCTCGGAAGCGCCTCTGGAGTTGTGCGCGCGACAAGTGTACCGCCCACCGTCTTCTGGACGCACCGACGAGATGTTTAGGTAGCTGACCACGTCACCATTTGCGCTCATGAACTGGCTAATGGTCCTGTAATTTTTTCCGGACATAAATCACTGACAAGGGACTCGACTGAAAAGAGCTGGAAATTGCCGCTTATAATTGCGACAAATGGGAAAATCTTCTGCGAGTGCTATCTCTTTAATGAGGTATAACAGAAACCGCCAATAAGAATTTACCTTTGCGGAGTATTGAGTTCCTCTATCGGCTGCATATCCAGCAGCCAGGTGAACCGGGGTGGCGGTGAGCCCGACGCGGCGCAGTGCATCGCCAACGCTGGGCCCGGGTGCAATGCCTGCTCGATGAAGGTGTAATGCAACTCTGGTGCTGTGTCTGTAGACAATAATTGTTCTCTGAGTTGAGTTTGTTCTTGGAGAGCGCTGGAAGACAGCCTCTAAATTATATTAATCCTTCCTACAAAGTCTTTACATGTCATTTAAAAACTCGTTAAATATAGGCAGCCATGGAGTTGCAGGCATATAAATGATGATAAAGAGGAAAACAGACTCTATGCTAGTTTTTCACTGACATGATTATTAAACAAAATTATTATATGTATAGCTGCAATGTGGTGGATATATCTACGTAATAAAGAATTTAACCTAGTTACGACTGATGACGGCTTCTAAATATTGTAGACACATTTCGTGGGACATATTTCGTATCAAAATGTGCTGAGTATGTATTGGCTATGTGCGAAGTGCATGGTGGGGGTAACGTGAACGATCGCAGCGTACAATGTAACAAGAAATTGGGCTCTTGTCAATATCACATTTAAAAATATTTGACATCACCCGTAGGGTCAACTGTCGAAATAGTGAATCAGCCAGTGACATTTCATATAAGCAAGGAGTATATGCCATTAATAAAAAAGAAAAAAACCCTTTCACCCCCTGCTCAAGAGATGGCGCCACACTCATGCACACAGCCATTTAATTGCCAAGAGAAAAAAAGTGCGGTTTATTTTGAAGTCCTCGCCCGCTAAGAAAGTTCTGCTGATGAGATGACTGTACACTTACGCCAGTAATGGCTAAAATCATTCCGAATACCGTTATCATTATTCATTACAGTCACATAACCCCGATAGGGCATAAATAAATATTACCCCTGTTCATCCCACTAATGACTCGAGATAGGCGCAAACATTAAGCTAGCCATCAAGGGGAAGCCAGCCGTAAATGCCCGGATAAAGGCGAGGAAAAACAATAAGACTGATGTTAGGCAGACTAACATACGACGATAATGTTTACTGGTTGATTGCATAAGGGAAACAAATACAGAAGCCGGGTTTGAATAAACTCTCAATTTAATGATGCTATGCTAGCATCATTAAAAACAGTTTAATACCCTACTACCATGTAAATCCGGCTACAGGACACTATTTACCTAATGAAACGTATCACTGTTAAAGAGTCGCCAGGACGCTTGCGTGAACTCGCGTCCCCATACAAACGTAGTTCAGCTCTCATTTTAAAACGACACGCTTTAGAACCACGAAATTTGGCATGGGTATTTTAGCAGTACAGATCTATGTCGGTAATTCGTTTTCGTTGCTAAAAATTGTAATACAAAGAAAATATAGCAAAAATAAGTTTTGTATGTAAATTAGTATCTGGCTGTATTTTATTTGTATTACAATTTTTTGCAACGAAAACGTATTGCCGACATACATCTGTACTACTAGAATTCCCATGCCAAATTTCGTGGTTCTAAAGCATGTCGTTAAAATGAGAGCTAAACTACGTTTGTATGGAAACGCGAGCGTCCTGGCGACTCTTAAACCGGCTACGTTACCTATCACACTGATGCGGATCGACCTCAGAATCCTCAGATCATTATTTCTATGATCTGAGGGATCGACGCTCCGTTGTGGAAGGGAGAAAGTGCTTGGCAAACATATAGCGATATGCCTTAAGATTAGTTTATCAAGCTTATATCTACCATATCAGTAATATAAGTAAATCGTGCAATTCCAATTAAGATCGCTTAATCTACAAGTATCTACTTGGACTTATAGACTTATGTATGTTACCCGATGACATGGAAATAAGTCGTATAGTGATTTGATTTTGATTACTTTGTGTTAGTCTACTGTATATTTCCGCTGTGACAGCAATCATATCATGTCAGTATGATTGCAAACAACTAGTAGAAGAGCCCATGACACTGAACCTAGTTCGATAAGTCTCCCGGATGATATATATATAATTAGACGCGTTTTTAATAGGAGAACACGAAATGCCTATGCTGCAATGCAAAAAAATGGGCGGCATATTAAAAAAAAATTTTTGAAAAATTACAAAAAAGTCGGTCTCTAGTACGATAAATCTCCCAGGTTTCCTTTGTTCCTCGAAGCAGAGGAGAGTTAGGGCTATACGATAATACGGTGCTGCAAGCCCCCATGACAGGCCTTGTCAGTTGCTGCAGCATTATAAGGGATCGATTTTTTTAGGTATCTAGTACGATCGATCTCCTCTAGAAACCAATGCTCATCTGAAAGATCATTACTTTCTGTGTAAGAAAAACCACTGCTGCATTTCCCAAAAATGGGTGAAGGTGGTTGCTGCAGCGATTGAAGGTCGCCCTCCGAGCAGTTCCATACGGCGTTACAATTCAACCGATTTTATTCAATATAGTTTTCATTAAAAGTACTTATCAGGCCTCACTTCCATGACTTTTTTCAATTTTTTTGGACCCACGGTTCCAAAGTTAGATGGGGGAACGCTCTTTTTTTAACTTTCAGAGCGATTATTTAAGAAACTATTAGTTTTATCTAAAAACTGTTAATGAAAGCCTATATTGATTTTAAAAGACCTATCCAAAGATACCCTACACGATAGGGTTAGAACGAGAAAAAAAAATCACACCCCACTTCATGTGTAAGGGAGGTACCCTAATAAAAAATATTTTTCCAGTTTTTATTATCCCACTTTTTTGGCGTGATTAATGCACACACTCATACAAAATTTCAGCTTTATAGTGCTAATGGTCACTGAGCTAGACCGCGGCCAGACGGACCGACGGACAGACTACGGAACCCTAAAAAGCGCTGGTAGCCTGGCGGTAAGACGTCTAGCTGACTTTCAATCTGGAGTTCTTGGGTTGAAACCCCGGCTACCACTACCACTGAGTTTTCCAGAACATAGAGAAATAATAAGCCTTATAGAGTGCTCACTCCATACAACTGGCGTGAATACCAAGGGTTTACAACGGGTGCCCTAATCACACCTCCTGCCCGCTTCTCCCTCGACCGGAGTCGTCTACCTTCAAAATGTCAAGCTTGCGGGCTAATAACCAGTTGTATGGAGTGAGCACTCTATAAGGCTTATTATTTCTCTATGTTCTGGAAAACTCAGTATTAGTGGTAGCCGGGGTTTCAACCCTAGAACTCCAGATTGAAAGTCAGCTAGACGTCTTACCGCTAGGCTACCAGCGCTTTTTAGGGTTCCGTAGTCTGTCCGTCGGTCCGTCTGTCCGCGGTCTAGCTCAGTGACCATTAGCATTATAAAGCTGAAATTTCGTATGAGTGTGTGCATTAATCACGCCGAAAAAGTGGGATAATAAAAACTGGAAAAATATTTTTTATTAGGGTACCTCCCTTACACATGAAGTGGGGTGTGATTTTTTCTCGTTCTAACCCTATCGTGTAGGGTATCTTTGGATAGGTCTTTTAAAATCAATATAGGCTTTCATTAACAGTTTTTAGATAAAACTAATAGTTTCTTAAATAATCGCTCTGAAAGTTAAAAAAAGAGCGTTCCTCCATCTAACTTTGGAACCGTGGGTCCAAAAAAATTGAAAAAAGTCATGGAAGTGAGGCCTGATAAGTACTTTTAATGAAAACTATATTGAATAAAATCGGTTGAATTGTAACGCCGTATGGAACTGCTCGGGGGGCGACCTTCAATCGCTGCAGCAACCACCTTCACCCATTTTTGGGAAATGCAGCAGTGGTTTTTCTTACACAGAAAGTAATGATCTTTCAGATGAGCATTGGTTTCTAGAGGAGATCGATCGTACTAGATACCTAAAAAAATCGATCCCTTATAATGCTGCAGCAACTGACAAGGCCTGTCATGGGGGCTTGCAGCACCGCATTATCGTATAGCCCTAACTCTCCTCTGCTTCGAGGAACAAAGGAAACCTGGGAGATTTATCGTACTAGAGACCGATTTTTTTTTAATTTTTCAAAAAAATTTTTTTTATATGCCGCCCATTTTTTTGCATTGCAGCATAGGCATTTCGTGTTCTGCTATTAAAAACGCGTCTAATTATATATATATCATCCGGGAGACTTATCGAACTAGGTTCAGTGTCATGGGCTCTTCTACTAAACGGATTGTTAGATAAATCAACACGCGCCAAACACATTCCAATCAGTGTACGCAAACACTACTAGCGATTTGGGAGCCGGTTACGAAAATACGAGATAAAACGTTTTTTAGCAACGTTATTAAAGAGTGCCTATCTCCATACAATAAAAAAATAAAATGGTAATTTTTAAATTTGCCTATTTTCCATACCTATCTCTAAGGAAGAGTATACAAGCGGGCGTGTAATAGTAGATTGTGTAATACCAAAGTAAGTAAAGTAACAATGTTCTGAAGACACATTAGATACTTAGGTCCAATTTTATTGATAAAATCAGGATCTCATAAGTCTCATTGCATTAGGTTTATTCTATCACTGGGGAAAAAAATGGCCCAGCGTAATTTCTTCTTCCTACTTTCAAAATCTGTATTTAATTTGATATTTATTGCTGAGCGCATAAATTTATCCATAGATAGACTAGAAACTCCACTCTAACAATTAAATTCCGCCATACCAAATTTAACATTACGAGTGTCTTCAAGGGCGTCACACTGCAACAATTAGATGCAGACACGCAAGTTATGGGCCCGTAAATTGCGCGCGGGCAGCGGTCGTGAGGTCTTTATGACGTGGCCTGACGCCGGACGCTGCGACAGGCGATACTTAAGAGCGTGGCAGAGGGCATAAGTTTAAGCGGGATTAAGATTGCCAACAAAATGCATCGTCAAATCGGTACAATTGTTTTAATGAAAGTAATTAGGTATCCATGCGGTGTTATAGTGTTACCGATTAGTTCCATATAATTTGAACAGTAATGAGGGCTGTAAACTGAAAATTCTTCATAACCTAATATAAGTAGTGAAGATTTGTAAGATCAGCTTATAAGTATATAATTCAATTCAAATTAAGATCGCTTAATCTACAAGTATCTACTTATAGACTTATGTATGTTACCCGATAACATGAAATACATTATCGTACAGTGATTTTGATTACTGATTTTAGTTTAGGTATCATTTTGAAAAAAAAAGCAGAAGCCACTATTCTTCGTGAACTAGGGTAAGGTGATCTATAATTATTCATACCATTTACTTAACACATTCAGCACCGAGAACCCGACAGTCGGGTTCTCTGTTCGTAGCTACTACGCGCTACATACGAGGAATACCTGGCTACACGCTACGAACGTACGCGGTTGCGAAAGTGTTAATTTCAAGCACGAAGTTTCGATTCGAATTTTTGATGAAGGTGTATGTGTAGCCATATGTCGCTAAAATTAGGTATAATAGTTACCTATTTATAATGCAAATAAATTAGGTACTAACCTACTTTTAGGATCATCAACTAGGTACATACAGGTAGATCTGGTACGATACTTAGCCCTTGAATATTATTAATGTTTTCATTGAGCTAAACTTTTAATTAAACACTATCAAAATAAATAAAATAACAATGTCACAACATTTGTAACGTTTATTAAATAAGTACTTAATTTGCGTAAGTTACCTTTTCAGAAACTGTAGAAAGTAGTAGTTAATATTTTAATCAAGTCGGCAATAATATATAGGGGACAATCTTACAGAAATCAACCTAGTCCCACGGTAAAGGCGTGTGTTGTGGGTTAGTACCCACCTAGTGGTGACGATATAGATAAATACTTAGGTAAATACATAGGAAACGTCCATAACTCAGTAAACTTTACTAAATAGCATTGAACGTGGAATTGGCATAATGAGTCATTACAAACAGTGGTTATCATTATCACTTATCTCATAACTTAAACCGAGAACGTATATTTGGCGCGGAGCCAACTCTGCTGCATTGTAAGCTTTATATTAATAACAAAATATTCCCCCCGATGGACTAATTGCGTAATTGTTGACTACCCCTTTTCGGTGTAATGGTTCCTTTTAAGTTTCTCGTTTATTCTGTTACGGGTATTGTTTGCAAGATTGAGATGGTGTTTTGAAACGTAGGTACCGTGGGAGGTATTATCAATTTAGTTGTACTGAAAATCTAAATGGATAAAACAGAAACTGTTTTTACCCTGGATGAATACCGTCAGCTGCTACAACTTTGCCTAGGATGTATAACTTCGCCTGGCTTAAACTAGGCAGGCAAAGTTGTGCATCGTAGGCAAAGTTGCAGCAGTTGACGGTCGGTACCTGTAGCATAAATAAAGGTACTCTAAGTAATTATGATAACAAATTGTTTGAATATTTAAAACGTAAAGTTAGCTAAACGTAAAGTTAGGTACCTGTAGCATAAATAAAGGTACTCTAAGTAATTATGATAACAAATTGTTTGAATATTTAAAACGTAAAGTTAGCTAAACCGCGCAAAAAATAACCTAATTGGTTTAACCAAGCGATATTACGTATTTTGTTTATCGTTATTTACAAAGCTTAATTTGGTATAATCAGCGCTACAGACGTAAATGTTTGTTCACAAGTAAATTAAACAAATGTTACACAGCAAACTATTTACACTAACACTAGGTATATGTTATCCTATAAGCTCCGTCTTATGAATAATTGATTGGTATTTAAATACTTTACGTAAATTATCAATAAGAAATTAGTTAAGTATTCTATAACTTTTTAGCTTCTATCATAATTTGTCAGAATAGGCATACACTCCTGTTTCATAAAATTAAACTCAATTTACTTAATGAAAATGATGCATTAAAGTTTAGATAAGCTTATATATGATTTACTGCTTGCGACTGTATTGTGCAATGCCACCCAGTCTCCTTCTCCCTACTCTCGTACCTACATATTCAAACCTCCTGATTCAAATGAACTAAAATCCAATAATGAAACTGTTCAAACTGTTGATGACCTCAACGATATTAACAAAATTTAATAAAATTATTTATATTTCTTCATGCGACTGTCTCCGCGAGCTCTCATAATATGCACTCAACACAGTACTTGTCACGACGAACGTGACGCATGGCCTGTCCGGTTATTGCCGCTGCGTTAACCAATAAAGCCCCAGCCGACAATCCCGGCATCGCGAGCCGGTCAACCGCGACGGGTAGTTAATGCCCAATTTATATTTCATTGAATGGAATAAAAAAATAATGTCCGGTTATTGCCACTGCGTTAACCTAAATATATAGTCTCACCGGCGTCGTGAACCGGTTAAGCGCGCCGGGAAATGCATGCCCGACTTAAGTTGCAATAAATGAAATTGAAAAATGAATTTCTTGTGTAATGATCAGCATCCCCGCCTGTTTTCATGACATGCGCCACTAAGCACTTGTCACGGTGAACGTGACGCATGGCCTGTCCGGTTATTGCCGCTGCGTTAACCAATAAAGCCTCACCCGGCATCGCGAGCCGGTTAATCGCGATGGTTATGCATGCCCGACTCATGTTGCAACGAATGAAATAGAAATAATAATTTCTTGTGTAATCATCAGCATCACCGCCTGTTCTCATGACATGCACTACGCAGCACTTGTCACGGCGAACGTGACGCATGGCCTGTCTGGTTATTGCCGGTGCGTTAATCAATAAAGCCCCACCCAGTATAGCGAGCCGGTCAATCGCGACGGGTAATTAATGCCCGGTTCATTTCGCACTGGGTCATGCCAAATGCAAGCCTTTGTTGCACTTGGGCTAAAATTGGACGTGCTGCGAACAAAGCAAAGGCCTTGTTTGGACTGTTTCAGTGATGTCCTTCGTCCATTGACTCATAACTAGTGATTCTACGTCTTACGTCTGATAAATGAATGGAAATAATAATATGGGATGACCAATAATCCCTTAAATTTGGTGAAATAGATGTCCATTACAATAATTACCTATCATATTCATATTCCTCATGAAGGTAAAAAAAACAGGAACGCTTCAGAATGCGAGAATAATTTGGCCTTTAGTTTTTTAATGCAGTAATGCAATTGTTTTGATCTACTGGGTGATTCCGGGGTCGTGAGCCAGCGATCAAGGCATAATACACAAGCTCACACTGAACAACTTTTAGTATGGGACCAACTCCGAAATCGCGAAAAATTAATTGGCCTTCCCATAGAAAACGACAACATGTGATCGGCCGAAATGTATGAAACTATCAATTTTTTTTCGCGATTTCGGAGTTGGTCCCATAGTAAAAGTTGTTCAGTATGGGCTTGTGTATTATGCCTTGATCGCTTGTTCCACGACCCCGGAATCACCCAGTATTCATACCTTTTTAACCGACTTCAAAAAAGGAGGAGGTTCTCAATTCGACTGAATTTTTTTTTTTGTATGTATGTTACTCCATATCTCCGTGAATCGTGAACCGATTTTCAAAATTTTTTTTTGAATCGAACAGGTATAACGCCTATATAGATGGTCCCATTGTCACCAAGTCGGGATCTGATGATGGGATCCTGGAGAAATCGAGGGAACTCTTCAACTATTATAGGCACACCTATAGTGATTTCACTATTTTTTACAGCAACTCGGCCACTTCCTCTTGGAATAGCGAATCCTAAGTGAAGTCGGTTCTTTTTTTGTTTAAAATTATATCCAAGTAAATCCCAAGCCCCAATATTACAAACGTATTTGCTTTTATCGTCTGATCTTGAAATTCCATTTGTTTTTAATGTATCATCCAGCTTAGGTGACTAAAAAACATTTTACGCAAGTTAAGCGAAATAAAATCTTTACTTTGACATGACTAGAATTATCTTACTTTATTCTCGTATAAAATAACACCTTCAAAACGTGATAATCCTAGCATTTTTATCATTTTAATGCTATTCCAATATTATGCTTTGTGGGGATTTTATTTGCTCAAATTCCAAAGGACTTATGCACTAGTGAACTTTTTTGCAAACCGACTTAATCAATATAAAAAAGTTACAATCAAAGGTATATATATAAGGTATTATACCAATAGGCTATAAAAGGTATACCACGTACCTACAAGCGCTGCGAACGGTCAGAAGTTTTTAAAATCACAAAAATAAATCAATCCGTTTTTCAACCGACTTCAAGATTTCGAAGGAAGATGTTCCCAATTCGTCGGGATCTTTTTTTGCTATTTATTTGTATCTTTGTTCACCGATTATTCGCAGACGGCTGTACCGATCTGGAAACTTCTTTTTTGTTTGAAAGATTCAGTCATGCCAGGACCTGATGATGGGATCCTGGAGAAATCGACAGAAATCTTCAATATGTATATTATAGGAATTTTCTTTCTTGGAAAAGCGGAGCCTAAGTGAAGTCGGTTCTTTTTTTGTTTGAAATTATATTGTAACGCGTATAATCATCGCGAAAACAGAAGACAATATAAGACTAAAATCATTTTATAGTTCTTTAAGGTATTAGCGACCCAATTAACCCCGAACTCTGCTTTATTACGAAATCGGTAATAAACCAAGCACTCGCTAATAAGTTTTCGAAAAACAACATGAAACTGAACAATTAGCACGTCCCCCATAAATCCCCGAACGAAGGCAAAGCAATAAAGTGAAGGCAAAGGCAAACGATTCGATACTAACAGGATATTTCTATTTGTCGCTTTGACCCGCCGATTTTCGTCGAGTAACGGTTTAATATATGATCAAACGTGATTGATGAACGACGAAACGTGCCTGATACTTTAATTTAGTTTATATATCAAAATTGCACAAAGGTTCAGCACTTTTCATAAAAAAACTGAATACTGACACACACTGACGGGCATCGCAGGAGCTCAGATTTATTTGATTCAGTGGTTTAGGTTATTTAGATTTTAGGTTACTTAAACTGTAAATTTTGAACGCTGCTATAATTTACGAACGTGTCAATCGTGTCATGTACGTTGTCACTTTGTTTCAAATGTTAGAAGTTGCTGTTAAAGGTATATTGCCACTTTGTGGTTGTCTAATAGCATGAATGGTTTTGTAGGAACAATGCAGCACAATCTCAATTGACTACAATTAAAATTGTGCTGCATTGTCGCAAATCTCACGTTTTGAGGTGATTGGGTTGGCAAATATTAGCGTGTTATAGCAGTGGACCTGTATCAAAACTAAATTTTGCTCTAATCGTGATTAATAAACTAAAATACATTGCCGTTCCGTCTCTGCGAATTATAATCGGGAGAAATATGCTACGGTTTACCTCTATAAGCGTAGCAGCTTAATAGTGGAAAATTTTCACGTATTTCACTGCATTATTATATCGTATCTTTCGGTATATCGTTTAAGTCTTATAAATTCCATTACATATCATCCACTTTACTAGACAAAGATGAAGACATCGTTAATGAATGTAATAAAGAACATATAAATTCTACTTAACTGTGTTTCAACTTGCAAATTGACTCGTGGTAATCTGCTCCAAAATCGAAAATCCAGAGACAGTAAAAGGTAATGTGTCCATAAAATCAAATGAAGCTCGCCTCTCCACGCCAAGTGTTCAAGAAAAGAAAATCAATTAAAGGGAACTAGACTTCAGGGGCACTTTACAGTGATGGTGTTACGTTTAATCCCGCCTTTTTATGCCTTCCCAAAGGGCTGAATATTTTAATTCGGAATGAAACCTCTTTGTTCCGGCGACGCTAAAAACTTTCAGATTAGATTGTGTTACCCTTCAAGTTTTATTGAAGTCGCGCACTAAGTTGTTTAGTTACTTGAAAGATTTATTTGTTGATAAGGTTGAGAAAACGCTTCAATAACTTTTCGACTGAAGGTACTTTATTTATTTAAACTTTATTGTACACTTTCTGACTGTTCTTACTCTACTAATAGCTATCTACATGAAATTTGTAAAGAACTAAATTTGGAAAGAAAAATGGGCTTGAGCACTGCCCCTCTCCGCCACGCACTGGTACATCATCCCTCTATGCGCGCGCACGACTCCATGTGCACGCGCAGAGTCTTCTCCCTGCCTCTCACTGGCATGCCGTCGTGCAGCCATTATACGCGCTTCGCCGTCCACTGAACAGTTAAACCTCTCTTTAAAAGACTTACCTCCAAGTCGCAGTTCTGCCGCCGCCTGAGCGCTGTCCATGTCTCTCTCCGCCACGCACTGGTACATCCCTCTGTGCGCGCGCACGACTCCATGCACGCGCAACGTCCTCTCCCCGCCTCCCACTGGCACGCCATCGTGCAGCCAACGCACGCGCGCCTCGCCCTCCACAGAACAGTTGAACGTCACGGTGCTCCCGGAGTTGGCCACCTGGTGGAAATATATTATTAGAATTGAGTCTTACTCGTACTTGTAGAAAATTGAAGTACCATGGCGATAGCAACTGTTAAAGTGACATCTCCAACATTGGTCCTTAGAAAAGCTGTATGGCGCGAAAACGGAACGAAATAGTTTTTGTACATTTTCATGAAACTGATGTTTTGTTTTGAATTGCTACGAAATTGAAACCCACCGTTTCTGAAATCACTAAAATTAAAGAAATAAATATTGGCACTGTAGGTTGTGTTTGCATTGTAGGATAAATGCATTTGTTTTCAGTAGGCTCCTGGCGTTAAATTGAAGATATTCAAATGCCTACCTCGGGCCTGGGTAGGTATGTGTAGTGGTATGTAGCTGGCACATAGGTATTTGTAGCTTATTCTCGCCGGCCAAATCAAATTCCATTTTCTATCAGTGAAACTGGAGCTACAAAGCTGGATATAACATTTTTATGATGAATGTGCGAATTGCTAGCGTCTTTTAGATATTTTTATTATGATATATCGCTTTGCAGTTTAATCTTCTATATTTTCTGACTCCATAAACCTTTTATAGATTTGGGATACTCTAAAGGATTTCTGGTAAAATCATAGATATTTTATGACCTATTCGTTTCCAGTCACCTATTTTTATTTCATACAGAGCCGGTGTGGGTCGTTATCCAGGGAAACTTACCTTTATGCAGTCAAAACTTTTATATTATTCTAAACTTTTTAAGAGTTTGATCGCATCATTTTTAATAGAATATAAGATAAACTTTTAATGTTGTTTCAAAGTGCATAACTGCATTTTCCCGTTTATTTATCCAATTTTAGTATTTTTGGTTTTAAGTATCATAATTCTTAAGCGAGTTTCTAGATCGAACGTGTTATCGCTTTCCATATTGCACCAAAAAAGTGGTTTCTGATCAACTTAAACAGTGGCGTTTGGACACGTTTGGAGCCCTAAGCCAAACTTTCTTTTAGTTAACTTAACTGTTATTTTTCAGCCTATCTCATGTCAATATGACTGATGAGATAATACTAAATTATGAGATGATAAACGTATTTTATCGCTTCCCATTTAGACCTCAAATTGAACACTTATTTTGCGGGCAGTATTTCTCAGGGGAGTGATAAATTGTGAAACGTTTTAGCTGCATTATTGACTATTTATGTAACGACCGAAAATGTATTCGCAATATATATATATTCATGAGTATGAACTATGTTAAAAGCACACATCTATGAGTATTTGGACTACAAAGTAACTTTTGACATTCAGACAATTACATTTAATGGTCTTCACCACGTCTTCACCTCTGCAATAATACATATAATTCAACTTCAACCTTTCTCTTTGTACCTTTTGTACGTGTCTCTGTTTGGCCCAATGGTGGACTGGTAGAGAATGCCATTTAAGTCCGCTATTTGTAGATACATTTTAGTATTTTGTGCAACAAAGCTTAAATAAATAAATAATACTATTAGAGATACAATACATCAGGAGGAAAACAAATCTCATTACATCGACTGGTCCAACCCGAGCCAATCACTGGACCATCTCAGGCACAAACAAAAGAGCGCGGGTTTGACAGCCGATCGGCGCGCACCATGCATTATTCAGAGTCAGGACGTGACGTAACTACTGGACGGGTTGGCTCAAGGTGTGAACATTTCGGTAGGTAGACATGATTATACGCTACTGGGACCCAAGACAGACAGTAGGTAAAAACCCAAGTGACAAAATGGTAGAGAATTACATACTCTGTTTACTGTTTCTCGTGTGTTTGCACCGACTAACGCAAAAATGCCTCGATTTATAAGTTGTCGATTTTCTCAGTTATTCTTAACGTAAGCTATTAAGATTTAAGTAATCAGTCGAGATTTGGAGTAGATATCAAGAATAAGTGGCTGACTGACTCTTAATCTCTATTTATAGTTGCTTTTGTTTGTGTTTATTATCTATGCCATACCGTTGAATAATAATAATCTAGAAAAAATATAAGTGTTTATAAATATCGATAAACGAAGAGCCTTTAGGTTATAATGGCAAAAAAATGTGCATCGTATCACAGACAATGGATGATGATTGATGAATATGACAATGTAGCCAGTAGCTAGTTGAATTTTTATGCTGTTTTTTATTTAATTATTTTTTATTATCAAGTGATTTGTCATTGTGTCATGTTCTGTGACATCACTCACGTGTGGTCTCGGCGGAAGACCAGCTCTGCCCTCCCAGGCTAGCAGCATGCTGAGTCGGGACCATTTCGTGGCAACGTATGTGCATGCTTTAATTTTAAGAGGTTCTTATCCTTAGATTATGTATTTGTTTACATATTGTTGTTGTCACGAACAAAATTTTTCTATTTCTATTTCAGTAGGAACGTAACACAAAAATATATTCAGCGAATACGCAATACAACAGAAGTAAGTACAGTTTGTCATGTTCGTTAACAAGAAATGTTTATATATAAACTAATTTAAAAGTTCCGTAAAGTCTAAACTTATTAATTAACTCACATATAATTAATTCCAATTAATTAGGAGTTTGTTTGAATCGAGGCGAGAACGCAACTTATAACGAACTTACTACCTTAGAACAAGATCTACGAAGTGACGGAACTTCCGAGTTGTGTAGAATATTTTACATCAATGAAGTTATTTCTAACAGGCTTTATTCATGAAGTTATGTTTGAATAATGGTTAAAATCGAATATAGAAATATAAATACATGGAGTATAAAGTAGAGGGAGTGGACAGGAAGGTGCGCTTGTGGTACACGATAAAACATATTTTTATACATATACGTACATGGAGAGCACTATTTTCGAGTAGGTATAGTATTAGATCTGGATATTAACGTGACGAGTTTTGATGTTGACAGAAGCCTGCTTGCGTGAATTTGCGTTGCATGCTTGCTTCCCTATTTAACTTTTAATCTGTTTTTGGTGTGTTTGTCTTATCTCCAGAAAAGTTTAAAACTTATATCTGTACTTAACTCTTTTAAAATTATGACTTTTGATGATACGGAAATGTTTCGTGAACCTAAGAAACGAAAAACTTCTCACGTAGTGTCCAGGTGTTCGAATTTTTTTTTACGATATGTATCTATTGTAAAACCCCCACAAAAGCTGATGTGAGTGAGGTATCTTTCATCGCTTGTGCCACTTCACAATTCACCATCTACATTATTCGCGACCTTACTTCGCGGTGTTACAGTTCACTTCCCCTCATCTCGCATTCCGGTCGTGCTCGTCAGGTGTCAGTCTACATTACACACTCAACGGCATCTTCAGTACCGTGCGAAAATAAGCTGTATGTCAATGGAAGAAGAGCTCTGACATGACACAAACGAATAGCTGGATCTTCCGCCGACGAACATATGACATCGGTCGGATGTGTCTTTCGGCTAAGAATGCGTTCTGAATATTTATTTTTCAATTTTCCCGAGACGATGGGGGTTGTGATCTGAATTCAGTGTGTTCGAACGCTTTGTATTTTTCTCACGATTTACAGAAAATTGTACAGTAGAGGTGTATGTATTGTGATGAAAACGTGACGTTCATGTAATGTATTCTAATATCAGCTCATCCCAATTTCATTTCAAAACCTCTCGATTTTTTAAATTCGGCAAAGAAATAAACCACAATAATGATTTAAATCATACATTGTACAACATATTAACCTTTTATTATCATTATTTTAAGTGCAGGAAAATCCACTTATTTATATACCTCACCCAAGAACTGACTAAAATAAGCACATAGCGAACTATCAGATCTTCTGTTTGACTCGATGTGGCCAAACTGTTCAAAAGCCGAACCTTTGAGGTTAAGTGAACCACGTAAACTCGCAGTTTGCCGAGCGGCTGAGTTCTGAGCAAGGGCGGGGGTTAACTAGCATTACTTAGGTTGCATTTCAGCTATTTAAATAGGTATCTACTGCAGAATACTAATAGTGCTACTAGTAGTTAGCAGCAGTTAGCTTAACGGGTCAAGCTCATTTTGAAAACCACACCCGCTTATACTTCTGGTGCTAACTTATATATATTATCTTTAATTCTAAGTAATTTGAGCTCTGTCATAATGTAAGAACATGTCATTTTACGGTGTCACTTGTCTCATATAAGCTGCATATAAGTATCTGACAATGTTGGCTGAAAGGTCAACTAGTAGGCTGTGATGTCTTTTTCAGTTTTTAACATTGGTAATTTATATGTATTTTACTACTTTATATAGGACAAAATATTTTATCACTGTATATATTTTTCAAATATTCTTACACGGTAACTGATGTGAATTATTAAGTTTTGAAATTTTTCTAAAACATTTTCGAGGGGCAACATAACATATGTAGGTATCTGCAAAAATTAGGCAGTCAGATCAAAAGCCTTTTTATACTTAGTAATAAATACTAAGAGTAATTCGCAAAGGCCTTAACTTTACCTCATGAAAGGTTAGCAAAGTATTCAAGTTTGCGAAGGTATTTATTCGTCCTTTACTAAAGTTGAATAAGTAAGTACGTCTAGAATATCCAAAGTTCAAATCCAGGAAACTTTACTCACTGAGATTAAATTGTTTGGTTTTGACTTAATACTCATGTAAGAATCTTAATGCAAACTATATAACTCTTGCCTATTTTAATAAGTACCTTAGTGTACCTACAAGTAGCGAAGTATGTACGGAGGTCCAACTAATCCTATATGGTTTTTCAAAGATTTATTAAGTACGTACTTACGATGCCATTTGCCATTAGCAATCTGAAGGCTATCACGAAAACGAAATTCTGAGCTTTTATCTTGTTCACGAAGTATCCACTACACTCTGAGCAAATTGGCTCAATGGCAATGCCGTGTAGGCAGCGCCAGTCGCCACCAGTCTCGTTTACTCGCTATTGTAACGTCAAGTGAGTCTCATGTTTCTGCAATCCATATAATTGAGGGCACGTTATGTTAATACTCCGGCCTCCGATGGAATATGCAGATGTGGTTTTACGGATACACGGGGCTAAGGCAACGGCTGAGAAGGAACCAACTAAAGAAAAAATACCTGCAACTGAGGATGCACAGAAGCCACCAGTCTAGCTCGGACCGTCAACCGAGCGTCACGTCTCTGCTCTCCGTATTGGTTGTGGGCACGGCACGTCCACACGCCGGCGTCCGACGGCTGAGCCCGACGGATGATCAGGACTTGGTCGGACACGGATATTCGGATGCTGTTCGACACGGGGCTGAGGCGAACGTTGCTGTGATGAAACCAACTAAAGAAAAAATACCTGCAACTGAGGATGCACAGAAGCCACCAGTCTAGCTCGGACCGTCAACCGAGCGTCACGTCTCTGCTCTCCGTACTGGTTGTGGGCACGGCACGTCCACACGCCGGCGTCCGACGGCTGAGCAGACGGATGATCAGGACTTGGTCGGACACGGATATGCGGATGCTGTTCGACACGGGGCTGAGGCGAACGTTGCTGTGATTAAACCAACTAAAGAAAAAATACCTGCAACTGAGGATGCACAGAAGCCACCAGTCTAGCTCGGACCGTGAACCGAGCGTCACGTCTCTGCTCTCCGTATTGGTTGTGGGCACGGCACGTCCACACGCCGGCGTCCGACGGCTGAGCAGACGGATGATCAGGACTTGGTCGGACACGGATATGCGCATGCTGTTCGACACGGGGCTGAGGCGAACGTTGCTGTGATTAAACCAACTAAATAAAAAATACCTGCAACTGAGGATGCACAGAAGCCACCAGTCTAGCTCGGACCGTCAACCGAGCGTCACGTCTCTGCTCTCCGTATTGGTTGTGGGCACGGCACGTCCACACGCCGGCGTCCGACGGCTGAGCCCGACGGATGATCAGGACTTGGTCGGACACGGATATTCGGATGCTGTTCGACACGGGGCTGAGGCGACCGTTGCTGTGACGGAACCAGCTAGAGAAGAAACATAAATACCTTCTTAGCATATATTCCACATATGAACAACTAGAATTACAACCCTCCTACTTGAATATTTGAGTCCTTTATAATTTATTTAAAAGTTTATTGACTTTGAAATTTAAATATTTATATAGGCTTCAAAGGATCTGAAATGTAAATAATACAGTCTAGACTTTGAGCGATGTAATTAAATTACTTTACAATGTTGGAATTGATATTTGACATGATTTTACCAGGCATAGAACCGTTGGACAAAGGCATCAGAGTGCTATCGTAGCACACGATTTGTCGTGGTAAGTATTATTATTAGAGGAAACGGCGAAAGACTTTTGGTTGAAAGTCAAATAAGTTGCTTATTCGTCTTCGAATAATATATATAGGTAGTAATTAATTTTGTAGAGATAATATTGCCGGTTAAAAGGTCATACGATACGAAAACACAAGACAAAAATTGTTAGGTACTCTGTCCCTATAAATAATTATGAGTGAATGTATGTATATCACTGATATCAATTTTCTTTCCAACTTCAGGAATAGCAGTTTTTTTATTTACTTTCGTTGATTTAATCTACGAATGCTTTATACATTATTTTCAACTTTTCCTCACTTCACAAAACAGTTTTAAACGGTATTAAAATAATTTACGACTATAATACATCTCATAACAATTATATATATTTTCCCGAAGCCATCTGGGATAAGTACATCGTAGCACTTTGGATTGCCTCTACCTTTACTAGAAATAGAGGTAATAAACAGGAAACCCAATATTTTCACAAAGAGCCGTGTATTGTTTTACAGTAAACTGTTACTTGGCATACCGTCAGGCAGGCAAATACAATGGAAACTGTTGAATTATTGTCAACATGGGTTGAATTAATTGAGTGGTCCTTGGAACAGATGCTTAATTAAACTCGTCTTCTTACGGAAATCAATTTATTTCCGACCCACATAAATACATCAACTGACGCTCTCACTTGGAAATTGATTAAATTATAATTTCGAATTGAATACAATTTATCAAAAGTCCTATCATTTGATTAACTTTAAAAAATTGGAACGGTTAGATTTCCTGTTTTATTTGTGCAATATTTTAATGCTAATTCAATATTAAAACTGAAGTACTGTGTCAATATTTACCGATCTGCCGGTACCTAATTATCGATAAAAAATACTTAATCAAAGATTTCGAGTTAAAAAATCAATATTTTTTTCTGCAAATTTTAGACAGATTTTCATTTTCATATCTCTTCCTAAGTTGATAGCAGACTGTTTCCAGCAGAAGATGTTTCTTAGATTTTTGTTTTATACTACGTCTGTGGCAAACAAGCATTACAAAAAGGAGGGTTCACTGTGTTGACGGCTAAAGGAACAAGAGGGTCCCTCGTCGTCAACACACTGGGTCCTCTTTAAGCTCTTTGGCATCCTTACTCACCAGCAGGAACACAACAGTATGAGTAGGGTCTTGTGCTATTTGGCTGAGGTTTTCTGTAACGTGGAGGTACTTCCTCAGTCGGGCTCTGCTCCAGATTTGAGCGAGATGACATTCGCTGTGCTATGCCCTACCACACCATAGCGATATGACATTTGCAGCACCCATACTTCTCTTTTGAACGTAGGCACGGATAGGTGTTCTAGCGTAGTTTAAGGACATACTTACCCGTGTTCGGGTTAGATATTTTAAAGTAGGTAAAATGTTTAGGTACCTGTATGTGGGAGGCGGGCTTCCAACAGCACAGCACACTAGCCGAATGTCTCCTCCCTGCACCACGGTCTCATCCTCCGATATCATCAGCATACGTGGTGCCATGCTTCCAGATGGATCTGGTCACAGATTTCCAAAATATAAATTAGAAAACATTAAGGTGTTTTTGGTTCTTCTTGTATTTTATGTTCTTACGTTTTGTATACATATACATGTATGTATATGTATATGAGAAAATTTGTTGGTTGGGAATGCATATTTTTTTATTGGCAAAATGGCGTGCGTAGTATGGCTGATTAGCTAGCCATATACGTAGGTACAGATCTTCAGCACATTCAGCACCGAGAACCCGACTGTCGGGTTCTCTGTTCGTAGCTACTACGCGCTACATACGAGGAATACCTGGCTACGCGCCACGAGCGTAGCGCGTAGCGCTACGCAGTACGGAAAGTGTTAACTGCATATATAAGACAACAGTATGTAAGGTGGTTAAATAGATTAAGAGTACTTTGAAAGTGAAATAATCTATGTAAACATGTTAAGTACTTAACGAACTAAGTAACAAATAAAAGTAAGGTAACCATCAAAAATTGTAATATTTTTGATGGTTACCTTACTTTTAGTAGCCAGCGAGGAAAGTATAAACTTAAAGTGTTCTCCAACTTACTTTACCGCCGATAAAATGTAAAATTGGTCCCCAACGAGTCCGCAAAGCGCGCTGGATAAAGAAATCGAGCAACAGGTCTGTATTGCGAGCGAATATTGGACGGAAAATATCGGGATTTGTTACGAAAACGACTCGGAATTGGAGAAAAGCATGAGATCTTTTTACTCGTGGCAGGCCAGGTTTACACGTCAGCGCGTAGAATAATATGTTTATGATATCGGCATTTTCGTGAAAACCCATTTAGGAAATAATTAAATTTTGAACATTTACTACTACATTATTCTATCAAATTTTTTTTCTAATAGTTTCAGTATTTCTCTTTAGAAGTAAAAGTGGGATCGCATTAATGGCATGGCAGTATAATGACGGTAAAGCCATGTGCAATAAATGGGATAATATACTAACAAGGCATTCTTGTTAAAAATCTATGAACTAGTGTTTACAAATGTGGTAAAAAATCACTTCTTTATTGACAAGAGCATAAGAGGTTCTTCGACAATTATTTATGCTGCTGACTATACGAACTTGAAATAATTAGCTCAACGAATAATTCAACAGATTTTTCTTTTTAATATTCAAAAACTTACGTGACACAGCCAATAAGGCAGAAGCGCTACGTCTTTTCTCTCCAGTGAGCGTGTGTTGGGCCTCGCAGGAGTATGAGCTGGCGTCGTCAGGTCTCGCGTCACGAACCACGAGGATATCGCCTTTGCTCCCCGCCATGATGTAACGACCACCTGCATAACATGGAGTGCGAGTAAGTATTATGGTGTTTATCATTTGCTGCACATTATTAGTATTTTATACAATCGTGCCAGTGTATTGCCATTTCGCCTAATTGCATTTCCCAAATATCGCATATCTTTTAGTTGGCATACCAATGTTTCATCATCATCATCTCAGCCATGAGATGTCCACTGCTGAACATAGGCCTAAACATAACATACATATTTTACTTCGATCGCAGTGGGGGGACCTTTTAAACTGTATAACACAATACCCATAAAAAGGTCCCCCGACTGCAATCGAAGCAAAATATGTATTTTAAAAGATCCAGCGTACGTCAGGGTGTAGGAAGGCACAGTCTCAACCATAAGGTTTCAAAGACATTCTCAATCATGTTTAGAACTTATTTTTAGCTTTTCAGTTCATTTAAAACAAACGCAGTCGAGTTTTTTAATTTTTAATTATTTTATTTATTTAAAACCTTTTCGTGACATAGAATAGTTAAGCGAATTTTGGATTAGTAATCGAAAGTATAAAGACTATTTTTTTTTACACTTTTTCACTTAAAAAGCGTTGGTAGCCTGGCTGGCAGTAAGACGTCCTGAGGTCTCGTATTCAACCCTCGGCTTGTACCACTGAGTTTTTTGGAACTTATGTACGAAATATCATTTGATATTTACCAGTCGCTTTTCTAACTAAACTAACTATTTTGGCTCAACGATCCAAAGAGAATCTTGGCCTCCGAAATGAGAGCACGCCACCTATCCCGATCCTGCGCAACTTCTTGCCAGTTGTTGACGCGAAGCTGCAGCAGATCCGCGCCACACTGTCCCACAACGATATCTGGGCCGACCCACCGGACGGCGACCAGTCGGTCGTCCCAAGAACGTTCTCTTGACAGCCCGATCCTCACCCATTCTCTGTAGGTGACCGATGCAGCGAAGTCTGTGGGCTTTTGTTTCGCCGATGATACCAATATTCGGACCCAAGTTTGGCCACCAACTCTTCGATCTAGACATTCCTTCGTGAGTCGCTTTTCGGTGAAGGAAAATATCGTGAGAAAACCGAACCTAATCCCAAGAAGGCCCAGTTTTCTCCTCTGTGTTGAAAGGAAAGATGGCAGTCGCTTTCGTAAAAAACTAGTGCATACGCCAATTCATGGGATTAGGTTGCCAAGCGGACCTCAGGCTTAAATGAGCCGTGGCAAAAAGCCAGGATAAACACAAGGAGGATGATGACTTTTTATCATGTACAGTCAGCATCAAAAGTATCGTCCTACACGAAGGCCTCAAAAATATGTGACACGCTCCTATGGCTCTACAAATAAGAGCAGGTCACATATTTTTGCGGCCTTCGTGTAGAAAGATACTATTGATGCTGACTGTACATACGTATTTACTTGTTTTTTAGGATTCAAGAGGCTAATTGCATGACCTTATACGTGACTTAGCGCGACATGGGTTGGCATCTATCTATATAAACTTCTTGGTGCCAAGATCGAAACCAATTTTGTCCAGCGTACCTAGTTTATTTTAGCTTGTGGTCTGTGTCTTCAATAGACAATAACACACAGTGTGTAACAGAGGACACGCCAGTCTACTTAACCTCTCTACGCATAAAACCATACTGTCCTAGCCTCCAATTTTTCTCCCAGAACTACACCGTGGCTACCCTACATTATTGTAGAATATAGGTAATTTTATCATCAAACTCCACAAGAACTAGCTTCTTTGGCTCAAAGCGGCGTAGTGCAGCACATTTTTTTACGATACTGGACGTGATGTTGTAAAGAAGTATCTTAATACCGCGAAGCAGAACACTTCATTACATTCAGAGCAAGGACGCGTCATACTACACGTAGTTGCATTGCATTGTCCGCGAGGCAACCGGATGGCTCGCGGTATTAAAGGTCACAGCTCATTAGTGCGCCTCGGCAGCCGACCCACACTGCCTCGTCGCTCAGCGTCCACTCGTTGTCTAGTTGATGTAGTGAGTGCATGGCCATACAAATTCATATAAAGAATAACTAACCGCTCGAGGTGAGGCTGTGAGGGGCGGGTGCCGAGGCGCTCTAATGAGCTGTGATCTTTAAGCTCCCTACGTGCTGTGGAACCACCCTATGCAACCCGAAATGACCCACGTTGGACCTTGGCTTTCATCCTCCTCCCCTCAATTTCCAGTACTTTATGTGATCCAGAACGAGCATGCAAATGGCCAAGTGCACCGGCTGGTCGGTAATCGTTTCGTCAGCTGTTAGAAAAATGAGGGGGGGGGGGGGATGAAAAACTAAGTACAACGTGGGTCAATTTGGGTTGCATAAGTTGGTTACACAACACGTAGGGACCTTATATACCGCGAGCCATCCGGTTGCCTCTTGGACACTATAACTACGCGCCATTGCTTTAACTAATATTATTCCTCCCAAGTCTCTAATACCTACTTATTACAATTAAACATGTAAGTTTTATATATCTTTCGACTCAATTTCCAACCTATTGTTTTAATTTAATTTCTAAAATGTTCGTATTAACGAAATAATATTTTTATATATGTATCATATACATTTTTGTAATCAGCGTGAAAAGCTCTTCATTTTGATACCCCACTCGATAGGTTTGCAAGATTTATTTTTCTTAGGTTTGCGCAATCTGGAATATTTTGTCCGCCATATTGTTTTTACGGTGACGTCACATAGCCTATGTTTCTTGGGATAACGTAACGATTCTAATGATACCCCATACATCAAAAGCGGTTCAGCCGTTCAGATGTTCTAGTGGAACAAAGAATTTTATTTTAGCCACATACATACATGAACCCTGAAAACAATACACTCCTTTTTTTGGGCAGTCGTGTAAAAACAGACGAGTACTTTCAAGAGCGCGCGAGATCGCATACCCTACCTGAGACCAAGCGGCTTAGCAATTGCATGCTTCGAGTTGCTCCTCGAGAAGCAGTTATTTTAATTTGGAACCCTTAGTTACTCAATATAAACTTATAAGTACAACATTTTGTACGAAGGGTCTTAAGAGGAATACAACCCAGTGTTACATTTGAGTCGAACAATTGAAATAGTAATGTTTAAGGCACAAGTGGACTACGAAGTGCTCATGACTTGTAGATTAAGGTGCCCACTGAACAGCCCGACTGGCCTTCGGATAAACAGTAACTAAAGTCTAGTGGTTCCACTCCTCATATTGCGACTTTATTGCTAGCGACATTGTACCTCTAGGTATTTCAAGTAAGTATAAACTGAATGAATGTACTAAAATCAGAATAACTGTATGCCAACTCAGCTTAATTTAAAGCGATAGTGATAAAAATATTTCGTAAACGAAACTGTTTTTGAATAAAATATTTTCAGAAATTTCCTAGAGATTAAATAATTTTAATGCATCATTAATCAACTTAGTATTTAGATTGTATATGTATATTCAACAATTTACTCGATTTCAATCCAGGTCTGGACGGATAACATTAATTTTTACTAGGCTATTATTGCACATCCTCTAAACGTTCCAATAGAACCTGATACCCGTTCAAACTGGCAACTAATAAAGCAAATAAAAAGAAATATGGATCGTCGTTTTTTATACCCAATAAAACAGTCTACTTAATACTTGGCAGTAAAGTTGTTCCCAAGCGCCCGTCGTGAGCTCCGGCCATTCGCTGTTTGCTCTCCTACCCTCGGTTTACGATCAGATAACTTTCACTCGCGAGTTTTTCAATGAATTCTAAATGTGCTACTACGACATCTTGCGTCTCACTTCGTTTAGGGATCCACTTTTATTACAAGGAAAAATAAACGAAAAAGTTAGCCCAAAATAAGCCAGTTACGAAACTGTAATAAGAATTATTAAGCAGTCTCGGAAAACGCCATTAATGTGAGATGGTATTTCTTAAGTTGATGATACTGTTGGTTGTATTGAACTTAACACAATGACTACACATTTAAAAACCATAATATATTTTTACTTTCTACCCATGCCAGAGTGTGACGAATAAACATTTTTTTTAAACGAGTCACCCGCGTTTATCTAAAGTAATCAATTTAAGCGTCCTAAAATAACAATGAGAGGTGTTAATTTAATTAACCGAATTTCTGTGTTACGGAACGCGAGTAAAACTTTAAACTTTTGTATGGAGAAAATGGAAGTATTCATAGAGCCGAAGTTAAAATACAAATATACTTACAGGCTAAATATAAAAGAATGATTGGTACCCATTAAAGGCAAAGAATAGAAACTATTTAATTTTGTAGCCTTTTAAGTAGTCCGATTGTAACTGAAAACTCGTGATATACTTGCAAACGAGTTGATTAATATAGCAAGACTCTCATGAAGACCGTTTTTGCGCCTTCTAGCTCCATAATCCCTTGATGGATCTTGCTCATAAACGAACTGTTAAATTATATTTATTTCTGCTACAACCCCAATTTTTATAAAATCAGAAAAACTTTGCTAAAGTTATCGTGGAACTACTTACTACCTACTCGTATATATTCAAAATCAGAGAGCCATCGAAATGCACAGATGTATTGTAGTAAATGGTAATTTATTACAATAAATAGTACAAAAACATATGAACATATTGTATCATTTGGGAAAGAGAAATCTAATGCTCAAGGATGGGTATACCACAGCCGTCTTCGTATCCAAATCTTTTTATTCTTCTTCGCGTTCCTCTGATTCTAATGGAGACCGTTCTGATGATTGAAATTTGTATTTTTACTTTGATCCAGTTTATTATTTGCGAGTAAGGCTTGGACCATTTTTCGCATACCTAGCTTAAGAGATGTTTTTTTTATAAAGGATTCATATTCAGTTCCGACAATGCCATCACAGGAGACCACAAGGGGAGTGAAAGAGGCTCTAAGATCTTCAGCAGCCAGGTCATATTTGCGATGTTTTTCACGAGCATGTATTTGGGCAGTTGTGGGCCATGTGAGTGGACCATACGATGCGGCGTCGGCATTTACGATGCGAATGTCAAAGAACGCTTTCCTCACTGGCTCCCATACATTTTCCAATAGTAAGTCGCTTATTAGCCCTGGTTGATCTAAGGTTGCGGTTCGCATTATTGGCTCAATAGTTGCCGAACCCCGTGCTGGTTCCGCCCAGTTTTTGATGTCGTCTCTGTGTTGGTCGTGGCCTCTTTTTATGAGTCCTCCTTTCTTGCAATTAAGTGCATGATTAAGATTAAAATTATTTTCACCGCAACCATCGCAAGTAAGTGGCAGGCCAGAAGGTTCATGCCCGTATCTGATCGCAAGGCCATCACGAAATTGAGTTGCTGTTAGGTCTGTATCATCAGCTTTGGTCGGTAATACTGTTAGCCATTGTGATGATTTTTTGTTGATCACCCTTTGGATGCATTTTTTTGTTTTTGTGGTTAGTTTATCGATGATTGATTCAAGTTCATTTTGTTCACTTCTTTCTCGCTTTATTCTTTCTTCCTTTAGGGTTTCATATACATGCTTTTGGTGGTCTTCTATGTTAATTTCTTCGCCAGTTCGAATTGCATCTATTAGTATTTTGTTTGCCTTTGATGATATTTCATGTGAAGTTTTGGCTTGCTTTGTGGGATCGTTAATTGCGAGGCCTCCAAGCCTCACTGGAAGTGCAAAGAGTTCGTGTTCTATAGATGTTACTTCTCTGCCTAATATAGAGGGTGTTAGGTAAGTCTTAATTGTGTTCTTTAGGTCGTTGTAGTCCTCGTCTGTTCCGCTGGTAACTCTTTGTAAGTATTGCCATTCACATTGTAGTGATTTAGTAAATGCAGTATGTACAGCTTGAGGATATTTTTCGCAAGCTTTTGTAACTTTCAGGATGCATTCAGTCCAGTTTTTCGAAATGCACAGATGTCTAGGTACCCAGCAGATTTTCAGTTGACAGTTCTGTTCCGTTGTGTCCGAAATTGTCTGTACGAATCTCGCTTCACTGCGCTTGCTCGTTCGATAATATTAGAATATAATTGTATGGTGGATACGTACCGTCTCTTAATTTGCTTGCTAGGAGTTTTGTTAACTTTTATGTGTTCTTACTGCGCGATCAAATAGGAAACTAAAGATAAGTCCCTATGGCACTTTCTGAAGCTATTCAAGTAGTTTCTGTGTTAAGAAAGGCTTTGCCAACCTCGAGATCGTTGACTGTAGGTACCTACTGATGTAACTATCTATGGAGCAGTAATATGGAGGTCGTTAGGTACGACAACAGACAAATCTCGTATCTAGTTATGCTCATAAGTTACTATTGCCACTGCAATATTTAATTAGTTGAATACAGTATGTTTGACACTCCGTCTTATATTCTCCAGTACAAGAAGCGGGTATTTTTTTAAAGTAGTGACATCATGCATGAGTATATTATTTGAACCCTTCTCAGAAGTTACTCTCGCGCCTGCCCCTCCACCAACTGGCCGAGGCCGATAATGCCCACTTTGTCGTGCGTCGCCTCGACGGCATAATAGAAACTTCACAACGTTTTCTATACCTACTCGCAGTCTGCAGATCAAGAGGTACAGATACTAATGTTCAAGGGTCTTCTTCAGTAAAGTTGAGATGACAAGTATGAGTACAATTATCAATTATTAAGAGAGTTAGGTACTGTAGTATATTCAGTAATTCTTTATTTAAATATTAGCGCATGCGTGAATGCATTTAAGTTTTGACACACTCTCTTCCGTTGGTTCGGTTTTGCATTGAAGTCTGTAGTAGCTAATTTTAAAGGAAATAAAATATAAATAAGTGTTTGTCAGTGAAGTGATGTGTATCAATTAATTACCGTCCTACTGCGGCACCCAAATATATAATAAATTGGCGACGAGGAAACCGGATTATTAAGAAAATCACCTTTCTAAATTCAGTAGTCAGATCAGATAAAATTATCAGCCATTTTGATTTGAAGTTTTTGACGTATCATAGATTAAATTAAATTACAAATTTGCTCTTTGA
The DNA here is from genome assembly GCA_911728535.1 of Pammene fasciana. Classification (NCBI taxonomy): domain Eukaryota; kingdom Metazoa; phylum Arthropoda; class Insecta; order Lepidoptera; family Tortricidae; genus Pammene; species Pammene fasciana. The sequence goes on along the minus strand of OU452276.1, from coordinate 17,265,354 downwards.
TAGCAATTGAACTGACAATTGACATTAGTGACGTTTCGCCATTCATTCGTTCAATATCATTCCATAACCCTAGTTGTTTACATACAAATGACATTTCAAAGATTTGCAAATGGTGCTTGAGGTGTGTCGTGAATTTATAGGAGAAATTAAATTAAATAAAACCAGTTGGATACAACAATTAAAGAAGGAAGAGCTAGTTGTTATATTCCAGGAACTTGGAGTATCGGACATAGAGCAACAAAACTTGGAATCTCTTAGACAAACGCTGAGAGATTGGACCAAAAGCGGAAAACTATGGACAACCTTGGAGTCATTATCAAAAGACAATATTGAAAATTTTGAGTCGCCTCGGACATCACTAGGAATTCCAATTAAAATGAATAATTATATTGGAAGGATTGAATTATTTAACGGCGATAATTTTGATTTGTTTGAACAGCAACTGGAATGTATTGTTTCGTTGAATGATATAGATGATTCCAAGAAGACACCATTGCTAATTACAAATTTGACATCGAAGGTTTTACAAACCCTTAATCATTTATGTGCACCGGAGAAGCCAAATAAAAAATCTTACAAAGATTTACTAACATTGCTTGAGAATAGATATGCAAAGTCTACTTCCAAATTTTTAGACAGAACGGCATTCCGTTCTAGAAATCAACTTAAGGATGAAAGCATTGAAGAATATGTGATTGAATTGAAGAAATTGGCACGGCGTTGTGAATTTAAAGATCTTGAGGATCAAGTAAAAGAAAAACTGATAGATGGGGTTAACAAACCTCTAATCAAGTTTGAATTAATGAAAAATGGCGATGTTTCCTTGGAAAAATTAATTGTAATGGCAAGAACAGTAGAAACTGCCTTAAAACAGTCAAAAGTAGATCAGGAGATCAGTGAATCTTCACATGGTGATAAAGAGATGTTTTATGCGGGTCGGCAGAACACAGCTTCCACATCACAGGCTATGGCTCAGCCAAACAAAGAAAAGCAGAGTTGGAATAGACCTACACAGGCTGCGCCTATAAATAAGAAGAATGTGACATGTTTTGTTTGTGGAAAAGACAATCATGTTAGGTCTGAGTGTTCATTAAAAAATAAATTCTGTTCTGAGTGTGGCCAACAAGGCCATATCTTTCGTGTGTGTCGCGTACGTCAAACAAAGACTGTGGATGTGGTTGGCGAGGACAATATTGCGGAGGATATTCAAAATTTGTTTAAAAGTGATAAAAGTGTAGGACACGGAGATGTACTGTATGTATTCTTTTAATTCCTTTGTTGACCAGAAAGTGCCCCCTGAGCAGGTAGATTTAGTAGTTGAGGGGCAGCCGGTTCAATTTGAAGTAGATACTGGCTCGGAAGTTAGTACATTAACAATTGATGATCATTATAAGCTATTTTCTGGTGAAAATATTAATAAAACTAAGGTGAATTTCAGAAACTTTGACCAAAGTTTGTCTCAGCCAATTGGTATAAAAAAAATATAAATGTTTGTTGGAATGGAATAACAAAAGTAGTTGATGCATATATTGTTGGCAATGACAAACCTAGGATCTTAGGTAGGAGCTGGCTGTATGCCTATGGATTGTGGCCTCTTGGCTTAGATGAAAAAGTGTGTAATTTAAGGGTAAATGAAACTTGTGATCCAGTAAAAGAAATAAAAAATAAGTTCATGGAGATATTCACACCTGGGTGGGGTGATTTTAAAGGAGAATGCATTCCTTTAAAACTAAAAGAGAATTCGAAACCAAAATTTATGCCTGTTAGGCAGGTGCCATTTGCGCTCAAAAATAAGGTCAAAGATGAAATTAATAGATTGTTAGAGAATAAAAGGATTGAACCAGTGAAATATAGTGAGTGGGGTACTCCAGTGGTACCTGTTTTAAAACCTGATGACTCCGTAAGATTGTGCGGAGACTATAAGGTGACAATTAATCCCTGCTTAGAAACTGATCATTACCCACTCCCTTATATTGACAATATCTTTCAGACTCTTAAAGGTGGTGAATATTATTGTGAACTTGACCTTAAAGAAGCTTACTTACAGGCACCTTTGGATCCAGATTCACAGACCCTGACTGTCATAAATACAGAATTTGGCATATATAAATATTTATTCTTACCGTTCGGAGTATGTACCGGACCTGGCTCTTTCCAGCGACTGATGAGCATTAAATTAAATCATATACCGAATACAGTGGTGTTTATAGACAATATTTATATGTGTGGCAAAGACTTAAAGGACATGTATAATACTTTAGAGGCAGTGCTTACAGTCTTAAAGGAATCTGGATTAAAATTGAAACCTGAAAAGTGTAAATTTTCCCAAAAAAGTATTAAAGTTTTTGGATATAGAATAAATAAAGAAGGAGTCTCCATTATTAAAGAAAACATTCAGCCAATATTGGAGCTCCCTTCACCTAACAGTATGACAATGCTCAGATCTTTTCTTGGAAAAATAAATTATTATTCCAGATTTTTTAAAGACATGGCAGTCATCTTGAAGCCACTATATGAGTGTACTAAAAAGGCTAAATTTGAATGGACTTCAGAATGTCAACATTCCTTTGATTTAATTAAACAGAAACTTGCAAATGCACAGGGTGTTCATCACTATGATCCTACCTTACCAATAATACTTTCTTGTGATGCATCATCTGAAGGTATCTGTGCAATTTTGTCAAATAGAGGATCTGACAATGTAATTAAACCTATTGCATTTGCAAGCAAAAAGCTTAGCGACCGAGAAAGAAAATATTGTGCTTTAGATAAAGAAGCGATGGCTATTGTGTTTGGAATAACCAAGTTTTATAACTTTCTGTATGGCAGACAATTTGAGCTTGAAACTGACAATGCGGCTTTAGTGAGAATATTCAGCCCAAACAAAGGTATTCCAAAAATGACAGCTAAACGCTTACAACATTATGCCATATTCTTGTCTGCGTTCTGCTATACAATTAGACACATTCCTACTAATAAGAATCCGGCAGATTACTTATCTAGGATGCCAACAGAAAACAATCATAAATGTACTGATTTTGATGAAAACTTTAAGGTTTGTGTCAATTATTTAAACAGTTCGGAAATTAATTGGCAAGTCATTCAAAAAGAAACTGTAAAAGACAGCTTATTGACTAAAATAATTAGATACAGCTATGATGGTTGGCCTGATGTAAAATTAATAGAACCGGACTTAAAGCCGTTTTTCATAAAACGAAACGAAATTAGTATTGACAGAAATTGTTTGTTCTGGGGTCATAGAATAATAATACCACAGTCTATTCGAAATGATGTATTAAATGAACTCCATAAGAGCCATTTTGGTAGTAGCAGGATGATTGACATGGCCAAATCTTATTTTTGGTGGCCAAAGCTAAATGAGGATATTATAAATATTACCCAAACTTGTGTAAGTTGTTTATCTTACCGAAACACTCCACCAAAAACTAGTTTAAAACCTTGGCCTATTCCGCCTTCAGCATGGTATCGTATTCATGTAGATTACCTTGGACCTTTGTTTGGCAAGATGTTTTTGATTGTGATGGATAGTTTCAGTAAGTGGCCTGAAGTATTCCAAATGGCCAATATTGGTAGTTCTCTAACCATGCAAAAATTTGATGACATTTTTCTCCGGTATGGGTATCCAATTCATCTTGTAACTGTCAATGGTACATCCTTCACTTGCCATGATTTTAAAGATTTCTGTGAGAAGCGGGGAATTAACCATACATTTACTGCTCCACACCACCCCGCTACCAATGGTGCTGCGGAACGCTTTGTGGAAGCTGACTTTTAAGTCCAATGTAACTAAAATTGTGGAAAGTGGAAGACCACTTAATTATGCTATTAGCATATTTTTATCGGATTATCGTTGTACACCGCATAAGGCTACTGGTGTGTCACCAGCAAAACTCATGTTGGGGAGAGAAATCAGGGGTCGGTTATCACTTTTGAGGCCAACTCCAATATTTCAAGATTTGCTATTGAAACAAAATAAAGTGGTAGATTCTTTCGGTGGGTCTAGAAAACCTATATTCCAAGTTGGTCAAAAAGTTATGACTCGTGATTTCAGGAGGGGTCAAAAGCCTTGGACTAAAGGCACTGTTGTTGAGGAATCAATTCCTGGAACAACATATTATATTGATGTAGATGGTTTAAGGTGGAAGAGACACGTTAACCAAATATTAGAGTGTAGTCAACAAGATTAAAGTCCTAGTTGTGTTTCTATTGTGTTAGAAGTACAAAGAGTTTATAAGAGAGTAATAGTTCATTAGAGGTGTATAATTTCATTTGCTATGCGGGGAAGAGTGTAGTATATTCAGTTATTCTTTATTTAAATATTAGCGCATGCGTGAATGCATTTAAGTTTTGACACACTCTCTTCCGTTGGTTCGGTTTTGCATTGAAGTCTGTAGTAGCTAATTTTAAAGGAAATAAAATATAAATAAGTGTTTGTCAGTGAAGTGATGTGTATCAATTAATTACCGTCCTACTGCGGCACCCAAATATATAATAGGTACCATATTTTTTGCATTAGGTTCGGACAAATTATTTATTATGCAATCGTCATCCACCTAGGATTTTTCTCAGCATTCTGCAACATTCTTGGCAACCTAATAAAATGCATTGGCGTAGCGCAGGCCCTAGTCTTTACGAAAACGACGGTCTTTCAACCCACAAGGGAAACTATAGTCCATACACTCCTTACTGGGATTAGATCCTGGTTCCTTCACCGAAAAGCCACTTAGACCGGACTCTCAGTGGAGTTCCGTTTGCAAAAATTGCGGACCTCATTCTGATTTCTGATATATATTGTGTGGATCCCAGACATTCAATTAACAGATGTTGCCAACCAGTTTTGTGGTCCTCCCTCCCGTCCCCACCCTCACAAATTTTATTAGTAAATTACAAAGATTTTTGGTTTTAATTATGGAATTTCATTAGCAATCCTTTCCTTATGGGTGCCTATATGTGTCATAAATAAAATACAAGCCATTACACCAATAGGTAACTTTTATTTTGATGAAATATTACGAAATTTACGAAAAAAAAATTCTTCACAAAAAATCTTGTGGGCCGCACCTATACTATGGCCCCCGTAGTATGCAAAACTTCCGTGTCGGGGGGAGGGGGATACCCCTGTTGCCCCCCCCCCTCTGTATACGCGCCTGACTGACATGGTACAAAAATTGAAGAAGAGAACGCGGAGAGCAATGAGGGTAGCGTTGAGGAAGGACGACTCTCAAAGCAAATATGTAGAGAAATTAGGAATAAGTACCTACACAAAACTGAGAGAGAAATCTAGCTGGGAAATTTACAGCTATTTGGAGGGGCACGAGTTGTAAAACTGCTGGCAGGGAAACGGTCGTGTCAACTGGGTAGGCTGAGAGTGGGGGCTAGTCAGGGAACCAGAAAAGATACGAGTACTAGGCATCATGCTGAAATCTCACTTTCTGGACTGTGGGAAAGAAGGTATCATTTCCATTCTTGACAGCGCGTCTCTTTGTATGAGTGCATGTCTTTTATCCTGGCAGCTCCCTCTCCATTCTTTGCTTTTATTCTGTACCACTGCTCCGTGGCTCTCCTCCACTCCACCTCAATATGAAGTGATTTCATGCCCAGCATTACCTCCATTGCATGTGTTGGGGTCGTTCTCATTGCCCCCGTTATCATCTATCAGGTATACCTACCTTCATTAGGTCTCTTTGGTATTCTTTAACATGGGTTCTGTGCCACCAGACTCGACCACAGATCGCCCCATATAGTACTGTGGGTAGTATTATAAAAGCAGCCCAATGCATACTGCTTCGTCTTCAAAGCTCTCTCTACCCTATCGACGAGCTGGCAACGTCACAAGCGCGCGCGGCGCGTCTAGAGCAGCGGTAAAGGGCCGGGGGTGGACTGAATGACAAAGGACCATGAGCGCGCGCGGCAACATGGCTTTTTATAATGTCTAGGGTATCAGATAGACGAATCACAAAACATTTCGCGGTCCGCTATTTTTGCAAACGAACATCTCATTGGAGCCTGCTCTAACTGGTAAATATAAAAATGATATTTCGTACGTAATTTACCCTCGTCTTTCAATCCGGATGTCTTGATTTTGAACTCATAGATTTTCTTTGAGCTAATTGTAATATTTCGGAAAGTTAATATTATACTAAGAATAGCTTAAAACCAGGACTGCATTAAATAAACCATTATTTGCTGGCAAATTAGCTCCTCCACGTACATCGTCTCCCTGGCGGGCGCTGTTCCTCGCTACTGCATCAAAGACGGACATTAAACTTGCATTAACGCCCCGAGTTTTATTGAAACTTTTAATTTTGAATTCATTCGGCAGCCGCGCGAAGTTTGCCGTGCGATTTAAGATCTTTACTCGATTTTGCGTCTTTTTTCTTCGGAATATTTATGCTTCATCAAGTTCTTCGATAGTTGAACATAAATTACAATACATTAAACATGTTTCACAATACATTAGACAGTATACTTTAAAGGTATGATTTAGTCGATCGCCAAATAAATGTAGAGAGAGCCGATGACGCAATTAACAACGTTGGTCATCATCCTAAAATAGTTAATGATATTAATAGTACATTATGATACAAGTGTGCTAAATTGATCATTACATATGAGGCGCTATTGTGCGCACGAACGAAGTGAGTGTGCACAAGGAAGCCGAGCTATGTAATGATCAGGCACACGCGTTTCATACGACGTTTTTCAACACACTTGCGAGGAAAAAACAGAAAACTGTAAGTAATAACTTTTGATAAATACATTGATTTTCAGAATGCTTACAGGATAGCGGTACCTACTGACTTTGTTAATTAAATTAACTAACCTGTTTTTTGATGTTATTGACTGGATCTATTTCTCTGGAACTCTTTTTCGAAGCATTTCATAAAATCCAACACTTCACATTTATTGTCAAATAAGTTAGAATGTTTCCTTACATGTATTTCTCACTCGATTTTTATGACAACATTTTACTAGTCTGTAGGAATGACATTTTGAAAACATATCCGGACCCGGAGGTTAAATGAACACTAAAGTTGGTTTTTTACTCATTTAAAGTATAAATTGTTTAAATTAATAATAATAAAACACAACTAGAAAAATCTAACAAATAAACTGTAACTTCAAGTAAACTTTTAATATGGCGCCCATTTTTTTGCATTCACGCGCACCTTGAGGCAAAGGTTTATGACAAACAGCCAATACTAAAACATAATTTGTGTTTAAAACATAATCTATTGTGTATTATGAGATTTATGAGTAAAATAATTACTAGAAATGATTATTTTTCACAATTAGGATTTTATAATTTGTATTTTCTCGTAAATGTGTACTATTTTTACTTTTTTGCCATGCAAACTCCTAATCAGTTTAGAAAAAAAATAATAATACCCGTCTAAATTTAATCGCCTCTGTCTGCGCACATAAGACTTGGTACTAGAATACCAACGTCACTTGATGGGATTTATTACATTATAGCACTAGTTATATAATTATCGTGAAAAGCACGCGTGTTTAATATCTAGGATTATGAGCCTAAAAGCGGTGGAATAAGTACCTCGTTACAAGCAAGTGTGTTGAAAAATAATGATTGACCAACATCATAGGGTTTATCTTCAAATTCTGTATTATGCCGTGTTACTACACGACCCTGATATTATCCTTACTATCTGTCGTCCCAGATGAATTAATCAACAGACAATTATGTGACAAACATTTGCCTTGGGAACGAAGTTATTTGCTCAGCCCTACATAACTCGGTAGATGAGAGCTGAATAACAGATAATATTTAGTCGGATGATTTTAATATGGGCCCAATTGAAACAACCCTCGTCAACGCTATCCTACACCTTTAGTGGTGAGGCGTTAAGATATATCATTAATTTGTCCATTCATGCGAAACTTTTAGGCCATTTCAACCACTTCCGGATCTCTGATTGAGTCTGATTGAGTGCGTGTTGGTCTTGATTGATTGTTATTTGGTATCATTCTGTAATTTACAAGACAATGCTATAATAAAATTAATTTGGCGTCGGCAATAAAAGTCCGTAAACATTTTCAAATGAAAATTATTCCTTATCTAAATAGGTGCGTACGCAGGAGAGCGTAGCTATCAGTTATCACTTCACTTTGCTAAAGTATTTTTATACAAATGGTAAAAATGCAATTACAATATTTAACACAATTATTGCAAGTTTGCGGTTATCTAAGTTCGCAATCAAGCATTCATCTTATACAGGGTGTAACAAAAATACTGGTGACCCGTTTAAGGGCATAATTGGTATCGTATTTTGAGTGAGAAACGCTAACGCGAAAATTTTTTTTTGTATGGGTCACGTCGTCACAGCTGACCAACCCTTCATACAAAACCGATTTTTTTTTCTCGACAATTTTTTTTTCCTTTTGATAATTAGAATACGATACCAATTATGCCCTTAAAAGGCTCAACAGTATTTTTGTTACACCTGGAATAGATATAAACACCTCATCATAATCTTGTCAGTTACAGTACTGATACGAGTAAGTGATCGGAAATGATATTACCTGTTATTACTACCTCCCACTCAACCACACCAATAAATTTAGTCAGAATCCGCGTAATACTCGTAACTACCTTCCAAGTACCTACTTAATGAATTATTGATACATCTGATATACATCTGGCTGATTTAACGATACTTGAGACGTTTATTTTTCACCGACAATGAAGTAAGATGAAGTTTATATAAAAACTATAATAGTACATTACACAACTATGTAAAACGGTGGTAAAACAAAGAAAGGCCGAGATCGCAGAAGTTTGCGGCCCGAGCTGCAAGCGAGGGACTTAAATATGCGATCGAGGGCTTTCATTATTACCTCCCGTGTTGTGTACATCGTTTTATGTCTACACTTGGCCAGAAAGCGTCTTTATGGCCAGGTGTGGCATAAAAGTTTTTTTAAACACGGTTGCCCAAAAAAGTGCTTTTCTGGTAGTGGTTTAGAGTACAGAAAATTCGATTTCTCGCACTGGTGATTTTTACTTTTCCAGGCAATCGCGGCTCAGAATCATGACGACGAGCGATTTTCCACATATCGAGTACATACATACAGGGGCTGTTGGTTCCCAACGAAATCTGAGACCTCTGTTTAGTTAGCTGAATTTTCCAGAAATAATTGCATAGTTTTTAGATACTGTAACCATGTTATGAAATAATTGTCATTTGTTTCTGCAAAGTTTTAAACAAAAATATTGTTGAAAATTTTATCTCTTAGTGTACTTTGGACGCAAAACGCACATGCCCGTTTTCCGTTGTCTGGCCTGCGGAGCAGTTCGGTCCAAACTAATGTATAAAAAATTTGCATCGCGGTATTTGTAATTTAATATTTCTTTACATGTTCGGTAATGAACTTCTGTGCAGTGATTTTGTAGAAAATACAGTAATGTTTTACCACTCTATATCGGTGTTTAGAGGTTTAATTGAAACATACCTATACTGGCAAAAGGAATTGACAGATTATTTTGTATTAATTCGGTATAAATAATTCAGACACGTGTTTTCTGTAAAAAAAAAAACATATTTATAAATTTCCAAACCGGATGAGATGAAGGAAACATCTTTGTCAATAAAAAATATAAGTGTATCTGAAACGTGTGTACGCACTATTATATTATTTCTAAAATTATCTCTCTCTTTTAACAATATACACATGTTTTCTTATAAAGTTTCAAGCGTTTGTGAGTAGTGCTGCAATTCAAATACAGTATTTGAATTAATTGCAGCATTTTAATCCCTTTGTGTGAAACCATCGAGACGAGATATCCATATAAGTCCCTCTACATATTAATGAAGACATACATATAGCCAATTGATAAGATAAGCCATGTAACCGATTATCCCAGACAACGCCCCTGAATACATGTTCTGTTAATTACTCAAACTGGATTACGGAGCAAACAATGATATTAATTATGTAGGGGATTTAAATTCTAAGCGATATCAATACCGGCCTAATCATCTATTGTTCCTGGAAATGTTATCGTGTACCTATGTGCTTATCTGTCATTGTTATTATGTTATTTACACCGGGTGACAAGCAAAATATGATTAACATCGTTAGGTTCATAATAAAATATAACGGAAAGTATATTATATGGGGAGCCTATAGAAATTAGTCGGCATCCGACTTTTAATCGCGACGGTCAGTGCCCCTGGCTTGAAAACTGTGTTAGGTTATCCTTCGGTGCTCAGCGTGGACGATGTATTAAAAAATTATCTAGTTCGTGTGGTGTGTTCCTGCATTTGAATAGTCAAAAACTACCCTCATTTTCAGCATCATAGGATGCTATAAAAGGAGGGTAGACTTTCGCCCCCCGGCCGCCGCCGCCGGCCGCGCCGAGCGCTCGGGCGTGGAGGGCTGCGGCTCGCAGTCATCGTCGGTTAGCCGACGCGAATGGCTTCGTTCGAATCGTTATGGAGCAAAATATGTCAAATTATATTCGTACTTGGTCCATGGTAGATTTGTAGTACCCTTAGTTCTGCCTAGAACGACGCGTTTTTCAAAGACTAAAAAAAAAATTCAAAACCCTGGCAACATAAATACCAATTGTCAGTCTTTAGTTTCGCGCCGTCACGAACGTAACGCGAAATCCGAAAATATCAGTTTTTTAGTGAATTTCAGGAATTTAGACCAGGAATTATGTCTAAAATAATAAATGGAAGCTCCTTGATTTACTTCGAAAAGAGTTATGGTGAGACACATCTCATCTTTTTCCCGTTGGGAACTACCCGTTTGTGTGAAACTATAACACAATTTCTAAAAGTGTAATTGTATAACATAATATGTTATATTATGTTTTTCCTCCCGTTGGGAGAGAATGAAGGGTTTCCACATATTACCTATAAATTATTATCGAGAAAGCTTCACCCAAGCAAGCAAGAAATTGACCACACAGCCCTCAGTCATGAGGATTCGACTTAGAAGAAGGAAATTATCACTACAGGGGTACCTATATATTACCTTTTCATCACTTGTTTTTTGACTTCCTCCCGTTGGGCAAGGATACTTATATTTCAACACATATGTTTAAATCAAGGTGATACCATGGCAACAATTTTAATATTGTTGTTGAAACTCTAAACAGTTGGGTTGTAATGAACACTCATATTTGGAGGATCCCGGATTACCTTACTTTTCACTAATGTGAATAAATTTGATTTTCAAAATTATTTATTATGATCTGAAATGAACTTCAGACTTATAAGTGCATAAGAAAGTTTACTCCAGAAGAACACGCAGAAGAGAATGGAAGAGGAAGAAATAAGGAGGCCCGAATAACAGATTACCTAGACTCTTTTACACTATGTGTAACATATATTTATATTTAATCCAAGAAGACAGTCAGGTAAGCATAGCTTATATTGACTTGGAATTATAATGAGCCTTTTTGAAGTATTTACCACAACAGGAAGTTCCACAGATAAACTTTACCGTCCCTCATATGAGTAGTTTTTATACTTTTTATACTCTTGGATATTGAGGTCAATGACCTTGAACAGGTACTTAATGTTCTTGTATGAACTACAGTATATACCCTATTGTGAACTACAAGTAAAATGAATGCTCAAGAGAGTTAAAAGATCTCTTGTTTTTAAACATTCCTAATATTATTCAAATATGGACTGATGTAAGTGGTTTATACAATAAATGGAATAGTACATTCTTTTGGTAAGTACTTACTTGATTTTTAAATGGTCTTGACCCATTTGGTGGTGCAAATCTATCACGACCTAGCCTATGGACGCTAGCGGAACCAACTTCAGTGAAGTCACAAAAGTTTTGCAATACATGCATACATTCATATTATCTTTATAATCATATCATCATAAATAAATCCATACATGTTTATACTATTTAGTAGTCAAAAATAATAAGTCAAATGGAGATTACTCCTGTTCTGGCCTTTTTTATTTAAAAATGCTGACTTCTGATGCGCTTCTTCTACCAAGATTAGTTTAGAACTAATTGTTTCACCACTTTTTAAAGAAAGTTAGGCGAAATATTAAAACAAGCTCTTGTAACAATTTCACATGAATAATACATTCCGAAGCAGTCACAGAACAGGTGAAATATGTGGTAGTTTTTAATGCAAACAAGATTGATGACTGATCAACTTGAAGTAATCACAGAACTACATTTTAATAACAATTTTATAATATGTGTACCTGTACCTACTTGCTAAAATTACATAATTATGGTGGTCAATACTCCAATAGTCATCAAAAAACGATAGATCCAATATATTTATTTAGTTACACTGATTTTAGAGATTTGTATGGATTGAGGATCTAAAAGCTTTATCAACTTTTATGGTATAAATTATATCCATAGGTGGGTATACACAGGTATCCAAAAATATATACAACCATAATGACTGACAAGTGGGTAAATTAAAAAATGTTTATCCTTTATTGTTGCAAGACACAGAAATATCCATTTGATGTACTTTATCAGTTCATTTTTAATCAACATGGTACCAAAAAATTTTGTGTTCATTATTTTTTATGTAACAGAAACATTTTTAAATATATGTGTAAATATCATACATATTTAGATGCTAAGGAAATTTTAAGTCATCAAGCTTTTTTCTAAGAGAGGTGTTGTGTGGATATAATACCTAGTGTAGGTACCTATCAATAGTGTGTATTCACTATTTATTTATTTTTATCATGTTACACGAGTAAGAGGATTGAAACCTTATAACTGTCCTAGTAAAAGAATCTTAGAATTCCTAAATAATCTCACTCCCTTACAGCGAGGGGTCGGGTCCCAGATGATAAGGCCAGTTAAAATTTAGATTCAGTAATTGACATAAAAGTATCTTGCTTAACTCAAAAATAAAATACCTATACCTACCTTATGAAAGGACAATGAATTGCTGATGGAGGGCAAGTTACTTATGAACTTCACTATCTATTTTTTTCATAAATATATTATGAATGAGTGTCATATTATCATTATCTGTTGTCAAAATGGCTTGAGAAAAGTACCTACTTAACATTAATGATCTAGGTACCTGCACAATCATGAGCAGGTTGTATTAAGTTGATATATCAACAATATAACAAACTGGAAAAATATAATAAACCTTAATCTGACTAAAACCTCTACATACTGTCTGGATTTTAAAATTGTCATTAAAATAACATGGATATAAAAATGAAAAAATGGTAAAATAATAAGCAGATGATATGATGATAGAATATGTCAAATGTAAAAATGACCTTATAGACAGTGAGAACATGGTTCTTTTCTTTGAATATACTCTCTCATTTTAAAATAGATGCACTCAAGCCTGATCATATTATAAATATGGTCAACAAAATCATCGCTGATCTGACCGAAAATCAAAATCGAAAATCCATCACTCTGATTGGTTTAGACTTTCGTCTCTTCTTTAAGGATAGTTGTTAAACTGGTAAACATTTATTAGTAGCGGTAACCACCTGGAGAGTGAATATGAATAATCATTAAAGATTGATAGAAGGTTTTTTAAATATATATATATATATATTTTTTTTTTATGATAAATGGATATATACTTTCATAACTCATAACTATAGGTATCATTAAAATAATATACCAACTAGGATGAAGGTATACTGTAAAAGAAAGTGGCCATACCTATAAGTATCATAATTTCATTTCTTTACTTATTTATCGTTTTTAATGATGTCCATATATTAAGAATTGAATATAAAGTATATCAAAATAAATATATGTTGTATATTGACTGATCTATTTATAGGTAGGTTAGATAAGCTAATAGTCGACCCTGACTCTAGCTTAAATAATATATTTTTACCATACACATAACAACTTGTAGGTACCTACTGTGCTAGTAGCATTTCGCAGGGTAGTGCCACCGCCAAGACGGACAAAATTTACTTATACCGGTATTGCGTCTAACGCAGCTTAACCCTTTACCGAATACGAAACGAAATCATATATGGCCGTTATTATTTTCAACTCTATCGACATGTATCAGAGTTCAAATTTGAAAGAATCTTTTTAATATTCATGCGGTAAAGGGCTAAGAGTTATTTATTCAATGGTTCTGTCACATCTACGCATCCAAATTATTGATATACTTGTAACAAAATTAATGAGCGGCTATCGCATAGTGTATGATATTTACAGTTCAAATTGAAGCAATTTTAGTAAATAATAAATATATTTAGATTTTCTTAGATGTAAGGCTACCATACCATAATAATAAGAATTATTTCTAAGAAACTTGTGACACCAAAATATTGACTTTTTTAAAAGTAAAAGCATAGTTTTAGCTCACAAGTCATATAATAAATATAAAGACTCAATTGAGCACCAAAAAATAATCATAGGTACCGACCACCTACTTCATTTATTAAAAGGTCTTACCTATGACGTACCTTACTAATGATATAGGACATATAGGTAAATCAACTATTCCAGAACTCTTTTACCTTCTCTTAGCGTGTACAAACAGATTAGGATTTATGCACATCATGCTAATTGCCTGATTAAGTACCTACTATAATACTATACTAAACATATAACCTACTCATTATCTACTTGGCCTATCAAACAACATAAGTCTGATTTAGGAAGGTGCCTAGAGCATAAAGAAGCCATATTATTATAAGAATGATATATTAAATATTGGTTATCTTATTTATAATACAAAAATCAGTCTATTGTCAATTTTAGTCAATCATAAGCCCGCATTTGAATCGTCTATTTCCAATGTGAATATTATTAACTTATATTCATTTTTGAAGATGAAAGCCATTAAATGTTTGCCAAGAATACGGGTCACAACTGTTACAAATCTGTGACTATGGGCTAAACTTTACATACTTACAAGTTTCTCATGGAGGTAAATTAAAAAGGATAGTTAGTGTTTTTTGATGTTGATCTCTCTAAACATCTACAAATCTACCATGGACCAAGTACGAATATAATTACAGGATTAAACGAACTTACCTGAAGTGAAGTTCTATCCTGATTATATGAAGTACTTGGTCCATGGTAGGAGCTTCCCTCCCTCCCAAGTTAACATTAATAGTAATAATTTATTATTGTTAACTTCTTCCCCTATTACTTGTTTTATTTAGCTCTAAACTTACTGACAATTGGTATTTATGTTGCCAGGGTTTTGAATTTTTTTTTTAGTCTTTGAAAAACGCGTCGTTCTAGGCAGAACTAAGGGTACTACAAATCTACCATGGACCAAGTACTTCATATAATCAGGATAGAACTTCACTTCAGGTAAGTTCGTTTAATCCTGTAATTATATACGACTTAATACCCGAGTTAACCGTTCTTATTTCTTTAATATGTCTGAATCTCAAGAAACTTTAGTATTTAAAATCATTCATTTTTCGATTCTGTATCACACCTTGATCGCTTGCTACACGACCGACCCCGATTTCACCCTGGCCTGTATTATAATAGGTACTGCTGATTAATAATGAAAGATTATAGACGTCCACTACCTATATGCTTGATGCTTGCCAAAACTTTCCTCATGGATCACTACGATGAGCCGTATCTTATAATCCTGGTCAGAATTTTTACGGATTAACTACTAGGTAGTATTATCATCATCATCAATTATTTAAGAGCTGGGCTCTTGTCGGTGGAGCATTTTCCATGTATATCTGTCCTTTGTCTTCTCCTTGATGGCCTTTGTTGATGGTTTATTTTTTCCTTGACTTGATCCACGTACGCTATTCTTGGCTTTCCTGGCTTCCTTTCTGCTTCAACTTTACCTTCTATGATGTTCTTAATAATTTCGTCATATCGTAGCAGATGTCCAAGCATCCTTCCTCTCCTATTTTCTATGGTTCTCAACAAATTTCTCTTTTCTTTTATTCTACATAGAACTTCTTCATTGTTTTCTTCTCCTTCCAACCTGATCTTCTCCATACAACGCCAGCCCCACATCTCAAACGCCTTCAACCTCTCTCTATCCCGTTGCTTTAGGTAGGTAGTATCGTTTGTAGATAATACGAAACTATATATTTAGACAAAATTTAGAGCATTATTTGTATTGAGGATACAAAAGTACTCACATTGCTATTATAAAACGAAAGGCGAAAGCCGCATACGTCGCATAAAAATAAACAGAATTACTAATAATTTAAAATGAGAAAATCATGTAGAGCAGTACTTATAAATATATCGAATATCCTATTAAATCAAAATTCTCCATGATCAATAAGATTTTAAGCACGTATTGACCCCGTAAATTATCGAAATGAGAATAAGTGCCCAATTCAAGAGAACTCAACCGGCGTATCCCCAAAACAAAAGCAATCTCCAAAGCGAGTAAATAAAACTCGGTCAATTCCTCTCCGACAAAGGAGCCAAATTGAAATTGAACATTTCTAATTACTCATTAAGTGTCCCGTAATCGAAAAAGAAAGGAAACCTCCCCGAAATGAAACGTTAATCGAATTTCTGCAGAGAATTAGAACTCGTAAAGAAATCGCTTGTTTCTGCCCGGGACAGTTTTGTCGTCGTCGTAAAAATCCTCTATTTTCGCCGCTTCACCCTTGCTCGCCGACAATAATTCGCGTCTTGGCGGGAATTTAATCCTGGGCGCTTCAGGAAATCGTGCAATCAGCTTTACACATTTTTCTAAAGAAACAGATGACTTGTAGTTGCGGCTTTTGCGAGGTTAGTTTTCTTACCTAAGTATTTTTGTAGCAGGAATTACAAAAAATTGGCTTGAAAACATTTTGTTTTTTACTTCTAAAAAATAGAAGTCAAATACTACCTATACTATAAAATTAATACACACAATACCTAATTTGTTAGAGATGCTAAAAATACAAAAATGTTAATTGGCAACAAAATTAATGAAAATTTTATGTTCTAACTATATAAGTCTTGATTCGATGCAGTGAAAAGGTAAGGTCGCATTTAAAAATATTGGATTATTGGTGAAATTTTAAATATACGAAACAAACTATAAAATAAACTTTCCCAAATATGTTGAGCAAAAGCAGGCAAAACAAATGATTAAAATAATTTTAAACAAAAAAAGAACCGACTTCACTTAGGATCCGCTATTCCAAGAGGAAGTGGCCGAGTTGCTGTAAAAAATAGTGAAATCACTATAGGTGTGCCTATAATAGTTGAAGAGTTCCCTCGATTTCTCCAGGATCCCATCATCAGATCCCGACTTGGTGACAATGGGACCATCTAGGGGTTATACCTGTTCGATTCAAAAAAAAAATTTGAAAATCGGTTCACGATTCACGGAGATATGGAGTAACATACATACAAAAAAAAAAAAAAAAATATGATAAAAAAAAAAAAAAAAAAAAAAAATTCAGTCGAATTGAGAACCTCCTCCTTTTTTGAAGTCGGTTAATAATCATATTAGACTCCCAAGTACAAAACGTAAGGTTAAAAAATTACTTTAAGGTCGCTGATAGTTTTCTAGATAATCTGTTATTGTGTGCGTAGCCTCTCTGCTCCGTACGGTGCAATGCAATCATCATCATCTCAGCCATAAGACGTCCACTGCTGAACATAGGCCTCCCCTATAAGGAGGGGTTGGCCATACGCGCCACGCTTGGCAGGCGAGTTGGCGCGCGCAGTTTTTTGTTTTTTGTTTATTGTTATTTAGGCTTTCGGAAGATGTTGCTGCCTATCTCCCGGTATATTCCCTTAGCAGACTCCTACTGCAACCATTGATTTATTATGTAGGTAGAACCTACTAGATGTGACATCTAGAACAAATTTTGTGCTGCATGTTTGGCCGTTGACAGCTGTCAGTTGCTTAGCATCATGTCAGTGTTTCAAGAGCGAATGTATGGACTTTAAGTGCCGATCACTTAAACTCATGGCTGAAATTTTTTGTTAGGGATGTCATCTCCTGTTACTCAATGACTGCAACCACGGGACGATATGGTGGGGGACAATTCTAAGGCCGGCCACCCCACGGCAATGCAATGCCTGTATCAAATTGCAGAGTAAGACAAGTGGTCTCCATTACACTGACTAAAAAAAGTATATCCAGGTTTACAAAGTTACCAGGAGCTGGCAAGACTCCAGAACAACCGTATTCGGAGCAGTTTTACGGCGATCTGATCAACTCTACACCGAATCTAAATCAATTTGTGCTGAGCTCAGATCTAATCATTTCTACTTTTACTTTAGAAATTCGAAGATCAAAGAACTAAGCGATTCTTTGATGCGGGATAAAATTGCTTACTTGTAGTAACGGGGATCTTATTTTAGAACGGAGACGTTAAACTTAAAGATGTCTAAATTTTAATACCTACTTAATAGAGAACGTATTCAGAACTTATATTAAAACTAAAATTGGTATATATTTCTCCTCTCTTTCTCCAATACTGCATAGAAAAATAATGAAATGCGTAAATATTCTGTGCAAGCATGACAATACATATTGGAACACCATTCGAAACATATTTTATAAAAGTTTGAATGATATTTTGAATATAAATGAAGGCTACATTTACAGTACGTTTGAATTGTATAAACTCATTATGTAATTGATTTCAGTATTCTGCAAATCGAATAAAACAAATATAATTTCACATCTAAAACAAATACTTTGATAATAATGGAATCATCATAAAATATTTCAATGTTTAGTAAACGAAATTGAAAAGGCTCGACAGCGATTCAATTTAAATTTGTTATCGAATTATTTGAAGAAGTTTGTCGCCGCAAATTCAATTCGAATTAAGTCTGTTTCGGGAAAGTTTAGTATCATTTTGATGTAAACACTTTTTTATTGTTAGTTGAATTTCTTGTTCTTAAAATCATTTGACTGAAAAATCATCATTTGAAAGTATAGCTGAAAATTTTGCAAATTATCGACATAATAATTATGTTTTAACTCACACTAAGTACTCTTTATTACTCTAAACTAGTGAGTCTGCAGAAGCAATAATCAACTCCTAGCTCCGACTGTCCACGAATTATTAGTCGCACTATTGAATAAAGCGAAAACTAGTGCATCACTTGTGTGTTGAGTTAAGTGTCATAATTTGAAGCCTGATTGATGAATATTATGACCTTAAAACACCTTGCTGGAGAGTTTTAGTGTATACCTAGTCATGAGCGGTACCTACATTGCGTAATTTCACCTCGTCTAAATAGGTACATGTCGCCGGCAGCCCCTAATAACGCGTTGATCCAGGTGAATATGTAGATTGTTGGTCATTGTTATTCCTATAAATCATATGTTATGCCACTCACCAGCTTCAGCTGACACGTGGGACAACGGCACGCCGTCTTGGAACCAGCGCGTGACGGTAACGTGCGCGCGGACCGGCGGGGACGCCGCACAGGCCAGCACCGCCGCGCCGCCGGTCACGCCGTGCGTCGCTTGGACGCGGACTTCCCACGTTTCGTCCATTACTGCAATAAATAAAAGGACAGTTTTTACGAGTGTAGTCTTTTTTATTTTAATTATATTTGCTTAAAGGATTTTGAAATAAAAAAGTACGCTTTTTACATTAGAAACTAGAAATTTTAATTGGGTACTAAAATATATACACACATTATATCGAATCAAACGAAATTAAGAAACGTGCGTAAACTGAAGAGGGCAGCTCAGGACGCCCCTGTCGATTGGCGCGAAGTGCAAATGACACATGAAAGTTGCCAAATTAGATCACTAGATGGCTGAACCTACAACGTGCAAGGGTATGTGAGTCAAAGGTTGGAGGCAGCACTGTCTATTGGCGTGGAATACTTTCAGTTTTCGATTTAGACCACAAGATGGCAGACCCTTCAACACGCACGGTCCCTATATTATAGATTACACACTGAACCATGAAAATAAACAAAAAAAAACTCGCTGAGATAGCCGGAAGTCCACTCGGTTGTCAATACTAATTTTCCCATGCCTATTCCTCTTGTACCTATATTTCCCGGTACGTCACCAATTCTGAACGTTTTCAGCTTCATCGACCATCTGTTTTGTCATATAACGTATCCCTTACGTAACCGTCCAAACCTATCCCACGTCCGAATTCCCAATCGACCCGCATTATTGCAACAGTGACGCAACATCGTTAGTGTGTCCCTGTCGCTGTACACGTCACGTGACGAGTGACCTAATTAATTACCGGGATCTGGGTTAGATTTTAGGTTACAGCCTGGTTTATACAAATAAAGTAACCGTGACTAGAATGGACAACCATTAGTTTTGTGATACTGTCTTCTATCTATACTTTTTTTTTTAGATTAGAAAATTCGTGCGATTGTCTTAATATGATTTTTTGGGAAAACGATTTTAAAATTCGTCATTTTGCAAATGTTATTGGCTTAAGCGTATCAAAAAAGCGTGGAAAAAAGTAGTTTCAATTATATTTTTCCCTATATGGTTGAAAAAAAATAAAGATACATTGGTGAAATTGACCGTTATTTTTCTAATCTGAAAAAACAAGGTTTATCTCTTTATACTGCACTGAAAATATATCAAATTAAATAAAATTAGTTTTGCAAGCGAAGCTTATTCAATTGACTCGTAAACAGCGCTTAACAGAAATAAAAACAATGCACACAGGAAAACTTTAATGTTACTTTGACCAATTTAGACCCAATTCAAGCACAAAGAACTTATTTTTAATTTTCACCAAACGAGTACTTACAGCGCAAATGGTTTATCTTTGGGGTTCAATGTTGTATTTTTTTGGCTAACTTAATGCCATATTTTTTATTGATTACTACGAGTATGATACCTGCTACCTATCCAAAATCAACAAGCTAAAAAATATTCTACAGTCATAAGACTGTTTAGAAAATTCGTAACGATACCCAGCGGCAACGCAAAAAAGACAAACTTTAATCAGGTGATAAAGGTGACAGTGTGGCTATAATGAAATCTACCGCGCCATGAATAATAAGCGGTCGGACTCTGATTTCCCCTGTTGCCGATGGCCGAAACGAATGAAGCACGTGTCATAAAATACAAGGGATGACGTCTAAATATGACTAAAAATAAGATCTTCGACTATAGGATTGTGTACAGGGGGCCAATTTTTGACTTTCGAGCGCCCGAATTCAAAAAGTTTAAGCTCGAAAATAAACGCACACAAAAGCTTACCGCCAATTTTTTCGCATGAAATTAATAGTTTAAATACTCATGATTTTAAATTCCTATCGCTGTTATTTTTAAAACATAATTTCATCGTTTTATTTTGAGTTGTAAATGTCACTTTCGAGTACTCGAATCTCAAAAATCACCCCCCAGAACTGCTGATTTTCGTTAATACAAATCACACAGATATCGAAAGTTATGTTACTTATTTCTGGTCAGTTAGATATACGTGGATTGTCCTTATAGTTTAGGTGATTGCAGAAAAGAATATCGTAAGATTCGCAAGTACCTGAGACACTTTTGGTATAGGACAGTATGTAGTAAGTATTATGATAGTAAGTAGTAATACGCTTAAGGCAAATTCCTCTCAAATGAGATGAGACTTCCGCCGTATGGCCTTGTACATCCGTTTGCTGAGACTTCGCTTTTATATGTAAGGCCTGTTTGGTTAACTAATAAATAAAAAGACTTTATTAATTGCCCACGAGATTACAATTACTTAAGGTTTAAAATATAACAGTTATAAAATCTAAATGAACTCGTAGAGACCCCTCTTCGGGAGAAGGCCTCCTCCAGTTTCAGCCAGTTTTTCCTGTCCTTGGCCTTCTCAGACCAATCTTTGCCGACTGCAGCCACCTGTTTGGTTACCATAGACCAAACTATGCTCCACACATATTTTTTTTTAGATATTTACTTACATAATCCACTTTACTCGCTCAGCGCTTTATGTTGTACCACAACATAAGTGCATTTTTTATCGTCACGGCAGTTAAAATTAATGTTGTTCTTAGAGCCGGAGAGCGGTGTCTAGATGACCTCTTAATTATTTCATAAATATACCGCGCTCCACATGATAAATGTTGCAAGCTATTACGAAAATAGTTAATAAAATAAAATTTTCATGACTCTTACATGTAAATGGAGATAGTTTGAGACCCGAAAAAGACATAGTGTTTATAAGGGAAACATTCGTTTTGGAAGATTTCTCTTCTGATTAATGAGAAATTCACTGTGGATGCGAAAATTCGACACAGACTAACAGTTATAGATAAAGAGTAGGCCGTAGGCAACTCTAGATCATCGAGTAGCAGAATTCGGCTTAAATATATTGGTAGGTTAAGTTCTATGTTAAGTTAAGATTATTGTAATATTCAACACAATATGTATTGTATGGAATAAACAAATGAATGAATGAATGAATGAATAGGGCAATGCACGGTTAATTGTTATGTATTTTAATACATAACAAAGTTGGAGCATTTTGTACAGTCAGCAAGAATATAGTAGTTAGCTCAGTACAGTCGATGTCAAAAATATGTTTACACTTTTGGACCTTATTACAAAGGCGTAAGGTGCAAAAGTGTAAACATATTTTTGACGTCGACCGTACCAAAATACATAACTTTAAACCGTGCTTTGCCTACATACGAATACCTTGGACTGCGATGCGCACTAATCAGTCCATACTAAATGAGCTTCGCATATCCGCGACGCTCCTCGGATAGCTTGGAGAGAATTATCATGACGGGAAAAGTTGATGACTCCAGATTTAGAGGCCCTCCCCCTGCAAGAATGGTGTGCCCAAATTACTGGCTAACCTAACCCATGCAATTAAAACTGCACGAAGACATGCGCGTAGCGAGGGATAGAAGCCTCTGGATTCACCTGGTCTTCAACAGACGGACATGATGTCACGATCCTCAGTTCTGAGGGAACGACTGATGATGATGCCTACATAAGCCGAATTCTGCTACTCGATGAGCTAGGGTTGCCTAGAACCTACTCTTGATCTATTAGTAATCATTATAAATCTCGGTCTCGCTCCGCATAGCCCTTTTGTGATAATTGTTCACTCAAATATAGATAGTACGGCTAGGGCACACTATTCACCGAGAATTATCGAAGACTTAATAGCTAGGGATACACGCACAGATGTGTCCGCCGGATTTGTCCGACGGATATGCCCGGCGGATAGATCCGTACGTGTATGGCGCGAATTGGACGCGGATTTGTATGCGGACACATCTAAATAGCGCCATACACGGACGGATCTGTCCGCCATGCATATCCGTGGGAGAAATCCGGCGGACACATCTGTGCGCGTATCCCTAGCTATTTGAAGTAAATGTGTATTGTGATTGTGTCATTTTGTATTGTTATAAAACCCTGAATATAAAATGGTACCCGGCTCGTTCTATTAATCCACTGTTATAAAACATGTGGATATTTTAGTAATAGGTAAGTATTTATCTTTGGAAATATTTTTTATTTAATTAGAAATTGGCCCTTGTTGCTTTTGAACCTTGTTACAACGGAATAAGATGCAAAAGTGTACACATATTTATGGCGTGGATGTACTCACAGGCGAAACAATGCCTCGTTTCAGCGATAACAGACTCGGCACGTAATCAGATCATCGATGTATAAACCTTAACTAGTCACTTGCGGAAGGGCTCTCGATTCTTTTATAGGAAGGAGCGTGAGCGGTGCTTAAGTGTTGTGACAAAGGCGCATTGTTCCGAAGTGCGGCGGGATTGCTGTCGATCAAAAAGCCACTTTAAAAGAATCAAATCAACATTTTGCTGTTTTCATTTTAGACTTAAATGCGGTGGGATAGAATTGAAATTTGATTCCGTTTTTATCGTGGCACAACATGTTTTTAAGGCTACGATTAATAGTAGTTTTTGATTGATGTGTAAATTAAAATTGTTACAATTGTAAAACACCTCTCTGACTAAGTTTTCTGTTATAGTTTTCAATCGGACTTTGAAAAAGTTTCGGTTAATATTAAACTTTTTGATCAATTACACAGAATTTAGATAAACTAGTAGTCCGCCTCGAACTGAGAACTCGCGATTTACTTTCAAACTAGTTGATCAATATAACAAGACCCTTCAGAGGATTTTTTTCCTTCTAGCTCCATAATCACTTGATCGATCCTGCTCAGATACGAACTTCAACAAATTTTATGTATCTCTGCTACAGCCCCAAGAAATTTCATAAAGATCAGTAAAACGTTACTAAAGTTATCGTCCGACAAACTATCGAAATCCAAAAGCCATCCAAATGCCGAGACGTCCCAGTAGCCAGGTGATGAGGTGACAGTTCGGTCTGGAGTTGTTTGTAAGAACTCACTTCGCTTACGCTCTGCGAGTTCGATCAAATAGAAAATCTATCTATACAAACATCTACATTATAGGATTAACGTCAACCAGACGATTTACTTGAAAGAAATAAATGGAACTAATTAAATAACTGTTATCGTCTTTGCTTAGGCTCTGCAAAAAGCACAAAAGTAAATTGGGAAATTCGAGAAACCTTTCCGCGAAATGGGAAATATAATTGAAAAACGATTGCATTTTCCTTTAATCGGAATCGGATCGCATTGATTTGTTCTTAACCTATTAAATATTACAAACTTAATTTGCCGGGTAAGTTGGGGCGAGTCGGCACAGCCGGATTGTCGGGAGACTTAATAAATTCCGTTTTTAAGGTTCTGTTTGCCGTTTGTGTCGGTGCGAAATTAAAAACGTGTTTGCGACGACGGGGTACAGATTTGGTTATTGGAAGAAGTTTAGGCAATATTTTATAGGCACAAGCGGATGTGCCGAGAATACTCCTAAATTATTTGTTGCTTGCTGTTTATAAGCTGTGGAAAATGCTATTCACATTGGCAGGTATAACAATCGAGTCAGGTATGTATAGTGTCAGGTGTCCAAAGAAAACGCCGAGAACAAGGCGAAGTGGAGACAAAAAGTTCGGAAAGCGGACCCACTACCATGTGGGAGTTGTGGGACACATAGCTTGGGAGAGAAAGATAGACAGTTATAACAATAAAGGAAGGTTCCTTGAACTATTCATTAGTTTCTCTAAAGATGGGTGTTACCTGGCAATTATTTAAAAAATTGCATTAAAACATTAGACCACATATAATTCACAAACCTTAGAAATTCTCTACAAGTCTAACTTTTAAGCTACCTATCTCTATTAAGCACTGCAGATAAAAGCATTACACTTTCAATGTGAGCTTATAGAGACAATTTATGTGGGCAGTTTTTTTGGCATATTTCCTTGAGGAAAAGTTAATTAGCCGGAACGGCAGCAGCTGGCGCAGCCCATAGCCCCGGCTCCCCATGCACAGCTTTACATAATGCGCGGCAGTTTTTAAAACGGGAAGTTTATGCGGGCCGTAAAAAAGTGAAGATGAAATAAAAATAAAAATAGACAGTTGAAAGTCGAGCTGAATTGTTTTAATAAACAAGTTTTTTACACAGTTTTATTCAGCTTGACCCTGTATATTTCTTTATTTGTTTGTGTCATTATACGCATCAAATCTTGTAAGTTAAATTTCAACCACTTCCCGGTGTCTGTTTGAGCTGAAATTTGGAAACTACTTCCGTAGTTTACATGACAATGCTACTAGGTACAGTCAGCAATGAAACTGTGTCACAAATTTTTTGGGAGTTACTTGTAACATACATATCATTGACACAAGATAGTTACAACAGTTTCGGATAAAATGCGTACTTACTTATGTTGTAAGGTATCAAGGACGGAAATGACATAAGGGTTTAAATCGTTTTCAATATTTAACTTAAACAAGCGGTAGCGTATACCGTTATTTGATCTCAATGGATAAATATTTTTTAATTGCAATAGGTAATTTAATCACAATAACAGCTAAAATGTATTCCGTAAAAGGATAACAAATAAAATCCTAATAGCTAGGGATACACGCACAGATGTGCCCGCCGGATTTGTCCGACGGATGTGCCCGGCGGACAAATCCGTGCGTGTATGGCGCTATTCAGATGTGTTCGCAGACAAATACGTGTCCAATTCGCGCCATACACGCACGGATTTGTCCGCCGGGCATATCCGTCGGACAAATCCGGCGGACACATCTGTGCGTGTATCCCTAGCTTATGATGCGACCCTGTTTGTCTGTCACAGTACTCAATATCTTATGATCTAACTTGGGTAAGTACACTGTAAATAGGTACTTTAAAAGACTGAAATCGCCATTAAACCTTATAATTGTACAATAACCTGTAACTACATTTAATTTCCAAGTAAATAGTTACAATACTATGTTTGTCGCACGTTTATCGCCTAATCCGCGCTGCCATTTAGTTGTTTGTCACGTAGGTCACGTGACTAACCTACTGATATTCAATCGACGTGGCTCGACTGAGAATCATACGCAACTATGTTCTCACACTGCTTGAATGTTATCAAAATATAACTTGAATTGGATTGGTATTTGAATTGCTATTGTAAGCATTATTATTCTATAAATACTTTATCTTTTAAGGATGACTACTTTGTATTTAGCATCGTGTGAAAAGAGTGTCAATTGACTATTCCTTGTTGTTCGTTCCCGCTATTTTGTAATTATAAAATGACGGGTATTGCGGCCGCCATTCCGTTCTTGACCAGGTTGTTGTATAGACGTCTTGAAAGTATTATTGTCATATAATGTAATTTATTCATGTTCAAACCTTGTAGCAAACGAATATAAGTGTAACTACTGGTAAAGTGTTCATTTATTTCCATCATCCTAGTGATATCCCCAACATTATTCTGTCCTTTTGAAATGTGTGAGTTAAAGCAATGACGAGGTTAGTAATCAAATTTATGGCATATATTTCAAACGCCTTTAGTTATTGGTGGAAGAGTTAGACCCTGACATATTTGGTGAAGGATTTCGGGAAAAGCTTATGAGAACACAAGTAAACTAAGTTTTATATTTTGGCATACAAAAAAGTAGCTTAAAGTTTTTGTCCGTGTTAGAAATGAAATGAAACTTCCATGAAATTCGATTTTAATAATGTAAGAAAACGTGAAAACTGCGTTTCTTCCAATAAACGTTCTTAATATCACATATCAAACAAGTTTTCACTCCCGACTTCAAAGTGAATTCCAGGATATAAAGTACAGTCACCGGCAATAGTATCTTCCTAAAAATATGTGACACGGTCTTAAGGCCCTTGAAATAAGAGCGTGTTACATATTTTTATGTAGGGTAGGAAGATACTATTTCCGGTGACTGTACTACTTATTTATATCTACTATGTGCAAAATTTCATGCAAATTTATGTGGCCTTTTTGCGTGAATAGGTGACACAGGGACAGGATAAAATATCTAAAGATTCAAACATACAAAATTCATTTATAAAATTAGTGAAACTTTGATAGCAGTGGCGGCGCGTCCCTATAAATCAGTTCCCACCGGCTTGCCGAGTTTTCAGGAGCCTGGGCAGTTTTCCTAAAGTTCATAAAGTAAGCCAAATAGAGCCCCGGGCTGCCTAAGACTTTTTTGACCCGACGCAACTAGGTAGTGAACATTTTTAAGTCACTGATCTCTGACTTCCTTCACATCTTTACAAAGAATCACGTTCACTTTTTACAACAAAAACCCAAACACCAAATATTACAAAAATTAGCTTGCCTTCACCAGAGACTATAGAGATATAGACGACCACAGCCTAAGAACTTTTTGAAGCTGAAGTCGATTGCGCCCTCTGTATCGGTAAGTTGATCGGTATCTTTAGGCGGCTTTTGGACAGAGGGTGCAATCGACTTGAGCTTCAAAAAGTTCTTAGGCTGTGGTCGTCTATATCTCTGTAGTCTCTGCCTTCACTGTGTAGACATTTCATTTCAACAAATTGTTTTAAACAGGTGAAAAACCCGAATTCAATATACGGCGAAAACGATTTCAGACCTGCCTTAAAAAGCATTACTCATAGTTGAAGTGAAGTGAACCTTACAAGGTCCAAGTAAGGTTTAGTTTCGTTTGACGCGGGTAACCCTTGACCCGGCGTATTGACATTTGGAAAGGCAAGTCTGGATCAATCTCGAGGCGAGAATGCAAATACGATTCTTTATTGGAGAAGGTCGGAGGGTCCAGATTGAGGTCCGGGCCTTTGTGGGTCCGTTAATGGAATAAACGCTTGACGGGGTTACGTAGCGAGGGATCTAGTGGAATCCGCGTACTATGTATATTTTATGATTTTCTGATGTTGATGTTGTTTACAAGAGTCTTTGAGGTATATTCAGAAATTTTGACATCAATATCAGTGCGAAGCGCTTGCGCATACTGTCTTCATGAACCTGTTATTTAAGCCTCCTTATTTATGGAAATAAATAATTTGTTGATAATTAAATTAATATCGATTACTGAACAGGATGGATAGATTTTTTTAAATCTATTTATAAGATCGTCTTTATCTCGTTATGGATCGTTTATCAAGTTCGTGACTAAGTTATTAACATTAAATTTATTCGCTTTAATTTTTATTTTAGAATCCCGGTCCCTCACTCACTCATACCATGATGCTTGACATGTTCTTGTACAGTCGTGACAATTTGATGCGACATTAATAACAAAAAAATTAAGTAACTGGTTTTTTAAAAAGTCCAATTAGGTCTTTAGCATTTTCAGTTACCCGAGAGGCATATTCACCGACTGAATAATTGGAATAAAAGGATATATTTTTGACATCAATAACTATCGCATCGTGCCTGATCCATGAAACTATAAGAACTTCGTCGTAAAAACAAAAAGTCGTAAGCAGTGAAACCACTCAAATGCCTCTACGCCGCTACGAGCGCTACGACTCTACGTTCACGTCTACGAGCGCTACGAGTCTACATCTACGTGCTACGAGGCTACGGGAGCGCTCACGGCTCGTTGAAGCCCTTGTCAGCAAAACGTTTCCACTGGGTCATTGACTTTCTATTTTTTTGCTGTATTGTGAAAACCTACGAGTTGTGAAAATATTAGGTAATCTAAATTTTTACATCGATGTCATTTTCGCACATTAAGCAATGCTGTGCTGCTCTAGGATAGCTATTTTTATGTAGTTAGTAGGACAATATTTATAATAAATACTAACTTACTGCTGGATTTACTTTGGAAAATCGTATAACTAATTACATATAACTACTTTTAGTAAGTCCTATGATTATATCAAGGCATACCTAACTTGCATTTTATAATATTGTAACTTTACAGGAAAAGTTTAGTAACTCGAGCGCAGCAAAAAACTCGGAACACTCGAGCTCGAGAGCGCATTGTTCGAGCGATTAGGAGAGTAGAGGGGCTCCAGACGAGCTGCAAATCGCGTCACAGCCCAAATTGCTGGCCACTTCAGATGCGTGCGGATTTTATTGGGGTAAAAATATAAGTGGGGATCCTTTTGGCTCTTTGACGTGACCGTCACATAATAACGGATACTTCATATTACAAGCTAGGGATACACGAACAGATGTGCCCGCCGGATTTGTCCGACGAATATGACCGGCGGGCAGATCCGTTCGTGTATGGCGCTATTCAGATGTGTCCGCAGACAAATCCGTGTCCAATTCGCGCCATACACGCACTGATTTGTGCACCAATCCGGCGGGCACATCTGTGCGTGTATCCCTAGTTATTCATAGTAAGAAATTAGGAACTGGCGTATATAGGTGAGTAGCAGGAAATGAGAATTTAATACAGGTACGAGTTACGATAAAACTTTTTACATTAACAAAGCGTTTCCTTAATTAAAACTAGTTCTCTTGAATAAATTAGTTGAGGTTAAAACGTTAGACAAAATTAGTATTCACAATACCCTGTTACTTACCTAGATTATAATAAAGGTACTCTCTTGCTTTGATCCTCCTGTCGCGCAACAGTCTCGCACCGACGCTGTTCGCCGCGCGGCAGCGGTGCGTTGCCGCGTGCACGTCGCTGCGGTACTGCACCGCGCTAAACACAAGCCATAGCGTGCTGTTAGGAAGCTACTTGTGCTACAGTGTTATCACTCACCCGCCTCGACCCTCATGTCGCGCGACAGTATCGCACCAACGCTGGCGGCCGCCGCACGGCAGCGGTACGTTGCCGCGTGCACGTCGCTGCGCGCTGCGGTACTGCACCGCGCTAAACACAAGCCATAGCGTGCTGTTAGGAAGTTACTTGTGCTACAGTGTTATCACTTACCCGCCTCGACCCTCATGTTGCGCGACAGTATCGCACCAACGCTGTTCGCCGCACGGCAGCGGTACGTTGCCGCGTGCACGTCGCTGCGGTACTGCACCGCGCTAAACACAAGCCATAGCGTGCTGTTAGGAAGTTACTTGTGCTACAGTGTTATCACTCACCCGCCTCGACCCTCATGTCGCGCGACGGTATCGCACCGACGCTGCTCGCCGCACGGCAGAGGTACGTTGCCGTGTGCACGTCACTGCGATACTGCGCCGCACCAAACGCACCAACCTATAGCGTGCTGTTAGGAAGTTACTTATGCTACAGTGTTGTCAGTTATCACTCACCCGCCTCGACCCTCATGTCGCGCGACGGTATCGCACCGACGCTGCTCGCCGCACGGCAGCGGTACGTTGCCGTGTGCACGTCGCTGCGATACTGCGCCGCACCAAACGCACCAACCTATAGCGTGCTGTTAGGAAGTTACTTATGCTACAGTGTTGTCAGTTATCACTCACCCGCCTCGACCCTCATGTCGCGCGACAGTATCGCGCCGACGCTGCTCGCCGCCCGGCAGCGGTACGTTGCCGCGTGCACGTCGCTGCGGTACTGCGCCGCGCTAAACGCGCCAAGCCATAACGTGCCGTTTGGGAGCGCGCCCCTGTTGAAGAAAAAATGTGTCAGACTAAGGTATAAAGTGTGAATTTGGGATATGTTGGAGAAATTTAAAATACACTAGTACCAAAAATAGGTATCGGGTATTTTTTTCTCAACTAACCATCACGGTGAAACTAAACGTCCATATTACTCGTAAATTGTGCGGTTGATGCGCAAAATTTTACCGCGACGAAATCGCTTCAGATTTGACAGTTTTTGTCTCATCTAAATTTAAATCCACCTCTCACATGCCTCTCACTCTGTTGCTTTGACATGTCGTTCTCATCTGTGGACCACCTATATAGGTTTCGGTCACCATCATTATGCGTCTATGGTAACTCTCTCTAACTAATGTGTTAATGTCAGTATGCTGATGGCCCTAGCAGCCAAAGCTCTAATAAATTTTAAAAAAAGTCAGTTGTCAAAATATTAACACCAATATCAAAATATTATTGAAAATATTTTTGAAATCAATTTTATGTTGTTAATTGTTATGAAACAGTAAGCAGTTAATGAGGATTTGACGAGAGTGTTAATCAATACCTTTCGTTTGATACCAAACTCAACCATACTTGCTCGTAAAAGTAGCAAATAAGATGACCAATGTAACAGGACCCCTTTACAAAACCTTTTTAGGCCTTCTAATTTCAGGACCCCCATCTCAATCCAGCTCATATACGAACTCGCAAATTTTTTTGGTCTCTGCTACAACCCCAACAAATTTCATAAAGATCGGAAAATCGTTACTAAAGTTATCGTCGGACAAACTATCTAAATCAAAAAGCCATCTAAATGCCGAGACGTCCCAGTAGCCAGGTGACAGTTGTTGTTTGTAAGAACGATCTTCGCTTACGCTCCGCTCGTTCGATTAGCTACTTCAGCTGTTGACTACAAAGAAACTTCGGTTATTTTTCGGCAACCTATTGAAAGAAACTTATTAAATATTCTTCAAAATTCGTTTAAAAATCCTTGCAGAGTCCGCTTCTTATTTGTTTGTATAGAAATAATCCAGGTCCGCGAGTGGCGACAGATAATCCGGCACGTAATTAAACTTGGCGTCAACTCCGCGACTCCGAAACTTCCACTCTGCATTGTCAATATCATACAAGTCGCTTTTTATTCACAAGTGGCGAAGTTTATTGCGATCCTTGACTCGCAAAGTTATTGATTTGATGTCATTGTAGTGATTGCAGGGATCGCTTCTTATGTTTTTGAACAGAAATGATCCATTTCCGCGATATGATAGGTAGTCCGGAAAGTAATTAATTTGAGGATATAAAAACGTCGTTAACTCATAATAAATGAATGTAAAAGTAACCAAACCTTCCTGTGCCCAAGGATAGAAATCTTTACAGAAATCATTTCTTAATTTTCTGTCTAAAATAATACAGGTTCGCGAATGGCGATAGATAATCCGGCAAGTATTACTTGGCGTCGACTCCACAACTCCAAAACTTTCCGGCTGCATTATCATATAGGTCGCTTTCCACAATGGTCTAAGTTTATTAAGCGTAGATGTCATGCAAAAACCATTATATTAATGCTGACTTGCAGATGCCGTTTCTCATTGGTTTGTAAAGAAATAATTCAAATCCGTAAGTGACATTGGACGATACTAAAACGTCTTGAACTCATAATATAATATGAAAGAAAAAGTGACCAAGCCGCCCGGTGCCCAGAGGTAGAAATCTTTGCAGAAATCGCTTCTTAATTGTATAGAAATAATCCAGGCCCGCAAGTGGTGAGAGATAATCCGGCACGTAATTAAACTTGGCGTCGACTCAGTGAACTCCGGAACATCCCCGCTGCATTGTCATGCAAGTCGCTTTCCACAAGTACGTCGATATAGTTTATTACGTTCAGATATGTCGCAAAACCAACGATTTTATGTTATTGTTGACAGTAGCATAGAACGATTATTATTTGTTTGTACAGAAATAATCCGGCACGGCAAAAGATAATCCGGCACGTTATTAAACTTGACGATTATTGACGTCTTTGAATAATAAGTTATAATACTCATAATATACGAAATGACCTAGGCGAGCGATGCCCTTGGCTGGAAATCTTTGCAGAAATCGCTGTCTGTCTAGAAATAATCCAGGTCCGCGAGTGCCGACAGAATATAATCCGGCACATAATTAAACATGGCGTCGACTCCGCAACTTTGCTGCTACATTATCATACAGGTCATTTCCACAAGTGACTATATTTATTACGTGCAAATGTCATGATTTTATGTAATTGCTGACAGTCAATTGATGATATTAAACTCGTTACTGGATAATAATGTAAAATGTAGCACCAATAAAATGAATTATATTATTAAATGAACACTGTTCCAATTTGCATAACGTAAGATATTTATTATGTAACTTTAATAAGTACAACTGCAATGCATTAATTACGCAATACAACTAAATGTCTGAATCAGAAATATCAGAAATCTTGAAAATTATTCGGATGCAAATTCAATTACCTATACGCCGATACATTTCCATACTGGTTGAATATTAATTGTTGCATGTTGGAGTTATGTTCGGGAGATAATTGTGTTTTAGTGTAAGTATTGTTTTTATTTAGAAATCAGAATACAGCACCTTGTATTATAGTATTGATTTACGAATATAAACAAACGAATAATGATATTTTCTCTTGTGCATGGTGCCTGCCAGCTAGGGTATTCAATCAGGATATTTCGAATAGTATAACTTAGATTATTCATATGGAATTATCCGGATAAAATGGTTACTATCCGGATAATTGCAAGCCCTTCTGCCAGCTCAATCTAAGGTAAGTTTTATTAGTAAATGTCGAGTTCCTTAAATCTTGTTTCTTACACTTACATTTCATGAATCCTTTCGCCACTTCACGCCATTTCAAACTGAAAGCTCTATCATTAGCCTCTCATTACAGGCACCAATTAGCAAATCTACGCAAGCGTCAGCACTACGTTGACGGAGCAAGCTTCGCACTAGTAGACTGAAGATAATTGGAGATTCGGTTTCTACAGGTTAAAACAGGCACTCGAGCAAGAACAAGAAAATTTGTGTTTAAATATCTAATAAATATAAGCCTCTGTATTGGCTTCAGTCAGTTCTTCTTTAATGATATTGTGTATATGTTTCACCTATCTGTAATATAGATATAATTATTTGATTCGTAGTGTATAGTGCCCTTATTTATTCCTGTCTTTGTATGAAAAATAGGCACGTCTAGGAAAGAACAGATGATGACTCTTTTATGCATGCAAAAAGGCAGGCAATGCGATTAACCGCACAGCACTAGTAGCCTCCAGGACAAACAACGTAGCATACGCTTAACAATATAATATCCATAATGCTCTGTTCTGTTTGTTGGCAACTCCAACATAAGTGAATGACCGTTCATTGTTCGTTCCTAGTCATTCATTCATTGATTGTTCATTCATTCGTTCTTCTTAGCTAGCCGCTCCATCGGTTAACATGTAATTCCTAGGTGCCTTACTTAAATATAAAAATGTGAGACCACCAAGAATGGACTTATTCTTCTTAATACTTGTATTTTTAATTGCTTACTTTTTGGTAACTAAATATGCTATGTATGATGAAATTGATGAATAAAAATGCCAATAATTTCCAATTTTCGCTACCCACATGCTCTACCAACAAACAAAATTAAATTATATTTCAATTTTCAATTTCAATTTCAATTTCGTTTATTCTCACACATAAGCTTACAGTAAAGACCAAAGCGCTTACACGGTAAATAAAAATAACAACAAACATATTCAACAAATTCGGATATAAATCTATACAATACACCTATTAACAAAAATGAGATCAGACACCATAAAATATATATCAATTTAGCAACAATTTTGAGATCAATAATAGTAATACAAATATTTCTAATTAAAACTAATTCATACACAAATACTTGTGAGATAAGTTCAAGGCCGGCATGATGGCTCTAACAAACTTGCCTAACTTATCGGCAAATATGTCGGCATCCGGGACCCGGGTCAGCAAGTCGTTAATCAGGGACATGGCGCGGGCGGTGGGTGCATTAGCAGCATGCACAGTTCGTGTCTCAGGGACCGCTAAAAGGCGCCTACACCGCCGCACGGGTCGTGCACCGCCTAAGCATGCACCTGCTAAAGAAAAGCTCGGCGACGGAACCGCCAGACCAACTCGTCCCAGAACAGAAGGGTTATCGATCCTACCGTGCAGCAGCGAGTGGTAATGCACAATTAGGAGCAAATCGCGTCTAAGCTCTAGGGTATCAAGACCGACCATTCCTAGAACGAATCGGGAAGGAAAAAGATACGGATAATATCCGTATGTCCTTTTATAGATGTGTCTGGCAAATTTCCGCTGATTTATAATCCCCTTTCACAAAAGAGATCTGTAATAACACACCATTTAATCAATAATGCTTTGTGTTCTGTATTTCACGTTCATATTCGTAAAAGTTGGGTATTGTTGTATTATTAAATCAGCCAGCAAATGATCACCCAATAACATTACATGCTCAGTACAGAGCGACTTGCCAAGTCATCACGTACCTCATACATTATTCAGTCGCATGATTGTTCAACTAAACTTGCTATTTTATTATCGGGGAAACAAGGGGTATGTCGTAAACTAGGGATATTGTTGGCCGTTTTGCTGGATATTACCTACTACAAAAAGTTTCGCAACTAAAGGGTAGGTATTTCGAATTTAATTAAAAACAAAATTTTAAGTTTGCTTTTCTTACCTGATAATAAATGTCTGTAATAATTTGTTATTGTTTTTATTTTATTTTATATCTTTATTTATTTTATTGTTTATAGTAAGTTCTGCCTAAGATATATATCTGCCTTTCCTGATATATAAACAATAATAATGTTGCTGTCTCTTTAACATAAATTTGGAATGATTTGTCGAAACAGTGTTAACAAATTAGCAAGTAGCTATTACGACAAATGAAGATACTTACATGGAAAATATGTTTGAGGGCTTATGGTACAATCTGGACACACAAAACCACACGAAGAGTTACGGAATTTATTGAAGCAAACGGGTCTTTTGCTTAGGTAAATTTTTCAGGCATAGATAATTCCAGAGATTCCTACCAGGAGTACACTTTGGGCGGTGGCAGGAGCAGAATAAAAGGTACAACGATAATCGAGCGACCGGAGCGTAAGCGAGGTAAGTTCTTACAAACAACTCGCTACTGGGACGTCTCAGCATGTAGATAGCTTTTTGATTTTGAGAGTTTGTTCGACGATAAGTCGATAACTTTAGTAACGTTTTTCTGATCTTCATGAAATTTGTTGGGATTGTAGTAGGGATAAATACAATTTGAGAGTTCGTATATGAGAAAAATTTATCAAGGGGTTGTGGAGCTAGAATGCATGAAAAAATAATTAAAAGAGTCTTGTTATATTGGTCCACTTGTTTGCAAGGAAATCACGAGTTCTCAGTTCGAGGCGGACTACTAGTTATTAAAACGAAACAAAATATTTCATTTCAAGAAAACAAACTACGCTTCAAAAACCCCCACCAAAAGATCGCCTTAAAGCTTTAACTTGCCACCGAAAATCCTTTCACCCAACAGGCTATCGTTAATCCATCTAAGTAGAAACAACCGAATGAAACATGAAGTGCAAAGTGCCAACTGTACCATTAATTCCTTTCAACGGAAACAGCCCAAATAACTCATGTATATTTTTAGCCCTTTCATTGAAAGAAAATCCGGAAATCAAATATTCAGCTGGACAGAGTATTAATGGTGGGGTGGAGTCAGTAGTGATGTGCTCAGATATTTTTTTAGCTGAGTTAATTTATAAAAAAATCAAATAATCATATTAAGTTTGTTACGAAAAGTTTTTAAATACATATTTTGTGACTATAAAAGAAAACATGTTTATTCTTCAATTTATTAGGCACATTACAATGCACTTATGAACGTCAGAGAGGGCAAAAAACTACTACCGGTTCGAATCCTATACTTACTTTTTACCCGAGAATTAGATATTGTGATTATGACCGACAAGAAACACGGCGGGATTTATTATCAAAACAGTAATATAATATATTAAATCTTAAAAATACACAATATGTAGTTCTCCCAGAAGCCACATCAAAACAATTGTAAGTGCGAAGTGCCTACGTCAATTCCTGTGATTAGGTTGCCGAGCGGACCTCAGGCTCAGTTGGGCCATGGCAAGACCGGGACAAACGCTAGGAGGATGATTGGAAACGCGCTACATTTTTGTAATCTTTAAAATATTTTCACTTAAGCGCGAATCACTAGTCTCAACCACCTAGGGCCCGACTCGCCTCTTCAAACCAGCTTACTCTAAACCAAAAATCAACCATTAATCTTTCTTGCGATTATATTAAAACGATTTGGTATTCCAAAAATGGCCACGGGTGGTGCGGGTTCTGTGACTATTAGATGACTTGTATTTTTTTCTGTGGTGTGTTTTGTGTTTTACATTGTTCGCTTTTTATTCTGTTAACGTCTTTTACTTTGATGAATAGTCGTTAGCTTCAACGAATTTAATTTAAGAATAGTAGTTTATGTAGGTAACTGTTGCGTAATAAGGGTCCTTGTTTTAAGGCCTAATTACGTACAGATGCATACACTGCTTTATCTACACATATTATAAATCCTAAATGACGTGTTCGGAAACCATTAGAATGACTGCCATTGCATCGCCATGAGCAGTTCGATTGTGCCGGCAGGGGGTGGCGCATGACCGCGGTTGGGGAGGAGGCCAGATTTTCATTACGAATGAATTTTCATACGTTTTTACTACACCGTCACATACACTGGTGTTACAATACTGATTGCAATAATTGTGGTAATTACAAACGGTTTTCGAACGCAGAATAGAGGATTTGTGATATGGGTGTAGATAATTCTTTATTTACTATTAACGCATCAGACTGATGTTGATGGTGTACTTGAACAAACACAACTTATTTATATACTATGATTTAAATATATCCCCGCACACGACTAATATACGGAAGTCAGGTACAATGTTTCCAATTAATTTATTAATTATTCACACCCCTGATCCTAAACCAGACTTATCATTTTTTCTCAGCGGGACCCAACAAAAACCATCCTATAATTGAAAGAGGCTTTGATTAATTACCCTGGATACCGGGAAGTGACGGCTCAGAATTGTTACGGTGATTGAAGAATTTCAATAATTTTATTCGAAACGTTCCACCCAATACGCTCTTGTATTTCAAATATTTATTATGGAATAAGAAGAAAATGAGCTTATCTTATGGTGCGTTTACATGTCTGGTCACTCGTAGCGCGCTACAAATACGTATGCATTCTCTCGAACATGTGATTAAAAAGATGATTTCGTGCCGATCCCAGTAAAGCAATGTACATCGACACCGCAGTTTCCAATAAGCTTAAGATGGGAACTAATATAGCTAATAATAGGGCAGATGCCCCATTTGTGGTCACTGTGCCGGTTTTGGCCATTTTCAACTTTATTAAAGTAGGTATAGACAAGTTTACAAGTCAATTGTTTAGTCATCTGTCATGTATCAGTTGTCATTAAGAGACATGGAAAAAAGTGGCCAAAACAGGCTCCTTGGCCCCTTTCTGATATTTCATTAAAGAAAAAAATAGGACCTGATGCTAGAATCTTAAAAGCGGAGATTCATATAAATAGTAATATTTTTTTTAACGATTCTGTCATAATTCTTTATTAACATAAAATGACGGACGTCTGAATAGACAAACTCTCCTTAAAGTGGCCAAAACCGGGGCATATGCCCTAAGTGTGTGTAGATCATTGGAATATACTTATTTATTATTGTAACAAAAATATTCAACAAATGTTGTTATGAAGTAAATCATTGCTTTCAAATATTTCATATTTACTTTACTTGACCGATTCATTTGAATATTTAGATTTTGAATCAATACAATAAAATTATAACTAAGTTAATTGTTTCGATATGATCCCGTTATTGTCAGCGATTTTGTCCGTATTGTAATGTCATCGATCCAATTTGTCTGGCAAAGGAGATTTTCGAGCGATTACCTTTACAATTTCGCAAACCAATTCTCAATTTACATGACAATCAATCTTTGGATCTGAAGAATAAAATTGAATATAAACGCCCTTTATGTATCCCAATGTTTGAGTTTGATCAATTAAGTATTGACGTCTAGATATTTAGTATCGTATCTTATTATTATGGATAGGGTAAGTATTAAAAGAGACGGGCCTGTTATTCTACTTATATTTGACTCCAGACATATAAAATAACCACCATCACCATCTTAGCCATAACACGTCCACTGCTGAACATAGGCCTCCCCTTTAGGGGGGAGAGGTTGCCATACGCGCCACGCTTGGCAGGCGGGTTGGCACGCGCAGTTTTTTTTGTTTATTGCTGTTTAGGCTTTCGGAAGATGCTGCTGCCCATCGTATATTCCCTTAGCAGACTCCTACTGCAACCACGGGACAATATGGTGGGGGACAATTCTAAGGCCGGACACCCCACGGCAAAATAAATAACAATTTACTCAATTATAAGGAATTGTTTTATAAGATGAAAATAGTTCTACAGTTAAATTAATGACAACACACATTAGTTTTGCGTCAAAATGTATTTATTTTAGTCTTATTTAAATCAAAAGGTTAATTTTGTAAATAAAAGAAATTTTTTCATTATTAGAATATTTTCCGTTTGTGAAGTGAACCAAAACTTAAAAGGTATACAATAGCTGCCTATTGTAACTAATCGCCATTAAACATTATTAAACATTCGTAAAGGTGCGTCTAGTGTTGGCAAATAGGGTAATCGTGTTGACTGGGTTAGCGAACACTTGCTCTCCACTTTGAAAAAGTCATATGTATTGTTAAATCTCCTAGGCAGATACGCTATTTTAGTAAAATGCTACGCTAAATATACAAAAGGATGTAAGTCATCTTGGAATTGCTCTTAAAAATAAGCCTTTTTGTACAAAGCCAGGCGAGGGGTAGTGTTCAAGATTACGCAGCTTAAGCAGGCTTAGGAACTTGCTTAATTGCGTGATGGAGTTATGGGGGTCACATTAAACGGTGCGATCCATAAACAGGATAGAGGTCAAAGGACCCTTTAGGGTTAAATAAGAAACATGATTATCAATTGAACGAAGAGTTATATAAATAAAAGAGGAATCTTATAGTTTTATCACCAAACACAAAAAACACAAATACAAACTCGAGAAAAAAATTAAATGGAGCTCCTGCACTTTGAGTAAGACTGACACAGTCGACCCGCGACGTAATTGGTCCAAAACTGCAGCCAAACGACCAAATTCAGTCAAAAAAGTAAGGTTTACTTCTTTTATTTGAGCTGAAGCTATATAGGTACTTTATTTATAAGTGCTAGAAAAAAAGATATCAGTACAATTATGAATCGCTAATATTTATGGTATTCATTCGTTACTAGAACCGTTAGGTACAACCGTTACCAATTAGCACTATTATTCTTTGACTATTGAACAATTTTTGCATCGCAAAAAGTCGCGATAATATTAGAAATATGTGTAGACTTGAGGTTCTTTTAGTCTAGTTGTATCCGATGATTCCTTGTAATTATAAATGTATGGATGACGTATGTAATTAATTGTTTTCAACCCACTGTACCCCTTTACAACCGTTGTATTTGATCCACAAATAACGCCACTTTTTACCAAAACCCCAATCCTCATACTTTTGGAAAGAAACGGTGATGAGCCATCAAAGTGAACGGCCCCAGTGTGGCCATCCATGCGCATGTCAATGTGTGCTGAACTACGTGCGGGCAATGAATGCCGACGCTACGACCAGGGAAATGTTTGGTTCAAGTCTTGAAAGACAGCGGAAATTACCCTTCAATCTTCTTCTTATTCTTTTCCTTTGCCTTTATCCCATTATTTGGGGTCGGCAGCGTTCTTATGCGCCAGGATCTCCCGTCCTGGGTTGTCTGTGAATTTATCCGGGCTCGTTCCAAATCCTTCGACACCGTGGACCACCTAGTAGCAGGCCGGCGCCCTGGTCCTCTTTTGGTCTCCTGGAGGGCCACAATCTCAAATTTAGTAATGATGTAGAGGATAAATTTTTCTTTATTGAAATAATGCGGTAGGCAAAGGATAGTACTTGAAATAAGTGCAGACATAAACCTACTAGGTACCAATAGAACATCAGGATCATAATATATGATTGGAAGTTTTGGTTGTTATGACTGTTATACCACATCTATATGGAATTACAACTACACAAAGCTATGCTAGTGAGAGATAGAAACCTGTGGAGGAACCTGGTCTTCAACAGAAGGACATGATGTCACGATCCACAGCACTAAGGGGACGACAGTTACTTCATAATTATTCCTTGTTTACAATACAATATTCTCGTTATTACACATTTAGAATATTATCAAAACTGCATCAGAAATGCCATTTCTTTCGGGTGATATTTGAGCATTGAAAATAATAACATAAACAGTGTCTGCAATAAAAAAGACCAAATATTCTAATTAAAATACGTCACGTACGTTTTAAGCAGTAAGTTAAAAAAATACAAAAAGGTTGGTAGCTCCTAAAGGAAAGTACATTTTAACATAAGATAAAAACAGCAGTAGTTTTTCACTTGTACTCGATATGCTATAACTGTAGACAGCATTTACGAGCGAAGGGCAGGCATTGTCCA
The DNA here is from genome assembly GCA_911728535.1 of Pammene fasciana. Classification (NCBI taxonomy): domain Eukaryota; kingdom Metazoa; phylum Arthropoda; class Insecta; order Lepidoptera; family Tortricidae; genus Pammene; species Pammene fasciana. The sequence goes on along the minus strand of OU452276.1, from coordinate 17,223,906 downwards.
ACGGCCGTTAGGGCCAGTGGCCAAATTGAATTGCTTGGCACCTTACCTTACTTAGCTAATTGACACTATTTGGGAAACCATGTTCATGCACATATCTTATTAGTATGCCTCCGGAGATGTCACTATGTGATGACGATCTTACACTGATCGTCAACATCCTTCACTACTTATCAGTGGCGGTGGGTTAAAAATTTTCTTAGGCAAGCCGGAGCTTAATTTGGCTTAAAATGTCTTCATAAGCTGTATGAAAACTACTCAGGTGCCCGAAAACTCGGTAAGCCGGCGGGAATTGTGTTCTATGGACGCGCCGCCACTGCTACTTATGTATCTACTTACTGCTTAATCGAAAAGACAATACAGTAAATCCTCATATAGGTATGTTAAAAGCACAAGTGGTACCAAATGACGATTCAGTAAAATCCATTTTTTTGGTTCTTTTTTATTATTTTTTTATTTTATTATGACATATAGCGCGCTTGATAGTAAAAAGTTATAATAGCTTATAGACTCATACAACTCCAGCGATGCACTTTGTAGATACTTATAATATAAAAAAACAGTGCAATATATTTTTTTAAACCCTTAGGCTCTATTGAAACACGGGAAAATTGCTGTCTTGAATACTCCTTTATGGGAAAGGTTCGGAAACGTGCATATGGCACACGTTACCTTATAAAGTTGCAGACGTCCTCAGGCTACGGAAACTTCTTAGCACCAGGCAGGCCGTATGTTTTTTCCACCATCAGGGTATAAAAATGTAATTGGTGTAAAAGTGACCGTGAAGTCACACGTTCCTTTACTTGCAACACATTGCACATTATTGCACTATCAAGTCAATGACTTCATTGACTTCGTTCACAAAAGCGGGACAGTGCAGTTCTACTTAGAACTGCACTGTCCCGCTTTTGTGAACGCTGTAATCACGTCAATGATTACAATTCTTTCATGTTCTCTCATTTGGAAAAGCAATTCTTTGCAGGCGTATTCTGGTTTTGATGTTAACCGGTTACTTTGCATTTTATTGCCACTGGAGCTCTGCGAGTCGTGGCGTCATATGATTTTAAAATGACAGAGAATCTCATTGTATTTTGTATGGATTGTAGAAGGTATACCCATCTATAATGTTTTGATACGACGAGGATGCAGATGCAAATAATTTCGAATGTAGCGAAAATACGCATCAATAAATAAATGAAAATCTCTCGTGAACATTCTATTTACACAACTAAACCAATTGTATTCAGCCCTTGAAATATGATTAGGGACTTGAGTACCCAGTAAATCAGAATAGGATTGCCTTTGCTGACAAAAGCAGAGCGCAATTATTCGTGCGCACCGTTTGAAGGCATTTGATTTACGGTTCGACTTCTTACATTCTATGACGTTCTGTACCAGATTTGTAGGTACACCTAAGTACAGACACTTAAGTTTTTTAAGGATGCAGTGTATTGACGACAGGGTCGACCCTCTTGTCTCTTTAGCCGTCAACAAAGTGAAACTATTTTTTTTATACAGTTGCTCAAAAAAGTGCTTTTCTTGTAGTGGTTTAGCGTGCGGAAAGTTTGATATCGCGCACTAGTGCTTTTTACTTTTCCAGCCAATCGCAGCTAATGACAGTGACAGACAGCCAATGACAGCGCCGCACCGCACCGCGCGGAGCGTTCGGATACATGTACGTCATGTACTAAAGTAACCTCAAAGTGAATAATTGACAATTTTATAATTTTTTCGCAACTGTATTAAAAAACGTCGTTCGATACTCGTGCGTAAATGTCATTCTTCTCTCGTCCCGAGTCTTGCCACGAGCCGTAGTAAATACTTTCCGCACTAATATCGAAATGTACTATTCTAAAACGTCAGGTCGGTAAAGTTGGAGCCGTCAATAGGGTTAACGGTGCCTGCTTACCATCAGGTTGGCAGTATGCTTGTTTGTCACCGTTGTAGTATAAAAAAACTTTACTCATGGTTTTGCTAGTTAGTAACTTGGATGGTAGTTGACTGAGGAGCCGAGCGCAGCGAGGCGACAAACGTCTCCGTTTTCATTGGTACGATGATTTGGCATATTGATGTGTGTGTACCTATTGGTTGGTTGGTTGGTTGGTCAGTGTCTGTCTAGTTAGAGGTTGCATTTTTCATCCGATTTCGATGAAATTTGGCATGTACGTTCCTTGATTTATTTGCCAAAAATTGTCGAGCCATTTTTTTGATTGGGAGGAAAATGAGGGGGAAAGGGATGAAGTTTTCCGTCGCGTTATTTACGTTCTCCGAAGTCTACGGTTCACATAACCACTAGTTTAGTTAGTGGTGACAAGTTTTTTTTATTGTCCATCAAATCTGTCTTGTTCCTATCGGAAAGATCTGTCTTTATGTGGCTGAATTAGGCACGGGTGCGTCTGCGGCAGATCTCTGACTTTAGTATTGCACCAGATCAGAAAATAGTTCAATGGGTCCACCTGTATAATATTTTCTATAAGCCTGAATTGATTCTGCTGTTAAAAGGGATATGTTTAAAGAAGATAAAAGCACTATGTGTTCGGTCCGCCGTCCTTTATCTACGATTAAAGTAACCACTGCTTTATAATCATTCGGTCACAATCGGCCAGCGGTTAGTCGCCACCATCTTTAATTTAAGTTCCACTCGGGGCCTAATTTGAGTCGCTCGCGCGTGAAATGGCTGCGGCCTGTTATTTACCTCGCTGACGACACGGGCAAAAACTTACATTCATTCGGCTACGTAACATTTTGTACAGCGAGATTTACTTAGGTATATAAATACTCATTCGTTTATAAATTATTATATTATTACTTGCAATAATTATGGTTTAAGAATTTATTTCTCTAAAAGAATTATAATTCATTTATCTAGAGAAATTCACAACATTATTGAAATTATCCTAATTATACGAGTAACAGTGTACGAATAAAAAAAAAATATACGAGTAACAGTGTACGAATAAATAGCAGGTAATTTAAATTTAAAATAATACAAACTATACAAAGCAATTCTTATTTTTACGTAAGAGTGGGTACCAATATCGTTTGTCACTGCGCGAGCGCGGGCCCAAAATATTGTAGTCTAGTTCCATTTTTCAAAAAATCCATGTCGAGAAGCAAACGATATTACTTTTGGGCAACCGGGCTTTTTACCTGATTTAGACCCTGCTGTATCCGAATCGCCGGTTGCCTTCAAAGAAAATTTGTCCGGAAGTGAGATATTCAAGATGGCGGCCAAAAAAAATTACCCATTTTTTACTTTTTCTTAAATAACTCGTAAACCGTGACCCCTACCAAAAAATGTTCTGTTACTTAAATAATTCACATAAAATTGTCTATAAAAAAGGTTCTATACAGTTTTTAGCTGGGATCAAAGTTTAATGAGATATCGAGGGTATAAGATAGACCTTAAAAATATAGACTAATTACCCTTTTCCCGCGACTTCGTCTGCGTGGGATTAACATTCGCTATAATACATTTATTAAACACCTTAGTGAAATCTTATAGCAAATATAAATTTAACGTACGTACTTTTTTACGTCTACAGTGAGCAACAATTCCACACAAAGTTTCACCCCCCTTTTCACCCTTTCAAAAGATGAATTCTGAGATAAAAACTATTTCATGTCCTTTTCCATAACTCAAACTATCATCATGCCAAATTTAATCTAAATCGGTTCAGCGGTTTAAGCGTGAAGAGGTAACAAACACACTAACTGTTTAAAGATAAATTATATTTTAAATACTCTGGTTGAGGCTGCTAGGGGTTGTGTGGTATCATTTCCGTATAAAACAGACATGCACAATTCATTTTTGATAGAAAAAATAAATAAATCTATATTTAAAAAAAGTTCTGCGAAGAGGGAAAACTCTCAAATCACATCAGAAAGGATTTTGACGTGAACGTCCAAAAATTTTACGAACCTCCAACAGTAAAAAATATTCATCGTGGGGCACTCTATCCATGGTCAAAAATTTAAAACTTTTTCTCAATGCGCACAATTTTTTCATACTAATATTATAAATGCGAAAGTGTGTCTGTTACCTCTTCACGCTTAAACAGCTGAACCGATTTAGATGAAATTTGGTATGATGATAGTTTGAGTTATGGAAAAGGACATAAAATAGTTTTTATCCCTGAAATCATCTTTTGAAGGGGTGAAAAGGGGGGTGAAACTTTGTATGCAATTGTTGCTCACTGTAGACGTAAAAAAGTATATACGTTAAATTTATATTTGCTATAAGATTTCACTAAGGTGTTTCATAAATTTAGTATGGCGAATGTTAATCCCACGCAGACAAAGTCGCGGGAAAAAGCTAATTAGTCTATATGTTTAATGGCTGTCTTATACCCTCGATATCTCATTAAACTTTGATCCCAGCAAAAAACTGTATAGAACCTTTTTAATAGAAAATGTTATGTGGATTACTTCAGTAGAAGGACATTTTTTGGTAGGCGTCACGGTTTACGATTTATTTAAGAAACAGTAAAAAATGGGTATTTTTTTGGCCGCCATCTTGAATATCTCACTTCCGGTCAAATTTTCTTTGAAGGCAACCGGCAATTCGGATACAGCTAAGTCTAAACCAGGTAAAAAGCCCGGTTGCCCAAAAGTAATATCGTTTGCCTGTCGCATCGAAAAGGAGAGCGATTTTGAAATTTTGTGCCCTGTCTATTGCAATGTCCAGCTTAATTTAGTTTCTCTTGACTATTTCGATATATAATATATGTATGACAGTCATACATATATTATAAATCGAAATACTATTCAATTATCAATTTCTTAGCATTTTGTACAGGTTTATTAGCTAATCCTGAAAATGGAGCAGGGGTCCAGTCGGTAACCTAACCTTAGGATTTGGCGCAGACACAAGTAATTACGAAAGCGATTGCCATCAGACCTTCAAAACCCAAACTGAAAACCCGTTCTTATGGGATTAGGTCCGATCTCCTAACAAAGTTTTCTTTCGCCGAAAGGTACGTACAGTCACCGGCAATAGTATCTTCCTACACGAAGGCCGCAAAAATATGTAACACGCTCTTATGGTCCTACAAATAAGAGCGTGTCACATATTTTTGCGGCGTTCGTGTAGGAAGATACTATTGCCGGTGACTGTACATGCTAGTATATTGATGTATTATGGATCTTTATTGTATTTTTATAAACTGTGACTTTGAAAATTTATTTAACTAGATACGGTAGTATACAACAAGTTTTTAATCAGCTAAATAAATATACATTACTGGATTAAGAGTGTTTGATACGATTTATTTAATTTAATTGTTTAATATGTCGTACAAGTTAAAACAAAATATCTTAACATTAAAAAAAAAATATTTTGTGACAAAAATCTAAAGCCATTGCTTGTAAGAAATAAAAAAAATGCCTTTTATTTTGCAACTGCTGTATTTAATAAAACCTCTGTCCTTTCTTACCTCTGGCAGAACAAAGTTCCGACAAACTTATTTCTATTACAAATATTTGACAGCTTTGAGTTTACGCAAAACAAAACTTTCCGTCTACCCAGTAAAGTCCAATCTCGGGTTTCGCCACTCTGTTTATATTTGAAGGCAGATGAATTTCGTAATTAACTCTCGGTTAAAACAAACTCGTTTAATATTAAATCGTGTTTGTGATGTTTTTCAGTTTGTTTGTATGCTCAGTTTATTTACTTCGTGTTCTAATAAAACTTTATGTAAACCTGACAACTCATTTCCTACTAAGTTCCTTTTTCCCAGTTGCCAAGAGATGGATATATTTTTCGAACACTTTTTTTTGTAGCTTTCGTTCGTTCCCGAAGTTATACCAAAATTATTGTAAATGCAAAACGTTGTGTATGAGTAGGCAGTTGGATTCTTTCCGGACAAACTTTGACCTTTGACTTTTTAAACATTTTTTGGCTTTGACGGCCTCCTAGCCTTAGTTGGTAGTGACCCTACCTATGAAGTAGGAGGTCCCGAGTTCGAATCCTGGTCAGGGCATTTATTTGTGTGCTTATAACAGATATTTGTTCCTGAGTTATGGATGTTTTCTATGTATTTAAGTATTTATCTACATCTATTTTTTATATTATATCGTCGTCGCCTAGTACCCACAACACAAGCCTTATTGAGCTTACTATGGGACTAGGTTGATTTGTGTAAGATTGTCCTAATATTTATTTATTTAAACTCTAACAGTGGCCTTGTAGTGGCCTATGTAATTTTGCTGTAATTATAATTTCTCCGTTTTCAGTCTGAGCTTGGTAGTGTCTTGGAATTCTAGGATAGCATATGGATATAGGTATCAACATTTTCTAGAATGGCGAGTGATTGGAGCATATCATACACAGCACAATACACGCAGATAAAAATACGATAGGTATTTACATTAAATAATTTCAAAATTAAAATGGCGTTGATTGTTTCTAGTCAACACACGACTGAAGTTGTTTATTTTCATGAGTAAAGTAATGTGCATTCCGAGTGCCTACAAAATCATACATAAAGGGTGGATTTTCTTTTTGGGTCAGTGAGACTGGATAAGAACTGATACGGGATAGGAATGGGATCGATAATCGATCGATAAAAAAGTAGAATGTGAAAAATATAAGTTTTCATTTACATACAAAATGTATGGAAAAAGTTTTTCTCGATTTGTGGCTTTTCTAGCCTGAAATTTTGTTAAGCCTTTAATCCTGGATAGGAATGGGATTGAATGGCATTAAAAAAAAGTTTCTCAAGAAATAACCTTTTTCCCGCACCCTGTATGTTTTTTCCAAAATCTGCAAACGCGAATCTTCATTAATTTAAAATCGAGGGAAGGTCTTCTAAGACCATTTACGCGTAGCAGCACGGGATCTGGTAGCTGCCCTCACTGACCCAAAAAGAAAATCCATCCTGTATAATGAAGGAGTAGATTACAGAACGCCAAACTATACTGCCATGTCGTCGCAGTACGATGTAAGGATTGTAAGGTATATTAACCTTTACTGGGCAGATTTTATAAAAGTACATTTTCTTTATTAAAATTCATCACGTATTATATTATCCTTTTATCACTTTATGAAAAAATCCCGAGCTTATTCGTGCCTTGAAACATATTTAAAATAATCGCAGCCCTTATCCGCATATAATGGGAAATCTCGGCTCCGGGAAAATTGGTGGTCGCACAATAGCCAGGTAGGCTGTGTTTCATGTTCCATTGAAGCGCGGCTGTCTAAATTCATAACTGTGAAAATGAACTTTTTAACGGCTTTTAACCAACATTGACCTTTTCATTATAGTAATATCTTGTTAGAATATCACAGTCGCATTCCAGTTTTTAAAGGTTTTATCGAAAAAAATGTTATTTAAAACTTTTTTTAAGGTAAGATAAATATCTTACCTAACTTAGCTTACCTACTCTAACCTTACCTCACGGTAAGTACCTTTACTGATAAATTTAAGGTATACAGTTACACCGCGGAATCAATCATATAATATAGTGTGTGTAAAATAATTCAAACCGACTTGGCTAAAAATAGGTGAAAATTATCAAGAAGTATAATTATAGAAATAATACGTACTGTTGTTTTTTATCAAGGAAATTTCTTCACAAAATCACAAATATTACCAGAGTTACAATAAATATAAAAATATAAGTTTTTTTGCACCTCCTATTAACTTTTCTACTTTATCTTCTCCGCTACCCCAAGGTTGTCTGGCAGAGATCGCTTTTTAGCGATAAGACCGCCCATTGTTTGCCTCTTTTTTGTTAATTATATCTTTTTCTACTGTGTTGTAATTTTTGAGGTGTGCAATAAAGCATTTATTCATTCATTCATTCATTCATTCATTCATTCATTCATTCATTCATATAATACACTAGCGACCCGCCTCGGCTTCGCACGGGTGCAATTATACATATAAATCTTCCTCTTGAAACTCTATTTTAAAAAAAACCGCATCATAATCCGTTGCGTAGTTTTAAAGATCTAAGCATACATAGGGACAGACAGCAGGAAGCGACTTTGTTTCATACTATGTAGTGATAAAAATGTTACAGAAGATATCTTCTACTTGATTCGGATCTTCCACAGCAGGGCATTTTTAAGGGTCTGTAAGAGCCCGTGGGACAAAGACGGTGTATTACGGAGCTTGGTAATCAAGAAATGCGCAGTTAAAAGTATAACCATGTGTATGGAGAAAAGCAGCGAATATCTTTGAAATGGAAATTAAGGTTCTTGCATATTATTTAAAATCCTGTTTTCTACAGTAGGACCGTAATTTATAAAGCTTTTTGGTCTTGCAATTAGTATTTCGTTTTTGGTTAGTGAAATATTATTAACGGAAACTTTATCAGTTAGGAACTTTTTTATTTCTTGTATAAAAAATAAAAATATGGTAGACTTAATATAACTAGTAGTCCGCCTCGAAATGAGAACTTGCGATTTACTTGCAAACGATTTGACCAATATAACAAGACTCATATGAAGATTTTTTTCGTATTCTAAGCCCACAACCCCTTGATCTATCTTAAACGAACTCTCAAATTGTATGTACATCTCAGCTACAACCCCAACAACTTTCATAAAGATCAAAAAAACGTTACTAAAGTTATCGTCGACCAAACTCTCGAAATCAAAGAGTCATCGAAATACCTAGACGCCCAATGGGCAGAAGTTGTTTGTTCGAGAAAAAAAAAACAATTGCTGTATTAACCACCTGACGTCAGATGTTACAAAATAAATAGCGTTTCCAATAAAAGTTATACTTAACGAAATGAATACTCTGTGATTGTGTAATGAAACAGAGTCAAGTTTTAATGAAATTTGAATAGTAAAGTTTTGACGTCGGCTGGTGTAGGGAAACTAATCTACGTCCAACTTTACTAATAAACAACAAACATCAGAAATTTCAATATCCCCACTCGTATGAAACCGGCATAACTTTATTATTCCAAGTGATTTGGACAATATTATACGCGAGCTGAATATTATTTCAGATATTTGATGTAGGTACATGGTAACATCAATCAAGTTATTATGGCAAAACTACTGAAAACGGGTAAATTATATTTTGAACTTTTCAATGATTCGGCACCCGGTCGGCTAGTATCATTCATTATCACGGAGTAACTGATGAGCTGCTATATAGTTTTAGTTGTAGAGTCTATGCCTATATTGTCTATACCCACTAAATGCGTTTTATAGTAGCGATCTATCTACACTCTATGGGATATCGAGAACTCAAACACACAATAGGTAAAAAGTTATGAATACAATACATGGCAAATACACTATATGTACATATGTTTAAACATTATGTTTAGGGTTTAAGTTTACTTCTCACCGTGGTAACTATCATTACCTAGTTAAATTGAGCGCGATCCCTTACAAAACCTGTTATTGCACCCAAAAGTTATCAATGACCTGTTGTCGTAACCTAGTATACTCGTATTAGGTTGTTATATTTTTTTTTTATATAAGCGAGCTGCTGAAACTTACCTGAATTTTACGACCACTTTAATGTTATCCTCACACGGTCTTAATGAGGCTTAAATGAAGATATAGTCCAGAGTTTTCCTAAGCCGTGTAAACAACAAAGGATATGGTGTGAATGTTCGCCAGATTTAGTAAGATGTTGGTAGGTCTGCTCGGAAATCAGTTGCACCCATAGATATCTAATATTCCTATATCAGTGGTTGCACCGTTGGTTATACCTAATAGCTGGATTTAAGGTATTATCAAAACCACCCTAAGGTGTATACAGCACGGTTAGCACGGTTAGCAGTGACGCGACAGTATCTCGCGTGCGAGACAGACACCCGTCTCTTTTTAATTGATACAGTCAGATAAGGACGGATAGACTATCTCGCGCGTGAGATACTGTCGCGTCACTCTTGTGCTAACGGTACTTACTGATTTTTTTACGCAGGTATGTGTCTCAAAAGTCTCTAAAAAACCATGATTTTGCTGAAACTCATAGTACAAAGAGCTAGCTAAGTACGAAGCAATTTTTATAATTTAAGGTTTCATTATTGCTTCTTGAAACACTTACATCGACCCTTTCAACAAACGCTTGAAATTCACGTAATTAAGAATTCCTCTCCGACACAGTCTCAAAGGGCAATTCGCCACTCCATTATAGTTCGGACATTGCCGAAAGTTGGACGTGTTGACCGACTCTGGCCTTTGTGACGGAACACGACAACGACCAGTACAATCACCCTTCAAATTAATTACTGCATATTGTACCGTAGGTAGAGGAGATTGAATTGTATTTCGCATTGCTTTAGGACAAAGACCAATAAATATTAGGAACCGTTCCAATTACAGCTTTAGAGGCGTATTTTGGAACGAACATTCAATATCTAACCAATTCCATTTCTGTATCTTGCGTTCATTTAGGTGGTTATGGTACGCTCTAGGTACGTTTTCGATATCACTTTGATACGTAAAATACATCCTCGCTTATGATGTCTTAAAAAATACACAAAATAAAATTGCCCTTACTTTACCTACATAGCACTTTTTCATATAGGATAATCTAAATAGGTACGCAAAAATGGTGACATATTAATTTTGCCAGAAACAAGAGACCTTACAGGAAAAACAAAGTCAAATTGCACTTTCTGAACTCCGCACGACTCAACTGTATTTTTCCGCTCGTTTACGTCCGTCAAAAGCCCCATGGCAATAACTTACAAAAAAGTCTCGCTTCCAATTTAAACGTCATCCGGTTCCAGTCGGTTTCCATCAATTATCGCAGGCATTAATACAATAATATATATTGTTTGTGAGGGCCATGCGTCTCTGTCGGGCGCGTTGTTTATCGCAGGCCGCGCTAACAAATGGCCGTTGGTTGACGCCTCTACAAAACGGACTTTCTCATAGCTTGTCCTTGATATGAGATTTCTGTTTGATTGGAACAAGATTAAAATACGTCAAGTTTGTTGTTGTTGTTCTGTCAAGTTAAGTGAGTCATAACATTGATAACCTTTGTACAAAAGAGTTTTTGTTTAACGGTATATTGTATGTAGGTATATGACGCGTAGCGGAATACGTCGCGATGGTGTTCATATTATTAGCTTCTGTAACCTGAAGGCCATCCATGGTTGCCATTTTATCACTTATCGCGCTATGCGTCACTTTCACATTTACATACTTGTTATAACGTGACAGCTATGGTGACAGGCGATAAAAACCCGACCGTAGTAGGTTAGCAGAAATACTTAAGAAACTAGGAACCGTGCTAGAATGTTTTAAATCATCATTTGACATTATGCTATGTATCTCAGCCTCACTAAATTATATTCGTAGATAGTTATATACTAGAAAAATGCACTGCAAATGTAATATCGGTATCAGATCAAGTTGAGATTTCAGTGCTCTAATGTAGCATACGAGAGAGTTTTTACCTGCACAAAATGACAATTTTTTTGTTCTATATATTCGATTTTAAGCCGTAAATATACAGATGTTTTATCTATTATAAATATTTTATCAAAAATCCCCGAAACGGTTTTAAAGCATTCATCTCCCAATAAGGCCGTGTCAGCTATAACGCGTACACAGCTTTGTACAGTAAAGTTGGAGCCGTAAGCCTGCCAGAGATCGATGGCCACCACAGCCGGCTGGCCGAGGAATGGCGGTCATTCCCGTCCAGCGGCCGACAAATTACCACAGGTTGCAACTTATGTGGCTTTATTATTGGGTGGTTTTTTCAAATAATAAGTTGCAGTATCATGCAGTCGAAAAACTGTATCAAAAACTGAAAAGCCCATATGACCCATTTATTTATTATACGATTTTAAACTAACATGGTAATTTAGATTAAAACTACTTTTAATCACGGGATACTTACCGTGTTTTTTAGTATAAAACTCTTTAGTCGGTACATCAGTTGGTTACTCGGTGATAATGGCGTCAACCTCGCACTGTTTGTGTAAAATACTTGTATTTGTAATCTGACTGTGACTAATGAACCGTCGAAGATGTAGGATTACTATTTGACATGTCAAACTGTGACACATGGATATCCACGCGTGATCACAGCCTACTTGATTGACACAACATGATGTACTAAACCACAGAATAATATAATAGTATTTCATACAGAAAGTCATCTTCCCTACAAAATCAGTGTTTGACAGAACTTTAACAGATAAAAGTTGACAGATGACGTTCCCATACAAAATTCCCTTTTGAACCACTAAGGTTGGCAAGTACGCAATTAGTATTATTACTGGACCTGCCCCAATCTGCCTCAATCTTCCTAATCTATCAGTAATTTTAATACAAAACTAGATAAACGTCAAATTTATTACCTTATTTGCCCAATCTAATTATTATTTTAATACAAAACTTCTACTATAAACTACTTAAATATTTTATCTTGTCTGTGGTCATGCCGCAAATAAACAAAAGGGATTCTGGCAACCCCGAAAATGTATCCGATACGTTCCAAGGCGGTAGCTGTCACTTCGTGGAGATGAACCCCCCTGACTAAACTAAGTTATGGATGGTAGAAGGTAAACATGACAATCTCTATGTTACAAAAGTGTCCGTCAAAAGGCGTTACATTGGTGGCGCCACAATAGCTATAGACTATATGGTAGCGCATATGCAGCGCACTTCACTCCGTTAATAACGGCTAAGTTGCAATAGCTATGGCGATTAGGTATCACTCTGGCGACGGATTCGCATACGGCGCAGGTGCGCGAGCGAGATAGTGCTCTGCATGTGTATAGCGCTATCTCGCTCGCGTACCGGCACCGCATGCGGATCCGTCGCTTTTGTGATAATCGCCTATACTAGCGTAACGCGCAGAGATTTGGAACTATTATTTACTGTTCATAACTGAACACTTTTTCGACTGTTCTAAAAGAGATATCCACCTTATACCATCAATTTACTAAGGCGGTTATCACACTGGCGCGGATCCGCATGCGGCACCGGTGCGCGAGCGAGATAGCGCTCTGCATGTGTATAGCGCTATCTCGCTCGCACACCCGCGCCGCATGCGGATCCGTCGTCAGTGTGATAATCGCCTAAGTGATCGGCTGACAGTGCTCGGTTGTCGAATTACGCCCCAGTAGTATAGGTATAGTAGGTAATAATAACTTATACTTCGATGATTTCGAAATAAATCCCTTGTAGCCATAATTTATTAGTTAATTGCATTTAACGGTTAAAATGTTTTAGCAAATTGAAAATTTGATGCGTGTCTACAACATGCTAACAGATTGTCAGAAATATTCACCAGAATTTAATAGGTATTGCGAGGCAGTTTGATATTTTGCAAATTTCGTATTTCATTTATTTACTTAATTAATACACGTAAAAAAATGAATCATCGAACAGCAATTAAGCGTTTGATCAACAAACAGTCAAAACGTCTTGAGACTTTATTTACGAATAATAGGTATTCGACTGTAGAAGCTTGATTTTAATTGCTATTCCGGCCCTTTACCATTACATTTAAGAAAATGTTTTAATTAATATTATATTAGGCGACCTCGACAATTCATGAGGTTAGGTTGCAATGCGAACCCCAAGCTCAATTGAGCCGTGGCAAAAGCCGGTACAAACGCTAGGAGGATGACAATGCTACATAAGCTAATATCTACTCTACTTTACGAGCACTCGGATGTTCACCTTTCGAGTAGATAGACTTTAGGATCACTAGTTTCGTTGGTATTTCACGGGGTTTGCTTGAATATTTAAATTGAAAAATGCTGGACGTATTTTTTCCTGTCTAGTATGACTACAACACAAATATGAGTAGGTGCATATAGACCCGACTGTCAGGCTGCCAACGTGTTAGCATTTTCGCAGCCAGATTAGTGCTATGCTGCTAGTGCATTATATTATATACAATAACTTTGAGTACCGATGCCGGTAGTACAATTATGTGGACTAAATATTAAGTGAGTCGGTCTCGAAATTTTGTGAGCAAATAATATTTTTAGCAAAAGTTTCAGTTGAAATTTTGATTTAATCAACATTAAATTACAATAGCTTTTTTAATGTCTTTGTTACCTTAATAAAAAGAGAGTAAGATTTTCGCCAAACAAGTTCAAGTTAGGTTCGACTTTATGCTGTGAGTTCAACCTATCTAAAGCGCATTATATAACTAATTTTAATTTGGCAGAGTCGAATAAGATGCGCCAGAGATATTCAAATCGTAGTAATGTATCTGTTTAAAGTTACGTAGGATATTTAACAAAAAAACTTTATTTTATATGAAATATAGGGCCAAATAGTCGGGCTACAGTGTCTTTGGTTAAACAATTTGTAGGTTCTTACCTACACACACTTATACTTATAACATTTTTGACATGAATCAATAATTTTATCTTTATAACTATTATAAAAAGTATCAAGACGCAATGTAGGGTCTGGTTTGATTCGATAAGTGCAATATAAAAGTAGCACTGATATTCTAGAAAGATAATCAAAATATTACCGTTTTTAAAAGCATAATGCAATCTCGGCTTATTTCCTAAGCAAACTAGATAAATCATTCAATTCTCGCCCCGGGAACGAACCATTCTAAACTCGATAACGTTGCCTAACGAGCCGACACGGACCGAAGGACCAATGGCTTATGTCAACTGCACTAGCAAATGCCAAATCTCGTATCACGCCTAGTCTTGCAGAAAAGCAACCCTATTATTAAAAAAACTTTATATTTCTAAGTGATAATGATAAGATAAGTGATTCCATCAAGAGTGTCCATCTCTATGAAGTGACAGCTACGGCCTTGGAACGTATCGGGTACGTTTTCAGGTTTGTCAATATCCCTTTCGTTTGTATAGGGCATGACCACAGACAAGATAAAATACATATTTAAGTAGTTTATAGTAGTAGTTTTGTACTAAAACAATAAGTAAATTGGTAAAATAAGGTAATGAATCAGACATTTATCTAGTTTTTTATTAAAATTACTGATAAATTAGGTAAATTAGGTAGGTAAGATTGAAGCAGATTGAAGCAAGTCTAGCAATAATACTAATTGCGTACTTGTCAACCCTAGAACTTCGAAAGGTAAAATAAAATTGTATGCAGACGTCATGTGTCACAGTTCACCTGTCAAAGTTCTGTCAAGCACTAATGTTGTAGGGAGATAACCTTCTGTATGAAATACTATTATAATATTCTGTGGTGATTGTAAGACATCAAGAATGTCATATGCAGTCCAAAAACATATCCCCTCATTATCTTCGTCAGATCGCCGTTAATAAAAATAATATACGAGCTTCTGACACAACAAAGGTCGCTAACGACCCGTTATTTAATATGGAGTATCAATAGACACATTAGCGTAGGTGTGGACACACATTAAAGGCGACAATGGGAAAACTGGAGGGTGACACTAAGTAGAAGTGAATGTGGGGAAGGTTAATGTAGGAAAAATATTTGTGTCGATATTTATGCCTAACATAACATTTGATATTGTTATTAATATTTTTGTTTACGTAAAGGAGTGTAAATAATATCCATAACCTCGCCAACCTTCGAGATGTCAACGTGCAAATTTCAAGGTTTGTGATTACGATAAGTTCATCATCATCATCATCATCTCAGCCATAAGAGGTCCACTGCTGAACATAGGCCTCCCCTTTAAAAAGCGGGGGTTTGTCATGCGCGCCACGCTTGGCAGGCGGGTTGGAGCGCGCATTTTTTTTGTTTATTGTTTTTTAGGCTTTCGGAAGATGTAGTCGGTGGTGTTCACTTAATTATACGGAAAATGATGATGATGGAATTTCCTTGTGCAGAGTTAGTACTTAAGATACAAGCAATGCTTTAAGAAGAGGAGCCATAAAAATTTTTGATGCAAGTTTTTTGGAATGTGGGGGTTGCCCCCCAAAATTCATTAAAAAAAAAGTAGAGCTATATAGTCAAGTTTGATATCGTTTTCGTGTAAAGCAAGGATGCCGAATTCATTTTTGGTATTTTACTTATACCTTTCCATATAAAAAAAACTAAGAAAATATAAGAAATATGAAATCGACGTTTGAGGTTTTTTTGAATAAATGTCTATATCTTTTTTAATTATGGTCGTAACGCGACAACAATATTTTATGTTATAGTCCTGTCATTCCCCTTTATAAAAATTATACAAATTATAAGTTCATTTCAATATTTTTAACGAAAAAAAATATATAAGTAAACCTACTTTCAACAACAATCTCATTATGTATGAAAAACGACTTAATTGGAGCTCTAACGCTTACCTAATAATATGTTTTACAAATAATGGTATCATATAAGAAAGACGTACAAATTAAAAATAAATTACTATTATATTTAATAATAATAAAAATTGAACCTGGCGCTAAGACGTCCGATTTTCAATCCGGGTATAAGGTATCGGGTTCAAACCATGGCTCGTACAAACAGCAACACGCCGTCGATAGACCTTATGCCGTTGCAATAGGGGTTAAAAAAATAGTCAAAATAGTAAAAATAGCCAGTGTTGGCGATAGTACCGCACGGAATACCAGTAGCAGGAAATACCAGTCGCTTTTTCGGTGAAGGAAAACTTCGTAAGGAAACCGAATTTAATTCCGATAGGCCCTAGTTTCCCCTCTGGGTCGGAAGTTAAGATTATGGCAGTCACTTTCATAAAAAGTAGTGCCTACGCCAATTCATGGGATTTGGTTGTCAAACGGACCCCAACCGGGACAAACGCTAGGAAAAAAGACTATAGCATTTAAAAAAACAAGTAGGTACCTAACAGTGGCGGTAGGTTAAATTTTTTCTTAGGCAAGCCAGTGCCGAATTTGGCTTAAAATTTCTTCATGAGCTGTAGGAAAACTGCTCAGGCGCCTGAAACTTCGGCAAGCCGACGGGAATCATGTTCTATGGACGCGCCGCCACTGGTACCTTATATTCATTCTCTTTTTCTATATCCTCTATTCAATTATACACTACACAGCCTCATATCTGGGAACATTCACAATATTTTCGGGCAGTTAAGAGTCCGGTAATGTTTTTTTTCGATTTCGCTCAACTTTTTGATGCGATTTTGCAGTAACTAACATAACTTCTTTAATTTTGTATACATATTATGAAAGATCTTTTCTTTTTGGATGGAATAAATACAACGATTTTTTAATTTTATGCTTTATTTATAAATAATTCACCCTAAACTAACACCTGTTTCGCGATTTTTGCTTGGAGAGGTGAAAAGAGTAAGGTTTTTATTGATTTAAATTAAGTTATATAAGTACGTAAAATATGTGAATACATTGGAAAATGAGTCGCCTGAGGAATAAGTGTAACAGTTTTTTTCATTTTCATATATATTTTTTGAGAGAGAGAGTGTTTTGCTAGAGCAATTTTGCTAAAAATTACCGAAGTTTAGGTGATATTTTTGGAAAGATACTAAAGTATTTTACAAACATAAAAATACAAAGATAAACTTCATTTCATGCTTTATTCAGATAGTCTAAAACATATTAGGGTTCATAACAAATAATAATTAAAAATCGTACGACAAAATTACACAAATCAACGTCCTCACTAAACATACTCTGTAAGAATCGAGTTTTAAGGTATTAAATATTAATATATATAGACCTAAAGTACATTTTTGCAATAACAAGACTTCAAGCTATCGTACCAAATGCAATTCATGTGTATAATGTCATTATTAGCGATTTTCGTTTTCAAATCGTTACCGGACTCTTAATTCTTTCAGTGGCTTCGATATAGTTTCAAAGGCAGAAGTCACCTTGGGAGGATATTGCAGCTACGCATTCAAAGTCAACCTTTTGCCTTTAGAACACGAAGAATTTAAAATAGAAGTGAAAACAAGTCGTCCAGTAGGTGTTTCCGTCTCTCCCCCATACTTTTGTGTCCCAATTTCAGTCTTTCATATTTTTAATAAAAACGGTTAAAGTTACTACAAAACTTTCAATAAAGGATATATTGTTCATAAAATTCTCTACAATTTTTGCCTTTGAAGTATGTTGCTAAGACTTATAGTTTTCAATCTATGTTTTGATAAAAAAAATCTCCCCCCCTTTTACCCTCACCGCACCATAAATTTAGATGGCTCTGCTTCCTAAAATGTTCTATGGGTCCTAAGGTCTCACTATGCAAAAGGGGATCCCATCATCACTAAAATCCGTATAATGCCCTTTGTTGTCGTCTGCACCGGCGACTAATGCTGCTGCTCATCTCCCGGTATATTCCCTTAGCAGACTCCTACTGCAACCACGGGACGATATATTATGGTGGGGGGCAATTCTAAGGCCGGGCACGGCAAACGATAAGTTAGTACAATAAAATTGTTTTCTATAAAAGTGCTTTGAGTGAATTCACCACAAAGAAAAATAAACAACTATGAATTCACATCATCATCGTATTCTCAAATTGTGTATAATAGAAAAAAAGCTATTCTGAAAATGTATTCTGGTTTGCGAACAAGTAAGAGCAAGCAAAAAAAGACACAACCCACTAACGTATTTATACACAAAAGTCAATATCCACATCATACGTCAACAAGAAATATGGGTTCCGAATGTGACATGGGTCAAACAGAAATACCGAATTGAAAATACGCACACGACCAAATCGACACTATCTATCCCCACAAATCATATCTTGTCACAACTCTACGGGTCCGTATTGTGAGTCGGGGTTCCTACATCAATCAGCGGAACCCTGCAAGGGCCAGCGCTATCGGTTTGACATTTTTCCGCAAGAATGCGCTTGTGATGTCAGCGTCCATAGACACGGGCAGATGAATCATTCGAAGAAAATTGTATGATTCAATGATAGTTACCCAAGCACGTCAGTTTTTGCAAACTTACGGTTATAATGTAGTGTAGTTATGGTTCCTAATCGACTTTTTTTATCAAAATTCAAATACAATATCTGGTTGGTTTTATTATAATTGTCTTCTAGTCGTAATTTTTTTTCTAATGTGTGTGTTTTAAAATCAACAAATAACTTATTTTTCTGCAGCTAAGAAACACCATTTAACATGTTTCTGTCAATACCCGAAAAAAATTATCGAGAGAAGAGGGAGGCGCCGCGCCGGTGGCCTGGCGGTAGAAGGTTATACTTTAAATCCGGAGGTCTCGGGTTCAAACCCCGGCTCGTACCACTGAGTTTTTCGGAACTTATGTACGAAATATCATTTGATATTTACCAGTTGGTTTTCGGTGAAGAAAAACGTTGTAAGGAAAGCGGACGTAATCCTAACAAGACCTAGTTTCCCCTCTGTGTTGGAAGGTTAGATGGCAGTCGCTTTCGTAAAAACGAGTGCCTACGTCAATTCCAGGGATTAGGTTGTCAAGCGGACCCTAGGCTCAATTTAACCGTGACAAGACTGGAACAAACACTAGGAGGATAATGATGATGATCCGAAAAAAAAATTGTGATACCATTCATCTTCAAAACTCTGGCTTTTGCAGGTAGCCCCCGCCTGATACTTTTCCACAAGAGCGCTTTGACATGATGTGCCTATTGGAAAACAGATGCTTCATTATAAGATTAGGTAGTAAGTTAAAATAAGCATAATAATGATGTTCTACGGTCCTTTATATTTTCTTGTGAGTACTTGGTTTAACACAAAATTGCGATCACATTTTATTTTATTTATTTCTTCCCTCGGAAATGAGCCATTTTCCAAACTCCATAATCATACGAGCGGACACGGACCAACGTACGGACAAATACCGTGTTTGAATTATGTCACTATTGTATTGTACAATACTTTTTTTACGAGTACTGAAAATAGGCAAGTCAGTAAAAATTGAGTTCGATGATTGCGTTACAATCCCTTACAATACCTCTATACAATTCAGTAACTTCAATCTCCCGGTGATTGAGCCGGCGCCCGGCCGACGGTGGCGGCACGGCCGGGCATGCTCCAACCCTAGTGCTAAAATATTTTATGAATACCAGGTATCCATTTTAGATTTGTCGACGATGCTAGAATGTGCGCTCCATCGAAAAGTATGCGCTTATAGTTCCGTCTAAAAAGTCTCAATTCAAGCATTGTAGTCGATGAGTAGAAAATATGTGACATTCCACGAGAAAAGGTACCTTATGGCGGTTGGAACTTACGCTATTTCTAACGACGCTCCAATACTAATGCGATGCTTCGCAACGTAAACGCCAACTGCCATAAGGTACTTTCACCCGTGGGACGTCACATATGGCTTATGTCAACTGCACCCGCTTTGTTGTACTTCTTCTATGTTTATATACTTAGCAAGCATGATAGTTACATTATCCACTCGGTTTTAAGTAGGTACCGAGCCATATTACATGCTACATTTTATTATTTATTTATATTATTTATTAGACCGTCAGCTCTTGAAATATTATTTCTGAGGTACATTCATTAGAGTTTATGTTCTCAACCTGAAGCCAGATCTTGTCTGTACTCCCAAACTTCTTTAACCGACTACCGTGATCTCAGCTCAGAGATCTAAAAATATAAAGAATCGAAACTGGTAAAATACCATGTGCGTGATTTATCTGTCCGCGTAAGTCTGTGCTCGCCTGCCACAAGACGATAGGTTTGTGTGAACATTTCATTCAACGTTTACTTGACTCATTTTCCGTTGTTACATTTCGCTGCTGCTTTCTTGGCGTTCAGATAGTTCCAACTTTTATGCACATAATGTCTTATCCGACAGCAATATCATATGTAAATAAGCCGTTTTGTGAATAAGGACTAGTGTTATGTTCGGTTTACGTAGAGAAAAGTAGATTTTGAAAGGACTTTAAACGCTTGGATAGAATAATGGATTTATATCATGAGTGTAGAATCTGAAAACAGTGAGGTTTTTACTCTAGGCTCATAATAAATTATACAGTACGATTGCATTTAAATAAGTTCAGAATAAGGAGATAAAAAATAAGTTAATCATGGCAGGTTCATTGCTGGTGTTTTTTAAGTAGGTACTCAAGTATCTAAATATAATGATTACATACTTAAATAATAATATACGTTACGTTACGCATTCAGATTAACCCACAGGAACTGATAAAAACCTTCAAATGACTGGAAAAATGCACTAAGAACTTACGTACATAATGGTGGTAAGTATTAAGGATATCTGCTTTACAAACAGTATCTCGCACACGCACTCGTAATCTAATCAAAACCATAAAAATAAGATATTGCTAATTCCAAATACATATCAAAAGAAACATTTCTTTGAACCCAAACGAGTTCCTTTAAATAATTTGTTATTTGGAGCGGGAACCCCATTACGCCTTTCCGTTTCCAAAAACGATATTTTGCCAATGCCGATTATGAATGTCGATACTGAAAAATCTACACGCTTACGTATCATTGGAAAAGGAACTGTAACACATTTGAATACCGTATAAAATAGAAGAGAAGAAGGACGAATGCTTACATTCCGATTTACGGCGTATGTTAATACGGGCGTATTGTGATGGGCTTTGTATGAAAAGGAAGCATAAAGATAAACTAGCCGTTTACCATGTTAACGATTATTATTATAAAGGTTGGTTATAGTGGGCTGAATGTACTATACTATAGAACCAAGTTGGATAATATATTTTCGTATTGAAATGATAAAAAATCTTTTTCTTTTTTTTTAGTAAATAAATCAATAATTAGTTTGTTTACGAACTCACTTTAGTATCTTTTTGACGTTCTTCCATTTAAATGCAATGTCCTGGAATTCATGTAGTTTTAGGTATTACGGGATAGTACAATTTTGATTGGCATTTATACAATACTAAAGCTATTTGATTTTAATGGGTCCGGCCGCAGAATCACGCGGCGAAGCTATCTGAATATCAAGAATAAGCCGTATTCTTGATTTAAAAAACCTAGGTCTTGGTTTAGTTACGATCTAACTCCAATACAACTCCAATGCAACTACCTAATACAGCTAACGCCTAAACGTTTCAATTGGCTTGAATATCAAAATTATTCCGATGCAACTTGAATACAACTTCAGTGGATCTATATCTCAATCCCTAAAGTTTTTTGTCCTATTTTTGTATTCCCTAATGCTATTTGTCCTAATGATCATTTGCCCTAATGCTCATTTGTCCTAATTGTTGTTGCCCTATCATCGTATCGATGAATTTTATTTTCCCTAATATGTTATTACCTAATATCATTTGACCTATTCATCAGTTGCCCTAACTTTTTTTTCCATAATATTAATTTGTCATAATTATTATTTGACCTAAAAGTTAATTGTCCTAATGATCAAAACACCTAATTTCAAATGAACTAATATTATTTTTCCTATTATTTCATACCCTAATATTAAATGTCCTACTGGTAATTTTTCCTAATTGTCACTTGCCCTAATGCTCATATGTTTTTAGGGTCATAAAAAAAATAACCCTAACCTACCTATCTCTGGGAGCAGTTTCGTTTTTAGGGTCATCAAAAAAAAATAACCCTAACCTACCTATCTCTGGGAGCAGTTTCGTTTTTAGGGTCATCAAAAAAAAAATAACCCTAACCTACCTATCTCTGGGAGCAGTTTCGTTTTTAGGGTCATAAAAAAATAACCCTAACCTACCTATCTCTGGGAGCAGTTTCGTTTTTAGGGTCATCAAAAAAAAAAAAACCCTAACCTACCTATCTCTGGGAGCAGTTTCGTTTTTAGGGTCATCAAAAAAAAAACCCTAACCTACCTATCTCTGGGAGCAGTTTCGTTTTTAGGGTCATCAAAAAAAAAAAACCCTAACCTACCTATCTCTGGGAGCAGTTTCGTTTTTAGGGTCATCAAAAAAAAAAACCCTAACCTACCTATCTCTGGGAGCAGTTTCGTTTTTAGGGTCATCAAAAAAAAAACCCTAACCTACCTATCTCTGGGAGCAGTTTCGTTTTTAGGGTTATAAAAAATAACCCTAACCTACGCCGTTATGGCAAATAAAATTAGGATATTCGAACATTATGGTAAGAATTTTTAGGGCAAATGAGCTTTAGGGCAAACATTACATTATGACAAGTAATTGTTAGGATAATTGATCATTAGGGCAAATGACAATTAGGACAAAACGGTTAGGGTAAGTAATTTTAGGACAAATGTCATTAGGGGTTTCAAATGTTATGGCAAATAAAATTAGGATTTTTGAACATTATGGTAAACAATTTTAGGACAAATGAGCATTAGGATATTCATTACATTATGACAAGTGACTGTTAGGGTAATTGATCATTAGGGCAAATGACAATTAGGACAAAACGGTTAGGGCAAGTGATTTTAGGACAAACGTTATTAGGAATTCCGAGGTACACCCCAACTTCAGTATTTGCTGTGTGGAGTTATGTTGGAGATAGATCGTGTTTTTAATGTACAGTCACGAACACAAGCTGACAACGACAAGCTGTCAACTGTCTGTCTGTTACATTGGTCATTTATTACACGGCTAAATTACGAACAATAGCAAGTGGCTCAGCAATCCAAGTTCTTGACTGTACCTATATTGTCCATGTATTCTAATTTATAATACGGCACAATGTTGAAATTGACGTGGGTTGGCCTGTATGCTCGATCGGGTTTTTCTGTATTACTGATCCGTCGATTGTGCTGACCGCCGACGTCCACGATATGACGGTAAATATTACCATAACGTTTGGCACACTTACAGCATTGATAATATTGATACAAGAGAAAAGTACCTATGGACTGCTGACCCTACACACAATTTTTGATGTTATTGGAATAAGTAATTCTGCGTCGTTTTAGGTACTTTGTGCTGTTCTGAGCGAAATGTAACCAATTTTGGAATTAGTTATAGTAAAATAAGGTTTATTATCTCTTTTGAATTTGATAATTGATTTTAATGGATGGTTTTTAATATTATCGCAAAAATGTGATTAATTTTAAAATGCGAATAATAAACACTTGATTAAATATTATACTAATTTTAAATATCGCCGCGCCTACAAAGGAGGTTGGAAGTGGATTAAGAAATACAACTTGATTAAGACGACATTAACTTTTTTTCTTTTTAAGTCTGTGTGGAACTTTGTTAAGCTATAGTTTCAGCCATTCGAAAAGAATTTCAAGCTTTATAGACCACCCTCAACAAGTAAATATTCAGTAGTAGTCTGAATAGATATATTATTATACTTCCTAATTTTTTGATTAAAAAAAAACTTTTAATTCATTCAATATAATTTATATATCTGAATTTAAAAAGACGACTTATAAACAATAAATCATTGGTTCAACATAGAAACCATTTTTCGTTTCTACTCGGATGAAGGTACGCGTCGTTTGAGAATTAAAAACAGCATTTTTTTTATAGTAAAATGTAACCATTGATCAAAGCATAACTCACTGGTACCCACCATATTTAAATTTCCGGTCCACCGCGGCTAGACTTTTGAGTTACGTACGAACGATTGGACATCTCTTTTATTTACACGTTATGAAATAAAAAGAGCAATTTTGAATCTATATAGGATTGACAAAAAATACGTTTTACGTAACCTAACATACAGAATGTTTTTTCAATAACTATCCATATTATGAGAGTTGATTAGGTAAGTAATACTGAACAACTTTTTCAACGGGACCGACCCTGAAATCCAAAAAAAAAAATTCGGCCTGCCCATAGAAATCGTCAACGTCTGATCGGCCGAAATGAATAAAACAGACAAAAAAAATCGAGATTGCGGAGTTGGCCCCATAGTAAAAGTTGTTGACTATGGCCTACAAAATCACCTCGCACAATATGGCCAGTTGTTGAAAACACACTCTGTATAAGACAGAAAGTTAGGGATGATAATATGTTACGATGCAAAAGAAAAAGATATACAAGCTCAATAAATCCAAATAAAAAAAACAGCTCAAGACGGGGTTTGAAACTAGTTCTTCATTAGCTTGTTCGTTAGATCACAGCTCAGTAAGCTCCCGGCATTACAAATGGAATCACGTAAAAGCAAAAAACAAAAAATAAAATATGTTTTCAAAACTACTTCGCCATCTTGAGTTTCAATAGGAAGTCCAAGAAATGCGAGCACCTACTGGAAACATTTAACCGATATCTGTGTCATAAACTGAACGTGTCTGAATTGATCTTTTTTGTGTTATCAAGTTGTAATCAAGCAATCAATATATTTATTTCGAATGAAAGATCCATAGATTGTTAGCACATACAGCTAGAGAAGGCTTACAATTTAGGTTTAGTGACATAGAATTGTAAACAATAATTAAATAAAAAATAAAACAACAGAAAACCATGGGTACATTTCCACTAAACATTAAATAATCAAATCTATGTCAAACATATGTATATCAAAAGGAGATTGCAGTCAATACGATAGTAAGTGAAATGTTCAAGCTATTATGATGACAAAAGAAAACCAAAATTGATAAGAGATCTGTAACAAATCATCATTTTTAAATTAGATTTCCTCGGTACTGAATAAATGATATTCCGCTTTGTTTAGAAAAATGTCGACTTGCGGACGGAGCGACAGAGGAAACCTTGGTGCTATCTGGATTCACGGCTCACTGACGAAACAACCGTAAAAATGCTGTGAGACCTTAGAGGATTCAACCAACCGGAGCGGCCATGTCTGTCATTTTCTACAAAAAAGTCTGTCGATTTTGGTGGGGGTACGTAACGAACAAATAGCCAATAATAAATCATATGATTTCGGCAGAGGGATAGGCCTGTCAATAGCCGCTCCGGTTGGTCGAATGCTCTAAGTGTGACACGGCTGTCTTTCAGTCGTGACGCTGGGCTACGTAAGGAGGCATATTCAGAATCAAAAATATTGTAGTAATTCTGCATCATTATCACTGCCACGTGCTCACAAACATGTTGCGAGACGCCGAACAGTTAAAAAGTTCAAAGCAAAGGGCGAAGGCTAAATAGCATTTAAAAGATAATATTTGCCAAATAAATTACGTCTGTACAAAATTTAATGAAGTAAAGAAACGTAATAAACTGTACCGCATAACGCACCCAAAACTCCATTACCTACATAACATAATCCGGCGAAAAAATGAATTTATCGAGCCTTACCCTTGATTTAGCATAATATGCGCCGAACAAAGACTCCTTGCTATAATTAACTGCGCCAAATTGAACTTTATGTTTATCATAATAAGGTCTAGTAAAGAGGGGATGGTGCGAGACGAAGATACATCATCCACAATTATCGCCGGAGCGAACCGAGCGGTAACGAAGACAAACGAGCGCCGTACGTGGCCGGCCGCTGCCACATTCGGAACGATATTAAATTTGTCTATAGCATACAGGGGCAATCAAAATTTATGGAGGATGAGAGCTAATAGAGGCAAAAGCTACGGATAGTTAGTTATTAAATTTAATACAAACTTTGAACACATAGAAAAATAATCAACCAGGAAGACTTGAACTTACATCGATAGGCCTTGCCTTGACATTCGCAGTATCCATACCTCTCTTTTACGGACGTGCATACTACATAGTTTAAGGACATACCCGGGTCCCAGGGAAGGCTTTATTGTACATTTTTATAACTTAGGTATTCAGTTTATAGCACCTATAAATATTAACCAAAGTTACAAAAATCCGATTATACTAAATTAAAATTGACTGCCGACAAAAAGGTGCTAAGTGACCTATCAAGTTTGACAGGAATTCGTGATAAAGTGTTGTTCGTAGGTGCGCGTAATATAGACGGACGGATCCGGAATAAAGTGGGGTCACGTCGGGCGGCCATGTCGGGGGCGCGGGGGTCGGGGGGTTACGTGGGTGAGAAAGTGTTAAAGTCAGGGGAATGTTAATAATTCCATGTCCAGAAGATACTCGTATGGATAATGTTTAATATACACCCAAAAGTTAACCAAGGTGAAAGTCAGGAATTTACTGCAAATTTTTGCGTCGATATTATTTTGGGATAAAAAAGTAAGACTTATTTAAAAATAAATTAACATTGTGTGTTACCAATAAGGAGCTTGTGCCTTGCGTTACTTTTGCAGTGGAAAGTGATTGAAGGAAACAAATGGGTTATTTAGTATTGTAAGGTACCTACGGGACATCATTTTTATTTTACTTGTAGCCCAAGGTACTCGTACGAGTACTACGCCACGTAGCACTAAATAGCGCGGAGCTGTTTGGACCTTGGGTATATCCTTAAACTACGTCCGGACACGGGTATGTCCTTAAACAACGTCCAAAAGAGAGGTATGGGTACTGCTAATGTCATCTCGCTATGTGTGGTAGGGCACAGCACAGCGAATATCATCTCGCGTATTTATCCGTCCTTAAGCAAAAACATTCTGTAGTGGCTAAAGCCAATCATAAAAGAGAGAATACTTATTTTTTATTGTATATCAATGAAGCTTTTCGCTCTTCTGTTTATAAAAAAAATATTTGCTAATAGGTACAAGCAATACGAGTAATAATATACCTACGATATACAAAATATTTATTACTTATTAGTAATTAGGTAGCAAACGCAATCTCCAATCAGATGGGAGGACGATATAACAAAGGTGGCAGGCCCGCTCTGGAGAACAGAAACCGCGAACCGGGCTTATTGGAGGAAAATTGGAGAGGCGTATGCCCAACAGTGGGCGCATACACGCTGAAGAAGAAGAGAGAAGAAGAGAAACGCAATCGAACGATAGGCGGAATTTATGATTTTACCTTAATATTAAAATAAATATCTAATTATGATTCACACAATAATATGTGTATTTAATAAAACTATTCAGAACTTAACCGGTCCGCTAAATTTATATCTTCTTTGTTTTATGATGTATTTCTTTAATTTATGTTTAGTTATATTTGTACTATGTATATGGAAAACATTTCTGGATTAAACAATTTTCATTTCATTTCATTTTCATTTGAGCTATCTTTCAATGGCATATCATAAGTTCTGTAAACTTCAATTATTCTAATCTACAATATTACATGTACGTAAAACTCAAGGACAATGTAAACTGGCTACCTTGTTTAGAAACTTTTGTACACCGTCACCCGTTTTCTTTTTTTTTAGTATGTTTTGAAGCCTTAAAAGTTTAGATAGGTATACTTTCCTGCCTCCTACCACCAATCAAATTCTTCGTAAAGCGTTACATTTCTCATAATTCAGGTAATGAAGTCGTCAATTTCACCCATTGAATTTCATTTGCGAGACAATTCCGGTGGGCGCTATTCGCGAGATAAATGATTGATAAATTATGTATATGAAAGCTAGGAGCTTTCGTGGGGACGAGCGATAGCGGAGCGACGGAAAGAAGCTTAAAAAGCCCGTAAAAGAAAAATAGCGGGTAAGAGGTTTCTTCTCTGAAAATATTAAAATTATAAAGCATAACGTTTTAAATAAGAAATATTTAGTTACCTTTCTAGTAGTTGAGAAATACAGCTAGGTATTTTCCGCAGTTGAGATTTTCATAAAGTAGGTTTTATAGAAATCTTTGCTAATTAGGCTCCTTTTTGTTAAAAAGTAACAAATACTTATATACCTACTGTCGTAGAATAATTCTAAATCAATAAGAACTTCGTTAAAATAATGTTCTTAAAAATGGAACGGAGCTGCTTACAAAAAAAATATGCACATTAACACGCAGTGCTATTTCCGAAATAAAAAAATCAAGAGCAGCCTGTCTAATATATTTTCGTCTTTGCGACTTAAATCAGGTTATTGCTGAATATACGGTGCATTAGCTTGGGACATGGCTTGTCAGTGTCAATAATTGCCCTTCTGACCTAATATATGTATTTATCTTTTACAAGTCCAAGACAATCCCCTAAACTCAAGATGTTCATGTAGTCCATGAATAACAAGGAGAAGCCACCGCCTGTCAAATCCACAAATATACTGAAGACACTCGCTCCATCGTATAATTTGGGCCGGTTCTCCCGCGGTTCATATTCGCGTGCCGTCCGCAGTTTGTCTTCGTTACCGTAATAACCTCCTGACGCGGCATTCGCCACGCTCCGTCACCGTCCCGGCATGCACCTCGTTACGGATCCGGCAATGAAGAATATGCTGGGGGTAATTGGGATAGGTATCAGTTAAATCGCTCGTGCTCTACGGGTTTTTATGGGCATGCAGAGGCAAAGTTAAGAGTGACTCGTAATGATAATGGTTTCAGGCTAGATTTTAATCAAGGTGTATTTTTTTAACCGACTTCAAAAAAGGAGGAGGTTCTCAATTCGACTGATTTTTTTTTTTTTTTTTTTTTTTTTTATCATAATTTTTTTTTTTTTTTTGTATGTATGTTACTCCATATCTCCGTGAATCGTGAACCGATTTTCAAAATTTTTTTTTGAATCGAACAGGTATAACCCCTAGATGGTCCCATTGTCACCAAGTCGGGATCTGATGATGGGATCCTGGAGAAATCGAGGGAACTCTTCAACTATTATAGGCACACCTATAGTGATTTCACTATTTTTTACAGCAACTCGGCCACTTCCTCTTGGAATAGCGGATCCTAAGTGAAGTCGGTTCTTTTTTTGTTTAAAATTATTACCTAATAAGTTTATACCCCTTCAGGACCATAAGTTTGGCGTATTACGTAACGTGTCCCAAACGGCTGAACTCGCTGAACTGATTTCAGTGTTGTTTAAGAATCCCCAGGCTTGTTGGTCACTATACATGTATACTATGTATAGCGCTGTTATTTACCATACTTATAGATAAACCATGCATACTTACTTATAGATAGTACATGTACACGCTAGAGATGTAACGAATGTTGTTTTTTGAACACAAATATTTGCCTCTAATATTCGCGAATGCGAATGCGAATACGAATATTCGTTACATCCCTAGTACACGCCATGGCATGGACAGACTTTAAAGCTTGTACAGTCGCCATTACATAAATATCATAAGCTTAGCAATTAGGCCACCTTAGTACTGTAACAAAAAAATCAATGCCGAAGTTATCTTCACTACATACCTAGTATAAAACAAAGTCGCTTCCTGTCGTCTGTCTGTATGTGTGCTTAGATCTTTAAAACTACGCAACGGATTTTGATGCGGTGTTTTTTAAGAGATAGAGTGATTCAAGAGGAAGGTTTACATGTATAATTGCACCCGTGCGAAAGCCGGGGTGGGTCGCTAGTATATGCATAAAGGAACAACAATTTCGTCCACCTATATTTCCGGAACATAATATAAACTGCAAACAATCCTTTGATCTGTCAATTATGCTAATTTGTGGTCCCACCCCACAGCTTCGATTAACACTAAATTTCTAAATATACCTTTGAGAAAGTTTAATATGAATATGACGCTTATTAAGCGCATGGTTAGTTGCGCTATCGTGCAATATTGCCGGCCCAGTGGGCAGCGTGGGCGTGGGCAGTGGGCACTGGGCAGTGGGCATTATTCGGGGCCAATGGCGCGGAAGGGCCAACAAGATTGATGATAGGTTTAAACTTGTAGGTTTCATGTTGGTGCCAAGTTTTAATGGCCGATATTAGGGGTGTGTTTTTGTGGAGTCATTTAGTACGATATCAGTAATTTTGAGTTTAGAACTTTATATTTTACTAAGAAACAAGGAAGTAGTAAGAACAACATTTTGTTTTTAATGACAGTTCTTCTTTTAATTGAAGGAACTTAAATAATAAGGAAAGTTAAAAACTTGATTTGTATTCTACAAACAAATTCTATATACGTACCTAGACTATAGTATACGTCACTGCGAGCCCCACAAATAATCTTATTTACTGAAACTTCACCCGAAATGGGCGTAATACTCAGACAAACAAAAGGTAAAAGAAAGACGTCCTTTAGGTCTCTAATTGAATAAACATTATTTCATTAAACCGTACCACGGAACCGAGCGCCTAAGTGTGTTTTTCTCGACATATCAAAACGCCGTATCTTCACTTACTTCAAAGTTACATACAATTTTTGTCAAAGACTCGTGTTACAGCTTATACGAGATTGTTTTGTTATTAGTACAAGGACCTTTCGCCTAATGTGGGAATAATGAAGTTGGGACGTTGTCTGTAAGGCGATTAGAGCTATTGTGGTTTTGAGGCTTAGCGCCGCGCAGGAAATAAACAGACGGAGCAAATTAAGATGATTATGGAAACAATCGAGCATCGTGAATGGGAATTTCGAGTAGGTACCTCCGCTGTTTTTTATTTGATTTGCGTGATTGTATGTGTTGGTTTGTGCGGGTTAAGAAAAACTTTATCCCTTTTTAAACGTCTAATTAAGCGCCTTTTTGTGAGCTCGATTATAATATTACCTATATAAAATAAATATTTTATAAGTTGTGCCACTATGTACATCACAAATAGGCCGCCTATACGGAGATCGTGCGTTAAGTTTCCGCAGTAAGCACTAATGATTTCCTAGCTAATAAAATCAATTGCCGATATTCATTTAAAAAAAACATCGAACCAAATTAGTCCCCATAAACTCCCCTAAATGAATGACGGAGCCCTCTTTATGTCGTACTACTTAATGTAGATGCAACAATTCTCGGAAAAAAGCTGCTAATCAAAGCCCCGGGGCTTCTATGGGATGTATACAAGTACCTAAGCAAAAATATGAGAATGCAGATTGTTGTGTTCTGCATAAAAGACACTGGTTTAGAAACCGATATACCTACCTAATTATTATATTTGTCCAAGAATAAGAATCTTTGTCAAAATGTAACAGTCACAGCAAAATAAGCTAAAATAAGGGTCACTACAAAGGGCGAACTAAGCCAGTCATATTTAACTCGCCACTTTGTAAACCTATCTACACGACGTAAGTTTTGATTCACTACCCTTAATCAATTAAGTTTAATACACATATACGATCCAGAGCGACGTGAACACGGCAATTAGCCGGGTCCCGCTAATTCGACGCTATAACGAGGGCAAGATTAACGACCCGTCTCCGTCTTTGCAAATAAAGTCCTTTATCATCTAGCTAGCGTTGGCGCTTACGGCATTTTGGCATAAAGGCATTGACTTGCGTGAGAACTTATAGTTGTAACTTATTCAAGAAAGGCTCAGTAGATGATTGAGTTTGGGTTAGAGCAAGTTTGTTTGGATACCTTGTAAGGCCGGTAATGCGTAGTGCGTAGGTATAAATAGCACCGTGTTATGGAGGTAAATGTCACGTTTATATTCTATTTTATTAATCTATCTTATCATCTTGGAGTGTTTGTGCGAGTGTATGAATCCATTTGTGAATATGAATGTAAATATAGTTTTAGTTCAAGAATTCGGTCTTTACCCGAATAAAGGTATAGTAAGTATAGTGTAAAGGTATAGATGATATTATAATATTTGATCAGTAGATATTGTAAGCTACGTTTAATACGTATAACTCTTCTTCCAACCTACAAATACTTCAATTCAATTCAATTGTAATCTTCCTACGCATAACTTCATACACCAGAACATATATTTGCACATAAAGTATTTTTTTATTATTTAAAGTATACAATACAATAAGGATATCAGATACAAGCATACCATATTAACTTTAGTAATGCAACCAATAGTACCTTTTAGAAATTACGAATAGCAGCGTTAATTTAGTTACAAACTTGTCTACTTGTCCCCCATTCACTGGTAAAACACAGCGACTACCAATATATCTTTATCATTGCTGAAAATTAATTTAACCTTTTATGATCAAGCATAATGCATACATAAATAGTTCTATCAAGATCATACCAGTAATTAAAAATATTAATTGAAAACTGTAGGTAATCGAGAAAGGAAATAAAGTCAATGTGAAAACTAGCATCTTTATTCTTTTACTTGTTTGGAATAACTAAATACACTGAAACACTCGTTGAAACACAAAACATTCGTTATGGAGTTAATGAAGTTTATTTGCTTACGGATCAAAGTTTACGTATAAAAAACAAAACATTTTGGTAAGTAATAAGCGGGTTTTAACCGTGGTACCACGGCCTTTGTACCACGGGGGA
The DNA here is from genome assembly GCA_911728535.1 of Pammene fasciana. Lineage (NCBI taxonomy): Eukaryota > Metazoa > Arthropoda > Insecta > Lepidoptera > Tortricidae > Pammene > Pammene fasciana. The sequence goes on along the minus strand of OU452276.1, from coordinate 17,191,065 downwards.
CCACGGGTAAAAAAATTTCTCCGTAGACCCACAACACCGAAATGGGACTATGAGTAATTGAAAAGAACCGGGTATTAACCGTGGTCCCCCTGCTATGACCCTCAGTGGATCCACGAGTACTAATTTTGTCCCCATAGACCCACTGCTCGAGAATGGTATTCATTTGCTAGTATTTAAAGGCACAGCAAAAAAAAATAACCAAAACCTACCTTGCCTATTAAAAAAAGAATATTATTTAGAGGCGTAATTTATGACATACTATTGCTGTGGGACTACGGGAAATATTTATTTTCGAGGAATGACCCGTGGGCCCACGGACAGTTTCGTATTCAAAAAGATAACTTAAAACTGGAGCAGTGGGGTCTACGGGGAAAATACGGGGAAAAAAATTCCCGTGGTCCCCCGTGGTACAAAAACCGTGGTACCACGGGTAAAACCCTGTAATAAGCCTTAGTTTTGAAGTCCAGAAAATGCCGTAACTATAAGTTATTAGTAAACGAAGTTCGGTTGAAGGTAAATAGCTGGTATCTCATAGGAAAGCGTGCCCCACCGTAGACCGCATCATCACTTACCATCAGGTAAGATCGTGGTCAAACGCCTGCCTTTTTCCATAAATAAAAAAAATATAATAAGGTAACAAATAATTTTTTCCAGTGTAAACACACAAAACCATACCTGTTCCACAATTTTCTTTCAGTAATTCGAAAGCGTCTGGCCTCATTATCGCGGATTAACCCTATTAAAGGAACATTTTTCGCAACTTCTCGCCGCGAGTTGCTCCGTCGGTAAGCCCGTCGTCGCGTAGAGATTAACTGTCCCGGCTTTCTCTCGTATTCTGCCAGACTTTTAAGGGTTTTATTTCATTTTACATCAAGATTAAAAAAGGTTTTTTCTGTAATGTTGAATAGGAGTCTTGACTCATAATGAATATAGAGAAACTGACAAAGCAACAATATAAAATTTAGCTCGGTAAACACAGTAGGTATAGACCTCAATGAACATCCACGCTAAGGCACGTGAAACCAGAGTCCACGTTCCAAGGGCTTGGCAAAACCCCTTCTGTTTTTAAAACAGTAGATGACAAAGAAACTTAAGCTGTTTAGGCATCCAACTGAGTTAAAAGATAAAGCTAAGATCTACCAGTGGTGTCTTGACATAAGAAAATACTGTGTAATATCCAATGAAGACTGGTTTGCGTTAGGGAGAAAAGACTGTAGCGCCAAAAGACATCCATCTCAGGGCAAATTCACGTCAAGCTTTTTATTCTGGTCTGTCCAAACCACAGATCAGCAATGCGCATGTGCGAGCCTTAGGACTTAGTGTGATGTTTGACCTAAGATGCTTGTATCACTCTCGTGGTTTGTGCCAGTGTCAGTTTGAAATTAACATTACCTACCATAAAGTAGATTCGAAACAATATTTGGTGCCATAAATAGGTGCAATAATAAAAGAAAGTATGGAATTTTAACTGTGACTGGTAATACAAGTGTATTATACCATAAATAACTAACTAGAATAATATTAAGAATTATTCGAAAATAAAGTACAAAGAGGGCAATAGTGATGTGTCATATTTGATTGTCGAATGTTGATATGAGATAATTATGATCCTGAGGCAAATTCTATTTGACGCATGTCATGTTTTTAGGTTAAATTATAATGATTACTCAGATTATTGCACTATAATATCTATAAAAGTATCGACCTGTACCCCATAGCTCAGGTATCTGACAGCTAATACAATTATTTGTCAAATATAATGACACGGTTCACACGGCACGGCACGGTGACCTCTGTTCGTAACGCAGGGTAGTTTGGACGTCTTGAGAAACATTTTTTATTTTTTGCTCATTTAAGTAGTAGTTCAGTGTGTAACATTGATAACTTATTATGCGGTGATCTAATAAAAGTGCGCAGCTAATGAAGAATTAGTCTCAAAACGCGTGTAAACTCTCTGTAGTTTAATGAACAGTTGTCCTGGCATGGCCGCCACGTGTTGTTTGTAAGGAGCAGCTATCACCCTTGCAAAAAGCAAGGCTAAAACCGAACAACGTTGCCTATATTTATTTGACAAATAAAATGTGATTTTCGTCGTCAACTTGTCATTGGCAGAATTCCCATTGCTCATGTGCAAAGGGAGAATACCATTTATTTAAAAAAAAATGACACGGTCGATTGCTATAGAAACCATAGACAATGGTGCCTCTATCCTAAGACCGACGAACGCACTAAAGAGTTTAGTTCTCTGTGGTCCAAACGGTCACACCAAAAGCATGCATTTAGAAACTTCTGTCAACCTTTGATCCTAAAATATTGCCTCTTTAATTGAACAAGAAAAACAAAGTCGTTAACGCTCAAGTTTAATGAAAGCTTGTATCTATGAGCTCACTGGCACCGGGAGATGGATCTGCGGCTTGGAATGAATGATGTGCTTTTATCGCTCGCCGGACTACGCGACGCTATTAATTTTTGTCACTGAACGGGATGAGAATAAGGCACTTTGGGACGGACCATTTTAGCGATTCATTCTAGCAGGGTGGTAAATGGGGCATGGTCGAAGTATCAAGCAGATGGGTCACATTTTACTGGTTTGCTAATTGGGTTTGTATCTTTCTCGTAGATATCGCAAAATTAAAAGAATTAGAAGCTAATTTTTTATGCCGCCCCTTATTGGCGATTTACATTTTTTCAGCACTTGAGACTCGTATATAAAAAACTAAATTACCTAATAACTTTCATTGTTTCCGCCAGGGATTGAAACCAGTTTAAAAAAAAACGTCAAATTTATCCAATATTTATAGTTTATGTAGAACTTAATAATAGTATTTAGGTAATGATTTCGTATTATAAGATTGTTAGACTAAATATGAAATAGTACCTAATCGAAAGAACGGAAAAAATACTCGTATTTTTGTATGAAGCATATATCGGTTTCCTTTCCAAGCCCTGCCCTGGTTTCCACTAAAATACACAACCGAAGACAACTTTTCAAAAAAATTGTTTGTCCCGGCTGTTTCATGATTAATATGAATAACCAAGTCATTGCACTTATTATAATTATAGAATTAGATTAATTACCTACATCAAAATCTATCAGTTTCCACGTAGTTTCACTAGTCTTATTTGAATTGTCGTAAACTATTTTCACTTTGATATCGAATTGACCGCTCAAGGATAATGCAGATTTTTCTCAAAAGGTTTTCTAACATGATTTTAGAGAGTAAAATGGTAAGTGCAATAAAAATAAAACTCACGGTTATCGGTGTGCAGTGAAAGTTGCCGAATAAATCGCAGCAGCGGGGCTCGGTAGTCGTCCGGCGCTAAACATTTGGACTTACTTTTGAACAGAGTATAAATTGATAACAGTAAGTCAATATAGTGGCATAGGAAATTAGCTAATTTTCAACTCGACCGCAATCTCTCTTCATACTCGTGCCAATAGTTTCGCCAGACTGACGAATTGAATGGCAATTTGCGCGAATTTATTTATTTAATCGTATGGCGTATTTAACATTGTAGGATTAATACTATTATAAATCGACATCCAGGTTGCACAGCCAGTCGATCGCGTCAGATGTTAAGTTAATGTAGAGGTCCTCCGGGTCGCCTTGATATCGTCGCTTTGGGCAGCGCTCCACGATGTGCTGAGTGGTTTGGTCTTCAAGGCCGCAGTCGCACATCGGACTATATAAGTACCTATAACTGTTTCGTTTCGTTCACCGAAGCGTCTATTTGCATCACTCTATCTAATTAAATATGCAAGAGCAATAGAGACGGAGATAACGATTAGACGAACGTAGTGGTTCGCGGTTATAGGCCTGTCAATAATGTAGACTAAAATTGACTTAATACAGTGGCGGTGGGTTAAAAAATTTCCTATGCAAGCCGGTGCTGAATTTGGCTTAAAATGTCTTCATGAGCTGTAGGAAAATTGCTTAGGCACCTGAAACTTAGGCAAGCCGACGGAAATCATGTTCTATTGATACGCCGCCACTGCTAAATATACATCAACTATACCATTTTACTTCCGAATAGAACAATTCATAACAATGTCCCAGAAAATATTTCATTTGATCTGATGTTTGTATGTTGCTTTACTGCCGTTGAGTTTACTCTTCTTTACTGTTCTGCTTATTTCTGTTCTGAACTGGTGTTTGTATTGCGAGTGGTAATAGCCCAGTAGGGGTTACTCGCTCGCTGCCCCGCTTTGAACTTCTGAGCATTTATCACTTTAGCCATTGGTTAAGGAATGAGTGTTAAGTTTAAGATCTATTGAACAAGAAAATGGATTAGGTACACTTTTGAGATTGGTTCTTAAGCGGTTTAAACTTATCACTGAACAGGATTAGTTAGACCGCGTCACGCTAGCCTTGTACTGACTTTGCAAGTGACAACCGGCAAGTAATTGAAAAAATTATTTAGTTTATGGTGGCAATTCTTATCTCACCGCTGTAAAGTCCATGTAGAGTAAGTAAGTAGGTAAGTAAATATTCTTTATTGCACCAAAATACAAGAATAATAAAAATAGTTTTACAATAAACTTAAAAATTAGGTAACAACAGGCGGTATTATTGCTAAAAAGCGTCCCCCTCTTCCAGAAACCTATAGAGTTATTAGTAGAAAGGTTTTATAAAATCATAATCGAACTCGCGGAGCGTAAGCGAAGTGAGTTCTTACAAAACCCCAGACCGAACTGTCACCTGGCTACTGGGACGTCTCGGCATTTGGGTGGCGTTTTGATTTCGATAGTTTGTCTGACGATAACTTTAGTTACGTTTTTCTGATCTTTAAGAAATTTCTTGGGGCTGTAGCAGAGATACATACAATTCGCAAGTTCATATATGAGCAGGATCGATCAAATGGCTATGGAGCTAGAAGGAGAAAAAAAATCCTCCTTGGGGTCTTGTTATATTGGTCAACTCGTTTGCAAGTAAATCGCGAGTTCTCAGTTCGAGGCGGACTACTAGTAGATAATATATGGTTGACAATTGGCCGGGTGCACGACGCAGCGCCACCTAGCGTTCGCAACTTTGACGGCTCTGTCAAAAGTGTCGACTAATGGATACAACCAAATAAAGGTAATTATTTTAAAATATTGATTGTGGCAGCAGTTAACAAATGCAAAATCTGTTTGTTTTTAATGTGAAACACATTTGGTTTTGTGCTTTATTGATAAAAGTAACTATTGTGCGTGTATTAAGTATAATTAAGTCAAGTTACTTCATTGTTGTTTTCTTACAATTTAAAGGAAATAATAATGTTTTATTATGTTTGCTTCCAGATAATTGAAAAAATTACTACTTTTTTAAACACCGGTCTTAAATCGAAAGTAAAGGGAAGCTGTTAGTTTTGACAATCACGTTAGAAATATAGAATTGCAACAGTCGGACATAATTAGACAAGCTTCTTGGTTGGCCTGAAGCAACGGGAGCCCCAGTGTAAGTATCTTTAGAAATAGTGCAAAAACAATTCATTCATTTTACTAGAAAAAAAATTTGGTTTTGAATCGCCACTCTTGTTTTAAGCAATTTAATTTGGTCTGTCTGTCAAAACCCTTTTTATCAGGAACGCGTGGAGGTATAAAGTTGAAATATAACATCAAATACATATATTATATATATCTGCGGTGCTGCTCCTTGAATCTTTTAACTCGACGCAACCCAAAGATACGGTCATTTGAGCCTTATTTTCTAACACTTCGCAGGGAAGCAAAACCTACAAATAAAGTCCGACTCGCACTTGGTTAGTTTTTTATAATACAGACAAGATTTCTGTTTTTTTTTTTACAGAAACCTGTGTGCGTCCATAGTGGCAAATGTACCTTTGTATGTGGCCGCCTTAATATATTATATAAATCGAAAATGATGAAAGACCAGTGAAAGACAGACTTAAACAAGCAGGAGCAGCAGCGGGGAAAATTTGTTAAATACAAACAAAAGTTATAACAAATTATACATATATTTTGTGTTATTTAAAACATCTCTTCTGAAATCTCAAAATTGTTGTACTCTGTTTTAAATGATAGAAACAAATTGAGAAAATCTTGTGAGGTTCTATTTTTATTTGAAAATTTAGATGTCCGTAAAGGATCATGCGTAAAGGGATCCAAAAACAAACAGAGCTATGAATTATCTCATTTAAAAGTTCGTTCGTTTTATATACTTAATTTCCTTATGGAGACACCAAGTTGAATTCCATTGTATAACTAAGATATTCATGATTTAGTCAGTCACAGTAATTACTAGGAAGTGCGCCTATGCCTAGACGGACTGGTTACTGTTAGACCTCAGTGGCCAACACGTCCGCCGAGCGGTTGTGAACGCAGCCCAGCTTCAATGCTTTATTTAGGCACTTAATATGTGCTGTGACTAAAATATGAAAATCTCAGTTTTGCTGTGGAATTCAACTTGGTGCTCATAAAACTAAAGTCGATAGAGATACTTACATATTTAATGACCTCTTCTCTGATAGTTTTTGGACCACGATCCATATAAAGTGGCCCGAAATCCTTTACCAAAACGCAGCACGTAATGCATGTATGAAAAAATTCCGTAGGATTTTTATGTAGAATCTGATAAAGCCTCAATCCTTATCCTTACTAGTCCACAAAGAGTACCTACATAATAATAAATTGAGGTAAAATAGGTAACGTTATAATATAGGATACACGTAGAAAGAAATATGTAAAGACTAGCTTCTGTCCGCAACTCCGTCTGTGTAGAATAACACTTACAGTAAGTATATAAAACGCCTGCATACAATTTTATGGCACATAATAGTATATGCTCTAATTGAAAATGTGTGCAGTAAAATTGTATGCAGGCGTTTTATATACTTATTGTAAGTGTTATTCTACGCAGACGGAGTTGCGGACAGAAGCTAGTCTTTCTCTTTACTTTACATATTTCTTTCTACGTGTATCCTGTATTATAACGTTACCTATTTTACCACAATTTATTATTTAATAGCAAATTTAAGTAGAAAGCGTAAGCAAAATAACTAAAACGTATGACGTTTCAAAAAATACAGCCGTCGCAGTTGCCACTTTTGGTCACGTCAAGCGCTGCGATCGTTTTAGCTTTTCCCGCCCAGTCTCTGCACCCGGCCAATAACTAACAAACAAATCCTGGCTACTGGGACGTCTCGGCAATTCGATGGCTTTCTGATTTTGAAACTTTGTTCGACGATAACTTTAGTAACGTTTTTTTATCTTTAATGACATTTGTTGGGGTTGTAGCAGAGATACATTAAATTTGAGAGTTCATTTATGAGCTGGATCGATCACGGGGTTGTAGACTTAGAAGCCGAAAATAGTCTTCATATCGGTCCACTCGCAAGGAAATCGCGAGTTCCCAGTTCGAGGCGGACTACTATTTAGTATATTATTTATTTATAGTAATAATCTAGCTACGCGACTGACCTTAAACCTGGGATGTCAGATAGCGGAGCCCCGTCCTCCCCCAGCCAGGTCATGACGGGCGGGGGCGTGCCGTGCGCTGCGCACGCGACGCGGGCGCCGGTGCTGTTAGAGAACGCCAGGCGCGCGGGCGGCTCCATGAGAAACATCAACTGGCTCCAAGCGGGTGCAGCTGCAACAAAGAAAAAATCTTACGTAAGATGTGCTAACGGCCTCCATAGCCAGTGACAGTTGGCAGTGACCCTACCTAGGAAGCTGGAGGTCCCGGGTTCAAATCCTGGTAAGGGCATTTAAATTATTTGTGTGCTAATCACAAATATTTGTTCCTGAGTTATGGAAGTATTCTAAGTTTATAAGTATGTATTTATCTATCTAAATATATATTTATATGGTCGTTTAGCACCCATAATACAAGCGAGGTTAGGTTCATTTGTGTAAGTAAGATTGTCCTCAAATATATTTTTTTTTTAAATAAACCTTTAGGCCTAACTTATAGTTATGAGTTCGATCCAGTTAACCAGTTCCATTTGGAACAGATTTTTATAAAACCTTTTCGGCATAAAAGCTTCTAACATAAAACAAAAAAAAAATTATATGTCCTTCAACGAATAGTTTTTCTGGGCCTGTCGTTTAGTTACATATTTCCAGTAGTGACGTAAGTTCAAGCCCATTTCTATATTGACTTAGAATTTCCCCCACATCGTTTGCCGGCGAACGTAGCTATGTGCAAGCCAGGCCTAAGATCAAAAGCGGTACAAAGCGGATTCCGAGCGGGATGCCGCGGGCCGAGTACGGTGCGGAATACACTGCGAGCCCACCAGGGACTAGGTTACTTTTTTTACTGCACTACAATAGAAGACAATATAATTATTTACGTAGAATAATTATGGAGGATTAGGTAACGAGTCGGAACAAAAAAATACTAAATATACATATACGTAATACCTAGTCAGAATCAAAGTAATCTCAATAATGTTATGTAGATCTTTTTGACATTACAAAAAGGTTATTGGTAGGATACATAAAAATAAAGGTAATTGAAAATAAATCATAAATGAAAATTATAAATAAAACATATCCATATAAACTAAATAAACTTAAACAGTATATAAAATATTGGGCAGCATTTCCGCGCATTGTGTCGTAATATGACATGACATCTTTGATATGACGCATGATAAGACACAAAATAATCAGACCTACGTCAGTAATATCTAAGTTTGATTAACAAATGCTTTTTGTTTTTATCAAGGACTAAAGATACTATGGTTAACGCGTAGCTGTCATATGTACACGGTGGGTCCTTATAACTAGAAAGATTTTATCAGTGCATTCCTGATAATAATTTAGATGCTAAAATGTCATATAAACTTACACAAAACATATCTACCGGAATACACCTACTTTCAGAGTTAAAAGCAATAAAAAAAACCGGCCAAGTGCGAGTCGGACTCGCGCACCGAGGGTTCCGTAAAAACCTAAAACAATTGCTATTTCTTATGATTGCGTGGACATGAAAGTTTCGTTTTGCTACAGCAGAAAGATATTATAGAGCTGAGTATATGATATGATTCTGACAATTTTCTTTTACGGCTCTGAGTCGTGGACTATCAAGGCAGACCTTAAAAGCCGTATTGACGCGTTTGAGATGTGGTGTTGGCGACGGCTTTTGCGGATACCTTGGACTGCGATGCGCGCTAATCAGTCCATACTAGAGGAATTACGCATAAAACGCCGGCTGTCGACGACGTGCCACGACCGCATACTCACATACTTCGGACACCTCTCACGACGTTCCTCGGATAGCTTGGAGAGAATAATCATGACGGGAAAAGTTGAAGGCACAAGACTTAGAGGCCCTCCCCCCGCAAGATGGAGTGCCCAAATCACTGCACCCATGCAATTAAAACTGCATGAAGCCATGCGCTTAGCGAGGGATAGAAGCCTATGGAGGAACCTGATCTTCAACAGAAGGACATGATGTCACGATCCTCAGCTCTGAGGGAGCGACTAATGATGATGATGATATGATATGAATTTCAATTTAATACCTCTACGCGTTTACGAGGAAACAGGTAGTAAGTATAAAATTTAAAAAAATATTTTAAGTACTATTTTACTAAAAATGTCTACTTTTCGTAATTTTTCCTTTGTCTTTGCTATATGAAGTTTCTTCGTGCCAAGTTTCAAGTTTCTGAGTTTACGGGAAGTACCCTTTAGGTTTTGAGTTTCTTGCGAGTACTCATCTCCAAAATATGCAACTTAAATTGCTATTTCTTTTGATTGCGTTGACATGAAAGTTTGTTTTTGCCACAGCTGAAAGGTATAATAGACCTGAGTATTTGATATGAATTTCAATTTAATACCTTTACGCGTTTACGAGGAAGAAGGTAGTAAGTTTAAATTTAAAAAAAATATTTTTTTGTATGATTTTACAAAAAAATTCTACTTTGCGTAATTTTTTCTTTGTCTGTGCTACATGAAATTTCTTCGTGCCAAGTTTCAAGTTTCTGAGTTTATGGGAAGTACCCTTTAGGTTTTGAGTTTCTTGCGAGTACTCAGTTTCAAAATATGCAACTTAAATTGCTATTTCTTTTGATTGCGTTGACATAAAAGTTTGGTTTTGCTACATCTGAAAAGTCCTATAGCCCTGAGTATTTGACATGAATTTCAACTTAATAACTTCACGCGTTTACGCGGAAAAAGGTAGTAAGTTTAAAATTTTAAATATATATTTACTAAATATGATTTTACTAAAAATGTCTACTTTTTATAATTTTTCCTTTGTCTATGCTATATGACGTTGCTTCGTGCCAAATTTCAAGTTTCTGAGTTCATGGGAAGTACCCCGTAGGTTTTGCGAGTGCCGAAAACTCTAAAATTTGCAGCATAAACGACTAAGTTTGATTTTTTCACAGCTTCAAGGGACAATAGACCTTAGTATTTGGTATAAATTTCAGCTTGATACCTCCACGCGTTCCTGAGAAAAATGGTCTTGACAGACAGACAGACAGACAGACAGACAGACAGACAGACAGACGGACAACAAAGTGATCCTATAAGGGTTCCGTTTTTTTCCTTTTGAGGTACGGAACCCTAAAAATGTACAAATTTGTTTTAGGCGATCATTTTGTTAACACTTACTTTTCAAGAACAAAAAAAAACTTGCCGGAATTGACCTAAAGTCGTATAATGTTTTCTTCTTCTTTTGGTCTCAGAAATGTGTGGTTAAGATCTTTCAGGTTACTTGAGCCCACCGTGTATAAATAGCAGTTGTATTAAAATGATTTTAGCTAACATGTTAACAACGATACTAAACCTGGCGGCTTAGCATGGCATGCGTTGTCGCGCGCAACTGCATACTTCGAGTCGCGCCTGAAGTATGGAGAGTCGCGCGACAACGTAAGTCATGCTAGACGTACAGCTGTGTGAAAGCGCAAATCACTCGGCCACGCTGACACGACGACAAACCGTCGGATCGCAGGAATTTCAATAAAGCCGGCTGTCGGCTAATTATTACGACAGTGCCACGTTGGTTAAACAGGTCAGCACTTTGTTCTGTCAAAAACGAGCGTTTTTCTTTCTTATACAGTGTGTGGCCCATAACACGGGTATTGAAATGTAGATTCTACTCCTCAAATTGAGCAACACTTGTTCAGCGACTTTTAAAAATAACTTACGGTTTGATTTTAAGTACATTTTAAAGTTTACCTGAACACGCAATGTATTGCGAAATAGATTATGTCTGTAGGGTGACAAAACTGACAAGCAATGTCAATTAGACGGATTTTAACGTACATTGAAAATAATATTTAGTTTGTGTAAAAAAGAGACAATGTAAAAAGTTAAAAAATACATATGTTATAAAAGTTGGTGAACAAATAGTTTTACTCTTTGAGGAGCACAATCTACGTTTGAATTTTTCGCTCCTGTTTTGGGCCACATACTGTATTAGGAGATATACTTAAAACTGCAAAATAACTCCAATTTATTGTAATTTTTGTGGATTTTACCACTTTTCCTTTATTTCTAAACATTGAAAGTGATATAGTTAATTTTCGAATTCTAATATTCGCAGTAAGCTAATGTTTAGTTCATTTACATAAAAATGATTATCTTTATAAAGAGTAAGTAATGTAAATACTAAAAACCGTACGATTCCGTAGCGACCAATCAGGCTGTAATCTCCAACCCAACGACGCCGACGCAGAACGTGTGTAATTTGTTTTGCATAATGAAAGGTGCTCTAATTGACTCCGTCAAGTCGAATTGTTCTGTTACGTCGGCAAATATGCTTTGTGGGTAACGGAAATGGAAAATAAACATTCAAAGTACATTTTACTGGCAAATTTTCGTGAATTGTAAAGATGTTGCGAATACTAATGTCTCGCTTGTGTGACTCTTTGACATAATTTTAGACCTAAAAAGGTTTGTAATTTAAAGTATATGTGCTAACCAATATACCTATAAAAATATAATTATGAAATTGAGCCTCTTTACTTGAGTCGTCGCTATGAGACTGTGTGTGCCATAAAGCTCTATACCTGGAGGAGCCATCGCCTCATCTTTCCAAACAAAAAAGTCTGCCAAAATCTGAGGGGGACGAGGAAGCATACGTATGGCGTTTTCAATTTAAAGGTACATCATTGTCGGTTGTTAATAAAGTTTATTTCTAAATGAATTTTTATAGCAGCATCGCCTTATTGATAAAGGACAATGATGTACCTTTCACTTGAAAATATCACGCATATTTGACAGCAAGTCACGACACTAAATGGAGCAACAAATAGTTGATTTTACATACGTTGAAATATGGTTCATTATTGGATGCAGTCTTTGCAAATGTCAAACAAAAAAGCCAAGGATCATTTTTGCTTGTATTTTCAAACAAAATATAGAAGGCAGTAATCCTTAGGGGCGTTAAATATGCATAAGTGTCAAACGTCAAAATAGTTACTGCCCGTCAGAAAATAAACGATTATCTTTGAATCGATTCAGTAAACGACGCTGGATTTTCGATATGGATTAATTTTTTAGTCATAATATCATAGTAATGATAAAAAAAGTAAAACTATAATTACATGTGAAATTATATTTCATATTTTTGTAAACTAGACATAATAGAACATTTTTTACACCTAAAAACAATACATACTTAAAGGCATTTTCACGGAGCTCTTTACTCACTGAAAACGATGAACTGAATGCGTGTAATCGATTTTTGAAATAGTTTTTATAACCCTATTAGATTTTCCTGCTAATAACGTTGACAGAGGGGAAATGTACCTAAGCTTACTCCAGGTATAAAGCTTTATGGTGTGTGCATATCTAAATAAGAAAAAATAGCTTAGGACTCAAATTTAGTTATAAATCACATGTATTGAAAGCATAAACGAAAAAAGGTTTTTAATAACAGTGATCTAAGAATTTCATAGAAAGCGCTATAACGTTTATCAATTGTCACATTTTCATTTTGAGATTGTTTTTCTACAAAAATAACTGCGATATTTTTTTTATTCCGAGATAAAGTTTGGTAGGCAATAACGACAACTCGTGTAAATTGCTTTTTAAATAGTATTCTGTCGGCCATTTTGAAACGTGTTTTCAAATTAGTCGCAGCGATTATGTTATACCTCTTGATCGCCATATTTCTACTTCATAGTTATCCTTCCTTTGATCTCAAAATAAAGAACGCTCCAAAACGTTCCGCTATTTCTCGCTCTAACACAACTTTATGCGATCAACTTCTTAACCAAATGGCGCGTGCGTAAACTTGCTTACGACGTTAACTTAATGAAACGGTATTACACGCAGCGGGATGGGCACTTAAATTTTGGCGTCGCCTCCTGGTCTATAAAAGAGCATTTTGCTGCGTTACAAACGCGTAAAACAGACGAATATGGTGTAAAAGCTATATGTATGTACGCTACTGGAGTAATCCGGGGTAGCAGTTAACTGAAATCCTGGGCAGGTTTTATTTTAGTTGTCCGGTTTGTTGATATAGTTCGTTGGTAATACAAATCTACAGGTACCTACTCGTACCTACTCTATATCTATGGGTTTTATAAAAACCTTAATTATCCTATTAAGTGGTCTGTTAGGCGGAAAAAATAAATATACTACATTACGTTTAAGCTCCAAAGGTGGAACTATAAAGTGTCTTCCAAATATAAATTAACCTTCTAAATATTTTATTTCATTTGAATGTCAAAATAGGTTTAGAAAAGAAATATAAAAATTACACTAAAACCCGCTCCCGAATGTTCCCAGTGCAAAGGTGCCCATAATGCTTGCGGCATTTCCACGCTGGATTACTATGGCCAGCATTTGCACCAAGAACGACTCGGAGCGGGGGTCCTCCCCTTTGTGCCGGAGTCGATGGCCCAACTCTTTCACAAAGCGTTTTGCGTCGGCCCCCCAGCAGCCCGCGGTTTCCACTGCGAAGGGGACGAATATGTAGCTACTAAATATCATACTAGTAAGTAATCTAGACAATTAAAATATGACGCATCTAGAGAATAAATACATAATGAAATAAATATTTTATAGTAATTACCGGTAAATGTGTAAATTTCCAGTCATTTTAATTTAATTTATTTACTGTTTTATTTTTTATTTACTGGAAGAAATCCCTTAATGGGATAAATTCGCATTTGTACGTATTTGCTGTGTTATATATTCTCGCGTTGTTTTCCTTGCAGTAGAATAAAGTGTTTTACTACTATTTTTACAGGTTTTCACTCCATTAGACGCGAGCAACCTTTAGAGGTCTACGATGACTAGCGTAAAGTTTTAAGTTTTAATACCAAATTAAGGACTTATTCAATTCAATATGTTGTAACCCTCAGTCGTCAGTCCCAGCCGGCGGGTGTCCGATAACAACACGATAGAGCTTCTTTATATATTCAGCCGATGATACTTTACCGATAAACGTTTCATTGCGACGTTATAGAGTTAATGGGTCCCACATTAACTTGAGGCGGCATATTTGTTTCCATTTCGCTCGCACATATGGCAGAATAATTGTAGCTAGAGAGAGGCATATTCAGACTTACTAATTGACGTCAAAAGAGGTTATTATTGACGTTGCATCGATATTTTAGTGTAAATAATGCGAATTATTACAAAAAAAATTTTTTCCTTCGATTATTAAATTCGAAAAAAAGCATTCTACGTGAAAATAAGTTTAAATGAAAATGAAATAAGATTTTTATTTGTATTTGTTTGTGTGTGTTACTAATTGAAAACACATTTATTTACATAACTAAATATACAGAGGTACTACAGTACAAATACTCAACTAAATTAATAACTAGCTCAAATCTAAACTAGGCCCTTGCGGCATTGTACCAAGGATGCTGGCGGCATTTCCTCGTTGTATCGCAATGCTGATACGCTGTGCGAGGAAACCGCCAGCTCTTCGGTCACCAGTTACATCAACCAGACGCTTTGCGATTTCTGCAAAAAACTTGTGTGCGCTGGGACCCCATGGACCTAGAGTTTCAACTCCAAAAGGTACTAATCAAATTGAATTTATATTTCTGAATAAAACATTACCTATTGAATTGAATAAGGTGCAGATGATGAAGTGAATTAAGTACCTAAATGTGAAAAACGATTAGTTATAATTTTTTTTTAGGATTTCAATACAACTTTACCTATGTTTACAGTAATGATAGTATAACATTTAATATAAATTGTTATTTAACTCGTTTCGTCGATACCAACCATACATAACGTACCAGACTATTTACGTATAAGTTCTTCCTTTCCAGCATCCTGTCTCTGAATATTTCAAGTTGCTTAGTAATTTACACAAGTATTTTACTGAACTAAACTATCAAACTACGTCGTCTCATAAACCGGGTTCGGCATAACTTCGTAAACGCTAAGTTCCTCAATTTCAGGGTTCATGCAAACCACAAGGGAACGAGATATTGAGAATATGCCATGTTATTAAACTCTGGATCGCAATGCAGTTAATATCATATTCATATGCACAAAGTTTGCAACACTTCCTTGATGTCACCGAGATAAATCACTGAGATTATACTGATAATCCTGGATTGCGACGCAACGAGAGCCTGGTAGTGTCAATTACTCTTGAAATTACTAAACTTTAGCTTTAGCCAGTAGGGCTCCACATCTTTTTAGCTATAGCTAGGATACATTCGTCTAGATTGTTTTAAAATGGAATGAAATAACACAGGATGACGACCACCTTGGAGTTTTTATTAAAAATGAATACTTTAAAAATATATTTTTTTTACTTCCGTACCCAGCTCAAGTGGCTCCCTATTCGTTTTCGTTGTAACTCTCACATTCTGTCCCTTCTGTACTCAGTTCTTTTTAATCCCGCAACTCCCCGCTACCTCAAGGTGCGTTTCAGTTACCTCCGTTCTGTCAGATCATCCCGGAATTTAATTCTTTCTGTTCCATCATCCTCATCAAATTTCAGAAACGGTTCTTTTACATTTCAAGCGGTTAGACTTTGGAATTCTCTGCCCCTAGAGAAGTAAGGCGTGCTCAGTCACCCTCTTCATTTAAACAGCTCCTCAAACTGTACTATTTATCTTGTCCCTGACACTTATCCCCCCCCCCCCCCATAGGGCTGGCACTGTATATGTATGTATAATATATTATATTTAATTTTACTTAATGTTAAAATGTATTGTATATTAAGTATTTGGTTATTTGTTTATCTATTAATATATTGTTCTGTTTTACCTATTTTTTATTTTTTTTGATATATTTTAGTGGTAATCACATATATCGGATAAAACTTGTAATTTTAGGCATTAAATGTTTTTATTTGAACGTTATAAACTTATTACTAATTAAATCATATATTTTGTTTTATGAATGTATTTTGTTTATAATGTGTTTTGTTTGTATGAAAATTTTAACGGCACCCGCCTAGCACAGAGGTATCCGCAGACAGGTCTCTATAGCTATCCTCACTCGGGGTATTATTGTGACCCAGTTTTGTTCCAAAGGCCGATTGTCACAATTTTTTCCATAAAAACATCCCTACAACTCTATGGCCTACACTCTACAACCTGGCCGACAGGTCTGTATACATCCGGCTAATAACACTGCGGCTGCCGGCTATGGCCAGCATGGCACTAAGGTCGGTACAGACCCGGCTAATAACACTGCGGCCGCCGGGTAACTTCAAACACTATCCCGACTGTTAACCCTTCGCCCGTAAACGCGCGCGTTACTGAGCCCTTCCGGAATAGGGATGCAAGTTAGGGGAGCGATTTAATGTTCTTCATATAAACGTAGCGCTGCTTTGGAATAATCGAAAATAATGAAGTCCCTTATATCATATTTACATATAATAAAGTATTATATGTATTTAACAGAATACAGTGTAAAGCCAGCTCACTACCAAATCATTATGTAAGCACGACAGTTATCTTTTTTACGAGGATACCTAATCAACTAGGAACCTTTAGTTTTGCCATGTCCGGCTGTCCGTCCGTCTGCCCGCGGTCTAGCTCAGTGACCGTTAGCACTACTAAGGTGACATTTGCTAATTTTAATAAAGGGCGTCCCCACTATCTAACTTTTGAACCGTGGATCCAAAAAAAAATATGGAAGTGAGGCCTGATAAGTACTTTCAACGAAATTTATGTTGAATAAAATCGGTTAATCCGTTTTTGAGTTATCACTCAAAAACGCATATTGAAAGGACGTATATGCTATATATTAAAATAACGTAAGCGCCGCCAACGACCTTTTGAACGGATGGATAAGCCGGCAACTACTGAACTCTATCTTTACTGAGCATGGCCTGACATGAACCTATCCGGTTTTATTAAGTATGTGTTCTCAATGACTTTAGTACAACTTGCTTAGGTTTTGGCCAAACTATCCACTGGCTGATGATTAACTTCGATTAAAAGATCAAGATGGGGCTTTGAGTTAATGACGCGATAAATAGCGCTGCTTTAGCTAACACAATTTTTTTTTTCTATATTATTAAGACAGACATCATTAGAAATTCAACCCTGCAATTTAACTTGACAACATAGCTTCGATAAATGCCAATGTACCTTTGAATATCCTTCACGGCCATTACATATTACAGACCGTATTAATATGCATCTCCTCTAACTTGGCCCGCCCGAATAATGCCTTTGATGTGCCAATATGTATGCGTGACATGCTCACGAGAGACGTAAATTGAAATTTACCAAGGTTCACCTTTCCCCAGCGGTCACCTTGGAGGAAATTCCCGAACTGGATCTCATACAGTGCTGCCTAACAAGAGCAATTTTCCTTTAATCCCCTCTCAAGCCAGTAATGGATGTGTGGTTAAGATTATAATAGCCTAGTGGGTGTTAGAAGGATGAAAGGATTTATTGGAAATTGTTATGGGTTGTACAATAGGTGTGTTAATATTCACAGGGTAGCGCGGCAAATGTTTAGTGGTATTGTTTTTATGAATTACAACTTGAAGTGTTGCCGTTTTTAGCGGTGTAATCTGCTACAGCTATTCCGATTTTTGTAGCTTTTTTAAACCAAGAATGCGGCAGAAATTGAATGAACGAAGGAAAAAAGACCTCATATTTAAAAAAGTATTTAGGACTGTTGAAATTTCATTAGTTACTAAAAGGTGTAATAAAAATACTGCTGCATAATTAATTGGGTTCGTATTCTAAATATGAAAAAGTACAATAAAAAATCACACAATAAATGCTTATGTATGGAGGTTTGGCCAGCTAGGACGACGGGCACCATTTTTTTTGCGTCTACAAAATTTTTGTCCTAATTTTTCTTAGTCGCAACGTAGTACGATACCAATTATGTCCTTAAATGGATCACCAGTATTTTTGTTACAACCTGTACCTATATCTCGACCGTGGGTGTTTTTTTCTTACACACAACAGAGTGCTTTTTTTAAGATAGTACAAATTCACCCCGGGAATTTCTCTGAAAAAGTCTTCAGCACCTAAATATTAACTAATAAACGTTTTAAGGCACTCCAATCTGGGATAAACTGTTTATCATAACAGCTCTTTCGGCGCGTCACTCTAAGTGACAGCGGCTGAGAGCTCTTACCCTTAATAACAGTTAAGACAAAAATTATTATTTTTTTATACAAAAACGGTTGTGGTTAAAGGGCAGTTGTTTTGATTGTATTTTCATAGCATTAAAATTAGTACCTTTTTTACACGACGGCCCAAAAAAGCAGTGTATAGTTTTTTTCAAAAAGCAAGTACTTAATCCTGTAAAGGAATTTGTACTTGTAGTACCGCAGTTAAATTTGTAAATAGTAGAGATTGTTATAGGGAAAACTTTTTCAGAAATACTCGTATCTACTCGGCGCTCATGAAGTCATGGCATTATGCCGTATTCTAATTTTAAAATCCATAAACGTTTGTTTGTTTGTTTGTTTGCGATTCTATCGAAGATGTGCAACACTTCCTAATGGAATGTGTTCGGACTCGAGCCAAGAGGGTGCAATTATTTGAAGAGAGGGGCTATGCGGTAACTGACATTGGGATATTCCAATCTATATTGGCGGAACCCATGTCCAAAAGTGCCAAATTTGTATACAGTTTTTTTGATGTTATAGTTAACAGTAATGCTGATTGATACAAAACCTTGTAATGTAGAGGCTCAACGGAACCGACATATCATATAGACAAAGGTTCCTAAAACAAAAAAGATTAAAAAAAAAAAAAAAAAAATCCATAAACAATTAAAAACACAATCTATCTCAAAACTAACGCCAACACATAACACATAATAATAAGTTATATTGCACTTGCATTGGAATAAGTTTCAAGAAATGTGTGGTTATTGCATTGGAGTTGTATTGAAGTTGGATCGAGTCCATTGTACCTACGTAGTGCCGAATGATTTCGGTCACATATGTATTTTTAAATTCGGATAATCTATCCTTCGTGTAGGCACAGACGAAATTAGGGATAAAGCATTATTTAAGCTAAATACTAGTATAGAAGACCAGTTATTTTGGCGAAACAAACGATGATGATGAGTAAGTATGTGCCTGAAATAAAAACAAGATTTTGCATATATAGTAAGATAAGTTATATATACTCGTAGTTGGACTTTGTTAGAGATTTTGTAATTTGAGATTTAGTATATTTTTATTACATCATATATATTTCAAATTATATTTTTCTCTTCAGACAAAACTATAATTTGAAATACTTTTTATCCTTTATTTAAAACGTCAGGTGACAACCAAAACTCACTAATCACAAAAAATATAAACGAAAATCAACCTTATTGTGTTATCAGTATGGTTCATTATGGTTATGAACTTGTGGTAGCACTTAGTGAGTTTGGGTTGTCACCTGGCGAAAATATGACCGTAGTTGTACAGTCGCCATCAAATATATCGGAGCGGCCAGGGTACTCAAAAATATCTGAACATGCACTTTATCGCATCGACAATAGAGGCGTTGTTCAGATATTTGTGACCACCTTGGCCGCTCCGATATATCTGATGGCAACTGTACACGTAAAATACACAACGGTAAATAGGTATTATTAATTACGCTTGCGTCATTATTACTGTGTGCATTTGCACACCTTATTATTACGGTTTGTTGCTTTAATTAAATTCTGGAAGCCTGATAATTGCTTAAATGTTCACGTACAACGTTTACTAAAATGAATGTTATTTTGAATGTGTTGAATGTCAATGTCTCAAACCTTAGAGCTTTAAACCAATCGGAGTAGCCATTGACAGGCGTTCCTCTCTGCCGAATGAGTATGCCCAGTGGTCATACTCATTGTATGGACTGACGTTTATTTGACGTGGCTATTTTGACGTTTCGCATACATTTGACGTTCCCCTCCCCCGCAAAAAACGGCAGACTTTTTCCGATAGAAATGAGAGCGCGTCTCGCATCCGGTTGGTTTAATAATCACAGTCTCAAACGGATGCACAGGTACTATCAGTTGCAGAATTGCCTACCCATTTTATGAATGAATTCATTCATAATGTGGGTATACAATTTTGCAGCGTGCTGTACATTTAGATTCATTTAGGTATTTTGGTAAATAAACGCAGGTTTAGATTTAAAGTAACTGTTGATTTCAAGGTGACGTGTTCTAAAGTCGGTGTCAATAGAAAAGTAAAATCAAGGCTGAATATGTAGGCAAAACATAATTTGACACATGACAAGATATTAAAGATAAGATAAAAAAGATAAATAATATAGATCTGGATATCTGGCAGCTATAAAGCGGTGGAGGTCAAACCACTCCAAGAAGACAAATCCTAGGTTTTGATACAATGATTTGAGAAATTATATAAATAATTAGATTGTAACATTGTCAAAAGTTTCTATTGCGGGAAAGTAGTGCCAAACAGCGTATAAGTCATTCGTAGTTTGTGGTCTACTATTTCTGTTTAATATGACATTGCCTATACTTATTATTCAATATAGGCACTGTCCACTATAACTGAGACAGCTTCAACAGTTTTTAGCTATTTTGCAGTGGCGGCGGGCCCATAGAACCCGATTCCTGTCGGCTTGCCTTATTTTCAGGCACCTGAGTAATTTTCCTACAGCTCATGACGAAATTTTTAGCCAAGTTAAGCTTAGGCTTGCCTAAAATAATTTATGACCCGCCGCCACTGCTATTTTGGTAGTAGTATTATTTTCCAATTCAAAAATTTTACTAGTCTGTAACTCAGACCTCCACCCATTAAAAGCTGCCATATGCCCGGATCTAGCAATAAGGATAATACAGCAATCTAACCAGACTTGTTGGTCTCATTATTGTGTCATATTTGATGTGGCCAGCTCTTAGTTCAATACGTATTAGAACGCGATCGCTGACAGACGATAAAACCCCGACCACATTGGGATAGCAGTTTGAATTAAATTTGGAATTTATTGCGCAAGATACGACAGACATCGGAATGAATTTTTCAATTGCCACTACGGTCCTTGTGCGTTGTAGGCATTAAGGGGCTACTTTGAAAAATTATAGGTTTTTTCAAACGCTCTATTGACTAAACGGGAAAAGGGACTGACTTTATTTTTGAATATATATTATTAGACTATATACTCTAGTTTATGGCACAAGCCGAAACACGATTGCTGAAAGTTGCCTCGATAGAAAAAAAAACCGAAGTTGGGTCCTTTTTCCCCTTATTTTTCTTAGTTTACGTAAACTATAAGAGATTAAGCAATATAACGAAGTTAAAAATATGGTATTCTGGTTTATCTAAAAAGACACAGAAACAAAATTTGACAAAACTTTATAGATTCGCTTATTTATCGTAGTTTAGTCAAAAAGTCTGATCCTTAAGATTGCTGCATCTCTTTCTTTCGTGCACGGGAGCCATAAACGTGTCTCTTGCGGATGGACGTGGCTTGTCCGAATCGAGGAACGGCCTTAAGATGATAATGAGATGAGCTATATACATCAGCAATTTCTATATTATTAATACTATGCGCCGCCGACTCCGCGACTGCCGATATATTGTTGACCGAACCAGCAGTATAAATGCACCTCGTGCCAACATCGAAACTTTGAACCCTTTGCCAATAATGAAAATGCTTACGCCGCACACTTTCTTAGCTTAGTGGTCGTTTACACCGTTTACGAGTGCATGTGGCGTCGCGTCATTAAAAATAATGCTTCCTCTATCCCCCTCTCATCTGAGGGGCATACGCGTAATTGGGTAGCAACGTGTGAGAGGACAAAGCAGACGAATCTCCCAAGCTCGAGTCATCATGTGTTTATAACTTGGAAATAAGACTTTAAGACTATGCTATAAGGTGGAGATTGCAACGTTGTCTTAAGTAAGATAAGAGCACGTGAAAGTTAGCCATACCAAAGTGCTGAGAGCTAAAAATGGTTGAAAGTCGCAATTCCAACAATGGTTGGCCATAGAAATTGTTAGTAATGTGAGGGTTGTAAGTAGTTTGCATCGGGTTCGTAGAATTAAATAAATGGCTTCGTAGCCTCACAATGTTCCAAAGTGAGACATTTAGGTCCTTTTCTTTAAGTACCTTTTGAATTATTAATTGAATCTAAAGAACACTCGACGTGGACATCTCTCGATCGAACGCCTTGTAATGCAGGGGAGAGTTGATGGTTCGAGACCACGTTGTAAGTCTCCCGTGAGATGGACCGATCAAATAAGGACTGCAACAAATGACCGCGTGAACCAAAACTCCAGGCACGAAAATGAAAGGAAAGAAAGGCGGCTGGGTGGCAAAGATTGCCTCTAACACATGACAGCTCCGGCCACTCTGTCTAGAGTGTAACGACGAAAAAAAAAGAAGAAAGGTATAGATATGGATGTCGGCAACGTGTCTTGCAGTAGCGAACCACGGACCGGTTCGAGTAGCACTCTTAGTGCTTGAAGATAGAGTAGGTCTGAAGATGGAGACCTGAGCTCTCTAAATCATCGCACTTATTGACTAGAAGTATCTTGTATAGAAGAAGAAAGATCACTACTTATTTAAAATTGAGCTTTTAAAAGTACCTATATTGCATTGCTACTTACTTTCAACTTAAATATTAATAACGCTTTATTATTGCACTAAGCATTGTGTACAGCAATTACTAAAATGTCACTTATTATAATAACAAGTTTCAAAGTGTGCCTAAACTAGCCGAGAGAAATCACCCATGTCTGTAGTGAGAACACTTATAGAAGAACACAAAATTAAATATGCACAGAAAGTCGAAGTCACTTGTCCATTTTAGGTATAAAGATATTATACTAGGTAATTTTAGCCAAGTCAATCAAATTATAACTATTTTGTTAGTCTCTTGATGGTCTCTTGATCAAACACACTTTCAATGCTTTTAGTTATAATTGACTGTAATCGTCAATTTCAAAATATTTCCCTTATGTGTTGCCTCATCGTTACCGTTTACTTTTAAGGAAATTACATAAGCACTTACCCTACTTATTATATAAATTTACAGCTTAAACTAGTTTTTTAAAAGCAATACTATAACTGCCCATTGTAGAAAATGCACGTTCTGTCCTACTTTATATCGTGTGACAAAAATGAGGGTAGTTACAAAATTGAGTTAAATTACTGGCCTACCCGACAGAGGGCACTTCCGGCGTCGGCCGGAAACCATGCACACTTTAAGTACTATTATTTTAGTTATGGAGTTTTAAAGTGCGGATAATTTATGCTTGTTTTCAGAACAATATGTCTTTATGTATGTGGAGGCCAAAAACTTAATCATATAAGATTACAAAGGGTTGATTTATGAAATTTTAAAACGATACGAGTATATGTATAAATAATACCTACTACTAGTGACTATCTTGTTACTCTATAGCTGTAAGTTTTCCTACGAAATAAAATAATAATCGGGGTTGTGGTTGGATCAAGGGTCAGATACAGAAGGCGGTAATTCTGGACACGGCGCGCATAGTCCGAAGGTTCCTCTCTCTGCGGCCCTAACCACCGGCAGCCTGGGCCTTGCTCCGTTGCCGGCGGCACCGTAGGTTAGGTTTTTTATAATGTTTTTATTGTTTTTGTATGTTTTTGATGTATTTTTGTATTTTACTTTTGTAAAAATATTATAAAACAACCTAACTTGAATGAAAATAAATAAAGAAGAAATAATAATATTAATTTATCCTGGGGCAGTGTAGACAAATGTGAAACTGTGGAAGATACAGAAAGAACAGCTTAGAAGCCATTAGATTAGCTAATTAAGATTGCTAAGAAAATTTTACTGGGTTGTTTATCATGTATGTTTTAGTGTGTGAAAGTGCCTCTGCGGGCTGTAGATGGCAACCGTTTGCTGACTAGCAAAGAGGACGTATTGCAGCGTTGGGCAGAACATTTCAACTCTTTGCTCAACGTAGATCGATCAGCTGATCTAACACATATCAGTTTAATGCCCCAACTCCCCGTAGCCATCGAGCTGCCGGAGCCGCTGACGCGCGACGAGGTTGTCATAGCCATCAGGCAGCAGAAAAACAAGCGGGCAGTTGGCATAGACCTTATACCAGGAGAGCTGTTAAAATGTTTGGGAGCTGTTTGTTCGTATGTGGGAGGAAGAACGAGTCCCGGATAGTTTTAAAGTGTCTCGCATACAGGCTCTCTATAAGAACAAGGGTGACCGTTCAGATTGCAACTCTTACCGTTGTATTTCGCTTTTAACAGCATCTGGAAAGGTCTTTGCCAGGACACTGCTAAATCGCCTAACGGATTTATCAGAAAAAATCCTGCCTGAAACCCAATTCGGCTACCGACCTAACCGAGGCACATGCGAAGCTATCTTCAGTGTGCGTCAACTACAAGAGAAAAGCAGGGAACAAGGCCGTCAGTTGTACCTCTGTTTTGTTGATCTGGAGAAAGCGTTTGGCAGTGTGCCTCGCGAAGCCCTTTGGTTGGTACTCAAGAAGCTGGGATGCACGGAAAAGTTTGTTAGACTTCTGAGACTCCTGCATGACGACCGGCAGTGCTGCGTCGCCGTAGATGGTGAGCAGTCAGATTTCTTCCCCGTTACCTGTGGGGTGAAACAAGGGTGTGTCCTAGCCCCTACACTGTTCGCTTTATACTTTGCAGTTGTAGTCAAGGAAGTCTTACAAACAGTAACCGAAGGTGTCCGCATACGCTTCCGTACCGATGGCAGTGTTTTAAATTTGGCCAGATTTAGGGCACGAACGAAAGTTTCGCATGCATTGGTCACAGAGATCATGAATGCTGATGACCTATGCTTTCTAGCAGAATCCCCAGATGGCCTGCAACAGCTGATGTCTGTTTTTCACCAAGCCTGCTGCAAGTACGGCCTGAAAATAAGTGTCAAAAAGACAGAAGTGATGACTTTGGACTCGTTGGGTCATGAGACACTGGCTGTACAACTTGGTGAGGATGTGCTGACGCAGCTCGACCAATTCCGCTACCTGGGGAGCACTTTAACTTCCAAGTGTGACCTTGACGCTGAGACCAACAGCAGGATTAGTGCTGCATCTGCAGCGTTTGGGAAGCTGTATTCCAAGGTCTTCTGCTCGCACGACCTAAAACTGGCCACCAAAATTTCTGTTTACATGGCGACGGCTGCCAAACCTTTTATACTCTTCCGAGGCGTGGTGCGTGTACCGTCGCCACATTCGTACCTTAGACCGTTTTCACCTCAAATGCTTGCGTAAGATCATGAATATCAGATGGTCTGACCGAGTGCGAAATACCGAAGTTTTGCGATGAGTCGATGTCGGTGGAATAGAGGCTTATTTAATGCGTCGGCAGCTTCGGTGGTGCGGTCACGTATCGCGTATGGCGGAAGAGAGAGTGGCGAAGCGCATCTTTTATTCTGAAGTAAGCGGAAACAGGGCGGGCAACTCCTCAGATACAAAGATGTTCAGAAACGGCACATGAAAAGATGCAACATCGAGCCCTCTCAGTGGGAAGGTTTGGCAGCACAGCATCCTGAGTGGCGCAGGCTGGTGCAGGACAAAGAACGTGATTTCAAGGAGCAACGTAAAGTTGACCTCAACGCCATACGCGACGAGCTGAAAACACGCCAGCCTGTTGCCATTCACTACCACTACGTGACTGGTATCCTTACGTGCCCTCAATGTGCACGGGGGTTCACCTCGAAGATCAGCTACGTCAGTCATCTTCGGGCGTACGAGCGCCGAACTATTAACTAGGAGTTGAAGTGGTTGCCTTGGTCGAAATCGGCCGGAAGGACATGTTTTAGTACTTTAAATATTAGCCCTTTATTTTCATGGGTTTTATATCTAATTTGTTATCTTTATCGTTTCATAAATGAAAACAGAGAAGAGGAACAGAAAATGAGGCAACAAGAATAAGTCAAATAGGATTATGTTTTCTCACTACATACATACATGTAAATACATAAATGTAAGTGAAAACTTAGAGCATATAAATTAGCAATATCCTGATTTTTTATCTATTTTTCTTTACATAGTAAATTTCGTCAATAAAATAATATGCTCTTCATCAGAGCTCCCTAGGCCTAAAATTGCAAGTTTTTTTCACATTTTGCGGGATTGATTTTCGGTTCAGACAGGTGGTTATTAAAACTACTTAAATTAAAAATTAAGTCCTTTTTTAGTAACCTGCTTTATCTAAAGTGTTTAAAGTACCTAATATCATTATCATCATCATCAACCCTTTATCGCCCACTGCTGAGCATAGGGCCTCTCTTCGTGTATGCTACTTATCCCGGTCCTGTGCCAATTTCATCCAGAAGTGACCCAACCTTCTGAATGTCGTCTATCCAACGAACCAACGGACACCAGGGGCTTATTTTATCTGAAAGCGGCCACCAATCCGTCAACATTTTAGTCTACCAGCCATATGTCTTGCCCAACTCCAGTCCTTAAGTTTGGTAATGAAGTGTCCCACGTCTCGCACCCTTAGGGCGACGCCGGATTTCGACATTCCTCAATCGTTCTTGAAGCTTGATGCCGAGCATGGCGCGCTCCATAATTCTCAGTGTCACGCGAATCTTGTGCACGGTCTCCTTTGTGATCTTCCATGTCTCGGTTCCGTACGTCATGGTGGGCAGGACACACTGATTGAAGAAGCGAGTTTTCAAACATTGTGGAATATTGACGGGCTTAAGGATGTCCGCTAGTTTGTTAATCGCCCAATCCAGCTGGATTCTTCTGAAAACCTCCTTTTGGTGATATTTTTTGTCGAAATAAAGATATACATATTGGTCGACTCGACCACCTGTAGTGTTTTGTTCCCATTCTTTATGGTCATGAGTTTAGTTTTGGACATATTCATCTTACGACCTACCTTCAATGAAGCATCGTACAGGTCTAAGATCATGCTTTGATGATCTTCCAGGTTCTCAGCAAACAAAACAATGTCATCAGCAAATATCAACAGAGGCAAGAAGACCCCCAAGGTACATGTACAATATACATGTGTCAAAGTCTCATGACTTGACATGACTCTGTATACAGACAATACATTTAGACAACTCTTCATATATGTATTCGGTGTAAATGAACGCACGTAGAGCGAGCACCGGAAGCCACCGGTGAATAACGGCGTCCGGAAGTCGGTAATTAATATGTCGCCTGCGCGGGCGATGCGAAAACAGGAGCCTGGGGCTAAGTACTGAAACGTGAACTGACTGAGAGCCGTATTCTGATTTTAAATTGTTGGCAGAATATGGTTATTTGGTTTTGAGAGGATCGGTCATTGACTAGCGTGTACTTGTATTTTACTGTGTTTCTTTATTTTGATGTGTAACAGTACATATATAATTGTCGAGGAAAATAATGAAATTTTTATACTGTATCGCTAATTTAGGACTGATATTTTTTTTCCTGATCATAAAGTATGCATTTCACCGCCTAAATTAAGCAATAAAAGTCATCCATGCGGGATATTATTGAAAAAAGAAGTGGATTTATCTTATGTTAAAAGCCCCACCCGTCTTAACATTTAGCATCTTGCTCGTACTTAATTAGCGAGCGAGACGCATTGCGAGTCATTTCAAGGTTGCAAAATATTAAAAAATCTGTTCAGTATATTTTTTGGCCTAATGCTTGCACTAATATTTAAACTGAAGACATTTAGAAAATCATCTGACTTTTTTCGGGTACAAATAGCCGTCAACGCTATCACCAATACAGCTCTCCATATCGCTAATGACGGTGAGTCTAAAATAAACCTTGTGGACGTTGGTAAAAGTTGTAAGGCACACCCAGTATTGCCCATAACATAAATACAATAATTTTGAGCCTTAGCTGCAACAATAATTAATAGTGACGAAGAAACGGAGACGGGGTAAAGACGACATGAAAGGAACGTTTTTTTATTTTTAACGGGTTACAGGCGTTTTCAGGCGGCTGAAATCCATTTTCAGGCCGTTTCAGGTGAAGGCCTAACACATATCAGAGAATCGGAGATTACTCCCAGTTACCACCGTTTTCAGGCAGCTGAAACACGTTTTCAGGCCGTTTCAGGGGAAGGCCTAACACATATCAGAGAATCGGAGATTACTCCCAGTTACCACCGTTTTCAGGCAGCTGAAACACGTTTTCAGGCCGTTTCAGAGGTAGCCCTAACACATACCAGAGATTCGGAAATTGCTCACGGTTACCACCGTTTTCAGGCGCCTGAAACATGCTTTCAGGCCGTTTCAGGCCACTAACACTCATATGGCACTACTTCCTGAAAACCCGTTTTCAGGCCGTTTCAGGCCTAGTTACACCCCTCTTGTCTCCGGAACATTCCAGAAGGCGTGCGAGCAGGATAGCCTGTACGTGGAAGCGAGAGTTACGATTATAACCGAACAGACTCGAACGTGTTCCTGGAATATTCCAGAAGGGAGTGAAAGGGACGGCCTATACGCGCGGAGGCGACGACACTAATCGATCGTGTCTCTGGAACAATCGAGAATTGTGTGAGAAGCATCGATATTCGCTATACGCGCGTTAGACAGAGAGAACCATGTTCGAGTGCGGCCCGGAATGATCTCGATACCTGCTGTTTACCAACCGTATAGGTACCTACTGTGAATGTTCTGGAAAAACTATCGCACGTATATAAAAGGAGACCGGTAGCGGACGAGTCAGTTTCCATTGTGATACAGAGCGATAAACATCGGAGAGATTAAGAGTGAACCCAAGTTGTTTAAAAGCGAATAGTGTTTTAGTCGATTACATAGTGTTTATTGTTTAAGTCAATAGTGTTCCTAAGTGATTCCAGTGTTTAGTCGATTTCCTAGTGTTTACTGTTTAAGTCAATAGTGTTCCTAAGTGATTCCTTTTTGTTCAATAAATTTCTTTAACGTTACCTAACGGCTATTTTCCATCCAACGAACCCTACGGCTCGTAACAATATTGCATTAACATTGGTGCGCAGGTAACATTATTATGTAATAATAGGTTGCTTGTTCTAATTTGGGTTGCATTTAGCAAGCCAACGCTGATTATTATGCATCTAATTTTACTTGCAAATAGCGAATACAGGCACCATGTTAGTTATAGGAGAATAAGCATTAGCGCCAAAGCTCAGTTAGCAGGATTACAACTTTGCAGATTGATCTAAATTAAACAGGCATCACGGAATCTGGCCGGTGGTTGTGTGACAGATAAAGGCTGTGCAATGTATATTTTTATGCACTGGAGACTAAAGTAGAATTTTATACAATCGTGACGTAATGAATAGCTTTTCAGTCGAGTATCGTGTTTAGGCCACGAACTTTACTGAATGGCCTAAGTAAGGTACGTGATTCAAAAGTTTAATTAGGCACTGTCACTATCCTGGTTTAATACGAAAAGATATTTTAACTTAGCAAGTTACCGGTAAAATTTTACATATTCTAAATTTCCTATACTCTTTTGCAGCTATTTTTGTAGTTTACGTTACGTTCGTTTTAAGGACCGACGCTGTTCTATTTTTTTTTTCAATATTTTCAAAGAAAGTAGGTACCCAAACAGATAAAACCCATTTGGGTATCTGGATGAACGCTCAAGTAACGTGGTTTTTGTTTAAATACATTCATTAAAACTGCATGTGAAATATTAGAAAATGTGAAATTCTCTTTGTATAATTTCATGTTCAGACAAACACATCAATTTTAAATATCGGTGCAAATTTTCCGCCAGTATCCTCAACCCACATGTCTGGATATTATGTAATAATATTTACACGATACTAAATAAACATACCTATGTAAATTTTATTTTGCATTTCACTACTCCATAAAGCTTGGGATTATAATGTACAAATATATGGAAATAGCTTTTAAAGCTCCACCCGGTTTCATAGCTTTAATTTCAGTTTGAATAAAGATTCGTGTGGTATTTAATTAAGCGCATCCGGTACGGAGCTTCCTATTCTATGTATTTACAGACCAAAAAGTGTTCCTCATGCTCATACTAACCTCGGCTGAGTAATGAAGATCTCTCGAAAGCTTGGGAGTACCCGTGTCTGTCATTTTCTATACAAAAAAAGTCTGCCGATTTTAGCCGGGGAGGGGAACGTCAGATGTATGGCTATTCGTATGTAATGTACAAATCGTCAGATAAACGTCAGTGAATATAATAAATATGACCGCTGGTCATATGTTCTCCGCAGAGGGGTACGCCTGTCAATGGCCACTCCGGTTAGTTGAATTCTCTAAGGTCGAAAGCGAAGGGACCGATAGTGCGCTGCCCTCATCCATTGGATGTAGCTACTACCTTGAACGAAGGGTCACATTTCCTTTGACTGAAATTTTCTTTGGTTTCCTACAATACATTAACGGTATTCAAGCACCTATTTGCCCCCCAGGACTCACTAATATTACCGGCAATACGACGCGTCTATTTAATTATGCAACTTGAACTAAAGTAATGACTAGTATACCTGGGACTGTATCAAACATACACACTCGAGCTAGTTGTTTATATCAATACCTGGAAGTAAGCACCCCAAGAAAATTACAATCGTCCATTGAAGCCCTTAAATGTGCACAAAATACAAAGACAATAGAATTTAGTTCGCCTATTTCCAATCGGTTTATTATGCTGCGCCCAGGCTTCGGTGCGGTGTAGGTAATTCCCTAAATTATGCGTCAGGCAATCAGAGTGTAATTGATCGTGGTGACGTCACAGTAGGCTTGTTGTATATTCCGACCTGTATCTATTTACTAAACGCAAGCGAGTTCGACGTTTATTACAACTGGTTTAATTTGCATCAAGATCCTTAGTGACTATGCAGGATCTAAGAGCGCTGTTGGGCTGGTTTTGTTTTGATCGACCCGTTGGCGATTGGAATGGTACCCCTGGATGCTCGTAACTTGAGCTCACGGGGCACATTAACCGCTGGGAATTAACCGACGCAGGCTCAATGGTTACGTTGAGGAGGATCCGTCTGACAGTCCCTGTGGCTTGGATTCATCGACTGATACATATATCTGCAGATAGGTGCCGATTGATAAATATTCTGTAATATTTAAATCTTGCTAGAATATTATTATTCTATTTTCTGTTAAATTAAGTATTTCAAAACAAATCTACACCTAACGGCATTCTTTATAGGTAGCAGAAGAAAAAGTGTCCGGACGCCAATATTTCTTCAGCACATTTTATTAAACACCAAGTCCCATTACCCCAGTACAGACCGTCGTCTCGGGCACATTTCTCATACGTCAGCCACACGCGCAGCCATTTCGCGGCCACCCGCACAAAGGTGGATAGATTTATCGGAAATCTACAAGAAATATGCAAAACTATGCCTTAGGTTGATTATGGTTTTGTCATAACTCCAACATATACCTCTGGATGCACTCCATTATCCAATTTACCAACAAATAAATTAAAAAATTTAAAAAAACCCGCCTGCGTAAAATACTAAAAGGCCGTAAATAAGGCCAATATCCGTTACGAATTTGTTATGTAGTATTGAAAAGCATAAGATACATATTAAATTCTAATGTGGAACATAGCGACATTAAACAGTCGGGACCCATTTGAAATCTAGTTGGCGCAAACCTTCCCTAAAATGGGTCCCGACTGTTTAATGCCGCTATGTTCCACATTAGAATTTAATATGTATCTTATGCTTTTCAATACTACATAACAAATTCGTAACGTATATTGGCCTTATTTACGGCCTTTTAGTATTTTACGCAGGCGGGTTTTTTTTAATTTTTTAATTTATTTTTTATTTCCTACTTTTTAGTATTATGAAAAGTACCTACATGTAATTCTTTTTGCGGGGAGCTCCGCCCCCCGAGCCCCCTTCCTCTGCCGCCCATCACGTGTTAAACTCTATCAAACCTCTTTTTCTCCCATCTTAAATGTCCAACCTAAAAATTTTTGGTATTCCACGTAACAATTTTTGGTATAATTAGCAATAGTACGGAGTGTTTTTTCTTTTTGCGGGGGGCTCCGCCCCTCGAGCCCCCCTTTTTTTGCCGCCCATCATTTGGTAAACTCTATCAAAACTCTTTTTCTCTCATCTTGAATGTTCCACTTCACAATTTTTGGTATAATTAGCAATAGTACAATAGCACTATAGTTGAAATAAAAAAAAAGATTCTTATAGGGAGGCAACGCGCATGTGAAACCTCTGGAATTACAGGCGTCCATTGGCTACCCCTAACTGCTTACCATCAGGCGCGTTTTATGAATGTTTGCCACCGCCGTGGTATAAAATTATATAGTGGAAATCATAAGTATTTATATCCCATATAAAGGCATTTCCCATACAAAGTTTAAACCTCCCTTAAACCCCCTTAAATCCAAAAAATTCGTAATTTTTATAGCCTATGTCCTGACCAGAGGTCTATTGAACCGGCTAGTGAAGTTTTTATCGAAATCCGTTTAGGCGTTTTGACGCCAACTCTCCCCATCCAAACAGACAAACAGACAAAAATTCTAAAAATCGTCGAAACGTGTTCTGTTATCGATTCTAAGAGCTACTAACTCTTTTTTTTTTTTACTAATATCTCCAATGTACAGAATTTTGACCCTCTTCACCTTTATTATAAGTATAGATATGACAATTTTCTGACGCACGTCATTGATTAATCATCGACAAGTCATAGTCTCCATATAAGAGGATACATACCAACTCCTTCACTCTTAGTTGAACAAATATTAACTTGACCTTATTAGAAAGGAGTAAAATGCAAAAGTGTAAACATATTTTTGACGTCGACCGTACGTATAGTACGGGCGGCGGCCGTAGGATCTGCTACGTAACGTGATACAAAGATAAGCCTCATGGCACATGTTCATAAAAGTGGTGCTGACTTCCGGAAAAATTGTAAAAAAAATTAGAATTGGCTGAAAGTACAAAAAAGTACCACTTCCGGTTAAAAAAAATGGATGGTATTTACCTACGGTATTTGATACTGAGATGATTGTTGTGGCAACAAATAGTAATTTGTATTTAGGTACAGAAAAACCCAGTCTGCCAGTTTCTGCATGGCTGGGAGTGCCTGGCAGACTGGTTCAAAAGTGACGTACATTTGGAGTCAAATTCGTTACTTTTAAACTAGTCTGCCGGGCACTTCCGGCCATGCAGGAACTGGCAGACTGGGTTTTTCTATACCTAAAAATAAATTACTATTTATTGCCACAAGTGTCATCTTTGTATCCAATGACGTAGGTAAATACCATCCATTTTTTAAACCGGAAGTGGTACTTTTTTGTGCTTTCGGCGAATTCTAATTTTTTTCACTATTTTTCCGGAACTCAGCATCACTTTTATGAACATGTGCCATAGGACTTTATCTTTGTATCTCGTTACGTAGCAGATCCTACGGCCACCGCCCGTACTACTATTACTTGAAATTCACATAAAATGTTTATACTTTTGGACCTTATTAGAAAGGAGTAAGGTGCAAAAGTGTAAACATATTTTTGATGTCGATCGTACCTTTTACTTGAAATTCACATATTATTATGTTCACGTTAATAATAACAACCTTTATAATATGTTCGTCGTATTTTCGTTATAACTAAATACCTAATAAAATGGAAATGTAAGTAAGATGGTTGCTAAACAACTTTAAATTATAATAATTCCTAAACGGTCATTCAAAATCAAAAATGATGAATGAAACCTAATAATACTTTTCAAAGTTCTAAACAATGATACCCTACTCGGCATAGTACGTCAATTTTCATTTTTGATTTTTTTACAATATGACGTCTGACTGCCGTCATATTGAATTTGGATTGCTATTTTGTCTTTAGTGACACTCGCGCAATCAAGACAAATCGATTGACGTACGAATCATCTAAATCGGCCCACTCGTTTTGCTTCTAGAGTGCCACAAAGGAACAAACATACATATATAGACTGTTAAACACTATCCCCTCTTTTGCGTCGCGCAGTCGGGGAAAAAAAACTATACATACGACGTAAAATTAAAAATCTATAACAATATGGGATATTACTGCAATGTTCTGCTGCTAGAGTGCAGCACCAGCACATTGGTAAACCATAAAGTTCTTAATACATACTAGACCTTAAACAGTTTTTTACAAGTTTTCATAGATAATGTATTTATAACGAATAAATATGTCATTTGTGCACCAAGGCGGTTTGTTTTGCAGAGGGTATATCGTGAAACGAGTGAATCGAAACTGACATCTATCTCTCTATCGCTCGAATGTGTAAGAGTGACAGAGAACCAGGTAACGAAATTTTTATTTTCGTGTTTCGCGGTAGGCCCTCTGTTTGTGCTAGTGCCGCCCTCTACGCAGAGTTTTGCGTAATTTCCCAATTGAATAATTTCTGATGTTGACTCATGTCAAAACATGAACTAACAACGCCACAGTTTCTCAAATTGCTCGAGCGTATTAAAAGCGCATTTCAGCACACAACTATCGCAATAATTTTGCCATCTCGTGCCAACTGATAAGTCCACTTAAGCCCCGAGTTACCCCGTCGACGATTAAGTACGAGTTATGAAACTGCACTAAACTGAGTTTGATGGAAGCACGCGCCGACAGCCGAGTCCGTGATTACCAAATATTCTTTGGCTAATCGTTCTCAATTAAACTTGTGATTTCTTTGAATAACTTTATATTTTAAAGTAGGGTAATTTCAATAAGTAAATAAATTATTGACATCAATAAAATACTAATAAGTAATAAAAAAAGTAATAAAAATAAAAATAAGAAAGGCAAAAAAATATCGCCGCCCATTTTTTTTCACACTGTGTACGTTCCGCTGCAGAGATAGTGAGTATGCAGAGGTACGAACATATTTACATTAGTACTGCGTTGTGAAATATAAAGTCTCATAAGACATGTCACACCGCACGCGCATGCACACGTCACGCGCCGTCACGCAAGCGGTGTGACATTTCTTATGAGAATTCTTATTTTTACAACGCAGCGGGACGTGCGCGTCTGCGTGCACGTTTACGCACGCAGTCGATGTGGTTCAACCTTTAAACTGTAACCGGCTACATTATTTTTGTATAGACCTTCTCCTTCAGCCTAGCTTTACAAAATTGACAGACATCTCAGTTGTAGCTATACGGTCAAAATATTTAAAAACGATACAATCATACATGCACATAAGAATGCTGAAATTATACCCTATTCCCTGCGGGCTTTACCACAGTAGGTATGGTAAAATAGAATTAGGTTAGGTCTATAGGTTGTAAGCTTGTAATAAATAAATAATTTAAAACAAAAAAAGAACCGACTTCACTTAGGATCCGCTATTCCAAGAGGAAGTGGCCGAGTTGCTGTAAAAAATAGTGAAATCACTATAGGTGTGCCTATAATAGTTGAAGAGTTCCCTCGATTTCTCCAGGATCCCATCATCAGACCCTGACTTGCTGACAATGGGACCATCTAGGGGTTATACGTTATACCTGTTCGATTAAAAAAAAAAACTTTGAAAATCGGTTCACGATTCACGGAGATATGGAGTAACCTACATACAAAAAAAAAACATAATATTGATAAAAAAAAAAATAATTCAGTCGAATTGAGAACCTCCTCCTTTTTTGAAGTCTGTTAAAAAAATGTGCATTGTCCGAAATAATTTAAACAGGAGTCATGTAGTTTATAAATTATAAGTATTAAAATGCCAGATACCTTTCAGGATTACAATTTTAAGTGAAATTGCAGGACCTGCCAAGATCTCTTTGTTTTCTCTCTCTTTGACTGCTGTAAAGTAAAACTTTGTACTGGCAAAGCGTTTGAAGTTTAGTACTTTAAGGGAATCGCGTATATAATTACAAAACAACTTTACTAAGGATGCTTTATTCTTAGAATGTGCCGCCATTTATCAGTTAACTTCATCTATTCAAGATTCGTTAAAACATTATTTTTCAGATTTTAGTAAATGATGTAATACCAACATACATTTTCTGGTTATAAAATGCCTACACATGAATTATGTAAAAAAATAGTATTTTTCAGCTGAAGGTGACCGATATGTGTACATTAAAAATATTTTCGTCGTAATTTGTGATGTGGTACGAGTTCATGTGACCAAAAAATTGCCAATATTAAAGGTTTCGCCCTCGGGCGGATGAGGACCCAATTATATTTAATTATACCATGTCCTGTAAATACGAGTAGCATATAAATATAATGAAGGTTTATTCGACGTAGTAAATGAATATTGTTTATCATAATTATTAAATACATTTTGGTTCAATGTATGAACCGTGAATTGGATTATACCTATCAGTAAATTCGACTTAGTATTTAATAAATTAATGTTAATTCAAGTATATATGAGCTATTGGCTATATATTTAAACAACAGAAAATTAAAAAAATCTAAACATCAACATATTTACTACTTTATCCAGCAAACACTAGCCGTGCATCGCCGCAATGCTGCACGGCTATTTGGCACTTTTGGACCGTGGGAGCCGAAACGAGTTTTTTTTATAGATAATGTTTTTGAGTAGGTATATAGTATTGTTTAGGTAATCTGATTTTCTATATGTATTTACGTTTTTGTTACAGTAATAAAAGGCATGGAATCGAAAAAAACAAAATATTTTTTTTTTTTACTTTATGTACTTAGAATAAACAATCCCGATGGAAATGACTTTGTCTACAACACAGCAATTATACCTTAATGATCTATACCTTGCTAATTAATCATTAATGAGGACAAAAGTAATGGCGGTGTTTAAAATAACTTATTTTAATTGTCTAATGGAAACATCAAGGGAATTTTATTCAGTCGTCATTAAATATATCGGAGTGGCCAAGGTACTTATAAATATTTGAACATGGACTCTATCGCCTTGACACTACTTCCACAGTGACAGATCATGTTCCTACCTATGGTCTGGTAAATCAGTTTTATCAAGAATAGTAGATTAAAAAACTACTTAGGTATCCCCCAGCCCTTTTTTGCTGATAATACTAACGAATGAATATGACATTATGATTCAATCTATCAGATTTATGCTCGACTTTTCAAGCTTACCTTACTACTACTGCTACTTACGTACTTTGCTCGAGTTGTGCCATTCTTCAAAATACTCGAGAACGTCACCCGTTTTGTACGGGAAATGTACTCTCTAGTCCAGGGGTCGGTAACCGGCAGCCCGCGAACAGTCGCTT
Organism: Pammene fasciana; assembly: GCA_911728535.1. Classification (NCBI taxonomy): domain Eukaryota; kingdom Metazoa; phylum Arthropoda; class Insecta; order Lepidoptera; family Tortricidae; genus Pammene; species Pammene fasciana. The sequence continues at coordinate 17,153,624 of OU452276.1, read as the reverse complement.
GCGGCCCGCGAGCCTCTTATTAGAAGTCGTCGTTATTGCCAACCGAAAATGTGGTACTTTTTGCATGATAAAGTTATAAATTATTAACAAATTGCGGCCCGCGTCAATTTCGTTAGCTGCCCGTTATGTGGCCCTTGGCTGCTAAAAGGTTGCCGATTCCTGCTCTAGTCAGTCAAACTAGGTATGCTATACATTTTGCTGACGCGTCACCAGTACAATGAAAACAGTGTAATTATCCAGGAGTTGGCCGTAAGCGTCGTCGTGTCACACACTGTTGCGTTAGACGGCCCGCACCAAGGACGATATAAGTCTGAACCGAATTGTCTGTATAAAATCTCGTTCCCATAATTCAGACAAACGCAGTAGCGCCATCTACCACGTCGTATACGCAGTAGGTCTTTGCTCCGTTCCAAATTTGTTGCTGCTGCACCAAATACCGAAAATGAACATATTCGCTGTGTGCATGATTGTGGCGACATCTATTGGGCAGGTGTTCAATCTCTTTATTTTCTTTTTTATAAATAGGTTGTATTCCTTGCTTATATGAAGTCACTGGCTGATTCACTATATTGATGATGACAGGGGCTTTTGCAGTTTCATTTCTTGTCACATTGTGTACTGCGATCGTTCTCGTTACCCCCACCTGCACCATGCACTTCGCACATATAGCGAATAGACTGAACGTTGGCGACGTATTTGCGGACTCCTCGGTTTTTGAAAGTTATATTTTATAGCCGTCTATTTAAAAAAATAGTTTTTGTAACCTTAGTTACAAGAGTATCAAAAAACATGTCATGGTGAAAAAAGCGTATTTCAATACAACGATCTTATTTAAATTGATTTCTTTAATCGTAGTACCGACGGCCTGGCATAGAAACGAACTTTGGAAGAAGGTGATTTTGTGATTTTGTATAGACATTATCCGTCCAGGCTTATAAATACCTAGTCCATGGTCTGACGCAACAAAGTCCCGTTTACAACCGGGTCGTAAACTGCCGAAATTAACCTGTTTCAGCCAGTTTGGCAGCTTAGTTACTTAAGCTGGAAATAGTGGAGTTTCAACGTTATTTGCGAATTCGTATTTTGTTAACCGACTTCAAAAAAGGAGGAGGTTCTCAATTCGACTGAATATATTTTCGTGAACCGGTTTTCAATTTTTTTTTATCGAACGTGTATAGCCCCTAGATGGTCCCATTGTCACCAAGTCGGGGTCTGATGATGGGATCCTGGAGAAATCGAGGGAACTCTTCAACTATTATAGGCACACCTATAGTGATTTCACTATTTTTTACAGCAACTCGGCCACTTCCTCTTGGAATAACGGATCCTTAGTGAAGTCGGTTCTTTTTTTGTTTAAAATTATTTTGTTTATCAGTTTATACTACGGTACGCAAACGGTTTTGAACTTTTATATTTCACAAGTGCGATTTTCTTTTTTAGTAAAGATACGTTTTTTTTCAAACATTAATTTATAATAGCGATTTTTTTGTTTATATAGTTTTAAAATATCATTCTAAGATGACTGAACGAAAAATCCTACAAACTTTCCATCGGGAAGTAAATATTCATCAAAATATATACGAAGCGTTTCTTTTTTTTCTGATTTTCCGTCATCCATAAATAACCTGTCTTAAGGAACCATAATAAATAATAAAATATTTATTTATTTATTTAGGCGATAATTTAGAAATTAATGACATGATGATTTTTTAATGTTCAAATTTTTCTAGGATTTTCTGTCTAGGCAATGATTAACATGACTTTTAAGCCATACAACTAAATACTTCTGCTGATATGAATTATTTCCAAATTTATCATTTTTCCCATACAAGTGAAAATAAAATGCCTGGACTAATGCAGTTCGTCCCTTACTTGCAGAACCCGCTCTCTAGGCCCCACCATGTGCTCGAGGACTCTTTAGGCACGACAAAGCTATTTAGTAAGTACCCATTTTATCCAATCAACCAGGATGGCTTATTTTTTTGTTGTTAGACTCTTTTTTTCATTTTAACAGTGGATTTATGCACTTACAGTGAGTTTACGTATTTGAACATATGGGAATCTACTCATCTTACTGTGATATATGCACAGTTCCAGATTATACTACGCACAACTTCTAGTTTAAATTTTATCTATGTAATGTTTAAATATTTTCAAAAGTCTTTGCTTCGTAAAAAAATGCACTAATTATCTACTTAAATGAAATATTTCTATTATACATTTTTAGATTTCATGAGTTAAAATACGCCCTTCGCTCCTCTGTCAAATAAACAGGTTTTCTCTAACGATATCCTTACGTAATAATTAAGGACATAATCAAAGCAATTTATCACCGTCACGGTAGACGGACAGAATATTCCGAGCGAAAAAATAATTAATCTCACAATTGTCTGAAGAGACACTGGGTAAATTAATTTCGTCCGACACACAAACGTAACGAACCCATCCTTTCACACATCGAGTTCATTAGGGACCGTGACGTCACTCTCATTAGAAGGATGCGTTTGTATGCAATGCTGCCATGTAATGCCAACCACGCTAATGACACACTTCATTACTCGTAGTTAAGATTAGTTTTCGAATGACACGAAACTAGCGTTATGTCGTTAAGGAACTGTAGCGAGGTATTTAGGTTGCCGCGGGTATAGAGTTTTTCAAATTTGGCTTCATTTAATTAGACACATTTTCAAAAGAAAATGGGATTTTCTTTTCTAAAGAAGGCTAAGGTACGTGTAACACGTACTTACCTGCGTTTTTTAAGTGTGTTTTGCTTGAACCAGTAGATTATAATCAGGAATATAACTAACTATATGTGACATAGGTACTCAAAAAAGGTACAACATTATCGGTTGTTAATAGAGTTTATTTCTAAATTAATTATAATGGCAGTAAAGCCTTATTGACAACCGACAATGATGTACCTTTTACTTGAAAACACATATTCACAATCACTTTCATTAAAAAATCTACTTATTTGATTTTTTTAATTTTTAATTTTAATGGTATTTACCATAGGATGTAGCTTTTAAGATGTATGTGATTATGTAATGTTGAACAACTTACTATAAGGTCCAGGGGCCGTACTCTAACTTTAAAACACATGTAGAAACTATCCGACTCGACTCCAATGCAACTCAATGCATTAACAATGCAATACAGCTATCGCCTAAATGCCTGAATCAGAAATATCATTATTTTCTCGAAAATTATTCCAATTCAATTCCAATTATGTTATCATAAAGAATAAAGAATAAAGAATCATACAATGAAAATGTCAAAATATGTCAAACGTGACAATTTTGCTCAAAGCAAGCATTAACTAGAGCTCGCACACGTGTACCCCCGTAAGGGATAAATATATAGATGCCCATATCACTTCTACAGCACAAAACAGAACAATTTACCATTGTTTTCCTTAGCCGACACAACTTTCAAGGAAAAATAACAGCTTTTCTCGTAGCAATCACAGAAGTTCTTGAAGAAATCGCGAATTATATCTGTTTGTTACCCTCCACTGCTAGAAGTAACGCGTGGAGGGTGGAGGGTAATCATCACTACATAGTATAAAACAAAGTCGCTTCCCGCTGTCTGTCCCTATGTATGCTTAGATCTTTAAAACTACGCAACGGATTTTGATAAGGTTTTTTTAATGGATAGAGTTTTTCAAGAGGAAGGTTTATATGTATAAATGCACCCGTGCAAAGCCGGGGCGGGTCGCTAGTATGAACTAAGACAAGGACCAACGATAATAGCACCTCTCTGCCGTACCTATTGAAAGTGCAATAAGACCATCCCGTTCTATCGTGGTATTACTATTACCATGCCCCGTCTATACCTTTTATCTTATGTCTATGCAATTTTGTAACGAGTGAGAGTGAGACACCGCCCCCTACATTATGCTATATCGGATCGTTTTGACTACTTTTTACTCACCTATGAACGACTGTTTTGCTAAGTAATAAGGTTCAACTGTAGTTAGGGAAGTACAGTAAGAGCAATGTACGGTTTCTCTCTTGGTCCGTGCTTTTGACACGAGTAGTCAACTAGTCAGGCAGATACGTGTTTGTGAGCAAAGGCCTAGCTGTCGTATCAAGGCGATTACGTACGATATTGCCAATTTCATCTGACGCGTCATCCACAAATGACGTGAAATATTGCAGTTCCCAGAACAGTGTTTATGTTGAATATTTAATCGGGCTTCGATCTATCCCGTCTCACAAACAAATCGTACTCATTTAGTGAATACATAAAAATAAACACAAAGTACATAACATAAATATTTAAGTACTTTTAATTTAATTTAATTCGCCATGGAGAGACTTGTTGTTCAGGGTAGAGTGGATGGTACAAAACCCAAATTACGCCCTTCAATGCGATGGACTGATCAAGTGAAGGCCCTCACCGGATCACGCTCAAATCTGTGCGTGTGAAATGCACTAAATAGATAAGGATGGCGGAAAAACTATACAAAATGCCGTACAACGACCTCAATGACCACGACTACTTTGACAAGAGTAGGTATACGACTAAGAAGAAGAATTTAATTCTTGTTCATTTCAAGATTACTATAGAACTACAGTAGAGACTGGTTAATTTACTTTTTAGTGACCTAAGCTCTTGTATGAGGGTAGGTCAAAAAATATTGGGTTCAAGCCTCGGTCGTGCCGTATAGAAAAAAAATAAACGTTTAAGAAAAAATGCAAAAATATGGCGGTAAAATGTGATCAGGATCCTTATCATACACAGACAAAGGGCTAGTACCTAGTTAGTTATTATCAAATTCAGTGCAGCGTGATTCTATTACAAGTTAGATTTTATCCATGGCATCCGGCAGGATGTCCGTGAAGGCGCGCGTTGATACACATCAGGCTCCCATCGGAAACCTTTGGTTGCGGCTAATGGCGGACCGAGTCATGAGACGAAGCATATAGTTGGTATAAAAAGGGTTGGTATAATATAGTTGGTATAGAAAGGGTTGGTACAGTCAGCAGCAGAAGTGGCTAAGCGGGTCGGGTGTTCAAAATGACCTCCACACGCTCTTATTCTCTTAACAATAAAGTCGTGTCAAGCTCGTTTAGAACACCCTACCCGCTTAGCTACTTTTGCTGCTGACTGTATAATATAGTTGGTATAGAAAGGGTTGGTATAATATAGTTGGTATAGAAAGGTCATTAATAGGCGGATAATCGTTACAAACTCGTCATGATTACAAGTTATATAAGATATGACTGATAAGAGCAGAATTTATATAAAAAAACTTTTTTTACGCATAAAACATTAACAACTAAAAACATACGTATAAACTTAGGCGGCATTCTCAACACCCGTCAAAACCCTCTAAGAACACAGAGATCCTGAGATACCTAAACTCTCAGATCAACTGCCTTTATAATCTATTAAAAATCAAACGTATTCCACGGAATCAAGTCACATTTTTTATTTTAATATTTCATACAAATAAAAGTAAAATTGACCGATAAACATAAAAAATAATACAAAATATTACTACGGTTAGACTCGCAGATTTAGTCATACTCGAGTGATCCCTAAATTGAAAAAATAAATAGATTGTGTTGTGGTGAACTGGTAGACACAGATAGCGGTGTGTTGGGCGCTGATTGAGTCAGATAATTCGATAATATGTTCTGACTTGGGTATGGTAATAATCAATCAAAATAATGAAGTTAGAAATTGGCATACTTATGTCCTTCGCAGTATAAAATAATTGTTAACTTTCAATATTTTTATACGGATAAATCGATTACAAGCGTTTTTGTTACACCTTGTATACTTAAGCAAAATCTTATGTTGAAATATAATGTGACGTAATGTACTTTCTCGTATGTGACAGCAACTAGACAATACACCACACGATTGAATATGCGATATACGAGCAGCATCTAAACAGCCAGGAATATAGTATTGGACACGTCAAGACGGGTGCAACGTCGGGACAAAGCAAAGATATCAGAATATCTCACAAAGTGTGAACACAAAGTGCCGTCTACTCCGGATGTCTTACCGCATGTCACAAGTCATGAGAAGCAGCGTATCTCTCGTTTCACTGTTTATTATATTGGTTGTCAAACCCTGGATTGTGCAGATGTTATTTGGCAAAAAATACGGAAAATCATAAATAGCAGGTTTAATAGCGAGGAACCGGTTAGGTTCGAATCATCGTAGCAGTTTACGCTTTTACCTTTTCAATATTCGGTTATTCGATCGTTTTAAATATTTAACTGTATGCAAATTTTGGATTTTGCATGAGTTTCGGCCTTAGACAGAAATCTCGGACTTGGGATACACGAATATTTTTAAAAACTGTTTTTTTTTATATTGTTATTTGATGAAATATTAAGACTATTTCAAGAAACTCATTTCGTTGTTTTTGTTTTAAAAGAAGTGATTAATTTCTTTTTTAATGAAAATATTCACTACGTCATCACTACTCATCACTATAGGTACCATGATTTGTGTAAGATTACGTTTTAAACCCTTTAGATTTGTTTGAGAGTTACTTTAAAACATAACATAAATATTATTGTTTGTTTCTCGCCTGGCAGCGTTAGAAAATCAATAAATGCAGAAATACTAACTTTTAATAATTACATAAAGTCTTCTTTCAGCAAAATATCCTATCTATGATATCTATGATATTTAATTCCCTTGATGTCCCGTAGTCTTGGGACGCTCTGTATATGTATTAGATTTTCTAAGAATTCGGTTCCATTTAGCGCTGCAGTGCACGTTTTCTAGACCTTAAACACATAGTTTAAGCCTCACCTACCCTAGCCTGCTGTTGCATACATATTTGTAGGCTTGGACCCATGTACTCCCAGCTGCAGTACTATGTAAACAATAGCTTTATATATCAGTAAAGAAACTCTCAAATTCGTGTACTGTACCATTTTACCAAAATATTAGAAAACTGCGCAAAGAAACATCCGTAATTTGACGTTTGAAATGTCATGTCAAAAGATTCAAGGGGCGAGTCCGAATCGGACAGTTGTCTTATTTTGATATATCCCAATTGACACAAATTAATTTTTTTTTCCGTTTCCTTTTTTCTGGTTTTCAAATGCTAAATTCGCATTCTTCAAGCTTCACTCGTATTATCATATTTTTATATATGGCTCCGTACTATACTCGAGTTTAACAAAAAGCTCATCATTGCAATAAGAATCATTTCATTTATTATAATTATATTACTCCAAAATCCTAACGGTATTCACCGAAGTGTAGTCTCATTTCCCCACGACAACCCGCATTTGCGCCTAACATTTTCATGGACAGACTGCACAGCACAATGCGTTGCCTGAGCTCGACTGAGCCCGCAATATCGCGGGAGGTGAAACGGGAGATTGAAATTCCAATTGCGCGTACAGATGAATTGCAGTTGGTAACTTACCAGGATTCACCTGGGATAAGGTAGGTAAATGTTAGTAATAGATATATTTTTCCCAGTAAAATTAAGACTTACAATCTTGGTATAAATTACTAAAGAAGCCATTTATTAAAGTAAATTTAAATAATAAGCAAGTTTTGTAGGTTTTACGTCGAAGTTCTTGATTCATTAAACGTTTATTTGATTTGTTTGCTATATTTTTATGCCGAGCCAATTAGATATTTACCTAAATTAATTGGATTCCTGCAGTCTAAACTGACCACATGACCACTCTAAAGTGGTGATGATAATGTAGGGAACAGGTACAGTCGACTTCAAAAATATATTTACACTTTTGCAACTTACTCCTTTGTAATACGGTACAAAAGTGCAAAAAAATATTTTACGTCGGTTGTACAAGGTATTTTTCCCCTAAATTTTTAATTTTAATTTTAATTTCACCCATTTCCTTAATAAGGTTTCATGTGAAACAAGATACTACCTACTGTTTGGAATATCAACTGCAGAAATATATCGAATTGTATTATTTAACCCCTTTGCTGTCGACTGTGCGCAATCAGAATTGGCAGATTAATAAGAGAACGGTCGGAACCAAACACAATTAATGTATGCACACAACGAGATCCAATCGTACCGGCTGATGCAATCAATATTTTAAGGCTGCCCCAATTATTCTTCATTCAAGAGAAATCATCAAATACAACAACCTGATACTTATACACTACTATCTTTTGCCTGCAACTTCGTCTGCGTGACATTGGTAATCCGACCCCTTTTTTACCCCCTTAAGGGTTGTAACGGGAATAAAAACTATTCTATATCCTTCTTCCTCAAGGGAGAGTGAAATTGGGGTTAAAATTATTACGAGAGGATTAAAGATGTAGTAGTTTCTACTGCTTCTACGTTTAAATAATTAGATTAAAATATCATTGTCAAAAGTTGGGGAAAACAGTGCCAAGGAACTTATAATAATATTTAAATAATTCCTCATAACATTACATCAAAGTACTCTAGTATTTGCATTCTTGACGTGGTGTGACCAATGAATTAACACACATTAACACACCGTGGTTACCCATGGTATTAAGGGTAAGGAGATGCTAGCGCGAGCCCGCGATAAACGTTATCAGCCGACATGCGTTGTCGTGCGATACGATACTATATGCACGCGATCAGCTGTTCTGATCGAACAGCCGCCCGCGGTCGGAAAGTGTATGTGACAGTTTAGAACGTTATTATGGGTTACATTTGTTTTTTGAACACATCAAATTATGAAAAGTAGAAAAAATATTAAAAATATTGCAAATCATAGATTCGAATTTGAAATGAATATAATAACCAGTTTAAACAGAACGCCGGGAATTTTAGAAAGAAGAAGTCGATTTGGGATGTAGATTTTGCTCGGCGTTAGATTGGTTGCAGCCATGATCAAATCTTTAATATGCACAGCGAGCTACAAAATTGCATGGACACATTATGTCTAAGCAGGGAAATCGTTCATCCTTGAAGAAGTTGGTTAGTGAATACATCTATATGCCGTTAAATAGTATAAAGACACCGTATAAAGACCCACTGAGTTTCAGAAAATTATGAAAGGGTATCACTTGGATCTGTTACCGGAATTTAATTGAATCGGATTGCAATGCTCTCGTCGGGCTGTGTTGACGATTAATCGACGGATTCGTCGAGCGATTGATTGGACTTGCCGGGCTCCAATCAAACTAACCCGTTGCGTTGCGTTGCGTATTTGCACGAATTGGTTCAAAACTTTCAAAGTAAAAACGTAGTGTGTGTTGTGTTAATAAATGCAAGATCCACCGCCGTACAATATTTAGAGCAATGACGCGTAGTTTCAATGTCCGCGAGGCAACCGGATGGCGGGCGCTACATGGGAGCCACCCTGTGCAAGCCGAATTGACCCATGTTGGACTTGGTTTTTATCCCCCCCTTCAATTTCCAGTATATGTATGAAAACAAGAACGAGCATGTAAATTGCGATTCACACCGGCTAGTCGGTTATCGATTCGTCAGAGTTGGGAGCCGTCAGAAAGAGGATGAAAAACCAAGTCCAACGTGGGTCAATTCGGGTTACACAGAGCGCTTCCACAACACGTGGGGAGCTTAAATACCACCAGCCATCCGGTTGCCTCTCCGTCACTGCAGTAACTACGCGCCATTGCTTTAACTACAAGGCTTCTTTAGTTTACCTATTTGAAAAAGACATCGGCCCGAATTGAGAGCAATACAACGTAGGTCTACTTATGGTGGTCGCAACTTGGAAGAAAAGCCTATTTGAGTTGTTGTTATGCAATAACTTCTTCATAAAGCCGCAAGTATTAAATTAAGGTACACGGAAAAAATAGTGTGTTAGCAAAGTACCAATTTGGCTCGGTTAAAATATTTTTGGTTATATACAACCAAGTCTCATTTAAATCACGCAATTAAGCTTTGTTAATTACAAACAAGCAATTATTGCTAACTATTCTTGGTTATTTTTACCAAGCACTTATTTAAATCCAAATAAGTGTCCTAGTAAATATAACCCTTCCCTGATTCCCTTATTTATTTTTAACTAATTTAATGGTGTAGTTTCACATACGTAAGTTAGCCAAGTTGACTTCTTTGATTTAAGCAACGAACTTTGCAGGCTCCATGCGAAGCGAGTCACTCGGTTGTAAATAGCAAAAACTTATTTATTTCTAGCCGTTTCATTTTCTCAGTGTATGAATAGTCAAATATACTGAAGTCTATTGAAGTCATTCATTATTAACGTTATGTAGGTCACAAGGTAATTAACGTTCACTGATCACAGAGGCCGCTGTCATCATATATATTGCCTCTTCATAGATTCAGAGGTAATTATATCGAGGATCGCGACTAATATACATTAATTAACGTGTATATGATTTTAGGTAACTAATTAATTTGATTATAGCTGTCAAAGTGAGTCGTTATACATGTGTTTTGTAAGATGTTGTATAATAATAATAAAAGTATTATTAAGAGCGCATTTTGAGTTGACGATATTTCAATACATAATATTATTATGTTTAAATTGGTGTTAACAAACGTTACCTAACCTAACCTAACCAAACCATTTCTCGAGAAAAATATTAAAACTACTTTAAGGTCTAAGACCAAAGGGTAAAAACGGGACCCTATTACAAGACTCCGCTGTACGTCCGTCTGTTCGTCTGTGACCAGTCTGTATCTCATGAAGCGTGATAGTTACACAGTTGAAATTTTCACAGATGTATTTCTGCTCTCGCTATATCGACAAATAATAAAAATGGAATAAAATAAATACATAAGGGGGCTCCCATACAACAGACATTACTTTTTGCCGTCTTTATAAATCATGGTACGGGACCCTTCGTGCACGAGTCCGACTCGCACTTGGCCGGGTTTTTATTTGTGTATCGTTCCGTCACATTCTTACCTAAAAACAATCAAATTGATATAATACCTACTCCCCTTTTCGATTTTTTTTGTTGAACAACGTCTACGCAATCCTAGTTCTGCAATTAAAGAAATAACAAAAACTGTTTTCTAGCAAAAGCTTTATCACAATCACAAGGTATAATAATCAAGTCTTGAAATTTCATTAAAGCGCGGAGGTAAGTAGCCGTCGCATTAGCAATTCCGATGCGCAACTGTTTACAGACTCGACGTACTCGCTGCAGTGTCGAGTAGACAAAGTTACGTCAAGTCCACATACTCAACGGCTTGTGGCTCCCCGCCGTTCTTGTTCAAGCTGGATGGAGTAGATGTGCGAGGCAGCATAATTGAGTATTAGTTCAGTAGTAAAAACACCAGTCACTATTCATTCGATTAGGGCATCGTCTTGGTACCTACCTACTGGTTTGATTGTGGGTGTTCTGGGTATACCAATCGGAACCCAATTTTATACTGTTTTTTTTCATTTATTTAATTTATTTATAAAAAAGAGTCATAAACAAAGTAAGTGGATTTTACGCAAGTATTTATCAATATGTTTTAGGATTTTATAACCAAAATTTATGATTTTAAAATACGTATTATTAAGTAAATATCTAGTTTCGATTTTTCAAATGAATATAGATTACATCTTTGTATTTTAATCCCAAATGAGCTAGTGAATTAGCAACTTTACATTGCTGCTCAAAATCCTTAAAATCACGGCTTGTGATTTCTTTTACTTTGCACTGTCCATGCACATCAATTCAATTAAGATTGCCCCAGTTAAATTCAAAAACAGAATGTTAAGCAATCACAGTGTACGAGTACTTGATATTTGCACTAAACAACACAGAACACTCGTAGATGTGAATGTAACAGACGAACAGCTCTCGCCCATTAGCAATTCCAATGCGCTGTTTACCGCGTCGAGTCCCGTCTCAGACGGATACTTACCACACGGTTTCCGCACAAATTGTTGCCAATAATTAATTATCATTATCATCCTTCTAGCGTTTTCCCGGCTTTTTGCCATGGCTTTATTGATCCTGGGGTTCGCTCGGCAACGTAATCCAAGGTATTGGCGTAGGCACTAGTTTTTACGAAAGCGACTGTCATCTGACCTTCCAACCCGGAAGGGAAACTAGGCCTTGATGAGATTAGGTCTGGTTTCCTCAGGATATTTTTCTTCACCGAAAAGCGACTGGTAAACATCAAATCGTATATTTATCGTACATAAAGCTCCGAAAAACTCAATGGTCAGTGCATAACCTGGAACTTTTTTGCTTCAAAACTTCCTGGTTTGCAACAACAATTTTACTGTGCTTACATTACAGTTTACCAAGATTTACTATTTAAGATACTTAAAACTCAGTGCATAACTTATACCAAGTTGCATAATATTTTTTAGGGAGTCGGAGGGAGTGAGGTAAGTACCTCCTTCAACGCTACGACTATACGACTTCAAGTACAAACTTTTCATTCTTTGTCTTGTTTTCTTTACACCATAAATACCAGAGAAGACAATTTAGTATTTAGTAATTTCAATTATTTTATTTAAAAATATACGTCTTTAAACCGCTGCTACTAGGCGCGTAAAGATACAATATGTATTTTCCGTGATAAGTTTCGACAATTTTAAAGTTTGATTTGACATCATATATGTATAGAGGGCCTATTTTGGAGCATATTTGTATATGACGGCAATTATGTAGCTAGGCTGCTTTAGGTATAAGGTAGGTATTTATGTTTTTTAGGTAAAAAACTTTGAATATAGAATTAAAGTTTGAAATTTTACTTTCACTGTGTTTGAAATGTTAAGCGCTACATTTTAATAAATTTGTAGTCATTTTTCGAACGGGATAAACGGTTAAATTAAAATTCGCCCTTCAATCTGTTAATATAGAATTAAAGTTTGTAAAATACACGATAATAAATCTTAGTCTCTATCCGAATATACATATCAAAAATGTAGAGCATCCTGAAATGTGCTTCAAGAGATATATGCTTTTATTTGTGCAGTAGCGTCAATATTGAATTAAAGTTTGAAAAGATAAGTTTACATCATCGTAACATGAAATGTAACCAAATTCCAAAAATATAGAAAATTTAAATTATGGGTTTTACGTATAAATGGAAAATACTAGAAAATACTTCAATCCTAAAATCTAAAAATAACAACACGTACCGCGTTCATGTCGGCGCACGGTCGTGACCTTGAGCGCCTCTAGCAAGAGCTAAGTTATCACGAGTGCAAGCGAGAAGTGAAATCGTGGCATTTCATCACTACGCTTACCTAGTTGCATTTTCACAGTTGACGCAGTTCGTTGTGTTTTATCCGAAGGCACAGTAGTACCGCCGCCAAATCGAGCAAAAACAATATTTGTGGTAGAAGTAATAAGCTGCAATTATTTATTTATTTAATTTCATCTGTATTATATTTAATAAGTAGGATTTATTTGTTTTTCGGGTAGGCGAAAATTTAAAGGCAGATATGAATAGCTAACTAAGTCTCTGGCTTATAATATAAAATAGGTTAGTTTTAACTTATGATAAGATAAAGATAAAAACTGATATAAACAACAAGATGTATCTTTTCTTTACAGTAAACACATGTTATAAAATATTTTAACCCATTAATATAAATAAATAGCTACATATATCGGCCATAGACAGTTATTTTTTTATTAAATAAAGTCTGGATTTAATCGCCTTTACTTTGATTGTTTTCTTGACGTTTCAAACGTGCCGTAAGATCAGGAATAAAGTATACGCGATTAAAGAGGTGAAGTGAGGTCATTGCTGGCTGAGTTTTATGTTTTTAATACAAAGTTATAATTTAATAAGAAACCAGCAATGCATGGCCCTTCGTGCTGAGACAACTATAGTGCTTTTTTCAAGAATGATGCAAAACAGCCAAATAACAGCACCTTGAGGATATTATTATTCAAGTATGTCCACAACAACAAACAATATTAACATAGATAATGTACGGTTTACTCCTTCGTAATAAGGTCCAAAAGTGGATTTTTTTTTTGATGTCTACTGTAACTCGGGATAACCTCAAGTAGGCTAACCACGAGAGATGGACAATATTTTATTTGAATGATTTGTCTGTTTCTGCCGGATGTATCTATTGAAAGTATGTTGAAATGGCTTGGCAGCAGTTGTTGAGAACCTGGAGGAAATATACGGTAATTCCAATGTGACATCATGAAGGACCTGCTTATTCCCGTACAAATTTTTACATGCAAATTATAATTATCCCTTTGGTCAAATGTATAGACTGCCCTGATCAGCCGCTCACCGCCACCCCGCCGAAGCGTTATAATGTAGATACTTCAAACTTAAATTCGTAAACTGAGAACATGATATTGTAGAGATTATAATAGTAAAAGTCTCATGTCACAGCATATTGAAAAAAACATATCTTTTTTAGGGTTCCGTAGCCAAAATGGCAAAAACGGAACCCTTATAGTTTCGCCATGTCCGTCCGTCCGTCCGTCCATCCGTCCGTCCGTCCATCCGTCCGTCCATCCGTCCGTCCGTCCGTCCGTCCGCGGTCTAGCTCAGTCACCGTTAGCACTAGGAAGCTGAAATTTGGTTTGAATATGTGCATTAACCAAGCCGACAAAACGGTAGAATAAAAACGCGTAAAATATGTTTTGTTAGGGTACCTCCCGTACACGTGAAGTGGGGGGCGAAATTTTTTTTCGTTCCAACCAAGTTGTGTGGGGTATCGTTGGAAAGGTCTTTAAAAAGAATTAGGGTCTTTTAAAACAGTTTTTGGATAAAACTAATACTTTTGGAAATAATAGCTCCGAAAATTTAAAACAAGGCGTCCCCCCCATCTAACTTTTGAATCGTGGGTCCTAAAATTTTGAAAAAAATCATGAAACTGAGGCCTAATGAGTACCTTCAATGAAAACTATATTGAAATAAATCGGTAGAGCCGTTTTTGAGTTAACATTCAAAAATCCATAGTGAAAGGACGTAAGTAAAAATGACGTAAGCGCCGTCAAATTTCCCGTAAGAAACGACCTTTTGAATTAATGGTCTCAGTTTACGGAACCCTACACTGAGCATGGCCCGACATGCTCTTGGCCGGTTTTTAATTTCTGTTTGGCGAAACAAGGTACCCCCGAAATAAAAACCAGTGTAGGGTTCCGTAGTTGCCGGCCTGTTATAATACAACATTTAAGGCCATTCCTCGATTCGGACAAGCCACGCCCATCCATAAGATACACGTTTATGGCTCCCGTGCACGAAAGAAAGAGATGCAGCGCTCTTAAGGATCAGACTTTTTGACCAAACTACGATAAATAAGCGAATCTATAAAGTTTTGTCTAATTTTGCTTCTGTGGCTTTTTAGATAAGTATTATATTTTTACTTAGTTATATTGCTTAATCTCTTATAGTTTACGTAAGCTAAGAAAAATAAGGGGAAAAGGCCCCAACTTCGGATTTTTTTCTATCGAGGCAACTTTCAGCAATCGTGTTTCGGCTTGTGCCAAAAACAAGAGTATATAGTCTAGTAATATATAATCGAAAATAAATTCAGCCTTTTTCCCGTTTAGTCACTAGAGCGTTTGAAAAAACCTATAATTTTTATTTTATTTCAGGTTACTACTTATTTATTTCAGGCTCTAGGCCCATAAGCATGATAGTGATACAGTAATACCTTATTTCTAGTTGTTAGTGTTATTATCTAACTCACACAGAAAAATAAAGTTTATACTCAACAATAACTTTAGATAAATTAAATTAAATTATAAAATCAAATAAATAAATTTATTTAAAAAATAAGTTAAACAACTTAACAAATGAAAAAAAAAAGAATAACTTAGAATTCGATACCTACTTACTTAATATCCAAAATAACAGGCCTATCACTCATGTGCACCTTATTCCAGTGCCTCACAATTGGACAGTCGTACTTGTTCAGCACGGCATTCCGGAGGCTGTTGGTACTGTCTCTCACTCTAAACAAGACTGAGGCAACACGTTTTCGCAATATAGTTTTAAAGCCATCCGTGTTCGCCTCAAGAAACATGACCGAGGCACTGCACCAGCGAGGCAGCCCCAACAGCACCCTAAAAGCAGCTAAAAGGTAATTTATTAAGGGATATTTGGCGGCGCTTACATCATTTTACTATCGAGCACTCGTCCTTTCACTACGCGTTTTGAGTGATAATTCAAAACCGGCTCAATCGATTTTTTCAATATAGTTTTCATTGAAAGTTCTTATCAGGCCTCACTTCCGTGTTTTTTTAAAGGCAAGATGAAATATTTTCATTTATGTTTTCATTTAAAAGAATTGCACGTAGAATAGACCACGAATGTTTAAAAAAATGAAAATACTATAATTTGTAGTCAAAAAATTACATTACAAACTGACAATTTAAATTTTCGCGCCCAAATGGATCTACAGTTCCTGTGACGTCACTCATGTTTGTCACTAGCCATATTTGTTCGTCCTTGGTTCGTCCCTGTTAAACCTGCTAACAGTGTCAAATTCTGTTTTTTTTTTCCTTTTAAGCCAAATCCCATAGAACAAAACTAGTGACAGTTGCCAACCCCTTTAGTTTTCACAACAGGAGTTTATTGTTTATTTATTGTTTATTGTTTATTTGGAGTGACTTAACCAGACGCTGATTGGTGGATTAAAACACGTTCCGTTTCACATAACTTCAAATCGTAATTATTGTTTGAAATTAGTATAAACTAAAGTAAAAACATTACAATAGCTATTAAATGTACCTATTAGATTTTTTTTAATTATTTTTTGCTCCGAAACGTGGTCTTTCACTATTGGCCTCATCACAAAGTTCAAAGTCGCTCAACGAGCTATGGAGAGGGCTATGCTCGGAGTTTCTCTACGTGATCGAATCAGAAATGAGGAGATCCGTAGACGAACTAAAGTTACTGACATAGCCCACAGGATTAGCAAGCTGAAGTGGCAATGGGCAGGCCACATTGCACGCACAGCAGATGGCCGATGGGGTCGAAAAGTGCTCGAGTGGAGACCACGGACTAGCAAGCGCAGCGTAGGACGTCCACCCACAAGATGGACAGACGACCTTATAAAGGTCGCCGGAAGACGCTGGATGCAAGTCGCTTCCGACCGATACTTATGGAGGTCCAAAGGGGAGGCCTATGTTCAGCAGTGGACGTCTTATGGCTGAGATGATGATGATGATGATGATTTTTTTGTAAATCGTATATCTAGCCAAATGTTTTAATCAGAATCCAACCCTGTGATTACCTGCCCCATTGGGAAAATTACAATTGCCTCCTAGGCGCTAACTAGCCGTGCGCTCGGAGTACCAGTGCTAGCGCGATCTCTAATTACGCATTATGTTTCGGATCGCGGTGTTGAGTTACGTTGGTTCTAGAGCGTTTGAGTCGCTTGTACTGGGCGCAACCGTAGAGAACAAAGCTTTTTTGTATTAGTTCATATTGAATCTTATTCCGTGGTGTTAATAGTAAAAATTCAATAAACGCTTACATGTGGCCACAAAAGTTTTCCAACAAAAGGTAAGACACTAAGTGGATGAGGTCAGTTCAAATTATTCAGAGTATACTGAGCTAGACCGCGAACGGACGGACGGACTGACAAGACGAAACTATAAGGGCTCCTAGTTAACTACGGAATCCTCAAAAACGCTAAAATTTATAAAAATAAATAACTTAAATAAATTTAACTTAGTTTTACTCTCAGATGCTTTGTATGAATAAGTGATGAAATTCTATGAACATTTATTTTCAGTGGCCTATATCTGAATACAGGGTATTTTTTTCAATAACTAGCCATATTTTGCGAGGTAATTTGGTAGGCCATACTGAACATCTTTTTCGATGGGACCAACTCCATAATCACATTTTTTTCTGTTTCATATATTTGGTCCGATCAGACGTCGACGTTTTCTATGAGGACGCCAATTTTTTTTGAGATTTTGGGGTTGCGCTCATAGAAAAAGTTGTTCAGTTCAGTATGACCTAACTAATCACCTCTCACAATATGGCAAGTTTTTCAAAAAACACCCTGTATAAGATCGAACATAAACCTGAAGAAATAACAATCTGTCTATTTAGAATAGCAATTCAGTTTTTTTTATTTAAAATGTTTATTTCAAAAACAGTCAGTAATAACATCCTAGTAAAACAATAAAGAAAATTCTAAAAATCATCGGTTTATGACCAACATGATGCTAAAGGTATTAGTAACAATCAGATTTTTCATTTTAATAAGCAACATACACATTGCAACATTTTTTCAGAATTACTGATATGATTATACTATACGAATAATTAAATGCATGTTTAGTAACTCGTAGAGGTTTTATCGGATAAAAGTATGACATTAATTAGCTCCAAGAAGAAGCTAATTAAAATGACAGTTCCTTTAGTAAATCAACTTAAGCGCAGAAATGTATTTATCATATAAATTAAAGAAATTTAAAAATACGGTGTTCACACATTACTTGAACTAGTTGCGTATTACGTTATCAAGCTACATACTGTGACACTATTCATTTATCAAACTCGGACGAACGCACTACCGTGCCTACATATTGCCCCCGCACTGCGCGGCCTTGTCGTCGCCCCGTGATATGCGACGCGCCGCGCGGTAAAGTATAATGGAACAGGTACTTACATGCAACACTTGCATATACCTAGTATTTTAGTGTTCCAGTTATTTCATAGTTCTACATTTGTGCATGAAGGTTTAATTTATTACTATAAACATTCATTATGATTCTTTTGAACTTTAATTCAATATTGACTTAAATAAATGACAAAAAGTTAATATCTGAAGAAGCACGTAACCCAGGTTTCTAACTTTTTTCCACCACACTGAGCAGTTGATTTTCAGTTTTGTTTTCTTGATAAAATAAACTTTAATTCAATATTCGAATAAAAATTAGCATTTTTTTATTTTGGCTGGTTCCAGGTGTTCCAGGAGGCTACAAAGTACAAATTAAAAAGATATTTACATCTCTTACGATATGCCACAGAATTTTTAAACTTTAATTCTATATTGAATGATTTGTCAGCAAAAGATTCAAATACCTAAATATTTTTCAAAGCACTATTTTAAAATTTCTACATTTTTAGATAATTGCTCTAGAGCATGAGTTACACAAGATATCAAATAATATCAAACTTTAATAATATCGAAACCTAATATCGTACCATTACCTGACTATACTGCGGCTTTAAAAGTATACGTGTTACACCGCTGCTTTTTTGTAACTTTTATTTTGTTTGTTCCTTATACAGAGTGTTTCCTGTAACATGAGCAATAAATTAAAACGTAGATTCTACTCCTCAAACAATAAAACTTTTGTACAACAACTTTAAAAAAATATGTATTTTTTAGATTGTCTCCTTTTCATACAAACTAAATAGTATTTTCAATGTACGTTAAAATTCGTCCAATTGACACACATTGCTTGTCAGCTTTGTCACCCTACAGACATAATCAATTTCGGAATACATCGCGTGTTCGAATAATCTTTAAAGTGAAATAAAAATCAAACCATAAGTTATTTTTAAAAGTTGCTGAACAAACGTTGTCTGGTTTAAGGAGTAGAATCTACGTTTTAATTTATTGCTCCTATTACAGGAAACACCCGGTATTGTGGTGTGCAATAAAGAGTATTTATGTTATTTTATTGTCTTTAGTAGATAATGCCAAAGGCCTCTTATTTTAGTAAGGATCAAACGACAGATCTATAAATTTTGACCCCAACCGGCTAAACTGAAACCATTACTAGGCCAACTTTTTATATGGTGCAGTAAAAATGTAGTCAATCATAATTTCATAAAACAAACAAATGCCAGGATTCATATCTGTCAGCAGAAATAGTAGCTAAGCAGCGAGTTGTTCAACTACAATACCTATTGGTTAAATATTTGTAGTGTGTTAGATAAATATTGTATATTTGCTGCGTGGCCTCGGCTTTAGAATAGAGCCACAACGTCTCTTCCCACGGGTGTCGTAAGAGGCGACTAAGGGATAAGGGATAAGGAAACCTCTGATCCCTACTGCTCGTGAGAACGCTGTGGTGATTTATAGTTATAATAGTCATCCGCATGGCGGCGATGCGGTTCGCCACCCATCACGTCTCGTTCTTCACTGGTACGAGAAGTGGCTCACGGAGAGCCGTTTTGCTGCATTGATCGTAGCAAATGGAAATCCGTGATCTCTGTCTACCCCTTTTGGGATATAGGCGTGATTGTATGTATGTATGTATGTATGTATAAATATTGTGTTTTTCTCAAAAATGTCCCGCAAGGTTGACTTTTACGGTTTAATATCAGGCGGTGAAGTGCTTCGTTTATGGTCAGTTAAAAATTTAAAAAGTTACGGAAATTGCAGTCTCGATTTCGATCCGTAAATTTCCAATACAAATTCCATTATTGTCGAGGTACATACTTTTTTTTAAAGTAGTAACGGCTATAGAACTAGGTGAAACAGTTCCTAAACAGCCAAAATAGAGAACGAGTTACAATTATTTATAATGTTGGTACCGCGTGTTTTTAGCTGTCTCAAATAGATTGGCGTTGTTCGGCAGAAAAATACACTTCTATTGAATATTAAAAAAAGTAAAAGGCGGTAAAGCAAATGTTTTTAAATAGTTAATTACTCCTTTAAATTGTTAATATTAATAAAATTTATTTCGATTGACATACCTACTTATTTTTATTTTCTTGCACCATTTTTGAGAAAAGCACTATATTTGACTCGGCGTGAAGAGCCATTGCCGGCTTCGTATTAACTTAAACGGACTCCCGTTCCGGTCGTCCGTTTAAACATAATACTCAGCCCGCAATGGGCTACTCCACCTCCTCGACAATAATATACTATATTGTATTTTTAAATTCATTCAATTCAATAATTTTAAGATTGGAAAACCTCGCCAGTTTAACCTGCTGCTAACTGCATCTACCACCAAAATCGGTACTGAAACTGCAACAAATGCATTCTGTTACCGTGGCATACTGAACAGGTGCAGCAACCGTACAGCCGTTTGTACCTACACCAATACAAACACAAAGGCGTGTGCGATGCAAATGCGGTGGACGGGACAGTGGATGCTGCTTTGTGCAAACAAATGATAAGTGAAAATTTGTCGTGTAATAAGTAGTAATTACAGTTACATGGAAGTCTTTTGGAGCTATGGCGAGAAAAAGTTGTGAAGGCCCTAAAAGAGCAGTAGCAAATGAAATGAAATGAAATACGTTTATTCCACGAAACTAGTGGCCCATACTAGCACACATAACATATTATAAACTAAAATTATTATTTAAGGTGAAGGAGGTACGATAGGTTGCAAAAATGCATACCCAATTACCCACATTATGATTTCATTTATTTATAAATTGAGTATGCAATTCGGCAACTGATTATTAGATACGCATTAGCAGAAGTAGCTAAGAGGGCAAGTTGTTCAAAATAATACTCGTACTTGACATTAATTTTTATTGTTGAGCCTCTGGCCGGTTCAGCAACTTTTGTTGTTGTCTGTATGATCGCTAAAATGAGAAATAAAACAAGCAAAAAGTCTGACATTTTCACTGCCTCAAATTCAGTTTTATAAGAAGAAGAAAAAAACGTACTTACATCGTAGGCAATCCTCTGCAATTACTTTTAATAATTGTACTGCTACTCTATGTCATTGCCACAACAATTGACATGGAAATTAATATAAAATTATAGCCTATATTTTGAAGCCAAAAAAAATTATACCGTAAAGCGTGCCTAAACATCAGATCGGCGCTAAAAAAATCCTATTTCGGTGGTCGGGTAATTAGTTAAGAATAAATGACAGTAATTTAACAACCTCACACTCGTCGGCGCGTCAATACAAAGTTACAAACGATCGTGTCTGATGCAAATGCGATGCAGCTGCAACAGCAGTTGCATTTGAATTGTGCAAAGGTAGTCAAAGAAAAATAGTGTGCGTTAAGAGGTACTTTTGAATCACTTTACCATGCATATTTAACTTTTGTGTCCAACTGACGAAGGAAGGAGATTTTGTATTGAATGAGAGAGTGGGAAAGACAAATTAGTTTTAAACGCTGTTATTTTGAACACAAGTTTAAAGTCTAAAGAGCTTTTATTACTACTTTTAAGATACGCATATCATTGGTGTTTGTACAGTAAAATAACTACTATAGGTAAAAAAACGCAAGGGCTTCAATTCAATTATTGATCATAGTTTAAAGACACATTTAGCATGCTATGTTTTGAATACATCAGGGCCATTTATATTCAGGGTTCAGAAGAACATTCCCATCTGTCCGTTCACGGCTTTGCTTAATGATGGTTAGTACTAAAAAAGCGTGATTTCGTATGATGTGTTTTAATCACGACGACAAAGTTCTAAAACAAAATCTGAAAAAAAAAAAAAATTTTTAGGGTAGGTATCTACCTCTCGTATACACATGAAGTGGGGGAAATTTTATTTTTTACTCCATCCCTAATGTGTGTGGTGTCATTAGATAGGTCTTTTAAAAAAATAAGGGTAATTTACAACAATTTTTGGATAAAACTAATATTTTTGTAAATAATAGCTCCGAAAATAATAAAAAAAAACAAACAAAATATACGAAAACGTCACAAGCAGTAACACAAAAATACAAAATTCTGTATGCAGTTTTTTATTGCATCATATTTCAAATGAGAGAGAACGAGCGCTATATACGACTCTGTAGTCGCTATTTACCCGCTATGTAGTAACGCCTCACTAGGTATACACTTTTGAACCTTATTCCGCTGTAATAACGTTCAAAAGTGTATACCTAGTGAGGCGTTGTGTGTACATAGTTCCCTAACAATGCCGGTTCGCTACATGATCTGTTTCAGTCGGAATGCGCTGCCCAGATAATCTCCAGAGAATTGAAATGGATTACATGTAAATAAATTTTAGTATTTATAACCCATTTGAACGAGCGGGGTAGTTCGATTTTGTACATTTAAAAATCAAGTACAGCGTTTTTCAAAAACTTAAAAGTTACGTTAATGCACTGAGAAAAATAAGCGGTGTATACCACTGATAAACCATTAACGTCTACTGCTTTAAACAGTTCCATGGGAGCATAATGCAGTAAATTTTACTGTTTTGAGTAGCTAAAGCTATTATAGTTTTCAATAATTAGTAATGTTCAATCAGTAATTGTTACTGTTATGTGTTTTACTGTTTTCAAATATTTTTTGATATACAAAAAAGTTAATCTTAAGGAAAATGCCTTTACTGTGCGCCAGTTACAATTTTTTTTTTCAGTGTGAGCTAGCCATATAAATGCAGGGTGGATTGACTAAATGGGTCAGAGAGTCTACCAGATCCCCTGATGCGAAAAATGCTTAACTTTTTTAAATATTAACGATGACTGACATTTACAGACTTTGGTAAAAAATATACAATCGGTGCTGTACGTCCGTTTTCACAATTTTTTGATGCTGATCCATCCCGACCCTATCCAGGATCAAATGCTTTTAAGTGATAGGTATACTTTAATAAAAATACAAAATGAAATACATTTTGTTAACTCACCGATCTCTACCTACAGTTTGTTTATACAAAACGCTCTAAACAGTCGGAAAACATAGCAATCCTTCTGTCATCAATAATGCAGGGGTCGCGGACCGGTGGCACACTGGTTCATCAATTTTGCAAGAACGCTGCCCACAATTCCCTCTGTGCCTAGAGTGGACCCCGGCCTAGTTGCGATAATAGGCTTTGTGGTGGACGAAATGTGCTGGACCTGTCGTTGGTGTTGTTAGGACTTGAATAGTAAAGTGTTACATAAAAAGCGGTCGTATATTATTTATTTATATTTAATCTTTAAATGTACTGCTCGTGAGAACGCTCGCTGTGGTGATTTATTTAATTAATAGTCATCAGCATGGCGGAGATGCGGTTCGCCACCCATCACGTCTCGTTCTTCACGGGGGCGAGAAATGGCTCACGGAGAGCCGTTTTGCTGCATTGATCGTAGCAAATGGAAATCCGTGATCTCTGCCTACCCCTTTTGGGATATAGGCGTGATTGTAAGTATGTATGTATGTATATGACATTCAATTGACAAGTATATAACATTAAATTGAATTGGTTTGTTTGAAGAATTCCGGTCATTTTCACTCGACTCTCTTCGGCAAATGGGGTAGTTTTATAATTAAGACCCCTTTCTTGTGCCATTTTTGCGAGCCGACTGTAAATCTCTGCATTACATGAGTTCAACTAACACAACCTCACTATATTAAAACTGCATCCTCATAACAACACTCTTCATTAATTCTCGTTTCATGTTACAAGGAAAATATAATAAGATTGTGTATGGAGGGCAGCAACGGGAAGCAATTAAGGCTACCGGGACGTGTAATGAGTGACACAGGGTCGTGCCAGTAAGCTTGCTGGTATCCAAGATAATAATAAAATTATGTGAATTTGAAATTAAACTGTTGGGAGGCACCAACTTTTAGCAGATAATTTAGAATTATCATTTATAACTTAACCCTTTGACCATCAAAGACGTCAAATCACGCGCACGGAATGTGCCCTCAACGCCAGCCCGTGATATCAAATCCGAAATATAAGCGAGTTCCTTTCGCGCGCGCTGGCGCTGAGAGTACGATTTTTCCGTGCAATGCTTGGCGGTTAATAGTACATTACGTACCTAGGGCGGTAAAATAAAGAATGGCTCAGATCGCGGACATTTGTGGCCCGAACCGAAGGTGATGTGTATCTAATTTTACAAATAAAAACTTTAGGTGTAATGTCTAATCTATCCGTATCGTATTTTGTTGGTCTCACTATATTGTGGTATTTTTCTCTAGTCCACATTTCTCAACCTAATCGCTCCTTAGCACTTGTAGAGAAAATTACCCTGTTTATGTGCTCAAAAAGAGCTTGAAAGCAATCGTGTGAAACGTTCCGCGAAGGCTGAGGTTTTCAACTTTTTCAATTGAAATTGCGGGCGTTTTACAACAGTGTTAGTTGTGGTTTCTTTTACGGCGTTAATTGGTTTCCACCGTGTTGTTAAGTTTGCTCGTTATCAAATAAAAATTAGTTATTTATTTTATCAAAGCTTTTTCGGGATCCTGTGTAATATTACTCTTTTAAGTTGTTATTAGGAACTATATAGACTTCGGTTAGAAGCCGTTAAAACTGTACATTTTCACCTTTGGTAGTGATGGTTTTCTGTCAGTTTCTATTATACGAGTAGATAATAAAACTGATTTATAGTATGGCCAGGGTTTCTAATTCAAGCATAGGCTTGAATTAGAAACCCTGGCCATTACTATAAATCAGTTTTATTATCAGAGAGAATCGTACTATCTCTTTCTTACGCTTGTATCGTCGCTACTAAAAAAGGGATGTGTATAGCTCTTTACTTCCACTGTTACTGCACTTATTGGTTTGACAGACTATATATATGTATGTTAGATACTGGCATGCTAATTGTAAGTTAAGTAAAACTAAATATCGAGATTAACACACCATAAAGAGTATCCTAAAATGACATTTAAAAATATAAATTTTCCCGTGTCCCAATATTCGTATCGCCCTCAATATACCGTGGCAATAACCAGCCGTAAGTTCATAAAGCGCAATAAGGCCGTCGGCTGCGGGCGGCAATTAGAGCACTCAGACGTGTAATAGCACGTGCTCGGACACATCAACGACGCGCCGTTGAGGGCTCTTTCGGAAAATAGCTGAGCTTGGTAGAAAATAAAAACGCTTGGGGCCGTATTTTAAATGTAAGGGCGGCCACCGATTATCAGTCTGCCTGCAGTCCGCCTGACGATATCGGCCTGTCAGCTCTTCAAATTTTTGTTCAAACTGACAGGCCGAGACCGTCGGGCGGACTGCAGGCGGACTGATAGTCGATGGCCGCCTTAAAACGCGTTTAGACGCGATCCAACTTCAATACAAACCCAATGCTCACCTGCCAGCCAGATCTGTCTGGTGGATATACCCGGTGGGCGAATCTGTCAATGTATGGACACATTGGTAACGCTTATTTAAGGCTCTTTCGGAAAATAGGTGAGCTTGTTGGAAAATAAGAAAATGATACATGGAATACTAGTATAGCAATGGTATATTTGGTTGAAGATCAAAATGCTGGGTTGTAAGGAAACAGTAGGTAGCTAACTATACAGCATACAGAACAGGTGTTCTGCTGTATCAGGTGTGCTGCATATCCGCATGTTATCCACAATTTAGTATTTTAATTCAAAACAGTAATCTGTAAACATTTGCTATACAAAGTTGTTTACAACATGACAAGGCTGTCATAACATAAAAATACTACTTTAGTCTGAACCTGCCTTAACGCAAGGAGCGGAGCACTACTATTAAGTCAACATAGAAAGTTTGCAGTGGTATTTCGATATGATTATTATCTTTCAAATAAGAATTATTTTATTTGCATGTTTAGGTCTTATAAATACACTTAACAACACAGAATACAATCAAACAAAAGCTTTTATACTGTATAAGTGTCAAACAATTCTTGATGTCCGTCTGTCTATGTAGGTACCTGCTGATAAATAGATTTTTATCTATTTCCCAAAATTTAAGAAAAAAAAATCACACTTGCTTAATCCTATAGGCGTTTTACATAAATTCTTCTAACTTAAAAATTCGCTTGCGCGCGTTAATGGTTATTAATCCTGAAGGCCTATTCAAACTTTAAAATCACAACTTTATTCGATAATCATTATGTATTCTTAACTTCCATCTCTCTTTTTCGTGTGCGGGAAATGCACTGCGATTATCATGTAATCATATTACAAATTTATACAGGTATCAAATCAAGTTTGAAACATCAAGTTTGAATTGGCTTTCTGGTGCGTCGCGCGCAATTACGACCACTCAAACGTGTAATAGGTACAGTTCGTACTCGGACGCAGCCTTTTGTTGGTGACATTTAACTCTTGACACGGGTGCTAGAAATTGACCACGTTTATAGAACAAAAGATTTAAAGTTCTCCACGCCGTGAAGAAAGTTGACTCGTCAAACAAGCCAGGAAAATAATAGTCGACTAGCGTTGGCTTATGAGGGTCATTAAAACTATACGTGTGGTGTGTACATGATGTAAGTTGTAGGTGTATTCAACATGTGGATTTTAAATATTACCTACAACATTTTCAGTGTTTCAATCTACTCCATCATCTAAAACATTACAAGTTGAAAAGGTAAAGACGATCCGAAACGAAATTAACACGATAAAATTAACTTAGTTAATGAAAATAAATAAAAAATACCAATAAATGTCATACAATGAATTAGGTATGAAAAATATGGATAAAGCATTAATAAAGACGAGGAAGGATAATGAAAGACGAGGAACACCAGACAAACATGTTGTACTTGTATTCCTCTCTAGGTAGTTCTTAACAAAACTTATTTAACTTTAGTGGACAAATTGGATTGTTCAAAAGTTATTGCACTGACGCTAGCGAGATGGCTTTTTAATATAATTTTTCCAAGTTTATGGAACTAAAGCAACCTGACAAGGTCCGGGCTTGATGTAATTGTGAATGACAAAGCTGAGCCGCTTATGGGAAAAGGTCCATTTAAGTGCGTATTTAAGGCTTTTCGTTTACTAGCAGTAAAGGTTTCGGTATGAGAGAAATAACGAATGTGTTGGAAAGGTATTCAATAATTGGAAACACTTTTGATAATGTACCATCGCCAATACTGTCAACTGACCATTTTGTAATCCCTATTGCAACGGCATAAGAGCTATGCATGGTCAGTTAAGTGTGTTTTGGTGTTTGTATTAGATAGCTATGTTGAAAAATATTATTCTATCATGAGTGGTCCAAAGTAATAATAGTACCCATCTATAAACCGGAATGTAAACGAGCGACAATGGCGGCAGATAAACCGTACGCGGTTTTCGCTCGCTGTTACTTAAATGTAAAATTAGTTATTAAGAGTTTTTGGATAAATTAAAAAAAAAGTAAGTTAGTGTTTCTTCATTCCATACTAAATTTAAGATACTCTTTAAAAAAAAATGTATAACATTTTATTAATCCTCTGAACCCAGTTACAAGGACACATAAAGATCTATTTTTTAATTGTAACTTAAATATCAATATCGGTAAATGCCGAAGCATTCCACTAAATAACAAGTCCACAAATTCCGCCCCGCCGGTTGGCATAAATATCTTGCATAAAATACGTACAAATGTTCCCGTCATATCATATAATGAGATATGATATTCAATATGCATTTTGCGGGCCGCATGCCGGCGTCAAGTCTTGATAACGGCCTCGGCCGGAAAGCGATATTGCTGCCAAAATGCATTACCGACTTGTTTATGCATAAACGTTTCTTTATAACCAGGACTTGCAATAATCTGGTTGATGTCTGTATACTACATTGCTAAAAGTACATACTTTTTTTTATTTATAGGAGCCAAGAGTGTCATACTTAGGTACTAATTTTATACTACCCACATTAAAAGTACCTAATATTCGTTTTTATGCAGTTCCCTCGTTTCTTCATGGATTCCATTGTCAGAGCGAAATTAGCCAAAAATTTATCCATGTAGTAACACAAATAAAATCAACCGAATTGAAGACTGCCTGTTATTTCTTTGGAAATTTAAAATATAGGTAAGTTATAAAGATATCAAAAGTTGAATACTTTCATTGCTTTAAAATACATACTTACAAAAAAGGTATCTAGTATCTACGAAGTACTTACCTACTTACAGAGTGGCCCGTTCAGATTTATGTGGCGGTCAAATTCTGTAATGTAAGTATGGCGGAAATTAGGCACAGACAGGTTTTTGCACAGTTTTGAGAACGTTTTAGAACATTCATCCATACTTTGCACTTTTGTCTACGTATAAACAAATATTAGATGTGTGTTAAGGCGATGCATCCTGCCATAGCGATGGACGCTCGGAAAGCGATATTTCCTGCAAACTACATTACCCGGGCTTGTTTATCTTGCACGAACATGTGCAGGCGACTGAGAGACAGGAAACGACAACACAAAGGTTCAAGAGAATGGTGTATTGTACGTATTTTAGAAAATTCAAGTGTTATGTTCTAAACAAAAAATGTTTCTGTTCATTTTTAGATACAAATTATTGCAGTTGGTAAAAAAAGCTCTAATAATGTAAATATCTAAAATTCTGCTGTTTATAGTTTCAGCAAAGCCGCTAATTTCAAGTATTCTTTTTTTTCTTTACCGCTAAGACTAGATAGTTTTACCTGATATTTTGCTCCACTATACAAAAAAAAATATGACTTTACATTTTTTTGCTGCTGACTAGAGTGGATTAATCTCTGGTATGGCGTATTTCATAAAATCCTAAAATATCATGTTCACATTTGAAAATATCTTTGATATTTTTACTCCCAGAAATCTTATCAAAATATTCCAAAAGCAGTCCCAGAAATTCAGTTGCATAATTTAAAAAGTTGTGTTATTAAAAAAGGACTTCAGACTTTTGATTAAGAGCAACCATAATTATTTCCACTGGAGACGTTCAAACTGATTTATAATAAAAGTCGCCGCTAATCTGCATATCGTGGCCGGCAGAGTTGGGCACTCACAAATATAACGTTCCAGTTGATTAATTCAAGAAAATTAGAATTAAGCATTGTTTTATTTATACGAGAGTTAATTTAGTGACGATAGTAGCTATCTAATCGTTTGCTTGGCGTCCTTATACAGGGTGGATTTTCTTTTTGGGTCAGTGAGGGCAGCTACCAGATCTAAAAACTTCTATTAATTCTAAGTAAAAATAAGAATTAGCTTAAGATCTGTCATTGGCCCGATCCCTCTCGTGTATGGGAGGAGGCCTGTGCGCAGCGGTGGGACGTATATAGGCTAACATATTTTTTTTATGTTCCACATTGTTCACGTGACATATTTAGCCAAAAATAAGTTAATTCAGTCACATGAGGCAATTATCAGTAGTATCACTACGGTTTTCAATCAGTTTATTAAATTCATGATTTAATTTACAATAATGTTGGATTGATTGAGAATTTTTATTCTTATTCAAATTATTCTTTGCCCAACTCTAGATCGCAGTTATAACGCAGTGAGGAAAGTTTTGAGTCGGAAAGTTTGTGGACGCTGGCATGTTCGTATACTTGAGATAAAAATAAAAGTGCTGAGAACTTTCATAGTGAGGCGCCCAGATATAAAACTTCAGGAAATATACATAATAATTATGAGCGAAGAGCTTTTTAAATCGTCCGTATAAAACAGGTAATTCTGAGTTCAGTGAAAGATAATATATACTAAGATATCATATATGACTAAATAAATATTTTTAATAATAATTAACACGTAGGCAATGAGTCCACCAAAAGTACAAATGATTAAATAGACGATAGAAGGCTTTTAATGCACTTTTACATCTAAGCTTGAAGTTGAAATTTAAACCAAGAAGGTACACAACGGTTGTACTTTTTCTACCACCACTAATATGATTGTTCCACATAGGCCAGCGGCCATATTCTAACTTTAAAACACGTTACGACACAAATCGAACTTCAATATAAATCCAACGCATTAACTACGTAATACCTACCGCTGACGCCTAAAATCTGAGAATCTCCTTGAAAATTATTCCGACGCAACTTCAATATTGATTGATTATTTTTTGTGTGTTGGAATTGTGTTTGGGGTATATTCTGTTTTTAATATATTGTTTATGTATTTCAAAGTTAGAATACGGCACAGGGGCGCAGATAATGCGTTAGAGGGATCAAGTTATATTGCAATCTTGTTCCATCCTATTGTTTATCGTACTCTCACGCAATAAATGTTACCAAATTCAAACTAGATTTCTATTGTGTTTTTTTATGTCACAACATGTCTTGCACTTACCGAACTGTGATGCACTAAAAGTAGATAAAAATTTCCACGTACCTGCAAAAAACAATTTATCTCTTTAATAAAATATTTTGTCCCGTTTATGTCAGTATAATAAGTGACAATCGTGTGAGTTTATATCTGTACCATTATTTTAAGATGTCTGAACATGTTATTTAATACATATTTTTCTACTCGTCGACTTTAATCTGTGTATTAGGACTTTATAGACCAGACTTAAACCTTACACATTTCAATGTTGGATAGTCTATGGCACTTCCGGGATCATTAAATAGATTTATTAAACAACCCGCCCCCTAAACTAAAATAATTTTGAAAAGAGAATGTCATTCACATTTCGGTAAAATGTGTAGAGTTTGTCCTGAAAGAATAGTGTCATGGTTTATATGGGAGCTCATACATTGTACGACACTTTTCTCTTCGGACAGACTCAACTTTATAATTTCCGAACGTACTTAATCTGTCAAATTTTCTTCTACTTAAACTTGCTTCTACGTTGTGATTGGATTATAAAAAGACCAATCACAACTACACCGACATCTCTTTCTACTACGCACACAATCATATGTATATCTCTTTTCGGTAGTGTCTGTACCACCGAATAGGCCCAGATACAATTACTTCCGGTTTGAAAAATAGTGTTTGACGTTTGATTGGGAAAAATTTGGAAAGAATGAAAGAAAATCAATTCTTACTTAATACTCCGTAGAAAAAGTATTGTATAGGTACAATAGTGACATAATTAAGCTTTTCAATCTCGTACCTTAATTAGGCCACTCAGCAAGCTTCGTGGCCTAAACGCGGTACTCGACTGAAAAGCTCTTGATTATGTCACTATTGTATAAAATACTATTTCAAAATACTCATGAGTCTCATGACTAGTTGCAGGTATTTATATTTTTTAATAGATTTCTTAAATTGAACACCTATTTAAAACCACCGTAAAGATAATGTCCAGTATAGCCTTGTAGTCGTGATCGTTGCCGTGAACGTGTACGTTGGTTAACGCACTATTGCCCCATAACTGTTTGCTAGAATATCTAATAACTGCCAGGGCGTACGTGAGCCAAGCTATAAGCTCGAGCGTTTATAAACTTAAGTTGTATGAAAATTGTATTTTAGACGCACTGAGCTCGAATCAATTTTCTAAAAAGCGCTATGACATCGTGCGTTACCAGTTAGTTAGTTATCTAATAGTGCGAGATCAATTATATTATAAAGCAACCATTTATTAAGTCTGGTTCCCTTCCCAAATTATCCTCCCCTCCACCAGCCATTTTATACCTAATCATCATCATTATATATAAAATCGTTAAACCAGAACGGGATAAAAAACGAGCGAAGAAGCGAGATTGCGCCTTACAAATTTCTAAAAAAGTTTTTGACACGTATCTCGAATACGACGTACGTATGATAAGAAAAAACTATTCAAATCTATAGTCTAGTATATAAGAATAGAACAAGAACTAAAAAACTACCGCTTGCGCTGCGTATTTATTTAATAATTAGCTAAAGAAATTTTCATAAATTCCTTAATTTTACGACCATCGGTCATTTCCGGCAGCTCTCGGTTCGTTTCGCTAAACTTGAAGTGCGTTTAAGTAGCCCAAAATGATTTGACGTAAGTTCAAGTAGCCTAAATTATGTTTGTCATGTTGGTATCTAGATATCTCGGTGTTTTTTTACTCGAAATGAAATTAAAAGTGCTGTCAACCCATTGTCAACCTTAGTCTACACAAGTGACTTATGAAGGTAAAGCATAGGTAAGGTACTCTGTGAGAAATGTCAAATGAACCTAAATTGATGTTTGTGTCATATCATAATTATTGTTTGTTTTGATTGTTTAAAATATCTACATTCCCGGCCGCCTGAAATAATTCCTGAAATAATTATAAGTGATTATAGTAGAAATACCAAGAATTATTTGTATTAACTTACCATTAGAGACACTGCGCCCCAGGTCGGCCGACATGAAGTGTTTCATCAGGATCACGGGCCCCCCTGTCGGCACGGTTGGTCGAAACTACAGGGGATCGTAGATCTGGAGCGTACCTCTCCCGCATATATTATTAGCTGTACAGAGAGTTAACGCTGCCATCGTAATGGGGACCATACCGCAGCCGGACCGACGTTTTAGACTCGGAAGACTCCGTTGCATATTGGTGAATGCCGTGGCATGCCGGCGCCTACCAATGCGGTATCCTCTAAGGTCAATACCGCGGAGAGAAATCCTCCGTGATGCTCCGAGGTTGGTGTCAGATCATTAAAATTTAATACCTTATTGTATTTGAAAAAGGAATAAATTATATAAATTTATGCAAAAAATACAAACGTCAGCAAATCGAAAGGTTGAGTACTTAGAAAAACAAACTTTTGGGTACACAAGTTTTATTTAAAATCAATGGATCTAATGTAAAAGGTAGTTCTTTCCTTTTTTTATTGAGAAATAAGCGAACTAAGTTACATTATACAATTGTTACAAATAAGAAGTATGACAGTCATGATCCCTAGTAGGGTTGAATGCTGAAGGTTACCTCATGATAGATAACATCATAAGGTGACGGTAATTGATTAAACATTAGATAAACTCTTTATTTTACATACGCGAGCGAAGCATAATATTATTGGAAATAAATACACAAAATTGTCTGGGTCACACAAGTATCTTCTAGTTACTAAGTCGTATAGACTTTGTTCATAAGGCTCAACTGTTTAGAATAATATTATGTACACTTTTCTCATAAACTAACTTCTAGTCGGTCACATGAACGTGTGACATCCAGATGTTACTTTATTGTCAAATTAAGTCCTAAGACTGAAGACCCCCCGTATTCGAAGAACACGTCCATATCAGTTGACCTCAGTTTACTGAATACATTTAATAATAATTTTGAACATTATCCCACCCAACAAATTCTCTATTACTTGGCCCACCGCTATGCGATGGTGATAAGATTTAAGCACTTCAGTAATTACCGTAATCGACTCGCTGGACCTCTGTGTAGTTATTACTGTGCACACACATACACCGACCTCAATAATGTTGTTAGTAGCATGACTAGCATGGTTGTTTTAACGTCCTCCTATCCTAGTTGGTAGTGACCCTGCCTGTGAAGCAGGAGGTCCCGGGTTCGAATCCTGGTCAGGACATTCATTTGTGTGTTTATCACAAATATTTGTTCCTGAGTTATGGATGTTTTCTATGTATTTGAGTATGTAATGTATGTATAGATACATACTTAAATACATCTATCTATTGTATATATTGTCGCCTAGTGCCTACAATAAAAGCCTTATTGTGTTTACTGTGGGACTAGGTTGATTTGTGTAAGATTGTCCTAATATTTAATTATTTATATCCTGGACACCTCTCACGACGCTCTTCGGATAGCTTGGAGAGAATAATCATGACGGGAAAAGTTGAAGGCACAAGACTTAGAGGCCCTCCCCTTGCAAGATGGTGTGCCCAAATCACTGCACCCATGCAATTAAAACTGCAAGAAGCCATGCGTTTAGCGAGGGATAGAAGCCTATGGAGGAACCTGATCTTCAACAGAAGGACATGATGTCACGATCCTCAGCATTGAGGAAACGACTAATTATGATGATGATCCTGGACCAGAGGTAGCCGAGTGATTCTAGCATGAGGTTTTCAAACAGCATGTCCGACGATCTTGACTTCTGAGAATGATCTCCTCGGAACTAGTAACGGTATACTCGTATACAATTATAAAAGAATCTCTAACAGCTCTTGGTTTAGAAAATCTCGTGATAAAAGAAGTATAAAACGAATGTATTTGAGTCTCATAATAGTCATTTTTATTAAAATCTGATTGCGGATGTCTTTAAATGACCATCGAGTATTATAAATCTTAGTATGACAGATCAAAGTATTTTTTTGTCTAAAGAGCTTCTTTTAAATCATACCTGCGATGCGTATGAAAAAGTAAAAACGATGTAAATAAAATGTTATCTATACATCTTATCTTATAGATATAATAAAGCTGAAGAGGGTCGAAAGTCTGTACATGGAAGATATTCGTAAAATAGTTTGAGTCCCGGGAATGGACATAGGATAGTTTTCATCCCGAAAGTCAACCCTGGAGGAAGTGAAAAGGGGGTTGACAGTTTGTATGGAGAAATTTTAACCGCTGAATCGATTTAGAAGAAAATAAGTATGGAGATAATTTGAGTTTTGGGATACGACAAAGGATAGTTTACATCCCAAAAATCAACTCTAGAGGGGTTGAAAACGGGGTTGAAAGTTTATATGGGGAATCAATAACCGTTGAACGCTGGAGATAGTTTCAGCTCTGGGGAAGGATATAGAATAGTTGATATCCAGAATGCATTCCTTAACGGGCATTACTAATTTCACGCAGACGAAGTCGCGGGCAAAAGCTAGTTTGGTATAAAATTCCACAAACAGTCATAGAAAGCGCCCAGTTCACAAGTCAAACAGACAGCTGTGGGTGCCTTTAGTTTCAAAGATGTGCACAATTCCTGAGCAATAGAGTTGAAAATTGTATAAAAGTGCGAATGTTATACTTGGAAGGAGTAGGCTTGGGGAGCCCGGAACTAATTAAAATTATAAACACCCGCTAATCTGAGGTCGCTTATTTGATAACGTCAAAGCTGACGGAGGGCAGAGAACAAGATGGATAGAATAGACAGTTCACTGTAGCTGTTTTTAACTTCGGTCTTGATTTTGACATTTATAACCCTGGGAATAATCGGACTCTTTAAAACACATTGAAAATATAACACTCACTTAACTAGGTTTCGTCTCTAACGGATAACATAGGACCGTCTTTTTAGGCTAAATTTAACGCATTGGGTACCTAATTGAAAAGACAAGAGTTAAAAATTTGTCTCATCCAATGCAGACGATATTATGGCTGACGCCAGGTAAACATACAATACCTGACACTTATTGAATAAGTTAACAGGGTAGGATTATTGTGAAATTCATTTTGACAACAAGCATTCAACGTGACATGATATACCTACGACTCTAAATTTGTATATTTACAAAAATATACAGATTATGCAAACAGCATAAACTCCTTCGAACTGTTTAAAGTTGTATTTTCGGTGCAAGTGATGTGTACTTACGTATAGCATTGATATATATGTATAGGTAGCAGAAACCGTTAAAACCTGTAAAGAACTGTAATTAAATAATAACTTACTTTGATTTAATGTCTTTTCGCACAGTCAAACTATGCAAACAATTTTTCGGGATATTGATGTAATCAACGGTGTATCTTTCTGATGCCTGAATAAATAAATATATATTTATAATATTATACCACTTTAATGCAGAATGATACAATACAAACCGAATAATTAAAAGGATAACGATGTTCGAAGGATGTGCAAAAGTAGGTTCTCAATAGCCTGCAGCAAACGATCTCTGCACACCCGGCGTGGTCGTAAACTTTGCGGATATCGGAAAACTTCTCATAACCACTTTTACCCGGATTATCATTAATCGATTAACCGGTTAATGGAGCTGTTTGGTTTCGCTATTGGAAATGTTAATTTATCTTATTGGATTATCTTTTTGTGTTTTAGTAATATTGCAATTTTAATATTTTTTTATTGAAACCGTAATATGGAAAACGTACGTAGCTCGTAGTTTCAATTGACGTACCATAAAACCAACAAACTGTAGCGAGCTCAGTAGTGCAAACTATGGACCACGGGTTCATTTATTTTTTTGATAATACCCATACGGAATGTTCTCATTGGAAATTTAATTTAAATTCTCGTGTAAATTTCCGAATATGTTTCTGAATTTTTGAGAATGTTCTGCAACTTGTACTATCGGTGTAGATTAAAAAGGAAATCAGAGCATATAAAAGTTTTTCATCACCTCACCCGCGAAGCTTTTTCAACTGTACAATTTCATCAATAAATTTCTTTCTTTACGTATATTTGCTTATCGAGCTTTGTGGATACTAGACGCTATATGCAATCTGTACCTAGTGGCTTAGTCTTCACTCACGGCGGCGTGGCTTCTAATCCGATTTGCGTCCGAGGAGAGGAGTATGGGATTTGCATTGTTTCCTACCAGTCAAATTAGGAAATTAAACATGGCGTTCATGTTTTAATTTAAACAGGTATGAGTCTGTATTTTGATTTAATAATAAGAAGATACAATTAACGCTTCTGTCATTGGATTGAAAGTAGCGTAACACTAGTAATAACAATTCTGGTACCATATTCTTACTTTAAAATACTTAAACCCAATCCATCTCGAACATACCTTAAAACAGAACAAATAATCAGGCCGATATCGTCAGGCGGACTGATAGTCGGTAGGCCCCCTAAGTCTCAAATCTCAGAAATATCCATAACGTAGTATCCTTTTGTCTGAATACCGATGGAAATCCAGCAACGTGGCGCCCATGAAGTTTCATCGAAATCGAAGCTCATAACCCGGTGTGTGCAGACAGACTCAGCGCATAATCTCGCGCGATTAAAAATGTAACAATGGGTCTTACCGGACAAAAGGGGCTGGAATGGTGTAGCGGGATTCCAAATTTGAAATTGGAATTACGACTTGGAAAAGATAAGATTAGAGATGGATTAGAGTGATTGTGAATAATGAATGATGGTTTTAGAAATTTATGCGAAGTTTGGTTATTAAATTTGTACATATTAAATACTATTTAAAACTGTAATGTTTGTAGTTTTTATATAAAAATCGACATATAAAATATACAGTTTACTGTTTCAATAAGTCGAACGGTAGATATATATAATTAAAAAAAACTGTAAAGAATTTTAATAAATGCGATTCATAGGTAGAAAATTGTGTTTGGATTTCTTTAGTTTATTCATATAGTCAGCCAATATGTATCGAACATCTTGTCTCTATATTGATACAAAAAGGTGCATTTTAACCAGTATTTATTTACCTGCTCTTTTTACAATCAACGTTCTTTAAAACTATTACTGGGAAAAAATTTATAAAAGAGTGCTTACCTTATTATTTGGCAAAATGTCGAAAGGCAGTAAAGAATTATAATTAAAAAAGCGAAAATCAACCAACTCGCTCTTTCTTTAGTTAAAATCGAGATTTATTGGGACGAAGATTTTTATAAAAAAGGCAATTTTACATAGAAATCAATACTTAGGTTTAGTGATTTGATAAAAATACCTACCTACCCGAATTTCAATGCGAGAATATAAATAAATAATGTTATTTCGTATTCAAAGGCTGCTCCGGAATTCTAATTATACGTGGACCGCTGTCAGACTGCGGAGGGAGGCTTCTTTCAGTGATTGTTTAAGTTCTGACTAGTTCTGGCAGTTCCGCGATCGAGCTGAATTGTTAACAAGCTCGGTGGTAATGCGGATTTTGACTAGTCAAATAGTAAATCAAATCTGATAGTTGAATAGCAGGATTTCATTATGTATTGTCTTGAGTATTGATCGGTATCTGTTTAAATTAACATTTACATTCCAGTGTAGGTACGTGTCGATGGGGTGGATTTTAAAATGGCATTACTGCTGACTGTACAAAATGCTCCAAGTTTAGCTTAGGCTACCAGATACTAAAATACATAACATATATATAACCGTGCATTGAACTAATACGCCGAATTCTGCTACTCGATGGGGTAGGGTTGCCTACGGCCTACTCTTGATCTATAATGCACATTGTTTTATTTTATTTTTGGCAGATTGTCTCTTCAGAACTTTAGCATAGTGAATTTACATATAATGTCCTACGAAAACAGCGGTTGCTTTAGCAATGAAGTGTAAAAACTGGACAAACTGGAAAATAACAACTGTGTTTACACGCTTTACCAATTCAGAAAACTACACATGCACCTTTGCGGCAGAAAGTGATTGATGGATGTTGTTTGACTTAGTTTTTAATTAAGCATCATTTTAATGTAAACGGTAAAATACTACTCTAAGTATTGTATTCCTACTGGTGAGCAAGATTGCCAAAGAGCTCAAAGAGGACCCAGTGTGTTGACGACGAGGGACCCTCTTGTTCGTTTAGCCGTCAACACAGTGAACCCTCCTTTTTTAAATGGTCGGCAACGCGCATATGACACCACTGGAGTTTCAGGCGTTCATAGGCTACGGTAGCTGCTTACTATCAGGCGGGACGGGTCGTATACGTGTGTTATAAAAAAAACTCTAGGATTTAATTCGGCAATACTATTCAGAAAGCGGAATTTGCATACAAACATACTTCCAAGATTCTTCGGACGCGTGTAGTATACGGGATACTACATGCGTCCCCAACTGCCGACATTCCACAATCATTCCGCGCCCATCTAGCCCAAATTCCACCCTCAAACCGTGTATTCCCTTTAAATGCGCGAGCGTGGCCTAACCCGACTTTCGGCATACTGATGTTTACTGGTCTCGTGATCCTTAGCAACTGTACATAATTAAAAAAACTGCACTTATTGAAAGCGTCGGTTCAGATTGGAATGACGTCGAAAAAGAAGTCAACAATTTTATTCTAAAAATCATCATCAGGCCTTGTCCATGTTTTCAAATGATTTAAATGGCATCTATGAACAAGCGATAGCGCCCCTCGTGGCTATACAGCCCAATTCTTGAACGGCAGAATCGTCCACATTTATTATAAGTAAATTCAAAAATAATAGACTTGCAAGTAAATAATTTAGTGTTTATTACGAAATGGGCCCGCCTCAGCACAATGCTGGCCCTAAAGCCAGCGCTGATCTTTCGGCGAGACCATTTAGCTGTAAAAAATGCTATAAGAAATAAAGTAATAGTTACATTAAATAAGTATTAAACATAAATATGTAAATGTCAGACTAAACAATCAAATTATTTTTATGTCATTATGTCCTGTTTCTATTTGCATTAAATAAAGAAAGTTATATTATTTGAAACAGCGCGTTAATTGAAATATCGTCTCATATGTAAGGTTATTGAATGTACGAGTAGGTAAGTATCTAGTATAAAAATGTCATTCTAAAAACGTTCCATGATATTCATATTAAACTATATCTAAATAAAATATGGTTCTATAAGTGGAGATATGGGTTGTAATAGTAGTTCAAGCATAAAATGTGAGTATTTACGTCGATAGAGAAATTCCGTATGGGAATAGTGGCATATCGCTTAATATTTTATACTCGGTTCCTCGGGCTTACTACGGGCTTAGAAGGAATGTAGGGTCAGAGTGTTAGCGGATATTTACTGTGTGCTCTTGTTTAATATTAGTAATATTACCCACTTAACATATCGTAGCCCGTAGGGTATTCGTTGTATGGAGCGCGTAGTAGCTACGAACGGAGAACCCGACACAAATGGAGGGGAGTTTTAATTCCTAATATACTTAATGATGAGATTCGACGATTCATCTATACATATAATAAAGCTGAAGAGGATCGAAAGTCTGTACATGTAAGATATTCGAAAAAAAGTTGGCTAGGGATACTTAGAATCGATAACAGAACACGTTCCAACAGTTTTTAGAATTTTTGTCTGTTTGTCTGTTTATCTGTTTATCTGTTTGTCTGTTTATTTGACCGCGCATCACGTGAAAACGGCTGAACGAATTTTGATGAAATTTTGTATAGAGATAGTTTGAGTCCCGGGAAAGGACATAGGATAGTTTTCACCCCGAAAATCAATCCTGGAGGGGGTGAAACGGGGGATGAAAGTTTGTATGAAGAATTTTTAACCGCTGAGCAGATTTAGATGAAAATTAGTATGGAGATAATTTGAGTCCCAGTGAAAAGACATAGGATAGTTTTCATCCCGAAGATCAACCCTAGAGGGGCTGAAAAGGGGGTTGGAAGGTATGGGGAATCGATAACCGTTGAATGCTGGAGATAGTTTGAGCTCTGGGAAAGCATATAGAATATTTGATATCCAAAATTCATACCTTAACGGGGGATTACTAATTCCACGCAGACGAAGTCGCGGGCAAAAGCTAGTCTTAAATATATAAAAGAAGAAACTGACTGACTGACTGACATATCAACGCACAGCCTAAACCGCTGGGTCTAGAGTTTCCAAATTTGGCATGGAGGTCCCTTATAAGGTCTAGGGGTGCACTAAGAAAGGATTTTTCAAAATTCACCCCGTAAAGGGGTGAAATGGGGGTCCAAAGTTTGTATGGGGAAACAAGATTTGTTAGACTATTTTATTTGAAACTTCACCGGAGTATTCCTAACAATAAATGAGTAAACACGTGTTTCAGCTTTTTTGAAAATTTAACTGTTTAAAGGGGGAAATGGGGGTGAAAAAGTCTGAAAATCAATATGGGTATCGTTTCTATGGTTTATCGGGTCACTGATTACGAAAACAACAACCATTTTATTATACAACGTGGCAGGTGTAAAATATCATCCCCCAGGGGGTGAAATGGTGGTCCAAAGTTTGTATAGGGAAACAAGATTAGTTAGACTATTTTATTTGAAACTTCACCGGAGTATTTCTAACAATAAATTAGTAAACACGTGTTTCAGGTTTTTTGAAAATTCAACTCCTTAAAGGGGGAAGTGGGGGTGAAAAAGTCTGAAAATCAATATGGGTATCGTTTCTATGGTTGATCGGGTCGCTGATTACGAAAACAACATCTATTTTATTATACAACGTGGCA
Organism: Pammene fasciana; assembly: GCA_911728535.1. Lineage (NCBI taxonomy): Eukaryota > Metazoa > Arthropoda > Insecta > Lepidoptera > Tortricidae > Pammene > Pammene fasciana. Next base: position 17,112,284 of record OU452276.1, on the reverse strand, counting down.
GGTGTAAAATATCATCCCCCAGGGGGTGAAATTGGGGTCCAAAGTTTGTATAGGGAAACAAGATTAGTTAGACTGTTTTATTTGAAACTTCACAGGAGTAATCCTAAGGAAGAAGCGAAAAGGATGTTTTTAGGGTTTCGTACCAAAATTTTATTTATTTATTTATTTATTATTCAAATAAGTAACACAGCATTACAGTAAAACCAAGGCACTGTGAACTCAAATGGTAGAAAAGGAACCCTTATGGTGCGACTTTGTTTGTAAGTCAGTGACCCAAGGGCAGGCATGTAACGCCAATTTATGAATTTTAAACATTAAGGGGTGGGGGGGGATTTGTGGGTAGGTAAATGAGAAATCAAAAAACAAATAACTTTATTGTGTGGCGTATCAAATAAAAGGGCTTAATGTGAGGATCTCTAATTAGTATAATTTTAACATAAATAACTTTGAAGTTATTAAAAAAAATGTGTAAATTAATCAATATCGGAAACTGTTCGACAGAAAAATTTGCAAAAATTAAAGATATAATAGTTATTGACGTATAAATTACAGGAAAACTAATAAGAGTGCAGTCAAGCACCAGTCCGACTTAAGACAAAAAAATCGGGGTACGTGTCCGATTCGCACTCAGCCGCCCTATTAATTCTCATGAAATCATGCTGAAAGCGTCTTTTTTCAAAAATGTAATAAAAAAGTTGTTCGTACGAAACCTTTGAGGCGCAAGTAAGACCCGTACTTGCGTGTTTTTTTTAATTTCCTAAAATCGTTACTTAAAGTGGTGAAATGGGGGTTAAAAGTTTGTATGGGGCATTTTTAAATGTTGAACCGATTTAGATGAAACTTGGTATGGAGATAGTTTGGGTCGGGGAGGGGCAAAATTGTATTTATCCCGAAAAACAAAGCTTACGGGGGTGCATAGCAAAGGGGTTGGAAGTTTTATAGAGAATTATTTTCAGTTGAACCGATTTAGATGAAACTTGGTATAGAGATAGTTTGAGTCTCGGAAAACGACATAGGATAGTTTTATCCCGAAAATCAACCTTTTAAGAGGTGAAAAGGGGGTTGAAAGTTTATATGGGGAATTGATAACCGCTGAACCTATTTAGATGATTTGGTATAGAGATAGTTTGAGTTCTGGGGATGGATACATAATAGTTATCCCAGAAGTCATTCCCGAAGAGGGTAAAAAGGGGGGTCAATTACTAATTCTACGCAAAGGAAGTCGCGGGGAAAAACTTTTATTCAAGATAGAAATCTGCATTAATCATAATGTACGCGGGCGAAGCCGCGGGCAACTGCTAGTATTTTATAAATTAGCAAGAAAAGTGTTTTTTACGCTCACAGTCAGTACTGTAGACTAACAAAAAAGTCGTAGTCAAAATACAAACTAAGTTTTAATAAAGTGTAACTTATTTAAACCTAAATACATAAATATTGTTGTGTGGTAAATAAGTGTTGTCCTATTTCCATAATATTTTGGTTATTCCTACTGAGAATCGAGAGTACCATCTGGGACTAATGAGTGTTAGCCTGCAATGTGCCTCTAGGAAGTCACGTAATCAAAAGTCGAAAATACTAGGTATAAATGGAGACCACATGGTATCCTATCCTATATTTCTGTTCACGATTTTGAATAGAAATAAGATAACTTTTCTAAGAGTCTAAATAACACTCGAAATAATAACAATTTTTGAAAACGCTGTTTCGGTCATTCGTCATACTCCCGCGGACGGACACGTCTCGCGACACCAAAGCGTTGCGTGCGTACCATTCAAGATGTGGGCTCTAACAATTTTTCCATCATAGATAATTGCGAGATATCTAAGCGGATCTGAGAGTTCTTGCGTATAGTACTTACACCAACAACGAATTGTGAAATCGCTCTCTGCGCGAACTCGGCTGTACTCCCTCTGACGCGTTTCACGACAAAGCGCTTCGTGCGTAGCATGCAGGATGCGGGCTGTATCAAAAATGCAACCACATTGTTGAGCTTTTAGTTTTTTTACGCGGCGAGTTTTAAGCGATCGCGAGTGCTACGGAATTACATTTCTTTGTTTGCAAATGGAATGTGGAATCGCGGTCCGGATACGAGAGAGTGTATGAAATTGATATAGCGTGGAGACTGATGTTTTCAGTCACAGCGCGAGAATATTTATCAATCTTATTTATTTATTTGTCAGTAAAAAAATAATCTGAATTAGTTTTCTGTATTTAGAAACTGCATCATTTAAGTTGTGTATGTACAGTTAAAGTGACCAAGTGGTCGAAGTATTCGATATGGTCTTGGCATGCTCTAGTTTTTTGGCAATTTGACCAGCTCATTTTGACTACCTGACCCGCATGCCTACTAATGCTGCTGACGATATAAACGATTTCCTAAATATAAAAAAAGTAGGTTTTTACGAATTCTAAATCACTTTTTAATTGAATTCCGTTCTAATACTTCTTACCTCCTAAGTAGAATCTTAAGTGTATACCACTGTATACTAATTATATCTTGACATATATAAGTTATAACAAAAAGGAAACAAAAAGGATCAAAAAGGTTTTACTTGGAATTCAAGAAGTATTCCCTTGGATATACTCTCACAAAAAATACATACGTGTATTGCACCATTCCTTTACTACTTTTAAAGTCAACCCATGTAAAATAATGAGCTCTATAACCTTTTGAATACAAAAATGTCCACCAGCAAATTGTACAAATTGCTAGAGCCTTCCAGACTTCGCTAGTTCGCCCACGACATGAGCCGAGGTAGTAAATTGAATGCGAGCCGCCATCGCTGTCGAATCGGGACCCTCGTAAGGAGATTAGAGGTCGTTCACGGTAATGCGAGGCGACACTGTGAGCCAAAGACATTGTGTTAATGTCATTTGGCTCGGAGGATTATAAGAAAAATCTGCTTCAGTGTTTGTTTGGTAGTAACATAGTTTGTTTGCTGTTCAAATTCATTTATATAACTTACTTAATGGCACGTTGACTCAAAATCAGACGTGGCCGTCGTCGTCTTACGCCAATTAGGTACCTTGATCCTGCACAATATACAGCTATTGCATTGGAAATTGAATTATACAGTTCTGATATCGTGAATGGAACCCTAAAAATATAGTACGAATAGATTGTTCTTTTACACTTAAAGGAATTCAACGTACCACTAGGACTAAGGTTCCATTAAAGGAGCCCGATTCTCAAAACCTATTTACTGTTCGGAAAACCTTCGAAAATTCTTATTTCTCCCCGGAGGAGGGACAATTATTGGAGGCTACGTGCCCGCGCTTACCGTGCCGCACAGTAACGATGACGAGCGCAATACGTGCAATTTGTAAAGCGCTCAAAATATCCGCCTTAATCGACTTTACAGACACCCACATTATTTTTACTCTGCTGACGAAGACTTTAAGACACGTGCAATATAAATAAAGACTTTTGAATACCTTACATACTTATTAATGTATATGGAAATAAAAGTCTCCACATAATTGTATAGTGTTTAATATTTCGGCTCAATTTGTCTTAATTAGGTAGGTATTGGGCTTAGTGTTGAATAACCTGTTAATACTTTATGCAAAGTAGGCGAAGCTATGAAATGAACACACACGTAATACAACAATGCTATTTTCGGTCTTATTTATTTATCGTATGGCTACATGTCACTGGATATAGATACCTAGGCATTTTTCTCTGGGGTAAGTAGAAAGCAGATGATGAAGGAAATCCGGTGAGGGCTGCGAGGTCCAGTTGGGACAATGCAGCTGCCATTTTCGGTCTTAATTTGCACAAACATGTATTATATACTTGTAAACAAATTAAATTCATTCATTTTGCTAACCGAGAGAACCAGCGCATCTTAAATGTATTTACTTTTTATAAACTACGACGGTGTTAAGGATTATATTATAATTGAAAACAAATATCAGGATTTTGAAGACGATTTTTGTGACACAAACAATTTTTTGTCCTTCTCAGAGACTCAAACTATCTCCATACCAATTTTTATCTAAATCGGTACAGCAATTTAAGGGTAAGGACATGTGCGGTTACTTTTTAATTACAACTGTGAGTAGGATAGTAGGGATAGCAATAGCAAGGATAAAGTTGAATTAATAAGCATGTAATACTGTTCATAATCTGCGCACTACCATCGGGGACATGCCTAGTTGCCTACGCGTGGTATCTTCGTAATACATTTTGAAAATTCTACTCCGAGCATACCTGTGAAACGTTTGAGAATACTGTAGCAACTAGGCTTTACTAAATTGTTGTTGTACTATGCTTTTCAGTATTGTTACTCTTATAGTTTGTCCGGCAGATTCATCTTCTTTATCCTTAAGCCGTCGGACAAACTATACCAGCATTCAATCGCATCTATATATCACCACTAAAATCCGAGTCCAGTAATGTAATAGCGGCAATAGGAATACATCATCTGTGATAATTTAAACTGTCAAACTATCACGGTTTATAAGATACAGCCCGGTGACAGATGGACAGACGGACGGACAGACAGCGGAGTCTTAGTAATAGGGTCCCGTTTTTACCCTTTCTTTGGGTCAGTGGCGGTACGTCCATAGAAGTTAAGGCAAGGTAAGAACGCTAACCTTTGTTCAAAAGAAAGATATAATTTCCGCACCAAAACCAACACCCGACTTGTGTATTTCTCAAATATGTCAGTCGCATAAGCGGAACTTCAATAGGGCTACGTACAAAAATCGGTGGATTGTTGGATGTTCGGTTTAAAGATATTTATTATTCTCAAAAGAAATTTACATTTCACTTAATGAGAAAATTATAAGTACTTAATTATATTACATGCCATGCAATTGTGCCCGTGGGCGATAAAATATAAACATTAATTACAAAATTTACAAAAACAAAAACAAGATTTACAAAAAACAAATGTGGGTAAATATTGCACTGGCAACAATTAGAAAACCGGGTAGGACAATATATTGCGCACACGTATGTTGCGCTTAGTGTAGGGACAGTTGCTAGGCTCCAGGGCCGGATTCAGATGGCGGGAATATTGCTAATAACATGGACCTTTAATTAGTTTTTAAAAGTGCTAGCTTGCATGGTAAACATGCTAGCAAATGCATGGGAGTCCGAAGAGTGAAGATTTAACAGTTTACTACGAAAACATATTTTTCGGCTTGCCCTACTCCAAACCTCTAGGCACGCCACTGCTTTGGCTACGGAACCCTAAAAACGATCTTCATAAGGGTCCTGTCATATTGGTAAACTTGTTTGCACGTAAATTGCGAGTCCCCAGTTTGAGACGGACTACTAGTTTAAATGGTGGGATAATGTCGACAGGTACATGTTGTCTATTCGATCTAGTCTGTGTTTGCAGGCAGTCGTAAACTTCTTATCGGGTGCCAAGCGATCGCCACTTCGCCGCCTGTCGTCTCCCGACAGCTTTAGCTATCTTTTAAAGTTGCGTGGTATTGTTTAAGTCAGCAACAGGACTATTTACTAAGTAAGAATTTAATGGTGTATTTAGAATTTAGGTAGAATATTACAAAGTTTAACCAAATGTGTTTAAAATAGACAAACAATAAATAAAGGCATACACTCATTTAGTGCCATGGTTAGACACACAGCGCCATAATTTCTAATGATATTAATAATAAACCATAATGTAAGAATCGTTGTACCATGTTTAATTCAAATAAATATCATTCATTCATTCATTCATTCATAATCCTCGGAATTCCTTAATTTTGTAGGATTCTGTAAAATAATTGTTGAGATTTTTGGGTCGAGATCCGGAAACAGTTTTCTGACTCGGTAACATTATTGTTTTTATCAAAACAGATGTTTTTTTGAAGTAAAATTAATGTTAAATTAAGTAAATCATGGTCATTATAACTTTGCCATACGCTGTATGGGAAATGACAGTACGTCACATTAAGTATTAGGGTTACTGATACTGAATCGTATGCAAAAATGTTATATTCTATTTATCATCTTGAAAATAACTGCAAATATTGGCGATAAAAAATAATGATAGCTATTCACGTTTAAGTTTTGTATCATGCCTTTTTCTTTTGCTCCATGGCCCCGAAATCAGCCTGTATTATGACCAGTCAGCTACAAAGAGATGTACTTATCCACTTTTGGACCTTATTACAAAGCAATAAAGTGAAAAAGTGGATACATCTTTTTGTAGTCGACTGTAGGTACCTATACTATAAGACAAAAGAAAAAAAACTTTGCATACCTAACATAACAGAAGATATCATTATCAGAGGTAACTTTATTTGTTTACACACAAAAAGTGAGAACTAAATTTTATTGCCCAAAACACTTTAAAAAAATAGGTACCATCATTACACTATGAGATTTGTTTGTGCATCAAATAACTTTTTCACGCCACCTGCTCGGAAATGTGGCAAAAGAAGATCAAAATCCAAGCTGGAAAGTAAGCAATTGCTGTAGCATCTGAACAACCACTACAAGAATTGCTATTTTGCAGCAATGAAATGTCATAGTAGAAAAGTAAAATCCAGATGTCATTGCATTGAACCCGCCAATGAGAATCATTTAAAACATTAAAAAGGTCTTTTTTTGGCACCACTTTTTCATTCTAAAATAAAATAAGGGTGTTTATCGAACCAATTTGCTTGTTAAAAAAAAAGAAACGTCAAAATCATTCAGATCACCCTTAAGGCGTTTTTACCTTTTTAACCGTTTGTGGTTTTCTATCAAAAAGTGGGTAAGGAGTGAACCGGCTATTAGACATGGCAACTTGCAGGGCCCAATCTGTTGTGTACCCTGCGTCTCCCTCTCCCTCCTTCAGCTCCCTACGGGCCCTACCTTTAATTATTTATACCTACCAACCTGACAGATTGGGCCCTGCAGGTTGCAATGTCTAATAGCCGTTTGAGTCGGATTGAAGCAAACATCGTAAAACGCTTCTTAAAAGTGAAAAAAAAAGTAATAAAGGTGGAGCGAGAAAAATACATATTGAATTGTATAATGTTTGACCGAAAAACAAGAAAGTTGTATTTATGCAGTAAAAATGAGTTCAATAAGTGTAGAAAATGTTATTAATACGCTGGCGCCCACCGAAATTCAAGAAACTGCACAGGCGTAGAAATTTGTTACCAGTGAAATCGCGTCCTAAATAAGAAGGCCTAAACAGTGATATTTTGTATACAATATATTATCCGGCGAACAATTCATATTATGGAAGGATGGCGAAAAGAAGCATTTATTTGCAGAAAGTTACATGCTCGTTTACTTTATCGTGCTTGTGAAAAGCATATGAACCGTCAATATACCTATAAATAGTATCTATTAAAGTGTTTGTATATGCCAATTAATTTTTTTATTTTATTTCCTCACAATAGTCGTGAAAAGCACTATGTAATGTCTCGGCCGAAAGCGCTATAGGTGGACTCGTATCTTCGAGGGCCTCCCCTGGCGGGTCGGCCCTCGAACTAACTCGATCCACCTATAGCTTACTTTCCAGCCTCTACAACAATGTACTATTTTGAAACCATTCAAACCGTCACTACTGTGTGTTCAGCTCTTCAAACAGTCGCGATGAAAACATATCTAGTGATGTTTAACCGCAACATGGCTATCAAAACGGTTTTATATATCTAGGTATGTACATAGGTAGGTTGTACAAGGTGTAACAAAAATGCTGGTGATCCTTTTAAGGGCATAATTGGTATCGTATTCTAATTTGAAAAGGTAAAAAAATGGTTTTGTATGGAGGATTGGCCGGCTGGGACCACCCGTCCCAAAAAAATAACGGATCCATGTAGACGAAGTCACTTGTAACAAAACCTCCAGAATGTAACGTATGTACTTGTCTGAAAACCACATTACATTATCGAATCAATATGTTTAGTATATGTTTAGTATTAAGACTACATACGTAACGAGAAAATGCGTCCAGATCTATTATCATTATTCTGCCATCTGATTCACAACTACATTACCTTTGCACGTCTGAAATAATTTTCAGTCAAATTTCACTCTGAATTGAAATCCAATTGACAGTTTCTATCCATTCATGCATATCGCTGTTCGACATTCAATATCAAATTCGAAAATTTGACGTCGGGATGCGAAACAAAATGAGAAATTCCCGCCATATTTCTCCAACCACGTGCGAGCGAGATAGTTGCGCTGTTCGCTTTGGAGTGGTGCCAAATCGTCCATTGGCCCACATAGCCTAGGTATAACGGTGGGTCACTAATTGCTTTTATAGCGCACTGTGACACCCAGAGTACACTTACATTAATATATTGCGCGCGTACATTGCAATGATAATTGTACTGGATAGTCGCTTTTGTTTACATTGTTCTATTTTTGTTTTGCGTTTTATTTTTCAAGTCCCTTTTAATTTGTACAAAGTAATTCCAACATTTTTATGAGCATCACGTTATCAATTTATCTTTCAAATACAAACATCGCAAAAAGGTTGTAAAGCGTAAATGGAGTCTAACAACTTTCGTCGAACGATTTTATAAGGAAATAAATTTACGAAAACTCATTGCTTCAGCAAGAACCCGAAGCAAATCACTCCCGATTGGGCTATTAGGTACTGAATAAATAAAATTCACAATAAATCGGCAAAAAATATTTCCCGTGGAAGTGGAATCAACACGGAGACGTGGGGCGAATAGCAATGGCCGCACGCGCTAGTTCTCATTAGGAGGAGCTCGTATTTTTCAAAACATAACGGCCGAATTTATCACCGACACCGTTGCGATTCGGTCCTTATTGCTTTAATTAAATCCGTGAATTAATAACGTTCGAAACGGGCGGTAACGAAATGGGAACTTCTCCGGAGTACGATTAATGAAAATCTTTTTTGTAATACTTATGAATAAGCGCTGCTTGGAATTTTGAATAAGAAATACAAATCCGTGTTTTGAGGTAAGATACAAGTCGATCAGAAAATATTTTGTGCTAAAGTATGTATTTATTACACCGAGGGACCTTATTTTTTTTTTTTGTTTTTTGCCCACCGTTGGGCAAAGGCGTCTATAATCGTCATTTCATCCCGTCTAATGCTGACTCTCACTATTATGTACAATACTGATCCATGTCGACACGCTATTTCCGCTGCCAATCCGTGGGCTCTATATCTATCTTCTATACAGAATGGATTTTCTTTCTGGGTCAGTCAGAGCAGCTACCAGATCCCGTGCTGCTACGCGAAAATGGTCTTAGAAGACCATCTCTGCGCGTCTTATCAATGAAGATTCGCGTTTACAGGTTTTGGAAAACACATACAGGGTGCGAGAAAAAGGACATTTTTTGACATTTTTTTTTTGATGCCATTACCAAAAAAAAGATCCGGCTTGAAAAGCCACGAATCAAGGAAAACTCTTCCCATACATTTTGTATTGAAATGAAAACTTTTTCACATACTATTTCTTATGCTAATCGATCTCATTCCTATCCAGTATCAATAGTTTCCTAGGGCTCAACTTACGGTAATGTACCAAACAGCCACAAAATGGGGAAACTTTTTCCATACATTTACTGCTTTAAAATCCCCGTTTTTTTGATACTGAATGCTTTAACTGTAATGTCTTCATACAGTATTATTGTCCTTAAACGTAACAGGACTGATTGGCGTGATTGAAAAATGTAAATAAAATTTCACTTTTTCTCCATAGTAAACTAGCAGATTATTGATAAAAAAAATAGTGCACATATGAGTATTATAAACATTGTAAGATATCCAAAGTTTTAGGTTGAATATCAACATGAATGTTTATAAGTAGAGTATCTCTAAGACAAACAGCTACATGGTTCACATTAACTGCAACCTCGCTCCCGTAGCTTGTATAATATTTAAACGCGATTAGTATGTAATCCCCCGCTGCCTCTAACTTGCAGAACAAATTAAAATCCTTCTAACGAAGCGGATGGGTTTACTCGGCACGCCATGCGGGCGCGTCCTTTGATGCGTCATTCCGTACAAAGGCTTGATAAGCCGATCTGTCAAGTGAGTTGTTTGATGACGTCAGAATTTTTGAAAGATATATGAATTTTACAAATTATAAGCGCCATCATTCATATAATGATTGACTTTATACGTATAAACACAAATAAGTAAAACTAATTCGAAAACATCATTAAATATGAAAATGTTCATAACTTCATACATCAATTACATCATAGAAATTATTCTTCACATAAGGATAAACACATGTTTCTATAGATTAGTATAAGTATACTAAGGGCTGAATGCGAGCGGTAATATTTAATTACCTTGTTATTACAAGCCAACGAAATCACGGGAAGAAGTTCCGGAAAATTAAACAAATATAAATTCCAATACAAGTCAATATTGATATCATTTAAACATCAGGTGGCGTGACTGTTTCTCAGTTGGTAAGTTAAACTCAAATAAATTTCCCACGTTTCACTAGTTGCTGTACATTTATCAAGTGACAACCCTAGCACGCTGCACTAAGGAAATGCGGATTTATGGATGAAATTGAAAAATGGTTTCGGCAGCCCTGCACTGCAGTAGGGGATGCAAAAGCTGCGGTTTTAGCTGACCGTTAGAATAGATGATCATTCTGATCTATTTAAAATCGATTTCATTTAAGATTCAAAGATAGATTTATTGTGTCCCTATATACCCGTATTCTGACACGAGGAATAATTAATTAGATATTAAATTAATTATCATGTCTGGAAATGTTGAAGGCACGAGACTTAGAGGCCCTTTCTCTGCAATATGGTGTGCCAAAATAACTACACCCATGCAATTAAAACTGGACGACACCACGCGCGTAGTGAGGGATAGAAGCCTGTGGAGGAACCTCGTCTTCAACACGTCGTCAACAGAAGGACATGATGTCACGATCCTCAGTTCTGAGGACCAGGACCAGGACAAAAATATAGAGGACAATATAGTTAGCACAATATAATGAAGATGGTCTAACAATAGTTAGTGAAAAATCAAATCTCAGGCACAGGCTCCATTACCAAACGTGAGCGCACTAATATTTGTCCAAACTGCATGTGCTTGTATGTTATTGTACCGATGCTATTTGTGCTGGCAGCGCGCCCGCGGCTGATGGAACGATAGCAGAGGACATAATGCTACCTGTGGCTATGTGTCCCGATATATAATTATGTACGAGAAACCGCTACAAATGTGATCTGATTGGGACCTGATGTTCCAACGCTGTGAAGAGGTCTAAATACATGACCTATTAAAGCAAGTTAATGACTGTCGCGATGCGAACGAGAATAAAGAAGAAGAAAGACCGTTGCTAGTTAAGTTGTGAACGGTTCTTATTACAAGAAGCAGCTGCTTAGTAGTCTTTATGCGGTACATGGCACAAATTTAATTTTAATGCGTCGTGACTTGAAATGAAGCCACAAATTCTAGACTCGGAATAAAAGTCGAAAGTTTTGCTACTAGCGTTTCAAACACGGCACAATACGATACTTATTTAATAAAAGTAACCAATTTAAACGAATATGTGTCATAAAATCATCACTAATTTCAATCGTTAGCATCCTTAAATTCGAGTTTTACACGCTTTAACGTACCTATATCAAAGATATGCTTCATAATTTATCTGAGACTACAACAACGGTACCATAAAAATAACAAATAACTTCCAAGCCAAGCTCCTTCTAAATTTCAGTAGAAGCCAGGGTTTAAAAATAGATGTGTCGGCGCACAGGGACGGCTCGAGCGACAAACGAGAGCATTATGTGACCCATTACCGGCCCTATCGCTCCCTGGATCTGCGACCTCAAGGCGATGCTAGGTTTGGATGTTATTCGGAGATTTGAATTGGGCTTATCATAGATGTATCAGTAAGTTCGGTCACTCTAAATAATGAATAACCAAAAAAAAGGATACTAGCAGTAATGTACAATATCGTGTGTGTGTGCTGCGTGGCCCCGGCATTAGAATAGTGCCACCCCGTCTCTTCCCGCGGGTGTCGTAAGAGGCGACTTAGGGATAAGGGATAAGGAAACCTCTGATCCCTACTGCTGGTGAGAACGCTTTGGTGATTTATTTAATTAATAGTCACCCGCATGGCGGCGATGCGGTTCGCCACCCATCACGTCTCGTTCTTCACGGGGGCGAGAAGTGGCTCACGGAGAGCCGTTTTGCTGCATTGATCGTAGCAAATGGAAATCCGTGATCTCTGCCTACCCCTTTAGGGATATAGGCGTGATTGTATGTATGTATGTATGTATTTTCTGCGCTTTAGAGCATAAACGAATAAAACTGTAAGTAGAGGATTGAAAGTGAGATAAAGGTACGAGTCCAATTATAGCACTTTGACTTTGAGAAAATAGTGACAATTCCACAGTTTGTTGTTGTAAAGTCCTTACATACATAGTTAATATGGTCGGAATTTAGCCAAGAATATTTAGTAAGAATTTTATGTTTAGAAGTCTAGTGTCAGGCAAGTATAATCACCAAATAAACGGAATCATTAGAGTGGCCTACCTCCGCAGATCCCGGCTTACAACGTCGGCTGTGGTCGTAGGATCGCTACGTGACGCGTTACATTTCCAAGCGGTTAGCGGTTGCCAATGTCACTTGTCACGGCCTAAGAGGGTTTACTGGGTAGAAGAGTAGTTATGGCGTTTATTTACATTTTTCATACCGATTTCACAAAGAAACCTTTATAGTTTATGAAAATACTCACTTTAGTTAATTAACTAGTATAAGTTCGTTAATGACATTCTAAATCTTCCTAAAACTTCACTTTATTTTGTGAAATATTGTAGAACTCTTTTAAGTTACAAGTACTAATTCAGATAAAAGCTTAAATACTTACACGTGTTACTTTTAATTTCAAGAAATATAAAATCAAATTTATAGGACAGAACAATTTCTATTTAAACATTTTGGGGGGTAGTATTCTGGTAAGGAGAGGCAAAGGAAATAAACATACCTACATTTCTCAGAGAAGAGAAGGAGAGATAGTTGTTATCCTGTTTTACGTAGAAGTCATGAGCCTGATAGAAAATAAAAAAGAGAAGCGATTACTTCACCGACAAGTTACTTTTGACTATTGATGATGATGATGATGATCCATTACCCACTTTTCACTTTACATATCCCGCAATGGAATATGCAAGGGTAACTCGGTTCCGAAAATACTGAAACATTACTCAGGACTGTTCAAAAACAACAAAGAACCGAAATCCATTATACGGATTCCAGGATTTCCAGGAATGAAAATAAAAACAAAGAAAACTTCGTTTATACTGGATGGCAATAGATTTTTAGATTGTGCCGGACATGACGAGTGATTCGTCAAAAATAATCCGTTAAAAGTTAGTTTTCTGTTTTTCCTTTATTTATTTTCTAGATTTCATAGATTCAGTTTCAGTAACCTTACCACTTTGACGCCGGCGCCGCCGTAATAGCGCCCCGTAACGTCGCTGTTATCTTGTTCGACTACGGCCATGGGAACTCACGGTGAGGGTATTTATTCGTAAATTATTAAAACCATCCACGTATTGTTGACGGAATCGAAATATTAGAGGAATGGTACAGTAAATAATCCTCTTCAATAGTCAGTAATGTTCTTCTAATAAATGATTAAAAGATACGATTTTACCAAATTTTTTATGTACTATACTGCTCCTATATGTACGAGTACGTCCAATGGCACTACGTGTAGGTATGTGCTATCGATGTAAATGAATTTATTTGCAATGCGGTTTGAGCAATCCGAATGTGGAAATGGACAGAACAAAGGGATGCGTTTTAAAAAACGAAACAGACAATAGAATAACTGAATAAATTGAGTATTACTAGACTAATCGCTTATGTAAATAATCTATCCAACACACATCAAATAATCAACCAATATTAAAGTTGTATTGGAGTTGCATCGGAATAATTTTCAAGCAAATTCTGATTGAGACGTTTAGGTATTATATTAAAGCTATATGCGAGTATAAGTAGTTAATGCATTGAAGTTATATTGGAGTTGAATCGATTACCTATCATCGTAGAATACGGCCCAGTGAAAGTGTTCAAAATAAGTCATCTTGCCACGCTCTAGTTTTCTTGACAACTAAATTGAGTCAGGCTGTCCTGCTGCTGACAGTATAGGTACATCTAAACAATAACTAGCTACCTAAGCCATCTATTGTGCATGTCAGATGCATGTAGCAATACATCGTTGCAAGGGCTGCAGCTAAGAGGCCGAGGTGATCGTGCGCGAACAAAGGTTTGGGCATGCGACAGCGTACGGGTCCATAGTATCACGTCATATCAGAGTACACCTATTTACAACGAATAGTCCAAAAAACTGAGCGGGCCGCGGGCAAAAACAAATGACGACGCGAGAGACGCGACCGAATTAAACATGATTAGACATGACGAAATAAGGGGTGTGCTACTGCGATACTACCGTACCGAAACAGGCTTGGTACAGCCTGGTCCTGGGTCTGGAGTTTGAATTGCGAACGTGAATTTTGTTCGTAAATGGGTTATGGGTTCTAAATGTTCTAATAGACCACCTTCCTTATAATGTGGTAATATGGTGCCTTATGTATGGTGGAACAGATGTAACGAGCTAAGATTGATTCATGCTGTGAAGTTCCACGTTCTACACGACACTTCCGACACTTTATAATGACAGCATCAAAGTGCTTGAAATATCTAACGTTATTAAGTTGTGCCAAGAAGGAAATTGTGATTGTAATGGGAATAATTAAAAAAAAACAGCGACGAGTACCGTATCAGATGAAATATGTCGAATCGTGTCGTCTAAAACCATGGACCCGCGTCATATTGATGCATTGTCGCAAGCACTCCGTCTTACTTAGAACTAGACCTCAATTTTCAAATTGGTCTTTATGTCAAGAACGACAGGGTTCATAATAGTATGGCCTCCTGATTTTCATAGACGCAGCAACTGGTCCTTTGATTTAAACTACTATTTAGCAAGTGGATGCTGATAAGCAATAATGTGTTAACCCACAAAAATACGAAAATTGAGATTTTAGTGTCATTTTGTAGCTTATTCACTTCCCATTCTTTTGCAAAAATGGCCTAAGTGATTTGAAATTTCCAAACGTATGAAAATTAGGAAAAATGGTTAACACATTTCCTTTAACACGCGTTGCCTATTTTGCAATAATGCGTTTAGTATCTTGACTCATTACACAAATAGACAGCGTGTATACGTTATGTGGGGTTAACTCATTATTGCGAGATTCCCATTCCACTAGTGCTCATTTTGCAAAAGTGCTGTGAAAGTAAATGTTACTAAAAATAGTGTGTATCTCGGAAATTTAAGTACATTTTGTGCATAAACGTAATCTTCGATTCAGTTTTGATTAGATAAACACCGACATACAGTATTTATAAAGTCTTATGAAAACTAAATTTAAGGAAACGTGTTTTTGAGTTTAGATGGCCGAAAAATATACAAATGAAACCGTAAAACGTATTTTTTTTTAGAAATGAATTAAGACAACCATTATGAATAATATACGTTTGTGTACATTCCGTTTTTCATGTTACTTTTATAATTATACTGATTAAAAATAACTTCTTGCACTTGACTTAATATTGCGAAACGAAAATAATATAGTACTCATGCATTAAGAGGCTTGATCGGTTATTGGGAAACTAAGTTTACTTGTTGTCTTATATTTTCATCCATTTTATAAGACTTGACTCATTATTGTTAAACTATATAAAGGCCATAAATTGTTATTAAGTGGTTTAATAACCATAACATTATATTACTAAATTATGTTTTTAGGTTTGAATGTTATTGAAATACATTATCAATTAGTTTTTTATACTTTGTTTGGTTTATTTTCATATATTTTCCACTCAACGGTCTTAACTGGTACAATTGGTATTAAGTACCTAGGTATATTTTAGTTTTAAATATGACACATTCCTTGTTTCATATTCCTACGAGCTTTGAAATATCATTATCAATTAACAATATCAAATCAGAGAAATTCGCATTTTTGGAAGAATTACTTATCAGGATTGAACGCGTGAGCCTGGAGTTTGGACTAAAGATTAACCGAAAAAAGACGAAAATAATGGTAATTGACCGCGTTGACAAGGACTCGCCCAAAATAACCAAGATTGTGAACTGTGACGAGGTACAATCCTACAGCTATCTTGGAGCTTTCATATCGGATACAGGCGGATGCGAAGATGAAATAAAAAGGCATATGGGTATGACTAGAACCGCAATGGAAAAGTTAAAAAGGATATGGAAGAACTGGAACGTTACAAACACCACGAAAGTTCGGCTTGTTCGGGCCCTCATTTTTCCCATATTTTTATATGCTGCAGAGACTTGGACTTTTCGGAAGACAGAAAGAGCAAAGATAGACGCCTTAAAAATGTGGTACTGGAGGAAAATGTTGGGGATATTGTGGACCGACTTTCGGACTAATGTCTCCATCCTCAAAGAACTCCGCATCAAGCAACGCCTATCTAAACAACCGCATATTCAGGTTTTTCGGCCACGTCTCGAGGCAAAAGAATGACTCTATAGACCGTCTGATGGTACAGGGACAGCAAACGGAGAAAGACCACGTCAGAGGACCGATGCGATGGACTGACCAGATCAAATCCGCTATGGAAGGACCCTTGAACAAATTTGTTAGATTGACATCAAACCGGCTAGAATGGCGAAGAATTGTACAACGAGCAACATCTTTATCTGATACTGCTAATTAACCACGACACTGCAAAGAGTACAACGACTAAGAAGAAGGGACATCCATATCATAAAATCCCTATAATATTTTCAGAAACTAAGCATTAGCTTAGGCCATTAGGCCTATATTAAGCCTATATAAACCTGTATCTGTGGTACATCGTAAAGTTTACTTTACAGTATCGATGACCGATGCTTTAATTACATTCAAAATCAATACAGTTGGTCATGAATTGTGGTGTAGTCGGAGAGGAGGACGTCCTCCTCCCATGCCCGCCGGCAAAATTCAGCCATGGCCGTGCAATGGCGGTAGTTTTTATGGTTCCCGAACACGTCATTGAGGATTTTTAATGTCTTTAGATAAAGCGATAAGGTAGAGCATACTTAGAAATTAAAATAAAACTCGTGTCATTCATAATAATATCATGAAACTCACTTCGTTTCACCAAAACCACACTCGTACTTTAATACCCTTTATTATATACTAGTCACATAAACTACCATTTAACGACATTGTCGTTTTTGTCCTCTTTAATTATTATATTATGTCACTTAACTCTTGTTTAATACGATTCATATATCAGTTGAACATTTACCAAAAATATGTTATGAGCTATAACATATTTATTAAGAGTATAATGTCAGTTTTATACATTTCGCAACACTATGTTAAGTATCATGACATGTTTTTGAGAAGAATTAACGACTTAATACAATTCGCAATAAACAAAAAGTGGATTATTGCGTTAAATTCAAATTCATTTTTAAAGTTATAGTCATAAATCAATAAAATTATTCATATTTAACCTGTAAAACATTAAATTTATAACAAAATCGAAAAATTTTAGAACAAATCGTCAGAAACCACGAAAAAATATTTAGGTGCCATTTTCTCGAAATGATGCGCATGCGGGTTGACACATTATTGCTTATCAGCATCCAAGTGGCCTTACGTTACCGTTTTGGTTATTATTATTAATACCAGGAATACATAAAAACCGAAGATACCTGTGATTCAAAAACTTTAGAAGGGTTCCCTAGTAATGCTACACAATTTTACACACCGATTTTAAAATTTAACTATAGTTTTTGTAGTGTTGTGATATAGAAAAAAACGTACAAACTAAGTTATGAGTTTTCTCCCATCTCAGTTTAGTCTATAATGATAGCATAAAAATACATATTTACAATATACTTTTCCTTACCTTACTCTTTAGTAATAAGATGCAAAAATATAAACATGTCTTTGACGTCGAGCTGTAGTAGCTTTTATTAAATAAATATAATATAATATACAGGGCCAACCCTTTTATTAAATACTTAGGTAAGTATTTGGCCTTGGAGTGCTTATGATATTACACAACACAATGATCGAACCCTTCTCCCAGAGGCATTATTTGCTTAACTCTAGACAGTTTAAATTTATTATACATTGTCACTGTTTATTTATGTTAGAACTCTCGTATATAACAAACCCAAAATCACGTTCTTGTATATAATTGAGGCGAACGCATTACGTCACCTATCACGTCAATAACGAAGCAAAAGGCCATCCATGGTTGTCATTTTATCGCCTATCGCGCCATGCGTCACTTTCGCACTTACATACTTGTTAGAACGTGACAACTATGGTGACAGGCGATAAAAATCCGACCTTATTAGGCTAGCAGGTTACAATTCGATACAATTTCTTCAGTGATTTGACTCCATTCTAACAGACGGAGAGCTGGCCACGTCAGATATGACACAATAATGAGAGCGACGAAACCCCTCTCGATACTATGCTTATTTCTAGATCCGGACATCTGGCAGCTGTAAAGTGGTGGAGGTCAAAGAATGCAAATAAATTGAAGGAAACAAATCCTAGATTTCTGGATTTGATCCAATATTATGAAAAATTATGTAATTAATTAGATTGTATCATATCCAAAAGTTTCGACTGGGGGAAGTAGTGCCAAATGATGTATGATGTAATTTTTGGTTACTCGCCTACTGTTTTTGTTTCCGCAATAATACACAATGTTTTTTGTTCTAATGTTAAAATATAGGTCCTGTTCTCTATAAATGACACGACTTCAGCAGTTTTTATCTGTTTTGGTATTACTTTTTTCCAACTTAAAAACTTTGTTGGTCTGTCACTCTGATCTCCACTCATTAAAAGCTGCCAGATGCCCGGATCTAGCAATAAGGATGGTTATGCAATCTAACTGTACTGGTTACAAATTGTGGATTTTTCCTTATAGATGGCGTTGTGGTTGCCTGATATCAAATAATTTTATATTGGTACGTGATTTTGTACAGACCCAGTCCAGGCATTACCTGTCCCTGGCAAAGTGATGAATCCACATTTTCACCTTATTGCGTTGTAATAAGGTCCAAAAGTGGATACATATCTTTGTAATCGACTACATGTATGTGTAAGGTAATAAGTACTAACTATAGTTAGCATAGTTTAAAGCTAACACTCGGAACTGAGTCCCAACTATCCAAACTTATAGATCCCAATACCGAAAGTGCGGAGTGCAAATTGCGGGTAATCTAGCTCTCAGAGGTTCAAACTATATGCTTTACTTTAGGTGTGAGTGATAGGAGAAAGCGGATGGTTTATGAAACAATTATAGGTCTATCTTAGTTTTGGACTACGGCATAATCTTTTTTTAGCAACTATAAAAGAAGTTGGCTGATTATTTTTGAATAGACGGTTGATTAGATAGTCTTATAATATCCTTTTTTATTGATTCATCCATATTGATCCACCAAATAATTAATAACATCAAATAGATAATAATGTTGATTTTATTGTAGAATATTATATAACATCTCTACAATTAACTCGGCTTGTCTGATGTAATATTTTAAAACTATTTTGCCGTTGGCACCACATAATGTTGTTGGTTTGTTCAAATTACCTATTACCTAATTAATTTGATTAAAAGTTCCAAATTTTACTATTAAAATGTCCGTACAAGATTACTTTTCAACTGGAATATTTTTTAGGAATACGCAAATACCCTATACCTTAAATATCAGAGCTTCACAAAGCGCACTAGAAATGCCTTCACACCACACCAATCGGCCTTCAGGGACACACCATTGCCACACATGCGAATAATTTCCATTGTGGGAACAGCCCATCTATCGACCCGAAGTCACAACATACATACAAAATATAACCTCTACATGTCTACGCTCTTATCACTCAAACTAACAGTGTATTATTGCTTAATTCATATCTCAAATATGTTGGTTTGTTCCATCCCTCGGAGGCCATGAGCCGACAGGATCAAGTGTTTGAATATAGTTTGGGAGAGGCTTTTGCATATGGATATTTTGTTTGGGTTCTGTAATTAATAGTTTCTGTTCTAGTTTTACGTGATTTAATATTACAGGGTAGGATAATTATGTCCGTAAAATTATATATTACCTACCCTCATTTCCCTAAAAGAACCACCTATTTATGGTTCTTTTCAAATCAAATTATACAGGGTGTAACAAAAATACTGGTGATCCGTTTAAGGGCATAATTGGTATCGTATTGTGAGTAGGAAAAAGTAGAAGAAAAATTTTTTGGACGCGAAAAAAAATTTCGCGAGAAATTTTTTTTTCTTAGTTTTTCACAATAAGAATACGATACCAATTAAGCCCTTAAAAGGATCACCAGTATTTTTGTTACACCTTGTATCTGGACAAGGTATCCAAGAAATATAATCCTGTCCGATATTTTTGTTTTAAATTTTAAGTCCAACTAAGAAACACTGGGTATCATTTTTCTAAACATTGTATTCATTACATTGCATCTTAGTTTTGCTTATTGTTATTTTACATCGCAGCAGTAAACTAATACCTTACCTCAGATCAAACAGTAACCCAATCCTGCGGAAGAGCTAAGAACTCCAAGGCGCTAAGAATCACCCTTGATTACACAAGGACTTATCTAACTACGAAGTTCCCAGCAAGATGGACCATTGTTGTACCAAGGATAAGAACTCCAAGTTGTAATCGGAGGCGTAAGCTGGCGCGCAAAGCCTCGCATTAGCTGCCGTGTCACGGGGCGAATTTATAATTAATCCACGCTTACTAGCACGGCTTCGGATTTTCAATTATAAACTAGGTATTTTTTGCGTTTATAAAGCGTTTTAATATTAGAGCTTCGTAACTGTTTTCAATAATTTAATAGTTTAATGCCTTGACTAAGATTAGGTACTAAAGCGGAATCGAAAGGACATTCTTTTAAAAAGATGTGACATATAAAAACGAGTAAGTATATTAATGATTGTATGCCAACGACGACAATTTTAAGCCCTTTTAAACGGTAAATAATGACCTTTTCAAGTAAAAGGTACATCATTGTGGGTTGTGAGTAAGGTATTATTGCCATAGTAATTCATTTAGAAATGAACTCTATTAACAACTGACAATGATGAACCTTTTTCTTGAATACGTCACATATTACAGTGTTATGTTACAATAGTAGTATTTAGGTTATTAGTGTAGGTATTCTACTTTTGGGGACCTCAGAGTGCTTTTATATTTTCATGTTATAAAATAAGCAAAATAAACTTTCTACACGTTCTAGTCCTTATTAGTACGACATGCTACACTCTATCTATCTCGTTACAGTAGCAATCGATCTTCCTTGAAACACATTAGCTTTGCGTACTCCTAGTACAGAATTTAAGCATAAAATGAGCTTAAGTGCTTACTTGTCTATGCCTCGGGGTGAAATTTGTTTGCTATCAAACTTGCTATCCGTAGGAAACGGTGCATGAGCTTTATTCAGAATGCACTAATTACCGGATTCTCATAAGATTGAGTTCAGTTGAGCATCATGTTTCCATTTTACGAAAAGCCATTGTGAAACGCGATCCTTTTTAAAATGCTTATTGATTTGTGACTATACAGGGTGTAATAAAAATACTGGTGATCCGTTTAAGGGCATAATTGGTATCGTATTTCGAGCAAGAAAAAAGTAGGAGAAAATATTATTGACGCGGATTTTTTTTGTATGGGGCACGACACGTTATTACAACTGGCCAAACATCCATACTAAGTCAAAATTTATTTTCGCAAGAAAAAATATTTTTCTTACTTTTTCATAATTACAACACGATCCCAATTATGCCTTTAAAGGGATCACCAGTATTTTGTTACAACTTGTATATATAGCCTGGAATGCAGGCTTATCGGCTTGCTTTGATTATTAATAGACGCTAGATTAAACTTTCATAGCAATCTGTGAACTTATAGCTCCAAACGAGGAGGTATAGTGTTACCACACCAGTTTTAATGAGTACGTATAGTAAATTCAGGGGCCAAGTTTTAATGGCTTGTCTTAACCTTGTATGGTGAGATTAGTACCGATCATAACTTACTGGTTGTTCTCGGGTACAATGTGTGAGCGATGTAGAAAGTTAACAGGAAACTTTAAATTATTAACGTTATAGGTATAATAATAGCAACACAAGCTAAAACTAAATGAGACCTCTAAATATGTTCTCATAAAAAATCTAGTTAGGTATAGGAAACATTATTACTAATGAAAGAATGATCATTAACTTTATTATTTCTGGACCAAAACCAATTTAATATGCTAATAATATTTAAGAAAAAACCCGTGTTACTTACTTGCGGATTTTTGCATGCATTAATGTTAGCACCCTCCCACCACAGAAATAAATACGCAAAAATATATTATATAACAAACTACCACCATTATACCAAAGAGAGAAAGAAAAGGGAGATTTGTATTTATTTTTGCGGTGGGACGGAACATTAATGTATGCAACAATACGCAAGTAAGTATAACGGGTTGACACTAATTGACTATCGAGTTATTGTACGGTGGAATACCAAAGTATTCTTGTTGATAATATGGACTTCCGCACCGCCTGATTCAATAAATTATTTAAAAGAGACCCGAAATGAAAACCGGGCGTATTGCCGCCAGTCTGCAAAAATAAGGGCTAAAAAAAGCATTTACCCCACTGCACAATAGCTTTACCATAGACTTAAATATATAATAGACGGCAATAGTCTAAGAACTTTTTGAAGCTCAAGTCAATTGCGCCCTCTGTCTAAAAGACCCCTAAAGATACCGCAAATGTAAGAGGAAATGTCACCTGCAATGCTACTCCACCTAGTAACAAATAGCGTACTAGTAGTACACTAGTAGCTACTAGCAGTGCAGGAGAAATTTCCTCATAGGTACATTTGCGGTATCTTTAGGGGGCTTTCGGACAGAGGGCGCAATTTACTTGAGCGTCAAAAAGTTCTTAGGCTGTGCTGCTCTACTATATAAGTTACATGGCTTTACTAACTGGCCAACTCAGTTTAACATTAACACACACACACATACACGTCGATAAATCACCCGCCGCGTGACACTGACACTCCGCCAGCTGCCAGCTTATTGATCGAGCGCTGTTTGTTCGGCTCATTATTATGTTACTGGAATCATTCGGTTAATTGGTGGTAACACGTTTCTGTGATATTTGAGCTTCTCTTTACCAACTACAAAGTAACCAAGTTCAGAATTGTTTGTGAACAAGGGAAGTATGAACAAAATAACCACAGCTTTAGCAGGTTTGGCAATACCTCACACACACACACACACACACACACACACACACACACACACACACACACACACACACACACATCATGATAGCTAATTGGACAAATAAAACAACAAAATTTAATGATTATTTTTACTGAACAGTCTCATCGCGTTTTTACAGAAAAACAATTTTTACAGTCAAAATAAGGTAATATTTAAACATGTGAGGATGATTTGACATATAATTAGCCGTATTGTGTACACAGGAATTAACTTGAAATAAATAAGTATAGCTAGTTTTATTAAAGTACCTTATTGGTAATTTAATTTTATCGTTATACCAATAATGCATAGTTTCCTCTAAAGCCTGATCAACGTTACGGTGACGATGACGTTGGACCAAACTTAATTAACCCATTCAGTGCCCATGACGACACGTTGTCGTCACGGCTCTACAAAGCATTTTCGCTACAAAGCGGGGACCCATGTTATCGGCTACGGCGTAGCGCTACGCGTGTAGCATGGCCGTGAATGTGGTTATTTATGTTATAAAAATCTGTCAAATCTAAAATGCCAATGTTAACCGTTTTAGCAGGGGTGTTTTGTGTTTGTCAAAGAGAGACAAAAATTGTATAAGAGGGTAAGTAAATAATGATTCACAAGTCACCATGCTAATTGGTCTTTATACCGGCTGTTTCCTGTAATAGGAGCAATATATTAAAACATAGATTTTACACCTCAAATCAGACAACGTTTGTTCAGCGACTTAAAAATAGGTTATGGTTTGATTTTAGGACACGTTCAAGTTTTTCCGTACACGCAATGTATTCCGAAATTATTTATGTCTGTAGGGTGACAAAAGCACTGTCAAATCGACGAATTTTAACATACATTGAAAATACTATTTAATTTGTATAAAAAAGAGGAAAAAGTTGTAACACAGCTTTCTTAAAAAAAAAGTGTACTGTATATGTCAATAAATATTTTCAATCATTTACCAGAAGACTTAAAGACTGTTGACTTCCCTGAATTTAAACATAAGTTGTATAAATGGTGCTTACATAACATGTATTATAATGTAAATGAACATTTTGAAAATGTACCCAGTACTCTTTATTAATGTATTCCACGATTGACATATGTCGTTTTTTTTTTCTGTGTATGATTTAATTTTTTTTTTTTATATTTAATTTAATTTTCATTTTTATTGTAGTTTTAAATTATTTCTATAGCATGACATTGACATTTTATTATTGTGACTTATATTAATTTAAGAATTACACTATTAATTAATTTTTATTTTTGAAATCCGCCTATATTATAATTAGTGTTGACATTAGTATAAACAATGTTAGATATTCGATGACATGCAATAGAAACAACATATTGTACGCCAAACACTGGCTGTTAGTGACGTACTATATGTAACTGTATATCATTTCCTATACTCACTTTCGTACAATAAATTATTTGTATTTGTTGTCAAAAAAGTTTTGTTGTTTGAGGAGTAGAATCTAAGTTTCAATTTATTGCTCGTATTACAGGAAACAACCTTAATTATAAAGGTTTTGTTTGCATTGTTGAGGAGCTACACCTTGCAACTCATTCACACGAACCTATACGATATTTATGTATAGTTAGTTACATGGCTGTATGCGTGCGGTCGCCACTGACCAAATATTTACAGGACTGATTGAACTCGTTACCTTCAGCGCTCGTTCATTGATAATGAACGCTATTACGCGCAAAGTGCTACCGTTTCCGTGCAGATACAGTCGATGAGAAGCGACTAATAATCAAATTTATTCCTTTTTCCATTGTAATATGGTATATTTTATTTATAGTTTTGACGTCAAATTTATGGATGAAAAGTAATTATGTATTTTTTTGCTGGAATTAAAAAGAGAGAAAAGGTTTGTCTGTTTTGGCTAAAACTTAACTATTTTTAAAAGCTATTGGTAGGTAAGTACCATTTTTTCTAGAACTAAGCATGCAATTTATTTTTAACATTTAACGGGTCAAAAACAAAATAAATATATAAGTACCCACCATAATACATATAACAGAAACATACTAAATACTTAACAAAACAAACAGCACACAAATAATTCATTCCAATCCCTTTTTGTTTACACATAGTCCCAAAATAATTGGGGCATAGTTTTAGCAAATAATATCGGTTCCAAATAAACTAAACTTTTAATTTACGCTGTAATATCTACTGATGTTTTTCAAACCGAATTTTACCGAGTCTCCGGCAAATAGGGTTGAAATTGGATTGACGAGGGCTGGTCGGCCAATAGGCAAATATTTGCCGGACGTGTGGCGGCCATGATGGGTCAACTGAAGCGTTTAATACGGGCGCGAACGCGGGTGTGGGCTGTGGGCAGTGGGCAGTGGGCAGTGGGCTGCGAGTGTAGGGTGGGCACTGTGCAAGTGGAGCAAAGGCCTCAACAAAGCCTGACGGACACTGATACGAGGAACTTTTCTTCGCGAGTTTAACGAAGCGGATATTATTATAGAAATATTTGCACGCTTAAAGGATATTCGTCAGTTTGTCTTTCTTGTATAACTTTGGAGATAGCGCGGTTATTATGATTTCGGCCGGTTTTAGAAGAATAAATGAATGAATTAATGAAATCTTTTATTTCGTGTATAACGTTTTTAGTTTATCCTATCAAGACAGTCCTTGTAGAGGTATTTATAACAAAAAGCGGTCAATGCAATTTAAATTACGCAGCTTTATAATCATTAACATTTTCATCATAAATATACTCATACTCATGTCAATTTTAATTAATTTTTGTATCTAGTTAATATTGTAAAAGTCTAGTAATAACACCGCAGTTAAGTAATTAAGTTAGACACGTATCAGCATCAAAGCAAGTACTTGGCATGGAGGAACGACGAGCCGACTGCACTCATCATGATTCATATTCAGATTCCAGACCAGACGGATATATTTTATACGTAACTCATAACATGCACGTTCCTAGCATCATAAAGTAAAGAATATATCTAGAGAATTTATCCCATGTAAAAAAATGCGACCGCCTAATATACATTCAGCACTAGACGGCGCTACTGAAAATTCACTGATTACATCGACCGACCAGAGATAGCGTTACACGTCTCAGCGAAGTTGTAGTACTCCTAACGACATCTGTTAGTCCTGATTTAAAAGTTTTGTAGCGACGTATATATGTCAACTAACATTACGATTAACTAGTCAATAGATGTCGTCTTACAGTAGGAATATTTTAGTATTTTTTTTATAATATGAAATAAACTTACTTTTTTGAATTTGTGTCTTATATTATTTTTTTAATTAGTTTTTTAATTATTCGTAAATCGATATATTTAAACCATGATAATAAGTAATCGTCATAAAGCTCTATGCCTGTAGGAGCCATCGCCTCATCTTTCCAAACAAAAAGGTCTGCCAAAATCTGAGGGAGGCGAGGTAGCATACGTATGGCGTTTTCAATTTAAAGGTACATCATTGTCTGTTGTTAATAAAGTTTATTTCTAAATGAATTTTTATAGTAGCATCGCCTTATTGATAACGGACAATGGTGTACCTTACACTTGAAAATATCACGCATATTTGACAGTAAGTCACGACACTAAATGGAGCAACAAATAGTTGATTTTACTTATGTTGAAATATGGTTCATT
This sequence comes from Pammene fasciana, assembly GCA_911728535.1. Taxonomy (NCBI): domain Eukaryota; kingdom Metazoa; phylum Arthropoda; class Insecta; order Lepidoptera; family Tortricidae; genus Pammene; species Pammene fasciana. The sequence continues at coordinate 17,085,379 of OU452276.1, read as the reverse complement.
ATCGGATGCAGTCCTTGCAAATGTCAAACAAAAAAGCCAAGGATCATTTTTGCTTGTATTTTCAAACAAAATATAGAAGGCAGCAATCCTTAGGGGCGTTAAATATGCATAAGTGTCAAACGTCAAAATTCAAAATGGTTATTGCCCGTCAGAAAATAAACGATTATCTTTGAATCGATTCAGTAAACGACGCTGCATTTTCGATATGGATTAATTTTTTAATTATAATAGTAATGATAAAAAAAGTAAAACCATAATTACATGTGAAATTATATTTCATATTTTTGTAAACTAGACATAATCCATCCATAATCATGTTGTCCCTTCTTAACGCATGACAAGTTCTCTTTCGCACTTATGCAAACGTATCGGATACGTCGTGTCAAACTCAAATTTTTTGACAGATTTACTTGTACCCCCCTACCCCCTGCAAAGTTTGTATGCAGCGGGGGCCTTTTTCGTTGCAGCTGACCGTACCGCCGGCTGTACATTCTCGGGCGAGAGCATTCGGGCAGGTACAACTCAAAGTAAATCTGTCAAAAAATTTGAGTTTGACACGACGTATCCGATATGTTTGCATAAGTGCGAAAGAGAACTTGTCATGCGTTAATAAGGGACAACATGATTCGTGACGTTACGTGACATTACAGAGGTCTCACTGTATTATACTATTATTTACTCTGTGACTCGGGGTAGATTTTTCTTTTGGAAGCCAAGCGAGTGCACCCCTGTACGATCTCGCGCTCGGCCTGTCTCGGTTTGTCTCGGCGAGAGTGTACAGCCCGCATACTATTTACGCTCGCTCACTCGGATGGTTAAACATTTCGTGTAAAATGGTGGGTTTTATGTACTTGTTGTACAATCTACTATTATTAACTAGGTACTTAATTTTAGGGAGCGTACTTAGTTTCGAAGACAGTCGCTATGCTGCCAATAAAGCCCGTCACAGACGGAGCTATAATATATATTATAGCTCGATATATTTTGGGTATATTGCCTTCTTTGTCTGGCGTGACGTACAACCGATATATCTGTCTCTCTTTTGATAGCTTTACCGTGTAGGGTGCCGAGCTATACGATTATATATATCTCGGTATCTTACGGTATATTAATATATATTATAGCTCCGTCTGTGCAACAAGAAAATGAAAGGCAATCTATGACTATGAAGGCAATAGACAATACAATCAAAAACATCCATTTCTTTATGTCAATTCCACGTTTTGAAATGTTGCCAGTTCAATTTATATGAACCCCAATAAGGTACACCACACACCTGAGCTGAATTAAGAAAATTCATAAACAAAATGCTTAAATTTGTCTATGGTAGCGGAAATTTGTCTATGGCTTCCATACAAAAAATCTGCTACCATAGACAAATTTAAGCATTTTGTCTATAAATTGGCTTAATTCCGCGGTGTGTTTTGACCCTTAAGCACTTTGTCGTTCCTTTTTATGTAGTTTTTATGCGATGTAGAATCTTATTATTTAGGTGAATGATTAAGGCAGAAAATCAACATACATGAAAAAAAAAGCATTCTAATTCAGTAAAAAATATTTATCAATAATTATAATAATGATATAGTACCGTTATACTATTAAGTTTATTCATGTTTATTTGAAAATGTTGGACGAAAACAAAGAAACGAAACGTTATGTAAACCGAACCAAAATCAGGGGGGTACAACTCAAAGTAAATCTGTCAAAAAATTTGAGTTTGACACGACGTATCCGATACGTTTGCTACGTTTGCATAAGTGCGAAAGAGAACTTGTCATGCGTTAAGAAGGGACAACATGATTCGTGACGTTACGTGACATTACAGAGGTCTCTCTGTTATACTATTATTTACTCTGTGCCAAAATGTGCCAAAATCACAGCCAAAATTGCTACAAAATTGTGAAGATAGTTTGTATAGTTTGACTGGTGTTGTTGCCAGCTCGGTAAAAAGCTGGCAACGTCGCAACGTAAAACTGTGGTAAAACTTGTATTGTGTCATAAATAAGTGTATTTTTATACTCGGCGACTGTAATACTCGAATTGAGATTGTGGTGGCGGAACTACTAGCGCATACTTTTTGATAGAGCTTCTATGGTCGCATATTGTAGCATCCATAACAATCACAGAAAGGATTTCCATACAATATTGTGAAACTGTTGTCGAGCCCCGCACTGCGTGTCGGGCGGGCGCCGCCGGCACAATCCACCGGGAGATCGAACGTTACGAGATTACATAGAAGCAATAGGTTGTGCACGGCTTTCGTCGAACTCAATTCTTACCGGCTTGCTTAAGCACTCGTAGAAAAACTATTGTGTGCAACGGTACATAATAAGGGTTCTTAAAATTCTCGGGTTTGTTTTTACAAAATTTGGCTCCGCCTCATTTTGTAAATTCGACCCTCGAATCTTAAGAACGCTTATTATGTAACTGTTGCACAAAATACTATTACGGCCTTCTAGCCTTGGTAGTGACTCTGCATATGTAGCAGGAGGTCCCGGGTTCGAATCCTGGTCAGAGCATTTATTTGTGTGCTAATCACAGATGTTTGTTCCTGAGTTCTGGATGTTTTCTAAGTATTTAAGTATTTATCTATAAGTACCTATCTATTATATAGATCGTCGCTTACAGTCGCCATCAAATATATCGGAACGGCCACAGTACTCAAAAATATCTGAACATGCACTGTATCGCCTTGACAATAGAGGCGTTGTTCAGATATTTGTGACCACCTTGGCCGCTCCGATATATCTGATGGCAACTGTACCCACAACACTAGCCTTATTGAGCTTACCGTGGGACTAGGTTGATTTGTGTTGGTGTAAGATTGTCGCATGATATTTATAATATTTTAATTATTTTATTTAACTCACAAGTTGCAATTTGATCACAAGTAGTGATAGATGAGTGATAGGATACCTTCATTCAATTATTTGAAGAAAGGTATCCTCCCAATTGGCGTTTACAGATTTTGGAAGAAATAAAAGGTTGCGAGAAAAAGGTCCATTTTTAACCGACTTCAAAAAAGGAGGAGGTTCTCAATTCGACTGAATTTTTTTTAATCATTATTTTTTTACTTTTTTTTTGTATGTATGTTACTCGACATCTCCGGGAATCATGAACCGATTTTCAATTTTTTTTTAATCGAACAGGGATAACCCCTAACGGGTGATAACAAAAAAATTAGAATACTTTTTGCAGCTCTAAAAAAAATACTGTCGGCATTAAAGAAAAAGTTTGTTCTAGAAGTTGTTGGAACCTCTTTTGTCTATCATGTGTGTAATTTGTTTTTTTTACAAATCGTTTTGTCTGTCAAAAATGGCGTCAAAACAAGAAGCTTTGAGACAACGCGTTGTAAATTTTTATAATTCTAACGTTTGTTTTGGTAAAAAGTTCACCGTGGACCATTTTGCCAAGGAAAACGTGCCAATTTCTACAATTTATAGAATTTTAGCATCCTTGACACTAGCTCGAAAAGGTGGCAGTGGTCGACCAGCGAAAATTATGACGAAGAGGGCGTTGAAGTCACTGCCAGGGGGGTACAACTCAGTGTAAATCTGTCAAAAAATTCGAGTTTGACACGACGTATCCGATACGTTTGCATAAGTGCGAAAGAGAACTTGTCATGTGTTAAGAAGGGACAACATGATTCGTGACGTTACAGAGGTTTCTCTGTATTATACTATTATTTACTCTGTGGTTTAACGACAACGATGCCATAAGCCAAAGAGATGCCGCAAAAAAGTTTAAATGTAGTCAACCATACATTTGTAAATCATTAAAAAAGGTTGGCCTTAAATGCAGAAAGAAAGTGAGGGCACCGGAATACACCGACGAGCAAAAATCGACAGTTATGTCTCAATGTCGTTGGATGACGCGAAATTACAAAGGAAAATCGTTTATTTTGGACGATGAAAGTTATTTTCCTTTGAGTAAAACTCATATTCCTGGAAATGACCGGTACTATACCAGCGACGTCGTTACTACACCAGAGGACATAAAGCATAAGTACAAGCATAAATTGGACCCAAAAGTTATGCTGTATGTCGCCATATCTGAAAAGGGTATTTCAAAACTGTGGTTCAAGCCAAGCGGTTTAGCGGTCAACCAAAATGTGTACGAAAATGAGTGTCTGAAAAAAATACTGGTGCCGTTTATTCGTAAACATCATGCTGATGGGGAATATGTTTTCTGGCCAGATAAGGCACCATCGCACTATGCAAAAAAAACTATACAATTTCTAGAGGCAAATAACATCCCATTTGTACCTAAGACGCGTAACCCTACGAATCTTCCGCAATGTCGTCCGATAGAAGATTTCTTCGGTAATTTGAGCAGTCTGGTATATAAAAACAACTGGAGAGCTGCGAACTGTGCTCAATTAATAAAAAAAATAAGAGCATGTGTGCGAAAGATGGACAAAAATGGCGTCCAACGGTCTTGTACCAACAACATCATGTCCAGGCTCCGACGTACAGCTGACCACGGACCCTATGCCAATGTCCATTAACATTTTTGTACATTTATTCTTGTATATATTTTACAATTATAACTACTTTTTTATATAACCGCAAGAGTTTTCTTTAAATCCGTATAAAATTTATTCTCATTTTTTTGTTATCACCCGTTAGATGGTCCCATTATCACCAAGTCGGGGTCTTTTCGATATTTATTTTAGTGACATCTATGAGCTTATTATCATTAAACAAACGAGCTACACAAAGGGTTACTCCGAGATTGAGCTAAACCGTAAAATTATGAGAAACTACAATATATGGCGCTTAAATTAATAATGCGATATTACCTGGATTTATTTTTTTCTTAGGTTTAATCAGATATTTTTGATTACTCTTGTTGTAATCAGTTTTGGTAATATAATGACGCAGGTTTAGATAAGTAGCGACTATATTTCAAGTAACATGAAAAATTATTACGAGCCATTAGTACTTTGAGCGACATCTATTGAAGACCATTGGAACAAAACGAAAGAAGTTCCTAACAATCTCTCTAGGTACTTAATTCTCTTTGCTAGCATCGACAACAAGTGTCTAAGCGGACGAGGTGTTCAGAATGATCTGGACACGTTTTTGTTTTCTTAACAATAGGTTAATGGTGAAAACCACACCCGTGTTGTGAAAGTACCAGTTTATTAATTTTACTTGGTGATTGGTCGGCCTAATACGGCTCACCCGACGGCTTATCTCAAACGCAATACGTTTCAAGTCAAACTAGCTAGAGATGTATTATAACTCTGAAATCATCATTTTTTACGGATTTGTTATCAAAATGGTATCTAAATATATTGTCATACTTACAAGTCCTGTCACCAAAACGTTTGATTTATATTTTATGTCTATTTAAAATGAACTTCATAACCAATTAAAACAAGAAAAGGATGCTCTTAATAAGTCAAAAATCGGCAAAGACAAAAATCGATCAAGCCTAGTTTTATTAATAATAAATTAAATATTCGTAACTTTATAAAATCATCAAAATGTTATACTTACTAAGTAATTTTCCCCCGTGAAATATATTTCAGACGCACAGTTAGTAGTTAAATATATCCAGGCAAAATCGGATTACATTAACATTAAACATATCACCACGCTCCAAACTTTTTAATTTCAAACCAAAACAAAGAAAAAGCCACATTTAAAACTCAAACCACGAAATCCTTTTTGAAACTACACTCAGGCAGTATGATGCATGTAATTAAAAAGTGGACTGCGTTACATATGATAAGCCAGTGTAACTTGAACTATTGCAAAGTAGAATTAAAGCGGGTTTCTTACAGAGTTGGGAGGTCTTTTGGCGGTGGTCGGTAGGTGGATGGGATGGGTAGGAGGGAACCGCGAGGCTTTGATATTGCAGTGGTATGATATGATGATTTACGCTGAAGAGGTATGAACTTATTGGAAATTATTTGTGAGAGGGTAAATGCGGGCTTCGCGAACTAGACGGGGTTAGCGCCGGCGTTTGTATGTTGGTGGAGATTTCGGTGAAATGGAGATTAGATCCGGTATTAGCTTTGAAATAGTATGTGACCCGACATAATTGCATCCTACCAAAATACACGTTTGTTTAGGCTTCATTTGTGTTATTGAACCACGTAGATTTGATATTTTCTCGTAGTTATTTTTCGCAATAAGAATACGATTTAAACAGTAATAAATAGCACTTTATAATTTTTTATACGCTTTTATAAAATGTGTATTTTTTCAAGTAGAAGTCGTATACTTACCAAACCCCCTTTTGCCCATCCAAATTACTTATTCCATACTTGAAACGCTCTTCCTGGTAATAACTCCGGAATAAACATGTATCCTTTTTCATGTTATTATAATTATATTAGTGTGGCAAATTTCATCCAACTCAATTCCTTGTATGACTTTGCCATTGGCATTTTCACGTGAAGAAGGGACGATTATCCAAACATATTAACAAACTTTTGCATTTATAATATTAGAAGATTCAAGCCTCAATTATACAAAGTGCAAGATACCTCACAATATTCGTTTCCTCTACGAAAAGCAACCGTAATTTTAAAATGAATTTTTGTACATAAGTCCCGAGAAACTCATTAGTACGAATCGTATTTGCAACCACCAAGGCATCATTGACTGCTATAATTGAATCTACCCTATGTAGTAAAAGCAGTAAATTCTAGAAATATTAGATAAGATTATTATAACATGGTACATTGGCTCCAATTAATAAATTTTGACGGTGACAAAGCCTGCGGTTGACCTATTTTTGTATCTGTCTGACAAAGCCTGCGGCTTGGATTATAAGATTGTCCATCAAATCATTAATAATGAATAAATATATTATATTTCTTATAAATTAATAAATTTCGTAATTATAGCTTCTTTAAATGAAAAACTACAAAGGGCAGTAGGATAGAGCACAGTCTAAGAACTTTTTGAAGCTCATGTCTGATAGTGCCATCTACTCGAAATCCACCCAAAGGTATAAAAATAAAAGAAAAAAACATAGCTTTTCTACGGTACGCTATTTGTTCTTAGATGTCACTGCGACCCGATATAATGATATGAAGAAAAAATTACATTGCGACGCAGTGACATCTAGGAAGGAAAGAAAAGAAAAAAAAAACTATCTAAGTTACTCTATGGCAGAAAGTATTTTCAAATATATAATGCAGAATACCACAATAGTTTATACCTCCCTTGTTTTTAACTTTTGTCGTTTTCGAAAATATACGTCTGACATATTTTAGGTAGTAGGTATGTGTGTGAAAAAAGAAGTATCGCAGAATTTCTAAATTCCTTTATCTACACCCATATCATAAACCCTCCATGATGCGTTCAAAAACCGCAACTTATGACACCATAAAAATACTGTTTTGTTGGAAGTTAGAACAAATATTTTATCTGTAACGATGTTATTATTATCAAATAATAAGCAAAAATTCGATATCATTATGAAAATCCGGCCTGCTCCCCGACAGAGCCGGCACGCGCCCATCCAACCGCCGGCACGCGCCCCCCCTACCGACACAATCGAGTTGGCCATGGCGATGGCGGTGTAATCCGTGCAATGGCAGTCATTCATTCATCATTTAGGGTTTATAATATGTGTGTAGATAAAGCAGTGTATGCAACTGTACGTAATTAGGCCTTAAAACACTCGTGTGATCTTATTATGAAACTCACTTCGTTCGTTTCATAAAACCACACTCGTGTTTTAAGGACCCCTGTTACGTAACAGTTACATAAACTACTATTATAAAACACTTTTGTTTCCGCTCAAACTCTAACCGGTATGTTTATTTTTCTTATTTGTCACTTTGATTTTTATATTTTTAGAGAGAGATCTTTTTACAAGGGGTCGACAACTAGTTGATATTTGCCTTTTTATATTTTTATGAAATTTCCACTTTTCAAGAAATAAGCCGTCATGTTTATACAGCATGAAGTCAAATTTAGCCTCGGTAGCGATGGCACGAGATAACATTAGTGGTTGAACGACAAATTGTCATGCGCCGCCGGCTTCCGTCGCTTAGAACAACGGGGCGCTTCGTGGGAAAATTTAAAAATTTGATAGTGACCTGAAAGTTACAAGCGAGAGGCGGCTTCGTTTGTTAGCGAAAGTCTCTTTCTGATTAAAGGCATTAAAAAGAGACTCCCGCTAATATCATAAGTTACAAATTGTATTGTCTGTTCCTGTAGTATCACTTATGTAGCCGCGAGCAACATTATACCTACAGGCAAAGCTTGCTTGTCATTGTTTTAATTATATAGTTTAGTTTTTATTCTTTATGGTGTTTTTATGATATACATTTTTTCATAGAATTTAGTTAGGTAGGTATGCAGTTGCGCGATAACTTCTGTTATATATTTTTAATGCCCATAAAAGTAGTTATTATCATTATAGTGAATATGCGACAGCGAAAATTTAACTGAAATTATTTCTGAAAATTATCAGTGCGTACTTTGACGTTTTTTTTGTGTAATGACTACTGATTCACATTTTTAAAACAGGATGACGTGATGGGATAATTTTTATCCGAAAAGAATACAAAAATCATACAATCCCTTGATCGATACAACCCATAAACGAACACTCAAATTTTATGTATCTCTGCTACAATCGCAACAAATTTCATAAAGATCAGAAAACGTCAGTAAAGTTATCGTCGAACATACTCTCAAAATCGAAATACGGAGACGTCCCAGTATAGTTGAATTATCGAGAGCGTGGAATTGCATATGTAGTGGTTGTACCGTGTTGTGCCTCTTTGTGTGCTGATTCAAATATAGAATGCCTGTACTCAAACAATACTACTACATATGCAATTCCACGCTCTCGATAATTCAATATAGCCAGAAGTTGTTTGTAAGGAATCGCTTCGCTCACGCTCCGCTCGTTCGATTAGAATACCAAGGAGCATTCCACGAAAAAGTCCACCGTTGTCCCGTACAAACACGAATTTTGAGAAAACTCGTAGGTTTTGGAGTTCCTTTTTCTGCGAAAATAAAGTCAAATTATGGTCAGAATTACAATATTCCAATTAAAATTGCAAAGATAACTCTAATGACAGAGATACAGACGCATTTCTACGGAACAGCTCGTGGAATGTATGAAATGGAATGTATGACGTGGAATTCGCTTCCGCCCATGACTAGAGCTCTAGATAATGTCGCCTCGCGGTCACGTCTGTCCTGCATTATGCATCGAAACACTAGCTTTTTACTAGTAATGGAATTTTTGATACCGCATCGGTCTTCGGTTCATTGCTAATGCTAGAAAAAGTCCCTGGTGTTGTATTTTTAAAAATGTTCAAGAAGCTTCTTCAATATTGAAGCTTTGATACTTTTATTTTATAATGATAATCATACACTGGGTACAATTTTTTTTAACTTTTCAAAATTAAAATGAATAATTTCACACAAAACATAGTTTTTCAAACACAAGATATAGTTTTTCATAATTTGCGCAATTTTTTTATGCAGAATAGGCAGGCGTTTGACCACGATCTCACCGTGGTAAGTGATGATGATGATGCGGTCTACGGTGGGAAATGATTTAAATCACTTGCACTTTTAACTTTGAACTTTGGAAATCACTTCACTTGACTTTATTTTACATTTCATTTTACACGTTTCTCAACCCCTAAGATTTTCTCGTACCTACAAAAAAGTGTCCAACCCGTAAATAAGTTTTCACTTCAAAAAGTTCGTTAACTTATACAAAGCTGCAAATAAATAACATTTTGTGGAGGTAATTTATATAATAATAATATTTTGTTATTTAATCTTATTGCTGAACTTACCAGATAAAGCGATCAGCAGGGTGAGCAACGCCACGCGCGCCATGACCGCAGGCACCCGCGCTGTCAACAATACATTCATTTTTCAAGGAACATATTTAGATCCCGGATATTTGTCGCGATGACGTCAGTTGAATCTTGTCTTCCTCCAAATTCCAAATGGTAAAATTTTCAAAATAGTATCAATAGTTTGTCTATATGTCGGCGGCCGATCGTAAGATCAGGCAGATCATGAAAGTCCTAGGCATATCGTGAAACGTGAAAATCTTTGACTCGTTCCCTGAGTCGGCGGAGCCCCGCTATTTGGGGCTCTTATTTCTGGGCAGTTTGCCCTTCGGGCATCTGAGGCACCCTAATGAACCTAGCCTACCTACACATTGGTTTAATGTCATTCGTTAAAACACTACACAGGAACATTACGATCTGCCTGATTTTACGATCGGCCGCCGACATATATAAACGGAGATCTGGCTGGACATGACACTATAATGAGAGCAATGAATTTTGGCAATTTTTACATGCAAGCTGTAAAAAAAATACTGGTGATCCATTTAAGGGCGTAGTTGGTATCGTATTGCGATTAAGAAAAAGTAGGGGAAAAAAATTTGGACGCGAAAAAATTTTTTATGCCACACCTGGCCATAAAGTGGCTTTTTCCGCACGCTGCACGTACGGAAAAAGACGCTTTCTGGCCAAGTGTAGACATAAAACGATGTACACGACACGGGAGGTAATAAAGAAAGCCCTCGATCGCATATTTACGTCCCTCGCTTGCAGCTCGGGCCGCAAACTTCTGCGATCTCGGCCTTTCTTTGTTTTACCACCCTAGTTGTGTAATGTACTATTTCATTACTTTCGTTCAATCGATTTTTTATTCTCGTTTTTCATTCCGACCTCCATCGATGAATATCTGCTATGTATCATGCTTGTTTACAAGGTGTTAAGATGATACGTAATACAATTCAAAGTGTAAATTAAATCGAAAACAATGTTCCAACAAAAAATAATAAAAATATACATAAGTTATAATGTCAAAATGACAGAACTGTGAGATAATCAACTTCTTTTTTATTTACTATATGAAGGGTACACGGAAAGAACATGTCTAGTCACTTTGACAACATTTTGAGTTATAGCGGTTTTAAAGTCTGGAATGATTCAATTAACCATACTATTTCCGTAACTAGATGGTTTTTATGAGTTAAAAAGTGGATTTGTGTTAAAAATTCCAGCTATTACAGAAGTTGTTGCTAATAGTTTATTGCAAGCTCTATATTTTGATACAAAAATCTCATTTTACGAAAAAAGGGACTAGACATGTTCTTTCCGTGTACCCTTCATATTAGATTAGACCGTTTACATACACAATTTAATAAACTTTAAAATTTTACTTATTCATGTTAGTGTATCATGCAAAAATAAAAGTTACTCGAGGGCAAAAAACGAGTGAATTTATTTGGCGCGGGTGATTTTTATACACAGCAAATAATCAACCAATATTGAAGTAACTTCAATATGGTGGTTGATTATTTGTTGTATTGGAGTTGCAATGATATTTCTAATTCAGGCGTTTATGTAGTTGTATTGCGTCTTGCGTCTTTAATACGTTGGAGTTGTATTGAAGTTGGATCGTTTCAAAATGTGTATAAAGTTAAATAGAATACGGATTTTGGTCCGATAACTTATTAATTACATTTTTTGTCTCTTTTCCGTATTTAAAACTGAAGTTTCTAACTGGTTGTAAATGCCAGATTTTTTTTCGTATGAAATTACATTTAAGCACAAAACACGGATCACTATGACAGTAACCTTTTATACAAAAAGCCCCTATCATTATCTTTGACTTTATTTGTTACGTAAGAACTTTTTGATTAAAATATATAAGGTAGCTTATCATATAGCCTAACCTTATAATGTTATATAATATATGCTGGTATAGTATGACAATATTTTTATTTTTTACCAATGGTCAATTTTAAAATGCTCGATTTATTCATATCCTGTACGCACTAATGAGTAACATGTAGAATTTAAAAATTAAACTTTTATAGAACTTCAGCAACCAAGTTGTTTGCATACAAAGTTCCTTCTATATCCAACTTTTATCAACTTTCTCTAACTTCAAGATAAACGTGTTACAATACATCTAAAACTCACTTGAGCACAAACAGGTGTCTCAAACAGCAAGCACCAACATTTCACTCACAAACAATCCACAAAGTTTCACGATCGTAGATCCGACTACGGCGTAGCGCGGCGCGCTCGTAGACCGCTCGCGTAGACGGACGCGGCGCGAATGCCCGCGACCATGGTCCCGCGCCACAGATTAAATTAAAACAAAAGTTTAACTCCTAAAAAGACAGTACGGAAACGCGCCGTTAGAAATTTTCTACTAAAGTTTTATTAGCTGTTGTCTCTTCGGTAATTGAATGTGAGCGTCGGCGTAGATTACGCTCCTTTGTCTCGTCTGTTGTGATACAATTAATAATTAAATTAGGGCCGGGTTCAATTGTTTCAAGTTTTATTGACGAACGCTAGAATTGCTACCGGGTTGGTATTTGTGTTGGACATTGAAATTGCTTTAAATCCGAACTAAATCCATAAATTTATAATTTAACCGTCGTAATTGGATTTTGAGTTTCAACGAATAATGAATATTGTGGTGACAATTTGTATTCACGTTGACTATACTATATTTACTTTTACGAATTATGCGCGAATATTATACTAAGTCACTTAATATTATGGCGTTTCATTAAGTAACATAATATTATAGTTAAATTATAATTCCACTTTAATAAATAACCTAATTAAAGAAGACACTAAAAGAAGATCTCAAGATAATGAAAGTTACTAGAAAACGCAAGCCCTGCAAAACTCCCTCTCAATAAAATCACTTAGCAACTCTAAGCCGGAATACGATAAACATAGTAAAAGTAGCAAAGTAGCAAAGTTAGGCCAAAACAAACAAGGCTGAGGCGCGGGACGCGGCGAAAACTACCCGCAAACAGTTTAGCGAGAGAAAGTATCGCCACGTGCCGCGAGGGGCAAAGAGTTGAGCGCACAGACGCGTATTCGATAAATTTAAGGACAATAGGAACTCAATTTAAGAAACGTGATGCTGATTTATTAAACAAGTTAAGACCTTGAGAACTTTTTACTATAGATATCCAGATAAATACATCACTTTTTGATAATATCTATTACACAAACTAGGACAAAAATAAAGTTTTTTACTTTTTCCTCTATTAGGATGAAAAACGCTCATGGTTTTATAGTAGAAATGACGTAGAAGTCGCAGGAAATGTCACATTTTTTTTTTTCAAAATAAACCGAACCGAACTGCGCTCCAGGATAGGTATCTCGGATGTGGGTGTCAAGATTGCCAAGCTCAAGTGGGATTGGGCTGGACATGTCTGCCATCATGGGCTAAATTAACAACTGAGTGGACCGAACAAATCAGCCGGGACAGAGGCAGACCAAAAAGGAGATGGCGGGACGATCTGGACGCATTTTATAGCGAGTGGCGAGAGTATACATTAGGCCGTGATGAGTGGCGGGAGCGAGGGGAGGTCTTTGCCCAGCAGTGGGACACAGTATAGGCCATATAAAAAAAAATCGAATTAGCCTTGCTCAGCTGTCTGTACCACATGTTGAATATTCGCCGCAGACTTCTACGCTGATAGCGCCTGCCGGCCTCAGGCAGAGCCGCGACTTACTCTCTTCTACCGGCTTTAACTGTCTTTGTCTGTTTAAATTGCTTAGTTTCTTCACTGGCTGTTCATGTCGCATCTTTGCCACCGCCCGCTTGATAGCGCCTACCGGCCGCAGATACTGCCGGCCTCAGACAGAGCCGCGACTTATTCTCTTCTCCCGGCTTTAACTGTCTTTGTCTATTTAAACTGCTTAGTTTCTTTACTGTCTGTTCATGTCGCATCTTTGCCACCGCCCGCTTGATAGCGCCTGCCGGCCGCAGATACTGCCAGCCTCAGACAGAGCCGCGACTTATTCTCTTCTCCCGGCTTTAACTGTCTTCGTCTGTTTAAACTGCTTAGTTTCTTCACTGTCTGTTCATGTCGCATCTTTGCCGTCGCCCGCTTGATAGCGCCTGCCGGCCGCAGATACTGCCAGCCTCAGACAGAGCCGCGACTTATTCTCTTCTACTGGCTTTAACTGTCTTTGTCTGTTAAAACTACTTTAGTTTTCTTAATAGACTTTAGTGAGAATGAACTGGTTTGCAATTAAATATGTACTTGTACTTATATGGAAGATATATTATAAAATAGTTTGATTTGCGTTACCTAAATACTAACACTAAGTACTACTGTATTCAAACAAAAATTATAAGGCTTATTTTGTGGGTACTAAACGACGATATATTATATAATAAATAGATATAGATAAATACTCATAGAAAACATCCATAACTCAGAAATCCAAATAGTTAATTAAATAAGATAGAAATAAATAAAAAACGAGTTAGATTTTAAATACTTCGGATTCAAAATGGAATTTTCGGCTTTAGCAGCAAAATCTACGATTGTAGGCCACCCATCAAAGAGAACACAGTATTGACTGGATACAAAGTACACACAGTAACTGATTTTTCTTCGAATCTAAGGTCATCGACAAGACTAGCTATTTTTGGACATTTTTAAAATATCTGCGATTACGTTAAACTCCGTCAACCTTTTCATACAGTTATAAAATTTCGGTAAAAAAAAAGATAAAAAAAAGATAAAAGATATTAATTTAGGCACATTACAATGCACTGATGAACGTCAGAGAGAAAAAGAAACTACCACCGGTTCTAACCCTACACCTCTGACCCGAGAAGTATTACTTATTACCGGCAAGAAACTCGGCGGGACTTATTTTTTCAAAACAGTACTAAGCTAAGGTAAGGTAAGGGTTAAAGCTATTTGTATTGTACCTGATCGTGGGTATTAGTACCTGAGTTATAGATGCTTCTTATGTATCTAAGTATGTATGTATCTACATAAATATTTATGCCGTCGCCTAGCACCAATAGTAATACCAAACTATTTTGGAACAAGATTGATCTGTGTATACTATGTAAGTAAGATATCCCATAAAATATTGAAGTTATTTATATTTATTTCGTATTATCTGACAATTCTCAAATGATCTGGATAATGAATTCACTACTGAACCCTAAACACAACTGACGACTCATACCAAAATTGCAACGAATGCGCGTTTTAAAGGCGCATTGTAGTCATATTCTCGTGCTCTGGCATATCACAAAGCAGCGTTGGAATTCGCTGCCTGGGTTTCATGTTAATGCTTTTGTGATGCAAATTTGACCCGAAGGTGGGCTTCCTGTTTATTACAATAATGTATACAATAAAATTATGAAATACGTTGTATTTGTGGCAGGAGTTAAAACGGAGTATTTGTTTCAGAAAATTATTGTTAACCCTTATTGTTACGATGGAAAATATATTCTATTTTATTTATTTTTATAATTTAAGTACTTTTTATGTCTGACGAAAATTAAAACAAAACATGTTTTTATTACGCCAACCATCTATTACAGGAGCCGTGTAATCGTTTCACTAACGTAACGATTTTTGTTGATCAAAATTTGTAAGTATGGGATTTATAACACAGCACACCAAGCGGAACGTATCGAAAACTACATCACCGAGTAGAGATACTTCTATAAATACTTGGTGGTTTAGTTTTCGATGCTTTCCGCTTGGTGTGTTGTATTCAAAATCACATACAAACTAAGACCTAACGCAAATGCAATCGTTACGTTACGTTAGTGACACGATTAGGGTACAGTTAGTGCAACTAGCTTAATTTACAAAATAAAGTTGAGGCGACGGATAATTTCACGACTTTATGTAGTGAGCGGAGTTTTGCATGAACTCCCTTTGATAACTAAGAAAGTTACGCTATAAATACAAATGAGAAAATAAAATACATTTTTAAATATTTTTGCTACAGCTATTCCAACAATATAACGTAAAACAAAGCAGCAATAACCGCTTCCAAACCGGTTATAGCCGGTTGTAATCCGCCCGGCCGATAATCCGGCCGGTTTGATTGAATCGCGACTCGCCGGATTACTCGTTCATACAAACTTTGAACTGTACCGTGACTTCGTCGCGAGAGAAGTTGCTAGTACTTTAAAGTTGGATAGTTTCAGCTCAGTATACTTACTTATTAAGATATTATGGGTTTAGGAGCTTAGATTAGCACTAATTTATAGTAATTTAGGGCTTATTCTTCTTAAATGTAACTATGTCTTACATTTGGGCCTATAATTATATTACCTATATAATTTTGGTCCGGAGTTGTAATAGGTACCATAATTCTAATATTTTAGTCTTATACAAATTCGAGACCCCAAGTCTGCAGACAATAATACATTATTTGTTTTAATAATACTATTTGTAATATTTGTGCCTCCATTATTTTATCCTGTGCATATTTATAAGTGCTTCACTGTCTATATTACAATGAATTTGTTAAATTTTTATCTATTAATCTGTGAATTCTGAACTAAAAGTGTTGCACTCAAATCGTTTTACGGCTCGAACTACCTATATTTTCGTATTTGTTTTATTTTATTTATTCACATTCCGTCAAATATTGTGTTTATACATGTTACATGCAAATACACATATCGCTCAGTTTTTTTTTATTTAACTGTAAATTCAGTGTCGATAATAAACATCTTTTTAACCGACTTCAAAAAAGGAGGAGGTTCTCAATTCGACTGAATTTTTTTTTTATTTTTTTTTTATCATCATTATGTTTTTTTTTTGTATGTCTGTTACTCCATATCTCCGTGAATCGTGAACCGATTTTCAAATTTTTTTTTTAATCGAACAGGTATAACCCCTAGATGGTCCCATTGTCACCAAGTCAGGGTCTGATGATGGGATCCTGGAGAAATCGAGGGAACTCTTCAACTATTATAGGCACACGTATAGTGATTTCACTATTTTTTACAGCAACTCGGCCACTTCCTCTTGGAATAGCAGATCCTAAGTGAAGTCGGTTCTTTTTTTGTTTTAAATTATATAGGATTAATATCGTTGAATGTTTTACATTTCACTAGTAAACACAAAACTAGAACAGCTTTAAATCAACTGAGTAAAGTTTATATTGCTTTCTGCTTAATGAAACGATAACTTTGCCTTATCGAGTGTTCGTTTTGTTTGTGAGGACCAATTGCATGTCGACTCGATGGCTGTTAATAAAACACAATAGTTTTACGTGTCTCTTTCTATCGTGTTGTTAAAGAAAAGGACGTGATTCAGTGCGAGTATGAAATGTAATCGAGAGTTTGAAACGTGTAATCGGTAGCATAGCATTATATCATGGATTATTTTTGTTTAAACCATGTATTTCATTAACATGACTGTAAATTGGTATATAAATTACTAGTTATCTTTAGGGATATAAAAACTTATTCTCTTATTTAGAAACCATTTCTTTTTTTATATAGGAAATGTTTATTTCTAATGGTCGACAAAAGTTATGAGCTTTGTAAAGGATTTTAATACATTGAAATCAAAATTCTTTTGGATAACATCACGGAGACGAGAATGTTAAGATGGATGTGTGGAGTGACGAGAATAGATCGGATAAGATAGGATAGAAAATATATAAAAGGTATTTTTCAATGTAGGCACATTACAATGCCCTTGGAATGAATATATAAGAGGAAACCTGAAAGTTGCACCCATAACCGACAAATTAAAATCAAATCGCCGAGCGTGGTACGGGCATGTTATGCGGAGGGATGAAAGTCATGTCACGAGAAAGGTATTAAGAATGAATGGTGGAAGGATGTAGGAGAAGAGGCAAACCTAGGAAAAGATGGATGGATTGTGTGAGAGATGATATGAAAAGAAAGGAGGTGAGTGATGAGATGACGGGTGTCAGAGATGTGTGGAAATAAAGACATGCCGCGCCGAACCCAAGTAAAAGGGGCAAGGGCAAGCGAATGATGATGAACATTATACTTAGGTAATGAAAACAGCCTAGTAGAAGCACTATGTAGGTACAATATAGGTACATAAATTGTTCTCACGTCGATTAATTCAAATTCTCTTGTGGATAACCCGCACTTATGCATATTCATTCGGTATTCGGTTAGGATCAGTTCACACAGTGCCAATCCTTTTAGGGGATAGTTTGTGTTATTTAAATACCAATAAAATCAATTATGTAACCGCTATCACAAACCCGCATATTATCTAACAGCAGGTATTAACAGTGTTTTAAAATACAATCATCCTTATTGATGAATTATACGAAAACTGTATTGATCAAGGGTATTACTAAATGTAATATATTTATTAATACCGCTAATATATTATATTGCTACGAGTATAGATACAATTATACAAGCTGTTTTTCAGTATCTAGCCATATTTTGCGAGGTGATTTGATAGGCCATACTCTTGTTCTATTTAGCGCTGTGTAGGTATAGAAATATAGAATCCCAAAATAAAAAGAATTAAAGTATCACTGCTTTGAATTTCTTTTATATTCAGTTACTTGTAAGTTCAGGTCATTCAGTTGCCGGTTTTTCTGCTCCAACTTTTTATATGCTTTTAAAAGAACAACGAGACATATGAGAAACAATAACATGAAATATAATAAATTACCTACTAATTATTGTAACTTAATAATATGTTATCCGAAACGTTTATCGGTAGAGTTGAGATTGCATTAATCACGCCATTTTATTTCCCCTTTTACTAAAAGTATGAAAGATCGTTACATTACTTACACGTTGCAGTTACTCAAGTGACAATCGCAGCAAAAATTTAAATATGTAAATAATCCCCATCTTATGTTGTTACGTACAAACAGCAACACACTTAACTGACCATCGATAGACTTTATGCCTTTGCTATAGGGATTACAAATGGTTAGTTAACAGTGTTGACGATGGTACATAGATCTGTGGCAGCCTCGCGTCCCTTCAGGCGCGAGTCTGACCTTATCACTACCCCAGACTCGTAACTGGCTCTTAAGGTGGCCAAACAAGTTAGTCAATTTAAAAAAAAGGTACATAGATCTAAATGTTGTGATCCGCTCAATCTCACGTCTCAATCTCTTACGTTGTTCGTAATAGAGATGTGAGCTAGGGGTGAAGCGGAAAATTCGTCTGAGAGGGCATTAGAAGATAAAGACAACTTGCAAGCTGTGAGTTGGAGATTAAATATTGTTCTCTTTAGTTGTACAGTCAGCATCAAAAATATGTATTCATTTCGGCACTTATGTCTGTGGGATAAGACTCAAATTTGTATACATATTATTGATGCTGACTGTACAGTCATCGGCTATTAGTATCTTTGTACGCGAATGCAAGGTAAAACTATAAATTACTGGTAATATAACAATACAGTTTTTCCGGTGGCATTCGCTACTATTGGAGCAACCTCTAAATACAATACATACGTGTGGTCCGGGATAACATAAGCATATTAAGACACAACCAAACTCTAATACAACTTGAATGAATAACTACGCAAATGGGTAACTAGTGTGGTTAACGAATGATTCTAGCTGGAAATAATAAAAATCTTATAAAGAATTAAAGTAGACCTCTTTTTTAGCATTCATTTAGCAGGCTAAAGGCTAAAAGTCTGAATCAGGCTCTCAAAGGTCGGCAACGCATAAGCGGCTCCCTTGATGTTGCTTATGTTCATGGGCGGCGTTGACCGCTTCCTTCAATTAAAAAAATCTAAATGTTCTAGAAATAATCCGATGCAACTCCAATATTGGTTGATTATTCTTTTGTGTGTTGGACTTATGCTGGGGACATTTTGTATTTTTAATGTATTTTAAAGTTATAATTCAGCACCCGCTGCCACTGCTACTTCACACCACATACTCAGTATACACAGAGACTATAGAGATATAGACGACCACAGCCTAAGAACTTTTTGAAGCTCATGTCAATTGCGCCATCTATGTCAAAGCCACACATTAGCTTCAAAAAGTTCTTAGGCTGTGGTGGTCTATATCTCTATAGGCTCTGGTATACATAAGCGGCAGACCGCAATTAAATAGTTCTCAAATTTCCCTCGAGTCCGCGGCCGGCGCCACTTTTTGCTTGCATTGTTGCGAGAGGCCGAATAGTTGTATTGACTTATTCGAGTGTAAGGGTTTGTTTGAGTTCATTTGCTGTAGGCATAAAGCTCTATACCTGGAGGAGCCATCGCCTCATCTTTCCAAACAAAAAAGTCTGCCAAAATCTGAGGGGGGCGAGGTAGCAAACGTATGGCGTTTTCAATTTAAAGGTACATCATTGTCGGTTGTTAATAAAGTTTATTTCTAAATGAATTTTTATAGCAGCATCGCCTTATTGATAAAGGCCTTTCACTTGAAAATATCACGCATATTTGACAGTAAGTCACGACACTAAATGGAGCAACAAATAGTTGATTTTACATATGTTGAAATATGGTTCATTATTGGATGCAATCCTTGCAAATGTCAAACAAAAAAGCCAAGGATCATTTTTGCTTGTATTTTCAAACAAAATATAGAAGGCAGTAATCCTTAGGGGCGCTAAATATGCATAAGTGTCAAACATCAAAATAGTTACTGCCCGTCAGAAAATAAACGATTATTTTGAATCGATTCAGTAAACGACGCTGGATTTTCGATATGGATAAATTTTTTAATCATAATAGTAATGATAAAAAAAGTAAAACTATAATTACATGTGAAATTATATTTCATATTTTTGTAAACTAGAATAGAATAAAATAAGAATAGAATAACTTTATTCGTAGACACATACGCAAACGAAATACATTGAAAAATAAATAAAATTAAAGTGCCACGAAACGGTCGCATCTCAGCATGGTGCTAGCGATTGCCAGCGCTGATCTTCCGATGCGACCATCAGGTGTGAACAAACACGACAGGTAACACGAAAGTGACGAAAAGAAGAAAGAACATATTTACAATAAAGCAAAAAATAAAAATAAAAAAGAATTTAGATACAGTAAACATCTGGACAGAATACAAAAGATAAAGATAAAAGATAAAACAACATTTAGTTTTTAAAAATAAGCAACATTTAGTTCGTGCAACATAGACATAATAGAACATTTTTTTCACCTAAAAACAATACATAAAGGCATTTTCACGGAGCTCTTTACTCACTGAAAACGATGAACTGAATGCGTGTAATCGATTTTTGAAATAGTTTTTATAAACCTATTAGATTTTCCGGCTAATAACGTTGACAGAGGGGAAATGTACCTAAGCTTACTCCAGGTATAGAGCTTTATGGCTGTAGGTCTTGATCGTTTTGACTTTGTTTGAGGTACATTAATTACAGGACTTAGGGAAAATTAATCTATTCTACAGTTACTACACATGAGAGTACAGTCTTATTTAACTTTTTATATTATTTAACCGTAGATTGGGCTGAAACTTTTTGTTATTAATGTAATTTTTACACAAAAAACTTAGCTCAATCTATTGGCTGTGTGCACGAGTGTGGTGCTCTTGAGCAGGGGGTGAAAGGGTTTATTTCTATTTTATTAGTGGCATATACTCCTTGCTTATATGAAATGTTACTGGCTGATTCACTATTTTGACAGTTGACCCTACAGGTGATGTCAAATATTTAGAAATGTGATATTGACAAGAGCCCAATTTCTTGTTACATTGTGCGCTGCGATCGTTCACGTTACCTCCACCATGCACTTCGCACATAGCCAATACAAACTTACATTATACATACAGTGGTACAGCGCATTACCGAATTTAAAAATATAAATTACATATGTACATATTTTCTTGATAAATACTGACCCCACTGCACTGTCCTACCGATTACATAATTTGATAGGTATGGCAACCATGTCGTTTAAAACATAATTAAATGACAATGCAAGCATTGCAATTTACACTGAATGTTCGCATTTAGTTATTCTGTTTAGAAAATTTGATGCATTTCTCTTCAGTCAGATTCAAAGTAAATCACGATGATCTAGGCCAGGATACAATCAAACGGTTGACTTGTCTACATATAAAGATAAACGAGAATATTTAGTTTTATAAACCATGTCAGTTACGTCTTTTTAAAGTTTGTTATTACATAAATACAAACTTTGAAAACACTGAAAAAATAATCAACCCAGCAGGACTTGAACCTGCATCGATACGCCTTGCCGGGGCTCGATCGCTTTACCAATTAAGCTATGGGTTCAGTTGCTAAGCTGACGAAATTCTCAATGTCTTCAAACATCTTTTTGCATTTATTTTACATCGGCTTTATAGCAGCCGTTAGCGACATCTAGGTGCTACCAGAAGTAAACACCTTTCCCGCCGACACTATCGCAAGTGTCACAACGGAAATTAGATGGCGCTGCTATCAACTCATAATTATTTTTATATGTTTTTAAAGTGGTGCATTCCACTCAAACTAAAGTTTAGTAGTTTAGTAGTTTGAGTGGAATGCACCACTTTAAAAACATATAAAAATAATTACGTCTTTTTAACTTAACATGGCCGTATAGCATTGGAATCGATAGCGCCGCATTTCAATTTGTCGTATCGGTCAACCGGAGCTGATTCGGAGAGACCTAGGATTTAATTCCAGACGCTTATTGAGCAGAGCCAGTATAAGTTTGCCCCCGTTAGAGGGTATCCGATGAGTAAAACCGGAGATCATCAGAGTCAAAAAACGGTTACAAAGGTCACGTAATTTTGGTCAAGTATTGATCTCCTCACAGTAGACGCTATATGATCATTGTAAGCTGATCGAAGCATGTTGAATGAAATCCGACCGCAATTACGCTTTAATGGTATGTCTAGGTGGGTAACGAGAACGATCGCAGTGCTCAATGTGACAAGAAATAAAACTGCAAATCCCCTGTCTGCTGTCAAAATAGTTAATCAGCCAGTTACATTTCATATAAGCAAGGAAAACAACCTATTTATAAAAAAGGAAAAAAGAGATTGATCACCTGCCCAAGAGATGGCGCCACAATCATGCACACAGCAAATAGCGATTCTAAAAGGGATGAACCCATTTACCTAAAAGTGTCTATTTAGTCATCAAATTGGTGGTTGCTAAATAGCTTTCAATGCAGTAGATGGCGCTGATATAATTTTGGCGTCATCGTTATAAATAATGAATCTTAATTTCTGGAGCTCAATTTAGTACGTTTGAGACTCGCGTGGTTTCGAGGTTGCCCAAACCAATGGGAATATTATAGCTTGACACTAAGCCTAGGGTTGAGCCGAGTGAACCCACTAGCTTAACAGCTTCGTTCTTTAAATTAAGAAAATAATTTAAAGTTATACTCATTGTCATGGTCTTATTGGATCGTCAGAATCTTACAAGGTGTGATTCCTCGTACAGTCAGCAGCAGAAGTAGCTAAGCGGGTAGGGTGTTCTAAATGACCTACACACTCCCTTATTTTCTTAACCCTTACTACCTTACAACATGAATGCCCTACCTTAAAATTGGCCATTCCCAACCTGAAAATAAGCACTGCCCTATCTTAACTGCAATTCTGGCTACGAGATATTATTTTTTATTCTATTGAATTGACTTCAGAAAATTGTTAACAACTGTAACTGCCAACCGAATAGACAATAACCGGTTAGAAAAGATTGAATTGCCCATTCCGTTGTCTTTTTGTAGCGTATGTCGATGCTATCCTCGAATCGAATGAAAATGCATTCTAAGCCCTTGTGTTTTACCAAAAAAACGTATTTTAGGCAGATTTCAAGCGTAGAACATAGAATGTACCTAGATGCTGTTGACCGTTATCGATCAATGCTTTACGAATTTTAATCGATCTGGTTTTTTTACTTTATAATTGGGTAGGGTAATAAATGTGTACAGTCAGCATCAATAGTATCTTCCTACACAAAGGCCACAAAAATATGTGACACGCTTTTATTTGTAGAGCCATAGGAACGTGTCGCATATTTTTGCGGCCTTCGTGTAGGAAGATACTATTGATATTGTACTACCTAGAGAGCCTAATAATTTCTGCTATAACATCTACGTCAGTACAGTCAGCGAAAAAAAATATTCAAAATAGATTTACCTGTACCTAATTTTGTCCTAGTACAACTTGATACATAGTTTTTATAGTATTTTGCATCTTTAGTATAAAATCTACGAGTAAAATCCTCGAAAGGATTCGAAGCTAAGAAATTGCAATGGAGGTGAAGAAGGTAACCGGTGATTTAATAAAAGTCCACAAGTGTCTGCCTGCAGGCGTTCATAGGCCACAGTGACCGCTTATTTTAACAGATATACATGAGTTGAGTATTCAAAAATATAATTCCGATAACATGCAATAGGTAAATAGGCAATACCATAGTATAAGGAAGGTGGTCTTACCACCAGAGAAGACCAGTAACCCATCTTCGAGAAAATAATAATTTACGTTCGAAATTCACATTTCGAATGCAAGGCTGTACCAAGCATGTTTCGCGCATCGGTAGCACCGCAGGTGGCCCCTTATTTCGTTTATTTAATTCGGTCGCGTCACTCGTGTTGTCAGTTGTTTTTGCCTGCGTCGCACTCAGATTTTATTCCAACTTAAACTACTCGTTGTAAATAGGTGAACTCTAGGAAAAACGCCCATCTTATTGCGCTTTAAATGATCTCCTTTCGCACCAAATTCCTCTATGATCAGAGCTGCGATAGACACACGATAAATTCATCAAAGCCCATAAATGCCTGTACCCGATGCGCAGCGCGGTATAGAACTGACGCATGACACACTACATATCCACGAGAAAATAGGCTTTATTGACATGAATTCTAATTATTGTCCAACTGCACAGTTGATTACTGTTTCCTGATGTAAAATGGCTTGATTTTCGGATTAATTTACCCGCTGAAAATTGTGTCCTTATTTCTGAAGTAATAATAATTATTTACACGAAATTAAACAAAATAAAAATACTCAAAAATCAAAAATATCTCGTTGTTCAGATATTTATGACCACCTTGGCCGCTCCGATATATCTGATGGCGACTGTACAAACTGCCGAAACTTATGAGCATACTACCCCTGATACGCAAGCGATCTTAAGTAGTTTGGTGATAGCTTCTGGCATCGCTCACTCCTAATTTTATCATAAACCACATGCATACAGATTACTTACCCGTAGATAAAACAGATCTAGTAATTAGTATCCCTTTCTAAAAACGGTTAGTCTTACTTGTATCATCGTAAATCTGATTTTAAGCTAACATTACAAAAACTATTTAAAATAATTTGGTAAATATCCCTTTTAAATAGTTTTTGTAATCTTAAATTTGTCTCCATAATTTGATGAATTTACGTAGATGCTAGATTTTCTATAGCGTCTTTCATCTGATTACTCAGATCGAGTATAGTTCCTTCATGTATTCTATCTTTGCTAGCTAGCATTAAATACCTTAACAACGCATCTAGTAAATGCTTCATAATCTATACATATAATAAACGCGTAAGGAGAAAAAAAATGTACATTGAAGATATTTGAGAAAATCTAATTTAGGGGGCCTTAGAAACGTTGACTGAATACATTTTGGTGATTTTTGGAATTTTTGTCTGTCTGTCTGTGAGTTTGTTCGCGATGTACGCCAAAACTACTGCACAGAATTTCATGAAATTTTGTATTATAGTAGTTTATACCCCGGGGTAACATATAGGGTAGTTTTTATCCCGCTTATTTAAAAACATTTTTTCCCAATTCAAGCAAGTCTGTTTGGAAAGAGAAGTGCCGTGGTTTATATGGAAGCTCATACATTCTACGACACTTCTCTTTCCGAACAAGTCAATTTCGTTGTGAAAGTTAAAAGTAACCGGAAATATAATTGTCATCGACTAAAGGATGATGCACGGTGTTCCGGACCGTCTCCGACACGACAATTCCGAGACTTCGTTTTGTATAGAAAAGCGTCACACGATCCTAGGAGGTCACCTGTATGTGTAGTTAAGTGTCGGAAGTGTCGTGTCGGAGACGGTCCGGAACACCGTGCATCATTCCTAATATGTACCTTCAATTTGTGGGATATTTTATTCTATAATTTAAATTACCTATCTGGTTCATTCCTAGCCCTGGGCAGCGGAGGCCTAGGCCACTTTTTTCTTTGTATATGGCCTCTATTCAACGTTATAATTAGTAATTGTAGTGTGTCAACATAAAATAAACAATGTATTCTTCACATTTGACCATTGAGTTTTGCCGGGACCCTTTCATGCTGCTGAAGCAATTCTCGCTACGATGTTCCGTGCCTGAGCCCTATACTGTACCTGGCATTTGGCCTTCGTATACATTGCCAAGACACTTAAGAAGTAAGTTTTGTCCGGTCCCTTTCATGCTGCTGCTTAACCAGTTCTCGCTGCCACGTTCCGTGTCTGGGCCCTATACGATACTTGGCATTTGGCCTTCCCATAAATTCTATTACCAAGACACTTGACCATTGAGTTTATACCCGGCCCTGTCATTCTGCTGATGAAGAAATTCTCGCTGTGACGTTCCGGGCCTGGGTTCTGTGTGGTATTCGGCCTTTTGGTCTCTGCATATATTGCCGCTCCCTTGGGCCTTTTTCCCTCGGGTTTGCTAAGACACTTGACTATTGAGTTTATACTCGGCCCTATCATACTGCTGCTGAAGAAATTCTCGCTGCAATGTTCCGGGCCTGGGCCCTATGTAGTTTTGGCCTTCGCATACATTGCCATTCATCCTCGGGCCTTTGGTCCTCGGATTTGCTAAGATACTTGACCATTGAGTTTTATCCGATCCCTTTCAGGCTGCTGCTGAAGCAATTCTCGCTTCGACATTCTGTGCCTTGGCGCTATGCGATACTTGACATTTGGCCTTCCCATACAATGCCGCTCACCCTTAGGTTTGCGAAGTTTATACCCGGCCCTGTCGGCTGCTGAAGAAATTCTGGCTGCGACGATTTGGGCCTGAGCTCTGTGTGGTATTCGGCCTCTGGCCTTCTCATACATTGCCGCTCCCTCGAGCCTTAGGCCCTTGGATTCGCGAAGACACATGACCGTTGAGTATTGTCCGGGTCCTTTCATGCTGCTGCTGAAGCAATTCTCGCTGCGACGATTTGGGCCTGAGCTCTGTGTGGTATTCGGCCTCTGGCCTTCTCATACATTGCCGCTCCCTCGAGCCTTAGGCCCTTGGATTCGCGAAGACACTTGACCGTTGAGTATTGTCCGGTCCCTTTCATGCTACTGCTAAAGCAATTCTCGCTGCGACGTTCCGTGCCTGGGCCTGAGCTCTATGTAGTATTCGGCCTTTAACCTTCTCATACATTGCCGCTTCCTCGGGACTTAAACCCTTGGATTCGCGAAGACACATGACTGTTGAGTATTGTCCGGGTCCTTTCATGCTGCTGCTGAAGCAATTCTCGCTGCGACTTTACGTGCCTGGGCACTATGCGTTACTTGGCATTTGGTCTTCCCATACATTACCGCTCATTCTCGGGTCTTCAGCCCTCGCGTTTGCGAAGGCACTTGACCATTGAGTTTATACTCGGCTCTGTCATTCTGTTGCTGAATAAATTCTCGCTGCGAAGTTCCGGGCCTGGGCCTGAGCTCTATGTAGTATTCGGCCTTTAACCTTCTCATACATTGCCGCTTCCTCGGGACTTAGGCCCTTGGATTCGCGAAGACACATGACCGTTGAGTATTGTCCGGGTCCTTTCATGCTGCTGCTGAAGCAATTCTCGCTGCGACTTTCCGTGCCTGGGTACTATGCGGTACTTGGCATTTGGTCTTTCCATAAATTACCGCTCACCCTCGGGTCTTCAGCCCTCGCGTTTGCGAAGGCACTTGACCATTGAGTTTATACTCGGCTCTGTCATGCTGCTGCTGAAAAAAAATCCCGCTACGACGTTCCGTGCATGGATACTACAATGCGGTGCTTGGCATTTGGCCTTTTCATAAATTTCCTTAATAATTAGTCAATGTTACTCTGCGTCCGTAGGAAATACCTTAGACAACCCTACACGTGATCCGCGGACGGTGCTAAAAGAGTAACAAATTTGGCAGCAGCACTGTCCCATCTGGATCTCGCAGCACTTTTCTACTACTACTATCCGAGAGTAGAAATACCTATCTATATCCAGTGATATATAGCCGATAAATAAATAATTTGTAACAAAAATGTACCTACTATTTAACGTGTAGAAAGCGTAAGTTAGTATTGGTCTGGAAATAGTCAATGAAAATACCAAACCGCATAAACACACGCGGGCGAAGCCGCGGGCACAGCTAGTGTGAAATATACGGGAGACACTCTACGGCCATATGCTAGCGAGAAACTAACCGAGTTACAAAGTGGACCCTTTACCGAGCCCTCGATCGACAAGTCGGTAATCGAGTCCTGTCTCTTTGAGGCTAGCTCGTTAGTGACTAATGTCGTTACACTGCCTGAACTGTCATTGACATTGCATGGCGAGTGCTAGAGAATATATTTCAAGAATTTATACAGCAGTAGCGGGGCGTCCGATGAACATTACGAAGAAAAAAAACCGGCCACGTGCGAGTCGGACTCGAGCAGGAACGCTGGTACGGACCCCGTACCACAAAAAAGAAAAATCTAGTCTGTTGTATGGGAGGCCCCATATATAATTTATTTTATTCTGTTTTTTTATTATTTGTTCTTATAGCGGCAACAGAAATACATCATCTGTGAAAATTTGAACTGTCTAACTATCGCGGTTCATAATATATTATACAGCCTGGTGACAGACGGACGGACGGACGGATAGCGGAATCTTGGTAATGGAGTTCCGTTTTTACCCTTTGGGTACGGAACCCTAAAAATATTACTTGAATCGGGCTTGTCTTATTTTTTTTTCACGCCCATGCTACTATACAGATAACCTTTAGACTTCTAGCTGCACTAAATTGCTCATTTAAACATTATTCATTATTTGTCTTTAAGTTTTTGGTTTATCTAAATCTAAACAGTGATAAAAACTTATGACTTGGCTTCTTATCTATTAAAATAAAATTAATTTATTGTACGAAGGTGAGTACCTTCATGGTTTATTCAAAGGCTTAGTTATGAACAAATCTTGACACTGTCTTAGATTACTTTCCAATGTCTCAAGGTCACGTCTAGAGATGCAACGGATAGTGGTTTGGCCGGATACCGGATACCGGATATTCGGCCTGACCCTCCGCCGAATATTCGGTATCCGGCCGCCGAATATTCGGCCGGCGGTACTATACCTACAATTTGAGTTTCGCAGGTGAGCGTCGTGCAGGTTTCGACCTGTGTCGTAGTGAACGTTCGCGCGGATACATTCCTAGGAATTCTAGGCAACAAAACGAATTTTATTATGTCAGTACGGAGTAACTTCTTTCAAAAGTACACACGCGCTCGCGTATATTTGTGTAAAAAAAATTTTTTGTATGACTAGTGGGCGACTCTGACTACATCCGGTATCCGGCCGGATAGTACGAAGATATCCGGTATCCGGCCGGATACTAAAATAAGGGCCGGATAGGCCGGATACCGGATAGTAACCGGATATTCGGTGCATCTCTAGTCACGTCACATTGGTCATTTGAGCACTCAAAACGGCCGTGCTCTCACAACTAATAACTGTAGCAACGTCGTGCTTTAGGGTGGTGAAGCAAAAATCGATTTATTTA
This sequence comes from Pammene fasciana, assembly GCA_911728535.1. Lineage (NCBI taxonomy): Eukaryota > Metazoa > Arthropoda > Insecta > Lepidoptera > Tortricidae > Pammene > Pammene fasciana. The sequence continues at coordinate 17,055,933 of OU452276.1, read as the reverse complement.
AAACAAAAGTTAGTTTGGTTTGGCCGTTAAAGTCAAATCTGGCATAATTATTATACATATAAACCTTCCTCTTGAATCACTCTATTTATTTAAAAAAAACCGCACCAAATCCGTTGTGTTGTTTTAATGATATAAGCATACATACAGACAGACAGCGGAAGCGACTTTGTTTTATACCACAGTATAAAGGCTTTTGAATAGTGTGCATTATTTCTTACATATCTTATATTTCTAAGTCATTGATTGGACCTGAACGGCTACCACGAGTTCGACATTGACATTTTTCGTTAACGAGTAACGATTTTCTATCTGTGCATCTCGTTTACACTAATATGTTACAAGCAAGATGCTCAGATAGAACACTCGATACTAGTTCTCGAAAACGTCAATGTCATGGTAAGCGTGGTAAGCGTACCTACTGATGTTTAAGACTTCAAGTTCTACAGTCGCACCCATTAGTACCACTTAAGTAGCCATAAAACTTTGATCGTTCAGTTTTCTTTCATATTTTTTGGCTCATACATCACGCTCAGTTCTTTCAAAACTTAACCCTTCTTATTCGCGGGACGAATTGTTTGGTTTTTGGCTTCCTCAATTCCTTCCGCGAGCTAAACTCAAGGTTTCGGCATTGGCCTGCTAGCCACAATTGGCTGAATGTTACGAGCTTATCTTTAGCCGGTCGAAGAATCAATTGAGTACCTGAAATTTAAGACTGTAACAAATACTTAGTGATCTATCGATAGTTAATTTAGACATGTATGTATTAGTTATAAACAAGTCATTAAGTATAATTGAGTATCAATCAGCATAAGTCAAAATAGCACTTTGCGATTTCAGAATATAGCAATATAAATGTTGTTTTTTAATTAAAATTCTGAACAGGCATGTCCTGCATTTTGTTTAAATTTGTGGGTACTATTGTGTAAATAATTTTCTCTTTGTTACTTCCCTGAAATACCTGGCTTGACTTTAGCAAATTAATTTCTTCCCGAGTAGTAAACTAAAGGAGACATCTTATAATTTATTAAGGTGAAGTCGCGAAAAGTTCGTTTCAGATGTTCCGTGGAGTTGTGTCTTTCGGCTAACTTGTGACATTGTGATCTATTAAGAAGTTTGTGAGAAAAGTCTTAAGTTTTATTTGATTCGCTTATTTATAATTTTAAAGGAATTTCCAGCGGAACGCTCGTATATTATACAATTCTAATATGTAAAGATTCAGTTTTTAACCATATTGTTATGATAAAAGAGCATAAAGTCAGTTTTCAGTTATTCGGTGTGAAGCGTGCTGGATGGCCACGCTTCACACAGCTTCGTACAGAATGGCCATGGGGCCATTCTGTACGAAATATATTGTATCATCGCATCATCATCATTAGTCGTTCCCTTAGAGCTGAGGATGGTGACATCATGTCCTACTGTTGAATACGAGGTTCATCCATAGGCTTCTACCCCTCGCTAAGGGCAAGGCTTCGTGCAGTTTTAATTGCATGGGTGCAGTAATTTTAATCGTATAGCTGATTAGGAAACTCAAAAAATGTATCCCTGTCAATAAAAAAAAAAACACCAGAATAACGAATACCATCGTATCACCAAAATAATAGTTTTAGTTTATAATGTAATATGTGAGCTAGTCTATAAGGTATTTATCCATGGGCCACTAGTTGCCTGAAAATAAACGTTTTTTTTTTTCATTTCATTTAATTTCAATAAAATACGGCTAATTATTAAGCGGAGGCTAAAGGAGGTAAAGAGAGATAATTATATAATGTAATATTGTAATTTTTTCAATTTAAGCCTAAGCATTTTCGCATATGCAATCGAATGAGATTAATATAATATGAACTCAATATCAAACTTTTCGCTTCTAAACATCTTTTGTTTTCTGAATTCAACATTACCTACATAACATAAGTACATAAGTATTGTTGCGCCCATGTATATGTATCTGCATAATAGCCTTATTTGTTTGTTCAAAGGAAATATATGATACGTTGTGATATGATGCAGATGTGTGCGGCAGCGAGCCTGGCGGCCATATTGATCCGTTGCAATTATTCCTGTGTGTTGTAGTATAATTTAGAGTAGCCATAATGTGGAGAGGAGAATAGGATTTTTCAAAAATAAGGTTTTTTCGAAAGTAAAGTAGTCTCTAGTAGTACTCTACCTTTGACAGTTTAATTTAAATTATTCAAGCGAATTCAAAAATATTCTAATGGAAAACTGCGTTGAATTGTTTTGTTAAAAAGTTAGCCACGATGATTTAAGCATCTAAAAAAAGCTCGGTGAAACCAAAACATTGCATCATTGTCATCAATGTTATACATATCTAATTGTCCCTATAAAAGAAACATATACTGTACATTTCATGCTTTCAAATAAGTAAGTCAACGTAATTAATTAATTACCCCTAAAATGATAATATACAAAAAAATATATTAGTTGAATTTTAAGGCTAAAGGTTAGACGGAAACAAAGTTATATAAGTAAATATTATTTATTTATTTATTTAATCTTTATTGCACAATAAAAGAAAGTACAAAGGGCGGACTTAATGCCTTAAGGCATTCTCTACCAGTCAACCATTGGGCCAAACAGAAACTGATGATTGGTGCAGGATTATAAGAGCAGAGATGACCAATTTTCTTTGTTTGTCCTAACAGTGGACGTGGTCACCGTACTCATATCGCTGTGCTATTTATAGGCAAATATTGTTTTAATATTACTACCCTCCGCAGTAATGAGATCGAGGCCGCCGTTATTGGTGGTAGTTTCATGTTTAATCTGTAATTATATTATTGTCCAGCGAATATATTTAAAAGCCAATTACGAGATTTTTTTAATTCGTAATACGTCGTGGGCAAACAAGTTTTCAACCCACTTGATGGTAAGCGGACAGCGGTCACCGTCATCAATGGGGCATAACATGCGCGTTGGCTATCGTTTGAAAATTTGTACCTACACTCCTTTTTTAATAAAACTCATACTGTCTCTCCATAAACCCTAATTTTGGACTAAGGAGAGGAGAGGGTAGTGTACGCTTTAAACACTTAATACATTTCATGGTAGGCAGTCGTCTGTATTTGTATGAATAGTGTTGGTACGTGCAACCAAGATGCAAACAAATTGAAATAGCTCACCAAACTTTGTATTGAAATAGTGCTTGACGATTTTCAATTTTCTGGATCAATCTCGTTGAATTAGCGGCATTAGGATTTGAAACAAAAAATTCTTATTATAAAAGAAAAGTAACTTTATAATACAGTAGTAAGTTGTTGAATTAAAAAAACCAAGTTATGTATAAAGAAAATATAAAAAAAACAGTATTTTTATAGCATAAGTATCATGTCATAAAATCTGAATGCGAAATGAAAATCGCGACGTGAAACGTCACATCACCAGTCCTTTGACTAGCGCCGCGTGAAACCATCCTTTGGGAGCATTTCTGAGCATTCAGATCATACTTTATTTGATGTCAAAATATAATGTCAATCTTGTGCAATCTCGCAATAACTATTGCGTGATAGTGGGCCCTGGGCCATGTATCTGGATGGTCTGAGCCATGGTGGACACCACCAAAGCGGATGGGAGCCAAGCTCCAAAGGCATCAATCCTAGCTCCATACAATCATTATCAATAATTAATCCGCAACGCGGAGCAATACTATAATAATGCCAATTTCTTTCGTATTTTGCACGTCACAATCACAACTAGGCGCAGTGCGCTGAATGGCTCAAACCCGATCAATGTATACTTCAGTCATATCCCATTTTATTTTAATCAAATTCATAATAATATACACTACACATGAAATTGGCAAATCACAGTTTAATTTCAGAGTCGTGATATCCGCAGTTATTTCATAGCTAGATGGCTCGTATCTATTATATTTCTGTAATGGTGTGTAGCTATATGATCGAATGTCGATTACCTCCACATTTCATAATTTGAAGCACAAATGGTTTCCATTGCAACTATCTAATTAGCAAAGAGACAGATTATTTTATAGAAGCTACTGAACTGTTCGATGCATTGGCTAAAAGCATATTAGGTTTATGTCATAATATTAGATCCTGTTTGGAGCTAAATATTAATGCTGTGAAATCATTCACCCAAATAGCTGCGTTTCTGGGGATTATTCATTAGTAAATGTAGGCGTCAACGAATACCGCCGGTTCGAAAGACGGACATTGTGAGTTTTGTGTGTCGACCGAGTGACATCCCTAGTATGCAAAACGTTCAAGTTGATAATCAAGACCAAGTGCGGGTAGTTCGAAAAACTCGCGCGGCTAGAAGATGTTGATGTCAACTGGAGCCAGTCTTTCTTCGCGACCACGGGGACAATGTCGTCCTCGAAACGTCGAAGGTAATTTAAAAATTATATACGCGTTCAAGTCCCGTTTATTACAAATAATTATGAGTAAAAACCGTGAAAGTCTAAATCAGTGTTACTATTAGTTATCACAAAGTTTTCACATTACCAGTAAACCTACAATTTTAATAATCATGACTTGGTCGGCGCTATTTGTCTTACGAATATTACGAGTGTCTAGTTATCAAACTCCATTTAACTTCGCGTTTAAGCCATCAGGCTTCAACTCCGCATCTTCTGTCTCTTAATTATTTTTCTTTCGAACATTAATCGAGCCTCAATACGCGACCAGTCACTACGAAACTAATTTAAAATAGTCCCCACTTGGCATCTCTGGGTCTCGAACCCTGGCCCTGAGAAGTTAGGCACTTGAGGACAATGCTGAGTTTACACTGCGCGTAAAGCCTATTGTCTCTAATAATGAACACGCCGCGATGGACTTAGTTGTTGATCCTAGCCTTTCAATTAATACTTGGATTGGGAGCTATTCTTAATCAAATTATACCTAAATACGTAGTAACGGCTAAGCAATTCATACAGCCCTCAAATTCCTTGTAAGATATATTGTTCTTGTTAGGTTTAAAGATCGCACTGATTTTTTTTTGTTAATAAAAACCACCAGCAACAAAATGTCCTCTACTAGTAACTTAAGCTTTGAGATTTAAAACTATTCCTTAATACTTACCCATCAGTTTTTTTTTTTGTGAAAAAAAAACACTAAGAAACGCACGAAAAACACACTAAAAAAATGTTACCAGCAATCAAACTTCGTCTGCCAGTATGTAGCTTAAAAATGGTTAACACAAAACTTAAGGATTATTACTTACAAAAATGTAAGTTTTGTTCTTTATATGTAAACTTTGAGTTGTAAGTAAATAAACTTTATGAACTCCTTACCGAATTTCGGTTATAAATGAAATAACCGAAGTAGTTCGTTTTTTTTTTCAGAGCATGGGCCGACATTGGCTGCTCAATACAAGAAAAGAAAACTTGTTGATAACATTGATCCCTTTTCAACGTCAAGGACTAAGCGTCATAAGCTGCATACAGCACCGTATACTTTAGAGTAAATTTTATATTAGCTCACACTGAAAAAAATGATTTGTTACCAGGAACCAAACTTCGTCTACCAGTAACTTTAAAATGGTGACTACAAAACTATGGCTTATCATCATCATCATCATCATTGGCCTGTAACGTCTATGGCAGACGATTAGACGCAATGTCCAAAATCAACTTAGACACTTCCTTTGGTGACTGTACAAACCAATACGGGAGTGGCAAGCGCGCCCACAGTTTGCACAGTTAAATGTTGCAACTGATGTGCTGGTGTTACAACCCTGCCGTTTCGCCCTCTTATCGGCTAGTTTGTCAAACCAGATCCCATCATGCAGTTTCTGGCCTTCCCTGAGGATATTACGCCACTGGTCCCTGTCGTCAGCAAGCTTCTCCCAATCTCCATGGCCGATGTTAAATGAGATCAGGTCACGCTTATATTACTTACAAAAATGTTTTGTTCTTTATATGTAAATTATTTGTTATAATAAAATAAACTTGATTAACGAATTATGGATATTGGTGAAATAGAGGAAGTAGTCCGGTTATCCTTTTTTTTCCAGTGCACTGCGCCTGTGGTCATGACGCGTTAGTAATGATATTTGAATATAATTATGATACCGACATGGCGTTGAAAGTATTAAATTTACTACACATTAATTGTCTATTTTATATATGTAGGTACTTTATTTCAGAATACGGTCCCTACCCTAGCACTAGCATGCCTAACTGGCTGTAACCGTTTAGACAAACACTTCGCAACTGGCTAATTAACTCTCGCATATTTAGTATGGCTACGCAAGCGCAGGTGGGTTAGGTTAATAAGCTGAACAGTATAACGTGACCTTGAGATCTAAAATGATCATACTTAACCCAGGATAGTTTAATACTGGATTATTCGAGCGGCCAAGTTACCTGCATTCGGTAAGCGATTTGAATTACCTTCCATGAGCGCTAAGAGACCATAAGTGCTGTTTTATTCTGCTTTTGCGCTCTCGTGTTATAACGCGGTTCCATTTTTGCATAATTAGTTTATTGTAAACGTTCATTTAATTGGAGGTAATAAAAATGAATGTTTATTATACTTTTTTGTCGTCAGTACTTAATTGTCCCACCTATAAATAGTAGTTTAGTATTAGTAGTAAAACATTTTATTACACTATTCAAATTACAAGCACATAACCAAGAAAAAATACTCAAACATATATCTTAAAAGGATCTCTTGTTGCTAAACTTTAAGCACCTAAGAAAAATCTAGCAGACATGGTAGACGAAATAAGATTACAAGAGTAATTAGACCTATAAATACTACTGAAGTTACTGAACAACGCCTCAAACAAGTGTTTGACCTTCATAAAGAGTCGTTCGACGTCGAAAAATAAATCGTGCTATAAAGTACGAGTTAAAATAAAAATGCCCACATTAAGTTAACATTATTTGACATGCTCCTTGGTTCGCCTTACCCGAGTCCCCAGTCTCCCCAATTTAGTTATCTCGGTGCTTTGTTTGCGCAGCCTGGCCCCCTTGTTGTACTATTTGTTCTGTCGAGATGTCCAGTGCGTCGAGAGCATTGAGTGGGTTACGGTAGCAATTATGCACATATGTGCCGTTTTTAAAAGGTACACCATTATCGGTTGTCAATAAGGCATTACTGCCATAATAATTCATTCAGAAATAAACTCTATTAACACTTATATTGCTGAGGTTAGTCAAAAAATGTTTGGTTCACTCCATTCTCTTAGGCGTCTGCAAAATTTTCTCCCTTTCCAGACTAAGCTTACTCTTGCCCAATCCCTCCTGCTTCTCCTGCTAGATTACGGTGACATAGCGTTCCTGGACCTTAATGAGGATCTGCTCGATAAACTTGAGCGTTTACAAAATGTCTGTATTAGGTATATTTTTGGTCTTCGCAAATTTGACCACATTTCAAACTTCCGGACTCAGCTCGGATGGTTGCCGATCCGCCGCCGAAGAGACGTGCATATTCTGTCATTACTTTTCAACATACTCTTTAACCCGGCCTCCCCACCCAACCTCACGGAAAGATTCAATTACCTGGCTGAGAGTAGTGGTCACCGCTTACGCTCGAGTGCCAATCTGACTCTTGCTGTGCCTACTCATAGGACCCGATCGTATGCTGAATCTTTTTCGGTGCGCGCTGTGCAGTTGTGGAACGAGCTGCCCTTGTCACTTAGGCAATCCCGGTCTGTAACTTCGCTGAAGGTGAATCTGAAGAAGTTATGGCTCTCCACTGAAGTGTGAATTGGTTGAGTATTGTATTTGTTTATTTGTTTTTTCTTTCTATTTATTTATTTATTATTTGCGATTATTTATTTGTGTTTTTTATATATTTTGATGTATTGTATTTATGTATATTTCTATTTTTATTTATTTATTGTATTGTATGACATATGAGTTTACTATATTTGGACACACTTGTTGTACGTTGATAGTTTGTCTATCTATTTCTTAACATTCTCCACTCAGTTACTCTAAGGTTAGCTGGAAGAGATCCCTTATAGGGATAAGTTCGCCTTTGTACCTATATCTCTTAAAATTGTTTTGTATTTTTCTTTGTGTACAATAAAGTGCTACTACTACTACTACTACTACTACTTATTACAGCTTTTACAATGTGCTTAAAGGGAACGCAATAGATCATAACATTGTATTCCAGATCATATTTAGAGACTAAAATGTCCTTTAAACTTGAATGGAACTCACCTGATTCATAGCTACACCAATTAAAAAAGGTACGTAGACGACGCTGTCGCTATCTAAACTAGTATCTATAGACTAGTTTAGATTTTACTTCAGATTCTACTTTAGTAATTGTTAGTAAATAAAGCCACATCAATGCACTAGCAAACTGCATAAGATGGACGTTGATACGATTTTCTCTGCTCTTTGAGTGTATGCACTATGCAACGCATCGGCGAAGCGTTGAGTGCAATGCATTACTGGTTATTGTGGCTTCATTGATACTCTATTCTGTCTGTTCTGTACTCGGTACCTGTTGTGGACGTAGAATCTGCAAAGGGGCTCTGAAGAACGGTAAAAGAATAGCTTTTTTGCTTTTAGTGTTAAACTTTGCTTTAGTCTTAATGCTGTTTATGAAGCTTGAAGCATGTTTATTAATTTCGATACTTAAAATTGTCAGAAGCGGAGCAATATTAGTAGTTGTAAATAAAAATATAGTTTTTTTTTTTTACCATTGTTAGTATAGTACCATTTTAAATATAGTATTAGTTTTAAAATGTGATATTGATTCGACATTGCTCTTAATACATATTTGAGCGGGCCAAGCGAATCAAGCATTTCAAATAACATGTTTCAATTTGTTTTTTAATAATTATAGGTCACGAACTTAACTCATTAGCAGCAGAGCCTACAGCAAGATGTCAAGTATTGGGAAAAGCTGTTGAGCACTAGGACGTTCGACGTTCGAACGGTTACGCACTTGAATTGAATATTATCCCAGGGGCCGTATTCTAACTTTAATACACGCACAGACACGATCCAACTTCAATGCAAATCCAATGCAATAACAACACAATACAGCTAACGCCTACACGTCTGAATCAAAAATGACGGAATTTGCTTGAAAATTACTGCGATGCAACTACAATACGACTTCAATATTGATTGATTATTGGGTGAATGTTGAAGTTATGTTTAAGACAGATTGTGTTGTTTAAGTATTGTTTATACATTTTAAAATTAGAATATGGCACCAGCCCTATCCTAAAACACAATCCATCTCAGACGCAACTCCAACACGCAACAAATAATCAACCAATACTGAAGTTATATTGAAGTTGCATCGGAATAATTAACAAGCAATTTCTGATATTTCTGATTCAGACGTTTAGGCGCTAGAATACGGCCCCATGACTGCACAAAATAAATAAAATTGTGTCTAAGTAAAGCGTGTAACTACCGGGCCCGTCGAATAACATAATTGTTCTAACGTTGGTAACCTTACAACAATTAAAACTAAAGCCGTCAAGCTACACTACACAAAGGGCTGGGTCGCCATATTAGCAAGTCGTAAAACGGTCGCCTACAACCGCAGGACCCTCTGGCTGAATGCCTATCATTGTTCAACCGTGTCCCTCAGACGTATGTATGTACCTACACAATATATTTGAATGTCGAGCACAACACAGTAAGCGTATACGACAGCACGAAAGGAATCTAGGGGGTCTTGTTATTGAAAACCTACATTTGTTCCTAGAGTTCTTCTAAGATTATTTTTTCCGTAAGTATCGTGGGATTTGGTAGCTAACTAACCTTTTTGACACATTTGGAAAAATCATCCTGTACTTACATCTAAAACTGATTTCAGTAGCGCTTATAAGTAGTTAGTGATTAACTCATTTCAGTTTTAAAACTGTACTTACATTATTTTTCTTAAACTGAAGTGAAGTAAATGTATCTTGATAACTATTTTTTTACTTGAAACATAAAAACTCGGCTAATCATACCTACTTACTGCTAATATTACACGTAGGTACTATGTGGTCTGCTGAGGCGTTGGCTCATTTGTAACTGTCATATTACGCGGAAGAGCAACGTCATTCATGGGTACCTCGGTCTTATTATACTATCTATTCAGCAATATGACATTTCCAACATATTTTACGCCTAGGTATTTCTAATTTGGAAAAACTTTTTGCCAAAATGTTTATATAAATAGGGTCTGTCCGGAAAGAAAAGTTTTGCAATATTATGTGCTCCGATATAAACCACGAAACTTCTCTTACCGGACAAATTCTACACTGTAGGATTTTGTCTTCTTATTAAAAACTGTTGTGTCCGTACGTTGAAATAAGTCGCGATTAGTTTGCTAACTGCAAATAAGTTTGTGATGGCAAAAAAAAGTCCGAAAATCGTTAATTTGTTATTAACGGGTTTCGGACTTTTCCTATAGGTACTTGTGCTGTAACATAGTCTACTTTCTTGCCAAATTTCATGACTCTATAGGATAATGTCCCTGCGAAGTGTTAAAAATAAGGCTCAAATGGCCGTATCTTTGGATGGCATTGATTTAGAAGCTAGTTTTTTTATAGGGACCGCAGATAGAAGTATGTTACCTATATTAATTTCAACTTGATATCTAAACGTGTTCCTCAGAAAAACCTCTTGCCATTAGACGGGCTACAAAGTGATCCTATAAGGGTTCCATATTTTAATTTGAGGTACGCAATCCTAAAAATATCCTAATTTAGTGTTCATATTTCAATTGGCTGCGTAACCTAATTAAGCCAAATTTGGAACAAAACGGGCAATTAGAGCGGTATTATAGAACGTTCGGCTAAAACGTGTATTGAAGGCCCATTAATATTCCGGCAGCAATTCGCGCATAATTGAGTATTGTCGCGCGTCCGGTCGTTTGTCAGGACACTGGGAGCCAGTGAGGTGAGCTTCTTCACTCCACTCGGCTGTAGCGACAGCGACAATTCGCGCATAATTGAGTATTGTCGCGCGTCCGGTCGTTTGTCAGGACACTGGGAGCCAGTGAGGTGAGCTTCTTCACTCCACTCGGCTGTAGCGACAGCGACAATTCGCGCATAATTGAGTATTGTCGCGCGTCCGGTCGTTTGTCACGATACTGGGAGCCAGTGAGGTGAGCTTCTTCACTCCACTCGGCTGTAGCGACAGCGACAATTCGTGCATAATTGAGTATTGTCGCGCGTCCGGTCGTTTGTCAGGACACTGGGAGCCCAGTGAGGTGAGCTTCTTCACTCCACTCGGCTGTAGCGACAGCGACAATTCGTGCATAATTGAGTATTTTCACGCGTCCGATCGTTTGTCAGGACACTGGGAGCCCAGTGAGGTGAGCTTCTTCACTCCACTCGGCTGTAGCGACAGCGACAATTCGTGCATAATTGAGTATTTTCACGCGTCCGATCGTTTGTCAGGACACTGGGAGCCCAGTGAGGTGAGCTTCTTCACTCCACTGTAAAGACGATATCTTTCAATATGACAAATGCACATTATTACTAGCTGCATAAAGTAACTTATATAGTAGAGCACCACATCGCGCCATCTGCCCGAAAGGGACCTAAAGATACCCAAAATGTAAGAAGAAATGTCACCTGCACGTACTCGCTGCCAGATAGTTTGTCTCTGAAAGGGCTGTGCTCTCATCTCAGCACTTTGACAGCAGCGTGAGAACGGGTACTTTAATTAAATTTATCTATCGATCCATTTGCGAACGTGGACCCACGCGTGGTCCCACATAATAGAGAGGCTACACATTTTACTATAATAAATAAAAGATGGTTAGGATTATATCATATTTTGATAGTACCTATTTAATTTATATGTATCAGTTAAGTGAAAAGTGCGTATACCCTAAAGTCCATTAGAAGAAGAAAAAAAAAGTCTGTACCTATAATGTACTTATTTGCAGACAAACAAACTTTTCTCAAATATGGGTAGTCGACTGCCGGCTACGACACCGTTAGAGGGAGTAAAAGATGTTGCGATCTCGTTCCATCATAGCTGCGTCCCTATGATGGCCCATCATGTAGAGCAGCCCTAAGGGTTTTAGTGTTGGATTTAAGATCATATTTTCACGCATTTTTTGAGAATATCACTATACTATTGCGTTGGCGTAAAAACTGATTCCTAGACTCTGCTGTAATGTACAGTCGCCATCAGATATATCGGAGCGGCCAAGGTGGTCATAAATAACTGAACAACGCCTCTATAGGATAAAGTGCATGTTCAGATATTTTTGAGTACCTTGGCCGCTCCGATATATTTGATGGCGACTGTACTATTTCATTCGGTCTCGCGTTTGGTTGCTACTGCGGTTTATTGTTGCAGGCTGCAATTATTGTAAATCAATATTATGGAGTTATCTATTATAAATGTTATACATTTAAAAACACACTTTACTACAAGGTACTATAATTAACTCTCATTTGTTTGCTTCAGACGACCGTCGCCTCGGGACAGAATGACTAAAATGCAACACAAATCTAAGTCCGATGTAGTCAGATTGTATTCAGTTACAAAAGAGCGCTTTTATAATGCAATGATGTAGCGACTTCACATTTAAATAGAAATAAAAATATAAATCATTTATTCGTGGCAAAACAGTTACATGGTATGCACCTTAGAGAATTCAACCAACCGGAGCGGCCCCAGGCAGGCGTACCCCTCTGCCGAAAGCGTATGACCAGTGACCATGTTTATTGTATGACGTTGGTCTGTCGTGGCTATTTGTACGTTACGTATGAACTTGTTTTTTATTTGCGCCTGCAAAGCGAGAAGTAAGAAAATAATTCGATTTAAAAGCGAAATTAGAAAATTATTCGCATAGCTACTATGCTACTTATCTAATGACAGGTAAGGTATTGGAAAATCAGTCAAAGTGGTAAACATATTCTAATGATCGTACTTATCGCATTATTATTAGGTACGTTTAACATTGTAACGTGTCGAAAGGATCGAATCGCACGCTGTAAACGGACCGACAATGCGGACAATGCTCTGCGCTATTTACTAGCCGGTAAAATTCAATTACTGCCCCGAACTAACCTGACCCACTCCACTCCAAACCAAGGCCCATATTCAGAAACAAAAATTATATAAAGGCACAACATGAATATCATTTATCGTATTTGTAGCACTTGGAGCTGTTCTGTCATGCGTGGTTTTGCTTGGATACTTACATGTTTACCTCCACGCGTTCCTGAGAAAATTTGGTCTTGACAGACAGACGGACAACAAAGTGATCCTATAAGTTCAGTTTTTTCGTTTCGAGGTACGGAACCCTAAAAAAACACCAAACCGAATGCAGAACCTTCTCCTTCTATGGGATTGAAGTCGGTTAAAAAACATGTTAGGTGTTGTTGCAACAAACTTTAAAATGCTAAGGGCCGGTTGCACCAAACTGTCTGTAAACGTCAACGCGACGTCATCGTAAAAAAAATTGTATGAAATTTTTTACAGTTTTTTATGGGATGACAGCTCCGTCGCGTCGCCATATTTGGGGTTGATCAGTTCGTAAGTTATGCGTGGTGCAACCCACCCTAAGGCTCGAGGCTCGGTTGTACCAAACTGTCTGTCACCGTTAAAACGTACGCTAAATTTCATTGTATGGAAATTTTCATAGTAATCTGCCGGTTGACGCTGATTAGTCCGTCAAAAGTGGTTGGTGTAATGTAATGTAATGTAAAAACTCTTTATTGTACAAAAACAAGTCAAAAACAATATAATAATAGGAAAACGCAAGTACAAAGGCAACTGCAACTGGCCCTAAGTATGTTGAAGGCATGTCAAATAATTAGTAGCTAAAATAATGCAGTTTGATTGAAGCACCATCTTTTGTCAAATACCTGAACTAATAAAGCGTGTAATAGACCTACGTTTCTCTAGCTCGCATTCTGTGGAATCTCCGAGAAAACTTCCAGTTTCTTTAAAAGCCCAATAGATGGCTCTAATGATCGCTTGTATAGCTTTGTGTAAATCTGCTATTCGCCAATAGAGGGAGCTATGAATAGCAATGAAATCTGTGAATAAAATAAACAACAAACATAAAAATGGAAACTATATTTAATAATGTTGGTAAAAATAATTAATGATAGGTAAAAAACATATCCAGTTCAAAAAACTGATCGTTCGAGTAACTTCGCACGTTTTGACCGTAATTTTGGTATGTTTGTATGGTATGTATGTATGTTTTTTTTTATAGATACGCACAATCTAATAACATTTTCATGCTCCAGGACAAGTCTAAAGCGCCATCCGAGCACAAGCAACCTATAGTTACCAAAAAGTTGAAAGGTACCGTGCAGCGCCATCTAGTAACGAGTAGCGTTACTACGGCTCATCCTTACATTTTCGGTAATTTTGGGTTGCGCTCGTTTCGATAGAGCTCCACACTAGGAACTGTTTCTTACTCACAACACGAACAATAAAATACAGGCTTATCGTATCCATGTCAACAAGAAATATAAGTACTTAAATTTAATTTTGAATCCGTTGATTAATCCATATTAATTTTGACGCTATTGTATCGTAAATCTCTCAAGTCTAATACCAGAGACTATAGAGATATAAACGACCACAGCCTAAGAACTTTTTGAAGCTCATGTCGATTGCACCATCTATGTCAAAGCCACCTAAAGATACCGAATATGTAAGAGAAATATCACCTGCACTGTTACTCCACCTAGTATCTATTTAGTGTACTAGTAAGTACGCTATTTGTTACGGTATCTTTAGGTGGCTTTGACATAGATGGTGCAATCGACATGAGCTTCAAAAAGTTCTTAGGCTGTGGTCGTCTAGATATCTCTATAATAGTCTCTGCTAATACTATTCTGATCAAGGCCGCATAATAATTTCATGCATGCCTGAATTTCTGATTGGATTCGATAATGCATTGATAAGAGAAATAAACCGTAAGTCACGTCAACAATCACAATTCTTAAGGTCCTAGTCATAATCATATCAATATCCAAGTAATACCAACTAGGTTGTATTCCCATGTGTTTTTAAATAATCAACTTGTGAAATGGAATCAGTACGCTTAAATAAATATTGTTAAGGCCGTTCTTCGATTCGGACAAGCCACGCCCATCCGTTAGAGACACGTTTATGGCTCCCGTGCACGAAAGAAAGAGATGCAGCGCTCTTAAGGATCAGACTTTTTGACCAAACCACGATAAATAAGCGAATCTATAAAGTTTTGTCTAATTTTGCTTCTGTGACTTTTTAGATAAACCAGAATACCATATTTTTTACTTATTTATATTGCTTAATCTCTTATTGTTTACGTATGCTAAGAAAAATAAGGGGAAAAAGGACCCAACTTCGGATTTTTTTTCTATCGAGGCAACTTTCAGCAATCGTGTTTCGGCTTGTACCAAAAACAAGAGTATATGGTCTAGTAATATATATTCGAAAATAAATTCAGTCCCTTTACCCGTTTAGTCACTAGAGCGTTTGAAAAAACCTATGATTTTTCAAAGTAGCCCCTTAAACAAGTATAAAAATAAGAAGCTGCCGTTTTTGTAATATTTTGAATTGGCTGCGTAAAACAAAAATATCATATGTCCTTTTAATATCACAATATCGTAAAACTGCCCAACTACAAGTCCGGTTTTCAAACTATTAATGGTTCACAAATTCACTGGGTATTCCCCAATCGTTTTTTTTTTTGTTTTAGTTAATTTTCCTTATTTCTTTATTTAGATATTATTCAAATTAAATGCATAATTTAAATAATAGTAACACCTCATAGATCTCATATTCTATCTCGATGAACACCTAAACTTATTTGAGTTAAGTAGTATGGTTGAATATAGTTGGTAGCTTTTGTACCATAGTTGGGTGGTTTTACGGCACCTAAACTTTATATTATACTAAACACTTCACTGCGCGGTCCAACACTTGACCAATTTTTATACATCGTTATCATGTTACCAAACAACATACAATATCAAGCCTCTCGTATATCCGGACGTAATGAGGGCTTCAAGGACCCTCCAGGCCCTCGGGCACTCAGCACGGCCGGCCCGGAAGGATTCCAGTGACGCCTCTAGTGTACGATACGAGTATGTTTACCGACTGGTAACATTACCTGGCTGTCTATATAGTAAAGGCATCTACTTAGATACACTGTAAAAAAACAGCATGAGGCTTTTTTCATACTGTGAAAATGACTACAAATTCATATCCCGTCAAGGGGTCTGTGTACAGTAGACGTCAAAGATATGTTTACACTTTTTCACCTTACGCCTTTGTAATAATGTATAAAAGTGTACACATAAGTATCTTTGACGTCGACTATACACTGCTTTTTGATTAAAAAAATGCGTTGGAATACAACATAAAACTGCAAACAAATAAAAGTTCAATAATGAGCGGTGCCGCTAGTTAAGTGTCGAGCTTACTATTTTACGGGCCTAGGCCGGCAATGTTGTATGGATATCCATTGCAAACACGCTTTGATGAGCCTCGTGTATTAAGACAGCCTTTTATTACGAACGCAATGACAATATTTCCAAGTACGTATGAGATATTTTTTACAAAAGAATATACGACTAGGCGACTTATATTGTTATGTTACTGCCGGCGAGTACGGTTGCTAATAGAGGTCAAAGAGGATGCTGCGTGTTTTCGACGGGGGGCTCGTCCCTTCAGCCATCTTTTTTAAGGGGCTACTTTGAAATAATATAGGTTTTTTCAAACGCTCTAGTGACTAAACGGGAAAAGGGGCTGAATTTATTTTCGTATATATATTATTAGACTATATACTCTTGCTTTTGGCACAAGCCGAAACACGATTGCTGAAAGTTGCCTCGATAGAAAAAAAAAAACGAAGTTGGGTCCTTTTTCCCCTTATTTTTCTTAGCTTACGTAAACTATAAGAGATTAAGCAATATAACTAAGTAAAAAATATGGTATTCTGGTTTATCTAAAAAGTCACAGAAGCAAAATTAGACAAAACTTTATAGATTCGCTTATTTATCGTAGTTTAGTCAAAAAGTCTGATCCTTAAGAGCGCTGCATTTCTTTCTTTCGTGCACGGGAGCCACAAACGTGTCTCTAACGAATGGGCGTGGCTTTTCCGAATCGAGGAACGGCCTTAAAATCATGTAATACTTGTTTGGCCGCCAGGTAGGGGCCAGTTACGAGTCTGGGGTAGTTATTAGTTAAATCTTGAGGCTGAAGGGCCGCGAGGCTGCCCCCTTCAGCCGTCAACACAGTGAAACCTCCTTTATATGAAAGGGCCGGCAATAGATTGCGGTAGCACCAAGTGTGCTGTATGCTTGTTTGCCAACGTAGTGGTATAAAAAACAACAAGAAGGTATCATTGTTTTGAGAAACATTTCATCGTTAAGGTTCTGATTTCTTTCGAAGTTACTAGTAAATATGTATCTAATGGGTAATATACTATGTTTAATAAGTTTATCACTTAGATTCGCTTTTATTAATCGATGTACCTAAATATTTAGTAGGTATTACTGAGCGTCAACAACACCTTTTTTTAAAGTTTCATTCTATGAGCAAACAAAATTAGGCAACAGCTAAATCAATTAGGAGTGGAAAAATCAACCAAAAAAAGGGTTGTGGATAACAAGATCCCTCGGCGACCCAACTCAGTTTCGCTCGACAAGGGACATAGGTTTTCACTAGCCTATATTTTTTCGAATCATCTACGATACTTATACATTAATTACATGGACAGAGTAGAGGCAAAGAGTATATATTTAATAAAGCGGCACAGTCTAAGGACTTTTTGAAGCAAGTCTGAAGCGCCATCTGAACGAGAGCAACCTACAGTTATAGTAAATGTAGAGCAGAGAGTACAACGCCAACTAGTAATTGATACACGGAAAAAATTGAGTGTTAGCAAAGTACCAATTTGGCTCGGTTAAGATATATTTGGTTGCATACAACCAAGACATATTTAAAACACGGAATAAAGCTTTGTTAATGACAAACAAGCAATGATTGCTAAATATTCTTGGTTATTTTTACCAATCACTCATTTAAATCCAAAATCAGTGTCCTAGTAAATATAACCCTTAACTGATTCTCTTATTTATTTTTAACTAATTTAATGGTATAGTTTCATATAAGTACGTACGTTAGCCAAGTTGACTTCTTTGATTTTAGCAACGAACTTTGCAGGCTCCATGCGAAGCGAGTCACCCGGTTGTAAATAGCAAAAACTTATTTATTTCTAGCTGTTTCGTTTTCTCAGTGTAGCGTTACTATTATTACGGTATTATACGAACTTTGGGTTACACTCGTTCAGGTGGCACTTCAGAAATGGAGCTTCTAAAAGTTCTTAGACTGTGCCGCTCTATTAAATATATGGTCTAGTAGAGCTATGAATGAATGGTCCAGTCTAGACTATATATGTAATTACTTTATTTTCCATATTGAAAAAACAAAAATTTGTCGGATCAGAATCAGAGTTTTGTTTATACCCGTGTTTTTTTTAATTTGCTTTAATTGCAAGGGTACATTCCTGAGCTTAAATTAAGTATATTTCTCAAAGACACCAGTGTCCTAATTAGCTCCAGTTCTAAGATAATCGATAGCTAATTTTATCTTTATGATTATGTAAACCTCCATCTGCTTCCATTAAATTATTTTTGGACTCTGAGACACCGCAAGAAAATGATACACCTGTGTGTAATACGTCAATAAAATATGCTTTGTTCTAAATTAAATTGACATGTCATACTTAAATGTCATAATTTTGTTACTTTCGTCAGAGACTATAGAGATAGACAGCCTAAGAACTTTTTGAAGCTCAAGTCAATTGCGCCCTCTGTCCAAAAGCCGCCTAAAGATACCGAAATTGTAAGAGAAAATGTCACCTGCACTGCTACTCCACCTAGTAACAAATAGCGTACTATAGTCTCTGGTATAACTGAGGTATTACTGCATACTTCGAGTCCCGCTTGAAGTATGGAGGCACGCGCGATGCGATAAGGTAAGTATGCTAGCAGGGCAGAGCCGGTCGGTACCACATAATCAGATGTACTAGATTTTTTGCCGATTTTATTGAGATATAGTTATTAAAATAGTCGATATAAATAAAACCTATTCCGTAAGCTCATCGATACGTGACCGTAACGTAAATATCGGAACTGAGAAATGACGAACATTTTGAAAGAACCAACAATGAAACGGTCCGCCCAGATAGGGCCTGGAGACGCCAGCTTGACTGTACCCTCGTCATTTTCACTTTGAAACACTAAAACACCCCTAACTCCAGAACAAATTTTCATCATTTAACACTCTACTATAATTAGAATAAAGTAGAGAATCGCATGGAACTGAACTTCTACTAAGCACATTTTAGTTTTGCATTCTTGAAGTGTACACTCTCGGACACGAATAGCGGTACAATGGAATTTAATGGACTCCTTAAGCTTGATGCGTAAAATTTAAGTGCTGCTTGAGATTCGGAATTACTTGTCCTTTATTTGTTCAGGACTTTTTTATTGTGTCCATTTACTTGTCGCTGGGGGTTATGTTTACCGTCAGAGACACTTACTAAGGTAAAATACATTAGTTAAATTTGCTTACCTAACATTTGATTACATTAGTAAGACTTTTTGGCCAATTAAAGAAAACACTAGTGAGGAATTATTCTATTTATATGATAAATAAATACTACTTTATTACGAAGCATCGTTAACTAATAAGTTATTAGTAGCAGCAGCTAGATAATATAATATATAGATAATACTTCTGACGCAGTTTGAGAGAGCCTCCAAAAATTATACTAGCAAAATTACATTGAAGAAACAAGTCGATCGAAGAAAAGTAAACTTGCATACTAGACCTAAACTATTGTAATATAAAATACCTGCCTAAAAAATCTAAGTATTTTTTGTAATAAATGTAGTTACAAAATTCCACAAATAAAATAATATTATTTCTTACTAGACATTTTAAAAATGACTTAGATACTCGTACTTACTTACTATCATAGTATTCTTTGTGCTTTTGAATTTGAAAGAAGACAAATGACTTAAAAAATAATGTTATTTTTTAATTATAAAGACTAGTTGTCCGACAGTGCATGTCGCTATCAGTCGACTCAGGTGGGTCTCTGACAGGAGCCCCGGAAATAACGCCGACTTCTCTGATTAAAAAACCAAGGTTATGGAACATCGGTCCTTTACTGAACTTTTTCTAATCGAAGTCTCATTTCCTATTCAAATGGTGCCTCATGTCGTATTTATATTTAGCCTAGGTTCCTTGAGTGTGCTTCGGAAATTCCAAATGCCTTCTTTTAACTTCATTACAATGTCGAGATAATAATAAACTTACATTTAACCAATCGGAGCGGCTATTCACAGGCGTTCCCTCTGCCGCAGATATATGACCAGTGGTCATACTCATTGTATGCACTGACGTTTATCTGGCATGGCTATTTTCAAGTTACGCATACATTTGACGTTCCCCTCCCCCGCAAAAATCGGCAGACTATTTTTTTGTATAGAAAATGACAGACATGGCCGGACATAAAAATAATAAATAAATAAGTAATGTGTTTGACTTTGCATAGATACTTAAAGGAAAATAAAATGTGATCCACATGACATGAATAAATATTCTTTTTTTATATATTTTTTAAAGTGATGGTCAAAATGACGGTAACACTAAATGACAGATGAATCATAATCTATACATCTTCTATATCTATACATCTTCTTCTATACATATAATAAAGGTGAAGAGGGTAAAAAATCTGTACATTGGAGATATTAGTAAAAAAATGAGTTAGTAGCTCTTAGAATCGATAACAGAACACGTTTCGACAATTTTTAGAATTTTTGTCTGTTTGTCTGTTTGGATGGGGAGAGTTGGCGTCAAAACGCCTGAACCGATTTCGATAAAAACTTCACTAGCAGGTTCAACAGACCTCTGGTCAGGACATAGGCTATAAAAAATACGAACATTTTGGATTTAAGGGGGTTTAAGGGGGGTTTAAACTTTGTATGTGAAATGAATATGAGTGTTAAGCTCAAGCAGCAAATTGATATTGGTTTAACTACTTTCGGTGAGTTCATATTCATTCGTATAAATAAATAAATGTGTTAAATAATAATATACTGGTTAAATATAGTGGAAAAGTAAAAAATACGTACCATCAAAAGGGGTATCTAGACATGTCTTTGGCTATACGATTAGGTAACGCTATCTCTCGCAGAACTTTGTTACTACCGAGTCCTCTTTACGCAAAATCTGACCACTACATATGTAGTTTAGGTGCAAACTAAATGCAACACGAGTTCGCAGAGATATCCCTAGATGGCTATAGTAGGTAGGTGCTATCTATGCTACCTCTTTCTTACTTCTTTTTGCTAAGGCCTGGCGCGCTAGCACGCGGTTGCTTAGCAACGCCTATCTCATCAACAGAGCTGTTGAAAACACTGATGATATTGCACGAAATGGCGAGTAAGTATAATACCAAATTGTATTCTCTACCAGTCGTCAACCATATGGCCAATATAAGCCTTGCAAGGGGAAAAAATAAATTAGAATTACAAAATTCAACAAACTGTTAAGTTGAATGTTAAAGACGGAAGAAAAATCAGTTTTGATATAATTTACGTAATAGATGGTTAAAGGGGACTCGCAAAAAGAAAAACACACTACTATTGCTATTGTTACCAAAAATGTTTGAATGTTCAAGATGGGAGAATTTTCCACGAGGTGGTTGATAAAAGGGGGAGGGGGTCGGGGAGCACACCGCGAAAAAGGAAAAAAAACCCACCGGACTATTGCTAATTGTACCAAAAATTGTTAGATTAAACATTCAAGATGGGAGAAAAAGAGTTTTGACAGGGTATATCACGTGCCGGGCCGCAAACAAAGGGGGGCTCGGGGGCAGAGCCCCCCGCATAAAAAAACACACCGTACTATTGCTAATTATACCAAGAATTGTTAGGTTAAACATTAAAAATGGGAGAAAAAGAGTTTTGATAGGGTTTAGCACGTGACGGGCGGCAAAGAAAGGGCGGCTCGGGGGGCGGAGCCCCCCGCATAAAGAAAAAATACACTGTACTATTGCTAAGTATACCAAGAACTGTTAGGTTAAACAATCAAGATGGGGGAAAAAGAGTTTTGACAGGGTGTATCACGTGACGAGCCGCAATTAAAGGGGGGTTCGGGCATAAAGAAAAAACACCGTAGTATTGCTAATTATACCAAAAATTGTTAGGTTAATCATTTAAGATGAGAGAAAAAGAGTTTTGATAGGGCTTACCACGGGATAGGCGGTAAACGAGGGGGGCTCGGGGGGCGGAGCCCCCCGCATAAAGAAAAAACACCCCGCACTATTGCTAAGCATAGCAAGAATTGTTAGGTTAAACATTCAAGATGGGAGAAAAAGAGTTTTGATAGGGTTTAGTACGTGACGGGCGGCAAAGAAAGGGGGGCTCGGGGGGTGGAGCCCCCCGCATAAAGAAAAAATTCACTGTACTATTGCTAAGTATACCAAGAACTGTTAGGTTAAACAATCAAGATGGGAGAAAAAGAGTTTTGACAGGGTATATCACGTGCCGGGCCGCAAACAAAGGGGGGCTCGGGGGGCGGAGCCCCCCGCATAAAAAAACACACCGTACTATGGCTCATTATACCAAGAATTGTTAGGTTAAACATTAAAAATGGGAGAAAAAGAGTTTTGATAGGGTTTAGCACGTGACAGGTGGCAAAGAAAGGGGGGCTCGGGGGGCGGAGCCCCCCGCATAAAGAAAAAACACTGCGTACTATTGCTAAGTATAGCAAGAATTGTTAGGTTAAACATTCAAGATGGGAGAAAAAGAGTTTTGATAGGGTTTAGCACGTGACGGGCGGCAAAGAAAGGGGGGCTCGGGGGGCGGAGCCCCCCGCATAAACAAAAAATACACTGTACTATTGCTAAGTATACCAAGAACTGTTAGGTTAAACAATCAAGATGGGAGAAAAAGAGTTTTGACAGGGTGTATCACGTGACGAGCCGCAATTAAAGGGGGGTTCGGGCATAAAGAAAAAACACCGTAGTATTGCTAATTATACCAAAAATTGTTAGGTTAATCATTTAAGATGGGAGAAAAAGAGTTGATAGGGCTTACCACGGGATAGGCGGTAAACGAGGGGGGCTCGGGGGGCGGAGCCCCCCGCATAAAAAAAAACACCCCGCACTATTGCTAAGCATAGCAAAAATTGTTAGGTTAAACATTCAAGATGGGAGAAAAAGAGTTTTGATAGGGTTTAGCACGTGACGGGCGGCAAAGAAAGGGGGGCTCGGGGGGCGGAGCCCCCCGCATAAAGAAAAAATACACTGTACTATTGCTAAGTATACCAAGAACTGTTAGGTTAAACATTCAAGATGGGAGAAAAAGAGTTTTGATAGGGTTTAGCACGTGACGGGCGGCAAAGAAAGGGCGGCTCGGGGGGCGGAGCCCCCCGCATAAAGAAAAAATACACTGTACTATTGCTAAGTATACCAAGAACTGTTAGGTTAAACAATCAAGATGGGAGAAAAAGAGTTTTGACAGGGTGTATCACGTGACGAGCCGCAATTAAAGGGGGGTTCGGGCATAAAGAAAAAATACCGTAGTATTGCTAATTATACCAAAAATTGTTAGGTTAATCATTTAAGATGGGAGAAAAAGAGTTTTGATAGGGCTTACCACGGGATAGGCGGTAAACGAGGGGGGCTGGGGGGGCGGAGCCCCCCGCATAAAGAAAAAACACCCCGCACTATTGCTAAGTATATCAAAAATTGTTAGGTTAAACATTCAAGATGGGAGAAAAAGAGTTTTAATAGGGTTTAGCACGTGACGGGCCGTAAAAAAAGGGGGGCTCGGGGGGCGGAGCCCCCCGCATAAAGAAAAAACACCGTAGATTGCTAATGATACCAAAAATTGTTAGGTTAATCATTTAAGATGGGAGAAAAAGAGTTTTGATAGGGCTTACCACGGGATAGGCGGTATACAAGGAGGGCTCGGGGGGCGGAGCCCCCCGCATAAAGAAAAAACACCCCGTACTATTGCTAAGTATACCAAGAACTGTTAGGTTAAACATTCAAGATGGGAGAAAAAGGGTTTTGACAGGGTGTATCACGTGACGGGCCGCAATTAAAGGGGGGCTCGGGGGGCGGAGCCTTCCGCATAAAAAAACAACGTAGTATTGCTAATGATACCAAAAATTGTTAGGTTAATCATTTAAGATGGGAGAAAAAGAGTTTTGACAGGGTGTATCACGTGACGGGCCGCAATTAAAGGGGGGCTCGGGGGGCGGAGCCTTCCGCATAAAAAAACAACGTAGTATTGCTAATGATACCAAAAATTGTTAGGTTAATCATTTAAGATGGGAGAAAAAGAGTTTTGTTAGGGCCAACCACGGAATAGGCGGTAAACAAGGGGAGCTCGGGGGGCGGTGCACCCCGCATAAAGAAAAAATTCACCGTACTATTGCTAAGTATAGCAAGAATTGTTAGGTTAAACATTCAAGATGGGAGAAAACGAGTTTTGATAGAGTTTAACACGTGACGGGCGGCAAAGAAAGGGGGCTCGGGGGGCGGCGCCCCCTGCACAAAGAAAAAATCCACCGTTCTATTGCTAAGTATACCAAGTACTGTTAGGTTAAACATTCAAGATGGGAGAAAAAGACTTTTTAGCTCGCCAGATCTTCCCACTCACATGCTTATCTTGACCATGGCTGACACAGTCCAATCTTAGACGCTTTCTGTCGATCTTTTGGGATGTCGAAGTTATATGGAAGAAGTCGGTTTTAGCTAAACTGCTAAACTGACTTTATAAAATTTTACAAGTAGAAAGCGTTCAGCAATGGACTGTTGAGGATAACGAAAAGTAACAGAATCAACTGCAACACACGCGAGCGAAGCCGCGCGGGTACAGCTAGTTATCTATATTTTTATGCCTAAATACCGGTAGTGATGACCATAACCACATAACATCGTTGTTCATATTTTTAGCTTTTGATTTTAAAAATATTAAAACTAGAATTTAATTTTCGAGCTAATGGTTTGTAGGAGTGGTAGCAAGTCAAGTTATTAGTAGGTATGCGTAGTTTTGCATCTGGGAAAACTAAATAAAAGGGATCCTGTCACCATACCTATCTGGCCAAAACAAGGTGCACAATCTATCTCATACATAAAACATAACTACAATCAATATTGAAGTATCGAAGCTGCATCAGAATAATTTTCAAGCAAATTGTGAATAAATAAATATTTCTGATTGGGACGTTTAGATATTAGCTGTGTATTAAGTACAGTCAATGCATTGAAGTCGGATCGTATCCAAAAGTATTTTATCTCCACCTATATCATAAACCCTCCATGATGCGTTCAAAAACCGCACGTTATGACCACCATAAAAAGAGACTGTTTTGTTAGAAGTTAGAACAAATGTCTTATCTGTAACGATGTTATTATTATCATCAAATAATAAGCAAAAATTCGATATCATTATGAAAATCCGGCCTGCTCCTCGACAGCCGCGCCGCGCGATGCTCCGACCGCCGGCACGCGCCTCGCCGACTGCCGCGCCGACACAATCAAGTTGGCCATGGCGATGCAATCTGTGAAATGGCAGCCATTTTAACAGTTTTAGAACGCGTCATTTCGGGTTTATAATATGTATGTAGATAAAGCAGTGTATGCAACTGTACGTAATTAGGCCTTAAAACGTAACAGTTACATAAACTACTATTAAAGGTAAAATACGACCTACTGTCTGAATCATGAAATCAACAGATTATATGTTATATATTTTTTGTAGACAATTCCTTACATACCAATTCACCCTCTCCCACTGAACCTGATTTTAGTATGAACATGATTAGCCACATAGAATTTCAAACCGATTTAGTTGAAAAGTACCTCGAAACATTATCCGAGACAAAAGGTGGCGGTCCTGACGGTATTCATACGGTATTTCTTAAAAGATGCAGTAAAACATTAGCTTATCCCATTTCAGTGCTTTTTTCGAAATCTTTTAAGTCGGGAATCATGCCAGAGATCTGGAAGCGTTCTCTTGTGGTCCCTATACATAAAAATGGTGACAAGCACAATATAAAAAACTATCGCGGTATATCCAAACTCTCCACGATTCCTAAATTATTTGAGAAAATTGTCTATGACACATTGTTTAATTTTGTCAGACCTATGCTTACTACTAATCAACATGGTTTTATCAATAAGCGTTCGGTTGAGTCTAATCTAACAGAGTTTTTGGATTTCTCATTGAAGGCAATCAATAAAGGGTTTCAGGTTGACGCTATTTACACAGATTATTCCAAGGCCTTCGATAAAATTTCGCATAACATTCTTATTGACAAGTTAAAAACATTCGGTATTCACGGTGATCTTTTGAGATGGTTAACGTCATATCTCCGGGATCGATCTCAGGCAGTGTCGGTCAAAGGACAGACCTCGTCATTTATCCCCGTTTTGTCAGGTGTCCCACAGGGGTCCCATTTGGGCCCCCTGCTGTATAACATGTTTATAAATGACGTAGTTAAATGTTTCCATCATTCAAGGATTTTACTCTTTGCTGATGACGTGATGACACTAAGATTTTTACTTTAGTTAAAACTATGGATGATTGCATAAATTTACAAGATGATTTAAACAGGTTAGACTTATATTGTACTAAAAATTGTCTTGATCTCAACATCGAAAAGTGTTGCTCAATCTCATTCTCTCGTAAGCTTGACCCTTTTCTCTTCGATTACCAGATTAAGAACAATAAACTTAACAGGGTTACTGAAGTAAGAGATCTTGGTGTTTACATTTGATAACGAAATCCAACTCACTTCCCATATCGATAAAATTACATCGAAGGCATACAGGATGTTGGGTTTTATTTTTAGACAAGGCAAAGAGTTTAGGGATCCACGTACAATGATTTTGCTGTATAATGCCTTTGTTAGATCACATTTAGAATTCGCTTCAGTTGTTTGGAGCCCACAATATTCGGTACATATAAACGCGATTGAAAAAATTCAAAATAAATTTATTAAATGGATGAAATACAAATTTAAATCATTTGATAGTGATAACATGGTTGGGCTTAAGCTGCGAAGAGAACATAAAGATCAGATATTTCTATTTAAATTACTGAATCAAACAATTGAGTCGCCATACCTTATTAGCAACATCTCGTATAGATGTACTAGAACCCGAACTAGAACAAACGCATTATTTGCTATTCAATACTGTCGTACTAATTATGTTACAAATTCTTATCTTGTAAGAGCGTGCTCAATGTATAATACAAAATACTCTAACCTCGATTTATTCAGTATGAAGCTTGGTAAATTTGTTTCCTCACTAAAAATGTATACCTAAGTATTCACAAAGCTATACATTATCAAAAGCCAGCAGTATAAATAAAACAACGTTCCCTTTATGAATTACTGGCATAAGTAATTTATTCTGTTTACTTCTCATTTTCTGTAACTTTATAGTTATTGTAATTGTATAAGCAGTATTTCATTATATTGTAAAATGATGTAGATACTTACTTTAAATAGTTTTCTTTTCTTTTCTTTTCTAATTGCTTGGAATAATGCGTAATAAATAATGTTTAATGGTTTTTGTCAGAGCAATACTGATTTATTTCATAAGTGGAAACTGTTTTGGCTAATGTATTATTCATTTAAGTTTATACTTTGTATTATTTTAAGCTGTTTGTTTCCCAATAAACGAAAATAAATAAATAAAATAAATATATATTATTATTCGGAAAGGCCTCCATTAATATGGGTGTTTGGGTTTATATGTATAGGTACTTATTCTTTTTCCTTACTATAAAGTCGTGATTTGATCTAGATTAGGCTAGACCACAGCCAACGAACAGCTTTACTTTCGCTTGAATGAGATAATCATTAACCCACATAACTGTAAGTAAGTATAATTGTTTGGCTTGACCATCATATTTGTTTATTATGCTACTTATTAACCTTTAAATATTGGTGGTAACTCGAAATAATCTAAAATTGGCAAAAAATTTAGTTGCAACGTTTTCAAAAACCTCACGTTCGAATAACTTCGCATGATTGACTTGGTCGAAAATTAGGGTCGGATATAGAATAGAATAGAATAGAAAATAGTTTATTCGTAGACACAGATACGAAGAAGAGGACACACACACACACAGATATGAAGTTCAAAGTTCTTTTTTTTCTACAATTGTTTGAAATCCACAGGCTAGTTTTCAATATACTTTAACAAAATACCACAGAATCATAACCTAATTATCATATAAGCATACTAGCATTCTATATGTAATTATATGACCATACGTCGACCACTAAGTAAACCGCTAAGCTGCCGCAACATTAGCGTGAAATACTTGATATAATATTACATTTGATTTTGAGTCATAGCATATACATATAATGTAGTCTTCCTTACGCAAAAGACAGACAGCACGCAATGTAAAACATGTTAGTTGCAATATTACTTGGACAGCAGTTTGTTGAGAATTTAGCAGGCCTCTTAAGTGCTGGCACTAGCTGCACTTAAATTTATCCGCTATTGTTCACTAAATACTACGTTTATTTCGTGTATAGCAAGTAAATATTTGACCAAACTTTTAGGAAAAATGAAGTTGTCAAAGGTTAAAGATTATATCGATATTTTTTGATAAAATCTTAACGTCGATAAGTCGATATGGCCAAATATAGTCAGTCTTTACATGATAGGTATTAGTTGTTATTAATTTACTGCATGTGTTCACGATTTTTATATATTTACTTTAATTAGCTTTTTATTATTGATATTAAACTGTTTGAATAAAATAGTTTAATATTCTGTTGGCACCTAATTTTTGTCCACTTTAAGCATCATGTTTTGAACTGTTTCAATTAAAAAGTTCATCAACCATGTACCTAAGTACTAAACTGTCGCCTAATTCAGTTATCTATTTTTCTGCATACTGCCAGAATAAAACAAATGCAGTAAATTGTTTGCATCGCTCCAATAAAGTAAGTGGTTTCTGTTTCACAGACACCTATCACACTCCGAATGGAGGTTCAAACTATCTTTGTTACTCGAACGGGATATGAGGAGGAAAGAACGATGTACGAGACATTACCGAGAGTTCGTGTGGTTGAGAGAGTGGGCTGCAGTGGAGGTACACAAAGGTATTAGTGGTGTAGGATAGACTCCCGAAACCTGACACGAGTTGCAGGCGGGGAACTACGGAAATAGTTATTTGTTATACAAGGGGTGAAAGTTGTATTTTACGTGCGAGTGTTATTTGAAACACGAGCTAGCGAAAGGATTCTATTATTGACCACGAGCGAAGCGAGTGGTTCAAAAATAGAATCCTGAGCGTAGCGAGTGCTTTAATACACGAGACGTAAAATAACTTTCACCCGTGTATAACACAAAACTTTTCACCTCACTACAGCGAGGAAAATAAGAAAAAGGGTGCATTTTGCTCGGTTTCCCGTAATTCCTCAGGTGTTTAATACTTCTTCATCACTCGAATCACTAATTTTTAACAAAACAACCTAGAAAAACATGCGAATATTTAACGTTGATATGATGGATGAATTGAAATGAAAAGTTTTGACGTAAAAGGTTTTATTAAATGTCAGATGCGTTTTGTTCGTACGTAGACTTATTCGGCTGTCAGAACAATTTATCCGTTTTTACAAAAAGAATGAAGATTAATGTTGAATGCTGATATTTATGAATTAAAATAAAGTTGTAAGACTCTATTAAGTGTTTTTACTCGATGCAATTCATTGATTGCGATGTTAAAAATTCTGCACTTTTAACGTTTTACGTTTTGTTAGCTGTCAAATGTCACTTAAGCCACTTGTCACTTATGTCAAAACTCTTTCACCACATGTGGATAAAAAGCGATTTTCACAATAGATATTAAACAAACAAAAAGGGCTTTCCGAGCTAGTGAGGTGAAAAGGAATTTGTTAGTGTGTGAAGTACTGAGCTGTGGGTATGTATTTGTTTACTGCGCTTTTAACGTGCGTGTCGGGAATTGGGATCGGACTTAGGTACTCTCTCCCACATAAAACAAAATACGACAAATCGTACCATTACAAAATGTTCTAGTACTTCATCTGTTTACTTTTTATTGTTTTGCCATGGCTTCTATTTTAGATATGACATGATATCTTGAAGGAGATGGCAATTTACAGCTTTAATAGGGGGCCCACCGACTATCAGTCCACCTGACGATATCGGCCTGTCAGTTAGAATAAAAATATGACAGCTCCGAAAAACTGACAGGCCAATATCGTCAGGCCGACTGATAGATAGGTCCATTAGATAAGGAGGATCGATTACGGCGGTAGTTGTATTATGTACGAATAATGAAAAAGAAAGCAAATTATTATTATTCACCAGGTGGTTTATACTGTAGTTTCTAGTAAAAATAAATTGTTATATTATTACCATGCATGTTTAAGTATATACAGAAAGGATTGCCACACCTTACCTCCTCAGCCCGCTGCACGCATGAAACTTGCAACCAAGTCGGGCGTTCGTGTATGAGAGGAGCAGCGAATTCAATTAGAACAAGACACGAGCAGGCCCGCGCCTGCCGGCACCGCAGGCATGCACTAATAGTGTGTGTAAAATGCATCTCGAATTGCCGCAGAACAAAACACTCCAAGGATAATACTTCATCCTCCTAACGTTTATGGGTCAGGCCGTAGTTTTTGCCGAAAAAAGTTCAGATTTCGGTCCGCTACTTTTTTTTTCTACTGTAATCATTTTATATAGTAATTAACCATAGCATTGTATTTCTGAAGACCTGTTTACCCACGGCCACTGGAGATATTTAAATAAATTGATATATTTGCAAAGTTATACGACTTTAAAAAATAAAAACAACGAAATTTTCATAAAAAATGCAAATCCGCTTCGGTCGGGTGCACTTTGCGCATCCATTAAAATTAAAAATAAGACAACATTTTCATGATCTGTTTGATTTGACGTTATCAAATAATAGTTACCTAGCCCCCTTATGAATATCGTTTCGTGTTTCCTAAGAAAGTACATTAATTTTCGTACATTCAATAAAAAAAACGAAAACAGCCATTTCTCTGCGCTATTTTTTGCGCAACCATCATGCCCGTTTTGTGGCCTTTAAGCTTTGGTAGTATTTGTATTCTGAATAGTGGCAACACCAAAGCAGCTTTGTCTATGGTCAATAAGGCGGCAGCGGCTATATTTTTGTCAGACCGATGTAAACTTTGTTCGGAGTGAAAAGTGTCACATTTTTCGCGGCGTGCATTTTTTGAGATTTCAATTAAAGTTTTAAATTAATGTCTGTCATTGTTATTGTGCACTATTAAGTAAGGCGTGTGTAATCTTCCTAGGTTATTTTAACTAAAAAAAAGAGCTTATTCATAGAGTTATTATAGATTTTCTTTGCGCCACGGTCGCCATTATGCCACTTTGCGATACCAGTGATATTGCGCTACCGAATAAAGGTTCATGCACACATAGGTTTGCGGTTTCCGGGTGTAAGTTTGCTATATAAAATCAACCAAATGGAACCGTGGATCACCATGGAACTATTTGAAAGTGACGTTTTCAGTCAAATCCTATGGAATCTCTTAGTATTTGGCAATTTGACATGTTTCTATAGTTCCATTTGGTGGACCGTTCAGCCTTTTGTCTGCAGGGATTAAAAATGTAACCTTACCATACCAAATCGTGTTTTTTTTGTACCTAACTATGAGCGCCAAAATATCTCGGCTGTGGTGGGTTCTTTCCATCCCTCGGTTAACAATCGAATGTTCATTTAAAATATATTATGTCAAAATCATACAATGTATGCGCAAACCTTAACTATTTTGCGTCACTCTGCGCGACCGACTCAACTATTTTGCGTCACTCTGCGCGACCGAATCGTAGAATATTTTACGTCACCTTTGCGCTATTTGTGGCAAAAACTACGGCCTGACCCTTATATCCCGGCTTAGGGTTCGCTTGACAACTTAATCCCATGAATTGGTGTAGACACTAGTTTTTACGAAAGCGACTGCCTTCCAACTCAGAGGGGAAACTAGGCCTTTTTGGGATTAGGTCCGGTTGCTTTACAATATTTTCCTTCACCGAAAATTGACTGGTAAGCATCAAATGATATTCCGTACATACATTCTGAAAAAGTGGTACGAGCCGGGGTTTGAACCCTCCGGATTTAAAGTCGTACTGCAAGGCCACCAGCGCTTTCCAAGGATAATACCATAGAGTTAAAGATATAATAGACGGCCACAGATAAGAACTTTTTGAAGCTCAAGTCAATTGCGCCCTCTGTCCGAAACCCCCCGAAAAAAGATACCGAAAATGTAAGAGGAAATGTCACCTGCACTGCTACTCCACCTAGTAACAAATAGCGTACTAGTAGTACACTAGTAGCTACTAGATGGAGTAGCAGTGCAGGTGACATTTCCCTTCGGCTTTCGAACAGAGGGCGCAATTGACTTGAGCTTCAAAAAGTTCTTAGGCTGTGCCGCTCTACTATATAAAAATGAATTAAATGAAATGAAATGAAAAACGTTTATTTTCAGGCAACTAGTGGCCCATAGATAAATACCTTATAGACTAGCATACATATTACATTATAAATTAAAACTATTATTTTGGTGACACGACGGTTTTCTGTTGTGTCACCTGCTCTGGTGTAATATTTGGCAGCGTAAGCGTATAAGTTACTCTATGATAATACTGTATACTTTAGATTGCGATTGTGTGGCTTATTCTACTTTGTTATACTAATCCTCTCGCCACGGAATGGGGTTGAGAAGGGCCGCATTGATAGTCCCACGAGCACGTGGCTATGGTTATCAAGCTGGCCTTCTTATATTAATGTAGGGTGCCTTGGGGTAATTTCGCAAAGTGTGTAATTCCGAAAATCATACAAATATCGCTCGTATCCCATTGTAATAAGAATAAATTTTCGGAATTACCGCTGCTTTTTTCTACCGGAATTACCCCAATGCACCCTAACTAGGCTGGAAATTCTCGTTATCTTTTTTTCTTGCATTCTAGGTACTACGTCTGTGTATGTCGACACTATCAACGAATATTATTTATTTCTATTTATTCAGGGAATTATGCTTTTACTGACCCAAAATTTATGAAATAAGGTGTGAGCATTTGACTTAAATAAAGATCATGGCGGACGATCCATTAACTTTAAAGGTGTGTGAAAGGTTGTTCCTGCTCACGTCTCCTGAATAATTCTGTATCTAACGCGCATTATTCATTAAAGATGACTTAATAACTTCTAGATGAAAATGGTAAAATTAAATAATATTAATACCATCTGTTTGAAGGTAACCGCTTTTTGAGCTATGAACGAATCAGGCCAACAACCGTCTTGAAATTAAATCAAGTTGTTCGCCCGTGAAGCGTTGTAATGAAATTGTAGATTTCCATTTTATTTTACTTCCCACTGAGGAGATTCTTTGCTCGGTGACACGCTGACACGACAACTTGGCTAATCCCGGGAATCATCTTTGTTGGCAAAATTAGGCTGTATAGGGTGATCATCTGTAACGGTTGACGATAAAAAAATTATACTCCCAAATAAGAAGGAAAGTTTGAACAAGTTTAGTGACTAAAAAAATAAATCTATAGCTTTCCCTCCTTTGATCTAGCTTTAAGCAAGCTCCGAAATCACATTTTCGACATTTAAATTGATAAATTATAACATATATTATTATTAACATCAATAATTTGTATTCCTTATAAATAATGTTACTTGCAATTCCTCAATATAAAATTAAGTTACATGCCAGTTACAAGCACTTGTAAAATGCTACTTAATCCCCAAAATATTTGTTTATTGCTTTATGCTCCAAATACACAAACCACTTTAAATCCAAGTTTGCAAAACCCTTTAAAACAAACAGCTACTAATTTATTCAATGTAGCAACGTTTATTTATGCTGCATAAAAACTTGAGACTCTCGAAGTTATTATTAAGTAGGTACTAAGCTTTATTTTTATTTTACTAATCATTATCGTATTGTAATTATGGAAAAGAAAGATAATTGTTTTTCGCAAAAAAAAAAAATTTTGGTTTTGTATGGAGGATTGGCCCGCTGGGACGACGTGTCTCCTACATTTTTTGCGCCAAAAAATTTTTTCTCCTACTTTTTCTTACTCGCAATAGTCGCAATACGATACCAAATATGTCCTTAAACGGATCGCCAGATGTTTTGTTACACCCTGTATACTGTAATTAATTATAACACGCTGTTCAAGTGGTGTCATCGGTGACATTGATGTAAACCAAGTTTAGAATGTGTTTAATTTATATTAAATGAGAATATGAATAAGTCACACGTCACACAATCGCAATATTGTACAAGATAATTCATACAAATATACCTAAAATGACAACTTATGCAAAAATACATTCATTCTACATTTATATTCCTTATCATCACCCTATGAAACTTACTCGATGCTGCCATTCAACCCAAACCTAAGTAATTTTACATTTTTGTAATGCACCAGTAGTTTATTATTAGGTTTAGTTGACCCAAGTCGTAATGGTAGAAATTGCTTTAGCTAATATTTAGGCGTTAAATATTTTTACGTCATTCTGGGCGCTAAGTGAGATTTACTGCCCTAGGGCGCAGCGCAAAATCTCACTTCACACCTAGGAGAAGACGTAAAATTATGTACGCAACACGGGCGGTAATAAGAAAGGCCTCAGATTGCTTGTTTATGGCCCTTACCTTCGGTTCGGGCCACAAATACCAGCGATCTCAGCCCTTCTTTATTTTACCGCCCTAGGTACGTAATGTACTAATATATAAAAAGTAAACGTAATAAGTAGAGTATGCATGAATCATTATGTCAATAAAATTTGTTAAATCGTGTTGTATACGGTACTAAAGAGTCACGGAGCTAATTCACGGACAGTCGAACCATACTAAGTAGGTACATACCCGTTGACGCAAAATAACAATATTTAAAAACATTGTAAATATTTTTATATTTTTGCATAGTCACGTTTGATAAACTTTTTTTTACTTGACTCATTTATCGGCATCATCATAAGGCACTCAAAAATATTGGAATCAGTGACGTATAAGTACGTGACGCATGTTTTTAGGCGCTTATTTTATAGCACGAATTTCCTGTTAGGTATCACGTATTTAAAGCAGATAACAATGATGGAAAATAAACAGACGGCGCCCTGAGTACAAAAATTGCGTCTAAATATGGTCCTACAAGTCTCGTAATAGTTATCCCTTCACCCCATTCTTCGGCTTTGAATATTACACAATACGCAATTTCCTGTCATTAAAAAAAGTTGTGATCACAAAATTAAACTTTTCATTGGTTAAAATGAATGTTAAACGTCAAACATTACACGCGTTTTTTATCCTGTATTTTTTATTGTATGCCCACATTAAATATACTCTATGGTCAATATTTTAGAGCTAATAAGACTTAAATGTGTCGGTTTCTGTCGTATGCTGCACGATCTATGTCAAAAATACGTTTACACTTTTGCACCTTACTCCTTTGTAATAAGGTCGAACGAGTAAACATATTTTTGACGTCGAAGTAGGTATATTTAAACAGAAACGATGAGCCAGCAGTTTTGCCTCGCCGACCACCTGGCGCGCTTTGTGTGTCACGCGGTACTGAGATGAATGGGAGACATGACAAATTTTCATCTCGTCTATTTTGTAATAAGCATTTCAGTGTATTTTCCTTTCAAACCTGCATATAACGTAAGGGTGGCCGGAACTAAGCCCAATTTTCGAATTTAATTTCTATGAAGCAAATGTTATGTGAGTAACTTAGTATTATTTAATTTCATTGGGGTAATTTCGCAAAGCGTGTAATTCCGAAAATCATTCAATTATCGCTCGTTTCCCATTGAAATAATAGTAAACTTCCGGAATTACCCACCACTTTTTTTTATCGGAATTACCCCAACGCACCCTATATTACATTTAGAGATGGTGTTTATTTATTGTTTTTATCAAAAAATATATAATTACTACGTATTCATTTTAGGAGTTCATTTACCCATATTATAATTTTCAACTCGCCAATAATGACAAATAGACGTCAAATAAACAACTTTTTAAGGTCAGATCGTTACATTTGGTTCCTTAAAAAATAACTCATATTACAAAATTTTAAGTAACAGCCATGGTACATAATACATTCTCAAGAAAATAATAAATAAGTGAACCTTAGGATACCACATAGCATTATTTAATGATGCTCTGCCCATTGCTAATTGTGCTGTGTTTAAAATGCTAACAAAGTTTATCATATTTGATGATTTTATTTATTGTATCGCTAAATTGAATGTAGGTATCTAGAATACCTAGATATAAATTCGAGTACGCATCTGGTGACTATCTAACTACTGCAAGCCACAGATATTTTACACAATGCGACCATAACTTTCACAG
This sequence comes from Pammene fasciana, assembly GCA_911728535.1. Taxonomy (NCBI): domain Eukaryota; kingdom Metazoa; phylum Arthropoda; class Insecta; order Lepidoptera; family Tortricidae; genus Pammene; species Pammene fasciana. The sequence continues at coordinate 17,019,560 of OU452276.1, read as the reverse complement.
TACAATTCAAATTGTTCACAAGTGCCGGCTCTAAGTGAGAACAAGATTCTAGCTGTCGCCACATTTCACCACGACTGCTCCCACGAGAGTGTCAACGCGACTTGAACAAGAAAAACTTCCTGTTTTACATGTACTTTGAATCTTATTCCCGTGGCATAAGTATTATAGCTAAAAATTATTGCAAATAAGTTTGTGTTCTAGTATTTTCTATTCTGTGTCCATAGAGAAATAAGTATGCTTACTTATGTCTTACTCGTGTCTTACTCGTATAACATTCATTAATTGGGATAACCTGCGTAATATACTGACATTATAGGTACCTACTACATTTATTTAATCGTATGGCATACATTATAAAAAGAAACAAAAGCAACTATAAGTAAAGATTAAGACCAGTCAGCCACTTAATGGCTCCGTCGCTAAGGGTGACTACTACATTTAATACTGCAACTATTTCTGCATTAGCGAGCTGAAATTTGATGCGTTTGATAATAAATATCAATAAGATTGTTGAAATAGGAAGAGCTATCAACTTACTTGTGTGTGTGTGACGCCTTTAGTTTAACGTCGACTAACGTTCGGCATTGTTGCCTAATTTACCGAGAACATGCAGTGAGGCAGAAGACAGCTTAATAACGGTGTAGTATATCAAACTATAAACAAATACTATAACACTGGGTATCAGTAACTAAAACACCTAATCACTATGAGATCAATAATTGTTTATTCCAATCACAGTTACAGCTTGAAAAACATATAATAAATTCTACAATGCTCATCGCCCGAAAAACCGCCAAAACGCACTGACTCTTGACAGTTTAAACGTCAGATCAATGACAGCTCGTTTCTTTTTAAAGTCCAAATCGAACTGTCACATCTTTACAACAGATTTAGCTAAAGTTGTTAATTTTAATCGGCAAAAACAAACATAAATTCTAAATAATTCGTTCAAATTAATTAATATACATATTTTTGGATGGTATGTTCGGCCAGAACCTTACACTCGTCCATCCTGACGCGTGTGATGTCCTCACACACGCCACCTTACACTTGGTCCAAATTATCAGCTAAATAATCAATATTTCAGCCTACTGTTTTGACAGTTACGATTACTTATGACAGTCTCTAAACATATGCTGCAGTATTCACAACGCTCATATACTGCAGTATCGCAATAACGGCAGCGCTAACATGCCGCAGTGTCCGCAGCGCTAACATGCCGCAGTATCCGCAGCGCTAACATGCCGCAGTTTCCGCAGCGCTAACATGCCGCAGCGCTAACATGCCGCAGTATCCGCAGCGCTAACATGCCGCAGTTTCCGCAGCGCTAACATGTCGCAGTATCCGCAGCGCTAACATGCCGCAGTATCCGCAGCGCTAAGATGCCGCAGTATCCGCAGCGCTAACATGCCGCAGTATCCGCAGCGCTAACATGCCGCAGTTTCCGCAGCGCTAACATGCCGCAGTATCCGCAGCGCTAACATGCCGCACTATCCGCAGCGCTAACATGCCGCACTATCCGCAGCGCTAACATGCCGCAGTTTCCGCAGCGCTAACATGCCGCAGTATCCGCAGCATTAAACATGGCACTTATTTGTACTATCTGTTGACATCTTTATAATAACAATATTATTTCCTATTATTTTAAACTAATTATCACAATATTTCGCTTTAATCTTTGATAATACAATAACACCTATTATTTCACTTTAAACTGTGTTTCAGAGTTTTTTTTTTATCAGTCTAAATCTCATATTACAACTTAGAACCTATAGAATATATTATGTAAGAATGCCCTAAGGACTCTGTCAATCTTTTTTTTTTCAGAACTTTTAACATATTAGAACTTATCATATACTAACATTTTTTTTTTCTTTTTATTTGTTTACAACCAAGTAACAGGTAATTTATAATGTAACAAATCGTTATATTTCTCTTAAATACTATTCAAATTAAAAGTTTCTTATCATTAGCAATATTCATATTTGACTCTTATGTTATTTATTTATTGCTCTTTATGCAAGTCTAATGCAGCCAGGTGTATATAAATATAGCGGAAAAAATAGTTTTATATTTTATTTTATTCTTTCTCTTAAAGCCCATGACAGATACCTGGTAATGCCTCTCGAGCTACGACACTACCCTATTCTTAATAAGCTGAGATACTACCTTTTTGCAGCACGGGTAAATAGACCTAACCTTAGTTATCAATTGAGTAGTCATTTCAGTATAGTTTGGCCAGAGTTTGTTTCACTTCAAGCTTAGACAGGGAGAATCATACTGTCTTTTTCTAATGCTAGTACTCTCACTACTAAAAACGGGATGGGTATAGCATGTTACTCTGACTGTTACTGCGCTTTTTGGTTTGCCAGACTATAAATGCCCTCTTGTATGATATTTGCACTACCTATATTACCATTAGCTGCAAATTAATTTCATGAGTTACCTTACCCTCATACTGGTGGGCAATAAACCCAAGCAAGCGCACATTAATAGCACAGTAATGTGTTTTTTTTTTTTAAATATATCCTAGCCTTTTAATGTATAATGGTAACAGTGGCGGTGGGTCAAAATTTTTTTTTTTCATAGGCAAGCCGGACCCTAATTTGGCTTAATATTTCTTCATGAGCTGAACTATTAAACTACTTGGGTGCCTGAAAATTAGGCAAGCCGCTGGGAATCGTGTTCCATGAACGCGCCGCCACTGAATGGTAATCAGTTACCTCACTACTAAGTGCCACAGATCATTGTTAATTGGATAAAAATTCAGCTGTTAATATTCTTACCCAACCGATATAGGCGCATTTGTATACTTACAGTTAAGTGCAAAAGTGAGTCAATCATCTGCCATCATGATATCTGTCTATCATTTATTATTACTTTTGCTAAAGGCTAACTATAAAATATTAACTTTTATAACCCTGTTAACTACCCAGCCACTAAGTGAAATGTTATGCCAAAAACTCTTATGATTGGAAATTGATGAAAGAATGTGAAAAATTGCTTGCTTATTGTGAACAAAGAGTGTGAGTGAGTGCAAAAGTGAGTCGATGCTAATGGTATTTAATTAATATTAACACAAATCCATTGATATTCTCTTACTGACTTGGACCTTTTTCATCACTACCTGTGTTGCATATTACTTATCAGATTTAGGTTTTTCCTGTACTACCTTACTATAACAATCTTCTGTTTTGTGCCCTATTCTATTACATTTTGCACATTTAATGACAGGCTTGGGACAGTTAAAAGAAACATGGCCCCTTTCACGGCAATTGAAACAAATTTGAGAGGTTTTTGAATTGTCACTATTTGGTTCACTTATTTTTACCGTAGCATAAAAGTCTTTACTACTTGATAAAAATTCTAATAACTGATCTGGGTCATTGCAGCGAAGAGACTGAGCTGCAGTTCTTAGAGTCCTATCTGTTAAGCCATATATAATGCAGTCAACAGCATTTTTACCAGATATCTGACATTGATTGAGAAGAGAAACTTTTTCATAAAAGTAGTTCTCAACTGATTCGCCTAGCTCATATTTCCGCCTTAACATGTCATCAATCATCTTACCATAATTTTGTTCAAATGGAAAAGCTGACAGCAGTTTTTCTTGCCATTCACTCCATGTTGAAAACATTGCTGGAAGGCTATCGTACCAGGTTTTCGCATTGCCGGCTAGCTTTTGTAGAGAAAAGTGAATTGTTTGCAAATCATCCCATCCATAGATAGATGCACACTGATTTACTTTATTTATCCAAAGATCAATACGATGACCTGGTAGTGATGGGTCAAAAGTTGATACAACATTGTTTTGAAAAGTAGGCTTTCTAAATGACCCAATACTCTTAATGATATCATGCAAATCATTAGTACTAAGCAAAGTTTCACATGACCTTTTAATAGCCGGTTGTACTGGCAGCTGCGCTGAACTCGCTGCGCTCTGTGGCTTCGGACTGCATAGCTTATGACCGGTTTTACCACCTTGATGTCTCTCCATACTACGCCGTTGCTCTTGTTCTAGACTACCATCTCGATGCGGCTCCCTGCTGCGCCGCCTCTCGTACACTGGACTACTATTGCGACGCGTGTCTCTGCTACTCAGCCTCCGGTGGTTAGAGCTATCATCTCGCAGCGTTTCCCTGGTATAGCTCCCCCTGTGCTCCGATCTATCATCTTGTGGTGACTCCCTTATGCGCCGCCGTTGGTATTTGAGGCTATTATCTCGTCGCGGCTCTCTACCACGCGCGCGGGGGAGTTTCGGGGTGCCCTCGCTACTCAACGACGCTCGTCGATCTTTGTTTCTTACTTCACATGCACGGTCCGGCGTAAGTGAAAAGCTGTGCCTATTTTCCTTATGTTTACGATTGCCGTGCTTAGACCGACTACGAGTGCGGTCATGTCTCCTTGTCGTAGCTATTCTTCTCGCAGGAGGACGTGAATGATTGTCAGCATCTTCTTGTACCGCGCGTTTTCCATTCTTGTTTGTACGGCGGTGGCTACGTTTGCTTTTATGTTTGCGCTTCACTTTCTTTGGCGAGGATGGTGAGCGTGAACGAAAGGGCGGCATTAAAAAAAAAAAAAAAGATAAAAGATATTTATTCTTCAATTTAGGCACATTACAATGCACTTATGAACGTCAGAGAGAAAAGAAACTACCACCGGTTCTAACCCTACACCTCTGACCCGAGAAGTATTACTTATTACCGGCAAGAAACTCGAACACGAATTACGTTCAAATAATCCCCACTTACTGAAGTATAACACTGGGTATCAGTAACTAAAACACCTAATCACTATGAGATCAATAATTGTTTATTCCAATCACAGTTACAGCTTGAAAAACATATAATAAATTCTACAATGCTCATCGCCCGAAAAACCGCCAAAACGCACTGACTCTTGACAGTTAAAACGTCAGATCAATGACAGCTCGTTTCTTTTTAAAGTCCAAATCGAACTGTCACATCTTTACAACAGATTTAGCTAAAGTTGTTAATTTTAATCGGCAAAAACAAACATAAATTCTAAATAATTCGTTCAAATTAATTAATATACATATTTTTGGATGGTATGTTCGGCCAGAACCTTACAATACATAGATCGTTAAAATCGCCTGCTATTGCAAAAAAATATATAAAAGTTCACGTGAATTTCTTTCAGCTTCAATGTTGCGCCGGTATCATAAAGGCCACACTCCATCGCAGAGAAAATAAAGCTCCATCAAGGGACCTGGATGTAAAAGGTCAGGTTCATAATAATAAAAAGACGGTGTTCCTGGAAAGACGACTCCGTGCCGAGTCTGATCAATGCACGAGCTGCTTACGTTACGGTAAACGGAAGTTGTCATTAATATGTATGTAAGTGCTGTAATTGTTTTATTAAGTGGTCATAGTCATAGTAATTGGTCAACCCTAACGCTGTAGCTCAACTCTCGTCTCGCAGAGAACCACAGCCATATAAAACTACTACTATATCAGGTATTTCTATGGTCTTTTATCGACCGAACGAGCGACGCGACGAAATTAATTCCAATTGACCTTAACTTTTTCTCTTCCATTTCTGTGGAAGTCAGACCTGTCCTCCGAAATATATATATTTGTATAAGCCTGTTATAGTATCTTACTACTGGACAAAGGCCTCAACTCAGCCTCGCCATGATTTCCTAAAAAAATATTTACATGTGAAAAATTATAAGACCGAGCACCGGACGAAAACCGTGTTAGAAACAGTTCGGTGTAATGTAAGTCATCCTTTATCGTGTCTCTCCGGGCCATTCTGCAGCTGTCCCTACTCTATTTGTCTGCCCAGGCCAAAACTTTCGCTATTTTATTTACATATTTTAATCCTGCCCGGCCGAAGTGGTCCCTTGACCCCAGATCACCTTAATTTAAGACTTTATGAGCCGTAGAAAACTGGATGTTGTTTGGTGGATTTTGCTGATGTTAATGTTAGACTTAGAATGAATTCACTTACATGCAAAGTGCGTAGTGGAGGAGGTGTGCCAAAAATGTGAACAGACGTGAATTCAAACTTCCATACTGTTTGACATTAGCCAAATACGAAGTGCTCTAATTATAATTGAAAATTACTCGGAAAGCGGGCTTCGTCGCGTTTGCTACAGTTTAAACAAAATACGGGAAGAGCACTGGCATTCTATTGAATTCTAAGTAGTAAATATTTTGTAAGTTTGTGTGTTTGTTACTTAGCTACCTACGTAAAACAGTATATTTCCGACGACATTACATGGCGTCAATGCAATAAAACACTTAAAGTCGATGAAAATAAACAGATTAAAATTATAATTCTAAGTAGCAAAAACATAAATATATTCTTGTTTATACGCGAGTGATTCAATGTGTTGCTAGGTTGGCTATATACCAAAATACTGTAATCTGAAGGAGAATATCTAGTAAAGTCGGGGACAATTGTTCACATAGTATATAACTAAACAAATGTGCAAATTGAAGTTTCAATAGATGAATAGATATATTGAATTCAAGATATAGAAAACGTAAAAAAGAGTAGTTTTCCTTACAAGATTGTAGTATGAGTTACAAAAATTTATTTTACTAATCGTTCTGGTAGTATAGTTGTTATTTTTTATATCCGTGTAATAGCAGTATCTGCAAAACTTAAGAATGTCATAACTAAGTAAGACATAAAAAGCATAAAATCATCATAATATATCAAGGAGAAATTATTGCTTGTTTATGTTTGTGTAAACATTAAGTTTCGAAATAGTTTTAATTATAAATCTATTTATTGAAATTATACTCCCGTTATTATATATATGTGTATGTATTTATGAGGGGTGTATTTATATGATACGAAACATAAATATACAACTTATAACGCTATCTAGACCTAACTTAAAAACTATTGATGTCTACAGATGTCCCCTATATCGCTGCCACTTGGCAAGGTGCCCATAAGGCTGGCTGCGTTGCCTCGCTGGATAGCGATACTGATTTGCTGGGCGAGGAACGAACCAGCCCTACGGTCACCAGTATATGTTTATAAACTGTGTAATGTGCTCTCAAGAAATGAAAGAATTAGATCATATTTTACATTAACTATTTTTTTTAAACCTGAGGCGTTCTATGTTTAGAAAAAATATATCTTAAAAAGCCAGTTTTAAACTAGTTTTACGATAGCAGTTAGCAATAAAAACTCTCATGTCACCATGACCAGAAAAAAAACATTGAAATGTTGGAAACAAAGGTACACATTTATTTGCAATCCGTGTTTTGTAGGTATTTCCTACTGGTTTAATTAAAACGTTCGACATCCTGGTATATTACTAGTAAAAATGGATTACCTGTTTCGCTACAGATGATACATTAGACTGTTTATTTTTATATTATTACAATAATAGTACTATAAATCGAAATAAAACTATTCCTGGGGACCGATTTTTACCTTACGAGCGCTCGAAATTAAAAAAAAATACCTTAAATATAATCGCACACAAAAGTTTGTCACCATTATTTTCGCATGCAATTAATAGTTTAAATAATTGTGATTTTAAATTCCTATCGCTGTTAATTTTAAAACATAATTTCATCGTATTATTCAGAGTTAAAAATGTGAGAATCAAGCGCTCGAATCTCAAAAATTGCCCCCCTGGTAGATTTTCCTAGGCGAGTTCTGATAAGATAATGTACGTACTAAGAATTTATCTAAGACTGTGCAGGTACACCCAGATTCAAAACTGCATGGTTAATATGAGTTCATTCATTTTTTTTATTGGGATACGTCGTCCCAGCCGGCCAACCCTCCACACAAAAGCATAATATTTTGTTCTCCAGATTTTTTTCCTTTTTTTTTCATAATTAGAGTACGATACCAATTATGCCCTTAAAAGGATCACCAGTATATTTGTTACACGTTGTATAGGTCATACGGATAATATTACTTTTTTCATTTTATTACGGTAGCAAATCAGGGCCGTAATGTGGTTGCGACACCTTCTACCCGAACGGATGGGATACGACTTACGAGGCTGGGGTCCCTGGAGAGCGGCCTCTTTGTTAAGATAACCAAAAATATTGCATTTTGTCATTCACGTTTCATTTCCTCAAGTATTTGTTGAACGGATATTTATGTAACTTTTATTTATTCTGATCAAAAATTATCATCATAAATAGGATGATTTTAAGTCCCACGATAAGATGTAGGTACACATTTGTATGTAAGTATTTGGAATTTTCGCAAAAGACAAAAAGTTTGACCAGGTTTTCTGAAGATATGCAGAACGAAATAATTATTAGTTTAATACTTACTTTTTGTATGAAAATGTATCAATGACATGATAAAACTTACCATGTTGCATACTAAATTCATTCAAGAACAATACAACATACTGGCTGCTAATATTTATTTTCTGTTAAATATGATGTTTTCTTTAGGTTTATTTATTAATATATGTACAAAGTTACATACTATCTAAAAAATAAAGCTAAAACTAAACTTAACCAATAAAAACTATACTAACAACTAATTTAAAATTATGTATAAAAGTAAACCTACCTATAAAAATCCCAACTACAAAAAGAATACCCCGTCTAAAATGTTCTTTAGGTACTATTGTGAGTATCATTGGATAATTTGCCCTATAACTTGGAGAATCAATGTTGTAAATAACATCTTATATTATACATACATACTTCCAGTTTTACTGCCGATGACGACCAAACCAAAACTGTGACGGAAATGGAAGTTATTTAAAAGTATCACTTTGTATGTAAATTTGCTAATGGAAGATTTCATCTATAGAAGCGAGACGTGAACGTCAGTTGCTTCGCCGCCGTGTGCGCAGCATGTCGCGACGTTCGTTGAGAGCATTTCGTAATCTTTGAGCACGAAACCTCGATTTCACCGCTACGTAACTGGTTGCGTGCCACAAGTGGCCTAAATATCACTTTAGTTCAACAGAACGTGAGTTTAAAGTGCATCGCAGTGGATTTTATTTGAAATATTGAATCAGATTTGAAAACTTGGAATTTGTGCAGAAACGTTGACATGGCAGCAACAAAAACAACAAAACCTCTGGAAAATTTGCAACTTAGCAAAGCGTACCTCTTGGCCTATAATGGCACGCAGATCGTCGGTTGGACATATATGCTGCTCCATGCATTGGGATACTTTTTGAATCGTGGGACTCTTGATAACTTCTGGAAAGAGATCAGCTGGAACCTGGTTATATTTCAAAATGCTGCATTGTTAGAGATTCTACATGCGATATTAGGTATAGTACCTACCGGCGTATTCTTGACACTAGCGCAAGTGTCATCAAGAGTGTTCCTAATTTGCGGTGTGTTACTAGTGTCAGATGCAGCGACGACGAGCCCTGGCATAGTTCTCTGTGTGCTTGCTTGGTCGGTCACCGAAATAATTCGATACAGCTATTATGTAGCTAACGCCATAGGCCAACCGCCCCCGACGTTGATGTTACTACGATACTCAACATTCTTCCTTCTTTATCCACTTGGAGTTACAGGAGAACTACTGTGCATGTATGACTCCTTGAATGAGATAGCTACCCGCCAGTTTTGGACTGTGCCAGTGTTGACATACTATGTAACTACTGCGAGCCAATACCACTTAATATTTAGCATGTTCTATCACTATTTCATTATTTGTTGGATGTTGCTATACGTACCTATGTTCCCAATGCTATTCGGACATATGATGCGACAAAGGAAGAAAGTGTTATCCAAATTTATGAAATCGTATTAATCATAATATCATAAACCAAAATAACTATGTAGATAAAAATGTATATAGCTAGGGTTATATAATACTAAAAGACTTATTAGCAAAAAAGAAGCATACTTAAAACCATCTAAAATAGTAGAAATCGTCTTGGGACACATTTTACGACACGATGAATTTATCAAGACCGTCGAAGAAAGTAAAAGGAAGAGAGAGAAGCCAAGAATATTAATGGATCAAGTAAAAGAGAAAGTGAACGTTGTGCCTATCAGGCTGTCAAGGAGAAGGCTAAAGAAAGGAGTACATGGAGATCGCTTCATCAACAAGAGCACGGTTCTTAAGTTGACGATGATGATGAAGATTTGTCATGATTTGTATATAATATTTAATTTAATCTAGTTTTAAATGAGGAGGATTCACATGTTTCCATACACGCTATTTCGACTTTTTTTCGCACAGGTTTTGATCCCGGAGCAATATATTCAATGAATCAAAATCGTTGCCAGCCTGCTTTGCGATGTAATGATATTTTTGTGAGAACACTCTAAGTAATATTTGAAATGACCAAAAGAAAACAAAGTAAATATATGCCTAATAACAAAATTTTGAAATACCTTAACACATAGATAACAATATAATTGTATCATTCGTATTTTGTCACGCATAGTAAATGTTTAAGTAGAAAGTTTGATTTTGTATAGTTGATAGTTACTCGGTCATTTAATCAAAATTCTTAGTTTTAAATTTAGCTTTAATATTCATTTAATAAAACATACCTACTCTGTATTTCGAGATCACGTCACAGGCTCAGCCTAGTCACTAGTCACTGGACTGCCTCCCACTGAAATACCAATCTATGAAATAAATATAATTTGAATTTGTATAATATGTAAGTAAAAATACTACCTTACACGGATGTAGTTTGGAATTGTTGTTATACAGAATACATCCTTACTTGTCATATCATGTAAACAAACATGTAATGTTATTTGTTACTATTATTGTAAAAAAAATCTGCGGTTACCTGGTTGAATTCAATACTTTGTGAGTTTTCGTATATAACAACATTTTATGTAAAAAATTCAGAGAAAATTGTGATAATTTCTTTGCAATGTGTTTGTTTCGATGATAAGACAAGTAAGGATGAATTTGGCATAGTACGATTACCGCTTATAGTTGATACAGATTGTATTGGACTACATATTTATGATCCTAAAGTTATATAAAATAATTGTTATTTATTAACTTGTGTTATGAGATTGCATTTAAAATGTTATAAAAAATCACAATTACACCTGTTTTTTATTTATTTTTTATTCCCTCTTCTATTATATATATGGTACAGTCACGAGCTTTAATTTGTGACCCATTTCCGTTAAATGTTGTTAGAACAATCATAATGCAATAAGGTCGAAACTTTAGTGCAATAATGTTGAATGTCAAGTTAAGACATAAAATGTCTTATCTAATCGACCTATGAAATGATAACCTCTTTGCAAAAAGCTATCATTACGATTTTCTAATTACGACTTTTTTATTTGTTTGTTTTTTTCTTATGGGACCACAGGACCAAAAAGTTATTAACCAAGTTATTGACGAACCCCTAGAAACGTAAAGTTGTCGATGGTAAACATTATCGTCACGAATCATGCTGTCCCTTCTTCACGCATGACAAGTTCTCTTTCGCACTTATGCAAACGTATCGGATATGTTGTGTCAAACTCAAATTTTATGACAGATTTACACTGAGTTGCACCCCCCTGACATTACGACGTTTATTGTTTATTTCAGTGACAGCGTTAACATAATAGCTCTAAATGGCGAAAGTTTGCTACACGATATTCAACCTTAGGTGGGTCCCAAATTAAAGCTCGTGACTGTACCTAAATAGAGTACAAAATATCCCATATTATAAAATTCACACACTATAGTATTTTGTGCAACAGTTACATAATGAGGGTTCTTAAGATCGAGGGTCGAAGTTACAAAATGAGGCGAAGCCGAATTTTGTAAAAACAGACCCGAGAATTTTAAGAACCCTAATTATGTACCGTTGCACACAATAGTTTTTATACGAGTGCTTAAGCAAGCCGGTAAGAATTGAGTTCGACGAAAGCCGTGCACAACCTACTGCTTCTATGTAATCTCGTAACGTTCGATCTCCCGGTGGATTGTGCCGGCGGCGACACGCAATGCGGGGCCCGACAACAGTTTCACAATATTGTATGGAAATCCTTTCTGTGATTGTTATGGATGCTACAATATGCGACCATAGAAGCTCTATCAAAAAGTATGCGCTAGTAGTTCCGCCACCACAATCTCAATTCGAGTATTACAGTCGCCGAGTATAAAAAAGTCATTTAAACTGGCCTATTGTCACGTTCCAGTATTCTAATTTTAAAATACAATATAAACAATACATTAAAAACACAATCTATCCCAAACCTAGCTTCAACACACAACAAATAACCAACCAATATTGAAGTAGTATTGGAGTTGCATCATAATAATTTTCGAGCAAATTCTGATATTTCTGGTTCAGACGTTTAAGGTAGCCTAAAACTAAAATCGATTTAAGGTTATCGATTTAAATTACAAGGGGAGAAAGCCATATAAAAAAAAAAAAAAAAAAAAAAAGGTATAGCTGTATTGCGTAGTTAATACATTGGAATTGTATTGAAGTTGGATCGTATCTAAACTAGCTTTAATTTTTCTGCTACACCTTTCAACTAATCGACTGTATGAACCTAGGTTTCTGGATATTTGGTTTTTGTGGGCATCCTAAGGTGAGACTTCAGTGCGATAGAGATACACATAGTTAGCTTCATCACTTAAACTTTTATAAAACCGCTTGAACGTTTTATGATGTTAGAATATAAAGTTATCGGCCTCGGGATGATGGTTTGTGTAGATTTAGGTGTTGACGTAAAAAAACCGGCCAAGAGCATGTCGGGTCATGCTCAATTTAGGGTTCCGTATTTGCCGGCCTGTTAAAATAAATCCGATCAAAAGGTCGTTTAATTATAAATATTTGGCGGCGCTTATTTACTATGCGGAATTACGTCCTTTAACTATATCGATTCTATTCAATACAATTTTTATTGAAGGCAAAATTATTAGGCCTACATACATTTTTTGAATGTTCAGAGCTATTATTTACGAAACTTAGTTTTATCCAAAAATGATTTATTAGACCTTTATTATTTCTGAAAGTCCTATCCAACGATACCTCATTGAAGCAAAAACAATTTTACCCCCCGCCCCCCCGCTTCATGTGTACGGGAGAAACCAAAATAAAAACAGTTTTTATTTTATCACGTTATAAATTTGTTACATAGATTTCTTTTTTATTTGTCTATTGTTTCGTGAGTTTAAAGCGTTTAATTAGGTAGGTATAGGCTTTAATTTAAAAAAAATATATAAATATAAAATTTGTCTTCATTATAAAATGATGATATAAAGTTAATACATATAATCCGGATAGGTGGGCACGTGGATGCCGCAAAAAAGGCGCGGACGGAGCAGGCCCAAACAGTGATGACGGAACGATATGGACGCTTTCCTCAGCACCTGGCCGGAAAAAGCGTGGGACCGAGAGTTGTGGAAGTCAGCGGGAGAGGCCTTTGCCCAGCAGTGGGACACTACTTTGGGCTAATAAAAAAAAATTAAACTGACAAAAATAACAAAATCAAAAACATACTTAAGTAGTCTAGAAATATATAACACTCGTTTGAAAGTTATCAAAGTTCACTGTTATGTTACCTACCAGCTACGTTATGTCGACGTCATGTTTTGATCATTTGACGCATGAAATAAGTAGAAACTTGTTTTTTCGATCAAGTTTTATATTTTTATACCTGCTACATTTTGGATCACAATAATATGGTTTTTATAAGCTTATGATCAATAAAATTCAAGACAACAAATAAAATATGCCAGATGCCGCTATAGAGACATTGGGATTTTCTTTGTGTCATTTTGCGTCACACATCCTATAATAAGTAGGTATAATTATGTTTTTTTATAGTGGTCTTTGTACATTTTTTAGATCTAAATAAGAATTCCGTTTTACTCGGTGCGTCATTCTTGGCCCATTTCACCTACTGGCCCCTCTGGTCAGATAGGAGGAAAACGTGCAAATTGATCTGACTCCACATTTTTAATCCGTGTAGGGAAAACCAAATTATGTGTTGACGTATTTTTATGACACATACAATTCGCCAAGACCTGATCTAGAGGTTTTAAAAAGTCTAAGTTTAATAAAAACAACTTTTATGAATCTACGTTATCTTGACAAACATAATGACTTTTTTTCGTGGATCCTCCCCTTAATAGAATTCTACTAAAACACATTGTAAACATAAACATCAATATTTGACGCTCTATCGTGCTTCATATTATCTATCTACATATTTTATCTTATCTCTGCTTTTCCATGTTTTTTTTTGTAAACGAACATTCTCTTTATGGGCGTCAAGTTCAAAAACGTCGTCATTGGCACAATTCCCCTAAATTACAAGAGGAAAGCCATTAAAAAAATGACTACTTAATAATGATCACGGATTTGCTTTAAATGTAAATGTCATTTCGATACAACGTTCTCAGCTCATGAAGACGACGGTCGAGAAGAAAATGTAATCGAATATCGGCGTCCCGCGTCACCGCGGGATTGCATTATCACCGAGATTCGGGCCAAGACCGAGAGACATGGTGCGGCATTCTAATTTAAAAATAAATTAACAACACATTAAAAACACAGTATGTCTCAAACATAACTCCACACACAACAAATAATCAACCGATATTGAAGTTGTATTGGAGTGGCATTGGAATAAGTAGATTCTGATATTTCTGATTCAGACTTTAAGGCGTTAGCTGTATTATGTGGGTAATGCATTGTAGTTGTGTTAAAGTTGGATCGTGTCTAAACGTTTATTAAAGTTAGAATACGGTCCACGGGCCAATGTGACTCGAGCCAGGGGGCCGATTTTTGACAGCCGGACGATCGAATTCAAAAAATTCAAGCTCGAAAATAATCGCACACAAAAGTTTGTAGCCAATTTTTTCGCATGGAATTAATAGTTTAAATAATCATTATTTTAAATTTCTATCGCTTTTATTTTTAAAACATAATTTCATCGTTTTATTCAGAGTTTTAAATGTCACTTTCGAGTGCTCGAATCTCAAAAATCACCCCCCAGGCTGTGGTCGGAGCCAGGGTAACTTGAGAAGGGTCGATTCGACCGTAATGATGTTTACCAATTAATTACACTCGAGAGCAAAAATTTCGGGTCAGTAACATAAACTTTAATATCTTTAGAATGAATATCTTTAAAAGAAGCATTTATTTGCAGAAAGTTACATGCTCGTTTACTTTATCGTGCTTGTGAAAAGCATATGAACCGCCAATATACCTATAAATAGTATCTATTAAAGTGTTTGTATATTATTTATTAAATAGGAATAGAATAGAAATAAACAGTATACAAATAATTTAAACAAACAGACCGCTCCCTGCCGTTCCCGGTGCAAAGGTGCCCATAATGCTTGCTGCATTTCCACGCTGGATTACTATGGACAGCCTTTGCAGCAAGAACGACTCGGAGCGGGGATCCTCCCCCTTTTGCCGGAGTCGACGGCCCAGTTCGTGAACAAACCGCTTAGCGTCTACCCCCCAGCAGCCCGAGGTTTCAACTGCGAGAGGGACGAAGATGTAGCTGGATCCTAATGGGGCATATTTTAGTCGTTTTAGTGCCGCCTGTGTCTCAGCTGCCGCTCCGGCTGTGCGGGAGGTACGGCTAATGTGGGAGGCGGCGAAGGTACTGACACAAGTAGCGTCCCACACCAAACACCGCCCCCTTTCCCAAGGTACTAAGGTCAAGCCGTCAGGCCTTTTACCGTCTGTACGGCTAAGGCCTGGCGGCTCGAGCACCTATGGTACACCAGCCGACCTAAGAGCCCTCTGGACAGTGTCGTTGAGGGCATGGTGCCGCGGATGCCTGCCAGTGCATCGGCGGCAACTCAGTGCGTGGTGGCCGTCAGCTCTCACCATGGCACCGCAAATACATACATGCGGTTGGCATACGTCGCAGCCAAGGCGGAGAGCAACGGCCACGCGCAGCGAGTCACCGTCGAGTAAAGTGCCCAATTGAGGCGAAGGCAACGCATGCAGCCATGCCCCTGATTCTGACCGCGACACAGCCAGAAGCCTTGCGCGGTCAACTCCCACGGCGTCTGCAACAAGTCCGTCTATTGTGGCTTTAGAGCCTATATTATCCCACGCACGCTGGATATTGGGGCTCTCTGGAACGGTTGCACCGGGATTGAGATCCAACCACGACCTCGTGGCGTCGGCCACAAAGGGTAATATGCTTACCTCGTTGCCATTATGAGATAAAATATTAGCAACAAGGTTTGTTACCCCATGGGCCGACGCCAAAAAGGCTGGCAGGCACACATCCTGTACACGTCGTACGCCGAGGCCTCCGTGTCGGACCGGCAGAGCCGCTTGTTTCCACTGGGTTTCGTTCATGGAGATGTTTACTATAGACTCGATAATATACTTAATAGCGGCATCGAAGGAATCTATGTCATCGGGAAATAACCATACCGGCGCCGTACGCAGTAGATAGGTAACTTTGGGCACGGCGAAACACTTCTGCATGAGAGCTAAAGCTACATGTGTGTTGACGCCTTTCAGGCGTTCGCCGGCAACCAGAGGGAGTTGTTTGCGTGTTAGCAAAGCTTCGGGAACTGCGGGAGTGAATATAGGTGCTCCAAGTAGACTAAGGGAGTTAGAACTGAGTTCTTTAAAATAATTTATTTAATCACAAGACATGTCAAAACTTAATTTAACTTACACAAAACAAAAATGCTTAATATTAAAGAACTAAAAATATAATTTAAGCTACTTACTCCTAACTAAAACCAAGCTAATCTTTAAAATTAATATATTTTGAGATTTTCAAGAAAATGCTAGTGACCCGAAACTTTTGTTCTCGAGTGTAGTAAGTACGAGCTAAAAGAACTAGCCTAGGATTAGTATGCCTCCTTTTTTCAATAAATTGGACTTAAGTATGTTTATAATTATTACCGAGATAACTGTTCACTCATTATTTTGATAAAAACGGGACCCGATGGTTTGGATGGACGGATTTATCAAACTAATATAATGATTAATGAGTGAAAATCGTGTGAGCTTAAATCAGGGCAATAGTCCACTCAGCAATATAATTTAAAGAAAGTTGTTGGATTTATGAAAACAATTGCGATCTGGTTTGATTTTAATTAACCTTATAAACCGCCTACCTACATTTGAAGTTACCTGCTAATATTAATGCTTAGGTAGTTATTAAAATAATCTTTCTTTTAATGTTTTCATACTCATAATGTATTTAGATCCTTCGTCTTTCTAGAATTACCTCATCTTTTTATTTTATAATAGATATACAGCTAGTTTTAAAACAATTTCAAATCAAAAAATCAAAATGGTTTATTTTAGACAAAGATATAAGTGTCCAGTTTTTACTGACCTCCACACTAGGCAAGGCTATCATATCAAATAATGATTTAGTAAAATTGATGTAGTATAATTTATAACGCTTTTACTCGTATTAATACAGTATGGTAATATTTAGCCGTTGTTCAAAACTAATTTGTTTGTATAGCAAAAATTTACCGTCAGAATAAACGTATCTGTAGCCACTCAATATACCTACGATATTAAGCTAACATGGTTATTGCAATATGTATTTATATTTATTGTTTATCACTTTATTTTTAATAATTATAGGCTTAGCATAACTGGTTGTGTAGCTATTTTAGTCGCGAATAAATCCAAGAGTCCAAGTTCCTGTCATGTTATTTAAATATAGAATTAATTGATGACGTTTGTTTTCTGTTTTGGTCTGACTTTTTTGTCATGGAATGAGCGGGTATTTCTGCCTTCAATAATATGTTTCATTATAAAGGTATATTTAAATTATTTAAATATTTAAGTATTATTCTCGTTTATTTCTATTTTTTCTCTTAGGTTAGATTTTTATAATATTTTTACAAAAGTAAAATATAAAAATACATCTAAAATATACAAAAACAATAAAAACATTATAAAAAACCTAACCTAGGGTGCCGCCGGCAACGGAGCAAGGCCCAGGCTGCCGGTGGTTAGGGCCGCAGAGTGAGGAACCTTCGGACTATGCGCGCCGTGTCCAGAATTACCGCCCTCTGTATCTATAAGTATTATAATTATTTAAGTATTATACTTGTAAGTACACGTGAAATTAAAACGTACATACAGGCTCATTCCGGAGACGTGAGCAGGAACAACCCTACATACTTAGTTAATGATAATGAATCGGCCGCCATCATGTTTAAGTGAAACAATAACGATTTTTATTCTTAGTAACGTAGAAATTTTGTCCTCTGTAATCATGGTTATCCTACAAAAACAAAAAAATTGCGCTAATTACACTAATACTGGTATCAAACAATAGCTTGTCATTGACTCAATCCGTAGTATTAATCCTGCTCACATCTACTGAATCAACCTGTATACTTAATTCTGACTGGAATATATAATTCCGGAACTGGATTTAAATTTAATCAACTGTGACTGTTTTAAAGTGAATTTAGGAATTATTTGTCATTCTCAATAACCCCAACTTACTTAAGTTTTATCTAGTATCTTTGATTATATGACAATAAAGTTTATTAACAAAACAATATTTAATAAATTATAAAACATTTGACCTTTGAAGTTACTACGGGGAGCATTTTTCTTTAAAGCCGCACGATTATCGAATATTATGGTCATGCTAAAAAAATATGCATAGAACTACCTATGTGGGTTAATAAGTTGCTAAGCGAAAGTAGAGCCATTCAACTTTCGCTAGAAAGTCTAGGTTTTGGTTGTGGTGGTGTGATCTAGCATAATTATCATAATAAAATAACAAGACTATTGTACGTAGAAAGTGTAAGTATACGCTTGCATAATAAACCCAAACACCCATATTCATTTGAATAATCGAACGAGTGGAGCATAAGCGAAGCGAGATCTTACAAACAAATTTTGGCTACTGGGACGTTTCGGCATTTCGGTAGCTTTTTGATTTTGAGAGCTTGTTCAACGATAACATGAGTAACGTTTCTTGATCTTTATGAAATTTGTTGGGGTTATAGCAGAGATACATGTCATTTGAGAGTTTGTATATGAGCAGGTTCGATCAAGGGGTCATGGAGCTAGAACGCGCGAAAATATAATGATACGGGTCTTGTTATATTGGTCATTTCGTTTGCAAGGGAATTGGGGTTCTCAATTCGATGCGGACTACTAGTATAATCACTTAATGATATGATTTTAATTTGATATTGAACAATGGATTGGAATTATCAGAACTGACATGGTTAATTCAGATCATATATGTCATAGATACCTAGATTTTACTATTAATTTACTAATAGTTTCTTTTTTGTCCACCGGCATAATTGAAATGATATATGCATTAAACGTACTCATATATATGTAGGAACTGATTATTTGTTTTGTACATAGAAATAATGTTTCCATTTATCTTCAAACAGGTTTTCCCAATTTTTAAGCTCAATTATACATATTATTAAGTATTTTCTCATAAAATATGATGTGATTTAAGATTTTATTTGATATTGAATTATTTAAACGAATTCGCACTGTAAATTTGACAGTTAGGTGTGGACACGTGTGGACAGATGGATATCACTCTATCCAGTAGCGATTTAACTGTGATATCCACGTGTCAAAGTTTGGCTTGTCGAAGAGCCCTCCTGTTATACTACATACTTTATCCCGTAAGTTAAGGCGCGAGTGCCAGACGTCGGCAATTAGCAGCGAGCTCTTTGTTCCGCATCTGTGTTTGACAGATCAAAGGCGATACTCGTCATTGAATGCGATACCTATTTCTAAGAGATGGTACAGGCGGAGAAATACATAATGGTTGGTGTATACAGTGTGTAAATCTAATACGGGCGAATCTCTTAACCATGATTAGTATAGGACATAATAAATGTAATTAGATAACGTTTACATAGAATTGCAATTAAAACTTTATCGATACAAAGTAATTACTCGCGTTAACGCTCGTTGACAACTGTCAATACCATGTTTACAGTACATTGCTGCTGATAAAATATTCAAAAAATAATTATTGGGTCACAGTTAAGTGTAAGTAACTTAAAAAAGACATCTTAATTAATGATTATATTAATGAGTTCTATGTCTTGTTTAATTTATCGCCCGTTTTAGATTTACACACTGTATAATTTCAAGCAATTAGTAGTAGTAGTGAAAAGTACTGTGTAATTTCTTGAAATTCTTCTAAAATTACTACAATGTATTTTCTTTATTTTTCACACATACAAAACGAATACTTACGTGTACATACAACTTGATGTTATTGCCACTACTCACATTTAATTCAGTCGGAAATTCCTGTGTATAAACTAAAATATTACACCAGTTCTTAAATTAAAGCTAAGATCATCGTCAACCAAGGACATAACAGTTGGACACAGACAGTTGGAGTTGGATTAGACCTATGTATCAACGGCCATTTAGGGTGACTATGATCTTTTTGATCTAACAAGTTAACCAACGAAAATAAAAATAAGAAGATTAAGAATACTTGTTATTGAATTTAAACTTTCGTGAGACATAAGTATTAAGCACTATTACTGCATGCGGCTGTACTCACTTGTGTTTAGTCACTAGACAACTCCGACTCATGTCGCGCGTAGTGAGATAAAAATTTGTTCTTGATTGCGTTTATTGTTTGGTGAACATATTGTCGCAGCCTCTTTCACCGCAGCAGTGTCATACACAATATTACTTATGTGTTAATTAACGTACTATTTATGTCGACATTGTAATAAAACCAAATAAAGCAATTGACATTTTTGTATTAAAACTCAAGAAGCTTGCGAAAAACCGGCCAAGTGCGTGTCAGACCACGCATAATAGAGGGTTCCGTAGCTTCAATGCAATAAGAAAATAATAATAATAATAAAAGTAAGTAATAGCTCACGAGGTAACCGCCATGTGGGAGGTTGATTCGGCGATCATTGTGCCGATAGTTGTTTCTGCGAACGGTCTCATAGCGAAGAGTCTCGACCAACATCTTGAGAGGCTTTCGCTACGAGGTTGTGGTTGGATCAAGGGTCAGATACAGAAGGCGGTAATCCTGGACACGGCGCGCATAGTCCGAAGGTTCCTCTCTCTGCGGCCCTGACCACCGGCAGCCTGGGCCTTGCTCCGTTGCCGGCGGCACCCTAGGTTAGGTTTTTTATAATGTTTTTATTGTTTTTGTATGTTTTTGATGTATTTTTGTATTTTACTTTTGTAAAAATATTATAAAACCTAACCTAAGACGAAAAATAAATAAAGAGAATAAAAGTAATATCTGCCTTTGGAAGAAGTTTTTTGTAATGCACAAAACAATTTTCGTTCAAATAATATAGGGTAAATCGCTAGTAACTGGCCACCGTTCAGTAACTGGCCACCTCATACTAATTATGAACTCTGTGCACTTATAAACATAATTCATTTTAGTATAAGGTTTTAATTACTTTACCTTTCAACAACAGGCCAAGTTATACTAAAATGGATTACGTCTGTAGGTAAATAAATGGAGTTCATTTTTAGTATGAGTGGCCAGTTACTGAACGGTGGCCAGTTACTTTACCCTACAAATATTTTTTTTTTCAAATAATATCATTGATTTTTTTTTATATTATATTATTTGGTTATACGATTCAGAAGTTAGAGAGCATATTTTCAGAGGCAATAGGTTCTAAAAATATTTTCTTAAACGGCTTTAGAAAACTTTAAAGTTATTTTTAAAGCCCTGTCAATTGAAATGCAATTTCGTATACACTCGAGAGCAAAAGTTTCGGGTAACTAGCATTTTCTTGAATATCTCAAAAGATATTAATTTTAAAGATATTAAAGTTTATGTTACTGACCCGAATTTTTTGCTCTCGAATTATTTGCGAAAATTATAAATGATTTTTAGTTGTCTGACAGTATGGAATGCCCTCTTAAAATATTTTTTTCCAGGAATATATTTGTACGACTAAGTAGCGGCACACAAAGCACGCCTCATGATAAAAACTTATCAATTATTATCTTGGGCACCGGAGGCGTTGGTCACTTTTTCCTTTGTATATGACATCTATACAAGTTTACAATTATTATGTTTTATAGTTCAGAAATAAAATGACGAATCATGACTATGACCTAAAAATTGTTTTTATTGATATGACTTTCGGTTTCTTGAGCTCTCAGCTATGAAATATCGAATCCAATCAGGAACTTAGGCATGCGTGAAATTACTTAGAATTAACGAATTTCAAGTTAAATCTATGAAGTACCTACACTTCTCGTGAACATGGGGAGGTTGAGCTTATGTTTGTTTTTTCTTAGTTTATATACTAGATCAAACTCAGGTTAGTAAATTATTGTATTAATCAAATGGAACTAATAATACAGGAAAAATTGCATATTTTGGAGGCAAAATATGTACATCAATGGAACTTTGCTTATTAACTTTATCTTGGAGAAATGAGGATTTGCCGAGTCCTATCAAAATTTTGTAGTCCTACCCCCATCGGGGATGATGGGGGAAATTGAAAACGCAAATTATACGAACTAGGCAAGTGTCATTGTCCATGTATTCCTTTGTGCTGAATCGAATGAGACCATACCCATACTTATAAGATCAATATTTTGCGAGATGGGTGTTTTCAGAAAAAAACGGCACCATTTATTTTGTTCTGAAAATGCCCTGACCTAACTTAACCTAACATATTTTGGGTTATTTCTACTCAGAATCACGAGGACTATCGATTTAAATGATAAAAAAAGGTGTCCCAGATTTTTCGTCAGTTTTGTAACGAATTTTCCCATACATTCTGTATGGGCCGTTACAAAACTGACTAATACTTTTTATATGGAAAAGTAGCAAGTTTTTTCTTTAAAAATGGTGCACTTTTTTCTAAAAACTCCCAGATATTAGTTGTAAAATAAAATAAAATTCCAAGTATCAACTTGTTGCACATTAATGCAAATGTTGGTCTTTAAAAATAACATTAAAGTTACATTAATCTTTTTTTTTTGAAATAGTAAACATTTACAGCAATAAGGCTTCGAAAGTCAAAAAAATTGTGTCCTCCCCTTCAAACTTTTGAACCATAAGTAAAAAAAAAGTGAAAAATCAAAGAAGATGCGCCTTAACAATTACTTTCTATGAAATTAATTTAAATATTATCGGTATAGTCATTTTTGAGTTTTTGACCTTTTGAGCCATTTCCAAAAAGTTTTTCCATAATGGGGATACACACACACGCAATTGGTTTTTTCTTCTTTTTTGTGATATAGAGGGTTTTAACATCACCGTTCCGTAAAAAAAAATTACCCGTGTTTCTTGGCTAATACAGGGTGTCTGGCGGCAGATTTATGTTTTTAACATTAAATTAAAAAATAACGGGTTAACCTAGAACTTTTATTTTTATATAATAACAAAGAGTACATATGCGGATTTTGTTATTTCAAAATAAAGTCGTATAAATGTCGTCCCACTACACGTACACACTTCTCGAAACGCAGCCTTGCGTTTTGCATCACACGCCGCATCGTAAGCTACGAAATTTCGCTGATTTAACTAGCAATATTTTCTTTTAAATTACCTTTTGGCTGAAGGTTGTTTTTATAAACATTGATTTAGAGATATCGCAATATAAAAAAAAACATAGGGGTCAAATTGGGCGTTCTCGGCGCCCACAGGACGTCTCTAAATCGGCTTATCAATTTCTAAGGGAAATTTTCGCGAAGCACATTCAGCGACACCTTTGCCGTGTGAAGTGTCGCGCCATCCTGCTGGAATCAGGTGTGTGATGAATAAAACGGATGTGCTAGCAAATTAGGCTAAAAGTAATCCACTATCATTTGTCTATAGTTTTCACTATGCACATTAACTGCTTGGCTACTGGAATTTTCAAAAAAATAGGGCCCTATAATTCCATTTATGGATAAGGCACATCAATTCCAGCGTCCTTGCGCACCGGCTGGGGCCTGATCTTGGGATATTTTGTGTCGAAAAAGTTTCACGAAATCTTGGCACCCATGACCGAATCAAATTAACAATTGGCCCATCACTTACACGATGAATATTGCAATGTGAACATAATTTTCGGTTTGCAGTACAAAGGAAACGGTAGCTTTAAAAACGCTTCAATTGCATAAGAACGGTGGCGTTGTGACAATTGAGACATAATGTAAAGGAAATCCGCAATATTCAACATTCTATTCCCACCAAATATTTAAAATTATTATAAGTTTTTGATATTGTAATTTGTCTTTGAAAATAGAAATCTTCCACCAGACACCCTGTATTAAGCCCGTCACAGACGGAGCTATAATAAATATTAATATACCGTAAGATACCGAGATATATATTATAGTATAGCTCGGCATCACACACGGCAAAGATTCAAAGGAGAGAAAGATATATCGGTTGTACGTCACGCCAGAGAAGGAAGGCACTATACCCAAAATATATCGTATAGCTAATATATATATATATTATTATAGCTCAGTCTGTGACCGGCTTTATTCGTAATAAAT
Organism: Pammene fasciana; assembly: GCA_911728535.1. Lineage (NCBI taxonomy): Eukaryota > Metazoa > Arthropoda > Insecta > Lepidoptera > Tortricidae > Pammene > Pammene fasciana. The sequence goes on along the minus strand of OU452276.1, from coordinate 16,995,190 downwards.
ACTTTGTAATACCAAAAATAATTTAAAAGTCAGTTATGTCTTTAATTTTTTCTTGTCTTTCGTTCTGTCTTAGTACGACATTGAACTCTAATACATAATTATATAAAATAATAAAAGACATAACTGACTTTTATATTAGGGTTGAGAGGAAAAAAGGGTATTAAGTATTTAAATAATCGTAGATAGAACCCGTTTCAGTGCCTCAGGAGAGCTTATCACTAGTTTTTAATCTATGTGACACCTATCATTTTACTTAAAGACTAAAATCTAGTTCTCAGAAACTTACGTGATTACTAATAATTGAGTTTAGCCCCGGTATAAAGACTAAGGGCCTCATCACACTTAGAGCGATTTGAAAGCGATTTCTATACAAAACTCGTACGCGGCAAACTCGCGGCGTGTTCGCTCCCATACAAAACCGCTTGCAAATCGCAAGTGTGATAACGGTCTAACGACTATTTAACTTACCCAAATGAAAATTTAACGGAATATATTTGAAAAAACAGATCCAATTCCTACAACACCCCCAGCCGCAAACATACCAACAGAGAAAGAAGAAGAAATCTTAGGGGAGACCAGGCGAATCCTCATAGGCAGAGAAATTACGGACACTAGGCCATATATGGTGAGTTCAACACAAAGACTTATCGATTGATGTGCATCATGTTCATATTTGGCAAAAAACATTTTTGACAAATAGTTACATATGAAGTGCCCCCTCTAATAGTAGATTGTATTACAAGGGAGCAAAATGACTTATTTCGGTCGAGGGTAGCGTGTTGATTCTAACGTGGAATCCTAAGCGTAGTGAGGATTCAAGTGACCCCAGATCGAAATAATTTTGCTACCGCGTAGTACACTCTACTTTTCACTCCTTCCATGAGAAAAAAGAAAACAAAGGTACTAAACTAGCTATCTGCTAGAAAGAGAAGTTATATACTGTTGTCTCATTTTAATCGATTGCAAAGACAAAGAAAATTAAAGAAAAAACGCATCGTAACAAATCGCAGAGGAATCAAAAGTCACTTTTGCTCCCTGTAAATGGGCAACAAATTATCCTTTTTCGAATAGTAGGGGTGAAAAAATATTTTTTTAGCAACTTCACTACAAAACTAAGAAGCGGCACACAAAATACACCTAATGTTATAATTTCGTTTTTCTACTCCTGCATTCTAATTAGCCAATAAAATGACTGACATGTAAATTCAAAGCATATACTTTATGAACGTTGTCATAAGATGACTCAAAAGTCGATTCTTAGGGATATAATGGGTCTGTTACCGAGGCGGGCCCCGCACCGGCGCCGCCCGCCGCTGTAGATGAGGCGGGCACCGATGCAATCCGCCAGGAGATTGAAGGCAATTGTATAGAGGCAGCAGGTCATTCGTCGAACTCAATGCTTACTGGCTTGCCTAGCACTCGTAGAAAAACTATTGTGTGCAACGGTACATAATTAGGTCTTAAAATTCTCGAATCTTAAGAACCCTTATTATGTAACTGTTGCACAAAATACTAAAAGACTTTTAGACTTTGTTTGTTTGACTATATTTTGAAATGTTTCCTTAAACGCATTGTATTTTTTATCGATATCCATTTTTAATGTTTGTTGTGTAAATTCTGTTAGTTTTTCCAATGCAGGTTGATCGAAGTCGTAGTTGTTATTACAGGATGAGTTATTGTTTAATAAATTTAGTCTTGGTCTCGTTGTTTTTGGTTTCTTGGTTAAGAGTTCCGCTCGTATGTGTCTGTGCTTACTTAGTATTAAAGTGTAGTTTATTGCATACTATCATGTCAAGTCATGTTTGTAAAGCAATGCCTTATTAAATTTAAACTTTCGTGAGACATATTAACATTATAAAATAACACGCCTCTTGCCTTGTTTGTTGTTGGTAATAGAATCTATTTGTTTTTTTGTGTTCCCATCTGGAGAAATCCAGGTCCATATTCGGTTAAGATCTTTCTTTTAATTGTGTGTTCAGTATATTAGTAAGTTTATGTTGCAAGGCAAAGTTGACTATATTTTCTCCATTTCTGCTTCTTGGTTTCTCACTTTTATAGGTAACATGACCTATGATTATGTTCTCTTCTTGTCTGCGTTCTCCAATATGGCCATTAAAATTTGTGAGCATAACGTTCTAGATACCTGTTTAAATCATTATAAATGGTTAGCAGTTAGCACTAGAAAACTTCTATGTATGTCGTATGAGTATGTGTTTTAATCACGCCGACAAAGTTTTAAAACAACTACTGACAACATAGACAAAGGGGCACAGATTGACGCCATCTACACTGACTTCAGTAGTGCGTTCGATAAAGTAAATCACCGTATCTTATTGAGGAAGCTGGAAAACTTCGGTGTCACTGGGACCATTAAGAAATGGTTCGAATCCTACCTCACTGGACGAAAATCATCAGTAGTTGCAAACGGTTACGCTTCAAAACCATATGAGGCAGTATCGGGGGTTCCACAAGGATCTCACCTAGGTCCGATCCTGTTCCTTATTTTTATTAATGATATCGTTGACGAGGCGCGCCATAGTCAATGCTTGCTCTTTGCCGACGATTTGAAAATCTATAAAGAAATTAAAATCACCAATGACTCACAACTTTTGCAGACAGATCTTGACCGCATCAATTCTTGGTGTACCATAAACGATATGGCACTAAACCCTGCAAAGTGCTATCACATCAAGTATACTAGAAAGAAAAAACCTATTTCAACCTCATATAGTATAAACACTGTGGTCCTCACCGAAGTCAATGAAATCAGAGACTTGGGAGTTATCATGGATGCACAGTTGAACTTCAGAGCCCATTACAACTCCATAATTGCAAATTCCTTAAAAATGTTGGGTTTCCTTAAACGCAACACTCGTGAGTTCAAAAAAACAACAACTAAGGTGGTACTGTACAATGCTTTAGTCCGAAGCTGCCTGGAATTTGCTAGTGTAGTCTGGAATCCGAGCTACAATGTTCATAAAGATCGCATCGAGCGCGTGCAGAGGTCTTTTACTCGTCACTTGGTTTTTACTACTCCAAATATTAGCCACAACGCTGACTATGAAACGCGTTTGCGTCATTTTAATATGTCATCCTTAACCATCCGCCGCTTGCTTCACGACCAGACATTCCTACACAAAATAGTTAACAGTTGCGATCAAGAACCCCTACTTAATATGAACAAAAAAATATCACTCGTAGTGCCAAAGGCAAACGCCCGCAGAGTTTCCTTACAAACTTTCAACGTCCCACAGGCCAGAACTAACGTGAAAAGACACGCGCCCTTGGGTAGGCTACTCACTTGTTACAACAGTATTGCTGCCGTTGCGAACCTTGATATTTATCATGATAAAATCAAAGACCACAAAAGCAAAATAATTAAACATTTAACCCCACCACTACCTATGTAAACTGTTTATTCAATTCAGTGTATAAGCATTTCCACAACTATCTTAGTAGTTTTAGTTTAAGTTAGTATAAGTTTTATTAGTGTATTGCTTAGATTGTATATCATTTGCTATTTTAATGTTTTTTTAACAAACAGGAATATTGTTAAAAGTAAAATGACGTGTTCACCTGTAATTGGGGTGCATAAGTACATACATACATCATAAGGAATTTCTGTATCCCACTTAATCTTATGTACTCTGTTGGTGTCCCGTATAATAAACAAAATAAATAAATAAAACAAAATCTGAAAAAAAAATTTTTCTCCTGAACACATGAAGTGGGGGGGGAAAATCTTTTTTTACTCCACCCCTAATGTGTGGGGTGTTGTTGGATAGGTCTTTTAATAATAATATTGGGTTTTCAAAAAATTTTTTGGACAAAACTAATACTTTCGTAAATTATCGTGTTTCCTAAAAAAGTGTAAATAATCTTTTTTGTACCTACAAAACTATTTGTGGATTAATTAAGTAGCAGAATTTTTTTTCGTATAAGCCACCGCTACTGAGTTGTTTACGAAAAACCAAAAAAAGAACCATTACACCCCCCTCCCCCTCCCCGTTAGCGGCACCCGAATCCACCGGTAGGTACTATTATTATCTTGTGTAAGACACCTGTATCTACAACTTCAGCAAAATTCGGTTATACACGAGCAGTTATGGTCTTCCTTTGGTAAGCTATAGCTCCCAAGACAGAAGAAAAATTGAATATATTTTCTGATTAATTGTTCTGAATTAATTCCTAATAGCATAATGATATACCAGTGACTTTTTACAGGTGTACCTGCGGCCTACGCGATCCCACAGCTACACTGCAGATGAAAAATGGCTTTGCGGCGGAGTTATCATTCATGAATCCTACATACTCACATCCGCAGCGTGTATTGAAGACATCAAGTACTTCTACGTGGTCTCTGGAACGCACAGGTCCGTTAATGCGTTTTTGTTTAAATAGCGGGGTACAGTACAGAAGAATTCCATCCTGAAAAGGCTAGTCCTACAAATAGTTATAATGCCCCACCACGTATATATATCTAATGAAAACCCACTTAAAAGTCGGAATTTATCGCGCGAGGACTCTAATATGCTGGAACTGAGCCCCGCGTAAACGTTCTTAATCAATTTACATTAGTTATTTCCCCTATAAAGACCTGTGTAACCCCATATAAATATTGTAAATATCGTGTATTATATGGTGTTTACTATGTTTTGCGTCCACATATTAGACAAACAGACAAAATAGTGGTTACATATTACGACGACATGTCCTACTTATATAATTTCACAGTTTGAATATGGAGCTTAAAACTGTGATGATTAACTTATGTAAGTTTTCTATAATTCTAATAACTATTAAGTTCGAGGGTACAGGCGTTTATACGTATATTATATGATAAACTAGGATTGTACCAATAATTTATACATTACATTAGATTATATTAATTTGACAAAACCGTCTACACCTTGGTTCACAGGTGGTTGTCAGGATCAGAGACAAATGAATGTATAAGCAACGGCGAACTTAGAGCAATTTGGAAATGTGTTAGTAGATGTAAGTGACTGTGTTTAATCTATCATTACCTGCTTATATCATAATATTCATAACATTTGTTGGTTATATTCTATAGTACGAGCAAGGACCGTAGGACCTGGGGGGTGATTTTTGAGATTCGAGTACTCGAAATTGACATTTGCAACTCAGAATAAAACGATTAAATTATGTTTTAAAAATAACAGCGATAGAAATTTGAAATCATGAGTATTAATTTCATGCGACAAAATTGGCGGTAAGCTTTTGTATGCGATTATTTTCGAGCTTAAACTTTTTGATTCGGGCGCTCGAAAGTCAAAAATTGGCCCCCAGCTACGTTACGTGATATAAAGATAAGCTCCATGGCACATGATGCTGAGTTCCGAAAAAATTGTAAAAAAAATTAAACTTGGCCGAAAACACAAAAAATACCACATCCGGTTTAAAAATGGATGGTACTTAAAAAATATCTGAGCATGCACTTTTTCGCATTAACAATAGAAGCGTTGTTCAGATATTTGTAACCACCTTGACTGGTCCGATATATCTGATGGCGACTGTAGGTACCTATAGTCACACTTTTTTTTTTCAGCATACCGATTCGACGGTCATGTCTTCAACAACATACGCTGGATGGTGAACGATATAGCAGTCGTCATGGTAGAAGGCGCTATTTCCTTTAGTAAGAGGGTAAAAGGCTGCGACTTCATCCCGAAGAGGATCGACTACAACAACTTGACAAAAGAATTAGAAAAGCCTGGAACCAAAGGCTCCATTGCTGGATGGGGATCTACAGACAAGTATACTGACGTGAGTTTCATCAAACAATACAATAAAACACGATCAACGATAAATACACAGTTTACACGTAACGCTTAAAATGTACACATGGGGGGTGATTTTTGAGAATCGAGCACTCGAAAGTGACATTTAAAACTATGAATAAAACGATGAAATCATGTTTTAAAAATAACGGCGATGGAAATTTTAAATCATAATTATTTATACTATTAATTCCATGCAAAAAAATTGGCGACAAACTTTTGTGTGCGATTATTTTCGAGCTTATTTTTTTTTAATTCGAGCGTTCGGCGGCCAAAAATCGCCCCCAGGGCTGATTTTTGAGATACGAGCACTCGAAAGTGACATTTAAAACTCTGAATAAAACGATGAAATTATGTTTTAAAAATAACAGCGATGGAAATTATTTTCGAGTTCAATTTTTTTGAATTCGAGCGTTCGGCTGCCAAAAATCACCCCCCAGTTAAACTAAATTTTCACTTAAGTATACAATTAAGACTCCGTCTTATAAAAATACCTCTATATTGACAATATTGACAAAAATACCTCTTAATGAAGGCCTATTTAAATGTGATTTTTAACGGCTATCGCCACTTTATACGCTTTTTAGTGTTCCGCAGCCAAAGTAACAAAAATTTAAACTAAGGTTTTGTCATCCGTATGTCATAGCACATAAAACCGATGTGCTACTACATATTTTTGTAGATAAAATTAATGTACCGTAGAAGCTTTGCCCGCTTTTTCCGATCTTTTCCTTTTTTTTTTACCGACTTAAAGATTTCTAAAGCGGAGATTCTCAATTTGGCTGTAATAAAGTAAGTTATTTTTATGTTTGTCACTCCATAACTCCGTCATGTCTGAAACGATTTTGATTTTTTTGTGATCGTCAGTATACAGGATGATCAATCCAAAACGGTCAGTAAGTATGGTGGAGAAGTGAGAAAATATAAGAGATGGCCGCATCTGTTCTTAGGAAATATGGCTTCGATGACATGCAATCTTTTTTTAAATCTCTTATACATCCATAACCGGGAATCGAACCTGCTCAAAACACGCACTTGGCCGGTTTTTTTTATTTTCATGTACGGAACACTAAAAAGTAAAAATGATTATGACCATGAAACCCTGAAGTTAGTAGTATTTTTATTTTTACCATTCATCCTTAACTTTTTAACAGCCTAGCGGTAGTGACTCTGCCTATGAAGATGAAGTAGAAAGGGTTCCGGGTTCGAATCCTGTTTAGAATATTTATTTGTGTGTTTATCACGGATATTTTGTTCCTGGGTTATGTTATGGATGTTTTCTTTTCATAAAAGTAAAAATCTACTTTTTAGTATATTATGATACGAGTAAGAGTATGACTAGATCATATCCATTCTCACCTATGAACACCCCTTGTAGATAAGTGCCTAGGCCCACTAAGAAGGAATGGGCTTGGCTACACGTACAGGTATATCTGCCCGCCGAATCCTTCTAGCTGGCGGGTAGGTATGGCCGACGGGCAGATGCGTCAATGTAAGTCGCTATTCAGATCTCTCTACAGACACATCTGTGACCAAGTCCTGCCACACGTTTACGGATCTGTCCGCCGCGCATATCAGACCAGACAGATTGAATGTATCCTAAGCTTATGTTACTAATAATGTTTAGGCCGCAGATATATTAACGAGAACCAGCGTGAACTCCCCTCATTTGTTGGAGACGCAGACCGTCATAATCACCAAGGATAACTGCAAGAAAAAGTGGCTGTCCCGCTACAGCATCATCATCGATAAATACATGATATGCGGGAAAGTGGCAAGGGCCAAACATCTGAGCAAAGCTTGTAATGTATGACCACAAACTACTACCAAAATTCTCTTTCGTCTTCCTAATACTTATTTGGAAACATCATCAAAGTTTTAGCGAATAAAACGAGGGAGGGATTCAACAATTCGATCCAAAAATATTGCCACCACTCAAATACATTTCTTATGTATGGTAAAAAAACTTTAGTCATTCAATCTTAGAACTAATAATAATAACTTCAGTGTAGTCTCTTCTCAATAATGTCACCATCTGTCCATACGCTATTTATGATCTGACTTTGAAACGATCGTTATTGATTTGCGCCTGAGATGCCCCACCCGTTATATCATATTTGTCATCCTGCTTACATTGGCATACGCATGATGTAGGTACTTACATACTTTAGTCCCCTCCGTTATGAGAGAGGGCCTAAGTGATAGTTCAGATCTGGATACGGTTACCAACTTTTAGTATGTTATTGGGCACGACACTAGGACCCCAAAACTGCCGAGAGACGGGGACGTCGATGAATGTCTCTCGAGTAATGACGTAATAAAAATGGCTGCCGCTTCGTTACGAAAAGTGTAAATTTCATCCAAACTGTGCATTGCACCTATACGTGTGTAGTATCAAACGAAAGAAGATTAAATGTGCTATATTGTTGTAATACATTATATACTACTGTATATTACAGTTTGACAGCTATAAACGAAAACCCAAAATCAGGCTAAAAAATAATTCGGATATTTGCATTTTACAACAAAATTATAAGTCTAACTTTAAAGCCGAGTACTACAATAACAAAACAGGCTATTTAAGCTATACATTGCTATAAAAATTATTTAAATCTGGTAATAATTGTGGCAGCTATGTTAAAAAACATGTCGGCACTGCCGAGTTATTTCCTTAGAGTGAAAAAATAACAATTTTCACAATTTACAGAATATCCGCAGAAGCTTCGAGTATATTGTTGGTCAAATAATTTGGAGCCCCTAAATGTCGGAAAAATATCTCTATAGTGACTGAGGTCCAAATAATGACGCCATGAACTTGACCGCTACCGAAATTTGTAAAACATAAATTAAAGCTATACCATGACACATACACACATGTGTGTAGCATCGATCGAAAGCTTATTGAATTTACTGCAATACATACATACATTATTTGTGAAAATAATGTATAGTTTAGGAGTTATTGACAAAATAAAAAAAAATTTTAGGAAAATAAAATGTATATGTTAATTCTGTGGCCAAATAAAATACAATACACGAATGTTTTGTATAGCATTAAAAACACCAACTATTCAGCTTTAAAACACAGTTTGAATTTATAAAATTTGATAAGAACTATAAAAGTTGTGCTTACAACTCTAAAGCACACTAACTATTTTACCTACAATGCACTCATACTATGAGGAGCTTGGGCCTAATTATTGACTAGTTTTTTCTAAATTTTGTAAGGATTTAGGGTTCCTTGTCATTAAAGTAAATAAAAAAATCGGCCAAGTGCGAGTTGACTCGCGCTCCGAGGGTTCCATATACATCACACAATTTTAACAATTTGTATTTTTAAGACCAACTTACGCTTGACCGCAGACTTTTTAGTGTTTTTTTCTTTAATGTACAGGCAAAAAACTATATTACGTATTTTTTTCTAAAATGTAGGTTCGTCGGTTTCCGGGGGACAGAGAGCAATGGAAAATTTTTGCCTTATTTCTTAAATTACTTACAAACTATACCTTGTTATATATCAAATGAAAGGATTTGATACTACAAATATATAACTTTTATAATTTAAATTTTAATAGTTTTGAAGTTATTTAAGAAATAAGGCGAAAATTTTCCATTGCTCTCCGTCCCCCGGAAACCGACGAACCTACATTTTAGAAAAAAATACGTAATATAGTTCTTTACCTGTACATTACAGAAAAAAAACACTAATAAGTCTGCGGTCAAGCGTAAGTTGGTCATAAAAATACAAATTGTTAAAATTGTGTGATGTATATGGAACCCTCGGAGCGCGAGTCAACTCGCACTTGGCCGATTTTTTTATTTACTTTAATGACAAGGAACCCTAAATCCTTACAAAATTTAGAAAAAACTAGTCAATAATTAGGCCCAAGCTTCTCATAGTATGAGTGCATTGTAGGTAAAATAGTTAGTGTGCTTTAGAGTTGTAAGCACAACTTTTACAGTTCTTATCAAATTTTATAAATTCAAACTGTATTTTAAAGCTGAATAGTTGGTGTTTTTAATGCTATACAAAACATTCGTGTATTGTATTTTATTTGGCCACAGAATTAACATATACATTTTATTTTCCTAAATTTTTTTTTATTTTGTCAACAACTCCTAAACTATACATTATTTTCACAAATAATGTATGTATGTATTGCAGTAAATTCAATAAGCTTTCGATCGATGCTACACACATGTGTGTATGTGTCATGGTATAGCTTTAATTTATGTTTTACAAATTTCGGTAGCGGTCACGTTCATGACGTCATTATTTGGACCTCAGTCACTATAGAGATATTTTTCCGACATTTAGGGGCTCCAAATTATTTGACCAACAATATACTCGAAGCTTCTGCGGATATTCTGTAAATTGTGAAAATTGTTATTTTTTCACTCTAAGGAAATAACTCGGCAGTGCCGACATGTTTTTTAACATAGCTGCCACAATTATTACCAGATTTTAATAATTTTTATAGCAATGTATAGCTTAAATAGCCTGTTTTGTTATTGTAGTACTCGGCTTTAAAGTTGGACTTATAATTTTGTTGTAAAATGCAAATATCCGAATTATTTTTTAGCCTGATTTTGGGTTTTCGTTTATAGCTGTCAAACTGTAATATACAGTAGTATATAATGTATTACAACAATATAGCACATTTAATCTTCTTTCGTTTGATACTACACACGTATAGGTGCAATGCACAGTTTGGATGAAATTTACACTTTTCGTAACGAAGCGGCAGCCATTTTTATTACGTCATTACTCGAGAGACATTCATCGACGTCCCCGTCTCTCGGCAGTTTTAGGGTCCTGGTGTCGTACCCAACAACATACTAAAAGAAGGTAACCGTATCCAGCTCTGAACTATATTCCCATAAGGGAGAGCACTACTTACTGCGATTCCTCTCAAGGTCTTATCATAACAATAACAAAGTCGCAAATATCCTCGAATCCCCCTTCAATTGCTTAAGGTTAATCGAAAGAGATTTTTACGAATTATTTCTCCTAGTGTTATGTTAGTAGTGTCTTGTTGTGTTTTTATCGAACGAACTATTATTAATACAACAACCAAAATGCTGGTAATCCTTTTAAGATATTAAAAATTTTTATAACGGGTTACTCACGTAATTTTTTGTCGATTTTTGCCTGTTATAAATATTTTTAATATGTTAGAGTCTCACGAAAGTTTTATAGTTAAAATCCTTTTAAGGGTATAATTGGTATCGATTTCTTATTATGAAAAAAGTAATAAAAAAAATTGACACGAATAAAAAAATGGGTTTTCTATGGAGGCTGGGTCCACCCTGTGTCATAGAAAAAAATAGTACATTACACAACTAGGGTGGCAAGCGAGGGACGTAAATATGCGATCGAGGGCTTTCTTTATTACCACCCGTGTTGTGTACATCGTTTTATGTCTACACTTGGCCAGAAAGCCAATGCCAGCTGGCTTAATGGCCAGGTGTGGCATAATTTTTTTTTTCGCGTCATAATTTTTTTTTTGTCCTACTTTTTCTTAGTCGCGGCCACCGACTATCAGTCCACGTGCAGTCCGCGTATCAGTGCAGTCCGCCTGACGATCTCGGCCTGTCAGTTAAAACAAAAATTTGCCGGCTCCGAACAACTGACAAGCTGATATCGTCAGGCGGACTGCAGGCGGACTGATAGTCGGTGGCCGCCCTTAAACCTGGCATAATTGATTATTGCGTACCCGTAAATATACCGGGTGTACAATCCAAATGGGTCAGTATAGAGAAGTCGGAAACTATGAGAGATAGCGAGATCTGTTCTTAGGAACCATGACGTCGATTTTAGATTTAATAATAATTACATTCAAACTTTTTTATTAACTCTCATACATAACCAGGAATCGAACCTGGTCAAAATCAATGTGTATAAATTCTGCAAGTCGCAAGAAGCACAACACTAATAGAATCTTGTTTAAATAATTGAAAGTAAACCCACCAATAAGATAATTATTTTATTTCAGTAAATGTTCAAAATGACATTTGACTTGCAGAATTTATACACATTGATTTTGACCAGGTTTGATTCCCGGTTATGTATGAGAGTTAATAAAAAAGTTTGAATGTAATTATTATTAAATCTAAAATCGACGTCATGGTTCCTAAGAACAGATCTCGCTATCTCTCATAGTTTCCGACTTCTCCATACTGACCCATTTGGATTGTACACCCGGTATACCATGTACAGTCAACAAAGAAAGAGGTCTACCAGTTTTGACAAAAGTTTCTGCGAGATCTAACGATCGCTAAGGTTGACATTTCTAACGGAGTTTAAAACATGCACGACCTTGTTGTCTCATGACGTTCAAACGAACCTCAACCGTAGGGTGGTAATAGTTATTTGTGCAACAAGAGAGCAAAGTTAGTTTTTGCTTCGAGTGCTTATTTTGAGTCCTGAGCAAGCGAAAGATTCTATAATAGAATCACGAGCGTAGCGAGTGATTCTAATTTAGAATCTTGAGCGTAGTGAGGGACTCAAAGGCACGAGGTGCAAATAACTTTGGTCTCATGTTGCACATACAACTTTTCACCTCAGCAGTGAGAACATAGCAGAAAAACTTTAGAAACCTTGGAAATTTTAGTAATTTTATTATTTTGTAGTAATTTTTGTAATTTTATTAATTTTGTTAATTTTAGTAATTTTAGTAATTTTAGTAATTGTAGTAATTTTAGTAATTTTATTATTTTTTGTAATTTTAGTAACTTTATAAATTTTAGTAAATTTAGTGATTGTAGTTATTTTAGTAATTTTAGTGATTTTAGTGATTTTAGTAATTTTAATTATTTTAGTAATTTTAGTATTTTTAGTAATTTTATTTATTTTATTTATTTTATTTATTTTAGTAATTTTAGTAATTTTAGTAATCCTAGTAATTTTAGTAATTTTAGTAATTTTAGTAAATGTAGTAATTTTAGTATTTTTTATAATTTTTAGTAATTTTAGTAACTTTATAAATTTTAGTAAATTTAGTGATTTTAGTGATTTTAGTAATTTTATTGATTTTAGTGATTTTAGTAATTTTAGTAATTTTATTTATTTTAGTAATTTTAGTATTTTTAGTAATTTTAGTAATTTAAGTAATTTTGGTAATTGTAGTAAATTTAGTAATTTTATTAATTTTAGTAACTTTATTAATTTTAGTAAATTCAGTGATTTTAATAATTATAGTGATTTTAGTGATTTTAGTATTTTAGTAATTTTATTTATTTTAGTAATTTTAGTAATTGTAGTAATTTTATTATTTTTAGTAATTTTAGTAATTGTAGTAAACTTAGTAATTTTATTATTTTTAGGAATATTAGTAACTTAATAAATTTTAGTAAATTTAGTGATTTTAGTGATTTTAGTTATTTTAGTGATTTTAGTAATTTTAGTAATTTTAGCAATTTTACTATTTTTGACTAAATAAGATTGGAGGAGTTTCGTCAAAACTGTAATCACATTGATTAGAAACTAGTGCCTGCGCCAAATCTTGTGATTAGGTTTCCAAGCTAATTTAGTGCTCATCGGGGTTCTGCTATTCAAAAAGCGATAATATGACGTTTGAAATATTACTTCCTCTTTCTTTTAACTGCAGAAATTTCAAGGTCATTTTGTCTCACTCAGTGAGCAAAATCGAACTTTGCTCACTGAATTTGGGCCGCAAAGAACCCTCGTTCGAGCTGCTGAGGTGAAAACCACATTTTTGGTCGACTGTGTACCTATGTATTTTTTTCTACTATATTTTTCATACATTAGGCATTCTTTTTCATTGCACAGGTAAATCACGTGGAATGTAGACAGCTACTGTTCTCAGAGGAGGAAGGACCTCGTATCAGGAGATTCGAGAGTAATCCCGACCAGCTCCTACTGGAGTCTGCAGCGACAATAAGGAAAAGGAAGAGCGCCAAAAAGCACACGAGACGTAATCAGGTGTTACCGGACAAACATGAACTTGTGGGAGGGTTTTGTGAGGTATGGCTGACATTATAGACAGAGAGCCACGTCCTTTGATTATTAAACCAACCGGATGCGACACGCGCTCTCATTTCTATCGGAAAAAGTCAGTCGTTTTTTGCGGGGGAGGGGAACGTCAAATGTATGCGAAACGTCAAAATAGCCACGTCAAATAAACGTCAGTCCATGCAATGAGTATGACTGGTCATACATTTTCGGCAGAGGGGAACGCCTGTCAATGGCCACTCCACTTGGTTTAAACCTCTAAAAGGCTACGTCAGATATGACACAATAATGTGGGCAACGAAACCCCTCTAGTCAGTTTGCTATTGCTATATATATATTTCTAGATCGGGGCATCTGGCAGCTTTTAATGGGTGGAGGTCAAAGTTACGGCCTAGTAAAATTATTGAATTGGAAAATAGTACTACCACAATGGGTAATCATTGCAGAAGTTGTCTGACTTATATAGAGGACAGGGCATATAGTAACAGCAATATATCCAGATGGGTTTTGTTGCTTTCATTATATTGTGTCATACATATCTGACGTGGTCAGCTGCTTAGTCCATTAATTAGTTGCCAACATAGACGTACAGTCGCCAACAGATATACCGGACCGGCCAAGGTGGTCAAAAATATGTGAACAACGCCTCTATTCTCAAGACGATAAAGTGCATGTTCTGATATTTTTGAGTACCCTGGCCGCTCCTACATGTTTGATGATGACTGGACAAGTTAAATCAACAGACTTAAAGAAACTTCACCGAATGTGATGATTTCGGTTATACCGGGTGTCTCATATAATAAAATCAAAATCAAAATAATTTATTAATAACAATAGTTACATGTCACATGTAATTACATATAATGATAAACATTTAGCATAATTATTTCATAATTTTACAGTATTTAATAATATCTCTCGCATGTCATAACTTCACGTCATAATAGGAGAGGTAGATTAAAATATTCTTCGTAATCGAAAAATATCTGCTCTAAGAGCCACTTTTTCAGTTTATTTTTGAAGCCCGCGTTTTAGCTGCATTTCGTTTAGTTTCCGGTAGACGATTATAAATGGCGGGTCCTACGAAGTAAATAGATTTCTTTGACTTGCCGAGTCTGAGTGTTTCGGCAACCAGCCTATTTTTGTGCTTGTTGCTACGCAGATGGTAGTTAGTATTTATGCCTTTACGTTTGAATGTGTCAATGTGCTCGCGTGTAAATACTGCCATTTGGAATATGTATAGGCAGGGCAGAGTCATGATCCCTAGGTCTCGAAAGAGTTCCATTACAGGGGCGTCCACTGGCTTGCCAGCTACAGCTCGGACAGCTCGCCTTTGCATGGCAAATACCCGCTTCCAGTCGGAAGCGCGAGCCCGTAGCTCAATGCCATAGGTTAGGTGCGAGTGTACTGTTGCAAAATAGCACTCCCGCACCGCACCTGTTCCGGCGGTGCTCGCCAGTCGGCGTAGTGCAAAGCATGCGCGTCCCAACTTTCCGCACAGCTCGTCGATGTGTGACTCCCACGTTAGTGCCTTGTCAAGCTGGAAACCGAGGAGGCGTGTGCAGGACGTTTGCTGTATGGGGGCTCCGCCGGCACACACTCTCAAGGCTGGGCTTGGATGGCCGTTCAACTTGAAGGTCAGGAAGCATGTTTTTTCTTTATTTAGGACTAGGCCGTTAGATCGGAACCACTGGTACAGTTGTTCCATTGTGTGGTTGAGTGCTCTCTCCAACTCCCGTTCGGTGGTCGCGGTGACCACTGCCGTGACGTCGTCGGCGTACATAAACAGCTCAGCGCCATTTATGGCATTTGGTAAGTCGTTTAGCAGAATACTAAACAGGGTGTTGGAGAGACATGATCCTTGTGGGACGCCCATGATATTTTGGAGCTCCAAAGACACAACAGTTCCTCCATCGCCGACGACTACTTGGGTCCTGTTAGTCATAAATGTCAACAAAAGCTTGTTGGCCGGGCCTCGGATGCCGTAGTGGGCCAGTTTGTCGGCGACGAGTCCGTGGTTTGCCGTGTCGAAGGCACGCGAGAGGTCACAGCAGATCACGGCTACGGGGATCTCTGCGTCGCGGGCAGTTAACACGCTGTGAACTACTTCTCGTACCAGATCTGTGGTGGACCGGCCTTGGCGATAAGCGTATTGGCTGTTTGATAGTGAGTTTCTGGGTGTCCAAAAGTTTAGGAGTCTCTTGTTTAACCCTGCTTCAAAACATTTGCTCGGGCCTGGGATTAGAGATATTGGGCGGTAGGAATTTAATACAGCTTTTTTACCTTTACCCTTATAAAGTGGACATATTTTTACCTTTTTTAGGCATTCCGGGTACACACCAGACCGCATACAGCTGTTAAATAGTTGAGACAGAGCATAGCCGATGCAGGGGCTGGATTGCTTTAGCAGGTTGGCAGATAAACCGTAAACGTCGGTGCTGTTTTTACCCGCAATAGAGTTTTTAAACAAATTAACGATTTCATCGGTGGAGAATGGCTTTAGTCTTACTGAGCAATCACTAATGGCGGTCCTTTCTAATATGGTGGCGATGCAGCGGTCTCGGTCTGCAGCGGGTGCCCCGCACGCGGAGGCTGCCGACACGAACTCGTGGTTGAGCGCGTCCACTGCGAGCTGTTTGGTTGCAAACGGGCGACCGGTGTTGTCCACCAGCAGCTCGGTGTAGTCGACACGCTCGCGGGGCGCCCTAGCTAGCTCGGTGTTAATGGCCTTCCACATGGCTTTGCTTTTGTTTGGGTTGTTAGTTATTACAGAATTGAAATAGTCAGTACGTTTACTTTTTAATTTAAAGTTGTAAGTTTTTACGATCTCATTTGAGACTTCATGTAAGGAGACATTACAAGGGTATTTTTTTGTCAGTTCGATAAAATCAAACGCTAGTGCTTTTAAATTTTGAATTTCATTATCTATCCACGGATTGTGTCTGTGCTGTATTGTTATATTTTTTAATGGAATGTGGATATCAAGTAAGAATTTAAGTATATGGATAATTTTGTTTGCAAATTCTTCACACTCGCCGCTATATTTGGCCACTATTTCCTGCCAGTCTATGGACTCAAGTGCGATTACGAAGGACACTTTATTTTTGCAGTTAAAAACGCGCTTTGTAATCACTAAAGGTGGTGAGGTGCGCGGGGGCCGCGGTGCAACGAGCCGCTGCGCCATGTGGTCGCTCAGGTTAGTGATAACGCATGTTGCGGACACACGGTCGTCCCGGATGTTCGAATATGCGTGGTCCAGCAACGTTGCGCTATCACCGTCCTTTCTGGTTATTTCGTTTACATATTGACCGAATTGGTGTGCTGACAAGATATCGACCAGTTGTCTTTTAGTGGTAGTGTTATTGTGTAAGTCTATATTAATATCGCCCATTATGATCGCTGTCAGCTCATCGTCATTTATTTTAGCCAGTAGGCTGTCGAATAATTTGAGGTTCTCAGAGTGGCTAGTTAGGTTGGAATGGTAAATCCCTACTATAAGAATGTTCTCGTGTATTAAGTGTATTGCACATATATCGAATATTTGCTCGCGAGCCAGGTCACTATAGTCCGGTCTGTTAACGGCTTTTATATGAGATTTTACGTAAATGCAGCTACCACCGCGTTCTATATTTGGTCTACAATAGCATGTCAGAAGGTCGAAATTGGTTAACGTGACGGACTGGATTTCGTTGTCACGTAAGAAATGTTCGGTTAAAACTAAAACATCACAAGTTAGATCGGTACTAAGTAGCATCTCTAACTGCTTCGTTTTCCCATTTCGTCCTCTTATGTTCTGGTGACAGACTGTGAGGAACGTAGTTCGTTGTGTCCGTGTGTCGCGGGGTAACTCATTGTTGTTTTGCGCCGGCGGCGGCCGGCCACTCGATGTCAGCGGAGCGGCGATTACGGCGGCGGCGGGTGGGAGCGCGCCCGGCGCGCCCGGCGCCGGCGTGAAACCTCTCACTTACCTCCGTGCCGGCTGGCCAGAGGTCTGGAGACAACATTTCTTGGAACTTACTGCACGGGACTGTTACAGCGAAGGATGCGTAGTGCTCATGTTTTAACCGTAACTTATCAACAGTGCAGTTTGTGTAACCTGTTTTTCTGGCAATGTATGACTTGATAGTCTCTGATCTTGTGTCGCTCTTAAAAAAACAAGCATGGAGTTTCCTTCCGCGTTCAATAGTGTGTAGGTCTGTGTCCACCGGGCCAGTTCCAGTGATAGTAATTCGTGTAGGTTTGGAATTAGGGTGTTCTGATTGCATACGGCCTCTTTTATATGATACTTCACGGAAGTCCTTTTCATTTTCATCGGTAGTTGGGTGAGTCCTATTATCATACGTTTCGGCTGGTACTTCTGAGTTTAGGTTGAAAGAAACCGGAGACGTGATTACTGGTATTTTGGATATTTGCGGCATCGGCACCTCAGTAGGTGCGATTCGTGTCCGGTCGGCTTACCTCGGGTGTCTTCGCAACGACTGGTGTCAGTGATCCGTTTGCGCTTGTAGTGCTTGATTTTTTTGAAGCGGCAGCCGTAGCGGAGTTGTTGGCTTTTTGACGCGCTTGGCGCATTGGGCGCTGCAGCGGTACCGGGGCCGGTGGCGTATACGACGGCGTTTGGGCACAATTATACTGCAATAAAGTGGAGTAGAAGTTCTATAAAAGTCGCGCAATTACAAATTTCGTGTAGTAGTGGCTTTTATCGCAATATTTATTCGACTTTTATGTCGAATTGCAGCAACAAGAAATCCACTATGCAATTATTTGGTTCAATAGCGAAGTTTGGAGCAGTGGCAGTATCAACACGCGCAAAGTTCGTACAATTTAATTGTCACAAACCATAGACTGAACGTGAAAAAAGAAATATGTCGACGTAAGTAAAGTGCATTTTGATTTTGTTATATGTTAAGTACCTATAGTGACTTGAGGTCGATTGTGGTAATATAACAGTGAATTTTACCTGCACTCTTATTTTTGTGACGAAATATATTATAGTTTATTCATAAAATTTTAATGCGCCTTCATGATATTTAGTTTTAAGTGATTTTTATTTAAATTATTATTTTTATTATCTGAACAAATGCATCAGTAAGCGACATTAAGCATCTTCGTAACACTTACGCGACCAGTATGCGATTTACAACCAAAGACGAGTGCCTCGTTACTACATTATTCGACTATTGTTTCCGCCATAATGCAAACTTTAGGGTTCTTTGTAAAGAATATAAAAACCCTTGATTTCCGCACACATCAAAGAAAAACTGTGTTTTTTTTTAAATTAGTTGCTAGTAATGATTAAAGTTTTTAAGTATTGTAACAGTTTAAGTCCAATCACAGTTCCGTATGTAACAAAAATGCTGGTGGATCCTTTTAAGGGCATAATTGGTGTTATATTATAATTATGCAAAATTAAGAAATATGCTTTTCTCGCAATAAAAGTTGGTTTTGTAGGATGCGCCGCCTCTATACCTTGAGCCTTTTTCCCATCTCAGGGCTCACCCACAGCTATTTTAGTTACACTGTATTTTTTTATGTAAAAAGTCTGAAAATTTCTCGCGTACTGCGCAGCAAACACAACTTTATTTGCATGAAAAATAAAATTTTACATTCTTCTAAGGGACGGGTTAATAACATATAAAAATGTAGCCTTACATCGCGCTTTCCGTGATAAATCGACAATTTGACTGCTGTATGGTTATGTTTTCTGTAGAAATAAAAAAAAATGTACGGAACCCGTACTCGCATTGAAAGGTTCTGGTTGACAAGTTTGATGCTGAAAAGATGGCAGACATGCAATGGTTATACGAGTTGTGGATCAGTAAACGTTAAATTTTGGCATCTTTATAACACACGCTGTGAAATAAAAGTGCTAAACAACTACACTTACACAGCATAAACAATAATTAGTCGGATAATTATCTTCAAAGCAACACTTATATCATTATAGACTCTATAGAAATCAGTATGAAATTTATTACTCGATTGTGTAGTAATCGTATTTATTTACTACATTTACATTGCTACATGTGGAGTAAAAATTACTCTAAACTCTTTTATACAACAGTTTCCTGAATAAAAGTTGCAACTAACCATGGCAATATGACTAGTCATATAATGGCAATATTAGAAACGTATAAACGGCTGTTTGTAACATAGCTAAGGTATAATACGCTTTTACGTGATCAATGAGCTGTATAGAAGTAATATTGATGATGGCTACAAAACTGTAGTAAAACAATCGCATAACAAGGTCAAATAAACGTTTATTCCACTTACTATTTGACTGAATTGTTGTATAAGCCAAATTGTAATATAATCAGCTACTATACGACATATTATCGCAGCGACTACTGTTACATTACCTTTATCTGACTAAATAGCTCTATATCACCGAGCTTATTCGGCATTTTTGCTAGTTGGGGTATTAGCGAATGACTTACGGTTCTTTGCTGTGGTACCCTCCGGGTTGGATTTAAGATGTTTGATCTCTTCGGTTTGCTGCATGATTAAATCATTTTGTTCGCTTATTTTGGTCTCGAGTGCACTCAATCGATTTGTCAATGTGGTCACTGTTTGTTGTAGGTCGCGTAAGGCGCCTTCAAGGGCCTTTGACGCCATTCTAGATCATTAATTTGGTTAAATTTCAAAGAGGCAGTGTGACGTGCGTAGCTGCCAACTACCGACCCCTATATAGAATCTCTCTATGTATAATAGAAGCAATAAATTAAAACGTATATTCTACTCCTCAAACCAGACAATGTTTGTTCAGTGACTTTTAAAAACTAGTAGTTCGCCCCGAACTGTGAACTCGCGAATCTTGTGTTTCCGCATAAATGTGAAATAGTAGAAATACCTACTAAAAATACCAAAAATGGGGCCAGTGGGGGCCAGCCAACCAGCAATTTTTCAAATTTGCCGCGCTTTTGTACTGACAGAAATGGTTTTCCAAGCTATAACATTAATTTGTAAATATTAGTATGTTTTTTTCTAAACTAACCATCTTGGTAAAACTAAACGTCCGTATTAAATTGTGTGGTTAATGCTCAAAATTTTACCGCGATGAAATCTGTTCAGATTTGACAGTTTTTGTCTCATCTAAATTTACATTCACCTCTCACTCTGTTACTTTGACATGTTGTTCTCATCTGTGGTCACCTAGGTATAGGTTTTGGACACCATCATTAAATCATTCTGCGTCTATGGTAACTTTCTCTAACGTGTTAATGTCAGTTGTCAAAATATTTACACCAAACGCAAAATATAATTAAAATATTTTTGAAATCTATTTTATTTTGCTAATTATTATGAAACAGTAAGCAGTTGATACGTATTTGATAAGAGGGTAAATCAATACCTTTCGTTTGATACCAAACTCAACCATACTTGCACGTAAAAGTAGCAAATAAGATGACCAACGTAACAAGACCCCTTTCCAAAACCTTTTTAGGCCTTCTAATTTCAGAACCCCCGTCTCAATCCAGCTCATATACGAACTCGCAAATTTTGTTGGTCTCTGCTACAACCCTAACAAATTTCATAAAGATCAGAAAATCGTTACTAAAGTTATCGTCGGACAAACTATGTAAATCAAAAAGCCATCCAAATGCCGAGAGGTCCCAGTAGCCAGGTGACAGTTGGGTCTGAAGTTGTTTGTAAGAACGAGCTTCGCTTACGCTCCGCTTACGCTCCGCTCGTTCGATAGCTTATGATCTAAGAGCTGGCCACGTGAGATATTACACAATAATGAGAGCAATTAAACCTGTGTAGTTAGATTACTTTATCATCCTTATTGCTAGCGGGCATCTGGCAGCTTTTAATGGGTAGAGGTCAGAGTGACAGACAAACAAAGTTTTCAATTGGAAAAAGTACCTAATACTAAAATAGGTCAAGACTGCCGAAGTTGTGTCATTTATAAGAGAAGAGAGTTGTCATATATAACAGTACGGCTACCATGAGTTTGACATTGACATTTTTCGTTAACGAGTAACGAATTTTCTATCTGTGCATCTCGTTTACGCTAATATGTTACAAGCAAGATGCACAGATAGAACATTCGATACTCCTTCTCGAAAACGTCAACGCCATAACTCATGGTAAGCGTACAGGGCCTATATTTTAAAATTCGAACCAAAAAACATTATGTATTATTGCGGAAACAAAAACAGCAGGCGAATAACTATAAAACAGTTAAAATTATTTGGCACTTCTTTCCGCAACAGAAACTCCTGGCTTTGATATAATCTAATTAATTACGGTCTGTGAGCTTTTAGAAGAACCTTCGGGAATCGGCGATGACACACGAAGTTAATATTGCTGTTCTGCTTTTTCATGTGTCACTGTTGATTGATACCCGACGTCTCTTTCTAAAACTCGAAGGTTCTTCTAAGAGCGCACGGACTGTACATAACTTCCAAAGGCAAAGTTGTGTAGCATTTGACGGTATTTGCTTTGAGGTTTGCCATTATTTCATTCATCAGACAAGGTAAGCTTTTGGCATAGGTACCTATACCATGAGTTAGTTCGGACAAACATTAAATCGGAAATATCTAACTTTAATTTTCCCTGAATTTTACAAGATATAACAAAAATGCTGGTGATCCTTTTAAGCGCATAATAAGTATCGTTTCGGGTGAAAAAGAAATTGGTTCTGTATTTAGGGTTGGCCGGCTGGGACCACGTGCCCCATCTTCTATACATATAATAAAGCTGAAGAGGATCGAAAGTCTGTACATGGAAGATATTCGAAAAAAAATCGGCTGGGGATACTTAGAATCGATAACAGAACACGTTCCAATAGTTTTTAGAATTTTTGTCTGTTTATCTGTTTGTCTGTTTATTTGACCGCGCATCACGTGAAAACGGCTAAACGGATTTTGATGAAATTTTGTATAGAGATAGCTTGAGTCACGGGAAAGGACATAGGATAGTTTTCATCCCGAAAATCAACCCTAGGGGGATGAAAAGGGGGTTGAAAGTTTGTATGGAGAATTTTTAACAGCTGAACCAATTTAGATGAAAATTAGTATGGAGATAATTTTAGTCCCAAGAAACGACATAGGATAGTTTTCATTCCAAAAATCAACCCTAAAGGGGGTGAAAAGGGGGTCGGAAGTTTGTATGGCGAATTATTAACCGCTGAACCGACGATTAAGATGAAACTTGGTACTCAGATAGTTTGAGTCCCGGAAATAATATACTATAGTTTATAGGTATCCCGAAAATCAACCCTTTAGGAGATAAAAACGGGGTTGAACGTTTGTATGGGGAATCAATAACCGTTGAACGCTGGAGACAGTTTGAGCTCTGGGGAAGGATATAGAATAGTTGATATCCAGAATTCATTACTTAACGGGGGATTACTAATTCCACGCAGACGAAGTCGCGGGCAAAAGCTAGTACGAAAAATATTTATTTGCTTTAAAAAATATTCTAAAATTTTTTCTTAGTCGCAATATGATAACAATTTTATGCCCTTAGGAGGGTCGCCGGTATTTTTGTTACACCCACATGACGATCCTATCGGTAGCATTTAAGTTCAATATATAATGAATAACGCTGTTTAAAAAATAAAAGCTTATAATCTAACTTTTTACTTGCTTCTTCAATTGCCTTAGCCAGATGTAATAAAACAATTATTAGAAAAAAAACCGATACGTGTATATTTATTCACTATCATCGTCATCATCATCTCAGCCATAAGACGTCCACTGCTGAACATAGGCCTCCTTTTTGGACCTCTATAAGTATCGGTCGGAAGCTATAAGTATTTATTCACTAATGTCTGCATAATTAGCCACTAAACCAGTTATTTGACTATTTCAGAATGACCACGGAGGCCCGTTAATTGTCGGCCAAGGAAATAGTGCCATTGTAGTTGGGATCATGTCTGCATACCGGGTTGAAAATAACTCCAAACACTGCGATGGACCTTTTCTTTACACCAGTGTTTACAACAATAGGCATCTCGTTCACTGTGCCCTCCACAAAACAGAAGAGTATGTATTAATGTTGGTTTATCACCATTTGGTCAACAAAATTTAGCAAATGATCACTTAATAAACAACTATTCACAACTTGTCGTTTCTAAACACAGATCAGTTATGCGCATGCGCGAGCGGCTAACGCACTAAAGAGTTCGGTACTCTATCCTTCTAGATTTGTTAATTTTATAAATATTTACTAGACAAATATACATTTAGAAACTTTCACGCTTTATAAACGTATTAAAAGAATAGTACATTACTACAGAGGCAGGAAAGTACTTATAGGTATGTAGACCAATAGTTAAGTACGAGCCTGGCAACCCCTTTTCATGCCCAGGTATGTGCCTATAGTGCTTTTCTCAAGTATGCTGTGAAAAAAAAGGATCTCAAAGTAACTAAGGCTCCAAGGCTCCAAGTATCTCAAATTAATTAAGGCAAAAAATGTAACTAACACAAACTATGTACAGTCGAAACATTTTATAACGATATTAGGTATAATGAAATATCGGATATTATGTCTAAGAAATAAATCCCTGAATATTAAAATAAAACCGGTTCTTACGAAATAACGGATTAAGGCGATTATCACACTGACGACGGATCCGCATGAGGCGCCGGTGCGCGAGAGAGATAGCGCTCTGTATGTGTATAGCGCTGTCTCGCTCGCACACCGGCGCCGCATGCGGATCCGCACCAGTGTGATAACCGCCTTAATGCCAAAATATGATAGTCCCTTTGATGTTGTTATAAAAGGTTTCGACTGTATAAAACTTTTTATTTCGTTTTATTTGCATCTCCATCGCTTGTCATTTTGAGTGACAGAGACAGATTGGTACAGTCGAAACATCTATTTTCTATATACCTACACAGGGTAACAAAAATGCTGGTGATCATTTTAGGGCATAATTGGTATCGTTATTCTTATTATGACAAACTAAAAAAAAATCTCGCGATTTTGTTTGTATGGAGGGCTGGTCGGCTCTGACGACATGACCCATTAAAAAATTTGTCTCAAAATATTTTCTGCTACTTTTTCTTACTCGCAATACGATACCAATTATGTCTTTAAAAGGATCACCAGTATTTTTGTTACCCTTGTATGACACATATTGTTCGCTGTACAACCGGTATTATACTTTGCAATTTCTAGGGCCTGATCTGCCGTGTACCCTGCCTCAACCTAAAAATAATTTGTATTCTTACAGTAATGACTGTGGAGGTGTGATGAGAGATCAATCTAGCGTCTTAGAAGAGGAAACATTTGATTGGAGTGATATGCCATTCAGGTACACCTTTAATATTCCTCATTAGGAATAACAATATTTATTATTATTTTGACATAAACAAGACTAAGGGCCAGTTGCACCAACCACTTTTGACGGACTCAGCAGCGTCATTTCCATACAATAAAATTTAGCGTAGGGGAAGATGAGGAGGCTTCGTACACTTTTTTTTCGCAGCCTTGTAAAACAATATGTAACAGATATTTTACAATGAAACGAATGCTATGTTATTGTCCATTTATCTGCCTATAATAATAGCCCATTTCTGAAGACCACTGTACGAAGGCTCCCAGTGTACGAATCTACCCTATCTTCCCCTACGTTTTAACGTGACAGATAGTTTGGTGCAACCGAGCCTTAATCGCGTACACTTATTTTACTATTCCTTGACAGTCTGCCTGCGACCACGAGTGTTACGACCCGCTCGAAACGTCAGGAAAATAATAAAAGTGAATGTACGCAATGTAGTCCCGTTTTTGTCAAAATAATGAGTGACAATCGTGTGAGTTTAACTATATCAGTACATCAATATTTATCTTTAACGTAGGACTCTTATTGTTCGCTAAATTTGAGATAGGTGGATGGTGGATACTGACATTATTATATGTAAGTACAAGTAGCAAGTATATAAATAACTTGAACCAAGTGGTGTACTTAACACAGTTGTAACCATATCCTACTCGAAAAGAGGAAATGTGGGGTTTTCGTTTCAACTCTATGAAGTGGATGTTTGTTGGATAAGACGATATTAAAATTAGTTTCAAGAACCCTACTTTGTTTTTGCCTATTTTCATAATGAATCACTCTAAAAGTTCAAAAAATTGTCGCTTGCCCTAGAACTATAAGTTTTACAATTAAGTACATGAAGCTCCAACAAATACAAATATGTTTATGACAGTAAGGTTTAATTTTGAATCATCCATACATACTTTAAATGAAAAGTAAGAAAAAAACCGTTGATAAAATAATTGCTATTTTATGGTGGGTTGGCCGGCTCGGACGACATGGCCCATAAAAAAAATCGTCTAAAAATATTTTCTCCTACTTTTTCTTATTCGCAATATCATGCCAAATATGCCGTTAAACGGATCACTAGTATGTTTGTTACACCCTATAATAACCTCGAATTTTGTTAAATATATTTCTATGTGTTTAATTTCTACAGTGAATTTACAATTGTCTTGAACCAATGGCATTTTGGTGCTATATTTGCCTTCTTTGCCATTTCGAAAAAACATATGATTCGCACTTTATAATTGTATTATCCGTTTTTAGGCAAAGAACAATATATGAAGACGACGAACCGGAACTGGAACCGGAACCGAAACCGGCACCGGCACCGGAACCGAAACCGGCACCGGCACCGGATAACGGCACAGTAGCGATAACCGGACACACTGAAACCTCGATAAGAAACACACAAGGCCAAACATAACAATTAATCAAAATGTTTATCGTTTTAATTTATGAAGTGCATAAAATTAATCATTGCTTGGGAAATAATGTAAAGAAATGGTTGAATGTGTACAATCAGTACAATGGATACTTAAAAAGCTTGTTATTTCAGTGTACAATTTTGTACATATAAATGGTATATCAATTGTATATAAATGGAAATAAAACTAATATTTTTTTTAAACTCCTCGTTAGAACTGTATATTGTAATATACAGCCTTGGCCAGAAGTGTTGAGCATAGGTGTTTTTTGTTTACAATTTTGATGTTAAGCATTATTTCCCTATTCTAACAATGTACGGTAACGGTAAATGTTATATTTTATTTATAAATATAGAAAACTTCACTTAATAACACTTTCAAGGTACTTAAAAAATATGAAAACAGAAGGTACCAAAAATGTAAATTTAAGTCGGTGCGACATATTGCAAATATTCTATGCAGTTACTACTAACTTCAACAAAACATGCCTATTAGTTTAAATTAATTGACAAAATAACTTAAAGAGAGATGGAAACGATGGACTAAACTTTCCAGTTTTGTATGAAAATCGCATTAGTGCTCAACACTTCTGGCCAAGGCTGTACGAGACTTATAAGATGTCAGCAGGTGTAAATGTACCCTAGGTTCCTATGAGTTGTTTATATTTAGTAAAATCATTTTCTTGATTAAGCAGACTATAGGTAAAGTTTGTTGCAGAAGGTAAAGTTGCCAAATATGACGGTATTCGTCAGGTAAGAGTTCTTTATCATGTAAAACGAAGTAGAACTTTTGAGTAATACTGATAAACGGAGCTTTCGCATGTTGTTGTAATAAAAAATGCATAGTTGCCAATGTGTGTAAGCAATGGTAACGTAAAATATGTATTTAACTAACGGAAAACTGTCTGCTCCGGGGGAATAGGCCCCATGCAGCGCTGGTGCTGCCAAAACGTAATCTTTTAATATCGCGGTCGACCGCGCTCCCGTCCCATCCACTAGTATCCACCCACGAGCATAAGTACACACGAGCAGTCAGAATACCTAAATGACACACATAATTATAGGCAAATATATAAACACTTTTCATTTATGATGAAATGACAAATTAAAGGGTTTTTGACGTTTGATTGCACTTAATAAGATGGCCAGCCGAAATAATTAATAGAAATGTTGACTCGGAGTCACGGTTGTTGAGTTAGGTTCACATGCTCCTTAGTCTGGCGACACATAAACCAAAACTAGATCTACCTCCATTAATAATTTGATACAGCCTTCTTACCCATAGTCGACCCTGCACGAGTCTAATTTTACAGACATACCGCAAATCGATGTACAGTTATTTTCAAAATTGCTTTCTTGGGGTTAGATATGAGGTTATCAAATATCATTTGTGACATATTGTACAAAAAAATAATCAGCCATATCGGATCTAAGGGAATTTTTTTAAAGAACTGCGGATCAAAAAAATTGTTTTGACCTCTAGTATGTGTGTGGCAAACTGTAAACTGTACATCGATAAGCCTTCAACAAAAACATTCAACTTTGAACTTTCAACTTCGAAAAATAATAAATTTAATAAATTCTACGTCGTTTGACTTACCTGCGAGTTCCCTAATGTCTACGGGTTCCAACTACAGGATTCGAACTACTAAATAAAGTAGTCGGGTTGTGTTATGGGAAGTGGAATAAAAAACATATACAGAGGTCAACTGAAATTAAATTTCTTTTGAAAACAAATGTATAACCAATTACAATAATGTAAACAATTATATAATCCTGTGGACTGCGGACTGCGGGCTAAAACAAAAAGAACGAAGGTTATAATAACCGCGACCGGTTTACGGTTACCGTCTCACAAATCACAAAAAAAAAAATTCAAGTTCAAATAAAAAATAAATAATATCCAGAGTTCTTTACCTGTATCGAGCGCCAATTTGCAGGAAAACAACTTAACTTGCTTTTAACACGTTTAATTTAACTAATGGTACCGAAAATAATATTTTATACGTCTATTGTATTAACACTATTACTTGACATTAGCACACCATATAAAAAAGGTAGAAAAACGATACCAAAAAATAACGGAACCGAAAATAATATACTAAACGTTTATCTACTTTAACGCATTAAATTTCGGTACCGTTATTTTTTGGTACCGTTTCTCTTCCTTTTGTATATTGCGTGCGTCGGTTAATTTAATGCGTTAAAGTAGATAAACGTTTAGTGTATTATTTTCGGTACCGTTATTTTTTGGTACCGTTTTTCTTCCTTTTTTATATGGTGTGCTAATGTCAAGTAATTTAAAGTATTAATACAATAGACGTATAAAATATTAATTTCGGTACCATTAGTTAAATTAAACGTGTTAAAAGCAAGTTAAGTTGTTTTCCTGCAAATTGGCGCTCGATACAGGTAAAGAACTCTGGATATTATTTATTTTTTATTTGAACTTGAATTTTTTTTTTGTGATTTGTGAGACGGTGACCGTAAACCGGTCGCGGTTATTATAACCTTCGTTCTTTTTGTTTTAGCCCGCAGTCCGCAGTCCACAGGATTATATAATTGTTTACATTATTGTAATTGTTTATACATTTGTTTTCAAAAGAAATTTAATTTCAGTTGACTTCTGTATATGTTTTTTATTCCACTTCCCATAACACAACTCGACTACTTTATTTAGTAGTTCGAATCCTGTAGTTGGAACCCGTAGACATTAGGGAACTCGCAGGTAAGTCAAACGTAGAATTTATTAAATTTATTATTTTTTTCACTTATGACTCGTGGGACTACAACAGGAGCATGATGTGAAGCGACGTAAAGCTTACCTGACAAACCATCACGGAATGCCTTCTTTAAAATGTCAATGAGTCCAAAAGCATGCCAAAACTCAATTCCTAAAATAAATGCAGTAGGAAGATCTACACGTGGATCCTGGAGCTTTGAATACACCCCTGAGTCTGAGGATTTTATCTTCGGTTATGTTGATGATTTGAAATTGACATGATTGTCAATTTGTTTCCCTAAAAAAAAAGTTCAGGTTCAAGTTCAAGTTCAAGTTCAAAGTCGAAAGTCGAAAGTTAAAAGTTGAAAGTTGCAAGCTGAAAGTTGAAAGTTGAACAAATAATAAATTTAATAAATTCTACGTCTGACTTTGAACTTGAACTTGAACTTGAACCTGAACTGTCCTATTCATGATCTACTACATCTCTAGGAATGATTGGATAGATTAAAGATGCAATCAGTACCAGTGTAATCCACATTGTAGTCGTTGGTTAACCTTCAAATTCTATGATTTTGAAGAAGTTGCTGTTTTGAATTTGATTATTTTATAATCATTTCAAATCCTCAGAACCTAAAAAAACGAAGTAAGCAAAACATTGTTGTCAGCACAATACGAAACCAAACGTTAGACAGTAAGAAAATAATCTTATAAGGTAAGCTCAAAGGTAAGTAAAATATTTGTCCCTTAATATGTGAATCCTTATGGAATTATTTTATATTTAAAAGGGCAACACGCGTATGATTCAATAGAATATAATAGAGAATTTGAAGGTTAACCAACGACTACAATGTGGATTACACTGGTACTGATTGCATCTTTAATCTATCCAATCATTCCTAGAGATGAAGTAGATCATGAATTGGACAGTTCAGGTTCAAGTTCAAGTTCAAGTTCAAAGTCAGACGTAGAATTTATTAAATTTATTATTTGTTCAAATTTCAACTTTCAGCTTTCAACTTTCAACTTTTAACTTTCGACTTTCGACTTTGAACTTGAACTTGAACCTGAACTTTTTATTCCCAACAAGATTTAGCACATCACGAACTCCAAAATCTAAGCTTCAGTTGAAAAAATCGTCTAAATTCTAACCGTCTCGATTGATAGGCATATAAATATCTGGCTCCTCAATTTAGGCTGCTTTCATACGCTGTTCCATATCACCTCATTAACCCATCATTCCCAACAGCCAAATTATCAGCCGTATTTTTTCTATTTGATACTTATTAGTCTTACTTGTTCTTTTTTTTTCTTACTTACGTGCTGAGAGTAGATGCCACTTCCGTGTCATTATATTGTAAACTGCTGGTTTTAAATAATAAGTTTAAATAACTTCGCTATTGTTCGTGCTCGCGCTAGGACTAACAATATTATTTTCGGTACCGTTATTGTTTGGTACCGTATCTCTTCCTTTTGTATATGGCGTGCTAATGTCGGTTAATTTAATGCGTTAAAGTTTTCATTCCAAGAAAACGGTAATATTTCATCTAGTTTTTTTTTAAACACAATTCTTAATTTTTGCAATGTCTACATGTACGACAAGGTATTGGCGTATTTTAAATGCGAGTCGGTTACATAACATTTGCTTTAATTCCGAATTACTTTGTCGACTCGCATATTATAGTAAAAATAATTAAACAGTCTATCAAGAAAATAAGTAGCTTTAAAATGATACCAATAACACTATAAAGAGGCAAGTCAAATAAGAACCAGGCTCAAAAAGACGAAAAAATGGGTCCGAATTAGCTAGGGATACACGCACAGATGTGCCCGCCGGATTTGTCCGACGGATATGCCCGGCACATCTGTGCGTGTATCCCTAGCTATTGTCGGTTACGTAACGATGGATTGCTCCTATAAAACAAAACGTTTGTTATTGCAGACTCCGACTTATGGCCTGCGATAAAAAATATGCATTTTCGAATAAATTTCAATTGAGCCGAGAACGATATTTTTACTTAAAACTCATTATTCCTATGTACCGAAAATGTTTGGTAAATAGCGTTAAGATATTTTAACAGCATTTTTTTAATCAAATTCCCCCTAAGGGGCTCTTCATTTATGTCTTGGTCTGGCTGTATGTCCCGTTATTGCTTCTTTATTATGTTACCGGCGGGCAGCCGCATCGCTTTCGTGATGAAAAGTAAACGCATTTCCCACTCTTGGCTATTTAAGTGCTGTTCATTTTTATACCCTTATATTTAAGACAGAATTATCCGTAGGTACTATTTAAGTATGATATGGCCATTTTTAAATCCCTGAACTAAAACGGTCAAAAACAAATCGTCTAGATGAACCTGCAGAACATCGCGTTTCATGGCACTGCTTCTATTGTAGTTCGTGATTTGTAGTAATATTCTTATTAAGTATTCTATAACTAAATTAAACCATTCTCTTTAGGTCCAAAAACTCAAGCTTATCAGTGGATCCTAAATTGCTTCGCCTTCCCATTTAAATTAAAGTTTAAATATTTGTTCGCACCGATATCTCCCGCCGGCATCTCGCCGTAATCGGCCGAACTTTTAAATTGCGGCCCGCCAGGCGTTTCGACCAGCTCCGCTATATAAAGATCTTTTAGAAAATATTGTACTGTCATAAAGCTGTTACTCCTGTCATAAAAAACTATAACTTCGTAATAATATTTGATAAGGACTGTGTGCAGTGTAGAAATCGAAAATGTGGAACTACTAGAGGCCAATACCTATATAGAAGGTGATGATGCGCTGCGCGCTGGCCCTACCTGTATAATCCCCTTGCGCATGCACCTTTACGCGCTGTAAGTTCTGACACGTATTGAACTAATTTAAGGTTCCTATTATAATCAATCACCAACCAAAATAGATACCCAGGCACATACAAATACTAAAAATCAAGTGATGTCCAATTAAGAGTATTTAATCCCTAACATAGTTATTATGTGAATAAAACAACGCTAGATCATTAAGTATTTGTATGTGCAAACATCTCTTTATTCTAAGTCATTATTCTAAGTGCTGATAAGCCGAATGGACCGTAACCATAGTAAAAATTGTTCTTGCGCTGTACGAGTTCACAACTAAGATCTCAAACCTCAAATACATGTATTCTGTTCTAGTAGGCTTCAATTGCAAACTTAAAAAAACCTGGAGTACTCCGGCTGCTGTAAGCTGTGACCAGCAGCAGCCGTGGTGATAAGATCTCGACGATAATGCTCTTTGTCTCAACTCCGACTTCCCCCCGCACCACCCCGCGCCAAATGAACTGCGACTTTAATCTCACTTGAGTCTTCGGAAATCGCAAAGTTCTTTAAAGGTATTAAGATTGCACTCTAGATGCTGTTAGTGCAAGTTTAGTAGCTGTTTATCCAGTAGTAATTTAATTAAGCAGACAGTCTGAACGAATTTGCTGCTAATTTTGAATTTAGTCCTTGTTTTGTCATTTCTGTTTGAAGACGGTCTTTAGGGACTATTGAATTATGTCCGAGACAGTGAATAATGTAATAAAGGCGTCCTAAAATTCTAAGGATTTATGATTTACATATTAAGACATATTCAGTTATTTTCAAATCGAAACAAATAACATTTTGCTTAAATTTTCCCGTGGGGTGCCCGGCCTTAGAATTGTCCCCCACCATATCGTCCCGTGGTTGCAGTAGGAGTCTGCAAAGGGAATATACCGGGAGATGGGCAGCAGCATCTTCCATAAGCCTACAAAAAATAAACAAAAAAACTGCGCGCGCCAACCCGCCTGCCAAGCGTGGCGCGTATGGCAAACCCCCCCTTAAAAGGGAGGCCTATGTTCAGCAGTGGACGTCTTATGGCTGAGATGAATTCATGATTACAGTTTATTTCGTATTATTTTTTCTTTTTTAACTTACAAGTCAGTAAGAATAAAACTTAAGGAATAAAACCACATTTCGGATTAGTTACATATCATTTACCTACTATTTATTTACTGCCGTTTTAATTTTACTGCAATAAGTGCTAAGCGAGGAAGTTCATATTTCTGTTTTGTGGGTTATCGTTTGCCTTGGTTTTTGCCATCGCTCAATAGACAATCCTTAGGAATAAAACGAGACACGTACGGCTAATTTTCTCGCCAAAAACTGTCTTAAAAAACTGAAAAACACACTGACAAACTGACTGAAAAACTGTCTTATTATAGTATTGTTAATAAGAGTACAAATTCGCTTGAAAGAAAACTTCACAGTAACGGTAAATTATGGCAAAACCAGCTCATGAATGGCAAAATGGGTAACCAGTCACAAAAATGTTAAAAAGAATTTCCTAATAAACATTTCCTAATAAACCCAAGGACATAAATAATGGGGAACGGTCCTGCAGAATTCGGCCCCCGTCCGTCCGATTAATAATTCATATAGTAATCAACGTGCCATAATTTCAGCTCTTATCTCTATGCATAAATATATTTCTTTCGTGATAATAGATGGTGTTATCAGCAAAACAAAAACCATTGCTACATTCGTGTTTATTCGCTTACATGATGCATCCAAATCTCTGAAAACACATATGGTTAATACTCGTATATTATTGTTATTTTATTTAAGTTTTATTGCACATAGAAAAGGTACAAAAGGCGGACTTAATATCTTAAGGCATTCTCTACCAGTTAACCATAGGGTCAAATAGAAAAATGCCAATGCAAATGCCATTGTAGAATATCTAATACTTAAAGAAGGTTTTTATGTATTCATCTTCCTTTGTTTGTAATCTGACAAAAACAGAAAAAAAAACCTCTAGGTAAATGATGAATTATGTACTTACAAATAATCCAGTGTACAGTTCATCCTTTTTATTGGGTTTTTACCCCTGTATTTCTTATATTTCAATGGTTTAACTCAGTTAGCTGGTTTCGATTTAGTTACTTATACCTAACTACTTATTATTACCGTGTAAATTTGCCACAGACCAGACTTTTTCAACCCTGGCTCAAAAACAAATTTAAACCTTGCATTTTTGGTTGTGTTATTTAAAGTCTTAACCTTAAGTATTTCTCCAAAATAAATAGAACTTTCATTACAGTAGGTAGCTCAGCAGAATATGACGGTGCGCGTATAAACAGTGGTAATGTGTGCTCGGTGCAATTACGTCGCAACACTTACCCGCAGAACGTGGAACGCTTGCCACACGCCGCCTCTGGAGGCAATAACAGCTGCGCTATGGCGTCGATAAGTACAATGAACTACAAAATTGGCCGCTCTCCTTATATCATCCAACATAAGAATCTTGTCAGTGGAGTATATTTCAGGCTCTTTGTTACACAGGTCCTTTTTCTATAGACAAATGTTATTGCTTTGTTTTATAGCAGTCAATCAAAGCAAAAATACATCGAAAAACTAGGTACTTAGAACATAATCTACTTGTTGTGCTCTAAGTGGTTTTAAAAGTCATATAAAGTCAATCTTGCTTAAACAATGAATGTGAATCTGGGGATTTTACATAAAACGCGTTTTACCGGATATTCTAGACTCAAATACATGCATTTTTTGTTTGGAAATAGTAGATGTTATTTTAATTTCATTAAACTAGGTAATACAGTCCGTCACGCTAAAAATAACTTTTTAGAATATGGCATAACCGGTATTGCCTAATGCTCGGAACATTAACGTCTCAACACTTATTACTGGACCACGATTAGAATGGGATTAGAGTTGAAAGATTTTCCATATGCTTACGTCAAAATTTGTATGGGTTGACAGCTAACTCAATCCCATTCTCATCGCGATTCAGTAATAGCCGCAAAACACAACACTTGCGCATTCCGCTTATAGAGGCAATACTAGGGTATGCTCCCGGTACTGATTTTGTATGGCGAGAACCGGGAATTCCCGGTTCCCCTACCTACTGGATTTGTATAGAAATCGAGTACTGGGAGCATACCCTAGGCAATACGAGTAATAGTTGCTACTACAGTGTCGATCAGTACGGTGAGAGAGAGACACTTTATTCACGACACGAGTCAAGATTGACTGCCTCGCCCCTCAACAGTCATGATTGCAAACCGTCCGTTTGGTTACAAGCTGCTCCACACGCAATCACAGGATACCAACGTCCTGTGTGCAATCAAAACGATTTCATCATGTGTAGCGGTGCCCTCACGGGTCATCGGGCGAGGTAACAACCTTATGATTAGTGATGGGCCGTGCTAAATTTTCCCTAGATTATTACTCTAAATTTTGGTTAACGGTATCGTTTTTTATAACAAGTTGGTGGCAAATATGCATAGTCTTCCTGGTGGTAAGATATCACCGTCGCTTATGGACGCCTTCAACTCCTAGGTGTTACAATGCACATTGCCGACTATGGAGATCTGAATGCTAGAGATTTTTATATAATATTTATTTTCTACACAGTAATATAATTCTGAAACCATTTAGGCGATTATCACACTGCAAGCGTGACAACGCTATACACGCGCAGATCGCCAGCTCGCTCGAGCACCGGCGCTGCATGCGGTAACCGCAGCAGTGTGAAAGACGCCTTAAATATAATAAGAATCCTTGTTATCCTAAAAAAATATAATCGAAAGGAACATTCCTTGGTTTGTGAAAAATACATAAATCGGGATATTACAACATCCCTATTCGTGATCGAAATAGAACGATTTTCTTGAGAACATGTGAATTTCTGAAATGGCAGTAAAGAGGTTTTAAATAACGGATACTTTATCCGTAAGTACCTGCTCTCTTATATTTCCATGTGTATAACTAATCTGAATCTGAAGTAAGCTGCACATTTCTTTTAAATTTCTCGTAACTGGGCTTTCAACATATTCTGGGTTACCAACCTAACCATCATATAACTATTTATTGTATTTTATCGGTATTAAAACTCTTCATTCGAAATACTTGAAGTAGGTAGAAAACATTTAATATTTATTTTACTCTCTTCCTACACCATACGGTTTATAACTTGATGGCTTCTCTAAGTAACCATCCAATATCACGAACAGCGATATTGAAAATAAACCTTAATGCACATAATATAAGACTTCATTCTGTCTTCGCACAGAACAGCAAATTCAGTTTTATGTTGCAGAAAAACAGCCACAACTATGAAACGGACTGTTAATACACTCCGTTACAATGTTACATTTCTCCGGAATTTCATTTTCCGGCAACATTCGTTAAGAGTAGCGGTCAATCAATCCCACAGACTACACAGACACCTCATCATTAAGCTTTTACAGGGAGCTCGAGGTTACCATACATAAGCGCAATTTTATTCGTAAATTTCTACGATTTTAACAGCACATCTTAATAGTATTCTTCACCAATTTGTACTATAACAATCCAGGTTCACCCCTGTAACTTGATTTATGGGGATATTTTTAATTCACATGAATAATTACCAAAAACGTTAACTCAACTGAAGTAGGCGGTCGCGCTCTCATACAAAATGAGTACCGGAGCACCTAAGTGTGGTGACCTCGAGTTGTAGGCACTTATGACCTATCTAGTGGTTGAGGTTATCTGTGATCAATCCTGTACATAAATAGTATAAATACAATCCGCTGTAGCATAATTGCCTCTTGTTGTCTGAGTAATGCTGTAATTTTCCTTATTTTCATACCTGTAATAGAATTCTGCTAGTAATAGAGGGGGTTACGTAGGTGGGGGGCGATACTCCGGGAATTGCGTCTACATTTAATGTTTCCTTTGTATTTGATGGGCTTGTGTTTGTGTGGGATGTGGCTAAGAACTGCGCTTGATACGTGTTTTTATTGCGACGTATTAAAGGAGTGTAGGTTGGCGTATTGTGGTGGGTGTGAATTGCTTTGGCTGCATTTTATTTTGATTGCCAGCCGTCTCAATCTTAGTTTTATACTTATTTAACAATACAGTAAGCTTACATGTATTCATTGTTACACAATAAACAGTGCTCGATACATTCTGCTATCTTTCCATACAAATCAACGCACAGCCATCTCAATAATATCTTTCACAAAATTCAATACACGTGTGAAAAGCAACATTTTGTTGTCCGCCGCTTTTCCCTTATTTGTACAACTCGACGCCGGTCACCGGTTTCAAAGCTCCGGAACCCTACCTGTATACCCAAGTTTCATTCTAACCGCTAGTTTTACACGAGAAAATCTAACACTAAGATGCACCAGTATAAGTGCTGTCACCGACTACGCTTATTTTTTATGGTAGTTTGAGGTCACGCTAGCATGGTTACTCCCTGTGTTTGACGCACTCGCGCTTGCACAGTCTTTAAGAATAAATGGCTAGATAATAGTCCAACCCAATGCGTCCAGACGACTGTAGATGTGTCGCACGCTTTGTGGAGCTTGATATCTCGCCTCTGGGAATAGCGAATAAAATAAAAACTACCAGCTTCGAACTTCTACTTGAATACCTTTGTTTGAATATGATTTTTCCCCGCGTTGTTGAACTGCGGTGCTTTTTTATTCTCGCTCTAATGTAAAAAAAGTTCTTGGCGACGTTATAAAGAGACGGAAACAAACATAAAAATAATTCATATAAGTTATTACACCATTTTTGTCACGAAAACATTGTCTTGTATGATTATACTTATTTTTTTACTATGGGACTAAAAGCAACAGCAGTTTTATATTGACGTTTGGTAGGTGCTTACTTCTCTATCTCTAAAATCTACTTATTAATGTATTTTTATGTTTTTACTCAAACCAGATTAAAATCTATAAATATAGTACTTATAATGAGATTTTTATTTAAGTATACCGATGCTGGGGCCTCTGACGTCAAATTTTCCTGCCAGAAGTGTGGAAAATCGTGTCGTTCCCGTATCAGTCTTTATAGCCACCAAAGGCGTTGTCTCCACAGTGTTCATGTTTAAATAGTCTACAATAGACGCAAAGGCCAATGATGAACAGCATAGCATAAAAAAACACTCACACAGTGCATAGCCATAAAGTAATCCAAACCCGGCACGCATTTAATCAAACTGCTTTTCGTGACCGTTAACTGAAAACCCATGATTTCTTTCCTATATCAATTAGCAAGTTGGCGGGCACGCATTCTGTATAAATCAACAAACAATCGTAGCGAGTTGCCGATCCGGGATCGTGCCGGGTTGCGGTCCGGGTGAAGTGACGTCATTTCAAATGGATATCTAGCACGAGCGAGTCAAAAGTTAACGCGAGCCAGTTTAAGAAATTTCTGAGTAAGTGTAGGTTTCAGGTCTAGAGGTCCCGTTTTATTGGATTATCCCAAAACTCCACTCGCTTGGGTTCCGAGGCAATGGGAATAGGTACACGGTGAGGTTCGGGGCGCTCTCGCATGCTGCGTGCGTCCCGACCGGTCTAATTACCGGCGTGATTGCGAGACTGGGACGGTCTGAAAGATGAGAGAAGAAATTAATCAGCTTAGATGCGTGCAAAGATAATTTACATTGTTGAAGAAAAATCTTAAGTCTGTTAGCGCATTTTCTGCAATGGGCTAATAAAATAAATAACTATATGGTAACTTTATAGCAATCATATTATGATATAGAAAATATTTGGCTTCAATTATCTGCTAGATTAAAAGCGCCTATATTCGCTAAATGCTTTAAACGATGCATACAAATTGGTGAGATAGTTACAACCCAATAGTTTACACTTCCTAACAGAAATAGCTCTTCAGTTTAAAATGTAAGCTTAGTGAAATAATAATTTTAAGATACTATACCATAGATTAACACTAAAGTGATAACCAAAATTGCTTGAGCATTGTTTTTCACATTTAAGCTATGTTCATAGGGGCACACTATCAATTAATTAAAATTGTCAAATGTTACATCGTTGTATAACTTGCAAATACGATCGCTATCAGACGTAACTTGAACCACCACCTACCCGTCACTAAGCCACCAACTCTTTTTTGATCTTAAGACAAAATAGCAAAGTCCATAATCGCATAGCACAAGTTGGAGTCGACAAGGGTTGTGCAAGCTTTTGTCAAGAGGCTGATGGATGAAGCGGATTTATTACATGGCTGGAGTCGTCTCGCTTATGAAACACTCGCTACCACACTTTGTATACGGGAGAGAGGTGTTTGATTAAAATTACTAAACAGGGACACCGGATCCTGACTGTCACAAAGAAACACTATAGCACGTCTAGTTCAAAGGCTTAGAAATATTAAACGCTGAGTTCTTTGGATGCTTGATGCTACGGTATTTTCAATATCGTATTTTCAGATGAACGCTACAATCTATCTGTTAAATACATTTTCATGCAGTCAAAATACGTTAGTATTCTGTGATAAAAATATTGTATTTGTAGAATAAATACGTACTTTAAATACATCAAAAAAAGGTTAAGTGCAATTGAACCTGGAATGAAACCAATAATTCAATAAAGTGTGTGCTCGGAAAACTGACCCCGAACAATGGCATTGTTTCGAATCCAAGCGTACGTTCCACTTATTTGTTATTAAAATAACTGCAAACAGATATGCAGGCTCGACAAGAGTTTACGTTACACCGGCCAGTTTTACCCGCTTCATATTTTATCCTTTGTATTTGCGAACTGGTGGCGTGGTGCTTATAAAATTGGAATGCCACTGGAATGCCTATTTAAACAAGATTTTACGGCTTTGTTTTAGATATATTTAAAACGAGTCGCTTTTAGTGTATTTCCGCACTACGTCCAATCCGAATCTGATCTAAACCCGTGAAAATAAGATCTTAAGTAGCCGTAGAACTATTTGTATGGTAGTTTTCGGATCTAGTCCGATCTCCGTCATCCGATTTCTTTCCGTCATTCTAGAATCTCCATTTCGGACAAGATTTTTGGCGGATCGAAGTAGCCTTAGTATTATTTGTATGAACGCTTGCGCACTGTGTCCGAGTTTAAACCGAGCTGCGTACGAGCAGAGAGGCAGCGGGGCGGGCGGGGTATGCGGCAATTCAGTTACTCCGTGGTAATGGCGCATGCAACTCTGCCGAAATATCGGAAACTCACCAAAACAAACTCACTTGGTAAATACCCCATCTTAAATAGTTTTTATAATTTTAATATTTAACTAAGTTATTACGCACGTGTTTACAATATGGCATATATTATGTTAATCTGCGAGAACCTACTCAGGGAACCTCTCTCTTCCGTTTCTGTTCGAACAATTGAGTGGATCGTCGATGCTT
This sequence comes from Pammene fasciana, assembly GCA_911728535.1. Classification (NCBI taxonomy): domain Eukaryota; kingdom Metazoa; phylum Arthropoda; class Insecta; order Lepidoptera; family Tortricidae; genus Pammene; species Pammene fasciana. The sequence continues at coordinate 16,954,823 of OU452276.1, read as the reverse complement.
GTATTGACCAAACAGTATCAATTTTATTACAAAACCAACCGGGTGAAGGTTATATTGCACTCCCTACTATTGGATACCGTTAGTACAGGTCTATTCACGAGAGTTGGCGCGAGATTTGACAGAATTTCTATGAAAATGGCTGTCACTCAGTAGAAATCTCGCGCCAACTTTCGTGAATATACCTGTAAATTCCGCTTAATAAACTTCCTTTCCAGCAGTGGGACACCTTACCAGGCTAAGAAAAAAGAATGAAACGTTGGTACAGTAAGTATTAATAAAACTTTTCTTTTATTTTACGGTACGATACCATGGTACTCGCTGCATTTTAGTCAATAGTCGTCTTACGCAAGAATCCTTAAAAATCCCCTCTTCTCTCTCTAAGAAATAAGATAAGTTCGCACTCCTTCTAAGTCATATATTATGTTCCTATTTACATATTTTAACCAAAAAAATTGCACCAGTTTTTAGACAGTAACTGCACATGTCAAAGTCGTAGATAATTGACTTGCAGGCTAGCATAGTGGGTCGGACGAAAAAGCGATCGTGCTAGCTAGTTCCATGCATTTTACCAAGGGTACTAAATGGCACAAGAATGGAGTATACAATTACCAATAAAAGCCAGCTTTTTCCTTTACCAAGTTGAATTTTCCAGTGCTCGACAAAAGGCACCTCGTTTTCAACATTTATTAGACGGAGAGCTAGCTAGTTGTTTTGCTATACTATTCTTATTTCTAGATCCGGCCACCTGGCAGATGTTCATCGGTGGAGATGGGAGAACGTAAATCATTTGAAGGTACAATTCCCAGAGATCTAGGTTTGATGCAGTATTACGGGTGCAGGTAGGAATGTATAATTAATTAGTAGTGTCATGTGACGCGTAATGTTATTATCGTTGAATATTTTTTGTTCTAATGTGTTAACATTAGAACAACATTTAGGCCCTCTATAAAAGAGACAACTTCTGCAGGTTGTTACGAACTTCAATATTATTTTTCCAAATCAAAAGTTTTGTTGACCTGTCACACTGATTTTCATCGCTGAATGGCTGCCAGGACTGCCAGATGCCCGGATCTAATAATAAGGATGGCATAAAAAATGAACTACACTCGAGAGCAAAAGTTTCGGGCACTAACAGCATTTTCTTGAATATCTCAAAAGATATTAATTTTAAAGATATTCATTTTAAAGATATTACAGTTTATGTTACTGACCCGAAATTTTTGCTATCGAGTGTAGACTGGTTTCGTTGCTCTCGTAATTGTGTCATATCTCATATCTGACAGGACCAGCTCTTAGCATGACTTGTCTAGGTATATTGAGTGCAGGCTTCTGCTGCAAAATGCGTCTAGCAATAAGTAGTCTTGCAGACTTATTCATTTTCCTTTTGTTATGCGGCGGTTTCATGTTGTATTGTTTGATTAACTGATTAAAATACATCGTAACAGTGGTGACATTTGTGTTGTTACCTAACCTATGGGAGAGTATAATGATAGAAGAGATTAAAAACTCACAAAGGATAAAACAGCAGAAGTTTTATTTATATATCCAACCACAAACTCTCTGAGCAAATTCTATTTCTGACGGTGAACATAACCACTGAATGATTTATTACCGATTCTAAATGAACTTGGCATAAATTATCAAAAGCGCATCAATGCGAGTAATCAGTGCAGTCAAAATGAGGATCATTTCGACTGGCATTTGGTTTAGCTAATTTTCCAAATGGCGAGCAGTTAATATTTAATCAAAGCACCGGTCAGCTGTATCTGTTAATTATATCCATGAATTCTATTACGGGGGAATAAGGACCATTTTCTGTGAAGATAAATGGGGTTAGTTTGTGCGGATGTGCAGGTCGGCGGTGACCGGTGGTTGATTGCAGTTCCCGCAATGGCAAATGAGCGTCCGAGCTTGTGTGGTCACGCGTTGGATGTGTGGGAGGTAGGATATACAAGCTACAAAGCGTACGTTACTACTATCAATATACTTAATAGGTTATGTACCTATAAATTATCTGCGAAAATAAAGAAAGCGAAAACGCTCAACTCTCTCCAAAGTAGGTGCTCTGTAGGTACTAGTTAGGTTCCTAATCTGACTGCACTTGAATTGGTTAGTTTTTTATTTAAGCGTGTCCCAAAAAAAATATTGCCACCACTATCAGCTATAAAGCAGTTATTACTATATGAGATGAGTTGGTCCAACGCTGAGAAGAGGGCGACTGATGGCTGAAGCTGGCAGATCACATATCTCACTATGACCGCACTTTATCGATGTAAACTACATGTCTGTGGTCATGATCCTCAGCGGTGAGGAGACGCGAAACAAGAAGCTATTTACGTTCACAGCATTATTAGTTATTAGAATATTATATAGGTCAAATAGTATTATGTACATCAAGTCATCAGTGACAATATTATATCTCAGATTTAATATCAAAGCTCAACCTCAACATGATTCCTGTTAAAAGCGCGAGCATTTTGTTGGCGGTCATCAAAAACCAGTGTAATAAAACTAATAACCCGTTGATTACGAATACAGGTTGTATTATAAATAAGTGATACAGTAGACATAGTGACTTAAGTGCATATTTGGTTTATAAAAAGCTTGCATACTTGGTATCAATATGACTACGAAAAATGGTTCTCTGCCTTTTCGCCGAAAATTGTATTGCCGAATTTCACTTGCCAACTAACTTTTCGCAGAAGTTTCATTTGGCCGAATAACTTTTACCAATATTCGGCGATATACAATTTTCGGCGAAAGGGCAGAATACCACGAAAAATATTGGACACACGAAGGGTATCGCTTACTTGACAATCTGCCTCATGAATAAAATCGTATTTTTCTATTTTATGTTCAGAATACCATGCTGAATATTTGCTTTAACAGATAATCATTAATCACTATAATATTAAACTTTTTTGTCATGAAGACATAAAGTTCATAACAGCACTGCAGTGATTTGTTTGAGCTGAAAGCTCGCCTGTGATATAATAATACTATACTTGTGTAATCCCGAAATAATTAGTGACTGACATGTGTCAACAGTTGTACGGCGAATGTCGTTCCTTGTTCACTGGGGTGGAGCTAATTCACAATCAATGTTGCGTAGATTGGATCTCCATCTGAATGCATCAATATATTGAACACTATTGATGCTAAATTACTGTGTGTAGGAAAATTTACAAAAAGTCATTCAAGCAATATTACAGCCTTCGTGTCTCCGTCAATTTGTAGTAATGGTATTTCGGAAAACATTACAATATACGAAGTATATACAACACAAAATAATTAGCGGAAAGGCGAATTTAGCCCTTTAAGGATTAGTCAGAACATATTTTGATAAAAACAGGACTTAATCACGTACACTTACTTTTATTATTTTCCTGACGTTTATGTCAAAATAATAAGTGAAAATCGAGTGAGTTTAAATCAATACAAAGTCAGAAATGCTTCCGCAGACTTACTGTACGGCATGGTGACAGGAATCGTACTATATCATATGTATTGTAAATAATCTCTATTATACATAAATATATACATAATTGTAAATAAAAATTCAATCCTGTTAGCATTCATTTCATATTGCATAATTTCAAGTTTTGCATAATTGCAAATATTAATTGTAATAACAAGCCAGACCTCAGTTTTAGTCAAACATTGGCAGTTATAGGGAGGGACTGCCGATAGAAGTGAAAAGTTAGAACTTTTTATTTTAGGCAATTAATGATTTAAAATTTCACTTTTTACCTCACCTCACCTCACCTCACTTTATTATTCGTTTTCGTGATGATGACGTAAGCATGTCGGGTCCCTCGAACCCATAAGATTTTCCCCAACCAAAAAGTGCCCAACGCGGCTAAAGAAGTTTTCACTTCAATAATCTGTATTGTATGTCCTTTGAATAACATAATTTTCAATTTTCACCTCACCTCACCTTATTTTACATTAACACTTTACGTTTCATTTTACATGTTTCTCAATCGTATGGTTATTCGTTTTCGTGACGATGACGTAAGCATGTCGGGTCCCTCGAATCCATAAGATTTTCCCCAACCAAAAAGTGCCCAACGCGGCTAAAGAAGTTTTCACTTCAATAATATTATTATGTACAGTCGCCATCAAATACATCGGAGCGGCCAAGGTGGTCACAAATAACTGAACAACACCTGTATTATCAAGGCGATAAAGTGCATGTTCAGATATTTATGAGTACCTTGGCTGCTGCGATATTTTTGATGGCGATGTTTTTTTTACACGATTGAATTTTACTATGCCACTCAGTTGTTTCAACTGTTTTTTTATATACCACGATGGTAGCAAACAAGCATACGGCCCGCCTGATGGTAAGCAGTTACCGTAGCCTATGGACGCCTGCAAACCCAGAGGATTCACATAGTTGTACTATGGTTCTATTTTTTGACAGTTGCCGTTTTTGAAGTAGTTTTTAGGTATTCTTTTTCTAGGTTTCCATGTATGGAAGTCCGCCACGTTTATTGTACCGCAGGACGGATGGCCGCAATTATCATAAAGCGGCCGCAGCATTCCGCGGTCACGCATCCTGACAGCGTATGTTCCGTTGTCCTAATTGAACGATGAAAGCGAAATGCAATGCTTGCTTACATGATTTCCAAAAGTACATTGAGCAGTGCAGGAATTCCCGATCAAATGAATCGGCCTTGGACAGCGTAACAAGAATACGCCAAAATTTTAAGACGTGACGTAAAAAAACAGACTAAGGCCAGTTGCATCAACCACTTGACGGAGTCATCAGCGTCAACCGGCAGATTACTATGAAAATTTCCATACAATAAAATTTAGCGTACTTTTTAACGGTGACAGACAGTTTGGTGCTACTGAGCCTAAGTATGAGTGGAACTCGCACCCGTGGATTCCGTACATACATATATTTTTTTCCGTTTTATGTCGTATAATATTTTTACATATATTCCACTCACTGTACTACTACTTATATGTATAGATTCCATTGAGTACTTAGGTAATTTTTTCTGTTTTATGTGTTTACTCAAAATAGCTTGGGATACACGCAATGATTGTGCCTGCCGGATTTGTTCGGCGGATATGCCCGGCGGAGCGATCTGTCCATGTATGCCGCTATTCAGATGTGTCTGCAGACAAATCCGTGTCCAATTCGTGCCATACATGGACGGATCGGTCCGCCGGGCATATCCGCCGCACAAATCTGGCGAGCACATCTGTGCGTGTATCCCTAGCTAACAACTTCCAAGTACCTACTCAAAAACATATATTTTCAGTAGTATGTACAACATTATTTACCCAGCATCCCATACTATTACTCATAGCGCCTACAAATAAAATGTATCGACTTCATATAAGATTCAGCGAATATCCAGTGCAATTCGATCTCTGAATGGAAAAGGCCTGAAGGGATCTTTTATTAGCTGGCCTCCCACGCACTCCGCACTGACTTTGCTGTTTTTAAATGGCACAAGATGACTAATATACACTTGCTGTAGCGTTAAAAATTCATTCATATCATTTCCTAACAAGAAATAGAAGATATCGCTCCAAATATTTACTAGAAAGCAAAAGGGAACTTAAAAATATTTTGCGTGTACTCACACAAAAATCGCGTGTATATTTTTTTATGACGTAGAAGGCAAACGAGCAGACTAATCGCCTGATGGTAAGCAATTACCCCCATGGACGCCCGCAACACCAGGGGGATCACAAGCGCGTTGCCAGCCTTTAAGACGGGAATACACTCTTTTCCTGAAGGTTTGAAAGTGGTGTCGGAAATACAGCAGGCGACAGTTCATTCCACAGTTTTGCTGTGCGAGGCAGGAAGTTTCTGGAGAAACGCCCAGTTGAGGAATAATAAGCGTTATAGATTAAGCTCCCATTGCATGAAACCTTACCTCACACGGTGGCAGAGCAGACACATACTACAGCGATAGATAATACTTAGGAACACTGGACTATAGTAGGTTGCCATGGCACAGCCTGGAAGAACATAGTTTTTTTTGAATTTTAAAACGTCATTTTTTACCAAAATTTACATCATAAGGTGGCAGATTGAAACCTTTACCCATCGAAAGAGACCCCTTTGGTGACCCGAACCCGCATAGGTTGCCAGCCCTAAACCTGGTAGATTTCCAGGTCAGCCATGTTTTATGAGGCCAAAAAATGGGGTAATTTACCTCATCAGGTGGCAAGCTGAAATTGATGCGAATCGATAGCCCTTGGCGTGCCATTCACGAATATATAGGGTTGCCTGCCATCAGCCTGGTAGTTTTTCTGGTCAGCCTCCTCAAAGTATCGATTTAGTAACTTGGACCAACGAGAAATTCATGTACAGAAGCTAAAATTCGAGGAATATTTTAGTGCGAACCGTGATATTTAATTAAAATCTATATATTGACAGTCTTGCAATGCATACGTGTTGAAATAATAGGGTAAATGAACCAGTTCTGGTCATTTCTCACTAATTATATAGATGACTACCGGAAAACTTAGACTGCGGGTAATATTGGGGACGCCGCGAGAATAAATCATCAGTGTGTGACGTAAAATTGGTTAATCACCTCATTTCCGCAATCTCCTATTACTGCTTCGCTTAAATATGCTCAATCTGTGGGTGAAAAAACACCCTGACTTTACTTTGATTACTGCGTGAAGTCATAATATATACGACCGACGCCTACCAGAGCACTCTCTACTACTGAAGGGTAAGCATCCTTCATGCGCATAGACTATAGGGCTGCTATCCCCTGGAAATAGGCCGCGCCCGTGCATCCCGTATCCGTCATGACAGTATTTTCAAATATGGGAAATAAATGTTTCCGTTTAAGTTCAAAGTTCACTTAATGTTAAACGTGACATATACCTAAGATCTATGTACGGTCATGCTGGATATTATAATTATGTAGAAATCATAGGACATCATTAATCACTAAGTATTTTGTTCTTACCTCTTTTCCATTTCAATTGGGATTGGGCCTCTTCGTATGTAGGCACCAGGACTTTCAGTCTTGGGTATTCGATGGTTCGTTATTCAGGGTCGAACCCGCATAGGTCGCCAGCCCCAAGCCTGAGAGATTTGAAGGTCAACCATGTTCCATGAGGCCAGTAAATGGGATAATTTACCCTATCAGATGGCAAGATGAAACTGATGTAGATCGATAGCTCTAGGCGTTCCATTCACGAGAATATAGGTTTGCCTGCCATCAGCCTGGCAGTTTTTTTGGTTAGCCTCCCTAAACTATCGATGTTAATATCTTGGAAACAAGAGAAATTCGCGTAGAGATACTAACATTCAAAGTATATTTAAATGCAAACCTTGATATTTATTTAAATCTACACATTGTGAGTCTTGCACTTCATACGTGTTGAAATAATAGGGCAAATGAATCAGTTGTGGGCATTTTTCATTGGTATTTTCGGTTTTTAGGGTTCCGTAGCCAAAATGGCAAAAACGGAACCCTTATAGTTTCGCCATGTCCGTCCGTCCGTCCGTCCGCGGTCTAGCTCAGTGACCGTTAGCACTAGAAAGCTGAAATTTGGTTTGAATATGGGAATTAACCAAACCGACAAAACAGTAGAGTAAAAACGCCAAAAATATATTTTGTTAGGGTACCTCCCGTACACGTGAAGTGGGGGGCGAATTTTTTTTTCGTTCCAACCAAGTTGTGTGGGGTATCGTTGGATAGGTCTTTTAAAAAGAATTCGGGTCTTTCAAAACAGTTTTTGGATAAAACTAATACTTTCGGAAATAATGGCTCCGAAATTATAAAACGGGGCGTCCCCCCCCCCATCTTACTTTTGAATCGTGGGTCCTAAAATTTAAAAAAAAACATTAAACTGAGACCCAATGAGTACCTTCAATACAAACTATATTGAAATAAATCGGTTGAGCCGTTTTAGAGTTATCATTCAAAAACCCATAGTGAAAGGACATAAGTAAAATGACGTAAGCGCCGCCAAATTTCCCGTAAGAAATGACCTTTTGAATTAATGGTCTCAGTTTACTGAACCCTACACTGAGCATGGCCCGACATGCTCTTGGCCGGTTTTTCTTTCAATGTAGTGATCCTACTAACTTCAAGGTTTTTTTACATCTCGTGTTCTTGAGATCCCTCGCTACGCTCAAGATTCAAACTTAGAATTTCAATTATAGAATCTTTCGCTTACTCGGGACTCAAAATCAACACTCGCAAGAAAAACCAACTTTCCTCTCTTGTACCCTAACAAAATATATTTTTGGCGTTTTTATTCTACTGTTTTGTCGGTTTGGTTAATTCACATATTCAAACCAAATTTCAGCTTTCTAGTGCTAACGGTCACTGAGCTAGACCGCGGACGGACGGACGGACGGACATGGCGAAACTATAAGGGTTCCGTTTTTGCCATTTTGGCTACGGAACCCTAAAAACCGAAAATACCAATGAAAAATGCCCACAACTGATTCATTTGCCCTATTATTTCAACACGTATGAAGTGCAAGACTCACAATGTGTAGATTTAAATAAATATCAAGGTTTGCATTTAAATATACTTTGAATGTTATTATCTCTACGCGAATTTCTCTTGTTTCCAAGATATTAACATCGATAGTTTAGGGAGGCTAACCAAAAAAACTGCCAGGCTGATGGCAGGCAAACCTATATTCTCGTGAATGGAACGCCTAGTGCTATCGATCTACATCAGTTTCATCTTGCCATCTGATAGGGTAAATTATCCCATTTACTGGCCTCATGGAACATGGTTGACCTTCAAATCTCTCAGGCTTGGGGCTGGCGACCTATGCGGGTTCGGCCCTGAATAACGAACCATCGAATACCCAAGACTGAAAGTCCTGGTGCCTACATACGAAGAGGCCCAATCCCAATTGAAATGGAAAAGAGGTAAGAACAAAATACTTAGTGATTAATGATGTCCTATGATTTCTACATAATTATAATATCCAGCATGACCGTACGTAGATCTTAGGTATATGTCACGTGTAACATAAAGTGAACTTTGAACTTAAACGGAAACTTTTATTTCCCGTATTTGAAAATACTGTCATGACGGATACGGGATACACGGGCGCAGCCTATTTCCAGGGGATAGCAGCCCTATAGTCTATGCGCATGAAGGATGCTTACCCTTCAGTAGTAGAGAGTGCTCTGGTAGGCGTCGGTCGTATATATTATGACTTCACGCAGTAATCAAAGTAAAGTCAGGGTGTTTTTTCACCCACAGATTGAGCATATTTAAGCGAAGCAGTAATAGGAGATTGCGGAAATGAGGTGATTAACCAATTTTACGTCACACACTGATGATTTATTCTCGCGGCGTCCCCAATATTACCCGCAGTCTAAGTTTTCCGGTAGTCATCTATATAATTAGTGAGAAATGACCAGAACTGGTTCATTTACCCTATTATTTCAACACGTATGCATTGCAAGACTGTCAATATATAGATTTTAATTAAATATCACGGTTCGCACTAAAATATTCCTCGAATTTTAGCTTCTGTACATGAATTTCTCGTTGGTCCAAGTTACTAAATCGATACTTTGAGGAGGCTGACCAGAAAAACTACCAGGCTGATGGCAGGCAACCCTATATATTCGTGAATGGCACGCCAAGGGCTATCGATTCGCATCAATTTCAGCTTGCCACCTGATGAGGTAAATTACCCCATTTTTTGGCCTCATAAAACATGGCTGACCTGGAAATCTACCAGGTTTAGGGCTGGCAACCTATGCGGGTTCGGGTCACCAAAGGGGTCTCTTTCGATGGGTAAAGGTTTCAATCTGCCACCTTATGATGTAAATTTTGGTAAAAAATGACGTTTTAAAATTCAAAAAAAACTATGTTCTTCCAGGCTGTGCCATGGCAACCTACTATAGTCCAGTGTTCCTAAGTATTATCTATCGCTGTAGTATGTGTCTGCTCTGCCACCGTGTGAGGTAAGGTTTCATGCAATGGGAGCTTAATCTATTACGTGTAGTGATAAAATGACGTTCGGTTTCAATAGAAATGTAAATAAACTTAAACAAACCTTTTTTGTATCGCAATCACCTACTTTTAAAGAAAACCGGCCAAGTGCGAGTAATAAATATAAACGGTAAAAAAAACATGTCTGTTGTATGGGACCCCTTAAATTTTTATTTTATTCTGTGTTTTTTTAGTATTTTATTGTTATAGTGGCAATAGCAATACATCATTATTTTTTACTAAAAATATCCATGTATTCGTTATATTTTAGTTAACTACTTACAACCACTATCTTTTAATACACATCACATGCTGAGTGGCAACCATTTTGGTGTAAACTTTTGAATTGTATGTATAGTCCTTGCTTTCATTATATTATGTTACACCATTTTTCATTTTATTTAATAATATTTTGTCATGTGTCAATTTCTTTTTGTCTAAAAATGCAGTTATCAGCTACTACTACTACTCAATGGCGCACCGACCCAAAGTGAGTCCTGGCCTCCGACACGAGTTTACGCCAGTTGTCTCGATCTTGCGCAGTCTCCCACCAGTTAACAGCTTGGAGATCGCGCAGGTCTGATTCCACAGCATCGCCCCAGCGATACCTGGGACGACCTATTGGCCTGCGTCCCGCTACGCGACCCAGGTAAGCCAACTTAGCACCGCGATCCTCATCCATCCTAATAACGTGGCCGAGCCAACGGAGCCGGTGTGCTTTCGTCTCGCCGATAATATTGGGTGCAGCCACTATCTCCTCAATTTTTACAGCAGGAGTTATCAGCTAGACATATTTATTTACTTTTCTATGGGTACCAACTCTACACAATGATGTGTACATTTTCGCTCGCCAATGGTCATGTTTGGGATTCCGTGGTTTAAAAAAAGGCTTGCAGCTTCACGTATTGCATGCTGCCCCTTTACACATGCATTGAAGTAGTGAATAAGTAGAGACAGGGATTAGTGCGGGTTCAGTGGGTCCAGAGTTCGACCTCTCGATGCGCTGGCAGAGCCTGTATTTTAATCGGCACATACTAAGTGTAGAGTCGAACAGTCGTTCGAAGCAAACTAGTGTGGTTGAGACAAATGTATGTTTTAATGATGCTCCATACACTGGTTCATTTAAGGGTTCGAGTCACCTTACATATTTTCAATTGCAGTCACCTCCTCCTTAACTGACAAGGGAAGGGTTTATTTATTGTAATTTGGTGTTATAGTACAGCAGAAGCTTAAACATACATTTGAAGCCCATTCTTGTATAGATATTAATTAAAACTAACCTGTAAATATAATGGATTTTAATGACAATACGCTAATAATATTTTTTTCCCGAAGCGTAAAATATAAGTAACTATGGTTCTCCGGACTTTGCACGGCAAAAAAGGTTCTAACTTATAAATTTTAATGCAATTAGGCTGTAACGAATCGGGAAAATCTCTAATAAATAATAAATTTGAACGAACACCCATTTTCAGTCCGAACATTGATCAAGAGAAGTTTCAGTTCACGGGAACTTTATATTACTGCCTGGAGCGACCTCAATTTATATGAAACGGACTCCATTTAACTAACCCCCGCGTAGCGGCCATTCATTTCCTAAATCAATGATCACAAATATTCCAAAAATGTAATCTACCCTTTCCTTAAGCGTAAATTTCATTAAAATGCGACTGTCTAAAATATTTACGACATTCCAGCAAAATTAAAAATGCAGGGCGGTAAAGTGGCATACAATTTCTGCGTTTGGAGTATCTGCCATGAATAAGAAAATATGCGATTGAATCTTGCATTTTTTTTCAGTTTCACAATGACTCCTCAGTATGAACTGTCAAGTGATAATGAAACACCTGTAATTAAGATCGTTCACAAAGGGCTGATTTCACAGATCTTCAAACTTTCAAAGTAAATAAAATCAATGACAGTCTAACAAATTTTAATGACTGTGGTAGAGCAAAGTGACATATGAAGCAAAAAGTCAGGAAATACGATAATGTATGATTAAAAAAATCTAAACATTTCATCTTATTGGTATGCGGTAAGACACTTATATAAACATTAGCTATGGCGCCAATTTCAAGACGCAGTTTGGTCTATCCAGAAGATTTAAGATTTTAAGTCAAGTCACGCTTGTATTACCGACAATCGTTTGGTCAGTTGGTCTGCGGCTACCCTTAGGGTTGGCTGTAAATCTATCCAGCGTGTAATTGCGCTGGGGATGTAATTACGAGGCCACGGGGCCATTATCTCGAGGTGCGACGCCCTCAGCCCAGTCCGAGTGCGTGCACACAATTAAGATGGAAATATTTTATGTAATTTCGCCATACCCGGCCTGGAATAACACTCATTTTTGCCGCTCAGATTAGTAAACCAACAATCGTCTTCGCTCGCGGCGTTGTATTAAAAACATTAAGTGACACATACGACCCCGCAAAATTTATAACGTTAGAAAAAAGAAAAATAATAAGCAATTTAGTCAGTAATAGAGGACCGACTTTAGCTTCTGGCATACTTGCAGTAAAGCTTCTGAGCCAAATAACCAATACAAAAACATTCTCATAGATAATTATCTATATTTGATTTAAATTGGAATCGTTCATCTCACATGTCCTAAATATAAAATCATCGGGATACATACACGTTCCTATTGGAATATATATAAGATCAGATTAACGAAATGGAACAGGATTTGCTCTTGCTGAATCCCGGTCAGCTAAATTTTAGACAGTTGAGATTATATTTACTTTAGGTAATAGAAAAATGGAAAGCCAAATTAGCTTCAGCATGCCTACGAATATGTTTGATGCAATGCTATTGGGTAATAAAGTAAACTTCCTTATCAGATGTATTTATAAATTGACTTAATATATTACCATATAGTTAACTTAATTACGACTAAACAGAACACTCCAGGAAACGAAGTATTACAGGCGTAGTGCCACTCGAGCGCGAGTGCTGCTTAGCATAGATTCCAACACGGGCAATAAGCGAACCGAGGGTAAATAGCAGCATACCTTCTAGACATAGACATAGAAAATATAAGACGATGAAACTCAAACGAAATTCACCGAAAATATAACATGACAGTTCCGGTAATTATCACATTTCCGCTTATTAGTGTTACGCTCGTCTAATATTAATGATGCTGAGTCGATCCTTTGAGACTGAGACTATTTATAGCAATGATCTTAGAACAATCTGCTCTGTACACAAAAGGCATATCTAGTTTTAATAAACTATCGCTTGTGTAAAAAAAATAGGGTCAATTATTTAACATAAAATGATACACAAAATGATTTAAGCTTTCATTTGAAAAGTCGGATAGAAAAACCTTCTGAACCCGAACGTTACGCCTCAAATAAAAGTAACAATAAAAGCTAGTGAACCAACCGAGTCGTAATCGCTAGAACTAATCTCCGAGTCCAAACTCAATTACTAACTAACAGTGCCGCCACGTGGGGCCGTAAGAAACTTCTAGGGATATTTGGTATTATGACTAATCAATTTATCTTTACGACCCTGGGCCGTATTCTAACTTTAAAACACGTTTAGTCACGATTCAACTTCAATACAAATGCAATGTATTAAGTATGCAATACGGCTAGCGCCTAAATGTATGAATCAGAATTATTAGAATTGGCTTGAAAATTATTCCGATGCATCTCCAATACAACTTAATATTGGTTGATTATTTGATGCGTGTTAGAGTTATGTGTGATATACATAAATTGTGTTTTACTGTATTTATTGCATTTTAAAATAAGAATACTGCACCTGCTGCTGTTCAGTGGTAGGGATATGTCAACCTTTTTTTTCTGTATGCTACTCAAATATTTTTATAGGAGTTGACAAATATAACCAAAATTGGGACCTAAGTTCATACTCATCAATATGTATTGATGATTATGAAATCAGGTATAAGATAACAAAAAAAATACCTAACGAAATGATTTTTGGTTTTAACCCAAATAATGAAAAATTCGATCCAATGAAATCAAATAGAATATTTAAATTTACGTAACTTTTCTATGATGTAAGTATTTAAATGACTTGGATTAGCTCCATAAGAGATTTGTCGCTTGCCGGAACTTAAATCTTTTGTAACTTTTATTATCATTGAATTAAACTAAATGGCGCTCTTTGGACCAATTGCGTAATAAAGTAAGGCCGGAATATAAACTGGGCTCATCAGTAAACAAATAGTCGGATACAGGCGTAAGAGGCGCTAGCTGTTAATATTTAATATTATTTCTATTTTTTTTTTCAAAAGGAAAAAAGATAAAAAAATAATTCTCTATTTTTAGATTTTTTGTATTGTTTACACACAATTGCCTAACTAGATGCCACATTTCAACTTTATTAATCACCTGGAAGTAGTGAAAGGTTTAGATGAACGAATCAATAGTGATTTTCGGAAGTCAACATCTCCTGAACGGTCAGAGAATATTACTTAAGTGAAATGTAAAATTTGGTAATTTTAATTATAGTAAAAAAAAAGAAATTAACACCCATGAAATCAGTGTGTAGGAAACATGTAATTAGGGGGTTTAAGGTGGTTTCCTGTAACATTACCCTCAGCCGGTGTTTCGCGTTTTTTTGCGAACTTGGCTGACCCTAACGTGTGTCTAAATGGTGCTCTTTCGACCGATCGCGTAATAAACTGAGGCCGGAATATAAACTGAACGCATCACTAAATTGGCCGGCCGGGCCGCATCAGCGGTCGCTGGAGCCCGGCCAGAACTTTAATGGCGTTATTATATCCCGCGATAACGCGCGGCTAGTCTTTATGGATAGTGGGCCTGTGTCCCGTGCCGACGTGCATTTTGGCTTTTAATTCCTCATTCTATCCTGTCAGTAGCTATTAAATGCATTAATGATGTAACTATCGAGTTTGTATTAAAATTTAAATATTAATTTTACAGTCCGCAGCAGAAGTAGCTAAGCGAGTGAGGTGTCCATAATGATCTTGACACGCTTGTATTATCATAGGAATAAAGTTGTGTCAACCTCATTTTGAACAACTTACCCGCTTAGCTACTTCTGCCGCTGACTGTACATGACTGTATGTGACGGTATGCTAGGGATAGCTTCTTTTCTACCTAAGTTAGAGTAAAACTTTTTTACTTATTGCATTTATAATCAAATAACCACTTTTTGTTCTCAACCTTCGGAGAGGCTTATTAAGTGCATCATATATGAATCGGTAGTATACATTTTTCAAGCATTAGCTAGGGATATACGCACAGATGTGTCCGCCGGATTTGTCCGACGGATATGCCCGGCGGACACACCCGTCCGTGTATGGCGCGAATTGGACACGGATGTGTCCGCCATACGTCTGTCCGCCGGGCGTATCCGTCGGACAAATCCGGCGGACACATCTGTGCGTGTATCCCTAGAAATTACGATAATGTTTTTTTATAGACTTAAAAAAAACTGCAGTTAAAGTAAAATTTAATTGCACCATTAATACTGAATATTTATTACAGAGTCGATGGCTTTACATACAGCACTTAATGGATTGATCGTACACTAATATAATATATACCAGTGACACGCTAAAAATCACCACTTGAAATTATATTTAAGTTGGCGGTCACTGTAAATGTAGACCCAATACTTTGCATACAAATTCGGTAGAGTGTGCTTTTGGTTTGGGTAATACAATTAGAATGTAATTTTAGACAGAATTCCAGGCAACTAAGAGCTAGAGACCTTCAGTGTATTCAACTAAGTTCGATCCAGAAACGTGCGTTGTGTACGAATTATTTTGGTACTTGGTAAAAAAGGCATGGTCGAAAAAGGTCGAGGCCGACATACGGAGACTCCCTGTCGACCCGCGTCGCGCCCTGGACTGCTCATTTCACTTATTGACTACAGAGTCCAGCGCGTAGGAAAACCAGGTTTTAAATCTCTCCGATAACGCATAGTTGTTACAGTTCTGGGTTACAGGTACAATAGATTGCTAGAGCGTTCGACTGGCCGGCGTTCGTTGAGCAGTGACAATGTAGAACCTGTTTTAATCGACCACGTAACAGACCGACGTCCTAATCTAACCCTTCTCCAGCCGACATCTCTTTAATGACACTGCCCACCGGTGCTTTTATCTACGGATCGTTCCTCTAAAACTCCACATAATTGCATTTGCATTGAAATGGAAAAGTATCCTTTGTGATATTATTTTGCAGAACGAAGTTGCTTTCCTCTGAAGATCACCTTTTGCTCGGGCACAGACAATAGTTCAGAGAAAACGGTTTCTATTTCGTCTTTGTTTTCTTTTCTTTGTACAGTGCGCAATGAACTATTTGCTTGCCAATGGAGTGAGCTGGTGGGGTGGAATGAGCTTGATTTCGTTTAATGAATCTTGTGACGGCGAGGTGGGGGGAGGGGGCGGCGGTCTTTGATGTGTGTCGTTGCTCATTGTCGCTAATTGCGTTGATACGAGCCCCTGGACCCTAACTCTCAGTGTTGGCTACAATGTCACTAAGGAAAACCTTTTGTTATACTATGGCACCATTATTGTTTGTGATACAAGTAGCCATTACGGGATATAGAATTACTGATTATGTTAAGTCAAACTCTTCACGTGGCCGTATTACTTATGTTTGTTCTAAAGTTTAATTACATGAAGAAAGTTTGGAACGAATAATTCTTAAATGGACTAAGTTTACTCGTGTAAGATGTAAAGTAATTACTATTTATAGTTTCAGAAATTCGTACTTGTACACAAAGTCAACATTTCAATGAAATGTCATCAATTATACATTCCTACACTACGAAAGTCTAGTGTGTATTAATATATAAAGATATAATCTTCGATATCGACCGTTATTTTTATAATCTGAAAAAAAACGAGGTATAGCTACAGAAATGGAATGTTGATTTCCAGTTTGTATCCAGTTTCCAATTGGGACCGTTTTGTGCCGTTTGGAAACTAAGTTTCAGAATGGGAAATAAAACCTCGGTTATATGTTGAACTGTGTTGTTCCGTAGCCATAGTTTGTAACCAGATATGAATTAAAAAACAAAAGTTTCTCAGTTGATATTGAGCCACTTACCGATTGGGACTACATTTCCCTTTTCAAAGCTGGTTACCAAAATTATATTTGGTGCTTACATCAATCTTAGTTATTACAGATGCACAACCAACAATCGAGTACACCATCTTCAAACCACCATTTACCAGCCTTCCTCTTTATTGAAATAATGCTCCAACATTGGAACGAATACCGTGCATTCTAATATTTAAAGACACGACATAAATCGCCGGCCGTCGCGATTATGCACGTCGAGGCGGTCCGGTCCCGGAACGAAGAGGCAACTCCGGAGTCACAACCAGAGGAGGCAGCGGGCGCGAGCCGGATATTAACATCCGGATTCGCGGAGCTCCCGGGCACGATCGTAATAACTATTCTGGCAATATACATGAGTTTTATATTTAAAGCAAAATGAGTGGAAGTTGGTTAAATTGAAACTGGACGGTAGTTTCCACGTTAGTTTCACTTGTGGTACGTGTCAATTGATGTCCTGTATTTAGTCAGTTAAATAACTATTTTTACCCCCATTTTTAATAATTTATTAGCACTTATAAGGCAGGTAAGGTAATTACGGTTCCTCAGAACTACGGTTACCCTTAAATTATGATAGCTATCTAACACTTACTAGTACATAATTATTATGATTGTTTAGATCCTGGTACAAATAAGTCAAATACAAACTCATTTTCAGAAAAGATATCTTCTGCAGACAACACAATAAACTACCGTGTAAGTAAGCACACTTATCGGATCTATTCTGTCTGATGGATGTGCCTGGTGGGCAGATCCGTCAATGTGCGGCGGGAATTGGTCACGGATTGTCTGCGGACAGATATGAATAACGCTATACATTGACGGATCTTCCACTGGGTACAATCCCCATACAGATCTGATCATCAGATCTGGCAGGTGAATTTATGCGTGTTAAACTTAGGTAATAAAAGCAAACGACTGAAACTCAAGCGTTGAAAAAATTAAACCGCATGAAGTGTACAGCGTAAAAGTTAGGTTTTTTTAACGGCTTGATTACTAGAGTAAACGCGGGACGCGATCGCAATTAGCGTCCTTAAAATTAGCCAAATATAAACTTTTAATATCCAGATAGAACTCATGCTGTTCTGGCTTACAAAAAAAATCTGCATCCGATTTTATTCAGTGTGACACTGCGAACTGTAGGTATAAACTTTAACTTTTGCCTTTGATCTGCCAACCCAAAACTTGTATCTATTTAATAAACGATGTCGCTACCCACTAACATAGATCACTTACTACTGAATTTTTAATCTGATTGATTTGTGATTTAAATTAAAAACATTCCGTTTAATTTCTCCCATTTCGAAAAATCAGAATAAAACCAACATGCATAGGTATTTTTATTATGACAATAATATCTCTTTGTCTTGCAATAATATTTCCCAGATATTTCTCAACTTTTATTTATTGTACATAACATACTTATATTAAAACTAAATTAAAAACTAAATATTAATAAAAACCTTATGTAAACCAATTAAAACTAACTTAAAAATACTAAAACTAAAAATCTATTTCTAAAAACGTCCCCTGTGGCATAGTGCCGAGGACGCTGGCAGCATTTCCTCGCTGAATCGCAATGCCAATTTCTCAACTTTATACCGAAATATCTAACGAAAAATACTAACAAACTTATAACAAAAACATGCCCAATAATCCCGTAACACCAGATACAAAAGTAATTTTAAACTAAAGCTGCTCGCGTGATCTAATTCAGCGATTTCATTAGTTCCTGCATCTGTAGTGAAATTGAATTTCTTGGCGGCGTTTGCATTTTTCCAGCGACGCTCGGCATTCAAATGAATACAGCAAGGCAACCGATATACCGAATAATACTGGAACTTGAACTTCTCTACGTGGAGAGCAGCCAGAAGCAGGCTGCGTGAACTTAATGCCCGCAACTGCAAATACAAATATTTACTCCCGAGCCTACGGCCGAGAGATTAAACTCCGCCAATAAGTTGATTTATTATCCTACAGCCGTACCTAAGCTCTCCGAAGACGCTTGTCTTTCATTATTCATGAAACATCCCGCATCGGCTGGCGATCCTTATTCTAGCTTTTTTAGAATGAGTCGTCATATCCATCCGGTATTTTCCTTTCGAATGAAAGATAGAGACAAAGTAATCGTATTTTCTGTGGGCCTGATGGAATAGGCTTTCCGTTACTGAACCGGATTAAGTTTCCGCACTAAATACTAATGAGAATCAGGGCGAATGGCGCAGGTGCCGGTAGCTTGCCTGTCGGCTCACATTTCGGTCTGTACTGGAATGCAAATCGTTGTGATTTTGTTTTGTTTCTGTTGAGCATTCGTTAAAAGTGTAGGTAGTCTGTTACAACGGTAATTCGTTCAATCACTGGGCGGAACGGGGTTGGGTTGCTACGTCGATTCCACTTGAAAAGTTACAGGTTAGGATCGGAAGGAAGGAATGTTAGAATTCACTTGGCTTTATGTCACAAGTTGTATCTCAACAGAATTAAATATACCTACGCTGGCAATATAGTTACTTGTAAACTGAACTGAACACATTTAGGATAGTACCTTCTTCTTCTTCTTCTTCCTTCCCTTGTCCCACCTACGTGGGGTCGGGTCTCCTTGTCAGTTTGCGCCAGAGTGATCGATTCTGGGCTGTCTCTTCTTCGATGTTCAGGTTCTTCAGGTCGTTTTTAATATTGGCCCACCACGAGGATTTTGGCCTGCCTCTTCCTCTAGGGCGTTCGGGTAGTTTTAATGTAATGTTAACGATATGGTCTTCTCCTCTTCTTTGAATATGGCCGTACCATCGTAGACGAGTTTCAAGAAGCTTGTCTTGAATTGGAGCTACTTTGAAACTTCCGCGGACATACTCGTTTCTTATCCGGTCCAGTCTTGTGACACCGCCAGCCCAGCGTAACATCTTCATCTCATTTACATGTAGGATTTGCTCGTGACATTTCTGTATAGCCCAGCACTCAGAGCCATATATCATGGCGGGTCTCACTGCCGTTTTGTAGACGTTTCCTTTTACTTTTATGGGCATACGGCTGTCACATAGAACTCCGGATAGGCTTCGCCATTTAAGCCATGCGGTTTGCGCTCGATGAGAGACGTCTGCATCTATATTTGCATCAGACGTAATGACAGATCCTAGGTATTTAAACTTAGTTACTTTAGGTAGAGGAAGTTCTCCGATGCACACGTCTCTATCGTCTTGGGCTTCGGTAGAAAATTTGCATTGCATGTACTCAGTTTTGCTCCTGCTAATTCTTAGGCCATTTTGTTCCAAAGCTTTAGTCCAAGATGTAAGCTGGATTTGCATGTCCTCAGCTGATTTGGTGACGAGCACTATGTCGTCCGCGTAAAGCATGCACCATGGCACCGGCATTTGTAAATCTTTGGTTAAATAATCCATTACTAGATTAAACAATAGGGGGCTTAGGGTGGAACCCTGATGAACACCAACTTTGACTTCGAACGGTTTACTAAGGCCACCTGGGCTTTTGACGCGAGTTGTACAATTGTGATACATGTCCCTGATTACGTTGATATATTTTTCGGGAATGTTTTGCGCTCTGATCGCTTGCCAGACTAGTTTTCGGGGCACTCTGTCAAAGGCCTTTTCTAAATCAATAAAGACAATATGTAGGTTCTCTTTATTTACTCTGTGTTTTTCGGTGACGATTCTTAATGCCTGAATAGCGTCCGAAGTCGATTTATTTGCTGTAAAGCCAAATTGATTTTCAGAGAGTGTTATTTGGTGTAGTAAACGTCTACTTATGATTCGCTCCCAAATTTTGAGGGTGTGTGATGTTAATTTGATTCCTCTATAATTGGCACATTCGCTAACATCTCCCTTATTTTTGAAAAAAAGGTGCTAAGTAGCTTTCGCGCCAAGAATTCGGAATACTATCAGTTAAGAGAATAAGATTAAATAATTTTGTTAGCCAAACAATCCCACCATTTCCCAGCATTTTCCAGATTTCGGCTGGGGTTTCATCGGGACCAACCGCTTTCCTATTCTTCATTTTCCTTACTGCGAGTATCACCTCGTCCTGACTAATATCAGGAATCGGTCCAAAGGTAGGCAGTAAATATGGCAGCTCCTCACTAGGGAATTCTTCATTTGAGAGTTCATCAAAGTATTCTCTCCACCGCATTCTTATAGTTTCATCTGAGGTAAGAAGGCTTCCTGATTTGTCTTTGATATACTTATTTGTTTTAATATCTAAGGTATTCCGAAAACGTTGTTTAGCAATTTTAAATATTTCAGTGTCCTTCTTAGCATCTTCAATTTTGTTGTAAAAGTCCACCCTGGCAGCGGCTCTTTCTTGTGCAACCGTTCTTTTGGTTTCCAGCTTTGCCTTCTTGTATTTATCATGGTCTTCGTTGGAGCAGCTGTTTTGCCATGTCTTAAAGAGATTTTTCTTCTTCTGGATAGCTTGCTTTACGGTGTTGTTCCACCAGGTGGGATCTTTATCTTTGATTATGCCTTTTGAGATACCTAAACAAATTTTGGCTTCTGATTTACACTTCTCTTCAAACCCAAGCCACATATCTGAGCTATTCTTGTATTCCATATTTATGTCTTCCTCTAAGTAATTATTCAGTGCTTTAATCAGTGTGTCACCCTTCTCACCAGCCAGATTAACCCATTTGACTCTCTCTGTTTTATCGGTTATATGTCGAATAGGTTTGGGCAGTTTAAATTTTGTTAGCAAGATTCTGTGTTGTGCGGTCAATGACTCGCCAGGTATAACTTTACAGTCCCGAAAACAATGTTTCAGCCTTTTATCGGCTACTATGAAATCTATTTGTGAGCTCTTTCCGCCACTTTTGTAGGTGATTAAATGTTGATCTTTCTTCTTAAAATATGTGTTTACTAAATGTAAATCATGTCTTGTTGCAAAATCTAAGATCTCTATTCCCTGTTGGTTTATAGTTCCAAATCCATAGCCACCATGCACGCCTTTGTAGTTATCCATCGCAGCTCCAATATGACCGTTGAGATCACCACCAATGATCTTGTGTTCGTCTGTTTTTATTGACATTAACAGGTCGTCAAAATCTTCCCAAAATGAAGTTTTCTCTTCGTGTGAGCAGCCAGTTTGAGGTGCATAGGCAGATATTATATTAATTGGTAACTGGCTATCCAGTGCTATCTTCACTGCGATTAAGCGGTCCGATTTTCTGTCTATATTTATTATTCTATCCTTGAGGATGTCACTCAGTACGATTGCTACTCCATTTCGTTTTGCGTCACGGCCATGATAAATAAGCTTATACCCTAGTCCAATATCTCTCGACTTCGAACCTTTCCATCTTGTCTCCTGAATACAACAGGCGTGGATATTTCTTCTTCGAAGGATTTCGCTCAGCTCACTACTGCGTCCAGTTAGTGAGCCTAGGTTCCAGGTTGCGATCCTTAGATTGTCAATGGTACGCGAACATTGTGTGCTTAGTCCGTCGCTTGCGGGGAACGCCCTAGTATAATCTTCTTTCTTATTCGCATTTCCGTATACATCCCTCGCCTGGACGTCGCTTTCGGGGTACGCCCTAACATGTGATCGTGTCTCTATGTTTAACTTTTTCATGACAAGGAGAAGTTTTGTTTGGCGATTGGTTTTTACGGCCGGTTGCCACCTGACGCCAAGGTTGTGGCCCTCGTTGGAGGGTTTGAGCGCCGCCGTTGGCCTTTTTTCAATTGGCTCATCCGCCGCCATCTCTTCTAGATGCTCCAACCCAGCATCCAGCACTGACTGCGACCTCTGCCCCAAATATGTCGTGGAAGCCCGCAGCAGGGGTTTGATAACGGAGTATCCTTCTCCGGCCTGTTGGTCCGCGGGAACTATTTTATTTCGCTCCTGCCCTCCATATCTGGCGAGCTTTCCCCTATCCGCCACCTTGGGGACGCGTCCTCTAGGGGTGAGGCTCCCCCGAGGATTTAGGATAGTACCATTTTAAAGTTTTGATAAACATGGGAAACCTAGGAAAACTAAGGCTGAATTACACCAAGCCGAAGTGAGTAATTGTAAATAAACATAAACGCCAATTTTGCACAAACTACACTTACTTACCCACAATTACTTGATACCCCCCGTTACATCAATTCAACACGTTAAAGCCACCGTGGCGATGGCAAGATTGAACAATAAACGCTGAAGAATCAATTACCAAGATTAATTTACTAGCAGCTCATCTATTTGAATTCTCTAAAAGGAAAATCCAGGCCATCACTTATTCACCAATAATGTAACAATTTGATCGGTCACTGTCCCCCCTCGCACTCGGTCGTATACCGAGTTGGTAAGTCTAATGCTTAGGCGAACTAATATAAACACGCTCTCCGATTACGTAAAATGCTTTAGGATATGAAGATCACAGTTATACTGGGCTGCTTGCATGTTCAAAATGCTTACCCACTTTGGCAAAGGGAATACATGACCTGGTGGGGAAAGGGGGGCGCACTGACCCGGAAGCGATGCGGCGCGCCGGATATTAATTTCTCCAGTCGAACGCACCGCGAAGAGAACCAACACTATTAATTAACTCATTCGTGAAAGAAGCAGTGTTGTAATAAGAATTCAAAGGAGGGTTTTTGATAAACTAGCATCGGTTCTTGGAAAAGAGTCTTTGAGTCGTGTAGCTGTTCCTATTCCAGATAACCGTTTAAAAGATGTACACTGAGAGAAAAAACAACCAGAATTCACGTTCGTTCAACCAAACTCTCATTTTATAAAATAGCGCCTACAAGCTCTTTGGTTAAAACTACAAGTTCAATTTTGTTAAGTTTAATTAGTTCATTCTACAAGTTACTTGTCATTTTAGTTTAAGTGTTATTTAAATCAACAACTCGATTACCTATATAAACCAACATGGCACATATTGTTTTAAACATATATTTGGCTGATTCAATCCAATATCTTTTAACAAGTTTAACCTTGTTCTTCGTACAAATTCGACTTGTATTATCAATATTGGTGATCGATTCCGTTTACTAAAATACTTTAGTTTCAAACTGATAAACACGCAACAAGTTGAATTTGTTAGACTCACAAAGCAAACTCTCAGTGTAACTTAGTCATGAATTTACCTACTAACTATTGTTTATTTCTTTTAGTTGAAACTCTAATTTATTAATTCAAATTTTAAATTAAGAAGTACTTAATATTAACCTTATGCTGTTTTAAATCCTTGATGGAAAGTAATGGAGGATTATCATTTTTATAAATACGGTGAAATAGAAAACTCAAATTCATTGTACCTATTATAGTCACAATTAGGGCTTAATCAATTACCCTCCTTAATGACTTTAGGTACAATCAACGCCTAAAATATGTATACACTTTTGAACCTTATTACAATGTAGTAAGGTGCAAAAATGTACACATATTCATGGCGTTGACTCTACCTATATAAAACATTTATTTACATAACTAAATATACAGAGGTACTACAGTACAAATACTAAACTAAATTAATAACTAGCTCAAATCTAAACTAGGCCCTTGCGGCATTGTACCAAGGATGCTGGCGGCATTTCCTCGTTGTATCGCAATGCTGATACGCTGTGCGAGGAAACCGCCAGCTCTTCGGTCACCAGTTACATCAACCAGACGCTTTGCGATTTCTGCAAAAAACTTGTGTGCGCTGGGACCCCATGGACCTAGAGTTTCAACTCCAAAAGGTACAAAATGGTACTCTCTACCGAGACTTTTATATTTGTTACGTTTTGAAATTTCGGCGCTTTCCGCCGCTGCGCCCGCTTTTACGTTAGTCCGTTGGAGGTGGGACGGTGCCAGTGTGTCTACGCAGGTAGCATCCCACACTAACATCCGTCCCAGGCTCCAAGGAACCAAAGACACCCCATCAGGCCTCTTGCCATCATCCCTGAAAATGCCAGTCGGCTCAAGAAGAGCAGGCACATTGATGGTGGCAAGAGACCGACGGATTATGTCGTTAAGCGACGCGTGTCTTGAAAAACGGCCCGCACTTTTTTGACAAGATAGTACATGGTGTCCTAGTCGGTCCACGTCTGTGCCACAAGAGCATATGTGTGGCGTACACACCGAAACCCCGAGTCGCAGACCAGTCGCCAGTCTAAGGGAGGTCGGATCCAAGAAAGTACCAGTATTAGGAGAAGGATGGGCATGTAGCCAGTGACCAGCTTCCCGGGCTCCGACCGCCAAAAGCCTCGCGCGATCTGGACCTGTACAGTTGTTTAGAAGAGTATTGTAGCTTAAATCACAATAGACATTATCCCAACTCCTTTGTGATTTTGGGTTGTCAGGGAATGTTTTGCCCGGGCAAGCAATTTTAAAAGCATTTTTAGCATCCTCAAAGCCCGCAATCTCATAGTTTGTGGGCAAAGCCCTTAAGATATTTCCTATGAGACCAGACGTGCTATGGGTGGATGCCAAAAAGGCTGGGCAAGCCACACTGGAAATTTTGCGGATTCCTAAACCCCCGAACCGAATAGGGAGGGACGCCTGAGACCAGGAAGGCTCACTTAGCTGAATAGTTAGAATCGTCTCTAAACTAATTTTGATCAAATCATGACAATAGATTTTGATGTTTCCAAAAAGGACAGCAGCGGAGCACATATGTAAATTTAGGGACAAAAAGACAGAATTTAAGAATCACAAGAGCATAATGAGGGCTAATTTCGATTAAGCGATTCGTGTGACTTTTGAATTTAGATATAGTATTAGAAATATAACCAGGAAAAGATTCTTCGAATATAGGAGAACCCAGGAGGCAAAGCGAATTTTTGTCTACTGATTTGATATTAGGGGCCAGATCGTCAAATTTGGGTTTTAAGTCGGCTAAAGTACAAGACGATTTTTGAATAAAGAGTTCGCATTTGCTGAAATTTTGATCTAAACCAATGTTTTCAAAGCTACTCTTAATAAAAGACAAATCAGAGAGCACAGTATTCACGTCGCCTCCTAGTGTTCCGTCATCTAAGTACCAGACATTAAATTTTGATTTTAAATTTTTGATAATTGGATTTATAGCCAAACTAAAAATTGCTGGCCCGAGGGGGTCACCCTGCTAACAGCCAACCTCAGAAGATAATTCATGTGACTTGTACATTAATTTGGAAGAGTCTGAATAGCAAGAAAAAAGGTAATTGTACAGCTCCGGAATTTTTTCCTTAACTTCTGTCAGCAAAGTGTCCCTACTAACCGAATTAAAAGCATTTTTAACGTCAATTTTGACTACAATTTCGCAATCATCGAGTGAAAGGTAGGTTCTTAGGGCATGGACGGCTGCCTCGCACCCACCTTTCGTGCCAAAACCTAGCTGTATAGGTTCAAAAAGGGACTGCAATTTTGATCTAAAATGTCTAACCGCAATTTTTGAAGCCAGACGCCGTAAAGTGGACCCCACCGCAATGGGTCTCACCCCTCCGTCCTTTTTGGTCAGGGCGATCAGGTTTGCGCCGTATAAAATAGGGGCAATATCAGGGTTAATTTTGCCTGAAAACATGAAATTTATTAATTTAGTAAGAGAACCGACAAGCTGCTCACCTGCATCACCCACGGAATGAGAAATGAGATCTTTCAAATGTTGGGGTGAGATCCCATCCAGGCCGGCCGCCGAACCGGTTTTAAAAGAAATTATGGCGTCAATGACGTCCTTGCCTTCGATTTGGAGGCAGGCCTGGTCTGCGGAAGGTGGGGCAAACGAGTGTGGTACTGAAGGAGCTGGGGGATGTTTAGAAATTAGGGCCGAGAGGGTATCAGGAGTATCTGGCGAAAGCACGTCGTTTGTGAAAAGAAGACGAGCGGCACCTTTAAGATCGCCGTCGCTAATTTTGCTTTCAATTAATTTAGTTATCTCTCTTCATAGTCGAATCCTCATGTCTGAGGGTCGTGACCACCATAAGTCGCTCTATGTTGTATTGCTCTCCATTCTGGTCGATTCCTTGCCTTCTTAAAGGAACCTTTAAGTTCGCTTAGGTATAAGTGGAAAGTGATAGAATTTGGTTGGTCAGAAAGGGGGGTGGTTGAAAGGGATGGGTCTAAATTTAGAGCAGCATCATTTTGGCTGATACAGAGACGGTGTTTTTTGGAAATATGAATATTTAGGCCTCTCTGCGTTTTAAAAGAGCTATCGCATCGTACACAAATAAAATTTAGATTTGACGTGCCATCGCCTGATTGAGTTGCGGCATGCATCCACTTACCGGAATAATACACTTAAACACAGAAAACTTAAACACAAAAGAACAAGATTCACTGGAAATATAATAAATATGATGGGCGTTGACGTCGGCCGTCACGTCAGGGCGACAAGACGTAGCCGGCGTACAAGACCGCAATGTCTAAAACAAAGAAATATGTTATTATTTGTTCAGTATTTGGCCTGCCCACACTATTGCAAAGCAATCGGATGGTTTTTGATAAAATAGAAGCAGTTTTAGGCCTATAGAGCCATTTTTAATGTGAAAAATTGGCCAAAAATATTGCTATCTATTTTATTTTTGCAATGTCAAAATGACGTTACATAAATATATTAAATTTAAACAGAATATTAATAATAGCGTAGGAATTAAAACATACTTTTTTATTTCTTAGAGTCTCAATTTGCTTAGTCTTTCTAAAAAATATAAAATAATTTCAGATGTATAAAAACATTACAAAAAATCGTTTGAAATTATTATCGATAGTGATTGCATGTAATAGTACACTTTCAGGTCATGTATAACTTATAAGTAAATAGTTAGGGACAATCGCACACAAATCAATCTAGTTACAAACTAAGCATAGCTAACACACACACACACACACACACACACAGAGACTAAACACACACACACACACAACACACACACACACACACACAACACAACACACACACACACACACACACACACACACACACACACACACACACACACACACACACACACACACACACACACACACACACACACACACGCGCGCGCGCGCGCACACACAGTTAACTAGACGATGACGACTAGATAATACCTCTAAATAATACCAGCTATATATAGGTTTAAGATACCCAAGATAGGTCATATACTAATTCAATACAAATATTCACGTACTTACATTTTTAATTGATCTCTTGTTAGTTACCAATATGTAATAGAAACATAAATAAATTAAACCAAGAGCAAGAGCAAAAACTATAGAATAGAGGTTATATAATATATCCTTCCTAGGTATACAATATATACCTACGTATCCTCCGCAACCAAATGCTCGGCATCGTTAACATCGATCTATCGTAATTGAATGGAAGCTGGAATGCAATATTGAGTATCGCTATCAGGATATCTACAATTTAAATAGTACATTTTATCCAATAAAATTTAATACCATAAATAACGATAAAAGTTTATTTTTGTTTATTTAAGCAGAAACGTCTGCTAACATCTCGCCTGAGGCAGTGGGTTTTTCTACTTTTCCTTTATTTCTAAACAAAAAGATATAGGTTTTTATGAAAACCTCGCGTAGCAACATAAATTACACAACTTCGGCAGTTTTTACCTATTTTGGTATTACTTTTTTCCAAATGACAAACTTTGTTGGAATCTCTGACCTCCACCGATTAAAAGCTGCAATAAGAATGTCGGATCTAGCAATAAGAATGGCATAGCAGTCTAACTAGACAGGTTTAATTGCTCTCAATATTGTGTTATATCTGACGTGGCTAGCTCTTAGTCCAGTAAGGCTACGACGAATGAGCTACGAGTTGAAGGCAATTTTTACTTGTCCTGAGTCATGCAACTCTCCTTCGGCTTGCGGTATGTAATGACATGACAAGTTTTCGCCTTTGTATCAAATTCATTAGTTAACACTGTTTACATAATATTGGTAAGAGTGGTTAGGAAACCCGTCCCTATTTGTTTATAATGTGATTCATGTGTAAAACTATGTACGTATGCATATTTTAATCATATAACACAATAGGTATAATACAAATAATTTAAAATAAAATACAATTCAGCATGCATTATAACACTCCTAAACACTGATTATTTGAAAATAACAAGCTAGATGAAAGCTTTGAATTATCAAACGTATAGTAAATGCAACGGAAGCATCGAGAAATAAAAGAATAAACACTGGCTAACCTTGTTTGCCGTCGGGAGCCACTCTTATCGCGTTACCGAGGGGAGTGTACGTACAGGACGCTGTTAAGCGAAGCACACACTCTACACACATCATTAGCGTCAGGGTTGCCGCGCGGTACTGACCTGCCCAACAAGATTATTGTTGAACGAAAGCTGTGTCACCGATACGATACAACGCTGTTACGCTTTTTTGTAAACAAGATATATAAATATATTATGACTACTCCAGTGACAAATACAGCTACATTTCATGAGCCAGTCTTATTGCGTTACTGAGGGGAGGTGTACCTACAGGACGCTGTTAAGTGAAGCACACACTCTACACACATCATTAGCGTCAGGGTTGCCGCGCGGTACTGACCTGCCCAACAAGATTATTGTTGAACGAAAGCTGTGTCACTTATACGATAAAACGCTGTTACGCTCTTTTGTACACAAGATATGTATACGTAAATGTATTATGACAACATCAGTAACAAATTTAGCTATATTTCATGAGCCAGTCTTGTTGCGTTACCAAGGGAAGGTATACGTACAGGACGCTGTTAAGCGAATTACACTCTTTGCACACATCAGTAGCGTCAGGGTTGCCGCTACGGTACTGACCTGCGCAACAAGGTTATTATTGGATGTAAGCTTTGTCTATGATGAAATAGAAAATAGTTTTAAAAAAGATAGAGAGAGAGAGAGAGAGAGAGAGAGATAGAGTTATATAAATAAAGGAAAAAAAGCCTTTATATCAAGTCCTTAAACTGCTATAAGTAATAATAAACCAGTGAACTATTCGGTAGTCACGTTAAAGTTTACGTTACTTACATAGTTCTCAGTTATTTACAATTGCTACCAAAATAACGTTATTTACATAATATTTATTTCCGATTTTAACTGTGGTCCCAGGCGTATTAATGCTGTTAACATTGTTAAATGCAGTTAATGGTTTAGCTTTTCATGTTAATTATTCCCTAACGGCAGAAAATATAATTACCAATATAATTTTGTTTATTTTATTACTTTACACCTTTGTTTATTATTTTAATTAATATACGATAACAAATAACTTTTATAATAAAAATTAATATACGATAAAAAATCACACTAAAGTAGAAGCTAGCTTTCGTACTTGCAAGGAAATCATAAAGTAATTAACATAACTTAGTACTTATTTATTCAAATAATTTTATTTGTTCTTCAGTTTCAAGGAAGTCCTTTATCAAGACGATAATTACAGCATTTACAGCCACGAACAAATTATTATAAATTCGGTTATCAAAATAAGCTGCACGGTAATGACCAAACATTTCTACATAGTTTTATTTTAAGTCTCTGTTGCCAAAACCTGTCTGTATTGTTAATAAACATAGTTCGTTACACAATTTTTATAATAACAAATCCGTCTAAACTAACCAAATCTGAATATCAAGCAATTGACGCATTAGCAACTACCTACAGGCGCCGTCAACCCTATCTTCTCGTTTTTGAAAAAAGAGACAGCCCTGCAGTAAAGCGCGCTTGACACGAGGCGGCCGTAATTAGAATTAAGCGGGACAACACGCGCCTGCTCGCTGTTGGCTCTTCCTCGGCTCCACAAGGCTTAATGTACTTAGACTTGTATGGATGATACGGCCTTTTAGAATGGCGATGTCGCTATGCCTTCAAGAGGACTGCCACTGAAACTTTAGACAACGAGGTCTATTTTCAGTAGGCTTCACTTAATTAGGCACCTAAATTGATATGTTGGCCAATGGATCAGGGCAGCTCATGATTGGTCAACCAATCCTTGGAGGAGGCCTTTGTTCAGCTGTGCACGTGTTTTGGCTAACATTATTATAACGAATATTAAAATAATAATATTACTGATATTAACTTGCGAATATCTTCGATTTGTGAGAATAAGAAGTTCCCCCAAAGGCAAACCCCTCAAGGGTTACCTTTTGATGTTTTTCTTCTAATTTGTTGAAAGGTATAGTTATAATCCTTTGTTATTGCACTATCATAGTACATTTAAAGCTTATTAATAAAATAACTAGAAATACACGGAAAAATGTTCCCCGCTGATCTGTCAAGCAGATATGAGTATGCCCGGCGAAAGATCCGTCAATATATAGCGCTATACAGATCTGTCGTAAACATATAGGTACGTTTCCAATTCATGAAATAAATTGACAGATCTGCCCGATGACCGATGGATCTGTCCAGGGCTTACGCCCGGTGGACAGATATTTTAATGGATCTGACCGATACAGCTGTGTGAGTATCCTAGGCTAATATATAGGTACTCAAGAATAAGGAAGTTGCTAATAGTATAGCTTATCATTGAATATTACAGAAGCTAAAATATATTTGGTTGTTTACAAACTTTTGTTGCCTTGAGCTGCAAAGATTCCTCTACACAACTAGCTCCATTTACACAACATTGATCACATTAGGTTCAGTTGTGCGTGGCAAATCTCATTAGTTAAGCATTTGCCCTTTTGAGGTTACATACTACCGGTCACCGGAACAGTGATTGATACTGTTGGCGACTAACGTCAGCGCGGTGATTTATTGACGCTGCGGTGATCGCAACTGGGCTGTCATTCCTGACTCTGGGCGCATTCGAGAATAGCTTGATATAAACCAGTAACAGAGTTACTTTTTCGAAAAACGATCAAGGATTACAGTGGCAGCAGCTATATAATGTTCGTAGTTGCAGCTAATTAGGCTTTTCTTTTCGCTAAGTCGGTTCCTGCGTGATCGTCCCATTTTATTGCTTCATGAAATAGAAACGCTGCTCCATTTTAGGAGAACTGAACGGCAATTGAGTTCTATAGACGCTCTGGTACTAGTGGATCAACAAACCTGTTGGATCACAGTCGAAAAAAAATCATACTAATATATTATTCGTAAGCCAAAAAATTGGGAATAAGGTGAAAAGTTTAAATGAGAAAACGTAAGTCAGCGGTTGTTGAAGAATAGTGCAAACATGCTGTTTTATATTCTGCTGTAGGTTTTTGTTTTTAAGAAAATTAATATAATATGGTTTTAAAATAATAAAGTGAATATAAAATAGTTCATTCATTAATTTGGTATCATTAGTCAGTCAGTTAGTTAGTTTGGTATTAGTAGTTAGTAAAGCTCAGGAAAATCAGTTTTTTCAATCGAAACTGGTAAAAAATTGGTTTGGTAAAAAAACAAGGTTAGATACTTAGCTTTCTGGCCAGTGGCATTAAAATTTGAGAACTAACTATCTACTGACATTATTTATTTATAAATAACAATATTATACAACAAATATATAAAAAGAAAACTTAAAATCTACCTATAAACCTAAATAATTCTAAAACCGTAAACGTAGGTCGCCGAGGTCCGACCCTTGCGGAAGAGTTCCCATAATGCTGGCTGCATTCCCTCTTTGGACGGCTATGCCTATCCGTTGTGCCAGGAACGAGCCAGCTCTACGGTCACCGGTGACCTCAACTAGTTTTTTTGAAATATCTGTAATTAATTTCCGGGCGCTTGAGCACCACGGCCCTAGGGTTTCGACAGCGAAAGCCACAAATATATGCTGATTTGTAAGAGCGATATATTTGCGGCGTTTCGCCGCCTCGGCCACTGCAGCCGCCCCGCCTGCTCTCAGTGAAGTCGTGGAGACATGGGACGGCGCTAGAGTGTCCACGCATGTGGCATCCCAAATAAGGGGTCGTCCCAGTCTCCACGGTACTAGAGTCATGCCGTCGGGCCTCTTGCCATCGTCACGCGCGAGACCAGGGGGTTCGAGAACCGCCGGTACGTTGACGCTGACAAAGGCCCGGCGGATGATATCATTTCATCATACTATCTACTTGTATATTATATCTGCCTTTTTGCCGATAAACGAACGAGGAATCGATCACGGTAGCGCGCTAGTCAGGACGGAGATAAATAGAAGAGGTATTTTGAGGAAACATAACGTCTTTTAAGTAGGCTGGCTTTTTCAGAGTACTATAGGACTGGTATTGGTATGATCACGCAGATCATTTAAGCACCATAAGCGTCGCCTGTACTTGGCAAGTGGTAGAAACTACAGTTTACAAGCGCGGTTAACGCGCTAATGGGATTTACCTGCGTCAATATTCACGCGTTGCTTTTATATTTCGATCGCAATCACAAAATACACACCACTTAATAGTCTCTTTTCGATGCAGAATAAGGAATTCCGTTGATAGTTATTAAAATTGGTCTATGTGGCAGTGGGACACTCTTAACTGAATAAATAACCAGATTCAATTAAATTAAAAAAAAATCTTATAACTGTTGTTAAAATAATTACGCCTTTTATGTAAACTTCATTGTTTTTAAGGTTGTCTTGAAGAGATTAGCGATAAGACCGTCTGTTGTTTGCCTCTTCTGTTCATCGTGTTTTTCTACTGTGATTTTTGAGGTGTGTAATAAAGCATTCATTCATTCATTATAATGACTCTTGTTACGTTTTATGTTTATCAAACACTTATTACACTTGTATTTTTGATGAGCTGTAGACCTGAAGTTTGTGGATGTGCATAAGTTAATAACTTTTATGACAGCATTATACTTATTTTCTTCCGACGCACAGTGTGGTATTTTACAGATCTGGGCGGCCAATATTATTTTTGATGTTATATTGGTAGTTACAGTAATATTAAGCTAATATTTGATCAGTAGAAGACGGCTTGTCGATATTTTATCAGACACCATTTCATCTGTATGAGGCTCCATGGGAAGCAGCATCTCGAGAGTTTCTGTTGCGAATGGCTTTATCTTTTTTACGCGGTGTTTGTCATACCTGTTATTAGAGGATCCGAAGTCATGAGTAATCTGTTAAGTACATCCCTATTGCATCAAATCCTCGAAAACTTTCGGGAAAAGTTTTGACGGGATAGACGAACATGTTTGTTTTGTGCTTCTGCAGCCTCTTCGAACAATGCCTAACTTTCCATTTTCCGGAGTGTTTCCGTGGAAAATCAAAGCTAAATCGTAAACTAGAATAAATGAGGTATGTGCTACATGTCCTATTTCTGCCGGGACACCTCGGGAACTACAACTAAAGGTTTCCGATAAGTCAAAATTCAAGCAAAACTAGATCGTTAAAAGGATGTACTTTTGAATGACTACCATATTATCGTCATAACATAATCAATCCTATTAAAAACATATACAAACGAAACATTCTTACCTGCCACAGAAACTATAGAGATATAGACGACGCTCATGTCGATTGCGCCATCTATGTCAAAGCCCCCTAAAGATACCGAATATGTAAGAGAAATGTCACCTGCACAGCTACTCCACCTAGTAACAAATAGCGTTCTAGTAGTACACTAGTAGCTACTAGGTGGAGTAGCTACTAGTGACGTAAATCAGTGATATACCATTCTGTGCGACGGAACGTAGTCGTAGACCTACGCATTTAGGGTGAAAAGTTGGTAGTGTGGTTATTATGCGTATAAACGAATGTTCCAATTTATTTCCAAAACGGCTTGTCTTACTCGTAACTGATTCTACCTATAAGTAGGTATGAGTACATAGGAAGTTTGTCTTTTATAAACAAAACTAAAGCAAGCGGTTAATATACCTGCATGCATTATGGACGATGCACCTACATAATTATACAAGTGTATATAGCGCTCAATTTTGTTTTATTAAACCCCCAAAAACCAAGTTATAATAGATATTCGCTATAGATAATTATGTTCCAAATTATCCTCGAATTTTGTTCATAATTAACGAAAATCTAAATTCAGATATACAAATCCAAATTGACATTTAATCTCCGACCGCTACTCGGAGAAAGGTAAAAGATTTTTGTAGATACACCACCATACCAACAAAAAATTTACATCCATTGTGGAGTGGAATCAAAACGCGTGTGTAATTAGCTGGCATCAATGTTAATTAGGTATATATATCATCATCATCGTTCATCGTTCGCTTGCCATTGTACCATTTACTTAAGGTCGGCGCAGCATGTCTTTTTTTCCACACATCTCTATCACGTCACCCGATATAGTAAATACTTAGTCATGATGTTCTAGAAAGGAATTTAGGTGCTGCTCAAGGTAGCTATTTAATATTAAGGTCGTACATACCTTTAGCAGCACCGAAATTCCTTTTTAAATAGAACATCATGACTATGACTTGGGTATTTTGAAATATCTGATTCTGCAAGAGTTTTTGTTTTACGTTAAAACTCAGGATCATCATCATCATCATCATCTCAGCCATAAGACGTCCACTGCTGAACATAGGCCTCCCCTTTGGACGTCCATAAGTATCGGTCGGAGGCGACTTGCATCCAGCGTCTTCCGGCGACCTTTATAAGGTCGTCTGTCCATCTTGTGAGTGGACGTCAGGATAATTGCATGTTATTTTTTTCAGTACACTAACGAACATTTCTAGATAAAAATACTTTGAACTTTGGAGTGAAGTGATAAATATACATTTATTTTGGCTTTATAAGATCTCATAAAACTGCGCATTTTATGACATCACAAAGATCATATGATATTATTCACTTCTTGTTACCCGTCCAGGAGTAAAATTATACTTAAGCTTCCAAACTCTTCCAAGAATACACTTATTGTATGAAGAGCTAACTTGATAATAAACTTCAACCACAATCAATTACTTAATTACGCAAACGGAACCTACTCCACGGCTGACGAGCAACAAAGATTTGGGTCAGTTGATCGAGAATCGATAGCAGAGAGTTAGCTGGTAACTTTGAGGTCTCAATCAGTTGTATTATTGGCATCCAATAACGACCAATATTGGTAGACGAGGTTCTCTTCGTTGGCTAACTCAAAGGCATGAATTCAAGCGTAATTATACTCACATTGTGAATACAACGTCCTAATAGTAGTCAAAATATGGCTTTATTTGTTAAACTCAATAATGTTTGCAATAGGTTCATACAAGAAAATATACTTACCTAAGTAAACGTTATATAGTAAAATATTATATTAAAAATATATTATCCTGGTGATGAAAACAAGGGCACAACATGACAGTAGTTATGCATTTGATGTAAGTATATAATAAACCTTGTAGTTGCAAAATCTGCACTCTTTAGCCCCATACTGTAATTTCCACATGAAGCACAATTAAGTGAGTTTTAAAACAACTGAGGTATAAACAGAAAGGGTTTAATAGTTACGTATGTCCTAAAAGTTGAAAACAACTAATTTAAACCGAAGCTGTGGCAAATGTTGGTCATTGTACAGTAGTAATGGCAGCCAATAACCAACAGCGGCCAACGATAGTGGAGCCAGTGTCCAGTGGGCAACAATTAAGTTGGTTAGCGGAACAAAGTTGGGGCACGCGTGACTAGGTGCTCCGTGTGCGAATGTGCGCGATGCTGAAATGTGGTAGGGTTTATAAAGTGTGAAAGCTTTCAAAAAGACAACACTGAATATTTTTTTATTTCTTATCCGATTTCATCCTGTTTATTTTGTCAAGTTTTGCTAGTAGCCTTGTGTTACTGCTATTTATTGTGTTGTAAATAACTATATGTATCCAGTACTGTAAACTATACGTAGGTAGTGTACATTAAAGTGTTTTACATTAAGTAACAAACCTAACGATATCTTTTAAGTATTATAAGTACCTAAATAATGGTATTATTTTTATTTCAAGTATCAAGTTGTGAATAACTATGAAATAATGTTAAGTAAATATTTTTAACATGATGTCCACTAAACTTGTCGAGTAATTAAAATATCTGTCCCTACTTTATAGAACGGGTCTAAAAATAAAGAGACGAGTGGCAGAAAAGGGGGACAGCCTTTACCCAGCAGTGGAATACAAGCTAGGTAATTAAAAAAAAGTATTTAACGCAACGCGACTATGAAACCAAGTGCTTGAGTACTTAGTTGTATAGCTGTGGTAATAGACATAGACAAACCCTATATAACCAGGCTCCTGACCACCAATCGACGTTTCAACCCGCGCGGCTCGTGGATCACGTCCGCCCGACCCAGCGGTGCGTTATTCCATTTTAACTTCGCTCTGTGGCTCTGGCAAATAAACTGCGAACTTGCACCCAACCCACTCGCAGCACGGAGTTTGTTCAGCTACTAGCTTTATAGTAATATCTCTCTGAGCTAAAGTGATTTACCAACTATGAAAAATCGTAGTATAGTACACAAATGTATACACTTTTTCAACTTTCTTACATCTAATTACTTTAATAAAAAGATAGTAACCATGTTTCTCTATTCACGTTGGTATAATCATGAACGTCATGAACAGATTCAAGTTTCAGTAAAATACTGTCACACACGTCCTCGTCTAAAATTTAGAATTTAGTATTAAAGCCAAAACCATAAAGGGAATGTCAACAGTTTATGCAGATTAAAATTTACAGTTTGAAGTCAAAGGAATGTAATTAATTAATATTACCTATGTAAACGGAATAATTTCATGTACAATAACAATTAAATAAATGACATCAATTTATTCGCAGAAAAGAAGATATACATAAGATAATAATAAATTGTAATGTGTTGCCCTTGAGCCATCTTTGATGTCGCTTTTTATGGGGGCCCATCTTGCGGACGGCGAGTCACCGTCTGCCGGAAATGAAATTGGATACCGTTTTATTAGGCAGGCGTCCGGTTCTTCATCCAATAGCCCATTAATCAGTCCATTACTTTTCACCCAATAGCCTAGTACATTTTAGACTCCATTAATACTCAATAGTCCTTACACCATGGCGGGTGCTGTCTCTGCGTGCGTCCCATGACACGGGCAGGGGCAGCATCCGCTTAGTGTACCCCTCACTTTTCATTAAATTGTCGAAAGGGCCTCTGCGCGTTGGCTTCGGCTCCGCATACGCCTCCCAAAGGTCCGGAACACCATTGTTCCGTGGTCGGGAAAAACCTATATAAAAAAAAAATGTAATGTAATGTTATCAATAAAATATGCTGTATTAGATACCTAATCAACCAACGAGGCCGCGGCCGAGGCCGTACTAGCAGAATAGAGAGGTAGGTAACAACGTAGAATTTATGAATGAATTCATTGATAAATTGGCCATGCAATTCTGAACCCAATAGTACATATAACATTTATTAGCTCAGTACAGTAAGTAGCACAGCAAACAAATCAAACTTTTGTAGCGAAATTAATCTTAAATAAATAGAGCGCCCGGCAGCGCCTAGCCGATATTTACTTATCGATTATATCGCGAGCTCTCAAACAAAACATCATCAATCACACCGCCTTCGCTTAACTCCTTAAGTACGCTTTTATGTAGGTACATGAAAATGTCTGACTATGATTCGCTTTTCTTTAGAAACGAACATTGAGAAATGACTCCGATTTTCTGTTTCCTAATACTATGTACCAACGCGAACTCGACCAGGAGGCCTATTAAAAGTACTTAATATTTATTACTAGTTGGGAGTTAATTTGATATTGAACAGGGTTAGACTTCGCTGAAACGATGTGTGTGTGTGATTTATTTAAACGTTGTGAATAGAAAAACAAACATACATTTTACCTTCATTGCTTAGCAATCGTGTGACTTTTAAAGAGAATCACGGTTTCATTGTTAATTTATACACATGAACTTGTCATTTACATTCATTTTTAATAAAAATATCCGTTTATTAATTCAATTCAATTCAATTTTTAAAATATGGCATTCTGTCCACAATATTGGGACAATTTTGCCAATATCGAAGTAGATACGACAAGTGTACGGTTCATTAATTAAAATTTCGCTCCAAGAGCTGGACGTTGTACGGTGAGGTTAGGCTTTTTATAAGGAGATAGCTAATCCCTACAAAAAGCACGTGGACTAACGGATATCTAACTCAAACAGGGGTTACACATGTTTCGAGACTAATTCTTCATTAGTTGCTCACTAGTTCGTTAAATCACTGCAGAATAAGCTATATATTACACATTGAATCACGAAAATGAACATAAAATAAGAAGTTTTTCCCGAAACCAAACCACCTTGTTCGACAAGATGGCCGCAAGTCCCCCGTTTATTAATTATACTTCTGTTTCTTTAGCAACATTATGTCATGTGTCAAATGCTCTTTTCGCCTAAAAATTTGTTTCGTGTGTGAAAAATGTGTTTTCGCCAGGCATATTTGTTTACCATATTTTACTTTTATATTCACACAGACCTTAGGCCATTTTTTTCTTCACACTTGATCAAGATACAATTTTTTATCAAGTTTTTGTCAAGTAGATATTAGTAATGTCATTTATGGCTGTCAGTTAACGGCAGTGGCGATTTTTTTTATTAAAGACAAATTTTATAAACATTTTATTAAATTATTTTTACAAAGACACAGAAACTAATAATCACTTTCTAAGCGAGCGTCAAAAGCATACAACTGCCATGACAGCCAATTATCGCCAAATCGTGAGTCGAATCGGTGCCGTATGCTAATTTTAAAATACTTAAACAATACATTAAAAACCCAATCGATCTCAAATATAACTCTAACACAACAAATAACCAACCAATATTGAAGTTGTATTGGAGTCGCATTAGAATATATTTTAAATAAATACTGTTATTTCTGATTCAGACGTTGTTGGATCATTTCAAAATGCGTTTTAAAGTTGGAATACGGCCCTTAGTATTGTAAAGCGACTTGTGTCAGTCACATTGGCTACTCAAGTCACGATAATAATTCTTCATAGGTTGGACTAGCTTTCCGTTTGATTTGGGTACGATAACAAGATTACATTCAGAATCGAAGTTAACTTGTCATATCAAATGGCAGGCTCCACCGAATCAAGGATAGAATACCGTGCTTATCTAGTTATAACAAGGGACAAGGGTTAGTTTTTATAGGGCATAAGTTTTTGACCAGAACCATGAAAATTAAATATTTTTGTTGTATCTAACATTTACCTGCTGTGACAAACATGAAAGTAGATAATAGTGTCATCGCGCATCTCATTATTTTGAGTGCAAAAAATATCTCAACACAGTTTTTTTTACCCAGAACCTGAAATTAGTAACTAGATATAAATAATGGAGAAGTACAACAAAGGTACAAAAATGTATATAATATTGTATATTCACATAATAAACGTATTGAAGAGTAAAAGTCCTTTGGCTCCGACGGGTCTTTTGAATAAAAAGTCTATCGTAGACTATTTGCAGTCAAAGAAAAGGAGAAACTAAAATGCAAAGCATTGAGAAAGATCAAGGAAAAAGAACTCAGTAAGAATTCCTCTCAGTCATCCTAAATAAGTTTACAAAATAGTTTTTTTTATATATACCATCGGGTTTATGGTACCCGATGGTACGTATGTCGATTTTTTAAATTCTTTTAACGATAGATACATGTAATACATGTTACGCGGAGAAAAAAGTCTCTTCCATGATACCAAAATAGTAAAATGCCTACTGTAATCTGAACGAGAAAATCCAGTGAATTCTGGGACAATTGTTCACATAGTATAACTAGAGTTTAGTGCGTATTAATGTTTCAATAGTTCTATTGAATTAAAATATAGTAAACGTAAAAATAAAGTATATTTTACAAGATTGTAGTATCGGTTAAAATTAATCTATTTTACTAATCTTTCGTAGTACATCTGTATTTCTTTCCATGCAACATTGCAGAAAAACAGACAAAGGGTTATGAATTAATAATAATCATTACTGCTAAGTATATCCTACTATCTCACTTGGCATGCATTCTGTTATTTTACGAGTAAATATTCGTTAAACACCTTAAAATTGAAATACTCCAATGAAGGAATTTATTGTTTCACGTCCAGATTTACTGCATTGCGCAGTGAATGAAAACTTTTATTAACACCCCCATAATCCCCTCACCTGCGCGAGCGAGATAGCCACCTCTCACGAGATTAAGGTTTTCTAAACAACGAAGTACTGGGTAAGCCAATAAAGATTTTTCCGATAGCGGAGAGACGCGGGTGTTACAACTTCGCGTAAATCCTGTTTGGCTCCGTGGATTTGTAATCATGTTATTATAACTTTTGGGACGTAAATCGTAATTTATTTTTCTCTGTTGCGATACTTTTGAAAGTCGAATCAAGCGAATCCATCTGCTTGATCGGCCTCACTGACACGTAAACATCTTAATGAGGCATATCAAGTTATGTTAAATAGCAGTACCTAATGGTTATTAGGCTCAAGAAACTTTATTAAAAACAAGTAAACTTTACTAAAAACAAGGAAAGGGCTTACGTGTTTTTAGTAAACGTTTACTTGTCCTAGGAAATTACAATTTTTTACTTGTTTTCTAGTAAAAAAATGTTCTCTGTGTATGCCAAGTTATTTAAAGTCTTTTTAAAAGGTTTTCTAGAACTTTCTTTGTTATAAAATTCATTATTTAAATACCTTATAATTACGTACCTAATCTAGGTCACCACATGCTCTTGTGTTAGACGGAATTCGTAGTTACGACATGGCGGAGTCTCTTTCAAAGCAGTAATGCCAAGAACAGCACAACCACTGAAGCCACACTACCTGATATTACGTTAAAATAGTATACTGTGTAGGTACATATTTTTTACGGTGTCTGTATTTTTAATCAAATATTACGTATGGCTATTTTTTGTTGTTTATTCATATCATAAGTATGAAACAAACTAATTACAAGATGTATAAATATACTTACAAAATTACCTATATAAAACTAAATTAGAATTATAAATAAAACTAAATTAAAATAAAAACAAGTAAAATATACCTACCTACCAACCAGAGTCATAAAAATAATACCCCATCCCGCAGCTCCGATTGTGGCATAGTCCCCATCAAATATACATTTTTCTCTTCTAAATTATTTCCATTTAATTTTGATTTTTAGAGTTTGTTGCGCTGCCGAATATAATTAACAATTTTTTTTCAGAAACATACAATAATGTGCAATTAGCAAAATTGTTCTTCATCCCTGTATGTATAGAATATAATTTTTTAAGCAAGGGTTAAGTCAACCAACAGGACTAAATCACCTCATCGATAAATTGACTAAAATACTACGAGGGTTATAATCATGTCAAATCTGTAAAATAATTTAATTTTAGGACACGCCAGTTATGTCAGCAGGGAATTTAATTTCGTATCAGTTTCGTGAATTTCTTAGACTGAAAGCAATTTCCTTTTAGAAAGGTATTTTGCCCGGGCAGTGAAAAGTGACAAAGCCGTACAAAGCTTTCCCGCCTTCTATTTAGAAAGGTTTTATGTTTCTATGAAAGTAGTGTATTGTGAATGCATTTTTCTTTTGCAAAGTAAACGGTCGGTACTGGCAAAGGGGACACAGCAGCAGCTCTGCACTGCGAGAGGCACCCTTTATCGCTGGGGCACTATTTGCCGCGGGCCGATGTCACCAAAGCAGGCTGTAAGCGAGCGGTGCTTTTAATTTTGGAAACAAGTAAACTGTAAACTTAAAAAATCTGTAATTATTTGTTTACCCTGCATTTGGGGTTACCAACGCTCCATTATTCAGGTTTAAACGTAGGGTTTAATAGTAAGTTTTCTTTTCAGTAGCATGTATTTTTTGCATGTTTTCTAACGGCGAAGGCTTCTTTGCAGCAGTCGATGAGAAAATGTGTACAATTTGGCATTAA
This sequence comes from Pammene fasciana, assembly GCA_911728535.1. Classification (NCBI taxonomy): domain Eukaryota; kingdom Metazoa; phylum Arthropoda; class Insecta; order Lepidoptera; family Tortricidae; genus Pammene; species Pammene fasciana. The sequence goes on along the minus strand of OU452276.1, from coordinate 16,912,135 downwards.
TTGATAATATTGGCTTGTGAATATAAATGATGAAAGTAAGTCCGCATTATTCAACTAAGTACAATAATGCAATATATTTGTTTGCCTACTTATAGCCCTTTAGTAATTACTTAGCTCTCGTATGCTTTCTATTGTTTTTTTTAGGAAACTAGAAGCAAACTAGCAGCTGATCCTCCTGATGGGAAGTGGTCAACATAACCAATGAACACAAGCAACGTCAAGGGAGCCGCTATACGACAAAAATATCTGTAATAAGACTAATAAGTTTTCTGATTGGTGAAATACCACGGTAAGGATTAATCTTGTAGTTGTCTGCGTGAGTATTTACTATCACGCATTTTGTGATCATCACGCATAAACATACAGTGACATACTCGCCACAACACCTAAACATAAAAGTTAACCGCCTGTGCCTTGGATGAGGGTACGCCAAATGTGTTCGAAGCTAGAACACAGCTCATAACGTTTTATTAAACCCGTTTCCCAGTCAACATCCCTAACTAGCCTTTCTTGTTTTAGTTTTTTAAATTGAGTATTTGATCCCATTAGTATCCATAAGTGTAACAAAAAATATATACCTCCTTTCCGACCTAAAGATCGTATCAACCGGTAGGGCCCTCAATGGGCACATTATATTTCCTAATAATCGAATCAATTTTTGCATGTTAAGTTTTAGTCCTGCTAATTCCACAACTTTTGGCCTTTGTCACATAGTTTCATTTTGCGTAGGTATTTTTTCCTTCATTACCTAAAAGGCAAATAGGGGCCACTTTTTTTACATTTTCTGTACATGATAATTATGTATTACATACATATATCATAAGTTGCGGAATTAGTAGGACAACAACTTAACATGAGGGACTATACAGAAATTGATTCGTTTATTAGATAATACAATCCCCCCAATGAGAGCGTTACTGGACGGTCGACACAGTCTTAATCCCAAAATATAGACTGATTCTTTTAGCATTTCATTATGTAACAGATTAGTTCTGATATTACGTTACGTTGAACCTCGATCTCTTTTGTGCAACTTACTAACGAATGGTATGAGTTCCCGCCGCTCTCGACTGAGTTTTGATTTAAGACATTGTTCAACATGATAATGAGAACATTCGAGGCAAAGCTGTAACGACTTAAAGTTGATATTTAAGAGCTACGTAGTTTTGCTACAAATTATAGACCTGGATTAAGTTCTCGTATTTCTGAGCAAGTTCAAATAATTTAGATATACTTCTTGGACTGCTCTAACATTATATCACGTTAACTAACTGCGCTTCGCTGAGATTTCCGGCAGCTTGATATCTCGATTGTACTAAGTCTTCTTTAATACTCAAAAATGAGTGAATTTACATAGATATTATCCGACCTAATGAAACTCTTACAAGAAACAATCCCATTTTACTTAATTTATTCACAACACACCATTAACTCCAGGCAATTTTAATTACATTTACCTTTCAATTACAAAGCCGTAAAAGATGACTTCCGCGTGATCAAGCGAAAATGGAATTTCAAAGCTCGCTTCGAAAACACGTCTCATTGAACAAGAGTTCAGTACTCCATTAAGGAATACCTAGTCGGCGCCGCGCGGGCGACGCGCGTTTGATACTCGCGCCAATCAGGGTAACAGCCCCCTTGGTGAACACGGTGCCACAGCTGTACGGTGTGCATCCGCATGGAATCATAGATAAAACCGTCGTTCTATGCTAGATATACAGGCCAGCAAGTTAGGTACGTTGGATAACATTGGTACATAAGTTAATCCAAAACTAACTAAATAAAGTACATGCAAGAGTAGTTTGAGTTGATCTGCATATCCACAGGCTTTTGCAGCTAATTAAAAGACAATAATGAATATATGTTTTCTCATTTCTTTTACAAATATTAATATAATTGCTTTATCTTAAAGTGTAACTTACGCTTGCGCTGGCTGCGCAAGTTGCAAGGCAGGATTCAAAGTGTACCTGTTCATACTTTAGTCATTAATCACAAAACAATGCTCGAAGGCACACCGCTCCCATCTGGCGACAGTTTGACTGTGTGTCATGTGAGCGCGACTAATCTACGAGATTGCAGCTCGGGCCTTCGCGCCACGGGCGACGTCAATTGCCCCGCTAGGTATTGTTCGCGCGCTGTCGCCGACTGCGCGATGAATTCTCCCATCTCTCGGATTGATTCGTTGAAAGGATTCCAGTTTCACTGGATGGCTAAGCCGTGTTTTACTCAGTTGTAGCTCCCGTTTAACTCGCCACCCAATTATCGAACCAGCTAAACAGTCATAGGTACAATCGGTTATGTAGGTTTCGGAGAATCGTCGTACTGTCTTCGTTACTGGATATCTAGTGCGAGAGTTTCCAATGATAGTCCCAAGGCAATATATCCCGTCTTATCTCGAAAAATTGTGTTTATACATTTGGGACTTATAGTACCTACAGGTTTATTATACCTACATAATATGTTTATTAGGATAGTGCGTCAGACGGTTTCAAAATATGCTTTTGCTTACATACAAGTGGATTTATAGTTTATAGGATATTTTATCACTACCTAATTGTAACTCTTACAGGTAAGTCAGCCAAGGATATAATTATGTAAATATGTATGTACTTTCAAACCTGTCTATATAATCTAGTAAATTCCTTTGACAAAGCTCTGAAAAAAACGTTCCTTTCCATTTTTCCATTTTAGATAAAATATACAGTTCAATTACTATTTGCTAATAAAAACAATAAATATGTAATGACTACCGCAAATTTGCTACGGACGGGATGGGTAAGCTACGTAGCCACGTAGGGAGCGAACCACGAGCGAACGAAGCTGTTTTAAATAAAAATCGCAGCAGTCGGCGCGATCGAGTTATTGCCTCGTAAATTATCGTTTTCAAATGAAACAGTCGCAAGCTGCTGTACCGAGCGACATGGGTCAAAATTCATGAACTATTACTTTATTCCATAGTTATTCACGTTTTCTCTTTGTAAATGTACAGTCGCCCTCAAATATATCGGAGCGGTCAAGGTACTCAAAAATATCTGCATATGCACTTTATTGTCTTGACAATATAGCTAACCCTCGGACCCTGGGGACCCGGAGCTCACGCGATCTTTAAGCAACTGGGGAAACGCCTCAAAGATGCTACGGGTGACCAGAGGGCTGGCGCTTTCCTTGCCCAGCGCATAGGAATCGCCATTCAGCATGGCAACTCCGCCAGCCTTCTGGGCACCCTTCCGTCGGGCTCCGAACTTGAGCCAGTTTTTTACCTGTAAATATGTACAGATTTTTAAGTGATTTATGTTTTATAAAAATGTGTTATTTTAGTTTTAGTTTAGTTTTATTTTTAGAATTAACTATTTAGATTTATGTTAGTTTTAGTTACTTTTAATTGTTGTTTAACAAATAAAACAATTTTATGCTAACATTCAGATATTTATAACCACCTTGGCCGCTCCGATTTATCTGATGGCGGCTGTAACTGCTTGTATCAACTTTATCATGATCAAGAGGTATACTTTATAGGATGTATTTGCAAATTTAAACTAATATCAAATGAAAAACTCTATCATATAAGTTTAATAAGTCCATGTTGTCCATTCAACTAAACACCCTTTTTGTAAATTATTGAAATGTTTTATTTCTAAAATACTTCTGTGCGCAAAATTAACCAGCATCGTTATTATAACAAACAATATTTGCATAAAGTGGCTACGTGTAAAGGTAATCAGAAGGTATAACGTTGGATTTCAAGGAAAATGTGTCCCCTAATCGTGTACCGCGTGGCCGGCGCTCATAAACATTTATCCTTACACGACTCGCCATGCCAAATGGGTTATTGCTTTGTTACGTACGGGCTTATTATCCCAATTGATGTTCAAGCATATTTCTAGCAGTTTCATGTGTCGAAATAGCGATAGTTATACCTTCTATACGGACTTTTGGCTAGTCAAAAAAAGCCATAACTACTTTTAGACCTTTTCTACACACGCTAAATAAATAAATAAAATGTATTTACATCAACCATAGTATACATAGAGTGTAAGTAACAAAAAAACAAAATATTAATGTAGTGTTAGTCTCAATAATTTTTTTAGTTAAAAAATTCAACATTTATATACATAAAAATGGTCATGTACAATAAATAGACATACACGATTGAAACATATTACCTACTTTAAGAATTGCGATTACTCTTGATCTGCTCAGTCCAGTATTTTAAGATCGGGCACTCGAACCTGTCAGCAATTTCCTTTAGAATGCTTTTGGGACTATTTCGCACATGACTTAGTAAACTAAACTAAACACGCGGGATCTATACGAGATCACTACTTTTTTGACCCCATCATGTGAGACTTATATACTTAAGTCCAAGCCAGTAATCCAGGTCTTACATCAAAAGAAGGAGTAAAACCTAGTGTAATACCACTCTAACACACCTGAACACAAGTCGCAGCCCACATTGACTGCATCCGAGCACGGCGAGCACGCAAATCCAGCAATCAGTAACCTGTGCAGCTTAAATAAATCAGAGACCGCAGTGCGCGGGGCAGAGGGCAGGGCGTGTGGAGACAGTGCATTCAATCTCGAGAGACACGATCGAGTATCGACCGACGATTACTGAGTTATGGCTGGTTGAGTTAGGAGAGATAGAGGGTAGGGTGGTGTAAGGAATTTAGGTTTTCTAAATAGGTAGTCTACGTATTATGCAACTAAGAACAATGTCACCTCAGCAACTAAAACAAGAATATTTTCACGCCGCGTAGGTATTTTTGCTATAATTGCGCCTACTCGTAGGTGCTTCTCGTTCTGTGCTAGGGTTCATGGTTCTTAATGTACAGTATCACTCACTATACACAAGAGTTAACGGCAGCATTATCACGTACTACCACGTATGTAATGTAACTATGTATGTTATGGAAACAGGGGCCGTATTCTAACTTTAAAACACGCACAGACACGATCCAACTTCAATACAAATCCAATGCAATAAAAACACAATACAGCTAACGCCTGACACGTCTGAATCAAAAATGACGGAATTTGCTTGAAAATTACTGAGATGCAACTACAATACGACTTCAATATTGGTTGATTATTGGTTGAGTGTTGGAGTTATGTTTAAGACAGATTGTGTTGTTAATGTATTGTTTATACATTTTAAAATTAGAATACGGCACCAGGTTTTAAACTTTCAAATAATTTATGGTTATAAATTATAATTGTATTTAAACGTAGGATGTCTTCATTTGCACCGCAGCCTTAGTGAGAGATGGGTTAGTCTGCTCAGGCCAAACACGATAAGTAATTTAGGCATTTGCGCTGCGTATTAGATGCATACAGCTCGGGGTCCTGAATGGAGGTGCGCTCTATTGTCCCAAGATTGGGGCTGTGGTCCGTTGCAATACTCCTATTATAGTTAGAATGATTATTATTGTTGCCTGTACACACGAAAGCTGTCGATAAGTTCCCCAACTTACCAAACTTGTACCATAGGTATGAAAGTTAGAATCGGTGAGAAATCTTTTAGGGGTCTTACAGTCTGATAGAAAATTGGCTTGTTTATGCGTAACTAACCTAATGAGTCATTAGTTGGCTTAACCTTTTCCACGCCAAAGACGTATATATCGGCACCACAGGTCCAAAGCCAAAGACCGATATATCGGTCACGGACCACAGAGCAAAATAGACCTACATGCACACGCATAAAGTTTAACTTCAGTTTTGACATTTAGATGTCGTGGCGTCTGAGTGGTAGGTTTTGCGTTTGACATGGCGTCGAAAAGGTTAAATGATGATAGAACAAGGATTCACTGTCTCTTTAATGAATTACTGACCTGTACATTAACTTAAAAAAAATACATATGGCGCGCATCTTTGTCAATAAATATGCAGCGGATATTAATCCAGTCGCATTGTCAATCGGCCCAGCATGTTAGCGAAATAATAGGTTATTAATTAATTAATATGAATGATTTACGTTTAAAATGCAGTTCGTTGCAGGATCCTTAAACCCTCGGGCTTAATACACAAGCTTAATCCTATCGCGCTCTTAGCATAATTGAAAAGCGTAAAACCTCGCATGCTGCGCTACTCGAGCGTTAGATGTTTGTTATCCATGCCTCAGCCGCGTTGTCCTGGCGTGATGTAGATGCATTGTGTTTCAGGAATTATACGCTTACAAATGTGGATACTCTACTTTGCATAACATGAATAACTGAACTGTGATGACTGATATAAAAAGTTGTATAAATTATGCGGTGCGGTTCTCTGAAGTATTTTCAGAGCTGTTTGTCGAATATTAAGTCCTACTGCTATTAAAAATATGCTGTGTATATTGTAGCTCGCAAAATTGTTTGAACAGATAGCAAATTAGGAAGCACAATTATAAGAAAGCAAATTGACATAAAAATCAACTTTGAAGCTCGATCAGTCGATGACTTTGTCAAATCGATGTCCCAGAAAAGGTCGCAGCAATCAAGTGCCCGCGAGCATCAACAGTAATCAAATAAACGGCTAACTTCGCCTTCATTACTTGATTCATTCGATATTTTCCTGTTCCTTAATTTCTCTCTGGAACGATATTTAAAGAGGGCTCAAGCCATGATTAAATGTCGCCCGAGGTTGAGCGCTTCGAGCATTCGCTTGTATTTCGGAAGCCCGAGTAAATTTAATAAACGCACAAAGGCGCTGTTTATTATAAAGAGGTGCCAATACCACCGACTCCAGGGCTGCCAAGAGACTCATTAGCTGTGAATATAAACTAATTATTCCTTAGTTACAACAATCAGCAGTTCTGATTGGTAATTGCTTTGCTTTGTCATTGTATTATACGGATTATTACTTGTAGAGCATGTAATAGATTAGAGAGAATAGGTAAGTTATTATGAAATTGGAATAATAATTACTACAAACTCAGATGTCTTAGAGTGTAGGTATAAAATACCTGCTTTTAGTATATAGGCAAGGAACAAACTACGAAATCTTAATAATATTAATATGACATACCTAGTTTATAGTCTCGCGTATGTAGATATGGCACGTTTTACATGGTTATGCGCAGGGAATTTGTCGCATGATTTTGTCTGATATCACATTGAAGGCCTATTGGTGCGTAATTACCTTCCTCGTAAAATAAAGATTAAAGATAATAAATAATTTATTACTTGATAATTACAACTTCACAATAAGTTCAAACAAAACTTCAGGCATAATTGAAGTAAGTGGTAGCCCTGATATTTCAGCTATGGTCGTATGAGGTTGGTTTCTTAGAACAGTATTACCTGTAGGTACCAACTTCAGGTTTAAAGCACTTTGAATAAATGACGTGTGTTCAATTATTAATGACTCCCTTTGTGTTAAGCAATAATTAAGTTTCCCTGGAACCAGGAACGCCTGAACCTCTTATAATTAATGTATCTTGTTTTTTTTATTAACGGCAAATCACAATAGATTTTTGTCATAACGTCAGTGTGTTTTGGTTAAGTAGAAATAAGTGTTTATCAGTATTTTTTTATAATTATTCGCCACTCACACACACTCATTTCAATATTTGTTATTGTAGAATAATATAATGAGCCAAAGACACCAGTGTCTTAATTAACTCCAGTTCTGAGATAATCGATAGTTACTGTTTGGCTTTTGATTGCGCAAAACTACATAAATTGTTTTTGTACTCTGAGACACTACAATAAATGATTCAATTGTGTGTTACGTCAATAAAATAAGCTTCCTTTGTATCTCGGAGTATTGTAATGATCGAAAATACATTGACATGTCATAATTTAAATTATTTGGTTGAGTTAATCATAATAGGTACCCTAATACCCTAGTTACATTATTGACCGATATAACAATTACCTATTCAAAGATCTTTTTTTTTTTCAAACTAATTAGTTATGCCAATTCGTATTCCTAACCTAACCTAACCATATGGCGAAATTAAAGAAAATCAAAAGAAAAAACACCCCATTATATTACTTATATTCAGTTTATATACACCAACAACCTATAGCCCGATATCAATTAAAATATACGTAATGTCCTTTCCCCCCGTATCACAATATCGTTAACAACGCTGGGCTGCCGCTCGAGGCGGTCGGTGTCGCATTTCTTCAGCCCCTGTGGCCTGCTAAGAGAACAGTGTGGATCATGTTCAGCCAACAGCAGAAGTATAAGTAACAACGAGGGTCGAAATAAGTTTGACAAGACTTAGTAGGTTTAAAAAACAAGAGCGACTCAAGATCATTTTGAACAACTCGTTGAAAAGAGCCACTCAAGATCATTTGAACATTTCGTTGAAGAGTTGAAAATGAGTTTGACACGACTTTCTAGGTTTAAAGAACATAGTCGACCCATGATCGCTTCGGATTGGAACACCTCGTAGATCAGTTTAAAAAGTGTTCAGCACAACTTTGTTGGTTTATAGAAAAAAAACCGACTCAATACCGTTTTAAACACCTCGTTGAAAAGTTCAAAATGAGTTAGACACGTATTTGTAGGTTTAGCAAACAAGACGGACACAAGATAATCTTGAAAACCTCGCCTGCTTCGCTACTACGGTTATAGAATATGAATGCGAATGTGTAAATTGCTACTTTACACATTATTTCTTAGAGTGTAGTGTAGAAGATTACTTCCTTCTACTAACGATATTAATTACCTTTATTTTAATTAAAATATCAACGTAGCACGGGCTTAGCTTTCGCTAAACTATTATACTAAACTTTTACGTACTACAGTACAGGTTTAACCTAATTAAAGCCATGGATAATTCATTCGAGTCCTACTATATTTATTTCCTTTTCACATAAAAACAGTTCATTCATTCTTATTAGCTGACGCGAGCGATCATAACTCATGAGAAGTGGCTCGGCTAAAATATTGCAGGAAACACCAATAATTTATCTCAGCAAAATCTTAAGGCATCTATCAAAATACATAAACCATTAATATGTAACATATGTGCGCCCAGAAATAACTTCGGCTTCTTACCTAAAACGACACACAGTAGATTGCACACGGGCCAGATAAAAGCGTACAAAAATGTGTCACTGGTTTCGAGATCTTCGACCCTAAGGAGAAGGAGATAAGGGTGGGGATGTCTTGTGCGTCGAAGCGTGAGGCAGGGGAACGCGCGCGCAGTCGAGCGTGCTAGCGGATACGGGCGCTCAAAACTGGGAATGTGCTGGACTCGGGACGATTCTGCGGTGGCAGTCAAGCGATATGAAAATCTGTTTCAAATTTAGTTTGGTAAGAAAGAAATAGTAAAATAATATATCGAACTTGAACTGTATGATTTAATAATTTTACAAAATATATTCTTAAGAATTCCTGTTTCTATTACACATTTGGGCAACTTCTTACTAGGTGCACATACCGCTATATAATTCTAAGCTCGTTCAAAAATATAATGTTACATGTTTCACACGTATGCGGCTTTTAAGTTGAAATAATAAAAAAAAGCTACAAGTATCCTTAACTGCGTTCTAAGTAAAATTGTATACTTAATCCTTATAAATATTAAAGTAAAAACGGATTAATCGCATGCTTGTAATATTTAGGTATAATGAATTATTATCGCGGCAACAGAAGACAATATTAATCCCATTCCTGTTTTATTCTCACTACCTGAAGTTAAACTAAATATTTTAAAACGACAATGGAGGAAAGCTGGTCATTAATCACGTGGAAAGCTATTTTAAAGGACATTTGCAATGAAATGCCAGAATAGGGCTGTGGTCGCGGAAGTTATGACTCCGAGCGAGGGGCACGGAAGATGGAAGTATTACCCGTTCAGATGGATTTATGTGTCCAGCGCTGGCTGCCTTTTATTGCGCGCTATAATACCGCATACTGAGCAGCTGGCTGCACTTCACTGAATATTTAGATGCATCTGGTTTTAACCGTTACTCATTCCGACGTGCCCAATCTTGCGTCAGTGTGCCTGTTAGAAATACTGTACTATATTTTATTAAAGTTAATTTGTGATTAGTCTGCCGTATTCAATCTTTAAAACAAATGTATAAACGCTCTGACACAATATTACTCCAATCCAGTAACACAATACAGCTAGCGCCTAAACGCCTGAATTTTCTAATTCAGGCGCATATTACTATTTACTTGAAAATAAAATTATTCGAATGCAACTCCAAGACAACTTCAATATTGGTTGATTATTTGATTTGTTGCGTGTTGAAGTTATGTTTGATATGGATTGTGTTATTAATGTAGGTATTGTTTAAGAATTTAAAAATTACAATACGGTACCTGGTAATCTGATACAAAGAAAAAGATTTACGCATTGTATTCTATTTATAAAGTTTCTGTTGAGTATCAAAGACTAAATCAGAGTTATTTGGCCTTAATAAAACTATAGTTTTCCTACTTCAATGAGGCGTTTTCCCAATATCTTTGATTCCCATGTTACCAAGTTTTATGAGGTCGGCACAAGGCCAAAGAAAATTGCGTGTCAAATAAGAATCCTGTACATAATAGGTACTTTCGTAATATATTTCCACGATAGAAACATATACTACACAGTATCTACACGACCTTCACATAAACTTAAGAACCGAAAAGCTATATGTAGGTTTCTTAGATAACGTCTGGCTAATTTTACGGGCGGTGACCACTAAAAGCGGGAGAGGAGTGGAAAGGGGCGGGGCGCTGGATGACTTATCTTTGGCCTTAATTAATTAACCTGAGATGTCTTGTTTGCTACTAATTAGCCGAATGTATCTAAGGACATACATTAGTTCTTTTTACGACTTTTGTAGAAATAACACAAAAGTCGACCGAATTTAATGTGATATCGTACACTCACGGTATAAGTTTCACTACCTTTTAATGAATTTTTTGTGTGTAGGTAAACTCTACGAATATAAGATAACGGTTACACAAAAGTCGACCGAATGTAATGTGATAATCATACACTCACGGTATAAGTTACACAACCTTTTAATGGATTTTTTTGTGTGTAGGTAAACTCAATGAATATAAGATAATGGTATTTAAAAAATCTGAATGCTTAAACATATTTTTCTTTTCGCCAATCGTTAAGAGTGTAAATTAATGAAAATTTCTACGATTGCACCCTAAAAACACGAGCTCGGGTGCTAACACAATTTTGTAATTACTGTATCTGGTAACGTAATAAAATTTCCATTCTAGACGGATTTAACAGCGTCATTATCCCAAAAATGTAATTCAATACGGTTGGGTCAGTGCAATCACTGCCTTTGAACTGGGAAGGCCGACCTTCTGTGTTTACGTTTGTACGACATCAGGCCGTTTACTCCCAATGGTTAGGCTAGCGCGGGCAAGCCAAATTTGCGGATGAACCGAGGTCTATAACTTTGCGTTTTTATCATGTTGACTACCAAAAACACACTAATTCCCAAAAAGTGCGTGTGTGTCTTGAGCCAGATTAACTAAAATCGACGATCATAATAATATATAATGAGATGATTAATCAAATCAGATCACAACACCACCCCTGCTTGGTAAGCGGTTAGAATCAATTCACCAAAGCCTTTGAAATCGAACCGAATGTCTTCTTGGTTCTAGAGTTACCAGTCCGGTTCTAATAACCTGCTGTTGCTGTAGTGCCTGTGTCAATATGGGAGAAATATTCGATCTCTATGCATTTCCGTAGATTCAATTGTCCGAGAAACTTATTGTATATGTATGAATAACTCCTACATAATACGGAAACAAAGCAATCATAACTCTTGATTATTTGGTTGTAGAAAAAATAAAAAATAAAATTGTATCGTTGCATAAAACCATCAACAATGTTATCATCTGCAGCGACACCTGGGTATCAAACTGAGAACTGTGTATTTGACCGAAAAAAAAACATAATAAGTAATTCAATAGAATTTTCCACATAACCTAAGTGGTCTGTCAGGATCGTAGCAAATGGAAATCCGTGATCGCTGCCTACCCCTCTGGGAAACAGGCGTGATAATATGTATGTATGAATGTACCTAATTTTACTTTTCAATTATAATTTTATAAAAATATATTATTCTGTCCAAGGTGCCATCACGTTCTTAATTGCATACCCAATTTATGAATGAATTCATTGATTAATTGGGCATGTAATTATGACCCCAAACACATCAAAGTAAAAAGTACGAGTAATACATCCCCCTACAAACACAATGCTAATGCCGCCTCAGGCGTACACCGCATCGTCTAATTACAAGTTGCTTCCAGCGTAATGAACCAATCACACGCCGCTGTGACTCGACAATTGTTCAGAACCATTATTAATATTAGATGATACATTATACCACAAAGGCACATACAAAACTGAGGATAGTAAGGTAGGATAGAGGGAAGATTACAGAAGAAAAAATAGAATTCTTGCTAATCACGAAGTTTTCAATGCAACAAATATAGTTCAGGTTCTCTTTGTGTTACCTTCGTGGTTAAACTACTGCATTTTCAAGCTAAATACTCGTACCAATTGAATTTCAATGTACCTGCTCGTAATCAGTATGTCACAAAACACGCATTATTAACTGTGATTGATACAATAAAATATTCGTTTACCACGGTACATCATCATTCCTCTAGTGTTTCTTCTAGTTTTTTGTGACGGTTTAGTTGAACCTAAGGTGCGCTCGGCAACTTTATCCCATGAAAATGCGTAGGCACTGGTTATTATATTACTAAAGCAACTGCTTTATTTGGATTAGATCCTGTTTCCTCATGATACTTTTCTTCGCCGAAATAGGTCTGGTATCAAATGATACTTCAAATTGTTACGAACATAAGTACTGAAAAGCTCAGTAAACTATGTAAGGTTTGTACCCGAGACCGGATTTAAACTCAAGTCCTCCAGGCAATCAGCGCTTTTTTTATCGCGCTCATAGAATGCTACTAATTAAGGCGCTGCAGCGTCTGGGGGAGTTCTACGGCCGCTATTAGCTATCGGCCATCTGAAGGGATGAATTATGGGTGTGTGTGAATTATTAGCGCGTTATCCGACACCTCGGGCGACGGCGGTGCTGCTGCCGGGCGCGGCTGCTAAGCGAGGGGAGATTACACTCAATATTAGATGCGCCTTATCATTGTCTTAGAATTAATTGGTCAGCAAGTTAGAATGTTTATAATAAACAAAATATTTGGTGCACGTTTTATTCCGGTTTGATTACTTTCTCTTTTCACACCTCCGTAGCGTTAAGCTTCACTTCGTATTTATGTCGGCGGTCGATCGTAAAATCAGGCAGATCGTATATTCCTGTGTAATCTTTTCCGTGTAATATGTTCGTGTTATGTTTTTTTTCTGTGTAATATGTTCTTTCTTCTTTTCGTCACTTTCGTGTTACCTGTCGTGTTTGTTCACACCTGATGGTCGCATCGGAAGATCAGCGCTGGCAATCGCTAGCACCATGCTGAGATGCGACCGTTTCGTGGCACTTTCATTTTATTTATTTTTCAATGTATTTCGTTTGTGTATGTGTCTACGAATAAAGTTATTCTATTCTATTCTATTCTATTCTATTCTATTCTATTCTATTCTAACGATAGCCACATTAAACCAATGTATAGGTAGGTTAGGTTCGTTAGGTTGCTTCAGATGGCCGAAGGGCAAACTGCCCAGAAATAAGAGCCCCGCGCGGGGCTCCGTCGACTCAGAGAACGAGTCAAAGATTTTCACGTTTCACGATATGCCTAGGAATTTCACGATCTGCCTGATTTTACGATCGGCCGCCGACAGTTATATTGTTGACTCAAATCCTCCTGTAAGTAAAATGTCAACCGTTTCTCGACGTTTGATTGCGCTTTGACGCTTTTTGGTTCCTTTCTACTTTCGTAATTTAAACAAAGTAAATATACTAACATGCAGTTAATCTGTTTATGTATTTAGTTGAAAGTGATTTTAAGATCTAATCGAGTAATTAACGTAACCAATTGATTTAAGTATAATTCAAAAGGTTCAAAGTTCGATTCGATTGGAATATTAATATTTTGACAAACTTGCAAAGAACATGAGACAGGGGTACACTTAGTACAGTCAGTAGGTTCAGAATATTTTTTGACAGGAACTTGTTTATCAATATATCTTCCATTACATGAGATATTATTATCTTGATACCCAGAAATAATAGTGTCGGATCAAAACCAACCTAAGCAAGACAAGACAATATCCATTATAGATTATTAGTGGGACAATATTAATGAATATAAACTTTGTCCTGTTTGGTGTTAAGGCGAAGTTATTTAACATACATTTGAAACAACTAAAGAAATACGAAAGCTTAAGAGTTAGCAACACGGGATCATTCCACATGACGGAGCCGTTCGCGTGTTCCCACACCGCGACGTCCTGCTCATTGTTCCCAGATCCCTGGCGGAATTATTTACCTATTTGTGTGGAGTAAGCGACGGAGTGACGAGTGGCGGACCGGAAGCGATCCGCAGATCAGCGTAAGCCGAGCTACAATGGCGGTTTGTTTACTGCGCAACTAAGACAAGAACACACGAAGTCTGGCAATGACGAGCTCCACGGCAAGACGTCAGACGGTAGACTACAAGTATGCCGTACAAGTGTCATTGAGCATACGCAAATATGTTGTGAAGCTCAATGACAGTCAAGTAAAGTCTTCCTCGACACATCGGTGCGGCATCTGTCACCGTTCGAACGTTTCATATAATTTTATAGTATAGGAAGTTTTATAGAAACTTGCGAAATGACGGTTGATCTATCAATTTTTGTAGGTTCAACTGGCCTAAGGCTTGGTCAGACTGCCGCGTTTTGTTAGCGTGACGGTAGCGGGGCGCGATGAGAGCGCGACGCAAGCGCGGTCCACGCGTAGACGCAGCGCCGCGCTACGGCAACGTGCCCGGGCAGACAGAGACAACCATATATAACTGCCCCTTGAGAGAGCGATGCGCGCCAGTAGTTGTAAACGCGGCGCTGGCGGGCCGAGAGCGTGATGCGGGCGCGATGCGCGCCGCTGGCATCGCGCCCCGCTACAGCCACGCTAACAAAACGCGGCACTCTGACCGAGCCTTTAATAGCGCAACGCGACGATGCGCGACATTGTACGGCTCCGTGTCTTCTCGGTATATTCGCCTAATCTCGCGCGCGCGCCGCTACCGTGTCTCTGTGCAGTCGCTGTCACAAACATGTATACACTTTATCTCTCTTCACAGTTTCTGTAACGTCCAGTCTTGTATACATGTTTATGCCGTTATTTCTCCAAACTAAGAAAGCGGTAAGGCTTTGTACATTCTTACGACCTTTCTCGATTAAACAGCGTTGAGCAAGAAACCCTTAGTTAAACTTTACTTACCAAACCTCTTATCTATGTTTATAGCTGTTTCAAAATATACTCTATGATGTAAGGAATAAGAGTGTATATTTTAGAGATTAAATGGAATAAGATATTGACTTCATAATATTGTGTTTAGAGTCTCACTCGACTTTAATCATCTTAAGTTCGGCTAGAGCCATGTAATACAAGGTCTATTGTCTTGAGACACGACGAAATGAATCCGTTTGGTCCAGTGGGTAGCTTTTGTTGAATAAATGATTTCGTCTTATCTGTTTATTAGAACTTTATACGTTTATATTAAAGGATAGACACATTCTTCAATAAGGCGACTGACGTAGAGAGCGTTTTTGTGAACCACGGGTTTTTTCGTCAGGTACTTTTGATAAAATATCAACACAAACAATACCAATAAGTGTAAGTGTAATGTAAACTCTATAGCGTTTTATATTTTTTCCAGGATAATATCTAAATCTTGGTCTCTTACTTTATAAACAGTTACAAAGTTTACAAACGTGGATGTGTTTACCCTCCGAACTGCCAATCGCATCCTTGTTATAAAACTTTGTAAACCCCGCTTACCCAATTTGGAATAAAATGCCTCGACCTCTTTAGGTTTCCGCCTCTACATATTCGGTCTCGATCAATAAAAAAAATCTAAATTTGTGACCAGATTAACACCTAAATATATCCTTTCATCTCTTCCTACCTTCTAAACTTAAGGTACAGATGTCGCTGTGACTTTTTCACCGTTATAATGATAAAATTCGCCGGGCTGAACTGGAAAGACTGTGGTGTAGTTGGAAGCTCATCGGACCGGCAATCCGAACGTCTCAGGTTTGAATCCTGTCAAGCCCCAGTGCTCTCCATGTTTGATTTTTTCATTATAATGGATATCTGTTTCCAATTTGTGGTTTTTCCACCCGAATATATATAAATAATATTAGGTAAAATGAACTTTTATCGGATGCATGTAAAATTGTATTGGTTGTCTGTTCCATAACCATATAGTTCCGGATAATCCGGATAATGCAAAATGGCTGCTTCCCGGAGGCGGGACGCTCGATAAGCGTTATTAACAACAGCCCAGGTACAAGAAAGTCTATCCAGGGACGGAACGGGGCGGCGGTAAATAAAAAGCCACGTCGTTGTCACAACTTTTCTCATTTCCTCGCGGACAAAGCCTGGGGTCATTAGATAGCTCGCTGACTCACTCGCTGAATGATCGACGACGGCTGCATAGTCCGCATCCTTTTAAAATGTTCTTAATGGCTCTGAAATGCTGCAAAGTTAAGCCTGTTTTATTTCAAAACACATTGTTGTTCAATATCAATGGGTGGGACCTTTGTTCAAACCTGCCTTGTCTACAACAGCAAAAACCTCTCAAGAAAATACATTTAAATAAAAATTTACGTCGAAATGGCGACTGTAAAAAGATTTGGTAATTTATTCAAATTCGTGTCGGGCAAAGATTTGCTTTATCGAATTAACAACCCGGAATGTTTTCCGACTAAATTCGTAACGTCACTGACTTGAATTTTTATCGAAATAATTTGAATGGAATATTGGTTTAAAGAGAGAATCGCTCCATCGAATCGCGAGGCCAATTATTCGCAGATATTACCTTTTCATAGAGTCTTTGTTTCCGATGCGCTCGCTGTGATTCGTTTGATTGCTTTAATCTGACATTTCAATATATAAAGAGTACCCATTTAATCAAATCGTGGAGAATTTACTTGACATTAAAATTACGCTAGTAACGTTACTGATGATTCAAATAATATGGAATGAAACGAATTGTACTCTATTTATTACGAATTAAACAAGTAAATTTTATTAATATTTCGATATTTATGCACAGCTTGAACCGTTTTATGAATATATATTCTTTAATATCCTGAAGCTAAACTAAGAACCGTTTAACAACGTTTTGTTTATTTAAGTAGTGAAAACAGTTTTTTTTTATCGGCTGGTACAGTCACTGGCAATATCTTCCTATATGAAGGCCGCAAAAATATGTGACACGCTCTTATGGCCCTACAAATAAGAGCGTGTCACGTATTTTTGCGGCCTTCATGTAGGAAGATACTATTGCCGGTGACTCTATAGAAGTAGGGAGGAGGCCAGTATCATACACAACCTCCTGAATGTGCCCAGACGTTGACGCCGCCATTATTTTCGGCGCATAAATGTTTCACGCCGACGCTTCACTTATTTTTAATGATATCAATGCCGCGGCACGAGCACCATCTGTGACATTATATTTGACTATTTAATACACAAGTGGTACCTATGCTGTTTATGATACTTCTCATAATAATGTAAAGTCGTTGTAGACTACAATCTCACGTAATAGGTATGATATAGCACACTAGACCGATTAAAAACATACAACCCCTTTTTCATCGTTTTATTATTAAATAGTACCATGGGGGCTGACCATAAATTACGTCATCGATTTTTGACGATATTTGACACCCCCCACCCCCTAAAATCATTCAAATTATGCTTCGAATGGCCCCGTTTCCTCCTACGTTATGCTACCATCGTCCGATGTCCAGACCCCCCCGCCCCTATTTTGAAATGACGTAATTTATGAATAGCCCCAGTATTTGGAAAATTGATTTTCTAAATTAAAAGTTCTATCTGCGTTTCCTGTCAGTCACTATGTATCGCGAATGTTTTATATTTATTTAACTACTTATGATGGATTTCCGTTCGAGACGCAGGGTAGTGCGGACGTCTTGATTTTTATGGTTTTAATTTATTTGCAGTATAAATCCGCTTAGTGACGATTCGAAATGTCACTTTATAGTAATATTAAACCGTTATGTGCCTCGATAATCACATAGCGGTTTTTACAACACAAATAAATTCAGCTATGTGCTTAAAATGTAGAAAAAAAATTGTAGCTCCTAAAATAACTTCAGTAAACTTTTCAAATCTAACATTATTTATATTGGAATCTTTAATTTTTGTCATTTTTAGATTTTTGATTTATTATACAGTAAAAAAAACATGTTTTTTGTGTGATTTTAAGCTAACATGGTCATTAACATCATGGTCATGGTCATGGTTATAAATAGTTTTTGTAATGTTTTTTGTGTCTCCTGTAAAGTTGTGTGGATACGTTGAACGGAATTCCGCGAAACTGGAACTTTGTTGGGACAATGGGGGGCATTTACGTTGCATAGCGACCTGTTCCAGTATATATGAAAGGTAACACTTCAAATGCATGCGCTGTGCTTTAAATAAGAAAATCGTACTTTTTTGATAATGGCGAATTATTAAGAGTCGCCAGGACGCTCGCGTGAACTCGCGTTCCCATACAAACGTAGTTTAGCTCTCATTTTAAAACGACGTGCTTAAGAACCATGAAATTTGGCAGGGGCATTCTAGTAGTACAGTTCTAGGTCGGACATTCATTTTTGTTGCAAAAAATTTAATACAAAGAAACTATAACAAAAATAAGTTTTGTATGTAAATCTGTAACTGGCTGTATTTTCTTTGTATTACAATTTTTAGCAACGAAAATGAATGTCCAACCTAGATCTGTACTACTAGAATGCCCATGCCAAATTTCATGGTTCTAAAGCATGTCGTTTTAAAATGAGAGTTGAACTGCGTTTGTATGGGAACGCGAGTATCCTGGCGACTCTTAATACTATGATTTAATTTACTTGAATTTATTCTAGCTCAGGATATATATGAATGTTTTAATAATGTATGACAGAAGTTTGGTATGTAGTTAAATAACAATGTTTATGTTATAACAATGTTTGTTTTTTTACAATAGTTTGTTTCTGTATACTATTATATTTTTAGGTGATGTAAAGTCAAGTAAAAATTACTCCTTTTCTTGCATTTTACATATCAGTTGAGGCAAGTTAGGTCAAGCAGTATAACAGCACTGTTAGGCGCTTTGAAGACAAAGGCAGTAGTAATATGCGCCGAGTTCCACTCGTGTTAATAGCCTTATTGCCGCACAAGGCCTTTGCGCCGATTCGCTAATTGAGCCGCGGAAAGCCGCTATTAAAAATGACGGGATCAGATTTAATCTGCTTTGTGAGTCCCTTGGAAGAGAATAATGCTGTGGTCATGGTCTATGGTTGGTGGGTCTATGGTCACTTTAAAAAATTACTAGAATATTCACGCCCTGGTCTCTTAAACTTCTAGTAAATTTTTAAAGTGACCATAATTTTTGAAGAACATGTGATAGATTTTTTTTCTATTTTTCTGATAACTGTTATATCTTGGTCTATCATCCATTCACGGCTTGACGTCGATTTCTGGGACACCCTGTATACCTGCATATCAGCTATATGCGAAGTGTATGATGGGGGTAAAGGGAACGGTCGCAGTGCACGATGTGACAAAAAATGAAGCAGCAAAAGCCCCTATTAGCTGTCAAAATAGTGAATAAGCCAGTGACATTTCTTATCAGCAAGGAGTACAAGCCATTATACAGTCACAATAAAATATATCGGAGCGGCCAGAGTACTCAAAAATATCTGAACATGCACTTTATCGCCTTGACAATAGAGGCGTTGTTCAGATATTTGCGATCGCCTTGGCCGCTCCGTTATATCTGATAGCAACTGTACGTAGTCGGTTTAGGATGTCATGATGCATACTTCAGCTTTAGACGGAGTGTTTTATCGCTCTATTCCGTTTTACGGGACAACAAACGCCAGGACTGTTTTCATCACACGTGTTATTGTCAACTCTTGTATTCAATATATAGAGTATTAAAAGCGGTTATACGGGGCACCTATGCGCGTTATAGTGCTTTAATAATAGTATTTTATACAATAGTGACATAATAACATAACATAACATAAATATTCTTTATTGCACACCTCAAATTAAAGAAACAGAGTATACACAAGTTACAAACAGAAAAGTAGAGGTAAAATAATCAAGAGCTTTTCAGTCGAGTACCGCGTTTAGGCCACGAAGCTTGCCGAGTAAGATCATTTATATTGTCATCAAAATTACTTCATAACAATTCAAATCCTGTACCTATCATTAATTTACGTTAGAATTTATTTATAATTCATCATCATCATCATCATCATCATCTCAGCCATAAGACGTCCACTGCTGAACATAGGCCTCCCCTTTGGGCCATCATTTATAATTCATTCGGCCACAAATCTGTAAAATGTGTCATAAATGAATCCGGTGAAAATTACACTGTCAGTGGCTTTTATAATGAACTTCAATCTTCATTCCTTATTAAAAGCGCTTAAGCCCTAACCTAATTAACTCAATCTATATGCCTTCTTTCACTCTCGGGTAGCTTTACTAAATAAGTCTAGTATTACCAACATTGAACCGAATAACATCCAGTTTATTTCGTAGCAAACGTGAAATGTTAAGAATTTAGATTCCCTCGTGCTCTCTTGTAATAAGAACTTCGTAGCAGTGTCTACGCCGTAGCGGGTCTACGCCGTAGCAATGTAATGCACCGGGGAACAATGCTCTTTCATCCTGTAACCAAATTAGTTGCTCGAAAGTTGCTTTGAATTCCAAAGATTAGCTACAGACGTAGCATTAAAGTTTGAATATATGATTGGGGCGCTTGCGGCGTCACAGTGGTAAAGTTGCGAGCGACAGAATAGAATTAGTTGCATCGTGTGACAACGCTTTGAGTTGGTAGATACAAGGACGAGGTTAAAGAGGTACGTGTATTTTACAAAAAACCGGCCAAAAGCATGTCGGGCCACGTTCAGTGAAGAGTTCCGTAGTTGCCGACCTGTTACAAGAAATCCGTTGAAAAGGTCGTTTATTAAGGGATATTTCGCAGCGCTTACATCCTTTTACTATGCGTTTTTGAGTTATAACTCAAAAATGTCTCAACCGATTTAATTCAACATAATTTTCATTGAAACTAACTTATCAGGCCTCACTTCCATCAATTTTCCCAATTTTTTTGAACTTACGGTTCAAAAGTTAGTTAGTTGAGGGAGACGCCAGTTTTTAACTTCCGAAGCTATTATTTACAAAACTATTAGCTTTAGCCAAAAATTTATCTTTAAAAAAGACATATCAAACGATATCCCTCACGATAGAGTTGGATCGAAAAAAAAAACTTAAGGTTTAAATAATGACCCGGAAAAACATTAGCCATTGACCTGTTTCCAATTTCACTTCTGTTCATAACTAGATACGTTACACCTTTGAGTATTTTACAACTTATTCCCATAACAAGTAAATTAGGAGCAAACGCTTCCTCTCTTGATTCAACGACTTGGGTAGTCGACTACAAGAACTTGCTTCCCGACCGGTGCGTGGCAGTTCCAACATGGCGCTACTTCGCGAAGACACTGGCCTGATACAGACAATTAAACTTTCGCTAAGTTTAAGCACCTATAAAGCTGGTGATAATTCCATAGTTAACAGATAAGTTAAGACATTTTTGTACTAATTATAAATTGGCACTACAGAAGGATGCTGGGGTATCGTAGGTAGATACAAAACCCGTACTAATATAAGTATTCTCCAGGAGTTCGAGAAATACTCCCTCTTATATTTGTGTTAGGTACAGTCGCCATCAGATATATCGGAGCGACCAAGATGGTCACAATTGTTTAAAGGAATTTTGTAAAGGATACAAACATATTAGCCCTATTGAAAACGAGTAGCCACCGTGGTCCCACTGCTATGACCCACAGTGAGTCCACGAGTACTCGGAGTTTTTTTTTATATAGAAACAAGTAAAAAATAGTAATTCCTAGGACAAGTAAACGTTTACTAGAAACAAGTAAACCCTTTACTTGTTTTCAGTAAACTTTTACTTGTTTTTAGTAAACGTTTCCTGGTTTTTAGTAAACGTTTACTTGTCCTGAAAATTACTATTTTTTGATTGTTTCTAGTAAAAAAAAAACCGTGTACCTATTACCTAAAAGCACAACAAAAAAACTTATTGAAATTATGTGAGCGGTGTGAGCCCGTAGGCCCACGGAAACTGCCGAATTAAAGTAGTGGGTTCAAAAATTAGTACTCGTGGACCCATTGAGGGTCAAAGCAGTTGGGACCACGGTTAATACGACCAGACGAAATTAAAAAGGAAGTATGTATGATCACGGTATTTAATTGTAGAGCCATTTATTTATTTATATTATGTTATGTTTTGACGGGATAGAATTCAAATGGACCTGACACTCTGACAAGATATTGAGAAGAACCAAAACGAAGACGAAGAAGAATAAGATGGACCAGTTACTAACTAGACTATAATGTCGCCTTGATAATACGAGTGATAACTGGTAACCAAAGCTACCAAAATCAATTAAGTAAACATCAAGATAATATGTGTGATGAGTGATAAAACAGCCGCTCCATCTTTTAACTCAACTAGGTGCCATATTCTAATTTTAAAATGTATAAACAATACATTAAGAACACAATCTGTCTTAAACATAACTCCAACACTCAACCAATAATCAACCAATATTGAAGTAGTATTGTAGTTGCAACGCAGTAATTTTCAAGTAAATTCCGTCATTTTTGATTCAGACGCGTAGTCGTAAGCTGTATTGTGTTGTTATTGTATTGAATTTGCATTGAAGTTGGATCGTGTCTGTGCGTGTTTTAAAGTTAGAATACGGCCCTAGGTATTCTAGATTCTCACATAATCGATTGTAAGAGCTCCCGATACATCTGGCACGTGGTAACTTTGCTATATTGCAAAGATACTGGCCCGACAAATACGATTAAACTTTACATTAGCTTAGAATACAGTACACTGAAGTTAATGTAAAGTGTAAATTAAATCGAAATGGAAACTGATAAAGATTATATTTAACACACACATATTCGTGACATGTACGTATTTAATGATAGATTTTAGAACTTAAAGACCTGAAGCTAGCATTAAGTATATTCTAAGACCGAAATAAAAGAGATAAAGAAGAAAACAGGTATTGAGCGCGCAATAAACAGGAGGTATATACGTATAGATCAGGAAAGATATCTAATATATGTAGTATGTGTGTTAAAATACAGCTTTTGGAAATATTTCCTACACACGATGTAATTATTTACAGGCCCCATAATCGTCTCAATCTTAAATGAAGCAGAATTGGCAAGTACTCTACCAATCGAAACAAAAATCGTAGGTACTTAGCCGTCACCAAAATAAAGTGTAATTATATTACACGTTTACAATACAACTGAAGTATATGTATATAGGTACTGATAAAAACAAATAACACTCGTATTAATAGTTTGACTATAGCATTAAGTATAAAGACTTTAAGTCTTAGCGCTTCAGCGGTCTGCAACAACGCAAATGCATTAAATTAAGCTTACTGTAGAGTTTCAGTTATAATTACTTAGCAAGCGCACGCATATCAAACGCACAGAAACCACTATAAGTGTGCTCTCCGGTCGTTTATAGTTGTGACGTTTTCACAGGTTAGTTAAAACTGGTTAGCCTAAGCAACAAGGAATAAGAATACAAAGTTAGCCACCAAACCCGAGATCCGCGGGCGCCGACCCCGCGCTTTATTTCGTCCATTAACATAATGGAGTACCGGCATAGAGCATAGAGCAAACAACACAGCGCCCTGAATGGGGATGGATTCAATTAGAAGAAGTGCGACTGAATGCGGGCGCGTGAATAGTGCCACCACTCTTTTATACTAAGCCCAGTACGGGTAGGCGTCTGTGTTGAGAGAGTACTTATACCATCTTTGTCTGTTAAGCGCACAGAATCTTGTCTCTGATTAAGTGCACCACAGCTAGAGAGACTTGAGACAGTTTTGACATATATATACTTACATACGTTCAAGTATATGGAGCTTTACTCCACTATGGAGCCACATCAAAGGGATTCGTTACATCTTAAGCAACATTTATTAGTTTAGTACCTAAACATGATTAGCATTATTAGATTTATTTTGTTATTTATTAGAGTCTGGTACTAGATTTATAACCCACGTGATTAACCATACAATTGATAATCTAGTATTCAATCAATTTCGTATAAATTATCTTCATTTTAAATACAAAGCTTTCGTGAGATTCAGATATATTAAAAAAAATAACGGGTATAATCACGCCTTTTAAGTCGAATATTGCTTGACATGTTTCCTTCTATAATGAGGAGCTTATTCATGAGCCATTCGCGTTGGCTAACCGATAATGTTCGTAAGTTACTTGTTATTATTGATTTAATTATCTTCATTATTTTGCAAAACACATACACTTTTTCCATAAATTATTGCCACTATGAACTTCTAAATAAAATCCGCCTAATATCGGATATGTAGTATCTCTATGGTAGTTATTTCGATATGGCATAAAAAATGGAATATAATGCTATACGCTTACACCCAGAAAATCGAACTACGCGTTGCATAGTGAGGAATTTTCGATATTGCATCGTCACAAAGGCTTGAAATAAAAGACCCAGTTTAAACTCAATGCAATTACTAAAGTGGCAAGCTTTATTTTGACTTTCATACTGGGTACCTATAAGTACTTGTATTTTATGTTTTCAATGGTTATTCTTATTATATAGGGAGATTTTTTTTAGTAGAAACAAGTAACAAATAGTAATTCCCAGGACAAGTAAACGTTTGGGGTGGGTGAGCGATGACCTCCTCGTGCGGGAGACAGGGGGAAGTTTGGCCGGCCTACGGCCTGACCAAAGATCCGTCTGTCACCCCTGGTCCACCCTGGAAACGCCATCAGCAACTGGCATTCGTGCTTCTTGGTGGTGGTGGCCAATATCACTCTGGGTCGCGTTTTATAGGGTTACAATTTGCAATTTCGCTGTTTGCCTCTCTTTCTATCCAATATGTGTGCTAGAAAGAGAGGCGAGAGGCGGGATTGTGAATTGTAACTTTATAAAACGCGACCCCGGTGTCGTCAGGAGGTGTGGATACTCCTGGCGACCTATCTTTATCCACCTGTGCTAGGCCCTGCACAGTTGAGCGCCGTATGCAAGGATGACGGGATCCTGGGGATTGAGGCATAGCCAACCCGCGTGCCAACACGTCCCTTAGGCCCTAATTTCGGGCAAAACGGTAGCCTGTACTACTAGCCACAGTACGGGAAATGGCCATGTGAGGAACCGTAGGTGGGCTCACGGCGAGTAGTGTGGAGGCCGCGGAGACAGTTCCGGCTGTCAAAGCGGTGGTGAAAGGCCATGCTGATGGGGTGCGTATGGGTGACTCTGGCGTAGGGCGTCTGACCTGGATGACCCTGCGTCCCATCTATACAAGCTCCTGATGTCGCGCAACTAGCCAACTCTGCACTACTATACCCGAGTCGGTGTCCTAACGACCGAAAGCACCTTTAATGTGTGCGTGTAGGCGTTCCCAGAGGTGTGGGCCCTTGTAGGGTGGGAGCCGATGAGGATGAAGAAAACAGTTTGCAAGCATGGATAACAGGTCTTCAAACTCAACCCAGGCTGCACCAGAAGCGTTCATCGCTGATGGTGAAGCCACACAGGCGAGACAAGCTGTTCCTGTGACAGTGCGTCGGACCAACGACTTGGCGGTGAAATCCGCAAACACAAAGACCCAAGGTAAGGCTGCGGGGGCAACCCCAAAGCTGTACCGAAAGGTCACTCCCCAACGGGGCAATGGTGCCAACCAGGGTAACTCCAGGGCCCAGAACCCCAATACATCAGGGTCAGTTGCAGCCAGACAACCCCAACCAAATACATCCCGGGATTGTCCGCAAGCCGGAACATCAGGCGAGCAGGCCGCAACCGACCCCTTTGCGGACTGGCAGGAGGTGGACTACAGGTCCAAGAAGCGACCCTCCGGTGGGAAACTACCTCCAGCCCGGCCAGCAAAGCCTTCTTCCTCCAACCCACTCCCCCCTGTTAAAAGTCAAGGAGGGGTGGTGAAGAAGAAGAAGAAGAAGAAGAACAGAAATCAACGGCAAGCTGCCCGGCTACTGCGAGAGCAGCAGACTGGTGGCAACCCTGCTGCCGGCGAGGGTGCGCAGGCTCCTTCGGAGCCGCCATCCGGACCGACACCGTCGCAGCAGAGAGATGCAGGCAGCGGTCCGTCAAAGGGGAAAGGTTCCATCCTACCCCCTAAGGCTGGACCGTCTGCCAGTGTCCCTGCTGCGGCACCTGCAGGCGCGCCAAAACGACGCCCAGGTAAGAGCGCACGAGCCGCTGCTAAGAGGACACGGGATGAGTCCTTCTCCCCGCAAGGAGAACAGAAAAAGCAGCGTCTTGTGAGCCCGAGCCAACAGGACGTCTCCTACGCTCAGGCGGTTGCATCTGACCTGACTATCGTCATTACTGACGAAAAGTCGGAGAAGATAACCGTCGAGCAGTCAAACGCCATTCTCCGCGGTTTCCACAAGGCAATCGTGGAGGAGGCCCGCAACACCCCGGGTGCCACGCCACCGAAATTTAAGGGCCGGCCGATCTACGCCGAGGGACAACTGAGGGTCTTCGCGCAAGACGAATACTCGGTTGCCTGGTCCCAGCGGTGTGTGCAGGCCCTCACCATACCGGATGTCTCCCTCAGGGCCGTGCGCCAGTCGGAGATGGTAAGGAGAGTGAGGTGCGGGCTGTTCATCCCGAACGTTGACAACTCGTCCTGGGAAAATGTCCGGCAGGCAGCTGACGGACTGAAGTACCAGAACGACTGGGCCAAAGTAGGCACGTGGGCCATCACGACGATCCTCAGGCAGGATCAAGGATGGTTCGTCACCTTTACAATCCCCGAGGACCTGGTCCCAGCGTTCCTGGAAAGAAGCAGGACCATGAACTGTGGGGTAGGCCAGGTCTACCTTAAGTTCAAAGGTCCCGGGGGTAAATACGTCGACCATCCCCCAGCGCCGCAGGAGACGACTCTGAAGGTCACGGGGGCAGTGGTCCCCAGTACAGGCGAGGGAAGCCCCGAGAGGAGCACCCCCGCTCCAGAAGACGTGTCGGCCACCCCGTCGACATCCAGACCGGCACCTCCTGAACTCACAGAGGATGAGCTTCTTGGCATTGGTGATGAACCAGCCGAAGCCACCTCGGAGGGTGAGGAGCTGTCGGAATGGGTGGAGTCTGGGCTCAAACTGGCCGAGAAGGGAGGGGACATTCAAGATGACCCCCAAACCCCCCACGTCGACTAACATCATACAGGCCAACCTTCAGCACAGCGTGACCGCCACGGCCCAACTGAGGCGCTGTCTGGAAGGCCTACCAACAGCCGTTGCCCTCCTACAAGAACCATGGGTGGGCGACGGAAACATAAGAGGACTCTCTAACATAAGAGGTAAGCTCCATTACTCTACAATACATGCCAACCCTCGAGCTTGTATCTTAACTACTGGAAATATAATATCACAACCGCTCACTGAATTCTGTTCCAGAGATTTGTGTGCAATTAAAGTACAAGTTCCTTTGGCCACAGGCTGCCGAGAGCTAGTTCTTGCCTCGGCATATATGCACGAGGAGGATGAGCCGCCGCCACAGGAACTTCAACTGCTGGTCAACCACTGCGAAAAAGAGGGCCTCGCGATCATCATCGGGGCTGACTCCAACGCACATCATCCTCTCTGGGGGATGAAGACCAGCAACAACAGAGGTAAGACACTCGTGGAATACCTTGTAACAACTAATCTGAACATCCTAAATGTAGGGGCCGAACCAACATTCGTAAACAGAAGGTGTAGTACGATCATAGACCTCACTCTCGCATCGGAGAGCGTAAGTGAACTTGTAGGGGGATGGCACGTCTCACGCGAGGCCTCCTGCTCAGACCACAGATGGATCCGCTTTGATCTACTCACATCATTCGCTACACCAATCCCCCGACGGAATCCTAGGAAGACCGACCGAACCGTTTACAGGAACACCCTAGGCAAAGGTCTCGATAGATTACTTCCGAAGGATGACATTCGGGGACCTGAACAAATAGAAACACAGGTAAAAATCCTAACAGACACTCTGGTGGACAGCTACCACACGGCCTGCCCGCTAAACCCATCGCCGGGGACGGCCATGGCAGGTTACCAGTGGTGGGGACCACAATTGGAGAGGCTTCGGCACAAAATGAGGAAACTCTTCAACAGAGCTATGAACACTACGGCTGAGGCGGACTGGAACAAATACTACGAAGCCAAGGCTAAGTATAAAAAACGACTGCGGTACTGGAGAACTCTATCATGGAGGAACTTCTGCAGCAGTATCGAAACACTAGATCACGCAAATCGGGTAAGGAAAACATTAGCGCAGAAATCCACGACTCAGTTGGGATCACTGCGGAAACCCGACGGCACATACACATCCTCCCCTGCAGAGACCCAGCGCCTCCTGCTAGATACTCACTTCCCAGGGTGCGTAAGTCTCGAGAATCCGGAACAGCAGAATGAGGAAAACTACATTGAAACCGATAACAACTGGCAGATGGCTAATAGAATCGTCACCGCCGAAAAGCTCAGGTGGGCCATCGACAGTTTCCAACCATACAAAGCGGCCGGTCCGGATGGGATCTTCCCTGCTCTACTGCAGTGGGGCTTAGGACTCATCCTGGTAACCCTGATCGACATAATGAAAGCATGCCTGATCTGGGGCTACGTGCCCAGGCTATGGAGGGACGTGAACGTTATATTCATACCTAAACCAGGTAAGAGTGACTACACAAATGCGAAATCCTACAGACCTATCAGTCTCACATCATTCCTGTTAAAAGCACTGGAGAAACTGTGCGACCGGGATCTGCGGGATAGAACGCTAATAAACATACCTATGCATAACAACCAACACGCATACAGCTCAGGTAAATCTACAGAATCGGCTCTCCACATGGTCGTCAGCCGTATCGAGAAGGCTATTGGTGACAAAGAAATGTGTCTCGGCACTTTCATTGACATCGAAGGAGCCTTCGACAAGACCCATTTTACCAGCATAGGGAATGCCTTAACCAATCATGGCGCGGAGCCCGGGCTGATCAAATGGATTATGAACATGCTCAACAAAAGGACAATAAGGTATGCAGGTGAGCCACAGGCCGTAGCAGCGGTGCGGGGATGCCCACAAGGGGGAGTCCTTTCACCGCTATTATGGAACCTAGTAGTCAACAACCTTATAAGCACACTGAACGAGAAACACTTTTTCACAATAGGCTATGCTGACGATCTGGCGATACTAATATCAGGTAAATTCGCCAGTACTGTCTGCGACCTCACCCAGTCTGCTCTTAAAATCGTAGAGCGATGGTGCAAGGAATTTGACCTATCAGTGAACCCCACCAAAACAGAAATGGTAATGTTCACCAATAAAAGGGCACTTGGCAACTTTACCAAACCTACACTGTTCCAAGCTGAGTTACAACTGACAAATGAGGTAAAGTACCTGGGTCTCATTCTCGACAGTAAACTCAACTGGACCAACCACATAAACAACCGGATAGACAAGGCGGGTGTCATCTTTTGGCAATGCAGGAGGATGATTGGTAAGAGGTGGGGACTAAATCCAAAAATCACACTGTGGCTCTACAAGACGATAATCCGACCTCTATTCTGCTACGGGGCATTGGTCTGGTGGCCAAGATCAAACATTGCCACTGTACAAAACAAGATGCAGAGACTACAAAGGCTTGCATGCGTTGCCACTACTGGCTGCACGAGGAGCACCCCGACTGCAGCCATAGAGACCATGCTAAACCTTCCACCGCTTCACCTCCACATACAACAGGAGGCTGCCCTCTCAGCGGTAAGGCTGCAAACCCTTAACATATGGTCCAACCAGAGGACCCTACACACACTATGCCTGGAGAAGGTGTACGAAGAATTCCCAGTGCTCAGGGCAGGCACAGATCGGATTCAAAAACGTGCTGTCTTCGACAAAAGGTACAAAATACAATTATTCGAAGATGACAATCAGGAAGGTCTCAATCCACGAGAGCTGAGAATCTTCACTGATGGATCAAAGACAGACACAGGGTCAGGCTCGGGCACGTTCTCAGAAGACCTGAACATGTCAATAATCACTCCGCTAGGCGCCCATAACTCAGTTTTCCAAGCCGAGTGCATGGGAATCATCAATGCGGCAGCTGCCATCACTGCAAGGAAAGTAGCAGGTACCTCCATCCGCATACTCTCTGACAGCAAGGCAGTTCTAATGGCTCTAAAAAGTCATATAACTACATCAAAACTAATACACGAATGCCACGAACGACTAACGGAGGTATGTCATCACAACAATATTACCCTCCAATGGATCAAGGGTCACAGCGGGTCCCGGGGCAACGACGCTGCAGACGAGCTGGCTAGGCAAGGGTCAAGTGCGGGGCCAATCGGCCCGGAACCAATCCTTCCGGTCCCTTTTAGTAAGGTACGCTCGTTGCTGCTCGAACGTACCGGGAGACTGCACTCAACATACTGGCAACGTCAGGTAGGATGCAGACAGGCCAAACAGGCCATGCCTAACATCAACTGCAGACTCACTAAGACACTTCTCCATCTCGACAAAATTCGTCTAAAGATGGTAACCAGTGTAATAACAGGTCATGGACCATTTAATAAACATCTTTTCAACATAGGTGTTACAGACAGTCCTCTGTGCCGTGGGTGCATGGAGACGGAAGAAACAGCCTCTCACGTGGTACTGGATTGCGACGGAGTGGCCCCATACAGGGCTAAACATCTCGGTTCCCCGAGTAATATCCCCGAGGTCCTACTCAACATAAAAGGTTTGATAGGATTCCTTGAGGAGTTGGGTTGGCTGGACTAGCCACTCACCCATCACGCAAAATAGGCGCTAGACGTCGAGTTGCGGAAACTTGCCCGTTCTACAATACAATACAAATACTATTTTTTACGTGTTTCTAGTAAAAAAAAATCTACGTGTACCCTAAGTATTAAAGCTCATTTTGAAGTTTGGCACCATTTAGATAATTAGGTACTGGTGGCGTTATTGGTCCTATTTATTGTGTGATGATAATGAAATTTTATGTTTTTAAACTACAATAGTATCTTTACGAAATAGTATTTTATACAATAGTGACATAATCAAGAGCTTTTCAGTCGAGTACCGCGTTTAGGCCACGAAGCTTGCTGAGTGGCCTAATTAAGGTACGAGATTGAAAAGCTTAATTATGTCACTATTGTATACAATACTTTTTCTACGAGTATTAAGTTAGAATTGATTTTCTTTCATTCTTTCTAAATTTTTCCCAATCCAACGTCAAACACTATTTTTCAAACCGGAAGTAATTGTATCTGGGCCTATTCGGTGGTACAGACACCACCGAAAAGAGATATACATATGATTGTATGCGTAGTAGAAAGAGATGGATAGAATAAACTGTGTCTAAACTTACTTCCAAGATGTCGGTGTAGTTGTGATTGGTCTTTTTATAATCCAATCACAACGTAGAAGCAAGTTTAAGTAGAAGAAAATTTGACAGATTAAGTACGTTCGGAAATTATAAAGTTGCGTCTGTCCGAAAAGAAAAGTGTCGTACAATGTATGAGCTCCCATATAAACCATGACACTTTTCTTTCCGGACAAACTCTACACATTTTACCGAGATTTGAATGACATTCTCTTTACAAAATTATTTTAGTTTAGAGGCGGGTTGTTTAGTAAATCTATTTAATGATCCCGGAAGTGCCATAGACTATCCAACATTTAAATGTGTAAGGTTTAAGTCTGGTCTATAAAATCCTAATACGCAGATTAAAGTCGACGAGTAGAAAAATGTTAATAAAATAGCTGATTTTTATTTTATTATGTTAATTTGATATTGTTTCGGTTACAAATAAGTATCTCATACGATTAAATGTATGACTATGACTATGTAACAAGAATTTACTTTGATTGATTTCACGCATATTCTCAATTGCAATTTTTTGGAAAGCAATGTACTTAAACAATAAAACCCCCTGAATTGCATAAAGATCAAAAGCCAAATAGCAGCGCTTGAATGCAATAATCGGGAACATTACGAAATAACTTCGGCTATATTGCAGGTGGCGACAATAGAGGAAAAGCAAGTTCCACGGCGCTGCAGGACATGTATTCCAATCGAATTACCCAATAGCGAATAGACTAGTGTAACATGACCCCTTAATTTATAACTGCTATGATTAACAGGTGACCGTAATCTTAACTGGTTTACCTTGCGTCATCTCGCACTTGCTCCTGAAACAATTGGAATGAGCCAGATTGCCGAATTTAGTCGTGCGAGAGACCCACTTACAGCAAAGCGAGCCATTGTACTGGCTTCGATTTGAAATAACAGTGAGAACTTTATTGAAGTTTCACTATGGGTGTATTTAAACGAATACTCTAGTTCCATTTCGTCACCTGTTCATCTTTCTTGAAGTACAATCGGCAGCAGAAATTCAAAGTTCAAAGATAATTTTTAACACCTCTGTCGCTTTAAAACTTGTGCCACTAAACGTACCTACTTTTAGCTTAATATGAAGCCATTAAGAAATTACTAATATGTACTATTTCTTTAAATATATTTGTTATTTACACAATATTATTATGTCGCCGAACGCAAAGTACGAGCTCACACTGAAAAAAAAACCGGCCAAGAGCATGTCGGGCCATGCTCAGTGTAGGGTTCCGTAAACTGAGACCATTAATTCAAAAGGTCGTTTCTTACGGGAAATTTGGCGGCGCTTACGTCATTTTTAAACTTTCGGAGGTATTATTTCCGACAGTATTAGTCTTATCCAAAAACTGTTTTAGAAGACCCTAATTCTTTTTAAAAGACCTATCCAACGATACCCCACACAACTTGGTTGAAACGAAAAAAAATTTCGCCCCCCACTTCACGTGTACGGGAGGTACCCTAACAAAATATATTTTTCGCGTTTTTATTCTACCGTTTTGTCGGCTTGGTTAATGCACATATTCAAACCAAATTTCAGCTTTCTAGTGCTAACGGTCACTGAGCTAGACCGCGGACGGACGGACGGACGGACGGACGGACATGGCGAAACTATAAGGGTTCCGTTTTTGCCATTTTGGCTACGGAACCCTAAAAAGGACAGGCGAACTACTTACTTCGTCTATGTCATTAATAACCAAAATTCGACTTTCTTTGCTTATAAATCAAAGTTTACTTATAAGGAACAACTTTGGTAAGTAATAAGCCTTAGTTCGCAAGTCTCAAAACTTAAGTTACTAGTAGACGAAGTTTGGTTGCCTGTAACAATTTTGAGTGCACCTGACACTTGACGATCTTTCCCATGCAGAAAACAAATTAGTTTGATTACGCCATTAACTTAACCTACTACCGACATTAATTATTATTATTAAGAGCCAAGAGTGTCCCAATGCTGGGCAAAGGCCTCCCTCTATTTCTTCCACGTATCCCGGTCTTGAGCAGTCTGCCACCAGTCAGCCCGAAAGGCGTCAAGTTCATTTCTCCATCGTTTCTTTGGTCTGCCCTGACCCCTGGTTTTGTCTTTTGGGACCCATCTAGTGGTTATTAAACCGATATTAAATTAACAGTAAAATCATCGCCCAGTGACTATAATCCTAGCGTAGTAGTGGGCGTCCTAGGTATCACTGGAAAGACGAGGTGCTGAAGTACCTCACCGCGCTGGGTGCCGGTGACTGGACAGAGACGGCTGTGAACAGAGAAGCCTGGCGATCTTTAGTATCGGAGGCCAAGATCCACTTTGGGTTGCTGTGCCACTGCAGTAAGTAAGTAACTATAATAACAGCATATCCCAAAACGTTCTCACAATAGCCTCTTCTTAGAAGTACAAAAGATTACGTCTAGAGGCACCGTAGCAATTAAATATCCTCATAGAAATTCATTTCACTTTAATTTGCGTCTTTTCATCTGTCCCAGACAAAGCCCGCGAGGCAATCTTATGTCTCCCAACGTTCCACAGTTTTACTTAAAGCTGATTTTGAAAACTATTCTTGTGGTTTTAAATTTAAGACGTTTATGTTGATAAGGTGATGAATTTTATGAAGAACATACAGTTATAAAAAAAGGCTTATTCTTAAATTACGGCCACAGTTGCATTTAATTGCTACCAGTATTTTTTATGGAGTTGTCGCAATTAAGTAGACTGTGGACAAGTTTATCAATAGCGTCAAACTTTTAAATTGTTACTTAATTTTGCCTTCTAAATAAAACATTTGTCAAACGAATTTTAACTTCAGTACTTATGTTTGATCAGAAGGCAGGGATGGTTACCTGTATGTATATCGTAACAATGAATAATCTGAATGCTTGGCACCCAGCAATAGCAATAATTGTTGATGTTCTTAAATATAGGTACACGGAAAAAATAGTGTGTTAGCAAAGTACCAATTTGGCTCGGTTAAAATATTTTTGGTTATATACAACCAAGTCTTATTTAAATCACGCAATTAAGCTTTGTTAATTACAAACAAGCAATTATTGCTAACTATTCTTGGTTATTTTTACCAAGCACTTATTTAAATCCAAATAAGTGTCCTAGTAAATATAACCCTTCCCTGATTCCCTTATTTATTTTTAACTAATTTAATGGTGTAGTTTCACATACGTAAGTTAGCCAAGTTGACTTCTTTGATTTAAGCAACGAACTTTGCAGGCTCCATACGAAGCTAGTCACTCGGTTGTAAATAGCAAAAACTTATTTATTTCTAGCCTTTTCATTTTCTCAGTGTAGGAGCAAAGGAAATTTGGCAGACATGATTAAAAAAGACATAAATGTACAAAATAAATACTAAAATTACACACCGGTTAAATAGTAAAATTGCTTAATACCGATATTTGCATCCTTGAAAAAATTAATACCTATCCGTATAAAACTCTATCTGCTCTATAAGCTCTGCTTTTCCCCCAAGGTTAACTGGAAGAGAATGCCCTATGGCATGAAATCCTTCTTTTGTACTTCATGAATTTTCTTTAGTATAATAAATCTGCATCCCACGTTTAGTTTTGATTTGTGCTACAAACGCGCATACAAATATTTGAACTCAAAATGAAATCGTAATTCTATAGACATTGGTTGGTACTTAACGTATCGGTTCTGTCTCATTAGACCTGACTTGCGAAACCCTCACAAAGAAGATACATTGCAAAGCAGAAGTACCACTGACTCTACTGAGTGCAATAAGGGCAACAAGAAAGCAAGTTCATTAGAGAAGCGATGGCTAGACAAAACGCGTCGATGCAAGCATCCTGCAGAGAGCGATTAATTAGAACGGAGATCGCCGACGGCGCACTAACAACGTGGAAGATGTTGGGTCATGTGGAATTTACTTATAACACACAGTATTTTATAAGAGATGTACAGGTTTTTACCCTTAGCCAAATTCTGAGCAGTGATTAGCTAGGGATACACGCACAGATATGCCTGTCGGATTTGTCCGGCGGCTGTAGATGGTGAACAGATCCGTCCATGTATGGCGCGAATTGGACACGGATTTATCTGCGGACACATGTGAATGGCGCCGTAAGTGGACAGATCTGTCCGCCGGGTGCATATCCGCTAGACAAATCCGGCGGGCAGATCTGTGCGTGTATCCCTAGCTATTAGGTAGCCAACTCCGAAATCGAGAAATACAATTTGGCAGTTTCATAAATTTTGTTGATACAATATCGAGGTTTTCTTTGGGGAGCCCATTTTCATGAGGAATTTTTGGTCGGCTTCATAGAAAAAGTTACTCAGTATGACTTTTGTCAGCCTGATCAGCCACCTCGTTCAATATAACTGAGGGTCGAAACACCTTGTAATATTAAACCTTAATAAATATTTCAAAGCAATTGATTTTATTATGCACCAAAAATACAATAAAATAAATCACGGACACCAAAGAAACTGATGAATTTTAAATAAAAAGCGAATTTATCGCTGAAAAACGATTTCTTCCACATAAACTTTGGAAATCACCAAAAACTACAAAAGCAAATTGGTATAATACCTATTATATTATTTTATTTTATTTTTTATATGTAGGCAATTTAGTTACGACCAACTTTTTCGTTTTATTAAATGATGATAAATAAATATTATTTTACGACATCAAGTGAACAAAACATAAGAAGCTCAAAAGGAGTTCTCTGCTTTTGACTCCTTTGATTTCTTCAATAAAGTACTCGCATTTCAGCTTAAATACGCTGATCAAGCGAAAGGTGAAATTGCTCAATTTCATGTTATAAATATTTTTTGTGATGGATATTCTTTTTTATGTTACCATATCATTGATATGAAAATGTAATCTGATTCGTGTAATTCAAACTTGGTTTTGAGTTTACAGTGAAACAACTTGTAATACAAGATCTACTTGTAACGTACAAATCGGACTAGCATCGCATTAAGGCCAAATGCTACATAAATAAATAAAAAATCTATTAACTCTCATTCTGTTCATATTGCGGCATAATAATACCTACCTACGAACGTAAATATTATTATTGTTTTTTTCTGATTTGAGTCTCAAGTGTGGAAAAAGGTATACGCTAATAAGTATGCAGCGTGAAAATTGGCTTTTAAATGATAATATCTGCACGTTAAACGCAAATCAGCATATAATGAGATGTGTATGTCACCGTAAAATTGTCAAAACCGTTAGTTTATAATCTAACTAGCGAGATTGTAAACTATTGAAAGATTGTGAACCGTATCGTGCTGCTAACGGATTATTTTTCATTAGATTATAAACTATCGACGAGGAACCGTCATATTGTCAAACATACAGCTTCTCGCGCTTATTGGTCGGTCTTACAGTAGGTCGTTAAGTGTCATAAACTTAGCAATCAAACACAGGTGTTAGTGTGAAACTAAAGTGCCATTGAAAAAAAAGTCGGTTCTGGCGCGTTGTTTGATCGCAGTCAACCTAACACACTCCTCCTCGCTTCGGTCGTCGTCGCACCTATCTGGACTCTGGGTACCGACCAATCAGCGTGCGAGGGGCTTTACGTTTGACAATATGACGGTTCCTCGTCGATAGTTTCTAATCTAACGAAAAATTATCCGTTAAATTGTAAGCAGTACGTTACGGTTCACAATCTTTCGTTAGTTTACAATCTCGCTAGTTAGATTATAAACTAACGGTATTTACAATTTTAAGGTGTCATATATACAGGGTGGAAAGAAAAGTCGGGCCCTGGAGGGAAACTACCTTAAAACGTTGAGATAGCTCAATTCACTGAAAGGAAACATCCTTTTATTTTTCCTAAAAAGTAAATCTGCATTCACAGGTTTTTTTTTAATTTTTCCTTTTTTCCAAACTAAAATTGTATGATTTTTTTTTCATTATTTATGGCTTCTCTTGTGACGAAAATTTGGTTAGTATTAAGAAGTTCGTATTCATGTTGGAAATAGGATCAATTGTCATAAAAATAGTTTTTGACAAAAATTACAAAATTACCTAGTAGTTTTTTTTGTGAACTGTACATTTTCTCCAAAATTCGTAAATGCAGATATGTCTCTTTTTTAAAACAAAATAATGTTTCCTTTTAGTTAATTGAGCTATCTCAACGTTTTAAGGTAGTTTCCCTCCAGGGCCCGACTTATCTTTCCACCCTGTATACCAATGGACCAGTATTTATAAAAGTTCAATTAGTTCAAACGAGCTTAAGTCAATCAGTCTGTAGCTAACAAAAAAAATGTAGGGTATTTTGTAAAACAAAATACAAAATACAAGTTACGAGTACTAACACATGTGTCTTCGGCACCACGCTGGCAACTCGCGCCTCGCGACTCAGAAGACTTTTCGTAAGCCTCTCTACGTAATGAAGTCACGGCCCGGGTTTCACGTTGCAAGAAGCCGAAACTCAGCAGACAGCTCGTGTTTTACGTCCACATTAGACAGATCTGGACGCATTTTATCATTTTCACACATTTGCAAAATTATATCCCTCAGCCTTTTAAAAACGTAACTATTAACTATTCAAATCAATAAAAAACGCAAACCAAAAAAATACTAAGAGCAAGCAATTTCGATAAGTACAGAAACAGTTTCCTTTTTTCCTGCGCACTGGACGGCCGCGTCATCTCGTTGCAGTTTCATTTCTTTTCATCCGTGTCTTCCGCCCTCAGGCCCCGTGAGATTCGCAACTCATCTCAATAATCAAGCATTGCAAGTACTTACAGGCTGCGTAATGAAGTGTTGCAGCACGAGTATCATCGCTGCGATACGAGACCCATTGTTAATTAAAGCAATGGAAGCAAATACGGAATCCAGATTAGTTGAAATAGTACCTGATGTATCATGACATGAGCCATTTTAATCGGAAATGATCTACGTTAATATATAGTGGCTTATCTATTAACTCGTGATTTCTGTTGATATAAAAAAACTTTCGATATCTAGTTTAGCAGAGGCTAATGTAAATGTGCTATATGTACCCACTTTGTTAAAATTCGATTACTAACATTTAGATGGTCATAATTAAACGTCAGTCAAAAAAAAGTCAGCAGAAAAATCAATTCTTCAGCAGGGCTTTGGTTTGATTTTTGCTAACCAACAGATTTTTCAGACATGTAAATATTACACCCATTAATACACAGTATACAAAGGTTGAATTTTTCATTGCTTGCTGCTGATAACATCTTTGACGAAAAACACTCTCAGCTCAAACAATAAAGAGCCCGTAACGTATACCCGTATTTTTTAAGCAGAGTTTCAAAATTGAAATCCCGTCTCGCATCGTGCTCTGCTGTCAGGGAAAAGGCGGACGCTAAAGTGAATTGAAATGTGTTTACTGCTGTGGTAAACGAAACAGTAGGTACCTAAAGTTACGACTTTGGTTATTACGGAGTTACGGCGCAGTTGTTCACTAAGTTTTATAGTAGTTTTCCACCTGGCTTTAACTTGTTAATGAAGTCAAATAATGTATTTCGTACACGTAACTAAACCCACCCACCCACTATCAGTCGGCCTGACGATATTGACCTGTGAGTTGTTCGGAGCTGTCAAATTTTTGTTCTAACTGAGAGGCCGATATCGTCAGGCGGACTGATAGTCTGTGGGCCCCCTAAATGTATTACTCAATCAGACCGATTTATTGACCAAGGTTTTTTCACCGAAAAAAGGACAATTTTCGTGAGACGGTCTGGCATGTCGTTTATTCACTTTTTTATACCACGTCGGTGGCAATCAAGAATACGACCTGCATGATGGTAAGCAGTTACCGTAGCCCATGGACCCATATGACTCTAGAAGCATTCACATGCGCGTTACCTACCTTTTAGGGACCTATCCTTACACTACTTTTATGAAGAACCTCATAATGTAGCCCTCTGGGAAAACCTCGGCAGTTCATTCAACAGCCGGAGCGTTCGCGGGAGGGTTATTATTACCCAAGTTATACATCTTTATGTGCTACGAATATACTGCATGATATTTACTTAGTCCTCGTAGTCCTCGTACTATTGTTGGTATAACGTCTTGCATTATTTGCGGTCGCAGCGAGTCGTCGCCATCCGCATGTGATCTGTCGTCACCCTTGCCGTCGCGTCACGGAGTGCTCGAGCACTTTAATTACCGCCTCAGGGTGAAATCGAAATATCTTGTTAGTGTATTCCGTTTGTTGTTTGTTGCTTCGTGTTTTCGTGTCTAAAGGCAGTAAGTATTGTGATATGCACTTATCAATAGCTATATTAAAGTATAATTATGGATTGGAAAACGTTGCTCGATTTCTGGGCATACTATTTAGCGAGAGAGACGTATAGCAGATTTTTATTTATAATTGAATTAATAAATTATGTTTATTAAGTATATTATATTAGTTCCACTTTACAACAAATAAAAATAAACAATGATTTAGATTAATATCACTCATGGAAGCTTAAGCTTAAGGCCAATATAACATAGTTATTTTGTGCGTATAATATATATAATATATGAATCTCTTGACATCCGTGGCAAACGTAGTAGTGAAAACATGTGTACAGTAAAAGTGTAAATCTACACATGTTCCAAAAATAAAAACTTGTGTTTATTTCGGCAAATTATGTTAAGAGATTTAGTTACATACGGAAACCCATTACGGAAAAAGTTCGGAATCAAAATTTTTCTAACATTTTCGCTAACAAAGCCTCCCTTTCGTGTACCCAGTGGCGCCGCTGTCATGGCCATTCCAACTCCTAGCAAAAGTTCTGCAATTAGTTCAGACTTTCCCAGTAGGTAACGGCACAAATAAATGCCCCGATTAGATATGAAGTTTTTATTTTACCTATATGTATATATATATCTTGGTGTAGGTTCACCAATAAATGGGGCTTGAATAAAAAAGATATGCTGCCAATTTATATCTATTACTTATGGACTTTATTTTATTAACCTTTTTCTACTCGTGGTATGGACCGTATTATTTTTCCTACCCTAGGTACCCTTTCATTTGTAAACCTCCTGTCACTTGCTTTGGCAATATTTATCTCGACTTTCTATTACATAATTTCCCATCGGCATGGCAACGTCAAAACAAATACCGATCGCAAAATACACATCTAATCGTAGATGCTGATAGTCTGATAATCCGCACTGTTCCGTCGATCCGCTCCGGAAAGATCAACAAAGAGCTGTTATTCCCATCACACGTAGTGCAAGTAAACTAGCTATAAATGCGCTCTCTTTATGTACAGTTTTATTGGATTGTAAAATCATATATATTGGTTTTCCTAAGAGTTTAACTTGCTTGCTATTGATAAACAACAAGAACATGCCACAAGCGCACCAATCAGCAGCAATATGAACGTGGACAAAGGTTTTAATCAGAGTATAATTTAGCGTAGGAATCTCCGCGTATCTAGATTATAATGCTGGTGATAGCGCTGAAATCTGACATTTAAACTCTGAATAAAACGAAGAAATGACGTTTTAAAAATAACAGTGATAGCAATATAAAATCATCATTATTTATACTATTAATTTCATGTGTAAATAAAGGCAAAAAACTTTTGTTTGCGATTATATTCGAGCTTAAATTCTTTGAATTCGACCGCTCGAAAGTCAAAAATCGGCCCCCTGGGCCTAGGCCCAGCACTATTAGTGATTAGAGTAAGTACCGCCGGTTTGCTGACGAGTTTTGATAGTTACTAAACTTGGAACTTGCGATTCAATCGCAGCGCAATTTAATCTATTGAATTGAAAAGCAGAATGCATTCAATGCATAAATTGTAGGTACCTAAAGCTATTCATGATTACTAGGTTGATAACCAGTACTTAAAACAATGAAACCTATATTCACAAATCGGTGAATTGACTTGTCTAAAATCATTTGATGAAATATGATAGGCAAAATAAAATCATACAATAATTTAAAACAAAAAATGAAAAAAAGAATGACTTCACTTAGGATCCGCTATTCCAAGAGAGAATGACCAAGTGGAACTGTAAACAACATCCCGACGAATTCATAACCGCCTCCTTCGAAATCTCGAAGTCACTATAGGTGTGCCTATAATAGTTGAAGAATTCCCTCGATTCCTTCAGGATTCCATCATCAGATCCAGACCTGGTGACAATAGCTAGGGATGCACGCACAGATGTGCCCGCCGGATTTGTCCGACGGATGTTCCCGGCGGACAAATCCGTGCGTGTATGGCTCGAACTGGCTCGGATCTGTCTGGCGGGCACATCAGGGGGGTGATTTTTGAGATTCGAGCACTCGAAAGTGACATTTAAAACTTTCAATAAAACGATGAAATTATGTTTTAAAATTAACAGTCATAGAAATTTAAGATCATGATCATTTAAACTATTAATTCCATGCGAAAAAATTGGCGACAAACTTTTGTGTGCGATTATTTTCGACCTTAAATTTTTTGAATTCGAGCGTCCGGCTGTCAAAAATCGACCCCCTGTACAGTGTACGTGTATCCCCAGCTAATGGGACCAACTGTGAAGTATACTCTTTCAAACAAAAAAAGAATTTTCCAACAAAATGCTCGCTTACCGCTTAGGACATTATAATTATTACTATTCGTATGGCTTATTCCTGTTCTTAAATAAAAATTACAATTATGTGAACATATTCAATATATAGCATTATAGTTTTATGTCTAAATTAAGTAGCCAATCCCTTGCTTCCGGTGTTGGTTTTAATAAACTTTGCAGGCCACCCTCGAAACGTCTTCTAGGGCACATTTCTACAATGTGTTGCACAGTTTGCACATTATAATTATTCGTATAATGTAAGCGCAGATAATTAAGGTCCTAAAGCTGTAGGGGATCCCAAACGTACAAGGGTCCTTCTCGCTTGCACGGGAGGTGCGGGATCAGTCCCGCAGGTGTCATTCGTCGCTGTGCGGCGCGCGCGGCCGGTCTCGCGTCTCACCGCAAACCGTCGCGATGCGGTCCTCGGTGCGATCGGTACTTCTTACGTAGTAAAGTTGTGATGGTTGTGCTCTCGGACTTTGTATGTGGGATTGTTATCGATTAATGTGAGTATTTTTAAATGAATGACTGTTTTTTGTATAAAACGATAATTCGTATTAGCTTTGCTACTTACGTAATTATGTACTGTCAGTTTCTGTAACTGTACCTACCTTTAAACGGTGTCCTATGACAATTCATTATAGTACCAATTTAACTAAAAAAAATTACATAATAATGAAAAATGATACGTGCAAAAAAATGTGAAATATTTATTGATATTATTTATAATGTTAATAAGTTGTTATATTATTTGTTATAATTATGATTTATTTATGTGTTCGTTTCAACAATCAGCAGCAAATTTGATTGCGATAATTCTATAATCCCGCTCAGAATAGACTCTGAATAAAATTACTTATTTCATATTAAACCAAACGGACTGGCCGTATAAAAATTTGCATATAGGTAAGTTTAAAAGAATTTTTTTCAGTATAATTTCAAATTGAAATTAAGTGATTTATTCAGAGCTCTATGAAGTCAAACAATTTTACTTTTTGTAAGAATGTTGAAAATTAATCGTAACCCAAGTAGGTACCTTATAAGTACATAGATGTATGTTCGCACCTTGCACATTTTTAACTGGCACTTTCAATAATTTCCTTGCTTATTTATAAGGATTCGATGTGAAGACTGCTGTCAATTTACTCAGTAGATTCTCAGAAACTACCACCTGCACAATATTAAAGAAACTTGCTATTTTATATGACGTTAATTACTTTCTAACGATGGTTTATTTTATAAGATCGTTCCTTAACTCCGAACGGCAACAAAGTTGGCGGGTTATTAACAACATTTCCAACTTTCCGTGTCAGCTTCTTTGTAAAGAACAACAAACCTTTAATTATCTTTATGAGAAGTTGATCCATGTTGAAATGCATACCTTTAAACTACATATATTAAAATGATTATTATTAAAATAAATATAGGTAAATATACCTAAGTATTATCGTAAAAAATATTTCTATAGTATGCGTCTACTCAAGATTATTTAAAATCGGTAAACTTGTGAAGATATTTTTGCACGAATATTAATATTAATATAATTTTTTATCGTCCGTGCGCAAGGGTCAATTGCAGAATTTTTGTACCTTTGTCCCATCCTTTCTTAATTTTCTCAGTTTCGTTACGAAAATTAGCCATACATTTGTATGGCTAATTATCGTAACGAAACTGAGAAAATTAAGAAAATTTAATTTTTACTTTTCTTCATTTTCTCAGTTTCGTTACGATAATTAGCCATACAAATGTATGGCTAATTTTCGTAACGAAACTGAGAAAATTAAGAAAGGATGGGACAAAGGTACAAAAATTCTGCAATTGACCCAAAAACGATTATATCGTACCCAAAGACGAGCGTAATCTGATTGAATTTAATTTATAAAGTTAAACAAGAAGAAAAATTTAATTTCCGTAAATCTTAAATTTGGACAAGACAATTGTTACAGAAATCAATAGTTTTTTTTTATTTATTTAAACTTTATTGCACAAAAGAAAACCTTATCATACAAAAGGCGGACTTAATGCCATAAGGCATTCTCTACCAATCAACGTTAAGGCAAAGCAGAGAGATTGTGGGCGGTGCTACAAACGGGCAAGTAAAAAGAAAAAAAAACAAGTACGAATTACGTAATTAGTATCTGTTACCTTTTATCCGGGATGATAAAATATAATTTACAAATAAGCAAATCACATTCACAGAATGAGTTTAAAACTACTTATAGATATATCTACGCAGAAATAGCAAGTTAACAACCCTCCACGAACATCCAACGACATAGTTATAGAAGGATATCAAGGCGATATTTCAATACCATAAACCAAAGTACAATAGAGTGGATCTAATTTACCAAG
The DNA here is from genome assembly GCA_911728535.1 of Pammene fasciana. Lineage (NCBI taxonomy): Eukaryota > Metazoa > Arthropoda > Insecta > Lepidoptera > Tortricidae > Pammene > Pammene fasciana. Next base: position 16,867,678 of record OU452276.1, on the reverse strand, counting down.
AGCAAGGCACCCTCGTCGGCGTGTGTGTGACAGCCGGAAATTGTGCGGAGTCGAGCGTGGGACACTACAACTTTATAATTGTTCTCACACGTAACCTCAGTTTGGTTTAGTTTGGACCAATATGTCCGAATGGTAAAGAGAAGGATCCGGGGTTATACACAGATATAATAATTTTAAGCAAAAAAAGAACCGACTTCACTTAGGATCCGCTATTCCAAGAGGAAGTGGCCGAGTTGTTGTAAAAAATAGTGAAATCACTATAGGTGTGCCTATAATAGTTGAAGAGTTCCCTCGATTTCTCCAGGATCCCATCATCAGATCTGGACTTGGTGACCATGGGATCAACTGTGAAGTATTTTCTTTCAAACAAAAAAAGAATTTTCCAAATCGGTCCAGCCGTCTTCGAATAATCGGTAAACATACATAAAAGAAACACAAAGATTCCGACGAATTGATAACCTCCTCCTTCGAAATCTTGAAGTCGGTTGAAAAAAAAACAACAATTTAAATATTTCTGAATACCCAGGAACAGGATTACCAAAGTACATATTTGCCTGCATCGCCGATAAAACTTTTAATATTATGTAAAAAAACACAGGTTAACATGAGAACAAAGAAACTCGGAACTATAAGGTACTAGTTGCTACGAAGCTCGTAGGTTTATAGCGCAGTCTTAATGTTAGCAGCCGAAGTAGCTAAGCGGATGGGGTGTTCAAAATGACCTACACACGCTCTTATTCTCTTAAGAATAAAGTTGTGTCCAACTCATTTTGAACATTCTACCTGCTTAGCTACTTTTGCTGCTGTCTGTACTGCTACGTTGTCTGAATTGTAATTCTGTAAGGGAGTTGTATTGATTGCGTTCTAAGCAATTCAACACCGATTTGTAAAATTGGAAGATTTTTTTTTGAGTCTTCTAGTTCTAAAATGGAACCCCTCAGCTGTGGGAGATGATAATGGCCGCTCTCCCCCATCTGTGGCAGCCTGCGGGGTCTGCCCCACAGACAGGGTTTCCAGTTCGAAATGCAGGTGGAAAATTGCGATTAATTCCTTTATTTACAATGATACAGTCTATAGTTTGTATTTTTTCTACTCTTTATTAAATTATCTAACACTACCTTGAAATTACCACCGTAAAACTTGCATCAAAAAAGTGTACAGCTGGGTTCATTATAAGGGTACCGAAAATTATCTCTTATTTTCGATAATAATTAAAAAACAAACGGTTTTGAGGCTCATCTGTTGCTTTAATTATGTACATAATGTAGTTATACACATCAAAAAATCATAAACTAAAAGGCTTATTAATAAAATATACAAAATACACCATTTGAAAACTTTATTGAAATTATGTCTGTCCTAGAAATGGCGCACGTAAGTGGGTTTCGAATTACATGCATTGTGGAGTTTTACTACACCCTAGGTATTAAATTTATACATAAACAAGAAATTAACGTTGTGAACTATCTGTGGCCAAAGCAATACTATTGCAGGTGTAGTAGTTAAAAGGTAAGAGAAGTTTAAAAAATGCATTTATTTATTCATGCAAAATGATTGCCCACAAAATGTTGAAAAATCTCAGCAACCAGCAGCCTTGCTCCAAAGAAATTTAATTTCCCAGGATATTAATAAAACAGACTTTAAAACAAAATAACTGCACTTGCTCCTATTTAACAAAAAACACCAAAAAACTTAATCTGAAAACAAGATATATATAGACCTAATCACATATCTCTGGTTTGATTAATATGGACATACCTAGATCGTGAAAGTGATATGGGTGAGTGAATTGAAGGGATATTTGTAAATAAGTGAAGAAAAACACATTTGTTTTTAGAATATTTGTATTATTATATGACATAAATCTATCAACATACTTTGAGATTTTGATCTACATTAATAAAAGCTGCTTCTTAGTAAGTGGCATGTCCATGCTATGAAAACGTGCGTTAGTAACATGACTGTGCCGTCTGTGGCGGCAGCCTCGCAGGTTCTCGTTCAGTCTGTGGCGACAGCCTTGCAGGTTTTCGTCTAGTCTGTGGCGAAGCCCGAGAGGTCATGTGCCGACCGTTATTTAATTTGTAAGCTATTTATCACTTTAAACAGATTTTAAACTAAATTCATTGTATTAAATAAAACATATACGAACTACGTCAGATAATGATTGATATGAGACATAGTAAAACATAAGAAAACAACAAGAAATCGAGCATGAAAGTTCCGGCTATGACTTAGCATGTTGTTTTCTTCACAGTTTTAACACCGATATTACTCAAAAACCACACTCAAACATAATAATAACAAAAGTTTACTTACATTTCCACAGATTTCTAAAGGTTTCACCATAAAAATCAACAATTATAACCTTAAAACACGTAAGAACTCACTCATCCAAGTGACTGTTTTTGACTGACGAAATTTAACGACTATTTCCACCGTTGAACATTCAAATGTTCGCTTGCTAGCTGTCTTGCTTCGTTCACTCCACGACGAAATAAGTTAGAGCGAGGCAAATATACGTTTAACGGTTATATTACAAAAAGTCTACACGCGAATGCAGCGAACCTGGCAGGTCGAGCCACAGATTACCCGTCATTTTTATGACCACCTGAGAGGCGTTCCCACAGCTGAGGGGAAAACAGCACTATTTATAATTTTATGGGTATATTTTGCATTAGGTACGGTTAGAATTTTATCCTAAGATTTATAACTGTTAGTACTCTTACGAACGTATTACTGGTAATTCTATTTTTATACTTCTTGAAGTATAAATTCGGCGTATAAATTGATTTTATCATTTTAAAAACACATAGTTTGTCGGGCCTTACCCAAATTAAATGTTCTAATTTTAATCGTCGCACAGAGTTCAAACACCGTTTTGCAAACGTACTCAATCAATATGTTTTCAATACCATTTTAACACGTCAAATGCACAATAGCGAGACTTAATGTACCTACCACTGGGATCAAAATTGCATTACCAATTTATTTATGAATTCATTGATAAATTGACCATGCAAATCTGAACCCGATAGTACACTGGAGAACCAGTTTCAAATTAGAATTTACTGTGTGGGAATACGATACATAATTGAATGAATTCTCGAAAAGCTATTACAGTATACAGTGTGTGGCCCATAACCCGAGTAAAAAATTTAAACGTAGATTATACTCCTTAAACACTAAAACGATTGTTCATCACCTTTTAATTGTCTCTTTTTCATACAAACGAAATATTATTTTCAATATACGTTAAAATCCGTCTTATTGACATTGCTTGTCAGTCTTGTCACCCTACAGACGTAATAAATTTCGCAATACATTGCGTGTTCAGGTAAACTTTAAAATGTACCTACTAAAAATCAAACCGTAAGTTTTTTTTAAGTCGCTGAACAAACGTCATCATGCCCCCTGCCCGTTCCTCCTTCAGTCCCCTTCGTCGTCTTGCCTTCATAACGACGAGCTTTTGGGCTAATAACTATATATATGGAGTCAGCATTCTACGCTGTGGTTTTAGCATATGTCACGTCAGAGTTTGCTATTATTAGTTTATATTAGGATGTCATTCAAGTGCGGTGGCAGCCAATGTTTAACTTATCAGCTCTAATAGCGGGAGAGTGCAAGTACAGTCAGCAGCAGAAGTATCTAAGCGGGTGAGGTGTTCAAAATGAGCTGAACACGACTTTATTGTTAAGAGAACAAGAGCGTGTGTAGGTCATTTTGAACAACCTACCCGCTTAGCTACTTCTGCTGATGAATGTACGTGGCAGGATGCGTATAACATGCAAGGAAATTGACGCGAGCGAAATTCGATTTGAAACGTCAACGTGGAAGGAAGTAAATAATGCAATCTTTTCTATTTTAAATTTTGATCATCCAATACAGTTATTTTACACAAATAAGACAACATGTAAATGTTTTGTTATCTTATCTACATCATGTTTTTTTTTTGAAAAAGCTGTTTGCATGCGTTTTCGTTTGGCTGCTCTAGTCTTTTATAATAGATTTTGGATAAGATAGGTAGGTAATCTTGCCATAACACGCATAACAATTTTACAATATTAAAACCCTAATTTAATATGTACTTTATTAAGCCTTAATATGGTACATAACTAAATAACTTTTCAAATAGAACATAAATGCGTTGTTATGCATGGTGGAGCCACACGTCAAGGAGCTTAGTATGACAGAAATCTAATTTGGGTGTCGCTCGCGTCGGCCACTAATGCGTATCCTCTCTATTTCTCCGCTATGTGGCTTATAGTACAGCCAGCAGCAGAACTAGCTAAGTGGGTGAGGAGCTCAAAATGATCGTGTTGTTAAGAGAATAAGAGCGTGTGATGGTTATTTTGAATCACAGACTACACAGACACCTCATCATTAAACTTTTACAGGGAGCACGAGGTCACCACATATCAGTGCAATTTTATTCGTAAATTTCTACGATCCGATCAGCAAATCTCAATAGTATTATACACCAATTTTTAGTATAACAATCGAGGTTCACCCCTGTAACTTGATTTTTGTGGATATTTTTAATCCACATGAGTAATGATCAAAAACGTTACCTCAATTGAAATACGCGGTCGCGCTCTCATACAAAATTAGTACGGGAGCACTTATGCGTGGTGAACCCGAGTTGTACTTAATGATCTATCTAGTGTTGGGGTTATCTGTGTTTTGATTACATCACCGGCTAAGCTACTTTTGCTGCCGACTGTACGGTCTGAACGGTCGACGAAAAACTTTACCACTTTGTTGTAAGGTGTAAATGAATGTAGTCGACTGTACTACTGTAAAACTGTGGATATGAATCGAAATATGTATGTTGGTCCAAATTGTAGAATTTAATTAATCTTGTTTTCTCTTAATGACTTTCGGAACTTATCGGCTGCTCTATAGAACAACGTAAATTAATTTTTTGTGAAAATATTCAGTTGGTAACACGTTGGTTGGTGTATCAATTAAATTTTGCGGCTAACAAGTCTAATCCAGTTAATTTTCTGGTTATTATCAAACTATTTAATAACAAATTATAGTCCTCGAATACGTTTGCTCGGCTCATTTAGAATGCAAGCGGTAAAGCGGAGGAGTTGATTCATATCATGATATTCATGATGCATCTACAGTCTACGACACTTCATGGCTCCTCTACATGATGGGCCATCATAGGGACGCAGCTATACGTTAGAGGGAGCTAACGATATTGCGATCTCGTTCCGTCGTATAGCTGCGTCCCTATGATGGCCCATCATGTAGAGCCAGCCTCAAAGAGCTAAGGTGTGGGAACCCTAATTTCGGCGTCGCCCGAGGTGGCAAGTAATGCGAATGCTATATATCTTACCAAAATATTATGCTATTGTTTATTATCGGTGATTGGTTTGATTTTAATTCAAACTGAAACATTTATTCAATAAATAGGCTATAATGGGACTTAAACAGGTCAAGTATAGTTTACAAACCGTAAAAGAATGAATACTAATTTTATGACCGGCAATAAATTAGGCGGGAGTTGTTTTTTTCCAAAACTTAAATACATAACATCTAAAAATACGTAGAATGCGTTGTTTTAGCAAAACGTTTTATATTGAACACGAGGACCTGTCTGAATTTATTATTTCAGATCAAACTTTTTTGTTATCCATTGGTTATCAAGATCACATCAGATATAAATTAAAATGAGGTTTGCTTATTGTCAATACGATGGTTCATTAAACGTTTTTGTGATATAGACTATCACGTATTAAGGTAAACTTCGGTCGAACGGTAAACGCGCTCATCACTAATATAATTGCAAAAAAAAATTAAAACGAAAATCAACTTTGTGTTTTTACTAGTACAGTTCATTACGGCCATGAACTTGTGGTAGCAGTAAGTGAGGTTGTCAGCCGGCGATTTTATCAATGAATTCATTCATAATGTGTCCATGCAATTTTGCAGCTTTCTGTACATAGGTGTCATCTTTAAACGTATGTGATTAATGTGATTATGTGTGTATGTTATTGTCGCAATAATGGTGACAGCAGAGCGATCGTTACTGACATCTGTCCAATAACCAAGTAATCGTGATAGTGTGGAAGGAGAAGTGTCGTGGTTTATTGCATTTAATGAATATCTTCAACACTTTGCTCTCCGTACAGATTCTATTTAAGCCGACATTTTGTACTAACCAAAAGAATTTACTCAAACAAAGTAAATTGTAGAGAAACAGTAAATTGTTTGCAGCTATGTAATTTAGGAAACTAGTAAACTAGTGCAAAGCCGCAACGTTTGCGGCGGAAGATTCCTAGACAGCGGCACGGTCGTAAATTGCCTGAGACACCCGGGTACCCGGACATGTGAATACCCCGGCCGCGGGTACGCGAGCAAAATGCAGCAACGATCGTGAATAGCAGAAAGGCCAGCAGGTTACATACGTTTTTTCAGAATATAACCGCCTTGTAGTGTTGTTGTAATCAAGGATTATTTCTGAGTATGAGGTATATAAATTATTATTGTGTCACGACCTGATTACCAAGGTAATATCAACTGCACAGCGCTGTGTAAATGATCAAAGTGACATTTGAATTATTACTACACGAGTGTGTAACCGCGCACAATCCATCTCTTCGGATTACGCGTGATTACAGAATCGCAATACGGTAACCTCAAGGCATGAACCCAGGCGACGACAGAATCAATCAACGATGGCATACATTGCTACCTACATATGTAACCATATGCTAATCACATCGAAGTTAGCCAGTAACAGATGTTACACACGCGTCGGGGTCGGCTGGCGATAGCGGGACCGCTAAGTGGTTCTCTCAAGTGTAATAATGCGCCCGGCCCCGGCTCTATAGCGCAATTAAGACCCAACCTTTGTCCATTTCGCAATTAAAAAGGCATCTAGAACTACAAAATTTCTCAATGGTCTTAATTAATGAAATTGCAAAGAAAATTTAAATGCGTAAAGAAACTACAGTAGTTTTTATGGCGCGCATCGTTACGGCGCGTTTTAATTAAACGCTTTGTGCTCGGCGAGTAACAGAGTTTAATATGAGCCAGCGAGCCGTATTAGCGGTGTAATACCGACGAGTCTATCCCAGTGGGTTGGTTCATGTGGTATTTGCTGAACAATGGAAAAGTGCAAAATAACGCGCCACCACAGGAAACGCGCGCTCCGCATTGAACTCAGTGCTTTGTGTCACTAACTAACTGTACGAGTACTTTAGTTTTCCCATATCCGAAATTGTCCAAACTCAATTCGTTTGTCTCGTTAAGCTTTATGGAAGTAGCTATTAATATTTTGAGTAAAACATCAACGGGAAGCTAAGTTGACGTGACGTTCGCGCCCATTACCCCCGCGACAAATCTAATTTGCGCTCGACACTCGAAGCTGGGATTACTCCGGCTATTGTGTTAAATAAAGTATATAAAACGAAATACAGTGTACTGTTATCTGCACAAGTGTTTATCCGGGGTTGTTGAGCAGAGCTGAGTGCGGTGTCGCGTGGCGTGGAGTACTGTTGTGAAAGACAACGCCTAAGGCCACTCGACGTGCTCACTTACCGTTTGTGAATCTTGTGCGTGAGTTGGCATGATGACTAACTTAAATAAACACGTATAATGATTAATAAGAAACCTAAAAAATATGATTTTACTTTCGGCGGATCAAAACAAAAATACATTTTATAAAAAACAATGAAAATTCGTCATCTTGTATGCAAAATTGTTTAGTAGCCCGTATTCTCACGCCTGTGGTGGTTATTGTCTCTATATTTATGTAACCTACCGGATTCCGAAAACTAGTCAGACAGCAAGACAGTTAATTCTAAAAAGGAAAACATTTTTAGAAGAGGTAGGCTCAAAAAGCAGGAAAATTTCTATTCATAAACCTACTGTATTCAAGGACTGTATCGCATAACTTCATATAGATATTTCATCAAAGACTCAATCAACTTTGTATTCTTTGTAGTCTATCTGAAATAGTATGAAAATGTCCCTCGGACACTTAGAGCATTTAACCAGCCGGAGCGGCCATTAACAGGCGTTCCTGCCGAAACTATATGACCAGTGGTCATACTCATTGTATGAACTGACGTTTATCTGACGTGGCTAATTTGGTTTCGCATACATTTGAAACCCCCGCAAAAATAGGCAGACTTTTTTGTATAGAAAATGACTGACATAGCCGGTCCGGTTGGTTGAATAGACTAAGCTCGGCCAACTGGGACAAAGTAAATAACATTTCGCCCAAAAAGAGACCTCTGTTTTGTCTTTGAGTGTAGAATTTAAAATTACATTGGAGTTTAATCGTGAATGTATCAAGTAGGTACCTAATTTAAAGTGATTAGGGGAACGCAGAGGCGTGTAAACAAGCCGTAAATTAAGACAAACCGAGGGTTCCGCGGCCGATTAAGGTGTTTGTGCGCACCTGGGCCATATTTTCCCGTGAGTTGGCGGATTGATTCATGCCACTTGTTACTCGACTGTTTTATTGCTTTCGGAGATCGTTGGTTCTGGTTATTCGGTTAAGGATTGGTTATATTCGCCATTCATTTTATGTTTAAATAGTACACACGTCAACCACGTAAGCAATCGGATTTTATATTACGATTTTAATAAAGCTTAAAAATGTATTCGACTGATAGGATTGTCTCTTTTCAAGTAGGTAGTTATAACACAAACCTAAATTTATGTCATGAATATTAAAGTAAATTGATTTTATGTAACCAAATACAAGTTAAGAATTTTCATGTTTTTCATTGTAGACGTGAACAAGAACATTGTATGTATATCAGTATTTTCTATCGTTGATTTGTGAATTCTGATTGCTAAAATCGGGCTAATTATCACCTTTTATAATCACTAAGCTGGAGGTGATTTAAAGGAGGCTTAAGTGAATGGAATCCGTTGTTTAAAATTTATTCAGTATTTTGATTCAACATTTTTGAAGTTTATTGCTTAAATAACATATTTTATATGTCATATTTTTTATCAACAGATGGCGCTAATGCGGCGCGACGCCGGCGCAGCGTTGCAGCTGCTATTCGTGATTCTACTTTTCACATCATACCGTAAGTACCTACTAAACGATGAGATAATTAGTTCTCGTAGTGAATATAGCGCATCTCACTATGACTGAGACATGCGCGATTAAAATTTCCCACCAAATTGTAGGTAAAGGAAAACAAATTTCACGGTGCTATAAAAACCTAGCTTACATGGCAATACAGGTACTTTCTACCTCATCAAAGCCGCATAGCTACAAGATTAAAAATAAATCTTTTCTTCACATAAATGTAAAATACCATGAAAGGTAAATTTATACAATAGCAATTTCCACTCTTATCTAATTAATGGATTCATTTAGCTCTAGGGGTAGGTATAATGTTACTCGTGAGTCTCGCGACATGTGATGTTGATGTGACACCAGAACAATAGATCCGCACTGCCCACAACCTCCCAACATTCATTACTAAGATAACACAAGATAAAGCTCAACTCCCACCTCCCCACACTGTTCTTTATTTCAATGTAGACGTTTCCCCTCATTTCGTTACAAGTACGAAGATTGTTACCTTTATTTTTCATGTTCGTGTTTTTATTTGGAACCTCGTCCTGACTTTGATTAAAGTAGGTTGGAGTGGAAAGGAAAAAACATATAAAATTGATTCGTAGCGTCTCGGAGTGGAGATAAATAGCAGTGTCGTGGAAAGGGGGAGGTATCTGATTATTTGTGCTGAACGTATTTACCTTCTAAGCGGCATGCTGAAGAATAAACTAACCAATATACCTAAGCATTATGGAGGGAACATGTATGGAATTCAACTTATTGATTGTTGCTACCATTCAGCTATAAAAATAGTAATAGGTAATTCTTTTATACCAATTAAAGATAGTTCTCAGTTTTTTCTGGATTGATAGAAATGAGTTACCTAAATAAAACTTAAAAGTATTGTAATTGTGAATTTTATATGTAATTGAAAGAAAAATTTAAAAATTCACCGTGTCGAGCTAAACCCGAACTTGCGATCTCTCGGAACACCGTTCCGATCGCAAAACCAACTGTGCTATCGACGCTCACTTTTTTTCTTTCAACTATAAAACTGAAATTTCGCTTGCAGACGTTTCTGCTTAGTATAATTAAGTACAGTACTTAGTACAGTTTTTGTATTATACCAGTTACTTTTCTTAAGTAAACGCTAGATGAAGTTACCGTCGGACCTACAAGCGTGCTCGCCCCAATGGACTCATTGTAAAGTGAAACAGAAACTAATTCCCAACAACCGCCAACAAACTTAACCGGATTACACGACGGAGGACAATTCGCAGCCCGCCCCACCGCATCAAACTTTTATCAACTCGTGCGCGTCTAGCCTCGGGCTAGGTACTGGAATATTTTCCATATATCCTCGGGCATTAATGTTTACATTTTGATTAGTACAAACAACGCCATGCCTGTGTAACTTAGACATACTGGAAAACCGTAAGATTATTGAAATACTAATTTAGCATTTTATTATCATGACTATTTAAATTGTACATAATAAAAGAAATGTAACATTTTTACGTTACTTTAAATAGTAATGTGTCTAGTGTCTACATACGTAATTTGACATAAATAGGTATCTCGCAAAATTTTACTAATAACACAAATCGGCATTTACCGCAAGCGCAGCTATGTAGTATATATAATTATGGTAAATAAGTCACTTTCTGTCAATTTTTCGAGTTAAAAAGGTCCTCCAAAACTAAATAAACTCGATACAGAACGCTCGCCTAAACAGGGCTTAAAGTAGGCCGCGCTTTTTTTCCGAAACGGTTCCAAACTCCACTTGTGTTGTTTGAGACTTTAAGTGGCTTAAAGTTAGCGTTCTCTTGCAAAGAGTCCCTCGGCCTTCCGCTCCGTACTACACACTACGGGTATTGTCTGCAGACGCTTAAGTTTTATTTATTTTAAAAGCACCCAGCAACAAAGCAAATAAAAATAACAATGAAACAGATAGAAAAAGATCCGACTTCGTTCCGGCAAGAGATACTTTACTTCATTGTATCTCCCCCCCCCCCCCACATCAGCCGCTGGCGATGGCGTGATACAATTTCTCTACTCGCTTGTTTGTCTACATTACAGTATTAAAAACGTCTCCGTCTGAGATTTACCGCATGTTATACTTAGGTTAAGCAGTCAGTATTTTATTTCATTTTACTTGCATTTCTCTCTGCTGCTCAGTTTTTAAATCGGTTAAACTTATTTTTGTTTCTGAAAAGTTGAAGGTAAGATGCAAATACGTGAGTTATGTTAATACGTTGTGGAGATTGCTGCATTGGAATGTTATGAGTTGATCGTAATTAGATATAATTTTCATATCGTTAAGGTGACGGGATACCCAAACACGTCAAATTGAAATATTTCTGTGCAAGTTTTGAAATCAAAGCACTTGGGAGCGTGGATGTGGATGATCTGAAGGAACATAACTCACATCTAATTACTCTTCTCTAATACTCTTCTTATAATTTTATACAAAAAAAGTTTGCGAATTTTGGCGGGGGAGGGGAACGTCAATATATCATCATCATCTTTTTACATTTCGACACGCAGTCTCAAATGCGCAGATCAAGCTGCACCTTGGTTTGGATCGCGATCATATTAATTATCTAATATGATCCAGAAAACTATGTACGAAGGTGGTGATGATGATTAGTACTTCTATTTACTAGTAGTATCATTTTGTATGTCTTTCCCGACCACGGAACAATGGTGTTCCGGACCTTTGGGAGGCGTATGCGGAGCCGAAGCCAACGCGCAGAAGCTCTTTCGACAATTTAATGAAAATAATGAAAATTGAGGGGTACACTAAGTGGATGCTGCCTCTGCCCGTGTCATGGGACGCACGCAGAGACAGCACCCGCCATGGTTTAAGGACTATTGAGTATTAATGGGGTCTAAAATGTACTAGGCTATTGGGTGAAAAGTATGGACTGATTAATGGGCTATTGGATGAAGAACCGGACGCCTGCCTAATAAAACGGTATCCAATTTTATTTCCGGCAGACGGTGACTCGCCGTCCGTAAGATGTGCCCCCATAAATAATAGTATAATTTATTATTGATTAAAACGGTTTTGATAAGATTCTCCTATGCTCACAAAATTCAGATTGAGTTTTTAATTAAATATGTAGGTAGTTTCTAAATTGTATAAAGTTCATCCATAACATTATACCTACACTGAGAAAATGAAACGGCTAGAAATAAATAAGTTTTTGCTATTTACAACCGAGTGACTCGCTTCGCATGGAGCCTGCAAAGTTCGTTGCTTAAATCAAAGAAGTCAACTTGGCTAACTTACGTATGTGAAACTACACCATTAAATTAGTTAAAAATAAATAAGGGAATCAGGGAAGGGTTATATTTACTAGGACACTTATTTGGATTTAAATAAGTGCTTGGTAAAAATAACCAAGAATAGTTAGCAATAATTGCTTGTTTGTAATTAACAAAGCTTAATTGCGTGATTTAAATAAGACTTGGTTGTATATAACCAAAAATATTTTAACCGAGCCAAATTGGTACTTTGCTAACACACTATTTTTTCCGTGTACCTAAATTTCTTATCAGATCTTTGTTTGTCTTTCTTTATCAGGCGGAGCTGCAGAGGAAAGAGAGGAACAACTAGAAACATCAGAGCCGCGCTTAGCACCATGGTTTACGAGTGAACCACCGGCGCGCGCGTTATTCGCGGCGGGCGCAGGCGCGCGATTACTGTGCGCGGCGCGCGGTGATCCGCCGCCCACTGTCGCATGGACTACTGGGGATGGCCAGGAGTTGCTCTCAGACCAGCATAGGTGTGTTTTACTTGAAAATGAAGTCTTTCGCAATATTCGTGGTTGTCAAGCATCAAGTAATTCGTTCGATAAACAAAAACAACCTAATTATATTTTTATTAAGGATAAAGACGAAGACGAAGAAGCCTAAAAAGACCTTTTAATGCTTCTATATGTTACTCATTGGTCACTCAAATGTAATGATTTAACTGGATAATTTTCATACTGCGCTACGATTGGTCGAATATCATATGTCTAAAGTAGCTCTCGCCAACTAATGACATTTCATTGCTACAATAACATTGTACTACATTAGTGGTGGTTCATGTACTACCGCTTACTTTCTAGCTTGGATTTTGACCATCTTTTGCCACATTAATGAACAGTGGCGTGAAAAAAAAATATAAATAAATTAAACATGAACTATAATTTAATTAACTTACTGTTATAAAGTTGAGTATACAGACCGTAACACGAAAACGTGTTGATATAAGTACAAACTTTATCTTTATAGTCTGGCTGGCCAATAAGTACTCGTACAGTGGAAGTAATAAGCTATACTCATCTCTTTTTAGTAGCGAGGACACTAGCATTAGAAATAAATAGTATGGTTCACTCAGTCTATGCTTGACATAAAACAAACCCAGGTCAAACTAGTATATATTTCAAACTATAGGTTATAGGTGCAGCCGCGTGCCCATAAGTATTTAATTATTATTTATATTAACATTTGTTAATATTTATCGTCGTATACACCGTTACTACATATTATGTTACATTGTTAAAATCCTATTTGTATTTCGTGTGCACGCTTCATTTACGTGCAATATGATGCACTGCACTTGCAGTCGATATTGGCCGTTACCTATCATGGATTTCATAAACCACCACAGTATCATATTAACACTATACATACTAACTATTATTAACCGACTTCAAAAAAAGGAGGTTCTCAGTTCTACCCGTATATTTGCTTGTATGTATGTTTCTTCGCGATTATGCTTAAAATATTTCCCTTCTTGCATTAACATTCAAGCGGCCAATTGATAAAGCGGCAATTTATCAGTTATGACCGCCCGGTCATAACTGATAAATTGGGCGCTAATTTTGTCATATATTCATAATCTTCCTTAAACTAGCTTTCACGGAAACAGATGCAAGTAGTTTAGAGGAGATATATATAAAGGCAGGTATTATGTATTTATGCTACGCTCACTTCTTTATCACGGCATGCAACTACTTTTGCCTTGTACTTACTATAAATATTAAAATTTACTCACGAATCGTACCTATTCAATATGCGACCGGCTTTACGGTGTTGGTTCAAGTTTAATAATCCCGATTTGGAGATGACCGAGGGCAGCCTGCTGTGAAATCGTGCAAATGCCGATCCGCATTATTGGTACCCTCGCGGACGCGCTCCGAATCACCGATTATCGCCTTTCAATCAATAGCAAATTAAATACCGACCGTCTAAGCCTTAGAGTCTAAAGTAACCAAGGGCACAAAGCCACGTTTAAATGGATGGAAATTTAGATTAAAAGAAAACTCACTTGCCACGCTCACCGCTGAATTAATCTTGTTTTAAATTGATTCATTATCTCCCTGGAGTGCCGTCGCTTGAATTATAGCTGTATTAAATTTACCCTCGTCTCCGACACTTATCAATTAGGCTGAGGCCAGCGGGACAGTGTTATGCACAATGCTTTTAACAACCGCTAACGTTGTCAGAGCAAACTCTGACCTCCTCTCCCGCAATTTTCGGGAAAATACTGTCCGAGATATTGCTTTGCTTATACAATTCTAAAATATGTGTGAATCATTTCATACATGGAGGAAGAAGTTGACAAGTCGAGATGAAAAGTTGAAGTGTGAACTTAAAATAGAATTAAATAGGTTCAAATTCCTTCAATTTCATATCTCGAGGTATAAACTTCTTCCGGCCGTGTAGGTATAGATTATTAGTAACACAAAGGAAAATAATTAAAACTCTCATTATTAGGTATAAATTTCTAATGAACATAAGAATTTTAGACTTATATTTAAAACAGCAGTAGAAGCTTACCATTTTATAAACTATGTAAATTAAGCTGATGTTAGTATGTTTATAATCTTAACTTTTCAACTTGTTCACCAACTAACAGAACTATCTAAGTACCTACCTATAATCTTGCTCCAAACTTAATTAATAAGAATTAATTAAGAATTTATTTACGGTATCTGGGTGAAATGGAATTTCAATTCTCCTCTACAATTATACAGAATTTATTTTAAATTTTTTGCTTGACACAAGCACTTTGAGCGCAAATAAATTAAAAAAGAAGGCTTTTACCCCAGGGCAACGATATATACTTATTGTACGTTCCAAGCGGTTCTCATATGTGTTTGCCTGTTTCAAATTTATTCTGGAACTTTTAGAGACTTCCCGTAAAATTTAAATTATCTTTGGTTTATTAGTCTCATCATGATAAACATCGTTTTTATTACCACAGTGGGTAGCATTCAACGAAATAATAGATGGTATAAAAATAAAATGAAACATATGTATCTGCTGATTAACCTGCGCCGTTTATTTCACCACTGGGCGTATTAACGCCAACTCACACTCAGAAACAAGCCAATAAAAGTAACCCTGAGCTCGTTACTTTACGTCCCCTCATCCGTTTTCATAGATCCCTGAAGAAAATTGGATTCTTATGATAATTATTAACGGTGTATCGACATCGAACACAATAACAGATTTTTTCATCAAAGGAATCCAATTTGACGTCGAGCGGAATATTGAAATTACCTGCTGTATTATTTGTATTCTCTCCAAGAAACGCTTTGAAGCGAGATCCACGTTTATCCGATTCCTAATATTAAATGGCTGATGATGATGATATTTGTTTAATACATCCATCATAAGTATTATTTACTCGTAATGTTCATCCGTAATATATGTAGATGAGATTTTGTTGATAAAAGAGTTATTATATTAAACGTTTATTTACTTTTTAAGAGGTTTAAAAGCTAATTGGTTGACAAAACTAGCCTCGCTCGCAGCTAAGTCTCCTAGCTCTCATTCACCCGGAAGCGATTTAAACTCTCAGGCAAACCAGTATAAAATATATGTTTTCTCTTATCAGATCTATGGTCTATACAAATCCCAAGACACTGGTTTTATGAACATACCTACAGCTCGCCTTTGCTTTGCAAGCAATTTGAATTTGGACTGGCCATTGGAATATTTCTTGCCTATGAGTTCGGTACGGTGTCGGGCGACAAACGGTGCTAATGAAGGCAATTTTTCGCAACCGGAGGAGTTATAATTAAACGTAATGAGGGCAATCATAATTTGTCCGTGTAATTACCCGCACTGACGAGCGTCTGTGCCCCTGGGGGTAGATATTGGGTGGAGGGCGGTACGCTCTTGAGGTCAATTCCTCAATGGAAATTTGATGGCTAAATAAAAATATATTGAATCGTGCTTAAATAAAATCTGCGAGTAATTATTATACGACTGCCTTAAAAAAAGAAGTGTATTGTATTTTGAATAGTCTCTGTAGAAATGCCCACGCACTCTGAAGTGTCCACATCAAATAATAAAAATCAGAAAAATCGAAATGAAATTGGTAAGGCAGGTTGTCGGCAGTTCGGCACATTTTCCAACGCAGCCGTGGGCGAACCGGGTTTCTCTTTAATGTCCATCAATGAAAGGCAACACGAACACGTATTAATTAGGCAAGGATTTTTTCGTTAGTAACTTAATTTTTAGGACGATGTTTTGATGACTAATTGGACTGTAAGTAGGAAACGAGTAAATATTACCTCATTTCGCTTTGGGACATTATTTATGTTTGCTCACGTTATTTAACGACACAATTCCAGGGATATTGCTATTTGGGTTTGATTACATGGGCAATCATAAAATATATATACAGAGTTCTATACTGATATTATTATAATATTATAGTCTGCCTATTTTATTCAGAACCGTACACAAAAAGGAGAAGATCCAAAACATATATAACCCTAACGCCCTCACGCCAAAACCGCTAAATCGATTTAAGTATGTGAAATTTGGTATGAAGATTCTTTGAGCCCCAGGGAAGAACAGGCTTCATAACGAAAATGATTCCTGAAGAGGAGTAACTATAAGTGAATGTTTACTATAATATTTTATTAAGCCGCGAACAATGACGTACACAAAAGCTTTTTCTTCTTTAAAACTCACCAAAAATATTTTAATATCAAAAAGGTAATCTTTTTTTTTACCTGGGAATTGTGTATCAATTACAAGTAATACAGGAACATTAGTTCTATATATTTTCGACCCATAGGCGAGTGTACAGCAACGGCACCCTCGAGATAGCCCCGATGCCGACGGGAACCAGCGTCGGCAGTGTCGCCAGCGTGCTCCGGTGCCGCGCCACCAACGTGCACGGCGTGGCGCTCTCCGCGCCCGTCACGCTTCTGCCCGGTCAGTTTCAACCAATATTACCTACTTGAACAAAGATACGCTAAGCCATTCATCACCACACATCAAATGGAAAAAAAAATTTACTGATCCCCTCAAAAATTGTTTTTTTTTTTTGCATTAGTGTCCCCCCCCCCCCCCAAAATTTCAGGCTGCGACCGCGCCTGGCAGTGTGCAATTGATTAAGAGCAGTTGATGGCGTAGTGCTTTATAAATATTAAGGCGCCTATGTCTTGCGATAGCGAGTTTATGTTATAGTCTATCTTCTTCGACGTTTAGTTACACTCTTGGCAGAGTGGTCATGGCTGTGATGTGTTAGTGGCAAGCTTTACCACCCGTCGCCATTCTCCTCTTTCTTGTGCGCGCCTGGAGTTTTGGTTCACGCGGTAGTCCGTTGCAGATAGTCTATAGTCTAATCTAAACATATTTCTTTCAGAGTTTGACATTTTTGTACTTTGAAAGTGGATCCTAGTAACAACTGAACTGATCGTAGTAACTTTTTTCTATCTTTACTTACACACTATTACAGTCGGCAATGGTGTACTTCAATAGTAATAAGGGCAATATACATGCAGCACGTCTCCGGCTCCGTGTTAAGCCACCTCTGCCGTCTCTCATATTATTTCCATACTTACAGACAACAGGAGAGTGTAACGGTGCACACGCGTGTAATATAAATCCAGCGAGTTTTAGTCATGCAAGAGTAAGCACTTAGTATGATTCAGATTTAACGGTTGACACTATCCGTGCCCGTTTTAATCCTGGCTACGGCGTGAGACAAAACAATTGGGTGTCATATTTGCTCTCCTAAATTAGAAAGAAAAATAGAAATGAATATCGTAGCTATATTATAGTTACATTGATTCTTTAGTATCAAATTTCCAAAGTCACCGTGTCTACTAGAATAAGACTGAACTTAATTTAATCTTAATTTAATCTTATTTAACCTTGTGTTTCTGACAAAGAGATAGATAGGAGAGAAGACTTAGTAATAAGAATCAGTTTGACAAAATTCGGATACGAAACCCGAACAATAACTTTTGTTGCTTTAATTTGAAATGTGATTCCTTTGAAGTTATCAACCGACTTCAAGATTTCGAAGGAGGTGGGTCTTAATTCGTCGGGAGTTTTGTTTGTCCAGGTTCGGATCTGATGGATCCTGGAGAAATCGAGGGAACTATTATACATAGGCACACCTAAATATAGTGATTCTGTATTTTTTACAGCAACTCGGGCATTTCCTCTTGGAAAAGCGGAAAACCTGAGTGAAGTCGGTTTTTTTGTTTAAAATTGTGACATTGTTAATGAAATGGGACCTTAGGATGGCGATTACTCCATTGTTGACGACAACGCGATACGATTACGCCGCGTGACGTAGGCGCCATCGACAGGTCCCTTTTCATAAATAATGTCACAATTATTTTATTTTGATATCGTCCAGTGGCCGATGACAGCTGGGAGGCGGTGGTAACAGCATGGCCAGCTGCCGTTGGTGGCGTGGCCATGTTGACTTGTGGCGTTGCCGGCCTCAGCACGGACGAAGATGAGGGCGATGAGCTGGAGGTGGCGCTCTGGTACCACGGAGAACGGGTGATTGACGTGCCGCCGCCTGCGCCAGGTTTGTACTTATTGCATAACCCTTTGATTTTTTTATGGACGAGGTTAAAAACTGCCCAACAGTGGGCGCATACTCGCTAAAGAAGAAGAAGTGAAACGATTATGCTAAAGGGTTCTGTTCTGTAACAGACGATAGCTAGCCGGTGGTGGTGCTAGTAGACATTAACCTTGTATCGCTGTAGTTTAGAAAATTTGCTAATGTGAGCTGGGCGATAAGTAAAAGTCGAGGACTGTGAAGTGTATAGTCAGCAGCAAAAGTAGCTAAGCGGGTAGGGTGTTCAAAATGAGCTAGACACGACTTTATTGTTAAAAGAATAAGAGCGTGTGTAGGTCATTTTAAACACCCTACGAGCCTAAGTTCATACTGCTACTTCTGCTGCTGACTGTACGTCATGGTATCTAAGTAAAAGAAGTATCGCAATTGCCTATGCTGTTTTTGCAAGATGTTCACAATTAATAGGTAAAAAAAATCTGAATATACTTATTGTTTTGATAAAGCTTAGGTACTATATTTAAAATATCATATACACTTAAGTAAACTTACTGTATGTCATTCCTTAGCAGAAATATCGATCGGCATTAATATAGTTCGTTTAATGTGAGTCGCTCGCACAAAAGCTATTGTGATAATAAGTCACGGAATTAGTACATTATTGACTTTACAGGGTCTAGTAAAGCTAAGTCTTAATATAGCAAGCCGGCTCCAGTATCTCTTTTATTATAAATATCAACGCAACGCAACGCAAGCTAAAACTATTATTCAGCAAGCAGAGCAATCTAAAGTTACTGGACAGTTTGGTGCAATTCAATACGTAGATTTATCGGTACATAAATTGCACGATGGATTCTGAAATTGGAATCTGTCATCGTGTTACAACTCGTACCTACCATGTATTCTGTCGCTTGCAAGCACAGTACCCGTAAATAAAGTAAGGAAAATATACACATGAAATAGAAATACAAGCTAAACAAGCGCAAAGATACAAAAAAATGTTTTTTGCTTCATTCATTATAAAAGTACAAGCGTTGGGATTACAGCGAACGGAGCCTTGGCAGCTGTGTTACATTTAATTAGGCTAGCTCGTTAGAGGTATAACAACAGATCCGCTGAACTAGCAGAGCCAAAAAACGTCTTAATTAAAAGCTCATGTTCGTGCTAACTAGCTCCTTGTGGTTATGTGCGGACAAGTAATAATTAAGGCGATATCTCACTGAGTCATATATCTACTGGGCGAGTTGGTCCTGAATTCCAGTCGCGTACAGGACTAAGGCAAGCGTTTGACTCGGTTCAACCAGTATAAATGGGTAGTTGAGATCTGGAACATTATGCTTAAATTGGAGATAACATTTACGCTGTTTTGCTTGAGACAAATGCTTTCCACGGTAGGTGGGGAGTGGGAATAATACGCCAGGGCAGGCGCGTATATCACGCCATGTGAATGATGGCGCTGTGTGTCCCTTGATTGATTAAGGCGCTTATTGGTACTGTCTTATGCCGTTTGATAAGTTACTCTTATTCGATTATGTTCTTATGAGCTTTTATCTGAACAATGATTTCTATTTGTACAATGCTTCATTATTTTTGTCGGTAATGTGCAGATAAAAATAGAATTATACAATGTAAAAATATCTCAAAGGTGGCCAGATAAAAAGTTAGAATTTGTACGAGCTACTTATACCGTGCGTGGCCTGTAACACGAGCATAAATATAAACGTTACACCTCAAGATAGACAACGTTTGTTCAGCTACTTTTAGAAATTAGGTACTTGGGGTTTTATTTTTAGTACACTTTAAAGTTTATTCGAACACATAGACAACGTACATTGAAAATACTATTCAGTTCCCCTACGGGAAAGAGACAATTTAAAGACTACATATTTTTTTATGTTGTTGACCGTTAAAGTTTTATTGTTTGAGGATTAGAGTCTAGGTTTAAATTTTTTGCTCGTGTACAGGCCACACACTGTAATTAATTAAAATTATTTCAGATGATCAGCAGAAACTCAGCATTAACAAATTCTTCGTTTTGGACCAAGTTACTTAAATTCAGTATTATGCAGAAACGCGATACATATCAGCGGGCAACACGCTCCTGATACGTGGCGTGACAGAACGAGACGCTGGCACCTATGGTTGTCTCGCTCGCCATCGCGCTACACGCCGCTCACGCCGCGCGCGTCCTGCTGAACTTCGAGTTTCACGTTAGTACCTACACTTGAAAGGAAACACAAGTCACGAACCAATACGTTCCTGATACGCAACGACAGAACACGTGCTGTTACATATGACTCGGACCTATGACCATCGTCAATTCGTCATCGTGCCATGCGCTGGAGTGCTCCAGGATCGCGGTTAAAATCATCTTACCTGTTTGCCATAATAACCTTCTGTTTTTGTGGGGTCTGGTGTTATGTTAAGCCTTTGTGATTAATGCCGTCGCGATTAAGATAAACCTGGTTTAGTTATATTTTATCAGTTCTTGAAACCCATGCGATTAAACGCCTTGTTTGAAAACGCTAGTAACATTGTGAACTGTCAACAGGAGGAGCAACGGGCCCTGCGCCTGCACCAGCAGCAGCCGCTCGGACAGTGCGCGCGGCCGCTGGAGCTGCCGCCTGCCTGCCTTGCGCAACATCGCTTCATCCTGCACCGCATTACACGTAAACATTAATTATAACATTGCCTTGTACATACTGTACATTTTTTTAAAGATTATGTCTTGTTGTGTGCTACCATAAGGATCAATTTTCCTTTCTTCATTCTATTGCTTTTTTTTTCGTTAAATCTCTTTTCTTCTTTGTATAAACTTTATTCAGTTAAAACTTTATTTGCCTTGCCTATCTTTTATTCGCAATGATTGCATAAAAAGTGATTGCAGATTGTTCTTATCGGCGTATGGTATTTATAATTATAACTTTTTAAAAGGTGGTACCGGGAGCGGGAAGGCCGCCTGCAACCAGTAGCAGGAGAAGGTGACACTTGGACCTGGGCAGGCGGTGCAGCGTTATGCGTACGCGCCGCTCGCACGGCCGCTGGCGCGTGGTTATGCAAAGCTTACAGCGCGCTTGGTGACGCCACGGCGCGATTGCGTCTTCTCGTTGACATCCCTTTGACACTTACACTACATCCTCAGGTTGTGGTACGTTGGGATATTCTTTTGTAAGCTTTGTGTTTTTACTTCGTGCAGTTTTTCTAAATGGCCCAGCCTGGAATTACCAGGTTTCTAGTGTTAATTTTTTATTATTTGTAGACAAATATTGTGGTTGTATCTTTGAGCAGGTAGCTGCCAGTGGAAGCACAGTTAGATTCAACTGCTCCGCGTCAGACGAAGAAGCGGCGTTGAGTTGGCGGCATGACGGCGCGCCGGTGGTAGGCGCGGGTGGCGCAGGGACAGCGGCGCTGGTGTTGCGCGGTGTAACGCGCGCCGCTCGCGGCGTGTACCAATGCGAAGCGCGGCGAGGCACTCGCGCGGCGCAAGCCAGCGCTGAGCTCCGTCTTGGAGGTACGCAATATTTATGTACTATTCAGCTCATATACACGTAATAAAACAAAACAAAACTAATACTACAATACTAAAGAAATCTACCTTAAACGTATAAAACTAAACTACTTACAACACACTTAACCTAAAATAACCCACCCTGCATCGTACCTGGCTCAAAGGTCCCCATAATGCCTGCAGCATTCCCCCGCTGAACTGCAATAGAGACCTGCCAAGTACGATCCAGAACGAGGATCACCACCCCTTTCCCGCAAACGCCGGCCTATTTCTAAGAAAAGTCGGCGGGCTTCCACGCCCCACGCTCATATTATTTATAATTTTATTTAAGACATTTCAATAATAATGTAAATAATATGTAAATATACAGTGTGTGGCCTGTAACACGAACAATTAAAACGTAGAGTCTACTCCTAAAACCAAACAACGTTTGTTCAGCGACCTTAAAAAAACTTACGGTTTGATTTTTAGTACCTACATTTTAAAGTTTACCTGAACACGCAATGTATTGCGAAATTGATTATGTCTGCAGGGTGACAAGACGGACAAGCAATGTCAATTAGACGGATTTTAACGTACACACAACGCCTCACTAGGTATACACTTTTGAACCTTATTCCGCTGTAATAACGTTCAAAAGTGTTATACCTAGTAAGGCGTTGTGTGTACATTGAAAATAATATTTAGTTTGTATGAGAAAAAGACAATCTTAATACATTTTTTTTAAGTTGTTGAACAATAGTTTTATTGTTTAAGGAGTACAATATACGTTTTAATTTTTTTACTTGTAATTACAGGCCACATGCCACATCCTGTATAGGTAATATTTATATTAATATATTTATTCGCTGGTATAAGCATTAAAATAATTATCTAGAATTAGAAATTGGCCGTTAAGCTAATTAATGAAGCCACTTGAAGCGCTCTAACTTGCATGACTTCAAAAGCACAGTAAGCGCATAAATAGTAGGTAGGTAATCAGACAAAGTGGTCATCCATCCAAAACTTTACCTTGGGCAGCGAGCGTTTCCTAATCCCTAATTTAGAAATGTACAAGTGCAGCTCGTGTATTAATAATAATAAATAGAGACTTTCGCTACGGGGTTGTGGTTGGGTCAAGGGTCAAATACAGAAGGCGGTAATTCTGGACACGGCGCGCATAGTCCGAAGGTTCCTCACTCTGGGAATTAATTCCTTAATAACGAGTGTGGGATGCATCGTGATGTGGTAGCAGTAGATAAGGGCCTCACACCGCTCTCCTTGGCGAACGAGAACTGGCGCAAACCTGTCGTGCTAAACACCGAGGATCGCAAGGCGGTATGGAAGAGCAAGGAGCTACACGGGCGGTTCTACGGGGCCCTCACGGGACCCGACGTAGACCTGCTCGCGTCGGTGAACTGGCTACGATTCGGGGACCTCATCGGAGAAACCGAAGGTTTTGCCTGTGCAATTGCGGACGAAGTTATCATGACGAATAATTCTGGACACGGCACGCATAGTCCAAAGGATCCTCACTCTGCGGCCCTAACCACCGGCAGCCTGGGCCTTGCTCCGTTGCCGGCGGCACCCTAGATTAGGTTTTTTTATAATCTATTTATTGCTTTTATATGTTTTTGATGTATTTTTGTATTTTACTTTTGTAAAAATATTATAAAAACCTAATTTAAGACGAAAGAGAAATAAAAAATAATAATAATAATTTTTTCAACACACTTGCTTGTAACGAGGTACTTATTCCACCGCTTTTAGGCTCATAATCCTAGATATTAAACACGCGTGCTTTTCACGATAATTATATAACTAGTGCTATAATGTAATAAATCCCATCAAGTCACGTTGGTATTCTAGTACCAAGTCTTATGTGCGCAGACAGAGGCGATTAAATTTAGACGGGTATTATTTTTATTTTTTCTAAACTGATTAGGAGTTTGCATGGCAAAAAAGTAAAAATAGTACACATTTACGAGAAAATACAAATTATAAAATCCTAATTGTGAAAAGTAATCATTTCTAGTAATTATTTTACTCATAAATCTCATAATACACAATAGATTATGTTTTAAACACAAATTATGTTTTAGTATTGGCTGTTTGTCATAAACCTTTGCCTCAAGGTGCGCGTGAATGCAAAAAAATGGGCGCCATATTAAAAGTTTACTTGAAGTTACAGTTTATTTGTTAGATTTTTCTAGTTGTGTTTTATTATTATTAATTTAAACAATTTATACTTTAAATGAGTAAAAAACCAACTTTAGTGTTCATTTAACCTCCGGGTCCGGATATGTTTTCAAAATGTCATTCCTACAGACTAGTAAAATGTTGTCATAAAAATCGAGTGAGAAATACATGTAAGGAAACATTCTAACTTATTTGACAATAAATGTGAAGTGTTGGATTTTATGAAATGCTTCGAAAAAGAGTTCCAGAGAAATAGATCCAGTCAATAACATCAAAAAACAGGTTAGTTAATTTAATTAACAAAGTCAGTAGGTACCGCTATCCTGTAAGCATTCTGAAAATCAATGTATTTATCAAAAGTTATTACTTACAGTTTTCTGTTTTTTCCTCGCAAGTGTGTTGAAAAACGTCGTATGAAACGCGTGTGCCTGATCATTACATAGCTCGGCTTCCTTGTGCACACTCACTTCGTTCGTGCGCACAATAGCGCCTCATATGTAATGATCAATTTAGCACACTTGTATCATAATGTACTAAATCCTGGACACAGGGGCATAGTCCGAAGGTTCCTCTCTCTGCGGCCCTAACCACCGGCAGCCTGGGCCTTGCTCCGTTGCCGGCGGCACCCTAGGTTAGGTTTTTTAATAATGTGTTTATGTTTTATATTGTTTTTTTTCTATGCTGTATTTTATTTTACTTTTATATTCATATTGTAAAAAGGCCTAACCTAAGAAAAAAGATAAATAAAGGAAAATAATAATAAATATTCTTTATTGTACACCACATTAACTTATAACAATTAACGGCGGTGTATTAATGCTTCTTAAACAAGTATAAATCTCATAGATAACTTAAAAATCTAGGCAAATAAGAGTCACTTACAGCAAGCGTCCGGACGGCTCATGAACGCAATCTCCGTAATGATATCAGCTAGATGAGAGCCCGCGGGAGCGCGAACCGATCGGTTTCGCAATAAAACGGTTTTTGATTTGGAAAAAGAAACCTCATAACTTGTATAAAAGGAAGTAACGTATCGCGGATTTGTAACAAAATTTATATCAGTTTATTAGATGGAAACCGAGCGCAAAAAGTGATTTGGTGATGTGGGAGAGGGCGGGTGTTGTCACTCGATCAATCTCAATGTACGAGTTGAGGAATCAATCAGGGATCGGTAAGCGACGGGCCGGGCCGCGGCGGGCGCCACAAATATGGGACCAGACGTGTCTTTTGTCAAGCTGACAATGCCTTCCTTTGTGCCATTTAAATTAAAATGGATGCTGCGGATTCTTGCAGCTGATTTAGTCAACGCCGACTTGCCAATTTCAAAAGTAATCTTCTAGACATTTGTGCTCTGTATTGATTGAAACCTCCAACGTCTATATTTTGTTCACTATTAAGTGCTGGCTAAGGATAAAACTGTAGTCATTAATTTTCTTAGTTTTTGTTGTCTTTCCAAAAACTGTAGTTCGATTTCTGTTTCATGATGTATTCGAGGCCTTATCTTAGGACGTAGGTGGCGTCACCTTGGTAGTTATGTTATGAATAATGGATTACTGCTAATGCAATTGACGCCAAGAGAGTGATGATGGCCCAAGAGAGCTGAGATGTCACTTAACGATAATACGTCCCTCATACATACTGATAGGTATGTGAAAGAGGAACAAGCAAATGGAATAATTATGGCTTTTATCGGTGAGCATATAAGTTATGTTTGTTATATTTTCTATATCATTAGTAATGTGGTTTGATATGTTCTCTACGCATTATTTATACATATTTTGAAGATTTTATGTACTCTTGTTTTGAAAAAATAAGTCCCGCCGAGTTTCTTGTCGGTAAAAGTAATTCTTCTCGGGTCAGACGTGTAGGGTTAGAACCGGTGTAGTTTGTTTTTTTTTTCTTCTGTCTTTTATCTATAATATCTGACGTGTAAAAGTGCCCTTGTGGCCTACTTACTGAATAAATGTTTGAGTTTGAGTTTGAGTTTGAATGTACTTATTTTATTGTGGTATTACTTATGTACCTAACATCAAACCGACTATTTGTAGTTACAAAACTAACGAGTAAGTGACATAGTTAGGAAACTACGATTTGAATCTAGTTGTAAAGTGTTCACTTGAGAATACTTGTGTTAAAGTTAAAACTATCTCTGCTAAGTTAGCTAGTTCCGAGTCAAAAGTTGGAACTATGATAATAAAATGAAGACACAAAGGGAAGTGTTTCTGTTTTAGTGAAAATACGTACGAGTATGCCCACATATATAAATAAACGTATAAAGTATAAATGCATGACGAAGATTTATCACCGTGAGTGGCTCGGTTAGAGCTAGCTTTTGCGGTAACGAGATAGGATATGAATAAAGGAAACAAGAATAGGCAACCTCTCTTTCATATAATTTATAAATACTAAATATGTTGGTTGTCTGGTAGAGATCGCTTTTTAGCGATAAGACCGTCTGTTGTTACCTAGTTTTTATCACTATATCACTGTATACTTTTCTTTTTTCATGTGGTGTTCAATAAAGTATATATATATATTTTAATGTTTTTATTATTTTTGTATTAAGCATTTTTTGATTATTTTTGAGTCTCGCCTGAGGCGGTGGATTTTTCTACTTTTCCTTTATTTCTAAACATTAATGTTTTTATTGTTATTAAATAATTCTAGTTTTACGGCTTTTTTCGATTACATTACGTACCTATTAAATATACGTACATTATTACGTAAGTATAAATTATTAGTTACATTTGCCCGAAAGCTTTATATTTCATTTAAATCCACGTACCTACTTAGTATTTACCTACCTATTTATTCGTATTTTTCGTGTGTCACGCCTTGATTAAATTTTGTTCCTACAACGACCCCAGTAAATCGAATAAAATACGATTTTTCAAGAAAACCTTCTACGGTCTCTATGGACTATGTACACATTTCTTATTAGATTCGTGTAGGGTAACAAAAATTGGCCAAGTGCGAGTCGAACTCACGCATGAAGGGTCCCGTACCATTATTTATAAAAAAACCAGCCGTAGCTACTATAGAATAAATTATCGCAAGGTCGTATCTGCCTAAGTACACGTAGTTTTTTGGAGATAACTCAAAAACGCTAAACCGATAATGCAGAATTTAAAGAATATTTAAAGGTGTATCTTCGGTTAGGTATGGTTAGGCTTCTCAAATTTTTCCATAATTTTTGGGCTTACGGTTCAAAAGTTACAGGGGGGGGGACACAATTTTTTTGAGTTTCGGAGCGATTATTTCTGAAAGTATCCACTTCATCAAAAAATGCTCAAAAAACAATGTGATTTTTAGATACCTATCAATTGATGTGCATCATGTTGATATTATTTGGTAAAAAAATATTTTTTGACAATTACTTGCTTGAATGGAGTGCCCCCCTAAAATTTTTTTTTTCAGAAATTTCACTACATAACTAAGTAGCGGCACACACAATACACTTTATGTAAAAATTTGATAATGATACGTCTTATAGTTTCCGAGTAAAATGGCTGTGACATACGGACGGACAGACAGACAGACAGACAGACATGACGAATCTATAAGGGTACCGTTTTTTGCCATTTGGCTACGGAACCCCAAAAACCGGCTAAGTACGTGTCGGACCATGCATAATGAAGGGTTCCGTACCTACTTACTATCGAAAATAATAATATCAAATGGTCCTACCTATGACAGCTTTTTTTTTCAAGATATCTCAAAAACGCCTTATCTAACCGATAATAATATAATTTTCAAAATGATGTTCGGTGAATGAATATACTGATACATCTTCTCATTTATATATAATATGAATCTCCGGTTTAAAAGTTACAGGGGGGACACAATTTTTAGACCAGTGTGGTTAGACTGACTAGTAGGGAATTTTCCGTAGTCAGGAATAAAAACGACAATGTATAGTGTGTGATGAACAGTAATCGGAATCACCGGAGTGAAACGATAACAAAACGTAGGGGACAAGTTTCAACCAAGAAAAATATGAATATTTTTAGCAAACTGGTCTAGAATCTCGAATCAAACTGGAATCTCTAATTTATAATGTGTGGGGTTATTAATATTTTTATGGCTTTAAGCACTCTTTTATGTAAGCTTGACAAGTTTTGTTACCGTTTCACTCCGGTGATTCAGATCACTGGTAATGAACTATTTCTACTTGAAACAGAATCAGCACCGGAGCTTCAGTACACATTTATCGAGCAAGCGCTGCGCGCCGGAGGCGACGTGTCGTTACGTTGCGTGGCCGCCGCTGCGCCCCCTCCTCGGATAGCCTGGCTACTCGACGCTCAACCGCTTGCCCATTATCGCGCTCCTCATAGGTATGGGATTGCCAATATATAGAGATTCGGGAGACGTGACCAGGATCAACCCTATACGTATTCCGTAAAAAGTTAATTATACATAAAAGCGATGTTTTGTATATTATCATTCGTAAGATTAATGTTTTATCTATTGGATACAAAGATAAATTATTTAAATTACTTACATCACGAGCAATTTCATAATCAATTTATAATTACAATACTAACTAGCATTATCAAGTAATGATACTCTCTTGTGTTTCGATACCTATTTGTCAAATTTAATATCACTCAGAGTCTGGTTACTTATGTGTATTCCTGCTCAGTGCTCACATCTCCTGAATCACTGTATAACCAACAAGACAAAAAAACGTGCATGTGTTTTTGACTGTGTATGCGTGTCTGCAAATGTTCTCGAATGAATGAATGAATGATTTATTTGCTTAAACATGCCCCCTGGTCCGAATGAATGAATGAATGAATGATTTATTTGCTTAAACATGCCCCCTGGCGCTCACAGCACTCGAAGCGCGTTTACGGTCGGACCGAATCACGCTCACGGCGCTAAATACGAAATGAATGAAACTAAAATGAATGGCGCTCACGGTGCTCACACTTCGAGGCGTAGGCACCTTGAGCACGAACGTCACGTTAACTCTGACATGTGTCTCACTACACACTCATGTGTGTCACTTAGGGGCGAAATCTGTTGACATTGACTGTCAAGTGGACCTAATCGCGCTCACAGTACTCAAACCGCTTACGGTGGTCCGAAACGACACCACTCACGTGACCTTGAGCGCGTTAACTGATTCGGTCCGCCGTCATTGCTGTCATCGTTGTGAGCACTATTATTTCGATTCGGTACACGGCCTCAGTAATTATTAGTTGACAAAGAAAATAATAGTTTCGCATGTAAACGACTCGACGTGTGTGTTCGACTTAAATATCCGCTGTTTGCAGATACACGGTCACAGAAGAAACAGGTGCGGGCGGTGAAATAGTGTCGGTGCTAAGGTTACGCGCGCTATCCGCCGCAGACGGCGGCCGGTACACTTGCCGCGCGCACAACTCCCGAGGTGCTGCGGAGCACTCAGCACGTCTAAATGTGTATGGTTAGTGTTGAGCCCTTTGCAGATACATAGTCACAGAAGAAACAGGCGCGGGCGGTGAAATAGTGTCGGTGCTAAGGTTACGCGCGCTCTCCACCGCAGACGGCGGCCGGTACACTTGCCGCGCGCAGTGCGCGCACAACTCCCGGGGTGCTGGTATCTTATTCTCTTAACATTATTCAAGATTTTTTCTATAGCTTTATTTTAACATGTTTAGTTTTACCACCTATTGGCGCCCCTAGCTGTAAGACTATAAAATAATATTTGAATAAATGAATGAATGAACAATAAAGTTGTGTCCAGCTCATTTTGAACACCCTACCCGCTTAGCAAATTTTGCTACTGACTGTACATTTCTCATATTTATATTTTAAAATTCAAGATTAACCTTAGTAAAAAACTACATATATACATATAACGTTTTAGAATCTATTGTAAAGGCTACATCAGACACTGGTAGTAATAATAACATTATTTCTCTACTCATCCTTCTAGTCCTTCATGTACATAGAAAAGGACGGGTACATAAATAATAACTAACAGTGTCTGGTGTCCTTAATAACTTTCATATTACAGGCCCACCGTCCATCCGAGCCGCGGGCCCCGTGCGAGTGGTAGCGGGCGCCAACGCCACCATCTACTGCCCCTACGCTGGATATCCGATCAGGTCCATAGAGGTGCATTCTATAGGATGATTCCTTTTACACATCACTACACTGACACAGTCTCTAGTTAGTTCGAATATAATTGAAGTTCCAAATTGGATAAGTTCACATATTATAATTCAGCTCAAGTTAAGTATATCAAACTTACCAGTTTGAATACAATCGGTAGCTATATTTAGATTTCTGCATACGAGTACGTGAGCGTGCTGCTTTATTGTAATAGTTTGCGAGGTTTTGATGTACCTTAACTGTCATGTGGGAAGGTTTAATGCTATCAAACTCGTCTTATTTACACATAAGTTCTCTCGTTTGTGATTGACACGTTATGTACCAATATTAAGCATCGCTTAAAGTACACGTCCTTCACAAAAAACGTACACGCATTCACTTAATTTACACAGCATAAACTTATATGCCTATTTGAAGTTTTAGTATAACTGAATGTTTCGTACTCAGCGAGGTATGGTGGTGGCGCGACGGCGAGCGTATCAGCGGCGCTGGTCGCGTGTCAGCGCGCAGCGCAGCGTTACGTCTGCGACCCGCACTTCCCGCGGATCAGGCAGCGTACGCGTGCAGTGTGACCGCACCCGATGGACAGGTCGCAAGGCGGGAGATCGAGATACAAGTCCGAAGTAAGTACGCTGCAAGACCTTTCGTGATTTGTTTTCACCTGATGGTCTCATCGGAAGATCAGCGCTGACAACCGCCAGCATCATGCTGAGATGAGACCATTTCGTGACACTTTCTCGTTTTATGTCTTCTTCCTTTTTTTATGTATATGTGTTTACGAATAAACTATTTTTATTGTATTCTATCCTATTCAAGATGATATACAGTCCGGTAGCCGCTAACCAATCGACGAACGCGGGCAGTGTGACCACACCCGGTGGTCAAGTTGCAAAGCGGTAAATCGATATACAAATCCGAAATGAGGTGGCAGTAATAAAGTAACCCTTGTTATCCGATAACGATTAAGTGTACATAGCAAATCATTTGTGTGCTTGTAGACGTTTCTTTGGATTATTCATGTAAATTTTTGTCAACTTGATATATTATCATAATATGTCACTTTTAAACAACAAGAAAGTGCTGTCTTATCATGCTGCTAGTAACAGTGGTACCAATTGGTACGTGGATACTTAGCATTATTCTACCTAGTATATTTCAAATATAAGGTAACAAGTTACTTTTTATTTTTCGCAGACCCGCCGAAGATATCACCGTTCATATTTTCGGCGGAGCTGACGGAAGGCAGCAGCGCGCAAGCACTTTGCGGCGTATCTTCGGGCGACAAACCACTATACTTCTCGTGGCTCAAGGATGGTGCCCCATTACCTGCTGCTCTGCAAGTGCAGGAGAAGAGCCTCGGCGAGTTCTCTCTGCTCGTGTTCCCCGCGTTGGCTGCTCGGCACTCTGGCGTTTATACCTGCCGTGTCGCCAATCACGCTGCAAGTGCCAACTACAGCGCTACTCTCAGCGTTAAAGGTTAAACCTTTGCTAAATTACACAACACAAGTCTTCTCTTTTACTTATTTATTTATCGTATGGCTACGCGTTACTGGATATAAATAGGCATTTCTTCTCTCAAGTAGTGAGAAAGTACATGGTGAAGAAAATCCAGTGAGTGCTGCGAGGTCCAGATGGGATAGTGCAGCTGCCAAGTTTGTTACTCTTTTAGCACCACCCAGGGATCACGTGTAGGGTTGTCTAAGGTGTTTCTTACAGACGCAGAGTAACATTGATCTCATTAATTCCCTTTTACTTGTTCATTTTAATAAGTTAATTATTTTTTGTAGTGGCTCCTTCATGGACGACAGAACCGTCCGACGCTGCGGTTTTACTTGGCGCCCCTTTGATGATAGAGTGTGCTGCTAGAGGTCACCCAACACCCGTTGTAACATGGTTTAGAAAAGTTGGTAAGACGAAGTAACAAATGTCGCCTTACTGATCGTGAAAATCCTGGATATCAGTAAAAAGTCAGATTTCGATTTTAGGTGAATCTCCAAATGGTTTAGAGAGTGAGGAGCAATGGGAAGAGGTTAGCGGTGGACAGTGGGGTGACACTGGAGGGGCAGCGGCGCGGGGCGGCACACTTTCAGCTGCAGCTGCCGCTAGGCATCACCAGGGCCGATATCGATGTAAAGCCGATAACGGAGTCGGCGCTGCTCTACTCAAGCACGTCAACATAACCGTCCATGGTCTGTAGTCACGGTATAGCTTATGTTCTTTGTCTCCTACTTAACAATGTAATAATTAATTCTATTATATGTAGAACCTGCACACTTTGAAGCTACCGAGCCACTAAACGTCTCAGCAGTACGTGGCCGTGAAGCTGTACTCTGGTGCCGAGCACGGGGAGATGCGCCACTTAGTCTCACGTGGACGAGACTAGGCCGCCGTTTAGATCTTGACTCTTTTCGGTACGCTATTTTCTATAAATTATTACGATGTCTATAACTAAACTTATAAAACCATATGGATTAGGTCTCGTTGAATGTATTTATCTGACATTGCCGATTTCGATGCCTTTCGGAGTTTACCACGCAGTATGCGTAGTAAACTCCGAAACATCAAGGGATGTTTTCTTTGCCAGGTGGTCAATATCAGAAAGCGGCGCAGGGGGCGCTGGAGAAGCACTCCGCTCGGAACTTCGGTTAAGAGCCGCAGAGGGTGCAGATGCAGGAGAATACCGTTGCCTTGCCGCGAACCATTACGGTCGCGCCGAAATGCTGGTATTCCTGCATGTTGAAGGTAACTGCTTAAGGATCAAGACATTATTTGCAGGCTACAATTTATCTGTTCTTAAAACGATATGATAAACTATGTTATCCAACAGAACCTCCCGAGGCACCGGCTGGACTAAGACTAGGTGGCGTCGGCGCACGCTGGATCCGACTGGTGTGGGACGCGAGCTCTGCTGACGCTCGCTATTCAGCGATATACACACCTCTGCATACCCCGCCGGGCTCAGCAGCTCTGACAGTTAATCTCACAATTGAAACAGCTCCTGATGCGGAAGTTCCATCTGGCGCATTATCCGCAATACTGTCTGGGCTGCGCCCAGCAGCAGCTTATTCTTTGCGGGCGGCAGCTGCCAACCACGTAGGAATTTCTCCACCGTCTGCTCCCTTGCTTTTTACTACGCTCGAGGAAGGTGAGTACCTACTGAATTAATATACATCTCGACAAGGATTTGTCATAAGTATGTCTGATTGTGCTTGAAAACATTTTTTTAATTGCAGCTCCATCGAGTTCTCCCCAAGACGTGCGAGTTCGGGCGGTCGCACCTGGGGAACTGCTAGTATCCTGGACGGTTAGTTTTATACGTACAACAGTTAATAAAACTATACCTTGTGCAACCTTAGAAGCAATTTTTGACACCTGTCATCTCAGTACATTTTATAACCTAAAATCGATTTCAGGTTATAAAATATACCGAGATGACAGGTGGCAAAAATTGCTTCTTAGGTTTCACAAGGTATGTATAAGGGATAAATTAAGTATATGAACTTTTTAATTTCGAGTTTTCATCACAATCTTTTGTTTAATCACAACAGGCCCCGTCGCGAGACTCGTGGAATGGTGAATTGCTAGGTTACGTAGTGACGTGGCGAGCGCTATCCGGAGCTGACGATGAAGAAGGCGAGGGCGAGGAGGGAGCGGCGCGTGCAGGTACTATAGTAATTATGTTTTGCCTGTAATATAATATAATGTACATGATTGAGGCTGAATTCAAATAAAGTTGGATAGTAAATGAGATAATCATTGACTCTTATCTTATTAGATAATGTATCAAAACAGGTAGTGCGGCGATAGCAGGATGGGCACGTGCCGAACTAACGCTGCGTGGGTTGCATAGATATGCACGCTACGCTGTGTCCCTACGAGCTTACAATCGCGCCGGGGCCGGCCCGCCAGCTCCCCCAGTTTACGCATCGACTGCTGATGGAGGTTAGTTATAAATCTAATGATCTTGCAAATAAATTCCAATTATCTTAGCATCAGCTCAAAAATATACTCCTAATCCCTTGAAAGCTCTTTTCATCCACATGTAGGGAAGGTAATTTGGTGCAAGTTTTGACTTTTTTCTTCACAGTATATGTGCAGGAGGGCTCTCGTTCCTTGAAATCTCACTTGGTACGCTTTTGAGTCATGACGAATCAGTCTTGGTGTCTTTCGCTTGCTCACATCTCAATATAAACGCGAAAGTTAAGCACTGCTACCTAGTATAATAAATAACTATATTTTTGGTATGGTCCTACTTTTTACCCACATACATGATATGTTTTCCGACAGTGCCTTTAGAAGCTGTTGGCGGCGTGCGATGTGCAGCAGAGGCTGGTGCGCTACGTGTTTGGTGGTCACCGCCTGCGCCACCCGCTCCGCCGCCTGCACCGGCGCTCGCTGGCTATGACGTCCACTATGCGCCTTTATACGACTCGCCAGGTAATCATCCTTCACAGTAAGGAAGGACTTAAAACCGATAGCATAGCATCAGGTGGGATTACTCTACTTACCCTAATTAATCTTAATATATAATAGCTTAAATACTCCTAAAGATCGATTCTCCATAAGTTGTAAATTATACGGCGCTATTATAGCTAGACACATCATTACACGGATTATATTCAATTGAGTTTAAAATCTATTGCCAGTTTCACGATAAATTGGATAAACAGAAGCTGAATGGGTCTCCAACATAATTTCATAGGAGTGGCTCACGTGAGCACTCCGATCCAATTGGAATTAGTCTTGATTGGCAGAGTATTCTCTAAACGAAAAATGACGTGTTTGTTTTTGTAGCATGGACCGGTCCTGCTGGCGGCGGCGTGGCAGCAGCGGCGTCCGGCGCGGCGGGCGCTACGCTACGTCAACTGCGACCCGCAACAAACTACTCCGTGTGGGTGCGAGCTCGCACAGCGTCGGGGCCTGGGCCTCCCTCTACAACTGTTACTTGCACCACGCTTGATGATGGTAAGTGCCCAACTGACAATTCACTTGTCTTTGCATTAAAAGTATATAAGGCATTGACCTCCCTCCTGTTACTGCCACTTGCAACGTGCTCGATATATTTCTTAAAGCGTTTTAGACATACCATCGTACTTTTTATCTATTGAGAACTCACCTTAGGTACGCCTTATTAGTACAATATTAATCATGTATTTTTTTGTGTCTAAAATAATCATCATTTATTTTATAAAAGTAAATTAAATAAAAACATTATAAACATATTCCCTACCCTAACAATCTAAACTACTTAAAACTAGAGATAAAAAATTTGGCCCAGATCACTGTCAACGGGCATCATGTATTTACATTACATTTGAATTTATTTTAATACAAAAAGTTTTCGACAGTTCCGGGGGCAGTGCGCTCAGTACGCGCACTAGCGTCCAGCGCGAGCTCTGTACAGGTGTCGTGGCGCACTCCCCCGCGGTCACGAATCAGTCACTTCACACTATACACTAAGGAACGGGACAAGTAAGTAGCTGGCTATATGCCGTATGAAGTTGGTTGATACCCATCGTATTCCCTAGAAGAAGTAAGGATAACCAAAAGTATGAACACATTTTTTACGGACCACGTATTTAGTGCCCCGAACCTTTCGTAGAAAACCCAATTTTCACGTAAAATTAATCAGTGTTTTCGTTAATAGAATACGATAAGTACCAATTAAGATATTTGTGACACTTTGTAGATATTCTTACTTTATTGAAGCTTTCAATAATTTGATTACTAAACGAATTCGAAATAATGCAGTTTTATTTTACGTTTTAAATTCCTTCGGTCATATTTTAATCAGTTCCATTGTATTGTTTATGACGCAAGAGTGGGTGGGGAGTGGTCGCAGCGAGTGGAGCCAGACGAGGAACAGGAGGAGGAGGGGGAGGCATGGCATGAAGTGCGGGGGCTGCGCGAGCGCGTGCTGTACGAGTTCTGGGTGCGCGCGCACAACTCTGCGGGCTCGGGGGAGCCGGGGCGCGTTGCCACTGCTGCACCAGCTAGCAACGGTAATATTTTTGATCACTATTTATATTTTTTATGTGGGGAATGGTCGCACTGATTGGAGCAATGGGAGGCATGGCACGAGGTGCGGGGCTGAGCGAGCATATGTTATAGGAGTTCTGTGCGCACGCATAATGTTGCGGGTCCGGGGGAGACGGGGCGCATTACCACTGCTGCGCGGGCTAGCGGTAATCAGGTTTTCGTAATTTTAGACCAAGTAGTAGTGAAGAGAAAATTTATAAAAACCATACATTTTCGCCTTTTTTTTGAGTAACTTTCAAAGTATCACAACAAGTTATTTTTATTTCATGAGAAACACGCTATAAAAGGTCCCAAAAATTAGGGACAATTATCTTTTGATGTTCCAAAGCCTAACACTAAAACACTGTAAATTGACTAATTATAGCGATGTTGTTACCAGCGCCAGTGCGCATACTGTCATGGGCGCGAACGTTACGCGCAGTGCGCGGGACCCGCGTGCGCTTACGCTGCGTGGTGGCGGGAGGTGGTTCCGGGCCCGTTCGTCGGCGCTGGGCACCTCTACCTCGACGACACACTGTTACTGCAGCAGGGGATTTGCTCTTACATGGTAAACGATTGATAACCTACTATTAACCAAACCGCCTGGTACAGTTTTATTTATTCCATTGGCTTCTTCATCTTCTTTACTCTCCCGCCCTAACTCTTAGCATTTTTGATCTGAGTCAAACAGTATTATGGCCTGGTGTGGGTAGTTCTTTTCAACTCAACTCAATCTTATTTCACGTAGAGTTAGAAGCAGAATCATCCGGCAACTACACGTGCTTCGTATCTGGTGCGGACGGGTCCAGTGACATAGCTACGTGGAGAGTGGATCTCCGAGCGCCGCCGGCCGTACCGCTCGCGCCGCGCCTTCTGCGCGCTGATCACCATGACATGCTCGTCGCTTGGGACGCGGCGCCGGCGCACGTTGAAACGGAGCCTATATTAGGTACTAAACCTATAAAGAGACTTACATCACTCATATAATAAGAAATGCAATCCTTGGAATATCCAACTTTGAGAACACATTTTTAGCGAACGCATTCAAAATGCCTTGTAACTCGCACCACTTGCGGTATTTGCCCTGTCTAGATCTGGTTAGAAATTCATAGTCGACCGGTTGCAAAATCTCAGTGTACTCGTAATCATTAAGAAAATATAATTGGATGATTAATTAATTTCAAGATATCTTTTTTTTATTATACACACCTATGCTCTTTTCCTACTTATTCTCTTGTATACTGGTATTGACACATAATACAGAAAGACTTAATAAAAAGTAAAAAAATGGATTGACTTTTAGGTTACACGGTATGGTGGTCGCGTGAAGGTGCCACAGGTACAGCGCGTTCAGCTCGAGTCCCAGCGGGTGCGAGCGCGGGTGGATATTCCCGGGCGCTACGAGGGCTCGCTTGCGGCGCTCGACACAAAGTATGGCTGCGCGCTCATTCTCCAGCGGGCGTCAGCGCGCCTTCGACGCCACTGCTAGCCGCTACTACTGGACGCCGTAAGTGAGATTGGTCTCCAACTGTAGATACCCATGTAACAGGTACATATCTATGTTTCCTCCTGGTTGTCACCAAAATGTGAACAAACTGTTCTTCTGTAGAGGCTGGGGCACCACCGGGCGTGGCGTTCATCTGGGCCAACAGCACATCGCTGCGGCTCAACCTGCTCGTCTGGCGCGCGGGAGGCGCGGGCGGTGAGCCACCATGCCCCGTTGCACGCTGGAGCGTAGCACTACGCCCTGCTTCTGGCGGCGGCTGGTCCGCTCTGCTAGAAGATGGTGAGACCGCTGAGGTATGTCATACTGGTGGTTATTGCAGATCTTTGTTCTGGAAACCTTCATGTACGGTGTTCGTGATCCTCGTTTATTCAGCTATTTTATGAGAAACTATTAACTAACGCTGCGACCTACCCAGGCGGGTGGTTTGGCGCCAGGAGCATGGTACGAGGTGCGCGTTGCAGCGCACGGCGCGGCAGCTGTTACTCGCGCGCGCTACCGTGCTGCCACTCGAGCTCGATCTGGTGGTAAGCAACTACAACTACTCCTGTCTACCCTTTTCTATTAAACTATAGCTTATTGTAGCTTGGCTTCCATACACGCACTTTTCTAGCATAATAGGCTTTGGAATGTAAAATGCGTACTCCCGGTAAAGAAAAAAAGTTGACTGAGAATTTCTACATTAGAAAGAATTGGTGATCCCGTCGAGCTGGCAGTAGAAGAAGGCGCCTCACCAGCCGGCGTAGAAGGCGTCCCCGGTGTCGATACCGAAGCACGTGCGTGGCGTGGCGGCCTAGCGCCAGCACTGGCAGGCGGGGCACTAGCAGCGCTGTTGGCAGCAGGAGCAGCAGCGTTATTGCGCGCCCGTCGAGCCTCGACCCCGCCGCCTGCACGCCCTGCGCACCCACACCCACAGCTCTACACTACAGAGCCAGGGAAGAGGAATGGGAAGACTCTCACGCCGCCGAATGGTTAGATCATTAAAAACGATTACAATAAAATATGCCTATTCTGTAAGATTACCTCGTCTAGGTATATATCATCACGATTATCTCAATAATTACTGAGTCACGCAACACGTTACGTGCTCGCAACTTCTTTGAATACTTACTAATTCAAAGAGGTTCCCCCGTGTAGTCCGATTCTAATATAGCTGAATCCGCAGTTAATATATTCCCAATAGCGAACCCACGATTGTGCCTATATATTTGTATCAGTACAATATTATTTATTTATCCTCGAAATTGTATCCAAAGGTGAATTAGAAGAAATTAGTCCTTACGCAACGTTCAGCATGGGTGGAGGTGCGACAAATACGGACACGACCGGCACGACGGGTGCGCGTGGCGGCTGCGCGCTGCACTTGCACACGTTTGGCCGCGCGTCGCCCCTGGCGCTGGCAGCGCCTCCGTCTCGTCCTAACTTACTACATCACGCGCCAGGTAAGTCATATGGTCCTATAGAAATTAGAAGACAATCCAATACACACCTACAGGCACGCTTCACTTCTGACACTAGCGAAATCTCTGTCTCGTCCTAACTTAACTTAGCGGGCGCAGCGGCGGAAAGCGCCGAAATTTCAAAACGTAACAAATATAAAAGTCTCGGTAGAGAGTACCATTTTGTACCTTTTGGAGTTGAAACTCTAGGTCCATGGGGTCCCAGCGCACACAAGTTTTTTGCAGAAATCGCAAAGCGTCTGGTTGATGTAACTGGTGACCGAAGAGCTGGCGGTTTCCTCGCACAGCGTATCAGCATTGCGATACAACGAGGAAATGCCGCCAGCATCCTTGGTACAATGCCGCAAGGGCCTTGTTTAGATTTGAGCTAGTTATTAATTTAGTTTAGTATTTGTACTGTAGTACCTCTGTATATTTAGTTATGTAAATAAATGTTTTATATTACTTATTATTGGACATCACGCGCCAGGTAAGTCCTAGTCCTATCATTGTTAGAAGACATTCCGTATTATTTATGTTTAGGATAGGTGGTGGTTACACACCTGCAGGGACGCTTCACTTCTGACACTAGCGAAGTCTCTGTCTCGTCCTAACTTATTATTGTACATCACGCGCTAGGTAAGTCCTAGTCCTATCATTGTTAGAAGACATTCCGTATTATTTATGTTTAGGATAGGTGGTGGTTACACACCTGCAGGGACGCTTCACTTCTGATGCCTCTGTTCGTCTTAGCTTACAACTTTACGCGCCAGGTTAATAAATAAATATTAAGTATTAGGTATTACACAAATAAACCTACTCCCACAGTAAGATCAATAACGCTTGTAAGGGTTAAGTCCTATCATTCATAGAAAACGACCCGTTGGTATAATGATAATTAGGACGTGCCATGGCAAAAATATACATATACAGGTATGCTTCATTACCTTTGCCAAGAAAATATAAGCTAGCTTTATGTTGAAAATTACAAGATATTTCCTTAAAGTGATTTTATCAAATTTGTACGTGTATGTTGTCTCTAACGTAAGATGGATCTAAAATTAATTTACCTTGAGTTCTGACGTTTTGACACAGGTTTCACTTGCCATATCAAGTTCAAGCGACGCGGTGTTGTGTACAAAACGCGAAATGTTTTAATTGTTGTAGTTCATCTGGTTAATGTTCTGTTAAATTTGGATCAAATTAAACAACTAAGCTAGAAAATCAATTAAGACTGTAGATCGGATAAGATAAGATAAGCCATTACTTGATTTTATTTAGGTCACGTCTTCACTAGTTGTTATTTTAACCGGTGTTCAAGGAAAACGTCGTTCAGATAATTACGAATTTCCTGGAAGTTGAAAAAGATTGTTCTTAGAAGTTGATTTATTTAGATATACGCCCAGATCTGCCCGCCAGATTTGCCCGGCGGATAGATTCCTCCATGTATCTGTGCGTGTATCCCTAGCTATTTACTCGTAGAGCAGGTTCCATATTATAGTACTGAATCTAGTCCAGGTATTAATACTAAGTAGATATATCATTATTAAAAAAATCTATAGTGTTCAAAACTCGTAATAAATCTCTTTTATCTCATATTTGAATAAAAATATCAGAAACATCGAAGAATAAAACGCTGTCAACGTGCACTGTTTTTAGTATCTTCCAATCAGTTTAAAAGCCAAGTGCACGCTGTTTTATTCAGTTCCTGCAGGCATCTGCCGTAAACACAGAATCGCAGGCGGTAGACGATTTCAATCTCGAGTACTCAAATAAAATTTCGATTCCCGGCCATTACTTTTGTGAGGAAATAAAAACCGCGAGCCATAAAATTTCTTCAGGGGCCTTTAAAGCATTATCTTCCGCGCCTTTTATGCAAAACCCAGCGTTGATTGCCTCCAATAAAATACGTCCTGCAGATTTCGCAATAAAGCGCCACGAGGCATCGTCAGGGGAGGCAATATCCGCCCGATCCTTGACTTTATAATTGTGTGCTGGTCTAACAACAGGCAGAGCTGTCCGACGCAGGGCTACCTTACCTCATCGTTCGCTAAGGGTTCGAAAAATTTCAACGTTTTCGTTATCTTCTATTTATATATTTTTCCTTTTTCGTACACCTTTTTTATTTTTCAACCATCAAATGAAATATTATCGTGCAGAGTTAGCTTTAATCTTTCCTTTTAAGTAGGTACTACAACAAACGGATCAGCTGAAAGTGCTATGTCAAAACAAACTTGAACAGGTAGGTGCTTTTATTTGGTAACGGGAAAAGTCGTCCTTAATTATTTTAAATAAGTAAGAGTTTATATTTAGAAGCTGCTTACATAATGTCTGTTAAAATCCTTTTAAGCGCCGCGCGCCCCTATAAAGAATATTATTTACTTTATACTTTTTATAATTTTATTTAGCTATTGTACCTTAGGTATTTTAAAGTTCTGCAGTAACATGATTACATTTTTAAGTTATTGAACGGATAGGTGACAAAACCGTATCTTTGCTGCCGAGGGCCAAGTGTAGGTAAGTTTCAAAATACTGTTACTTAACAACGAAATTTAACAAATGATAAAAACTTTATCGCCTGCATCCGACGGTTCCCAAGAAACTTAAATATTTAAGCGAAACCATAAACTAAGAAAATAACAAACGCTTAACTATTAAAACTCATTACCAGAGCTGCGGCCATGAGCGCGACAGGATATTAAAAAGCGCCGTAAAATAATAATAGTTCAT
Organism: Pammene fasciana; assembly: GCA_911728535.1. NCBI lineage: Eukaryota > Metazoa > Arthropoda > Insecta > Lepidoptera > Tortricidae > Pammene > Pammene fasciana. The sequence continues at coordinate 16,825,324 of OU452276.1, read as the reverse complement.
TCCCGAGATATTATCTCTGGTTCCATTGAGCGAGTTTGCAATTTCCGCGAAGAGCCTCCCCGGCCTTCCACTTTGCAGGCTACAGGCTCAGATGCACAGACATATATCGAAATAGATGCTTTATGAACTTACCGTCACTTTTATGAAGATTCAGTATTTATAGGTTTGAACGCAACGTCTACGTTCAAACATTTATTCCGCGAGTAAGCCATTAAACCTCAAGGATTCTTTCACGTGTCAATAAAATATTTACAGCGGCATTTTACAGTTACTGAGATAAATATACATAACATATTTAATATATTGTGCAGGTACACAGGTATACACTACAACACTTATAATACCTTTAATGGAGATATATATATATATATATCTATAATATAAGTCTTTATATTTAATTAAATAAATTAGAAGGTGGAAACATATGCCTGATTTTGACATACCTATAGGACTTTCCAATCATCGAAATCAAATCTATAATGAAATAAATGTTGACGCAAAATCAAATTTAACGTTATTTGAGATTCATGTGAATTTCTCGTCCGTTTTTTAAAATTTAACAACGTTGAAAGATAGGTACCATGAAAAATTGCACATAGGTTGTCTAAACCTGAGGCAAAGTGGATTAAGTATACATGGCATTATATATTATGCCATTAGTGACCCAAAGATTAGTTCGTTACTCAGTTATTTTCACACATTAAAACAAGCTTTGACTACGATTATTAATTAACAAACATGTCGTTTAGAAGCACCAAGTTGTTACGTTTCCACGTGTAAATAAAATAGAAACCAAGAGGCGTTTTATTGGCCACTTCCTCCCAGCTTGCGCGCCCTTCAACGCCGTAATTAAACTACTTCATTTCAGTGAGAAAATTTCATTAAGTCTACTTGAAGTGTGTCTCGAGCAGCCTCGCGTTGTAAAACTTTAATATTTGAAAATACAGTACATTGCCAATAAATGCTAGAGGAAGCAGCAATAAAACATACATTATTCCGGATATTTATTGGTTCCTCCGAATGCGGGAATTTTTGCCAAGAATCGGGTTAGCGCTAGATCACTAGAGCCGTGGTCGATGCAGTTCACGACTCAATTCCCGATCTCGTAACATATCTATCCTAGTGAGAGTATTGAACCTACATGAGTTCACGACTTTATTGAATCACTAGCGAATTGAATCACTATTCTGTTCTGACGGCAACTTAAATGCCTATTTAGATCGAATTTTACCAGTAAAGGAGTTAAATCTTTCAATTTCATGTTTAATTTACTGGTTTGTTGAAGGAGGCTACTCGACTTTACTTTATTCCAATTTTATCTTTCTACTTTGGTACAGTATAGTGTTAGATACTTTATTTACATGAACCCCATGTGCGATTTCAGCTTAGTAAAGACAATGGGATTTTATGGACTGTATAGCAATTTGGGTTTGATGAATAACTTGAATGATTCTTGAGTTCGAGTATCATTACGAGTATGTTTGTATTATACGAGACTTAAAGCCTCATAACTAAGAGGTTGTTCGATACAAATCTAAAACAAGTTTTAGCAATAGTTATAGGTACAAAAGGAACATTACTGTAGTAAGCGAATTACAAATTATTTGATTGTGTGTGTGCAGAATTCGGCGGATGTTCAAGCGACTCCGAATCGAGTGGGTCGCCGTGCGCTGCGTGCGCGGAAATGTATCGAGTGCCAGCCGGTGCGCGGCATACGCCGCACGCGCATACCCGGTCTCGTTCAGGTACCTGCTTAAAGCATTATGAAGGTTTTCCTTCTGTCGCCGCTTAAATTGTAGTAGTATGGCGATGAAGGGAACAAATAGGAATTATTACTATGAAAAAATCTATTCCCATATGTCCTCAACGGACACAGAGCTGATGAGAAACACCATTGTGAAGTGTAATGAGGCCCACCAATTATCAGTCGGCCTGACGATGTTGGCATATCAGTTATTCGGAGCTGTCAAATTTTTGTTCTAATTGACAGGCCGATATCGTCAGGCGCGGATTGATAGTCGGTTGGCCCCCTAAGCAATGTAATGTGCTAATGTGTACAGCAGTACAATTTAGAGATGTAAAGGCGGTAGGTACGATATTTTACATGAGTTCAGATTTTACAGTCACAAATGACAAGACTAAAAATGCCTGCGGCCGCGAATTTTTATTTGTAATATTTTGTTAAATCTTGATTTTGTACAATTACGATAATGTGTTTTATTAAAACGGTAAAATCATGACAGAGTCGGTATGCGGCGTGGAGTCGAGCGCTGATGACACGTCGTACAGCGCGAGTGGTCGTGGGGAGCGAGCTGTGCGAGGCGCGCGCGGGGAGCGAGGCGAGCGTGGAGCGCGCGGGCGCCGCCGTCGTGATCACGCACCTGCATTAAGGTAATGTAAACGTGGAACACACGAAAATGAAGCGGAAAACTGCGAATGCGGTTTTATGACTAGATTTTTCGTTAGCGAAGGTTCTTTATAATATGACTACGGTCGCGATAATCTAGTAAAACAAGAGAAGAACATAAGACCAAGGGCCCATTTCTCGGAAGCTTTTAACTTGTAATACAAGCGGAAGTCCCTTTCTAGCAAAAAATGTCGAGAAGTGACATCCGCTTGTATTACAAGTTACAAGCTTTTGAGAAACAGCCCAGTGCGTGCCTTGTTTATGACTTGAAATTGGGCATATTCGAAGACACGCTTTGTTGCATTTTTATTTGATAAATTAAAGAAGTATTCGTTGATATGGAGCCGGGAGAATTTTATAATCCAATATTACTTTTTCGGGTTCAGACAGTGCTCAAATGGGTGTGTAGGTTTATTATTACATAATGCTTGACAAAGCATTCAAAGGCTATTAAATTGTAATGCCTACCTAAGTTGTAATTAAGTTTCTACGAAGAAGGTTCCTTGCGAATTACGACCGTCTTCTATTTTATTAAAAAGGCAATTAGATTAATTCATACTTCACCCTATCTTATCTAGCCTCTTTTGTCACTCGGACGCAAACATTATTTCTGTAATATCTTACATCTTTGTTTGTCACGGTACACTATGGTGCTACAATTAAGTTTGTTTTCTTTCCACAAAAGCCACCGTTTCTAAAGGAGCGGTAGCGGATAGGACACGGATCCCGGTTCGGTAATAAGTAGCTCGACCCGGAACTAGAACCCCTCCTCCAGCATGGCTTCACGCTTTTCGTCTGGCGCGAATCACGCGCGCTGCAAATTGGACCCGGTTGATATTGACTCTAAAATTCGACGAATCCCTATTCCACATTGGATATGCATTGATTCAGTCAATTTTGTAGGAATGCCTGCTCGCTCCGCATGCCGCAGATGATAGTTTCCTGGACCCCTATTCGACATGCCAATCCGTGATACGTACGATCCACATAATTGACATGTACTAGTGTCAAAGTGGTTTCACAAACGACTGTCAGTTTTCGGTTGTCGAATTGGGTCCCTTGTGTAAATATTGGAACTGGTAAATTCAGGGACTTTTTGTGTGCAGGTATGAGGGCATGCGCGGCCGGGGTGGCGACGGCAGCGTGTACGCACGACGCGACGCGCTTTAAGCGCGCTGCGCTCCGAGTGGGTAAGGTATACCGTGAGGAAAGCTGTGAGTTTTACAAGCGAGCTATAAGCGCGTTGTAACGCGCGGTGATTTCTAGTCATATGTGTAAATAAAATTATGTTAAAACTTTGTAAACATTTCCAATGTTGTGTGGCAAGGTGGCCTCCGTTTTATTAAATAACTCAGTTTTCGATACTTGTTTCATTGTTCCACTCCTATACATGGTTCGACTCGAATGTACACCATAACGATTATTTGTGTGTACCTATCCTTACCCAATTTAAGTAAATCACCTATTCAATACCTACCAATTAACTGCTTTGAAATATATGTACTGCATTTTACAGTTCTCTATATAATTCTAGGACATAAAATTAGTTGTAAAAGTAACCCATTTTATTATCGTTAAAGCCGTACTTGTAATTGACTTTACAATTCCAAGCTTCTATAGTACAGTTACTACTGTTTTAAATTAGTAGCTTTCTAAAAAGAGCGTTTTTTTCCGACACTGTCCATATCCAGCCGAGTTTCTTGAAAAAGTATGCGTCATGGCGTGGAATTGGACCAAAATCTCATTAAGTACAGAACTTTTTGCTAATGGGACAATGGCGTAGAACTGTAAACTTAAGCAAGAGAGGTTTTAGCGTCGATTAAATTAGCAATGCATTGTATATTTGTATTACATAGAACGCCTGCTAACGATACCAAAATATTTAGAAATAAAAGAAAAGTAAAAAATCCACTGCCTATTTACATTGTGTTACATTGTCTAGGTACCCAGCAAGGTATCACAAAAATACTAAACACATTATAAAGCTTGCCCAATAAACTCCGAAATCCATATAGAAGAATAATAGTACATTGTTGTAGAGGCTGGAAAGTAAGCTATAGGTGGATCGAGTTAGTTCGAGGGCCGACCCGCCAGGGGAGGCCCTCGCAGATACGAGTCCACCTATAGCGCTTTCGGCCGAGACATTACATAGTGCTTTTCACGACTACTGTGAGGAAATAAAATAAAAAATTAATTGGCATATACAAACACTTTAATAGATACTATTTATAGGTATATTGACGGTTCATATGCTTTTCACAAGCACGATAAAGTAAACGAGCATGTAACTTTCTGCAAATAAATGCTTCTTTTCGCCATCCTTCCATAATATGAATTGTTCGTCGGATATTATATTGTATACAAAACTGTTCATGGGCCTTCTTATTTAGGACGCGATTTCATTGGTAACAAATTTCTACGCCTGTGCAGTTTCTTGAATTTCGGTGGGCGCCAGCGTATTAATAACATTTTGTACACTTATTGAACTCATTTTTACTGCATAAATACAACTTTCTTGTTTTTCAGTCAAACATTATCCAATTCAATTTTTTTTTCTCGCTCCACCTTTATTACTTTTTTTTTCACTTTTAAGAAGCGTTTTACGATGTTTGCTTCAATCCGACTCAAACGGCTATTAGACATTGCAACCTGCAGGGCCCAATCTGTCAGGTTGATAGGTGTAATTAAAGGTAGGGCCCGTAGGGAGCTGAAGGAGGGAGAGGGAGAGGCAGTTCACTCCTTACCCACTTTTTGATAGAAAACCACAAACGGTTAAAAAGGTAAAAACGCCTTAAGGGTGATCTGAATGATTTTGAAGTTTCTTTTTTTAAACAAGTAAATTGGTTCGATAAACAACCTTATTTTATTTTAGAATGAAAAAGTGGTGCCAAAAAAAGACCTTTTTAATGTTTTAAATGATTCTCATTGGCGGGTCCAATGCAATGACATAACTGGATTTTACTTTTCTACTATGACATTTCATTGCTGCAAAATAGCAATTCTTGTAGTGGTAGTTCAGATGCTACAGCAATTGCTTACTTTCCAGCTTGGATTTTGATCTTCTTTTGCCACATTTCCGAGCAGGTGGCGTGAAAAATAAGATTAAAGCATGGCAAAGAGAAGATATAGATAAAGTATGACAAATAATTAACATTTTCTAAATGTAGTTTCAAGTCTCCAAACGTTTTTAAAGCTGCATCCGATTTTACGTTTGGATCCGTGATATTCCGGATAAATAAAAGATTATACTGAGGAGTTTTGCGTGTATTTTTTAAGTGATTATACCTATGCGAAATGTTGACAACGGGTCGCGTAAATTTTTAAACAGACGCATTTTTACCGCGGGCGGCTATCCTGATGATCTGTCATCAATTATTCACATAGTCTGGCAAATCACGCTCGCCTCTACGAGAGCCTTTTTCATGTAACCTAATACCTAGTTACTAAAACAATATAAATTACATTGGGGATACAAGCGGCATAGTTCATTATGATCATGTTTTCCCATGTAGTTATAGGTACTTAACATTCAAGAGAAATAAAGTGGGACACCATGTGTGAAAATGTATTTACACTATTATCAATTTATCACCAAACTAATCAGCTACGTTTACCAAATTTTTTCTCAATCTTAAACCCAGGTGACTAGTGAGTATTTAACTCTTTAATGAGAAAGTATTAAAACAAATGAATATCAACGGTTTATTAATTTCACTTTAAACCTATTTTGAAGAACTGGTATTTGGTATGTGAAATCAGGTATTCATGTCACGGGTACGTCGAACGTAAGACAGAGCTTTCGACTCGGATGAACTAGTATAGTTAACCTGTACTTTGAAAACCTGAACCAGTAAACATTATACTGGTTGTTCTCAGATAATGCTCGCCCGTGGCCCAAGGCGCGTACGTGACGGTAAAAACAGCTTTGTACGAGTATTATGCTTCCGTAAAACAATTTCAATAAACTAGCCGTGCATCCTCATGCTGGGAAATTGGGGGCAACCGGCTTACGGAACAATGCAGTTATTTTAATGAAAAACGTTTTGGCCGTCGCAAACAAACACAGCTTTAATCCAAAACTTTAATAGACTTATTTACCTAGTTGTTTTATTTACAAATATTTCATTCACCTGGAAACTGAATAACGTACAGTCAACGTCAAAGATATCTTTACTCTTTTGCATCTTATTCCTTTGTAATAAGGTGCAAAAGTGTACAAAATTTTGCAAAAGTGTAAGATGCAAAGATAAGTTTACACTTTTGCACCTTATTACAAAGGAATAATCTATCTATTTCAGTCACGTGGACATGTATGAAACTTGGTGGGAACTGTTGTAATATTTAGTAGAGTTAAAAACATATACCAGCGTCAAATTGAATAAGAGATGTTGGTTACTGGCTGCTGGAAGAGAGATCAGGACTGATACCAAAAAAGGAGTTTATTGTGTTTAATACGTAACAACTTTTCTGTGGGCAGTGGGACACTACAGGCTAACAAATAAAATAAAATAAATTTCTGTAATCTTTTAATGACATGCATTTAGCATCAAGTTTGCACATTTGTCATTAATATTTTCCTTGTGCTTCATTTTATTCAATACTTAGTTTTAATACCATATTTCCATCAAAATCCACAACCACATCATATAGTCAACCAATAGCTTACTATCAAGAGATTTTCTCGATTTCTATTATAGTGCAAAAATAATAAGTGTCTATCGCATAACATGCAAACTGTATGTACCTAGGTTGTTTTTTTTAAATAAATAATTAAGTTGTGAAAATGTCCTACCAAGGGCTTGATTTCCAGGTTAGCTTTATTTCCCTGGTTGCACAATAAAAATGTACCCAAATAAAAAATCTAATATTCGAGGCTAAGTTTAAAAGCATACCCCATATTAATGGGGCCCATAAACCCTCATTGTTTTGTTCCCAGCTTCAGGTGACCGCTGTCACTCTTCGTCACCCTGCCACCCGACTCCTGTCCTCGCCGTGACGCCCGTGACAAATGACGCCTGCGGCGGCTGATAACAAGAAACAAAGAGCGAAGTACAATGTTATCTTTTACAACTAGTTTTTTGCTGAGATTTCTTTATTTTTTAAGTTCTTACAGTTTCTGGGCGGTTATTTAAAAAAAAATACAGAAAAACTTACTTGACTTTCCTCTCGAACCCCTGACAGTAAAAGAAAAGTGTGTGTATGTTTGTCTCTGTAACCTTTGAACGCATTTAGTATGCAAAATTAATTTAATTAGTTACTGATCAACGAGGTTATTTTAACATTTCTAACAAACTTATAACGCAACAAATAAGCAACAAACGTAATTCCATTGTTTTATTAAAGTGTTCTTATGACCACCCTCGGTCAGCTCGGCTCCATCATCAGATCAGCTCGATGCTACCAATATACTCTATTATATTGCCATCCAACTTACCTAAGCTAAGCATGCAAAACTTTATATCAATAGAACATTAGGAACTGGTTCAAATCTTATTAGTAAATTTCTACTTAAAAAACTTATAACTGACAAATATTTTGAGTTGAATAAAAGGTTGTAATAAAATAAAAATGTGTCCGTGTCAAACATTTGCCTTCAACTCTTACGAAGATGAATGCCAGAAAACGGATATCTGGCAAGATTCGGTGTTACACACTCTGCCTAGGCTAATCCTTGTAGAATCGCTATGGTGCAGTGGCGCGTCCATAGAACACAATTCCTATCGGCTTGCCTAATTTTGAGGCACATGAGCAGTTTTTCTACAGCTGATGAAGATATTTAAAACTAAATTAAGCTCCGGCTTGCTTAAGAATTTTTTTGACCCGCTGCCACTGCTAGGTTGACCCCAGTAGGGTCACCTCGGGTTAAAGTTCGGGGGGAGAGTCGCAGGTTGAAGCCCGGCGTCACTTAATTAAGCGGATGTCGAGATGTCGCGTTCAAAAGCGTTTGATTACAAAGCCGGTCTTCATAAATTCCTTTTATTGCGCTTCGACCTCCCGCTACAAGTAAACCGAACACCCTCTTCCACTTTCATCGCCTTAATATATTTACAAGTACCATTTTTTAGGTTTTTAATCATGAAAGAAATTCGAGGAAACGATTATATAAAACAGGTGTCTCTAATTGAACAAATTTATTCAGTATCTTGTGTTCTATAAACTAACTAGAATGTAACGCTTGAGATTGTTAGCGATGGCTTTTCTATTCGTAGTCATATTAATGCTGAGTCTGTCGGAGCATCGCGTAGAATGTGTACGAAGACTTGATAATCTGCACATAAAAAACACAAGTATTTAGGTACTTACGAGTTTATGTAAAATAACTATACTGATGGATATGTGCCATCTCATTGTACACTTAAACAACAGTAAACATCTTCTTGTATGTTCTCATATTCTATAAAATTTGTGCATACTCTTAAAGTTTATGGACAAATTCCAAGGAATCGTAATAAACGTGATGGGACTCTGGTTGCCCATACGGTTTGCATCAGGTATGCGCCAGCAAATACTGTCCCACTACCTCAGTGTTTGGTATTACTCAGAATCGGCGTGCAAAGCGCACTTGAAAATAAATGGCTGGTCCAAATTTTGAGTGATACCTATTGAGGAACTACGAAAGTGTAAAAAGTCTTAGATCGCTTGAAAATCTTACGCGGTAAAAGCGAACTGACAGCTTAGAAACTTTACTCGTGAATTTTACCATGAAGTTTACGAAATACTTATAGTATTTATTCTACGTCATAAATTTTAAATTAAGTTATTTCAAAGTTACCGTGACGAAGGTCTCAAGCGAAAGTGGAATGAACAAAGCGGCAGGACGAAGAGGGCGACGGGCAGCGCCGTTGCAGCAACATATAACTAAAGGCAGAGTGCGCCGCACGCCTCTTCCCACCCCGTCTGGCCCCATCCATTGCATGCCGTACACCGCATCGCTCACTTGTGCACTCTATAACATACGTTGCCAAAACAATTTTTGTGGTTATAACTGCAAAGTTGCTGCAAGGTTTTTTTGGCAAACTTCTTAAACAATCATTGGGTCAAGAGGTTTGTAGGCATACTCGTACGTGATGGGTCTTAACTTACCTCAACAGCAACCTCGTTTCCATAGTAGCAGTAAAGAAAGAGCTCGGTGAGAATGCACATGAGGAACATCACCATTGATACAAATTCCAGAGAAGCAATATTGAGCTGTAAAAAGAATAACAATTTAAATAAAAAGTAATACATAGTAGCACTTAACAGTAGAAATTCCTAAGAGCGTGTGGTGTTCAAAATCAACTTATTTACTCGCTTTCTCAGCTACTTCTACTGCTTACTGTACGATCTCAGGTCACGTCATAAATTAATTTATTAAATTTTTCACACCACCCATTCGTATACGGGCCTTTTCTTCCCTCCTAGGAGGGAACAAAGTGGCACTTTTCTGTTCTAGGACATTACTTTTTTTTTCCAGCCAGTCCGCCATGGCAACAAAATGTCTTATTATATTAATCGATTACACTTTCATTATAATCGATTATGTGTATACATTTTTTTATATTTATTACTATTTTTATACGTTATAAAATTCTGTTTTACTCATATTTATCATAAATATACTTCAATTCAGTAAGTGCGTTACTATAATGAATGATTAAAAATAGTTAGCATCATTATATTATTTTTCCAAATCGATTTATTTATTAATAACGAATAGACGTAGGAATCGATTCGATCTAAGTATACGTTGTCTGTGGTGTGGTCTGATATTTATTCTGTTTTATATTATTACGATACGATAGTTTCATGCATAAAATTATTAATCTTATTAAAGAAACTGCACATTAAAAGTAGTTAAATTGGAAAAAACAAATCCCGTGTTCCTGCATCCTGTGTTTGCAAATGATTCAAGTATATTCCCTGTACGGATTCAGGTGAAAAAATAAAATGTATTTTCGAGCGATAAGACATGAAAACATGACGCCGGAATTTATAGAATGAAAAGAAACGCAACATTGGTGCGTAATATGGCCAATTTGTTGCCATCAAATCAAGACAGAAGGATCTACAGGCACACAAAAGGAATACGAAAATTCGTTATATTTGAGGTTACCTAGAGACATTAAAATTGTTCTCGGAATCGGTATTTGTGGTTTAATTGCAATGCAATGATTTGCTACCTTCCAAGTTCTACCCTGAAGCATGTAGGTACTCCATTAAACAAAATTAACAACATTTCTGAAATGAATTTCTGAAGGCCACCAAACGAAGAAGTCTCAAGTTGTGATTGCAAATAATATCAAAACATTCAAACACAGCATTTGATTTCAGTTTCTCTGCCTATGAATGTAAGTAAATTTACTCATTTTATGCTTACAATGCCTGTAAACAGTTCTTGATTTTTTTAACTTAAGATAACTGTTAGAGTCTAATTACATCAAAAACTAATTCTAATTTCATAACCTAGCAATGATTTTGTTATGTTTATCTATGTTTGCAATAGTCTTGGGGACTCGCCAGTGTGTCCACAACACTCGGCTTAAGCAACTTGCACATTTTAAATGGTTCACTTTCGGAACGCTAATAAGGTTATTTTAACTAATAACTATAACTAGGTAGTATAGTTATTAGTTATTAACATTGTGATCAGTCCCAACAGTGCAATCAATTAATATATTTTTTGTTTTGTTTTAGGTTGTTTTTATCTCATGAGCTCAGCGGTGTTTGTCGAGTAAATGGAGTCTGGACTTACTAACTTCTTCCGATAATGCCAAACACTACCTTGACCTTTACCAGGATATTCTACTGATGAAAAATTAAGACTAACTTCAGTTTTGCTATGATATTTTTTTATAGACTGCCTTAACCCGTGCCGACATTATCCTACTTATACAATACCAAGAATGGCTCCTTCTATATCAGGAAGCATACTAAGCACAAATGTATAAAGTGAAAGTAAATATGATTCAACAATAACGTCTTTTATTTTCGTCTAAGGGGGTGTGAAAAGCAGTATGTGTCACATAGGAGCAAAATTATTTTCACCTTGGGCGTTAACACTTGAATCCCTCACTACGCTCAGGAGTCTATTTTAGAATCCCTCGCTGCGCTCGGGATTCTATTATAGACTCCATCGCTTCGTTTGGGATTCAATGTGCGCCCTCGCCGTAAATATTTCATTTTGCTCCCTTGTTACACAATCTACTATTGATAGGTACGTATGTATAAATACAGTATTTGCTAAGAGAAACTTACGCCAACTATTTTATAAGCTGCCATACAGAGAATCCAACCACCAATCCCGAACTGCAGTAACACGGCGCCACCGAAAATCGCTTGCAACTCCTGCGAAGTACTGTAATTACGTACAATCACAAAATACTATTGTTAAAAAAAAATCGTAGGTATATATGATACCATAAACGGCTTACTCGCAGATTTTGTGGTGGTGTTTAATACAGCGGACGAGGAGAGATGCTGCCACCGCGCCTACTTGCTCTCCAGTTTCCCGTGCCCGGACGATCGCTCTCTCTGCCAACGACTCAAAGTCCATTCTGAAAAAAATATAAACTTACATGGTACGAGTAAAAAATGTGGAATGAAATTACAAGTTCACAGCGCTCACCTTAGTATGGTTAGCTGCGTCTTGCACTGACCGAGTATGGTGGCGATGAAGGCGTCCATTGTGGTATTGGCAATGCCTACCAACGATGTAACGTAATGCGTGTACATGAGTACAACAAGGAACTCGGGCCATGAGTAATATGCGAAGGGTATATATACAGCAAAAACGACGCGTGAGCCGCCCAAGCGCATTAAGAGTGGAAAAATCGTCCATAGACAACAGGTTAGCGCTGCGGTTCCTGCGTATGCCGCTCCCAGCCTCGTCGCCCCTTGTGCTCTTTCCGTCAGCAGATTTTTCCTTGTCGTCTCCTCTGGGTTATATGCCGCATCTGCAACACAAAAATCGCCAATATTTGAGTATTTCATACGCAGTACTGGCTGTTCGTGAACATATTCTTACCGTCTAAGTTCTGTACTAGCTTGGCGATGCGAGAAGCGCGCGCCATGAAGACGATCTGCTTCACAATTGATGTTACATGACAGAGCAGGAGGAACATCACACGTGCCAGTGTGTCCATGTCGCCGCGCTCCTACAAAATACTTCGTGAATAACATCTGATTGCCAAAGTACCTATTTAATTAAAATCACGTATAAAAGTCTGTCCATCATTCAATACTCTGTCCTCATTGGTCAATTAGACCTAGTCAGATCGTGCCATGCATAAACATGTATTGTACATGGTTTAGGCCTAAGGAAATAAATAAGTACCAGATATGCGTAAATGAGCTCCTGCACCAGGTAGGTGGTGGTGACCGCAAGCGCAAAGCTGCAGTAGACGTCGTGCGTGGCGCGTACGATGCGGGCGCACAAGGAGGGCGGAGGGTCCCCCGCTCCTGCGGGGGGCAAGCGGCAGAACCCGCAGCATCGCAAGGTGCGCAGGAGTGACACCACACAGGCACCGGCAAGCGTCGCGCTCTTACGGAATGCCCACACTCTGTTTCGTCACAAAAGTAGTCTAATAATTAGATGTGATTAATTTAGGTTTTTCTAGTACCAAATGTGTAGAAAGTAAAAATGACTATGGATTATCTTTTTTGTTACTTTAACGACGATACCAAATGAAATAATGTGGTAATGATGGAAAAAAAAGTAATTTACCTACATAATTACAATGAAGCCTACCTAAAGAATTAAATAAAAATATGATTTCTCTGAAATCGTTACTATTATAAAAACATTCTAATAACGAATTCTTAGAAAAACACACTGTATAATAGAGTATTGCTACTGTAAAATTCCAAGAAAATTTTATAAGAAACGTCAGGATTGCCGGAATAATTATTTTATAAATATTTACCTAAAGCAAATTTTACACAGTTTAATCACGCTTAAAGTCGGGAACGCTTCGATACGTTCCGGACTCGTTAGATTAGGAGCTCTTTTTTAAGGTGAATGATTTCAGGACCACGGAGCTCTTGTTTTCATTAAATCACGAATCTTTGAATGTAATATTTTTTTTCGACATACGGGTTGAAAATTCTACTTATACTTACATTGGTCGTGAGGCCATTAATCGAAATAAGCTTTTTGGAGATGTTGTAGAGGACACATGAAAATGCCTGGACAAAAGGAGTTATAACTTCATGTATACTTTTTGATTAATAAACTATCTATATATCTATCTAAAAGAAAATTTTAGAGCAGTACTGCATTGCGGGCTGTCCGTGTTTTTTTATAACTTAATTGTAGGTGTGTGCTATTTATGCCAGACATGTAAATGGCCATAAATATGTTTACAGTCACTTTTTTAGGGTCCCGTGCCCGAAGGATAGCAAACTGTCATTTTTAATCTTAACATCAATTTTTCAGTTCCTCTGACCTTTGAAGGCTGTATTTCTATCTTGGTAGGTAGTAACTATTTAATTAATTAGGCACTATCAATCTAGTTAGACGATTTAACTTATCTTTTAACATAATGAGTAGAACGTACTTATTAAAACTCCTCAAAATATATAATAATTAGTAATTACCTAAGTTTAATAAGTAAGATACAGTTTTATACGTTTTCCCTTAATTATTAACTTTTATTACTTCTTACGCTGTAAATTACCTCATTATGAGTTGACAAAGCGCAAGGCGGCTCCCAAATGAAGTATGACATCGGGCAGTGATTTCAAATGCGACGTAGCTGTATTACTAATGAGGTAATTACAGGCTACAATATAATTACTCGTCCCGCCGAGCGACGGGAACCGCCCATCCGCCCGCCATTCATTATGAAAGAACATTAGTAGCTGTTATTTCCCAGTATTTGAGACGTACATAGTCATATGACCATACAGCAGCATTTAACGATACTCGTAAACCAGGTAAGATGAAAATAGTAGGGGAACCGAATAAGGGTAGTGACGAGCAGCTCTTAGAGTGCAAACATAGCATCGATTGAAGGATTGTAAACAGTTAAAACTAAGTTATTTGATTACCTATTGAAAATAGAAGAAAAAAGAAACGGCCTAGGCAAGCCAAAAGGTTCGTTTTCGGATCAAGTCAAAAACCAAAGTAATAACCAAATGAAATATCAGGATTTCCGTTTTGTGTAAGTACCTATATTTAAACTGTATGTTTTCTCCGCAAAGCAACGAAATGTACCTAGGTTATAAGGTAGTTCGAGACTCAAAATTATTTATTTGCATAATCTGCTCGAATAGAAAACTTAGGTAGGTACAATTTTTTATTTATCTGACTCTGCCCCGTTAGCCCCACTCTGGCCCTACATAACAAATAGATTCAACATATCGGACAGCCCTGGCATGCACGCGACTAGTGCATAATGGTATTTACCATCAACATCGCGAACAACTATTTGCTTTCACGAAGTTTAGCTCGTGAAATTCGTCGGTAACTCTAGAAGTACTAAATAATTAAAGTAGGTAACGCAGGGTTTTCAGTTGACGCTTCTCAATAAGTTCCTACTTAGCTTAGTTGATCATTATCAATTAGAAATAAAAACCTACTTTATTTTAATACCTACCTACATAAAGAACGCTAAATAATATAATTTAGTCTGTTTGGATTTTATCTCGTAAATTATATTTTATTTCCAGACATAGGATTATGTCCTAGCTGAACAAGACTAAATATTAAAACCCTGACAAAATTGTTAATGTACGCGCCATTGATACGCCGCGCTGTGAATAAAAACCTATGTAAGAACCGTATCCTTTACCTAAAACCGCACACAAATCGGCCAAGCCGTTTCGGTGATCAATACCTAGAACATTCATTTAAGTATATGCACAAATGCACAGACTGGGTGGGTTGCACCACGCACAATTAACAGGCTCATCAACGTTAAATATGGCGACGGAACTGTCATCCCATAGAAAACTGTCAAACTTTTCATACAAGATTTTTTTTACGATTACGTTTACGTTCACAGACAGTTTCGTGCAACCGGCCCTAACTGTCTTACCCTAACCCTAAATAAAATACGTTCAAAAACCGACGT
The DNA here is from genome assembly GCA_911728535.1 of Pammene fasciana. NCBI lineage: Eukaryota > Metazoa > Arthropoda > Insecta > Lepidoptera > Tortricidae > Pammene > Pammene fasciana. Next base: position 16,809,865 of record OU452276.1, on the reverse strand, counting down.
AACGTGTTCTGCCATCTATAGAAACATCCATGACATCCGTGTGACAAATATTCTGTTCCAAACAAACACCAAAAGATGGCAGCTTTAATCTTCATCATAACGCCATCTATACTGCGACCCAAACTTGAAGCAGTCATAACTTATTCCACTCGGCAAAAGATGGCAGTAATAAAAATAACAATGCAACTATCCAACAACAGATGGCGCTTGCGTCTATCGAGAATATTTAGTATCAGCCTCACAGAGGTCTTACTTTCTAACCTCAATTTTAGGCGTCAGCACAGAATAATAAACGTCAGTTGGTATTTTCAAGCATATAGGGAACGTGCGCGTTGTAGAGTTTGCCATCTTTTGGTCTTAATCGAAAACTGTAACTACTCGACGCCAATAGACAGTACTGCCTCCAACATTTGACTCACGTACCCTTTCACTGTGTAGGTACTGACATCTAATGGACTAATTAGGCAACTTTAAAGTAACAATAATAACAATATACACTTCGCGCCATCAAACACGGGCGTCCTGTGCGGCGCTCTTTAGTTTATGCACGTTCCCTATGAAATAAATAAACATATCTATGCATAAATTGGGTACCTATGTGTGCCACACTTATACATCCTCTAAGTAATCCGTTTGAAATACCCAAGATTAATTTTAAATTGCTAATTTAATTAACTACTAAATGTAAAAAAGACATAGTAATAATATGATTAACCAAAGAAGTGAAATAAAAACAAGTTTCAAGTCATTTATTAAATGAATTAACATATTTACAATTTTAATCATTATATTTAAAATACACATTTTTTTATTCCAGTGACAAAGGCATACGAGTAAATTGCAGTGAGAGATTTTTTAATTAATCTTTTTTATTCTTAGTTTCAATACCATTGTATTGTGATAAAATCAAGAAAATAAGGTAATTATGCTACGAATTAAATAGGAATGTGACTTATGTATACGTTTTAATGTTAGGATGACTCGAGTCTCCTCAGCACGCCTAGCACATGAGTGACGCGACAGTATCTCGCGCGCGAGATAGTCTATCCGTCCTTTTCTGACTGTGTCGATTAAAAAGAGACGGGTAGTCTATCTCGCGCGCGAGATACTGTCGCGTCACTCATGTGCTAGGCGTGCTGTACCTATCATGTAGGTACTTACTAGTTAACCTCTAAATCGAACTCGGCTTCTGATTAGATTAGCATCAGACTTGTGTTTGAATGACGTGCAGTTTTCTAGAACAGCAAAGGTAACTCAGCAAGTTGCGGATTAATGCGACTCCCCAAAATATCGTATATAAAAAGATAAGAAGAGTTGCAGTAACCATTGTGTACTTGAATGAAAATTGTGGGTCGCTCCAGTCCAAAAACTTGTAGATATAGGGATCACCATCTCTGAAAAAATGTGTCATAAATTCAGCAAAAGTATCAGTAGCAGTAGATATCTAATTTCATTAGCCGGAAATCGCAACAGACAATGGCCACAATGACCTTTCCTTATGCATGTAGAACGCAAATGTTAAGATATATACTCGCTACTGTTATCGGACGAGATTTAAAGATCCACTTTCGAGCCGTTTTCATCCGCTAGTCCGAAAAGAGACTCGCGCGCACTTACAGTCGACTACAAAGAGATGTATCCACTTTTGGACCTTATTACAACGCCATCAGGTGAAAAAGTGGATACATCGATTACATCTCTTTGTAGTCGACTGTACCACAATGGTCGCTTTTATACTTTGCTGTGGACGGTAAAGTATCGTCACGATAATCTGGTACGTTCACATGTATGGTTTCATTCTATGAAACAGATGCGTCCAGCCCGCCGAACGTGACCATACATACATGTGAAATGTCAATGACATTCGTATAATGCGAATATTCGCATCATTTTTGACATTCGTATCAACATTCGCATTCATATTTTTCGAATGCGAATGTTGGTAGAACACATCCTGTTTTGACCGCACTGACCCGGCCAATGGTCATATGCTTGCTCATACACAGGAAGTGAAAACGACGGTATCACTTGACTCCTTTTGATCATTAATATAGGACTCCATCACAAGTCATGTTCTGTATTTTTGAACTATGGAAGCATAAAAATGATAAGCGAGATTAAGTTTTTTGAATCTACTCCGTAACATTCGTATTCGCATTCGGACATTCGCATTCGCATTCGCGAATGTGAGTAAAACGACATTCGTGATATCCCTGATGTGAACGAACCAGAATATCGTGACGGTAATTTGCTGTGAACGGCATAGTACTTATAAAAGCGGCCATTGTCTACAACCAGAGACTATAAATAATATAGACAGCTACAGTCTTTTTTAAACTCAAGTCTGATGGCCTTTCTGCACGAGAGCAACCTAAAAATATAAATATACTTACTTGCAGAGACTATAAATATATAGGAAGCCGCAGTCTAAGAACGTATATGAAAAATGACTGTGCGTCTCAGTGAAATCTAGTTGCCGCTGCGACGCACTGTCATTTTTTCTACTATATTTATATATTTAGGTTGTTCTCGTACAGATGGCGCTTCAGATTTGAGCTCCAAAGTTCTTAGACTGTGGCTGTCTATATATTTATAGTCTCTGCTACAATTGGCTTCGCTTATAAATTTACAACGATGTCTAATTCGAAAACCGTTTCGAGAGATAGGGCTTGTGAACAGGTATTTTTAATTGTGGCTTAAAATTACATTTATGTTAGCTATATTTTAACAAAAGCTTGTTAGTAACCTTAGTTTGACCTTCAGACACTATGGTAATGGCATTGAAGTTATATTACTTGTGCCAAAAGGAGAAAATATAGCAGAAGTTTAGATTGTCTTTGACATGGGCCTGTCAAAGTCCTGTCAAACAAGGATTAGCTGTCAGCTGTCAACTGTTATCACGTCATTAGTCATTGTTACTGTCACTGTCAATGTCACAACGCCAACTTTTTTTTAAACATGCAATGCCAAGGCGATCACTAAAATGACAACACGTCGTATAAGAATTTTGTAGCTTAAAAACTCAATAAATATTTTATATCGCAACTATATTCCAAATCCTTCAAATTAGTATCTCAAAATTCACTATTTTACAACATCTAATTGTTAAAAAAAAAAAAATATTCTGTAAGCGAAGCCAATTGCAGAGTAACTTACTTGTTCGTGCCCCCACACATCTGGTATATTTTGGAGAATGCAGCGTAAGTCACGCCAAATAATAGAGGCTGGTAGATGTTTCCTAATCGCACTGGAGTCCGAGATACGACAAATTCGATCAAAACCAACACGCAGTTAAACCCATGCATAGTAGTTTCCAGCCAAAAATAACGTTCATGGATGTCGTATTCGCCTAAAACATCAAAAATATTACCAGAGACTATAGATATATAGACGGCCACAGCCTAAGAACTTTTTGAAGCACAAATCAATTGCGCCATCTATGTCAAAGACCCCTAAAGATACCGAAAATGTAAGAGAAATGTCACCTGCACTGCTACACTCCACCTAGTAGCTACTAGTGTACTACTTATACGCTCTTTGGTACTAGGTGGAGTAGCAGTGCAGGTGACATTTCTCTTACATTTTCGGTATCTGTAGGGGTCTTTGACATAGATGGCGCAATTGACTTGACTATATCTCTATAGTCTCAGATATTACTGAAAATATTACTGAAAACATTTTTATAAGTATCAGGTTTCATTTTCATTTCATTTAGTGTTAAGTGGCCAATACAACGTTTTTATTTCCTTTAATTACAGCATATACCTACGATTAAGGAAACGAATTGACACAATTAAAATTAAAAAAAAATATTATTACTTTTCTTAATATACTTGTTATATCAGTCACTGTAACGAGGGTAGGTATTAGGGTGTTATGATTTACTCAACCAAATAATTGAAAATTATGACATCCAATGCAGCTTCAGACATTACGATACTCCGAGAAACAAAGGAAGTTTATTTTATTGACGTAACACACATCATTTATTGCGGTGTCTCAGAGTACGCTTTTTTTAACCTTTTCAACGCCAAGAGCCATTAAAGTGGTCGAGTACTGTCGTGCCTACCACGCCAACAACCACTAAAAAGGCTATGGCAGACGCTGTCAAATCAATTTTACTGTTGACAGATAAGGTTTAAATTAGTATCTCACTAGTTGAAATGTTGGCGTGTATGCCACATGAGAGAAAGCGTTGAAAAGGTTAATGTATATTTACGCAATCAGAAAGATAAAAAATAACAATCGATTGTATTATCTCAGAACTGGAGCTAATTAGGACAATATACTTAATCGAAGCCCAGGAAAGTACAATTGCAATGAAAGGAAAAAAAAAACACGGTGTATATTGATAAATCCAGAGACTATAAATTTTATAGACAGCCCCAGCCAACCTCAAACTTTTTGAGGCCCATCAAAAAGTTCTTAAACTGTGCTGCTCTATTAAACTACATATGTACTCTCTGATAAAATTGAACCTATTTTATACACAGTTTTATTTAGCTTGACTTTGTATATTTCTTTGTTTATGTCATTATACGCATCAAATCTTATAACTTATAAGTTAAATTTCAACCACTTCCCAGTGTCTGATTGAGCTGAAATTTGGTATACTTCCGCAGTTTACATGTAACTAAGTACAGTCAGCAATAAAACGGTGTACCAAAAAAATGTTTGGGAATTACTTGTTAAATTTAGTATTTAGGTACCTTTAATGTTACAACTGAGGAGTTCCCTACGGTATAAGGTACAACTACAACAGTTATTTACTTATTTAGCTCAACTTACTAATATTTTTGGCTAGCAATCTCCAATACAACAGCGTTATGATAAAAGCCACACTGACGGATATGTTAAAAAATACCCAGTACATCCTTACGTAGCACGGAGGTTTGCCCACCTCTGAAATCAAATGTAATCATCTTGGTTATGACACATTATACCTACTATAAAAATCCTAATTTATTAAATAGTACCAGCAAAGACTATAGAGATATAGACGACCACAGCCTCATAACAAATAGCGTACTAGTAGGGCACTAGTAGCTACTATAGTCCGCGAGCTTTAAGAAGAACCTTCGGGAATCAGCGATGACACACAAGGTAATATTGTTGTTCTGCTTTTTCATGTGTCACTGTTGATTGATACCCGACGTCTTTTTCTAAAACCCGAAGGTTCTTTTTAGAGCTCACGGACTGTAGTAGAATAGCAGTGCAGGTGACATTTCCTCTTACAATTTAGGTAGGTATCTTTAGACGGCTTTCGGACAGAGGGCGCAATTGATTTGAGCTTCAAAAAGTTCTTAGGCTGGTGGTCGTCTATATCTCTATAGTCTCTGGTACCAGAGAGTGGTTTAAATTCCAACTTTTCTTCAGATTTGGATTTGGAAGACCCAATTTGCTGCAAATGGCTAAAATGTGTTCTCGTTTTAAAATTGTTGCACTCAAACTGCAGCTTTTGCTCTATATACAGTCTGAAAGTCAATGAAATGTTTCGATATTATATGGTACAGCTCGAAAACGCTAACCATGCAATGTTAGTTCAAGTAGGTACAGTCGACTACAAAGACCTGTATCCACTTTTTCACCTTATTGCTTGTATGTAATGAGTTGAAAAAGTGGATTCAAATCTTTGTAGTCGACTTTTTATAGATAAAACTAGTAACACTTCTTTAAAATACAATGATCCTAAATAAAATAGGTACGTAATTACGTATAACAAATTGTCACTTTAATCTAAATAGTTAAAAAATACTGCAAATGCAAAAATCCTGTTTAATGAAGATTGCTTGTTCAATATTCGTTAGTAACTAGGTAGTAGCTAATTGACTTAAGATTGAACATGATTGAATGCTTAAGACATAAACCCGATACTAATAAGTTGAAAGTATGAAAGATAAGATTAACGAAGCCGGCGTAAATAAAATGTGGCAAAAACCGCAAGCAAGTGGACGATTTCACATAAAAAATACCCAAATTACTAAAATGATTTGATTTCTCTAGGATCCTTACAGATACTCACTGGATATGATTACAAAGGAACCATAAATATATGTGAACTCATACAATTAAAAAAAAACATACGTAAAATAAACTAAAGAAGATTAAATTCCAATAAACTGACAGTGTTTTTACTTTATACAAACTTTTTTTAGCTTGATCCCGTATATTTATTTGTTTATTTGTGTGCATCAAATCTTGTAAGTTAAATTTCAACCTCTTCCCGGTGTCTGATTGAGCTGAAAATTTGTATACTTCCGTAACTTACGTGACAATGCTAACGTACGTACGTATGTTACGTACACTACGTACAGTCCGCAATAAAAGTGTGTAACAATTTATTTTTGTGAGTTACTTGTTATTTCCTAGTATTACATTGATTAAATTATCTCTAATATACCTGCTTATAGCTATGATCCGTGATAGAACAGTACTCACCGGGAAGCATATTTTTGAAGGCGCAAACCGACACCCAGGTACCACTGGCTGCCATCGCAAAAATCAGTAACATGCCCCAAGTAGTGAGATATATCGCCAATTTATCGATAGGAGCTTCAACCAAACACCACACCAATATCGCGAATGTTAATATAAACTCCACGAGTCGTACAACCAACATTGGTGTCGGGGAATCGCAGCGTTGCCAGGATGATATGTAGAAATCACTCAGGCGCTCTTCGTCATTTGGTGAACATGTTTTCATAAAGTGTACCATTTTTAACCCGATTCCACTCTATATATTTGAAAATATTTTGTTAAGATTTTAGCCGTTGAGATTCTAAATACAATATATCTTTGTTAAATCCGATAGCGAATTTGAGAGCGTTCAGGCGTCAGAAAGAGCAGTAGCGCTCTAAGCAAAAATCTCGGTGCACTGCGTGTGCGATCGCGGACTGAACCTTGCGTAAACTGTCATGAGGGCGTTGAAATTCAGGTAATTGATAGACCTGATTAATTAAGCTTATCAATATTTACGCTTAATGATATGCTAGACCGTAATTTGTCATGTCCATAGAATTCATACCCAATAGGTACCTACAGGCTCCAAAAGTTTAAAGTTAATAAAATGCCAAATCTGATTCTGTAGTAAGGACGTAGATATGCATCTACTACTACAACTTTGAAGGGTCAGATGTAGCTTTTCGAGTACCCCTAAAAAAAAATCAAATATTACAGTAAAAAAGCATAAAACAGATGTCTGCGGCTCTATGAGCATCCAAAATTACCATTAATTTTCCGCCGTCAGGCTCTTTGTCAAAAAAGTTTGCCGACCCCTGCAACTAGTAACATTATTATATTCATCAAGGAATCATTAATTAACTCAATAGTGACTGAAACAAACGTCTTAACATTTAATATGAAATATATTTACTAGTTAAGTATTTACAGTACCTTAAAAATAAACTTAACCAAAATATTTACAAAAAATATTACACGTTATAAACATCATAGTATAAATTGAATGTATACGGAATGTTTATTTATTTGTAAAAAGTTACTAATCTCAAGTCAAAAAGTTTCCATAAAGTTGTTTAAAATATATTCATGTGCTAAATTCTCAGTATACTAAGGGATCGGTAGAAATACTAAGGGATTTTACATATATAGATTAAGTACTCGTACACAAAGTGCTTGTGCACTATATTTTGCTTTTCGTGACAATCTAGAAAAATAATCACAGTATATGTTAAACAACTTTAAATTAGATTAGTTTCAAGAATCTCTTTGCTGGTTCTTAAATTCGCAGAACCTAACATGAGATACAATACACCTAAGGACAATTAACCTTTTGACCGCCTTACGTCCAAATTTTATGCACACACCTTCATTGCATTACACCTTCATAAGTTTATAATTTATGAAGGTGTCATTCACGTTGTCACTTTGTCTCATATATCAGACGACGACGGCGGTCAAAAGGTTAAACACCAATCAATAGGTAAATCTTGATTAAGAAATACGTACAGGTACTTAATTCACATTAAACAATATTTACCAGATGCTTTACCTAGATTAAACACCCTGTGACATTAAAGTACGCAATAAGTAGGAAAAATTGTGATGATTACCACATTTTTGTGTGGCGACGTTTCACAGATTGTTAATCAAAATAGATGACACCAAGAGGCAGTTGGTCAAATATCATACAAGACACTCAAAATACCATTGCCAACACTGGTAACTGAACATTTGTAATCTCTATTGCAACGGCATAAGGTCTATGGTCAGTTAAGTAAGACTATTCGCATTTTGTATTCTTGAAATATATTCCTGTTTTACACAATACTAGTATACCTATCTGTCTTCAATAGTCAACAGGCGGCTTAGCATGACATGCATTGTCGCGTGACTCCATACTTCGAGTCGCGCCTGAAGTATGGAGAGTCGCGCCGCAACGTAAGTCATGCTAGATGTAGGTACTGTATTTGTTAAGCCTTTACCGCATGAATATTTTAAAAAAAATGTTCAAATTTGAACTCTGATACGTGTCAACAGAGTTGAAAATAATATCGGCCATATATGGATTCGTATGCGGTAAAGGGTTAAAACGCGCAAATCTAAATGTGCAACAATAAAACAAGATACCACAATCAACCTTCGTCTGTTTATAGCGAAGTTTTATAATAGCTATTTGCTTCAACTTGTAAAATTGTAAACACCTGAATACATCACATACGAATGTAAAAAATGAGCTTTGAAAGATCTTAAGAAATCTCATGATAAATCAGCAACAAAGCAGCCCAATTATCTTGACATACTCATATGAAGTAAAATCGTGTCGAGTGCATTTTTCACCCCTCACCCGTTTAACTACTTCTGCTGCTGACTTGACACTTATTATTTTATTTTACATTGATACTTAGTTTAATGTCAGGATTTTAGATATTTTCTTCAAAACAATTTTAGGAAATTGCATCATTTGCGTCTAAATAGCATTTTTGCATAGATACCTTTCGTAATGTCCGTCGTCCTCAACATGGAAATTACGTTGGTATCACCATCGCCGTGCTTTTATCGACATCCGGCGTTGTATAGTACCCACCTATTTTGCCATAGAATATTGCAATATACACGTACTAAATCAATGGCACTCAAATGTCAAGATATATAAATACTAATTCATTTTCTGCTGTCTACGAACGCTGGCCTCGCAGTGTCTATACAAAATGCCGTTCCTCCAAAATCTACGCTAATAGGGACCCGTGTTTTCAGTATTATTCCGCAGCACCATTATTTGAATGACAAAGTTATTTTGAGACCAAGTCAAATCGACGTACTAAATGTGGTGAGACCTGCTAGCCTAATGTGGTCGGGTTTTTATCGCCTATCACCATAGCTGTCACATTCTAACAAGTATATAAGTGCGAAAGTGACGTATGACGCGATAGGCGATAAAATGACAACCATGGATGGCCTTCTGCTTCGTTAGAGAATGACGGTAGTGAGTTTGCTTAATTTATGGAAATTCGATTTTGTATAGACATCATCAGTCCATGTCTTATTTGGATTATGTCCATAGCAGATATAATCAATTCCTCGGAAGACAGCACAATTTGCCTAGATGGGTGGTGTGTACGGCAGGGTGTGACTAGTGGTGCGGATGACCGCTCCGGTCAGCTTGTCACGAGCGAGCGACAAACCAAATAGCGAAGAGTACACCACGATGATGCCCATCATAGCACACACCACCAGCGTAGTCGTGGGGCCCGGACGGCTCCAGTCCAGGATATCGTAGATGAAGCGGTTCCCTAGCCTGGAAAGAGTTAAAGGAAATTAACAGAAGAGCATGTAATGACTAATGAGTACGTAAGAGCAGAACGCGTACAATTTTCTGTGCAAGACAATTCATATTGATTATAGATTTCGACAAATATGTCTTCAAAAAGTGACGTCACGATGAAAATTTAGTTGTCATATTTTCCCCGTTCTAATTTTCTTTCGTTTCACTTTAAGCCACATGACGTTAAAGTAAAATATATTGTAATGTACGGCATACTACAGGGCTTTAGCAATTGTGCTTAATTAACCCATCAGTTTCTCTGGCTACAGTGTAACGTCTAAAAACGTCTAAACAGCAGAAGTAGCTAACCCGGTGAGGTGTTGCAAATGTTCGTGGCACGACATAATTGTTAAAAAAGAAGCATGTGAAATTGATTCAGACCATCTCACCCGCTGAACTTAAGCTAAAGCAGTGCAGTGGCGGTGCGTCAAAATAATTGTAAGAGAAGCCTATTATATAATATAATAGAGGGGCTATTTCGGCCTTCCTTTTCCCTATGAGCCATCGTAAAAGTACTCAACCGCCAGAAAACAAGGGAAGCCCGTAGGAATCGAGTTCTATGGACGCTCCGCCACTGAGCAGCTACTGGGGTACTGGTCATCATAACGTAGCGAACCCTCGTGTTACTAATGATTTAGTCTGCCCTTGAGCTCCATTATCCAACCCATGGAAATGGTTGAGCAAGCTATTTGGGTAAGTGTAATAGGGGGCCATTACGCAAATATGCCTTGGGTCGAAGTTACCCACATGGGTTTCCAAATTAAATAAGATTATGTTCTATTTATTTCTAAAAATAAATAACAACTTACGGGTCAGTGCCTCCAGCGAAATAGTATATGAGGGTGAATATGGCGTACCACGCCCCCACACCAAGCGGCTGCCAGATGTGGCAGAAGCGGAGCGGAGTGCGGCAGCTAAACAACTCTATTAGGACCAGCACTGTGTTGAACCCGTGCGTTGTGGTCTCTAACCAAAACATGCGGTCATTAAGCTCGACGCTGACTGTAACATTTAAGAAATTAGGCACAACATTAGAATGCATTTGTTATTGTTAAATAGAAGAGACTAAGAAAATTGGATGCTGTTTAGCAAAAATGTGTCAACCCACATTCGTTTTGCAATAAGATATCAGCTGTAAGCATAATTTGTTTCGTAAGTAGACTATTGCAAAAGGAATGTAGGTTGTCACAGTATTGTAAAACAGCATCGAAAATAAATAAATAAATAATGTATGTAAAATAATAACCGGTCACTCATGTAATTTTGGTCGAGTTTTGATGCCGTCGCGGATGGCCGTTCAAGATTAAGAATTATGATCATCGTAAATTGATCGAAACAAGTCGAGCAAAAATCGACCAATATTATGTGAGTGACCCGTTATAAATATTTTTGATTATTGTAATAAATATAGAGATTTACTAAGTTGTTTCAACAAAGTAAACACAGTAAGTAGCATCATACATAATTCAAATAACGTACAGTTTCGTAAAACTGCTCATACAACTCATACAGGCGTTTTTATACGCCTTTGTAATCCCCTATGACAGAGATAATGACGCATGTCGAAATTTAGTTGATAGGATGCAAACTGATCAAGATATCCAAATAAAGTGAATATTTAAAAAATATATTGAAATGGTAAAATTAGAGAGGCTTAAAATATATCTTCAAAATTTCAAAAATGTTCGATTTTTTAAAGTACAAAATTTAAAAAATATATTCGATACCATTCGATTTTTAACATTTTATATTATCGTGAAATAAATTGTATAGAAACCATATACATAAACGCAACATTTCACTGTAAGAATAGCAATTTCATAATTTTTGCATTACTTTAAATAGGGCAACTATCAAGCCGTGACGCCACTGCTTCATATCATTTTGTTAGGAGCGTTTTGAGAAACAAATGCAAATCTCAGACTTTAAGTCCCTTTTCTGTCTTTTATGTTGATTTTAAGTCAATTGGCCCCATATAGACATTTGATCCTCACGACAAAACAAATCGATTGACACCATGCATGAAAAAAAATCATCATGCCTATTTGAATGAATTGAATGCTGTTTTTACTTTTCTTTCGGCAAGTCATCTACTGCTCATCAAGACGATGGATAACAAACAAAACCATATTCAATGAGGTTGCCTTGTTCCGTCCCAGAGTTCCCATGGCCACCCTGGTCTTTGTAATCAGATGTGGTCAAAATTACAACAATATCGCATTGCCATCCAATGAGGGTTTCCTGGATCCTTTTTTTTCACCAGATCGCGGCACCGTGGCAGGAGGTCATAATCCACCAATGATGTTTAATCAAATTTCTTCTGATTGGTGGATTTTGACAGCTACTGTCAAAAACACCTCTCGTCACAGTGCCGCTACTCGGACTTCAGGAAACCCTCATTGCTGCTGATCTTCGTTAAAAACTAAAGAGGTACTTACACGGGTCGAACAGTAGTGACCAATATAGCAAAGTAATAATTATAGCTATAGAGCCAGATATGTTGTAGAACAACCAGTACATCGAAACGTACCACGGTAGTTGACCCTCATCTGAAATTAATTTTAATACAAACTGAATAAATTTACATCATTGTTAAGAATCGTGATGAACAGTCGCCATCAAATATATAGGAGCGGCCAGGGTAGGTACTCAAAAATGTCTAAGCATGCACTTTATCGCCTTGACAATTGAGGCGTTGTTCAGATATTTGTGACCACCTTAGCCGCTCCGATATATCTGATGGCGACTGAACATGACTTAAATTATTGCATGCGACTCCATAGTTCCATACATTGAGTAGCGCTTGAAGGGAGTCACGCGCGATAACGTATAAAAACATCGAACTAGACCAGACCCTCTAGCATAACTAACGTCGCTCGTGACTGCGTATTAAATAACAACTTTGAGTCGGGCTTAAAGTAAGTATATGGAATCGCGGGCAACAACAACACAAGTTTTTACTAACAGGGCAGCATGCCGGTAGTATGTATACAGTTGCGCTATCTGCCTACCGAACATAATGACCGTGTGCGCTTTTCCATTATCCGATTAGATAGGACCACGAAGACGAGATTTAAAATTTGTGATTTTTTTTCATACCAAATGTCCATCTTAAGAAAAGGCGGTCCTGATGCCATAGGGTACTCTATAGCAGCGTTTTTCCTTGGGCCATCCGATATCAGATCGGACATCAGTGTGAAAACGATCTAGAGCCATAATATCGATTGTTTACCGTGTTCTCTCCGTGTGTTCAGCGAATTCAAACTGTTTTTCTAATGGTTGTTATGCCTGTGTTGCGTGGTGAGAAGGGCTATAATTATCAATTCGCAAGGTAGCTACGTTGCAATGTCGACGACATAGCTAACTGCCTGTTTGTTAACATTGCTGCAATAGACCTTATCTTTTATGGGCAGTCTTACGATATGTACTGGAAAAGATGGGCGAGTGATTTTGTCGGCTTTGTAGTATGTAGCGAGTAACTGACATTAGAGTTTTCTACATATGTTTTTATGATGAAAATGTTTGACATCCTATGGCGGTTATCACACCGCTGCTGTTGCCGTATATACTAAGGTAGAATTCTTAATTAAATAGAGTATTCTGATAGCTTCTGGCATATACACTATTTGTAAATGTATGTAAAATGCTGTTAAATGTCTCCACTCGATTAGGAATTCTAATTTAGTGTGACACCCTAGGAGGGTGTAAAAATTGTAGTAATGTATCTAAATAGAAGCATACTCAAAAACTCAAGAACTGTATAAATATTTTACCAATAAAAAAACTAAACTAAATATCTACCAATTAGTACGGTGATTAGTACGCCGCCGTGTGGCTTGTTTGTTACTTGATTCCATCTCTTAGATCACCATTCATGACACATTACACACGGTAGTATTCTTATGAATGTGGGCCACAAAAGAGAGTGATGCCTGCGACTCGGCCAAGGTCGGCCCGCCGAAGCGAAGCCTGTCCGATGACCGAAGACTTTCGTAACTAAGTAGTTAGATAACTTCGCATTGCATTCATGGGTAAACACCGCGAGCGTCACAGCATACTAATAAAATCAAACTTTTCTTTTGCGAAGACTGGCAATGTTAGTTTCGTTATATTTATTACTAGTGAACAAATCTTATGATTAATTTAACATATACATAATAACCAAAACTACTACCTTTATCCATTAGCATAATACAATGTGGTTAATAAAATGAACAAATATAGCACACTCAAGTTTTAACTTAAATTATTCCAACCTTGCAGTTGTGATTCAATTAGACTCTCGTTTGCAACATTTCGTTGCATAATATATTTTTTATCCTCTAGTTCGAATTATTCAGTAAGTGAAAAACCACGGTTCACTAAGTTAAGTCAAAACAATGATCGATGAAGATGTGATTGTAAAAAAATAATTCCAAATCTTAGTGGTAAACACCATCAATAAGAAAGATTGCGACAAAATCTCGATTACTATATTATGCTACAATCAGTACAATAAGTTAATCTAAATGTATAACATAGCGTTATAGAAGTATAGACTGACAGACAAGTCACTGCCTAAACCGTTGGAGGAGCAGTAACTGGAGAGGGAAGGATGCTGCGGATGAGTTAGCCCGTAAAACTAAGATACACCGGCATATGGACCCGAAGCCATCGTACCATTCCCATTCTCGCACATAAACCAACTTGACCACCGCAACTCCTCAAACATAAACCAAATGAAATGAAATGAGAGAAATGGAAACCTACAAACAAACCAAAGAAATAATAACGAAATACGACTACAAATTTGCCAATATACTTATGAGGACAAAAAAAACTCAACTACGCAGATTAGTAAGGTTGATAACAGTACACAATACACTAAACAAACACCTATAGGTAGGACTATAGCCCATGTGCAGAGCATGCATGGAGGCGGAAGAAACAAAACACATTCTGCTAGACTGCAAACAGGTAGAAGTATACAGGACTTAGGATCACTTAGGATCCCCAGGCACCTTGCGCGAGTCAGCAGGCAACCTAAAAGCACTGCTGGGCTTCGTGGAGGAGCTAGGGTGCATAGAATTTTTTTTATGCAGAATAGGCAGGCGTTTGTCCACGATCTCACCTGATGGTAAGTGATGATGCGGTCTACGGTGGGACACGCTTACCTATGAGATACCTATTTACTCCTCTTTTCTTTATTTTTTTAGAATAGAGCTACCCCGTTATCACTCAAAATAGGCACACTGGATGTGAGGCGACTTGCGGAAAAACGCCCAGAATAACTAACTAAACCGTTCCAGGTAGAGTCCTTAAACTTAGAACATATATTCAACTAATGTAATAAAGCTACACTAAGATACGATTTTCTGGAATTCAACGTCAAAACGATTAATAAAGATTTGAAACTTATTACGGCTTCTACACGACACACGACGGATGCAGTACTATAATATAACAAACGGAAAATTACACAAAAGTTCATTTATTATGATAACCGTGAACGTTTCTCATAGAAACTGTCGTAACATATAATAGGTGCTTAGATTTAATTGTCTAGTGGTTATAAACAGCCGGCCACAGCGGCAATTTTAATCTGCGGTTTCATAAACATGTAATTCGAGTTAAAAGGAAGTTGATAATTTCAAAACTGTTACTGTGATGAGAAGCTATTCAATGACGTATGTCTTTGTTACCTATAATTTGATTTGTCGCTTGTTAAATGCATGAAACCATGGCGGTATCATTGTTACGAGGTGATATAAATTCGGTCAACTCAATTCATGCTCTGCTAAAAGGTTTCGGCATTTTTTTACAAGTGCCCTCCCGCCTGACAACCCTTTTTGGGAATCATTAGTCGACTTAGATGACTGCCATTTTACGCCTTAGGTCGATTTTTACGACATCCATGGACTACTGGGTGGACTATCCCCCAGCTGGCAGCGGTACTCTTTTATGAATTAACAATTACATATTTCCTTTTTTTCATTTGTTAGTGGTTCGAAATTTTTGTTACGCTCCAAGGTATTATTGCGATCGGCGTGCAATCCTTATTTCTTTCGTTTTTTCCTGGCATACTCGTAGAGTCAACGTTTACTAAAATATTTACCTTTGAGAAAATTAATATATTTATCAGTATATTTATTATATTTCGTATATCTATTAATATATTTTTTCATGACTAAAAACAAATAACTAAGTTTTTATTCAATTTTCCGTTATACTAGTAACTTCAACTCAATTTAAAAAAATGCAATATTGTTTTATGTTATAAGTTGTTATAACTCATAGCACTTTTGTGATAGGCATGTTTATTATTATGCGTTAATAAGTTATTTCTAAAACATGTTTTACATAAAACCAAAAGTGACAAATTCGCGATAAAGTTTTAGGAAATATCGTCCGGTTAATCAGTCGAGGTCACAAGGTAAACCGATTCGATCTCATCACGAGATATATTATTATGAGCACATGTTATCGGGTTTGAAGCTGTTTTTTCCGAATAACAAATAACATTAAGTTACATTTACTTAGAAAATACCACACCAAATAATATGTACGTAAGTCTGAACAGACGAATGAATCAACAAAGACCTTAGGTAGACATCCATATTTAAACTATTAGGGTTAGAATATTTTTTTTCTGATTAAACATATTTAAACATAAGATACTAACCAGGCAGCTTCTTCATCAAGGCACCTAAAGAGACCAACACGGCGCTGGCGGCCATCGCAAAAACCAGCAACAGTCCCCAGTTAGTCAGGTAGAGCAGCCAGTGCGGTGTCGGGGCTTCCACCAACGACCAGATCAGTATCGCCAGCGCCACCGTCGCCACCAGCAACCGTACCATCAGCAGCGGCACCGCCGACTCTCCGCGTTGCCATGACGACACGTAGAAATCGCTCAGGCGATCGTGAGACGTTACCCAGAAATCCGATACGGTTATGTATTTCCTAAAATATTTAACCATTTTTCAAATATCACAACACCATGTTTGATTCAATATTATGTTGCTCTGTCAGTCAATCATCGCTCGATGAGATCCCAAGAGTTTTAGATAAGTTATCCGAGATAACAATTTCGCAACTGAAATCAATTCTACGGTGAAGCTATTCGACACTAAGCTCTTATCGTGATGGTGATATAACGTGAGCATGTGGGAATTTGTTGAAGTGTCAGTGAAGATATTCTGAATATAGTTGTGATTTATTATATCATTTAAAGTTGCGATTTAGGGTTGAGAGGTTTGCGCACAAGCGCTCGGAGCGCGGCGGCGGTGCGCAGACGCAGTCGCGGACTGACGCGACGCGGCTGGCGCGACTCTTGCACAAGAACCTTAAAACCTGACTTTTATGTAATTATTTCTGCACTGAACTTAACTGGGTTTATATGGTAGCGTTTCTTGGGGCGCTATGTTTAAACATTTCATAAGCATAATATTATTATGTTTCTGCATATGATTGTTACATAACAATTGTAGGTACTTATTTAATAGGTGCATTATTGAATTATTTGACTTGCAGTTGAAATTAAAAGAGTTTTATTTTCAAAAATGATTATTTTTTCTGGCCTTAGTAAAAGATAATGAATAATTGTTTAAATAAATTGATTATTTGAATACTGTAAAAATATTCTGTATAAGAAGTTATTGTAAAAAGAATGGAAATTTTACTAATTCTTCATTGATTACGCAGCCTTGATATTGATATTCAGGTCATCGGTTTTACGATTCGATATTTTTATTGATTTTAACACGCGCAAATCTGCCCACTTTTTGTTGGGATATGTGCACGCAAGATCTCATTTAAACCCGATTACGGTTCGTATAGTCATTTGTGTGAATACATCTTCATCATTGTTGGCTTACTCGTAAGTACAGTCAGCAGCAGAAGTAATTTAACGGGCAAATTGTGCAAAATGACCTATGCTTTTGTTTCAGGATCCGTAACTCAAAAGGAAAAAAAACGTAGGCTTTATAGGATGACTTTGTCCGTCTGTTTGTCTCTCTGTCAAAACCTATTTTCTCAGGAACACGTGGAGGTAGCAAGTTTAAATAAACATCAAATACTTATGTGTGCGGATCCTTGCAGCTGTAAAAAAATACGTATCATCGCACAAATAAATGGTCAAAGCTGCACTTGAACCTAGAATCAGATTTGCAGTAGGCGGCAACGATAATAATTCTCGCTCTCGCTCATAAGTCTCGTAACTATCGTGGATCATCTCCAAATATTGTCAAAATAGTTTTGAAAATTAGTTATGTGCAAGTCAAGTTCTTCAACACGTATCAAATTTTTGACAACAATTTGGCGCCTTATTATTTTCGGCGTTCAATTACATTACTTATTGTTTTTACTATCTGAGAATGTGTTAAAACTTAAAGATGTTTTGTAGAGTGTGTAGAGTGAATAGGCTATTACTGAACCGGTGAGCTCCATCTTAGGCTCTGTCTTCACTTTCCATCAGGTGAGACTAGGGTCAATTGCTGGTCAGTCTCATAATAATAAAAAAAAAAAAAAAATTAATTTTGTGTTAATGATGATGGATTCTATATATGTATAAAGTAGACAATATTCAAGAAAAACCACTCTGAATTTGGCAAATCTGTTTCGCATCAGGTATTATTTGAATATAATTGGTTATGTTCATGTTTCATGTGACCCTGATTTTGTATCTGATCGTTTAAGATGCTTCCTCTAGATTGATTTAGGGCACTTGAATAGGATAATAACGTAAAATGATTAAAGGCCAATTATTTAACAATTTTTAGTGTTGGTTTTCTTAAGTTGACTCTCATACGACTTCTGACGCCTCAGCCACAGAAAAAACGCCTTGGGCGATATTGCTCGAAGAGTTTATTCCGTTGCCTTCCGGTGACAGATGTGTGAAAATTGCAATAGTCTAGCAGTGGCAGTCGGTCAATATTTATTTAGGCAAACTGGTGCTGAATATCGCTTAAATTTTTTTCATTAGCTGTAGGAAAACTGCTCAGGCAAGAAACTTAGGCAAGCCGGCGGAAATCGTATTCTATGGACGCGCCGCCACTGTAGGCTAGTACTAGTACCTACCTACTACTCTCTCGCACTTAAATAATTTTAGAGAAATTGTGATGAAAGTTGAAATCAAAATGGATTAGTTCATGCATTATGTAATGTTAAGTGTAAAATGCCTATACCTACCTACGTACGTATATACGAATATAGATACACGCAGTTTGGCATAAAATATATATTTATGAATATGAATGAAGATAAGTTTTTTAAAGTACTTGGCTTAACATATTATCAATATTATCATAGACATACCTACGTATACATATTAATCCCTCTGACTGACAGTGAGACAAGAAGCTATTATGGGGCGTTATTCCCCCTCTGCCTTCTTCATATGGGTATCCTCATTGGTTCACGATTGTTATTTGCTCGTAGGTAATTACTTTAGACCTAACCTAAGCAAGGGTGCCTGACCCTTCCCTAGGTTAGTAAAAACCATGAAATAGGCATAACTGGTCCATAATTACAAGGAATGCAAGGAAGCTATATGTACCTATTATTGACAGTACTTACATTGTGAAATCTTTATACGAGTCTAGGTGCGAAGTAAAATTAGGCGTAACGAAGTTGCTCGTATTTACTATATTCAGCTTATAGGTATTATTTCCTATATAATTTATAGGATTATACTCGTGCATATCTCGTGTAAAATGACAATTAATTGTCTAAAATAAAGAGAATATAGTATAGAATATATTTTTTGGCTACACACAAATGTCAATTGGACGTCCACGCATCGTCGCTTCGTCCAAGGCTTAGAAGAATGAGATAAAAGACGGCATGGTAAACCTCTATGGTTTCATTCATCAAAAGACCAAAGATATCTTAGGCCGCAATTAGACTATCATTTTTAAATGATCATACAATACATATAGAACTCATTTATCAATGAAGAACCTATGACCATGTAATAACAACATAGATTCATATCGTCTATGATCATAGATAGGATCCTGTTTGACAGCAAACCTACAATAATGATCATTTACATGTCATTTGACGTACGTAACTTCAAATCAAACCGATTCTTCCGCCATATTTTGTTTATATTCTGTGTTTATGGTCTATTTATACTATGAACCATAACCAGGGGGGTACAACTCAAAGTAAATCTGTCAAAAAAATTGAGTTTGACACTCAAAGCAAGCATTAACTAGAGCCCGCACACGTGTACCCCCGTAAGGGATAGATATATATATGCCCATAATCACTTCTACAGCATAAAACAGAACAATTTACCAATGTTTTCCTTAGCCGACACAACTTTCTAGGAAAACTAACAGCTTTTCTCGTAGCAATCACAGAAATTCTTGAAGAAATCGCGCATTATATCTGTTTGTTACCCTCCACTGCTAGAAGTAACGCGTGGAGGGTAATAGAAACTATGACAAGGACCAACGAAAATAGCACCTCTCTGCCGTATCTATCGAAAGTGTAATAAGACCATCCCGTTCTATCTTGGTATTATTAGTTCCGTGTCAGATCTATGGGTGGTATATCTATGGTTTGACACGACGTATCCGATACGTTTGCATAAGTGCGAAAAAGAACTTGTCATGCGTTAAGAAGGGACAACATGATTCGTGACGTTACGTGACATTACAGAGGTCTCTCTGTATTATACTATTATTTACTCTGTGCCATAACGTTGAAATGACTTTGAGTGTAATTTGCAAAAATGATTAACAGCATCATTTATATATATATGATCATAGATTTAGACACAAATGACATCAAATTTATATGATAAAGAAATGATAATGTAATTGCGGCCTAAAGACTATTCAACCTTTGATTATTAAACCAACCGGATGCGACTCGCACTCTCATTTCTATCGGAAAAAGTCTGCCGTTTTTTGCGGGGGAGGGGAACGTCAAATGTATGCGAAACGTCAAAATAGCCACGTCAAATAATGAGTATGACCACTGGTCATACATTTTCGGCAGAGGGGAACGCCTGTCAATTACAGACGTCTCACGCAGCAGTAGGGAACCAGATATTACTTTTACTCATTTCTCTAACCACAATTAAACATTAACCAAGCAAAACAGTCATTCATAGGTACCTACCTAAAAAAACAATTCGACAGAGAGCATAATGTAGGGGGCGGTGTCTGACTCGCCCTCGTTACAAAATTGACATTTTGACTTGTTGTCATGTTGGCATTTATGTCTGATGACCTCATGAGGACTAACGCGTATGAAATTTCCACTAGAGGCGCTAGTGTAGACGGTGGTCTTCGAAATGACAAATTCCATAGTAATTATGTCGGATTCGCCGAATTATTTCCAATTTCTCAATGTTGTGAATATTTTGTCAGGATATTAACTATGGGAAATACGAGTAACGAGTCATTAAATAGGAATGTTTTAAAAGCGTAAATAAAGAAAATTCTCCTTTATTTCCAAATAAAGCGGAACAGCGCGTCACTGCGGCGTCGTCGATATTTTTACAGTACGGTCTATTGTATTAAATATTATTAAAGCGAAAATTTGATTTTTACAAACGTGATAAAAAAAACTACAGCTGTATTTCCAGACCTGCGTCTACAGTGGCGCCAACTGGTGAGTAAAACAATCCCTCATTACGTCTTTAGTCAAAGCAGAGACTATAGAGATATAGACGACCACAGCCTAAGAACTTTTTGAAGCTCATGTCAATTGCGCCAACTATGTCAAAGCCACCTAATGATACCGAAAGTGTAAGAGATATGTCACCTGCACAGCTACTCCACCCAGTAGCTACTAGTGTACTACTAGTACGCTATTTGTTACCAGGTAGAGCTAACTTCCTCTGACTCCCATTGACCTCAACTTTACTCCTGCACCATTCCTAACATCTCTTATCGCTCTCCCACTGACCCGTATGCCAGTCCTTCTCCCATTCTTTTCCTCCCTTCTTCTAGTCTCTGCCAACCTTCTCCCACCGACTCCTACTTCAATCCCATCGACTAAAACCCCAACCGACTCCTACTTCAATCCCATCGACTAAAACCCCATTTCATCTGGTGGCCTATTTAATAAAGCTACAAGTGACAATTTACAAGCGGAAGTCTCTTTCTAACCCTATGTATTAGAAAGAGACTACCGCTTGTAAATTGTCAATTGAAGCTTTATTAAAATAATTAATTAGGCCACTGTACCCGTTTCAGTAATCTGACCTGACGTATGCCTGACGTTAGGCGTTGAAACCGGACGGGTATATAAGATCCCACCAAAAACATTCTGTAAAAAACTAGCCAAGTCTCGATTGAGCTGCTTGTTTATCTCTAAAAGTAAAAAGTAATGAAATCTAGACAATGTCGTACCAAGTCTAAGGTTCCTTACTGCGATTTCTTTATTATTATAGTTAATGTTTTGTGACTTGGCCGTTGAAGGGTACGCCATTTATTTATGTGGCCATTAAACCATAACTCTGTACCAAATTTCAGCTCTCTGAGTATATGGGAAGTACTAGTTCTATTTTGATGATCATGAGTGAGTGAGTGAGTGAGTGAGTGAGTTTCATAAATGCGAAACTTTGCTTTCGCTTAACTTCGGAACTAAATGACCAACAGACTTGAAATTTTGGATTTTAAGTATGTGATTATAGCTTACTGGATGCCGAAAATTTCTGCGTTCTAGTCTTATCCAGAGGTTCTCAAATAGGGGCCTGAAAATGCGGCGAAATGGTTCCTGTAAAGGATGGTACGGCAGTGTTTGCTTCGCGCTCGACTTGGCGGGGGCACTGCCGTGCCCCCAGATAAGTAATCATGTGTGCTGTCTGTGGTAATGTATGGGTGCTTAGATCTTTAACAGCAAACTTGCATGAAACTTCTATTGTAATTCTAATTATTTATTGTGATATCAAGTACCTATGAAGAAATAAATAAACCTATACTTACCTATGAAAATTCCTTAATGAATAGTTAAATTAATTCTAATACCTACAACGTGCATTCCTTCTTCAAATACAAAAATTTATTTATATCCAATCGAGTTCAAGCAGTATCACAACACAAGTTTCTTCATACAACAATACTGTGTTCTCAACAAGATAACATTCCGAGCGTAATACATTCAATAACTTTATATATATGATACAAAATATTCTGACTATCTCTTTATACACTTCGGCTACCCACATTATTACTTATTATAAATCTACTTTTGCCCGCCACGTAAACCATAGGGTTCATGCATTTGAACTCTGTAATTCACTTGGCCGCTGTCTTAGCGGGACTCCTTCCGCTACATGCACTGTCACCGAGTCGTGGAACAACTTGGAAGCCAGCGAGTTTCGTGCTACCGCCAGACCCATCACCAAAAAGTGCAGCACTGCTAACAGGAGCCCCGTACAGGCCACGACGCCTATTGTCATGCCCGGCGACGACCAGTTCACGACGGAGTAAATCCATCTGTTACCGCTCCTGCAGAATAAATAAGCAACATTTATCTGTCTGTCCGGTTCGAAACGTCAGGATTAATAGGCACCTAAAAAATTAAGCACATGCGGTACAATCTTTTTTATTGTCGAGATTTATCGTGGCAACCTTGAAACAGTTGACAACATTTAGGGCCACGTTCACCAACCACCAACTGACTGATCAATGTAACTCAGCAGAAATTTATATCCAAAAGTTACTACCAAATGTTGCTAACGTTTTATATATACAATTTGCTGCAAAATGAGAAATAATATTGAACTAGAAGAAGAAAGCACCTTCAATCTGATGAAACCACGCGAGCTGATTCCGATTTTGATAGGTATTTTTATAGCAAAGTGATAAGAAAACCACCACCAATAGCTAGGGATACACGCACAGATATGCCCGCCGGATTTGTCTGACGGATGTGCCCGGCGGACAAATCCGTGCTTGTATGGCGCGAATAGGACACGGATTTGTCTGCGGACACATCTGAACAGCGCCATACACGAACGGATCTGTTCGCCGGGCATGTCCGTCGGACGAATCCGGCGGACACATCTAAGCGTGTATCCCTAGCTATTCACTCGGCCAACATTTTTGGATGTATATTTACAATTTCTTAATAGGCCATATTCTATTGTACAGATCGATGCTCGGCAGATTTATGATTTAGACCTTTGTTCATTGGACGAGTAAATAACACCGAGAGTACGAGCATTTTGTTAATTCAAGCTTAATGGCTTTTCTATGCGTAAAACTCCCTAAGCATAATATATATTCTAAGCAACAGTTAAAAATACAAGTTTATCGAATGTTCAAATGGTTCAAAAAATTGTCCTTACGAATCAACTCCACCAGCTGCATAGTAAATGGCACTGAAGATGACCCAAAGAATGGCAAACTGAAGGGGCTGGTAGATATGCCACATCCGCGAGGGTTGGGAGGCACTGATGAGCAGGCCGAACATCACCAGCGAGTTCACACCGTGTACTGAAACGTCCAGGGCATGGTTCAACTCCTCTTCTTCGTTCACTGAAAGTTAATAAAAGTGTCGAATTATTTCAAATGCAAGTCGTATACTCACATCAAATGTTACAAACTCTACTCAACTTAGATCTAATACCTCATAATTCCTGGATGATAATGTCTATGCCCGAGATAGTCAAATGAATCATAAACCGAAAAATTAAAATTGAAATTGAAATTAAATTGACACTGATGTGGTCGATAAATCATACTGCGCATGGAAAAGGGTTAAGGTTAACCTATATTATATTCTATTACATCTCGTCTTCGTAATAGGGGATATTACTGCAATATTCTGCCACCAGAGTGCAGCACTAGCAAACCGGTAAACCATAGAGTTTTTAATACATACTAGGCCTTAAACAGTTTTTTACAAGTTTTCATAGATAATTTATAACGAATAAATATGTCATTTGCGCACCAAAGCGGTTTGTTTACAAAGGGCCTATCGTGAAACGAGAGAATCGAAATTTTGACATGTGCCTCTCTATCGCTCGAATATGAAAGAGTGACAGAGAACCAGGTAACGAAATCTTAATTTTCGTGTTTCGTGGTTGACCCTCTGGATGTGCTAGTGCCGCCCCCTACACAGAGTTTTGCGGAATATTCCCTATTCTTAAATTTCTTACCAAAAAATACTTATATTACTTTAACTTCTTATTTGGCACTGACCACATTTATTTCTTTAAACCGACTTGTTTGTCTACATATTTTGATAGAAAGAGTGTAAGTACTTACATCCATAAAGCACAGTCCAGTAAAAGATCGTGATGAGGAAGGCAAGCGGGATGGCCGAGTTGTACAACACCCAGTAGGTCTTCACAAACCATGGTAAATTAAACTCGCCGCCTGTCCAAATAATAGTAGCAATATTAGTCCATGGATAGTAGCAAACACATTGCTATTGTTATTTTTAAAGGCCTTTTTATTTCACCAATTGCTAAAAGGAGAAAAAACCCAAAACTAACCCACTCCAATGGAAAACTAACACGAATTTTATTGAGAAATAGGTAGGTAAGACCATACACTATTATATTAATTAAGATTTACTATATAGACTATGTGTTAAACAGTTTAAAAATAATATACACTTACTTATAGGTCCATAGATATAGCAGCGCGCTGAAACTGCAACCGCGAATCCAGTGGCAAAAGTATTTATAGTGAGACCCCAATGCGTGAGGTAAATGAACCAATATCCTGCTTTAGACGCCAATATGTACAGAATAAGAGACGCAAGTGCTATCCCAAGTGACACTAGAAAGAGAAACGACCGCCAAATGAGAAGTGGGACCGCGGACCGAGTCGTTTGCCAAACACTGAGATAAAAGTCCGATGGCTTAGGATGCCCTAGCACCAACATCTGCACTTTGGCCTCTTCTCTAAAATAACGTTTGATCGCACTCATCGCGGTGTCAAACTTTAAGGTTACGTGATACTAATATTAGGTGCAATATTCGGCACTCACGGCCCTCTTATCTTTTACTACAAATCGATACGGTATCACGAGTTATCGGGTTGACTCACTTTGCAATCAGTGCCAAAGCAACACAGTGAGTGGTACTTATCTATAACTAAAGGTATCTTTATTTCAAGGTGCATATACTAGGTACGGTTATGTTATCCATTAGATAAACATAGTGTTCCGGTTACACGGCTGAACCATATAAATAATTAAATTGTTTCCAAATAACTATAGGAAAAATAAGAATAATGTTATATGAAATCGAAGTGATTTTTCTTAAAAAAACGAATTAGTAAACATATAATTTTTCCAATATAGTTTATTGCTCTTTTTTTGTTAGATTAAAAACATAGTCAAAGTCAATAAGTCAAAGTCAAAGTCAATATTGTATTTATTCAAGTAGGCATAGCAATAAGCACTTTCGAATCGTCAGTAACAATTTATCTTAAATAATTAAGAGCAATATATTGATACAATTGTAAAAAAAATATACACACAAGTAATCAGAAATAATTTTATGTCCATAATACAAAATAGGAACATTAACCTCCATTTTTTCGTTTAATACCTATAGTAGGTAGTTAGGTACTATAAAATTACTTCCATGTAGGTAAGTATCTACATGGAAGTAATTTTATCGTCCATGAATTTAAAACACTATTTATGAGAATTTATAATATTCCGATTCTGACTTAGGTAAATGCGGTTAGGTATTATTGTTTAATAAATCTGGATGGCCCGAAAGTCCGGAAAGCAGTTAATTACGATGAAAGTGTATTAAAAATTCTGACCCACGGTTAAATGTTTATATTTGTTATAATCTTTACAGAGGTGTTATAGAGTTACGCAGGACATTAACATTTATTACAATCAACTCATTTATAGTTTTGACGTCAGTCTTATTTTACCCTTCATTTTTCCATGCGCAGTCTTATAAATAAAGTACGAAGGAACTAAATAATACTTTCAATATACATGACCTCTGTCAAGGAATAATCCACCAAATCCCTTAACCAGGTACTCAATTAATTTCCTAAATACATAATTCACTTATTTACACACGTAGACTTTCATTCAGAAATCGAGAACGATCTTTCTTTCCTAATCCGCCCACTGAAGTGGTTCCTACACAATGTTATGAGGATGACCAGTCCGTGCAGTAGGATGAGTCCGATGGCCACTCCAACGACCACCGCGCCAGTCGGGCCGGGATTGGACCAATCCAGCATGGGATATACCCAGACGTTCCCGTTCCTGAAAAATAAATCGTGTAAGATTACTGACTAGATAGCAGCTCCTGACCTCCAACACTCGTGGAGATCTTTAAAAAACTATTGACCTTATTTTTACTCCCGTGTAGTTATTTTTTTCTGAAAACTTAAATCCTTAGTGCATTTTTAGGAGAAGGGATCTCGGTTATGCTACTGTTTAGAATATGATTACATTTTTGATGAAACTACATACATTACAATATTAGACACGTTTTCTGTCCAAGCCCCAACCAAGTTTTAAGGCGCTAGACGGTGTTTGGGGCTGAAAACTGTTACTTTCTAAGCGATATATCTCGTTAACCGGTCATTCAAAAATTCTGAAAAAAATATATATTAATAATTATTCTATGTACATTATTCTCAACGTTTGATTTAATCCTGTGACGTATAGTTTCTCCATTAATTACATGTAACGATATGCCGTTTTACGGTTAATTTTGCTTATATCTACTGAACGGCTGATTCGATTTAAAATATTTTTGAACTAAAAAATATGTAGTGTAGAACACTACAAACTCAACGTGGCTTATTTAAATTGATTCGATTTTCTTAAACAATTTGATCATAATTCCACATTTCGTGCGTTGATAGCTCGATAAAGGTGCGGCTGGCAGTCGTGAGCTAGCTTTGAGACGAGGAGGCTGTGTCGCTCGTCGCTCCGTGCTTCTCTTGTACAATTTATGCTTGTGCTTGGCCCGCTAGTAATAATATCGGACTTACTGTGCCTAAAGACTAAATAACTAAATACAGAGGGTTCATGCGGTGCGGACATACGCGTTCTCTCGGAATCAATAACGCATAGACGTTTTATATTTCATGATAATGTACTCATTTGTGTGATCATCTATGTTCTTACAAAATTGTATTGTATTTAGATTATGTTATAATCTAAATAAATAAATAAAGTAGAAATGGGGAAAAACTCCAGAAATAATGCCTCTCATAATGCTCTGACAATAGATAAGGTCTTGTACGTAGGTACATACGATAAGCGTTATTTTATTAGTCGTCGACTTGCTGAAACCTGCTAGTATACTACTCGTACAATACAATACATACAATAAACGATTAGACTAATAAATTATTTATTAAAAATTCGAAAGACCGAATTTATTTATGCATAATATTTATTTAGGTATATCGTGATAAACGAATGTAATATGCGTTTTTTTATAGATTAAATACAAATCAAATTTAATGTTATACATGTACCTACTTATATAATTTAACCAAATCAAAAAATAGCGAAAAAAAAACACCAAACAAAAAAATTGCAAATTATTGTATAAACTGGCCAAGAGCATGTCGGCCATGCTCAGTATAGGGTTCCGTAGTTGCCGGCCTCTAATAAATCCGTTCAAAAGGTCGTTTAAGGGTTAATTTGCAGCGCTTACATAATTTTAGTATACGGCACTTACGTCCTTGTACTATGTATTTTTGAGCTAAAACTCAAAAACGGCTCAACTAATTTTATTCAATATAGTTTTCATTAACAGTACTTTAGGCCTCACTTTTGTGAATTTTTTGAAAGGTTCATAAGTTAGATGGGGAGGGGGGACTTCCTGTATTAAACTTAGTAAAGTATTAGTTTTATCCAAAAAGTGTTTTAGAAGACCTTATTCTTTTTTAAAGACATATTCAATCATACCCCACACGATACAGTTGGAGCGAAATAAAATACACCCCCCACTTCATGCGTACGGGAGGTAGGTACCCTAATAAAAATATTTTTCTGTTTTTATTCTACCACTTTGTCAGCGTAATTAAAGAACATACTCATACCAAATTTCAGCTTTCTAGTGCTAACGATCACTGAGCTAAGCCGCGGACAGACAGACAGACGGACATGGCGAAACTATAAGGGCTGACTATTTGTGCATTTTTAAAATGATTATAAATAATAATTAACTGACAATTAAAATTCATCTTATATTAATTGATTTGATATAAATAATTAATTTCATTGGAAAAAAAAATTAATTAAAACATCAAATTGTAAAAACATAAAACTGTAAAATGTAAAAGTGGCATAAAATCATAAAACACACATAAAACATTAAACAACGGGCTTGACGCCCACATTCGTAACAAAATAAGTTTTGAATATTTTTTGTAATTAAGCTAATTAAGGCAATTTTTACAGCTAGTATTTAAAATCTAAATTCACATCAAAACATAGCTTTGAGGTGTATTCAGTTTTTTTCACTGCGAAAGTCTATATTTTTTGATATTTATTTATGCAGGATATTTTTACCATATTTCGTAAATTCATTAATATTTAGCCGCGGACTGTAGTTCAAATTCAAAATTATACTTAGTTTAATTTTTTTTACACAAAAATCTACTAATCGGGAATCCTATTAACTTTTTAATAGGTAAGTAGCATTGCTAAAAATATCACTATTGCAATAATTAATCACAGTATCAAATCACAAAACATCCACAAATGGTTTATTATTATTGTAAAACTGCCCGCGCGCCTCTGGATAAAATCATATTCTTTGAACATCGTTCCCGTGCATCGTGGCGGATTTACGCACGATTGCAATGAGAGGCGTAAGCGCCTGGCGCGGGTACAGAGCGCCCAAACGCTCAAGGACACTTTGGCGACAAGCGTCTTAAGGCAAAAAACGTGACTCGTGCTTCATATACGAAGAAAAAGTACTTGTAAGTAATTCAAATCTGGTAACATTATGTCTTACGGATCAAGTCCCCCAGCCAAGTAGTAGATCACGTTGAAAATGAGGTAGAATATGCCAAACGCAACAGTGTGGTAAAAGTGCAGCATACGGGACGGGTGTCTTGTGGTAACCAGTAACGCGAACATCGTCACGGAGTTGATGCCGTGGACAAAAATGTCCAGCGTGACACCCATGCCGGGAATATCGACTAGAAAAATAATAAGTAGGGTGCGTTGGGGTAAGATAGAAAGGTATTTTTTTAGGAATAAGATATAAAGTAGTCTGTAATGCTCCGGAATATGGACGATTTTTTGTCTTTCCCCTAAAAAATACCTTTCTATCTTACCCCAACGCACTATAACTAATTTTGAAAACTGATCGATTCCATGTAAGTAATTTTGGGAAGAGTACCAAAATCAAGAAATGCTGTTAACACAGATAAATTACAGTATTGCTAAGAGCATTCTTTTAATAAAACTATTATGGTCGAGCGTGGCATTTAATTTACAACATGTTTCCAAAAAAATTAAGGAAAGCATAAATATGAATAATTACTCGTACGTCAAGATTGGTTAATTATTTACCTGCACCATTAATGAAACTCCAGTAGAATATAGTTATCAGGAAGGCCACCGGTATCGACGCATTGTAGAAAAACCAGTACACTTTTAAGTACCACGGGAGACCAAAGTCACTTTCTGAAAAAGTTTTTTTTTTATTATTTTCATACGCCTTCATTATAAGACTTAAATATAATAGTAGACGGCCATAGTCTAAGAACTTTTTGAGGCTCCAAATATTTAGCGCCATCTAGTTCAGAGCCACCTAAACAGAGCCAATATGTATGAGATAAAATGAGCGCCACTTAGTAACGAATAACGTACTAGTAGTACACTAGTCGTGCATATTGGCTCTGTTTAGGTGGCGCTAAATATTTGGAGCCTCAAAAAGTTCTTAGACTATGGCCGTCTACTATATATTTAAGTTTATGATTATACCTAAGGTGTGTATAAGTATACTGGATGTCCCTCAAACCAACGTCAAGATTTAATAAAGGGTTGATGTTAGCTATCCGATTATGCAAATTTGACCCTAATGAAATTTTGTATGTATGTATGTATGTAAACACTTTATTGTGATGATGATGATGATTTCTTCCTGTTATCCCTCATTAGGGACATAGGGCTCGCAGAAGAGTTTTCCATTTGTCGCGATCTTGAGCGGCTACTTCCAGCTCTTTCCAGTCGAGACCAATTGAGCCAGCCTCCGTCTCAACTGATCGCCTCCATGTAGTAAGGGGGCGTCCCGACCTTCTAGTAGCCAGTAGCTTGCCAGCGGAGACTCTGCTTGGGCAAGTGGTTGTCCGGTCTACGGAGTGCGTGTCCGATCCATCGCCATTTCCTCTCCAGGATTTCCTGCCTTATGGGCTTCTGGTCAGTCATCTCCCACAGCCTCACGTTTGAGATGGTTCGCGGCCAGTATATACCCAGGATACGCCGCAGGGACTTGTTGATAAACACCTGCAGCCGATTGGTGATTGGTGATTGGTGAACACTTTATTGTACATCAAAGAAAAGAAGAAAGTGGCATTTATTTCGAAATGTTGGCAAAATAACTACTTCTAGCTTTAATGTACAAGTGGTAATAAAACTCGTAAATTTTCTTGAGGGACAAAGTTGTTTACTCTGGTATCCCATCAGGTGTTCTATCAACCCTTTAAAAGTCTTGACGTTATTTTTATGGACACCCAGTATAAAAAAAACATTAGTATACCTACTTATACCTACAATTCACGTAGTAGGTATAAAAGTCATTAATTAATTCTCAACTATTTAAGAATGGGTGCGTGTAAAAAAGAAGGAAGTATGCCTGTTAAGAATTGCTAATAATGCATGTTGTTTGACTGTTATGTTTTTTGCTGCCATGATATTTGTAAGGACGCCATTGCTATATGTTCATAAATAAAGATATTATGTTGATTTACTTCGCATAATACCTACAGAGACTATAGAGATAAAGACGACCACAGAGCCTAAGAACTTTTTGAAGCTCTTGTCGACTGCGCGATCTATGTCAAAGCCACCTGAAGATATTGAATATGTAAGAGAAATGTCAGCTGCACTGCTACTCCACCTAGTAACAAATAGCGTACTAGTAGTACACTAGTAGCTACT
Source organism: Pammene fasciana (assembly GCA_911728535.1). Taxonomy (NCBI): domain Eukaryota; kingdom Metazoa; phylum Arthropoda; class Insecta; order Lepidoptera; family Tortricidae; genus Pammene; species Pammene fasciana. The sequence continues at coordinate 16,778,019 of OU452276.1, read as the reverse complement.
AGGTGGAGTAGCAGTGCAGGTGACATTTCTCTTACTTACATTATTTTCTCTTACACATTTTTTTTCTTGTGCCCATGTAGTATTTTCCTCGCTTCAGTGAGGTGATAGTATTTTGTGCAACAGTTACATAATAAGGGTTCTTAAGATTTGAGGGTCGAAGTTACAAAATGAGGCGAAGCCGAATTTTGTAAAAACAGACCAAAGAATTTTAAGAACCCTTATTATGTACCGTTGCACACAATAGGTTTTCTACGAGTGCTTAAGCAAGCCGGTAAGAATTGAGTTCGACGAAAGCCGTTCACAACCTACTGCTTCTATGTAATTGAGTAACTTCGATCTCCCGGTGGATTGTGCCAACAGTTTCACAATATTGTATGGAAATCCTTTCTGTAATTGTTATGGATGCTACAATATGCGACCATAGAAGCTCTATCAAAAAGTATGCGCTAGTAGTTCCGCCACCACAATCTCAATTCGAGTATGTATTACATTCGCCGAGTATAAAAAATAGTTTTTTCTACTCCTGCATTCTAATTTGCCAATAAAATGACTGACAGGTATATTCAAAGCATTTACTTTATGAACGTTGTGATAATATGACTCAAAAGTCGATTCTTAGGGATATAATGGGTCTGCTGCCGGGGCGGGCCCCGCGCGCCGCCGCCCGCCGCTGTAGGCAAGGGAGGCGCCGGCTCAATCCACCGGGAGATTGAAGACAATTGTATAGAGGCAGCAGGTCATTCGTCGAACTCAATGCTTACCGGCTTGCCTAGCACTCGTAGAAAAACTATTGTGTGCAACGATACATAATTAGGTCTTAAAATTCTCGGGTCTTTTTTTACAAAATTCGGCTTCGCCTCATTTTGTAACTTCGACCCTCGAATCTTAAGAACCCTTAGTATGTAACTGTTGCACAAAATACTATTGTATACTTTGAGGTACATAATATTTTCATTATTTACCTAGGCTTCAAAACCAATTGAAAATTGAAATAAATCTTTACTCACCTATGGGGCCGCTAAAATAAACTTTCAGGGATATTGCAAACGCGAATATCGCAGTCAAAGCATTGGCTACGATACCCCAGTGCGTCAGGTAGATCCACCAGAACCCATGACTACTCAACACATTAGCTAACAGCACCCACGACGATATTACTATCGCTATATTCCCGGCACACAAAATTCCACGCAAACACAGCAAAGGCACACAAGATCGGTTTCTCTGCCAGCAACCTAAATAAAAATCTGGAGCGTTGTCGTGTTCTAAATTAAATTTCGACACTTGAAACTCATTTTTGAAATACTTTTTCACACCCATCTCGGGTTTACAATGGGATTACTTGACGCGGACCGCCGCAGACAGGTAAAAAATGCTTAATAACGTTATCTGCGTTAGTTTCCGATTGTTAGCGATCGAATCGTCACATTGTTGTCGCTGTTTCATGTTCGAGGGGTGATAGAAATCGAGAACTTATCAGATAAAATGATTTGATTTGAAATTTCTTGAAAAAGGCGGCGCTGATTTAGAATGCGTCATACGAGTATACTAGCCACTTTAGCCGCTATATCGGCTGACCAAAGTAGAGCTGCCCTTTCATCATCATCATCTGTTCTTTAGTAAAAGACCAAGTATCGCCATAATTCGTTCAAGTAGAAATAAAACAAGACAGAAGGGGTGAGATAATAAATATTATTTAGGTATATATTTAACTATATAGGAACACAGGTACATACAGGGTGTCCCAGAAATCGACGTCAAGCCGTGAATGGATGATAGACCAAATTATAACAGTTATCAGAAAAATACAAAAAAAAATCTATCACATGTTCTTCAAAAATTATGGTTACTTTAAAAATGTACTAGAAGTTAAGAGACCAGGGCATGAATATTTTAGTAAATTTTTAAAGTGACCATAATTTTTGAAGAACATGTGATAGATTTTTTTTTGTATTTTTCTGATAACTGTTATAACTTGGTCTATCATCCATTCACGGCTTGACGTCGATTTCTGGGACACCCTGTATAAATGAAACGTCAGTGCTTTGGGGCGGTCATATACGAACTGGTTTAATGATCAAGCTTTAAGTAGAGTGAACCTATTTGTTTACATTACGGGTCGTGACGTCACACAACCAAAAGGGCGGCTATTATAATAAATTAATAACAGATCTTATATTTCAACTGTTATTATTAAAATAGTAGTTTGCCTAATTATTTTATTGATATGTTATTTAGTTATGAATAAAATTTATGTTTCCCTAAAGCATTCAATATTAAACGAGATGGAAAGAAAATTTTAAAAATTTGATCTTAGAGTAATTGAAAAGGGCCTCTCGGATCCTTGGATATATCATCATAACAGTAAAAAACTTCAAAACTGGGGCCGTTTTTTACAAAGAACATTCCCTTATTCTGAGTAGAACATTTTCTCAAAAAGTGTAGACTACTTTAAGTAAATAAAATAACCTAGAAAAGTAACTTGTCTGATGTTTAAAAATAAAGGAAAAGTAGAAAAATCCGCTGCCTCAGGCGAGACTCGAACTCGCGACTCTGGGAAACATGCCCATCGCTCTGCCAACTGTGGTTGTGGTATCGTTAGCAGACGTTCTGCTTAATACAAAAATAACTTGTCTGATGTTAATAAAAGGGGATAAAAATCAATACTAATATTGTCATTCCTTCATTTCTGAATAAATGCTATTTTCTAATCTTATCCTTCAAAATCTCTTCAAAGGACAATGACTTGATAAACAAGCGAGGGAACCGTCTGGTAGGCAGTTAACTCTTCAAGTAGGGTAGAGTATCGTATTTTTATCATAATATTTAAAATTTCAATATGTAGTTCGAAAAGTGGTTTAGGTTAAGGTAAAACTGCGATCTTTTACAGTATAGTACAGCCCATGCCAAAAATATGTATTCATTTTTGAACCTTATTACAAAGGAATAAGGTGCAAACGTGCACCTACACATGAAAGAAGAATGCATAGTTTAGATGTATGTAACGGCTATGTATGTCAAAAATTACACCATACCATTTGATATCATATCAAATATATATTAAGTGTACGTTAGTTTTTTTATATATAAAAAAACTAGACCCCCTTTATAAAGGTTTCAAAATGATACAAGAAAACAACTTTACTCTTATTTTATTTGAATAATTTGAAGCGATCACCTACATCAGACAGGAAGGTACTTAGTTAATATTATAAAATTATATATTTTATTTGTTTAGTTACATGCGAATTAAAAAACAAAGTAAGTACTCTATTATGTCCATACAATAGCCTTATTTACAGTCACATAATAAATAATAAAATAAGTAGGTAATTGAGCTTAACGATAACGATACTAAAAGTACAGCTAGTAACGGTTGTGGCTATGCGAGCCAGATGTTCAAAATGATCCTAAGTCGACTTTAAAGTAAAGATAATAAGAGCGTGTTAGCACCTTGCAAGCTGTTACTTTTGCTGATGATTGTACAAACAGCAACACTCTTAACTGAACATCGATGGACCTTATTACTAAATGCATAAGGTCCACCGCGATGGTACTAGGTACTTAGTAAGAAGATGTCATGCGGGTAATATATGTATTGATAATAATATGTTAGCCTATATACGTCACTGCTGGGCACAGGCTTCCTCTCATGCTCGAGAGAGACATATTACTAAACATGGACTTAGGTATTATTAAAATGAATTCAAAATAGAAACGGTCAGAATTCATATGTACATATGAATTCTGACCTAATCTCTCTCTGAATTCTGAAAATACCTAATTTCAAAATACATAGGTTCTCTATCAAAATACATAAACGTATTTAACATAAGTACCGATCGCCGAAACTTGGAATACATAATGGTCAAAATTTAAAACATCCAGTTTTTAAAATGATTGTGTCCGTATATTTCTTTGGTATAGAAACCCTAAACTTTGAATAAATAATAATAATTATATATACCTACTGTAACGGCCCAGGTTCATATCGGTTCATGGTTCAATTCGTACAGAAATTATTAAAGAAAGAGGGTTTTTAGATAATTAAAAACCTAATTAATTGCGAAATGCGAATTATCGCTCGGCTCATATATAATTTAGATAGAGACTTGAACTTATTACGTTCAAACTGCAATCAGATATCTAATCTAACCTCACCTACATTTCTGGTAACAGTTTTTTTAATTTGTATGGGGCAGTTCTAACCTAGACAACTGTCGACCTGTTACTAGAAATGAAAGTTAGGTTACGTCAAAATTGCTACCCCTCACATGAAATAAATGCTACCCGAAAAGTACATACACAGTTCACAGTGAAAATATACAAACAGCCACTTTATTTAAACCATTCTCATAAACATTATCATACGAGGAAATTAATATAAAATGTACTTATACTTATAATAAATATACAGTAATTACCAAGCCTAGGATTTTTCACCGCACGGTAAGATGAATGAAAACTATGGAGTCGATATTAAAACTAAAATTTTACTCATATTCATACTCATACTCACTTATTTTCTTAGTCCCGTAATATTTTCACCTCCTTATCTGGCTAATAGATCGAAAATGTCAATCGAAAGTTTTTGTTTCTTACTGTAACGAAATAGTATTTTGTGCAACAGTTACATAATAAGGGTTTTTAAGATTCGAGGGTCGAAGTTACAAAATGAGGCGAAGCCGAAGCTTGTAAAAACAGACACGAGAATTTTAAGACCTAATTATGTACCGTAGCACACAATAGTTTTTCTACGAGTGCTTAAGCAAGCCGGTAAGAATTGAGTTCGACGAATGCCGTGCACATCCTGCGGCTTCTATATAATTGAGTAACTTTGATTTCCCGGTGGATTGTGCCGGCGGCGCCCGCCCGATACGCGGGGCGCGCAGCGCGGGGCCCGGCAACAGTGTCACAATATTGTATGGAAATCCTTTCTGTCATTATTATGGATGCTACGATATGCGACCATAAAAGCTCTATCGAAAAGTATGCGCTAGTAGTTCCTCCAGCACCATCTCAATTCAAGTATTACAGTCGCCGAGTATAAAAATGAATTTTGTAGTAGTGCTATGCCTTTAGCTTGGGAAAGGGTTATATTTATCATGTAACTATATTAACTTAGTTACATACCTAGTTAATTATACATACTATTTTGTTGCGGTAGACGTAATTTTAATTTTTTTTATGGCAGTTATTTTTTTATTTAATCTTTAATTTAATTCAGTTCAAATTATTTATTTCATTTATAATTTAGTGTCGATATTAATTAAATGAATGAGTATGAATATGAATATGAGTAAAATTTTAGTTTTTATATCGACTCCATAGTTTTCATTCATCTTACCATGCGATGAAAAATCCTAGTCTTGGTAATTACGAACTAGGTACAACGGTACCATAAAAATTAAGGATTCTGTTCAATATGCAAAACATATGTATGGATGGACTTATTACTTTTGTGCTTTCTTAGCACGTTTAATTATTTTGATACCATTTTTTAATTTTAAATGTGTGTGACTCACTCGTAAATAAGTATTTCAACGTTTCTGGAAAACGATATTATGAATTCTGATTGGAATTACATACCAAACGTATATATCTCGTAATGTACATATTTTGATTTGATGTGTTGTAATATGGACACAACACACAACCAGGCACTCAGTATAAACTAGAGTTTGTCAAGAAAGAAAAGTGTCGAGGTTTATATGGGAGCGGATTAGCTTACCAGTCGCTGGAGCGGACACATTTTACGACACTTTTCTTTTCAGACAGACTATAACTTCCAGCGTCAGTCTTCTGTTTCCGTGAAAAGTATTCATATTCATAGAAATGGATTATAGTGGCGGCATTATAGGTCTTAAATTCTTATCTCGATATACATTTTTACCGGTGATTGTGTGTTCTGGAAATTCAATTCATTCATGAATTTCATGATTCATATCGATCACGATAATCTAATTGATTGGTATTATAACTTATTTCAGTTCTAAACGAATGTGTGATCTTCTTTTACTAAATTAACAACAAATTTTATGGGTATCCTGCCTTTTCTTCGAAAATTGTATTGCCAAATTTCACTTGCCAACCAACTTTTCGGCAGTTTCATTTGGCCGAATAAATTTTACCAAATAATTATTTCTCAACCATTTCATTTCCCAACCCTATAGTTAGGAAATGAAAATTACTTACTAGGTCGGGTTAGGTTAGGTTGGATTATGTAAAGTTGGGAAATGAAATTCGGTCAAATGAAACTTCTGCGAAATTTTGGTTGGCAAGTATAATTCGGCAATACAATTTTCGGCGCAAAGGCAAAAGGCAGAAAACAATTTTATGATACGTTTGCTAGATATTAGTGCAATAGACAGAGTTATTCAGCTGAAATCATGTTAATTATCAGCAAGTCTAAAATCACAGCAGGCTTTATTATTCTATCACAGTCTTTAGTGCCCATGTCCTAAAGCTAATATTACTTACGAAATTACTACTAATGAAAGTAATTTCAAGTTTTATACAAACAACCTTTCAGTGGCATAATCATCAATCTAATGATTTCTTCACACGCCACAACTACGGAACCAAAATAAAAAAAAACACATGTCAACAAACAGTCTTAAAACAAACAACGTCGTCAGTTATACTTATACAAATTAAATGAGCAAGGCGTTGCGATTTGTCATTGGCAGATAACGGTAACGAGGATAAACTATACATTTACACCTTAAGTAATACAAATCCATGACACATTGATGGCCCAAAAGCTATATATATAGGTATAAATAATTTTATGTCACCTCTACATGATGGGCCATCATAGGGACGCGGACGCAGCTATGCTAGGGAGCTAACAATATTGCGATCTCGTTCCGTCGTATAGCTGCGTTCCTATAATGGCCCATCATGTAGAGCAGCCATTACTAAATCAATTCGTAAGTCTAAGTAAAGCACATATTAGCACGACAAGCACCGAAGCTTATTTGATCTGCAAATCTACGTCAGTAAACATACAAGTCACACTTGCAATCACTTAGTTCTCCACTTTGTCATATCAATTTCAAGCCTTAAATCCGTCGTTATAGACTCCTGTAGAATCCCTGACGTATTTTCTCGAGATGACATCACGTATCGAAGCAATCCCAACGGTAAGAATGTGCATCAGGGCCAGGAACAATGCAGTCAATGTGACCACCACCATCGTCTGGTTAGGCTTTGACCAGTCGATCACGGGATAGATGAAAGGGTTACCCCATCTGAAATGATAAACACAGTCATCAACAGTATTACCGCCGGGCATATCCGTCGGACAAATCCGGCGGAACCATCTGTGCGTGTATCCCTAGCTATAATCACTACATGCTGCTGTATTCGTGTTCAGTCACTACGCGCGTAATGTTTCGGAGAGCTTAGGTCTCCACCCTCAAGCACAAAGAGTGCTAGGTAAACAAATAATTTCAGTGATAATAGAGTTAATATGTATATGTCTCAAGAAAGTTTAAATACAAAAGCATAAGTTTAATTATTTGACGAACTACTTGACCTTCTGTTTAAACCTCAAACAGTTATTGACCACTAAAAATATGCGTCACTTGATATAACTCACGTTTTTCGTTAATGCTTATCTTTTGCAATAGTAATCATCGCTTAATAATACATTAACCTTGGGGCTACGTCCATAATTAACGAAAAGACATTGAAAATGCCAAACATTATGATTTGGAGTTGCATTCAAGGGTCATTGGACAATTAGATATTACATTACAATGACATAACTATCTTGGAGAGTTAGTATTGAAATCTATTGTTAGACTTATAACGTTGACAAGAGCTGGTTTAGCAAGATAAAGTGTATATAAGTACTTATTTATTTTTAGTGTGGAGTAGTAATCATAAGTTAGTTAATAGTCTATGTACTGTCAACGTCAAAAATACACTTTTGCATCTTATTACAATGGAGTAAGGTGCAAAAGTGTAAACATATCTTTGACGTCGAGTGTACTTGTATAGTCACTGATTCCAATTTCGGTCTCATACTAGGTTACTACAGAACCCACATTTTAATCATTTTGTTGAAAATAGGTAGGCATAAAGTAACCTTATCAACGTACATGCCGTAAAACATTAGCAGGCATTAACATTTATAAATGAACATTATGATTTGAATGCTAAATAATAAACATTTACATGACAAAACCTACCTACGAGTATACACTATAGTTGCGAAACGTTTCTAGCACCTTATCGCCAAGGAGGTCCTCTACATATTCGTTCTTAAACAAAACCAAGGTTTAACAGTCCACTACTAGTTTTACGCTTTACTTGACTACGAGTAGGTCAATAATGGCATCTTCATAAAGAGATGATGGTCTTACATTTAAATTAGCTGACCCGATTTTATTCTGCGAAAACAAACAGTATTTTTTCTTGAATACAACAAACATAAAATGTATTTTAACCGCTCTCATGGCTTCATTCAGGCTAATTTAGTCAGAGGCAAAAGTTTCTGCCGTAAAGTACTACAGCACTAATCATCATGTAAATATAAAAATGACGGCGGCATTTTACGTAGAGTTGCCATCAAATGTGTCGGTCAAGTTGTTTGCAAGAACTCGCTTCCGCTCGTTCAAAAATAGCATAACGTTATTTTACCTAATCATAGGAACATATTACAGTCGTGATCAAATATATCGGGGCGGCCCTGGTACTCAAAAATATCTGAGCATGCGACATAGTGCCTTGACAATAGAGGCGTTGTTCAGATATTTGTGACTACCTTGGCTGCTCCGATATATCTGATGGCGACTGTACGACGCGCTAAAGGGTGTACCAACAAGACTTTTAGATGCCAACCAGCCGAATAATATCCCACAGAGAACAGCAGATATGCCAAAGCGAAGTAGAGCGGCTGCATGATATGCACCAGCTTTGAGGGGTGCGCAGACGCGACCAGCTCCACGAGTATCACCAGCTTTCCGATACCAAGTAAATCAGCTACGATACTTACGGGTCCAAGCCACCAGCCGTATAATATCCCACAGAGAACAGCAGATATGCCAAAGCGAAGTAGAGTGGCTGCATAATATGCACCAGCCTTGAGGGGTGCGCAGACGCGACCAGCTCCACGAGCATCACCAGCGAGTTGACGCCGTGCAGCATCACGTCTAGCACTGGGTTTGGAGCGTAGTTCACCATCTTTCCAGCTGTGGATACAATATAGTTCCTTTATTTAATATAACGGCCTCCTAGCCCAGTCAGTAGTGATCCTGCCTACGAAGAAGGAGGCCAGGGGTTCAAATCCTATTAAGGGCATTTATTTGTGTGTTTATCACGAATATTTTTATTGAGTTGTATCTAAGTATATTTTTATCCATATAAGTATATATATCGTCGCCTAGTACCCATAGTACGAGCTTTGCTTTGCTTAGTTTGGGACTAGGTTGATTTGTGTAAGATTGTTCCCAAATATTTATTTGACATGACAGTGAAAGGGCATGAATTAGAGTTGTACTAGCTTCTTTTTCATATCAGGGCGTGATTTGCTCACTGACCAGCACTGCCCTGCTCAATTAATGGGGCCCACCCACTATCAGTCGGTCTGACGATATTGCCCTGTCAGTTGCTCGGAGCTGTTAATTTTTTTTTCTAACCGACAGGCCAAATTCGTCAGGCGGACTGATAGTCGGTGGGCCCCCTAACGACCAAGTCTAAACGGCGATTAATACTTAGTTGAACAGTTTGAATATTGAAAAACGGTTGAGAACACCTGATGAATCCAGTGTTTGAGGAACAAGTAATATAATTGTTTCCTTTAAATATTTTTTTGCATTTTTGTATAGGCTGTAACCGAGTAAGGTTTTAGACGTTTTTTTTTGGCAAAAGGACATTGTTAAAGAAAAATATTCAACAATACAATTCAAGTTGTTTGTGGCACAAACGACAACCACTCAATATAATCGCAAGCCAAAAAGTTGAGTTAAGTTTCTTTGTTTTTATGCTCACATATTTTATATTCCTGGCACGTATTTACATTCTTAAATTTTATGCTTATTGTATTAATGAAAATGACAATTTTTGGAAAGTCCATAGAAAGTGACCAAAATTCATTGCTCTTGATTGTAGTGACCTATTAATATTCTTACATGTTTTTAAAACGCCCCAGTAGAATATAGTGATGAGGAATGCCACAGGAATGGTAATATTGTACAGGACCCAGTAAGTCTTGACATACCATGGCAGACCAAACGTTGCATCTGAAATTTAAAAATGGATGGTTATTTTTTAAATATTTTAATACTTTCATACAGACGCCATCAAATATATCGGAGCGGCAAAGGTACTCAAAAATGTCTAAGCATGCACTTTTTCGCCTTGACAATAGAGGCGTCGTTCAGATATTTGTGACCACCTTAGCCGCTCCGATATATCTGATGGCGACTGTACAATGCACATACTCGTACCGGCCGGAGAGTAAGTATGCCACATGTATCCGAGGTTGAAAATTTTCAGCAGAGTCAAAAAGAAAAGGTGGATGAACATCTACCAAAGAGTATTTAGTCGGAAATTTTAAGGATTAGGGTCGAGTAGAGAAAAGTGGTCTTTGCGCAGCAATCAGATAATAAAGAGGGTATTTAAAAACATACACTGATATTACATTAATTAAATTAGTGCTTCAAGCTTCAGCATCCCAAGTGATCAACTAGTCATTAATCTCGTAGTATTTTCGTGACAACGTAGTAAAATTTAAGGAATGTGTGTAACCAATGTCAGATTTAATTGTTATTAAATTGGCCCAATGTATTGTTATTGCCATACAGAGAGGGAATGTTGCCAGCATCTACGGCAACATGCCGCGGGGGAGACTGGTTTTTAGTACTTATATATTTATTTAAGATTCGGTTTTATTTGTATTTAAGTTTATTTTTTACTGTCGATGTACCTATTTATATTGTTATTTGTTAATAACAATTTAAAATTAAAGGTTTATTCGAACGTAATAGCTCATACATGAAATGGTTTACACTTAAGTATTTATATTATACCTAAATTTTGATTAATTTAACTCAAATGCTGGCATGGGCATGGTATTATGTGTTGAATAGCTACGTATATCTTCAATATGTGTGGTGTAGAGGTATAATATTAGTTACTTATTGATTACACATTCCTTAGTCATTTTTAAAGGTAACGGCAAGTTTTCATCCAAACTAATCCAATTTTCTCCCTCAGGCGTTGTAAAACAATGAAAGTGAAAGACCGGCTACAGAAAAAACAAAATTATCATGTCACCATTTCATAACTAGTTGAATCTAGCACACGTCACAACACGAAATAATGCTGCCACAACCGTGACATTCGTGACATTTGTATCTACACAAAGGTCTTTGTGTCAGTTAGATTAATCGTGTACAGGTAGCAGCAGAAGTAGCTAAACTGGGGACCTTATTATGAAGACAATAAGAGCGTGTCAAGGAAATTTTGATTGTCTCTAGCGCTTAGCTACTTCTGCTGCTGACTGTACCGCAAGGAAAGACCCAAATAGTCAAAGAGATGCGCAAGTGGCACAAGGCCCTGTATTCGCGAAGCGTACCGAGCACAGGCAAGGGTTTGCCTCGAGCTAACCAGTGCAACTAGTTTTCGAGACCTGTTAGTAGCAGCACAAGATCGGAGGTCAACATTATAATGGCTAGCCTGTATAAAACGCTCGCCTGCCGTCTGTAGGCGAAGTGAACCAGGGCCAAGGGCGCAAGCGCGGGACGTGCTCGAATCCTGCGTCGAGATCCTTAACACAGATTAAGTATAATGTTTGCGTAACAGATATGCCACTACTAAACAGAACTTGGTAGCTTTTAGCCAGATTAAACCAGTGATTTTTTGTCTGTAATGGAAACCATATCTTTATTCCTAGCTTATTTAAGTTTCTTTATCATAGAATAAGCAACAGCTGTGTGACCGTGCCTTAAATAAAAAACGATTTTATTGAGCCTAGAGGTAGAATATCCTATGCAATATTTACAGCATTAAGCATTACATTTATCAGATCGTGATGTTCGTGAACATTCGCGCGGTAAAAAAATTCCGTACGAAATTAGTAAAGAGTGGGGTCTCTCCCACTATTTAATCTGTGACCTTACATCATAAGAATATGTTATGGGAGTGCGTAAACAATAAACAAACATACCGCAGATTGATATCTGGTGGTTTTTATGGTGTTTGGAAAGCGTTTTGCGAATAACATAAAGCATTTTGTAATCTGCGTGATTCACGCATTGTTTCAATGCCAAAATTCGTGGATCTCATCGCATACTGGTTATTCATTTTTTTTTATATACAAGAAAATAACATAAGATCCTTGTCTGTGTATAGAAGATTGTGCGTAGAGACTTCAACTATTTTTGCAGTTTAAAATAACAGTTTCAGATACGTAATTCAAATTTATTTTAAGAGCTTGTTTGTAATGCCATAATAGTAGATTGTACAACAAGTGCATAAAACGCACCATTTTACGCGAGGCGTTTATCCATACGAGCGAGCTTGCGAGCGAGGATGGATATAAAGTACGAGCGTAAAATGGGTTTTATGGACGAGTTATACACTCTACTTTTTACTTCGATTGTGAGGAAATAAAAAGAATAGGAATTTCTTTCATAAGTGTTTATATTTTTTTACTTCTCATGCTCGTAAAGTTTCACTTTATGCTGGGTATAGGCGGACTAAAACTCAATTTTATGCACAAGTGCATAAAAAATTGACTTCTTCTAAGGCTATTTTGACAATGGCAATTTTTTATGCACTTGTGCATAAAATTGAGTTTTAGTCCGCCTATACCCAGCATAAAGTGAAACTTTACGAGCATGAGAAGTAAAAACTCTTTTATTATTGAAAACCAAAGGCGCCTAACAAATCTTACTTTGTATTATCACCTTGATCCTTTAAAGGACATACTTGGTATCGTATTGTAAGTAATTATAAAAAATAAGACAAATTTTTTTTTCGCGAAAACAAAATTTGGTTTATTTGGAGAGTTAGCCAGCTGTGACGACGATCACAAATTTTTTCCTACTTTTTCTTACTCACGTACCAATTACACTCTCTTGTCAGTTTTATTAAACAAGCCTGTAGAAAGGGACTAAAATAGCATACCAATAGAATAGTTGAAATAAGCGTACGCCGAAACGGTGACTGAGAAACCCGTGGCAAGGACGACAAGCAGGAAAGCCCAGTGTGTCACGTAAATGAACCAAAATCCGATGCCCAATGTCAATGACAGTGCAGTGGTTGTGACCAACACAGCCAAGGAATATAGGAAGAGAAAACTGCGAAGACATAGCAGCGGCAACGCTGACCGACTGTTTTGCCAGCAGCTCACGTAGAAATCTGTCGACCACGTGTGCTCTAAACCAAAAATTCGCCAACGACATTGATCACTTAAAATTGAGGAACTCATTGTTAAGGATAACACTTATAATTGATTAGATTGCAACTGTATAATTAGCTTATAAGGTAATCTTTTACGTATCGCGGTGGACGATTAGAAAGATTAATTCAAGATATATGTTGGTGGTTAAACCGAATATTTGCAAATGACATTGACCATGCAAACTTATAGAGCTCATTATTTTGAACCAGCAACTGATTTTAAAAACATTTCTGATTAATTTGTAACTGTCACATAATTTGCTTAAATGGAACAAAAGATAACCGCTTTTGTTTCGCGTCGGACGATTGGAGATATTGATTAAAGTTTAATCTCAATTTTATCGTAACACATGACTGATTGTCGGTACAACCAGTGTTCCACTGGAGACAATGTTGGTCAGGTGCAGTGAAGCATGGAGCAGGTTAGATCTGCGACATTCCTCAACTGGCTGCTTGTTAATCAAGGTCTTGCGATATTTTGGACGTTGCCAGGCAACGGTTTTGTACGACGACTGCTTAAAAAAGATTCCGTAATGGTCTTGGTCAATTTATTTATTTATTTATGCCTATGAAGCAGGAGGTCCCGGGTTCGAATCCTGGTCAGGGCATTTATTTGTGTGTTTATCACGGATAATTGTTCCTGAGTTATGGATGTTTTTCTATGTATTTAAGTATTTATCTATATCTATCTATTATACATATCGTCGCCCAGTAGGTACCCACAACTCAGATTCAGATTCAGATTCATTTATTCATAAATATAAGATATTTACAAGTCACATTCTTAATAACATTATTTTTATCATTCCAAGAACAGTATTAGGTTAATAAATTCACACAATTCATTTTATTAGATGTGTTAGGGTCAACGGGTTGGTTAATAGCATAAACTCTTCAACACTGTAGCATGCATGGTCTATTAACATTGCCTTCAGTTTTTTAGCGAATATCGCGTCACTTTTTGATTGTTTTATGGTTAAGGGCACACAGTTATATATATTAGCTCCTGTGACACTAAGTGCAGCACGAGACTTTTCCAGCCGCCGGTTCGGAGCTATAAGCAGTGGTTGTCTTCGCGAAGTCCTTTTTAGCGTTTTATAGTTCTGTATGTTCTGACGTATAAAGTTGCACGCTGTTAGTATATATATACTTGGTAAGGTTAGGACTTTATGTTTCCTAAATATTTCTTTCGCCGGGTGGTCGAGTGGTTTTCGATCAATGACGCGTAGGGTTTGTTTTTGCAATATGAAGAGTCTGTTCCATGTAGCCGACGTAGCCCATAGATCTATTCCTTGAATTAGGATGGAGTGAAAATACCCGAAGTAGGCTTTACGCAGGTTACTCGAAGACAGGGTAGGCGCGAGTCTGCACAGTGCGTGGTACGCCGAGGATAGCTTGCCGCACATGAGGTCGATGTGCGCGGCCCATGTCAGCCCGGAGTCGATCATATACCCTAAGTATTTTGTGGTGTCTACTTGAGGGACAGGGGTATCGTTTATTTTTATATTTATTGGATTATGTTTCTTTTTTAGTTGAAAGTGAATTATGTTTGTTTTATCCACATTTAATAACATACCATTTGCCGAAAACCACTCAGCCATTTGATGCATTACCTGGGTAAGTTTAGATTTTAAACTTTCAAAATTCTCTGCATTTACTATGATACATGTGTCATCCGCGAACATCACATACTCAGGGCAAGTACAAGCGGCGGTAATATCATTTACCAAAATCAGAAATAAATTGTTACCCATCACAGATCCCTGGGGTACAGCAGTGCTGCCTATATAATCCAGATCAGACTTGGTATTGAGCACGTATGTGGATTGCTTGCGATTACCGAGGAACGAGGCGATGGCGTCATGAAAACTGCCACTGAAGCCGTAGCGGGACAGTTTGGCTAGTAAGAGCGAGTGGTCAATCATCTCGAAGGCGCGCGACAGGTCGCAGAAGATCGCAGCAACCTGCCGCTCGCCGTCGAGGTGCGTCATCACCCGCGCAACGACGTCACGCACCGCGTCCGTCGTCGATCGCCCTGGTTGATAGGCGTATTGCTGGCCATTTAGCAAGTTATTTGATATTATATGATTTATTATTCTATTGCTTAGCATCCTCTCAAATACTCTCACAAGCCTTATTGAGCTTACTGTGAGACTAGGTTGATTTGTGTAAGATTGTCCCATAATATTTATTATTTAAGTAATTATAATTGATTTAAAATATGTATTACGGAAATAATTTTTAGTGGCAATTCGATTTTTATCTTTAACATGACGTTGATACCGATTTTGACAAGATTTCTATTGATTTTAATATTACAGTAGGTAATAATACTCATTTAAATATCTGTTGTTGAATAGGCATAGATTCATACATATTATATGAGATAACGTTTACGCTATATTCACATTTCGAATAAAATAAACCATTCATTATATCATTAAATTAATACCAGTTTTTGCTAAGTAATTATCTATTCAAGTACTAGTACAAAATATCCTTGAAGTAAGTAGATACCCACATACCGTCAAAGGGCTTAATCGGCCACCTGTTCGATTAAAATACTAGTTGACTTTGCTCATTTGTAAAGTTTATCTGGGTAGGGGATTACGTTTTGCAATCTTTTGCGTGCTATTCGGAACTTATCCTTAACCCAGACACAGGTGCCGAAATACTGAAAATAAATAAACCAAAGTTTATTTTTACCTGTCGCAGACGGAAATTTTTTTTCTTTAAAAATTACAAATGTTTGTAAACGGCGTGACAACTACATTGTTTGTCATTAACACTAACGTTTAGGTGCTAGCTATATTTAACAACACTTTGGTAGTTATATTTGTGACAGTCACAAATGAACTTCTTGCGATTACAAAAAGTTTGCTTCCCGGGATTAAAAAAAATAATTATAATTATTACTATTTTTATTTGAATGTTTTTTTTCTGTAGTCTCACTCAACCAAGTGTTTGCTGACCCTGTACTTCTATACTTGTCTTTACGTAAATGATGCTAAATGTCCTTAATTAGAAAAGACGGGCCTGAGTTTGACCTAAAATGCCTACTATTTACCTACTCATGACATGCAGTATAGCTTTTATGTTGTACCTAAAAAAAATTTAAGATCAGTATCTTGGTTAGAACCGTAATTACACTGAAAACATTTAAAACATTTAGAAATCAATGGTTTGCGTTTATCAGTACCTAAACAATTTTATTCATCACATCTTATATTTACAAACAAACTCATACGTTTGTAAGACAAATTGATTAAATATTTTTGGTAAAAGACTCTCAAGGGCCTATGGCATGCAAAGGACAGTTTGTTAAGCACTTACTTATTCAAAGAAGTCTTGAGGCGTAAAGATTAATATTTATTTTAACTTCTACTTAGACTCTGTCAAATTAACCTTAGATTGTATAACGTTTAGATTTAAACATTACGACTATGAGACTTTTATTTATCTTATAATTTATAACTATGTATGAGACGCCCTAAGTTTCTCAAATTATGAGTCATGTTACGTATATATAGTATGTACTTACATAGATATCAGGAAAAAATCCAAAAAAAAAACATTAATAAAAATATCATAATTTTTAGATTAGGTACCTACCTGTACTTTGACCTTTCAGAATACATTTTCTCAACGCATGCTCATTACAAAGTAAGCTACAAAGACAATCGATCAAACGGTAGGAATCTAAAGTGAACAATTAGTGGAGCGGTTGATCGGGCGCGTCTATTTGTGGGACAAAGAATGCCACTGCAGCCAAGTGCGTGCCGATGGCCGGCACGTGACAAAACTCATCACGTGTCAACTAAGATAGGAGGGAGAAAATATCTAATATTCAAGAGATAGAAGAGATTTAATAACAATGAAAGCATAGAAGGTCTTGTGTCAGGTTTGGTTACCTGTAACTCGAATTATTGGAATTAACATCGACACTTAAAATTTTCTAACCTACGTTTACGTTTCATGAAACCTATTAACTAAACTAAGAACAAATTATTATGGTTTTTTTATTAAATAAATTGATTTATTTTCTATTTATATTGTTGGACAATTCGGTATTCGGTAGTTAAAAATTATGGTCTTTATCCCATCGCTGATCATAGTTATTCGTATTCGCATTCAGCATTGTTTAATACAGTTAAGCCGGTTTACTGTACAATGACTCAATGATTGGTTAAATACTATTTCCTTTATTAAAACCACACAATGAAAGGTCTATAAAATAAATTAAAATAAACGGTTTGCTAAACTATGGCAATGAGACATAATTTCAATACAATAATAAAACTAGGAATAAAGTAATCCCAATAGCCAAAGTTACCATTACCATCCTAGGCCATAGAAACCGTGCTTTACATATCATTTTCATTAATCATTAGTTACCTACTTTTTTTCTTCGAATATCTAGAAACTATTTCATCGCAAGTTACGCTTCAGAACAATAAATATGCATAATTTCACTCGTGGTATGGTGGCGGGTAAAATATGTAAACGATAATTGTTGTTTCGCTATATTTACTGTGCAAACATCTCATTAAATCTCATAAAACGTTTTAATTGCACTTTTTATCTCATCTAATGCAAAATGTGTTTTTATGTTAGCGTGCGAGTGACAGGTTTGAGTACGTATAGGTACATAATGTTGTAAAAATTCCTAAGAAGGTTTTGGTTGTTTTATAATAGGTATGATAAAACAACAACAAGGTATGATACGTAAGTACTACAACATTGCCTGCGATGTTTAACTTTGCCTGGCTTGAAAAACATGGTGTTCGTCACCAATCAGCTATTTATATTTAATTCCTGAGACGGGAGAAAGGCGGCCAATATGAAGAATTAAATATATATTCTGTAGGGATAGATAATCACTGTTTTTCAAGCCAGGCAAAGTTGAGCATTGTAGGCAAAATTGTAGCATTTGACTAACGTCAAAATAGGGACACAACAAAACAACCCTTTGATATAACTATCTACGGGTTGTTTTGTTGTGTCCCATGTCATACGCAAGACAAAACTCAAGTGGAAGATTCGAGGAGAAAACGACCATACATTATGAAGGTGATTAACGTTCGAGGTTTTTTGTTAATAAATAGTAATGAATATCTTTTTCACCTCAGCAGTTCGAACAAGCCTACTTTCCTCACTCCCTGGAGTGACGAAAGTGCGACTTTCATCACTCCAGGGAGAGACGAAAGTTGTGACTTTCCTCACTCCAGGGAGTGAAATTTTGTTTCTAGAAGCTTTTCGTCATAATGATGATGCCTTTCATTCGGGAATGTAAATAAATGTGTTTTTTTTTTTACTTTAGTATGTTCTCACTACTAATGTGAAAAGTTCTATGTGTCACACGAGAGGAAACTTTTTTACATCTCGTGTTCTTGAGATCCCTCGCTACGCTCAAGATTCAAACTTAGAATCACTCGCTTCGTGATTCAATTATAGAATCTTTCGCTTGCTTGGGACTCAAAATCAACACTTGCAAGAAAAACTAACTTTCCTCTCTTGTTGCACAAATAACTATTACATTCCTGCCTTATTTTTTCCCTCTCCTTGAGTGTTTTAGAATTAATGTCTCCCTATAACAATATACTTAGACAAAACAAAACAAAATAATACTACTTTTTTAAACTTACCAGGCAATGTTCCACAGTGCTTCATCATTGTGACCATGACGCCAAACAGAGACTCCACCAAAATCAAAATCAGCCCCCAATGGGTCATATACAGGAAGAACATTTCTGGCGGTCCCCAAAAACCGACACCCGACCAGCTGATGATCACCAGCGCCCAAATCAGGATCGGTAGTCTCCAGAAAAGGGGGGAGACTCGCCCCCGCCATGATCTTGCGAAGAGTTCCGAAGGCTCATCGCCTTTCCGAAGATGCCCGATGCAGCAGGACGCATTATGTCTCCACGTCCATTGAGTCATTGTATCTTCTGTATCTTTCTTGATTGGGTAGGGGTTAGGTTATTACTGGTTTTCTTGGACCAACCTTGATGATCTGTAAATGTAAATTAATAATTGGTAAGATAAATAAATCCAGGTTAGATGCTGGATGTGAATGACTTAGTCAACAGTTGCATAACAGTAAATATTGAATTAGCGAGTTAAAGTTAACCTCGCGTCGATGGATCAAAAGTTGACGGTTGACATTTTAGTTTTAGGTCACATCTTCTTTGCCTAATATTCATGATAACAAACTTGTATTATAGATGTGCGCATGTGTTACGAATGTTACGATTTTACCAATTGTTTTAAATGCTAAGCTCAATAATTTGAAATGACAATTTCATCGAATTGAAATCCCGGATATACTCGTACACAGAATAATATCTAGGTAAATAAAATGACAAAACATTCGTAGGTCACTACAATTTACTCGATTTCGCCATTTCTGATTTTCGAATAGTCTTTCTTTGCAGATCTTTATGAAATTTAGAAGATTCCACCCGTTTTCTGTCAGTCACTAGTCAAGGGGCATGTGTTATATATTTAAATTTAAAATGTTGTGTTTGTCACTCATGAACACTTTAGAATCGTTACATTCCCGCAACAATTTAAAGTGTGTAAAGCCTTAATCGACAACAGATGAGATTGAAGCATAGCTAACTATCCTTATGCAACATTCAGTGAACGTTGTTTATTTTCATGACGCTATAGCGAGTTTTCGATAGTTATGACTTATGTGAGGCCATTGTACGTACAAGTCAAGGCCAAGGCTTCGTTACGTACATAACTGTTGGTGTTCAAATATTGGCAGCGCATGCGCAAATAGATGACGTTTCTATTTGAGTAGATTTGAGCAGAATGTAGATGTAAATACATTTTTACAAAGGAGCGCAGATGAGACCATCTTATTTGTTGCATCAAATTCTTATCACAGAACGATTCTGCCTTGAACTAAATAAATATTTCTATTCATCGAGCTACTTTGTCTATCTACTTGATATATATTAGACCATCCAGGATGGTAGCATAATAATATTAGGGGTAGGTAAAAAAATCCAGAGTGCTTTTATAGACATAATTAGTGCAGATATAGTGGAACCTACAGGTATGCTACATATTAAGTATTGTTATGTATCTATTTCCAAATTACAGTTTCACCATTTGTAGGCCTGTACCTAAAGTTTTAATTGAATCACTCAATGTTTATTTATGCTAACTTGATTGAAACTGAAATTTTAGATATCGGAACAATTAATGATTATTACGGTGTTAGGTATAAGCATGCAAGTTAAATTATGATCATTAGCATTACATCATAAAAAAAATGATAATCGCTTAATTACTAATTAGGGAAGCCGATTTCTCTTATTTACTGAATTTTCATGGCATTCAAATCAACACTATTTGATGGATTATATAAAATAGTTTTGATCAATGTGTCGACTCCAAAACAGCAGTCAAAAAGGTAAACCTCTGAATGCTCGTCACTGTCCTAGTAGTTGTCATCTTAAAAGTTAAGTCATTCGCAATAAATGTGACAGCAGGGCAGCGGTGTTGATGTTGACTATTGGGTATTAGCGTGTCAAGCATTAGGACATTTACCTTACAACTAAATACCGCTAGACTGTAGGTCTTTTCTCTTTTGTCCTAAGGTTGACTGGTAGAGAATGCCTTATGGCATTAAGTCCGCCTTTAGTACGTTAAGTTTTCTTATGTGCAATAAAATTAAATAAATAAATAAATGGACATCGGCCGGATTAGAAATAGGACCCTATCCGGTAGTGTATATTGGCATTAGAATGAGATAACTTTTTTTTACTAACATAACCATAGCATTACATTATTTTTTAATCCGTTTTCAGTTTCAAAAGGGAAACCTGCTTTAGTCATATTGTCGCTGCTGCTAATAAAGGAGACACCTTGTATACAAACTGAATAGTGGATAGATAAGTCAATCAACCTTTTGTTCCGTCTTGGAGAATCAAAAACTTTCTATGAGTCAGTATGAATATGTTCCTCGGACAATCGGGACAGAGTAAACAACATTAAAAGGTTGATTAGTACAGATATATGAATGCATATAATGTATTTCATACAAGGTGTAATAAAAATACTTGTGATCCTTTTAAGGGTATAATTGGTATCGCATTCGTATTATGAAAAACTATTAATATTTTTTTTTCGCGAAAAAAAATTTTAGTTTGGTTGGCCGGCCTTGACATGTTCCATACAAAAAAAAATTTTCACGTCCAAAAAATTTGTGTTCTTCTTTTTCTTACTCGCAATACGATACTATTGTTACAACGATATTTTTGTTACACCCTGTATATCACGTATTGCAAGTGTTGCCAAAACTATTCCTTTCCACTTTGTTCATAGTTTTTTCAATGCTTTGCCATTACTCAGATATATGACACTCTATTTATGCCCTTTTTGTTTTCTCACGAGTCTGTCGTAAGTCCAGCGAACCGTTCGTCCTTGTACACACATTATGAGCCGTAACTAAACTTAAAAACTCATTGAACTATACACCTTAGTACTGTGTGACGACAAGGTGTACTATTAAATCAGGTTTCAAGTTAACTTAATGCACATACGAGATAGGTAAACGTGATACCACAGACAATAAAAGTTACACAAATCGCACGCAGTCATTAATCGAGCCTATTATTAGGGCCGTGCCTAATGCGATGGGCAATCGAACCGGTATTCGCGATGTTGTTGTACTATAGTTGCCATGAGAAACCTGACCGGCTAGATCCTCACACGATATCAAACTTTGGAATGGTTTTTATATTTTTATTAGCATTTATTTCTTTGATATTTTGTACAAAGATGATACCTAATCGGTTATCGAAAATGATACATAATCGAAAAGTCATATGTACCTAGTACCTACATCATCATGCTATACATCGATATGACACAGGGGAATGAAAAGTCACTTCGAAGATATTATATTCAGTAGGTATTGAAGTTTTAACCATCCCCCTGGTTGTAAATAGAATTAGCTAGGCATATACACAGTCCGTGAGCTCTAAAAAGAACCTTCGGGTTTTAGAAAGAGACGTCGGGTATCAATCCACAGTGACACATGAAAAAGCAGAACAGCAATATTACCTTCGTGTGTCATCGCTGATCCCCGAAGGTTCTTCATAAAGCTCACGGACTGTACCTGCTCACAGATCTGCCCGCCGGATTTCCGTTGATCCATCGGACAAATCCGGCAGGCAGATCTGTGCGTGTATCCCTAGCTAATATTGTCTTACTCCTGTAGAGAAATGTGTGAATGCCGATATATTAATTTTTAAAAATGAAGGAAAGTTTATTGTGGTTAAACATGCTATTTCAAAGATTGTAGGTGGTTCCTCTCCAGGGCCCCTAAGATTTCCGCCCTATATTTTCATTATAATATTATGACACAAGTCACTCTGTACGAACACTATGTTTTAATAGTACCTCTTACGGTCATTAGGAACACGTACCTATTTAAAATCTTATTTAATTTATATATAAGTTTTTGTTTATTATTGTACCTAGTTTTAACGCTTATATTTACCAAATAAATTTAAATTTTAAAATCGGGCTATACTTTAAAGTTATATACTTTATTTCATTTCTTTCTTAGATTAGGCTTTTATAATATTTTTACAAAAGTAAAATATAAAAATACATCTAAAATATATAAAAACCATAAAAACATTATAAAAAACCTAATAACCTAGAGTGCCGCCGGCAACGGAGCAAGGCCCAGGCTGCCGGTGGTTCTTAGGGCCGCAGAGAGAGGAACCTTCGGACTATGCGCGCCGTGTCCAGGATTACCGCCTTCTGAATCTGACCCTTGATCCAATCACAACCCTGTAGCGAAAGCCTCTCAAGATGTTGGTCGAGACTGTTCGCTATGAGACCGTTCGCAGAAACAACTATCGGCACAATTATCGCCGAATCGACCTCCCACATGGCGGTTACCTCGTGAGCTAAGCTAGGTACTTGCTGGACTTGTCCTTCTCAGCCTTCACGAGGTTCACGTCACATGGGACGGTGATGTCGACGAGCATGGCTCGGCGTTGCGGTCGATCTATTACCACGATATCAGGCTTATTGGCTTAGAGTTATAATATTATTTATTAAATATTAAACCTGTATATCAGTAGTAAACCAGTAAAGTTCGTTTTACCAAACTAGTAGTAGGTATAACCATTACATTACCCACAAGAAACCCGTATCTAAGCATCAATGCCATTGCTTTTTGTTATGTCTGAGTTTTTTCTTTCTTTTATGGAAATATTTTGCCTTGGAACTGCGTCATTCAAATAACAGTCACACCTCAACGAGAATGTACGAGTTAGTTTTGGACTATAGTCGTAGTTAACTGCTTTTCACTATACCCGGTTGGTTTTACGCTTCGTATATGTAAGTAATATATGTATATCATGGACTCGAGTAACCCAAAAAATGTTAACCACGCATGAATGAGACCAAAAAGAAAACATTATATGACTTTAGTTCAATTTCGCAACATTTTTTTTTATAATGTATTTTTAACATGAAAAGTTAGTGTTATTAATGAAATGATAGTTTAGAATAAACGAATTTTTTTTTGTAAAATTCTAAGCCCAATAGTGGCAACGCCACCGAAAAGGCGTTTTGCGCAGTGTACAGGTTTAGTTATAATAAAAAATATTAGTTCAAATTGGTGTTAACTTTGAAACTAGGCGTATTCCAGAGAAGTATAGGTATACGACATTTTAGTATATAATTATGATCAGGAATACACACTCAAAATCTTTCTAGTTATTAGGGCCCGCGGTGTAAATTGCATATATTATGGCGCTATACACACGCCAAGCAGAATAATTGTGTTTATCATAAATATTTTTACTTACATGAGTCGTAAGTGCAAGTACGCCACTACAAGCACGTGTTAGGAAGTAATTTCAAGTCATCATTTAACATGATTTGCTATATGCAGTTCACTATGGTCTATGAATATACATTCAGAGTTTTACGGTAGGTTTATACTAATTTAAGTAATTTATTGCCATCTTTATGATCTTCCGCACATACTCGCTATATGATTATGTCAAAGTTAACAACACTGCGCTAGTTATTTGCTATTTAAATTAGTTAGTGAATTAAATAAGTAAACCTAGGTATTCGAAGACCATACACAAGGATGTAAAGCCTAAACGGCTCAAGGTTCAAACAAATGCATGGTCTAATTATACAGATTGATGCTATTTGAAGGTCCTTATAGAAAACGAAGGGAAACGGGCGGCCTCGGAGCGGTCGCGAGGATGTGCGAGCGTTTCACGTCCGCTCATTTCAGGGCCCGTTAAATAACTCTACTTAATACTGTTATCATTTGAATAGTCCCTTGCAATCAGGAGGATGTTACGCTCTATTACAAAACAATTTATATTATGAGAGTCAAGGTGCCTCATTATGTTGTAGTTGAGACGGTATTTTTGTAAGTCAGTGGGCAAGGATTGGAGTGGGTACCGTAGAATGGGGTGAGTAGGGTTAAAACTGACATTCAAACCTCGATAACATTTGATTTTTACATATGCAAACTGAATAGTGTATATAATAAGTGTTTCGGACGTCTGTATTTCAGTTTCTACTTTATTTTGGGTAGTTCAATTTCATAACTTTGACGATAAACAGGAAATCCCACCTCACCCCGTAGTGCTTCAGCTGGGTTTTCATACAAAGGTGATTTTCGAAGATAATTGATCGATTTTTTTCTATTATGAGTATTACTATAGCTCCATTTTAAATTGGAATACATTATCGAACTCGCGGAGCGTAAGCGAATTGAGTTCTTACAAACAACTCCAGACCGAACCGAACTGTCACCTGGCTACCAGGACGTCTCGGCATTTGGATGGCTTTTTGATTTCGATAGTTTGTCTGACGATAACTTTAGTAACGTTTTTCTGATCTTTATGAAATTTCTTGAGGCTGTAGCAGAGATACATCAAATTTGTAAGTTCGTATATGAGCAGGATCGATCAAGTGGTTATGGAGCCAGAAGGAGAAAAAAAATCCTCCTTGGGGTCTTGTTATATTGGTCAACTCGTTTGTAAGTAAATCGCGAGTTCTCAGTTCGAGGCGGACTACTAGTTTATGTAGCAGTAACGTTAAAATCCCCTCTCACCCCCCTTTCATCCCTTCTCTCCCCGTTCATAACCCAACTCTCCCCGCGAAAACTACTCGGAGTGAGTATTTTACTGTATGCCATTAGCAATGAACCATGTCCGGCAGTGAACTGATATAAACTTATAATGATAAAGACCCAAAAATTGAAGCATGGGTACATTCGTATGGATTATTTAAGTAGTTACACGTCGTGCTATCAGCCAGTGTCAGCAACTTTCGTCCATTGTTCTTAAATGTAAATACATAACACTACTATATTTGTAGAGAGGCTAAGTTACTGTTTAATAAATATCATCCAGCTTCTGGTTTAACTAAATTCGAGAAATTTAAAGTAATTGAATTATTTGTACTGTAGTACCTCTGTATATTTAGTTATGTAAATAAATGTTTTATGTATTGAATTATCTGATTTTGACATTAAGATTTAATTTAATCTGTAGTTAGGTGACGTGGAAACAATATAACGCTTAAAGTCCTTAAAATATTATCAAGTGTTTTGCTAACAACAAAAAGTGTAATTATCATTAGTCTATTGATGTTAAGTAGTAAATATATAAGTATTAAGTATGTACTGACTACCAGGTGCTTCGGAAAGTTAACTCGATCTCGATAATAATAACATAACGCACGTTGTAGCATAAATTTGTATTTTTCCTTGAGAATTTTTATAATACGACTGATCAGATATCCAAAATAAAAAATGTGGGAACACTAAGATACGTCTCAAAACAATTAGGCCTCAGGTGAAGTTTTATGTTCTTATTTTTAATAGATTAAGTAAGTATGTAATCATTTAGGCATATACCTACTCGTTTATTTTGTCTGAAGAAAACATAAAAGTAAATAAAATAAAAATCTACCCGTACATAGTAAATCAAGTCATCGCTCTATATCAAGCATTATTTGGTCGTCAAGCGTGGCAACAAAACTAAAATAAGTTATTTGAATAACAATTTCATAATAAAATATTAATGAAAATGTTACGCCCTTGTCAAAATTGTATATTTCAGAAATATATTAGCAATTACAATGAGTTCTTATTGGTTATAAGTTATAACAATAAAATATATACAATACTAATTTACGGTTGATTAATATTCATAAGTACCTACTAACAAACTTGTGAACATAATAAGTTATGTAAATGATCTCTAGGGAGGTCTTTCAGCAAACCTGTAATTACCTATTATAAGTTATGTTTCATTTAATATTTCTTTTGCATAAATACATGCGTTCGTTAGTAAGTATCATTGCATATGTATCTCATTGGATTAAATTTATTAAATTTGTAGTATTAAGTTGTACAGTCAGCATTAATAGTAGCTTCCTACAGGAAGGCCGCAAAAATATGTGACACGCTCTTATTTGTAGAGCCATAGGAGCAGGAGCATGCCACATATCATATTTTTACGACCTTCATGTAGGAAGATACTATGATGCTGACTGTACAAGAGCAAAATGCATAAATTATGCGTAATTATGCGTAGACGACTAATAAAAAATGCCGATGCTATGTGGCACTGCCAGCTTTTCCGGTATTATTTACATAATCGGGCTTATAAATAGATCGAGCCTCTATTTTAAGCTGGCTATAGGTCACGAATCGACGCTGTGGATTATGTACAGTCGCTACCTATCAGATATATCGGACCGGCCAAGGTGGTCACAAATATCTGAACAACGCCTCTAAGTATTACAAATTTTTTGACTACCTTTGGGCGCTCCGGTATATTTGATGGCCACTGTACAAGTGGCTAAGCGGGCTAGATGTTCAAAATGATCTAAAGAACTCTTGTTGCGTTGAGAATAAAGTAACGTTTGGTTAAAACAATCTTTTTTTGTTGAGCTTACGCTTTTAAAGTAAACGTTGATCAGAAAAAAATAAATACAACCCCTATGATGGTGAGAATATTCCTGTTGATGCCCCAAATAAAAAAGGGGATTGAAAGTATTTAATCCACGCGGACGAATACTCGTGAGGAGTCTAGTAATTTTATAGGTTTTTTTTTATAATAGCATTTGTAACATATTCTAACATGGGAAATTGATATTACTCATGATACAGATGAAAAAAAATATTTCATATTAGATTCGCTTAAGTTTCATTGATCACAAATAAAGTGTTAGATTTAATGAAAATAAATGTCTAAATTTAAATAATTATTATTTGTCAGGCACACATTGTTTTTATTTTAATGAAGATGATATAACAATATAGGTTACGAAATAATGCAGATTTTTAAAATATAACTACCTCTTTTTAAACACGCACAACACTAAACTATTCACTCATCAACCGTAACTTTACGCAACCATGATCTATTGTTGATGCGCGCACCACACATGCGCGAAGTGGCGCGCGACTGATCGCGGATGCTGCGCCGGAGCACCCTGCGCGATAGCTCAAGGTGAAGCCGGAGACTAGCCAGTCGGAAAGACTGGTTTCGGAGTCTATTCACATCTAATCAGCAGAAAATTGAGTACTTAATTTTTTTTTAGTTTGAATGTTTTGTTTTATGGTTTTTAAAAGGCAGGCAACGCGCATGTGAATCCTTTAACCATCAGGCGAGCCATATGGTTGTGTGCTACCGTCGTGGTATAAAATAAAAAAGTTTAGCACTAATTTATTTGCAGAACATTAAGTGTGCGTGAAGATTGTTTCTTTTCTTTGAAGTCTTGTTTCGCTTAGTTAAGTATCTAAGTACCTACATACAACTTTTTATTGTCATATGATAGAGATATATATTCAATTATTATGTTGTAAAAACGCAAAGTTTATTTGAGGTAGATGACATAACTCAACCCTGATATTATAAATGTTGATCCCTAATTTAAGTAAAACCCATTAAATTGTTGAAATAGCTAATAAGTATAAATAACCGGTACTTTGGCGAATAACAAATTGTCAGCTATTTGGGAACATATCAGTAAATATTGAAAAAGGTATACACTAAGGAACGAAACTTAGTTCATATTAGTTTTTATTGATAACCAGTCTCTGGTAAACAATCAAGCGCCCTAAACCTGAAGGCAGTAAATCTAAGTAATATAAAAAGAGATATGACGTTTCGACTACGTCAACACCGCACGCTTCACGCGTTGATTATGCTTGCGGTGTTTTTGCGTAAAAATCAAAAGCATAACCGTTAAACTCGTTACTCTACCAGATTACTTGTACCAGAAATCGTTAGAAGTGGGTTAGTAGTAATTGTTGTAGAGATTATCTCGGATTTCGTTTGCGTTGCTGTGACTGTCAATTTTCGGTTGGACGACTTGAGGGCCTATTCCTGGCTATTGTCAGTGGCCCTTGGCCACTTGATCCACGAAAACGATCGTCTCTTTTTCCCACAGAACAGAACTCAATCGTAAAAGGCTTATTAGTCAATCGGCAAGAACTAGCCTATGCGCGCTTACTTCTTATATGTACACTGAGAAAAATAAGTGGTGAATACCACTGATAAACCATTAACGTCTACTGCTTGAAACAGTTTCAGGGGAGCGTAGCGTAACGATCAATACATTCAATTTTACTGTTCCGAAAACATTAAAGAATGGCAGTAAACACTGTTTTGAGTAGCTTAAGCTACTGTTTTCTAATAATTAGTAATGTTCAATCAGTCATTTTTACTGACTTGTATTTTCCTGTTGTTCAAACATTTGTTGATATTGTACTATTACAGTTAATCTTAATGAAAATCACTTTACTGTATGACAGAATTATTTTTTTCAGTGTAGAGGTTTCTGCTGCTAATGCATAGGTATTAAGTTACATATTAATACAAACATATGTACTTGCGGGAAGCGTGTATGAGGTTCTGTGAGGCGATGGATAAACATGAATCTTCTGTATTCTAGGTTTGTTATTATTGTTATTTTTTATCTTGTTATTGTTGTTATACTAGTTACTACACCTTTAATAGTTTAATGTTGTATACTCGTAGCTTATTGTAAGGTATATATTTATATACATTCTTGTTAAATTTCACAGTGCATTAGTACTAACTGTCATGCAGTGTAAATGTTTTTTACAATAAATAAATATTAACATAACCTTTTCCTAATAAATGTATGTATGTATGTGTGTATGTGTGTGGCTAATCACGAAGCTTCCGCAGTATTCAAATTACTTCAAGATCAATGCCACGCTTAAAAGTAGGACGTAACATGTAACTTATGACTAGTAATATATCATACCGTGCAAATATTCTCAAACAGGTTATGTTAATGCTAACGAATTGCGTACAAAACCAGCTTGCCTTATGTCTTAGGCCTAATCAACCAGTATGAAAATAATATAGTAGGTACACTCGCCATCAAATATATCGGAGCGGCCAGGGTACTAAAAAATATCTGAAAATGCACTTTATCGCGTTGACATTTGACAATAGAGACTTTGTTCAGATATTTGTGACTACCTTGGCCGCTCCGATATATCTGATGGCGACTGTACAAGCTGCAGCTAGATTGCTTTATAGTGCTGTGAGTATTATTTGAACACATAAAGGATACATAAAAAAAATCAACAACCACAACAACAAAGATCCCGACGAATTGAGAATCTTCCTTCAAAATCTTGAAGTCTGTTAAAAACAGAAGAAAACAAAAGCAGTCTGTTGTGAAATGGTTGAAGAGTTTCAACCTGATAAAATTATAACAAAAAACTGGTTTTATTACCCGGTCTATAATGAAAAAAAAACCGGCCAAGTGCGAGTCGGACTCGCGCACCGAGGGTTCCGGTTTTCGCAATTTTCCCTTTATCTGTGCTATAAAACGTTGCTTCGTACCTAATTTCAAGATTCTGAGTTCACGGGAAGTACCTTGCAGGTTTTGATTCCCTTGCGAGTGTCGAAAATTTGCGGAAAGCAGCATAAACGGTTGTAAGTATCTTTTGATTGCGTTGGCTTAAAAGTTTGATTTTTCCACAGCTCCAAGGGACAGTAGACCTTAGTATTTGATATAAATTCCAGCTTGATACCTCCACGCGTTCCTGAGAAAAAGGGTCTTGACAAACAGACAGACACACAGACAGACGGACAACAAAGTGATTCTATAAGGGTTCCGTTTTTTCCTTTCGAAGTACGGAACCCTAAAAAGAGTATGAAACAAAGACGATTGCTGATTCTTTAATAAATGTACATAATTATACTAAGTACTCATACATAGAATACATACGTAGAAAAGATAACTCAATGAGTAAGATTCAAAGATAATAATAACCATCCAAATGCGAGTCGGACGCGCAGATAGAGGGTTCTGTACTTCCGTATAACTAAGTTACCCTACCCAAAATTGTGCAAAGCTACAAAAAAGTTACCTATTACATACCGTAAAACGGGGTTAGTAGGTTTCGCGGGGAGAGTTGGGTTATGAAGGTTTGAGAGGGGGGTGAGAAGGCATTTTAAGGCTACTGCTACAAAAATAATGTATTCCAATTTAAAATGGGGCTATAGTAATACGCATAATAAAAAAAAAATCGATCCAACAATCTTCCAAAATCACCTTTGTATGAAAAACCCTCTCACCCCAAATACGAGGCACTACGGGGTGAGGTGGGTTTTCCTCTTTATCGTCAAAGTTATGAAATGGAACTACCCAAAATAAAATACAAACGTCCGAACCACTTATTATATACACCATTCAGTTTTCACATATAGCAATATAATTTTATCGAGGTTTGAAAGTCAAATTTCAGCCAACTCACCCCATTTTACGGTATACGAGTAGATTATACAATATGAAAAGAAAAAAATATCATATTATATTTTCCCCGATCTTTTGTAAAACGGTCTTGACAGAGTTACGAACAAAGTACCGAGTGGACAAAGACAGACTATGGTTAAAGTTCTTTTTTTTACTTTGTGGTACGGATCTCTAAAATTCGTAATGTATTACGTATTTGTTTGATAAAGATAGATCGATAATGGATATGTTATCGTCACGTAATTTTTTTAAATAATCAAGTATTTTTCGCGTGTCCGCGGCGCTAGCAGTTTCTCTCTCCATAAATCGAGATGGGCGTGAAAAAATATTTACGAAATGAATTTCAAGTGTCCAATTTTGGTTTAGAACATGACAACACTCCAGAATTTTATTTAGGATGCTGGCAAAAAAACCGATCATGTGTGCCTATGTTGTGTTTACGTGGAATTTTGTGTGCCGGAAATATAGCAATAGTGATAGCGTCCTGGATAGTGTTGGCCGATCTGCTGAGTAGTCACGGGATCTGGTGGATCTATCTGACGCACTGGGGCATTGTTAGTAATGCTCTGACGACGGCATTTGCGTTTGGTATATCTCTTAGAGTGTATTTTGGCGGTCCTTTAGGTAAGTGGCGATTTCTTTAAAGATAGTGGCATTCTTGTTGGTGTGTTAGGTTGCCAGGGATCTAAAAGAGGACGCAATGTATTGACGACAGGGGGCTGACAACATACTAAATTACGTCTGTAACGCGCATGTGACACCTTCTGAGTTGCACGCGCCCATAGCCTACTGTAGCTGCTTTCCACCCGGCTGACCGTATGCTATAGTAGTATGCCACCGTACTTAGGCTCAAATCACACCTAGCGGAATGGAGGCAGTAATGTATGGAGCTTTGTCGATGGCTGCTTTTTGTCTATGGACTCCATACATTACTGCCTCCATTCCGCTAGGTGTGTTTTGAGCGTTATACTTATGGTATATAAAAATATATAGGGAAATGACTTCAGACTTACTGTTATTATCTTCTATTATATATTACTGTTCTTTTATTATCACCGATTATTCGAAGACGACTGCCTGGCTTAATTCTTTTGTTGTTTGAAATGATATACCTACTTAAAAGTTAATCCCATTATTGTCATCAAGTCGGGGTCTGATGATGGGATCCTGGAGAAATCAAGGAAACTGTTCAAATATTAAAGGCACACCTATAGTGATTTGAGTATTTTTTTAAATAGCTCGGACATTTTCTCTTGGCCAGGTAGCCTAAGTGTAATCAGTAATATGTATTTCTAAAAAATATTAATCTATTGTTTGTGTATTTTAAAGTTAAAATCCGGCAAAAGTGACCCGTTTTAATAATCTGGGAGCGTAAAAGTGTCATAGTAAATGTGTTTTTTCTTCTTCAGACAGTTCCTTTGGTCTCCCGTGGTACATAAAAGTGTACTGGTTCTTGTATAATGCGTCAGTGCCTGTGGCCTTTATGATAACCATATTTTACTGGACTTTCCTCGATGGTGCAGGTAACTCTTCTATACATATAATAAAGCTGAAGAGGGTCGAAAGTCTGTACATGGAAGATATTCGAAAAAAAGTTGGCTGGGGATACTTAGAATTGATAACAGAACACGTTCCAACAGTTTTTAGAATTTTTGTCTGTTTGTCTGTTTATTTGACCGCGCATCACGTGAGAACGGCTGAACGGATTTTAATGTCATTTAGTGTAGACATAGTTTGAGTCCCGGGAAAGGACATAGGATAGTTTTCATCTCGACAATAAACCCTAGAGGGGGTGAACAGGGGGTTGGAAGTTTGTATGGGAAATCAATAACCACTGAACGCTGGAAATAGTTTTAGCTCTGGGGAAGGATATACAATAATCGATATACAGAAGTCATTCTTTAAGGGGGGATTACTAATTCCACGCAGACGAAGTCGCGGGCAAAAGCTAGTTCTAAATAATATTATGTTATTTCGTTATTTTAATTGCATGCTATTTTTAATCTAACACTTGTACGAGAAAATCGAGAGACTGGTTGTCTGGGGACTCTGGGGTGCCTTAGGACGATAACAACAACATGTCCTTATTTCTGTAGGACACTGTATTAAACAGCTTTATGCCTGTTTTTACCCCTGTCAAACCATACAAAATATTATACTTACGAATAATTTTCTTTATTAAAACTGAGTCATATATTTTCGGCAGAGGCGAACGCCTGTCAATGGCCACTCCGAGAGTTGAACAGATGACACTTAGTGGATAGGTACATATTATTAATTTATTAAGTCAATTTTGTTTTTTTTAGTGGATTCTGGCGTTGACCCCGTGATGGACTTTTTTGAGCATGGCGCTAACTCCATAACGATGTTCGCGTTACTGGTCACCACAAGACACCCGTCACGTCTGCTGCACGTCTACCACACTGTCGCGTTTGGCATACTCTACCTCATCTTTAGTCTGATCTACTATTTCGCTGGAGGAGTTGATTCGTAATATATTCTTAAATTATTTAATAATTACCTATCCTACATAGATTTGTTTAATTACGAGAGGACATCGTTTGATTTATAATGACGCGGAATTAATGCATATATACATTTATTTAACTCTATAAAATATAAAAGTAGAATATACTGTACAGTCCTATTAGTCCTGTGTAGTCCTATTTGAGGTGTTCAATAAAGAGTATTTGTATTTGTACAGTCAACGCCAATATTTTGCACCTTACTTTATTGTAATAAGGTTCAAAACTGTAATACTGCATAGAGTAACTTATATAGTAGAGCATCACAGACTAAGAACTTTTTGAAGCTCAAGTAAATTGCGCCCTCTGTCCGAAATTCCGTAAAGATACCCAAAATATAAGAGGAAATGTCACCTGCACTGCTACTCCACCTAGTAACAAATAGCGTACTAGTAGTACACTGGTTACTCTATGCCTGTAGTAACGTATCGATCGCCTAACAAGTTTAAAATTAACACAACATTACAAAATAGTTCTTACATAGAGAACACCTAACAATATAACATAACCTAATAATTAAAATGAAATGATCATTTTTCTATGCTTTTCTATTCCAGGTCTGGGAACGCCTGGATATACCCCATGCTGGATTGGTCGCGGCCGGGCCTTGCAGGTTTGGTGGTCGTTGGAGTGACCATAGGACTCGTTCTACTGCACGGACTGGTCGCCCTCATAGCGGCGTGTAGGAATTACTTCAGCCTCTGGTATAGGAAGGAGAGATCGTTCTCGATTTCTGGTTGAAACTTATAGCTAGCCAATTCTGTATTAAGTAAAGTATTTATTTATTTAAGTGGTTATTAATGAGTTACCTACATGTGTAAACAGTAGGCAATTGTATGATGAGATGTTTAAACTTAGGGCTTATTTTTTATATAAATGTCAAAGCAGGAAGTATGTGCGCCTACCAACTTACATATTTCTATATATTACAGGCTTATCAAATATAATAGAATGAAATAATTTAAACCTCATAATAATTGACTCAATATAAATGAATCATATCATAAATCATAACAGGAAAGAATAAATACATACATTTATTTTATACTTCTTTTAAATAAAATACTTAAACGTATTTATCAATATTCTGTGCAGATAGTTAAATATTATCGGTAGGTATATGATATTCAATATGTTTTACCATCATATTTCCTGTTATTTATTCCTGATTTATTTTTCATGAGTATGATGGCTTAAATATAGCGAGAAATAAATTGATTAAGCTTTTGTACCAACTTTCTGAAAATACTCAGGACGGATGAATACTTAATGTAGGTAACCAAAAAAGTTTTACCACGCTTTATAGTTTATAGTTTTTAGGGTTCCGTAGCCAAATAGGCAAAAACGGAGCCCTTATAGTTTCGCCATGCCCGTCCATCCGTCCGTCCGTCCGTCCGCCCGTCCGCAGTCTAGCTCAGTGACCGTTAGCACTAGAAAGCTGAAATTTGGTTTGAATATGTGCATTAACCAAGCCGACGAAAGGGTAGAATAAAAACGCGAAAAATATATTTTGTTAGGGTAAATTTTTTTCGTTCCAACCAAGTTGTGTGGGGTATCGTTGGATACGTCTTTTAAAAAGAATTAGGGTTTTCTAAAACAGTTTTTGGATAAAACTAATACTCTCGGAAATAATAGCTACGAAAGTTTAAAACAGGGTCCCCCCCCCCCCCCCCATCTAACTTTTGAATCGTGGGTCCTAAAATTTTGAAAAAATTCATGAAACTGAGGCCTAATGAGTACCTTCAATGAAAACTATATTGAAATAAATCGGTTGAGCCGTTTTTGAGTTATCATTCAAAAACCCATAGTGAAAGGACGTAAGTAAAAATAACGTAAGCGCCGCCAAATTTCCCGTAAGAAACGACCTTTTGAATTAATGGTCTCAGTTTACGGAACCCTACACTGAGCATGGCCCGACATGCTCTTGGCCGGTTTTTTTATACCTATAGAATAACGTGTCACAGTTCGGTTAAAGTTAGATTTTATTTAACGATACATACCTAGACCTACTCTATTTTCATAGTAATAACCAGTTTATTATTTACTTTTACTGGGCACTGAAATAAATGTATCTTGTTACCGTATTGGATTTATACAATACTTTGTTATCAGGTACTCCTGATAACCTCCAAAAAATGTATTATATTCACATATTCTTTACTTCATAAACACTTTACCTTAGTACAAAAAAAAACAATGTTTAAACTTTACCCGCTCACTTTACACTTGCTTAATTTATTCGTTGAGTTGCGTTGTTATTTTGGAAATTTAATCACCGCTCCCAATACCGACACGGCAAATATTTATCACAATACAAATTCGAGATTCCGAGTCTTTCAGCGTTTTAAGCGCCTTAAACAATACACTCACTAAAATATATCTAAACTTAAATGCTATACTCTTTCTGACAGGCGCTAGTAGCAAGTTCCTAATTATATCGCACACTGCGGTGTGAGGCTAGTGGTACATATTTGGTAACCTAAAATAGTTTCGGCTAGTGACAGTATTCTAGGTCGTTAGCCTGATTTCCTATTCCACTAACCTAACGATGACAAGTCGTACGCTTCGATCAACCAGTGTTGTGCAGCCCCCGATTACCCATATTTATATGGATCATAAGACCACGGTTGTACTGGATAGTCTGACCATTATACTTGTTTATAACTAGAACACATAACACATCCCCCGGTTAGGTCATTGTCCTTTGCTAAAGTCGGCCGACGAAGCCAATTTGACGCCAGGTGAGCAAGCTAGAAACTACGTAGAACCAACGTAGACAAACTAGAAAATATAAGTGACGGTGCAGATGGCGCTTCGTATATTTACGGGTTGATCCACGAGATGGCGTCATCTATAAACTTTGGCATAGTAGGTACTTATTCGTCTTCTTGTAGTGCCATCTCCTACTGGAGGACGCATATCATTAAGCACTGGTCCCACCGCGAGCGAGTAAACTATGAGCTATCGGCTATTTCAAAAGACAAAAGATACTCGCTCCCGTGTAAACAAAAGAGATACAAATATCATAGCTGGGCGATGAACTATACTCGCCTCTCTCTCTACTTACTCGCTCGCGGTTGGACCAGTGCCTTAGAGCTTATTTTATTACCAAAGATTTCTAATCTCGAAACTGGAATTCAAGGCCAAAAAATCTACGACAGATACGTCAGTGTCATAACCATCATTGTCGCTTATGTCACTGTCAAGTAAACTTTTCAGGTTTCGCCAACCTTTTTATAATATGCTGCTTTATATTGGCCAACATTATCATATTATTTATTCTGTGACATTATCTAAAGAGTGGAGCGTAAGCGAAGTGAAGTACTTACAGACGTACGGATACAACGAAACTGTCAGCTGGCTACCTAGACGTCTAGACTATTTTTGATTTTAAATAATTGTTCCACGATAACTTTATAAATTTTCTTGGGGATGCAGCATAGATAAATAATATAATTTGAGTGTTCAAATATGACCAGATTGATCAAGGCGTTATGGAGCTTAGAAGGCGCGAAAAAATCATCATAAAGTGTCTTGTTATATTGGTCCACTCGTTTGCATGTAAATCACGAGTTCTCGGTTCTAAGCGGGCTACTAGTTAAAATAAGGTTTTTGTAAAAAAAAGGTAGGTATGAACTTTTGTCGCCGACTGTACTCTACTTTCAACAGTAAACTAACACGGAGACAATTTTAACGAACATATTAAACACTATAAGGTTTCGTTTTTGACTTGATGTAGTTCTTAACTTAGTCGTAAATTGTTGTACCAAATGTTATGAATACCCGAAGTAATACAAGTGCAATACCAGCTTTGCAACCAAAAATCACGGATGTTTAACTTT
This sequence comes from Pammene fasciana, assembly GCA_911728535.1. Lineage (NCBI taxonomy): Eukaryota > Metazoa > Arthropoda > Insecta > Lepidoptera > Tortricidae > Pammene > Pammene fasciana. Next base: position 16,740,413 of record OU452276.1, on the reverse strand, counting down.
TTATTACGGCGTCTTTTATTGATGTAAAATAAGTAAATACAATTACTTCTTTAAATTATAGGATTGAAATTACCAACAAATAAATTATCTTAGCGTATTTTTAATAAAAAAGGGAATATACCATTGTACAAACATTTTACTGCAGTGGCAACATTGTAGTAACTTTTTCGGCCTTGAATTACAGTTTCGAGATGTTTAATTCGCTATACATATAAGTAGTCGCCATCAATGACAGAAAGTCGTTTAGTTTAACGGCACATGCAATTTGATTTAGGGACAGCAGCAAAAGTAACTAAGCGGGTAGGGTCAAAATGAGTTGGACACGACTTTATTGTTAAGAGTATAAGAGCGTGTATGGGTCATTTTGAACACCCTACCCGCTTAGCTACTTTTGCTGCTGACTGTACTTAGGTATAAAACTTTATTTTAGCCAATGAAAACTAGGATTAACTATAACTTTTTTCACCATTCGCGGATGGTTGCGTTTTTGCTCATTTTCACACCCGGGGAATTAGATTACTCTTTATAGGGCAACGGTCGCAAAAATGACTACCTGTAGGTAACATCATCTTTTTTGTATTTTTTCCTTGTACAGAATTTTTAGAACTATACAGTGTGTAAGTAATACGGGTGAACCTTTTAACGGTGGTTTACATAGGTCATACTGAACAAGTTTCACTATGGAGGTAACCCCAAAATTTCAAAAAAAAATTGGCTTCCTCATACAAAATGTTGACGCCCATGCGACAAAATGTATGAGACTGGCAAAAAAAAAACTGCGATTTCGGGGTAGGCTCCATAGTGAAAGTTGTTCAGTATGACCTATACAAACTACCGTTAAAAGGTTCGCCCGTATTAAATTTACATACACATTGTATGTCGGCGATGAGGCTTGAATTGAAGATTTTTTCAGTCTTGTCCGTTAAAGGGTTAAAGGAATAACTGTCAGAGGAATATCAGGACCGTTTTTGAGAGCCATGTTTGTACAGAGGATTTTATGGTAGACATAGTGATATTATGTGTTATGGACTCCCAAGACAGCATAGGTTAATGTTATACGGCTAGCTTTTGTAGTAGGAAGTTTCTAGTAAATACCCTAGGGCGTATATAACCTAGGGCTATGAGGGTCATGGCCTGGGGCAGCAGATGCCAGGGGCGACAGCAGTCACTCCACGCGATTGGTTCAAGGCGCGGGTCAGTCAGATACCAGCCCCTTAGACTATTCAACCAACCGGACAGGCCATGTCTGCCGATTTTTTCGGGGGAGGGGAACGTCAAATGTAGGTAAGCGAAACGTCAAAAAATAGCCCCGTCAGATAAACGTCAGTCCATACAATGAGTATGACCACTGGTCATTTATTTTCGGCAGAGGGGAACGCCTGTCAATGGCCGCTCCGGTTGGTTAAATGCTCTAAGACCAGCCCAGAAGACTGTTATGGCCCGGGTGCCCAATTTTAAAATACGTCCCTGGGTATACTCTCCTTATGTATCGAGTTATATTTAAACACCAATCAAAGTTAAATATTTACAAACGCGGATGCACGTTTAATATATGAGAGGTTAATTACTACGAGGAGCTTCGAGGAAATTACACAAGAATAAAAATTATTTTTGCTAAATTACATACGTATTATTTATTATGATCATCATAAATTTCTTAAAAATAATAGGACACAATCATTTGCCTAACTATAAGACAACAACATGAGCATTTGACATTTAATAGGTAACATCTAAAACTGTGCTTTCAATATCTCGTTCCACGTATTTCAAATCGCAAGAAATTTTACAACTTAGTCATATTCATATATTGCTTCACATTATTGCTTACCGATATAGTCGCAAGGATGCTTTTCCAATGGCTAGGAACAATTTATTCACCTTAAAATATTGATAATACTCGTAATTCAACTCACGTATTAAATTTATTGTATAATCATTTGACCAAATCTTGAAGAAAAACCAGCAAAAAGTCCGAATTAAGTCAGGCCATAGGGTGCGTGTATACGTCAGATCACGGCCGGCGGACTGCATACAATCGTCTCATTGGTAGAACGAGACGATTGTATGCAGTCCGCCGGCCGTGATCTGACGTATACACGCACCAAAAGTGAATTTAATGCGTGAACTAAAACCATTTCTAAATGTACTAGTTATTGCAAAATAAATAATTATATACTTAAGTGACTTATCTGTCTTATGGCAGAGACTTACAAGTAGGTAGATATACCTAAAACACAAATGCATAGTTAATACAATCGTAATATAAGAACTAGGCTCTATGGCCCAAAGATTGCTAGATTACCACGGGAAATGATACTAATATCTTCTATTTTTATATCTCATTAGCTAATTAAAAGCAGTTTCATCTAACAACCAAATGGCACCAGTAAGAAAACTTACCTAGTTTCATTGAATCTAGCTAATCTGTTAATCACATTTTATCACAAATTTATTATGTGTCTGAATACCATTCACTTTCTAATACGAATAAATGCATGCATAACAATAAATAAAGCTTTTGGTTTATGACCAAAATGTACAGTCACCATCAGATAAAACGAAGCGGCCAAGGTGGTCACAAATATCTGAACAACGCCTCTATTGTCAAGCTGATACATTGATACAGTGCAGATATTTTTTAGTACTCTGCCGCGCCGAAACATTTCATGGCAACTGTACCTACCTATTAATTACAAAATAGGTTATATAATATAATGACCTTTCATATTCCAATGTGAAAACTCCAAAAAGATTGTTCTCGTATGTTGAATACTATATTTTACTTACATAATATCAATCATATTGGAAATACATAATTATTAAAGATTGTCGAAAGTGAAACGACTCGGCAAGGTATAGGCACGGCGTCGTCTCATCGCCCATACGACAACAAGCCAAGGCCGGACCCTTACGATGACGTTAAGTGTGCGTTACAGTATTTCATTTAAAGTTACGGTTTTCATACAAAGTATACTGAACGCCTCACCGCGTCTTTCCCGTACCGAGCCTATTAGTGAGTGACAACCTTTAAAATAAATATCTAAACCTAAATCACTGAGTAATTTCAATTGAGAGAGACTTGAATCAGAGTCACTGAAATTTTTACTTACCTACAAATATCGTTTTCCATCTCTGTCTGTAATGTGTATAAGCAGAGACTATAGAGATATAGACGACCACAGCCTAAGAACTTTTTGAGGCTCATGTCGATTGCGCCATCTATGTCAAAGCCACCTAAAGATATCTACTTAGAGATAAGATACATAGATGGCGCAATCGACATGAGCTTCAAAAAGTTCTTAGGCTGTGGTCGTCTATATCTCTATAGTCTCTGGTATAAGTAAAACAACAGGCAGTGCATAAGTTAGTATTACAATCAACAGTGAAACAAGATTAAATACTCAAGTTAGTTCCTTAAATAAGGTACCCATGATTTGACAAATGGTACTATCAGCTGCAAAATTGCCTACTGAGTAAATGAATGAATTCATTCATAGCGTGGGTATGCAATTTTGCAGCTTGCTGTACAAATTACTGAAGCGTTAAAATTAAAAAGTTTGTAGGTACGGTAAGTATAACTGAATTCGCATTTATCATAGAATTTGATGAATGATGACTAATTTTATCGTATCTATGACACCAAAGCTGTAAATAATATTTATTAATCTATAATGGTTCGCCTACCTAGTTCATAAGGTTTTGTATATCATAAATGCTTTGAACTGTTAGTAAAATATGTACCTTTTATCCACGGAATAGAATAACAGCTACCTTAAACTCCTGCCAATAATAGAACCATCTTAACACATAAACAAATAAACGTTACGTTAGCTTTTTCAACAGGCGTAATTTTCCATCTAGCTAGTGTACTAACTTTCATCAGATTCTAATAAATTGTGATATGATTATGACAAATACCTATCTACGTTTGTGTGTTCAAGAAAAGGTAGGTATACCAAAATACCTACGGCTAAATTCCATTACGAAGCCAATATGCAATTTGTTCGAATAACCATAACAATGAGTGCTCAGGCCATCTTTTTCGGCTGTCTAAGACAAGTAATTGTTTGCACTACAGGCAATGAAAATATTATTTTTTGAAGGCCTACGCGCTGCCTAAGCTAATAATTTCTACTAGCTACTTGGCGGTTCATGTACTTCTACGCATATCGACTGATGATTCGTGCCTACGAAGACAACGCCCTGAAGGGCCAGATGCCGCCACCTGTTCAACCAATACGTCGTTGATATGTTTGCGAAAGTTGAAAGCGAGTAACATCAAGCTACAAATTGTGTTCTCTTACTTGCCGAGTTTGCAACGACTAGGTATTGATTCGTTTTAACTTATAGTCGCTAATAATGTCGTTTATACTTACATTTTTGCCTGTTTTCGATTAAATTGTACTTGGTATAATATAATTGAAGACATACAGATGTACCTAAGATCGATAGCAACTAAAATCATTTATGTGAATTTAGAAATAGGTATACCTACGGCCGAACCCACGGTTTCACTAGAACAGAAGAAATGGGAAAACACGGTCCTGCCCGTGCCTTCAACAAAAACGACACTCACTTGTTTTTACCACTATTCATCGTACGTGTATTATCCTAGCCTCAGTAATCCGGCAACGCCTGCCGGTCCTGCGCCTGCGGGCGCCCCACGCGCATGCGCGCGGAGAGTCGCCCGCGCAGCGCCGCCGCGCACGTGGCCAGCGCGTGCGCCATCACCATCACCGCCGCGCACAGCGCCACGAACCCGAATGCTGACCCTGCAAGTGAAAAAAATCAGGGTGTTACACTCACATTCTTAATTTTATAATTATAAGTCAATCATTCTTAGAAATCAATGCAGAAAAGGACCGTTGCAGTTGGCAACGTGGTACTACTAATACCCAGTATACCCCCTCGCTTAACAAAAAAATAGCTTTGTCTCTTTCAGTTGTGGACTAACTTATTCTTAACCATGAAAGCGGAATACGTAAAACTAAAATAAATATAGAAAAGTGATACCACAGATCGAAATACAAATCGCCCTCCTGTGGCAAGGATTTGTAATATAATGTTCTATCTATTAGGTAGGTACATGAAATTAACAATAACTATTTCGGAACAAATAAAATAACCGAGCACAGCAGGCCATCAGCTGTCAAAAACAATCAATACTCGACTACGCAATCCATACAAATAGATGAATAGAGTGCAATAACTTATACGGGACCCGCATTCCCACAAAATATAATATTGAATTAGTTTGCAGATTTTGCAAGTACGTACGTGTATAATTGGAGGTTGGCCATTGAATCAGTGAGAATATCCTTTATGGTTGTTTTAATATGTTCAATGTTCATTAATTGGGCCACTGAGTTTAATCGAATTGCTAAAAAAACGTTTGAGTAATTTATCGCAGATTATTTTTGTCTCTCACGTCGCAGTCACGCAACAGTGTAATGTAGTGTTCGACTTGGTACTCTCAATAGGTACCTGCGTCAATTGCATCTAGTATGAGTAATACCTAAGCTACAAAACGCACGCTCCAAGACGCCGTGCGGCGCGACGTCTGCCGACCACCACAAATTGGTCGAACTTCGAGCGTGCGTCCCATCCCATGGCTCTTGGTCCAAAATAACAAATGAAAAGCTCACCAGGCTTATTCCAATCCAGCGCGGGATATATAGCAGTCAGGCCGATCCGGTCTGTGCCGCCGACCGCCCAGTAAAACAAACTGAAGAGTCCGTAAGCCAGGCCCGCCCCGGCACCGTAAAGTGCGTGTGCCGCGCGCACAGGGTGCGCCGTCACTGCTAATTCCATCAGCATCACCACAGAGTTGCCGCCGTGAACTAGTAGATTCAGCGCGTTTATTTCATGGATTTCTGAAAATGAAGAAAAAATACCGGTCACTTTACTTTTTATGTGTAGTCGAGTAGTTCTTGAATTAAGTATTCTCCCAGGAAATTTTATTATAAATGGCGGAAGCATTTGTGGCAATGGTAAAGTTGGCCAGCCCGTAATCCCTATATAGTAGGTAAGTCAGTCTGTTTGTCTGTCTCTCTGTCTGTTACATTTTCAAGGATTTAGATCAAATTAGGTACCTACGGATATGTATGTAGTTAAAGCCGCTAGAAGGACATGTACATACCTGTATATTATTTTTCATAACTAAAATTATCCTTAATAAAGAGTAAGTAAAGGCTTATTTTGCAGTCAAAGCCAGGCGGTAGGATAGTACAGCCGCCATCAAATATATCGGAGCAGTCAAGATACTCAAAAATATCTGAACTTTATCGCCTTAACAATAGGGGCGTTGTTCAAATATCTGTGACCATCTTGGCCGCTCCGTGATATCTGATGGCGACTGTACCTACCCCGCAAAATCTAGCAGTGTTAGTATAAACAATATGTCTACTTACTCGGGTCATAGACTAGAGTCCAGTAGACGAGTGTAATGACGAAGGCGAGGTCTGTGGCGACGGTGTGAGCCAGCCAGTAGCTTCGGCATAGAAGAGGGGTCCTTGGCCGCCGTCCGCTTGTCGCTCCCTCCCACGCTGAAACCATAGCAAAAACACAATTTAAAAAAAAACACAGATCCCGAATTGATAACCCCCTTCGAAAACTTGAAGTCGGTTGTAAAGTGGAGTTCCATGCTTTATTTCAGACTCACCATATCTGATCTCAAACGTAATTAGCACACCTTGCATTTAAGTATATATATACAAATGTAATGACTTTATGAGAGTATTTGAATTATTTAGACTTAAGTCATACTACATAATGAGTAAGTAACTACCTAGTAATGTTTCTTTAGCGGAAGTCACTCAGACATCCTGTTAATGGTATTTGGATGCTATTTTATTACAAAATATGCCAGGTATTTCTTCAAATTTAAGACGCTCTTTTGACGATTAGGTTTAAATGTCACTTGTGACCGTAAAATTTAATGTTAATTGTTACGGAACTACCTACTGCTGTATTCATTTCATTCATATCTGGTATCAACTGAACTCGTAACTTCAGACCAAGTAAATTGTTTGTCGAAATAGTAATTGATACAATCATAGTTCGGTCTATGAAAACTTCCATTCAAAGCTATTCTATATTTATAAATAACTGTCACAACCAATCATGTCAATTCATTGCGCGAAATATTGGACGAAGGTCGTAACTTTAAGCTTATATAGAATCATCTATCATCAGAATCATCACGGGCTACTAACAGCCATCCAATTTGGAAAACATTTTCCCCGACGCATTAGTAGGGAGTCCGAAACATTTGCCCAGGTGGGAGACCAGAACACCCCAGTATAAATTTAAGAAATTTTAAGCGAAATAAAGCTCCGGCTTGCCTAAGAAAAATGTATACCCACCGCCACTGATGTATATCGTCGTCTAGTAGAAGCTTCGTTTAGTTTGAGGCTAGGTTGATTTGTGTAAGATTGTCCCCAGGTATATACTTATTTAATTAAATGTTGGTGGTACCGATACCGTAGTCGTTGACAACTTAGTTATAAGTGTATGTTGACCTTGAGTGACCGTAGCCATGGGGAATAATAGGTAGGTAGGTATATAAATAACAGCTTGGAAATATTAGGTATACTAAAAACGCATGTAATAAAAATTTCGTAGGGTGTGTCAGGTGTCTACTGGGATAATTTCGAAAGACGGGTAATTCCGAAAATCATTCAATTATTTCTCGTATCCCACTGTACTAAGAGTCAACTTTCGGAATTACCCGCCACTTTTTCATATCCAATTACCCCAATACACGAAATTACCCTAATGCAAAGTTGGAAACGAGTGGCTGTGTCAGTTTAGGTGCAAGCCCGGCAAGGTGATGAATGGGGCCAGAGGCGGGAATGAGGAACCAATAAGGATAATTAAAACCGCGGCCGAGCAGAGTCGGGCCTCAATGACGCGAAATTGTATCAATCAGGCCCCCGCCAGCGGTAGCCAGGCCACTATACGGGCGTTTAGGCGCAGTACGTGTTGTCCAACATATAAAGAAACTCAACCTTGGGGCTAATTACGCTAGTTACCCACATCTCTACACAAAAGTGTACTAAAAATGCAAAAAAAAAAACATTGGCCAAGAGAGTTGAAGTCACGCACACAAAAACATGTCATGTTAATAACAGCGGGATTTTGAATTTACTGTTCTTTTTTCGTACCGATAGCAAGTTCAACAGTGAACTGCATGATTGACACTTAAGTTGTCAATGTTCCTTTTCACGCCACCTGCTCGGAAATGTGGCAAAAGAAGATCAAAATCCAAGCTGGAAAGTAAGCAATTGCTGTAGCATCTGAACAACCACTACAAGAATTGCTATTTTGCAGCAATGAAATGTCATAGTAGAAAAGTAAAATCCAGATGTCATTGCATTGGACCCGCCAATGAGAATCATTTAAAACATTAAAAGGGTCTTTTTTTGGCACCACTTTTTCATTCTAAAATAAAATAAGGTTGTTTATCGAACCAATTTACTTGTTTAAAAAAAAGAAACGTCAGAATCATTCAGATCACCCTTAAGGCGTTTTTACCTTTTTAACCGTTTGTGGTTTTCTATCAAAAAGTGGGTAAGGAGTGAACCGGCTATTAGACATGGCAACTTGCAGGGCCCAATCTGTTGTGTACCCTGCCTCTCCCTCTCCCTCCCTCAGCTACCTACGGGCCCTACCTTTAATTATACCTACCAACCTGACAGATTGGGCCCTGCAGGTTGCAATGTCTAATAGCCGTTTGAGTCGGATTGAAGCAAACATCGTAAAACGCTTCTTAAAAGTGAAAAAAAAAGTAATAAAGGTGGAGCGAGAAAAATACATATTGAATTGGATAATGTTTGACTGAAAAACAAGAAAGTTGTATTTATGCAGTAAAAATGAGTTCAATAAGTGTAGAAAATGTTATTAATACGCTGGCGCCCACCGAAATTCAAGAAACTGCACAGGCGTAGAAATTTGTTACCAGAGAAATCGCGTCCTAAATAAGAAGGCCCATGAACAGTGATATTTTGTATACAATATAATATCCGACGAACAATTCATATTATGGAAGGATGGCGAAAAGAAGCATTTATTTGCAGAAAGTTACATGCTCGTTTACTTTATCGTGCTTGTGAAAAGCATATGAACCGTCAATATACCTATAAATAGTATCTATTAAAGTGTTTGTATATGCCAATTATTTTTTTATTTTATTTCCTCACAGTAGTCGTGAAAAGCACTATGTAATGTCTCGGCCGAAAGCGCTATAGGTGGACTCGTATCTTCGAGGGCCTCCCCTGGCGGGTCGGCCCTCGAACTAACTCGATCCACCTATAGCTTACTTTCTAGCCTCTATAACAATGTACTATTTAGGAACTAGGTACTTTAAGATTTTTTAGGATAATCTTATTTGCATAAAACGGATCACACGTATTATATAACTCTATATTCGCAACATTTTCTGTTGCGATTTGTTTTAGAGGTATCTAAATAATAAATAAAGGTTTGATATTGGTATATTTTTTGGTCTGTCTTATTTTCAAAAATATATCGTGCTATAAATTACATTTACATTCACGTCAGTGATTCATTCCATTCATTCACTTTTTCACGCAATCAGTACTAAGTGTAGCTGTGGTTGTAATCAACTAATCATTCACCCCAACTCTCGTGCAATACCTATACCCTAACTATCCTTATCGTCAGCCCAACAATCTGTGCAGAAAGGTCAGGCAACTGTTGATATAGGTATCTACATATAAAGGAAATGATTAAGGAAAAAAATTAAATTTCCTCCCTTGCGTTTTGACCTAGAGAGCGGTTTATACGCTAATGGTATGGCCCAACCACATGGCCCCACTCGGTTAGCGACGGATATGAAAATCGATACGATAACAGGTGGGGTGATTATTGTCGTCATTGTCGAGGTATCTGCCCCGGTTTCTATGGTACATCAATGACGTCAACGGTACCAGTAAGTACGTATGACGTATTAATTTTGCTATACATATAAATTAAGCTAATCGCAAGTATGGGGGGCTTTTCCGCAGGAAAACCCGGTATTTGCAAGAAAGTCTCGCACCTCGATAAAATTTTAACGTGTCTTACAAGAAACGAAAAGTAATTTGGTCTGAGGGCTGTCCAACCCACCTAGGTCTTTGAAAAGTATCTTAGATCTCTATCTCATATCATCTGATAAGTATACCTAATATAATAATTATTCAATGAACTCATCAAACTGGGGAAATATCACTTGCGCGTAATTATAATAAATATAATGGCCTAATGGGACGGTTTTAAACAAATCATCAACCTGGACAGTAAGTTCAATAAATCTTGTTTTGTGGGTATGTAATACCACGTAGGTATTAAATAATTCCTAGAACTGTTTTCAATGCGACTGCAGTCATATCATAACAACAGCCGAAATTACTCACATCTCAGAACCGCAAGGATAAAAAACGTAAACAATAAAATTGACCCCATCACTGACGAACATCCGCGAAAATTAAAACATGTGCTAGCATTCACGTGCATTAAAAGCACAACCACAGAATAAGCTACAGTAATGACTGCTCCTTATCCCACCGCGTCCCACATCCGTAATACATAGAAACGTTTAAAGTACAGTATGTGCTTTTGCATATAATCACTTTTTCGTAACGTTGCTATGGTTACTCACTATTGGTTAGGCTAAAAAATTCAACAGACTAGAATCCTGATAACAAGTTAACACTCAAATTAATTTGTATTATGTTATGGCGTGTCCGTCGTACAACGTTTCGTCAGTAAATTGTCTTTATTTTTACGACACTGCGTCGATTTAAAGTCTAGACCACAGAGGACCGATCTCTTTAGTAAGTTAGTCGCTCTTAAGATAGAGGCGCTCTTGTCTATGGTTTCTATAGGAATCGACCGTATCAGTATTTTTGACAAATAATTGTCTTTGCTGTCAGATATCTGCGTTAATAGCGTTGAGGTCGATACTTTTATAGATATTTTGATGGGATAATCTGAATAATCATTATAACCAATCAGCAGTAATATTAAGTAGGAACTAACTAACTGTAACAAAGGTTTGTATAATAATGAGTATTTATGGAACTTTTGTCATAATATACCACCTATATAAAATACTTCACCATTTATATAAAATTATTCTCTTACTTAGAGACTGATAGACCATCATCAGCTTAAACCGAAAATAGGACCTAGAAACATGACACGAGTTTCATAGCATTCGCCTCTGAATCGTACATCATGTACAGATGTACGATTCAGAGGACATGCCGACAATCAATGTGACACATCACTATTGCCCTCTTTGTACTGCATTTCCGAATATTTTTTAATATTATTCTAGTTAGTTATTTTTGCTATAATACGCTTCTTTCTCGCGTATTTTCTTTAATTATTGCACCTATTTATGGCACAAAATGGTGTTTCAAATCCATTTTATGATAATTTAACTCCGCAAATCTCAAACTGACACTGGCGCTAACGGCAGCGCAAGAGTGATACAAGCATTTTAAGCCCAATATCGTATCTAGTCCTAACAGCGCTCGCGCATGCTCATTGCTGATTTTTGGTTTAGACACACTAATTACAATTCGCATGACGGTTGCGGGAAGCGTTAAGAGCTCTAATTAGGAGCCCACGCGAGACTTGACATTGCTCTATAAAGATTAGAGTCTAGGGGCACGATTATTCACTTGCCACGCTGTACTGCGATACTTTAAAGAATGCCGCTTTAGTAAAATTATATTAAATGAGTCACCTAGGGGTTTCGTTACACGTAGGTACACGGAAATTACAGTAAGTACATACTACGTACAATGAATCATCTTAAACGATATATAACCGCCTCCTAGCCCAGTTTGTATGTAGTAACTCTGCATGACTGCGAATTAGGAGGTCCAAGGTTCGAATCCCGGTAAGGGTATTTAACTATTTGTGTGTTTATCACGAATATGTGTTCCTGAGTTATGGGTGTTTCCTATGTATCTATATAAGTAGGTATACCATCGCCTAGTACCCATAGTTCAAGCTTTGCTTAGTTTGGAACTAGGTTGATTTGTGTAAAATTGTCCCCAAATATTTATTTCTTATTTATTTAAACGAATACCAAATGCTTTTATGGATTTATAGCATGGAGGTTCAGCCCTTCATAAATATTTTTCAGGCCTAAGTATTACAATTGCTTGTCGTAAACTGTTTATTTAGTTCCTAGCATTTTTTTTAGAAATATTCGCAGCAACTCCTGAACATGAAGCATAAATAAAAACTAAGTCCAGCTGCCAGAGAAAAAGTGGACATAAATCGAAATCAAGATAAGGAACGAGATTTTAAATTGAGAAAGAACACACTTACACAGATTGAGTATCCGCTCCGCTCTGTACCGATGCACAACGGCCAGGGCCAGGCCTGACTGTATGGCAATGAATATGAACCCCCAGTTTGTGAAGTATATGAACCACTTCATGTAGTTCATTTCTACTCGCCCCTCGTATTTCTTAGGTAGTTGCTGGCAGGCGAAGCTTGCGATGCCGACTGACACCACGCCGATGAAAAGAATCCATCTGAAAATTTGAAAAAGACAAATATATACATATAAATGTTTCCAGGTGATTGGTTCAAACGTCAAAAGTGAGTGCTCGAGACCGCGGCTGACTGAGGAATCACAGTTTATTCTTCGTGGGATCATGTGTTTTTATTTTATATATCTATGCTTATTAGGACTCTTAAAGTAATATGTATTAGACTCTTCGGCTACTTCTACTTTATCAACTTTATGTCTGTAGTCATTAGTCCAATATGACGGGTACATGGAAAAAAACATGCCTGGTCAGTTTTTATTGAAAATTCGTAGAGCTCACGATGTAAACTTACAGCACCCATAGCAAATATATTTACCAGTGTAGAACAATTTAAGCGAGCAATTTTTCGTAAGTACGATAACGCAACAATACATTTTAGCACAATTTGATGGTGGATAGAGGGAAATACTTTAAAACAAATCTAAACTGGAGCTCTCAATTGAAAGCAGCTGCACTTTATCTAACCTCTTACCCTTCCTAATAAAACAGAGAAATAAAATGTGCCTCTTTCTAAACAACACAAATTTCAAAATGATAGAGAGGGCCAATCGATTTTATCGGCATTTTAAATGTGACAACCGTTAACACATTAATCATTTAAACTCTGTCACTATTACACACCATGGACTTTATGAAAGTGTTATCATACATTTTTTCATGCCAATTTCAAGAAAGCAATTTACTGTCTACGCTCGAACGATAGGGTTAAAATCGATTATGGCCAACAAATTTATCATGAGTCATAAATTCATCAAATACTGTTTACGTCACACGGCCAATCAATGTCATGGCTATTACGATAAGGGACGGGACTGTAACTTACGTCAAAGAGTCTTTGTTAATTTCCCGTTCAAGAAGGGAATCCCACAAATACCATGTGTTTGTGAATTTCGATAACTTCAGGAAACACTTATACTTAAGGAAGTACCTAAAGTAAATTTTCATGACATATGTATTTACGTTTTACATTGACGTACACGTCCATTTATACAATGCTAATGCTATCGAAAACAGAAATAATTTTTTGGTGAGAGTTTAATAAATAATTTCACTATTTATTAGACGGCTTTACATGTCTTTTATTAATTCATGTCGTCATACGCGTGTAAATACGTCACGCACGTCACGCGACTAAAATACATAGAAAGCTTAAAAATTTACGATACAACTTCAACATGACTATTCGTTACCTACACAGGTACGTGACCTATACATAAGTAAAATGTCTCGTGTGGACGGCACCTTACATACCACAGGGAGTTTAGAAGCAATAAGTAATTTTGTAGGTAGGCACAGAAATTGTTTAAGATAGTTTCTAGTTTTTATCACTGAAGTCCCATTAATAGGTTCATTATGTAACACACACAAAGACATGTGATTTATCAGTTAACATAAAAATGAAATAGTATAAGAAATATCTTCAGTTATGTCAATATACCGGGTGGAAATTTGGAACAACTTTTGTATGGAGAAGCAGTTGTCCACTTTCGTCTTAAAACCAATCGTGAACTGCGATGAGAAATGATTGAGTTTGCTGTCGACTTCTAATTTTGTAATCCTAATCGGGGTTCAGTAATATCAAAGTACCTATATATGAGGTATGCAACCGGCGGCCGCTGCTGCGCCTGCCACTGACAGCAGCCGAACTGGTGCGCGGGGGAATGGTCCAGAGCCAGCGCGCGCCGGCTGGCCGACCACACGCGGCCCAGCATGGCCGGCTTACACGTCTTCTTCTGCATCGCTGCAATCAAACGGACTGGCGTTACGTCACTTGTGTATTGAGTGCGCTTATAAAAGACAATGTAGGTATACCTGGTTCAAGTCTTCAAATAACCTTCCTTTCTTTCGGCAGTCGGAGGAACGACCGAACGATCGAACGACCACGCAATCAAGGCCGGACACAAGAAACAAGGATTTACAATATTCAAAAATTTGAATGGGAAGAATTTTGAAATGTAAGCATCATCGGAATTTTGGTACCGGATGTTAATCGAAACTGATTTCAGTTTTAATGTAGGTACCTAATAAATTTTATAGTTCTTATTTTATTCGTGTGGTCATAATCATTAGCTCCGCGAGTTCAATATAGATATTTTGTAAGTCACAAAAATAACTTAGGTAGCATCGAACCCAACCAACCCCGAAATTAAAGAGGAAAATAATTATTATATTTTTTTAATGGGAACGCTCTGATACTACGTAAAGTAGACTGATCATTAAAAAAAATAGTACTGAACTGCATATTTTAAGATGTTTATAACGATAACGTCCAAGACAAAGACCGCCATCAATTTAATTGAAATATAATAAAAATACCTATTAATTTTTGTTACTAACGTCAAGAAATTAGCGCAACTTTATTTTCTGATAAACTTTTCCCTATGAAACCAGGAAGTTACGAACCTATCACACGGGCAAATCAGCCGTAAAAATCACAATAGGTAATACGTATAATAAAATAGCATACAGTAATTATAACTATTACGCGTAAATTCTTATATAAAATGAGTTCTACATTATACATACAAGTAAGTACTATCTATAAGTAGGTACGGTATTATACAAAAGCAAAACTCATTGATTTAGAAAAAAATAAGATAATATTTGTTATAATTCTGGCATTATTCCCAAATAATAACTAATGATTTTAAATGAAATGCTCCTGTGCCAATGACAAAACAAATAGACGTTATAAGAAACTAAATAGTTTAAAACGTCATGAACAGAATTAACTCCAATAATGGTCAATTAAAGTCATCATTTCATTTGAAGTACGGTCAGTCGATGGTATCGATTTAGTAAGTAGGTACCGTTAAGTTCAAGTGTCAACGGTGGCTATACCGATCAATACTCTTGCGAGCCGTTACAAAACGGTTTTAATAACATCGGGAATATTCCTTTGGGTGTTCAAATTGAAATCAAGGAAAGCCGGCCACTAGCGCCAGCAATATAAAATAATACACCTAGATATTTAACTACGTACATAGAAATAAGTCCGCACCGTGTTAGCACCGGTTCGCTGCTGCACCAAACCATTTGTTAGGGTAATTACATTTGTTATAATTGTATTGTAGTTTTCTGCTGCATTAACTACCTACTATTATTATTGTTTTTATTCATTATAGGTATTTAATGGTTCCGTACCGATTGCGTGTGGTACAACGGGTCCTATATTTTTTATGTATTTGATCAAAATAGATAAAAGTACACGACAAGCAATTGGGTCCTACCGTCCATTAGATGTGACATCTAGAACAAATTTTGTGAGCCATGTTTGGCGATTGACAGCTGTGACTGAATCAAAAAATAGTACAGTCGCCATCGAATATATCGGAGCGGCCAGGGTACTCAAAAATATCTGAACGAATACTTTATCGCCTTGACATTAGAGGCGTTGTTCAGATATTTGTGAACACCTTGGCCGCTCCGATATAACAGATGGCGACTGTAATACTAATATAGACTTGTAGTGATTTTCACTACAACTTTTGGGACAAAGAATTTCTTAGGACGGTTGTCTTTTCTCCTGTTACTCAATGCTACCGTCATTATTTTAATTATAAGTGTACTCCTAAGGAAAAAATACTCAGTCGAGTTGTTGTTCTTTGGGAAAACCCTGATCTAATAGTAAAACAATCGCACTAACTAGGAAAATCTAATAAGATATCTACAGGGCAATCACACAATTATTTGAATACAGGCGTTAGGCATAATGTACAGTCACCGGCAATAGTATCTGCCTACATGAAGGCCATTGAAGGCCGCAAAAATATGTGACACGCTCGCTAGGCGGGCCATAAGAGCGTGTCACATAACATATTATTGCGGCCTTCGTGTAGGAAGATACTATTGCCGGTAACTGTACACGCCTTCGTCCACGATTTCGTCTGAATAACATTTTAAGAACAGTAATAGGCAGTAGGTACAGTCCGTGAGCTTTAAGAAGAACCTTCGGGAATCGGCGATGACACACGAAGGTAATATTGCTGTTTTTTCATGTGTCACAGTTGATTGATACCCGATGTATCTTTCTAAAATCCGAAAATTATTTTTAGACCTCACGGACTGTAAGTATGTATTAAATTTCAGGGTCTTGTCTTCCAATGAATAAGGCTAAGGGTTGTCTGTCAGTATCTGCATTACATTAGTCAGTCGAGACTCTAATAGTACAATTACACAAAACAAGATTGATTAGTGAAATGTGGCAGTGCCAGACAATTTTGGCGGTCACGCTCACGAGTTCACGACCAAGCCATGCGACACATATCGCCTTGTGGAATCGGGACTCACGCGATCACCCAAGCAGTTCAAAATAATTAGGCGTCCGTATTGCTTATAAGGTATTTAGGTATACGAAACGTGACCGTCTGGATTGTTACGCTCAAAATTTTGCTTCAAATAACTAGTGTAAGCGTCACCTCGACATCTGTAACAGCTATGTTTAATGAAAGTTCGTATTACACTGGTTATTAGGCGAACTCTCGTCTAGTAATTTATACGCTATTTATGCACTGGAGACTCATTGTAGTTGCTTACAAAGCACAGGATGTTTAAAAACACGCGAACCAGCATAAGGTATTATCTGAATATGCATAGTTGTTCCCGATCTTAAGGTCACATTACTTTGGCTTTTAAACTGGTGTTTTGCTCTCCACCGCTAGAGAAATTACAGTACAAGGCCAGGAGGCTACTTAGAGTTTTAAAATTTCAACCTGATTTGTTACTACTGATGAGTTACACTGTGAATTGAGTATGTAGGTAAAGTTTAAGTAATAGTCCTAGCATTTACCCTGACTATGAGATTTGCTTGCAAACCTAAACAAAAATTGGTGAAGGAACTGGTATAACGAAACCTACTGCCATCTAACTTTTCAACCCTGACTCTTCACCGAAGTATATATGTATCAAATTATCAAGTCAAGATTTTTTTAATCTAAAACCGTCCCAGGGCCTAGACGTCTCAATCGCACAACAATGGTCTTTTTCAGCGAGACATCAATCAGAATTGATGCCTTCCTCGTTACTGATAAGCGCTCTCTTCGCATTGACTGCCATTGAATGCAAGTGTGTTAATACTTTGATAAGAGTTCAATTCAAACGAGCAGTTTAGGTTACGATAGCAATCATGGTTATATTCGTGATTAATACCTAGAAAGCACATTTAAATGACGTGGATCTTTCTTATTAGTATAACGTCTAAACTAGATATTACACTAGGTAGGTATCAGTATCAGTGATCCCTGGGTAGGGCTAAATGAGTAACAAACTTGGCAGCTGCACTGTCCCATCTGGACCTCGCAGCACTCCCTGGATTTTCTTCATCATCTGCTTTCTCACTACTACTACCCCAGAGAATAAATGCCTATCCTATATCCAGTGACATGCAGCCATACGATGAATAAATAAGTAGCAAAACCTTCATTCATCTCAATTCCCACCGATTTGCTCATTTCCATTGGGTAGATCAATATCCCTTCAGCTCATCAAGTAAACTTAGTGATATCGGCTTCCTTGCGATTATTTTTTACCAGCCACTAATAGGCCGCCTAACTAAACATTGTTAAATATTTACTTTTTAAGTTAAATAATAAATAATAAATTAACATAGATAGTACAGTCGCCATCAAATATATCGGTGCGGCCAAGGTACTCAAAAATATCTTAACAAGCACTTTATCGCCTTGACAATAGAGGCGTTGTTCAGATATTTGTGACCACCTTGGCAGCTCCGATATATTTGATGGCGACTGTACAAAAATACTTTTAACGACAGAACTATAGCTACAAGAAGGAAACGATGGGATATGCATACAGTCAAGAAAATTGTTATGGAATGACACACACATTACGTATTTACGTACATACTTATGATAATAATTTACTCTAGTCATCAATGTACAGTCGCCATCAGATATATCGGAGCGGCCATGGTGGCCACAAATATCTGAACAACGCCTCTACTGTCAAGGTGATATAGTCCATGTTCAGATATTTTGAGTACCTTGGCCGCTCCGATATATTTTATGGCGATTGTACTTATAATACTCGTATGTACTATACTAACGAGTAAAATCGGTGTAAATATAAAAGTAAAATAATGTAAACAAACATATTTACCTTCATTAAATCGCAACTACGCACTTTTAAAGAACAATAATAGATTAATTGTCAATTTATACACATAAACTTGTTATTTACATTCATTTTTAGGGTCCCGTACCTCGAAAGGAAAAAACGGAACCCTTATAGGATCACTTTTTGATAAAAATATCTGTTTATTTCTTATATTTCAGGGAAAAATAATATTTTGTCATGTCTCAAATGCTTTTTTACCTAGATATTCGTCCATATTTGTTTACCTTATTTTACCTGACTTTAGGTATTTACTAATTGCTTTAGGCTATTGAATTCAATGTCACTATTACTACGCATCTAAACTTACGAGTAGACAACTAAAACGACGATATAGCAATTATAAATACGGCGGTGCAGTTTTTACTTCCGCTAATTATTCACGATCAAGATATTTTACGCAACACTAAATGTGACGTTTTCAAGTTAAAGGTACATCAATGTCGGTTGTCTAAATATTTTTATTGCATTACTTACCACCTTATTGACAACCGACAATGATGTACCATCGAGTACATAATTGCATACCCAGTATATAAATAAATTCATTGACAAATTGGGTATGCAATTATGAACCCGATTGTACCTTTTCGTACAAATATTCCACTAACCACTGCATAGTTTGAACATGTTTACGGTGCCAACTCTTCTCACAAAAAAATCAACTGACTTCACAATAGGAGAACTACAACAGCCAGAAAATAGCAAACTAACCATTGATTTGCAACCAACGGGTTACATCAATACAGTAATCAAATAGAAAAAAACAGCGTAGTCATGCTTAGCCATAAAACAGTACCTAAATATTTATTGTTTTAGTCATCGCAATGTATACCATTTCTATCCGTTCCCTTCTATAGGTCGACACGAGGATACCATAAATGCAATGGGAGTAGGTAGGTATACTTCCCCATAATCGTTTACTGGACGAAATTTAATAGTCTCCATCAAGCATTCCGACAGGTGTCATGTGGAGCAGAGCTGACTCAAATGCAATATGTAGTAAACATTAAAGTGAATCTTGTTAAAAGATTATGCGTGTAATATTTTTGGTGTCGAGATACTTTGTGAACAGATGGGATTTCACAAAATTGTCTAAATGGATAAGCAAGAGTCTATAACGGATAAGTTTAAGGCAATTTGTGGCAGTTATAAAATAGTATAACTCTAAGTAAATTAAGGTACGTAGGTATAGTTAGATACGTATTATTGCATCGATATACAATCAACCAAATACAACAATATACATGTAACTATAATAATGTAAAATTAAAAATCAAATACTCACATCTTACAAACTTTCCATCTAACGCGGTTTCAAAGAAGTCTAAATGTCTTTTGACCGTTCCTACAATAGCTCCATTGCAAGGTCTAGAATGAAACGCACGGATCGGTGACAGAAGCAGGCGGTTCAAGTGGGGGTCAATGCTTAAATCAGCGATTAATTGACGCTCGCGACGACGAGCCCCCATGACAGATGACCGCTAACTCTTGTCAATTGGGCCACCTGCGTGTGCGCTGGTAACCAAGCTGTAGTTTGGCCAGAGTCGCTGGGCAGTCAGCAGATAGAGTAGATCGTACTGTCTTTCTTAGTTTACCTATAGACAGCCTGACATGCGTCTGACCATGGGGCCAAGGACCGATCTAGCTCATAAAATTGAACCACAATTAAACTACAACCTTTGAAATAACTGGATTTGTAAAACTAATTACAGTTCAAAACTTATTTAAGCAAATAATGTACTGCATCAGTTTTTGACGTGACAGAAAATGTCAATTGCTCCATTGGATGACGTACATTAAAAAGAGTATTTAGTTAATATGAAAAAAAATGTTCAGACTCAGATAAATCCCGAAAGGATTTATTTATCTGAGTTGGACCCTCCCATTTTGGACCATCTCAGCAAATATCTACGATTCTACCCTATTACCTTTACTTAATACCAAAAACGTACAGTTTTTTAATCCTATGCTTCTACTGTTACTAACATAATTTTAAACAAAAAAAGAACTGACTTCACTTAGGATCCGCTATTCCAAGAGGAAGTGGCCGAGTTGCTGTAAAAAATAGTGAAATCCTAATAGTTGAAGAGTTCCCTCGATTTCTCCAGGATCCCATCATCAGAACCCGGGTTATACCCGTTCGATTTTTTTTTTAAATCGGTTCACGATTCACGGAGATATCGAGTAACATACATACAAAAAAATAAAAAAATAAAATAATGATTAAAAAAATTCAGTCGAATTGAGAACCTCTTCCTTTTTTGTTTGAAGTCGGTTAAAAACTGAGTTGCAACATTTTTACTTATAGCTAAAACTCAAACTCATAGCTGAAATTGTAATTTTAAAACCGAAAATGTAAATTATGAAATTGTAATTATGAAAACAGACTAAGTAACTATGTAAATAAAAATTGTAACTTTAAAGATTACTATATTAATTATTAACCGGCTTACACAAGCACATTTTTCCTAGTTTTACCTTTGTTTAACTTGTGCGTCTGAAATAACTGATTGTGCTAAAAAATGAGCTTCAAAATCGATAAAATGCAATATTGGATCAAAACAATCAACAACTGTTAATAACGGTTGATCCCGACTCCGAATAACGGTTGATCGGTAATATAAAGCTTAAAGCTTTTTTTTTATTACTGCTTCAAAGACTGTTAAAGCAATCAAGTCTGCATAAGTATGCAATATTGATTAGTGTAATTGACTTGTCATTGAAATTATAGATCAAGGGCGCTTTGTCTCCATCTGCCTGTCATGTACTATGAAACTTTATACCTACGCGTATGTACAGTCAGCATCAAAACTATGTACACATTTCGGCACTTATGCCTGTGGGATAAGACTCAAATTCGTATACATATTATTGATGCTGACTGTACCAGTGGCGGCGCGTCCATAGAACACGATTCCTGTCGGCTCGCCTAATTTACAGGTACCTGAGCAGTTTTCCGACAGCTCATGAAGAAATTCTAAGCCAAATTAAACTCCGGCTTGCCTAAGAAAAAATTTGACGCACCGCCACTGGTATGTACTTACATCTAAATTATATCCTATAAAAAATATTGTGCAACGAGAAAGACAAGGATTTAAATAAATGGGACTAAAATAAAATCACAATGTGGTTCTATTTAGCAAGACCCTCCATACCTACTTCAAGCGCTAGTCTAAGTATAAATTACAATCTTCCGCTACAACTTACCCGTAAACCATGCTAGTATAGTGGGTCAATTGTCCTTAAGTAATATGTAGGTATTTGTCATGTGCATATTTTTTTTTATTGTTATTTTAAATGTGTATGTTGAATTGTTTTAAGCATGACAATGTTTACGGTCCAGCGGTCCTGTATGCCATTAACAGGGAGATTCTATGTGATAAGATACAATATCACATAAAATCTGCACCAGTATTTTATTTAGGTACCTACCGTCCGTATTACAAGTATTACAACGAGTGAATAATGGCCATGTTTTCAAGGGCGTACGGCGCGGCGTGGTATACACACATCAACTTGGGAATTATAGTTCTAAAAAACTAGATACTTACAATATACTGCATTTATTTGATAAAGTAGTGTAGTATTGTATAAGAAATATTTTATCTAAAAAACTTACCACGTTATTAGGTTTAACTTGTTTATATATTAAGACGTTTAGATGGCAAATAATAAAATAAAATAAAATGAAAAAGCCTTTTATTACTCCAATTCAAGTTAAATTATGTATGACACTTGCAATTCAAATTATGTTAAGCTTAGATACAATTACTATTTGATATCAATTATTATTATTTTCATTTTTTTAAATTACTGCATGCATTTAAATATTTTTTTATTCGTGTTCGTTAATTCATTGTTTTTATAGATAATAGTATTTAGTAAACAATTTTATTAAATTTGTTTAGGTATAATATCTTTTTATGTATTTATTTATATATTATTGTTTTTTAACGGACACACATGTAAGTATTTAGGTTTGGACCCCTCGGCGGTTAAAGGCCTTCTCCAGGCATTTCGTCTCTTTGATTTTTTGTTTTTTTTGCCTTCTAGGCAAATACTCAACTCAATAATTTTAAAACGGCTGACTGGTTTGCATGAAAATTTGCAGTTTATAACTTGGAATAAGAAAGATATTTTCACACCACCCATTCGTATACGGGCCTTTTCTTCCCTCCTAGGAGGGAACAAAGTGGCACTTTTCTGTTCTAGGACATTACTTTTTTTTTCCAGCCAGTCCGCCATGGCAACAAAATGTCTTAATATAATAATCGATTACACTTTCATTATAATCGATTATGTGTATACATTTTTTTATATTTATTACTATTTTTATACGTTATAAAATTCTGTTTTACTCATATTTATCATAAATATACTTCAATTCAGTAGGTGCGTTACTATAATGAATGATTAAAAATAGTTTTCACCTCACTAGCTCGGAAAGCCCTTTTTGTTTGTTTAATATCTATTGTGAAAATCGCTTTTTATCCACATGTGGTGAAAGAGTTTTGACATAAGTGACAAGTGGCTTAAGTGACATTTGACAGCTAACAAAACGTAAAACGTTAAAAGTGCAGAATTTTTAACATCGCAATTAATGAATTGCATCGAGTAAAAACACTTAATACAGTCTTACAACTTTATTTTAATTCATAAATATCAGCATTCAACATTAATCTTCATTCTTTTTGTAAAAACGGATAAATTGTTCTGACAGCCGAATAAGTCTACGTACGAACAAAACGCATCTGACATTTAATAAAACCTTTTACGTCAAAACTTTTCATTTCAATTCATCCATCATATCAACGTTAAATATTCGCATGTTTTTCTAGGTTGTTTTGTTAAAAATTAGTGATTCGAGTGATGAAGAAGTATTAAACACCTGAGGAATTACGGGAATTTTCCTCGCTGTAGTGAGGTGAAAAGTTTTGTGTTATACACGGGTGAAAGTTATTTTACGTCTCGTGTATTAAAGCACTCGCTACGCTCAGGATTCTATTTTTGAACCACTCGCTTCGCTCGTGGTCAATAATAGAATCCTTTCGCTAGCTCGTGTTTCAAATAACACTCGCACGTAAAATACAACTTTCACCCCTTGTATAACAAATAACTATAGCATCATTATATTATTTTTCCAAATCGTTTTTTTTATTAATAACGAATATACGTAGCAATCGATTCGATCTAAGTATACGTTGTCTGTGGTGTGGTCTGATATTTATTCTCTGTTTTATTATTACGATAGTTTCATGCATAAAATGATGAATCTTATTAAAGAAACTGCACATTGAAAGTAGTTAAATTGGAAAAAACAAATCCCGTGTTCCTGCATCCTGTGTTTGCAAGTGATTCAAGTATATGACCTGTACGGATTCAGGTGAAACAATAAAATGTATTCGAGATATAAGACATGAAAACATGACGCCGGAATTTATAGAATGAAAAGAAATGCAACATTGGTGCGTAATATGGCCAATTTGTTGCCATCAAATCTAGACAGAAGTATCTAAAAGCACACAAAGGGAATACGAAAAGTCGTTATATTTGAGGTTACCTAGAGACATAAAAATTGTTCTCGGAATCGGTATTTGTGGTTTAATTGCAAGGATTTGCTACCTTCCAAGTTCTACCCTGAAGCATGTAGGTACTCCATGTCAAAAATAATGATAATTAAACAAAACTAACAACATTTCTGAAATGAATTTCTGAAGGCCACCAAACGAAGAAGTTTCAAGTTTTGATTGCAAATAATATCAAAACATTCAAACACAGCATTTGATTTCAGTTTCTCTGCCTATGAATGTAAGTAAATTGACTCATTTTATGCTTACAATGCCTGTTAACAGTTCTTGATTTTTTTAACTTAAGATAACTCTAACTGTTAGAGTCTAATGACATCAAAAACTAATTCTAATTTCATAACCTAGCAATGATTTTGTTATGTTTATCTATGTTTGCAATAGTCTTGGGGACTCGCCAGTGTGTCCACAACACTCGGCTTAAGCAACTTGCACATTTTAAATGGTTCACTTTCGGAACGCTTATAAGGTTATTTTAACTAATAACTATAACTAGGTAGTATAGTTATTAGTTATTAACATTGTGATCAGCCCCAACAGTGCAATCAATTAACATATTTTTTGTTATGTTTTAGGTTGTTTTTATCTCATGAGCTCAGCGGTGTTTGTCGAGTAAATGGAGTCTGGACTTACTAACTTCTTCCGATAATGCCAAACACCACCTTCACCTTTACCAGGATATTCCACTGATGAAAAATTAAGACTAACTTCAGTTTTGCTATGATATTTTTTTATAGAACTAAGACTGCCTTAACCCGTGCTGACATTATCCTACTGATACAATACCAAGAATGGCTCCTCCTATATCAGGAAGCATACTAAGCACAAATGTATAAAGTGAAAGTAAATATGATTCAACAATAACGTCTTTTATTTTCGTCTAAGGGGGTGTGAAAAGCAGTATGTGTCACATAGGAGCAAAATTATTTTCACCTTGGGCGTTAACACTTGAATCCCTCACTACGCTCAGGAGTCTATTTTAGAATCCCTCGCTGCGCTCGGGATTCTATTATAGACTCCATCGCTTCGTTTGGGATTCAATGTGCGCCCTCGCCGTAAATATTTCATTTTGCTCCCTTGTTACACAATCTACTATTTTATCCCGGAAATCTTTCTTACTAAGGGACTGAAATAGGGGTTAAGTTTTTGCATGAAACACATTTCACTAGATTTAAAAAAATATATGATGATATCTTCAGGCGGTCATGCGTTTCTCTGGCTAGTCTTGTCCCACTGCTGGGCAAAGGCCTCGCCCCTCTTCGCCATTATTAAATAATTGTGTTTATTTAAATTTAACGATAGATATTAAATAATAATTATAAACAAAAAAAGAAACGACTTTACCTAGGCTCTACTTTTCCAAGAGCATGCCTGGTGTTGCTGTAAAAAATACTGAAATCACTATGCCTGTAATAATACTGGAGACTACAAAGGGCTCTTAACATACTTAAATTCCTAAGTCCGAGAGGTGGCATGGATTTGTGTTTTTTTCTCACAGAACCGTGCATGTGGAGGTGCACGTTGGTCTACAGTCTTCACAAATATAAACGGTGGTGTGAAATGAAACAGTGATAGTCGAAGAAATTGTTGTTGAAACTGAGTGCCTCTTTGATTTGTATACGTACAGTCGATGTCAAAGATATCTTTACACATTTGCACCTAATT
This sequence comes from Pammene fasciana, assembly GCA_911728535.1. Taxonomy (NCBI): domain Eukaryota; kingdom Metazoa; phylum Arthropoda; class Insecta; order Lepidoptera; family Tortricidae; genus Pammene; species Pammene fasciana. Next base: position 16,714,450 of record OU452276.1, on the reverse strand, counting down.
CCTTTGTAATAAGGTGCAAAAGTGTAAACATATCTCTGACGTCGACGTACATCGTGGGCGCCTGCCCCACAAGCAACAATGTCAGCAAATTCTCGCGACTCTTACATAACTTCGTCTGCCGTCTGTCTGGAGTTAGCCCCATGACTGTTGCCATGCTATATGAATGCTAAGGCTACGGGCTGTATTCCAACTTTAAAATGAACTAAGTCCAATACAACGCCAATGCATTTATATTGCAATACAGCTGACGCCTATATAAACGTCTGAATCAAAATTTACGTGAAATTATTACGATGCAACTGCAATATGCATCCATTAGATTGACGTGCGTTCGAAAAGGTCGTATTTTTTAAAACACGAGTAGGTATTAATGTATGTATCCACTGTAACTACGCGCCATTGCTTTAACTATAATTTTACTATTACAGAGACGAATTTAAAGCGACTTTCACAATGCTGCGGTTTCCGCATGCGGCGCCGGTGCGCGAGCGAGATAGCGCTCCGCACGTGTATAGCGCTGTCACGCTTGCACACCGTGGCCGCATGCGGTTGCGGTGCTAGTGAGACCATTACCACATCGTATGTGTGAAGCGGTAAGATGTCAGACTTTCAATCCGGAGGTCTCGGGTTCAAATCACGGCTCGTAGTTACTACTGAGTTTTTCGGAACTTATTTACGAAATATAATTTGACATTTACCAGTCGCTTTTCGGTGAAAAAACAACGAGAGGAAACCGGACTAATCCCACCAAGGCCTAGTTTTCCCTCTCAGTTGAAAGGTTTTAGAGATGGCTTTCGTAAAAACTAGTGCCTACCTAAGCCAGTTCCTAGATTTAGGTTGCCGTGCGGACCTCAGGCTCAATAGAGCCATGGCAAAAAGCCGGCACAAACGCTAGGAGGATGATGAGATATTTTCTACGCACGTAAGTATATAAAAGTACCTATTCAACTAAAACGAATTCATCCTTACTTGTCTTATCACAAAAACAAACGTCTGTCAATCTAGACATCGTAATGTCATTTATTTTTCTACCTTGTGCAACCATACTATTATTTACTCTGTGGTGCAACCTAAGAAGCAATTTTTGACACCTATCATCTCAGTAGGTACATTTTATAACCTAAAATCGGATTTTAGGTTATAAAATGTACTGAGATGACAGGTGTCAAAACTTGCTTCTTAGAATACACAAGGTATACGCGTCCGTTAATGCGATTATTAAAATAACATTTTATTAGTAATAAAAGTAGTTACTTGGATGTATTCAATACTTTGCGAGTTTTTCTAAACATAAAACAAGATTTTAAGTGATAATCCTAAAGAAAAGTGTGATATGTCTTAATGAAGTGTTTGTTTACATATGATAAGTAAGGATGAATTCTGTAATCTATCTATTGACATTGAGTAACAGGAGATGACATCCCTAACAACATTTTTCAGCCATGAGTTTAAGTGATCGGCACTTAAAGTCCATACATTCAATTCAATTCAATTTTTAAAATATGGCATTCTGTCCACAATATTGGGACAATTTTGCCAATGTCGAAGTCGCTCCAAGAGCTGGACGTTGTACGGTGAGGTTAGGCTTTTTATAAGGAGATAGCTACTCCCTACAAACAGCACGTGGACTAACGGATATCTAACTCAAACAGGGGTTACACATGTTTCGAGACTAATTCTTCATTAGTTGCTCACTAGTTCGTTAAATCACTGCAGAATAAGCTATATATTACACATTGAATCACGAAAATGAACATAAAATAAGAAGTTTTTCCCGAAACCAAACCACCTTGCTCGACAAGATGGCCGCAAGTCCCGTCCATACATTCGCTCTTGAAACACTGACATGATGCTAAGCAACTGACAGCTGTCAACGGCCAAACATGCAGCACAAAATTTGTTCCAGATGTCACATCTAGTAGGTTCTACCTACATAATAAATCAATGATCTATTGAGCTAACTGCGGGAAAAGGTCGATATGGGGTTAAGATAGTCCCATAATATTTATTTATGAGAAAATTGCAAGTCGATACAAAACATGCATTTAGTGTATTTTTTAACATAAGAAAATCATAAAGGGTCATCCAAATGATATCGTTGAGGCCGCCTTTACACCAGTTAAGTCAGAAAAAAAAATACAGTCAGACAATATCATGAATTATTCAACATATATGCAATAAATTTTCATTTTTAGTAAGCTAACAGAATGCCATGATATGCAGAATGCGAACCTATTTTTGCGTTTCAAAGGTGATTATTTTGTTTGTGGTAGGTAACGCTTATTACTGCCAAAATATTACATATAAATGTTAATAATTGTAGCTTAGAAATAACAAATACTTACTTAGGTCAAACAACTGTAACTTCATGTCTCACTTTTACACAGGACACTAAATAATCGTGTTCTTACTAATTGTGGAGATTCTTTAAAGAATGTAATATTTCCTATATTTTCCGACGTTTTCGCGTTGTTTTGACAGAGGGAAGGGCGCCGAGTGCGCATGCCCGGCTGGGGACGCTCAGCTGGCGCCTTGGGGCTGCCCGGGATGCCAATGTTATCCATGAAGTTATCATTTTAAACTGAAGTATCTCTTCGGTCTCAAAGTAATGCAGAAAGAGAGGGTTATATACGGGCACGGAGCTGTGTCTCGTTTTGACTAAGGAGATAATTACTTTGTAAGGAGTGACACACTGCTCCCTGATTAAATTGATTGATCGATTTATTTATTATTCGAAAAGTATAAGTATAGTATGTTTATTATACTCTCTATCGGTAATTGATCGTTAGAGCTAATAAATCTAATAATACTTAAGTATGACAAAACGGTTAGGGCAAGTAATTTCAGGAAAAACGTTATTAGGGGTTTTGAATGTTATGATAAATCAAATTAGGAATGACGTTCTTCACATTAGGACAAATCTATTACCGCAACTGATTTTAGGACAAATATTATAAGGGATTGTGAGAGACACCCGATGATATCTTATTCTTATCTTTGCCTACTTCTTCGAAAATATCTACCCCCCTTTCCTTTTCTTTGTATTCTCGGGTATATAGTATAATATTATTCAGAGCCATGACGCGTAGTTTCAGTGTCCACGAGGCAACCGGATGACTCGCGGTATCTAAGTTCCCTACCAGCCTGTGCAACCCGAACTGATCAGTGTTGGCCTTTGTTTTTCATCTTCCCATTCCATTTGCAGTACCTGTATGTGATCAAGAACAAGCATGAAAAGTGTCATTCACACCGGCTGGTCGGTTATCAATCCGTCAGAGCTGGAAGCCGTCAGAAAAATGAGGGGGGGAGAGATGAAAAACAAAGTCCAACGTGGGTCAATGGTTGCAGAGTTTTATAGGCTTAGGTCACTGCTTACCCTCAGGCGGGTCGTACGCTTGTTCGCTATGTCACTATGTGAAAAGTATTAAAAATATATCAAATATGTATGCCTCTATGAATCCACTCCGTACATTCTAGGTATTATCTTAGTCAGGCCAGAGACTATAGAGATATAGACGACCACAGCCTAAGAACTTTTTGAATTCCGAGTCGACTGCGCCCTCTGTCCGAAAGCCGCCTAAGGTACCGAAATTGTAAGAAGAAATGTCACCTGCACTGCTACTCCACCTAATAACAAATAGCGTACAAGTAGTACCCTAGTAGCTACTAGGTGGAGTAGCAGTGCCGGTGACATTTCCTCTTACAATTTCGGTATCTTTAGGCGGCTTTCGGACAGAGGGCGCAATCGACTTGAGCTTCAAAAAGTTCTTAGGCTGTGTTTGTCTATATCTCTATAGTCTCTGATCAGGCATAGTAACCCCATAGCCTTGAAATGAACACCAATAATATAATATGAATAGCGTGCGTAATGTTCCAATGAGAATTCCGCACCGTTCCGCATCCCGACAATCACAGCTGATCAACGAACACCGTCCTACACCCATTTTTAGCCATTTGTGGCACAATTAGAGACAGTCTACACTTAAACACAAACAAATGGGTTCCTAATTTAAACCAATTGGCGGCCTAGACGCATCGGCAGGCAATTTACTGGAGAGCCCAATGGAAAAACGACGCATTACATTGCTGTACATTGATATGAATAAATATTTTATATTGTCAAGGCTAATGTGATTCTGCGATTTTATAGAATTTATGGTCCGTATGATGTGATAGAAACGGTTTATGACTTTGTATATGTACTAGCTCCTCTACATGATGGGCCATCATAGGGACGCAGCTATGCGTTAGAGGGAGCGAACGATATTGCGATCTCTTTCCGTCGTATAGCTGCGTCCTTATGATGGCCCGTCATGTAGAGGAGCCAAGCAATATTAAGCGTTAAGCAATATTTCTATTGATTTATTTATTTAAAATTGATTGCACAGTATAAAAGATACAGTGTCAAAGGCGGACTTAATGCCGTAAGGCATTCACTACCAGTCAACCTTTTGGTCAAACGAAGACCTACTACGAATACTGGTATAAGTACCTATACCTACAGAGTGTAACAAAAATACTGGTAATCCGTTTAAGGGCATAATTGATATCGTATTGTGGAGAAAAAAAATATGACCGCAAAAAAAATGTATAGGACAGGTTCTCCCAGGCCGCTAACCCTCCATACAAATATATTTTTTCGCGCGTAATTTTTTTTCCTTCTGTTTCATAATTAGAATATGATACCAATTATACCCTTAAAATAATCACCAGCATTTTGGTTACACCTTGTATTTTTCCCTCTAGGTACAGTCAGCATCGAAAATATCTAAACATTTTGGCACTTATGTCTGTGGGATAAGACTCTAATTCGTATACATATTATTGATGCTGACTGTACCTTTATTATGTAACAACTGTATGTGATCTTCGGACCTACGACACATCATGGTATTACTGCATAGAAACGCAATGCACAACTATGAATGTGAACGACCTAATGCAAGCCTTATAGCGCATGTTATGTACGCTATTAAAACACCGGTGAATTTACTAGGTTACGAGGTTATACACGTTTTTTCTTTGCGGGAATCTTTATGGTACCTACATATTTATTATCACATTCACTTTACGTAGTAGCGAATTAGGTATTAACATGCAATAGTAAAAATGTTGTATGGGAATATCCGTTTATTTACCGGTAGGTAATTCTCGTTCTTTTTTTAGCCGATTTGCATTATTTAAAAAAATCTTCATTATTATTCTGCAGGTACGGAATTGTCTTTTGATTTGAACTCACACGATTTTCACTCATTATTTTGACAAAAAACGGGACTTACCTACGCTTGAAACGTGCGGAAAATAATAAAAATAAGTGTAGGCAATTAAGTCCCGTCTTTAAAATAGGGAACGTCTTTTCATTAAACATATTATAAAATTAATACATACCTAATGAAAATTTTGTATAATTTGCAGGGTGAATGGAATCAATTCTGCTGTAAGGCTGTAACGCGTAAGAAAACGTAGGCGTTTAGAGTGTCTGGATTATTTTTAATAAGACATTGTCTACGCACTGTTGTTTAGTTTCGCGATGGTAAGCAGAAGGTAAATAGTTGAATAGGTACGAGTAAGTGTATACGGGTAATTTCGCAAAAAAAATTTAAGGACATTTTCGGAATTATCTGCCACTTTTGGCTTTCGGAAATACCCGAATACCTACACGGAAAAAAAGCTTCCGGGATATTCTCAATCCAAGACATTATTATTTTCTTGAAAATATTTCCTCGTGACAAGTATTTATTTCCTTTACCAAAAATATGATTCTTCGTTTAATAAAACCACGTTTTCTTAAAATAGAAATACAAAAATGTATTGTTTCAAAAGTATATTGAGTAAATAAGAGAGACTGTACTTTAATCGAACTAGTGTATTATCTTAGGTAAAAGAGAACTAGAAAATCTGTAAGAATATATTCGCTTCGTTATATTTAAAACTTCAATTTATCTTCGTTAAAGGAAATAAATGCTTGTCACGAGGAAATATTTTCAACATAATAGGTATAATAATGTTTTAGACTGAGAATATCCCGGAAGCTTTTTTCCCGTGTACCTACACTACACAATGCTTACTTGTACCGTGTGTAGCCTGTAACATGAGCAAAAAATTAAAACGTAGATTTTACTCCTCAAGCTAGACAATGTAGTTCAGCGACTTTGAAAAATAACTTGGGGTTTTATTTTTTGTACTAAACGCAACGCATTGCGAAATTGATTACGTCTTTAGGGCGACAAGATTGTCAATTAGACGAATTTTAACGTACATTGAAAATATTATATATTTAGTATGGGAAATATACCTACCTTAGTGTCATATTTTCCTTGGTAATCTTTTATTATAGGTACTCACTAAAAAAACCATGTAATTATTAACAACTGTGAATAGGTTAGGTAAATGTTTTATGAATTAATAAAATCTGATTTAATAATCAAATTGATTGAGTAACTTATGTAAGTATTACTATTTATTATTGTATCTGCCAGTAGCAAAACACAACGCTAGAAATTGTATCGTTTACCCAACAAAAAAGGGGTTTCGAATTAGGTTATTAAATAATAATTATTTTCTACTCACATTTCACTAAAATCAACGTGTGAACGATGAAAAAACCGAATATGTAAAACAATACTCGACACAATGCCATAGTTATGAACACAAGTTGCGCCCGACGAGCTGCATTGATACTGATGCATTTACTGCACTAATGTTTATAAGATTTCATACTATTTTGTAAATATTATAACCAGTAATTGGACACGCCGAGGACTCTTATGTCAACATGGAATTCACCATAAAATATATGTACACCATCAAAAGAAAACTACTCTCTGTTGCCGCGATAATTATTCATAATACTACTACAATGAAACGGATTATATCAGGAGTATTGGATTTGTGTGTGTAAATAATTTGTTTTTAATTGTAATTCTGTTATAAAACTACGCTAGTTGTAATTAATAAATTATTTACAAGCTGTTAGTATCTGCGCATTTATAAAGACCATGTAGACAATGCAAAACAACATGAACAATAAATTATACTCCGTCAGACTGTTATTTAATGTTTACAACTTTTGTATTAAAATTATGCAACTGTGCAAACAGTGCAATTTCAGATCAACAATGGAAATAATCGAAATGTGAAAATTTATTTACACGCAAGCCTTAAAAATACTTTATTCTATCATTTATTGATTGTACGTACCTGAATCCACGGTCATCATAGGAACGAGCACCACATGTTTGCACATATCTGCAGTTATTATTGTATAGGTCCGACGACGCGGGTCGCACGCGAGGCTGTGGCACGTCGCGCGCGCCGGCCGGCTTGTATACCGCCTGGCCTGGCCGTAGTCTGACTGGCCTCACTGGGCCCGCGCTGCCCGACCCAGCCATTGGCCACCGCTCGCCATCTGCTACGAAACGGTTCGATTTAATTGATCAATGCCTATTGCTACGCGCTGAAAACTATATTTATATATAGATTAGACTTCGTAGAATTATTTAGGGGGTAACTATGTCGTACAAAACTGTTTTTATTTTTTTACTAGGTTTGTCAAAGTGTAATCTTGTGTATTATGAAGTTATAAAATAAAATATATTTTATTTATTAATGGATAATAGTAACAATTTCATTAACAATAAAGTAAGGATAGAAAAATACTTTATTAATTAAAATACTTGAGTGTTTATCGACCTTGTTAAATTCATATTTTATTGTTTCTATGAGTAATAGCCCACCCAAAGAAGGAAAACTTAAAGGAAATAATTCGTGTATAGCCGAATGTAGGTGTAGTTGTATGCAAAGGTGTCTTACACAAAATATTAAAGTCGAAAATAACTCAGTAACGGCAACAGTGGCTCATACGAAAAACTAAATTATCCACATATAATTTTCTACAAAAAAAATACTTTACACTTTTTTCCTGGGATCAATGTTTAATGAGATATCGTGTAAATACGATAAACACTTATTTAAACTTTATTATATTAGTTTTATTCTAAAATTGTTTTAAAATACCCTTATTTTTTAAAGACCTATCCAACGATACCCTACACATTGCGACTGGAGTAAAAAAATACCCCACCACTTCATGTGTTTTTATATTTAGTTTTAAAACATTGTCATTAAATTACAAACTCATACGAAATTTTATTTACTTTTCTAGTACTAACAGTAACATCACACACACATGTATAACTGATCAATTATAATCCGAGTCACCATATACATAAGTAAGGTAGTAATTTTTTAAGATGTCGGAATCTTACTAGGGATTTCTATTTCTACCTACAATTCCGACATCTTAAAAAATTCTTACTATAATAGGCTTGATATTTTTTTTTCATGCATGGTATCAATCGATTCGTTTCGTTGTGTGGATCAAATATCTATATGAAGGGGGGGGGGGGGGGGCTAATTGCCTTAAATAAACATAAAAGATAGAAAAGAGACTTAAAGTCTGAGATTTGCATTTGTATCCAAACCGCTCCTAACAAAATGATATGAAGCAGTGACGTCACGGCTTTATAGTTACCCAGTTAAAAATATGGAAAAATTATGAAATTGCTATTTTTGCAGTAAAATGTTGCATTTATGTATATGGTTGCTATAAAATTTATTTCACAATAAAATGTTAAAAATCGAATGGTGTTACTGGTTATTTAAATTTCGTACCTACTTTAAAAAATCTTGAAATTTAGCCCTTTAGTTTTTGATCATTTTGCATCCTATCAACTAAATTTTATTGCATAATTCAAAATGTGTCATCATCACTCAAACAATTCATATTTCGTCCACTAGAACATTTAAAACATTCGCCTCTGAAGTTACACGCAAGTCGACGACGGTGCGGCCATTGACCTGGAGCAGAAGTAATGGTAAAAAACCTAAGATTGACCCACGATAAAATACTGTTCAGTATAAACAGCGTGCAAAAAAGGCAAGCAGCAAGTCATAGACCGTAGCTGTAATTTAAAAAACGCGATTTGTTACGGATCGGTTCGTAGTATCAGAAACTATAGAGATATAGACGACCACAGCCTAAGAACTTTTTGAAGCTCATGTCGATTACGCCATCTATGTTAAAGCCCCGTAAAGATACCGAATATGTAAGAGTGTCACCTGCACAGCTAGTAGTGTACTACTAGTACACTATTTGTTACTAGGTGGAGTAGTGTTAGTAGGTGATGTGCAGGTGACATTTCTCTTACATATTCGGTATCTTTAGGGGGCTTTGAAATAGATGGCGCAATCGACATGAGCTTCGAAAAGTTCTTAGGCTGTGGTCGTCTATATCTCTAGTATTGACTATAAGCAATTTCTTTTTGATATCAGTTTGATATAAATTTAATAACAGATTAGAAAATAATGATATCTACTAGTTACATATTACGTTATTCGCGTTGCCGCCAAGGGAAGATATAATACCTTGCCTTGAACTCGGTGTCCCTCGCTCGATAAACTGACCTCAGCAGGAATCAAAAAGCTTTCAAATTAAAACTTTATCTACACTCACATCATAAACCCTCCATGATGCGTTCAAAAACCGCTCGTTATGAGCACCATGAAAATATACTGTGTTGTTAGAATTAGAACAAATATTATTTAATATTATTTATTTTGTACTAGCTGTACCCGTGTACATTCGGGAGGTTTGACATTTTCACCCGACTTCAAGATTTCGAAGGAAGATGTTCTTAATGGGGTTGGCAACTGTCAACGGTTTGGCCAGATGGCGCCAACATAGCTTGCACTTGTCACTAGTTTTGTTGTATGGGATTTGGCTTAAAGGCTAGCCCATGCAGGTCAGAAAATTTCAAAAAAAAAAAACAAGATTTTGACACTATTTGTAGGACCGACAGGTACAAGCTATGCTGGCGCCATCTGTAAAGATTTTACAGAATACAGGTAAAGCAAGACTAGGTATGCCATTTTGGCGGCAAAATATGTAGATTAATGAAACTTTGCTATATAACTTTATCTTGGCACTAGGAATGCGGATATTTCGAATCCTATCAAAGTGTATGCATCCTACCCCTATCTGGGGGTATGGTAGGGCGGGAGACGTTTAAAAAATACACATTTGCCAAACTAGGTAATTAAAAAATAATAATTAAAATTGTTTATTGTCAAGAAGATATAGAAGGGGTACACTTTTAACTGACCCCCACACTAGGCAAGGCCTATCCCATGGAGGAATTGAAGTGTTATTTTCGATGTATCTTTTTACGCTGAATTGAATGAGACCATACTCAAATTTATAGGATCAATAAATAGTTTGCGATATATGAATATAAATAACTAAAGCTCGACTTGGCGGGGGCACTACCGTGCCCCCAGATATGAATAGCTATGTCTAAATAGTTGGAGTAGTGTATACCGGGTGTTTCTTGTAATAAGAGCAATAAATTAAAACATAAATTGTACTCCTCAAACTCTGTTCAACAACTTTAAAAAAATATGTATTTTGTAGATTGTCTCTTTGTCATACAGACTAAATATTTTTTTTATTTTTTTTTTGTAAAAAATTGTGTTACGGTAAGTACAGAAACCTCCATGCTCCAGTTTATTCACCTAATTAAATTTTAAAGAAATATATTTTTTACAGGAAATGCAAAAAAGTACAGAAAAAAGTCAGTAGTAAAAATACATAGAATGTCAATAGATATTTTGTGCATCTAATAATTAGCTAAAACTACACATATCAATTATATTAAAACTAACTCTAAAATTACATTAAAATAATTCATATTACAACGACAAAAAAAAAACAATCAAATCAAAAATGTTAAAAACTCAAAATTAACATAGGTACCAACTAGTCAAATAGCCCGCCCCGCGCCTTTCCTGACGCAAAAGTTCCCAAAACGCTAGCAGCATTACAACGCTGAATCGCGATTGACAATCTCTGCAAGAGGAACGACCCGGAGCGGAGATTATGACCTCTTTCCCTCAACCGACACCCAACTACTTTAAGGAAAGACCTCAATTTTCAATGTTCGTTAAATTGGTTGTCAGTTTTGTCACCCTACAGACTAGAGATGCAACGGATAGTGGTTTGGCCGGATACCGGATATTCGGCCTGACGCTCCGCCGAATATTCGGTATCCGGCCGCCGAATATTCGGCCGGCGGTACTATAGGTACCTACGATTTGAGTTTCGCAGGTGCGCGTCGTGCAGGTTTCGACTTGATTCCTAGTGAACGTTCGCGCGGACACATTTCTAGGCAACAAAACTAGTTTTATTATGTCAGTACGGAGTAACTTCAAAGTACACACGCGCTCGAGTATTTTTGTGTTAAAAAATAAGTTTGTAGTGTTATCGTGAGTAGTGAGTGACTCTTGACTACATCCGGTATTCGGCCGGATAGTACGAAGATATCCGGTATCCGGCCGGATACCAAAATAAGGGCCGGATAGGCCGGATACCGGATAGTAACCGGATATTCGGTGCATCTGTACTACAGACATAATCAATTTCGGAATACATTGCGTGTTCGAATAAACTTTAAAGTGTCCTTAAAATCAAACCATAACAAATTTTTAAGAGTTGCTGAACAAATGTTGGTTGGTCTGAGGAGTACAATCTACATTTATTGCTCATATTGAAGGAAGCACCCGGTATATATCGTTGATATTACATATTGTACCTAATATTTCCAATTGTTTTTTTTTTACTGATTTAATCCTACTTTTGTCTCGAAAAATTTCTTTTTTCATTAAAATCCATAACAGTTCATTAACAGAGCGTTTGTCGTTAACAAATCTTAATTCCGTGTTTTAAATATATCTTGGTTGTATGCAACTAAAAATATCTTAACCGAGCCAAATTGGTACTATGCTAACTAGAGATGCAACGAATATCCGGTTACTATCCGCTATCCGGCCTATCCGGCTCTTATTTTAGTATCCGGCCGGATACCGGATATCTTCGTACTATCCGGCCGGATACCGGATGTAGTCAGAGTCGCCCACTAGTCATAGAAAAAATTTTTTTTTAACACAAATATACGCGAGCACGTGTGTACTTTTGAAAGAAGTTACTCCGTACTAACATAATAAAATTCGTTTTGTTGCCTAGAATTCCTAGGAATGTATCCGCGCGAACGTTCACACGACGCAGGTCGAAACCTGCACGACGCGCACCTGCGAAACTCAAATTGTAGGTATAGTACCGCCGGCCGAATATTCGGCGGCCGGATACCGAATATTCGGCGGAGGGTCAGGCCGAATATCCGGTATCCGGTATCCGGCCAAACCACTATCCGTTGCATCTCTAATGCTAACACAATTTTTTTTCGTGCTATATTTTCAACTTAATTATATGTAGGGATTTTTTGTCTAAATAACTCACAATATAAAAAATATAATATCGATAACGCAACAAATAGCGCGGCACTTCACTACCTTCTGCTCTTGACTAGGTACTTGCAGGGATTTTGATATGAACTAAATTACCTTCTTTTTATTATTTGGAGTATTTTACGTTGAAAATATCGCACGAAAAAAAATTATGTGAGCAAAGTACCAATTTGGCTCAGTTAAGATATTTTTAGTTACAGACAGAGTAAGTTCGAAATAGCTGCGTATTTACTAATTTTGTTGATAAGATCAATCATTTCACCAAATAATATATGAACCAACTATGCAAACACGAATGTCGAAGTCAGAGGGTGCCATAAAGGGCGATATTACGTAAATCCCCTTTAAAAGGCCGCTGCAATTTATCAATGACGAGGTTTATAATTTAAAATAGAGCGTTCGTAATCCCTTTTATGCGAGAATAATACGAGTACACAATTATTCAATAATAAAAATAGGATCTCGATACCAGTAAGTAAACGATATGAAAGAATGAATGCAAAATAATGGGATGAATGGGTCCAGAGTTCTATTATATTAGCCAGGACAAAATAGTGCGCGTTTATATTGCCAGGTCGCAATTACTTTTTGCTAAGTTCAGTTACAGCAGATCTGTACATAAAATCTTATTTCATATATTTACTTTTATTTATTTATAGCTCAGTAATAAAAATACTTAAAACTACTACAAAAACTTTCTCCAAACTGCGAAACAGTTTGTTGGCGAATAGAATATACTCATTCTACATACTCGTATATATATCCTTACATTATCTAACTTAACTACCATGCAAACGGGTCACTTTATATGGACAAGTGCATATATCTTAGTACTTATATCTTCAGTTAAATTTAATATACTTTAAAGTGCTATAACTTACATTGGAGTAACTGTTTAATAACAAACCCTTCTTTTATTTATTTCTAGTATTTTAAGTTGAAAATATCGGTATATCGGCATTCTTTTCCTATTTTTTGTCCTTTTTTTACGACGGCCAAATAGCTACTTCTACCATTTGTGCGCTCTACGCCGTGTCATAATACTCATCCCAGATAGTGTGAAAATTTATCCGACGTCTTTGAAATGTTTGTAATTAATCAGTTTTTTCTTGTTATTTTTTTTAAGACCTTTAATCCTCATTTCTTCAGACTAGACCGATATGTAATCCAATATATAGACAAACTCAAAAAAGGGTAGCGAAAAATCCCTATGTTTTAGCAAAGTCTTGCGTTATTACGGTACCTATAGTAAAATAAACTTTAATTGTACATTACAAAACTAGGATGGTAAAACAAAGAAAGGCCGAGATCGCAGAAGTTTGCGGCCCGAGCTGAAAGCGAGGGACGTAAATATGCGATTGAGGGCTTTTTTTATTACCTCCCGTGTTGTGTACATCATTTTATGTCTACACTTGGCCAGAAAGCGTATTTTTCCGTACGCACAGCGTGCGGAAAAAGCCACTTTATGGCCAGGTGTGGCATAAAAGTAATATAATTTTCTTAATTAAAATTGTTAGACTATTCATACAAAATGTTGAAAACTCGAACCTAATAAAACGTTTCTAATCACTAGGAAGGCTGAAGTTATCAATGATAATGAGATTACACGAGGTAACGAGAAATAAATCCCACCGTTAACTTTGAAATTCATGAGCGTTATAACAAGCGAAGTTTTAAAGCCGACTACCGGTGCTGAGAAGTTTATAAAAGCGCACTTATCTGTCGCCTAGGTATCGTGCTCGTCAGTTACGGTATGAAGCCGCATTTTACAAAGCTCATCTTGATTTGAGACATACCTACTTGACATAACTCGTATCTCGTTAGGGGTCCAGGCCATCCATGATCCATGGTTGTCATTTTATCGCATATCGCGTCTTGCGTCACTTTCGCACTTACATACTTGTTAGAACGTGACAGCTATGGTGACAGGCGATAAAAACCTGACCATATTAGGCTAGCAGATTTGCAATTCGGATTTCAAAATGGTGTAGAAGATCCGCCTGATATGGGTCCAGATTCAAATAATTACACCCTACTCGCGTCTACTCGCGTATATATTGCTAGTAGTCCACCTCGAACTGAGAACTCGCGATTCATTTGCAAACAAGCTGGCCAATATGACTAGACCCATGTTATTTTTTTCGCGCCTAGAGCTCCATCTTGATCTATCCTGGTCATAAACGAACTCTCTCATTATATGTATCTCTGCTACAACCTCAACAAATTTCAAGAATATCAAGAAAACACTACTCAAGTTATCGTCGAAGAAACTCTCAAAGTCAAAAAGCCAACGAAATGCCGAGACGTTCCAGTAGCCAGAAATTGTTTGTAGGAACTCGCTTCGCTTACGCTCCGTCCGTTCGATTACAGACCGTACGAATAAGAAAATAACTGCACTACGAGTTTTTTGCATATGTGCGTATACATTTCACAAAAACACTTACCTAGGCGTACAAAGTTATTGGAAATCAGCAATTATTTAAGTTTTTCATTGATAATATATACTCAAGTGCCTAGATAATACAGGTAAAGTAAGCGAGTAAGCAATCAAATTGCCCTGAAAAATATAGAGATGGAATTCAGCTGTTGTCAGCCCTTTAATCAAGTTGGGGTTTTCAAAGTTCAAATATAACCTCTCGTTACGGCATACAAGTCGTACGCCCCCCTATTCCTCCGGGCAAGGGCAAGGGGGGCTTTTATGGGTTGAATCCATTATTCTGAATGCTTACCGAACAAATGGTATCAGATAGAAATGGCAACCAGGGATATGATCGTTGCTATTTATTATTAGGACGAGTAATCACCATAGATATTGTAGTTATAATAATACGACGATATATGATATGATAAAGTCAAGTTAGTGCAATAACAACACATTGTGATTTGTCACGATCGAAAATCATAACTGGTTTCCAGAAGTCGGATAAAATGGAGGATGGGGTTCTATATGGGATGTAAGTATCAGTGGCGGCGCGTCCATAATCCAGTTTTTCTGCAGCTCGTGAAAACATTTTAAGCCAAATTTAGCTCCGGCTAGCCTAAGATAATTTTTGACCCACCGCCACTGGTAAAAGTATACCTATCTATTTATCTGCACTGTACAAATTTTGACTTTATCAATGGCGGCATTAATTAGAACTAAAAATCCACAAATCATAAATGGTTTCTACTGTCTTCTTTTTGGAACCCTACGAATTTATTATCGGGTGTATACGGGTGTTTCCTGTAATAGGAGCAATAAATTAAAACGTAGATTCTACTCCTCAAACCACATAACGTTTGTTCAGCGACTTCTAAAAATAACTTACGGTTTGATTTTTAGGACACTTTAAAGTTTTTCCGAACACGCAATGTATTCCGAAATTGATTATGTCTGTAAGGTGACAAGCAATGTCAAATAGACGGATTTAAACGTACATTGAAAATACTATTTAGTTTGTATGAAAAAGAGGCAATCTACAAAATACATATTTCTAATAAGTTGCTGAATAAGTGTTGTTGTTTGAGGAGTAGAATCTACGTTTTAATTTATTGCTCGCATTACAGGAAACACTCTGTATATAGTATCTATACTTAGATTGGACATGTCCGATGTTTACAAAATCGTTACTTAGCAAGTTTATCCTCATTAAGAGAACAACATTTTTAAGGCATATACCGGGTGTTTCTACTCCTCCGTAGATTCTACTCCTCAAACAAGACGTTTGTTCATTGTTGTTTGTTGTTTGATTTTTAGTACACTTTAATGTTTATTCGAACACGCAATGTATTCCGAGTTGACAAGACTCACAAGCAATATCAATTAGACGGATTTTAACGTACATTGAAAATACTATTAAGCCTGTATGAAAAAAAGACAATCTAAAAACGACATATTTTTAAAAAGTTGTTGAACGAAATTTCTAATGTTTGCATGAGGAGTAGAATCTACATTTTAATTTATTGCTCATCTTACAGGAAACACCCTGAAGATAGTAGCTATCTAAGTTAAGGAGTTTTATGTTTTCATGTAAGTCCTACTTTGCCTGAAGCGTTACTCTCATACGCGTCTCGAATAACAAAAAGCCCTGGTATTCGATTGCTGCTCGAATCTTCCATATTTGCCCAACTTCTGCGTGAGTGGACGAGAGTAATTATGTTTCACATGCTTACCCTTGTTAAGATTCGGATTGATTACACTCATGATATAGTATAAGTGGCTCAAACGCAATTGTATATTCCGGTGAGGTTTAACAGTCGTTTTAAGTCAAAAAAAAAGTGTAAACTATGGTATTTTAAATCTTTATTCGCCGAATAAGTCGGGTAGAACTAGATACTAATCGTGTTTTGTCCTATGTTTATAATGCTTTTTTTTTCGTTTTGGTCCACATGTCATTTGCATCGCCTACAATTTATACAGTGTGTTTCTGTAATAGGAGCAATAAATTAAAACGTAGATTTTACTCCTCAAACCAGGAAACGTTTGTTCAGCGACTTTTAAAAATAACGTATGGTTTGATTATTAGGACAGTTTAAAGTTTTTTCGAACACGCAATTTATTCCGAAATTGACTATGTCTGTTGGGTGACAAGCAATGTCAATTAGACGGATTTTAACGTTCATTGAAAATACTATTTAGTTTGTATGAAAAAGAGACAATCTACCAAATACATATTTTTTTAAAGTTGTTGAACAAAAATTTTGTAGTTTGAGGAGTAGAATCTATGTTTTAATTTATTGCCCCTATTACAGAAACATACTGTATGCTTTTCCCGAAGATTCACTGGTAGAGAATGCTTTATAGCATTAATTCCGCCTGTTGCACGATTGTGTATTTCTTTTGTGCAATAAAGTTTAAATAAATATATAATCCTGTTATTGGTAAACACTCTAAAATGTCCCTCTATCGGTAATCGCGCTAAATTCCTTTTTGAAAATATTTTAACAGTTTAATGTCCATTAATTTTAACTTTCATATTTATTGTTAGAAAGAGATAAAATTTAACAAAGGGTTTGCTATAAGAAGATTAAGGAATAAGACCAAGCCTAAAAGACAACGAAACAATTTAATGACAAATAATAAGTTTTGGCTTTGTATATTGTGGCATGTTATTAATAATAATAAAGTATACAGGTTGTGTTTATTATTAGGTATTCATAATAATTATTTATTAAGAGTCTTGCTGCGTACATAAGTCAAAATAATAAGAGTTATACCATTTTATGTACCTTACCTACTGTAAATTCGTAAGTTTAATACACGATAACAATGCTTACGTGGGCCAGACACTACTCTTTAGTTAGGCATGGCATTCAAAATATCTCATATTCTTATGCAATTTACAAAGATAAGTATTTCATTTCATACCAATAACCTCGTGGGAATAAAAACGACTTGGAAGATTATTATCCTTTGATACCTGCTCATATGTATAGTCTGGTGCGAAAAGTATCTTACTTTTCATATACCTATTAACTACTTAATAATATTAGAATGTTAACCCTCTTTTCATATACAGTGTACAATACAAATACTCTTTATTGAACACCTCAAAAACAAAACCAGTACAGAAAAAAAATTAAATTAGAGGTAAACAACAGGCGGTCTTATCGCAAAAAGCGATTTCTTCCAAACAACCTTTAGGTAGCGGAAATTCATTAAATAACCTAAATCAGTAGGTGTTGCAAAACAGTGAAGAAAAGCCTAGCGAGAGAGAGTGTACGATATCTTTTAGCTACGTCATTTTCATAAACCTTTGTTCCTTTTCTAGGATCTTTAAATTCCAATTAACATCATGAAAATTACGTTAATCCTTACCAGAAGCTGCAGTTTCTAACTTCCTATTCCATTAACCGTAGTAACTTTGACGAGCGTTTATCCACGGAAGGCTCTGGAAACGTAATTAAAGTCTTTATTGAGCGACAAAATAATTAATCTGAGACCGAGGGCGGTGAAATGGCTGGCGTAGCATGACAACAGTATCAATTTTCAACAGAAACTAAAAGGCAGGCAGCGAATTTGTGTGCTGTGCTCTTAGTGACATTAATGAAATTTCGAGTGAATATAGATTTTCGTTTATACTGCTTATTATAGAGCCGTTGCTTTTGGAAAGCAATGTCCCTTTAATGTTACTGGTAACATAAGGTGAGTGTATCTATATTGTCTTCATTTCTACTAGATGATACCTCCCGATATCTACACCAATATTTAACTCGGAAATGCTACGATTGTTTGCACCACAATCTGTAGCGCACGTGATACTAGCAATTAGATTGGTTCTAATTTAGTAGTTAGTTTCCAGGTCTCGTCTACAAACGAAAACTCCATAGTTACTACTATAAAAGCCGTAATGTGCTTTAAATACACACGTATAAAGTATAACTGTGTTGTGTACCTAGGTTGTAGAAATCGATCAGAAAAATTAGTTATAGTTTTCATTAATCTTAAGTACCTAACTATCTTATTACAACAACGATTTTCGACGAACGCACACTTTCCTACAACTCAACAGAAGAAAAGGAAAAACCTAAAATTTCTCAAATTGGTATGTAACTAATAATACTTATATTTGATTCACCGCCACTGATACGTGGGTAGGTACAGGTAATAACATGTTATAACAAACCTACGTTACCCTCAAACTAACGGGTGGGTCTCCCACACATCCCACTACAAGTACGAGTGTATTCCACTTTATGCTTCGGTACTGTTGGGTCATGACCCAAAGTTCAGTGAACATTAAAGGCTGTTATTTCAGTCCGTTTATTCATCATAGAGCGTAATTATGTTCGCCTGAAGGACTTTCGAATGTTTGTGTTGCCCGTGCCATTTCAATTTATGTAGCCATAGGTAATCGTACTGCAACAAAATCTTTTTATAAAAAAAGTTGTTTATCGCCTTTGTGTTGACGATAGTATATAAATAGATCTGTTAGTGATTCGAAAGATTAGAAGAATAGAAGATTAGATTCGAAATTACTGCTAACGTCATTAAAGTCAGTTTTTAAAATAGCGGGAAAATTACTATGAAACAAATATTAGTTGGTGTCACTTGAGTACTACATCTGCAGTCAGGTATTTTTGCATGACTTTCAGCTAATTCAAAATTTTAGGCATTAACCATTTATACATATTAAACACTCCGATATTAAAAACAACCAAAATTTGAGCCACAATTTTATTTATAACAATGTGCACTACCTAACCATGATGCACCTCAATTTACTAAGTGCAGGTGAAAAAGTAAGGGAAGATTTACTACTAATGCTTAAAAGAAGTACCCACCTCCCTAGGTGGGTAATTCTTTTAAAGTTCTTCTTTTTAGGGTTTCTGTCGGGTTGCAGTACATGCCTCCCTAGGCACGTACTGCAACCCGAGGAGGTACAACACATAGCCCAAAGGAAGTTTCAAGATTCAACGGGAATTAGTAATGAACTATAAAGAGCTGCCACAATAGATCAAACCTGGTCGACGCGGCACATTCATTCATTCATTCATTCATAATATAAGGTAAGATTTGAAAAGTGATTTAGTCGTCCTACATTTAAGTAACGTAGGAGGCTGCACCAGAAAACAAGCCCACACTAAAAAGATGGAAAGATGACTTTAGTCTGACCCTGGGACCTTACTGGATGAGGGTTGCAGCAGACAGAGTACAATGGAGACAGTTGGAGGAGGCCTATGCTTTGCGGGACACCGAACTTAGGAATACTTATATTGTAGTATTAAGTAAGGGAACGTACCCAAACTACGTGACCCATTTTTTTCAGTTTTTGAACCCCCTCCCCCTTGGGTCCGTAGTAATTGCCAAGACCCCCCCCCCCCCTATTTGTCACGTAGTAAAACTCGCACATATGGTTTAGAGTGATGTTTTGGAGATAGAAAGCAAAAAAACATATTTTGGCATACTTATTGCCTTTTATTAACACGACACTGGCCGCGTGACACCAAAAGTGCGTAGAAACCTATAATTAGAAGCGCGAGATTGAGTATAATTATTGACTACGTGACAGAACCTAAGACTCCCCCCCCCCCACCCCCTGGGACCTAGAGTAGTATTTTGACGACCCCCCTCCCCCCACCCCCCTAAACGGGTCACATAGTTTGGGTACGTTCCCTAATTAGATTGGATGAAATGTAATGTGTATGTTCGGAATAAATGGCTTTGTCATTATTATTATAACTTATAAGTAACGTTTTATTATTTAATATCTGTTAATTACGTTCCTCTAGGGTAGCATGCTTGGTGGAATGCGGGGTATGACAGCAATGTCTCGCCAGGGCGGCGCCGCGCTCCATGGCTTCTCGGCCTTGCGAACCTCCTTATTTTAATGGATTCTCGTGCCGTAGATTACATATTAGGTACAGTCAGCGTCAAATATATTTTAACAGCCAAAGTGATCAAATAGTTCGTCACACCATATATTTTGTATGGTGTGACTAACTATTTGGCTACTCTAGCTGTTACAATATATTTGACGCTGACTGTACCAGTGCAAGGGCTGTACTGACAGCTAGCCACACTGTACTGAATTAAACTCACACGATTTTCACTCATTATTTTAACAAAAACGGGACTTATTTCATTATTTTCCTGGCGTTTCGAGCGTCTCATAACGCTCGTGGTCGCAGGCAGACTCATAAATATTAAAAGTAAGTGTACGCGATTAAGTCCCCAAAATAATGAGCTAGTCACACGACTGATCGAAGTCACAGGAGCTGCTGGTAGCTTCCTCGCTCAACGCATTAATATTGCAATTCAGCGAGGAAATGCTGCCAGCGTCCTCAGTACTTTTAAAGTCACTTTATGCCATAGGGAACGCTTTTAGAGATAAATGTTTTGTTTTTAGTATTTTTAAGTTACTAAGTTTGTTTACATAGTCTATTTAAGTTTTTTTATGAACTCATTCAACATACAAATCAATAAAACTAATATAACTTTTGATGTGGCGTATCTATGATGAAACATAATGTAATCTGTGGTCATATTATATCGTACACGCTTAGTGGCTTACAGCTTCATCTTATAGGTAAACATTATTATTGTTATTATAGTACTTCTTGATATTATTTTCAGTTCATGTACATAATGAGCGGCATATACTTTTAGCTATTGAGTCGCTTTTAGAAAAAAAAGGTTTTTTGTTAAAAAAATACCCCTGGATTTTTTAGATTAATTTACATTGCCATCAAACGGTACTTATACGTAAGACATTAGAAAGAAGGATGGTTCACGCTGTAGCGTTCCGCGTCCTAGTCCCTCTTACCTTGAGCAAAGCAATAAAAAGGAGAACGTAAAGTTCACAAAAAGAGCGACAGTACAAATAGCACAGCAACTTTATGACACCGAAAGTATCCGGGAGACGACACCTATTCGCTACCCGTAGCGACGAGCCATCGTAAAACACTCCAGTAAGAACTTGAAGTAGGTATAATAGGTACTTTACAATGAAATATGACACGTTGGGCAAAGTCGTGTTGAAAAGGACAAAGTTGTACAGTTACACGGTACGTGTAGAATAGTTATTTGTGCAACAAGAGAGGAAAGTTGGTTTTTCTTGCGAGTGTTGATTTTGAGTCCCGAGTAAGCGAAAGATTCTAAGTTTGAATCTTGAGCGTAGCGAGGGATCTCATGAACAAGAGAGAGAAAAAAACTTTCCTCTCGTGTGACACATACAACTTTTCACCTCAGTAGTGAGAACATATTAAAGTTAAAAAAACACATTTATTTACATTCCCGAATGAAAGGCATCATCATTATGACGAAAAGCTTCTAGAAACAAAATTTCACTCCCTGGAGTGATCAAAGTCGCACTTTAGTCACTCCAGGGGGTGAGGAAAGTAGGCTTTTTCAAACTGCTGAGGTGAAAAATATAATATGTATTCTATTCGCATGGCAACTAGAGCACGACGTAATATGATTTCAGGATACTTGTAGCGTGAAAGAAAAAAGGTCAACCTTGTCGCGACGAAGATATTTGCGACTGATATTATATCAAATTAAAGCAATCGCATTAATAATAATAAAAAAACAGTCGAATTGACAACCTCCTTTTTTGAAGTCGGTTAAAAGAGCTGGTAACCTGGAGGTATGACGACCGATTTTCGATCCGGAGGTTTTGGGTTCAAATACCGGCTTATACCACTAAGCTTTTCGGAACTTACGAGTATGTACGAAAAATATTACTTGATACATATATTTTACAAGTCGCTTTTCGATGAAGGAAACATCATGAGGAAACCGGATCTAATCCCAACAAGGCTTGTTTTATTCTCTGGGTTGGAAGGTCAAGGTATTAGCAGTCGCTTATTTAATGTCTTAGAGTTCCAATAGGTAAGGATTTTTGGAAATCAACCCTTAATGGGGTGAAAGTGGAGTTGAAAGTTATATTTGACGTCTACGTAGACGAAGCCGCGGAGGCTGGTTTTTCAAATAAACGATAATTTAGTATCCGATCTGAAATTTGGAACACCAAGAATAATATTGCTTCTATGAAAAGTACGCTGATATACGTAAGTACAACACATATACATTTTCCCGAAAAACGATAATTTGTTGCCAATTTTGTACCTGGATACCATTCTCGGAAAGTATATAATTTGCAAAATAATTTCAGTTACGAGGAAAATTATAACAGCTTATACTTATGAAGGACATAATAAGTGATATTACGCAGGAAGAAAATTAATGTCTTCATCTCGTCGTTTATAAGCGACGAGTTTTAACGACGTAGGTATTGCCTTATTAAATTATCTTAAAGCTTTAATATGACATGACGATGTAAAAGGATTTAGGAATGCATGACGTGTAGCGATGTCGACGGCCATGCATATTTTAGGGCACTGGAACCCAGGAGGCGATTCTTATTTTTGAAATATGATTTTGATTTGGTAATTGTTCGTGTCGCTCTCACCGGCACCCATATTTACACGAAGAGGAAACACTCAAAAACGTATCTAATCCACAAAGAATTTCAAAAATGTGAATACGCCTCAGCGTCGCACGCCTTAATGAAAAATTCAAGCCTTGGAGTCGTCAGCCAACTTCGTATCAACCGACCCTGGAATTCCCAGCTAACAAAAATTTTCTTCATGGTAACCAGTATATAATGTAGAATGATAATGCCTTGTATTTCATATAGCACAAACCTATCTGGAGGTCATAAATGCTGGTTAGTGATGTGAACGCTCCTGCGCTCGGCTATCAAAGATAATTATAATCATGAAATAGTAATGCGTAGCCCACGCACGTATTGTCCTAACGATAACTGATAGGTATGAGTACAACTTAGACGAGGGTCTGAAACATGTACCTACATACTGTATTATGTGTGTACATTAACCAACATAGTATGTGGTTTAGGTTAGAACAATGTTATGTAGGTAGGTACTGTAAATAGGTACTTGGGTAGTCAGGCGTAAACTCTTCAATTCCATCAGGCAGGTAATCAAAAATGTTGACAAAGCTATGCCACAGGGTTGACTGAAAAAAAAAAGGAATATATTTCACTAGTTCTGTTTTGTGCAATCCCTTTGTCAGTGTGGTTAGGTAGGTAATTCGATAAAGCAGAATTATTTTACATTCACATTCTACACTCGAGAGCAAAAGTTTCGGGTCACTAGCATTTTCTTGAATATCTTTAAAATTAATATCTTTTGAGATATTCAAGAAAATGCTAGTGACCCGAAACTTTTGCTCTCGAGTGTACATGTTAGGTAAAAAAAACCATGAACACGCTAGGTACCGTGTTTATTTTTAATCATTTGTCTACAAAACTACGTAAGACCTTTATTACATTACAAGACTTTTACATTTTCCTGTGGGTAAACAGAAGTACCTAAGGTAAAATTTGGAAGCAGACTACTTACGTTGTAGAGCTTTTTCAGACTGGAAAAGTTGTCAAATAAACGCGCTATTTACTACAAAAAATGTATTCTACAGCATGAGTTGTTTACAACAAATGTTTACTATGAATGGCCATATTATAGGTGCTAAATTGGTCTGCTTAATAGTTAGGGATATCCTTAAACATCTGTCCGAAGACATCCGTGCCAATTCCCACACGTATCCGAATCCCTAGCTAATGGTATTTAGCTGTCACGCGAAAAACAAGATCTTTATCTCTGTTTGTTTACCCACCCGTTACAAGTCTCAAATAAATTAAGGCTAAGCGTTTTCCTATAAATGAAGATTGATGGAAATAAAACCGGCGACAAATTTATCGTTTCTGAATAAATAACTACGTTAAGTATTCAAGTGTTTAAACTTAAGATATGGGTATTTAATCTTAATAAATCTTAGCTTATTTTAATATAATATAGTAGCTACGCATTTATATTATAAGTATAAGTACATAAAACAGTAAATTACACGATTTTGTTTGAACAAGACAACTTATAAAACGTCGAAACTTTACCTAAGTACAGTCAGCAGCATAAGTGGCTCATTTGAGGTGTTCAAAAAAAACTTAGTACAACTTTATTATTAAGAAAATAAGAGTGTTTAAAGATTATTTTGAATGAATATCAGTGGCGGAGCGTCCATAGAACTTGATTCCCTCCGGCTTGCCTAATTTGCAGTGACTTGAGCTTAACTACGGCTCGTGGAGAAAAGTAAAGCCAAAAATGTACTCCGGCTTCCTTAACTATATTTAAGACGCGCCGCTACTGATAAGTACCTCACTTGCTAAGCTACTTCTGCTGCTGACTGTACAAACCTAAAAAATTACAAGTGCGCAAATAATTAATGATACTTGCTTACATTAGCAATGCTCATATCAAAATATTCGTTACTTTACGATATCACCTCGAGAAAGCCCAAAAGCGTGGAAACGAGTGGACGGGCGAGCATGCCCGACCCAGTTCGTGTTCGCTCGATGCCGCGCCGCCCGCCCGCCCGGCCGAGAATAGACGCAGCACGTGCGTCCGCCGCGACACACGCGTCGCGCCGGCTTGCCACCGCCACCACCGCTGCCGCCGCGGCGGCAAATACCACCCAACAATAACATAAGCAACCGCGTTGTGATCTCTTGTGACTACCGACTATCAATGCAGTGTACCAAGCTTCTAAGTGTTAGCGACAAACTTTACTAAACTTATAACCTCTAGTTTACGTGCCGCTATTGTAATCTCGTTATCTCAGTGAAAGCTAAATAGAGTATATTTTCTGTTATAAATAGAGCGTCGTATTTAAGCGTAGCGTCGTAGATCGTGATGGTTAGCCTTTTCAACAAAATACTGTAACAAAGTGCCTTAGGTATAAACTGTAGAGCTTGTGTGTATGTAAAAAGGTGCGCACGAGTGACTCACCGACTATGCGCGGCCTAAGCGTGGCGTTTTGCGCACTGCTGGTCGTCCTCCGGGAAGCGGCACCAGCGAAAAGATCTGACAGATCCAACACGTAAGAAAGTACACCACCAACTACCTAGTAGGTAGCTCAATATTTTTTTGTTAGTTAAACTAGGTTACCTATTTTAAAACGTCGAAGGTCGAGCCTAGAAGTCTAGTAAGAATAGACTTCCACCAGATGGTTTGTTTTGCGGCTGTAATGCATTTTGCAACGCACACCTCCGCAAAAAACCGTAAACTGTATCTCGAAAAGATCGCTTTACGATCAACAACCGAGAAGTTCGTAAACAATGTTCAAAAAGCAATCTTCATGGGTGTTTCCAACTACGCATGCATTTTATAATGCGTAGAAATTGTGACTATCAATTTAAATATGTATAACTGTACAATAATAAGGAGTAGAAATTCATAGTTTTCATCGCATAAATAATAAAAACAAAATGGTCTTTCGGAAGTGAGATTTTACTTTATTGCACTACTCGTATTATGTTTGTATCTGTTCTTTTCAATACAATTCTGTCAAAATCGAGCTACCTTTTACGGCTGAACATATCGAAAACAAATAAATTCGACTAAAAGGAGAGACAACGTAAATAATTAACATACATAATTAATAATTATATCCACCGCTCTTTTCAAACTATGTACCGTCAAGTCTGGCAACTTTGCCACTTTTCACAGGTGTTGAAAAGTCATAGTACATTTTTAACCAGAATTCATATGAAACCACTGAATTATGAATGACGCGACACATAATATATTTATCAACGAGTGCATAAATAAGATGGTTTATAAATTAAATGACGGATAATAAGCTTTTACGAGTAAAAAAAAAACTGGCAAAGTTACCTATACCATGTGGCAACTTTGCCAACTGCATTTTTACGTTGTATAGTAATTTAGTTATATTTACAATATTAGTAAAGAATATTCAGTATTTAGGATACAATAGTTTCGGAATTTGATCCTTAATGATATATTATTACAAAAAAAGATACAGCAAAAGTGGCAGAGTTGATCACCCATTTAAGAAAATTTCATAGAAAGTCAGTGAATGTGGTCAGGGTTGACACAAATGAAAAAATATTAATTATTTAAGTACTTATTTATTTTGTTACATACGAGTAATCAGGTTACATAAGTACTCAGGAAAAACATAAAAGACACCTTAATTAAAATATTATCAAAAACGAAACATAGAACACTCTTTAAGAGGCCTATCACAGGTCCACTCGTAAATAATTGTGATTACCTAGGTACCTATTTAAACTTGACGATAGATATTTAAAAAAGGGCTTCGTCACAAACTGCCTCGTCGCCTCTTAACAAAAGTATTAACGAAACAAAACAGTTATATGTAGTAATTATTACCAATAAATTAAGTATGTCACAGTTCATTTTGTGTTTTTTTTAACTTAAACAAAACATACACTCTGTATACAATTGTTAACAACAAAACCAATCACAAATAATTGTGATTCTAATGTTAAAATATAGGCCCTGTTCTCTATAAATGATACAACTTCAGCAGTTTTTACCTGTTTCGGTATAACTTTTTTCCAACTTAAAAACTTTGTTGGTCTGTCACTCTGTGCTCCACCCATTAAAAGCTGCCAGAATAGGGATTGTTATGCAATCTGATTGGACTGGTTACAAAACTCTCATTATTGTGTCACATCTGACGTGGCCAGCTCTTAGACCATATCGAATAAATTATTATCGCAAGGTCGTATCTGCCTAAGTTTGTAGTTTTTTGGAGATAACTCAAAAACGCCTATACCGATAATGCTCAAAATAATTTTGGTTGAAAGAATATTAAAAGGTGTATCTTCTTGATTTTTTCATAATTTTTGGACTTACGGTTCAAAAGTTACAGGGGGAGGGGACACAATTTTTATGACTTTCGGAGCGATTATTTCTGAAAATATCCACTTAATCAAAAAATGTTCAAAGAAACCTCAGTTATTTGAACATTGTTATTTTTAGAGACCTATCGATTGATATGCATCATGTTGATATTTGTCAAAAAAAATTTTTTTGATAATTACTTACACATATGGAGTGCCCGCCTAAAAATATTTTTTAGCAATTTCTCTACAAAACTAAGTAGACACAATACACTTTATGTTAAAATTTGATAATGATACGTCTTATAGTTTCCGAGTAATATGGCTGTGACATACGGACGGACAGACAGACATGACGAATCTATAAGGGTTCCGTTTTTTGCCATTTGGCTACGGAACCCTAAAAAGTATCTATCTTATGAAAAATGTAATTAAAATTTTATGCTTGTGTACCAACCCTAGGCCGCTACAAAACATGGCAAAGATGCCCTCCGATATTAGTCGGCGTGGTCTGGTAACTTTGCCAAAACAATTATGGGACTCAATTCAAACACTACGGCATTTATAAGGTAATCAATTCATTCCTTACCATTTAAATAACATAATATCTAAAATTTACGTACCTGGATGCGACATTTATACTCTAAACTTTTTAAAGTTCTTGAGCACTAACTTTTATGATTATGTGAGTGACGAATTTGGAACTGAAATGGTAAGAAAATGGTTGCCGTAGTGTTGTCTCATTCATAATAATTTTGCCAATTGATAACCATATTTTCTACTAAAAGTAGGCACAACACTAAAAAATATACGTTGTCGGTGGTATGAAAGGATTACCTTATGCACTCTGCTGGTGGCAAAGTTAGTAACCCTTGGCAAAGTCGCCAGACTTGACGGTACATGTAATAATAATTTATCAATTAACACACAGACAATAAAATTATTAATATCTACACATATTGATATTGACCATGAATAATATAAAACTACAGTGAAAATTTAATATATGAAAATGATCCTAGATGAGCGCCTTGCCCTGAGTTGCAAAAACGAAAATAATTTAGACGAAAACCTCGGTAATTTAACCTTGTGAATGTCCATTTTTATATTCAAATACCGAGAAAGTAAAAACAGGGTGACGAATTCGCGGACTGAGGCTAGCGTTGAATGTGTCGATTACAGAACTTTCGTGAGACATATTAACACTAGTGACTAAAAACAAGTGTGTACAGCCGCATGCAGTGGTAATAGTGATTACAGAGCTTATGGCGTATTATGTCAATTACTTTCCTTAACAAAACGCAGACTTTCGACCTCGTTTATTGAACTTGAACCCAACTCCCGGGATTGAAGGTCGCTTTAGACACGGCTAATTATAACTTGCTTTGTGAAATAAAACCTGAAAAAATGTGTAATCGCGGCAACTTGTAAGCATAGAAACTAAATAAGAGTGATGTTATTATGCTTATTTAAAATAAGCGTTAAGATTTTTAATCCTTAAAATTATTTCTCCTGTAGGCGTGGAGTCAAGAAAAATATTTAAAGATTTGATTTAAATTTGATATTGAATATAATTGGATCAGTTGGAAGTGACGTTTGGCTTATTCAGATCATCCTTTCCTTGTTATCAATTGGTTATCCAGTAGGTAAATGACAAATAATTATCAAAATTTGATCCGCTAACCTTGCAATTTTATTTGTGAGGACTTGAATAATTTTATCTCTCCGTATACTGCCTGTCAAATTTGATCATTGAAAAAGTGACCTTGATTTTTAAACCAATAGATTAAAATTCCCACGCACGGATCCGTGTCTAGTCATAGGAGGGGTTACATACCACTTCAGAATCTACAAACATACAAGGTTTCGATATATAACGTAATAAATACCTAAACATACCTAATAAATGCAATGCTACGTCGTAGACTCCTAGCCCTTTTGCTGCCAAAGTCGGCTATTTGACGTAACAATTTAGTCAGCAAATTTTCATTTCGGGACATGAAATAGTTATTTGTGCAACAAGAGAGGAAAGTTGGTTTTTCTTGCGAGTGTTGATTTTGAGTCCCGAGTAAGCGAAAGATTCTATAATTGAATCACGAGCGAAGCGAGTGATTCTAAGTTTGAATCATGAGCGTAGCGAGGGATCTCAAGAACACGAGATGTAAAAACACTTTCCTCTCGTGTGACACATACAACTTTTCACCTTAGTAGTGAGACCATATTAAAGTTAAAAAAAAAAACACATTTATTTACATTCCTGAATGAAAGGCATCATCATTATGACGAAAAGCTTCTAGAAACAAAATTTCACTCCCTGGAGTGAGGAAAGTCGCAACTTTCGTCACTCCCTGGAGTGATGAAAGTCGCACTTTCGTCACTCCAGGGAGTGAGAAGAGTAGGTTTGTTCGAACTGCTGAGGTGAAAATATATATTTACATTTTTCACTATCACATTTTGTTATGTAGTCATAGAATAATAACAGTTTAAGGGTGGGTTGCACCACGCACAATTAACATACTCATCAACGTTAAATATGGCGACGGAGCTGTCACCCCATACAAAACTGTCAAACTTTTCATACAAGATTTTTTTTACGATTACGTTTACGATGACAGACAGTTTGGTGCAACTGGCCCTAAGTCTCTGTCGTTCACACTCATTTTCTTTTTTCAGTGTGAAATTGTGGGGTGCGAAGCTTGGCGAGGAAATATGGAAACTAAATGAAGCCTTGACAAAAGCTCAACAAATTAAGGCAGTAAGTATTAGTAGTAGTAGTTGTAAAATACTGTAGGTGTAAAATACATAGCGAGAGACATGACACAGCATATACAAAGATAAGTTTATGTATTTAAAAAGGGATTTCTACATAAGTATCAGGGAGAATTACATTTATAATTATTATAATTAAGAAGCTGCCCAGTTCTTTTTATATAATAATATTTAGTTTGAGGGTTTATGGCATCTAAGTCCAGAAATTTAAAACGAAATAAATACACGTATTTTGCATCCACAAAAAAGAAACAATTATGGTTCATAAACAAATACATAATTATCAAATACGTAGGTATCTTTAACGTTGAATAAGTTCAATTCTCTTACCAATTCTTTATCATGAATCTCATAAAATTGCCTTAATAATTTTGCATAATTCATTCATCCAGAGCCCGACTGAAACTATCAAAATAAAAATAAGTAGATAAGTGTAAATATACCATTAATTATTTTATTATTTATTTTAATCATTCAACTACCTGCTGGACTCGACAGACAGCAAAAAAACCGTTTTCATGATGATGTTCAAATTACTTCGTGATATTAGTTTTTTTCCTCTACCTTTTTCGGTAGAAAAGGGTCCGTCTGTCGTGCCTCGGTAGATGCTCGCCCGTAATGGACTATTAGCTAACGAAACCTTTCGAAATTGGACAAGTGCTTTTTGGGTTTCCGAAAAAAATATTTGATTAATCAGATCACAGTGAAGTACAGTTCCTTTTTTAAACGACGGAGCCTTTTCACCAATGGAAAAAATCATTAGTTTGGGTACTAGAAATAACGTTACATAAAGTTTGCAAACGTTGTTGAGTGTAGTGTCATGGAAAGTGTGGAATAAAGCAAAAAAATAATAATAATCTGGACCGACCATTAAAATGCATGTCTGATCGGGTTTATGATAATCTGTTATATACATACAATAGCGGAGAATGATCTTAATAAACAATATAGGTAATAAAACACATAAACCCAACTTTTTCGAATATACGAATAGGTAGTGTAACAACGATACGATTTTTAGTTCTAATTTAATCTGAAACATATTTATACTCATAACCATGGAGCTAATGGGATACAGTGGGAAAGTGGTATTGATCGAAGTAGGACAATCGTCATTCTTTTACATGATACTACTGTGAAAACATGCACCTAAGAGATCACTCTTTACCTAAAAGTAGTTAATATTCTTAGTTTTTCTCAAAACATTTTTGAAATTTTCATGTCTGTATAGTATATATTATCATTTATTTTCATACGTGATTATTATAATAGTACATTCAAAGAGGTCCACCACCGACATAAAATGGTGGTAAATATCTGGCTTCTGCGACAGCTGGCAGGCAAGCGAGATTGATCGCACCCGACTCATTACTTGACACAAAGCGAAACCTTTTTACGAGGAAATGCGCAATCACTTTCCATCCATACGAAACTTAGGTTATATTTACAATATTAAATAGTTACAACGAATAGATATTTTTGACAACACTTGAATAAAATATTAAAATAGACTTATTGCGAGATTTTCCTCTTAAATAGATAAAGTAAACGTTTAACGCAGTTAATTCGATCAACGCTAACAGCTTAACTTGATTACCTAAAGTCACATTGCGATGGATTATATGTGCGCTTAGAGCTTTAAACCAAGCGGAGTAGCCATTGACAGGCGCTCCCCTCTGCCGAATGAGTATGACCAGTGGTCATACTCATTGTATGGACTGACGTTTATTTGACGTGGCTATTTTGACGTTTCGCATACATTTGACGTTCCCCTCCCCCGCAAAAGACGGCAGACTTTTTCCGATAGAAATGAGAGCGCGTCTCGCATCCGGTTGGTTTAATAATCAAAGCATGTGCGTGTCAAACTATCATTTTTGCGGATAACTTTCACAAACTCGTAAAAAGGTAATCTTTCAAATTTCAACTTTAGTTCCTTTTCCCCGACTGCGCGACGCAAAAGAGGGGATAGTGTTTAACAGTCTATATATGTATGTTTGTTCCTGTGTGGCACTCTAGAAGCAAAACGAGTGGGCCGATTTAGATGATTCGTACGTCAATCGATTCGTCTTGATTGCGCGAGTGTCACTAAAGACAAAATAGCAATCCAAATTCAATATGACGGCAGTCAGACGTCATATTGTAAAAAATTCAAAAATGAAAATTGACGTACTATGCCGAGTAGGGTATCATTGTTTAGAACTTTGAAAAGTATTATGAGGTCTAATTCATCATTTTTGATTTTGAATGACCGTTTAGGAATTATTATAATTTAAAATTGTTTAGCAACCATCTTACTTACATTTCCATTTTATTAGGTATTTAGTTATAACAAAAATACGACGAACATATTATAAAGGTTGTTATTATTAACGTGAACATAATAATATGTGAATTTCAAGTAAAAGGTACGGTCGACATCAAAAATATGTTTATACTTTTGCACCTTACTCCTTTCTAATAAGGTCCAAAAGTATAAACATTTTATGTGAATTTCAAGTAATAGGTACGGTCGACGTAGCTGGTATGTATCCTCTGATATAGAGACTATGACTTGTCGATGATTTATCAATGACGTGCGTCAGAAAATTGTCATATCTATACATATAATAAAGGTGAAGAGCATAAAGCTCTATACCTGGAGGACGCATCGCCTCATCTTTCCAAACAAAAAAGTCTGCCAAAATCTGAGGGGGGTGAGGTAGCATACATATGGCGTTTTCAATTTAAAGGTACATCATTGTCGGTTGTTAATAAAGTTTATTTCTAAATGAATTTTTATAGCAGCATCGCCTTATTGATAACCAAGGACCGGAATTCTTCATAGCAAAAATCGAACTGTCAGAGGGATTGACCATGATGTTTTATCGACTTATCGATGTTACGGAATAATTTAATATCGCATTAGGTATCCATTATCATTTTAAAAGATTATTCTGTAACATTTGACCTCTTTGATAAGCAACTTGCATCTCCATATTAAAATAAATTATGTCAACGTCACATATGTCATTTATGTCACTTGAGTTTTCATAATTGATTCCCGTGCCGTGTTACTAAAATGGTTAATCCTAAAAGAAAAACGATAAACAAATTGTTTGTGTATATATCCAAAAGCCTGATTTCATTACTTTAGCTTTGTATCGTCAAGTGACAAATATTTATCGATAAGTCGATAAAACGTCATGGTCAATCCCTCTGACATTTTGATTTTTGCTATGAAGAATTCCGGTCCTTGTTGATAACGGACAATGATGTAACTTTGAATTGAAAATAACACGCATATTTGACAGTAAATAACGACACTAAATGGAGCAACAAATAGTTGACTTTACTTATGTTGAAATATGGTTCATTATCGGATGCACTCCTTGCAAATGTCAAACAAAAAAGCCAAGGATCATTTTTGCTTGTATTTTCAAACAAAATATAGAAGGCAGCAATCCTTAGGGGCATTAAATACGCATAAGTATCAAACGTTAAAATAGTTACTGCCCGTCAGAAAATAAACGATTATCTTTGAATCGATTCTGTAAACGACGCTGGATTTTCGATATGGATTAATTTTTCAATCATGATATTAATGATAAAAAAAGTAAAACTATTATTACATGTGAAATTATATTTCATATTTTTGTAAAGTAGACATAGTAGAACATTTTTTACACCTAAAAACAATACATAAAAGCATGTAGGTACTTTTCATGATACTAAAAAGTAGGAAATAAAAAATAAATTAAAAAATTAAAAAAACCCGCCTGCGTAAAATTCTAAAAGGCCGTAAACAAGGCCAATATACGTTACGAATTTGTTATGTAGTATTGAAAAGCATAAGATACATATTAAATTCTAATGTGGAACATAGCGGCATTAAACAGTCGGGACCCATTTTAGGGAAGGTTTGCGCCAACTAGATTTCAAATGGGTCCCGACTGTTTAATGTCGCTATATTCCACATTAGAATTTAATATGTATCTTATGCTTTTCAATACTACATAACAAATTCGTAACGTATATTGGCCTTGTTTACGGCCTTTTAGAATTTTACGCAGGCGGGTTTATTTAATTTTTTAATATATTTTTTATTAATTTGAAATATTAGTATGTGTAATAAAACAATATATTTCATTGGCTCTTCTAATCTTACTCTCGTTCACGATTTCAGAAAAACCTAGCAGTAACCTAGACCTAGAACTAATTTTCTTCTTACACACAATATGACGTCTGACTTTCAATCCGAAGGTCCCGGGTTCAAACCCCGGCTCGTACCAATGAGTTTTTCGGAACTTATGTACGAAATATAATTTGATATTTACCAATCGCTATACGGTGAAGGAAAACATCGTGAGGAAACCTGCATACATCCGCGGAGAAATTCAAACTATTCAAAGGTGTATGTGAAGTTCCCAACCCGCTTTGGGCCAGCGTGGGGACTATAGCCTGATCCCTCTCGTGCATGAGAGGAGGCCTGTGCCCAGCAGTGAGACGTATAGAGGCTAACATATTATTATTTATTATTTTTACACAATATTTCGTTACAGGAATACCAAAAAATGAACGCAAGCGTAAGAAGAAAAAATGGGATGTCGATATTAGAATCTTCACTAACATCCGTCAGAATGATGCTAACGAAGAAAATCAACGCTGTTAAGGTAAAGCTTCCTCTTTTTGTATATCCCTTTTTAACCATAGTTAGAATCTAAAAGACGATCGCAGAATTCGTAGATGACGTTACGTTTTACTGAACGGTTTTTTTTTTCTAAAAATTACAAATGTTTGTAAACGGCGTGACAACCAATTTTTTTGTCATTAACATTAAAGTTTAGTTGTCATAAGTCATTACAGTTGCTCGCTATACATATAACTCCGGCGCACCGGCTTGGTTTTACATCAGATCTCAATAAATTTTGCAGTAGGAGAACTGCGTTGCGAAACGGGCATTTTTGTACATGTATTTTATTTTATTTTATTTAGACATTTTTATTTGAAGACGTTTGATGGGATTGTACTTATAGCCTGAGTAGACGGTCTTTCCTATATGACGGTCTCACCTACAATCACACCTTAGCAGATTACACAATGAATAAACCGCGCAAAATACAGAAGCACCCGTATGTATTGAGATGTATGTATCTTGTTTGTAATTCTGATTCCAGTGTATCCATGCGACAGCCATTGAGTTAGCAAAGAAATTTAAGGAGGTATACAATGGAACCGACAAAGACCTGTTCCACTACTGCTCCGCCAAGTATTCGGTCTTCGAGGAAATGAATGGAAATATTACTGAAGAGATTCCGCCAGACGAGGACGCAGACGACACACCTGACTTTGCTATTAAAAAGAAAGCTTATTATGAAAATATAACATTAGAGGCTGATTCTCATTTTTACAACATACGAGTAAATACTAGCAGAAGCTGCATACATGTGCCCACCAATATTTTTTTCCTAGGTACATTTTATTGAAGTTTTCTTTTATAGTTATGTGCGTCTATATGCGCTTATTATTCATCCGGATTTATTACAGAGGAAGAACCAAGAAAAGCCATACTTTGGACAATGGGTCTTAATGACATCTTTACCCAGAATTATAACGCCGACCCATCTTTGACGTGGCAATACTTCGGCAGTTCGCACGGCGTCCTACGATTTTTCCCCGCGATGCGCTGGAATCAAAAGGGAACAGATATTTATGACTGCCGTGTACAGTCCTGGTACATCGAGGCGGCAACCTGCTCCAAAGACATGCTCATCCTTTTTGACGTCTCGGGTTCTATGACTGGCTTCAAAAACTACGTAGCTAGAAAAACTTTGGCATCTCTGTTGGACACCTTGTCTAACAATGATTATGTTAACGTGTACTATTTTAAAAACATAACTGGCCAAGTGATGAATTGTTCCCAAGGATTAGTTCAAGCGACGAAGGAAAATATAGCAACTATAATAGAAATCCTAGAGCCGACGAACGGTGGCAAAAAACACAAGATTGATTTGGAGCTTAACGCTAATCTTACTGAAGCATACATAAAGGCTTTTACTACGTTGAGAGACGTAAGTAGCACTGCATGAAGTTATACTTTTTTCACATTACATAAAGTGTTTTTTATACACGTCGACTGTAATACTTGAATTGACTGTGTAGACGGAACTACTAGCGCATACTTTTCAATAGAGCTTTTATGGTCGCATATTGTGGCATCCCCAGCGGTGGTAGGAAGGAATTTCACATTACAATATTGTAGCACTGTTGCCGCTGCCCGCCCTGCGCCGCCGCGGTCGCCAGCGGGGACCGACACAGTCCGCCGCGCCGGGAGATTGAAGTTACTAAATTGTATAGAGGCAGCAGGTCTTTCGTCGAACTCAATTCTTACCGGCTCGACGACGACTTACAATCAAGCTTTTGAATCTCGTACCTTACTTAGGCCAACACGGTACTCGACTGAAAAGCTCTTAATTATGTCACGATTATATAAAATATTTTATCTACACCCATATCATAAACCCTCCATGATGTGTTCAAAAACGGCACGTTATAACTACCATAAAAATAGATTGTTTCGTTAGAAGTTAGAACAAATGTCTTATCTGTAACGATGTTATTATTATCAAATAATAAGCAAAAATTCGATATCATTATGAAAATCCGGGATGCTCCGGCCCGCCGGCACGCGCCCCGCCGACCGCCGGCACAATCGAGTTGGCCATGGCGATGGCGTGCAATCCGTGCAATGGCAGTCATTCAATCATCATTTCGGGTTTATAATATGTGTGTAGATAAAGCAGTGTATGCAACTGTACGTAATTAGGCCTTAAAACACTCGTGTGATCTTATTATGAAACTCACTTCGTTCGTTTCATAAAACCACACTCGTGTTTTAAGGACCCCTATTACGTAACAGTTACATAAACTACTCATTTTGTATTTAATTTGGTAAATTAATGGAATTACAATATAATACAACATATGTACTTACTTATGTCTTATACGTAAAGAAATGTAAAACTAAGTATACTTGTAAAGATTATTGTTTACTTATGTGTATCATTGTGTATGTACAATGATTATGTGTATGTAAGGTAGTTTTAAGTAGATTTTTTTTTAATTTAAATTATTGTATGCTTGAAATTCAAATTTATCTTGGAATTAAAACTTATACATATATTATAAAGACATATGTACAATTACATTCAAAATAAATTTGTCAACCATTAGAGAACACACGGAGAATTTTTTTTACTAGAAAAAGTAAAAAATAGTAATTCCCAGGACAAGTAAACGTTTACTTGTTTTTAGTAAAGTTATCCTTGTTTTTAATAAACGTTTCCTTGTTTTCAGTAAAGGTTTAGTTGTCCTGGGAATTACTATTTTTTACTTGTTTCTAGTAAAAAAAATCTCCGTGCAGTATACTTAGATGAAAACGAAAAAACTACTATAACACTTTGAGCATCATAACTTAGAATTGTAACTTACGCTGAACGTGACTTTATACCTAGTTACAATATTTTTTTATCGATTTAAGTACTACCTATTTCAATTACAGAGAAGAAATGAAACCGACTGCAATGTGTCGAGTACTGGTGGATGCAACCAGATGATCATGTTGATCACAGATTACGTTTCTGGAAATTTCTCTGATATCTTTGATCAATATAACAGAGAGGTGGTTGACGGAGAAACATACACACCTGTTAGAGTATTCACGTATCTCATTGGAAAAGAAGTATCAAACGTTGAAGAGATAAGGGCAATGGCTTGTTATAACAGAGGTAAGAATAACATGTATAAGTAACCGTGCTGATTTCCTATTTACGATTAATTACACGGAGATTTATTTTTACTAGAAACAAGTAAAAAATTGTCATTCCCAGGACAAATAAACGTTTACTAAAAACAAGTAAACCCTTACCTTGTTTTTACTAACGTTTATTTGTTTTTAGCAAAGTTTACTTGTTTTTAGTAAAGTTTACTTGTTTTTAGTACACTTTTACTTGTTTTTAGTAAACGTTTCCTTATTTTTAGTAAACGTTTTCTTGTCCTGGGAATTACTATTTTTTACTTGTTTCAGTAAAAAAAAAATCTCCGTGTTCTAATAGTCATATTATTTACCACATATATTATAACTATGCCGAGCCATTGTGTTCGTAATTGCTAACGGAACCCTAATGTTTACGATTTACTTGTTTATGTAGTAACTGCATGATACTTACAATAAACTTAAATATTCTTGTCAGGTACTTTCGTCCACATTCATTCAGTGGAAGAGGTCCAGCAGCAAGTGCTGAAGTACATCAATGTGATCGCTAAGCCTATGATTTTGAACGGTACAGAGCCTCCTCCAACCTGGACCCACGCCAGTATGGACAAGACGGTCAGTTTGTAATGCAGATATTTTAAAGCGGCTCTTTTCAACAGACATCCCAATTTCTTTCTTATGAAATTTCTTTTCTCTTGCCTAATTTGACACAAAAAAGTAAAGGTAAATATAAAATGTACCTAACTCAGTATGTTACCAAGTAGGCTGGACAAGTAACCTTATGAGTACAGTACTGATTTGATATTTATAACACTCCATATTTATTTATTTTTGAATATTGAATAGGTAACTTTTATTTAATTTTTACTTTAGACTAATCATACGAAATTATAACTGACACTGTTATTTATTCAGGAGAACGATGAAAAAGACAATGTAGTTCATAACCAATGGTCTTTGAAGTTCTTTTTCGGGCTTATTATCTGACAGATGGTGTAAGTATGGCTGATTTTGTTGAGTTTAACTGTATTTGTAATTTTGGAATAAACATAGTTTATGTGTTCCCAAGGAGGAATAGTTTGTCCTTTTATAGAAATCCAAAAGTGCGACATTATTACAACTAGTGTCATTTACTTTTGACAAGCAAAATCGCTTATAGTTTGGTTAAACTCAAACAATTTCAGAAATAGTCCATTACCGGTTATGTGTTTCTAACAAATGATATGGCAGTGAACCGTTCCGTCCCGCGTTAGTTATTTATTACTCATTACTCATTTCCCATTGACCACTTTCCGTGAAAGAAATACCACCCTGACCTATTGTGACCCCTTTTGTTTTTACATTTAGTATGGCACTAAATGTCATATATTTATCTAGTAGAGTAAATAATGGATGATAAGATGATAACATATGTAAAGGTGTCGCGATTATATTTGCCTAAAAATTTAGACACCTATTTAAGTAGATAGTATGTAGTAAAAAAAATTTAAAAAATTGCGTACGTTGTATAAAAAGGAGTTATGGAAGGAATATAAAGTCAAACAAGTGTTATTACTAAATAATCACACGAATCAAGCAAACAAAAGATAATTAAACCAAAACGATATGGATAGAAGATGTGCTTCAAGATTCAGATTATGAATTCATGACCCCATCGACAATGTACTCCGTCCTGCAATATTTCCATTTCCCTAGTGTGAACCTTCCCCCGTCTACTTTATTTAATTTAGGTATAAACTTTATTTGATGTTTACAGAGGACAAAAGAATGGGGTGTGAGCCCCGACGTCACAAAGGTGAGTTCATTTTCTACTTTAATAGAATCCTAAAGTCTAATATCAGTACCTACTTAATATCGAGAAACACAATCAGCACACAACAAGTAGCACAGTAATAGGCGTTCATGCAAGCAAAATTTTGCCGTAGATAACCGATCGTCCTAAGGAAATTGCTACTTACAAAGGACCTAGGAAGCCCTTTTTTAAAATACCAAAAACCGTGAATACTACGAATATATGGAGATTGAGCATAACCTGTTATGAATTCACTGAAACCACCTACGTTGACTATAAAAAAATGGACTCTGTAATAAACGCTTTACAGGAGCGTTTATTATCGAGTGCAAACAACAGAAACCGGTACGCACATAACATTAATAGAATGATTGTTAAATTCCAGCCCGACGAAGATAAGCTGGTGACCTCAGTAGCGATTCCAGCGTTCATCCGAGGAGATGAAAATGCCACGCTGCTTGGCGTGGCCGGCACTGACGTACCCATCGATAGTATCGCTAAACTGGCGAAGCCACATCAGGTAACGCTACAGAAAAGATTTCTATAAATGAAGTAATATGAATGCACAGACTAAATTGAGGTTATCTAAATATTATTTTTGTTGTAAAGAATATACACACATTCAAGAAGAATTCTGACATCCACAGCTATAACACTAGAAATAAAAACAAGCTTGCTACCAGACGATGTCGTGTCCGCAAAGCATATAAGTCATTTTTTGGCCAGGGTATTCATATTTATAACAAGTTACCCGTCGATGTTTTGAATCTATCATTTCCCGCTCTTAAGAAATACTTGAAAAAAACTTTAATGTCAAAGGGTTATTACAGGGTCGAGGACTATATGACAGACATATATGCATGGCCCAAACCAGAATCTATAAAATCATCTAACATTTAGAGGACACAGTTCAAGTAAGAAAGAATATCAAACGTATTGCGAAGCAGTCAGATTTGGATTTTATTTTTATTTTTCATTTTAATTACACAATAGGCAGGTACATGTCTGTCTCTCAAGCTGTTTTGATATGCCTTCTTGAAGAACTACGCATTATTGTATATAGTATCTTTAATGTATTTGTAGTACTGTTTTGAAAAAATAAGTCCCGCCGAGTTTCTTGCCGGTAATAAGTAATACTTCTCGGGTCAGAGGTGTAGGGTTAGAACCGGTGGTAGTTTCTTTTCTCTCTGACGTTCATAAGTGCATTGTAATGTGCCTAAATTGAAGAATAAATATCTTTTATCTTTTATCTTTATCTAATAATAACATTAATATGCATTCATTTTCTGCGGTCCTTATAAGAAAAATATCGTATTGTATAGCTCTTAAACCTAGTATTACGGTACAATCTTTAGTATTTATTATTTATTTATTAGCCTGTAGTGTCCCACTGCTGCGCAAAGACCTGCCTCTCTTCCATTTACTTCCTCTTTCTTTCCATGTTTTAGTCTTATAAAATTAATATTTATTCTGTGATATAAGGGTGAGTTTCAGCTGCTCTGCTATACTGAGAAAGTTGTATACAGGGTGTAATCTAAAACGTGATACAAGATAATCAAACCTGAATCTATTCATGATATTGAACAACTTTTATTATGGGAGCAACTTTGTAAAAAAATAAAAAAATTGAGCTGCTCCATAGAAAAAGTCAAGGATAGGTAGACGAAAATGTATGAGAAGTTTAATTTTTTTTGTAAATTTACAAAGTTGAGCCCATAGTAAAAGTTGTTCAATATCATGAATAGATTCAGGTTTGATTATCTTGTATCACGTTTTAGATTACACCCTGTATAAGTAAATATTATTATCTCTGTTTAACAGAAATTTGTTTTCCACTCTTTCATCACTTTAAACAAGACAGTGAATAGTCCTTTTGCGGTTTTCACGTCCCATATTTGCTCTTATATTATAGTGCCCCTTGTATACAAAAAGAAACCGCAAATCGATGTACAGTTTAGCCGTTTGGCACACGCATACTAGAGGTCAAAACAAAATTTTTCATCCGCAGTTCTTAAAATAATTTCCCTTAGGAGGGGGGTGCTGATTCATTTTTTTTTTTGTATGGGGAAAAAATTTTTTTTTTTCAAAAACCTATAGTGTGTGGTATCATATGAAAGGGCTAATAGAGGCGGTTCTAATAATATACCACATCATTATATTTCAGCCATTTTTTAAAAATTAATACAAAAATAATTTTCAAAACATACCAAGTTTGGGCTCCCCCAGATACGACATGGCTCGTTTTTTTTTTGGTACTGTATATCAAAAATGATACTAGATATGCTCATATCTAACCCCAAGAACGCAATTTTGAAAATAATTTAATTTAGTATTTTTTTTTAATTTTTCAATATTATCAAGTAACGCAGTACAAAATGTACTGGAGTAGGACTATAGTAGAACTCTACTTCAGTACATTTTGTACTGCGTTATTTTGTAATATTGAAAAATAAAAAATAAATACTTAATGAAATTATTTTCAAAATTTCTTTCTTGAGGTTAGATATGAGGATATCTATTATCATTTTTGATATAAAGTACCAAAAAAAAACCAGCCATATCGTATCATCATATCTGGGGGAGCCCAAACTTGGTATGTTTTGAAAATTATTTTTGTTTTAATTTAAAAAAATGGCTGAAATATAATGATGTAGTATATTATTAGAACCGCCTCTATTAGCCCTTTCATATGATACCACACACCATAGGTTTTTGAAAAAAAAAATTTTTTTCCCATACAAAAAAAATGATGAATCGTGCTGATTCATCATTTTTTTAAGAACTGCGGATGAAAATTTTTGTTTTGACCTCTAGTATGCGTGTGCCAAATGGCTAAACTGTACATCGATTTGCGGTATTACTGTAAAATTAGACTCGTACACCGTGCACTATTAGCCATGATTCCGAATA
Organism: Pammene fasciana; assembly: GCA_911728535.1. Taxonomy (NCBI): domain Eukaryota; kingdom Metazoa; phylum Arthropoda; class Insecta; order Lepidoptera; family Tortricidae; genus Pammene; species Pammene fasciana. The sequence goes on along the minus strand of OU452276.1, from coordinate 16,671,696 downwards.
AGTGCGGATGATATTAAAATGTAAAGTAAATATTTATTTTTATTTTCAGCTTGGAGTCAACGGTTACTCTTTTATAGTCAGTAATAACGGATATTTACTACTTCATCCACTGCTCAAAACTTCAGTAAGTTTCTACACGGATTTTAAATGTACTTACTTAAAGATACGCATTCTTTTTTAAAGCTAATCGGTAGACAATAGTAATTGTTGCGAATGTGAACAATCTCTTTTTCGTGCAGGTAGTTACCATAAGATTGATGAGAAGCCTCATGGAAGGTTAAAATCTCTTAGTCACCTCATTTATTCAAATTTCAAAAACGAAATATTTCATGTATTCAGATCAATGGAGAGCTCCAAGTGAACTACAACAGCGTCGACTTTGTGGAAGTAGAACAAGTCGATGACGGAAAGGATGCGCGCGAGCTGGGCGACAAAATACAGTGGCTGCGCCAGAACCTCACCGAGGCCCAGGGTGGAAACATGACCAAAGTTGAGGTGCTGTTCCACTACGATGACATGAGGTATGCAGAACCATGCGAACCAACTATTGTTGTGCCTGTCAATGTTCATACATATTCAAATACTTATAACACCAGCTCATTACACCCGCTTACGTATTATGTATGCCAAGGTAGGTTTTAGTGAAACAACCATTGTATATTTCCATGATACTGTACCTACAATTGTGCATAATAAACAATTTTCATTTCATTTAATTTCATTACGTCGCGGGCATTGTAAGGCTGCCGAAGCGCCTATTATGCGAGCATTCACATATTCGCATTTGTGTAATTTGTAGACAGTTTCCTAAAATTGGTTCATTGAATGGAGACATTTGTAGATTTCCACATTGAAGTGTTTTAAAAAATCCTAAAGAAATTATGAAAAATTTCAGATAGTTTTATTTGGAAAATCTCTTAGTTACCGATAGTTTTTTTTATCATACGCACAGCGCATCACACGCCATCATACGGCTTATCAATACGAGCGCTCGCTAATAGGCTCTGGTTCTGTAGACAATTTTATCGTTCCTAGACTAAGTTTAAAATTTACAACGAATAGTGATAGTTTCACAGCAATATATTTGTTTTTTTAAGCACTGCTTTATTACTCACGAATCTGTGTTCATCTATAGTCATTAAAATACTATATCATATTTCAGGAGGATAGCGCGCGTCAAACATGACTATTTCTTTAACATGCTGGAAGGTACACCTTTCTCAATGGGTATCTCCCTTCCCGAGGGTTATGGAGACACGGAACTTATACTGAAAGACAACCCACTTGAGGCCACACAAGGAAAAGATCTTATCGGAGTTAATGTCACCGATTATTTCAGATACAGCTACAGAATACATCCTGATTGGTATGTAATATAATAGAAGTAAATATGTTCAGCTACCAGCTACATTCGTCATCAACTTTAGTAATAGTGCAAACTGAATTTTAAACTGTAACAGGGTCTACTGCAAATATCATTATTTGGAGGGGCATGAATCTGATACCCCCGAAATAGAAATATGGGGGTTCTTAGTAAGGATTTCGAAGAACGATCTTAACATTTCGAAAACCCAGTATAAGAATGAATCACAGACCTTTTCGGTTAAAAGTAAGTAAAATGATACCACTCTAATAATGTTACTTATTTTAATTATAGTTTATTTGTGTGTTTATCACAGATATTTCTACCCGAGTTATGTATGTTTTCTATGTACATTGCTATTTAAGTATTTACTTTGGGCCTAGATCGTGTAAGATTGTTTTATAATATTTATTTACTTAATTAATTACATTTAGTGAAAATTATCGTATCGATCAATCTAACCGGAAATGTATCTGTAAATTTGTGTATATAGCTAGTTATATGTACCTATATTTTTAGTTTTAATTTAGTTTATACCCATTTTGGTTCTAATTTTTTTTGTTTCTTATTCCATTGAAAACTAATTGTTCGGCGGTTGGCTAAATGTATGGCCCACTACCTCTTTTAGGCTTTATACAACTTTAAATTCTCAAATTTGATCGACATATGAAAAAAATGCATATAAAATTCTCGTTCTTGAATTTCTAGCCCACTGTGGAAGCGAGATAGAAACTCTCGATAAAGATGATTATTATTGTAACGAAGACTTAGTAAAGCAGCTAGTATTCGACGCGAAGCTGTCGGCTCCATACTTTGATGACTGGGATGACCACACCCAAGAAGAAGCTAGGCTAGCAGAGAAATACAACGTCAGCGTGCGATTCATCATGACCTCCAGTGGTCTCACGAGATGGCATTATCTGAAAGATGACGACAAGAATGAAGTCGTAAATGAACAGGGGGAAAGAAACAAAACATATCTCGGGGGCGAGTGAGTAGATAGTGTGTAACTAGCTGTTCCAGTTTGATAAAAAACCCAGCTTTTCAATTGTGTTAATTGATAATAAGAAATCTTAATTTATATGGGATTTCAAGTTTATTGTATACTTAATACAAAAAGGGTCTTATTTCAGTGTCTTCGGAGACCTTTACCGCACTGCAATAGAAACGACACCTTACAAAGCGGCAGTACTCCAACGCAATCAGACTAAGCTGTACAACCGAGAATCCCTTGTGGTAGCAACACCTCTGCCAATCCTAGACCCGTCCGTAAAGAACACGCCCCCCGTCAAGAACGAGGACGGCGACATTAATATCACCGTTAGCTACGCTATTTTCTACAAAGACATGGGAATTGACACTCCAGCTTCAGTCGTGGGCTTCCAATTCTCTTATAAAAACTTTTTGGAGAGATTTTTAGAGATTACTAAATCGCGAGATGGAAAGGTGAGTCATTTACATAAACCAAATAAAAAACCAATTGAATTTTTTTGAGAGCACCATTTTTTAAATAATAGACGAAGATAACTCTAGAATTTGTATTCTTAAAGTGGTTTGCATTATTTTTTTGGATCTAGAAGTAAGCATAGCAAACTAACTAAGGGTTCCGTCGCTCTTATTATTGTGTTATATTATATCTGACGTGGCTAGCTCTTACTCTATGAGGAGTTATGAGTACAGGATGAAAATAATAAATTTTATACATGACGAGGCTTAGCCCTGCTAGCCTACTATGGTCGGGTTTTTATCGCCTGTCACCATAGCTGTCACGTTCTAACAAGTATGTAAGTGTGAAAGTGACGCATAGCGCGATAAGTGATAAAATGGCAACCATGGATGGCCTTCTGGTCGTCATAGACCTGTTGCAAATAAAGATTCTAATAGCCATATTTTAAATTTCAGGGTTTATCATGCGATGGCGTTGATCACGATTGCTACGTCATAGATAGTTCAGGTTACGTGGTGTTGTCGAATAATTCGGACGACGTGGGCAAGTTCTTTGGCAAGGTTAACAAGATTAATTCTTTGGTGCTCCAGTCCTTCATTGACAAGCAAATTTTCGAGCACGTTGAAGTATTCAATTATCAAGCCCTGTGTCCAGACTCTGTGTTGCAGAAAAAAGCTAGCAGCTCATGGGGACTTACTACGGTAGGAGTATTGACTTGAAATATTTTCATATTTTGACAACTCTTACAGAAAATTCCCATATTTCTATGACCCGGTCAAGTTATTTTTCAATGTATGGGGCAGGCAAACAAACGAATAAAGTTATGAAACTATTATAGCATCATACCTTTGGGTATAGTGTTTAATGCACACTACCGTCCGTCACCCTATTCTTCTCAAAAAATAAAGAATAATTTAAACCGGACACATTTTGTGCTCAAAGGGGAGGTAGCGTCAGGGGGAGGGGGGCGGACGGTAGTGTGCGTTAAACACCATACTTAAAGGTCTGATGCTATAACAGTTTCAAAACTTTATTAGTTTGTTTTTCAAAATACGTACTTTGACCGGATCAATACTTAATTATTCCGATTGAATTACACTGATGTATATATTAAGTATCTATAAAAACATAATTTAACTATTTAATAATAATCATCTCGGGATTAGGTAGCATTAAATCAACTACACGTGAAATTAAATAAGTTATCATTTTTCAGCCATTTACTTTACTGAAGTGGATACTAACCGAATTTTTAATAATATTGGGAGACATTTACCATTGGAATCAATACGCCTATGGTATGCCCGAGGACTGTAAGTACCTATCTGCAAACAGAAAAAAATACTACCTAACATTAGTTCGGTACAAAGTTAGTTATATTGTAATTTTTTTCTTTAGATGCAGAAACTACGACAACACCACGGATTGAAACCGTGAAAAATAACTCTATCCCAGCTACGGACAAAGAAGAGGGAACATTTTCTTGCGATCATCGGATCAGCCTATACATAATGAACCAAACACACTTTTTGAAGACGGTTGAAGATAACCCAGTTACATACGAGGAGAACCGAGGGGATTGTCACCCTGCTTACTGGGCTTCTTATGTCACGTATACAAATTTGATGTTAGTGGTGGTGGAGAAGATGCAACGTTCGGAGTTTAGTGAGAAATGCAAGGAGCCGCCGGACACGAAACCGGTTCCGACACCGAACTCGACGGAGAGTCGGGAGCCGTGTCACAAGTTAGAACTAGGCAAGCTGCCGCGGCGACGGTTGGAAGGCTGCTTCACTTATCACGAGAAGGTAAAGTTGTAAAAACAATGTATATTCTCCCCATTGGAATAAATAGGGCTCTTGATGCAAGATTGAGACAGTTGGGACTTTATTTCGCTCTATACAAAAATCATAAACTTAAGTTACTTAAGTACGTTTAGCTAATCTAAGCTAAGTGAACTAAGTAGACTAGGTAGGAACACTGCAGGAATAGAACTAAGTCAGTTTTTATTTTAGGTACGATCAGGAGCAGGAAACATTTGTGGTCTTTATGTTCAAAAATATTTATTTATCATTATATATTTTTTGGTTTCACATGCAAATGTTCAATTAAAATTGCTTTTTTTTGTTTATAGGAAGCAAACGCATCAACGTGCAGTTTCGCCCCGTCAGACCTGGCCGCTCCAAGATTCGTAGCTCTCGCAATATTGGTAGCTTCCCTTGCGACCAGGGTGCTTTGCTGATAAGAAACTTATTAAATTAAATATAAACATTCGTGAGATATACTAACACTATAAAATAAAACGGTTACACTCACGGCACTTTAGTCACTTAGCGCGACATGTTTCGGAGAGCCTAGGTATCCATCTTGGACGACCAGTGTTACTTGAACCGGCCCGTAGCCAAACGGCTAAAGTACCGTGAGTGTAACTGTTTTATTTTTATAGTGATAACAAACTTGTTTAAGATTGCATTTGCACCTTTGTTAGCTGCGCAAATAAATGTTGTTGCATTAAAAACTATTATTCATTTATTATTTTTGCAATCAGTATTCAGAAACAGGTAAAAAATACTGATCACCCAAAAAGGTACCTAATTAAACTAGCAGTCCACCTTGAACTGAGAACTCACCTTTCTTTCAAACGAACTTTTAACCAGAATAACAAGGACCCTATGATAATCGCTTTTGGGGCTAACTCCACAAGCTCTTGACCGAAGTTGCTCACATTTTTTATGAAATAGTTTTGTATAGAGAGAGAATGGAAGAGAATGAGAGAGGATGGGAGAGGATCGAGCTGTGAGAAGGGGATCGAGCTGCGTATGTGGGGCACCCGGGTGGGAAGCGTCCGTCTGGACGCCCCAGATACCGCTGGAGCGACGAAGCCCTGAAAGATATATCCGCTCTTGGAGTACCGGACTGGCGTGAAGTGGCGCAGAACAGGGCAGAGTGGCGTTCTCTTGTGTCAGAGGCCAAGATCCGTTTTGGGTCACTGAGCCAGTGAAGTAGGTAGTAAGTGAAGTAATTTTGTATAGGTAAGTAAGATTTACCATTTACCTCTACTACAAATATATTAAGGTTAAAAAAGTTCGAAATAGTTCTTGAATGTAAGAACTTCGCTTCATTTCACTAGCTTTCAATAAACACCACTTCTTAAAGCGTGTGCAATTCGGGCCGCGAAATTCATCTCAAATATTTTTGTAATACGAATTATGCTGTTTTGTAATGCAAGGAGGATTAAAGTAATTCTTAATTTAAAGTCTTAATTTAAAAGTCGTAAGACAAGTAAAATCGTAACAATGTTGCACTAAGTATGTTAAGAGTACAGTGGCAATCAGATATATCAGAGCGGCCAGGTGGTCACAAATATTTGAACAACGCCTATATTGTCAAGGCGATAAAATGCATGTTGAGATATTTTTGAGTATCTTGGCCACTTCGATATCTTTGATAGAACATGTACAGAGCAGTAGTGGTGCTAAAACGATCTAATTGTTGGCAACCATCACACGCAAAATAAACTTAACTCGGTCGGCCCCATTTATCAAGCACTTGGCCACACGTATACGAAACATCAGTTCAAAAATGTCGCCAATATTTCTAGAACCAATAAGACCAATATTGACCAAAAGTTGATTAGTAATTCAATGAGACACTTGAGAAAACATACCTGACGTATGGACAGTTATTTGATCCGAGAAACATGAAAGTAGATTACTTCCCTGCCTACTAGTATTAACCATAGGCTTCAAAGAAAGATAATTTATTCTGATAGTTTATATGCGATGCAGATAAAAATGTCCGTAATGTAATACGTTAACTTATTAAGATTATAAATATTTTCTTATGTTCATTACGCAATCACAAGTGTAAGTATTAATAAATGAAAATGAAATGATTTATTGCCACTAAACAGAATAAATTATATACAAGTAAACTACTCTAATTTAAATTTAGTTAAGCTATTCTACGAACTTATTTCTAATAAAAATAGTTTGTGGCAAACGGTTTTTGCGTCAGCATAATGCTAAAGGTGGCCATCATGGACGCCACTTCTGCGCTATTTTCCAGCCAAAACCATTATTATACACTTATACGTGTATTACTGTAATTTAAAAGCTGTTTTTTCTTCTTAACATAAATAAATAATAAATTATTATAATTTCGCTTTTATTTATCCGCCTCATAAACTTCATCGCAATTACATGATTTATCTTTATCATTAGAAGAGTTAAAGTGGATGAACTTAGGAACACTAGTGCTATTTCCGCGTGCACGTAGCTTATATTGCAACCGCTTACCGACCGCTTATTTTAAATAGGTCCAGTATAAATGTGACTTGTCGATTTGTAGCAAGTACAATCAGCAGCAGAAGTAGCTAAGCGAGTGGGGTGTTCAAAATAAGCTTCACACGACTTTATTGTCATGAGAATAAGAGGGTGTGTAGGTCATTTTGAACACCCTACCCGCTTAGCTACTTCTGCTGCTGACTGTACTTTCAATTGGACATCACACTCAATGGTTTGTTGGAGCCGCTGCACACGCTTGTGAACAACTGGGCAGTGCACCGACTAGCCGGGAATAGACGCAGCACGTGCGTCGGCCGCAACACACATGCGCTCGCGCCGCGCCGTCTCAATTTTGAAAAGTTCAAAAGCCTTAAAAGTGACATAAGTGACGACTTTGTATATTTTAAATATTGTTCGAGAAAGTGGTGTTATTTGTAAGTTGATTAACTTACAATTTGCAGATAGGTTTCAGAACAATTTTAGTGACATTGTTTGTGCAGTTCGATAATTAAATTAAAAGATATATGCTGCTAAATTTTTAGCCATTAAATATTCGCCATTCAAGTTGAACCGAAACGAACTACGTTATTAAAATGAACACGTGTCAACTTTGAGAACTTAATTTTATGCAAAATTCATGTAACAAAAACTAGTAACAAAAACTGTTCAAACAACCTTCACGCATGGAATATAATATTATTCAAGAACCAGGTAACTCTTAGATACTTATATAAAATAGAAAATTAAAAAGAAAACATAAAAATCATGAAAGGTACCTAACTATAACTACAGAGAATTTTACTTTTAAGAAGTGTTGGTTGGTATCACTTAAACAAAATGTTTGAAAAATGATAAATAACTTTTTTTCAATTAACACAACAAAGATAACATTTATTTTTAATTAATTTGTTTACATCTCTAAATATATGTCAGCAAACACTTCTCAATTAAAAACTACCAAATTGGTAGAAAATATTTGACCGATATAAAATTTCACATAAAACTAAAGGTAGGTACAAAACATATTCAAATGCCTGCATAAAGTATTTGGGTTAAAATTGATTCTCTTTCGTGTTCAATCTTTAAATAAGAAACATAATAAATATTATGTTTTATCTGTACGATCTACTAATGTCCAGAACCTAGTTGAAATGGATACAAAACTTAATTATAACAATATCGTGTAGGTAAAGACCGAATAGTATAAAGAGTGCATTAACCTACGATGCGTGAGGGGGCCTTAGCACTATGTGCTCTTCTGACGTTACTATCAGGGCCACCTGTCTCCAGTCAGCAACCACAAAATGCCAACATGTAAGTACCACTAATTAATTTCTACCCACGATTTATTGTCATTTAGAGCTACAAAGTAGGTTACCTATTTTAAACCCAGTCGTCGAAGGTAGAATAGATCCCAGCGCTTTAATAAGAATAGATTTACATCACACGTCTAGAAAGTCTAGGAATTCCAACCAAGCAGGGCTTATAGAGCATTTTGCGTTAGGTACCCGTATCATTTCGCCAAAATGGCAAAAATATTGCCATCATGCAACATGCTACGCTACAGCGGCGTAGCTACTAAAATGCAATGAATAGTATTGTTTTAAACAAATATCTAAAGAAGTATTACATAAATAACTTTTCCGACAAAATATTAGATACGATTCTGAAATGTCGTATTCATTCGTTTCATTACTGGCAGGTAACTATTATAAAAATTTTACCTTCCAATAAAATTATTATTATGTTTCCTGATACGTCCGAGATGTTCGATATGAGAGAGTTGCGTTGCCAAACAACCGAAAGGCGCTGACAGAGTCCATTTAGTCGCCCCGCACCGCTTCCCGCCGTGACGTAGCTTCCGCTTCCCCCTCCTGCGAACATAGCAAATCGCGCTCCGTGACTCGCCGCCATGTCATTGTTGAGGAGAAAAATACCTTGGGTAATAGATAGCCTACCAGGAAGCCCTTACTCACATCTCGGACGTATCAGGAAACATAATAATAATTTTATTGGAAGGTAAAATTTTTATATTATGTGTTCCGTTATACGTCCGAGATGTTCGATATGAGACCTGTTTATTATCTCCTGGTGGCGAGTCTGCGGGCGCACAGATTTAGGGACACACATATATTGAGAGAGACTTCCCGGTTGAGTCAGCATGCGATCCGCTGATATCTCTAGGGTAAAACGTCTAAAGGTTTATGTGCCAATTGGTTTTAGCCAATATGTCATTAACTAGATAGTTTCTTATATAGATAGATAGTTATTCTTAATCAGGACGTTGATTAGAGCTTAGTTTCCGATAGAGGTTCACACGCAGCACTTATCACAGAACTATGAACAAGAATCGTACAGTATGCTAACTGTTAAACAGATGTGCGAGGTGTCCTGCCACTTGACTAGGAGGAGGTACCTGGCAGTTGATCCTGTTTTTGAAGCACCACGATGACCATTTGTTCCATATAGGTATGTTTTAATCGTAGAGGCACGCCTGTGGGACGTTAGCAGGCCTCTCTCCCGATCCGATGAGCCAGATGTTACGATGTCGCACCCAAAAGAAGCCAGGCCTCCATCGATACTTACTTCGATGACTTATGGGTGAAGTCTGTTTGTCGTTTGCTATAAAGTTCAGTGTCCTTACCTCCGTGTCAATGTTGGCATGAATAACCGACAAAATTAAGTTAAAAATTTGTTTCCGGAGCCCTTAATTTTAACGAATACCTTCGATAGCTCTGAAAACAGTCCGCCGAACTCTTGAGTCTCATTTTCTGCGCCGATTATCGAGGCGTTGAGTTGTCTCCGGTTTCTTCTTGCTTGGGAGTGGAATCTCGAGCTTATTTAGGAGCAGCGGGTTTTTTTATCCCATTTTTGCTTATGGCTCTGTTGAAGGGGTTAAACAGGAGTAGACGAGCGGGAGCGAGCGAAAGTCTGGTACGCTGGTGGTTTCTTTACCTTTGAAAGTCGTGTTGAAAGACGCGCCGGGTGCCCCAGCGTCTGGCGTCTTTGGCCATTCGATTAAATTCTGCAGGGTCTCGTTGACAGCTTCATTTTGGGCGATGATAGCATTAGACAGTGCCGCGAAGCTTCGCTCAGATTGAGTCGCGCGTTAGCCTCGAAACGTCGAGGGCCCCTCGAAACGGCGCAACTCCTCGTTAATTAGTAACTCAGTGGAACCCGGTGACGCGACGTACTTTTTTTAGAGTGTCAATATAACGTACCGCTTTCCGTTCCGGGCAGTCGAGGCGGGTCAGCGCGCAGTTCCTCGCGATTCGTTCCGACGTCGCTTTGGGTACGGGCGGATCTTTAATCGACACCGACAGCTCGGCAATCTGCTCGCGCTGCATGATCGGGGGAGCCGGCGGCGGCGCTTGCGTATCTACACTTACAGAGATCACGCGTCCACTTACAGAGGTCACGTGGCCGTATTGGCCGGCAGCCACGTGGGCGCCGGCGCAGTAGTGGCCGGCATCGACGAGGGCGGCGGCGCCGTAGCGGCCAGCAGCGACGTGGGCGACGGCGCCGCCATAATAGCCGGCAGCAACGTGGGCGCCGGCGCCGTAGTGGCTGGCAGCGACTAGGGCGCCGGCGCCGTAGTGGCCGGTAGCGACGTGGGCGCCGGCGCCGTAGTGGCCGGCAGCGACGTGGGCGGCGCCGCCGTAGTAGCCGGCAGCAACGGGAGCGTCGGCAGCTGCGCACCGGGCGCCGCCATAGTGGCCAGCAGCAACGTGGGCGGCGGCGGCGTAGTGGCCGGCAGCGACGTGGGCGGCGCCGCCATAGTGGCCGGCAGCAACGTGGGCGGCGGCGGCGTAGTGGCCGGTAACAACGTGGGCGCCGGCAGCTGCGCACCGGGCGCCGCCATCACGAATTAATAAATGTCGGATACACGGGAACGCCTACTTGCCATCTCCATCCTACTCCGTGGCCGCCATAGTGGTCAGCCGCAACGTGGGCGGCGGCGGCGTAGTGGCCGGCAGCAACGTGGGCGCCGGCAGCTGCGCACCGGGCGCCGCCATATTGGCCAGCAGCAACGTGGGTGGCGGCGCCGTAGTGGCCGGCAGCAACGTGGGCGCCGGCAGCTGCGTACCGGGCACCGCCGCCATAGTGGCCAGCAGCAGCTTAGGCGCCAACGCCTTAGTGGCCGGCAGCAACGTGGGCGCCAACGCCTTAGTGGCCGGCAGTAACGTGGGCGCCGGCAGCTACGTACTGGGCGCCGCCGCCATAGTGGTCGGCAGCAACGTGGGCGGCGACGCCGTAGTGGCCGGCAGCAACATGAGCGCCGGCAGCTGCGCACCGGGTGCCGCCGCCATAGTGGCCAGCAGCAACGTGGGCGGCGGCGCCGTAGTGAACGGCAGCAACGTGGGCGCCGGCAGCTGCACACCGGGCGACGCCGCCATAGTGGCCAGCAGCAACGTGGGCGGCGGCGCCGTTGTGGCCGGCAGTAACGTGGGTGCCGGCAGCTGCGCACCGGGCGCCACCGCCATAGTGGCCAGCAGCAACGTGGGCGGCGGCGCCGTTGTGGCCGGCAGTAACGTGGGTGCCGGCAGCTGCGCACCGGGTGGCGCCGCCATAGTGGCCAGCAGCAACGTGGGCGGCGGCGCCGTTGTGGCCGGCAGTAACGTGGGTGCCGGCAGCTGCGCACCGGGCGCCACCGCCATAGTGGTCGTGGGCGGCGGCGCCGTTTTGGCCGGCAGCAACGTGGGTGCCGGCAGCGCGCACCGGGCGCCACCGCCATAGTGGCCAGCAGCAACGTGGGCGGCGGCGCCGTTGGGGCCGGCAGTAACGTGGGTGCCGGCAGCGCGCACCGGGCGCCACCGCCATAGTGGCCAGCAGCAACGTGGTCGGCGGCGCCGTTGTGGCCGGCAGTAACGTGGGTGCCGGCAGCTGCGCACCGGGCGCCACCGCCATAGTGGTCGTGGGCGGCGGCGCCGTTTTGCCCGGCAGCAACGTGGGTGCCGGCAGCGCGCACCGGGCGCCACCGCCATAGTGGCCAGCAGCAACGTGGGCGGCGGCGCCGTTGGGGCCGGCAGTAACGTGGGTGCCGGCAGCGCGCACCGGGCGCCACCGCCATAGTGGCCAGCAGCAACGTGGGCGGCGGCGCCGTTGGGGCCGGCAGTAACGTGGGTGCCGGCAGCGCGCACCGGGCGCCACCGCCATAGTGGCCAGCAGCAACGTGGGCGGCGGCGCTGTAGTGGTCGGCAGCAACGTGGGCGCCGGCAACTGCGCACCGGGCGCTGCCGCCGTAGTGGCCAGCTGCAATGTGGGCGGCGCCGCCGTAGTGGCCAGCAGCAACGTGGGCGCCGTCAACTGCGCACCTTGCGCTGCCGCCGTAGTGGCCAGCTGCAACGTAGGCGGCGTCGCCGTAGTAGCCAGCAGTATGGGCGTGGTGGTCGGCGTCTGCAGCGCTGGCGTGGGCGGTGGCACCAGTGAGGTGGACGACACCAATGTGGGCGGTGGCACCCATGAGGTGGACGACACCAGTGTGGCGGTGGCACCAGTGAGGTGGACGACACCAGTGGGCCGTCGAGAGCGCAGACTAGACCGGGCTGGCATCGAAGGAGCGCAGACTGCCCCGAGCTGGCACCCCGAGGCGCAGACTGGATCGGAGTTGCATCGCAGGAGCGTAGACAGGACCGGGCTGGCACCGCAGGGGTGCGGACTGGACCGGGCTTGCATCATAGGAGCGCCTATCGTAACATTTCGAAGGAACGACTGGATCGTTGGAGCAGGCAGTCCTCCATCCCGAGCAAGCGACAAAGAATACGTGGTTCCGATACCGGGAATCGAATCCGAGCCTCCTGGGTGAGAGCCAGGTATCCTAGCCACTAGGCCACATCGGATGCAAACTGGACCGAGCTGGCACCACGGAAGGGCAGTCCGGACCGGCACCCCAGGAGCGGAGACTGGACCGGAAAGGCACCGTATGAGTGCAGACTGGTCGATTTCGTACCGTGCCACAAGGCATAACCGGATCGTGCTGCAACGTAGGAGCAGGCTGACTTCACACCATGCAGAAGACATAAATTGATGTCTTGACATTTCGTCGATGTCCTGGCACGTAGAATGGCACCCCAGGACCGGACAGAATGCCGTTAACCTACCCGAGTGGAACAGGCAATAGAAAACGAAGAACTCTGCCTGGATGCTTTTTTAAATGTAGAGGGAGCGTTTGACCGTCCCACTCACTAAGCAATTAGTGCTGTGGCATTAAAACACGGCATAGAACCGACCATATGCAAATGGAAAGGAAACATGCAAGATAGCAGACTTATAAAATCCTCCCTTATGGGAGGAGAAATTATAGCATCACAAAAAGCTGTCCACAGGGAGAGGTACTCTCTCCAACTCTATGGAGTTTGGTAGACAACTCACTCTTGGAGGAACTGAATAAGGGCCAAACTTATTCGGTAAGGTATGCAGAGAAAACTCTCGAGTAGTTGTACTAGGGGGTAACTACACAAAAGATCCCTCTGGGTCGAAGTGTATCCATATGGGCCCCCGAGCACAATAACATAATATAAGATTAAGCTGGCTCACCAGTTGGTTTGAAAGGAATTCAAACCTCCGTTCCGGTCCCTCGCCTCGGCGGCGCGGGGGGCGTGGGCCCTCGTCGCTGCGGGCGCGGCCGCGCGTGGTCCTCGTGCACTCCGAGCCCCGCCCCGCGCCGCCGTGTCGACGTGAGCGAAGCAAGAGAACTCTCCTCCGATGCGGAGCGACTCCCGTTACCACTCATCATAAAACATCAACTGTGATTAGGAACACGTCATAATCTAGGGCATTTCCTACTTTAATCTCGAAAATACGATAAAATCTCAAAGAGATCGATTAACGGTAACGGTTTTAGCAGCCATGGACGAAGAAAAAATTTCCGAACTAAAAGGTGGGTAGAATAGAAAAATACTATTCGAGCGTTTTCTTCGCAGTAAAGGCGAACAAACTAGTAGTTGACACCTTCGATGAACGGAAACTTCGTTTTATCGAAAGTTTTACAAAATAAAGGTTAAAATGTTTAATTTTAACGATTTTAAGAATTCGTATATTTAGCAACGATGCAATCTAAAATTTATACACTTTGCTATTCGAGCAGAAGTTTAATTTAAAGTATGATATAAAAACTATTCTTTAAATAATTTATTTGAGAACCATGCTGCTAGACTTTAAATAAAAGGATACGGACCTTCGGTCACGATGGTCGACGCAACAATGACATGGCGGCGAGTCGCGGAGCGCGATTTGCTATGTTCGCAGGAGGGGGAAGCGGAAGCTACGTCACGGCGGGAAGCGGTGCGGGGCGACTAAATGGACTCTGTCAGCGCCTTTCGGTTGTTTGGCAACGCAACTCTCTCATATCGAACATCTCGGACGTATAACGGAACACATAATAAAGAAACTGCTGATCTATCCAGCAGTCGACAACTCTTTACTACACAGGAGACTTTCTTGAAAAAAGTAACGTGAATATCAGAGTTTTTAATAATAAGTGTCTCTGCACTTAATAATAACTATCTTGCAATTTTAGTTTGTATAATAGATTTACAAATTGGCTAGTTATCAATGGGGTTGTGATGTCAAACACTACGTTATTCTTAGGTTAGATTAGAAGGTTAGCGAAGAAACAGGATCTAACGTTACTACAGTATTTTTTTAAATGAATGATATTACATGTATATTTTAGAGTAAGAGAATGGGCAAGAACATTGGGCATGGAACTGTGGAAACTTAACCAGGCCCTAACTAAAGCTGACCAAATAAGACTTGTAAGTATTCATTATATTCACCTAATTAGTGTTTAGCCATTAGGTAAGTCAACATAATAATATGTCAAATTAAAGTATTGGTACCTAATATTACTTATCTTATATACTTACTGTCACAGAATTATAAAACAATGAACGCAAGCGTTAAACAAAAAGATGGAGGACAGATATTACGATCCTCGCTGACATCAGTCGGAACAATGCTAACAAAGAAAATAAATGCCGTAAAGGTACGTAAGCTAAAAACTTATTTTTCTCTTTAACTTCTTTTATATTGTAGTCAGAAAAAAACAATCGAATTACTGTGTTAAAAATTGGCTTGGCACAGCAGAAGTATCTAAGTGGGTGAGCTGTTCAACTTGATCTTTACACACACTAATTCTCTTATAAATAAAGTAGTGCCAAGTACATTTTGAACCTCACCCGCTTAACTACTTTCGCTGCGGGCTGTACTTATCTACATTACATAATTTCCATCGATCTAATACATTTTATTATTGATTGTTTATAGTGCATTCACGCGACAGCTATAGAATTGGCACGGGAGTTCAATGGCACGGTGGACGAAGATTTTCAATATTGTTCGGCAAAGTACTCTGAATTTTTGGTTGTCGATGAGGAAACAAATGAGACTACTTTGCTCACCAGCGTTACTGAAAAACCTGCCTTTGTTATCAAGGAAAAACGTCATTACGAGACAATTTATCTAGAGAATGATTCTCATTTTTACGACATAACCGTCAACATAAATAGAAGCTGCGTGCATGTTCCTACCAACATATATTTCAAAGGTTGTTTTCTAATCTAATTTTAAAAAGTTTGCAATATACGAGAGTTTGCTTCTATAATTATATTTTATTTTGCAGACAAGGATGCAAAAAATGCAATCCATTGGACAAGAGGTCTCAATGACGTCTTTATAAAAAATTATCAAGCTGATCCGTCTTTGACGTGGCAATACTTTGGGACTACGCATGGTATTCTACGCTTCTTCCCAGCCATGCCTTGGAATATGAGAAAAACTGACACGTATGATTGTCGGGTACAGTCCTGGTACATAGAAGCTGCCACTTGCTCCAAAGACGTTGTTGTCCTTTTTGATATATCCGGTTCTATGACTGGCTTCAAGAACTACGTAGCTAGAACAACTTTAAAATCTCTATTGGATACCTTATCTAACAATGATTACGTTAACGTGTACACTGTCAGTGACAATACTGATCAAGTAATGAATTGCTCAGAAGGACTAGTCCAAGCGACAAAAGAAAATATAGCAACTTTAATGGATATACTTACGCCAACGGATGGTGGAAAAAACCACAAGATACCACTGAATGGTATTGCCAATTTTACTAAAGCATATATAAAGGCTTTTGCTACGTTGAAAGAAGTAAGCCAAAAAAGCATTTTGTGGTGGTATTAATAATTAAACGAGATTTATTGAGGAGATTGTTTTTTTTCTCGTTTTAGCGAAGAAATGAAACTGCCTGCAATGTTGCGAGTACAGGAGGTTGTAACCAATTAGTAATGGTGATCACAGATTATGCTTTTGAAAACCTTTCTGCAGTATTTGATGAACATAATAGAGAGATAGTAGACGGAGTCATGTATACGCCTGTCAGAGTGTTTACGTACCTTATTGGAAGAGAAATGGCAGGTCTCACCGAGTTACAGCAAATGGCATGTTACAATAGAGGTAAAAAATTGTCTTGGAAGTTAAAGAAATTGAAGTCAGGCCATTTTTTTATACAACCAGTTACAATTAACATTCGCTTACGGAAACCCTGAACATAGTATTCCTAGTAGGACATGCACGTCATTCCCTTCCCTAAATACCAAACTGGCAAAATTCCAGATTCTTGACATATCTAGCTGCCAATGATATTTGATTACAAGTAATCTGATAAAATAGGCGCTTAATGTATCCGGAATCTGGTATTTTGCACTTCTCCAGGTTACTTCGTCCACATCCACTCTGTGGAAGAGGTTCAGCAACAAGTCCTGAAGTACATCAACGTCATAGCTTTGCCTATGATTCTGAATGGATCAGACCCTCCTCCCACATGGACACACGCGAGTATGGACCATACGGTAAGTCTTACTCGTTTTAAGTAATATTTATAATACATTAATGATTATTACTGAAAAAATCATCATTACATTTCAGAGAACGTATGAATGGGGAGTTAGTCCAGACGTGACCAAGGTATGATACTTAGGTATATTCAATTACTAAGTTTTGGTAAATAAGGAAAAAAAATCTTATCAACTTAGTTCTGCCTTAAAACAAAAAAAAATTTTATTTATAAAATACTGAAATTAATAATCCCAACTTTAATGCGCCAATAAGACTAAGTAAACAAGACCATCACATTGGCTTGTCCTTATTGCACTTATTTGGAGTCAGTGCACTATGTTTTCCTCTTCCGAAACTAGACGAGACCAACTTTTAAAATAAAACTAGTGATTGCAGCCTGATGAAGACAAGTTGGTGACATCAGTTGCAATCCCTGCATTCGACAGATATAGTGAGAATGCCTTGTTGCTCGGCGTGGCTGGCACTGATGTCCCAATCGATAGCATCGCTAAGTTGGCTCAGCCGAACCAGGTAATTCTTATTAATTTCTTTTTACTTTATCACGTGGCCTATGCTAAATAAATAATAAGGTGAGCAAATAGTACCTCTCAATAATTGCAATCGTCTCAAACTAATCCTCGGCCAACATTGCACTGTGCACATACACAGTTCACGTGTATTAGAAAAAACACTTTTGGTAAGAAAGCAATTATAATCACGAATATATTCATAACCTAATGGTTGTACAATATCGTTCAATGTTTTATTTGATTTCAGCTCGGCGTTAACGGTTATTCATTCATTGTAAGCAACAACGGATATCTTCTACTACATCCTCTATTAAAAACATCCGTAAGTGTATAGAGAATCTAATATTGACCAACGAATGTTTAAATGGCATACAATGAAGATACACTTACTTTAAATGCTCAAAACATTAATGTCGAATTTTGAAGATAAATGGGGCCCTTCAAGTGAATTACAACAGCATTGACTTCGTTGAGGTAGAACAAGTTGACGATGGAAAGGACACACGCGAGCTTGGCGATGAAATCAAATGGCTCCGTCAAAATCTCACCGAAGCGGTTAGCGGTAGGATGACTAATGTTGAAGTGCTCTTCCATTACGATGATATGAGGTAACCACCGAACTAACCTGCGATAGTAACATTATTTCGAAGCTTAAACATAGGGTGGTTAGTATGTAATTTAAAATGAATAATGATTCAGGAGGATATCGCGGGTCAAACACGACTACTTCTTCAGCGAGCTGGTAGGCACACCATTCTCCATGGGCATCTCTCTTCCAGTGGGATACGGCGATACAGAAATGGTACTAAATAACAATCCCCTTGAACCCACGCAAGGGGATCAGACTAAGTTCAATGTGACAGACTTCTTTAGATACAGCTACAGAGTACATCCTGATTGGTAAACGATTATTCATATTTATTTTCCCCGTTGCGTTCCTTGTCTATATATTGTATAGTTGTTGTTATAGGTCTCCCTTATATTTAGCAACTCGTCCCGATTTATGGCATGCTCCCATCACCTGATTGAAATACCTCGGAAGTCATTAATTCCTCCGTTTATTATTTATTTTAGTTGATTTTTTTCTTATTTTTACTCATATCAGATTCAAGAGTTAGTTAAAACAATACCTATTATCATTAGTTGTCTTAGATTCTACTAAAATTATTATTTGTTTAAGGGTCTACTGCAAATACCATTACTTAGAGGGACACGAATCAGATAGTCCTGAAATAGAAGTATGGAACTTCTTAGTCAATATATCTAAGGACGAAATTGATGTAACCAGGAAACAGTACCAAGAGGAAACGTCTAAAGAATTCTCGGTAGAAAGTACGTACACTACAATTCTAAACTAGATTTATAAAGAAATTACATTTAGTAACCGTAAAACAGCATAGAAGTAACATAATTGTTTTTCTAGATGCATGATTTTTTAATCTGTGGCTTTCCTTTTTAAGCTCACTGTGGAGATGCCCAAACAGCTCTTGATAAAGACGACTACTATTGCAATGAGGATCTAGTGAAGCAGTTAGTCTTCGACGCGAAGCTTTCATATCCGTACTTCCACAATTGGTCCGACCATACCGAGCACGATGTTGAACTGACTAAGAAATATGGCGTTGACGTGAGATTTATCATGACATCCAGTGGGTTTACCAGGTGGCATTACCTATACGATAACGACAAAAATGAATGGGTTGACGACGATGGGTATGCGCACAAAAACTACTCAGGAAAGTAAGTAATTTTTTAATTATTAAAAAAATATGTATTCAAATATTTCTATATGATTTAAACAAACATTATTTGTTTTAGGGTACTGGGAGATTATTATGCAACATCAATAGAAATCACTCCATATAAGGCTGCTGTTCTTCAGAGCATGATTAATACAGAATCCCTTGTAGTCGCCTCTGCGTTGCCAGTTCTGGATCCGGCTATAAAGTACCGACCCCCAGTTACCAATGAAGCTGGTGATGTGACCCTTACCGCAAGTTTCGCTATCTTCTATACAGATAATTTAAGTGACACGCCCGCTTCTGTCGTAGGCTTCCAATTTTCACATTCACAATTTCGGGACAGATTTTTGGATATCGCAATGGACAAAAACGTACGTTGCTTATAATTATACAAAACAGTGTTACATAATCGTGCGTTTAAGTAAATTTTCATAGATTTGTATAATAATTCTGTCCATATTAATTTTAGGGATTATCATGCAACAGCAGTGAATATGAATGTTATATTATAGACAGTTCAGGTTACGTGGTGATGTCTAAAGCTCAGGAAGAAGTGGGTCAATTCTTTGGCGTCATTCATCCTTTAGTGTTGCAGTCACTCATATACAAGGAGATATTTGAACACGTAGAGGTATTTAACTATCAGACCCTGTGCCCAGATTCAATGTTGGGGGATCCAAACTGCTCGTGGACACTGACCACGGTATGCAAACTTTATACGAATATATTAGATTACATTTTAGAAAAAACGCTTACTTTTATTTCCGTATGTATTTTAAACCGTTACTCTTTTTCAGCCGTTTACTTTAATTAAGTGGTTACTGGCAGAGTTCTTAATCTTACTGGGAGACCTGTACCATTGGAATCAATACGCTTACGCAAACGTGATTTTTGAATACGGTAAATATTCGCTATGTTATAGCTTTATTTTTATTGATAATCCTGAAAACTCTCAAACAAAAATAATTATTTTATAGAGGATTATGTAGAAGCTGCAACAACAACAGCACCAGAAACAGTGAAAGCAATACCACTAGAACCAATAGCGTCTGCAGAAGACGAGAAAACATTTTCATGCGACCATCGGATCAGTCTTTACATATTGAACCAGACACACTTTTTAAAAACGGTTGCTGATAACCCAGTAACCTACGAGGATGAAGAAGGAGAGTGCAATCCTCCATATTGGGCATCCTATGTGGATCATACTAATTTGCTATTAGTGGTGGTGGAGAAGATGGACTTTGGGAATGTCACTGAAAGTTGCGAGACACCACCCACGACACGGCCAGAACCTACACCAAACTCAACAGATAGCCGTGAGCCTTGCCACAAACTAGGACTGGGCATGTTACCACGGCGAAGGCTTGAGGGATGTTTCACTTACCATGAACTGGTAAGTATTGTTTAATAATACTTAGTAACTACGCTTAAGTTCATCATGCCAGCGCGTTGCATTGTACATCGATTTATTATTTATTTCTGTTCAACTGGTGAATTTAATTATTTTTCCAGGAAGCCAATGCATCAGTATGTGGATTAGCGCCTACATCAGCAGCCAATCCTCACTACATATTATTTGCAACACTATTAAGTGTACTAGGATCCAAATTACTAAGCTGGGGATAGTTCATTGTTATTTAACCACTTCGTGGTTTGTTATCAAGTTGTGCTGGTTTCATCGTTCCTATCTATGTCAAAACAAACTATATGTAACGCAACGTAATAAACCTCGAATATACATTTGTACCTACTGTTCGGTAAAGGTAATTGACTTAATAAATATTATAACTTCATGAGTTAACTTATTTCGATATGACTAAAAAGTATTTTAGAAAGTTCTTGGAAGTTTATTTTTCCATGTAGTTAGTTAATGTCGGGCCTCATTGTAGTTATACTAGTTATCGGTCAAAAGATATATCAATCATTATTCTACACTTTTGAAACTTGGAAATACTTATTACCTATAGCTACTGTGCGATATCGCCAGTTGTCATTTTTATTATTTATTAAAAACCTAAGTAAATTAGGTACCTACTGATTAGAAATAGTATTATAACATTCTTTTACTAAAATATTGACACTCCTACAATACCTAAATCTTAGTTGGACTCCGGAATCTGATTTTAATTGTTCTTTGAAATATTAACTACCTACCTATATTATCTACATTGTATGGTGTTATAACTAAATTAGTACTATGATTTTATTTCAACGACCGTCGTTTAAAAACATTATAATTATTGTCACAAAATTACTCATTATGGAAAATGAATTCAATTACACTCCCCTAATTTAATTTAGATTTTTGATAAACATATATTTTCCATAACTGAAGCAAAGACTATATAACATTATACTAATACTGAAGCAAAACCAAATACGGCGGATAAGAATAACAAAACGCTCTGCACAGATAAGACAAATTGTGGATTGTGCCCTTGCGGCACGCTGACCCAGTGAAATTGTAGGTAAAATCGATGAAGAGTGCAACCTGGTAAACACAAACCGGCGCGTGTGTGTGCGGTAGCCCACTACTACACGGCCTTGTAAATACAAGGATCAGTCCTCAATTGGCGAGGGACCGCGGCGCGCATGCCCGCCCGCACTGTCCCACGCACGCGCACTCCCGCCTCGCAAACGAACACTCAGTGCTGATGAACAAGTGAAAAAAAATCCTCCAAAAATTAGTTACCCACAAAACAAAACATGATAGGACCTTGTTAAAATCCTAGAGGCCAAATTAGTATAAGTATTTCTGATGTGCAAGCTAGTGGGTTCCTTTGTGTTGCTGCTGCTACTCTCACTGGATTCCCGGGATTGCTCGGCCAGTACTCAAGATGACAGAATCACTCTCAATACGTAAGTAAAACTATCAAAAAATCTTATCACTGGACGGCATAGGAACAGGAAATCAGTTAACATATAACTAATTTTATATTAAATTAGGTATCCTATTAGTGACTGAATGGAAGATTCGTGTCTGTTCGATGACAGTTACTGTGGGCGGTTCGAACATAAAATAACTTTTGATGTAACTAAGTAATTTCATTAGAGTTGATTGATACCTTCTAATTACTTAATTTCGCATGGTCACAATTAAATCGTGCTCTGTTCTATCGTTGACACAATATGTCTATATATGTATTATTTGATGTGACATTTAAACCCTAAAATATACTCATATTTTTTAATCCACAATGAAAAAAATACCTAACCATAGTCATAATCTGTGTGTCAAGGCAATAATTACATGTACCTATAGAATAATGATTTGACGTTTGTAGTGTGCAACATTGGGCGGTCAAACTCGGTTCAGAACTCAGTTCTTTCGGCGAAGTTATTACCAGAAAGAAAAGGGTTCAGGAGGTAGGTATTCAAACATAAAAAGTTCAATATTTTAATATACTTAGTTGTTCCTACTTCATACGTTACGATAATTTTTCAGAGCTTCAAATCGGCTCAAATAGAATCTCGAGATGGCGAAAAACTTGTACAAAGTATGGCCGACGATATACGCGCGATGATGGAACTCAAAGTGAGTGCCGTTAAAAGGATAGTCGAAGCCGCAGAAAACATGGCTTTTGACAAACAGAGCGAGCCAGTGCCAGACGACTACCAGTTCTATAACAGCAAGGAGATGGACGAGCCTTACGATGAAGTGTCTATCACTACCACCCCAGAGCCAGATTTTAATCTTGAAAACTGGATTGTGCGACCGCCTACGAAAAGCGCTCATCTACAGTTAAATGCACACTTTTACAATATCCCTGTCAATACTAACTTCAGTAGCGTCCATGTTCCAACTAATGTCTACGCTTGGGGTAAGTTAAATTATCTCAGCACCTTTTTAGATCAAAAAAGAAAAATCAGATGATATGAAGATCGAATGATATGTCAATGCATAGTACAATTATGTTAACAATCACTTTATTTTTATTTAGCGGACGACGTCATCAAAGGAATCCATTGGTCTGAAGGACTAGACACGCATTTCATCAATAACTACCAAAGTGATCCCACGCTTTCTTGGCAATATTTTGGAAGTTCTACCGGATTCATGAGACACTACCCAGGTATGTACTTGACTACATGAAATAAATACAAAAAATTATAAAATTTACCTAGATACAATAATCATTCTCACACTAGTTTCTTAATGATTATGGCAAAACATACTAACAGAAAAACGAAGAATTTATTCATAACTTTTTACTCGTTCAATACAACAAAATATTTAATCCTTAAAGCGCAACTGCCTACAAAACGAAATATTGGCTACAAGCTACGGCGTAGCAAGACGAAATACGTTTATCATTACTTGTAATAAGTATCCATTTATTACGATCATGTTCGTTAAAAAATTTCATTCATCTTTACAGCAATGAAATGGAGAGCCGACCCAGTTGACATTTACGACTGCCGAACAAGAGCGTGGTATATGGAAGCAGCAGCTAGCCCCAAAGATGTAGTAATTCTTGTCGACCGCAGCGGTTCAATGACTGGCCAGCGGAGAGATATCGCCAAACATGTCGTCACCAACATATTGGACACCCTCGGCAATAATGACTTCGTTAACGTTATGACCTTTGCTGATACTGTTGAAGAAATAGTTCCGTGCTTTGAAGATTCTTTAGTTCAGGTGCGTAAATATGTTTCATCGCTCGAAAAGGTTTATTTTTTTTGATCTGGCATTTTAATGTTCACATTGTTAAATATTTTTTAATTTGTTTTAGGCAACCATGGGAAACTTAAGAGAACTAAAATTAGGATTAGATAACTTTGAAACGATGGAGATAGCAAACTTTTCTGCAGCTCTAACGAGAGCTTTTGAACTTTTGGAAATGTACAGAAACAATAGCGGAGGTGCCAACTGTAACCAGGTAAGAATACCAATATTCCATGATTATAATTTCACTTTTCTGATAATTTTATTAAAAATTACTTCACAGATTTTTACTTTACAGTGAAATAGATAAAAAAATCCAGTCATTTCTTTGTACTGCAGTTATATATGTATATAAACTAAAGTTTCATAAACGTCTTTCTCTAGAAATCCATAGTTTAGGTACCAATAGTTTTTAAGTTAGGTCTAGGTAGCGTTATAAGTTGTATATTTATGTTTTTTTTTTTTTCGTTCGCAAGTATATTGTAATATCTTTATTATGAATAAATAAAACTAAAAAAAAAAAAAAAAAATTGAAATTTGGTTGTCCGGTTGTCCCATTCCATCTCTTATTTTGACACAATATGTTTTACTCAGGATAATACTAAATTAACCTAATCCTATTTAGTTCAACGACTAAGTGAATAACGTTATCGTTTGTAGGCTATAATGTTGGTTACGGATGGCGTTCCATATAACTACAAGGAGCTCTTCGAGAAATACAATTGGAAATATGACACCCCTGTCCGGGTTTTCACGTACCTGATAGGGCGTGAGGTAAAGGTAGTACCACTTTCAGGTATTTACTGTGTGTCGTAGTCATTGTGCGACCTGCATAATGCCTTCCTTGTGCCAGTACAGTGTACACCTTGGATGTGGTACCGACTTTCTTACTAACTTTTAATCTGTACCTTCTGCTTGACTATTGTATCCTCTAAGATTTCATGATGCTTGAGCTTTTAGTGTAGTGGTTGTACAGTGGTAAGGTAGATGCATTTTATGTTATGGTTTTTTGTGTGTATTTAATAATTAACCAGTGGAAGAATGTATTAGAGATTTTTTTTCAGTTTCATATGTTTCCCGATACAGAAGAATTTAACCCCTTCTTCTTAAGTTCCCCTCAAATTGTTAAATTTGGCTAGCATAAGTTACTCAGCGGCACATTTCATGCCCCACTAAGAATGTCTTCTCTCTTCCAATTTATACATTTAAAAAAGATTAATATAGTTTTCCTCGCGGGCGCCATGTGTCTCTCTGTAACGTATGCTTACCAGGAACTACATTAGCTTAGGTATACAAAATGATGTATGAATTGGTAACTTGTGAATGATAGTAATCTAGGTTCAGCATGACTTTTTCGGGATATTTATGACATATTTATTGCAAGCCAAATTATATTAACCCCTTACAAAGTGCAGATCCTGGTAACAGATCTAGACGGAATTTGTTATGCCTTTCGATGGTAAGGTCGATTTATGGCATAAGTAAATAATATAAATATGTATCAAATGAATGCGTACTTAATAATTTTATTCAAATATATAATTATGATGGTATTGTAATTATTACGAGTTTTGTCATGAATTTTACTATTTATTAACGGAGTAGTTTTTTAGTCATATTTATTTTCTTAACAAGCCTGTATATTAAATTATAAACACAGATTCGCCAAAAAGCACAAACATCAAATCACTAGCGACACAAAACACCAGCACGTCATGAGATGCAAATGCACTATAATGTGAGGAAATCGCGTGGTTAAGTAATAAGATTGGTAAAAAAAAATTAGAAAGGCTGCAACAAAACAAACAAAAAAACAAATTTAATATGTTACCGAAAATGATTTAAGTATTGAAATTAAATTCCCGTTGGCTGTAAGGTTTTGGGACGCTACCAATCCTCCCTAGATGGTTTTGTAACATCTCAAATCGATTTATTTTTGGATTTTTGTATGGCCATTGAGCGGCGGCGGTGAGTAATGGCCATACCATCTAGGGATTCTAGGGAGGATTGGTTGCGTCCCTAAACTTTACAGCCACCGTAAATCTGGTTATTTTTTGGTCACTCTGTATATATAGATGAAAATGTAAAATTAATAACCGTAAATCCCGCTTGATCTCGTGGTTTCCTTCGCAATTAGCATCCCAAAGGTTTCTTTTCTTTGCCAAAGATTAACAATTGAAGACCGCATTTAGGTGGCGGACGTGCGGGAGGTGAAATGGATGGCGTGCGCGAACAGAGGGTTCTACGTGCACCTGAGCACGCTAGCGGAGGTGCGCGAGCGCGTACTCGAGCACGTGAACGTGCTGGCGCGCCCGCTCGTGCTGCAGCGAGAGACGCACCCGGTCGTGTGGACACCAGTATACGCTAACGTTACAGTAAGTTACAATATTCATAGCAATGACGCGTAGTTTAAGCTTACGTGTTGTGTAACCCCCTGTGCAAACCGAACTGACTCACGTTGGACTTGGTTTTTATAATCCCCTCCCCCAATCAATTTCCAGTATGTAAAGAGGAATGAGTATGTGAATTGCCATTGACATCGGTTAGTCGGTTATCGGTGCGTCAGATTGGAAACCGTCAGAAAAATGAGGGGCGGAGGATGAAAAACCGAGTCCAACGTGGCCAATTCGGGTTGGACAGGGCGGTTCCACAACACGTAGCTTAAATACCGCGAGCCATCCGGTTGCCTCGCGGACACTGAAACTACGGGCCATTGCTTTAACTACAAGTGTGTAAAATATGAACAATGATCTTAGCCATTAGGAGGTTAAATCGTCTCATGGGACGGACGTGTAAAATATATTTAGCATAGGATGCAACAATACTAAAACCCAATTTGACAGGACCCGAAGGTCGCAGATTATTTGTGGGAGCAGAGAGAAAGAGCTGAGCAAAAGGAACGGTTTATGAGCCAGCGACGTGATAAGACGCACTTCAATTCGGAGACGGAACAAAATCGCAGATGGAAATTAACTCAGGTAAATGCTGAAACCTACTCAACTTTGCAATCTTATATTATCGGAATGGTATAAAAAATCTCCTAGAGGTTATTCTTTATCTATATTTACTAAATTCCTGGTATGGAATAAAAAACATACACGGCATCGGCCAATAATATATCACCTACATGTTTTAACGGTAGAACTTTTTTTTGTAAATGATTACTTTAGGTAGTCTAGTAGCAGTCTTTTATGAGAGCGATGAGAAAAAAACGGATTTTTTTCATAGTGTTTTTTTATTGCATAATTAACCTTTTTTTATTAGAAGTTGTTTAATACGCTAAGTCTCATATTGTAATTTACAGTATTTCATTGCCGTATTCATCATGATATTTGTGTAAAATTAATAGTAAATTATGCAATCTACAACCTAACCGATACAAAGGTGATTATATTATTGGCCGGTACTCTAATGCTCTGCTATTTCACCATATTTTAGTTTGCATCCTTCAAAATGATACTAAATTCCATAAAACGTTCCAGAAGTAAAATTAAAAAAAAAAAGATTCGGTGGAGTCACTTCTGAATAGGGCAGATGCCCCGGTTGTGGCCACTGTGCCGGTTTTGGCCAGTTTCAACTTTGAATTGGGTTAACTAAGGTATAGACAACTTTATAAGTCTATGGCTTATACTAAATACAAGAGAAAATTATGGCAATACAGATGACACTGTCATCTGTCATGTGTCAGTTGTCATTCAGTTGTCAGGATCTATGTTGTGTCAGGTTACGTGGTACATGCTATTTGTTAACCAACACAATAAGGTTGGAAGCTCCGTAATCTGCCATTATTTTGGAAACCCTTTTGTATTTCTATGAGCTCATTGTTTAATGTACATGTCAAAAGTGTTGTCTAAAGATATGTTAGGTTACTTTCTTGGCGCGCCTTTCAGAAATTGAGGTATGCCTAATGGCCAAAACTGGCACCTTGATTTCGTGATTTCACCAATTGTGGCCATGTCTATGACCATAACTGGCTCACATACTAACCCAGTTTTGGCCACCTAGTATTGGTCCTAAATTTTAATATTACATATTACAATTTTCTTTTCTCCAATATTTACGCAAATGTTCGCATTACTATAGAAAAATTATTCAAGTGCGTTGGGTTAAGATCAAAAAGACGTAACGATTTTCTATGAGGGCGTCTATAGCCCTCATAGAAAATCGTTACGTCTTTTTGGCATACATAAAAGTATATTATTACCCGACTTAAAAAAAGGAGGTTCTCAGTTTGACCCGTATGTTTGTTTGTATGCATGTTTGTTCACGATTATCTCGCGTTTGACTGTACCGAATTTGATGCTGTTTTCAGAAAAGTATTTGTTACACTCTGGAGAGGGTTTATTTTAGACAAAGGGGTCATCCATTTATTACATAAGACAATTTTTACAAATTACAATAGGAGGATTTTTTCTTACGTAGGGCGGAAAGGGGTCAAAAAGTGGCAAAACATGACTTACGTAATAAATGGATGACCCCTTTGTCTATACTTAAACCTTCTCCAGAGTGTATAGTTGAATTATCGAGAGCGTGGAATTGCATATGTAGTAGTATTGTTTGTTTACAGGCATTCTATATTTGAATCAGCACACAAAGAGGCACAACACGGTACAACCACTACATATGCAATTCCACGCTCTCGATAATTCAACTATAACTAATACTTTTTTGAAAACCGCATCAAATTCGGTACAGCCAAACGCGAGATAATCGTCAACAAATATACGGGTCAAACTGAGAAGAACCTCCTTTTTTTGAAGTCGGTTAATAAAAAACACATTTGTTCCAATTCTAACGATGAATACTTAAGTTAGTAAGGAAATATGTGTATTTTTATTTATTTTTTTCCATTTTGTAGAAGGAGCTGCGGTCTTTTGGAACATTGTCAGTTTACCTGTTTTTGAGTGATGTTCAAAAAACTATTTTATACAGAACCCTCCATTATGCGTGGGCCGACACGCACGTGGCCGGTATTTTTTGTTCAGTTGTTGTACTGAAATGTAAACTTACCGTCTAATATTAATATTTTATGATATATCATTGGAGACTTTCATATTTTTAAATGTGGCCAAAACTGGCACAATTAGTGTGGCCACAACTGGGTCAAAACTGGCCAAAAGTGGCTCCTGGGCCCCTTTCTGACATTTTATTAAATAAAAAATTAGATGCAATAACAGAATCTTAACAGCGGAGATTCATATAAATATAGTAATCAATTCTCAATGATTATGCACATAAAGAGTGTCATAATTCCTTATTGACACAAAATGACGGACATCTGAACAGTCAAACTCTCCTTAAAGTGGCCAAAACCGGGGCATCTGCCCTACCTATTATTTCTAAGCTCTATATTTATTTTGCATATTTCAGATGAAACAGGGCCAGTACAGTGAAATTGGTAACTCTCAGTACCAACTGATGACGTCAGTGTCAATGCCAGTGTACGATCTTCGACATAACGAGGTGAGTGTGTATTCATAATGCCTTCATTTTGATGTTAGCACTTTTTTAATTACGACATACAGGTTTGAGAAAGCGACCAACAGCCTAAGAGTGTTAGAGGTCAGAAATTAATGAAACTCGTTGTTCTCTGTCTCAATCCCTCCTTTCAATGGTCCAAGAAGAAATGATGCAATATTTTCCGAAATTCTGATTAATCCTCATGCATGATCAGTAATAAATGTATCTGTCGTTTAAATCTCCAGAAGATTATTTCCAGATTGGATACATTTCCTACTAATTGGCCGTAAGATCTGTCTCTTTACCAACTTTTATCTTTACTTACTTCTTCGTAATTTGATGTATTATCAATTATCATAACCTGAATATATTTTAATAATATTCCGTTTTGTTTGATGGTTTCCCCTCAGAACATCACAGAGAATGTACTGATAAATGAAGCTTACTGGGTATCAGTTACGAAAGAGGTACTACACTTAGAAAGTTTTGATGATTTAATGTAAACTTTTGCAAGATACAAGAGAGTTTTTATGATTTAGTTTTGGATTCCAGTAACGGTAAAGTCTTATTTGGCCCCGTTAGCGATGCATCTGTCCTCGATAGATGTCGACCGCGCGACCGCGCGGCCGCCCGCGCGGCCGCCCGGGCGGCGGCGCGGGCCCCGGGCCGATGACCCGACGAGCGCGACTCGATGTGTTGTTCAACCCCTGGCTTAGTAGTATTAGTAGTTTTCTACTAGTCGTAGGCGTAGACCACTAGGGTGTTATGATCAACTTTTCTATCAATTATTGAATTAATTATTTCTGTGCAAGAGTTATGATTATATATTACACACACTGTCTAATGAATAAACCGTATTTGTGCCTGATTTAGTGATGTCTTGGTAGAGACATTTTTAATGATTGACTTGTGCTACGAAACGTAAATGTAAATATTTTTAAATGAGTTTGATGCCGCCCGACATATATGACTCGAATGGGGCTTTTGTTACTTGAGTATCTATTCAGTTTGAAGTGCTATTTTCTTCATATTAACAAGACTTGAGACTCAACATTAAATTAGTGTATATAAAAGTCTTCTCGTTGATCGAGGAGACCTTTTGATTTTTAGTGCAGGTTCTTACAATGCATTTATCTGTTATTACATTTTATTGCATTCGTACGTCCACAACCAATCGCAGTCCGTAGAGGAGAACGGCCAAAAAGAGGTAGGCCACGCTCTCATAGCATTACTATACCTGTGCGGACGGATGAAAGGGAAGCGCGGGCGACTCTTATCGGCAGTGAGATCGAGCGGCAGGCATGGCGCGGCCTCGTGGCCTCGAGGTTTCTCGGCCTCCTGGCCTGGCCCGTCGTGTCTGCCATCCTACCCTCACACCAGCCACACAAATAACCTTCATTCAATTTCAAATACTCAATCTGCCGATAAGAGACCACCAAAACTATTATCAAAATTTATTTACAACATATTAAAACAATTATTGGTACCAAATAACACTTTTCTATGAAATTCATACATTATTAACACATTTTCATGTCTTGTTTCGTCGCATTAATAATTTAAATAATGTCAACAGATTCTGACAAGGATTCAGTTAGAGAAGTTTAAAGGTTACTTGACTACCGGCTACAGAAACGGTAGTGGGATTCTAGTATAAAGTGTAGAATTTAAATTCCTACATTAACATTACGTAATATATTAGTAGATATTGCTAGAACCTGTAACAATTAAAACTGTTAATTAGAATCCTTAAATTAATATAGTTGTTGCGTACATATCAGTACATGAAGTGACCTAGTGGGGCGTAGATGCTACATACCGTCGCTGCAGACTCGCTACAGCCGAGCAAACTTTAAATATTTTACAGTAGATTAGGTTTACAGCTAGAAATGCTAAATATGGTCATGTAGCTAGATTAATTTTCAATTATTTATTGAATAAGTATTTGAAATACTATATTTTTTATATTTTCATAGCGTTTTTGGTACTTTATTAGATCTAGAGTAAAGAATAAGTATAAGTTTTGTGTTCATCTGGGATGAGTTTGGAGAGTTAGTTATAATTATAATTTCTGCCGTTTGTAATAAATAGCTGTTTTAATAAGTTAATCTAAATTAACTTGTGAGTATCTAAGCGTGTGATGAATATTTCAGATGCGTATAGCTAGATTGTTAGGAGTGGCAGGGACAGACGTGGCTCTGTCCGAGATACAAGCTTTAATGACTCCCTACAAGGTATGCAATCGCAACGTATTCTATTTATTTATGTTTTTTTGCAATCACTCTATAACGTTTTAAAAAATCTTTACATAACCATACGATGAACGATATACGAAAATGTTTCAATACGCATGTTGTGATTGATCGATTCAATTCACACTCTGACGTCAATGACTTATGGATAATGGTTAGATTCGGTGCTATTTTTATGTAACAGATTGGAGTGAACGGGTACGCGTTCATAGTGACCAACAACGGGTACATATTGATTCATCCTGATTTGAGGCCTGTGGTAAGTAATCAATTAACATGAACATATTCAGTATATGTAAGGTTCTGTATTAATATGTTATCTAAAACATTATGGGTTAATCGACGATGGACAGAAAAATGTGGCGACATATTATTAAATAAACGTTGTTGAATTACCACGACCCTAAGTAATGAGGAAAACGATGCAAGGCGGAGGAGAATTCAACAAGTTTTATTGATTAAATTATTCACCAACTTATTCAGATATTAATTACAATACACAGAATTCATCCTTGTCTTATCATGTAAACAAACATGTGTTAATCTAGATGTCGTAATGTCGTTATTTTTTGAAGAATTTTAAGGTTACTCGTTCGTTACTTCGATTATTGAAGAAAATTTTATTAGTTATGATATTTTTCAACGGTACTTGGTTAATTCAATACTACTTATAGGTGAGTTTTTTTTTAACGTATATAACAACATTTTAAGTGATAATCCCAGTATAATAACCTTTTGAAATGTTTGTTTACATGATAAGACAAGGAAGGATAAATTCTGTATACAAAATGATATATTTTAATAATTAAACTATAAACGGTCGTTTTCAGTACCAACAAATATTGAAGCCGAGTTACAACAGCGTGGACATGATTGAGGTTGAGCTTTTCGACGATGACCGAGGCCCACGCAACTTTAGCAGAGAACTTACTGCGGTAAGTAATAACATAATTGGCAATTTAACTCAGACATACAACCACACTTGAAGATTATCCATTTAAAGATTCTCGATCAACAACGAAATATTGACATTCTGAAACCAAAGATGAAAACAAAACTCCAACATGATTTAGAAAAGTTAGACACAGAATAAATGAATAGTATTTCGTACAGAATTGCCACCTACGCCCCGCCCCGAACAGCATTACCTCACCCCGCGGCGGCCGTTAACTGTGTGCTTCTTAGAAAAAAAAACGCTTTCTGAGTAAAAAATTACAATAGTATTATGAAGTTATATGCTTATAAAATATGAAACGATAATGCAATTACCCTCTTACAGCTTCGTCAAGAAATCATAGACCAAAATACGGGAAACAAGATTATGAATGTAAAATACCATATGGACGACATGGTAAGGGAACAGTTCAAATAAAATAATTGAATTTTGATAATTAATTTTAGCCCTTTTTAGTACAAAAGTATGTCACTGAAACCTTGTTGTGCTTCAGAAAAGAGCATCCCGAGCAAAGAAGCATTACTTTTGGACCGGCATCAGCGAATCTCCGTTCACCCTCGTGGTAGCCATTCCCGAGAACTATGGACGGCATAGAATCACACCGCCTCCTAACGACGACATCCACCGCCTCTCGCTCACCTTTAAGAACATATCGGCTCAGCAGTTCCTCTTGGACAAGTGGAGCGTCCATCCTGACTGGTAAGATGTCTCCATCAACAACAATGTTATTTATCTTATTTGATTCATTATTACATAGAGGTTTTTATCTTATTTTCCATCCAAAAAAAATTTGATTTCATAGCCAAATGTGAATTTTCCTTTAATATATACAAATTTATTTACGATTTAATTTCAGGTTATACTGTCGTCACTACGAACGTTCATTTTCGTCTCCTGAAGAGGAGTTATCGTACTTCTTGGAACGCGTGGCGCGACCAGGCTGGCGATGGCCGGCCAAGCCGCGACCACCTGAGCACCATAAGAACAAGGGGCACGAGCGACACAACGGTACTGTTACATCAAAATTTATTTAGTGTATCAATGATGTTATACAAAATCCAGGTCAAACTATCTAAACATTTCAAAGCAGGGGTGACCGTCTTTATTTGTATTTACCTAACGAGATTTAAAGACTAGTCCCTAGCTACTTCATGGCGCATCGTGACTAGTGACGCCGGGGTGACCCAAAGGGTCTGTTACAGAAGAAAAGTCTTAAAGGATAATATATGATATGATTGATATGCAATGCATGTAATTCACTTCAACTTTTTTGCGATAAAATTAAATTAAATTAATGTCGCCCGTAAGGTTGACGATTTTTTATTGAGTACACATTATTCAGAGAATATGGTATGACTATACCTTGTGCAATCTAAGAAACGGTTGTTGAAACCTGTCAAAAACCGCTTCCTAGATTGCACAAGGTATAGGAAGTGTTGGAGAGTTGTTATTCTCATTGAACAGACGCATTCATTTGACAGGAACGTCAGACGGGCGCGAGCGCACGAAGGCTTCTAACAGCACGCCTCGGAATGAGTATTATTGTAAGTTATATTTGAAATTAGTAATTATATGGAAACTATACTAAAACACAGCAGGAACATTGTTACTTAAAATTGGAATCATACCTAACTCAGGTATTTTCATGAACATTACCCGTTTCTTATCATATTTTTTTGGATGATACTTTACCACGATCTTGACATTTATCATGCATGGGTACGTGTGGCTTTTTATTATTTAATATAAACTAGTAGTTCATTAACTTATGCAAGGGGTATTTTTTTCTTAAAGGCGACCACGGATTGATGCAGGCCCTAGTATACGACGCGATCAATACGGCGTGGTTCAACAAAAGCATTACGGAATCTGCATCAAACGAAACAGCGTAAGTATACATACGTTTATTTTTTTAATTTGCAAGTTACGTACATTCAAAATGCACTACACTGATATTCATTTATCTTGCATAAAATTAATTTGGAATATCCTGTTACACTAGTGATGTGATTTAATATCTTTATAGAAGATCACTTCCTGTTTTTCCCTAATTTATTGTTAAATTAGTAAAAATGTAACTTACACTGCACATCCATTTTATGTTGGTTTTCGCCTGGATAGCCCATTGACAAAAGTGATTGGATTATTGCCGAGGTAAAGTACATACAAAAAGATGTTTTTCTTTCGTTTTACTCTTAAATAACAAGACTATTTTAATGATATGGAATTGAGAATGATATAATTTACAATAAGAGCATAATGATAATTCTAGTGACAATAAATGTAACTCTTGATTTTAAGGCCTTAATTGAGATGATTACATTGATTACCGTTATGAAAGCCGAGAATTAATGGTTAAAGTTAATAAGTAAAATTACTTCGTATAAAAAGTATAAGTAGGTATATGACCAGATGACCACTGTCTCTGGTCAACGCTACACGTATTAAAAAATTTGATAGGTTTACAAATATAGCGTACCGAGGATCGTAAGTATTTTATTTAAAAGTATGATCATTAATTATAAGTTCAAGCAGCTTGGATGGAGTAAGTATAAGTAGATACATATAATACATACCTAATAATTAATAATGAGACAATTAATTAACAGAATAATAATGAGTATCTACTTTCCTAAATTTAAACATTCGTGAGACATATTTACATTATAAAATAAATAACACGGTTACACTCACGGTACTTTAGTCACGTCTCGCGACATGTTTCGGAGAGCCTAGGTCTCCAACTACTACGCACGTGACTAAAGTACCGTGAGTGTAACCGTGTTATTTTATAATCTACTTTCCTAATCAGTAAATGCCTTTATAGTCATCAAAGGCGTTGTCTCCGCACAGATAGAAAAAATCTCTTCAACCAAAGAAACCTATTTGAATCAAGAGATATCCAGTTTCCCATATAAGGAAAAAATAAAATTCTTTATTTTAAGATATAAAATGTTTCAAAGTTTATTACTTAACCTAATAAATTCAATACTTTATCCGAGATATAAAAATCTTCTTTTTAAAATAGCTTAATATTCTCACGAAGGGCGTTTGAATTTTGTTTTTGTATTTATTTTTTTTAAATTGAACTTTATGTGTCTTAGTGCAATACATAAAGAACTTAAGCCAAGAAACTTTGTTTCTTGGATGAAGACACGTAGTTTAAATTGAGAATTGAATTTCTCCACGGAAACAAGAAAACGCATTAGTTCAAGAGCATGTGTTACTTGATGTAAAATTTGATATTTTCACACCAAGATCTAAAATTTCTTGGCGTATGAAATCGATTACTTGAAACAAACAATAACATTTTCTAAGGCGATTATCACACTGGCGCGGATCCGCATGCGGCACCGGTGCGCGAGCGAGATAGCGCTCTGCATGTGTATAGCGCTATCTCGCTCGCACACCGGCGCCGCATACGGATCCGTCGTCAGTGTGATAATCGCCTTAGTGTCTCAGTGCACTACTTAAAAAGCTAGTAGCAGAAACTGTGTTTCTCGGGACTAATCCCAAGAAAGGAAGTTTAACTAAAAGTAGATAATACAAATATAAATTATGATTATTTATATACTCACAATTTATAATCGTATTAACTAGAGCTGAGATTGCTATTGTGAATCTCAAATAAGCCCGGGTAAAGCGCCGAGGGTCATCAAGTTACGTCGAACAGACGTTCGCGTGTTCTAACCTACACGCAGAGACATCTATTGATGCGCAGGGTAACTAACGTCCAAGACTTAAATGTTTCAAAGCAAAAATTATGTGCTTCTTCTTTGGAATAGCTGTGGCTCTTGATTGTAGGTTGAAAACATCAAAGCAAAAATTAATCTCTCTTGCCTAAAAACTTAAAAATCTCAAATCAAACTTTTGGCGCTACTTCTTTGAATTAGCTTTGGCTCTTAGCTGTAGATTGAAAACATCAAACCAAGAACTAATCGCTTTTGACGTAAACACATAAAACTGTTAAAGGAAAATTTTGGTGCTTTTTTGCCGTAAATAATTATTATCTTAACTCAAATCATTACTATTCGCTTTAAAAATGGGTAAAGCTAAAGCTGAATAATTTTAATTCTTCTTTTAAAAATCATGATATTTTTAACTCAAGTCATGTTTATTGGTCTAAGGTATTTATTACTCTCTTTAAGAAACCGCGTGCAAGAGAGTTTTGCGTTTTGAATTAAGATATTATTTCTATCTGTGCGCAATGTTCATATTTAAATCATCTGATATAGACGCAAAGGCTGATGATGATACTGATTTATTGGAAATTGGACACTGCGCGCTAAGTCCGACGTCCTACCAGTTACTCTCTCTTCGGCCCTTACCACCACAGCCTGTGTACCACTCTAGGATAGGTTTTTGAAATTAATTTTTCATATGGTTTAAATGTTATATGAGTATTGTTAAATTTAACTTCTTAAGTTACAAACTCCAAAATACATTGTTGCTGAAACATCAATTCTGTTAGAATTTGTTTGTAAGTATAGGTTTGGTAGTTTTTCCGACCACACCATAGAATATTAGAAGGAATTTACATGTTATCGGAGTCACATAGCAATCAGGTGCATCTGGGACAGTAGGAACTTACAATTACAATATTTTGTGGACTAAAACAAAACTAGAAGAGTATGTCTTCTGCAAATGAAGCGCTGGTAGCCTTGCGGTAAGACGTCCGACTTTCAATCCGGAGGTCTCGGGTTCAAACCCCGGCTCGTACCACTGAGTTTTTCGGAACTTATGTACGGAATATCATTTGATATTTGCCAGTCGCTTTTCGGTGAAGGAAAACATCGTAAGAAAACCGGACCTAATCCCAAAAAGGCCTAGTTTCCCCTCTGGGTTGGTCTGAGGTCTGATGGCAGTCGCTTTCGTAAAAACTAGTGTCTATGCCAATTCATGGGATTAGGTTGTCAAGCGGACCCCAAGCCGGGATAAACGCTAGGAAGAAGAAGAAGAGTATGTCTTCTGCAAATGTGCTTATCCCACCGCAAATGTAAACAGCACACCACAACAAAGTTTTAATTTGGAGTCATTATTGTTTGGATGCAGGCTGAAATTCATCGAACGATTCGGCTACATCGTGGCGTTCATGGCAACACACAGCGGACTCACGAGATGGCAGACGCATCCCCCCAAGGAACATGAAAACGGCAGCGACAGCAAGTGGGTAGTCTCTTTTTACAAAGAATGCAAAAAACAAAAACAAAATCAGTATCCAACACAAGGTCAAAGTCATCAACGCGCTGAGTGAAATCATCCAACAGGTTAAATTTTCCAAAATAGAGCTTGTTTTCAATGGGAGTTGGAAGAAAATCACTTCCGCAGAAACTAATTCAAAAGTCAAATGACTGAAACAGAATAAAGTAACGATGGCTTAAGTATGTGTTATTTACACAACTTTCTATAAAGCCAACGCTATTTTATCTTTAGCAAATTCAACTGGTCGCAAATAGATGTCATCGTTTTCACAGATTAGAGTTCGGAAAGCAATGGCCACGCGCGATCGACGAGGTCTGGTACCGACGGGCGGTCGAGCAGCACTACATCGACCCTCTGAGCTACGTGTACAGTGTGGAGATGAACACAGAGAAGTTCCCTTTGAACGTGAGCGCTGCGGTGGTCACTGCGGCCCATGCGGTGTTCCATGGAGACGGCCATAGGAAAGCACCCGCTGCGGTCGTCGGCTACCAGTTCCGACACGACCGCCTTGCTGAGTGGTTCTTCAACATCACGGCTACGGTAAGACACACATACCAGTAAATTAAAACGGTTTCCGTGGTCCCAAAATGAAAGTGAGCAAACTGTGCTCACGGCGGAAGGTCATCTTTTGGGTGTATTGGCATCTGTCC
This sequence comes from Pammene fasciana, assembly GCA_911728535.1. NCBI lineage: Eukaryota > Metazoa > Arthropoda > Insecta > Lepidoptera > Tortricidae > Pammene > Pammene fasciana. Next base: position 16,633,309 of record OU452276.1, on the reverse strand, counting down.
CCCCTCGATCGCGCACAGTATGGCTATGGCGGGCACAGATGGAAATATTGGAAATACACCATCTTTTGTCCCATCCTCAAAGCTACACTTCTATATACGGTTGTACGGTCCAACAGCGAGAAAATTTTCTGCAAAATGTTTCAGACATAATGTTTTATATTTCAGTGTGACAACCAAAAAGGATGCTGTGCATCATCAGCGTGGGATTGCTATTTAGTTGACAACAATGGGTGGATTATTGTCAGCGAAGACGACAACCAGACAGGGCTGTTTTTCGGCAAGGTATGTTTGGTACCAACTATATGAAGCAGTATTGTTTGTTACAACTGTAAATTACCAGTCAACATTGAAAAAAAATCATCAATAAGCATAATTGGGTAAGGATCGAGTTAATAAAGTTTTATTCATTATATAACACACAGTTTACGTATAAATAACAAAACATTTTGGTAAGGAATAATACCTAATAAACCTTCGTTACGTAATAGTCACAATTTTTAAGTTACCTACTGGTAGACGAAGTTTGGTTGCTGACAAATGCTGGTAACAAATTATTATTTTCAGTGAACTCAAGTGTGACTTTTTTTGCAAGCACAAAATTACCTCATTAGCCCAGCAATAACACATTTAAGCATCATTTTTCAGTCACTAAGTTAGTTTTCTCGAAGAATAGTCACAAAAATTACAAAAGATATGTCAACCTCCTTTACAGATTCGACCCGACATCATGACGAGGCTCGTTGAAGATGAAGTGTACAAGACCATACACTTAGTGGACTACCAAGCGGTTTGTTTCAGAGAAAAGAAGACAACTAACCCTGCTGCCACGCTTCTTACGGTAGGATTAACATCAGCTCTTACACTACATTCCAGGCTAATCTAACAAATCGACTTAAAAAAAATAGGTACCCAGTTCTCGGAACTGAGCCATTACAGCCAGTTATTTTAAACGAAATCTAAAAGATCCATCACGGTGTACTCGTATTTTAAACTTCACTCGTTTATGACCAGCGCTTCATTTAGCTAATTCTGAATAACATGATCCGACTATTTAAAGCATTTACTTAATTCTTATTTTAGTAGTTAAATACAAAACATACTTGTTAAAAGTAACAATAACATAACTTATTTTTGTTTGTTACAGCCCTTGGAAAATGTGCGGCTGGTCCTGGCGTGGTTCCTTGCCACGAGCGTTTGGCTGTACAACACAATCACAGTAGGTTTGGCTCAGGGCTCCGTCTACACGTTCGACGACGGTAAGTCATGCACATCACTGTCTCTAACCCGTCAATGTTATTGTTAATGATAAACAATATGCTAACTGTTAGCCAAGAATATAAGCCATGGAATATCCTGCTCAATGTTGTGAATGACAGATAATGCAAATTGTTGCACTTCTACGTTGTCGGAATGTAATGTGCAAATCTGCATGACGACGAGCCACGATGTGATATATTATTACATAAATGTTAGGGGACTGATGTATCACTGGTGCTTGTCAATATTGCCTCAAGTGCATGAAATAACTGGCTATAGCAATACGATATTGAAAGAAACACACTTTTGGTACCTGTAGAAAAATTAAACGTCCGACTGAGGACCTCAATAATTTTATGTCATAACATAACACTTCAATATTTCCGTATACACACAGCACAAGAGTCGTTTGCATGGGGAGTTTCACCAGCACAAGACGCGACAGACTTAGCTGTTCTATCCAATTGTGTAGCAACAAAATTCTCGTGTGGAGTCAACAATTGGTTTCTAGTTGCGTTTAACAAAAGTAGTAATGGCTCCATGTTGTTTTCAGAGAATGTTACACCCACCGGTGAGTGATAGACCGAGCACAGTAGAAGGTGTCGTCGTGGATAGAGTGCTATTCTAATCCTATTACCCCCGGAATGTGCATGAACCTCGTAGTTATATTCTCAATATTTGAGAAGATCCTCCGTTCCGTCGACATTGATCCGATTTGTCCAACGTCAACATTGATTTCGAAGTTATGTTTCGTATGTTTTCTGATTTAACCAACATTCTATAAAGGGGGCTAGTTAGTAGTTCAGTTTATACCACTCGATCCATACAGACTCATACATCACTCTTCATTCAAGACATTTAGGGTCCTAAAAATCAAGAAAACATCTGCATGCTGATCAAATTATTGCTTATCAATAAGCTTCTGTGATTATAATGATGTAAATATTCCGGTAGGTGCGGTAACTTGTCGTGATTTGTGGATATCTTAATATACCGCTTTGTCCTTTTTAATTTATTTATCGTCTTGTAAATTTTGGATATTATAAACGTATTGCATACTTACATAAGTATATAACTTATGTTCCTTACCTGTAATATAAATTTCTCTGCCTATTTATATTTTTATCTTTTATATTCACCAGCATGTCTTTTTCGACTTGTTATTTCTTTTTAAATAAATCGATGTATTAGGTTGCTGTCTGAAATTGCATGGGCTTTTTGAAAAGAATACAATAATCTAACTATGAATGTTTTATACAGTGGCGTACCAAAATTACGAGAACGACGAAGAGACTGACGACCCATTCCTGACGAAGCCCCCGACGGCGCGGGTGGAACGCGACTTTGAGAAACTGGTTCTGATCAACAGGACACGACCGACGCCGTGCGACAGGGAGATGTTCCTTTACCAACTCGACTACTCTAACTTAAACGAGAAACTGAACAAACCCCTGAAAGAGTGCGAACGACCGTTCTACGCGCAATTAGTGAACTTTACAAACATGATGATGATAGTGGTCGATGCCAACTGTCCAAAAGAAGAGGGTTCTGTGTTCTCCGTGGACCCGACAGAGGTGCTATACAACGAAACGCTGCCATGTTTGAAGCACATACATCCACTGTACAGGAAGCAACCAGTTTCCTGCATCCGCAGTCATCCAGAGGTGAGTGGGCGGATGCCGGCTCGGTGCAGCGAAAAACCCGTAGACTAGAGCACAATAGATGTTTTCCGATAACCCAAAATGTCAAAATTATTTCCATCGTAACCATAGTATCCGCGCACACTTCAGTGATTTATTTTAATATAGAATCAATCTTAAGTGCGAAATTTACCCAGGCTATGTTACCTTTTTGGTGGCTAAACAACTAAACTTTAGGTAGAATTCTTAATTGAGTGGAGTAATTTGACAACACTTTACATAGGTAAATTGCTAGTAACTGGCCACCTCATACTAATTATGAACTCTGTACACCTATAAACAGAATTCTTTTTAGTATGAGGTTTTAACTACTTGCTACCCTTCAATAACAGGCCAAGTTGGCCAGTAACTTAATGGTGGCCCCTACATTTTTAAACGGCTTCGTATGCCAGGAACAGTCAGATTACTCTAGTCAATTAAAAAATAGGGTTTAAGTCCTGTCAAAGGATATAGGGTAATTATTTTTGGAAATCCAGTCATGGGTTAAAATAAAACTCATTTTTTATTGCAGGAAAGCAACATCGACATGTGCGGGCGTGCGAGCAAACGTAATGGACACCTGTATTGGATTCCTTTGATATTACTCTCAATTTATAGGTTTTTGTAAAATCTTCCCTGACTGGATGTTGCCCTAAGATTATTATGTCCAAAGCTCTTTGTATTTTATATAGGAATTTAAAGAAATTTTGACACTCGCGTTACTTCACTTACTTCAGAGATGGCTTTGAAATCGTATCGTCAGGTAATGCCTTCATGGATTTCATTTGAAAGTTTGTGTGAATAAGGGTAGTTTACTTATTTTAGCAACTTATACGAATTTATTGGAGTATATACAACTTTTTACAATAAATTTATTAATCATAACATCTAAATGACACGTTCATTACACATTTTTCAACATGTAATGTATTAGGTCTTCACTATTTCACTGATGTGAAATATTATTTAGTGATTTTATTCAATGTTGCTTTAAATCATTCAAGATGGAAAAACATTATTTTTAGATCTAGTAGTAGCCACTGTTACATGTCATTCCCACATATCAGATATACTTAGTGATAATGTGTTTATTCTTAGTATTAATTCAATGTCTTATAAAGAACCTAGCTACTTTCATGCTCCCAATGTGCCACAAGGAACATGGCAAGTAAAAAGAGTGTATTTAATGGTTATCTGAGAGTCTTTGATTTTAGTAACTTAATTATTTCAGTGGCAAAAATGATTGTGAATAGCAGATTAGGATTTGGGGGATGGTAAAATGTAAATATAAGATAGTTAGCTTTTCAACAAATTGTAACAAACCCATGTTCGTACTAGTTATGTTAAAGAAACGAACATTTTATGTTGTATGTTAAGTTGATTCTAGTCTTCATTAAATTTATGATAATGAATATTATTAAAAACTACATTAAGTTAATATGATTCGGAGTTTCCGTCCTGGTAAATTTGTAATATTGCTTAACACTAAGGTTGAATTTTCGTGCTTTCGAGTATTTTTGTTTTTCTACAGTTTAATAAATTGCATAGCAAAAGAAAATTGTATTACAAATTAATTTAGTGTATATTTCAAAGTTGAAATTTTGTGTAAATGATTATTTCACATCCCATAGCTAACAGTTCAGTTTCATTACATCTGAAACTAAACATATCATTTGTTTCCTCTACAGCTAAAAATTATATATACAGACACAATATATCAATATTTACTATGATGATGCGAAATAATTATTAGCACTTTATAGGTATTTCAAATAGAAAGATATTCCGTTATCCAATATATTAAATACTTGCAGTAATATTTCCATTGGTAAGAATATATTTTAGTGTTTAGTAAAATACATATTTTGAATCTCTGTCATAAAATAGAAAATTATTTACTTCCTTGGAATAAAATGTGATTGTTTATTTGGAACAAAATAAATATATGTTGTTTTGGTTTAACAGCATTTTTAATTAACTACAATAAGTGTCAACAGTGTCTATTGTCTACAGTAAATAAATAGAAGAACTTACAGTCTAATTGGTAGAAGCTTCTTCATGCCCATATTTCTTATTGAATTCTTCTATTTCACTCTTGACGGTTTGGTATCGTGACTCTCTCAGTAAGGATTCCTGGAGCTCTTCTAGCAGGTCGCCTCCCTCCATGAAAGCTTTGAGATTGTGCACGGTGCCCCCGCCTGGCCTGTGCTCTGTCACTCGGTCTTGAGGATAATTGTAGGTTCTGATTTTTTCATTTCTGTTGCTGGAGCCAACCTGTAATTAAATGAATACAAGTGAGTAAAACCATAAAATTGTATAGTGTCATCCCCTTATTCATAAACGGCCACTAAAGTTAAGAGATCGCTGAAAAACGTTTGTCCCTTTCCCTCATATAGGTTGGACGGAAAGGGACAAACAATTACCAGAGGCCTCTTAACTTTAGTAGACGTTTATGAATAAGGGGGTTAGTATGTATCAATTTATTTTAATGAGTGTGACATAATTCAAAAAAACTAGTTAACACAATAAACAAATCATGTTGATCAATTCAGAGACACTTTCAAGCAGGGCTCGGAACCCGGAATTTGCTCCATAGTAAAAACCGGTTTTTTATTTCGTTCTTTCGTTACTGTTTCATATTTAATCGAAAAATCCTATAATATGAAGTAAAAACCTAAATAAAACATTGGGTTTTACATAAAAATCATAAAATAATTAAAATATTGGGTTATTTTGGGGTTTTTTGCTTTAACCGGTGACGAGCCCTGCTTTCAAGGGCTTATTAAAATGGCATATAGTATAGTAGTAGAAAATTCGTCGAGATATTTCTCCTAATTTTATACATCAATAAATTTCTCATAATTAGAGAAGCTTTTTTAATAAGCTTTTTCAAAAAATTTATACATTAATACAAGCTTGTAACACATCAGGAACTGGTTCAACTATATTGCTAAATTTTACCTAAGCACCAAACTGACAAACACTATGTTTGTAAAATATAATTGTTAAATTGATCATAACAATTTCTAACCAACCTGAGATTTCCTCTCTGCATTGATTTTAGATGCTTGTTCTTCCTCCTGCTTCTGCAGCAAGAGTGTCCTCAGTTTCTGCATGGCAATCTCTTTATTCTTTATCTGTGACCTTCCTTCCTGGCAATCTACAACCGTGCCAGTCGGCAAATGTGTGATGCGGACAGCACTATCAGTTGTATTCACATGCTGTCCCCCGGCGCCACTCGCTCTCTTTGTTTCTATTGATATATCCCGCTCCGGTATTTCTAGTTCAATCTCACTAGGTTGCGGCAACACTGCTACTGACACTGTGCTGGTGTGTATCCGGCCTCCTTTTTCAGTGGCAGGTATCCTTTGCACTCTGTGCACGCCAGCTTCAAGTTTCATGAGTTCAGGCACACCAACACCTTGTATTAACATGGATCCCTTTCTGATTCCCCCGAGGTCGGACTTCTCTATAGAAGCTATATTTATTACCCAGTCCTTAAAAACTGCATACGACGAGTATAATTCAAAAAGCTCTCGAGCAAAAAGCATGGCCTCTTGGCCACCTGCGCCGGCAGTGACTTCCAGAAGAATGCCGCCCTCGGTTAAGTATGGTTGAAACAAAACTGACTGGAGGTCATTGTCTACTTCTTTTAGTCGTCCCAAATAAATCTGAGCCTCCTCCTTAACCATCTTCTTCATTTCATCATCTTGGCTTTCTCTCTTGTTCAGTTCTTTGAGGTTTTCGATGCTGTCAAACAAAGCTATCCTTTCCTCGAGGGTCTGAACTATAGGCTTTATTTCACGAAGTCGCTTCACTTCTGCATCGCTTCGCCGTGATTTCATTAAAAGTTCTTCGTGTTCTAATAACAAATGTCTCAGGTATTTTTGCACGGCTGGTTCAGATAACTTCAATGAGTTTTCAGAAGAATAACATTGTCGGAGTAAAATAGAATGCCTATCTATTTTACACAAAGATCTTATGATTGATAGTTTTGAAAGCAACATTGTTGTTTCCAATAAACTAAGAGATAGAAATGTGAATATAATTAAGGGCAGATTTTATTTTGATTTAGAAATATTTTTAAGCCAATACTTTCGAGTTTGAGTTGAGGTTACAAAATTAGACGTCACTGTCACTTAACTTTTTAAAAAGACATCGCAATAAGTTTGTTTTTATTGTGCGTTTTTTTGGTGCCATTTTTGGATAATTAATATGATTAAAACCCAATATTCGATTATCATTTTAAAGTTCGATACTTTTACGAGAACTTTAATATAATTATAAAAATAATATAGGAAGAAACTTTATTGCGTTATTTGAAGAAAGATTTTTACTGCCATCTGTTGTTGAGTAGCGTTGAATTTTGAAAGTAAGGCTCTTAGTGCCGCCATCTGTTATCTATTTTGGTTATTATTTTAGTTCATGTAAACTGTTATAGATGGCAGCACAGACCGTTTTTATTTCATATAGAAATTCTATCACTAGAAAAGAGTTAGAAATAATCCGATCTCTGCAAAAGAAATAACAACGCGCGTCCTGACGAATTGATGATTATATTTGCTATCCGGGTACTTAGATCAGGGATCATTACGTACGGATGTTTTTAGATACCATGACCGCTCCGATATATTTGATGGCGACTGTACTTAGTGATGGTTTTGTTATTTTGCATTGATTGTTTTGCAGTAACGCCTTATTGGCGACCGACAATGATGTACCTTTACTTGAAAAAGACAAAACGAGAATAAAATACCTATTGAAACTGTACAAGTCCGTCACTGGTAACAATGACAAAGTAAGCGCCTTCCGTCAAATATGGTACCTTTTCCAAATAAAACATTAAATATTGAAACTCGTTTCACGTTTGATACACAAGTTATTTTCGCCGTTACAATGTCTATACTTGTGGAAAAAAGGTCATGAACATACGATCTTCGGCATCAGCTTACGGTCTTTCCACCTTGATGCAGCTTACTGACGATATTTCATGTTTATAAAAGCATATCAACTATCAATCAAACATTGAAATCCAAATTCGATGACCAGTTTTTTGAAGTGATTAACGTGGCTACCGTTCCTCAACCCACCAACGGAGTGGCAGCTGACCATTACGACTATCACGCTTCATTATCCATCGCTCTTAACTACCTACTTCACAAGTTATCGCCTGGGATAAGATTGGTCTTGAAAAAAGTTCCTGGAGTTCGATTTTTGAATCTCACCGGTGCCTTTTTTTGGGCCGGTGAGATTCAAAAATCGAACTCCTGGCTTAGGTATTTAACGTGTATTTAACTTACGGTCCACTGAGCTTGCGCCAATTTGGAACTCTTGCCTTGGTAGTGACATGTATGGTCGGTCGCACCATTATCACGTCTGACTTGGTAAGTGAGGTCGGTTCTTTTTTATTTAAAATTATCGATGTTCAGTGTGTAATATACAGCGTGTCTTTTTGATATTACCTCATACGCCAAGGGTAGTTAGTATAGACCCTAATAAACTTACTTCCATATGTTTTATTAAAATTTTACGACTTTTATTTTTCCATATAAAATATTTCAGCACGCAATGTATCGCTACCTACGTGATTACTTTGCCCTAAAATATCACATTTGATGATGTGTCAAATAAGTGTATACGCAATACATTGCGTACCGAAGAAATTTAAAAAATCAATTGCTCTATGTTAACTAAGAGTTAACTCAATATTTATTACAATATCGATTTATAATTTCAAAACTTGCGTCTGGCTTCACACACACGCGGTATAGCTTATTGTGCGGTGATCTAACGAACGTGAGAATTACTCTCAAAAACTCAAAACGCGTATAACCACTGTTTGGGTCAGACATTCGATTCCCCGGCCACGGCCGCCGTGACGTGTACCTACTGTTTGTAGAGAGCAGCCTATCTCCTTACTAAAAACAAGGCCTTACCATACAACATGCTATTAATTTACTGAGCCCTAGAGCTGCCATTTCTCTTAAAAAATCAATTGACTTAAGTGAGTTGCGTCCTATAATAAACGTCTCTCTATCCTACATAAGACGCAAACACGTTTACCAGATTTCTGGAGCCATTATACCTAATTTAGGAGGCTCTATCCAGTCAGAAGTATACGCAACGTGACCAGACTGTAGCAATAGTAGGTACCTAACATTAGAGTAGATAAGTTTTTATCATCCATAATGATTAATACCTTTACCTACGTGTAAGGGTTAAACTATTGCCTGATTTCAAACACCGTCCACAATGTGTTCCCTTCCGTAACTAACTACACCTCAGTAGGTAAATAAACATTGCTTTACTTAGGTTGTCATCAGTGATAGTATCAAAGAACACAAAATAAGTTCAGTAACCGCGACTTAATTCTTGAGAGGTTGTAGTTTGTGCATCCAGGCTAAAATTCCCAACAGTTCCAACATTATTGCAAAGTTATTCCGAGAGCAACGAGAGGTGAGGCCCAGCCATGCAATGAGAGAGGAGAGATTCGAAGTCAAATTGTAAGTAAATATTACATGTGCATAAAGCTAGCTTTCATAATTACTAGGCGCCTGATAAGTACAGATGTCATCAAATATATCGTAGCGTAGCGGAAAAGGTACTCAAAAATATCTGAACATGCAAAGTGCATATCGCCTTGAAGGAAAATGAAGCGTTGTTCAAATATTTGTGACTCAGATAGTCACTCCGTTCCAATATGATGGCGCCTTTATTTACACTGATTATTAGGTAATAAATTTTTGAACATTTTTAAGAATTGACTTTAGGGTAGTACCTAGGTATCACACACTCATATGCATATCAAAGCAATCCATGCTTCTAAAACTTAGGTAATGTATCCCCATGATATGCTGTGGGTTAATTACAGACGGTTAAAACAGGTGGTTTAATCACACGACGACACAACGAAATCAGAGATTTATTTTGTGAGCTATGCCAGCACGCTTGGGGGAATGTAGTCAAAGAACCCATCATCACCGAAGGCGACAGTGGACTCCGCGGGGACCTCTGCTGCCGCGGCATCTGGGATGCACAGTGGGAGGCGTTATTTGATATCCGTGTCGTAGACACCGACGCTCCCTCTTACATCTCACGCCCGGTAGCATCTGTCCTAAAATCCGCCGAAGAAGAGAAAAAAAGAAAATACTGGAACGCCTGTGAAAAGAGTCACGCAAGCTTCACTCCCCTCGTTACATCCGTCGATGGAGTCTTCGCTCCGCAAATGTCCAACTTTATCAAACATCTCGGTGAAGCCATCGCTGACCAGTGGCAGAGACCCCTTAGTATTGTATTGGGCTGGCTAAGATCCAAAATTATAATTTCGATAATCCGCGCCGCCAGCATGTGTATCCGTGGGACACGGCACAGATTCAAATCCACCCAACATTTCTTCAGTTTCATCAACGGTGCTGCCCTACCCAGCCCGTCTACCTCTGCCCTGCACTAGCGCCACGTACTTGTTGTTGGCTAATGTTTAATCAAAATTGTAACACTATTTTACGTTAAATAAATCATTTGAAATTACAGACGGCCTCTAAGTAAAAATAATGAAAATCCGTAATCGTACAAATCTCTCTTTTGCTGCTGCCTTTTTTTCCTACTACAATGGTATTTCAATAAAAATAATAAATAATTTGTACATAACAGTTATTTAAAGGAGTCCACAAACGACCGTTACCCGCACGCGAGCCGACATTAGCATCATTGAAAGCGCTTCTGCTTTGTTTCACACCGAGGGCGGAAAGTGGGTAAATTCCGCACATTTCGCGATTACCGTGCAGACCGCAACTTGCCTATTGATAGAATTATTAGGCTGACAAAGAGAGCTTCCTCTGGCGACCACAAGACGCGCGTGTATGGAGTTATTAGTGCTAATGGCGACGGACAAACGGACGGGCATTGTGTTGCTGTCGACCGCATAGCTTCCTCTTCTAGGCTTTGGCGGAAGTGATAAGATCAGAGCGGCTAAAACAACAATGTTGCCATACGGCAACAGTAACATTAATGTACGTCTTTAATTTAAGGTACTTTTCTTATCTTGAATACCGAAGTTCAATCAGAACAAGAGCACCTTACTCTGTAGTATTTATGACATCTGATGGTGTACTTTAAGGCAAGTAGGTAGTCTATATAATATGAATCCTGCAAGTAAGACTAGATAAGTTAACCGTCATGTTTATTTTAACATATTCATAGTCAATTTACGCCATTATATAAATAACAATACGAGATTAAAGCTAAGTAATTGGTATAGGAACTAAGATCTATTAAGCTCAAGAACTAAAAGTCTTTGAATCATCTAATAATTACCACACCTTGGTAGGTAGGTACATAAGAAAATCCTTGTAATCTAATTCGGCGCGTATGTAGGTAATGTGTAATAAACTCAAAGAGCAAAATTTCCCAGAAGACAGAGGTGTTAACGCCTCAGCTTGTGTCTTGATATGCCTTAGATCGGGCAACACCACCGTTTTGACCACGCGGCTATTGTACTTCAGTCAATAATTAGATACAAGTGTTCCTTTGTGCGAATGTGGAGTTTTAGCCACGAAAAATAGCCTGACAACAACAATGTTCTACGTTCCGACTGCTCATTAACTTGGCTGGGTGCTTATTTGCAACTTTACGAGAACATTAACAAATATGTGAAAGGGAATTCACCATTTCAGGCACTAGGGAAGAACAAATTAATAACTGTGATGTGAACATGGCAGGTTATGGCCTAACAGGTGTGTAATTGAATATAGGTACCTACCGTTTATAGAAATAAATAAGTAATCTAATTGTCGAATAAATTATATGTCATTGCTACAGAAAGTAAAAATATTAGATATGCTAACATTAGCTATAGGCGCTATAGCTCTGTAAAATGTTAAATAATTTGTTTATTAGGTAACCTATTTATATACCTTTATCAACCATTACTGATGAGGTATCTAGCAGTAGTGGCGCATCGAAAATATTCGTGGGCAAGCCAGAGCTATTTTCAATTTAATTTTCTACCTGGCCTACCAAAAAGTGCTTAACTTATCTGAAAACGATAATTCAGGTGGAAATCGAGTTTTCTAACTAGAGCTACTTTTGTAACTGTACTTACCTGTAATTTTTTAATTTGATAGTTTAGTTTTTAACAGACGTTGACTTTGTTCGCGTGTGAATGTAACTGACAAGTTTATTCATTAATATAATTTTATACGTAACCGGTGGCTGAGCGGTGTAATTACGTTGCATTAGGGACGATTATCGCATGCTCGCTATCAAGTTAATTCGATGCCGTTTGTGCAAACGACCGCACTCGGCTACCGTGTCATTTGCGACTTACGTAATTTATTGCGGGGTATCGATTTCTTCAGAAATTCATATGGTGTTTAAACGCCCTGATATGTAGGAATTGTACCTATGTAGTATCAAAGGTATTAAGTTCATTTTGAAAATTATCTTCATTGGGAAACAATTTCATTTACAAATTAAGTACCTAATCAACTATAAACATACTAATAAACTCTAAAAATAGAACGATTTTATATCTAAAAATGCCCCCTTGGTATATTACGGAAGATGCTGCAAGTATTTCCCCCGTAGTGAGCTAGATAGCTGCTAACTTTTTGGTTTCCTGTGGCATCTTTGAAGAGAATCAGAGCGAAAGGGCCCTACTGACGGTCTCGACGCTGAGCTGGCAAAAAGATACTGATATCGCCCAGACCACTGACCTTTTATTAAAAAATATTATTTCAATAGTTAGTAATATTGTTACAAACCAAGGTAGATGTACATTTACATATTTTATTGACATAGTGCCACATGTACAGTCAGCAGCAAAAGTAGCTAAGCGGGTAGGGTGTTCAAAATGAACTGAACACGACTTTATTGTTAAGAGAATAAGAGTGAGTGTATGTCATTTTGAACACCCTACCCGCTTAGCTACTTCTGCTGCTGACTCTAGGTAAGCTTGAAATTATCGGGCAGGTCCTAGTTCTGGACACGATAATGCACAATAGTTGACACTCTACTTTCGTCTTTCACCTATAATGACATGTTCTTGTACATAGTACAGTACAGTAGGTACTTGCTGGGACAACGACGAGCAATCGGACGTTAACCTTCTAAGTAAGTGGGGTGACATTGGTAACAAACTTCTATTAGTCTGTTTCTGCATGCTCAAAATTTTCAAAATGATTGTGTGATTCAGTTCTCCGTGTAAAGATTCTGTCCACCAACATAGCACCTACAAAATCTACATCGTTTGGTGGTACTTAGTTTTTACCCGCAGATTTATTTCCCGAGCGAGCGTGGGTCCACATTAGTTTTGGGCCATTTCCGACCGAAGTGCTCCGTTTGCCTTGTACGCTTTCCTTTCTATCAACACCTCTTGACAAGTTTTCCCTCTTTAGAAACGCCCTCCTATCCCTTTCTAACATGTGTAAGACAACTGTAGTTAAAGCAGAACAGAACGGGCTATAGGTTATTTTTTGTGACGGGAAAGATTTTTAGTACAGGCCTTAGTGCACTTAGTAGCTCTTAAATAAATATCGCACGTTTGCGCAATATCAGGGCTAACAGTACCTCACACTTCTCTTGGCCACAATGAAATTTATAGCGGTCGTATAAAATGAAATACATGCATTGAACTTATTTATGTGGGTACTTAAATGTTACGTTGGCTTTATGCCGCTAACACCTAAAAGCACTCGCTACCTGACGTTAACAAATACCTAAATTACTTAGCAAATCAACGATAAATCCATAGGCACCAGAGACTATAAATAATATAGACATCCACGGTCTAAGAACTTTTTGAAGATCAAGTCTGAAGGGCCATCTACACGAGAGCAACCTATTAAACATATAGGAAAAAATTACATTGCGTCGCAGTAACGTCTAGCGTTAACGCTACTTCGTTACTAGATGTCGCTGCGACGACGCATTGTAATTTTTCCTAATATTTATATTTTTAGGTGGCTCTCGTATAGATGGCGCTCCAGACTTGAGCTTCAAAAGGGTTCTTAGACTGTGGCTGTCTTTATTAATTATAGTCTCTGTTGGCACCAAATAGCGCATAAAACGCGTTATAGGTATAATGGTATAGGTACACACAACGCCTCACTAGGTATACACTTTTGAACGTTATTACAGCGGAATAAGGTTCAAAAGTGTATACCTAGTGAGGCGTTGACTGTACAATAAATAGATAGCAGTAAAATAAAAACAAAGATATTCGGGAATATTTTATTTACAGATCGGATATATTTAAAGGAATACTTAAAACACTTATGGGCAAACAAGTGTATTCTGACAAGAGTCTCCGCGTAGAAAATTAATTATGGAATTAATTTAGGACTATTATTAGCCAAATTGGGAAACATATCATTTCTTGATATCTGGGAATACTCAAGGCGCATGCACGCAAAAAATAAATGAAACAGTGCAAAATATGGTTGCGTGCTGGGTGCATAGCAAACCCGACTAGGTAAACCGGTCATTAGCAGAAGGCAAACATGTAGATTGTTTCCCACCGAGCCGACGGCTTGGCGCTGACATCTGAAAATTAAAACTGTAGCTAAACGAAGCAAACAATTTACAACGTTCAACATACATGCAAATACGTTGATAGATATAACAAGCAAGATGTTGAAGAGCTTGAAGAATTGATGAGAAGAAAAATCTCAAAACGATCACAATCGCGCTAAAGAGCGGTCTTCTCTAGACAATCTTTCAGGGATCGTTCATCTGATTCTTAATAATAATTTCAAATCATAAAACAACAGTTTTACATGTTGGGTAATATGTGGGTACATTTAATTTTAGACTTAAAGATACTTAATTCAAACGATTGCGCAACATAGATTTCTACCTATTATTCAGAGCTCCACAATACACGTAAATCAATTACTTAACCCACAATTACAACAGAAAACACTATTAATCAAATGTTAACTCGCGGCGTGTCCAATTAATTAACTGAAGATTAAACCCCGGCTAATGTGCCCTCTATTCATAGACAATGGCACATACATTTCGATGTACAACAATACCTTCCATGTTACGAATTTGTCTCCCAGCGGGACGCGGTTCCATTTATTTATGGCTTACCAAAACATTTACCCTATTATTGTTATGTTATGGCTGTATTAAACTGCAATAAAATTTATGATGCTTGCAGAAAATCTGCAGGCCAACTTTGGAACTTGGGTCTTCAAAATTAGGGTGGGTTTTTGGTTAAGTGAATTCGTAAGTAGGGTAGGATGACAAACGCGACAGGGCCGACCCCCTCGATTATGGTTTCGCGGGCGAGAAGTCACCGTGACTGCGACTCAGCATATTGCGCCTCGCGATTGTAGGGACATTATAGTCACCGAAGGGGTTCCCTGAATAGCTACGAGGCAAATTGATTGTGCTTCCACGCAGCGTAAATGGAATTAAATTCTTGAAAAGATTTCACAAAGCAATTTCATGTTGATGTAATTAGCTTTGGCTCAGTTTTGAATAGGAGCCGTTACATTTGTTGAAGAATGGACGCGTAAAAAACTGTTTTGAAGAACGAAGAGGGTATATTTTAATCGGTTGCGAAAATACTGTATGGATAGTAGGTATGTCAAGAGAAAGTATTTTCTAGAATCGGGGACTTAATTTATTCGATAAATTAGTAGGTAAAAAACCCTAAATATAAAATATAAAATTTTACTACTTGCGCCTGTGATGTTTCTACTCCCCACTAGGTGTCGCTATTTGTCCTATAGTTGGTCAGCTTTTATGACAATTTCTGCCCTGCTAAGTCGAAAGGCGCTATCTCAAAATCAAATGCATTTGAAAATGCAACTCTGTGCAGTAAAATTTAAGGTATACATTTTCATTCAATTTTTTTTTTAATAGCGCTATTCGGCTTTGTAGGGCAGATTTATTATTTATCGTATGGCTACATGCCACTGAATATCAACTCCCCCCCACCAACTAAGGAACATTTTGTTTTATGACCATTTAAGAGTCGCCAGGACGCTCGCGTGAACTCGCGTCCCTATACAAACGTAGAAATTGTTAAATAGATGGTCTAAATTAATTGACCTTCTATTATATTTCTCATTGATATTTTTAGCGCAAGTAACTAAAACCTCATTATTTTTGCCAAAATATAAGATAACACCGTTAGTGTCGAACGTTCTATTAATATACAAATCAAATTTTTACTACTTGTTAAGAGTCGCCAGGACGCTCGCGTTTCCATACAAACGTAGTTTAGCTCTCATTTTAAAAGGACATGCTTTAGAACCACGATATTTGGCATGGGCATCCTAGCAGTACAGGGGGGTGATTATGTTTTAAAAATAAAAGCGATAGAAATTTAAAATGATGATTATTTAAACTATTAATTCCATGCGAAAAAATTGGCGACAAACTTTTGTGTGCGATTATTTTCGAGCTTGAATTTTTTGAATTCGAGCGTCCGGCTGTCAAAAATCGGCCCCCAGATCTATGTCGGTAATTCGTTTTAATTGCTAAAAATTGTAATACAAAGAAAATATAGCAATAATAAATTTTGTATGTAAATCTGTATCTCAGTATTTTCTTTGTATTACAATTTTTAGCAACGAAAACGAATTACCGACATAGATCTGTACTACTAGAATGCCCCATGCCAAATTTCGTGGTTCTAAAGCATGTCGTTTTAAAATGAGAGCTAAACTACGTTTGTATGGAAACGCGAGCGTCCTGGCGACTCAGTAGTAAAAATTTGATTTGTATATTAATAGAACTTTCGACACTAACGGTGTTATCTTATATTTTGGCAAAAATAATGAGGTTTAAGTTACTTGCGCTAAAAATATCAATGAGAAATATAATAGAAGGTCAATGAATTTAGACCATCTATTTTAACAATTTCTTTGTAAGTAAAACAAATTACTTTAAAAATAAAAATAAAATTATAAAAACAATATGCGCTAACCAAAACATTCTTAGAATCCTAACACAAACTCAAAAGCACAACTAATCAAACAAATTTTCATTATCCCATCCATCATGTCAAACGTTAATCCGAAGAAGCTCATTAAGGCTGCACCCAGTTAGAGGCAATCAGGGCCTTTATACATATAACTTACCGCCCTTTTGACTAAAATAACCAGTATGAGATTGACATCGAGAAAAGTACGTTTTTCTTCGTCAATTTAAATGTTTGAATAAAGTCAAAGTCAAAGTCAATATTGTCTTTATTCAAGTAGGCATTAGCAACAAGCACTTTCGAATTAAGACCTTATAGACCAATGACGGACAAAACAATAAAGAACTTAGTTCTGTCATCCCTACTGAAATAAAATTACTACATAAGTATTATAGTATCTTGAGATATCGCAATGGCACTAATTATTCTCAAATACCTTCGATTTAAGACGTAAGTGCCATTTACCAAGTATTTTTAGTCTCGGTCTCTTCGCAAACCTTAGCTAGGTGCCTCCCTAGTATGTAAGGAAAATTAAGAATTAGACAAATATTTAGAGTAATCTGGTAAGTTTCGGCTGGTAGAAAAATCCACTGCCTCAGGCGAGATTCGACCTCGAACATTGTGGTATTCGTTAGCAGACATTCTGCTTAATACAAAATAAATTGTAGTGAGATAATGTCCTAAAATCGTGCAGTTAAATAGAATTATTCAGTTTTTCTTTTATATCAAAAGTACTTAAAGAATAACTATAAACAGGCGACATCGGAGATCACGCTTATCTGGTTCGTCGAAAGTAAGGTTAGGCAGGTGATGGGAATATTCGGGGTGCTCCATGTTTTACCACATTTCGTTAGGTGATACGACGTCTAGTTATTAACACAATAAGGCGGGAAAAAGTAAGGGATTAGAATTCATGTTAATACTTACCCTTCAACCCCACCCACCCCCCACCTATTAGGATACAATTTTCGAATAGCGATGGCCAGATTCATTGACCAGACTTCTTCACACTATTCAATATACTCTGTGCTTCTTTACTTTGAGTTTAGGTTTTCATGTTCCGACTGGTCAGTTAGTTAAAACTATCCCAATTAGGATAACGACTTCTATTACCAATGTTTATAGAAGGTTCCTTCTAAACGGAGTGAAAGTCAGTGATAAATAATCGATGTGCCACTAAAATTATCTATTACGTCTACCATTTGGTCTACATATGCAGATATCGATTTCAGTGCTAAGTTACTACTTACCCATTACTTTTTGTATCCTGGCGATGGGATATGCCGTCTCGTTCTGTCCCGGAGTGCGATCCTCTTCCCGCTGCGCCGTCGCGTCTGCTCGCGCTGATCGGTCGAACAAAGCCCGAAACTAATTATACAGCTTGCAATCAAAGGGTATACTCGTAAAGGGTCGTACCGTTGGTTAAAAGTCACATGTTCATACGCCATTTTTGGAGTTGGTTGTGTTGTTAGGTACTTACGTTGAATTACTTAGGTAATAGGCACAACTTGCAAAGGTGCATACAAGTAAGTATATTACAAATATTTAAATTACTTTACATAAGTATTTTTACGTCACTCTGGGCGGTAAGTGAGATATTACGCCCACGGGCGTAGCGGCAAATCTCACTTCACACCCAGGAGAAGACGTAAAATTGTGTACGCACCACGGGCGGTAATAAACAAGGCCTCAGATCGCTTGTCTATGGCCCTTACCTTCGGTTCGGGCCACAAATATCCGCGATCTGAGACGTTCTTTATTTTACCGCCCTAGGTGCGTAATGTACTAAAAACAACACTAAACAAATATAAACAATTTTGTCGTGTCAACATTACTTGAAGGTAAGAATGTTTGAATTTAGAATACTTAGACAGCATTTGAAATTGTAATAATTTAGAGTGAAATAATTATGCTTAAATAATAATTCTCATATGTAGGCAAATGGTCTTTAATAAAAAGAAGGAAAATATGGTATAAGCTATACTCATTCCTTTTTAGTGGTGATGGTAACAGCGTAAGAAAATTACAGGTTTTTCTCTCTGTCTATACCTACTCTATGTAAATGTGACACTCGATGGCCGTATAAATAAGTATAGATATCTAGGTATGTACGATACAGATATAGTATACGCACAGAGAGAAAAACTAAACGAGTTTTGAACTTTTTCACTTTAAACAAAATGGTTTTATTCCATTTATCTATGGTTCTGTTATAGCTACCTATGTTACAATTTATTTTCAAATATACAATTTATTTTCTCTAATGAGGCACCACACATACAATGTAAACATGCTTTACTCTCCACAGATCATACAGCCAAATAACAACTTTCATAGTCTTGTTAGGAACCATGAATGCGGTCATTAAGTTGATACAAAACTACCCAGTGCAGGCACATCAATAACACTCGTAATTTGCGCGAGTTCAAGATGAGTGCGCTCGCACTGCTAGTCGACCACTTCGGCCAGTGATTTATTTATTTCACTTAAACTGAGTCGTAAACATGCCTCGTAGCCGCAGCCTTGGCTAACTATTGCAGACATAGCGTTTTTTCAGTTTGTAGTCTAAGTACTGAAAAAACAAGTAAAAGCGGGTTATAGCTACTTTGTACTAGGTCGTCTCCGGATCCCGGTATCTAGTTACTTTTTATATGTATCAATGTCCTATATACTCACACAAGACATGTTACATCACGAACCCTATCGAACCGTTTTTGCCACGTATCGGATCTATCCTAACCTATTTTTGATTATGGTTGATATCCTACTATTATTGACAATGAAAGGATTCCTAAAGTTACTTTCGTACGTGTAAGCAGGAAAGGTGCCTAATTAAATTAATTTCAGCCACTCTTATCAGAAAAACATTATACCTTCCTAAATATTGAGCAACTTTCCTTTTAGCCTGGCAATACATAAATCGGCTTTCTTGCAATTTAAATCTCATTATTCAAAAACGCGAGTCAACGTGCATATTGATAATTTAACGCAGCGAGGTGTGATTTTTCACGTTTTCTCCCGAGACGTTAACGTGACCTGAAGCGGGCTCTATTTATGATCGGTGCACCGAAATGGCCGACAAATGGCCGGCAAATGAGAGGCTTCGTTCGCCGGTGTCGGCCGCTGCTCCTTTCAACTGCCCGCTTTTTGAACAAGCCCTGACAACCTCTCTTTAAACCAAGCAGTTCAATGCTGGCTACACTCCCTAGCGATGTAACTCGTCTCTGTTAATATCGGCATTGGACTACGTTACATTAAAAATGATCTGCGAAGTGTATTGGTGGAGGCGGCCCGGGGCACATTTGATTATACGTTGAGAGAGGGCTAATCGCCCTCGACGGGCGAACACCTCGAGATCAAACACGAGGCGCGCCGCCAGATATTTTTGTTTCTATTAAACAACACCCGACGTAATAATGTTTAACAATCGTGCAGCGATAATTCGAATAGGGAAATGTATGGAGCTATTCACATTTAAATAGTACATCATTTTTGGTACGGGTGATTATCAAAAATAGGCAACGTGTAAATGTAGAGCTTTTTTATTAACTCTATATGTGTTAATGCTAAATATTAGGGCTAACTATTTTCAACTAGCCCTAAAATTTTACTTTGATGTTACATTTAATTTTTTTGCGGTTTTCCTTACCTTAAGTATCGGTGACATTAGAATTATAACGAAGTAATTTTTATTTTAGCTACAATATTAACACATCAAATAATTGTTCCTCCATATCCATTATAAACTTAATATGAGCCGTTTTATTCATTGTTATTAAATGGCAATCATAATCTACAAGACTTAAATAAAAAAAGAACTACGAATTACTATTCAGACATTTAGCTTGTAATCCTAAGAAAATAACATTTCCAAAACTTATTATGCATATCCTTACGATGATTTATTTATATTATTTGATTTATATGAAACTAATGTTACTGAATTATGAGCATTGTGTATATATATAAATGTATTAGTTTAGTGATTATAACCACAAAAAATTTAATGTCGACTCCACGGATGCCGCACTTCCGTTGTTTAGATAAGTGGTCCATCTCAGATCCTCGGATTGTTATTAAATATTTGTGTTGTGTGCGATTAGCGCACTCACCGGCCGATTCACCGGCCCGCTCGACAACTACCTTAATGTTATTTAATACTCGTATGCCAGTACTTAATTACGAACTCATCATCAAAAAGTAGCCGCTACGAATTTAAACTAAACCTCCGTATGCCGTTATGCGGATTTGAACGTAATAATTTGGATATGTTTTCTATGCTGCTGTTGGTTTTACGCTCGATTGAATCTAATGATTTTGTAACCGAGTATTGATTTCATTATATTTTAGCAGTTCGTTTGGCTTAGCAATTCTGTTGACCAGTGGATGCAATGGTCCATGACGTAGTGGACGCTAATGTCGCCAAATTCGACAATAAATCGTTTCCATTATGAGAATCCGGAGGGTTTCTTATTATATAGTTACCATATTACTATGTAGTAGTAAATAGTAGTAAAATACTATATAGTACCTACTTACCCCGTGATGCTGATGGTGCGCACATTTACCCGCATTAAGGGTCAAGTATGAGCAATATGCTCAATCCGGTTTTCCTCATTATTTGTAATTTGCTACGATAATAAGATAGCTAATGTTTTGATTGTTTATTCAATTTGTATCTTAATAAATACTCAACCCAATGATTATATTCTTGTTCTTCTAATACTTAAATTCTTTATGAGGTATAAAGTCAAAAACAAAAGTGCGTATAGTTACCCCGAATGATTCTACATTTCAAATTTCAAACAAGGGCGAAAGGGAATTAGCAGCGACTGGTAATATACCTAGACTATGAACTCGAGCTACAAAATGACTCCACAAAAAGTCTGCCGCGGGGGGCGGTGCTTACAAACTCTGCCGCGAGACCGTTTAGTTTACAAATGGCGGTTCTGTGATACGGTGGCAGTGACGTTTGTGAAAAAAATCAAATAAATAAATAAATATGCCTTCTTGCGCCGTAAAATGGTGCCAGAGTAGATCTGGTAAACATAGTAAAAAAGACGACGTCACTTATCATGCGTAAATAAAGCCGAAACCACATTATTATAAATTTCTTTTACTCGGATAATTTTATATGGGGATGGTGCTATGCCAACTTTTGAACAACCATTTATTTATTTAATCTTTATTGCACAAAAGAATATCTTATAGTACAAAAGGCGAACTTAATGCCAAGAGGCATTCTCTACCAGTCAACCTTAAGGCAAAGCAGAGAAGTTGTGGGCGGTGCTAATATTAGTTAATCGACATCATTGAAACTTAACTTCATTCACATTTGAAACTTAACTTACAATACATATATAAGCAATACATACAAAATAAAAATAAAAATAAATATAATATATAAACCATTGAAATGTCTCATGATTATTTACTTATTACTTTTTATTCAGATAAATGTTTTGATTTAAATTAAATATACATGTTTACATCACATATTTCAAAAGACATACAAAGGTGTCAAATCTATTTGAGTTTATTTCATTAATAACTGTCAAGGCAACCAAATAAAATATTACATATTTAATGTTTAGATGTCAAAACGGGTAAAGCGTTTTTCCAGATTTCCATCCAATCCCATTGTCAGGGAAATAATTTGTTCGATACATTTCGCCGAGGACGATCTTTACGTGACTAACAAAGGAAATACGAATGTAAAAAGGAGTGCGATCCCGATTTGTACGGTAGGCTTCTGAAAATATTTAATGTGTATAGGCTAAGGCAAGCCAGAGGCAGGAGGTGGCTTAATGTAATATTTCATAGGTCCACCCGCCATCCTGATTGCGATGATGATGATGATGATCCATGCCATACGATTAATAATAAATACTTTTAGTCCGCCTCGAACTGAGAACTCGCGATTTACTTGCAAACAAGCTGACCAATATAACAAGACCCATGTGATCTATTCGCGCCTTCTAGCTCCATAACCCTTTGATCGATCCTGCTCATATACGAACTTTCAAATTACATATATGTATCTCTGCTATAACCCCAACAAATTTCATAAATATCAAGAAAACGTTAGGTACTCAAGTTCAATCTTTCAATCGTCGAACGAACTCTCAAAATAAAAGTTATCGAAATGCCGAGATGTCCCAGTAGCCAGAAGCTGTTTGTTAGAACTCACTTCCCTGACGCTCGGCTCGTTCAATAATAATACTCACTGCGTGTGCACGCTTTTCAGTTATTAAGGTATGATAGAAACGCACTCTGTAATAACATCACTTAATGCTACAGTAAAACACGATAAAGTTATTATCTGCATATTTCGTTAAAATAAAATTCAAACCTATCAACAAAAAAAAGATACATTCGAAGATTGTTCTTTATTTTATGAAACCGTCCACTAATAATGCGTTTCCAATGTCACTTTTGTCTTGTCAATTTCAAGTGTCAGTGCTACGACGAATAACAGTAAATCCTTTTGACATAGACCAATCGTATTTTAAGTAATTGTCGTAATTGAAAACAGACTAATATTTTGACGCGTTTTGATTGGTAGTGTAGTGGGCATGTGTATATCTAGTTGTTTCCCAGTTTCAGGCTGACGGTTTGCTTGAAGCTCGCCGTCCATATTTATTATCAGTTGCTGGGAATTAGCTATTATGGTGGTAGATAGTATTAATAGTAAGTTGATAGTATTTTGTCGCGTGTGTTTTGTTATTGTGACAAATGCGTAGTAAATACCATACGGCGGGAAAACTCATCACTATTCAAGATTTGAACTTAGTTCTTAGTAAAAGAGTTCCGTTTGTTTATGGCTAACTCTAAATCCCCAAATCAAATCATCGCCAAATCGTGAGAATAATCTACAGATAATCAAACAATCTGACCAACGTTTCAATCCCTAATGACGGCTAACCCTTATAATCATAAAACACTCCTGCGCTAATGGCGCACAGCAAAAACAAAACAATAAACATTCACATATTAAGTGGTGCTGTTTCATTGCGCATGATTTAACCGATCCATATATTTCTGCGAACCATTGTGTTACATAAATAAAAGCGCTAAACACCGCTCATTGTCTATTACGAATTACTTTTCTCCGGGCTTACAATGGTCGGCTTCTCAAAGGGAGATGGTTATCGTACGAGTTACATTAATACGCAACGGCCACGCCCCAATCTCGAAATACTAGATCCGTTTGTGTTATGATACTCGCCGGTAAACGTTGGTCTTTATTTTATTTTCATGCTACATTAATTTGTTCGACGCTTGGGCCGTGGGGGCCGAAATGCTTCTGCATATTGTTGCCCTTAATTGGGGGCTGTATAACATTTATGTTTATCGCATATATGGCCAGAAAATCCAGTTCAAGTATTATACTTATATTATACTAGCTGTACCCGCGCGGCTTCGCTCGCGTGCGTTGCAGTAGGTTCTGTCACTTTTCGTTACCCTCAACAGTCCATTGCTAAACGCTTTCTACATGTCACATTGCATACAGTATGTTTAGCAGTTTAGCTAAAATTGACTTCTTGCATATACAGCCTTGGCCAGAAGTGTTGAGCATATGTGTTTTTTGTTTACAATTTTGATGTTAAGCATTATTTCCCTATCCTAACAATGTACGGTAACGGTAAATGTTATATTTTATTTATAAACATAGAAAACTTAATAACACTTTCAAGGTACTTAAAAAATATGAAAACAGAAGGTACCAAAAATGTAAATTTAAGTCGGTGCGACATATTGCAAATATTCTATGCAGTTACTACTAACTTCAACAAAACATGCCTATTAGTTTAAATTAATTGACAAAATAACTTAAACAAAGATGGAAACGATGGACTAAACTTTCCAGTTTTGTATGAAAATCGCATTGGTGCTCAACACTTCTGGCCAAGGCTGTAACTTCGCCATCCCAAAAGATCGACTGAAAGCGTCTGAGATTTGACTGTGTCAGCCATGGCAAATTAGCAATAGTACAGTGTGTTTTTTTATGCGGCGAGCCCCCCGTTTTTTGCCGCCCATCACGTGATTAACTCTATCAAAACTCTTCTTCTCCCATTTCAAATATTCACCGTAACAATTTTTGGTATAATTAGCAATAGTACAGTGTGTTTTTTGTTTATGCGGGGGGCTCTGCCCCCCGAGAGCCCCTTTTTCAGTGGCGGCGTAACCGGGGGGGCGGAGGGGCGGTCCGCCCCGGGTGCCAGTCACCAGGGGGGTGACAAACGCAACCGACATAACATAATGTACCAACACCCTTACTCGTATCAAAAAATCTTGTTTCGACTAGACTTACTAAACATTTTTTACAACAAACATTGTTGAGTTTGGTACAGCTGGTTGCAATATATTTGGACAAAATCGACCATCTTTTGTCTGCATTTATACAAAAAGCGGTAGGTAGGTAGACGGTACCAATACTGATGGTCACATCTGGTCAAAGAAAAGGTTAATAGTAATGCGTACGGGTGAAACAACTTGAGTTGCGCTTTTATAACTAAATATTATATTTCAATTTCGACCTTACTATAAAGGTTAAGAGATTCAAATTGCAATAAACGTTTTGCGTCAATTATAGTGTCCAAAATAATTTTAACAATATACGCTAGCGAAGATAGCCTTTCTTTTACTCAGTTTGTTATTTGTGCAAGTTCCGAAAGTACCGATACGGAAGTGCATCTAGTGTGTAGTGTTTATTAATTAGCGAGTAAAACTGATTTTTATGTGTTACATCTATATGATGCCTTTTACGTCCTTTTATTTAAAATTTGTGGAGTTTAGGTAGTAAGTATATTATTTTGTGTGGATCAAAACTTGGAAGTTAAATTAGATTTACTTATCATCACCAACTCAAAATTGATAGTCTCAATAATTATTATTATAAGGATGTAATAATCAATTAGTATAAAATACAGAAAAAAACTGTCAGCGATACACGTTAGTAATAAACCTATAAAACTTTTCATGTTTAAGGTAAATGAATTAAACGTTAACTTGGCGCGGTTTCTTCACTTTCAATTTGTATGGAAAAAATTGTCAGAGTAAATTTCTAAAATAAAAACAAAACATTAATATTGATTTCATTGTTATTCCTTTAATCGAACTTATCTTTTTCTTATCGAAATTGCAAATTTGATTAATTAAGATTTATGTGGATTAGATACATATAGGTACATAATAAGTAGAAATGTCTATTTAAGCTATTGCGGCATACCTATACTTACTTTAAATAGGATACCTACATCTATAATATTATATTATTTCAATCGAAACAATAGCGTCTCCCTCATCAGTTCAATCAATGTATTTGATGGTTTCAATAGGTCTAGGTATTTTATTTTATTTAGCAAAAGTTACATATAGGTTGAAATAAACTCGTAAAGATCGATGATGCCTTGAGCTATTGAACTATACTTTGAAAAATTATAGTTTTTTTCAAACGCTCTAGTGACTAAACGGGAAAAGGGACTGAATTTATTTTCGAATATATATTCCTAGACTATAAACTCTTGTTTTTGGCACAAGCCGAAACACGATTGCTGAAAGTTGCCTCGATAGAAAAAAAATCCGAAATTGGGTCCTTTTTCCCCTTATTTTTCTTAGCTTACGTAAACTATAAGAGATTAAGCAATATAACTAAGTAAAAAATGTGGTATTCTGGTTTACCTAAAAAGTCACACGGCCTTAAGGCCGTTCCTCGATTCCGACGAGCCACGCCCATCCATTAGAGACACGTTTATGGCTCCCGTGCACGAAAGAAAGAGATGCAGCGCTCTTAAGGATCAGACTTTTTGACTAAAATACGATAAATAAGCGAATCTATAAAGTTTTGTGTCATTTTGTTTCTGTGACTTTTTAGATAAACCAAAATACCATATTTTTTACTCAGTTATATTGCTTAATCTCTTATAGTTTACGTAAGCTAAGAAAAATAAGGGGAAAAAGGACTCAACTTCGGTTCTTTTTTTCTATCGAGGCAACTTTCAGCAATCGTGTTCGGCCTGTGCCAAAAACAAGAGTATATAGTCTTATAATATATATTCGAAAATAAATTCAGTCCCTTTTCCCGTTTAGTCAATAGAGCGTTTGAAAATACCTATAATTTTTCAAAGTAGCCCCTTAATGAAGCTCATCTAATGGGCTAAATTATGCCGCTGATGATGACAGTGAAATGAAACTCAAAACAGTGTGGGTTTCGGCTGGTATAATCATGACTGAAACCCAGTAATATTATACATATTTAATTTAATAATAGCCTTTATTCGCTGACTTATGTGGACTTTACATATTTGTTACTACATCTATATGTTTTATATATTTATTTATTTAAATTTTTGTTCTTGTTCTTTTTTATATATATATATTTTTTCCTGTTTTTCTTTGTCAGGCTGTCTTTGACATAGGCCTATGTCAAAGATTATTATACATAAGTAAGTAATAATTTGGAAACGAATTATTGCAGAATTTACATGGTATTAGGCTAGGTGGCCCGTGCGCTACGATTGTCTGGTTCACTCTGGCGATTGGGTGCAGCAGAAGCGAAGCAAGCGAAGATGCGGTTTTACAAGCATTTTTTTGAATGTCAAATTCACGTAAAAAAATTTTTTTTATTTTTATGGGGGTGTTCAACAGAAAATCGCCCCGGGTGTCAACCAACGCTACGCCGCCACTGCCCTTTTTTACAGCCCATCACTTGGTAAACTCTATCAAAACTCTTTTTCTCCCATCTCAAATGTTCAACGTATCAGTTTTTGGTATTATTTGCAGTATTTTATTTGCCCCCCGTTCTTTACCGCCCATCACGTAGTAAACTCACTCAAAACTCTTCTTCTCCCATCTCAAATGTCCAACCTAGAATTTTTTGGTAGGATAAGCAATAGTGCGGTGTGTTTTTCTTTCTTGGCCCCCCTTTCTATGCCGCCCATCACATGGTAATCTTTATCAAAACTGTTTTTCTCCCATCTCAAATGTCTAGCCTAACAATTTTTGGTATAATAAGCAATAGTACGGTGTGTTACTTCTGTATGCGGGGGGAGAAGCCCTCTGAGCCCCCTACTTTTTGCCGCCCTTCACGTAGTAAACTCTATCAAAACTCTTCTTCTCCCGTCTCAAATGTTCAACGCAACAATTTTCGGTATAATTAGCTATAGTATGGTGAATTTTTTCTTTTTGCGGCCTCCGCCCCCCTAGCCCCCCTTTCTTTGCAGCCCGTCACGCGGCAGACTCTATCAAAACTCTTCTTCTCCCATCTCAAATGTTCGACGTAACAATTTTTGGTATAATAAGCAATACTACGGTGTGTTTTTTCTTTATGCGGGGGGCTCCGCCTCCCGAGCCCCCCTTTCTTTGCGGCCCATCACGTAGTAAACTCTATGAAAACTCTTGTTCTCCCATCTCAAATGTTCAACGTAGCAGTTTTTGGTATAATTTGCAATATTTCCCTTTTTTTTAAATTGCTGCGGGCTCCGCCCCCCGAGCCCCCCGTTCTTTACCGCCCGTCACGTAGTGAACTCTATCAAATCTCTTTTTCTCCCATTTCAAATATTCAATGTAACAATTATTGGTATAATTAGCAATAGTACAGTGTGTTTTTTGTTTATGCGGCGGGCTCCGCCCCCCGAGCCCCCCGTTCTTTACCACCCGTCACGTAGTGAACTCTATCAAAACTCTTTTTCTCCCATTTTAAATATTCAACGTAACAATTATTGGTATAATTAGCAATAGTACAGTGTGTTTTTTGTTTATGCGGGGGGCTTTTCTTTGCAGCCCGTCACGTGGTAAACTCTATCAAAACTCTTTTTCTCCCATCTCAAATGTTCAACGTAAAAAATTTTGGTATAATTAGCAATAGTACACTGTGTTTTTTGTTTGTGCGGGGGGCTCCGCCCCCCGAACCCCCCTTTCTTTAGAGCCCATCACGCGGCAAACTCTATCAAAACTCTTTTTCTCCCATCTCAAATGTTCAACGTAACAATTTTTGGTATAATAAGCAATAGTACGGTGTGTTTTTTCTTTATGCGGGGGGCTCCGCCCCCCGAGCCCCCTTTCTTTGTGGCCCATCACGTAGTAAACTCTATCAAAACTCTTTTTCTCCCATCTCAAATGTTCAACGTAACTTTTTTTGGTATAATTAGCAATAGTACGCTGTGATTTTTGTTTGTGCGGGGGGCTCCGCCCCCCGAACCCCATTTTCTTTGGACCCCATCACGCGGCAAACTCTATCAAAACTCTTTTTCTCCCATCTCAAATGTTCGACGTAACAATTTTTGGTATAATAAGCAATATTACGGTGTGTTTTTTCTTTATGCGGGGGGCTCCGCCCCCCGAGCACCCCTTTCTTTGCGGCCCATCACGTAGTAAACTCTATCAAAACTCTTTTTCTCCCATCTCAAATGTTCAACGTAACAATTTTTGGTATAATTAGCAATAGTACACTGTGTTTTTTGTTTGTGCGGGGGGCTCCGCCCCCCGAACCCCCCTTTCTTTGGAGCCCATCACGCGGCAAACTCTATCAAAACTCTTTTTCTCCCATCTCAAATGTTCGACGTAACAAGTTTTGGTATAATAAGCAATAGTACGGTGTGTTTTTTCTTTATGCGGGGGGCTCCGCCCCCCGAGCCCCCCTTTTTTCCCACCCATCACGTGATTAACTCTATCAAAACTCTTCTTCTCCCATCTCAAATGTTCAACGTAACAATTTTCGGTATAATTAGCTATAGTGTGGTGTCTTTTTTTTCTTTTTGCGCCCCCCTCTCTTCGACGCCCATCACGCGGTGAACTCTATATAAACTCTTTTTCGGTAGTGTGTGCCGGTACTTTTCGATTTCCGTGTTTCACTATGTTCCGTTTGTTTTTTTTTATAGTTAGTTAATTTAACTTTTATTCTTGCACCTTTTGTACATGTCTGTTGTATAGGCCCAATGGTTGACTGGTGGAAAATACTATTTGGTATGATGTCCGCCATTTGGTCTCACAGTTTCGTGTTTCGTGCAATATAGTGTAAATAAAAAAAGATTCTTATAGGGAGGCAACGCGCACATAAAACCTCTGGATTTACCACGATTTACAGGCGTCCATTGGCTACCCTAAGTGCTTACCATCAGGCGGGTCGTATGATTGTTTGCCATCGCCGTGGTTTAAAAAATATATAGTTGAAATACAAAGGCATAAGTATTTATTTACCATATAAAGGCATTTCCCATACAAAGTTTAAACCCCCCTTAAGCCCCCTTAAATCCAAAAACTTCGTATTTTTTATAGCCTATGTCCTGACCAGAGGTCTGTAGAACCTGCTAGTGAAGTTTTTATCGAAATCGGTTAAGGAGTTTCGACGCCAACTCTCCCCATCCAAACAGACAAACAGACAAACAGACAAAAATTCTAAAAATCGCCGAAACGTGTTCTGTTATCGATTCTAAGAGCTACTAACACATTTTTTTACTAATATCTCCAATGTACAGATTTTTGACCCTCTTCACCTTTATTATATGTATAGATTACCTATACACATTACACATAAGTACAATATAGCATTATGCAAGTAGTTAGATTAAATCTCTTCATATTCAATTCAAAAAAAAAAATCTTTTGACACATAATATATTTGTACCTAAAACTAGGTAAAATAATAGTAGTTTATGTAACTGGTACGTAATAGGGGTCCTTAAAACACGAGTGTTTTAAGGCCTAATTACGTACAGTTGCATACACTGCTTTATCTACATACATATTATAAACCCGAAATGACGCGTTCTAAAACTGTTAAAATGGCTGCCATTTCACAGATTGCATCGCCATGGCCAACTCGATTGTGTCGGCGGGGCGCGTGCCGGCGGTCGGAGGATCGCGCGGCGCGGCTGTCGAGGAGCAGGCCGGATTTTCATAATGATATCGAATTTTTGCTTATTATTTGATAAATAACATCGTTACAGATAAGACATTTGTTCTAACTTCTAACAAAACAGTCTCTTTTTATGGTGGTCATAACGTGCGGTTTTTGAACGCATCATGGAGGGTTTATGATATTGGTGTAGATAAAAATATTTACGTAATTGAAAGCAATTTAAATATCTTAGATAAATTATACTATAATAGCACATACACAGTGAATGCTTGCGAAAGATCAAAGAAAAAAGCAATTTGATCAATACTCATACTTTTCAGGCACTCTTAGCTTAAGAAACTTAAAACTATAATTACATAAACGTTTTATGGCAATGTTCAATCGATGCGCTTGCGTCGATCGCCCGGTAATCGCGTAAAATTGCCGTCGCACGCGCTTCGCAATTATTTACATTACCGCCGGATTGGAAATCGACTGAAAGTTAATGCAATATTGTGGATCGATTACCGCGAACATCGACTGTTTTGAATATGTATCGGATAAATTACGTGCGGGAGAGTGGGGACATGTGACTCCGACGTTGGTAATTAATTTGATATACTTGTAAGTTTGGTTTTACTTTGGTAATTAATTTGATATACCTTCTTGTAAGTTTGTTTTTATGTATCGGATAAATTACGTGCGGGAGAGTGGGGACATGTGACTCCCACGTTGGTAGTTCCATATACTTGTAAGTTTGGTTTTATGAAACCCAGTTGAAATTTAGTTGAAATCATAGGTGTATACTGTCATTTCGCTGAAATTCGTTTCGCCTAATTTAATTTCCCAAACATATTATCGCATAACGTTTAGTTAGCATACCAACGTTTGTCAAGTTAATGTTTCATATACCTAGTTTTATTTGGCATAGCTTAGGTTAGGTTAGTATGCCCAATTAAAGTATGCGATAAATAGTTATGCGAAACTATATTATGCCATCTGATGATACTACCAAATAAAACTATGGGAGAAATAGTTTGGGAAGTGATAATTTGTCATACAATTTTCGTCCACATATTAGTAAACCAAAAAATCAGCCAAGTGCGAGTCGGACTCGCGCCCTTAGGGTTCCGTAGATCACATAATTTTAACAATCCCTGAACATTGCTGCAACGAAAAGACAAATTGGATAGAGGGACAAACTTTGAGTTTGCACCGATATGGGTCGCGATTAGTTTGCCTCCTATGTCATAAAAAAAACAATGGCAAATAAGTCTGTAAACACAATTTTTGGTGATTGAACGCAAATTAACGATTTTGTGTGATTTCGTGTTTTGAATTGGCTGTTGTTATGATTTTCCTTTTTGCCAAATTTTGAAAATGAAAATATCCTATAAGTTTCCAGAAGGAAAATTTCATAATGATTATTATCATTTGGTCAACTGTGCCCAACCTCCCCGTGGATACAAGTTATACATGTAGGTAACTTAATAATTTCGCACTCATAATTTTTACAAAATTTGTTCAACCTTAAACCGAACCATTTTTTGCGCTAAGCCATTTTGTAAACGCATTTATGAATGAACTGCGTGCAAAATGTTAAATCACTTCAAATTACACATATGAATGGCTTAACAAACATAAAAATGTTCTATAACAGGTGAATGAAACAAAAGCAAAAAATATCTTAAGGCACTAATAGGAACCAACATCCAATAATGTTTTTAAAGGGGTTTTATTGCATAATTGGTAGCATTTACAACAATCCCTGTGAGCACGGCACCCGTTTCTTAGAATTCAATACAATAAATTTGTAAGCGATACCACAGAACTTCTGTCTAAGAAAAAAAACCGGAACATCTATACATAATCCAGTGTCGACCTTCACCGAAACATTGCTAGCTACGGTTCAGATTCAGAGTATTCACTCTTTGTTAAAGAAGCGTTGGATGGACTGTAACGAGATGTCTACGTTGAGAGGGAAATCTGATGTAGCATGAGAACACCTGTGTACGGACTTCGGATACTTTTTATTATGGTTTTATAGCATTAACTACACCTTGGTTTAGGACACTAGTGATTGCTCCATGAACGACTCGTAAATCGAGCTGTTAATTATCAATAAAACTTCAGTGATATTTATTTATCACATTTTTTTATTCACAGCTCTTTAATTTATTCCAAATTCGATAAGTACTTACGTAACTTTAACTAACTTACTCCGTCAAGAAATATTAATGTACGTTCTAGGATGATGTTTCTTGCATAAATATTGTCGCATAGGGAATCATCAACAATACCGTATTTATGAAATAAATCACCACTTTCCTTTTCAAAACATTGAATGGGGTACACAATTGAAAAATCCTATTATGTGCTTAAAGTCAAGGCAAATAACGTAAAGCGTTTTGTATGTGGCCACACGACGTCGGACAATGGCATAAAAAGCGCCGGCGCAGGCTTTGTTACTATCAATACCCAAGCACTTGCCATACGTAAACCAATATATATCGATACCTTTGGGTTCAATTGGCGTAAAGGACATTTTGGCGAAAATGAGTTATATATACAGCTGTGTTCAGAATTTCAAGCGCTATCGTTCTGTATATTTAAAATTTCGATATCTCTTAAAAAGGTGCCTTTACGACCCAATTTTTATACTATGAGCTTGCAAAAACAGCTTATTTAAAGGGACGTAAATGACCAGTTAAAATTTACAGTTTAAAGATGTAATCGTAAAGGAAGCCCCTAAACATAAATATTATCGTAAGTGACTTTCATCTCGTTTATCGTCCTTTAAGCCCTTCATTTTTTTTGCGTATTTTTCAAATCGTATGGGCTAGATGGGTGTAAAGGGCATGTTTTATTACGTTTGTCCTTTACGACCTGCTTTAAAATGATTTTGCCATAAGCGTAATGATGTGAACATGGTTGTAAAGGACTTTTCTAATATTTTGTGACCTTTACTGCTATAAAGGAGTTTATAAATTCCTAAATTGAGAGAATTAACATGGATGTAAAGGTGTATAATGTTAAATAAGTAGTTTCATGTGACCTTTATCACTATAATATAATGTTTGACCTTCAAATTAGTAAACATTTCCGCTCAGTGCAAATGTAAACTAACGGTGTAAAGGACACTTATCATGAATACAGTTAAGTTTTGTAGGAAAACACGTCCTTTATATGTTTTTATTAATTACCAGATTATTAAGGGCACGTGAGTGTTATTAGGTATTTGTTTGTATTTTAATGAGAGAAGTTAAATTGAACGTGTTATAAATCTAATAATTGTTTGAAAATAAATAATCGGTTCTGTTAAAATGTAATATTATCACCAATTATCAATATTTTTCAGGACCGGTCATTGTGGCGTTCAGTGGGGGAGGCCTATGTCCAGCAGTGGACGTCTTTCGGCTGAAATGATGATGATGATGATGATCAATATTTTATCGTTTTAATTCATAGCATAAACATCAGTTACAATTTAAATTAACATAATAAAATTAACTACTGCTCTAGTTACACCGAACTGTTACCAATTTCGTCGGCTAAGTATAAGATCTAAAAAATCATTGCGATCAAGCTACACTATGTACACGCCGCTTTCATTCACTACATTACCTTTTTAATAAAAAGTAAGATATGGATGAAGATATGTATCCTTTAGAAAAGAGGGTACACTGGGTTGAAGGCTAAAGAGACAAGAGGGTCCCCCCGTCGTCAACATATTGCATCAATTTAGAGCTCTCTGGCGACCTTACTCACCGACAGGAACACAACCTATTTACCTAAGGTTTTCGGTAAGGTGGAGGTACTTTCCCAGTCGGGCTCTGCTCCAGATTTGAGCAACATGATATTCGCAAATCTGTGCCCTACCACACAAAACTAGATGACATTCGCAGTGCCCATGCCCCTCTTTTAGATGCAAGTAGTCTAAGGACGTACCCGGTCGAAAACTAAACGTG
This sequence comes from Pammene fasciana, assembly GCA_911728535.1. Taxonomy (NCBI): domain Eukaryota; kingdom Metazoa; phylum Arthropoda; class Insecta; order Lepidoptera; family Tortricidae; genus Pammene; species Pammene fasciana. The sequence goes on along the minus strand of OU452276.1, from coordinate 16,598,629 downwards.
ACAGGTTTGAAACGTATCCGGATAGGACGTTATGATAGGTTTGGTTTTAATTTATTCATATAATTGTCTCGTATATTCTTTAATTATAATAGAAATTATATTTTTTTATTGTGTGAAATTGGAAATTATAGGCGTTAAATGAAATATTTTGCGCCTTAGCTAAAGTTAACCCTCTTTTCACTTGAGACTCTAGAGACACAGAAATTTCTAAGTACCTATAGAAGAGTTAATAATTGCTTTCAAATTAAAATCTCTTTGTTTTTTTCGTATTTTACAATACGATATCTTGAAATATTGGAATAATATTATTAGTATTATATTTACAGTAATTTTACCCAATAAGTAAACGTCCTAATTCTTGATATCCTAATAGTAATCATCTTCCGATCTGTTACTTCCCTTGTTATGACTTAAGGTATCTTTCCCTTGTTATGACTTAACATTTTCTCGACTTATCGGGTTTGACCGCTAAACCCTCGATTTACTTTATCTTCATTACCGGAATATATTAGCTACAAACTATGTTCACCAAAGATGTTCATATCATAGCACCCTTCATTAGGTTTTGCACACGAGTCGAAGTGGTTTACCAGGGCGTGGCCGCTGCACACACAACAGCTACTACGAGCTACAAGTAAACATATTATGAGGTGTTGCAGACCAGGCAGCAGCCGTCTCCTGCTTGCGGGTCAACCGACGGCTTTGTAAAGGTACTATGTACTGCTGAACACCCCAATACGCCCCAACGGTACCGTATAGCATTTGAACGTTGGGACAATATGGCGCTGCAGCAGTCGGAATGGCGATGAATGAATGAATATTAGCTAGTTTTTGAGCAAGCTATTCATTTCTATTTCATAACTGATTAAAAATATTGCGTTTTCTATATTATAAATGTAATCCGGATGTACAAAATCAAATCAGCCACGTTTTGATACACTTTTCAGGCTTCCTAAGAGTAAACTAAGCTAAATACAGTTAACGTGTGTACTGTCACCGGTAATTATACGCCCCAAATTTAGGGTAAAATAATCTAAGATCGTTACTAACGCCCCGAATTTGGAGTAAAATAATCTAGGACCGTCACTTACGACCCCATCATTTTTAAATTATCATAAATTTCATGGGCATAAAGGACACTCATAGCGTTTTTAACCAATTGTAAAGGACATTAACTTCTAAAGTATTTAGTTTATGGATAGGATTCCTAATTCAGATTAGAGATACCAACAATTTGAGTACTTTTCTAATACACATCAAAGATATAGCTCGATAAACAAAAAAGATATTATCAACATTGAAAAAAAAACTCTGTTTTTTGCGTCTCCTGAAAACCAGCATTTTGTCCTTTACGCCAATTGAACCCAAAGGTATCGATATGTGACCTCAAGAAATGTGAAATCTATACGAGGTCGGATCTCACACTATTATTCATAAGCTCGAGGCGAGGATTCAAATACCAATGGGAATAAAAGGCCGGGCGGTAATCTCTCGTCATTAATAAGGGTTCTTCACACGTTGAGTGTTAACATGACAAATGCGGTGGCCACAAAGCCGCCGCGCGCTGCGGGCCGTCCGATTTCGCTCCCGATTATCATTTCCACCTTGCCACACAAATTGAAGATGGATCTTCAAAATTATTTGTTCGAAAGAGCACCGTGCTATTAGAATGATAGAAAAAATTACCTGTTACCTTTTATGCTCGACGATTTTTTAATGTTTGTTAGCGCAACCCTAACTGAAACCTTGTGGACTAATCCAATCAGACACGTTATCATAAATAGTGAAACGATTCAATTGCTAAACACATGTCGCGTGCGAATAACAATCACTCACACACAGCCTAGTATACAAATAGCTCTACAATGTCGTGTAGTCGGCCGCCGCTGTCCCGGGGCCACTCGCTGCAATTATTGTGAGTAGAAAATTAAATTAACACACACGCACGAGCTTGCCGTGTAACCCGGGGGACGCTAGCCAGATGAACTAGACCCCAGGGAACTTGTAAACCCCACTTTATAAAAGCAAACTCTTAAATGCAGCTACGACGTAAAGAAGCTCTTAAACTTTGGTCGAATTGGCAGCCATTTTGCTTAGTCCACTAATTGCACCCTTCATAGTTATTTCATCGCTACGTACGTCTTTCTGTCTGTACTCATTAGCCTGTGGTTTGTAGTTTTCGAATTAGCACTTCTATCGTTTCCGTTGTTTTGCGTGGCCTATTGTTATGCGTGGATGATTACAGGTTGTGACAACTGCACGTTACATCGTTACGCTAACAGAGGCCTTGGTACATTAGTTTATGTCATGCGCTTTGTCATCCATCTATTTCTGCTAACTGTTATTACTGGTACTTCTTTAAGTTAGTATTTTAAACTCAATTGCATTGAAAGTACTATGTACTATGTAAGTTTCACTCAATTGTTTTTTTTTGTTATGGATGTGTTATTTCCAGAGCTCGAACATTTCATCACAAAAATACTTAAATAGTTATTATACAGAGAAAGATACACACTTTTGGACACTTTTTGGATTGTGATTATGAATGTAATATAGAAATATGTAAAATACTGTAGATAATATGAATTGAATATATCATGTTTTATTTCGGTGTTATATTCGTTTTGCGACATTTTTGTCATGAAATGTGCAAGCTGTGGTTATTTCATACGATGTAGTTAGGTATATGTCATTCTATTTGTTTTGGTTTTTCACTGTTATCTGAATGTTTATTTTTAATTCATAGTTTAATTTATTCACTTATGATTCTTATCATTTCAATCTCTTAAATGTTAGGTTAGCATATTGAATCAGAATGTTGTCTAAAATTGAGCGTAGCCAACTAATAATTTTTTAAATCGACTGAGAATCTTCGATGCGTTCTTTAATCGAGACCGTGCTTGATTGGAACCAATCAAATGATGTAATTTATAGCCTGTCTCACATGCCCAGTCCTGTTGTCTGAGAGTGTTACTGACCTTGACCTTACGTGGGATGGAGGTCGAGGGATTAATCCTTCGTGACGAATCGCAAGTTAGATGCGGTGTATACCTACTGATTGGATACGTTAATATACGCCTATAAAAAGCGTCCACTGGCGTCCGATGCCTTCGCGTTAACGGAATGAAATCTAAATTCATTAGAATACAGCTTAAGAACTAGGTACCTTAGTTGCCAACGTATTAGGTGTTTAGACACGTGAATAAACGTTTTAATTACTTATATTATTTCAGAGACAAGCAGTACGAGTAGTTAAGTAAAGGTGATCAAGTAGGAAACACTTTAGTAAGTAAGTAACACTTTATTGTACATAAGGCTATGGCTACACAGTAGATTAATACAGTAAATAAAAGAGGATGTAAGGTACAAAAGCGAACTTATCCCTTTAAGGAATCTCTCCAGTTAACATAATTGTTAGAAATGCGGTGTTACGGAAAATCTCACGTGGGCTTCCACTAGATCCACTAGATCCAAAATGAGAGGGCTTTATGTGTTTATTACATAGATAGATTTGCTCAAAGCGGTCACTCGTCCATAACTATTTGTTTATTTGGAAAAAAAAATGAGTTAGGTCAATTTAGAAAGACATTGCCAGTTCGATACTGTTGGTTGATTCGCATGTCCAAGCTGCGGACAAGCTCCAGCGAGCTTTGTTTCAACATTAAGCAAACAGCGACAAAAAAATCCGATTAACCTGGTAACACGGCAAGATTGCGGGCGCTGGTGTTATAGTTAATCAGCTGTTGTGGTGTCGGAGGAGCCATAACTCGGGAATTGGGCGCGATGCGGGCGAAATGTGATAGAATTAATTCCCAAATTGCAGGTTCTCGGGCCAAACCTGTTTTTTTATTATTTTAGCCTCGCCTTACTCTGTTATTTGGACATCAATTTGAGGTGTAATGCACCTGCTAACCTCTTTAAATATTTATATTGTTATGAAACTTGGCGGCTATTGCCGTTATTTTGGAAATTTACTTGTTTATGTAAAAGTTTTGTCGAGGTAGCGAACGTTTAGAGATGTTTACTATACAACTTTAGATCATTATTTCAGGTACAATGTTATTACTTAGGCGGTCATTTGTTTTAAAAACCGCTTGGCTTACTATTTATTATTAGTTTCTATAAACTCCATTGTAAACTTATATTACCTATTCAAATCATTTGCAAATTAACCATGCCCACAAACTTAAACATTGTGGAATTGCTGAGAAATTTTGATCTCCATCAATCATATCTAGTTGTTTAAGAAACACCTATGACTGACCGGTTCACCTATACCAACTACTTCTGTGTTTTATTCGAAAAATTATCCTCCTTTGTAAACTAATGCTAAGTATTTTTCAGAGCTAGCTGTCAGCAGTAACACTAATGACGCTTTTCAGTAATCAGTCTTAATTTTTTGCACGGGTCGACGTAACAATTATATCAAGTCGTGAAATAGTTAACAATAGTTATTTGTGCAACAAGAGAGGAAAGTTGGTTTTTCTTGCGAGTGTTGATTTTGAGTCCCGAGTAGTTAGAATCTTGAGCGTAGCGAGGGATATCAAGAACACTAGATGTAAAAAAACTTTTCTCTCGTGTGACACATACAACTTTTCACCTCAGTAGTGAGAACATATTAAAGTTAAATAAAAACACGTTTATTTACATTCCTGAATGAAATGCATCATCATTATGACGAAAGCTTCTAGAAACAGAATTTCACTCCCTGGAGTGATGAAAGTCGCACTTTACGAGGAAAGTAGGCTTGTTCGAACTGCTGAGGTGAAAAATAAAATGTTACCCTCACATGATTTCTTTATAACGTTATTAGCGCTCATATCGACCCCGCCCACACGTTTTGTACCATTTCGGTGCGTCCCCTACTTCCGGTCGTATTTGTAGGGGCCGCTAGTTTTGTAACGTGCTATTTACCACGATTCCATTATTAATTAACCTCTGTGTGATACCAGACCCCCTAGTTATGACTTAAGTTGTCGCGCGACTGCATGCTTCTTGCGCGACCTGCACGCGTAGCACATGATTGACACGTCAGTATCTCGCGCGCGAGGTAGTCTATCCGTCCTGTGTCAATTAGAAAGAGACGGGTAGTCTATCTCGCGCGCGAGATACTGTCGCATCAGTCATGTGCTAGGCGTGTTGAATTGAAATACAACAGCAAGCGAGCCCTGGCGGCTTAGCATGACATGTGTTGTCGCGCGCGACTCCATACTTCGAGTCGCGCCTGAAGTATGGGGCGTCGTGCCGAACTCTGATTTTAAAATGCGTAAATAACACAATCTATTTCAAACATAACTCTAACACACAACAAATAATTAACCAATGTTCAAATTATATTGAAGTTACATCGGAATAATTTTCAAACAAATTCTGATAATGTTTGATTCAGACGTGCAGGCGCTAGCTTGTATTGTGTGGTAGTTGTATTGAAGTTGGATCGTGTCAAAACGTATTTTAAAGTTAGAATACGGTCACTGATTTCGTCTGCAATGAATTCTTTAAAAAAATACAACTCATGCGGTCGCTGCAGTCCAAAATCTATCTCTGCAATACGTGAAAATTTAACATACCTTCACCTTTCATTGCGTGTGATCAAGTGTCCAGTTTTGTATCCGTTTTATAGACGAAGCGGTATTTAATCATTCAAAACGCATAGAATTCCAATAAAGCTCGTCGTATCAAATGGCAATCATAGCGGTACACGGTGCCGGTGCGCACGCGACCAAATGTGTAAAATTATGATACCTCTCTTCAGAACCTCATATTTTCACTAGCACCGCTATTGGATTTTTCACCTTCTACAACCAACATAAAGTCCATGTTGCAAAGAAATATTTCTATGATTCTAATTGCAGAAAGTAAGCAGTCAAATGACTTCAAAACCAAAACCAACTGGAACACAAAAGTGTCATTCCAATCGCCTGTTGAAAGGGGACAAGCTAATCGCCTGAGGGAACCAGTATGTACAAGAGCCGTTTTGTATTACGAATGTCAGGGCTGCATTACATTGGTTAATTCATAAAATCGACTTGACCACACATGCAATAACTTGAACATACGACCAGCATAAATGCAGATGCCGCATCGGTAAAGCACGCGTCTCGATTACTCGATTACCACCAAATCGATTCGAACGGCTCGTACCGATCCGTAGACTACTATTACAATTAGGTACACTCGTGCCACGAACATTCCTCTATTAAATAGAACGTTTTTGTTTAAATCCGAGACGAATCGCTAATTTGAATACTGTTGTTATTCGGACTCATCTTATTTGCCGGTTTTTATGGTGCCTTCTCATGCGACGGCAGTACAGAATGTGTTTATTGGTTCACGCTCCGAGCCCAAGTCTCTACTCATCGATTTCATATTCGATGTTCTAAAATAAAATTCGTTATGATTTCTTCTGTAATTTGTACGCTTTAGTAGGCATAAGCGCATTCCATTGTTTTCGAAATTCCTGTTAAATTAATCCTTTGAAAACGTGGGCTATGCACGGGATAATTGATTTGCCTAGTAAAAGGTTGTGTCAGAATCGAATATATTCCACGCATTCTTAAAATTTAAAATAATGTGATACAAATTTGGATGTTCAATATACACGGTTGCTTAGACTTCTAACATAACATAGATACTTGCTAATCATAGCCGATTCTAAATAAGTTATTCTATTTAGATCCTAATCAAACCCAAGTAACATTTTAGACTAAAAAGATGCTTAAATTCGCTAGTAAACAGCTTAGAGCTTAAAAACTGATGAATAACGGAGTAGAAAATCTTTTAAAGCTGAACTAGCGCAGAAAAGGTTTCTCTTATACAGTGAGGCTGATTTACCGCTGTATAATGTTGAAAGTATTACTTTTGGCTTTATATTAACATAAAAAAACACCATTATACAGAATTAAGTGCTAAAAAAAGCGAACTGCATTTTTGGAAAACTAAAGCTTTGTAACGGCGGAATCATCATCATCATCATCATTTCAGCCGAAAGACGTCCACTGCTGGACATAGGCCTCCCCCACTGAACGCCACAATGACCGGTCCTGTGCCACCCGCATCCAGCGGACTCCAGCGACCTTCACCAGGTCATCAGTCCACCTTGTAGGGGGCCTACCAACTCTTCGCCTTCCGGTGTATGGTCGCCATTCGAGAACCTTAGTGCCCCAACGGCCATCGGTTCTCCGTGCAATGTGCCCTGCCCATTGCCACTTAAGTTTAGCGATCCGACGGGCTATGTCGGTTACTTTGGTTCTGCTTCGGATAGTATCGTTCCTGATACGGTCACGCAGAGAAACTCCTAACATAGCCCTCTCCATTGCTCTTTGTGTGACTTTAAGCTTTTTAATGAGGCCCATTGTGAGCGACCACGTTTCAGAGCCATAGGTCATCACTGGCAACACACACTGGTCAAAGACTTTCGTCTTGAGACACTGCGGAATATTGGACGAAAAGATATGTTTCAGCTTCCCAAACGCTGCCCAACCGAGACGGATTCGACGATTGACCTCTTTCTCGAAATTGGACCTACCTAGCTGGACTGTCTGTCCGAACGGCGGAATAAGAGTATACAATGATGTTATTGTCTGAATAATGGTGTAAACCTACTCGGTTATAATGCCATCACATGAAGCTGTATAATACCTGAATAATGGTTCTATAGAAAGCTTTAACCTTTACAAGAGTTTTATGTAATGTTATAAGCTGTTTAAAAGCGTATTCATACTATTTTATAAAGCCGAAAATTAAATACTATTACACAGCAGCTATTGAACTCGAGGCTGGTAAACACACTCAATTTTTTCCATAGTTCAGCATATAGCTTCAAAATCGAGTACTTGAAGAGCTAAGGCTGTTTAAATTACGAACGCCATTAATAACATAACCTACAATCTTTAAAAATCCTAAAATGGGTTTGTTATTATGTTTCCCAATTATAACACTTAAGTAGTTACTAATTACATGTAATAAAATAACTTTATTGTTAAATAGAGAAGCATAAGTAACACAAAAGAGTCAATCTAAAAAAAAAGATTCGATCCACTAAATCACAATGTACAATAATTATTGAATTATCTCTATAATTTCGAGGGCGCGTGAGTTTTTTGTTTACAATTAGTATATACATTCACATAAAACTAACAGCCGCAAGCAGAATAGGTACAGAATATCGTTTACTACCGCACTTGGTTTAGTTTCCTTTTGTACACTTAATGGATGCGTATATTTTACAAGATGTCTTCGAATTATGACGTTCCAAAGTATAATAGACACAACTCGTGTAAAAAAATCTCTTATGTAGACTTTTGTCAGTTTACTGCTGTGAATATAGGCATAAAAAGTGTAGCCGAGGAGTATTAGCTGTATAATGGAATTTATTTATGCTGTAAATCAGCCATCACTCAGTAATAATACAGCTGTTAACCAGCTAGATCTACACTTAAAGCTGTAAAATTCGTCGTTAACCAGCTATATCAACACTTAGAGCTGTAAAATTCGTCGTTAAACAGCTATATTAACACTTAGAGCAGTATAATTTGGGGCCCTTTTTGAGGATATAACGGTCTCCAAGCCCGTCAATACAGCCTTTATACAGCAGAAAAATTGGCGGATACAGCTATTATACAGCTCAAAATGTTACTTGGGAACGAGCGAGCGTAGCAAAGCAAAGTACTACAAACAACTTCGGACACGACTGTCACCTGGCTCTGCTTTTCCATGGCATGATCAATCGAGGATGGTGCTAGAAGGCGCAAATGCGTCTTCATAAGGGTATTGTTGTAATGGTCAGCTCGTTTGCAGGTAAATCGCGAATTCTCGCGAAAGTTCGAAACGGGCGACTAGTCATTATAATTTTAATATTTAATCATAATCAATAAAATTCATAACAGCGCCAACCAACGAGTTTAAAACATTACAACAACCATCGTTTTTAGGGTTCCTTAGCCAAAATAACCGTCCTTTAAAAAAACCTTTAGTTTCCTCATATCCGTCCGTCCGTCCGTATGTCACAGCCATTTTACTCGGAAACTATAAGACGTATCGCTACTTAGTGTTGTACTAAAATAGCTGGAAAAACTATTTTTAGGGGGGGGGGGGCTCCATATTGAGAGAACGCCTGAAAAATAATATATACCACATGTACAGTCAACAGCAGAAGTAGTTAGTGGATGAGGTGTTCGAAATTACCTTCACACGCTCTTATTCTCTTGACACAAAAGTCGCATCTAGCTCGTTTTGAACACATCACCCGCTTGGCTACTTCTGCTGCTGACTGTACCCTTTACAGTATCTACCTAAAGTAAACTGAAACACAAAAACTACAAAAAAAGTTAAATGCAAACATTCTTATGTATATTAATTACAAGGGCGCTTTAGAACACCAAGTAGGCAGCTTAATATTAATAACATATAATTACAACTATTATCTGATATCAAAATTATAACGACATTGTATGTATGTTCGTATTATACTTAGTTTAATTTTCTTGTTTCGAAATTCTTGACAAGTCCTATGCGGCACGCACATTCTACGATTTGTATTCATCCTTAGAGAATTAAACTAACTGGAGCAGCCTTTGACAGGCGTACCCCTCTTCCGAAATCATATGACCAGTAGTCATAATTTATTGTGCGTTATGTAAATAGCCATACATTTGACGTTCCCCTCTACCGCAAACTTTTTTGTATGGAAAATGACAGACATGGCGGTCCGGTTGGTTGAATAGTCTAAGTATTCATTCCATTTACTAATCAAATCGTGTTAGAAACCAAGTGCGAATTTGTTTCAGTTACACAAAGCGTAATTTTTAATAGTTAAACATTGTACGCCCTTGTTACGGTAAAATCGCATTTTTCCAAAACGCTAGTTGCGCTTCACGGCACATTATGACATTACGAAGCCATAAAAGGAATGAAATAATGTTTGTTGTGACCAGGGCTTTAAATACCGTTAAAAAGTTGGTATCGTTACAGCTGTCAAACAGATTTAACGTTAAGTTGTTATTAACGTTAAACCATTTACCGTTACTTCTACTACTTTTTACCGGTAAAAAAATTGTAACGTTACCAGCTAATGCATAGAGCTAACGTTAACTCAAAGGTATCGTTAAATAATTTTAACGTTATTATTTAACGTTAGTAGCATAGCAGCTTATTTAGATACACTGATGGATACCATCGTTAGATATCGAACGAGTGTTCATTCACGTACGACGCCGCCGCGCCGGCGTCCTAGTGAGTGATTAAACCAAATTGAGTTATTAAAAACCGGCCAAGAGCATGTCGGGCCATGTTCAATTGTTCAGTGTAGGGTTCCGTTCCGCTGCCGCTCGTGATGTTTTCTTTTACTTGCGTCGATATTATTATGGTACGGAGATGTAAGATGGTGTTGTAAAATTGTTAGGTATTTCTTTTTTAGGCACGTATTATATTTTTTTGCTTTTTGGCAATGTATTATTTAATGGTTCAGTTGCGCTATTTTTTTTGTAAAAATCGTCGTGGTATGGTAGTAGTTTTTGACTAATTCGGGTGTGTAGATTTAGAAAATAATGTCTGTTTTAAAATCCAAGATGGCGGCCATCGACCTTTTTCGTAAAAATCGTCATGGTAGTCGTTTTCGACTAATTCGGGTGTGCAGATTTCGAAAATAATGTCAGTTTAAAATCCAAGATGGCGGCCATATACTTTTTTCTTAAAAATCGTCATGGTAGTAGTTTTCGACTAACTTGGGTATGCAGATTTCGAAAATAATGTCTGTTTTAAAATCCAAGATGGCGGCCATATACTTTTTTCCTAATAATCGTCATGGTAGTCGTTTTCGAATAATTCGGGTGTGCAGATTACGAAAATAATGACTGTTTTAAAATCCAAGATGGCGGTCATCCAACTTTTTGTAAAAATCATCATGGTAGTCGTTTTCGACTAATTCGGGTGTGCAGATTTCAAAAATAATGTCAGTTTTAAAATCCAAGATGGCGGTCATATATTTTTTCTTAAAAATCGTCATGGTAGTAGTTTTCGACTAACTTGGGTATGCAGATTTCGAAAATAATGTCTGTTTTAAAATCCAAGATGGAGGCCATATACTTTTTTCTTAAAAATCTTATGGTAGTCATTTTCGACTAATTCGGGTGTGCAGATTTCGAAAATAATGTCAGTTTTAAAATCCAAGATGGCGGCCATATACTATTTTCTTAAAAATCGTCATGGTAGTCGTTTTCGACTAATTCGGGTGTGCAGATTTCGAAAATAATGTCAGTTTTAAAATCCAAGATGGCGGCTATTTACTTTTTTCTTTTAAAATCGTCATGGTAGTAGTTTTCGACTAACTTGGGTGTGCAGATTTCGAAAATAATGTCTGTTTTAAAATCCAAGATGGAGGCCATATACTTTTTTCTTAAAAATCTTATGGTAGTCATTTTCGACTAATTCGGGTGTGCAGATTTCGAAAATAATGTCAGTTTTTACATCCAAGATGGCGGCCATCCACCTTTTTGGTAAAAATCGTCATGGTAGTCGTTTTCGACTAATTCGAGTGAACAGATTTCGAAAATAATGTCTGTTTTAAAATCCAAGATGGCGGCCATATACTTTTTTCTTAATAATCGTCATGGTAGTCGTTCTCGACTAATTCGGGTGTGCAGATTACGAAAATAATGACTGGTTTAAAATCCAAGATGGCGGTCATCCAACTTTTTGTAAAAATCGTCATGGTAATCGTTTTCGACTAATTCGGGTGAGCAGATTTCGAAAATAATGTCTGTTTTAAAATTCAACTTCCAAGATGGCGGCCATGTACTTTTTTCGTGAAAATCGTCATGGTAGCCGTTTTCGACTGATTCGGGTATGCAGATTTCGAAAATAATGTCTGTTTTAAAATCCAAGATGGCGGCCATATACTTTTGTCGTAAAAATCGTAATGGTACTCGATTTCGACTAATTCGGGAGTGTAGATTTCGAAAATAATGTCTGTTTTAAAATCCATGGCGTTCATGCACTTTTTCTTAAAAATCGTTATGGGTATTCTCGATTAATTCGGGGATTATGAAAATAAGAACCGTTTCAAAATCTTAGATGGCGAAAATATACAATTTTGTCATAATCATCATGATAAAAAATGAAATGTTTAGCCGCCATCTTGGATTTCAATACTACATTATTTCCGAAATCTAAACACCCGAATTAGCCCAAAATGACTACCATGATGATTTTGACAAAATAGTATGTTCCATTTCGGATTTTCAAACGGTCCTTATTTTCGAAATCTATATCCACGAATAAACAGAAAACGACACCCATAACGTGTTTAAAGAAAAAGTGCATGGCCGCCATCTTGGATTTTAAAACAGACTTTATTTTCGAAATCTACACACCCGAATTAGTCGAAATCGAGTACCATAACGATTTTTACGAAAAAATGTATGACAGCCAACTTGGATTTCAAAACCGATATTATTTTCGAAATCTACACCCCTGAATTAATCGAAAACGACTACCATGATAATTTTGACAAAATTGACCATTTCCGCCATCTTGGATTTTAAAACTGTCTTTATTTTTGAATTCTACTGCCCCGAATTAATAAAAAACGACTAACATGTCGATTTTTTTGAAAAATGTATCCGCTATCTTGGATTTCAGAACAGACATTAATTTTCGAAATCTACACACCCGAATTAGGCCAAAATGACTACCATGATGATTTTGACAAAATTGTTTATTTCCGCCATCTTGGATTTTAAAACGGTCCCTGTTTTGGAAATCTACATACCCGAATTAATCCAAAAGACCCCTAACGATTTCTAAGAAAAGTGCATGAACGCCATGGATTTTAAAACACACATTATTTTCGAAATCTGCACACCTGAATTATTCGAAAAGGACTACCATGACGATTTATAGTAAAAAAGTATATGGCGGCCATCTTGGATTTTAAAACCGACATTATTTTCGAAATCTGCACACCCCACACCCGAATTAGTCGAAAAGACTACCATGACGATTTTTACAAAAAGTATATGGCCGCCATCTTGGATTTCAAAACAAACATTATTTTCGAAATCTGCACACCCGAATTAGTCGAAAACGACTACAATAACGATTTTTACGAAAATGGTCGATGGCCGCCATCTTGGATTTTAAAACAGACATTATTTTCGTAATTTGCACACCCGAATTAGTCGAAAACGACTACCATGATGATTTTCACGAAAAAGTATATGCCCGCCATCTTGGAAGTTGGATTTTAAAACAGACATTATTTTCGAAATCTGCACACCCGAATTAGTCGAAAACGACTACCATGATGATTTTTAAGAAAAAAGTATATGGCCGCTATCTTGGATTTTAAAACTGACATTATTTTTTAAATCTGCACATCCGAATTAGTCGAAGACGACTACCATGACGATTTATACGAAAAAGGTCGATGGCCGCCATCTTGGATTTTAAAACAGACATTATTTTCGTAATCTGCACACCCGAATTATTCGAAAGCGACTACCATGATGATTTTTAAGAAAAAAGTATATGGCTGCCATCTTGGATTTTAAAACTAACATTAAATTTTCTCCTACTTTTTCTTACTGGCAATACGATACCAATTAAGCCCTTAAGCGGATCACCAGTATTTTTCTTACACCCTGTATTAATCACAGCCAAGTCACAAACTGTTACCAACCAACAGTCAACACAAAACGTCGCGCAATACCCACCCGCATTCGACTCGAGCGAAATGTGTAGGGTTCAAGACTCTCGGCAACGTGTCACGGAGGCCAGTGCACGAAGTGGCAACAATGCGAATCAACTAGCGCAGCGCGGCGCGCGCGTTTCTGGTAGGGCGGTGTGGCAACGTAGCATTACTGATCAAAATAGTGTTACTTAGTTAACGTTATTATAATGTGAATTGGGTAACGTTAGCCAGCCCTGCAATGTAAAGTAAATTTACCGATAAAAAGAAACGTTAATTGGGTAACGTTACCATAAAGTTATGTTATTAAGTAACGTTACATTTTTACTACCGGTACTAAGGTATTTTTATGGTTTTACCGTTACCTAACGTTATTTTATAATGTGAATTGGTAACGTTTTAAAGCCCTGGTTGTGACATCGCTTCCCGCATGACAAAATAAGCCCATTTATTTCAGACAACAATGTAGTAAACATAGAATTTAATGTCCGTGTCGCGGAATACCGTTTAATATTCTTTGAATAATTATTGCTACAGTTGTGCAATACAAGAGGAGTAAAAATGGGTTTGAAAAATAATAATAATAGACTTGCCCTTCTATAGCATTAAAGTTAAAGAAATTTAAAGGTACCTAGGCTATGTAATAATGTATTGGGCACCTAATCTCACGGATGAAAATATTATTTTCTAATAATAAGGTTTTTTTTTTCGAGAATTCCCTAAATATTAAGGGGCGCCCACCCACTAACTATCAGTACGTGGAACGACATCGATCTGTCCGTTGTTCAGAGGTGAAATTTTTGTTCTAACTGATAGACCGATATCGTCCGACGGACTGAATATTCATTTGTCGCTCGTGTGGTGCAGAATTAGTTCATAATTACTCTAGACGGGATCATTTGGGAGATTTTTTAGCAAATATTACTGTCAGGCTGTTACGAAGACAAGTGTACAAAATTACAAAATATGTATCTCATCTGTACAAAACTGTAGAAATATAACGTGCTCCACGATATTTTTATCGATACCACATGTCGCCCATCGCCCCTTTTCTACTTATTTCAAAATAAAATACCTTTTTATCCATTGAAAACAAATTGTTTTCATAACGCTGTGGGAGAGAGACGTAACCCGCATCGGGTTTGTCCCGACGTAAAATACGACAAGAGCGGAATGGAATCGAATTTATTTGTGCCCGTTCTAATAAATCGGGAGGAGGCGAGTCAGGGTTCACCGCAGGTCCGTAACTCATGCGCAATGTTCCGCGAAATCAATAGAGCTGACACTTGGAACGCAACGGCGGGGCCACTTGATAACTTTTTGGTTTGCGTCAGGGCCAGGATTCGTTATTTAGGCAGATTTTACAATATGCATCGCGTTGATTGTGCTCTATTCGTGACTTTAAATTACTTTAAAAGATTTTGAAGTTATTAACGCGACAATTTAACGCCAAACACGTCCTAAAGTGTCCTAACTGACAGATTATTTACAAAATTAAGACCCCAGAATTGAGATAGAAATCTCGAACTCGGGGCTCTTATCACTCTGTTAGTTAATAAAACTTAAAAGGTTAACTTTTCACCAGTGTCGGTAGGTTTTTAGTAATCAACCTATATTATTTGCTTGTGTGTGAAAAAAGCTGTGAAACTTGTGAAAGTAGTGTGTAAAATAGTTTTGACACTTAAGTGAAAAAACGTTTGGTAACTAGGTACTCTACATACTACATATATTTAAGAATGTGTATTTTTATGTAATCGGAGACAACCAATTAAAAATGCCCAAAAATTAATGATTAATTACCAATTATTCACACCGAAAAACTTTCTACGTGCATAAAAAACGATATTTTGGCACCAATTCAATAACACACACAAATCATTATCAGATTACAAGCTGTCAATACTGAGAGGCATTTCGACTCGAATCGAATAAACTTAATGGAAACTCGGCGTGTAATCAAATGGCAAGAACAAGCATTAATTTATTAAGGACGCTGAAATATCACCACATAAATCGCTATCTCGGCTGTCAGTTTACCGACAATTATTCTTAATTGGATTATGAAAGCGGTGCATGCTGTCGCTGCGCGGCGCAAGGGAAAATATGTTACTTGTCCGCCAGTGGCGATGGGTAAAACTTTTCTTAGGCTAGCCACGGATTTATTTGGCTTAAAATTTCATGAGCTGTAGGAACACTGCTCAGGTGTCTGAAAATTAGGAAAACCGACGGAAATCGTGTTATATGGACGCGCCGCCACTGATGCCTGCTAGCCTATATGGGATGTGGTGTAGAGTGTTTTATATAAATATTTAGACAACACTGATTTGAAGATTTAGCTTTAGTGTCAGGAAGTTAATTCAGAGAAGTTCCAACTAGAAAAAAAAGTACTTAATTTTGCAAGTAATTTAAAGAATTGCTAGAGGTTTTTATTACCTTGTTGAATATACTCTAACGTTCAATCTGGCTTGTCCTATGGATGGTTATGGCTAAGCTTGGCTTCCATGGCAGCAGAAAAAAGTACTGTCGCTATCAAATATATCGGAGCGACCAAGGTACTCAAAAATATCTGAGCATGCACTTGCTTTGACAATAGAGACGTTGTTCAGATATTTGTGACGACCTTGGCTGCTCTGATATATTCGATGGCGACTGTATGATACTAATGAGTAAATTGACTGAATTGCTGATAGAATGACAACCGCTAGTGTCGCACACCAGTGCCATCTTCCGAGTCCGGCGACATTGGCGTCTCATTGGCGGAGGAGAAAGGGGCGTCTCGTAGACCCGCCTTCACTCTCGTAGACAATGTCAATACTAGAGGTGCATTCAGATGTGTAAAAAATTACATTGATTTTATATTAATTTGACTTCATCTTGCTCTAGCTAAGCTGTATTAGCATGAGAAGGACAGGTTAATGATATCGCATCAGTACCTTTCACCTTTTTAAGATTAAAAAAAATATTATACGGTTAAGGATCATTTTGTACAGTCGCCATCAAATATATCGGAGCGGCCGAGCATGCACTTTATCGCCTTAACAATAGAGGCGTTGTTCAGATATCTGTGACCAGCTTGGCCGTGGTGATATATTTGATGGCGACAGTTAATATAAACATTAAATAAAACCGTCATAAAACATACACAAAGACATTGCAAAAATAAATACATTTATAGGATATAGGATATTATGGTGTAACATTTAAGGTATATTATACCTTTACAAATAAAAAATAAATTAAAAAATTAAAAAAACCCGCCTGCGTAAAATACTAAAAGGCCGTAAACAAGGCCAATATACGTTACTAATTTGTTATGTAGTTTTGAAAAGCATAAGATACATATTAAATTCTAATGTGGAACATAGCGACATTAAACAGTCGGGACCCATTTGAAATCTAGTTGGCGCAAACCTTCCCTAAAATGGGTCCCGACTGTTTAATGTCGCTATGTTCCACATTAGAATTTAATATGTATCTTATGCTTTTCAAAACTACATAACAAATTAGTAACGTATATTGGCCTTGTTTACGGCCTTTTAGTATTTTACGCAGGCGGGTTTTTTTAATTTTTTAACTTATTTTTTATTTCCTACTTTTTGGTATCATGAAAAGTACCTACATGTAATACAATTATTTAATTTATTTTTTACTAGCTGTACCCACGCGGCTTCGCTGCGTTGGTTCTCTCACTTTTCGTTGCCCTCAACAGTCCATTGCTAATCGCTTTCTACATGTCAAATTTGATACAGTAAGTTTAGCAGTTTAGCTAAAATTTACTTCTTGCATATAACTTCGACATCCCAAAAGATCGACTGAAAGCGTCTGAGATTTGACTGTGTCAGCCATGGCAAATAAAATTAGCAATAGTACAGTGTGTTTTTTGTTCGAACCCCCGTTCTTTACGGCCCATCACGTAGTAAACTCTATCAAAACTCGTCTTCTCCCATCTCAAATGTCCAACCTAACAATTTTTGGTATGATAAGCAATAGTACGGTGTGTTTTTTCTTTCTTGGCCCCCCTTTCTTTGCCGCCCATTACGTGGTTAACTCTATCAAAACTCTTTTTCTCCCATTTCAAATGTTCAACGTAACAATATTTGGTATAATTAGCAATAGTACGGTGTGTTTTTTGTTTATGCGGGGGGCCCGCTCCCGAGGCCCCCTTTCTTTGCCGCCCATCACGTGGTAAACTCCATCAAAACTCTTATTCTCCCATCTCAATTGTTCAATGTAGCAGTTTTTGGTATAATTTACAATATTATCGTTATTTTTTATTTGGGGGGGGGGCTTTTTTATGCCGGGGGCTCCGCCCCCCCGAGCCCCCCTTTTTTGCCGCCCATCACACGGTAAACTCTATCAAAACTCTTTTTCTCCCATATCAAATCTTCGACGTAACAATTTTTGGCATAATAGGCAATAGCACGGTGTGTTTTTTCTTTATGCGGGGGCTCCGCCCCCCGACCCCCCTTTTTTCCCGCCCACGTCCACGTGATTAACTCTACCAAAACTCTTCTTCTCTCATCTCAAATATTCAACGTAACAATTTTTGATATAATTAGCTATAGTATGGTGTTTGTTTTCTTTTTTGCGGGGGGGCTCCGCCCCCCGCAAAAAAGCCCCCCTTTCTTTGGCGCCCATCGCGCGGTGAACTCTATCTAAACTCTTTTTCTCCCATCTCAAATATTCAACTCCCTGATAAATGTTGAAAATATCCAACTATTTGTCTTCATGCTCCCTTTACAATCTATAAGTATTACGTAAACATCAAAACAGATTTTTCTTCCGTCTTTAACTTTCAACTTAACAATGTGTTATTATTTATTTTATAATACAGTAATTACAACAAAATTATTACATTTGATACAAGAGTATCAAAAAATATATGAAAATATGAATTTATGGTATGAATTTTGTATTTCAATTTCTTATTATCAGGTGATTTGCTCAGTGACGGCGATGTGCTGCAGTTCGCTATGGGTACTTTTCGATTTCCGTGTTTCACTATGTTCCGTTTGTTTTCGTATTATGTTTGTTGTAATTCATGAAGAATGGGAAATTAGCTACATTATTTTAAATGTCTCTAAATGAACCAATATCAATTATGTCACGTGAACTTAGCACACTTATTACTCAAAATTATTGTTTTTTTTATAGTAAGTTAATTTAACTTTTATTCTTGCACCTTTTGTACATGTCTGTTGTATAGGCCCAATGGTTGACTGGTGGAAAATACCATTTGGTATGATGTCCGCCGTTTGGTCTCACAGTTTTGTATTTCGTGCAATATAGTGGAAATAAAAAAAGATTCTTATAGGGAGGCAACGCGCATATAAAACCTCTGGAGTGACAGGCGTCCATTGGCTACCCTAACTGCTTACCATCAGGCGGGACGTATGATTGTTTGCCACCGCCGTGGTTAAAAAAATATATAGTTGAAATACAAAGGCATAAGTATTTATTTCCCATATAAAGGCATTTCCCATACAAAGTTTAAACCCCCCTTAAACCCCCTTAAATCCAAAAAGTTCGTATTTTTTATAGCCTATGTCCTGACCAGAGGTCTGTTAAACCGGCTAGTGAGGTTTTTATCGAAATCGGTTCGGGCGTTTTGACTCCAACTCTCCCCATCTCAACAGACAAACAGACAAAAAATCTAAAAATCGTCGAAACGTGTTCTGTTATCGATTCTAAGAGCTACTAACTCATTTTTTTACTAATATCTCCAATGTACAGATTTTCGACCCTCTTCAGCTTTATTACATGTATAGATATGTATAGATAGATAGATATAGATGTATAGATAATCTTATAATCATCTTTAATAATACTTATTAAAACATTACCCTTATTAACTAGTAACTACCCTTAGTTATTAAAAATATGACAATTTTCTGACGCACGTCATTGATTAATCATCGACAAGTCATAGTCTCCATATCAGAGGATACATACCAGCTCCTTCACTCTTAGTTGAACAAAATATTAACTTGATGTACAGTCGACGTCAAAAAAATGTTTACACTTTTGGACCTTATTTATTAGAAAGGAGTAAAATGCAAAAGTGTAAACATATTTTTGACGTCGACCATACCTATTACTTGAAATTCACATAAAATGTTTATACTTTTGGACCTTATTAGAAAGGAGTAAGGTGCAAAAGTGTAAATATATTTTTGATGTCGACCGTACCTTTTACTTGAAATTCACATATTATTATGTTCACGTTAAGAATAACAACCTTTATAATATGTTCGTCGTATTTTTGTTATAACTAAATACCTAATAAAATGGAAATTTAAGTAAGATGGTTGCTAAACAATTTTAAATTATAATAATTCCTAAACGGTAATTCAAAATCAAAAATGATGAATGAGACCTCATAATACTTTTCAAAGTTCTAAACAATGATACCCTACTCGGCACAGTACGTCAATTTTCATTTTTAAATTTTTTACAATATGACGTCTGACCGCCGTCATATTGAATTTGGATTGCTATTTTGTCTTTAGTGACACTCGCGCAATTAATACGAATCGATTGACGTACGAATCATCTAAATCGGCCCACTCGTTTTGCTTCTAGAGTGCCACAAAGGAACAAACATACATATATAGACTGTTAAACACTATCCCCTCTTTTGCGTCGCGTAGTCGGGGAAAAAATACAACTATGGCAATGTAGTACGACTATACATTGACATACTTAGTAATGTTTAGAATAATCATATTTGGAATATCTTTTATTTGGAACTCCACTTTTGTTATCTGTCTGTACAAACGTAGTTACTTCTTTAGTTACTTTTATGTAATTTAATTAAGTACCTAATGTAGGAATACATACAGTCATCAACAGAAGTGCTTACTTCTGCTGATGACTGACTGTAATTTCGTTAGCCTTTATGAACTAGTAAGCAAACGTAAACACATTTTATTAAATCGCTCCTGAACCGATGGAATTAAAAAATATGGCACCCAAACATAAAATTAAGGTTTGTTAAGTAAATGAATCATTATATCAAAATACTTACCTTAAGAATATACTATGATATATGTCAGCTTACGACCTACCGGCTAGTTCAAACCGTGCCGACGTAGCATTAGCACACTAATAGCCCTTGATTATGATATTTACAACTAAACTCCGATCTGAGTTCCATGAAATCCCACCGTGCGAAAAACACTCTTTTGCGCTTGTTATAAGGTTTATTTCGATGGGATTCTAGTTGTTTTTCAATGCATACGTTGGCCTTAAGCCCATCTTATTCTCAATGCTTGTCGTCAGCGAACGAACATGGCCTCACCTCACACAAAACAGCACCGTTACGCCGGAATTAGCCTACACGAAAAAAAATGCTTCCGGGATATTCTCAATCCAAGAAATTATTATTATCTTGAAAATAATATTTCCTCGTAGTAAGTATTTATTTCCTTTACCAAAAATATAATTCTTCTCGTAATAAAACCACGTTTTCTTAAAATAGAAATACAAAAATGTATTGTTTCAAGAGTATATTGAGTAAATAAGAGAGATTGTACTTTAATCAAACAAGTATTATCTTAGGTAAAAGAAAACTAGAAAATCTGTAAGAATATATTCACTTCGTTATATTTAATATAAGTAGTTTATTTTCGTTAAAGGAAATAAATACTTGTCACGAGGAAATATTTTCAACATAATATAATAATGTCTTAGATTGAGAATATCCCGGGAGTATTTTTTTCCGTGTACATTACGAAATTGGTTGCATGACAGCATGACACTAGCAGTAAAGACTAGAAAAGAGATACGGTCAACGACCATATAAGGCGGTTTCTCCTTAATTTTAGCTGCTTAGCTTTAGTCCTTAGCATTGTCAAAGATCGACATTGTAAGGCTCTCAACTTCTGTTTAATATACCGTATCGCCATAATTAGATGCACCTAGTATATGAACTTAACTGTTCATGAAGTACTAGGTATAGTCAGCATCAAAAAGGTAATTTCGCAAAACGTGTAATTCCGAAAATTCAGTCAAATATCGCTCGTATCCCATTATAATAAGAGTCAACTTTCGGAATTACCCGCCAGTTTTTTCCTATCGGAATTACCCCAATGCATCATATTATAAAACTGATAACTTACAACCATATCGCCATGACAATAGTGGAGACTGCGATTTGTTTGTAATTTTTTACTCCTAGTCATTACCGATCTTGAAAGTTACACTTAAACTGGGACTCGCCAAAAGAATGCTAGGTAAGTACTAAGCAACTACGTCCAGCTGATGTTTCCACTAAACAAACTTATTAAGCAAATGGACGTAAATTGATGTGTTTAGAATTATCATTATCATTATGCAGTACCTACATGTACAAATTGCAACCGTACAGAGAACCTTTCAATGGTAAAGTCAAGATTGTATTGTACCTGTCATAGCGAGTTTGAATTTCATATCGAATGGATAATTACAGTCGACGTCAAATATATGTTTACACTTTTGCACCTTATTACAAAGTAAGGTGAAAAGTGTTAACATAGCTTTGACGTCGACTGTACTTCAGAGGTTAAACAGGATTTAAAATAAAACAAATAAAATTCTAAACATAATAAAAAATCATCTTAAAACAAACGAAACTACACGGAAAAAAAGCTTCCGGGATATTCTTAATCCAAGACATTATTATTTTCTTGAAAATATTTCCTCGTGACAAGTAACGTATTTATTTCCTTAACCAAAAATATGATTCTTCGCTTAATAAAACCACGTTTTCTTAAAATAGAAATACAAAAATGTACTGTTTCAAGAGTATATTGAGTAAATAAGAGAAATTGTACTTTAATCAAACAATTATTATCTTAGGTAAAAGAAAACTAAAAAATCTGTAAGAATATATTCGCTTCGTTATTTAAAACTTTAATTTATTTTCGTCAAAGGAAATAAATGCTTGTCACGAGGAAATATTTTCAACATAATACAATAACGTCTTAGACTGAGAATATCCCGGAAGCTTTTTTTTCCGTGTACCTTCTATTACTGACAGATACCTTAAACTACCTACTAATAGAACTCCGGAATGGCCGTCCGGTTGCACACTAAACGATAAAATATAGGGAAACTATTTGTTACTCTGCATTTCACTTTTGTACCAACCATTACAAATTTTACTCAAGGGTAATAAACACAGCTCACTTCTACTTCTTCTACTGCCATACATTGACCCGATTAATTTGGTTTACGAAGATACAGTGACCCCTTTTCGTTGTTCTTGAATGCATTATTCAGTAAATAATAATCATACCTTCACGTACTCAATACAAATAATACACGTAGCTGATTAAGTAGGCCAGCTGTCCATAATGATGACATTAACGATATGATTCATGTATAACGGGCTAACGGCCTCCTAACCTAATCGATCGATCCAGGTCCTAAGTTCGAATCAGATATTTGTACTCCGCGCGTGTTACGGATGTTTTCTACTCTACTACATATGTATACATATATATATTTGTCTCGTCTAGTACCCGTGGAGCCTTATTGAGCTTACTGTGGAATTAGGTCGGACTGTATAAGATTGTCTCGTAATTTTTTTTTATATACACGCAGTCTTACTCTGGCTCCGATAATTTTACACATCTTAAATACTTCAGCTACTAAACTATTCTCCAGTACCGTTCTATTTCTACTATACCCTATATATAGTTTGAGTAGCGGCGATACAAAGGACTGAACCTATGAACCATAATAACTACCAGCTATAAACGTCACGATTAATTATATCCTACATAATTATATTACATCAAGTTTGAGTGCATGAGAGTAGGAATAGCTTTTATAGTGGAACCGTACCTTATGCAAATGAGGCGGCTCCGAGCAAAGCGTTGCCTAAATATTAGTTTAATATTTGGGAGATTGTATCAGAGACCGGCGGCCGATTGGAATAATATTGTAACTTATAAGTCTTATAACCCATTTGCAAGAGCAAGTACCAAAGCGAGGGCCTATAAAGACTATGGATTTAGATGGTATTCAAATTTGAGTGACTCGGATGTTTGTAGCTTGGAAAGAGGTTAAGCTGAAGCAGGATGCTGGTCATGTCTACCTTATATTATACCAAATAAGTTACGACTGTAGTATTGGGCAGGAAGGGAACTGTGTCATAGCTCAACAAATCAAGACATTCCGGCAGACCGAGTCGGTAATAGCGAGACAAGCTTAACTCCTTTTTAGAAGATTGATGCAAAGAATACCCAGTATCGGGAGGAGTCAGTTACTACAGATCCTAGTACAGGCAATCAAAAGAATACTAAGAGTAATATAGCATTAAATTGTTTTTATTTATCAGCAACAATGTAACAGAAGAGAAGAGAATAAGAATATACCGTATTGATTTAATATGCCTTCAGAATTCAAGTTACAACTTCCTTAATGTCAGGCGAATAAATTATGTAAATAGTACAAGGCGGGGTCTCGCTTTCTTGTAAATGATTTGGCGTTTTAGCCCGATCTAATGGCGGTCCGGCCACGCACCTCATCTACATATCCACAAATACCTTCCACAAACTCTTATCTTACTTAACCGTGTCGTTGTCAAACCAACCTTGTCTTCTAGTAAATAAGGTACAATTTTAATTGCAGAATAAGTAACATGTGAGGTTTAGTTGGTTTAATGTCAGTATTAATGGCACAAATTATTTAATTGTCCTTTACGGCGGCTCGCACGCAAACTTGGCCTTAATAAACAGTAGGTTTTGTTTTATGTCAACGGGCTTTTGATTATATTAGCTAATTGCAAGCAAATTAAGTAGAGGACTGTTTCTGTCACGTCAACTTGAGAAGAATAACTTTGCTTATTCTTTTGAGATTTATGCTGTCACACCAGTTTTCCTGGCTTCAATAAATTAAACTGCCGTAAGTATTACATGAAAAATAACAAGTTATTTCTTACTTCAACTTGTTGTTTATTAAATTCCCTAGTGGGTAAATAATAGCCTGGTTTGATTAATATGTCATGACACTCATGAATTTTATTTAGATTTTTTACTTATCATAGTTTTTATGACAAAGGATTCGGATTCTATAAATTTATTTATTTATTTAAACTTTATTTCACAATTAGGACAAAAAAGTACAAAATATATGTATTGACTAAGATTTAATTTATTGTGATTTATTGATAAACGCCATTTACTCAATCAGAAACAGAGGTGTCACAAACAGAAGCTCATAAAATTTGCATAATTTTTTTAATCAGATATTACTCAACAATCATTTTTGTATGGTCTACTTAGGTAAGATATATGATGTAATAGGTATCGACTTTTATTACCCTTTAACGAAATATTGTGCGCCAAAATTTGTCCTCGTACCCAATTTCTTAATTCTCATAATCAAATGATTAACCAATCCATTAAAATAATCCATTATGTTTCCTTGGCTCAGGAAGCTGCTTAGGATGTCATTCCAATTTGTAACGAGCGCAAGTAAGAACGGTCATTATAACGCAGCTGTCCCACCGCCGACGATAGGTAAGCGAGAAGTAACACATAATTATTTGGCGAGTGTTGTTTCTCTCAGAGTAACCGCGAGAAAATCTATTTTTTATAACCTTCTTTTTACCAAAATTTACGTACGTTTGCTCGTAGTGTATCAATTTCAAATATTTTCATTTATCTGCACAGTCTATTGAATATGTATACTTGCACCAGTTTATTCTGATCCTTCGATTCTAACGATACTGCGATAAGCGATGGGAACAACATCCCCTGAAGTGCCAAGTGGGCGGGCTCCACTTTACCCCGTCACCTCGTTCCAGGCTCGTGACAAATGGTGGCGGCATCTTTCATCTCCTCAATTTCCCATGAAATTGCCCATGAAAAAACAACCTTATAAATAGTGACTTAGAGTGTAAATTGCAAGATAAAGATTTGGGAGATGCCGAAATGATAATGCAATAACGAAATTTGAAAATAATCGCAAATAGCCTTTAAATGCCCCGAGGGAGATATTTCGTGAATTAAAAACCAACTACCTGAACTACCTGAACCAATCTGTTATTACCTTTATAGTAACACAGAGGATAAAAAATTATATGGATAAATATAGAGCACACGGGATGTATATGTATTCCATTAAATTAAAGAAATTACAATTGATTGATATAATGTGTTATCACTACTTTGGGTTTGAAATGGAACTGCTACTAACTACTATAAACTACATAATTTTTTTCACAAACTGATCGCCTAAATATAGGTATAATTTTAAGTTGGATTGCATAAGCCACACACATGCCAAAAAATCAGGGAAAATAAAATAACGATCACGTTAATGTTGAGACGAAAACTACACAATGAGGAAGGCCATAAACATACCTAGCCAATACAGAAAAAGGCAGACGACCAGCAACGTGATGGTCCAATGTTGTGTCTAGAACCTGACCACACTTACAACCCAGGATAGATCATCGAGGCTCGACCCCAGCTAAACAAGGCTGGAAAGGAAATGGGAACAAAGAAGAAGAAAGATATTTTCTGGTTGATTGGCAGCAACACATCACAATGAGTAGGGTCTGGTGCTATTTAGCTGTGGTTTTTCTGTAAGCTAGAGCTACTTCCCCAGTCGGGATCTGCTCCAGATTTGAGCGCGATAATATTCGATAAGCTATGCCCTATCACACTTATCTAGCAAGATTTGGCATTGCCCGTACCGCGCTTGGGTAAAAATATTTAGAAATATAAAGACTTCATCCTTCATGTATCAGGTTTCCATGTCATTCACCTAAAAATTAATAGACACATATTGCAGCTGAATATTAGATGATAAGAAAGAAAATAAAAGAAAGACTTAGGCACCAACACCATATACTTACCTTACGCGCGCTGATTCGCGGTAATGGTAATACCGATATCAATCGTCGTTCATTACATACTGATGGCTCGCAAAATGATAAAGGCATTGCGAAAAAATTTAATGAATCACGTAATTACAGCGAGTCCAACTCATGCATAACAACGATATTTGCTGATTCCGACAAGGATTACAATATCACTGGGGCAGATACGCCACTTACATTTCAAAATATTATATCGTTGTATACATTGTAAATACGGTTTTGGCGGTTATTCCTTACCTATCTGTTATCTTGTAATCTGATCTGGCAGTACAAAAAGCAACACACTTAACTGACCATCGATAGACCTTATACCGTTGCAATAGGGATTACAATTGGTTAGTTAACAGTGTTGGCGATGGTACTATAAATTTGAAAACTACCGCATCGTATTTTTCTTCCAGCTATTATAATTGATTACAATCAGGATTAGGCGATTATCACACTGGCGCCGCAACCGCATGCGGCGACGGTTTTAAGCGGGACAGCGCTATACACATACAAAGCGCCATCTCGCTCGCGCACCGGCACCGCATGCGGAAACCGCACCAATGTGATAGCCGTCTTAAACATTTTCCGTCACAAACAAGTACATAATCTGCGATTCCGATGCGGAATCTTCGTCCATTGTCTAAGGTCGATTATCGAAATGGCGCCCCATTACATTGATAGTATCTGCGATAATATGCCTTAATGTTACGCATAATTACATGAGGGAATTGCCTTACAGTAGCCGATGAAGATGTAATGGCGACGTGTCGTTATAGTTAATGGGTGCGTGATGTGCCATTTGACGTTGGTGGCCACTTGGCTTGGCTTAGGGCGCGTTTGCACTAGATCGATTATTAATTGCAGTAGAAAACTGACTCTAAAGGTGTGACTAACTAGATTGTCCGAATTCATCGCGTAGATTTGAAAAAAATCTGCGCGCAGGTAAAATGCTACGGGTCCCCGGCCTGAGAGGTCCCCCGGTCTAAAACGCCACTCTACGACTAAAGGAGGATTAATTTCTGTAAAAGGGGCCCGATACTAAGAATTTTATTTGCCTAACTTAACGTAGTTACGCTACTGGTGCTCACCGAGTTAGTGACCTATGTATGTACATATGTATCATATCACCTACCTACAACAAATTCGTATCATAAGTTCAGTTTCATAATAGGCCTCTCATGTCTCAAGGAGGGGCTTCACAGTCTGACTTCCGTTTACTATTCAGCCCTCGGTGCACACAAGAATGCATTTGATGTCAACCATCAATTATTTTACCCTAATCAAAGAGCTAGCTAAATATGGGTTTAGCAATTGAAAAATTATACACAAAGAGTTCTGCTGACATGCAAATTAGTATCGAAGTAACCTACGCATTAGCAGTTGCAAATGCTATTGGGCCCGTATAAAAGGTATACAAAGTTGAGCTTATTTTTAATGCAATTCATAGAAAAAAAAGTCAGTTTACTTAATTCTCTTTGATGCAAAATCATAACCCGCCACCGGTAGATACCCATATATATTTTTGGTCAAGATCTGACATCTTTGAATTTAACTCAAACCACGGTAGCTTCGATAGAATTTCATTTGCTATGAGCCTTGTTTGAAAAGATGTATCCACTTTGGACCTTATTACATCGAAATAAGGTAAAGAAGTGGACGCGTCTCTTTGAAGTTGACTGTACAGTTTAAGTCAAAAAGATCTTGCTAGTCTTCGTTGTTAAATCATCACAATGTGACATAAATTTAAAAACTAATATAACCATTTTTTATAACTCTACCATTATTATTTTTAATTACTTTTTCTTTTAATAATTATTTCCCTAAAAAAAGATCGTTTTATTGATCAGATATGTAAAACACACGTTATTATTTCGTAAATAACTTGTCATATTTCTAGTCTAAATAAACTAAATCTCCAAGGTAAAAGAGAGACAATAGGTACTATACTAGTTGCTTAACCAGATTGTTAAGTACTTTTACTTTTTAACACGATTATCAAATCATGATTTATTGCTCCTGTTTTATGGACACTGGAAATGTTGATGATGCAATGTTTGTGCATTATACAGGGTGTAACAAAAATACTGGTGATCCGTTTAAGGGCATAATTGGTATCGTAATACTACGAGTACGAAACAGTTAGTAGAGAGTACGAAAGAGTCAAGTCATTTAGCCAATAAAATACATGCATATCTAATTATGTCAACATATATATTTCTGTATATTCGAGGATTTAATTTAGTAATCCAACCAATGTCACTTAATATCAATGCAGTAAAAAATCTTCATTTTACTTCAATTTAACAGACAAAATAATCTATGACCTCAATTTACCCAACCCGTCATTAAAATATCAAAAACAACTACTGTTTTTTTCGTAAACACGAAACTCGAAGCACAAAAAGTCAATCAAAGGTTAACATTCAATTTGTAATTTATGCGTCAATCAAACTTGTTTATTTTAGTTCGAAGCATGGACCTATAAAATACACGGACATAATCATGCTAAGTTATAACCTGTGATTCCACGATCAGCCTAAGATGTTTTATGTGAGACCATTTCTGTAATTTTCTATACAAAACAAAGTTTGACGATTTTTGCGGGGAAGGGGAACGTCAAACGTATACTTACGTAACGTCAAAATAGCCACGTCAGATAAACGTCAGTCCATACAATAAGTATGACCATTGGTCATCTATTTTCGGCAGAGGGGAACGCCTGTCAATTAAATGAATGAAATGAAATGAAATGAAATATTTTTTGAAGGGCCGCTCCGGTTGGTTGAATGCTCTAAGTGTGTGCATGCACAATTGCATACACACTATTTAACTTTTCGGGTTTGAAGGTTTGAGCCAATCACCGCTCCCACTAGTTGTGTGGGGAACATGCAAATTTCCCGAAAAACATTACCCCGATTTTTATAATCTCGATTTTTATAATCCCGAATTTTGACAAGTACGAATGTCAAAATTCCGAATTTTGAAATCACGAAAGTAGAAAATCCAGAATGCAATATTTCCGAATATTAGAAGTCCGATTGTTACTTGCTCGAATCCTAAAAATCCCGATTGTCAATTTCCCGAAAAATTTAATTCCGATTTTTTTAATTCCGAAAAACTAATGACCGATCGGGTTTTTGGCTATTCGGTAATACGAATTTCGGTTTTTTTTATATTCGGAATAATGAAATTCGCGCTTGTGTTATTTGTCGATATCTTGGCGGGTAATTAGTTTAAAATGTTTACTTTGCAGAAAACCAATTATGCAGAAATTACAATTAGCAGATTTATTGGTTCTGCTGTAAAAAATGGGTTAATTTTGGTTAGAACTCACCTTTAACTAAATCAAATGGCTGTTCAAAAAGTGGGTTAGGTTAGGTTAGAACTGTGACCCTCAACCAACCCAAACGGCTGCACAAAAAGTGGGTTAGGTTAGGTTAGAACTGTGACCCTCAACCAACTCAAACGGCTGCAAAAAAAGTGGGTTAGGTTAGGTTAGAACTGTGACCCTCAACCAACCTAAACGGCAGCAAAAAAGTGGGTTAGGTTAGAACTGTGACCCTCAACCAACCTAACGGCTGCAAAAAAGTGGGTTAGGTTGGAACTGTGATCCTTAACCAACCCAAAACGGCTGCAAAAAAGTGGGTTAGGTTAGGTTAGAAGTGTGACCATACTGTGACCCTAAACAACCAACGAAAAAGAATCGGGTTTTTAAAATTTCGGAATAATGTTGAATCGGAATTAATAATTTCGGGATTATGAAAATCGGGATTCGTTGTTTTGAAATTCGGAAATATTGGTTTCGGACTTTTATTGCATCGGAATTTTTAAATTCGGTATTATATGGCTCGGGATTTTAAAAATCGGGTTTTTTACTATTCGGGAATTAAAATATTCGTACTTTAGTTATTCGTAATTTTAACTATCGGAATTTTAATGGGTCGGGCATTACAAAATCGGGATTTTTAAATTCGGGATTAAAAAAATCGGTATAAAGTTTTTCGGGATTGTGTAGTGTACCCAGTTGTGTGTGCATTTCGCCCGTAAAGTCGAGGATATCGGCTCATAATGGAATTACAATTTAACTTCACGGGATTATTTCTGTATATTTCTTGGGTCCATGATTCAAAGTGGATCACATTGAGCAACGGCCGCGGCTTCTGTGGTATAATTATGACAGAGCCTGCGATGATTTCGGCGCTGCTTTGGAACCTGTCATAATTGTGGTTATTGGTATCCGTCGCGAGTTTGTTTTCATATCATTGAAAACATAGGTATGTAATTATTGCACATATATACAGTTTCAAATTTAAACCAAACGTAATAAAATGTTCAATCAATCATACGAAAAAACATATTCAACAAATCGTCGGGTCACTGTACTCTACCTACTTCAGTTTGCAGGTTCCAATGGCGGCGCGTCAATAGAAAACGATTCCCGTTGGCTTGCCTAATTTTCAGGTACCTGAGCAGTTTTTTACAGCTCGTGAAGAAATTTTAAGCCAGCTCCGGCTTGCCTAAGAAATTTATTGACCCCGGCACTGGTAGGTTCCGATAAGCATTTTTAGGGATATTTAATTTATCACCCAATCTCACACATAATTGCCCCTCTTGTACCCAAAGCATGTAACCTTCCCTTATTAATCGCAGTTAAGAAAAGCAGAGTTATGATTAAAGGCTTACGGAATTACCAAGTTAAAAGTGCAATGAATCAGCCAAAATTGACCCTTATTTCGAGACTATAGGGTATTTAACGTTGGGGTTGTTTACGTGGTTCTGGCTAACCACGTATCGCGCAATCGGTGTGCAATTGCAGCTTGACGGGCTCAAATTTTAATTAGTGGTAAGTGACAAGTGCATTATATAAACTGGTAATCTGCCAAAAATATGCGCGATCTGCATAACTGGGTGCGTAGCCAACGTGCCAATCGTTAACGCCCCGTAGCGTGTCGTAGTCACCTCTCTCTTATCACTCATCCATATTAGTGCAACATTGACAGTTGCGTTTCGGTCGCTATGGAACGATTGGCACGCTGACGACGCACCCTGTACGGCTACCATGAGTTTGACATGGACATTTTTCGTTAACGAGTACCTAACGAATTTTCTATCTGTGTATCTCGTTTACACTAATATGTTACAAGCAAGATGCATAGATAGAACACTCGTTACTCGTTCTTAAAAACGTCAAAGTCATAATCATAATGTCATGTTAAGCGTACTGTTGTAGACGGCGCTACTACGACAGAGCATAGACACGTGTATTTTATTTAGGCTATAGCTTATTCTATTCTACAGGGTGTAACAAAAATACTGGTGATCCGTTTAAGGGCATAATTGGTATCTTGCTGCGACTGAGATAAAATGGGAGAAAAAATTTTTGGACGCGATTTTTGGAAGTGGTCCCAGCCCGCCGACCGTCCATACTAAATCCAAATTTTTATTCACGCGAAATTTTTTTTTAGTTTTTCATAATTTGAATACGATACCAATCATGCCCTTAAAAGGATCACCAGTATTTTTGTTACACCTTGTATGTATTATACAAAAATAATTTATGCGAGTTTGACTTTTAGTCACTTGTAATATTTGCACAACGAAGACCGCTAAATGTGAGTCTCTCTTATGGGCTTACAAATAAGACTATATTACTCAAATATTAATATTTGCGAGACTGCGACATTGGCAGCCTTTGTTATTGACTTATCTTTGGTGACAAATAAGTGCCGTTCCGAGAGGCCGTCAATCAGCGGTGTGGCTTTACATCTCTCGTTAGTTACTAAAGTGCGCTATTCTATGTTGAGTGTTTGTACTTAGGCATTAATGTCACATGTACGTGACACATGTCCTGTAGTTAGCTAAACATAGCTAACTGTAAATACTAGATAAGTTAGTCGGGATTTTTTAAAGTTCAAATAGGTTTCCAGGAAACCGTAGGTGTATGAAGTTATAATATTTGCATAAACAAAAAAATAATGGTGCAACTAACTTTCATACATACAACTACAGCACTAAAGTTACAAGGCATTGTTATTAAAAAGACGCTTTTAGATTTAATCACATCCATACAATCGCGTGGTTAGACGCCATAACACCTTTGTTCAAATCGGAACTCGACCGCAGCATCAATTCATTAGACTCGTCAAAACAATTGAATATCTAAAACACGAGCGCAACAAATCGTGACCGCGTGCCGCTTGAATTTAACATTACATTCGGCAACCTCGTATCTCGTATGTCATTCTATTGTAACGTCAATCTTATGACGAAATTGATAAAGTTGAATTTAGGTTGTGTAGTATTAAAGTTACGAGGTTTAGAAAGGTAGATTTAAAGGTTTCACAGTGATTCGATTACACACATAACGCCATATTATGGTGTTAATTACCCGGAGTATCTCTCATCCATTTAACAATATTGTCTCTGACCAATTGTCCGATTGTCTGCGCACGAGCGTAAACTATACCTCTATCATCTATCGTGATAAGTAACAAGTAAGAGAATGTTCTGTTCCCGCACGGAAAGAGTTTCTACAATCTGTAGCATTCAAAGTTTTCGCGCAATTTGCAAAGCTCCGCATTTAATACGTGTTCAATGCGGATATACTGAATTTAATCTTAAACTTTATCTATACTGTGTACAATAAAGTACTTAATACTTTAAGATAAATTGTTAGGCACTTACGTATCAGATTTTTATGATAACATTGATAACCCTTTACATCTTTAGACAGTCAAAGTTTGCAAAAGATACTTTAGCATGAACATTTGTAAGTATTCACGTAAATATCACTTGTATTGTAACCTAGGGGTATATTCGAACTTATTACATTTATGTCAAAATAATTTCATTTTCTTGTCATTGGTACTGATTAAATTGGTAGTGTAGTGTTCCTGCAGGTGAGTAAGACTCTCAAAAAGCTCAAAGAGCATGCAGTTTGTTGACGACGGGGGACCTTCTAGTCACAGTGATTCTTCCTTTATATTATCGGCTAGCAGCAGCTCCTAGTCATAGCAAGCCAACCATGTTCCTTGGTCCTCGATTTCGTCAATTTTGGCAGCACTTTGTTCGCAGATTTGTTATGTGACTGGGTCAGATACGTTATCACGCCTAAATGTGACGCTATCACGCCACGCGGTGTCATTCAAACGATTTGTCGAACGCTTGTAATATAATGGCTTCGTCGCACGCGCCGCTATTTAGAAACGTGTACACCTAACATGAGTTTCGGAATGCCGGTTCGCGTATTGTAAGTTTGTTTGCGTTACTGCAATGGTTACTAAACCATTCCGGAGACACGACTACCTCGACAGCTACAACTTACAACCATATTAGATTAGGACTAGGGAATGCAACCCGGGTATTACCCGGAAACCCGGGTATCTTCATATATACTAAAAAAACCCGGGTTGCATTCCCTAATTAGGACATGGTCCCAGTACTGATGTTTTATAAAAAAAACTGAGAATTCAGGGGAAATGATCCCCCACGCCCCATTAAATTCCCCATGTTTAGTGACCAAGAAATTGTGATATGTATATGACAGCCTATTTAAGCTCAATCGATGCGTTTAAGTAGATGTAACTAACATCCTAATAACTATACTAAGCCTTGGTTATTAAACTAATCAGAACAATCGACCTCCTAATAAGCATTTGCACAAAATTCGTATTAATGAAGCTAGTGTTTTAGGTATTTTTTGAATGAAAATATATTTAATGGGCACGTATATTTACGGTGACCATAGAGTAACTTAACTATATGGTAGAGCAGCACAGCCTAAGAACTTTTTGAAGCTCAAGTCAATTGCGCGCTCTGTCCGAAAGCCCGAAGATACCCAATTTGTAAGAGAAAATATCACCTGCACTGTTACTCCACCTAGTAGCTACTAGTGTACTACTAGTACGCTATTTGTTACTAGGTGGAGTAGCAGTACAGGTAACATTTCCTCTTATATATTCGGTATCTTTAGGGGGCTTTCAGACAGAGGGCGCAATTGACTTGAGCTTCAAAAAGTTCTTAGGCTGTGCTGCTCTACTATGTAAGTTACTCTATGCTGTGACTTAAAACCCAACAGGGGGCAAATAAAACTGCTCATCACACAAATATTTGCCAATATCAGACCGTTCTCAGAATTCGCGCTCTTTCCCATAGAGCGTGTAGGTGTGCACGGCGCTCTCGGTCTCGGGGCGTCAAGAACGCTCGTTTATCGAGGCACCTCGAACAAAGGCTGCCTCGTCTTAATTATTATGATTAATGACGCGGCCGCGGCGCGTTTCAACTCGCTTTACTGTTGTAATCGAGAAATAAATTAATTTTATTAGCCGCCTTTCTAATAGAATATGAGCGCCAAGAGCTGATGAGACTCCGAAAAAGCTTGGGAGTGTTTCTAGTTTGTCAGTCATATTTTTTTATCAATTATTAATGTGAATAAAATTTTCTTTATTTTTGAATATTGAAATCATTACACATACGATAATCATTCAATTATGTTTGTATTCAAATATTCTTATAGGTACTTAAGTTAATTTTTTTAAATTAATTAATGTCAAAAAAAAATTGGCTTAAATCTACATAGCCCCCGCCCCACAAATCTCTTGAATGAATTAGATTAGACTATTATCTATTGGATCATCAGTTTCTAAAACTGAACTTCCTTGTTAGATATTTATGTATATTGTATGTAGATATTCTTTTTTATTTATTCATAATGTGTGTACAAGTTTGCCTAGTACCTAACATTTGAACTCATATAAATGAAAATAATGAAAGCCCCACAAAACAAAGATACTACACCACTTGTTACCATTTCAAACATTTTCTCATGTGTCTAAGTTAAGCCGCGTATCTATGACAACGGTCGGAAACAGAAGGCTCTAACACCTCGAGACAGGGTCGTGTTTCGATAGTTCCCTCGCAGCCGCCGCGGGGCGAGATCGTGGAGATAATTAGAGGCCGGCTCTGTGGGAGCCATAAAAACGGCAAATTGACCGGCGGGATAACCAGAAAGGCACAATGTGTTAGATAATAATTTCCAAATTACAGGTTATGTTGGTTTGCGGGCGAGTATCGACGCGCTCTTTTTTGACGGAGGTGCTAAGGGCAGGATAATTATTATTTGGGTATCAGAGCGAGGTTTAGTACAGCTGCTACCTGTATAAATATTTATTATTTAAACTTCGAACGCCAATTTTGATGGAATCCAATTTGTGTGAGCTAATTAAATTGGCTATAAATATTGGAGCGGGTTGCCGATGTCCGCGCTAGGAGCCGTGAGTAGGAGTTGCTGAACAAGTTTTTTTATAGTTTTTATTACAACAATAAACTTATGTCGTATCTTAATAGCATTTTGGGGTTCCATTGACCATTTAACTATTTTTTTAGGTGTCTATTCTCTTATAACGCCTTAAAGATTAGTAAAGAAGTTTTTGGCAGTCATCAAGTTTTCATATATTTCTCAATTTTTGGACTATTTTTATAATTTACTAGAATGATTAATTTTGTTTATTCTTTGAGGTAATTCAACCTATTTCTGTCTAGAAGGTGAAAAATTCTCTAAATGTGCTCTTTTCCCTGCTGGTGGCCCATAATTGTTTCTATTACGAGATTAACTATAGGAGTAATAAAATTGATTCCTTGTTTAATCTTATATGTATAATTATGATAATAGTTAAAGGCATTAATCAAAACAGACGGAACCCGCATAGACAAGTAATTTCCAATACAATTATTTCCCATTAGGTCTTAATGGATCCAAATCTATTGAAATTGAAATAACTTTCGAGTGTGAGAATTACTATAAAAGAGGATTAGGTTGCATCCAATTCTTTCTGAATCGACTTCTGTATGTAAAAGTTGTCAGACGAGGTATAAATAGTTTCATAAATTATTTATAAGTTATGATTTCGGTTTATTTGTAAACAAATTTTCTGTATACATTAACAAAATTTGGATATAAATAAATATGTAGCGGACGTAGCTACAAGACATAACATGTCACTAAAGTAGTTCTTAATCCGACGTTTATCAAAATTATCATTTTTAATTAAGTTTTATATCGTATAATCACAAAATTAACCGTAAACGCTATCTATGGAATAATTATTAATTACAAATACTGCGCCGTTGTGTAAAATGATAAGCCGATTTTTGGTATTAACACACGTTAGTCACTTGTCGGCTTATTATTATTTATGCTTTTGTGACAAAACGTTTGTCTAAACGGCGCGGTATGGGTAATATTTCATAGATCAATTACCTCATAAAATCAATTCAAAATTTCATCTGTGTAGGTAGGTACTTACAGGGCGCTTGCTCTAAACTAGGGCATGCAATACCGGTATTTCTTGTATGGACAATCCCAGAATTCCGGTATTAACCCATACAAGCAATGCCGGTATTGCATGCCCTACTCTAAACTCATTCAGCGCTAATCACGGCACACTGTCGGCATGCCTTTCGTCTTTCGTCGAGTACCACAGAAATATGGGCTACGACGTAGCACTTAGATAGTAAGGTACACTTCCTAGTGCTCAACATGCTAATACCCAGTGGTTGACACCTCTATTGCTAATGACTTAAACCTGAGCTTTTAGAAGTAAACGAGTTACGAGTTAAATGTTATGAGGAAGGTACTTAATAACATCATTATTTTAAATACTTATTTTGAGAATTTGACACAAATCCACCTGGATCAGTACAGGTCAATGGCGCTTCATTTCTCTGCTACGAGGTCATGAAATGTAAGTATAATACCCAAGTTAGAGTTGAAGATACCTAAGTAATACTATTAAATCATCAGTTATAATTATCAGAACCCTTATAAATATTTGCTTTTATTCAAATAAAGTTATTTTCGTCGTCGTATGGAATACGCAACAAAGTTGCACTGATGATGTTCAATTAATTGCGACATTTATTACACTTTATGGCCAAAAACGAGTTCCAGTAACGATGGGTGTTGTTTGTTTTTGTGCGAGAGCAATCAAGATAAACATTGTTACCTTTTACAACTACTTACAAAACCTACTTTATGAGTATTGGTATGTTTGGTATTGGTTTCTTTTGATTAAAATCGATGCAAAATATCGGTATGGTATTAGTCGAATTTTACTGTTTCTGATAATAATTTTAGCAATCAGCGGTGAAATTCCTAAAATACGGAAGGTTGCTTTCATCAAATTCATAGTGATATTTCAATCGCGAAATTAACTGAGTATCGCAGAAAAAAAAGGACAAGCGAACTACTTCGGCTATTTCATCAATTACCAAAATTTGTTTAGGAGTTAATAAAGTTTAATTGATTATAACTCAAAGTTTACGTAACAAAACATTTTGGTTAGAAATAAGCCTTAGTTTTGAAGTTCAAAACTTAAGTTACTAGTAGACGAACTACGAAGTTTGGTTGTTGGTAACAACAATTTTTTTTCCAGTATTTGGCCTACATTCTTATAGTGGTTTTAAAAAATACTGGCAATGTGCAATGTTTGTAATGTTAATACATTCAATTCGTCAATGATAATCAAAACAAAATGTAATCCCAAGTCATACACCTAACTACCCAACTTCTTCACAGCAGAAAGAGTGAAAACGGTCACGAAAATAACAAAAATAAGGGAAAATGTCACTGTAAACGGACACTGACAACGTCATTGTCATCGTTAAAATCGTCTTGTTTGATAGTTTTTTATTAAATGACAGCTCCGCCGCCATATTTAACGTTGAACGGTCCGTTACTTGTGTTTGGTGCAATCCGCTCTAATAAAGCTAAATACCACAATATTTCACTAAGAACAATGTAGGGAAATGCACTTAATCATGCACTTATGTTAGTAATGTTGATTGTAACCTCACGCAAACTAACGTAAACGCTTCAGTCACCAGTTTGCATAAGGCGCAATTTCGTGCATCGCAACGAAATGTCACAGGATGGCCCGCAGTAAGACAATCGAGAAGAGCAGCTGGTGCAGGGCCCGGGCGCCGCCATTGGTCCGGCCCGGGAGGGCGGGGCTCCGTTCCCGCCTCCGCTGCTTTCCTAGATTAATGTCTCTTTAACTGACATCCAATTCTCTTTGAGGATGAGACATTTGAAGTAGTGATAGGTAAGCATCGTTAGCACTGGCATTATAAACGTCGTGAATACATCGTATTCACTTTACAGATCAGTGATAGCTATTATTTGGCCTTATTATTGCAGGTATTAATTCATTAGAATAAAATCATTGAATTGAAATGAAATAGATTGATATAATACGTAAGTAAGTAACAATGAAAAGATGACAAGTAGGCACCGTGAGTAGGTTAAGTAGGTAGGTAGATAATGTATTTAAGTGTCAGTCTGCTTAATGAAAATGTCAAAGTAGCTGCATATAGATGTGGTCACCTGACTGGAAACTCACTAAGTCTTTAACTATAAATAAATAATAAAATAAATTCAATTTGTTTCAGACAACAGAGACCATACATTTATGAGTGAAATTCCTAAGGGCAGGTTGCACCAAACCGTCTGTTAACGTCAGCGTAATCGTAAAAAAAACTTGTATGAAAAATTTGACCGTTTTCTATGGGATGACAGCTCCGTCGCCATATTTACGTTGATGAGTCCGTTAATTGTGCATGGTGCAACTCGCCCTGTGAGACAAACAAAAAGTACCTACTGTCATTCTCATTACATCCAGTTTAGTTGAGGACTGCTGTTACAAATAACATTTGATAACAATACATGTGAATAATTCTTTGATATTGGTGTAGGTAATTAAATTAGGCATAGGTATTAAGTAATTATATAAGTACCTAGTTATATTATTTTTGACATATTGAGCGCATATTTCAAAAACATTTTTAATTGTCTTTGCTCTTCAGTGTAGCTGTAATTCAGAACCGCTGGAGCCTGTATCCCAGGATGTTTGTCCACCAATTTCTCGAGCCCTGTCGCAATACAATTGTATTTGTCAATGATAAATGGCCGCGGTGCTTTTCATCTCCTGCAGTCAAAGGCACCGACGGCTGCACTCACTCCGCGATTAACAACTTTAACTTCTAACTATAAAGTTCTATTTCCATTGTCAATTTATAATTACAACACGGGACTAAATGATACGGTACTAATCAAGGCCAGGAATAAACGTGGATAATGCGGTTTAATATCGTTTGAAAAGCGCCTTTCGGCGGGTAGTCTCATTCAGACATAATGAGTTTATTCAGGATTTTAATCGAGTGAATCGTGGTAAGCAAACAGTACTTGAGAGGTGCCGGTGCACTGAAAAAATAGTTTCGTTGATTTTACGAAATTTTTACGAAATTTATGGGTTAAATTGGGACCTACACACAAGTATTGTTGAATTTACCAAACATACTTTGGTTGGCTTTTTACAAAACTAGTTTAGTAAATTAATTTTACAAAACTACTTTAGTAACAACTTTTTACAAAACTACTTTAGTAAATAACTTTTTACAAAACTAGTTTAGTAAATAACTTTTTACAAAACTAGTTTAGTAAAACTAATTTGGTACGTTTGACAAAATATATTTAGTAAATTTTACGGACTTTGTGCGTACTTTTAACGAAATTGATTTAGTAATTCTCCGAAAGCTTTTGTATGCTTCACTAAATTATTGTCGTAGCGTGTACGAATTTACTTTCGTAATAATTACTACATTTCTTTAATATGTATGACCACTAAACTGTGATAGATATCACTAAACTTCTTTAGTGGAATCAAGTTATATACTTTTGTAATAATTACTAAGTTTCTTTCGTATGTATGACGCACTGAACTTTCGTAGATATCACTAAACTTCTTTAGTGGAATCAAGTCATATATTTTTTGTAATAATTACTAAGTTTCTTTCGTATTTATGACGCACTGAACTTTCGTAGATATCACTAAACTTCTTTAGTGGAATCAAGTAATATACTTTTGTAATAATTACTAAATTTCTTTCGTATGTATGACGCACTGAACTTTCGTAGATATCACTAAACTTCTTCAGTGGAATCAAGTAATATACTTTTGTAATAATTACTAAATTACTTTCGTATTTATGACGCACTGAACTTTCGTAGATATCACTAAATTAAGGAATGTATAGTTTACGAAATTTACTTGGGTTAATTCTACTAAACAACTCTAGTAAATTATACTACTTAACTTTTGTATATTTTACCTGGTTTATCTGAGTAAATTCTACTAAAGCGCTTTCGCATGGTTTACTGCAACTGATTTTGTACGATTTACTAAACTAATTTTGTAAGTTTTACTACTTTACTTAGGTGCAATTTACAAAATATCTCTAATAAATTCTACTAAACGGCTTTTGTGGATTTTAATATTTTACTTGCGTACAAATTACGAAACTTGATTTTGTTATATCAAATTACTATATTTCGTATATTAACCAATATTAATTTAGTAAGAAATACCAAATTATATTAGTATAATATAAAAATTAAAATGCAATACAGATGCAATAACCGTCCCATTACATGACCATATGCATTATACCTCTATATATGTATATAGGTTTATGGCATGCGGCCATATAATGGTATGGTTATTGGATCTGTAATGCATTTTAATTTGTACAATATACTAATATAATTTGGTATTTCTTACTAAATTAATATTGGCTTTGTATAATTATGATCACAATCGTTTTAAAACCAATATGCAATTACAAAGCAGTAGCATAAAAAGGAACAAACTTATCACTAAAATTTAAACCTAAATGATGTCAAAGCGAATAAAAAAGCTACTTAATCCAGTTCAC
The DNA here is from genome assembly GCA_911728535.1 of Pammene fasciana. NCBI lineage: Eukaryota > Metazoa > Arthropoda > Insecta > Lepidoptera > Tortricidae > Pammene > Pammene fasciana. Next base: position 16,557,311 of record OU452276.1, on the reverse strand, counting down.
CACAATGTACAATATAGCAAAAAATAACAAAAGCCACTTAGTTAGATTTGTAAAAGTAGACATAGAGTAAATTGGCACACAATAACAATATATGCTGTATGTATGTATACCTAGAATCTAGATATTTATTAGGTCCTAGATATATAGCAACCAGTAATTTAATGTGTAACTCGTGTAACTGTGCATAACTTGGCTTTGAAATAAATAAATGATACATAAATAAATGAAATCAAATGAAACAATCGTGTAACCTTAATGAAGCTGGCATTCAGCTTTCGGCTCATTTCATAAAATTATGCACAGTTGCATAAACACAACGATATATACAGGGTCTATCACATCTAAAATGACAGGGTAAACGAGAAATAAACAACAAATTGAGAAATTAAAAAAATATTTATTTTATTCTCATGGCAATACTTACAAAAAAAATGTGTTTTGATATTTAAACGTATTACTTGTATGTATATACGCATGACAATAATAATTTGGCTTCAATTATTAATCTCTTTTAATTAAAACGAAACACAATATGCAAAAATTACGTGCTGTGTTTGGTTTTTTTTACATTATATTATTTACATGTATAGGAAGCCTCAATAAATATTTATTCAGCAATTTTACTATAAAACCTAGTAGCGGCACTCAAAACACAACCTTCCGTATACATTTCCTGGATATTTGCTTTATGGTTTACGAGTAAAATGCCTGTGACATACAGACGGAAAGACGGACATGAAGAAACAACACGGGTTCCATTTTGGCCTTGGGAACAATAAAAAAGGTAGTTTATGGGGTTTAAACTAAGTATGAAAAAGGACCGTATTAATGTATATTTGAAACTTTAAAACAATTGTTAGTATAATATTATTTTGAATCAATTATTAACCCTTTGGGCGCTTTTACCTATACGAGTACCTACCTACCTATCGTCCACTACACGGTAAAAGTTTCATGCAAAAAAAATTGTCTGAAGTCAAGCTTACGTCTATTAATAAGCCAATATCAATGAAATTTATACAAACAGGGTGTTTTGAGTGCCGCTACTTAGTTTTATAGTAAAACTGCTGCAAAAAATAATATATATTTTAAGTTAAGTAAGAAACAAATGTGCCCAAGATGTATCTTTTTTTTTCATATTTTTGGATTTCTGGTTCAAAAGTTAAAGGACGGCCCGGCACATTTGTTTTCACATTCTGGGTGATTATTACTGAAAATATTAACTTTATCATAAAACGTTCAAACTTCAATGTTATTTTTCATGACCTATTGATTGACGTCACATGTTGGTATTTGGTAAAAAAAATCAGACCATTTATGTAAAAGCAAGACCAATAGGTACATTAAAAAAACCCGCAAGTGAGAAACTAATTGATCGCTATCGTAATCTAATTATTAAGCAATGTTCTAACTTTAACATCGTGTATCTAAATATATATAAATATAGTCTCTATTAGAGATAATATGACAAAAATTCGGTGTATTTGTAGAGAAATGACTCAACCGCTACGTGAAAATCCTTAAAGTCCTTGTAGTGCTCTCCCTTATGGGAATATAGTTCAGAGCTGGATACGGTTACCTTCTTTTAGTATGTTGTTGGGCACGACACTAGGACCCCAAAACTGTCCAGAGACCGGGACGTCGATGAATGTCTCTCGAGTAATGACGTCATAAAAATGGCTGCCGCTTCGTTACGAAAAGTGTAAATTTCATCCAAACTGTGCATTGCACCTATACGTGTGTAGTATCAAACGAAAGAAGATTAAATGTGCTATATTGTTGTAATACATTATATACTACTGTATATTACAGTTTGACAGCTATAAACGAAAACCCAAAATCAGGCTAAAAAATAATTCGGATATTTGCATTTTACAACAAAATTATAAGTCCAACTTTAAAGCCGAGTACTACAATAACAAAACAGGCTATTTAAGCTATACATTGCTATAAAAATTATTAAAATCTGGTAATAATTGTGGCAGCTATGTTAAAAAACATGTCGGCAGTGCCGAGCTATTTCCTTAGAGAGAAAAAATAACAATTTTCACAATTCACAGAATATCCGCAGAAGCTTCGAGTATATTGTTGGTCAAATAATTTGGAGCCCTTAAATGTCGGAAAAATATCTCTATAGTGATTGAGGTCCAAATAATGACGTTATGAACGTGACCACTACCGAAATTTGTAAAACATAAATTAAAGCTATATCATGACACATACACACATGTGTGTAGCATCGATCGAAAGCTTATTAAATTTACTATAATACATACATACATTATTTGTGAAAATAATGTACAGTTTAGGAGTTGTTGACAAAATAAAATATTTTTTTAGGAAAATAAAATGTATATGTTAATTCTGTGGCCAAAGAAAATACAATACACGAATGTTTTGTATAGCATTAAAAACACCAACTATTCAGCTTTAAAACACAGTTTGAATGTATAAAATTTGATAAGAACTATAAAAGTTGTGCTTACAACTCTAAAGCACACTAACTATTTTACCTACAATGCACTCATACTATGAGAAGCTTGGGCCTAATTATTGACTAGTTTTTTCTAAATTTTGTAAGGATTTAGGGTTCCTTGTCATTAAAGTAAATAAAAAAATCGGCCAAGTGCGAGTTGACTCGCGCTCCGAGGGTTCCATATACATCACACAATTTTAACAATTTGTATTTTTAAGACCAACTTACGCTTGACCGCAGACTTTTTAGTGTTTTTTTCTTTAATGTACAGGCAAAAAACTATATTAGGTTTTTTTTTCTAAAATGTAGGTTCGTCGGTTTCCGGGGGACGGAGAGCAATGGAAAATTTTAGCCTTATTTCTTAAATAACTTCAAAACTATTAAAATTTAAATTATAAAAGTTATATATTTGTAGTTTTCACATCAAATCCTTTCATTTGATATATAACAAGGTATAGTTTGTAAGTAATTTAAGAAATAAGGCAAAAAAATTCCATTGCTCTCTGTCCCCCGGAAACCGACGAACCTACATTTTAGAAAAAAATACGTAATATAGTTCTTTACCTGTACATTACAGAAAAAAAACACTAATAAGTCTGCGGTCAAGCGTAAGTTGGTCTTAAAAATACAAATTGTTAAAATTGTGTGATGTATATGGAACCCTCGGAGCGCGAGTCAACTCGCACTTGGCCGATTTTTTTATTTACTTTAATGACAAGGAACCCTAAATCCTTACAAAATTTAGCAAAAACTAGTCCATAATTAGGCCCAAGCTTCTCATAGTATGAGTGCATTGTAGGTAAAATAGTTAGTGTGCTTTAGAGTTGTAAGCACAACTTTTATAGTTCTTATCAAATTTTATAAATTCAAACTGTGTTTTAAAGCTGAATAGTTGGTGATTTTAATGCTATACAAAACATTAGTGTATTGTGTTTTATTTGGCCACAGAATTAACATATACATTTTATTTTCCTAAAAGAATATTTTATTTTGTCAACAACTCCTAAACTATACATTATTTTCACAAATAATGTATGTATGTATTGTAGTAAATTCAATAAGCTTTCGATCGATGCTACACACATGTGTGTATGTGTCATGGTATAGCTTTAATTTATGTTTTACAAATTTCGGTAGCGGTCACGTTCATGACGTCATTATTTGGACCTCAGTCACTATAGAGATATTTTTCCGACATTAAGGGGCTCCAAATTATTTGACCAACAATATACTCGAAGCTTCTGCGGATATTCTGTAAATTGTGAAAATTGTTATTTTTCCACTCTAAGGAAATAACTCGGCAGTGCCGACATGTTTTTTAACATAGCTGCCACAATTATTACCAGATTTTAATAATTTTTGTAGCAATGTATAGCTTAAATAGCCTGTTTTGTTATTGTAGTACTCGGCTTTAAAGTTGGACTTATAATTTTGTTGTAAAATGCAAATATCCGAATTATTTTTTTGCCTGATTTTGGGTTTTCGTTTATAGCTGTCAAACTGTAATATACAGTAGTATATAATGTATTACAACAATATAGCACATTTAATCTTCTTTCGTTTGATACTACACACGTATAGGTGCAATGCACAGTTTGGATGAAATTTACACTTTTCGCAACAAAGCGGCAGCCATTTTGATGACGTCATTACACGGGAGACATTCATCGACGTCCCCGTCTCTCGGCAGTTTTGGGGTCCTAGTGTCGTGCCCAACAACATACTAAAAGTTGGTAACCGTATCCAGATCTGAACTATCACTTAGGCCCTCTCCCATAACGGAGGGGACTATTGCTCGTTGGTCTGACGGCAATCACCAGCGGCGGATGGAAGGTGGTTCCTCTGGATAGATGCGTTTTCGGGTACTGCTCCAGTTTATTTCACTCTGGTTCTGTAACAAACAACTGTATTTGGTACACCGCTACTAATATAACTACTACTACTATTATTACTACCACCAGAGATTATAGATAATATGGACAGACACAGGCCACAGTCATTTTTGAAGCTCAAGTCTGCAGCGCCATCTGCAGGAGAGCCACTTAAAGGTATAAAAATATTAGGAAATAATTACATTTACTACGGTACGCTACTCGTTACTAGATGTTGCTGCGATGCAATGTCATTTTTTCCTACTATTTTTATTATACCTTTAGGTTGCTCTCGTGCAGATGGCGCTGTAAACTTGAGCTTCAAAAAGTTCTTAGACTGGCTGTCTATATTATCCATAGTATCTGCTACTACACGTATTACGTGTACTCCTTAGTCAAAACGGGACGCAGCTCCCTCTATGACGCTCTCTTTCGCCGGCCTCACTTTTTAACCGAAGAGTATACTCGAGTTTGAAATAATAACTTTATGGACTCCAAGAAAGTTGTATATACTTAAGTAGTGTCAAAAATACCAATAAGTCAAATGCGCTTAATATACACGGTGCCCGTGAGCATTGCGAGAGATAGCGTATTCCTGATCGTAACTGGAGACTAAAATGTCGTAAAAACTTTTCTAGAATTTGCCTAGTTTCAGAGTTATTACCAATTAAATAAAAAAACATTGATTGTTGTTACTCAGTGAATAACGCCTTTTTCATAGAGATTTCAATCTTTATGGGGTCTAGTCTAGACATCCTTATTGACAGATATCAAAATTCCAAGGAATACTTTTCGTGAACCGTTTTTTACGAATAAAAATGAACCAATTTATTTTACTCGATAGTTTTACCAATAACATTAATTTTCTTATGTTCGCATTTAAAAAAGTAAAAAAAATTTTTTTTTGGTGAAATTAACCTAAAATTATATAACATTTATAACTCCTTATGACCTCAGGAATTCGTGGTTAAAATCTCTCGCAATGCTCACGGGCACCGTGTATGTTACTTTAAGTTTTACTTTCGTTCGACCAAGATGAAAAAAAAAATGAGCTGAGAGGGATGGCAAGCAGGCGGACCTTAATCCCTTTCTAAAAGTTGCGTTCCAAAAAATGCATAGGTACTCTTTGGCAACAGATTATTTCATGCGAGGTGCGTTGGGATAAGATTGAACGTTAGCCGAGATAAGTACCTATTAGTATTATCTTGAAAAATCCCTTGTACAAACGACATGAGGACCAGGTACAGTCGACGTCAAAGATATTTGTAAATTTTTGCACCTCATACAATGGAGTCAGGTGGAAAAGTGTAAACATATTTTTGCCGCCGACTGTACATGAAACTATGTTTTTAGAATTTTTAGTAAAGAGGACGCGTTAAAAAAAAACGCTTTTAACAATACTTTTAATATCTACTAGTTATTGAGAAAGTGTAATGATTCAAGATACGCGTTTTAAGATAAAACTGTAATTTATTATAAACTTATTATCGGGGTGAACCGTGGTACAGTCGACGTCAAAGATATGTTTACACTTTTTAGCCTTAAAGGAGTAAGGTGCAAAAGTGTAACCATATCTTTGACGTCGACTGTACAGGCTATATATAGCATGACGGAGCTTTTAGATTTTATTTTGTATTATTTTAATTTACTAAAATTTTTATTATTTGTATCATACTTACAAAGGTACAGTCGCCATCAAATATATCGGAGCGGCCAAGGTACTCAAAAATATCTGAACGTGCACTTTATCGCCTTGACAATAGAGGCGATGTTCAGATATTTGTGACCACCTTGGCCGCTCCGATATATCTGATAGCGACTGTACGTACAGGCTGGATTTTCTTTTTGGGTCAGTGACGGTCAAATACTACCAGATTCCGTGCTGCTACGTGAAAATGGGCTTAAAAGACCTTCCCTCTAACTATTTCAAATAAATGAAGGACCGCATTTACAGATTTTGGAAAAAACATACAGGATGCGAGAAAAAGGTCATTCTTGGCGAACTTTTTTGTTGATGCCATTTGATCCCATTCCTAGGGTTGCCAGGTGTCCGGCTTATGTTTGGCTTTTTACGGGTGTGTCCGGCCAAATATTTGCTCGTCCGGCCTGTCCGGCTTTTGTTAGGCTTTTCGTTTGACTGACACGCGAGCGGTACGAGTCGAAAGTCGACCGCAAGTAAAGAAGCAACTGCTCCGAGGGCTGTGCACAAGTTGATAAAATTAACAATTTTTTTATGCCAATCGATTCCATTCCTGTTCAGTATTAATAGTTTCCATGGAGTCAACTTACGGTAATGTACCAAACAGCCACAAATTGAAAAAACCTTTTCCATACATTTACTATGGAAAAAATGAGAATTTTTACTGACATTTATCAATCACGCTAATAAGTCCTGTTACGGACAATAATACTGTATCAGGACATTACAGTGAAAGTCATTCAAAATATCAAAAAACGTGGATTTTAAAGCAGTTAATATACGGAAAAAGTTTCTTCAATTTCTAGCTGTTTGGTACATTACCGTACATGACCCCATGGAAACTATTGATACTGAATAGGATTGGAATCAACTGGTATAAAAAAAAATGCATGTAAAAATAAAAGTTTTAATTTTCATACAAAATGTATGGGAAAATGTTTCCTCAGTTTGTGGCTTTTCTAGCCGGATTTTTTTTGGTCCCGTACTAGCTTTTGATCCTGGATAGGAATGGGGTCAAAAAAAGTTCGTAAAAAATGACCTTTTTCTCGCAACCTGTATGATTTTTTAAAATCTGTAAATGCGATCCTTCATTAATTTGCAATGGAGGGAAGGTCTTCTAAGATCATTTTCACGTAGCAGCACGGGAACTGGTAGCTGCCCTCACTGACCCAAAAAGAAAATCCACTCTGTATATGCAAGCAATTTCTGGAATAAAACAAATTTCATTTCATTACTGTTCTATAATTGTTTCTAAATCAGATTGCAATTTTTTGACAATGTACGATTTTGTGGTAGACTGTACCTACTTTTCTTTAGACAATTATATAAGTAGGTATTAAATTGATTAGCAGGAATTGGTTCTAAATCAGCTTTTTTCTAAATGTTCTAAAGTTTCTAATTTTTTTACAGTAAACGATTTAGTGGCTGACTGTACTTTTCTTTAGATCAGGGGTTCTCAAACTATGAGCCGTAGAAAGTACAGAGAGGCGCCGTGAGGCATTCCTCCTCATCATAGGTACTTTACCTATACAATACAACCTATTTCCAATAGCCTAGCTAGGTTAGGGCGTAGAGATAAAATTGTAAACTTGCAAGTGCGCCGCATTTATTTACCCGGATCACGAGCATTCGCTGGTTCGGAACTCAATTCCTCCCACTGTAGAATGGGACTTTAATAGAAACACTCACTACGCTTACGATTTTTATTTATTTACAGTTCGGTATGTACACTATGGCTTACTTTTACTGAAAATACTATATACACATATAACTCTTAGGTCCGCGAATAGGTACGTTAAAATTTACCCTATGAGCACTAAAACACTGGACACTATCTTGGTCGAAACTAATACATTGAGTACCTATTTCCAAAACACGGAACTAAAAACACTTGAAAACTACATAGGTACAAAAGTCAAGCACTATAGGCATTAGGTATTGAACTAAGCACTAGACTTGAGCACTAAGCACATAGTAAGCCGGTACACTCTGATACAACACTACAACACGGAACACTTCGGGTAGTCGGATCCGCGATATGATAGATGCGTTTACCCTATGAGCACTAAAACACTGGACACTATCTAGGTCGGAAACTAAAAACACTTGATAACTACATAGGTACAAAATAGTCAAACACTATAGGCATTAGGTACTGAACGAAGCACTAGACTTGAGCACTAAGCACATAGTAAGCCGGTACACTCTGATACAACACTACAACACGGAACACTTCGGGTAGTCGGATCCGCGATATGATAGATGCGTTTACCCTATGAGCACTAAAACACTGGACACTATCTAGGTCGGAAACTAAAAACACTTGATAACTACATAGGTACAAAATAGTCAAACACTATAGGCATTAGGTACTGAACGAAGCACTAGACTTGAGCACTAAGCACATAGTAAGCCGGTACACTCTGATACAACACTACAACACGGAACACTTCGGGTAGTCGGATCCGCGATATGATAGATGCGTTTACCCTATGAGCACTAAAACACTGGACACTATCTAGGTCGGAAACTAAAAACACTTGATAACTACATAGGTACAAAATAGTCAAACACTATAGGCATTAGGTACTGAACGAAGCACTAGACTTGAGCACTAAGCACATAGTAAGCCGGTACACTCTGATACAACACTACAACACGGAACACTTCGGGTAGTCGGATCCGCGATATGATAGATGCGTTTACCCTATGAGCACTAAAACACTGGACACTATCTAGGTCGGAAACTAAAAACACTTGAAAACTACATAGGTACAAAATAGTCAAACACTATAGGCATTAGGTACTGAACGAAGCACTAGACTTGAGCACTAAGCACATAGTAAGCCGGTACACTCTGATACAACACTACAACACGGAACACTTCGGGTAGTCGGATCCGCGATATGATAGATGCGTTTACCCTATGAGCACTAAAACACTGGACACTATCTAGGTCGGAAACTAAAAACACTTGATAACTACATAGGTACAAAATAGTCAAACACTATAGGCATTAGGTACTGAACGAAGCACTAGACTTGAGCACTAAGCACATAGTAAGCCGGTACACTCTGATACAACACTACAACACGGAACACTTCGGGTAGTCGGATCCGCGATATGATAGATGCGTTTACCCTATGAGCACTAAAACACTGGACACTATCTAGGTCGGAAACTAAAAACACTTGATAACTACATAGGTACAAAATAGTCAAACACTATAGGCATTAGGTACTGAACGAAGCACTAGACTTGAGCACTAAGCACATAGTAAGCCGGTACACTCTGATACAACACTACAACACGGAACACTTCGGGTAGTCGGATCCGCGATATGATAGATGCGTTTACCCTATGAGCACTAAAACACTGGACACTATCTAGGTCGGAAACTAAAAACACTTGATAACTACATAGGTACAAAATAGTCAAACACTATAGGCATTAGGTACTGAACGAAGCACTAGACTTGAGCACTAAGCACATAGTAAGCCGGTACACTCTGATACTGCACTTTATTTAAACTTTTTCTTCTTACTGGAACTGCTTCTTGATTTGAAGTAGAACATTGCCAAAAAGCCATGGAAAAAATTATGCTAGGCATCAGGGAACAACACAGGTTTCTGTCAAAATGTTCATTTTTTGTTGCAGGCTGTCTTTTTTAGCACAATCATGAACTTGTTGAGAGAATATTTGTGGCCATTTTCCATCTCCATCACCACTAACACCCGACCAGCTTTATGGTACAGTCAGTTATCCACTTTTGGATCTAGGTAAAAAAGTGGATACATGTCTTTGTATTCGACTGTACCTACCATCACATAATGCATCGACTGACAAAATTGTACGATCTTGTTAGTCCATGCATTATGTGACGTCTTATAATTTTTCATAATATTGGATCGAAGCCAGAACTCTAGAATTTGTTTTCTTCAAGTTATTTGCATTCTTTGACCTCCACCACTTTACAGCTGCTAGATGTCCGGATCTAGAAATAAGCATAGTATAGCAAACTAACTAGAAGGGTTTCGTTGCTCTCATTATTGTGTCGTATCTGACGTGGCCAGCTCTCCGTCTATTACGACCATCTGCGGCAGGTAAATTCGATTTAAAAAAATCAGACTCAAATCTGTTCATGCGCTTGGGTACTACAACGCCACAGACAGATACACAAAAATACATGACTGTTACACTTATAAGATCAAATATCAGAGAAAGGGTGAGCATCCACCAGAGATATACGAACCTGTGATACCATGACACAGCATTGAGCATCATGCAAGGTGTCAGATGTATGAAAACACAGCTTCTCACACAGCGTCTTATGTGTAAATATGCGGCCTGACATATTTACAGTCAGCAGCAATAGTATCTTCCTCTACGACGGCCGCAAAAATATGTGACACGCTCTTAAGAGCGAGCGTCTTATTTGTAAGACCTTAAGGTCTTACAAATAAGATTGTGTCAGATATTTTTGCGGCCGTCGTTGAGGAAAATACTATTGCCAGTGACGGCAGTGACTGTACAGTCGACGTCAAAGATATGTATACACTTTTGGATTATGTATATCACAAAGAAGCAAAGAACAAAAGTGTAAACATATCTTTGATGTCGACTGTACATGTAGTTCAGTCAAGTTAGAAATACGTGCACAGACAAAGTGGTTAGAAATATGTCAACACGCCTTAATAAAGTAGTTGCGTATTATTGCTCAAATATTTTTGAACCTTTGGGATGGTTCTTATAGGTAGGTACTTATAAATCCGATACATATAACAAGTATATTTCAGTGACGTGGCCACAGGAAACCCTCAGTGCGCGAGTCGGACTCGTCCGTAGCAAGTGTTATTAGAAGATAACATACAGGCCTCGCGTATAGAATACCTCTGTGCAAATAATTTCAACACGAGAAAATAATAATCGAGTCTGTTTACTTACCTACGTAACTTCACGAGACCTCTCTTGAATAATATTCTCTCTTAGAGATTTGGGATCAGCTCTTTCAGTCCTGGATTTCTTTCATATGTTTGAAAGTTATTTCATTATCTGAAAGACAAAACAAGCGATGCCATTTTAATTTGGTAAAGGACTTACCTACTTACTTAAGTTGACTTTCGTTAAATTTTAATTTCTTGTTTCGTAAACGCCAAAAGACACACATTAATTATTTTTTCTATAATATGATTCGTAGTATACGCGCATCTCGGGCATGTCAAAAATCCAGAATTTGTACATTATGAAAAAGAGAATTAATAAATAATTTGGTAAATACGGGATGATGATGCAATATTATAGGCAAGACTTACCCGCAAAATTATTGATGGTGGTGTTCGATAAACCCCAATCTTCTAAATACAGGCTGTCTCCATCTTCTTTAGGTGCCATTTTGTACACGAACATAGCACCTAGCACAGTTAAGTTAACACAAAAAGTAAAAGTAAACTAGAGAATCATAAACAGCGCAAAACTTGCGAGATGCAGCCGACTCGGCTCGCTGTTAGATCAAAATGGCCGCTGGCCATCCTCAGCTGCCAGAGCTGGCGCACGCGCGTCTTTCGCTGGTGGGGAGCGGGCGGGGCGGAAGAATGAGCGTAAGCGCTGTCTCGTGCGCGCACGTTTGTTTACATATCTCGCCCTCTCACTGCCACGCATTACCAAATTAAATTTTGTATAATTTACAAAACATTTTGGGTTAATTTTAGTAGTCTACTTTGGTAAATAATTGCGCAATACACATTATGCAGTTACTATTTCCAATAAATACCTTGTACGTTCCTACACAGAAAGAATACAAATAATTATTCCAAATGCTCGTTTAATAGCTTCTTCAAGTTTGTCTACTAGTTATACGAGTATTAGGTATATACCGGGGTGACCTGTAACGAGCAAAAAATTAAAACGTAGATTCTACTTCTCAAACTAAACGACGTTTTCAAATATTTATAACTGATCATTCTCAAACAAGACAAAGTTTGTTCAGCGACTTTTAAAAATAACTTATTGTTTGATTTTTAGTATAGCTTACAGTTTATTCGAACACGCAATGTATTCCGAAATTGATTATGTATGTATGGTGACGAGACTGACAAGCAATGTCAATAAGATTTTAACGTACATTGAAAATACTATTAAGTTTGCATGAAAAAAATACAATCTTAAAAACACATGTTTTCAAAAAGTTGTTGAAACAGAAGTTACCAACCTGTTCTAATCTGTTCTGTTTGACTGTTCAATTTTAACACACTGAAAGCACCAAGAAATGATTAGTTAACACGATCAAAAGTTCACATTTGTGAATAAATAATGACAATTTGCAAACTAGAACTAACATAACAATAAAAACACAATATCGTTTTGATTTTCACATACGAGACAAGTGAAAATTGAAAAACTGACAGTGAAGCACGTACAGTCACCGGCAAAAGTATCTTCCTACATGAATGCTGCAAAAATATGTGACACGCTCTTATTTGTAGGGCCATAAGAGCGTGTCACATACTTTTGCGGCCTTCATGAAGGAAGATACTATTGCCGGTGACTGTACGTTTTAAATCGGAAACCATTTGTTTCGAACCTCTTTTTCTCTAGGTTTTTTATTGTGCAAACTTGATAAGAATAAATTATTTCGTACAAATGTCTACTATTATATTAAAATGCTGTTAAATAATTCATATTATTCTAATTAACATTTACATGGCTTTAATATACACACAAATAATTATATACACGGTGGGCACGAGTAGCCGACAGATTTTAATAGTGTATTCGTGATCATGTTTACAGACTAAAATGTCCTATAAACTTTTCTGGAATATGCCTAGTTTCAGAGTTAATACCAATTTAAAAAATCTTTATTATTATTATTACTCAGCACAAAACGCCTTATTGATGGCGTTGTTGCCACTATTGGGCATACTAGTATTTTATACATCTTTATTGACAGACTATATCAAAGTGACAAGGAATACTTTGCATAAACTATATTTTATTTTGATAAAATGTATCATTTCGTTTTAGGCGTTCATTTTAAAAATAACATTCAATTTTCATGTGCACAGTTCTGTGCACATGAAAATGTCTAGTTCTAATTTTAAAAAAATAGATTTTTTTGGCGAGATTCACCTAAACTCACATACCGGTACCGTTTTTTATTCCTTTTGGTCTCAGAAATGCGCGGGTAAGATCTGTCGGTTTCCTTGTGCCCACCCTGTATCATTATTGTTTTAAAGGCCACATATTTTTACGTTGACAGTTGTGACATGTATCGTGTCGTATCGTGCCTGATAAAGAAACCCTGTAAATCCTTCTTTCAACTTATTTCTAATCTAAAAAAACGAACTATAGTATATTCCAGCCGGCCAAAAACGGGATATCTGCCCTTTAACTCTTGTTATGCTTATTTTTTTATTGCGCATTTAAATTGAAATTATAGTGTGTCAAGACACATAACACACATAACTTATAAAAAAAACATTGTCCCTAACGTAGCTTATTTGAATATTTTAAGACCTCTATATTTTCATATATAAACATTAGGTTTAGGTACCATAAGCCGTGACCTAAATGTTTAATTCGTCTTATCAGGTAGGTATGTATTTTGATTAGGTTTTGTTTAAAAAACACATATTTTATACCAACTAAAATTTAGTATAAAATACGTCTAAGGGACATCAGTCATCACACACCTGATTTGAATTCAGAAATTCATAGACAAAATCAGACGGAAATGCTTAAATTTGTCTATGGTGGCTGAAATTTATCTATGGCCTCCATACAAAAATCAGATACCATAGACAAATTGAAGAAACCATAGAAAAAATTAAGCATTATGTCTACGAAGTTCTGAATTCAGATCAAGTGTGTGATGTCCCTTATCCGGTATTTCATAAATTATGGCTTGTAAATGTACCTAAGGCACAAGTAGTCCTAAGTCAGAATCTTAGAGATTCAAGCATTTTTTTGTCATGTTATGAATATCTATTAAAGTAATAAATTGGTTAGGGTTAGGGGACAATTTTACAGAAATCGAACTAGCTCCATTAATAAGCTCAATAAGCTATAACTCTCTTACTTTTGCCAGACATTCATATCATATAATTTCATTTGCCATAATTTTAGAATGCATAATTATTTTTTCCTCAATACAATGTATATTCATTTAACATAACGTTATTTTTGATGTTGATGCCAGAATGTTACGTATGACGTATGCCACATCTTTTTTTCCATATTCTATTTTTAATAACCTTAGAGCTTTAAACCAAGCGGAATAGCCATTGACAGGCGTTCTGCCGAAAATGTATGACCAGTGGTCATTGTATGGACTGACGTTTATTTGACGTGGCTATTTACATTATACATTTGATGATCCCCTCCCCCGCAAAAAACGGCAGACTTTTTCCGATAGAAATCAGAGCGAGTGTCACATCCGGTTGGGTGTCACAACATTAGGGACTTATTTATAGGTGATTTTATATTCAATATGGCAATAAAATTGTATGGCAAGCATATGGCAAGTGACTATTATGGATAACACTGATAATGGCAAATTGGCTATTGTAGTAAAGTATAGGTATGAAATCACGTTAAATGAAATTCTGGCAAAGGTTGTTTCGCTGAAATGCTCAAAGAGATTTAGTATAATTGACTAAGGTAATAGTTTCGTAACTTTTACTTATGTAGTTTGGTAAGTTTACCAAACTGGTGTGCTGAAATTGTCAAAGAAATTTTGGTATTATTAACTAAAGTAACAGTTTTGTAACTTTTACTTATACAGTTTGGTAAGTTTACCAAACTGGTTTGCTAATATTCTCAAATAGATTTAGTATAATTTACTAAGGTAATAGTTTGTAACCTTTACTTATACAGTTTGGTAAATTTTCCAAATTGTTTTGCTTAAAATCTCAAAGAGATTTAGTATAATTTACTAAGGTAATAGTTTCGTAACTTTTACTTATGCAGTTTGGTAAGTTTACCAAACTGGTGTGCTGAAATTCTCAATGAGATTTTGGTATTATTTACTAAAGTAACAGTTGGTAACTTTTACTTATGCAGTTTGGTAAGTTTACCAAACTGATTTTCTATAATTCTCAAAGAGATTTAGTATAATTTACTAATGAAATAGTTTCCTAACATTTACTTACACACTTTGGTAAGTTTACCAAACTGGTTTGTTAAAATTCTCAAAGAGATTTAGTACTATTTACTAAGGTAATAGTTTCGTAACTTTTACTTATACAGTTTGACGAGTTTACGAAACTGGTTTGCTAAAATTTTCAAAGGTATTTTGTATTACTTACTAAAGTAATCGTTTTGTAAGTTTTACTTATATAGTTTGGTAAGTTTACCAAACTGGTTTGCTAAAATTCTCAAAGAGATTTAGTATAATTTACTAAGGTAATAGTTTTGTAAGTTTTACTAATACAGTTTGGTAAGTTTACCAAACTGGTTTGTTAAAAATTCTCAAAGAGATTTAGTATTATATACTAAAGTAATAGTTTTGTAAGTTTTACTTATATAGTTTGGTAATTTTACCAAACTGGTTTGCTAAAATTTTCAAAGAGATTTTGGTATTATTTACTAAAGTAACAGTTTTGTAACTTTTACTTATACAGTTTGGTAAGTTTACCAAACTGGTAAGTTAAAATTCTCAAAGAGTTTTGTAATATTTACTAAAGTAATAGTTTTGTAAGTTTTACTTATATAGTTTGGTAATTTTACCAAACTGGTTTTCTAAAAATCGCAAAAATATTTAGTATTATTCACTAAAGTAAAGGTTTTGTAAGTTTTACTAATACAGTTTGGTAAGTTTAACTAATTGTATTTACTAATGTCTACAAGAAAATATAGTATTATTTAATAAATCCATAGTTTTGTAAATTATATTTACACAGTTTGGTAATTATTACGTACTGTGTGTGCAAAATCTACAAATAGATTTTGTATTATTTACTAAACTTGACGTTTTGTAAAATATACTCCTACAGTTTGGTAAGTTTTACATATCGTGTAGCTTAAATCTACAAAAGTACTTGTTTACGACGTCAATCCAAGTATGTTTCGTAACTTCAATCTTGCAGGTTTTGTGATATTAACTAATTTTGTACTAAATTTTACAAAATCGAAATCAACCAATAAAAATTTCGTAAAATCAACCAAGGCATTTTTTCAGTGTGTGGAGTGGCGCTGCGGGGGCTCAAATAGTAATTCGTTTTCAATTTATTTATGTGTGAATCAACAATAGTGTAGTCAAGTATATAAAAAAGTAACAACCCTAATTTGTTAAAGTATACGGCACATATGTGGTTACATTATTTGTGTTATTAAATCGAACCTTAACAAAAGAAAACGTCTGCCATCATCCTGATGGTCTAGTCTCAGCATAAAGAGAAAACTCATACAAAGTGTAAGCTGACAACTCAAAATAAAATATCTTGGTGCAAAAATCTAAAGTAGTTCAACCCCTAATATAATAAGCAGAGGATATCTAGTTAAATAATAAGTAATAGGAACTTGAAAAGAAAAAAAGTTTGTGTAGGTATCAGACGCATAGGCTTGCAATATCTTTGACTTGGTTACGAATGTTACGATAGCTGCACCCTACCGAGTGGTACTGATCTGGAGCCCATTTTTTATTTGTAACTAGCGACCCGCCCCGGCTTTCCGCCACGGGTGCAATTATACATATAAACCTTCCTCTTGAATCACTCTATCTATTTAAAAAACCGCATCAAAATCCGTTGCGTAGTTTTAAAGATCTAAGCATATATAGGGACAGACAGCAAGAAGCGACTTTGTTTTATACTATGTAGTGAAGTATGTTTTAGGTTTTAGTATTAGTTTAGTTTATATGTAGTTTTTATTTGGAATAAACTTATCGGTATGTTAAGTAATATTTGCCACACTTTGTATGAAAAGATCTGTCAGATTACTATCTTGAATAAAAAGTATTTTAAGTAGAACAGATACTTACCTATGTCAAAATGGCGATGGATAAACTAACAACCTAACAGTCGCATCGCAGGACGTTCATTGAACTTGGTTCGTTAACTTGCCTAATTTGAGAGAGTCAAGCACTGTAAAGGAATCTTAGAAAAAGCAAGTTGATTTATCTCCGGCTTACCCAACTCCTGCAGTGACAAAACCCAACTCATCAAATCTTGTTACGTGTAGCTTAGTATTTATATATTGTCTAATGAGACTATCAGCGGCGGCGCGTGAGATTTTCCCTATCAAAGTTATAATGTGTGTTCTTGTATTCCTGCTGGTGATTAAGGTTGCCAAAGAGCTCAAAGAGGACCCAGTGTGTTGACGAAAAGGGATCCTCTTGTTCCTTTAGCCGTCAACACAGTGAACCCTCTTTTTTGTAAAGGGTGGGCAACGCGCATGTGACAACTCTGGAGTTGCAAGCGTCCATAGGCTACGATAGCTGGTTACCCTCAGGTGCGTATGCTTGTTTGCCACCGTCGTGGTATAAAAAATATACATATATAATGGCCAGTTTCTAAGAACAATAGCTACGATTAAGTTTTGTCTTCAGAATTTCAATTACATACACTATTTATTTACCTACTATAAACTACTTATTAGGTAAGCGCCAGTCTGTGTCAAGCATAGTGTCAAGTTAAAGATAATATCCAATATTTTCAATTACGAACGAAGATACTTTCTACAATGTAACTCCTTAGCCTTACCCAACTCACGACTTTGACACATGCACAATAGCACGATATGCGTAATCGCGCTCCAAAAGACATTTGCGGTTAGGTATACCAGACACAATAAATCCAAGTAAAATTACCGCCGTTTCTCGACAATAATGACTGTAGACATTAAACAGGAGAGTTAATGCATTTAAAATCAATGCAGGGATTGTTGTAGCACAATGGTTGCCGGGAGGTGTGCCGGGATCGTCTCGATTCGGCACGCTCAGGCGGTGCCGTGACAACGCCACAATAAGCGAGCGTATGCCGCGATTCAACGCGTTAGATAAAAGATTAACGACGTAGCCTTTGCATTCCTATTGCTCAAGCAAGTTCTCAAACCAGTGTACCACGAATCTTTTATCTGTAAAGACTATTCTTAATCATAATCTGTCCTTATATTGGTTCCTCTGAACCTTCGAGTTGCCTGAGGTGAGTGGTTGGAATGACAAACTCAGGACCACCTCGAGTGAGCGCCAGCCATTTGTTTCAATACACTTTCACCACACACGTGCTTTGATATAATAGTTACAACAATATGGCGAAACTAGCATGCATATTTTAATTGAAAAGATGGATTGGTAGGTCTGGAACTGTTAGTTAAACAGAGAACACAGATAACCTCAACCACTAAATATATCATACAGTCCTTGAGATCTCAAAAGAACCTTCGGGTTTTAGAAAGAGACGTCGGGTGTCAATCAACAGTGACACATGAAAAAGCAGAACAGCAATATAACCTTCGTGTGTCATCGCCGATTCCCGAAGGTTCTTCTTAAAGCTCAGGGACTGTAAGTATAACTCGAGGTCACCACACATAGGTGCTCCCGTACTAATTTTTGTATGAGAGCACGACCGCTTATTTTTTTATCTACTCATGTAAATTAAAAATATCCACAAACATCGACACTGAGAAAATGAAACGGCTAGAAATAAATAAGTTTTTGCTATTTACAACCGAGTGACTCGCTTCGCATGGAGCCTGCAAAGTTCGTTGCTTAAATCAAAGAAGTCAACTTGGCTAACTTACGTATGTGAAACTACACCATTAAATTAGTTAAAAATAAATAAGGGAATCAGGGAAGGGTTATATTTACTAGGACACTTATTTGGATTTAAATAAGTGCTTGGTAAAAATAACCAAGAATAGGTAGCAATAATTGCTTGTTTGTAATTAACAAAGCTTAATTGCGTGATTTAAATAAGACTTGGTTGTATATAACCAAAAATATTTTAACCGAGCCAAATTGGTACTTTGCTAACACACTATTTGATCAAGTTACCGGGGTGAACCTGGATTGTTATACTACAATTTGGTGTAGAATACTATTGAGATGTGCTGTTCGAATCGTAGAAATTTACGAATAAAATTTCGCTTATGTGTGATGACCTTGTGCTCCCTGTAAAAGCTTAATGATGAGGTGCCTGTGTAGTCTGTGACCGACAGATACCTTTTTTCGGTTTAAAGATCTTTATTTCTCAAAAGAATAACAGTAATTCACTTATATGAGAAAATTAATAACAAAACATGCTTAGATTGCCAAACTAGTGAGCAAGTAGTAAAATATACGCTTTCTATAGTACAAAAACAATAGGTTAAGTACAAATTTTTAGTCGCCTTTTCCTTGAAAGTGGACATTATTCACATCATTTCTGCATATTTGATCGAAGATCCGTAAATAAGGGCCACCGACGTCGGTATGTTTGCAGCAGTGCGCCGATACCACGGAGTGCGCCGCCCGACGCGCCGCACCAAGTTTTCAACAACTTCAAAACACATCTAGGCATTCAGAAACAATAACATGTTGTTCCTGATATGTAAATGTAAAGTTGGAGGCAGATTTACAGCCAGCATTAAAGTCTCACAATGGCGTGCGGTCGGGAGCAATGCGGGTGCGTTGCTCGGCTTTATGCGACCAATTACCCTTTACTGCCTCTTTTACTACCCCGCGTATTTAGTAAACATTGTCCCATCCTACATAATACTTGCCTTCGTTATTGTCTTTTTTACCCGCCTCTAACTACCTACTGTGTGCTACTTGTAACAGAGTACTTACACAAAACACAAGACTGCAAAGCTTGCTAATGCTAGAGTTGCAGGCACAATAGGTGCCAGCTGTATTCTAATTTTAAAACACATATACAAAACATTAAAAACTGAATATATGTATTTCAAATATAATTCGAATATAACACAACTAAATTAAATAATCCACCAATATTGAAGTTGTATTGGACTTGCATCGGAATAATATTGAAGCAAATTCAGGTATTTCTGATTAATACGTTTAGGCGCTAGCCGTATTGCGTAGTTAATGTATTGGAGTTGCATTGAAGTTGGATCGTATTTAAACGTGTTTTAAAGTTAGAATACGGCCCAATTGATATGATTCCTGGGTGAACAAATACCATTATAATAGTAACCAGTCCTCTCCTAGTTGAATTTGCCTCGACAGACCACATGTATGTTGAAAACAAAATTAAGATTTCGTTTAACTTAACACCCTTCTGCTATATTATGAGAAATATATATCTCAGATAGTTGAAAAAGAATAAGTAGAATGTTTAGTCTCAAAAAATCCAAATCAAGGATGCAGAAATTAAGCCCATTTCAAACATATTTGACGATACCAACTTTCATGAATTTTAACTATAATGTCCATCATCAAGCTAAGTAATGGAGAATACAAATACAACCACATTTTTTCAAAATAATATAGGTATACACTTGCTGAGTAGGCACCCTTTTGATAACAATTGTTATAAACATCCGACGCCCTTCTCATGCCAAGCTCATAATTAAACCTTAATAATAAACCCAGGAACAAAACCAACATGATAAGTTTTAGTAAATTACAGCTGTCAGATCAACAGCAAAGCCGTAAACGCTGTTTCTGGGGCGAGAAATATGAAAGTGAGTCAGCCCCTGTAATTAGGAGGATGCTCTTTCCACCGCCGCCAAATGGTCTGCCGGCAATCAATTAAAACAATATTTGAAATAGTGCCCAAAAAAAGTTAAAAGGAAGTGCTCGAGCTATAAACATTCTGTGTTATGTCCGATACGATTTGGCTTCTCCGTCTCTCGTAGGGCGTCTCGCTCGCTTGCGCCGATGCGTCTACGCAGGCCGGGAATATTGTTGCCGTAGCTCACCGAGCATTCGTTTCAAGTAATCCTTGAGTTATTTTTTTATTTTACTAGGCCATAAAAACCTTTAATAGGTAATGTCCCCATTTGCCTATTTTATCAGTTCTAAGTTACCACTTCTGGCATAGAATTTTTTGTAAAGGTTTTCATTATTAATTTTCCAACAATCATTCTGTAAAAATAAATAAGTACGCAATTTGTCTGGCAAACCAAATTTACCAATATTAGCAGTAGACGAAAAGACTATAACGTCTATAACCATCCCTTTTGAGGTGATATTCCGTGATAAATATTAACTAGTATAAACACACCACTAGTGAAGTGTGTTCTGTAATACTATTTGATTGAACTACGGTTATCAAGAAGCTAAGGCAATCTTATACTGGTTTTTCCAGAGGCGAATGGTCACCTACCCTCAGTAATCGGGAATGTAGGGCAGGCACAAAGAATACGCGCCCGGATGAGTTATGGCCGCGCGCGTTACCGTCAAAGCCTCCTTGTTTGAGAGAGCCGAAAGTAATTAACTTCAACTTAGTTGAGATTACGACTTTTAAATCTCCGCAAGTGATCATTTTTGGATAGTTTGTGAGGTTTGTTCTCCAATCGATGAAGACTTTATACAAAAAAATTGGATTGTTGACAACAACACGTGATTTTGCTGTAAAAACTGCTTCTCTCAACTCTTAGCGCTTTCTTTAGTCTCTATTTTTAAGAGTCGCCAGGACGCTCGCGTTTCCATACAAACGTAGTTTAGCTCTCATTTTAAAACGACATGCTTTAGAATCACGAAATTTGACATGGGCATTCTAGTAGTACAGATCTATGTCGATAATTCGTTTTTGTTGCTAAAAACTGTAATACAAAGAAAATACAGCCAGATACAGATTTACATACAAAACTTATTTTTGCTATATATTCCTTGTATTACAATTTTTAGCAACAAAAACGAATTACCGACATAGATCTGTACTACTAGAATGCCCATGCCAAATTTCGTTGTTCTAAAGCATGTCGTTTTAAAATGAGAGCTGAACTACGTTTGTATGGGGACGCGAGTTCACGCGAGCGTCCTGGCGACTCTAAGATCAAGAGGCTACAACACCAATTACTTCCGTATTCTGATTTGATAGGAATGTTAGTAATGGAAAAAATATGAAATTATCGTGCTTTTCCGGCGAAGCAAGAATTTTTTTAATCCTAAATTAATCGCAGCATCCGGTACCTACTTATTCAATGATATCATCAGGTTACTGTTTCATTCTTCGATTAGTTATAATATAAAAATAATTAATAATAATCAAGTTTTTTTATATCCTACTATCGAGTACTTTGCACGAGCACTACTCATGGCACAATAATTACCACCGATTTCATAAATATCTAACAGACATAAACATATTTTGGCGTAATTTTTTTTCAGATGAAATTATTTTTGAGTAGGTATAGTTAAAAATCATGATGCTTGCAAATATCGCAACACCTGTAACCAACAATCTATTAACTCGTAATATACCACCAAAACATAAACATACAAGTATTCAAAACAAAAAAATTGAAGTGAAATCAATTACCTTCTATACCACCGCCATCTCCTGTAATTTAGACCACGTATAAGAGGCACCATTCAAACAGCTAATCGAGTTGGTCGGCCGATGGTATCTCTGACCGTGCGTTAATAATACTAACGCCTCTGCGGCTATCCTGTGTTATGATTCTCTGCATGACCTTCACTAATTTATGAGAATCTAAATGCTTTAGTTTAGTTTCGCTAATGGAATTATGCTTATGGTTTAGGTGTACAGATTTAGAGAGCGACGTGTGAACTATGATTTGTTTGACAGTGGTTAAAGGTTGTTACGCTATGGTTGAGCCTTCCGAAGTAAAGGATAGTGTTTGCAGTCATGGTCGCCCTGAATTCCGAGTTGTTAATCTGGCTGTTGAAAGACAGTCGAGTCGTCCGCATCGCCCCTAAATTGTATCCAAGTATATATTTTATGACACCGACAAGAAAAACAAAAAAGAGTCAGTAACCACATAACATCACTCAAGAGGCCGTATTCAATGTTTAAATTACTTAGACCCGATCCAGCTCCAGTGCAACTCCAATGCATTAACTAGGCAATACAGCTAGCGCCTAAACGTCAGAATTTGCTTGAAAATTATTTCAGTGAACCTCCAATACCAACTTCAATATTGGTTGATTATTTGTAGTGTGTTGGAGTTATGTTTGAAATAGATTTTATATGGCAGAGCCGCTTACCCAGGCCGGCTATATGTTTCTTTGTATCAACGTTATATACCCACATATGTATAAACAAGTGCGACACATACAAACATATGCAATCATATCCATTAATCAGGACAGTTTGTCCGGAAGCAATACTTCAGGTATTGTTGTAAAAAAGCGTCCATTTGTTTCTTTGCAATATAATACCTATTGTTCCAAGAGCCCAATAAATAATCGCGGTAAGCTGTTTGCGCTTATCGTTTTATTTTAACAATACAGAGATATCTAGGTTAGATAAGGTGTTAAAATATAGGGCCACGAAAGTAACTTGGGTCACATTTATAGTGATTGTAGTAGGAAAGACCTTCATTCAGACACAAATGGGTTTATTCATGAAAATGGAGGCTATGCTATTATTTACATGTTCCGATAACTGTGTAATGATTTTAGTAAAAAAAAAACATAATGCAAAAACTATGCAACTATGATAGCACAAATATGATTCATTTATAAGAGGTATTCACAAAAATAATCCAGAGTTCACTTAATGTAAGGGCCGATTCACTATGAAAAGCCAACTATAGCCTTTAAATAATGTAACATAATACAAATAACTATAAACTTTTTTTAATTACATATTATTATTTACCTATACCATAAATAAGTACATGTAACATTAAAAACCAAAGAGAAGGAGAGATAACAATAACTTTAAATACATAGATATGTTGTAGTGTAGGTATTTCAAAAACGTCACACGAAACGCATAAATAATAAAATTGAGTAAAAGCTAGAGCTTTATTTTTCGCTGACGTTTTATTATGCCCTTAGCGGAAAATTTGAAAGAATATTGAAATTTCAATTGTTTCCATTATTCTTTCAACTTTCCTGTTATTGTTGGGGTCGCGAAGGAAAATAATGGATAGATGGTGTTACTGCTTATTATTCATTGTAGCGAGGGGCCCTGGCGCCGTGATTTGGCTCATTTTTTAAAGTAACAAAACAAGTAGCGCTCTCGAAATATTGGGTTCTATGAAAAGTTATTCTTTCTGACAGGGTAATACGCAAACCTCTTTGGAATAAAAAATACTTTCCTTAAAGTGGGTTATTGATAATGTTCGTGGCAAAAAAGTGATCGTGGTTCAGTCTTGTCGTGTGAGTGTGAAATTTACCGTGACGCTTGTACCAAAAAGATTACAAATCTAATCACGGAGTATCATTTTCCGTTATTGATACTAACTTTTCGATTATGCAAAACTTTCTAGTAAAACTTGAATAAGTAATTTCTGCAAATAAATTCTAATGTGTAAGAATTGAAGACCTTAGTCTATCAACATTTATAAGGCGAGACTCGTGCCCAAAGCGGGATGTATGTATAATGGACGATGAGAAGAATGAAACTGGCTACCGAAGCCTTCTTCGCTATCGCTTTGCTCTCCGCTTGAGAGAACACAACCACTATTCCTATTCAATCAAATCAAAGGCTTTAATGAACCCAGCCATATTTTAAACCAAACATTCAATTCAAATCGAACTAAATCGATCTGCTACGCTCATAATCAAAAGTTCGTGATGCAACAAAAAACTAATTGACAACAATCAACAATGTTGCAACAAAAAACAATATTTTCTATCATTGTCATTAATAATGGTTAGAAAAAAGTCATTCACACCTTTAGAGCGCTAACATGACAAATGCGGCGGCGCGGCGGCACAAAGCTGCGCCCGCGCCGCGCCGCGGGGCGCACTGCCTAAATATTAATTATCTACAACACAACGAACACCTTTTAAAAGATTATCGCGACTTGGAGCTGTGTACAACATCTAGATAGCGCCGACTGCGCCTGAGTCCTTGCCGTGCGGGGAATTAAAATAACATTTGTAAACGTTGACTTGGCACGCTAGTGACAGTGACAGAAGGTGGACAAATATGGTCTCTGAATCTCTGAGCGAACAAAGTAAGCTACGGCAAGTTGGTTACTGTGTTTATGAACAAAAAATGCTGACACGTCCGGCTGTTTTAAGCATATTTGACACTAATTTTAGTTGCCTATTTTAACTTAAGTATACAACTAACAATACATAGTTTTATATTATTATTATACGGTTATTTTATAATTGAACAGATGCGTCTGTAAATGCGAAAGTTATTACATAAAATTGAATCAAGCCCCTACATGAAACAAGGATTTATATGTCCTAGGCTTACCTTTAGACTTCCTAGTCTTTTTGCAAACTCTGCCGAGCGAACCAAGCGGATGTGAACCAGGGGCGATGAAAACCCCAAGGCTGTGGAGGTAAGGCTGTTTATGGTTGGCGGCAGCAGGTGGTCGCAAGATAGCGTGATATAAAATGACAGTTGCCTCCAATCTGATGGAAATTATGATGGGATTGGAGGTGGAAGACCTGCCTTCAGCGCCGGAGCCTTTGAAATTATAGTTATGTTTCGTGTTTCGATAACCAGAATAAACACTTTATTTGACCGGTAATCTAACACTTTATTGTGTGTTTAGGGATAACTATTTCATACCTAGGCCATACCATTAGGTACCTACTTATTATATATAGGTAGGTAAAAATATTTATTAAAATTATTTGTATGTCTTTCCCGACCACGGAACAATGGTGTTCCGTACCCTTGGGGAGGCGTATGCGGAGCCCAAGCCAACGCGCAGAGGCCCTTTCGACATTATTATTTACAATTATTTTTATTAAGTAACATAACTTAATACAAATGAATACCAAAATTCCAGTTGCATTTGCATCCCCTTGGTTACTGTTTATGGCACCCGGTACAAATTAGTTCCAAATCGAGCCGCGGGCGACGCCATGTGCGCAAGGCACGCAATACTTGCCAATGAAATGGAAACAGATATACTGCTTTTCTTTTGTTAATCTATATCCGGTCGTTAGTTAATATCACAAGCGTAATTTGCCGTATAACTAGTAAAATGTAGAAACTGCGGGCGCACTTGCGTCACTTCGTCGTGCTGCTGCAAATAAAGCCGATACCGCCGGCTACCTGGGTCACTTTGTCCTTTGTATATGACATCTATACGTACATAAATACTATTATTTATTTTATTTTCATAAAGGTGACTTCTTTGCCTCTACAATAGGTACCAGAAACAAATATTTTGCTACTTTAGCTTAAAATATTGTTTATCTAAATAAGTAAGTATATATTTATTACAAAAATCATAATTCTTATCTATTTCTTAATTTGATACTTGACAGCTTACATTATAAATCTGCCACTGGAAGTAAACGATCCTACTGACCTTTAGAGATCCATCTCGCAGCGGACAAAGTTTATTTACATAACAACCGGTATTACAATAAAATACAAATCAAATATTATAATTTGAATACCAGCCCAACAGTCGCACCGACCTAAGCCGCGACAACTAGTCAAATAAATAACTTCCAACAACAAATATTTCTATAAGTTTACCGTCACTCTTAGAAACCAATGACATAAGGATAAGACCAAATAATAAACGTATTATTTAGGGACCAATGTCGCGTTGGACTAAACGCTACAGCTGGTTAAGGGGAAACATTAACATGAGGCTCACCTCATGACATCAGGTGACATTAATACGTCTCTCGCTTAAAAGCAGTATTGATTCCTTCCACATCACTAAATCTTATTTTTATACTATTAGGCTTACAGTTACTCGGAGGTTACTCAAAAATATCTGAACATGCACTTTATCGCCCTGACAATAGAGGCGTTGTTCAGATATTTGTGACTACCTTGGCCGCTCCGATATATCTGATGGCGATTGTACAATGTACATGTGCTTGTTTCTAGTATAGATAAATTTAATAAGTATGCCATTTAGCCTAAAATTATAACATTTTTCGTTCGTGAATATAGATGGGCACTGTTAGGTATAACATAAGTTATATAACTAATTTTGATGTAAGGGGTTTAATCGAAAATGATAAAAAGTTTGGAATTGGTATGAAAACGACAAGTGTTATCTCGTGTCGTGCGTGTCCAGCAGGCCATCCATGGTTGCCATTTTATCGCCTATCGCGTCATGCGTCACTTTCGCACTTACATACTGGTTAGAACGTGACAGCTATGGTGACAGGCGATAAAAATCCGACCATATTAGACTAGCAGTACTTAATTAAAAATGCAGGTTAAGTTTGGGAGACCAGAATATTAACGTAAGTACTAATTTAAATGGTACGGAACGCAGAATGACATTATTCTTAAGATTATTTTAATTTCAACGACTTGAATACACTACATACATTCTAAAAAGTTAGACTAAAATCAACCCCAATAGATCACGATAAGAGTTAACATCGGCTGTCCGACTCGTAAAGTTTTATGGGAACATTAAAGATGGGAAATCCGAATGAGTGTTAAAACTCCGGCTAACAGATGGCGGCTCGTCGTTGATACAAACTCAATTATTTACACTCAATAAAAAGGACATTATACGAGTATTAGAAAATAACCTGCCGAAGGGCCCTCAGCCTCTTATTCTCAACCCTTGCCGAGCTCAGGGAAACCAGTTAAATATGTTCTTCGATTACCCAATAATTGCTGCGGATTATAAAGTCAAAGTTACATTGGTTCAACTAAACGTTCGAAACGAAACTATAGGAAACAAATCGAAGATAGAATAGCCTTTACGACATAAGAAATTAACTTTAGCCATTGTTGTATCTTCCCAAGCCGGCTACGTTCAAACAGTTTCAATACTTACGACTTAAACGATTTAACGTAATATTACTGAAAATACCTAATTCCACGAGTTAATGAAGCGGCATTGTGTGAGCGGTGAAGTGAGCAGACCTCCCCATTACTTAGCACTCGCCTCAAGTACGCCAGTATAAGTCTGATCTCCGAATACATTTGATCATTACAGATATCAAGGTCAAGCGTATAATGAACCGCTTTCCTGCATATAAAGCTTCAGAGATTGAAGGGAATACGATGCACCAAACACGGCGCTCGTGACGCGCCGAGACACCCTTTCAACTGCTTGTAATGTAAGTACGTAAATACGGATATAAACGGTTCAACATGTAGCCATAACTTTGTATTTCAATTCACATGGGTAGTATTTACTGAGCCATTTTCATTCATAAGTGATCAAGTCAGTGTGCTGAGTAAAGCGCGTTCCACGGCTCTCTCTGCCGCTCTAATTTTTAGCAAAGCCTCTTTCCCTACAGCGAGCTTTAAGACTACGTCGGACGTCCAGTGGCACCCTCATTGGGTGGATTGTATTTCCTAATAAACGAATCAATTTCTGTATTATCCCCCATGTTAAGTTGTAGTCTGACTAATTCCGCAATATATGATGATGTGATACCGTTTTATATTACATACTTTTGGCTTCAACACCTAAACGGGAAAAAGTGCCCACCATTTGCCGTTTAGGTAATGAAGCAAAAAAATACGCAAAATGAAACTATGTTACAAAGACCAAAAGTTGCGGAATCAGCAGGAGTATAACATAAGAGATTATACAGAAATTGATTTTTCTCAAACATGCTCGGAAATGGCCGCATTTTATTCCTAAATCGAACACGGAAAGTGCTTTTAATCCTAGGAGTAAAATGAATGTATGAAATTCCATGTTTTTCCGCTGCGTTAAACTTTTAAAATTCTCATATTTGCATATAAATCTAATGGGCCAAGGCAAAAACGGATTCAGCCAAGCAAAATAATTCATTTAAACAGCCATGTGTAGAGGGCTTCACAAAGTGCGAGCGCGAATACGCATGCGCGTTTGCGCGTACTGTGTCGGGCTATCTTGTCTATGGTTTATTAAAAATAAATTTAAAAAGCGGAAAAATTAGATGGTTATGGTAATTTACCTCGTTACATTGTTTATTTACTTTATAGTACAAAATAAACTTAAATAATGATTTTCAGAAATTAATGTAGTGCGGAAATTGATAGCGCTCTACCTAGATTGAAAGAATAATAGTGGATTACTTGCTTCCTGCTAGGTCAAGAGACAAAGGGTTTATGTTTATGACGTGTGTATGAATTCTAAGATGAGCATAAATGCTAATATCTTTTCTGAAAATGTGTTTTAGCTTATTTCAGTTATCAAAAAACAAGAAGCCAACTATGGTGTGGTTTATTTATGCTATGCTTAAAAGTACCTCCTTATTACTTATTATAAAACACAGTATCAACACAACTTTTCCAATATAAAATACTTGTAGTTTTTCCTAAATTATTTCTTTATTTCCTCACATATTTGAGAAAAGCACTATGTATACCTCAGCGGAAACAGGAATTATCTGACTCGGAACTAGTGCCAGGCCTCGGCAAGCCTCTCCCTGGCACCCAAGTACCTCGTCAGAAAATTCCTTTCTTTCCGTACCTCGGCAACAATGTAAGTACTATGGTTATTACGCTCGAAATAAAATCCGCCCAATGAGGATGCCACTGGACGGTCGACACAGTTTTAAGTACGAGTAATTGAGCTCAGTTAACCTGTCACTCACCTAAGAAATAGGTACTTATACGTACAATCATACCCAGGTAATTAAGAATTATTTACCTACGAGTAAATTACGAGTAATTAAAATTATTGAATTACCAACATCGATTAGAGTTACGACTCACGACGTGGAAACAAGACTAATATGACTATGACTCATATTTAAGTTTAAAACCTATTCGACTCAACCAAATCTCAATAATTTCCTTAACGTACCGTGTTTAATCAGAATTAGCATTTATAGCATCCTTGATCCCGTCATAGCAAATATAACAAATGTTGCTCGAAAAAACACAGGTAGACGCAAATATTTGTGAACAATTTGTAGAATTCACACTTAATAACGTTGATTTTTTCAACGAATGTTAGGAGCAGGCGGCGGCTTCAAAGGACCAATCATTAGGACGATATGACTATGAGTGAGGTGCTATGATTGCTTCTTCTCTGGGAGACCGCAACAGGTGACAGCGACCGTCGGTTAAAAAATTATAAGTAGGTAATCTAAAGTGGTTTTATTGTTCTTTTTTATGTTTTTGTTTTTTTGTGATGTCCGAATGTTCTGGTTATGATATTTAACGAGATTAGATAGTTTTATAAACACTCATATACCTATAAATTAGGTAAGTACTTACATTAGTAAGTAGGTATTACGTACATATAAGTACCTATGTGCAAAATCTATAGTTTTAGTCAGGTACTAATTGGTAAGTAATACATAATAATAATAATAATAATATGCATGGGCAAACCGTATTCGCCGCTACAGAAAGCGTGTGGAACGATTTCAGCAGAATCGCCTTTTCCAAAGTGACCAAAGGAAGGTATACCGAAGATGGGAGGAAACCGACCCACGCGTGTCCGACGCGCAGCTGCCGGATGCTACTGCTATGACTGATTTCTGGCGTAGCATCTGGTCAGTGCCCGTTGAACACACGGAGGGAGAGTGGATGAGCGTTGTCGAACGTGAGTGCGAGTCCATCGAACCTATGGGGGCTACCACCATCAGCCCCGATGACGTAAGTTGTGCAATCCGCACGTCCCAGAACTGGAAAAGTCCTGGCCCGGATGGATTGCACAACTTCTGGCTAAAATGGTTTCGATGTTCGCACTCGCGGTTGGCAACGCAATTCCAACAAGCTCTCGAACTTGGTTCCCTGCCACCTTCCTTAACAACTGGTGTTACCTTCCTGCTCTACAAGTCCGGTAGTACCACGGAAGCGAAGAACTACAGACCCATCACATGCTTGCCTACGCTGTACAAGCTCCTTACATCCATTTTGAGAGCAAAAATAAACGCGCATATTGTCGCAAACAACATTTTGGCCTCCGCTCAAAATGGATGTAGGGTTGGGTCCCGTGGTACTAAAGAGCTCCTCCTCATAGACATGACCATTTGCCAACGAGTCCGACGGAACAGGGGGGCCCTCTCTGCTGCTTGGATTGACTACAAGAAGGCCTATGATTCGGTGCCTCATTCATGGCTGGAGAGGATCTTAGAGCTGTATAAAGTTGATGCAACATTAAGATCCTTCCTTGGCGCGTGTATGAGGCAGTGGACCACAGTCCTTCGTCAACCAGGAGGCGGGGATGACCCCCTTGGTCCGCAGGACTCTATAAGGATCAAGCGAGGAATATTCCAGGGCGACAGTCTGAGTCCCCTGTGGTTCTGCCTAGCACTAAATCCGCTCAGCACTCTGCTGAAGGATTCGGGGCTAGGTTGTCAGCTTCGGAGAGAGGGCGAAGCCATATCTCACCTTCTGTATATGGACGACCTCAAATTATTTGCACCAAATAACCGAGACTTGATGGAGCTACTGAAAACTACTGAAGTTTTCAGTAGTTCCATCAAGATGGAGTTTGGTGTTGATAAATGTGCGGTTATGCATGTACAGCGGGGGAAAGTAGTAAATTCAACAAATTTACAGCTTTCTGAGACAATGACGTTCAGGTCTATCTCTGAATCAGAAACCTACAAATATCTTGGTATGTCACAGTCGTTGGGTATTGAGGATGCGGGTATCAAACAGGCGTTGAGGGAGCGCTTCTTCGGTCGACTGACAAAAGTACTCAACAGTCTTTTGTCAGGTGGCAACAAGGTGCGCGCCTTCAACGCCTGGGTGATGCCCCTACTCACATACTCCTTTGGCATACTAAGGTGGACACAGACCGAGCTGGATGCCCTGGATCGGAGGGTCCGTCTACTGCTGACCACACACCGTATGCTTCACCCACGCTCGTCTGTTATGAGATTGTACATTCCACGGAAGTGTGGAGGTCGCGGCTTTTTAAACGCCAAAAATCTCCACAACCGTGAGGTGTACAATCTCAGGAATTATTTTCTTAACAACGAGTGTGGGATGCATCGTGATGTGGTGGCAGTAGACAAGGGCCTCACGCCGCTCTCCTTGGCGAATGAGAACTGGCGCAAACCTGTGGTGCTGAGCACCGAGGATCGCAAGATGGTATGGAAGAGTAAGGAGTTACACGGGCGGTTCTACAAGGCCCTCACGGGGCCCGACGTAGACCTGCTCGCTTCGGTGAACTGGTTACGATTCGGGGACCTCTTCGGAGAAACCGAGGGTTTTGCCTGTGCAATTGCGGACGAAGTTATCATGACGAATAACTACCGGAGATATATCCTGAAGGACGGTTCGGTCGACATATGTCGGGCATGCCGCCGTCCCGGAGAATCACTCAGGCATATCATCTCCGGTTGTTCTCATCTTGCTAACGGCGAGTACTTGCACAGACATAACCTCGTAGCCAGGATTATACACCAACAGCTTGCTCTTCAATACGGTCTTGTGAACCACGAAGTGCCATACTACATGTACTTACCTGCGCCAGTTCTCGAGAATGGTCGTGTCACGCTCTATTGGGACCGATCAATCATCACGGACAGGACTATTGTAGCCAATAGGCCTGACATTGTGCTGATTGATCGGTCGCAGCGCCGGGCCGTGCTCGTCGACGTCGCTATCCCCCATGACGAGAATCTCGTGAAGGCCGAGAAGGACAAGTCCAGCAAGTACCTAGACTTGGCTCACGAGATAACCGCAATGTGGGACGTTGACTCGACGATCATTGTCCCTATAATCGTTTCAGCGAATGGTCTCATAGCGAAGAGTCTCGATCAACACCTCGAGAGACTCTCGCTAGGTGGCTGGATCAAGGGTCAGATGCAGAAGGCGGTGGTCATGGATACGGCGCGGATAGTCCGCCGGTTCCTCTCACTGCGGCCCTAACCACCGGCAGCCTGGGCCCTGCCCTGTTGCCGGCGGCAACCTAGGTTAGGTTTTTTATAATGTTTTTATTGTTTTTGTATATTTTAGATGTATTTTTATATTTTACTTTTGTAAAAATATTATAAAAACCTAGCCTAAGATTTAAGATGAATAAAGGAAATAATAATAATAAATACTCTTTATTGCACACTCATACAGTTTACGTACAAAAATTAAACAGTTACTTAAATAATTTTAGGTAGAGGTAACAATAGGCATACATACTATTACACACTATAGGGGTACATACTATTAGAATAATCGAAAGTTTTTATTAATTTGTATGTTATCATTGATACTTATTCGCTTATTCTTTTAAATTTTGTTATACATTGAATGCTTCCATGTGTGTATGATGTACCTATTACCACCACCAACGTATCTATACTGCAGGAGCTCAAGATCCAGACTCGCCTTTCCGCTATCTGCCGAGGGAGAATGCTCGGCTTCTTTGGACACTTGGCCCGACGTGAGCCAGACAGCCTGGAAAAGGCTTTGCTTGTTGGGCCAGTGGAAGGCGATCGACAGCGGGGAGGGATACCCACCCGCTGGTTCTCTGCCATTGAAGAAGTTACACGCGTCGGACTCCAGGGTTCCTTTAAGAAGGCAAGGAATCGACCAGAATGGAGAGCAATACAACATAGATCGACTTATGGTGGTCACGACCCTCAGACATGAGGATTCGACTTTGAAGAAGAAGAGATGTACCTATTTATTTTACTTTAGTACACCACAATCCACGTCATAATGTAAGACTTCAAATACTCATACAATTTATAGATCCTAAGTAAAATAGCTGTGGCATACGGAGATGACGAAACTGTAAGAGTTCCCTATTACTCTTTAAGCTACGGGTCCCCAAAAAAGGGTCTCATAGTGTGGTATGTGTCTGAATTTAAAAAGTATTTTATTTTATTAACAAATTTTAATTTTATTTTTTATTCAATCAGCATGAAGCGTATCATTCTGGTAAATGCGCATCGACTGTGACGAAGTGGTGACAATACGTCCGTAATTGTGTTACAAAACATTATTGTATCAATGCATGCATTATTACATCAACATTATGCACACATGTATATTTCCTTCATAGGGATCCCAACTCAATATTCTAAAGAGCACGAAACACGATTTTAATGCATATTTTTTTAATATCATCTGATAGTAATAATGAAGATAATCGCGCAAAATACTTATACGCAAATGGCGTCCCAATCGCAAAGATACAAACATCTCGTTGGCTTTGGTTTAGAAATGTAAAATTTATTCTGTTTATCGTACAGACTACTTACAGAGTCTCTAGGCCTCGGAAACACATAAGATATTGTTTCATAATGGCGGTTAAAAAGCATCATTTAATCTGCGGGGTTTTATCCTCATTCTACGACATTCTCGGAATTCACTGTCTAACATTACTACACCAGTGTATCGAATTCCATTTTGTATTAGTATCTATAAGAAGCGCCTTGGACAATTATCTTATGTATACTAGCTTTTGCGCGTAGCTTCATTCACGCAATGATAAAAACTAATTTAATCCTTTCCCGGAATTACAACTATATCCACCCCTAATTTTATTACACCGGTTTAATCGTGAAGATGTAACAGACAGAGTTAGGTACTATTTCATCTACTTATAATACTTGTAGGGAAATAGAGATATCTCAAAATTTTAAACTCACTCATGTATTTGAAAATTCAAACCTATGTGTTAGATGTGGAGATACAATGAAGACTGACTACCTAATCGTACTTAACACCTGCAATGCGCAGGGTATATACTCTATATTATGGTAGGTATTAGTTGTTTGGAATCCGATACCTAAATCAACAAGTGATACCTAACAATATAAATAAATTGGGTAGCCCATGATAGAACCGCCTATTTGTACCTAGCTAATTTGTGATCCATATCATTTAAAAATCGCTTTAAGCATTCGGATTTATGTTATGAAGATAGGTCATATTTTAAGGAATGGCTTTTTGTAGGCAGGTCTACTTAATAAACATTGTTAAAGTGAAAGATAACTAACAGCTTATTTTTCCTGGAAATATATCAAAGAGATTTCAATCATTTTGCTATGGGTCAACAGCAGGCCAATCTAATCGCTGCGTATCCTGTAAGGTTTTTATTACATGCCGATGTTTGTATAGGCAAGTTATATCATATAACATTATTAGAGTGTGTCCGGTCGTAGAATGTATGAGCTCCCATATAAACCACGACAATTGTTTTTCCGGGCAGACTTGTAGTAGAAATTTACCATACATTGTTGCTTAACCACGTCTCCATTGTCGAAAGCTAAGCGGACTAATAATCCATTTAAGTACTTACATTAAGGTAATTTACTCGTATGTAATTTGATCCAAGGAAGCTTCAGGTCGGAGGACAATAGGCACATATTTGGTATACAGAGCACGCGTATGCCTCAGTGCTGAATCGTTCAGTGTTACGTTAATATCTCTAAATTACATAGTGGACGGTAAGTGACGCTTCTGTCTTGTAGCGGGACCGATTGAATTTAATGGGCCTATTTGCGCAGACGCCGATAATTTAGCGCGACGTGGCTGGCGTACAGATGGATGGAGAGATAATGTAGCTGCCTATTATACTATTAGGATGGATCATCTATGTCTCGGTATGTTAATGTATTTAAACATGCACAATCACAATGTCAGTGCTTAAGTAATAGCAGTTTATGTGACTGCTTCATAATGAAGGGTATTAAAGTACGAGTGTGGTTTCATAAATCGAACGAAGTGAGTTTATAATAATATCACACGAGTGTTTTACTGCCTAGTTATGTACAGTTGCACATATTGTATTACTTTATCTACACACATATTATAACTCCTCAATAACTTGTAGATAAAACTGTATTTATGTATGAGGCTCCAATTGCTGCTGTTGTAATTTTACCAACGACATTGGTGATTTCTAGTTACCATGAAACGTTTAAATATTTATTTTCTTCTGTAAATATTTAAATTTCTGGTTTATATGAGCTATTTATATTAAAAATTCTAATACCATTTGATTAACTAATAGTCCGCCTCGAACTGAGAACTCGCGATTTACTTGCAAACGAGTTGACCGATACTTATAACAAGACCCATGTGAAGATTTTTTTTCACCTTCTTAGTCCACAAGCTCTTGATTGATCCAGCTCATAAACGAACTCTCAAATTTTATGTATCTCTGCTACAACTCCAACGATCAGAAAAACGTTAAAGTTATCGTCGAGCAAAGTCTCAAAATCAAAAAGCCATCGAAATGCCGAGACGTCCCAGTTAGCCAGAAGTTGTATGTAAGAACCTGCTTCGCTTACGCTTCGCTCGTACGGTAATGCTAACTATTTATATGAAGAGTTGTCTAACTTGCCTAGAAAAGACAAAGTTGCCTCATTTGACGATAGGTACGTAACAATAACTATTATTATTTGCTTTCGTAAATCATGAATTTCATCGGATCAATGACAGCAGTGGCTGCGCTTACAACAACGCAATGTTTTAAGAACGAAGTAAATTCTCGCCTTTCAAGCCAAAGTGGCAAGTAACAAATCTGGCTTTCTAAAAGCTTTGCAAATACGAGGGCGTTACGCGACGGGCCATTACATTTGAACAAGTGAGGGTAGTTAGCACCCCCGCATTAGTCGGGGACTATTTACTCCCGAGTGCGGTAATCCAAACACAAAAACTACAAATCACTGCTTTTACTTTATTATTCGGGTAGCTTTAGGGGTTTTGGCCACGGAAGAGTCGACTCTTACGAGTAAATTGGATATTCTTTTTTCTGTCGGTTATTTGTTGAGAAATTAAATTTTCTAAATTTTGCGTAATATTTTAATTTTAGAATTAAGCGCGTTCTTTCTCCACCAATTCAATTTTAACGTAATTTTAATTCAATTAAAAGTCGTACTATTTAGAGTTGCAGACTTCAAGTTTCCCTAGCTCGACTCGACTCTAATTCCCTTACTTGATAACTATTATTCGAGTGAGATTACGTTTATAACAGCAGCCTTATCTGTACAGCACGTCGTCGATCACCACGTCGCCGCTGGCTGCTCGTTCGTCGCGAAAGTTAGCATTCGCAGGCCGCGGGCGAACGAAGGGTTAAGTGTAGTGATGGGCTGTACTTGTAGATATGTAAGTAAGTACGTGTAGGAATATTACCTACAACTGCCGTCAACGTTGCCGGCAATTGTATTGACGGCATTTGTAGCCTCGGAATCAATGTGATGCCTTCCGTTGTGTTGCATAGAAATTGTTTAATTTTAATTGTATTTCAATAATATTTTGGAATATCCGTAACAAGTTTTAGTGAAGTGCCGGTCGTATGAATTGGAACGGCCGACAACTGTCGTTAATTTTGTCGACAATGTGATGTTGACGGCATTTGTGGCCTACGCTACGCTCGTAGCCAATGCCAGCGTTTTCTCGCTCTGTAGCGGAAATCCGATACACACAGAGAGCCCGCCTAGCGAGTTCCTGGTACGTTAGTATTGTTAAGGCCGTGAGATGTGACTCAGAAAATTACCTCAGAATGAAGCAAAAGAGAAGATGTTGGTATATAAGAGAAGAGGATTTTTTTTAAGTTAAATTAATGTTACTCCTAATCTTTATTTTTTACTGACTGACACTGACTTTAATAGTTGACAGTTCAAGCTGTTTTCTTTTGTTTAATATGTTAAGTATGTTTAATATTAATTAAACAAAAAAAACTCTATCAGATGTCCGAACCCAAAGTGAACCCTAAATCAATTAAAGTCCGTGACCGTTCAATAAGTTTTCTCTTGGTGCAACAAACATAAATAATTGTACCTATAGGTTTTAAGCACCATTGTTTCTTTATATTCCGGGAGTAGAATATTTATTGCATGGTACATCACTAGAGTCACGCGCACTGCCTGCTAATCTAGGAGCTATAGGGATGAATTGTTGACAGATTTATTACAGGCGCTAGCATTTCAGAATTAGGTATTAAATATGCATAGTTTTAGGGCTCGGAAGTCATTGGTTTTCCTTTACACCTCGGCCTGCCGACGTACTAACAAGTCTAAAGGTAAGAAAGGTAGGTAAGAAAGGTAGGTAAGAAAGGTAGGTAAGAAAGTCTGTTCCAGGTAACAACCTGGAACAGACTTTGTTACGGTAATAAAAATAAATAGTTCAGTCAGCACTAAGCTTCAAAATGACATACACACGCTCTTATTCTCTTCACAATAAAGTCGTGTCCAGCTCATTTTGTAAACCCTACCCGCTTAGTTAGTTTTGCTGCTGACTGTTCAAGCGGTTGTTTCGGAGTTAATTGGCTTTGCGACGGACAATGGTTCAATGTTTGTAACATTTTGACAAAACGGATGAATATATTTATTTTTACCTATAAGCTATTTAGGTTTAGGTATAATGGTGTATAGTTTTAACACATATAAGTATTATGATAAAATGTTCTAGCCTCTATATGTCTTTAGGTCAAAATGAGCTCAATAATTGACAATTACTATTGTCAAGTTGAAATTGTGCTTGCCACAATTTTATCATCCGGTTCAAAAAGTGTTGTTCTAAATTCTTAGTTAGGGTAGGTAATCTCTAAACATAATTTACTTCTTAAATTTTTATTTAAGTTTTGCAAATCACATAGTAGTATATATGATGCGTCTATTCATACGACGTCAAAATAGATCCACTGTTCTAAAGTGCCGCGATCTCTGGTTACATATACCCCGGCTCCGCTAATAGGGATCATCTCCCATCATTTCAACTCTCTCACCCAGCATCGATAAGTACCCACCTACCTACTTCTTTAATCATTGCAATTTCGAAACAAGCTCAAGCGTTGTCGGTGTCGAATAAATTTTGTATAATGTAAACGTGATAACAATTTAAATTCCTCTGTAAAGGGTCTCGAGCCGACAAAAACAACAAACAAACGGAGAGGCGCGCGATTGGCGTAGAGGCGTGGGGCGGCGCCCGCGGCAGGCCCCTCCTGCCTCGTACGCCAGTCTCGCTCGCTCGCCCAGTCCTTATCTTCCACTCCGCTGCAGGAGACGTGTGACCAGTTTTCAGTTGTCATTAATAATCAAAACATTAACGGGTTAAGTGATATACTATGCCTCGACCCACACGTGAGTCCTACGGAGACCAGAAACCACCGTTCTCGTATATAGCCCTGACCGCCATGGCCATCTGGAGCTCACCAGAGCGCATGCTGCCGCTTTCGGAGATCTACCGGTTCATCACGGACCGTTTCCCGTACTACCGGCGCAACACGCAGCGCTGGCAGAACTCGCTGCGACACAACCTCTCCTTCAACGACTGCTTTGTGAAGGTTCCGCGTCGCCCGGACCGGCCTGGTAAGGGAGCCTATTGGACGCTGCATCCGCAGGCCTTCGACATGTTCGAGAACGGATCTTTGTTGAGAAGACGCAAGCGGTTCAAGTTGCATAAAGGAGAAAAGGATAGTTTGAATGCAGAGCTGGCAGCGCTGGCAAGTTTTAATCGAGCGTTTTTGGCGCGTCAAGCGGGCGGGCCACCGCCGCCGCCGAGTATGCCAAGTGGGGGGTTGTATGGTCCTACAGTGAACCTATGTTCGAGGTTGAGTCCTGAGCCGCTGGAAGCACCGGACACGGCAGCGCTGTTGCCGGCGGGGCCGCGGCCGCGGCGCGCGTTCACGATCGACGCGCTGTTAGAACCGGAGCCTCGGCGGTCCCCGTCGCCAGCGCCGCCGCCGCCCCTGCAGCCGCACTGCCCGCTGCCGCTGCCACCCGCGCCGTACTTGCTGGCGGCGCAGCGCTACCATGCGGAGCTGCTGGCCGGCCTGCAGCAGTCTTGCCTGCCCCCGTTATGGACGTGGCGAGACTCCAACCAATTTTCACATTATACGCTTAATTCATGAATGGTGAGTGCCTCATTTGAGTATATAAATATATAACTTATAAGTATAATTTAACAACATGAAGCAAATAGATATCAGCTACCTAACTAAATATTTTTCTACCGTACTACAGAACTTATTACCTCCAGCTATCACTTTCTCTGTGTTGGTACCAAAATCTACCGACATATTTTTCTTTTGCATGCATAAGGTAGGTATATGTATATTACGAGTATTGATTCATTACATTACAGTACAGCATTCTATAAATAATTAGATAGCTCAGCTTTATTAAAAGTTGACGCATTAGATATTACCCAGCACTCGAAATTTATAAACCCTAAGAGAGGAATATAATGAAAGTAATTGAAAGCAGCGTTGGAGACAAATGGAAGGTTGAAGAGAAAGAATAATTAATGGGTAGAAATTGCGTCTACGCAATTCCTACCGAATGCCGAATTTTTCCACGCCTAATTTCAATATTCTCAGAATCGCTTCCTATTACTCTAGTAAATGGAAGCGATTCTGAGAACTATTCAAATTAGGCGCGGAAAAATGAGCTTTTGATACGATACGATTAATTCTTAGTAGGTAAATATTTTCATGTCCAATAATAAAAGGACGTTCGTATTTACTTTGATTGCTTAATTTAGAGTCATGACATGAACAAGCGATAGGTTCTGCAATAGGTATTAATCTAATTTAAAATCTTGAGCTTAATAGAGAAGACTCTAGAGGATTAAAAAACACAATATTAAGATAATTTATTAATTTACGTACTTTGTTTTAAAACAAAATATAACAAGTATAACCGTAAAAATCACAGGATTATGATATTTTCACGTAAAAAATATATTTGCTTATCAGTCTTATCACGTAAGTACAGTTTGACCAAGGTAATGTTTTACTTCAAGCATAGACAGAGAGAATCATACTGTCTCTTTCTTACGCTAGTACCCTCGGTACTAAAAAAAGAATGAGTATGTAGCTTATTACTTCCGTCGTTACTGCACTTTTTGGCCAGCCAGACTACATATATTGTGACATTGTATCTGAAAACAATTAAATAAATCAAATGTTTAAATGACAGTAGATATTTAAAAAAACATTTCCGTATTTAGGTAGTTTTTTGTGTTCCGCTATACTTATTATTACGCTATACTTGAGCTGCAGAAATTACACATAACTACATACGTAAAGTACCTACTTACCTACCTACCTAGGTACTGCTCATTCCTTCGAAAGCAGCGAACATTGCTGCCCAAATATGCTAATGGCAAGTTATCATTATTAAGTACGGGTAAATGTATGTATGTTATTTATTTTGTAATTGTTAAAAAATAAATGCTTTGATCTTGTTTGAATTCTTTAAAACAATATCTGAATAAGGTAATTGTGCTAGTTTCTGTCCACATACGTCATTATCCCGTCCATGCTTGTTTATATTATTTATTCTCGAGTTTTCACAAAATAAAATATTAAGATTTAAAAACATCTACCTACCTAAGAACAAACTATAAATATAAAACTTGGATCCAGTGGACGGTAAACAGAACCTGGACGGCAATCCAACATAACCACCCTAAGTAATATTTAAAAATAGGTTCTCTAAGAAATTTTAAATACCTATTGTCAAAATAAGGTTGATTCTGGGCCCGCTTTCCATTTGATCGCGTTTAAGGCAATATTTTAAATACCTACCCTATTTATTACAAAACTAAAATAATACAGAATAAAGTCATTTTGTACAAGATACCCATCTAACTTCACTGATTGCGGCGGAACTATTTTTGTCACTAAGAAGTTAAAAAGAAATTGATCAATGATTTCCTATTTTTTATACTTATTTATAAATTGTTTTAATTTCTGCCTTCATAAATGTGCGTTTCATTAGTATCGAAAAAATAAAATAAAATAGTAAACAATTTAATATAATTTTAAAAAATCGCTAATTGAGAATATTGTTAGGCATGTTTAGATAATACCTAATTTTACTACATGGAAGTATAAAAGACTAATACAATTATTAAAATCCCAAATGTATATTTTTGCAATTTGGCTTGAGTTTGGATATTTAATTTAAGATAAAATCGTGATCTTTCGGTAACGAAATACAAATGTAGCTTATTCAATTCAGCAACGTTAGAATCGTCAGATACAATATGCTCCTGATTGAGCTGGCCTATAACCGCGAAGCACTTCGTTCATCGAATCGGTTATTGGCATCACTCTCTTTCGTATATGCAATGCGATAGAGACGGGACCATCGTTTTGTCGATTTTCGAACTTCGCGGTAGGCCCTCTGGGCCAATGCGCCAAACAAAATCAACGAAACCACACCATGTTTTTTTCGATATTAGTAAAACATTCGGAGATTAACGATTAATTATGTCTATTCCGAGGGGATAAATATCTAGACGTAGGTTTTTTGAATGAGTTTCTCATCGCTAATAAACAAATGGTTAGCAATGTTGAAAATAAAATGAGAGATAAGGAGGAAAAATAAATCCGACCGACCGGCGCGCTAGTCAGAAAATTCCATCCGCCAGCACGCTTGGGCGCCGCTCCACACTACATGTACAACTTCAGATCGTGAAAACACTGAACTTATTTATTTGAAAGTATTCGTATTTACTTAAGTCATATTTACGCGTATTTGTTCGCCAAGAAAATAAATAACTAGACGTGAGTTCTTAATTTGCTAGCATTCCCTTATTTATGGGCCTCTGTCGTTTTGATTTTACAAGATATATCAACAAAAAAGTAAAATACTTCAAACATATTTATTTTAAATAACAACATTTAATTTCAATATAATTAAATTCTTTAGAACACTACAATAAAGACTTAACCTTGGCAACATAATTGCTTACATAATAAAACAAATTATTAGGGAACATCTTTTTAAATAAGCTTAAATAACTCGGTACGTACTGTATAAACTAATATTAATTTTCTTTGTCGACAGGTACTTAACTAGATCAACAAACTTAATATAAAACGATCTCAGAATAACTCTAGACTTGGGCATAATCTAGAATCCATGTTATTTTGGAAATACCTTAATAAATTAATGAAGGAAAGTTAATTAGTGCAATGAATCTAGAACTTTATGCAATAAATTAGACTGGGAAGCTGAAGCTATTGGCATCAAGTCTAATGACATCATACTGGAAACATTAATCTGGTAAGTTAACTTACTAGTAACTACATACAATGAAACCCTAAATTTTGGCCCTCCCTGCAGGGCCGTTTTTTCAATTTAAACATAGAAAATAAATAAGTACATACATTTTGGAAGGGTGTATGTATGTAGTGATTTTATTTTTGTGATCACTAAAGTAAATTAATCACATGACTCGGCTAAATTTGCACAGTTTCACACATTATTTATGTTATGTAGCTACATGTTTCTCATTTTCTTTCTATGTATGTATATTATCAACTAGTACGCTACGTGCTAGCTACGTGAGCTATTCAAAAACATATAGGAAATAATTATACATTTGTGAACAGTTGGATTATTGAAAACCGAAATAAGCTAAACATAGCTATAGGTATAAGAAAAAGCTATTGATGATTGATTAGAGAATATGTTTGTACAGTTAGCTGCTGAAGTTGCTAAGCGGTAGGGTGTTTAAAATGACCTACACACGCTGTTATTCTCTTAACAATAACGTCGTGTTCAGTTCATGTTGAACACTCTACCCGCTTAGATACTTTTGCTGCTGACTGTATGCAAGAGGACATAATTAATTAAGCATGCAACAGATAACCACGAGTTATCACATGCTGTAGAATGGCTCCGTCGCGGTTAGAATAGAACCACTGGGCAAAAATGATCATTAAAATGTCTATTGTTACTAATAGACAAGAAAATATCAATTACGCGTACTTACTTATACACCGTGGGCTATTAAATCCCGAAAGATTTGAACAATGTACCTATTCCTGATCATATTTAGAGACTAAAATGTTCTATAAACTTTTCCAGAATACGCCTAGTTTCAGAGTTAATACCATTTTTTTATTATAACTCAGTACAAAACGCTTTTTGATGGCGTTCTTGCCCCTATGGAGCATAGTTTACCTACACTTCCTTATTGACAGATATCAAAATGAATACTTTGCATATACTAATTTTTTGGAAAAAAAGTATTAAGTAAGTATTAGTTCTTTACTTCTTTTGGTCTCAGAAATGCATGGTTAAGATCTGTCGGATTTTAACAGCCCACGGTGTATAATGTTAGTCCTTCTCTGCTCACTTTATTTCAACTAAGGATATTTTTTTCTGTCTGGTTACCTACCTAAGAAGTTCTACGTCGTTTAAGAATGTCGTTGAATGCAGGGAAAAATTACTAATTTCAGTTTTCTTCGTTTCAGGTTCGGCTTTCCCTCATGACACTAGATGCACTGCCTAGTCGACCAATTTCATGTTTACTGTACTACAACGAGCAACAAGGTTTTAATGACCGGGCTACAAGATATTGCTCGTATGGTACCAGGGAATTAAAAGTCTATTAATCTTAATTTATCTTTCCTGTATCTGAAATTGGCGTTGTTCTCATTACCAACATACGCGACATAGCAAATGTGGCTATAATTTTAGACCCCATTTGTACTAATATGTAATTAGTTCCGGTTCTGGTCCATAATACAAC
Source organism: Pammene fasciana (assembly GCA_911728535.1). NCBI lineage: Eukaryota > Metazoa > Arthropoda > Insecta > Lepidoptera > Tortricidae > Pammene > Pammene fasciana. Next base: position 16,512,884 of record OU452276.1, on the reverse strand, counting down.
CTACGATAAAAATATGGTACATATACACTCGAGAGCAAAAATTTCGGGTCAGTAACATAAACTTTAATATCTTTAAAATAATATATTTTGAGATATTCAAGAAATTTGCTAGTGACCCGAAACTTTTGCTCTCGAGTGTATGTTATATGGCTATATGCCGATAATTTTATCAGATTATAGGTAGGCATCAATGTTCTAAACATTGAGATACACGATGGTTTTTGTTTGCATACCCTAAGTACTACTTACTTGTAGCCCGACTAAAATAGAAACTAAAATAATATTCCTAAAGTAGCGAGATTGTTTAACTGTGATATTCGTGCTAGATTGTAGATAAATTATAATTGTAAATATTGTACAGATCATTAAGATAAAATGTACTTGTTATAATAATTTATTATAGAAAATGTAATCTCAGGTTAATAAAAAAAATAGAAATATTGTGTTTACTGTTTTATATTTGTTTGATTTCAATTTCCTGGAATAGTGATATGAATTTGCGAGTTTATTTATATTAGATTTTTTCCCATTTAGTTTTCTTAAAGCGCTACATTTAATTTTTAGTGTAGGCAAAAAAGTTGAACATTAAGTTCCTCAGCTAGAAAACTACTAGTAAATTTTCGATATTTGTCAATTTTTAAATTTTATTTGTAAATACTTAATAGCATGATGTATTTAACTCATATTAAAAGTTTGAAGTTTTGTGACATGTATATAAAAAATAAACTTTTTCACATCACCTATTTGGATTAGGGTTTTTTCCCCTGCTAGGAGGGAACAAAGTGGGTTTGTTTATAATCTAGGAGTCTAGGACTTTACATGGGTGCAGTAACTTTTTGCCCATACATATAATGCTGGTATAGTGGTTTCGTGGTGCTTGTATGATGACAGGATCAAACCCGTTTCTTGTTATACCTGTAGGTTTACTTACCTACTGGCAGTAGGTAAGTAAACCCAGTAACCTACTGCTTCTCCCATCAGGAATATGTATTTTCCTATCGCGGTGGGAAAATTATTTAAACTCGGGCGTTAACGCTTGAAACACTCTCTACGCTCATGGTTCAATATACGCCCTCGTCGAAAATTACTCATTTTATCCCTTGTGACACAATTTACTATTTTTATGTAGTTGAATCGGATATTTGCCTTATGTAAGTCAGATTTATGGAATTACCTATGTGTTGTTTAAAATTATCTATACTGAATCCGAACAAAGTTTTTCGATTGAGGAATTAGTGCAGGGGTCTTTATAAAACAACTTGCCAGATTGCTTATACGTATTTCTAAACTGTTTCGGATAATAGACTAAATCATCCCATTTCACACTTGCACCGCCGCAGCAAGAGTAAAGGAGATAGCCTTATGACACTTACGGCCTCACTCGATAGTTATATTAGGTATATATAGATAGTTATAGTATTGCGGATATTATAGATGCAACTATTTTAATGTAAACTATTGGTAAAGAGGATAGAAATCGTCAGAATAATTCTAGGGCGTTGATGGCTCAAACTAGTGATCACACCACCACCTGCTTACAGCAGCTGTTGTTTAATAGGCTATTAATTAATATGTACAATCATATTCATTTGTTAATTGCTGATTCCTTACACAACAAACACCCTAAGTGACAGCTGCCTTTGTTCGAGTCCGCAAAAACTATAAATAATAATGACATTACTACAAACAATAGTTACTTTAAATTAAATATTTTTTTTATGTTGCAAGCATAATGTTAGGTCTCTTTTTTTTAGTCATATACGAGAGTAACTTGACAATCATGTAAGTAATTACAACAAACAAAATTGCTTAAGTGCAGAATAATTTCTGCTTGTATTTTACTGGTTAGTTTCGAGGTAGGTAGGTAGGTAGTAGGTACAGTACCACTATAGCTATTAGGTAGAGTACTGGAACTGGAAATAAAAGGCTGTAATTGACACCTCTCTTTCCATAAACTGTTTTTATTTTATTACACACTTTTATTTTATTATTAATTTAAGGCAACCATATCAAGTAAGGGCTCATTATAAAAGGCCTCAAGAAACAATTGATAAACGTGCAAAGAACTGGAGGTACAGTCAGCAACAAAAGTGTGCACTTACCAAGAATGAAATGTTTGGGAATTACTTGTTCACTGTCAATAAAGAAGGAAAATATATAGTCCATTATTCATTTAAGAAGCTGTATCAATCCACGTATGCATGATCACGTCTAGTTAGTTGTACAATGAATGCATAGTATTACGAGTACGAGTAGGTAATAGGTACTTGTATAAAACCATGGAAGTGAATGAATTTTACTTATCCTTTAACTTCATTGTACTAGTACATTACGTACCTAGGTAAAATAAAGAACGGCTCATATCACGGGCATTTGTGGCCCGAACCGAAGGTAAGGGCCATAAACAAGTGATTTGAGGCCTTCTTTATTAACGCCCGTGGTACGTACACAATTTTACGTCTTCTCTTGGGTGTGAAGTGAGATTTGCCGCTGCGCCCGTGGGCGGCAAATCTCACTTACCGCCCAGAGTGACGTAAATATATTTACACTTCTAAGTAAAAAAAATGTTTAGTTTATGTGGGAAATAACACATTAAATGTAAGTGATAAATTATAAAAACATATGCATAATCAAATATATACAGGTCGTACCAATAATAGTGGTGATCCGTTTCAGCGCATAATTCGTAACGTATTGCGAGTGAGAAACATTTTTTGAAGCAAAGAAAAACGTTTTAGTATGGGATACCTCGTTCCAGCCGGCCGACCCTCCATATACAAAACCAAATGATTTTTTCGTAAAGAAAATTTTCTTTCCTTAAAAGGATCACCAGCATTTTTGTTGCATATATGCGACGCAATGTTATTAACTGAATAATATTAATTTATTTCGAGTACAACTACTTTTCATAATCCATCCTCATCATCATAGGATTCGAAAAATATTCAAATAATAAGATTTCATGTATATAGTCTGAATATCTAATCTAAAAAAAATACTACGGGCAAAATGTGTGTAATTCACACTTAAATTGCCGTGTCTTTCTGCGGAATGATTCTCTTGAAAGCAGTTCACCAGCAAATTCAGAGATGCACAGCAACTTTCAATAGCAGTAGAGCAGAAAGATATAAAACCCGAAGAAACATTTATAAAATCCGTTCTTTTTCAATGAATCTAAGGAACTTTTTTTTTCATGCCATAGCTAATATATGCATTTCTATAAGGACCTTTTTGGTTTCAATAAAATTACATAAGTGTTTGAATAAATAGGTACCATACCTTTGCCTACAGTACCTGCACTAATCGGTGCTCGAGGTATACTATAAAATGGAAGATGTAAAAGTAGGTTAAGGTTTAGACATTCCACATATAAATCTTTCAATATCTTTCACGGGATATACAGGGTGTAACAAAAATACTGTCGATCCTTTTAAAGGCATAATTGGTATCGTATTCTAATTACGAAAAAGTAAGAAATAATATTTCGTTTTGTATGGAGGGTTGGCCGGTTGGGACGACAAGTTCATACAAAAAGAAATTGCGTCCAAAAAATTTATCTCCTACTTGTTCTTACTCGCAATACGATACCAAATATGCCCTTAAACGGAGCATTGTCAAGACGGCGCTTTTTTTTCACATGTATGTATATGGTAACGGCTCAACTTAAGAGTCCGGTAACGATTTGAAAACGAAAATCGCTAATAATAACATTATACACATGAATTGCATTTGGTACGATAGCTTGAAGTCTTGTTATTGCAAAAAAGTACTTTACGTCTATTTATATTAATATTTAATACCTTAAAACTCGATTCTTACAGAGCATGTTTAGTGAGGACGTTGATTCGTGTAATTTTGTCGTACGATTTTTAATTATTATTTGTTATGGACCCTAATATGTTTTTTACTATCTGAATAAAGCATAAAATGAAGTTTATTTTTTGTATTTTTATGTTTGTAAAATACTTTAGTATCTTTCCAAAAATATCACCTAACCTTCGGCAATTTTTAGAAAAATTGCTCTAGCAAAACACACCCTCTCTCAAAAAATATATATGAAAATGAAAAAAACTGTTACACTTATTCCTCAGGCGACTCATTTTCCAATGTGTTTATATATTTTACATACTTATATAACTTAATTTAAATCAATAAAAACCTTACTCTTTTCACCTCTCCAAGCAAAAATCGCGAAACAGGTGTTAGATTAGGGTGAATTATTTATAAATAAAGCATAAAATTAAAAAATCGTTGTATTTATTCCATCCAAAAAGAAACGATCTTTCATAATATGTATACAAAATTATAGAAGTTATGTTAGTTACTGCAAAATCGCATCAAAAACTTGAGCGAAATCGAAAAAAAACATTACCGGACTCTTAATATGAAAAATTTATTTCCAAATAAATTGCGCAATATGTCGCATGGTTATATATTTCTGGTCAGGCTTTAGGTACCTAAGCATGTATAAGTAATGCGATTTTAATTGCAATCGCCATTATGTGCTTTATGAAAGTAACGGAACATTACTGAATTGGTCACACCTACCCCTTTTACCAATTTTATGTATGTTACCAAACATGTTATTCGTGTTCGTGATTTAAAATTAACTCCTTTTTAATGGTTCCGTAGACGGCATCGCTCATAATGGTCTTTAAAGAGCTGGTTTAATTTTACATGTCGCGACAGCATTTGCTTGAAATTTTATTACAGTATTGCTTACCTCATGGTTGGCAAAGTGACGATTACCGGCCTAGGCCACGAAATGCACGTTCCGAGCGCTCAGGCTAGGCGTTCGTCCAGTGTTGGTATAGATACTTACTCGTATGATTGTCTGCAACTCCGCATCTACCAGCGGGTGAGGATTTTAACGGACGGGCAGACTACAAACTTCAACATGTATGGAAATACCACGCCAACTACCTTAGTTACCATACCTTTACCGTAAATAATTGGGGATACACCTATTTCCGACCAAAAAGAGTAGAAATTAAAAAGTGGCAACATCGTAGTGGAATTAAAAAATGGCAAAAACGGAACCCTTATAGTTTCGCCATGTCCGTCCGTCCGTCCGTCCGTCCGTCCGTCCGTCCGCGGTCTAGCTCAGTGACCGTTAGGACTAGAAAGCTGAAATTTGGTTTGAATATGTGTATTAACCAAGCCGACAAAACGGTAGAATAAAAACGCGCAAAATATATTTTGTTAGGGTACCTCCCGTACACGTGAAGTGGGGGCGAAATTTTTTTTCGTTCCAACCAAGTTGTGTGGGGTATCGTAGGATAGGTCTTTTAAAAAGAATTTGGGTCTTTTAACACAGTTTTTGAATAAAACTAATACTTTCGGAAATAATAGCTCTGAAAGTTTAAAACAGGGCGTCCCCCCCCCCCATCTAACTTTTGAATCGTTGGTCCTAAAATTTTGGGAAAAATCATGAAACTGAGGCCTAATGAGTACCTTCATTGAAAACTATATTGAATTCAATTGGTTGAGCCGTTTTTGAGTTATCACTCAAAAACCCATAGTGAAAGGACGTCAGTAAAAATGACGTAAGCGCCGCCAAATTTTCCGTAAGAAACGACCTTTTGAATTAATGGTCTCAGTTTACGGAACCCTACACTGAGCATGGCCCGACATGCTCTTGGCCGGTTTTAATTTATACTCTTTTTGGTCGGAATATAGGTACAGATCTGTCCTTTCGATCTTTGGGCCGGGTTACATTACAGAGGTTGTACTCGTTAATCATCTTCCTCTAGCATCTGTCTCGACTTGAAGCCAGGAGCAGGGGGTCCGCTCTCGGGAGGCAAATTATAGGCCTTGTGGGGATAAGGTCCCATTTCCTTATAATACAATGTTTTCCGTCCCCAAAAAGCAACTGGAAATGATATTTCGTAGATACATACCTACATAGGTAAGTTCCATGAAACAGTAGAACGAGCAGGGGCCTGGGTTTGAACCCGCAACCTGCGCATTGAAAGTTGCACTCTTTAATTACCAGGCCTTACTGCTAGAGCTGGCGCTTACTATAGTTACAAAAGAGATCTACATGTAATTAAGTATCTACTACCTACACACTTATTTAGGCACCTATACATATAAATACTTAGGTAGACACACGGAGAACGTCTACAACTCAGGAACGAGTATTCGAATAAGAATAGATATGTATTAGCCGATTTTATAGGTGTTTAGTTACTTACTGCATATTTTACAGTCTTTCTTACATAAATCGAACATGTTTATGGAAACATTGTCTCATTTGGAAAGGGATCTGACGGCTTCAGAAAAGTACAGTCAGAGTGAAATTAGAGTCCAATACAAGAATAGTCCTTTTTACAACCTGTCGTTGTCAAAAAAACTTGGGATCGCCTCCACAGCCTCCATATAGTAGAGCAATAAGTAAGTAGGTAATTAATTACTTTATTCTGGAGCCAGACGCGCGTTGTATGCAACATTAGATACATCTTTAGGAGCACAAGGACCTAATTCGCAATCAAGAAAGCAATACTACATTTAGGTAGGTACCTACGGTAGTACACCTACTATGCATTATGTCATGGGACGCCCTTTTAAAGGTACTCATAGTCAGACCGCTTAAATTCTGTAGAGACCTTACAGTGCTTGCAGTTTGACGACCTTTGAAGCATAAACGTCAAAGCAATTAAAAAAATACGTTTATTGAGGTAATTAATTCCACATGTCCAGTCAGCCGGTTTGTTATAATTAGCACAGTATGACTACATGTTTTTTTGCTACCAAGATAAGTTATTAGATACATTTTCAGTATGTTTGTCGTCGAATATTCTCACCTACTGTACCTGCGCGTAAACTTTAAAGTGCTATAAGTTTGCTGGTACTCACTGTAGGTAATTTCCCAAGCTATTCAGGAACGACGATAGTATTTCTAAATAACGTAGGTACCTCATATTTTACCTAGGTTACATGATTGTGTGTCTAGGTACGAGGTAGGTAATACAAGAAGCCAAGTTTTCATCTCTGAATGAATTGGAAAATGACAATGTAATATGACGTACACCTTTGAACAGTAGTCTGAATGACATACTTAGTATAGAGATACACGGTGGGGTGACAGCCAAGTTTGCAAAGTAAAAAACGAACTTGGAGTGGGTATAGTAATCTTACCTTTCGCATTTTGGAACTTTTTTGTTACTTAAGCGTTTCTATGAAGCTGCTATTGCCTTTACGAAGGGTTTTCTCGACTTTTCTGGTGACATAGGATGTAAAAAAAAGAGGCAGATTAAGGGATAAACATAAAATGAAAATTGAAAATCTTCATGCTTTATTAAGGACTATGCAATATCATCAATGTTGTTTTGAGGAAGATTAATAACGCAATTATTTTAGATCTTTTTTGTATATGAGCAAATGAAAAAGTTAAGTTCGTACGCTCGTAACCGACGGGCGCTGTGTAAAATATAATGTAAACACCACATTCTCGTCTGTCATAATCGCGAGACCTATAGGTACCTTAGACCTAGGTCTTGCGCAACTGTAAACACGGCCCTTTGCATCTGATTTAGCTGCATAATAGCTATTCAATAGCAACAAAGCTCAAGCCATAAAACATTTGGAGTCATACGTCAGCTATGTCGGCGGGCGGCCGACAAACGATATGTCACGGCACGTAGTACAATGCAAACAGTCGGCGTCTGTGTCGGCGCGTGTGATGCGTTGTGCGAGTGTCACAACAGTCGCGGGACGGCGCCGCGAGCGCGGCGAATCGCGCGACAATACCGCGCCGGACCGCCACAGCGAAGAAAGCCACGCGGTGGCGACAAAGCTTTTGTGGCGTTTAAGTAGTTAATTGACCAATGTACACCTTATTGAAGTGAGATAAAGTCTAGTAATGCTCAGCTAAGGCCTTTGGTAGTATGTACGAACACACACCGGTCATTTGCGCGGCTTGTCAGTCCTCGAACCAGGGACTCGATAAATTAATCAATGCGCTACAAACTTTATAAAACAAGCCTCGATTGTAAAATTTTATTTCCATTTATGTAAGCGCCTACCTGCCGACGAATTAAAATTAAATCTCAGGTCTGAAACAACATATTTCTATGTATACCTACCCATATCATAATAAATATTTACTCGCAAATTCAAACAAGAGATAAGATAACATTGTACTTATTACTTTTATTATATCTAAAGCAAAGACAAATTAGTAAAGGATAGGTATAAATAAATATTTTCATCAAAATACCTTTTGAGAATGATGCACGGTGTTCCGGACCGTCTCCAACAAGACACTTCATCCATCAGGCCTCTAGAGGCTTCTTCTTAAACTTACGGTCCCAGCCACCATTGGTTTTTGCAACTATCTGAGCTAACTCAACATTGCTGACTTTCTCAGTGCTCTTGTGGGTCATTACCATCTTATACAAGGTGTAACAAAAATGCTGGTGATCCTTTTAAGGGCATAGTTGGTATCGTATTCTTATTGTGAAAAACTAAGAAAAAATAATTTTCTCGCGAAAAAAATTTTGGTTTAGTATGGAGGGTTGGCCAGCTGGGACGACTCGCCCCATACAAAAAAAAATTTTTTCGCGTCCAAAATTTTTTCTCCTACTTTTTCCTACTCGTAAAAATACGATACCAATTATGCCCTTAAACGGATCACCAGTATTTTTGTTACACCCTGTATAAATAATTCAATCGATCACATCAGGATCAATTCTTAACCTATTTAGCACGCTTTTTTACTATTTCAAGCCTTTTATGCTTACAGTCATACACTATTAAGTACAATTTTCAATTCAATTTGACTGAGCAGTTATTAATTTCACATATTTTTCAAGGTATAAATAGGTATGCAAAAGTAGCCAAGGTAAACAGCTGAAGTAATACATAAAATACAAATGGCCGGATAAAAGATACCTGTCACGATACCTACCGTATTCAGTTACTTATCCCGAAGTGGCGGCGCGTCCATAGAATACAATTCCCGTCGGCTTACCTAAATTTCAGGCACCTGAGCAGCTTTCCTACAGCTCATGAAGAAATTTTAAGCCAAATTCAGCACCGGCTTGCCTAAGAATTTTTTTGACTCACCGCCACTGGTTCCGTCACACTTTCATCTGCATTTCATATTACCTACTTGTTTGTGTATACTAGTAAGGCTTGTTCATTAATTGGTTCGTTACAATCGCTCGCTTTTGCACTTATACACAACCAGATGGTATCTCAAGCCCATAACCCGTAACCACCCGTAAGACGAGTAGTGCGCTCTCGCCTCCGACCAGATTGCAAATCAGACTCAATCATCCGTCGGCCTTCGTTAATCCACTCTTCATTAGATACCTACCGTCTGATCTGCCGCTTTCAATTGAAACAATATTTTAATGCTTTGCCGCCACAAGAATAAAATAAAACGGTAGAACCATAAACATTCCACATTTATATTCGACCTCAGTCGTTCGGTCGAATGCTGCGTCTCGTTTTAGCTTGTGTAGTGTCTCTTTCTCTCTGCGCCGAATCGTCTGCGGGAACCGACCCTCAGGTCCGTTTAAGATCTGAGAGGGAGATAAAAATTGTATGGCTCATAATGTTTTAACAGTCTCATCGTTTGAGAGCATCGAGCCGAAGCCCAATTTAATTTTCCTGCTTGGGTTAGTAATAATTGAGTCGATTTGTTCTATGAGCCGGGAGCCCGCCGCTCGAGAGCGGTTTAATTAATTCATTCCACTTGTGCATCTGGTGCAATAATCATATTATAAAATTAATATTTTCTGTAGATGGTGTTATTTTTTATTATCTTACCTCTAGTATAAATCTGTGAGATATCCAGCTATCCGTCGAATTCTATATTATACTGTGTTCAGGATCCGGAATCCAACAATAATTATTACTATTAATATTAATAATTTAGATTAAAATTATATTCGATAAGTTTTATTATGAATTCCATTAAGATTATCTAAACGTTGAAGTACCTAAATAGAGGCCTTCATTTTAAGACACATGTTATGTAATATTAGAGTGACTTATTAACTGATCAAGTCTAAATACATAATATAATATGGTTATTATAAGAAAATGATACAGCATCATATATTGTTGTTTGCTCGTAATAGAGAAAGAAGGCCACTAGTTAGGAATTTATGCATAGTAATAGTATACACGTGTATATTTGAGAAATAGACCTTTCAAGCAAATTGTACCTGACAAACCGTACATATTTATGTCTCGAGGTTCGGGTCATTTAAATGTTCATATAGGCGGTTATCACACTGCTGCGGATCCGCATGCGGCGCCGGTGCGGGAGCGAGACAGCGCTATGCATGTCTTCTTCTTCTTTGTCGTATCCTCATGGCTGAGGGACGTGACGATTGTGGACACTTTTCACCAACACTCTCCAGGCCACTCGATCCAGGGCCCGATGCATGCTTGCCTGTAGTGTGGCTTTAGTGATGGATGTTATCCTATCTGCCCAACGAGTAGCCATAGAGCCTTTCCTATGCATGTGCTATGTATGTGTGAGCTATGCATGTGTATAGCGCTATCTCGCTCGCGCACCGGCGCCCGATGCGGATCCGTCGCCAGTGTGATAATCGCCATACTACAAAGCATAGGTAACAATGTGCAACAAAGTTATGAATTCCTTCGACGTTGCGATCAGAAAGAAATTTGTAGGCAAGTAAAAATTACATTTGGTATTTTTTCGGCAACAGCCTAATTCTTATAAACAAAGAACGAGTGTGTACAGACAAATATTGTAAATTTTGCAATGTTCTTATCTCACAAACAGGGATTGGTCACAGTCCGCACTCAATAGCGCGCCGGCGCGCCGGGCCAGCGCTGCCATTCAACGAAACATTTGTCGGCGCACCGCAAAGACTCCTCAAGTATACAAATAAATAACCCGGGAACAACAAATATTTTAATAAGCACCTCTAAAGAATTTGTTCTACGCTTAGTTACATATGAGTGTGACACACATCGCGTCGCGTACCCACCTGCTTGTACGCTTGACTTTGACCAAAAACAATGCATTATGACCCACACTTCTTAAGTCATAAGGGTGTTTTTCGCATGTAAAAACGAGTTCTTTAAGAAGAATGCGCGCAGACAGCATGACCAATGTCGAAGTGTGGAGTCGACCGGTAAACGTCGGTTTTTGAAAACAAGTTTTATGGCGATACAGGGAAGAATCGACGGAAAATTGAGAAAGGTAAGCGTGAAATCCTGGCAGATGTGAGATCGCCGTAAATCAGGCGGGTGGTATATATCTGCTCAGGCTATTAAATTAAAGTCTACATCTGGACAAACACTCATAGTATTATGAGCATCTACAAGAACTGTAATAAATTTCTGATGAAATATATGTAAGAAATTCAAAGGTATACCAGTAGTTGAGCTAGTATCGAAAATATGCATAGTTGAAACTCTCTTGTACAATATGAGCAGTTCTGTGCCCTGCAGTGGTATGTACGTATTAGGCTAGTGCTTGTAGTTTGTCATTGTAATTCATCTTTAAATAAATAATAGTAGGTACATTAAGAATTATAATGAAAATTAAAAGTGATCGGTTTCATCTGAGAAATAACATTGAAGTACCACAACTATAGTTGCCTAAGATACTATCTTTGCGAGTAAATCTTCTATAAGGTTTCCTACCCTCGATGAAGAAAGCCTTATCTACCCTGAACGCTCCTAGTACATCGCCTTTGTATCTCCAGGGGCACGGGAAATACAAATAGTGGGTCACGCGCAGACAAGCAGGCGGGCGCGGGCGCGCGGCGCGGCAGACGCGCGGGCACCACCTGATTTATACCCCGCAGATAACGTTAAAGTAAATACTATAAGATACTGTACTTTTAAGTCGTTTGTAAACGTACTCTAAAGATCACTGAAAACCGGTACATCCATTAAACAGATATTTTTGAATAACTCGCAATCTCTCGATTCTTTCTAATAAGTACCTACTAGTTGTATTTTCCACATATAATAGTACAGTCGCCATCAAATATATTGAAGCAGTCATGGTACTCAAAAATAAGGACATACACTTTATCGCCCTGACAAGGCGTTGTTCATATCTTTGTGACCACCAGTGGCGGCGCGTGCATAAAACACGATTCCCGTCGGCTTGTCTTTGTTTCAAGCGCCTGAGCAGTTTTCCTACAGCTCATGAAGAAATTTTAAGCCAAATTCAGCACCGGCTTGCCTAAGAAAATTTTTGACCCACCGCCACTGGTGACCTTGGTCGCTCCGAAGTATCTGATGGTGACTGTACATAGCGCTAAAGTTGCTACGATAGAAAACCAAAACCAATACCATTTTTGCATAGAATACGGATCAAGTCTACGAAATTCTACGTCGCTACGCGCCGGCTACGATGCGCCTACGCAGCACTAAATTCAAGCTAAATTCGAACGTCGACGTAGCATTTACTTAATGTTATAATTTAAGTACTTTACATATAAATGTACAGTGAGTACTTGTGTGAGTAATAATCATAATTAAATCATTTTTATACTCGGCGACTGTAATACTCGAATTGAGATTGTGGTGGCGGAACTACTAGCGCATACTTTTTGATAGAGCTTCTATGGTCGCATATTGTAGCATCCATAACAATGACAGAAAGGATTTCCATACAATATTGTGAAACTGTTGTCGGGCCCCGCACTGCGTGTCGGGTTGACGCCGCCGGTACAATCCACCGGGAGATCGAAGTTACTCCATTATATAGAAGCAGCAGATTGTGCACGGCATTAATCGAACTCAATTCTTACCAGCTTGCTTAAGCACTCGTAGAAAAACTATTGTGTGCAACGGTACATAATACCCTTATTATTCTCGGGTCTGTTTTTACAAAATTCGGCTTCGCCTCATTTTGTAACTTCGACCCTCGAATCTTAAGAACCTTTATTATGTAACTGTTGCACAAAATACTATTTAAAATTGAGTGGCTTAATTTTATAATAATTTAATGATTATTGTTTTCACACTTTACCCAGAACTTTGCATTTTTTGGTTCTGCCTGTTATTTATGAAAAAGACCATTACGTCGAGCTGGCTACACATAATAGCTTCGCTTACTAATACCGCTCGCAAAATGGTTCGCTTTCATCTCACCAAGTTTTTCGCGTCTTTTTGGCCCCGAATCCATCAATTCTCGTGATGGATGGACCATTGGACCCGGCTGGCAATCGAAATTCAAATTCGCTAAATCTTCCCACACGGCATCGAAAACAGGTCGGATCGTTAACAGAGTACGCTCGGCGCGTTGTTTGTGTTTTTTTCTGTTTGCTCTGGAGGTATTCGCCTGGAGGCGCGGGGAGGGGGGGGTAGGTCCCGGGCGGGGGAGGGGGGACCGGCGCAGACGCACGGGCAACAGAGGCGTGATTACAGGGCCGCGCGGCTAATCACTCCGCAACACGGCCGGGCACGGTGCACGGTGTATGGAAAGTAACGAGACTGCCAGTAATAACCATAGGTTGGTTACAATATGAGATAATTACAGCCTCGTTATATAATCCGAGAAGTAAATTGATAAGCTACAGCGGCACTAGTTAGTGGTTAGTATTTAAGACAGCTGGCTAAAGTTACGTTATGGTTAAATAATCTAAAGGAATTAGATAGAGAGCCAAATAAGTGTAATTACTTGATTTTCAATGAATTTTCCTCTTAGTAAGATAATTATACCTTCAATAAACTGTGTTGAACAAAATTAGAGCTTTACGAGTACCTACTTAGGGGGCTGTCCATAAATTATGTCATCGATTTTTGACCCCTCCTACCCCTAAAATCATCCAAAGAGTATGCTTCGAATGGCCCCGTTTCCTCCTACGTTATGCTACTGTGGAGGCACCGGCCTTGATGTCACGCGCGCTCGTTCCAATATATATCTAAATAAAATACATGAAGACCTCAAGCTTTACCCCTGTGTTTTACTGAGCTACACCACCCCACTACACTACCATCATCTTACGTCCAGCCCCCCCCCCCCCCCCATTTTAAAGTATAGGTAGCACGTAACACGGTTACGTAGTTAGTATTTACAATGCGATGTGTGTGACTATTCTATTACTGAATCCGTGAGCAAAAATATTAGGCGCTATAGTAACTTCAAATTAATTGCTGTCAAAAGCCTCCTAATAAGATTTTCAAGAATTATTCCCTCCATATAAAAGCTACAAGAAGAGTCTACTCCGTACTTTCGTCCTCCCATCCTCGGAGGGTCGGCTCATTGCTGTTAATAACAAACAAGGCAAAGTCTCACCGTTAACTACACACGTTTCTCTGCATCTCGCGTTTTTTCATCGCCGACGATAACGCATGGAATATGATCACAGTATAAATACCATTGCAGCACTTTAACTTCTTGCAAACGTGGACAACCGAGTCTATCGTGAAGTAGAAGCAGCGTAGAAGCCACTCAGCAATGTCTGCATTATTTCCACCTATGTACATCCATTTAAAACTTGCGTCGTATTGGGGTGAACACGACAACAATATAAAATGAGTTTGATAGCTCGTATACCGACACTGTAGTAACCCTATGGTTGTGCATTATACCTACAGCAAAAACGTAAGGTCTACCTTTTCTCGGTCTGCATTTAATGCGTGTGATAAATAGACGGTGAATAAAACATACATAGGTACATTACACATTTATTTAATGACAAAAACTACCAGAATAGGTTATAGGGCTTGTTAACGCCTAGCCACACACACAAACTCACACAGCGACAGCGGCGCGGCCGCACCCGCGCCCCACTCTTCATATAGCAACGCATACTTAAGTAAATACATATTGTACCATGTATTTTTTTATTAAATAAGAGTCAAATTTTAAAAACTCCTACATTATTTCTCCACCTCGTCCATCGCCCGCAGTCTAAAAGTCGCTCCTGTTCTTCAGGGCTTATTTATAACACACCACAACTTGATTGCATTGCAGGACATAGATGTATCTTACAAGCGTGAATTGAATATAATAGATTTTTGATTGTATATATTATTTATTAGTAGTCAATGATTAAAATAATGGCCACTGGTATTAATGCGCACTTACTTTTTACGTATGTTCATGTACTCTTTTACGAAGTCAATATACTGTTTCTGATATTTATACCGTGATATGATGCGCTGTCCCCTAGAGCTGTTCGCCGCGGCATAAACGCCGGGCTAAAGACAGAAAATTAGGTGCAATGATCGCTCCTCGAGTGTGATTAATCTTCTCTAACGCGGTTATCACACTGATGCAGATCGCACCCCGCTCCGGTGTGTGAGGTAGACAGTGCTATGCATGTACATATATAGATTTCCCGCTCGCACACTGGAGCAGCCCAAGTGATTGCCCAGTGGTGTCTATACAAGGCAATTTTGAAGCAAATATTGCATGCAATTTCGATACCTCGCCGTCTAGATAGGTGCATAGGAATCAGTCGAGAAATTAAAAGCCGTAATGTATTGAACATCGCAGGCGATGTTGCGAGTTCAAAAGAGGCCTTAAATAATTCCCCGGCCATGTTTATCCCGGTATTCTCTCCGCCCCGATTAGTAGCGCAGAACTATGCTGTCAGATGTGCTGTGTGGGTTTTTGATTAGTTAAAAGCTCATGGTGGAACTAACTATACTTATTTCTGATTACAGTCAGCATAATGTTTGTTGGAGCAATATTAAGAGAAATGATGTTTGAGCAAGCTTTACATATATCAATCGCCTACATAAGAATCCCAACAGTTAAGACGTGTGCAACTGTGCATGATCCAAAGCGTAATTTACGCATTACGCCGTTTCGGAATTAAAATCTGATAGATATGACGTACATCTATAAGTGCACCTCTACAAGTTCTACATTCTAATCTAATTTTTAATTTATTTTAATATTACTTATATACGGAACAAATCAAAATTTTAAAGTTAGAATATCGCTCCATGTTTCTCTGTTATTAACATTGTATTAACGTCAATTAATCGCATTCATTAACTCCTATTCGGGCTAATTAAATTTAATCAAATGTATTTGTCTTTTATTACAAATGAAACAGTAATTAAAAATATTACTTAACTTCATTTCTTGTAATTAATTGTGTTACCATAATTACACAGTCCTTAATTATTTACAAATGCTTACATATTATTATACATATAATACACACTGTTTTACTTAATTGTAAGTGGCTGACATAACATAATTAATATAATTAATTATTGTAGCTTCCTTTTTACTAAACATGTGCTACTATTAACCAGTTCCTACATACTAAAATGTTTACATCCACCTTTTTTATTTAAATAACCTACAATCGAAAGTAGCAAAACCTGTCCTATTACGATATACGGTAGGTATATAGTGTAATTGATTTGTTCTTATTTATAGTAGAAAACATAATTGATGATGTAACTTTTTCTAATATTTTATGCTACAATGTTCTAGCTACATTATATTACTACTATATTATATTTTTATATTTGGAGTATTTAACATATGTACTTATACCGATAGACATATTATCAAACTATCAGATGGAGTGAGCTACACGCTTCATCGGTTTTATTAAATAAGGTTACGAGTAGGTACTTGTCAAATACCACATGCAAAATAACAAAATAACTATGACAATGTTTCGCAATTTAATGTCCTTTTTGTAAATATACATAGCCGGTAAATATAGCCGGTATTAGATTTTAAACATTTGTATAATAATAAAATATTTGGAGTATTAATTTGGGGTAAAATTAAAAGTATTCTTAGGATACGGTGATCGCTTACCAGGTGGGTTGTATGCTTGTTTGCCACCGACGAAACAAAAAAAAAGTTGCCATTGCTCTGGAGTTCTTTTTGTAAGATAGAGTCAGACCACGGTAATTCTGCAAGGACTTTGACGTTTACGCTGAGTTGTCCACACATTACACTTGGAAAGTTAACGTGGTCCGGTTTCGGTTTATATGGAAAGAGAAGCGTCGTAATTAATATGGGAACTAACGAATATCGCGACACTTCTCTTTCCGCACAGACTGTAGACGTGTAGACGGTAAAGGCGCCTCGGAGGCGACCTTCCGCGTCGCGCCCGCCATCACCATGACAGCCGTCATCCACGCTCGTCAAACTTTACAGCCGCTATATTAGAGCAAATTTAATTCAATCCCGCGACATTTCGTTCACAATGCGATTGCTTCTCATTACGACTTCATTTTGTTATAACAACAATGCGGGCGCGTTTGCATTCATCCTCCGAGCTTGACAGCCTTTGTGCGGGAATCAATCTTGCGGCCATAACATAATGACGCGAAATCAGTTCCAGTACGCAATAAAGAAGTCGCTAATGTATACTTTTTTCAATTTGGAAAAAATCATAAAAAATATTAATTCACCATAATAACAGAAAAATGGAAATAATAAAGTATTAAAGTAAAAGTTTGTCCGCAACTTCTATGCGGTTTTGCATGATGTAAAGATTGCATCATTTCCGTTAAAAGATTGGCAGTTATGAGCAGGTTATGAAGCTTCAAAAATGACTTTCTTGTCAACGTGATCTACAAAAACGCTAATAAGTTCAAAGTAGATTTTAATGGAAGTGTTTTAACGGGCTGCGCGTTACGTTTTTTGTCGCAACCCTTCGACCAAAACCCGACACTTGGGAGCTAATTCTGAGCAAATAGTCGCAGGCGCCGGCCTGAGCACACAGTAATGTGTAAATAAAGACAGGGTGCGATCTCCGCCAACACCCAGCCATCTAGGAGCTCGTTTATTTGCTATCTAAAGGAGAGACCAGAAAAACCTGCTCAGCGAGTCTTTCTGAATTATGCTCTGACTTGATGCTCGTCCATTATCCGTGTCCATCTGCCTGACGTATGGTGTCAATTAGTATTTCTGCTGTTATTCTAACAACTAAAAATGTTGTTAATGAATAAAATATCAA
This sequence comes from Pammene fasciana, assembly GCA_911728535.1. Taxonomy (NCBI): domain Eukaryota; kingdom Metazoa; phylum Arthropoda; class Insecta; order Lepidoptera; family Tortricidae; genus Pammene; species Pammene fasciana. Next base: position 16,494,990 of record OU452276.1, on the reverse strand, counting down.
ACGGAACACAAAATATCGACTAAAATGTACAGTCATTGGGTTATCAATTCTTACTTATTAGTAAAACCTGATTAGAACCATGTCTGTTTCGGATGGTAAATTGCAATCAGTTTGTATGATTGATGGCTTTGCCTCCTAGCAACTCGTGTACATTAGTAGCAATTTACTTATAAAGAATTGATCAGTCAGGAATTCAGGAGCAATTGAGGTCGAGCGTGCATTGAGTTCATAATCACTAAAAACAGATATTAAACGGACATAAACAAACCAAGCTTTGTTAAAAACCAATTACAAAAGGAATCACTCCACAATCGTATTACGAGCTCGGAATTCAACAATAACAAACAAAAATGAATTAACAATGGTTCCCTACGTGTCAAGTCCCACACACTCGGCATTACAAACATCCACAAAAAAGAGGTTGCGTCCTAAACGCACGCAACAAAAAGTGGCTCATACAAAACGGTACCGGCGGCGTCTTCAAAGCGAGAACAGTCATTTTACACCATCATCCCGGCGGCCTGCTTTACGTGACCTAATGACAACTGCACCGCATATTTCACGTATGCACCGTCAAATATGACGAGATAAATTAAACTTTATATTTATGACGAATAGGTGTCAAATATAATCGACATGGTGTACTGCAATTTATTGCTATCATTTAAAAACTTTTTTGCAAAAAAATCATTGATATAGGTGATTCTAGCCTGACAAAGACATACACCATGCACAAATAAAATGTATACAACTATATTAGCCGCTAAGAATGCCTAGTCATTGTTTTATAACAAGACAAAAGCCGTGACTTTCGATATGCATAATATAATTTACTCTCTGTACACTAAAAAGTATATAAATAGGTAAAATAGGTATACAAAGTGTTACCCGTTTCATTGTATTCTTTTATGTATTGTCCAACGCAGTAATTAAAATGTTATCTTTCATAAATACACCATAAAATGTTAAACAATAGATAAGTGTTTAGTTACATAGTACGTTTTGTTGACGGAAGTGTTTAAAAAGGAATAACGCTTGATCGAGCATGTCATCTCTGTTCCATTGTTTTAATGGTAAAGTACCGGTTATTAGCTAACAGTGTTTTTGAATAATAGCGTAGGAGTACGGGAAACGGAGATGATGTACCTACGGATATCGCCTGCCATCCATCGCCAATGGAGTTGGCCAAGACTCACAAAGTAAGTCGAACTTGTTCAGTAATTCAGGGCCTCCTAGCCTAGCTAGTCGGGGCCGGGATTGACTCTGCCTACGAAGCCTGGTTCGAATCCTGATGGCATTTAGTTGTGTTATCACAAATATGTTATGATATACCTATTTTCTGTATTTAAGTATTTATCTATCTATTATCGTCATCTAGTACAGTCGCCATCAAATATGTCGGAGCAGCCAGGGTATTCAAAAATATCTGAACGTGCACTTTATCGCCTTGACAATTAGAGGCGTTGTTCAGATATCTGTTACCACCTTGGCCGCTCCGATAAAATTTAACGTGTATTTATTTTTAATATTAACTGAAAATCGAACAGTTGGGCATGACAGAGCTTTTCCGTCAAATCGTTTGTAAATATTATACAGTGTGTAAATCTAATACGGGCGAATCCCTTAACGGCGATTATTATAGGACATAAGAAATGTAATTAAATAACTTTTACTTAGAATTGCAATTAAAATTCTATCCATACTATAAACCTACATATGTACTTCATATCATACTACAGATAGGTGCATTTTCATACAACCAAAACTATTAACTAGATGAGATCGGTGTTCATTAGTTGAAGGTGGTAGGTATGCAAGTTTGTGATGATGATAAAAAAATAAAGAAACAAATACATAAGTGTCATAGGGCGTCTATAGAGCTCTATTACCTATTGCCATCGGCTTGCCTAGTTTCCGAAAGTTGAGCACTTTTTCTAAAGATCACGAAAAAAATCCAAATTAGCTTCGGCTAGCTTACGAGTATTCTTGACGCGCTTCACAACTCGCCTACATCAGAAGCGAAACAGTATAGCAATCAACTTAACTTTGTAACCTGCACTTTCCTCACATTACCCTATCAAAACGGTACAACTTACGTTTTCTTGAGAAAATCTATCCATCAAATTCTATTAAAGCTCAAGTTATCCATTATAGTCATGTAAGTCAAGTGTAAAGTGCCACAGGGGGCGGGCCCCGCGACACAATCGCCGGAACCGCTCGGCGGGACGCCGAGAGGTCCCCCCATTCACCGGCGGACGACGATTGTCGGCAATGCGCCGGCACCGACCAGTCTCTGAGGAGACACTGATACGTCTCTAAGGGCTATTTGAACTCTATCAACTTGATTTCATTATCATATGGAGTTAACACGACCCGATGTCAAATGCCTACGAACTAATAAATAATAGTATTCAAGCCAATCTAATAGGCATTTCCATCTTCGTTCGGTTCATGTATTTCCGGCCAAAGTTACTTTGCTTAAAATATAAAATGTTTTAAATTTTAGCTGTTACATGCAATTGCCGCAGGTATCTGTGGAATGTATCTGACCTCGAGGACCAATGATTTATTTTTACATTCCATTCATAACCGTAAACTTTGTGTTTTGTTTTGTATCACTCTACATTTTATTTATTTTAACTTGACAATAAAGTTTGTTCACCAAAAAATGGTAGCCAACGTAAGATGAGTCTCCATGTCACCCAGCGCATCAATGTACTTAGCTCAAACAGTCCTAGAACTGTGACGTGTCTCTTCTATTCTGTTTAAGATATCAAAATCCAAAAATATAAGAGGATATCAATGATCTAAAAGTTGTAGTAAAAAAAATTCTTCTACTAAAATCAGAATATATAAAGTATAGTTTTGGAGCAACTGGCATAAATATCGTTTAAAAAAAAGGAGTAGAGTTCATATAAAACTGTAATTTAATATTAAAATTTTAGTATTATTTATAGGCAGTTGTCGTTTTTAATTTTATAATTGAAAGGAAAAATTCACCGCGTCGAGCAAGACTCGAACTAAAAAGGAGTAACAGATGGAAAGATTCACCGGGGTTGAGTAAGCGTCGATAGCACAGTTGGCAGTGCGATCGGACCGGTGTTCCGAGAGGTCGCAAGTTCGAGTCTTGCTCGACGCGGTGAATTTTTCCATTTTTCCTTTCAATTATAAAATTGAAATATCGTTTGCAGACGTTTCTGCTTATAACAACAATTAATAAGTTGTCGTTTTTGTTTCATGAAAACTCTTTAGTGTGTTTGGTATTTCAAAATTTGTAATTTTTTTTGTAGACAATAAATCAAAGTATTGTTATGAATATTTTAACTTGTTTAGTAGACACATTCCTTGTGCTAACAAAGGCAAACTGAATAAAATAAAAGATAAAATCTTCACTATCGCAAATCATTATAAAATGAGTTAGAATAAGTATAACTTTGAGACTTTTCACCTTCTAGTATAAGTAAGTGCTCACCTGCCTAGGTAAGTAGAAAACTCAGGCGTGTGAATAAATAGCTAAATGAATTTTCAATTAAAGCTCTAGCGGACTGAGCGCGGGCGCAGCAATCACGCATTAATCGTTTAACTGTGGTTTACACTCGCTCGCTTCACTCACTACCCAACTACGAGTTTCATCAGCATAAACGTGATTACATTGCATACTACTCATTTACACTCAAGCGCAGACAGGCACAAGGATACGTAATGGTATAGACACGGAATAATACCTTCTCCAGAGTGTAACAAATACTTTTCTGAAAACCGCATTAAAATCGGTTCAGCCGAACGCGAGATAATCGCGATCAAACATACAAACAAACATACGGGTCGAACTGAGAACCACATTTTTTTGAAGTCGGTTAAAAAAATGTTTTTGTTCTAGTTCTTAATTTTATTTAAGGGATTAAAATCGATCTTTTCACTGAAAACTATATTTCTTTATATCTCTGTAACTGGAAGTTAGGGAAAATTCCAAAAGAATCCAAGAAACTTATGGAAAGCATAATATATGATATTTAAAACTAAGAATCCATTCGCTTCTTATTTCAAAATAATAAATAAGGTCGTCAATAAAGGTGAAACTTCCCAGAAATGGTCTTTTACTCAGATTTCATGATTGAAAAGAAATATATTCAAATATAAAATGTATTTAAATGGTATAAAGCAGATATTACCTTAAAATACTGTTAACGATATCACTGTATAAATAATTAGCAGTTAGGGTGTCGGAAAGATATAAAAACAGCAAATCGAGGGACGGACGGATAGACACAATGTGTTAGATATTAATTTCAAAATTATAGACTGCGGCGATCTGTGCCAAGGTGTTTGAGCAAAAACGGCACCAGAAGTGCCAAGAAAAGGCCAATTTTGTTACTTGCCGAGCGTGTAATGGGCCCTATCAAACAGCTGCCTTTACAAATATTTATTAAGTGCATTAAACTTGATTTGGTTTGATAAAAAACTTGGGTGTGATTGTAATGAACTAACATTTTACAAGCGGTGCTGTCATAATGACAGACTTTGAATAGGTGTGTATTATTGTTATTCCTGAGGCCAGTTTTATAAAGCTACAAGTTACAATTTATAAGCGGAAGTCTCTTTCTAACCCTGTGTTAGAAAGAGAGTTCCGCTTGTAAATTGTAGTTTGTAGCTTTATAAAACTGGCCTCTGGTATAAATAAAGGATCCTTTGCCTTTGTTGGTAGTTTTGATTTTTATAGAACTGGTACAAGATTCAGATAGGTCATATTTAGAAACATTCAAATGTCACAAAGTTATCGGGTATGGTGGTCAAACCCGATAAGTCGAGAAAATGTTTCATTGTAATAAGAACTCAACGAAAATCATGTGTTGTTCGAATTCCAAAAACTTTATAGACTTATCGGTTTTGACCGCCAAACCCTCAAATTGTTAGCGCATGTGGGGATTAGATGTATAACGTCATCCATGTGTAATGTGATGTGGATCTGTGCGTGGAAAATTGTTAAAATAACGTTTAATAAAACAACGTATTGTTCCAAAGTAGATATTTATTTATCACTCATTGAGTCTTGACAATATTACTCGTACCTACACTGCAACAGCTTATACAGGGTGGGCCCTGTAAAGCAAAAAATTAAAACGTAGATTGTACCCCTCAAACTAAACAACGTTTGTTCAGCGTTAAAAATTATAATGCCGTAAATAAATAAATAAAACTATTTTAAAATTAACAACATCATTGTATTTGTATACTAGGTTTCTATTCTGGGCTAATTGACAAATTACCAATCTCTGGATCTTATGTGTATTTAAATTTAATAACTTATTTTTTTAGTTATCAATTATCATTAATTTTCTTCCTCCACCTTTGCAGCACGAAATTCAATTTAAAATTGTGTTTTTTTACAGTGTCAATAAAAAAAAAAAGTTAAGTATAAAATATACTTATTCGTATTTTTTTATTTGCAACGTCGCACAGTAAGTTGCTGTTTTTGTTAAGTTTTTGTAATATTTCTCATTGCACCCACGTTACAGTAGTTTTGTCTATCTCTGCGGTTGTCTGGTAGAAAATAAAGTGCTAAAGTCCACTCTTCGTAGTCTACCTACTGTATATGCACAGGCGCGGTCCCAGGGGGGGGGGGTCACATGGGACATGACCCCCCCCCCCCCCAAATCCTAAATTTCTAATAGAAAATTTTTTTACAGACCCCCTCAAAAATTTGAAAAAAAAAATCTACATTTAGTGCCCCCCCCCCCCCCCCCCCAAATTTTCGTCTGCGACCGCGCCTGATATGCATTATATTTCGATAAATAAAGTTTAAAACAAATATAATATAACGGTTGAAATCTAAAGACGAGTTCTTTAAGACGCAAGGCTGGCCATGAGTTCTCAAACTTTGTAGACCACCATGTCCCCTTAGTGTCGGATAGGTAGGTATAAAAAGACTAAGTGCCTTAACCCACTTAGATACCAAACTGCCAACTCGAAACGAAGCCTATACAGGATGAAATCTGTGTGAAAATGTCGATGTCGTGATCCTGAACCACTTTTTACGACTATCTATTATCTAATTGATCAATGTAAATGATAGCATTTGATCAAAACACAATGAATATATTATTTAAGTCAAATTAATCTTAAACTAATAGTAAATCATGGACGGGTGTATAAATCATGGTGGAGGTATGTGAAAAGTAGTAGGGTTATTACTTTTGACATATGCTATATGGAAAACGGCAAGACTAAATTTGAGAAAAACTGCGTCATGATCTTGATACGTCATAGAATCAACCAGCGTCACGCTAGGCAAGATTGCGTGACAACTGGAGCAGGATCCTAATTTTAAACGATCTATCTCAAACGTGACTTCAATACACAACAAATAATCAACCAATATTGAAGTTACATCGGAATAATTTTCAAGCAAATACTGATATTTCTGATACAGACTTTAGGTGCTAATAACTGTAGTTAATGCATTGAACTTTAGTAAAGTCATTTTATTTTCACTTGTGTAGGAAAAATGACAAATTTGGAAATTATTTATAATAGATGAAGTATTTAGTTCTACCGCTTAAAAGTCATGTTAATCATTGCGTAGACAAAAAATCCTACAAAAATTTTAACATGGAAAAATCGTTATTTAATTAACAGAGATCGGAATAGGTAGAGTATATTTACCTAAACTTTGTAGAACAGTGACGAGAGTCGGAGACTCCCTTAGGTCTATATTTTTTTGTGCGGGATATTCCGTGTTTGTATCCCGCATGTTTTAAAAACACACTGGTAAACTAACTTATTCATAAAAAAATTATTAATAAAAAGGTACATGGAATGTTATGAATAAGTTAGTTAACCAGTCTGTTTTTAAAACATGCGGGATACAAATGTAGTACGGAAACAAATGTACTACTTTACACGTACCCCGTTTTGTGACCCGTCCCGGTACGTGTTTTTTCGGAAACGTATTAATATCCGAGTATCCGTCATCATCATCATCATCATCATCAGTATCAAATGGCCGCCATCTTGAATTTCTTTGTTTTTCATCCGTTCGCGTTGAAAATTGATATTTGAGGACCTTAATTAAGGCTTCTTAATACAAAACTTTATCAGATCGGTTCGAAACTCGATATCCGAGGATCTTTAAGGCCCCTTAATACGAATTTGAAGTAGAAATTGCAGAAACAGGCCGCCATCTTGAATTTCTTTGTTTTTGATCCGATCAAGTTAAAAATTGATATCTGAGGATCCGCCAGGCCCCCTAATACGAATCTGAGGTCAAAATTGCAAAAACTGGACGCCATTTTGAATTTCGTTGTTTTTGATCGGTTCGTGTTGAAAATTGATATTTCAGGATCGGCCAGGTCCATATACATGAATCTAAAGTCAAAATTGCAAAAAATCGGCGCCATCTTGAATTTCTTTGTTTTTGATCCGATCAAGTTAAAAATCGATATCGGAGGATCCACCAGGCCCCTTAATACGAATCTGAAGCCAAAATTGCAAAAACTGGCCGCCATCTTGAATTTCTTTATTTTTTATTCGATCAAGTTAAAAATCGAGATCTGAGGATCCGGCAGGCCCCCTAATACGAATGTGAGGTCAAAATTGCAAAAACTGGACGCCATTTTGAATTCCGTTGTTTTTGATCCGTTCGTGTTGAAAATCGATATCTGAAGATCGGCCAGGTCCATATACATGAATCTGAAGTCAAAATTGCAAAAAATGGGCGCCATCTTGAATTTCTTTATTTTTGATCCGATCAAGTTAAAAATCGTAAAGATATCGTTTTTTTAATTTGATCGGATAATAAAGGAAGAAATTCAAGATGGCGCTCATTTTTTGCAATTTTGACTTCAGTTTCGTATTAAAAGGCTTTTAATATACTCAGATATCGATTTCCAAAACGAACGGATCAGCAACAAAGAAATTCAAGATGGCACCCAGGCCGATCCTCAAATATCAATTTTCAACACGAACCGATCAAAAACAACGAAATTCAAAATGGCGTCCAGTTTTTGCAATTTTGACCTCAGATTCGTATTAGGGGGCCTGGCGGATCCTCAGATATCAATTTTTAACTTGATCGGATCAAAAACAAAGAAATTCAAGATGGCGGCCTGTTTCTGCAATTTCTACTTCAAATTCGTATTAAGGGGCCTTAAAGATCCTCGGATATTGAGTTTCGAACCGATCTGATAAAGTTTTGTATTAAGAAGCCTTAATTTAAGGTCCTCAAATATCAATTTTCAACGCGAACGGATGAAAAACAAAGAAATTCAAGATGGCGGCCATTTGATACTGATGATGATGATGATGATGATGATGATGATGACGGATACTCGGATATTAATACGTTTCCGAAAAAACACGTACCGGGACGGGTCACAAAACGGGGTACGTGTAAAGTAGTACATTTGTTTCCGTACTACATTTGTATCCCGCATGTTTTAAAAACAGGCTGGTTAACTAACTTATTCATAACATTCCATGTACCTTTTTAATATTTTTTTTGTGAATAAGTTAATTTACCAGTGTGTTTTTAAAACATGCGGGATACAAACACGGGATATCCCGCACAAAAAATATAGACCTAAGGGAGTCTCCGACTCTCGTCACTGTTCTACAAAGTTTAGGTAAATATACTCTACCTATTCCGATCTCTGTTAATTAATTCCTAAGAAATCGCTTAAATAAATATATAAATATTTTATTATTTATTATGGTTCCTTAAGACACGTTATTTATGGATGACGAAAAATCACACAATACAACAATCACTCAATGTCACATTGAGCCTACTCATTACTCAACACATTTTAAAACCAAAATTTATTTTTCTACAAAATGATCTGAAAAATATTTATCAAATTTGGTGGATTATCTTTGAATTCTGTATCACGGCTTAAACTCTTGCTACACGACCCCGACTTCATATTTTATAGTAGATAAGTTTAACTGCTAAATATTCCTTGACTTAATGTTCCTGATAATAAATAAATATCAGGACAATCTTACACAAATCAACCTATATTATTATTATTTCGCTGTTTGTCATAAACATGACAAAACTTATTTTTACTCTTTTGTATGTAGGTAAAGTTAATTCGGTACTACACAACTGCTGTGGCATGCCGCATACTTACATACTAATGAATGACGCAAAACTCAAATAGGTATAAGTGTCGGTCCCCATCTGTACAAATATCTTCATTATACTATTTGTTATTGTAATTGTGTGTGGAAATTCCCGCAAGAAGCCAAGTTAATTACTTGTCAATCAAAAACACTTGCAAAGGGTTTATTTAAGACAATAATTTCAAAATACTTGCTAATAAGTTTAATAATCGAACTCAGTTGTAAATGTACATCTGTATTGTATAATGAAAAGCTTCTCGTCATTCTAATTGATCTAACGACTCTAACGAAATAATAAGAAATATTTTAACGATTTAAAAATAATTTAAATTACTATACGATCTACATACAACAGCTGCATCTAATCTTGTATTACATACTTTCGTATACATTTAACTTTAATATTACAGGTTATATTGAAACATAATCGTAATTGTAAACAAATATATATACCCGTCTGGAAGCAAGATTATAGAAACGAAAACGCTGGCCGTAGCAACAAGTTGTCAACTGTTTTTTTCTTCATTACGGTGCGTTTCAGCAGAGAAAAAACGAGGAATGTGTTTGTTCCAGGTTCGTTCAGAACCAATCCTAGAGCTGCGCTGTGCGAGGATGGGTAAATGAAGTGATTCTGACTATCGGTTCTTAAAAAAACATTCCTCACTACACAGCCTCGCTCATCGCTGGTGGAAATACCTTTTTCTTACTCGATTATTTTTCCTAACATCGATTGGCCAAATAATCGTGTTAGTCTCTCCGATTACCCAATAATTGCTAAGTAAATCTAATGAAATCAATTATCGATTTGATTTCAAATCTTTTATTTTAGTGCTGTCAAGAGTCAACGATGCTTGAAGGTGAAGGAGCAGCGCTTTCCGCTCAAAGAATTATCTGCCTATTAAGGAGTTGGTTCCACTACCGGGGAAGAAGGTATGCCTAACGAGAGGGTGGATGACTCGGCAGCAGCTCGAGCCAATATCGGTCGTTATTAGTCGACAAAACGCGTGCGTTTCGCCGCGTTACGCGTGAAACGGACCACCGAACTAGAACCTTTTTTACAGAACGCTTTTTATCTGTTCGGCCCGCCCCCCACGTTGATTTACTGAAATCTTTCACATTCTTTCAAAGTTCATATACCAAATTCAGAGGAAATGAAACAATTTTGTACTAATAAGAAATTTTCCTTTTAATATTCCTATTCATATTTTGTAACAATTTGAACAATATTATTTACAGATATACTACTTATCTAACTGTTTGCTATATAAACAGGTAAACAATAAAGTTATTTCTTTAACCAACTAAAATAAATAACAGTTCCAATGAAATTTAACACTGCGTTTTTGCATTTCTTTAGACAAGCAAATGAACAAATATTTACATCAACATTCAATCTTCTTTGTCTAAATAATGACTCTATATATAGTTATACCGTTCGATGTAAACTTTATGTACATACATGTATTTTTTATTCATAATGTGGCTAATTTTAAGATACAATGGAACCATTGAAGTCTTCAAATCTACCTACCTCCGGATTAAATAAATAGGTGTTCCTTAACACTAATGTATACATAAACTAATTATACACCTAAGATTTCATATGTGAGATCACTAAAATACCAGACGGTATTTTAAATCAGATTAGTCGCTTAGCCACGGTTACCGGAACACTCGCCGCGCCTGGCCGGCCAATTATAACCATTTAGGCCTCACTACTGCGCGACTTCTTGCGTAGCGAGAGTTGGTTATAATAATTATAGGTATTAAACCAATAAATGCCACCAAATAAAACTTATTTGGTCAAATTGACTTAAGCAGATGAATTGTAATGAAGCTTTAGTTGAAAGTGGAAAACTGATTTATGACTTCCAAAAACATTTTTCATCTATGAGCACTTATAAATCTGCACAAAAATTGTTCGTATCTCAGGTACTTACAATCTAGCATTGCACGAAATGTTGTGGCAGGTCGAGTGAGCGGTGTGTCACGCGACAGGTAGCGGCGGCGGCGGCAGATAGCAGGGGCGCAGCGCGTGCGCCGCCGCTTGCAGCAGTTCGGCGTGGTAACGCTGCGCAGCCAGGATGTATGGTGTCGGCATCGTCAACTCCAAGCGCGGTATCGCGAGCTGCGGCGGTGAATGCGCCGGCTCTGGCTCCAGCAAAGCTTCTATCGTAAACGCTCGTCGCGGTCTTTGGGGCGGTAACATCGTCACTGTTGCTACTTCAGGTAATTCTGCTGGCTCGGGACTGAGTTGTGGACACAGGGGAGGAGTGTACAAGCTCGCACTCGGTAAAACTGGTGGCGGTGGTGGAGCACCCGCTTGACGAGCCAAAAATGCGCGATTAAAACTAGCCAGCGCAGCAAGTTCTGCATTTAGGTTGTCTTTCTCTCCTTTCTGCAACTTAAAACGTTTGCGTCTTCTTAGCAGGGAGCCGTTCTCGAACATGTCGAAGGCCTGCGGGTGCAGCGTCCAGTAGGCTCCCTTGCCGGGCCGGTCTGGGCGGCGCGGCACCTTCACGAAGCAGTCGTTGAAGGAGAGGTTGTGCCGCAGCGAGTTCTGCCAGCGCTGCGTGTTGCGCCGGTAGTACGGGAAGCGGTCCGTGATGAACCGGTAGATCTCTGAGAGCGGCAGCATGCGTTCTGGAGAACTCCATATCGCCATTGCCGTTAAAGAGATGTACGAGTAGGGCGGTTTTTGATCTCCATATGATTCCCGGGAAGGACGCGGCATTGTCACTACCACAGACTTGAAACAGTTCAAATTTTTCAAACTATGAGGATAACAAAATCACGAGTGTGCAGTCACGTCGCTTCGTAGCGAGGTGTGTGAAGGAACTGAGGCGCGGAGAGCTCGGCGGCTCGCGGCCCGCCCGCTGCCGCAGCGTGGCGGAGCGCCCCGACCGGTATCCGGGCCCCCGCCCTCATTGGTTGACCCAACGACCAATCGCAAGCGTCCTCTTTCAGGTATAATGTCGGCTTTCGCTCCACTAACAAGGAATTTAAATTGATATTATGTTTATATTGCCTCCAAATATCTTTTGTGATGACACCGCTTTTTATTTAGCGTATGTAAATTACGATGATACAGAAAAAGAGATTTGAATTATACACCAATCCGACGATGAATGAGCAAATTAAAATTTTGAGTATTATAATATATCCCAGAAGATTAAACGGTGCCGTTGAATTTAATCGAATCACCGAATTAAATGTAGATTGAAATGCATTATGCTCTATTCTATTACCCATTGGTTATAGATACCTACTCAGTTTTAAATTACCAAATTATCTGATCTGCTTATGTATTACGTACTTGTAAGTAGTATTTATCTATAAACGAAAGTCTCAATTGTCGCGGTTTTACGTTTTTGACAATCCACGAAAAAAGTGGTTTATACGAATTAAAACATTTTTTTTCTAAATCAAAGGCTGAAGAAGGCTATCTTATGTATTTTTTTACTTTACGTGTGGTACCTATGAGGTCGATTTGTCTTGTTATACGCTAAAAACATGGTATAAAAAACTATAAAAACGAATGTGTCCTAACTACCAATTTTCAACATAACCTACAGAGCACGCAGAAATCTAACTGAGTTTATAGAAATAAAAAGTAGTTTTAATGATCGCAAAAAGGACATTTAGTATATTTTAAAGATGGGATGGGATTGCGGTTGTTTAGTAGTCTTTTAGCACGCTAATTAAATTACGGTAGGTACCTATTAACACTAACCGTTTTATATTATATGGAAGTGGATAGATAATTTTCTACCTCTTAGTGACAACCTACTATCAAAAATGTATTTGATTATAGATATAAAAATAAAAATGTTTTTTTAATCTTTTGAATTAAAAATGGCCGCCAATTGACCATCTTGGATATTTTATGGATGAGGTTGATTAGTGTTGCGAGTTGCGACAGGCTAATTAAATTATTACATTAAAACTACAGTTATTACATTAAAACTAGGTACTGCAGCAGATTAAAAGTATACTGTACTGAACGGTTTCAAACGGCCATTTCTATTTCCTTTTAGAAAAAAAAACTATGTGATAGGTACAAATCGAGAAACCGAAACCGCCTTATTCTCGAAACATTTTTATTTAACTGTGAGCTCGATGATATTTCTTAGCCATGAAAATCATGAAATCCGTAAAAAACATGCGTGATCAAAGATCACATTTTGAAATGAAATGGAAATTAAGATGTAAATAGATTAATTGGTACAATGCCGCAAGGGCCTAGTTTAGATTTGAGCTAGTTATTAATTTAGTTTAGTATTTGCTAATTATTATTTTAGTTTAGTATTTGTACTGTAGTACCTCTGTATATTTAGTTATGTAAATAAATGTTTTAAAGATTAAGTTTATATTGTATTATTTTTCTGTACCACCAAATAAACGATTTCTATTCTATTCTATTCTATAAAATTTATTTCAAATACCAGGTATCAGTCAGTTATTATCAGTCGTCGCGAGCGCACGGTTGTTGTTGCGCGTGTCAGACTGCAGCGTCCCTGCGTCGCTAAATTATTGTGACAATGGATTCGAATGTAATTAAATGTACCGGTTGCAATCTAGTAATCAGTGAAGTTTTAGCCTTTGTTCGAAATAAATTGGATGTAATGGGTGAGAACAGTTTAAGTCAAATATGTGTGTCGGCATTCACATCGGAAGAAATTCTCTGCGCCAAGAAACTCCTATACGATTCCATTCCGACGGAGAAGCGAATCAAGATTCGAAAAGGAAATGGAAAAACGAATCGTAACATTGAAGACATAATTACGTTAATGAAACGAACGGATCCCGATTATATTCCAATATTCGTGGCCCGAGATCTTCAAAAACTGCCCCCGATTACCTTCGATCATGTGGATGTGACGCGACTACTTAAGGATATTTTAATTCTAAAGAAGGAGATACAGGATATGCAAGAACGCTTCGTTTCTGTCGATACGTTTCAAATGCTAAAAAAAGAGGTGGATGCCTTAAAATTATCGCCGTCGACTGGCAATCGTAATGACTACAATAATGTCAATACCCAGCGAGGGAACTATAGAAGTCGAAACTGTAATTACGACAGCGGACCCATAGGGTTGAATCATATCCCTGGGTTTAATTTAAATAATTGTAGTTCGTTAGTAAATAGCCCCGAAAATTCGCTCGAAACACCGACACCTTTATATCGAGACATATCTACCTACAACGTGAGTCAAATTAACGGACAAGCAGTCAGTAACAAAGACGATGGAACTTCAATACCGCGTATGTTCAATCAGCTGTCCAATACAGTAACCTCGATGACTAACGATGACGCGGTTGTGCTACCAAAATCACCTATGTCACACAATGCGAGTGCGCACGCAAATGTAACCATGTTGCACACAGGTTTGAATACTGCGCGGGCAGATCTGCGAATGTGCATTCAAGACTCACAGCAATCATCTGATGCGCGCGAAAAAATAACAATGTTACACGCAGACTTAACTAATGCGCAATTAAATTCACGAATGTGCGCTAGCGTATCTCAACCTGATCCTCAAGTGTCTGTAGCTGAGAAACTCAAGGCTCCAGGGCAATGGAAGCCAGAAAACCCTTCAGAGGAGTGGATAGAAGTGCAGCACAAAAGATCAAGAAATAGGATTGTGGGAAAAATGGGAACAGCAGTTACTGGTACCGGAAAATTTAAAGCGGCCGATATCAAGATACCGTTGTTTTTATACAACGTCGATAAGTCCACTAAAGAGGAGGACATAACTGCGCATGTGTATAGTAAGGCACAAATTAACGTATCGTTGCATAAATTGAATTTAAAAACTGACAAAGGCTACAATGCCTACAAAGTGCTTGTGCCCAAAAGCAAGTTAAACACATTTCTTAGTGAAGACTTTTGGCCAGAAGGAATATTGTTTAGGCGTTTTGTAAATTTTTCAAAAATGCCTAAAAATAGTGAAATTGGGTTAGATGATCAACATAATAAACAAAATGGATAGTACACAGCTAAATAAGAATTGCAGATTTATATCATTTAATTGCAAAGGTTTATCTCGATCAGTGGACTGTGTTCGGGCACTCTGTGAATCAGCTGAGATCATCGCGCTCCAAGAAACGTGGTTGTTGCAGCACGATATACCCATGCTGGGAACAATTCATCCTAGTTTTGCGTACTACGGCAATACAGCTGTGGATTTATCGGCGGGCGTTCTGCGCGGTCGTCCATACGGAGGTGTCGCGCTTCTTTGGCGCAAAAACTGGTTTCCGTGCGTCTCAATTATACAGTGCAACAGTGTTAGACTCGTGGCTTTAAAAATTGTGACGGGTAATAGATCCATAATGGTTTTTTCGGTATATATGCCTACGGACGAGAGTGATAACCTAATTGAATTCACGGAATGCTTGAGCGAAATGTATGCGATCGTAGAAAATGAACAAGTGGACTTGATTTATCTGCTGGGCGATTTTAACGCTCATCCGGGTACGAATTTCTATAACGAATTAAGTAACTTTTGTTTGGAGCAACAATTGTGCATAGTAGATTCAGAGCTTTTGCCTTCGGACTCGTACACATATGTGAGTGATAGTCACGGGTGCAGAAGGTGGCTTGACCACTGCGTGACATCAGCAGCAGCTAGACAAACAGTTCTGTCCGCTAAAATACTCGATAATGTGTACTGGTCCGATCACTTACCCATAGAGATTGTATGTGATCTGAATAAAATTGTCCCAAAAATAAATGAAATTCAGTATAATGGGGCTGGAAAGGAGAATTATATTTTGAAGGGAGTAATTTGGGGGGATCGGGAACAATCACAAATTAAAGAATATTTAAAAATATGTAACAATAAATTGAAACTTATTGATTTTCCTACAGATTTGGAGACATGTTGTGATAATTTGTGTAATAATAATAGTCATAGGAAAATCATTGATAAACTGTATCGTTCCATTACGAGGGCACTTATGGAGGCTTCGGTTGGTTGTTGTGGCAGAGAGCGGCCCAGGGGACGGGGTTATGTGACAGGTTGGAATAAATATGTCCGGGGGGCTCACGTGAAGGCGAGGCTTTGTTTTCAGGAATGGTGTGCACACGGAAAGCCAAAATCAGGCCGCCTGTATGAGGCAATGTGCGGATCCAGGAAAGAATTCAAAGCTAAACTGAAGTTTTGTCAAAACAACAAAGACCAAATTAGAATGGATATAATTGCCTCACACCATAAGTCTAAGAACTTCGTAAAGTTTTGGAAATCCACTAATAAAATAAGCCCTCAAATGAGTCCACCGGCAAATGTTGAGGGCATCAGTGAGCCTAGTGATGTTGCCAACCTTTTTATGGATCACTTCAAAGTAGATCCACTACCAGCTGCCGGTTGTGAGTCGGTGCTCGATGCTGAGAACAGCGCGCCTGGCGACAACCCGGTCAGAATAACTTCAGCAGAAGTGTCTAAGGTGATCCGACATATGACGAGAGGTAAGTCGCCCGGGCACGATGGCCTCAGTATCGAGCATCTGCAGCATGCAGGTGTTCATCTCCCTAGAGTCCTGGCCATGTTTTATACATTCTGCATACGCCACAACTACTTGCCGGATGACCTCATGAAGACCATAGTGGTACCTGTCATAAAAAATAAGACAGGCGATGCCTCTGACAAGTCTAATTACAGGCCAATCTCTCTGGCTACTATCTTGGCGAAGGTACTGGACAGTGTGCTTAACACGTATCTGAACAAACATATTAACCTGCATGACGCCCAGTTCGGTTTTCGGCCGGGACTATCCACTGAGTCAGCGGTTCTATGTCTTAAGCACACTGTTCGCTATTACACTGAGAGAAACACGCCAGTATACGCATGCTTCTTGGACTTGTCAAAGGCTTTCGACCTGGTGTCATACCAAGTGTTGTGGAATAAGCTGAGTGGGGGCTCGAGCTTACCTGCTGAAGTCATAAAAATGTTTAAATATTGGTATGACAACCAATCAAACGTAGTCAGATGGTCAGGGGGGTACTCTGAGGTCTATAGAATGCAGTGTGGAGTTAGACAGGGGGGGTTAACTTCTCCCACTTTGTTCAACATGTATATAAACGGCCTGATTGAGGAGCTCAGCAGCGCGGGTGTCGGATGCTCGGTGGATGGCTGTTTTGTTAATAATATAAGCTACGCAGACGACATGGTGCTGCTGAGCCCCTCAGTCAATGGCCTTCGGATTATGCTTGAAATATGTGAGAGATATGCTGTGACCCACGGACTAAAATATAATGTAAAGAAGAGTGAAGTATTACTGTTCAAGTCTGGCACTAAAACTTATCCCATTCCGCCAATAATTCTCAGTGGTTCTCCTCTTCAAACAGTTAGTAGGTTTAAATATTTGGGCCATTGGGTCACTGACACTCTAAAAGATGATGATGACATAGAAAGGGAGCGCAGAGCACTGTCGGTAAGGTGTAACATGCTGTCTCGCAGGTTTGCACGCTGTTCTAATGAGGTAAAAATAACGTTGTTTAAAACATATTGTCAAACTCTATACACGTGCAACCTGTGGAGTGACTACACCAAAAGAGCCTACAATGCTCTGCGCGTACAGTACAACAACGCCTTCAGGGGGTTGTTGGGGCTGCCCTGGCGATGCAGCGCGTCAGGAATGTTCGCCGCGTGGAGCACTGACGGCTTCCACGCCGTGCTGCGCAAGCGGGTGGCGTCCCTGGGCGAGCGCGTGCGGGGCAGTACCAACACTCTCCTGAAGGTGATTGCTGAGAGGATGGACAGCCCTATCCTTGCCCACTGGATGTACTTACATGTAAATTCAAATTATAATTATACATTTTACTAACATATTATTATAAGCTCTTACTAACTTAATATGGATGTATTATTGTCCGAAATAAATGCTTTCATTTCATTTCATTTCATTTCATCAATATTTTGTCTACAAAACTATGTTAGGAACAGAAAAATTATAGTAGTAAAAAACAATAATGTGTGAGTAAAAAGTATAATGCTCATTGGATCGAACGTGCATGGACATCCAATGAGTGATAAGAGGGCTATAGGTTATCGACCCTCTCCGCAATCGCCTTCAGGAGAGTGTTGGTGCTGCGCCGGCGCCGTACGCGGTCCCACAGGGTCGTCACCCTCTTTCTCAACACCGTGTGGAAGCCGTCGGTGCTCCACTCGGCGAACATTCCTGACGCGCTGCAGCACCAGGGCAGGCAACAACCCCCTGAAAGCGTTGTTATTCCGGACACCCAGAGCACTAAAGTTTTTTTTAGTGTAGTTGTTCCACAGGTTGCACGTGTACAAGTTTTGACAGTAGTTTTATACTGGGTAGCTTTAGACGCAGCGTTGGAGAAGCTTTATGAATTACAGCCCAGCAATACTAACGGATCAAACAAAATGTCGGTTTTACGCACTAATAGAGCTGCGCCAGAGTTTGTCACAGTAGTTTTTGCTGAAGTTCGTTTACCCTACCGCCATTCACGAATTCGAGAAACGGTATCCGGTAAAAAATAACGAATCGTGACCGATAAGTTAATCTACTCTAATTTTATTTTTGCTTGACCACCGTTGACTGGGTTTGTTATTAAGTTGGAAGGTCCGCTAGATGTCAATTTCCACTATGATATCTATTTTAGGCTGGTAGTTGATACCTACCTAGTATTACAGATCTTAAATTATCGTAGACTTATTCCGTTTTAATCCAATTTGGTATGGTACCTACGCTCACAGAATTAACTGTCGAGCCATTTAGGGCTCAGTTTACATCGTACATTTCATAGAATAAGTATTGAACAAAATAAATAGCTTGAACCTTAAATGGATCAACAATTATAGTCCTTGACTGTACGACGATGGTTCAAAAAATACCAATGCTTTATAGAAATATTTTATAGCCTTGTTAATATATTCGATTCCATTCCATTAAAACCATCATAATCTTACATTTCAATCAGTTAACTTCCAAACCGAATAATTTCGAAATATTTATTACTAAATTAGCGATGTCCCCAATTTAAAAAAAAACCTATTTTCTGTATTATCCATGTAGTAGTAGTATAGCAGTTAGCTGCAGAGATGGTTGAAAACCACCCCTCCATACAAACTTACTAGCTAAGGTACTATCTAGGTAGAGAAGTATTTTGAATAATATTGAACAAGCAATTATGATGGCACTATGAATCATGATGAAATTATCGTTTGTGAGACAGGTGGTCAATTAGTAGTTAAGTCATAATTATTATACACATACCTATGTATGTCACTAAAAAAACTACAAAATTTGCCTAGTTTTTATAGATGAAGTAGTAGTACTTACGTAATATAAAATTAATCATAATGTATAATTAGTTAAACAATCGCAACTTAAAGCAACGACTTAATCATGTTGGAATTAGCACTTGAGAGATAGGTGGTCAATCAATGCAGAAAGTAGAGCGCAATATAATTACAGCTAGCTAAGCATTTGTAAAGTGCTTTTAACGAGTAGGTGATAGTAAGTATATAAATACACATTAGATGAACTAATTTATTTATTGACAATTGCTTTAATAGTGTTACAGAATTTTTATCGTACAATTTTTAAATGTAAAATAACATGTAAAATTGAAAGGATATAGGAAAGGATTTTGCACTTTTTACAAGTGAAATGTTATATTATCTTAGTTAATAGTATATTTGTTATTTGATTAGTAGATACATTACAGTGCATATAGGGTTAAAACTGTGAAGACGCGTCTATCACCAACAAGGATTAGACAACAGAGATGTGGCAAAAAAAAGTTTGAGAACTTCTGCTCAAACTCCCACTATACAGTGCGTAAATCTAATACGGGCGATAAATTAAACCAGACATAGAACGCATTAGTGTAATCATTAATTAAGATGTTTTTCAGTTACACTTAACTGTGACCCAATAATTAATTTTTGAAAATTTTACCAGCAGCAATGTACTGTAAACATGGTAGGCATAGAAAATTACTGTCAACGAGCGTTTTACGCGAGTGTGTTTGTATTACATTGCGGGCCGATCCAATTCTAAGTAAAAGTTATCTACTTACATTTCTTATGTCCTATTAGATTTATAATTAGATTTGCCCGTATTAGATTTACAATTGTACACATTGTAGATAAAAAATATTGAAAAACAGTTAAATGACAAATATCTCGTTTTGCTAGAGCACTTTGAGATCCATCTACAAAATTGACTCTTAATGACAGATTATCAGTGAAATTACTAACTTTTCTGTACCACCTGTAGGCCATTAAGGTACCAGGAAACGTCCTAATGCCCATTAGTTTGTCAACTATTGGACATTACGTTTATTCAGGGGATTAGGTGTTCCCGGTTGTCACCTTTATTACAAGTTTAAAGATGGCATGTACTGGACAGTGACGAATACTCAGATGTTTACCTTAAATGATCCACATCAAATATAGCATCAAGAGGAATCACCTCCTGATACCCAGAAGCAGTTGTTTTGATTTTGAATTTGGAACTCTATTGCTCAATTTTATGATTCAAAATAACTACCTAATCGTAGAATGTGTACAACATTTTGCACAAGAGATTTTGAGAGGTTAAAGTTTTACTTTATTTCCAAAGGAATTTTGAGGGGTAGTACATTGTTTAAGTTTATTAGTGTTCATGGACCACGTTTATTCGGTTCCACAAAAAGCCGAAATAAACTGTGAGACGACGAGCATTATAATTGGAAATAAATTTATATCGATACGAATATCTCGGTCATTTTCTTACGAGAAAATATTAAACAACCTATCATACTTACACTACGTTTTATTTTGAACTTTCTGGTTTGGTGTGAAAGTATTTTTTTGCCTGGTGAGTTGGTGTGTTAGGTTGTTTTTGAGTTGTTTGGTTGAAGCAGCATGCATAGTCGGATGGTGCGAATTCGTCACGGATGCTTATCGAGCAGGCAGTCGATAAAGGCGGCTTGTCGATATTTTATTATTACAGGGAGGTACGGGGTAATCATAAACCGACGCTCTGCTTTCGACGAGGGCCGAGCCCGACACTCATTAAATGCTATATTGATCTTTTAATAGGTACTACGATGGACCTTTCCAGAAATGGGAGATAGCTTAGCCTTAGCTCTATAGTTCCTTCATTGAAACAATGTTTATATGGGCAACCGTTTCCAAGTTATAGCCTTTTAAACATCCATGCAAAAAAACTAGTCCGTTCCAACCCTAACAATGACAGGGTCAATGAACTTACTTGTAAACAATCGCTTTACGACAGGTATGTTAAGTTTTCCCCCTTAGGTACCCATTTTTAGGTCTTCTGGCTACTCGGCAAGAATCATCACCGGATCACAATTCACGCTATTAAAAATCTACTCTGTATCACTGATACGATGCAATACTTTCAGGAAGGTCCACAGTTATCTTCCTCCCTGTATACTTAACTGCCTAACTCTGAATTAAAACTTTATATAAACGTTGTGTTGTTATAACAATATTATGCAGATACCTTTGTAAAATACATAAACAATACATTAAAAATTTATATATAATCTATCAAAAATTCAAGTAAATTCAGATTTTTATGATGCAAACGTTTAGGTGCTAGATGTAATAACTACCTATTGCGTAGCTAATAAATACATTGGAGTTGTACATACGAGCAGGGAGCGAAACTTTGGTGCCGATGACCGACGTATGACGTCAAGCTACATACAGAGTGTTTTTATCTAAATTAAATATAATCCAGGACCTCTATTCGACTCGACTAAGTGTAACACTAACATATGTCACCTCTATTGCGACTGTATTGCGGCTCTATTGCGATGGTATTGCTGTTGGTTTTATCTGTCACATTAACAGTAGGTATCGCTCACAGACGACCGACCTCTTTAGTGCGTAGTCGTTCCTAGGATAGAGGCGCCCCTGTCTATGGTTTCTATAGAAATCGACCGTGTCAGTATATTTGAGAAGTATTTGTCTTAGCTGTCAGATATCTGTGCTAATAGCGTTGGGGTACAGGCCCATACATTTATAGATATTTGATGAGACAATCTGAATAATCATTATAATCAATCAGCCGTAATATTACCCAAAAACTAACTGTAACAAAGGTTTGTATAATAATGAGTATTTATGGAACTTTTGTCATAATATACCTACTTCACCCATTTATATAAAATTTTAAATTATTGTCTTACTGATAATGTTAACTCCGCAAATCTCAAACTGACATTGGCGCTAACGGGGCACAAAGCTCAAGAGCGATATTCAAGCATCTTAGGTCCAACAACGTATCTAGTCCTAAGGACGCTCGCAAATGTGCATTGCTGATCTGTGATTTTGACGTAAGTACCTATCTCACTTTAGTAAAGCTTTGCGTCACTCAAAAGTGAGATATCGCGGAGGTATCGTGGTGCTATTGCATGACACTGTCATTTATGCATTGTCGAATAGGCCTGCTGTTTATCGATATTGACATATAAGTGTTGTGTGAGCGTGTACCTATCGGACGATTTGTGTTGATACCGATTTAACAATAATAAGAATATTTTTTCTTTCTAAAACGCTGTTCTCATGTAAGTGACTTGTATGTCTTTTTTGAGAATAAATATCTTTAAACCTAAACCTAACCTAAGTTGACACGGCCACTACTTATAAAAAGCATAATATTCATATTAAGAAAGACATTGTTGGAGACAATATCTATGTAAATATTATTTATTTGTAAATAAATACGTATTATTATAGCGTTCTGCATACTTCGGTAGCCAACGAAGTTACGTTTGTGTTTTTTTATTCACTTGAGATTTTTTTTAAATATATTTACGTCACTCTGGGCGCTAAGTGAGATTTACCGCCCTAGGGCGCAGTGGAAAATCTCACTTCACACCCAGGAGAAGACGTAAAATTATGTACGCACCGAGGGCGGTAATAAAGAAGGCCTCAGATCGCTTGTTTATGGCCCTTACCTTCGGTTCGGGCCTCAAATGCCAGCGATCTGAGCCTTCTTTATTTTACCGCCCTGGGTACGTAATATGCTATTATGGTACCTAATAAGACATTTTATTGGCACCGTTTTTTTCATTATTTTTGAATTTGCATTATACTGTGTATAAATACCAAACAATTTATAAACATTATTAATAAACGAAACACTTAATGTTTATATAAAAGCGTTAGAAGAATTAGAAGTTGCAGGCGTCCACAGGCTAGTACGGTAACTGCTTACCATAAGGAGGGCCATATGCTTGTTTGCCACCTTCATGGCATAATTAAAAAAAGCAGCCTTTATATAAATTTACGTCAAAATTACGTCACCGGCACCAAAGTTTCGCTCCCTGCATACGAGTCTTATCTATTGAAGTTGGGTTGGGTCTAAATGTGTTTTAAAGTTAGAATCAGGTGTAGGATGAACAGATAGAAAGTACATTTAAATGGAAGTAGAAGGACTCATATTTTTTTTTTTTTTGTAAAATTTTTACAGTTTTTTTTGACATAAGTATTTACCTAAATATTAAAAATACAGTTTACTTTAGTCATTGTCGTATTGTAAGTTTTGGTTGTAATATTTTTATGAGTGTAGCTTAAGTGTAGTGTTAATTTGACTTGATTGTATTATTTTCTATTTGTAATTATTACTACTTGACATAATTAAATCGCTACGTTTACTTTATAAATATACACAAAGTTACGAACATGTAAAAACAGTTGTTTAAGCTACATTTGCAACAGTTTACAAGCACAAAAATAATAACCTAGTGAGCATTGAACCCTATTTGTATTCAAAACGTGCATTAATTGCGCCAGATGGATGTTACTGTGGCATACTTAATGCCCTTTGTACAGTCGACGTCAAAGATATGTTTACTCTTTTGGACCTTATTACAAAGGAGTAAGGTGCAAAAGTCAACATATTTTTGACGTCGACCGTACATGCTCTTGTTTAAACAACATTATACACCAAGAGCTCGACATAGCAATGAAGATTTTAATAAGACCGATAGATATGACTACGGAAAGTTGCATTCCATAAAAGTTTGTGGCGAACCTACGATCACCATGAAATTGGTAACATGCCAATTTGTTCATTAACATTGTCTAAAAAATATATAATGGTTTAGGTACTACGCTCATACACCGCACTTATCAAACCGCTTCTTGCATCCATGGCCAGATTATCCGAAGAGGTCGTCTTCTGCAACCACCGCACCGCCACTGATTCAACATTAATTATGCTACTGCCACATAACTAATTGCATAAACATACCTAAGCGTCATAAATATGAAATACTTTTTATAATTATTTGTCCCTTTCTTTAATTTTTACATTTGTGCTTAGTAGAAGGAGACATAATTTAACAAAGGTGTACTAACTTTTATCTTATGAATAAGGGAGTGAATATCTAAATTACATCCTTTCGTCCTTAGTTTAGCTTCCGTCACTCTCCTTGTTTGTTAATTGAATTGACTAAGACTATACCCAAAAAATAGCATTACTAGCTAGATCTATATATAGTCTTCACGGTAAATTTCAGGTTTCTTATTCAGTACTAGTAAAACGCGCACATATCCTTATTAAAGTAAAAGGTTTTTTGTTCGCTAACTCCTAGACTATTAACGTAGAGCCAAATGAAGACGCCACTCACGTAATGACATACCAGTTTGGTATTATTTCGTTTCATTTCAAAATTACGAGCGCAACTATCTGCCTGACGTATCTCGATTGCAAGTCGTGTAGCGTGACTGCACTGCACGCTGCAACTACATTTAGCATTAGCTGAGCAAATATAGTTACATACATTGAAAACAAACTAATAAGTCTTACCTAAGGTTAACATCCTAGTACTCGACAAGCTAACGCCCAATAGTTGACACACTTGCTGTGATCATTATCGCGAAAATTTTATGATGACATGTACTGGGATGGTGACGAGCATTCGGACATTTACCGCATATGAAATTACTTTTAATTGAATAGATACCTATATTTTATTTAAATATTTCACCTAATTTTGTTAGGTATGGGTAGGTGTTGGGTTGGGTTGGGCAGGTTTTATGGATTTGTAAGGATTTTAGTAAATTTACCTATCTGGAAATTATGCTCTTAAAGTGTCTACGCCATTTTGGTACGCCAAATTGTAAAACATCACTAGCCTAACTAAACCAAAAATGTTTGTATAATAATTAAAAACGTATCTATGTTATATTTTGATATACCTGACTGAATTGTCAAGCAATATTTCTTTTTATACTCGGCGACTGTAATACTCGAATTGAGATTGTGGTGGCGGAACTACTAGCGCATACTTTTTGATAGAGCTTCTATGGTCGCATATTGTAGCATCCATAACAATCACAGAAAGGATTTCCATACAATATTGTGAAACTGTTGTCGGGCCCCGCATTGCGTGTCGCCGCCGGCACAATCCACCGGGAGATCGAAGTTACTCAATTACATAGAAGCAGTAGGTTGTGCACGGCTTTCGTCGAACTCAATTCTTACCGGCTTGCTTAAGCACTCGTATAAAAACTATTGTGTGCAACGGTACATAATAAGGGTTCTTAAAATTCTCGGGTCTGTTTTTACAAAATTCGGCTTCGCCTCATTTTGTAACTTCGACCCTCGAATCTTAAGATCCCTTATTATGTAACTGTTGCACAAAATACTATTATATCACCGAAAAGATGATTTCTTAACTCCTTTTTCTACACTGAGCCGATTATTTGTTGTTAACATAAGTTGTTACGTTACAAATACCTGTTAAAACTTAAATAATTAGATCCCCATTCACGATTCCAAAATATATTTAGTGATGCGAATAAGTAACAAGTTTTCATGCACTTAGCATTCGATATACCAAATATTGAATTGTGTTTTTCTGATTTTATAATGTGCCACTACGAGGCGAAATAAGAAAACAATGACGTAGCTTTTACCGCTTTTCGGGAGAGCGCGCGGTGACAGCACTTCGCTATTAACTACTTATTGGCCAAGATTATTAATTCTAGCACCGTCCGGGGGACTTAAAAAAGCTCTCAGAGTGCGTTAGTCATTACTTGCATATTTTTTGTTGGAAGTAGATCACATTTCGCGCCCTCGCCGAGCCAGAGGGTGATTTATGACAAAAGTTATAAGCGGCATTTTTAATATCAACGAGGCTTTTAAACTGGACCCTTTGAAGATGCCGCTCGGGAGATAACCTAATTAACAAACGTTTATATATCACTGGGCAGGCGAGCGCAAATACGAGATTTTATTTATTAACCGGCCTCGGAAAAGTGGTTAATGGTTATGTATGTGCGCCGGCGCGCTTAATTGCTTCTTATCTGGGATCTGGCAATCGACGAGATCACAACTTTAGTATAAACAGCCGGAGATATTGCGAACCCATTGCCTGTTCATTACATACTTTATTACATATGTTTGGCTTAAAGTTATTACGAGTATCACTTCCAGAAATATTAAGACTTATTTTCATCATATTTGTCGAACGTACAACAAATAAAGACTTATGTGTAACTGATAAGATAAACTCTTATAAGACTTGTTTCATGTTTTTCCTTTTGAAAGTATGTAAATCTAGTTGAATCCGTTAAATCGAATTTTGGTTATCTAATGGGTATATTTCTGTAAAATCCTAATATATCTGTTTTT
Organism: Pammene fasciana; assembly: GCA_911728535.1. Lineage (NCBI taxonomy): Eukaryota > Metazoa > Arthropoda > Insecta > Lepidoptera > Tortricidae > Pammene > Pammene fasciana. The sequence goes on along the minus strand of OU452276.1, from coordinate 16,468,236 downwards.
ATTTCATCATTTGTTTTTGATAAAACGAGGAATTATGACGCGGTCGCCATTTAGCAACTAGCTACCACTCAACTTGCTCGATCCTAGTCCTGACCCTGATAAGGTAATATACGAAAAAACAAGTCGAACTTTCTCAAAATAAGACAATGGGAGTATCGAGCGACTCACGTACCTAGTAATAACGTCTCGTTATTTGTGGCCTCAAACCAGCAAACCTATTACGGGCAAACCGCTTTTTGAGCTTCGCGTCTATCAGTATTACCAAAATAGACCCTATTCTGTTTGGGCTAAAGTACATATTGGGTAAAGAAAGGTTTGACTGAATGTTTATTATAGTTAGTTAGCGGCCGACGTTAAAGAGAATCCGATTATTGTTATTGAATTACATATCAAGCAGTCGTGACTGGAGAGCGAGACACTGGCTCTTAGCGAAAGCTTTCGCAAAGCGGTCTGCATTTGTCTATGGCAATAATAATTTAATATATAGATTGTTAATACAATAGTTTATGTATACAAGATGTAACAAAAATACTGGTAATCCTTTTAAGGGCATAATTGGTATCGCATTCTAATTGTGAAAAACTAAGAAAAAAAATTTTCTCGCGAAAAAAATTTTGAGTTTTGTATGGAGGGTTGGCCAGCTGGGACGACTCGCCCCATACAAAAAAAAATTCTTTTCGCGTCCCAAAATTTTTTCTCCTACTTTTTCCTACTCACAATATGATACCAATTATGCCCTTAAACGGATCACCAGTATTTTTGTTACACCCTGTATGTGTGTCAGTTAATAGGTACCAATTATACCAATTTACAGTTGACCTCTAGCTGCCGAAAGGCCTTATATTAAAATTACATTTTATTTAGATTTTATCTTGTCAAGTTTTGATTTGCGGGCAGCAGGAGATCCCTTCAATTATTTCAATTTTTTTTTTATATTTTACACAATATACAATAAAATAATCTGTTTTTAAAGAAAAGTTCAAATATTACAAAAAGGACGCCACTATTCGTGGCAATACTTGTGAACCAACACGAATAAACTAAATTCGCAAAGTTTTAAAAAATTTCACCCCTCCTGACCTGAGTCATAATATTCGCATAAATTCCGCTAAGCACGGAAACTTAAAAAGACATAGTAGCATAGCACAGGTAAGTAATAGAAAGCAAGCATCGATGTTTATGTTAGTTTTCCTCAAAGCGCCTGAGCAAACGGAGTCACGTCAGCCACGCGAAATCACGATAACGCTCCACTACTGAACTGGTACCAAAAGTCTCTTTATAATCTTATTATTCAGCTATACACAATATCCATTGAAAGGTTTGACACTTACAGGTGCCGATATCTCAAAGCTAAACTAGCAATGAACTCCAAAAATGAAAAAACGTTGCTAAACTAAAGTCGTGTTTAGTTACGGAAACGGAAGCGCCAGGTTGTGCTGGTAATGAATTTGCGAGGGCGGGCGGCGCCCAGGGAAAATAAATTGCGCTGTAGTTTCCTTGTTTTGCTTTAAAAGCTTTAGTTTGACTTGAACAACTTGTGGGTTAGTGGGTAAAAAACGATCGGTAGTCGTGTGGGCTTGTTATACATTTCATTGCGAATATTTTTATGTTTTAGATTTATATTACTTCATTTGTTACTTTTATTATGAATAATATGATGCATTCAATATATATGTCTTATCTTAATGCCTGTTTTACATACAACTGTATTTAGAATTTTTTTTAGTACTTACCTGCCTAACAATAATGTATGAAAATCCCGTCTGATCGCAAATAGTATACATATCTTTGTTGTAACTAGGTACACGCATTGACTTAGGCCATAATTACAGACTACAAACTTTTAGAATACCATAACAACTCTTATAAAACTCCAATAACACAAAACATTTTATGCCTCTCTAAGGTACCATAGTTTAATTAAGTTCCAACTAAATATGTATTTTGAAGAACTTCCAATAAAAATATTTATACCTAAATATGGAACGACCGAAACAGACAGCCACCTGTCGTACTGTAATCGACGTAAGAATTAAATATTCATAAGAATAGGAGTACAGTTTTCATAATTGGTTCAACCTACCTGTCATCATACACAGATACTTTGAAAAGGCCATTTATTTATAGAAGATAATATATTTTCTTATTACAAATGTAGAAAAATAGAAAAGCTGACTATTAAGCTCCTATAACTTGAAGAACGATCAATTTGAAGAGGTAGAAACAGAAGAGAACGGACCGCAAGATTTGATCACGTTTCCCTTTTAGGCTTTAACACATTCACTGCCCCCAACGCACATGAGCGTTCACCGTCATACAAGTTTGTTCCTAGGCCACGCCCCCTGGCAGTAAATGCGTTAAATGGACCCTGTTACTCTAATTAAATGTTTGCGGGATTTTTTTATCGCATCGATGCGATTTAGATACGAGTGTGTAGATATACTAGAAGGCGCCAATTTAATTTATAACTGCTACTTCTACAGACAAAGCTAAACCGATTCCGATCAGAGCTAAAAGCACAACAAAGGCTCGACCGTTAGCCAGCAATTGCACGAAATTCAATTTGTGGCCGCGAGTACAGTGACCACAAAAACGCTCTCCAAACAGCGGTGAATAACAATTATTGTGTTGATTACGGCATCGCGGGCCTAATAATTCACTCTAGGCCCTAAACTCTGTAATTACGCGGATGGAAACGTCGGCTCACCGTTTGAGATAAAAATCGGGGTACGGAACCCACGAGGTCCGACTTGGTTACCCTACAGAGCTAAATTAAAATGCCATATGTACTGGCAGTCAGAATGGCTTCAAACAATACATGTGACCTTTCAGTTTCATATTAAAAACTGAACGCTTTTCGGACCACCTGTTATTAACATCCCTCTTAAAAACTCTACAAAACACACTTTTACGCACTTTAATAACGCCGTCTGTGTCTGAATAGGTTTAAACTTATAATTTTTCTACAAACATAAAAACAATTGAATATAAAACCGTAAATTTCGAGAATATTAGTAGTTAAATATTACACCCTTCAATTTATTTAATGTTATTTTATTAACAAAGCTAAATTTAAGAATTTGGTATGCATTATCCTCCTTTACGAGTGTCCATCTTTCACATGCTTTTTTGTTTTTAATAGTGAGTACACACTTGCGAAAGGAACACTTGTCTGTATTCCTATGCTGTGGAGTTTTTTATATTCTTAGCTATTAAGCTCTAAAGCTTTTGGACTACCTTTAAATCATTGCATACTTGTGTCAAACACGTATTTCAAACGTCTGCACTGACGGTTAGGTTAGTACCAATTTAAACTCTCATTCGGGTAGGTACTGTGTGTTTCGAAACAAATTTTTATTTCCAGGGCTACGTTAAGCATACGCTGCCGACTAGTATTTATATACAACTTAAAACGCAGTGTAAACAGACCCTCATATTCACAAAACATACTCTACTCTGTCAGTGTAGCTAATGTAACTTAGCTCCAAGATTCGTAACAAATAAGCATTATAGTAGGTCAGACATATAAATAGTCTCTCTAAAGTAAACCAGTCGGTACGCTTTGTGCACTTCTGGCTAGTTCATTTCAGAGAAGCTCGGCGGCATCGTAATGACAGGCCTACGATCCTCGCTTGCCCTAATTTCACGCGCCGCTCTTGCCCAAACATTCCAATTAGAATAATGACCGTATTATAGCACGCGTTTGTCTATTTGGACGGCGTATAATGTTGCTACAATGGAGCTACCTGTACCTTGTACTGTTGTCTTTACAGTTACTACGGAGAATTTAACACTTTTTTTTATACAACGACGGTGGCAAACAAGCATGCGGCCCACCTGATGGTAAGCAACTACCGTAGCCTATGGACGCCTGCAACTCCAGAGGTGGCACATGCGCGTTGCCGACCGTTTAAAAACAGGAGGATTCACTGTATTGACGGCTAAAGAAACAAGAGAGGTCCCTCGTCGTCAACACACTGGGTCCTCTTTGAGCTCTTTGGCAACCTTACTCACCAGCAGGAACACAACACTATGAGTAGGGTCTAGTGCTATTTGGCTGTGGTTTTCTGTAAGGTGGAGGTACCTACTTCCCCAGGGTTCTTTATAAATAGTTGTGTCAGAAACTTGAGACTTCAGAAGTAACATTACTTATTATATTACCCAAATAGTTATAATCATTTCTCAACTGATAAAAAGAGCTTAATAACGGATGTCTCATTACTGGGCAATGACGGTTCCTTTCATCCTAGTCTTAACTGTGATCTCTTTACCCCTGAAAACGTTGTCTTCCGGAACACCGGATTTGATTTAGTGGGACCTATCGGTGGTTCATAAACTCGAAAATCCTGGGCATGCGGGAATATGTCTAGCTCAGCCCCATTCTGTTATCGGCCTATCCTATAGCTACTGCTGGGTACCTACTGAAATATTAAGTAATTTGCTGGAAATTTTAAGCCCATTACATTAAATAGCCCTCTAGAAAAACTTGCGTTGAATCACGTAATGAAAATCTAATAATATAATATATGAAAACAAACAAAACAAACTAAGACGTAACATTAACACAAACATGATTAAACACATGCTACCGGTGCAACCATCGAAAAAATCCGTAACTATAAAATAAAAGTATTTTTTACTTACATAAAAGTGTATCGACGTTTAAAGCGATTTATATGCGATAATTCCACCGCATAAAACATTTCATTATAAGCGAGGTGCCATTATTCAAAGATATTTATTCATGTCGAATGATTGCCTTTCTTTTGTGGATCGACAATAGCGTTCGGGGCTTATTCCATTTACGCGGGTCGTTCATTGTGCACGCGAGTGTTTTGTTTCTTCTTACCGCCTCACACCATTCTATTCTCCAATGAAATGGAGACAAGATTGATGAGTTTAGACACGACCTGTGACACGCACTACCGAATGTACGAGTTGCCTACGTTCGAAGCCGAAGCGTTTGTTTGGAATGCGCTTTATTTCACCCTTTATAATGTGTGGTAATTATCTTCTGGTAGCGAACGCGGCCGTATTTATGTAGAAGATATCGATTCGTTTTTGTCTAATGTTTGGGCGCGTTCGTCTGCCTAATAGGATTTTTTGTTGATCGAGTTTGTTATAGCTCTGTCGGTCTGGCACTGCTAGAATAGCCATATTAATTTGACGTTAATTTATCTTTAGTAAGCCGCCTGATAGCTGTTATGAACATCACTTTGTCAGATTGTATCGATAGATTACACGTTATCATACCTGCTTTCCTCCATTAATGTATATTAAACTGTTTAGTTATGAGCGACTCCTACACAATCTTATTTAAAGTAGCACCTCCACCGACCACTTAACATGTATACCGCTTGCTACCTTAATCTCCAGTAAAACGTGTTTTGAATGAGAATTTTACAAAATAATTACCTATATTGAATTAGAACATTTACATTTCAAACCCATTTCATTAAAATGTTTAACAATAAAAGCATTCCATATTATTAGTTGTAAATTTATTCCATTTACGTACTTATCTATGTAAAGATGTTTCATTGAACCTCACATCATAAACATACCTTCCGTTGGCAATCCAACCGACCGGCGTATTTATATGACGCTCATTCTAACTACTCACACAATTTGGTCAACAAACCGTACCAAAGTTATTATCCAGAACGGTCTATGTCTTAACATAATTGGAGGTACCTTATCAGCGACATCTGAGTTAATTACATTGTTTGTATAAATTAATTAAAATGGTCTACTAAAGAAATAAATGTTTCTCAAGATCTATAAAGGCATACATAGTATTTTTTAAAGTTTTCCCACAGAATGAATACCTAGTTAAAACAATACACAGAGAAATACTCACATCTATTTTGTTTAGTTAAACTTCAGCGTTTTATTCGAGCACCATTATTTATAAATTATAATATATGTTATAACTAGTTTTAATGCCTAAGCTACGAAAAAACCTAATTAATTTTGCGCTACAACTTTTAGGGTTAGGTAATTATATTACCGATACTAATTTATTTTAAAACCCTACTGTAACTACACTCATATAAATATAAGTGTTAATGTTTAAGTAGACGATTTTTTTCTACCTGTACTTTAACCGATGATATTTTAAACATGTTTGTTGAAGGAATTAATCAGTCAAAGCTATTTGGCTTTCTACACATTCATCTCACGAGAACACGCACGAGACCATTTTATGGCAATAGATCATTCTTTTATATAATATACAACTTTATTTGGCTAGTTAGGTATGCGTACTCGTACATATATTTTTAGGCTCCATAAAGTTACATCTGAACTCAATAATTACTCTTTCTTATCTTATCAATCTGCAAATGTTTAAAGATCGAAGATACAGTACCCGCGGTAGGTCATTTAGACGATAGATTCCGGATCTAATAGCATTAATTACGCTGTGACGCGCAACGGAGCGGAGCCGTGGCGTAGCCTCCAGCCTATCTTTTCACAAACCTCTGTCCCAAACAGTAAACTCATCCCGAGTATAATTTGAACCCTAAGATTGATAATCCCATGCGTAAGTAGAAGTTCAACTTGTGCTGGCCTTTCCGTCGCGATGCACATGGGAATGAGGGACAAGGACCGCGGGACACGCTCTTCCAATAAATCAATTTAATCTAATTTAATTTGGGCCGAGCTTCCTTGGAACGTTTTCGTAAAGTCACGCGATGCTATTACATGCAATTACGTGGCGATCGACTAATTTTTCAGAGCGGGCTGTTTCAGAACGTTTGTAGGCTCGGAAATTTGGAAATATGAGTAGGAAAAACGAAATGCACCAATTCTTATATGGCTTCAAATAGCACAACACAAACCTGATGAAATTTTGAAACACATGTATAACCAATACTGGCACAGATAGGAACGCAGCCAGCTGTATGTGCAATTGTGCACCATACTAGGTGGCAGCGACATAGAAGAAATACTTCAGAACAATGAAAAGGATCACTTTGTGTAGACAAGACAAGGTGACCCATTCTCGATATCCTTGAGAGAAGTTTAATCTAAGTCAGATATAGATATGGCTTATTTAAGGTTTTTATAAGTATTGTTATTTTCCTTTGTTTCAGCATTCTGCAATAAATCGTACAATTAATGACAGTTATATTTAAAAAATCGACTTTTTGGAATGACCATATGTAAACAGTTACGATGATAACAAATTTAAAATGTTGGGATTCGAATCGAAATAATGTTTAATTAATTAATATACACCATTGCATGAAAATTACATTATATTACCAACTGTAAAAAATACAAAATACAACGTATAAGTAGATTTTTTTTCACGTTTAAACTATAGGTACATAAGCTAGTACAGTCCGTGAGCTCTCAGAAGAACCTTCGGGTTTTAGAAAGAGACGTCGGGTATCAATCAACAGTGACACGTGAAAAAGCAGAACAGCAATATTACCTTCGTGTGTGATCGCCGATTCCCGAAGGTTCTTCTCAAAGCTCACGAACTGTAGCTACTTTCGTCATAAAGCTTACTGCATATGTACTTAATGTGGTTTCTAAAACTTGGTAAACCCAAAGAAATACAGTTTTATCAAATCCGAATTAACAAATAGCAAAACCCGCTATGACAAAAAAATCTAGACAGAAATTTCTAAGCAGAGCTGAGTAAATCGGTTCTCACGGACACGCGCGGTGTTGTCGCATAAAAAACCTACAGTCGAATACGGTAGCGGCGCATTAATCAGATCAGATGCGACCACTGCGATGTACAGACGGACAGACAAGGGGGAACCCGAAGCTGGAATTGTCATAATTTTCGTATCGTTGTCTCGCCTTTTTTGGCCAAGCTTAATGGGCCTGGTGTTAGCTCGAGAACATAATTCGAAGATTTGGCGTAGATAGGCATAGGAAAGCGACTGCCTCATGACCTGTCAACCCACATGGAATCCTAGGCCTTATTTGAATTAGGTCAGGTGAATAAGTTCCGGACAATTTATTGATACGAACGGCGGTTTGAACCCAAGACGTCTAAATTGAATTGGCAATGGCGCCAGATTACAGATCAAGAAGTTTTTTAATCGTAATTAAAAAGTATCTTTAGTTGATTACCAGATCTCGACAGAAAGCTATATAGCGTTAGAGAGTTGTGCTCAGCTGTACCCACCGCAGTGCTGCGTCCGTGCGTGACAAATCCACTCAGCATCGCATTCACGGCAAGTCAAATGTTTAATTTGCTCTATGAATCACGCCATTAAAAACATTTCAAGGGTGTCATCGCGGCACCGATCTCATTGGAGACGTGACCGGCAGCGCGCTGTGTGGCCGGTATTGAACGCTTATAACACCGAGAATTACAATCAGCACACAAAAGTGGAACCGTAAAAGGTGTTCTATCTTTTCTTCTTCTTCTTCCTCGTGTCCTCATGGCTGAGGATCAAGATTAGATGAACACGTTGCTTTAATAATCAAGGTTCTCCAAGCTGCACGATCTTCTACTTCGGATGACAGGTTAACACATTCAGCACCGAGAACCCGACAGTCGGGTTCTCGGTGCTGAATGTGTTAAACAACGTCTTTTTCCGAAGAGAGCCGACCATTCTAAGGATACATATTAATAGCCAGAAATGACCGCTCAGTCGGCTTTATTCAAATTAGACCAGCGTACGAAAATCTACCGAAAAATGTTACAAATGTGGAGGTAGAGTTATACTTTTTACATACTCGCAGTAGAAACCATAGGTTTTGTGATTTTAACCGGTTTGACTAAGCTTGTGTGAGTCTGTCTTTTATATTCTATGTCTATGGCGGCCGGCTACAGCGGCTACCGACCATCGGCATTTCCTTCGTTGTTAACCCAGACTAAGCTATTGTGAAGACAAGTAGACCAAATTCAATTTGGTGGGAATAAATTGAATTAAATATTAACTTACGTTTGTCCAGGTGTGTTTTATTTTGTTGTGTTGCTAGCGTAGCGTGTGAAGTAATAGTCGGCTAGAGCTACCGAAGTAATATTATTTTCTTTTTTATGAAGCTTGCATACAGAATGAATGAACTTTATCGTCAGACTATACTTAATACAGGGTCGGATGTGTAACTGGAGCAATAAATAAGTAAAATAGTGGCTTTTAAAGACCGCGTTTTGTTACCATTTTCTGTATTTTTGGTGAAATTGTGGATAAAGTATTTAAGTAGCGATTTGATATAAATTTTAAATCGAACAGCAAACATTTCAAGTGTGACATTTCGCCTATTCATAACATAACATTATTCTCTTGCTATCAATTATAATTTATTGCAAATATAAGCGTTAAAACTAGGTACAATAATAAATAAAAACTTAAATATAAATTAAAAGCTATCTTGTCTATCAATTGTTTATCAAATAATAACAAACAGATATTGTGATATTTAAAAAAAGAGATTTTGTCTAAAGTCAATACGAAACTACAAAAGTGTAATTATATCGGTAATCAGGATGCGTTGATATAATGGGGTTGGCAACTGTCAACGGTTTGGCCAGATGGCGCCAGCATAGCTAGGTCCCTTTCACTAGTATTTTTGTATGGGATTTGGCTTAAAGGCTAGCCCATCCAGGTCAAAAAAAATTTAAAAAAAACGTGATTTTGACACTATTTGTAAGACTGACAGGGACCCAGCTATGCTGTCGCCATCTGTAAATACTTTCGACCGGCCAACCCCATTGTGATGGCGAATAAAAGATGTATGACGAAAAATCCTTACCAAATATTATTTTAAAGTTACAATTCCTACCGTCAAATGGCCCAACTTTGCCCCCATACAATTTTCTTTTTGGGCAAAGTTTTGTATGGGGGCAAAGTAGGGTCATTTGACGTACCGCTCATGATAAGTACTTACTTATACCTTGTGCAATCTAAAAAGCGGTTTTTGACACCTGTCATCTCAGTACATTTTATAACCTGCAATCGATTTTAGGTTATAAAATGTACTGAGATGACAGGTGTCAAAAACCGCTTCTTAGATTGCACAAGGTATAATATGATAAATAGCTACGTGAGCTCTACGGGCGCTACGACGTAGCATTCGCGACCAGCGACAATCGTGACGTCGTCCCGCCTCCGTCACGTCCTCGATTCGTAATAGGGATGATGACACATGTTGAATAAGGCAATACAATTTAGTTGTTAGGATGCAAAATTATCAAAATATCCAAATAAAGTAAACATTAAAAAAAACCTATTGATTAGGGTGGTCCAAAAATATTAAGTTTTGATTTTTTTATCTCCACCAGCTTCTTTTAGTTTCAATACTCCTAAAAGATATTTGCTTCTAATTTGAGAACAATATTTTAAACTTTATTTTGGGGGTCGCTATGAATGACACAATTTTGCAATACAAAAATGTATGAAGAGAAATTATACAATCAATAATTCCTAATTGAAGATGTTTTTGATAGTGTTTATACACTATTTATATTAAGTTATAACTGAGTAACTAATAAAGCGCTTAAATTTTGAATTTTAGGATAATTTAGATTTTTCCATTTGTATGGGAATATTATAAATATTGAAATCATAGCGACCAGTAAATTATCATCAAATGAGCTCAAATTTTGGATATAGACTTCATTTTCTTAACAGAACAAAAGGAGCCTGGTGGAGATAAGATTTGTAATACTTTTTTCTTCTCCATACATTCATGGACCACCCTACTATTGATACTTATGATTCAGAGATATCAGGTTTCAAAACTTAAATTTTTTTCGAATTTTGAAAGTACGAAATTTAAAAAACCAATGATACCATTCGATTTCTAACATTTTATTGTGAAATAAATTGTATAGCAACCATATACATAAACGCAATATTTCACTGTAAAAATAGCAATTTCATAATTTTTCCATACTTTAAACAGGGCAACTATGAAGCTGTGACGTCACGGCTTCATATCATTTTGTTAGGAGCGTTTTGAGAAACAAAAGCAAATCACAGACTTTAAGTCTCTTCTCTGTCTTTTATGTTGATTTAAGACAATTGGCCCCATATAGACATTTGATCCTCACAACAAAATGAATCGCATGAAAAAAACTCATCTAGCCTATTGGTCATCTAACAAGCGCTCCAACGCTAAAGTAACGACCTAACAGGTTCCCCAGACATCGCCTTAATTGCTTCCTCGAGCTCCGCATATCGATTGAATTATTACTTCAAATAAAATAAAAATTCTTGACGGACTCAAATTAATTGGGTGCAACTATTTGTGTGAATACGTATTTAAATGATGCCTTTAACTATTTGCCGATATAAAATTTTATAGCAACAGCTTAATTTGATTGATGCTTGCTACTCTTTGATTCCTATGTTGTTAACTCTGTGCGAATGTTTATAGGAAGCGTTGAAAACGTAAAATAACAAGTTATATCAATAAACGTGATCGTTTATGGTTCTGCTAACTTTCTAGTTAAATATGTTTCTAGAATGGAATGCAGGATTCGAAAAGCGTTTGTTTTTTAATCTGATTTCTAAAATACCAGTAGGAGAACAGTTTGATGTAGGTGCGGTATTAAAATGATTTTGACTAGCTCTTGTTTGGTCAAAATAAACTCGTTTGAAGTTCATTTTGAACGTCTTGCCGCTTAGATATTTCTGCTAACTACCTACCAATAACTTTACCTCTAACAAAGGAAGCTCATTATCATTGGGTTTGTTAGAATTGTCAAGCTGAGCTATACATTATTTTGCTAGAAAAGTACTTACAGTCCTCGTTAAAAACTATTAATATATAAAGGCACATATAAGATGCAGGAACAGTAAACATTTCATAGCCGAAGCTAATGGCGATATTCATAAAAGTTTGTTTAATATAAAACGCCGTTGATAGTCATTTCTCCTTATCCGTCATTTAAACATTTATGTTTGTCAGATAGAGACAACACCAGAGGTGTCCAAACTTTTACAAATAAGGGGTAAATAATTAGTGTCCCAATCGAGGCTCATCTCATTAGGAGTGGTCATCCAATATTTGTTATAGGGCTCCGGGAGCCGCAAGTGACCATTGTGCTCTAACGCGAGATTCAAGAAGCCGGAGTATTGGAAATCAAAGAGAAGCTAATAAAATAGACCAGAGTAAATACAAAACATGACATTTTTGTCCTGTACATGACACTATGAAGCTATAATTTTAAGTACATTGCTAAATGTAGAATATAATTACCTACAATGCGTCCGTACGATAGAAAAACAAACGAAACCACAATTTGGCCTATATCAGCTTAATTGTGAATGGCGCCACATACAGCAATAGTTGACTTGTCTACGTGTTAAACATTGTAATTGATAGGTAATGAGAAGCTCTCAGGTGCATTCACATCGCGCCATAGGTACATAGATATCCGTAAAGTGTAAAAGCATAATTAATGTTTTCTTTTTATGTTCCTTTTTAAACTAAATAGGTACCTTACTTTGTAAGTTTGTACCTACCTAAGTATAACTACACTTAATTATTTGAACAAAGTCGGTAGTAGTATCCGATATAAGTATATAGTTCCAACAAGTAAGGTACGTATTTGATAAACTAAAATGTATTTAGTGCCTCTTTTATATTCATCAAAGAGCTTATGCTGAGTCTTACTTGACTTACTGTGTATTAGGTCGATTTACGTCAGATCGTCCCATATACCTAAAATTTTATTTATTTTATTTAAGTGGCGCTAAATACGCCATCACGTTCTACAACATGAGGGACTTGCATGAAATATTTATAAATATCATTTAATATTATGTTATTAAAGGCGCTAAGTCTCATTCGACATATATTTAGGAAGCTTGTGGCATAAATGGAAGACTTCTTAAAGCATTACAAACTACAGCCCAAAACATTTACTTTTTAGGACTATAATGTATTTAGGTGCCTAAATAAGTATAAGCCAAAACCTATTTATTATTCCACGCTTCGTTTAAACCCGATTAGAAGCGCATCATAAATTTAATCAAATTGTTGTTCTACCCATTAATATATCAAAACTCATTTAGATTTATCGCTGCTACATCAGGCTAACCCCCATGCATCCTTAAAATAGTGTGTAATTGGTGACACCAAAGTTAATACCGACAACCCCGAAAGCTCGAAAGGTGTTCGCTCGCGAGCTGCGCTCCGCCCGCGGGTAAACGGCGCTCAATTTAACCATTTCTCTATATTAATTACCAAAACAGCCCTACGAAGCCGTTGCACATAAATAACAAAAAATGACAAGTACCCGACACCCGCCCGTCACGGGGCCTGATTCGGCCGATTACGTCCGTACCCTCCTTTCTTTAAGCTGAGAGGAAGGCGATTTATCACATGTTAACAGTTTAAAATCATGTATGTATGCGCTATGCAAAACCCATAAAATGTGCGGTTTATAGCGCGGTGATAGATATCACCTGCCGGTTGGTGTGAACAGCGGAGTAGGAGAATAGCTTTATGCAATTTAAACAGGAATTACCGTTCGGTAAGTTTAAGTAGTAATACTCACCTATAGGTAACTAAGTAGCCAGGCCAATTCGCTATAGAATAGATAACCTATGTACAGTCACCGGCAATAGTATCTTCTTACACGAAGGCAACAAAAATATGTGACGCGCTCTTATGGCCCTACAAATAAGAGCATGTCACATATTGCGGCCTTCGTGTAGAAAGATACTATTGCCGGTGACTGTACAATAAATAGTTAATCCACCCTAGTAATGTTTCTCTTGATTTCAATTATCTTAATTTACCTAGGGTACTTACCTAATAAAAATAGGTTTACTTTACCGATGGAGCCATATGTGACAATATACTACTAAATGCTAGGTAGCTTGGTAGGTACAGTCGCCATCCGATTTATCGGAGCGGCCAAAAGTGGTCACGATTTGTGACCACCTTACCATTTTTCAGATATTTCTGAACAAGGCCTCTAATGTGAAGGCGATAAAGTGCATGTAAGGTACTGCATGTTCAGGTACTTTTGAGTATCCTTGCCGCTCCGATATATTTGATGGCGACTGTACATAAGGTATATAAAATTTCTGTAGCAACAGGAGATCGTAAAATATTTATTAAATAAAATAAATAAATCACACAAACAATACTTACCTATGTAATGTATCTTGATCAACAATTTAACAGTAAATTAACTTTACACAGTTTGATTAAGAGATTATACTCGTATTAGGTGTCCCAAAAAGAACGCAAGAATTGAATTTAATGGAAAATAAATTTTTTTTATTGCGTTATAATATTATTTGTTAATAAAATATACCAAAATACACTAAATAGAGTTGTGTGTGGAATAATACGTCGGGCAAATTGCCTCCACGGCTTTGCTGGCACATACGCAGATACGCACTCTTTTGTCTTCCGTGACCGTTTTGCATAAATTCGGCTAAATTTCACCGATGCACCGTCGAATTTCCTCTTTCAATACATGGGTGGTTGTGAACTTGTTTTCACCTTTGGACTTCTTTTTATGGGGTTGTTTTAAGCCAATAGTTTATACCAAGAAGCCCACATTCACCCATTGTTTGAAGGAGGAAATTCGACGCTGCATCGGTGATATTCAGCCCAATTGATGCAAAATGGTCACGGAAAATTTTATAAACATATAATATTATGAATAAAAAAAAGTGTTTTCCATTAAATTTAAATCTTGTGTTCTATTTGGGACACCAGTCATTAAAATAAAAATATGTATCATGATTTACCTAATATTTATTTAATAGTACGAAGTTGAAAACCACTCTCTACAGTATCTGTAAGATTTCCCTAAAGTATCTGCATGGGAAGTGGCAAACTCATCGAATCGAATAGCAAAGAAATAATTTTGATTTTTATATTATGAACATTTTTACTTGAAATGATCCACTATCGTGGCCACAATGGTGGCTGAAAATATGGATTGCTAAAGCTATTTAAAAAAGGTAGTGGGAACTGCACTGGTGGGAACAACGGGGGTAGATGAGGTGTCCACATCGTCGCGCACAAAGCCAGCATCTCTGATGACCCCAGCGCGTCCACCGGACCGCTAACACTCACTTCGACAGATTCATCACTGGGTCTTTCCGAGTCACTTTTTAACAAACTGTCTATCATAAAGGATGTATTCGGTTTTATTTTCGGAACTGTGAGGTTCAGTTCTTGTATTTCAAGAGTTGGCAGCGGGGAGACCCGCGCCTGTAACATATGGTTCATGTTTAAAAGCGCCGTAAAATCTGACGACGAATTCTCACCCTGGTGTAGCTTGAATCGTTTGCGTCTTCTTAGCAGCGAGCCGTTCTCGAACATGTCGAAGGCCTGCGGGTGCAGCGTCCAGTAAGCTCCCTTGCCGGGCCGGTCCGGGCGGCGCGGCACCTTCACGAAGCAGTCGTTGAAGGAGAGGTTGTGCCGCAGCGAGTTCTGCCAGCGCTGCGTGTTGCTTCGGTAGTACGGGAAACGGTCCGTGATGAACCGGTAGATCTCAGAGAGCGGCAGCATGCGCTCTGGGGAGCTCCAGATGGCCATAGCGGTTAGAGAGATATAGGAGTATGGTGGTTTGTGTTCGCCATAGGATTCGCGCGTCGGTCGCGGCATGGTCGGGCGCTGTGAGCGCGGCGCGCGGGCGTGGCGGCCGGGCGGGGCCTGCACCGCTCCGCCTTCCCTCCCCGCAGATATGATAACGAGGATGCCACTCGTCGAAACCGCATCTCCCTCTTAGGTACTATCATTACCGACGTGATTGACTACGTACCTTTTGCTTGTTAAATACCTATCTTTCTACGTGCGTAGATCGTAATGTGGGCAGGTTACGAGTATATGCATCCTACGCGATGTGCATTTTTAACTGCCTACTTATTTAATGAAATACAATGTTTAAAAAAGGCTGGAACTTGTTAACGAGTAACAAGATAATTATTCTTACATGAAATAATACAATTTTACTTTCCAACTTATCTCCGAAATGCATTTTATGGATTATTAATTAACCAGCACTACTGGCGCCATCTAGTGGCAAGTAGCTATTTATTTTTTAAACAAAGTGAAATAGTGCCTAATGAACAACCAAAAGCGATTTTCTATGATTGAATATCAGTATAATGGATATCCATGTAGTTGTAAATAATATTTAAAAATAACAGTGTATTCTTACTGGACAGTAAAAAAAAGTTTAAACACCAATAGGTGTTAAAATTATTTTAATAACCGGATAACGTGTTACGCAGTATTTTAATTCTTTTTTTATGTTTAATTAATAGTTTATAAAATGTTAATTACTCGAATAGTTTAACACCTTTATAGATAAATAGAAATTAAATAGTTCACCATTAAAAAATATCTCATGTTGACAATAAAATCTGTCAAATCGTCAGATCGCAACTACTTCAATAGGGGATATTACTGCAATGTTCTGCCACCAGAGTGCAGCACTAGCACATCGGTAAACCATAGAGTTCTTAATACATACTAGGCCCTAAACAGTTTTTTACAAGTTTTCATAGATAATTTATAACGAATTTGTGCAACAAGGCGGTTTGTTTACAGAGGCCTATCGTGAAACGAAAGAATCGAAATTTTGATATCTGCCTCTCTATCGCTCTAATATGTAAGAGTGACAGAGAACCAGGTAACGAAACTTTTATTTTCGTGTTTCGCGGTAGGCCCTCTGGTTGTGCGAGTGCCGCCCCCTACGCAGAGTTTTACGTAATATTCCCTATTGTACAAACACGATAATTATCTTCCTACTTAATAGTATCTTCCTATATGAAGGCCGCAAAAATATGTGACACACTCTTATGGCCCTACAAATAAGAGCGTGTCACATATTTTTGCGGCCTTCATGTAGGAAGATAATGTTGCCGGTGACTGACTGTACGAGCGCCAGTGGCCGAGCCGACCCCTGCTGGCTGCCATAGCGAGCCGTGATTAAAGCCGGAACAAAACACTTGGATAATGAATATGGTGCGACAGCGAGTGCAAATATCTCGCCAATAACCTCTAAGGGATAATTTTGGAATTCGGCGATTTGATAAGGTACTAAATGATTAGCCCTTTGCACTTTCTTGCGTACTTTTTCTGCCCTCCCCATCCTCCCACCGCAAAAACAATGCCGTCTTTACCATAACACCATAAGGGCACACGGGGCCCGTGCCCAGTGCACCCATCCTCAGGGGGGGACGAAAGATCTTTTTTTTATACTATCAACGTGGTCCCGAATTGGGCGCCTGAGGGCCCATTATTTTCAAGTATCCAAGGGCCCCACATTCTTAAGTGCCCTAGGGCCCCATCACATGTTAAGACGGCCTTGCGCAAAACTACTAAAATAAAACTTTAGGATTTAACCTTCTTTTAACCTTTGATGTAACAATTCACTTTAAACGGCCGCAGTTGACGAACCTCTCACTAGAGTCAAGTATATTGAACCATTTATACAGAAGTTACTTAAATTAGTTACAAATTAATACGCGCGCTGACTCCGTGTGTATCGTACATTAAGATTTAAATTTCAGACCTAACACCATGGGATCGAAATATTTGTAAAAGATAACAAACTTATTTCCGTAACAATATTTATTTGTATAAATATCAAGTTTAGACATGATCATGATTACACGTTAACAATTGTACAATTTTCGAAAAATCTCATGGTGCGCGAATTGGAGGTAATATGAAAATACATTAAACTAATGGCTTGCAATGTTGTTTCAGCTGTTTCTTTACAACTTGCCAGTTAACTCTGGGACCGCCTTGAACAGGTCTGCGACCAACCCGTAGTCTGACACCTAGAACAAAAATTCACATGTTGAAAGGTCAAGATAATTAATTATTGATTGCACTGCAGACAATAATTTTCGTTATTTATAAGATATTCAATTGTTATTGAATAATGGGGCAAAAAATTTCGTGTGGCCACACGGGCCGCAGAGACTCCCGAGAGATGGATTAATTACAAGTTTTTTTTTATTATCATTAATTAGTAATTACTTATGAAATCTTTTCTTAATTTTCTCATTTACCATATAAATGCTTGTATCCTTACTCCATTGTAATAAAGCTCATAATTGTATACATATTTTAGGCGTTATTATTATTACTATTTAAGCCTTTATTTTTCCTTAATGGTTTAGCATAGTGATAGTTTTCTATTTGTATTATTATTTGTTTTATTTTAAGGACCCCTGTCGGGTATAGGCCTCCTCCATTTTTTTCCACCTTTCTCTGTCTTTAGCTTTGATTAGCCAATTTTCTCCAGCTGTGGCTATGATATCCTTGGACCATCTTGTTTTGGGTTTTCCTACCATCCTTTTGCCATGAGGTCCTGGCCACTTTGTGACTTTGTTGGTCCATCTGTCATCTGTCAATCTTCCTATGTGGCCGGCCCATCTCCATTTCTGTTTCAGCACAAACTCGAGTGCATCTATGATATTTGTTTTGGATCGGATGTATTTGCTGTTGACCTTGTCCTTTAGTTTTATGCTTAGAATGCTCCTTTCCATTGCTCTTTCGCATGTTCTTATCTTCAATTTGTTCTTGTTTGTGTGCACCCAAGTTTGAGAACCGTATGTAAGGCATGGTAAGATGCATGCGTCCATTACTGTTTTCTTATGTTTGAGACTGTAGTTTCCCTTCAGAAGCTCTTTTATTTTAGGCGTTGCCTGTACAAATTAGAGAACGGGTCCTCACCGAAAAAGCCGCCTTGCTAAGAAATTGCCGCGCGAAGCAGGTCGGCCAGTGACTTAAGACTTAAGTAATAAAACCACTAAAGAAAAAAATACCTGGAAAATGGGAGCTTCAGGGTCCTTGTTGATAGCGACGATGGTCTTGGAATCCTTCATGCCGGCCAGATGCTGGATGGCGCCGCTGATACCCACAGCGATGTATAGGTCCTGCGTGATACAATACAAGGTCAACAGATATAACCACATAGCAGATGTAGTCTCGTTAATCCGGACGAATAAAACACACCACTTGATTACCGAGGTTCATTATTTTATTTTTACTCTATTTCATGCTTTAGCAACGCGACTACTACGATAACAGCTCTATACGGGTAGTTAGCTAGTTTCATTAAATGTTAAATCTCAACATTTCAATAGTATTCAAATGTAGTAAAGAAAAAACAACCCAGGTTACAATAACCCAATAAAAACCCTTAACAAAAACCCTATCGCGATGGGATTTTGAGGTTAACCGTGTTAGAGGTTACGGTTACCGCTTCAATACCTGTTACCATTATGATTCGGTAACCTTATGATACGGTAACCGTATCATAAGGTTACCAAATTGATTGGGTTACCGAAATGATAGGGTTAAGCCTGAAGAGGGGTTTTCCGGTCCCTGTCATCTACATATTACTTTCATTCCAAGCAGGCCCAAGAGGCCTAGGGTAGTACCACTCAAAGATAACACTAACTTGTTAGTTGTAGTTTTCATACAAATGAATAGAAATTGTGAGTTTAAATACACTAACTTTGTTTTAATATTCATATAATGAATGTGTATACTTACAGGTGCAACAATCTTGCCAGTCTGGCCGATCTGCAGGTCATTGGGCACGAAGCCGGCGTCGACGGCGGCGCGGGAGGCTCCCACAGCGGCATTCAGCTTGTCGGCTAGATCATACAGGAGCTTGAAGTTGTCGCCCGACTTCAGACCACGGCCTTAGGACAAAGTAATATTACGTGTTATTAAAAAAGAAGGACATATCTCTAACTCTACGAGCCATGAATCTTTTATAAGCTTAAACAGTTCAAAGGCAAATGCATGTATAATAAATATAATAATTATAAAAATTTGGCAACTTTTACTTAAAAGTTAATGAGTAATCAGAAAACCATATCTATTTTTCTTTCTCATAGTCTAAGTAGATAATTTTTGTAATTTAAGAGCCTAAAAAAAAAAGAAAACATGAGTATAATAGCAACCTTTTGTTACAAGGTCTTTACAATGTTCATTTTTCAATCTAGTGGCTCTAAGGGTATCAAGATAATATAAATACATGTGTGGCCTCCATGATTGGGTATTGCTACAAAATAATTTATAAGTTTTGATTACCTCCAGACACAATATTCTTAGCACTGGTGAGCTCTGGCCTGTCAGACTTGGAGAGCTCCTGTGAGACCCACTCCACCAGGTCAGTCTTGTAGTCTCCTTCCGGAGCCTTCTCGACAGCAGCAGAGCCTCCTTCCAGGGGCTCGGGAGGAAAGGCAGTGCCTCGGACAGTGATCACTTTGATGGCATCTTTGGCTTCAAGAGTCAACACTGCGTTTCCTGCATAGATGGTTCTCACAAATGTGTTAGCATCTTTGACACCGATAATATCAGTGATGGGTGACACATCCAGCTTGGCCGCTACTCGTGGGAGTACAGCCTTGCCAATAGCAGTGGCTGGTGCCAAGATGTGAGTGAACTTGAACTGCTTCTGGGTTGCAAGAATAAGGGGAGTAAGTGCTTCTGCGGTGAAACCTTTAAAGGCCTCACTCTCTGCTACAAGGACCTTCGAAACTCCACCGGCCTTGGCAATCTTCTCAGCAGCCTGTATATCAAAACAAAAGATGCTTATTCATTAATCCAGCCAGTACCTATTGTACAACAACATTGAAAGACCAAATATCATAATCATGTTTGCTTAACCTAATAGTGCTCTAAGGTACTTACGGGACCACATTTAGTGCCTGCAACCAGTACTGAAATATCACCACCAATTTTCTTGGCTGCACTCAAGGTATTCTGGGTAACTGCAGATAACGCCTCATTATTGTGTTCCGCGATGACCAGCGTGCTTTGCAATCGACGCAACTAGAAACAACCATTAAGTAATACATTAGTACCTTCACGATATCGTTATCAATATTAAACTTTGAACTCCGAATGTTGTTTTCAAACTTAATATAAATTACCTGCGTAGAATACAACAAATGCCTAGTAGATGGCGAGAACATCTTGCCAGCCAGTAATTAAACAATTTTAGTAAAGCTACACTCAATGAAAAATAATTTCTAAAAAGGTTACAAAGTCCACTGTGTATCTACTGCCAACCAGCCAGTCGAAAATCTAAAAACAATAAACTGTCAAAATTAGAATCATTTCGTAGTTTTTAAGTCGGGCTTAAACAGTCCAATATAGGGTCACAACACACCTAGCGGAATTCCTCGAGGAATTAGCGGAAGTAGCGGAAATTTGTCTATGGTAGTGGAAATTTGTCTATGGCTTCCATACAAAAAATCTGCTACCATAGACAAATTTCCGCTACTTTCGCTAATTCCGCGAGGAATTCCGCTAGGTGTGTTGTGACCCATAATCATTTCTTTAATGTTGCTAGTGTGAAATTAATAAAAAATCACATAGAAAACTAACTTCGTCACTGTCGTTCATCTGTCAAACTGTCAATGGGCTGTCACATGGCTGTCACTGTCAGTGCGTCTTCCCTTCCGCCCGCCCCTCCTCTCCCTTGTGATAGTTGTGATAATCTCGTTTATCTCGTTCTTGTTTTCAAGTTCAATTCAAGTAGAATGGATAACTCGGTTTGACCATTTGCTTTAATTAATACTAATTAACGAATAGTTTGATATAAATAATTGTAACAAGTATATCATTGACATTCAGTAACTGTTCGCGTCATCGTTGAATACTAGTGCCAGCCAATATTTAAAAACTCGCTACTGAGGCAGAATTTGTTTTAGTTTAACTTTTATTGTAATAAAATGTCGTCGTTGCCCATTGTATCTATTACAAGAAGGGAAACCTTTAGCTCTTGTCATCGTTTACACAGGTATTCTTATATTATTTAATTTATTTTCTGGATCACGGTTACTTTGAACAGCCAAGTCAGCGAAGTTTATTTACTTGTTGCTGTCAGCACAAAATCTGTCAATATAGTTATGCAATTTTGTGTTCTCTATCATTAGGTTAAGGTTTAAATTGTATTGTTAATACGTAAGTTATGACACGTGAATAAACTTTACCAATTGTTTTATTAAATAGTAATGTCATTAAAGAAAGTATTTAACGAGTCTGTTTAAATATAACAACTGCATGTGAAATAGTTTTAGTACCTTGATCAATTCATCCATGCCATAATTTAAATAAATTATTTTTACAGCCCATTCCTAAGTGACGAAGAGAATAAGAAACTGTATGGAAAGTGTAACAATCCAAATGGCCATGGGCACAACTACGTTGGTAAGTGTTGTGTATGTATTAGCTCTTACAGTTAATGTATTAGAGGAGCAGGGTCTATGAATTTCTTGTGGCTCCAAATTAGATTTTTTTTTTGTTATCTTGCTGGTTGAAATAAAAACTACTGTATAGATAAGCAATAAAAAACAATCAGTTAGAGACAAACTGATTCTATGCATTAAGTCTGCCATTTGTATGTTTTATGTGCAATAAAGTTTAAATGAATAAATTTAAAAAGTAAGTGTATGCTTAAGTCCCACATTTGTTTAAATATTGAACTTGTAATGATGTAAATATAAAAAAATTACAGTGCTGGTCACGGTGAAAGGTCCCGTTGATGCTCACACCGGGATGGTGATGAACATCCATGACTTGAAACAGTACATGAAGGAAGCCATCATGGATCCCCTGGACCATAAGAACTTGGACCAGGATGTGCCTTATTTTAAGACAGTGGTAAGAGGAAGATTATTGTATATAGAATTCAAATAAAAATACTAATAGTGCCTAGTGTCAACCTCTTACTGCATGAATAAAAAAAATATATTTTCAAATTTGAACTCTGATACATGTCAACAGAGTTGAAAATAATAACGGCCATATATGGCTTCCTATGCAAACGTGGATCCTTGGAATCCCGTTATGCTGCCGGAACGCAGTTCCGCGTTCAAACGACCCCACGCGATTTGTACCGGAACGCGGATCCGTGCCGGCACATAGCTATATTGTAATTCCAGCAGCCGTGACATACCAAAGGTTAAGCAAAACTATTAAAAAGTATAGCCCACATACAAATATACTGATCTCTTTTGTTTTTACAACAATCAGATTTCAAATCAGCCAACAAGCCACAGAACAGAAAGGCAATAAAAATGACCTAACAGTGTAATAAACTAAAACTAGCTTCAATGAGTAGGCAAGACATGAGGCAGGATGTACCCTTTGGGCTTTTATATTGTAAAGCCCATAAACCAAGTAAATTGCAACATTTATGTATGGCCATTTTTTTGCTAAGTTTCTTGGCAATGTGCAATACAAAACCAAATCATGAACTATTGGAAAAAAGCCACTAACTGGCAGGTGCCAGATCATTCAATTAGGTAGGTAGCTAATTGAATGATTGTCTAATCAATTTCATAAAATTCCTGAACCACATTAATTAACCTAATTGGTTAATTAGTATCTAACATCATTTAAACTATTTCTTAATTCACAGGTAAGCACTACAGAAAATCTAGCAATTTACATCTGGGACCACCTACAGAAATTAATGGACAAGCCGTCTCTGTTGCATGAAGTGAAAATATTGGAAACCGAGAAGAACCACGTGGTTTACCGCGGCGGCTCCACTTACCCGCGCAAGAAACATGAGAACTCTAGCCTACATACCGGGAAACACCACAATGTGTCATCCGACTCTGACTGATTGAGAAATGTATAATGTGACGTATATACTTAAATAAGTGGAAATATTGATTATGTTTATATTTTATAAATGCTTTTTACTGTTAGAATAAATTCTAACAACATGCTTTTTGATGTTCCACTTCCTTTTTCCTGGAGTTCCTTTATGATTATGGTTTTGGTAGATGAAACTGTTGACTAGTAGATAAAATTTTTTGGTAATTCGTCTAGAGAAGCACCAATCTAAATAATACTTGTAGAGAAGTTAAAACAATGTCCTTAAAGCTAAAACTGCAGTAGTCCAGAATGGCCTTGTGAGGCAGTATGAAATTAGTATCGCTATCCGACACTAGATGTCTGTAGTAGTACCAATAAAAAAAGTGATTGTTCATACAGCAAATACCTTCTAATTCATTTGAATAGGTACTATGATTATTTTCAGTGTTCTCTCTAGTTACTGAAACATTTAAATGAGGATAAAAACCCACAGATGATACTCAAATTGTGTCAATTACCGCCATTTGGAACCCTGAGGTTTTGAGTTGTAGAGACATGCTCTGCTTGTGTGTGATGCATAGGGTATCTTATATACAAGGATCGTAAACTGCGAGCGAAATGCATTGAAATGACATATGAGTCATATGTCATTTCAATGGATTTCGCTCGCAGTTTACGATCCTTGCTTATATAGTAGAGGCAGTAGAGCAGCCTAAGAACTATTTGAAGCTCAATTCAATCGCGCCATCTGCGTGAAAGCTACCTAAAGATACCCAAAATGTAAGAGGAAATGTCACCTGCACTGCTACTCCACCAACGAATAGCGTACTAGTACTACACTAGTAGCTCCTAGGTGGAGTAGCAGTGCAGGAGATTGAATGATGTCAAGACAAGACGTTTGTTTGCGATTACGGCGCAATCTGCGCATTTATTCTCATTGTTTCATGAAGTACTTAAATAAAGCTGTTGTTCCTGATGTGATCAACTAAGGGGCCGGCTGCACCAAGTCGTTTGTTAACGTCAACGTCATCGTTAAAAAAATCTAGTATGAAGAGTTTGACAGTTTTCTATGGGACGACAGCTCCGTTGCCATATTTAACGGTGATGAGCCCGTTTTTGTGCGTGGTGCAACCCACCCTAAGTATTTAAGCAAAAGTGAACCTTTGTATTTTATTTTACTAAAGGTTAGCCAAAGGAATAATAATAAACAAAGATGGTTTTGGAGCGCTTTAATATAAATATGTAGGTATGCAACTATTCGAGTACTGCAGCAATATTGCCTATCGCACCTAGAACTTATTGACATAAGTACCTATTCATAGAAAATAATCGCAAATATATTTATTAAACTTATTACAGTGTATGTATTAGATCGATAGAGGCTAGTTCGATTTCAGCCCTGGGCACCGGAGGCTTTGGTCACTTTTGCCTTTGTATGACTTCTATTTAAGTAGTCTGTAAATATGGATACATTTAATGTGTCAAAAATATGTAGCCACAACCACACGACACACCAAGGCACAGGGCGGACACGCCATACTATAAACTTCGTTTGATCGCTATGTGTGCACTGTGCACGGCACGTGTGGGGTCTATATTGGAACGCATAAATTCATCTTGACTATTTTTACTTAGCATAAAAACCATTGGCATAACAACGTTTGGCATAACTATTGATCCGAATAGATCGATTGTCCTAATGGTTATACGCATAAGCTTGCAAATCCTAAGAGTTCTCCGTCCTATTGGTTAAATGTCATAAAATCCCCATATCGAATCCATCCATACGCATAACCCAAAAAGCCTAAATCTGAATATCCTAAAACTTACACGACTAATAAAATATGACATAATACTTACTTTTCTAAAGTAGTCTAATTCATAATCCCCACTACGCATAATCCGAAAAGCCTAAATCTGTTGTTTCATTTCGGGTTTTTTTAATTCATTTTTTTTACATGTAATAATATTTATTCCGCATAAAATTATTTCAATTGGTTATATTTCGTTATCGAAACTAAACGCAATCACGTCAGTCGGCTCACAGAGGAGACACTTGTATGCGAAGAATTTAAATCAAATAGAGGAGCATTAAACCTGTCTGTTTTCTTGGAGATCGCAGTTCTAACCTAACCTAACCCACTTTTGGCAACAGTTCGTTTTTTTGGGGGACGCAGTTGTAACCTAACCTAACCCACTTCTGGCCACAGTTCGTTTTCTTAGGGTTTGCAGTTCTAACCTAACCTAACCCACTTCTGGCAACAGTTTATTTTCTTGGGGGGCGCAGTTCTAACCTAACCTAACCCACTTCTGGCAACAGTTATTTTTCTTGGGGGACGCAGTTCTAACCTAACCTAACCCACTTCTGGCAACAATTTATTTTCTTGAGGGACGCAGTTCTAACCTAACCTAACCCACTTCTGGCAACAGTTCGTTTTCTTGGGGGTCGTAGTTCTAACCTAACCTAACCCACTTCTGGCAACAGTTCGTTTTCTTGCGGGACGCAGGGACATACTCGTATATTATAAAATTGTATTAAAGTAATACGTCGAGGAAATGAATTGCAATGTTTTGTAGTTGTGCCAATTAACATAATTTGAAACAAATGAGTGATTAAGTAATATTCGTTGAATAGTATTTCTACGTAGTAAGATAAATTTAAATAAATAGTAAGTAGTTGAAATAAAATAACGCCAAACAATATTACTTACTAGTACTAAAGTTTCGATGAATCGTTGTCGATGAAATAATATTCGATGAAAAGGTTGTCGACAAAACAAGGGTACACCCTTTTCATGATAATCTCTACCAAGGCTCCGTTTGCTTCCGCCTTAGACTTTTAACCTAACCAATCGTTTCTAACTTTTACAGTTTGGTTTTTGAGGTTTCGCAGTTCTAACCTAACCTAAACCTACTTTCTGACGCAATTCGGTTGTGTTATCACAGTTCTAACCTTACCTAAACCTACTTTTCTGTAAACAGTATGTTTTTTAAGGTTCAGTATAAGGTTGTTAGGAGTTAGGAACATATGTATATGTACGAGTATGTCCGACTTAGTATATGTTATGCACTACATATAGGATGTTCGGATTTTCTGTTATTAGGAATATATTTTCGACTTAAGTAGTGCACTAGGATGTTAGGATTTTCTAAACTAGTAGGAATAAATGTTCGACTTAGTATATTTTATGCACTAGGATGTTATGATTTTCTAAAGTAGTAGGATAAGATGTTCGAGTTAGTATATGTTATGCACATTGAAATTAGGCGAACTGAATTTTATTCTTCTTCATGTTATACCAGAACATTTTATGCTCATATAACGTTATGAAAATTACTTATTAGGCGAATATATGCATTATTATAGTGACTTTTATGTGAAATGGCATTATGCCAATCGTGTTATGCCATGTGCAAATATGACAATCCATTTTATGCGAAAAAGAGGGCACCCCACGTGTGTAAAGTAAAAATGTGTGACCTTCAACCTGACTGATAATAACCTACTAGTTTCCTACCAATCGCCCAATCGGGGCGGGGAGAAGCGTGGCCATTCTGTATGAAATATAATTATTGTGCCAAGGCGTAAAGTCTAATATATACATGTTTTTGTCACATTAAATGTATCCATATTTTCAGACTGTACTTACAATTACAAAGATAACGCATACATACTTAATATAAATACCTATTAGATAATAACAAAATTAATATTTTTAATGTAGGCAGAATACACTCAAAATAGTTAAAATAAATCTTATGATGATGAGCTCAAGACGTTTTGCTACGGTTCACTAAAATAGCCGTCCGCTCGGCAACCTGTTACTTCTTAGGTATACAGGCTAGATCTTTCAAACTGGTCAGTAGCAGTATGGGCAGCAGCTATCAGATCCCGTGATTCTAAGCAGAAATGATAGAAGACAATCTCTATTAACTTTTTTAACGACAATTTTATTGAAACATTATTTAGAAAAATGTAGTTTTTAAAAGTTAGGGAAGGTCTCTTAGGACCATAATATTATGCATAATATTACGCTATTTACCGTAGCATCTCGGAATCTGGTAGCTGCAACTACCACCACTTAGGCTCACCACACACCTGAGCGGAATGGAGGCAGTAATGTATGGAGGCCATGCATAGACAAATTTAAGCTATCATCGACAAATTTAATTTGCCTACGAATTTGCTTATTTCCGCTCAGGTGTGTAATTTGAGTAATATAAAAATATTGGAAAAGTTATTAATAAAAAATAAAAATAATAATATAACATTCTCAATAATTGTCTGCACTAATAAGTATTGCTTTCATAGCATCACAGATTGGCACAAGTTTACTGCATAAATATAAAATAATAAAAATATAACCAAAAACAGCATCTAGGTAAATTTAAAATATTTCTTTCCTTAATTCACAATAGATAAAATCTAGAAGACTAATATAATGTTCAACTCGTTTACTAACTTATTTAAATGTCGCCAAAATCTAACGTACCGGTACCTAATAAATGCATTGGCGTTTAAATATAAACATATCTATACATACAGAGTGACCAAAAAAGAACTAAATTCCTGTTGGCTGTAAGGTTTTAGGACGCAACCATTCCTCCCTAGATGGTTTTGGAAGATCGATTCGATTTTTGAACTTGTATGGCCATTATTCAACACCGCCGCTCAATTGCCATACAAAAATCCAAAAATCAAATCGATCTGAGAGGTTCCAAAACCATCTAGGGAGGATTGGTAGCGTCCCAAAACCCTACAGCCAACGGGAATTTAGTTCTTTTGTGGCCAGCATGTATACACACTTGATAAATCGATGTTAAAATTTATTTCTCTGCATAATAATTATAAAAATATTTACATTTACTTGGTTATTTAATTCAAAAATATCAGTTAACGTTTCCAATAAAATATTACTTACGAATACTAATCAATATTTTGACATCACAACATTTAAAATTAATACTATATGACATATTTCTTAGCATTGCCATCTTTATGTCGTAGGTACAGTCGCCATCAAATATATCGGAGCGGCCGCGGTACTCAAAAATATCTGAACATGCACTTTATCGCCTTGACAATAGAAGCGTTGTTCAAATATTTGTGACCACCTTGGCCGCTCCGTTATATCAGATGGCGACTGTACCTACACACAGAGCTTGTCCCGAATCATGACTATAATCTGCATCTACAATGGGGTTGGCAACTGTCAACGGTTTGGCCAGATGGCGCCAGCATAGCTAGGTCCCTTTCACTAGTATTGTTGTATAGGATTTGGCTTATTTGTAGGACTGACAGGTACCAGCTATGCTGGCGCCATCTGTAAATATTTTCGAGCGGCCAACCCCATTCTACATCTCAGATAGGTACTTACTGACTTACTTTAATAGTAACACCAATTTCAGAGTTTGAATGAGAATTTTCATACAATACAAGTATCTTAATCGGGTCTACTCAACATTCTTCGAATTGGGTGCAGGTATATACTATATGCAGTTAACAGAGCGGTATTACCAACTGCGTTATCTCATATTTTGAGCACCGTGAACAGTACTTAAATGTTTGATCGCGCCTGCACCTACTATAACTAATAAAATATAATCTGTATTATACTGTAAAAATAAAAACTAGTCAAATCACATAAAATATCTTACTTATTTCACTTATCGAGCTGCATTTTTTTCAGCTACTACTAAAGATAAAAGCTAAGCCAAGATCATCTCAACACAATTAATTCACACTTACATATCACATTCGATTTAGTGACTTTTAGGGCACAAACACATGCGGCTCATTTGTTGCTCATATTAAGAATAGAGTATAACACTAACGATAGGTATATTACAGCATAATGGTCTGCCAATTACTGAAGTGCATAAGTCACCGTTAAATTGTCAAAGCCGTTAGTTTATAATCTAACTAGTGGGATTGTAAACTATCGAAAGTTTGTGAACTGTAACGTACCTACACTCTGGAACACGACCAATCAGCGTGCGAGTGGCTTTGTTTCATAATATCACGGGTTCCTCGTCGATAGTTTATAATTTAATCTAACGAAAGATAATCCTCTAAATTGTAAGCAGTAAGTTACGGTTTACAATCTTTCGAGAGTTTACAATCTCGCTAGTTAGATTATAAACTAACGGTACCTATTTACAATTTTACGGTGTCAAATACAAGGTGTAACAAAAATACTGGTGATCCTTTTAAGGGCATAATTGGTATCGCATTCTTATTATGAAAAACTATGATAAAAAAAAAATCCGCGACATTTTTTTTGGTTTTGTATGGAGGGTTAGCCGGTAGGGACGTGTCCCATACAAAAAAAATTGTTCGCGTCAAAAAATTTATTGTTCTACTGTTTCTTACTCGTAATACGATACCAATAATGCCCATAAACGGATCACCAGTATTTTTGTTACACCCTGTATAAAGCTTCTAATAATGGAGCATTTTATATGGCTAAATCATCATCTTTCTTGCACGGATGTTTTACAGTAATATACGGAATACCCAATTCGAAATCGTTGCTGGGCCAGTACTTGAGCACAGGTTTCTGGTCCGGATTCTCTTCGGATACATTGAAATAGGCGAACACCACGAACGCTGTGTAGGTCGCGATGAAGCTAAGGATGTGCCAAACGCCGTGCATGTAGGGGAAGTCGATGGAGAGCCAGGCGTCGCAGAAGAGCCGATCGATGATCCAACAGAACAGGGCTAGGAAACAGACGGCCATGCTGCGCAACCCTAGCCGGTATACACGCGCGCATTTTACTCTGAAATTGTACAAAGATATTATACATTTTTATATATAAGTAGCGTTTTCTTTTTAGGCTACTGATGTCTATGGGACAGAGAATTTAAATACTAGGTACGTTTTGTAAACATTTTGGTAAATAAAATACTAAGTACCCTATACCTTAACAGCGTTGTTACGTCCCATGTTAAGTGTGACAAATTTTTTATTCATGATCTGAAGTGAAAAAAATAGGCAAGTCGGTGGGAGCCGAGATCAGCCACTTATTCTTTGACTGGAGGGAAGTGAAAGTTTATCAAAAGGTTTTTCTATACTTTATGTTTATCTACGTTTATATATATACCTATTACATATATACACATCATCATTATTATTTTTTAATTCATAAATATTTTAATTTAATACTAGTATTTTAATTAGGGCGGAAGTAAGATAGACAATGGGAAAAATACGTGATTTTCATTAAAAAAAAACTTCTGACGTGACTTTACCCTAGTAGCATTTACCGTTGGGGTATCGTTGCCACGGAATGCCAACGGTTGGCATTCCGTAGGGAGATGGTAGTGGCAACCCCAACAAAGCCCCAATGTTGGGCCAACCGCGTAGAGTTTGGGTTGTTTTGCCAACAAACTCACAACGTTGGGCCTACTATCTCTTCGGTTGGTTAACCAACCAGTAATTTGCGTGATATTGCCTACAAAACTCCATCACTGGGCCAACGGCACAAATTTTGGTTAATTTTCCCCACAAACTTATGACGTTGGGCCGACTGGCTCTGCGGTTGGCTAACCAACCAGGAAGTTTGTTTTTTTGCCAACAAACTTATATCATTGGGCCGACTGTCTATACGGTTGGCTAGCCAACCACGAAGTTTGAGATTTTGCCAACAAACTTGTATCATTGGGCCGACTGTCTATACGGTTGGCTAGCCAACCACGAAGTTTGAGATTTTGCCAACAAACTTGTATCACTGGGCCGACTGTCTATGCGGTTGGCTAGCCAACCACGAAGTTTGTGTTTTTGCCAACAAACTTATATCATAGGGCCGACTGTCTATACGGTTGGCTAGCCAACCACGAAGTTTGAGATTTTGCCAACAAACTTGTATCACTGGGCCGACTGTCTATACGGTTGGCTAGCCAACCACGAAGTTTGAGATTTTGCCAACAAACTTGTATCACTGGGCCGACTGTCTATACGGTTGGCTAGCCAACCACGAAGTTTGAGATTTTGCCAACAAACTTGTATCACTGGGCCGACTGTCTATGCGGTTGGCTAGCCAACCACGAAGTTTGTGTTTTTGCCAACAAACTTATATCATAGGGCCGACTGTCTATACGGTTGGCTAGCCAACCACCAAGTTTGAGATTTTGCCAACAAACTTGTATCACTGGGCCGACTGTCTATACGGTTGGCTAGCCAACCACGAAGTTTGAGATTTTGCCAACAAACTTGTATCACTGGGCCGACTGTCTATACGGTTGGCTAGCCAACCACGAAGTTTGAGATTTTGCCAACAAACTTGTATCACTGGGCCGACTGTCTATACGGTTGGCTAGCCAACCACGAAGTTTGAGATTTTGCCAACAAACTTGTATCACTGGGCCGACTGTCTATACGGTTGGCTAGCCAACCACGAAGTTTGAGATTTTGCCAACAAACTTGTATCACTGGGCCGACTGTCTATACGGTTGGCTAGCCAACCACGAAGTTTGAGATTTTGCCAACAAACTTGTATCACTGGGCCGACTGTCTATACGGTTGGCTAGCCAACCACGAAGTTTGTGTTTTTGCCAACAAACTTATATCATTGGGCCGACTGTCTATACGGTTGGCTAGCCAACCACGAAGTTTGAGATTTTGCCAACAAACTTGTATCACTGGGCCGACTGTCTATACGGTTGGCTAGCCAACCACGAAGTTTGAGATTTTGCCAACAAACTTGTATCACTGGGCCGACTGTCTATACGGTTGGCTAGCCAACCACGAAGTTTGTGTTTTTGCCAACAAACTTATATCATTGGGCCGACTGTCTATACGGTTGGCTAGCCAACCACGAAGTTTGAGATTTTGCCAACAAACTTGTATCACTGGGCCGACTGTCTATACGGTTGGCTAGCCAACCACGAAGTTTGTGTTTTTGCCAACAAACTTATATCATTGGGCCGACTGTCTATACGGTTGGCTAGCCAACCACGAAGTTTGAGATTTTGCCAACAAACTTGTATCACTGGGCCGACTGTCTATGCGGTTGGCTAGCCAACCACGAAGTTTGTGTTTTTGCCAACAAACTTATATCATTGGGCCGACTGTCTATACGGTTGGCTAGCCAACCACGAAGTTTGAGATTTTGCCAACAAACTTGTATCACTGGGCCGACTGTCTATACGGTTGGCTAGCCAACCACGAAGTTTGAGATTTTGCCAACAAACTTGTATCACTGGGCCGACTGTCTATACGGTTGGCTAGCCAACCACGAAGTTTGTTTTCTTGCCAACAAACTTATAACACTGGGCCGACTGTCTATACGGTTGACTAGCCAACCACAAAGTTTGTTTTCTTGCCAACAAACTTATATCCAAACATCGAAGACTCGTGGCATCTCAGGTAGCATTTGACGTTTATCACAGACTAGTGATGTAGCCAAGTCGATAAAGGACCCAAATTAAAAAAAAAGATTGTTTTCAATTCAACCATTTAACATGTGACATTCGTGATACACAATTAATATTTGTTCTAAATTGTAAGAAGTTATTTATTTATTTATTTAAACTTTATTGCACAATAAAAAGAGTACAAACGGCGAACTTAATGCCAAAAGGCATTAAGTTATTCTACGTCTTCTATCTGTAAAAATCCACTTGGTGTACGAAAATGATCTCTCAACTTCGACTGACGTAATGGGTAAGAAAAACATTCTTCTGTAATGTTGCAGTGTATTTTTGTTAATGTTTTCCTTGATTTCAACTTCTTTGTTTTGTAACAAGTTATTGATATGTTTTATTGTTCGATATCCTGGATTTTTTGATAACACTATTTTTAGTTTTTGGTAAACCAGATTACCTTTATGGGTGCAGTCTAAGTAACGAAAATAATTTTTCAATTTTAAAAACGATGGTTATTTTATCGTATCGAAAATACCGCATGAAAAACGTTGTGTCGCATCACTATGCTACCTGAGATGCCACGAGCCTTCGATGTTTGCTTATATCATTGGGCCGACTATCTATACGGTTTGCTAGCCAACCACGAAGTTTGTTTTCTTGCCAACAAACTTGTATCACTGGGCCGACTGTCTATGCGGTTGGCTAGCCAACCACGAAGTTTGTGTTTTTGCCAACAAACTTATATCATTGGGCCGACTGTCTATACGGTTGGCTAGCCAACCACGAAGTTTGAGATTTTGCCAACAAACTTGTATCACTGGGCCGACTGTCTATACGGTTGGCTAGCCAACCACGAAGTTTGTTTTCTTGCCAACAAACTTATAACACTGGGCCGACTGTCTATACGGTTGACTAGCCAACCACAAAGTTTGTTTTCTTGCCAACAAACTTATATCCAAACATCGAAGACTCGTGGCATCTCAGGTAGCATTTGACGTTTATCACAGACTAGTGATGTAGCCAAGTCGATAAAGGACCCAAATTAAAAAAAAAGATTGTTTTCAATTCAACCATTTAACATGTGACATTCGTGATACACAATTAATATTTGTTCTAAATTGTAAGAAGTTATTTATTTATTTATTTATTTAAACTTTATTGCACAATAAAAAGAGTACAAACGGCGAACTTAATGCCAAAAGGCATTAAGTTATTCTACGTCTTCTATCTGTAAAAATCCACTTGGTGTACGAAAATGATCTCTCAACTTCGACTGACGTAATGGGTAAGAAAAACATTCTTCTGTAATGTTGCAGTGTATTTTTGTTAATGTTTTCCTTGATTTCAACTTCTTTGTTTTGTAACAAGTTATTGATATGTTTTATTGTTCGATATCCTGGATTTTTTGATAACACTATTTTTAGTTTTTGGTAAACCAGATTACCTTTATGGGTGCAGTCTAAGTAACGAAAATAATTTTTCAATTTTAAAAACGATGGTTATTTTATCGTATCGAAAATACCGCATGAAAAACGTTGTGTCGCATCACTATGCTACCTGAGATGCCACGAGCCTTCGATGTTTGCTTATATCATTGGGCCGACTATCTATACGGTTTGCTAGCCAACCACGAAGTTTGTTTTCTTGCCAACAAACTTGTATCACTGGGCCGACTGTCTATGCGGTTGGCTAGCCAACCACGAAGTTTGTGTTTTTGCCAACAAACTTATATCATTGGGCCGACTGTCTATACGGTTGGCTAGCCAACCACGAAGTTTGAGATTTTGCCAACAAACTTGTATCACTGGGCCGACTGTCTATACGGTTGGCTAGCCAACCACGAAGTTTGTGTTTTTGTCAACAAACTTATATCATTGGGCCGACTGTCTATACGGTTGGCTAGCCAACCACGATGTTTGAGATTTTGCCAACAAACTTGTATCACTGGGCCGACTGTCTATACGGTTGGCTAGCCAACCACGAAGTTTGAGATTTTGCCAACAAACTTGTATCACTGGGCCGACTGTCTATACGGTTGGCTAGCCAACCACGAAGTTTGAGATTTTGCCAACAAACTTGTATCACTGGGCCGACTGTCTATACGGTTGGCTAGCCAACCACGAAGTTTGTGTTTTTGCCAACAAACTTATAACTTGTCACTTTTTTTTCTATAACACTGGGCCGACTGTCTATAGAAAGGTGAAAATTGATGTGAAAAAAAAATATAAGGAAATGTAGATTCACCAGGGAATTCCCGTTGACTACAGCAAGAAGGGATATCATTATGTTATTTTAATGATAATCATTTTGATATTTCCCACAGAGAACACCATGAATTTGCTCTCCGAGAGCGAATTTGCCCTCTGCGGGAAATGCTTTGGAAAGCAGAATGTCAAAACCCACACTTTGCATACAAATTTGTATGGCGGAGTGCCTTTTAATACTCATTAACTTTGCCAACTGTACCTACTGTTCAAGCATTTGTGTTTGACCATTCACCAAATAAGCACTATATATTTTTGAAGTCGGGTCGCAGTTTTAGTACCTAAAATAATTACTTTGTTACCATCAAAAGTCCCTCAAACATAATATATTGCAATTTGAAAATCACATTTTTGGACTCTCCCAAAAACGACGCTCCCTACAATTTAATAACCGAAGCGATACTGCTAGGTATTATTAAATGTCAAAGGTTGCGACAAAATGTATGATTAGATGAATTTAGTAGTAGGTACTTATATTAATTTTCAAATAAGTAATTTCATACCATTTCATACTTTTAAAATGGACTTGCCCACCCGACATCACAAGTACAGCGAACGAAACCAATCAAATGCGCATCCAGAAATATTACATTTACATTCGGATACTTACTAATAGCAGCTGATAGTAGTAAATAAAAGAAATATTTTTTATAAGAAATTACTACGCAAATTTTAAGAATAACGTGAATGTATTTGTTTCATTTGTTTAATAAAACAGGTCATTGACTATTTGTTCGACTATTCGTTCGGCGCGGCAGTGTTGCCAAGGCTCCTGTTTTTACAGGAGATCTACTGGTTTCGAGGTATGTCTACTGTTCTACTGATATTGAAAGGAAATCTGCTGGATTATTGGATTTTACTTGTGGTTTTAAAAAATCTCCTGGTTAACAAAGATAACCGTATCGTGTAACAATATTCGAGTGGAAAGCATAAGTAAAGTTTGAAATGAAAGTTCTGGATGGTTAATCATATATATATATTCACTAGCTTTAGTAGCTTTTGTCCCGCGACTTCGAACAAAATTCAAAGCACAAAATCATAATGGCAGGCCTTGGTGGTAGAACCGGTAACTGTAGATAATAATAACTAGTAGTCCGCCTCTGAGAACTCGCGATTCACTTGCAAACGAGTTGACCAATATAACAACACCCTAAGGAGGATTTTTTTTTCTCATTCTAGCTCCATAACTACTTGATCGATCCTGCTCATATACGAACTTACAAATTTTATGTATCTCTGCTACAGCCCCAAGAAATTTCATAAAGATCAGAAAAACGTTACTAAAGTTATCGTCAGACAAACTATCGAAATCAAAAAGCCATCTAAATGCCGAGACGTCCCAGTAGCCAGGTGACAGTCCGGTCTGGAGTTGTTTGTAAGAACTCACTTCTCTTACGCTCCGCGAGTTCGACTATTGCTCTTATAATAGGTACCTACATAATTGTACCTTATATTTGTTGATATTCCATTTTATTAGGGCGATTATCGGTTGTTCAAAGTTGTCGGTTGTACTCGGGCGATCAAAAGGTAGTTTCTATTATTTCTAACATAATCTGTGTATGGCTATTGGCTATTTGATGTCAGAAATACATACCTAAATAATTTCATTTCAATTTCTTTC
Source organism: Pammene fasciana (assembly GCA_911728535.1). Taxonomy (NCBI): domain Eukaryota; kingdom Metazoa; phylum Arthropoda; class Insecta; order Lepidoptera; family Tortricidae; genus Pammene; species Pammene fasciana. The sequence continues at coordinate 16,431,446 of OU452276.1, read as the reverse complement.
TGACTTTTGAGATTTGACCTGGGGAGTGAAAAACTGGCAACACTGAGTTCAATATGGCGACAGACTCGGTCCTGTGTGTGAAGTTTTGTTCTCGGTTCTCGCTGCTTTTATTATTTTGTGGTGTTTGAAAAGTGATGTGTGCTGTTAATTAAGCAACAGGTGAGCATGATATTACATATAATATGGATTAAATATTTAAAATGTAATACGAACGACCAAAACATAGTACCTAATTATGGGAAAATGTGAATTGTACCTGAACGCCAGAACCCATGCTAATTGAAATGAATTTATTATGCATGGTCCCACTTTGATTATTTGTATAAAAAAATGTCGTGCCAGATGGACCCAGTTTGACGGGTAGGCCCTTCTCTCACGAAGCTACTCTCAAGCGATTTGTGTTTCGTACGCTTATCCTAACGCGTTGCTTATTGGCACCCGCCATTACGCCATATTTATTCACTTAGTTCTGCACACGACGCGACCCTAGGACAAATACAAGGTGTAACAAAAATGCTGGTGATCCTTTTAAATTTAGCTGGTGATCCTTTTATATCCTTTTAATTTAAATTCTTAGGTTTAAGTTTAGATTTAATGTTCATGTATTTCTTTAAGATCCCCACGTCACAGGCTCAGCCTAGTGTGGGGATCACTGTATTGCCATTGTAAAACCAATATAATATGAAAAATGAATTTTTGATTTTTTTTGAATTTGATACCAATTATGCCCTTAAACGGATCACCAGTATTTTTGTTACACTTTGTATTAGCAGACTATTAGCCAGACTGACTTTTTTTTTACCTGAGGGATTAGCATTAAAGCTTTTTCACCCCCGTAATACAGACTATCACAAAGCGTAAGCTTTCGAACTAACTATATTCCTAACTTATTGACGTAAAATAAATGCTAAGTAGATCCGGTATCAACCGAGACTGACTGACTTCTGTTGTGATTTTCAATGATGCTCACGAGTTCCGTTCCAACTTGCTATTAAACAGGAATTTGTTATTTATATTTTCAGGTAACATATCTCAGCCTTGTAGGTGGAAACAAGATACCAGTTATAATAAGAAGAATTTTAGAAAAGCTATTTACTAACAATTTAGCAGTTATGTGTAACTGGACGGGGAAGAATGAAAAATTAAAATTAAAAGAGCTGCAACTAATTAATATAGTAAGAGGTAAAAACTGGATACACCATTCATCCGTTTGCGATGAAACTTAACTGATTAGTCGCACAACCATGATTTGTTTTTTTTTTGTAGAAGCAGTGCGCAGAAACCAAATTGCCGAAAAGGCAACAGATGCAGAAATTCATGAAGTTATTTCTAATTGGTTTAGATTTACCAAGGATCGAAACGGAGGCCGGGAATCCCGCAGGGTTAAAAAGTAACCCCTTCAGAGAATAAGGTATTTATTTAGTGATAACGGCTGTTTTAGACGGGAGAGCTGGCCACGTCAGATATGACACAATAATGAGAGCTACAAAACCCCTCTAGTTAGTTTGCTATACTATGTTTATTTCTAGATCCGGACATCTGGCAAAGAATGCAAATAACTTGAAGAAAACAAATCCTAGAGTTCTGGATTTGATCCAATATTATGGAAAATTATGTAATTAATTAGATTATATCATATCCAAAAGTTTCGGTTGGGGGAAGTAGTGCCAAATGATGTATAATGTAATTTTTGGTTACTCGCTTACTGTTTTTGTTTCCGCAATAATACACAATGTTTTTTGTTCAAATGTTAAAATATAGGCCCTGTTCTCTATAAATGACACAACTTCAGCAGTTTTTACCTATTTTGGTATTACTTTATCCAACTTAAAAACTTTGTTGGTCTGTCACTCTGATCTCCACCCATTAAAAGCTGCCAGATGCCAGGATCTAGCAATAAGGATGGTTATGCAATCTAACTGGACTAGATTACACTCATTATTGTGTCATATCTGACGTGGTCAGCTCTTAGACCATTTTGTATTAATATTGATTTATAATTTAATATACAAATATTTTAAAAACCTAATCCGTGTATGTACTTACAGTCGGCCCATGAATAAGTTGAGTTGCGAACTTAGAACCTTGATATCCAAATTTGGCTAGTTATTGAAAAAACACCCAACACATGAAACACACTAAATATCATTATGTAACTTTTGATATTTTTCTGACCTTGACCGTACAGAAGTTTACTATAGTAGCCCTCAACCAATGTGACGACCGGGGCCATAAAACCCTTGAGCTCGCGTTATCAGTTATCCATTGTGTTGCTTTGTGGACTTTTATGGCCCCGGTCGTCACATTGGTTGAGGGCTACTATAGTGAATAATAAATATAAACACTGGAAGCCGTACAACGAAAGCTAGCGTTGCAGAATCTAAAATAAAATTTTCTATCGACCACTGATTACGTTTCATTCATGATGACTGCTCATTTTGTTTTGAAAAATTAATGTAGTCTTATAATTACTTTTTAGGTGCAGTGCCAAAATTTACGCAAAATGGATGCAGGGAAGCCAGGGTTAAGCAGCACTCTTTCAAAAGCTCAAAAAAACGACCGTCTGAATGTTAAAGAAATAATTTGATTTTCGAACCTAGCTATGTATAGGTTGAAATTACATTACATTTTATTGACTTATCGTTTTAGGGGTTAAATCGGCCACCCAGTCATTGATATGATCAAAGGATGCATTTAATATTTATGAGAAACAGGTCACTATTTACCTTTGAATCCAATTCCGTTTGATTAGCTTTTTCCCGGGCCTTAGTCGAGCATTCTGAAATATTTTACATACCTAGCCTACACACTTTTGAGCGTCATAATCATAATTATTTATAATTACACTCTGCATCCATCAATTTAAACCACAGTTCAGGGTGGCCGATTCAATCTTCTATCGATCGATTTCGGCCATTTGATTACTAATCTAATCGTATGATTTATATTGCTATTGTATTATCTGTCAATGTTACAAGTCACTGGACTCACAACAATTAAGTATAATACATAAATGTTTAATAAATAAGTTTGTTTCACTTTATATTATAGTACATTTCTGGAGGCCAAAGCAGCTTAGCTTTGCATGTGTGTTTGCACAGATATTGTAGAGCGACCTGACAACTTTGTGTCGGGATGTGAACTTGACACAAATGCAAAGCAAACTTGGTATCGAGAACTGTACTAACACTAACCCTTTGGACGCCAAGAACACCGCGCCTACCACGTCACCGACACGTGTGTATGTGATTAGAGTTCAAGTTGCCATTTTAAATTCTGATATGCTTCAAAGGGTTTGTGTGGATCACTTTTAAAAGATTTTTAGGTCAGATCGGATATTGATAACTGTAAATTTACGTTAGCGTTTCGTTAGGAAAAGGTGTAGCCATACCGGTGCATAAAAAACGGTGGATTATATAAATTATATTTTAACACCCGACAATTCAGAAGTTGTTGTGTGTTGACTAATAATCCACCGTTTTTTACACCGGTTTGGCTGCACCTTTTCCCAACGAAACGCCAACGTAGATTTACAGTTAACAATATTCGGTAGGGCCTATTAGGAAACGTACAATTGGGCCTTTAAAGAAAAAACATCATTGGCCCAACCAGGCTTAGATACTAGTAGCCAACGGTTGGACATCTGTAAGGAAACACGCCATTGGGCCGACGTAGAAAAAACAAATGAGGGCCTACGGTGGGAAGGCTATCATTGGGCCAACCAGGCTTAGGGACTAGCAGCCAACGGTTGGGAACCTGTAAGAAAAACGCCATTGGGCCGATATACAAAAAACAAATGAGGGCCTATGGTGGAAAGGCTATCATTGGGCCAACCAGGCTTAGGGACTAGCAGCCAACGGTTGGGCATCTGTAAGGAAAAAGGCCATTGGGCCGATGTAGAAAAAACAAACCCACCGTTGGGGAAGCTGCATTGGGCCAACTATACTTTGGGAACGAAAGGCCAACGGTTGGGCATCTGTAAGGAAACGCACAATTGGCCCAATGCAGTTGGCCCCATGACGGACCTCCATTGGGGTGCTGTGATGGGCTTTCGTTGGCAAGCATGGTGGGGCCAACGTGGGATGGCCTACGTTGACCCTACCGTTGGACCAACTATTTTTAGGGGTGACATTCCTCACGGTTGGCCAACCAAATGGTAGACGGAGGCCCAACATACAGCCAACCCAAAATGCTACTAGGGTAGTGTAGTTAATAGACATAATACGGAGATCCTAAACCTAAAAAACATTATACATACATATAAAATTGCTATAAAAACTCTACTACACAGAGTGGAGATCTAATACGCTGCGTATTATACGCCACCTAATTGTTTGCAAATTGTGTTGATGAAACATTGCATTTAGGCGAGAACTAATAAGCACGTATTAACAAAGACTCGTTTGAGTCACCGTTTATAAACATAGCGTTTGTATCGTACGTGATCGTAAGCTGTTTTTATTGCCGTGCACACCTCCTGATTGATATCTGTCTATTAATCTGACAATTATACGTACGTATACTGTAAGATAACAGTGACACAATAAATATATTTACAACAAAAGATATACTGACAAAGTACCTATACTATGTATTAAGAGTCAGATCATGGGGTTTCTCTACGACTCTCTCCAGTGTACCCATTTTATATGCCGTGGCGCGTACCGCATATGAGGGTTAGTGTTAGTTAGGGAAGGGTTGGCACATCACTTATCATTATCTTATCACTCGTATGGGTGCGTTCGAAAATAGTATAATTTCAGCCAGTGTTTAAGATACCCGTATGACATATTCTCAAATACGGCATGGAAATACAAGTGACTATGAAGCACATTTAACACCCTATTTTTTTTAATGCGTCTCTATAGTCATATGTTATATGTCAAATCCAGGAAGGAGAATCTCCTTTACTTACATAGTCTAGCCATAAGTTCTGTTACAAACAAAAACGTAAATAATTTTCAATGTAATGTAATTTGATTACAATAATCATATATTTATGAATAGGTAATAAAATAAAGCTCTTAAGTAATATATCCTTTGTCCGAAACTTCCAATGTTGGTTTTAATACAAGCCTTTAATCATCAGCTTTTCAATGGTAAAATTCACGCACCGTTTTTATGGGGGAATTTACTACAGTTGCCTTTAAATATTTTAAATGTCATACAGCAATACAACAAACGAAATATATAAATGTAAGCACACAACACTCGAGAAGCTTAAACTATAGTATACACGCTTCAGCAACGTCATTATCCAGCATAGCTCATGATTTAGTAAGATGCGTCATATCAAGGTGTCTCTAAAATCCATTTTTCCGTACAGGCTTGTTTAGCGACTGAAAATTTCAGTCAAACTGTATCAAAATGAGCTTTAAAATACTATGGTAAAACCTGTTAACAGGACAATATACAAAAATATGCTTTAGGCTTTTCAGGAGAATTCGGCCTCACTTCAAATAGCTCACTCCACCCAGTCTTACCTGAAAAGTAATTTTCTTTGTTCTTCTCAGTATGCTGATTGGCCCCTTTCCAGCACTTACCTAAATTCCCTGGACAATTAATTGTGGTCGGTGTTAGAGGACATGGTCTGTTCTAAACACCACATAAATATTGATTCTCTAAAAACAACCTTGACGGCAGGGTAGATTTTTTTCCAATAAAGAAGGTGCGTGAATTAACAGGTACGAAACAAATCGTTAAAAAGCAAATGTTAAAGCCATATGTGGACATTTCTAGATAAAAATATATCATTTAAAAACTAAATTAATTTATCTATAAATAGATATACCATTTTTGTAAATTAGTTGAACCGTCAAAGAAATATGATTATTTTCACAAGTAACAGAACTTATGGCTAGACTAGATATACTATTAATTATTCTGTGGTCAGATACCCATATCCGGTTCGAAGGACCAATTTCCAGTAAAATCAGAGGGGTTGTAAATTTAAAGTCTCGTAAGTTCTTGGAGTCCTAAGTCACAACACCACCAAGTATATCTACTCATAACTACTAGTTACTTTATACTAATAGCCCTCCAAACGAAGGAAAACTTAGGGGAAATAATTCGTGTATAGCTGAATTTTGGTGAAGTTGTAGATAAAGATGTCTTACACAACATACTAAAAGTACTCATGGATAGGGGTGCCGCTAACGGGGAGAGGGGGGTGTAAAGGTCCCCTTTTTTGGCTTTTCGTAAATAACTCAGTAGCGGTGGCTCATATGAAAAAATGTTCTTCTACTTAATTAATCCACAAATAATTTTCTACAAAAAAGGTTCTTTACACTTTTTTGCTGGGATCAATGTATAATGAGATTTCGAGGAAATACGATAATCACTTTCGGAGCTATTATTTACGAAACTATTAGTTTTGTCTAAAAATTGTTTTAGAAAACCCATATTTATATTAAAATACCTATCCAACGATACCCCACACATTAGGGGTGGATTAAAAAACAGAATTTACCCCCCACTTCATGTGTTCGGGAGGTACCCTAAAAAATAATATTTTTTCAGATTTTGTTTTAAAACTTTGTCTGCGTGTTCAAAACACATACTCATACGAAGTTTAACTATTCAAGTACTAACCATCACTGAGCAGGTTGAAGAGGGTATTTTTTTACTTTTTATTTTTTATGCCACGACGGTGGCAAACAAGCATACGACCCGTCTGATGGTAAGCAGTTCCCATAGCCTATGGACGCCTGCAATCAATTTCCTAACCTTATAGTTTCGCTGTCCGTTTGTCCCAGTCTATCCGTTCACGGCTTTGCGCAGTGATGGTTAGTACTAGAATAGTTAAACTTCGTATGAGTATGTGTTTTGAACACGCAGACAAAGTTTTAAAACAAAATCTAAAAAAATATATTTTTTTAGGGTAGCTCCCGAACACATGAAGTGGGGGGTAAATTATGTTTTTTAAATCCCCCCTTATGTGTGGGGTGTCGTTGGATAGGTCTTTTAATATAAATATGGGTTTTCTAAAACAATTTTTAGACAAAACTAATAGTTTCGTAAATAAAAGCTCCGAAAGTTTCTGAAAGTGATTATCGTATTTCTTCGAAATCTCATTATACATTGATCTCAGCAAAAAAGTGTAAAGAACCTTTTTTGTACACAATTATTTGTGGATTAATTAAGTAGAAGAACATTTTTTCGTATGAGCCACCGCTACTGAGTTATTTACGAAAAGCCAAAAAAGGGGACCTTTACACCCCCCTCTCCCCGTTAGCGGCACCCCTATCCATGAGTACTTTTAGTATGTTGTGTAAGACACCTTTATCTACAACTTCACCAAAATTCAGCTATACACGAATTATTTCTCCTATCGAGCAGTTAGTGGTCTTCCTTCGGTGAGCTATAATACAAAAATCGCTGCCCTACCATGCATAACAACCATAACTAACATTGAAAACTATTTCAAGGTTATAATTTATCGTGCAAAGTATAAAGTGAATTCACCTTAATAGCTCCTTGTACATGAACATGAGGCTGGGCACGACAAGCGCCATCAGAGCGAAGGCGTTGGCGAATGGATACATCAGCAGGAACCCAGTTGACACGAATAAGAAAACGCACGCGTATAACGACAGTATTTTTCTGAAAATTTAAATGTTTGTCAATAGTTTAAACAAACAACCAAAGCATTTATTTGCAGAAGAGTAATTTAGCATGCGTTTGTCTAAATCATCTTTTCACCTCTTTCGACTGTTGACAGACAGTATGCAAATGTTACAATTATTAGGAGGCAATATCATAGGCTTTATTTTTATTTATCATACAGGGTTTAACAAAAATACTGGTGTTCCGTTTAAAGGCATAATTAACACGTCACAGCTGGCCAACCCTCTATACAAAACCAAAAAAAATTTTTTTTTCACCATTTTCATAATAAGAATACGATACTAATTATGCCCTTCAAAGGATCACCAGTATATTTGTTACACTTTGTATAATAGGGGCTGAATTACTAAATCCGCTGAGATCTGGACTGAATTCCGCTAAGTCCCGCAAATCGAGACACGTCGACATCTAGTGAAACGACAAACGACTCACATTGCCACGTAACTCTATTCATCAAAAAATCAAAAGATCAGATAATATTATTTTGAAGCCAATAATGTGTACTAATCATCAAATTTAATGCTGTGTCAACACAAAAATGGTAAATTATTTCATTTAATAGCAATACTAATTATGCTAATGATACTCAAGGACTGTTGTATGCAAACAAATAACACTGCTTATCAGATATGATATGACTATATCATGGCATTGAGAGAGCTACAACATTTCTAGTTCAAGGTAACATTTTTGAGAGGATCTGGCATCCGGCATTAATAAATAAATTCAGGCCCAATCTAAGCAGGGCTATAAAATGTGATTTGTAGAATAATCTATCTTAAACACTAAAATAAAAGAGAGTCATATATTATGAGTCATATGACTCATATGTATTGTATACTTATTTCAGATCCAGAAGACAATGGGCTCAGGCTTTATGTTTATATTATTTCTATCTATTTACATATGTGTACTCCAAGACAAATTTAATGCGCAGAAAATAAACCATTATACAAGTATTGAAATTACTCTAGATTTAGTAGTAATACTTAATTTTTTTTTTACTTTCATTGATCTAATATCTTTTGCATTAATTAGACACATAAAATACCTACTAAAGAGTGTGTACCTAATACCTATGCCATATAACCAGAACGATACAATGCCCATTTCAGGGAAAAACGAAAAACACTACAAACAGTTTAATTAGTGCAGTAATAATGGAAACAGCAAGTATGCATGTTAAGAAACAATAATTAAGCCAAGGTTAGAACATATTTTGCTCCACTGTGCATGCAAGAACATTGAAGTAGTTTGGTATGTTGATGTTGTTGGTCTTTGTAAATCTACAAAGAAGACTACAGTCGCCATCAAATATATCAAGTGGTGAAGGTACAAAAATATCTGAACTTTCACTTTTTTCCTTCAAAATAAAGGTGTTCAGATATCTGTTATGTTGGCTGCTCTGATGTCGGATGGTGACTGTCTGTACATCCGTAAAAGAAGAACCAATTTATACAATTTATTATAAAGGTTAATTCATTCCATTAGATCCATATTCCAATATAGAGTGATAAGATATCAAGGAGGTAGTAAGTTTCTTTGACCTAATTGTTTATTTAATTAGCATTGCAACTTTATTGTATTTATTGTGCAATAAACACAATTTCTCTTAACAACACTAGCTATAAACTAAGTTTTCAAACCAAATTGAGATTAAAAACATACCTATTTCCTCCTAAGAACTTCGGAAAATATCTTCTCGGCAGAAACATTGCAAAAGTAGCAATAAACACCCACAGTATGGCTATCTCATCCAGTAGTTGACCTAAAAGTAATATAACAAATACATCATTAATTAATTATAGTTAATAACCTGTTTCTGACTTCTAAAAAGGCTGAGTCACCTTTTTTCAAGTACATTGAACTTTGTAGCTTGTTTATACACAAGCAAAGCTATAAATATATGAAAAATACACCAATAATGTAGTTTTCAGCATGCAGTTATCATGGATAAAGTTAATTTAATAAATATACATATGGTTATTATGAGATTTCAAATGAAAAGTTTTTCCAAACGGTTACTTTTGATAACGGTAATAGGTAAATGAGCTTTTCACAGTTTTATCTGCATGCATATGTATTATGTATATATATAATCAATTTCTTTAAGAACTCACCAACTAAGCTGAGGGTCGCGTGAAAATAGGCCGAGCTCAGGCCCACCACCATCAGCATAATCCATAGTAAATTGATGGCCGGGTTCACAAACTTTGCATACTCTTGAAACAAATGAATAAGGACCGGTGGAAACAGGAAAAACAAGATGTTGCTTACCTGCAAACAAATTAGCATTCACGAAAGACCTTTTTGCCAAACCAATAAATAATAAAAACATATCTTCTGGTGATAACCCAAACTCATAAGTATTACCACAAGTTCATAGCCATAATGAACCGTACCAGTAACAAAACAAGGTTGATTTTGTTTAATGATTTTTTGCAATTAGTGAGTTTTGATTGTCACCTGACGATAGGTATTTTACTTGATTTAAAAACTTACTGTGTTGACAAACTCTGCGATCATAGGAGATATAGAGTAATTGGATTCGCACCAATCTACGGGTGAACTACCCCGTTGTAGATGAGACCACATTATGAAATCCTTTGTTTACCAACAAAGAATATCCACCAAGATAACGCTCTTTTTAATTCAAAAGATTTACAACGCAGTTAGAGAAATCACTCAAAAGTTTATGCTCACTTCCACTCTATAAATAGGTACCAAATATAGTTTTCAATTTATGTTATTATTCTTTTCATATTTTCGATTACATCGACGTAAGCACGAATAGGGAAACGAACCGGCACGGCAGTATAACTCCGACGAATTATCTCGTCAATATGGCATGACAGAAGAACTTCAAGAACTGGCGAACTTTGCTGGCGAAGCGAAGTCACTAAAGTCACTTTGACTTGACAGGTCAAGTCACGACGCAATAGAGTTGGGTTACCAGTTCACAATATTGGAAAAGAAAAGGGAAAATGGTGCGTTTTACGGTATAAACACTTGATTTGATTTCAACAGAACCCTAATAAATATAAAATGTATTTGTTGCGGGACTTAAAAAAATAATAGTTCAAATGCTATTGTCAATGTAATGAGACATTTCCGGCTTCACGAAACCGGAAATAGGTTAAAATGGCGGCAAAAGCATTTAAGTGACAGCGCGCCAGGTTTAATGTATTTTTCTCTTTCTTTAGAAAACTATAATATAACTATACGCTTTTGGGTACCATACAAGTGCCTCAAAGGGTTATGAATATATTCTGCATTGATAACTGTAGGTACAGTAAGTACATGATGTAATAATAACGAGATGATTGTCCTAAGTAGTATATGCAGCGTTCGTTCGAAAGCTTTATAGATTTGGTATATTTTGAATACACTTGTCAGTGTCAGTTGCTGTTTTTAACTGGACCGTAGGCTTTCCAAATTGTTTGTTATGACGACTTAATTTACAATGCAAAACAGATTTCAGAGACCCTATCCAATGAATCGTAATTCATATCCTATTTCCGGTAATTATAACATTATATTATAACCTATAGATTGGATATAAAACCCATGGCACCCGTTCTTGTATCCTATCAGACCTTAAAGCGATGCGATTATCCTAACTTTCCTTATATTTCAGACGCAGAATTAGAAACATGGGTCGAAAGAGAAATTACCCGAGGTAGAATGCTTCAAGACCAAAAGTCACTCTCATCGGGTCGCTCAAATAAAGTTGCTGTCCTCATCCCTAAGTCCGCAAATGGAAGGTTGTATGAGTTCTGAACTTATGAACATAGCACTAAATAATAAGGCCGATAACTATTATATACTTACACTTCAAACTTTTATGTCCCATAGAACTATTTCAAAATGGAACAAGCGCGGGCAAGCTCGTAGTAAGTCGCCGCTGGTGAAAAATACGAGGTTGAGTTCCTCACTATCAAGAGATGACAGTTGTAGTTCATACAGAAGCCCACGGCTGAGCAGGCCGGCTTGCTCGATGCGAATCAGCGAGCTGGCAGCGCCGACCAAGCGGCAGTGCATGGCGTCGTGGAGAGCTAATGCTAATATATTGCCTGAAACTATGGTAAGCTTCTAAGCAATCAGCGGCCAAGCCACACCGATTGCGTACATTATGGTTCGGGTTGCGGCTTCTACAAGACACCTGACACGCGCGTCTCGATTTTTAGGAACTGCTACCTATATTCACAGCATTTTTTTGACGTTTGCAATGATGATACATCTTCTGGACTTTGAAAGTAACCGTTTCTGTGGGTGGAGTGATTGATTGTGCTAGTTTTCATCCACATACGTCAGTTTTCCGTCCACACTTATTTATACATTTTTTTTAGTCCAAAATAAAAGCTGCAAATTAAAAGAATCTAATAAAGAATAAACTATAATAGAGAATAAACTATAATAGAGAATCTGTTGACCTTATAAAGTTGTCTCCATAAATATATTTATAGCAGTTTAAACTTAATCAACTGGACGGTAAACTAGCACAATCACCCTGCTAATCTTAAAGAAGAAAGTAGGTACTGAGATGTATTTTAAAATTACAATTTATCTGCTGGGTCCTATTATTTTACTTTAGACTTCTATGATCTCCTCAAGCGGCAGCGCAAAATTTTGAATTTTCTCGCCGTCTGGCGCTTGTCCTCGCCGAGGCAAGCTGTCAAAGTTTGCACTTAGTTTGCAGGTTGGCCATGGTACCTCGACTACCTATATAAACTACTATTTAAAAATGGCGGACGCCGTATGTAGGTATGTGCGGCTATAAGAGAGCGTCCCATTCGAGGTAGCTTGCCATCGGAGGGGTTACTCTGTGTTCATCATAAACTTCGGTTTTAGATAAATCGGCTGAAACAGCGAGTTACCGATCAAGAACCAATAGTTAAAGTTTCGGATGCCGTTAACTGTTCAAAACATACCAGGCGTTTATCAGATAGTCTCAATAGCGTCGTTATTGCGCCAAGTACAAGGTAATAACTAATCTATGTATCTAATCAAGATTAATTGGTACGGCAGTATGATTATATCAACGAGTGGATAATGTACATATTTGTTGTAAGACCGCATATTACCTATGTTTAACAAATAAATTATTTGAAATTGAAATTGAATGTACGTATTATTGTAGAACTTCCGACTTAAGTACTGTCTGTAGCAGTTCACTTCATCTAGACCAAGGCGTGGCCGAAGGCCAAAATAATACTTAGATTTATTACATTATTACTTTCTATCATAACATTCATAACGTTGTTTTAGGCCATCAAGAAAAATTAACCAGGAAGCAATTAAACAAAAAATTAAAGCAGAATATAAACTTTTAAGTGACGCATTTGGAATAAAAATAGCTGAACTATTAATGAAGCCCATGGTTATAACCCTAAGTCCTGAGTAAGATCATTTTATGCTTAGATACCTACTTATCGACCTAAAGCCAGGACCCGCAAGTGCATACAAGATCTAGTAGTTAAGGGTTAGAAGCGAGAAATTACTTACGACGCCTTCTTATTTTTTATTTCAATTAGTAGGTGCACTTACAAGATAGGTACGATTTCCAAACCTAATATTAAGTAATATTCGATAAAAAAGTAGGTAGGTATTATATTTTACTCTGAAATATTTCTTCTGCTAACTGCAAATGACATATTCATACATATTGTTAACGTTTAAGGTTAAAAAACCTCTCACACATTATAAGTGATGAAATGTACAACATCATAAAAGATACGAAAGCATTTAAAACTGATAAAGCAACTAATAAGCGAATGGTGCAAGAATTATCGGAAAAGGTAAGGTACCTATATGACTTGTGCGAGACTAAGTCAGTTGCAAATATATTCGACAATTATAATTAGACCTATACTAATTTATTCAATTAACAGGTGACTATTTGGGTGGCCCAAATACTTGACGATTCTTCAGAAAAATTACTGGAAGAAGAAATGAAAGGTAAAATTTATACGAATGCAACGAAAAATCGTACCGAACGTTCGCCTTACGATGGCAGCAATAACCAGTATAAGGGGCAAAACACAACTGAGCTGAATGGAGGAAGTAATGGACTACATTACTTCCTCCATAGTCATAGTTCCATAGTATAGAATAGTCATAGTGCTTTTGAGCTGGTGTGTTTTTTCCCTAACCACGACTACCGCGATGCCACGTGTCACTACTGTTACTAGCCAAATGTTGAGCGATAGATATCGCTAGGAGCGTTTTTCTCGTGGCCGTCGCTCAGTCTTTCAAATATGTACATTTTACTATTTTACCAACTGTTGTTTTAAATTTTTGTTTATTTTTATTTTATTTTAGCAAGAAGGCCAGTTCATGCTGGGGATATGCCAACATTTATTGAAATAATCATACACCGGGAAAAAGGTTCTTTTTTTTTCAGTTTTATTTTATACTTTATCTACACTCATATCATAAATGTCTATAATATGTTCAGAAACGAAAAAGTTTACATTCAGCCACCTGTATCTGTGGTGCATCGTAATATTTAATTTAATATCAATGACCAATATTCATATTTAGAATTTAAGTAAAATACCTACATATCATGTATATTTGTTAAATTTGTGATATTTACAGAACTAGAAGAACAAGAAGGACCCGTACTTGATTTACTTGACGAATTAGTGGGCAGTATTTTGGTAACTATTTGCGTATATTCCATTAAACTACGATAAATATAAAATAAAGCCATTTAACCATGTTTAATCATTTTAGCATAAATGTATCAAAACCCCATCAGACATTATAACGCCAGAATTTACAAGTGTCACTTCAGTAGATATCGAAAGTGACCAACAAGAAACAGACCAACAAATTGTTGATGGAGAAGCTCCATATGGTGATGCAGTTACACTGGATGAAGAAGCCAATAAAGATACCATAGAAAATGATATCATTAAACAATTAAATAACGTTATAGCATCAGCAACACAGGAAGATTCTTTAGAAAACCCTAGCAAAGTATCTGGAGATCGTTTAACAAATAACGAAGAAAATGATGAAGGAATTGGCATGAATTCTGAAACTGTCATTCAATCTGAAGCTAATGTCGAACCTGAAATTGATACTAAATCTGAATCTGACATCAAACCTGGACCTGATATTGATGTTCTATACAGTAACGATATTCCCTTAGCAATGCCCGAAGACGATAATGATAATGAACATAATGAAAACGTAAACAGTAATCCAGAATTAAGTTCAATCCAGAAACTTGCAAATGAGATAGATCAAACACCTATGATTCAAAATGACAATAAAGTCGATGAGAAAATAGAAGATAACAATTTAATGGCACCTGAAGAAAATAACGTTACAAATACAAATGAGGAACAAACCTCAAACGTGAGTGGCGCAATTGAAATAGTAACTGAAGAGTTATCAGAGGGAAAGAATAAAACAGTTCAATTTTCTAAAGAAAACCTTGGTAATATTTATTTTAAATTATTTTTTCTAGGTTTTACTACTTGAAAGTACCTACTCAAAACAAAATCCTCATTAAAAATCTTGTTCAATTTCATGCCGCTATTTGCTGCTCCCGCAGTGTATGAACGTAAACCTTAACAAATGATAGAACTTTTCACTTTTCTTTTCAGACCCCTTAGATGATGTTAATAAGGAACAAAGCCATCCGTTTATCAGGTACCTGGCAAAATACATAATTACATACCTATACGTATCTCATTTAAACAAAAATACGGCATATTCTATCTATACTAAAACGATATTACTCCTACAGGAAAAATGTGCGTTTAGAAGATGAACAGCTCTTAGAAAATATCGTATACTTTGAGAGACCTCATATAGATTTTGCACCACCAAATGAAGAGTTGTTGAGTAAGTTGAATTTGCAATATGTCAATGAATAATAAATACCTAGACAGTTGTGTAAAAATCTTATCAATTTATTTTTTGTAACAGGTGACGCTGACGAATCATGGCCAGAAACATCACCTATTACAAAACCCAGTGCGAGTGTTACACGCTCCATCACCTCCATGGGAAGAATATTAGAATCAGATGAGGTATTATATACTGCTTTTGAAGATGATACAGAAGAGCACCATGAAGATGACAATGATGAAAAGAGCATAAACATATTAAATTTGGAAGGAGCAGGAGACTTAAAACCAAATGATGCAGAAGAGATGGATGATTTGCAAAGTAGCAAAGAATTGCCCAAACCAGGTGAACCGCCGGTCGGACCATTGAACGAAGCTGAAATCGACAGTGGAAGTGAAATGTTATCATTAGAACCATTACAGGAAACGTCAACCTCACTAAGAAAGGGTTCATCTATTATTTTGATAGGAGATGAAGATTTGCTAGATTCTCAATTATATACTACTACTGTTTGGGAGTCTAATATTCCGAAACATAGCGCAAACACGACGCAAAGTTCTGATCATTTGGACAAAGGAGCAAGCAAAGACTTTATAAATGAAAGTAAGATTGCTGAAGAATTCATTCCACATAAGTTCGATTACCGTAAGTACGAGTATTTATGAGATTACGTGAGTGAGTTCTATTCAATTTAGATCCATGATGATATCTATAAACAGGAGATCTAATAATTCTGACTCTTTTTCAACTAGGAGGGCTCTAAGTAAAAGTTTCAGAGATATAGGTAACTTCAATTAGGTATGGAAGATTACAAATATTGCTATCAAAAATTGTTATAGGAGTTCATCTAAAAACTGCCCCTGCCTGGATTAGACGCGGTCAAGGCGAACCCAACGGAATTTCGTGCGCCTGCAAGCCAATGAACTATTCAGGTAAAATAATATAAAAGATTCTTTCAATATTTATCCATCTGACAAAACTAATAACTTTTCGATAAAACGCAGGTACTGAAAATTTGACAGAGCGTGAGCTTGAAATTCGAAAATGCTGCCAAGATTTAGATTTTATTCTAGTGAATCTTGATAAATGGAAAACGTGGCTAAATTACATATCAAAATATATAACCCACTTGAAACGGAAAGCAGGTAAATGATTGACGAGAAATGTATTACGATTGTAAGTTTACCTATATCGAATGTTTTTCGAGTTTAAGGATCAAAGGTAAGGAAATATTCATTAGATACTACTGTAATTTTAGGACTGAAAATCATCTCCTAACACAGGCATTTCTTTTTCACACCACCTATTCGTATACGGGCTTTTTCTTCCGTGGTAGAAGGGAGCAAAGTCGCATTTTCTGTTCTAGGACATTAGGTTTTTTCATCCAGTCCATCATTAAAACCACTTTTTTTATTGATTAATCGATTCATTATAATCAGGAAGTGCACTAAGCACATACAAAAGTTAAAATGAATATTCACCAATAACATGTTTCATTTTTCTCTAAGGTGGTGTGAAAAGCAGTATGTATCACATACTCGTATAGGAGCAAAACTATTTTGACCTTGGGCGTTAACGTTTAAATACCTCACTACGCTCAGGTGTCTACTTTAGAGTCTCCATTCTATTATAGACTCCATCGCTTCGTTTGGGATTCAGTGCACGCCCTGTTACACAATCTACTATTGTTTAACGGAAGGCCTAATCCCTTCGTCAAAAATTAAAAAAATAATTAGAATTTTGAATTTGTAACTAGTGATTCTGATTAGAAACAATTGTGTGAAACAGGCAAGGTTAACAGAAGCCGACAAAGGTCGCCTCAGCGCACAGAAGACGATATATCATGGCGGCGGCTACACAAGCGCGCCATGTGTGGTTTAGAAATGCACAGGAAAGAGGATACCGTGAAACTCAAGGTTTTGTAGTCACAGATCATCACAGTACTGGAAATAATAGTGTCATAAAATAAAACCTATGTAGGTATTCGTGTTGTCGGATAAAATGATCCTGCAAACTAACCGTCGCCCTCAGGATATGTTGAGCCGTGACGAGACTCTAGTTCGGAATATAAGTGAAACGAGAATGACCCTCAGTCTTTTGGTAGTTCATTACCTCTTGTTAGTCTCGTCTTGTTCATCTTTGTGCGCCTCTATTTAACAGATACTCCCTGCCTATACCTGTCATATTCTACACTCTAAAGTCGTGTCCATATTACGCGCGTCATGTTTGACCACGGCAAACCAGCGGACATGTATGTATGTTCGAACTGCTTCGCACGGCACGCATGTCCACATATCTCTACATCTACATAGGTACGCTTTGACACGCGTAATGTGGAGACGGCTTAAGAATATTTACTTCATTTCAGATTCCCTCTGCACCATTGAAATATTGTCCAAAATGTGGACGTAGAAAATCAAATCAATCCAAAAAGCGGCACCATCAAAGCAATATAAGAAACAATATCGAATCAAAATGCAAGAGACACTATAGACGTGAGGAGGCCTCCCTACGCAGGAATTGATCGTTGTTGTTGCATTAAATTTGAACTGAAATCTGATTCCATAAAATTGGGAATTGTATTCAACCATTTTCCAATAAAAAGGAATTTTATAAATAAATTCAACTAGTATCTGAAATTTCTAGCTCAAAATTCCCATGACCATAGTTTTATTTGTTTAAGTAGAGATTTATAAATTTTGATAGATTGAAAATGAAATAGACAACACATTAATTAATTAATTGAGGCCTGTGAGACGTTTATGAATAAGGGGGTAGCCCCGGCGGAGACGGGCCGCGGATCGGTTCGCCTAGCACTCTTAAGGCCTGGTTACACCTAACGAGTACAGTGGCGAGACAGCAAAATGCCACTCGGCCGAGAGAGTAAAATGGCCCGGCCCAGTACTCGGCGATGTGTTTACACCTTGCGAGTACTCAGTCGAGAGTACTGACTCGCCACTGTACTCGGTAGGTGTAACAAGGGTATTAGTGCTTGAGTGTGGAGACCTACGCTCTCCGAATCATGTCGCGTGTAGTAACTAAACACAAGTGAGTACAGCCGTTTGAAGTTTATGCAGTATGTCTCACGAAAGTTTCAAATTCAACAAGGTAAAGCTAGTTATCAATAGTGAAAACAAAGAAAACGAAAACGTTGTCTTGGACAACTTTTATTAAGCTCAGCTCAATGTACAAATTACTACTAAATCAAGGTCCATATTTAGTGGCTTTTTAACACTAAAATCAGTCAACAACAATCCGATCAGTATTTACTGTCAGTCACTATTAGAGACACCGCACACCTGATCTGAATTCAGCAAATTCATAGTCAAAATGCATAAATTTGTCTATGGTAGCTGATTATTTGTATGGAGGCCATTTTGTCTATGTATTTTCTGAATTCAAATCAAGTGTGTGGTGTCCTTTAGAAACATCACTCACGGGTATTAAAGATTTAATTGTCTACGATTTCGAGTAGAGTTGTGTATTGCCTAGTAAATATGTCATTGACCAAAAACCATAGACATATAAACCATGAATTAAGAGTTTTAAGACTCGTGTGTGATGGCCCTTGAAAACTAATTATGAATTTTAACTTACAGTTATTGTCACATGAAGTAATAATTCTCACTTAAAATGTACTATCACTTGATTGAAGTCATACTTCCTAACATTACAATCACGGCAGGCAGCAAAAATCCATTTCCCATTAAAGGCGAGGTCCCTTATTCCGTCACAGTCGGACCCAGTCAGTTGAACTCGGGTAGCGCCGTGGGCTTCGTGTAGTGACATGACCGTGCATGTGCCGTCTTGACGCCCGACTGCGAACATCTGGTTGGGCAATGTCACCATACTTAGTACTGGGCTCGCGGATTCATGTAACTCCGCTAGTTCACCGTTTTGAAGGTTGAGGAGCATTATCTGGAAGATAAATTTATGCGGTTTAAATTAGGTTTTCTTTTTTCACGCCTAGTATGATTTAACGACCGTTAATTTTCAATAAGATTTCGTAAAATATTAATTATTTAGAAATTGATGACTACTGTAATTTGAAATCTAAAGGAAAGTCCTCAACGAAGTATTTCACATTGTAAAAAAAGCTAAAGCTCTCGATTCAAACTGTTCATGAAGAACACAGCTTTCATAAAGTTTACGACTATTATATTAAGGTACAGTCGACGTCAAAAATATGTTTACACTTTTGGACCTTATTACAAAGGAGTAAGGTGCAAAAGTGTAAACATATTTTTGACGTCAACCGTACAAAATCAAATGAAATTAAATCATTTGAGAATCCCAAACTATACAAAAAAAATAGACGTACTTAATCAGTATAATGGTCAATATACACGAGGCTAGTTTTTTAAACAAGGATAGTCAGTTAGTGCTAGTAAGCTAGTGCGTCTATCTTCATGTCAACTAAACTAGCTTACTTCCAGGTTAATAAGCTAGTGCTGAAGCCAGGAAAGTTTTTAATGATTAGATTGGCGTTTTATTTTATGAGCTAGTAGCGCCACTGATTTCGCTGTCCTGGCTTGTGTACTAGCTTTGGTGTTTTTTACGAACATGTGGTTACTGTCAATACAATGGTATCTGACTGACTTAAAATTACTGGTAAATTATGTAGACAGCACTACCATGTGTTCAAGCTAGGAAAGTATTGCTAAATTACTAGCAAGCTTGCTATCCTGGCTTGAAAATCTAGCCTTGTGTATCTCGACCATTATAAAGCAGTGTGCAGATGTCGCACGGCTTGTGTTGCGATGCCACATAATCTGGACACGTCTTTATAGTTCTTTATATGTATTGTTTACCTTTCCACTGCTGCAGCCTATAATGGCATTCTGTTCTACAACGATGCAGGCGTTGCAGGCGGAATCCATCTGCTTCTGAAAAATCTCCTCTCTTTTGGCCACGTGGGCACCCACGACTAGGCCACTCTCGTAACCGACGATCAACAGTTTGTTACTTGTCCCAACCTAAAAGTACATAACTTAAATTTATATTAAGTAATTAAACTTCCCTGAGAAACTTATATTTTGAACATTGAGTTATAATATAATAGAGGCGCAGACACAAACAAGATTTTCCGAAAATATAGCACAAAAAAATGTGTAGCCGGCCAGTGCGAATTATTTAACATCGTTAAGGTTGTATTACAAATTAGAAGAAAGATATGATAAAATTTCACCTGTCATTCATCTGGCGTTCAAAAATCACATGGCACATAAGAGCAATGGAGTCGCTCTTGTATTAATTAATTTATTATTTATAATAAAAAAAATTATGAAACTTTTGTAATAAATATTGATAACTTCATAATTATACCTATTTCGCGTATTAGTTCGTTTTAATAGATTTGTATAGTGTGTATTGTATTATATTGCCTTCATATTGTTGATAAAAATAGGAAATTATTAACTATATATATATTTATGTATGTTTGTGCTTTCCAAAGCTAAGGGTTCATATATCTCCATAATAGTTATTTTCGCGTAGGTTGACAACATCAGCATAAAAATAAAACTATTTGTGATTATGTATTAGTGTTTAATTCTGAACAAATAATAATCGATTAAAGATCGACATAATATTTATAATAACATATTTAAAATGACGTATCGGACGGATTTTCTACCTAAGTTTGTGAGGCGAATGTTAAAAGTTGGAGGCAAACGTCAGGTACCTAGACCGGTTGCCTGATTCGACTCCAGAATGGAATGAAAACTGCACACGGTCGGTTATGTTTACTTGTTTGCATTCTGACCTAACGTATTCCTGACGGTGTAAACCGTACGGGCACAATGGGTGGCGGGTGAGGGTTGAGTTTTTTGGCCGCCGAGCGAGCAGAAAGGGAAGCAGGCATGCGGCCCATGCGGGGGCGAAGTACATGCTCAAGACAAATTTAGAATCAAAAGCAACACAATAGCTCGGTAAACATAGTATTTCATGCTTTCTTTTTAAATCTTTAATTCCAAAATTGATAGATCACACTTTGATATAATGAAAAAATAATAAACGAAAATATTTTATAATTGCTTTCTTGGGATTAGATATGAGGATATTACGGTATCATTTGAGGTATATTTTACAAAAACCGGCTAAAGTTCGTGTCGGACCACGCATAACAGAGAATTATTTAAAAAAATCACAAGTCACAAGGTCGTATCTGCCTATGTACGTAGTTTTTTGGAGATCACTCGAAAACTCCTTAACCGATAATGTTCAAATATTTTTTTTAGCAATTTCACTAGTGGCGCATTAAATACACCTTGTGTTAAAATGTTATAAGGATACGTCTCAAAATGTCTGTGACATACTTACGGAGGGACGGAATATGACGAAACTATAAGGGTTCCGTTTTTGCCAATTGAGCCACGGAACCATAAAAAACTATTCAACATTATAAAATATAATATAATAATAAAATTTACTAAATAAGTTTTAATTATTTTCTGAGTTTCGTAATTTAAAAAAAACAACAACTACTCCACTAGCCTTATGCCTCAATGCTGTCAGTTCGGTTGAAATTTACGAAACCTTTACTTCCTATCGCCAATTGTGCCTATAGTACGTTGACCTTCATGCTGTAGCATTTAAGCTTAATCCCTAGTCTCACTTACACTGGTAATATTTTAACGAAACGTTTGTTAGTCCTTTGTAAATATACTCGTCGGGACGATCGGGCTTCGCTCGGCTCGGGCTCGGCTCTCTTCGGCAAAATCTGTCGCGTTGCACCCGCTTTTACTGTGCCACATTTGGAGTGCTGATTTCTTATCTAGTATATATAAAATCATTGATTTTGAAGGAGTTAGGTCGAATGTTATCGACATGCTTTGGTCCGGTTTAAAGATCTTCCATAGAAGCTCAATTCAAACACTTGCATGGCGGCAGCAACTGCATGTTACGCTCTATCCGAAAAATGGTCCCAAATTCAACCAAAATTTTATTGAAAGTCATTTAAGTGGCAACTGACAGTAATGTGCAACTAAGGATTAAACTACTATTTATGCAGAAACTAATTTCTGGCTTTTGTATTGCTTAATGCAGCCGAACTTATGGATTCATTTTCCTAAAATTTGTTGTACCAAGAAAAATATTTACAATCTTAATGTCTGCAATTTTACCTCTCTCTCATTTTCAACAAGCACAACATCAGACGTTGTTGTCAAGGTGCAGCAGTTTATTTGTCCGTGCCCCTCAACAATATTGGCCAAACAAGCTGCTTGACCAACGTCCCACAGCTTTGCTGTGCCGTCCCTGAAAAAAAGAAAAATCTCAATTAAAGGACAATTTAAAAAGAAATCAAACTAGCCATAACTTATCTACCGTACATAGCTGGAAGAAGTTGACAAGCTGCGACGAACATTTGAAGAAATTTGAACTACATGAGGTAAAAGTTTCTTCAATTTTACATCTTGAGTTATCAACTTCTTCCCACCATGCACGGCTATATTCTATCATCTTCCTAAGGTTTGTCGCGGCTCAATGGAGCCTGGGGTCCACTCAGTAACCAAATGACAAGAGTTGATGTGACACTAGTATTTCCGCAAGTTGCATTTTCGTATAATTATCTGAATATTATCACCATAACTACCAAACCCTAATTAAGGCTTTGGTAGATAATTATCTAGATAATTTCAAACCCTAGGGAAAATATGACTTACTTGCTGACAGATATCACATTTCTTCCAACTTCCACAATAGCAACATCACAAATGGCCATCTTGTGGCCTATAAGCGTGACCGGATTGACTCCCGTTTCTGCTGACCAGATCCGGCATGATCCATCTGCACCTGCTGATATCACTACTACACCAGAACTGAAGAACTTGCTCTTGTACACTGGACCACCATGACCTTTAAGATCTAGCATTACTTCACCTGCAAATATAATGTTTTAGAAACAACTAAAATCTAGGGCCAATTGGTTGGTGCATTTTTAATCATTTTTGTCAAGTCAATTTCTCAGGCCCCAAAATGTCTGATTGGTTAGATCTCTTCACTGTAAAAAATCTTACTATTATAAAACAAATAATTATTTTTATATGTTTTTAAAGTGGTGCATTCCACTCCAACTAAAGTTTGTTATTAAAGTTAGTTATTCAAAGTTTGTATTATAAAACTACTCAACTTGGGAAGAGGATTTTTATATTTCAATTATTCAATGTAAGACTAACAGTATTATCTGCATAGGTATTGCTTTGCAGATTTATTCTCTTAAATTTCTAGACGTCCATTAATTTAACTATACCTGTCCTGCTGTCCCAGACTAAAAGTTGGTCTCCGTCACAACCAGATATCGCCAATGCATTCTCAGTGTTCGATGCAGACACAGTTATGACTCCCTTTTGATGCACTTTATAAGCCTTGGTCGGTGCAACAAAGGCTGTTTTCAACCCGGAAATGTGCTTCACCACAAGGCTAAAGTTTCCATGAGATATGTACTGGTAGTTATTTGAAAATTCTATCTTGATTTTCCCATCGCTGTTATTTAAGCTGGTCCTAAGCTCATCATGGACACTATTTTGATTTAAATATTTTGACGATATCCAAGCTTTGCACTTTGGCAGCCTGAAAGAAGAAACAATAGACAAATAAAGCCACATAACTTTTGTAGGTGCATTCCACGAAAAGTGTCGGGTATGTCACGCTACATTTTTAGTATATCATATATGGCATGATAACATTTGATAACTCGGCTATAAGTTCGACGTTTTATTCTACAGATTTATGCAGCTCTTTAAGGTAGCTGCCATATGTCACGTCCCTGACAAAAGTTGACCTTTTCGTGGAATGATCCTGTAGTTTAATTTACTTTATATTGTCACTCAATAACATTCCGATTTCATTGCTGAATTAATAATTTGGTAGGGTCTGTCTACCACACCAAGTAATCAAAGTCAAATGTTGCTATTAAACCTTCATATTTTTGATGACTGCAGGTTTCAAAAGTAGTCACGTGGCAGATACATTTAAAAGGAAATATTCTGGAGAAAACACCGCTGCATGTACAAAAAAATGGTCGACATATACAGGGCAGGGCATAGGGCAGGGCATAGGGCGGGGCGGCATTATGGCGGAAGAACTAGATCGTTCTATTTAACAAATTAAGCGTTTGTGTGAATCGAGATGTTTCATCCAGCAGTTGGACACTTGTTTAGACTTAATAATAAACAAAAAGTTTAACGAATAACTTACTTTATGACTTCATTCCAGTCACATTGAATTGTAATGACCGGGAATTTCGCCGACATTATTTTGTTAAGTTAAAATAATAACTTTTTGATGGAGTTTATCAAAGTAGGAACAACACAAGGTGTAACTTTCTTTCTATATCGTTCAAATGCGCATATGGTGCAAATTAAATACACTTAATTATGAAAAAAGATGCAATAACAATAAACAACACTTCCAAGATGAGTCGTCGAAAGATGCGAATTTTCAAACTGACAGTGACAGTAGTGAGATAGTGACATGTAAAAAAGGGTACGTCCTAAATTAATAAATGAAGTAGCAAATAGAAACTTTAACATTTACTTCAAATATGAAACATGTTTTGACATGTGAAATTGTCACAATTCAGCATTCTTAGGATATTTAATCTCAGATTATATGTATTTTCGGGGGATTCATATCATTTTTCATTTTATATGGTAATGTGCATTGACAAGTGACACCTGAGGCCAGTTTTATAAAGCTACAAGTTACAATTTACAAGCGGAAGTCTCTTTCCAACACATAGCGTTAGAAAGAGACTTCCGCTTGTAAATTGTAACTTGTAGCTTTATAAAACTGGCCTCTGTTGTTTTGGAACTTACCCTGAAAGATATTTGAGCTACTGTAATTATCGCTCATAATAATGTGACCAAAAACAGTGCTACCAATATTTAAAAAAGGCATAGTAGTTCGCCATAAGTTTAGTGTCAAATTTAGTTTACTTAGTTTAGTCTGTGGACAGAAACGACAAACGAAAGTGGGCGAATATGTGTTTGTTTTTATTGTAAGAAATAAATAGTGGAATAGAGGCGCCTTAAAATTGAATAGTGGTAAAGTAATGTCAAGAAATAGGTTTCCCTGCAAAAATGCATTTTTCTATACCTGATCTGCAACAGTTCCAAGATGATAACGGAGTTTCATACACGGTAAGATGTTTTTCGGAATTCCGTGCAAAGTATCCATCTGTTTATTTTTTGTTTCGTTATTTGTTTATTAAATACCTTATATGTTTCGTACATAGTCAGCGCATGTTGTGAATCATTATTAAAACCGATTTTACATTTTAGGGCTACAATATTTACATAGATGGATTTTTCCACTGCACTACAAGGTACAAGCAGCTACTTTGTCTTCACGAGCAGTTGCAAGCACAAAACCCTTATTTTAAGTTACCACAATTTCCACCTAAGAAATTATTTTTAACCAGTTCCCAACTAGAGGAAAGACGAATCTTATTGGAAAAGTATATTCAACTAGGTAAGTTAAGAATTATTAACTACTATAATATATGTTGTTACTGTGTATCATTATTTTATAATGTAAGAAAATAATTGTAATACAAAATATGTTCTGCGAAATATGAAGAACAGAGAAATAGAAGCATAATCGCTGTAAGGAAAGTGATTGATAAATCATAAATTATTAGTTATGCAGGCGTACATGTTTACTAATAATCTGTAGTGAAATGCTTTACATTATTTTCCATTATGCCTATTATTATCTTGTCTATTATGTCAACTCACAATGCCTTGGTTACATTACAAAATTATTTATTGCAGTTGGACAAAACCCTACGTTGGCAAACTCTGAATTTCTGATCACCTTCCTATTTTCGGCTCAACAAGAGACACATTGTGTGAGGATGCATGAAGTGGATATCGAAATCTCACTAATGAATGGTTACAGAATACCCCTCTCTGTGTCATCCACAGACTCCTCAAGCACTATACTCGATATTGCTTGTAATTATATCAATTTACCAAAAGAATTGTCCAAATACTTTTCTCTATATCTCTTTAATTGGAGTTGTGCGAAGGATGGGCAGCCTGCATTGAAGAAACTAGAGGAATATGAATCTCCATACATATCTCAGAAGTATGTTAGGCCGGAAGATAAAATTGTTTTAAGGAAGAGGTAAGGAAAAATAAGTTAGCAAATCTGTTTATTATCATTTATCACATATCAGGAAAGTTTCGAAATTGGGATATTTTTAATAATATAATATTTGTTTGTTTCAGTTACTGGGACCTGTGCTACGATTTGGATTTAATGATAGATAGGGTGTCCCTAGACCTTTTATATTTGCAAACCATAGAGGAGCTTGACCTTGGTTGGTTAACGGCAGACTCACATATCAAAGACATACTGAAGTCATATGAAGAAAAGAAACAGAAGAGAGAGGTAAGTTGTATAATTTATTTTTGTAAGGGTAACCTAACTGAGGTAATTTTCAGCTTAATCATCTCAGTACAAATTGCCCCATTGCATTTAGTACTCATTGATTACATATATGTACTTCTAATTATTGTGCTACATTCATTTGATGTTTATTATGCAAAAATTTAGGGAATACAAAATTACAAAAACTGTATTTACCATGTGTATTTGTTTTCGCGAGTTTCGATATTTCGGCACAGTGCACAGTGGCGCATGCAGCACATGGTAATTACCCCACAAATTTTAAATAGTTTTGTAATGTGTCATGTTAGCTCAAAATAAATAGATTTTATTATAAACAGGCACAGTACAGTTGCCATCAGATATATTGGAGCAGTGAAAGTGGTCACAAATATCTGAACAGTGCATATCAAGTCAGTCATATCAGTCAAGGTGATAGAGTGCATGTTCAGGTAATTTTGAGTACCCTAGCCACTCCGTAACATTTGATGGTGACTGTACAAGTAGAAACTAAGAAAAAAGTATTAAAACTATAAATATAGACAATATTCATCTCGGTTTATGGTACTTCAGTAAAATTTAAACCTAATGTGAGATCGCACAATAAATTCCTACTAAGATAGCATTTAATGAAATAACATAGAAATTATCTTAAAGTGGCTATCAGTAATGTTCTTTATAGAGACATAACAGTCAATTTGGATCACAAACATCCTTATCTGCCTCAGTAAAGAATATCCCTATTATTATGTGTACATTCGTCTCAAGATAATGTAGATGATTCCAGGCACTTTAAATTAAGTATTAAATAGGAATGCATATTTGCAACTAAGTAGTATTATAGTTTTGAACTAGCAAATTAACCAAGACTTTTACTGGGTGAAACTTAGTGATACGCTTAAGTAAGTTTCCATGTCCTATTTTAGAGAAAGATTTTAGGCAAATTAAGTATCCAATATGTATATTAGGAGAGAAGTGTCAGTGTGCCAATTTTTTTCCAAATTCATTAAATTTTGCCTACTGGGTAGCAAATATCCATACATTAAATATAAGGAAATCGTAGAAATACTGTTCTACAATCGCCACATGATGTTGTATGTAGTTTCTCTGAAATTAGACATGACACAGTGCCATGTGCAAAATCTTTATCTC
This sequence comes from Pammene fasciana, assembly GCA_911728535.1. Lineage (NCBI taxonomy): Eukaryota > Metazoa > Arthropoda > Insecta > Lepidoptera > Tortricidae > Pammene > Pammene fasciana. The sequence goes on along the minus strand of OU452276.1, from coordinate 16,403,408 downwards.
TTGGATCATACTGACATGACTAACTTTAGTGGAAAACTAGATTGAATAAGTAGATAGTGTCAGTGTCACACTTTGCAAATGATGCAATACTATATATTAATATTTTTTCCTTTATCATCCTTAGGTTTGAATTTTTAAATCTTAGATGCCAAACTATAGCTCGGTAAAATATCGAAAAACCGATGACTGAAAAAATCGTTGTAATGCATTAGTATAGTAGACTATTAAGACTGTAGAGCAGTAATGATGCTTTAATAACTCAATAACTACACTACATTAGGTACTTTTATTATTTTCCTGATGTTTCGAGCGTGTCGTAACGCTCATGGTCGCAGGCAGACTGGCGAGCACCCGCACTTGCTCTCGATTATGCAATTTTACGCTAGTGTATCACTTACATCTTTAACCCTTAAACCCTTTAACTTACAAAAGACGAACTTTTCAGTACTTAGAGCTAGCGCGGACCCTACGGCACTACGGTCGGATACCAGCAGGCGAGGCGGTGACGGACGCGAGTAACATTAGCGGAGCAACCGGCGCGACATGTCGAGTGTCCGTGGCGCTCGCCGGCCGAGAGCTGATGCTGACCAGCCCGCAGGCGAGGGAGCAGCGGTACAAGGTCACGAGGATGCGGTGCTGGAGGATCACAACCTTGCATGGGGTAAGTTGTAACAGCGATATCTTTTAACATCAATCGTGAAGGATGCGAGTAACATTGCCGGAGCAACTGGCGCAACATGTCGTGTGTCCGTGTCGCTCGCCGGCCGCGAGCTGTTGCAGACCAGCCCGCGGGGTGTTGGAGGATCACAACCTCACATGGTGAAAGTTTTAACAGCGACACAGTCGGTGGAGAATGCGAATAACATCGCCTTTGTACGTATTTGTTGTGTTATATGTCTCTCGTGTTTTCGTATACAATTAAGTGTTTTACTACTAATATTATAGGCATACTATAGTGATTTGAGTATTTTTTACAGTAGCTCGGGCATTTGCTTTTGGAAAGGTAGAGGCTAAGTGAAGTCGGTTTTTTTTTGTTTAAAATCATTAGTCATTGGTCTGAGTAATGTAGGTAAAATACTAAAATTGCAAATTATGTCACAAAATGGTGAATAATTTGATTTATTTTGCCAGACTTGAAACTCGATACGTCTGTTGGTTTAGTTGTTAGTGATCTCACATGACAGTCGATTTATTAATGAATCACTCAAAGTTTCCGTTTTTAAAGTAAGTACTTAAACATCGATACTTTATTATCATAAATCATTGGCAAAACTAAATGCAAGGTCAATGTATATGTCACAGCTGCATATAGTTTATGTTAACTTAATGTCATATATAAATGATTTATCTTTATGTAAGTACGTATTTAATCAAGCCTTTGTAGCCTGGCGGTAAGAAGTCCGCGCTTCAATCCGGAAGTCTGTTTCGGCTCGTGAATTTCTCAAAACGTAATATGTACGAAATATCATTCATAATCATTTGATATTTACCAAGTCGCTTTTAGTTGAAGGAAAACATCTCGAGGAAGCGGGGTTGTATTCCAAGTATCCCAACTAATTACTAGTATCCCTTCAGGGTTGGCAGTCAGGTGGCAGGAGGATGGTAACTGCCTACGCTAATTCTTGGGGTTAGTTTGCCAAGCCGACTCCAGCCTATTTATGACTTAGCTTAGCAAAAAGCCAGGACAAATGCGAGGAGGATGATGTTGACATACATGTGTGTAATTATAGGATGGTACCTTTTCTCAGTTTATATTTGGATCATTTTTACTTAGTTCTAATGGGGTTGGCTGGTCGAAAGTCTTTATAGGTGGCGCCACCATAGCTTTTACCTGCCAGTCCTAAAAATAGTGTCAAAATCTTGATTTTTTTGGGAATTTTCTGACCTGGATGGGCTAGCCTTTAAGCCAAATCCCATACAACAATACTAGTGACAGGTACAAGCTATGCTGGCGCCATCTGGCCAAACCGTTGACAGTTGCCAATCCCATTTTCAGAGGCGATTGAACAAAAGCGGACGAGATAGATGTCTGAAAAATTATAAATTACACTGACGTAAAAATATAACAAATAACAAAATGAGGAATTACAATAGTTGATATAAACAAAAGTAATTTGTAAAATCGCTCATTTTATTTTGTTTAAATAATAAGATCGATATTTACTCTCACTATTTGGATACATGAAACTGTTCACATTTCGCAGGTCGATCAATCACTATCAAACGGCCACCGATCTCTGCTGGAGGAGTCGAACAAAAACTTCGAACTGTCGTTTGAATATCTCATCAGTAAAGACAACCTCAAGTGGATTACCTTGAAAACGGAACATGCTACGTTCATAAGCGTTTGTTTGCAGGTACATTTTATTGTATATTAACTTTTAACATGGGAACATGACTGTAATTTTAAAGTGCAGCTAATAATAATTATAGTATTTATAGTCAAAGTGAGTCCACTGAGTACGCGTGGAGTCTCTGTGATATGGTTTTACGACAAATTGATCAATCAACTTTGTGTCGATCAACGCATAGAATAGATTGGCGTACCTTTGAAGTATACAGTATTGTACTGTCCCCACATTACGCCGATGTAATATTTTATGAACGTTCTGTAATTTTAAAGCATCTTTGGTTTACAGTCAATAGTAGACGAGCTGATGCGTCAGAAGGGCGGATCTGGGCCAGCGTCCCCGCGCGGGCGCGGCTTCACGTACCTGCGCCGCGACGGCTCCAGCCACCTCGTCACCCCCTCCTCCTCCAGCGACACGCTCAGCTCCGCCGTGAGTACCTGCATTAACATGTCTAACATACAGTAGACGAGCTGCTCTACCTTCAATCTTAAACTTGTTTCTAGTTCTATTAGTTTAAAAGGTGTGATTTTCGAAAACGAGTGTTTTTTTCCAGTCACATGAATTCACCAACAAAACATTTGAGATCGAAATCTGATCAGATCCACTGCTTATTTCTGAGATAATCAGCTAAGCAGATAACTTAGAATAATACATTTTCAAAACTTGAGTAGTTACCTTTTTCTTTAAGTTTTGATGATACACAAATATAACAACAAATTTTATAAATTTTACAGAATGGAGATTCGTTCAACTCAGGCAGCTCTCGAGAGATATTCTCGGTTCAGAAGTTGACGGAGAAGTTCGCCTCTGTCGCCTTTAAGACTGGCAAGGATTGCGTCGAGAACAACGCGTTCGAAGCTATTGGGGACGAGGAACTATAGAATACTGAGGGAAATATCGGTTAGTCCCTTTACAAAGCCTCATCCTCACAACACTTCGAGCGTGAATCGCGTTTTAAGTTTGGGGGAGGTAAGCGTTTTTTAATCAGTCTCATTTTTACTGAAAATTTGGTTTTGCGTGTAATTATCAGTCATGTTCATGTGACCTATATTAACCACTTATTCATTAACGGCCACTAAAGTAAAGAGATCGCTGATAATCGTTTGTCCCTTTCCCTCATATCCGTAGGACGGAAAGGGACAAACTATTATCAGATGCCTCTTAACTTTAGTAGACGTTAATGAATAAGGAGGTTAACAAACTCCATCAAAATTAGGTACTGTATCTCTGAAAGCATTTAAACAGTCGCCATCAAATATATCGTAGCGGTCAAGGTACTCAAAATTATCTAAACATGGAATTTATCCCATTGGCTTTAGAGGCGTTTTTCAGATATTTATGAGCACCTTGGCCGCTCCGATATAGTATCTGATGGCGATTGTACTTAATAGATTTAAAAAAACGCGGCTGGTTAAACCATTAGAAATAATTCTTGTACTTTCTCGAACAAAACGTTCTCCAAAGATCACAATGTCATTGAGAAAATTAGTTGCCAATTTTTAAAGGTAGATGTAAAATGTAATAAATTCCATTAATTAGTTTATGTACAGCCTATTAATTAAGCGATACTCGTTATACTTGTATTATATTTACAATAATAAGGCTATGAACAGAATTGGTCCTACTTCAATTCATTTTATTTGGCCTTAGATGGTTTTAATGTCAAACTATTCATAATATAATTATAAGTATTGGTAATTTAGTTGAATATTTTGTCTCTCTTTTACGTAATTAAATGACACATTTAGGGAAATATTTTATGCAACGCAAGCTTATAAAAATATGTTGTAAATCAATTCATTTTATATTTTGCAGATTTTTGCATTGAAAAATTATTTATTATTCCTTGGATATCAATATTTTCTACATTAAATTTAATGGATATATGAATAAAAAAAAATACACCAAAAGTCCTAAAAAGAAAATGCTACTTTTGATGTGATTAAGATGGTTTTGCCATACATTTGCCATTATTTACAATATATATTATATTGTAGGCTTTTTATACAGGCTCAACCTTTAGGCTATAAGTATACAATTATTTTGTATTATTGTATTTACTTACTAATATTATTTGTATAGGGTGTGTTTGTTTTACATCGAATATTAACTAGTCGTAAATATCTCTATTTTAATTATTATTGGTAAAAACAGGGGAAATAATAGTTAAATATAAACAGTCGGATATACAGTCAGCAGCAGAAGTAGCTAAGCGGGTAGGGTGTTCAAAGTGACCTACACACGCTCTTATTCTGTTAACAATAAAATCGTGTCTAGCTTATTTTGAACCTACTAAACTACCCTACCCGCTTAACTACTTTTCTGCTGACTGTACTATACTAAAGTAACATTAATTAAAATAATTAACATACTACTACCTAATTAAACATTGTTTTAGGTACACACTTTTATTACAGACTACCTCCTGCTCTTTGCAAGTCTATCAGTTTGCTTCTCGAGGCCTTTCTAATGAGTTCTCGGTGTGATTGCATTCCCTCCTTAAAGAGTTCCTTAGCTCACCTTAGGATTGCAACATCACGTCAGCTCTGCGTTAGTTAATTGTTGAATTGTCATATACATTACAGAAGCTAAATTTAAGCTCAATCAGACAGTGGTTGAAATTTAACTTTATTTACGATAATTAGTTACGGTGTTGGTAGTTTTGTTTATGATTGGTCGATTTAATTTCGTATTCAATCGTATATTCTCGTAAATGTATAAAATTGCAAAATTGTGAAATTCTGGGTGGTGTCACTTGGTAATTATTTGACATATAAAAACAATTGCTTAACTAAAATTTTCGACCTAATTGCCAGTTGTGAGTTCAAAAGATATTTTAAGGAAAAGGGTAACATATTAAAGTCCATGACTGTACAAGATTTCTTGGAATCAACAACAAATACTTACGGAGTGAAGCTTCATAAAAGTGTGTAAAAAGAACTACTTAAAAGGCAGAAACATTAATATTACTATTAAAAAATAATTAAGCAATTTAAACCCATGTTTTTTTTTTTAAACAGCCTATGTAGTATTTTGTCCAACTACACTGCAATAGCCGAATATAACTTGCTAATTAATATATTAATTATACTTACAGCTATTTGTAATAGAATATGTAATGTCATAATTGAGTCATATGTAAATTTAATGATCTTTCTGACGAACTAAAATGATTTCCTAAATATACCATGTAAAATTCTAAATCTATTTTGTATAGGGGCGAAGGCCTCATTCCACAAGGCTAGAATTCCTGGGAATATAGCCGTGATATTTAGCATTATTTATATTTACGCCTGTGTAATGTAATTGACTGATTTTTATTTGCCATATACAGTAGAGAACATTTACATGAGTCATCCGCCAAGTTTCATTTTTTGTTGGTGCAAACTTACCTTAGTTAGATGAATTTGTTTTTTGATCTGATTTTATAAATACCCTATTACTTAGTATGTATTAAGCCTGTCACAGACGGAGCTATAATATATATTATTATTATAGCTCGATATATTACGATATATTTTGGGTATATTGCCTTCCTTCTCTGGCGTGACGTACAACCGATGTATCTTTCTCTCTTTTGATATATTTCCCGTGTGGGGTGCCGAGCTATACGATAATATATATTTCCGTATCTTACGGTATATTCATATATATTATAGCTCCGTCTGTGACGGGCTTTAGCATTCTAATGGCAGCATTATACATCCTATACCTACATAACATTGGACTAATAGTATTGCCGCAAAATTCAATTCTATAGGTTCGATGGTCTTAAATTGAACCGTATTTTATTTAATGAAAATTTTAACAAATTTTTAAATTATTACAGTTAATGCATTTTATCAACTAATGTTAGATTTTGTACGTAAGAATAACTAATGCTACCAATATTGATGTAGTAAGTGTCTATAAAATCCATTTTTATACAAGTTTCTGTTTGGACCAATGTAAGGCATTTTTAACGAATGAAACCGTCAAATGTCACTGTATAGTTTATATGGTTTTTTTTTTCTTTGATTTAAAAATTGTGGTGGTGTTGCACAGTGATCAGCAGAAGCTAAACAGATGTGTTAACAATGATCTGCTAGACGTGACTAAATTAATGTCATGATCATTTTGAACTCCTGACCTGCTCACTATTTAGTATGCAAACGGTACTCTTTATGACTATATTTTCTCAACTTATAATATTAGTGGGATACTGCGTCTTTCGGGCTACCTGCATAACACAAGTCTTCAGAAAGAGAGGCAAGGTTCTAACTTATAGCTAGGTGTGGTCAAAACTATGAATAGCCTGTTTTTCTCACGAATTCAAAATTTGTAAAGATACAATATCTTTTTCTTTATAAAAACTAAGAGAATATAAAAATGCCAAATTGATTTTACTTTGGTACCTATGATTAGATATATGATATGATTAATATTAGATACGAATGGAAAAGACACACACTTTCTAGTAACAAGTATAGACTGTACTGTTCTAATTCTAAACCTTAACTGTAGACTACAAAAAATAATCAAAATAATTTCAACCATATAGCTTAAAGTATAAGGCAGGAATTCCTATGATTACTACTTGTCTAATTGGAAGTTACGTTATGTAAGAGTGATTAATATTGTTATCAATTTGTCTTGTTATTTAGGTACATTATGAAATTATTGTTTCAGAGGGACCATATTTGTTAATTATAATTTTACTGTTTTATCACAAAAGGCCATAAATAAGCTCGTCTTTTGCCATATTCTTCTCCATCTTATTTTTTATTTGTGAAAAATACTGATAGTAATAACTAATAAAACAATTTTATTTAAACTGGTTTATCAATGAAAATCCAAATAGTTTCCTAACTGTCCATATTTGAATTATATTTTCAAAATAAGACTGAACTTAGTCTGGTGAGGGACCGGAACCGGTTACCATAACCTGGGTATTTCATAGGGTTATTTTTGAGGTTGTTTTAAAAACCCTGATATAACGTTAACCTTATGATGAGGTAACCGTATTGATTGATACGGTTACCGTATCGATCAGGTTAACCTAAGGTAACACTAACCGCATTAAAAACCCAATCAATTCGGTTACCGAATCATAGGGTATTGAGGCAGCTCAAACGAATGTAATCTTTACGAACACTCAGATTAGGCTCATTATTAAATTGCTGTAGTGGCTTTGAGCACGGGGCTGGTCAACTAAGCTCCCAGTACAAACAAACAGGTTTTGCCGGAAACGTCGCGCGTCGTTTATTGTGTTCATCTTTAACAATATTTGTACTTTTAGGTTGAAATTGGAGCGCGGCTGCATTTCGTTTGGTTATTTTGTTTTTACATTATTACTAGAGATGCACCGAATATCCGGTTACTATCCGGTATCCGGCCTATCCGGCCCTTATTTTAGTATCCGGCCGGATACCGGATATCTTCGCACTATCCGGCCGGATACCGGATGTAGTCAGAGTCGCCCACTAGTCATACAAAAAAAGTGGTTGTCTGTAAAGGCGGTTTACGGACTATAATTTTGCGTGATAACGTAATAAGAAAACTAGAGATGGACCGACTAGGGTTTTTGCCGACTACACAATCGGCTGACTAATCGGTTTTCAAATTGCCGATTAATCGACCGACTAGTCGGCAATGACGATCGTAGGTTTTGGCTAACTGATTCCCGACACTTACAAGCTGTCCAGTATAAGCGAATCTTTCATACCATTATAACTATGCATAATCAGAGGTCACCTTTACATTGGTGAATTTTAGTTGCGCGCTTGTTAGGCGATGGAAATTAAAGTACCAGGGCCTCAGTAATCACCGTCGCTTACCAAGCGCGTCTCTTTTACAAACCATTATTGCAGAGACCCCTAGATTCGTAACAAGTATGCGTAATCGTAGATTATTTTATACTGGTTTTATTGAAACGATCGACTCGACGAAATTAGATTAGATGTCAAGCGGATTTACGGTCTTACACCTACTCCTATGTATTCATTATGCCCTAGTACAATCGAAATATAAAATTTTTGACCACGTGGTCCCAGCGGAACGCTACATTTGTTTGAACATGCGGTCGATTCTCCATCGATTTATAAAACGTTATCACGTCAAAAAATTTTTACACAAAAATACGCGAGCGCGTGTGTACTTTTGAAAGAAGTTACTCCGTACTGACATAATAAAATTTCCTTTTGTTGCCTAGAATTCCTAGGAATGTATCCGCGCGAACGTTCACTATGACACAGGTCGAAACTTGCACGACGCGCACCTGCGAAACTCAAATTGTAGGTATAATAGTACCGCCGGCCGAATATTCGGCGGCCGGATACCGAATATTCGGCGGTGGGTCAGGCCGAATATCCGGTATCCGGTATCCGGCCAAACCACTATCCGTTGCATCTCTAATTATTACTATACTAACTTTGGAGAAATTACGGATACGGATTCGTGGCATTCTAATAAAAATGTATTGTTGTAATTATGAAGTATGTACATGTATGTGGACAATAAAATATGAATATATTAAATTTAAACTTTCGTGAGACATATTAACATTATAAAATAACACGGTTACACTCACGGCACTTTAGTCACGTCTTGCGACATGTGCCTTGTCATGTGTCTTGTGACTCCTAGTGCTTGAAGATGGAGACCTAGGCTCTCCGAAACATGTCGCAAGACGTGACTAAAGTGCCGTGAGTGTAACCGTGTTATTTTATAATATAAATATATTATTTTTTTATTTTTATTAAAATAAAAATATAATAAAAATAGAAGAAAAATAAAATAAAATAAGAATAAATAAAAAAATTAAAAATAAAATAGAATAAAAATAGAAAAAATAATAAAACACCTATAATAAAATACAATATTAAAAAAAGGATTAAAATAGAATAAAATAATAAATAAAATAAAATATAATATAATATAATAAAATATATTCAATGACATGCAATAGCAGCAACTTTTTTATTTTATTTTATTTTTATTTCATTTTAATTTTAATTTAATTTTAATTTTATTTTATTTTTATTTTATTTTATGAAATAAAACAACTTTGAACGGATTATATCGCGTATACTGTCGACCCGTGACCACGAACGCTGTAAAGTGTTCGAAACGTCGGGATGTAATTTTAAAATTCAGTATACGCGATATAATCCGTTCAAAGTTGTTTTATTTCATGAATAACTATCGCGGCAACCGTAGAAGATATAATTTTATTTTTATTTTATTTTATTTTTATTTTATTTTATTTTTATTTTTATTTTATTTTATTTTTATTTTATTTTATTTTTATTTTATTTTATTTTATTTTCATGCTTGAGCAACGCGACTACTACGATAACAGCTCTATACGGGTAGATAGCTAGTTTCATTAAATGCTAAATCTCAACATTTGCTTTCAATAGTATTCAAATGTAGTGAAGAAAAAACAACCCAGGTTACAATAACCCAATGAAAACCCTTAACAAAAACCCTATCGCGATGGGGTTTTGAGGTTAACCGTGTTAGAGGTTACGGTTACCGCTTCAATACCTGTTACCACTATGATTCGGTAACCTCATGATACGGTAACCATATCATGAGGTTACCAAATTCATTGGGTAACCGAAATGATAGGGTTAAGCCTAAAGAGGGGTTTTCCGGTCCCTGGTCTGTGGTAAGAGGTCAGACTCTCAATCTGGAAGTCTAAGGTTAAAACCCCGACCCGTACTAGTTTTTAAGAACTTAAGTAAGTATACCTAGTTAAAGCAATAGCGCGTTCAAGAGGCAACCGGTTGGATTTACCAAATTTTATTTAAATTAAATTATGAGACATGTTAATAGTTGACTTCCCAGGCCTCTTTCTTCTCAACCCAACTACAAAAATAGTTACTCCAGGATTTTTGAAACTTACTGTCCAAATATTGCCAGCGTCAGTCCTATCATGTGACAGGACATTTGTTGAATCCACATGGATCCGCCCAATTTTTTAATGTGCCTATTTTATACACAAGGAATCAAGCTCTAAATGAAACTCCACATGCAATTACCTAATTTTATTTAAATTAAATTAATAAACAATAAACATGCTAATTTAATAATTGGCTTCCCAGGCCTCCTTCTCCTTGCGTTCCTTCTCGACCTGCTTGACGATGGGACTGAGGTACATCACGTCGTCTTCCAGCTTGGTCCATTCCTCCTTGGGCAGGATGACCTTCTGCAGGGAGAGCTGCATGGCGCGGACCATGCGGAAGTTGCGCTCATCGATCACGTGGTCGGGGAGGCGGCGGAGAGCCTCCTGCACGTCCTCATTCTCGTATAGGCAGTCGTCGCGCATTAGGCCTGTGGGTGGATACAATTTGTATTAATCCTTTGACTCAAATCTAGACACAAAAAGTGCCCTCAGTGCCAGCCCGTGATCTTTATACAAGCTGTTATCACCAGTCATCAACTGCTGTTAATTAGGCAGTCATCATATGTTCTTATGGTTTCCATTACAGTACTATGTAAACATATGCTGAATACAATTAAATTGGAAACTAGGAAGTGTGTCAAATTTAACTTGCTAAAGTGGTATTTTTAATTGAGAGGAGCAACTGACAGCTCCTGTCATAGCCAAGTTGGATAAGCTGATAAACATACAGCCCGTCACAGACATAGCATTGGGTTGGGTAAAATTAATGAAATAAACTGGCATAATAAGTTTTTAAAAACTACTTTTTGTTAAATCGGTGATGTAATGTAACCAGGGACCGGAAAACCCCTCTTTAGGCTTAACCCTATCATTTCGGTAACCCAATCAATTTGGTAACCTCATGATACGGTTACCGTATCATGAGGTTACCGAATCATAGTGGTAACAGGTATTGAAGCGGTAACCGTAACCTCTAACACGGTTAACCTCAAAACCCCATCGCGATAGGGTTTTTGTTAAGGGTTTTTATTGGGTTATTCTAACCTGGGTTGTTTTTTCTTTCCTACATTTGAATACTATTGAAAGCTAATGTCGAGATTTAACATTTAATGAAACTATAGCTAGTTTCATACTACTACCCGTATAGAGCTATTATCGTAGTAGTCGCGTTGCTCAAGCATGAAAAAAAAAAGTAAAGTAAAAATAAAATAAAATAAAATTAATGAAAATATCATAAGAATGAAAAAAAAAGGAAATTTTAAAGTAAAATAAAAATAAAATAAAATAGAATAAAATAAAAATAAAATAAAAATAAAAATAAAATAAAATAAAAATAAATAAAAATAAAATAAAAATAAAATAAAACTAAAATAAAAATAAAATAAAAATAAAATAAAAATAAAATAAAAATAAAATAAAAATAAAATAAAAATAAAATAAAAATAAAATAAAAATAAAATAAAAATAAAATAAAAATAAAATAAAAATAAAATAAAAAATATAATAAAAATAAAATAAAAATAAAATAAAAATAAAAAATAAATAAAATAAAAATAAAATAAAAATACAATAAAAATACAATAAAAATAAAATAAAAATAAAATAAAATAAAATAAAAATAAAATAAAAAAAGAATAAAAAAAGAATAAAAATTTTGTTTCTATTGCATGTCATTGAATATATTTTAATAAAATTTTATTATACAATATTTTATTTTTTACTTATTCTATTTTATTCTTTTTTTATATTATATTTTATTATTATTTTCTATTTTTATACTATTTTATTTTTATTTTATATTATTTTATTTTTATTTTTAATTTATTTTTATTCTATTTTTATTCTATTTTCATTCTATTTTTATTCTTTTTTTATTTTATTTTTATTTTATTTTTATTCTATTTTTATTCATTTTTTACTCATTTTTATTTTATTTTTATTTTAATAAAAAAATAGTACATTATTGCAGAGGACGGGAAAGGGAAATTCGTGGACGAGCGATTTTTTCGGACGAAGCGCAGCTGAGTCCGAAAAAATAAGACGAGTCCACGAATTTCTATTCCCGTCGAGGCATATATAGTGCTTTTCTCTAAATGTGCGAGGAAATAAAGTAAAGTAAATTAAATAAATGAATTAGCTTCCCTCTATAATTTTTTTTAAGGTATTAAGAACTATGTATACTGCCAATTTTCATTCAAATAATATTTAAAAAGAAATCGTCAAAAGCTATTTCAGACAGTATTAAATATGCTCTTTTTATGCAACAGATACAAGATTAAACCTTAAAAATAGTTGTTTTGTCTATGATTGTATTAAGCCTCATTCGCACGATCAGACGCGGTGCTATGACAAAGAACGAGACAACCAAGGTTTTTGATCTAACCATCTCGCTCTATCCTACAGTTTGAAGGGATTGCCGTTCAGACGGTGTAGAGACGTCGCTTAAGTATTGGCTGTTTGAAATGATATTTCTTAGTCGGATGAAAAGTTTAAAAGGTAAAAAACAATACAGTAATGGATTTTACTAGTCAACGCCTAAAATATGTATACACTTTGAACCTTATTACAATGGAGTAAGGTGCAAAAGTGTATACATATTTATGGCGTTGACAAATTACTTCACGGCCGCTAAAACAGGTAAATAATGATTTTTTTTATTCGTTTTGGTAAAAAATTAAGAACTTCACGTACTCATTTTGATACAGTAAGCTGAAAATTTCCGAGCACATTGGAGAAAAAATATATATATTCATATTTTATTGTACACATACATGTACATACTTGATAGTTACGACAATACATTTTAATTCATATGCACATTATGCACGAATCCGTATCCGTAATTTCTCCAAAGTTAGTATAGTAATAATGTAAAAACAAAATAACCAAACGAAATGCAGCCGCGCTCCAATTTCAATTCAACCTAAAAGTACAAATATTGTTAAAGATGAACACAATAAACGACGCGCGACGTTTCCGGCAAAACCTGTTTATTTGTACTGGGAGCTTAGTTGACCAGCCCCGTGCTCAAAGCCACTACAGCAATTTAATAATGAGCCTAATCTGAGTGTTCGTAAAGATCACATTCGTTTGAGCTGCCTCAATACCCTATGATTCGGTAACCGAATTGATTGGGTTTTTAATGCGGTTAGTGTTACCTTAGGTTAACCTGATCGATACGGTAACCGTATCAATACGGTTACCTCATTATAAGGTTACCGTTATATCAGGGTTTTTAAAACAACCTCAAAAATAACCTTATGGAATACCCAGGTTATGGTAACCGGTTCCGGTCCCTGAATGTAACTAGAGTATTAGGGTATTCTAATGAACTCAACCAGACAAATTGAAAATTATGACATGTCAATGTAATTTCATACATTCATAGTCCAAGCTACAAAGGAAGCATGTTTTAACGTAACACACAGGTACATCATTCATTGTGGTGCCTGAAATCCTGGGTTTATATCCCAGTATGGGTAATTAGTGTTTATCACAATTTGTTCCAGTTTTGGATGTCTTAGACACCAGAATCACACTCGTAACCATTGTGCCTAAGGTACGTAAACAGAAGTTAATTGCAACTCACCGTATCTGTTAAATCCAGCCATATTATAGGCCCATTTCTTCATGCTATCTGAAAAAATAAGGAAAGGTTATATAACAATAAATTACATACAGGTTCACAGGATTAAGAACATTTTAATTTGAATCGTCAAAAAAATACCATTATTTACTTACTCAAACGAGTAGCAGTTGTTCGGAGTGCCATTTTAGAGAAATTTCCAGCAGAAAAGATAAAATTTTGTCGTCAATAACCATTCAATAACCCAATTTCGTTTTTCTTTCTCAAATGTCAAAGTCAGTCATGCGAGAGATGTATTTTCTAGATAGAAGTTTTCTTGCTATCCAAATTAAGCTTTTATATCCTTAAACGTCTAAAACACCAACGCGTAGTTTCGTTTATCAATATTATTTTTTTATTAATAGTAGTGCACATTTAAGTATTTTATTATTTATTCAAAACGTTAAGTTACGTCAATGATCAAAACCAACTTAAAAATAAAATTTGGTATGACGTTATTTCGTTTATACGGTTTGGACCATCAAAATGTCATTACTGATAAAATAGAAAAATACTCTTTTTGCTAAAAATCTAAAATTGGGCTTAGGGATGTGAAATGGATGAGAATAATAGTTATCGACTTTTTTATTATTATTCATTAATTTCGTAGGGTAGGTGTGAGGGTTATATACGTGGAAAGACATTATATACGAACATAATATACCTTTATTGTTTATATTCAACAATCATCAGAATCGCATTGACATAGTAAGTCTAAGTGACTTTACTCATAGAGTATCACCGAGAGTGCGGTGGCCAGTACTCACAGTAGGTGATTTGGTTGTAGTCGCTTATAGCCGCAACAGACGGTGAGATTCGATTCGGTCCGTGGTCCGGCCTAACGGCGGCGTCGGTCTTACGCTTGCTTAAATTCAAACAAATCTTCTACAACGCAAGACGTAAGCGCCCGCCGCTAAATGCTACAACCGAAATAATGGGACAGTTAAACATCCATAGGCTCTAAGTATTTAAACGGAGATGTCTTCGCCTTAGCTTCCAAACAAAAATATCTGCCTAAACCTGAAAGAGACGAGGTGGTACACCTGTGCTTACAAATACCCAAACTCTCTGTCATCGCACGTACTACGGTACCGAACCGAACGGACTGATACGACATTCAAACCTTCAAGAATCCAGGCGTCCATGGGCGGTGAAAATACTATACTTTCCTGTAAAATATTTTTAGGGTTCCTACAACTAGTTAGGGTTCCTAGTGTAGGTACTAGGTACGCGTGAACTCGTGAAGTGGGAGTGATTTTTTTCCCGTAGATCTTATTCTGTGGGGTGTCGTTAAATAGGTCTGTCAAAAAGAATAGGCATCCTTAAAACATTTTTTATAGAGCCAATCCAATAGTTTCGGAATGACTTGTCTGCCGAATTCCAAAAAAAATTATGGCTCACACTAACTTGAAAAACCGCGGAGCAAAAAAATATTAATAAACTCAAGAAAGTGAGGCATAATAATCGCTGTCAGAGAAAACTATGTTTTGAACAAAATGGATCGAACCGTTTCTGACTAATTAATCATAATTATCGCAAATACTTGACATTTCATAGTAAAAGGAGTATGTGTTTGTAACTTGTGTATACTCTGTTTCTTTAATTTGAAGTGTGCAATAAAGAATATTTACGTCACTCTGGGCGATAAGTGAAATTTACCGCCCTAGGGTGCAGCGGCAAATCTCACTTCACACCCAGGAGAAGACGTAAAATTATGTACGCACCACGGGTGGTAATAAAGAAGGCCCCAGATCGCTTGTTTATGGCCCTTACCTTCGGTTCGGGCCACAAATGCCAGCGATCTGGGCCCTTCTTTATTTTACCGCCCTAGGGACGTAATGTACTATTATGTTATGTGCTGTATAATAGGAAAACTATTATAAAAAAGACCTTGTAAGTGGGTGTCCTATGACGGGTCAACAGCTACGGAACCCTACATTGAGCATGGCCCGACATGTTCTTGGCTTGTTTTTGAAACAGTTTTTACTTACAAACAGATATGATTTTACTGCCAATCCTTTTGGCATAAGGGAAATAGTACGAAAGGTCACTGCACTTCTGACTTCACTCCGGGTTCAACTATTTTATCGATGACGATGTTATAAAGTATACTGATCTTGACGTTACATCCCTATCTCTAGTAAAAGAAAAGAAAACTGAGAAATTCTTCAAAGTAATGTGAGTTTATGTTGTGTTTTGCAATTTATTTTCACCTAATGAAGTAAAAATTTATGCAATAAATGTATGATTTGTAAGTATCCTATCACAAAGTAAATTTATAATGACGTTATCCTAATGTTATCAGGTTGATCTCCTTTTGAAGCGAACCCGATAAGAATTGGTTGCGCGTGGCTCCTTCGTGCTTCTTATCAAGTTGTTTGCCGTCTCGACGTGAACTTCGAATGCCCTCGCCCGACCTCATAGTTCCTCGGCCCGCTTATCACGATGAATAAAATGAGACGGCGGAAGGTAACGAATTCATTCTATATCGACGCGCGGTCTCTTTCAGTTCGCTGAAACGCAATTAATTTGAACAGTTGTTCGCTTGTAACGTGTACATATTCGTGTGGTTATTGTTCTCTCCGCGAGTGTTACGTTGTTTTTATAAACTAACTTGGTAATTTTTTCTTTCATCCTGCATCCAAGAGGAGGAATGCCAAGAGACTGTCGGGATTGTCTGGGAATTCGTTTTCGAATTAGCACCCTGCACCAGACTTGGAAGTGGCTGCATCAGACCATCGCCCTCCACGAATATCTGATTGCCCTCTCAGCGTCCGCTGCCGATGCTCCTTGTGCCCAACACTAGAGTGTTCCACCAGATTTATTGAACACAAACTTTAGTCATATAAATTAGGACTTTTATAAATAAATTAAGGTAAATCTACGCTTATAAACTGCCCTTGTCTTTTCATACAAAAAAGTGTCTATTTGTGAACTGTTAAAACTAAAATCAATCAAGCATCAAAATGGCCCAAGCAATGATGAAGAAAATGGCCGGCAGTGCCTGTGTGATGATCGGCATCACCCGTAGAACCAGCTCCCGCAGCCTGGTGACAGCTAAGAAGACCATGGCTGCTAAGAAGGAAAGGGAGCTGCCCGCTGAGAGGGAGGTCACTAAGTCCGTATTCATGTCTCAGTCCACTGACATCTACACCAACCTGGCTTTAGAAGACTGGATGTATCGCAATATGGACTTCTCCAAGCACCATGTGATGATGGTGTGGAGGAATGAGCCCTGCGTTGTGGTTGGAAGACACCAGAACCCCTGGCTGGAAGCTAATGTGCCGCTGCTGGCTGAGAAGGAGATTGCCCTGGCTCGCCGCAACAGTGGTGGGGGTACCGTCTACCATGACCGTGGCAACCTCAATGTCACATTCTTCACTCCCCGTGAGAGATACGATAGAAAGTACAACCTGGAGCTCATCAAAAGAGCACTCTTCAGAGGCTTTGGAGTCAAGGCTGTCATCAACGAGCGCCAAGATATCATCGTCAGAGACAAATACAAAGTATCCTTTTCTAACAACTACTTTCTGCATGCTATAAGTATAGCCTTCTATCTACACCATAGTTTAAATGCATTATTGTAAATGTAACTATTGAATTATCACAATAATTACAAATTAAACAGTCTACCATATGTAGACACAGCTGAATCCTTTGTTTTCAACTACTACGCGGAATTAAAATTGTGTCATTTATAACTTATTGTTATTACCATTTAGAGAGGTTTAGTATCGTTGTGTGGATATCATTACAAATCAAGTATACCTAAGAATAAAATAATGATATCCAAGAATTTCTACACACAGATTTGTTGGCAGTGTAACAAATACGAATTGTCTAAGTTTTCTATTAGTCAGTTTAAGTTGCTAACAAATGATATATAAATTCATATCTATTGTCCACAAATATTTCCTTAATAGTAACCTAGGTATCTGGAACAGCTGCCAAGCTTGGCCGTCTCTCGGCGTACCACCACTGCACCCTGCTTGTGGACGCCAACAAATCTGATCTCAGCAAAGCCCTGGCCAAGCGTGAGGTGAGTCAAAGTCCAATTGACTGGACCTTTTTGTTCTTGAACTACTTAAAACAATAGAACTTGTCCTTGTACATCTTAGTTTTATTTCTAGCATTTAACTATGTTTTTGAACGAAGTTAAATAGTTACTATGCACACAACATGCAATTGAAATGAACTTTCACTGAATATTAATTATGAATAGAGTTGACTTTTAACCCGTTTTAAGTTTCAAAATAAGATTCACTGGGAAATTCAACTTTATAAGCAAAGTAATTTTTCTTGTATTATTTGTTGAAATAAGTACCTTTTTTAAAAGGTATTTTTATATGATGCTAACAACTTAGGCGCCCGTTTTAATGCCAATGTTTTGGAGCTAATGAAAGAAATCCCGCAAAGTTTAAACTTACATTCCAACACTTAATTGAAGAATTTGGTTGCACATCTATTAATTAAATAATCAGATTCAGTATGACTGCTAGTGACCTACATTTTTTTATTTACTGAGCCCTATTTATTTCGTTCTGAGAAACACTTTATAGAATGTCTCTCAGTTGACGTGGGGGTTGGCAAAGGTCTCCTCCAATGATTTCCACTGTTGTCTGTCTTGGTTAACCCTTCTCCATTTTGGTGCCGCTGTTAATTTTAATTCATATTCCCATCCTTGCTTTCTTTTTCCATCTTTTGGGTACATTTTGGGTACCAGTCTGAGCCTGATGACGTGTACATAACCCGTTACAATTGTATCAATACCTAATTCGTGAGCAACTTTCATAAGCCACATTCAGTTACATGTGTCATGTTACTATGTGGAGTTGAGTTGAACATGTGATATTGTTTTTGTTTGCCGCACTCAGCGCTGCAGAGTTTTTACATATTCAGTAATGTCACAATGTCAGCTTGCACACAACATAGGGTGATTCATGTGCGACTGCATAAAGGAATGTAAATGGGTTTCAATTCAATTGTTTGTTCTGTGCAACTTTACTAACACTAATCAATATAGCATATATGATCTTAATGACTAATTGTAATTTTGAGAACTTTCTTAATTTGTTACGTTCTTTTTTAACATTTTCGGGTGTGTGTATTTATATGGCGTTATTATATGGATCGGACATACAATCTCATGATAAGGGTATCTTGTTACTTTCTTTAGATAAATAAATATATTTGATAATATTATATTATACAGCGATAAAATGAAGAATAAAATAAACTAATGATATATGCTACCTGCTCCATATAATAATAGTTATAGTTAGTTATTAGGTTAGGTATATACTCTACTAAAGTTTTTCTTAAGAAAATGTACCTATCCACTGCGCCTTACCAGCGCCATCTAGTATAGTTGTTGTTTTCACGTTTTGTTTTTTGACTTTGCATGTATAGGCCTATTTGACTTCCCATTATATTTTAGACTAGCATAGTTCGGTAGATTTCGTTGCATGTATATAATGTATATATCTAACCCAAATATAAACCTTCACTTGACTAACCGTAACCAATACCTCCCCCCAAACACATAGTCTAAGGGCATATAATTCTATCTAGCATGGCATACAGACGAACGCGACCGCGTCCGTGTCGTCGCCCGTGGCAAACCTGGCCGAGGTGAACAACCGCGTGACGGTGGACGCACTCCAGACGGCGCTGGGCTACGAGTTCATGAGGACGCCTGCCATGAGCCTGGAGGATGGCGGCCAGAACCTGATCTCGCAGCAGAGGGGATTCCAGTTCGTGAACCCTTCGGAAGACTGGTTCCCAGGTGAGTTAGTAGTATTTTGCTGGTGATCATAGAGTAACTTGTATAGTAGAGCAGCACAGCCTAAGAACTTTTCGAATCTCAAGTCAATCTGGTGATACAATACGACCATGCAAAATTGTATTACATACGAGAGTAGGTAGAGTAAACATACCTGGAGGCCGGTTTTAACTTAAAATATTAAATGATTTTGTTAATGTTTTGATACAACTCGCAGCGCATCTGAATAAGGTATCGACTTATGCAAGAAAGAGGTCAACACAAAATTGACACTATTTAATATAAGTATAACGACGTACTATTTATTTGCAACAATCACTGGCTTGCTTGCCAGCCCCTAGGCACACTTGCACAGGTGGCTGGTGCATTTTTTACATGAGTCATGAGTGTATTGTTTTCTCTAACTTTTTCCATAATAACAAAACAATTCTACAGCAAACAACCTGAATTCGACTCGTGTTCAGAAACGTGACTAGCTCAGTCTTCCATTATCTGGACCTTGATACCCGAGGG
Source organism: Pammene fasciana (assembly GCA_911728535.1). Classification (NCBI taxonomy): domain Eukaryota; kingdom Metazoa; phylum Arthropoda; class Insecta; order Lepidoptera; family Tortricidae; genus Pammene; species Pammene fasciana. The sequence continues at coordinate 16,383,249 of OU452276.1, read as the reverse complement.
TCGCGACCCACACTTGAAAAACACTTGTTTAAATTAATAATACATCGCAATTGCATAGTAACCGCTAACCTTTTGTCAGCCGAATTAATACATTCGCCAGCTTTACTAAGTGTAAGTCATTTAGTGTGTATTTAGAGTCCATCTCAGTTTAGGTACAGTCACCATCAGATATATCGGAGCGGCCAAGGTGGTCACAAATATCTGAACAACGCCTCTTTTGTTAAGGTGATAGAGTGCATGTTCAGATATTTTCGAGTACCCTGGCCGCTTCGATATATTTGATGGCGACTGTACAGTCAACATCAAATATATTGTAACAGCTAAGGTACTAGCCAAATAGTTTGACACACCATACAAAATACATGGTGTGACGAACTATTTGATCACTTTGGCTGTTACAATATATTTGTTGCTGACTGTACTTGCATTTGCCATGGTTTTTGTTATTGTGTATCTAGTTTCTGTAAAAATAAGAAAGTAGGTAACCAAGTTGTATTCCTATTTTTGAAACAATACATTTTTGTACTTCTTTTGCTATATTTTGTGTACTTACTGTCACCCTCATTTATATAACTGCCCGACAGTCGGAAAATTATAAACTTTCAATGTAGTTATTTTTGCCATGCCTGCGAGAAAAAATATGCCTATTATAAAAATCGCGTAAACTGATATCATGTTTGTTTATTTACATAGTATATTTTCGCACAGTTATTCAATTCTTGCAAAAGGACTCCACCGCTGTAGTGATACCACATGTAGACTGGAGTAAACAACGTTATCGATCGCAAATAATACTTAATTAGTGCCACTGTAAATACATTTATCTCTTGAATATTTAAAATTGTGATAAGCGACACATAAGTAAATACAAAGATATGATTTATTTTTGTGCTACTTTTCGTAGCGTAAGATAACGAGAAAACATTAATTAACATTTTGAATAGTAGTCCCGATGGTGCGATGAAAAATAAGATTGATTGATGATTATTTTCACTTTTTGCCAACAAAAATTGTTATACTGCGCTAAAAGGTAGACAACTTCTCTTTTATAGTAGTTAGCAGTGGCGTGGCTTTAATAGTATTAGGCAAGCCGTAGCTAATTTGATGCACCTATGTTGTAGAATAATGTCTTTACTGAATTGGAATAGGCAAAGCTGTTGCTGAGAATAGGACCGCGCGCCACTGGTAGTTAGTTGCAGTTTGTAACATTGTACGCTATAATTGTATTGTATTGTTACAGGCCTTTCGGAGATCCGAAACGAGCTCCAAAGCTGGGACTGGTGCTTCGGAAGAACACCAGTCTTCACAGTGAGCCGCTCCTTCCCAGTGCCCGAAGAACTGCTAGCTCCATCCAAACTATACTCTGCAACCCAGGAGCTCTCCATCAACATGAAAGTGGAGAAAGGCCTCATCAGCGACGTGACCTTGAACATCGCGCCCGGTCTCATAGAATCCGGGTTCCACGGCGAAGCTTCAGTGATCACGCATCTCGTTGGCAAGCGGTTCACGAGCGAGGCCCTCACGGCACTCCAGGACGCGATGCTCACTCGTAGGGACTCCGGGGCCAAGCTGGACGACCGCGAACAGTTCGTGGCCAAGTGCTTTGACCAGGTCGTCAATACCGTCTAATGTATTATCCCAATCGTACCGGCTTACTGGGCATTTTAACGAGAAGTTACATTCTGGGTACAAAGTGGAATAACAAGTTTGTTCCGCTTTGTAACCTGTTCTTGTATTTTCTTGTGAAAATGCTCCACTACGTTATGGTTTGATTTTGTATTGTATAGACAGTGTGTCATTGTAAGTATAATTGTAAATGTACAAATAATGTAGATAATATAACTTGGTCTCGTAGTTTAACTTTAGGTAGAGTTAAAATGTGCCTTAAATTGTCGTGTCGATCAACCTCTTTCTGTTTTGGCTGCATACTCTTCTAATATCTATTCTTCTTCTGCTTTTGTATAGTTTTGTTCTACTAATTTCTTTTCTGCTTATTCGATACGTGATATAGTTTAGACTAATGTTTCTCGCGAGACGCATTCCGCGCCGCAACAAGAATGCATCATATCATTTGTTTTAATTTAATTATTATTTCGTAGCTGAATTAATCCAAGTATTCCTACTTATTGATACATTTAACGTTATTTAGCATATGTTTTATAATGTACCTACACTTCACACTTGCACAACTCACGATATCAATATTTGTGTTGCTTATAACGCGGGTGTGGAGTGCTTATAACATTGTTTTTCATTATTTTAACGTATGTTAGCACATGTCTTACCTATAGTCTGAAAGCCATTTCATAACCCTCATTACTTATTCATAAGATCTGCCCTAAACAGGGACTTTTTTGTATGAAATGGAAGTAATATTAGTTAATTTTAGTTTAGTTTTAAATCTTTGTATCTCAGGATTATATTTCAATATATATCATGACATTATTTATTTGTTTTCTTTATCACCTCGAAGCGAAGGCCGGTGTGTTTATCTAATGTACAGGTTAAAGGTTGTCCGCTACAATAAGTTATTGATTGCGTTGAGAATAGGCGTAATAAGGAGGGCTTTTAGCGGTGGTATGGCCGGAGGCTGCGCGCGCATTAAGCGACTATGGATTAGTGGAAGCGTTGTCCTCGCACAATGAAACAGGCTTGGAAGCTCCTCTCGCTTTGGAGGTGGTTGCGCCCGCGCCAGTCCGCGCTCGCACTCGGCCGCACGCGCGCGTCGAGCGCCATTTGGAATTGTGACGCGTTGTCATGACAACCACGTAAACAGATCTTTGCCGCGTGTTGTTTGAACTGTTAAGCTTAGTGCTGTGATTTATTGAATGCGATCGGATAGAGATCTTTTTACATTTTGAAGTGAGTTGGTATAGTCAAATTTAAACAGCTTTTAATTTTATATTAAGTATTAATTATGTATAACTAACTTTTGATACTAACTTTGGGGTTAAGCAGGCGAGAGACATAACATTCAAAAAGATAGTAGGAGTATTGGTCTTAACTAGGATCCCATAATAAACACATGAGAAAAATATTTGAGATGTTCGTTAAAGGTTCTGTAGATAAAAGGCAGGGGTAAAACAGCTTTTCCATTAGGCGATTATCAAACTGGCGCCGCATGCGGATCCGTCGCAAGTGTGATAATCGCCTTAGGGGTCATTCCAAACACAATGACACAAAACAATTCAACACAACAACAAGAAAATCAGAAGGTTTAAAACTACTGGTAGCTAAGGTGAACAGATCCCTGGAATTAATTACATTCCTGGGGGCCAATTTTTGACTTTCGAGCGCCCGAATTCAAAAAGTTTAAGCTCGAAAATAATCGCACACAAAAGCTTACCGCCAATTTTTTCGCATGAAATTAATAGTTTAAATACTCATGATTTCAAATTCCTACCGCTGTTATTTTTAAAACATAATTTCATCGTTTTATTCTGAGTTATAAATGTCACTTTCGAGTACTCGAATCTCAAAAATCACCCCCCAGGGTTCTCTCCCAGACCTCCCAGTTAACCTTTGATACCTACGGTGAAAGAAACTAAAACACAATTAGGTATGGTCAAAAAGGTACCAAAGTAAGAAAATTATTACGAGTATATAGTAGGTACTAAACTGCTGTAAGTATATAGGTGCCTACCATTTATTTACTGTGCTTGTGTTCTGATTAGATACTGAAAATACGAGTAGGCGTGTATTAACGGTAGGTACAGTGTAATATTAAAATCGTGATCAAACATTTTAACTGTAGGTAGTATAATTATCTAAATTTTGTTTATTTGATCTTGTTTTCCATAAAATGTAATAATAAAATTAAAGCAAAACGAATACTTTACCTACTACAGCTCACCTAAGCACTACTTTTAATAGATTAGTAAGTACCTAAGTATATACTTAGGGGATACCTGTCTCATCTCAACATCCTTTATATACCACAACATGGGAGCAGGAACATATATCTATTTAAGCCATTATGCAATTAGCTTATTATGATAATTTCAAATACGCAATAGAATAGCACTCAAAAGGCAATAAATGGTAATATTAAGTAAGTAATAACACATCCCTCCGCTCGCAAGGAAGCATCCAATTAAAAACGAATATTGTATGTCTATTGCCTGTGAGCACGCTATCGTTACCATCTAGATAAATGTGCAGGTAGGTACTTACTGTACTTAGTTCCCTAAAGACATTTTAAATTAATTTTAACATGCTCTCTGTGCTCTGTGGCATCGGATCGTTTCGACCCTCTGCAAGTACCCAAGATGCCTCATTGTGACGTTAACTAACTGCCGCAGCAAAAGTGTTAACTAAATAATTCGTTATGAAACGTCATAATTTTTCCTATGTTTTTAACCGACTTCAAAAAAGGAGGAGGTTCTCAATTCGACAGAATTTTTTTTTTATCATAATTTTTTTTATTATCATTATTTTGTTTGTATGTATGTTACTCGATATCTTTCATTAGTCAATATATATTTAAAAAAATCTTTCGGTTTTTTTAATTTTATTTAACTAGGTGCAATCAGTCAGCAGGAGAAGTAGGAAAGCGGGTCTGGCGTTCAAAATGATCCTGGCACGAATTTGTTATTAAAACAAGATCGTGTGAAGAACATTTTGAATACCACACCCGCATGCTTACTTTTGCTGCTGGTTGAACGTACCTACTGTAGTATACTCACTAACATTTTGATGATTTCATTGAAGTGCAATAAAGGTTTGTAACATCATTATATTTTTACGAATTTCAGAAGTAACATCCATTTAATTCATATAAACTACATTTTAGTAAACGTTTTCTACGACTCTTTATTACATTATTGAACTTCGTACAAAGCTCATCTCTCTGACGTTTCTATTAAGAGTAGCTTTATTTGACAAATTAGGAAACTTGTCTATTGAAAGCGTAAGTGTGTGGCAAGTCTAGCTTGAAAGCTAATCCCGTAAAAAGTATTGCCACTTGTAGTGTTCGTTACACTATTAAGTTTCTATACACGTTACTCGGCTAGTTTCAACATTATTAGAAATTACAAACCATCCTCTCACTCTCGACTAGTCTGTCCTTTCAAACATTACGTAAGCTCTTCCTTCGTTTTACTGTGATCATAAAACGCGTAAAATGTTAAGGATAGGTAGACAAGATACCATGAATGTACCTACTAAGTATATATTTACTCGTTCATACATACTCGTAAAAACAAAAGAAGTAAATTTGTGTGTCCGCCTCGCGAGAACTTTTGGACGAAGTTATCTACAAAGTTGATTTTTCGCTATTCAAAATTTGGTAACAATACCTAATGTGATAGTTTTGACCACAGAGTATATTGAATGCTTGGACCAATAAGATCTCAATATTTTTCTATTACAAGCCTATTCTGGGATTTCAGGATTGGTCCGTTCAGTACGAGTATAAAGTGCGTATTAAATAGCTCAAACGGTAAAGCTAAGGGTAGAAAAACAGCCTGTACATAGTGGCCTTTTAAGTACCTAATGCTAATACTAACTCGTATAGTAAATTGCCAACGGACTAATATCGTAGTTGGTAATGAACGAGTCAAATCATCTGCTCTTTAAAACGGTCACAAGGCATACGCTTTCCGTGACTCACATGCAGTTTTATTTTTGTGTGAAAAACCTACAGACTACACAGACACCTCATCATTAAACTTTTACAGGGAGCACGAGGTCACCACACATCAGTGCAGTTTTATTCGTAAATTTCTACGATCCGAACAGCAAATCTCAATAGTATTATACACCAATTTGTAGTATAACCAATCCATATTCACCCCTGTAACTTGATTTTTGTGGATATTTTTAATCTACATTACTCAATCAAAAAAACGTTACCTCAATTGAAATACGCGGTCGCGCTCTCATACAAAATTAGTACGGGAGCACTGATGCGTGGTGCTGGTGACCCCGAGTTGTACCTACTTATGATCTATCGAGTGTTGAGGTTATCTGTGGAAAAACCACACGTATGAGGGTGGCACCAGATATGTTAACTGTATGACATGCAATAAAGAGTATCCGCATTGTTCAAAGGCCTCGGGGCATCGCTTCAAAAGTTACATAATCGCCCTGGTTAACTTTGACTTTGGTCCTTCGAGCCGGACAGGGTCGCTCGCCGGCTTTCGTGTTCCGCCCGACGCCGACGTAGAAATCGTACTTCCGTTGGATCGGCGCCGGCGCTTGCAAAATGCAACAATTGCATATTTTATACTCATATCAATAATCTCGTGAAACTTAATTTAATTAACCTATATGAGCACGCCTTTTGTTATTATCAGTTCTGTTGGCGGTTGCACTTCCGTTTAATGAGTGTAAATAAAGTAATAATATGCGTTATTTATGTCTGTCCTGATTTCCCTACAAGGATCTCCTTTATTAATTATGCCACCTCATTGGACAGACTTAGTTGCTCTTGTCGCGAGATAATGACAGTACCTATTACATAATTATTTGTATTGTTTAATGATGTCAGGAAGTGACCTTTATTACGGTATCCTAGTTGCTTGATAATCAAATGGAAAAACCAGTTTTCTGACCTGAAATCAATGCTGCAGTAAATATAATATATAATTTTTACTTAATTGCAAATAGTTAGATTATTGGCATTATTGCAAGTATTAACGCAACTTTTGTTGCTCTCCCGTCGCGAACGCACTAGGCGATTGCGGCCAAAAATGTTTCAGGAAAATTGCCCAATGATTATTTAAGTAATCGTCCCGAAGAACCGCATCACAATGTCGTCTGTGCAATTGTTGTCAGTTCCAATATCATGTTCAGTAACCGCGAACTTGACGACCAGATTAGGCCACTGCCACAGTCAAATTTGAAACAGTATATTGACTTCAGTGTGTTGTAAGTTGCACTAATGCCCAATGATAATCCGTTATATATCGCAATGCTCCATTGTTTCCTGCACAGAAAAGTGGTTAAAAATTAAAATATTTTAATTCCAAGAACGGCATAATTATTTTTATTTCTATGTTTTTTTTTGTCACATATTACACTGCAGTTTTATAATTGATGGTTTGCTTTATCCTTACTAGTATAAAAGCCAAAGAAATACTACTCGTACAGTTGAAAACATAATTTAGTTAGTAACACAGTGTCTATTTACACGGGTCTCTGCTATATAAATTAAGCACTGCCGGGTCTGCCAGTCATCAATGTGAGTGCTTTTTAGCAGCAATGTAAGTAATCCTAACTTACTTGTCTTCTATTAACTATTAAGGATATATCTTTGAGCCTACAATTTTCATCTAATTATTCTGCGTACGTGTAGATATTAGCCATTTCTGTTGTAGTAATTCCCACCATCCTACATGGTTTCACACAACTCTAAGAGATCAAATACTGGCAATACTTACATAGCCGCCGCATGCCGCTTCTCTCATCAGTGTGTCCGTCTTCATTGCACAATGAACCGTAACATCACGTGACGTAACACCGTACAATGAGGCCGCGGACACGTCCCGAGATAAATCGATAGATATAATCGGACATCGCAATCTATTATGCACGGTAATGCGAGCTGCTGGTTATTCACAATACCTGTATTGTGTCTCGTCTCGACTGTGAGTTCGTGTTATAATTTACTTTAAGGTTGGGGTACAGATTTTCGAATTGTTGACTGTGAACCCCAGAAAGGAATAAGAAATAATAATAATAAATAAATTCATTTATTAAAGGACCAACTTGGATCTTTTTGTTAGTATGTCACTTACATCTATATTTCTACTGCTATCGTTAGTATATCACAATATAAATATACGCATTCACAGCTAATAATAATAAAATATAAGTAGTCAATTATCACAAGTCATAATAAAAATGTATACCAAATAGAAATTACATTTTATCAAGCCTACAGTAAAATATAAATAAGAAATAATTAAAATAATAATGCTGGTTAAATCTGATAAAATTGTTGTAACGAAAAAATAATAATGTCTGTTTTGATAAAATGTCATTTCAATTAAAATCCGAAACTCGTGTCGAAATTGTAGTACGAATATATGGACTAAAGAGAAGTATATTTGGTTGGAGAACGAGAGAGTGAAAAGTTACCATACATGTTGAAATTTTTATCATATTATTTCTTTTCATTTTTAGAACTTTGGATTCAAAGTACGCTATTTAAGTTTTTTTAAGAATCAGCCTGCACGTTTTAGTTTAGGTAGGTTTGTGCAATGTTCTGATTTGTTAATAAAACTCCCGATATCAGCGCATCGCGTCGTCGAAATTAAAAATTAATGTTTTCGTTATTATTGTCTTTATTGTTTCTTTAACTTACTAAATTAGGTAGTAGGTATACTAGGTAAAGTCGCCATCGTCATCGGAGCGGCCAAGGTATTTCAAAATATCTGAACAACATCCCTATTATCAAGGCGATAAAATGCATGCTCATATTTTTGAGCACCTAGGCCGCTCCGATATATTTGATGGCGACTGTACCGACATATGTTTACGATGGCTCATTTTACGTCGGTATTTTCTTGTGGTTCTCGCTACGCTCGACAAGCGAAGCGTCGAGAATAACTCCGATGAGGTAACTATAACTGGGGTGTCCGATTCGTCTTGCGTGAACCCGATTGTAGACGGCAGCGATCGTGGCATAATTGACGTGTAATTAATGAGATCTCACCTACGTGCAAGTGAATCATGAATGAGGTTAAGCATATGCTTAGGTTAAAGGACAGAGAAAGTTTAAATATCGATTTTTATTCCCGGTGTTTTCATTAATCATGTCTTTTTTAATAGACCTACATACTAGTCATCATCTCAGCCATAAGCCTTTACATATCATTAAAGGGGGGGGGGGGGGGGGGGTTGCCATACGCGCCACGCTTGGAAGGCGGGTTGGGGTCAAGGTATAGCAAAGGGGGCGCGATCTCAAAGGGGGCGCGATCTCAGGACATTTTTGTAACTTTTTCATTTATTTCGCACTTTTGCTATCTTTTTCATTAAAACTTTATACAATACATTTAGATAAGCATCTTTTATTGATTACAATTTTTTGATTAACTTGTCCGTTTAAGAACTAAAGCGGTCCAAAGTTGCGAGTTTCGCCATAGGATTACTACGGAGCTAGGGACTTGAAAATTAATATTGTACATTAGATTAAGTCGGTTCTGGCGCTCGCTGGCCGCTGTCGCGGCACGCTCGCTACGCTCGCTCGGCTTCGCGCGCTGTTAGGTCACGGTTCACCTAACACACTCATCCTCGCTTCGCTCGTCTCGCACCTATCTTGGCTCTGTGACACAATTTCGGAGCCAATATCTCGGTAATTATCAAGTATAGAAAAAAGTTGCCCATACAAAACATGCTTATTTTAGCGTCTTCTATACGATAGCATCATAAAAAAATAGGTGTCATAATGACTCGACCACCATCAACTTTTTTTATTAAAGTCGTGCGCCCCCTTTGCTATACCCCAACCTCAATATTGAAGAAGGTGTCCAATGACCATTTTTTTATGTCACTGATATTTAGTATTTACTAACTATCCTAGTAGACCGTTCTTTTCAAACAAAATGTAAGTAGTAATCGTGATCTAAAAATGTTTTATTTCTCAGACACGCGTTGATGTCGTTAGCTCTATTTAGTGTGTGTACTTGTGTAGTAGTTTATTCGCCAGATAAATACGCCATACTTAGAGGGTGTAACAAAAATACTGGTGATCCGTTTAAGGGCATAATTGGTATCGTATTGCGAGTAAGAAAAAATAGGAGAAAAATTTTTTGGACGCGAAAAAATTGTTTTTTTTTATATGGTGCCCAATTGCGTGAATTTTTTTTTCTTTTTTTTCGTAATTAGAATACGATACCAATTATGCTAAAACGTTACCAGTTAAAAGGATTACCAGTATTTTTGTTACACCTTGTATGTAGGTAATATAATACGTATTAAAGTTCTCTGGACAGTTGTACAATAAATAGGTAATTCTGTTAAGTTAACAGTGTAGGTATTGATTGAACATATTTAATTTGGTTTGATTATAAAACCCTAACCTAATTTGAACATGAATTTAGAAGTGTGGCAAAGTGTGCAGTATACGAAAATTTTTGTGTAGCAATGGCATACAGTTATAAAAATTAAAAAAAAGCATTGTATGTATTTATTGAATATGTTCTTTTACATCCACGCGGCTGACAATACAATACTTGCATTTCCAAAGAAGAAAATTTATAGCAATTTCTTAATGTACCTGCGCCTTAGAGGACAACCCGAGCGGCCAGTGGTCATACTTATTGTATGGACTGACGTTTATCTGACGTGGCTATTTTGAAGTTACGTATACATTTGACGTTCCCCTCTCCGCAAAAATCGGCAGACTTTTTTTGTATAGTAAATGACGGACATGGCCACTCCGGTTGGTTAAATCCTCTAAGACCTGCGCACATCTCTTCCTATGTCTATTTTATTTTAGGTACTTTCACTGGCTCTCCTAGTAAAGGTATTAATCGAATGGAATGTTTTCCAAAGAAAGAAGCCTCGGGAAATGAGCAGAATATGCTAATTTGTTATCGATAGCGGCATGTTTATGTTCTTCCTGCAACTGTTTCTGAGATTTAATCGACCAAGTACATTACTCGTAATTGTGTCTTGTCATGAATAGGCGAGTGTATGTAACTTGTAATTAGTGAAGGTACTTATGTGCGCTTAGAACATTTTGCGCAAGAATAACTTCCTCGATTGGTATGCTACTCGTATGCTGCTATCGTTGATGATGTTTCTTTTGTTTATCCTTCTCCATGAATTATATCAACAATTCAACACTATCAACTACTAATGGTCATCATCAAAAAAGACGGCCACCAGAAATATACACGTATGTAACTATATACTTCATCCTTCTAGTATTTGTCCCGGCATTTACCACGGCTTGAGCCTTGTTGACGCTTGGCACTTGAGTGAGCCTAGAGTCCGCTTGGTAACCTAATGCCATGAATTGGTGTAGGTACCTACCAGTTCTTGACGTTCTAACCTAGAGAGGAAACTGGGCCTTGTTCAGATTAGATATCGTTTTCTCATGATGTTTTCCTTCACCGAAAAGTAGCTGGTAAATATCAAACGATATTTCGTACAAATTCCGAAAAATTCAGTGGTACAAGCTAAGGTTTGAACCCAAATACTTGTATGTACTTATGCAATTGAAAAACATATCGAATTAATATTTTTGCTCCTATGAAACACATTGGCTATCATCAAAATCACATCAGAGAGCAGCTGCAGAAACCAGAAATACAGACACTAGACATATTTATGCTACAAACATATCGAAGTCTGATATTTATGCTACAAGCATATCGAAGTCAGCCAATAGAAATGTGAAAATGATTAGCTTCACTACACCTGCCCTGCTCCTGAAAGTTGTTTGGTAGAATCATTGGCAACCGTTAAGAAACGCTCCGATTTGCGTAAGTGCAAGTATCGGGGCGCTGGTTTTGCATATTAATAAGTGCAGCAATTAAGAAATCGCATGCGTGTGATACTATTGGTTTCTGTTGTACGATATGGCAATAGAAGAGATCACTTACCTAATACTTGCTTGATGGAGCACGTGAGATAACGACGGTCGCGGTAGTCATTGGGTTAGGTCACTTAGGTCTGTGCAGAAAGAAAACTGATTCGGTCACGTAGTCACGAACCTTCTGCCTCCTGTACCTACAAACTATACATCTCTTCGCTTCGACTTAAAATTGACTGGTAGAGAATGCCTTATAGCATTAAGTCCGCTTTTTGTACTTTAAGATTTTCTATTGTTCAGTAAAATTTAAATAAATAAATACGTAGGCGTTCCATTAGTGAACTTACAAAATTTAACGGCTAAGGTGTTAGCTTGTGATGCGACGTTGTAGTGTTGAAATTAAAATGTGGGATGAATTTTGGTGGTGATGTCTTAATAAACCAAAGAGAATGGAGTATGCTCTAAATTTGACAGCTTGATTAGATTGCACTTACCTTGCGTATGCTTTGTGGTAAAAAAATTACAAACGTTAATTTTGACGACGAGATTCAAACTGAGGTACCTATTATTTGTATATGGACATATTAATGCATGGACGTTTATGAATCGATCTATTGATAAAGTATCCATGCAATTTTGCAGCTGGGTACATCTAATCCAGGTGTTAACTGCGGAGTCTGTGACAGTAGTCTGGATACAATAGGCAACAGTGTCACTGGCGTCACTGCCGTGTCGTGGGTCGTGGGAGTGGAGTGTGTTCTCGGGTATCGCACGCCGTTAATTACAGCTATTGAGCCGGTCGTGGGCCGAACGCTTCTATTATTTACAATCTGAATTCATACATCCCTTTCTAATTATGCAACGATGTCAATGAGGTTAGGAACCTACAGATATATGAGGATTAAAACCAGCAAATAGTAAATTGTCCCGTTTTTTTTTGTTTTTGGCCACCCTACATACGTCTAGAGATTTATTTACCATAGATTATGCATTTGACGCATTCGTTTTTAAGAGAGTGACTAGAGGGAGAGTGTTTTTCGATAAAAAAGCTATCTACGCGTTACTTGCGCGTTCATTCTTAGTGGTTGCAACTGTGTTTTGTTTTGAAACAATACAGAAAGATACAGTTTTTTTTTGTGTATGGTGTATAGATTTTATGTCAACAAAACACAATTAATGAACGATTGTAGTGCATTCCCGTTGCCTAAAATAAGTGGAGATAAGAGGTGACGCTCAACCCCGTCTCAGTGGAAGTCAGCCTTTATTCTCATTGGCTATTTGCGTTTTTTTTTTTTATACCTGACCTGGGCTTTATGCTTCTGGAGCGGTAAAGCGAGCTGACTGTTGGTTGGGATGGTTGCCGAGGGAAAATCCAGGACCCTTCCGCGACCTAACATGATACGGTAACGCGACCTAACATGATACGGGGCTATGTGCGCACTGCGCATACGCAGTGCGTCTTGGGGGAAGAGGAAGTAACGACAACGCACAACGTGAGAATAAACTTTCAAGAACGACATTTTCATATTATTTGACAGATGTCAACTGTCAGATAACTAATGTGCTTCTCACCTTCCAGGCGGCTTCTCAGTCATGCGCAAATCGAATAAATGGATAACAAACGTGTTGCAATCTTGATGACTTATGTTATGTGTCAGCTATTTTAGCATAAGTGTATGCTATTAATAGATAGCATTTGATGCCATTACTGCCATTAGATCGATTACCAATGATTACTGATAATCTGTGTCTGACCGCTGCATATATGGCTAATATTAATTCATTTACCTACTTGTGTGTAATCAAGAAGCTTATAATACTTAACACACAATTTTACGCGTCAAGTAAAAATATGAGAATGAGTTTTATTTACTTGGACCATGTACAGTCAACGCCTAAAATATGTATACGCTTTTGAACCTTATTACAATGGAGTAAGATTGAAACATGTTTGAAACATGTACACATATTTATGGCATTGACTGTATATACCTACTTTATTTCCGCATTTAAGTACTTTAAAAGGAATCTATTTTAAAAAAGATTAAGAAAGTGATGTCAAGGGTCAGCGTTATAGTTTATTGTCTCTAATTATTGTGATACTGCATTTACTAGACTGACTAACTAGAACACTTGTGCGCCATGTTCGGCAATAAAGCCGTCCCAGACTAGTACAAGAACTCTTTGCAAAGCACTTAAGAGGCTGAGAAGACCCGATGACCTTCAAATTGACTTTACTTAAACAGTCATATATCTGTAACTACTTGTTTTGGAAAAGTAAAAAAAATATATGTTAATATTCATTATATTTAAAAGAACTTGGTTAATTCCAATACACAATTGGACGAAATCGGCTCGATAGAAAATAATTCCAAAGTTACATCTAAAATTAGCTTAAAACAAATGCACGTCTTTAGTTTCTTGGCTTATATGTCTGTAATTAAGAGTCCGGTAACGATTTGAAAACGAAAATCGCTAATAATAACATTATACACATGAATTGCATTTGGTACGATAGCTTGAAGTCTTGTTATTGCAAAAAAGTACTTTAGGTGTATTTATATTAATATTTAATACCTTAAAACTCGATTCTTACAGAGCATGTTTAGTGAGGACGTTGATTCATGTAATTTTGTCGTACGATTTTTAATTATTATTTGTTATGGACCCTAATATGTTTTATACTATCTGAATAAAGCATAAAATGAAGTTTATTTTTGTATTTTTATGTTTGCAAAATACTTTAGTATCTTTCCAAAAATATCACCTAAACTTCGGCAATTTTTAGCAAAATTGCTCTAGCAAAACACACTCTCTCTCAAAAAATATATATGAAAATGAAAAAAACTGTTACACTTATTCCTCAGGCGACTCATTTTCCAATGTATTTATATATTTTACATACTTATATAACTTAATTTAAATCAATAAAAACCTTACTCTTTTCACCTCTCCAAGCAAAAATCGCGAAACAGGTGTTAGATTAGGGTGAATTATTTATAAATAAAGCATAAAATTAAAAAATCGTTGTATTTATTCCATCCAAAAAGAAACGATCTTTCATAATATGTATACAAAATTGTAGAAGTTATGTTAGTTACTGCAAAATCGCATCAAAAAGTTGAGCGAAATCGAAAAAAAACATTACCGGACTCTTAAAGACAACATTCCACCACACTAACACTAAAAACTTCGTTGCCTTAAATTTCTCAATTAATGCATAGTTTTTTTTAATCCATCAATTTGCAAAATTTGCAATGAGCTCCCATACTAATCGTAACGCAGTGTTTCTCTTTCACTCGCGCTGAAAACGATAGGGAGGGAATTTAGCTCTTATCATCCTCTTAAATCAAGGGCGAAGAAACATTCTTAGAGGTCTTAATATAATAAATATCAATATATGTGTCAGTGTAGGTACTGATAGAGGGAACGCTTTGTCGATATGGAGTTACTAGTACTTTACTTTATAAAACTATGCAATATGCACTATCTATTAGTGAATGAAAAAGTGTCCTTGTAAATCGACAAAGTGCTCCCTTGCACTAAACTTGTCCACATATATTTAGAATATGGTTCTTGGGCAAATTTGTGATGGAAGATATATATAGAAGTCATCTTGGTTTGGTAATGACAAAACGTTAATTACTAATTAACGAGAAACTAATGAACCTTGACGATTCTATGCAATAGTTGCGTATTTTGATAATTTCAAGTCTTTAGAAAATACTTTGTTCATATAGCTTTGCCTCAATTGTGCGTTTAAAAATATTCACTTAAATATTTTTTTTTATGGTAGACAATATTTATAGTTGCATTAAGTGTTAGTCCGGTTTCCGCTCGATGTTTAGAAGTTCAACTACTTACGTCTAACTATTT
The DNA here is from genome assembly GCA_911728535.1 of Pammene fasciana. Taxonomy (NCBI): domain Eukaryota; kingdom Metazoa; phylum Arthropoda; class Insecta; order Lepidoptera; family Tortricidae; genus Pammene; species Pammene fasciana. The sequence goes on along the minus strand of OU452276.1, from coordinate 16,367,888 downwards.
TTTTTCAGAAGAACTCCGGAACCAGAAGTTAATTGAAACTACCATACGATGGAGAAGGACAAAATAGTATTCAAGGTAAGTTACTTATAGCCACTATCATAGTGAAATGATATAGAACGCTTTAGAACGCAAACTGTGGACTATGAACTTCAATCCTTTCTCAGATAAGTATTGTTTGATAAGATAATAATGGAATAAATACCTTTGTGTTTAGGTATTATGCTATTATGTACGAGTTGCCTATAGCTATCAGATACGCTTTTCTCTCACACTTACATATTACCTTGCAAATGTGAAAGAAAAGGAAAATACTATAGCAGTTTCACTCTCGCAGTTGACTCAATAACAATTAAAAATAAAGTATTTAATGAGGGATAAGACCCCAGTTTGATTAAAATACGCCAGCCGAAGGGAATCGAGTGCTATAGACGCTTGGGCAGATATCTACTTATATTTACGCTCAGAATTTACTGAACTTAATTAAACCATATCTCGCACCGTATATACACACGCAAACACGCATATTTTGCAATCACAATGCAAATATGTTTCCATACTACGCCTGCATTCGTAGTCTTAATTATATTCCACGTTTAACTGGCACTGTCATGTTATTGACAAACTGATAACGTGCCATTGTAAAGTACCAGGAAGGCTACTCCAACTTAAACATTTTCATCTTGATTTGAATGATTTGTAATTTGTGTGATACTAACTTGACACAAAACTTACACTGCACCTGGTGAGTACCAAAAGGCGTAAACCTATTGGAGTTGCAGTGAGGTGCAATGCAATCCCTAGTACCTATAGAGAGACAACAGGGGAAAGGAATCAGAATAATTTTATACAAAAAGGACTTTTCTTTCTCGAATCTAGGTATAATCCTATAAAAGATAAAGGGCATATCAAAACCTGTTTCTCGTTGTATATTAGTTGGTATTACGAGTATATAAGTTTCTTTCCAACCTTCGTCCCTACCTTGATAAATTTCCTCTTACAACATCTAAGACTACTTAGCTTAGAAGTTAGTTATAAACCTATTTAGTGTTGTTTACACTGCCAACGGGTAATAAATGCAATGTCAACTGATGCAACAGATAGTCTAACTCGTCGTAAGTATTGCACACTCACGGTTCAGAGGACAATTCAATTAGCATAATAATGACAGAAACAGAACTGACCATTTACAGGTGGAGTGCAAACAACTCATTGAAACATATTTTGTTCGAATGCTTACCGTGGAACACTTATTGCTCTAGAGAACAATGACTAACTTAGTCGACTAATGTAGGTTTAAATGGACAATGTGTTTTGTTTTTGGTGTCTAAAAGCGTCAACTATTTGGTTTTTCTTTTATGCTTTTCGGTAAGGTGATGCATAATATAACAGGATGTACATTTACTATTGTTACGTCATGTGGTCATAAGAGGACGAGGCTCGTCAGACGACTCAGACTCTAGCACTATAACATCTGAAGAGGGCATCGTGAAAGTTCCGGTACACTTAATCATAATATTAGATTGATCTCGCCATCCATCAGTACGGCACCGGTGCGAGACTGATGATAGATGTCTCACACGAACGTGAATTCTTGACATGACAATCAGATTGTAGTTATTGTGAGATTGTGTTGATGATTTGTAAAATGATTTTTTCTTATTTTTTCCTGGTTACTATCGAGCAAACTTCACATATTTAGAATTGTGAGATGCTAAATAACCGAAAATATAAACTAAGTGTACACAATGAGTAGTAGTGTAGAGTAGTAGGTACATACCATTATTGGCACCTCTTTTTTCCCTGTACGGACGGAGACGGTAGATACTTGATACTTTGATACCTACCTTGTGTGAGAGATTGTTTGTTTGATAATGCGTGAACACAAATGAATGATCCTATTTCTTATGTATCTCCAAAAGAGCTTTGTCTAATTTGGTTATGGTTATCAGTAAAGGTTAGATGCTACTCCAATGATGTATTTTTTGATAGGTAGTTCACTCTATACATAAATAGGACCCACATCATACGGCGCCATTATAATTTTAACGGGGATTTTCAAAGTTTTGATTTAGATTGTTGTAAGATTATCACCGTTTCTGCCTCAAAATAAGGTCACCAAAAGGCAGCAGTACATACTAGTACAGACTAAATGCTCTATTACCCTATTTGTATAGTTAAGTGATATATCAAAGTCCAGTGAAGGACAAGGTTTCGCGAATTATGCGTCGTAATGGAGCCCTGCGTCCCTTGTGTCACGTCACGTCACGAGACATCAAGGCACGCGGGGTCGTGCGGGCGGTGCATTCCTCGCGCGCCGCACCAAGGCTCTGTCAGCTCTGTGTACGCGTTCACCGCACCGGTCAGTGTTTACGGACTAATTTGAGCGAACTGACCAATTAAGTTAATATCGCAAAATAAAGGAGTAGAAGATTGTTGACTGCTGAGGTATCGTGCGCGTGTTTATTGCTGTCTGATCGACTTTAAAGTACAGCTATATTTTTTAGAATCCTATACATATTTAAAAGATACAACCATATCTAACATTTTTATATTTATAAAGGGTCAGTTATGAATCTCTTTGAGATAATTGGCGCAATTCTGTGTCGGAGGCAAAATTTTGTGCATGACGATAAGATTAAACTTCTTATAAATATACTTAGGTAATCGTAGGTATTTCTGTCTATGCCAGGAGAAATAAAACCTTCCTTTTGTTGCTGTCTATTTACTTACATGTATATAGCAATTAATATTGGCAACGTGCCAATAATCCTGCGGCAATAGGCATTATGAATTTATATTACTATAATTAGCAACACTGATATTTCTAATCGCAAGTACTTTATCTAAAGTTGATGTATGTCCCTCGTTAAACCTTTAACATGGGATCAATTAAAATTAAACGCACGGTACGCGAACCCGTCTCTCGAGTCGCTGCACTACGTGCAACAGGTGCATTCGTAATGTTTAACTATTTCACCTCATGCCAACCAATTTAAGTTTAGTCTCCAATTATACACAGTTCCTATGGATATCCAGATCAAGTTATACTAAAAACGAGCTGAACATCAGACTGTATAATGAATAGATTATCCTATGCAGGAATGATTAATAGTCCTCCCTGTAATAAGGCATTTCAAACTTGCTCCTCAACTTCAAAGCTTTTATACACTTAAAAGTAACATAAAATAGTAAAGCGCGTTAAAAATAACTCGGCGGTAATAATACCAGTTAGTAAGGTAAAATCCACAATTCCACGGACTGATTTGACAGCTCCTGGCATACAAAGCGATTGTCAAATGTATGAAAAGAGCTGTCAAATCAGTCCGCGGATTTATGAATTCTACCTTAGATACGGTTTTGTTTTTAATTTTTAATTGACAATTACCGTAGCGTAGCTCGCCGATTGTAAAACAAGTTCGGCGTCGCAGGTCACAGTTGAGGCGAATGACATTCCTCTTCTCTTTTTTTATCGAGCTGCATGTGGAGAACACCTTGAATTAAATGTCATAAAGTGATGTCATTCATTACTGTAGAGGATGTATGTACAGCGTACAGCAGAAACGTACACGACCGAACGGACGAAACGAAGAAAACGAAAAAGGAAGTTTACGATTTTTGTAGTGTCTCTAGTCTCTACTTACTAGAGACACTACAAAAATAGTGAACTATCTGAAAGCGACTTTAAATTTAAACCGGGCTAGAAATCGGGCTCATGGTTGCAATCAATTTTTTTGGATGTCGGTTTTGAATATTTGAGATTTTTTGGAACAAAATTTTCCGTAAATATAAACATCGTAGAAATCAATTTAAAAAAGATCCATGTGAATTTTGCGACACACAATGGGTACCTATACAATCCATAGAGTAAAGAGTAAGCCAAAGTACGGTATCCACTGTACTTTGGCTTACTGATAAATTACAGTATCCACTGTACTTTATCCGCCTGAGCACTGTACTGCTCAGGCGGATAAACAGACGGATAATGATAACTAACCATTTTTATCAATGGACTTATGCACACGGATAACAGATAAGAGATAAAATTATTACGGAACTAAACGATAGACGTAGACATAGAGTTCATTCAAAACATACACCTTTAAGATATGTTTTCGTTTTCCATGACTTAGTATTTTCCATCATCATATTTAGTACTAATCCAACAAGAAATCCATAGGAATATGAACAAAGTAAAGAAATTATAAGCCAATAATTTTGCGTGAAATCTCGGATAGTGGGAAAACCAATCAATTTAAACATATAGATTTCAACAAAAAATTACTTGAATACTTAACGAGCTATTTTGCAAGGGACCCCAGCCAAAATCAAATCAAATCAAAGTCTTTAATGTTAAAAAACAACACATGTCACAACTTAATCTATCTTGTACTATATACAGGGTGTTTCCTGTAATACGAGCAATAAATTAAAACGTAGATCCTACTCCTCAAACAACAAAACTTTTGTTCAACAACTTTTTAAAAATATGCATTTTGTAGATTGACTCTTTTTCTTACAAACTAAATCGTATTTTCAATGTACGTTAAAATCCGTCGAAGTGACATTGCTTGTCACCCGTACAGACAATCAATTTTGGAATACATTGCGTGTTCGGAAAAACTTTAAAGTGTTCTTAAAATCAAACCATAACTTATTTTTAAAAGTCGCTGAACAAACGTTGTCTGGTTTGAGGAGTAGAATCTGCGTTTTAATTTGTTGCTCTTATTACAGGAAACACCCGGTATACAGATGTCAAAGAATATAGAATTATAATTACAACAGTAGGTACAAATAAAATCAAAATATCAGTAATCACAAAATAATATTATTAACATTTTAATTAGAAGACCTATTATATCTAAATATATAAAAGAAGAAACTGACTGACTGACTGACATATCAACGCACAGCCTAAACCGCTGGGTCTAGAGTTTCCAAATTTGGCTCGTAGGTCCCTTATAAGGTCTAGAGGTGCACTAAGAAAGGATTTTTCAAAATTCACCCCGTAAGGGGGTGAAATGGAGGTCCAAAGTTTGTATGGGGAAACAAGATTAGTTAGACTATTTTATTTGAAACTTCACCAGAGTATTTCTAACAATAAATGAGTAAACACGTGTTTCAGCTTTTTTGAAAATTCAACTTCTTAAAGGAGGAAATGGGGATGAAAAAGTCTGAATATCAATATGGGTATCGTTTCTATGGTTTATCGGGTCGCTGATTACGAAAACAACAACCATTTTATTATACAACGTGGCAGGTGTAAAATATCATCCCCCAGGGGGTGAAATGGGGGTCCAAAGTTTGTATAGGGAAACAAGATTAGTTAGACTATTTTATTTGAAACTTCACCGGAGTATTTCTAACAATAAATGAGTAAACACGTGTTTCAGTTTTTTTGAAAATTCAACTCCTTAAAGGGGGAAATGGGGGTGAAAAAGTCTGAAAATCAATATGGGTATCGTTTCTATGGTTTATCGGGTCGCTGATTACGAAAACAACAACCATTTTATTATACAACGTGGCAGGTGTAAAATATCATCCCCCAGGGGGTGAAATGGGGGTCCAAAGTTTGTATAGGGAAACAAGATTAGTTAGACTGTTTTATTTGAAACTTCACAGGAGTATTCCTAATAATAAATGAGTAAACACGTGTTTCAGGTTTTTTGAAAATTCAACCCCATAATGAGGGAAACGGGGGTGACAAAGTCTGAAAATCAACATGGGTATCGTTTCTATGGTTTATCGGGTCGCTGATTACGAAAACACCAATGATTTTTTGATACAACGTGGCGGGTGTGAAATATCATCCCCCTGTTTGGGTGCGATAGGGTTGAAATGACTAAATATCAATATGGGAGTCGATTTATGGTATTTTGGGACGTTAATTAAGTACGAAAATGACATCAATTTCGAAATTTTGGTAAAGAAATAATTTTAATTCCGGGAAAGGAGATAGGGTAGTTTCTATACCGAAAATCAGCCCTTAAGAGGGTGAAAAGGGGATTGGGAGGTTGTATAGAGAATTTTTAACCGTTGAACCGATTTAAATGAAACATGATATAATAGATAGTTTTAACCCCGGGAAACGACTAAGGGTTATTTTCATTGAAAAAATTAACCTGTAAAGGGGTGAAAGGAGGGATGGTAGTTTGTATAGGATTTTTTCACAGCTGAACCGATTTAGATGAAACTTGGTATACAGATAGTTTGAGGCTTAAAGGTAAAAAAGTTAAGGGTGAAACGGGGGTTGCAGGTTTGTATAGGGAATTTTAAACCGTCGAACCGATTTAGACGAAAATTGGGATATAGTAAGTGTGAATCCCTGCAAATGACTAAGGGTTGTTTTCATTCCGAAAATCATCCCTTGAAGGAGTGAAAAAGGGGTTGGAATTTTGAGTAGGAAATTTTTAACATCTGGACCGATTTAGATGAAACTTAATGCTTATTAGCATACAGATAGTTTGAGTCCCGAGAAGGAACATAAAATAGTTTTTATCTCGAAAATCATCCCTAAAGGTTAAGTGTGAAACGGGGGCTGCAAGATTGCATGGGGAATTTTTAAACGTGAACGATTTAGATGAAACTTTGTATAGAGATAGTTTGAGTTCTGGGGATGGATACATAGTAGTTATCCCAGAAGTCATTCCCTAAGAGGGTAAAAAGGGGGGTCAATTACTAATTCTACGCAAAGGAAGTCGCGGGGAAAAACTTTTATTCAAGAGTAGAAATCTGCATTAATCATACATAATGTACGCGGGCGAAGCCGCGGGCAACTGCTAGTACCTACATAAAGGCCCCTAGCACATAAATAAAATTATTTAACAATAAATCTGCTGTAAAACTCCCTTACTGTAAAAAATGCTTTATCCAAAAGGCGTCTTAAGTGGGAAAACGTATTATGCAAGATTGCCCTGCGTGACCTAAAGTTGCAGGGACTGATTTAAATGGTGTGTTATGCGTAAAATCGTATTAATCTGGTCCTATTGTATTACTCACCTCACCTATTACTCTCCATCTTAACAAATGAAGTGCTTTGTAAAATGAAACGTAAATAAACGGGTAATAAAATCGTGATGTGTAATAAATATTGCCAGAGCAAAAAACGGATTGCTAACGAGGTAAATAGGTGTAACATACATAAGAACATAGCCATGTGTGTTCGAGTGAGGCGAACTGTATGGAACGGTTCCGGCAGGACGTTTTTGTTGAAGCAATGAAGCATTACTACCAATTACTCTTTAAAACTCGTATCTATTTAAGAAGTTCATTTGTAAACTGAGCTTTATACTGCATGTATCAAAGTTGCTTATTTAAATATAGGAATGTTAATAAATGAGATTGAAATAGCAAATAGACTATCGAGGCATTAGTACAATTCGGAGGTGCGGTGGCCAGTGAGACGTGCAACGTTATGCCATGAGCCGTTAAGTAGCCATCCGGCAGCAAGCCTTACTTAGCACGAATGTCACGACCACGGCTCAGGGAGCCACATTCTTAAAATGCCCATACTTATCACGTAACTACAGTTCTTAGATGTAATTAATGACTACATTAAAGGATAGTAATCTTTGCTCTTGACATACAATTAAGAAGCTAATGGATGTTTGGCGCCTTTTGGCCGAGGATATCGATAAATAATTAATCAATAGCAATTCTGATGGTTAGAAATCATTGTATCATTTTATGGCGAAAAATTGCTTTCAAATATTTGTTGTTGGGATTTGTAAATATTGTTATTGTTGTTTGTTGTTGTTGTTGTTATTTGTTAGTGTTGCATTTGGCAAACGAAAGTAACACTACCCACCAACCACACAACGAAAAACCCGATACAAGAAACGAATTGGCGCCATTAGGAAAATCTAAAAATGATTGGATGATAAAATAATAGACTCGCGTTGGCATTGAACAGCTCGCAAGCCCCCTTAACACGTCGTATAGCGAGTTTAGACTGACAAACTGAACTTGACAAGTTAATTGAAACAAGATGAGTGATGTGGTGTGGGTTATGTTCCTTGAAATTTATCTCATTAGCAAACATGGTCGCACTCTATTACTTTCCGCAACAGTAACTAACCAAAATTATCCAATGGAGGGATGATTAAAGAACTCTATTTATTAGCCTTTTTTCTATAATGGACACAAGTGTTTTCATGTAAAATAAGAATTAGGTCAGTCGATACCTTTTTCCAATGTTCCAAAGACCTTCATGTGTAGGTGAGTAGTTGACTATGATAATATCAAATGAGCTCGCTCGAATTTATGATGTCTTAACCAAGAATTAATTACTAACAGTTTACAATCCAGGGCGAGTTGTAGTTCAATTAGTAGCCACATAAATTTATGAGCTGAGTCATAAGCAACACGTGCATTCAAAAACCGAAATATCCTATACGGTTAATATTAGTCTGTATTTAGCCTGTCATATTTTAAGTACCTTACCTATTAATTACATGTCAAGTGCTCTAATGTCTATTGTATTCTAATTTGTCTCTATCTGTTTAAGAACGCTAAGGCTAATCTGGTCACGACTTCTTCACGGTGACATTGCATATTATATAGAGCTCGAGTAACTTGAAATCCGAAAGATGAATGAATTTTTTTAACCGACTTCAATTCCATTGAGGAAGGAGGTTCTGCATTCGGTTTGGTGTTTTTTTATGTATGTTCACCAATTACTCCGAGACCCATGGTCCGATTTGAGTAATTCTTTTTTTGTTTATTATACCTATTGGCTTCTGAGTCCGGTATAAATGGCGTCGTCATGCTTTTCTTTGACAACAAAAACTTGCGGACAGTCGTTTTCTCTCAGTGTTTCAGATCTACCTATGTTTTAGAGAGCAGGTGCTACTTAGTTTGTTTTTAACGATTTTAAGTTTTGCATATATGTAATCAAGTGAAATGTTCATCGAGTCTTGTGAATAAATAAATAAATAAATAAATAAGTATTTGGGGACAATCTTACACAAATCAACCTAGTCCCAAACTAAGCAAAGCTTGTACTATGGGTACTAGGCAACGATATACCTACTTATATAGATAAATATACACTTAGATACATAGAAAACACCCATAACTCAGGAACAAATATTCGTGATAAACACACAAATAAATGCCCTGACCAGGATTCGAACCCGAATGAATGAATGTTTACTGTTTAACCGTCTTGACCTACCTGGGTCGTCAGGGCGTAAGTATTCTTTATTGTTAGCAGCCGGTATTGCGTAGAGTAAGCATTTGCATACTTGGTAGCAATGAAGATGTTTCTCTATTAATAGGAGAGTAGTCAACAAAAACAATTGATTGACAACCTTATGATTTGGCCACACTCGGCAGTTATTAACCCGCAAAAACTTTAATGAACGCAGGCGAGTCTAACGATTGCAAAACAAATCTTAGGATGACCAATTACTCTTTTGAGTAAGCGTGGTCATCCTAAGATTTGTTGCCCAAGCATCTATTAAAAACTGCAAAAGTGTTACGTCAATCTAAGTGTCAACTTTTAAGCTAATCAGATAAGTGACAAAATGATAGAAAGCGTCTTGATCGATGGTTTCGCATTAAAGTCAGCACGTAAACAACCGTTTATTTTAGCGACAGGTCAACAAGATGCGACGATAGAAGCAATAAAACGCAAGAAAAAAAAGACATTACTGTGACTGTGACGTTGAGTCCATGTCATGTCACTGAACCGTTAAGTCTTTGAAACGTTCCGTAATTATTAATAAAGATCTCACATTTACCTGTCAGAAGCATAAAAATGTGTTTTAGTACAGACGGTCACGTTTCTGCCATTAAACTTGCACATTTCAATGTTAAGAAGATACAATAGCTCGCATCGTTGGGTTTTTAATAACCGACGAACTTCCTACTGAGAACAATCGAGTTGAGGAATCCAACCCTGACATTTAGTTAGTTCGGCTTTTTGACTATGACTCTTGGGAAATTGGTGCCCTTTCTAGATAAGCATCTGATCTGGTTTAAATTAAGCTTGAGGTTGATTTTATAGATATGTGCCGTTGGTATTAGGGCTGCCAAATATGTGATTGGTACCTATGCTATTAGCCTATTACGGCAAATAGTTGTTTTGTACAGTCGACGTCATAGATATTTTTACACTTTTGAGCCTTATTGCAAAGGAGTAAGGTGCAAAAGTGTAAACATATCTTTGACGTCGACTGTACCTATGTTAAATAAGATCATAACAATAGTTTGTTATTAAATCAAATACAAACTTTGAAAACATTGAAAACTATTGTTTGAGTGGAATGCACCACTTTAAAAACAAGTAAAAATAATAATGTAAGATAGATAGATAGAGATAGAGATCTTTATTTGCAACCAAAATAACCAATCAAGTACACGACAAAGATTAGCACAATGGACCCTGATAGGGTAAAGCAATATTTCTTAAAACTAATTTTATGTAACTAATACAGGAACTTTGTAACAATATGAAATTATAAACATTTAAGTAAAAATAACAATGAAGTTTAACACAATAATATCTAAAACTAGTGCAATCACCATTTAGTACCTACTCTAAATACTTATAAACTACATTCTGGTTGTTGCATATTACAATTTATCTTCCATATACTCGTCTACGGAGTAATAACATTTATTGACCAGCATACTTTTAAAACTATTTATAAAAATCGCGTTTGTTTTTGCATCTTTTAAACAGGTTGGGATATGATTGTATATTGTTATGGCTCTATAATAGGGACTGTTTTTGTACATTTCTGATTTTGGTTCGGGTAATTCAAGATATTGCTGACGTCGAGCATTTCGGCAATATTTAAACAGGTGTATATTTTTACGGACAAAAATGGAGATTTCTAGAATGTAAAGACAGGGAAGGGTTAGAAGATTTAGTTTTTTAAAGTGAGGTTTGGAGCTATTGGGTAGGTTGATATTTGCCAGGATTCGAACGCAGTTTTTTTGCTTTAAAAATAGGCGCCGAGCTTCGCTGCTATGGCCCCACAGTAGGATCCCGTAGCGCATCCATGCAACTGCTTGCGCATGGTAAGCTGCCAACGCGCACTCTAGGCTGGTGTTACTTTTTAATATGCCCAGTGCATAAATAAATCGTGACAATTTACATACCAACTGTGCAACATGTCCCTTCCAGTTTAGGTTGCTATCTAGCGTAAGACCCAGCAAAGTACAATCGGTGACCTCTTCGATATTTAGTTTAGCGGATACGGTCTGTAAATTAAGAGGTTCTTTTTGCCAGCGTCCGAATTGAATTATTTTTGATTTGTTATTATTAGTTAGGAGGTTGTGGTCATGTAGCCAATGTGTTACTGAATTAAATGTTTCTTCTATATATGAGTTGAAATTATAGTCTGTAGGGGAAGACAGGGTAGATTCGTACACTGGGAGCCTTCGTACAGTGGTCATATCTCGGCTATCCAACACGCTGAAGCGTTCATATTTGTATGCAACATGGCTACTTACATGCATAGGCTACCTTCCAAAAGTAATGGCAATGCGGTACAAGATTTCGCCAGAAAGAGCTGATATGTGTTTTCGCCACTCGCAAGTAATTTTGAGTTCTCCTTTGAATGCGTTTGTTTCCAAAAAGTTTGGATGGACTTAGAAAAAATGCTTTAGTATTGTTTGTAAATATATGCTAAATATTGTTATTTAAACAATACTTTTGGGATTATATTAACGATATTTTTTTATTTTGATTTTTTTCTGGTCCGTTGGATTGGGGTACCTTCGTACACTAAAAATGTATGTAATTTCATACTGTACGAATGCACCCCATGTAAGTTAAAATCAAGAATAACATAATTGCAAAAACAGGTCAGTAAGATATGTTTAAAAAGTGATTGAAACTGGCGAAATAGCTGGTAAAATCATGAATCCCGGGGAGAAACGAATAGTGTACGGAGCTACCCCGCGTGGTGGGGTGAATTCGTACAGTTCCCATTTTTTGGAAAAATCGTTATAGCTTGGCCAAGTTGCTTTATATCAAGCCAGAAATGCGCTATTATTATAGGCAGATAAATGGACAATAACATAGCATTCGTTTCATTGTAAAATATCTGTTACATTTTGTTTTACAAGGCTCCGTAAAAAAAGTGTACGAAGCCTCCCCATCTTCCCCTACATTGAAATAATAGAGATACGTCGTCAGCAAACAGTACTACTTTGTGGGTTGTGATTTTAGGAAGTTCATTTATGTAGATTAAGAATAGTATACATCCTAGGACACTACCTTGAGGTATTGAGCTATCTACATGTAGTATGTTGGATTTTACAAGTTCTAATTTTCCGGTTTGATTACACATATGTTCTATTTCGACGGACTGTTTTCTAGATGTTAGGTAAGATCTCATCCAATTTAGTGCCCTACCGCGTATGCCGATTTCATTTAGTTTATTTAGTAAGATAGTAGGTATGTGAGACTCTGTCATACGCTTTCGACATCATATCAGTATTAATTAATTGTATATACTGGGTAGTAAATCTAGTAAAAAAGTGATTAAACTCAGGTATGTAGGTAGTTTCCTTGATGCAAGTGTAAGATAACCACACGTTGATATTTATATTTATGAACTATCTTTTTATTAGGTACTTACCAACCTGCTTTAATTTATAATACCTACTTAAAGTAAATATTAATATGTTTATCATTATCAAGTTTAAATAAAGATAATAACATAATCTATTGAAATGATATAGATTAAGCTAGTTACCTACACGAGGCTTATGTAATGTATGTAAACATTTTAGACTTTCTTTTGTTTTTATGTTCCTTTTTAATATCAAGTGTTAACTCATAGGTACTCATATTTATAGGAATTTTAAAAGGTGCGGAGTATTAAGATTAACGAGTAGTTACTTCCTACTATGTGGCGAGTTGAATATCAGCTAACCTTCATAAATATGTATTGGCACGCCCATGCGTCTTTATTGAACTGATACTATTGATTAGTGTTATTACTAACAGGGAAAAGAAATCTGTTTATATATGAAATAAAAGGGCAATTGAGAAAAGATTTTTCCGATCTGTGTACCTTACCTTTACCAAAATAATGGCAACTCCCTCGGCTACCTACATACTTAAGTGCCAAACAACTCGTTTACTACTACTGATACACTACACATTAAAATTAAATATTTGTACCACACCAACAAAACAATTAACAGTCTTAAATGTAGAATTAATGTAAACACATCGATTATGTACCCATTACCTTCGGTTAACTGCTACCTCATTCTTTGGAGATGAATAATTCGTTAATGGTTATATGTAACCATGTTTTGACAAGATTTAACAATGGTTTTGAAGTGCAGTAGGCATGGACCCTAATGAGGTCAAATTAGTTACATAAAATGACTTGTCAGGCACTTGATGTGTAGGGAAAGTCGATATTTGCCTTAAGAGGAATGTTTGATTGTATGCACCTACCTTGTCTAATCACTTGTAATTTTGTGATTTTATAATGATGACGTACCATTCACATTTCTTTAAACTGTCGGTTTCTATTTAAGTTTAGTTTTGGCCCCGGCTTCTGGTACGTCTCCCAATTGTCCTATATACTAATGATGATAGCGTGTTATGACTGATATGTTACAGTTAAGCATAAAATTGTCTTGTGCTAAATTGTAACATACCACAAATAGCTATTATCACCTGAGTTTGTAGCTGTCTGTGAACACAATATGACACAATTCGACCAATTTGGTATGAAGTCATGTAACGCGAATGGCATTCCATCGGAGCTGATTTAATTAACAGTTTAATTGAAGGTTCTTTGCAGCATATTTTCCGGTCGTAAATGCACAGTTAAACGATTCATTCTTCATTCGCGATTGTTAAAAATAAATAGGTAGGCAGTACGCATCGTAGCCTATTACCATGTATACCTAGTAGGTTTTATCGTTCAGATGACAACCAAAACTGACTAATTGCAAGAAAAAAACGATAATCAACCTTGTTTTGTTTAAAATATCTTTATTTCAGAACATAGCTATTCCATAATCATTGTTAGTACCCTTAAGCTACATGTTAGTGCATACAAAATAATCTCTGCCTTTTACCGAAAATTGCATTGCTGAATTACACTTGCCAACCAACTTTTCGCAGAAGTTTCATTTGGCTGAACAACTTTTACCAAATAATTATTTCGCAACCATTTCATTTCCCAACCCCATAGTTGGGAAATGATAATTACCTACTATAGTACGGGCGGCGGCCGTAGGATCTGCTACGTAACGTGATACAAAGATAAGCCCCATGGCACATGTTCATAAAAGTGGTGCTGAGTTCCGGAAAAATAGTAAAAAAAATTAGAATTGGCCGATAGCACAAAAAAGTACCACTTCCGGTTTAAAAAATGGATGGTATTTACCTACGGTAGTTGATACTGAGCTGATTATTGTGGCAACAAATAGTAATTTGTATTTAGGTACAGAAAAACTCAGTCTGCCAGTTTCTGCATGGCCGGAAGTGCCCGACAGACTGGTTCAAAAGTGACGTACACTTGGAGTCAAATTCGTTACTTTTAAACTAGTCTGCCGGGCACTTCCGGCCATGCAGACACTGGCAGACTGGGTTTTTCTATACCTAAAAATAAATTACTATTTGTTGCCACAAGTGTCATCTTTGAATCCAATGACGTAGGTAAATACCATCCATTTTTTTTAAACCGGAAGTGGTACTATTTTGTGCTTTCGGCCAATTCTAATTTTTTTTACTATTTTCCCGGAACTCAGCATCACTTTTATGAACATGTGCCATAGGGCTTATCTTTGTATCACGTTACGTAGCAGATCCTAGGGCCGCCGCCCGTACTACTAGGTTGGATTAGGTTAGGTTGGATTATGTAAAGTTGGGAAATGTAATTCGATCAAATGAAACTTCTGTGAAAAGGTGGGTGGCAAGTGAAATTCGGCAATACAATTTTCGGCGAAAAGGCAGAGACCCGCTATGAATTTGTGGTAGTAATTACTCTAATAAGTGAATTTTGGTTGTCACTTAACGATACACATTGTGAGGGGTCGAATGAGAATAGTATAGTTGATATAATCTTTGATATCTACTAATACGTAAAAAAAATTCAGATATCAGCGTGCTTGCCATGTCCATTAAATATGAAACTATTCTTGTATAGTTAGGTACCTACCATAAGGATAATACCTACTACTTACTTAATCTTGCAATTAACTACAATTTGAGAACAATAGTAATGAGGCAATCAAATGATAACCCGAATCTTTGTTTTGTTAAATCGACATAGTCTAGTAGAGTACAATTATTTAATCATCGTCACGTGAACGTTATCGGCCCGTCCTACATACGCCGTCTTATCATTGCTGCCGCCGTCGCACCCTCAGACAGTGAATACACTTTTACTATTACAAGGATCTGAATGGCTACCTAAATGATAGTTTAAAAACATCCGCTTGGCTTAGTTTCAGTGTCTACACTCTAAAATATATACACCTGACGTTTAAGTAGACCAAAATATTATTTTGGTCGCGACAATGCCCTCAATTGTATTAGGTACGACTTAAATTTGGCACTATACTTAGTTTCTAATACGTAATATGTATATGTAATATGTGTACTCTTTAAATAAAATTTCCATGATAATCATGATTCATGAAAATTTTCTTAAAAGTGGACAGGATTACTTAATTATAGTTACATTTGCGTATGCAAACTTTACCACAGGTACCTAAACCCTGACCAGAAATAGGTGTATGAACATGCGCCATGTTGCGAAATGTAATAGGAACTAAAATTTTCATAGGTACTAAACTGAACTGTCACCATATACACGAGAAAAAAGCGCCCTCTTGACAATGGTCATATATTTCTGGTCACAGGTATGGGCTAAAAGTAAGTTATATGTAGTTATGACACGTGCTGTATAAGGTATCTACTTATGAACTGAGCATTAATGTTATTGCTTAAGCACATTATGAGGTTGTAAATTCTTTAATTGCTTGTGTCTCACGTCAAGATGTCTTACAAAACTGACTGAATTACACGATTGCCGAATCTTCTTTAAAGGGTCATCAGCCCGGCTTTCATTTAATAAACTCATCAATGTGTGCCTTTTTTTAAATGACAGCTTTGAAACAATTTGAATGTAACAGAAATTATAATCTTTATCCTCGTCAATGTCACTTTTTCTAAACCGGGGAGTGACAAACGGGCGGCGTAAGTTGTCGATACAAAACGGGCACTTTCTTTAAGTTATTACTAGAGATTACATGTACACGGCTGAACTAGTTCGGTCACTTTTCCTGTCACACGAATTAATGTTTTAATTACTGCTGTCGCTGTGATATGTCGGCTCTTCGTCGTTTGTGGTGCTACGTACTCTAATCAAAGACGTTATTAGTATTACGTTACGTCCGGTCAACATCGAGTTAGAATAAAATCTTTGCCGGTCAAGGGTTCGTATTTCATAGAGTAAGTATTAAACAAAAGATAAAAACTTTTTACAAAATAAAGATAAACCGACTTCAAAAAGGATAAAATGAATCATTATATTATTTATATGCGTTACCAACTGATAATATGTTTGAAGTCGGCGCTAAGCCAAATTTGGAAGAGTTATTACGCACGAGGCGATGTGTTCAGTGAGTTGTTAGTCTTACTATATAACTAATCTAATACGATATGGATTGCACTTAGGTATAGGTACATTCGTTTCGACCGTTAACTGTTAAGCAAGTAGGTACAGAAAGTATAGCCATGCGTCTTATGTTTGTTAGGACATTGTTCGGACTATCGATATATCGAACGAAGCCCGTGGGTCGTTTGAATTATTCATCCTTCTTCATCTAAGGTTTGATTCGAAGTATACAGGAATTCAATGGCTAGGTTAATTTTTCTATACTCAGATATACCCAGTACACCCACCGTGTCAGTAGAAAAAGGCACGATATTCGAATTTTCTATGGAAGGTCCATCTTAAGCGTCTATGTACATATTTTTTTCTATTTGCCGCCTTTTTCTGATTATTGACAAAGTAAACGTGTATGAGAGTATATATGTATATATCTGTATATAAAATGGTTGGCCAGAAGTTTTGAGCATAGGTGTTTTTTGTTTACAATTTTGATGTTAAGCATTATTTCCCTATCCTAACAATGTACGGTAACGGTAAATGTTATATTTTATTTATAAATATAGAAAACTTCACTTAATAACACTTTCAAGGTACTTAAAAAATATGAAAACAGAAGGTACCAAAAATGTAAATTTAAGTCGGTGCGACATATTGCAAATATTCTATGCAGTTACTACTAACTTCAACAAAACATGCCTATTAGTTTAAATTAATTGACAAAATAACTTAAACAAAGATGGAAACGATGGACTAAACTTTCCGGTTTTGTATGAAAATCGCATTGGTGCTCAACACTTCTGGCCAAGGCTGTACATAGGTACCACATTTCATCAAAATTGGATTAGTTGTTTTAACATGAAAATGTAACAGATAGAATCACATTCACCTTTGCATTATGTACCTATTAGTAAGTACCGATGTTTTGTGATGTTCATACTTGAAGCTGATTTAATTTTTTGGCTTGGCACCGACTTCAAACATATCAGTTGGTAACGCATATAAATAATATAATGATTCATTTTATCCTTTTTGAAGTCGGTTTATCTTTTTTTTGTAAAAAGTTTTTATTTTTCAATTTTTAGTGGTTATATAATTTATCAAAATCGAACAACGAGTCTCGGAAAAATCGCTAAAGATATATCAAAAAGTTCGTAACACACCCATTCAATCTAAGGAAAGTTCCACGTATCACATGTGGACTTCATCATTAAGTCCACTCCATCAAATTGGTGGTTTTCGAGAGGAAATAAATACACGTGCCTTTAAAAATTGAGGAGTTCCCTCAGTTGCTCATGGGTCCCATCATCAGAACAACACCAGAGTAATGTGGGACTATCTTCGAGGTAGATCCTTTTAAACAAAAAATGTATTATTCTATTCGGACTATATCGGACCAGGGGTCTTGGAGTAATCGCTGATCATCCTACATTTAAAAAATTCTTCATCATTATCATCAAAACAATCATTATTATCAGGTCCACTCCATCAAATTGGTGGTTCTCGTGAGAAAATGCTTGAGTAGCTTAAGAAAACACCCAAATCACCATACACGTGCCTTTAAAAATTGAGGAGTTCCCTCAGTTGCTCATCGATCCCATCATCAGAACAGCACCAGATTAATGTGGGACCATCTTCGAAATAGTTTCTTCCAAACAAAAAAAGAATCACTCGAATCGGACCACGGGTCTTGGCGTAATCGCTGAACATCCTACATCATCATTATCATCAAAACAATCATCATCATCAGGTCCACTCCATCAAATTGGTGGTTCTCGTGAAAAAATGCTTGAGTAACTTTAGAAAACACACAAATCACCATACATGTGCCTTTAAAAATTGAGGAGTTCCCTCAGTTGCTCATCGATCCCATCATCAGAACAGCACCAGATTATTGTGGGAACATTTTCGAGGTAGTTCCTTCCAAACAAAAAAAGAATCATTCGAATCGGACCACGGGTCTTGGAGTAATCGCTGAACATCCTACATTAAAAAAAATCTTCATCATTATCATCAAAACAATCATCATCATCAGGTCCACTCCATTAAATTGGTGATTTTCGTGAGAAAATGCTTCAGTAGCTTAAGAAAACACCCAAATCACCATACACGTGATCCCATCATCAGAACAGCACCAGATTAATATGGGACCAACTTGGATGTAGATTCATCCAAACAAAAAAAGAATTACCCAAATCGAACCACGGGTCTCGGAGTAATCGGTCAACATATATTTAAAAAAAAACACCAAACCGAATGCAGAACCTCCTTCCTCAATGGAATTGAAGTCGGTTAAAAATAGCATGAACCGTAAATGCGTGCCTGTACGAGACGGCCGACGGGTGCCATTTGCCAACGCTAAGCCATTGCTGCCTGATCATCTGTCTATTAGCAGACGGTATTGTATGTTTTGAACTGTAATAGATATCTAAAATGTTAAAAAACCGGCCAAGAGCATGTCGGGCCATGCTCAGTGTAGGGGAACCCTTTAATTCTAAGTAAACTGAGACCATTAATTCAAAAGGTCGTTTCTTACGGAAAATTTGGCGGCGCTTACGTCATTTTTACTTACGTCCTTTCACTATGGGTTTTTGAATGATAACTCAAAAACGGCTCAACCGATTATTTCAATATAGTTTTCATTGAAGGTACTCATTAGGCCTCAGTTTCATGAATTTTTTCAAAATTTTAGGACCCACGATTCAAAAGTTAGATCGGGACGCCCTGTTTTAAACTTTCGGAGCTATTATTTCCGAGAGTATTAGTTTTATCCAAAAACTGTTGTAGAAGACCCTAATTCTTTTTAAAAGACTTCTCCAACGATACCCCACATAACTTGGTTGAACGAAAAAAAACGGGAGGTACCCTAACAAAATACATTTTCTCGTTTTTATTCTACCGTTTTGTTGGCTTGGTTAATGCACATATTCAAACCAAATTTCAGCTTTCTAGTGCTAATGGTCACTGAGCTAGACCGCGGACGGACGGACGGACATGGCGAAACTATAAGGGTTCCGTTTTTGTCATTTTGGCTACGGAACCCTAAAAAGGTATATACAGATACACACCCATTACATAAATTAATAATAAAAAAACCCCTAACAACAGTAATTACATCGCTATAGGTACGTGTATGTACAAATAAACAGATTACGAGTATTTTGTCATCATACTTATTATCATCCACCACGTTGTTACCACAGGGAGTATCTAAGAAGATGTTACTCCAACGTATAGAAGGTGTCTAATAATCATTGTTCAACAGTAACTTTCACAATATTTATGGGCGAAGTTTATGTGCATTCTTAGAAAACTAACGTTTCAGGATATGCAAGTGAAACTTATGAAAACTAAACTGTACGGTTTATGTTTTGTTTCATTACCAGATTTCATGTTACAGTATTGTTTTACATGTTTTATATGTTCTTGAAAATATTGAGTAATTTTATGCATATATCCGAAATCCTTCGTTTACTGGAGTACACTGCCAAAGGTAAGAGTATTTGAGCACGGAATTGTATGTTTTTTCTCTCGAGTCACAATTATTGATTGGTACGTGTTTGAGGCGGTGACAGTTTTCTAGAATCAGTAGCTTTCACTGGACTACGACTACGACAGTCACGGCCACAGATAAAGTGATTGACTATACCTTAAGTGTGCTGAATACAAAATTTGGTCGTGCATTTAGTTATTAATTTTATTATTAATTAAGTACAAGCAGCACTGTTTTCTGATAATCCATTGATGTGCCTACGATATCAACTATAAAGTTATGAGTACTGTAAATATTCAGAATTTATATTATTTTATATATCTCATTGCCCTTGAGTGTATAGGTATTACAAATTAATATTATAATTGTAACATTTACGTCTGTCACTATGTAGGTACCTACATAGTGTCTTAAATTAATAAAAAAGTTAATATTATATATTCGAAAATTTATAATATTTACAATGTTAATCTAGTCTAAATAGCTGAGCTCGAATTTGTAAAAATTGTGCGCATCGAGAAAAAGTTGTGATTTTTTGACCACGGATAGAATGGCCCACGATAAATATTTTTTAGTATTGGAGGTCCGAAAATTTTTTGGACCTTCACGTCAAAATCAGGGGCCCCGTGCAATAAGTTATTACTTTCTGGTTAAAGCTGCTAGGGGTTGTGTGGTGTCATTTCCGTATAAAACAGACATGCAGAATTCATTTTTGATATTAAAAAAGAAAAAATCCGTATTAAAAAAAAAGTTTTGCGGAGAGGAGAATCACTCAAAAAAATATTATTTATTAGAACGTTATATAACTAATAAATATCATTTAAATTTCAATAAAAAAAATATCATAAGGAAGCATATTTAATGCAGTTTGTAAATATATAAAATTTTAAAGCATTTACCATACAAAAACTACGCGAAAAATAATCATTCGCGTCATGGTGTATATGTTTTCTCCATAGTAAGTATCGAAAATCAATGTGAAACGTGAACATCCGTAGCGTATTGACCTTAAAATGTATGTATTGCGTATTATTAATCAATTTTGCTCAGAATACCCTACCTACGAAATGAAAAAAAAAAGAATTAAAAACACATATTTCCTTACTAAATTAAGTATTAATTGCGAGCAAGTGTTTTTTTTAGTTTCTGCATTTTGTAGAAGGTACCTACTCTGAGCAAGATTGTCAAATAATAAGCAATACATACATTTGAAGGTCAATATGCGACGGATGCTCACGTTTCACATTGATTTTCGATACTTACTATGGAGAAAATGAGAAAACATATATACCATGACGTGAATGATTTTTTTTCGCGTAGTTTGTGTATGGTAAACGCTTTTAAACTGTATATATTTAGAAACTGCATTAAATATGCTTCCTTATGATATTTTTTTATTGAAAAATAAATGATATTTATTAGTTATATAACGTTCTAATAAATAAAATATTTTTTCGTGTTTTTCCTCTCCCCAGTTCTTTTTTTTTAATACGGATTTTTACTTTTTTAATATAAGAAATGAATTCTGCATGTCTATTTTACACGGAAACGATACCAAACAACCCCTAGCAGTCTTAACCAGAGAGTAATAATATATTGCACGGGACCCCTGATTTTGACGTGAAGGTCCAAAAATTTTACAGACCTCCAGTACTAAAAAATATTCATCTTTGCTCACTCTATCTATGGTCAAAAATTCACAACTTTTTCTCGATGCGCACAATTTTTTTCGCATTTGTACTGAGACAAAACCCTACTAAAACTATCCTTACTTACCTAAAACACAATACTTACTTACCTAAGAATATTTACTTAGTTAAACTTAAATTAACGTTGTCGAATAATTTATACATTGTTAAAAAATATTGAAAAGATAACCTCTTTATTACTTATACGCCGTCAACTTTTCTTGTTGTGTTGCTTAAATAAATTAAAATTATAAAAATGTCCTCATAATTTAACTATAATATAATAGGCGTCATACTATTGTACGATGGATATAGTATAGATAGGCATATAAAACGGAAATGTACTAAGCACACCCGACACGCGGCGTGCGGTGCGGTGTCGCGCGGCCTCCTCTGCGGGGCTATCGCGGGTCAGAGGGCGCGATAGTGAGCCCTCGCCGCGCCGGCTGGTATTAATAAACGCTTTCTGTAAACTCAAATAAATGTCACTGCTTACCATCAGGCAGACCGTATGCTTGTTTTCCATCGTCGTGGTTTAAAAAAATATATACGAAAGAAAAAAAAGAATCCGGTGCCCAGGGCGGAAATGCGGATGCCCTAACCCATAGGCCATTTCGAAACAACAAAAAGTCAAAATGTTTCACAAAAAATATTATAATATAAATGATACTATAATATTAGTTATACAAATTATATTAGAATATTTCTAGCCGGTATATTAATATAATGTAGGTACAAGTATAGTATAGGTACGATATACCATTATATGTAAGTGAAATAATAGATATCTATACAAATGGGTATGTATAATGGTCACTCATAGGTAATACAATATTAAACTAAGCTTGCGAAGCATTAGTGACATGATGGCGTTCGTCCTCCTGAGGGAGAAAGCCCCATGTTATTGGGTATATAATTAGATCTAAATGCATGATAAGGATATAAAGATAGAGAATAGACACCACAAAAATGTGTAAAACATTTACATGGGTTAGGAAAATAAAAACTTAGAATCATCCAATAACTTTAAAATGAAACTTAAATAAAAAAATATACGCAGATATTTATTTCGAGCTGTTTTGCAGACGAGGACAAATACTGACATTTCTGTATAAAAATGTAAAAATATATACCTACATTTCATGCTGCACCGTAAAATGGCAATTTTTACATATTTAAACATGTTAGGTACCTATTCGCGATTCTTGTTAGGTATTCTGTTACCTAATGAATTATTCATTTGTTGAAATATTTATCCGCTAATATTATAATTAAATGAGATTATTCGACTACTATAGTATGTACATTCATTTCGAGTCCGCATTAGTTTCAAATAATGATGACACAAAATAGATAGGTACTCGGTCGGTTAAGGTAGGATAAGTGGGGCTGGAACTTTAAAATCAAGTTGCACAAACACCTCAAAATTATATTATAATTTATAATATATAAAATGTTTCTTTGTTCACAAGGCAATAGATATTAATAGTTACATCGGAAAGCACTCGGCCATAAATCGGCCGCGGGCGCCGATCGACTTCCCAGCGAAGAATGCGCGTGATTACATTAAAGGTTGCTGAGGCTTCGAGAGAGACTCTGGGAATTCCAAATCTGGCGTATTAATAACGGATTTGGTTTTTCATATTGTTCAACCATTATTAGGAATTGTATTAACTGTGGTAAAAAAGCTAAATAAAATCTGAAGAAAATAAAAGAAAAGTACTAGGTAGGTACTTACCTAAATTAGTTCTAGATATAACGATAACCGGGTCTCTTTTCTGGCTTAGCTGAGGGGGTGAAATACTATTAAAATATTATATTTCATGAAAGCGATTCAGAGGGGGCGTTCATATTGAATATTTACATATGAATAGAAAAACATACAGGTCCTTAAACTGTAAAATAGTTTTCTAATATCTTAATGATTTGTTTTTGAAAACTAAAAGCGACAATTTGAGCTATCATCAATTTTGCAATAATTGCACCAATCTACGTAATCCCAACTATTAAAGTTGTCCACATAGACCACACAGTCGTGAGAACGTCGAATTGTATAACTCCTATTGTTATTGAGTCAATAGTATTGACACTTGTCAGATGATTAAGTAAATCCGTGCAAATCGCGATGCCATTTATCAATTGACCTGAGACTCCTACGTACAGAATACAGTCGACGTCATAGTTAATATGCTTATACTTTTGCACCTTACTCCATAGTAATAAGGTAGAAAAGTGTAAACGCATTTTTGACATGACATGACACATGTCGCTCGCGGCACAACGCGTTGCACATATTCACAGGTTACGCATTCACGGGTCAGATTGTTGTGGGCCGATCATGGACGTAAGCGTTGCATATCGATGCATTTGGATGATTTATTACTTTAGTTTGACGTTAGTTACTAAGATCGAGGTCGATTAAAGGTGATTCAGAGTTGTAAAGAAGAATCTAAAACGGTCTTGCCATTTGATCATCAAATGAACGTAACTAGTTAATAAACACATTTTCGCAAACGCTTTACATCATATTTTATTACATATTATTAAAGCATAATTTTTAGAGCCGCTTCCAAAAGTACATTTGGAAGTTTAAGCTATTTGTGTTTTAAACTGATGATCAGGCGCAACGAATGCCGTAACGTATGTTCTCGTTAGTTAAGCGAGTGTTGGCGAGTTGTTAAAAGGACCAGTGTAATGAGACTTTCAGACCCGTAACAATAATGTTTGATTGAGATGCACTCGTGTACCAGTTTCTCGAGTGATCAACTCGTCTGCGACGGCAATCTGTATGACATCCAAGACTAGTGCTAGTTTAGTCACATCGCGTGCCAAGAGAGTAATTGATGAGCCCCGAGTCGCCACGTAACGCTGGCCTCACGCTTGCACAATGTCCAGATCAAACCGACCTGACCACCGTCTAATGTACATGATCAAATGTCAGCCGCCTGCCATCACTCATCTAGGGATCAGGACGCAACGCCCTTTCGTGTTGGAAAAGATATAATAATAAATTTGATTAAGTACGCATAACGTAAAATGTCTTTCAGAAGAAAGCAAAAAAGCATTTTAATTAGCTGTTCTATTAGGTACAGCACCGAATGACCGATACCGAAACCGAACGTAATCTAATTACCCGAAACTTACTTCTAGTAAATTTATTTTTAGGTTTCCGTACTTGAAAGCATCCTGTTAGTAACCTTTCACCATCTGTCCCTATGTCTGTTCATCTATCTTTTAAGACAACCGTGCTTATTTAGACGCCATATCTCAATACGTATTTGAAACGTCTATGGAACTTTTCCCGCTTGATTTGATATTTAGTGTGAATATAAAGCAAACTTTGCTTTATATTCACACTAAGCAAAGTATGCATGCTTACGTAGGTATCTAAGACTAAAGAGAAAAAAATCTAATACTTCGATAATTTCATAACAACACCATCTAGCGAACTCAAACTTATCTAAGAACCATCATATGTCATGGGCTCCCAGCCGCTCACCTCACCCTAAATTAATTTAGTGTAATAAGATAAGCGTGACTAGGGTGAGGCGATCTGGATAAAATAACAAAAAGTAAAAAAAATATAATTCAAAAACCCTTTTTGTCTTGCACATAGCCGAATGTTTGTAGATTCTTAACGCTGTGACAACCTAATTGTCTTGTCACTTCTTGAACTTTGATATATAGAGGCTAGATCGTCAGTAGGTACCTACGTTTTTTTCTTGTTATTTCACATATGTTCCCAGCAAAGATTTATCTAAAGGTCACTGAGTTAATACAATATAAAACTAATTATAGCGACAGATTGTTGCTAAGACGCCCGTTGCCGCGCAGGCGCTACCGTGGTGATAGCTCCTTATCATCGAAATTGTTCTGTAATGTGGACCTAATTTAACTTCACTGCCTTTTTAATAGTATCCGTACCTACTGCGAATATATTGAGTTCAATGATAATGGAATATTAAAGCTTATAGTTACGAGTAATTAACTTCACAATAAATAAAAACGTGCAATATAAGTATTATAATATTTATAATAATCTCCTCCCTATTTAAATCGGATACTTTGTGAAATACAAAATGTTTCACTCACTACCGCTTTCTATACTTAGTCAGCTACTAATTATAACAACACTGCAATTGCCGGATATCCTTAATAATGATGCATGATGGTACTTATGCTGAAAATAACCGTATTGAGGAAATCCTATGTACAAGTAATCGTAACTAGCTATTATAAATCTGATACAATCTAAATTCTTACTCGCAGATTCTCGTTATCTTCAGACATTATTATCAAACCAAATAATTATTATTTCACGGATTTTCACTACTTTACACCCACTTTGGCGGTTCAATGACACTGTAATCAGCAAACGTCTGGCTCTACCTATTATTATTATAGGCAAATAGTTATTGTTCTCTGATAGTATTGAACATCAAAATATTTCATATGGTTGTAGAATTCTTTTAATACTCTAATTTAACATAAAAGGCCAAAAGTTGTAAGTATTTTTCTGGGATTCAGGCATCAACTCGTCACACCACAATTTTGTTCTAACCGGTCATACTGCCGAAAGCAATAATATTTGTTTCAACCCGTCACAAGTAAATTTAGTTCTATTAAGTCACATAATAATTTTGTAGCTATTGGTCACACTGAAAATTTGTTCTTATTCGTCATCCCGTCAATAAGTTCTAACTGGTCACAAGGAGGATAGGTACCTAAATTTCGCTACCCGCCAATATTGTGATACAAAGCGGTGGCTATGGCGAAAATCATAACCCGTTACGTTGTACACTCAGCCGCAAATATATACCAGCAGCAGTATGCAAATTAATAAAAGTTAGTTATAAGATATTGATATTATGGTCGTGTATATGACACCGTGAAATTGTAAATACCGTTAGTTTATAATCTAACTAGCGAGATTGTAAACTATCGAATCATTATGAACCGTAACGCACTGCTTACAATTTAACGGATTATTTTTCGTTAGATTATAAACTATCGACGAGAAACCGTCATTTTGTCAAACGTAAAACCCCTCGCACGTTGATTGATCGGTTTCCAGAGTCTAGATAGGTGCGACGACGAGCGAAGCGAGGAGGAGTGTGTTAGGTTAACTGCGATCAAACAACGCTGCCAACTGCCAGAATCAACTTTTTTTAAATGGCACTTTAAGTTTCTAGCTGACACCTGTGTTTGATTTTTTAGTTTATGAACACTTAATGAACTACTGTAAAACCGACCAATAAGCACGAGAAGCTTTACGTTTGACAATATTATGACGCTATAGCTATAAGCTAGTTTTAATACATAACATAGACTGACTGTTATATCCATGAAGGAGTTTAAAAAGAAGACTCTATATTCTATATCCTCCTTGTGACCAGTTAGAACTTATTGACGGGATGACGAATAAGAACAGATTTTCAGTGTGACCAATAGCTACAAAATTATTATGTGTATTAATAGAACTAAATTTACTTGTGACGGGTTGAAACAAATATTATTGCTTTCGGCAGTATGACCGGTTAGAACAAAATTGTGGTGTGACGAGTTGATGCCTGAATCTTTTTCTGGTACCTATATGAACTTGATTATGAGACTAAACACTGTGTTAAATAATATTTCAGAGATAAATAATAAAACAAGCGTTAAAACTAATAAATATATGAACTAATGTAAGGGATTACTCGCTAAAATAGTACTGCTTAAATTAGTTTAATGAATATTTACCTAATTGCTGATAAACATTGGCAATCAGTGAATTAATAATTAAGCTTATATCGTGAATCGTAATAAACCCTCTAATACGAGTTTTAGGTAAAAAACTAAAAATTACTTGTATTTGTAGCCATTTTACGACTGCAATCAATATTTAATGTTTGTAAAAGTTAATGGAAACTACAATGTTTTTTATAACATCTCGTATTTCTTGTTCTCAGTGTATCTTCATACCTTCTTAATATCTATACCTACTGATGTCAGGAGTATGAACCACTTGGCGAGGTTTACAGTACACACGTTAAAAATAAAGTGGATTTAGTATGAGCGATGAGAGATCTTTATTTGCGAATAGGTACAGTCAATTTTAAATATTTTTTCAGTACCTAACTGTAGTAAACTCAATAATGTTTTCAAGGAATGATACCTACTTATATGGGATATAGGTAAAGATAAAAATTACATTTTCAATAACAAGTCTTAAATGGTTATATAAATTGTGAATGAATTTGTGGGGGTAAGCACTAAGAAACATGCAGATTCATGTGTGTAGTACAATCTAGGCCCGATTTATAAACGTTTACGTTGAATCTGGTCGCATGCCCTTCAAAAGCTTCTACGAAGGCATTGGAATTTTGCACTACAGTGTGAATACGTTAAAGTCCATACTTGAATACGGTTTCAGTGTTTACAGTCGTATGGAATGAGGCATGTCGCAAGAGCTAGTATAGGCGCGATCTCACGCGGCAGGGCGCGGGCGGTGCGCTGCAGCCTCACTGAACTTTGACTGACCTCTAGTTAACTCTTCGTGCCTATCCAATGTATTATAGGCGGGTAATTCGCGTGCATTTGTTCTAAAAGGCTAAATGAAACAGGATGTTTCATATTTTTGTTATAACTAGTCGAAAATTCGGTAGTAAGGTGTTATGTAGGTAATGTAAAAATTGCATTATGATACAAGTGACAGCAATTAAATTCACAGTATTTCTCGATCCGACGATTAAGTATCATTATTATTTACTTAAGACTTGTCTAACAAAACATTGGAAAATATCAAAGCTTGACAAGTCACTGATTAAGGCGGTTTTCTCCTATGATTCTCCGACTTGCCATGGTCGATAAGAAGTGACGTTTTGTTATAAATAGATTCCGATATAGAACCTTGAATCCTTTGGAAGTCAAGCCGCACCAATGTCTTCGATCCCATTCTCTTCGCAATGTATAGCTGCCGGTTTATTTTATGAGAACTTATCATTATCAAGGAGGTTGGGTAAGCGCGTGACCGGCTGCTTCGGAGGCACCCTTTGAGCTGCCGCGATTCGTTGCGGGGATTAAAAAGCGGTGCCATATATCACGAAAACCGTGAGGACATTTGCGAAATCATCTCGCGGGCTAAGCAAGATGTCGGTGTAAGGGTATCGAGTAATCAAGACACGAAGCAGCGTGTTTATCGTATTTAATTAACCGATGGGAACAATTTCGGCAAGATTTGAGAATGAAGAAAACCATGAAGTATCGTAGAATCTAATTAATTTCAAATGTATCTTGAATATGCTAAACTATAATTAGTCTGGCCTTAAAGCACGTTTTATGTTTCATTTTATCTGAATAGTACCCGCAAAAGGTACCTACTGGTTTGTTTTAAAAACTGATGGATATGTAGGTAATTCAAAATTAGAAGATATGAAAACCTCCGTAATAACTGTTATGAGACTGCAGTCTGACGCGCTGCAAGTAGGTAAATCAGACCAAAGATATAAATAAAATCTGTAACAGTAACCCACTTTGGTCTTGCGATTTTATAACCTATCAGAATTCTTGTTCAGTTGAACTTTGAAGTCGCATCTGAGAAGCATTGAAACTCACGAATCTGAGTGTTGAAATGTCGTAAATCACACGTGAGAATGAACACAGGGCGGCGCGGGCGCAACCTATCATTATCCTTGTGTGAAATGGATTCTTGGACAGACTTGTAAATTATCTGAGTCAGACTATACAAGTATAATTTTAAAGCGCGATTCATAACTTAACTGATCATGTTAGTCCAGATGAGTGATAGGTATTATTGTTGTCTATCATGTAGGCTTGGAATGTCTTTATTTGACTGCAAATCTATAAGATATGGTTTTAGGATACCGAATAGAATAATTAATTAAATGAGATCTGTAGTTCAAGGGAAACGCGTGTATTCAGTTTTAAAAATATTATATTGATTTGACATTAATTCACTGATTAGCACACAAGTTGACTTCCCCTTGCTTGCTTTTGTGCGTGACCATTCTTACCCTCATATTGTTGGTGCAAACCGGATATTCAGTGCGCAATGCGATAACAGTGTCACGCTGACGTGGACCTAACAACAGTAAAGAGATAAGCTTTGATGCTCGTCAAGAGACGGTTCAAATCCTAGGCTATCAGGGAAATGTTCCGACCCCACATGGAACTTTTCATGTTTCAGACACATTGCCTTTATTGCACAATCAATGATAAGATAAAATCTAGCTTAGGTTAGATTTTACAATAGGAAAATTCTTGAAAGACTTTGATAGTGACTTTGCCGTTACCTACAGTATATTATGATGGCGTTAAAAAATATAAAGAAGAACATATTAACGACAAATGAAATCGACTTTATATAAAAAACAACACGATAAAAAAAATACATATCCTGTCACGACGTGTGATACCTATACTAAGTTTTTTAGCAGCAAAGTTGTTACCTAAATATAATAATATACTCGTACTTAATATGCTGGTTTTAGTTGCCGAGGTTAACATATATACTGTTGCTGCTGACTGTACTTAACATAGAGGAAATAATAAGTTACAAACCCAGCATGTGAGGTCGAGTAGTTGTCAACCAAAAACAAATGAAAGACCCATTGTCTCCCGTATCGTTTGGTGGCATCTTACAAAACATTTGCATGCGTGAAAGCTAACTATAGACAATAAAGTAGGCTGGGGCATGGCGTCTACGTCTGGCAAGTGAAATATTACGTGTCGGTTATGCGAGGCGGATATCTGGATCCATAATAAATGACATTAATTAAGATTAAATGAAGAGCACGTCTGCTATTTCTCGATCAATATCTATTCAATACAATCGTCTTGATCAATGAAAGCGTACGTGATTTAGCAGGGAGGTCTGGAGCGGTGTCGTTTGATTCGTGTGTTTTGTCATAGGTCTTGACCCCAGGACCTGTTCGCCAGTCGCAACGAGTAGAAATCAGAAAGTTTTTTCAGTGTTTCACAAGAGATTGTAGACGGAGAGCGTTCCTAATCAATTATCGACGCTGGCGGTAAACGTTCCCCAATCCATTCCCGTATGCTATCGTAACCATATCCGTTAATGTGAGCAACGACATTAAATTGAGAGGTTGCAGATACAGTGAAGATGGCAACATATTATTTGAAAGAAGTTGAAAGTGATTTAAGCGAATGTACTCAGGTATTTGGCGGTTATAACTATTCTTTCGCAATTTGACTTGGGTGTTAGGTATGTATTAAACATGTAGGTGCGAATCACGATGTTTTCGACTTCTCAGAGCATTTTGTTAGGCTGTACCATCCGTACAGAAAAATGGTATTAGGTCAAAATTCGACATCGTTTGAGATTCATAATATAGGATATTTTCATTTATATTATAATCCAATCATTAAGTATCCTAATACAATTCAAATACAAGTAATACCAATCTGGTGAAAAAGATTGAATATGTATTGAAAATATTTTTGTAAAAATTCAAAACATGTTATTTATAAGGTGAAAGCCACACGGCATAGAAGTAGATATATTTACCATTTAATTTCAGTTTTAAGTCTACTAGATCTGAAGCGCATTTGGAGAGCACTATTTCACTTCAGATCATTCATTTCGGATAACGGTTTTGGAAAACCCTTGTTTTTCAGCAAAACTTCTCCATCTCCATTCATTCATCCATCTTCTTTTGTTACATACATACTTTTGTTACTTTATGTTGTTCCTTTTGTTTCCATTATAAAGTCGAAATAAACTTATTAGTGTAGCTAAATTAGCCGAACTAAGGAACTAACCTCGGACTCCCAGAAAAAAGACTGAAAACTAGTATATAACTTCATTATGGTGTTCTTAAAATTTTCTCAAATATCTTCCACCCGGCTAACAAACAAAGAAGACGACTGAGATTATTTGGTATGGATGGATATCAGAGTTTTAATTAGCAAACACACGATCGATATCAGATTTTATGGCCGATAGCGTTTACATTTACACGTTAAAAACACATATACATAGTAAAGATGTTATCAAATCGCGTTAAACATCTTTGTCAGCCGTCATTAAATTGTAGAATTTTATTATTACGTCATCAATAGAATAGGATTGTGCAAATATTCGTCCCTGTCAATATAAAATTATGGAAATTATGCTATTGCAATTATAATGGAATGGTCGGATCTTGCGACCTTGTGCCGTGCAACCTTTGGTGAAGAAACAATTCGTCGCATGCAGGCACAAGCACATGCTCATTGCTTTTAGTTTCCAAATGCCTTGACGTGACATTTGGGATCGCGCCAGAAAGAGCCGCTCGACTCGAAGGCTCACGGGACCTGCCTTCTAGCCTCATTTGCTGCTGTCGTGATATGTCTGCTGCCAATAAAAATATGGTTTTATTATTATTACATTAAACTGTTAAAACTTACCAACCTTGTGTTGAGGTCGGACGTTTAATATTGTTTAATTTTCTATTTTCTACATATTGCTGCGTTGTGAATATACATACTTGCACATAATTAATTACGGTATAATTACCTAATCACTCAGTCAGGCTACAATCTCCTTCCTATCAAAATAATCAGCCTAAATATAAAATTATATCATAACGACCCACTGGTGCAGTGATGGAAAAATACAAAGATCATTATTACAGATAATTAAGTCTTATCAACATAACTGTACTTACGCTTAGTTAAAGCAAAAGATCGGATCAATATTTATAGCGAAATTAAATCAATAATGACTTAGTGTGCAATTAAAAGATGTCTATGTAACCACATGTCACGGGGACTAAAAGTGCCTATCGTTAGTGATAATTCCACATCATCATATGAAGTGTCATATGTAAGTTATTGAAACGGAAGCTTTCTGCGAATCCATTGCACGCCAAATCACCTAAAGGATTGTCATTGTATTCTAAGAGCTGGGCTCTTGTTGGCGCGCAGTGGAGTAATTTCCATATGTCATTGGGTTGTTGGAAACAAAACACAGGCATACTTATATAAGTACCTATGCGTGTGTTTTGTCTTCAACAACCCGACGTTTACTTTTTCTTACAATCCATGTATGGTCTCCTCAGCTTTCCTAACTTACACTTTGCTTCCTAATTAATTACTTATGTACCTATATTTACTAACGTCACTTCACAGACTGCATAGATATAAATTCTTACTCATATAAATTCAACAACTAAGCTGAACGGTAAATTCTTAATAATTATGTAACACATAACATGCAACTTCGATGTCGCGTATCGTTCGATTTTAGGTCGCACCTGCCATCCTGCCAAGGTTCCGATAACTGCAGAGACGAATACCAGTACATGCAAAATATCATCCAAGCCGGTGTCCCTGACAGTAAGCAGGTGTTGCGTAATAATTATAAGCGCATAACGAGCGCATAGGTAATACAGGGGCCAAGTCTGCAGTGACCCCACGATGCACAAACAGCCGCCTCTAGCACAGTTTTCCTTGACCTTGCCTTATGCTTATGCCTTGACAGAGAAAACGAAAAAAATTACACATTTCTGACGATTATGTCTTTGATTGTCACATTGTTAGGTATTTAGAAATAAGCGCGCGTTATATAACATCTTCTTAGGCATCTAATTAAATTAAAATCTATATTAATTGAGGCTGTGAGGTGTCGGTCGAGGTCGCCGAGATCCGCGACGCTACGTGGAGATGTGACCCGTACTCAATTACCTACACTAACATATGCAATGAAGCTAAGTCACTACCGAGTAGTAATTAATTATTTTTAGAGCGCATTTTAATTTTTTCTTACATTCATAAAATACTATTAAGATTGTTGAACACAACATGAAGTCACATAAATTATACGGGCTTATCCATGTATCCCCTCTTATTTTTTGGTTAGTTTTTGACATTCCCGCTCCTTAATGGATAACCAACTGGTGATTATTTTCAGTACGAAAATCACGTATGAAAAATACACGTGATATGTAGTATCCTCGCCTGTATGCCACTTCGCCACTGCCTTATTTTACATTGATATAACGTGATTCATGGATAGTCCCTAAGATGTGAGCAACGAAATCAGAGCTTCGGGGCATTTTCATCGTCTTCGCTGCGATTTAAATTAATGTCAAGTTGTCAATATCACACAGGGTCGTATTTTCAACGTTTGCATGTACGGAAACTCCGTGACTCTGGAGATAAAAAAATACACTGAAAAAAAAGGATAACAAAACTACTTTGGCTATTTCATAAATAACCAAAGTTTGGTAAAGAGTTAATCAAGTTCATTTGTTAATAACACATGGTTTATGTATAAATAACAAAACATTTTGGTAAGAATTAGCCTTAGTTTTGTGGTCACTATTTTTAAGTTACTGGTAGACGAAATTTGGTTGCTTGTAACAAATTATTTTTTTCAGTGTACCTATTCAGTAAACCGAGAATACCGAGATCCTATGCCCCATATATTTTAAAGACTAAGTCTACTTGCGAAGATTATTGTTGTTGTTGATTGACCTGAGTATACTATACCTACATATGTATACAACTAACTTGTGTTCTCAGAGAAAAGACTAATCAGTTCATTAAAAAGGCAAACAAATCTGTTAATTAGCGAATGGCTAATAGCTACAGTTGATATATTATTAATAATATTAGCTCGCATTGATATCATGTCCCAACTGCCTTGTTCACATGCGGGTTTAATGAATAACAATTAATTTGCATACTTAATTATTCCGGACACCCAGTTGATAAATGTTACTATTGTAATCGTCGCCTGGAAAAGTATTTATCTTTCTCGGTCGCATAACAACACCACAGTTGTTGTTTCCAAAAATCGTACAGTAGGTAAGCCACGAAGGCGAAGCGTGGCGCTTATAATTCGGGTGTTCTAGAAAGTGATTCATAACTTATTGCGAATTGTATGTTTTCCTCATAAGTATACTACATAGTAACATTAATTTGCGAAGAGACAGGTTGTTTATAGATCCGTTAAGCATATGTATTATGTACTAATGATTAAATATTTTTTTATATACATAGTAAGTACGGAAGTAGAAGAGGTTTTCAAGTCAAAAGTACATCATTGTCGGTTGTTAATAAAGTTTAATTTCGACATGAATTTTTATGGCAGCAACGTCTTATTTACGACCGACGATGATGTACCTTTGATTTGAAAACATCGCCAGTGTAATAGATATTTTCTACTAGGTACATATGAATGGTTTTTTTTTCTTTTTTGATACTAGATAGGTATTATTTATTTTTTCTTAGTGTAATTAACATAGCCCGGATAATCTATCTAACAGAAATAACAAAAAAACATGCTTATACATGACATTTCTTTAGGTGGATACTTATAAGTAATTAAATAATACGAATATAAGGTACGTACCTAAGTCCATATCTCAGTTACCTATATTCGCTCATGTCATTGTAAAGTTCATCTAGTAAGCATTTAGATGTTTCTGAGTGCCTTGTAGTTACAAATAAGAGCACGTGGGAAGAAGCTTATGCTAACCTAACCCTTCAAAAATTTGGCACTCCTTTTAAAGAAATTATATTTAGCGATCTTGCGAAGGTTTCCCTTGGAGGTCGTGAACTGTAGGCCAAATACACCCACGTTTCAGTGGTACTGAAAACATTACAAGGAGTCGTATTGTATGATTATTAACATACATATACATTTTTATGAGGTCACCCTTTTTTGTGACTACACTAGATAGGTACTTGGTAAGTCTACATTTATAGACTCATGTGTCTCATGTGCGTAGAAACAGGACATAGTGTTTAAATATCTTTCACAATCTTACACAATTCACATACTATTTATGTGGTGATAATGTTAGTATTTATTTACACAGTACCTACACGCACATCA
Source organism: Pammene fasciana (assembly GCA_911728535.1). Lineage (NCBI taxonomy): Eukaryota > Metazoa > Arthropoda > Insecta > Lepidoptera > Tortricidae > Pammene > Pammene fasciana. The sequence continues at coordinate 16,332,260 of OU452276.1, read as the reverse complement.
GTTCTTGCCAAGTCCTTTGCGTAGTGTATGTGCATACGTGAATAGTAAACAATTACCTAGTACCTGAGTATCCCTCAGTGTTGTCATTCCTATTCCCTATACTACACACATGAAGCAAACCACTAAAGATTCCGACTACGCATACTTGAAACGAATATTTAGGTCAGAGATTTTACACTGATTCGCAGAGGCGAACGTTCGTCTGTTCCTAGAAATTAGACATGGGTCGTTCATGAGTGAGTGATTTAAATGAACTATCTTTTGATTCAACTCACTCACTCAAGATTTAACTCGCTCAGAAACTCATCTGTCTCAGTGTTTATAGTGTTACTTGCTCTTTCGCACTGATATTCGAACGAGCCTGCCGAGTCAAACGAATGAGACGACGCGAATATTCGAAAAGATCCACTGAGCGAAATGAGCGAATTGAGTAAGGCTCACCACACACTTGAGCGGAATGGAGGCAGTAATGTATGGAGCTTTGTCGATGGTAGCTTAAATTTGTCTATGGCCTCCATACATTACAACCTCCATTCCGCTAGGTGTGTTTTGAGCCTTATACATCTGCGAGCGAATGCATCTCTATTAGAAATCAATATACCTATGGGTACCTAATTCATATTTACTATTATTCTTGTACGACTGTGCGTTTGTAATGTATGTGTAGTGCGTGAGTGCCGACCGGTGCTGAGCTTATCAGGGTGCTATTCAGGTTGCTTGCGAAATGCCAATACTCGTACCGAATGTCATTGTGATGCTGCCGTCGTCGCCGTAGTCAGGGTTGCGAAAACTGAACTTGAATTATGGTAGTAATTTTTTAAGATGCCCGAATTTTACTAGAGATTACTTCCTTCAATTCGGATATCTTTAAAAAAATCTTACTATAACAGTTTGTTTACTTCGCTACTCATTAATCATAAGTAAACCTTTGTAGTATTGTAAAATCACTTAATTCACAGGCTTTGCGCAGTGGCTGTTTCCAAAATTATTATTCTGAATACATCATTACATTACATAAATATGACAACTAAAAATAATGTTTAAGTTTATCCGCATATTTATCGTGATCAGGTTTAAACGACGTAGTTTTAGCCTGTGCTAAAACTCCTTATTACTGAATTACTTTATTTAGGTAGTCGTTTATCCGGTAAAATTAATTGCTTATTCTCTTTTGGAAGAAATATTAGAATCTATGTACCTAATTTGCATATGATACTAAGTAAATATCTGAACTGGTAGTTTTTCATAGTTCTTAATCAGATGAGATAACATAACATGTTGAATAGTAGGCAGCCCTAGTTACTGGTGGCGCTAGCAACCGCGCACCCAGCGGTACCGGCGGCGCCGGGACCGCCCCCCTTGTGTCGCTATCGACTATTCATATCACCGAGGCCTCGAGCTGCCTGTCATCCCAGCATGATGACTTGTCACTCTCAAGGCCAGTGAACCGGAGCATTCCATGATGATGCATCTACTGCATAATTCAACGCTAATTTTAAGGCGTGGAGACTTTTTTCAGGCTTGATTGATTGATCAAACAATAGTTTTTACGAGTAGAATCCGGTTATCAGTTGTCCAACCGATGCCCTAACAAGACGTGAAATGTGTGTGAAGTATTTGGCAACTTCGCACAATTATCATAATTGAAGGTAAGTACATAGTGTGTCCATTTAAACTTCAAAAAACAAGGGAAATCTTGTTAAAAAGCTAACAAAAGGTGTATCGGTGTTATATAAAGCTTTGTTTGAGAAAATTATATAATAGGTATGCACCTGAAAATAGGCTGCTTCCGTACATTTAAAAATTGTAGAGTTTGGAAAGCTTGGTACTTACTAGAGTGTAACTTATTACACCTTCTTATCTAAATCAAAAACTACTGATGATAATCTTTACTCTTTTTATTGAATGCTTACTTTTTATAAAAATAACCAAATCGATTGTTACGGCGGTTTTATAATTACTCTCTTTACATAAGTAACCGCGATTTATTGTTTGTTTTGAAATTTCTCGAGGAAAGTGTAGTAAAATTATGTAATTACTTTAGAAAGGAACATGTTTTGACCGAAAGAGCTTATCTGATAAACAGATTAAGTTCACGTAGCACTAGACGACATGACTGCTTATCTTTGTTTGATAGTTATGTTCGCGGCACGCGTTTCTTGCGTGAATTTGACACTAAGCACTGTAAGGTCAGCCAGACAGTATTTTTACTTGACGATAAGAAGTTTCTAGTAAATAAACCTGAAAGACTTTACGAGTAAGTAGACCATATCACTCTAGCAGTCGCATGATATCATATATATTAAAAATATTACGGCAACAATAAGATAAAAGTCTAAATTTGGCATTGTTTAAATACTACTTATAGATACGGTTGTAGACTTTATGAATCTTGTGTTGTTTTTGTCGTTAAATGTATAATTTGAAACAAAAAGAACCGACTTCACTTAGCCTCCACCTTTCCAAAAGCAAATTTCCGAGCTACTGTAAAAAATACTCAAATCACTATAGGTGTGCCTGTAATAGTTGAAGACTTCCCTCGATTTATCCAGGTTCCCATCTTCAGATCCTGACCTGATGACAATAACCTGGGACCAACTGTGAAATATACTTTTTCAAACAAAAAAAAATATTTTTCAAAATCGACGTCTGCGTCTTCCAATAATCGGTGAAAAAACGAAGATCCCGACGAATGAAGAACCTCCAGTGAATTGTGGTTTTGTATTGCGGATGGCTTTATCATTCTTCTATCTCAGTAGAATCCAAATTGACATTAAAGTAGGAACTATAAGATAATATTTTTTAATTCGCTGCTATATAAACATAGAAACTATTTATATCCAATTGCATTTCATTTCAACGAGCCTGGGCGAAACAGCCTATATGGATCGGTGCGTGTTATCAAGGCAAATAGGCAAACAGACAAAGTAAATAGACTACATAAATGTATTGTCGAGCTATTTACATGGTCGACTTTCCTGCTTTCGTATATTTGCAATAGCTATACATAAGATATATTTTATTATGAATATAGTATCGTTAACAACCAAATATCTGGGTCAACTGGCACCAACATATTTAATATTTACTGTCCACTTAGCGTTAGGTGTTCCCTGAAAATAGATAGAGATCACATTTGAGACAAATTAACATTAGGTACCAAATTATGGTAAAACCTCAATTAATTAGGACCGTGACTATTACGTATGATTGAAATGTGGGTTGAGATCAAAACACAACGCCTTTTTGCATAAGCACGCAAATCATCAAATTCGTGCCATCGTTCTGATAAACTAAGTCATCGTTCGGATATAATTGAGGGGTCAGATAGTTGATGTTCTACTTTAATATTAGTGTAGTAAAAGAACACATTTTTGAGATAAAACTAACTTCAAAGTAACAAACGTACAAAGTAGTCAAACTTTTGTCCGTTTCTCGGTCCTTTTGAATTATCAGTAAGTACTTATTAACTTTAGCAGTTCGCAGCCCATGTACATTACACAAAAATGTATACAATATGACAAATGTTTTATGCCAATCTGTATCTTTTATATGTATATCTGTTCTGTAGATATAATATAATGCAGTCACTCGTAAGTATCGTGGTCCGTTGGTGGTAACACCCTGCGACGCAATTAGCCGTATCTAGGCGGATTACAAAACCAAATACTGATAACAGTAAATACCTAACTACTTACATTGGACACTGACGTTATCTTTATCAACTAAGAGTTGGCCACGTCAGATATGACACAATAATGAGAGCATTGAAATCTATCTAGTTAGATTGCCTTACCATCCTTATTGATTGCCTTACATTCCAGATCTAGATCTGGGCATCTGGCTGCTTTTATACTCGTAGTACCTACGGGTGGGAACCGTAAGATCCGTAACGTTATGTGATAAGCCTCATGGCACATGTTCATAAAAGTGATGCTGAGTTCCGAAATAAATTAAAAAAAATGGAATTGGCCGAAAGCACAAGAAAGTACCACTTCCGGTGTAAAGAATGGATGGCATTTACCTACGTGACCTACGTCATTGGTTATAAAGATGATACTTGTGGCAACAAATAGTAATTTGTAGTTAAGTACAGAAAAACCAAGTCTGCCAGTTCCTGCATGGCCGGAAGTGCCCGGCAGACTTAGTTTAAAAGTAACGAAGTTAAGAAAACTGCCGAAATTGTGCCATTTATATATAGAGAAGAGGTTATATTGTAACATTAGAACAAAAACATTGTTTATTATTGCGGAAACAAAAACAGTAAGCGACTAACTATAAATTGCATTACTTATACCTCTTATGACGCTGCAACAGAAACTTCTGGATGTGATATAATCTTATTTCCCATAATATTGCATGAAACCCAGAAACTGAGATTTGTTTTCTTCAAGTTATGTCTTGGATCTAGAAATAAGCATAGTATAGCTAACAAGAGAGGCTTCGTTGTTGTCATTATTGTCATATCTGACGTGGCTAGCTCTCCGTCTATTAGGTACAATACATATACTGACGCATGTGCTAAGACATTATTATTTATTACTTTTATCAGTCAATATAGTGTGTAACGAATGCCATCTGTTATAGCTGAATGGAACGTTTCCGTTACGGTTATTAAAATACATGGTATAATATTCGATGTCCAGTTGATTTTACAGACAATGATAGCTTACTTGTTTTTAGGATTCCGTAGGTAAAATTGAAAAACTAAAACCTGTATTTTACTTTAGCGCGGCTCATTTGGACCCGAACGGCTTAAAATTTTGGTATCTACAATTATTTTGTGGAGTAAGCCTCACCAAGGCCTCTTTTCTCGACACAATCAAAGCCAAAATATCTGACATAGTAGCCCTAAACCCAAATCAATATCACTGAATGTCATCAAACCGGCCACTGGTCTATTCTAGAATACTTATCTGATGTATTGAGATTGGATTCAAAAAGTCAAAGTCAAACCATAATTCAAATCAATTTTTTTGTCGTTGCTGACAGACCCGTTTGCAACCACAAAGAATGTTAGGGCGATATTAATGTTACGAGGTTATCTTTTAAAGTATCTTTGTCAGCTTCTTGTAATTGACAGCTAATAAATAAACATGCGTGCAACATCTAATAGAAGAGCTCGTGTTGACATTTCGTAGCAGCAAGTATGCGAGAGCCATAGATTGGCTTCATTGTTCGAATGCTAAACCAAGCACACCTATTGACTAAGCGAGCATCCGATATTGGGTCAACGGAATCTCAGCTAAGTTCAAAGTTTTATCTACGTTAGTATGATGACTCTAAAATATACACAAGTTTAGTGAATGCTAATGTAGTAACTAATGATTGTCATGTATACAGAAAGTGTATTTTAAGGTGTTAGACGAGCGCCTGCCCGCTCATTAAGTACTGGGTAGTTGTAGTTATAGGTAGGTCTAAATAGGTATAAGTAGATATAACTAGTATTACTAACATGCTTAGTCTTCATTAAGGTTTAAATGTTACTAACAAAATATGGATCGTTTGTTTGGTCTGAATTAAACAATTTTTTTTTTATTTATTTAAGCCTTGGGCCTTATTAAGCCAGGTTACTTGATTGAAAGACTATACGACTGCCAGACACTAAGACACCCGGAAACTACATATGGGAGTTCATACATTCTACGACACTTTTCTTTCCATACAGATTCTAATTTGAAACTATCGACTTATTTACCTGTACGTAGCATAGACAAAAGTAGTATTTTAATGGTATTTTTAGCTTTAGGTTGTCAAAGGGACTTTTTGGTAAACTGCAGATCCTAAATTTAATATATTGGCGGACGATGCATCCTAGAGAGAGGCAAACTGAATGTTTTGTTACCTACGTATAATTTTTGAAGCCCACATCATAAGTATTTCATCATCGGAATCATAAACAATTTCAACTTCCATAGGCTTTTTGTAGTATATGCAAATTAAGAGTTGTAAATTAGTAAACTTATTTATGAGCTGTTGTAAATAATTCAACTCTATTAAAATTGGTCCAGCAGCGTTAAAATCGCGGTGGTTATCCTTGGCAGTTAAAATGTTTCGGACGTTATCGTATTCACAATTTCACACATTTATTAGAATTATGTAAAAAACTGACCAAGTGCGAGTCGGACTCGCGCACGAAGGGTTCCGTACCATATCTGTAAAAACGGCAAATAATTTGTATGGGGCTCCCATTATATCCTTAAATATTTATTGTATTCTGTTTTTTAGTATTTATTGTTATAGCGGCAACAGAAATACATCATTTGTGAATTTTTCAACTGTCTAACTATTAAGGTTCATGAGATACAGCCTGGTGATAGACGGACAGACAGACAGATAGACGGACGGACGGACAGCGGAGCCTTAGTAACAGGGTCTTTTTTTACCCTTTGGGCACGGAACCCCGAAAACGAATTTAATCACAATAAATATCTTTGTAATAAAATTAATATTGAACCTTGATGCGGGCTTTCTTTGATAATTTGAGATTTTAGTCATAATAATATATCATGATTGTCATTATAGCGATTTCTCCGCCTAGAACAATTTAAATTACCAACAAACAAAAAAAGAATGATCGTCATTTGATTCATACAACTTCAGTTAAGTAATCTCGAGACCATATTTATGTATTTATTTTATTTAAAAGATATATGTCTGCACTTCGCGTTAACAAATGACTCTAATGCGTAATATAATTAGCGTCACATGTTTTTGCATTAATTAATGCTGCGATCGCTGCGGTGCCCGTATAGTTTCATTAGGCGCTTATACGAGTTCTATACACTGCGCCAGTGTTTCCATCATACAAACCTACTGTGCTGTTACTTATATCTAGTTTGAAAATTTCATTTGCACTTTGTCGGGATGATAAAGTTTATTATTAAACATGTTAACGCGTGTTTTAATGTGTTGGATAAGATATTAAATATGTCTTAAACTCCTTATTTGGCATTCAGAAAAATGAAATCACTGAAAGCGCCTGAATCTTTACAAGCCTGATGTTTTAACTGAAAACAAAACAACAGATGATTAAATTCAAAAGCTTCATTTCTGGAAGCGCATGCAATCAAGTCCGCAAAGGTTGTAGATTTTCCTTCGGTTACATTTCCAATATGCAACCCAATGCCTCTACCTCTAGCGCTGTTCGAGTTACAAAGATGACACAAAAATACTTAAAAAAAGGTGTAATGATTCCTATCTGTCCTCAACTCGTTCGGGCGCAGAATGCCGATGGCGGGGACAGGTAGGATTGATTAATATGAAAAACCCTGTTTCCATATGTTCTCGACCAGCAAAAATGGGAATAAATACATCCAAAAGAAGTCTTTTAAGAGCCCGAGCTACGTACGGCGGTCACCAGAGTTCTACTTACATCTATGAATTACATTCGAGTCCCATATACACGTGTCCGTAATGATTAGAACTCCGTTGAACGTCTTCTGTGTGCCCGGGCTCTAATAGGCCTTCTATTCTATGCATATTTGTTTCAATAATGCCCGTGTATCGCCTGTACCAGCGGGCCAAGGCGAGATTCCCCGGATGAGTCACTGTGTGGGCACCCTGTAGGCTTTCGGCAGGTGCACATGCATTGTTCGCTAACACCTACCTACATGTGTCGATGTAGTACCTATGATTCATATCATAGCTTCATCATTAGATAACCAACCAACTAACACCCATTTTATGTTAATCTACTGTCATTAATCAATATACCATTATGGGCTTAGGTTATTCATAAAAAAGCTAATTGCTTGCTAAATAATTAACGTATTTAACTCAGATGTTTATTTGCATACTTTATTGTGTAGTTATTAGCTTACACTTATCAGCTTAGGTTCTTAATATATATGTGACAGTCTACATGAAAAGATATACTACTTATTTGGCGGTCGGTGCTTACGCTTTTGTTGCTCAAATACAATATTTGATCTGTATGACGTAGACGCCATTTGTCACATATTTCCTCTGAGATAAGTAAACATCAAGCGCTCAGATTTGTGTACGATGTAATGTCCATTTATAATCATTATTGATTTATGTATTCAAATCAGTTACACAACATTGCAGTAAAAAAAAGTCACTGCTAACTACAAAATAAACATATAAAATAACTGAATACTAGTTCGATCTAGGCGATGTAACTTCGTGGCTCCGTTGCGTCTGATCTGGTCCAGGATTCAGCAGATCCTGCAGAGATCCTGGAGCCGCCGAAACACAGCACCCTACGGCCAGAAGTCTGCATTCGGTACCGCAGCTGGTGCATCCTCAACGAGAAGTCAGTTTTCCGGCGAATGTACTCTACCACATCGTCGGCCACGGCGGAGTGATGCAAGCGCGACACGTAAAGCGCCATACTCGGTATTGCCATTGGGATTATAACATAGTTATGCTCTCTAAGCAACATTAACTTTAGAAGATTCGATCTCAACGTGTAATATTACTTAACTGCATGTCAAGGGTCAGTATTTGAATCAAGGTCGGCAGATAGCAAGGCGATTAATCACCTGATAGGTCGCACACGCAGGCAGGTCGCGAGACACACGAACCTGCAGACATGCGCTTATCCTAGTTGTGATGTTGCGATACGGGTCTGCATTCTGCGACATGTAATTAATGATATCTTGAGGTCCGAATTGATGGAATCGGTGTATAGAGTCCGAGAATGATAAGTGGTATGGTATGTCAAGTATCGCTTCGGAGCTCCTATATATTGTCACTGCAAATTTAGCGTCCTCTAACCAATTTACTTAAAAAATGCCTATTTTAAATTTATAAAAAACCTTTTTAATTCAAAATGAAATGTGGTAAATCTTGTGGAATCAGTTTCATGAAAGCTTAGCGATGAAAGCGTACCTTAGTACGATCGATTACTTAAGGCGATTATAACACTGGCACCGCAACCGCATGCGGCGACGGTGTCCAAGCATGACAGCGCTATACACACGCATAGCGCTATCTCGCTCGCGCACCCATGCGGAAGCCGCAGCAGTGTGAAAGATGCCTAATAGTTTACTAGGAATGTGTGGTGAAATATAAAACTATTTATTGTTAGATTTTCTTTCAACACAATGAGCATTTAACTGGTAATTTTAAAACCTGTCATCGGCTTCAAAATAGGCACAAAGTCCTAAAGTCGTCGTCGAACTTAAGATGCATTGTGTCATTCTAAATCTAATTACTTACTAGGTACTCGGTTGAAAGTTTAAAGTTTAATATATACCTACACTAAAAACCATAATTAGGTGGACTAAATTGACAGGAGGGTTCATACATCTGACAGTTGTTTGACAAGTTTTCTATGAAATCTCCTGTCAATTTAGTTCACCTAATTATGGTTTTTAGTGTATCTCTTTGTAGTCGTTCCTTCATACCTGAAAACCGTGATTATCTGGATATTACGTAACGGATCTACGTAAAACGTTTTAAATGAATGCAAAATGTATTAGTAGTCAAACGAACTAGGTTAATCCGCTAAAATAAACATTATGTCTCATCTGGTTTTGCAAGTTAGTCCGTATATCGCTAACATTTTAATCTTTAGTTGAGTTACTTAGCCAAGAATCACTCCTTATTTAGATAACTTAATGTAAAGGCGGATTTACTCAAATTTCAGCTTTATAACAGTGGCTTTAGGTTGAAAATTGTTATAGTATTTTGACAAAGGCTTACAAAAGAGGAGCGCCACCTGACCCCGAGGTCATGTCCAGCAAAATAGTTGAGGTAAGTTGTCTGCCACACACGATTAATGTGACGTCACTTATCGTGCGTAATTAGGACGAGTCTCTTTACCAAAATATTTGATACATGACCCTCAGCTTGTTAAAATGTCACATGACGTGCATGACACATGTTAGAAATTTGTGTACCTATATAAGACTGGGTGCGTGCTTTTCTTCTTATTAAGTATATACTTAGGATATCCCAAATTAACTTTCTGTAACATAAGTTATCAATAAAACTACAGGAACAATAAACCTATATATGAAACTAAAATAAACTTATAAATAAAAGATGCTCCCCAAGTCGCCTTCGTGGGTTATGGTACCCAGAAGGCTGGCAGCGTTACCTCTTTGGATGGCCAGGCTTATCCTTTGGCCGAAATAGCTGCCAGCTTATTCTGACTGGGTATAAATAAAATTTCGATAAATAATTTAGTTGCATACATATGTACCACGCCTAGATATTATAAATAATTCTTTACAGATGTTTGTGAACAGAACCGGTGCCAAAATTTGTGATGATTGTGAAATGGCCGGATTTACGTTTCCGTCCTTATCTCGTAAATATCCGGCCATCGTTAAGCATTTTACAATATAGTGTATGTCACTTTACTTATGCCGCAAATCCACCTGTATCTCGACCTTTAGACACACATAAATCATCAAATTAATGAGATAATGTTAATTCTAGTGCCCATTTACGTTGTTATATTGTTAATGCACTCACGCGCACAAAATCGATGCGATTACTCGTCGCCGAAATGTCGCAAGTCACATTTACAAAGTTTATTGAAAACATTGCAGTTCGATTGCTGCCGAGTTCTTTATGGGCCTGAGCCCGCGCATGGTATGTTTGTATGCGATTTATATGCAGACCCACGTTGTACTATTGTCAATGGATATTGTCAGAGAGTAATAAATAGCATAAACGATTTGGATTGTTTATTGCAATGAGTTAACGAACATAATTACAACGCTGTGGCATAAAACATTTGCTCATAAGGTATAACATCCAATAAAATTCAACAAAGTGTAATTATTTAACAGCAATATATTAAATGACATTCACAGCATATAAAGGCTGCCTAAATATTAAGAACTTTAGAGTGCAAGTCATATTCTATCAATAAATAATTATTTTATTTTAAAGGCGGGCTCTTGTCTTGTCAAAAACGAATAAACTTCCATTTTCGACTTCGCGGAAGCGCCACTGTTTTCCTCTTTTGCTTCAACTCTCCCATAAATTACTTATTAGCTTTACCTATCTTTTATCTTAGTATTAACTTAGATACATCTTCAGCTACTGCTTATAAATTCGAGGTTTGTGACTTTCGTGTATTGATACCTCAATTTGCGATTGTATGAAAATGTTACTTACTCGTACCTACATGCCTATGTTATTACCTATCAACCTACCTACCAGTTACATCTATAGGGTGCCGCGGTAAAAGAGCAATCAAGTACAATACAACATTTGCTAGACCAAGGTTGTTTGTGGTGACGCTCTGACGCTATCATTAAAGATGCACAAAGTACGTACGTAATTATTCTTACACAGTATTTTAACAAAAACACCAGACCTCCAGACTGCTCTTAAAACATATTATTTGTGTGATATAAGAGATCTTAAAATAATGGCCATGGTTTCCAAGGTCTAGATGCAATTTGGTTATTGCAAAAGTACCGTTAAACAAGTTTAGCGTCGAAAATTCTAAACGTGAGAATTGTTGTTTTTAATCTGTTGCGTTGCGTAAAGTTTGGTAAAGTCTAAGTGCATCTTCTTAACCTTCTTAAGTATTCCTTTTTCTCTTTTTAAAAATCGTCATGCAGAGGCTTCAAATACATATCAATATCAAAAACAGACACCACAACTATACATAGATATATTCATTGGACTACTGGACTGTATAATCTAATAAATAAATATGAGATCTCAAAACACGCACGCAGTTTTTTTTGCAGCCTTGGGTAAATTTTCATTCTGTGTGATGTTAAATAGCAAAACACATACACACACACACATACACACATAACACACACACATAGGTCAAAACAACATGACTGTTGAACACACAGTCCAGCCTGCTTGTGGGTCTAGAAATGATAGTAAAGTTTCCACACAATATAGGTACTAATTATTGAAAGTTTATTACAAACATCAATTCATTTGGTGTGTTTCAAAATGAAAATGAGAATCAAGTAATTTTTTTTAAATTAGAGTATGAGGTATTCAGATTTACCAGTAGCTACGATTGTTATAAGTGTAAGGTATTTTTTGTCTTTTATATTAGATTTTCAACAAGGTTTATCTTGCTGTCAACGAAAAAAGCAATATATTTACTTATACTTGAATAAGTGAAGTTTAAATCATTGCTATAATTACAATTCTATCATATTTGATGATTAATTTAATATTTTCGTATAAACACTTCATCACATAATAATGGCAGACGTATCCGTTCTTATATGAATGTCATAAAGCTTATTATCGTATGATTGACATACATATTAAATTGTTCATAGTTATGCCAAAAGTATCCATCCAACGGCCAACCACTTTAGTGGATTATCATATGTTAATGATCGACAGTATATTATGGAGCTACTAATAGTGTGTGATATCGTTTTGACAATGTGGAACTAGCTCGCACGCTCATTAGTAAATGTCAAATATTTAATGAGGCAGCAAACTTGAACTTTGTGTCGATTTACGCTTTACACTAAGTATGTGGTTGTTTTAACTGTGATTTATGATCATACAGGTGACGTGTAACTTGTTCAAAAATGGTTTTGTAGCCTTCAGATGAATCTTGGAAATAAAAAATAATTATTAAATAATGTACCCACATCCACATAAGCGATATTTTTTTATATTACTTTGGTTTATTTTAAGGCCTTCTTATTCATTTTTTTTGTTTTTTATTTACATATTAAGATCATGAAACAGATTCGAAATAGTCATCGACCACCCCGCCTGATATTTTGCTAAGTATTTGTTACTTTTGTGATATGACATTACCCAACAAAAAAGTGACAAATGATAAATAGGTATAATATGTATTTATAAAACGATTTATTTAACTGACAGGCCGATATCGTCAGGCAGACCGATAGTCAGTGACCGCCCTGAGGTTTTAAGATTTCAAATCGTGTCGTGGGTCGCGTCGCAGTGTCAGCTGACGCGATGCACTTGCGCCGCGAAGGTTTATCGCCTTGATACTAAAAGCCTATGCGCCGGCGCATATTTAAGCTTTTCGCCGCCACCAAGGCACTGACTGATTGAAAGCATCTAAAAAGTCTATTGTTTAAATGTTTTCCGTGTTATTAATATATTGCGAAATCCTCCAAGTTCAATATTTGCTCTGAATCTCGTCTGTTGAAAAAAAAACACAAATTGGCACTGGCTACACTTAGCTGCGAATGATTTTAGGTAATACCTACGAAGCATGCGCAAGTGGTATTTCTCACCAGCTAATCGTTACAAAGCTTTGTTAATTATATGGTAATAATAATAACTAGCCATCTTTAATATCTGATGTAACCGACATTGCTAAACGTATAATCAGGGTCATAGTTTACTAAATGAGAATGTGAGTACTCCTCTTACGTTCGCATTAATTGCCTGCCTCAGGAGCGACAACCGGATCCCATTCGGAGCAGGGTGACCTCAAGACCCATCGTACGCCCTCATTTATATCGTAAATCACGATTCCTTATCCATTCGATTCATGCAAATCAATATTGGCTCGTGACCTGCCACGCAGCCGATGTTATCATTTATGTAATAAACTGTTAGTAACGTTATAATCTAAAATTGAAAACTAAAAGTTACTTCGAATTACTCTTGACTTGTTGCTGGCTATACACGGTGCCCGTGAGGATTACGAGCGATTTTAAAAGTGTATTCTGATCATAATTGGAGACTAAAATGTCGTATAAACTTTTCTGGATTTCGCCTCGTTTCAGAGTTACGGCCAATTAAGCAAAAATATATTTATCATCGTAACTCGGTGGAAAACGCTTTTTGTTGGTGATTTCACTCTTTATGGGGTCTAGTCTAGACATCCTTATTGACAGATATCAAAATGCCAATGAATAGTTTCGGTAAACCATTTTTTACGAATAAAAATATACCATTTTATTTTAGTAGATAGTTTTAACAATATCATTTATTTTTTTATGTTCAAAACAGCATTCAAAAATTCCTAAAAAAATCATATAACATTTATTACTCCTTACGACCTCAGGAATTCGTGGTTAAAAGCTCGCAATGCTCACGGGCACCGTGTATATGTAGAGTAATGCTGGCTTAATGACTACAAAAAGAAAACGAAGTGCGGACAATTTGAGATGAGCATGATTTGACGAGTAATGCTTTATTACAAGCATTGTTACGAAATTTTAAAGTAACCATAACGCGTGAAATGTTTTTAACGTCTTAACATCCTATAGTTAAGTAAATGGTTAATTTTCTTTGGTATTTTACAATGATAATTTTGTAACATGTGTGCTCATATTTATAAACGTGTTGACGACATGAATTACGTTTATAATTATAAACAGTAGATGCGCCGCTTGTTGCATAAAGAAAAAATATTACTAGGATGACTTCATCAGCTAGATTATAATTGTAAAATGATTTTATACGATAACTGAGAGTCGTGTCTAAGCGTTTTCGTAGAAATTAAATTTGCATTAGATTTATCAGTCCTGACCGGGCTGCTATGCGGATGGCATTTGTAGTTATTATTATTAAAGTTCATTGAGGCGAATCCTTCGTATTCTGCATGATAGGTCAAAGGCTGCAAGAGCTTTTGCAGTTTTTTAGATTATGAAAACTAGATATAAAAATGATTACTGACATACCTTAGTTGATATAAATAACCCTGAGTAATCGAGATGAAGCTATTAAAAGTGCATTTAAGCCTAAGGTTACGTATGTGTCAATTATTTAATAGTGAATGATGTCATTACATATATGCTGTAGTAATTTGTTGTAGTTTTATGTAACTTAATTATTGCCGCCTTCGTTGTGACTTCCGTATGCCACAGATTGATGAACTAAACTAAGATAGACCATCATTTGTTTTATGGCGCAATAACTCACAATATTAACGCAATTTATTATCATACTCATCTAAAATATCGTATGTGTATATTTTTTACAATACCTAATGTTAGGAAGGAAACCAACATCTGCCAAACATTTGCACGCAATGCACTCGTACCTAATTGAGATAATTTTGATAAAATTAGTAAAGTAGTCACTGACAACCGTAACATTAGTTCGGTAGGGTTATTAACCAATCAAGGACGATTAAAGTTGTCAAAGATGGGACTGTGACGAAATTGACAAGTCTAATTGGTGGGAAACAAAACATGGAATGTGAGGTGGCTCTGCGGCCATGACCCCACAACATCCGAATGATTATTTTAACAGAATTGTCATAAGTTGGAAGACTTTGAAGTTGGCTCTACGATTCAGAGATTGTGGTTGCGATTTTTAATGGCTCCACTACATGATGTGCCGTCATAGGGACGCAGCTATACGACGAAACGAGATCGCAATATCGTTAGCTCCCTCTAACGCATAGCTGCGTCCCTATGATGGCCCATCATGTAAAGGAGCCATAATAGTTTCTACGTATTTTTTTAAGGATATAAAATCGAATATATTGATTTGTTATTATAATGAATGATTATAATAACAAACAATCAATCGTTATAATATTCAATAAAGCGGCGTTTTAAATAATAAATACATCCACTCATAATAATACGTTAAATTAAAATGGGCAGGTCACGCGTCGTTCAGATTCTGAATGCCTTCCTTATTGAAATAAGGAGCCGACTGCACGACATCATTACATCAATCTTATTTGTAGAGGCACAATGGAATCTACTCACAATAAGTTTAATATATGTAGTATATTTACTATTGATCTTTAATATTTCTATATATTGAAATACTCGTGTGTAAGAGTATACTGTGAAGGATAAATACCTTTACTTTAGTGTTGACATTTATGTATATCTGCTACAACGCCTGCTCAACTATCTTATTAAAGATGTAGTAGTAGTAAAACACATTATTGCATTAAAACACAAGACAATTACAACTACATAGTTTAATTTATTTTTAGTATATTAATATGCAATGTTTTTAATTTTTGCTTTATCTACAAAGTCTAACAAAATTGCTGATGATCCTTTTAAGGGCATAATTAGTATCGTATTCTAATTAAGTATGAAATATTAAGAAAACAATTTTTCAAGTAAAATAGAATTGGTTTTGTATAGAGGGCTGGCCGGCTGGGACGCCGAGTCCCATACAAAAAATATTTCCGCGTCAAAAAATTCTCCCACCTTTTTCTTACTTGCAAGATGATACCAATTATGCTTTTAAACGGATCATCAGTATTGGCAGTATTTTTGTTACACCTCTGTGTTTTTTTTTAACATTTAGTTGCTGGAGACAGGTACACCAGCATAACCTGATATCATGTAGGTACCTACCTACATGACATGTTTTTGTTGTGCACTTATTTTTGGCTAAACTGGTCAACGGAAAAAAACAAGATTATTTCTCGTGTGAACATTTCATGCTGTCTCCAAGTTTACTGAGGAAACGTCCGTCAGTGTTCCGGGTGCTGATACCATTGCTTACCGTACCCTCGCCTCGGAATAATCTGCATAAATATAGTTTCAGGTGACGCAAGTTGTTACTGATCTCAACACTAAATATGCATACATAGAGGAACTTATAATATGTTGGTTAGCTTGAGTCGAATGAAATGAAGGTCTCTTAATTGCGACGGATCTCTTGACATTGGTGACTGATATCCTGTGTCAAGTTGAGATAAGACTTTCATTATAGTGTAACAATAACATTATCTTATAGGTAGGTATGTTATGAAAGATCCTGAAGCTTAACCTCATCATAGATATGATGTAAAGTAAAACCACCATAAGTATATAAATATCGGAGACATTAGCAATTTTCAACGACAAATCTGAACACTTGCAAATAGGTACAAATTTTGATATGCCACATGTAAACGAGGTACGAATATAAATAAACCACATACATTTTACTCATTGAACTACATAATATAATTACGTAGTAAGTCCGGGTTGAGCACAAAGCTCGACGCTCTCAGAATATTTAATGTAGATCTCACTGTAATCTAATGTAGCTTGCACGATTGTTAACCTAAATTGGCACTTTATGTTTAGTTAAATAAATTCTTAACAAAAGTGCATGTTAATAATAATACTTGTTTTTATAATAACAAGAGGTCTAGCAACAAGCGAACGTCGGGGACCGGTTCTCTCATGTTCTTAGTGCTTGAACATAGAAGTAGAGACCTAGGCTCTCCGAAACACGTCACGCGTAGTAACTACATGCACGTGCGTTAAATTCTAACTAAACCATTATATTTTTAGTACTTACCTACTTACGTCTCACAAAAGTTTGAATACAATAATGTACAAAAAATAGTCGGGAAGAAAAAACAGGGACTAGTATGTAAGTACATAGATAATATTATATCACTACCATAACTAATTAGGTTGTTTTCTGTTGTTATTGTGTGAGCAAACCGCAGAATAGATTGATCATTAACAACCTGAGCCGCTCCACCGGTTATGTAAACTCCGTAATATTGACATTCTAGTCCACTTGGAAATGAGGATGTGACTCTTGACATTGTCAGCCATTTTTCTTCAGATTTAATGTTCATTATCTCAGTGATTTTTAATCTGGTGTTAATGTGTTTGATGTTGACACAAGGCTGTTTTTGAGATGAAAATAATTATACGTTGTTTACATAACTTATATGTATATTTCGGTGACCATTTCACAAAAACAAAATATGCTACCACCACGAGTGTAGATTACTGTAGATGTAGACAGCAAACTTTTTACTACTTATACCTTTTAGGCTCAGTTTGGTTTGGCATAATCGTGATTATAGTTTGGTAGGGGTCGCAGAGCAGTGGAGCATAGATTAGGAAAAACTTATGCTGTATTTTATTATAGAGTAGTTCTAGTAGAGTTTTCTCCTACTATTACTCACAAAATTAGTTTGTCACATTAGGTAGAGAAATATCTAATTATCTATCTACTCGTACGTACAGTCGCCATCAGATATATCGAAGCGGACAAATATCTGAACAACGCCTCTATTCTCAAGGGGATCAAGTATATGTTCAGATATTTTTGAGTACTTTAGTTACCCTTACCTATAGTTTTCAGACATATGTACATTATAGGGCTCTTCTTCATTATATTTACCATACCAGTCGATCCATTCTTGAATATTGATACAATGTTGTTTCTAGATATTACTTAGTATTTGTCTGAGGTAGTAAATAAAATACTTCAAGCACTTTAATTGCTCATGGTCAATTTATTGTTCTCGTTAACTTCAATACTGAAAAGTATTGATAACTGTTATAATTTTAACGATAGCAGTTACGCATGCGGCGGCACTAAAAGTGAAATGTTATGGCTGTGATGGCCATCAATAGCACAGTAACTTAACGCAATTATCGTTTCTTTGTAGCTTTCATCGCTTTTACCTTAACGACGAGTAATCGGCAATAACTTACATTTGCATATCTAAGTAAAAGTAAGGTTGCTGCAATTTACGTATTTTGATGCGTTTATCTGTACCTGTAGATACGGAAGTTATGTCCTTCGTATAAATCCTGCTGCAGTACGGTTAAGTTTGCACAAAGCATATTTTTTGTTTTTTAAACTAGAAATACTTACTAAAATAATAACTTGTGTTTTACCGCTATAACAATGCACATATAAATGGTTTTTTTAAACCTAATTTAATAAACCTACACCTGCATGATATCTGTTTGCATTATAAGTATATGCATTAAATATTTGCATTTACAAATCTGTTTATTATGCTTATGAAGCTTACTATGCTAATACATATTATGTTTTTGTTAATAATTCATAACATGTTTTTGTTAATAATTCATAACACCGTTCAAAACCCTTTCTGGGATTCACCTTAATTATTGATGAATGAATAAAGCTACACATTACAAAAATACAACCTTATTTACATCTTTTCTTCTTTTCATCAATTAAATTAATCATGGAAGCTTTTTAAACGACCTTATCCAGCTTCGCTAACTTCAGCTTAAGCTGTGCTATGTCTGTGTGACTGTTTGTTTGACACTGTAACCTCGTCTTTAGCCTTATCCTTTAACCGTGGCCTCAAGTGCCGCGTGTAGGCACGTTGCCTTAAAAATAGGCAATGGATATAATGAGGTTATTCATTAGTTGGTAATGTTTATTTAACAGCTCAGATGATCATTAAAAGGTGGATGTGCGTAGCTGCCTACGCCGCCTTGTTATTGTTATTAACAATATAGTATGCTAAATATTAATCAAAGTATAGCACAATATCTAATAATTAAAGTCTGAAGCGTTGGAGACATATCAGGCATAGGAATTGACTGATTATTGAAATCATTAATTAATTGAGACAAATGAGATTGACTAATGATTGATGTATAACTAATGATTGAAACTTAAAGGGTAGGGTTATTGGTTTTTAAGGAATATGCAACGCGCATGGGAATCCTCTGGAGTTGCAGGAGTCCCTAGGCTACGGTAACTGCTGACCATCAGGCGGGCCGTATGCTTGTTTGACACCGTCGTGGTGGTAAAAAGAAAAACACGATTATCACTAACTGTTTAAATAAAAAGTAAGTCGCAGGGACCATGAATATATTACTTCACGTTCAAAACGTTAAGGAAAATAATAAAAGTAAGTGTTCGCGATTCCCTCTTTATTTAAATTATACAAAGGGAAATACCAAAAAATCTGTTTGAAATGATGATTCCAAGTAACAAACAAGTAACACCAGTAACACATCATATTATTGTTACATCCGGTCCTAACAAAAAATAAATTAGCTTAGTACTCAAACACCACCTCATTCTTTTTTTTTTTATTTATATTTAATGGCTTTCTCCCTTTGTCATAGCAATGGGAATTCTGCCAATGACGACGTTTCACACTTTTTTATTAATATATAATAAAATATAGGCAACGTTGTTCGGTAAAGGCCTTGCTGATTGTAAGGTGATAGCCTCCCTACAACCACGTGGGCGGCCGAGACCCCGGATAACCGTTCGTTCGACTAAAGCGTGGTTACGCGCGTTTTGAGACTAATTCTTCATTAGCTGCCATTTGTTCGTTAGATCACCGCACAATAAGCTATCAATATTACACACTGAACTACGTAAATGAGCAAAAAACAAAGAACTACTCTAAAGACGCCGCCGCCATCTTGAGCTCAAACGATTATCCCACCTCATTCTTAATTCACAAGGCACTTAATTCTTCAGTTTGACACATGCAAACAATGACGTAACCGCCACTTTATTAATTTGATCAATCGCTGATTTATCACTTTAATAGCGTTAATCTTGTCATTATGCGTTTGTACGCTTCGTCTAGCGATTTTTCACTCTAATAAAACTTTCGAATGATATGAATATCTTATGGTCACAATAATTGATTCATTTTATTTTAATATGTGACGTTAGTATGACAAATAGCTATATAGCGTTTTGAGAAGTTGGATACAAATTTATTTTTATCATTAATGCATTTGTAGAATTACATAGTTGGGCAATTCCATGGAAATGTAACGCCAGTTACGATTTCATTGATTGTTTATTTATTTCTTATGCAAATGTAAACGATAATTTATCTCTAGATAAGTACTCGTACTAAGTTTATCCCTAAATATATTTTTACTTGAATTTGCACCATGAATAAAAAAAAAAATGAATAATTGGTAACTGATGTACTTACTACCTAGTTATAGAATTACATATTTTAGTGAGATTCAGCATAACACTAGTCACCATGTTAAACTAGTTTTTAAAATAAAGTCTTATTTCAGTTTGTGCAGTAAAGCGTAACTTCGTGTTCAATTTAAACATTTTACTTTCAAATTCTAAAACAAACATAAAACCGTATAAAAATAAGCATTTGATTGTTGAGTCGGGGCGCGGCAGAAGGTTAGTGTTACGTAAACCACTTAACAATAATAATACGTGAATAATGGAGTGAAATATTTACGATAACCGTAAACTTTTACGATACGATCCCAGATTACTTAGGCAGATGAAGCATGTAAAATGGCTATCAGTCTCATCACAGTTGCGTCCACATTTGCTACACTCGTGAAAATTATAAACATCAGTAAAATATGATTTCTAGGATTAAAAACTATAAAGTACACGATGTAGTGTGTAATACTAACTCAGTATTACGAGTAACAAAACGAGTGACATGACACATACTTATCGCCTATCGGCATCTGAGCACCTTCCCAAAGATTTTTTTTAATAGAATTGGTCTTAGTGGTAATTTCCTAGAATTCACAATTACTCGCCTGAAAGTTCAACTTTCAACAATGTTATTAAAATGCACAGTTTTGATGCCCCATCGTTCTTTCTATTTCTATTTCATCGTTAACCTGTAACCCAGAGGCCTACAAAAAGGGCTACCATTTCACTGTATATTAAACTCTTTATTTTGAAGATTCGAAACTGCACTATCTTTAGCTGAATCAATGACGAGTCTATTGTGAGGTAGTCTAGCCGCGTTCGATGCGATGAAGCGAGTGTCGCAACGGGCGGCGTACGCGTTGATGTCTTTTGTGCGCGCGCGGAAGATTGACGAGCGGGCTTGTTAGTTGAGAGGCCGCGGAATCGTATGCTTTAGTCCGATATATTACATTGTAAATATATATTTTGTTAAGCAGAGGATGATCTGTGCATAGGGTTTTTCATTATTATGGCAAAAATGGGATATATCGCGTACCTACTTTTAATTTTATTATCATAATGATGAGTGAAAATCGTTATCGTTATTGTTTTTGTCATAATAACTAGTAGTTCTGTGAACCATAGACTTCGGAGCATTTCCCCCTTTCCCCCTCCCTCGAAACTTTTTTTTTACAACAACCTCTAAGGAAGTGTGGGCTTGACATTTTACCCGAAAATGATTGAAATCCTTCCATAAATAACGCGACAGCAAATTCCCCTCTTTTCCCCCTCATTTTCCCCCCAATAAAAAAAATGGCTCGCCAATTTTTGGCAAATAAATCAAGGAACGTACATGCCAAGTTTCATCCAATTCGGATGAAAAATGCGACCTCTAGACCGACACTGACCAACCAACCAATACACACACATCAATCTGCCAAAACGTCGTACCAGTGAGAGACCCCAGACCCAACACGCACCCGCGCGCCCGTGCGGCCTCTCCTTGTGAGTTAAAACGGAGACGTTCCTCGCCTCGCTACGCTCGGCTCCTCAGTCAATGAGTGAACATCGTGTAAGTTTTAATCAGTACAGGGTTTTTCATGTTGCACAGTTCTGATACCTACTACAACCTAGTCGCATTCGTCTCTTCGTTTCTATCTCCCCGCTAAGAAGATTTTAATAATGCGTGGTCTATTATGAGGTAGTCTAGACCATGCGATAAGCGAGTGTTGCAACGGGCGGCGTATGCGTTGATGTCATTTGTGCGCGCGGAAGCTTGACGAGCCGGCTTCTTTGTAGAGAGGCCGCGAGCGTCGTCTTGGTCTAATAGACTACCAGTGGGGGCGCGTCCATAGAAGTCGATTCCCGTCGGCTTGCCTAATTTTCTGGCACCTGAGCAGTTTCTCTACAGTTTTATGAAGAATTTTAAGCCAAATTAAGTTTCGGCTTGCCTAAGAAAAATTTTGAACCGCCACCAGTGTAGACTACATTTAGATCAAGAGCAGGTGGCAGGCAGCCCTGCCTCATCGAGTAGCAGAATTCGGCTTTTGTAGGGCAACACGGTCAAATGTTATGTATTTTAGTACCTGGTAGCCTAAGCCAAAATTAGAGCATTTTGTGTTTCATTTTGTTACTTTAAATTAATGTTACCTAACTTCTATAAGAAAAAATTGTTTCGCTATCGCTTGTGGTTTGGACTTGCTAAAAAAGACTATTATACATAGTAGCCGAGTGTTGTTATATGCCTCTATTCGGTTTGATAATAACAATAAAAATAACCGCCTATAAATAAACATTCACTGCTTAATAAAAATAATAACAATTGGATAGTCAACAATTGTATTTGCGTGTGAATTTTTATTGAAATAGTTCTAACAAGCCAAGGTAGTGAGAAAAAATACTTTTGTGTATTTAGCGTGTATTTATAGGTGGCTATTTATTAATCATGAATTATGCCGATATCTTAGTTAATTAATTTAATATAACATTTTAATATATAAGATAGGTAATTAGAATTAGGATTTTCTATTTTAAGTGCTTCTCGTAGTCATGGATAATCAAAGCTGATTGAATTGAAATGCTGAAATGATTCTTTCCCTTAATATAAACACCGCGTTTTTTTGGTTCCGTAAGGTTTGATTCAAAGGTACATTCCTTAAATTATGTTTCTGAAAGATACCGTATTGGCTCCATTCCTGTTACCTGTATTTTTTATCAGATTAGACCCAGTGTGTAAACCTATATCAGAGTATTCTTCTAGCCATCATTATCATTATCTAAAAATGACCGCATTTAGCCCTAAGTCCTCTTAAATCTATTCTATTTCATGTCGTATGCTATTAAGTGTGTAGGTCCTATAAAGTATTTTCATTGTAGACTATTTTCATTTGTGTAGATCTCCTTAAAAGGGCTTTAGAACAATCTTGTCGCGGCGCCTGCGCGTACATCTCGCTTGTGCGCGCTAAGTTGCTCAATGCGTGCACTTGTTGCTCAACGTTTTGTTTTACACTGCTTGGAGTGCTTGAGTTCTACAACATTGTGGATCAACAGCTAAATTTCATCCCTATCTTTTAAAACGCGAGTGAATGAGAAACACGGTGTAACGATTAGAAATGGGAGCTTATTGCAAATGCAGAATTTTTTTAAATAAAAAACTACGCATTCATTGGAAAATTCAAATAAGTTTTTAGTAGTAGTGTGTTGGAATTTAGTTCTTAATTACAGGCGTATAACTCAAGCAACTAAAACATAAAACTTTTTAAAGCTAATTTTAAGACGTAACTCCTGAATTATTTTCTATCGAGCCAATTTCGTGCAATTGTGTGTCGAACTTAAATGTATATAATAATAAACTAAAAAAATTAAACTAATCAACTATCACAATAATCAATAAAATTTCAGAGACCTTCAAGATCCTTTTTCACACGTATTTGCAAAGGTTACGCAGAATCAAATCTTTTCTTAAAGTCTAAGTTCACGGTCCCTTACGCCCACCCCACAACACTGAATTGTCAAGAATCTCTGCATTTCACGTTTTTCAGAGTCACGTTTTTAATAAACACCGTGGTGCTAAATACCTATCAAAGTTTGCTGATTTTAATTATTAATCTTTTAACGCATTCTTTCCTGTTGTTAATGTTAAAGTAAGCATTCTAAATTATTTACTTATTGTTGCAGGTATGTTATCATCATTTTACTTAAACATGGAGGACCCAAGTGTGTATAATTGGCATCGGAGGTAAGTATACTTAACGGCCAGAACATCCCAAACATAATATTGAAATATGTACATACAAACAATTCTTTTACTCGGGAAAAATATTCACGCTCATCAGCATCACACAAATAATTGCTCACACCGGCATTCGAATCCAGGACTTTTACTATTTTTTTGAACATAGGATAACAAAATGTCCCAAAGTTATTTTCTTATTGTGTTTCTATTTTCAGAATACTTTGAATGGCGGTAATACAAATAACAGTTTCAAAAATGTATGGTATATTTAGGACAATTTTGATCCTTTGCGATTGAAATAGCTTCTGACTACTTAGAAATAACAATTTCTGAAAGCGGCAATTGTTTTGACAAACGCCCTAATAACTATTAAGTATTTTTTTCTACTCCTGCATTCTAATTTGCCAATATGATGACAGATAGGTGTATTCAAAACGTATACTTTATAAACGTTGTCATAAGATGACTGCTAAAGGATGTTCTTAGGGATGTAATAACACTGTTGTCGGAGCGGGCTCGGGCGGGCCCTGCGCCGCCGTTTCAGACGGGGGGAGCGGCACAATCTGCCGGGAGATTGAAGTTACTCAATTGTACGAGTATACAGGCAGCAGGTCATTTGTCGAATTCAATCTTTACCGGCTTGTCTATTTTAAGCACTCGTAGAAAAAAATATTAGTGACATAATTATGTAATTGTAACTATTGTATAAAATTCTATTAGCTACGGAACCCTGTACATAGCCAACAGAACATCTGAAGATCTGCATTTGACTGTATGGTATATTTAGGACAATTTTGATCCTTTGCGATTGAAATAGCTTCTGACTACTTAGAAATAACAATTTCTGAAAGCGGCAATTGTTTTGACAAACGCCCTAATAACTATTAAGTATTTTTTTCTACTCCTGCATTCTAATTTGCCAATATGATGACAGATAGGTGTATTCAAAACGTATACTTTATAAACGTTGTCATAAGATGACTGCTAAAGGATGTTCTTAGGGATGTAATAACACTGTTGTCGGAGCGGGCTCGGGCGGGCCCTGCGCCGCCGTTTCAGACGGGGGGAGCGGCACAATCTGCCGGGAGATTGAAGTTACTCAATTGTACGAGTATACAGGCAGCAGGTCATTTGTCGAATTCAATCTTTACCGGCTTGTCTATTTTAAGCACTCGTAGAAAAAAATATTAGTGACATAATTATGTAATTGTAACTATTGTATAAAATTCTATTAGCTACGGAACCCTGTACATAGCCAACAGCCGATGCGTACTCGCTTCGACATATAATACTATTCAGGTATACTTATTGTTTGAGAATGCACTTGACCCACTACGTACTTGCACGTTGTTAGTCGAGTCAGTGACAAATGCAGTATTATCTGTTTTGTTTATTGTTATTCTAAAGCAGCTCAATGTTAAACACTATTGTGTTATTATTTACAAGTGATCTAATGCACTCGTATCAACTGATGCAAAAAAAAATTAATAAAGCAAAATATGAGGTAAACAAAAGAAATTGAAATGTATATGTACGTTTACATACATATGTGTGCCTACATGATATGACTGCATGAATGAATGTACTATGTATGCAAGTACCTAAGTAATATACCTATACAAAATATTCTTTTTACAAATACATGGCGTTTTTTCAATAACAAGCCATGTTGTGCTAGGTGATTATCTGATTATGTAGGCCATACCAACTCCAAAACTTATTTCGATTTTTTTGGTGTTTCATACATTTTGTCGGATCAGATGTCGAAGTTTTCTATTGGATGGGGAGGCCAACAAATTTTTCTTGTGTCTATGTCTGTGTGTGTGTCTTGTTTTTCGGGGTTGGTCCCATGGAAAAAGTTGCTCAGTTGACCTGCCTAATCACCTCGTACAATATGGCTAATTGTTGAAAAAACAGTACACCCTGTACCTATTGACTTTTAGAAACATAGGATGTCGCACAAAAAAGTACATATTTAGATAATGTGCAAAGATGGCAGGTTCATTTTAAAAATGGCTTTCGAATACCAAATCTAGAATTCAACCAACAAGATCACCATCTCGTGGCTCCCTTCAGTGCCGGCTGAGGACTTGTGAGCTCGTTTCCACTGCACATAGTGCAATCCGTCCACAATCGTACCTTCTTAGGTTACATTATGTACTTATTTTTGCCGCGTGACAGACACATACGGAACACCGCGCGCAAGAACAGGCGGGTAAACCATTAACTTGATGAATCTATTGCCACACGTTATTAGCCAAAACGGTTTTGTAAACTTTTAATTAGACGTTTTTGTTCTCTTTTTAATGATTGGCGATTCATATCACTTACTCGCTAATATGCATTACTGTACGTAACTTTACCTGCAGGTGCCTTGCTAACTTACTTGTTTTAAGAGTAAGCCCGGAAAGTGTGACACAATCTTGACAGTACCTAACGAAACCCACCAAACAGCTGCCAGATACCCCGACCTAGTAATAAGGACAGTACCTATGGCAAACTAACTAGGGGGGCTCAGTTGCTCTCGAAATTAGGGCTCATTTTTCAGGTTGAGCTCTCTGTGTTTTTTAATATCTTTACGATAGTTACATAGGTAAGTATCTATGTGGCATTACGCATGAAGAGATTCGTACGAATATTTAAACTGCGTACTTGCGTAGAAACTGTTAATAGTTTCCGCAATTCGATAAATAGACGATGAAACTATTTCACTGGCGTGCCGCATTCAACCCATCAGATTGAGCCGTGGATTGAGCAATTAGAGGTACTACCAAGACTATCGCCGCTGCATTCGCATGGGTCATTAATTTGCTTATTACAATAAAACGTGATCGCAGTCGGATCGCAATGGACACTTCTTACACTCCCGTGCGTGAGAATTGGAACACGTCTTACAACAAAATAATCTTGTCTATTTAAATCGCGAGCCAGCAACAGCTCATTTAGATTCACACGTGTTTTCTGTTTTTAAACTAGATTATGTACCAGAATCGGATAAAACCCGAAAAGCGAAACTAATTTCTATTGGAATGTCGATATGTTTGATCTCTTCAATGGCTGTTCTGATTGCCAGAGCTATTGAAAATTATAGCCGATAAAATAGGTTATTTGATAGTCATGCGGTTCGATACGTCCGCAGGCAGTTCCCAGGCATGAGAAGCTTGCATTAAGCCATTTAAAGCTATACGCAATCTATAACATCCCATTGAATCTTTTGTGCGTTACCATCTAGTTTACATGGTTTGTACCTTTAGGCTAGGTATTTCTATGAGTTAACTACATAAATTGGCAGTTAAACACAGGTTCACCGGAGACGCAAAAGGTTAAAGCGAACGCGTTGCTCAATTGATCGCATCAAGGATCACCGAGCCTCTTTGCATTTCGCGTTACAATTATTCTCGCGTCGTCTATTGTTTTGTTAACGCTTTAATTCGAGCACACGAGATAATAATAGTCAAAATTATCTAGTATCTTCTGGATTAGATTGCGTAAAGACTATAGTCGTAGTTTCCACGGTTTCTTGACAATGCGTGGTGCAACGGTGGTGAGCCTCAGTCGCGGCGCCGGCGCAAGCGTGCACTGTCAACTCATGCGATTAATACTGCACTATATAGTGATGATCGACGGGAATTGTGATAATACTGTGAACTATTAGTGTGTGGTTGTGGAAGTTTAGTTGACGGATGCAGATTGTTTGTGCACATTACCGAATAATTTATGTGTTGGGACGTGTTGGTTGTTGTTTGCGATTTGTTATTTAAGCTGAAGTTTTGCTTAGACTTAACTAAGCTATCGACAGGTTTTGTCTATGCAAATATTGCGAATAATTATTTAAGTAATAACAATTAAACCAA
The DNA here is from genome assembly GCA_911728535.1 of Pammene fasciana. NCBI lineage: Eukaryota > Metazoa > Arthropoda > Insecta > Lepidoptera > Tortricidae > Pammene > Pammene fasciana. The sequence goes on along the minus strand of OU452276.1, from coordinate 16,304,135 downwards.
ATTTGTCTTCAATTATACACACCATAAAAATCACCAGCCACCAAGACTTAGTAAAAATTAGTCGAATGAGAGGTCTGTGTTCAACATTTTTGAACAGACTTAGCGATGAACGAAACTTTACAAGTATCAAGTGCCTAGGGGTATGCAAAGCTTTCATATACCTACATACAAGACGTAAAGTATATCAGCAGCGTATGTGACACAACTTTATGTTCCTGTTTCCATACCCGGCTTAATGACACGCGTTTGCATAATATGCATATCGCCCTTAAGCCGTTTTAATTCCAGATTGCATAAAGCCTCACTGACAGTGCATAAATTCAGTATATGTATGGTCAACCTCATAATCAGCTGATCAATATTGTCACATCCAAAACTGCTGCATTGTTACATTACTGCGAAAAAGCAAAGTTATGTTGCTTTCGTGGGTGACGTTTATTTTGAAACGCGCCGAATAAGGTGAGATTATCGCAAAATGTGGTTTTAAGTGGGAACGTTTTGGGACAATGAGTACTGCTAATGTAATGATATTACCCAATGGGTCCACGAAGGACGTTGCGTTTAAAGTATCTTGCATCTTGTATAATGTTGTGTGGACATCCGTCAGTGATGGGCCGCGGGCAGTGGGCGGTTGTAGTCGTAGAGTCAGCGATGTTATACGTCAGTGATGGTAAAAATAACAGGACGAAATTTTAATGATGTTTACAAACTCATACAAGAGGAAGAATGCTTAATTCAGCAGGCAAATGATACCACTTAAGTTTAATTACCTACGTGTTAAAAAATATTAACATGCCATTTTTTCTCGTCGTTTATTATTTTAATTTTTTGTGGAGCAATTTTTCATGCAAACATTTGCGTTACCTACTACTGTTTTGTTCAGTGTTTTTTCTAAATTCTGGCAGATTATTCGAGAAGATAGCCTAAAACTGGTCCTACAATGAGAACTAAATAGTAAACCTATTATTTGATTTTACTTAGGTACCTACAGTCAGCAGCAGAAGTAGCTAAGCGGGTGAGGTGTTCAAAATGACTTTGACATGACTTTATTGTCAAGAGAATAAAAGCGTGTGTAGATAATTTTGAACACTCTATTCACTTAGCTACTTCTGCTGCTGACTGTTAATATTTCTCTAATACGGTAACATAAATAGGTATGTTTTTAAAAGGAATACTAAACATTTAGTGAACGCAATATAAAAACGCTACCTACTTAAAAATACTATTATTAAAAATAGTTTATTGTCAAATAGAGATTGATCTAAAACCCAAACCCAACAGCCACCTATGAGTCCTCTATCATTGGATTTCATTTGATTTTTACTGAACACGACACCGCGTAGATAATTAAATGCAGATATATGACGACGGTAGCAATTATGCGCTGCACATTAAAAATATGGTCGCATAATTATTCCGTTATCGCCCACCTAATTAAGCCAAGTCCGTTATACTATGACACGTATATCGTTGCGCCTGACCGTCACAGCACGTAATTGTATTGACCGCTAATCGACTGTTAATGAACGTTACGAGTCGCAGGCGCAGTTTCTCCTTAAGTTGCAATGCCCGGTCACTTTTCCCTTATAAAAACGACGGGTTTTATTTAAAACGTCACAGTACTTAGGCCCTTTCGTGATGGAAAGCCGGCGTTGCTAACGGAATGCAAATAGCCGTGTCACAGTTCAATGCTCCAATAATTCCAGAATGCCAATCAGCAAATTGCTAGGCAGATTCTTTGTAATGCATGGTACTCCTCGGTAGGCATGGAGTACTGACCGGTTCAAAATCAATGAAAGAGTTTTTATTACCAGGACTTAGGAACATCTAATGTCAAAATGAGACAATGATACTTCTTTTTCCGGGCAGACTACCGTCAAATCTGGCAACTTTGCCACTTTACACAGGTGTTGAAAAGTCATAGTACATTTTTAACCAGAATTCATATGAAACCATTGAAGTATGAATGACGCAACACATAGTATATTTATCAACGAATGCATAAATAAGATGGTTTTTAAATTCAATGACGGATAATGAGGTTGCACGCCTAAAAAAGAAACTGGCAAAGATACCTATACCATGTGGCAACTTTGCCAACTGTATTTTTACTTTCTAAATAAATTTATTTGTATTTACAATATTAGTAAAGAATATTCAGTAGTTAGGATACAATAGTTTTGGAATTTGATCCTGCATGACATCTTTTCACACAATAAACCACAGCAAAAGTGGCAAAGTTGATCACCCATTCAAGAAAATTTCATAGAAAGTCAGTGAATGTAGTCAGGGTTGACACAAATGAAAAAAGATTATTTATTTAAGTACATATTTATTTATTTACATACGAGTAATCAGGTTATATAAGCACTCTTGAAAAACATAAAAAACACTTAAAAATATTATCAAAAAAGAAACATAGAAAATTCTTTAAGAGGCCTATCAAAGATCCACTCGTAATAATAGAGTAATGTAATTTGTCTCCCGCTCCACGTTTGATGAAAAGTATAAAAAGGACCTATCTTATCAAAAATTTAATTTAAATTTTTTGCTTGTGTACAACCCTAGGCCTCTACAAAACATGGCAAAGATGCCCCCCCATATGAATGAATGAATGAATGAATGAATGATGTTTATTTGCATTAAACATGGTACAATGGTTCTTACATTTTGGTTAGTATCAAATGATTAACTACAGAGTAGCATGCAAACATTTTGACTTAAACCTAGGTAGTCCTTACTTACTATTGTGCACTTAATAACTATATGTACATCAGATTGCGCTATACAAAAGCCTACAAAAAGACCAGTACCTACATACAGGCTTCGAATCGAAACTAATGAGAAAATAAAATATTGAAAACTATTCTAAGGTTAATATTTCATCTATCCTGTAAAAATTATTTGTAGTTAGCCATTTATACAGTTTCGGTTTTAGTGCTTTAACATTTAGTGATTTAAAATCCTCAGGCATTTTGTTGAAGAGTTTAACAGTCATGCTTAGGCAACTATTACTATAAAGACCAGATTTTGGTATGACATCTAAAATGAGCCTATTGGGGTATCTACGAGGACGTTCGCTGATATCACTTGCCTTTTTAAACATGTGCCAATGTTTCCTTATAAACATACATATCTCATACATATAGAGTGCCGGTAACGGTAGTAAGCCAAGTTTGCTAAATAAAGGTTTGCACCTATCCCAACGTGGTCGACCGCAGATTGCTCGTATGCAGTCCTTTTGGGCGATAAATAGCCTTTTCTTAGCAGTACCATTTCCCCAGGCTAGCAAACCATATCTTAGTGTGGATTCCACATATGCACGATATGTTGAAATGGCGGTGGCAACAGATGTAACCTTACTCACACGTTTAAGTGCATATACAAATCTATTTACTTTACCACACACAGTATGAATATGATCGTTCCAGTCTAAGTCTTCGTCTATTATTATGCCTAAAAATGTGGTTTGGGTAGCTTTATGTATTCGAGTCACATTCAGATCCAAGTCATTTTGATTAAATTGGATATATTTTGATTTATTTAAATTGATATCTAAATTATTCATGTGAAGCCATTTAATAATATTTTCGATTGTACAATTAATGTCAGTTTCATGTTCATTTACTGTAATACTATTACTTATTTTATTTTTGGATGTCACAATTATAGATATGTCGTCGGCAAATAAGATGCACTGATGGTGGGTAGCTTCCGTAATGTCATTTATGTATAGTAGAAAAAGTATAGGGCCCAATATACTGCCCTGTGGTACGCCGTATTTACTCAGTTTGTAGTCGGAACAGTATTTCTTTTTTTCCCTATTTTTATCAATTTTAGTTATTTCGACGCATTGCAATCTGTTACTCAGGTATGAGGATATCCACTGGAGAGGAAGCCCTCTTATGCCGTATTTATCTATTTTTTTTAATAACAGGTCATGAGAAACAAGATCGAAGGCTTTCGATAAGTCAAAGAAAAGCCCTGTGGTTATCCTTTTATTATTTATACCAGTTAGTATTAATTTCATCAGAGAGTAGATTGCCAATGTGGTTGATTTTTCCTTTTGGAAACCAAATTGCTGTTTGTTAATAATATGGTACTTATCACAGAAGTTCATAATTCTCTTATACATGCATTTTTCTAATATTTTAGACATAATAGGAATTAAAGTGATAGGGCGATAGTTATTTATATTGTCTCTTTCATTACTTTTAAACAGTGGCTTCACAATTGATCGTTTCAATACATCAGGAAAGGTACCCGAATCAAATGAAAAATTTACTAAATAGGTTAGAATCGGAACTATTTCTTTAACGCACGACTTTATAATTTTTGTGTTAATGCCGTCGTAACCTTCGGAGGTTGTATTATTAAGCGACATGATTTCCAGTATAACTTCATTTTCTGACATTTGTTGTAAAAACATGGAATTAACACTTGATTCAGTTAAGGTGCAGGTTAATGTAGTGGCGTGTGTTTTTTTTGGCCACATTAATGTAATGATTATTAAATGCAGAGGCCATGGCCGTAGGACATGATAATATATCGTCTCCAACTTTAATTCGATCAATACAATCACTGTGTGCAGGAGGCAATAAATGATTCTTTACAACTGTCCAAGAGGCTATACATTTATTTTTACTCCTGTTTATATACCGTATATTGGCCTTCTTTTTCGAATCAAAAATACATCGTTTAAGTATGGATGAATACGTTCTATATTTTAACTTGTTTTGAGTATTTTTTTCTTTATAATATTTATACCGTAATTCACGTTTGGTTTTACAACTCTTTTTTAGGCCTCTACTTATCCAATTTTGTTTCCATTTGCTTGTAGGGTTTACCTTATGCCTTATTTTGGGAAAGCAGAGATTATAAAATAGGCAAAAAGTCTCATGAGCTGGCGTGGTCCGGTAACTTTGCCAACAAAATTATGAGACTCAATTCAAACACTACGGCATCTACAAGGTAATCAATCCATTCCTTACCATTTAAATAACATGATATCTAAAATTTACGTACCTGGATTCAAAGTTTACACTCTAAACTTTTTAAAGTTCTTGAGCACTAACATTTATGATTATGTGAGTGACGAATTTGGAACTGAAATGGTAAGAAAATGGCTGCTGTGGTGTTGCCTCATTCGTAATAATTTTTCCTAAAAGTAGGCGCAACGCTAAAAAATGTACGTTGTCGGTGGTATGAAAGGATTACCTTATGCACTCTGCTGGTGGCAAAGTTAGTAACCCTTGGCAAAGTTGCCAGATTTGACGGTACCTAGTTGTTTAAATACATCGTAAAGAAACCTGATGAGGTTACCTAAGTCGATATGAAATCCTCATAATTTAAACTAATAGATAGATAGGCATTTAAAAAATGAGTATATTGGATAAGTCTGATTATATCATTCGAACTAGGCTCAGTAGACACTCATAATCGTGAGCGATTTTCGTCGAACAATCAAAACAGAACCATTGGCTATTTAAAACATCACAAATAAACAAACAACATCGTATAAATCATGATTCATGAAGTAAACAATATAAATATATAAACATCGAAACAAATGACTAAAAATCATCATAACAGTTTATTCTACACTTATAAGTATACCTGGTATCTCGTTTTTGTAAGATTAGAAAAACGTACGATTGTTGCCGAGCGATTTCTAGGAAAACGATTTAATAACTGGTTAACATGCCTGTTTTACAGTTAGTACATTTTTATTATGAAATTTCATCGTTTTATTTCTAATCCTAAAAGAAGGAGAAGTCGAAAGCGGGTTCAACGATTTCATAAGGGCGATGATGAAAAATAATTTTGCTAGATTTTATTCATGCACAGACTTAAAAAAAACCTTTTCCAAATGAAGCCACTATCTACAGTGAAAACCTCAGTTACGTGATACCGCTGTAAGTAAGCCTTGGAAAAGTTTCGATTTCAGTAAAACAGTTGAAAACCGTTAAGTAAAAGGCCTCGTAGTAGTAATTAGTAGAGTGAAATAAATTTTAGCACAACACCAACTGTATTAGCTTCGTGTGTGATTATTGTAAAGTAATGAGTAATAAGAACCGCGGCATCGGCAGGCACCGGGATGTGACGGAGTTACTGTACACAGACCGCTAGGCTTCCGACTAAGCGAATACTAATTATTTCTGTAAGTGTAAGACTTTTTTTGGGAAATGTCACTGAAAATACTGCATAAGAAATACGCTGCTATCCTCAAGTGACTAAAAATAAAATAATAAAAAAAAAAAAAAAAAAAAGTGACCATTCTGTCCGACTATTCAATTATAATTTTGTAATTTCTATGTTTACATTTTTTTAAACCGATCTTTGATTTAATTTACTAAAGTTTTTTCAGAAATGGGCAAATTGAAAACTGTCGTAGGTAGATAACTATTAGCATAGGATGGATCTATTTAAACGACTTTGTGGTTATAAAATAGGAATGAAGCATTTTCAAAATTCTATTTGCAAATATTTACATACCTATATTAGTATTTTATACAATCGTGACATAATAAAGAGCTTTACAATCGAGTACCGTGTTTAGGCCACGAAACTTGCTGAGTGGCCTAAGTAAGGTACGAGCTTGAAAAGCTCAATTATGTCACTATTGTATACAATACTTTTTCTACGAGCACTCAAATTAGGCAAGTCGGTTAGAATAGAGTTCAATAAATGTGTAACAATCTGCTGCCTCAATATTGTGTCGTGCGCCGCCCGGCCACGCTGTCGCGGTCGGGCGGCGCTCGACACCTGAGAGAACTATAATATTGTAAAGTAGTAATTATTTAAGATGTCGGAATATTACTAGGGATTTCTACCTACAATTTCGACACCTTAAATAAAACGTACTATATGAAAATCCATTTTAGTTTTGTCGACAAAACTAAAAAATAGGTGTCGAGCGCCTCCCGGCCACGCGGCGAATATGCGACCATCGAAATGTATGCGCTAGTAGTTCTCTGTACAAAGTCTCAATTCAAGCATTATAGTCGGCGAGTAGAAAAAATAATTTTACACCTCTCCACACCTCTCAAAGCCCCTAGTTAGCACTTAGGTACGTGTAAAAAAATTGCAACTATATTTCATTATTTTATCACCAACGAATGAATAAACAATGTTTTAATACATCATTTGCATATTTCATGATTTTTATAATAGACAGCTATTATATTGAAATTCCGTAATTGGCCGCAACAAGTGTGAAGGCACTTTGTGCCGGTGATTATTTGACTTTGAACTCAAAATAATAAATGAATTCGAAGGCTCAAGGCAACGTTCAAATGCCAAAAGATAAAATAGCAACAGGGACGATCCGAGGAACTTTAATGTCGGGGTTCGAGGCGTAGCGTATTGTTGTGAGCCTAATAATGACTTACGAAATACCTACCTACACATAGATCAAGGACTGGGTTTGTTATTACGATGATACAATAATGCGTACCTACAGTCTAGCGATTAGGGGATTCTTGCCATTGTACGCTTTAATTTCTTACATTAAATTTGTGATTTATTGTTAGTAAAATTACATGTATTAGTGAACTAAACCACAGATTATATTATAATACTTCTTCTAATCAACTATTTCAGTGATGAAACTGATGAAACGTAAAGAAATGGCAGCGCCCATAATGCTTCCTGTGTGCGCTTCTCTGATGGACCGATTTCAACACGAGCAAAAAGGTTAAACCATGGAGTCTATCGGCTACCATGGAAGTTTATGCGTTCTGTAATGCTCCTGAGAACATTTGCATTGCATCAGACTGCTGTCGGATCCATTAGGCAAACGTAACTTAACTTTAATATCGATGGTACCTTTGTAGAAACAAAACAAACAAAAAATCTTAGGAATCGCTTGTCGTTAGAAGCTAGATTTAAATTAAAAGAAATATTAAAGCGAAAATATTAGCTTATTTAGACAATACAGGATATGGCTAATGTTAGTTTCAGAATTTAACGCGTTGGCTTGAATAGAGACGAAGAGATGTCTCGTTTCACAATACTGTGCATTTGGGATTGGAAATAAATAATTTAAGCCTCAAATTGGCCTAGTGCGCGTCGTGATCGTGACTGGCATTTACCAGAAATCTTTTTTTTTCAAATGTATAACAATGAAGATGCATCATTAGAACGCGATTTAACAATTCGGTTCAACTTACGCAATGTCCATATGCGTAAGTGTTCTGTTATTGTTGGCAGTTTTATAATTAATTAGTTCGTGAGAACCTGGTTTCAACTTGGATTTTGAGAAGGTACCTACATTAATTAAATGTTCAAATGAATTGAGCAATTAAAATTCGCACCAAACGACAAAAATATGTTTAACCGACAATTAGATACGACGTGCAAATATGCCAAAATATCTGGAACATTAATTGTGTCAGCAGGTTGCCAGGGCGACCTCAGGTTCAAGCGAAAGTATTTAATTTTTTAATTCAAATTTCGTCAATAGAACTAACATAATCGTTATATATGTCGAATAAACTTTAATATTTGAGCACGATGTTCTCGAAAGACACCGCACATAAATATTCATAATATTGATTCGGATTAGATATTTATTTGCATGCCTTTTGTTTTGAGGTTTATTCGTGTTTTATAATACACCGTGAATTGGCATAGCTAATTTGCATAAATTCGTCTGATTTCCTTATTTCTCGTACAATTAACTCAGCTAAACATTAAAAGTCCAGGATACAAAGTAAGCATCTTTTATTCACGTAACACACATCTGCGTCTTTTTTAGCGGTGTCTCAGACTTCAACAGTAAATAAAATTAATGCACGTTTACTCAATCGGAAAAATAAAAATTAACTATTAATCGATTATCTCAGAAATGCTTGCTGGTGTCTTTGAAAAATTAATTTAATTTTAGCTCATGCTTACTCTTAAAAGGCTATTAGAAAAAAAAACAGGTGGAGACGAAACATTTTTTTTAGCAAAGTGTTAAAAGCAAATGTATCATTGTTTTATACAAAGAATAAAATTATTTATTTTACACATGCAGGATATAAAAATTTTCTTCGCCTTGTCTTACCGCGAAAAATGAGCATAACCGTCGGAAATGCCGCTGTTACGCATGCCTACGTCAAGAGATCAAAGATTCTCTGCATGTGAATCGCATATCAGGAAACATTTAGCACCAAATGGCTCCAGTTATCAGTGCATCTGTTGCATTAACGGCACGGTGAAGTTGCATAAAATCCAGCGGGTTGCACAATCCCAGCAAATCACTCTCGTTGTCCCGCCATTGTCGCCACGCGCCTGGGAACGTTCCCGCGTCGGCAAAAAGCGCGGGAAACGCCCGACAAGAATGGCCGACATAACATAACGCTCCGAATGTTATCTATCTCCTGCGTTTTACAACGTTGTGAATGTTCCACTTACTGTCTGATTATGTCTACTTAATCTACTTGTTATTATTTAGCGATGCACCATATTTGCTTTTTATGTCAGTTATAAATGAGGTCATTAGTTATTGTTAAAAACGCGCTTCTTAAATGTTCTAAGTACTTAGTTATTTGAATAGTAGTTAAGTTTACATTTGCACAATAGATTCGTAAAGCAAACTATTCGTAAATATTTAGAAAACACTGTTGATTGTTGGAATTTTTTGTTTTTTGCCTTAAACTGACGGTATTCGATTGCATCAGTTTGAGTGACAACATCATATTACAACAAACAAACAATCTGCATTTCTTACTTCATTCACTAGTTAGCATTTCGAATGGACTAGTAAACTTAAAGCGGCCATCGGTGCATCACTTAACTCATGGTTTTACAGTGTCAAGTGTCTTAACCGTAATGGCCCAGCAACGATGAGCAAGAATATGACACTGCGATGTTCACCCATAAATTTAAAAACGTACGAAATTGAATAACAACGAACTGCGAAGTATCCTATAATGGTAAACGGACACTACATAATGTACGGGGACAGACCGGCCTCAGAGTCCGAAATAGTGGAAGACCATGTACAGACGCGCACCGCGGAGCGCAAGAGCAGGCGCAAGACGCACAGGACTGCCAACGAGCTGCAGCCCAGTCTGGCGCAGCTCGACAACGACACCGACTCCGTCAAGTACGAGAAAAAAGAGAAAAAGAATAAGGAACCCAGAATCCTTCGATACGTGCCTAGTACGGAGATCGAAGAACATCAAGTCAGCGACACTTACGAGACCTACGATTTAAAGACTACGGACGCAAAGCCGCGACGGTACGCATTCAAGAAGAAGCCGAAGAACCCGGCGGATGGATCTGTAAACTACGCGTACTCGAGGTCCAGTAGCAGCTGCTCTTCGCCAACCGGCAACCTCCCCACCATCGCGGAGCATGGCGAGACGCTCGCCACGCGCCACGCCGCGCCGCCCAGCCCCACCGTCAGCGAAATAATCAACGGCTACGAAAACAAACTGGACAAGTACTTCAACAAACCGAGAGAAGTAAAGAAGTATCGCTCTAAGGTAACTAACTGTAGGTTATTGTAGAGATACGTCATTAAATTTATGTTATTTGAATTTGAAGCCTTTCACTAATCTTCTCCGGAAAGCTCATAATGAACTTTGTTTGCACGGTTTACCGCGATGCAACCGCAAGTAATTAATTCTGTGCCTTTTCGTAATTATTTTTTTGATTAATGAAGAAAAAATATTTCTCAAAGAATGTGCACGGCGTGAAATGTGTTGAGTTTAATTTATGGGTGTGCTTCTCGAGCGATAATATCAGTAACTAAAGGTTAATGCCCAGTTCGACACGCCTCATTAATTTTCCGTCGATATTATTTAATAGGGCACTTAGCAGCTCAGAAAAGTGATAGTGCATGAAATGTAATACGATATCCAGTCCTTGTACCTACTAGGGCACATGTGATTAGCCGAGGGTGTTTTAGTCAAAATGCCTTCCGCGTTATCGTAATAACCTGCATACGTCATACTAATTTACTACATACAAGCTGTCTTATGGCGACATTTTGATTACATGCTGGGTTGCAGTTATGTTACGGTTGACCACTTGAGAGATTTAAGTAGTTTACTTGAGATAAATGATTGCAGCGTGTGTTGCGTTAAGACATAAGATTCTGTAGAGCCTTGACAACGACTTTTGATTTTAAATCATGTCGTCGGAAGAAATCTGTGTAATTTGAAATTTATAAAACGTGACCTAGGTAAACGAAATTAACTCGTTGTTTTACAAACCTCTGTCTATGTCTGTATCGTACGCGTTGCGTGAGCGATAGGAAATCAAATATCTTTCTATTATTACAATCACGATTAAATAATAAATCACAACTCAATTAACTAGACTACGCCCGTGAGATTCTTTAATTTAAAAGGAATTATGGCACTTTCTGATGGACCGATACTACGCACAAATCGATTAATATAAGTTAAAGAGCCTCGTAGAGCCACATTCGTAGAGTTATGATAAATATAATGGCATTTAATTTCGTCATATAGGAGATCAAAAATATTTAAAAAAATTAGTAACTACGATTTTATTTTTCTTGTTGTGATTTGTAATAAAGTGTTATTACCCACAGTTCTTTACAGGATTTAGTTATACAGGAAGAACTACTTAAAATATTTTATCAAAATATGAGCGCATGTCAAATGAGTTTCAACTTGCAAAGTTATATTATAGACAAAAGATAAAAACTTCTGAAACTTGTTCTTGTGAAGCGGACTCTGCATTAATTTATGTCCATTGAGTCGCAGTTAAGAAAACTTACGAGCATCGATGGCACGCGCTTCTTTCTCCGTATTTAGGCATAACATTTCAACAATCACGTAACCCTTTGACTACTCCGATCTCGACGCGATGAGAATTAATTTTATTGTTCAGCTACCTTTGTTGCGTCCGTGAGTAAATTCTGAGGGTTAATATCCGTTATTATACAAATTGTAGTTTAAGCATTCACCTACTGACCTTCGAACTTTATATTTTGTTTTGTAACGGTGATGGCGATGACGAAAAGTTTTTAGGTTTTCAGTTTAAGTATATTTTTATTTTTAGGTTTTAGAAGTCAGTAATGTCAGAGTGAATGAATCAAATGAGAGAATGAAAGTATCTTCCATATGTAGATGTGCCGACAGATTGTATACCTATACTGGTTACCTAAAACTTTGCCTAAAATATGGCATAAAAGGAAAAAGTTACCAAAGCCTCCGGTGGCCAGGGCTGGCACCGGAAAAGTTAAAGCTTATAATTTATATATACTAGTGGTTATTGTGTCTACTTCATTAAATAAACAAATCAAAATATTTATTAAAATAATTTGATTTATTCTTTAGTTATAAGTAACATGATGATTTAATAAATAGGCTCTTTAGTCAGCTGCTATAATATTATAGTGCTTATATATTTCTGTACATAATTGAATTGAATTAAAAATTTCATGACTATGACTAAATACACTTTATTTGAACCGTAAACTTTATAAATCACATTGTTTTATTTCTTTATATTTGCATTGTTTCAGGGCTCCCACCCCGACAGCCTGTACCGCGTGCCGCTGGGCGCTGGCGAAGGCGGCAGTAAGATGACGCGGCTGCTGCGCGTCATGCGTTGGCCCGTCGCGCTCATCGTCGTCTGCGTCGCTCTCGCCATCTTCGTGTACTTCCTCATGCCTGGTGAGTATCCAGCTGTACACCCAGCTGCAAAAGTTGCGTGGCTATTTTACGAATGAATTCATTGATAATGTGTACATGCTGCACGCAACAAAACAGCGCAGCACGTTATGAACTGGCCCGTCGCTTTGTGCGTCACTTTTGCCATCTTCACGTACTTCCTCGAGTCAGGCAAGGAATATCCTATATCCATGCTGCGGCCGATCTTTGTATGTAAATAAATAATATAAAATTCGTAGAAAGCTCATCCAAAGTCGATAACATCAGAAAGTTAGCTATGTACTAGGTAGTAGGTATAAGTAAATACGTAGCTTAGCTACCAAATTTTTTGACAGTTCTAAATTTTTCGTATAACTGATGAAATTAACCCTAAATAGATTACATTGTTGAAAAACTGTGGTATGATGTTACCAGATTAAAATATTAAGTTATGTGGGTACCTACTCGAATATCGTACGGTAAATCAATCAGCAAGTTACCTGTGAAGGCTTTGATAGACATTTATTACCAGGAAAACTAAAATTTTAAGTCATAAAAGTACAAATACCTTTTTTATTGGACTGTTGCACAAGTTATTCATTTTATGGATTGTAGTTCGTTTGGTGAACACATTGAATCATTTTCTCTGCTCCGTCAGTTAATTGTGCAGTGATATAAATAACACACCAAATAGCTGATTGCGTAATTTTAACGATTCCAAGTTAACATGGTCTTTAAATCATAACTTCTCTTGAAAATGAAATATTTCCCTTCCCAGCCTATGATTTGTCTAAGCGTTCAATATAAGTAAGTATATCAATACGTGCATATAAAAGATATTTATAAATACCTGTTTTTAACACTGCATAATTGTTACATGACAGCACAGCAGTAACGCCAAAAAGCCTTTCTTCCTTAGCCTTATTGTTCTGCCACGAAAAAATGGAGAAAAAATGGTTCTGCCACGTTTCCCTAAGATTAATCATTGTTTGGGATGGCTTGTGGTTCTTTTTTTTTCATTAAAACGAATTAAAGATTAAAAATATTTTTAACTCATCTACCTAGAATGTAAATTCAGTAAATATATTTAATATTGATGGGTAATAAACACAGTTTTCGTTACATGTATATTCACAATGATTGAGCTCCAGAGAGAACCATCTCAGCTTTTTTACTTCGAGCATTCTCCCATATTTGCCTAATGGCTGAATCTGTGTTCCGGGGCAAACGGCCTGCCGAGACTTCTCTGCACGAAGAGCCGATTTTATGTAATGCAAATATAACGTGAGGTGCTACGTACTTTGGCGCCAAGTTGAAAGTTCCTGGAAGTGAGCTAGGTACTAGGCGATCAACGTAACTGGATTGGAAAGGAAGAGTGAATGTGATTTATTTATTTTTCTTGATATAACTTCTACTTGCATATTAAATTAGTAGCATACTTCATTACAACTTTATAAGTGAAGGTATTAAGTAAGAACTTTATTAGATTCCAACAAGATATTTTTTATTTATTTTTTATTTGGAAGAAACAAACAGTCATACATGAACATTGCATTAAGAAGTAAGACCAAAAATTAGACCTATAGTCTCCTAAAGTATACAAATTTGCAATACGTAGCTAAAGCACATTCACACTTTTATGATCAATTATTATACGAGTACCTTTGAGCAAACAAAATTGTATAGGTTCGTACATAAAAAAAAAGATATATTCTTAGTTCACTAAATACATATAAAGTTGGTTGCGAACTTTTTACACTTGAAAAAAAAAGAATATCATATAATGAAAACAAGAATACACTAACATTTTCAGTACGAATAGAATATTTACTTATAACTAAAGTTTTTTTTTTTATATTAAAATAATTTTCCAAGTTTTTCAGGATAGTCTAGTATATTGACTAATAAATTATGTACATTATTACATTTAGTTGTATCTTAAAATAAGTAAAATATTCTAACGAAACCCGCCTGTGTTCAGCAACCTAAAAATTAATAAAACATCACCGTTGTTTTTAAATAATTCGCGAATATGACAAGATTCAATTCATTTGAAGCATATTTTAATATTTTATTAAGCAATCTTTTTAACGGTAGTAAATTTAACGAAGAGGCCTCCACCAAGCTTCTGGTCTTGTAATCAATTGACGTAACTTTCTCGGTTCGCACGCAAAGGATCAATTTAATTCCGTGTGGGCCAAAGCCGTCAGCTGCGCTGCCTTAAGCTGGTTAAGCTTATCGCAAACGCAACGGATATAATTCCGGATTGTCAAAAATATTTGACTAGATTCTGGTGCCAAGTTGCCAACCATATTCCATTCCTATCTATAGGTCAAAGTTTGTCAAAGCTTTGTCTATTCTTTCTTTAGTCCATCCACTCCACAGGAGCGATTTTTGGGATCCGAACGCTCGAATCTGACATTTAAAACTCTGTCTAAAACGATGAAATGGTTTTTTAAAAGTGACAGCGATAGACATACAAAATCATGATTATACTATTAATTTCATTTTTATTTTAAAATAATAGTGATAAACTTTTGGGTGCGATTATTATAGAGATTAATTTACTTGAATTCGAGCGCTCGAATCTCAAAAAACACCCCCGTACTTTAAAATCTGACACCTTTCTGATCAATTTCCGTCAGTGGCAAGTAGGGTACACAGTACACATTCCGAATTTGATTGCGTCAGCAATCAACCTTATACTGTAATGCAGTCGTATAAATGCAATTGTTTATATAGAAAGTTGCCCCTTCACAAGAACTAATTTGCAAAATAAAAATGTCCAACTCGAAGACGGCTTCGTTATATTGCGTGCCCTCGGTGACCCTTGATGCGACTTTCCTTTGTATCCTTTTAAAGTCTACGTTGGCTTCACATTACTATGATATAACCGTCGTCAAAATATTGCTTTTATGGCTTAAGTACTTTTATGAATACGTTAATATTCTATTGTCAATTAGCGTGTCAGTGGAGTGTGTTTGCTCATATTGAAGTCTTATTATTAGGCTAATGACGATGATAATTCTTATGTAATGTTTTCCGCCAATTTAGCCTGTCAAGAAGCGAGGTTGGATTTAATGATTTTAAAATTACTAACAACTTAGGAGTTTCGAGTTTGGTAAAATATATCTTAATAGGCGCGCCGAATACGCTCCACCAATTTTTTCACATTCCTAAGGGTTAGTGGGGTTCTCTGAGTTAATGGAGTTTTGGGTTACCTTTTTGTTTGCAATTTAGAACAGAGTAGAAAACCTAATATTTAGATACCTAATTCCTACAAAAAACGAAATATGTTGATTTGTAGGGCAGAGCCATGCAATACTAGGAAAGGTTCCCATACATAACTACATATAACCATCGATAATAACTAACACAAAAGAGCTAATGCTCCATGTTCTACTTAGTATCAAAATAAAGGTTCACATGCGACACGGTATAACGTATGTAGGCACGCATATCTATACAGTCTAGAGACAAATTAACACATCGCACAATTCATGAATTCAGCAATTAATCTCCTCTGATCTAGGCGGGCATCAAAGGAGTTGATTTATTGTTGATATATGCACGTATTTGTATTATGTTGTGTTGTGCAATAGCGATAAGGATTAATGTCCGATAGCAGGCTGAGGTGTGCCGTGACATCTTGAACCCCACTTTCACCGATTTTACGTTGTCGAGTGGGTGCTTCTCCCAACTGCTTCCTCCCTAGTTACGTCATGTTGCGAGCGTTGAATGGCTGTTTACACAAAAGCGATATTAGATACTGTATCTCTCTACCTATCTGCTCTATATGCCATTGCTCGTTCAAATTGTTATTTGTTGGTTTGATGAAAACATTGCCTATCTACAAACTTCTCCCACATGTCGATTCTTTGATTACAGAAACGCTCTACTTCATAAGTAATTAAGTAAGCTTTATTAGAAACCGGAAACCAGGAAACGGGTTAATAATATATATAAGTATTCCTCTTAAGCCGCAATTCTATTATTTGAGTCCGCTTATGTCACGCATTCTAGATGAAGAAGTCAAAGGGTAATTTGCACATACTTTCCTGCATTAATTTGGCAATTTGTAGACATTTTTACAAACCGCCATAAAATATTATATCCGTTCCGCGGCTCGCATCACATGTTACGCGGATCTTATTGGAATTTTATTATTGTTTATGAGCTCTACTATTCGAATGAATAATTTTAATTTTAAAGTAACTGTTACACGTTGTTTTTAGTATAATATTTATTTGCATTAGCAAAAACCGTCGTCGTCGCTTCGTCGTCGCTTATTTAATCAATTGGTTATTTTAGTTTTACACTGGTAAACATAGGGCATAGGCTTCTAAAGTTGATAATAAAGAGATGTATAGTAACAAAAGCGTTGGTAGCCTGACGGTAACGACATCTGACTTTCAATCCGAAGGTCCCGGGTTCAAACCCTGGCTCGTACCAATGAGTTTTTCGGAACTTATGTACGAAATATAATTTGATATTTACCAATCGCTATACGGTGAAGGAAAACATTGTGAGGAAACCTGCATACATCCGCGGAGAAATTCAAAGGTGTATGTGAAGTTCCCAACCCGCTTTGGGCCAGCGTGGGGACTATAGCCTGATCCCTCTCGTGCATGAGAGGAGGCCTGTGCCCAGCAGTGGGACGTATAGAGGCTAACATATTATATTATTATTATTTATAGTAACAAAAGTTAAAGATACGACTTTTAAGTTCAAGTAAAAACGTTGTATATTTTAAGAAAAATATATAATTTCATATTTTACCTAGCTCGATGCCGCTCCGTAATAGTAACATGATTATTCGACAAATGTATCGAAACACAGGATTAAGAGAAAATTCGTCATTATAAATCTTTAATCTTAACATACGTAGCTACTGTTTCAAAGCCTCGGCTCCATGTTTAATATGTTTATTTTAAATGTAAATTGTTGTGATTGCAGATAACTTCCAGACGGGACCAGAGACGGTGAACGCGACGTACTGGGAGTCGAACGTGGCGGTGGCCGACACGCACCGCGCGCACGACCAGGCCTATAGTAAGCCTCCGGAGCTTAAGAAAACAAACCTCAAAGTACCGGGTGGTAAGTGATACTGTTTATGATTCAAATTAGGAGTCTTAACGTTCCTGCTTTGCCCGATTGGAAAAAAACTGTTATTTAGTATTTGATAGGAAACTGAAGCGAGGATATTAAGTGTTTTTCAGAATAACTCGAATAGGCCTTATGTTAAACAGGTTTGTACTATGTATTCATTTGTAGAAATTATTATAGTGTAGAAACGGAAATCCTCAAATACTCTTGAAACGGTGTAGTGAACTCTAAATGGTACTATTAAGTATATAAATGTTGCAGATCACTTGTAAGTATTTGTATCTAGCAGGGGTAGATTTGTCACTGATAAAAGTATTTGACACTTTGTTGTGCGTGCAATTATTGACAACATACATAAATACGAGATTATTGTAATAGTCACTAGGTATAGTAGGTATAATGCCCGAGCAAAAATTCAATTTTATGGCGCAGCTTTTATTATCGATAAATTCCTTTGTCTGAAGTGAAATTTAAAATTCCAATACTATTCAGACAACATTGCGAAGTCAACCGGTCGGAGAAGACGATTCTAAGCTCACACTGGTGAGGGTGTATCGATTTACGACAATACAGGATCTCCTTTCTCATACCAGCGTTATACACCGTGTTTTTTTTATTTCCTTTAATTGCAAGGGTGTAGGTATTCCTGAGCTTAAATTAAGTATATTTCTCAAAGACACAGTGTCCTAATTAGCTTCAGTTCTGAGACAATCGATAGTTAATTTTTGCCTTTCGGATTGCGTAAACCTACGTAAATGTTTTTGTAAATAAGCTCAAATAAGCTTCCTTTGTTTTCTTAAGCGTAGCATATGGTAAAATTAAAGGAAATAAAAACGGTTTAAGTACCTATCTGGTTCTATAACTGCATCATCAGTTGTCACGTAGTGTAAAAAATAAAGTCAATGAACTGACTTTCAAGTCAGGTTGTGAAACATATTTAACTGTAAAAATCACGGACATGCATCGAAACATGTAAAACTAAATAAAAGCTCGTATTATTTACTAATAGACTCTACTACTAATAGACTAATGGATATATTTAGATAATAGTAGATATATATACTAGACTACAACAAAACTATCTCCACAAAATTACGACAACTAAGTATATAAGGTAATTGTCCTACCCTAATCGTATATTACACGTTACGACCATTCACCGTCAATTGTCTTTTTTTTTCTTAAATTGTGGGAAATATCTTTTTCTTAATATTAAAAAGCACTGGGATTTAAATTAGGTATGTGATAGCACTTATTTACATATTTGATTTAGTTGCACTTTATATTTAAATATTTGGGATAATCAACGACATTGGTAATAACACGATTTACACGATGTATAAGAGTCGGTGACCTTTATTTCAATGGTTAAGTACATAATTGTACTTTTTCTGGACTCAAAAAATTACTTAGAATAACTAACATAAGTCATAATACCATATTAGCACTGTTTCGTTCACATTGTTTGTGTTTTCTTGTTTGGTAGATTTAATTAGAGTTGTGATATAATAAATGGCTACTTACAGACACGAGAACGCCGGAAATAGATTTTTACGATGCAGACCACAATAAAAATGAAGAATTACAAGCTGTGATCAGTACAATTACCGAGCCACAGCAAGCCAAACTGCCAATTCCTCCGGTCTTCCCCACCCACCTGGCACCAGAGGTACAATATGGAAACGAAAATGCCGACACAGAAAATTTAAGATCGCCGAAAGTATTACATAAAATAAATCAATTACCCGCCGACTCTACGCTGAAACCGCACATCACCCAGAAACCAGAGAAACCTCTAGCCATTTACTTCAAAGACGGGGAAGGTGTTACCACCACCACCAGCACTGAGGCCACCAACGAAGTGATGGTCAACAATCTCTATACTATTCACAGTGACAAACTAACCCCTCAAAATATAGAAGAACTCGCATACAAACCTTTACTAGGCCTGTTACCTTGGGCATCAAAACCTATCAATTTAGGA
Organism: Pammene fasciana; assembly: GCA_911728535.1. Classification (NCBI taxonomy): domain Eukaryota; kingdom Metazoa; phylum Arthropoda; class Insecta; order Lepidoptera; family Tortricidae; genus Pammene; species Pammene fasciana. The sequence goes on along the minus strand of OU452276.1, from coordinate 16,284,428 downwards.
CCGGTCCCGCTTCCAGAAATGAAGGAATTCTACAACCAAGGTCCGGCAAAAACTAATTTCACCTCGGGCCATTCAAAACTCTTTGGAATCGGAATTGAAGACGCTGAGAAAATGCAATCTACCACACAGAGCTCTGCTTATAACACAAGAGTGTCGCCGACGCTACCAACATGGCGTGATAGAGATGACACGACCACTAAAAACTATCCAGTAAATGCCAATCCTGATGGTAAGTCAAAACGTCAAATCTAGGGATGCATGCGGTGGAAACAAATAATTTTGTAAGTGAAATTTCAGTTCAGAATATGGGTTGCACATTATTTAAATTTGTGGGATCACAAAGTGGCTGGTTTCGCACGGGTTAGCACTTTTTCAAACCTAGCATAAGTACGTAGTAAGTAGATATATCGGAAAGGCCAAGGTGGTGAAAAATATCTGAACAACGCCTCTGTGTATTGTCAAGGCGATAAAGTGCATGTGCAGATATTTTTGTGTACTCTGGCCGCTCCGATATATTGGGTGAGATGAAAATAAAAAAGCACTGCAGCATTCAAGCGGTCAATATTCACCAATCAAGGGAAATTGTATTCATGCGTCATCTTCATGTTGCAGTATCTCAGTGTCGCTCGACCAGCCAGCCGCTGTGCCGGGGCGTGCTGCCCTATGACCTGGCCGGCAAGCCGGCGTCGTTCAGCGGCGTCCCCGTCACCAAGCTGCTGCCACAGATCCTGTACGTGGCAGCCACTAACTGCAGCGTCCGCTTCAAGACCTTCGCGTGCGCCCTGCTGGAGCCCGAGTGCAGCCCGGCCCCTTACGTTCCCAAAATGCCGTGCTATAATTTGTGCAAGGGTTCGTATTTCGTAATCTAATACATATTACGAAGGTTTATACATACCAAATCTAGCAAATACCATATTGCCGTCGTTGTAATCGTTAAATTCCACCTACTAAACGTTTAATTGAGGCTGGGGTCAAATATAGCCAAGGTAACTAGGTACGTTTGTCTTATAGGTACCTTATGGTACCTATAAGACAAACGTATGGTATGGTATGTTCACTATGTTCATGTACCTACAAATTTGTACACAGCTGAATCAACTTTTTCAAATCACTCGTGGCCATAGTTACAAATACAAACTTTTAGTGGGCGATTGTTTAAAGCTGACTCTATGGCATTTAAAAACATGCATTTTGTAGCACTTTGATAGAACGTGGTACTTATAAGAAAATTTGCCATTTTTGTCCCCAGGCCGATGAGACAGAATAACAATAACTATGTACAGTCGACGTCAAAGATATGTTTACATTTTTGCACCTTATTACAAAGGATTAAGGTGAAAAAGTGTAAGCATATCTTTGACGTCGACTGTACGACAAGAAAAAGTTGATCGACCTACATATATGTTTAAGAATGTAAAGGTATTCATAAATTATTAATCGAATGTAAATATAAATCTATATTCCTTTCCAGCTGTTGTTGACGGATGTGACAGTGAAATCCCTCACGAGCTCCGTGGCGTTCTGAATTGCAAGCAGTACTCGAGCGCCAACTGCGTGGCGGCGCGGGCGCCGTGCGAGCCGCAGGAGATGCTCTGCGGCGACGGCACGTGCATACCGCGGGACTGGATCTGTGACGGGGCGCATGACTGCCCCGCCGGCGAGGACGAGAGTGTATGCGGCAGCTGCCGGCCGGATGAGTTCCGGTAAGCGACGTTAGACTTCCAAGGTTCCCCTAGGGCAGTGTCCTAAACTGCAAGCAGTACTCGAGCGCCAACTGCGTGGCAGCGCGGGCGCCGTGCAACCCGCAGGAGATGCTCTGCGGCGACGGCACGTGCATACCGCGGGACTGGATCTTTGATGGGGCGAACGACTGCCCCGCCGGCGAGGACGAGAGTATGCGGCACCTGCCAGCCGGATGAGTTCCGGTAAGCTGGTGTAAAATTTCGTACCCATTCCCATTGCTAAAAATAATGAAACGGCCGCGTACATAAACATTTAGATCAACAATAACATGGCGTGATCACATTGTCAATGACGTGAAGTTATAAGAAGTTATTGAGTTAGAATACTGTAGAAATATACCTACAGTCTCAAACAAGATTTACCGAAAATATAGCTCTTGAAAAACTGCTATATTAGTCCTAAGTGTCGTAACACTCGTAACTAACTGCTTACAGCACTATTGTGGGGCCAATTTTGTTAGGCTGATTGACTATCCCGTTCTTTATTACATGTACGAAGTTATAATATTGCTGAGAATAAAAAAGAGCAAAGTCCTTAAAGACACATTTCGTTCCACAGCTGCGAATCAGGAATGTGCATCCACTCGCGCTGGAACTGCGACGGGTACGCGGACTGCCCCGACGGCGACGACGAGAGCGAGGCGCGGTGCGGCGGCGCGCGCGAGGACTTCGGCGAGGAGCCCGCCGGCTCCGCGCCCGCGCCCGCCGTCAACCGCCCCAACAGGGTGCCCGCGCCCAGCAAGGCCCAGCGGTCAGGTATGTGTACACTTGTACACGGGCCCTATTTCTCGAATTGATTAAGTTCAGACAAGTGTTATAAAGCGAGGCGATGAACAGTGACTTTATACATTTGGAATTTCTACCTTGTATTCATAATCATCAAGTCTACATTACAAGTATCACTCCATTAGGTGTTTTGATTATTGACTTTATTTTGTTTGCGTTTAGGTAGAATCTCGAATGGATAAACAACATCTGTCAAGTCTAAATTGGCTTTGAACATATTGTACCATCGACCACGTATCCCATAGACAAGCACAGGTTTCTTTCTTATAATAGGGGCAGCTATACACGAAATAATTGCCAAAATGTTTAATTTGAATGGTTACGTTACAGGAGATGACAGCAGCAAGGAGCTGCTAATGACGAGTGACAGCACCAACGCCCTGAAAAGAAACTTCACCCGACGACCTTCGTTATCGCGCCTGACGCCGTACTCACCCGCCATGCTCCAAGCCACAAAATCTAAGAAATCCGACTCGGAAGAAGGTTCCCCGAAAAATGACAACAAAAACAAACATGAAGACGCAAGTGAAGAAATTGCAGATGACCTAACAATCCTTGAAGACACCAAAACAGATTTGAAAGAAAATTATAAAAGAGCTGATGTGAAACTAAGGAATTTTACCAGTTCCGATCCAAAGAAAGCTAAGATCCGTTATCAGAACGTGACTCGACCAAACCCAATGCAAGGGAGAGCGCCGATGCCACGGCCCAAAACAAAGGCGGAACGTCCTGTATCGATATCCCCGTATCCTGTGGATGCGACGAATCTGGACCAGTCGATCAACAAGCTGGAGCGAGTTATCAATGGAGCAGATCTGATGAAGGTAAAAATAATAATGTATCTAACTACCTCTAAAAATATCTGTATAAAAATCCGTCAAACCGCTTTTGTCGTAAATATCCACTTAAAAATAGGTAGGTACAGTCGACTGTAAAGAGATTTTTGGACCTTATTTATAACGCAATAAGCTGAAAAGGTAGACTTAAACTTTCCACTGTACTTAAATCAATAGAATGTTTTAATTTTATAATTGAAAGAAAAATGGAAAAATTCACCGTGCCGAGCAAGACTCGAACTTGCGACCTCTTGGAACACCGGTCCAATCGCACTACCATAGAGTAACTTATATAGTAGAGTCATCTGCATTGCTACTCCACCTAGTAACAAATAGCGTACTAGTAGTAGGTACACTAGTAGCTACTAGGTGGAGTAGCAGTGCAGGTGACATTTCCTCTTACATTTTGGGTAGCTTTAGGGGGCTTTCGGACAGAGGGCGCAATTGACTTGAGCTTCAAAAAGTTCTTAGGCTATGCTGCTCCACTATTTAAGTTACTCTATGACACTACCAACTGTGCTATCGACGCTTACTCAACCTCGGTGAACATTTCCGTTTTTCTTTCAATTGTAAAATTGAAATTTCGCTTGCAGATCGACCTTTCCGCTTAGTATAAAAATTAATTAAGAATGCTTTAATTTATCATCGTATAAAACGGAAAGATCAATAAAAACAAAAATATTGTTGGAATAAAATCATCTTTATCCAAGCCAGTGTCAGAGTATCGATTCAAATGTTCCTCATAGAAAACTTTAGAGAAAATCTTTCCGTTTGATGTTTTTTAACAGCACGCAGTGTGGAAATATTTTCAAAAACGTTTGTTTCATTCGTACTTCCTAGCTCCCTTTAAAGAAATTTCCTTCCAGCTTAACGATCTTTAATTCCCACAGGTAATTTCACAGAAAGCCCAACAGCCCAGCACGACGGATTCCGGCGAGTCGGTAGAGATCACCACCACAGCCGCGCCCGACAAGTACGCAGGTAAGGCCAGCGCGCACGCGTCGCCGTGTCCCGACAGCGAGCTGCGCTGCGTGGACGGCCGCTGCATCACTCTCGCGCAGCTCTGCGACGGCACCATCGACTGCAGCGACCATGCCGACGAGGACAACTGTTACACGTGAATTTGTGTGTTATGTAGGTACTTGAATGGTGTATGGTTCTGAGAATGGTATTTATATTTAATGGTTTGTCTCACTCAAGCCAACATAATTTATAGAAGAGCACAGTCTAAGAACTTTTTGAGGTTACAAGTAAAGTTAATAGATGGCGCTGTACGGCACCATACATTATGCGGTAGCTCTGAAGTGCTTTCTGAACCAGAATTACCACATAATGTACCATGTAGCTACCAAAATTGAAGCCCCAAAAAGTTCTTAGACTGCTCTTCTTTATATATTCTGTCTGCTCTCAAGAGATTAAACAAACAGATCTGATCAAAAGCCGGATGCCTGAACAACTTGACAGTTGACAGTTTTACGAAAATAAGGCTCAGCATTACTTTTGTTTCGTTAGGGCTAGGAGAAGTTGGCTTAGCGTTTGAGGTGATCAGAATTTTCTTGAATTTATTTTTAAGAAGATAATAAACCGTTTAAAGGTCATTTTTAAACCTCACGTCTTTGCTACGAACAATAGCTAAAGATGCAACACGAATATTTTGGCAAATACGGCGAATTTCCAACAGACTTAAGACACAAAATTCGCTATTAAAGTTATCATATCTGAAAGTGTTCTCAAAGGACCAATAGCGCGATGAACTTTTAAGTTTATTTGACATTTTCTCAATAGTTCATAGCGCAAATCAATAATAGTAGGAACGCAAAATGTTGAATTTTTTGTCTTGGTAGCTGTACCTGCACTGACAATAAGTTTGAAAAACACGAGATCTGATTAGATTTAAGATTTATATGAAATTTGAAGTGAACTTTCCGTCCATAACAGTCCCTTTTATAATTATTTAAAGAAGCTCTGTAAATATTACCTATGGTGCCGATGTGTAGTTATTATACGCTGTGATAAAATGCATCAAAGGGCAAAATGTTATAATCTAAACTAAATGTTAATAATAAGTTCAAAATCGTTTACGTTAAGCTTATTTCCAATAGCATAGAGTAACTTAGGTATATAGTAGAGCAACACAGCCTAAGAACTTTTGAAGCTCAAGTTAATTGCACCATCTGTCTGAAGCCTCCTAAAGATACCGAAAATGTAAGAGGAAATGTCACCTGCACGCTACTTCTACCTAGTAACAAATAGCGTACTAGTAGTACACTAGTAGGTACTAGGTGGAGTAGCAGTGGAGGTGACATTTCCTCTTACATTTTCGGTATCTTTAGGAGACTTTAGGAGAGAGGGCGCAAAATTGACTTGAGCTTCAAAAAGTTCTTAGGCTGTGGCCGTCTATATCTCTATAGTCTCAGCCAATAGTATTAAAAGTTATCGTGAATCTCAAATGTATCTATCTTTGTGCCTTATTTTTTCTTCAAGTTAAAGTTATCTTTCGTTGAATTGTTGTGGCACTGATTATTCATTTTTTTAGTTGAATGACTGTCAGTTGTTTCGCGATGAGCATTTGTAAATAAATTAATTTATGTGAATTAAGTTACTAACTTTATCCGTCTATTTATAGTTAACACTTGCATATTCTGATTATTTCCATGGATTTATTTATATGCGCGGTTTTACTTTGCCAAACAAATTGATACTCAAATATACTCATAAAATGGCAATTTAACGAAGCACTTCCTAAATATGTCCATGAAAATAGACCTTAGTGTAAAATCTAGGTTCGTAGATATTTTGGTAAGAAAATCCAAAGTAATGTCATAATATAGCTTCCAAATTAAACTGTTTTATACATACTTACTCGAGTTATCCTTGATTTATTTAAACTCGGGTAGATAATTGTTTAAGTTCGATATAGGCACTATACGCAATTTACCATCAATTATTAGTTAAGTTACCTGTTTACTTGTATTTAGAATATAAGTTTTTATACGACAATAAATCATTATGCCATGTTGTAATTTTTCTTTATTAGGTACCTACTTCTATCCAAACTTTTTATTTCTCATATTAATTTACCGAGTTTCATAATCATGGATGTTTCATGAAAGGAATAAGAATGGATATTTGTTCCAATGCTAATCACAACATATTATATGATTATTCCACCGCGAGCCATAATACAAGGAAGCTACGGGCTACGGCGTAGCGTTCCGAGCATAGCTCAGGCAGAAGTTCTTTAAAACACCCTTAAAAATATGTAGGTACATATGGCAGAAAAAACACTTTAGTAACATTCGGTGTGCGGTGATCTTTGTAAAATGCCTAAATGGTACTAGTCACATCTTGGGCAATACAGAAAGACCCTACCGTATTTGATGCGGCTGTAGCCCATGAACCTCCTAACAATTTTCAGCTTCAACTTCATAGGTCAACTTCATTGGAGAAAATATAGTCATCAGCTTTTTAATAGCGACTACCAACTAACGAACCTTGATTTAACTCTTTATGATTTGGCAAGTTTTCTTAAATTATAATAATATCACTAAAAATGATGTGGGGTTTGTGTAGGCACTAGGCGATGTAGCTACAAAGGCAATGAATAAGGTTGCTAGTATTTTTATGCAGGCGTTTATCTTATACCATTATGATACCTATTACATACCTAATACGATCGTTGCACTATAGAATTCCTTTTTACCTTAGGAGTTCGTTTCATCAGCAGTTCCACTTTACCTAAAAATAACGTCCTCCACCACACTGTACAGAAGCCAATCGGTAGGAATTTAATGAACTGATTACCGGGTGGTCTGGTCTCCCATACTATTACTGCAAGCTTTTGTATTGCTCTGATTGATATTGTCCCGTATAATCAGAGCCGGATTAGCCTTTAGTCAAAGTAGGCAACTGCCTAGGGGCCCCGCGTAGCCCTGGGGCCCATCGTGCACAGGAAAAAAATAAAATATTTCATAGAGTGAAAATAAAACTGGAAAATTGATATATATACCCACTAGGGGCCCCGCGTATTGAACAGTGGAAAATTAAAATGTTTCATACAGTGAAATATTTGTAGGAAAATTTGTATGTAGGCTAGGGGCCCCGCGTGTGGACATAAAAATGTTTCATTAAATAATATTACTTAATTGCAAAATTTAGGTATGCATAGCGGCTAGCAGTCCTTAAGCCTGGATCCATATTACCTACATAACATGACATCATTTGAAATGCATGGCAACATAATGGAAAAGTGGTGCTGAGTCAGGATCAGTAGATAATATCATACAAAATTGGCCGGAACTCCAAAAAAAACCTCACTTCCGGTTTCAAAATGTATGGGGAAAAATTACGTTATATGTATAGCCAAAATCCATAAATGGCATTATGTAGGCCTTCCACCGTAGAACGATAAAACATAAGTCTATAAGTCTGCCAGTTCTGATTCAGGCCGGACGTGCCTGACAGACGGCGTTTAGGAAATAGAAAGGGTGCATTTTTTGTTAATATAGTTAAACTTGTAAAAAGTGCACATGCTTCACCCTACTTTTTAGTTCCTTTTACAACTACTTTTTTTTAAAGAAAAATGCATGTAAAGTTTTTAAGTTCCATACAGATATTAATCTTGTTTAGGTCTTTTTCAACGACACCGAGATAATATTTTTCGGTTTTTCGAGCGTCATTTAAATAATAATGGTAAAAAAATACATAAAATCTACAAAAAGCGTATTTAGTGGACTACCTAGTGGTATCCTGCCTTTTCGCCGAAAATTGTATTGCCGAATTTCATTTGCCAACCAACTTTGCGCAAAAATTTCATCTGGCCGAATAACTTTTACCAAATAATTATTTCGCAACCGTTTAATTTTCGGAAACCCAATAGTTGGAAAATGAAAATTACTTCTTCACGTTACGATTATTCTGTGTAGTGGTTTTTCAGAAAATATTGTGGAGTAGTCCTTTTTAGCGGGGACAACGTTAAGTTTTACCACTCTTTCACGGCGTTTTGTTTTGATCCATGATTTTATAAATAGTTTTCTTATCTAAAAAAATCTTACAAAAGCATATTCTCGTTTTATGTTGCCGATTCATTCTTCTTCCTCCTAACGTTCGTCCCGGCTTGGGGTCCGTTTAACAACCTAATCCCATGCATTGGCATTGACACTAGTTTTTACGAAAACGACTGCCATCTGACCTTTCAACCGAGAGGGAAAACTAGGATTTATCGGGATTAGGTCCGGATTACGATGTTTTCTTTCACCGAAAACCAACTGGTAAATATCAAATGTTATTCCGTAGATACGTTACGAAAAACGTAGTAGTACGAGCCGGGGTTTGAACCTGAGACCTCCGAATTGAACCCGGGGGAATTTATTTGTTTCTATAATTACACACCTAAAAGGGGGGGGTTTTACAATAGACAAAACAACGTAAAGCAAGTATTTTTGTGGCACTTAGTTACGTACTTGAACTAAGTGATTACACTTAAAAATCCAACCTACTGCAACTAAGCCTTGTTGGGTAAACCAAAAAAGGCTTAGTTTTCCCTCTGGATTGGAGTGATAGGTGGCAGTCACACTCGTAAAAACTAGTGCATACGGCAATTCATGGGATTGGGTTGTCAAGGGGATCCCGGACTCCAACGAACTGTGGCAAAAGCTGGGACATAACGCTCGAAGGATGATATGAGTTTGCTAAAATGGGGGCCCAGAAACTGTACTGCCTAGGGGCCCCGAAAGTCTTAATCCGGCCCTGCGTATAATCATTTGTATAATCCTGGTAAAAATAAGACAGATTAAGATTATTACAAATATATGTAGGTACAGTCGCCATCAGATATATTGGAGCGGCTAAGGTGGTCACAAATATCTGAACAACGCCTCTATTGTCAAGGCGATAAAGTGCATGTTCAGATATTTTTGAGTACCCTGGCCGCTTCGATATATTTGATGGCGACTGTACCTAAGTATCAGTGGCGGTGGGTCAAAATGTTTCTTAGGCAAGCCGGAGCTTAATTTGGCTCAAAATGTCTTCATGAACACTGCTGAGGTGCCTAAAAATTAGGCAAGCCGAAGGGAATCGTGTTCTATGGACGCGCCGCCACTACTAAGTACTTATACTACATTCTTCTTATACTATGTATGATAAATAAGGAAAATTAACATAATAATTGATACCTAAGTAATGCCTAACTTAACGTGGACCAGAAAAAGATAAGCTAGTATTATGTGATTGCCGGGCCTGTTACCTATTACCTATGTAGCTAAGTACGTAAGTACTCAATGCCCTCAACAACCTTTAAGTTTACGAGTACAGTATTCGCAGTTTATGATCTGCATTTGAATTTATGACTCAGATCTCGCATCTGTTTAGATTATCTGGCTGTGATGACGACGTTTCTTATTTCACGCAGGTATACAAAGTTAGTCCTTAAAATTAATATACGTAGGTTTAGAATCGCTTCTCGCGATGTCATCCTTGTTGATGGTGACCAGCTTCACAGTTAGTTTTGTTAAGTTTTTTGCACATTTTTTCATTGATAGAATGGAATTACCTCACCGCTGCTACTGTTCAGTTTTTGCTAGCGATTGGCGCGTTTTGCGTCTCTGTGTTCATTCTTAAACGCGGGTCTCAATGCTATTTTTAGAAATTATTTATAAATAAAAATAAATAAAAATTTTAAACGAAATTATTTTTAAACGGCCTCCTAGCCTAGTTGGTAGTGACCCTGCCTATGAAGCAGGAGGTCCCGGGTTCGAATCCTGGTCAGGGCATTTGTTTGTGTGCTTATCACAGATATTTTGTTCCTGAGTAATGGATGTTCTCTATGTATTTAAGTATTTATCTATATTTATCTATGATATATATCGTCGCCTAGTACCCACAACACAAGCCTTATTGAGCTTAATGTGGGACTAGGTTGATTTGTGTAAGATTGTCCTAATATTTATTTTATTTATTTAAATAAGTTTGTAACCAAAGGCTTTATTAATGTTAGGTAAAATTAGGCTATAGGTATACCTAAGTATTTCTGAGTAATATATATCCGTACATGGCGGGAAGAAGTTGACAAGTCACGGGGGAAACTTGAAGAAACCTACTACTTACTCGTATATGGCGATCGATGGGGGCTAAAATGTGATGCGACTCTGCTCTGGCCCACTTATTTCGGTGATTACGGAAAGAACCCGTAGAAAAATTGACCTCACTACAGAGCTGAAACAGAGGTATTTAAAACGACTGGTCGTACAGTCAGCATCAATAGTATCCTATATGGCTCTTACAAATAAGAGCGGGTCACATATTTTTGCGGCCCGAAGGCCGAACGACACGAATGTAGGAAGATACTATTGATGCTGACTGTACCTACCTAATGGCAGACAATAATGGAAACCCTTTATCCTATTATTTATGGAGAGATATTCAAGGCAGTGAAATATTTTCTTCCGATACTGCTGAACCAAAGATTCTTGACTGTAGGTTTGTTTTGTTTTAAGGTAGGTACTATTATACTATACAATGGTTAGGCGAACAATGCTCTACAATTACAATAACAACATAATTACTTAATCAACAAACAAATAAGTTTAAGAGCACCAAAAAAACAACTTTAATCAAAAAGAGCTTATTGAACCCATGACTCATGGAGCTATAGCGTAGGTCAAATATGTAGGTAGGTATTACATTACACCCCACCGAGCCCACGTGAGTCGTATGTGTCACGAGTTAAAAATAAGTTACCAACTAGGTAAGTATATTTTCTGCCACCAACATTTTGATCTGCCTCCAAATTTTTGACTCTTGATTATTACATCTTACTTTAACAATGGTCACAGATATACAGGGTGGATATTCTTTTTGGGTTAGTGAGGGCAGCTATCAGATCCCGTGCTGCTACATTAAAATGGTCTTAGTAAACTGGTTTAAAATACCCGTTTTTTGATATTTGAATGCTTTAACTGTAATGTCCTGATACAGTATTATTGTCCTTAAATGTAACAGGACTGATAAAAGGGAGGAAAAATAAAAGTTTTCATTTTCATACAAAATGTATGGAAAAATGTTCCTTGTTCCCACCCTTGTGACGATTTTAATCGAAGCGGTCACCAACTTTGAAACACCAAATTAATGCAGAAATGCACCCAATTTAAAACTATCATCACCAAATTTGGATAATGAATTAATAGATCTGCGACTGAATATAAAAAAGCCCTTTAAAAATACCGCAAAAAGATAAAAAAAAAAAAGTTTTCACGTAGTCAAGATATGTGCGACGATGAGCGAAGCGAGAAGGAGTGTATTAGGTGAACTGCGTACTAATACTAACAGTGCGCAAACCCGAACAAGAGAAGCGAGCGTGCCGCGGCAGCGGCTGACGAGCGCCAGAAATTCAGAACTCAGAACCAACTTCTAAAAACCGGCCAAGTGCGTGTCGGACCACGCATAATGGAGGGTTCCGTAGCTGCTACTGCTACTAGCTAAAATATTACTATCGGAAGGTCGTATCTCCCTATTTACGTAATTTTTTAGAGATAACTCAAAAACACCTTAACCAATGTTCAAAATAATTTTCTTGATTTTTTAAATAATTTTTCGACTTACGGTTCAAAAGTTACAGGGGGGACACAATTTTTTAGACTTTCAGAGCGATTATTTCTGAAAGTATCCACTTTATCAAAAAATGTTCAAAGAAACCTCAATGTGATTTTTTAAAAGCTATCGACTGATGTGCATCATGTTGGTATTTGGCAATTTTTTTTGACAATTAGTTAGTACATGTATGGAGTGCCCCCCTAAAAATATTTTTTTGCAATTTCACTACAAAACTAAGTAGCGGCACCCAAAATACACCTAACGTTAAAATTTCATAAAGATATGTCTTATAGTTTCCGAGTAAAACGGCTGTGACATAGGTACGGGTGGACAGACAAACAGACTTGACGAATCCATAAGGGTTCCGTTTTTTGCCATTTCCCAAGTAACATTTTAGGCTAAAAAGATGCTTAAATTCGCTAGTAAACAGCTTAGAGCTTAAAAACTGATGAATAACGGAGTAGAAAATCTGTTAAAGCTGAACTAGCGCAGAAAAGGTTTCTCTTATACAGTGAGGCTGATTTACCGCTGTATAATGTCGAAAGTATTACTTTTGGCTTTATATTAACATAAAAAAACACCATTATACAGAATTAGGTGCTAAAAAAAGCGAACTGCATTTTTTGAAAACTAAAGCTTTGTAACGGCGGAATAAGAGTATACAATGATGTTATTGTCTGAATAATGGTGTAAACCTACTCGGTTATAATGCCATTACATGAAGCTGTATAATACCTGAATAATGGTTCTATAGAAAGCCTTTATAAAGCGGTAACCTTTACAAGAGTTTTATTTAATGTTATAAGCTGTTTAAAAGCGTATTCATACTATTTTATAAAGCCGAAAATTAAATACTATTACACAGCAGCTATTGAACTCGAGGCTGGTAAACACACTCAATTTTTTCCATAGTTCAGCATATAGCTTCAAAATCAAGTACTTGAAGAGCTAATGCTGTTTAAATTACGAACGCCATTAATACCATAACCTACAAATCTTTAAACACCTAAAATGGGTTTGTTATTATGTTTCCCAATTATAACACTTAAGTAGTTACTAATTACATGTAGTAAAATAACTTTATTGTTAAATAGAGAAGCATAAGTAACACAAAAGAGTCAATCTAAAAAAAAGATTCGATCCACTAAATCACAATATACAATAATTATTGAATTATCCCTATAATTTCGAGGGCGCGTGAGTTTTTTGTTTACAATTAGTATATACATTCACATAAAACTAACAGCCGCAAGCAGAATAGGTACAGAATATCGTTTACTACCGCACTTGGTTTAGTTTCCTTTTGTACACTTAATGGATGCGTATATTTTACAAGATGTCTTCGAATTATGACGTTCCAAAGTAGAATAAACACAACTCGGGTAAAAAAATCTCTTATGTAGACTTTTGACAGTTTACTGCTGTGTATATAGGCATAACAAGTGTAGCCGAGGAGTATTAGCTGTATAATGGAATTTATTTATGCTGTAAATCAGCCATCACTCAGTAATAATACAGCTGTTAACCAGCTAGATCTACACTTAAAGCTGTAAAATTCGTCGTTAAACAGCTTTATCAACACTTAGAGCTGTAAAATTCGTCGTTAAACAGCTATATTAACACTTAGAGCTGTATAATTTGGGGCCCTTTTTGAGGATATAACGGTCTCCAAGCCCGTCAATACAGCCTTTATACAGCAGAAAAAATGGCGGATACAGCTATTATACAGCTCAAAATGTTACTTGGGAATGCACCAGATTATCAGCGCGTATAGTTAATAGGTAGAGATTAGCCCTTTTTGTTTGGTCTGTGTTCCCAAATTCCCATCACTTAGGTACCAAATATCCACATAAATTACCAGATTTGTGTTCTTTCAAAATCTGGTACAACAATGCGTGATGGTAGTTCGTACTTATGATGGATAGTTAAAAGTTACCTATATATATAGGAATCACGATCAGGGATAAATAAACAGGCGTGAAGTCATCGACCGCTGCCCACTGTACCACACTTTCAGTAGTTAAAGGGCTTAACTCAAAAGAAAGTCTGTTTAGGACTGTCGTTTAGTACCAGTGTAAAGCTGTAGAAAGCGACTGAGTCACGTTCAGACTTCACGAGGCAGTTAAGTATTAGCTATCAACTAGTTCAAAAAAAGGCCCCTGGAAACTTCGAGAAAGAAAAGTTTAAATCTAGTAGGGTGGTTATGCTAGTTTCTCGTCCAGGTCCAGTTTACCGTTCAGCTAATTAAACTGCTACTAATATATGGGAAATACTTTTTAAGGTCAACAATTTTTCTATTTACAGTTTATTCTTTCCAAAGTTTTTATTTTATTTTATGCTTTATTTTGGAATATACTTGAATACCTACATAAATTCTATATGGACGGGAAACTGACACATGTGGACGAAAACTAGCACAATTACTCTAGCACCCAAACACAATAATAATCTCTCACTTGCATGTAGGTACTAACTGCAAATATTGTTGGCTTGCAATACAGGGTGTTTTTTCCTAGCCATTTGGTAATATGCGATGCGGTAATGAAGTCAATTTTTTTTTATAATAATAGTAGTTTTCCCATTGCCTTACATTTAGGTTTAAGGCACTTATTAGGTACCAATGTGTTTTACTTGTGATCAGGATCACACAGTATTGTCTAAATAAATAATAACTGCCCTTTGTGATTGACACCAGATTATTTATGAATCACGGAGGGATAAGTAATTGGCTTAGAGAAATAGTTTAAAGGTGAATAAAGATTCTGTGTCACCAACATTCTTAACATTTTCAATTACGCATATAATCTTATGTATGATATGTATCAAAACGGATATGACGTAAAAACGACTGTACCTATATGTAATATATAGTAAAGTGTCTTTAAGGTATTAGTGATTAACTTTTAGCAATCTCCTTTAACCTCAAAGTGGAATTCACTGAAGAGTTACGTAAACTCATAGAAAACCATCGAGCACGCAATTTCATAAAAATTGTGTAAAAAGTCAAAAACGTAGTTAAACGTGTTTTATTTGTCACTGACTAAAAAATAAACAGATTTCATAGTTAGGTTAGGTATTTGTATAATATACGTAGAGATTAAGAAAGAAAGAAGCTGGTTTGTGTAGTGGTGGTGGACTTAATCGTCCTTGTAGCCTTATATATATATTGTCTCCTAATACTTTAATAACGAGCAACAGATACCTCATAATGCCTTTGTACAGTTTGTACAAATGTAATGTATTTTTTTATTTGTTGTAGGTACAATAAAGTGTTTACTATTATGTCTTTACACGGTGACTTAATTAATTAGCAGTATCGTCGAGTTCGAACCAGCTACAATGAAACCTGAATAATTGAAATCTCAGAGGAAGAGAGACCTAGGCAGGGGCGGATCCCCCCTGTCACGCAAGTTTTGCATACTATAGGAGGCATACGGGCGGACCGCAAGATTTTTTGTGAAGGAAGTGCCCTTCCCCCCTGAACAAAATCCTGGATCCAGACCTGGACCTAGGTTACTGGTTCTCTAATGATCGCGTCGCCTGCTCTCTGAGCGATGGAAATGAGAGGCCAGCAAAGCGAAGGTTGCGTATTTCCTGGAAGCATGTTTCGTGGCGTGCAGGAAAAGTGTACCTAGTAAATATTTACTCGTTGCAACGCTGGGGTATTTAGGTCGTAGCAGCTAGCTTGCATGATGTAAGAGTAAAGTGTTTGATGAGGTTACACTGTGGTATAGATCTGACCTGATCGAGGGTTTTACTGTTATAATATTTGGCCCCTTATGGCCATACTTGAGCGAAATTCAGGTTAATCATCGACAAACATCAATCAGCCGGCAGGCTTAAAAAAAAACTTACTTTATTAAGTACGTTACCTAGACGACTCACTACTAGACAACGTTACAGGCTCTATACATTAACTGAATTCTGGTCAACTGTGTGGTGCCTGGTCTAGATAATCTTAGTTATGCATTTGACTTTTTTGGGCCATTAGTCATTAACTCATTACATACAAGGTGTAACAAAAATACTATTTTGTTCGCATAATTTTTTTTTGCTTTTGTATGGAGAGTAAGCCGGCTCGGATGACGTATCCCATACAAAAAAAAATCACGTTCAAATTTTTTTTCTTCTACTTATTCTTACTCGTAATACGATACCAATTATGCCCTTAAACGGATCACCAGTGTTTTTGTTACACCCTGATGTATGTGTACGTACTACGTACACATAACAATTTAACTCTGAACAAAGGCCTATGAGGACTCACAATTTGTACAGAATCTGGGCTTGGGTTGGACTGGGGGAACTTGCTTAAGGAAAATAATGAATCCATATTATCCATACTATTCAATAATACCAAAGGAAAGTCATGAAAGCAATAAATATAGGTATATCTACACATTGCAGTTAACTCTTTTTTTATGAACTACAATAATGTAGGTACCTACTTAACAAAATGGGTCGTTTTTTATGCATGCACGGCCCAAAACTCAGGAAGTAGGTATAGGTAGGTATATAGGTACCTACCAAGTAATAAGCTGATCTATCAAAATACTTACATTACGAGAGTCTACTTGGATCTATGCCTTTCTCCGAAGACAGCCAAGACAGGTTGCGACTTGCGAGCGAGGAGGTTCGACGAATGAAAGTAAATAAACATTACATTCGCCGAGAGGTAAACAAACTTCTACGGGACCAGTTTCCCTGGACAAACCGACAAATCTATAAGTAGGTACCTACATAGTAAGTAAGTTAACTTAACGCGATCTAAAAAGTGTCGTAAAGTTTTAAGCTGCGAGGTTTTAGGAGATTTTATCCGGCTCGAAGGACCATTTAGTAAAAGGCGGTTAATTTTATTAGCTGAATGTTATTAAAACAAAAGTTTTGAAATGTAAGTAGGTACCTTAGTAAATGCCTACTAATGATAATGACGGCTTGATGAGAAGGCAGACATAGAAACTGCGATAAACGGCCCGCGACCAGCGAACATATTATTTGTAGAGCATAAGTAAAGTAATTACTTGTAACTGTACCCAACAATATGTTGTGCATGGTTTATGTAGTAGATTTTAGTGCTGGGGAATGCGCACTACTTATACCATTGTGGAACTGAGTGTGCTGGTGATTCATTTCTCGGAATTGACCTTGCTATGAGTCATTCGCTGGAAGGCAGAGTCGGGGATACCGCGCCTGTCTGCCGGTTGCTTGCTTTGCTATACACGCATTCCGCTCACCGCGGACAATTTTTAACAAGTAATTTGTGTTTCTCGATCGAAATAAAGAAATAATAACAAAAATGTGTGAGTGTGCAAGCCAAAAAACAGTTAAATAGATTTGGCTCGCAATTTCTAAAACTACTTGTAAATATTTTTGTGTGCTTTTATAGTTGGATATCATGATAACAACCATGACGTCATTCATATTATTGAAGGTAAGTTCCTTGAATTTTTACAGCTATTTAGGTTTCTATAGTTAAATTATATTCTCAAATGTTTTTATCATTATTTAATTTGTTAGTGAGTCATTAGAAATCCTTATCAGTATCTCATTTGACTAGATTCTAAAGTGACATGTAAAGTATTACTCAAATAAATGTAAAAGTACTGTAGTTATCATGCCTCTCTTTTTAACAAAGCAAAATCACTGGCTTATGCTTTAATGACGATTTATCAGTGGCGTACGGAATTTGTTAGACTATCCAAATGGGAGGTGCATGTGTTAGAAAGAAATAGAGAATATAATGTATTTGTAATGGCGAAATTCTTGGCGTATGATTATTACGCACAGAAAGATTAATAAAGTTCTAATTCTAATTATTATTCGTTAACCTAAATGAAGTGTACGAAAATATTTTCCACAAGCTATGAATCTTGTACTGTTAAAGTCGCGTGAAGCGTTGGATGAAAAAGTTATTTGTCCAACAACAGCAACTTGTTGAACAAGTTTCCAATTAACTTTTCAGACGAACTCTTTCTTATTGAGGATGAACAGAGAGGATAACGTCGACTGGTTCCATGGGAAAATATCACGAGAATCTGCCGAAAAGCTGTTAAAAGAAGGTAGGCGTTGTTCTAAAGTCGTGTTTAATACGAAGTGGTAACAAAAGATTCTGATTCCTTGTTTACCTTTGGCGTTTCCAGAGGGCGATGATGGTGTTTTCCTGGTACGTGAAAGCAACACTTCACCGGGAGACTATGTTCTGTCTGTTTTACACCAAGTACGTGCACTAAAACTTTTATAACCTAACATTTCTTAAGTAAACAAACAATGCTAAGTATGTTACAAATGAAATGACTTTTAACTACACTTAAGACGTTGTTTTTTACCAAACTATCCCCTTAACGATATACTTAAAATGTGTTTTTTAAATAAATTGCATTCTTACCATTTTAATTTTATTAAATTTTTCAAAAAGATTCAGAGACCTAAATTAGCAAAGATGTTAAAGTAATAAGGATAGGTACTACTGGATGAAGACCAAAGTAAAAACCTTAGTTGTGGATATATTTCAGAATATGTTATCGATAATTTTCACCGTCTCTTAATCATATTTAGATTAGCACATGCTGCATCTGAATTTGCCTCGTAACAGCATCAGTGCAAACATCTACTCAGTATAACGTCTATTTTATTTCTTTGTAAAGAGAGCCTACGTGTGATATCTTTATCCTCGTCAACAACTCTTAAATGAAAAAAAATCTTTTTTAGGGTGAAGTAGTGCATTATCAAATTCGGAGGCATGGCGAGGATGCCTTCTTTTCCATTGAAGAACACACAACAGTGCATGGGCTGGATACTCTCATACAGCACTACCGAGGAGACTCCAATGGTCTCGTCACCCGCCTGTCTGTTGTGTGTAAGGGGCAGCCTCCACCTCACGAGTCACGCACCCAGGGGACCACCAATCTTCTACACAGGCAAGTTGTAATTTATTAAGTGACTTCTCAATTGGGCTGTATATTTTATATTTTAGTTGAATTTTTATTGGAGGAAAATTGGAGAGGCGTATGCCCAACAGTGGGAACATCTAGAATCTATTTAAGTATTTATCTATCTATGATATATCGTCGCCTAGTACCCACAACACAAGCCTTATTGCATTATATTTATTTATTTATAGAGTTAAGCTAGAAATGATTTTTTTTAAATAAGTTATGGATAGTCACCGATCAAATTATACTAGGGATACACAATCAGCCCAAAATATTGGCCCACAATGCTGCGTCAAGAATGACTCGTGCAGCAGTTTCTCTGACAAGTTTTATTTTATGGTAAAAGACAGGTTACAAATTTTCACGAGCCATATTTTCAGTAAATCTTATTTTAGTCTGTACCTCCTTTACATTGTTGCTTGAAGTGGATACAATTTTTTTTCGATGTTGTCCAATTTTTTGTAAAATGATAACAAACTAATCCTGTCCTATTGTCTGTAATCAAATAAAATTGTGGACTGCCCAATTTTGACAGGTGAAATAAAATAAAAAATTGTATTTAAGATTTTTCATCCATCAATATTGGGACCAGGATCACTTGATTTAAGTCTTAAAGAATACACTTTTATTTCCACCAGAAAAAAAGGAAACTTTTTAACTCACTCCAAAGTAACATAAGTCTGGCTGGCCAAAAAGTCAGATAACAGTGGAAGTAATAGTCTATAGTATAGTATAGCTGCTATGCTATACCATTCCTTCATTTCATTCCTTTTTCAGTAGCGAGGATACAGAGTGAGAAAAAGACAGTATGACTCTCTCTGTCTGTGCTTGACATAAAACAAACCCTGGCCAAACTATATAAACATCATAAGAATTTAAGCGATATCTATTTTCTGTTCGAAAGTGCCGTGAGTGTAACCGTGTTATTTTATAATATTTTCTGTTCGTTATTAGGCTTGACAACGCGCATTTAACCTCTGGAATTGCGGGCGTTAATGGGCTAGCATGATGTTGATGGCTAACAATCAGGTGGGCTATATACTTGTTTGCCACCAACATATTTAAAAAGAATAGGATGGATAAATATAACAATCCAAACAACAGAATATGTAGAACATGTTATTTATTACTATGATTTTATAATCCACAGTTTACTTGAATGATAGTGAAGAAGGAAGTTCTATTAACTGGAGGGCCACAGTTATTGCCCTTAATTTCTTCTATCTAGTTGAAATAAATTGCTGTCACAGTCTTAGAAGTACAATCTAAATTCATTACTACAAGGCCACAAAAGAATTCCATGTTTTAAATTAAACTGATGGTTTTTATTGGCACGACCGTGTGAGATCGCGTAAAGTTGGTTAAGCAGGTCATTGCTCTGAATCTTTTTACTTATTGCACAATTGGTTGATGCAATGTAAAAGTGACAACTTTATTGTCGTGTTCCTGTGGTGAATGCCGTTCAATAGCTCGTTCAATAACGCTGACAATGTGATATATGCTTATGCGCAGTATTTTTATGAATACTGTCTCATAGTAGTTATAGTGTAGTAGGTAAATGACTTTTGTGCTAATATTATTTAAAAAATATTGTACACAGTTAGCAGCAGAAGTAGCTAAGCGGGTAGGGTGTTCAAAATGATCTACACTCTTTATTCTCTTAACAATGAAGTCGCTCATTTTGAACAACCTACCCGCTTAGCTACTTTTCCTGCTGACTGTACCGTACCTATCGTATTTGTTTGACTATGACTAAAAAGATTTTTAGATAAACCTTAAGGGACGGATATACTATAATATGATAAGTACATAAAGTTACGTAGGAATGTTATACACGACATCATGTATGTGGATGAGTATGTAAATTTTTAACCAACTTCAAATAAGGAGGGACTGTATAGTTTGGCCAGGGACTGTTTTACTTCAAGCATAGACAGATAAAATCATTCTGTCTCTTTCTTACGCTAGTGCCATCGATACAAGGGAAGAGTATAGCTTATTTCATTACTTTCACTGTTAATGTACTTTTTGGCAAACCAGACTATAAGTCTATAATGAAAAAAAAAAACTGTAAATTTGGTAAATTGATTAAATAATATAGGCACTATAGGCAGGTATGCATTTGTACATATATAATTAACATAAGTACTTCTTACTATTCTTAACACAGCTAATTATTTACTCAAATGATATTACATTATGTCTTTATGAATATGAGTATTACTCATACCACAGCTAACCACGTTGAGATTGTTGACATGTTATAATATCAAACCAGATACATCTGTGTTTGAAGATGATGACTCACGGTTGTTTTGTTAATGATTCATTTAATGATTTTGCGTGTTTTTGGGTCGGTCAGCTATGGAGCTGTGTTTCTTTACCATCTGTTGATACAAGCATTGACGTAATTGGAACATTGTTTGTTCTATTTACTATAGGCTTGGTTAATTATTATAGTAAGAAAACGATTATATTCTAAGGACATGGCAAACTATTTGTAAATCATAATATACGATTACTAAACAGTCCAGAGCCGATAGCTTTGCTTTGCTCACAGATTTATAGTACTGAAAAGGTACTCAAATAGTAAAGTAAGGCGATTATCACACTGGCGCCGCAACTGTGTGCAAGCGTTATAGCGCTTTACACATGCAGAGCGCTATCTCTCTTGCTTACCGGCGCCGCATGCGGAAACCGCAACAGTGTGCAAGACGCCTAAGTATGGTGCCTACTATCATTGTCAGCAGTTCAGAAGGCAATGCAAAACAGTTTACATGGCTTCAAATAAAGTTTACTATTCACAAAGATAATAATAAGTTGATTTTCAACTGTTTTGTGAACAATAGCGGTTCTGCGCAGCTGAAATCAAAAGTGTAAAAACGAAGTTCACTTGTAATTAAATTCTTATTCGATTTTAGAGGTTCCTTTGTATCAACTAGCAACAACTTATCATTATCAGATATTTTATTCAACAGAGCGACGGAGGCCGGTGACTACAACATAGTATCCCAAATGCTGGCAGTGGGCTACCACAGCCGCGACGCCAAAAACCAGGACGGACAGACGGCGGTGCACATCGCCGCGAAAGCCGGCCGCGACAAGATACTTGGCAAGCTGATAGAGAGCGGGGCTACTGTCAATGTGCGGGACTCGTTCGGATACACGCCTTTACATGTGAGTATAGTGCCTCCATAGAGCGACTGTCATGGCTACCACAGCCGCGACGCCAAAAACCAGGACGGACAGACGGCGGTGCACATCGCCGCGAAAGCCGGCCGCGACAAGATACTTGGCAAGCTGATAGAGAGCGGGGCTACTGTCAATGTGCGGCACTCGTTCGGATACACGCCTTTACATGTGAGTATAGTGCCTCCATAGAGCGACTGTCATGGCTACCACAGCCGCGACGCCAAAAACCAGGACGGACAGACGGCGGTGCACATCGCCGCGAAAGCCGGCCGCGACAAGATACTTGGCAAGCTGATAGAGAGCGGGGCTACTGTCAATGTGCGGGACTCGTTCGGATACACGCCTTTACATGTGAGTATAGTGCCTCCATAGAGCGACTGTCATGGCTACCACAGCCGCGACGCCAAAAACCAGGACGGACAGACGGCGGTGCACATCGCCGCGAAAGCCGGCCGCGACAAGATACTTGGCAAGCTGATAGAGAGCGGGGCTACTGTCAATGTGCGGGACTCGTTCGGATACACGCCTTTACATGTGAGTATAGTGCCTCCATAGAGCGACTGTCATGGCTACCACAGCCGCGACGCCAAAAACCAGGACGGACAGACGGCGGTGCACATCGCCGCGAAAGCCGGCCGCGACAAGATACTCGGCAAGATGATAGAGAGCGGGGCTACTGTCAATGTGCGGGACTCGTTCGGATACACGCCTTTACATGTGAGTATAGAAGTAACGTGCCTCCATAGAGTGACTGCCACGGCTACATATTACTGCCAAAGTACCCAAGGTGTCTCAATAAAATGCAAGTACCTACTATAGTAGATTACGCACCTAGGGCGGAAAAAAAAGAACGGCTCAGATTGCGGGTATTTTTGGCCCGAACCGAAGGTAAGGGCCATAAACAAGCGAACTGAGCCCTTTATTACCGCCCGTGTTGCGTACACGCTACACAATTTTACGTCTTCTCCTGGGTGTGAAGTGAAATTTGCCGCAGCGCCCGTGGGCGGCAAATCTCACTTACCGCCCAGAGAGACAAAAAAGTTCTTGCCGTTAATTTGATCGATTATTAACCATTAATAAGTATATTAGTAGTATCCATACCATCCGATTTGTTACACCAAACCTACGCGTTCATTTCTAATAAGATAAACAGTCTGCTTTCCGCCGTTGGCCGTTTGGCCACGGCGAGGTGCCACTGGATACAACAAGTATGAGACACCCCTACCATAATCACCTGCAACGGATGTCGGGGACTAACTAATGCTTTATATTATGACAATCACGATTTTTTCTGCAAGTCGCGTGAGCGACACTGTAATGCCAATTGTAGTTTTCCTCAATTTCCTCGAGGAAAATCCTACACGGCCTTGGTTTTAGTTTCCTGGTGAGACGCAGTTCTTTACCTGCGAAAATTTGTGAAGGCAGTTGTAATTATAATTTAACGGAACTTTATGTCTAGAACGTGCTAATTTTCTGTCAAAAAAGCTACGTATGCAGCTACGGGAATGGTTCCACTGCTAGCTCTGCACCTCTTAATGACCTTGTACGTAGGTTCCTAGCATTCATGATTAGGAAAGAAGTATAAGGCTAAAAATGTTGTGACTCTAAAATGTCCTTGTTTCACAGTACACCTGCCAGAACAATCTGCCGAGCACGGCGGAGCTGCTGATTACGAAGGGCAATGCCAACTATCAGATGCGGCACGCGCCCACGGGCAAGGTGCCGCTTCACGACGCCGCGCAGAGGGGGCACATCGACTGCATTAAGGTACTTATCCACATTTTTAATAAGATCACCGTTAGTAGAAAAGGCTTGAAAAAAAAAAGATTAAGCGCCCCTATGTTCGTATTTTCAAATTTGCCACGTTTATGGCGGAACAGATACCGTCAACTGCTAAAACTTTGCCCACGATGCACAACTTTGCCTGGCTTGAAAAACATGGTTTTCTTCACCAAAACAAATTTATACCTTGAGATAACCGCCTTTCTCCCATCTCATCCCTCTCATAAATAGTTGTCTTTAATCTATCTTCAGTACTCATGAATTCCTATCAATGAGTTGTTGAGTCATCTCAAATGATGGTTTTAAGTCGGCATGAGAATTTAGGCACATCCTAATTTTCTTACGTTTTACTTTTATCCAATTCCGCTCCATTGATGCCCAAAATATTCTAAATATGCAGATGTTTTGAAATTGTATTATGAATACCACAACCTAACCAAAGCAAAACTCTCATTCAACAATGGCAACAAATTACAATGCAACCTGAAAACCGGAAACCGCATTCCAAAACAACATTGTTGGATTGCTTGTTGAGTGTTGGTTAAAGCAGGAAACGTTTGCAGGTGCTTCTAAAATTGAAAGCTCCCGCGAACCCGAGGACGTTGCAACAAGAAACCCCGGCGGATTTAGCAAAGCAATACGGGCATACGGAGTGCTATCAGCTATTAAGTAAGTCCTATCAACCGCACATAGTGTAAATTATACTTATACAAGGTGTAACAAAAATATTGTTGATCCTTTTAAGGGCATGATTGCTCTCGTATTTTAATTATGAAAAACTAAGGAAAAAATATTTCTCGCGAGCCAAACAAATCCAAAAAAAAATTGATTGGAATTGTATGGCCGACTGGGACGTGACCCATTAAAAAAAAACTTGGCGTCCAAAAATGTTATCTTCTACTTTTTCTTACTCGCCATATGATACCAATTTAAACGGATCACTAGTATTTTTGTTACACCCTGTAGTAACAAACTTTACACTTAGCTAATTTAAAGGTACCTAGTGTATTTGTTCCTGCTGTGTGTAAAAGTTGCGAGGATACGAATAAATTGGGATAGTTTCTGATAAGAATCTAATCAAGATCGCAGTGTCGGTAGTTCGTTAGTAGAGCATTACCAACCAATTATATGGACATGTTTCTGGATTCAATTAATTTCATTTCATTAATTTCATAGTTCATTAAATGAAATTTTGGCTTTTATAGATCAAGAGTTAGGTCCTTCCGTCTACTAAATACTTCAATTATTTTCAGAAAACTACAAACCTGAGCCACCACAAACCTCCAAAAGTCAATGGTACCACGGCACGTTGAGCCGGGACGAAGCCGTTCAAACCTTAGAAACGTACTGCAAACAAAACAACCTAGTCGACAAGGCCACAGACGGGGTGTTCCTAGTGCGGTACAGCGAGCGACACAGCAGCGCCACCTGCGTGCTCACCATGCTGAGCGAAAACACGCCTTACCACTTTATCATAAGGAAGGAGGTAAATGCTAACTTTGTGAACAAGGCCACAGCCGGGGTGTTCCTAGTGCGGTACAGCGAGCGACAGTAGCGCCTGCGTGCTCATCATGTTGAGCGAAAACACGCCTTACCACTTTATCATAAGGAAGGAGGTAAATGCTAACTTTGTGAACAAGGCCACAGACGGGCTGTTTCTAGTGCGGTACAGCGAGCGACAGTAGCGCCTGCGTGCTCATCATGCTGAGCGAAAACACGCCTTACCACTTTATCATAAGGAAGGAGGTAAATACTAACTTTGTGAACAAGGCCACAGACGGGGTGTTTCTAGTGCGGTACAGCGAGCGACAGTAGCGCCTGCGTGCTCATCATGTTGAGCGAAAACACGCCTTACCACTTTATCATAAGGAAGGAGGTAAATACTAACTTTGCGAACAAGGCCACAGACGGAGTGTTCCTAGTGCGGTACAGCGAGCGACAGTAGCGCCTGCGTGCTCATCATGTTGAGCGAAAACACGCCTTACCACTTTATCATAAGGAAGGAGGTAAATACTAACTTTGTGAACAAGGCCACAGCCGGGGTGTTCCTAGTGCGGTACAGCGAGCGGCACAGCAGCGCCACCTGCGTGCTCATCATGCTGAGCGAAAACACGCCTTACCACTTTATCATAACGAAGGAGGTAAATACTAACTTTGTGAACAAGGCCACAGCCGGGGTGTTCCTAGTGCGGTACAGCGAGCGGCACAGCAGCGCCACCTGCGTGCTCACCATGCTGAGCGAAAACACGCCTTACCACTTTATCATAAGGAAGGAGGTAAATGCTAACTTTGTGAACAAGGCCACAGACGGGGTGTTTCTAGTGCGGTACAGCGAGCGACAGTAGCGCCTGCGTGCTCATCATGTTGAGCGAAAACACGCCTTACCACTTTATCATAAGGAAGGAGGTAAATACTAACTTTGCGAACAAGGCCACAGACGGAGTGTTCCTAGTGCGGTATAGCGAGCGACAGTAGCGCCTGCGTGCTCATCATGTTGAGCGAAAACACGCCTTACCACTTTATCATAAGGAAGGAGGTAAATACTAACTTTGTGAACAAGGCCACAGCCGGGGTGTTCCTAGTGCGGTACAGCGAGCGGCATAGCAGCGCCACCTGCGTGCTCATCATGCTGAGCGAAAACACGCCTTACCACTTTATCATAAGGAAGGAGGTAAATACTAACTTTGTGAACAAGGCCACAGCCGGGGTGTTCCTAGTGCGGTACAGCGAGCGGCACAGCAGCGCCACCTGCGTGCTCATCATGCTGAGCGAAAACACGCCTTACCACTTTATCATAAGGAAGGAGGTAAATACTTGAACAAGGCCACAGCCGGGGTGTTCCTAGTGCGGTACAGCGAGCGGCACAGCAGCGCCACCTGCGTGCTCACCATGCTGAGTGAAAACACGCCTTACCACTTTATCATAAGGAAGGAGGTAAATACTAACTTTGTGAACAAGGCCACAGCCGGGGTGTTCCTAGTGCGGTACAGCGAGCGGCACAGCAGCGCCACCTGCGTGCTCACCATGCTGAGTGAAAACACGCCTTACCACTTTATCATAAGGAAGGAGGTAAATACTAACTTTGTGAACAAGGCCACAGCCGGGGTGTTCCTAGTGCGGTACAGCGAGCGGCACAGCAGCGCCACCTCCACTTTCTCATAAGGAAAGGAGATAAAACTTTTAGACACGTTATACGGGTGACACTGTACTGGTGGTGACCACTGTTTACAGCCTCAAATTGAGAGATGTCAACATTTCTGTAATACATACCAGTGCGCGTCGAGCCCCGTCGTCTACCTTAGACTAAACCCCTACAAGTAATCGCCGAGCTCAACAGAAGCGTTGATTTTTAGTCGATGTATTGGGTCTATTCTGTGGCGTGGTTTATTCTGACTCTGACCCGCTGTATCTCATCTTCACCAAGTTGAAGCAGGACCTAAACTTGTGGTTAATTGCAGGCGGCGGGCTGGGTGTTCATCGACGACGGGCCGTACCTGGAGGGCGTGGAGCGGCTGGTGGAGCACTACGGCGCGGTGCCGGACGGGCTGCCCGCGCGCCTGCAGCTGCCCGTGCCGCCCAAGCCCAAGCCGCCCTTGCCAGAGGTATCATCCACTCATATTTTATGCAGACAAGTCTGTAAAATCAGATCTCCATCAACAATAACAACCATTAAGGCCTAGTTTAGTCCATATAAAAGCTTTTGATTCGCTTGAGATTAACTTCTAACTGATGCGCTTTTATACAAGATAATCGCTCCTCAATCGCTGTGCCATTTTTTACTCAGCGAACATAAAGAGCTAACGCACATTTTAGCGAATCGACAGAACAACCACTCTTAGGTTCTCCCCAAACTTATAGACCCGAAATCGGCAATAGCCGATGGGAAAAAGCTTTATGTCTACGCAATAAGAGCGAAAAAGATGTCGACACGTTGGCAGGCGTAGGCCGAGCTGATCCGCACCGAACGTGCCTTTTTAACCTTTTCCACGCTAAAGACGTATATATCGGCAGCACCGGTCCAACGCCAAAGACGAATATATCGGTCACCGACCACAGAGCAAAATAGACCTACATGCACACGCATAAAGTTTAACTTCATTTTTGACATTTAGACGTCGTGGCGTCTGAGTGGTAGGTTTTGCGTTTGACATGGCGTCGAAAAGGTTAACTCTTATTGCGTGACCATTTTCTATCGGCTTTTCCGCGGCCGATTCCGCGCCATTAGATGTAGGGAGAACCTAAAACTCCCAAATAATATTTCAGTTCTCAACAATGCCACGGACCAAGAAACCATCACCGAGTCGGGCAGCCATGAACCAGACGTTATCCCTAGTCAAAAACGACATCTTAAACAAGCAGATCTCAGAGCCCAGCTCGCCGCCCAACGCCTTCGAGCTACTACTCACTAGAAACCTATCGTTTTCATCGGACTTCAACAGCGACAGCCTCAACAACAACGAGTCGCTGGATGACAACGACACGTATAAAGTGCCCGTTAACAACAGCGCGGTTGTTGTTGGGGAGAACTATAATGAGATATCGATCAATTCTGACGGCCAGCTTTCCACACTGCAGGGTGAGTTACATATTCTTATTATTATAATATTGTAACTTCTTAGTTGTTTCCAATTCAGTTCATTAGCTATAAGCACAATGAACGCTTTTGTATGTTTTAGGGTCTGCATTACCCGATCTTAACGAATGGAAAAGTCAATTTGGCAAGCTTGGATAAAAAATATACATCAACTTTGCGAGATCCGCTTATCGCAATGCGATCAACAATCGATAATTAGCTTGTGATGTGTATTTTGATTACAATTTACGTTGCACTTTTTTCTGCCGATAACCATTATCTTAGCTGCCAAAACATTGAGTTTCGTCTTCAATGTTCATTGCAGATTTCATCCCCATGAGCGAGTTGACGTTAGGCGCGACTCTCGGTGAGGGCGAGTTTGGTTCCGTGCTCCGCGCCACCCTCGCGGCGGCACCCGGCCGGCCAGCCATGCCCGTCGCCGTCAAAACCTTACATGTGCAACATACGGACTCGAACCAGCACGACTTCCTGGCTGAAGCTAAGACGATGATGACGTTGCGGCATCGGTGTATAGTTCGGCTCATCGGAGTGTCATTGGTGAGTTAAGTTGATGTTAGGATTCCCCGCCGCTCCTGTTGGCCCACCTTGCTTCTTGCCGTTAAAACTTTACATGTACAACATAAAGACTAAAACTAGTATGCTCGGTCGGCCAGTAATGCCCGTCGCCGTCAAAACCTTACATGTGCTACATACTAAGAAGCTAAGACGATGATGACGTTGAGGCATCGGTGTATAGTTCGACTCATCGGAGTGTCACTGGTAAGTTAAGCTGACGTTAGGATTCCCCGCCGCTCCTATTGCCCCACCTTGCTTCTCGCAATTAAAACTTTACATGCACAACATAAAGACTAGAACCAGCACGTTCGGTCGGCCCTCTATGGCGGTCGCCGGCGCCGTTAAAACCTTACATGTGCAACATACGGACTTGAACCAACACCACTTCCTGGCTAAAGCTAAGACGATGTTGACGTTGAGGCGATTGAACTGACGTTAGCATTCCCTGCCGCAATTACTTTTTATTACACAATCATACAATTGGACGTTCGCCATCGCTCGAGTGGCCACTCGGTTTCTACCTTAAGATCTAAATGTAAATTGTATGTCTTCCAGGGTCCCCCCTTGGCGATGATCCAGGAGCTGGTGCCGCTGGGCTCGCTGCTGGAGTACCTGGTGCGTGCACCGGCCGGCAGCCTGGCCAGCCACGAGCTGCGGCTGTGGGCGTGGCAGGTGGCGGGCGGCATGCGCTACCTGGAGCGGCGTCGCTTCGTGCACCGCGACCTGGCCGCGCGCAACATACTGCTGGCCAGCAGGTATGTTATAAACTAGAATTAACAATGGTTTCCAAATGTGCAAACCTGAAAACCTATTCCTATTAAACACCTAAAAACGAACAACAATAAAAATATTCAAATATCTTAAATATGTGACTAGCCTATCTATTATAGTTTCTTGTAACGTATTGTTTTGTTCCAGACACCAAATCAAAATCAGCGATTTCGGCCTATCACGAGCTTTATCCATGGACAGCTCGTACTACAAGGCGAGCCAGGGCGGCAAGTGGCCCATCAAGTGGTACGCGCCCGAGTCGTACAACTACGGCACGTTCAGCAGCGCCAGCGACGTGTGGAGCTACGGCGTCACGCTGTGGGAGATGTTCTCCTTCGGCAAGCAGCCGTACGGCGACATGCGCGGCACGGAGGTTAGTGCAACACGAGTGTTACATCGCGCTCAGAGCGTGCTCACGATCGGACCAATTCACGCTCATAGCGCTTACATGAGATGTCGTGACGTCTTTGATGTCGTCATGGACGGCGTTCATGGTGCTCACACTAGCTCACTCTGTTCCGAATCTTCCAAATAACACTCAGATCGCTCATGACCGGTCCGAAACAAAGAGCGTGCTATCTGATTTGGACCGGCCACTGGCCCTGTAAGAGTTGCGAGTGTTATAACCTTGATTTGGAACACAGCCTACACACCCAAACCATCACTTCGAAATTGCAACGGTTAAACCCTCTTTAGCATAGTAGACTAATCACGTTTTCTCTCATTACAGGCAATACAAATAGTTGAAAGCGGCGATCGACTAGAACGACCCGAAGACTGCCCGGACGAGATCTACCAAGTCATGCTAGACTGCTGGGCCTACAACCCGGACCTTCGACCAACGTTCAGCCAACTCGTCGACGTGTTCTCCCAACACCCCGACTACGTCAACATCAGCCAGCTTGCCCTCGACAATGATGAGGTAAACGTCTAACATTTGCTCCAATATTTGCCAAATACGGCGCTGTGTCTCTTATGCTCGCTATGTTGGTAAGATGCGACGGTGTTTTGGCAAATATTTGTGGATATTGTTATGGCTTTGGCCCGATCAGTGTATATTTTCTTTGAGCTTATGTACAGGCTTACGTACAGTCGGCCAAAAATATGGTTTACCGGTTGAGGTTCGTTTGAACGTCATGAGACAACAAGGTCGTGCATGTTTTAAACTCCGTTAGAAATGTCAACCTTAGCGATCGTTAGATCTCGCAGAAACTTTTGTCAAAACTGGTAGACCACTTTCTTGGTCGACTGTACCAGTAAGTGGAATGACAAATTAGGACGTAATTGTTAGATTAAGGAGTGAACTAATGCTGAGAAAATTCTATACTGTATTCAATAGAAAAGTTGGATTATGCTTCTCATGTAAAAAGTAGTCAAGTAAATTTATAACTGAAATCTTGCTTCGTCATCTAGCCTGAATAAATGCATCTGACGATGTACATTATGTACAATAATGTATAGTTTGCTAACTGTATATGCTGTATAATAAATGTACAATTGTATATGCATGATCTGAAGATTTTGAGTGTATGAGATAGAATGTTTGGAATGAATGGGTATGTGTTTCTCAGTATGAAATGATAGTGGCCTTAGCTTTTATAAAAGTGTATGTAATAGTTTGAAATTGAATTATAACGTAAATTCTCGTTGAGTATTTAATCTGGTTTAAAAATTAATATATCAAATGTGAGACTTTTTCGGAAAAGGTACTCGTACCATTTGGTGGAAGGCGCTTACGTTGTACGTGTAGCAACAAAAGCGAAAGCGCAGCCGCCAAATGGTACCTTTTCCTAAAGTGTCGCAAATACTTATCTAATAAATTATGTTACTTCTAGTACTACATTAGTTTCGCGCCGAAAGTCATTTATAATTTGGCAAAAACTGACCTCGAATGTATTAACGACATTTTGTTTTATCGTTTATTAATAATTATTATATTCAAATATATATACAACGACTAGTATTAGTTATTTCGACAAGATAATATTGGTTTATTGACTAAATGGAAATGACATGCCATGATGTGCCTGATAATCCATGTCCTAGTTTTACTAGTAGGTAGTATAAGTTTGCTGAACCCAATGATACAACAATGAATATGCGTATGACAATGACAAATTAAAGCATTTTATAGTATTACACTATGAATTTGATTTTTATGTATATTATTATGTTGATCTGCATTTTTTTAACTGTGTATGTTCCTTTTAGAACCAAAATAGATTTTATGTTTGTACAGTAGTTGTAGAAATCTTGTAGCTTTTTTATTTCAACAATATGACACCGGATACAAAATATACATTCCTTTATTTTTAACTAATTTAATATTGCCATGGAAATGCCACAGTTATTTTGGTGACTATCCAACAATTTGCCATGAGGTTGTGTTATTTTATGTACAAAATTCTTTTATAGTTACCCAAATTATTATATCAGTCTAGATTTAAAGAATTTATTTTATATTCAACAATATTTCTATAAGTCTGACTTAGCGAATATGTTTTTATATTATAACAGATTATATCAAGTTTATATTTAAAAGAAATGTGATAATGGTATTTATAAAACATTAAAATAATATAAAATACAATGTTTTATTCACTATTAGACTATACAATCAGCAGCAAATGTATCTAAGCAGGAGATGAGGTCAACAACATTCGACCTTATTTACAAGACAGTAAGCGACTGTATTCACAATCTAAAGGAGTATGTATTCCCTCATACATAGATACATTTGCTACTGTCTGTAGGTACAGTCGTCATCAAATATAACGGAGCGGTCAGGGTATACAAAAGTATCTGATCATGCACTTTATCGCCCTGACAATAAAGGCGGTGTTCAGATATTTATGACCACCTTGGCCGCTCCGATATATCTGATGGCGACTATACATAAGATTATTTTATAAAAGGCTTATCAAAATCAGTACATAAATACTATTCCAAGCGTATACAATAATTGCTCAATATCACAAAAAACCTAAAGTTTTACAACAGGATTCACCGACTCACGCGTCATTGTCTCAAGTGCACTTAAGGCCATACCTCTTCAAATCAAACCACGCCCAGTAAGAGTCATTTGTGTCGAGTATTCCCTTAAACATTGATTCTGCACTCATGATAGGGAGGCGGCGGAGTTTCGCCACGCGGCACCCGGATAGCGTCCGCGTGTATAACCGGGTCCCGGTACTCCGGCACGCCGTACGGCAGCGGCCGGCTCCGGTCCGGCAGCGACAACTGCCGTCTGTACGACGGGGGAGTCTCCAAATCTGGATTAATTCCGCTACTCCACAGCAAATTAGTTCTCATATCACTGTCTACCCTCTGCGCTCGTCGCCTCTGCCTTCTCGTTTGAGGCCGCGTGCAATTCACTCGTCGACAACCGCATAGCGAACGTAACCAAATATACGTGACCACTATACCGAGCGCCAACCCTAATTCTAGCCCTATAATGAACGCTTGCGACGACGAAAACTCCTTGTCGATTTTTTCGTACCACGTTAATTGCCTCGTAGGTTTCAGATTAGGTAAAGTTTCATTTTTATCAGAAGTGATTTTCCAAACGTCTTTAACATCAACGTCTGTTCGCTCAACGGGCGCTGCCGATATAATCTTCTCGAACATTTTAGGAGACCTCCTGACGCATTTCTTCGTATAGCTAATGTGATGTGAACTTATCCAAGCTTCTACCGCCATGAAATTGGAATCACAGTTCCAGTAGTCGTTCTGTAATTCTAATCTTTCCAGCTTTCGTAGGGGTTTCAAGACTTCCGTATTCAATGAAATTAAGTAGTTTTCGCTCAAATCTAATTTCCGCAGGTTTGGTAAACGTGTGAAAATTCTGTCTGGAAGCGACTTTATCCGGCAGTTGTTGAGGTTTAGCACCTGTAATTAGATAAAGGTACACATTATTTCATGTAAGGTACAAAATATTATAAAATAGGTACTAAAACTTGGAGTTACTCTCGCTCTAAAAATCTCTTATGGCCTTGTCATCCTGACCCTTACAAAAAGGCGTGTTTGAATAGGTAAAGCTTGTCCCAGAATAAAATGTCGTTTATACAGGCAGCGATTACGCAAAAAGTTTCAATCAAAAATGTTAAAAATACTGTCGTTTGTAAGATACTGACCTTCATTAATAAATATCACATAAAAAAAAACTTAAAATCAAAGATATTTCCAAAGATGTCGTCTGCCCAAGAAAAGCTGCATGAAAATATATTGTACAAATACGTGCAATATGGAGACAATTCAACAAAAAAAGTAGCTTTGGAGCTAAATACATCTATAAGAACCGTTCAAAGGGTGCTTAAACGATTCAGGGAAACTGATGGAATCCGGCGACAGCCTGGAAGTGGTCGTAAGAGGGGGTTTGTAGATAAAAAAATTGAGAAGAAAGTCATAGCTGCTTTGCAAAGAAAACCAACCCTCTCTGTAAGAGATTTGGCAAAAAAATTTAAAACATCTAAATCGACAATACAACGAGTGAAGAAAAATAGTCACATAAAGAGTTTTAAACAAACTAAAGTGCCCAATAGAAATGCCAAGCAGCAAACGGAATCAAAAACCAGATCACGAAAATTATATTCAAAACTAACCAAAAAAAATTACTGTATTGTTATGGATGACGAAACATACTGCAAATTGGACTTTAAGTCACTACCTGGGCATCATTTTTATTCTGGGACCGACAGAAAAACTATCGATGATATGTACAAGGTTATCAAAACTGATAAATTTGCCAAGAAAGTTCTCGTATGGCAGGCCATTTGTTCATGTGGCAAACGCAGTACCCCATATTTTGCTAAGGGTACCTACTGTTAATGGCGACATATACCTGAACGAGTGTCTGAAAAAACGGCTGTTACCGTTTATAAAACAACACAAGAAGCCTGTTCTGTTTTGGCCTGATTTGGCCACGTGCCACTACACAAAGAAAGCTATAGAGTGGTATCAGACCAATAACATTGAATATGTGGATAAAACCCTCAATCCTCCCAATTGCCCTGAGTTGCGGCCCATCGAAAAATATTGGGCTTACGTGAAACAAAAACTCTTAAAACATAAAAGTAATGCAACTTCAGTAGATAACTTCAAGCGAAAGTGGAACGAAGCTTCAAAATTAATCACAAATTCAGATGTACAAGTCTTGATGGCAGGGGTGAAACGTAAACTAAGAAATTTCTGGATGAATAAAACTTTGTAAAAAATAAATTCATAATTTTGTGTATTAAATGCCTTTATAATAACATTACGTCCATAAAATAAGGTAGTTTCTTTTAATTTACCATATTTTAGGGAAAATTAATAAACGACATTTTATTCTGGGACAAGCTTTACCAATCAATTTGTAATATTTCGTATAGTTCATATCGATGGAAGAGTGAAGCAGTATGTACAGGCGCCATTTACGGTTCAAAATATTTTCTTTTGTTTAGTACTTAACTCTATGAAATGTCCAGTGTAAAGTGAACCCCTTAATGGCTCGACATTTAATGTAGCAACAGCAGGGCAACTGATATCTGATGGATTTAAGAACACCGCGTTTAGTGAAAACTGTTGTTTTCACGTCACTATGTTGTCGTTTTCTTTTATATTGGCTCTAATACTGTGGATTGTTTTGACGAACTTACTTTCAGCTTTGTGTGATCAATTAAAGGTTGATTTTTGAGGTCCTCAAAAACGTTTCCTGACAAGTCCAGCATTTCCAGCATTGGCGTCTCAAAGAACAGGTCCATCACTACAGCTCTTAACCGATTGCTGCTCAAATCCAGGTGTACAAGCTTATTTAGACCCGCAAATGCGTGGATGCCGATCCAGGATAGCTGATTGTATGATAGATTAAGCACTTCTATTGAAGTTATACCCGCTTCCTGGGAACAAACAATAGGTTAGTATGATTAGTATTTATTAACTAGAAATGTGATACTTGCTTTTATCATATAGGTACATAGGTATAATGATTACACAGAACTTGGCTTATCTGGCGCATCACATAAATATTTTGATTATTATGTGCATTGGTAAGTCAGAAAAATCGACGGAATGGTAATAATTCAGCCTGTATACGTCTCTCTCATACGCAAGAGGGTTTGAGCTATAGTCCCCACGCTCACCCAAGGCTGCTTGAAGACTTCACTTACATCTTTGAATTTCTTCGCATCAGTATGCAAATTTTTTTAAACGAGTTATTAAGTATAAAACTTTCGTGAGACTCTAACATATTAAAAATATTTATAACGGGTTACTCACGTAATTTTTGTCGATTTTGCTCGACGTGTTTCGATCAATTTACGATGATCATTTTCACGAGCGGCCTTCCGCGACGGCAGCGCGACAAAAATTACGCGAGTAACCCGTTATAAATATTTTTAATGAGTTATTAAGTAATACGATTAACGATAGATTAATCACAATTGTCCCATAACAGATCCAATAATCAAAGTAATTTAAGTAATAGATATTAAATAATTTAGAACATGTTTCGTGATACTATAGCAATCCATGCTTACCTTGAAGCAATAGTTCTCCAATCCACTTATCACATTGTGGCTCAGACTATAGACCTGCACTCCACTGGGCACTCCCACCTCCATACTGATTATATTCTGCCTCTCACAACTCGCCCGATTAAGCCCGTTATACACATCGCAATCACATTGTCTAGGACACAACTGGCCGAAAACACTACAACACAACAATACAAACACTATTATATATTCCCACGCCATTTTTTATATTTATCCCAATTAGTTTCTTTTGCAAATTTCGTTTTCATTATGAGATAATCCACGGAAACAATACTGACGCATGGACGATTTGGTATAAAATGGAGCAATGATACGTGATAAAACAACGTTATCAAGTTTATAACGAGATAAGATAAGGGCGCGACAATCTTTGTTTTGAACGTGCTCCATTTATGAACCCGATGTGCCTAAACCGTGTAGTGGTGATAAAATATAAACATAGCGATAAAGGTTCGGTAATAAAAATATATTGTAATTTCATAATGAGTATAATTGTTAATGAGATATTTATTACTAAAATATTTCGAAAGTATAATCCATTAGGGTAAACTATGGACAACGAAATAGCAAAATGCGAAAATCATCTCAAAATATTGAAACCGCAAATTTGATAGTTGAACCAGATGGCGCTGTATGACACAATACATTCACTAGCTTGTTTATACACAAAATAAATTATAATAAAAAAATTTTTGACAAAATAATTTCTATAAAACTTCTGTTACCGTGCAACGCTATCTATCCGACAAATTTGCAGATACAATATTTTTGGCTACTTTACAACTGTTCTTTGTCTTTGTAACTGTTTTTCTATGCTGTAAACTTAATCCATTATGCTTATTATATCTAGGTAAGTTGTAGTTGTGCGCAATTTTTTTACTGTAAAGAACACAAATCTCAATATCACACACTCATCAATATGACACATTAATTTATCTTTTTTTATGTTAAGGCGGCTACCAAAGACAGAACAGAAGATTAAAAAGAATAAGTTGACATCGTATAGTAATCAGAAATAAATGAAACCGTTTTATCAACATTAATGTTATACAACCAAATTTACTAATACTCAGTTGACAATTAATAAATAGTATATTGCTAACGCTAATATTACACTCTATGTCAAAAAATAAAGATTCAGCTCCAGATTCACTGCTACAT
Source organism: Pammene fasciana (assembly GCA_911728535.1). Classification (NCBI taxonomy): domain Eukaryota; kingdom Metazoa; phylum Arthropoda; class Insecta; order Lepidoptera; family Tortricidae; genus Pammene; species Pammene fasciana. The sequence continues at coordinate 16,246,955 of OU452276.1, read as the reverse complement.
TCACTATGTATTATAATAATCATCATCCTACGGCATTCCACTGCTGGGCTTATAGGACTATTTTTAAAACATAAATAATTGAATGCAGAAACTAGGAAATTAGTAAAAAATATAGTTAAACGCAAAAAAAAGATGTATACACATTTGCACCTTACTCCATTGTAACAAGGTTCAAAATTGAATACATATTTTTGGCGTTGACTGTACGGGCCCATGATGCTAAATTTGGAGTCACTCAAAATCTCCTCTTGGGCTTCCTTTCTATAAAGTAGATGGGGTTTTCCGATGTTATACGTTATGATTAGTAGCTTATGAAGTTGTTTCTTATACAAAAAATATTACATCGGCCATAAAAATCAGATTTACAGAAAAACACTACAAAGGTCATTAAAAGGTGGATTCATCGTGACATCACTGTTCAGTTGTCATACTAACAGTAACAAATAGGTTTGACCATACTTTGACCTTTCATAAATAGCTAGTGCACTGGACCAATACCCTAGCAAAGGCACGCGCGGCAGTAACGCCTCCGTTCCCACTTATCCGATGTCGGGCCCGGATTTTAATCGGGTGTCGGCGCCTCATATACAATTGTGTTGTGTCAATGGGAATAGCTTCATATAAAATGTTCTGCAACTGCAACATCCGCTTAAAATCCGGGACCGACATCCGACAAGTGGAGACGGGGTCTTACACTGGCCGCGCTACTTCGCGCGGTAATTACGCGAGGCGGCTCGTTCGGTGTGACCTGCCTATTGAGTTACCACGGCGCGTAAGGGTGCAATCCACTTCAGTTGCGCTTTGTCTACATAATATAAACTCACTTAAATACTGATTATAGGAACTACATGTAAATTAACTAAATATATTAGAGTTTTGCCTGTGCTGCGTGGTGGTGGCGGTGTAGCATCGCTTCATGGTATAGTCTATGCTCATAATGGCGTTGCGCACGTCGTGCACGGACGCGCTGATGCCGTCGAAGGAGTTCGCGAGTCTGTCTACCGCGAGGGCCTGTAGAAATGTATTGTTTAAGCCTTTAACTACCAAAAACGTTAAATCACGCGCACGGAAAGTCGTGCCCTACCCTCAGCGCCAGTACGTGATATCACGTCCAAAATATAAGCGGTTTGCCTTGCGCGCTCGCGCGTATTAGCGGTGAGGGCACGAATTTCCGTCCGATGCTTGGCGTGCAAGGTTAAAAAAACTTTGAAGGAGGTTAAATAGATTAATAAAATAAATACTCGAAGTAACGTCAGTCACGTCACGCGCGTATGACTGTGCCGAAATATCGGCAACTAGGAATCACAGACATACCTACACGGTAAATAACCCATTTTTAGGGTTCCGTAGCCAAAATGGAAAAAACGGAACCCTTATAGTTTCGCCATGGCCGTCCGTCCGTCTGTCCGCGGTCTAGCTCAGTGACCGTTAGCACTAGAAAGCTGAAATTTGGTTTGAATATGTGCATTAACCAAGCCGACAAAACGGTAGAATAAAAACGCGAAAAATATATTTTGTTAGGGTACCTCCCGTACACGTGAAGTGCGGGGCGAAATTTTTTTTCGTTCCAACCAAGTTGTGATCGTTGGAACACAGGGGGTTTTCTAACACAGTTTTTGGATAAAACTAATACTTTCGGAAATAATAGCTCCGAAGTTTAAACCAGTGTGTCCCCCCTCCCATCTAACTTTTGAATCGTGGGTCCTAAAATTTTGAAAAAAATCATGAAACTGAGGCCTAATGAGTACCTTCAATGAAAACTATATTGAATTCAATTGGTTGAGCCGTTTTTGAGTTATCACTCAAAAACCCATAGTGAAAGGACGTAAGTAAAAATGACGTAGGCGCCGCCAAATTTCCCGTAAGAATAATAATAATAATAAAAGACGTTTATTCAATACGTTCGCATAAGTACATAATAAGAGTACAGGAAAATGCTTAAAACATATTGAATAGGAAAGTGGCTCAGCTTGTGTCTGTGCAAGAAGGCATAAAGGCACTAGGACCCTACCACCTTCAGGAACGGACGCTGTTATTCTGTCACCCCCATGACTTAATCTAACTTAAGATCTAACTTAATCTAATCTAACTAGTATACAATACAACCGTTACACTACTCAAAATTACAAAATCTGTCAACCAAAAGTGAAAGTTACTTCCTTTTGAAGGTCCAGTACGAAAGCTTTACACCGTTTTTTGAAAACCGCCAGGGACTTGCAATTAATTACTGGTGGATTAAGAAACGACCTTTTGAATTAATGGTCTCAGTTTATGGAGCCCTACACTGAGCATGGCCCGACATGCTCTTGGCCGGTTTTTAATAGTGTCTACCTACTTAAAAATAAATAAATATACATAACATGCCTGGAGGCAGGTTAGGAGAAAGGTAGGAAGGTATAACTCTTAATTGCGTAAAGTCCGTTACAATAATTCTGAACGACAGCCTGACAGAGTGAGTAATATAATAATGATTCATTTGTTTTTTTCATTGCAAGTTTTTACAATGCTGTTGTAGCTAAAATCATTGTTGCATTATTAACATCTGAAGGCATATCTCATCTGGCGATTTTTATTGATTTTAACAGCAGCTGACATACTTGTATATGAGAAGCCTCTGCCAGCCGTTCCATAGCCTTGGAGTTGCTGAGCGAGGCTTGCGCCAGCTGGTTCATGGCTGCCGCTTGTTGGTCCATCACTTCCACCTGTGAAAAGTTATTGTTATTAACCTTTTGAACACCTAGCATCGGACGGAAAAATCGTGCCCTCAGCGCCTGCGCGCGCGCTCGCGCTAGATCGCGCAAGTTAAACCGGTTATATTTTGGACGTGACATCACGTCCTGGCGCTGACGGCACGACTTTCCGTGACTGAATTTGGCGAAAAATTTCTTCATTAGCTGTAGGAAAACTCTTCAGGCGCCTGAAACTTAGGCAAGCCAATAGGAATCATGATCTATAAATAAATAAAAAATATAAAAAAAACCCACTACGGACACTCCGCCACTGCTGCGAGCAGAAGAGCATTTTAAGTTTCATGATTAAGGTGAGACAACTAACCAGCTTTTCCATAACGGACATTTGCCTCTCATCAGCTTCCGTAACCAGCAGCTTGCTGGTTTCACCTGGGAAGTCCAGGTCATCCATCTCTTTCAAGAATGAGTCATCGTTGGAATCTTCATCATCTTCCCCATTCACTGGCTCTTGCTTCACACCTTTCTTTTTCTCTGAAAATAAGTTTCCAAATTTTATTTTGGGTTCCTGCCCAGAATGTAGGTAACACTGGTTTGATTCCCTGGTACTGCAAGCCTTGGTCACATTTTCTCTTGTATACATATATGACACCTTCATATTTAAGTTTAAAATATAATTTACAAAATCCCAGAATGTTAATTGTAATGTCATGGTGCACCATGATCCTGTGATTGTAATTGACTGACAAAAGATAGTTTTGTTTTCATCATAAATGTGGGAGACGGTTTTAATGAAAAAAAAAAACTAAATTGCATTTTTATAAGCACTGCAGTAGTAATATTTAGCTCAGTTGACTTTGGTGAAAACCAGAATGCATTCTGCTAAAATCATTGTAATATAAATATTTTTTATATCTTTAGAGTTTGTAATTTTTTTATTGTTTATTTATTTTATACATGGTTTAAATAAATAAAAGTTAGTTGCTGTACTTACTAGTTGATATTGAATTCTCCGCTAATGATAATTCAAATATCTTTTTTTCTAATGGTGTTAGTCTATCATCTAGTTTTCCTTCGTCTATTTGCTTTTGTTTTAGTCTTACACTTCTCCTCTTGTCTGACCAAAACTAAAAAAAAAGTTAAATTAATATACATTGTAAAAAGGGTAAAATCAGCAACACAAGCAACTATGAAAAACATGGCAATTTTACCTATAGAGATTATCCTTGTCATGAAAAAAATATACATCATTTTGATGAGATATCTTTGCTTCCGCTACCAACTGTATTTTGGACACATATTCATTTTCAAGTAAAAGGTACATCATTAGCTGTGCCTACACCTGGCGCACGGCCTTGCGAGGAAATTGCCTCGCGAGCCCATATGCCAAGTGTAGACACGGCTATTGTCGGTCGCCAATAAGGAGTGACTACCATAAAAATTCATTTAGAAATGCACTCTATTTACAACCGAGAAAGATGTACCTTTACTTACTTTACTACTTGAAAAAGCTAAACATTCGTTTGTTACAAATAAAGCAATAAATCATACATAGGAATACTTACTTTTATCCAACCTTTTGTGGATTTTACTGCTCCATTAAGTGAGTTAGCCATAGTGGACATTTCATACCATAGTTTCCTAAATTTTTCGTGATTCATACCATATCGAAACTTCCTATTTGCTAGTTCAGGGTGCTTCTGCATGAAATCTATTACTGCCTTTACTTGTGCTAGCGATGGCCTTGCAAACTGAAATTATAAAAGTATAGTTCTTAAAGCTAGTCTCTCAAAAACCTCATAATTCGTTCTCATTATAGTGTTTTTATGTACACAAAAAATAAACATAACATCTTGTAGACTTACTCGTCCTGAACTTTCCACTTCTGAGAGATCTGCCATGGTTCCCTTTAATGTATAAATAAATATATTAACTAATCAGGATAAGGAGCGTTTCATGTAAAGTAGCTATAAGTAGTATATAGTATTTAATTTGAATTTTTATAGTTAAGTTTATCGGCGTCGCGTCTTGTTTCGATTTGCGAATTTTGACAATTTATTTTGACACTGACAGTTCAGGAAATATGTTACCATGTGCAAGGTTACAAAATATGCAGAAAAGAAAAGCACTGTATGCAATATTACAAAGTAATATCATGAAATAGCGAAACTTATTAATATAATAATTAAAACCTTAACTATTCCTAACAATAGAGATAAGGATTCAAATCTATAAAACAGCGCGAATGTTGTCAATCGAAATATATTTACGAACCATTCAGAAAAAATGTAGTGAAATATTTACAAAATTTCAAGATTTTGCTTATTACTGGTATACATTATACAGATAAGAAATAGTTTGTATTATTGGGAGTGTTAACTCGAACAAATAAAGTAGCGACACTACCATGTTAACCAACATTCCAGATATAAAATTGTAAAAAAAACTATCTGTTTTGCTCCGGTTTTGTCAGTGACTGAAACACGCCCATTTAGTAAAACAAATTTGACAAATCATTCTTTGGTCTCTGAATTTTGACAGCAGAGCCACAATCCAATCAAATGTTTGTAATTCTAGGTCCCATTTTGTGACGAAGGGTGGTGTAATTACTGTATTTATTCCATGAATCAATTTTATTTAATTTGTTCTGATATGAATTAACTCGTGTATGACACTGTTAGGTATAAAATAATAAATATTATTGAGGTATGCAACTACGTTGGTAAATTGACAATTTATGAGGTATGTGTGAAGGAAACATTCAGCTGATTTTTGTTTACTATTCGAGTATTTAGTGCACTTTAAACTTTTTATTTTCAGACATGTATTCATTTGAAGGGGACTTTCGGCGTAAACCGCAACAAAACTTGTCGGGAGCCAGTGCGCAGCGCAAAACCAACCGAGATGCTCTCATTCTCCAGACACAACAACAAAGACAAAAACGAGAGGTACAGTCATGGTTCCTAGTTTACTAGACTCAATTAAACCTGTTTTAATTTACCTTTAAATCATCTTCCTCAAAATAAATACCTTAATTTGTTGTCCAAAAATTTATTGTTTACAGCTTATCCTTCCTTGATAATCTCTTTGTTTAATGACAAAATTATAATATAATTATGATTATTTCAGGAGCACAGAAGACGCCTCAACAGCACCATCAAAATCCAAGCATATGTGAGAAGTTACTTAACTAGGAAACACTGCAGGCAGACTGAGCGGGAGAAGTTTGATGACATATTCCCAAAAGTTGATTCTGATGACATTGACCTGTTGTGTGCATTGGTTGTAAGAATCCTGTTCTTTTATGATGGAAAAGTGGATTCTTCTAGACTGGTATGTTCGTATTTATTGTTCAAACCATTTCATATTGAGTTCAAGTGAACAGTACAAGTGATAAACAAACTTTGAACTTTTGAAAATGGCATAAAAGATAATATTTTTACAAGCTTTTATTTAACTCACAGTGTTTGTCAGTAGATAAATATGTGTGTTAGATGTTTAGGTAGAATCTTGCGAGGCAGATTTGAACCAGTTCTTGATGTCCGATCGAGCTGAAATTTAGCACACATGCGTAACTTGGATGACAATACAATATTTTGGTACCATCGAGCTGGTCTGATGATGGAGACAGGAGGTGGCCATAAGAACTCTGCCATAAAGTACCTCAACCAGATTGAGTTTGGGTTTATTAGAATCATCCCGATGAGTACTCCTTGGTTCTAAAGAAAAGTACAGTCAGCCACAACATCAGAAGCTGATTTGGTACCTATTTCTCCTAACCGATACTAGAATTAGAATCGTCTTAATAAGTCGCTGTTTGGGCTTATTTGACTTGTACTGGTAAGGAGTTGGGACCGATATCACAAGATGGAGTTCATGCTGAACCCTGGGGACACCTACTGGATCTCGTGTTTGGGGCAACATAGACTCATGCTGTTTGAGCTCATTCGACTTGTACTGACGAGGAGTTGAGACCGATATCACAAGATGGAGTTCATGCTGAACCCTGGGGGCACCTACTGGATCTCGTGTTTGGGGCAACATAGACTCATGCTGTTTGAGCTCATTCGACTTGTACTGACGAGGAGTTGAGACCGGTATCACAAGATGGAGTTCATGCTGAACCCTGGGGACACCTACTGGATCTCGTGTTTGGGGCAACATAGACTCATGCTGTTTGAGCTCATTCGACTTGTACTGACGAGGAGTTGGGACCGGTATCACAAGATGGAGTTCATGCTGAACCCTGGGGGCACCTACTGGATCTCGTGTTTGGGGCAACATAGACTCATGCTGTTTGAGCTCATTCGACTTGTACTGACGAGGAGTTGGGACCGGTATCACAAGATGGAGTTCATGCTGAACCCTGGGGGCACCTACTGGATCTCAGGTTTGGGGCAACATAGACTCATGCTGTTTGAGCTCATTCGACTTGTACTGACAAGGAGTTGGGACCGATATCACAAGATGGAGTTCATGCTGAACCCTGGGGACACCTACTGGATCTCGTGTTTGGGGCAACATAGACTCATGCTGTTTGAGCTCATTCGACTTGTACTGACGAGGAGTTGGGACCGGTATCACAAGATGGAGTTCATGCTGAACCCTGGGGACACCTACTGGATCTCGTGTTTGGGGCAACATAGACTCATGCTGTTTGAGCTCATTCGACTTGTACTGACGAGGAGTTGGGACCGGTATCACAAGATGGAGTTCATGCTGAACCCTGGGGACACCTACTGGATCTCGTGTTTGGGGCAACATAAACTCATGCTGTTTGAGCTCATTCGACTTGTACTGACGAGGAGTTGGGACCGGTATCACAAGATGGAGTTCATGCTGAACCCTGGGGGCACCTACTGGATCTCGTGTTTGGGGCAACATAGACTCATGCTGTTTGAGCTCATTCAACTGGTACTGACGAGGAGTTGGGACCGGTATCACAAGATGGAGTTCATGCTGAACCCTGGGGGCACCTACTGGATCTCAGGTTTGGGGCAACATAGACTCATGCTGTTTGAGCTCATTCGACTTGTACTGACGAGGAGTTGGGACCGATATCACAAGATGGAGTTCATGCTGAACCCTGGGGACACCTACTGGATCTCGTGTTTGGGGCAACATAGACTCATGCTGTTTGAGCTCATTCGACTTGTACTGACGAGGAGTTGAGACCGGTATCACAAGATGGAGTTCATGCTGAACCCTGGGGACACCTACTGGATCTCGTGTTTGGGCCAACATAGACTCATGCTGTTTGAGCTCATTCGACTTGTACTGACGAGGAGTTGGGACCGGTATCACAAGATGGAGTTCATGCTGAACCCTGGGGGCACCTACTGGATTTCAGGTTTGGGGCAACATAGACTCATGCTGTTTGAGCTCATTCGACTTGTACTGACGAGGAGTTGGGACCGATATCACAAGATGGAGTTCATGCTGAACCCTGGGGACACCTACTGGATCTCGTGTTTGGGGCAACATAAACTCATGCTGTTTGAGCTCATTCGACTTGTACTGACGAGGAGTTGAGACCGGTATCACAAGATGGAGTTCATGCTGAACCCTGGGGGCACCTACTGGATTTCAGGTTTGGGGCAACATAGACTCATGCTGTTTGAGCTCATTCGACTTGTACTGACGAGGAGTTGGGACCGATATCACAAGATGGAGTTCATGCTGAACCCTGGGGACACCTACTGGATCTCGTGTTTGGGGCAATATAGACTCATGCTGTTTGAGCTCATTCGACTTGTACTGCCGAGGAGTTGGGACCGGTATCACAAGATGGAGTTCATGCTGAACCCTGGGGACACCTACTGGATTTCAGGTTTGGGGCAACATAGACTCATGCTGTTTGAGCTCATTCGACTTGTACTGACGAGGAGTTGGGACCGGTATCACAAGATGGAGTTCATGCTGAACCCTGGGGACACCTATTGGATTTCAGGTTTGGGGCAACATAGACTCATGCTGTTTGAGCTCATTCGACTTGTACTGACGAGGAGTTGAGACCGGTATCACAAGATGGAGTTCATGCTGAACCCTGGGGGCACCTACTGGATTTCAGGTTTGGGGCAACATAGACTCATGCTGTTTGAGGTCATACGACTTGTACTGACGAGGAGTTGAGACCGGTATCACAAGATGGAGTTCATGCTGAACCCTGGGGGCACCTACTGGATCTCGGGTTTGGGGCAACATAACTAGACTCATGCTGTTTGAGCTCATTCGACTTGTACTGACGAGGAGTTGGGGCCGGTATCACAAGATGGAGTTCATGCTGAACCCTGGGGGCACCTACTGGATCTCAGGTTTGGGGCAACATAGACTCATGCTGTTTGAGTTCATTCGACTTGTACTGCCGAGGAGTTGGGACTGGTATCACAAGATGGAGTTCATGCTGAACCCTGGGGGCACCTACTGGATCTCAGGTTTGGGGCAACATAACTAGACTCATGCTGTTTGAGCTCATTCGACTTGTACTGACGAGGAGTTGGGACCGGTATCACAAGATGGAGTTCATGCTGAACCCTGGGGGCACCTACTGGATCTCAGGTTTGGGGCAACATAGACTCATGCTGTTTGAGCTCATTCGACTTGTACTGACGAGGAGTTGGGACCGATATCACAAGATGGTGTTCATGCTGAACCCTGGGGGCACCTACTGGATCTCAGGTTTAGGGCAACATAGACTCATGCTGTTTGAACTCATTCGACTTGTACTGACGAGGAGTTGGGACCGGTATCACAAGATGGAGTTCATGCTGAACCCTGGGGGCACCTACTGGATCTGAGGTTTGGGGCAACATAGACTCATGCTGTTTGGGCTTATTTGACTTGTACTGATGAGTAGTCGGAACCGGTATCAGAAAATATAGCTCATGCTGAATCCTGGGGGTACCTACTGGATCACGGGTTTAGGACAACATAGACTCATGCTGTTGGGCTCATTCGACTTGTACTGGTAAGCAGTCGGGACCAATATCACGAGATAGATTTCATGCTGAACCCTAGGGGTACCTACTGGATCTCTGGTTTAGGACAACATAGGTTCATGCTGTTTGGGGCTAGTGTGACATCCGATGGGTTTATAATTTTGAATGTTCGTATCGCGAACATTTTAGTAACGTTTTTCTGGTCTTCATGAAATTTGTTGAGGTTGTATCAGAGGTATATAATAAGAGACTTCAATGAGCTGGAATGACCAGGGGGTTCTGGAATCAGAAGGCCTAAAACAGTTTTGTTGAGGGGTCTTATTATAATCGCAAGTTCTTAATTCGAGGCGGACCACCAGTTCTGTTAGATTAGAATAGAGTACCGTCTAAATAAATAGTATATGATTGTCAAAAGAAAATTATACGTGCATAACTATTATCGAACGAGCGAGTGCAGCGACGCGAAGTTCTATCATTCAACCTCGGACACAACTGTCAGTTTGGGTTTTTAGTAGCTGTTTCTCGAAATTATGAGGTCTATGTTAAATTAGGCTTATCATTTTGCAACTAATGTATCATGAGGGATTTTTCCGTAACATAATGTTCTTTGTGAAATATAACGAAAATGTTTGTTTTTCAAGAATTTTTTAATTACCTGATATGGTTTAGCGGTCAGAAATAGCATACCCGTAAGTGTTTCATCACTATTATGATAAAAACTCAGCATGCCTACTTTGATATCAGGTAACATACCCAATGACTATATTAGCTAAAATTAACAAGCAATAAGAAACCGGTCAACATAGCGGAACAATGTGTTAGACGAAATGAACAGGCTACGGAACATGTCTCTTAAAAACTAAAAACATAAAAATAAATTTAAATAAAAAACTTTTAAAAACAAGCTTTTATGTGAATGCTCTAAAAAGAGAAAATAAGCTTTTGAGTCAATCAAACTTTTTTTATAGGAACTTTGTACAATTTTATGACATAAAAGCTTGTCGCGAGACATTCCCGTGTAAAAGAGATTGCACATATTTTAGGTGAAATCATGTAGCCAAGTAACCCTATGACGGTAGTTTAAAATTAATTAAAATATGGACGGACTTTTACACAGAAAAGTCTCGCGACAAGCTTTTATGTCATAAAATTGTACAAAGTTCCTATAAAAAAAGTTTGATTGACTCAAAAGCTTATTTTCTCTTTTTAGAGCATTCACATAAAAGCTTGTTTTTAAAAGTTTTTTATTTAAATTTATTAGCCTTGTGTTGGAAAAAGTTGTGCTGTATTTAGACTGCAGTCTCCACTGTCTAAACTAAACAAAAACTAACTTATTATTTAATTGGTTTCAGGTGTCAGTTTCCCAATTGTTATTAAAACAATGGAGAAAGGTCTTTCAGAATGAAGGCTGTTATATTCAAATAAGAAGGCTGCTTGTACTACACTTGCAACTGCTAAAAGATGGATCAGAGGTATCATATGACTATGTTGTGTAAAATTATTATGTCTTAAAATTGTTTGCCACAAATTGATCTAAAACAGATATGTTACGGAAGCAGATTTTTATCGGATGCGAATATTAAAAGGCTCACATCGGCGGATTTGGATGTGGATGCGGATGTAAGACTAGGTGATGATGATGATGATGGTATCCTGTTATCCCTCATCAGGGACATAGGGCTCTCAGAAGGGATTTCCATTGTTCACGATTCTGTACGGCCTCCTCCAACTCTGTCCAACCAAGGCCAGTTGATGCAAGACTAGGTACACAAAAAAAAACTTGTTGCTATCCATCAAGGACATAGAGCTTGATCAACAAATCACGAAAATGTAACAATATTCCTACTACTATTACTACTATTATTCCTACTACTTTTAATATTATTACTTTAGTAGGCCTAGCATGTGCGCTGTCACCAAGATGTACCAACTCGTTACAAATCTGCATCCGCATAAGCTCTGCATCTATTTTATGTGGAGGCGGATGCGGATTCGGATTTTGAAAATGATGTGGTAGCAGATGCGGTTGCGAATATTTGCACCATCTCTGATCTAAAATAAGTTTTTAATTTAAGTTTGCATAGTTTATTTCGTACATTTTAAATTTTGTTTTTGTGGCCATAAATCTTTTTTTTTATCTAACCTAGAAAACTGTCCTTAACATTGTTAAGGGAAGGAACATGGTAATCCCTGTCCTTTACTCATATTGTAATGTGCAATCCATGTCAGATGTCAGTTATCAAATCAGAACCATCATTTATTCTAGCTTAAGTGAAAGTCATAATGGTGGCGTTTGAATGACACAATGAAAGAGATAGATATCTATCTCTTTCATTTGTAATTGCAGTAACAGTGGAAGTAATAAGCTATACTCATCCCTTTTTTAGTAGCAAGGGTACTAGCATAGGAAAGAGATAGTATGATTCTCTCTGTCTGTGCTTGAAGTAGAATAGACCCTGGCCAAACCATGTTTTATTTATTTGTGACTTTTTGCAGATACCTTTAGCTGTACCACTTAGGATGTTTGAAGTATTCACTTCTGTCAATTCAGCAGAAAACTCCATGAACTCAGATGAAATTATGAGCAATGTTGCTGGAACATTTTTGTATTTAGTCAAAAGAGGTAAGTCATATTGTTCATTTTTAATGTAGAACATCTTTGTACAGTTTACGTCAAAGGTATGTTTACACTTTTGCACCTTATTAACTATTACAAAGGAGCAAGTAAGATCTAAAAGTGTACCTAAAGATATCTTTGATGTCGACTGTACTCAAGTTGTACAATAGTTTACCAAAAGTTCCGTATCAGCACTCTCATTTCAATAATTCATTTGTAGAAGTTTTTTAGTGGGTGTAATAACTCCACGCTTTACAATTATTAGTCATCGCTGAACCCTAGTCATATGATCTATGAAACTACACACACACACATACAACATAACCTACATGTCTTTTTCAGGCTACTTTACAGAGCTCCGAGAGCTGTTATGCCGAAGGACGCCGCCGCTAATCGGCTCCTCTCCCAACCCGCCCACCCCACTCTGTGGAGCCCTGCTGGACCTCATCCAGAGACCACTCAATCTGACCACGCGTGTTCACGTCAATGGCTATGAGTAAGTATAAATCTGTGTACAGTGGACTACAAAGACATACTGATATTTCCAAAAAAGCGGAATTTTTTCAAGTTTTTTCATAGGAAAATTTCGGAAGTTTCTCATAATTTTGTATGGGGATTAAAAACTATCCGTTTCTTAAATTTAAATTTCCTGTATTTCTTGTGAGAATTTTTGGATATTTCCGAAAACTTTTCCAACTTTTTTGAGAATTTTCTGCAACTTGCAAAAAGGTGAAAAAGGGGATAGGATACATCTCTTGGTACCAGTAATTGTCACAATTTTTGTGAAAGTACTGGGATTTTTTTGTTTCTGACCATGCAAAATCGGAAGTAGGTGTATGCCCTACTCTATTAACCGTGTATGGCTTCTCCAAGCAGTTTTGTAAAGCTACTGCTACATCGTAATACGCCGAAGTCGGGGAATCCCGAGGACTGATTGGTTGCTATAGCTATATTTATGTTTGATATCCTTATATCATATTATTAGGGGATTCGCCTGGAGAAAAACTTGGTCATTCACCAATGTCAGTAAAAATTATCTGGTTGCTATACATACAGTTGCGAGTTACGAATTATTAAGGGTTTAAGTAAAATGTATGACCACGTACACATTTTATTTCTCTTAAAATAAGACTTTTTTTCAGTAACATGGTCATGTCGGAATTCGCATCAGCATTCCTCTGTAACCCGTACCCCGAGCCAGTGGAGCTGTACATAATCCCGGCACTGTCCGTGGACAGCAGAAAGTTTCCATTCCTGTCTCTGGTGCAGTGTCTACAGGACGAGACGATATTCAACAAGACAGTGCTCAACGATTCGTGGCTGCTGCATTCTGTACTTTCTTTGGAACCTCCCGGGTTTGGTAAGCTTTATTACTGATGATATCTATAAAAAATCATATTCCCCCAAAAATTCTGGCTATGCTTATGTTTTCGGTATGAGATGTGCCATCTATCTGACGGAAGATGATTTATTTTATCAGCTTCAAATCACTGAACCGAACTAAATGTATGAAATAAGATTGCTGCGTTAGAGATAGGATAAATGGCGGTATTGTGTTTGCCTGAAATCTCAATATCACAAACGCGGTTTTGTATAAACATAGCTAGATGTGTTTGAAACTTATGGACTGATTTTATATCCGGTCGTTACCTACTGTTGTAGCCTATGTGGCTGAAAATATTTCGAAGATTTACATATGGATTTCTTATATTTGAGGTACCATACCTACTTTACGCTCTTACCACCAATACATGAAAGATTTAATTAAAAGTGTTACCTTTCCCTTGCAGCCAATGAAATCCGCAATATAAACAACACAAGACTGCCCAACAACCCCATCGTCCTAGACTACCTTAAACTAATAGCCAAGCTAACCGTCAATGTATGCAATAAACAAATCACTTATGAGTACGAAGACTCGTTGTACAGTCAAGAGACAGCCGCAGACAAAGATGATGACAGCGACAGTGAGACAGAACCCAATCCCACTTCAGTAAGGGAACAGATGTTGCTTACTCGCTGTATAGAGATTCTCAACGAGCCGGAGAGATGCGTCATGAGTACGTGCTCGCAAATAACGGAGAGCGATCTGAGTGAGGACTTTTTGGATTGCCTGTCGAAGATCTGTCACAATTTGCTGCTGAGTCATAGGATGGCGTTGCATAAATATAGGTGAGTTGTAGTTTGTGGTGACATTCGTCAGATTTTCTTAAATACATGCGGTTTTAAAATAATAAGCTCACAGAATTATTCCAATATAATATTCTTAATATTGTCCGCATATGCACTTACAGCCCCTATTTCGTTTTGGCATATTCAGGGACGTGCTTTACTCTTAAACAAATTTGTATGAAGTGGTGATATACATTAAAATATAAACACATTTCGAAATATTTTCATCAATATAGCATGTGTATTTTTATTTGTATTGCAACTGTTCGTAAAACCAGGTGGCGTGAGTTAGTAAGGGCCTTATCACACTTGAGCGATTTCAAAGCGATTTCTATACAAAACTCGTACGCGGCGAACTCGCGGCGTGTTCGCTCCCATATAAATATCGCTCGCAAATCGCAAGTGTGATAACGCTCTAACCAAAAAACGTATTAAACGATTCTAAATTTCCAGGCTACTATACACGCTCGCGTTCAAACCAATATTCCTACGAGGCTTGTGGCACTGGCTCAGCCATATGAGCCACGAATCTTCGTTCGGAGGCTCCGTCACGCCCCTCCTTTCTGCCCTCTCGCGGGGCATGGGCGCCGAGTCCACAGAGATAGGCGTCCATAGGCTACTGGCGCCGCTGGCTGTGTTCAGCGCGCTGTTCTCGCTGCTGATTGGAACGCTGCACGACACAGAGTTCTGTAGAGATATGGATGATGATGATAAGATGAGCTGCGATTCGATCTTTAGTAATGGTTAGTGAATCCATGTAATTAATTGTACAAATCATGCTTAAGCTGGAACAAAGAAAATACATTGCATGAAGCACTTTTTCTACTTGTTAGAAAATATTGACGTAATGTTAGTCATAATCATAATGACTCGTGACATAAATATGTAGTTTTGGGGACGTTAATGTAAGGGACACGCCATTTTTTCGTATAAAATTACGTCTGTATGAATTTAGAAATAGTGATAAGGTGGGTTGCACCACGCACAATTAACGGACTCATCAACGTTAAATATGGCGACGGAGCTGTCATCCCATAGAAAACTGCCAAACTTTCATTATAAGCTTTTTTTTGGCCTTGACGTTAACGTTAACAGACGGTTTGGTGCAACCGGCCCATAGTCTATTTCGCGCACGACATACAATAGCGGCACACTTGTGCCATACACTTAAAGGTATAATAGACGGCCATAGCCGTAGAACTTTTTGAGGCTCCAAGTTTTTAGCGCCATCTAGTCGAGAGCGACCTAAAGATAGCCAAAATGTAAGAGGAAATGTCACCTGCTCTAGTACGCTAGTCGTTACTAGATGGCGCTAAAAACTTAAAGCCTCAAAAAGTTGTACGACTATGGCCGTCTATTATGCCTTTAAATCTATGCTTGTGCTGAACCAGCACTTATGTTAACCGTGCTGTAAACTACTAACCCTTCGTTTTCTACAGATATTAGCGTGTCCCACTTACCTGGCGGCGGAGGCCGCGTGCACGCCTTCGAGTTCTCAGAACTCGGTGGTTTATGCCGGATGCTGCGACAAGTCTGCCTGGGGCTTGTAGAACTGGCCTATCCTGAGTCGCGGCCGGCGGTTACCACGCAGTATAGGGACGCGGTCGGCGCGCCTATTGAGCTGGCTGGCAATCAGACGCCTGCCTGGTCGCATCTATTTAAGGTGAGAATTGATACCAAACTTTTAACCCTCAGGATGGGTGTAGCTTTTTCCCAGCTAGGTGGTTTATGCCAAATGCTCCGAAAAGTCTGCCTCGGGCTGGTAGACCTGGCTTTTCGTTAGTCGGTGTAGCCGCGTTGAGATTTCTCAGCTCGGTAGTCTGTGCTTGCCACTAGTCAAGTCATCATCGGGCTGATGGAACAAGCTTACACCGACCGGCCGGCAATCTGCACGCAGTACCACACGATCATAGACTAAAACTTAGAATGAAGTTAGCCCCCACCGGGTTCTTAGAGCTTTTGATGTGTGCCGGATGCTTGAAAAAGTCTCTAATTTTTCTTTCCTTTTCTAGTCTGAATACCGAATATTCATGGATTGTTCTCTCAACTTTTCATCAGTAGTTTTGTCATAAATCCAGGAAAAAGAGATAGTGAGGCATTGATATTTATTTTACCGGTATCACATCACTGGCGATAATTTCAGGTGTGCACTCACCTCCTGCGCGCGCTGTACGTGCGCGACTCTCGGCTGCGCTTCATGGCGGAGGAGTCGTGGCCGGTGCGCGGCTGCGTGCCCGAGGGCGCGGCCGCCGTGCTGGTGGTGGCGGGCACGCACGTGCGCCCCAACCCGCGCCAGCTGCGCCGCCCCCAGCACCTGCACCCGCTGTCGAGGGACCAGGGTGAGTGTATACAGTGTGGAGCCTGACGAGGGTCGGCAACGCCTTACCCCGTTCATATGTGGTTGGTGTAGCTGGTATTCCTCTTCCACACCTTTCTGACGCGCCCGTTATTTCGTTAACCACTCCCACCAGTCCCACCCATTTCTTGTAATTTCTCACCCTCTCCCTACACATGAACTCCCGCTTACCCCCAACCTCTTCCTATTCTAGGTGCTCGGCCAAAGCACACACCCTATCGTTTTCTCAGCTCCCCGAATCCACGAATATGCTTAGAATGAGACAAAATGACTCTATTCATAACAAAACTTGTATAAGTAGGTACTTTTTTTTTTTACTAAACTACCTTTATCTAATCGTGTAAGGTGCATTAAAATGTGTTATTAATATGTATCATAGATTCTAATACATGTTAATATTTCGTTACAGATGAAGGACCACCACTAACAATCAAAGAGCTCCGGACAGTCACTATTCTAAGAGAAATCCCCTTTGTAGTTCCGTTTGCGACGAGAGTCCTTATTTTCCAAGGATTACTTGTTAGGTGAGTACTTCTTACATTTAATACATAGACATACCTACTATATTTATATCTTGATACCCAGCTGCTAATTTAAAGCAATACCTGGCTTGCATAAGATAAGCAAGAGAATTTCGGGACATTAAAGTATTGATATTACGATATTGCAATTGAATAAATATCCTAACGTAGAAAAAAAATACCACAGTTTCATTTTGAAAATTCGATTTAGAATGTAGTGGCTACGTTTTTCGTAAACAAACCCTATGTTTTAAATTGTTGTGCTTATTTATATTTAATTTCAGAGAAAAGCACGATCACTGGTACGAGATGTCAAACTTCAACGAGGGACCTTCAATAAACATTAGCGTGCGACGAACGCATCTATATGAAGATGCTTTTGACAAACTCAGTCCTGACAATGGTAAGCCAACATATGTATTAGTAGTTAAACATTAAATATTTCCTTGATTTTTTATGCTTTTTACAATTTACATATGTTATATAATTACCTGCCCCTGCGCCAACGCGCCTGTCAAGCGTGGCGCGTATGGCAAACCCCCCCTTTAATTCCAAAGGGGAGGCCTATGTTCAGCAGTGGACGTCTTATGGCTGAGATGATGATGATGATATAATTACCAGAATTTGTCATATATATACTTATTTAATTTTGAACGATGGAACAGTTACAACCACTACAGAAGTCGACTTTGATCGAATTTTATTTGCATTTCTAAATCATTTGAGGAACAAGTATGTAGTCAATGTAGTCATCCATATTCAAAAGACATTATACTTTTAAAATAGCGCATTAATAATGATTTGAACCAATAATGAATGGATACTTTAATTACGTAACTTTAATTTTTTTAACGCCAACGCAAATAGGGTTATCATACCGCACCGTACCGTAACATCAAGGAGTGAGGAGGCTTGTCGAAAATAGGCTTACAATCCTAGTATTTTTAACCGACTTCAAAAAAGAAGGAGGTTCTCAATTCTACTGAATTTTTTTTATCATTTTTTTTTGTATGTATGTTACTCGATATCTCCGTGAATCGTGAACCGATTTTCAAATTTTTTTTTAATCGAACAGGTATAACCCCTAGATGGTCCCATTGTCACCAAGTCTGGGTCTGATGATGGGATCCTGGAGAAATCGAAGGAACTCTTCAACTATTATAGGCACACCTATAGTGATTTCACTATTTTTTACAGCAACTCGGCCACTTCCTCTTGGAATAGCGGATCCTAAGTGAAGTCGGTCTTTTTTTGTGTGACGAATTACCGGGATCTCGTTATTTACACAAAGATAGCCTGGGATCGGAAACCCTACTTGAAAATTAACTTCGGTCCATAGACACATACACACACATACACACACATACACCATATGTACATACGGTACATACGGTAACATATAACGTAGGCACATATTGTACAGAATACACATCCCGTTTCATACGTTTCCATGTGGAATCGTGTCATCACCAATCGTTACGTGTCGTGTTTCAGAGCCCGACATGAAGTTGAAGCTGCGCGTACAGCTCATCAACCAGGCGGGCGCCGAGGAGGCCGGCGTCGACGGCGGCGGCCTGTTTAGGGAGTTCCTTTCTGAATTACTCAAGTAAGTTATAGTTTTTTTCCATTTTCATCTGGTGCCTTCCGCTGCTCTTCTTCTGGTATTCCGTTGCTCTTCTTTTGATGGGGGCTGGGGCTGAAGCGAATTAAATACGAGTGAACTCAACAGTACTGATGGGGAGACGGAAACTTTGCAATTTTGCACGTAGGAATATTTCTGAAATGTCTTACAATTTCTTATTGGGGTTGTGACTTTCCGTTTCTAATTTAAATTTCCATATTTCATCTAAAAATTTCTAGAAATTTTCTTTTAATATATTGTCAACCTTTTGGGAAACTTTCTGCTTCTTCCTGCCGCCCAAATGTTAGTTCGTTAGTAGATACAATCAGAGTACATATAATCAGTAGGCCGCAGACTAGATGCACGTGACCGGCGGCGAAATTGTGGCGCGGCTAGCGGCACGAGATCAAAATGTACAGTTTTCAATAAACCTGTTGACGGCAGCTGTGAGCTTCCATTAACGGTTTACCCAAGTGTTGCGGATAGTTGTAATATTATAATTTTCACCTCACATTTTTGTTTCAGATCGGCGTTCGACCCCAACAGAGGCTTGTTCAGGCTGACCAAAGACAACATGTTGTATCCTAACCCCGGCGTTCATTTGCTGTACGACGACTTCCCTATGCATTACTACTTCGTTGGGCGAATGCTTGGAAAGGTAAGCGTTATCAACCCAGAAATGTGTTCGGTAAATGTAGCAGATGGAACAAAAGATCAACCTTTTTACAGCCGACTAAAAATATTCGGTTAAATTTGAACTCTGACACGTTCTCATTAGAGTTGTGATTGTAACTGCCATAATAACGTAAGGATCATGGTTGGCTGGTTAAAGGGTTAAATTGTAACTCGCTTTATTACGTTACGGCTTAAGATTGTAATCTTCAGAACATCTAGTACAGATGTTGCCAGTAACATGTGTCACCATTACAGTGACTAAATTTGCTGTGATAGATTGCAAAGGCCGGTGTAATTGGGAGCATACTAGACAGATCATACTAGGTAGAGAAGGCAGGTTCTAAATGTTCGAACCCTGCGTTTTTCCGAGTTCTTCACACTTTTCATTTGTACCTAATGGGCATCTTTTTCCGATTGGTGTTATCTTCCGTTACTTAATATATTTAAATTAACCTATAATCTAACTACATATTATACATAGAGTCACTAATTCCATCATATTTTCAGGCATTATACGAGAACCTATTAGTAGAACTACCACTAGCCGAATTCTTCCTCGGCAAGCTATGTTCGTCCCGCGAGCCCGACGTCCACGCGCTGGCGTCTCTAGACCCGGCGCTGTACCGCGGCCTGCTCATGCTCAAGTCACACCGGCGGCAGGACGTGCCCGACCTGGGGCTGGACTTCACGATAGTCAGCGACGAGCTAGGGGAACAGCGGGTGAGTGACATAAATATTTGGCAAACGCCGCAAGTGGAACTGTATCGCCGTTCGCCCCGAAGGGACCCCGATCACGTCCCGAGACAGGAATCCCCAAGGAAAGCGGAAACGTGGCCGCCCAAAGCAATCCTGGCAGCGGATGATCATCACACCAGCGGCGACCGTTGGCAAGACGTGGAGTGAAATGAAACGCGAAGCTCAAGACAGAACGCGATGGCGGAGAACTGTGGATGCCCTCTGCCCCATTTACGGGACACAGGGTTATAAGTCAGAAGCGCCGCTAGTATGCCATTAGGAAACCTATCCATGAGATATTGCACACCTTGACTCGTTAATTATTTTCTTAACTTTGTTACAGATAGAAGAATTAAAACCCGGCGGATCTAACATTCCAGTTACGTCTGAAAATAGGATAGAATACATTCATTTAGTAGCAGATTACAAATTAAACAGGTAATCCTTATAACATTTCTGCATATTTCTAATTAACTACTACGACTTATGCACTAACTTACTAATTTGTTTCTTACTGCTAGGCAAATACGGTCGCAGTGCAACGCGTTCAAACGCGGTCTAACTTCAGTAGTGAACGCGGAGTGGCTCCGAATGTTCTCGTGCCGGGAACTTCAGCTGCTCATCTCGGGCGCGGAGGTGCCGATCGACCTGGACGATTTGAGAGCGCACACGCAGTATGCTGGTGAGATATCGCTCTTATTACCAGGCATATAAAGTCGTTGTTCATATGCAAATGTTATCATTCCCGAGAACTAGCTATTTATATTTGAAATACCTATTCAACTGAAGATGACAATCTGATTATCATTTAAAATTGAAGCTTTTCTGATTCGCGTCTTAACGTCGGCACGGTCGGCATACTGAGCTTTATGATTATGTTGTTAACAGGTGGCTTTTCAGCGACGCACCCAACGGTACAGTGGTTCTGGAAGGTGGTGGACAGCTTCGAGGACGCACAGCGTCGACAGCTATTGAAGTTTGTCACCAGCTGTTCCAGACCACCGCTACTTGGTTTCAAGGTCGGTCCTAAACACACAGTTATATTTAAGGGATATATATCGCGCATTGCTACTGTTCTAGCTATACAGTCGCGATGCACTAGCGCGACGATTGTCCTAATACCTAAGTTATTTGTACCAATTGCTTTAGGCAAATGCCCGAATACCGACGATTAGCGATGATCGATTTTTTTCGATTGGAAGCGAGTCCCCTCGTACTGAAAATCTTGCTCGTGGTAAATCTATGATGTTTAAAATTATATGCTTATAAATTCTAGCTCCTTGGAACTGTACGCTTCAAATCGCTTTTGTAAGTAATGATTACAAAAACTATTTAAAACGGGATATTTACTATGTGAGTTTTTTATTTTGAGCTTCCGATATTTCGGCACAGTTGCATGCGCCATTATCACGGAGTAACTGAAGTTGCTGCGAGTGTCAGTTGTGGTCTACCCACACACCATAGCGATCTACCCTCTTTCGAGTTCGCTTTTTTATAAAAACTCACATGGTAAATATCCCGTTTTAAATAGTTTTTGTAATGTAAATGACCATGTTAGCTTAAAATCATACATTGGTAATGAGTCACTTGACTCGCTACAAAAGCGACTCACATATTATATACTTATATAATAAAATGATCTATATTCGTATACAGGACCTCCAGCCCCCGTTCTGCATACAATCAGCGGGCGCCTCCGACCGCCTGCCGTCTTCCTCGACCTGCATGAACCTGCTCAAGCTGCCAGAGTTCCACTCCGAGCAGCAGCTGCACGAGAAGCTACTCTACGCCATACAGGCCGGCGCCGGCTTCGAGCTCAGTTAGAGTAAGTTAGCCCTTTGAATGCCATACCTACGACCCTAGACCCTACTCATAGTGTTGTTTTCCTGCTGGTGAGTAAGGTTGCCAAAGAGGTCAAAGAGGACCCAGTGTGTTGACGACGAGGGACCCTCTTGTTCCTTTAGCCGTCAACACAGTGAATTCTCCTTTTTGTAAAGAGTAGGCAACGCGAATGTGACACCTCTAAAGTTGCAGGAGTCCACAGGCTACGGTAGCTGCTTACCATCAGGCGGGCCATATGCATGTATGCCACCGTCGTGGTATAAAAAAATATTAACCTAAGCTAGTACTTTTTTCATATACTCGTAATTTTGTGTTTTGTGGTTTAGATGAAAAATACTGAAAGCATGTTTTTCTTTTCAGATTCGAACACCATGTGTTGTATGCGTGCAAATAACTTAATGAATTATTTTGAAAGATTTTTCATGAACAGTACATCTAAATGTGATAATATTATATCTAATGACGTTCAGTGTCTTATTGTGTAAATAGTAAAATGTTACCCGACCCACTCACTTCTTTATTATAAGATCAGGCTAGAATATTACGATTGCATTATGTTTATTTTTTATGTTCCTATTTTATGATAATCTTGACTTATATGAAATATTTGTTATCATCACACGAAGTAGCGGGTTTAGTATACATTTATGGAGTTCTAGTAAAAAAGGGCCCACATTGCGACTTGTCTGAATATAAATCGTCTCAACTTAGAGGAGGGATGTGTGTCGCGTCGGCTTTTTGATTTTGAACTTCATTTCTAAATGACTGGGTTACATTTTGTATTATATCTGGCACCTTATGGCAGTTACGTCCAAGGTCGCTTTTTTAATTTGTCCATCGTTTAATATTTTTATTCTACGTGTTAAATATAATAGCAGAGATTATAGAGATATAGACGGCCACAGCCTAATAACTTTTTGAAGCTCAAGTCAATTGCGCCCTCTGTCCGAAAGCCTCCTAAAGATACCGAAAATGTAAGAGGAAATGTCACCTGCACTGCTACTCCACCTAGTAGCTAGTATCAAATAGCGTACTAGTAGTACACTAGTAGCTAGACTTGAGCTTCAAAAAGTTCTTAGGCTGTGGCCGTCTATATCTCTATAGTCTCTGATAATAGTAAGGCGTCCTATTTGACAAAGTAGCTAGTCTGGATTTATACTGTTCTATTTGACGTGTAAAAAGGAGTGATTAACTATTATGAAATTTCGTATGCAATTGTACATAGTCATATCAAAACGAATGCTTAGTTGAGGCAAAGTTCTTGGTTATAAAAGTCAGCATGTTATTTATTCTCTAATGTGAAGCTCTTCGTTTATACTTGAGTAAAAATAAATTGAATGCAAACCTTGTAGTGTTATATCTTTGTAGGAAATATGTATATTTGTGATAGAATAATCGTGTACACACGGGCTCGCAATTTAGAGACGAATAGATGAAATGAAACGAAAGCGAATGACTTAAACTACATGGATAGTTAAACTCGTACGGAAATATGAATGCTACGACGATAACAATAGGATACCGTCGACATTTTCATGTCTAGGTACAGTCGCCATCAAATATATCGGAGCGGCCAAGGTACTCAAAAATATCTGAATATGTACTTTCTCGCCTTGGCAATAGCGGCGTTATTCAGATATTTGTGAATACCTTGGCCGCTCCGATATATCTGATGGCGACTGTGCATTATATGTGATGTCTATTTTAATTGTATTTTGGTTTTTAACTACATGATTTCTATTTTAATTTAATTCAGATCTTTTTTATTTGAGTCATTTAATATCGACATACTAGAAGCTTGCCTCAACTGCGCACTCGTTAATTAGATCAATGGTTGGGTATAGACGCATAGTTATATTTACCGTATCGGTCTGGTACCTGTATATTATCGTGACATTCTGTGTCAAATTTGCGTTTTTAGAATATATATTTTAGTACCTATTTAATAAAGTTGTCGTACCCTTCACCTGTTTTTTTAACAATCCCTAAAATTGACTGTTTGCAGTAATGACCACCTTATGGCCCGTTTCTGGTAGTATCTCAACAACATTATCTTCTTTCTCAGGCCCCCAGAGGCGAGTGACTGGGAAGGGAAATGAAAATACAGCCGCACAAGTTAGTGTAGCTGGGCGTTTTCACAAAACGTTGTTGGTTTTCGTGTTTTTGAAATTTTAATTTTTTTTTGGATATTCCTCCTTAGAATCGAGAGTACTATTCATTCTGCTAGGAAATGAAAAGTGTCCCAAAATTTTCATACAATTTTTATGTTCCATTACGCTACTTTCATATAAGTGCCCATAGAAAAGTAGCGTAAGAGGAACAGGACACTTTTAATTTCATAGTGGAGTTGATAGTACTCACGATTCTGAGTAGGAATATGCAAAAAATTTTTAAAATTTCAATAATGTGAAAACTAACAACTTTTTGTGAAAACGCTCAGCTGACGTCCCCATTTTTACTTATAACTGACCGGTGCAGAACTTTTAGCGTATTCTTTGGTCATTATACTTAGACCAGTATCGAAGGAGCTATGTAGTTAACTATCACCAATTAGTTGATACAGTTAGTTCAAACGTCTAATAATACTTCCGTGCTTGTATTATTACAAACAAATTAAGCAGTTAATAGGTATGATTTCCGGGGCTTAATATTTTTCTACCAAATTGGAAAAGTATACTTTTCCAATTTGGTATATCTATTCTATAGTATAAAATTCTTCATTACTTCAGTAGGCAAAATTCTCTATAAGTGTTTATAAACGGTACCATATGTGGCGTTTTCAAGTACATAAAAGGATATCTTAATCCAAGATATTCATTCTTGTATATAAGGAAAATCGATAATTTTTTGAATCAAGTAAAATATATCTTGAACCAAGTAAGTTCTATCTTGGATCAACAAAATCATACTTGGTTCAAGAAATTATCGATTTTCCTTATATACAAGAATGAATATCTTGGATTAAGATATCTTTTTTTTCTGTGTATGTTATTGTTGGTCGCCAATAAGGCGTTACTGCCATAAAAAATAACTTAGAAGTAAACTCTATTAAGAACCGACAATTATGTACCTAAGTATTACTTGAAAACGAGACATACATATATTCAATTTTATTTTAACTCAAGAGGCAGATATATAATAAATACGAGTACACTCTATTAGACACAGCAGCTCAGGCACGCACACACAGTACTGTCAATCAGATACGACATCTTTACCGGTCAAAGGGTTAACAGCCCTCAACACGTAGGTATCTGGTCATCGTAACGCGCTGTGAGCGAGTGAAGAGTTAATCGTGATAATAGCTCGGCTTGACGGACGATCGTATCGGGACCACCGGTCGAGACTCCTTCGTCCTGCGGCAACGGCCTTGCTCTTGTCAATGAGATTCATCGCAGATGAGGCGAAATTCCGTTGCAGAATTTTCAGGAGGACCTGCAGTGCGGTTGGTAGATGCATGTAGTTTCATTTACACTACACAAAAAAACTACATGGGAATCGAACATTAAAGGAGTGACCTGACGAATTCATTCGTGATCGTGACCAGTTGACGAGAGCTGGGGCCCGTTTCTCAAAAGCTTGTAACTTGTAGTAAGTAATACAAGCGGATGTCACTTTTCGACATCTTTTGCTAGAAAGGGACTTACTTCCGCTTGTATTACAAGTTACAAGCTTTTGTGAAATGGGCACCAGGTGTCACTCCCTCCTGTAGCCTTTTTACTGGCTATTTAAATTATTTTTATTGAAATAGCAGTTTAGCATCGGTAAGTAATTAAGTATTAGTCAGTGATGGATCAATTAAGTATGTTCTGATTCTCAGATGGGGAGTTGCATAAATTATAAAACCTACGGTAGCAGAGTTAGGATGGATAATGTGAGCTTTCTTATACGTACGCATTACGCATTGCAACCATTGCAGGTACGAACTATTTAAACTAAGTTAAGCGCACGGTAGCAGCCTTCAGACGATCTGGACGCATCCTTACGTCTAGGTGTAGAGTCAACGTCAAAAATAAGTATACATTTTTAGACCCTACTTCATTGTAATAAGGTTCAAAAATATATACATTTTCTTTGCGTTGACTTTACATATGTACCGAATACGCACCCCATATAAAAGCTATCAGTCTTATGTTTTACATAAATTCGTTGAGTATGCAAAGTGAAACTTAAATCGACAGCATTTCATGAATAGTAAATTTAATCTTCGGATCAGTGAGGAATTTATTACGGAAGTTTATCACGGGATCGATCTAATGGGATTAGTATGGAGTAGGTCATCCGACGGCGGCAGTTACGTGCTATACATATTTGATGTCGTGAGTAATGGCGGCGAGCAAAGGTGGTCGAAACGTCCGAAACACTTGTCTTGGGATCACTGACTTGTTGCTTCAAATTAAAATATCAATCCAGTAGCATGAACTATTAAACTAGCTACTTATTGTCTTGTGTCGTGCCAATTATAACTACTTACAATTACAATATTAGGTACAGGTGGATTTCTTGGAAATCTTGAAGTCGGTTGAAAAGCGTTAACTCCATTTCTCTTTGTTAAATTAAATATACGTATAGATGCCACAGAAAATAAAATTGGCAGGTAAGCTCCTATTTATTAACCATACATATTTTGACATGCCATTTATTACTGGAGTAGGTACGCAAGAAAAAAAACGATTTTAAAATGAAGTCTTCATCCATCCTTTGAGGAAGATTAATTATTGCAAAAACAATGTTTCTTTGCAAAACATCCACTTAAACTGATTAGGGTCTAACGTATGAAGTTGTTACCGTTAAATAGCCCAAGTTTGCCCCCATACAATTTTCTTCTTGGGCAAAGTTTTGTATGGGGGCAAAGTTGGGCTATTTGACTACGTATAATAAAAGTATAATACAACTTGGTCACCGGTATGTTGTGTTTGTAAACTAGACTTAACAGCAGCTGGCTTCCGTTTTCAATTGACTTCAAGATTTCGAAGGAGGAGGTTCTCAATTCATCGGGATCTTTGTTTTTTTGATGTAATTTTTCTCATGTACGTTCACCGATTATTCGAAGACGGCTGGATTGGGAATTGATTTGGAAAATCCTTTTTTTGTTTGAAAGAGTATACTTCACAGTTGGTCCCATTGTCACCAGGTCCGGATCTGGGATCCTGGAGAAATCGAGGCAACTCCTCAACTATCATAGTCACACCTCTCGTGATATCACTATTTTGTACGGGAACTCGGCCATTCCTCTTGGAAAAGCTAAGCCTGAGTGAAGTCGTTTTTTTTTGTTTTAAAATATTACCTAAAAAGAGACGTTTATACTGCCGCGCTGCAGTAAAATTACAGCGTACCAGTACTAAAACTACCGGCTACATTTGAGCCTGTAATGGCCCAGACTACCGACTCATAAAACAGATTTCGTTATGCAATCAAACTCTTAATGACCAGTATAATCTGAAAGGCACGCATTTATTTCGGTTAGGATTCTGTATGGAAGTTTTCTATTTATAAACACGGCCAGAGGAGCTAGCTTGTAATGAACGTGATCATTCATGAAGATTGAAGAGCCGATACGGATTCAATTAAAGATTTATTGCCAATACACACGTTAACGAGCCCCTAGCCCGGCTCATTTACCTCGGCCATACAATGTTTAATAAATTATGCGTCTAATACGTAACCGTGAACTTGGAGGTTGCGGTGATCAATAACGGGCATTAATATTGGCTTAGGTGCATTCATCGGGAGGGAGTATGGGGGCCAGTCGCCGCCATTATCGGTTGGACAGTTGCAATCAATCAGCGCTGATGAATGAGGTCCGCGGGACAGCCGCGGCGGCCGCCACCCGCGGTAGCGCGCCGTTTATGCGCTTTTAATGTGGCTTACCACCTACTTAGTAAGTACATAACATTACCGAGCTCGAGCTGCCTTGAACAATAATCAATCTACTTGAAATGCGTAGGTACTGGTACAGTCGCCATCGAATATATCGGAGCGGCCATGCAACCCAAACATATCTGAACATGGACTTTATCGCCACAATAAAGGCGTTGTTCAGATATTTGTAACCACCTTGGCCACTCTGATATATCTGATGGCGACTGTACAATAACCGGCAATAATATCTTGCCCAACGAAGGACGCGAAAATATCTGAGGCCTTTTGTAGAGCCATAAATTAGAACGTGTTTTATGTGATCGAGTTACCTATGTGATAGTTTGCATGGTATCAAAGGTACCATTCAGTGGAAGGTGCTTAGGTACGTCATACTTTTGACGATTACGATTGATATTATATTCAAACAATAAGCGCCGTCTGCCAAATGGTACCTTTTGATTTAGACTGTCACAAAATAATAATATGACGAGCTTCGTTGTGCAAGATTCAAGTGTAGGTACATAATAATAGTTACCGGGTACTTTTGTAACCATTGACAATTACTCAACGTCTCATAAATTACAGTTAATCACCAATGAAAACTGATTGACCAATTGTGGCACCACAAACCGCCGACCCGGTAATAAATATCAAATTTCAAAAGTATTTATAAAAAACCCACGCAAATTGACTGTTACCTTAACAAAGTGCCGGATAAAGAACCATTTTCCGGTCCAGGAGAGTGGTGGAACCATGTGATGAAACGCATAACTCTTCTTTAGTGGGTCTACGATTGTAAGAGTTTGTAAACGTAAAGATGAAGTATGGGACTGACAGCCGTGAGTCACCGGCCACCGACCTAACGCTCAACCTTTCGTAAAAAATGTCGTATGAACAGTCGTAATTTTATATGTTATAGGATCTTTTCGAATAACTGGAACTCAGTTCAATAGCAATGGAAGATTAAACGACGGCCTATCCGACCGTAATGTGAATCAAATGACCGCTCTATATAACTATTAATAATAAAATGCAGACTATTTATGAGTAACACGTCTGGCTTACTAAGTTATGGCACCTAAAATTAGTTACACATTAGTTCACACTTCAGCAGGCTTGAATGTTCGTGTTCATAAAGAAAGATTAGGTGTTCACAAGGAGTTAGGCTAAGCATCTAAGATGTAGGTAAGTATACAGGTATTTATTGCTATAAGTTTGGTACGTTGTTAAGGGTACTTAATATTGTAAGTACATTCAGCTGTTTTTCTCATAGACTCTGAAGAGCTAGTGTGTATCAAATGTAACTTTGTCACCTTTAACAAAGATTATATGTACGTGCTGTGATTATACTTACATGCACTTCGTAAATAACTGTACCACTTCAGTTTAGCCAGGATATGCACTGGGAACCATAGTTGCTTTAGGTATAATATAATGCAACCCTACATCACCACACCAAATTCTCAGAGCGTAGTCCATTGATCACGGATTCGATTCGAATTCATCTCTAACCGAATGAAAAGTAGGATGTGCAAATTCCTTAGTGATTGTAACTTCACTAGGTATTATGTAGTCATATCAAGTAATCGTTACGTCAATAAGAAAATTGATGTCTTGTAGCAATCAATATTCACAGCATGGCCCACTAAGTCTAGCCGTCGTAAAGTCTCCATCTTATGTTTAGTGTTAGGGTGGGTTGCACTACGCATAATTAACGGACTCGTCAACGTTAAATATGGCGACGGAGCTGTCATCCCATAGAAAACTGTCAAACTTGATTCAAGATTTTGGAATTATGGCATGTTTTTTTACTAAACCTAATCAGTCATTTATACGCTATTAGAAAAATCCTTTTTTAAATTTTGAATTCAAGTAGTTTTTTCACTATTGCCAGTTTTAGGGCGAAAGGCGGTTTTTTTTATAAAAAAAAACTAAAAGCTCACATATCTTGAAAACCAATGAGTTTTGACCCCTGGTTGACCGGACTCAAATAATTGCAAATGAGCTATTGACTAATCCCTTTCAAGGAATATGGCGAATTAACGATCATAAAACCATGGTTGTTCTATAAAAGTGCGTGATAACGAAGCAATTAAGGTAAACGTGTCTGTTTACATAATTTTACTTTATTATTGACTTCGAATACACCTATGTACCTTTGTTCAAAGTTGCGAAAATATAGACGTGAATGCGAAAACGTACGTACAAAAAAGTTGTCTAGATACCTAATAAATAAGTATTACACAGTTTAGGCACGCTTTTATTCAAAACGAATACGCCAAATAAAGAATAAGAAATATTTCGCAATAAAATGATCGTAAAATTGAGTCAGCATCAGCACTTGACTGTAAAATAATCTCTACTAATATTATAAATGCGCAGAACTGTATGTATTACCTTGGTGGTTACCTCCTCACGCACGCTGAAAGTGCTAAACCGCTTTCGTTGAAATTAGGTATGGAGACATTTTCGATCCCCAGGAAAGGAAATACGATTGTTTTTATTATTAATCATACATTAACCTTTTGACCGCCGTCGTCTGATATATGAGACAAAGTGACAACGTGAATGACACCTTCATAAATTATAAAGCAGTTCAAAATGGAAAGTTAAAATTTTGACGTAAGGCGGTTAAAAGTTTGAGCGGAAAACGCCTTACTCTTTTGCTACAGAGTGTGTAAAAATGTACTTAGAAAAAAGCGCCCTCTTGACAATCGTCATATATTCTTGGTCAGGCTTAACGTATCTACCCTTCCCTTCCCTTACTCTTTTAGTGCTCTTTTATAACTTTAGGTTTCATATTTTACCTTTCATCTGGCAACATTGGTTTAGCAATCCACTCACGCGCCGGCACGCGCGTCCGTGCTCCGTGCCGATTGTCCTGCCAATTGGGTGCTCAATTCATTCGCAACACTGTTCCAAAACTGCAATGTTACATGGAAAGTCACCGGCGTGAGACGGCTACACCTGAATAAGAATGTGTTGCTAATGCCTGGTTTCACTGAACTTATTCCACCTCCAACTACACGATTAATAGGGTTAAAACATCCGAGGTTTTTTTGATTTTTCTTTCGTTGGATGAATCGAAAACAAATTTCCCGTTGACCTTTTTAACGTTTAGCGATTTAGTTTTTTTGCTGTTATGCTTATGCTTCGCAGGAACTGTAGAAAATTATGAAATGTTTAAAGCAGATGTAAATTAAGCTCTCTTGCATGACGATCTTATCACTCCAATGGGGTCTCGCGAATTAGACTTGCTACACGCGTTGCCTCTCTTTATACGTTGTATACATGTTGGTTGTCACACAAATCCAACACTGAGTACATTACATTCACGACCAAACTTGTTCTTCCGCCTTTTAAGTTACGACCTATATTTGTTACTTTCCCAACCATCAACCTAAATGTACTAAACACCTATTAGAGTTCTGGGTCAATCAACTTTTTCTTGTTTTTTGCGAGAATTGCCCTTATTCATTATTAGTTTAACTTTTGTGGGTTATAACAATGTCAACATGAATCAAGATCCTTTACACGCATACCAGATCAGGAAAATAAATAATAACGACACATTATTCATTAAAAAAATGGGTGACCCAGCGGAAGAGCCGTTATTTTCATACAAAAGTGAGGGACACCTATGTCCACTGGGTCACTGGCATTAACGAAGATATAACGTATTAAAATGTGATAGAAGATATTGCAATTCGTAGCATGTTTATCTGAATTTTATATAAAGTGCATAACTTAGTTAAATATAATCCGCATAATTTATTTTTATCACTATTAGTCGAGGTATGCGAAATTTTGCTGACAAAGAATAGTTGATTGACCCTTCTGTCAAGAAATAAATCGCGATCTGTTGCAAGCTTGGCGCCATTAGAATTGGCTGCAGTAAACTGCAATCAAGTCGTTGGTTAAACCGGTGCTCTAACATATTGTGGTCGCTTATTACGAAGGAATGTGGTCTATGTTAGATGATAAATACGAGAAAAGAAGCCATCCGCTATGATAGTAGCGTAATTAAGAGGTGCTTGTAATTGATATTTATAATATTACATATATCAAGGGACCTATGTAATTATTCTAGTCACGAGGATATTTCATGTTAAATGTTAATACATAAATAAATATTTTAAATCACAACGCAAAATTTTAATCATTTGAATTATTACGTCATAAAATTAAGTAGAAACCAGTGGCGGAGCGTCAATAATAGTCGTAGGCAATCAGGAGCTAAATTACCACCTCTTTTTTCATGACCTTTCAGCAAAGTTATCAAGTAAATGTTTTTGAAAATTAGGTAAGCCGGTGGAAATCAGTTATATTGACGTACAAAATATGAAAACAGAAGGTACCAAAAATGAAAATGTAAGTGAGTGCGATATGTTGCAAATATTCTATGCAGCTAAGCTTCCTCATAAACTTCAACAATACATGCCTATTAGTTTGAATTAATTGAAAATATATAACTTCCAAAAAGATGGAATAAACGATGGACTAAACTTTCGAATTTTGTATGAAAATCGCATTGGTACCCAATACTTCTGGCCAAGGCTGTATATATAGGAGCAAGTACCTGACATGATTTTTTAATAAATGTAATTGCCGTATAGTGGAATGACTAGGTACCTACGTTGTTGGGTACATACTTACGTCTTTACCAACAATACAAAATCTACAATGTAAGTATCACCGAGTACTGTAACGAATTCAATCCATAAACTTTTTTCAACTTAAGAAGATTACATCACCTTCAAAGGCAGTAATTAACAATGTTAAGTACAACGACTTAAATATCGCATTGTGAAGATGACGTGCGTTGAATTAAGGTGTCAAGTGCGTCTATAATTTGCCTGACAATATAACAATCGGCGACGCCGGTGGTCGCGAACATTGTTGGGACAGTCCGGGTTCTCGGAAGGTGACCGAACGGCAGGGCCCACCGTCAAGCCTAGGAGCTCGTAAACCCCTCTATGGCCAATAATTACAGGAATCTGTTAGGTCAGACGACGCATGAGGAAGCTTGGCTGTAATTAGGTCCAGCTCCTCAGAAATATTGCCGCTTAAATCGATTTCAATGCTCGTAAACTGATATTATGGTGCATGGACAGTTAGGAAAGTTAATTAGTACGGCAGTAAATAGGTTCCACATATTAAAGAAATTTTATCTACTTCAATATAGGCACTACTCGATTTCATTACCTTATCAATTAGCGTTAATTTAGTCATTACCTCTAAAGCCTAAGTAGCAGAACTAGCAGATATAATATTAAATGTTATCTCTCTCTGCATGTAAATATTGCAGTAAAAGGCAAAATAATCGTTAAAGAAGCTGCAGGTCTTTGCTGCTTAAACGATTGCTTTTTAATGACTTGTTTCTATATTACGGTACGGTTACAATAAAATCTTTTAGCAAGATAATGTTTAATTTAAATAAACATAAGTTTTACCCAAGAATTTTTAATTAAGAATTGTGGGGGATGAACTATGTAGGCGGGAATATAATGTCGAACAAGATAAGATCCTCGTATTATCAGCGTAACAAACAAAAACAATTAAAAGGTATACAAGTATGTACCAAGTCATTACACGGTAGAGTAGAGATTAATTTCTAGTCATGTCACTTTCGCCTTGCTCCGCCACATCCTTCAGCGTTTGGCTTGTCAAGCGAGATCAATGATCGCGTTGCTCGGAGTGGCGCAGAGTGTTGCTAGACTGATATTTTAAAAATCTGTATTTAGGAGTTATTTCACTTTGGTGAATGTAAATCATGGGAATGGAGCTCTTACACTCAGGTTATATAACGTTATTTATAACCCGAGTGTATTAGAAGCACCGTCAGGAAACCTGCACACATACGTGAAGATATTCAAATGTGTATGTGAAGATTGTGAAGTCCTCAACACGCTTTGGGCCAACGTGGAGATTATAGCCTCATATGCCCGATCGTAGCCAACTAATAAGAGCGCCGATCGCCTACTAAGGCGGTTATCACACTGCTGCGGTTTCCGCATGCAGCGACGGTGTGCAAGCGAGATAAAGCTCCGCTCTGCATGTGTAATGTGTATAGCCCTGTCTCGTTCACCGGAGCGGGACGCGGAGTCAGTGTGCGATCCGCCTAAGGGTAAAAATACAGATTTTTAGTGAAGCTGGCAACGCTAATCGCAGCGGCGACGGCCGGCGCGGCTTGGCACCACCGGACAGGGCCCGTGTGACGTTGATAATGCTACGACGTGACGTATCTAGGCGCGCCGTTGCACTAGATCCCGCGACAAGCCGCGCGAGATAAATCCGTACTCGCTATCTATTTCAATTCCATCGGAGCGCGCGATATCATACAAATCTCGGCCTTATTCTGTCTGCCGACGCCAGCGACCCACGACAGACCACCCAAGACGTTATACAACTCCTAAATATAAAGCGGCTGTCTATCTGTTTATTATTTGTTATACAGAACGATTCAACAAAACCCTACGAGTATAATGAAAATGAATCTGATATGTTTTATTAACACTGAACTTTATATAGATTGTGTAAAATCTGATTAAGGTTTCATAGTACAATGAGCAATAAAAATTGTGTCGTCGTAAATTAGTTTGAGGCGTTTATAATTCGAAGGCACTTCATTCTGTTATGCGGCCGCGACGCACTAAAGAACTTAATTTAGTTTTATATATTAAAATGAGATACGAAAGGTCATTTCATTATAGATATCCACTCTGATTATAAATCTCGTGTTTGTAAACGAAGTGGAGATGATAATAAAGTGTTCACCTTTTTATTTTTCGCGGTGTGTTGGGGGGCGACCCTCATATTTCAAGATGTCTGGTCAAAGAGAATTGCATGTCGCGGTTGGTCAAAGACATATATTTAAACAGATTAGAGAAGCGCAGTCTCAAGTTATTCGAGCGCCTACAAATCTCCCCTGGAAACTCCACTCATAATTTTTTGATATGCACTACGGCATGCAACTCAGCTAGCGTATTCGCCGCAAAGTTAAAATGCCCTTGAGCAATCTGGGTATTAAGTGATTAACTGTGTCTCGACTTCTCGGCTACAGTGGGACAATTATATGACACAATTGAGCACACTGTATTAGGATTCGACCGTAATAGTCGCCATGATTATGTTAATCCACTAGCATTAAATTCAGATGCGAGATGCGATGCACAATTCGTTTGTCAGGCATTACGAGGCTCATGACGAACAATGTGTCACAGGTCACAACTCACACGTGTAACTCATGTTAGTATCTGTCAATGACTCCCGTCGGCTTGTCTAATTTTCAGGGACCTGACTATAGTTTTCCTACGGAAGAAATTTATAGTCAAATTAAACTCCGGCTTTCCTTGGAAAATTGTTGACCCACCGCCACTGGATCTGTCTCACTTTTACGAGTCTTATTTTATTTTATTTAGTTTTATTTCCAACCTACTACATTAATTCGTATACAATTGGATTAGGAAGTTTTTTTTATATTATTAGTTTGTCTTGGTGTAGTTGGTGTGGTCCCTTGCGGGTAAAAGCCTCCTCCAGCTGTTTCCACGAGGCTTATGGGAGCAAAACAAAACCAACAACCAAAATATTTAAGTAGGTACATACGATATCTGTCTAGATGTCTGTCTGTCCTGTCGACTGCATATGCATGCCAACCGACGTCGCGGCCGCACCGCTGGAATCTCTTAAAAATTCCAATATTCGGCACTAATATTTCGACGATTTATTACAAGCTGTAAATATCTTAACATTTGTAAAATATTTTATTGATCATAATTCGATTTGGTCAAGCGAGGTCCGAATACGAGGAATATCTCAATAAACAAAATGCTCAAAAATGTTACAAGGCTTGGTTGGTTCATTCAATAGTAATTAAGTAGGTAGGGTAAGGTCACCAATAGATGAACGATTAAGCGACTACACCAACTTTGGTATTTTTTGTATGTCAGTTACAACCAATTTTCATATAGTTAAATTTTTTTATATGACTCTGCATATAATCCCGTTTAAAACAAGCTATTACAAACCCTCCTATGACCATACATTATTTTTATAAAAATGATTATGTGCCGGGATAGGCCGTTTTGCCCAGAAGATGAACAAAGTGCCCTAATTATGAACGTTTTGATCCAAAAGATGAACTAGTAAAAAAATATGAATCGGTGTCCAATTTATGAACGACTTGACTCCAATAGATGAACTTTATATAGTCCAACTTTGCCCCAGATTTAATTTACTCACACATTAACTATAAAAAAATGGGTTAGCAGTATTTAAACATTTATTTACAAATATAAGATATTAATAAAGCAATAGTTTTAATAAGTTATTTTAGCCATTAAAATTGTTCACATTAGAACTGCTTGCCAAAACATGAACTAATAAATTTTGTTAGTTCAAGTTTTGGACACGATACTGACAAAATGAACCAACTAATTTGAAGCCAAAGTCATTTATTGGAATCCAACCCAAAAGATGAACTAGGAAATTCTCTTAGTTCATCTTTTAGGTATAGAAACATAAGTTGAACAAACACGTTTTCATACTAAATAAAACCCTAAAATCAAGGTGCTAGGGAAAGAAAGTGCCGTTCAACTTTTGGTCAAAAAATAGTGTACCAGACAGCAATCAGATTAAAATATATATGGTTTGTCTATCGTTTATATCAGAATTTATACAAGCATTTGAAAAAAGTAGCCCATGCCCAGAAGTTGACCGCCGGTCATCTATTGGAAATTACACACAATATTGGAACCATAACTTGACCAGCAAATATATCATTAAATAATAATAAAAACGCAAATTTTAGTAACGTGAATGAAAGAGATATTAGTCTAGAATCTAAAATGACCAAAACCATGTCAGTAGGTCTAGTATTCTATTTTCTACCCAATTAAAAGCTTATATTTTAAAGCGCTTACCTTATTAAGATTTTCATATAAACGGCGATTTTGGCGCGAAGCCCAGATGCGACGAGCGATCACGGTCACACGCGCGGCGCAACTGTCTGGCAGTTTAAATGACAATGCCGGCGCAGTGTTGCCGCGTTACGGAAAAATACTCTTAAGCGCGTAACATAATTCACGATTTAATTATTTAGATTTTAAGACGTTTCGTTCATCTTTTGGGGGGCAGTCAACTTTTGGTGCCACTACCCTACAGCCGTGCAACTACTCCTTTGTAATAAGGTGCAAAAGTGTAAACATATTTTTGACGCCGACTGTACATTATTCTCAAGGAGGCGAAGTAGAACATTGGGTTAATTGAGTCTCCTTCTAGCGTTTATCCCGGTTTGGGCTTGGGATTTGTCTGTTTAGGGGCTTGACAACTTAATCCCATGAATTGGCGTAGGCACTAGTTTTTACGAAAGCGACTGCCATCTGACCTTCCAAACCAGAGGACTAGCTGAGTAGTATATTTAAACGGACAACCTTGGGATTCTTGGGAATCCGTTTAATTGAATGCGAAAATTGAATTTTATTTAAGTGTGGCTTTATTTAGCTTGGGGTTTTGGGGCAGTCTGATACTTAATCGCTTTATTAGTTAGGTACATTATTATAATATATTAAGAAGCATGTATAACAATTTCGCATTGAATATACACACAATAGAAACAACAAACCGACTACGGCGGTTAATGCAAGCGGGACACTATCTGAACATTGCTTTTAAGTGACAGTTAAATGAAAGCCAGCAGATGAATAATGCGGGCAGCCAGACGAGGCGTTAACGACGCCAGTCCTGGCGTGCCATGGCGACAGGATCACAGGACATTTACGGGTTCGAGCCGTACTTACTAATAATTAATGTGATAGCATATGTTTTCAACCAACTATTTGATTTTTGGAATATTTTATGGCCATTACTTACCGCCGCCTGTATACTTCACAGTTGGTCCCATTGTCATCATGTTCCTTATGTGTTCCTTTCCTAGGACCTAGGTCCAAATTGACAAAAATCCTATACCTATATATTTATTTTCAATAGATACATATAATAAAATGATTAAAACGTAATAATGATATTAACTGATATGAAATTGTACACACAATCATAAATCCAAAAAAATTTAAGTATATACATTATTTAAAATAGTCTGATTCTATACGCTATGCCCTTAATTCTAGCAGAAATAATCAGCTCGGGCTAGTCTAGCGTGTTGTTTCCATATATCGTCGTGGGTGGTATCTCGATCTTGTTATTTCCCAAACAGAAAAAAATATATCCCTAAAGGAAATTAGTCCTCTCTAAAACACGGTCCGGACATGTGTTACTTTTTTCGCTTTAAACTAGCTGGTCTCAGGAGTAAGATTTATGATTTGTTTCTTTCCTTTCCGACATAAACCTGCGGTCAAGTAAACGTAGGATTAATTAAAATGGTAGATTGTTAAAATTCTAATTATCATCCGTTGAAGAGGATTTGGTGAGTTGTTTTTTTATTACTCTCGGTTTGTTTGATTTCGTAATCCGTTTTTGGTGCATTTGCCTTCGGATTATGTATTTTATGGAATGATAAGAGCGGGTGCGCCGGCGCAGCGCAGGTAGGGCGTAGCACAGGTAGCGCAAACAGCTACTGTGCGAGATCCTGAGTACACAGCTTACTCATACAACAATGCGACCACGGTAGGTGAACAACGATACTGGGCCCAAACACTGCAGGTACTCGAGATCTCAAATAAAATAAATACTTTTTTAGGTTTGCGTCGTTCTTTCAATCTGGCTCGAGTTTTTTCAATAAAGTTACCTGGAATGTCGAGGATTCGTTATCAAAGAGCGAAAAAATTTGTTTTATTTTTTAAATGCATAAATAACTAAGTGAAAAGGGTGAATATTAGACGATTGGCCTGTCCTCTCATCTCATCTTACCTGATACGAAAACATAATCTGGTTATCCCAATATCGCTAACATAATCTAACAGATGGAAGTATCAAGTAGGGAAATTAAGTGGCAGTTAAGCAATGGGGAATGCCTTCATGAGATTCACGTTGTAGATCGAACCAGCCGTGCATTAAACAATCTTGCTGATGCTTTGAGGTTTAAAGAAAAATATGAGGTACTTTGCTTGTAACTGGTCCAGAATTCTACATTTATGCAACTTTGCGAGAGTAAAACCATTTATATATTGCCTTTTGTCGCTGTTCCCAAAAACTATGTAAGATGGGCTAAATAAATAAAATAAAATAAACTTTCGACGGTTCCCTACATGACTGAAGAAATATTATAGGGCGGGAATTTATCTGTAAAACAGACTACTACTCCATCGTGGCGACAACAATATATATCAAGACTAGTAAAGACTTCAATAGTATACCGTTAAAAAGGAAGAATGTGTCCAAAAAAGCCTGTGGCGTGGTCACTCCACACAGCGATGCAAATCGGTCGCCAGGAACAGTTGTTTGCGCCGGGTAACAAGAGTGCGCTAACTGCGCGAGCACACACCCGACACTCCTTGTGCTAACAGTTTTTTCAGGCGTGTTGGAACAAGGCCTGCTTCTCGCTATCGATATTGCCAACTAACGAGAAAAAAAGCGAATTTGTTTTGCGGGACCTCAGTTGTTGCCGGCTATGTTTACAGAAGCTGATTCTGTTTTATTTAGGCAAAAACGGAACACATCTTTAGGACTTAAATATCTTTGCGAATACTAGTAAATCCTGTCGTAAAAACTAATGAACTATTACAAACAACAACAACATTGGCATTTTATGTCGGTTCCCACGATTTGGTTCAGGAATCAGGACGTCCGTGTTGATTTTGTCCACATATGTGTTACGGGTATTCCTGTTTTGCCTAAAAATAGGGCTGAAAATAAAACAAACTTTTTTAGGTATTTTTAAATTACGTAATTAATTTGTTTTCGTTTATATATTTATCTTCATCAACTTAGAATGCTATGAAGTAAAGTCGCGGAGTACATAAGTAATTCATGTTTTAAACTTTTTTAAGTACCTAATTTTGGGCCGGTTCAAATGTATCCATTAATTTATCATACTTCATCTCATGGCATTAACCGAGAGTCTACTGAATATGGCAATTTAAGAATAGTTTTCTGGACATAATTAGTACCGGTCGGGGAGTTTCATTCTCACGGGGTAGCGAGGCGACGGCAGCGGGACGGATTAATGTAAATAGGCGAGCTGTCGGGTAATACCGCCACTGCCAGGAAGCACGCCCATCACCACTGGCCATCGAACTCGTGTCCACAGACCCACGATATCTCGGAGAATTGGAGACATGTTCGTTGGTAGGACTTTTTAAATAAGCGAGCAGTCGGGTAATACAGCCTTGCAGCAAAGCCCATCACCACCGGAAAGAGAACCAATGACGAGCACATTGTCAGGGTTAAAAACATGTCTTAAATAACTATCTACTGAAATGAACAGGCAAGAGCAAGGATGGTAACCCTTAGTTAACGCGGGCTGTTTGCACGATTCGCCGTCTATATATTGCGCCTATTTTGCGAGCTGGGTAGCCTCATTCGTGCCAATAAAGATCTCTATCTCTATCTCAATCCAGTTCTTTCAGGAAGCCTAGCAGACCCTTGCGTTGCCGACGACTTCCGGGAGTGCCCTTGGCGAACCGAAGTATTTCGCCCGGTATTCTGCCACCCACGAACATGTGATGATGACATGGGGGGCTGTCTCGTCCTCTCCATGCACGCCCTGCATTGGGGACTGCCCGTGATACCTAGAGTGAAAAGATGTTAATTTAGAAGGGCAAGGGCATAACCAGGTGGTGCTCCGGTTATTAGTGTTTCAGCTTCCGATACAATCCGGGGTTGATCGTCGGGAGGGCCTTGGCTTGCCTGCATGCAAGTTAGTCCAAAATTGTTGATGGTAACCAGATACTAAAACACACTCCGACAGAGTCCAACACCGAGACACGGGCGAGCCATAAAACAAGGTGGGTCTGCTACACTGGCCTTACCCTGACTATACAAGCCCTAGCTTGTGTAGTCAGGGTAAGGACTGAAAGGAGAGTCAGAACCAGACTTAATACCAGCATCGTGCCCAGAGTTAGAGATAAATATATAGTGGTGTAGGTATACGGCGGGATAATTACTGCGCCGGTGGCTTGGTGGTGCTCCGCTAAGCATATAGTAGATACTCGAGTTTATCCGGTGGCTTATTGGTGTTAATGTTAATATTCTTCCTATTTTCTGGAGTTAGCATCAGCTTTGTTGGACACGACACAGTCATTAATCGTTGCGATTGATATTAAGTTATCAAAAGCATATAAAAGTTTGGATTATGCAGCACCTTTTTACGTCAATCTCGGTCGATTGTTTCTTTTAGTTTCCTCGCTAGGTACATAATTTTCGAATAGCCAATAGCGATGGACAAAAAATTTAACACACAATAAGACAACTTCGATATATAACACAAAACACTCTATTCCACCTATCACCTCACTAACCTTATATCAGCATTCAGGATACATACCATACAAAAAATATAAATTACTTATTCTAAATAATTAAATATACTTGACCGTAAACATTATAATACACACTTAATAATCTAATGCAATCTTATTCATTTACTTTTCTACCTAGTTTTCTTTGCAGTACTTATACGTATTATTAAATTAATTTTCAATTGTAGTTATTAACAGTTCTGCTTAGATTACATTACAACTTAATGGAAACATAAATGTTATACATAAGCACTTAAATAAATATTAAATTGACTTTGTTCATTTTGTAATTTTTTTTTAAATACGACGACGGTGGCAATAAAGCAAAACGGCCCGCCTGGTGGTAAGCAGCTACCGTAGCCTATGGACGCCTGTAACTCCAGAAGTGTCACTTGCGCGTTACCAACCCTTTACAAAAAGGAGAATTCACTGTGTTGACGTCGACAAGAGGGTCCCTCGTCGTAAACACACTGGGTCCTCTTTGAGCTCTTTGGCAACCTTACTCATCAACCGGAATACAGCACCGGGTCTACTGCTATTCGGCTGTGATTTTCTGTAAGCTGGAGGTACTTCTCCAGTCGGGCTCTGCTCCAGATTTGAGCGAGATGACATTCGCTGTGCTGTGCCCAGCACACATAGCGAGATGAAATTCGCAGTACCCATTCCTCTCTTTTGGACATAGATTAAGGACATACCCGGGGCCAAAAAAATCTTTAGTTGTGGAGCAATCTAGCTTTTATACCTGAGTATAGATTTCTTGTAAGTATATTTAGCATCGCATAAATACCCTAAAAGTTAGTTTTTGTTCCAGTCATGGGATACCTGTTTCCATTCCATTCCATTTAAGCGTTTATGTCTCTATTGTCCGTGTTTTGGATTTCGAGGTGAAGTGCGTGGTCGTCGAAAAGCACAAAAAAATTTTTTGGCCATCCAGTACAAATGATGGTTGTGTTAATTGTAGGTATATTAACAAAATTCCAATAAATCTTATATTCCAATTAATCTTCATTGGAGAAGAGATAAAAACGGGCAAGAGGATCCTTGAAGACATCATTAAAGTTCTGAGAGATTATGAAGGAGGCGGTGTGCCTAAGATTCACTATCCTGCAAGATTGATCATGTCACTATCCTGCAGGACTCTATAGATCATGGTTCTAAAAACTTTCCTAAAAACTTGGTTCTAAAAAAAAGAATTTTCATTTAGAACAACTGCAAGTTGCTACATATACCTATTATTTTTGAACATGTAACTATGTGTAATTGCATCAACGAGGATTGATAAAGGGGAGAGGGATATTGTATTAGTTGTCTGTGCTTAAATACTCGAAAATGGCCTAAATCATAAAGTGCAAAAATGATACAATCAACAATGGAAACAGTATATCAGATAAAATTGAAGATTGAAGAGTGAATTATCGATGTCGCGCTCGAGGCAAAGTTTGTACAGCCGCCGCTGCCGAACGAAACGAGAAAAAATCCAAAAAGGTAGCTGGGAACGGCACGACATCCTGCCCTTTCATTAATAAACTTTCAGTTTTTCTGTAAGCAGCGGTGTGGTCACAATTATCCATTAATGATTGATTGTACCGTGTTTACTTTAAATTTTTACAAAGTCACTGTTTGGTTTACCCCGTGAGACAGCGCCACGCCTATTATCAGCCAAGTTATGCTGCCGAGGTAAACCCATTCTGATACAACCTGGGCAGCATCTCAAGCAAGTGAATCGGCGAGAATAATGCATATTTTAATTAATGACTCTATTGTTACGTATCTGGTACAAAAAAAATACATACTTTAAATTCTCATTACACTAAGTACGGGTTTACAATACTTATCGTAAAGTCAAAAATGGCACTTAAAACATAAACATAAATCTTTTGTATGGAATGTCTCAAACGACCAGTGGCTTAACCCACAAATATTTACTACCTATTGTGAATGCTATCTTCTGTCCTACTAATTGAGTCATCCTACACCGGGAATGGCATTGTTTTCGCAAAACTCCGATAACTATATACGTAAGCCTCTGTGGCCACTTGGGTGGTCTTGCGCCTCTCATTACATTTTAATATGTGCTACAATGTTACGTTTTCTGGACAAAATGCCTTAAACCTCAACTGCTAAGTTACAAAGGAAATAAATATTACCTATTAAGTTTTAAGAGGCTCTTAAAACTGATTTTTAAGACTAGGAACATGTCAATAAAGAATTACATATAATTTTAATGTGCTCATAGGACGACAGCGGAGAAAAGCATGTTTATTCAATAGGTATATTCAACCAGTTACATAAATGTTCTTGCGAAACTTGATCACGCCTAATACGTAATCTAATCAGCATTAAGATTACAAAGAAGCCGCATGTTAACAATTTTATAAACTTTAACTCTCTTTCATTGGCAGACATTATACTCGAAACTGTAATTCAAGGCCAAAAAAGTTACTACAATGTTGCCACTGCAGTAAAATGTTTGTACAATGGTATATTCCCTTTTTTATTCAAAACACGCTAACGTAATTTATTAGTTGGTAATTTCAATCCTATAATATAAAGAAGTAATTGTATTTACTTATTTTAAATAAATAAGAGACGCCCTAATAAAAAGTTTAACATCCGTGATTTTTGGTTGCAAAGCTGGTATTGCACTTGTATTACTTCGGGTATTCATAACATTTGGTACAATAATTTACGACCAAGTTAAGAACTACATCAAGTCAAAAACGAAACCTTATCGTATTTAATATGTTCGTTAGAATTGTCT
This sequence comes from Pammene fasciana, assembly GCA_911728535.1. Lineage (NCBI taxonomy): Eukaryota > Metazoa > Arthropoda > Insecta > Lepidoptera > Tortricidae > Pammene > Pammene fasciana. The sequence goes on along the minus strand of OU452276.1, from coordinate 16,202,753 downwards.
CCGTGTTAGTTTACTGTTGAAAGTAGAGTACAGTCGGTGACAAAAGTTCATACAAGGTAGGTATGGTATTTTTTACAAAAACCTTATTTTAACTAGTAGCCCACTTCGAACCGAGAACTCGTGATTTACATGCAAACGAGTGGACCAATATAACAAGACACTTTATGATGATTTTTTCGCGCCTTCTAAGCTCCATAACGCCTTGATCAATCTGGTCATATTTGAACACTCAAATTATATTATTTATCTATGCTGCATCCCCAAGAAATTTTAAAAAGTTATCGTGGAACAATTATTTAAAATAAAAAATCTATCGAAATGCAAATACGTCTAGATAGCCAGCTGACAGTTCCGTTGTATCCGTACGTCTGTAAGTACTTCAATTCGCTTACGCTCCACTCTTTAGATAATGTCACAAAATAAATAATATGATAATGTTGGCCAATATAAAGCAGCATATTATAAAAAGGTTGGCGAAACCTGAAGTTTACTTGACAGTGACATAAGCGACAATGATGGTTATGACACTGACGTATCTGTCGTAGATTTTTTGGCCTTGAATTCCAGTTTCGAGTATAGAACCGGATTTTTTTAATCTATAGAGTATTCTTCTCTGCCAACGTTCACACGAATCTTAGAAAAATGTTAATAGATATATGTGCAGACAGGATGCATGACGAAAGGCGTGTCTATCGCGGCACAGACGGGGGAGCCTGAGGGCCGTACAAATTGATTACGGGGACGGGCCACCCACGACGCGAGCTTATGCAACCCCGTTGTGCAAGTGCTAATTTGATATTTAAGGCCCTTAAACGAGCAAGGAATGGTACACAGGAGCCGCTGTGCTGATCGCTTCCGCGCTTGAAACTGCACCTTGCTTTTATGTTCAAGCATAAGGTATTACGTATACATATTATAAAAATATGTACTTAGGATAACAGTAATTCTACAAGTTGAGCTACGTCAGTTTTGCGCAATTATACCTGAATTTTGTGTAGGTACCTAATCTGCTCTACCTAATGCGCTCAAAGATATATATGTGTAACGCAGCATTGTAAGTACTGTATAGTCGCTATAAGATATATCGGAGCGGCCAAGATGGTCACAAATATCTGAACAACTCCTTTATTGTCAAGGCGCTAAGGTGCTTGTTCAGATATTTTTGAGTACCGTGGCCGCTCCTATATATTTGATGGCGACTGTACCATTCATTGTTTCACATTAGTCAAAATCTCAATAAAATTAAAATCACTGCACTGGCCCTTTAAATATACGCATCCTTAGGAGTGTACAGAATGATTTATATTGAGTGCACAGAAAAATTAGTAAGCTTAGAGTGCTAATAGGTACTCCAAGCAACCTTACTGGCTAATAAATAACCAAAAGCAGGTATAGGATTGGGAAATAGGAATTGAATAATCCTTACTATGAGTTTAAAAAGTTTTAAGCTTAGTAATTTAAAACATAATATTGGTAGGGCTTAGCATTTATATCGCTTAAAAATTATTATAAACATTTTTGAACACATATGTATGGATATGTGCTAGTACAGTCACCGGCAGTAGTATCTTCCTACATGAAGGTGGCAAAAATATGTGACGCGCTCTTATGACCCGACAAATGACAGCGTGTCACATATTTTTGCAGCCTTCGTGTAGGAAGATACTATTGCCGGTGACTGTACATACTACATAGCGTTTACCGATACCATAGACTTAAATATATAGTAGACGGCCATAGCCTAAGAACTTTTTGAGGCTCCGAGTATTTAGCGCCATGTAGTTCAGAGCCACCTAAACAGAGCCAATATGTATGAGATAAAATCAGCGCCATCTAGTAACGAATAACGTACAGGTCTGAACTAGATGGCGCTAAATACTCGGAGCCTCAAAAAGTTCTTAGGCTATGGCCGTCTACTATATATTTAAGTCTATGCCGATACTTAGGATACTATTTTACTTTTAAGATAGAAAGTATAAGAAAGCACTGCACCTAATTTAGGCTATTTATAAAAACCACTAACCTATCAAATTTTTAGTCTAAATATGGACACACTGGCTTCTAGGATTACTGAACCCACATTCAGCCTACTTACTCTTGTCTCTCATTAGAATGAGCTTTTATATAAACCAAGTATATTCATAAACTGGTCATGTATTTATGGTTACTCCAGCACACGTACGTCACTATCCTTTCCTGCTATTAGACTCCTTAATTGCTCTGAGATTGGTCATGTAACTCAAGTAGAATCTTTTATGGTAAAGCGGTCAAACTTAATTGTTTTTATGTGCGTCCATTTTTTGAGCTCTGAATTGTTGGTTTTGTAATAGGGGTCCAGGTGGTCTATCATTACTATCATTAGGCAGGTTAAGGTTGTCCTCAGCATTTTAATAGACAGCAATCGCTAATTGACCGTTTTATAGACTTACTTTGTGTAAGTACCTACTTATAAATAATATAGGTTTATGTTACAAGCTTAATTAAAAATGGTTCATGAGTATAAAGAAGCAAAAGTACGTAAAGTTGCATGTTTAAGGTAATAACACAGTGTTTAAGTAACTATTTTCTTACAGCGGTTCGTTTTTAAATTCACGCACCTAACTACAGTATATTAGCATGTACATTAGTCGACAAAATGTAATTTGTATGTATGAAGAGCTTGACGAAAGAGGTAATACGGGCGCAGGCACGAAGTCAAACACCAGTATAAATGCCAGTATTTACGTTTTTCTGACTCCTGGGAGGCTACCGTATAATAAAACATGCCGTTTCAAACAATGGAGTCATAAAAAGTCAAAATTCGCAGTAATGACCGCCGCAGAGTTTGTCATGTGTTCCCATTTCTTGATGAGTAAATAATTTAAAGGAACCAGCGTTACTTCGTTCTCAATACCTGTAACAACTGTGTCAATTCAGCAAGCGTACGGTATACTGGTTTCTCTGAGAGCTCGATTCGTCTGAACTCGGTAAGATGTTAAATAGCAGCCCTTGACAGCGCCGAAAGATGATGTAGTGATTTGATCACGTACCTTGAAAGGAAACATTAAACTTTTAAGAGTTACATTTCTTGCGTACTTATTTTTTGAAATATTATTAGTTACCTACAGCTATATTTCGGGGAAAGCTAAAGCGAAACAGGGTGGCGTTGTACCTACTGTACCTACGGGGTAAGACGGCAGGTGAGGTTTTTATGGTAAATACGGCAAATTAAATTTACAATACTTCGTCATGTTTTATGTTTTAAATATTTACACCAAATGGTACAGGCTCAGCCTAATGATTTTATTTTTGTTCAGGTAACATTGTCTCGCTTACATCATTGCAAATATACTAGGTAGGTACATACATATTGAATGATACCTAATTTTATTGATGATCAGCACGAATTATGGTGATAATGGTGAAACAATCGGCAAGTGCGAGCTGCACAAGTTGGACTCATGCACCGACGGATCCGTTCTAAGCAGAGATGTATAAGATACCCTAAATAAAGTATCTGAAATACAAGATGCAAGATACTTTACAAAAAATGTTGTTGTTGTTAATAATTTTCTAAAAAGGTATCTGAAATACTAGATACAAAATACCTATCTTTCAAATATTTTATAAAGATAAAATACTTTTGTAAAAAAAACAACATTTAATTGAACATAATTTTTATTTGTTCGAGAAAACAATTTTCGAATGTGTTGATAACAAGGATCAGGCAAACGTGACAAGGCAAAATATGTTAAGTAAAAGGTTGAGACTTTTAATCTTCATATTTTAATTGAGATTTGAGTAAAACTAATTCCTCAAACATATTGTCGCTCATCTTCCTTCGATGAGGCCTCATGAGCACATTTTGAACAATTAAAAAAAATACACAATTTGAAAGTATGCTAGACGTATGTTTAAATTATGCCAAAAAATATGCTAGATCTAGCATATTTTTATGCTAATTTGGCAACGCTGGGACCTACAGGAGTGATGGTGGGACATCTTAGCCGATGACATTTGTAGAAAGATGTGTGTCGCCATCTGTAATTTTCATTTGGTTCCCGATAATATAGACTAAATTTTTGAACGACACGCTGCTTTCAGTTGCGTTCGGAAAGAAAATTTGCGAAGTTTATTTTGTAAAAGTATCTTAGGGAACAAAGTATTTTCTAAATACTAACCCGCTTATTCATAAACGTATTGCAAACCTCATTTAACTAAATCATCTTTTGTCCTTATCTGTCACATTGACAGTTGTGTTTGTTAGAAACAGACAAAATACATTTTAACTAAATGAGGTTTGAAACACACACTTTATGAATAAGCGGCTAAGATACCAGGAAAATGTATCTAAATAAAAGTTACAAAATAAAAAAATCAAAAGTACTTATTTCAAATTCAAGATTTAAATACGTATTTTGTATCTAGTATCTGTATTTCAGATACTTTTATCTAAGATACATCACATCTCTGGTTCTAAGTGTGTAATTAAGGCGATTATCACACTGACGACGGATCCGCATGCGGCGCCGGTGTGCGAGCGAGATAGCGCTATACACATGCAGAGCGCTATCTCGCTCGCGCACCGGTGCCGCATGCGGATCCGCGCCAGTGTGATAACCGCCTTATATACTGACGCTAATAAAATAATTATCTTAACTTTAAGAAATAGAAAAAAACTGGCCAAGTGCGTGTCGGATCACGCATAATGGAGGGTTCCGTATCTTCAATGGAATAAGAACCAAACTAACACCAAAAGAAATAAGTTATTTGGAGTAACACAAAAATTATTGAACCGATAATGTTCAAAACAATTTATGTAGAAAGTATGTAATTAAGGCGCTGCACCTAAATATTTTGAGAAAATTTTGCGGGGCAATACCTCATTGTTTAATTTGCCATTTAAGATGACTTTTTAGCTGATTTTATGTTTTTTTTTTTATATTAGGTTTACTGTCTGATGATGATGATGTCTGATTTTATAATAGTAGCTTTACTGGATTTTATGTCTACAAATGTCAACAATGTGTATCTGTATGTCTGTTATCTCTTCACGCTTAAACTCCCCTGAACGGGTTTTTAAGATAAATTTGGTAGGTATCAAGTATGTTTCAGATAATCAATGTTAAACATATCCAATGACCAATGACTTTCTAACCAAGTTTATATTTAAAAGGCAACCAGTTAACAGTATTCGCTTGAGTTTAAAGCATATTTGGATTAACGGTCTATAAAAGCTCGTCGTCGCTCGGACATTAAGTAGTGTATGTAATCGGATTAGTAAATGACCGTCATTGAGTAAGCCAGCGAGCTAGCGTAGGGTAGTGTGGGCTGCGCGTAGGGGTGATGTTCAAAAGCACACACTAGGCGAAGATCAGGCAAACCAGTATATGTATGCTCCCTGATAACATTTAGTTGTTATAGGTCTCGAGGTTACCACTCCACTGCGCCGGTTCCTGTGAAGGACCGACTGGTCTGCGCTTGGTGAGATGGGAATGCATAGCCAGGCGCGGGCGGCGCGGCGCGAGAGACTCGCGCGTGTCACTTGCTGCGATTCCTGCAATAATCTCCCCGAGCGATTGCTCTATCCGGTGACGGAGTAAAGTATCGTTAGTTGATTATTGTGTTTATTTGCGCGTGGCGCGGTTGTGTTTGTGCGCGTGGCTGTGTGCGTGCGTGCGAGCGGTAGTGGGCCACCCAGCGCGCGGCCACACGCGTCGCCCACCCACGTGGCAGGGGCGCCGCATTCGCGGCCCGCGGCTTCACCACTATCGCAATCGGGCCTCGTGGCGAACTAGCTACTGCCGCATGCCGCCTGCCGCCGAGCGCTGTCGACTGCTCATCGATATGACACTGTGATTGACATCTCCGACGGACAATCTGATTATGCGATGACTCAAACGATTGATTCCATACTAAAATGTACCTGTAAACGTGCTTTAACTTTAAAATAAAATACTTTGCTAGTTAGGTATCATGTACATATAATACTTACAGCTTGAGTCTGCTGAATACAACACTAGGTTCCATCATATAATATTGATGTTTTGAACTACCTCCATTGACTGCAGCATTGCCCTATCGGCAACAAATTCTGACAGTTGATTCATTAGGGTTAGAAGAAACTTTAGTAATCACCAAACCAAGCCCACGTGTGTGGTATGCATGATAAAATTGGATAATCGCGCATTTGAAGGGATTAATGTGTGGGCAAAAGGTCAAGAAGACAGCGGAGTCGTAGGCCAAGGCCCGAGACACATCATTCATGTTTAAATGTTAATGGTTCTCGATAAGTAGGTACGTAGTAAAACTGAGTGTTCTGAACAAAGCATTAAATTTATTACAGCGCATTTTTAACCTGTATACGAGGGTAAGTACGTATTTAGTACTTAAATAGCTTATTCTACTTTATATACCAATTTTATATTTAGGAGCAACCGCAAATTAAATGCAAACCAATTAACGACTTAACATCTTCGAAACAGGATAGGTAAGTACAAAAACTGGAGTCTTCTTAAGTATAGAAAAATATACGAGCAACTGTGTCCGTTCTTGGTTCATCTAATTAAAGAACTGGAATAATATGTGGTTTTGCCATGTAAACCTCCCTGTGCTCAACGCTCAGCTGCAACAGCTGTAAAACTGACGTCAGCTACTTTTTGATATTTAAAGCATGAAACAAAATGATATTGCTTATTAGCAATGCACAGAAGAGAAGTTTCCAAAATTGCGAATGTTGTCATGGAAAGTTCTTGGTATTGTTCTTTGCACATTTATTGTTAAGCCTTAGGGTACATTTTTATGGCACTTGATGAGACGATACAGACGCCTGTAAGTAACTCAAACGTGAAATGAACCAACTGTTACGTATTAAACCCTAAATGTTCTCAATGGCCACTTGTTGAGAATTTTCTCATGAACATTATCAGTAATTTTCGGAAATCTTGAGAATGTTTTGCGATTTGTACATTGCTGCTGATTATTTATTTCAATGTTTTTGTTAAAATCTGACAAATTTAGTTAAAGGGCCACTTTTTCCTTAAGAAAGTATCGTAAGAGAGTTTCGTCTCACCAGCCCACCACGCATAGCAGCAAGAGTAACAGAGACCCGGACATCTGGCAGCTGTTCATTGGTGGAATTCGAACAATGCATACCACTTCAAGAATACAAATCCCAGAGGTCTGGGTTTTATGCAATATTATGGGAAATTATATAAAAAATTAGATTATATTACTACCAAAAGTTTCTGTTGGGGGAAAGTAATGCCAAATGGCGTATAATGTAACTAATAATGGTTTGTCGCCTTCTTTTATTGCTGTTATCTGTAAATTACTGAAAATGAAATAGTTTTTAAAATCGTCAAAGCAACCTTAGGTAGGTACTGACCAAAACTTACAAACTTTTAAAATAAAAAGTATACTATATAGTACTATACTATACTATATAGTAATAAAAAAATAACGTTTCTGTAGCTGAGCTATTAGAACCTGCTCGGAAAGGGAAGTGCCGGAGAATGTATGAGCTGCAATCCCATGTAATCTACATATGACCCTTAATTCTCTTTCCAGACAACCTCTAGCACAAGTAACTAGTAGTAACAAATGTAAGTCTAAAAAGCAAACCTCAGTTGCGAAACACCTGGCGGGCGCGCGTGCGCGAGCGCTGCCGAATTTTGCAGCCCTGCGCCCGCGCCCGCTCCGCGCCGCTCGATCACTTTGATCGGCAATGAATGGCACCGCTGATCGCTGCACAATGTGGCTCGCTAATAACCACCATCAGAACTCTATAGGTCATTGAGAAACGGTTGACTTTGTTCGGGCTCTTAATGACGGTAAGGTAATATTCTGGTTGTATCAAAGACCAGTCTGTTTAAGCAAATCATGTAAATATGAGGCAATATATTTAAAAAAAAATCTTAGTGTCTATGATTTGATATATTTGTATTCCAATCCTAGACAGAGTTAACCTAATTGCATTATAATAACAGACTGACACAAATGTTGTAGCCTACTAAGACTCATATGGCTCAGCTCAGCTCACATGACCAACTCTATGTACTATCTATAATGGGTGTACTTGAATGAAAATAATAATATGTAAAATAAAAATACAAGTGTACAGGATGGATTTCCGCCCGCTGAAATTCCTTCGTAGGGACTCTACTCTGTAATAATCTTTATCCCTAGATTATTGATGAGTAGATGAGAAAATTAAAAGGAGGAAGCTACAGCACAGGTTTTTCTGACAAATAAAATAAAATTTACGAGAACATGACTGTAAACGGAAAATAATGCATAGTCACTAGTCAGTATCTTATGAGCTTAAAGCAAATTCATGATTTCGGCTTATATACCTCTCCAGGGAGCAGGCATGATTATTGCTAGGTAATGTTAGTATACGCAAAATGTCCTCCACGCATGCTTAAACAATTTCTATCCGGACTCAAAATATCTCTCCCGCTGTCAAAATATTTATCATGCCAGTTAGGCAAATCACTTGCGGTCAACATACAAATATGGGGCATCAAACCGATCCCGACTAATTATTCCGATATATTTTATCCCCGATTCCTTTTCAGGCTTTCCAAGAACCTGTTCTCATTAACAGGAACCTGGTCGGTGAGTCGTAAACCACCAACGAATTCTGAATCACTCAGATGTACAGTCGCCATCAGATATATCGGAGTGGCCAAGGTGGTCACAAATATCTGAACAACGCCTCTATTGTCAAGCCGATAAAGTGCATGTACAGATATTTTTGAGTACCTTGGCCGCTCTGATATATTTGATGGCGACTGTACTAACAGAAACACTCTAACACTTAATATACGACTATTGGTATACTTTAACTCGTTGAAATAAAGTTTAGAAATGTACAGTTCATTATGTCGACGGACGTACTAACCATAACTCTTCCGTGATGACTTATTTTATTTCCATTAATTAGAAAAACAATCCGATCGATAATGATGTCGTCTTATGCGACTGGCCGTCGTAAATTAAGACATTTTTATTACGATTCAAAATTAAACCAGTATGATTGGATTTAGAGTACCTATATATGGAGAATTCTTGTAGATTGGTAGAATTTGACCATCAATTGCCTGAATTCTCTGAAATAGCTAACAAACAATAAACCGACCTAATTTTAATGATCAAGTGACATTAGGTATAATGATGATTTTTTTGCCAAAGTTCTCTTCCTTTCCTTTCCCTAACTTTTAGCCACAGAAAATGCATAAATTCTTAATATTTTTCATAAGCGAACTAGGCAGTTTCGCCGTTCGCGAGCCCTCATGCAATATCCAATCTTGGTGTGAATGGCATATTTTTAGTTAGAGTACGAACTCCTTAAAATTATCGGTTAAAATTAGGCTTTTTTGACAAAATGCGCAAGAAACACGAACTTTAATATACGTATCAGCACTTACCTTGTAAACAGGGTTTTTTCTATACTCGTTACTGTGCAACACATTTGAAGATGTAATAAAGTGACAATCTCAGATTACTACGAAGTACGAAGCAAAGCTTCGTATGTATACCTATATAAATAAGATACGATAACTACTTCGTATTTCTTCTTTTTAAAGCCGTATAAAACTTGAAGAAACAACAGACATTTCAGGGAATATTACGCAAAACTCTGCGTAGGGGGCGGGACTAGCATAATATATGTAGAGGGCCTACCACGAAATACGAAAATAAAAGTTTCGTTTCCTGGTCCTCTGTCACTCTTTCATATTCGAGCGATAGAGAGGCACAAGTCAAAATTTCGATTCTCTCGTTTCACGATAGGCCCTTTGTAAACAAACCGCCTTGGTGCACAAATGACATATTTATTCGTTATAAATTGTCTATGAAAACTTGTAAAAAAACTGTTTAAGGCCTATAGTATGTATTAAGAACTCTATGGTTTACTGGTCTGCTAGCGCTGCACTCTGGTGGCAGAATATTGCAGTAATATCCCATATCCCCTATTGTGTGTTGAGCCCTACCTATCGTGCCGAGTATGTACTCGTAGATATGGCGAGCATTCTTATTCATAATTGGGTAAGACTTAAGAAAATGTTTCACCTCGTGTAGTGTTTTATGGTTCTTAATATATTTACCAGCCATTTTAGATTATAACATTTATAACCTAGCTAAAGGAACACTTAATTTTTATGCAAAAACTCATGACCTAATTAATAATTAATTAAAATCTCTGATAATAAATTCTCAAGCTAAAATTTATCTGACTAATACCTATTCGATTTTAATTCTACAAATTGATGCACACGCCCTCGTGCAGATTTATATACTTGCAGTGGCATCAGTCTGAATCAAATGTGATTTTAAATCGCTGATTCATGCATGCCATCGCCTACATCTACTCCAGGCGTTCAACCAGAGCATGTAATTGCAGCATTAGCTTTAGATTAAATAAAGTCAAACAGAATCCAGGCCTCGACAGGCGCCGCGTGGCAGCCAGGCGCTGTCCCTCGCTTTCATCTCGCCGCTGCTACCGAGAAGCGGAACGCCGTGCCGAATCACACCATCAATCTGCCGTCTATAGAGACATTAGCACACAATTTAGACGTGCGATTACAGAGGAACGCGTTTCCGGCGATTTTTTAACTTTTTGCGACCTTCTCGGAAGTCCTGTTTCGTAATATGCAATTTCGTTCTATTTTATTGTTTCCTTTATTGTTGCGGTTGCGTTTTCCCCTGAGCTTGACTTCTGTTTGATTTACAAATTTTATCTCTCTCTCCGTCTCATTAATTTGTCGGGTAAGGAAACGAGACTCCGGAAGGAGGCGTGGACAAAGATAATGAGGCTGTCGAACGTGCTTTGACGACAATTTTATAACATTTTTAAGGACGGTTAGCCTCTACAGCCGTAAGAGATTTATGAACATATTACTGAACTACACTGTAATTTACTATTAGAAAATTATATCTACTAAACGCGTATGCAATTGGTTTTCTTATTTTATAGCAAAAAATGTAGAATAAATTTAAGGGAATAAAGCTCATATGTGAACTTTCGTCGTTAGCTTACATTAAATATAACATACCTAGTAGGAAATATTTATCAAGAAATATTTAACTCGATATAAAAATACAATAATGTCACTAACAACACTGAATTTCTTACGGAATATTTTCGAAGACGCTGATCAAGTAAGTACTTTTTATTGAACTCCTAAAAGGTACATAGGTACAGTTAAATTACAGTAGTAATTATTAGCTGTTTTATTTATGTGAAAATATTTTAGTAAAATTTTACTCAGCTTTTTCAATCAACCACATATTTTGCCGTACATATTTCACGTTCTCGAAACTATAAATTTTGACTCCATTTATTTAGTTAGAAGTTTTGTATGGTATACCTACATTAGAGTTCAACGGGCTGAAAGCTCGCCCGCACCGCCGCATGCGCCGCGCGAGCTTGAAATTAAGCCATTAAGTGGAACGACAACTATTATTTAATTAATGCGTGGTCGGAACAAAACAATGGCTCGATTGTTCCGACGAGCTCTGTCGCCGCACTTGACGCCGCGCCCGCTGGGCCGGCCGCGATGCTCCGAGGACAAAATATTATACAAAACGATGTTTGACTAGAGAACAAATCAAATTATTTTTTATAAATAATTTGATTTGTTTATTTTCAAGTTGATAGACTACTATATAAATATATATAGATGTATACAAAAAAATGATCTAGGCCTCCAGTGCCCAGGGCTAGGATCGAAACAGCGTCTTTTGCAAGTTCTGCAGTTCTGCATATCGCGGCAATCGCCCTAACCATTAGGATACCCGGGTCAAAGCGACACCGGTGATTTTTCCTTTGTATATGACATCTATATAAGCTTAAAACGATATTTAATTTGTATCTAACTTTTACGTGTGTCAAATAACGAACATAAAATATGGGTATAAACAAAACCGCTATGTTCAAATTAATATCTTATTCGCTTCGTAAAAACAAAAAGCCAAGATAATTAGATTTTTTATTACATGCTGCAATTAACATTGGACTCAGTCAACATACCGATTCCAGAGTTTACAGATGATTTTAATTTTTACTGTACCTCGATACTCGTATTATTATCGTATCAACTCACAATTAATCTGTCTATAATGGCTCATGCAGAATGATGGATACGCGACGCTTATTGAAACCAGAGACTATAGAGATATAGACGGCCACAGCCTAAGAACTTTTTGAAGCTACTAGTGTACTACTAGTACGCTATTTGTTACTAGGTGGAGTAGCAATGCAGGTGACATTTCTCTTACATTTTCGGCATCTTAAGGTGGCTTTGAAATAGATGGCGCAATTGACTTGAGCTTCTAAAAGTTCTTAGGCTGTGGCCGTCTATATCTCTATAGTCTCTGTTGAAGTTGAAACCCTCGCCGAGTCGAGCGGCGGAAATTATTTTCCTACGGACAAATTACCCATTCTCGCGACAGCTTAATTAAAAAAATATTTTGTAATGATTTTGATCGCAGCGCGGACAGTTCGCCCCACGGGCGAGGACACGTCTATGTTACACCCAGAAGCAAAAAGACTTAACGCTGTATGGGTTCAAGACGATGATGCAACGTTTCTTTGGTGGATGGCGGGCCTTGCCTGCTTTTTGTGCCGTGGACCACCCAACACGCTTGCTGCATTATTTTTATTGTACAATAAACAAATTTATTGCTCCATATGGTTGTTTATGTTTTTATTTATAAGAGCTTTGTTACGGAGCGCGGGTTTTAGGTAATGGCCGGGTAGCTCACCGGGCAGCTTGGAAGCCAGTGGCAATGATTTTATTTCATTTGTTACATGCTGACTGACATGGATAAATAAAAGCAAGAAATATTATGATTAATGCAGTCAACAAAACAAGACTCAATAGCAATAAAGATCTACACATGATATTGTCCAGATTTCAGATGCACGCATTATTTTAGCGATGTGGTTGCTGTAGTTTTACCTACATATATTTTGTTTTAACTTATTAAGTCTGTACTTGTCATATTTATAAAAATTGGTCCATAGGTGCAGATTTTGGTAGAATTTACAAAATGATTATTTGTAAGTATCTCTAATAATTTCATGACGCTTGTTGAACACTGATTTGATTAGTTTTATGTTATACATAGTTTTATCCAGCATTTTCCAAAAAAATATCTTCAATAACTACGCTACATCATGTAGCGTAGTTATTGAATAGGTGTTCGTCTTTTATTTACAAGCCAAGCGATAACAGCAACTGTTTTTATCTTCCGCCGTTTTATTTGCACTCTCAAGATGAACTAGATATGTTTTTTTAAAGTACTTATTTAAATTTTAGGTGCTACAATAGCTTAGAATGTAGCACAAACGTCAAAAAAATTAGGTCCTCAGTGAGCCATTATTGTATCTCTATATTATGTATATGTTTGATATTTTAATATACATATAGATAGAACATTTTTTGTTTCTGTATACTTTTACATTCAGTTGCCAGTTTGTCACTTTTTCGTTTTTTTGGAAATTGTTATTGCCTAGAAAAATCTGAACAAATTCCTTATTAGACTTTTTTTTACAAAATTGTCCTTACTTCAAAAAAATATTTAATACCTATAAGTCCTATAACCATCCTATAACTAATAAGTACCTACATGTCCTGACAAATACGATTTTGGTCTCTTTAAAACATGAGTAAATAGTCTACTCAATGAACCGATGATCTCCATTTTAGGCTCTGTCTTCTCTTTCTTAACGTCAATCGCCAGTCAGTTTTATGATAAATTGATAATAAATAAAATAAAATGTTATTAGTGTCATTAAATTAGAATTTTCAAAATGATATGTGGCTGTCCAGCGAGTCTGTGTCCATCGCTCGCTTCCGGTTCCCAGCGTGGCTTGTTGCAAGCACTGATTAAAATTATCCCACTATCAAGCCCAGACGAAAAGGTATAGACGGCGTCCTAGTACAAATATGGCTCCCAAAAATTACCCTAATCCCATCATCGCCTTCCTTGGCTTATCTAAGACCCAATACGCTATTTAACGCTATTTAAAAAAAAACTGGTGAGTGACCAATGACAGTTTTCATAGCTTAAAATTATTTTTAATTCGTCAGACCTAATGTGCGGTAATACTAAAATTTGCTTGCTATCATAGCTTGTATGCCCGCTTCCGATGATACATTCACACCCGCAAAAATGTAATGTAATTTCTCAGATCTAGTACGATTTTTATATTTTTATCGTTCACTGATCAGGCCACGTTGCGGACACCGCCAGCATTAACTATTAATTAACTACACGACAAAAACTGTTTCTCTATCATTAAGGGGAAATATCTTGCATTATGGATATAGTAGGGTTGCCATGATTTTTTTAAGGCTCTTCAATCTGCCAACCTCCAAAAAATCGGTTAGAGTTCTTTGAAATGTAATTTCGCTTGACAACTTGATGTATTAACTAATTCATTCCGAAATAGTCCGTATAATTTTCCGCCGTGCAATTTTTCTAAAACCGTAATTTTTTTTCTATTAACAGCAGTTTTACCTATTAATTAGTTTTGAAAAAAACACCAAAGAGCATGATTTACTCTGTATGGTACAGTGGTTTTTAATTGCTTTTTAGGTAGATTTCGAAAATCGAGTCTACCTATTTGTATAGATTTCTATAAATTGGACACATTACAACTATGTTAATACTATACATCCTCAAGATAAAATATCAATCCCTCTCGCACTTTTACGCTTATCAGGAATATCCTGACCTCTTGACGCCACACGATGGCGACCCTACGGCGTGGGGCAAAGTGGCAGATGTAGTGAATTATAAGGACATTAAGATGCGTGCTCATGGCCCGAACAGCCTCATAGAGACGTCAGACCACCCACGGAGGAGATGTAGCTACTAGCAAGCATTATACGATCTTATACGGTCACAATCCCCCATTGATACTTGTTAAAGGAACTGCGTTTGTAATCAGACCTATTCAGTCTGTACCAGCAAAGCAAATTGATGGCACCAATTTGCGTAATTTATGAAGCATAAACGTCATAGTAGATGGAAGTAAAGGCGTCTCATTAGGATGTGGGCAATGAATCTGCGTAGTAAATAAATATCTACAAGTGATTTTATTTGCGAAGAGACGTGGGTCCGTTCTGTAGCAAATTGTGAGAACAAATAATCAAGACGAGAGCATTGAGGCTTTTTGCCCGAAGTGGAACAGTAAAATAGTCTTAAGGCAATACGTGGGAAAATAGTGGTTGCGCAATTTTATAATTATGTTTGCGAAATGATCAATAAAACAACAGATTAGAATATTTGCTGAAAGAATTTTGCTTACTTTGAGTTTCACTTTCATGCTCTGAGAAAAAACCTCTTGGGAATTATCCTAGATTAGTCCCGTGCAAGATTTAGACGTCGAACGTGAATTTATAAAAGTTTCGACATAGTTATAACTATATTTAGTCCTCAGTTAGGGTATGTCAAATTTCGTGATATGACGGCTGTGTCACAAAATTGCGATGTCATTAAACAATATGGAATTACACTGGAGTTTAAACATGTATCGATTACTTTCTGAGTACTTAAGTTTGATTATTTAATTTGAAATATGACAACGCTTTCGTAGAAAGCTTATTGTTTTGGACAATGGTAGGATAACAATGCCCCAATCGTCCTAACAAGCTCATAATTCGAAATGGACACTTCAAGTGTTTGAAAAATTGCTGAAATTAATTAACTATGTAGATAATTATTAGGAACGATGTGATACATTGCGACTCATATCCTAGTAGCACTTTTACGGGAACGAGTACCTAGTTGGATACAAGGTCTGCTGTTTAAAATTTAAAGCATTTCTAATTATCTCCCACACTAGAAGTTTTACTTAACACTGTTTTCAACGATGGTAGAGAAACCTTTCATGCATTAAATCCGCTTTTTGTACTACGTCTTACTATACGATACAATTTAAATAACTATACAAGTTGTTAGGAGTGTGCTGAGCTGCGATTAAGAAGTATATAAACGTTTCAAAAACAGCAAAAAGAAGTCGCTGGGCTGCGTGAGCCTATTCGTAACAACAGCAATCACATCAATCAGCTCGAGCTCGCATTTCCTTCCTCGAAGCACTAATTCGAGCTGGAGCCGAGTGACGGGCCGATTGGCAGCAGACTAGTTGCTGCTACACTTACATTATTACGTTGCAAGATCGACAATTTGTTTAATTCTGTTTATCGTAAGTCTAAGTCAGCAATTTATCCAATTAGGCGGGCGCTCGCGGCGGGCCACCCACGACGCCGGCTATTAGAGATAAATTGTAAATAATTTGGTAACGTTTATTTTGGCTCGCTGCCCGAACTGATTGCAGCTCACACGTATGTAGTTACTAGTTCTGCATGATGTTTATTCGCTTTTAATTTATCAATAGACATGTGATGCTCATTCTTCTGGAATTTCGTTCGTAAAGAGAGGTGACCAAAAATCAATTACATCACCTATTTAAACTAAAATAGTTCCCTTTTCGCACAAACGGTATATTAAAAAGAACTTCGGAAGTTCATTTGTGTGAAAGGAAAAAAAAACTGAAACTAAATTATTTCATTTACAGCGTTCTTAGAGATGCGCCTAAATAAAATACTGACCTACTGAGGTTAGTTATGCTAAAATAGGTTAGTTCACCTCAATTACTTTAAAGAAATATGTATATTTAATGTCAAAGAAACTAAAGTTTCTTCATAACTCTCTAATTTGCCTACATAGGTAGTAGATACCTAAGTATGTAGCACAGAACAAATATTAATATATTATATAATACAAATATTCATCATCATCATCATGAACCCCGCGTGCATTTTATTTTAAATGCAAAACTCAAAGATCACCACTTATTCGGCCAACATTTATAGATAAACTCCTGCAAAATATAGACCTCTTTCTAATTATTTTAGCGATCAGTTTGAGAGTTGGAAAGTCATTCGTTCATCATATGGATAGTTGATAGGTCAACTATTTATTTATTTATCGTATGGCTACACGTCACTGGATATAGATAGGCATTTCTTCTCTCAGGTGGTAATAGTAGTGGGAAAGTAGACGGTGAAGAAAATCCAGTGAGTGTTGCGAGGTCCAGATGGAACAGTGCAGCTGCCAAGTTTGTTACTCTTTAAGCACCACCCAGGGATCGCGTGTATTAGGGTTGTACAAGGCGTTTCCTACGGGCGCAGGTAACATTATTTAACATTGATCCCCATGGTCAACTAAAGTGCAAATATATGACACGCTGTGAGTACCGTCCTACCTACTAGCATTTGATGTATGTAGTAAGTATATCGGATATGAGTAATAAAATTGATAATTCATCGTAAATCCAGAAACCGTACTCAGTTTCACCAAACGAATTAAATTTTTCGATTATCATAGACAGAATCTCAAACTTGCATTAATATTTACAACAATAATTTAATACTGCACTTAACGGCGCGCGATAGCCTCGTTATCAAGATGTCGTGTAGGTGCGAACCGCGCTGAAACCGAAGAAGCAATTAAAATGGTTGAGCGAATTGATTTACGCACTGACGCCGCGGCGCCCGCGCCGGCGCGTCGCCGACAAAACGTACATTTTATTGTTTTTGCCATTCATACAACTTGTAAACACATTTTATGATCTGACGAATCCGTTGTTGAATAATAATGTACTGCATGCATGTTGGCGGCTTAAGGTGGGAAATCCAGACTTTGTAGTCCTGACCCTAGCCAAAACAAACGAGAAACATGGAAAAATATCGTGTGACAATATATATTATTAAAACAATGAGAAAATCTTATGATCAACTACCGACAACCGTGAAATACTACGTCACCAATCTTTGCTCAATTTTTTTTTCACAAATCAGCTTATTATAGTCATGTCATAGATGGACATATTTACTACTACCTATTTTCTACTAAAAATAGGTTATAACTTATATGACAATACTATTACCATAAAACGGGATAAGAAGGGATCGCGTGGGTACAAGTGTTGTATAGGTCATGAATGGGGAGAGTAGGGATGATAGAGGGGTGAGTTGGTGTGAGTTGGTGTGTGACCAGGGTTGTTATATCGCTATGTACAGTCAGCAGCAGAAGTAGCTAAGCGGGTGAGGTTTTCAAAATGAGCTTGACACGACTTTATTGTTAAGAAAATAAGAGCCTGTGAAGCTCATTCTGAGCACCTTACCCGCTTAGCAACTTCTGATGCTGACTGTACTTAAAAAAATATTTTCTTAACAAGTCAGTCTATTATAATGTCCAAATAAATAAAATTTGTATTGTATTGTAATCCAAAAGTGTCAATCTTAGCAATTTCCCCATCACAAATCATTGCTATCCCTATAGGTACTAACCTCAACTACAGAGTGAGATGGAAATGCCCAGTATTTTGTTTTATCGTTTAAAATTAAATTAATCGTCAGACAATCAATAAAAATAAAAATCATACGACCGGTATACTTTGTATGTATAAAAATCAACGTGCCACATGTAAAATAAACGTTTATCAAGGTTTGACTGTACTTTTGTTTTCTCTCAACTCACCCCATTATACGGTATGTGAATGTGAGGCCTGGCCTGAGGGTCTCGACATCGTACACCTTTATAGATAAACTCCAGCTTGTCTGTATTCCTCTCTTGCGCGAGCGCATACTTTACGAAGCCAATAAAACCGTGCAGTGACAGCGCCGACGCAAGCACCTCATGTCAATGAGTTAACTTTGGCTCTCTGCACTGCACTTAGGACTCTGGAAGTGTCTTCATGGAATATATTAATCGTTAAAAGAACAGGATTATGGCCTCCGTTCTAAGCTCTAATCCAGCTAGAATTAAATAAAGTTATATAGCGGTTCACCATATTTGTTACTTGAGGAAACGTATTCAGATTTTAATAGATACCATTTATGCACACACATTTATCACACTTCACACACACAAAACACACCCAGGAAACCACGTGTATACCTATAGCGCTGAGTTTCCCGATACAACATACAAAAAAACCCGGCCAAGTGCCAGTCGGACTCGCGCATGAAGGGTTCCGTACCATAATCTATAATAAAAACTAGCTATTAACTATCGAATAAATTAATAACGCGAGGTCGTATCTGCCTAAGTACACCTCAAAAGATGCTACCTATGACAAATACTGTTTTAAATTCTGTGTTCTAAACCTTTAGTTCAATAATAAATAATTACCTTGGTGATTCCAGTGAGTAATTCTTTGCTGGTGACTGGCTAAAATTCTATTGGCCACACTAAAGTTGTCGCTATAAATTCGTCAACGACTTGACGTTTGACTTTTGGAGGTGATCCGCGTGCGTACGTCCACACGCCGCTTGTATAATAATGTATAGGTACGAACTTAATTTACGTTATAAATTAACATGTACATTTATTTAACAAGTCATTGTGGTCATGCGTGTGGTAATATGCATAATTAAACTAATCACCTAGTAGGAAATGTAGGAATCAGACAATGGTTGACATGTTGGGCTCATGGAGTTTTAGGTGTCTGCTTCAAAATGTACATTAATTTCAATAGGTGCTTACCTTAAGAGTCGCCTGGACGCTGGCGTGAACTCGCGTTCCAATACAAACGTAGTTCAGCTCTCATTTTAAAACGACATGCTTTAGAACCATGAAATTTGGCATGGGCATTCTAGTACTACAGATCTATTTTGGACATTCATTTTCGCTGCTAAAAATTGTAATACAAAGAAAATATAGCAAAAATAAGTTTTGTATGTAAATCTGTAACTGGCTGTATTTTCTTTGTGTTACAATTTTTAGCAACGAAAATGAATGTCCGACCTAGATCTGTACTACTAGAATGCCCATGCCAAATTTCATGGTTCTAAAGCATGTCGTTTTAAAATGAGAGCTGAATTACGTTTGTATGGGAACGCTAACGTCCTGGCGACTCTAAAAGTAGTCGTCAAAGTTTATGACATATTTATCAGGGAATTATTAATTCTGAAAACCCCTTTTAATTGAAATGTTAACGTTTACAAACAAATCATCCGGGCCGGAGCTTACCTCACGCAAGCTTCTTAGAATATATGGCTGTGGGCACCCCCCTGCGCTTTGGCCGAAGTGTCAAAATGTTCGTCTAAAACGAAGCCATTGAGACCAAAGTTTCTGTTTCAATACCTGATTTACTATTTAAATGAAATTCTTGTGTATCGTTTTTTTATAATTTTCTTTCGTTTATTTGTTGGTATACGTATACAATATCACGGATCGATCTATCTGCCGCTGCATTCATTTCTCTAAGCAAAATAGTTTCAATAGCGACATTTACACCTCCATCAGTAAAATTCTCGGAAGGGGCGCGTGAAATCGAGATGTCGTCAGGTGTGGTTCGAGATCTTAATCCGATTGTTCAAACTCAATTTAGTGAACCCTTACTGGATTTTATCGATGGTCTCTGCATCTCTGTTGCATTCTGTCTCCTATTTTAAATCGATTTACAGCTGTAACTTCTTCGTATCCTTCAGCAGACACACCTGGTGCAATGACTTAATTTTAGATTAACGGTTTAGTAGCTTGTACTTTTTAGAGATGTATTAATAAGTAAATTAAGGCCATTTTTGATTTCATATACACTCGAGAGCAAAAATTTCGGGTCAGTAACATAAACTTTAATAGGTATCTTTAAAATGAATATCTTCAAAATTAATATCTTTTGAGATATACTAGTGACCCGAAACTTTTACTCTCGAGTGTACCTACTTGTAATATATGTATTCGATTTCCAATTTTTGTACTTATATCTATCTGACGAAGCCTGCGTTGCGGATTAAGAAATTATGCAACCCATAACTAACTAACTGATCAAATCAGAAAAGCGAGAGGGTAGGAGGCCTTTAGGATATAAGTGAAACTTTTTAGAAATGTATTATTTAGCGGAAGGCGCTTACGTTGTGCGTACAAATTCAATACAGAAATCAAGCAATAAGGCGTAAGCGCCGGCCACCAAACGGTTCCCTTTCATGTAGACTGGGTAGTCTTTTTCATCCCACTCTGAATGAGGTCATTTATGCCTTTAGGGGATAGAGAAAAAAATACAGTGTACCTATTCTTGAGTCATGGACTCATAGACACTTGTCCAGTGCAAATATTTAAATGAGTTAACGATAATATCAACCTCTATCTGGCATACGTTTTAATTGTTTCGGAGAATTTATTCAGCACGCGTGTTGCCGAAACAGTTGTGGATTCAGAAGGTGTACCGCGGTGCTTTGCCTTCTCGTTGACTTGACACATTCGTCAAACCGACGGGGCCTCATACCGCACGCACGGCGCGTGTTGGAAAAAGTCCAATTGATTGCATTTGATCGTGTTTCCAAGGGAACTATTTGGTTTATGATAGCGGAGCGGAGTAGATACGAACGTGTTTTGAATGTTGTTATAAGACGAAATGAGTATAATTAACGTTTGATTCAGTAGTCGATTTGGTAGACATTACCTTACTCGGGTTTTAGTTTTCAGAGCTAGAAATGGATTTTAAGTTAGGTGGGCATTTTCACTTAACAGTGTACCATTAACGGCCGGTTAGCAATCGTCACAAAACTGATGGTCAATGTCAAATCTCGTATATTTTGTCAGGAATACGACGGTTACTGTAACACGACCTAAGTACAAGTTAAAATAGAAATGCCCAGGTTTTTGTAACATATCTACTTACTGTGCCTACTTACCTAGTTAAAATTGATCCGGGTCGTATAGCCGTTTGCTTAAATAGGATACTGATGCTGTTTCTTTGGAATTATGAAGTATCCTTCTACAACCGTAAGGTGGTTGATGTTTCTAGGGCCTAGAAGTGTCCGGGCCCGGTGAACGCTGGCCGGTGGACGACACGCACTCGGAACGCTCGCTATATAAATTCATTAGTTAAATCACCGCCGGCGGCGTTTTATGTCGGTTACTTCAAAGGGCCAGGCCGCCGCGCCCCGCCGGGGGCGCTCGCCCGACTTTTTACTCAGAAAACTCTGTAAACAAAATGATATGGTGCGTCCGAATGGTTGATCCGCCTATATTATCTGTAGATATACAGAAGGCATGTTTGGCTAGCAATAGCATACGCCCTTTCTTTATGACAACTATGGATTTGTAATACATTTCAATTAGTATATGTAAATATGACTTTGGAATGTCAACTGGGCATGAAATGAACTGGAAGGCCATTTTTCCACATCATAAACAAAATGACAAATATAAAATTTAGTCATCACCATCAAATTAAAATGTTTAATTACTTTCCCTAACTGGTGCCTGTTGTTGATTGCAGCATTTTCAGTTAATGATCCGTCGACAGTCAGAGCTGTTTATTTTTCATCCACCCTCTGCTCCTCTCTCCCAGCCTCCACCCCTTCGCTGCGCGAGCGAGACGGCCTTATCACGTGTGTGGTCCCCAAGCGAGTGGTTCGGGCGTCTCCGCCACCGTTCGTTCATCTTCGCTCTCCAGAACGGCAACATAACCTACAGAATCATGATGGCGGCTCAACAAATAGTCAGTGTTGCTCGAATCGCGCTAGTGTCTACACGTGAGTGTTGCGTGCGTTGTTACTATTGTAACGAAACTCGGTGCCGTTCCATGTTTCGAACCGTACAGTGCTAGATAAAAGTGACGAATCACTGTGTACAAGTGTGTGGTTATGTGGCGGCGAGTGATATGACAGCGTGTGCCGCCAGACGGACTCCGGCCGTCTTCATGAGGATACTGGTGACAAGCCTGGCCCCGAGATCATGGTGGCTCCCGATTCCGAGGCTCCTTCGAATCCTCGGATAGTGCCTGCTACACGTGAGAGCCCCTCCGTGGCCGAGGCGCGCCACAGCGCCGATCTGTATATCCGCACCAGCTGGGTGGATGCAGCCTTAGCTCTCTCGGAACTTGAAAAGGTACACTGTCAACAAAATAAAAAAATCGTGCGGTGCGGGCAGCTTACCGTCATACTGCACCACGTGTGATTGTTTTTCTGCGAATGTCAATATCGTCAAGGAACGCGGCAGCGGCGACGCAATCGTGGCGCCGTCTAGTGGTCATTGAATTTACCATTAAAGCCGCAGATTTCAAAATAACCTACATACCTCAATGATATGATAGGTAAATCAAGTAAATTGTAAATGAAACACGAAAATAATTTAACATTGAAAGTTAAAGAATCGTCTATTTTTCCGAATTATGACAAAACTTATCAAAAAACTGCAATAAAAATACGTATATTTAAATGAGAAAGCACAGGTACTTACAAGAAAATACCTATACTAGTATAGGTATTTCCTTATTAAAATTATATGAACTCATACGAATTTTATGCATGTAACCAAGCTCCAAATACGGAAACGTACTCATTCTGTAATACACAGGAAATTGTTTGTAATGCACACAAATTGTCCCGCCATTGCCTACGGGACGAGACGGTTCGGGGAAGGTAGCGCCTTCCTAGAAGGCAGTAAACGCCGCCCCGCGGTGGTCCACACTCCCGCAGACCCTGTGCGAAACCTTTTTCAATTTTTTTATAAAACAGGTGTAAGAAATCTAATTGCACTAATTTCAAATAATTTAAAATTATCTTAATTTAAAAGCAAAACCGATTGCGGTAGATAGTATTTAGATTTAAATATTATAATATAATCACATACATTTTTAAAACATAGTAAATATGTAACCTAAAAACCAGCATACAGAACATACGTCTTAAAAATAATAAAAAGAAAGTCCACTTTTGTAATGGGGAAACAAAACAAAAACAGCTGTAATTCGTGGTGAGCTATAATGTAGGTGGAAGTTGGTCGATCGTATGCAAGATGAAGCAATTAAGGCGCAGCAAGGGGGCGGCGCGGGAGGGGGGCCGCACGCGCACCGGCGCGGGCGCCGCCGATAGAGACATCAACGCGGCGCATGCCATGCCATACTTACTCTACTAGAAGAGAAATTTTATTTTACTTCGAGCTAATGTAATGATCGAACTATCAGGAAATTATACCCTTTAGGCATTTTTGTAAGCAAATCAATACTATGATTTGATTTAAGTTATAATAGTGGACGTGACTTAAACCATTAGTAGAGCTTTGAAAATAATAATATTAGAGTTTAGTTTTAGGAAACGTGTTGATTCGAATATAATGTAATACCTACGTAAGTAATTATTTTCTTATTGATAAAATGATACCAGTCTCGAAACATACCTTTCCAATAAATACTTACTTCATCAAAAATAAACAAAAACAATGCTGCGCAAGATTCTACAAAGTTTTAAAGTCTTGTCTGGTCGGACCGCACAGAGCTTGCGTCGTGGAATTGAGACATCTTGTGGTTTCCGATCGTGTATCCCTTTCTTGCTTAGGGGCGTTGTAGTTGCTTTTCTTTCCTTACGATTTATCGTTTATCTCTTTCCCACTCGGTTTTCCCACAGATCTTTTGTCTTTGTCCAAACATTGAGCGTTTTACAGCAACGGTCAGCAGCTGCGCCGGAGACTTTTTGAGGTTGTACAAGATTCAGAGAAACAGACCATTCTCGCTTGTGCTAAAAGGGTTCTGGAATTTTCCAAAAATATACAGTTCTGTACTTCTGTATCAGGAATACTTTAACGGTATTTTATTATTGACACACAAATACGCTCGAGTCCATTATTGCCCAATATATACTAACTATATTTTATAACCCTTTTATACGAAAATAGATTTTCAATTGGTAGAATTGGGTGATTTAAAAAAATATTATTAACTGTCCACAAAAATATTGGACTCGCAAACGAGGTAACGCAAAAAGATTAACATAAACAGCATCAACATTTACTGATATATATTTTTTGGGTCTTATGAGACCAATCACTGTAAAAATGTTCCGGAGATCATAAAGATTAACAAAATCTACATTTACACCGACCGAAATTAGCAGAGGCCAGATTATAATTGGTATCGTTTATCATCCGACTAATAAGGTAATGGAGTCCAATAAAAAACATCAGGTTTGCGGCATGTGGGTTAGCCACAAGCAATTCAGGTATCAAATGACGCCACGTGAGCCGTTTAGGCCACCGGCTCCATGCAACATGGGACTACGTACACACTCCATTGCACTTCGCCGACTGTAACCCTCATATCTCCGCTTCCGGGCCAGTAGCTTCACACCAGCTGGCCAAATTCATTCCACTGGTGGTCTTTTATCTCCGTAATTTTACAACCAGGTTCACTAGTAACCTAGTGCGTTACTGATAAGGTTACTATCATATGCTGCTCAAACCGGTTACGTTGGCCACTAGTAGGCAACTTTCTCAAGAATATTGACTTGTATTCCGCGTCCGACATGATAATTTAACAAATTTAAGAAGGTTATTTACATTCTGGCTGTAATTTATTGCTGAGTCGCATAATTACCTGTATCGGTAATAAAAAGCTTAAAACTTTCGCTTGATTACTTATCATACACCGAAGGAAAAGCGAATTTAAGTGGAGTGCTTGTTCCTGAGTTACGGGTGTTTTCTATGTATCTAAGTATACATATATTTATAATATAAGTAGGTACCTATATCGTCGCCTTGTACCCATAGTACAAGCTTTGCTTAGTTTGGGACTAGGTTGATTTGTGTAAGACTGTCACCAAATATTTATTTGTTTAAAAACTCTTGAACATTTATAAATTTTATAATTGTAGAAATATTTAAAATCGTCCCAATGAATATACAAGATCTAGTCCAACACATAAGCAGATAAATCAAGTCACTTTCAATAGCGAACAAAAAGAAGTACAAAATTCCAATACAGAACAGAGCGTATGCATTCAAACAACTTTTGTGCGTTGGGTGGGATTTACATTATCACTGATTGGCAAGTCGATTGATGGCTTTTAATGAGCAGGCTTACCGATCTCAGTCATGTACAATCCGCTATACCTCTTGTTTCTTGAAATGGTTCTATAAAAGCATGAAACTTGGAAAACTGGAACTCACTTGTATTCTGGACGCCTTTTAAGGGTATGGTAAGTACTATGAAGCAACTAAGCGCACGATGCCTCGTGCATTCTGATGGGATAATAGAGCCCACACTCACGACCCATTATATGCAGATCCGGAACACTGCCGGGGCCCGCCGTGTCGGCCAACTCGATTGATGCCAGCGGATGTCAAAGATCGCGCCAATCAACCTCCGTTCGAAGCCACTTGCTAAACTAATACACGAACATGCCACATGACGTGAATGATTGATAAATCGTTCTACGCTGGAGAACTTTGTATTGAAACAAAACTTAAATAATTAAAAGGCTGATAAGAAAAACTTAATCGCGAATTGATTTTTTTATAACTTGCTAATCGCTTAAGCGCGCACCGACGGATTCCACGCCATCATGCGCAAGCGGGTGGCGTCGATGGTGCGGCGCGTGCGCGGCAGCGCCAACAGCCTCCTAGTCACAGTCGCGGACAGGTGTGAAGGGCCTTTCTGGCACGCTTGGAATAGCCTACATGTTTTAAGTGTAAATTATGTTTAGGTATAAGACATTACTAACGTAGGATAAGTTTCACAATAAAAGTTGTAGTACTAACACGATATGGAAAGTTCCGAAATAAATAATTATTTAATTTAATTTAATACGCCAACTGACGCCAAGCACCTGCCGCTAAGTTTAATTCTGGGGAAGAACATGAGAACGCGAAAGGACATAATTTACTTATATGTTTGTAAAGTAAACATTAACATGTTATAAAGAATTTTGCAATGGCTGCCGCGAGATGGTTCAAGTAAAGGCTATTATATAAACATCGCTTCAAAAGTTGGTTATTCTCATTTAAAAAAATCATCGGATTTGTAGTCATCAAAATTTTCCAAAACTCATGATTTATTATAAAAAAGGCTATCTACTGTTATGAAATTGGAACTATTACCAACACTTTTAAGAGTAATTATGTTTATTACAGTAGATATATAATTACCTACATTATATCAATAATATTGACCCCTGATAAGAAAGGCTAGACTTAAAAGCGGCTGGCGCATCACCGGGCAGCTGCTTCTTAAATTATCTTTTGACGGTTTCCTGTGAGATGATAAAGTGCTCTGTTTACTCAATAGTGTATAATTATAGTGTGACCAAATTATTTTTGGTAAATTTTTGTATGTTCATTGGTTTTCTTTTGTAGTATGCTCTCAGATGTAATAAAATATTTAAAGCAGCTTCGTGGATAAACTCATCAGCAATTATGAGGACGTGCTCCTGAAGCTTAATCCTTATCTGCAGGAAGTAAGTACCTACCACGCGCCATAATGTCGTGTCTGGGCATTGTGGATTATAGTAACTTATCCACTCCGTAGCACTTGCGTAAGCAGTGTCATTGGAATTAGATATCTCCGGAAATAAATAATTAAGAAACATAATACACATGAGTATTGACGTCAATTTGCCACGGAAAATGAAAGTAGTACTATCACGAAATATGAGCTGCGGTAGTAGCAGATCCCCTACGAGCGTTTCGCGTACACCAGAGTAGCCGTGTTTGGTACCTGAATGGAGGGTCTACGCAGTGTCGGTGCAGTGCCGTACGTTCCACGTGGGCCGCGCGGCGCGGGGCGCGGGGCACCGGCCCAGGCGCATTCCGGCCGTGACGTCACGCCCACCCAGCGCGCTCGACATTCACCGCGCCCGCACACTATCGACGTTCTGTCCTGACTCTCGCCGTACCTAACTTCTATTAAAATATTATTGCCGTATTTGTTGATGTTGACTTCATTAACTGTGCGTACTACAGTTCAGCGAACTCGTTCCCCATTCCTCGCATAGCGCCGATTGAAAATAAACGCCTCGGAATTCGCTCGAGTCGCTAACGATGGTGTAATTGGTGCCGTCAGGTTCGCGTTTCGTTCTCGCGAGAGGTGGTGCGGTGCTGTTCCCGCGGTATATATGCGGGTAATTTAATAAGGCATGATTCAATAGTAATCCGTTACCCGATCGGCCTTCGGGCGCTACTCTCTTTAACTAGAGGTTTATACCTTGACTTGCCTACATATGTAGTTGTCGACATAATGTTAGACATTGCGGAACTAGTACAGAAAATATACAAGTAGAGCTTGAGGGCTGTGCGAGTCACGCGAGTGTGCATTGCCCTCTGATCCTCGCCTTGGCCTTGCGGTCGCGCATGTTATGACAACGCCGCCATTATGACGTGACACTCATTCATGATAACTGAGTCTAATTTTGTAGTGTATATCTTGCTTTCAGGTAGGTAGTGTGATATCTAATTGATTTATTAATATTTCACGAGAGAGTACCTATATTTATACTACTTTATCACTAGCCCTTTAGGACAAATTAAACTCTATTTAGGATCGATGGAAAACTATTAAAGGCAGATATCAAGTAAAATTAAGTATATAAGTATATAACACGATCAATAGGTAACTTTTTACCTGTATGTCAATACATATTGCAAATACTTTAGGAATGTTCTCAAACTATTCAAGGTCAGTGAATAAACTTGATAAAAAACTCAAAAAGTAACCAAACTGAGGAATTAAATAAACTTATAATGGTGGTCCATCCCCATTAGCTCAATCTGTTGGAGGCACACATTGTACAAAACGTAGTTTACCGAAAAAAGTTTTTATCTTAAAATTTCCTCTTAAACGTTGATGATACCGAGATGGCCATTAAGCCGGATGGCGTAATCACCGCTCAACACCGGCGTCGCCGATTGAGTTATTACATAGATAAATGAGTAGATAGATTGCTAACTCCATACATAGCAAAACTACTAATTAAATAATAAGTCGTATGGGAGGTATGGTTATACTCATTTTTACTAAGTTTTAAGCACACTTAAATCGTAAAACGTATTAAGCTGTAATCTTTTGAATAATAACTTTTAGCAAAGCTCGCTTAAAACTTATTATATATACGCATTTAGCCATGTATGGAGAGAACACTCTAGGTACTTAATTCTCTTTGGTTATTATTATGTAATTAGTAAGCGGTCGGGGTTGCTCCAATAGTTTACTGAATGCAGGTGAGCAGAAGGGGCAGGCGAACCAGTATAAGTTCGCTCTCCGATAGTACGCAATTGTTACGACCCTCGATATCAAAGTTACATTGGTCCGTCTAAGCGTTCGGTTTACATGTGGTCAGTAAACGATGGAAATATGCGGACTGTATTCGGTTGGACTGGTCGGAGCCCTGCAAGGCGCCACGGGAGCGCCTCATTAATCACAATCAAGTGGAAATTATTTCCAACTTTATGTTTTGTTATTACGTCTACCGCCAATGATACCTCTACCTCTATCGAGGAAACATTTAAATTTAATCACCAAAAAACTTGCATCTTGGTTCCTTACCGCACATGATCGTTCGGTGATGACAATTCAGGTATGAGCGGGAAACTTACACTAGAACGTAGTTTTAATTATAGGTGGCAATTTACATATAAGTACCTGTATAGCTTGCTAATCGGTTAACAGTGCAAAATGTATGTTAGAAACTATATCGCTTATTAACCTGTTACTTGCATGAACACAGCAAATTAATCAGCATGTTTGCTTCAGGTTCGCTTCTACCGCTTGTTATGCTTCTCTAACTTTGCTTTCTCGAACCAAATGTGCTCCCTCCCATGCTAAATGACTAGACTTCAACCAATGTTATAAAGGAAAACATTGAAGGTAGTTTAATTTCCAGGGTAACATCGAAGGCGGGCGCACGTCGCTGTGGATCCGCGCGTGGCTGCAGGAGCAGCTGTTCGTGCTCGGGTGCTTCCTGCAGGGCGACGCGGGCAAGGTGCTGTTCGTGGCCATCCTCGTGCTGTCCACGTTCTGCGTCGGCCTCAAATCTGCGCAAATACACTCGCGCGTCGATCAGCTCTGGGTTCAAGGTAATTTTGCGATTTTAATATTTACTAGTATTATACAAACATAATTCTGAAAGTAAACGAACAAAATTCTGAGGTGCATGTAAGTAGAATTAGTAAAAATAGCATACACTAGACATATCCACGTAGGTATATTTTATTTATTTTTGTTTTAGTTGCATTGCATTACTTTTTTTCTCCGTATCCTTTACCCTTGTTACTCGTTTCATTTAAACTGCATAAATTGTATAAAGTAAGGTCTTAAGTTTCACAATGTTTTGGAAGTAACTTGAGTTGATTCACGGAATTGATTTGTTACGTTGAACTTCAAATGAAATACTTACCTAAGACGAGTTATCTTCTCAGGAATCGTTTAGGAAACACCTTTTTATGTTAACATTTTATTTTATTTCAATTCTGTACACATTCAGTGTATTGAAAACTTTATGATATTGTAGCTTATGAACAAAAATCATATCTATAGCCCTTTACCGTTCAAAATACCAAGAATAACATACTTAACAGTTTTAACTTATTCTTCCGACAATAAAACCACTAACACATGCCAGTAAGATAAGTTTATTCTCCAAAAGTACGAGCGATCAAAAAACCATAGGCATCAAGATAAGCGCAGGCGCAATGTGCATCGGAGGAATACCAACCGCGGCGGCTTGCCCACTTCCGCCGACGTGCACCGCATACTGCTGCCCCTCGAATATAAATGCACCCATTAACATCCAATATTAATGCATCCATCAACTTCCAAATTACAAGTTAAACGTCCGTTGCAGCGGCAAAAACTCATAAGAGCGTCGTTCAAATGCTTAGAGTATACTGCTTTGGACAAAACCTATATTCATAGGGCACGAAGAATGTGTTCTGCAATGCAAACTAGTTATTCTAACTGCAGCCAGCCTCTGAAGCAAAAATAAAACCTGTATTTACATACATATATACATACATACAATCACGCCTAATTCCCAAAAGGGGTAGGCAAAGAGCACGTATTTCCATTTGCTACAATTAATGTAGCAAAACGGCTCTCCGCGCCGCCATGCGGATGATTATTAATTAAATGAATCACCATAGCGTTCCCACGAGTAGTAGGGATCAGAGGTTCCCTTATCCCTTAGTCGCCTCTATTTACACCCCAGTTAAATTGAAAGTAAATTTATGCATTAAGTAAATCAAACTGTGTTCATCTCGCATTAACCCATCCACGCGTTAACCAATACGTTTTCAATACAATTTCAATACATAATTTGCTTAGAGAACATACTTAAGCATTTAGTCTACACAATATTTGTGGTAGAAAATGAATAAAATACTTACAGTGCATTTGTTCCCTGGAATGGCATGTATATAGAAGGATACATTAAGTCGCTGCGGAAGCCGGCACGTCACGTTTGTGTCGAGTCTATAAGAAATTGTCATTCATTATTCTTTTGGCGGCGATTATCGAATGAATTAAATTATGGTCGCATCCATTATATTCAAATGCGCTGGTACGTGCAAATTTGATGACACGATACTTAGCAACTTTGTGTCCACTCGTATCTTCAATTAGGTACAGTCGACGCCAAAAATATGTTTACACTTTTGCACCTTATTACAATGGAGTAAGGTGCGAAAGTGTAATCATATCTTTGACGTCGTCTGTACACACAGAACGAGTTGTAATTTAGTAGATTGTGGTACAGGGAGCAAAAATCCCGTAGTAGTCAGAAATCCCATGGCTAAAGCTCAAGATGAATAGATAACTTTGCTATCAATGCTATCATGTGATTTGTAGTTATTTTGCAGCAACACCCGTGAGGAAAATACACATAATCATCTGTTAATCCATTCTGCCTTGCCGGCAACCAATTTTGCATAGATTCTGTAAAAACCGATAGTAGATATTTAATTGATGTGTCGAATATGTACAAAATTAGGTTATGGACCTTTAAAAAAATAGGCAATTTTAGTTTGCAATACCTACATAACTCCCCGATGTACTTGCTAGAATGTTTATATTAGGCAAGATGACACGATGACGATGAGTATTTCCTATGCGGGCTCTTGACTTTGAATCCACTTAGGTATTAATAACACTATGTAACTAACTACCTCATGAAATAGCAGTGATTGTAAACTTTTTTTTAGATTTCGCTCAACTTTTTGATACTATTTTGCAGTAGCTAACCAAACTTCTATTAGTTTGTATACATATTTTGAAAGTACGTTTCTTTTTAAATTGCATAAATTGAACACTTTTTTTATTTTATATTTCATTTATAAATAATTCACCCTAATCTAACACCTATTTCGCTATATGTTTGCTTGGAAAGGTGAAAAAAGTAAGGTTTTTAATGATTAAAATAAAGTCATACTAGTAAGTAAAATATATTGGTGGCTCCACTTCTCAAATCCATCCTTGGGTCCTAAGGCATACCTAATCATGCAGAGGGAAATCTTTTGTTCACGATAAGCCGCATTTTTTCTGCTACAACGGCCACTATAGAATCACATTTTGTTTAGATATCAATTTATGACTAAAGAACTTTGGTAAAATAAAATAATCGTAACAAATCATGATTTTAAAGTTTGAATACCGCTTTAGGAATACCTGCGATATTTGATGCCTTCGCGTTCTGTGACATCTGCTACGGCGTAGCACATGTAGCAGCGTCTACGGATTGGGCAGCTATAAGTCGCACAATTGATATTGACTTGCCTTTGCCTTCCCCAATAAAAGCTTTTAAAAGTCTACAACTAACAGATAAGATGCTTTTGTAGTAAAAACATAATTAGGAAAACAACTTCTCATTGTCATAAACACAAGCAAACAAATAATAGTTTTGTTTGTATAGTAAAGTATTATTTACAATAGCATTCAATAGGTCTGGCACGGAGCTGTGGGGACTGACCTTGAACACCGACTGATAGTAAACAACCGGTATGTTTTTATTGCCCAAATTCTTTGTATCTGGGTGGTCTAACAGTGTTTTATGATACATACATTAACAAAGTCGAAATCAATACTATCCATACCCAATAATTAGTTAAAATGTTAAATGAAACACGTAGTATTAGTCACTAGCATAAATCGATGACCTGGTATTTCATCCCAATATATTTATTTTGGTTTTAATCGATGTAAAGTAATTTATAAATA
The DNA here is from genome assembly GCA_911728535.1 of Pammene fasciana. Lineage (NCBI taxonomy): Eukaryota > Metazoa > Arthropoda > Insecta > Lepidoptera > Tortricidae > Pammene > Pammene fasciana. Next base: position 16,169,770 of record OU452276.1, on the reverse strand, counting down.
ATTTGTATCCAATATCCAGAAAATACCCCTCATTCATACGATTGACTTATAAAATAAACTTTCAAACATCATTTATATTAAGTCTTTGCTACCGTTCGAACAATACATATTGGAGCCTTATCGCTGAACAAAGCCTCCGTTAAACAAAGCCGAAGGCCCCGGAGTCGCCTAACAACTTAATTAGGTGGCCCGCGGCCGCCCGTAAATATACCCACGTGAAATTACGACCGATGATAAAACTAAAAAAATGTATAACATTTCTATTGACTCACAAAAAACGAGGTATCCGATTGTCCGGCCCGCTTTTGTGTGAAGACGTCGTGCTGTGACGCGGTCTGTTCCACACTCGCCTTTTACGCTTCGCTCCTGCCCTACTCGGAATTCGTTCTTTTGCGTGTGCGGGGCGAGCGTGATGGCTCAATTGAGAGCGCAGCGGGCGCGTCAAGCTCGGGACGACATACCCACCATGGAGAATGAGCATTATGTGCGGAACGTGACGAGACTTACGGTATTCTATAGCAGGTAGATAATTGAGGACGCGGCACAACACCATTTGCACAACTCGTAATTGAATAAGGCATTCCTAGACTGCAATTAAGACGTTAGTTTTTCTGACATATATTCAACGCTTTTACATAATTACCTATATTTTCTTGTTACGAAACTGCTGTACAATATAAAATTGTAACGCCCACTAAGAGGCTTGTTTTGCCCGGTAACCAGTTTTACTGATTTGGCGACCGTGAACGTAAAGTTGGAGTTTCGTCGCTAATGAATGAGAAATACATTCCTTATTAGCTTTCACTTGGGACATTATGATTTGTTCTGTGTTTTGAGAAAAGAAAACACATACCTAGGTGAAAACCGGTGCTTCAATTGATTGATTTATTTTCGCAGCTCAGCAACGAACTATAAAATAAAACCATATCTGCAATAATATTTTAGCAAACATAATTAATTGCGGTTACAGACGGTTAGGTCAAACCGGTCTTAAATCGCAATCAGGGATCAGGGATGCAGTACAGCATCTGTATTTTTATGGATCGGCGCGGGTCCGGCGCCGATCGCGCAAAGGACGCGGTTTGTTTATTCCGCCATCCATCTGTTGTCTACGCTGGCTAATTTGCATAGAGGGCCCGGCCGGGCGCGCGGGCGGAAGGCCGGACCACACGGGCCGGGCGCAGGCGCGCGGGTGGCCGCGCAACACAACATGCGCGAGCGCACGTAGCGCCCCCCTCACCCCGCACCTTGCTATTCTTTCTGACGGACGTCATTCATTGCGATCGTATCGTGTCTGATCGATCACACTACAAAACGTCATTATCGTCAGTTGCGCACGTACCCCACAAAACAAATCAGTTTTATTAAGGGGCGAATTACACATTGTGCTGAACTGCAACCTGGTCATTAACTGTCGCTTTATGCACTGTTTCCTGTATTGCGTGATGAATGCAATGATACTGATAATAGCTTGCGCTGCACAAATTGAGCGTTGGCAGTTACAGAAACATCGTGTGGCATAACTGCCACACGATGTGTACACGATGTGTGAAAGTGTGCTTTGCGCCGCGATAGCCTCGTGTGATCTTACATGCACTGCCCGCGTCCCGCTACGCTATGCCTCATGTTATGCAAAGGTCGACATCTCAATTTAGTGAGGTGTGCGACAATTGCGATATGCTTGCTTACATACCTATTTAAAAAAACCGGCCAAGAGCATGTCGGGCCATGCTCAGTGTAGGGTTCCGTAAATTGAGACCATTAATTCAAAAGGTCGTTTCTTACAGGAAATTTGGCGGCGCTTACGTCATTTTTACTTACGTCCTTTCACTATGTGTTTTTGAATGATAACTCAAAAACGGCTCAACCGATTTATTTCATTATAGTTTTCATTGAAGGTACTCATTAGGCCTCAGTTTCATGAATTTTTTCAAAATTTTAGGACCCACGATTCAAAAGTTAGATGGGGGGGGGGGGGACGCCCTGTTTTAAACTTTCGGAGCTATTATTTCCGAGAATATTAGTTTTATCCAAAAACTGTTTTAGAAGATCCTAATTCTTTTTAAAAGACCTATCCAACGATACCCCACACAACTTGGTTGGAACGAAAAAAAATTTCACCCCCCACTTCACGTGTACGGGAGGTACCCTAACAAAATATATTTTTCGCGTTTTTATTCTACCGTTTTGTCGGCTTGGTTAATGTACATATTCAAACCAAATTTCAGCTTTCTAGTGCTAACGGTCACTGAGCTAGACCGCGGACGGACGGACGGACGGACATGGCGAAACTATAAGGGTTCCGTTTTTGCCATTTTGGCTACGGAACCCTAAAAAGGCTTTATCGGAGTAAACAAAATGTCTATGCTATGGTTTTAGTCATGTCCGCTCCCCATAAACCATTTAATTTGAGTCTAAACGTGATCTATATTAATAGCGTCGACAATCCGATACTTAAATCAATCTCCACGCTTTCCAACGAGCTAGAGTTACGTTGGCGTCGTAATTTGCGCCCACGACTCCGGTAGGTGTTAAAATAGAGGCGCCCTGTGCGGGCGCCGATCCCATTCCACTTGCTTTATGATAATCCTCAATATCCGGCGAGTGAGCTATGTTTAGGATCGAAGCATGCCGCAGGTTGAGCGCCCCTGCCTTGCGCTTGAACAGCCATTGCGTTACGTTGCCTGGGTCAATGTTTTTGAGTGGCAGGGTCAAGGATAACAGAGATTGATAACGATTCGTATCTGCATTCATAAGTAAATACATTATGCCTTCTTCCGCCACTTGATGCTTTTGGAACCATTAAGCCTGACGTGACCTGAATCCCGATACGTTAAAATGTGTGTATCTAAATCGTTTAATATTTCAATTGAATTTGTATCACCACTAGCTATAAAATTAAAATAAAGACAATGTGACGTCGCACGATCCACGAACATGTTTTAATCGCTGATTAGCAAAAAAATAAAATAAAACTTCGGCACACCAGGCTGTCTTCATCAACTTTTTGTCCAGAACTCTTTGTCAAATTTAATGCTTATTAAGCTCATTTGCATACAAAGTGTTTTGCGAACGACCTAATTTAGTAACATACACATGACAGGTGATCAATAAAATTGTAGGCTTTCTTAAAGTAGGGAATTAACGCGCTCAATATACCTAGTTTGTAACGACTTGCTCAACATGGACACGATTGTAAACATAGTAGTACCATTCATACCAATGGGTAAAATATAGGTAGGTACCTCTACCCATTGGTAAAATTATTATACCGATATTACCGATACCCTAACCAGAGCCATAAAATTTGTTTATAATGTTTATACCTATGTTAAACACAATAGCAGGTGAAATTATAAAGGTGAGTGTGTATATATTAAATATAATAAAAAGTGATGCATGATATTGGTTATACATAAATTAACATAATATACCTAACATGTATTTTTTATAAAATTTATATTGTTAACTACATGTCGTCTATTTGTTAAATACTTTACAAAGTACCTAGCCACCCGTCGCGTCTCGTGAAAAATATCGTAAAAATAGGTACTTAAATTGACAAAAACATTAATACAAGGAAGTCTAAAAATGGTTAATACTATTTTTAAGCCGTCGACTCCTTCGAACGCTCATGGTATCACCCTATAAATTAGCGACTAAAATAAAAAGCATTCCCCGTGTGACGCTTCACCGATCCACAGGGGTATCATTCCGATCACTCACCGCGTAAAAGCTAGTCAGTGACTCAGGGGAACCTCACCAATATTGCATGTCTTTAAGGGATTTCCAGGTCAATTTACACTGGTTACCCTAGAAGTCAAGGATTGCGATCGCGGAACCAATGAGAATGCAAAACCTGAGACAGTTACACCGCGCTACCGGCGCGGCACTGCGATACTTTGTAATGTAACGTTTCACCGAAATACACACGCGTATCGTGAAAATACTACGTGGTATACCTACCTATCTGTGAGCTAACGAGTTCTACGTGTAACGTAAACAAATCAAACCCTGAGCAGACGCTTTGTTCAGAATCATAATAAATTAAATTATTTAATAATATATTAATAATTTAATAATTAAATTTAGTATTCATTCTATGAAATGTACAATGTAAAGTGAACCCTAAACAATTAAAGTCCGTGACCGTACCTATAGAAGTCAATCAATTGTTTATGAAAAACGACTAATATATTAGTGGTCTTAGAGTGCACATACTGTGTATATGTATATGCTGGCCTAACCATAACCTAATTTAGTTCACGCGAAATTGTGACAAACCGACCTATAAATCAACAGCTGGGTGTTAATTGGAACGAATTCTCGTCCCGATAACGCAAACCGCCAATAATATCTGTACCTATATGAAAAGTTCTTACATGCTTGGAATAAGGTCTATATTAGTTTGACTTTTACTCCGTTTCTGCATGGTCCTAAAAACCCGAAAAACGTCGATGTTACGATGCAACCTAAAATGTTTTTCGATACTCAATTTCAGCTTACCCGCTGTGCGTATTTTAAAGGCACCTGCCTTCAATTCGAGATAATGAATTGACTTATTATAAAGACGTCGGTACTGGTACGTTTACCAATGTTGGGTTGTATGTGCTTGAAGGGTACATATTTTGTTGGACTTGTTGGAGGTTTCTCAGAAAAAATAACTGTATACTAAATATTCGTAAACATCCATTCCGTTGTTTGTTTAGGATGTTTTGTCTTGTGTTTTGCTGATATCCCAATCCCTTGCCTGAAATGTCGAAATAAGTAAATTATGCAATTAAACACTAATTATAGTTACTTCGTTCGTATCAACTAGGCTAGCCCCTTATTCAAAATGTAAATTAAAGCTAATTGAGAGGCAATACTTCTATAATTATTAACTTAAGCATATTTTAAATTAGATAATCTACCCAACATAATAAAGTAGTGAGCTGAAAGAAAAATTGAGTATCTATTTTTATGCGAACTAAATCTTCATTTAACCAGTTCGTTTTCACCAGTCGGGTTGAATTTCACTAAGCTTAATTAATGCCGAGGATGGCATGTAATGTGGTGCGAAGGCGTGGAGCCGATAGCAGTCCCCACGTTTAGATAAATCACGAGCGCCGCTAACTATCGCGGCTGCCTCCCCTGACAAATGTGTCGACACTCACCAATAAGCCGCGGGTGCTGATGGGATAGCTAAAATTAGAAACATTTTTTGTCGATTTACCACAGGCATCCAACGAGAAATGGCAACTTCGTGGACGCTACGCTATTATGACTAACAAAAAACCTACTTACAATATAGTAGATGTGGTGTTTCTAGACACGTTTAAGGGACTCGCATGCAAATAAGAATATAATAGGTGGCTTCAACTTATCTGTTACATTACCAACATAAAGTAGTGAAACACATGAACAACTAAATTAAGTTGTCTGTGGCTATAACGACTATCGCATTAAAACGACAATTTATTTTAACGGGCCACGGCATTCGAGACTTGTCTCGTTTTACGATAAACAAAAAATGTTTCAATGTAAACTAGAATGGATTATTTTCATTAACTTAAGCCACAGTAATGCGGTAGTGCATTTTACATGTTAATTTGTCGGCATTGTCACAGTACAAGCTTACAGACGTGTGTAATGTTTTAAGCACGTTTGCATATTGTTCTTACGTTATTATTGTTTTGCTTCAGAGGGTGGCAGATTGGAAGCGGAACTGAAATATACAGCTAAGGCCTTGGGCGAAACTGATTCTTCGACACATCAGCTCATCATACAAACTGCCAAGGACCCGGATGCGTCATTACTTCATGCGAAAGCACTCCTTGATCATTTAGAGGTAAGTACTAGCAACCTTAAGTATTTATATGAAAGTTATTACCTTTGATTGAATCAATGTTGTTTAACAGTTTTATGTGTTTGTTTATAGGTGGTTAAGGCAGCTACTAGGGTAACGGTTCATATGTATGACACAGAGTGGAGGCTCAAAGACCTCTGCTACAGTCCGAGCATACCCGACTTCGAGGAGTATCACATAGAAAAGATCTTCGACAACATCATCCCGTGCGCCATTATCACGCCCCTTGATTGCTTCTGGGAAGGCTCCCAATTGCTGGGCCCGGAGTATCCTATACCCGTACCGTAAGTTGTTTTTGTATATTTTTATACTAGGAATCAAGTTGGTGTACGTTAATATCAAACGGGACCAAACAACTAGTCCGCCGCCTTTCAGCAAAATTTACTTAGAGTAACTTTACGTCTTCGTAAAAAAGTTGTCGTACGAAACATTTCTTGAAACGTGGACTTACACTATCTGTATAATTTCCAGATTCCTTCAACACAAGTTACAATGGACGCAACTAAACCCACAAGAGGTGTTAGAAGAAGTAAAAGGGCTGAAGATCCAGTTCCCACTGAGCACGATGGAGGCGTACATGAAGCGTGCTGGCATCACGTCCGCCTACATGAAGAAGCCGTGCCTGGACCCCACCGATGCGCGCTGCCCAGACACTGCGCCCAACAAAAACGGCCAGGTACTTTCACTTTCTATATCTGTATGGCACCAAAGTCTATTATATTTAGTACTAGGTAGCTCTCGAATTTATGACGCTTATAGGTATTCTATATGCTCCAAAAACGGACAAATTTTTCATTGTAACCCGCCAAGGTTTACCAGCAACCTGTTAGTCAAAAAAACAAGAATGTGACATTTTCGTTAACTATTAAATCCCCTTTTTGTAAACTTTAAATATGAATGAGATCAAACTCCGTACGGAGTGATTTGTTACGCCACCTTGAGACCATGCGACCCACATTAGGGACTATTACGACAACTCCCAGTCCTTTTATGAAGACTTCAATTTACGACGGTTTTACTGGCACATAAATAAAGCATGTAGAATCACGACAAATAAAATAACTTTATCGAGTCCAACGCATAAACCTTAAATACTTTTCATAATAATAAAGTATTTTTGGAAACGGTAATAAGACGGGATGAAAGCGGTCGCCGACGGCAGATGGCGGCTACCTGCCGGCGCGTCGCTCGCTGCAGTCGCGACCCGAGAAAGTTATGTTCCGATGCTAATTACACACTGAACGCTATATAATGACATTATCGTCCGGAAAGTGGAAACGTTGAATTATTTCTTAAAGCAAAATTTAAACTTATTGAGGCGTTTGTTCGGTTGTGCAATATTTTATAAATGGACAATCGGAGTGCTCATGGACCGCATTGGAAACGCAGTCGAATGTGCCGAGTAGGTAGGGCCCGTTTTTGTGAGGTCGGCTCGGCGCGGGTTGCCGCCACCCACGTTCGGCGAAGGGCCGCGGCGCAGATCGGGCGCGCATTGTTCCCTGCGCCCGCGCAGCCGGACCCCGCATTATACGGGCGCATTGTACACGCTTCAATGGGCCTCGTTTGCCGCCGCTATCGCCGTCACAATGACACTATCAATAATGCTCGCCACCCGATACACACAGACGTACAGTTCCACGGAAACCTCGTAAATCTTGCGACACCCTTTGTTCGTAACTATGTCGTTCGGAGCAGGTGACACTTGCTCGGTAATGAATACGTTTCAATGTTTCGTGGTTGAAATTTCGGTTGTTTAGATTCCAGATGTGGCGGCCGTGTTGTCAAACGGGTGCTACGGGTTCGCGGCAGCGTACATGCACTGGCCGGAGCAGCTGATCGTGGGCGGGGTGACGCGCAACAACACGTCGGCGCTGCGCAGTGCGCGCGCGCTTCAGTCCGTCGTGCAGCTCATGGGCGAGCGCGAGATGTTTGAGTACTGGTCCGAGAGCCACAAGGTCCACCATGTCGGCTGGAACCAGGAGAAGGCCGCTAGCATACTCGACGCTTGGCAACGAAAGTTTGCAACGGTAAGTTCTGACTTAAAACCTACCTACGTACTTAAAATAACTTTATTTGGCAACGTAAAAATGGATTAATAATACATATAATTACATTGCAGGAAGTAAGGAAAACAGCAGCGTCAGTATCACCTTGGTACACCTTCCATCCATTCTCCACCTCAACCTTGAACGACATTCTGGGGAAATTCTCCGAATTATCACTGAAGAACATTGTTGTAGGATACATGATCATGGTAAGCTTTAGTCATTGTATGTAAAACATTTATATGCATAGTTATTTTTAATTTCATTTGTTTTATTTTGATTTCAATTATTTTCAGTTAATTTATGTTGCCGTTACACTGATGCAATGGCAAAATCCCGTCCGGTCTCAAGCGGGAGTCGGCATTGCCGGAGTGCTTCTACTTTCCATGTCAGTTGCCGCTGGATTAGGCTTTTGCGCTCTATTAGGTGATCATCACTTTTTTGTTTTCTATTATTATACTTTAATTATTAAATGTAATTTAATTTCACTTATATATAATTTATATTGTATAATTTTCAGGTATTCCATTCAACGCAACGAGTACACAGATCGTACCATTCCTAGCGTTAGGTCTAGGTATTCAGGATATGTTCCTTCTCACGCACACGTACGTGGAGCAATCAGGAGACGTGCCCCGGGAAGAGAGGACGGGGCTGGTGCTGAAGAAGAGCGGCCTGAGCGTGTTGCTGGCGTCGCTCTGCAACGCCATGGCGTTCTTGGCTGCTGCACTTCTGCCAATACCCGCTCTGCGTGCCTTCTGCCTTCAGGTAAGAACAAAAATCTTGCATACTGGGCTGCCTCAAAACGAAACCGCAGCTTCTTGGGGAAATAGGTCTAAAGCTGTAGGAAATGGAAAGTGATACAAAATTGCACTTCAAAATCAACCTTAAAGATGTTTCTCAGATGTATGCAGGTTTCTCTTGACATTTTCATATGTTCCACATACATTTTCTTTCTTTCGATGTAACTGTCTGGTAATCTAGGGTTATTAAAATGAAATTAAAAGTGATATAAATAAAGCCACATAGTGATGTGGCTTTATTTATATCACTCAGGCAGTGGCCAAATATCATCTCACCAGGCTCAATTGTTCATAATAATTGTTGTATATTACAAATCATTTTCAATGATAGCTTTTCTCTCTTTACAGGCTGCCATCCTCTTACTGTTCAACCTAGGCTCGATGTTGCTCGTGTTCCCGGCAATGATTTCCTTGGACCTGCGACGGCGGTCAGCTGCCCGAGCCGACCTGTTGTGCTGTATAATGCCGGAAAGCCCGTTACCTACTCGGGTTAAAAGGACTAGTGGGAGATCTAATACGCGCGGTGGAAAGACTGACAAGGTTAGTAAACCACGCAAACCCTATCACCGTGAATGAAATTCTTATATTACCGACCCTATCTAAAGTTAACTTAAACCTCAACCTTTGTTTTTGTTCCAGAATGCTGTGAAAGATACTAGTAGACAACCTTTAGACCCAGACAATGGAGGCGCTGAAGCAAAGAAACCGTGTTGTTTGAGTCTGTCTCTCACCAAGTGGGCGAAGTCTCATTACACGCCATTTATCATGCGACCTGATGTTAAGGTTCGTATTGATACAGTTCTAGTTTTAAATTCTTCTCTGACTGTTCTAGTTTTCTTGACTGATCTAACTTTGTTTCCATTTTTAGGTGACGTCAATGCTAGCGTTGATCGCAGTCATCTTAGCGAGCGTCTGGGGAGCAACGAAGGTTAAAGACGGTCTGGATCTAACTGATATTGTACCTGAAAACACTGACGAACACGAGTTCCTCTCACGGCAAGAAAAGTACTTCGGCTTCTATAATATGTACGCAGTCACGCAAGGCGATTTCGAATATCCTACCAATCAGAAGCTTCTTTACGAGTACCACGATCAATTTGTCAGAATACCGAACATCATAAAGAACGACAACGGAGGACTTACAAAGTTCTGGCTGAGTTTGTTTCGCGACTGGCTATTGGACCTTCAAGATGCATTCGACAGAGATTTCGCCAACGGGTGTATAACATCCGAGTTTCTGTACAATAATGCAAGTGATGAGGGCATACTAGCATACAAACTTCTAGTACAAACTGGACACGTGGACAATCCTATCGACAAGTCGCTCATCAAAGATGTGAAGAATGGCCACCGACTAGTCGACAAAGAGGGTATAATTAATCCGAAGGCGTTTTATAACTACCTATCTGCGTGGGCTACTAACGATGCTTTGGCTTATGGCGCTTCCCAAGGCAACCTGAAACCGCAACCGAAGAGATGGACACACTTTCCCAAAGACACCGATTTGAAAATCCCAAAATCATCCCCGCTTATCTACACTCAGCTCCCGTTCTACTTGTCCGGGCTCACGGACACTGAGAATATAAAGAACCTGATAATGTCAGTGCGAGAGCTGTGCCTAAAGTTCGAAGCCAAGGGGCTGGCGAACTTTCCGTCTGGGATCCCGTTCCTGTTTTGGGAGCAGTACTTATATCTGCGGACTTCATTGATGTTCGCGTTGGCGTGCGCTTTAGCTGCAGTTTTTGTTGTAAGTACACATTTAAATATTTATTTCTACTACTGATGAAGGAATGATGATGCCATTATCGTGACTTAAAAGTGGCGCTCGTATTCGTTACGATCCTCTTGAAGCCCAATAAAATGGTTTTCATCATCCTCCTAGCGTATACCCGTTTTTTTGCCATGACAAAATTGTGCCTGGGCTCCGCTATTCCCATGAATTGGTTTAGGCACAAGTTTTTACGAAACTTCCAACCCATACTAGGCCTTATTGGGATTAAGTCCGGTTTCCTCGTGTTTTCTTTCACCGAAAAACGACTGGTACCTATATCAAATGGCTATTATTTCACACATACGTTCCCAAAACTCAGTGGTATCAGCCGGGGTTTGAACCTGAGACCTTAGGATTGAAAGCCGGATGTCTTACCGCCAGGCTACCAGCACATTACCCGATATGATGGTTTTGAGTATCAATATTAAGTATGGGTTTGCTTCCAGGCGGTGATGGTGCTCCTGCTGAACGCGTGGGCAGCGCTGCTGGTGACGCTGTCGCTGGCGCTGCTGGTGCTGCAGCTGGTGGGCTGCATGGCGGCGCTGGGCGTGAAGCTGTCGGCCGTGCCCGCCGTGCTGCTGGTGCTGGCCATCGGCCGCGGCGTGCACTTCACTGTCCACCTTTGCCTGGTAACTACATTTGAAGGAGACCAGACTTATATATTTTGTCCCCTTAACGCACTTAAAAATAAACTAGGACAAAATTGAATTCGTTTTATAGCTAAAAGTTATAGTTGCGTTAAAAGTGGATCAATTTGAAACCACATTCAAAAGTAATCGCATTTCTAACTAGTTCACGTAGATTAAAAAAACAGCACAAAAAAAATTCACAGATCGTGTCCCATGGGAAAAAATCAAAACATAAATGGGACATGTCCCATTTATGTTTTGATTTTTTTTTGTACCTTAACTACGTTTTGGTAGATTCATTTTGGCTGTCTTCGCTTTCCATCAGGTGAGACTAGCTAGGGCCAATCGCTGGTCTGTCTCATAATTTAAAAAACCCACAGTCTGTTAAAAAGTGCCTATCCAAGCCAAGCTAAATGTTTTTATTTTGCGCTAACTGTGCAGTTTATCCTCATTCCAAGTATTTGTTCCCAGGCTTTCGTAACGTCGATCGGCTGCCGGCGGCGGCGCGCCATGCTGGCGGTGGAGGCGGTGCTGGCGCCCGTGCTGCACGGCGCGCTGGCGGCGGCACTGGCAGCGTCCATGCTGGCCACCAGCGAGTTCGGCTTCGTGGCGCGCCTGTTCCTGCGGCTGCTGCTCGCGCTCGTCATCCTCGGCTTGATCAACGGACTACTGTTCTTTCCGATTATACTGGCGCTCTTGGGACCCGCTGCTGAGGTTAGTTTTAAATAAATTTACTTATATGTGCGTAGCAGCCAATTTTGTTGCAAACACTTTTAAAAGATTCCTCAGCACTTTCCTATATTTTTGATTAAAAAAAACAGTCGAATTGAGAACCTTTTTTTTGAAGTCGGTTAAAAAGGGCTACGACTACCCTGACGTTGACTATAAAGTAAGGCTTTCAGTTGCCCAAAGTGGAATTCCCCGACAGGCTTGATAAGCGGTTTTTACCAGATGTTAAGATAATATTACAATGAATACCTATCTAGCAATAACTAATAGACCACTCTATTTATGATTTCTTAAAATATCTATTTCTTATTCATCAGGTTCGACCTCTAGAGCATCCTGAGCGTCTATCAACTCCGTCTCCAAAATGCTCGCCCGTAGCTACCCGCAAATCCAATTCTGACAAGTCACGCAACAAGCCTTCTCCGCGCTCCTGCGCCCCGTCGCTCACCACCATCACCGAGGAGCCGAGCTGGCACAGCTCGGGGCAGTCCGCGCAGTCCTCCATGCAGTCGATCGTGGTGCAGCCCGAGGTGGTGGTGGAGACCACCACGTATAACGGCAGCGACTCGAACAGCGGCCGCTCCACGCCGACCAAGACTTCGCACTCTGGATCTATTACGACTAAGGTAACAATCGATATCTATTGTAAAATATTTAGCAATCGCTTTATCAATATAACTATAAATTAACCGTTAGCCACCTAAAGTTTGTATGAAGAGACAAAATTAAGATTAAAACCATATGGAATTACTCAAAATGCAACCTTACTGCAATTTTTCCAATACTGACGAATAAAGTAGGTACTTAAGTATTGAAATAGTTTTCCAATACATAACAAAATCAGGCGGTAATAAATAATAATTTAACATCAATATTTGGTCGACAAATCTTTAATGCGTGGTAGCAGGGTTGTAGGAAATAATGATTATTGTTTTCTTGTATAATTCGATTTGTAAAATTTTAATAACGATACATATTTTTTCGCAGGTAACGGCCACAGCAAACATAAAGGTGGAAGTGGTAACACCCAGTGACAGAAAATCTCGTCGCTCGTACCACTACTACGACCGCGACCGCCGCCGCGACCGTGACGACGACCGGGACCGCGACCGAGACCGAGACAGGGAACGAGACCGAGACCGGGACCGGGACCGCGACAGAGATCGCGAGAGAGACCGAGACCGCTCCAGAGACAGACGGGACCGGTATAGAGATGAAAGAGAGCACCGCGCCTCGCCACGCGAGAACGGACGAGACTCGGGCCACGAGAGCGACTCCTCGAGGCATTGAACATTCGAACTGAACAACTTGATACCCTCAAGTGTAGTTTCATAATTGTGAAGTAAGACTATATCGCATTATTTGTTTCTTTGGATCTGATCGTTATAAGTAGGAAACGATACCTCCGTCTATAGTTACACAATCGTGTCTGTGGATCGTAAAATGTCTTGAGGTGCGTAGCGATGTTTGTATTCAAAGCCTTGAGGCAGTATTACGAGGATAGTAATTTTAAGTAAATTCATGAAAATAAATAGATACAGTGGAGGCTACAGTAATTTGTTTTGAAAGTGCCGGTTTGTACTGAAACAGCCGTTGTAGTTCTGCAGTCATGGGGGTTTAAATTAGCAAAATTCTCACCGTTTGGTTCCGTTATAATATACTTACGTTTTGTGTTTTCCGAGATGTAACGTAAAAAATATAAACTAACCATATAGTAAGGTATTGGGAATGTGAACCCCTGAGGACTTCAGTGCTATTGTTGGCTGGAAGCATTCCATGAAGGTAACTACTAGTGTTTGTAGCGGTGACGCGTGATTCTGAGTGAATTCGAGGTTGAATCTTTAAAGACCAAATATCATTTTAATTCTGTGTGTTCCTATTTTAAAGACATTTCCATTTGTCTCCATAATGCTTCTTGTTAAAGTATATTTTACACCTTCTCTAAAGACTGTGGTCAAATATTATTATTATGTAATTTATGATATTATTTATTTTACGTTTATGATTATTCTTTCACCAGTGAAGTCTGTAAGAAATCTCAGATTTATTGTACAAATTATTTAGTTACTCGTAGTGTTAGGTTAAGAAGCTATTTATGAGATTACCTAGATATCTAACTGTAATTTGTGATCTTTAGGTAAACGTTCATATAAAATTGTGAAGACTGCATTTAACGATCAAAACACAGTATTCAGAGTACAAGGTATGTGTACTACGAGCAATGGCCGCGAGCCAGTGCTGACCTCATGAGGGAACTAACCAATAACGTTGTGACATTTTGTGCAAAGTACTTATTAGAATATATTAATTTATACGCATATAACATAATGATAATCTGTAAATATAGTTTTAGCATAGGCGGACGATGCTTGGCCGTTAATAAAAAGTTATTTTAATAATAGCGAATCGAATGGTGACTGTTGAAATACACGCACAAATATTTGTATATTAGGCAGCTATGTTCCTCGCTACTTTTGCAACTTGAAAAAATAATCCAATTTACAATAACTTGTTATTGGCGGCCTGACGATCGTCTGCAAGCGGAGCGTTTACACTTAGGTAAGCGAGATGCCTACACCGAGTAGTGCGCCATTGTATAGTTTATTTTTATACAATTTTAACTGACATATTGTCGAAAAACTGTAGGATGTAATGTAAAATGAGTTGTGTTTGCTCTTTTAGGTATTTGACCCAACGAACAGCTTTTATTTAGCAGTTAGTCGCCAGAGAAGTGTTACTTCTGGGATCTTTAATAATAAACAAAACTTGTTCGAACCGTGGAGCACTTCTGTGGTGAATGATTAGCGTTAACTTTTTCTAAATTTAATTCCTATCGAGCATTAATGTGCCAGCAGCTACTGCCCCAGTGTTTATTTTTTCGAAAGACGTATATTACTGTAATTGATATGAGATTTTAATAAAAATATTTTTACTTGAACGAAACACTCTTGACAATAATTTTAAACGAAAGTGAAACTGTCAACTGTATTGAGAAAATAAAATAATTTAAACGTACACTCTCTCTTTTTTTCGCGCTGAATACCTGTATGCAGATATTTCAACTTCAACCATCTTGATGTACGGTCGACGTCAAAAATATGTGTACACTTTTGCACCTTACTCCTTTGTAATAAGGTCCAAACATATAAACATATTATTTTTTACGTCGGCTGTACGGTGCTGTACCTGAATGTGTCACTAAGTAAAATTGTAAAAAAATTATAGATTCATTAACTATGTACTTTTATATATAATTATAACAAAACAAGAACCGACTTCACTTAGGCTCCGCTATTCCAAGAGGAAGTGGTCGAGTTGCTGTAAAAAATAGTGAAATCACTATAGCTGTGCCTATAAATAGTTGAAGAGTTCCCTCGATTTCTCCAGGATCCCATCATCAGATCTGGACCTGGTGACAATGGGACCAACTGTAAAGGTGCTCTTACACGGGCGATTTTTCGGGCAATTATTGCCCGGCGATACGCTGCCGAAACTAATGGAGCAATATGGAGCAATTAATTGAGCAATACGAGGCAATTTCTAGATATTGCGGCAATTATTTCGGCAATCATTTCCCGTATTGCTCCATTCATTTCCGTGTTGCTCTGTATTGCCGACTACAATTGCCGGTATATCCAGACGATTGGAAAATTCAAGGCAATTTGTATTTCTATCCCGTACGCACATATATGCATGTCCCATTCTTTTTCTAGTAGGGCGAGCGCGGTCCAGGTGTAGGGGGAGGGGAAACGGCCTGTTACAATAAATCTGTTCAAAAGGTCGTTTATTAGGGAATATTTTGCGGCGCTTACGTCATTTTACTATGTGTTTTTGAGTTATAACTCAAAAACGGCTCAACCGATTCTATTCAAAATAGTTTTCATTGAAAGTACTAATTAAGTCTCACATTCGTGAATTTTACGGATTTTTAGACCCAAGGTTCAAAAGTTAGATGGGGGGGAGGGGGGACGCCCTGTTTTAAACTTTAAAGGGAACGTACCCAAACTACGTGACCAGTTTAGGGGGGGGGGGGGGGGAGGGGGGGTCGTCCAAATACTACTCTAGGTCACAGGGGGAGGGGGGGAGTCTTAAGTTCTGTCACGTAGTCAATAATTATGCTCAAATATCGCGCTTCTAATTATAGGTTTCCATGCACCTTTGGCGTCACGCGGCCAGTGTCGAGTAAATAAAAGGCAATAAGTAGGCAAAATTATGTTTTTTTGCTTTCTATGTCCAAAACATCACTCTAAACTATATGTGCGAGTTTTTACTACGTGACAACTAGGGTTGTCTTGGCAATTACTACGGATATATATATATATATATATATATATATATATATATATATATAAATCGACATCCAGGTTGCACAGCCAGTCGATCGCGTCAGATGTTAAGTTAATGTAGAGGTCCTCCGGGTCACCTTGATATCGTCGCTTTGGGCAGCGCTCCACGATGTGCTGAGTGGTTTGGTCTTCAAGGCCGCAGTCGCACATCGGACTTTTGCTCCATCCCCATTTGTGCAGCATGTAATTGCACCTGCCGTGACCCGGATATATCATATCATGATATCATAGTAAAGTGTTCGATGCGTATGCGTGCTACGAGTTCTACAATAATGGTGCTACGCCGTACTCCGTAAGTAAGTTTAATTTCAACCACTTCCCGGTGTTTGATTGAGCTGAAAGGTATATACTTCCGTAATTTACATGACAATGATAAAGTCAGCAATAAAAGTGTGGGAATTATATTTTTACTTGGGAGATACTTACTTGTTATTTAGTTACTTACTTCGTCGACATTATGATCTTCTAAACGCGATTACTTTATTTTAACACGTGTGTGAAATAATTTTAAACAAAAAAAAAATAGAACCGACTTCACTTAGGCTCCGCTTTTCCAGAGGTAATGCCCGAGTTGCTGGTTGGTTGCATTATAGGTGTGCCTATAATAGTTGAAGGGTTCCCTCGATTTCTCCAGGATCCCATTATCAGATCCGGACCTGGTGACAATGGGATCATCTTTCGAATAAAAAAAGAATTTTCCAAATCGGTTGATAAAATAGGTCTCATACATCACCATGAAACGATATAGAACTGTAAAACCCTCGTGGAGTAATTGGATTGGCCAAAATAAGCGCTGCCTGGGCAGATAAGTAATTTGGGAAACACTATTAACACCGGTTGTGAAAATTAACCAGTCGTGCCGGTTAATCTTCTCAATCTTCATTCAGAAACGAACATTTAATACCAATATAAGGCAAGTTCGCATGAATATTTGTGGGCGTATATAGTGAGGAGCTCGGTAAAAGTAGGGAAGTGGGTAACAAGTTCTATATGATTTTGGCACGCTTTTGCTTTGGCAAAGCTAAGTACCGTAAAATGGGGTGAGTAGGCATACCGGGGCCAGTCGGGTCATAAATGGGAAGAGTAGGGATAACTTGAGGGGTGAGGTGGTTTTTATAAGCTACGGCTACGAAAATAATATACCTATTCTTGTTACAAATTAAGCTATTGTAAGTTTTATTATCCAAAAGCATAGATAAATGAGTAGATAGATTGCTAACTCCATACATAGCAAAACTACTAATTAAATAATAAGTCGTATGGGAGGTATGGTTTAACTCATTTATACTCAGTTTTAAGCACACTTAAATCGTAATACGTATTAAGCTGTAATCTTTTGAATAATAACTTTTAGCAAAGCTCGCTTAAAACTTATTACATATACGCATTTAGCCATGTATGGAAAGAACACTCTAGGCACTTAATTCTCTTTGCCAAAAGTGTCGATACGATCTAATAATTTACTCGAATTAGTACGGGCTCTTGCGGACTGATCAATTAGTGGATATTTTTGCTGATACATGGTCGAAGCTGATATCCAGATGCCTCACTTACTGTGAGAATGATGAATTCATGACTGCGTAGATGGCTTATTAGTGGAATACTTAATTACTTCCTAAGTTGTGTAATGTTTAGATTTTAGATTTTAAATATAATACCAAGTGTAACTGGTGTGAACCGTTCCTGTGAAATAAATTCAATTCAGTTTATTTCAGAAAAAATCCATAATTTGTGTTAGTTACAGTTAGTTACTTAATTCTAAAACTTAATTATATTTTAACAACAAAGCTTAATATTAGTTTACATGCTAGCATATTTTTACAATCCTAAGTGGACAACATGTGCATCTGGTTCCAGTGGTAGTGAAAAGGGCCATCGTACCGTCCCGCCACTGTTTCCAGGAGGCTATTGGGGCTACCAGCGATACGTCTTAGCAGAGACGCGACACGTTTTCGCATTATCGCGTGAAAGTCATCTGTGCGCGCCTCTGCCAACATGCCTGACGCACTGCAATGTCGCGGGAGTCCCAACAGCATCCTGAAGGCGTTGTTATATTGGACGCGCAAGGCGCTGTAAGTTTTTTGAGTATAATTGATCCATAGGCTGCAGGTGTAAAATGTCTGGCAATATGCCCTAAACATCGTAATCTTGACGTTTTTGTTACACCTAGCAAACCTACGGATCAACTTGTTACTCCTCACGGCCAGCGCCCTGCGCTCCCTTTCGATGTCCTTGTTGTCATTGAGTGATGCGGTAACCCAGTGCCCCAGGTACTTAAATTCCTCAACCACCTTAAGAGGAGTGTTATTGAGTTTAACCTGGGGGATACGCGAATAGCTCTTAGCGCCCGATAATAAATATATAAATAGTAATAATAAATAGTAATGAAATAGGCACCCTAGGATAGGTTTTTTATAATGTTTTTATTGTTTTTGTGTGTTTTTGATGTATTTTTGTATTTTACTTTTATAAAAATATTGTAAAAAACCTACACTAACATGAAAAATGAATAAAGAGTAAAATAATAGTAATGAAATCCCATCTCACCCTAAAGTCACCCAACTACGGGGTGAGGTGGGATTTTGTGTAGATATCCTTAAAAATATGAAATGGAACTCAACAAAATTTAAATTCATACATCCGGCATTTTTTTGTATATACATCAATGTGCCACATATAAAAATTAACTTTTATCCAGGTTTGAACTTCGATTTCGTCCCTACTCACCTCATTTTACGGTACTGAATATATACTTGGCTATTGAATTTTCAGTATAAATTTCGGACGCTCATCGAATCATTGAGAATGAGGCCTAAAGGATATGAAAGTTTTTAAGTCGAAGAAATTATCTCATATACGTAATAGGTACTGTCACGTATATAAGTTTTTAGTTTTTATAAGGTTCGTGCGTGGATTTAGATAGGCATACCTAACTAATACATATTGAAAACTGCAAGATTAGCTGAGCCAATAAAAAAGCCATAGGTACCTACATAAATGGATTTACCACTGAAGTGAAAGAAGCCTTAGAGGTCTAAAACCTTATAGCCTACTATCCAATTTTTATTTCGTGATTTGCACATTTGTCATTTTGTATCAATTTTAATAATATTGTTGTGACGTTTATACCTCATTTACACCTAATTGACGACATTGACGTTCTAAAGAGGAACAATAATGTAACGAAAACAAATTACATAGCGCGTGATCCGCTTAGCGCAAAATATAATGACGGGCGGGTTTTGGCGGCAACACCGCCTGCGACATTCCTTAGAAAACGGGAGCGCGGGAATCAATAAAGGATTTCCTGGCGGCGTGCCCACGCATGTGCGTTCCGGAGGGCACGAGCGCTGCTGCTGCGGCGACCACACTGCTCCCGACCCTGCCGCGGCCACGACCCTCTATGCCCTGCTCAAACTTTATTCCCAACTTACAGGTGTTTCAGGGCCAATTAAGCTGATTACCATCACCGAGGACCTCTCCGTTCGCTGACCATCAACCCTCTGAACAAATAAATCTCAGTAATAAGTAGTAGGCTGTGTTATTGGGCGTATGATCGGCGCGCAACGCCACTGCGGCTGCGGGGCGCGGACGGCGGGGGCGGCTTGCGGCGCGGCGGCGCGTTGCCGGCGAGCTTCCCGCGCGGCACGTTTGTCCTCGCCCGCGGCTCGCCCGCACCACCGTCTCGGTCCGACCTAACCTGATATCTTCCACACTCGATGACTCACAAACATACCGGCTCTGACACCAGGGGAGTGTAGTGCGATCGTGTTAGATGTGAGCGGGAGTGCTGTGTGGTTCTCGTGCCTGTGATGTGGGGAGTGCGATGGCGCTGAGAGGCAGCATGTCGCCTCTGGCGCTGTTTATGCCTCTGCTAGCGGCCGCCGCGCTTGCAAACCAGTTAGAGGACATACCCCACAATGAGTAAGATATACTAGATTTGCTATTTACTTATTAGTAGACTTATTGATGACCGATTCCCAAATTGTTACTTGTTCCTGATAAAGTGCCTGAAAACGAATGTAAAATATTTTTCAACAGTCAGGGCGCGTTTAACAAAACCAGCATCACCCTCGAGTATTTAAGAATCGGTCATAATTAATGGTTTTTGTTTGCCAAATTGATTCATTCGTAAAAAAACCATTCGCATACGAAATACGCTGGGAGATAAGATATGTACCTATGTAAAATCATCGTAAACACCTAATAGGGATGTTAACGGAATCTGTATATTAGCTTTTCTAAATTTAAGCTCAATACGAAGCTTAGTTGGCATCTAGGATTCATTGAAACCGTTTAAATAAAAATAAAAAATAAACATAATATTGTACTTAGGGAATGTTACTGCTGATTAGGTTATCTTAGCTACTTACAAAGTCATAATGTCAATAACCCGGTGGTAGTTTTTTTATCTCTCTCAGACGGTCAGAAGTGCATTGTAATGTGCATTGTAAATTGAAGAATAAATACCTACCTTTCATCTTTTTAAAAGTTCCTGTTCTACTATCTCCCAATCCTGGAAGTGATAACGAAAATCGTGACAAAATTATCACATACTCGAAGGTATTCATACCAATTGAATCAAGGGTACCTAATTTTTTTTTTATATTAGAGTTAGCTGCACCATAATAAGTAAAGTTATATCTAGGCAGGTAACTAATCGCTAGGATATTACATTTTATACAATTGATTACTCGTATTAGAATAAGATATAATTAATTAATCAAAATAAGAGCGATTGGACGGTCAGTTAATCCATCCAGTTTTACATTCTTGGGTAAATTAGTTTTTCAGTGTTTTCAGCAGAAAACAAGCCACACAACTACGAACGAACATTGTTCTTTCACGTAATAATTTTAAGAAAAAAACCGACCAATGGAGAAAAAATATTGTAGATGTTGCAAGGTGCACTCTTAAATTTCATACAATGAAATGAAAAAAAATGTCTTGAAAATCTAACTTACTTAACAAGCACAGCGCAGAGGACAAATCGCCAAAAGTGAACTATGCGTCGTTGCAGAGTTCAGTTCTGATCATCATCAGCAGTTCTACTTCATGTTTAAATGTAAACTTGATTTGTTGATGACAATACTACAATCACTAGATATGTATACTGTTAACATTTGAGGGGTTCCCTCGAATCCTCATGGATCCCATTCCATCTTCAGAACTCAAGCTTGGAAAAAAAAACTTCAAAATCTAATTTGCTTAACAAAGCAAGGTGGACAAATCCCCAAACGCAAACTACGCGTCGTTGAGGAGTTCCGTTCTGATCATCATCAGCAGTTCTACTTCATGTTTAAATGTAAACTTGATTTGTTGATGACAATACTACAATCACTAGATATGTATACTGTTAACATTTGAGGGGTTCCCTCGAATCCTCATGGATCCCATTCCATCTTCAGAACTCAAGCTTGGAAAAAAAAACTTCAAAATCTAATTTGCTTAACAAAGCAAGGTGGACAAATCCCCAAACGCAAACTACGCGTCGTTGAGGAGTTCCGTTCTGATCATCATCAGCAGTTCTACTTCATGTTTAAATGTAAACTTGATTTGTTGATGACAATACTACAATCACTAGATATGTATACTGTTAACATTTGAGGGGTTCCCTCGAATCCTCATGGATCCCATTCCATCTTCAGAACTCAAGCTTGGAAAAAAAAACTTCAAAATCTAATTTGCTTAACAAAGCAAGGTGGACAAATCCCCAAACGCAAACTACGCGTCGTTGAGGAGTTCCGTTCTGATCATCATCAGTAGTTCAATTTCATGAAATAACACTTCTTATAAAAATTTACCTAAATGCTTGATTTGTTGATGAAAATACTAAAATCACTATTAGTATGCCCTTGAGATTTGAGGAATTCCCTCGAGTCCTCATGGATCCCATCATCAGAACTTAAGCTTGACACAAATTTGTCTTCAAAATCTAAATTGCTTAACAAACACAGCGAAGAGGACAAATTGCCAATCATGAACTCTGCGTAGTTGAAGAGTTCCGTTCTAGTCATCATCAGCAGTTGCACTTCATCAAATCTCACATTTTTGGATGAAAATGCTTGATTTGTTGATAAAAACACGAAAATAACTAACTATACGTAAGCCTTTAAGATTTGAGGAGCCCCCTCGATTCCTAATGGATCCCATCATCAAAACTGCGTTTTGACAAAAACAGAACCAATCTAAATATACATATGTATATATATTTATAATATCTGGGCTAGCGAGCAAGCTTGGGACAGGACAGAGGTATAATCGATTTTGAGTAATACGCGGCACCGACTTATAACAATAATTTAATTCAATAACTCAAATATGTTAAACAATTGTTCTAAAAACTCACATAGCTATAGCACTCCATTATGTCTGAACCGATTTCGAAAATATTTTTTTTGATCGTCAAAAAATATTTTCGAAATCGGTTCAGACATAATGGAGTTATGGAGTACAAACATTAAAAAAAATATACAACCGAATTGAGAACCTCCTCTTTTGAAATCTTGAAGTCAGTTAAAAATACAAGCACCTAGGTGATATATTTAAAACGGATCACTAATGGAATTTCGCTCGAAATGTTTCGATCAATTTACGATTGTCTCCCATCTGAAGCTTCTATCTACTGGCAAAGCAAGGCGAAATTCAACCAAAGCTATGTGAGTTTTTAGAACTATTGTTTAACATATTTGAGTTTCAGGAGAGTATTGAATTAAATTATTATTATAAGTCGGTGCCGCGTATTACCCAAAATCGATTATACCTCTGTCCTGTCCCAAGCTTGCTCGCTAGCCCAGATATTATAAATATGAACACACCATTACGCCTGACGATTAACGTAAGGTTACCGTGATGCATCATTTAGTGGCCTTAGTGGAGCAACCGGTGGGGGGTCGCCACAGACATATATGTCGTCAGTTGACAATTGAACATTGTATGTAAGTAAAAAATGCTGATGAAGGAGCATGGAGAAATGAGCGCCTACTAAGGACAGTTAATATTAAATTTCATACTTTACGGTATTAAAAATCTAAATTAGTGATAAATGAACTGATAATGATTAAAATAGCGACGATAAAAGGCAAAAACGGCGTTCGCCGCCATTAACCCTCCTGTCTGTGTAATTGGAGTCACAGAGTGAGTATCCCACATGTCAAATGGGGGCCATTATAGGTACTTCGTCAATTTCAATGCCCATTATTTGTTTTTTAAAATACTTTCGAAGTGTGTACGCTCTTTTTTTCGTTGTACTAAAAAGTAATTTAGTTAAAACTGTATGGTCCTCATGGAAATATAAAGAAACTTTAAAGCTCTCATTACCCGTTACCCTCTCATTAAAAATGTAATAAGATCCAGGGCTTGTAACCGGTTAATGCAAAAAACCCCGAAATGATCCAATATATTTAATTATTTTATGTAAAACCCGATGTTTTATTATAGTTTTCACTTCAAATTATAGGATTATTCGATTGAGTATAAAGCAGTAACGAAAAGAACGAAAAAACAAACCGGTTTTTTACTATGGATTTCGGTTACAGTTACAAGCCCTGATAAGATCACGTCATCTTCAGTCATAATTTTATAAGAATTAGGTAGATAAGTGAAAATTGGTGTAAACTCAATTCAAAAATTGTATTGTTATAACATTTAATTGAGATGCTAAAGTTGTATATATGTACTACTTTATAAGCACGGAAGCAAAAACCATCGTCTCTTGCAACTGAGCACAGGATATTACAAAATAGCCAGTTGGGGGCAAACTTTGCGAAGCATTTCCGAAGACATTGGAAGACGACTTGTATCAACATTATGAACTTTAGGAAGGATTATTTTGACACCGTTCGGATTTCCTTCCCGCTCCCAATACCTCACGTTCCCTACGCCACATTTTTGTACCTAGCTAGGTGACTGGCAGTAAACATTATATTTATTATGTTCAAATAGTTAGCCATAGGCACTAACTTGTAATTGGGTATTTCAGTGATAATCAAACAAAAAAGAACGACACAGGTAAAAATGATATACATCGACAGCAGTTCGATCTAAAGAGGCGTCTATACAGATATATGTCGTGTGCACCCGGTCCTGTTAGTTTACGAGGCTAATGACAGCTAATTAACCTTAGTCTACGTAAGTCACGCCAGCCCCCATTATTGGCGTTACCTAATACCAACCCCGACGCCATAACACGGCCACTAGCACTTGTAAATCTGAATATCGCTTATGTTGGAACCTTAAGGCAAAATACAATTTATACAATACGATAAAAAAATGTTTTTAGACCGCGTTGGTCGCTGTTTTATCGTGGACGTCTATGGTATTATCACGTCACGTTATATCGTTACGAATGTTACGATGGTGGGAGCCAAATGTCTGGAGATGATGTAGACGCTTTTAGTATACCGTATATAAACGGTAACGGAATTTCGTGGATGTTTAATCACTTAATTTACCGTGGACGTGGGGTGAATTAAGTGGTTGTTCTAATTTCTTACTTTTGGCTCTCCTGTAATATCGTGCCGATCTAATTTTACGTTTACGTCGACGTCCACGGTAAAGTTTAAAAGCGACCATTGGTATTAGGACGTTCTTGCTACATGTACGTAGTAGGTATATGCTAATCACTATCTATCTTATTATCTCATCTTAGTGATCTACTCTTAGTATTCTCAGTAGTAAAGCGTTTCTTAGGTAACAATCTAGTGCTTCAACGTTCGTGGCGGATCGTAATGTTACGTCTATTTATATATCAGTCCTACCACCAGTCGTTGGTTTACGAGTTTAATGATAGATTGTACCTAAGTCACGCCAACCCCCATTATCGGCGTTACTTAATACCTACTAACCCCACACCATAACATACCAACTATTATAGTACTTGTAGCTGAAAAGTTATTATGTTGGGACCTAAAAGCTGAATACGATTTAAAAAAAGATTACAATTTGGTTTCCGATACAGGTATTAAGACCTTAATGCTGGACGTAATAGGTAAGTAGATGCTAATCAAATCAAAGACGCACATTATCTATTAGCATTCTAAAAGTATATTAGCGTTTTTTAAGCAACAATATGGACACGTTTTCGACATGCCAAACTGTGAGACGTGGACATCCATGCGAGTTCACTACTTGTTAGACACAAGTACAGTCGCTATCAAATACTAGTATATCGTAGCAGACAAGGTAGTCAAAAATATCTGAAAATGCACTTTATAGCCTTGACAATAGAGGCATTGTTCAGATATTTGTGACCACCTTGTCCTGGTGGCGACTGTACTAGAATGTGTCAAAGTGGTCTCACTCCCGACTGTCAATATTCGGTTGTCCAGTGCCCTTGGTGGTTCAACGTTTAAAGCTGAGGGCCTACCGCGAAGTTCGAAAATCGACAAAACGATGGTCCCGTCCCTATCGCTCTTGCATATACGAAAGAGAGAGATGCAAATAGACGATTCGATGAACGAAGTGCTTCGCGGTTATAGGCCTGAGCGTAATGCGGCATATTCTAATGTTAATAGTGTGACAGATTCTTTTAGTATTCAATTCAATGATAGATAGACGAGTAATTAACCTCACGCCAGCCCCCTTTTCGGCGTTACCTAATAGGTACCTACCAACCCCAAGACCATAAAACCATAATCAGATCATAAAAAAGCATAGAATTATCCCTTAGTATATGTATTTATGTGTAAAATATCTTGCGTGAACTCGCGTCCCCATACAAACGTAGTTCAGCTCTCATTTTAATACGACATGCTTTAGAACCACGAAATTTGGCATGGGACCAGTGGTCATACTCATTATATGGACTGATGTTTATTTGACGTGGCTATTTTGACGTTTCGCATACATTTGACGTTCCCCACCCCCGCAAAAAACGGCAGAATTTTTCCGATAGAAATGAGAGCGCGTCTCGCATCCGGTTGGTTAAATAATCAAAGGGGGAGGCTGTTTGCCCACGCGTTGACGTTAGTGGGATGCGTGGGATTCTAATGAAACTTATCTGAGGCAGTGGGTAATTTTAGCCTTTGGCCATTGATTAGTAATATGTAGGTATAATGTGTCAGCTAAATTGGTATTTAGCAATGAGGTTTCTAATCTTAATAACACAATAATTATAGTGTGCTTATCACGAATATTTGTTCCTGAGTTATGGGTGCTTTCTATGTATCTCACAGTGGCAGCGGGTCAAAATTTTTTTAGGCAAGCCGGTCCTTAATTTGGCTTAAAATTTCTTCATGAATGTAGGTGGGAAAGCTACTCAGGTGAACCATTTATATAAATAACCGATTGGTACGTCCTATATTACATGAATACAAAGTTTCCAGCTTTATAAAAACCCTCAAATTACTATTCTACTTCCACCAAAAAGGTTTATTTATTTCCGCGACACGTTGTCACGTTGTGCATAAAAATAAATCCACCGTTTAATTTTTTGGAGTTTTTACAAATAGCTTTTCGGTTGATAAAAGAGTTGAGGTCGAATGTCAAAGGTCAAAGGTCACTCGTAACCCGAATGAATAGAGTACCGAGTAGGTATATAACAAAAAAAGAAAATGGCAGTTATAGGGACTGACGATAGAAGTGAAAACTTTCAGTAAGTATTAAAACTTGATATTTTATAATGTTTGAATTATAATTATCAATCGTCTTCTCCGAGCAACCCAAGGAAAATCTTGTGATGCGTTTTTGTTTTCGTGACGGTGTCGGTGACGCGAACTCATATAAGATTTCCCCCTACCAAAAATTTACCAAAGCGGCTAAAGAAGTTTTCACTTCAAAAATATCATAAGTAAATGGCAAAATGAATTTGATGTTACATATAGAATTGCTGGATTAGAGAGGAGAAGGATAAGGTTAAGTAAAGTTAATGAATTGTATGTAAAAATCATGAAAATATACAAGAATCTTCTGAAATAAATCATTTGAATTAATAGTACCTTCTTATGATACTAATAACTAGAGATGCACGCACAGATCTGCCCACCGGATTTGTCCGGCGGATATTCCCGGCGGACAGATCCATCCGTGTATGGCGCTATTCAGATGTGTCCGCAGACAAATCCGTGTCCAATTCGCGCCATACATGGACGGATCTGTCCGCCGGGCATATCCGCCAGACAAATCCGGCAGGCAGATCTGTGCATATATCCCTAAGCCAATAAACGGAGTCAAATACAACTAGGATGTACAATAAATAGATTAATAGGTAGTGCTTATTTATCTAAAGCATGTAAGTATGTCTAGATAACGAGGATTGAAGTAAGTGAGTACCTATTCCAGTTTTAAAATACATAAACAATACATTAAAAACACAATCTATCTCAAATATAACTCCAACACACAACAAATATTCAACCAATGTTGAAATTATATTGGAGTTGCATCGGAATAATCTTAAAGGAAATTCTGACATTTCTGATCCAGACGACGTTTAGGTGCTAGCTGTATTGCGTAGTTAAGTTAATGCCTTGGAGTTGTATATATATTGAAGTGGACCGTGCCTAAATATGTTTTAAAGTTACGGATTTTATATTGCATAAGGGGTTAAAATGCGTTGAAACGCAGTCGTAGTGAGGCAACGTGAAACGTCTTGGGTGAGCTACACTTAGAATGCCCTTGTTCTGCGACATTAGCCTATACCTATACGTTACGTCATACTAGTAACTCTCATTGCTACATCTGTGCCTTTTTATTAAAACACACATCACATATAACATATAATCATCATATAATAGAGCTGTACGCTGTAACATTGAAAATGGAGTTACTTGGGATATCTACGCATCATCTGAGACAGTTTAAGATTTAGTTTATCATTAGTTTTCATTTTGCCAGCCATAAGTGATTAGGTACATAATATTGATATGTAAGTTGTGGAACGTTTCAAAAAAGGTGAAAAAAATTCGTAAAATAAAAAAGGTATAGGAAATTTAAATTAAAAAAACAGAAAGTTTCAATCCCCGCACAACATTATGGGAAGTTTCCGAAATTTTCCTATGTGAACAATTCTGCAATTTCAAAGGCGACACATTATTCATAATAATGAGTGCAAAACTGATGATGATGCTAAGGACTGCTACCCAATAAATATTAGTTCTACAGTTTCATTTATCATGTTGTCTCTGCAGGTAGGCAATTATACAGCGTGTATTTTTGATATTACCACATAAGCTATGGGTAGTTAGTATAGACCCTAATAAACATACTTCCATATGTTTTATTAAAATTTTACGACTTTTAATTTTCCATATAAAATATTTCAGCACGCAATGTATTGCTCCTACCTGATTACTTTGCCTTTAAAACGTCACAATTGATATGTGTCACATTGTACTGTATACGCAGTACATTGCTGAGTGAAATAAATTAAAAAATTAATTACTCGATGTTAATTAACAATTAACTAAATATTTATTGCAATGTCGATTTAAAACATCAAAACCTGCTTCTGGTTTCCTTTTGTGGTTGCGGCTCAAAAAATGCAAAAGCAACAATACAATACAAAAACAGTTACCTACATCGTTTTCTACGCCTCCCAAGACCATAGTTAAAAATGCATACTATGCTTTACAAATACACTTTGCAATTTAAGTTCTCGTTTGAGGAATCCTTTTCTTGTTCGTTTGCGCTCGTTCGCTTGGTATCTCGCACCCTCTTTCGCGAATTATTGTAGTGCAATTCTCTTTTATTCGCCGCCTTTTATTTTGCGTCTTCCGGCAAGTGTTTTTCGCGAGGCTCTCACCAATGGGGCTAATAAGGAACTTTTTCTCTCATCGTCGGTTAGCCGAACAGAACAGTCATTTATCACGAATTGATCCATCCACGGAACCCTCAACTGTCACTTGTGAACTTTTTCGTTTAGCAAATCGCGGCGTTCAGACGCCGTCACGTCATTACCGAAATTCATCTTCTTAGGCGGGGGAGAGGGGGTGAGGGGATCTGTAATTGGCTGTCAGTAAGCTGCTTAGCGGCGCGGACGGAGCCTGGCCTCACCATGGGGGCACGTCGATTGTTCGACGGCATCATAAAGGCGACAATTAATCGTGCAGGCACAACACGCCGCTTCAAGGCATTGTTTCAATACTACTGACAACGTAAACACATGTACACACCAAACATAAATAAATAAAATTCGGCATTTAATAACTTTTCTGTGACCTTTCAAAAGCTTTTGATTGTGTAGATCATAGAACGCTCATTCTTAAATTAGAACACTATGGTCTTTCAGAAAATGCCCTGAGTCTCATGTCTTCTTACCTTAGCAATAGAACACAAACAGTTGTTGTAAATAAAACCCAGTCTAAAGGGACTTTAGTAAAATTAGGAGTGCCACAGGGTTCCATTCTGGGCCCATTCCTGTTTTTGGTTTATATAAATTATTTACCTTGTGTAGTACAAAACCTTTGTGGTATGATTGTGTTTGCCGATGATACATCTTTAATTTTCAAAGTTGAACGGCAATCCAATGATTTATCTGTAATTAACAATACACTAGCTGGACTACTAAACTGGTTTACTACTAACAATCTGTTACTTAATGCTAAGAAAACTAAATGTATTCGATTTGTTTTGCCAAACGTGGCACCAATGGACACTAATATAGTTATAAATGGTGAATGTTTAGATATAGTAGATAAAACTGTGTTCCTTGGTTCAACGTTGGACAAAAATTTACAATGGAGTCCTCATATAAAAAAACTCGCTCTTAGACTAAGTTCAGCCGCTCATGCCGTTAGAAAAATTAGACAACTGACTAATATTGAGACAGCTCGCTTAGTTTATTATAGTTAATTTCATAGTGTAATGTCATATGGAATTCTGGTTTGGGGCAAAGCAGCTGACATACAGACTATTTTTGTTTTACAGAAAAGAGCCATTCGCTTTATGTATAACTTAAAGGCATGTACATCAATTAGAGAATTATTTAAAGAAATTAATATTTTAACTCTTGCGTCTCAATATATCTATGATAATATTATTTTTGTTGTAAAGAATATACAGCTTGCTATCAGACGATGTCGTGTCCGCATAGCATATAAGTCATTTTTTGGCCAGGGTATTCATATTTATAACAAGTTACCCGTCGATGTTTTGAATCTATCATTTCCCGCTCTTAAGAAATACTTGAAAAAAACTTTAATGTCAAATTACAGGGTCGAGGACTATATGACAGACATATATGCATGGCCCAAACCAGAATCTATAAAATCATCTAACATTTAGAGGACACAGTTCAAGTAAGAAAGAATATCAAACGTATTGCGAAGCAGTCAGATTTGGATTTTATTTTTATTTTTCATTTTAATTACACAATAGGCAGGTACATGTCTGTCTCTCAAGCTGTTTTGATATGCCTTCTTGAAGAACTACGCATTATTGTACATAGTATCTTTAATGTATTTGTAGTACTGTTATCAAAAAATAAGTCCCGCCGCGTTTCTTGCCGGTAATAAGTAATACTTCTGGGGTCAGAGGTGTAGGGTTAGAACCGGTGGTAGTTTCTTTTCTCTCTGACGTTCATAAGTGCATTGTAATGTGCCTAAATTGAAGAATAAATATCTTTTATCTTTTTTTTGGTTCACAGCGGCGATATTCACGTCACATACGTAAATTTTTCCGAGTGTTATTATAAAACTTATTTATAAGGCAAATGTGTTCGCGCTCCATATAAATGAGATTCGACCCAAAATTATAGTCCTAACCAATCAACACAGACACGACACGATCTTAATCATATCAGTATATTATGATCTTATACGTATTATTATAGAATTACAG
This sequence comes from Pammene fasciana, assembly GCA_911728535.1. Classification (NCBI taxonomy): domain Eukaryota; kingdom Metazoa; phylum Arthropoda; class Insecta; order Lepidoptera; family Tortricidae; genus Pammene; species Pammene fasciana. The sequence continues at coordinate 16,138,821 of OU452276.1, read as the reverse complement.
TCGCAAAAGTGACACAGAAAAATTGATCCTAATATTTATAAATGACTACTTTTGCCAAAGAGGCTCGTGCAAATGCTGGTCAAGTTATCTGTACCATATTATCTACATAAGTTCAATGTATAAAATAACAGAGTGCCTATCAAAGTTACTAAGTACCTAATATGAGATAATATACAGAATGGCACATATTTACGACGTCATACGTGATATTAGCTGCTGTTTTTAACCTACGCGAAAATTAGGTACTATTATGGAGATATGAACCCTTAGCTTTGGAAGACACAATCTTATGACAATCTATTGTTATACATATGTATATATATATGTATATGTATTTTCAATTTCATTATATTTTTTAACAACCATATGAAGGCAATATAATAATATTACAAATTCTCATGTGCCATATTTTTGGAAAATCTTGTTTGAGTCTGGGCCTCTCTTATATTCTATCTCGATGGTACTAAGTTATCATTTCTTGCTCATTATAGGACGTAACGTAAGTACCGCAAAAATACTTTCTATTCCTTGTTTGTCGCCTTTTAAGTGTACAGTCCTGAGCTCTAAAAAGAACCTTCGGGTTTTAGAAAGAGACGTCGGGTATCAATCTACAGTGACACATGAAAAATCAGAACAGCAATATTACCTTCCTGTATCATCGCAGATTCCCGAAGGTTCTTCTTAAAACTCACGGACACTAAAACTCACCTACACCTAAAATTGTATGTAATTATTGTGGCAGATCGGCAACTACGGAAATACGGAACTGTGACATTGAGCGTGGTCCGACATGCTATTGGCCGGTTTTCCGAATACAGTGTAATTAAAAAACCTGGCGGTTACTGATATAGTCGTATAAAGTCACAGTTAATAACTTTGTAGTAACTTTTTTTCCAAATCGATGATTAATGAGAACCGGTGGTTATATGGGTGTAGAGGGTAATCAACTTTCCGTGTACATAATTGCGTCCAATTTCTATCGCGTGTCAGGTTGAGGTTGCAGTCAGTTCTAGCTCTAAAAACCACTGGTCATACTCATTCGGCAGAGGGGACCGTCCTGTCAATGGCTACTCCGCTTGGTTTAAAGCTCTAAGGCCTCCCCCGCACATCTCAAGCTATTGGTTAGCACATTTAGACCATTAACCAAACAGTAATAACATACTGCACGGGACCCCTAATTTTGACGTGAAGGTCCAAAAATGTTATGGTCCTCCGATGCTAAAAAAATATTCATCGTGGGGCACACTATCTATGGTCTAAAAAAATTCAATTTTAAGTTATGCTATATCGTTTACCGGCATCAATTAAATTTAATTCAAAAACTTTACTACCAAAAAAACACGTGACAAATATAAAATAACGTTATAAATACACATTAAAATACATATTCAAAATGAAAATCACACAAATTTTTTTTTTACTATCTTGAAAAAAATTTGTAATAATTTTACATATTTTTTTGTAAAATTCCCTAACTATGTAAAATGCTTGTTCAATTTAATAATCTTTCAACTTCACTAACACCTCATAAGAAGGAGCCTCCTTGATATTTGGATTCAGACTCATGAATCTAACTCGAAAATTTTTTTTTAACACAGTTGTATCCTATTGTTCTAGAACAGTTTTACCATTTCGTAAAAAAAGCTATGCAGAATTTGCTATAGGTAATTCCTTGCTATAAGATCTTCGCCGACTAACGGTCTTTGGCCTTACATAATTATGTTTAGAATATCTAACTGCAACTGAAATTTTCCCCAACCAAAATTCAAAGCTTTCAATTCAATGTACAGTATTTAATAGGATTGCTGATTTTCAACCATGATACTAGCATAAAGGGCAAGGCTATAAGGCGTTGAATTAAAGACAGATCACCAGCCAGTCAGCATGCAACGTGTTTATAAGTGGACTCATAAATAGCGGGCCACTATAGTCTGGCTGGAGCATCTAAAAGACCTCCCAGGCTGCCATTACAACTAGATGGGACGTCGGCATCATTCGGCTCTTGCCACCCCTGAAGGGCTATGTGCGCCTAGTACTTAAATTATTCCTACACCCGGTTTATCATAGATTTTTGTTTATAATTTGTTTGCATTTTCTAATCCGTAAGTATAGACAGCTCAGCTCGCGCTCCTAAAAACCAATAGCAAAATTAATTGAGCCATAAAACAGATGATTGTCAATTAAATTGGTTTTTATCGCGCGTTTGCGAACTCGGGCCGCACAAACAGTCGAGTCGAACTGTAGAACTTATGATCTGTTTCCACAACGTAAATATTTGCTGAGCGGCACGCGGGTCACATGTCAAAGGCGCCGGCTTCGGTATTGATCTAGCTGGAGGGGAGGCGCGCGGGGGGTTTAAGGGGTCGCCGGGGGAGCGGGTGGTCCGCGTACTACGGAGGCTGGCTTACGTAAGGGCGCAGCGCGTCTGACGCCCCGTCTGCTAGCTCGCCGACACTGATTAATAAAACAACCGTTATCGACTCGCTGCAACCGAGATATCATCGTTCGCCGCTGTCTTTAATGAACTAACTTCAACAGGCCTCTCTATAGTTGAAGTTAGCTAACGTACAACGCCGTGATAACTATGAAAGATATATTTGAACTGAAGCTTTTGTATCGACGACAGAGACTGAATGTAAAGGGGACACAAACGTAAAATACTTAAGCCAAGTTTGGTTGAACAGAACAGTAGACAAATCTAAAGCAGAAGAAAATTACAATATTGCATGTTTTTAGGCAATAATTGAGCTATCTATTTTCTATTTAACTACCTAAACGAAAGTTTTGGTTCTTCACTATTTAGGTTACATAAAACGTCATATAAATTACATAGTATACAACTTGAAAAAATGTTTAGCATATTCGAATACATTTTGAATTGATAATAAAGCAAACAGTCGTGTTTAAGTTACGTAGTGCAGACTACAAGTTAATGACGTGTGCACAATGCTCTTTGACACTGTCTTGCACTCACGACTTCGTAAACATTAAATGCAAATAGATGGCTGCATTTGCCGAGTTGTAGGTGCCGATTGGCTGTATACTTGCTCATTATACTTATTGGAAAACTGCTAGTGGTTTCGATCCGTAATTGTAGCATTGCTTTCTAGTTTTTGCACGTTATTTGCTGTTTCTCTTCTAATTAGGGACTTAACTTGAGGTACCGCTATACTACCTGTCACCACATTCTGCTTACTATACCCAACATTGCCTAATTAATGAATAGGTAAGTACAATCATGCTCAAAACTTTCAATGATCATATTGATCATCGTTCAGAGACGTATTTAATATGCAAGTTAAACGTCCTAGTACACGACATGCTTATGCCCAATAGTTGACCAACTGCTGCTAGCATTATTCCAAATTGCTTAACACTTTTCGTACCACAATTCACTATGAGCTACGCTCGTAGCCTATTTCAGCGTTTTTCCGCTTTGTGGAGGAAATCCGCTACACACAGAGAGAGGTTTCAGGTGCATAATATGTTATTCGGACTTGGACGTCTACCTTATCTCAGCAAGACCAAGATACGAAATAAAAGATTCAAAGATTAGTTTTAATTTTGCAGAGGCTCTTGCAAGAGTTGGAATTCAGGTGGAGCGCATATCGGTTTACGAACCTGGTTTGCGATCCAGCTCTAAACCGATTAGGTGCTCTCTGAACGTACTCTTACTTAGGCATTAACATTGCATACACATGGCATTACAAACAAATTCGTAGAAAGTTTTGGGACTATAAGTAACAAAATATCTACTAAAAGTCAGTGCTCGTCACATTATGTTAACCGAGCTTAATCTTATTGCATATACAACCCATTCAAAATAAATAAGTACATATCGAAAAATACGAGTACGTGGAACTTTGAAGAGTGGTTTCTCGAGAATTAAGAGGTGTTTGTAAACTTAATTAGGCTCATTATATAGCAAATATAGTCCACTAAAAAGTGTTTTTGGGAACATTTACCGCAACATGCGTCATGCTAAACACATTTAGAAACGATCCAACTTCAATTTAACTCCAATGCATTAACAACTCATTTTAAACGCCTGGATCTCAAATATCAGTATCTGCTTGATAATTATTCCAATGCAACTTTTTATTAATGTATTGTTTAAGTATTTTAAAATTAGAATACTGCACCAGTTTAACACATTCAGTTACGCTCGTAGTCCGTAGCAACGTATTAGTCGCATGTAGCTCAATAGAAAATCCGACAGTCGGGTTCTCGACGCTGTGTTAACACTTCCCAAAGTTCCCATTGCCGCAATTCGCTACGCGCTACGCTCGTATCTTATCCCAACATTTTCCTTCACTCTCCTCCTTTTTAGAGGAAAACGGCTACGAAGAAGTAGCTCGCCGAGCGGGTTCCTAGCACTCAATGTGTTAACTATTGCAATTGTGCATCTCGCTCATGCATGTTATTGACGCGAGAGCGATGCATAGCAAACAAGTTCATGTCAATATCAAATCAACAACAGATTTATTAAAATCAGAATGCTCCTTCTGGGAGTACACCCATATCATTCACTTAGTAATCACTGCTATGTCACGGTCGTAGCGGTACGCCGTACTTAAAATAACGCTGTAACGCGACTAAGGCGATAGATAGCGCTATACACGTGCAGAGCGCTCTCTCGCTCGCGCACCGGTTCCGCATGCGGATCCGTCGCCAGTGTGATAATCGCCTAAGCAGCAAAGATGCGACAAGAGGCATGACGGCAACGTTTCATGATTATAATGAATAAATAGGTTAATTTAAGACTAAATGTCTTATGTAATTTAAAACTAAGTGCACCTCGTACACGTTAATATAAGTTGGTACGCGTTTATGGTGCAAGAGGGACTTACAGCACTGAGATTAATATCCAATCAATATTGTTATAATAAGGCGCCCAACGCCGTACCTACATGAGTAGGTACTAATTAAGGGACGCTCTGACATTAGTTATCATCAGTGTGAAAGCCGCCTTAGGTACTTAAATACCAAACTTATTACTGAAAATATATTTGAGTATGTTTGTCACCCATTACTTTAACATAACTTCAAACTAAGTATGTGTTGAGTGCCACCGATAATGAAACACCGTAATTATATTTCAAGTATATACAATTATCACCTAAAACTTCGATTGTACATATTACTTATAAGTGGACGTGGCCGATATTATAGTCTACAATATGTTTGAATAGGTTATCCCAACACGTTTACAAACTGAAACACCCACTTAAAAACGCCTCCACGCATTGTTAATTAATGAAGCTAATATTTTATACGTAGGTAATACTTTAATAAGTTAATGCTTTTTTATTTATTTATTGAAAAACAATTGAAAATACAATCGTTCCTCAAACTTAAGTTTTGCCAAACTGCGAGACAGTTTATTGGCGATGCGCTCATCTAAATCTTAATGTATCGAAATACAGTATCATACAATATGATAGTGTAACACAAACGTCGATTTTGACATCTAATATGCTTTTAATGTAAGTAGGTACACATTTTTAACATACAATAGGAAACTGCAAAAAAAGAACTGAAAATCAACCTTGTCTTGTTACTAGTACGGTTCATTATGGCTATGAACTTTGGTGGTAGTTAGTTAATTTTGGTTGCCACCCGACCATTCGACCTTTATTATATTTGCGATAGCCAAAGCTGCTTTAGTAATATTGTACAAGACATTTTAGCTTAGTACGTATTTTTTTACAATTGTTCACGCCAGGCCACGCTCAACACGGTTACACATGCACGCTTAAACGGTTTCTTTTATAATTGTATTTTTTTAAATATACTTATTTAATATTATATTAGAATCACTACCAATATCTGGTTATATGTAAATAGTACAAATCTAGCTTAGAAATCTACCGGTAGCAAATTCAACTCCTATCAATTCAATCATAACAGTCCTAGAAGCCGTTTTCTTGAAATGTTTCCATTTAGTCGTGGCTCAGAGACAGCCGCTTGGGCGCACCTGCCGTCCAACGGAAACATTTTAAATAATTTTAAATTCCGAACTCCTGCCGGTGACGGCCGAACTCTCACGAACAATGCCCACGAAACATTCCGTGATTGCTAATGAGGACATTGTGGAACCACTTGAAATTTCAAATAAGGAATTCTTAAAGGAAGAACTTCGGACAATTTAGTCATTGCGAGCTGTTATAGGATTTTTATTGTGTTGTTCCTTGTTCTTTGAATTTAAAAAGATAACAAGGCTTAGAGTTTATAACTGAAGATAAAAAAAAAGATAAAAGATAAAAGAAGAAAGATTATTTTGTACTCATATACTATACAGGATAATTTCGCGGTCGGTAGTGTAGCAAGAGAACAAGTCATTGATCACTCTACTTAATGTGACGTCTTGTCACTTCTCATACACCATATGTATAAGTCATGAATGGTACTGTTTTTTTAAAGATATCATATCACCCTGTATATACCGCATTAAATACCTTGATATCCTGTTTCATTTGAAGAACATTTTCACTAACTTTTAAACTAAAATATGTACTTATGTACATATACGAAATAAACATAAACAATTCAAAATTTAAATTGCAATGCAAACTAAATAGTAGGGTTTTGTCTCAGTACAAATGCGAAAAAAATTGTGCGCATCGAGAAAAAGTTGTGAATTTTTGACCATAGATAGAGTGAGCAAAGATGAATATTTTTTAGTATTGTAAAGATGAGAAATAGACAGAATACCGAAATTTAATTCTTATATCAAATATTATATAATAAAAAATAGACATTATTATTTTTATGTTAATATATGTAATACAAATTGTGCTTATTAATTATCCAAAATATGGTAACCCGATGAATGTTTGTCAAAGTTTACATGTGTCAGGTCATTAGGCGATTATCACACCGGCGACAGATCCGCATGCGGCGCCAGAGTGATAATCGCCTTAATCCTGCGTACTGTTTCTATAGAAGGAAAAATTTAGTACGTCAAGGTGCGAAATATCGCGAAAAAATGGTAAGCTAGCGAGCTGTTAATTAGAATCTTTTATTCACAAGATTTTACGATCGGCACTATACAACGTAATCATATCATATATAAATTACCCTTGTTATGTGATCCTCTACACAAAAAAATTGCTTATAAAAAAAATAAGCAAGCATATTCATTCAGATTTTAACCTTAAATTATCTTCAACACACGTTGTATGACAGTTTCACAAAATTCATAATGAATCGTACAAGAAACTGAAAATTAATAAAAACCTTTTGAATTGCACGACCTCAGCCTAACATTTGAAACGTTAATTAAATCTGGACTGGCCCTATCACAATGATGGCTATACATTTATATTTGTCAGGCGTACTCCAGAGCGTTTAGATGAAATAAGGGGTGCCCACCGAACCGGAAAAAATGCTTAACCTGTTTCCCCCAATCACATTTACTTCCCCGTGACAGAATTATGAGAAATGTTTTAAAAGATTCCTTTAGGGCCTGCGTACTCGTATCGCTTCCTCACATCCTTTTGCTCGTTACATGGATAATTGATATCGCATTTCAAAGCTTCAGGAGGGTTGACTTTTTGCAATAAAACACCTTTATCGGTGAAGCTGAATGTCAGAATTGTATCGTATTTCCCATTTTATAATGTATTTCGTTTCTTGTTTCAGAGTTAAAAACTGGGCGTTAAAATTCGGCGTGGACTTATGGGAATTCGGAAGGCACTTCACTAAAATGAATCAAATACAGAACGTAAGTACTCATACCGAAGGTACCTTCTGTTTTTTTTCATTGATTGCAAACCTCTGAAGGTCTAGCCGGTATCGCTGTAAGCTTAATCCCATTTTACTGAAAATATACAGTATATCAATATGTCCATTTGACAGATTAGGGACAGTCCACTAAACCACTTATGAAGGATTCTGGAAAATCCCAGGATACATATTATTTTATTTTTACTCGTATTTTATTAAAAATATTGGGAGAGTTTAAAAGCTAGCTAATAAAATATTTACTCGTACTTAAGTTAATGAGTTGTACAGGAATCTAAATCATTCAATTAAAAACCATTGGCACCTGAGCCCTAAATTCAACTCTATGAGGAATTCTTAAACTGCAGAAATCAGATGATCACCTAGACACAGAGTAAAAAAAGTTATCTGATTATATCGTGACTGCTAAGTATGTCATTTTCCATCTTGTGAGGTAAGTAATTTTCAGATTGCCTCACCATTAAAAAGTTAAGCTCACAATTCAAATCAATTCTTCTATTGCCTAGGATAGAACTTGCGATTCTTAGGGCGGCCACCGACTATCAGTCCGCCTGCAGCCCGCCTGATGATATCAGCCTGTCAGTTGTTCGGAGCCGGCAAATTTTTGTTCTAACTGACAGGCCGAGATCGTCAGGCGGACTGCTGGCGGACTGATAGTCGGTGGCCGCCTTTAATAGAAATAAAATACTTATTACAGGCTGGTCCAAGCGCTTTGCATAGCATTGCAACTAGATCCAATGCGCTTCCGACTAGTGCTAGCGGTACACGCCGAAATTCAGTATAATGCTGCAAATGGTGTTAAAAGCATAAAAATCGGACCGATTGATCTTTAGGCCAAATGAATCGATTCGGCCCGTAGCAGTAAAAAAAAAAAAAAACAGAGTGCAGTTATGACGTCATCTTTTTTTTGTATGGAAAAAAAAATTTTTTTGTTCTGAAACCTATCGTGTGTGGTATCAAATGAAAGGGCTTTCTGAGCTAATTCCAAAAATATGTCACATCATTACATTTCAGTCACATGTTTGAAATAAACATAAAAAACATTTTCAAAACATACCAAGTTTGGGCTCCTCGAGATACGACACCAAGCAATATTTTTTTGTAAAATATATCTCAAATGATACCTAATATCCTCATATCTAACCCCAAGAATGCAATTTTGAAAATAATTACATTTAGTATTTTTTTCTGATTTTTAATGTTTACAAAGTGCGTCGTATTACTCAATACGAGTACGAGTACCGTAATATCCTCCAACTTTGCCCCCAGGCGAAACTTTGCCCAACATTTTGAACAAATTCATTAATTTACGTAATTTTATAGTATGTATGTATGTATGTACTTTATTGCACATAAACAAGTTTAACAATATTACAACAGTAAAATAAAAAATAAAAAAGATATGCACAAAGGCGAGCTTATCCCTAAAAGGGATCTCTTCCAGCCAACCCATAGTATAGTATTCTGGTGCGGGCAAGTGTTGATGTGAATCTCACAAAATAGGAAAGCATGGTGAGTAAAACCCATACTTATACTTATACCTGTATATAATAAGGCAATGGGGAAAGCCAGTGAAACCTTATTGTAGAGGGTGCTCTTTTAGATTCCATACAATGAGGAAAAGAAACAAAAGATGAATGGTCCTTAACAATGTACGGGAACTATGTACAGTTAAAAGGCTTTTCTTATGCAATTGTTTTCCTGTACCTTTTTGCTTCAGCATTTTCATTTTAGAGTATTGTGACAGTTGCCATTACTCTAGATTGTTTATATCGTAATTCGATTTCAAAAGGATAATGAATGAAGAAGCCTTGATGTGGGCAATGTTACGTTGTAATGTAACAACTAGTGATGGCCAACTTTGCCCAAGACAAAAAAAATCTTAGGGCTATCGGCTTTTTGTATTAACCACTCGGCACTTTTGTTTTTGAAATATATATATGACGTTTTGGAACTGTTTCTTTATTTTTTTAATGTAAATGTTAATGTGAAACCATAGTATTCAATATATACATAATTTTCTTTGGTCTGCCGATTTATTTGTAAACATTACTAAGATAGGTTCGTTATGATTTGTTTCTATTATAAATAATGAAATATAACTCATTTAATTATGTTTTGTTTAATATACATACTAATGCCTGAAAAATAAAAACATGACTAAATTAAAAAAATTAAGTCAAATGAGACAACCCTTGTACTTTGGAATGCTTGTATGCACCTTGTACCGTAAAGATCAAAAACGCGTACCTATCATTGCCCACCTAATTTGTACAAAATTTCACGTACTTATCGCTGAACTATTTAAAGGGAATGATAGGATTACCCTAGCGATTTGCTGTAATTCTTGTTTCAATACTATAATCGCATTATTTAAGCGCAAATCGACTTGAGCAATGTTGGGTAAAACTCGATATTACTTTACCCACCCTCAAGTTCGCAAAAAATGGGATAAACTTAATTCGCTTTAAGTAAGAAAAATCCTGATATGTGCAACCCGGGTTCCTCGAGCTCACCTATCACGTTATATCAAAAGAACGTGTAAACAGAGTTTCATTACTCCGAGAATTATTAGATCCCACATTCGTAATAATGAAAAATTAAAAAAAAATACTTAGTGAAATTATTTTCAAAATTGCTTTCTTGGGGTTTGAAATGAGGATATCAGGTATCATTTAAGGTATGTTTTACAAAAAAATATTCAACCGTATCGTATTTGTAGGAGCCCAAACTTGGTATGTTTTGAAAATTATTTTTATTTTCATTTGAAACAAGTGACATAAATATAATGATATGATATATTTTTAGAATAGGCTCAAAAAGCCCTTTCATTTGATACCACACACGATAGGTTTCAGAACAAAATTTATTTTTTTTCCATACAAAAAAAAGATGACGTCATAACTGCACTCTGTTTTTTTTTTTTTTTTTTACTGCTTCGGGCCAAATCGATTAATTTGGCCTAAAGATCAATCGTTCCAATTTTCATGCTTTTAACACCATTTGCAGCATGTTTAAGGCGTACCGCTAGTACTAGACAGCAAAACAGCTTTTCCAATTTTAAAACTATGAAATTTTAGACATTAGCACGCTCCACTCGCTTTTTGAAATCGGAATACGCCTGCAGTTTTCTATTCGCTGTGGCCGCGAACAAAGCGATGCGCCGCGCTGCGGGCCGGCACGCAAGTAGGTCGGCCCGTTGTGCCGGCGCGTCCGACCGATCGTATAAACACGAGGGGATAGTTGGGAAATAAAGCCCGTGAAGTGTTAGGATATGACCAACCAGTTCTTTTAGTACGAACTGCAACACGTTGTTTTTAGATGCAGGAAATAAGGTGTCTGCTTTGTACTCTCAAGAGTAATGAAATGGAATCACTATCAGTATGAAAAAACCTTAGTCATTAGTTTTCATTATAGTTCGGCTCCTGCTAACAAATTTATAAAATCCATGTCTTATTCGGAAGAAACTCAAAAGACAGCATGTAAGTAGCTTATGTTGGTGCGGAAAAAAAAGTGGAAACGTAAAGGGATAGGAGGAGGGAAGGGAACATCTACTGGACTGTTTTTATTGTTAATAAGCTATTTACGTGCATGCAAAGTTTCACGCTTTCTTCGACTCAGAGTATTAATTTTAAGTATTTGTGTCCTGAACAATGATGTCCTAGAAATAATTATGAATTAAAACATAAAATCATTGCTTAAAGACAATGAAAACGAGTTACTTCATAAAAAAATATTCCATACAAGTTGACCCGTATTCAATGTCCTTATGTAAATATAAAGAGCTTGACTGGTTTATAACACAGTTCCTTGTTCTTTTTGTCGTTTAATTTTAACGTTACATCGCGTGATCGAATCTAAGCCAGTCGCCACCGCCGGAACACGATTACAATAATTAATCGAACACCAAAAGCGGCGGTATTTAATCGCACCCGAAACCAAATCATCATCAATGTCAAGTAAAATTTATAACGCAAATTTTCAAGACGTAAAAGTTGAACACATAAAGGGGGGCAATAAAGGCGTGAGTTCCGCCTGCGCCGCAACTAATGTGGACCCACAAAGTGGCTACGTAGTGACAAAGTTGGGCACGTCAAACCTCCCGTCATTCTCTTTTATTAACTTAACTCCAGTCGCGTAAACAATAATAGGGGTTGATGCTGCGGAAACCCATGGGGATTTGGAGTTATTATCCTAATTCGATTGCTCGTGCTATCTCTTAAACGTCTGTAATTTATTCTATGATTTATCGCTTTAGGTTACCGTCTTATGAGAACGTTTGGAGCCGTTTGTTCAATAAGTAGGTCACGTTCAGGTACTGGAGACCATTCAGAAATGGACTTTAACATCAATAGGTTCAATTCAATTTTGATATCATTGTATATTCTTTTTAATTTATAAAAATGCCAATAATGTATTTTTATAGATCAGCATTATCGACGTGTTGTTTTATTTTTTAACCGACTTCAATTCCATTGAGGAAGGAGGTTCTGCATTCGGTTTGGTGTTTTTTTTTTATGTATGTTCACCGATTACTCCGAGACCCGTGGTTCGATTTGAGTAATTCTTTTTTTGTTTGGAAGGATCTACATCCAAGGTGGTCCCATATTAATCTGGTGCTGTTCTGATGATGGGATCCATGAGGAATTGAGGGAACTCCTCAATTTTTAAAGGCACATGTATGGTGATTTGGGTGTTTTCTTAAGCTACTGAAGCATTTTCTCACGAAAATCACCAATTTGATGGAGTGGACCTGATGATGGTGATTGTTTTGATGATAATGATGAAGATTTTTTTTAATGTAGGATGTTCAGCGATTACTCCAAGACCCGTGGTCCGATTCGAATGATTCTTTTTTTGTTTGGAAGGAACTACCTCGAAGATGTTTCCACAATAATCTGGTGCTGTTCTGATGATGGGATCGATGATCAACTGAGGGAACTCCTCAATTTTTAAAGGCACATGTGTGGTGATTTGGGTGTTTTCTAAAGTTACTCAATCATTTTTTCACGAGAACCACCAATTTGATGGAGTGGACCTGATGATGATGATTGTTTTGATGATAATGATGATGTAGGATGTTCAGCGATTACGCCAAGACCCGTGGTCCGATTCGAGTAATTATTTTTTGTTTGGAAGAAACTATTTCGAAGATGTTCCCACATTAATCTGGTGCTGTTCTGATGACGGGATCGATGAGCAACTGAGGGAACTCTTCAATTTTTAAAGGCACGTGTATGGTGATTTGGGTGTTTTCTTAAGCTACTCAAGCATTTTCTCACGAGAACCACCAATTTGATGGAGTGGACCTGATAATAATGATTGTTTTGATGATAATGATGAAGAATTTTTTTAATGTAGGATGATCAGCGATTACTCCAAGACCCCTGGTCCGAATAGAATAATACTTTTTTTGTTTAAAAGGATCTACCTCGAAGATAGTCCCAGAGTAATCTGGTGTTGTTCTGATGATGGGACCCATGAGCAACTGAGGGAACTCCTCAATTTTTAAAGGCACGTGTATTTATTTCCTCTCGAAAACTACCACTTTGATGGAGTGGACTTAATGATGAAATCCACATGTGATACGTGGAACTTTCCTTAGATTGAATGGGTGTGTTATGAACTTTTTGATATATCTTTAGCGATTTTTCCGAGACTCGTTGTTCGATTTTGATAAATTATATAACCACTAAAAATTGAAAAATAAAAACTTTTTACAAAAAAAAGATAAACCGACTTCAAAAAGGATAAAATGAATAATTATATTATTTATATGCGTTACCAACTGATATGTTTGAAGTCGGTGCCAAGCCAAAAATTTAAATCAGCTTCAAGTATGAACATCACAAAACATCGGTACTTACTAATAGGCACATAATGCAAAGGTGAATGTGATCCTATGTGTTACATTTTCATGTTAAAACAACTAATCCAATTTTGATGAAATGTGGTACCTATGTATATATACATGTATACTCTCATACACGTTTACTTTGTGAATAATCAGAAAAAGGCGGCAAATAGAAAAAAATATGTACATAGACGCTTAAGATGGACCTTCCATAGAAAATTCGAATATCGTGCCTTTTTCTACTGGCACGGTGGGTGTACTGGGTATATCTGAGTATAGAAAACTTAACCTAGCCATTGAATTCCTGTATACTTCGAATCAAACCTTAGATGAAGAAGGATGAATAATTCAAACGAACCACGGGCTTCGTTCGAGATACCGATAGTCCGAACAGTGTCCTAACAAACATAAGACGCATGGCTATACTTTCTGTACCTACTTGCTTAACAGTTAACGGTCGAAACAAATGTACCTATACCTAAGTGCAATCCATATCGTATTAGATTAGTTATATAGTAAGACTAACAACTCACTGAACACATAGCCTCGTGCGAATTAACTCTTCCTAATTTGGCTTGGCACCGACTTCAAACATATCAGTTGGTAACGCATATAAATAATATAATGATTCATTTTATCCTTTTTGAAGTCGGTTTATCTTTTTTTTGTAAAAAGTTTTTATTTATTTGACGATCTTATTCTGAAATTATTATCATTGATTTTAACATACTGCAACATATTCTATACAAGGTTTCTAGCCCAGTATGTGAGCATTTCTTTTTATTTTGCCACTTTTCTCGACTTTTTATTTTATGGTAAATTTTATGTTTTTTCTAGTCAGAATCGCGAGCTGATTCGATTTATGCAAGAAAAAAATGTGTCCCAAAATTTTTTTTCCTCTTGTGTTACCCTTTGCCATATGTTTTCTATGGAGGTAACACAATAGGAAAAGTAAAAAAAAATTAAAAAATGTATGGAGTTTTATGGGACATCTTTTTTTATTGCATAAATCGGATCAGCTCGTGATTCCGATCAGGAAAAACATAAGACTTACCAAAAAAATTTGAGTCATCAAAAGTGGCAAAAATTTTGAGAAACGCTCATGTTATTAAAGCCTCACCAGGAACATATGACCTTGTCAAAAAGACGCTATTATTCTCATTTATGTGGCAACAGTTCAGTATAGTCAAAAAGCATATTAATCTCTATGCTATATTGTCATCTTGATTTGTTTACCTGTCAGCTTTGATGTTAATTTGTAATTGTTTCGTAGCGAAATAGTTTTATTTCCGCAGCGTTTTATTTCCAGCAGTTTATTACGTAGTATTCACAATGTTTTGCACTTGATTGTTGCGAATAGTTTTGGGCATGTTTTGTGATTTATTATTTAAATGACACTGACAATAGCGACAACCCATCATTAAAATGATTGCCAGTGTATGAAATTAATTCCAATGAAATTCCGCAACACATGCGCACGGTCATATATTCTTGGTTAGGCTTTAAGTATCTATAGCAGGCTACTGTTTTATACAAAACACTATGCGACGCGTAATACATTAAAACCGAATGTAGTGAGCAACCTAGCAGTGACAGCTTGTCAGCTTGACGAGGAACAGAATAGGTACGAGTAGGCTAAATCTCGCGGCCTATGCCCAAAAAGTGCGAGTCACCGTGCACTTTTTTTTAGCACAAACTGAATGACTTTTTATGTGGATAGTAAACAACAGTATAGTGATACAAAGTTAGGTGCTTATAACACCACGACGAAAGCTTTTAAATACTGTCTGAATTTGCAATAACTCTTAAAATGTAATAATAGTGAACCAGCTGTGAACAACAAAACGTGAACACATCCGTCAGGAGAGTAATAGTTTCAAAAGTAATCTTTTGAAACTATTTCTCTCCTTACCAACTCTGGACGCCTCGCTTTTACATTAGTAAAAGCGAGGCGTCCAGAGTTGGTAACAATATTTCATTACGTTGGCAATACTGTCATATCTTCAATATCGCCACTTAATAAAGAGAAAGTAAATAAATCATCCTCCCACGAAAAATAACGTTCAATCACAGAAACGTTACTGATATATTCCGTTATTTATGTTAGTTATAAAACAATCAAAATTCTGCGGGAGATCGTGAGCCCTAAAGTAATATAATGTTTCACGAAGAAACTTTCGCATAGGAACTTATTCAATATTAGCACCGCCCACTACCCACTACCGATATCGCGGGGCGCATGCAGAAACCTAAAATGTGATTTGAATATCAGCACGGTTAACATTAGTGTGCACCGTCAGTATCTGACAGGCGAGATAAACATCTGTCACTTTCTAACTGTATAGGTACATCAGAAAGTTACAGGTGTCTAGCTCACTCTCGAGACTGTCGCTGCATACTTGTGTTAACTGTGCGGGGTTCATAATACCTATAACAACGGCTTCCAATTATGACATAGTTTTTGTGTTTGTTTTAAGAGTACTTGGGCAACATGCATGCGAATCCTCTGGAGTGACAGGCATCCATAGGATGGTAAATGCTTACCATCGGGCGGGCCGTACGCTTGTTTGCCAACATCATGGTATAAGAACACCCGTGCGCTTGCGTTTCATGGCGTATGCATTACGTTAAGGACACGCAAGGCAAACGACATGACATTTGACATACACGTAGTTCCAATTTCCACACATTACAATCTTTGTGTGCGCGCTCCTGTCTATGCATTATTTATGAGCGTGATGCATTGAAGTCATATTGGCGTTATATTTTAGGATTCTGAATATGTACCCAATACTGTACGATCACCACGACCATAATACTCGCTACTGACTGACACTATCACTTCGATATTACACATTTACACACTGTGATTTTGTTTGCATAGAACAATAGAAGTGCCTTTCCACTGAGATGTAGATTAGATGAGAGGTGAGACGTGCAGGAATCAACCAATAGGCTGCCTTTTCACTGAGCTGGGGACGATAGGAGACGTGCGGGAAATAACCAAAAGGTTTATTGGTGAAGGTGAAGACGAGCGGCCGATAATGCTATTGGCTGATTCCCGCACGTCTCCTCTCATCTCCTCCTCAGTGGAAAGGCACCTAACATGATATGAATATACACCGTGTTTTTTTTTTCCTTTAAGTTCAGCATACGGTTAGGTGCGATTACAAAAACGGATTGGCATAATTCGTTTTTAAAATTTTGTTTTGCACGTAAACATTTTTTTGCATTTTTTTCTTACATAATTATTATATCAGTCATTAATGTAACTAGAGTATTAGGTTAATATGATTAACTCAACCACATAATTGAAAACCATGACATGTCAATGTAATTTCCATCATTAACTAACTCCGAGATACAAAGGAAGCTTGTTTTATTAACGTAACATACGTGCAATTGTGGCGTTTCAGAGTACAACATTAATTTAATGTAGTTTTACGCAATCAATAGATAAAAATGTACTACAGATTATTTCAGAGCTTGAGGTAATTTAGACGCTGGTGTCTTTTAGAGATATACTTAATTTAAGCTCAGGAATGTACCCCTCTAATTAAAGGAAATTAAAAAAACATGGTGTATTCCGTAACATGAATGGTATGTCTCGTATTCCATTGCGAACATAATTTACGAGTACAACTTACTCTCATTGCCTTGGCCCAGTTGCTCACAAAGACGTGTCCTAGGCACGGCCTTCACGCTAGCACAGAAGAGAACAGAATTAGGTTAAACTCGGTGCGTCAGCGCTGGCGGCGCATCCGGCCACACAAAACACCGCAACCTCCTCCCGTCTAACTCCTCAAATGAACCGTCGCTAATGTATTTCTATCGGAAAGTATTAAGTACTAAATAATTAGCAGTATTAATATAAATAGCAGTATTAAGTAAGTTGACGCTTGAGTATCGTAGACTCACAAAAACAAAAAACTTATGCACATCCTGGGACGCAAGATATACAATCATCTTCCGGCTGATATAACCTCAGCACCTAGTGCCCCGATTTTTAAGGCAAAGCTAAAAAATGGCTTCTCGAGCAGGCGTTCTTCGACCATGCAGAGATTTTCTCAAATATATAGGCTTATATAGAAATACATTCATGTATATACCTAGGTATATGCCATAATTATGTTATAGAAATAAGTTTGACATGTAATTGAATATTACCAATAAATATGATTATGATTAATTGATTATGATTATGATTAATTTTTTGTGTAGTAAGATTATGACTGAATTTTTATGGTGTCAATACAGGTATTCTATTTCTTCATCACATGGATCAAAATGTCTATATGGAACCAAGATATCTCTTTAGTAAAGTGAATTTAAAACTAAATGTAGGTAGTATTTAACAACCCTTTTGCTGCGCCACTCTCTAGGCCATAAGTCATTTTAAAATAATATTATTTAATTTATTGACTTATTATAATGTGAAAAAAAGAACACGCAATAAGATTAAGAGCTAGTAAAGCTGTCCAAAACTCGTTCAATCTCTGTACAGAATCGAACAATATGAAATTCC
The DNA here is from genome assembly GCA_911728535.1 of Pammene fasciana. Lineage (NCBI taxonomy): Eukaryota > Metazoa > Arthropoda > Insecta > Lepidoptera > Tortricidae > Pammene > Pammene fasciana. The sequence goes on along the minus strand of OU452276.1, from coordinate 16,120,696 downwards.
AAGGAGCCACCCGCTCGTTGCTCCTTCGGATACTTTAATTTCATTAGTAACACATTTTTAATTAATGCCTTGGGTATTAAAAGTTGGGCGTTTTGGCGGCGTTGGAGTGAAATTCTTAATTGTCGAGGATGACACTTTGCGTACTTTTACTTTACTAGACTACCTTAATATAATTAAAAGTTTTTCAGGGCGTTTCCAATTGTTTCTTTTGGATGGGTGTCCAAGTGAGGTAGAAACTGTTGAAAGTAACATGTAGATAAACATTATAACCATAATGTAAATAATCGTTCAAAGCAGCGCTGGTGGCCTGGTGGTAAGACGTCAGACTTTAAATCCAAAGGTCTCAGATTTAAACCCCGGCTCGTACCACTGAGTTTTTCGGAACTTATGTACGAAATGTCATTTGATATTTGCCATTCGCTTTTCGGTGAAGGAAAACATCGTAAGGAAACCGGATCTAATCCCAACACGGCCTAGTTTCCCTCGGGTTGGAAGGTCAGATGGTAGTCATTTTCGTAAAAACTAGTAGGTACCTATAGAGCAAAAAATTGGGACAAACGCTAGGAGGAAGCTAAAGTAAATAATTTATAGTTTGTTCATGAAATTCCGGAAAAAAAAAATACACTTAAAACAATGAAAAACTATTAAACTGTTTACAAAAGCCGATTACAATCAATGAATGAATATACCAATGTTCCTAGTTGCATTGAGATTAGTTGCCTACTACCGTAGGAACATCGCAAGCAAACATCAAACAATAATATCCAATACACGTAATTTAAATAATTATGGATATGGTGCAGAGCGAAAGTTTCAATGAACTCACCGCAACCTGGCGGGATCAAAGGTCGTCCCAACCCTCCGAGCACTTCAAACAGCCCACAACTATGGTTTATCGATCGAAGAACCAAACCGAGGCATCCGTAATGCGTCGCGGCAGGTGCGAACTGTTGCCAATACACTCGCTATCGGCGAATGGATTTCAAATGATGTTTTTCTACTCCTGCATTCTAATTTGTCAATAAGATGATAGGACAGTATATTCAAATATCAGATATCAGGTATATCCAGATGTTTGTGACCACCTTAGCCGCTCCGATATATCTGATGGCGACTGTACCTAGATAAATATAGAGAGCATTGAAAGCTGCTTCAAAAAGTATTAACCCAGGTGTCACAAAAACTATTTAAAACGGGATATTTACCATGTGAGTTTTTTATTGTGAGCTTCCGATATTTCGGCACAGTTGCATGCGCCATTATCACGGAGTAACTGAAGTTGCTGCGAGTGTCAGTTGTGGTTTACCCACACACCATAGCGATCTACCCTCTTTCGAGGTGTCTTCCTTATTCCTAAATATTAATAAGAAGAAATTCTTAAGTTTAATGTCTTTGAACAAACGATAATGATGACTTCAACGTGGGTTCGGTTCTTAATTTTAAATTGACAATACATGTTTAAGCATATCCTAGCGATAATTCAAACATTGCCCCGTAGTACAAACTTCTCCTGCAAAAACCGAATATCACCGCGAATTTTTTATGAGAATCTCTTTATGCAAATGCAAAAACACTGCTATATGTGCGGCCATAATACAAGCAGTATTCAACCGGAAGTTTCGTACAAATATCCTTTGACATCGCATTTCCGAGGCGGGCCGGGCGGGTGTCCGACCTACCCTTTTCCGTGCATATTTTTTGTGAGTAAATGGAGTTCCCTTGTGCGGAGAGCGCACAAATACGGCTCGAGTGGCAAATCCTGTCCGGCGCCGACAAGAAACAGCGCGTGTACGCAAACGCAGGCTTTAATTCCAACTTCTATTTTAACTAAGCCTACCTAACTTTAGCTATACTTAATATGTAGTAATCCTTTAAACAAGGTTTGACGTGTTCTTACCTATACCGCCGAAGTAATTAAATAAGGGCATATTTGTGAACAGGTTTAATCTTGTGAGGGTGGTGTTGACGTACAAAACGGATTAAATTAACTGCCTTAATTGAATTTAGGTTCGTTGTTAGCCGATGTGTCCCCGCGGGCCGCGGCCGGCGCCCCGGCGCGTGTTATGCAACGACCAGGCGTCCCCGCCTCGCTCCACTACGATTACTCTCCGCCGAAATAAAATAAATATCTACTACAAACACTTATATTTTCTAAACCTCCATAAGCGTTTTGCTCTCTCTTACTACTGTGCAAAAGGGTAGATATCTCTAGAAGTAATTGAGTTACAAATACCAATTACTTAAACATATAACGACAGAACTTTGTCTTTTAAACTGACTGTCAAAGATCTAATATAAAATCTTACTCAAAAGGTAATTTCAATTCAGTCAAAGTGAAGCTCATTTCACATAAAAAACTAGACTTTGTATTTAACTTACATTATAGGTTTATCGATAAGGGTCACGCCAGTATAGGGTGGCCTATCGATTAACCCGGGTCCACGGCGGGCCTAGAGTGTCGTTCAGAACAATGTAACGGAGTGGGGTCCCCGAGCTCGGCGTCTCTTTGCCTTTGCCTCGCCATTTTTCACCCGCGGTCGAAGGTGCCCTTAAAGCGAACTTTATTGAGTGAACGGCAGCTGTTTTGCCGTGAAGTGTTTTCCGGGCCTACTTGAATTTTATTTTCATATTCCCCGGTAATTCTTTCGGTGCGAAATTTACTGATTATTGCAGATTAACCTTGAACGCCTCATACCTTACAATATTTTGCGAAAAAAATGGTATAAGAAAGTGTAATTCGCTAGCTTTCTACACTTGCTTTATGTTTTGCTACAATTAGATTGATATCTATCAGATTTCAGTATCAGTGCGTCGCGCTGACACGCATGTACTGGCACAGCACGTGGCAAAGAACGATTGCACTAAATATTGATATAAATCAGTATAATATTTACGTTTCCAAACACGCCGTTGTGTTGATTCCCTAAACAATATTAGATAACATTAAAAATACTCCCACGATGTTGATATATATAGTTAAGGATACGAACGCCCACAATCCCTAAAAAAAGGAATAAAATGTTGCATTATCGCTGCTAAGTATAGGTAGGCCTCGTTAGATTTGATATCACAACACATGCGCCGCGGGGCACAATCCAGAATTCAATAACAACGAAGCATGGAGCGGGCGCCTCTGGCGTCTGGCGAATAACAATAATTTGGCATGCAGCATCCGCCAAATTCTGGACGTGTTCGTTCCATTTTTAAATTTGACAGGTCTCGGCCGCGACGCGGCGCTATGTTCGATGCGATTAAATAAACGTTAACGCAGACACACCAGAAGTAAAGCAAAAGAATATTTGTCTTTGACATCGCTGCTTCATTACATATTTATTTATCGTATGGCTACAAGTCACTGGATATAGAGAGGCATTTCTTCTTTCAGGTGGTAATAGTAGTGGAAAAGTAGATAGTGAATAAATTCCAGTCAGTGCTGCGAGGTCCAGATGGGACAGTACAGCTGCCAAGTTTATTACTCTTTTAGCACCTTGATTACATAAGTACCTAATTGTGACTAAGTAAGGAAAATTATAATCAGTTTCACACGTAGAGTTTGTTTGACCTTACTAAAGCCACAAATGCATGGATTATAAAGGGTAGATGCTATCGTATCAGAAATACGTAGTCGTGTAGATCGTAAAAATCACAAAGTGAGTCAAGAGGCATGTCGCCCTAATCAAGAATATCTGGTCAATGGTGATGATGGGCGCGTTGTCTTCGGTAAATGAAGTTAAATTGCTCGTGTATAATATATATATTTTAAGCATTAAAATCTTTGTGGCTAATGTAAAAAATAAAAAAGCAGATGTTTGAAATGACCGCGAAAAACTTGAGTTATTAACGACTACTTGGTACCAATATTTTAAGGATAGGGTGGGTTAAAAAATGGCGCATCTGTGTAGTACCAAGTAATCTGTGGCGTTGGGCCCAATAACTCAGCGCGTAATGTAGCGCGATGCGACACGATTGTTGTCATTTTCGCAAATTATGCGAACGCTACATGCCTGCCAATGTTTATCTGAACTCGTGAAAGCGATAAATAACGCGGGCCTGCTCTACGCAGATATTACAGGACCAGAGGCCTATTTGATGAATATTATTTGACAATGGTTTGATTTTAATTTGATATTTAACGGGATTAAATTGGACCTGTCAAAAGTGATGTTTATTTAAATTTAGATCATTTTCTCATTAAAGTCTGATTATTAAGGTCGTACCAAAAGAGATTGCTCAACGGCGTCAACACCATTATTTTGATGACAAAATATTAAGATTACAAGATTTTAATTTTGAGCTAATATGTAACAGATCATGATTTTGATTTTAGAATAGCGCGCCTAGTCTATTTGCTCTGAAATATTATGCGATGTTCGTTGCGATAATGAACGTGCAATATTATCGCTAGGGACCTTCTGTGTTTATAAGTAAATTTGTATTAATTTAGGCATAGAGAATTAAGTACCTAGAGTGTTCTCTCCATACATGGCTAAATGCGTATATATAATGAGTTTTAAGCGAGCTTTGCTAAAAGTTATTATTCAAAAGATTACAGCTTAATACGTATTACGATTTAAGTGTGCTTAAAACTTAGTAAAAAGGAGTTTAACCATACCTCCCATACGACTTATTATTTAATTAGTAGTTTTGCTATGTATGGAGTTAGCAATCTATCTACTCATTTATCTATGATTTAGGTTAGTCCTACTAATTACTTTAATAACTATTAACAGAATTCTAGTAGAACCTAGGGTTTTTGAGAGAAAGTGACAGTTATCGTTTGTTGCTTTCTAATTAACATTTACATTATCATCAAGTCAGAATAACATCGGTATTACTTCTGTCCGGAAAGAAAAGTGTCGTGGTTTATATGGAAGCTCATACATTCTACGACACTTTTCTTTCCGGACAGACTCTAATAGAATCTCGCATCGCTACGGCGTAGGCCGTAAAAGGATATATTTATTAGAATAAGCCTTTATAGAAGTGGTGTGGTTGGTCTTTAAGCGAATTGGATTATTTAAAATATTCGTAATAACATCACCGTACTCGTAATGTTCGGAAGAATATAATTTTACGCTTTGCGAATATTATTAGATTATAATTGAGTATCTATGTACGTTGCCGTACTATTTTAGTTAGCGGATATCGCCTGCAAATCCAGCTTCCAGCAGTATTAAGCCCCATTTATACTATACCAGAACTTGTTGCAAGTTTAGTTACATTGCTGCATTTCTACGACCGATTCAGTCCCTTGTACCTTGAGACCCAGCAATGTATACAAAATTGCATTCAAGATGGGGCACCGTCTAAATGAAGATTCACAGATTTTTCAATTTCACGCGTTTGTTGAAAAAACATGATATTTACTTTGTCCCAAGTAACTACAGTCCGACCATGCAAACTCTGCAAGATCATCGCGTAGTCTGACTATAGTAATGAACTGTCACTGATTGGTTGTTTGTGTGCAGAAATACCACGAGTACAACGTGGAGGTGGCCCGCAAGGACGGGCTCCTGCTGGTGCGGGAGCTGGCCGCCGAGGTCAAGAACCATTTGGACTTCAAGATTAACGCTGTCATGGTGAGTCTTTACATAATAATACACTCTATAGACCAGTGCGAAGGCTGAGTGGTCAAACCCGATAAGTCCGACAAATATGATTTTCAAATTAACACTATGAAACTTTTTGAAACTAGAATGAGACTGTAACTACTAATTTAAATTCACAAGTTTTTCAGTCATTATATTGTTAAAAACGGGACGTAATTGCGTACTTGTACGTTATTATTTTCCTAACGTATTGTGAAGTCTGCCTGCGACCACAAGCGTTACGGCACGCTCGAAACGTCACTACGCAATTAAGTCCCGCACGGAGATTTTTTTAACTAGAAACAAGTAAAAAAGAGTAATTCCCAGGACAAGTAAACGTTTTCTTGTTTTTAGTAAAGTTTACTTGTTTTTCCCCGACTGCGCGACGCAAAAGAGGGGATAGTGTTTAACAGTCTACATATGTATGTTTGTTCCTTTGTGGCACTCTAGAAGCAAAACGAGTGGGCCGATTTAGATGATTCGTACGTCAATCGATTCGTCTTGATTGCGCGAGTGTCACTAAAGACAAAATAGCAATCCAAATTCAATATGACGGCGGTCAGACGTCATATTGTAAAAAATTTAAAAATGAGAATTGACGTACTATGCCGAGTAGGGTATCATTGTTTAGAACTTTGAAAAGTATTATGAGGTCTCATTCATCATTTTTGATTTTGAATGACCGTTTAGGAATTATTATAATTTAAACATGTTTAGCAACCATCTTACTTAAATTTCCATTTTATTAGGTATTTAGTTATAACAAAAATACGACGAACATATTATAAAGGTTGTTATTATTAACGTGAACATAATAATATGTGAATTTCAAGTAAAAGGTACGGTCGACATCAAAAATATGTTTACACTTTTGCACCTTACTCCTTTCTAATAAGGTCCAAAAGTATAAACATTTTATGTGAATTTCAAGTAATAGGTACGGTCGACGTCAAAAATATGTTTACACTTTTGCACCTTACTCCTTTCTAATAAGATCCAAAAGTATAAACATTTTATGTGAATTTCAAGTAATAGGCACGGTCGACGTCAAAAATATGTTTACACTTTTGCATTTTACTCCTTTCTAATAAGGTCCAAAAGTGTAAACATTTTTTTGACGTCGACTGTACATCAAGTTAATATTTTGTTCAACTAAGAGTGAAGGAGCTGGTATGTATCCTCTGATATGGAGACTATGACTTGTCGATGATTAATCAATGACGTGCGTCAGAAAATTCTCATATTTTTAATAACTAAGGGTAGTTAATAAGGGTAATGTTTTCATAAGTATTATTAAAGATGATTATAAGATTATCTATACATCTATATCAATCTATCTATACATATCTATACATATAATAAAGCTGAAGAGGGTCGAAAATCTGTACATTGGAGATATTAGTAAAAAAATGAGTTAGTAGCTCTTAGAATCGATAACAGAACACGTTTCGACGATTTTTAGAATTTTTGTCTGTTTGTCTGTTTAGATAGTAGAGTTGGAGTCTAAACGCCCGAACCGATTTCGATAAAAACTTCACTAGCCGGTTTAACAGACCTCTGGTCAGGACAAAGGCTATAAAAAATACGAACTTTTTGGATTTAAGGGGGTTTAAGGGAGGTTTAAACTTTGTATGGGAAATGCCTTTATATGGGAAATAAATACTTATGCCTTTGTATTTCAACTATATATTTTTTAAACCAAGGCGGTGGCAAACAATCATACGTCCCGCCTGATGGTAAGCAGTTAGGGTAGCCAATGGACGCCTGTCACTCCAGAGGTTTTATATGCGCGTTGCCTCCCTATAAGAATCTTTTTTTATTTCCACTATATTGCACGAAATACAAATCTGTGAGACCAAACGGCGGACATCATACCAAATGGTATTTTCCCCCAGTCAACCATTGGGCCTATACAACAGACATGTACAAAAGGTGCAAGAATAAAAGTTAAATTAACTAACTATTAAAAAAACAATAATTTTGAGTAATAAGTGTGCTAAGTTCACGTGACATATTGATATTGGTTCATTTAGAGATATTTTAAAATAATGTAGCTACTTTCCCATTCTTCATGAATTACAACAAACATAATACAAAAACAAACGGAACATAGTAAAGCACGGAAATCGAAAAGTACCCATAGCGAACTGCAGCACATCGCCGTCACTGAGCAAATCACCTGATAATAAGAAATAGAAATACAAAATTCATAACATATTATTAAGTTGAATGTTAAAGACGGAAGAAAAATCTGTTTTCATGTTTACGTAATACTTATAGATTGTAAAGGGAGCATGAAGACAAATAGTTGGATATTACCAACATTTATCAGGGAGTTGAATATTTGAGATGGGGGAAAAAGAGTTTAGATAGAGTTCACCGCGCGATGGGCGCCAAAGAAACGGGGGCACGGGGCCGAAGCCCCCCGCAAAAAAGAAAACAAACACCATACTGTAGCTAATTATACCAAAAATTGTTACGTTGAATATTTGAGATGGGAGAAGAAGAGTTTTGGTAGAGTTAATCACGTGATGGGCGGGAAAAAGGGGGGCCCGGGGGGCAGAGCCCCCCGCATAAAGAAAAAACACACCGTAGGTACTATTGCCTATTATGCCAAAAATTGTTACGTCGAAGATTTGATATGGGAGAAAAAGAGTTTTGATAGAGTTTACCGTGTGATGGGCTGCAAAGAAAGGGGGGCTCGGGGGGTGGAGCCCCCCGCATAAACAAAAAACACGCTGGTACTATTGCTAATTATACCAAAAAATGTTACGTTGAATATTTGAGATGGGAGAAGAAGAGTTTTGATAGAGTTAGTCACGTGATGGGGGGCGGAGCCCCCGGCATAAAGAAAAAGCCTCGCCCCCCAAATTAAAAATAACGATAATATTGTAAATTATACCAAAAACTGCTACATTGAACAATTGAGATGGGAGAATAAGAGTTTTGATAGAGTTTACCACGTGATGGGCGGCAAAGAAAAGGGGCCTCGGGAGCGGGCCCCCCGCATAAACAAAAAACACACCGTACTATTGCTAATTATACCAAAATTGTTACGTTGAACATTTGAAATGGGAGAAAAAGAGTTTTGATAGAGTTATTAACCACGTAATGGGCGGCAAAGAAAGGGGGGCCAAGAAAGAAAAAACACGCCGTACTATTGCTTATCATACCAAAAATTGTTAGGTTGGACATTTGAGATGGGAGAAGAAGAGTTTTGATAGAGTTTACTACGTGATGGGCCGTCAAGAACGGGGGTTCGAACAAAAAACACACTTTACTATTGCTAATTTGCCATGGCTGACACAGTCAAATCTCAGACGCTTTCAGTCGATCTTTTGGGATGTCGAAGTTATATGCAAGAAGTCAATTTTAGCTAAACTGCTCAACTTACTGTATCAAATTTGACATGTAGAAAGCGATTAGCAATGGACTGTTGAGGGTAACGAAAAGTGAGAGAACCAACTGCAACGCACGCGAGCGAAGCCGCGCGGGTACAGCCAGTAAAAAATAATATAAATAATTGTATTACATGTAGGTACTTTTCATGATACTAAAAAGTAGGAAATAAAAAATAAATTAAAAAATTAAAAAAACCCGCCTGCGTAAAATTCTAAAAGGCCGTAAACAAGGCCAATATACGTTACTAATTTGTTATGTAGTATTGAAAAGCATAAGATACATATTAAATTCTAATGTGGAACAGAGCGACATTAAACAGTCGGGACCCATTTGAAATCTAGATTGGCGCAAACCTTCCCTAAAATGGGTCCCGACTGTTTAATGTCGCTATGTTCCACATTAGAATTTAATATGTATCTTATGCTTTTCAATACTACATAACAAATTAGTAACGTATATTGGCCTTGTTTACGGCCTTTTAGAATTTTACGCAGGCGGGTTTTTTTAATTTTTTAATTTATTTTTTATTAGTAAACGTTTACTTGTCCTGGGAATTACTATTTTTACTTGTTTCTAGTAAAAAAAATTCTCCGTGCGTATTTAACAAAATAATTGAATGTGACTTATGTGAAGTTCTTATTACAATGAAAAATTATCTTCAGTTATCGGGTTTGACCGCGCAGCTCTCAAACCTCTTACTTCTTTTTCTTTCTGAACCTCAAGTGGACCGCGATTTTGTGAAAAGAGTTACTCTTTGTACTTAGGCTTTGTCATAAGTATTTACTTTCATTAACTATTACTACTTTACTAAGCAGTTACTGGGCCCTGCCAAATACTAATTTACAAATTTAAAGCAGTGAACACAAAAATTCAACTGAATTATTATTTTTATGTCAGCTTTGAGAAATGATCACTATTTTCGCATGAGAACACATACTTATCAGTCTTTGTAGAAGTTTTATAACCGATATGGAAAACGTTGCGAGTCTTTTTTTGTTCTATTGCTGATGTTTGTTGTAAGACCTTGAAGCATTTTCCTTTTATTCAAAAAATGGCTATTCCAAGTAAATATATAAAACGATATTTCGCACTTATCTTTAGGTACGGTCAATTTAACCATCCGCCATGCTAATAAATTAATGTCAGTCTCAGTTCACCGTCCAACATAAAAAATCACAAATAAAAAACAATTCACGCGTATCTCTCGGAATTAATTAAGGATACTTAATAATAAGGTCATAATGAATGGGCCCTCACTCTAGTTAGGGCCTAGAACAAAACAGCTGAAAGACTGCCGGAGCTACTATGCTTTGTATATTAAAATCTTCTTCTTCTTCTTCTTCCTAGCCTTATCCCATTTATTTGGGGTCGGCTTTTCTTATACGGCGTCGCCAGGAGCGTCTGTCCTGGGTCGTCTCGGCTGTTAGTTTTGCCTCTTTAAGGTCCTTTTGGACAAGCCCCATCCATGTTGTCCTGGGTCTCCCGCGTCCCCTAGGCTTCTCACTCGTCTCTAAAACCTTTCTCGTGATGTGGTCTGGTGGGCGCCTCATTACGTGGCCATACCTTCGGAGTCGACTTTCGGTGAGTTTTTCTTGGATTGGCCTCACTCTAAAACTGCCTCTGATATGGGTGTTTTTAATATGGTCCAACAGAGTTACTCCGCCAGCCTATCTGAGCATCCTCATCTCCGCAGCGTGTAATTTGTCGACGTGTTCTTTTTTAAGAGGCCAACATTCAGAGCCGTATGTCATTGCCAGACGGCTTTGTATATTAAAATACGTAATACGTACTTAAATATATTGTTGGTAGATAGTAATGGCAGGTAGAGAAATATTGTAAAATTGTTTTTATAAAATTCAGTTCCCTAGTATAAAAGGAGATTTATATGAGCTCATTTCTTTTAGTAGTAGAGGATATTAAATAGTTACATTGTTCTTTTGTCATTCATTCCTGGATCAAATAAAAACATTTTATTCAGCATTTTTTTTGCATATAGATTTAAAATTTAAATCTACGCATTATTTTAATAAATTAAGCCCGTTGTTTATGAATAACGAATAAATTTATATTTTGTCTAATTTTAACAAACAATGAAGTTTATGAACTTTGACAGTTTTGTTTGTTAGAATTAGACAAAATATAAATTAATTACCTAACTAACTGAGACCTGTGAAATGTCAATGAATAAAGAGATGTCGCTGTAGTCATTCTGTCCACAATCTACCTACACACTTCACTTTACATTTAATATGAAATAAAAAGTCTCTTTAATCCTGAAATTCCAAAAAAAATCTGACAAATTCCGTCTTCTCGCGTATGTGGATCCGACATTAAGCTGAACACTCCGTTTTAAATATTCAGATCGTACGTTCTCGTAATGCTCGTTTAAGTTACTCCGGGAGCATATTTTTTCAAGTCCCGCGTTACCAAATTGAATTCGTGCGGAAAGCGCAGCGCCGGTTCATTTAGAATTTACCGACGTAGCTAATCCCGCTGGATCTCCGCCCTTTGGGATATGCATTCCGGAATAACTCGCAGCCTCGAATTAATTTGCGCGGCTTAAATAGACGCTTGTGCAAAATACATCCCCGGTCCATAAATAATGTAGGTATACTTAGGTAATGTATGAAAAGTATAATTAGAGTTGCAGCTCACAGCCCAGTTATAAATGCGAGGTATTTTACCCTAAAGCTACAGCAAACCCACAAAAAAGGCTCTATATAGGAATGTGACGACCTAGTTGCGAAGTGAGAAGTCGTAAGATATTGCGGCGACATCGGGCACAGCTACATTAACATATCGCGGCAGTTGGTTTGTAACTGCAGTACCTACGATGGATTATTGTCCAGACAGTAAGTATTTATACGTGGTAAATGTTTCAATCGTTTTTTTATTTATCTGATCTTGGAATCAATAGTAAAAGAAAACGATGATAACACGAAATAATCATCTAACGATTGAGCAATTTGGAAAAGTATCGTTTTATAGCTGTACAAAATTCTTATCTTCATTCCATAATCTAAACTCAATTACTTGTGGCTTGTTTACTTAAACCCAAGTTTACCAAAAGTTCCTGTTCAGGCATTATATGCGAATTTCTAAAGTCATACAAATCCAGAAGTTTAAATTAAGTTCAAACGCATCCACCAACATAGATTAACCGGATATCATGTTGCGAAAATGGCCAGCCTAGAGCCCAGATTAAAGTTGCGTGCTCCGTAACGAGCTTAGTATTAACCCTCCTGATGGTAATCTCACTCTGCTGACTGTGGGTCTAACTTGCCGTTATCTACCGACGCTCTCCACACACCCGCTGATATTGGAATTCTTTTAAATTTCGAACAACGTGCCGCTGCCGATGCGTCTGTATCTCGTTCAACTTTCGAACCGACGCCGCGCTGACAATATCGTGGGAACAACGCTGTTCCATCCACCCGTCGCTTTCAAATCTTCTCAGGCGTTTCCGGAGGTTGTCAAATACAAAAAGGAAGGATTGAAATAAGTTATTTGTACTTATTTCAATGATCAGCCTCGATGGCCTTAAAAGCAGTCACTGCATGCGAAATGTCAAGCAATAATGTGCTTACTTTCAGACATGCTTCACATTCAACAAAGTTTATAAAGCTTGTACTTACGTTTTGGTAAAACATGTAGTAATTCGGCGGAGTTGGCGCGAACTTTCGCGAAGGAGTGGTGTTTGGAGTGTGAAAGCCAAGTTGGCGCGTAAGCCATGGGGACGCGATGTAATTATTCGATCCGCGCCTCCCGAATGTCATTTGCGGTTTTTGTCCGAGCTCTGGCATTCTCCTTACCGTAAAAGTTCGTTTTTGTCGATTCGCACGCCGCCCTCCCTAATGAAGGCCTACAGGAATCAATTAACCAGGGGACTGGAATGTTTTGTGATTTGTACTCGGCACGCAATTCCATCAAAGCACCTCAATTCAATAGCTTGCAACCATTTCCTCGATTTCAGTCAATTCAATCGTAGATCAGAATCTTTCATTGGCTGTTCATTACGGCCGTCTGTTGCCGCGACGTCGGTCGGCCCACGGAAAGATTTATGTTTAAGCTTTTACCTTTAACTGAAGGAACATACGTACGTAAGAATAGTTTATCCAGATTAATGTTTCTAAACTTCTAAATCCTACTTGAAAAAAAAATCCTTTATCACTGCAATATATTTTCAAATTTTTATACTTATTTTAGAATACAGATCTTTAACAGTCTACCTTGAAAGCTAAGTAAGTGCTGCCAAGACTAATAAATAACTCGAAGGTACCTATTCCGATATATTTTAAGTTTTCCTGTACATATAATATTGTTTGAAAAATTAACCACTAACTATGTTAACCATTTACTTACTAGTCTTATTTAAACTTGCAGCAGTATATTAAGTACCTAAATTTTGAGCTTCCTCGTTGACATAGGTGCATGCATAGCGCTTTCTCGACTCAAAGAGGGATATTCCGGGCGTCGTCGCCGGTACTCTTACTATGAGCAAACCACGGCCTTAGTCGCTAGCGACTGCGTAAACTCACTAGCAGTGTATCTCGCTCGTACCGATAAGATAGTGCGAGCAAGATGCACTATGAGTGAGTATATGCACGTAGCAGCCACTACGGCTACGGTTACTCGTGGTAAGGGACGGGAATCTTGCTGAATGCACTCGTTCCTCTATGTCCATATTTGCATTCTGACTCTGCACTCCCAATTTAACGCATTGTTAAAGAGTAGGTACATATTTGGGCGAATCAACTTATTAATGTTGTTTACTCTGTCCCCGTTGTCCGAGGGACATCATCATATTATTTCATAGAAAATCTTTGGTTGTCCAAGGGACGTAACCATAGCAACCAGGCGCTATAAAAAGTTGATTGACTCATTTTAAAAGACTCCTAAAAGTAGCGCAGATCAATAAAAATACTAGGTTAGTAAACTGCTGCCGAGTTATAACTTTGATCTTAGACAGATTCATCAAATCTGGCAAAAATATACTTATTTGCTCATCAGATACAAATCGCATGTTTATTGTCCCACACGCTCCCAGCTTACTACAGATTTACGCACATTGTTTCACGTAAAAATAACGCCGAACCATTCCAGTACAGGTGGAGCTTTATTAACAACTACATTTTTACTGTAATAGTATATTTCAGAACGAAGGCCGCAATTATATGTGACACTTCATTCATTTCATTTATTTATTACCCGCCTTCAAAAAAGATGGAGGTTCTCAATTCGACAGATTTTTTTATTTTTTATTATCATTATTTTTATTTTTTATTTTTTTGTATGCATGTTACTCGATATCTCCGTGAATCGTGAACCGATTTTAATTTTTTTTTATCAAACAGGTATAACCCCTAGATGGTCCCATTGTCACCAAGTCGGGGTCTGATGATGGGATCCTGGAGAAATCGAGGGAACTCTTCAACTATTATAGGCGGTGCTATAGTGATTTCACTATTTTTTACAACAACTCGGCCACTTCCTCTTGGAATAGCGGATCCTAAGTGAAGTCGGTTCTTTTTTGTTTGAAATTATTCATGAACAATATACTTTGCATTTCACACTCACACGCAACTTCACTTCAACAAAGGCCGCAAAAATATCACACATAAACATAATCCTAGACTATAAGAAGTCTAGGATTATGTTTATGTGTGATATTTTTGCGGCCTTTGTTGAAAAGGATACTATTGCAGGTGACAGTACCCACCCGCACTGTGTGAAATACTTATTTGAGAATTTAAAAAGAGAGTACCTAACTTTAACATCATAAATTAAGCTACTACTACCTCGTATGAAACCCGTGCTCTGTGTTTTTTTATATATATAATCAAACATGTTAACACGTTCAGTGCCCTCATACAAAACGTCACAAGTGTTAATATCAGTATGTAGATATGACCCCATAGTGGAAGTACGGACTCCTGGAAAAAAGCTTCATGATCCCACTTGGGGGACATCCCGACAGAGAGCGCGTTAACTGCGTAAATGTACCTACGTACTGTAGTGTAATATGAGATCATTTATATTTCTGTACAGTAGAACTTAATGCAAAAGTTAAATAAATAAAATTTTGCACACCCATAGCTTATGGGCCATAAGCAAGCTAAGCTAGTCCAATTACTGTATGTAAAGCCAAAATTTCGACAGAAATGTAGGGCAAAATTGCCACTCAATATCACAATTTCAGCGTAAATTCCATGCAAATTTACCACCGAGTTCAAACCTATTTTGGATAGTGCCACTCCCCGCAAAGGCACTTCTAATTTAATATGCTGTCTATATATCTGTAAAGGCTTCTTAAATATTTATGTTCGGTATATAAATAACAGCCATTACGTTTTTACGACTTTGCCTGCTTAGATACATATGCATATGCTCAGTTAAATTATGCAGTTCATATTAATTACAAACACAATTTCGATACACGCTTAAATGAACCTACATTCATTTAAAATTATGTGATGTATTTTAATTTAAAGGTATATGATATTGTTACGATAAACCAGCTATTCGTAATTGGCAGATTTTCTCATGTTAAAATATTTATGTTTCGCTTACCTAGGTACTATGTGCATAGTTTCTGTGACAAGAATGCAGCTCGACATTTTGCTGCAAACCACTATCATATAGGTACCTCACAATCAACTATTTATGCCGTAATGTTTTGCTTTTATTAAGATCTATGTGTTTTTTTATTTCAAATGTCATGTTTGCAACGTAATCATATGTGTAAGGTATTATTATTATCGCTAACAAGAGTACGAAAAATAATAAATACCAGTACGTATAAAAGGTTCGTTATATAGGTACATAAGCAAATTGTTTAAGTCAGTACCTATGCCAAACGTTTTTAATTTAAATGCATCTCACCCGGACTAACTGTCAATGAAAGAGGCAGTATAAATAAAATTGATATTTTATATTATTGCATTAAATTTTACCCCTAAACCAACAAAATACCTACTCCTATTTCTTTCAAATCCGCAGCCGTTACTTCCAATGGTTTACAATAATACGGTTTTACGTGTATATCGACACAGTAGAAAATACAACCGCCATTGGAAGTAAACCAATTTTATTTCTCGCTATTTTTGGTGCGCTTCTCTCACATCAAAGGCTGATACCTTTACGTGTTGAAGCGTAGTTCAAATTCCTTTACGTACATAAACGTTAGCAGAATGAAGCTGAAATTGCGGAGGCTTCGCGCGGTGGAGGCATCGATTGAGCGATAAATCATAATAATGTAATAGGCATAATGTAAACAGTGCCCGTGGGACGACGGCCACCCCCTGACCTCTCTCCCAGCCTTACACCGCTCATGCTTTATTCACCAAAAAGAGGGAGTTAAAATTTTTAAGTAGAGATACAATTACTCATGTTTTTTAAATTTCTATAATGTAAGCTGTAGCAACCACTCTAACCTACAAGAATATAGTAGGTATCATGCAGCTTAACTGACGGCCGGGGTCGTAAAACTTCGCTTTCACATTTGCACTGCCTTAGTAGGAGAATTCAGGTCTCCCGAGTTAGTAAGATTGTGTGAAGTTGTGAACATGTGGTATGGTATAATATACTCATTACCAATTCGTTCAAGTGTGTAAATATGTAAATACTATTTAACTGCATATTTGCAAATAAATTATTTGATCTGATTATATGTAAATAAATTGCCAAGAGTCCCAATCTCTCAAAAGTGTAATTCAATGTGCAATTAAATGTTGCAAAGGTTTACGTTTGGTAAATGAAATCGGCTGCATGATGCGTAAACTATGATAATTTCATAAATCAGCTGCACGCTATGTATAATAATTAGCACGCACTAGTAATTAATAACGCGAGGACCTGGATGTGTATCCACACTAGAAGTAATTTTCGAAACATACCGGGTTAATTAATTCAAACATGGATCAATATCGCTCCAGTGCCGTGGATCTGTTCAACTGTTGACATTTATCAACCCACAGAAATTTAATGCAACGGAAATTCCGTTAACACTTTGTGTACAGTTGACCAAGAAAGAGGTATGCCAGTTTTAACAAAAGTTTCTGCGAGATCTAACGATCGCTAAGGCTGACATTTCTAACGGAGTTTAAAACACGCACGACCTTGTTGTCTCATGACGTTCAAACGAATCTCAACCGTAGGGTGGTAGACCACATTTTTGGTCGACTGTACCTACTGTTACGCGCGAACAAAATATCACATAAGTTTGTGGTAATAAAACGAGCATTCATGTAAATATGGATGCCGTTCTTATTTAAATTGCTTTTATGAACGTTGTTGCGCATACAACTGTGCAATTGGCTAAACTTCACAGTTATCCACTCTATACATCAGCTATTTATTTAAATACTAGCGGCCCGCCCCGGCTACGCACGGGTGTAATTATTATACATATAAACCTTCCTCTTGAATCACTCTATCTATTAAAAAAACCGCACCAAAATCCGTTGTGTGGTTTTATTTTAAAGTTATAAGCATGCATACAGACAGCGGAAGCGACTTTGGTTTATACTATGTAGTGATAGCTACTTAGTAGCAAATTCGATTTGACATACAAACTATAAGAAGTAATCTTTATGTTAATCACAGGTTTTTTATTTACTTAAAAATAATTTAAATACAAAACAAAGCACAGGAAACAGACTGGTGAGTTAAATCACATATGAAAGCTTGATAAATTGTAGATTACGGAATCTTTGTGTATTGTTTTTTTTCGAAACATTACTAGTATAGTCTTCATAATTAAGGGGATCGAAAATCTCAAAAACTCATGAATATTGAATGGCAGGAACCCGCTAGGCGGGCACTATATTCGTAGCCGCTTGCCTCTACAAAGCGGAAAAATGTTGTCATTGGCTACGATCGTAGCGCATAGGGAACTGCAGCAAGTTTTAACACTTTCCGTAGCGCGTAGCCAGGTATTCCTCGTATGTAGCGCGTAGTCGCTACGAACAGAGAACCCGACAGTCGGGTTCTCGGTGCTGAATGTGTACTACGTTTTTAATGCTACGGCGTAGCCTGTAGCATTTCTTTGCTATGTAGTTATTACACATTCACGGCCTTGCTGCGCGCGTAGCGCTACGCCGTAGCCGATAACATGGGTTTTCCGCTCTGTAGCGAAAATGCTTTGTAGAGCCGTGACGACAACGTGTCGTCATGGGCATTGAATGGGTTAAGTTGTGACATGTAGGTACCTACTTCTATTGCTTAAAATTGTCTTTATTTAAAATTATGATATTTTTGATGATAAATGGTTTTTATTTGTAATATATGTTATTTTTAGTTAATTATTGTTATTATGTGTTTTCTCTTAACGTGTATATTTTTATCTTTGACATGTGTTTTTATGATTTGATTTGATTTGATTAGCGAACAGCTACGCAGAAACGTGTGTACATAATATGTCGAATACCTATTTAGCGCTGAATGAGTTAGCCTGCTTTTTATAATTTATACAGTACAATTCAAACTAATCAAGCTTGATCTACTAAAGATTTACTTAGGGAGCGTACCCATACTACGTGACCCGTTTAGGGACGGCTTAGGGGTCGTCAAAATAATACTCTTGGTCACAAGGGGAAGCAGGGGGTTAAGTTTTCGTCACGTAATCAATCATTAGTATAATTTCAACCTCTAGGAAAATTCACGCAATTGTTTTTTCACCCATATTATGGTTTGCCTTTAGGCATTACGCGGTAACTGCCGTTTTAATAATAAATA
Source organism: Pammene fasciana (assembly GCA_911728535.1). NCBI lineage: Eukaryota > Metazoa > Arthropoda > Insecta > Lepidoptera > Tortricidae > Pammene > Pammene fasciana. The sequence goes on along the minus strand of OU452276.1, from coordinate 16,101,971 downwards.
CAAATATGCACCAAAATATATATTTTTTACTTTCTATTTTAAGAAAAAAAAATTTGCAAATAAACTATATTTATGAATTACTATGTGACAACCAAAGGGGGAAGGTTATCGAGCGGGTTGTTACGAGTATATAATATGTATCATTATTGTCTTCCTAAGCTTGATAAACATGATGCAATTACTGCGAAGGTCAATTTACTCGTTAACTTGATTACTTGTGTTTTCTACCAAAGTGTATGGCGTTACCTCACGCCATCCACCTGTTGTTAATTATAATAATTCCTAGTTGAGAACGTTTATCAGGTCCTGTATTTTGATATTGATTTGTTATTTATTACCTAGTTACCTATAATCGAATAATCAAATCTAAACGTTGTACTCACAAAACTGTTTCATGGACTAAACTATTTAGCTCAAATGCAAACACCTCTACATACAACCTTTGGTGCCACTCCACCGCAAGAACAATCTGCGTGGCTTGTAATATATTACGAGCTATAGGTACAGTGTACATGTGCGCTTAAATTCCATTGTAAGCTAAGTGCAAGGCGCACCGCCAAATTCCGGAGGCATCCCGCGGCGCGGCGCGGGGGCGGCGCAACCAGACCACTGCACTTGCCGACCTTAATACCGCCATCAGCAAATTGCGAAACAGCAGCTGTTTGTGACAAGAAGTCCCGACATGATTCACGCCATTGGACCGCAATCGGTGCCGGAAATTGCTATGACAATCATCTCCGACGACATTTACGACCCGCCTGTAAACTTAACCGGCGCTTCCTTAGTACCAAATAGTGCAGTCTAACTCGAAGACGGTCGCACTCAGGTTTTATGAGACTGTAATGATTTAAAAGACCATTTAAAATCCTCTCTCGGTCCGCTGTCAACACCTTCAACAGATTAAGCATCTCTGACGCGGCGGAAGTAATATCGAACATTTTCAAAGGATCGAGTAATATCTGTCGGGCGAGTAGTCGGGGCGCGGGGTTATTAAATACCATCCGCGAGCTGAGTGCACCGTGACCCATATCCAGCGCTGCACCGCCCGGACTTATACGAGTGGACTTTATTGATTCGTAGTCTTGAGACGGTGGTACTCTCCCGCTCCCTCCCGCCGCCCGCCGAGTCCGCGCTGTTCCTCGCTCCGCTCGCCGCTCCGCTCGTCGATCCGCTAGCCGCCCGCTCGGGCTCTCGGTGGATCCCGCAGGCAACTTACTCAATATTCCAGTGGCGCGCCGGACCGCCTGCAGTAATAGGACGCTTAGGTAACACGCACTGTACTCAACGAGAGTTTTATACGCGTCCATTTTAGAAATTGCATGTCACTCCCGAAACCCTTCGGAGCGGTTTATCAATAACCCCCATTATGGAGAAGAATTTCGTCCTTCAAATAAACTTTCCAAGTATTGGTATTAACCGGAAAAGGGTTTTACTTTTACAGGGTTGGGGTGATTTTTTTTCCTATTTTTGGAGATGCTTTATTTATTTAACGCGAATACTGGAAACGTTTTAAATTTTCCCTTTTATTACTGTTGGTGTTTGTGTTTACGCTTCTAAGCAGCAAATGTATTAAAAAAATAAAAGTAATTTAAAGCAATCAAATAAAAGGTACATATACAGGCACCTACTCGTATACTACATAATTACTGTCATGAAACGAGAACGAATCCTCGGCATTAACGAAAACTGCTCCGCACCGCAGACAATACAAAGGGAAATAGAACAGTTACAAAATATGTATAAAGTGCGACAACAAATCGCAAAACTAGTTTGTTGGTGTCATGATAAAGTGCAGCGGGTGCAGCGGCGGGAGGGGAGGCGTGTGGAGGCTTCGTATAAAGTTTAATAGCAACGCCTCACTGCGGGCACCTCGTGAATGTAATCTTAGCCGGTTCGCGCTCAGTTCCATGCAATATGCAATCAAAGATTTGTAAGTTAAATGCAATTAATTGTCTGCGATCCAAGTGCTCGGAAGTTTCGCTGGCCCGTCTCTGATTTTTACATTGCAGATAATCAGGATCTCTACTAGCGCATAAAATAAAATGTCTTGAGTACTGAACTGAAAAGTTTCGATTGTGAGTTCGTACCTTGTCTGGTTTCTTGTAAATTTTATCGTAGGATTTCTCTTCGGGTTTTAAGAACGATTAGTACGGGACCCTTTGTATAGATTTCTATACACAGAGAATCCTATTTTAACTCCAAATGTTCACTTAAGGGTTATGTGGCAAAACATGGGAATAGTCTTAGTTAAAATTTATCTTGAAAATAATACCTAATCTAGTTTGGCTAACGTAATACCTACTGTTTTAATAACTACTTTGATAAGCGTTTATATACATATGTATAACCGATAGAAATAGTATTATTTCACACAAGCATAGTGCATTAACTAAAGTGCCGATTCAGTGAGCTGAAATGCTCTCAGCTCAGCACTCGTCCGCGACCGCGGCTCGCTCGTCGAATCGGTTCATTAGAATATTTTACCCACTACTTACTTAGATGAAACTTCTGCGGATACCTAATTCGCTTGTTTAATAGTTTCTACTTTAATGTAGCCCAAAACTGAATACCAACTAATTACAAATAAGTAGGTCGACGTCAGTCAGCAAATGTAAAATTATTTAGACCTTGATCTAAATCGGTCGAGGATGGAACAATGAATTCAGACGCTTGTAGTAGATTGTTAAAGTAAGCCACCTTAGTCGCTCGGGTGAATTTGAGCCACCTACGGAACAGATTACTGTACATATAAACTTACATGTCGTTTAAATATATGTAATAGAAATCGGAGTCAACTGGATGTAATACGGCAACACCATGTAAACAGCAACAGCAGTGCTAATATTTAGGGGCCTTTTTGAACCAAGCAAAGGGCAACATTCCTAAATAATGTATACTTTTAAATAAAGATGCGTGACGTAAGTACATAACTATTACTATGAGCTATTTACACCGACAAGAGCATTTACATATTTGTATTTATTGTCAAAATCCCATATGTAGGCGATGTATTCCCATCTATACACGCCGGGGACAGGTTTTTCATAGTAATTAACTAATCATTCCCATTTGTCCCCGCCATCGCCATGCCAATAGCACGAAGCGAGGACAGATGGGAATATATCATCTAGAGCAGCGGTTTACCAACTTTGCATATACAAATGTATGTCTGTAGCTTATTTTATTAGGCAATTTTTACATACTATACCTATATTATATCCGCAGAAGGGAAGTCCTGGCGGCGAGGGTCGGAAACAGAGGTCAGCAACCTTTACTCTCAGATATAATAGCATTTTAGTGACCGTTACTGAGGCCTATTAGTGTGGGAATCACTTTTATCCCGCTAGGATTTATATATTTATCGGTAGAGTTTTGCACGCGACTGGTTGGTTGATATTTAGTCTAATCTAGTCAAAATCATAGTCAAAGTTCTATGCTTATAAACTTTGACGCACCAGTTTTCATTTAAAATTTAAAGTAAAATCCGTTAAAGAGTAAAATACGTTTCCTACCTTTAAGTCCTACCATCATGGTATTTTTCACATTTGAAGTGGCATTTAGAAGACACAAGTTAACCCTCGCATTTCACACGCGGCACTAGGTGACAGACTAAATCGTTGGCGCGGGCCACTGTCGCAGCCACATTGGCGAAGCTCATCGTTGTCAATACTGAGGCTTGTATTCCCGTTAGTTGCCAGAGTAGGAGCTGTTCAAGTTCCAAAATTAACCAGTATAACCTGACCTTGATATCCGTCACATCCAAGTGTAAACGAAGACTGCGCGAATCGTGGTCCTAATGAGACTTCGATTCGCACGCTGAGCAATTTCAATGACACCCAAAGGCTTACGGCGGGAGTGCAAAATGCACGCCACAGCGCCCCGCAACCACTCTACTAATGCCCCGTGTACCGAATGTACCGATGTTGTACGTAATAACTTAATAAGATATTTGTGTCATTATTTTGGCAAAGGCATTATTTGGACATCGGTGCTTACGCTTTTATTGCTCGATAAAATATTGAATTTGTACAGTCAGCAGCAAAAGTGGCTAAGCGGGTAGGGTGTTCAAAATGAGCTGGATACGACTTCATTGTTAAGAGAATAAGAGCGTGTGTAGGTCATCTTAAACAACCTACCCGCTTAGCTACTTCTGCTGCTGACTGGAGAACATGCGACGTATTTGCCTAAAATCAATCTAAAATCTGAACTGAACAATATCATTAAAATTGTCGGAAACATGAGAAAGGGCATTCAATTAAAACAGATCTTATATCTGAAGTGTTTGTTGTACAAATTTGTTGACAATGTGTAGGTATATCTAAGACATTAGTACATACCTACTTAAAGGATTAAGTTTGACATTTTATTGCTTGAGTGAATTAAGTGACGTTTAACGGTGTTGTTTCTCTTTAGGCCGCATGACAAAAGTAATATTAAAATTATGCGTGTCGTGTAAACTGAAACAATATGCAAATATTCGCTCGCTTGGGTTCTCCGGCTGAATAAAAGAATATCCACTGGTATAAAGGTACTTTCGTCCCTTATGTATGTGCTGGAATTACAATACATTGATATTCGAATAGACGATACAGAAAAAGGGCGGAGTAAAGAATGTGGTCAGATTAGAAACAGGGAATTTGTGGAACGCGTGTAACATTTAATGTCTTGAAATAACTTGAGAGCTAGTTTCTTTCAGACTTTCGTTAGGCTTATACTCGTATTGAAGAAATTAGAAAACATATTTCGACCAAATAAGCCTTTTTAGGGTTCCGTACCTCAAAAGGAAAAAACGGAACCATTATAGGATCACTTTGTTGTCCGTCTGTCTGTCTGTCTGTCTGTCTGTCTGTCTGTCTGTCTGTCTGTCTGTCTGTCTGTCAAGACCATTTTTCTCAGGAACGCGTGGAGGTATCAAGCTGAAATTTATTTCAAATACTCAGGTCTATTGTCCCCTGAAGCTGTGAAAAAAATCAAACTTAAAAGCCAACGCAATCAAAAGATACAGTCGTTTATGCTCCAAATTTTAGAGTTTTCGGCACTCGCAAAACCTACAGGGTACTTCCCGTGAACTCAGATACTTGAAATTTGGCACGAAGTAACATCATATAGCATAGACAAAGGAAAAATTATAAAAAGTAGACATTTTTGGTAAAATCATACAAAAATATATAATTCAAATTTTAAACTTACTATCTTTTTCCTCGTAAACGCGTGAAGTTATTAAGTAGAAATTCATGTCAAATACTCAGGCCTATAGGACCTTTCAGATGTAGCAAAACCAAACTTTTATGTCTACGCAATCAAAAGAAATAGCAATGTAAGTTGCATATTTTGAAATTGAGTACTCGCACGAAACTCAAAACCTAAAGGGTACTTCCCGTAAACTCGGAAACTTGAAACTTGCCACAAGGAAACTTCATATAGCACAGATAAAGGAAAAATTACGAAAAGTAGACATTTTTAGTAAGATCGTACATACAATATTTTTTTTAATTTTAAACTCATTACCTGTTTCCTCGTAAACACATAGAGGTATTAAATTGAAATTCATATCATATACTCAGCTCTATAATATCTTTCTGTTGTAGCAAAACGAAACTTTCATGTCCACAATCATAATAAATAGCAATTGTTATAGGTTTTTACGGAACCCTCGGTGCGCGAGTCCGACTCGCACTTGGCCGGTTTTTTTTTAAGTTTCACGCATTTAAAGTTTAATAAGAGACTTTAACTGAGTACACGGAAAAAAAAGCTTCCGGGTTATTCTCAATCCAAGACATTATTATTTTCTTCAAAATATTTCCTCGTGACAAGTATTTATTTCCTTTACCAAAAATATGATTCTTCGCTTAATAAAACCACGTTTTCTTAAAATAGAAATATAAAAAAAAAATTTTTTTTCAAGAGTAGGTATATTGAGTAAATAAGAGAGATTGTACTTTAATCAAACAAGTATTATCTTAGGTACGAAAACTAAAAAATCTGTAAGAATATATTCGCTTCGTTATATTTAAAACTTTAATTTATTTTCGTTAAAGGAAATAAATGCTTGTCACGAGGAAATATTTTCAACATAATGTAATAATGTCTTAGATTGAGAATATCCCGGAAGCTTTTTTTCCGTGTAAGTAACACTGCCGTAATAGCTAAATAACTGTTTCATTTTAACGTTTTGCTCGAGTTGAACGTCGACTGATCTGCACGAATGTAATTATGAAAATATTTAGTCTGCCAAAGCCTCGGCAGCGACAGCGCGAGCAGCAAGTAAGTCGCTGGCCCAATATTACATGGTTCTATGTTGCATTTTCAGGGTAGTTAAATTTAGACTTAATGTCACTATGACAATGTTCAAATTGATAAAGGTGAAACATGGCCCCCTCCCCCTGTAATATTGGGGCAGCGTGTAATCGCATTACTCGTTGGCGGGACACATTGCATCATGTCCCGTGACCGCAGCCCGCGCGACGTGAAGCCACTGCTACACTAATTTAGCGTAAATCAATTTTTGCAGCGAGCCGTACGTTCAAATTCCTAAAACTTATACATATGTACGAGATATAGTTACAGGTAGAAATACTACATGTATTCTTATAACGAAATGAGTGTCATTAAATGGCATAATTCTGTACTGATATAAACTCACACGATTTTAACTTATTATTTATGAAATAGGAGCCTAAATCGCGTACTTATATTACTTCGTCTATTGTTTCGAATGAGATATTACGGTCATGATCGCAGGCAGAGTAACTTAGCGTTTGTGTGCTCTATTTTAGGTATATATTTAAATCTTATGCTTTAATTTAAAAAAATCTTTGCTATTTTATCCCCGTTCTTGAAATCCAAAGTAACTTTAAGATAAAATAACTTCAAACTATTTGAATTATCCAACCAATAAGTGGTCAAATAATCACCAAATGTATCCGACTGTACAACTTACTTAAGGCGAACTCCCGGAATAACTCTTTGAAGTGCAAACTTGCACGCGACAGCCCCGCGAAGTGGAGGTCTTCGGGGCCACAGACTTAGGAAGGATATTATACGAAGCCTATTAACTTTAGAGGTGAGTGCTGAGCGGCGTACGGCGTTGTTTTTAAGTTGCTAGGAAATGTAAAGATGCTAAATATAATACAGTAGGACATATAGACCAATTTTTTGTGGTATACAATAATATATTATAGTAAAGCAATCTATGTAATTTAACACGAATTGACTTTGTTCCAAAGTAAACTGAATTAAGCTTATGTGTTGTGGTCACTAGATTATAATACTCGACAGGACCTTAAGCATCATAAGTAGGGCAATTACCGAATAGGCTTCAAGTTTACTAACCGTTAGTCAATAAAGTCAATGCACCTTGAATACCTAATACTATTTTCAATCTTCAAAAATTTTGTTATTAGCTTTCTGACAGTTTTAACATTTGAATCCATCAACACCACAAAGTAAGGGGTCGAGTTATTGTTTATATTCGTGGTAAATTACAAATTCCCAACTCTAAGATTGACTGAGCTAAGCTGTGGACAGACAAACATGTCAGACGGCCAGACATGTCGAAACTTCTTCTTTGACTACGGAACAACCTGAATCAACCTGCCCATTAGTGTAAAACTACTGTTCACTTATGGCAAGTTATCGAAATACAAGGGACATATTGAGCGGCAACGAGTCTGAATCATATTCAGGAATGCCGCGTTTATCTGAGCAGTTTATCTCGTTTTTTCCGCATTCCTCCTCCGGCACCGTCAAATGCGAGGACCCCTAGCTCACGTACTCCCTCTATTCGAGATAAAGACCAAATTTTATTTTCGCGCACCTTGCACCCTATATTTTTTCCTTATGTTTGCTGTTTGGATTGCGCGATTGTTGGAGTGGCTTAACTATACCTTATAATAATATACGATTATAAGCTAACATCAAAACAAACTTACATGGTAAATATCCCGTATTAAATAGTTATTGTTATGCCTTATAATAATGTTAATATAATTGTTTTTGCACCTTTCTACGTAGAAGACAAAAATAGAAATTAAGCATCCGAGTACTCTGGTTAGCACCTACTGGAGTTTCAGCTTACCTGTAAATGAAATATATGAATGCTTAAATATTTAAAAATAACACATTGTGTACTTAGGTTAGGCTAGGCGTATATTTCACACCTTGTAAAATTACCGGTATCACAAACACTAGGTTGGTAATGGTGGCCCAATGCGCACAGAATTTAGCTCGACAATAAAGTTGAAAAATCGCGGGGATTGCTCGCTGCGGGTCCTCGAGAAAAAACGACGCTAACATTTCGCACTTAATGAAACTGTGGCAGAAACAAAATAAAGCAGCGCCGCATTTACGGAACACGGTATTGTTTAAGAACGTCCTTTCATCGCACGTCTTTTTCGAGAAGATCAAATAGTGCCGTGAAGTAGGGTCATAAGGACTGTATCGTTTATTATGGGTACAACTTTACTTAGCCGTTTTTTTTTTGTTTTATATTTTTATTTCAAAATCACACATGTGTTTAATCAGTGCTTTAATAAGGTACACATTTCGTCATGGGAGCTCGACGTAAAGCATATGGTTTAGACGAAATTTACCCAATCCTCTCGAGTAACAATAACGATTTTGGACAAATACTACAAACCAATTTGCGGTTTGCAAACAAGACAATATCATACAAAAAAAAATCGTACTATGTAAACAGCAATTACACATGATTTGTATAGCGAAACATCTGGACATAGTCTAAGCATTTTTTTTTCGTTAAAAAAAAGCTTAGGGTCTGTGCATGGTGGCCTTTTAGAGAATATGGCATGTTACTTACGACAACTCTGACTTTGACATCTAATATAACTATCACGGAGCGTCTCTATCGACCCGCTTTAGCGATGGATCAACGTCATGAATGTCCGTTAGGCTTTGGTTTTTAGCTTATTTTTCTAGCTGTCTCTTTCATTTGGCTTGCATCAGAAATTGAAGGGGTTGCAAAACGTGGGGTGAAAAATCGTATTTTCGTAAAAATAAAAATTCACCACATTTATTCCGCAGCTGCTCAATTGAACAATCATGAAGAGGACACTTGGATAACATGTTATGGTAGCCTATTAATCTGTTTTTACTTAAAATCGTACCAAAGAGTCGGTGAAATAGTCTCAAATTCAGCTGGATAGGCTTGTCCAGATTGTATTTGCTATACGGCATTAAAAGCATCATGAAGTCTCTAAAATAAAAAAAATGTCAAACCTTCTTAAATCAGATATTGCTTAAAAATCTCAGATCAAACTCTTAGAACATAGTAATACAAAATAATACACATGCTAGCCGTTAGACCAGGTTTTATCTGTACCCATAATTAATGATACAGTCCTTAAGACTCATAAGTGGTAATCAAATTAGATATTTTAGAGTATAATTATTTTATTTCTGACAACATAAACGACATTTACTTATGCCATCGAGTGCACAATAGATTTGAACACTCTTTGTGCCCAAGGTAACAGCCTAAAAATATAACAAACAACAAAGGGTACAATCACACCTGAGCCAGCTAGTATCAAGCTTAATTTGTTTTCGATATGTGCTGTATAACAGTCACTGGTGTAGCTACCAAAGGGCTAGGCGGGGCATTGCCCCGGGGCCCCCAAAATCTGATTAGCAAACCTCTTATTGAATACAAAGAGCTGTGTGTGTATACTTTAAGGGTCCCAGTTTTTTTTGCCCCAGGGCCCTAGGTCACCTAGCTACGTCACTGATAACAGTGTTCTATTTTTATCATAATTTTTTAATACATAAGTACCTTTTTTAAACAATGTTAACCATGATACACGTGCCAGATACCTGCAATGTTATCGAAGCAACCCCTTTATTAGGCAGCAGCGCGTCGCGGGCGGCGCGCCCCGCCCGCCGCGGAGTGCAAGTTTTAATTACTTCGCCTCTACTTTGCGCGTAAAGCCCGTTCTTCCAATGGGGCTATTTCGTCTCACAACTAAAAACACCTCATTTATAAACGTGTTCTGGCGGGAGCTTTTTATTTAAGACAAAACGGGGGAGACATAGATACCTATGGCTTTAAAAGGGGGACTGTTGAATCAGTCTGTCGGTTTGCTTTGTTTCTGTTTTTATGATTCTTTGTTATATTTTTTTATATTCCCCGGCTATAAATTCTCGCCGCTTTAAGAATTCTTGTCCGTTTTAAATATAAATGGCTGTATTCTGAGAGCCTGCAAAATGTGTTGCTAATTACTCAGAAAGTTTGAAATTAACGTCGCGAGGACATTTGCACAGATAAGACGGCAGTTTACATAATGGTATAGCGAGCGAGCATGACTAAAGTGCTTACAAAGTAATATTGCTTTTCAAACATAAGGTAGCTACCAAGTGCTTACGCCTTGTTGAAGTGCTTTTAAACTAAAATAATAACTTTACAATTTGATGCAGGAATTTAGATAATGCTATTTAAGAGCAGGCTTATGCTTGTTAAATTTGTTTCAATTATGTGAGTACACTTATGTATCACTTAATAATTTTATTCCGATGAATTTATGTCTTGTGTGTGTGGAAAAGCTACTTGCATTCTTGATGTTTTAACTATTTTTTTAACCGAAAACTTGATTTGCGATTGGATGGTATATACATTGTACAACTCAAAATTAATGGAATAGCGACAATATGGATCAGTCCGTACTAGAATATCGCCAACTATAAAATTAGATCACGACAGCAACGGCAAGGTAAGTAATTACGCGTGATATTATTGGAGTGTGGACTAGGTATGCCGAAAGCTATTAAAAGTCTGCTTTTGCTTTTATTTAACGGAATATAACTTTGCGATATAATTAACTACCCACTCCTAAAGTCAGCAGAAGTAACTACGAGCCGGTAATATTTTTCGAAATAACTACAATATTATGAGAATAAGAACATGTATAGGTCATTTCGAATACCTCGCCCACTGAGCGGATTCTGTTGCTGACTAGGGTTTACTACTAACGTACCTACTTACGCCAATTTTACAAAAGGTCATAAATTCCAATAGTATATATATGTAAATACATGAGCTAATTAAATATAAGCGTAAGTAGGTACATAATAATTATAAAATACCGGTGGCAGTCTGGCTAAAATATTCATGAGCAATGCGGAACTAATTTCGAGTTCTACGAACCCCATCCCCCCACTCTTAAATACCTATTATCTCTCTAAAATATTTATAGTTCACGCACTTTCCAAACCCTGAAGGCAATATTCGATGAACCAATGTATAAATAAGTACAATAAAAATACCCCATGACAGATGAGCGCGTTTTAATATGTGACACGGTTTTAGGCGATCCCTATATCCTATTGTTGGGTTCACAATGACTGGCAAAGCAGCTACACCATTAACTGACCGGTCTTTACATGTCATGAAACACGAATAATCGAACGAGCGGAGCGTAAGCGAAGTTCTTACAATCAACTTCGGACACAACTGTCATCTGGCTACTGGGACGTCTCGGTATTTCGATGGTAGTTTGATTTAGACATTTTGTTCCAAGATAACTTTAGTAACGTTTTTCTGGTCTTTATAAAATTTGTTGGGGTTGTAGCAAAGATATATCATTTGAGAGTCTGTATATGAGCAGGATCGAGCAAGGGGTTATGGAGCTAGAAGGTGAAAAACGATATTGGTAAGGGTCTTGTAATATTGGTCAATTCGTTTGCAAGTAAATTGCGAGTTCTCAGATCAAGACGGACTAATAGTTTATAAGTACAAATAAAATGATATAAGATTTCAAATTTAAATTAAACTTTTTGCGCCGTGCAGCAATACTAAAAACTTGGTACAATAACAAAACTAAAACCTCAGCTGGCAATATTCCACGTTATTAAAAAATGCAAGCGGAAGACACGTGAATAACGTTTTGGCAAGTAGACAAGGCCGTTCGTTAAGTTGTTCTATGCCTCGTGCTACCAGGTCTGGGCTAAATAAAGATCATCTTAACTACAAGATAAAGTATACGTTTATCTGAAGTTCTCTGGCCACCTAGTGGAACGAGCGTTTAGGATTGAGCCATTTTTGGGTTCTAATCTTACTAATCGTAGCTCTTGTAAAAATTCTCCTACCTATGTGTGGTGAACTCTTGCTCTTTAAGCTTCATATTGCAGTGTCCGTATAGCCTGTGGTGCCGCAGCATGGCTTACGGGCCTGCAGGTAGCCCACGGGGTCGTTAGGCTCACGCGAGCAACTTGTGATTATGCTGTGATACCACCAGCAGGTCGGCGCAAGCTACTTATTTAGGCAGTTTTTTACAGAAATAAAGTCATTTAAAAACGATGAACTATTCGGCTTATAAAATGAACATTTTGTATTATCAGAAAGTAACTAGGTACTAAATTTTATACCTTAGGTACTTTGTAAAAACAACCCAGAAAGCGGAAGTAAAGTTTGACAATCACTCTGTAAATTGCGATCTTACTACCTGCATTTTTGTCCATGCAAGTCGGCTAAAGGGAAAGAGGAATAAAAAGTAGCAAGCGCTGAGAATTTCCCGAACAAAACCTTACATCTCGCCCAGACGTCAGACAGACCATTGTTTGCTCCCCCACACGTCTCGGAAATATGGATTCACGCGTTTAAAGAAACACTCAGCCCACGAAGAGGAATATTTAACATGCTGCCTGGGTTATAAAATATCCTGTAGTAAATAGAAGGTCAAGGAAACAAAACACATTCGAGCATGTTTTGGAAACGTTTCAAACGCTTGCTCAATCTAGGGAATGCGTTGTATTTAATGATATTGGAATAGGTATGAAGTGATCTAGAAATACTGAATTCTCAACAAAAATCAACTATAAATCAGTCTTTAATGAACATGAATTAGCTCTAAGTTTTAATTATCTAACAAATAGATATCACGCTTTTGAGATATAATGCTGTGCGATACCTACAATAACTATAGCGCAATGTAGATTCACCCTGCCGCAGACAGTCCGCACTTCACTTAAGACACACTTCACTTGCCAAACACTTCTCACGACGACGCTAGCAAATCGTAGCTACGGAACTAAGTTGCATTTAGTCGGGAATTAGGTCATCATTTCGTGAATCACCTAATATTTAATGCTTTAATTGAGGAAAACTGGGGCATCGCAAGTAAAGTGTACATAATACACATCTACAAAATTATATTGAATGATACAAACAGTACCCTGTCCATATATTATTAACATGTTGCTTACCACAAAATACAACAATATTTATGAATTACAGTTAATTAAATCTAGGGAAGTAACGTGTAAAGTACTAAAACCTCTTGCATTAACAAAACGGAGTTGATGAATGTAAAAAAACTGAAATTTTCCTACTGTAGTGAAACTCACTGGGTATATTATCGAATAGCCTCGGATCAAAGGGTTGCCAAATCCCAACTAGCAAAATCATGGTGGAGTAAACGTTTCTGCCGCGACTTTTTGGTGTTTGTGTATTGTCGAATAAGAGTCGAATACACGTTTATACGACGGCGTTTGGGCACAATTATACTGCAATAAAGTGGAGTAGAAGTTCTATAAATGTCGCGCAATTACTAATTTCGTGTAGTAGTGGCTTTTATTGCAATATTTATTCGGCTTTTATGTCGAATTGCAGCAGCAAGAAATCCACTATGCAATTATTTGGTTCAATAGCGAAGTTTGGAGCACCGACAGTATCAACATGCGCAAAGTTCGTACAATTTAATTGTCACAAACCATAGACCGAACGTGAAAAAAAAAATTATTTGGAGAGACTTTACTTACGTAAAAGTGCATTTAGATTTTGTTAAATATTAAGTATAGTGACTTGAGGTTTATCGATTGTGGCAATATAACAGTGAATTTTACCTGCACTCTTATTTTTGTGACGAAACATATTATAGTTTATTCATAAAATTTTAATGCGCCTTCATGATATTTAGTTTTAAGTGATTTTTATTTAATTTATTTTATTATTATCTGAACAAATGGTATCAGTAAGCGACATTAAGCATCTTCGTAACACTTACGCGACCAGTATGCGATTTACAGACACATACGAGTGCTCCGTTACTACATTATTCGACTATTGTTTCCGCCATAATGCAATCATTAGGGTTCTTTGTAAAGAATATAAAAACCCTTGATTTCCACACAATATCAAAGAAATCCTGTGGTAATAGTTACACAGTTCCGTATGTATAATACAAGGTGTAACAAAAATGCTGGTGATCCTTTTAAGGGCATAATTGGTGTTATATTATAATTATGCAAAACTAAGAACTATGTTTTTCTCGCAAAAAAAGTTGGTTTTGTAGGAGAGTTGGCCGGCTGGGATGACGTGTCCATACAAAAAAATACCCGTCGAAAAAATTTGCCTCCTACTTTTTCTTACTCGCAATAGGTACGATACCAATTATGTCCTTAAGCGGATCACCAGTATTTTTGTTACATCTTGTAGATCATGAAATATGAGGCTTAAAAATGCTATTTTTTGAGTTTTGCTTAATATTTACATCTAAATACGGTCACAGCCTTTCATTACAAATTTTTTATACGTATACTTGCCTTTCATTTAAGCCCAAAACGAACTCTGTAAACCTTTTAGTATTCTTGTAATCTTAAAAAATTTGCAACAAATGGTGTCTGAAATAGGACGCGTACCGTCGCGTGCTACAAGTATGCCTACGATGCACAACTATGCCTGGCTTAAAAACATGTTTTCTTCACCAAACACCTATTTATATCTTATTCCTGAGATGGCCGCCTTTTTCCCATCTCCGGAATAAGCCCACAGCTATTTTAGTTAAACTGTATTTTTTATGTCAAAAGTCTGAAAATTTCTTGCGTACTACGCAGCAGACACAACTTTTTTTGCATGAAAAATACATTTTTACATTCTTCTAAGGGACCCTAATAACATATAAAAATGTAGCTTTAAATCGCGCTTTCCGTGATAAATCGACAATTTGACTGCTGTATGGTTATGCTTTTCTGTAGAAATTTCAAAAAAAATATTATGTACGGAACCAGTACTCGCATTGAAAGATTCTGGTTGACAAGTTTGATGCTGAAAAGATGGCAGACATGCAATGGTTATACGAGTTGTGGATCAGTAAACGTTATATTTTGGCATCTTTATAACACACGCTGTGAAATAAAAGTGCTAAACAACTACACTTACACAGCATAAACAATTATTAGTCGGATAATTATCTCCAAAGCAACACTTATATCATTATACACTCTATAGAAATCAGTATGAAATCTATTACTCGATTGTGTAGTAATCGTATTTATTTACTACATTTACATTGCTACAAGTGGAGTAGAAATTACTTTTAACTCTTTTATACAACAGTTTCCTGAATAAAAGTTGCAACTAACCATGGCAATATGACTAGTCATATAATGGCAACATTAGAAACGTATAAACGGCTGTTTGTAACATAGCTGAGGTATAATACGCTGTTACGTGATCAATGAGCTGTATAGAAGTAATATTGATGATGGCTACAAAACTGTAGTAAAACAATCGCATAACAAAGTCAAATAAACGTTTATTCCACTTACTATTTGACTGAATTGTTGTATAAGCCAAATTGTAATATAATCAGCTACTATACGACATATTATCGCCGCGACTACTGTTACATTACCTTTATCTGACTAAATAGCTCTATAACACCGAGCTTATTCGGCATTTTTGTTAGTTGGGATGTCGGTGCTACGTGACCTGGAACCTACGCTTATCTATTCGCGAGCTTCTTTGAAGGTCGAGTCAAACAATTATTTTGTCAGATTAAGGTCGCCTCGAATAAATCGCTCGGGGGTAAACAGTTAATAGAAACGCTAACAAAACCCCGCTTGAACATGCCTATTTCAATTTGTATTATCTTGCCCTCGTTATTTGCGTCCCTAACGTTGAATCCGTTGAGTGATATTACTCTAATTGTGAAAGTCATTTCTGACATAAACATGGAAACACAAAGGTAGGTGAAGCATGAATTGCGATTAAATGTTCAAAGGCCGGCCATTAAGACGTTGCTGCCGGGTCGCGATTTGTCATTTTTCATCGGTCACTAATGCGCTGTGCCTCACGATCGATATGAACTCGACTAATTGCCGACAATTGTCTGCTCCTTTATCTGTCCACTCTTTGTGCTTCCACCCTCTCGTTTAGTCAACCCATCGATTCGCAGTGGATTCAACCCTACCGCAAACCTTTCAATATAGTTGCGCAAGTTTCTGAAAGGTAAAAGCAATAACGCCAATTGAAAGGAGGAAAAGATTGCGGCTGAAAATGTCTTTCTATAAGAAACTTAAGCTATTGTAAGGTTTCTCGAGACCAGGGCGCCGATTTTTGACAGCCGGACGCTCGAATTCAAAAAATTCAAGCTCGAAAATAATCGCACACAAAAGTTTGTTACCAATTTTTTCGCATGGAATTAATAGTTTAAATAATCATGATTTTAAATTTCTATCACTGTTATTTTTAAAACATAATTTCATCGTTTTATTCAGAGTTTCAATTGTCACTTTCGAGTGCTCGATTCTCAAAAATCACCCCCCAATTGTCCTATCTTGGGCATTGTAGAGGTGACAACGTACTATATGTTCAAATGAATTAAGTATATAGTATTGTTAACTATAGGTGCCTACCTAAATATACGTAGATAATGAAACACAGTCTAAGGAATGAAATACTCGGATTTTACAGCCCTCATAGGTATTTTCCTACTTATACGTATTTTAACAATAAATATACTTGATATATAGCTAGTTACCTACTCAGAACTCGTGAATTCTGAATTTGTTTTAATATTTATATTCCTTAGGGCCGTTATTTACGCACTTTAAATGAAGCGCTACGACGCCGAAGTCGTGTTTATTCTAGTCTCACATTTTCCCGCGCAAATTGTAACTTTTTGGCGTCCATCATGCCTAATTAACTTTAAGTAGCTACCTGGTTGACCGGATAACTCGTAAAGTTCAAAAGTCAAAGGGAAAAGGGTTTGCTAGCGTTTTTCTGCTGTCCTTATTTCCACGGCTATCTTTTGGGCATTTTTGTACAAACTCTTTTACGCAAAGTTCTCTTAGTAGGAAGTCGCTTTATAGGTACTAAAATAAAATATAATATATGGTTGAGTAACATTACGGAAATTACGGTGTGATCTTTTGTAAATGATATTTTTTCTATAAGGTTTGTTTTTAACACATTATGATGCTTATTCTGAATTATTGATTTTCTACTTACCTACTACTAAATACTAATTAAAATACAGATTTTGCTATCGACCATGCTCAAATTTTAAGTATCTTTGTCCCAACAGCCCCAAATTAATTTCGTTTGATACCTTAATAGAAACCTCGAGTAAGACCGACAAACATGCTTACAAACTAGAGAGTGCCTTTAATGCTTAGTTGAACTATGTTTATTGATACTGGGGAAATGTTCGAACATTGGGATCCTCAATTTTTAAATGAATGTTATTGTTACATTGTAATTTGTTCCAAAAAGCATTTTCAATTTCAATATGTATAAGCAATTCAGGTTTCGATTTAACCAGGTTTCTTTTTACGTTGCGTACCATAAACAAAAGTTGTCCAACATTTTGGTTAGAAGCAGGAAGGCACAGTTTAATATTATAATTAGGTACCTACGCAATTATAACTTTATAAATCTCATGAAATTTTACATGTTAAAATTATTTATAACTTACGTAATTTAGGACAATTTAAAAATACAGTATAGTTTTGTGTGACCCGCACGTGACCCGTTATAAATATTTAAAATCAGTTATTACACTGTGTTTGTAATTAATTGTATGTTTGAACACAGCGTATCATGGACTCGGCGGAGGCGGCAGCGCTGTCTTCCGGCGGCGCGGACGGCCCGGGTGCCTACTACGACGCGCGCTGGCTGAACGTGCACGCCGACGACGGCACGCTCGCTGCGCGCGCGCGCCGCCTCGTGCTCGCGCCGAGCCGGCACTTCGACCACATTGCCGTCAACGCTAGCTACAGCGCGGTGCTGATGCCACCCTACATCAATGTTGACGGTAAGCAACACTAATATATTATCTTAGTAGGTACTACAACGCACGCTAGCTGAACGAGCCGGCATTTCGACCTGATCGCTGTCGACGCTAGCTACACAGCACCGTGCTGATAACAACCTACATTACAGTTTATTTTGTATGTACAGTCAAGAGCATTAGCCACAAGTTACTTAAGTACCGTTGTATACGATACATGGAATAAGAATGGTAAGCTAGCTTCTTGCCTACAATTTGTTAGCGGGCATTATAGCCTTACGGCTTACATGAACCAATTTTGAAAAAGGATCTGCGGGAATGACAAAACTAATGTCACTTTTCAACACTACACCATCTTTAGAGACCGAATATATTAGTTATAAATTATAAAGTTCGACAACGCTAACTCTCTCACTGTCACGTAGGACGAATGCCACGGTTGTGGCCACTGTGCCGGTTCTGGCCATTCAACTTTATTCAGTTATAGACAAGTTTACAAGTCTATAGTTTATAGTTAATATAAGAATAAATTATAGCAGTACAGATAGCACTGTCATGTATCAGTTGTCATTTAGTTATCAGAAGCCATAAAAAAGGGGCACTTGGGCCCTTTTCTGGCATTCCATTAAAGAAAAAATATGGTTTAATGTCAGAATCTTAACAGCGGAGGTTTATATGAATATAGTAATAAATTTTCAATAACTTAGTACATGAAGAGTGTCATAATTTCTTATTGACACAAAATGACGGACGTCTGAATAGATGAACTCTTCTTAAAGTGGCCAAAACCGAGGCATCTGCCCTAAATAACGACGACCGTATCCTTGCCAACGATGTCAGTGATTGACTTCAATCAATAGTTATTTGTTATACAAGGGGTGAAAGTTGTATTTTACGTGCGAGTGTTATTTGAAACACGAGCTAGCGAAAGGATTCTATTATTGACCACGAGCGAAGCGAGTGGTTCAAAAATAGAATCCTGAGCGTAGCGAGTGCTTTAATACACGAGACGTAAAATAACTTTCACCCGTGTATAACACAAAACTTTTCACCTCACTACAGCGAGGAAAATAAGAAAAAGGGTGCATTTTGCTCGGTTTCCCGTAATTCCTCAGGTGTTTAATACTTCTTCATCACTCGAATCACTAATTTTTAACAAAACAACCTAGAAAAACATGCGAATATTTAACGTTGATATGATGGATGAATTGAAATGAAAAGTTTTGACGTAAAAGGTTTTATTAAATGTCAGATGCGTTTTGTTCGTACGTAGACTTATTCGGCTGTCAGAACAATTTATCCGTTTTTACAAAAAGAATGAAGATTAATGTTGAATGCTGATATTTATGAATTAAAATAAAGTTGTAAGACTGTATTAAGTGTTTTTACTCGATGCAATTCATTAATTGCGATGTTAAAAATTCTGCACTTTTAACGTTTTACGTTTTGTTAGCTGTCAAATGTCACTTAAGCCACTTGTCACTTATGTCAAAACTCTTTCACCACATGTGGATAAAAAGCGATTTTCACAATAGATATTAAACAAACAAAAAGGGCTTTCCGAGCTAGTGAGGTGAAAAAATCTTTACACGTGCCTTTCATAAACGTGTTTGGCTGTTTAAGTGTTTATTCAATCATAAATAGATATACAAAATACGTACATCGGTGAATACAAATCGGTAGCTGTCGCTACGATGATAATGTTTACACGACCCTTCACGTACTTTCTACTGTTGACTTGTCGAGTCTCTTTATATTGAGTATTATCCTCAAGCCGCATTCGTCTAAGGTCAAAGGATAAAATCTCTAAGACAGAGAGACCGACCCTTCGACTCGTGGCCCACGACCCACCAAACGAAATAGGTCATCGATGGACATGATAAATGACTGACAAGTCACCAAAGCAACGCTAATGCGTAACCTCCAATCAATGACTGTTTACTGTCCCTTGGTAAACGATGGCTAACCCTTTTATTGGATCAGGTGAGATCTAAAAGATATTAAACTTAATTGCGTCAAAGTGGGTTTTACAAAAATGGTCATTGATATATTTTTTTGTTTTAATAGAGTTATATTGATTTGAAATGTTACAATTATTAATCCATAATCCAATCATTTTAACATAATTCCTTGGGTCTTGTATTCCTTTGGTTTTTGGTAAGATCTTTGTAAATGCTACCCAAGCGATAACGTACGTTGTGTATTAAATCCTAGCAGAATTTAATGTTAATCCCGTCACGGTGAAGTTGATGAATTTTACAATATGATTAAAGTGACATAAGCAAGTGGTTATACTTACGTTAAATCGTACAGATTTCCCATTTCATAAAATAAACACGAGCAAATTATCAAAGGCTAGTAAATTATATTCAGTTATGCGGCGTTGGCAAAATCCTTTCAAGAAGAGTTTTACGAAATTCCAAACAGACCTTTAATCAGACAGCACGTCGACGCTACGGGAAATTAGAGAAAATTTTAATATAAATTGAATACACCACCACCACCACCCCAGGGCTAAAATATCTCCCACTTACCTAACGTATCGCTTTGATAAATCCAGTATAGTGTGGTCTGCAATTAACATAGTTGTTACGGCTATTGAAGTTACCCTTCTACTGGTTAGCTTGAGACGATGTGCCGGATAACTGTTGGTACTAACGGGCCAGGACGTAATTTACCTACAGTGTTGACACGTAGCGGGGCCGCGTCGCGGCGACGATAATTTATGGACAAATTGACATATTCCAACCTATTAGTGGACGGAACAGTTGCCTCCCCGCAATAACTGGCACACTCTATAAACGAAATCGACTATAATTTTAACGGATTATCCGTGTTTTAAATCGACACGCTTAATTTTATTACCATTGACCAATAGACCAGTAAATAAGAAACAAAATGGCAATCGCGCGCTGTGGAAACATGAATGGTAAACAGAATTAACTTGAAATGGTGGTAAGGAAAAATACAAATGAATTTTTTGTAGATTTCAATGGGCTAGTTGCATTTCCTCCACCCGTGGCTCCACACATTATATTATTCCATTTACTTACGGTTAGTAATCAATGTAATCATGGTTAATGTTAGGTATAGCGTGGGTATAGCTGTAGCTAATAGCCTCGGAGTGGAAAGTTTGGAAATTCCACAAAAAACACAATAAACCAAAGGTCAATACACACAATAAACACAGAAAATTGTAAACTATTAATAGTCTTTTTGTCAATTTGACACGACGATGACAAAAGTATAAAGGTGAATTTTGAACATCTTGAATAGTTAGAAATAATATCACGTTTTACATTTCCATATAAATTAACATTCCTATCGACCCTCTCAAAAACGCATTACAGGTACAATGTTATTTCTCTTTTTTCTCAGATCCTATACAAACCGTATAGAACATATTTTTTGTATTTTATACCCTCTACTTGACTTTGTCATTTCTAATGTTATCATTTTATAGGATCGACCATCATGATGGTTTTCGATGCAATGAGAGCAAATTCTTTTGACAAGCCATAGCAAACCGATACCGCGCCATTAATTTTTCCGGCCGCTGGTCTAGGAGAAAGCAATCACGGCTGCCCAATGAACCAAGTTTGCCAATTACCCTTCATTTAATGGGCGGTTAAGAAAAAATCTAATTACTCGATGCAACGCCTACACTCTCTTGCTGATTTAATTTTACTCCCAAATGATGCGGATGATTTATAAATTTATTTAAAATTTTCCTAATCGGATAATGTCGAACATTTACATTCATAAACGTGTTTCAGTGGCGGTGGGTCAATTTTTTTCTTAGGCAAGTTGGAGGTTAATTTGGCTTAAATTTTCTTCATGAGTTGTAGGAAAACTGCTGAGGTGCCGACGGGAATCGTGTTCTATACACGCGCCGCCACTGACGTGTTTCAAACCTCATTTAGTTTTACAACGTTTTGTCTGTTCCTAATTGGTTTCTAACAAACTCGACTGTCAAAGTGACAAACGATTATTTGGTTAAATAAGGTTTGAAACACGTTTATGAATAAGCGGGTTAGTGTATTTTGTTTGAGTCTATGATGACGTACCGGAAACAAGTACTAATTAAGAACCAAAACCGAACACACTCTGCCGTATTTACGCTAATAAGGTTCGATATAGTTTTTCCCTAGGTATTAAAAATGCTTTAATAAACACGTAACAAAAATTAAATTAAAATAACTAAACTAAACTAATATTAAAATAAACTAAATTAAAACTAAATACAACTATAAATATATAAAACTACCTAAAAACTTACCTAAAATCCCAGTTACAAAAAGAATACCCCCTCCAAGAGGTCCCCCTGCGGCAGGGAACCCATAACGCTGGTTTTTTCCCTTATATTTAGAAATGTAAGCAAGACCTACTTCCTAGCCCGCTTTTGAAATAAACTTTTTTTTTTCATTAATCTAACAGATGGCGACGTGCAGAACCAGATCTCGTGGTCCGAGCACCTCGACCCTCTGTTTGTGAACAACTACGAGATTGACCCTTCGCTCTCTTGGCAATACTACGCCTCGTCCACTGGCTTCATGAGGCGGTATCCAGGTAAACAATGGTTTCCAATCGTGATGTGTAATTAGATTTTAATTTGATTAGGATAAGCTGTACGTCTAGCATGACTTACGTTGTCACGCGATCCATACTTCAGGCGCGACTCGAGTATGAAGTCGCCCGCGACAACGCATGTCATGCTAAGCCGCCTGGTTGATATGGACATTTATAAAAACAAGCAAAGATATTTTTTCCATGTAATCAAATCATATCAAAATTATTCGTATGAAGCACGTACCTATGAAGTATTTGGAAAATAAACCTAGGTTTTGCAATATCAACACTATTAACAGTTTAGAACCAGTATTTTGTACAATACAATATAACAGTACAATGTTAAGAAAAAATCTATCATAAAAAATATTGTTGCTAGTTCTGTACAGTGTATAAAAGATATCTAATCCTTCTTTACCATGTGCACTAATAATCACTTTTCTTACCAGCCATGTCCTGGCCACCGGAAGACGGCTACTCCCACCACGCCCGCGACTTCTACGACTTCCGATCCTCAAACTGGTTCGTGGAAGCAGCCACGTCTCCCAAAGACCTGGTCATCCTTCTGGACGACTCGGACGACCTTGGATCCTCGTACTGGAGGCTGGCCAAGGCCACAGTCTCTGGGTTACTGGACACTCTCGGCCCGAATGACTTCGTGAACGTGTACCGGTATAGCGACACGGTGTCAGAGATACATCCGTGTTACACGAAGATTTTGGCTCAGGTGAGTTTTGTATTGTACTTCTGTGGCAATAAGGCTATGCTATAGCCGTCGCGTAATGCTTCATTCAGACGTAGCGACAATGCGTCGTGAACAGCGTCGAAGGATAAGTTATGAAACTAACTCTACATACATACATCATCATCATCATCATCTCAGCCATAAGACGTCCACTGCTGAACATAGGCCTCCCCTTTGGACCTCCATAAGTATCGGTCGGAAGCGACTTGCATCCAGCGTCTTCCGGCGACCTTACATACATATAAGTAGTATATTGAATGCCCATTAAATTGTACTCTTCAACAATTGAAATGTGGTTCAGTTTGATCTAGCTTTGCTCGGCCGCGTTATCCTACCTTGGATAGAATCTTACATTAAAATTTATTTATTTTGATGGTTTGTTAGGTACCTACAAAGATATCAGACTATGTTTTTACGTTTACCCCGTAATACCAAACGCTATTTAAATGAATTTACCTATAGATTGTTATCGTAGGTTAATTATGATAGCATAACCTCAATCCTTTACCCGCTAAATAATGCATAATTTTTGTTTTTAAGGTAAAGAAAGGAACCCGATGTTACTTAGATAGATACGTATCGCTAATGCGGGGTGCCGCACGCTATACCTGCATTTGCCTACTAATTTCATGTACAAGCAGCCACAAAACTAATACTGTTGGACTTCGTTCGATGATAACTTTAGTAACGTTTTTCTGATCTTTATCGTTTGGGTTGTAGAGAGACAGATACATATAAAATTTGAGAGTTCGTTTATAAGCTGGATCGATCAAGGGGTTATGGACTTAGAAGGCGAAAAAAATCTTCATATGGGTCTTGTTATATTGGTCAACTCGTTTGCAAGTAAATCGTGAGTTCTCAGTTCGCGGCGGACTATTTTGCATAACTAGATATACTTTATACACCTATCTACAGTCTTACCAATTGGGCCTCAGTCATCAAATGTAGTGAATAATGGGGAAATAATAATATGTTAAACCGTTAATTCTTATTCCTCTTATCGAGATTAACTGCTTAAATTGAAACTTATCTTTCATCTATTGTCCTTGCAAATCATTTCCAGCTTCCCATGAATCAGTGAGCAATATTCATATACATATTACATTATTTTGCTCATAAAAAGATTTACATCTTCCCACTACACCTGTCATTTCAATAAACAAATACCCACAAAACGTCAACTTTCAATTTAAAAAAATATCAATGTAGACGTAGATCGAGATCCATGCGAAGGTCCGTGGAACATTCGTCGCCGACTGTACAAACAATTGCGTTAATGGCGCCTGATCGTCCTTGTGTTGTGTTGTGGCTCGGCCTATTCAATATTACAATGGCTACAAGTAAAAACGGTGGTGAGATTTAATTAAAGATTATATTCCCAGTGGAGATTGATTTTAATTTAGTCGTGTTCATGAAGCTTTTGAAATAGGACAGGGCACATAAAATGTATGTTGAGTAAAATAGGCACTACATACCGTCAAGTGCTACAACTTTGTCTATCATGCACAACTTTGCCTGGCCAGGAATAAGCTAAAAATAGCTGTTTGGTGAAGAAAACCATACTTTTCAAGCCAAGCAAAGTTGTAGCACGTGACGGTATTAAGAGTCGCCAGGACGCTCGCGTTTCCATACAAACGTAGTTTAGCTCTTATTTTAAAACGACATGCTTTAGAACCACAATCCCCAAAAAAAAGGCCCCACAATAGTGCTGTAAGACGACTCGTATAGCAGTTTCTCTGTCAGTTTTATGTTTTATTTATTAGACTTTAGTCAGTGATAATTCTGGCCGGTTACAAATTTTACGAGGCATATTTTCGGTTAATCTTGTTTAAAATTGTACCCCTACTTACTAACCTATTCAAACTCAATGATTTTCAGCTTTTTTTGTATCAGCCTCAGCATCCAAAAAGTCGAATATCAATGGCAATAAATTTACTATTATTGTTTACAGGCAGTGCCGGAAACGATAAGAGAGCTGAAAACCGCGCTGTGGGGCGCCGAGGTGACGGGCGGCACGGCCAATCTAACGGGCGCTCTAACTGCTGGCTTCGAAATCTTGCACAGGGTAATTATTTATTCAGATAACATGTTTATTTAAAAAAGGCTAGTATTTAAAGGCATATTTTCACAAAAAAGAACCATAACCTATCAGTATAATAATACTGACTTGCTCAATTAAATTAATTATTTAAACATTGCTTTGATGTGTACAGTCTGCAGCAAAACTAGCTTAATGGTGAGGTGTTCAAAACGAGCTTCACACATCCTTATTTTCTTAACAATAAAGTTGTGTCAAGCTCATCTTGGAACACCTCAGCTCCTTAGATACTTCAGCTGCCTGCTGACTGTACCTATTCAGATGTTTTTGCTGTGCAAGTCAATATTTTGATATGCGAAACCAAAATTCCGTTTAAAAAAATATAGTTCTTGTTTTTCCTATTGACTGTTTAGCAAATGTTACTGGTGACGTCTCGTTGGTTAGCTAAACTGGGCAATTCTTACCAGTAGGAAATAATTGCCGAGGTGAGGTATTGTTCAAGCACTGCACTAGCACTTTATTTGATGGCAATGACACCACATTTATATGGTTTAGCGCACGTGGGTAGCTATTGGGTAAAATATTATGAGCGGCACTAATTGGCGCTGACGCAAAGAATCTTTCCCTAATTTGTAGCCGCCCACGAGCTGCCGTTCCTTATAAACTGAGACAGCTAACGGACGCGGCGCCCTTAGTTTTGTTATGCACTGTTTAAGATCTATGGATTTCTTTCATACAATTCTTCTGTTTCCAGTATAACCGTACGGGACTAGGCTGTCAATGCAACCAAGCCATCGCGGTGGTGGGCGCGGGCGGCGGCGCGGCGGGGGTGAAGGGCGTATTCCGCACTTGGAACTGGCCGCACATGCCCGTGCGCATCTTCAGCTACGGCGTGGGCGGCGACGCGGCCTCCAGCCACAGCATGAAGGACATGGCGTGCACCAACAAAGGTATAGAAGGGTATATTAGTAGCATAGAGTAACTTATATGATAGAGCAGCACAGCCTAAGAACTTTTTGAAGCTTAAGTCTATCACGTAAAAGGAAATATCTCCTCCATCTAGTAACGAATAGCGTACTAGTAGTACACTAGTCGTTACTAGATGGATAACTTTGGCTATCTTTAGGTCGCTCTCAACTAGATGGCGCTAAATACTTGGAGCCTCAAAAAGTTCTTAGACTATAGCCGTCTATTATATCTTTAAGTCTATGGTAGTAGTATAGTCTTCGCCAGTACGAGAATTAGATATTTTTTAAACCCTTCAGGGGCTTCAGGCTATTTAAAGAACAATATTTGATCATTGAGATATTAATATCTCAAGATATAATCGATGCGTCTCTTATATACTTACCTATGTACATATACAGGCAAGGAAAATTCTCATTGTTGTTTAATTTTTGTATAGCACGACGACTTTATAATTTAATAAAAAAAATACCTGAAATAAAGTAATGGTCACGTCAGTAAATGGTCACATAAGTCGATTCAACAATTGCGGACCTTGTCTCCGTATTTATTTCAGTATTTTACTCTGAATTGAAACATGGAAACCTTAAAGGAAGCCGTTTGAACTCCCTTTAGAAAGAAAATAGAAGCAAATACAATACATTTTTCGAGAGTGTAACTCAAACTTTTTTTCTTTGTCAGGATTCTATGTGTCGATAAATGAGCACTCAGAGATCAGACCGAAGGTGCTGCACATGATCGAGGTGCTGGCGCGACCGCTCGTCATGTACCAGACCATGCACCCGGTGCACTGGAGTCCCGTCTATGTCGGCGGCCGGGTGAGTCACATATGATGCCCCAGTTGCCCCACATATTAATGCCGCATTGATTTAAGATTTAACATCAATAGCAAGTTTTTCAAGCATATTCAATAATTAGGTAAGTACATATTTTAAAGTACGAGATCAAGGTTATCTAATTTAGAGTCAGCTTTTTTTTAATTTTACCTTACGGTAGTCGTTGGATCTTGCAGTAATGTAATTTTTCGATTACAGAGCAGCAACCTGGACGACGATGGGATGGGCCAATTGATGACGTCGGTAACGATACCGATCTTCGACAGGAGAAACCGAACAGTGAGTTTTTTCTACAACTTACGTATATCTGAAAAATATGTGATGCTGATGGTAATTAAGTGTATACGTGGGAGAATAAGTGTACATTGTAAATTATTAACTTTTAAATTTGTTTATTAACTTAAATTAAAATGCTTGTTCCAGCATCGAGAAGCTAATTTACTCGGTGTGGTGGGCACAGATGTACCTGTCGATCAAATAAAGAAGCTCGTTCCACCATATAAGGTAATGTAATGAACCATGTCTGTATTGTTAACTATACCGTTCTTCTAATAGAATTGTCTGACTGACTGTGCAGTCAACGCCAAAAATATTAACCCTTCGGGTGGCAAAGTCCGGGAGCCGGACTTGTCGTAAAGTGGCAGGGATCCGGGAGCCGGACCTGACATAACCAGCTTTTGAGTGGCAGCGCCACAGATTGAACGGCAGCAGAAGTGGCGCGGCCATTTTGGAAAAAATACCGTCAAGTGGCGGGCCCCTCACAGGTTATCATAGCGAATCTTCCGCGTGGAAAAATGACCATTTCTCAAAAAAAATGTATGGATGCTGTATAAAGACCATGTATTATTATATTGAGTATTAAATATCCTATTTGATTATATAGTAATTTATGTCATTCTATATAAGTGAATTTCGCTAGTCTTGATCAAATCTCAGATGATCATTTTTTTCTACTTCATGTATATAAATAACTATGATTAGGAAATAAAACAATTAATTGTACAAAACACAGATTTGATGACTAAACTATACAATTATTTACACTTATATAAACCTCCCAATACAATATTTTTACAATACAAGGTTTTCAAAAACGTGTCTAAAATTGGACACACTCCGGTAGGGCGGGAACCGCGGGAAGTATGACGCAATTTGTAACTAACTTCACTCGGCGCGGCAATTCGACCGTTATTGAATGCCATCCTTGTCTATTGACAAATACATCATGCAAGTGTGACCAGGCTAACAGTAGTTTTGTCGGCTCTAAATTAGGTGCGAAATATGGAATCGCACTGGGCCCGGGAGCCGGTCCCTGCCACTCAACGGCTTGTTATGTCAGGTCCGGCTCCCGGACCCATGCCATTTTCGGAGCGATCCGGCTCCCGGATACTGCCACTTAGCGGTATATTTTCCAAAATGGTCTTGCCATTTCTCTTACCGTTAGACAACTGGCGCTGCCACCCGAAGGGTTATACACTTTAGCACCTTACTCCATTGTAATAAGGTTCAAAAGTGTATACATATTGGAGGCGTTGACTGTAAAATTGAGCATTTTGATAAATTATTATGCTGATATTGCTAATGTAGCATTTATGTTTTCAGTTGGGAGTAAACGGTTACTCATTCATGGTGGATAACAACGGGCATGTTCTGTATCATCCAGATCTCAGGCCTTTGGTGAGTCAATTGCTATGAAACTACTTAAATATTATTAAAACAATAATTATTTAAAACTAACTCATTTATATTTTTTTCAGTATACCAATGAGGAAGTAAGTATAACGCTACTAGAGCGCCTTATAAAACATTTTTAACACACTTTTTTTCAATTTCCGATGGCCTTTGAGGCCGCAGCGCTAGTGCCTAACATTCTGGCTTAGTTAAAGTCCAATTTCTGTATAGTGTATGTGTAGTTTATTCTAGAATGAATGTAAAAGAAGGAAATCACAGAAGTCATTGGGCGCTTTTATATTGTATCGTGGACATCCACGTCCGATAAAACTCTATGGTTTTATTCATAAATAAACCATTCAAGACTTTAGAATTAAAATATAGTGTTTTATCGTGCGTTTATAAAAGCACCTACTTATTCAAACATCAGTTTAGGTTAGTTTACTCAATGACGCGCTGTGATGTTAATGTTGAAATGTTCCAGTACACTGAGACGCTTCGCCCGCTGTACTCGAGCGTGGACCTGACAGACGTGGAACTGCTCGTGGACGCGGACGAGAATTCCCGCGTCAATCTGACGTCACTACTGCTCGATGTAAGTGTATATATTACTCGTACAAAAAAGTAATACCTACGTATATAATGACTGAAATTGACAGTAATTACAGATACTCATAATTATCCATGGGTACATTAACACCACTACCTACCCCGCTCGTAAATCATGTTCATAGACATCGTTAAAAACATGTAGGTAACAATTTTATTCACATATTTACTTATGGTAAATAATGGGTTTTTCTTCACTATATATGTGTGTGCACTTCGTCATCAAACAACCGAAACGTGAACGTAAAACAAACTGTCATATCTTGTTCACAGCTGCGTCATGACATGATCGAACAACGCGAGGGTGAAACCGAGATCGGTGTGAAAGTGCAATACGGCAGCATGCGACGAGTCGCCACGCGGCGGCAGCGATACTTCTACAGTCCCGTCGAAGGCACGCCGTACTCCCTCGCCATAGTGCTGCCCGACGGCTACGGCATGTACGAGCTGCAGGCCGAGCAGGAGATCAAGCACAGCCCCGTCAACGGTGAGTTCGTTCGCTATAATAGTGCGTCGGGCAGCAGTTGTATGGTGGCACTATACAGCACTAGCCACGGCATACATAACGGCAATTTACACGTTGTATCTACACTTTGTATGTGTAACTTGAAACATTAATAATAACTTTCGTTTGCTTTCAGTTACCGAATACTTTAAAGGAGACAATTGGAAAATTCACCCAGAATGGTAAGTTATTTTATCGTCAGAGATCACTGTGTTAGAACTGTTTTGCTTAAAGCAATTGGTTATAAAAAATATCTGAGCTCTTAGAAATATGCTTAAATTGATAAGATTGGCCAAGAAAAGTACTTAGTCAAACTAAAAGTTTACCAAAGTGCTTCGTAAGTAAGTGTATGTTGGTACTCCATAATCCTTTGAACTAGTTAACCTCTACGCGATCACAGAACTCTCAACTAAGTTAAATGCGATATTACTTTGCCGTTATGACATCTGAGATAATTATCGTTTGTATTTCCAGGGTTTACTGCGAATACGCATCAACGTCCGACCAGACCTTTAACTCGGCAGAAGAACAGCTGCTG
Organism: Pammene fasciana; assembly: GCA_911728535.1. NCBI lineage: Eukaryota > Metazoa > Arthropoda > Insecta > Lepidoptera > Tortricidae > Pammene > Pammene fasciana. Next base: position 16,071,471 of record OU452276.1, on the reverse strand, counting down.
CACTTCCTGGCGCGCGTGGGCCGCCCCGGCTGGAAGTGGATGAGCCTGCGCCCGCGCGCGCTCACGCTGCACAACGCGCACAAGAAGCAGGACAGAGACTCTTACTACTGTAAGTGTCCTGCTTAACGCGCAGGAAAACACGTCAAATTGTGTAGGCACCACGGGCAGTAATAAAGAAGGCCTGATATCGCTTGTTTTTGTACAAATTACCACGATCTGACTCGTTCTTTTATCTCACCACCCTGGGTGCAACGACGGTGAAAAGACAAACGTACGGCCCGCCTGATATTAAGTGATCATTGCAGCCTATGGGCGCTTACAACTCCAGTATATTCAAAACAGACCCTAGAAGTTATCGGTATTTTTATAACACTTAATTTTCTTTCAGGTGACAAAAATTTAGTTCAATCTCTCGTACGGGATGCTATGGTAATTAAAGAATTGGACGCACACACAGGACACGCGAGCCATCACAACCAGTAAGTAATCGACTTGTTTACAGCATGTTTAATGGCACAATAATATAACAATTACCCGGTGTTTCTGTTAAAATCTCTCGAATCTGGCTAACGAGCGTGCAACCTTGCAGCCACACTGTTTATCGAAATGTTTGTACTATTGACGTCGAAGATATGAATACACTTTTAGACCTTATTACAAAGGAGTAAGGTGCAAAAGTTTTAACATATCTTTTATGTGGACTATAGACTTTTATGAGGACTATAGTACTTACCTATGTGATGCAATATCGTACAGAATTCAGTACCATTAAATTCAATTTCAACTTTCGGTAGTCAGATTAAATTTACAATGGATATCAATAAACCCAAAATAAGCACTTCGCATGTTATAAAATAATATAGCACTAATTATTTCTAATATTTTACGCACTTTATGTTAATTTTATGTTGATCACTAATGTGTAATGTGTTTGTCACACAAATAGCCCGATAGCAACTTTAATGGCACTACTGACAAGGTACAGTAACAAAGAATATTCATAACAATAGTAGATATGTTAGACAACATACTGCTAAAATGCCAACATAGTCGTGCTACATGTTCACAAACAACACCGGCTCATCGTGTTGAATGTCATTAAAGTATGAAGAGAGTATAGCCAGGTAGAAAATGAGTTGGTTTTTGTCCATCTAGAATAGGTGCTACGTGCTAGGTACTGCTGCTACAACACACGTGCTCTACACATATATATTACTGTTATTAATTGACTCTAGGTAATGATGCTAGTTATGTTTTTATTTATACTCATTTGTTTCTGTTTTATTGTCTGTAAAGTAAAAATTCGACGATGACCTGTTATAATAGGGAAGATGCAGCTATAATATTTACCATTATTTTGTGATCAAAACGTTGAAAAAACATAAAATAATAGGTATCGTAACGTTTTTACTTTAGTTTATACTAATTTCAAACAATAATTACGATTTGAAGTCACGTGAAACGGAACGTGTTTTAATCCACCAATCAGCGTCTGGTGACGTCACACCTGTATGACGACTAATGGGGTTGGCAACTGTCACTAGTTTTGTTCTATGGGATTTGGCTTAAAGGGCTAGCATCCGGGTCAAAGAAAACAGAATTTGACACTTTTGGCAGTTTTGACAGGGACGAACAGGACCACAGACCTAGTATAGAATAGATTTATTGACAATGATCAAAAGTGTTGCAACAAATGAAATGCAAGTGTGTGGGTAAATTGTCTATATGAGTGTAAAAATAGTGCAGCCAAGTACAACAGGTTAATTATCTATCGACATTTGACTTTTTTTATCGATTAGATGCACCCATATTTATATTCATATTTTACGCTAAACGGCAAGTTACAATACGTGAAATCATAATGTATATTTTGTGTTGAACTTATTAAATGTGCAATACTTAATTTGATGACTTATTATATAATTAAGTCTGAGTTTGACGCATTAACCAATTTAAACCCCAACTAACGGCCTAGCGCCTGAAGTATCGTTGATTGTCCATTGCAGCAGGTGCAATTTGTCACTTTTGTACTTCAACGTGGATATCGACAGTATTTTTTATCGAACAGATATCGATATAAGTTCCTGTGACGTTTTGTCAATCCCTAGCGTAGAATAACAGTTTCAATTTTTACACAAAATAATCTTGAATATTAACTTTAATGATAAAATATTACCACACAAAGAAAGAAACACTAATATTCTATTGTATCTAGTGCTTACTTTCAAGATTTATTTAGCTAATTCGGTAAAATATGGTTTTAAAAACATCGATCGGAATATCATATTTGCCTGTGATTAAGTAATTTCCTGGGTTTTTCTTGTGTTTAATGTTGGAATCAGGTACACAATACGATACCACGTTTCTGCTTTTTCATTTCAAGTGATTTTGTTCTGGATTATTTGATATTTTACGCGATAAAATATGAGCTGTCGCGACGGTGGTGTTTGTGGTGTTTTCTGAAAGTCAAAAGTTGGAACACTTGTGTATCTCTTTCGCACTAGTGGAATGTTCATATGCGCTATTGCGCACTTCCTGTCTCTTTAGCGTAAGCGCCATTTTAGCTCTGTGAACAGGACGAACATTTGTTCTCTGTATGTGAATATGGCGAATGACACATACAGCCTTGGCCAGAAGTGTTGAGCACCAATGCGATTTTCATACAAAACTGGAAAGTTTAGTCCATCGTTTCCATATTTTGTCAATTAATTTAAACTAATAGGCATGTTTTGTTGAAGTTTGTAGTAACTGCATAGAATATTTGCAATATGTCGCACCGACTTAAATTTACATTTTTGTTACCTTCTGTTTTCATATTTTTAAGTACCTTGAAAGTGTTATTAAGTGAAGTTTTCTATATTTATAAATAAAATATAACATTTACCGTTACCGTACATTGTTAGGATAGGGAAATAATGCTATACATCAAAATTGTAAACAAAAAACACCTATGCTCAACACTTCTGGCCAAGGCTGTACATGAACGACGTCACAGGAACTGTAGATCCGTTTAGGCGCGAAAATTTAAATTGTCAGTTTGTAACACCATTTTTTGACTATAAATTATAGTATTTTCATTTTTTAACACACTCGTGGTCTATTCTACGTGCGATTCTTTCAAATGGAAGCATAAATGAAAACACTGCATCTTGCCTATTTAGGTCAAAATAATTTTCATAGAAGTAAGCGACAACGGCTCAGAGGATGAATTTTTATTTTTTTATTTCGTTTACCTTGCATAAAATGTACTGTAAGTTGCTAACGTATGATGGGCTACGACATTTAAGGTTAATTTAAGTACATAGACAATACAAATAATTAACTCAAAAAAATGGATTTAAAGTTTATTGTTTAGCTATTTTTGTACTTAAATATCGTACCCTTTGTCCGTTCCTGTGTTCACTAACTGTGTAAAAGCTAACAAGGATAAAGGTAACATTGTGTAATAATGACCATTTAGCTTCCGAGGATAATGGCTAAGTTAATTATTATAAGTGTTCTTCGTTCATATCTGACTTTAGTTGTCGGTTAAGTAGCGACGTAGGTTATTGCTATTGTAAATGACTAGCACCAGGGCCATAGCATTTGTGACTATCAGAAATCTCTGGCATACGAGTACCTAATCAAATTGCTAAAGTACATATCTACCGCGTATATACTATAAGATGCTATAAGGTTAGCTTGCCTTAATGCTACGCTTATTAAATAATTAACAATATTGTAAGTCATCAACACATGCACACATGGTTAAGAAGATTTTACATTATTTTTGTTTATTTAGATATTAAAGCCAGAATAATATAAAAATATTGATTTTGCCAAGACATAGTAAGATAATGGGCATACTTTTTTCCAGAAGTTATTTGTATCCCTTGTAGAATTTTGTTACCAAATCCGTTACGGTATTACCTAAATCGGAACGTGCACATATTTCCTCCAGCGTAACCAATTTCCTTGAATGCGGACAAACCTTACCGAAAAGCTTCAGCGACGAATGGAACCAAATAATACGAACCCAGTTCGAGCACTGTCTCACGTATTTTGTCTTTGCAGGCAAGGCCGGTTCCACAAGTTCGTGGTCTCCATGTCGTTCATCGCCACGCGCAGCGGCCTCTTCAGGTGGACGGACAACAACAACAGCTCGAGGACTGGAGACTCGTCTGAACCGTACGTGTCTGACATACATTCCATTACTATACCTTTACAATGACAGTAAAAATGGGTTACCTTATATAAAAATTATTGTGTATGCGAAATAACCGCCAGTTTGCAACTAAAACTGGCAAAGTAGCACCATATGAAAATTTTGAAGACATGAATAATTAAAAAGAATTCACGCTTTTTTATTCTACTTAGCCCTAGTGTAGTCCTGCTAACTCTGTTAAATAAACGGCCAGTAACCGCTGTAAAAAATACGAAAGTTTCAGTAATCTATTTTAATAATTGCAGTCACTTCAGCGAGCGCTACGCCCGCGCGTTCGACTCTGAATGGTACCGGCGCGCCGTGGAACACCACAACATAGAGCCGGAGAGCTTTGTGTTCTCAGTGCCGTTCCGCGACGCCGAGTCCGCCACGCCGCCGCTGGTGCTGGCCACGCATGCCGTGTTCGTGGAGTCGCGCGGCCACCGCGCGCCCGCCGCCGTCGTCGGGCTTCAGTTCCAGCTCGACTCGCTCGCCAAGCACTTCCTCAACGTTACATCCACGGTTGGTACTACCATAGGCCGCGATAATACCAAAGTCGCCTGGGTATCACAAGCCAGCTTTCAGAATATTACTAGAATTTTTAGATATCTACATTATTTTGAAATGCGGTGCAATATGCATATACAACTTGGCATTACTTAAACAAGGAAAGAGACACTACCACCCGCGGCGTGTGTAGACACTTGCTTTGCTACCTGACAATAAACTCGGTTAAACAGTAGCAATCTTTGATTGAACCTTATTAAAACAAAATAAAATCTAAAGAATACCAGCAACATAAACTTTAACCTATCCTTTCCAGTGTTCAGCGGGCACACCATGCAAGAAGACCTGCGCGGGCGACGCACTCGACTGCTACATATTGGACGACAACGGTTTCATCATCCTTTCCGAGGACGCGGCGCAGACTGGCCTGTTCTTCGGCCAGGTGGACGGCACCATCATGGACTCGCTCGTGCAGGACCGCATCTACAAGAAGGTCACTGTACACGACCGTCAGGGACGCTGCCCGGACTCCAGGAATCCCTTTAGTGGAGATGGCAATAAGCTGACGGTACGCACGAATAATCTACTTTATCTACGTACTATTTCCAACCTTGTCTTTTTTTCTGACAACTTCTGTAAGTCGCTAATTTGCTATCCAAGACCGATAGTCGATTGTTGAAGAGTCCACAACTGTAAAGTGTATACATATGAGACGCTTACAAACTCGGATAAATCCATCTGTCAGAAATTAGCGATTTTGGTACTAAGAAAAGGTAATAGGGTAGATAACTGCTGTGAGGGTCGAATGAATTTATCCGAATTTGAAGTTAACCGACACATATTATGGTATATCCACGGCATGCCATATGGCGAGACTGTCAGTTATCTTGCCATTTAAAATATCCATTGTTACGTGAGATTATTTTATTTATACCTAGTTATTTTAGACACTCGATTTTAATTTGTCTATAAATTGTAACGGTGATGATCTCTTGTACGAACAATTTTTTTTGTTATATACAGCCGTTGAAGCCTCTATCATGGCTAGGAGGATATGTCACCAGTTTAATAGCGGTTTGGTTCCCGCTGTGGCAATCGGCCAAGGCACACGCTCACCCCTACGCGGACGATGACATGGGTAAGTTGGTCTACGACCATTGTTTTACGATCACCTTGTTGCTTTAGTTTAGTAATTACTGAAACTTATAGTATGGGAAAAATAGCATATTTTGGAGGCAAAATATGTACACCAATGAAACTTTGGTTTATAACTTTATCATGGCACTAGGAATAAGGATCTGCGGAGTCCTATCAAAATTAATGCGTCCTACCCTCATTTTTTTACAAAAACCCTTCATATCTCGCAAAGTATTGATCCTATAAGTATGAGAATGGTCTCATTCGATTTAGCGTAAAAAAATACATCGAAAATGATACTTCACTTGCCCAGTTTGTAAAATTTTTATTTTTCAAAATGTCCCCCCGTCCATATTTCCCGGGTAGGACGCATAAATTTTGATAGGACTCGGTAGATCCTTATTCCTAGTGCCAAGATAAAGTTATAAAGCAAAGTTTCATTGATGTACATATTTTGCCGCCAAAATGGCATATTTAGTCTTACTTTACCTGTGCTATTATTAAAATACAAAGTACCTACTACAGCTTCATTCTTTTTTTGTAGCGGACACATCGGTTAATGAAGGTAAACTAAAATCAGCCGAGTAAATTTTCACACCGTCATTAATAAGTACCTACTAACCAATGACATGCGATGTAGTTTATTATTTAGATATCTATAAATTTAGTGTCACAGCATTTTATGAAAGGGCGAGGGCACAAATGGTTCCGCCGGAAGATCAGCGCTGGCTTTTGGGTCAGCATTATGCTGCGGCGGGTCCATTTCGTGGTAAATTTTGTATTGTTCTGAATTTCTACAGATTTTTCTTTTTTTATACTTTTGTATGTAATTTAGGTTTATCACGAATAAAACAATTGATTCTGATTGTAATAAATAAATGTTAACAAACATCAAACGCATTGTAGAGTTACGTACATGTTATTATTTAGATGTTTTATAAATCGCGGAGAAACATCTGAAGAATCACCACATGCACATGCACCAATCAAAAACAGCTTAAAACTATTCAACTCAAATAGGTCTAACATAAATAAATTCGTTCTATTACAGACTACGAAGACTACGAACACGACGGCGACGAGGATCCAGACGACGAAGAACGCGACCGTGGCAAATACGAGATCATCATCGACGGGTTCGGCGCGGAGAAGCCGGCGGAGCGGGAGCGGGGCGGGGCCGGGCCCGGGGCGCCGCGCGAGCCGCCGCGCGAGGCCGCGCGCTCGGCCGCCGTGCGCCCGTGCGACACCAGCGCCGAGCTGTTCACGCTGCAGTCCACCCGCCTCAACGCCGCGCAGCCGCTCAAGGGGAAGCTGACTAACTGCCATAACTCCGGCTGCGAAAGGTCAGTTAGCTGGAAATTCGTTAAACACACTATAGAGCAGACCGATATCCGAAGTTGATTCATTATTTTTATACGACAGCCTTAAGGTTAGGTTAGGTTAAGGTTAACGCGGGCTGTTTTCCGCAACTCGGTATCTATTGCGCCTAAGTATTTTGCGCCTTGTGTACCTATATGCTTATGTGAAACAAGAAAGTAACGACTGCATATGGATACTATCAACAGCAGAAATAGTTTAGCGGGTGAGGTCTTCAACATGATTTTGATACGCCCAGATCATTTGAATACCACATCCGCATATAAGACTGTGTGATACCTGGATGAGTGACAAGGGTAAACAATCGGAAACGCGCTCTTTATCCCTTGAAAGCGGTGGGGGAAAACGCATTTTTTCCACATGTGGGGAATGTAAATTCTAAGTACTCGCTACGCTCGTGGCTAAATTTTGGAATCTTTCGGCTGGCTCGTGTCTCAATAAAAGCACGAAAGGTTAAACATCAACGTTGTCCCCTTGTATAACAAATAACTATAGACAAATCTTAGCAAAACAATAATGCTCTGTGTTCTCATGCTTTCCTTTTTTGTCAGACCGTTCAGCGTACAGAAGATCCCGCACAGCAACCTGATCCTGCTGGTGGTGGACACGCTGTGCCCGTGCGGCGCCAAGCGGCTGGACGTGCGCGCGCGCGAGGCGCCGCCGCGCACCGTGTGCCGCCGCCCCGCCCATCCCGCGCACGCCGCGCGCCGCCGGCCCCGGCACTGCGTCTCCTACCACCCCGAGGTACCAACACCAACGATGTCTCCTACTCTAAAATAAAACCTACATCATTTTAAACAAAAAAGACCCGACTTCACTTAGGATCCGCTATTCCAAGAAGAAGTTGCCGAGTTGCTGTAAAAAATAGCGAAATCACTATAGGTGTGCCGATAATAGTTGAAGAGTTCCCTCGATTTCTCCAGGATCCCATCATCAGATTCCGACTTGGTGACAATGGGACCATCTAGGGGTTATACCCCTGTTCGATTAAAAAAAAATTTGAAAATCGATTCACGATTCACGGAGATATCGAGTAACATACATACAAAAAAAAATTATAAAAAATAATTCAGTCGAATTGAGAACATCCTCCTTTTTTGAAGTCGGTTAAAAATTGTCTCAACATGTCCGGATCAATTTCTTGATGCATCTAAACGCTTGATTCATAATAACTTTTTGTACAGGAAATCGAAATCCTTTCGTGCGGCCGCGGCTCGAGTACTCGGGCTGCGTGGGCGCTGCAGCTGGCGGCGGCCGCGGCGCTGCGGTGGCTGGCGCGCGGCACGTGACTGCCCGCCCGCGCCCACTAACTTCACCTTTACTAGAACGCGACCCCGGAGCTCGAGCACATCGGATAAGCTCACTAAATGTTCCAATCCCCTTGTTATGTCCTACTAACGCACAGTGTACTCGTTGGAGAGCTTCGAGGTATTGTTGTGCAGTGGTCCAGCGTGAGGACAGTTGGCGAGCCGCGGTGCGCCGCCGGCCCGCCCTCGAGCTCTCCTAGGTTACGTCGCGAGGAACCACGACTTTTGATCCATTTTACCGACTGAAGTTTTGGTCCGACCAAATGAACTTTTGACCTTGTTTTGAGACAGGACGATACTCGATTTAGGAAACGATAATAAATAAAATTCTCCCTTTCGGTTAAGTTGTCATGTCAGTTTTCATGTGCGGCCGACGCCGCCGCGAGCAGTAAATAGGTAGGTAACGAATATATTGTTAAATTTAAATTGAAGATTATCACAAACTTGGAGATCTTATAAATTATAGCTAATGTTAATAGATATTGAAAGATAAATTAATGTAAAATAAAGATATGGTTTAAAACTGTTTTAGAAAAATTTACCTATGTTGATCCGAACTCGATTTATTTCTTGATATCTGTCATTCACATATTTATATCGCTAACTTATTGACTAGTTGCATAGGGTTGATGTAAATAAGAAATATTTTATTTGTAGGCAGTTCTTTTGCTGAATTTATGTGTGCCTGTGCGTGTTACCTGTCAGTCGCGACGTCGAGGACACACTGGTAAGGTTGCTGATTGTATGGGCTACTTGATAGTGGCACTAGGTTTTCATTAAATTTTTGTTTAAAGGGTTAAGGGTGGGTCTTTTAGACCCTGTCAAAAACTGCAGTAAGACAGTAAAATCAAGTAATAATACTGCTCAGACACTTGTTTCACCATACGCCATATTTATTTATGTGAGCATACTAAAGTGACCTGCAGCCGGCGTTACTCCTCGACACCGCGATCTGTGGCCACTTTCATACGTCTAGTTGTTAGTGATTTTCTCGCCTAATCTTCAAATAATGCTGTAATTGGGGAATCTGTAAACAGTTCCATATTTTTATTGTAAATATTTTACTAACTTAAATGGCCTACTAAAATTTTAGAACGTGTGTTGCTACTATTTAAGTCGTTCTATAATTAAATTAATGAAACTACGTCATTTCAATTCGACTATCACGTACCCATTTTAAGTTGTATTATGTATTCCATTTAGCAATAATACCATCGACATTTCATTGTGATTGAGCATCTTTATTCTTTAATTTTCAGAAACAAGAATATTTTTCAAAGGCAAGCACTTTTTACTTTCATAAAAAATTTACATTTGGCAGTAGTAAGAGATATCAGATAAGCTCATACTCACAATTGTTTGTATTTCATATAATGTGAAGCTAAATAGAGTTAAAGTTGAGATCCCATATACCTACTTACCTATCGAATATAGAGTTTTTGTATATCATATCAAATACATACTACCTAATTTTAATCTAGTACACGAGTACGAAGCTTACTATTGTCCGTTATATGTATAAGTATAATAATACTGTTACCTACGTATCTATAATTTCTAAGCAACGCGACCACGCGATGCCAGTTAGGACACCTATCGCGTAACCATGCGAAATCGTGTAGTCGCGTTGTATTTAGGACAATCCCTAACATTTGAAATAGTACAAAAACCATAGCTACAAAATAGATAACACTAAAAGTGCCAAACCACAGTCTCCATTATTCCCGATCACAGATTTGTAGTGAGCGCTGGTGCTCGTTTCGTAAACGCCTGTAACCTGTAAACACGCCGAAGTATATTTTCACCTCAATTTGTTAGAAATAGATTTGCGCTGGTTGCAAGTTACAGGCATTTAAATGACAGCCCCCTGATTTGTTTACGCATAAAAAATCAGCTTTGGATCAATTTATTGGACATTGTTCGTATAAGTAAGTATATCAGGGAAATGTTAAATGACGACTATGTTAATCTCTGGACAATGGTAAGCGACTACTTCTCAAACAGGTGATGATCACAGCGATCTGATCGAAAGCGTGGCCATCCTTTTGAAATGCATTTATTGTTAACACCAACAAGAAAAAATATTGACATATAGATATTAAGGGACGTGGAGCAAGATGTCTGTGATCGACACCAATGTCATCGACTAGATCGGTCATATCACGTATCGTAACATACACATATTCAAAATATAAAGACAATGGTTGGAGGGCGATTTTGAGAAATTGTACATTTTGTATAAATAATACAGTAAGGAGTCGATATAATGGCGTAGTAGAGGTTTGTTGTACGGGTGGGTGGGAAAGGCGAGCGACTGGTGATTGAATTGCTTCTAGCAAGCGTCGAGTCTTCCATAGCAGTCGAACGCGTCTCGAGTGTTTACTATAACGTCTAAGTATTAAACGATAATAATATAGCGTATACTTAACATAGCATAGCTGGGCCCGCCGGGCGCGGGCGGAGTGGGTTTTTTTACTGGCACTTGGCGGGATTTAGTTTAACGAGAATATAGACACAAAACGAATACCTCGTTTAGTTACGCAAAACGTAAATAGCTAAACAGAATTGTGATTATTTCGCGTTTATTTCTCGAACATATCAATTCAGGCACCAAATGAAACTATAGAGTAAGCAATTTACTAATTGATTCTATGTGATCTTTTAAATAAGTTTAGTTTATACGTGGAACAGTGATCTCAAAAACTTTGCCACTTTTGCATATCGCATTATCGGTGTTGTACGTTTTGCTCGGAAAGGAAAAGCTGTTTTTCATGTTCTCTACATTATTAAAATATTTCCTTTCGCCGTTGTAACATTTTATATGAATATAAGTTAACCTAAGAGTTGTAAGATATTATTTTGAGTTAGTTTCAAAATTACTTTGCTAACAAATTTTGAAGTCACTGTTTTTATATCATTTCTTGTATTTACGTAACAATTTGTATGATTGACATAGTTCTATTATTAGGCAGGGCCACTATGAACTTGTTTCTTTAGTGTGATTTTAGAGGCGTACTCTTCTTTTGTTAATTGCCAGATCATGCTATAGATATACGGTAATTAAAACAATAAAGTTCTCTTATAAACATTGTGATCACGAGTCTTAATAATCCTAAATCCTTATTTTGCATCCCGTGCCCGTCGTTTGTAATATCTATCCAATAATGCAACAAACACCATTGAAGTAAGCAATATAAATGTTTGCCATAAAATATTCTCTCTTAGGGCCTATACACACCGCGTTTTTTAACGCACCGACGACGCGCGTACGTATGAATACAAACGCGATTCGTACGCAAGTCAGATGAGGCTTGTAGACCTTTGCACACCTACATCGATGCAGAAGCGCGTTGATGGCTTAACAGAGACTCATCGCAGAAACCCACTTCGATTCATCTCGCATTGACTAAAATAACTTGTGTAATCCGATAATAATTTCGTTACTTAGGCTCTTACTCTAAGGCGCAGACGCGTGTACGTTTTGGTAACTTTCTAAATAAATGGAAATGTTTTCGGAAATTTCTTGATGATTCCATAAGTAATATACTGGATTGGCCTATCTATCAGCTTAGCACACAAAAAAACAAGCATCTACCGCAATAATTCACGTTACCATAAATAAAAATCTCATCGTACTCGGCGATAGGTGAAAAATAAAAATAAAAGTCATAACTCCGACAATACGAAAAATCGCGGAACATACATGGGGGTGATTCAGGTAGCCCTCTAGGCCCCTTAAAAAAATATAAACACATAAAAGTTGTGAATATACTAGGTAAATTTATCTTTCTTGGCATTAATTTTTTTTTATTCCATTCAAAGAGCTAACGATAGTAAATGTTACCATACTGAATTGGAGTATCTATCAGCTTAGCACACAAAAAAAAATGAAGCATCTACCGCAATAATTCACGTCACCATTAATAAAAATCTCTTCATACTCAGCGATGGGTGAAAAATTAAAAAATAGGTCATAACTCCGAAAATACGAAATATCGCGGAACATACATGGGGGTGATTCAGATAGCCCTCTAGGTCCTCTACCTCCCAGCTTCAGTATATCACTACTTCTTGGGACAGCCTGTATAATCTACGGGCGTAGCGCTCGACGCTCGTAGCCCGTAGCGTAGCACACTCGTAGAAGCCTATTCAAGTATTCAAACATTTAATATTTTAATTGGATATGATATTGATTTAACGTGTTTGGAAGTGGTTTTGTTTAGAGTCTGTCCGGAAAGAATAATGTCTTAGAATGTATGAGCTTTGAGGTCCCATATAAACCACGACACTTTTCTTTCCGGACAAACTACACTTGCATATTTGTTATAGATCAAGACTAGGTTATAGGCAACCGTACCTCATCGAGTAACGGAATTCGGCTTATGTAGGGCACTGCACCGTCAAATGTTATGTATTTTAGTACGTTGCCAGAGCCAAAGCATCATACGCAGTCAGCAAAATATTACCATATTTTTTTACAAAACGTACTTCATTGACTAGCCAGAGGGTACTTGGCCCATTAGATACTGTTCATCGAGGTATGTTGAAAAAATTGTGGTAGCAACACGCAAACCTGACATTTTAGGATTTATTTCTATAAAAGTTGGTGCGTTTTTTCGAATGGCACGAGTTTTGTCTTCTGTTAAGTTTCAAAATTTTTTAATTAGATAGTCATGAAGTTGCCATTTTTGGGCAATGCAACCACTTATTTTTTGGCACTCGTTGATAAGCAGTGGCTTATGTGGCGAGTAAAACTGCATTTAATCCACCCCATGAACTCATTTTCACGTCGTACTTGCATTACCCAATTTTTTCCTTAAAATTTAGCTGAATAACGAAAGTTCCAGGTTGAAAGGTCGGCTACTATTATTTATTATAACCAGGTTGATTAGTACTTTCGAATGGCATAAGTTCAATTTGCTACTCGATGAGGTCGATTTTATAACGATATTTTTGCTGACTGTACTTGTTTAGCTCAGGCCACCAAGTACTATAATACATAACTTTCCATCGTGCATTACCCTACATAAGCCGAATTCTGCTACTCGATGAGGTAGGGTTGCTTATGGCCTACTCTTGATCTATTAAGTTACTAGCTTTTGCCCGCGACTTCGTCTGCGTGGAATTATTAATCCCCCGTTAAGGTATGAATTCTGGATATCAAATATTCTATATCCTTCCCCAGAGCTCAAACTATCTTCAGCATTCAACGGTTATCGATTCCCCATACAAACTTCCAACCCCCTTTTCAGCCCCTCTAGGGTTGATTTTCGGGATGAAAACTATCCTATGTCTTTTCCTGGGACTCAAATTATCTCCATGCTAATTTCATCTAAATCTGCTCAGCGGTTAAAAATTCTTCATACAAATTTTCAACCCCCTTTTCACCCCTCCAAGGTTTATTTTCGGGATGAAAACTATCCTATGTCCTTTCCCGGGACTCAAACTATCTCTATACAAAATTTCATCAAAATCCGTTCAGCCGTTTTCACGTGATGCGCGGTCAAATAAACAGACAAACAGATAAACAGATAAACAGACAAACAGATAAATAGACCAACAGATAAACAGACAAACAGACATAAATTCTAAAAACTGTTGGAACGTGTTCTGTTATCGATTCTAAGTATCCCCAGCCAACTTTTTTTTTCGAATATCTTCCATGTACAGACTTTCGACCCTCTTCTTTATTATATGTATAGATAGATTTTACAACCTGCGCAAAGAAGTACCTCACGGGCGAATTACATGTGAATAATCCAACAATGCAGTATTCCCAAAAATCATTCTGTCAATGTTGACAAAGATTCGGCCCCAATCACAACATGTCACAAGTGTGATGAAATTTATTTATAATTTATTTCACATTATAATGGTTTAGTTGTACATAATCAAGGATAGGTCCAAATTCAAAATGATCAAGTCACAAATAAGAAAGCCTAATACGTTTCTATACTACGCGTATGGCAGTAATATGCTTGCCTTTCGAATCCATATGCTCAACCCTTCAGCTGAATTCGTCACCATAGGGAGAGTCGATGTAAGTAAGACTCAGTGGCGGCGCGTTCATAGAACACGAATCCCGTCGGCTTGCCTAAGTTTCAAGCGTCTGAGCAGCTTTACTACAGCTCATGAAGAAATTTTAAGAAAAATTTTGGCCCACCGCCACTGGTAAGACTATCTATGTGTTGGAATAAATCCAATGACTACAAACGTTCGAAGAAACACCGTATACAAAGTATTCACTCGAATAAATTTGATCTTTGGTTGGTCTGAAGCACAGGGGGGCCAACATTTTTTAAGTACAGTCGCCGTGACTGACTTGACAATAGAGGCGTTGTTCAGATATTTTCCCGGTCTTAGAGTGTAGGTATAGGTTTAATTCAATACGATTATAATGGAAATGTGTATTCAACAGAACTACCGCGTGGATTACATAAGATATTCTTCTTTTTGGGGTGGACCTACGGGAACTCTGGTACCCACTGCTAATGCTCACACTTGGGGCGTAATATGGAGATTACACAATGACGACATGGCCCATCTCGATCTGTAAGTGCAGCCTGACTTGTTGAATCATTATGTTAGCATGTCTCATAGTTAATTGTCAACACACGGGGGAACTTAATAGGTTTTAACAGAGAATATATATGTCGGTCCAGAACGGCATGCATAAAGATTTATTAACACTCTTAGCGCTACGTGGGTCGCAGGCGGCCCACAACGTTTCAAGCGCCGCTGGAAATCACGTATATTTTGTAACTTTATCAGCAGGCCACGTGGGCTACCGGCGCTCCACGACATTTTTATGCAGCAGGCCTCTATCGTTTTTAGCATCTTCTCGTGCAGGCCACATGGGCTGCCGGCGGCCCACAAAATTTCAATACAGCAGGCCACTGTTAATTTTCAACAGTTTTAAGTGACTTTACCAGCAGGTCATGAGGGCGGCCAGCGGGGCAATTTATAAACTTTGCCAGGCCACGTGGTGCGCAATGAGCCCACAAAAACAATTTTACCATCTTTTCAAGCGACTTGAAGATTTCGAAGGAGGAGGTTCTCAATTCATCGGGATCTTTGTTTTAGATTTTTTTAGGGTTCCGTACCTCTAAAGGAAAATACGGAACCCTTATAGGATCACTTTGTTGTCCGTCTGTCTGTGTGTCAAGACCATTTTTCTCAGGAACGCGTGGAGATATCAAGCTGAAATTTACATCAAATACTCAGGTCTATTGTTCCTTGGAGCTGTGAAAAAATCAAACTTAAAAGCTAACGCAATCAAAATATACAGTCGTTTATGCTGCAAATTTTAGAGTTTTTCGGCACTCGCAAAACCTACGGGGTATTTCCCGTGAACACTGAAACTTGAAATTTGGCACGAAGCAACGTCACATAGCAAAGACAAATTTTAATTTTTTTTACAGACGTAAGTATATTATCTGCGCTGTTCAGACTGTTCAGAGAGATGCTTTTAAGGCCATCATAAAGACTGTGCACGTTGAAATCCGGCCGCGCATGGTGTGATACATCTTTTTATTGAATGTGCATATTCAACCAACACTTCTAATTAATAATTTGGGGTTATCAAGCTACATAATAAAGTTTAAAACATAATATAAACGTTACGTTGTCTATGAGTTTGATCACTATATATTCCACAGTGCCTATATTTTTTTGTCCACAGTGTTCTGACAGTGTTTACCAAATTTTCCTGTTAAAAATAGTTTTTTATTATAAATAAGATGAATCAAATGATACCTTATTAAATTCTCTTTTCACCATAGCTAACATTTTTCTAAGTGTATTTAGATTTAAATAGTTCGGAGGTGTTCTAACTTTGGTGAGTTTGACTTTTTGACAAAAATTGCTGCCATATAAAAATTACTTTCAGTGCTTGGAGTAGAAAGTTTTCCTGACTACCTCAAGTAGAATAGAGTTTCAAAACATTTTTTTTTTTGTAAGATGACATTCTATTGACCATAAAACCGGTTGTGAAAATATAAATACAATTGTGGTATTGTAGCAGGAAGCGAGTGAAGATTATCAAAAAACGCTGGACAAAACATTAAAGATATGATGAAATACCTTCAGTAAAAACTGAGACAAGCCCATACAATTTTAATATGATTCTATTTTTATTATATACTACTATGATTAGAGATTATTTATAAAAAAGGACTGCTTGAAAATGTGTATCCGAAAGGGAGATGTACCATGCCATGCGTGGCCGGATTTCAACGTGCACACGTTACTCGAGCTGAAATAAAGATTCAGAATTTATATTACTTCTTACTAAACACATTTAGAAAGTTATGAATATTGTTTGCGGTCTATGAAAAGCCGCGGATATTTTAGTCTTATAACCAACTTGCCACCAGAAAAAAAGAAATCAAAATCTATTCTTACGTCCGAAAGCTTATCAAAATGTTGAAGCCCCGACTTCAAAAATTGGTTGTGCTAAAACTGCTAAATTTCGGCCTGCTGGGTTTCACCGTTGACTCTATCTCAAGATTTTTGATTTCTGCCGGCAGCCCACTTGGCCTGCAAGTAAAGCTTTTAAAAATCATGGAGGCCCTCTGAGCTCAAATTTAGGTGGACGGCTGGTAGCCCACTTGGCCTGCCACAACAGAAAATTCGTTTGTTCTATGGCGCTGAGAGTGTTAAAATCTGATATTGATATGATGTCTCTTTCTACCATCATATAAGTATATCGGAGCGGCCACGACGGTACTGAACAAGCACCTTATCGCTTTCTTTTCCATCTGATGTCATGCATATGGGAAGGGATCTACTTATAGGAATTTAATTACTCAATGTTAATACTGACAAAATAAGTCTGATCTAGATGCGCCGATAGACATTCCCAATTTTCCAAAGTGATCTACTGAAATCTTAGTTCGAAAGTTGACTCCTAATCTGACTATGCCTGCGTGAAGCGTAGGTATACTAATACATACCTAGGTTTACTTGTTTACATAGAAAAGTTTGTTTTCCTCGCAGGCAAGAAGGTGTGGATGTGAAAAAATACTACCCAACTTACCTTAAAGTTCACACCACTCACATGGGAGACGTTACATGTCGCTGCTACATTCAAAGAATAAGCCCATTGCCCCGAGCGGATAACGAAGAAGTCCCAATCGAGCGCTGGCCCTCATGGGCTCTGAAGGAAATCATGATATACGGCGCCGAGGAACACGGGTTACCGGACTACTATATCAAGAACTTGAAGAGTATGAAGCATAACGGCGAAGAGGGCGCCATTAGAACGTGGTGCCTCTTGGATCGCTACGCTCGCGAGGAGCCCTGCGAATGCAGAATGCGGAGAGTTATACTGAGGGAACCATTGAAAATTCGTAATAAATTTATTAAAGATTTCAGGTGGACCACTGCGATAACTGAACAAGAAGATTAAAGAAAATAGAAGAAAAGAAAAATTAACTTACGAGTATGCAATTATTTATTTACATATTTTTTTAGCATCACTTCGCATTGTTGTATCCTATATATTTGATGTAAGTAGTCGATTCAAATCCTTTAAATTTCAACTATTTGGTATACTTCTGTAATTTTTGTAAAACATTTATTTACATAACTAAATATACAGAGGTACTACAGTACAAATACTAAACTAAACTAAATTAATAACTAGCTCAAATCTAAACTAGGCCCTTGCGGCATTGTACCAAGGATGCTGGCGGTATTTCCTCGTTGTATCGCAATGCTGATACGCTGTGCGAGGAAACCGCCAGCTCTTCGGTCACCAGTTACATCAACCACACGCTTTGCGATTTCTGCAAAAAACTTGTGTGCGCTGGGACCCCATGGACCTAGTTTCAACTCCAAAAGGTACAAAATGGTACTCTCTACCGAGACTTTTATATTTGTTACGTTTTGAAATTTCGGCGCTTTCCGCCGCTGCGCCCGCTTTGACGTTAGTCCGTTGGAGGTGGGACGGTGCCAGTGTGTCTACGCAGGTAGCATCCCACACTAACATCCGTCCCAGGCTCCAAGGAACCAAAGACACCCCATCAGGCCTCTTGCCATGCCTCTTCTGTAATTTATATGACGATATTGACAATGCAATAATAAACTAACTCGGAACTGATCTGATGATACAGTCGTAGGTGACATAAGGAGGCTAAGGAACTCCTTATAGACGGAGAGCTGGCCACGTCAGGTATGACACAATAATGAGAGCGACGAAACCCCTCTAGTTAGTTTGCTATACTATGCTTATTTTTAGATCCGGACATCTGGCAGCTGTAAATAGGTGGAGGTCAAAGAATGCAAATAACTTGAAGAAAACAAATCCTAGATTTCTGGATTTGATCCAATATTATGAAAAATTATGTAATTAATTTGATTGTATCATATTCAAAAGTTTCGATTGGGGGAAGTAGTGCCAAATGATGTATAGTGTGATTTTTGGTTACTCGCCTACTGTTTTTGTTTCCGCAATAATACACAATGTTTTTTGTTCTAATGTTAAAATATAGGCCTTGTTCTCTATAAATGACACAACTTCAGCAGTTTTTATCTATTTTGGTATTACTTTTTTCCAACTTGAAAACTTTGTTGATCTGTCACTCTGATCTCCATCCATTAAAAGCTGCCAGATGCCCGGATCTAGCAATAAGCATGGTTATGCAATCTAACTGGACTGGTTACAAAACTCTCATTATTGTGTCATATCTGACGTGGTCAGCTCTTAGACCATTAAGGAATGCAATGACACCAAGCTAGGTAAGGGTTAATTAGAAAGGTACCGAGAAGTACCTAATTGATAGACGTACAAAGAATTGCAGGTACAGTCATGAATAAAAGTGTGTAAGTAGAGAAAACAATTTTGGGAGTTACTTGTTTACAGTCTATTCGATTCCTGCCAATAGTTTGAAAGCTTCGCAAAACAGCTAAATAAAAACTTTACTTCGTTTTATTATTTGTTTTCATATTTCGCAAGTTTTTTTTACATGTTTTTGTTTAGTAACGGTGTCAAAATGATACCACAAGTAAATTCGGCATCCCCGATTTATACGGGAACGATAGTAAACTTGGCCTCATACAGCCATTTTCGGTCGCAGATTTTTCAAAGTTGCAGGTACAGACGTGTGGTAAGTGTACACACAATGTGACCAATATAATATGCTTTTTAGTAATCAAGTGTGGTCATTGTGTCCACACTCCACACGTTACTGAAACAATTTATACACATTGCGTGTCTCGAGGTTTAGCGGTGAAACCCGAAAAGTCGAGAAACTGTTTCATTGTAATAAGAACTCAACGTATGTCACGTATCGTTCGAATTTCAAAAACCAACTTTATAGACTTATCGGGCTGGACCGCTAAACCCTCGGTATATTGTCTCGGTATAGTGTACACTTTAGAAACAATGTTTAGTAACTGTGCAGACACTTCGTTACTAAAATCTACACAATGTGTGGTAACGTTATGTACCTAAATGTTTGTACACTTTGGTACTAATATGAATTCTAAACGTGGAAACAAAAAATTACGATAAAATTCAAAATAAATAGGTATTTTTGTTCATAACAACAATGACGTTAACAATTTTACTTACGTCAACTCTGTCAGATTAAAGTTTGTCATTCAATAAATAAATACAAAACATTCAAAAAATTGGTATGAAAAAACCTATGCGAAGCGACCCACTCTCATTGCTGTTTAAGGTTGTCAGACCAGACTGCATGTAAGAGCTGCCGTTGTAAAATAATCGTTATATCCTTAATAATAAGGTAGAAAGTCGATTTCTATTAAGACTATTTAAAGTAATGTTAAAACTGGATCTGCAGCTCAAGCAGGAAAATTAAAGGTATAAGTAACTACTCCTATGTATACCTACAAACCTACTTATAATATAATGTATACAGCCTAACGCGGATCGGACCGCGCGATCTCGCCAGCTATTAATTAAACCCCTGAGGTTTTCAATAGTGGCGCATATGTTTAAGAAATTTTTGTAAAACTTTTCTCGTATAAAATAAATTAAAAAAAAAACATTGAAAAATAATCAACCCAGCAGGACTTGAACCTGCATCGATACGCCTTGCCGGGGCTCGATCGCTTTCAGTTCGTGTTTATTTTATTAAATAACAAACTTTAGTTGGAGTGGAATGCGCCACTTTAAAAACATTAAAAAATAATATATGTCAGATCTTAATAAAATGACGTGACAGCAGTGAATTATTTGCGCTGTAAGTGGTTGCAAACTGGCCTTTAACCGCGAACCACTTCGTTCATCGAATCGTCTATTTTCATCACTCTCTTTCGTATATGCAAGAGTGATAGAGACGGGGCCAGGGCCAACGTTTAGACGATTTTCGCTCTTCGCGGTAGGCCCTCTGGTTACAATGTTACTAGTTAATACATACACGGTGACGAAAATGTGAC
Organism: Pammene fasciana; assembly: GCA_911728535.1. NCBI lineage: Eukaryota > Metazoa > Arthropoda > Insecta > Lepidoptera > Tortricidae > Pammene > Pammene fasciana. Next base: position 16,050,555 of record OU452276.1, on the reverse strand, counting down.
AAGGTGAATATGACACTGAGCATTTATAGGGATATTGGTTGATTTCATGATATTGAAACAACATTTATTTTCGTAACTTTTTTATTAATATAAATATTAAAATTATTATTAATAGGTACTCGGTTGTCATTAAATTAAATAGGTCTAATAATAAGTGTCATTCCACCGTTACGGGCACAGTACGGTTCTTCATCTGAAACCCGCGCTGCTGAGAGTGACAATATTTTAGGTTAATAAGAAATAATAGTTCACTATAAGCTGCTGTCTCGCCGTTACTTCATAATATACCTATCGTATACCTATCGTCTAAATTACCTAACTAATAAAAAAACTATTAAAGCGGTACAGATTATTTATATTGTGTGACTATCGGTAGGTAAATTCGATATAAATTATCTACGCCACAAATGAATACTCGATGTTATGGTTAACAGTGCAAAGGCAAATTCACGATTCTGCTTCAGTCTAAAACAACAGGTACAGACGAGCTCGTCGTGCCACCGTATCGGCGGAATGACCCGTACATCAACACTACTTCCAAAGTTTGGTGAAATTGTATCTAAATTGAGCATAGAGCACAACGCTACCCCGACACTTACACCATTACACAAACACACACACTCACACATGGAACACAATCATTTGGAAATATTATATTTATTATCAGTCAATAATTTATGCGCATAATATAATTACTAAAAATGAGGTATGTATACAGCAGCTACAATAAAAGGTGGAAAATCACAATATAATAAATACTGTCGAAAACAAGAGCGCAAGTAATAAGACAGGCCGCAGGGAACGCGGTGTGAGGCAACGTTGTGCGAGCTCGCGCCACTCCGCCCGCCGGCCCCGGCGCCGGCGCCGCACAGGACTAGTCAGGTGTTTGTGTTGTGTGTGACATACTATACTATACGTTAGTACAGGCGAGGGGCGGAGTGGCTCGGGCCACTCGTCGTTTGCATCGGCGCGGCGCGGCACCTCTCGTCGGCAATCAAAGGTGGAACAAAAACATGGCTCTACATTTAAATCACTATACTAATCGGTACCTACAATATTTGCATAAATTGAGCAAAAGGCACTATGCACTTTCTAAAATTAAAGAATTATTTGGATTTCAACTTTGGAAAATAATTTGAAATCAAAACTCTCGTGAGCTATTTAAACTACGACGAATGCAACGTGCCTTGAGCCCGACAAAGACGCACGCTCGCCGTCGCCGCCATATCGCGAGGACGCGATATGAAAGGCCACAGTGCATCGAACGGAATCATATAAACCATTACAATATTACTGCTAGCCATTCGTTACACATGCCCCATGCCCACCCAACCTTTACTGAATTATATTCCTGTGGCACGGTCCGGACCGCGCGAGGCGGTCAGCCAACCTGCATTCCGCTGAAGGCTGGATGTATCAAGGCACTCGTTTACACTTAGAACACTAGTACAGCGCCTTGCAGGCGCTGCATCCGATGCCCCTATATTTTAGCTTGTGGCGTGATTACCGATTATGTTGAAAATTAAATAATTAAGTATAAAAAGAGTTGAATATAACCGGCGGCCCCCGTGAGGCCTCGGTCGCGATCCCGCGTCCGCTCCAGGACGTGTGAAGGCACTCGGTTCGCCGAGGCGACACCTCGCTTGCGAGCGTTAAGTACAATCCGGGATTCACATTTAGGTTGAATAATTTCAGAACTTTATACTCGATACATATTTAAAAAATCATGTCACAATAATATTGCGTACGTTATGCTATTATAAGTATAGATATTTGCATTGTTTGCATTGCTATTTAAATTACATTTATGCAAGACCACATTATAATCAGATACAAACATTGATTGAAAGCGCCCGTCCTTTGTTCTACCGAAGACATAATTCTATATAAAGTTGAATGAGTTGTCCGGCGAACAGAGGATGATCGCGCGACTACAATAGAAAGCTTCTCTGGTGCTGGTGGAACCGTGCCAATGATAAGAGTAGAGCTGCGATATCTGCAGAGCAGGATGGCCAGTTCGCACGTTTCTACCAGAGGGCGAGTTGTTTACGATACATAAGTGCTGCACGACGCGACTTACTTAACTGTACATTATGTAAATTTTCATATGCAGTAACAATAATAACACAATTACTATTTAAATATGACTATAAATTACAATAATATGTATTGTATAATTGATATAGAACACATTGTTTTCATAGTATTATATTACATACTGGAAATGATTAAGAATTAGTACAATGGATAGATTTCAATACAATCGTGTCAATATATAAGGATATAATTTGCACTATAACAAAGAATAAGTAACAATAAATAGATAGGCTAAATTTAGAATTCAATTATAATTCAAGTCTTTACTGGTAAATCCGATTGAAAACATTACATTCCACAGATACCATTAGTTTAATGAAAAACTAAGGGATTAGATAATGAGTATTTTTTTTTAATGATTAGAACCATTTGTATAAATAAACGTCATCAATTTCATGTCATCCTGAATATTCTATTAATTATCAAATTACATGGCAATATGGTTGTTAAAAACTTATTAACAAAAAGCGCTCGATTCTGAAATAATGATGTGTCGCGTAACAAGAAAGGACTCCACAGAATGTGGTGTAAACAGAGTGGAGTCCCGGTAGTCGCGCGGCGGGCGCGGCACGGGTTCGATATCAGGAAATTAATAAAACAACTCGTACACGACCTTACACCTACACAATAATATAAAAATTACATCTTACTCGATAAACTTAACATTAATAGGCTATGTCAAATATGACACCGATACAACTATTGATTGAGGTAAACTATATAGGATTCGCGTCCGTCGACGGACCGGCATAATATAGCCAAAAATATTAATTTCCTGATATGAAAGAGTCGTCAGACGCGGCTCGACACGGCGTCGCGTCTCCAGTGAAACCTTAACGAAATAATTAACTAGATTTAAATTCTAGATAACGTCGCCTCTGCAAGTCGGCACACTCCGTATGCAATAAATTACAGTTATAAATGCAGAGAAGATTTAAGAATTTTCCCTTAAATATATAAATTTACACTATAAATAAAAATAAATCGGGAGCGTTCGCGCGACACGAAGCGGGCCGCTTCGGGCGGCGCGACGCGCGACAATAATAATTATAGCTCGGCTCGAAACGTTTAAAAAATATATACAGCGACGCGTACGCGCACTCGCGGGTTCGGCGGCTCGTCGAATAATTCGCTAACTACGCTTACGGCTAGGATTCGAAGTCGGTCGGCTCGGCCGACGGACCGGAGGTAGATTCGGTTGTGTCGGCGGCGGCGGAGCGGGCTAGCAGCCGGTGGCGGCGGGATCGCGCGTGTAGCGGTCGTCGCGCAGCACGCCGTTGGGCCCCTGCAGCTTGAGCGGCGGCTGCGGCTGCAGCGGCTCGGCGGCGGCGTCGTCGGACGCGTGCGAGCGCAGCGACGACAGCTCGCGCACCCACGACGCCAGGCGGCCCGACACGCCGAACAGGTTGGAGCCCGAGCCCGTCGCCACCGCGCCCACGTTCACGCCCGGCAGCTCCTGCTCCTCGTCTGTACCAAACAAACAAACAATTACACTACTTAACGCCAGTTACTTATCAACCACTTTTATTTTTAGGTTTTCTTTGAAATTTATATAAGGACACAGGTTTCTAAGGATGAAAGTAATTATCAAAATGAACGCTCTATTTTTTCATTTTTGTAACAATGAAGGTGAATGTATTTTTCACCTCACTAGCTCGGAAAGCCCTTTTTGTTTGTTTAATATCTATTGTGAAAATCGCTTTTTATCCACATGTGGTGAAAGAGTTTTGACATAAGTGACAAGTGGCTTAAGTGACATTTGACAGCTAACAAAACGTAAAACGTTAAAAGTGCAGAATTTTTAACATCGCAATTAATGAATTGCATCGAGTAAAAACACTTAATACAGTCTTACAACTTTATTTTAATTCATAAATATCAGCATTCAACATTAATCTTCATTCTTTTTGTAAAAACGGATAAATTGTTCTGACAGCCGAATAAGTCTACGTACGAACAAAACGCATCTGACATTTAATAAAACCTTTTACGTCAAAACTTTTCATTTCAATTTTCAATTCATCCATCATATCAACGTTAAATATTCGCATGTTTTTCTAGGTTGTTTTGTTGAAAATTAGTGATTCGAGTGATGAAGAAGTATTAAACACCTGAGGAATTACGGGAAACCGAGCAAAATGCGCCCTTTTTCTTATTTTCCTCGCTGTAGTGAGGTGAAAAGTTTTGTGTTATACACGGGTGAAAGTTATTTTACGTCTCGTGTATTAAAGCACTCGCTACGCTCAGGATTCTATTTTTGAACCACTCGTTTCGCTCGTGGTCAATAATAGAATCCTTTCGCTAGCTCGTGTTTCAAATAATACTCGCACGTAAAATACAACTTTCACCCCTTGTATAACAAATAACTATTTTATATTAGCCATGATCGGATAAACAACTTTTTACTAAGGATAATATAAATAAGAAATACAGCAATGTAACATATACAATACAGTTACGTTTCGAACGTGACGTTACGTTCTTAGTTGAAAGAAGAAGCTTGGATATGTTAGGAAGAATAAATAAGATATGTATGCGATTAATCCCCTTGTAAGTTTAATAACAACACGTGAAAATCGTGAAGTTTTAAATAAATATTATCACATGCGTCAACATTAGTAAAATACTACATCAAGCAAATGTCCTGGTTGCGTGTTCCGACACACCACAATTGCTAAATTGCTAATAAATATCAAAGTGGAGTGTCAACACATCTATGAAAAAAGGAAATCGATAGAATGTAATTCTTATGTTAAACTGTCTTTAGATCCGAACCCACTGCTTGACAGGGGTAACTATGATATACATCGTATTTAAGCAATATGATATTTTTATTGATTCTCTTTCTAAGTGAGGTGATATATTCAAGCCTAATAAATTACATATCGAGTGCGCGTCCTACTATCGACATGCAAGTATGGATACTTACGATGGTCAGCAAGGAAGAGACTTCTCGGAGCCTTCTGAGGCGTTATGTGCGGAAAAATAAGCACTATACGTAAATATGACACAACATCAATAGAAAGAACAAGCATTCTAACATGCTGTCATGAAAGTATTTTACTTTTCGATCAAAATGAAGCAAAGAGAAGTCAAAGTAGGGGATTGCATCTCATTACGATTAAGGAAGGAATGACTCCATTGGACACTAATAACGTGATAATGATAAGATAACAAGTGAATATGCCAAATGTCAATATTGTAACAGGGTGCAAGTGAGACACCGGCCCCTACTTTACGCTCTCCATTGGATCTTTTTTTTCTAGTTTCCCAAGAAACAACTGTCTCACTCGGTAATACGGTTCGATTTAGTTGTAGATAAGTTGTAGACGGATATCTATACATTCGTTCATTCCGTATATAATTTATTTTTAAACAAGATTGGCCATTTGTTTTGTCTGTATAAGCTATCTATCTGAGTGTTTAATTGAACATTCATTTCATTCTACAGAAACTATTTCACTGAATGATACTAATTTAACCATGAATAGATAGACACGGGATAATTCCAAACGCATTGAACTCATATAATTCCTACAGAGAATTAAGTATTTATTAACTCTTTAAATACTGACTCGCATGCGCTTGGCATTCGGTGGCAGCTTTCGGCTGTGCCATTTTGCGTGTCAACTGTAATAAGGATCTGAACCCACATATTATAAATGGTGCTTTTTAACCGCCATTGTGAAACCATTTCTAACGTTATTCTGAGGTCTAGATATCTCAGCATAAACTGTACGGATTTGGTATATATCCACAAACCATAACCAACAAGATGTTTATCGATCGACCGATCGCCATGCCATCTAGGCGCGTTTATCTTGATTCTCTGTATTATATGAGTTCAATGCCGAAACGCGAAAGAACACTGACCTTGAGCAGACCGCTGCAGCGCGAACAGCTCCTGCCCCTGCGGCGTGTGGAAGAAGGAGCGGTGGCGGAAGTAGGGCGCGGCCGTGGAGGAGAGGTCGTTGACCAGCTGCAGGAACGAGGGCCGCTGCAGCGGCCGGTGCGCCCAGCACGCGCGCATCAGCTCGTACAGCCGGTCCGGGCAGTGCTCCGGCCGCTCCATCACGCCGCCCTCCACCACGTAGCGGAGTACTTGCTCGTTTGACAGACCCTGCGAACCACAGTCAGGTCACATCACACATATTTAATTGACCAAAGATCATCTTTTTTATCTTCCAACTGTCTCACATTGATTTCTAAAATAGAAAATGTTCTATTAAGCCGAAGTAATTGGAAGAGTTCATCCAAAAATTTAGCCCGCTTAAATTGTGATGTTTCCATATCATTATGTCAAGTAAATATGAAGAAATCGGCACGCACGGTTGCATACTACTGAGGGTGCTAGCTAATCATAGCTTAATATTTCTTCTGTGGGTTACATATTCGACCGAGCGGAACGGGTCTTAAGACGCACTTTCATAAAGGTCCGTATCGGGGCCCTTGTCACTCTTGTCACACCTTGTGTGTTATTGATCGGGTTAGTCAATCATTAACACTTTCACGACCAGGAACCCGCTAGGCGGGTTCTCTGTTCGTAGCTACTACGCGCTACATACGAGGAATACCTGGCTACGCGCTACGAGCGTACGAGCTACGCGGTACGAAAAGTGTTAAATAGCCCGATAACTGACTTCACTGTTAAAACGATTAAAAGCACTTAAAAAAGAGAACAAGGAGAGACTTAATACTAACATTACTTTATACAGTTAAACGGGGATTCTCTGTGAGTTAACCAAAGTATTAACATCACTGGTCAATCTAACTTATAGCCTGTCACTATAAGTGGAAACACATGATTACTCTCTCCCAAAAAGTAGTTACTTTTAAGTAAAACATACCTGATATGGCTGCATGGCGAGCGTGGCCATCTCCCATAAGACGACCCCAAAACTCCATATGTCACTACTACTCGAAAACACCTGAAACAGCAAGTCCAATTAAAGAAACCCACTTATAAGAAACGTCTGTAACAATATAACTGTCGAAAGAAAAGTGTGTAAACCTTTAGTTCATTTAATGCTACTAGTAAAACCGTATTTAACCCTTTGACCGCCAAAGCCGTCATATCACGCGCACGAAAAGTGGTACCGTCAGCGCCAGGACGCGATAGCACGTCCAAAATATAACCGGTTTGCCTTGCGCGCTTGCGTGCGCTGACGCTGAGGGCACGATTTTTCCGTCCGTTGCTTGGCGTTCAAAAGGTTAATACAGTAAGTGTAAGGCCTGAGATGACGCTCGGAGCGGAGTGTCCGGCGGGGCATGCAGCGTTGCGGCCGAGCGTCCATACACTTTGCGCAGCGTCGACTCAGGACACCAGTATGAGTTTAATTTTTTTTACATGCACGGCGCACGCTTCGCCCCGCTGGACGCCCAACTCGAGCGTCCACTCAGGCCTTGCACTTAGTTTAAGCCTTCTCTTTGTCAGACAACTTGTAATAAAACCAAGCAACTTAAACAAAGTTCAAGTGTTTTTTCATATAACTCACCCCATCTTTTAAGCTCTCGGGGCTCATCCACCTAACTGGTAGCAGGCCCTTAGAGCCTTTCCTATAATAATCAGTCTCATAAATGTCTCTGGTCATGCCGAAGTCCCCCACTTTGACCGTGAGGTCGCCGGCGACCATGCAGTTCCGCGCCGCTAGGTCGCGGTGCACGAACTTTTTGGCCGATAGGTAGGCCATACCGTCGGCTATTTCTATAGCCATCTGAAACAAAAAGGAACATTGATAATGTAAAAACTTTGCCACCGGCGATTACGCTTTCATTGGTCGAATGCAATATTGAATCTGTGAAAAGTCAGCGCTTTCCGCCAAATGGTACATTTTCCAAACAAGTATCATACACTGTTAAGAGTCAATTTCAGCCATCACACACGAGAAAGGTGTTTATAAAAATACTTTAGTTATAATTTTAATGAAGTTACATAAATATGACAAAATAATCGTATAATAATCTTGCGTTCTATGGTTGTTGAAAATGTTAATTTCTGGTAGTGTGCGGAGATTTTTCTTTTTCTCATTAGATTAGAAGACCGCAAAGCAAATCATTTTATTTAGTGAAAATTAGGAGTAGTTGCGCCAATTCCATATATTAGGTTACCAAAAGGGAAGAGCAGACTCCTGAAACACGAATTGTTGAGTTGTAGGAGTCAGGGCGATGCCGGTAGATCTTGAAATCACCGCCCTCCATAATCTCCATGACGTGGACTGCCGGCGGGACACGACGACCGCATCTATATTGTCACATATATCCATACCTGCAGTATGTTCTGCAGCGTAGGCGGAGGACCGCACGAATCCTTCTTGGGCAGCGAGTTGTCGGACTCGGGGCGGTGCGAGCGCAGGTAGGTCTTGAGGTCGCCATGCTCCATGAGCTCCATGACCACGAGCGTGGGCTGCCCGCGGGACACGACGCCCATTAGCCGCACCACGTGGAACGTGTCGAACGCCTTCATCACGGACGCCTCGTTAAGGAACTCGATGCGCTCCCTGAAGAAAAGAAAGTAAATAAACCTTAAGCATTATCTCTTTCTTCTTTCTCTAATATTTGTTGTTCTTGAGGATAATAACGAATTTAAAAAAAAGATTAAAGTAAAAAAAAAACTATGGTTTAGATTCGAAGAGGCATCCTTAATTACTATGGACTAAAAATAAAAAATCCGTAGTTTAGGATCAGTATGAAATCTAATCAAACCAATAATATCAATATCTATTTCATAATTTGTATAAATACCTGTCAGTGGCATGTTCATTGACAGTTTTCACAGCGCATCGAGTTTCCGGTTTTCCTTTTTCAAGGCCTTTCGCTATGCCTTCATATACCTGGTAACAAAATAACACAGTTATTACAGAACTCATCAATCATACAATAAATAACATTCGATGGAATGATATCCAATGGCATGGATACAGCTAGGCGACCCGACACACGTGACTGGTGGCGCAAACATCACAGTCAATCAAAATGAAAATGTATAGACTTGAACTGGACTTGAATGGGGTACACTACACAATCCCGAAAAACTTTATACCGATTTTTAAAATCCCGAATTTTAAAATCCCGATTTTGTAATGCCCGACCCATTAAAATTCCGATAGTTAAAATTACGAATAACTAAAGTACGAATATTTCAATTCCCGAATAGTAAAAAACCCGATTTTTAAAATCCCGAGCCATATAATACCGAATTTAAAAAATCCGATGCAATAAAAGTCCGAAACCAATATTTCCGAATTTCAAAACAACGAATCCCGATTGTCATAATCCCGAAATTATTAATTCCGATTCAACATTATTCCGAAATTTTAAAAACCCGATTTTTTTTCGTTGGTTGTTTAGGGTCACAGTATGGTCACACTTCTAACCTAACCCACTTTTTTGCAGCCGTTTTGGGTTGGTTAAGGATCACAGTTCTAACCTAACCCACTTTTTTGCAGCCGTTTAGGTTGGTTGAGGGTCACAGTTCTAACCTAACCTAACCCACTTTTTTTGCAGCCGTTTGAGTTGGTTGAGGGTCACAGTTCTAACCTAACCTAACCCACTTTTTTGCAGCCGTTTGGGTTGGTTGAGGGTCACAGTTCTAACCTAACCTAACCCACTTTTTGAACAGCCATTTGATTTAGTTAAAGGTGAGTTCTAACCAAAATTAACCCATTTTTTACAGCAGAACCAATAAATCTGCTAATTGTAATTACTGCATAATTGGTTTTCTGCAAAGTAAACATTTTAAACTAATTACCCGCCAAGATATCGACAAATAACACAAGCTCGAATTTCATTATTCCGAACGTACAAAAAACCGAAATTCGTATTACCGAATAGCCAAAAACCCGATCGGTCATTAGTTTTTCGGAATTAAAAAAATCGGAATTTAATTTTTCGGGAAATTGACAATCGGGATTTTTAGGATTCGAGCAAGTAACAATCGGACTTCTAATATTCGGAAATATTGCATTCGGGATTTTCTACTTTCGTGATTTCAAATTTCGGAATTTTGACATTCGTACTTGTCAAAATTCGGGATTATAAAAATCGAGATTATAAAAATCGGGGTAATGTTTTTCGGGAAATTTGCATGTTCCCCTTGAATGAACCTGATTTGGATGACAGCGGTGGACGCTGATCGTCTCTCCGCTCGACGCGGCATAATTTACTACGCGCACAACGCACAACGCCACCGGTCGCGTCCGCGGTCTTATTATGTGGGCAACATGTTGAGTGTAAAGGCCGCTCCACATTTAGTGCGTGAACTAGGGCCGAAAATGCGAACGCGAAGTGTGGAGTCGATCGGCCCATTTTTGACAACCTAATTTCGCCCTTGTTCCCCGACTTTTGTCGGTTTTTTGTGACGCGTCATAGATAGATTCTACTATTATTTAGGATTTGTGTGCGACTTTTCTTCACACATTAAGTATGGAGCGAGCTTCAGAAGTTCTCAAGCCGCCAAAAATCCTCACCATGCCAAACGATCCTTGCCCCAGCTCGCGCACCAGCTCGATGTTCGCGCGCGGCACCTCCCACTCGTCGGGCACGTACACGGTGGACACGTACTCCGGGTTGACGGACGCGAACAGCTTGTTGCCCTCGGTGGGCAGCAGCAGCCCGCGCCGCGCGTACCACGCGCCGCCCGCCAGCACCAGGATCACTATGAGGATGCCGCCGACCACGCCCCAGATCCACTCGTAGCCGGATTCCGCTGTTCGTTCCTGTAGATAATAGTACATTATTGCAGAGGACGGGAAAGGGAAATTCGTGGATGAGCGATTTTTTCGGACGAAGCGCAGCTGAGTCCGAAAAAATAAGACGAGTCCACGAATTTCTATTCCCGCCGAGGCATATATAGTGCTTTTCTCCAAATGTGCGAGGAAATAAAGTAAAGTAAATGAAATAAATTACAGATTTTGGTTACGTTATTAGCGTTCAATGTCATGAATTAGCTTCCCTCTATAATTTTTTTTAAAGTATTAAGAACTATGTATACTGCCAATTTTCATTCAAATAATATTTAAAAAGAAATTTTCGTCAAAAGCTATTTAAGACAGTATTAAATATGCTCCTTTTATGCAACAGATACAAGATTAAACCTTAAAAATAGTTGTTTTGTCTATGATTGTATTAAGCCTCATTCGCACGATCAGACGCGGTGCTATGACAAAGAACGAGACAACCAAGGTTTTTGATCTAACTATCTCGCTCTATCCTACAGTTTGAAGGGATTGCCGTTCAGACGGTGTATAGACGTCGCTTAAGTATTGGCTGTTTGAAATGTTATTTTTCTCCAATGTGCTCGGAAATTTTCAGCTTACTGCAGCAAAATGAGTACGTGAAGTTCTTCATTTTTTACCAAAACGAATTTAAAAAAATAAAAATCATTATTTACCTGTTTTAGCGGCCGTGAAGTAATTTGTCAACGCCATAAATATGTATACACTTTTGCACCTTACTCCATTGTAATAAGGTTCAAAGTGTATACATATTTTAGGCGTTGACTAGTAAAATCCATTACTGTATTGTTTTTTACCTTTTAAACTTTTCATCCGACTAAAAAATATCATTTTCATTACAGAGTGCCTTGAAAAATATATCAGTCTAGGGAAACTGTCCCACTTTGTCGATATGGAGATATTAGTACTTCAAAACTTTGCACACAATATATGATATGTAAATCGACAAAAAATTTACTAAACTTGTTCACAAATAAGAAATAACCTTTAGTAGCGTAAACCCAGTATTTTTGCCCTAGACTCTAGGGACTCCCTAGCGGCCTTGACGGGTCTAGAGTCTGCATGTGGATTTTATCAATTAATAAATGAACACACAAACAGTGATGAGCATGCCTCTCACGCTGTAGTTGCCAGAGGCGACACGTTGTGGAACACCGCCCCGCTCTTGTCAAGCTTCATCTACTGATCTAAAAGACCACTTTTGTTTTACTTGAAAATAAAAACCACTAACCGCAATAAACACGTATGGCGACGTGGACGCGTTGCCGGCGCCGCTGACGGTGATGAGCGTGACCCTGACGCTGTAGTTGCCGGGCGACACGTTGCGGAACACCACCCCGCGCCCGCTGCTCTTGAACTCGGTCTGCGACACGCAGCGGTGGTTCACCGGGTACGGCTGTGGTACAAATTGTGGTGAGTTTTAAAATTTTAATAGTCATTCGTTAATATGCGAGTATTGTGGTTTCAATTTAGCGCTGTCCTAAAAAGGAGGCAAAAAGAGAAATAACAATACCACCACCACGCGCAAATTTTTTAGAGCTAACTTAGGAAGTGTAAGCAATGTATAATGAGATCAATGAAGCCCTTGTTAATGTCAGCTGCCGTTTCCTTAGTGTGTTAAAGAACGGCAGTTTTCCAAACACTTTAAAACAACGACTATCGCGTCCCGATTGGAAATTTGTCAGGTGATAGTTTATAATATTACAATCATAAAACATCGTCAGCCGGCTCTATCGCAGTGAAACCGTCAGCTGGTCACGTGAACATACGGTCTTCAAGGCAACCGCTTTTCCGACCGCTTACGTAGTAAATGAAAGTTTACCGGCGTGTTATCCTCCACTCGCATGAGGTGCACAGAATAGGCGACCACGAAGCCGTTGGGGTTGACGGGCGGCTCCCACATCGCGCTCACGTCGGGCAGCGACATGTTCGACGGCACCTCGGCAGCATGCACTTTTCCGACCGTGTCCACAGTAGCTGCAAGGTCTCGAAATGTAAGTAGAGATCACTAGTTGTTAGATGAGAGTAAAGGTAGGTGTAGGTATACCACATTTACTTGGCCGCCTTAAATATCTTGGGCTAGACTTGGGCAAAATCAACAAAATATTAACAACAACGAAAACACCAGAATAAAAACGTAGCGTAGGTATTTATTATCTTCATTTTCATGCCTTGCGTTCTTCTCTTCTTCTTGTTTTACATTGCGTTCTTCTATCTACACAATAATGCCGCGGTCGAGCATGCCTGCTTTGCCGCGCGTAATTCGAAGCAGAAATCATATACGCATGATTTACGCGGTAGTAATAGTTTCCTCGAATTCGTCCGGCATACTCACTCAGCTCCATGGTACGGAAGGTGTAGAAGGCGCGGTCGGAGCAGCGCATCTTCTTGTACTCCTCGGCGGTCTCGTTAGGGTGCTGCGCGCGGCACGCCCACAGGCTGACTGTGTACCACGTGAAGTGGCGCAGGTTCCCGATGGTCAGCTCGCGCGCGTCGCCCGGCAGCGTGTAGTGCTGGGAGGTTAGGAAACCTGTTAGAAAACAGAAAAATATACATAAAATGATTTATTATAAATAAAATAAATAAATAAATAAATAAATATTTGGGGGACAATCTTACACAAATCAACCTAACCCCAAACTAAGCAAAGCTTGTACTATGGGTGCTAGGCGACGATATACATACTTAGATAGATAAATACATACTTATATACATAGAAAACATCCATAACTCAGGAACAAATATTTGAGATTAGCACACAAATAAATGCCCTTACCAGGATTCGAACCCGGGACCTCCTGCTTCGTAGGCAGGGTCACTACCAACTGGGCTATGGAGGCCGTTATAAGCATGATTAATACAGACATTTGGTGCTAATTTGTCATACACTCCTACGACTCTAAAACAAATCAAAACTAAATCAGGGATGGCTTATAACGGAACATACTTAATCTGTACCGAAAGGTATTATATCGATCCGTTAAGATATCTTTAATAGTAGTTTACACAATGCAGCGGCAACATAATGAAGGGCATTAAAATACAAGCGTGGGTTTATGAAACGAGCTCACACACGAGTTTTAAGTATTAAAAAAATATTCTAAAAACCAGTTTATAAATTATGCTGATCGTAGTTTACGGTTTTCAGGCATTACAATTTGGAGCATTTATGATATGTATGTAGATAAAATGCTTCGTGTTAATGTGCAATATAAATTAGACTTTGCAACGTCAATAGAAGCAACTTACCGTTGGCATCCGTGGTGTTTTTAATAGATATGTCGTCGGGTCCGCCCGCAGGGGGCGCCACGATGACTAGCGGAGTGCCGTTGTTGATCATGTTGTCTATCGACCGCCGGAATCTGGTCTCTCGTTTGCTCTTTCCTGCCTTGGTTTGCTTGACGTACACCTGAGAATTATAGGGAAGGCTAGTAAGAACTAAATCATTTCATATTAATACACATTTCCGAATTTACATTAAATTTCACACCGGTTGGTGTGACCGAAAAGCCTAGGGGGTTGGAGCACAGATATGTATATAATTATTCCAATTTCATTGGGTTAGGGCGTCTACCACGAATGCAGAAGACGCTGGTTCGATTCCGCCCCTGGGCACCGGCCTAGGTCAACTTTTCCTTTGTATATGACATATATTTTAAATTACACATTGATTCTGTTCATAATGTTTGACATTTTTTTTAATCCCCATGATCACTTAGCGGACGGCTTGGCGTCCTCGCGGCACTGGCACGTGCCGTTGTTCACGTCCCCCGTCCCTGCCGTCTCGTATATAAGCTAGTGCACACTGTAACCAGTTCTGCAGCTCGTTCTCGAAGGCGATGGTGTCGGTGCGCTCCTGCTCGGCGCGCGAGTCGAACTTGGCCGACGGCTTGGCGTCCTCGCGGCACTGGCACGTGCCGTTGTTCACATCCCCCGTCCCTGCCGTCTCGTATATAAGCTAGTGCACACTGTAACCAGTTCTGCAGCTCGTTCTCGAAGGCGATGGTGTCGGTGCGCTCCTGCTCGGCGCGCGAGTCGAACTTGGCCGACGGCTTGGCGTCCTCGCGGCACTGGCACGTGCCGTTGTTCACATCCCCCGTCCCTGCCGTCTCGTATATAAGCTAGTGCACACTGTAACCAGTTCTGCAGCTCGTTCTCGAAGGCGATGGTGTCGGTGCGCTCCTGCTCGGCGCGCGAGTCGAACTTGGCCGACGGCTTGGCGTCCTCGCGTCACTGGCACGTGCCGTTGTTCACATCCCCCGTCCTTGCCGCCTCGTATATAAGCTAGTGCACACTGTACCCAGTTCTGCAGCTCGTTCTCGAAGGCGATGGTGTCGGTGCGCTCCTGCTCGGCGCGCGAGTCGAACTTGGCCGACGGCTTGGCGTCCTCGCGGCACTGGCACGTGCCGTTGTTCACATCCCCCGTCCCTGCCGTCTCGTATATAAGCTAGTGCACACTGTACCCAGTTCTGCAGCTCGTTCTCGAAGGCGATGGTGTCGGTGCGCTCCTGCTCGGCGCGCGAGTCGAACATGGCCGACGGCTTGGCGTCCTCGCGGCACTGGCACGTGCCGTTGTTCACATCCCCCGTCCCTGCCGTCTCGTATATAAGCTAGTGCACACTGTACCCAGTTCTGCAGCTCGTTCTCGAAGGCGATGGTGTCGGTGCGCTCCTGCTCTGCGCGCGAGTCGAACTTGGCCGACGGCTTGGCGTCCTCGCGGCACTGGCACGTGCCGTTCTTCACGTCGCCCGTCACTGCCGTCTCGTCCTTTTGCGGCGCTTCAGATTTAGCCACTATGATGTTCGCGAGTAGGCTTGCTGCAAAAAATATCGTAATATTAGTTTGCTGGTTACAAGGTTAAGTTTTACGTAATGTTAAAGTTAGAGTGGTAAATGGCGATGGATCGGACACGCACTCCGTAGACCGGACAACCACTTGCCCAAGCAGAGTCTCCGCTGGCAATCTACTGGCAGTAGAAGGTCGGGACGCCCCCTTACTACTTGGAGGCGATCAGTTGAGACGGAGGCTGGCTCTATTGGTCTCGGCTAGAAAGGAGACTAATCTAGCTTTGAGTGAATATTACCTATATTAATTAGTGGTAAATGATGTGGGCCACACATATGGTAGACAATATAGTAAAAAAGAGAGCTGGAAGTAGCCGCTCAAGATCGCGACAAATGGAAATCTCTTCTGCGAGCCCTATGTCCCTAATGAGGGATAACAGGAAGACATCATCATCATCAAAGTTAGAGTAATGTAATGTTAGTTGGTGACATTACTCACGGTTGCTGCAGTAGTCGCTGCTGCTGGCCATGATCCTGGGCAGGTTGTAGCTGTTGGCCTGCACCTGCACCACGTACTCGTTGATGGTGCCGTTGGGCCGCACAGGCGGCGACACGAGCACCGTCACGTTGTGCTGCGCTCGCGTGTCCTCGCGCACCGACACCGTTGGCGGACTGGGGCCTGACAACACAAAATAGTAGATTGTGTAACAAGAGAGCAAAATGAAATATTTACCGCGAGGGCGTGCATTGAATCCCAAACGAAGCGATGGAGTCTATAATAGAATCCCGAGTGTAGCGAGGAATTCTAAAGTAGACTCCTGAGCGTAGTGAGGGATTTAAGTGTTAACGCCCAAGATGAAAATAGTTTTGCTCCAATGTGACACATAATGCTTTTCACACCACCTTACAGGAAAACAAGAAATGAAATAGTTGAATCATTTTTATTGTAACTATGTGTGCTTAGCGTGCTTCCCGATTATAAATTATCGATTAATTCAATAAGACATTTGTTTTAATGACGAACTGGCTGAAAAATAAACTAATGTCCTAGAACAGAAAAGTGCCACTATGTTCCCTCCTAACAGGGAAGAAAAAGCCCGTATAAGAGTAGGTGGTGTGAAAAAAAAAACAATGATAACTAGCCACAGCCCGCGACTTCGTAGAATTAGGATTTCGGGTAGCTTATTCCTTTAGGGATAATATAAGAGACAAAAACTATTACAACTCATTTCCTCACTCAAACTATCTCCATTTAAAATATTGAAATATGTCATCGGTTTAAATCGGTTTAAGCATGAAGTAAGAAACATGCAGACAAACGGACAGACGAGTTACGTTACTTACGTTAAATTTGCTTGATTTAAAATACTCCATACTCCATAAAATTTACTCCATAATTTAAACATTAAATTCGACGAGTAGAAAAAACAACTAATTAACACATACTAGTTCCATCAATTTACTAAATTCGAAATAAGTCCTTTCACACACATTCAACTACAGATGTGCAAATTGCGGAAAGTTTCCATAAAATTCTATAAATTCTCGGAAATTTCATGAAACTTCACTAGGAAAATTTCAATTCTCATACAAAAAAGTAAGAAATTTTCCTGATTTTTCCTAAGTAAAATTTCCGAAACATTTCGCAATTTTGGGAAGTTTCCTTAGGCACACCAGTAGATTCAACAGACGGAACTTACGTCCAGGTAAAGTTTTGAAGTATATGATGGAGCTCTGCGCGCCGCCGTTCTTGTCCTGGCGCGTCGTGAAGGTCTTCACGTAGGCCGCGTATCTGGTGTCCGGGATGAGGTTGGCCACCACCTTGAACAGCGGCTGGCGGTTGCAGTCGCTTATCGACGTGTTGCGGTTGTCGTCCAGCACGAAGTCGATCACGTTCCATCTGCGGCAAATCGGATTGCTTGGTTCACTAGCTTTATAACATAATGTTTCCAGTTTCGTTTAGAAATAAATGTATGAGTTTATGCACATGTCCGCAGGTATTTGCGACGCCGTGCTGCCTACGCGGTGGGTCAACACTGTTTATTCTCAACCCTCGCCTTATGGGCGCTCATCGAAAAGCGACCAGTAAATATCAAATGTATTTCCTACATAAAAGCCGAGAGATTTAATGGCACAAGCCGGAGTTTTACCCGATACCTCCGGATCGAAAAAGGAACGTCATCCAACTCCAAAATAGTACATTACAGCATAGCCCCAGGAAACAGGGATTAAGGTCTTTTAGAACTTATTTCCGCGCATTTTTTTATAAAAGCGCTACACCTACATGCCTCGGCATGAAAACGGATTCCCGGCCTCGTATTCCTATCCGGTCTCGCTACGCTCGTCGGTCTATACCGACTTGGCCGGTACTATATACCTGTAAGATGTAAAAATAATACTAACGTGTCGGAACAGGCGTCGCGCTGTTCGTAGAGTGTGACGTTAGTGTCTGTCATGATGTAATAGAGGGAATAGCCGAGCAGTCTGCGAGCGTCTTCCACACAATACGGATTCCAACTGAGGACCACCCTATCTCTCTCGAATCTCTGCGGCGTCAGGATAAGGACTTTCTTGTTGCCTGCAATGGAAAGACGCATTGTCAATATAAAAAATATACAATAGCCTACGGATGAGTGGTCGGTGTATCCTAACCCCAACTCAGGCAACTTAGATCATAATATTATGTGCTTTTATGAAATAAATAATGTTGTATTTTTTACGATTGATTTTACTGTTGGATTAGATAATTATTAATATGAGAGCTAATTAATTGTATGACATACCTGCCTCTTTATTTGGTCAGTTGGCATATGTCAAAACCAACGTGACATGTCTTATACGCTTGTTTTGATTTCACATCGTTCATATTGTGTCACTTTTCTTTTATAGTGTCAATCAATTTCATAAGATCCATATAAAATGAGAGTTCGTATATGAGCAAAATCGATCAAGGGGTTATGACCAAACATCGAAGGCTCGTGGCATCTCAGGTAGCATAGTGATGCGACACAACGTTTTTCATGCGGTATTTTCGATACGATAAAATAACCAATGAGTAAGCTAAACGACTCATTGGAAATCATTTTTAAAATTGAAAAATTATTTTCGTTACTTAGACTGCACCCAAAAGGTAAGCTGGTTTAGTAAAAACTAAAAATGGTGTTATCAAAAAATCCAGGATATCGAACAATAAACATATCAATAACTTGTTACAAAACAAAGAAGTTGAAATCAAGGAAAACATTAACAAAACTGCAACATTACAGAAGAATGTTTTCTTACCCATTACGTTAGTCGAAGTTGAGAGATCATTTTCGTACACCAAGTGGATTTTTACAGATAGAAGACGTAGAATAACTTCTTACAATTTAGAACAAATATTAATTGTGTATCACGAATGTCACATATTAAATGGTTGAATTGAAAACAATCTTTTTTTAATTTGGGTCCTTTATCGACTTGGCTACATCACTAGTCTGTGATAAACGTCAAATGCTACCGAGATGCCACGAGCCTTCGATGTTTGGTTATGACTAGAAGGCGCGAAAAATTCATCACATAAGTCTTGTTATACTGGTCAGCTTGTTTGCAAGTAAATCGCGAGTTCTCAGTTCGAGGCAGACTACTTGTTTCTACATTGCACATGTGCACTTACAAAACGCGTCAGCTCCATTTTCGTTCTTGACATTAGGCTGGTGGTCGTAGGGGAAGGTCATGGGCTCCAGCTCGTCGATCTTCTTCTCGCAGAGCTTGGGGTTGAACTGGATCACGTACTTCCCCCTGATCTGCAGCGTCTTGTTCTCGGTTTTCCTTTTCTCCCAGTCCCAAAGCAGTTCCAGGTTGCGATTGTTGTAGATGTTTAACGCTTCGCCGCTGAAAAATTACACATCGGTTACCTATGCAGAGAGGGAGAATCTGGATTTGACTTAAGATCAGGTGGGGTAACGGAAATATAGTTTATTTTATACTGGGATAGGGAAACAGTATTATATACATGTGTTCCCCTTACCCGTGGTTTCCACTATCTGACCTTACACGAAAATTATAATTTTCTCTATGAACTATTATTATATACACATGAGTATCATTCTTCATTTCAACAACCCCCCAAACAGGTAAAGATTTGGTTATATCATACCAAGTATGGTATGCAAGTTTATTTGAAGGAAACAAACAACAATTATTATTATCAGACTGCACTTGAATTAAAATTAAAATGAGGACCACATTTTTGAAAACAACAGAAAGCTGTTGTACAGCTGCAAAACGGCGTCGCACAGTCGCCATCAAATATATCGGAGCCGTCACGATACTCGAAATATCTGAACATGCACTTTATCGCCTTGACAATGTGCTGAGATATTTGTGACCACCTTGGCCACTCTGATATATTTGTACACGAACTTGAACGAATACAAGAAGCGTAGCATTTTGGTCAGTGTTGTCACTTCAAAATATTCCTGTGATTGGCCGTTAAACATGAAATAAAATTAAAATGAGATAAAATAGTAGTAGTATGTAAGTTAGCGAGAATATAGCACTCACGTCTTAGTGTCTCCTATGATCCGCTCGAGATTCTTGAAGAACGTCAGCGACACCAGCGGCAAGGATTGGTGGATCTTCAGCGTTCCTCGGATCTCGCGGACGTCTTTCAAAGCTTTTTCTAGTGTAGCCACGATGTTGCCTGTCATAAAATTGTACATTTATCAGTTTCCTTGAAGGAAAGACAATAGTAAACTAACAATATGTATTAAAAAAAACAATTACAAACAATATGTATGCCAAGTCAGGAAAGCCAAGAATAGCGTACATGGATCAAGTCAAGGAAAAAATAAACGTCGTGTCGTATTAGGCCATCAAGGAGAAGGCAAAGGACAGATATACATGGAAAGTGCTCCACCGACAAGAGCCCAGGAGTTCGATTTTTGAATCTCACCGGTGACTTTTTTTGTATGCAGCCGATGACTATTTAGTATGAAATAAGTCACCCGGTGACATTCAAAAATCGAACTCCAGCTCTTAAATAATTGATGATGATGCTGATGTATGCCAACAAATGTTATATATAATTTTACTAGTAATGTTGCTGAAGACACGTATATTACTACAAAGGACGCCAGCGATGCCGAGAGATACGAAATAGGATCATTAAGGATAGACTCGTCAGAAATACTAAAATAACCCTAATCTAATGAGGTTTTTACTGTGGTTTAGCTGGACAAAATGAAACAAAACGTGCAGATATTTCATATCTTGGGTGGAATGAAACAAGCCCAAGCGTATGTCAGAGTCTATACAAAACCGTCTTCTCTCATCATAATGATGAAGTTGCGTTCATCAAGATTACATAATTAAATGTTTTATTTTTAAATCTACGCAGCAGAAAGTACACACATTACACCCACATACATTACATTATACACATTGCACATTATATAACTATTTACATTTACCCTAAACATGTTTACCAACAGCTACATATCAGAATGTAAATTTTCCTTCCTTGTATTTAATTTTTACCGAAAGCTACGCAATATACGTTATCTTTCATCGCAAATATTAAGTGTCCTTGTAAATCAGTAAATTGGTGCCCTTTCACTAAACTCGTCCACATATAAATAAAGTAATTTCCAGTTGATAAACTTAATTGTTTCGTTGCATTCATAAAATCAAAATTTCAAAAATACACGGGAATTTTTTCAATCATTTTATAATGTTTAAATCTTTAATAAAGGGAATGTATTCATTATATAGTATTGTGACGTCAGAATATTAGTCTCCCGTATAAACTTCATATAAAAAAAATCGTTTTGACGTTTCCTAAAGAATAGCTGATTTGACTTCATAGGAAAGCAGCCTATTGGCCGAGTGGCCGAGTTCTCACCAGTGGCCGGCGGCGAAATGGTGAGGTTCCCGTTGATGATGGTGCAGCCGCTGAAGCGGTCGGCGGCGGCGGCCGAGTCGATGTTGCCGCCGGAGCACTGCCGGCTGCACCCCGACGCGGGGCACGGCTCGCACTCTGCACGGTACCTGTCGCCGGTCTGTGGATAACGGACATTTTTAAACTTGGGTATTCGTCGCGATGCCGCTTTATCAAGATTTCGAAAGAAGGTCGGAATTTCTTTGTATTTTTTATCGCTATGGCGACAAAACATAGGCGATTATCACACTGGCGACGGATCCGCATGCGCATCGCCAGTGTGATAATCGCCTATGTTTTATTTACTTTACCGATAGGATTTTTTTTTGTTAGAATATTCACAGATGGTCCCATTGTAACCAGAATCTGATGATGGGATCCTGGAGAAATCGAGGGAAGTCTTCAAATATTATAATGATTTGAGCATTATTATGTTATATCTCATGCATTTGCTCTTGCCCTCTCGGGAAGGTGGAGAGCCTAAAGGGCTCGGTAACTAATGACGTAATTTAATTTTTCCACAAGGTAAATAAACAGCTGCAAATAGGTAATATTTCGCATTACGTGCCCCCTTTCTAGTCGTTGATTACGCTCGGGTTTTCCTGTTGCTTATTAGGCTATTACTGGCATGCGTGAATTTATACACCTAGATAGGTACAGTTAGCAGCAGAAGTAGCTAAGCGGGTGGGGAGTTCAAAATCACCTACACACGCTCTTATTCATTAACAATCGTGTCAAGCTCATTTTGAACCTACCGGCTTAGCTACTTCTGCTGCTTATTGTACAGTACAGCTGCCATCTAATATATCAGAGCGGCCAGGGTGCTCAAAAACATCAGAAGTATCAGAACATGCACCTTATCGCCTAGAAAATAGAGGTGTTGGTCAGATAATTGTTACCACCTTGGCCGCTCCTATACATCTATGGCCACTGTATTAGTAATTGAAGCATACCTCCTCGAAGCCACTCGGACAGCTGTAGACGCACTGTGCGCCTTCCTTCGAATCGTTGAGCGTCTTGTACGCTTGGATGTTGATCTCTTGCCTGTTGCTAGAGTCTTTCAGCGGCGGCATGGCGCGGCATTCCAATTCACTCACGCAACGTCGGTATAACTGTAAATTAATTCGATTAAATAAGTATAGTATGGTGGTTACGTTTTCGTATACTATTTATTAATATGAGGGCTGGGTAGACCATTAAGTAAGGTACAGATATTTAACTAAAAAATTAAGACACTGACCTTATACATTAACATGTATAGTCTAACGACGGGCAGTTCTGAACGCATTTGCGGTTCTTGCCGTAGCCGAGCGAGAAGTCCTTGCACACATGGCACTGATCCGGGCCGGGGCCGTCGCAGCCGCCCAGACAGTGCGAGTCCCAGCGTGTCTTGCCGTCGGTGAAGTTATACACTGACCTTATACATATTAGACGGGCAGTGCTGCACGCATTTGCGGTTCTGTCCGTAGCCGAGCGAGAAGTCCTTGCACACGTGGCACTGGTCCGGGCCGGGGCCGTCGCAGCCGCCCAGGCAGTGCCAGTCGCGGCACGTCTTGTCGTCGGTGAAGTTATACACTGACCTTATACATGTTAGACGGGCAGTGCTGAACGCATTTGCGGTTCGGTCCGTAGCCGAGCGAGAAGTCCTTGCACACGTGGCACTGGTTCGGGCCGGGGCCGTCGCAGCCGCCCAGGCAGTGCGAGTCGCAGCACGTCTTCCCGTCGGTGGTGCAGCTGTTGTTGCCGCAGCTCTGGGGGCACACTGCAAACAAACCGTATGTGCAATCATTGTATATATGACTGTAAACAAAACCACGTGACCTCGTCATCTGCCAATTTTATATTCAACCAGTTATAGCAACCCTTTGTACCAAACACCTTGTTTTGCTGAAGTACATTTCTCAATTAATAAAACGATTAGGAACTAATAGTGATTTGTTAAATAAAAAATGCCGCTTACTATTTCATGTCTAGCTTATTACGCGAAGTGTTGTCTTGAGCGTGGCCCGTCCCTACATTAATGATAATAATAAACTGACTACTGGTTGCTCACAAATCAAATACATAAATAAGTAAAAAATTATAATTATTATTGAGATACAATCTTTATACCTAAATAATACACAATCATTTTTTGTTGTGACTAAGTATTTATCGAAATTAAACCCAAAAAAATCTGCACATTCAAGTAATTGGAAATAAAGTCTCCCTTGCTACATAACAATCACATTAAGAGAGCGTTTCTGTTATTCAGCCAGAAAGTTTCATCCAACCTTTCAAGTATAAATTTCATGTTAGCTTCGAAAACTGAGCTGACCCCGCTCCGGGCGGCCCCATGAATACCAATAACCCGTCGCTTTACATGTAACTTCGCAGTGCAATTTAAGTGGAGGATTTATGTGGTGCAGTTTGTTAGGTCGCCGTGCACCAACAAAGCGTGGGAGACCATACACGGATTCGCAAACATGCTATAAATAACGCCGTGCGTGGGGAGAGAGCCTTAATAAACCTTTTATCTTTATTTGTTACTGGACCAGTTTACAAATACCCCTCGTATGCCACGGATGGGAATGCAAACACAAGACGTTTTAGTTCACGGATGCTGTGATAATATAATTTTATTCAATATATAGTCACAAAATAAAATTAAACTAAAACTAAAAACTTACAAATAAAAAATCTGACCTAGGTCTCGGTCGTGGGGTAGGGTGCCCAGAAGGCTGGCCGCATTTCCGCGCTGGATAGCTATGCTTATCCGCTGCGCGAAATAGTGACCAGCCCTCTGGTCACCGGAAGCCTCAAATGGTATTGCAATTGCTGAGGCATGTACAGTCGACGATCGGTGTCGTGTATAGTCAACCAGTCGCTCACATTTCTGCCAATTTTTATCGTTCGAACACAGGAGCTGGCCATTGTCGTAAATGGGGCACGAGTAGAGATGTGCCGTTCCCGAGAATTTTCGAGAACGTTTCCAGTTTTGTATGGGAAACGTATTCGCTCGAGAATATTTCCCATTGTAGACTGAGAACGTTCTCGAGAACGGCACATCTCTAGGCACGAGTCGCGGCCCTGTGCGTTAGGGCAAGGCCCGTAGTCCGTAGTCGCATGTCGTGTATCGGGTAGTCAACCAGTGGCTTACCTTTTTGGCAATTTTTATCGTTGCAACACAGCAGCTGGCCATTGTCGTAAACGGAGCACGAGTCCCGGTCACGGCCCTGTGCGTTAGGGCAAGGCCCGTTGTCGGATGTCGTGTATGCTATAGGGTAGTTAAACCAGTGGCTCACCTTTCTGGCAATGTTTATCGTTCCAACACAGCAGCCGGCCGTTGACGTCGGCAGGGCACGAGCCGGAGTTCCGCGAGTCTCGGTCCGACTCACGGCCCTGTGCGTTAGGGCACAGCCCGCACAGTCGAGTGTCGTAATTACCCTGTAAAACAAACAGTTATGTAGTACATATTATTATTACAATTTCCTCCTACTTGCGACTTTTGGTTACAAATATAGGAGCCCAATGTCTGCAATGTGGAATTAAACTATTAATAATAGACAAATGTCGGTTAAGGAAAAAATCTAAAATTAACAATTTATGATCCATTCAAATATTTCAAATACATTGTTAATATCAACATTCAATGTCCATACCCACCCCAACCCATGTCCATATTGCCCATTGGCAAAAAAAATAACAAAATATGCGCGATATACAGATAAAAAGCAGTCAATGCCACACGCGAGTCAAAAAGTCACTACCTGTACTTGAAATGCATACTTGGTCAACTTACAAATACAACCAGACACACAGCAAGAAATACTGCAAATTAACTAAAGTTAATTACTATAAACGTCAATTACTATTAAAAGGTGTCGGCATAAACATTTATATCCGTTAATAACAGCTCTTAATGACAGACGGCTAAGTTTGAAAATGCCTGGACGTATTTTTTGCAACGCCAAATTGAGGAAATAATCCCACGGTCCGAAGCCAGAACAAGTTTGTATAACAATGTACCGGCTAAGCTGTCATTAACCCATTATTGACCACATGGGCACACATTGCTCACCTATCCGTTCATGACATTGTTTGTCCTTTTAAATTCGTTTGCATGACAGCGCTGATAACGTCTGATGGAATGCTTGCGTTAAATTGTTGATTGTTTGGTATGTGACGTTTATTAAAAGGCCGAGTCATGCATTCAAAGGTCAGAGTTTGTTGTGGCGTTGTATCGCGCCCATGAAAAACCTTTCTTGCGCTAACCTTGTAAACGTGTAGGTAAAGTTAGAAAGAGGTAATTCAAGAAGCGAAAGATTCTATACAAGGTAAGGTGAAGGCTACACGTGGCGTTAGGCGATTTATTTCTTAGAACGACGCCTGGGAGCGCCCTAATATTAAGTACTATTATGTAGGTACCTACCTAATCTTTTATTTTGTAAGTACAGATAATAAATTACTTAGAAACTGTTGTGACGTAGCGTTTATATGCGCATAGCAACTGCTGTTTGCTTTTGAAGCTGTAATAACTAGTTGTCAGTTGTTGTTGTTGTGTGTTGTGCCCAATATTTTTAATTAATTCATGGTCTTTATGTAGACATAAATCATGTACGTGTAGGTAATGACTTCGTATTATTAGATTGTCTGATTAAAAAACCAGCCAAGTGCGAGTCGGACTCGCGCACCGAGGATTCCGGTTTTCGCAATTTTCGCCATTTTTCCTTTATCTGTGCTATAAGACGTTGCTTAGTACCAAATTTCAAGATTCTGAGTTCACGGGAAGTACCTTGTAGGTTTTGATGCCCTGGCGAGTGTCGAAAATTTGCGGGATATACAACCGTTTAATTGCGTTGGCTAAGAAATTTGATTTTTTGACAGCTCCAAGGGACAGGTCTACTGTGACCTGAGTATTTGATATAAATTCCAGTTTAATACCTCCACGCTTTCCTGAGAAAAAGGGACTTGACAGACAGACATACGGACAACAAAGTGATCCTATAAGGGTTCCGTTTTTTCCTTTCGAGGTACGAACCCTAAAAATTAAATAATTATTTAACCAAAGAAAGGAAAATAATATAGGTACCCATATTTTTGTATGCAGAAAATACCGTTATCCAATCCCTGGTTTAATATTTCATTTCACTTGAGTAATATTTTAGTCGCAGAAGCAAAAATCGCGACTATATTGCTACTTCTGAGCGTCCATGCCCGGAGACTGCCGAACACTGTCTTGATAACATTGTTGTCGGCTCTGCTGACCATGATCTTCGTTCAGTCTATAGTGTTAACATTGCAGAGCTGGTCGCTGTGCTGTATTCGCACCGCACCGCGCTCGATATGGTTCAGCGGCTCAAGCCCAGGGACTGTCGAAGATCGTCTCACCTTGATACGTTGTTGTCGGCTCTGTTGCCCATGATCTTCGTCCAGTCTATAGTGTTGACATAGCAGAGCCGGCCGTTCTGCTGTATTCGCACTGCACCGCGCTCGATATGGTACAGCGGCAGCAGACCCAGGGACTGTGGAACATCGTCTCACCTTGATAACGTTGTTGTCTGCTCTGTTGCCCATGATCTTCGTCCAGTCTATAGTGTTGACATAGCAGGGCCAGTCGTTGTGCTGTATTCCCACCGCGCCGCGCTCGATATGGTTCAACGGCAGCAGGCCCAGGGACTGTCGAACATCGTCTCACCTTGATAACGTTGTTGTCGGCTCTGTTGCCCATAATCTTCGTCCAGTCTATAGTGTTGACATAGCAGAGCCGGTCGTTGTGCTGTATTCGCACCGCGCCGCGCTCGATATGAGTAAGCGACCGTAGGCCCAGGGACTGTTGAGGTAACAGTGAACAACATAGATTATTAAAGATAAATGATTGAATATTAGGGGTATATTTTAGGACTCGTACTAATTAGGCTTCGGTAAAGTTTGTGGGTGTATGCCATATGTTAAATATTATAATGTACATCACATAATCACTCAAATGACTCAAATTATGATTTGCCCTTAACGGGATTTTGTGCACCCAGATTCAAGAATTCGTTCATGACGTGTCCATACAATTTTGAATCTCACTACCATCTGCCGGTACACTAACTTCCTATTGAGCTTATCTTTTTTTAACTATTCACTTAAAAATGTTATTCCAACAACCCAGAAACAACTACATAACACTACTTGTAATCGGAAACATAGCTAAAATTGCGCTAAGGATTTCCCCAAATGACGGATGTTGTTTAAAGATAGCGGGCGTTCTATTGATTTTTTTTTTGTACTTATACCTATTACAGAGTGTTTCCTGTAACATGAGCAATAAATTAAAACGTAGATTGTACTCCTCAAACAACAAAACATTTGTTCAACAACTTTTAAACAATATGTATTTTTTAGATTGTCTCTTTTTCATACAAACTAAATAAACTTTAATATCTTTTTATAAAATAACAACATATGATTAATTAAAAACACTACTTAATAAATATGCATATATAACTATGTAAACTAATCAAAGAGTCCCCCACGAGCTATGCCGGGCGCAAAGGTGCCCATCACACTTGCAGCGTTTCCGCGTTGGATGGCGATGGCCAACCTTTGCGCCAGGTAGGAACCCGCGCGTACATCGGACCCCCTCTGAGTAAATGCCCAAACTAAATAGTATTTTCAATGTACGTCAAAATCCGTCCAATTGACATTGCTTGTCAGCCTTGTCACCTTACAGACATAATCAATTGCCGACTACATTGCGTGTTCGAATAAACTTTAAAGTGAAATAAAAATCAAACCTTAAGTTATTTTTAAAAGTTGCTGAACAAACGTTGTCTGGTGTGAGGAATAGAGTCTAGGTTTGAATTTATTGCTCCTATTACAGGAAGCACCCGGTATATGGCTTTCTACTCCGGAATCGGATATATGGCCAATTCCGGAATTCCGAAGTTACAAGCCCTAATCACAACCCGGGTTTTTTAGTATGAATAAAAGTACGACTTATGCGTACACTGGTTTTTTC
This sequence comes from Pammene fasciana, assembly GCA_911728535.1. Classification (NCBI taxonomy): domain Eukaryota; kingdom Metazoa; phylum Arthropoda; class Insecta; order Lepidoptera; family Tortricidae; genus Pammene; species Pammene fasciana. Next base: position 16,022,034 of record OU452276.1, on the reverse strand, counting down.
CATATTTCTCTATGCAGCAGAAACTTGGACTCTAAAAGCTCGGACCAAAGCCAGAATAGATGCGTTCGAAATGTGGTGTTGGCGCAAAATTTTGGGCATTTCCTGGACAGCGCGGTGCACCAACGTGTCTATACTGCAGGAGCTCAAGATCCAGACTCGCCTTTCCGCTATCTGCCGAGGGAGAATGCTCGGCTTCTTTGGACACTTGGCCCGACGTGAGCCAAACAGCCTGGAAAGGGCTTTGCTTGTTGGGCCAGTGGAAGGCGATCGACAGCGGGGAGGGATACCCACCCGCTGGTTCTCTGCCATTAAAGAAGTTACACGCGTCGGGCTCCAGGGTTCCTTTAAGAAGGCAAGGAATCGACCAGAATGGAGAGCAATACAACATAGAGCGACTTATGGTGGTCACGACCCTCAGACATGAGGATTCGACTATGAAGAGAGTATGAATATACCAGGGTGAAAATCAAAAACCCCGGGCTTACCTTACTAAAAAAACCCGAGTTGCCTTCCCTACTAAGCACTTAGTGTTAAATGTGCTACCTCGTCAAACTAACGATACGAACCCGCGACATTGGCAGCGGCAAGCCATCCGTCGGTATAGTACACATGTATAATTACCACAAGGTTCTCATTATCAAAGATTACGACTGAGTAGTCTTTGAACAGGTGAAGCCCGCGGACCACGCTCAGGTTGGGGAAGAGGTCGCCCAGGTTGCTGATGTGCTGCATTCTGTAAATAAGTAAAAAAGTGTTAAGCAGCAGCAGGTAGAACCTGTGAGATCTAGAAAAAAATTTGTGCGCCATGTTTGGCGGTTGACAGCTACGGCTGAATCAAAGAGTAGTGTCAACTTTTGGGAAAAACAATTTAGGGATGTCATGTCCTGTTACTCAATGGCTAAGAATCGTTTTGTTAATTTAAGGGGTACGGAAAAACTGGGGAACCTCTAGGGCGGCCACCCACTATCAGTCCGCTGGACGATATCGGCCTGTCAGTTAGAACAAAAATTTGACTGTTCCGAACAACTGATCATTTGGCCGCGGCCGATATCATTTGGCGGACTAATACTCGTAGTGGGTGGGCACCATTAAAGTCATCATTGTCATCATCATCAAGCTTCTAGCGTTTGTGACAGCTCAATGGAGTTTGTTTATATAAAAACTCTCTGCTGACCATCCTACACAACACTTGAGAAATTTACTACACATATTAAGTTCCGGAACAACCGATCAGTATTGCTCATTAAAATAATTCATTTAGCTCAGCGGTTCTGTAACATTTTTGGTGACGGAATCCTTTTGGACAGAGAAATATTTTACGGAGCCCCAAAATTTAAAAATAAATTATAATATATGCTAGAGGTTTTTCATTTTATTTTCTCAATATTAAATGTATTCTCGCGGGGCCCTCACCGAGGCTTCGCGGAGCCCTGGGGCACTTTGAGAATGGCTGGTTTAGCTAATCGTTTTTTACGGATTAGGGAGGAATGAAAATATCGCCATAGGGCTAAACCAGACGTGACCAAACGCAATCAGGTAAAACGATAAGTAGACGGATTGCAATCCGGTACCGGATCCGGCCGGCTCCGGTAAAATTTTGGTGCAAAAAAACCCGGAGCCACAGACCAAAATATTCTAAGTTTTAGATCAATTGTATGTCAGACAATCAATCAATCAATTTTCTATTCATAACTTCGATCTAAAAAAAAATGTTCTCACCTATAGATCAATAAATAGTCGGTGACCTCGTATAGCTCAGGAAAGCTGAAGTTGTAGCCCTTGGAGGAGACGTGCTCCATCAGGACTATGCTGAGCTGACCCTCGATGATGCGGCAGCCTCTCAGCTTCTGCAGGGCGTCCGGGTTGTTCCTGATGTCCATCGATTGACATACTGTAACAAAAAGAACAACAGTTGAAACGTTGAAGCATATTATCAGTATTTGAATTGGAGTATTTGGATGTAAATAAAATTCCGACGAATATGCTACAATTATGTTTAGGATTTGGTTGCATTTTTACCTACTAACTAAAATCAATACGCATAAACTTACAAGTTACAACAGAGCAAAGGTATAGTTTGGCTAGGGTCTGTTCTACTTCAAGCATAGACAGAGAGAATCATACTATCTCTTTCTCACGCTAGTACCCTCGCTACAAAAAAGGGTTAACTATAACTTTACTTCCACTGTTACTGCACTTATTAGACAGACTATAGGTGCTTAAATACTGACACGTGTTTCGAGATTTGGCGCTCGGGCCATAAAGGGCGGTATGGGCCAGGACCCAGGACCGAACTGACCGGCGCCCTTTTTATTGCGAGATTAGTAAGCAATTTACATTTACAAGTACACAGATAAAAGGATATCTTAATCCAAGATATTTCATTCTTGTATATAAGGAAAATCGATAATTTCTTGAACCAAGTATGATTTTGTTGAACCAAGTATGATTTTGTTGATCCAAGATAGAACTTACTTGGTTCAAGATATTTTTTACTTGATTTAAGAAATTATCGATTTTCCTTATATACAAGAATGAAATATCTTGGATTAAGATATCCTTTTATCTGTGTATGTATAAACTCGGCGGTAGATTGATCCGTGATCACTAGATCACTCACTTATAGTTTTGACATGTACCTATCCACATAAAAATGCGTATGCGCGCAGTCTAGATGCATCGTGGGTAAAATAACGAATGCTGCACTACACGTGTGTACAGTTTTAGGTTTTGGGAGCAATGTTGTTTGTCACAGTTGCTGATACAAATATGTTGTTTGTGTACTGGTTTTATAACTGGTTATTGTTGACGAAGCTATTGCATTTTTGTATCGTGGGTATTATTTGTAGAACAGAGTGGCTCGTGTTCGAGTCAATCGTTCAATTAATGGGTCTTGCAAATTGATTACTCGTGTCGTTTTATCCAATTATATTTTAACAACTAATGTCTGCTAGACAGAAATTAATTGGCTCGTTTATTTGTAGTACTACCAAAAACCGTTGGATCTAGTATTCTACGGGTATTACTAACTCCGAAAAAATTTGTAGGTGTCGCCTCACTGCTTCCCAAAGAGACAAAACCGTCCAAATAACCCCATTCGTGTGATTCGTGAGGCTGTGGAGTAAAGTATGTACGATGACCATGATGTCCAATGTGCGACATGCATATACCCGTATTACTACATAGTATAAAACAAAGTCGCTTACTGCTGCCTGTCCCTATGTATGCTTAGATCTTCAAAACTACGCAACGGATTTGGATGCGGTTTTTTTAAATAGATAGAGTGATTCAAGAGGAAGTTGTATATGTATAATTGCACCCGTGCGAAGCCGGGGCGGGTCGCTAGTATACAATATTTAGTAACGCTGTGTGCTCCTTCTGATATTCATGTAACAAAGAAGCCATCACTGAAATACATACTAACGTTCAATACGAAAAATTAACGCAAGTGAAACTTTTCCACGAATGTTTATTTAGAACGTGACGCTTATATACATATGAAATGTGACCTCCTTAGGTAGTATAACATCCATATTCCGGTCCCGCTACTTACCTTATTCTTCGGCACGTGTATCAGTTAATCGCGAAAGACTTATTAATTAAATAAGTCAAGTAGGTAGAGTAACATGCTCGTATGTGGTCCCCGCCTGCAGCGTTCATTAGCCCGGCAGTGGGAGGCCATTAGTGGCAAACGGCTCGTTCGCAAAAACAATAACAAATTAATCACTCCTAATTGAGGAATGTGACGAGTGAGATAGCCATATAATGCTACTAGATAACAAATATCTGAAGAAGCGACAGTACCTACTGGATTACTAATTTATTGCTTACAAGTTTCTTGTTTTTTTTTTGTGTTTTATATCAACTTCCGGATTTTTAATATTTTTTTTCCATTGTCGAATGTGAAAAAATCTAGAGAAGAGAACTATGTGAGTAAGAGAGACTAAGGCTGGAATTCAAATATTTCTTACCATAATAAACCATTTTCTTATTTATTATAATACAGGTAGTATAAAATATTTGGTCCTAAGACTAGGTTATCAAAGTCACAAATAATATCAAGAGATATAATAGCCCCAATTGATCTTTATCTAGAAAGCTTTTATACAATTTTCATCGGTGCCGGTAGGCCGGTACCACAAGCAAACCCTTGAGCCTTGTAAACATCTAATAAAAGCGTGAAAGCGTGTGAAGTCATGAGAATTACTAGGTTCGCGTTACCCATATCAGGGTTATTAGGCGCTGTTATGCGTAATAAATATCCATAACGGGGCAAAGACATGGGTGCAGGGTCATATAACTGCGTAGTTCCGGATTCTCAAAGCTACGCAGTACGCGGGGTGCCCAGTGCGCATGCCCAGGGGTACATTCCAACCGTCTTCCGAACCCAGTTGGCCCCAGCGCTTATTCGAACCAGTAAAAATGGACTCTCTAATTACACTTTGTTGTTACCGATCTGGAGGTCTTTGTATATTATATGTCTTGCGCTCGGGAAGCATTGGATATACTGCAAGGTCCGCGCACGCCGCCCCACAAAATGGCGTTTGCAAAGTAAACAAACAAATGGCTGAACCGCACTCTAAGATTAATGCAATTAACCTTTCTCAAATGATCAACGTATATAGATGTTAGGAACCAGATTTTAAAAAAGCTGCTTATCGAAAAAATATGAAAAATTGCATAGAATGAAGTCATACATCACGGCCATGAGGATTCATCGGTTGTGAATACAAATATTTTATTGACAAAAGTATAGTACCTACCTATTTAGAAAGAATGGTTGCTCTTAGAGAATAAGAGTTTTTAACGACATCAAGTGGTTTATACAAATGCCTGAACTAGGATTCCCTAGGATTAACTAGGCAGCGAAGGGCAGTGTATTGAAAGTACAATATTTAAGTAGAGTTGACATTTTAGTACCTATGTCGCGGAAATATGAGAATCCCAAACCATATTGTATTGTGTCATGTGTACCTAATATGTGTTATTTTTGTTGTAAATTTATTTCGTTTTTTAGTCTTCAATTGTAATTTCACAGTAATTTAGTATAATAACTGTCATGCTGTGTAATTAAATTGTATCAATAAAATAAAATAAAATATGCCTGCATTACTATGATTTGTATTGGATTGGACACATCTCAAATGAATGATTAGGTATTTATGGACAACAAACTAAGCACCAGTTGTAGTAATTATTATAATACATACATGTGACTCATATAATACTATTATGTATCATTATTTAATAATCAAGCATCCATTCTACCATATGTTATGTTGTGTAACTAGTAATACATATGTTATAATTAATCAGCTACTTAATACATTACTTCCGATACCTATTCTTCACCATGAATGAATAACAATGACAAGATAGACATGTTATAGTAATAGTAAACACAAGTAGTAGTGTGTAGAGTACTAGAGTAGTAAGTAGTATCATTATCAAATAGACGGGATCTAGACGCAAGCGATATCCAGCATCAACAATATCAACATCAACACCGTAAAACGGAATTCGGAGATAGCTATACACAACGCGCGTTGCATCTCTTTCCCGCCGCTTTCCGTAGTAATTCTGTGATAAACAGACTGCAGGGACGCGGGGAGGGGGACGGCAAGTGCAGCGAGGCGGGGGAGGGGTCCACTGGGTGCATTGCCTACGATGCAAATGAACTCTGCCGCATAGCCGCGCCCCGCACCGCGCCCCGCGAACCTTTCGGCCCAATGGTTATTTATAGACTTTGGAATGTTATTGTACTCCTGTGCAGACTAGTGATGTACCTACACACATAGTGATTTCTATTGATGATTATCGCTACTAAGTCGATTATACTATGCGCGGCTTTCTTCGATTTAGCCTGTATAACTATGCAAGTGTATACATACATATTTAATTGTTGGCAGGCTTGCATGATCTTTACTCTTCAAGAAAGACGTACAAATAAGATCGTAATAATGCACTCGGTTATTAGTTGTAATATAATAATTAATTTTAGCCATGCTATATAAATGTAGTAACGGCGGATCTTACATTTACCTACCCAATAATGACTAAAGTTTAGTAAGTTTAACTTACAACTTTTTATATTACACACATTTACACATCACACAACAAGGTGAAGTTACTTCACAGTTAATTATTAAAATAATTAACATCGACTTCACGCCATTCATTCAAGAGCCCCCATTCATCGGAATCCAACTGCTTGTACGAGTAGGTACCAGCTTACAACCTATCATTCATTCACGTTAACCGACCAAGGTTGCGTCATCGCGGCGTTACGCACAATAATAACAGTGGTTGCAACAACGAGCATGCATGTTTTTTATCTCAAGTGCCGACTGCTACTTAATTGATCGAGTAAGATAATTTTACAATAATTCTTCAAGTTTTATAAGGTACTCATCATTATTCAACTAATTTGTGCTTACACTTGGCATTTGCTTAATTTATTACATTATTATTAAATTACCTGTCTCAAAATAAAGCATTAGATTATCCTTTAGAAATATTTAACTACCTATTACAGGTAAACACTTATAATCTGTATTGGATGCTTTATTTACAGTGAAGAGAAGGTATTAACATGGTGTCAAGACATCGACAAAACAACTCATTCAAAGTCTAAAGTTACACGACATCACTATCTAGGTACATTTAGTAACAAAATATATCGAACGCGCTTACTACGTCGCTACTACAACCTGCCCCCACCCTCCCTACCACGAGACGCGGCAAACCGCACGGTTCCACGAAACAATACTATGCACTTCAGCGTGCTTCGAAAGTCGCTCCAACCCAAACAACTTTACTGTAGAGTAGAAAACCGTGTCGCAAATTGCAATAAATGTTCAGATAAGACTTTTGTTTGTATAATTGTCACTTTGTTTTATTACCTTGCAGGCACTTGAAGTCGTTCATATTGTAAACAGAAATGATCTTCTCGCAACATGTATAAGTACTTAAATATTTTGAAATCAGATATCTAGTTATTGAAATGGAATCTGACGAATTACTGTCACTTGAGGCCCTGTAATTATCTTAAACACACCAAAACAAACGAGGCATTATCTCCTTGAACAATTTCTAACCTACTGCGCAGTTACGGCAAAGCGTTAGGTGAATGTATTGCGGAGGTATTGTAAAGTTTGTAAATATTCTCAGTACGCGAAGGTTGGAATCCGTGTCGTTTACGTTTTACGATAATTTTGTAAAATTACAGCCATTGAGGTCGGGCGCGGCGCCGGCGCGGGTAAACAGGTTGCGTCACTGCCCGCCACACATCGTGGCGTGCGATGCACTTACCGTGCATTCCCTTCGCTTACTGAGTCGAAGCAACGAACTAACCAGTGCAAATATAACCTCGAAACTATTATGAGACTGCACTATTACCGGTTCTCCTGCAACTTGGTTTTGGACCCGCTGGCAACGATGCACGTCGCGTCAGAGCGTTTTGCACTCCAGAATTACGCGGATGGCTACGTTGAGCGTTGCCACTAAAATGTTACATTAGGGCTCCTCCACATGATGGGCCATCATAGGGACGCAGCTATGCGTTAGAGCGAGCTAATGATGTTGCGATCTCGTTCTGTCGTATAGCTGCGTCCTTATGATGGCCCATCATGTAGGGCAGCCATTACATATATGAATTATAATGTGCCACTCAAGCCCGCGAAGTTCCGGATGACGCTAAAATTTCAGGCAAATGGAAATTATGTAGGTATATTCAATGTGGATTTACTGAGGGTAATTGAATGCATAGTTTACAGGACCAGACTTTATCTACATAAGTATGTGTACTGAACTTAACCTGAGAGTATAGCCGCAAAAACTGGAAGTAGAACCGTAGAACCTCATCTTGTCTATTCCGCATCCTTATGCATCAGGTAGTAGAGCGTAGTAGTAGAGCATTTCTATGTTAGTGACGCATAAAAAGCTTATTAAATTTAAACTTTTGTGAGAGATTGTAGCAGATATGTCGAGAATGAGTGGGGATAGTTGGAAAGTATCCCGAACTTTATGGAACTTAAACGGGATGTTTGGAGGTACACCCAGGTTCAAAATTTCATGGACACATCACATCGCACAGTAATTAATTCATAAATTGTTGCAATTTTGAATCTCATTTATTTACATACATTATTCCTGTATATACATTTAGAGTATTTGAATCTCACCGTACACCCAGAAAACAATTTTAAGTTTTCAACCTCTAGCACCCTGTGCTGACTGGAAGGACCTCCAAAAACCTCAAAATGTTCTGACTTTTTTAGTGCTATTCTATATTACTGACTCGTTAGTCTCCTTGGAGTCAGCAGGCGGGTCGTTAGTTTCTTAATGGTATTACTTACTGGTAAGTGGTTGTTTACCGGAAAATGGTAATTTTCTGGTAAACAATAGTAAGCGAATTAAGACAGGATGCGTCCCTAAAAATCTCTGACTGCCCAAGTCCGGAATTTTGGTATGGTTAATTAGTGGTCTCGGTTTTCATCGAGGAACGGCCGCCATCTTGGAAAATGTGGTTTCATACTGAAGAAAATACATCTTTTTATAAAGTACAAAAACTGTTACCAACTAACTAAGGTACTTATTTTTAACTAACGAAGCTTTAACTCTTATAAGGCATACTAGGCTTATATTATATAAAATTAAAACTTAACGCAGCAGTTAACTTTTATGATACGAGTTTGAGTAACTACGTAGTTCCAAAACAAACAAACCTACAATATTTAATACGAGTATTCGAGTAGATGTTATTGTAATTGTAGATATGGCAAGGTAAGCAGATATGATAAAATTGTTTTGTGCCATTTTGTAAGAGGCTATCGTTTTCACACGTGTAATGTGTGTTATCATTTTCTAACGCTTATGAAATAAGTGCGTGCAAAGTTTCAAATCTATGAAGTTTGCATTTCCTTTAATCGATTGAAGATTATGGTTGACGTCGCCGTCTCCTTTGCAGAATGATTCTCATAAAACTAGCATAACCGCCGAACTTTTTTTGTCAAAATGATGTTTGTTTGTTTTTTGGCAACAAATTTGTCATCGACGATTTAATTAGACACCTAACTTAATATTGGCAAATTTATTGTATGAAATGCTAATTAAAAGGAGCTGTTTGTGTTTTTTTTTAATATTATGATTGTATTAGAGCTTTAAAAAGTAGCCTTTTAAACTTTGTTGCGAAATGATACTCGGCGCTAAAGCAAATAAATGAGATGCGAACTCCACGCGTTTTAATCACTTTGATGTCATAAAACCGGGTATTTCATGACGATTACCTATCACACCGACATGTGGACCTGTGTAGTCTGAACTCCAATCACGCATAGTTTTAACGAAGCGCACGGTCAAATTATATGAAATAACCAGTTCACTGACGAAACGGAACGTTTTTTGAATGAAATACCTAAGCATAATGTGAACCGCGGTAACGACTTCATGTATTTGTAAATAATTTTCCTTGTTTACATTGCGTACGCACTGTACCGTAGTAAAGTATATCGTAATAATTGTTTATGGTTGTCAATTGTCACAGTTGTTTATGGTCTCAATTCAATTTATTTGCTAGAACTTTATTGCAACAAAAGAACTCAATCGAGCCTGTGTTTCATTATGATATTGATCATTGATCAAATGTCTACTCGTACCAGAACAAACATTACAGCAAATGCCAATTTATTAATATACTGGGTGATTTTTTAAATCGTGAATCATGACATTCATGACAATCAAACCTTTTACTATGGTGTCAACTTTATAAACACAAAACAAAATATCCTGTTCCATAGAAAAGTTCATGGATAGACGAAAATGTATGAAAAAATGTTTTCTTTTTTTTTGTGTTTTCAAAGTTGACCCCATAGTAATAGTTGACCAAAATCATGAATAGATTCAGTTTTGATTGTCATGATTTACGATTAAAAAATCACTCAGTATATAGTCTAAAGCATGTACCTATTAGTAAATTGACAATGTATAATAACCGTATGTCACCGTGTTTATATTCAATTTCCTTGTAAATGTAGGTAACGCGGTACCAAATCGTAGTAGAGTAAGTATATCGTAATTGTTCATTTGAATGTTTACGTTCCTCATAAGCGCGTTCATTAATGAATTTTACCGTTCTTTTCCTCAAGTGCCCCTATCAAACCGATTAAAAAAGAGCTGTGTGTATACGATGAATTAATCATGCGTATACGGATCGGGTAAATAATGAATAAGGAAAGACAAAAGTCGCTAGAATCGTTTTGGAATGGAATAAAGAATGAGATGACGGAACAGACGAATGACGCACTGTGAAAACAAATAGCAAGACACAAGACTGTACGAAAGTAGTTATCCATTTGTTACAGATATATCTACGAGTCTGCTGAAATACATATAAATATCTTAGTTATAATGGTGAAAGGCGTGTTACCATCCATATGTTCAACACCGTCTCTAACTAAACGTGTCGTCCTGTTTGTCCAATTATACACAATAGATATCAAAAGTGAATCCTGTTGCCAAGTAAAACTCCAAATAGGTACCATCGGGTTCAAAAATGCATGGGCAATTTATGAATGAATTCATTGATAAATTGGCCATGCAATTATGAACCCGATGGTACGTTCACAGTCGAGTCGCTGCACTGTCGCCACCTCTAAAACGCAGCCAAAACAAGTCATTGATATCGCAACGTGATTATTAGACGGTACTAGCTGCATAGGACTAGTGAAAGTGCAGTGAGTCATCGCATCGGAAATAGAGCTGCTCCGGAGTGGCGTGCGTCGTCGGCGGCGGCGCGAGAGTTCACAAAACATCTCGTCTCCTCTGTTAACTCCTGTCTAGTGTAACTTGACTTCCAGCCGTAAAAACTATGTGTAATCGAAGTTCATAGTTTTACTGGCTCACCTGCAGCTGCTCGCTAGGAAATCGTTGAGAATAACTGTTCAGTTCAGCGCAGCGTGATGCTATGCCGCGACCCAATACACGTTCACCATAGAACACTGAATGGTAGTACCCTACATAACGTAGCAAGTATGGCATTATAGGAAATAGAAACTAATTTCTGGAAATGGGCGTTTTCACAAGAAGTTCGTAAGTGGGTTAAGAAGTTTTTGTTGGAAGCCGTTATTAATTTATATTCGTGTCACATTCACAACTATGTATTTGTAAAGCAGCTTGTTAACACTTTAACGATATGCTTGCCTACCTTACAAATTAAAGGCTTTAAATCTGTGACACCAACTTTACGAGTAATTGTATCCTCGAATTCGTCTGATTTAAATAAATGTGACGTCCCACGGGTGAAAGTACCTATTGGCGCTTACGTTGCGAAGCATCGCATTAGTATTGCAGCGTCGTTAGAAATAGCGTAAGTTTCAACCGCCATAAGGTACCTTTTCTCGTGGAATGTCACAAATATTATGAGACAATTTTACACAAATGAACCTAGTCCCACAAGCTCAATAAGGCTTGTGTTGTGGGTACTCAGCGACGATATATATGTATATAATAGATAGATATATTATATAAATATTTAAATACATAGGAAACGTCCATAACTCAGGAACAAATATAAGTGAAACACAAATGCTCCTGCTTCATAGGCAGGGTCACTACCGACTAGGCTAGGAGGCCGATAAACATTTACGTGATTTACGTTTTAGTGTAGTTTTTGTAATTATTTTGTTAGTTGTATATAAAGAAATCTTATTTCAGTCAGTATACATTTACTTACCTATATACCTATTATAAAGCACGTAAGATTCCGAATAATCCGAATGTAAATGGAGAATCATATTCAGAACGGAAATGGAAAATTATACAATACTCCTTTTGAATTCTAAACCATTAATCTAATTAAAACGCCGCTCAGATTCCAAAGAGTCTTGTTAATCTATCTAGCTACATCGCAAAACGATAACATGCTCAGCTGAGCATCCAGAACGGGTAAGTATTACATCCGAATTGTTGTTTCGCGATTAATTTCTCGATTGTTGCCATATTTCCATAGCTTTCCCACACACGCAGGCGAAAGAACCAGGGCTGGTTCCGGGTATTACAGTAATAAAGAGGCAAATAGCCAATTTTCTAACCACTTTATTCAGAGTAACTAGAAGAGAGAACCGAGAAACACCGACGACACTCCACTCACCAAATAAGGTGGTATCCCTGTGAAATTTTCTAAAAGGTTTTTAAATAATTGTTACTTCATTTACATAATTCTAAATCTAATTAAATTGATTCAGACACCCTTAGTTATGTTAATACCCCGTGGGATAATCGAATTCCTGTAATTATGCGTAAATAGCGGCGTCATCCTTGATGCGATTTGTCCTGCATATAATGCCTAAGATTTTTGAATTGTTTAGGTAATGCAATAACAATGAGAATTCGTATTCTGCGGTAATCCCGGGTCGCGTAACCGCCTTGAAGGCCGATGCGTCGCGCTACACTGATTTATGTTTCCGGCGTCTGAATGGAAGATATGAGTATCAATGGCCGCTTCACATGGTGCGCCCGCGCAACTTATTGTCGTTGCTCATTCATATTCGTTAACAACTGAGTAGCTTTATGCACAGTAGTCTATCATTTAAACAAGAATATTCGCAAGCAAAAAAGTCCCAAAGTGCACAGCTAGCGCGGGCAAAACTGACATTTGAATAGAACTAGTTTTTAGAAAGCCTAATAAAGAGACATCAAATGCTTATTTAAAATTGCAATTTTCCACTCGACTAACTTCTGCGACGCTTGTCAGTTATATAACGCGACCACTGCCAAAAAGGTTCTCACCTTAGACTGAAATTTTGTGTACATATGTTCCATTCAAGTTAAAATTTATTTTTTAACGAAATACTTATCGCAGGGAATTTACAATTCAACTGATAGGTACAAGTTTGATTCGTGTTTTAGAACCGGTTGTACAATGTTAAATATGTGCTTCAATATGTGGCAGGTGCTACACTACATTAATGTACTTAAGACACCATAAAATTAGAGAATCTAACTAGAATATTGTCATATTAAACGGTTTGGAACAAAGTTATTTTCGGCACCAAAGTTACGTTCTCTGCGTCAATGGTGTGCGATTCCGCTTACTTACCAAGCCCATCGCCCATCATTTATTTACCTACCACTTTATTTATGTTACCCTAAACACGTGGAATGCCTGCGCTGCGATTGGAACACATCACCCAAGAAGGCAGCAGTTTATTTGAAAAGATATTAGATGTGATTGATAATAGAAAAAAATACAAATTTTCTATATTTTTTTGTTACGCATTACGCATTTAGATTCCGTTGTCATCATATGAAGGGTATGGTAAAATGGTAACGGAATGGAAAATGATGGGTCACCTTTTCTCATATATTTAATCGAATGAGCTTGTGATAGAGTAGAATCATTTAATTTAATTCTAAATAAAAAGCCAAGTCGCGGGGAAAAGTTATTACGAAATATCGCCGAGGCGTGTTGCGTAGCAGGGCCACGCGCATCATGTTTACGAAGAGTCTGTTATGTTGTGTCCATTTTGATAATTGACTGTCGATAAAACGACCGTAAACAGAATTTATGGCGTGAGCGCCGCTTCTGTCACCGCCGTTCCCCTTCTGGGGTATTATTTCAATTGTTTACCAAGCGCATACGACTCCTTCACATGAACCAGTTAAACTGTTCTCGCATTATAGACATAGTTCCTTCGGATCTCGATTACAGTAACACTGGTTCACCTAAAGCTTGTGCTCTGACATTGGAATACACTGATGCGATTGCAATCTGATTTTGGCATAATGGAAACAGACGATGTAAATATTTCTCCTTTCAGCAGCCGAGATAAACAAAGCTGTAAGTATTAAGTCGCAGGACAAATAAATCCTTCTCCTGTAGCTTCGAATGGCTGCCGTCCACCCGTGTTTACATGTCGGTTGAAGATCGTCTGCCACTTAAGACAGTTCAATAAATAAGCATCATAAATTTTAAGTCGTATGCGTTGATGACATTATGAATGGCGTCACTGAGATCATCAGGCATATAAATCTTCTATTCAATATTCCGCTAGATGCTCGTTATTTTAATCCGTTAATAAGTTGTAGAGTCACTGAATGTTAAAAATAACTACAACTGTATTACAAATATTTGTTACCGCTCAATAACCACTCTGACAAAGTTTTTGCTTTAAAACGATACTCAATTATGTGTATAATGATTATTTTCCAGTAGACAAATTTGTCATCTGTGCCATCTGTGGTAGGTACCTACTAGCATCATATTTCTGTTGATAAATAAGTAGGCATTATAGATATACATATAGCGGCATAAAAATAAAAATACATACAAAATAACGCAGATCCGGGGACGATGACTCGTCCGTTTCCGGGGTATTGTTACAAACACTTGCAGAGTGCAGGCGAGTTAATCGTTAGCGCGAACTGGTATAAGATTATCCCCCGATCACGTGCAGTTTTACGGAACTGAAAGTCAAGTAACATTAGTGCTACTAATATATTAGTTCGCTTATGGTCTCGCAAGCAAGGAGTGCCCGCAGTCAACACGCGGGCGAGCTTCGTTAATCATACAAACAGGAAGATCGTTCATAAAAGAATTCGTCAAGTGAGAGAGAACGTTTCGCTGATACAAGGTTTGATTAAAATGTAGCCTACGATAATATACACTAGCCAAATGGGACAGCGAAATTCCAAGCAATTCCATAAAGACATAACTAGGAATTTACCTAACTGGCACTTATAATTAAATAGATTAGCCAACTAGCGCTATGCGAGGATAGGTAAATAAAGCGATTATATTGGTTCTTATCAAACTATTCTTCGCAATGTATCCCCGCTCACCTCTGCATGGTGAAAATGCTGTAAGTAAACCAAAAGTACTAAGTATTCGTCAGGAGTCTGCGTGATTCGTGATCGGGACCGCGGGCCTTCTATTTATTATCTATTATATAAAAATATCGATACACAACGAAAAAATATTTTAAGCTGGACAACAATGATACACTAAAAGTAAACAAAATAACGTGTCTCGATAAGTAAGGCACGGTCAAGAGTCGGCAAATGATAAACCAACAAGCGTGGCAACCCGCTAAGGGCATGGAATATTCCAGCCCTCTTGTATTTGTCCAACCATACGTGATTATTGTTTACACTCGACCTCTTGGTAAATGGACAGAAGGATATAGGCATTGTAGTATAGAACTGTAGCTACGCTTAGTAAACATATTACAAGTATCAGGGTAGCTCTCACGAAATCTTGAAAATTTAGTTTGAAGGACAAAATTTTCAAGATTTCGTGAGAGCTACCAAAAATTTTGTCAGTTTTTATCAGTGACATACTCCATTAATGGCAATAGTAGCATCTAAGTAATATCGGTAAATAAAGTAATAAGAAGATACAATAATACTGTTTCAAAATAATATCCTCCGTATCCTAATACTCCTACGAGTAATACAGTCAAAATGTGACAAAATTCAAAATCCATCGGATAGTCCTGAAATTAGTTATGTATGTTGACTAGAGGTCCTGTTTTCATGTCTAGACCATTTGACGTTTGAGGACCTCGAGGAACCGGCAGCACCTTGGAAAATGTCCTGCGTGTTAATGAACGTCGCTTTTCCCTCTGAATCTACGCACTCTATGAAAATATGGTCTAGCGATCAGTCTATATTAAAGCCCATAAGATTCCACATTGACACATAATTTAGACTTTTGCTCAAAATGCACCTGCTGAAAGATAACACTTCAAGAAGTGAAACGTTTCGTCAGTGCCAGACCTGGGCATATTCTCACGATATGAAACTTGTGAGAGTACGGACTTGACCTTTATTTGTAGATTTGTAGGTCAGCTATGCCAATATCATACGACTGCGACTAAAACAGGAACTATAGGTTATAGGGTATTGGTTTAAATATCGAAAACTGAACACACCTTGTCGCCTAGAAGCGGATTTCTATAAGTGAGATCCTTAAGTTATGTGAATGAGTCTACACTACTACTAAATAATTTAACAACAAATGGCAGAAAGAGATCACGGATTATGAAATCAGTTTTTTCCGGTGCCTAAACTATTGCGCGGATATCACTAAAAGATATATCAGAAGGTTTTTAACTAATACACTAGTGCCATAATGCTATGTTTTATTGTAAATTGAATGTTTATGATTTATGATATAAAATAAAGAAGAAAAAACGACACGTTCGCCTTATTTTAATAAATTAGTTACAATAATACACATTACAGTTTTTTTTATACTTAATTTTAATTAGAAACTACTTTTTCTCAAACATGCTCGGAAATGGCCGCATTTTATTCCTAAATCGAACACGGAAAGTGCTTCATTTTACTCCTAGGAGTAAAATGAATGTATGAAATTCCATTTTTTTCCGCTGCGTTAAAAACTTTTAAAATTCTTTATTTCCATATAAAACTAATGGGCCAAGGCAAAAACGGATTCAGCCAAGCAAAATAATTCATTTAAACAGCCGTGTGTAGAGGGCTTCACAAAGTGCGCGCGCGAATACGCATGCGCGTACTGTGTCGGGCTATCTTGTCTATGGTTTATTAAAAAGTTAGTTGGTTATGATAATTTACTTCGTTACGTTTTTTATTGACTTTTACAAAATAGACTTAAATAATGATTTTCAGAAATGAATGTAGTGCGGAAATTGATAGCGCTCTACCTAATTTGAAAGAATAATAGTGGATTACTTGCTTCCTGCTAGGTCAAGAGACAAAGGGTTTATGTTTATGACGTATGTATGAATTCGAAGATGAGCATACATGCTAATATCTTTTCTGAAAATGTGTTTTAGGTTATTTCAGTAATCAAAAAACAAGAAGCCAACTATGGTGTGGTTTATTTATGCTATGCTTAAAAGTACCTATTATAAAACACAGTATCAACATAACTTTACCAATATAAAATACTTGTTGTTTTTCCTAAAATTTTTCTTTATTTCCTCACATATTTGAGAAAAGCACTATGTATACCTCAGCGGAAACAGGAATTTTCTGACTCGGAACTAGTGCCAGGCCTCGGCAAGCCTCGCCCTACCAAGTACCTCGTCAGAAAATTCCTTTCTTTCCGTACCTCGGCAACAATGTACTATTATTCTTGCCTGTTACACTATTTATTTCTCACCAATTTATTTTACCAAGTACTTATGTGTGAACTTCCAGAGACGATATGTGTTGATATGGCTTACCTGAAAAAGAAACAATCCTGTTAATATTGCAATCTAACTTCCTTTAAGGAAGGTTAACATAACAATCACACGTTTACTTGATACTAATAAATATTCAGAGTCAACACCTTACATTGGATTACGATTTAACATAACAGCCATGTAGGTACCTACTCTCATGCAACAATGTTATGAATGCTTCCATAGTCATCATTGTCGGTGCTGATAATGATAAGCTACATAAACCTCCTTAATCGTATAAATTGCAGTGCTAGGTTGCCATGAATATGTGCAACATTGTCATACTTACAGTTTACCCAGTAGTAGTATGGACAGAGTATGTTAAAAATACATATCACTGCTACTAATTAATTTTGATTTTCCTTTCAAGCAAGTCTGACGGAGATTGCATTGCCAAATTAATTATTATTTTTGTTCTCAAATCCTGTGAACGATCGCGATATCTTCCGTCAGTTTTCCGATAACGATATTAAGACTGATTTATTTGTAAAGGATTTCAGATTATTTCCTGACGGCTGATTTTATTAATTGCGACTCTGCCTTTCTGTTCGTAACTAACCCGATTATACTGCATAGGAAAAGGAAGGATATATCTTGAAAATAATTTTAAACAAAAAAAGAACCGACTTCACTTAGGATCCGCTATTCCAAGAGGAAGTGGCCGAGTTGCTGTAAAAAATAGTGAAATCACTATAGGTGTGCCTATAATAGTTGAAGAGTTCCCTCGATTTCTCCAGGATCCCATCATCAGATCCCGACTTGGTGACAATGGGACCATCTAGGGGTTATACCTGTTCGATTCAAAAAAAAATTTAGAAAATCGGTTCACGATTCACGGAGATATGGAGTAACATACATACAAAAAAAAAAAATATATGATAAAAAAAAAAAAAAATCAGTCGAATTGAGAACCTCCTCCTTTTTTGAAGTCGGTTAAAAACTTAAGTAATTTTAGCATAAACAAATGGTCACTTTCATGCCTTTATCTACACAAATGTCATAATTACTCTACATAACATATGTACCTAATGACCATCATTATTGCAAATGTAACATCAATGTATTCATTGCCAGTACGTATGAAAATTCATAACTATATCGATAATCGGTAACATTATGAAAATATAGTCGGCCGTCCTCCTCCCCTTAGCCAGGTTATCCTCCTCCCCGATCCGCCATCACCAGCACAATCTAGTTAGCCATGGCGGTGTAATGGCATTCATTCTAATGGTTCCCGAACACATTTTTAAGGATTTATAATATGTGTGTAGTAGATAAAGCAGTGTACAGTCAGCAGCAGAAGTAGCTAAGCGGGTGAGGTGTTCAAAGTGACCTACACACGCTCTTATTCTCTTAACAATAAAGTCATGTCAAGCTCATTTTGAACACCTCACCCGCTTAGCTATTTCTGCTGCTGTCTGTATGTACAGTCGCCATCAGATATATCGGAGCGGCCAAGGTGTTCACAAATATCGGAACAACGCCTCTATTGTCAAGCGATAACATGCATGTTCAGATATTTTGTAGATTAAGTACCGTGGCCGCTCCGATACATTTGATAGCGACTGTACTTACATAACTAGACAATCTAGACATTATGTAGCAGTTACATAAACTACAATACCATGTTAAACTGTCGTGATTTACCGTCGACGATATTGGAATATCGTGGACATTCACGTCCACGGTTAAGTATAATAGCGGCCATTGGCTTTAAATTATATTTGTATTAGATTAAAACGTGTGGACCATAGTAAGTGGACAGTATAATAATACTCCTTATAAAAAGTGTCACGCACATTTTTATAGTAAGCCATTGATTTGAATAACGATATTGCCGCTCTAAATACTCCTTATTCTCTGATATTGCAATTTGCTTGGAGTTTAAGTCATGAAAATTGGAATGAATAGAACTTAAATATAATATGACAGTGTTGGTAATGGTAATCCGATAATAAAGAGGGGGCGATCAAGATTCGGGTCACGCAGGGGTTGGAAAGTGGAGGAGTGGGCGCGGTTCTGCCCCAAGCTGCACTTGAAGTACATTTTGGCATGTCATGTTTCGCGTATCTTGATACGTCAGCGTCATGCTATTTTCGAAGTCGCAAGCGGGTGAAAAACATTTGAAATTACCATGCCAGATTGAATTAGAAATGAAGAAAAAAACGAAAGCCGTCTCCATAGCTTAACTATTACCAGGCAGGTGACAACGGAATTTGGTAGTGCGTATAGCGATTTGGAGGAGACGGAGAATTGAGTCTATTATTAACCTTTTGAACGCCCAGCATCGGACGGAAAAATCGGTTATATTTTGGACGTGATATCACGTCCTGGCTCCTGGCGCTGAGGGCACGACTTTCCGTGCGCGGGATATGACGGCTTTAGCGGTCAAAGGGTTAGAAGGACTTTAAACATTCTGGCGGTTAGGTTCTAATTAGCTATTCAAACATTTAGTACGTCTCATATGTAACAATAATATTAATATGTAATCGGTAATCCTGGACACGGCGCGCATACGCATAGTCCTCTTTCTGGGGCCCTGACCACCGGCAGCCTGGGCCTTACTCCGCTGCCGGCGGCAACCCAGGTTAGGTTTTTTTATATTGTGTTTATGTTTTATATTGTTTTTTGTATGCTGTATTTTATTTTGCTTTTATATTCATATTGCAAAAAGGCATAATCTAAGAAAGAAAATAATTAAACGAAATATTAATAATGCAAACCAATTAGGTATGTTGCGGTAAACAAACAGCGTTGACAATGCAATTAGCTTACATGCAAATTTGAAGCAATAGTAGCATAGTCAACAACTGACTTGCATGTAAATTACAGTTGTTTCTGTAATTTCCAGTAAATGCGACCACAAACATCAATGACTCGCAAAGATTATAAGCGCAAATCCAGGTGTATTCGTGGTTTTTTATATAGGGTTCTGTAGCCAAAATGGCAAAAACGGAACCCTTATAATTTCGTCATGTCCGTCTGTCCGTCCGTCCGACCGTCCGTATGTCACAGCGATTTTACTCGGAAACTATGAGACGTATCTGAATAAAATTTACGCATACGGTGTATTTTGTGTGCCGCTACTTAGTTTTGTACTTAGTGAAATAGCAGAAAGGAATATTTTTAGTGGGGGCACTCCATACATGTAACTAATTGTCGACCGTTCCGTCCCGTGGTTTAGGCTGTCAGTGACTACATTTTGATATTTTTGACTCTCCACAGACGTTTTTGCTATCTTAGTTGGACTCGTACTTGACAGATTTCAAATTCAAGTTACTCTAGCTAGACACGAGCGCCCTCTCGACGCTAGAGCGCAAAGTCAGCGCAACATTCGTTGTTTTCAGTGCGCTTTATTTTGCCGACTTGCGAGAAACAATCTGATGCACACGATCACGTGCCAAACTTTTTGTAGAACGTTTTAAGAGGAACAGTCATGTCATATCTCAAACCCTAGGTAGGAAATATTTTTTAGATAAGGTATGTTCGCCTAATAAGAACCGGTTCCTAATAAGGGCCACCATTTCAAAAATCCCGCTCTTGATACTAAATTGAAATCAAGTCTCGCGCCGATGCTCCTCATTAACCAATTATTGAAGTGCATTGGCATTACTTGGGTTTTACGCCGCCATTCTGTCAGTATGCCTGTCGATGCAGTTCACGTCACGACGCGTAGGTCGTTTTGTATAATTTGTTGGTGTTATTCGATTCATTCAAGGGGTTCTGATTCGTTTTCGCAAGAACTTAACACATGAAACGGAAAAAGTAACATTTAGGCGTGGATAGTGAAGATAAGGTTATTGAAATAATTATTTTTTTTTGTCATATTGGATTGGTTTGCTCCGGGATGGCGAAGTGCCTAACAAGGACCACCTCCTTGTCGCCAAATAAGGACCAGGCCTTATTCATGTCATGTCAAAAGACTTAATAAGGGCCAAGGGCTAATGACTGAAAATGTTCCTAATTATGTTGTTTTATGCTTAAAATAGTTTCACTTAGTAAATATCAATACAATACAAAACTGTGTTTTATTAAAAGGCATAAATCAGGTTCTGCGTTTAAGTTTCTGTAGACTTTTTAAGGACCAACAGTACAATTCATGTGATTTTTTAGATTAATCCATCGGGAATGACAAAAACAATTGTTACAATTAACAAAAAATATTAAATAAAAAAATTAAATTATGTAGTTTCGGAATTATCTACGGAACAGGAATGACCCTTATTGAGAACACCCATTCCTAATAAGGTCCATTTACAAGTTTTTTTAAAACTGTGTTTGTCATTAATTTACTTCAGATTCGTGATTTTTACTTAATGTTTGTACTTCTAATATAGGCAATTTGTATATTTCAAATGTTTTTTAAGTTAAAATACTTCTTAAATCAGATTTATAAAGATTTACAAAAACCTGGTCCTTATTAGGCGAACTTACCTTAGTTTGGATTTCGCAACGTACGCTGAAACTCCAAATGCACATCTGAATTTCACTCATTTTGGAATAACCACCGACACCACCGTTGACAATATGAGTAATTCATTTTACTAAGAAGAAGATGCATCAAAATCGATCCCTCACTTCAGATAGGCATCATAGATTTTATTGTAGCGTTGCAGTAGACAGAATGAACAATCAGACTCATGAAAAAACCAATCGCCTCAAATTCGCCTGGCGTCGCAAAATATCATATTTCACGACAAATGATGAATGAATTAATGTAAAAAGTTTTTTGACAAATATTTAATAAGAATCCCACTGATTTACACAAAAAAATTGCGGCTACCTCCTGGTAAGGTAAGTATGATAATACTTGTGTCAATAGTAGAAGAGTAATGAAATGATGAATGATTGGCAAGAGAGAAAAAAATCGAAGGCATATCTATTTTATGCTTCTCTTAAGATTACGCGTACCTGAGGTTTCAGGTCCCTTAGATTAGTAAAGATTCTTAGGTATATGCTGTAGTATCAATATGTATCTGTAGGCACAAAGTTATGTAGGCACGGAAGGAGGCTTTCCGTTAAAGGACATTTATTCGGGGAATGTAATAAAAGTGTGCGACGCCGCGGCGAGCCGACCCCGCGCGTGACTTGCCTAGAGAATCACCACCACAGACACTATTTATTTACGCGAAATGCCATATGACGCTGTAATAGCAGCCTAATCCAAACAAATTCTACCTCCGACATATCGAAATACCGGCCATTTATTCTGAATAAACACATCTACCCTATTGAGCGGAGGGTTGCTATTTCTATAACTTATCAACTGCGGGCGAGTGTCCGCCTCAGACGAGGTAGACGAATGAGGGTTTCCGGAAATCCAGGTGGCGGCACTGTGACGAGAGGTCTTTTTGATAGCAGCTGTCAACATCCACCAATAAAAAAAGTGATTTAACATGATTGGTGGATTATGACAACTGGTTGTCATAATCCACCAATCATGCTGCCACTTGGTGAAAATAATCGATCAGGAAACCCTCATCCCTCATTAGCATACCCCGGGGTTTTCGGTGCGGGAATGATTTCGTGTATTTATAACTTTGTTTATTGTAAAGTAATTACCAAACTATGAATTAAAAGTAGGTAGTAAGGTCCAAATGTGCTTATAAGTGTTAAATTAGTATCGTTTTTTACAGTTTTTACCTGTTATTTGGCTAGTGTATAACATTCCCGCACCGAAAACCCCGGGGTATGCTCATTAGCATACCTAAGTGTGTCTCTGACCACGCATAGTGCCCCTTTTGGGTAGACCTTGATTACCTACTAAGTAGTTACTGGTTTGGCTGAATCAAATACTCGTCTGCGAACGCTAAGCAATGGCCAGAAAACCTCGCATGAAAAGACAGCCAGCATACTCACTTTAACATGCGAGAGCTTTAAGTATTAGAATGACGTATCAGTGGAATTGAGGACATATTGAATGCTTGCTTTCCGAACGGTCAGCCGAGGAATTTTATACATTCACTTTTACTTAAACCGCACAACTGAATTAAAACAGGTAAATATTTACAAAACAGCATTTTATGAAGCAATAAAAGTGTTTCTCGGAAAAGATACGTAGCGTAGGTGGGCTTCGACTGTGAACTCCAAAACACCGCAGTTTTATCAACCAGGAAAACTGGAAATATTCTTATCAAGAAGTTTAATGGCAATCCTTTTACGCTTGACTGGAAGTCTGAACAGAATTAATTTGGTGATTAAGTGTGATTATTTTATTCCTTGATTAAATTAAAACATCCGGCCAAATCCTACCGACTAAAGAGTAATGGTGGAAAATGAAGGTATCGTTACAAAAACAATAGGGCACGTTCTAATGGCGTGTTTGTAGCCAGTAATGGTTAATCCGTTGGTTACAGACAATTTCGGTCAATCGTACTACACATTCTTGGCACTTACATTTATTGCCTATCAATGTAACCGCCTGATGGCAGGCAATACATACAATTACACTTCTCGGTGCTTAACAATTTGCGTTTTATTGCGAAAAGCACGGAACAGTGCCAATTTTTGCAACGAAAGAATTAGTTATTATTTTGATTTAGTTGAAACGTTTGAATGGAAAAATACTGCAGATTTTAATTTATTAAATATTTTGTTTTGATACCTCACTCTCACTACATCAATTCACCATAAAAAACATTTACTACAAAACGACACGGTATACTAGGCCATTTCAAAATATAAACCTTCCAGGAATACCGAGTAATAAACAGTATTCCTCGAAATTGCTAATTAAACGACGTTTCGCAAGCAACTCCCACGAACGAACCGTTTATTAACTTAACGAATTCCACACATACGTAGTTATGATTAACATATCGGTTTGGTTCATGAACCACTTGGCGGTGCCAGTGTGAACAATTGTGAGTAGGGCCTTGTTTGTTTACGGCAACGGATGCGCCGGCGCGGGCGTCGAGGCGATTCCTATCGCTTACCCAACAGGAAATACGCACCTAATCTATTAGTACCTCAAAAAACTGGGAGATTATAATCTCACTAATCTCTTCTAACATTCAAACAGGAATTCCGAATTCCATTTGGGGTAGAGCAAAGCTTTAAGCATGAGCAACGCAAAACTCTAGGATGCAAAATGCTGTCATACAGTGTCTCATTAAGTGCACTAACATATTACCTATATCTGTGATAGATCGGGAAACACAATTCCCCAGAACCTTCGAATCCTTCGATTCATAAAGCAATGATAATACACGGCCTGGAGGAGGCAGCGCGCTACACCCATGCGAGGCGCGTTTATTTGCGCGGTGGCCTCGGAGGACGTAAGTCGTTGTTTACATCGAGTCGGTGACTCATTAACCAGTTGATCACGGTCCTAATTCATACTTCAAGATAGAAAGGGATCCGACTTCATGGCCGAGAACCTTCGGTCGTTGAACCCCCGAGAGGGAGTCTGCTTGCAAGGCCTCGCTCGAGACGATACCCCCCTCATGCGGCATTCCTAGACCACTTTATTGCGCATTACATTCGCGTGATATCCAACTTCCATTTGCTCGTCTGGCCGCTAAGTAACAAGTTGCATTAATTTGGCAATGTGTGAATTGAGGATGAAACGCGACAATTAAATGTTGCATACTCGTATGAACGTTAATTGGTTAATTAACGTCCATGACGTAAGCGAGGATTCTGCAGTTGTAATTTGATTACAATGTTTTTAGCATTATAATTAGTATGCAATCTTATCAGCAGGTTTGATGCCATTGTGTACCGTCACGAGGACGTTATATCTGCATGTAGTTTGCAGCTTGTATTCAAAATCACAAGTTTTTATAAGCGAGGCCCAGGAGCTCATGATTTCTTCGGTTTAAAATGTAATCCTACAAGACAAGACATAAACAATACGAAGATGACATACCAATTTATTTTTAACCGACTTCAAAAAAGGAGGAGGTTCTCAATTCGACTGAATTTTTTTTTTTATCATTTTTTTTTTGTATGTATGTTACTCCATATCTCCGTGAATCGTGAACCGATTTTCAAAATTTTTTTTTTAATCGAACAGCTATAACCCCTAGATGGTCCCATTGTCACCAAGTCGGGATCTGATGATGGGATCCTGGAGAAATCGAGGGAACTCTTCAACTATTATAGGCACACCTATAGTGATTTCACTATTTTTTACAGCAACTCGGCCACTTCCTCTTGGAATAGCGGATCCTAAGTGAAGTCGGTTCTTTTTTTGTTTAAAATTATTATTACGTTTACAATATCTTGAATTCATTTGAATAATTCAATCATTAATATACACATTGGTTTAATTATTTATACTTTGTGAACAATTGTCCCAGAATTTACTAGATTTTTCGTTCAGATTCCAATATTTTGGTATCATGAACGAGACTTTTTTTCTCCGTGGTTAGCAATTTCTGTATCATGATGCTTCAACAAACCAATGTTTCACCAGTTCAACACATTGGTTACGCCACACGTCAAGGACCTAGTAGTCAACGTGGTCGTCGTGTAAGTGGATGGAAGTGCATATTCGCGAGAGGAGGCCGCGGCTAGGTCGTTGTCGTCCGCCGGGCCGGCCGCGGAATGCGCTCGGAATGCACGCCGGATTGCAAGCCCCCCTTCTCCCCCCTCTCGCGAACCGTAACCGGTTCCCAGTCGCCGACTATGTCTCATAAAATATTCAAATAATTCAAAATAACGTACTGTGTGATACCTTCGGCTATAAGCGGTACTTAACCTTGATTTGGAAGAAATGCTTACATTTCATAGACACCTGTGTAACTTCAATCAAGCGTTTATTTTTATTGGCATTTTTATTGTCTACTTAAATTGGAAGTGTAAATAATAATAATTGTTTGTTTAACAGCCTAGAGCCTCCCCCCCCCCCTAAAAATTTACATCAAAAATCTTGGTTGGTGGCTCCACTTCTCAAATCCATCCTTGGGTCCTAAGGAACAATCATGACGAGGGAAATCTCTCGTTCACGTAAAGTATTTTTATGGCTACACCAGCAACTAGTTTGTTTAAGCATACACATACACATAGTCTTACTGATCCTAGAAACCCATAATAAAAACTACTAATTACTGATGAGAAACAAAAATAAAACTAGTTTCATTACGATTTCCCATGCATGAGTGTAGGGATTTCCTGTGTTTACTCGATCAAATAAATATTTCATGAAGCATGTGGATTAATATAAGCAAACTCCAAATCATAGGCTCATCTATCAGTGTTCTGGACTTGATTGGTTTAGCCTACAAAAAGCAATTTTCGTTTTATAGGTCACCCAAACAAAAGCCGGAATTGCCGGATATTCGTGAGCAGGATCTTGAAAACATTCTTGAAGGCGTTTATGTGAATTTAGCACATGTTGAAACAGTATGATTTATTCTCCGAGGTGTCTTTTATATTTAAGCTGGAGCAAAAAAATATTTTAAGGCAAGAATATTTTTTAAACAAAAAATAACCGACTTCACTTAAGACTCCAGCTTTCCAAAAATGCCTGAGAAACTGTAAAAAATATTTAAATAACGATAGGTGTGCCTGTATTCAGGGCTCGTAACTGGATAAAGCAAAAAACGCCGAAATAACCCAATATAAAGGATGGTCCAGATATAGAGGCCGCTTATGAAAGTGTTGATTGCCATTAAACGAAAAGAATAAATGAGAATATGAATGATGTATTTTACTATATATATTTTAGTAAAACTTATAAATTAATTTATATCCCAACGGGTCCTTGTTTAGCACATTGTAATAGTTTGGGGCGGAATCGATTAAACAACGATTTTCCAGATTAGCGCGCAATTTCCTTGGAAATGCGTTTCCAGATTCTTTTCATCGCTTGTATGGTAGTTGCTAGTTTATTTAAGTAGCAATATCTTTGCTTGCACAGAGCCCAAAACTTTTCTATCGGCCGAAGTTGGGGCACATTCGGCAAGTTGTCTCGCTTCGGCACAATAGCGACTCCTGCCTTTTTGAGTTCTCTAAGCACAGATCCGACGTAGTGTGACGTAGCGAGATCTGGCCAAAATAAAATAGGCCTCTGCACGTTAAGCTTCCGAATGAATGGCAATAACCGTTTTTTAATACACTCTTCTAAGTATATTTCGCCGTTCACAGTTCGATTAGTCACAAAGGGTTCGGAAATGTCCCCTTCTTCAGAGATCGCTTGCCAAATCATGAAACGGTGTTCAAACTTCCCAGTTGGGAGCAATGTGTCTTCGACTGGAGTCTCTTGTTCATCGTCCGACATGTAGTACTTGTCTCCTGCCACTTGCGTTGGGTCTAAGGGCACGTACGTTTCGTCGTCTAAAACAAAGAAAAAATTTCGTCCGCTCGGAACGCTGTCTTTGTATAGCTTTGCTGCACCCCTAATACACCGATCAATCTGATTTTGATTGTATTTGGGGCTGCGTCTCTTCTTTCTGCTCCGGATTCCAGCGGCTTTCTTTACTCGTCGGTACGTTGAAAGACTCAATCCCAGTTCTCATGACGCGACGCTACGATTCTGTCTCGCCTTCCGTAATACTTTTTTTTGCAATTTAGGCGTATTTATAAGTGGTTTTTGGCCAGGAAGTGACCTAAATCCCACTTGATGATTACTTACGTACCGATTGATTACGTTTCGGATGGTCCGGTCAGGTACGTTTTGCTTGCGAAAGTGATGCAAAGTCAGTAGACGGTTTTCAGAATGGAGTTTGTAAAAGTCTATTATTAACTTAGCTCGACATTCATGCTCGGCACGCTTCATTGTAATGTATTTTATGAAAACATGCAAAGGAAATGAAAACTAGAAGAAACAACAATTAAAATGCATTTGATTATTTTTTTTTTTGTTTATTCCCGTTGTCATAACAACCGACCGCGAGAAAAAGCGGCCTCTATATCTGGACCACCCTTTATTTAATTATTTTATGGTTTTCATGTCATAATTAGGTTTTCACTTAATATTATAGGATTATTACTCCTGTGACCTGGTACCTGTGAACTCTTTCAAACAAAAAATAATTTGCCACAACGGTCCAGCCGTCTTCGAATAATCGGTGAACATACATAAAAATAAGCAAAAAGAAAGATCCCGACGAATTGAGAACCTCGTCCTTCGAAATCTAGAATTCGGTTGAAAAGCAACCTCAGGTTATATTTTCCCCCATCACTTGTAAGGCCTTGTAGGGTCATCATGAAATGGCAAAGATGACGATGACGCGTTAAATGCGTGCAACGCCGTCATTCTAAATGCTTACTGAACAAACACCTCAGAATAGACCAATTTAAGTATGATAAATGAATATGAGTAATCGGAGATCACATTTAGACTGGATTTCTGAAGCGATAAGCTCACAAAATAGTATTTGCGCCATGTGACGTTTACCTCACGTTAACTTCCGCTGTGATTCGTTCCATGTTTTATTTACGGCACACTCATATGGTTTAGATAGATACAATTGAAATTGAAACCAAATTGAAATATATTATTTAAATTATGCAGGACGATGATAAATTAGAGTATATTGCTTTCAGCAATGTGTTTATTTTAATAGATTAGACATAATAAAAGAGACTACAAGTTATTAGAACACACTTTCAGCAGAGAATGCCTAGTGTCAAAATCTATTGGGCCAATTATTATTAATGGTTGCAACAATGAGCCGTTATTGTGTTCACGGATACAAATTATCGGACATCGATGCGTAGGTACGTCGCGTGGAGGGTCGCCCTCTCGGGCCTCTGCTCGCAAAACAACACTTGTTGCGGAAATAGCGACGAAAAGCGTTTGTTCGTCGTATCGTGACGCGAGCGCTGGCGCACGTTCACCCCGGCCCCGCGCCGCGTGCGCAGTATATTCTCATTGCTTACGTTCGCGCAGACAAATCCAGCACTTTGGCAAACCTATATAACGTGGCCTATAGATCCGTAACAACCGCAAATCGCTCTTACAATGGTTCTACTGCACTTTCCACTCGTTTTACAGGGAATGACTTTCCGGCCGCGCCGGCCCACAGGTTCCCACACTCCAATCCTTAACTGGTATTCGTCCAATAACCGAACGCCGAACGGCATACGTGCTTACGTCCCAAATAATTCCACATGACCAAATATTTTGATGACGACATACGCAACATCTATTGTTTGATATAACAATTTCAAAGATGACGTAGCTTCGTAATTGTAGGCAGGTTTTTGAGGTTAACTGTTTTCTTGAGGTTAAGTTACTATTACTAGTCTCACCTCACGAGCGTCAGCGGCCATCTCATATAATTATGTCTGTCGTTATCGCCTATGTTTACTCTTCACTGTCCGGTCTTAGGAAGTCAACGAACTGCATATTTTCTTGGCAGTGAGAGATCGCGTCTCACCCGGATACATTACGGGAGCATGCTTCCCTGGATCGATACTTGGCCGCACTAACCGACTAGGTGACATAAATGGTTAATACATATTTCAATTTCCTTCTCAACTTCTTACTAAGCGTTTGAGATTAGCAACATATTTCATAAACGATTTCCGGCCAGTTTCTGATTTCCGAGACGTTCAAAATTGTGTGTACGTACAAAAAACTGCTCTCTCTCTCAAAAATATATGTGACAAATACTGCTCATCAGAAATACATCATGGTAATGGCAAAAATATATGTGACAAATACTGCTCATCAGAAATACATCATGGTAATGGCAAAAATATATGTGACAAATACTGCTCATCAGAAATACATCATGGTAATAGCAAAAATATATGTGACAAATACTGCTCATCAGAAATACATCATGGTAATGGCAAAAATATATGTGACAAATACTGCTCATCAGAAATACATCATGGTAATGGCAAAAATATATGTGACAAATACTGCTCATCAGAAATACATCATGGTAATGGCAAAAATATATGTGACAAATACTGCTCATCAGAAATACATGATGGTAATGGCAAAAATAGCTAACCCATTAAGTATTAAATTAACCATAATTTCTCTAAGAAATTCGATTTGGATATTTTAATTTCATAGGTGTTTATTAAGGTCGTGAGAATAATCAATACATGTTTTATGACTTTATTGTGTTCGAGAGAGTTCAGATAAATAGTTGGCCGTTTAAACTTTGAACATACGTGAGATATGGGCAGTCAGGTGCTTTTTTCCGTTCGGGGGTCACCTTCTTGGCAGTTTTCTTAATGACTGATTGGCAGCTTAAGTCCCATAAATCTAAGATGAGTAAAACAAAGAGAGTTTTTAAATCAATAAAAGCTCGCGACAAATTGTTTAAAAACAAAACTGCTAAAATATATTTAAATTACGTTACGGTTTTTATCAGCAATATCATTATCAGTAAAAAAAGATTTGCATTTTTAATTCATTAACCTCAGATTATTTTAAGCATCTAAAAACCAAAACAAACCGTGTTTTGGCCTCATCAAATAAGATCGTTACGTAGTGTGTGCGAGACGCGATAAAATTAGCCGATACACTGACATTGAACGCAAAAACAAAGTGGAGCGAGCTCGCGCTCGGCGCATGCGCTCAGGTGGGGCAATCTTAGCAGTCGCATAAGCAGTTATAGGCGCATCACCCTTATAGGTACTCTGCAGTCCATTTTTAGCTCTCAAACCCCGATTTGTCCAGTGTCCTGTAAGTGGTCATGTCATGTATTATATTCATGTGTGATCAGATTTTTCAAGCGTCATTCGGCCGTGTGGGTACCTACTATTTCCATGTATCTAAGTATATATTTATGTATATAAGTAGGTATATCGTCGCCTATCTAGTACAAAGTACAAGCTTTGCTTAGTTTGGGACTAGGTTGACTTATGTAAGATTGTCCCCAAATATTTATTTATATTAAGTATTTATTATTGTACAACTACGACTGGAAAACCCAACGAGCAGCAGTATAATCGTGAATTTTCACGATTAAATATTTATGTAACCGTAATATGACTGTCAGCGAAACTGCTGCACGAGTCGTTCTGCATTTTTTGGGCTGATTGTGTATTGTATCCCTAGAAAATAGATCGGTGGGAAGAAAAGAACCCCAAAATTTTTTGTCCTTATCCCGCTGAAATGTGTCACATTTAGGATCCTTAAATCCAAAATCCTCATATTATTATACTATAACATACCTACTATACGAACAGAATCTCTATCTATGTAGCTGACTTATGCATTTATGAATATAGCATAATAGGGTAAAAGATACGCTCAGCCAACTCGTGTATTCACCTCTGAAATAAAATATCCATTCTAGTCCTAGTCATTTTAGTCATCGACAAATCATTAACTGTCTCACTTGACCCGTCACTCAACACGTATTGTCCGTGACTCCGTGTGTAAGCAGTTTTTGCAAGCTCGAGAGGCCCCTACGAAAACGTAGCTAATTGGAACGAGATGACGAACGGTCGATGTCCGACTTTGCTTTAGGAGGGCAAATTCGGAGCCTGAGAGGCTGCAACCTGCCTGGCCCCCGATACCGTACTAGCTCAAAGACCTCTGCACATTGCGCAGTTTGAATTGGCAGTGCGAATTTATTAACGTGTCTTAGATTCGACTATCTTCTATTTCTATTGTCAGGTTTTGATCCGTTCTTTAGCTACAGAGGTACGATACG
Organism: Pammene fasciana; assembly: GCA_911728535.1. Lineage (NCBI taxonomy): Eukaryota > Metazoa > Arthropoda > Insecta > Lepidoptera > Tortricidae > Pammene > Pammene fasciana. Next base: position 15,990,254 of record OU452276.1, on the reverse strand, counting down.
ACCTATATACATATAATATCACATTTATATTCTTTCTTTGGTCATACATTATTAAACGACTACAATATCAAAACACATAATTCTGTATTCTGAAAGTATTTAGAATAACTCGAACTTTTCTTAGAGTTTACTTCATGTTGGTATAAGAAACTAGAGAAAAAACTTCGTAACTTTGTCAGTTCCATAGAGAATGTTATGAAATAAAATCCTTAAACCGCAGGTAAAAGTAATATGATTTGTAATTTCTTCTATCATTAGGTATTAAATATTGAAATTGATAACAACTGTTGAGAAAGCAAAGCACTGGGTACTTATACTACTTATTACTGTGTTGACCATCAGGGCCAAGGAAGGTACACGACACCGATCGACAGTAAGTCCCCCGGCACCCTGACTGCCGTTGGAAACAACACACATTTCCACGCGCACTTTAAAAAACATTGTGTACAAGTAATTTCATTGCCATTGGCTGTATTTGTTTAAGGTTCCGATACTACGACTAACTTTAAACTAGTAATGAATGTTTGTTTATTTGACCTTCGCGTTGTAGCTGAGCAACGGTTAACGTGATATTTTGGTGTTCAACGGAGCTGGCCGGTGTATTCCCGGCTACATGTGGTGTGTAAACAAAATACATAGGCGACGACGGATTTTTTGCGGATCAATTAAGTAATGCAGTCTTTATTAAGATGTTAAATTAAGTAGATATAAATAAAATCAAATTTAATTTAAAAATCGGACCCGGAACTACAGATCACAGGTGCAAATAGGGCATAGATAACCAGCACATAAGAGATTTTTGGTTACAGTACAGACAGAGGTATAACAACAATCAATGTATAGATATTAAGCAAAGAATTACCAATTCATCTCATCTCATCATCGATATTCGATCAAAATAAGTCTTGTTGCCGGTTTCGTTAGATATTTTGTAGTTATTCTAAAAACCATTCACAGTAGATTTGTTCTTAAAGTAATTGACAGATTCGATGAAGGAGATATACATAGCGTCATAATTCCGAATAACATGACATTGCAGTGGGACTGGGGCATTACCTCACATCAAATCAGTCTGGTGTGTTTGGTATTTAGCGTTGCTAAATTTTCTGCAACATACGTGCGTATGTACACTTTATAACGAATATGAGCAAGATAAAGTTCTGATCAGCCCGACTTCCATTCAATGTAAGTATAACAGAAGAAATGAACGGTTAGCGTGTAGGATATTCGTTAATGGCACTGCTAATTATATCCGAAGCATAATTTGGCAGGCGGCTAGTTTCCGGCTCCGTGGTCCAACGACGTGTTGCAACGCAAATTTCTGTGCTTGACAGCCTGTAAACAACTAGACACAGTTTCAACGAAAATACCTTATTGTCTGTTGTTGTTGTAATAAAATGTGTACCTACTGTGTTTTTAGTTCTGAGGTGTGCAACAAAGTGGATTTTACTTTTACTTTATTAATTCAGGGCGGTGAAGTGTCTCCATATGTTTCTATCGACTGCAGCAGTGGACACTGGACAGCATTTAACAAATATTACATCCAAAAATCAGTGGATGTTTTTTAGCTTATGTAATATTAAAGAGATTTCCTGGTCGTGAATATTTATTCCAATATTCTTCAATAACCAGAGCATGCTGCAGTGCAGCAGAGTCAGCCTTGTTAGGAGAAGAGAAGACATTCCTCTTAAGTCTTAAACTTCTAACGATTGCGAGTGTTTAGGTTTTCGAGTGTGCGAAGGCTTATTAGTTTTATTTATTTAAACTTTATTGCACCAATGACAAACTTAACGCATATGAAAGGCATACTTATAACGTGATCACCTCCGATTTGAAGAACATTGTGCACTGTCATACAATATTTAGGACCATTACTGGCAAAGAGAGCGTCCGCAATCCGCATACCTCGTAATGCGTTTTCAACCGACTTCAGGATTTCGAACGAGAAGGTTCTCAATTCGCCGGGATCTTTATTTTTATTTTATGTGTGTTCACCGATTATTCGATGACGGCTAGACCAATTTGGAAAATTGTTTTTTGTTTGAAAGGGTATACTTCACAGTTGGTCCCATTGCCACCAGTTTAAGATCTGATGATGGGATCTTGGAGAAATCAAGGGAACTCTTCAAATATTATAGGCACATCTATAGCGATTTGAGTATTTTTAACGCTAGCTCGGGCATTTGCTTTTGGAAATGTGGAGTCTAGCTAGGTGAAGTCGGAAGAACATAAATTCCCTCTATATTTTAATGTCTCAAAGTAAAATCGCAAACCAGCCGCTATAGACGAGAATTTAGACTAGGTCCGGTCAGGTGAGCTAAAGTACAACCCCAAGACCCATTTCTCGTGGTTTAGAAAGTGGGTCGAGATATATTTACTCGCGAGCCGCACTGCGTCTATTTATTGCGCGGACTGTGATTAGGAAAGTAAACAGTACCGTGCACCGAAATAGACTCCGCAAGGTAATTTTAGAATTATTATCGAAATTGTGAACCTTTATAAAGTTACTGCGACTAGGAAGTATATCGGTGAAGTTGCTACACTTCGTATTGTTGCGAGACGATTAGTGACGATGAGAAGCTGTTTTATATAAAATACAATTCTCAATCTCTACAGTAATGATTGTATTGTTTATGAATCCTACCCACGGCATTACGAATTTGCTATATTAATATTATATACATACAGTCATGCACTTCCTATATGTATATGTAATTATGTATTACATTATAACTCCGGTAAGTGGAGACCATAGATAACCATCTAGTATTCTAGTGAAATACAAAATCTACTGTTAAAAAAACGTTACTGTCCTTTACCACTCTTCCCTTATTTTGAATACCTAGAGTGATAGACATTTTAGGTATAGAATTTTTAGTTTTTTTTAAAGTTATGAGTCTTTAATACATGAGTACATGACTCTCTTCACATCATCATCATCATCATCACATGACTCTCTTAACAAACATACATATAGCAACTGGTTGAATATTTGGATTCTTTACTAGTCAAGTTTAAATTATAGACAGTTAAAACAAGTGCACTATTAAATAATAATGAAAAAAACATAAAGTTATGTAAATAAAATAATTTATCATAGAATACAAAGAATTACACAGAATACGGCGTAGAAATACTAGTAAGTGAATGGACTGTGAGTGATTATGATTAATCATCACGGGTATCATGTGCGGCGAGGCGAGGGGGGAGGGGAGAGCCCGGGCGTCGCTTGCGCCGAATTCACCCGAAATGCTATCGTCGGTTATCAGAGCGCAAACAAAACTATTTTAAAACCAATCTTTCACACGACAGAGCCGAACAACCTTGAAACTGCATAGGCGACAATCAAATAACAAAGCGGTTCGAATATATTTCGCCGACCGGGTCTGGCACGTAGAAACAACGAGCTTATAACTGGATGATACCTATTTGAGATTAATTTGGGTTTACCTACTTTCCTGAGAAACCTTAGGTAGAGTGTAGTGTACCTACCTACCTACACAAACGATGGAATATTCCGAACTTGTTCTGAGATTACAACGAAGTGCAAGAAGAGGTTAAATTAATTTCCCTCCACTTTAGTTTATGTATGAGTTATGATGAGGTACCATTTTACAAATTTGGATTAAAAATACGCAACAAAGAAACAAACAGTCTTTGACACGTAGAATTGTTTTAGTTTGAATTGAATACTTTGAATCAAACAAAAAAAAACTATTGTTTTAATTACAGCCTACGCGCTGTTCAGATTCGGAGATTTACGCCGGAGTTGAGCTGAGCATTAATGTCAGGTCAGTTACGAACTTACGACTGACGTGACGTCGGCGTCGGTCAGCAGCATCACAAGCATTTATATAATACTAACTGACCCGACTAACTTCGTACCGCCAAATTTTTTTTAATTTCTCCTATAGTTATTCTGCTATTCGGGACAGGGATAAATCCAAAAAATCAAACATCATTAAAATCGGTTGCCGTTCTTGAGTTATAAATGATGTAACCGACACGACTTTGTTTCATATATATACAGATAGATAATGTAATAATTCTGAATATGAATTTTACTACATATGTATATAATTTTTACATATTATGAGTTATACTTTTTACCAGAATGTTTAAATAATTTTCTGTCAGTCTGGTTTATTACGTCGACGTTTATTACGTATACATTTTGATTTAGGAATATTTGTAAATTTATTTTAGTACAAAACAGCATTACTGCTGACCTAGTCAGTTCTGTCATTTACAAAAAAATCATGTAAGTAGCGCCTGGCCTGGACGATGTGGAACGCATGCTATCGAAATGTTTGGCCGCTACAGAGTCGGGCTCGGGCGACCTGTGACCTTCTGGAGGAAATCTCCAGTTATCTACGCAACGAGAGTTCAATAGTCTACTAGTACTGTTGTGAGGCAACATCTGCTAATTAGCACATTTAGCCGTGACAAATAATTGTGTTTGATTTAAAATTTTAACATAATGTTGTCAATAGCAGGTAAGTATACAGGGTGTAACAAGAATACTGGTGATCCGTTTAAGGGCATAATTGGTATCCTATTATGACTAAGAAAAAGTAGGAGAAACAATTTTTGGACGCGAAAAAAAATTTTTTTTTCTATGGGACAGGTGGTCCCAGCCGGCCGACCCTCCATACTAAACCAAAATTTATTTTCACGCGTAAAAATTTTTTTCTTACTTTTTCGTAATTATAATACGATACCAATTATGCCCTTTAAAGGATCACCAGTATTTTTGTTACACCTAGAGTATATATGTATAGACAGTGTCGTACAATTATTAAATTTTGAAGGGGTAGCCAAAAACGCGTCTAAAGCGGGAAAACATATAAACATATATGTGGGACTGTCACGTCGTCATGCGGGACCTTAAGTTGCAGTACTGATATAAAATGGCTTATTAATACTGTTATGAAATGCGAGAAATCGTATTAGGTAAACATGATCTTGATCATATTCAGCGGGTGCTACTCTATTCTCCGAACCGGAGTGTATAGTACCTGTATGGTAAAAAATGCAGTTTATATTATAACATAGTTCATCCTAAGGGCCTTTGTCTGCTTTATAATGCCGACCACCTAATGAGAACGACGGCAAGAGGCGCGACAGAATGACTTTGGTGCCTTGGAGGACAGGGTGGTCCCTATTAGCCTGGGATGCTAATGTGAAGACACCCTGGCAGCAGTGATTTTGGTTCTGCCGCATCCACAACAGAAGACCTTAAATCCCGGAAAAAGACGATTTCAGGCGTTTAAGGTCGAAATGCTGGGGCGCGCGTAGCAATTTAGAATTTGAATATGCATTGTGACAATGTGGCCACTTCTCTGGGCACTGTACTTATATCGGCATCGATTTAGGAGATTTTTTTTTATTTGTAAGGTTTCATATGTATATTTTTTTTTGTAAATCGTTGTATATACCTAAAAGCTCAATAGAAGATTTATATAAAAATGCTTAGGTAATAACTACATTTAAATCATACACGGAAAAAAAAGGTTCCGGGATATTCTCAATCCAAGACATTATTATTTTCTTGAAAATATATCCTCGTGACAAGTATTTATTTCGTTTACCAAAAATATGATTCTTCGCTTAATAAAACCACGTTTTCTTAAAATAGAAATACAAAAATGTATTGTTTCAAGAGTATATTGAGTAAATAAGAGAGATTGTACTTTAATCAAACAAGTATTATCTTAGGTAAAAGAAAACTAGAAAATCTGTAAGAATATATTCGCTTCGTTATATTTAAAACTTTAATTTATTTTCGTTGAAGGAAATAAATGCTTGTCACGAGGAAATATTTTCAACATGATAATATATAATAATGTCTTAGATTGAGAATATCCCGGAAGTTTTTTTCCCGTGTACCCGTTCAGAGTACAACACATTTACTCGCCAATTGTAATGCGTACAGTATTATTAATAACATATGAGAGTGCTTGTGGTAGGTCAAGCTTTATCATACCGCGTACGGCACGCGGGCGAGATTTTACTTTAGCACTGACACTTATCGCTGCAATACTTATGATACGGGCAACAGGCAACGTCCAACATGATCAAAATACATATTTTGTACCTAATCATTTATGTAAGTACCTACGTCGAAGTTATCCGCCAACGCCAAATGCGAAATGAACTCGCGATCCGACGTACGCGGACCGTATTTATCAAGACCCCGTTTCAAACGCGGAGCAAACGGGGTTGCACCCCGTTCAGGCACCGTTCCGGACCGGCACCGGCAAAATTCTCGATTAGTTTGGTGGACGACCCGGTCATTGCACGTTACGGTGTTGGTCGGTGTAAGTGGACAAAGCCTCATAGTAATTCATACAAAGAATGTTTTTTTTTTGCATGTGTCAGAACGGGCACGTTCATGGCACGGTCATGGTTTGGACGGAATAGTGGGCTATTCCCTAACCGAAACTTATAAACACAACCTTATGTTATACATATGTACAAACGTTGCAAGGATATACAAAAAATAAAACATAATCACGTGTTCTTGCTTAAACGCTTGGAATGTTCGTTGAAAACATTTTAAATATAACCGTTATATTTTTGCGTTATCTATTTACATTTGCCCGCAAACATTTCTGCTGTTTACAAAAGGGGTTACAATAATACCAATTACCAACTTACCTTCTATTACAGCTTCTATAAACAAAAGAGTGCGCGGTCCTCACAGATGCAGATGACCCATGTAACGGGCTACAAGAGGTCACCTAGTTATCGAATCGCGACTCACGACCTAGGTCAATCAGGCTGCCATTCCTACAGCATATCGAGCGCAGGCGAGCTGTAGTTGTAGCCCTGTACATCCAGTAAACAAGCCCTCCTTGATTAAGCTTAGTCGTTAACTTGATATAGAACTCGAGGTCATGTTAGACTGGTTGGATTGCGGAAAATAGGAATACACGGTCAGTGCGCAGTCAGTGCACGCCAGTTATGATCGTCCGTAATGTTTACAAGCAAGCAGACACCCGAAGCTTACCGTTGTCTTTATGACCGAGTCTTACATTTCGGCAGTCAATCGTTGAGGTGGGCTTGGGTTCATGCACTCTTCGAAATTTGATACCTCGATGCCGCCTTTTTCATAAACAAACATGAGAAAGTTTCACTAAGTTTTTCATTCGAATCGCTGATTAAACCTAGAACAAGTGATCATTATGAGAGTAGCTCACTGGTTCATTAATAACCTATTCACTTTTGTCCTAAAGAAACCTAGATTGTATATATCAGAGAGTACAGAGGAGTGAATTTAATTCCTTAGCAATTTACATTCTCTGAGAAGACCCGATCGTTGTTATGTCTACCAAATATTAATTAAGATTCCTTTGATATCTGATTCGTCCTGACCAAGAGGCTTATTCATAATTAAACTGCATCTTTCATAGTATTCATATACCGGTGTCTTGTATTCTATGTCATTACGATATGAACAGTTTTTATTACAGTTTTAAACAAGGGGCTCTGTACAGTACAAGCCAGTCGGAATACTGAGAAGATGTAATTATTAAAATCATACAAATATAATTTGTTTTGTATACGTACTGGAACTGAACGTAAACAAGTTGAACCACGTGACTTGGTCAATCAACAAACAGAGGTATTGGTGTCTAAAATAAAGTTGTGATGACAGTTATTTTGTACCAACGAAGCAAAGTGGTTATGTTATCGTCAATATATTAGTCACAGGCAATGAAATAAAATGGAAGAAACTTCTCAGATCTCAGTAACTCTAACTACAGTATGTCTCGTTGCTTTTAGGTTAGCTGGAAAAAATCTCTACATGTTATTGCAATAAAGTATAATACACCACCACTATTAAATCTTGTCCACCGGCCAGCAAAAGAAAACTTTGCAATGCCGTCAAACATGTTAAGGCTTTTCTCGATCGAATTTATGGGGTCCACCATACCTAAGTAGTTGTTCGGAACAGTCAAAATTTTGTTTCTAACTGACAGGCCGATATCGTCCGACGGACTGATAGCGGGTGGGCCCCTAAGTCTGCATGAAAAAATAGTTATGTTCCTTTGTTATGCGTACGCCATATTTCTGATGACAGATAATCAAAGAAATACGGCGAAATGTATGTACACAAATTTAACACTGTCTCAAGTGTCTCCATATTCTTAGTACCAGCCACCACAAGCGCATCAAAACAAGCGTGTGGTAGGTCAGGGTCTCGTATCACACGGAACCTAAGTGCCTAAACTAACGCATAAAGGTGTCGCACACGTAACCGACCGGCGCCGGCCGACAGCTTGTGTCGAGGCGAGGCGATGCTGTTCCAATCCAATGCCGATATGACATGTGTGCGTTACAGTATGGAATTTCTTACAAAGAATACTGGCCTATAACCGCGAAGCACTTCGTTCATCGAATCGTCTATTTGCATCACTCCGTTTCGTATTTGCAAGAGCGATAGAGACGGGACCATCGTTTTGTTGATTTTCGAACTTCGCGGTAGGCCCTCTTATAATATTGTATTAAAATCCATAAGACCATCGTTAGCAATGTTCTTATTGAATATCAAAACAACGTTAATAAAGTCTACTTTTTTAATATTCCTACTCTGTCAGCCATTTAATTGACAGATTATAATGCTAGAGCACAATAAATATATTGTGAATGGTTTTACTTAGTATATATCTTATCTTTGTTAAAATCTGTCTATGGCACAAATACATACATTTTTTACTTATCATGCTCGTAAAATTCGTCATTAAGGATTAGTAGGTACACCGCCACCTTCACGTAGGGCTAGTGTGTTATTTTTGTTCGTAATTTTTTATCATACTGAAGAGAAAAGCAATTATAGGTCATCATACAATAATTAAATATACTTATATACCCAATTGAGGTCGGTTGTCACTGTTACACTGTCACTGAATTTACAATTGATGCGTGCCCAAATATGTTTTCAAAATTTAGCATCTAATACCAATACGCCGATAATACCAATTTGTAAGCCAGAACGTAATACATTATTTAATCTGTGGTAATACGGCTCTATTAGACAGTAGCGTCCTGGGAATGGATTCAAAAATATATAATAAAATCCCAGACCACATCAGAATTAAAGAAAAGTATGAATTTCTTATTATTAAAAATTATTACTTACTCGATTAATGATTTTTTTAAGACACTGCCTGTAACTAGCCTATGTTTTAATTTATTTGCAATTTTAATGTAATTCAATGTTTATTTTACTTTATTGTTTATTATAACTTATAAAATGTTTTTATAACCTTTAAAATTATGTGGTTATTTAAATATGTTATTTATAACATGATGTTGACTATGTTTTCTGTATAATCTTTATAATTTAATAATCTCTTTTTAATTAATTAATTACTAACAAAATGCATTAGTATTAAGTTAGTTAAGACGATATAATTATGTATGCCAACAGGCAAAACACAGAGCACTTTTGTAAATGAATAAGACATTTGTTTTTTACCATCTGTGTTATACAAATAAACATTTCATTTTAAAGATTTCGCGCCATTTATTGTATTAAAAAAAAATTTTATATAATCGATAATTGTATATAAAAACATACATACAGAAGCCTCTAGATCAAAAGCACTGAACATCAACATGCTGTTATGTATAACATAGCATAGGGGAAGGTGTAACTACTATACTAGTGTCTGTAGTAAACCACACGCGCACCACGCTTTGTTTATTAAGTAATAAATATTAATAGCTTCTGTTAACATGCAGGTAATTCAAAACGGTTGGCTACACAGACATTGTAACAGTGTATAATAGTACATTTCATTGCCAGACATAATTATGTAAATATATTAAACAATTAAAGAATAATAGTAATATAACTTTGCACACTTAGTTACACTGTTCGTTGCATAATGGTCTCGTCGATATTTTTTACGGAATAGAAGATATATTTTAATCTGCCATTTTGAAATGATATTAGAAATAACAATTACAATAAGAACATTACAATATTATATGCGAGGTACAATATAGGTAAATATATGCACCTCTACCTACATGGGTACCCTTGACCTTTGTACATTACAGATGTTCTAAATTCAAGTTTAGAAGGATGCTTTTAATTTGAAGGTAAGTAATATTATAGAAAAAAGTATATGTAACAAATAGAATGTTCAAGATATGAATTTGTTCAGCAGTCAAATACAGACTGATTTCTGAATGACCACTTGTTAACATCAGTGACTTATCCTCAAGTAAATTTTGTGCTGGCGGGGTATTCCCCATCTAGTGTCAATACCGCCCAGAGTCATTCTCTATGATTCCCACATTCGACCACATCGCTGCAATCCCGGTATGATCTCTGACTTCAGGTCCTTTTAGGGATATCAAGGCAACGTTTATTTTGGCTAGCTAGCTATGACCTAAGACCGAGGCTATGACTTGGTAACCAATGTAAACAAAAACCATCAAGGATCCAGGTGATTGCTTCTAAAACAGTGGCTTTGAGTCGATGTAAGTACATACTGAACTGGTTATTTTTAAATTAACAACGACATAAAAACTTCGCCGCTTCGCGATATTTATAGGAACACCAAGTAAGTAACGTTAACTTAAAGGGTCTGAAAGGTGCTCGGCAAAATGTACGACGAAAAGTTATGCAACCGCCAACCGTCCCTGATTGATACTTCGTTCTTACGTGTGGAAACCAGACAACCGTTGAGAAACGTGCTAAAATGTTTCGTCCATCGCTGAAGGTTTGACACTTTACAGCAATTTTTAATTATGCAGAGTATTTTATTTTTGTATTAAACAGAGCGTCTGCTAACGCTACCACAATGATTAGAAATATGTAAAGAAAAAGTAGAAATATCCATCAGAAAATCTCAGTAGCTCAGTAGGTCAGAGCGACGGGCATGTTTCCCAGAGTCGCGAGTTCGAGTCTCAGGCAAGGCAGTGGATTTTCTACTTTTCCTTTATTTCTAAACATTATGCGGAGTATTATTGAAATACGGTGTCAGATCAATGTCACTATGATGACTATGAGAGAAGCAATTATAGGTACAAATATTATTGAAATATGGGTCAGACCAATGTCACTATGATGCCATTGTTAAATTAAAACTAAAGGCATAAACCGCCTTCATAAATATGAACCTTCTTTGAACGTTGACTGCTTTAAAAAGTTTGATGTAATTCCATTCCCCACCATTTCTGAATATTTGTTTTATTAAAACACCGCAATTGCAAAGCGGTAAATTAGTTTTTTTTCTAAATCATTTACTTTCCACGAACTTGTCATGGCACGGGGAAAGGATAATACTCGTATAGGATAGGTAACATACTTTAAACGGGGATCAATGTTACTCTGCGTTCGTAGGAAACACCTCAGACAACCATACACGTGATCCCCGGGTGGTGCTAAAAGAGTAACAAAGTCGGCAGCTGCACAGTCCCACCTGGACCTCGCAGCACTCACTGGGTTTTCTTTTCTTCGTCAGCTGCTTTCCCACTGCTATTACCCCAGAGAAGAAATGCCTATCTATATCCAGTGACATGCAGTCATACGATAAATAAATAAAAATTTTAAAAATCAATTTGCTATTGTGCGCTGCCCACTCGTTTAATTTAGCTGGTGCTGCTGTGTAGGCTGGGATTAGAGTCACCAAATAAGTGTATTATTGGTATCAACCAATGTAATCATTAGGTTTAGGTACCAGTTAGTCATGGTTGAACAGGAAGCGAATATTACGTTTTGCTTGCTACCGGTATCGCGGACATAGAAAATATACCTCCAATAAGCAAGTATTGGACACAGAGACTGTCAGAGACCAACAACGAATAGGTACGGGTTATAACTACAAAGATTTAAGTTTCGTATAAGTACAAATAAAATAATTGTTTTAATAAAATGCCTGAGTTATGATATGACGGGTTGACGGTGACAATTTTAGTCGAAATAATTCGTAACGAGATATATAATTCCTCGATCGATATTTTTAGAGAATTGAAGAGAAGAGACTAACTACTACGAGTGCGTGTCATATGAGTTGCATCTGTATGCATTCATTGTATTCGGTTATTTATAGCTTTGTGATCGTAGACTGCTGTTCCGGAGTCTGTCTACGCTAAAACCGGCCTGTCAATCGCGATGTAAACTTTGCACCAAGCTTAGCGCGGTAAGACTACATTACAATAAAATAAATAAGAAACAAATTAGGCAATTTAGGTATTAATAAATACAAGTATAACGAAACGGAATGTAAACACGTACTGGCGCCTACGTTGTTTAGTTTATCAGCCAGCGGTGTTTGTTTGCTTGTCTTATCTTATCGGTTTCCAGAATTATGAGGCAATCTCCATTCATCGTCAGCACTCGTGACGTGATTTTTGACAAACCAATATTTTTACAACTTTTTAAATTCACTCTTTGATTTTGATGAAAGGACCCAGCCAGAAACGCATCTAAGCGGGAAAGCTTCTTATGCTGGACTGTCACGCAGCACCTCAAGTTGCGGGAACTGATATGAAATGCGAGAAATCGTACCTATTAAACGGGTTCTACTATATTTTAACTAGGTAGTAAATATATCGGGTAAAAAATTCACTGATTGCTATCTAATATACAAATTCAAATTGTGCCCAGAGGAAAATTATAAAAATTGATAGTACAGTCAGCATCAAATATATAGTAACAGCCAAAGTGATCAAATAGTTCTTCACACCATATATTTTGAATGGTGTGACGAACTATTTGGCGAACTATAATATTTTATAAGTTTAAAGAAGAATAATTTCTTATCAACCTTTCTTAAAGTTTTAACTAGAGATTCATGCCATCTCTATCCATCGCATAACACACTCCTTCCGGCCCGCTGTGTTTTAACAATTTATGATAAAGTGGCAATAAAAATGTCATAACGTTTAGCATCGGCGCCATCATCCTTTGAAAATAGGCCGAAACCTCGCCTAAATAGACATCGCCGATAATTTATTTAAAACATAATAATCATACATATCTACAACGTGTGCGAATAACTTTATGATAATGTACCTAATCATCATATTTTAAATAAATACTTCACAAAAAGTCATGAAGCGGAGAGCCCGTTTGTGTTTAGAAGCATGTGAATTTTGACTACCACAGCACTAAACAATGTTGTATCGAAGGGAGGGTCGTAAATTAAAAGGGGTTGTCTCGGCCTCGGTCATTGGCCTCGACAGCTGGTCGCCATATCTACAATTGTAAACAACAGGTATTCATGAGGACAGGAAGTAGCTGATGATATTTATCCTACTTCATTGTACTCTTAAAATGACATGCGGGTGACGTAAGCCGAAAATGCCGAAATAATCGTAGGATTATTTAATTTACTAATTTCTTGTTTGATAGCTTATATCATATATTTTTTAATATACGTTGAACTTAATAATAAATTAATAACCTAACAAATCACAATCATCTCGCTTATGATGTCAGACTACTGAAATTAATATGTAAGCTCCTTTCAGTTCAGTACACATAAACATGAGTAAAGACTGAGTCAAAGCTTAATTTTTGTTTCGTCTATACCTACATATAAAATACTTTAGGCATAATGTTTTCGGCCTACTTATGCCTGGGGCAGATTAAATTACATGGCAATGATAATTACACTAAGTAACAGAATTCTCAGTGTGATTGCCCTGCAAATGCTGATAATTAAGAGTGTGCCTACTGTTAGGTAAGAGACGCCCGCGGACATATCTCCTACCAATCCTACTTGACCTGGAACTGAACACTTTAAAGTGTATTGTCACTATGACAGTTCAGCAACATATTGTCGAAAATCAGTGAAAACATTGAAGCCTAAATCAGGCTGACAGCAATTATGCAAACTAAATGCTTTTATTACTTATTATATTCATGTTATTGGACATGTCATAGAGTAAGTATTTAAGTGTTATACAAAGAAAATAGCTTGAACAGAAAATGGGTCAACAAGACCGAAACTGTACCTATAAATCGTGATATGATTCAGTAGTAGGTATAGTATGCTAACTTTAGCTCACAACTCAAGAATACCTCTCAAAAGACACAATATTTCAAGTCGTACTAAATTTAGCAGGGCAATCACGACGCGATTTCTTTCACCATCGCATAACCTTACGGCTCGCTTTGGTTTTGGACATAACTTATGATGACATGGCAATAAAAATGTCAAACATAAACACATTCATTTGCACGACAATATCGTTGATGTCAATAAGAAAATGTCCTAAGAAAATGGCATTGACTGTTATCGCTCTTTTCATTCCATTTAACTAGCGTAGAAATAGGTAAGTACGACAAAGTATAAAAATACATACTTATAACCAGTTGCAATTACATTGCGACGGCATTTTATTATCAAAGCAAATAAACCCAAATTCAAATGGTGCTTGCATTTGCATGCGTATGATCACCTTGAATTATGTTTCCATTAACATTAGATAGGTAGGTAGGTAACAGTACCGGCCAATAAATAATATATCACCTCTATGTTTTTCGGTAGAACGTTTGTAGGTATATTTGTAAGCGATTTCCACCGCACTACGTTAGGTAGACTAGTAGTCTTTTGTGCAATGAGAAAAAAAAAATTCATAGATATTTTTAATACAGCTTTTTTAGTAATTATGCTTAGTCTCCTATTGCAATATTGCAACGCACAGTATTTCATTGCCGTATTCAATATTCATCATATATTTGTAAGTAATGTACAAATCTTTTGTCTACCATGTCTGACCGATCTCTCTTAGTTGCTTATAGACGGAGAGCTGGCCACGTCAGATATGACACAATAACGAGAGCAACGAAACCCCTCTAGTTAGTTTGCTATAATATGCTTATTTCTAGATCCGGACATCTGGCAGCTGTAAAGTGGTGGAGGTAAAAGAAAGCAAATAACTTAAAGAAAATAAATTCTACAGTTCTGGTTTTGATCCAATATTATGAAAAATTATGTAAATAATTAGATTATATAATATCCAAAAGATTCGTTTGGGGGAAGTAGTGCCAAATGATGTAAAATGTGATTTTTGGTTATTCGCCTACTGTTTTTGTTTGCGCAATAATACACAATGTTTTTTGTTCTAATGTTATAATATAGGCCCTGTTCTCTATAAATGACACAACTTCAGCAGTTTTTACCTATTTCGGTATAACTTTTTTTCAACTTAAAAACTTTGTTGGTCTGTCACTCTGATCTCCACCCATTAAAAGCTGCCAGATGCCCGGATCTAGCAATAAGGATGGTTATGCAATCTAACTGGACTGATTACAAACCTCTCATTATTGTGTCACATCTGACGTGGCCAGTTCTTAGACCATTAAAGGTAAGCTGGAAGAGCTCGCCTTTGTACACACTTACCTTAGTTTTCAATTGTCATGTACTTACTCGTATTTTGAGCAATAAACTGTTTTACTACTGCTACTACTACTATTTGTATAAAATGACTAGTAAAATATGCAATCTACAAACTAACCTATATATCTGTTCTATACATGCTCATACATAAAAACACAAAGGTGATATATTATTGGCCTGTACTGTACAGTCGACGTCAAAGATATCGTTACGGACAAAGTTACAAAAATATGTTTACGCGACTTTATGGCTAAGACAATAAAGTCGTGTAAACATATTTTTGTAACTTTGTCCGTAACGATATCTTTGACGTCGACTGTACCTTAATTACCATTTGTGCTTCTGTGTTACCTGTTACCTGTTCTCTAATAGATAGCGTAACATGATACTTACTTAAGTTCCTATCTACCTAGCTAGCTATCTCAGGTTTCATGGGTGATACAATAGGATAGTTCGCTAACGAGTCAAATCAGTTACTCATTGTGAAACGTTAATATAATTTAATGCGATTTGCTAATAGTAAAAGTTATGTAGGAAAAGATATGTCGTGAATATTGCCTATATTTCAAATCAACCCAATTTCTTTGCAACTGCATGAAAGCGCATACATGTTTTTCATAATAAGCTTGTTATAATATAACTACTCTTCTACTCTACCAGTACAGGCAATCTTATTACTAATTATTAAACACCACTATATGAAGCTATTTAATAAATAAATAAATAATCACTATATAATCAGCTGTCAGCGTTTTCAGTCAGTCCGCTAGAAAGCTCGGTGGTTGCCTGCTAAATAAGAGGTAAACGTAACGACGTAACTGTTTCGCCTGTTCTCCATCGCTTACCAAACCAAGTGATCGTTTTAGCGTATAACTTAGTACGAGTATAACTAGGTATATCGCGCGAATTGTAAAGTGCGTTCCGTACCTTCCATACTTTTTTTTAACTTACTTTTTATACTTAACGTTTCGATTTTTTTCTCCAGTCCGAATCAGTATAAGTGTTTATGCTGGTTCGCCTGCCCTTTGTTAGGCGATAGAAATCCAATGCACAAGCTATTCACAAATTATTAAAAAACATTTCGTCTCGTCTGTGAGCTCTCTCCTAGCATATCTTGACCTAGAGACTATTATTATTAATTTAAGTCCATCCGTTTCGACTGTTGTCACGTTGTCAATCAGGCGAAGTATCATCTCAAGCAAACACAGCACAACGTACAAAACAATGTCAAAGTATAATTATTCACTACATTGACTCTAATAAACATACTATGCGGGTTTATATTTTGTGTGATTGAACAACTGTCCTATAAACGTCTAACATATATTGGCAAAAGGTTTAATTAACGTCGTTTACATTATTCACAGCTTAGACCCCGTTCCCACTTGTCGGACGTTGGGCCCGGACTTTAATCGGGTGTCGGCGCCCCATACAACATTGTGTCCTGCAAGTGGGAATAGCTTCATATTATAAAATGTTTTGCCACTGGGACATACTGGGATTAAAATCCGGGCCCGACATAGGACAAGTAGGAATGGGATCTATGCTGTGAATAATGTAAACGACGTTTATTCTTTGTGAATTTCTAATTGTATATAGTTAAACCGATTTTGTAAAGTCAAGATACTGTATGCCACAACTGTTCCACCAAATCGCCTCTAATCGTTATCTGGCGGATAACCGATACAAACACGGGCTCAATAGCACCGTGCAAATACATAAATGAAAATAAAACCGCCCGCGCGGCCCCACGGCTGCCATGGTTCAACGTCCGCCAGTTTTTGCGAACGTTCGAAGTAACGGCCGCGAGTTGTTTACTTTACACGAGCCTCAATCGAACAATTGCTGCCCTATCATAATTCATGGAACATTTTGGCCATTTTGCGGCGATGATGAACTTTTCCAGTTTGATATGGCCTAATGGTTAGTTGAAACTACTAGTAATCGTAGACAAGATATAATGGCTTGCCTGACTCACGGCACTGTACATCTATCTAGCTTTAGCATAATTCATACCTAATTCTTACGAGCTTGCGTGATATTCTAAATTCTGTCATGAATACTGTCTAACATGTTTTCGTGTTAGACAGTATTCTTTATATCCGTTGCATGAGATAGGAGCTGTGAATAAAAGCCCTGAACTGTCATGTAACCAGTGGAGTTTTCATTTTAATTTTAGTTTATGAAATGACTATCGCCGAGGCTGTGTCAAAGTATGAAAACTCTACATCACGCTATCAAGATTTTCCGTCAAATAAATCATTTCTACTAAATAAATTGTATTTTTTTCAGTCCTTGTCGATGACAAACATTAAGGTAAACAGTAATTAAGTGACAATCAATAGTAGGTTTAAAGTAGTTTAAACCTACTATTGATTGTCACTTTTTTTATTTATTTTAAATTCCTTAATAACCAGCAAGTTGTGATACTTATACGAAAACCTTACTTAGCGTGTGAGCAGTGGGCACGCAAGATGGACATGCAGCGAACAAGTAAAAGCACGCACTTGGCACCCTTTTCGTGTCCACAAACATGCCCACAAAACGCCATGCTCTTATCATGGAATCTTTACCCAATTAATTTAATTATACTTAGACGGATCAGAAAAAAAACATACCTAATAATTGTATATTTGTTTGAACTACGTATTTAGTATGGTATATTTAAACAGAATTGGCTTTTACAAACGGATGATATTGGTTTCCTTTCCTTAGTTTTTTTTTATAACTACCAAAATACATATTATTACATACTAAAGGCCAATGCACACCGAGAGAATATAATATGCAGAGTTGGTACTAAATTCGGTATATTAGGTTCTCATGAATCATGAGACCAGAGCGCCCTCTTACTGGTACCTACTAGACTTGAGGGTAGTAAATTGTGACTACACCGAACGACCTACAAATGTACAGTATAGTTAGTTACCTTCTCGGGCCGCCAAGTCGGCGGCCGTGGCGTGTGCTGCGTACACCAGCAGCAGCAAGCACGCCACCCGGCCCGCTGGCTTGCGCCCGCGCATCACGCCGCGCCGGCGCTCGACCGCGCTGACCACATGACCCGAGCTGCAACAATAAACACATCTTCATCACAAATGAGTCAGTCCAGTCAGAAGCTTTAACGGAAATCTAGAAAAAAAAACAACTGCCACTGCTTCACTGGAAAAGTGAGCACAAAATGAAGCATATACAATTACCTCACCCTAAGGGCCTGCCGCAAAGTTCGAAAATCGGCAAAACGTTGGCCTCGTCTCTATCGCCCTTACAAATACGAAAGAGAGTGATGCAAATAGACGATTCGATGAACGAAGTGCTTCGCGGTTATAGGCCAGTAAGCAATTACGATGATTGTGACGAATAAACCTACAAGAGTTTAAACAATACCAGTACCCGTACCTAGGATTGCCAGGTGTCCGGTTTAAGCCGTATATGTCCGGACCAACCCTGTCGAGTAATCGGGCCCGTCTGACTAATATCAGAATTATACAAAAAAAGACCGCTACATTTAATCAGCTTGCTCGTCACTAAAAGGACGAACAGAGTCAAATAGTCACAGCGAAGAAATTGATCCGGATATTTCCCTACTTTTTTGTCAGAATGTCCGAGTTAACTTACCATCGATGGCTTTTGAAATTTACGGCCTGGCCCTATTCGTACGTCAAACCTCCCGAGAAGTTACTCTAAGAATAATTCAGGCGGCAGACGCGATAAAAGGTTTTGTTACATAAAGGCCAGATGTCGTAAAAGCGTTACATAAGGCTAAGGGCCCACGGCTGTCTGAAAGTATTTCAAGAACTAATATTTCAGGATCTAAACATATAGGCTATTTTGGTCCATACTCAACCGAGAAAAATATTAAGCTGCTAAATTAAACAAAGAAAGAATTGAACAATTTCACGACTAGGAACCCGCTAGGCGGGCTCTCTGTTCGTAGGCGCTTTCCGCTACAAAGCGGGAAAACACTAGGACCGGCTACGCATATATTGCATGTATTGCATGTATTGGAGGTATGTATGTTAGTTTGCCCATGATAAACGTATCCTTAGTTAATTGCCGTGCTCCGAAGAGGATAGTTAACGTATTGAATTCATTAGGATCTCAAGGGAGCTCCATATGTGAAACTTTATCTGAATACCTCAAATTTACTTTACGCGTCTTAAAAAATATTTTTTAAAAGATAAAAGATATTTATTCTTCAATTTAGGCACATTACAATGCACTTATGAACGTCAGAGAGAAAAGAAACTACCACCGGTTCTAACCCTACACCTCTGACCCGAGAAGTATTACTTATTACCGGCAAGAAACTCGGCGGGACTTATTTTTTCAAAACAGTACTACAAATACATTAAAGATACTATATACAATAATGCGTAGTTCTTCAAGAAGGCATATCAAACCAGCTTGAGAGACAGACATGTACCTGCCTATTGTGTAATTAAAATGAAAAATAAAAATAAAATCCAAATCTGACTGCTTTGCAATACGTTTGATATTCTTTCTTACTTGAACTGTGTCCTCTAAATGTTAGATGATTTTATAGATTCTGGTTTGGGCCATGCATATATGTCTGTCATATAGTCCTCGACCCTGTAATAACCCTTTGACATTAAAGTTTTTTTCAAGTATTTCTTAAGAGCGGGAAATGATAGATTCAAAACATCGACGGGTAACTTGTTATAAATATGAATACCCTGGCCAAAAAATGACTTATATGCTTTGCGGACACGACATCGTCTGGTAGCAAGCTTATTTTTATTTCTAGTGTTATAGCTGTGGATGTCAGAATTCTTCTTGAATGTGTGTATATTCTTTACAACAAAAATAATATTATCATAGATATATTGGGACGCAAGAGTTAAAATATTAATTTTTTTAAATAATTCTCTAATTGATGTACCTGCCTTTAAGTTATACATAAAGCGAATGGCTCTTTTCTGTAAAACAAAAATAGTCTGTATGTCAGCTGCTTTGCCCCAAACCAGAATTCCATATGACATTACACTATGAAAATAACTATAATAAACTAAGCGAGCTGTCTCAATATTAGTCAGTTGTCTAATTTTTCTAACGGCATGAGCGGCTGAACTTAGTCTAAGAGCGAGTTTTTTTATATGAGGACTCCATTGTAAATTTTTGTCCAACGTTGAACCAAGGAACACAGTTTTATCTACTATATCTAAACATTCACCATTTATAACTATATTAGTGTCCATTGGTGCCACGTTTGGCAAAACAAATCGAATACATTTAGTTTTCTTAGCATTAAGTAACAGATTGGTAGTAAACCAGTTTAGTACGCCAGCTAGTGTATTGTTAATTACAGATAAATCATTGGATTGCCGTTCAACTTTGAAAATTAAAGATGTATCATCGGCAAACAAAATCATACCACAAAGGTTTTGTACTACACAAGGTAAATCATTTATATAAACCAAAAACAGGAATGGGCCCAGAATGGAACCCTGTGGCACTCCTAATTTTACTAAAGTCCCTTTAGACTGGGTTTTATTTACAACAACTGTTTGTGTTCTATTGCTAAGGTAAGAAGACATGAGACTCAGGGCATTTTCTGAAAGTGTTCTAATTTAAGAATGAGCGTTCTATGATCTACACAATCAAAAGCTTTTGAAAGGTCACAGAATATACCAATTGCATCATAACGTTTGTCTCGCCAAGCATTGAAAATATGTTTAATGAGTTCTGCAGCAGCGTCGGTTGTGGAACGTCCCTTTGTGAAACCAAACTGATTGCTTGTAAGCAGTCCATGTCTGTTGAAGTGCCCCAGTAGATCATTTAACATTATCTTTTCAAAGACTTTACTTAGTACAGGAAGTATCGATATCGGTCGGAAATTATTTAGATCACTAGAATCACCCGATTTAAATAGAGGTATGACTTTACTACATTTCATTAGATCTGGAAAAACACCTTGTGAAACTGAATTGTTATAAATGATGGCTAAGTAAGGCGCTATGTCGTCTATGATATTGCTGATGACTACAACTGATATTCCCCATAAGTCCTCAGTTTTCTTTAAATTGAGTGATTTGAATGACTTTACAATTTTTTCGGAATCCACTAGGTCAAATTCAAAGATCGTATTACATTTCTTAATATTAGCGCAAAGTAAGGAATGAGCTTGAGACGAAGATGATTGTAGGCATTTTGTGGTATTTAATGCTATATTAGAAAAAAGCTAAGCTATGCTATGTTAGTTTTAGACAGTTTTCCCGTAGTAAACATATCCTTATTAATTTGCCGTGCCCCTAACAGGATAGTGCCATAGTGCACGCATTGAATTCGGTAAAATCTCAAGAGAACACCGTGACACTTTACCTGAATTCGTCTGACCGACCAATTTAATAATTATTAAAAAAAATACATTTCCAGTCGGGTCCTTACGAAATTTCTTTGTGTATTCGCGTGAACTAACGAATATCTACCGATTGCCATCGATAGAAACTGTAAAATCTGTTTCGGGGCGGTAACGTGAAGTTAGCCGCCCCACTTAAAAAAATAAAAAAAAATATACCGAATCGGGTCCTTACGAAATTTCTTTGAGAATTCACGTGAACTAACGAATATCTACCGATGGCCATCGACAGAAACCGAAAAATCAGTTTTGGGGCGGTAGCGTGAAGTTGACCGCCCCATTTTGTTTTTAAAAAAAATCGATGTTGGAGTCGGGTCCATACGATTTAAAATACTGAACTAACGTGAACTAACGATGAACTAACGATATAGATACGTAATTTGCGGATACTGAGTTTGGGGCGGTCAACTTCACGGACATCGCACGAAGGGTTCCATACTATGATCTATAAAAGCGGCAAAAAATAATGTCTGTTGTATGGGAGCCCCCTTAAATATTAATTTTATTCTGGTTTTTAGTATTTGTTATTATAGCGGCAACAGAAATACAACGTCTGTGAAAATATTAACTGTCTAACTATCACGGTTCATGAGATACAGCCTGGTGACGGACAGACAGACGAACTGACAGCGAAGTCTTAGTTCCCGTTTTTAGGTCCCGTTTTTACCCCTTGGGTACGAATTACGGAACCCTAAAAAGTAACAACGTCATTTGTTTAGGTGCAGGACTGCAGGCATTTGCGCCATTCAATAAAAAGGCATGAAACGCATACCTATATAATTATTAAATAGCGCATTTGTATACATAAAACATGCAACATAATAAGCACAACATAACATAAGAGAACGCTCGCCTTGAAATACCGATAACGTCCGATCGTTCATTTTACTATTTTAACTAACTACGTGTTTTCATAATGCGCTCGTAGTAGCAACTTCATGACGTATTTACCGTACCTACTATATATGTATATTTAGTAGCGGCACACCTATGTTAACATAACTTAATTGTAATTAATTATTTTCACTTTTACTTAAGGCGCGTCAAACAGTTGAGTTCGTTAGGACTCTTAACTACCAGAAAATTAGTTCCTATTAGAATGTAAACCAAAGTTCGGCAAATATTCCATGGGATATGGGTAGGGATTGCAATCCGGTACCAAAATAGTGCTGGATCCGGCCGGATTCGGTACCAATTTTGCCAGATCCGATACCGGATTTCTATTCGGTGTGAATCCTGACGAGTAATTAATAAATACTATAATATTTTGAATAAACAAACGCAATAAGCTCTAAGTTGCCAGAATCTTGCTAAAATGTAGCCACGCAATTGCTAGTTACAAAAAAATTAAGAAATCATGTTTACATCAATCAGTTGTAATTTCATTCATAAATCAGAGATTTCATTGATAGAACTGACGACGCGCATGGAGTTATCATGTACATAATAGGCGTGGGAGCTGAAGTAGTTCCCACGACGCCACTCACAGGAAAATATCAATTAAAAAACAAGTTAGCCGTTTAATTGTTGGCTATTTATAAGCAGCTAATCCTGGTAGATTACGTAAACCGTCCAATATTGATTTCTATGAATGGAGCGCCGGTCAGTGGATTTTTACACCGCTTGTCGAACAAACGGATTCAAATAAGGAAATAGCTTCTTTTGGAGGGAGGGTAATTCACTCTTATGATTATGAAAATCTTAGGACCGGCTTCACTGTGGCCATAGACACTATAATCTTACTAGGTATTACTCAGCTATCTAATATAATCGCGTCTGCATCAGTAGGTATATTATTTGCTTGTATTGCGAGACTCGAGAGACTCACGTCACAGCCACGTTGCTGGCGCCTCGTTGACGAAGAGTCGAAGACGATATCTATGCATTGGGAGATTTTTGGGACGTGTCTGATAACGTAAACTGCGAATTTATATAGATATTCTAGATGAATATAGACGCTAATGTAATGCCTCGTTCACGAAAAAACGCTACGAGCGTTTTACACCTCCTTTGGAAATAAAATGCTCAAATTTGCCGCTCAAATTCCTGAAAATTTCAAGGGAGCTCATTCGTTTGTTTCACACGCTCGCCGAAAGCGTCAAAATCAAGCGCGGTCGCAGCCTGAAATTTTTCAATTTTTGAGTGGGTCTTTTGTCAATTCGACACGTATGATTTTGGGAGGGGGGGGGGGGGGGTCATGTCCCCTGTGACCCCGAGCGTTTATATCGTGAAACAGGCAGTGTCGGAGTGATCTCTCAGAAAACAGCAAGCGTGTTTGATTTCTAATAACCAAGCCCATTTAGTTAGCACCAGGAATGTCACGAATGTCGTTTTTCTCACATTCGCGAATGCGAATGCGAATATTCAGGATGCGAATGTCCGAATGCGAATGCGAATACGAATGTTGCGGAGTAGGTTCAAAAAAAAAATCTTGCTTATCATTGTTATGCTTCCATAGTTCATAAATACAGAACATGATATGTGATGGAGTCCTATATAATTGATCAAAAAGTAGTGTCCGACCGAAACATGTTTTTTTGCCGAAACCGAAACCGAAGGTTCGGCTCTAGGTGCAGTTTCGGCCGAAACCGAAACCGAAACCGAAACTTTTATAGACACGTTAAAATCGTTGAGTTAAATGTCAATAAGCCGTTGTAACTTGTGCAGGATAGGTGGTATAAGAAGAACAAGGTTAGTAAGTTTTGATTGATCATCCTCCTAGCGTTTGTGCTGGCGTTTTCCCACGGACTCAACGGAGCCTGAGGTCCACTTGGCAACCTAATCCCATGATTTTTTCTAGTTTGTCCACATCTCCAAGTTATTTCGTTGTAAGGCGTATTTTGATCCCTAAATTCGTTTCTTCTTTCAGTTTTTTTTTCGCGAAATAAATGCAGAGCACGAAATATATGAATGAATAAACATAATTATGTAACTTTTTAACATCTGTAACGTAAAATTTTACCCACCTTATTGAAAGTACCATTGTCACAAGTTGACCATGTTTTCGTACATAGATATATATGTACGCGAACGTGGGAAACAGACATCAGTTTTTTTTACTTTGGTATTTTTTAGGAATTAGGATCTGCTACGTTAAAATTAGCAATAAAATAACCCACACGATTTTAAACTTGACAGATGTATTTTCAGAGTAGAATTACGATCAGTAAACAAAATAAAAATATGAAAGTTTTGTTCGGTACTTGGAGTTTTTATAGCATCTATCTCTATGGTTAAAGTAATATGTTTTGTTAAAAAAAAGTACGAAGAATATATGAGTTGGAAAAACAAACATTTGTGCTTTATTAAAATTGTTATGTTTTCTTTTAAATTATGAATACGATTTTTTAAATTTGTGTGTCATTCATTAGTTATACTGCAGTTAGTTATACAGCGAAGTTTCATCGACTGAGACATCAATGCTGTTAACAAGTCTCTATAAAATAATTCGCCAAGATTGCATGGACTATTTTAATTTCACAATCAGTATTTCAAATAAATCGTCAAGTGTTTTAACTTGATTTCTTCGTGTATAATTTTCAGCGTAGGCCGACGCAGTTCTTTGGGCAGTCTCTTGCATGAACTCGAGAGTTTAATGTACGATAAAATTTATACTTAAATGTTATTATCATATTATAATTGATGAAATATGGATGAAATAATCTTCCAAACACATATGTACACTTTTTTGATATTTATTTATTATAATATTATCACTTAAAAACGTTACTGAGACAGAACTTGTGGACCGATTAAGCTCAATGTTGTAAGTTTCGGCGCGGCCGAAAGGTTCGGCCGTTTTTTGGCCGAAACCGAAACTTGGGCCGAAACACGGTTTTTTGGCCGAAACTGGCCGAAACCGAAACCGAAACCGAAACTTCGGTCGGACACTATCAAAAAGAGACAAGTGATAACGTCGTTTTCACTTCCTGTGTATGAGCAAGCATATGACCGTCGGCCGGGTCAGCGCGGTCAAAATAGGATGCGTTCTGCCCACATTCGCATTCGGAAAATATTCGCATCATTTCATGCGAATGCGAATGTTGATACGAATGTCAAAAATGATGCGAATATTCGGATTATACGAATGCGAATGCGAATATTCGTGACATCCCTAGTTAGCGCGTTGCGTTAGATCGTCCTGTGTCGAATTAAACTGTGGCATTGTATAAATTTGCAGATTTAAGTTGGTTCACTGACGTAAGTAGTTGTTTTTCTTTATGTGGGAAGACTGATGTTTACGTTTAGTTGTTGTAGTCGGTAAAAATGCATCGTAAATCAAATCTATCTCGGCTTAAATAAGAATTTTGTACCTATCGGAACGTTTTCTTAGAAAGTGTGGTTAATAAAAAAGGGGTGTATATATTTTTGTCGTATAATTGCTTACTAAGAAGAGTTTCTTTTGAAATTTAGGGTTACAGTAACTAATAAATAAGTCACGTTTATATATAAATTTTATTGTCCCGACCATACATTTAGTAATTTAGTTTTCTCTCAAAGTAATAAAAAACCAACAATTTTACTATTCCCGACGGCGACGGTTATGGAGGTAAACGGCCTAATAATAAAAAATGGCCGAATCTACACGTGGAGTGCATATGGCGTATCGGTGACTAAAATTATTGTCGAGAAAGCGGGACCCTTGGCCTTGGGGAACCGTAATGTTTGTACTTATGTAGCAGATACGCGCGAGATGTTGCGTGTGTGTTTTGATGCAAGGTCGGAATGTATATTGTCATTAGGAGTCCCGAGACCCCATGATATCGAGTGAAGGGAAGAACGACTTTTCTGCGCGTAGGTACATAGCAAAATTGTGTTGGTACAGTACAGGAACATGTACTTTCTATACCTGTCACTGTCAAAAGTGCATGAAGACATCCATTTTTAAAGCGATAAATCCTAATTGTTACTTAATTTTATCTTTACGTCAGTTAACCTTAAAAGACGATGGGTTACGATGTCAGGGTTAAGTTTCCCGCGTTTTCTGCAACCGCAGGCATGGGCACCGCACTGCACACACCTGAGTTGTTTACGACGCGCAGTGTCATAGAGGTCAACGACCGCTCGCCGCACCACGCCGCCATATTTTGGTAATAAATAATAGAGCAGCGCAGCGTACCACGATCGATCAGACCGTAGTACCTACAGTGCGGCGGCGCGATTAGCTTCGTCTCCCGTCTCGCTCCAAAAACATTGCACCCCTACACCCGCGTTGCACTAGGGTGTCATTGTAACGAAAGCTTGTAGAGCTTATCGCTAGGACCAACCAGTATAATTTAGTTCTTTGATTACCGATAGTGGTTAGGATCTTGAGTTCAGGTTAAACTGGTAAGCCCAAGAATACGCTTGTGCAATCATGAGAATACACGAGCTGCACTACGGCACGAACTACGACGCCTTATGCGCTTCCTACTGGGATGCGACTAGCGAGACAGAGGGATCTGAACCGAATAAGTTTACCTGTGTTCCACTTGCATATTATGGGAAATCGATGTGAAATACGTGTACCAACCTGCCTATCGGCTGTGTGTGTCGCTTACAATAGTTACAATATCGTATATTCGTGTCAAAAAATAAGGAATTTCAACGCAATGTGTAAGATATAATTAATATATTATTATACGTAGATAATCAAACCCAGTACATGTACCATCGGGTTCAGAATTGCATTACCAATTTATGAATGAATTCATTGATTAATTGGCCATGCAATTCTGAACCTGATACATACTAATACATAGAGTCGTTTACCCAAATAGACACAGGTAGGTACGAAAGCTTAATAGTAAAACATTGGTTCCGGCCTACGCACCAATTAGGGCTAACAAGTCAAATATTTGTAAACAATGCACCACCTTTGTAGATACCTACACGTGCCTGCGAGTTCTCAATGCAATTAGGAATTGAAGGCAAATAGGTGGATGCAGTTAGGGAGTCCACCGACTAGGTACCAGTCCGCTTGGCAGCTCCGAACAACTGACAGGCCAATATCGTCAGGCCGACTGATAGTGGGTGGGCCCCATTACACCTGGAACTAGCTTTGATGCATGATGAAATGAACCTTGTGATGTAAGCGTAAAAAACCGTACATAGTATTAGATAATTTTAAACAAAAAAAGAACCGACGTCACTTAGGATCCGTTATTCCAAGAGGAAGTGGTCGAGTTGATGTAAAAAAATAGTGAAATCATTATAGGTGTGCCTATAATAGTTGAAGAGTTCCCTCGATTTCTCCAGGATCCCATCATCAGACCCCGACTTGGTGACAATTGGGCCATCTCAAAAAATAATAATGATGATAAAAAAAATCAGTCGAATTGAGAACCTCCTCCTTTTTTGAAGTCGGTTAAAAATATATATTATATGCCACGAGGACATTCACGGTAAAAAATAGAAAAATAGGTGGGCAATGTAAGTATTACACACACACATGATGTTAAAAATAACCGCATGTCCCTCCTATATCACGAGAACCCGTCCATAGCAAATTAAACTTGTATTTACGAACAATGCCATCGTAAAAATATGAGATCAATCATTATTGTAATAAATACCTACCTATTATGTACGAGTATTGCGTGTTGTATTTAGAATATTGTCCTGATAAGACTCAGTGTACCTATGTTACCTTACCTACTTGCTGGCATTCATTCGCTTATCGTTTTCTCAGCATGTTTACTTTCAATGCCGCTCGCTGTAATTTTTCACGCCGAATTTCTTGATAATAAATCATTACAATAGGGAGGTATTTTAATAGATATTAAATATTGAATAAATAAATAAATATTATGGGACAATCTTGCACAAATCAATCTAGTCCCACAGTAAGCTCAATAAGGCTTGTGTTGTGGGGTAGGTACCAGGCGACGATATATATAATAGATAGATATAGATATATACTTAAATACATAGAAAACATCCATAACTCAGGAACAAATATCCGTGATAAACACACAAATATACATATTATTGTATATATAGGTAGATATTGAACTTATAAGTAACAAACAAACTACACCTACCTTTACTCAACTGTATAAGTATACTAATTTGATAATTTCCGTTAAGGCCTAATATAAATATAACAGCGGAGCGTCAATGGAACTCGAGTAACTCGACTCCCACCGGCTTACCTAAGTTGCAGCCCACTGAGTAGGTATTTATGCTTACGGGAAAATGGAATGCCAATATCCCTACGAATAATGTTGACGTGCCTGCCGTCATTGATACCTATTTAAACACCGCATCGTCAACATGTCAACAAATCCCTTTTCTTGCGGAGAGGAAAATTATAAAACTATTATTAAAGGCTCATTAGCTATTTTGAAAATATATTCATATCCTATTTTATACCTACCACCAAGTGTGGCCTGTAACACGAGATGGTAGCAGGTAGGCAGGTATAGTTTGTTTTTTTAATGGTTCAAGAGTCGCCAGGACGCTCGCGTTCCCATACAAACGTTGTTTTGCTCTCATTTTAAAACGACATGCTTTAGAACCACGAACTTTGGCATGGGCATTCTAGTAGTACAGATCTATGTCGGTAATTCGTTTTCGTTGCTAAAAATTGTAATACAAAGAAAATACAGCCAGATACAGATTTAAATACAAAACTTATTTTTGCTATGTTTTATTTGTGTTACAATTTTTAGCAACGAAAACGAATTACCGACATAGATCTGTACTGCTAGAATGCCCATGCCAAATTTCGTGGTTCTAAAGCATGTCGTTTTAAAATGAGAGCTGGACTACCTACGTTTGTATGGGGACGCGAGTTCACGCGAGCGTCCTGCTGGCGACTCTTAAACGGTGAATCTTAAAGCAAATCAAATTATTTTGTTATTTTTTTTATTTGCAATTTTTTAAGTAGGTAGGTAGTAACACTACTATGTCACTACATAGTATAAAACAAAGTCGCTTCCTGCTGTCTGTCCCTATGTATGCTTAGATCTTTAAAACTACGCAACGGATTTTGATGCAGTTTTTTTTTATTTGAATAGATATTTTAGTAGATTGCACCCGTGCGAAGTCGGGGCGGGTCGCTAGTACCTAAATTATAAACTGAAATAGATGTCATATACTTCAGAAAAAGTGACCAAGTCCTCCGCGATAGCTGAAGACGCCAGTAAATCATTGGCGTATCTAGAAATATTTTCCAGGGTGGGCCTGGCCCCTGTCTTGTTCAGATACATTGGGAGCCCTCGACTATCTGAAGTGGTCAATGACAGAATGTGGTGAATGGAGTGGTGTACGAGTATCATACACGGAAAAAAAGTATATTCATCGAAGACAAATCTTCTTCGTCAAAACAATATTGATTTGTATAAGTATAGCGAAAACAATTGAAGTAAAATGTATCTTGAGCTAAAGATATAAATAAGTCCAAGAAAATATTTACTTATATTTAAACAATAATATTTTCGCATTGGTATTCTTGGCTGAATAAGATATCCTTTTTTCCGTTTAATTATATAAAATAAGTAAATAATTTGAAATTGAAAAAAGCAGAGCACAGCCAGCATAATAATTCGTAATTTAAATAGCTTTACTTACACTTCTCATGTAGGTAGACCTTGTCGCAATAAATCATGTTCATTGTTCATGCCTTAATTTACATGCTCGATCAATGAAAAAAAATCCGTCCCCGCGGGGGGAACACACAGGTAGATTTCGCATGGGATGAATGGATTAGAGCTTTAGATTAGAGCTTGTGTATACTCTGTTTCTTTAATTTGAGGTATAAAGAATAGCGCTGCATCGTACCGCATGGGATACCAGTTCAAAGTTTTTTTTTTACAATTGTTTTTAGTACGACGTACCTATGTACACAGGTACATAGGTACCTATGTGATATTTAACATGAATTTAACAGTAAAAGTCGGGCACAAGAATTTTGACCTGCTAAACAAGGCCAAAATCTGCACTTTCAGATATATATTTTTAATAATTTTTTTCGAAAACCATGAATATTTTAGAGAAAAAAACTGACCTTCCGATAAAAAATATTGCTGACATAAAATTATTCAAAGTTTAGGAGTTATGAATTTTCTCCAGAAAAATTTAGGTTTTTTTTTAAATTTCGACTAAAATTAACGATATTTTCTTAAAGATATGATTTAGGGAGTTATAATATTCAGTACGCTTACCATGAGTTATGACATTGACGTTTTCGAGAACGAGTATCGAGTGTTGTATCTGTGCATCTTGCTTGTAACATTTTAGTGTAAACGAGATGCACAGATAGAATATTCGTTACTCGTTAACGAAAAATGACAATGTCACACTCATGGTAGAGGTACAGGTCCCACGCCATATAAAAGAAAAACGGATGGTATATTTTCCATAGGAAAAAAGTTATTTCCGAAAAACTGATTTCATAAAAAGTGAGGCCCTAGCCCGTGCACGAACTTGTCCTAGGTATCAACCAGGGCGATTTTTGTACCAAGTTTGAAAAATGAAAACAATCGGAGCAAAGATGCGACCGCTATCGTGATGACAAAATCGGGCTGCGGGGACGGATTTTTGTATGGAGGGTTGGCCGGGTCGGACGACGTGTCCAATACAAAAAAAAATTCACAAAACACAATTCCAAAAAAAAAACTTCTACTTTTTCTTACCCGCAATACGATACCAATTATGTCCTTAAACGGATCACCAGTATTTATGTTACACTCTGTATCCTATATGGGGAAGTGAGGTGCTCGAGAACCTCTTTTCTCCCATAATAGGCCTAATATAACCGTGAAGCACTTCGTTCATCGAATCGTCTCTCTTTCGTATATGCAAGAGCGATAGAGACGGGGCCATCGTTTGGTCGATTTTTGAACTTCGCGGTAGGCCCTCTGAGCCAGGTCTTTGTTCTGCGCATTGCCGAGAAACTCCGCTCAGATCCAGCTGAGCTCACTGGAATAACTATGGCAGCTTGGATTAATTTCGACAGATTTGGACAAATATCTTGTTTAACATTGATTTTCAGGTCTTCAATGGTGACTTTTTTTAACCGACTTCAAAAATGAGGAGGTTCTCAATTTGACTGTTTTTTGTCATCTTTTTTTGTATGTATGTTACTCGATATCTCCGTGAATCGTGAACTGATTTTCAAATATTTCTTTTAATCGAACGGGTATTACCCCTGGATGGTCCCATTGTCACCAATGTACCTATTTAATAATTTTAAACAAAAAAGAACCGACTTCACTTAGGATCCGCTATTCCAAGAGGAAGTGGCTGAGTTGCTGTAAAAAATTGTGAATAGTTCCCTCGATTTTTCCAGGATCCCATCATCCGGGGTCTGATGATGGGATCCTGGAAAAATCGAGGGAACTATTCAACTATTATAGGCATTAGTAGGATCTATAGTGATTTCACAATTTTTACAGCAACTCAGCCACTTCCTCTTGGAATAGCGGATCCTAAGTGAAGTCGGTTCTTTTTTTGTTTAAAATTATTAAATACATTTTTCATAATCAAACATTCCGTTTCACCACAAGCCACAACTCCTGGCGCTCGAGCGTCTGACGTAGTATAAGTATGCGACGAAACTAAGCGGCGCCAATATTCCTCAGCTAATCGCGTGCGCTTGCTAGTCGTGTTGAGTTATGGCGCCAAAATCAAATCTCCGTCAAGTGTTGCGTATTTACTTCAAGACATAAAATAAATGAAAACTATAATTGCGTAGGTACGGAATGTACTATATACCTACATAGGTAGGTAATAGGGAATTGTCGGTTTTAGGAATTAATAGGTCATTTATTTTGTGACAGTTTTTTTTGTGCCCAGCCTAGAATTTCAAATCGGTAACCTATCATCTTGGGGTGGGCACCAGACTATTCTGGGGTGGGCACGGCCCACCCGGCCCCCCCTCTATATACGCCTATGCGCCAGTTCGAATCTGGCCTCGGACACCGGAGGACTTGGTCTTTTTTTCTGAATTAGGTATATGACATCTATTTCAGTCTATGGTTTAAACAGTGTTGTCGATGAGATTTCCCGCCAACTTCCATCTCAAAATCTTTCACGATTCTTTGGGAATGTGTTTTAGAAACGCTTCTTCGCTTCAACCCTTCATAGAGTAATACATTCAATATACTCTATGCAGGTACCTACCTACCTAATTATTATTTATTAATCTAGTCTAGGCTTTCTTTTGTTACTGTAAATGATTACCTCGTGATTCGTTTTTTTATTAGGCTTATTACCTACCTATTATACTAAGTGAGCTGAGTGAGTACTACCTATAATCAATCGGTTTCAATAATCGTATTAAAGGTCGTTTCTGCCGTTGCATTACCAGGTGCCCATGACCATGGGTTTTATTTTATTAAACAAGTTGGTACCTACCTAGGTAAATGATTGTTCCATAATAAACCTTGCCTGCAATAACAGTCGATACTCGGTACACCTTGCACCTGGCTCGGAATTGCTACAATCTCGCTTAAGCCATGACCTTGTGCGTAGTAAAAGTACGCACAAATATTTATTGCGCATCAGGCCCATGGTTCAAATAGGTAGTTCAGTAAATGTTTTTACATTGAAACTAGCTTCGTCGAATGAAACAAACTGGAAAACGAGCAATAATACTCAACTGGGTACCGGGTACATTTTACCCTAAAAATTAGCAATAGTTACCTATTACCGAGTGTTTTTTTTTAAATAGGTAAGATCGGTGTCAATAGAAAAGTAAAAAGGTATACAAATATGGCTGCATTTCTAGGCAAAGAAATAATTTGAGAAATTGACACAAGACAAAATAATTACAGGGTGTTTTTTCATTAACTAGCCATATTGTGGGAGGTGTTTAGTGTTTAGGTAAGTCATACTGAACAACTTTTTCTATGGGACCAACCCCGAAATCCGAAAAAAAATTTGGAAATTTCGGAGTTGGCCCCAGAGTGAAAGTTGTTTAGTATGGCCTACCAAATCACGTCGCACAGTATGGCCAGTTATTGAAAAAACACCCTGTAAGTATATAGTTTTACTTTAAATAGATCTTAGGCATAAATACCTACCAAGTTTATGTGTATTGACAATGAAACCAGGGTTGTTCTATAAAATGCGTAAATTTCGATGCAATGGAATGCAGTAAATGAGTTTGTTTACTTTTCTACCTTATTTACCTTATTACAATGTTATTGTACCTAGCTAGGTAGCAGGTAGGGGAGTAAGTAGTAGTACAATATATTTGACGCTGACTGTACCTACCCTACCCCTTGTGTACTAAGACGGGTATCGCACGTGTAAGTGTATTGTACACTTTAGTACTATAGTCGTGAGCCCAATTTCACGATAGCATGTTAATTAGTAGGGTTTTGTCTCAGTACAAATGCGAAAAAAATTGTGCGCATCGAGAAAAAGTTGTGAATTTTTGACCATAGATAGAGTGAGCAAAGATGAATATTTTTTAGTATTGGCGGTCTGTAAAATTTATGGACCTTCACGTCAAAATCAGGGGTCCCGTGCAATATGTTATTACTCTCTGGTTAAGACTGCTAGGGGTTGTTTGGTATCGTTTCCGTGTAAAACAGACATGCAGAATTCATTCCTGATATTAAAAATGTAAAATTTCCTATTAAAAAAAAGTTGTGCCGCGAGGAAAAACACAATTATATTTTTATTTTTTTAGAACGTCATATAACTAATATATATCCTTTATTTCAAATAATAAAAAATATTATAAAGAAGCATATTTAATATAGATTATAGAAACATATACATTTTATACACCTTTAATACAAAAAACTTCTGGTTTTTTTTTTACTTAAGTTGAGTAACGGAAAACAGACGTCGCGTCGTTTGAATTGTGACGGTTTATGTTAAAGTTAAGGAGGAAAAATATGTTTTTATTTATTGTATTTTTTTTATTTCTGCATTTTGTGAAGTTATTATGAATAAAATTTACTAATAACAAGCAATACATGCATTTTAAGGTCAATACGCTACGGATGTTCACGTTCACATTGATTATCGATACTTACTATGGAGAAAACATATACACCACGAAGCAAACATTTTTTTTCGCGTAGTTTTTGTATACTATAAGCCTAAAATTGTATATATTTAGAAACTACATTAAATATGCTCCTTTATAATATTTTTTATTATTAGAAAAAAAATGATATATATAAGTTATATGACGTTCTAAAAAAAAATTAAAAATTGTGTTTTTCCTCGCCACACAACTTTTTTTTCAATAAGAATTTTTACATTTTTAATATTACAAATGAATTCTGCATGTCTGTTTTACACGGAAATGATACCACACAACCCCTAGCAGCCTTAACCATAGAGTAATAACGTATTTCACAGGACCCCTGATTTTGACGTGAAGGTCCAAAAATTTTACGGACCTCCAATACTAAAAAATATTTATCGTGGGCCACTCTATCCATGGTCAAAAAAATCACAATTTTTTCTCGATGCGCACAATTTTTACAAATTCGAGCTCTGCTAAATAGATCATGGTATGATAAGCTTGCGTTTGCTACAACTAGAACACTTAATCCGTAGAGTAAAAGCATAGAATCTTACCTTATCTGCGAGCAAACGGATTCATATTCATGATTAAAGCAAATAACAATAGGTAGGTACCTAGGTAGTAGTAGAGGGTCAAAATTTTTCATAGGCAAGCCGGAGCTTAATTTTGTTTAAAACTAGGTACCTACTTCATGAGCTGTAGAAAAACTACTCACTCAGGTGCCTGAAACTTAGGCAAGCCGACGGGAATCGTGTTCTATGGATGCGCCGCCACTGCTAGGTAGTGTATCGTTTTGTCTTCAATTCAGTACCTAGTCATAATCGCAAACTGTTTTACCACAACACAAGCTTAGGTCGCTGTAATACCTACCTAGTATTACTTACCTAGGTAAGTATCTGATCAAGTGATCACATACCTAGGTACCTACTCTAGGTAGTTCACGTTGCACCTCACCTACCTAACAACAATGTCTTGCGTCTGCAACATTTCCTGTTTTGATTTTACATTCATTTAAGATGGATTAGATGGATTTCTTTCAAATAAATGAATACACAAGTGACCTAGGTCGTCCGTTCAGTATACTGGAAGGTCGAATAAATACATCTTCGCTTGCCAAAAATTTGCATAGGAACATTAGAACACATTGGTATTTATTTACCTATCGCGTATTCATATAAATGTACCTATCTATAGGTACCAATGTTTAGAAACTTGATTTTAAACAAATAAAAATATAGGTACCTAGGTATTTAACCCCTTGCTTGTTTGGTTTGGACTGTCAAACTAAGGATAGGTACCTATTAAATTAACTCAACGGGTAAAGATAAATTTCCATTTTAATGTTTTAGGTAGGTAGACTAGGTGTTTTATACAGACATTAGTATGAAATAAAGGGATTAAATAGAATAAACTAAGACGGAGAAGAAACCTATTTATCGACAACATCGACGCAGCAAAATGATTCGAGGAGTTCGCATTCGCACCATTGGATTGTTATGAATCGTAGCAAACAATACAACATGGGCCTTGCCTTGCAGGGCCGTGGCGCGAAGCCGTGCCGAGACAGCGGTACCTACGAGTAGGTACGGTACAGGCGTGGAACGCAAACCGAACTCGGCGGAGAAGGGCAGTTGTTTACACCCAGTACACCACGTGGAGAGCGGGCGGCGGTCGATTGATACACACGGTCACGTGGTTCTGTTTTTCCACCTGCGCCGTTTAACACCAACGCTCTGCACTCGGCGGACCACAACGAACGAGATTAGGCTAGCTTTAAGTAATCAGGTTGAAAACTAATATGAAACGGAATACTACCTGAGCTCGGCGCTTGCCGTGGCTGGCTCGCCGATCGCCAACAGCGCACGAATAATCCTTTCACAAAACCGTGTATAATTTTTCACACTCCGTCACTGACACTGATCACTGCCTGGTTAATTTTCGTAATAACAACACAGTATTGTAAACACAGCACGCGATAAGGAGCGAACAACATGCAGATGAGCTATCGCAAAAGGCGCGCGCGAACGACTGAAGTGAAGAAAGAAGCAAGCCGGGGCCCGGGGGAGACAGGCGGGCCTAGCGCGGGGGGCTGCGAGCGCGGCGCGGGGCCGCCGCGAGGGGCGCCGCACCGCAGTCGCTCGACCCAGTCACAGACAGACCCAGTCGAGGAATGCGGCTCTGCGGCTGGCGCGTTTGTCTCTGCTGGCTGGCCCAAGCGCAGAGCTCACGCATCATGCAGCCCGCCCAATGTACGCCCAACCCATCCAACTATGTGTTGAGGAAATACAATATTTGTATGACCTGGAACAAAATAGTAGATTGTTTGACAAGGCAAGGGTCTAAAGTAAGCCACATTACCACGAGGTGGTTATTTTTCCGAGCGAAGCGAGAGAAAATTATTCGAGTGGTAATAGGGTTTTTAGACCAGAGTCATACATACTATTTTTCACTTCGATTGCGAGAAAATAATAAAATAAAATAAAAATTGTTATTATTTACGCACAATCACTAATTATTAAAGTGAATATATGGTTTATCTTGAATTCTTGACGGTATTTTTACTTTTTTAACTGCTTTGATTTGACACTGATACAAAATATAACACCGTAAATAATATAAACGCCACAGACAACGACGCGACGGTATATTGTTGTTGATGAATAAATAATTAGCGCTGTAAAGCGCTTTCATTCCAATGGCTTCCAAAATATTTTATCTTTTTTTAATGATTGTTTTGAGAAATGAATTGCGTTTCCTGATTGGTCGATTTTAACATTGCTGTATTCTGGTTGGTTGTTACTAAATACAATGTTTTTATTTAAGGACTTAAATTATTTAAACATTATACGCACACTTTTCATATTAGCCCTAGGTCTATCGCCCTCGTAAGCATAATTTAAAAAAAAGTTCTAGCTTAGCCCGTTATTTTTTAATTTCATGGTAAAAGCCTAATTCTGCCGCCGGACATTCTGTGTATTAAATAATAGCCTGGGCAAAATTACCTAATTAATTATTATTTATAAGTTAAGTACTGTATAAGTTGGTGCTCTATTTTTATCCTATTTTATAAAAAAAAAACAGTACTTAACTTACCTACTTTGAGCAACAACCTCTGCAACAAGGCAATATCTAAAACATAGAATTATTCGGATGTTTGCGTTAAAACGCGAGGAAACCCAAGTTCTGCATAGCGCTATATGTAGAAGGCACGTTTTCATAAAAGGCTAAAATAAAAGCCGAACTGCAGAAGATCAGAGACTGATTAAGAGCGAACCAATGGTCTACTAGTAGCCCTAGTGGGAGGCTCGCCGTAAGGTGCGTAAAATCTGCGCCTCGCTAGGAAGCCCCGGATCATTATACGAAACATGGTTCAAGTACAAGTTCTGATTTTTTTGCAGATTGGTCTTCGGCCTTACTCGAAATAGGGCTGCTATGAAATGCTATGCCGTCGGCTTCGCTGACTTGTGTTGAAAATGAAAAGCGAGTTTCAGGAGAGCAGAGTGCAGAATATTTAGTTAATAAAATCGTGTCCGGGTTCAGTTCCCTGAAACTCCTGAAAGGACTGAATAAAGTTTACGTACACATACTGGGCTGCCATGCCATATTTATGAATGGCTACGCGAATATATTCGCTAATGCATTTTCACAGTTGAAGTACCTAGGTATGAATGCATGAATGTGTAGGTGTGTTGATGTGCTTTAAAATACCTAAGAGCCCAGAAGAGAGTGTCATTTTCTATACAAAAAAAGTCTGCCGACGTTTGCGGGGGAGAGGAACGTCAAATGTATGGCTATTCTTAACGTAGGTACAAATAGCCACGTAAGATAAAAGTCAGTCCATACAATAGGTAAAAACGTGTTTATGGCACAGGGGTAAGCCTGTCAATGGCCGCTCCGGTTGGTTGAATGCTCTAAGCAAAAACCCGACACCCGACGTGAAAACTGTTGCGAACATTGATGGAGTGAAATAGAACTATACCTTTCTTTTTCGTAAACGAAGGACCCAACGGGTTCGGCCACGTGCGCTCGCGCACGTAGGTACGCATACATAAACAGTTAAGTTGCCTATTAATTATTTATTTATAATATGTACCAAGTAAATTTGTTTGTAAGGCTGCACGCACGAAAACACGCGACCGGCCGCCGCTGCAGGCGGCGAGACGAGCGGCGCGGCGGCACGAGCGGCCAGATCAAAATGTTCAGCAATGTATAAAATTTACCAAACCGTGTCCGAAAACAGCGGCGAGGCGCGACTTTATAAATAATATTGGAGTTTAATAAATTTTTTTTGTTATAGCTAATATTAAAAAAAAAAAGATACCTAAATGGTAACCCCACCCCCAATAATTTTTGAACCATACGTCCAAAAAATTCAAGATGCGGTTAAGGGGGGTCACCGACTATCAGTCCGCCTGCAGTCCGCCTGACGATATCGGCCTGACAGTTGTTCGGAGCTGGCAAATTTTTGTTCTAACTGACAGACTGATAGTCGGTGGCCGCCTTAACACTAATACCTCGTGGTTAGTGTCCGACCGAAACATGTTTTTTTGCCGAAACCGAAACCGAAACCGAAGGTTCGGCTCTAAGTGCAGTTTCGGCCGAAACCGAAACCGAAACCGAAACTTTTATAGACATGTTAAAATCGTTGAGTTAAATGTCAATAAGCCGTTGTAACTTGTATAGGATAGGTGGTATAAAGAAAAACAAGGTTAGTAAGTTTTTATTGATCATCCTCCTAGCGTCTGTGCTGGGGTTTTCCCACGGACTCCACGGAGCCTGGGGTCCACTTGGCAACCTAATCCCATGATTTTTTCAAGTTTGTAAACAACTCCAAGTTATATCAGTGTAAGGCGTATTTTGATCCTTAAATTCGTTTTGGTTTGTAGAATTTTACATCGCTCTCGTTTGTTATGTAGCCGAGTTACGCATTGTGCGGTTAGATATTTCAGCTTTTTTTTTCGCGAAATAAATGCGGAGCACGAAATATTTTCTAATAAAGGTTTCATATGAATAAACATAATTATGTAACTTTTTAACAACTTTAACGTAAAAAATTTCCCCCCTTATTGAAAGTATAATTGTCACAAGTCGACCATGTTTTCGTACATATGTAGATGTGTACGAAAACATGGGAAACCGACAGATGCCTGACATCAGCTTTTTTTCTTTGGTATTTTTTTAGGTTTTGAATCTGATTTTTGATAAAATAAATACATAAATCTGCTACGTTAAAATTAGCAATAAAATAATCCACACGATTTTAAACTTCACAGATGTATTTTCAGAGTAAAATTACGATAAACAAAATAAAAATATGACAGTTTTGTTCGATACTTGGAGTTTAATTAAGGTTTATAGCATCTATCTCTATGGTTTAAATAATACGTATTGTTTAAAAAAAACGTACTGAGGAATATATGAGTCGGAAAAACAAACATTAATTTGTGCTTTATTAAAATTGGTATGTTTTCTTTAAAATAATGAATACGATTTTTTTAATTTGTGTGTTATTCATTAGTTATATTGCAGTTAGTTATACAGCAAAGTTTAATCGACTGAGACATCAATGCTGTTAACAAGTCTCTATAAAATAATTCGCCAAGGTTGCATGGACTATTTTAGTTTTACAATCAGTATTTAAAATAAATCATCTAGTGTTTTTACTTGATTTCTTCGTGTATAATTTTCAGCGTAGGCCGACGCAGTTCCTTGGGCAGTCCCTTGCATGAACTCGAGAGCTTACTGTTTGATAAAATTAATACTTAAATGATATTATCATATTACAATTTATGAAATAATCTTCCAAATCACATGTACACTTTTTTGATATTTATTTATTATAATTTTATCAGTTAAAATCGTTACTGAGACAGAACTTGTGGACCGATTAAGTACAATGTTGTAAGTTTCGGCACGGCCGAAAGCTTCGGCCGTTTTGTGGCCGAAACCGAAACTTGAGCCGAAACACGATTTTTTGGCCGAAACTGGCCGAAACCGAAACCGAAACCGAAACTTCGGTCGGACACTACTCGTGGTCTACTTTCTGCGAAAATTATCGGTTTGCAAGTTATGAGTTATTTCCAAAAACATCTTCCATGAACTAGGAACTACCTTTTAGTATTATACCTAGTTGGTTTCTTATTCCATTGAGGGTACGGAACGGAATCCTCCATAACATTATGCGTAGGCCGACACGGAATTGAACGGTTT
Source organism: Pammene fasciana (assembly GCA_911728535.1). Taxonomy (NCBI): domain Eukaryota; kingdom Metazoa; phylum Arthropoda; class Insecta; order Lepidoptera; family Tortricidae; genus Pammene; species Pammene fasciana. Next base: position 15,949,327 of record OU452276.1, on the reverse strand, counting down.
TTTCATAATTCTGTGCACGGCACTTCATCAAAATGAAAGCCCAAATAGCTCCGCCTTACCCTGCAAATATATATTCCTACCTATATTCGCCGTCACTAGATCCCAGAAATCCCACTTAGTTCTGATTCACTGGAAAATCGTCGGTTGGCATCATAGAATTCATAGACGTAATATGATAAAAGGTATAGACGGGGCATGGTAATAATAATAGCAAGATCGAACGGGATGGTCTTATAGCACGTTCAATGGGTACGACAGAGGTGGTATTATCGTTGGTCCTTGTCATAGTTGTATTGTATTACCCTCCCCGTGGAGGGTTAACAAACAGACATGAATAGCGATTTCTTCAAGAATTTCTTTGTTTACTACAATGATTTTATATATACTAGATAAGAAATCAGCACTCCAAATGTGGCACAGTAAAAGCTGTTGCAACGCGACCGATTTTCCCGAAGAGAGCCGAGCCCGAGCCGAGCGAAGCCCGATCGTTCCGAAAAGTCTATTTACAAAGGACTAACAAACGTTTCGTTAAAATATTACCAGTGTAAGCAAGACTAGGGATTAAGCTGAAATGCTACAGCATGAAGGTCAACGTACTATAGGCACAAATGGCGATAGGAAGTAAAGGTTTCGTAAATTTAAACCGAACTGACAGCATTGAGGAATAAGGCCAGTGGAGTAGTTGTTGTTTTTTTTTAATTACGAAAGAATGAAAATAATTAAAACTTATTTAGTAAATTTTATTAACATATGTTCCACAAGTTATTAAAATATGGTGATAAAATTAAGGAGAGTGATTACTTTTATCTTCGTTTCAAAATGAAATTTAAGTAACCCCTCCGCAAGGGTTAGACCTTGGTCGTGTTTTATAAAGTTACAATTTACAACTTCGCTGCTTGCCTCTCTTTCTAGCAAATCATACGTATGATTTGTTAGAAAGATAGGAAAAGCAGCGAAGTTGTAAATTGTAACATTATAAAACACGACCCTGGTAGCCTGCCCTTTAGGGCCATTTATGGCACCAGTTTTTTATTCATGATAACTTTATTCTTAGATTTTAGCCAGTATGTAGAAAGCGGGATTCTATTGCTTACACTTACTTTTTCATCGCGGGTTCATGGTCGCAGGCTCACAGGCTAGGGGTTGTACAGTCGACATCAAAAATATGTTTTTTGGACCTTATTAGTCTTATTACAAAGGAGTAAGGTGCAAAAGTGTAAACATATTTTTAACGGGTTCTTCTAGAGGGCTGTCACTTTGCCTACACATAGTCCTAGCGGTACGCAAAAAATCTACAAATGTTGTTAAAAGCACGAAAATCGGAGCGATTGAAATTTAATAGTTCATTATTTCATAATATTTTTAACAACAATATGACAGGCAATATAATAACATACACACTATACAAATCTATTAAAACGAACTAATACGCGAAATAGGTATAATTATGAAGTTATCAATATTTATTACAAAAGTTTCATATTTTTTTTTATTATAAATAATAAATTAATTAATACAAGAGCGACTCCATTGCTCTTATGTGCCATGTGATTTTTGAACGCCAGATGAATGACAGGTGAAATTTAATCATATATTTCTTTTAATTTGTAATACAACCTTAACGATGTTAAAAAATTCGCACTGGCCGGTTACACATTTTTTGTGCTATATTTTCGGAAAATCTTGTTTGTGTCTGCGCCTCTATTATATTATAACTCAATGGTTTACTACAAGAATAGGTAGGTGGTACCAGATATTTTTCTTGGAAAGTTGTGTCGGCTAAGGAAAACAATGGTAAATCGTTCTATTTTGTGCTGTAGAACTAGTAGAAGTGATGTCTATGTCTATCCTTTACGGGTGTACGCGTGTGCGACCTCTAGTTAAATTCTTGCTTCGAGGTTGGCATGGTTCCCTCGGTGCTTTAGCCCGAAAAGCTCTTGACCGCTTTTTAAGTAGCCAGACAACTCGACTTGAAATCCTCGGAAGTCGTTAAACTTACGCTAAAATTAGAATTTCCTATTACTACGTATAATGGAACTTACTAAACTATAAAAAAAACTACGAGCCCCGATGGGATGTTTTCTTCTACTCAGACCATTTTCTGAGGATCTCCCATTTGTACCGAATAGTAGTTTTAGGCCAAATCTTTTAATAATCACTACATAGTATAAAACAAAGTCGCTTTCTCCTGTCTGTCCCTATGTATGCTTAGATCTTTAAAACTACGCAACGGATTTGGATGAGGTTTTTTTTAATAGATAGAGTGATTCAAGAGGAAGGTTTATATGTATAAATGCACCCGTGCAAAGCCGGGGCGGGTCGCTAGTAATATTATAATATTTAGATTTCTCATAAAGTACAAGTAATAGGTACCATTCTGAAAATCGTAAAAGAAATATGATTTTTGTATGCCAAATATTTTTATTACAAAAATAAAGGGTGGGATAAGGGTAATTCCTAGAAAAAGCATCTCGGCATAGATATATATTGAACGTTTCGTTTAGAGCCTACGACATGAAATGTGTAAGAGGAGAGCACAACTTTTTACTAAGGCAATGGTTTTTAAATGGATGTTTCCATTGTACAGTCGCCATCAAATATGTCGGAGTGGCTAGGGTACTCAAAAATATCAGAACATGCACTTTATTACCTTGACAATAGAGGCGTTGTTCAGATATTTGTGACCACCTTAGGCGCTCCGATATATCTGATGGCGACTGTACAGTTAAAAGAGACTACATAAATATAACACTACTGTTATTGGCACCATTAATTAATCATTTGTAACAGAAAGGGCAAATAACACGAGAATAAATACATTTTACACTTTTATTTCAATAATTCGACATCAGTAAAAATGGCGACCGGCACAGTTTGATTTTTCACACAAGAGTCTGACTTCTAACTTTTTAAACTTGTCTTCATAACAAATGCGCGGGAAAAGTCCATAGAGTATAATTATATTTCTGTGCCGGGCTCTATGGTCAATCTTGACATGTGTCTTGGCGTGGAGTGGCAGGCAGTCAAGTCGGAGGCATGGCACGCTCCGAAGGCTTAACTCGGCTTGGCAGGCTGGCATGGCAACACTGAGGCTCCAGTGTTTGAAGCTGGCGTGCTTCAGGCTCGGCAAGCTGGCTACATAGGCGAGCTCGGCTAGCATGTTGTTACAGTCGGCCATCCTGCAACAATTGCTCCCGCAATGGGAACAATAACAATGCTTAATAAACAGTTCATAGTTCAACTAGTTAGTCTCAATTTAATGATCTGAACTTTAGGCTTTGTTCTCACAAAGGTTTCCAATTTTTGTAATATGACCATGGATACAAATGAATCTAAGTCTGAAACATTCATCTATTTTTTTTTATGACCATTCTCACCAATGTTAGACTATCAAGCTACGAAGACTTATCTACCAGTGCATTGTAAGTACAGAGTACAGGGTGTATTACCTAACCTACACCAATTAATGAAACCAATCAAAGACAGACAGCAAAGTACAACCTGGCATTTTAGCATAAGATTTTTATTGGGGATATAAGTACAAGAATCCAGAGAATTTAAAAAAATAAATATTCATAAGGGCACCAACGAAACAGATTTAACTTCAGTTCTGACATTTAGATGGAGTGGCGTCTGAGTGGTAGCTTTTGCGTTTGACATGGCGTCAAAAAGGTTAAATAAATATTTACCAGGCATAATCCTGGCCAAGCCATGTCTACTTTCACTAGTACAATAAAGGATAAATAAATTCTTGTTGCCAGACAATTTAACAACTTACTACAGGACACTGATTAAGATTAAATAATTACAAAGCGGCCTAGGTACAATGACAAGATAAACCGTAGTCACTGATTTAGAAGAGGTTACGAGGTGTTCAGCGGCGTCCAAGATCTATATCAGCAGTGGCACTCTTATTTAGGATAAAAAGAACTTGCATGTCTATTGAAATTCATAGCTGGAATACATACCTTATTCTTAACATGTAAAACTGCGTTTAATGTGTGCTTTAATCATTGTTTTGCTCTGCCTGTACACAACTACCAGCGTCAAGATCATTCTTGCTTAAGATTTAATTATTAAAGCACTCCAAATATAGTCCATTTAATTAACAAGCCTTCAATTCAACAAAGTCAACAAACTTACAAACAATATAACCTATAACCGTCATGAACTGTCAAGCAAGTGACGTATGTCATAAACCATTGACATGCCTAGAAATTAGTGAACGGAACGTTGCTGCTAGCAATGCAAAACTTGGGACAGCATGGAGCCGTAGATATTTCTAGCACAAAATTGGACGTACTAACTTAACCCATTGTTAAAGACTCATTCATATGACCAGTTTACTAAGATATATATATTTTTTTTAAATGGCTCATTTAAATAAACTTCCAAGGGATTAAAGGCACAACAAAGTAACAAAACGCTGAGCCCAAACGTAAAACAAGACGTTTCATTTGACGTTTCTAAGTTTTGGTTTCCTTTCTTCATACAAAGTTACTGCAGGTGCAGAGATACCTCATGCACTATGTACTATAGATATAGAAGTACAACAACAAACATCTCAAGTCATGTACTGTTTACCATCTGAGGCTATGTAGATACAAACAAGCCATGTGAAACGGATTCAAGAACAACACTGGCAGAGCCAGTTCCCACTGCCAGACACATATATACCAGTCTCGGAACAGCTACCGCCCGGCTACAAGGAATCATGGCCCCTTCGCAAGGCGCTGAATAGGCTCAGGTCCCAGGTTGATTGCTGCAGGCAGAACATAGTTGCATGGGAACTACTCTACCCGATCCGCTTGTTACACAGTAATGCAAACAACGGTGCACCTACTGGCAGGTTCACATGCCTGTACTTCTACTCGGAACTTGACCTGAAGGCTGTAAGGGTCAGGGCTTTCGACACTGCTGCTTTCTTGGCATCCATCACATAGAAACCGTTGACATAAAGGAACAACAACACTAGTTTAATACTAAGAAGGCCAACCAAGAAGGACCAACAGTGTTAAACCAAACTATTACAGCGTCTTCAAACTATATCTTAATAAGAAAAGATACTGCAGGAATTGAAGCTACTTTGAAGCAACACAGAGAACATGGGCGCCTAATAGAAACATACAAAACAATATGGGCATTATGGCCTCAAGAATTTCCACAAGATATGCAATCACTTGAACAACAATAGCCGACTGGTTACCAATGGAAAGTAGAAACTTACCACAACAGCTCATATAGCCCATTCAGAAACTTCCTGAAGCAACCAAGTAGTAAGAACTAGGAACAAACTCCCAGAGGATGTGGATGTGCTCAAAATTTCAGCCAGTAGAAAAATAAGTTAGACAAGTACATATACATCACTTATCAAAGACAACATGTCTTGGTGACTGGATACTTGCAAACACAACTGCCTGCCTCCTTATTACATAATAGTTATAATAAGTTTACTCAAACTACACCCTCTATTTATTAAAGACAAAACTACCTTAGGCTTTACTTGAGAACTGTGATAAGACTGATAAGCAATTTTTGATTAATTTTGTTATACACAGGCTGCATAATGTCAGTTGGTTAATACCAAGATCTTAGAAATAAATGACTACTGAAACAATAAATCTGTTAACCCATAATGTTATTATTATTTAATTGCCATGTTTTAGTAATTCTATCTACTACTACTGTGGTCATAATAATTTATTAGGCTAGTGTCGAGAACACAATTTAACACTAACAAGAAAATTAGTGGCCAGGCAAAGGTGACAAGATGTAGCAAGGTGCGGCAAGATGTGGCAGGATATGGTAAGATGTGACATGGCATGGCAAGATGTGACTGGCAACATGTGGCACGGCAAGGTATTGGCAGATGAATGATTGTGAGGATAACTGACCTGTTATGTAGACTTGGCAATGTGTCACAGCTTTTGGCTATTTGGAGTAGTGCTTAAATTGAAAATTCTTTGTTCTTTAGCTTCAGTGGCAGGATAATTCTTTATTGAAAGGTAACTGATGCTTTCCCTTTACGTAGACCACTGTAAACAGATTGACAGAATGATAAGTTTCAAATCACAGGCATTCATCGCATTGGGCAATATTACTTAGAGGTTGACAATAAGCTCGTTCAACATTGTCAACAATTTCAGATGCTAATCTTGACTGGATACTGTTCTTTCATGGTATCGGGTAACTGTAAGAGTTGAGTTCGTTCAGATTTGCTTATACATTCATCCAGGTTTTCTTGCTATCAAGGGAGTGCTATCATTAATAGGGAGTCACAATTGTTTATTACAACCACTTGGATAACAACATGTTTTGTTCTTATTGTATAAATCTCTGTATGTTTGCCTAGACTCCTCCACTTTTGTTGGTCAAAAAGTTGGTTAGGGTTGGACTATAGCAATAAGCAAATTGGCCCGGCAGCATGGCTTCAATCCGGTAATGAGTTGTTTCTTCATCAAGTACTGGGTCCCAAGCTGTACGTAGAGTACATTAACCGTCCTCTCTGTTAAAGTTTAGGTATTTCATTATCTCCATAGCTTCGCGTAACATTCTCAGGCTGTTATGTTCTTCTTTTGCGGGGACTACAGCGTTGTCAAGCTTCAAATTTCAAAATACGCGACGCAATCCGTTTAATTGCATGGTCTCGTCCGACTAAATTACATGGATCTGCAGGTTGACTGTAATCTTTATTGCTGGGGTCAAGGTCAAGAGCTCGATGATTTATATTTAACAAGCAGTCTTTGTTTCTCTAAATTCTTATCTCACAGTAACAAATTTCATTATAGTTGTCTTTCAAGTCGCGAGAGGGTGCTGAGACTTGATTTCGGCGTAAATCATTTTGCGTTCTTCATCGGCATCCGTGCTTCCAAGGCTCCAAACTGGAGGCCGTAATAGAAGACCAGCGCGATCTGGATAGTTTAACTGCGCTTTATATTTGAGTTATACCCACTTCTGAATGTAACAGAAAGGGCAAATAACACGAGAATAAATACATTTTACACTTTTATTTCAATAATTCGACATCAGTAAAAATGGCGACCGGCACAGTTTGATTTTTCACACAAGAGTCTGACTTCTAACTTTTTAAACTTGTCTTCATAACAAATGCGCGGGAAAAGTCCATAGAGTATAATTATATTTCTGTGCCGGGCTCTATGGTCAATCTTGACATGTGTCTTGGCGTGGAGTGGCAGGCAGTCAAGTCGGAGGCATGGCACGCTCCGAAGGCTTAACTCGGCTTGGCAGGCTGGCATGGCAACACTGAGGCTCCAGTGTTTGAAGCTGGCGTGCTTCAGGCTCGGCAAGCTGGCTACATAGGCGAGCTCGGCTAGCATGTTGTTACACATTAGAAGTAAAAACATCAAAAACATGTAAGAATTATTCCGATAAATGTAAAAAATTCTTCGCACTAGACGAATTCCATTGCATCGGGGCTCGTAAAAGGTACCTACTTACATTTTAAATACCTATTTAGTGATTTCTAGGGCGACTAACGGTTCTTCAAAACAAAATAAACAAGTTTCAGTAAAGTTCAGCACACTCACTTGTTACACGCGCCTAAGTGCTGAATAGGAGGCGAATTCGGAATAGGTATAAAAATTTACATTGATTTGATATAGGTAATCTTAATTCGTTTTTAGTTAACATGGTCATTAACGTTACAAAAACTATTTAAAACGGGGTATTTATGTGTATTTGTCTGTTTGAGTTACTCAGTGATAATGGCACATGCAACTGTGTCAAAATATCGGAAACTCGACAAAATAAATACACATTGTAAAACCCCGTTTTAAATAGTTTTTGTAATCTTAATTGGTTGCCTCTCGTAACAACATGAGTACTAACAGTGCAAGAATGCATACTTTGGAGACAAAATATGTACATCAATGAAATTTTGTTAATTAACTTTATTTTGTGTTATAGTGTTATCAAAATTTAGGGGTCCTGCCCCTATCAGGGGGTTATGGGCAGCCATCGAAAGGTACTGGGCTCTGGGCTATTATGAAGCGGCAGCCCCAAAACAATGTCAAATCAAAACTGCAACATCGGTTGATGACTTCAAATAAAAGAGGAACAGGTTGTCATAAAATATAAGCTAGCTAAATAGTGGTCTTAGCAGTGGCGGCGCGTCCATAGAACACGATTCCCGTCGACTTGCCTAAGTTTCAGGCTCCTGAGCAGTTTTTCTACAGCTCATGAAGAAATATTAAGACAAAATCAGCACCGGAATGCCTAAAAAATGTTTTGACTCACCACCTGCTGGGGCCTAGAGCAGTTTTTTTAAAGTACTTCTAGAAAAAGAGTTATATTATATTTTAGTTTACTTTTGTTTTATTTCGAAACATTACTTAGTTTTAAAAACAAATTATTTTTACCTTGTCCGCTTTCTTTTTTGTACGCGACTTCAAAAAAAATTCAAGAAGATGCGCCCTTTCTACAATTAAATACGTGTGAATAATATCGGTTCAGCCATTTTTGAGTTTTTCTGCCATCTCCAAAAAACTTTTTTCATATGCAGATACGACCTTTTGGTATTATTATTCCATCGGAGGCAAGGAATCCTCTATTATAATTTATGTGTGGTCCAACATGCACTTCATCCCCCGAAGGGACTCATTTCTAGTGCCATGATAAAGCTTTAAAGCAAAGTTTCATTGATGTACATATTTTGCCGCCAAAATGGCATAAGTAGTCTCACTTTACGTGTATTAATATTACTAAACCACTATTATAATAGGATTGAGATCCATAATAATTTATATTAATCTTGACGTAATTGTATGGTAAATCTGTCAAGTCTACTGGCGTAATAAAATCCATCCATTAATATCAAATCTATATAGATAATTTTTAAAAATCTGAATACATCTCTAGGTTGATGTGCTGTGACTGTGAGCGACGCTAATGCAGGGTCAAGGTCAATACACCTAACCATGATAATAATTGGACTACGTATTACCATTGTAACGGGATGGCCAATGAGAAAAACCGGCCAATAGCATGTCGGGCCATGCTCTGTGTAGGATTCAGTTAGTTGCCGGCCTGTTACAAAACATTATTTCAAAAGGACGTTTACTAAGGGATTTTGGTGGCGCTTAAGTCAGTTTACTACGTGGCCCTTACGTCCTTTCATTATGCGGTTTTTAATGATAACTCGAAAACGGCACGACCGATTTAATTAGCTATAGTTTTCATTGGAAGTACGTATTAAGCCTGACTTACACACGTAATACCGTAATACCGGACCCATAGAGCAAGGTAACATTTATTAACTGTTTCGCTATTTGCCTCTCTTTTAAACAAGTAGGATAGTCCGGTTCTGGTGCTTTTTACCGTGGACGTCGTGAATACCTAATATCAATTGAAATGCCATTGAATTATAAAATTACGGGACAATGTACTGGTTTCGACAAATTACGGGACATATTTTTCTACCTGAAATATGGACAATCCGTTAAATACGGGATCTCTGGTCACTCTAGAAGCAGGAGAGTCGTTATCATCGACGGACTCGACGATAAACTAAAACCGCCTGCATAAGATACTACTCCATACATACATTTGGCGCCACGTAATATCGTGACGAATGGGATAGGCAAGGCAACTGTCAACGGTTTGGTCAGATGGCGCCAGCATAGCTTCTACCTGTCACTAGTATTGTTATACGGGATTTGGCTTATGGCTGCTCTACATGATGGGCCATCATAGGGACGCAGCTATACGACAGAACGAGATCGCAATACCGTTAGCGTTCGCATAGTTGCGCCCCTATGATGGCCCATTATGTAGTGGTCAGAAAATTCTAATAAAAAACAAGAATTTGGCACTATTGTGACTATTGGTAAGACTGACAGGTACAAGCTATGCTGACGCCATCTGTAAAGCTTTCGACCGGCGAACCCAATTGACGATATCATTAATAGACGTCCACGGCAAAGCATAAAACGACCAATGTGGGCAGTAAACGATTCAATACTCTACCTATATCAAGTGAAATGAGTACGTAAATCTAAGTACATACATGTTTATGCGTCTAACCATATAGGTAGGTATGCTATCCAATTTAACATTAGGTACGCTCGTGTAACAAGAACATAATCACAATATGCGCGGCACGGCGGCCTTATCAACTGCGCCATTCAAAAACAACATTTACGCAAGCATAGGTGTTTATCAATGGAAGCAAGTTTTTATTGTACGTACCTTACCTTGCATATTTAGACGGTGTTTTACGAAGTGAAAGTGTGAGTTTTCTATTTCAACTGAGCAAATTCACAGTAAATAACTTATATGCAAGTTGCCGCCGTGTCAATACCAACACTTAGATGACATACATAATATGAGTGATGAACATACCTAGGCGCATATTTACTAGTAGTATTAGATGGGCAAATTTCCCATGGGAGAAAACATGCCTTTCTGGTACTCGGCATGTGTTGAGGTTATGCTTTGGTCATTCATTTTAATATGGAAGCAATGCGTTAACGTCTTGTGTGTTAATATAATATCGAAGTGGGCGTTCCCTTTATTTAAAGAAAAATACCCGAGTCTGACATTATCCCGGTTATATAGTTTAATCTTGTTGAATGAGTGTATCGAGATGAACTGCGAAGGCGTTGTCTCGCCCCCCGTGGCCGAGTGTGGGCGAGACATTTTGCAATATTACAATAAAAAGTTCTGTAATACATTTCTTAGCTGTTACAGGAATGATAAAAAGAAAACAACCAAGCACGTGATGCACTAACGTAACACTGTCCAGCACAGCTAGGGTAACCAGTATTTTACGGGTTGTCCCGTATTTCAGCCACGAATTTTTCACTGCCCCGTAATTTAGCGAAACCAATACGGGACAGCACAATGTATCAAGTGTCCCCTGTCCCGTATTTTAACCTCAAATCCCGTATTTTCAATGCAGTTGTCCCGTAAAACCGGAAATCAGATCTGGCCACTCTAAGCACAGCACACAAAACAATAAGTAGAGCAACAAAAACACTGTGTGCCATTAGTGGTTGATAATAAAGTCTCATAGAGGCATTGACGTCAATTGACAGGCTAAAAGAAAACCACAAAAATAACAATGTTTTTTTAAGTAAATGTTTAACATGCGTAAAATAAATAGTAGCTGCTACCTAACATCGCCCACACCATCAACTACCATATCTGCAGCATGAACAACAACTACAGTCACTTTTGATTAGGTACCGTAAAACTACACAACTATAGTCCAAAAGCTCCCAACTATGGTCCAAAACCGACTCGAATATCTACGATTAAGTGTTACTTTTTGTACAGCACCGCAGTATCCACGAGATCAAGGTCGATCAAGGATAGTTATAAGGCACTGAAACTGTAAGCATATTGCATTTTTATATAAGGACTGTAAACCTTAATTTATAGCGTGTGACCATTAAATCATTTAACTTTGTTGTTTAATTATTACCTAGGAAACCTAGACACATAGGTAGGGAACCTTTTATTGTCGATTGTGCGACAATAAACCCCGGCTGAGACTCACTAGTGAGAAAGAGACGACGCCATCACTCTGCGCTCATGTGTAAAAGAGACAGGTGATACCCCGTAGTGAAATGTCCTACAAATTATTTTTCCCCATAATACCTATGTACCACCTAGTATAAATGCCTAGTAAATAAGTTATAACAACATTGTAATATATTAGCAGTAGAGAAATGCTTGTAATTCTGTTATATTCTGTGTCAATATCAATAAAGATAGACACGTTCACTGATTGGCTCACACGCGTTTATCCCCTCTCGGGATATATTAGTCACTAGTTGACAGCCCAAAAGTTGGCATATAAGAAAGGCCATTGCGGCCGTAAAATCGTTCCGTCAAGTGAGTTCCAGTGGAGGTGCCTTAACCTGAAGAAGTACGAAGGAAGTTTTATTTCCAATAACCTTGCCTCCCTACAAGTCCACTAGTCTCTACATCGGCGCTGAGCTGTCGCGCCGCTACGGGCGTCGCCTAACCTTGGCCACCGTCCCGTACATTGGTCCTTCGAGCCGGATATGGAAGACCGGGGTTATCGCCAGTCGACTCAGGAAGTCGACCTTCAAAACCAAGGCCACACTGGGACTGCCTTGGCGGAAACACAAGGCCGTGACGGCACAAGGCCGTCCGACCGAGCGCCCACGCTTCGTCGGAACAAGAGGGCGCACGTCATCCACAAGGACGCTGCACAACAGGTGGACACGCAGCGATCCGAGATGACACCACTTCAGACAGAGCAGTCTGGCTCGCCGTCGGTCAAGGTCACCACGGCGCATTCGCCAGCTGCCACGTCACCCGCAACCGCCGTGATTCCTCAAGGACACCAGGCGACTGCGGCTCCACCCAAGGCGCATGCTACGCTAAGCGTCAGTGACCTCGAATCTCCGTGGCATTGGGAGGTAGCTGCGCCAACCGACGCCCAAGGACGTCAAGAATAAAGTTCCCGCTCTTCAGTCGCAGCGACAAGGGGGAGCGTTCGTTCACCGCATCTCGATTCAAGTTCCGTATTAAAAGAACAAACGCCGCGAGTGAATAATAACTCTGTGAAATCGCCAGTTAAAGAACGATCTCCGCGAGTGCCTAATAAATCCGATTTTAATAATAACGCGAGTGCGCGAGTAGAATCAAAATCGCCGCCGCGTCGCCGCGTCAATCAAAACTTCAATCGCGTCGAAAGGTCACCGGGTCAACGCCGCAAGAGTCGATGGACCGCTACAAAGGCAGCTCTCAAGATATCGCCGTGGGCCGCTCCGCAACCCGTGCGGCCGAAGACACCGCCGCTGCTACTCCTGCAGGCTCTAACAAATGGGCCTCAGAACAGATGGGAGCGCAGCGCCCGTTTCCTAACCGGGAACGAACCAGAGCTGACCCGGATCCCAGCTAATCTCCCGACATCGGAGCCCTTACAACGCTCCGATCGAGAGACTCCAGCACCTGCGCGAGACGCCGAGCGCCATGAAAGGGCGCAGTCTCCGCACGCCGCTCCGCGCGCACGAGCCCTGAGTACAAACTCAGAAACTCGGGCTCCTCCAACTGCTACTCCAACGCAGTCATCACTTCACGTACCTACGGATTGGTTCGTGCCAACATACAGCGGGGCGATCACCACTACACTCACGACGCCGACGGCGGAGCCCAAGGCTGCCCCGCCAAAAGTCCTGAAAGAAAAGCCGCCTGTAACTACAGACACAGACGGATTCCCGACGGGCCCGATAAAGGCCTTGAAAAGGACTCGCCGTAGAAAAACACTGGGCGCGATCCAGACCTCCGAGCCTCCGAAGGAGACACCCAGATCAGCACCCGGCCCTTCACTTCCGATCATCGAGTGAACGAGCCGACCTCATCAAAGTTGATTCTTCTCTACCGTTCCTGATCAATGGAGCGAACATAAATCAAGACGATTATATACTGCGTCGCTTACCCGAAGTTTTGTGGTGCTTAGTCGTGAAAGCCTAAGCAAAGGGGAGCATGTACAGCACCGCAGTATCCACGAGATCAAGGTCGATCAAGGATAGTTATAAGGCACTGAAACTGTAAGCATATTGCATTTTTATATAAGGACTGTAAACCTTAATTTATAGCGTGTGACCATTAAATCATTTAACTTTGTTGTTTAATTATTACCTAGGAAACCTAGACACATAGGTAGGGAACCTTTTATTGTCGATTGTGCGACAATAAACCCCGGCTGAGACTCACTAGTGAGAAAGAGACGACGCCATCACTCTGCGCTCATGTGTAAAAGAGACAGGTGATACCCCGTAGTGAAATGTCCTACAAATTATTTTTCCCCATAATACCTATGTACCACCTAGTATAAATGCCTAGTAAATAAGTTATAACAACATTGTAATATATTAGCAGTAGAGAAATGCTTGTAATTCTGTTATATTCTGTGTCAATATCAATAAAGATAGACACGTTCACTGATTGGCTCACACGCGTTTATCCCCTCTCGGGATATATTAGTCACTAGTTGACAGCCCAAAAGTTGGCATATAAGAAAGGCCATTGCGGCCGTAAAATCGTTCCGTCAAGTGAGTTCCAGTGGAGGTGCCTTAACCTGAAGAAGTACGAAGGAAGTTTTATTTCCAATAACCTTGCCTCCCTACAAGTCCACTAGTCTCTACATCGGCGCTGAGCTGTCGCGCCGCTACGGGCGTCGCCTAACCTTGGCCACCGTCCCGTACACTTTTATTTGAATGTGTTTAATTTTAAAAAAGAATGTTCATAAATGAATAAATTAAAAAAATAAAACTAAAAAGAAAACTGATGGGATTGATATTTAGATTACGTATTGAAGCTGTGGAGTGTGGACCATAGTTGCAGTACTGGACTATAGTTGGGTGGTTTTATGGTACCTAGGTACAATAATTAAATTATTGTTGTGCATATTAACGTAGTTCTCTGATAAATAGTGAATTGCGAAGTAAGAGGCTACGAGTCCCGAATAGATTTCATCCTAAGTAACATTTTAGGCTAAAAAGATGCTTAAATTCGCTAGTAAACAGCTTAGAGCTTAAAAACTGATGAATAACGGAGTAGAAAATCTGTTAAAGCTGAACTAGCGCAGAAAAGGTTTCTCTTATACAGTGAGGCTGATTTACCGCTGTATAATGTCGAAAGTATTACTTTTGGCTTTATATTAACATAAAAAAACACCATTATACAGAATTAAGTGCTAAAAAAAGCGAACTGCATTTTTTGAAAACTAAAGCTTTGTAACGGCGGAATAAGAGTATACAATGATGTTATTGTCTGAATAATGGTGTAAACCTACACGGTTATAATGCCATTACATGAAGCTGTATAATACCTGAATAATGGTTCTATAGAAAGCCTTTATAAAGCTGTAACCTTTACAAGAGATTTATGTAATGTTATAAGCTGTTTAAAAGCGTATTCATACTATTTTATAAAGCCGAAAATTAAATACTATTACACAGCACAGCAGCTATTGAACTCGAGGCTGGTAAACACACTAAATTTTTTCCATAGTTCAGCATATAGCTTCAAAATCGAGTACTTGAAGAGCTAATGCTGTTTAAATTACGAACGCCATTAATACCATAACCTACAAATCTTTAAACACCTAAAATGGGTTTGTTATTATGTTTCCCAATTATAACACTTAAGTAGTTACTAATTACATGTAGTAAAATTACTTTTTTGTTAAATAGAGAAGCATAAGTAACACAAAAGAGTCAATCTAAAAAAAAAGATTCGATCCACTAAATCACAATATACAATAATTATTGAATTATCTCTATAATTTCGAGGGCGTGTGAGTTTTTTGTTTACAATTAGTATATACATTCACATAAAACTAACAGCCGCAAGCAGAATAGGCACAGAATATCGTTTACTACCGCACTTGGTTTAGTTTCCTTTTGTACACTTAATGGATGCGTATATTTTACAAGATGTCTTCGAATTATGACGTTCCAAAGTAGAATGAACACAACTCGGGTGAAAAAATCTCTTATGTAGACTTTTGTCAGTTTATTGCTGTGTATATAGGCATAAAAAGTGTAGCCGAGGAGTATTAGCTGTATAATGGAATTTATTTATGCTGTAAATCAGCCATCACTCAGTAATAATACAGCTGTTAACCAGCTAGATCTACACTTAAAGCTGTAAAATACGTCGTTAAACAGCTATATCAACACTTAGAGCTGTAAAATTCGTCGTTAAACAGCTATATTAACACTTAGAGCTGTATAATTTGGGGCCCTTTTTGAGGATATAACGGTCTCCAAGCCCGTCAATACAGCCTTTATACAGCAGAAAAATTGGCGGATACAGCTATTATACAGCTCAAAATGTTACTTGGGATGTAGGTAGCTAGTACAAAAATACCATTATCTCATCTCACATTTATTTTCATAATTTTAAACGTTTACCTATATCGGCTATATCTAATCAAAATTGATGAGGCCATTAAGGCTGCGTTTTCATCAGAGATGAGCGTGGATGTGTTGCGAGTATTGTGTGTATATGTGTTATTGAAAACCAATAGTCACTTAATATGTTTTTTCTACTCGTCGACTGTAATCTGTGTATTAGGACTTTATATACCAGACTTAAACCTTTCACATTTAAATGTTGGATAGTCTATGGCACTTCCGGGATCATTAAATAGATTTATTAAACAACCCGCCACTAAACTAAAATAATTTTGAACAGAGAATTTCATTCACATCTCGGTAAAATGTGTAGAGTTTGTCCGGAAAGAAAAGTGTCGTGGTTTATATGGGAGCTCATACATTGTAAGACACTTTTCTTTTCGGACAGACTCAACTTTATAATTTCCGAACGTACTTAATCTGTAAAATTTTCTTCTACTTAAACTTGCTTCTACGTTGTGATTGGATCATAAAAAAAGAGACTAATCACAACTGCAACGACATCTTGGACTCAGTTTATTCTAGCCGTCTCCTTCTACTACCGATACAATTATATGTCTATCTCTTTTCGGTAGTGTCTGTAGCACCGAATGCCCAGATACAATTACTTCCGGTTAGAAAAATAGTTTTTATCGTTTGATTGGGAAAGATTTAGAAATAATTAAAGAAAATCAATTCTTACTTAATACTCGTAGAAATAGTTATTTGTTATACAAGGGGTGAAAGTTGTATTTTACGTGCGAGTGTTATTTGAAACACGAGCTAGCGAAAGGATTCTATTATTGACCACGAGCGAAGCGAGTGGTTCAAAAATAGAATCCTGAGCGTAGCGAGTGCTTTAATACACGAGACGTAAAATAACTTTCACCCGTGTATAACACAAAACTTTTCACCTCACTACAGCGAGGAAAATAAGAAAAAGGGTGCATTTTGCTCGGTTTCCCGTAATTCCTCAGGTGTTTAATACTTCTTCATCACTCGAATCACTAATTTTTAACAAAACAATCTAGAAAAACATGCGAATATTTAACGTTGATATGATGGATGAATTGAAATGAAAAGTTTTGACGTAAAAGGTTTTATTAAATGTCAGATGCGTTTTGTTCGTACGTAGACTTATTCGGCTGTCAGAACAATTTATCCGTTTTTACAAAAAGAATGAAGATTAATGTTGAATGCTGATATTTATGAATTAAAATAAAGTTGTAAGACTGTATTAAGTGTTTTTACTCGATGCAATTCATTAATTGCGATGTTAAAAATTCTGCACTTTTAACGTTTTACGTTTTGTTAGCTGTCAAATGTCACTTAAGCAACTTGTCACTTATGTCAAAACTCTTTCACCACATGTGGATAAAAAGCGATTTTCACAATAGATATTAAACAAACAAAAAGAGCTTTCCGAGCTAGTGAGGTGAAAAAGTATTGTATACAATAGTGATATGTATAATTAAGCTTTTCAATCTCGTACCTTAATTAGGCCACTCAGCAAGCTTCGTGGCCTAAACGCGGTACTCGACTGTAAAGCTCTTGATTATGTCACTATTGTATAAAATACTATGTCCTCGCACGACGCAGCTCTAGAATTGGTTAACTTAAGAAATTGGTTCTAAAGCATGTCGTTTTAAAATGAAAGCTAAACTACGTTTGTATGGGAACGCGAGTTCACGCACATTCCACGCACACGCAACGCTTCCTCGTTCATCTCTGGTGGAAACGCAGCCTTAGTATGTAATGTTTAATGTAGTTTATTTTGCTATATAATGCAATGCAACTACCGTAAAGAAAAAGGAGTCGTCGGGTGTGAATCCTACATGGGAGTATTGGGAGTATTTAACGGGGTCTATGCCTGCGTTACATCGCCTCTCATCCAAAAATACATATAATTAGCGCACCTGTATACATGAACTAGTAATTAATTAATTTATGACCGTTTCATGTGGTTTAATTGGACTTCCTCGTGCCGCGTCGGTCCGATGCTTTTACATTTACACCTCGCAAAGACACAAACAAAGGGACCCCATTACACCGTGTGCGCCTTGTAACACGAGCAAAAAATTTAAATGTAGATTTTACTCCTCAAGCTAAACAACGTTTGTTCAGCGAATTAAAAAAAACTTTAAGTTTTATTTTTAGTACACTTTAAAGTTCATTCGAACACGCACTGTATTGCGAAATTGATTTCGTCTGTTACGGTGACAAGGCTGAAAAATGTCAGTTTAGAAATACTATTTAGTTTGTATCTGAAAGAGACACTACGTATTTTTGTTGAACAAAAGTTTTGTTGTTTAAGGAGTAGAATCTACGTTTTAATTTTTTGCTCGTGTTACAGGCCACACGCGGAATAATATATACTTAAATAATTAAATTTGCATTCAATTTTTATGATTATACTGAACATGAACAACCACATAATTAGTGATAGAGCGATATAGAGTGACTCCCAAACCAATGAGATCGGACCGGTCCGCTAGGTCTACTTCCCTAAATGTCCAGTCTGTCCGTTAGGTCCTTTTTTGTCTAATTCTCCTAGCGCGTTAGGTCCAATTCTACTTATGTCCATAACGCGAATGGCCAATTTCTACATGTAGGCTGTACTATGTGCAGTCACCATCAGATATTATTAGAACGGCCAAGGTGGCCAAATATTTCTGTGCAAGAATTCTGCACAGTGTGAATGCCATTTAGGTATGTCATACCTACTAGCGGCCCGCCCGGATTTGCACGGGTGCAATTATACATTATAAACCTTCCTCTTGAATCACTCTATCTTTTTTAAAAAAAAAAGCATCAAAATCCGTTGTGTGGTTTTAAATATCTTAGCATACATAGGGACGCACGACGGACAGACAGCAAAAGCGACTTTGTTTTATAAGTACTATTTAGTGGTAAGGGCATAATTGGTATCGTATTACGAGAAAGAAAAAGTAAGAAAAAACATGTATAGACGCGAAAAAAATTGTTTTTGTATGCGACACGTCGTCTCAGGCGACCAACCCTCCATACAAAACCAATTTTCACCTCAGCAGCAAAAATGAGGGTTCTTTAATACCTAAAAACAGTGAGCATAACTCAATTTTGCTGTGAGCGTAAGGCAAAATAACCTTAAAATTTCAATGTCAATTCAATCAATCAATTCACGCGAGGTCTAATCTAATACAAATTCGAAATAGGTACTCGGAGTCTATCCACATTGTCTTTTTCACATCGTTAGTAAATAGAGAGAGACAGAAATATTTGAAATGTCATTAAATCCTTCTCCTAATGTCCTCGCTTGGCAAAAAATCTCTACAAGTTCAGATTATGCTGAGCCTAATAAATGTAAAACTGTGCCATTTTCTTCATAATAAACAGATACAATTTTAAATTTAATTTTGTTTTTTTTTTAAATCTAATACAATTTTAATTCGTATTCTGAACTTTCGATAGCAGCCCCTGAAACAGACGAAACGTACTGAAACGCGAATGAATACTAATTTGTAATGTAAATATAATTTATTAAAATTAGTTTTTAAATGTTTAACATACAAAACTTAAAATAATGTACGGTTTTTATTTTAAAAAAAAAAGTACAAACGGAAAAATTACAAGATTATGATGTGAAAAATATTATTACATACTTACAACAATATCACGTATTGTGATCAAAAAGTAGTAACCGAACGCAAGTGTAAGAATATTATAAGAAAATATGTAGGTACTCGAGTGAATAAAGTGACGAAGAAGGATTAAGAATCTTTTAGGTTCTATTTTTCTATGTCTTCGCATTGCTGAGGTGAAAAATAGTGTGTTCAACACGAGAATAAAGTTGTTTACCTACATCTTGGGCTATTCAGTCACTTACTCTGGACTCAAAGTAAATATGAACTTTCTTCTCTTGTTTGTACAAGTATCTATTTCCAAATCGTTCCAGTTATTTTCGAATAATAGATGTACAATGCAAATACTTATATAAAAAATACAGCAAATATCCCGACGAATTGAGACCCCCTACATTAAAATCTTAAAGTCTAAGGCTAACCCCACACTAGCGTCTTCTGAGCGTCGACGTCGCCGGAGCGCCGGCGCAGCACGTCGACGCGACGTCAACGCGAGGTCGACGCGACGTTAACGCGACGTCACCCCCCCTCCCACCGCTGAGAGGGGGTGAGGGGGGGTTGACGTCGCGTCGACGTCGACGCTCAGAAGACGCTAGTGTGGGGTTAGCCTAAGCCACTTTCCATTTGACACTTCTTCGTAAGCCGATTTCATAGCGTACCTAATATATGAAGGAGTCCTTCCTAGACTAACATTCAGGGTCCTAGTCTGTCATAGGGAGTAGGGGATAGGGATGGAATATGGAAGTTAGGTACTCGTACTCGTACTGTGAAATTATTAGTATGTGCAAAACAACAATTAACTGGTCGATCATCATGAAAACTAAATCATCGTTGGCTACGTATACGAGTATGATAATGTACTCTCGATATTCGAGCGGCTAATGCTAATAAAATGTTATTGTATTTAATTGATACCTACGCCGCCGCCGCCCGAGCTGGCCTTGCATGATGTAATGTCCCCAGATCGGGGCACAGTTGACCCCCATTGACCTCAATCGAAGGGCTAAATTATTTGCCCGGTCACACCAATGCTGTATTGTTAATGATACTGTTTCTTCCACTCTTATGTGGTGATATATAGCCTATTATAGAGTATTACCATATTAGTATCATTTACAGTCATGTGTTTGTTAACATATAATTATACTGCGTGTAATCAAAAATGTGATAAATATAATCAAACCTGAATTTGGTCATGATTTTGAATAGTTTTTCCTATGGGGCCCTCATTATGGGGGCAACTATTTTTTAGGCCAGTTTTACACTGCAACATATAAGAAATATGTTGCTGTGATTTTAGTTTGTACTTAGGTGTTTGCCTCTACCGACAAATATAAATATATATAAACGCGTGAGCACCTTGATCGATTGCAATAAAAGCGAGAATGTGTACTTTTGACAGAACAGTACAAACACTAGTGGCTTAGTGCCCCTGCTAATTGACGTGACCTGTCGAAAGTGACGCGCCACTAACAACTCACGTTTAGCAGTCCAGTGATAATTCTAACCGGCTTAGAGCGATCATGCCAACGAGAACAGAAATATGTTGCAATTGCTCGTACAGTCAGCGTCAAATATATTGTAACAGCCAAAGTGATCAAATAGTTCGTCACACCATATATTTTGTATGGTGTGACGAACTATTTGGCTACTCTAGCTGTTACAATATATTTGACGCTGACTGTACAAGTACAGTCGCCAATGTCGCCATCAAATATATCAGAGCGACCATGGTAGGTACTCAAAAATATCTAAACCTGCACTTTATGGCCTTGAGAATAGATGCGTTGTTCAGATATCTGTGACCACCTTGGGCGCTCTGATATATCTTATGGCGACTAGTAAGGCCCGGTTTTACAAAGACATATATTTTAACGTCGATCTATACTGCGAGGCGTCTACATCTTTACATCTGACTAAAGACCCTTAAATAAATGCGTCGCAGACGCGACGGATTAAGTAGCGTCGGTGGCGGAAATCTAGCGGACAGAAACTGATAGGAATTCTACTAATTATGTCAGGTTACTATAAATATTAAGTATATTATTCAATACGTCAGACCTAAGGGTTCAATATTTTTTTATAAAACTTTCAAAGTCGAATCCTCATTGCTGAGGGTCGTGACCACCAATCGCTATATGTTGCAATCCTGGCCGATTCCTTGCGTTCTTAAAGGAACCCTGAAGTCCGACGCACACAGACACACAGAGTTCATACTTATACAGAATACCTGTTAGTAAGAATTCTTCGAGCCTAGTAAGAATTTTGTAGACATTAAAGATTATCTAACGAATTGTTTCAGAAAACAATAAATTAAACTGATTTTAATCCCTGATCTAATACGTGAACGTGACCGCCGAATGCCGAAGGCCAGTCAGTCATTCAACCCCCTGTGTGATAGCTACATTTCTAAACTAAATTCACTTTAAGCACTTCAGTTTAAATATTAGTATTCTGATTACCCCATTTATTCCATTATCCTATAACAGGCTCCAATTTAAATTTTAGATAAGTAATGAAATAAAAAACTAAAATACACCCAACCAAATATATCACGCCCATTTGCAAAAACCCATTTATCGTTCCGAAATCTCAGCTTTATAGCATTTTTGCCATGTAAATGAGGGTATAAAGTCGTTATGAATATGCTTTACATTGCAATATATCGAGTTACTTTTGGCGCCGGGCGAGGGCGGGCGGTAACTGATTGTCTCGGCGCCCGCCCAGCGCGCAGACGGATGCGTTCACTAACTCCGAAATAAATACTTGTTAACTCGAAAATAAGAGGTCAACTAGGACGGAATCGTAGTTTGATACATCGGATGAAATAGGACGAGGGGTATATCACATCCATTCTCATTTCTTTTTGATCAACCCTCGTAAAGTGCTGTCAAATCACCTAAATTTCGAATTGCCATTAATAATTCTTTTGATTTAGCTTTAGAGATCGTACAGGAATCAATGTATTTCAGTTTACGGCATATCGAAACGTAATATACCAAATTATGCCAATTTAAGAAAGTTTAATTTTATAATCCATGTTTCTGGCCAATATTGTGTTTGTCGTGCTTTGGAAATACGTGAAGAATCGTAAACGAAAATCAACCTTGATGTTGTGAACAACTTGTGGTAGTACTTAGTGAGTTTTGTTTGTTACCTGACGACGTATTATTTATTATGTTAAATTGTTTTAGGAAAACGCGAAATTTCAGCGAAGAAGCACAGTGTTCAGATATTCAGGTACCACTTTTATACTTATACGATTGCTAATAAATAATAATACTGAACTTTGTGGAGCTGATGCATAATTGCATACCTATAATAAAACTGTAATTTGTAACTCTACAGATAGGTACTTTGGTCCTTATCAAAAAACAGCTTGGCTAATAACTTTGTTCAGGATTAGTATATGGGTAGGTATACCTATATAATTATTTATTTAGGGATCAGCGAAAAATTTAGGTGATCTGAAATAAACCCTCGAAATGACGATTTTTCGTCATAAAATAATTAACACATACATGAGAGTAATTTTGTATTTGGTATAAGTATACAGTTGCATTAATCTTCGCTGTTGACTTTTAAATAGTGGTAATCAGGTTCGTCGGTATCATATATTTCTTTAAGCATATGAAGTACTAGAGACTGAATGTAATCAACCTGAAACAATAAAAAACCAAGACATATAACTCGGTCTCTCTCATGGCTAAAACAAAAGCACATATCTTAGGGTGAGTTGCACCACGCACAATCTGTCACGGACTCATCAACGTTAAATATGGCGACGGAGCTGTGAGCCCACAGAAAACTCTCAAACTTTTTATACAAGATGTTTTTAACGATTACGTTGACCATAAAGTCAATTCGACTACTAAAATAGGGTAAATAGGGAATAGCCATAGTTTACTAGGTACCTGATCCGGAGGGCAGTAACCATCGTCAGTGGATCTCGCAATTGTTACCAGCACGGGCGGCGGCAAGGCCCTCAACAACGGTCTCACGATGCTATCCACCTTGTGGCGCACCTCCTCCTCGGTGCTGATGTGGTGCGGCAGCCCGCCCTGGTCGCGGGTGCAGCCGCCCGCGTACACCGCCCACCAGTTGGGCGGCTCCCCCAACCTCGCAGCTTCGGATAGGACTGCTGAGGCGATGTCTGAAACCTACGCAGATTTAGAAAATATGTCGACCGAAGTGGGTGTTGAAAATCATTGCAAATGTAAGGTATAAATATTACGTAATATGGCTTAATATTTTAGTAGTTAGTTAAATCGAAAGATTAATATTAATAAGACGTGTTTCGAAGGATTTTGTTACACAATTATAACAAAATTACAACCCAATAACAAATAGGAACAATATATTAGAGGTTTAGTCAATAGCAGCTAAGTGTAGAACTCTGACATCCGGTAACAAAAATCAGAAAATAATTTACTTACTCGGAAGAAAGTCTCCGTCCTTTCTCCTTCATAATTCTCTAAATTATTATGCTCCTCGAGGTGCTGGAATAAGTTTTCGAGTTCGTTCAATTGCCTTTCACGTAATTCCACAAATTTCTCGACAGTTTCGTTATCGTTGCTCTCGGGAAGTTTAAATCCGAAGATCGGCTCCAAGCGGTCGTACAGCTGTATATTTTCATAAAGGGATAAAAAGGGATTTCCCGTGCTAAAGAAGTCTAAATCGATATCGAGAACATACGGGTGCGAGATAGCTAGTTCTTTAGCCAGTATTTGCATATTAGTTTCATCTTCGGTATCGCTCGGGCCGGGGACTTCTGCTACGGTTAGTGTGAATGATCGTTTGTTGTCGAGCTTGGTAGAGTACAAGGCATCGGACATGTAATATGGTTCTGTGCTATTGACGCGCAGCAAACCGTTGTCTGGGTGGTCACCGACTTCTATGACACGAGAGCCATCTTTGAATTGCTTCGCCCAAGGCGGTCGCAGCCACACGACGCGGTCTATGTGACCGGCCGCAGCAGCGGGGACTATCCAGTTCTCTATTTGTAGCAAAGGCAAAAGTTTCCTGCCAGCCCGAGCCTCGACCCCCTTCAGTTTACGATCTATGAGCATGTCGGGGTGAGCATCGAAGTGAAGTAGCGTCGTTCCTTCTAACGGCAATTTCTTTCCTCCAATGGCAGAGTAAACAAACTGTAACGCATCGTTGTGTTCCTCCACGACATAAACTGGCACTTTTTTGAAGCGCTTCAAGGGCGGCTGGCTTCGCTGCTCATCATTTCCCGCCATTACACCCCCGTTAAATATCAGTGTAATAGTATGTTAATTTTAATTTGGCGAAGAGAACAGCTTGTTTTAAAGATCTGAAATTAATTGTGATCACACATTGAGCAGCGGCTTGGCATTTATAGAACTCACATCTCACCGGTTGCCTAGTTTGAATGAAACGATTATTATGTTAATTATTCTATACGTTATTAAGGAAAAAAATATGAATTAAGCTTCGGCTTGTCTTTATTCCGATGTGGAAACCTAAATTTTATTTCTGGATCTCATAAATAAACTATAGTCATGGAAAGCCATACAAAGATATATTCCCTCGTTTAGTTTTGTAAATTGAATGTCACCAAGTTTTCCACCTAATTTCAATATTATTATGATCTGTCTCAACATCGGGTCCTTGGTTAAGTCAACAATGCTTCGTTTTTCCTCGCCCACACTGTCTGTTCGGGTCGAAATTTGGGTCAAGGCTCCGCCCCGCAAAATATACAAGGGAGAATCACTTTGCTAACAAATACAAAGAGACTTGGAAAACAAAACACACAACCTACGTACTTATTGCCGTGGGTTTTTTGCTACGACATGAATATAGAAATCAGCGTGTGTAACTAATTGAACCAAAATTTAAAAAAAATGACAGCTCCCGAAACATCTAAACTCACTGCAAATCCTGCTTTGAAATATAAAAAAACGCTACGGTGCAATATACAGATGCACATTGCACATAACTTATATCACTCCTCTTTATCGAACCTCCTCCTTCGAGGCATTTGTGTGTTTTTCAGGGATATTTGTACAGTCGCCATCAGATATATCGGAGCGGCAAGGTCACAAATATCTGAACAAACAACGCCTCTATTGTCAAGGCGATAAGTGCATGTTCAGATATTTTTGAGCACCCTGGCTGGATATATTTGATGGCGAGTTATGTGTGCAGTTTACTTTTTAATTTAGCAGACATATCGAGCTTCACTTCTAAATGATGTGTCTATCCTTGTATTCCCTGGAATCAGTTGACATTTTGACAAGCGTTAAAAAGTTTTATTTTTGAACTAAGGATGAAATCGTTACATAAAGGAAACTCGTAATTTTAAAAGATACCAATATCCTACATAAAACATATATCCAACTTCTAAAAGAATCCATTGCTTGTGGTTTAACTGAACAGTATAATGAAATGATGAAAATATTATTTTTTATTGTATTGGAAAAAATTGCGGGTACCTGAATACTTCTGTATTTATACAGTTTATGCCAAAATAAGCATCATGTCCTATACGTAAACCTTATCTGCGCCAGTAGTTTGCATAAGTAAACGATCGTAACAATTTGATAGCAATAACTAACGTCAAGACGCCGAAATAGATCCCGATATGATATAATGAAGGGGTAACGGTTGCTGTGTTTTCAGGAAGAGATATTTTGCAGACCAATTGATGAAAACTGATTTCCTAAATACTAATATTATTAAAAAAAATAAGAGGTCGAGCTGTACAAATTTTATGTTATTTAATGTCATAGTAAAGAATGCGTATGAAATAAATATAATAGGTATCGAATAATTTTTTTCTAAAGTTTACCGTTGCAGAAATATTTAATTTGACATTCCCCCTTCCCCTTTTTACAATTTTGGTTTGGTTCACGGATGGGGTAGAACCACCTTTCCGGATCTCTTAAGTTTTCATCAAGCATGTTTATCTGGTTATTCAGGTAAGTTTGAAATGTAATTCTTATAGGTACTTTTACATTTTACATAATCAAACGCAGTTTTTTTCATTTGACTTTGACACGGGTAAGAAGAACTCGAACGTTCAAGTCTTGCGCTACGAGCATATTTCTACGTAGGGCCACATCATTACCTCGAAGCATCCGTGAATGTTTTTGAGGCGTAGAACCCCTCGCCCGAGGGCCGGGGGGGTGTTGTGACGGCGCCCGGGGTCGATACTGCGCGTCGTGACGTCACTACGCTACTACGCCCGCCCAAACATAACCCCTCGCCCCTCCCCGTGACCCATTGCGCCGTAGTTGCCCACCTGGGTCAAGGTGTTGAAGCCGCGATGGACACACTGAATGTTCCGGTGGCCCTTGCACAGAAGTACTTATTCTAACACTTGATTTTGTAAGAGGACTTGTGAGATTTGTGAGCTGTTCCATTCATGTCAAGCGTAGGATTTTATGCTCCGACTTTCGCCTATTTCCTCTTTTGACGGTCTATAACAATTTGTTTATTGACACAATAAGATACAAAGACTTATCGAGGAGTATATAGGTTTTGGTATCCTACCTTTTCGGCGAAAATTGCATTGCCGAATTTCACTTGCCAACCAACTTTTCGCAGAAGTTTCATTTGGCCGAACAACTTTTACCAAATAATTATTTCGCAACCATTTCATTTCCCAACTATGGGGTTTAAAAATTACCTACTAGGTTGGGTTAGGTTAGGTTGGATTATGTAAAGTTGGGAAATGAAATTCGGCCAAATGAAACTTCTGCGAAAAGTTGGTTGGCATGTGAAATTCGGCAATACAATTTTCGGCGAAAAGGCAGGGAACCAAGAAACCGTGAGTACAAAGGCTTATCACTTTAAGGCTAGAGAAGTATCAGCCTGGAAGAGCTTGCTTCTAGTCAATAGAAACGCGAATGAAACCTTCTTCTGGGTACCTACCTCGAAGCGCGAACTCCTCGACATGGAATCCTATACTTGTTTGCCAACCAGCGATTGAGCGTGTAAATAGGAAAGATATTCAAAGGACTGAATCAAAATCACGGAACTGCGTTTTCAAACTTGAATTGTAGACATACCCCTAGATAGGTGTCAAGATTGCTAAGCTAGTGGAGCTGAAAAGGTGAGTCAAAATGGCTGCTAATTGTAAGTTAAACCCACAGGACATCTGGGGTCATCGCAGACTGAAAAGGAGATAGTGGAACGTCTTTGACGCTGGAAAAAATAAGCCACAGCAATTAATGAAAGAGAGTAGGGGAGAGTTTTTGCCCAGAAGTGGGATGGTGAAATAAGTTAAGGTCTAAAATATAGATGCGATTTATTGTTTTATACGAATGGGTATAAATAAGACAGTGTACCTAATATGTAATAGGGTAATTCCGTAATTCACATAATATCATTGACAAATCGTAAAAAATTCCATCATACCTAATATCCGCTTAAGGAACTTACTTATTTATTACGTGGCGCGATGAAGTCATTAGGCGAGCCTGTGTTAACAAATGCAAATGCAGATCGATTTCTAGTGAAGGACGCTACGTCTATTTGTATACAAGAAATGGCGTTTCCGATTCCAGGAAATAAAGATTTATAGATATAGCTGTTCCAAGAAGCGGAAAAAATTCCTGGGCAAACGGGTATCAAGTACCGTGACGATTATATGGAACCAAAAAAATACAAATGGCGGACTTAATACCAAATGGCATTCGCAACTGGTCAACGGCTAAACTCCGAAGGACGCACTGTGTTCTGCCGCAGACACGATGCACGCGACCGGTGGCGGCGCGAACTTCGGTTCAGCGGGAGGCGAAAATAGCGGCCACCGCTCTTATTGAAAACAGGTTCATTCAAATCTATATATTTCGATCGTGCGCCCGCCGCTCGGAGTGATAGGTTCGCGGTATTTAATTAGGTAGGTAATATAATTGTAATATGCCTTGACAGAGATAATTACCTATGTTATGAATCATAAAAGGCAGAAATTGATTTTTATCAAATGCTCTCACTGTTGAAATTAAATGCCTCAACAAGTTTTAAGATTGTTAAAAAAATTACCCCAAAAACCAAAAATCTATCTTTGTTCTCTTATTTCAAATCTGATCATAAGCATAGTAAATGGAGTGTCTAGGTGGTAAAATGTCGAGAGTAGTGCCCACGCCCAGTCCCAAATAAGGGCACCAAAATTCTCATCAAACTTCAAGACTACACAGATAAAGGGATATCTTAATCCAAGATATTCATTCTTGTCCTCGTCCTACCCAGACTTTAAATTATATATTATATTTTGTGATTTCAAAAGGACAATGGGCAGGACGAGGTTATGGAAAATCGATAATTTCTTAAATCAAGTAAAAAATATCTTGAACCAAGTAAGTTCTATCTTGGATCAACAAAATCATACTTGGTTCAAGAAATTATCGATTTTCCTTATATACAAGAATGAATATCTTGGATTAAGATATCCTTTTTTTCTGTGTATATTTTTGCTCTACGGTTGCCCTGTTCATGAGAACGTTCACCATTTACTATGAGAAACATTCTCGAGCGACGACATATCCCATACAAAACAAAATTCACAATAATGGCAAAACTCTCAACCCTGACTAAAGAGCACTGTGCTGATAACGTAATAATTATAATATGCATTCATACAAAAAATGGCGTATGACAGATATGCACATGCACCCAAACTTTAAATGGAAACTGTTGTGTTGTGAGTAGGGCTTGCAATTATCTGGATAATATGGCTGCTATCTGGATAATTCCATACAAATTACTATTCAAAGTATCTAGTTGCAAGTCATATTAATATTATAATAGGCTCCAGCTCTTGTGAATTTACATATGTACCTACCTAAAGAATATTTTATGAAATAAGTAACAAGGATCAAAAATATTCAGACCACTCTAAACTACAATGTGATAGAGTACAATAAATTCATTTCCGCTACCTAAAGGTTGTCTGGAAGAAATTGCTTTTTAGCGATAAGACTGCCTGTTGTTTACCCCTAATTTAATATTATATTTTTTCCTGTACTGGTTTTGTTTTTGAGGTGTTCAATAAAGAGTATTTGTATTGTATTGTATTGTATAAATAAGCATTGCCTTAAAAAATGGCTCTTAAACTAATACAATTCAATTCATAATTAAATTGAAAAATATGTCCTGGTTTTACCTAAATTAATAAATAATTAAGTATTACAACTTTTTCGGAAAGTGAAGTAAAAAGGAAAAAGTCATAAGTATGAGGTAATGGGTATTTTATTACAATAATTTTGTGTGTATTTACTGGGATTTTCCTATGACATGTTGTCCATGACGATAAAGTGGGAACTTTTCTCGAAATAATGGTGACTTTGTTTGTCAGGGACCTTTTAAGTACAAATTATTTATACATAAAATATAACCTCATACTAGGATTAGTAGGTATATTTGACTAAATTAAGATAATTTTATGCTTTATACCATTCACTTTAAGTACAATATACTAACAGAAATAACTCAAGTAGGTACCTAACTTACAAGAGTGACGGAGTTACGTGTGACAGAGAGGTATGGAAGAGAAAAACATGCTGCGCCGACCCCAAATATATGGGATAAGGGCAAGCCGAAACCCAATCATAAATTAATCATACAGAAATAACTTATTAAACAAAATAATGATAAAAACACTACAAATATTGTTTTATGTTACTGTGGTTATTAGACTAATATATAAATTAAAGTCCTTAAGAATTTTGAGAAACTTACCATGTTGTAAATAATTAATTAGGCTTACAATGTAATAAGGAAAACGTAATAAAATCCATAATAAACATTAAAATTAAAACTTTTAGGTTAGTTTTGTTTTAGCCGACTGACATATACGGTAAGTATTTTCCTTTTTGATTCAATATAGAGTTAGAGTAAATTGTTCGGTCCAAACAGTGGTCACAATTGACACAAAAACAATATCTTATTTCAAAATCCATTATTCGTCAATTAATATAATTAGTTTTAAGCGGTATTACACATTGCAACCTGCAGGGCCCAATCTGTTGTGTACCCTGCCTCTTCCTACCCCTCCTTCAGCTCCCTACAGGCCCTACCTTCAATTACACCTTCCAACCTGACAGATTGGGCCCTGCAGGTTGCAATGTGTAATACCGCTTTAAGTCCTATCTGCCAAAACTTGCCTTAGGGTCAAAACAGACCTAGCGGAATTCCTCGCGGAATTAAGTCAATTCATTGACAAAATGCTTAATTTGTCTATGGTAGTGGAAATTTGTCTATGGCTTCCATACAAAAAATCTGCTACCATAGACAAATTTCCGCTACCATAGACAAATTAAGCATTTTGTCTATGAATTAGCTTAATTCCGCGAGTAATTCCGCTAGGTCTGTTTTGACTCTTAAAGCGGTATTACACATTGCAACCTGCAGGGCCCAATCTGTTGTGTACCCTGCCTCTTCCTTCCCTCCTTCAGCTCCCTACGGGCCCTACCTTCAATTACACCTTCCAACCTGACAGATTGGGCCCTGCAGGTTGCAATGTGTAATACCGCTTTTAAGTTAAGACACAAATACAGAGGCCGGTGAATGAATTATCTTTTTTTAGTTTTGGGGTCGCCACACACCTAGCGGTTTTCCTCGCGGAATTACCGGAAGTAGCGGAAATTTGTCTATGGTAGCGGAAATTTGTCTATGGTAGCAGATTTTTTGTATGGAAGCCATAGACAAATTTCCGCTACCATAGACAAATTAAGCATTTTGTCTATGAATTTCCGCTACTTCCGGTAATTCCGCGAGGAAAACCGCTAGGTATGTGGTGACCCTTATTTGGAAATTATAAAAAGATTTTTCTGATAATAATAACAATACACTATAGTAGGGTCACCACACACCTAGCGGAATTCCTCGCGGAATTAGCGGAAGTAGCGGAAATTTGTCTATGGTATAGCGGAAATTTATCTATAGTAGCGGAAATTTGTCTATGGCTTCTATACAAAAAGGGTAAGTAATAAAAGATATAAGAACTTATTGTATAATATTCATATTCTATACGCTCATATTGTATAAGCTTGTTTTGTATACCGTTCAAAGTCTATAATGAACGTTTGATATAACATCAAAATATCTAATTTTGTTAAGTATAACGTTGTTTAAGTATAATATCGTTGTATATAACGGTCATAATGTATAACGTTCATAATACCTTACATTTATAATGTATAATATTCAATACATCTAACACCAAAATACATAATGCTCGTATAGAATAACGGGTTGTCTAAATCGCAGCTCGTGTACATATCAACTCGCCTAAAAGCAACTGGTCTACACGATTTTTTAAGTAGCAGCTCGTCTAATTAGCTATTCTAAAATTCTCAAAATGTTGAATCCTCAACTTAACTAGACGGAGCCCCGCTTCGCGGGGCTCCTATTTCCGGGCGGTTTGCCCTTCGGGCATCTGAAGCTACCTAACGAACCTAACCTACCTATTGATTTAGTTTGATATCCGTGAAAACATTACACTTTGGGGAAAAAGGTTGGAATGGAATTATAAACTATTTAGTATATCATACGCTATTTTATTTTATAATTATTATAATAAAAGATAGTATATATTATGATCGATATACGTTATGTATGTTATATTAACCAAATTTAGAGTATTTGAGTGTTATATGATAAGTTATTATACAAAATGAGTATTATATTAATTGACCGTTATTCCTAATAAAAATATTGATTTTGTTGTTATAGCAAACGTTCATTATATCTTGTGAACGTTATTAATATGAAATTATATATTTTGTAGTTATATCTTATGGGACGCACCCATACAAAAAATCTGCTACCATAGACAAATTTCCGCTACCATAGACAAATTTCCGCTACTTCCGCTAATTCCACGAGGAATTCCGCTAGGTGTGTGGTGTCCCGTATAGTATCTCAAAACATAATTGTTAGATGTAGAAAAAAAATACTGTCCTTTTTGGGGTAACGATCCATTCGAAAACATACTTAGCGGAATATCATAGAGTTTTGCGCCTAGTCTTTTGGTTAAAGCGGTATTACACATTGCAACCTGCAGGGCCCAATCTGTCAGGTTGGAAGGTGTAATTGAAGGTAGGGCCCGTAGGGAGCTGAAGGAGGGTAGGAAGAGGCAGGGTACACAACAGATTGGGCCCTGCAGGTTGCAATGTGTAATACCGCTTTTAGTTTGGACTTGAATGATCTTGAACGTTATAGGGTCACCACACACTTAGCGGAATTCCTCGTGGAATTAGCGGAAATTTGTCTATGGTAGCGGAAATTTATCTATAGTAGAAGAAATTTGTCTATGGCTTCCATACAAAAAATCTGCTACCATAGACAAATTTCCGCTACCATAGACAAATTTCCGCTACTTCCGCTAATTCCGCGAGGAATTCCGCTAGGTATGTGGTGACCCATAGTTAGGAAAATATTGCTGAAAAACGTCAGTCACAAGCGCGGTTTATTTGAATTAAACAGATTTATTTACATTATTAATAACTGACAAAGAGAACACAATATGAGAAATGAGAACATGTTACTTTATTCCCAATTCTCAAGTGTCTGCGGATAATGTTATTTTCGGGGGTGCCTCAAATATACATATGTATATATGTATAGGCATTGATTGCCTGTACTTACAGGCACTATAGCTACAGCGCTTGTATTGACAAGAACATGCTTACCTTTTCTGTAGTTCGGAGTCTTCGTAAGGGTCACTTTTCTGCCCAGATTTAAATAAGTCTCACATACGTCGTACAAGGAAGAACTTTAAGTAGACAATTTTATATATACGTAACGACGACAATCATGAAATGCACTTATATCATCACCAAATAGGGATATCCTTAATGTTGCCATCTACGTCAAGAATCACTTTCATCAATCATAAATAGACACTCATCACTTCAGCTAACAGTTCATCACCACTATCCTTACACATATATGTACACATTTCATCTACAAAATGTGTACAAAATACACGCGGCGGACATGACCAAGAAATGACATTTGTCAGTCAATTATAATATTCATATTTGTTTTATGTTTTTTTTACTGCCGTGGTATTGCCAAACGACCTATTTACTACATACCTACTTATCAAAAAATTATGTTGAATGGAGGTAAAATAGCTTTCTTTATCCCAGCATATGTTAATAGGTACTGCCTGCCCTACCACGGTCAGTGTGAGCTGACTTAGCACTCTAGGCAGTGAAAATATAATGTATGGCTGAGCCATTATTAACTTGTACCCTTTGTGTCCCACTGTTGGGCAAAAACCTCATTTCTTCCACGCGTCTCTATCTATGGCAATATCAGTCCAATCGTTTCGAAAGATGTCAAGATTGGCCCGCCATCTCCGCCTAAGGCTCAAAACACACCTAGCGGAATGGAGGCAGTAATGTATGGAGGCCATAGACAAATTTAAGCTACCGTCAACAAAGCTCCATACATTACTGCCAAAATTCCGCTAGGTGTGTTTTGAGCCTTAAAGTGATTGAAACACCGCCACTTACCGCTAACTTCGCTTAACCCAGCGCCAGCGCGTTATATCACTTCCAAAATATAACAGAGTTTGCTCGCGCGCTCGCGTTGAAAGCTCGATTTTTCTGTACAATGCTTGACGGTCAAAGGAACTTAGAGGACGAATGCGAGGTCGGACTCGAATTTACAGAGCAAATAGTTTCGCGAGTGCAGTTCGCGTCAGAAACGTGCTACATGCGACAACGTACGGAGCTTGTTTAAAATAAAACAAGTACATATTAAATAAGGATATATTAAGCACAGTTACATATACAAGCTAGCAGCAAAGACGATGTCCCTCTTGAGCAGTTTGATGGCTTCGCTGAACTTGTTCTCTAAGTCCGTGTTGCCGATGTTTTTGGCCGCTTGGCAGAGTTGACGGAGCACCTCTTCCAGTCGCCGCATACATCTGATTATGGACCCTGGAAAAATTGTAATGTGTAAAGCCTAATGTGACTTGTAAAATATGTTGCAGATTGATTTGTGTACGCTGTTCTGTCACCTACATAGTCTTTAGTTTCGATATCATTATCAATCATGCAGGCAAGGGTCCCCAAATTTTTGGTAGTTCTTTACATTTTGAGATGACAAAAAATATTTAAGGGTTTTATTATTGCAAAGCAAGAAAGCCAGAACCGACTCACTCTAATGATCTCTTTTTACGGTGCGTTCGCAAATCTAGCAGATATCTTATATTATCATCAGCCAAACGTACTACTGCTAGTCAATCGTTACCTTCGAATACATCCGTCATCTTGCAGATCTCGAGGAAGCTGGCGCCCTTGGACCAGGTGTGCACGACGTCCATGAGCGTGCACTTGAACTTGCCCACGTAGTTGTCCTCATCTAGGTCCATCTTGGCCTCGATCGACACTTTTGCTATCCTTCGAGCGTATTCCTGGAAATAAATAATAATAAATATTATTTTGTGACGGTTAAACCTTTTTTTTTTGAGGCTTTTTTTTCTTTGAATGATTATGGAAGCTTTTCTGTGTCAATTTTGACTGAAATGTATGCCCTAGTTCGTCAGCTGCCGAATGAGTTTCTTTTACACACATTAGCAGATGACACTTCTTTTTTTTTGCGACAGATATTAGGACTGATAATGGTAAAATTAGCAAGTGCGGCTGTAGTTCGCGCTAGAAACATAAAAAGATGCACCCGGTTTAAAAATGGTTTGGGACATTTGAGAAAAAAAACAGGTACGGAGG
The DNA here is from genome assembly GCA_911728535.1 of Pammene fasciana. Taxonomy (NCBI): domain Eukaryota; kingdom Metazoa; phylum Arthropoda; class Insecta; order Lepidoptera; family Tortricidae; genus Pammene; species Pammene fasciana. Next base: position 15,914,101 of record OU452276.1, on the reverse strand, counting down.
GTGATGTCTCGAAAATATTCGTCGTATGTGTGGTTGACGACTCCACTATAGCCGTCCAAACACATAGTATCGTCATAGTAAAATACCTGTAGCTGCCTCAGCACCCCGCGCAGCTCCTCGCCGGTGGCGGAGGCCTGCGAGCTGTTCTCGTCACACACGAAGCAGCTGACGAGCGCGGCGCTCTGCGACGACGTGAGCGCGTTGAACACGCCGTTGAAGATCAGTTCAGTAAGGAGCAGCTCGTCCGCGCTGAAACGAATATTTCCCATTGACAAACAACACTTTTTTAACGAGAATAAGTGAAACGGACTCTTAAGGGTCATATGAATAAATACTTAGCCAGCAGTGCTAATTGAATTAATTGCTTTCTTCTGCGCTATGACTAATCATTTAAAGAATTTATTAGCAAGCTGGAAATTTGCATGGACAAATTATGAATTATGCAGCTGGGTTTACAATTTAAGTGGATCCGCCATGTCGCTATGTTTGCTTACCGGCAAAGTTCACAGGCGATCCTCCCCTTCAGTTCTATGACGTCAGCCGCCGTGCAGTACCCCAGTCTGCGCAGCACGCGTTTCCTCTAGAACTCATCCACACACAGATGCTCCCTCCTTTCAACCAACTATCCTACCTGCTCAGTTCACAGGCGATCCTCCCCTTCAGTTCTATGACATCAGCCGCCGTGCAGTACCCCAGTCTGCGCAGCACGCGTTTCCTCTTCTTGAGCTCGTCCATCTGCAGGATGCTCTTAGCTTTCCGCAGCTCGGCCTTGGCCTCTGAGAGCTCTTCGTATATTTCTAGCTTGCGCTCGTGCGCCGCTTGGAGAGCGGCGCGGTTTTTGTCGGTGTGGAGGGGGTGTGCGTAAAGTCTGAATAAAAAAATAACTTTATTATTGTATATTCCTTTGTTGGGATTTTTTAAAAACGGATACGGTTTTTAGGTAAAGGTGTGAAACTGTAAAGAAAAGTCATGTCATGGCTTCTCTTGGTGTCAGGGGTAGAACGTATTCCTTAACTACCTATAAAGTCGTTGATCCTTAGAGTGTTGACAGCAAATATTATATTATATTAACAATATCCCTTACATATGTACTCACCTTTCTTCCAACTGTTTAATTCTCTCCACGCAATCTTTGAACACGGGGTCGTCAATCTTCATGTCTTTAATAGGGTTGAGCAGCGGCGGCCCCTCAGGGAACCGTTTCTTGACCTCTCCAATGGTCTTGAGAACGGACTTGCGGCTGTCCGCGGGCCTCAGGTCCTTAGGGTAATACACGCGCAGGGAGCTGATTTGGTGGATCAGTGTGTGAAGGACTGGCACTACTTCGATGTCCCCCGTCTATATTCAGAACGTAGAGGTTAACCCACTGTATAATTTTATTAACATACATTTTTATAGGTGTAATTGGGCGGATCAACTTTATAATGCTGTTTACTATGCCCCATGTTGTCCGGAGGTCATCTTCATACAGATTCATAGAAAATTTTTGGTTGCCCAAGGGACGTAACAATAGCAACGCAGGGCAATAAAAAGTTGAAGCATTTGCTAATTCCCATTATTTCAATGTTGAACATAATATGTTATATTGCAAGTGCGAAAGGTAAAGTAGTTTAGTACGATTCAGAGGATAAAAGCAGTTCAGGCGAGTGAGTTATTGCCTTGCTCATTTCATTAGCATTAATTTCGATTTATATGCTTCATTACGCAGGCGTCGTTTCAATTGTAATGTCATAGTGATGTACAGTCAGCAGCAGAAGTAGTGAAAAGTTTGAAGTCATGAACTGATCTTTATTGTTAAGATAATAAGAGCGTCTGAAGCTGGTTAAGAACACCTTACCCGCTTAGCTACTTCGGCTGCTGACTGCGCATCACTATACAATATAATTAAACAGGGCGGCCGTGTAATGAAGCTTATCAATTGAAATTAATACTAATGGTCAAGGTAAAACAAAAAGTCGCATTACCTCGCCGGGCGGACACGGCACGTTGGTCTCTGCGTCGTCGCTCGCCGGCTTCACGTGCAGCAGTATGTCCACCACGATCACCGCCTCCGACGACAGCGGGTTGTCGTCGCCCTTGCCCTTCTTGCCCTTGCCTTGCGTTTTGTGCCTGAAGTTCACTATGATGCCCCAGTCGTACTCGTATTTCTCGGTTTTCACCTAAAAAGAGTGTTCAAATAAAATATGAGTTAGTGAGTAAGGCACAGCAAAAGCAGCCAATCAATTTGATGTTACAATTCCTAATTCTAAGAGTTTGTGGCGGCAATAGTCAGACGTCTTGACAGAAAGGTACGCCAACATTACCAATGTCTTAATATTTATTACCATATTGCGAGGAATTATAATTTACATCGACACAATACGCTTATTGAAATTCCTTACCTACAAGTCAGCTATCGATGCATTTAAATACAATTTTAACTATAAAACTTTCGTGAGACTCTAACATATTAAAAATATTTATAACGGGTTACTCACGTAATTTTTGTCGATTTTTGCTCGACATGTTTCGATCAATTTACGATGATCATTCTCACGAGCGGCCTTCCGCGACGGCAGCGCGTCGGCTACTGCGCGCCTGCGCGCGGTGTGCCCTGCTGCTGGTGGCGGGAGGCGGCGGCGGCGGCGGCGGCGATGTTGTGACAGATCTACCCTCATCCCCTTTATCCCTGCGCAGGCGCGCAGTAGCCGACGCGCTGCCGTCGCGGAAGGCCGCTCGTGAGAATGATCATCGTAAATTGATCGAAACATGTCGAGCAAAAATCGACAAAAATTACGTGAGTAACCCGTTATAAATATTTTTAATACATTTAAATACAGTCTAGGTCTAGATTCACTTTCACTACGCAACGAGTAATGCTCGACTAGTATCATTTATTCAGGTCATTTCCCTGTGGGTTCTCAGTCTGATACACATCTCTGCACGATTACCACAAGCATGTGGAATTTAATAGTGTTATTAATTTTCCTTGCGTTCGCGTCATGGGTATATGTAAAAGTGACGATGGGTATATGCAAAAGTAGCAGGCATTTGGTTGGAAAAGTAGTTATTGTGACTGGTGCAAATGCAGGTAAGAGTAAAAAATTCAAAATATTTTTTTACCCTAGCCTAGAGGTGTGAGAGTGTAGCAAACATATTATTGAAAATTATAGCGATTATTATAATAGCAAATAGATGAATCATTATTGTTGTTAATATTACTACTATACCTACAGCACGGGAACATGCAAATTTCCCGAAAAACATTACCCCGATTTTTATAATCTCGATTTTTATAATCCCGAATTTTGACAAGTACGAATGTCAAAAATCCGAATTTTGAAATCACGAAAGTAGAAAATCCCGAATGTAATATTTCCGAATATTAGAAGTCCGATTGTTACTTGCTCGAATCCTAAAAATCCCGATTGTCAATTTCCCGAAAAATTTAATTCCGATTTTTTTTAATTCCGAAAAATTAATGACCGATCTTATGTACGAAATATAATTTGATATTTACCAATCGCTATACGGTGAAGGAAAACATCGTGAGGAAACCTGCATACATCCGCGGAGAAATTCAAAGGTGTATGTGAAGTTCCCAACCCGCTTTGGGCCAGCGTGGGGACTATAGCCTGATCCCTCTCGTGCATGAGAGGAGGCCTGTGCCCAGCAGTGGGACGTATAGAGGCTAACATATTATTATTATTATTATATTAATGACCGATCGGGTTTTTGGCTATTCGGTAATACAAATTTCGGTTTTTTGTATATTCGGAATAATGAAATTCGCGCTTGCGTTATTTGTCGATATCTTGGTGGGTTCCAGCTATAGGCACCGTTTACAAATAAACGGACAAAGCCCTCACTGTCACTGCCCTTACCGATGTAGGTTTGTTAGTTACCTTGTGTCCCTTAGAGCGGCAATAGAAGCCCCGCGAAGCGGGGCTTCGTCGACATCTTGGCGGGGGGTTCCATCCATTTGGCATAATTTCCGTGGCCAGAAACGTATTTGGCATAACTGGTTTTCGAAGAATATTATTATTGCAGAAATCATCGGTTCGCATAATATACAATTGGCTAAATGTTTGCGTATCCGAATTTGAAATCGACTAATATTCACATGGCTGCTTTTTGATAAGTATAATTTTGTTTTGCATTATATTCAACTGTCCGAAAATAATAATCAGCATAATCTGTTTAGCATAATAGGCTTTAGGCGAATGTTTACTTTGCAGAAAACCAATTATGCAGAAATTACAATTAGCAGATTTATTGGTTCTGCTGTAAAAAATGGGTTAATTTTGGTTAGAACTCACCTTTAACTAAATCAAATGGCTGTTCAAAAAGTGGGTTAGGTTAGGTTAGAACTGTGACCCTCAACCAACCTAAATGGCTGCAAAAAAGTGGGTTAGGTTAGAACTGTGACCCTCAACCAACCTAACGGCTGCAAAAAAGTGGGTTAGGTTAGAACTGTAATCCTTAACCAACCCAAAACGGCTGCAAAAAAGTGGGTTAGGTTAGGTTAGAAGTGTGACCATACTGTGACCCTAAACAACCAACGAAAAAAAATCGGGTTTTTAAAATTTCGGAATAATGTTGAATCGGAATTAATAATTTCGGGTTTATGACAATCGGGATTCGTTGTTTTGAAATTCGGAAATATTGGTTTCGGACTTTTATTGCATCGGAATCTTTAAATTCGGTATTATATGGTTCGGGATTATAAAAAACGGATTTTTTATTATTCGGGAATTAAAATATTCGTACTTTAGTTATTCGTAATTTTAACTATCGGAATTTTAATGGGTCGGGCATTACAAAATCGGGATTTTAAAATTCGGGATTTTAAAAATCGGTAAAAAGTTTTTCGGGATTGTGTAGTGTACCCCTACAGCACACGTATTTCGATTCTGGATTGAAATCCGAAAATGAAGTCGATATACCTACACTACAGTGCATATCGATCTCATTAGCAGTATCCCAGGTATGTTTGTAATTTGCTTATTTTTCTATCTTTAGGTATCGGATTTGAAACAGCTAAGAACTTAGCAGAGAGAGGCGCAAGAGTTATTCTCGCCTGCAGAAATGAAGAACGGGGCATCAACGCAGAGAAAAGTATCGTAGCCGCTGCCGGGAACCCCGATGTACACTACCAACACTTAGACTTGGCATCCTTACAATCTGTCAGAGATTTCGCCGACAACATCATCCAAAACGAACAACGCCTTGACATTCTCATAAACAATGCTGGTATACACGGCTCAGAACTTGTTAAAACCGAAGACGGGCTGCTGCTAGGCATGCAAACTAACCACTTCGGCCCCTTCTTACTGACTTGTCTGCTTCTGCCGAAACTGAAACAGTCAGCTCCTAGTCGGATAATAAATATTTCTTCTATGATGCATATAGGTAACATTGACTTAGCTAATCTCAACGGCGAGAAAAAAATGGAGAGAACGATGAATGCGACTAGGATGTATTGGGCAACAAAACTTTGTAACATTTTAATGACAGTTGAACTGACTAGGCGACTAAAAGGGAGCGGAGTGACTGCGAATTCTGTGCACCCTGGAGTGGTTGACACTGAAATTTTAAATTCGGTCCCAGTTATTAAGCACCTCTTGCCGCTGTATAGACCATTTTTGAAGAATTCCTGGGAAGGTGCTCAGACGACGATATATCTCGCCGTGGCACCGGAAGTCGCGTCCATGAGTGGAGGTTACTTCAAAGACTGTCGAGAAGCAAAACCCTCGAAAAATGCACAAGATCATGAACTTGCCCGTAAATTGTGGGAGGTATCTGAAAATTTTGTTAAACTGAACTAAAAGATTTTAAGAAAAAGTGTATGAAATATATGATTAAGATCAGAATAAAAACTTTTATGAAAGTTTAATGATTGAAATTCACTTTTTGTTAAACTCATGTTTTGTTAATATTAAATAAATGTGGATGTAGATTAATAATACCTTAACGAGTCTACCGGGCTGCAGGAAAGGCTTCAAGTACTCCGGCCTCGTGATGACAGCGCGGAACTGTGAGCCGAGCATGTCCAGCTGTGACCTGATGTTGCAGTATGACGCTATCAAGTGCTCTGGCTCTTATACTTTGTTTAGCCATACCTTCACGAGTCTCCCCGGCTGCAGGAAAGGCTTCAAGTACTCCGGCATCGTGATGACAGCGCGGAACTGTGAGCCGAGCATGTCCAGCTGTGACCTGATGTTGCAGTATGACGCTATCAAGTGCTCTGACTCTTATACTTTGTTTAGCCATACCTTCACGAGTCTCCCCGGCTGCAGGAAAGGCTTCAAGTACTCCGGCCTCGTGATGACAGCGCGGAACTGTGAGCCGAGCATGTCAAGCTGTGACCTGATGTTGCAGTATGACGCTATCGAGTGCTCCTGCTCTACTGTGACAGCGTTGTACTCCTTCTGTTTCATTTTAACCTCTGTTCAAAGAATAATATCTTATGAATTTTGATTTTCACCTCCAGAGCATGCTTAATGTTACATTTTCGAACGAAGTCTAACTTGAACATTATTAAGTGTACAGAGTAACAATTTTTATCTATAACATGGTGGCTAACAATGTTTTAATGAAAGGGCTGACAATCGGTTTTTTTTTAATGAAATACTCATAAATGTTAGAAACGGTAAAAATAATAGGCTAGATCAAGTGTTATCAATTTCTTGATCAAATAGGTAATGTTGAAGACTTACTGTCAATTAAATCCGGTATGGCAGCTTGATTTTGGAACTGGAAAAAGCTTCTCTCTAACATGTATTCCGGATTGATTTCCTCTACTCTCAGCAAGTTCAATACCTGTAAAAAAAATTGTATTAATACTCCTATTTCCAAAAACACGATAGAAGACCATAACCAAACCAAACCAACCAAAACCAAACCAACTTACCATATTGTAAGTGAGATGGAAGGCCGAGTTGATGGGGTCAGCCTTGCCCTGCACCATGTCTTTCACCACACTAGGCGTGACCTTCTGATCTATCATGAGGATGACGATACCCTTGTCGTCCAGGCCTCGACGGCCAGCTCGTCCAGACATTTGGATGTACTCGCCTGATGTTAGCTAAAACATACACAAATCAATGATGGTACAGTCAGTGAAGCGGGTAGGCTATTCAAAATGACCTACACACGCTCTTATCCTCTTAACAATAAAGTCATGTTCAGCTCATTTTGAACACCGAACCCGCTTAGCTACTTTTGCTGCTGACTGTACTACAATTTTTAGTAATAACGGAAATGTAGAATCATCCACTGCCTCACCCTAGGATGGTACTACTTTAAGTTGAAAGGTATAGAGAACTGTTATTTAAAAATGTGGTAAACTGAAAAAAGTCGTCACATCTATCTGGTTCTAGAAGGTAGGAATGCTTAAGACACAGCATAGTTTCTGCTTGTAAAACTGTCTTTAATGTTCTGTATCAAGTTTATCTTTTCACTATTGTACAGTCGACGTCGAAGATATCTTTACTGCACCTTATTACAGTGCAGTAAAGTCCAAAAGTGTAAACAATTGACATCAACTGCACAAAAAGTATTAGAAAATAGGACCAATTTTGTTTTAAATGAGCTTGTGCCTAATTTAAGGCATATATAAATCACATAAATGTCTAATACTTACAAATCTCATTTCTTTTCCATCAAATTTCTGACAAGAAGTGAAGACAACCGTTCTTGCCGGCATGTTGAGTCCCATGGCAAAGGTTTCCGTGGCAAACAGGGCCTAAAAATCAACTTATTTTAAACCATACCCTGACAGGTATTTAAGGTCTAAAATGAACTTAATGAACTATGCAGGCAGTCGACGGTGGTAAATCAAATGCCAATGCAGCTTCTCAGAAGTGGGATCACAAATCCTAAGTGTTATTAAGGTATGTTCGCCTAATAAGAACCGGTTCCTAATAAGAGCCACCATTTCAAAAATCCCGCTCCTGATACTAAATTAAAATCAAGTCTCGCGCTGATGCTCCTCATTAACCAATTATTGAATTGCATTAGCATTACTTGGGTTTTACGCCGCCATTCTGTCAGTATGCCTGTCGATGCAGTTCACGTCACGACGCGTAGGTCGTTTTGTATAATTTGTTGGTGTTATTCGATTCATTCAAGGGGTTCTGATTCGTTTTCGCAAGAACTTAACACATGAAAAGGAAAAAGTAACATTTAGGCGTGGATTGTGAAGATAAGGTTATTGAAAGAACTATTTTTTTTGTCAAATTGGATTGGTTTGCTCCGGGATGGCGAAGTGCCTAACAAGGACCACCTCCTTGTCGCCAAATAAGGACCAGGCCTTTTTAATATCATGTCTAAAGACTTAATAAGGACCAAGGGCTGATGACTGAAAATGTTCCTAATTATGTTGTTTTATGCTTAAAATAGTTCCACTTAGTAAATATCAATACAATACAAAACTGTGTTTTATTAAAATACATAAATCAAGTCAATTATTCTGCGTTTAAGTTTCTGTAGACTTTTTAAGGACCAGCAGTACAATTCATGTGAATTTTTAGATTAATCCATCGGGAGTGACAAAAACAATTGTTACAATTAACAAAAAATAATAAATAAAAAAAATTAATTATGTAGTTTCGGAATTATCTACGGAACAGGAATGACCCTTATTGAGAACACTCATTCCTAATAAGGTCCATTTACAAGTTTTTTAAAACAGTGTTTGTCATTAATTTACTTCGGATTCGTGATTTTTACTTAATGTTTGTACTTCTAATATAGGCAATTTGTATATTTCAAATGTTTTTTAAGTTAAAATACTTCTTAAATCAGATTTATAAAGATTTACAAAAACCTGGTCCTTATTAGGCGAACTTACCTTACTTGATTATGTAGTAATTTCTCAAAAAAATCTATTGTTCGCGCAGTTATAAGCCACAAGTCACTGTCACTATAGCCCAATATCTCGATGGTTTCTTGAGTTTGAGCGAGAGCACTAATCGATTTCTATGACGCGACTCAGAAGTGGGATCACGTTCTCCACCTGTTCAATGTTGTTAACGTACCTTTATAAGCCCCAAGCCGAACAAGATCTCGATGGTCTCCTTGAGTATAGGCAACAGCCCCCCGTGATGTATGCCAATTCCACGTCTCAGAAGTGGGATCACGTTCTCTACTTGCGGCAATTTACGGTCCTCTTCCGATAGCACGTCCATCGCGTTATTAAAAACTTCGTCTACTAATTTCTTTTCTTCAACTGTTGAAAATATAAAACAAAAATTTAATGTTGATTGCCCTAGGTATTTAATAGGGAAAGCCTTGTCAGCATAGGTTGTACCTGTCACTAGTTTTGGTCTATGGGATTTGGCTTAAAGGACTAGAATCCATGGCATAAAATAAAAATAAAAAACAAGAATTTGACTCTATTGGTCAGGGTTGACAGGTACAACCTATGCTGTCGCCATCTATATACCTTCGGCCGGCCAACCTTACAACAGATGGCGTCTAACGTCCGTGAAAATGTTGATAGTCCGGTACTCGTCTTGTGCCAGATTTTATGAATCAAGTTAATAAAAAATTGAGCCCAGCGCCTTCAACATTACAATTACTTACGTGTATTGAAGTCCAGCTTGGCCATCTGCATCGCATACGCCTCGCAGTCTTTCTTGCTGAAACTGAACACGATCACGGGCGCGAAGTTGCGCTCCATGATCATCTTGACTATGTTGAATATGTTAGTGTTGGCGCCCCCGCGCGGGCCGCCGCGGCGCCCCTTCTGGTCGCCCTTGCCCGCGTCACCCGCGTTGCCGAGGACAGTCATGGCTGTGTTGAAGTTGTCTTCTTTGAATTGGCCCTGTTAGGATTGAAAATAAGAAAGTTATTTTACGGACAGTAGTTACCAACCACAGACTAACAGACCCCTCATCATTATGCTTTTACAGGGAGCACGAGGTCACCACACATAAGCGCAATTTTATTCGTAAATTTCTACGATTCTAACAGCACATCTCAATAGTATTCTACACCAATTTGTAACAACCCAGTATTCTACAGCAATGTTAAAACAACTAAATATTTAGTTCACATAAGTGAAATAAATGGTCGCGCTCTTATACAAAATTTGTACGGGAGCACCTATGTGTGGTGACCTCGAGTTGCACTTATGATCTATCTAGCGGTTGAGGTTATCTGTGTTACCAAGTAATTTTGTACCTGACTGCTGAAAGAGACTGGAAACACCACCTCGACTATACAATCGGGCGCTGGTTTGTGCAACTAACCTTCTCATCCACCACCAAGTGTATCCCATCCCCGCCCGCAGGGAAGATGTAGTGCTGCAGCGGCGTGGGCCGGAACTCCGTGTACACCACGTGGCACGGCTGCGAGTGCAGGCGGCAGACCCACTCGGCGAACTGCCGCGCGTTGGGAATGGTTGCCGATAGGAATACGTAGTGGACGTTGTCCGGAAGCAATATTAGGGTTTCTAAAACAATTTGTCTGACTTACTTTTGGTATGGTAAACAATTTATATTATGCCAAAAGCTTATATCATGCAAATACCTATACTCTCCAATACAACATAATAAAATAATGGCCAAAGGCCATATCTAACAAACTATATAGATGGCAAAATTTATCAAATGGATAACTAATGGATGGTGGGAACCTTTAATTGGCTCTCTGTTACTTACCCATATAGCTACAATATTAGTACTAGCTGTTGGTTCCCCGAATAAATAAATAAATAAATAAATAAATAAATAAATAAATAACTAGTGAATGAGTTATAATTTCTGTAAGTATGTAAATTTTGTATTCTTACCTTCCCACACAACTCCTCTTTCCTTGTCCCTCATGTAATGGATTTCATCAAATACAACCCAACCAACTTCACGCATGATTTCTGATCCTCTGTACAACATGTTTCTGAGAATCTGCAATAAAGAAAAAAATTATCATGCAATCTAAATACTGAACTGAAATACATTATAGTAGCTGCAAAACTAATTGGCGACTGAGTTCATAATGCTGTCTCCTTCTCTCTTTCAGTGGCCGGTCAAGTGTGAAAGAGAAGTTTTATGACCTTAGTCGCCACTTAATTCTGCGGATATTATAGATCATTACAGTGGCTTTAGGAGCATTCCACCAGTATTACTAACAAATACTCTCTTTCAGCACTTAAAAAATGCTAGAGCACAGATTATTATTCTGATATTCCACAGTTCAACTTGAAAAATAAAAGGATTGAAAGCCGAATTGGCTGTATCCTTACCCTTGGATAAAACCGAGAGTACCTAGTGTTACTAGGTACCAACCCTGTGCAATGATCCATTGAAAACACAAATCAATTTGATAATAAAAATTCATAATCATACATAAAGGATCCTTACCTCAGTGGTCATAATCAAGCAAGAAGCCGAAGGGTTGATGGTGACATCTCCAGTGATCAGGCCCACATCATGGAACTCCTCGGAAAACTCCCGGTACTTCTGGTTGGAGAGGGCCTTAATGGGGGTTGTGTAGATTACCCGTTGCTTGTTTTTTAGTGATACAGCTATGGCATATCTAAAAAAAATGTGTTATTAGTTGACTGGTCATCTGTTGCTTAAGTGTCAGGGGCATGATGTACTAAGTGCTTCGCCAGTTTTGCCACTAGACAGCAGTAGCGGTGGGACAAAAAATTTCTTAGTCGGTGCTAAAATTTCATTATGAGCTGTGGGAAAATTACTCAGGTGCCTGAAACTTAAGCAAGCCAACCGGAATCGTATTCTATGGACACGTCGCCACTGCCTGGCAGTGAAAAGGTTAAAAATGATTAGTACTAAATTGTGTTAAGTACCTACATTAAGAATTTTTTTTTTTTATTTAATAATAGCCTTTATTCACTGACTTTAATATACTTTACATATTTGTTATTGCATCTATATGTATTATATATTTATTGATTAAAATTTTTGTTCTTCTTTTTTTTTCTTTCCTGTTTTTCTTTGTCAGGCTGTCTTTGACATAGGCCTCCTCCAGGCGACGCCATTAAGAATTACACAGTCAGTACTCAGGTGGTATATTTTGGAGCAGCCCTAATATTATTCTAACCCTTAAAAATGAAAAAGATTCGGAAAAAATAATTATTTTATAACACTTTCTAATAAAATGTGGCAATCCCTGAAGGTGTAGCAGGAGTCTTTATTCAAGATTAAATTTTTTTTAAATGTTATTCTGAGGATAAGAACTTTGCAAATTCAAGTCATTAAGGTTCTAAGGTATATGCTAACAGTATACACTGGGGGTTCTCAAACTTTTGAAATCCATGGTGCACTTGCCAATCTAAAAGAAATTCATGGCACCGTAACCTAGCTAGGTTATTTGAAATAGTATGGTGAGGATGATTGCCTCACATTGCCTCTCAGTACTTTCCATGGCGCACCAGGGTGCCGCGTTGCATAGTTTGAAAACCCCTAGTGTAAACTCTTCATTTGAATACCAATAAGAGTGTCACTTACTCAGCTACTACAGTTTTTCCCGCAGAAGTGTGAGCTGACACAAGCACCGACTCTAAATTGTCTATACATAAAATAGCTTCTTTCTGGAAGGGATCCAATATGAAAGAGTACTGCTTGGCCGGCTCTGAGGTGGGTTGCGAGAGTGGGACAAACTCCTGGTTTGGTGGTACTGCCACTTCATGTGTGCAACCTTCGTGCGTTTCTAAAGTGTGAATGACTATTCTTGAGTGGAGTGCCTCTAAACTGAAAATATTAGAAACATGTTTATTTTTAAATGTAATTTAGGTACATTGTTTTCAAATCAAATATATAAAAAATGTTTTACGCACTTTAAATCAGAAGTCAAATCACCCTCGTCGTCGTCTTGTTTGAGCCTCTTTGAAGTATCGGCGTATTCAACTTGTTCATGAGCTCGTTTGTTATTTATTACACTTTTCTCTTCTGTAGTTTCCCTGAAATTAATGCAATAAATGTAATTAAGTGTGTTTTATATAAATGAACACATAAATATTATGATTTTGTACTGTAACATGTGAAGAAAACAAATTTTGAGGTTACACATTACTTACGAAATATCTTCTTCATTTTTAACATTTGGCAATTGAATCGAGGCTGCATTTTGAGCAGGCTCATCAAAGCAATCAAACAAGCTATTTATATCAGCCATTTTCAGCGTTTGTACTCATCTAAATAAGAAATAATCACAAAACTATTTTACAAACAGTACCACCGAGGTGCAATACAGACTATAAATAAATTTGACAGTTTGTGAGTTTGATACATTGATATCAATGACACCAACCTACAGATCCGACGAAAAACGAGCAAAAGGTGCGAAACACACTTAGCGGGATTCAAAACAGAATTCAGTATCATAGATAAAAAATTGGCTGACATGTGGAAATTTGTCCGTGGTGACTGAATTTTAGTTGGATACACAGAAAATTTCAATTACTACTAGAATTTCCTGCCTACCAATTGATTTTTGATTATGAGATAGTTGAATTCCAACTATTCAGTGCTAAATTCAGCTCACGTGAAGTTATGCCAAACGAAGCTAAAATCAAGTCTGCCACATTAAGCAAAACATACATTTAATATTCGTCTAGAACTAAACTCAAACTAAAAAAACATTTAAAATGTTACTTATTTATTCATTCAGTGTAAGATTTATTTTTGGAAAAATATAAATTATGCATATAATAAATCAATTTTAAAACTGTTTACTTTAACAATTTTTGGTATTGGTAATCATTGTTATGACTCAACGGTCACGTGACTAGCAAAGCTTGGGTTTGGTTGGTCGGTTCACTGCGAGTTTCTCGGAGTTACGCTTGCCTTTCCGAGTTGAGCTCGCGTGGATTATATTTTTGTGCAAATACTGAGTGTCGTGACTTAAAAACTATTCGACAATGTCGTCCAAAACAAAAAAGACTGTGACATCTTCGTCAAATATAAGTGTCGTGTCATCCGTGCAGAGCCCACAACAATCGAGCACTCCTGTTGGAAGCCGCCCTTCTAGCTCTGCCGGCCGGCCCAGCAGCCCGCTGAGTCCTACAAGACACAGCCGCTTACAAGAAAAAGATGCGCTACAAAACTTGAACGACCGTCTGGCGGCCTACATTGATAAGGTCCGCCAGCTTGAAAGCGAAAATTCGGGGTTACGACGAGAGATTCAAACTACACAGGAGGTGGTCACACGTGAAGTTTCAAACATCAAAGGAATGTACGAGCATGAACTACAAGATGCTAGAAAGTTGCTAGACGATACATCAAGAGAAAAAGCAAAGTTGGAGATTGATTTGAAGCGATTGTACGAAGAAAACGACGATCTCAAAAAGCGGTAAGTATTCGCATAGCTATTTTGGGTGCGGGCGTTAATGGCTGTAAGTGATAGCATCAGTTTTATTGAAGTGAGGGTTATGTTGAGGGACTGCGGTTAAGGTTAGCTTAAAGTTTACGTCATCGGCGGCATTTCTGCGCGGGCGCGCGGTGACGAGCGCGCGGCCTCGCTTTTACGACATCGTGACATCATACCTCGATATAACTACACACACTCGCATTCTACGCTAAAAAATAAATTCACTTCCTGTTCGCTTAAGTTATTCTTCCTTCAGGGCCGTCGGAAATCAGCACATACTAGCTCTAACCTCGCTAAACCTGCTCTGTGACCTAGACCTAAGTTATTATACCTTATACATTTTTATTTCAAATGTAAAACATACCTATTCTTCTCGCCCCTTACATGAATACATAGTAAAAGCTAGGTAAAAGCAGCTAGTATAAAAATTGCATAAAATTAGAATACTTACCTGTTAACAAGTATTTATTAGTAAACAATAATTATGCATACAATTACATAAACCATGTTATTCAAGTGTGATTGCAGCAATGTTTGTTTGTATACAAACCATTATGGTTTCCAAGCCAATAAATGTAGGTGTGGATGGATACAGAATTTAGAGACCTAGTTTGCCAAAGAAATGTGTCAAGGCAAAATGTTTTTATAGGTATTCCAATTGGGTTACAATGGTTGAAGAAGTAATCTGAAATTTTATGTGGTTTGAAAAACCACATAAAATTTACTATACTTATCATACAAACATCTTCACCATATTAAACTGTGTATTATGTAGGTACATGTGAAAGGAAGTAAATAGCTTCAATAATATTATTACTAAATCGCTATGAGAATGGGATAATTATTATACATTTATTAAAATACAAACAAAAGGACAAACAACAGTGTATAGAAAACTTAGACTAATTAATACTACCTAGCCTACGTGGTTTAAACTATATGTACAAATGTCCCCTATGTCACCGCTATGGGATTGAGTTAGCTGTCAACCCATACAAATTTTGACGTAAGCATATGGAAAATCTGTCAACTCTAATCCCATTCTATAATTCCGTTTCCCCGTTTTACTCGTTTGGCTGAATGCGCCAGGAGCGTGATGCCATTAAAAAAAAATAAAAATCCCATTCTAATTGCGGTCCAGTAATACTGGCTTTTTTGATGTGCCAACCATAGGTCTTCCCTCAAGGGGATGTGATTTTTTATTTGAGGACCTAAAAAGCCTGATAATATATTTATTAAGGTACCTATTAAATATTAAAACAAAAAATATAAGCATCTGTCAAGAAACCAACAGAACCGAACCAACCATAATGAACTGTATGTTCCCACAAACAGAACGCCTATAGCCGCGTCTACACCAGGCGTACCGCCTCGCGAGGAAATTGCCGCGCGCGGCAGCTCGGCTAGTGTGAACGTGGCTCGCCCGAGGCATTGCGGCCGCGGCACGCGCGTGCGTTTGTCTCGGCCGAGGCACGTCCAGAGTAGCCGAGCTGCGCGTGGTGTAGACACGGCTAATGAGGTATCCACGCACCGGGCCACTCACATGGTGGGGGTGGGGAGTAATACCACAAAAGGAAACTGGTGCAGGAGATTTGTTGGAGGGTGTCAGCCAATAATGAACTGCGAAGTCATCTGTCAAATAGGATTGCTCTCTCAAATATAGTTGATAAGTTTCCGATTATGTTGTGAAGCTTAATAACCAATTTGAAAACCAATGAATATTGAGCTCATTTTAGTGTGGAGCTGCACCAATTAAGCATTATTATCCTATATTAATTAAAGAACTAAGGCGATTATCACACTGGCGCCGCAGCCGCATGCGGCGACGGTATGCAAGCGTGATAGCGCTATATACATGCAGAGCGCTATCCCGCTCGCGCAGCGGCGCCGCATGCGGAAACCGCAGCAGTCTGGAAGCCGCCTAATAAGGAAAACTAGTATTACTATGTGAATGCCAAGTTCTTGTCTGGCCTTGACACAGTTTGCCATTTTCGTAAAGATCGATAGATGCCATATCAGGCCGAGAAAGAACGCGCGTTTATGCTTTTAAGTCATGCTCATGCTTTTTATACCATATCAAGAGCAAACAAATGAAGGGTTTTGAATGCTTGCTTAGGGTTAGTAACAAGGCAATCTTATAGAAAACTGCTTGTTTATAAATTATTGACCTGCCACTCTCTCTTCACCCCCCTTTTGATCAATAAGCTACCTTTGGCACATGCTGCTTCTCTATAAAGAGTTTGTGGGACTGGGAGATCAGGGAGATACATTATATGTTATACTGTAGAATTTGCAGTGTAAGGATGAAGAGCCTAACACTAATGGCAGAAATGAATGAACTGTTCAACAGATTGCATGGTTATCACTATCTTATCTATATAAAGCACATGTATGATATGACTGCTATGCCTTGTTACATATTCAATATTTATTCAGTTCACCATTTGCTAAATATATGTATGTTTCAGTCCAGGTATAGGGCTTACGTTGTTGATATAGAGTTATTGCTACTTTAAAAAACTGCACAATATACACTATAAATTTGTGAAAGAATAATGTTTCCTTGTAAATTGACAAAGTGGGTCCTCCACTCCTTTCACTAAACTCGACCACATATACATATTTTCTCCATATATACATGATAGGTACCTACATTTAAGTACCTAGTTTTAGGTACCTACTCTTAGGCTGGGTTACACCACGCATAATTACCGGGCTCATTAATATTAAATATGGTGATGGAGCTGTCATCCCATAGAAAATTGCCAAACTTTTCATACAAGATTTTTTTTTACGCTAATGTTGACATTAACAGATGATTTGGTGCAACCGATCCTTAGTCTAACAGTTGAAACTAGTTGTAAATCTTGAGGCATGCCTACATAAAATTGTCTTATCTAAGATATCATTCAGACTAACCCAATTTACTGTTGTATGAAATAATAATTTTAAACAAAAAAGAACCGACTTCACTTAGGATCCGCTATTTCAAGAGGAAGTGGCCGAGTTGCTGTAAAAAATAGTGAAATCACTATAGGTGTGCCTATAATAGTTGAAGAGTTCCCTCGATTTCTCCAGGATCACATCATCAAACCCCGACTTGGTGACAATGGGACCATCTAGGGGTTATACCTATACCTGTTCGATTAAAGAAAAAAAATGTATCGGTTCACGATTCGCGGAGATATCGAGTAACATACATACAAAAAAAAGTCGAATTGAGAACCTCAAATCCTTTTTTGAAGTTGGTTAATTAAATCAATCCTATATTAACCATCTTTGTGATTCTTATTTATTAGATCTGCATTGTGCATAACAATAAATACATCAATGTTGAGACTAGGTTATCATTGGAAATCTATATTCACCCATTATCTTATCTAATTTCCTCACTAAGTGCCTGTGAAGCATTAGTCATGTCATCACCTATTGTTTATGAGGCGTCATCGTCTCGTCATCGTCGTCGTCTTATACAAACAAAAACAAACCTCCGTTAGGTTACATGTAAAATGTACACCTACTTAGGATAGTTATAATTTAACGCACTTTAAATATTTTATTTATTTTTAAGTATAGTTGCCTCTAGAATGCACACTTTGCAGGCAGATATTGTTATTTACCTATTTTAGACGTGAATTATTTTGTAAATACATATATTTTGCATGATTAGAAAACATCCGCCAAGTTCTCACAGAAAATGTTCAATAGACTTTCAAAAATTACAGTATCTACGTTATTTCGTAATGTTATGCAAAACGATTTACATCAGACACATCATAGATTTAAGGTAATAGATTAAGCTCCCATTGCATGAAACCTTACCTCACACGGTGGCAGAGCAGACACATACTACAGCGATAGATAATACTTAGGAGCACTGGACTATAGTAGGTTGCCATGGCACAGCCTGGAAGAACATAGTTTTTTTTGAATTTTAAAACGTCAATTTTTACCAAAATTTACATCATAAGGTGGCAGATTGAAACCTTTACCCATCGAAAGAGACCCCTTTGGTGACCCGAACCCGCATAGGTTGCCAGCCCTAAACCTGGTAGGTTTCCAGGTCAGCCATGTTTTATGAGGCCAAAAAATGGGGTAATTTACCTCATCAGGTGGCAAGCTGAAATTGATGCAGATCGATAGCTCTTGGCGTGCCATTCACGAATATATAGGGTTGCCTGCCATCAGCCTGGTAGTTTTTCTGGTCAGCCTCCTCAAAGTATCGATTTAGTAACTTGGACCAACGAGAAATTCATGTACAGACGCTAAAATTCGAGGAATATTTTAGTGCGAACCGTGATATTTAATTGAAATCTATATATTGACAGTCTTGCCATGCATACGTGTTGAAATAATAGGGTAAATGAACCAGTTCTGGTCATTTCTTACTAATTATATAGATGACTACCGGAAAACTTAGACTGCGGGTAATATTGAGGACGCCGCGACAATAAATCATCAGTGTGTGACGTAAAATTGGTTAATCACCTCATTTCCGCAATCTCATATTACTGCTTCGCTTAAATATGCTCAATATGTGGGTGAAAAAACACCCTGACTTGGGTACTTTGATTACTGCGTGAAGTCATAATATATACGACCGACGCCTACCAGAGCACTCCTACTACTGAAGGGTAAGCATCCTTCATGCGCATAGACTATAGATAGGGCTGCTATCCCCTGGAAATAGGCCGCGCCCGTGCATCCCGTATCCGTCATGACAGTATTTTCAAATATGGGAAATAAATGTTTCCGTTTAAGTTCAAAGTTCACTTAATGTAAAACGTGACATATACCTAAGATCTACGTACGGTCATGCTGGATATTATAATTATGTAGAAATCATAGGACATCATTCATCACTAAGTATTTTGTTCTCACCTCTTTTCCATTTCAATTGGGATTGGGCCTCTTCGTATGTAGGCACAAGGACTTTCAGTCTTGGGTATTCGATGGTTCGTTATTCAGGGCCGAACCCGCATAGGTCGCCAGCCCTAAGCCTGAGAGATTTCAAGGTCAACCATGTTCCATGAGGCCAGTAAATGGGATAATTTACCCCATCAGATGGCAAGATGAAACTGATGTAGATCGATAGCTCTAGGCGTTCCATTCACGAGAATATAGGTTTGCCTGCCATCAGCCTGGCAGTTTTTTTGGTTAGCCTCCCTAAACTATCGATGTTAATATCTTGGAAACAAGAGAAATTCGCGTAGAGATACTAACCTTCAAAGTATATTTAAATGCAAACCTTGATATTTAATTAAATCTACACAAATCATTGTGAGTCTTGCACTTGCATACGTGTTTAAATAATAGGGCAAATGAATCAGTTGTGGGCATTTCTCATTGGTATTTTCGGTTTTTAGGGTTCCGTAGCAAAAATGGCAAAAACGGAACCCTTATAGTTTCGCCATGTCCATCCGTCCGTCCGTCCGTCCGCGGTCTAGCTTAGTGACTTCTAGCACTAGAAAGCTGAAATTTGGTTTGAATATGTGCATGAACTAAGCCGACTAAATGGTAGAATAAAAACTGGAAATAGTTTTTTGTGCAACAAGAGAGGAAAGTTGGTTTTTCTTGCGAGTGTTGATTTTGAGTCCCGAGTAAGCGAAAGATTCTATAATTGAATCACGAGCGAAGTGAGTGATTCTAAGTTTGAATCTTGAGCGTAGCGAGGGATCTCAAGAACACGAGATGTAAAAAAACCATGAAATTCGTAGGATCACTACATTGAAAGAAAAACCGGTCAAGAGCATGTCGGGCCATGCTCAGTGTAGGGTTCAGTAAACTGAGACCATTGATTCAAAAGGTCTTTTCTTACGGGAACTTTGGCGGCGCTTATGTCATTTTTACTTATGTCCTTTCACTATGGGTTTTTGAATAATAACTCAAAAACGGCTCAACCGATTTATTTCAATATAGTTTTCATTGAAGGTACTCATTAGGCCTCAGTTTCAAGTTTTTTGACGTGATAACGTCTTATAAATCGATGAACACGGTGGCATGTTTAAACAAATGTAGCGTTCCGCTGGGACCACGTGGTCAAAATTTTTATGTTTCGATTGTACCAGGGTATAATGAATACATAGTAGGTAAGACCGTAAATCCGCTTGACATCTAGCCTAATTTTGTCAAGTCCTACAAATCGGGGCTGGCTGCAGTGGAAAGATGTCTGTCTGCTATGCCATCGGCGCGAGTTCTATCCTCAACGAGCGGATTTGATTTTGTTTTTTTATTTTTTCTTAATCTTTCTTTTTATTTTGTTATTTTATTTTTTTATTAATGTTGCTTGTTTGTTTTATGTTATAGATATTATTTCTTGGTTTTATTTTTTATAAAAGTGTTTCATCACTTCTTGTATGTTTTTACTTTTATTTCTTTATACATGTTACCTTACGTAATTAGTTCTTTGTACAGTAGCCATCAAATGTATAGGAGCGGTCAGGGTACTCAAAAATATCTGAACTTGCACTTTATCGCCTTGACAATAAAGGCGTTGTTCAGATATTTGTGACCACCTTGGCCACTCCTATATATTTGATGGCGACTGTACAACCGATAAGTGGTATCAATCAGTGTTAATAAGTGAATCTTGTACAGCCGCCGTCAAATGCGTACCAGGCGACCAGAGATTAAAAGAAGTCAAATCGTTAATCCGATTGACAGCGCCACTATGCGGTTAACTCGAAACCTGGATGTAAAATAAACATTGATGGAACAAGACGAGTAATTAATACTGTATACCACCGATAGGTGACACAATAAAGTCGTGTCCAGCTCATTTTGAATACCCTGCCCGCTTGGCTGCTTTTGCTGCTGACTGTACTATATATACTAGGTAGCAATAAGTAGAACCACACTTAGACCAACTAATATCATTTAGAGTAGTGTAGGCGAGATAGGTAACGAATGATCGTTTCAATAAAACCAGTATAAAATAATCTACGATTACGCATAATTGTCACGAATCTAGGGGTATCTGCAATAATGGTTTGTAAAAGAGACGCGTTTGGTAAGCGTCTCACTGCGGTCCTGGTACTTTAATTTCCATCGCCTAACAAGCGCGCGACTAAAAGACACCAATGTAAAGGTGACCTCTGATTATGCATAGTTATAATGGTATGAAAGATTCACTTATACTGGACAGCTTGTAAGTGTCGGGAATCAGCAAGATGCCTATTTGGTAATAGTGTTTGTTTTCTTTTTGCCATCAAACACGCCAGCGCCAGCGCCGGTCATGAACGCGTGAAAGACAATGGCACGGCGGACGAAGCGAAACGAGCGTTTCAGGACACAACACACCTCAGCTGAATTAAGGAAATTCATAGACAAAATGCTAAAATATGTCTACGGTTGCTTAAATTTATCTATGGCCTGCATACAAATTTAAGCAACCATAGACAAAACATAGACAAATTTAAGCATGTTGTCTATGAATTTGCTGAATTCAGCTCAGGTGGGTTTTGTCCCTTAGCCAAAACCTACGATCGTCATTGCCGACTAGTTGGCCGATTAATCGGCAATTTGAAAACCGATTAGTCGGCCGATTGTGTAGTCGGCAAAAACCCTACCATCTCTAGTTTTCTTATTACGTTATCACGCAAAATTATAGTCCGTAAACCGCCTTTACAGACAACCGTTTTTTTTATACATTTTAAGACCCACTATTCAAAAGTTAGATTGGGGGGGGGGACGCCCTGTTTTAAACTTTTGGAGCTATTATTTCCGAAAGTATTAGTTTTATCCAAAAACTGCTCTGGAAGACCCTAATTTTTTTTAAAAGACCTATCCAACGATACCCCACACAACTTGGTTGGAACGAAAAAAAATTTGGCCCCCCACTTCACGTGTACGGGAGGTACCCTAACAAAATATATTTTTCGCGTTTTTATTCTACCGTTTTGTCGGCTTGGTTAATACACATATTCAAACCAAATTTCAGCTTTCTAGTGCTAGAAGTCACTAAGCTAGACCGCGGACGGACGGACGGACGGATGGACATGGCGAAACTATAAGGGTTCCGTTTTTGCCATTTTTGCTACGGAACCCTAAAAACCGAAAATACCAATGAGAAATGCCCACAACTGATTCATTTGCCCTATTATTTAAACACGTATGCAAGTGCAAGACTCACAATGTGTAGATTTAATTAAATATCTAGGTTTGCATTTAAATATACTTTGAAGGTTAGTATCTCTACGCGAATTTCTCTTGTTTCCAAGATGTTCCCATTGAGGGTCCAAGTTGGAATTTTGAGCTTTTAAGCTTACCAGTCTTTAGTAAAAGTTCTCAAACCATTGTAAATTCAACCAATAATTTGTAAAAGTCGTTACTCAAAAGTTACGTTCGGTTAAAGGTGGACCCTCAGTCGTGCATGCCAGGTATCCATATCTAATAAACTACTTAAAATGTATAACTGCTGTAAATGACTACTTTTAGTAAAAGATTTGTAAAACTAATTTCATTAATCGTGACTCCATTCTGCTAACATAATACGAAGAAATAGCATGCAGAAGGTGGTCCCTCAATTGAACATTACAATTTCTTAGAATATCACATTCAGTGAGAACAAGAGTAATATTTAAAATGTATATGTGACTGAGAGTTAGTAAAAGTACTTGAATCATTGTAAATTCAATGGTTAGTTTGTAAAAGAAGTCATTCAAAAGTTACAATCGACTAAAGGTGGTCCCTCAATTGAAACGCTTGTCATAAGTAAAACTCAATTTACAAATCACTGGGTTGGTAATTAGACAATGGCTATAGCCTATCCTTTAGTAAAAAATTTTACTAACGATTGCTCTATCGAACAGTATAAACAAATATACCGTTTTACGAGACATTTGAATCAAACATCTGCGAAGAAATACTATGACCACATATTAGGATTTTGTGGGATAAGTACCTAAATAAAAATAAAAATTGGCAGTTATAGGGACTGCCGAATTGCCGATAGAAGTGAAAACATAGAACTTTGAGTACTGAAATTTCATAATGTTTGAATTAAAATTATCAACATCAATCTGGTTTTCACATCTACTGACACTCCGAGCAACAATTATATTATGCATGTTTATATGGTTTTTAGGGTTTCGTACCTTAAGAAAAAAGAACGGAACCTGAACTAAAAAGAACTGCTTGCCCACTGCGAAGCCTACGCCTTGACCCATGGACTGGAGTACACCAACAAAAAGAGTGAGATATTGGTATTTAAGGCGGGCAAAATCAAGCCATAGCGTGTACCACCCATTATGTTGAACTCCAGCCCATTAAAACCCCAACCTCAATCGTGCAATGCATTTTTTTCTTTTCTTTTTCTTATTGTGATGATTAGCCAAGATATATTATGTCAAACTTAAGAATAAAAAATAAATAACATCACGAACAGTAATTATTTTTATTTAGGTACTTATCCCACAAAATCCTAATATGTGGTCACCTGGGCCGTAGTATTTCTTCGCAGATGTTTGATTCAAATTTCTCGTAAAACGGTATATTTGTTTATACTGTTCGATAGAGCAATCGTTAGTAAAAAATTTTACTAAAGGATAGGCTATAGCCATTGTCTAATTACCAACCCAGTGATTTGTAATAGTACATTACGCACCTAGGGCAGTAAAATAAAGAACGTCTCAGATCGCGGATATTTGTGGCCCGAACCGAAGGTAAGGGCCATAGACAAGCGATCTGAGGCCTTCTTTATTACCGCCCGTGGCGCGTACACAATTTTACGTCTTTTCCTGGGTGTGAAGTGAGATTTGCGGCTACGCCCGTGGGCGTAATATCTCACTTACCGCCCAGAGTGACGTAAATTGAGTTTTACTCATGACAAGCGTTTCAATTGAGGGACCACCTTTAGTCGATTGTAACTTTTGAATGACTTCTTTTACAAACTAACCATTGAATTTACAATGATTTAAGTACTTTTACTAACTCTCAGTCACATATACATTTTAAATATTACTCTTGTTCTCACTGAATGTGATATTCTAAGAAATTGTAATGTTCAATTGAGGGACCACCTTCTGCATGCTATTTCTTCGTATTATGTTAGCAGAATGGAGTCACGATTAATGAAATTAGTTTTACAAATCTTTTACTAAAAGTAGTCATTTACAGCAGTTATACATTTTAAGTAGTTTATTAGATATGGATACCTGGCATGCACGACTGAGGGTCCACCTTTAACCGAACGTAACTTTTGAGTAACGACTTTTACAAATTATTGGTTGAATTTACAATGGTTTGAGAACTTTTACTAAAGACTGGTAAGCTTAAAAGCTCAAAATTCCAACTTGGACCCTCAATGGGAACGCACACTAACATCGATAGTTTAGGGAGGCTAACCAAAAAAACTGCCAGGCTGATGGCAGGCAAACCTATATTCTCGTGAATGGAACGCCTAGAGCTATCGATCTACATCAGTTTCATCTTGCCATCTGATGGGGTAAATTATCCCATTTACTGGCCTCATGGAACATGGTTGACCTTGAAATCTCTCAGGCTTAGGGCTGGCGACCTATGCGGGTTCGGCCCTGAATAACGAACCATCGAATACCCAAGACTGAAAGTCCTTGTGCCTACATACGAAGAGGCCCAATCCCAATTGAAATGGAAAAGAGGTGAGAACAAAATACTTAGTGATGAATGATGTCCTATGATTCCTACATAATTATAATATTCAGCATGACCGTACGTAGATCTTAGGTATATGTCACGTTTTACATTAAGTGAACTTTGAACTTAAACGGAAACATTTATTTCCCATATTTGAAAATACTGTCATGACGGATACGGGATGCACGGGCGCGGCCTATTTCCAGGGGATAGCAGCCCTATCTATAGTCTATGCGCATGAAGGATGCTTACCCTTCAGTAGTAGGAGTGCTCTGGTAGGCGTCGGTCGTATATATTATGACTTCACGCAGTAATCAAAGTACCCAAGTCAGGGTGTTTTTTCACCCACATATTGAGCATATTTAAGCGAAGCAGTAATATGAGATTGCGGAAATGAGGTGATTAACCAATTTTACGTCACACACTGATGATTTATTGTCGCGGCGTCCTCAATATTACCCGCAGTCTAAGTTTTCCGGTAGTCATCTATATAATTAGTAAGAAATGACCAGAACTGGTTCATTTACCCTATTATTTCAACACGTATGCATGGCAAGACTGTCAATATATATATTTTAATTAAATATCACGGTTCGCACTAAAATATTCCTCGAATTTTAGCGTCTGTACATGAATTTCTCGTTGGTCCAAGTTACTAAATCGATATTTTGAGGAGGCTGACCAGAAAAACTACCAGGCTGATGGCAGGCAACCCTATATATTCGTGAATGGCACGCCAAGAGCTATCGATCTGCATCAATTTCAGCTTGCCACCTGATGAGGTAAATTACCCCATTTTTTGGCCTCATAAAACATGGCTGACCTGGAAATCTACAAGGTTTAGGGCTTGCAACCTATGCGGGTTCGGGTCACCAAAGGGGTCTCTTTCGATGGGTAAAGGTTTCAATCTGCCACCTTATGATGTAAATTTTGGTAAAAATTGACGTTTTAAAATTCAAAAAAAACTATGTTCTTCCAGGCTGTGCCATGGCAACCTACTATAGTCCAGTGCTCCTAAGTATTATCTATCGCTGTAGTATGTGTCTGCTCTGCCACCGTGTGAGGTAAGGTTTCATGCAATGGGAGCTTAATCTATAAGTGTAATCTATTAACAGAATAAACTTTATAGAATTCAAAAGACTAAGGCAATAAAATTCAATACCTGCCTCTAGGTAACACAAAAACAAAAAAAATCACAGACAACCTAAATTGTAGAGTAAATAATAGTACTTACGAATCAATACTAAATCTCAAATTTTCTTTACAAAATAATAATTTGACGTTGCCGTCCATGTGGTCACCGGTCCTTGGCGACTTGACCGTGATGACGTCACGCCCCCGTTGCCCGCGCGTCGCGGTGACGTAAGACGCGTATTTAGCGGTGAGGTGATGCATACAAATACCTAGAAGATGTCGGTAAAAAAGAATGCTGCAAATGCAGGGTGTATACGTAATCCATTATATTTAGTTTGCGAACTTGCCCTATGCTCTACGAAGCAGGATAAAACGAACACAAACACCTGTTTTTGAATATTCATAGCGCTTGACGACAGTAGCCAATATAAGTTTGACTCGTTATTCGTAAAAAAAATTATATCATTAAAAAAATTGCTATGCTAATGCTTCCAGTCTTAGTAACTGTCAAGTAAATTTGGTAGCAGTATAGTTGCAATTTTATCCCAAACAAAAACGCTATAGGTACTATTTCGGATTCAGACCCCTGTTACTACTGCGTTGCATTAATCACTTAATCGGAGGTTTAATCACCTCGCTTGCATTGCACCCCACAGGGCTTATTTGGCCCGCATAAGTGCATCGATCTCCCAATTGTATAAAGTAACAACAACGGATTCTCCTCGGTGAGCCTTCCGTGTGTGGAAGTTTACAATTGGTAAAGTCATTTGCAATAATATCTACATGATAAAGCTCACTTTCCTATGTCGCCGTTTGCTGCACGCACTATCTATCCATCCTTGGCCTTCACGCTGCGCGGATCGAATTGTTTCCCTCTTTATTGTCGCCAAACATTATATTTATACCATTAAGTTAGCCGCCTGCAATGATAAGCTTCCCATGGCCCTCCTAATTATATAATAACAGTGCATTTTCCTTCTTTGAGGTCGCACGGCACGAGACAAGCTATCTAGAGATCCTTGACCTTCACGCTCCGCTGATCGAATTATTGCCTCCTTTTTATTCGTCCGACAAAAAGTTTATTGTTAGTAGCTTATTAATCATTTCTCCAAATATGTTTAAAGTAAGTATCTTACAGAGGATTCTCATTCACTATTACATTAAATCGTATTGGACTCTTCCAGGCCTTTCTTTACGCTCAGTATACATATTTGCCTGGAATTATTTTCTGTTGTTCTTACTAAAGTGGTCCTAATTTAATTTTGAATACCTAATTACCTGCTAACCGAACAGAAAAAAGGTACCTTTTTCTAGCTATTCATAAAGCTTTATCGTTTTTAATATAAATCTGATTTAATTTGTCACTATTTTATTTAATCCAAAGCATCTGTGTGGGGGACATATTCCATCATTATTTTAGCTTAGAAATAATAGAAATGGAATTGCTGCACACATGTTTTGATTAACTACTATCTAGAAAGTTATTATAATTAGCTCATTACCAACGGATAATTAGCAAGCTCATTCATTAAAGTAATATTATTATCAATTGCCAGGAATCATTATTCTTAATAGGTAGGATCAGTTGGGAAACGAAACCTACTGCAAAATACGCACCTATCTACATCTCTGTTACTTTGACTAAGTAAGTTGAAGCTTAGTTAAGAACCGAAAACGATACGAGAACCAAAGACGAGCTCTTGTATTAAAACGTGAACTCAAAACCCCTGATCTAAGGCCTGTACACCTAGGGAAAGCCGGACATGTTTGGCTTTTTACGGGTGTGTCCGGCCAAATATTTGCTCGTCCGGCCTGTCCGGCTTTTGTTAGGCTTTTCGTCTGACTGACACGCGAGTGGTACGAGTCGAAAGTCGACCTCAAGTAAAGAAGCAACTGCTCCGAGGGCTGTGCACAAGTTGATAAAATTAAGACGAGGACTCAAAAGAACATGTACCTCGATTTGGGCGGAGCAATCATCGCCTAGCCCCACCTCCTTGCGAACTCGGTCACTTCACTACGCACTTCGCTCAGATAGAGGTTCGCAGAAAGTTCACTCGGAACAAATTAGATCTCGATATTTTTTGCAGTAGGAGAATCTGCTTTGCGAGATGGTAATTTTTAAACTGAATTTGATTTAGTTTTTGTGAACGATGTTACTTTTTATTGTAAATTACGTAAAGTCGACGTCAGATATATTATATGGGAGCGGCCAAGGTGGTCAGAAATATATGTACAACGCCTGTATTGTCAAGGCGATAAAGTGCATGTACAAATATTTTTGAGTACACTGGCCGCTTCTATACATTTGATGGCGACTGTACCTCCTAAGTGAAATGTACAAATGAGCACATTTTATAATCATAACATGTCGAGCCATGCTCAATGTAAATAAAGGTTCCATAATAACCGGTCCGTCACAAAACTCACAAAACACCCAATCAAAAGGTCGTTTTATATATGACATTTTGCGGCACTTAAGTCCTTTTAACATGAGTTTTGAGCTAGAATTCAAAAACGGCTTAACCGATTTTATGCAATATAACTATACTTTATATCCGAAATAGTACTAATCGAACGAGCGGAGCGCAAGCGAAGCGAGTTCTTACAAACCACTTCTAGCTACTTATACTGGGACGTCTCGGCATTTCGATGGCTTTTTGATTTTGAGAGTTTGTTCGACGATGACTAGTACCATTTTTCTGATCTTCATGAAATTTGATGGGGTTGTAGCAGAGTTACACATAATTTGAGAGTTAAGTAATGGACATTGGCTTGGCATAGCTTGCACACCGTCGCCGCATGCGGTTCTCTCCCTTTATCTATCTACCCACTAATTACTCAAAAGCAAGTAGTTCTCTAGTTAAAACTCGCCTTTGCCCAGAGACAGACAACACGCAACGCGACTAATTTTAAAATAATTATGTTCTAAAATGGTAGGCACTAGACAGCCAGTGATCGGAATAGGTAGCGTATATTATTTACCTATTCATACATTTTGGGGCCGTCCAGAAATCATGTGATCCTATTTAGCCTATTATTGACCACCATCTATAATTTCTTTGTTTTTCATCCGTTCGTGTTGAAAATCGATATCCGAGAATCTTAAAGGCCTCTCAATACAAAACTGAAGTTAGAATTGAAAACAATGGACGCCATCTTGAATTTCTTCATTTTTTATCCGATCGGTTTGAAATTCGACATCTAAGGATATTTAGGGACCGTTATTACGAATCTGAAATAAAAATTCCAGAAATTGGGCGCCATCTTGAATTTGTTTATTTTTATCCGATCATGTTGAAAATCGATATCTAAGGATCCGCCAGGCCCCTTAATATGAATCTGAAGTCAAAATTTCAAAAAATGGGCACCATCTTGATTTTCTTCATTTTTTATCCGATCAATTTGAAACTCGATAGCAGAGGATCTTTCTTTAAAGCCCCTTACGAATCTGAAGTCAAAATTGCAAAAACTAGCCGCCATATTAAGTTTCATTATTTTCGATCTGTTCGTGATGAAAATCGATATCTGAGGATCTTAAAGGACTTTCAATATAAGACTGAAGTCAAAATTGCAAAATTGGCCATCTTGCTTTTTTTTCATTTAAATAAATAAATATTTGGGGACAATCTTACACAAATCAACTTATACGAAGCTAAGCTTGTACTATAGGTACTAGGCGACGATATACCTACTTATATAGATAAATATACACGGTGCTCGTGAGGATTGCGACTTGCGAGAGATTTTAACAGTGTATTCTTGATCGTAATTGGAGACTAAAATGTCGTACAAACTTTTCTGGAATTCGCCTAGTTTCAGAGTTATTACCAACTAAATAAAAAAACCATTTTTTATTGTAACTCAGTGCAAAAAGTTTTTTTGATGGTGATTTCTCTCTTTATGGGGTCTAGTCTAGACATTCATATTGTCAGATATCAAAATGCCAAAGAATAGTTTGCATAAACCATTTTATACGGATAAAAATGCACCAATTTATTTTAGTCAATAGTTTTACCAATAACATATTTTTTTAATGTTCAAAAGCATTCAAAAAATCTAAAATAAAGTACAAAAAAAATTTTTTTTGGCGAATTCGACATAAGTTCATATAACATTTATTACTTCTTATGACCTCAGGAATACGCTGGCAAAATTATGCGGTTTCCTCGCGAGCATCCTGTATACTTAGATACATAGAAAACACCCATAACTCAGGAACAAATATTCGTGATAAACACACAAATAAATGCCCGTACCAGGATTCGAACCCGGGATCTCCTGCTTCGTAGGCAGAGTCACTACCAACTGGGCTAGGAGGCTATTAAATATTATTATTTTTATCCGATCGGTTTAAAACTCGATATATGAGTATCTATAAGGCCCCTTGACACGAAACAGAAGTCAAAATATGAAAATAGGCGCCATTTTAAATTTATTTATTCTTAATGCGATCAAGCTTGAATCCAATATAGTCTGAGGATTCGCCAGGCCCCGTAATACGAATCTGAAAAAACTGGCAGCCATCTTGAATTTATTTCTTTTCGATCCGTTCTTGTTGGAACTTGATATCTGAGGATCTTTAGGGCCCCTTTTCTTCATTTTATTGATTTTTTGCCTGATCGGTTTTAAACTCGATATTTGAGAATCTTTAAGGCCCCTTAATATAAACTGAAGTCAAAATAAGAAAAAACGGTTGCCATCTTGAATTTCTTTATTTTTGATCAGATCAAGTTATAAATCGATATCTGAGGATCCGCCAGGCCCTTTAATATGAAACTTCGTATTAAGAGGCCTATTATAGATCCTCAGACATCGAGTTTCAAATCGATCGGATCAAAAGTGAAGAAAATCAAGATGGCGCGCATTTTTGCAATTTTGACTTCAGTTTTGTATTGAGAGGCCTTTAAGGTCATCAGATATCGATTTTCATCACGAACGGATCGAAAATAACGAAATTCAAGATGGCGGTTCGTTTTTGCAATATTGACTTCAGATTCGTATTAAGGGGCCTTAAGGATCCTCTGATACCGAGTTTCAAACCGATCGGATAAAAAATGAAGAAAATCAAGATGGCGCCCATTTTTTTAAATTTTGTCTTCAGATTCATATTAAGGGGCCTGGCATATCCTTAGATATCGATTTTCAACATGATCGGATCAAAACTGAATAAACTCAAGATGGCGCCCAATTTTTTAAAAAATTATTTCAGATTCGTAATAAGAGGCCCTAAATGTCCTCAAGTATCGGGTTTCAAACCGATCGGATAAAAAGTGAAGAAAGTCAAGATGGCGCCCTTTTTTTAGAATTTTGACTTCAGATTCATATTAAGGGGCCTCGCGGATCCTTAGATATCGATTTTCAACATGATCGGATCAAAAATGAACAAACTCAAGATCGCGCCCGACTCTTAATTTTTTTACTTCAGATTCGTAATAAGAAGCCCTAAATATCCTCAAGTATCGGGTTTCAATTCTAGATGGTGGTCAAAAATAGGCCAAATACGATCACATGATTTCTGGACGACCCCAAAGTTTAGGTAAATAATATACGCTACCTATTCCGATCACTGACTGGAACGTATTTTAAAATTAGTCGCGTTGCGTGTTGTCTGTGTCTGGGCAAATAAGAGTTTCAATTATACCTACCTACTTGCTTTGAGTAACTACTGGGTAGAGGAAGAGAACCGCCTGCGGCTACGGTGTGCAAGCGTGACAGCTTGTTAGGTATAATTGTACCTACTTACCTATAGAAACTTAACTCGCGTCAAAAAAGTTGTCCATTACGCAAATAATCATCTTGTAATTAATACTATTTCTGACATTATTTTGGCAAAGGTACAGTCGACGTCAAAAATATGTTTACACTTTTGCACCTTACTCCTTTGTAATAAAGTTCAAAAGTGTAAACATATTTTTAACGTCGACTGTACCATTAGGCGGTCGGCGCTTATTACGCATTCATTGCATTATTGCTTGAATACAATATTAAATCAGTACAAGATATACGACGTAAGCACTGACCGCCAAATGGTACCTATTTGATTAGTACCTACAAAACTGGCGTGTCTCGCCGTGTGCGCAAGTATAGTGGAAGTGAACTTACTGATGTTTACTCTGTTGTTGAAACGACTAGTCTATAACTAAAATAAATATTACACGAGTATTTTTGTATGGAGGTACAAGCTCGATGAACGCAAAAAACATTTTTGTAACCAGATCTACAAATACAGTGTAATAAAACTAAAAAATAATTAAAGGCACCTTATTTTCGTAAAAATAAGCGCTGACGCCGACAAACAAGAACCCGTCGTTGGCAGTGGCCGCTGACAGACTGATCAAATGTAGTAAAGGATAGCGCTAAGGTAATTCGTGTCGCCGGGAAGGAGCGCGAGCTAGTCTGGAAGCGCGTTTATGAAATGTCGTAAGCGTCATTTCACATTATGCCATCTCGAGGTAAAAGTAAGCAACGAATTAAATTTTCAATCTACAATTCCCTAAAACTAGTTAATGGCTTTATCATACTCCAATTATATCCTTATATTCTTTATAATTGAGCAATTAAGTCAGTTTTAGGGTAAAAGAAGACCTGACTTTGAAAAATAAAACTATCGAGGAAATTGTAACCAATCGTGTTGTCCTTCTACAAATCCCTCGGCCATATAGTCGTAAATCATTCTTGAAAGTATCAAACTCGTAAATCAAATATGCTTCGAGAAAATTTACATCTGCTGAACACAACTTTAGTTTTGTATCACCTTAACAAATAAGTGTATTAAAATAGTTTTAATTTGCCAAAAGGCAGAACTCTTTAATTTTAAGTAAAAAGGGGTATTCGTTTTTGTCCAAAATTGATACCTATTCATGGTGTTTATTCACAAAGTAGACCCTTGATAGCTAGAATTTGTTTAGTTCCTTTCTCAGACAAAATTTAAGGACACTTTATCGGAAATAGGTTTGATATAGGTACATTTATGAATAAGGGCTACAGTTTAATATGTCATTAAAAAGAGATTATTTGATCCTTTTTTTATATCTAGATTTTGTGTGGCTATAGAAAACTTAACCGTGAAATGGAATTCACTTATTTGTTTCTTTTTTTCAAAGATATGTTTATACTTTTGCACCTTATTACAAACGAGTAAGATGAAAAGGTGTAAAGATATATTTGACGTCAACTGTACTAACGATCACTGGACTAAGCCGCGGACAGAAGGACCAGGCGAAACTGTTAGGGTTCCTAGTTCCTGGTTGACTAAACAACCCTAAAAATAAATAAGTAACGGTTTTTTTTATTATAAAATGTTGTCCGGCTTTTCGAACAACTGTCCGGCTTTATAAAAGGCTAAAATTAGCTATCAAAAAAGTTATGTCCGGCTTTCAGGGTAAAATGTCCGGCTAAATCAAGCGCGAAGTCCGGCTTTTGTGTTTTTGGGCCTGGCAACCCTATGTACACCTAGGTACTTATGAGCTCTATAAGATCGATAAGAAACAAGCATTTCTTATAGTAGAGTAGAGCATCCTATAGTAGTGCATCCTATAGTAGAGCTCATAGGTTAGGTCCCTAGGTGTATAGGTCTTATATCAGTGGGTTTTGAGTTCTGCTGCTGCTTATCAGAAGTAACTAAACAAGCGAGGTATTTAAAATGAGCTTAGTATGACTTTATGCTGCTGACTGTACATCCCTAAATGATAGGTAGTAGGTGTCTATTTATCACGTGCACGTGCTTGCTAGGTACCTACCTAAACGTTGCTACTTTTCGTGGACAATTCCAAGCACTGACGTAATCTCTGTAAATGTCTATCTCACGGCTTAGGTATTTGACCTTCATTAGCAACCATGGGTTTTGACAGTTATGATCTAAGATGACCACGACACGCACCTAACCTACTATTTATTTATCAAATGCCGTCATTGTTTACATCAAGCAAAAATTATCCTAATTTACGAAACACTGTCATTACAATTTCAGTCATCTGGCGTAGACAGTAAGATCGCTATTTGTACGGTGAATATCAGTCATAGGTACCAAAATACACGACAAATAAACAACGCTGCTTACTCGCAAGACCGTGTGTAAAACCAAATGCATGAATAATTATATTGACCCCTTTTCTTTATGGTTATGGGTGTTCAAAGCTTCCTGCATTTTTTACAATGCTCAAGAGGGTGGGGGTACATTTTGTGTTAGCCAAGGGACCAAACTTGTTAATTTAATGTAATTGTGTGTAGCAGCAAAAGTAGCTAAGCGGGTAGGGTGTTCAAAATGAGCTGGACGCGACGTTATTGTTAAGAGAATAAGAGCGTGTGTAGGTCATTTTGAACACCTTACCTGCTTAGCTACTTATGCTGCTGACTGTACCTACGTAGCTAAAGCTTAATTACCTAGCTGTAATACTTACCACTCTTACCAGTTATCAGAAATGACGGTAATGTACCTCAATTACACTTATAGCTATTTTCACTTCTAAGATATTGATCTTAGTATCTGATTACCATAATATCGGTGACTTTAGAGCTTTTTTCTCTTTGTCTGCTTAGTGCTTACGCTTTAGTTGTAAAATGGGGCCATATTGTATGCATTATTAATTTCCCAACTTAAAACGTCCTTGTACATCCAGTATTAGATACAGCTGTCTACAGGAAAGCTAATGATCAATAATCACGCTTTAATATCGCCCGGAATAAAAATCGGCCAAGGTTCAGCGTCGGTCTCCCGCGACGTCGCGGCCGCGTCGCCGTTGATTCGCAAAGCGCGGGAAAAGTCGACATTATAGTACGAGCGCTGAATGGTCGCTTTACTAACAGATTAGCAAACACTGCTAACTAATAACTGACCCGTAATGTATGTAACATCAAACAGCGGGTTGAGTCGGGGCGCGTCTTACTAGAATCAAAGGAATTAGCGGGTCCTATACAGAAAATAAGTTATTCGTAACAACAATGCTCAAGCAAAACGCCAAGAGTTATACTGGTTCGCCTACGTTACAGCGTCTTGTAAATGTTAGGGAACCGGATAGCGTGTTTACTGAAGATCGTTCCGCGTACCCATTGCGTAACTTCGCGTTTACCGTACGATGCTACGACTCGTCTTTAAAACTCAGCGGGTCAAGTTGACGCTATCGGAATGTAGCCTGGCAATAACCTCATTTCTATAACAACTTTTTCGTCGTTGAATATTGACTATGCTGACCACCAAAATGCTATCACTTATCAGCAACTTTACCAACATTTTTCATGTTTTAATGGCCCTCGGTCGGCAATTTGTTCAGCCTTATCTTATTTATTGTTAATATTATTAAACATGGAATACCTTTATCAAGCTGTCCTTCCTCTACATTGTTTTCTTAACATTTGTATATATGACATCATTATTTCCTTTTAAGTCTTGCGTAAAAGAACATGAGATTAAATCTAAAAATAGTGTTGCGTATGAGTAATGTATGACTTATTTTTTCTTCAGCTTGGACAAGAAGACCAAAGACTGCACCCAGGCGGAGAACTTGGCTCGCCATTACGAGACTCGCTTCACCGAGGAGAGCAACAAGTACAACTCGGCCCTCGCCGACAAAAAGAAGGCCCAAGATGAAGCCAGGGTATGTATCTCTATATAGTCCTGTATTTTTGACCCGCTTTCGTATCCCCCTCCGCCCCTCGCGTTTATATTTTACGCTTCCGGCCGATTGCTAAGTAATGAATCCTAGTCGCTCCCCCCCCCAATCTTCTGCGTCGGTTAGCTTATTTAGCCTCGTCAATTTTGTGGTCCCCACTTCTTAGTAACTATGTTAACTGTTACTTTTCTACACGATCTATTCCACCAAAAAAAATATGATTCAAACATGTAGCACGAATTAAATGTCCTTGAGGTCGAAAATACTTTCTTGCTGGGCATTAATCGTAACTTTTGAATAAATGTGCTACTCTTGTACATGCATACATACACAATTACGTGATATACCGTAGGCATTTCTTTGGACATATGGTTCCGGTGGTCTTACTAAGAGTATGAGTAACCACTTAACGCCCGTCTTCCAGTTGAATAGGCTTGTTTGTGTTCGTTTTCATATGGCTTGTGCCTTTATATAATTGACGAAATTCATACAAAAGAATAAGAATATCTGAAAGGAAAACTTAAATTAAAATGTAAGTACGTAATGCTAATGAAAATGAAATTGTAAAGGGTCCGACGCCCACAACCAAATACAATAGAATCGGAAAACCTGAGTTGTAAATCGGTGATGGTATCTAATATAGTCAGCTGATAGTCTTTTTAAAATATTACCTCACGCCTTTGCATCTCGTAATTAGACAATTACTGGAAAAGTAATTGTTTAATTATAAGACTGCTTTCATTAGACTCCGCTCTTACTCTCTTTATTATTTCTTAGGAACTCGCCAAGGAGTTGGAGAAGCTCCGCAAGGTGTACGCGGACACGCGCAAGACCCTCGAGGAGGAGATGCTGTGCCGCATCGACATGGAGAACACCGTGCAGAGCCTGCGCGAGGAGCTGTCCTTCAAGGACCAGGTGTTCCAGCAGGAGCTGCAGGAGACCCGCACCCGGCGCCAGGTCGAAATCTCCGAGATCGGTGAGTGCATGCTAGCCTCGAGGACATGCTATTTCGTACGACATCGAGAACAGCGCATAGCATTAACTGATAGTGATAATGATAATACTTAGTGAAAAGTGTAAATATAGCGTTGATAATCCTATCGTTCATTGTATTATATTGAACATGATAGATTATGGAACACAAATTACTTCACACCCATTGCCGCAGTAATGGTGGAGTAGAAATAATTATTAATGACAACCCTTTTTCCACTAGTACATTAGGATTGCCCGTATTGTAATTTAGAAATTGGGTGCAATTTCGAATTATCTAATCTGAGGGACAAAATCATAAGGTAATAGGTATGCAGTAGGTACGTCACTTTAAAATAAATAGAACTAGCATAAGCAATTACTTTCATTTGTTTTAATCCTTGGAAGTCAACACATCTCTGCTTAAGTATCTAAAATTCTTTCGTTACTTAACATCAATAAACCTGTGTTACTTTTAACAACAGTGTGTCAATCTGTTTACAATGGTTTTCATAGGTCTATGTAAGTTAATTCAAGTGGAATTTTGATGGTTTAATTTCATATACACGGAAATGAAGAAACCTCATATTTTGTATCATTCTTAAATAATGTATATTGTGTGTAGATGGACGCCTGGCTCAGCAGTACGAGGCCAAGCTCCAGCAGAGCCTGCAGGAGCTGCGCGAGCAGCAGGAGGCCAACATCAAGGCCAACCGCGAGGACATCGAGGCCATGTATGAGAACAAGGTACCTACTTTAATTTAACTATACTTATTACATTTATGGTAGGCTAGAAACACCCTTGCTCCCATCTAATAGGGTGAGCTGCGTCATGTTTTACTTTACCAAAAGCTTCGTTCGTAAACACCTATTTATAAAGTCGAACGACAATCCAGTAATGCATCTATCTCTGCGTTATTTAGACTAAGGATCACAGAAAACGCAAACATCTAACCGCAAACAGCAGACAATCATGCTTCGTCTGAAAACCAAAACAAAATTTGATAAGTTACGTTGTTTTTGATCATGTACCTATTGCTTATGTGTTTAGATGAAGAACTTGCACGCGGCCGCCAACCGCAACAGCAACGCGGCCAACGTGGCCGTGGAGGAGCTGCGCACCATGCGCACCCGCATCGACTCGCTCAACTCCACGCTCAACGACCTGGAGAACAAGAACGCGGCGCTCAGCGTGAGTATATACACATAACTAATGTGTCCAGATGTAGAACAACCGCAACAGCAACGCATGCCACGTAGAGGAGCTGCGCACCCGCATTGACTCGCTCTAGTTTCAGGAGGCAGTTATATATTGTTGTCTCTGTCTGCTCCGGCGCGGTGAACCTACGTGGCGCTGCGTCTAAGCGCGGATCTCGCTTGCGTTTCGAGTTTTGTGTTTGAACGTGTTCACGAACGTCCGAAATATTTCCAGAACCGCTGCCGCGAGTTGGAGCGTCAGCTGGAGTCGGAGCGCGCCCGGCACGCCGAGGACCTGGCGTCGCTGGAGCAGGAGCTGGCGCGCCTGCGCGACGAGATGGCCGCGCAGCTGCGCGAGTACGCCACGCTCATGGACATCAAGATCTCGCTCGACCTCGAGATCGCCACCTACAGGACGCTGCTCGAGGGCGAGGAGGACAGGTCGGTGGAACTTTATCATTGTTCTCTGGCACCTTCATTGTTTGTTTTGTCACTGACTCCTTAACTTAATAAAGTAAGGAACTTCCGATTGATTTTAAAGTTCCGCTTTGGTTTTGGTTGTGTTACTTTCAAAACAAGTTATATCGGATGTCATAGCAACGCAGTGGGGGAAATAAGCGTCGTACATAAAAAAACAAACAGGTTTATTTGCTCATGTCCCCGCTTGCCACGTGCTGAACTAATTGTAGTTTTGTTTTATCAGTGTTGTTACATATAAAATCCCTATTTGTGTGTGTTGATGGTGTGAAGTCTCGTCTCGTCCACCTATTACTCGAGCTCCGATTCTGGTCCCGGTTCCGATTCCGTTTCTGAATCTGATAAACTAAATTTACAACATCTGATTCCGCTTTCGGTTCCGATAAAACCACATTTGTTACATCCCTGGTTTATATCACACTCCTACACATACAAGTTTATGGTTTGACTCGCGTGTATTGAGTCGCTAAGCGCGACATGTTTCAGAGACCCTCACATTTCATCTTCAAGCACTAGGACTATCCTTCTTATTATTAGTTGCATAGATCTTGAATGCATTCTATTGTCCAGGCTGAACCTGACCTCGCAGTCGCCGGGGCGCAGCGAGTCGCGCGCGTCGGCGTCGGGCGCCAGCGTGAGCGGGCGCGGCACGCCGGGGCGCCGGGCCACGCCCCTGCGCGCGGCGCGCAAGCGCACGCTGCTGGACGAGAGCGAGGAGCGCTCGCTGTCCGACTACAGCGTCACCGCCAGCGCCAAGGGGGACCTCGAGGTCGCCGAGGCCTGCCCCGACGGCAAGTACGTCAAGATCAGGAATAAGGGGAAGAAGGTGAGTCAAGCCCAGTAATCGTAAATAATGAAATATTTTTAAAGACTCTTAACCGTTTTTACATAATTTTTAACATCAAAAAACTCTGCGGATGTGGCGTAAAAACGTCCATGTTACATTCCCAAACTATGGCAAATACATTCTTATGTTTATCGTTTTTCAGTATATTATCATTTCTTTTGGCATATTAGTTAAATACTTCTCTTTTTGCCATATTCCAGCAAAACGCAAACCGAAACTCAAGGGCAGCCTGTTTATACACAGCAGAGCAGATTTATTTTTATTATTCCATATTTTCAATTAGGAGGTGCTCCCGGTACGCGTTTTCTATTTAACAAAATTTGCCTCGAAAACAGGACTTCACGGTTCTTGGCATACAAAATCAGAATCGAGGGCATTCCCTAATGTCAATACATTTACTTTTATAACCACTGGCAGTTCATCTATTGAATCTTCATTTGACTGAACCTAACCTTTAACTCGACAGGAGCACAGCCTAAGCGGCTACCAGGTGGTCCGCAAGGCCGGCGACCAGGAGACCATCTTCAAGTTCCACCGCACCGTGAAGCTGGAGCCGGGAGCCGTGGCCACCGTGTGGTCGGCCGACTGCGGCGCCGAGCACGACCCGCCGCGCGACATCGTCATGAAGGGCCAGAAGTGGTTCGTGGCTGACAACTTCACCACCACGCTGCTCAACAACGAGCAAGAGGTCAGTTGCTCTTCACGGAAGGATCGGTTCGGTTAAACTGATTACTCGTGACCATCGTGAGTGTATGATCTCAGTTGCTATGCGGCTGACGCTACGTGGAACTTCCAAGGAATTTGCATTTGTTTACACCCTGCAGTTTGCACCCTGAAACACTTCACGATTGCCACTTATAGAATGGTACAGTTGTAACTCTTATTATGGTCTGACGTGTCACCAAAATTGCCGTTCTGCAAACCTTGCGTTCTGCCTTCCTTCTTACTTCGCGTTCTTGCGTTGGACCACGTGGTTGTGTATTCTCACGCTGAACGGCGGTAAAACCGGTGGACGAATTGCGAACGCTGGGATTAATATAAAATTGAAATCAAACTCCCTCGTGCTCTTCATTGTGTTAATACACTGTGGGTCGCATAATAAGAACGGTGTAAACTTTTTGATGTAAGCAAGGTCACTCATTCGATTAACTCACGCCAACCATTTTTGCCAGATTTTCTGAGCCGTATTTTGTATTGCAGGAGGTGGCCATTTCCGAGCGCCAGCGGAGACAGGTCAGCACGAGCGCGCAGCGACACCGGGAGCTCGCGCACAAGTTCCCTCGCCGCGAACAGGTAACGCCTGACACATGACATTCTATGTAGCTCTCACACTTCGACACCTCACGACATCTGTACTTGAAGCCCGTTTATACACTACTACAATCATTCTTGTAACAGTCCTCGCGGTTAAGAGCCTTAAGAGGTTAAAATCGTCGTAAAATTTGTCAAGCTGAGCTTTGAAATATATATATATACATTCGGCTGATACTAGTATATTGCTATTTGGTGTTGAATACCCATTCTTGTATTTTCTTAGAGAGATTGTTTGGTATATTTGTATGTGGTGTCAAGTTTGTCTGGTATTGTAACAAATTGTAAACTTGTCAACAGCTGGGTGAGATCCGCGAGGGCGACGAGAACTGCCGCATCATGTAAAGGACCCGCCGCCGCCAGGTGCCTCCCCACCACATACGCAATAGGATTCCCAGCAGCCACCCCACCACGACACGTGGCCGTGGCCTAAACTGGCCTCTTCTTGTGCACAAACTAGAAGGGTAACCACCTATGCCATGTGTCTAAGACATGCGGTACACTCGCCATCAAATATATCAGAGCGGCCAAGGCAATCAAAAATATCTGAGCATGCACAAGGCGTTGTTCAGATATTTGTGACCACCTTGGCTCCGATATATCTGATGGCAACTGTACATGTAGTAAGGAGCTATAAAGTGAGCACAGCTTAGGCCACGGCCAAAGTATTGAAATGTTCACGGGACGATTGCTAGAACTTGACTGGCTTGAATTAATAATGTGTGAGCTTTAGGGAACTGATTTTAGTTGAAAATTATCAATGACTTATTTTTTCAAGGGCGATTAATTTAATCTAAAAGTTTTTGGTTGGTTTGTTGGTGCTTTAGAAATAAAGTTACGTCCCGTTTTTCTCCTAAAATAAGCTGGTTGAAGCACTAATTAAATTTACCACTTATAGTCATGAGTTAGACTGACTGAATTTTAAGTGCAAGTAAAAGCACTTATACAGCCTTAATATCTCCTATTTCAAAACGGACTAGAACATAATGAAATGGCCTGTTAGTAGTGGTTTTAATGACCACTGCCGGAGTGTAATGGCACCCGTGGACAGAGTACAAACATTGTGGTTCACGTTATTGGTAAGTATAGCGACAAATTTAATGAGCATTGAATTATCTCCATCACAATGCTGCTGACATGAAATGTTATTATAATAATAGTTGTGCGTCGACATCCGCCTGCCCGGCGGTACATTGACTGGGGATCTCTAGTAAATGTCACTTTTTATTATACTCTGAGAGATGAACTGTAATGAGATGTTGTAGAAAAATTGTAACTATCGGCGTATTACTTAGTTTAGCTATTTAGTTAACTACAGCAGATGAATTTTGATTTTTTTTTCTCTCGACTATCATTTGCAATTTCAAGTACCAAATTAACTGTTTTCAGAAATCCCCACTCAAAGTAACGCCTTCTTAGTGGCGCTTCGAATTATACTGAAGTGTGTTTTTGTATGTTTATCATCTTTTTTTCCATTTAATACAAATGCAACTTGAATTTGATGCTCATTTACTATATTTGTCAAGAATTATTAAATTTAGTTTATAAATTTCATCTTTTATTTGTAAGAAATTGTCTTCTCGAGTAGGAGAACTGATTTTCATTACTTAGATAATATATTCTAATTATTAATGATTTTATCAAGAGGGGGAGATACAAGAGTTGTCACGCTAGTCTTAAAAAATCTTTTTTTTTTTACAATGTTTGTCACTAATCTGCAATGACTGTTGTATCTTTCCGGAAGTGACTAACTGAATCACGTAATATTTTTAATATAGGTAAGAAAAGTATATAATTAAGTTGCGTGCATTTAGATTAAACGCCAACACTGTCGAAGTATACATGGTGGGAGTAAATAAATTTTACTAATGCACTAGTTGGTAATTAATTTATCGATAATCATATGTGTTGACGTATATCAAACTCGCTTAAAATTCACGCGAACACGGTTACTGAATTTGCGTTTCTCTAAATAACTTATCATTATCAACATTCAGAGGCAATTTTAATATGCGTCGACACAAATCTATCCTGATGTATGTGAAGTAGATTAAATCTACACGATTGTTGCAACTCCTTCAGCATTTGTGTTTTAAATCAGTGTAATGGATCCTCCTGACTATGTATGAGTAATTGTAAAAGTATTTTGTTCACATTCAATGCTATTTTACACTAAAGTAATAGGTGCAAGTCTCAAATGGAAGGTTCTCATGTGAAACAATTAATCTTTTTACACATTGATTCGAAAATAATAAGTAAAAGTAAATGTTTATCGTATTTTTTTATTGAGAGGATTGAATCTGATTCATATTCATTTTGTTATTAAATCATCATGAGACCCTTAACTTTGACCGTTTATATCTTCCATGTGTAAAATACACATTATTTGAAATAAAGATATATTTAGGTTTAATTTTGCTTTTTATTTCTTAACCCTTTCACCACTAACTTAAATGTCACCGTAAAGTGTATGATGTATAAGTTTATTAATTCGTGATATAAGTACAGTCGCCATCAGATATATCGGAGCGGCCAAGGTGGTCACAAATATCTGAACAACGCCTCTATTGCCAAGGCGATAAAGTGCATGTTCAGATATTTTTGAGTACCGTGGCCGCTCCGATATATCTGATGGCGACTGTACATGACGGAGTGGAAGCTTGCTGGGCCCATAACCTCTTAGAACGGGCGTAAAAGGAAACGAAGGTTAAATGAAGGTGTATTAGGAATAATTGATGAAATAGCACTGGATACAATTTTTCAGTCGTAAACCCAAAGGGAGAGTGTCAAACAAGCACACGAACAAAAGCAGTCTAGAATATTATTCAAACCTTGGTTCGATGCCCGTTTACATGGTTACCTATCACCTAAAGATGTTTGTGTTTACGGAGCTAATTTCTAACAGCTTCCACATTTTTTCTAGTCAAGTATAGTATCCAGTGAAACTTCAAACTTACTGACCTTTCATGTGATTTAATACAGTCAAAACTATACATGATGGTGAACCATGATACTTGTAATGGTTAAAAGGTCAGGCTAAATAAAAGTATACAATAAAAATCTAATAAAAACAGTATAATAAAAATATATATTCATTTGTCAAGTCATAAATGTATTATTTTATAAATCCAATTTTGCTAACAATTTGGGAGAGGCTTCTTGGCCATTATGGGGTAATTTATTTAGCTTTTCAATATAATCAGGAGGAAGTTGACATTCAACAGCTCCTTTTAAGATAACATTAAGGTAGGTGATGGATGGTCTGCGGTCCAGTGGTATCTCGTCACCATCCTCTCGGGGTGGTGGGTTGATAGACTGTTGGTAAGTGCGGCATTCCACTTTTTGGCCATTTGGTGTGGTGATTTCCACTGTTTTAGGAAAATACCAGTTGGTTTCTACACCCTCCTGTCTGAAAAAAAAAATTATGTTTAGAACTGTTAACATAATCTATATGAGTAAGGGCCGGCTGCACCAAACCACCTGTTAATG
The DNA here is from genome assembly GCA_911728535.1 of Pammene fasciana. NCBI lineage: Eukaryota > Metazoa > Arthropoda > Insecta > Lepidoptera > Tortricidae > Pammene > Pammene fasciana. The sequence goes on along the minus strand of OU452276.1, from coordinate 15,870,136 downwards.
TCAAAATGATTGTTGAAATTTTCTTGTATGAAAAGTTTGAAAGTTTTCTATGGGGTGACAGCTCCCTCGCACTATTTAATGTTGATCAGTTTGTTAGTTATGCATGGTGCAACCCACCCTAATACTGTTTTTGTTTGACCAAACTAAATTTGCAGTTATCTGATACTACCTATGTGTAGAGCTACTTACTTGTCTAAAGTGGCCATGTCATTGTTATGCAGCCTCCAGATGGCTCCCCAAATAACACAGCCTTGTTTAGGCACTATTGTGGCTGAAGATCCTCGCCAGTGGTCAGAATACTTTATGAAATCTAGAATGTAATCCTGAAAATAAGTGTATTATAATTGAACGAGGCGAGCATAAACAAAGCGAGTTCTTACAAACAACTTCTATTTATTGGGACGTCTCGGCATTTCAATAGCTGTTTGATTTTGAGAGTTTGTTTGACAATAACTTTAGTAACATTTTTCTGATCTTGGGGTTGTAGCAGAGATACAGATTTGAGAGTTCATTTATGAGCTGGATTGATCGATCAAGGAGTTTTGTGGACTTAGAAGGCAAAAAAAATTTTATATGGATCTTGTTATATTGGTCAACTTGATTACAAGTAAATCGCGAGTTCTTGGTTCAAGTACTATTTAGTTTCCATTTCCTCCCATGCATGCTAGTAAACTCTAATAAAAAATATGAAGGATTATTGTAATCGTATGTGAACTCTATGAAGTTTAGGTACAGTCAACGCCAAAAATATGTATACAATTTTGAACCTTATTAAAATACTATAAGGTGCAATAGTGTACACATAGGTACTTTGACGTTCGCTGTACATAAATGTAGTTGAAATGATTGATAAATATCTTGGTAATTCAGGTACTTACATCAAGCCAGCCGATGCCCAGGAATTCTGCTGTTGGATTGTTAATACGAATTCGTTTCTTCAGTAAATTACTACCATATGCAAAATATAAGAAGTGATCTTTAACCGGCGCTATCATTTTTAACATAAACTACTGGAATGACTTCTGAATAACTAGCGAATAACCACCTTTATTCACCAGCACCTTTATCACTGTAAAAGTAAGATTTGGTCAGAATTTATCACATATTGTTTTGATAAAAATGTAGGATTAGGATTCTATACGTTAATTTAATTACGCAATTATAATATTTATCATAGCAAATAATGCTTTATTACATTACAATACAGTATAATTTGATTTCTCGTTGTAACCCTCCCGTGAGTGAGTAGTTGGAGTTGGTATTTTAGCGAATGAAATGACATTGACAGTTCAAGCGCGTTTTTTTGCAATTTAAAACCATACAATTTCGCAAATAAATAAAAAAAACTTGCCATGTCGCATTATTTTAAAGAACTTGGTTTCCAGTTAGATCTCATTTATCGAACGAGCGGAGCGTAAGCGAAGTGAGTTCTTACAGACAACATCGGACACAACAGAATTCTATCAGCTGGTTACCTAGCCTGTTGTGCATTTCTACGGCCTTTTGATTTTAAATGTTGTAGCACAGATAAGTACAATCAGGGTCGCGTTTTATAAAGTTACAATTTACAATTTCGCTTTTTGCCTCTCTTTCTAGCACACATATTGGATAGAAAGAGAGGCAAACAGCGAAATTGTAAATTGTAACTTTATAAAACGCGACCCTGAGAGTTGGTTTATGACCGACAGGCTCGATCTAGGGGTTATGTTATGAAGCTAGAAGGCGCGGATAAATCGTCATAAGGGTCTTGTTATATTGGTCAATTCTCAGTTCGAGGCGGACTACTAGTTTATATTAGCGATGCCTTTTACGTAGGTACTTGGCATTCATCCACATTTATGTTTTGGCTGAGATCAAGATGATATTGATTGACTTATCGTCGTTGGCTTTTTACTAATTATGACTCCCTTAACCAAACCTCCTTTTAAAGAGACGCAGCTAGTTGGTAAAACGAGATAGCAATATCGTTTCTTCCTTGTACCTACAGTCCGCGTCAAAGATATGTTTACAAAAATAACTGAATGAAAACCTTGTTATGTTAGCAGTATGGTTCATTATGGCTATGAACTTGTGGTAGTACTTAGTGAGTTTTGGTTGTCACCCGACGATACTTAGTTCGATAAGATTGGATAAGATTATGTCAACAATAAATTCAATAAATAATGTAGTTTACAAAAGCGGAAAGCGGACCCTGGCAATAGCCGGGATAACGCTAGGTAGAAGAAGAAGAATGTAGTTTACAAAAGAGTATATTTATTTTAAAATTTCTTTAGTGATTAAAATGATTTACAACCACACTTTCCCAGTGAATCTAAACAAACATAATTATAGTTAGGGAGGCGAATAGGGGAATTTTCTGCAATACTCGAGCGTGGCAGTTTAAGATATGAGAGATACCTTAGACCTAATAGAACAACCTTGTAAAGTATTTAGCTCTATATGTAGTGACGCGCGCCTAGGATAGACGATCAGATTAGTAAAAAAAAATGGATAGTCTGAAATACTCCAGCGCGTCAGTTTAAGATATTGGGGGTTGATTTTAGTGTTTAAAGACTAAATTTAACTAATCTGACGATAAGTCCTTGACGCCGCCGAGTTAAAGGGTCGCGAACTTGTAAAAAAAAAACGTTAATCCGGCATTCTCGAGCGCGATTTTTTTTTATTTTGTTTTGAAGAATATAATCTAAAACTTACTAAAAATACAAAATCTGCCGGTTTCCGCATGACCGGAAGTGTGGAGGAGCCATTTCGTCTTCCTAAGAACGCGTTACGGCATATAAGTCGCGAACGATACATTTTACAAAAAAAGTTTAAATAAACAAAAAAGGTAATTTTATTTTACACAAAAAAGGTGTCTATACATTTTTGTCCAAAGTTAAAACTTTTTGACTTGAAAGTTAAACCTTTTTCGGTCAGATTAAGAGAACCCACCAACATTTTTGTCAGATTAAAAAAATATGCTTTCAGGATACCGAGATAAACCTCCCCTATGAAAATCTGACGCGCTCGAGTATTTCAAAAAAACTTTTCTTTTTTGCATTTTCAAAAATTCATCGTAACTTATCGTCACGCCGAAATCGTCAGTTTTTTTTAAGGGAGCTTCCTTGGGGCCTACTTAACACCCCTTCCGAAAATCTGACGCGCTCGAGTAAATTTTTTTTTTTTGCATTTTTGACTACTTTATATGCCTACCCCCACCACGCAAACCGGCAGATTAGTATACCGTTGTTATCAGAGGCACTCGGGGCATACGTAATATGAATATCTGACGCGCTCGAGAATGCCCAAGTAACTGTTTTTTTTAACATTTTTGAAAAACCGTACACGCCAAACCCACCGCTAAAATGGTTTTTGCCATACGAGCTTTTCTTTTCGAAATTATTTTATCTTTCGATTTTGATAGGTCTCGAGTGCGCCGTTGAATTACGCCATTTAGCTACCTCGCCTCCCTAACTATTATCCTTATACAGTATCTTTGCGTTTCTCTTACAAATCTAATGTTGCGCGCACTGAATTAAATTATTATCAGAGGGAGCCAGGAGCCAATGTGGAAGGCCGGTGAAAACTTTTTGTAGAGGGCGCTGTTCCAAGCGTTCCGGATTCCTTACAATAAGAGGATGAGATACATACAATGTGAGAAAGAGACAGAAGATGAGTGGTCCTTAACTAGTCAATGAGCTTTTCTCAGGCAAAAACCTTCCCTATGGCGTTAAACTTACAGCATTTTAATTTTAGTGTATGTCAGACCCCGGAAGATTTCAATTTCAGAGCAATTCGAGACAAAACATTGAGTCATTTTCGCGAAAATAAATAAAAACTACTTCGCGCCATAAAAAATTGCTTTTCTAAGGCGATTATCACACTGGCGACGGATCCGCATGAGGCGCCAGTGTGCGAGTGAGATAGCGCTCTGCATATGTATAGCGCTATCTCACTCGCGCACCGGCGCCGCATGCGGATCCGTCGCCAGTGTGATAATCGCCTAAGGACCAATATTTGAGATGTCACTTTTACAGTTGCCTTCCCCATTTCCTTGTACAGTCGCGATCAGATATATCGGAGCGGCCAAGGTGGTCACAAATAACTGAACAACGCCTTTATTCTCAAGGCGATAAGGTGCTTGTTCAGATATTTTTGAGTACCGTGGCCGCTCCAATATATTTGATGGCGACTGTACAGTACATGATGGCGGGCAGGGTACTCAAAGATATCTGAACATGCACTTTATCGTCTTGACAATAGATGCGTTGTTCAGATATTTGTGATAACCTTGGCTGCTCTGGCCATTAAGGCCAAGTGGCGAACAGCACAGTTCACGTAAGGCGGTTTTCACGCTGTTGTGGTTTCCGCATGCAGCGCCGGTGCTCGGGTGAGATACGTCAACGCTGTCCCGCTTGCACACCGACGCCGCATGCGGTTGCGGCGCCAGTGTGATAACTGATAATCGCCTTATATTTTTCAATGAATGAAGGCTCCCTCTGCTTATCCATTAATTCTGTGGCTGTACTCAGTACAACGCCAACGTGGTGTATCACCACTGAGTTTTAAATACTTTGGCACTACCATGTTTCCCTATACAGTATTGAACAGTCGCATATATTTTCAGAAGCCTGCGATCCACAGCCTTGAAATGGTCTTCTGTCGCCAGTATTTCTTCTTGAAATGCTGACATTAGTTTTATTGTTTCTGTGAGGCTACCTCCAGAAAGCATCTCTAGATATTTCCATGTTGTGAGTTTTAGACTGAAAAAAAAACCGCATAGATATTAAATTTTTTTTTTTTTATACCACTAAGTTGGTAAACAAGCATACGGCCCGCCTGATGATTCACTGTGTTGACGGCTAAAGGAACAAGAGGGTCAACACACTGGGTTTATATAAAAAAAAAAACCTTTGAGCTCTTTACTTACATGCAACATTGGTAAAGTGGAGCTAATATGTCTAATTCATCAACTGCTGGATTTCCAAGACCTTTTCCATTATCCAGAAGTAAAATTCTGTCTTTATACATCTCATAGCGGTGTCTATCACCGTTTTGGATTAAAAAGTCAAATATTGAGATATCTACCAAGTCTAATATTCTTTTTCTGCTCATAGTTCCCGTAACTTTCCTGAAAACAAGAATAAAATCTATTAACTGACATGTAATAAGATAACGGTATTTTTGTTTAAAAACAGTTTAGCTTAGCCTTTATCCTTATTACATAGGCAATATAGTTCATTTAAAAATATGAAACAAGTGACTGGTTAGTGGTGACCCGCAAAATAATATATTTTGCCAATATTGATAGGGCTTACATACAGTGTAGTTTACTATCACTATCTTTGTCGAATTTGTGGCTACAATATTTTGCATAACTTTAAATGTATAAGCTTCTTAGTATTTCAGGCATTATCTATGAAAAAGGATCTTATTGTCGATGGCGCTAACGTCGCGCGGCGTCGTAATCGCATTGCGTTGTCGTTAACGATGGCGTAAGCTAGGCGCGCCTTTTAAACGTTATCCAAGTGAGCTCTTTCTGAGACCACAATTAAACAGATTTATAACATTAACTCAAAACTTACTTACTTACAAAAATCGTTATCTCGTTGCCATTCCATTAATTTTGAATCTCGATAGTTTCGGTGCCACGGCGATTTGAACACTTGGAATTGGAAGGGTTTGTCTAAGTACAGGATTGCTGCTCCTTCGATTTCGCCCTTTTTGTCAGGGCATACGGTTTCATTTATCTTGCAGTAAAAACATTTGCCATATATACAGCGCCCGCCATTGCCTGGTAAACAATGAGATACTTTAGTAAAGAAAGAAGATGCTAGAAGGTATAGGTACCTACTGCTACTAAGTAGGTTCAAAGGGGTTACGGCGAACTTCAAAATTCGAAAATTTTGTTATCTGCGTCTCGTTCGTTCCTAGCATGTGTGATAGAGGAGGAGATGACGAAATTTCGATTTTCGACATTCACGGTAGGCTGGCAAGTTTACGATTTTCAATTGTTTTAAAAAATGGTAACAATTTAATACACAATGAAATATATAAATAGCTAGTCACAAATAAAATTTAAACTAATAGATTAGTAAATAGTCATTGCACAATGCTGGGAATTCAACAAGAATTATAGGCCTTTTGCCAAGTCCTATCTAAACCTGCATCGACTTTGACCTACTTCTAATTACTGATTGAATTAAAATTTGGCAACACACTTATATCTACGAAATCATTTTATCTTCGCTTGTTAACAGTACATCTATTTTAGATCAAATTCTATTTCAATGAAAATACCATACAACTTAAAAATAGTTTCATGGATATAGAAAAATCAATGCATTACTGTTTCTGATCATAGTCCTCTTCAACCCCATTGTAGCGACAGGAACTATTTCTCTATCTACATGAATTTTCCGTATCACAGAGGGCGGGATCCAAGTGAAGTTTAAAGCCATGGCTAGATAGTACGCAAACACTTCAGAGTTGTGGCGGTCAAAGCCGGCCACAATACTGCCACGTATTATATGATCTCTCTCATATCTCTTTGGTTTGAAGTAAATTTTCTGTTTTCCCTGGAAAGACAAACAGGTTTCTATTTCTATAAAAAGATAAAATGAGATGGCATGTCATAGCCCAGCTGGCCAATAAGTGCAGTAACACCAGTAACAATGGAAGTAATAAGCTATACTCATCCCTTTTTTGTAAGAAAGAGACAATATGGTTCTCTCTATCTATGCTTGAAGTAATAGTTCATGGCCAAACAATATTACTTATTATATCCATAATGGGTCATTATGCCATTAGCTTTTGGGGTAGGGCTGTCAACACCACAATAGACCGGACTCTCAGTGAAGTTCCGTTTGCAAAAATTGCGGACCTCATTCTGACTTCTGATATATATTGTATAGATCCCAGACATCCAATTAACAGATGTTGCCAACCAGCTTTGTGTTCCCTTCTCCCCCCCCCCCCCTCACAAATTTTAGTAAATTACAAAGATTTTTAAGGATACCATATTATTTATTTAAATATTAAAATCAGTTAGGATTATTGTACATACATAATTGTAAACTTCATTTTTCAGCTCTCACCTCTAATAGCAGTAGCAGTTTGAGTTGTGTTCCTTTAGGAGCATTGTCAACTAGGACTATAGGTGATGTCTTCATAGCTTGTAACATGTGCCCCGCAACTCCATCTAGATGAGGGTATAGCGAACTCCCAGTACCCACCTAAAAGTATGAAACTTATTTAATGGAAGTATTCACTAGCAACCTACAAACGGTTAATATAATTTGAGACAATAGTGTAACAAACAGGATTGAATATTTTTTTCTTTGATTTTGTACACAATATACTTCCAGGGTCAGTCCTACAAGCACATAAGAGCTAAGTGTGCATGTTTTTGATAAAACAAGTATAAACCAGTTTTAATTGCACAATTTAAAAAAAGGTATTTAAAGGTATTGTACCTTGAAGAATATTGAAAGTTTTATAGAGAGATCATTTTGTACCTACCTGATTTGGGTCCGGCCATTCATCTTCGATATTATTTGATTGACTAAATGAAGTCAACAAAGTTTGTTGAACTGGATAAAAACGGGAGTTACGACTTTTATACTGACTGGGAAGATAGTTGAGGTAGTCATAGATATCTTTAAATACGCTAGGCGACAGATCTAGTTTAATACTGGGAACGTTAAAATTAACAGATTTTTTACCTATCGGTATTAAGGTGTAGAAAAAGTATATATTTAATGCTACAAGTAAGAGTAAAAATAGAGAGAAACCGAAAACAAAATTCATAGACATTGTGCATATCAAACATACAACAACACTACATATATAGTACTAGTACTCTTATTAAGATATTTTAATATCTCTTCTACAATAGACTAATTCATATTGTATCTAAAAAAATATATTTTCAATATAGTTAATTTATAAAATTGCAATAAATGCGAGGGGCACTTTATCCTCTTATAAAATATAAACAAAAAAGATCAAATGTCAATGTCACATCTCGACATTACGGAGTCGTATTTTCCTGGCTTGTACTTAAAATGTCCAAATTAAACTATTTTTTTTAACAACAGCTCTCTTTGATGATGGTTTAGAACAGATACTATAAGGGTCGCCACACACCTAGCGGTTTTCCTCGCGGAATTACCGGAAGTAGCGGAAATTTGTCTATGGTAGCGGAAATTTGTCTATGGTAGCAGATTTTTTGTATGGAAGCCATAGACAAATTTCCGCTACCATAGACAAATTAAGCATTTTGTCTATGAATTTCCGCTACTTCCGGTAATTCCGCGAGGAAAACCGCTAGGTATGTGGCGACCCTAAATAATATAGACCGCCACAGTCTAAGAACTTTTGCGTACCATAGTATCGCTACTCATTACTAGATGGCGCTGCAGCGCAATGTCATTTCCGCATTATAGTTTTGTATCTTTAGGTTGCTCTCGTTCAGATGGCGCTTCAGACTTGGAGCCTCAAAAAGTTCTTAGACCGTGTCTGTCTATTTATAGTCTATGGTATTACTGGGTATGCATAAGGGTCACCACATACCTAGCGGTTTTCCTCGCGGAATTACCGGAAGTAGCGGAAATTCATAGACAAAATGCTTAATTTGTCTATGGTAGCGGAAATTTGTCTATGGCTTCCATACAAAAAATCTGCTACCATAGACAAATTTCCGCTACTTCCGGTAATTCCGCGAGGAAAACCGCTAGGTGTGTGGCGACCCTTACTGTTTTATTCGTAAAGGTCTCTATACTCGGCGCAATATTGACGCAAAAATCGCCGGCGATTACGATACGTTGCCGTCTAGATAGGTGCAACGAAATCAATCAATGGATCTGAAACCGCAATGTATACAAAATCGCAGGTGATTTTGCGAGCTCAGTAGAGAGCCTAAGCAGCTCATCCTGTGAATCCTGTCCCATTCCAAGTTGAAGAGAACCTGTATTTTTTCTTTTAGACATACTCTACTAATATACTCGTTTTCCTTGACTGGCCTTATGATTTTAGTAATCAATGTTTGTTTTTTTCCTGGATTTCAACAGTGTCAACTATTGTATTTTCGTGACCGCATAATCTCCACCTTATCTTCTTAGTTATTTTTATATCTTGGTTATAGTGGTTATACTTCGTATCTCATTAAAAAGTCACGTAACATAATTATTTATTATTTATTTATTTATTTTGGGAATCATCATGCGGGTTGTATGGTGTTTTGCCACCGACATGGTACAAATAAATATCTACCAAAATGCCATCAACTAGTTTTAAGTATTTTAAGTATTTCTGTAATGTCAATTGTTTGTAGTGCACAGTGCCTTGGTTGTATAACTGTAATGCTGTGTAACTTATTTGAATAATAAATAACATAATTATGTGAGATTTATCAATTATTTTATTCAATGCACTTACAATTTTCGAAATGACTTACGAAAACTATGAAAGCGCGCAACAGGCGTTAAAAAGAAACTAAGGGGACTAAGAAAGCGGAATGGAGTCGCTTTTGGAATGGAATCGCCGTTGAATTTCGTCCATAAAGTATGTTGATTTTGTTATCGCACTATGGTCCTTCGAACCGGATCTTAAAAGTAAAGTACGCGTATTGAGGACGAAGGACGAAGAATAGAAAATGTAAATGAAAAACTGTGATGTTTGTGTTGCAAATGCTATTTCCATTTACGAATAAAATGCAGCAGTTCTATTTTCTCATTCCTATATCGAGTATGAAAAAAGCCTAGGTATTAGGTTACTTGTCTACTTACCGTTTTTGGGAGAGACTGCCTTATGGGGTTCCTCAAATAATAAGGGGGCGGCAGCGCGTATGTAACATCCGTGGAGTTGCAGGCGTCCATAGGCTAAGGTAATTGTTTATATCATCATGCGGGTTATATGGTGTTTTGCCACCGACATGGTACAAATAAATATCTACCAAAATGCCATAGCTGGGCACCGTTAATCAAATAGTTTACTTCGTTAATCGTTAATCCGCTAAAAAAAAGTTAGCTTCGTTAAACGTTAAAGCGTTACATTTTGGAAGAATTAACGCAAGTTAACGTTAATCCTTATTCATGCATATTCCCCTTCATGATGATCAAACGAAACAAATCTCTTCGCAGTTTTCTTTCTCACTCGCACGCACCGGCTAGTTTCTAGTTTTGTTTTTGTTTCACTCACTGCCACGCGCCGCCCGGCACTTGTCTGAACTTTTTTTTTGCGCCGCGCCGCGGTGCCGTGCGGTAACTATTAGGCATTGGATTAACGATTAACGGACTTCTGCATATTAACGGAAATTAACGTGTCCGTTAACATTTTTAAAAGTTAACTTAAAAGTTAATCCGTTAATCAAAATGTTAACTTCGTTAATTAACGATTAACGGGTTAACGAGTTAATGTCCAGCTATGCAAAATGCCATCAAAATACTAAAGCGGGGGAGAGCAAGAGTAGTGCAGTGGTTCTTAATAACCGGCGGTCCGCAGACCACTGGTTGTCCCTAAAATTAAGCACCTGAAGTGGTCCACGAATTATTAATACAACAAACCTTTATTGTCTTTAATTGCCATAGGTTGTTTTCAAGTTGGTGCTCCCTGCCAAAAAAAAAATGTTAGTAGTCCTATAGTAAGATTGAGTCATTAAATTAGTGGGAGCAGTAAGTTGGGCCATCCCACCATTTACCTACACCAACACGAAGGTATTTGAAAACAGGTGCATCGAAACACTACAAACAGAAGTTTGTCTCCGCTGCTAACCGGATTACAGCCAATCAGGGCTGGGGCCCCTAATTGGAGGAGGGGCTTTTTTAACAGCTTGCTCAAACAGGGCCTGCCAAGCGGCGTAACATTGTTATGCCGTGCCGTGCGTGTAAACACAACACGAGAATCTGCCATGGCTTAAGGCTGAAAGTTGTTTTTTATTTCCTACATACTGGGATAAACTATTTAACTTATACTTTTAAAGCCTGACGAGTAATACGAGTATATGACCATTGTCACAGGTGACAGTTCAGTTTAGTATGAAAATTTTTGTTCCAATGAAATTCCGCAACTATGGCGCATGGTCATATATTTTTGGTCAGGCTATAGTTGTAGGCGCACCACACATTAGAGCGGAATTCAGCTATTCATAGACAAAAGCGGAAATTAGGCTATCGTAGCTGAATTTTTGTATGGAGGTCATACTGGCAATAAAATCCCCTTTGGTCTGTGAAAAGTTGAATACCGCTTTTAAGTGTTGAAGCGCCGTAACTTATCTTGCAAATGATTGACCGGGACAGAAAGTAAGGAAAATAAATAACAATAATAATAAAATAAATCCCGAAATTGTGTACCTACTCGCATGGGTGTGAGTACACAATTTCGGGATTTATTCTACGATGAATAGTGACGATCGTAATTGAATGGAAAACAACTCTCGCTATGTCGCGTATATCGAAAACCGATTGTACAAAAAGTCCACCGAAGGATTTTCTGTTTGTTTTCACATAGATTTACGATATTAAAACAGTAATTGACCACTTGATAGGCGCTGAAAGTTCTACGTGTTATATAAATCACTACAAAACAAGGCTTGCTATGTCGTAGTATTAAGAGCTATTACAGCATGGCAGGCCCATTGCGATGGTTGATCTGATCTGGGTGTAGCGGTTCGTATATTATTAACCGTGCAGTCAGCCCGGCAGGGTTGTCATCAATCAACACAAATGCAGAAACAATACCATGTTCAGTTCACCCCTGGATTTAAATTATGGGCAGTGGGAATCGCAACATCCATCATTAATAAGATATGAACCTAACACGTTTTTAATTTCATTATTTCATCTGCGGTAAATAATTGCTGGAAAATTCTGGTAAAAAAGTAAGAAAACATTTTTATGTCGCTTTCCTCTAATATATTAATCAGATAGTACAGCTATGAACAGAGCGTCGATTTTGGAAATAATTATATAATGTTAGTTTTTTATTTATTTACAAATATCAAGTTAACCGTGTTTTTAATAAATACTTAATTTTACAATAACGGGAAAGTCCTTAACATTAGACAAGCTTAATAAATTATGAGAACAATGTCCAATCACTTATCACAGTTTAATGTGCTTAAAGATACTTTACAGTTTATAGGTAGGTATTATTGGTCAGATTATTAACACTTTTAAACCAAATTCTATTCAATTTAAGCGTTGTAAGTTATTAATTAAATTAACAGTGCCACAGGGACAATAATGTTTAGTAGGATCGTAATAAATTGGGTAAGTACCTAGTAGAGTTTGTCCGGAATGAGAAGTGTCGTATATACTCGTAGTTTATATGGGAGCTCATACATTCTATGTCACTTCATACATTAATGTTGACTCTTTCCGGACATACTCTATAGGTTCGTATCTAAAGTTACACATGTAAGTCTTTTTCTTGTATCTTACAAGATACGTCGTACCCTCCATTTGTATTTTTTGTAGATAAATCTTTTTTACTTGAATTTGCCAAAAAAATGCTCGCCTCATCAAATAAAAACATATAGCAATGCTGTATAGGTTACCATAATTTTATCAGATATCAATAAAAGTATGTAACAAATCTGACTGTTATATTTTCTTACTACTTATGGTACACAAGTTACAAAACTCCCTTATGTACTTGTTGAAATCAAAAACGCAAATATAGGATAGGATATAGTACCTAAACTAAGTAAGTATAACTAGTGTATGCACTCAAACTTTGTTATAGTTATGGTTATGATGTTAGCTAGAGCATACTCGTCACCAGAATTCAATGCCTTCGTGCCCGATATATGTATTATCATTCCTCAAGAGGCTCAAGACTATCACCCAAGTTTGATGTCGTGCATACGAATTCTTTGGTTTTCTAGAAGCACCCGCATCCCGATTTCATTCACTTTTACCTCCGGAAGAGTTTAGTTCTTTATTTACACATTTTACGGTTAAATTAACCGGTACGGCGTGAGGCTATGCATCTGCCGGCGCAGCCGTGAGCGTCGCGGAGTCGGCGGGAATCGGCGGCGTGGGCGCCCGCGCCGCGGCCAGCGCTGCAGCGTGTCGGCGCGCCTTGAGGCGCAGGTCGGCGATGGAGGAGGAGCGGCACCGCGCCGCCAGAGCCGCTAGACCGGCGTACGGCGGGCATAGCGCCGCCGCCGCTGCCGCTGCCGCTGCGCTCGCGTACTACGTCATACAGTATAGTGAGTTATATATCTTACCTACATATATTGTTCAAGTATTTATTTAGGTTAGGTACAGCCATTAGGATGTTCGTGGCGGGCAATTTATATCGAATCTTAGTAACTTTTTACATGATAGCATTGATAACGTATAAAGGCTTATAAAGAATCGAAACAAATTTGTCAAGGTCCTACTAATGTTTCTCCATATAAACATGGCGGCAAAATGCTGCTACGAGCTACGGCGTAGCACACGTAGCTTGGAGAACAATAGTCAAATACCCACGAGCGAGATGCATGCGAGTTTGAATTGCTACATGCCAAGCTCATATATTTTAATAGTTCTTGTACCGTATTAGAATTTAAAAGACACGAATTATTCTTTTATTGCACATTCATATAAACGTGGAGTTATCCTAGGACAAGAAGGCCTCCCTCTTTTTGCTCTCTCTCACTCTCACAATTTTTTTTAATCTCTATAATTCTCCCATGTGACCTAATGCGTCATCTGTTCAGAAAACACTGCTTTAAATATACTAGAAACAAGTAAGCATGAGAACCCTCACATAACCCGAAGCCCACAAAAAGGCTAAAATACGAACTGTAAGTAAATAATTTTATAGCAGGTGTCATGCCTAGGGCTTCATGGCTCAGAAATAAACTTAATATACCTGGTGTGCCGCAGCAGATAGTAGCGCCGAGTCGAAAGGTGCGAAGGCGGCGGGCGGCGGGTGCGGCGCGAGCGGCGGCATCGGCGGCGGCGGGCCGGGCGCGCGCGGCACCGCCGACAGGCGCGGCACCGACACGTACGGGGCCACGCGGCATGGCTCCAACGGGGTGCCACCCCCGGCTACAAGGAGACCTTAAAAAAATAAGTTGATCTAAAATAATATTTCATAATTGGAATGGATACGTACGACACTTTAACTAAGTAGGTACCGAAATATATGTCCGTATAACCTCTCAATGATGTTTATTATACAATCCAGATTAATAATAAGGATGGATATTGGTTATTGGCGATCGCGGTACAACTACGAGCTCTATGACCTATTCGGGGAGCCGAACATCATCAGGACCATAAAAATAGGCCGTTTACGCTGGGCCGGACACGTAACGCGGATGGATGAACATAGATCCCCACTAAAACTACTGCATGGCAAACCAGACGGACGCCGCAGTAAAGGCAGGCCTAAGCTCCGGTGGTTGGACGGCGTTCAGAAAGACCTCAAAACCCTAGGAGTTAGATGCTGGAGAAAACAAGCCATGAACAGACCAGAATGGAAAAAGTTGCTCGACCAGGCCAAGGCCCACCCCGGGCTGTAGAGCCTTAGATGATGATGATGAGATTAATAATTCATAGTAAAAAAAAGTTAGGAGCGTATTAGTAGAAGCTACGCTACGTCGTAGGCCGTCTACGAAACAATATTCACGCTTAGTACTAAACGTAAAAACAAGTTTACTACCCGTCACTCTATGTAAATCAGATTAAATAAAACTCTTATTGCACAAGTTCTAAAAAACAAGTAATGGTTCGAGCGGACAGCTGGCATCCCCACGATTGGCAGAGACAAATGACTGCAAATCCGACGATATCCTTTCCCGAACTTCACTTAATTAAATTGATATTTAAGTAAAGCATAATTTGCTCGTAAATTAAGTGAGAACGGTTGTTTATAGCCCGCCGGGCGAAGTATCAATTAATAAATTAACGCGGATCTGCCCGACTTAAGGAGCTGTTCGGGTCTCGCCTGAGCTAAAGGATTCATTAATTTAATTACACTCACCTTACGCCTTTCTCTCTCTATTAGATTTCGGAGACGTGATTTTTATTACTCCCCATAGCTTTGAAATTTGTTTTTATTTTTACATTTTGTATCTTATCTTATAGGCGGTAAAATGTTGCTTTTTAGAATTAAAGACGTTGTAAACGCACGGCACTACATATAGGTATTGAACTAGACTAAAACAGACTTATGCTTTGCCTGAAACTGCCGTAACGAGCTAGGTGTGAGCTAGGTAGGAGAACAATATGTCAGGGCGGGAGGCGGTACTGGGCGGGGTACGACGCGCGCTCTAAATCATAACCTCTCCGGTCGCCGTCGGCATTATTAAAATGGATGCTCCCTGCGCGTATGAGTTATTTCCATATTTGACACCGAATTACTTTCGAGAAGTGCCGACATAAATACGAGCTGTACGTCCAGCGTGCACCCTCCGCGCGACCGCCGTGCATTTATTTGATTAACTCTGAGTTGTTTAATTTAATCGAGTTAGGTCGGCAGGGTTCTCGCTCGTGTTATTTTAAAGCGTTCGAAACATCTTTACAGCGGTTTGTGCGCAATAAAATATCGCAGCCACCCTCCCGGGCGCGAATAACTTTACAGTTTTATGAACAGGGGAACAATTAGGCGTCGGTATTCTTTTATTCTTGCTGCGATTGTTTTTATGGCGCGGAGCGCGGAGATTCATGTCTTCGTTAAAAATGAATTTTTAATTTTATGAAGATTTACAGTTGTTCTCGGTAATATTTATAATTTGTTACCTGCGCAGCTGAGAAAGTTTTCATATTTCAGGGAGTTCAAATTATGTTAATTGTACCGTTAAGTCAGTTAAAGAGTGTTTAATTAATAATTAGACATTTAGCGTCTCTATTTTTTAGATATTTACCTATATTTTTTTATCAAACAAATAACTGCTGAGATATAGTTAATAACAAAATACTACAAACCTGGGGACTTTTTAGAAGGTACTTATTTTACAGACGAAAAGCTGTGTGAGAATTTCGATTGCAGACGAGAGATATGATTTTATCTGATTTCTAACTCAATTACATCAAGTAAAATAAAACGTTTGCCTAATGTGATTCGATGTCATGCAAGCGCAGTTACAAATGATGTTCATCGAATATTATTATCACACGTTTGGCGGCGGCGGCGGCGGCGGTAATCGATCACGACAACGGCGCCGCAAACGATTGCGCCAACAACATCGGCAACTCAAAGCAAGTATTAACTAGAGCCCGCACACGTGTACCCCCGTATGGGATAGATATATAGATGCCCATAATCACTTCTACAGCATAAAACAGAACAATTTACCAATCTTTTCCTTAGCCGACACAACTTTCTAGGAAAACTAACAGCTTTTCTCGTAGCAATCACATAAATTCTTGAAGAAATCGCGCATTATATCTGTTTGTTACCCTCCACTGCTAGAAGTAACGCGTGGAGGGTAACAGAAACTATGACAAGGACCAACGATAATAGCACCTCTCTGCCGTATCTATTGAAAGTGTAATAAGACCATCCCGTTCTATCTTGGTATTATTAGTTCCGTGTCAGATCTATGGGTGGTATATCTATGATCGGCAATCTCCGCGCTCCGTCAAAGGGGCACAACAAATAACCGTTTCATTTCACTTTACATGATTGTTCTCGTGTTAGGGGGGCGGGGGGCACATAAGTTAATAAGACATTTAGCAGGGGACGGCGGGATTGCGTCCGAATGGCTCCCGCGGGGAATCATTTTATTCGATTCCGGAGAGCGGCTTTTTTCCGCTTTACGCTCCGTTTAGTGGTGCTCGCAATCTCGGGCGTCGCTTCTAGTTCGTCTCTGTGACGATATGAGCGGTGACAGCGCATTACCGCAGAAACACAATTTGTGCCAAATTGATATCTCTGCCCTACATGTTAGTGGGACATGATGGGATGAATGTTTCTTAGGCGAATTACGCGTCACAGGGACTTTTCTCTGTGGGGTTCAAAGTGAAACTCAACCCGTTTTTTGTACGATTAAACTTATCCATCATTTAATCTGACTGAATATTTGTAAGTTGACTGAATACTTAAAAAAATATTTTTTTGACTGCTCCAACGGGCAACCGGCTTGTCTCTATAATATTTTTTTGACTTAGTTTTAATCTCACTGAGACATAGTAAGTAATTAGCAAATTCTCCACCTCATATTAAGTATTTATTCCTTTCTCATTCTCTCATGGGGTGGCTGGAAGAGATCCCTTTTAGGGATAAGCTCGCCTTTGTGCATATCTTTTTTATTTTTATTTTACTGTTGTAATATTGTTAAACTTGTTTATGTGCAATAAAGTGATATATACATACATACATACATATTTATACAAATCGTCATAATATAAACACATGAAGCTAGCTCTGAACGGTGTTTCGGTTCAGCCAGTTCAGCCAACTGGCCGCGCCCGGCACCGATCGCTAAGTGCGATGTGCAATTCCCTGGATTTATCGCCTCGTATGTTCGCTTCCCGCGATTTTTTGCCTCGCGCGGATTCCCTCGGCCCGCCATTTTAATTATTCATCCGGCTGAGTTATGGTCGAATTAAAAAACTGTTAGAGTCGGACCGGCGCCGGCGGGCGTAATCGAGTTAGAGGAAGTCATGGAGAATACGTAATACGGTAGTGCAGTGTTTATTAAGTCTTGGCTTTGGAATCACTCGTGCAAACTACCCGTCATTTTCCATGTTGCAGAGTAATTTTATGGATGTTTTCTAGAGAGAAACTGTCAGTCGTAAGGTCAGGTTGGGTATATAACAAGCAAGTATACTGTGTTTCCAACTATCATAATAGCTGCTGAAGTTGAAAAGTTTCTGCTTATATAATTTTTACAAGTCGAAGAACGCAATAATATCTAGCACGCCCTTGTTATGGTGTAGCTTAAATAGTAGGTAAGATATTACTAGGTACATCACTGCCTCTAAACTAAAAGTCACGCATTAGCCTAATACTTACTTACTCTATGTCCTAATCTTTCGGCCTCTATTGACTTCGCGATAAGTCACCATCGGTATGCGATTTTATGCGATCGCGTCGTCTATAAACATCTTTACCGCCAGCTAGCACTATTTAGCATTTAGCACAGCAACTCGCTCGAGTGAACTGGCGCGATTAAACAGCGGTGCCAACTCACCGAAACAGTTTGCCAGAATCATTTGCAATTTGTAGTTTTCGACTACATTAAACTCGGTATTTAGTCTGAGATGCATTGCACGGAGTTAAGTAAGTTAGAGGGAATGGGGTTGGAAATGGCAAAGTCTAGGCTAAAGTTCTAAATTATTGTTATACAATTGCTATATCCCGTGGTTTAAATGCAACGAATTAATTTCTACAATAACAATAATAACACGCAGCGTGCGTTGCTTAAACTAATAAGCACATAACTTTATTTAGAAACATTATGTTTTGATATTAATTTGATAATGAAATCCAAATATGCATTCCCGTAATTAGCGCGTTAGTTAGATGCTTTACATTTTCACGACCAGAGGCGGGCTCTCTGTTCTTAGGGGCTTTCCGCTACAAAGCGGGAAAACGCTAGGATCGGCTACGAGCGTAGCGCGTAGCGAACTGCGGTACTGAAAGTGTTAATACGCTACAGAGAGTTTTCGTTATGTAGCAGGAAAACAAGTGCTACGCGCTACGGTGTAGCAAGATCATCCTATCTCAAAATTAGATACCAACGCAGGTACTGCATGCCGTGCTTGCGCATACTGAATTATTCTACAATATTTTTACGTTATTATAATTATATACATACTAGTAGTCCGCCTCGAACTGAGAACTGGCGATTTACTTGCAAACGAGTTGACCAATATAACAAGACCCTTCGGAGGATTTTTTTTTCTCCTTCTAGCTCCATAACCACTTGATCGATCCAGCTCATATACGAACTTACAAATTGTATGTATCTCTGCTACAGCCTCAAGAAATTTCATAAAGATCAGAAAAACGTTACTAAAGTTATTGTCCGACAAACTATCGAAATCAAAAAGCCATCCAAATGCCGAGACGTCCCAGTAGCCAGGTGAGTTCGGTCTGGAGTTGTTTGTAAGAACTCACTTCGCTTACGCTCCGCGAGTTCGATAAATATTAAGCAATAACGAGCTGTCCAATCATAATAGGACAATAGTTGGTCAACCTTTTCTATACACTTTCTTCCATGTCGATTTATTTAGTTACCGTCCTGCGTATAAAATTGTAGTATGTAACAAATAAACACTTCATTACAAAAACAATCGAATGAAATAGCATATAATTTCCAAACACTCGAAGAGTGCGAGAATAGATTTATCTAGAATTTGTAACACTTAAAGCCTTGAAAAATATTCTGACTTGTGACTCAGTTTTGTGTAAGGAGTAGGTACCTATTAAACGGTTTGGCGTGGCGGTGACGTGAATAGGTAAACATGAATTTCAAATAAAACGCACATACCTTTATGCATTTGACTCTCGTGTTTCCGACATTTAGCGCGTCGATTCTGAAACCACACCTGTGAACAAAACGTTTCAGTGAAATAATCTTATTTAACTGGTAGTAAAAGGACCCAAAAATAATTCATAGGATTTTTTTTCATTTTTAAAGTCGATAATATAAATCTTGAAACTACTTGAAATTCTTTTGTTGAATATTTTTTGTTTTTTTTTAAGTATTAACACTATGTTCTGTACATATATAAATTATAAACAGAAATCGAAGTAATGACTACTTATATACCGCACTGAAAAAATGACAAGCGAACTACTTCGGCTATTTAATCAATAACCAAAATTTAGTAAGGAGTCAATAAAGTTTATTTGATTATAACTCAAAGTTTACGTATCAGTAACAAAACGTTTAATTCTGAAGTCCCAAAACTTAGTATACTAAAGGGTGTCCCAGAAGTAAAGAGACAACTTTTTAATGGCGTACTGGCCGAAAACAGATTTTTCAAAAAAAGAAAAAAAACTGTCATGGCGACTGTCATGAGCAAATATAACAAATTATTCGGCATTTGCGTATTGGTTTCATAAGATTTTCAAAAATGAAGCGAGCTGAATATGAACTATTCGTGAAGCGAGTTATTTAATATTACGAGTGTCATGGTAAAATAGACACAATACACCATTTTACACAAGAGGGATCGAGAAGAACAAGCTTATATCGAATAATTAAATGTTTTGAAGAAACAAAAGAGCAAAATTTCAAAAGCCTACCGGGTAGACCACGTGTAGTTTCGACGGCTCGAAACTTAAATAAGGTAAAAAAGGCGTTTAACCAGGCTCCCACGATATCTGTCAGAGCCGTGGCGGATAAATTAAAAATATCCAAGTCTAGTGTATCTAGAATTAAAAGACACGACCTAAATATGAAAGCCTATGCAAAGTTATCTGCTCCCAAATACATTAAAGACCAGGAAGTGCGTGCTAAAAAAGGATGTCGTAAAGTCTACGCGAAAACATTGAAAAAAATCCTTATTATTGATGATGAGACATATGTACCGGTGGACCCGAGCGATGTGCCTGGCAAGCAATATTTCCACTCAACCACTCGAGACGCTGTACGAGACGATTACACACAAAGGGTCTTGCCAAAGGCTAAACTTTAACAAATATCTCGTTTGGCAAGCGATTGACCAAAACGGCAATATATCTGAACCTTATATTTGTACTGGATCCATGAACTCAAAGGTTTATCTCAAGGAGTGCATAATTAAACGATTGATTCCGTTCATAAACAAATATTATCGCACGGAAAACGTTGTGTTTTGGCCGGACATGGCGACTTGTCACTACGCGTCTGAAGTCACCCAGTACTTGGAGTCCACAGGGATTGAGTATATACTCAAGCGTAATAATGCTCCAAATGTACCCCAAGCTCGAGGAATTGAAATGTTTTGGGCGTTATGTAAGAAAGAATATAAAAAACGAACAGATAAGCCCAAATCAATGACAGCTTTCAAACATCGGTGGACCAGATTGGCAAAAAATGTAATGATTGGCAGCTAAGTCAGGAAAAGCTGTCATGCGGCGAGCAGCAATAAATATGAGAAAAATTGGGTACAAAGGCGTCGTTGGTGCAAATTTGATATAAAATGTTTAATTTTATTATATTATTAATTTTTATTATACGTAACTAATTTACTTTGAACAGTTGTTTTATTTAAAAATCATTTTTTTTATTGTCTCTTTACTTCTGGGACACCCCAATAGTAGACGAAGTTTGGTTACTGGTAACAAAAAAAAAACAATGCGGTGACTGGGTAGTCTAGTGGTTAAAGCGTCAGCCGCGAAAGCTGAAGGCACCGGTTCCAATCCGGCCTCGGACACCGGTGCACTTGGTCACTTGGTACTTTTTCTGAAGTATATATCACATCCTTCTCAGTTTATAGGTAACATCATTTTAACCTGCAATTTTAATATGAATGCGTCGCGTAATTGCGCTCTACCTCTACCAATAAAGACCAGACAATTATGTCCAATTTAATTTTGACAAGAGGTGAATATATGTATACTTATGTATATCTAAATTATCATACTTATCAAGACTGAGATCACATTTACACTAATTGTGGAGCCAACCGTTTATATTTAGTCAAATTCGTAATCACTAAAACAAACGGCATGCAATCTCAACCCGCCGTCGGATAATTGTATTACGCCGGGTATACGATGCATCTACGTTGCTACGCGAATATGAACCGTGTGTGGATTGCATATGGTTGGTGTTTGATGGTGTGACGTGTTGCATGTACGGTGGGCAAATAGTGTAACCGCATTAGTGAGAGGGCACGCGTCAGGCTGATTGCGTTGTAGGGTTCGATCGACGAACTACGTGTAACACGATCGAATAATAGTTATGTATTTGTAAGTATGATTAAGCTTAACTACAAGTGATTGTAATGTTTGAATTTTTTTTGTGTTAAGTGACTTGAATAGCTGTAATTAAACATTAAAAAAAATAAACAGCCATATTTTAGTAAGATCGCGTACGTAAGAGCAATCAATTCGTAAGGACGGAGACTTGAACCCGGACCCGGGGTATGTTTAGACCCGGGGTATGTCCTTAAACTACGTCTGGACGCACATGTCCTTAAACTATGTCCAAAAGAGAGGTATGGGTACCGCGAATGTCATCTCGCTATGTGTGGTAGGGCACAGCACAGCGAATGTCATCTCACTCAAATCTGGAGCAGAGCCCGACTGGGGAAGTACCTCCACCTTACAGAAAACCACAGCCAAATAGCACTAGACCCTACTCATAGTGTTGTGTTCCTGCTGGTGAGTAAGGTTGCTAAAGAGCTCAAAGAGGACCCAGTGTGTTGACGATTGACGACGAGGGACCTAACTATCTTCTTCCTTTAGCCGTCAACACAGTGAATCCTCCTGTTTTTAAAGAGTCGGCAACGCGCATGTGACACCTCTGGAGTTACAGGCGTCCATAGGCTACGGTAGCTTCTTACTATCAGGTGGGCCGTATGCTTGTTTGCCACCGTCGTTGTATAAAAAAAATTAAAATGAAAAAAGACACTAGAGCACAAATCGGTATTTTCGGCTTTCATTCCATTCCACGACTACTATAGTGTCCTACTATTAACCTATACTTTACACCTAAATACTATGAGTTCGTACTCATACTATACCTTATGCTATAATTTACACCTAGTTAGATTTTGTATTTTCGATTACCCGAGTATAATCCTTGGAATCGACTCTACCATTTCTAATGTTCACGATTGTAATATTTGTAATACTTATTAGCCTCATTGCATGAGTTCATAAAAGGTTTCCAACAGTTTTGACCAAGCAAATATAAAAATCGCTTTGCATTACATACGATTCATACATGATCGATTCACCCGGCCAAACATATTTGCGGCACAATATGTAACCGAGTGTACACAAACAGTACAGTTGCGACCAATACGCTAACTAGGGGCGCATTCATTAGCACTGATTACATTAGACGCTAAACGATAGACAAACAAACGAACGAACCAGCGAGTGTCGTGTTCACAAAGGTTTGGTTAACAGTGAACTTGTGTCCAGTTTAAATTGACCTCGAGATCCATAACACAAAGGGATTGGCTAGAATGGCTTGTTTCTTAGAGGTATAAAAAATAGTAAATTATTTCAAAATCGTGTAATAATAACGTCTCTTTTATATACGGGGACGTTATATTACAAAATCGTTTTTATCATATATCACAGAACACATGCTCCGTGGTTTTAACGTTTTGGACCGAGTACGTATTAACTGATTTGACAGGTTAGAAAGATACTATTCGAATGGTGCCACTTTAACTAGACTAATTTACGAAGGAGATTTACTATATGCGATGCGTTTCATTTGTGAATACCAACACGTTTTGTGTAAAACTCTTGCTTCGTTCAGGACTTAATTTAATCAGGCTAATTCGTGTGTCTGTCTGTATACTGAGGTGCTGAGCCAAAGTTGGGATTGCAATAAAACTGGAACTATGCGTCATTGTTTGTCTTTTAGTTAGTTTCGGTTACAGCGGGGACCAAAGGAGACTGATTTCACACTAAAATCGAATTGGATTTGAATAGGAATTGTATTAAGGAACTCTAGCAGTCTTGCAAATGTAAGTGCAAGAGTGAGATACAAAATAGAGTGACTTCAATAGACGGAGTATAAGCTATAGCCTCGGAAAATCGAATATCTACCTACAGTTTTATGAACAACGAAACTTTGTAGTAAGACTTTTTTATTACAAAATCTTCGATGTTACTTTTCATCAGCGGAGGTCGAAAAAAGCGGTCTGCATTGGCAGTTCGGCGAATCCACCTGCTGTGTCTGCACATTAGTAATAACAAATAGGTAAATAACATAGTTGTAGAAAGTTACTAGATTAGGGCTAATGGATAAATAAATAAAAAATAGACAAATATAACTACTTATCGAAAACCCCTGCAATCACAGCCACTCAGTGGAATCACATCAGATTTCAATAAATCCCAGCAATTGACAGTAGTGAAGACGCATGCCGGTCAGTCCGCTTATTCACTTATAGCACTTAACGCGCTCTAATGCCGATATACGGCCGATATACAGCCGATAAAGATCACTTGTTGGACTCTCACAGCTAATTACATGCATTAGTAATAAGGGTGAGGGTCGAGGGTAATTAATATCGAATGCTATAATGTACCGAGTGCCCTTATGCCTTGTATCTGATGAAGGTTATGACTTCATTTAGGGTGTGCGTAAAATGCGTAAATATGTAGTGCGAGTGTGCGTATCAGGAAAATAAAATTCCAGGAATGTTCTTGACTAAATAGGATATCTAGTAGTAGATAGGATATTAACACAAGTCACAAGTTAGCTTTGTATAATGTGTATTCAGCAGTGTTTTAGTCAGAGCAGTTGGTCTACCGCGTCTTGTTAACCTTTTGAACGCTTTCTCTCTCGCATCAAAATGTGGCATACACGCCAACATCTCAACTAGTGAGAAACTAATTTAAACCTTGTCTGCCAACAGTAAAATTGCTTTGACAGCGTCTGCCATAACCACTTTAGTGGTTGTTGGCGTGGTAGGCACGACAGTATTCGACCACTTTAAAGGCTCTTGGCGTTCAAAAGGTTAAACAACTAGGTACTCTAGCCAAGCCCCAAGCTGTTTCAGCATCAAGTTGGTTCGTTTAATAGGCGTACCAGAATACCAGAGAGCGTTAAGTGCTTTGGTATTTGCTTTCACGCCTAACTAAGCCCCAACCGACCCAACAACTTAACCCAAGTTTAACAACCGGTGCAGCTGTCTGATCTGTTCAAGCGCTAAGATTGACAGTTATTAAGTATTTTGATCTAGACGGTGGTTACTCCTCCTTCCACCTTATAGAAAATCACAGTCTAATAGAACTAGACCGTACTCATATAGTGTTGTGTTCTTGCCGTTGAGTAAGGTTGCCAGAGAGAGTTCAATTCAAAGATCAGTGTGTTGCTGACGGGGCAAGTCATTGTTCTTTAGCCGTCAACACAGTGAACCCTCCTTTATGTTAAAGGGTGGGTAACGCGCTCACCTGTAGATGCAGGTGTCCATAGACTACGGTAGCCGTTAAGCTAATGCGGGTCGTATGCTTGTGTTTGCCACCGTCGTGATAAAAATAATTTTAAACAAAACAAGAACCGTCTCGCTTAGGCTCCGCTTTTCCAAGAGAAAATACTGAAATCACTGTAGGTGTGCCTATAATAGTTGAAGGGTTCCCTCGATTTCTCCAGGATCCCATCTTCAAATTCAGACCTGGTGACAATGGGACCAAATGTGAAGTATACTCTTTCAAACAAAAAAAGAATTTTCCAAATCGGTCCAGCCGTCTTCGAATAATCGGTGAACATGATACATAAAAAAAGATCCCGACGAATTGAAATCTTGAAGTCGGTTGAAAAGACAGTATTACCTGTACTCTTGCCTCACTAAGTCCAAGTCGTTGGCTTAACTCTTCACGCATGAAGGCATCAGGGTAGTGCGTCTCATCGAACAGCCGCTCCAGCTCTCCTAACTGCTCGAGAGTGAAGTTTGTGCGCGAGCGCCGCTGCTTGCCGCCGCCATTGCTGATTGAGTTCGACGATTTGTCGGATACATCTGTTGAAGTAGAATAAATATGACTAATAAAAATAATAACAATCAATGTATTGTACTAAATATTGTTAATAAAGGACCGAGCGTCTAACTTTATCACTCGATATTAGGTAAAGTCGACTATAAAGAGATGTGTGAGACTTTTGGACCTTATTACAACGCAATAAAGTAAGAAAGTGGATACATCTCTGTGTAGTCGACTGTATCTAAAGTACTAGTAAGGGCAAATTTGATTCATATTTAATCGAAAAACTGAAAATCAAAAATCCATGAAAATTCAAAATTTTCTATAAGTAAGTACCTAATACCATATCGTCCATATCATTTTATTCCGTAAACTCCGTACAAAATGTGCGATGTCCGTCCCCCACATACGGCAATGTGTTAATAATATTAAAAACACTTTAAATCAGTATCGCCAACTCCCGAGGGCTTCATACCTCGGGGGTAGGTTACCCTCTTGAAGTTACTTATGAATGCCGCGCTTGGTTTTATCTTAAATCGGGATAAATTGAGTAAAGTTTACCTTTTTCCTTTTTATTGGTTGTGCTTTATTGGTATGTTGGTAAAAACTATTAAATTATGAAACATGATGTATAAATTATTTAGAATACTTTGAACTAAAACTTACCTGAGGGACAAGAACTTTATCTGAAAACGAAACCCAATAACTGTTGATTTTACAAGTAAACTCGAAACACAAAAGGTTAGGTCTATTATCACTGCATGCGGCTGTACTCACAGCACTATTGCCGCGACTGATTAGTCGATGGCGCGGCGCCGTAACGACGGGTCGTGAATCGGTTCGCCTAGCACTCTTAGTGCTTGAGGATGGAGACCTAAGCTCTCCGAAACATGTCAAACAAGTGAGTACAGCCGCATGCAGTGATAATAGTGTTAATATGTCTCACGAAATTTTAAATTCAACAATAGGTTAGGTGAGGTGTCATCAGCGCCGGCCCGAGCCCTCGATCAGGGTAGAGCGAAATCGGGTTTTGGCGCCCCTCGTCGAAGCTTTTTACCCAAAAGCGTTAGAGAAATAGGGTTAGGTCATAAATGAACGATTAAGGGACTACCCAAACTTAAGTATTTTTTGATGTATGTTATAACCAATTTTCAACAAGTAAAAAAAATGATTTGGCATATTATATAGTTAGAATAAACTATTCCAAACCCTCTTAGAACCGTACAGCATTTTTTATAAGAATGTTTGTGCCAAAATATGCCAATTCACCCAGAAGATGAACAACGTGCCCTAATTATGAACGGTTTAATTCAAAAGATGAACCAGTACAAAAGCAAAATCAAGTACCCAAAAATTAATAATTTGACGCCAATAAATGAACAGTGGCCTCCTAAGGCCTATACAAGCAAAATTAGGAAATTTGATTGATTTAGCTTTGTGCAATAATTGAAGTGGTATCCTGCCTTGCTGCCGAAAATTGTATTGCCGAATTTCACTTGTCAACCAACTTTTCGCAGGTGTTTCATTTGGCCGAATAACTTTTACCAAATAATTATCGCGCAACCATTTCATTTTCCAACCCCATAGTTGGGAAATGGAAATTACTTACTAAGTTGGATTAGGTTAGGTTGGATTATGTAAAGTTGGGAAATAGAATTCGGCCAAATGAAACTTCTCCGCAAAGTTGGTTGGCAAGTGAAATTCGGCAATACTATTTTCGTGAAAAATGCAGAGCACCAATTGAAGTAAACAAAGGTAAATCAACTGTTTCAATTTAAAATGGTTTCATCTTTTTCAAATATAATAAACACTATAATTAGGACTATGGGCCTTCATAAAATAGTATTAGCAGTGGCGGTGGGTCAAATTTTTTTTAGGCAGCCGGAGCTTAATTTGGTTTAAAATTTCTTTATGAGCTGTAGAAAAACTGGTCAAGTGCATGAAAATTAGGCAAGCAGCCGGGAATCATGTTCTATGGACGCGCCGCCACTGTCATGTAAGTTTCATCATTAAAGTTAATAAATTTATACGCAATTATATCTTTAAATTTTGAACCATTCTTAATAAGATTTCCATACAAAGGGCGATTTTGGCGAGAGCTATAGATTTGGCGAGCTCTCACGATCTCATATTTGGATTTATTATTTTAGAAGTTTAAAGTCAGTATCGAGAAAGTAATGCAGTTTTAATAAAATAAAATAAATACAATATTAAGGCTGAATGTTCATCTTCTAGGAAGCTTCATATTTGTTTTGCCTTCTTTACGTTTTCGGCGCCTTTACAAGCCGTCATTTTCCGCCTTTCGAGATTAAAATCAGTGATTTAAAAAAATAGATAATAAATGCAACCCGTTTTTCGGCGCCTCTATCAGGTTTGATTTCGCGCCTTTCAAGATTAAAAGCAGTGATTAAAAGAATAGTCCTAAAATTCCCAATTGCTTGAAAAAATTACAAAGAACGTTACGTTTTCAGCGCCTATATCAGACTCTATTTCGCGCCTTTCAAGATCAAAAGCAACGATTTAAAAAATAAATAATAGAATGCAATCCTGATAAACCAAATTGCTTAGAAAAATATAAAGAACGTATCTTTTTGGCGCCTTTATTTCGCGCCCTTCAAGATTAAAAGTAGCGAGTCACGTCTGATAAAACAAGTTGAAATAATAAAAATACCAAAAATTATATACCAAAAGGTAAAGGTACCACCCGCCGTCGCACCACTCCACTCCAAACGTACAAATTTTGCGCCCGCGCCACACTCGCTTTAAAACTTTTTTTTTTCTTTTGCCATTTTAGCGCCCCCCTGCCATCCGGCGCCTAGAGCGCCCGCTCCACTCGCTCTACCCTAGGACCGGCCCTGGGTGTCATAATAAGATCATTTGTAAGCGTTAAACTACTAAATTCATAGAGCAAATACGTATCAGAGTTAAGTTTTTGCGTAATCTCGTCTCGACATGATTATTAAAGCAATAATTTATTTTTATCTTAAGAAGGCTTCAGAATTAAAACTACTGATTTAAGTTATCGTTATCTTATCAGTGTGATAAGTGCATAAGCATACTGATGTGCCTAAAGAAACTTTCCCAAATTGCGAAATGTTTCGGAAATTTAACGTAGCAAAAATTCGGGAAATTTCTTACATTTTTGTTTCCCATTCCCATATTTCCTAGTGAAAGTTTCATGAAATTTCCGAGAATTTATAGAATTTTATGGAAACTTTCCGCAACTTGCACATCTGTACATAAGCATAACCAAAAATCAACATAGAACCGCGCCGCGGGTGTAATAGTACATTACGCACCTAGGGCGGTAAAATAAAGAACGGCTCAGATCGCGGATATTTGTGGCCCGAACCGAAGGTAAGGGCCATAGACAAGCGATCTGAGGCCTTCTTTATTATCGCCCGTGGTGCGTACACAATTTTACGTCTTCTCCTGGGTGTGAAGTGAGATTTTCCGCTGCGCCCGTGGGCGTAAAATCTCACTTACCGCCCAGGGTGACGTAAAGAAATGAAAATCGATTGGGCCAAGTGACACCTCGATCGTGCGTCTCACTAAGCGGAGCCAGCATCAATAAATCCCTCTAGAGTTCCGAGCACGGGACACGGCTTTATAGACGGTGACGAACGAGCGATACGTTTAGCAGTCGTTTAGAGCAATTTAGCAAATTGGGAAGCTCTCCTTTTTATACGGCAATTATGTAAATGGAGGGATTATCCAAGTGTGGGCGGTGCCGGGCCACACCCTCTCCCCTTTCGGCCCCGGGGCCATCCGAGCTCCTTAGACGCCTAACGACCTGAACGGTGATTAATTATCGAACGGTACGAAATACCCCGCGTGATTTATTTGATAGAGAAGTCTGGATATCCATTACCGAGTTATTCATTTGTTCACTTGCTAGTGTTGTGCCAATCTGTGATGATACGACTTAATTTGATTCTTTAATTACCTAAGTTTTGTAGAAGATTTAATCAGGTACCTACCTACATTTAGACGAAAAATTTAAATTGGTTGCTGTATTCCTCTGTAGATACTAAAACGAAAAAATCCTTGAGATTCTTGCAGGGCCGTAGCTAAGACTGGGGGGGGGGGGGGGGGGGAGAGCATATGGGGCAAAAGGCAAAATTATAGTCACTTCATACATGTAACTGTAATTTTTTGGTTTTTGTAATTATATCCTTGTAGGTATTCTCATATATGATTGATATATGACAAAGGTGGAGTATAATAATTTTATAGAATAAACCAGTCTTAGCCCAGCGCACGTGTTTGATTCACGTCTCCCAACTATATACCTTGACATGGCGCAGCCGGTAGGATGATGAATATTCTCCAAGCGAAAATATATTAGACGAGTTTTTAGATATTTTTTAAGTTTCCACATGATTTTTACTCAAAAACCTGAAAACTAAAGACTTTTGACCCTAAATCCAAAAACTTTAAAAAATTCAAGGGGTTGCCGAAATTCCTTTCGACTAATTTCATTTCCCAAACAACTTATCGCATATCGTTTAGCTATTCTAGCATACAAATGAATGTTTCGCGTTCATATAGTTTTTTATGCCACACCTGGCCATAAAGTGGCTTTTTGGCCAAGTGTAGACATAAAATGATGTACACAACACGGGAGGTAATAAAGAAAGCCCTCGATCCCATATTTACGTCCCTCGCTTGTAGCTCGGGCCGCAAACTTCTGTGATCTCGGCCTTTCTTTGTTTTACCACCCTAGTTGTGTAATGTACTAATTTGGCCGAATCTTCATTTGGCATAGGTTGTATAGCAAATAAAAATATGCAAAAATTAGGTACGCGAAACGAAATTATGCGATCTGATGATTCTGCCAAATGAAACTATGGGGAAAAATAGTTTGGGAAGGGTTGTCTGCCTTTTCGCCGAATATTGTATTGCCGAATTTCACTTGCCAACCAACTTTTCACAGAAGTTTCATATGGGATTTGAATTATTATTTATTTGGTTAAAAGGAACTGCCTCCATGGTAGTCCCATATTAATCTGGTGCTGTTTTGATGATGGGATCCATGAGGAATCGAAGAAACTCCTAAGTTTTTAAAGGCACATGTATGGTGATTAGGGTGTTTTCTTAAGCAACTCAAGAATTTCCTCTCGACAATTACCAATTTGATGAAGTGGACTGATGATGAAGACCACACATAATATGTGGGTGTAGGTTATAAAATTTTCTTATATATCTTCTCCGATTATTCCGAGACCCGTTGTCGGATTACGATAATTTTGTAACCACAAAAATGGAGTTCCCGCGATTCGTCATGGATCCCATCATCAGAACAGCTTGACAAAAAATTGTCATGAAAGTCCTAAGTTGCTTAACAAACACAGCGAAGAGGACAAATTGCCAAACGTGAAGCTATGCTTCGTTGAAGGGTTCCGTTCGGTCATCATCAGCAGTTCCACTTACTCGTGTTACGGTTTTGGATGAAAATGCTTGATTCGTTGATAAAAACACAAAAATAACTATATGTACACAGATAAAAGGATATCTTAATCCAAGATATTTCATTCTTGTATATAAGGAAAATCGATAATTTCTTAAATCAAGTAAAAAATATCTTGAACCAAGTAAGTTCTATCTTGGATCAACAAAATCATACTTGGTTCAACAAAATCATACTTGGTTCAAGAAATTATCGATTTTCCGTATAGAGTGATTATTACTGAAAATATCCACTTAATGAAAAATTTGAAAAAAAAACCCTCAATGTTATTCGTATTAACTCTTCCAAATTTGACTTGGGACCGACTTCAAACATTACAAACACACGTTACATTAGTTAAATTACGTACACGTATAAATAATAAATGATTTATTTGATCCCTATTGAAGTTGGTTTATCTTTTTTGTAAAAAGTATTTTTTTATTAAGTACCTACATACTTACAATTCTTACAAATATTCCTTTCGTTTCTGCTTTGTGCTGATTTTCCACGAAAGGAAAACTTCATACGGAGACCGTAGCCGACGGCGGCGACGGCCTAGCGCCGTCGGCAATAATGGGCCTACTATCGCACCATGGGATTGGGACTTAGTATTATAGGTTTTGTAATATCGAGAAAGTGTACATATTTGAAACCATTTAAATGAGATTACCTGTAACAGGGTTTACTTTTTTCAAAAGTTGGTATATTTTTTTAGATATGATATACACGGTGTAACATGAGGAAACAGAAAGATTTGAACCAAGCATTTCTGAAGTCAATAGAGGAAAAAAACATTATATGACTTTATGTCAAAAACGACAAAAAAAATTTTTTTTTCGTTTTTTTTAATTCTTTTATACATAATAAGTAAGTCTCATAGGTAAAATTATCAGTTTAAATGAATTTCTACATTTTTTTATAAGAAATAGTTTATACAAAATGTTTATTGTCACTTTGACATCTGTCAATAAAATATGTCTTTAGACTACGCCCCATACTGGTGAAATTTAAATCTGGTCTAATCTAAAAATCGTATTTCGCTGAGTAACAATGAGAAATGTGTTTTTTTTTAATTGGTCGTAACTCGGAAACTAGGCAAAATTCAGGAAAGTTTGTATCACATTTTAGTCTTCAATTATGATCAGGAATACGCTGTTAAAATTATTCTGTTTCCTCATGTTACACCGGGTATACCTTAGAGCTTTAGTTGATTGAATAGTCAAAGATATATACAGTCGCCATCAAATCTATCGGAGCGACCAAGGTGGTCACAAATATCTGAACAAGGCCTCTATTGCCAAGCCCATAAAGTGCATGTTCAGAAATGTATGTGTACCATGACCGCTCCGATATATTTGATGGCGACAGTACTAGAAATACTTAGAGCATTCCTCCATAATTCCGCTTACGAAAAGTTAAGTATCCTACTTAGAAGTAGTTAGGTACATACATATTAAGTAACTTTATGCAAATTCAACATTTTAACATTCAAGATACACACTATTGCATACTGCAAATTCAACTTTTAGCAAATCCAACATTTTAGGAATTCAACTTTCTGTTCTTGACGGTTAAAGCAATGACACGCGTCAGGCGACCGAGAGGCAACCGGATGGCTCGCAGTATTTAAGCTCCTGAAGTGATGAGAAACCACCCTGTGCAACCCGAACTGACCCAACTTGGACTGGGGCGGGAATAGAGGGGGGTGTGTTCTTTTTTTTATCGCGAGGCAACCAATTGAAACAGCGGTTGCCTGAAAGTGTGTCGCTGGTTATACAATCCCTCCAGGTGCGGCTGGCGCCCTGTACGAGAGCGAAGATTTTTTTTTTAAAGTTGGCCGGCAACCGCTTGAAAATTAGTATGCCTGCTCTTCATCACATATTACAGGCATTGGAAACAAATTGCCATGCGCCCAGGCTGAACAGTTATCGCGCCAACAGAGTTGGAAGCCTGACAAATATTGAATTCTCGATCTGTGGACGAGAACTTAGAAAAAATGCACTTATAATGCAATTTTTGGAATCGTATGGCATTTGTTTTTCGAGTTTTGTAAAATGTGATATGCGATATGTACAGTCGACCAAGAAAGTGTTCTACCAGTTTTGACAAAAGTTTCTGCGAGATCTAACGATTTGACGAGGTTGACATTCTAACGGAGTTTAAAACATGCACGATTGTTGTCTCATGAGCTCATGACGTTCAAACCAACCTCAACCGTAGGGTGGTAGACCACACATTTTTGGTCGACTGTACAAATGCCATCCCTTTCCTGCTAAATCTCATCCCCCTGTGCGCTAGTCGTTCGTCGACACAGTCACAGAAATGACTACCAACAAAATAAAAACTTTTTACAAAAAAAAGATAAACCGACTTCAAAAAGGATAAAATGAATCATTATATTATTTATATGCGTTACCAACTGATATGTTTGAAGTCGGTGCCAAGCCACAAATTACAAAACCGGTCAAATCAGCTTCAAGTGTGAACATCACAAAACATCGGTAGGTACTAATAATGCAACAGGTGAATGCGATTTCATGTGTTACATTTTCATGTCTAAATAACTAATTCTATTTTGATGAAATGCGACAACGATATATATATTCTGTTATCCTTTTTGAAGTCGGTTTATCTTTTTTTTGTAAAAAGTTTTTATTTTTCCATTTCTAGTGGTTATATATTTATCAAAATCGGACAAAAAGTCTCGGAATAATCGGTAAAGATATTTAAAAAAGTTCATTATACAACTATTTTATCTAAGGAAAGGTCCACGTATCATATGTGGACTTCATCATTAGATCCTCTATATCAAATTGGTGGTCAAGAGGGAATGCTCGAGTTGCTTAAGAAAACACCCAAATCAACATACATGTGCCTTTAAAAATTGAGGAGTTCTCTCAATTCCTCACGGGTCCCATCATCAGAACAGCACCAGATTAATGTGGGACCATCTTCGAGGTAGTTCCTATCAAACAAAAAAAGAAATTGTCCAAATCGGACCACGGGTCTCGGAGTAATCGCTGAACATCCTATTTAAAAAAAATCTTAATCATTATCACGAAAACAATCATCATCATCATCATCAGAACCACTCCATCAAACTGGCGGTTTTCGTGAGAAAATGCTTGAGTGGCTTAAGAAAACACCCAAATCACCATACACGTGCCTTCAAAAATTGAGGAGTTCCCTCAGTTGTTCATAGATTCCATCATCAGAACAGGACCAGATTAATGTGGAACCATCTTTGAGGTAGTTCCTTTCAAGCAAAAAAAGAATTATTCAAATCGGACTACGGGTCTCGGAGCAATCGCTGAACATCCTCCATTTAAAAAATCTTCATCATTATCATCAAAATAATCATCATCATCAGGTGGCCCACTCCATCAAATTGGTGGTTTTCGTGAGAAAGTGCTTGAGTAGCTTAAGAAAACACCCAAGTCACTATACACGTGTCTTTAAAAATTGAGGAGTTCCCTCAATTGCTTATGAATCCCATCATCAAAACAGCACCAGATAAATGTGGGACCATCTTCAAGGTAGTTCCTTTCAAACAAAAAAATAATTATTTAAATTGGACCACGGGTCTCGGAGTAATCGCTGAACATCCTGCATAAAAAAATCTCCATCATTATCATCAAAACAATCATCATCATCAGGTCCACTGCATCAAATTGGTGGTTTTCGTGAGAAAATGCTTGAGTTGATTAAGAAAACACCCAAATCACCATACATGTGCCTTTAAAAATTGAGGAGTTCCCTCAATTCCTCATGGATCCCATCTTCAGAACAGCACCATATTAATATGGGACCACCTTGGATGTAGATCCTTTCAAACGAAAAAAGAATTACTCAAACGCGGACCACGGGTCTCGGAGTAATCGGTGATCATACATAAAAAAAAAAAAACACCAAACCGAATGCAGAACCTCCTTCCTCAATGGAATTGAAGTCGGTTAAAAAGTAAGTAATTATATTATGTTTCAAAAAATTCGGACTGCAAACAATTATTAACAATGTCGTTATATGAAAAAATTTCATAACCATAAACATTATGACAAAAAAATTTATGACGAGTGATAATTCTGATCACAAAACGGTATTACTGAAAAAATTATGCTAAATAATTTTATGTGAGCCAATATGGACCCAATCGAGAGGTCTTTAAAAATAATAATGAGGTTTCGTTGAACATTTTTTTATTAAGTGGATATTTTCAGATAGATCACTCTTTTAATTGAACCGTAAGTCCAAAAATTATGAAATTTCTTTGAATATTCTTTGCACGAAAAATATTTTAAACATTATCGGTTAAGGAGTTTGGGAGTTATTGCCAAAAGGCAGATACGACCTACGGAACCCTCCACTATGCGTGGTCTGACAAGCACTTGGCCGGTATTTTTTACACGTAAATTCCAAAAGTGCTGTGGAAAAAAATGCCCCAACTGTCTTTCGCGATTGGCACGCGCGTTTTCTTTCAAATCGTTACGTCAGTATTGAGTAGTAAACTCACCATGTTTGTGATCATCATCATCCTCCCGTTTACATGGCACAGGCACGGGCGACAGCAGCCAATTCCTGGGCCGTTTGGGTGCCGGCGCCTCCAACGCCGTGATATCCACCTCTTCATCCGCGTCCTCCGGCTCCCCGGGCTCCGGCGGCGGCGCCGGCGCTTCGCCCCCCTCCAGCGACTTGCTGACGAAGTCCGCCAGCCGCTCCATCACCATTACTGAACACGCGCGCCCGCTCGCGCCACGCTGATCAAACTACGCTTCAAGAGGCGGCGCTACGCCCCCATCGGCTTTTACTCAACATATCAACCCATTACGACCCCTAAAGTTCGTAAATAGGGTGTATATTGTTATGTGAAGGCGCGAGGGCGTGTAGGGAAGCCCCGCCTGCCGCGCGCAGGCGCGCTGGGCCGATGCCGGGAGTCTGGAGCCCTGGCGAAGCGTAATGCACGCCTACATTATCGTTATATTGACAATGAATTTTTGATGCAAGTCCTTCCCGATGGTGCTATGCGAATTTAAAATTAAATAACGAAATTCGCGCTTGAAGATTTGTGTGTTTAATGGACTGAATAAATTGCGTGAAATGAACACGAAGAGATACTATGGACTATTACATTTATTGTTAAAACTATTTAAAAACTACTGTATATACTAAACTTGTATTTAGTTATAAAACACTTATAAAAATAAAGGTACACCGATTAAAATTACTATGTTTCCAGTTTTTCACATGCCTAATTTCAACAAAGTTCACTGAAAAACTGTTAACAAGTACTTAATCCAATAACAATAACATAGGAATCACAATGCTGCGGTAGGGGGTACACTACACAATCCCGAAAAACTTTTTACCGATTTTTAAAATCCCGAATTTTAAAATCCCGATTTTGTAATGCCCGACCTATTAAAATTCCGATAGTTAAAATTACGAATAACAAAAGTACGAATATTTTAATTCCCGAATAGTAAAAAACCCGATTTTTGAAATCCCGAACCATATAATACCGAATTTAAAAATTCCGATGCAATAGAAGTCCGAAACTAATATTTCCGAATTTCAAAACAACGAATCCCGATTGTCATAAACCCGAAATTATTAATTCCGATTCAACATTATTCCGAAGTTTTAAAAACCCGATTTTTTTTGGTTGGTTGTGTAGGGTCACAGTATGGTCACACTTCTAACCTAACCTAACCCACTTTTTTGTAGCCGTTTTGGGTTGGTTAAGGATCACAGTTCTAACTTAACCCACTTTTTTGCAGCCGTTCGGTTGGTTGAGGGTCACAGTTCTAACCTAACCTAACCCACTTTTTTTGCAGCCGTTTGAGTTGGTTGAGGGTCACAGTTCTAACCTAACCTAACCCACTTTTTTTGCAGCCGTTTGAGTTGGTTGAGGGTCACAGTTCTAACCTAACCTAACCCACTTTTTGAACAGCCATTTGATTTAGTTAAAGGTGAGTTCTAACCAAATTAACCCATTTTTTTACAGCAGAACCAATAAATCTGCTAATTGTAATTTCTGCATAATTGGTTTTCTGCAAAGTAAACATTCGTCTAAAGCCTATTATGCTAAACAGATTATGCTGATTATTATTTTCGGATAGTTGAATATAATGCAAAACAAAATTATACTTATCAAAAAGCGGCCATGTGAATATTAGTCAATTTCAAATTCGGATACGCAAACATTTAGCCAATTGTATATTATGCGAACCGATGATTTCTGCAATAATAATATCCTTCGAAAACCAGTTATGCCAAATATGTTATGCCAAATACGTTTCTGGCCAAGGAAGTTATGCCAAATGGATGCAACCCCCCGCCAAGATGTATTTCCGCTGTAAGGGACACAAGGTAACTAACAAACCTACATCGGTAAGGGCAGTGACGGCTTTGTCCGTTTACTTGTAAACGGTGCCTATAGCTGGAACCCGCCAAGATATCGACAAATAACACAATCGCGAATTTAATTATTCCGAATATACAAAAAACCGAAATTCGTATTACCGAATCGCCAAAAACCCGATCGGTCATTAGTTTTTCGGAATTAAAAAAATCGGAATTAAATTTTTCGGGAAATTGACAATCGGGATTTTTAGGATTCGAGCAAGTAACAATCGGACTACTAATATTCGGAAATATTGCATTCGGGATTTTCTACTTTCGTGATTTCAAAATTCGGAAGATCGACATTCGTACTTGTCAAAATTCGGGATTATAAAAATCGAGATTATAAAAATCGGGGTAATGTTTTTCGGGAAATTTGCATGTTCCCCTGCGGTAGTTTACGTTTAGACAAAATTTTATAAAATAGATGTGGCAAGTAGGTAGCAGGTACATTTAATTAAGTGCATTAAATCCAAAATAAATTGGCTGACATTAAGTATTAATAAAGATTATTAGTATTATGCGTTACAAGGGAGCAAATTGATATCTTTATGACAATTTGCTCTCTTTTGTGGGACTTACGTTGTATCGTGAACATCTACGGATTCTAAGAGAATTTTAACGTGACGAGCGCGTCCAGAGTGATATCGGTGGTGATAGTGTTGGTGATAAATAGTTGTGCCTTATTGCTACCAGGTGACATACTTTAGAAAATTATTTTCTGATCTACTATTGTTATACTAAGAATTTTTTAAGATGACGGAATTGTAGGTAGAAATCCCCAGTAAGATTACAATATCTTAAAAATTTGCTACCTTACCATGTGACACAACACATACTGGATTTGACACGGTGAGGTAATGGCGGAGGAGAAGGTGCTTCTAAGTTAAAAAAGGATAAGCATAAACTTCTACACCGCCTACCTCACCACAACTAACAGTTACATCACCAACGTCACCAAGACCAATATTAACACCACCACGTTACTATCACTCCTCGTCTCTATTCACTCCTTTACCACGTCCAATATTCCTTGTACAAAAACACAGCAATCTCAATCAAATCTTCGTTGCAGATGCAGCGAAAGTCTAAACAATAGCAAATCTGAGACGGAATTTAAAATTGGGGGTGGTTTAAGCAGTGCAGATATAGATATCTCCCAAGCCAGCTTGGCCTGCTTGCTTCCCAGGGCTACGGCGTGGGCCCGACTAGGCCGCCCGAAGTTAATCGTGCATGGCACGGTACCCAGTACCTACGTCAATCGTTCAATGCTCTGAAACAGTCTATACAACAGCAGCAGTCACTCCAAATCCGAGTCGGAATTTATTATTAGGGTGGTTAAGCAGGGCCGATATCTCGCAAGCCAGCTTTGTCCGTTTGCCTCCCAGGGACCGCTGCAGCGTGGCCCCGACTAAGCCATCCGAGTCAGCTGAGCCGCGGACTGTCCACTCTTCCGCACGCCATTCGTAGGCCAGGGTTGCTACCGCGCGACGAATTGCGAAGCCGACCTGGAGGGGGAAAGGTTTTTAGCAAGAAATGTAGAGACTAAAATGCAATTTGACAAGGTGTTTTAGCGATAAGATACGCAGCACGGCCACAGCTTTCTCGTTTGCAAATCATTATTAACTTAAACCTCCTTAGTCATAAACGTCTTGTAAGGTAGGTAATAACGCTTATATCTCCAGATACGGAGCCATGTTCCATAGTTCAGGACGCCAACACACTTAGCGTATTTGTCCATATATTCGTGTTGTGTATTTGTTCATTTATTCGACAATAAAGAATAAGTAATTATTTTAGAATAAGGCACGAATGTTTAGGGAAATATTTAAGTGGTCAATTAAAAAGTGTTAGCTATCAAACAAAAGCAGATCAGATACCTAATAAAATACTATACTATGATATATGATTAACATGATATACATATTGGTACATGTACGTATGTATATGTTCGTATAAGAAGAATTAACGGTATCTAAGTGTTTGTGTGTGTTCTAAGACTGAGCAGTTGTGATACCAAAGTAGTGTAGGTAAGAAGAAAACACATATTTCGAGGGAAGTACTCGTATTATAAAACCAGCAACGCTTACTTTGTCTTATATGGATAATTGGATATCTACTTGATTTGTTTATAAATCACCTCAAGCATTCCCGCGACGGTAAGGTGCGGTGCAATAGCACGTGCGTAGCACAGGTCCAAGCCTCGACTGCCCAAAGTGGCGCTTGCCGAATGCTCCTGCGTCATGTAGCGAGCCGCGGCCGCCGCCGAGCTCAGCTCTGTTGCGTGTACGCGGGAAACGAACTCCGCACCAAGGGATACTTTGTCCGTTATCGCCTGCAAAATACGCATACACTTTTGGCCAATTTACTCTTTTAACATTTTCGCCCTTTCGCCTTCCACCCTTTTAACCTTTAGACCTGTACCACTTGCACCGTTCTCGAGTCAAGAACGTTTCCTGTTTATTATACTATAGTAGGTACACTGAGGCCGTTCTCGAGATCGGCACATCTCTACACCTTTTGTTTACGTCTTTTCTAGTATCTTTCTTTGTCTAA
The DNA here is from genome assembly GCA_911728535.1 of Pammene fasciana. NCBI lineage: Eukaryota > Metazoa > Arthropoda > Insecta > Lepidoptera > Tortricidae > Pammene > Pammene fasciana. The sequence continues at coordinate 15,830,205 of OU452276.1, read as the reverse complement.
GTTTAATAGATAGGTATAGGAACTACTTAGTAAAGTTTGGTTGAACTAGATAAAACGCCTTAATCCTACTGGATTTGCTTCTATTTTTATTTAAACTGGGAGTGTCCAATGGGGTTTAAAAATAGTTCATAAATAGCGCTAACAAGATATTATTCGAAATCGTGGTTAGTGGTTAATTCAATTCTCAAGTCAATGACGATTAGATTTATCACAAAAATGAAACCAACCTGAAGAAAATGTAAAGCAATGAAGTCCCGATTAACAGCAATAATAGAAGCCGTGCAATTATTAAAATAAGCGTCAAAAATGCTTTCAAAGCTGTAGATTTCGCGGTCAGCGATTTGGGCGACCACTGTGGCCCTTGTGCAATCGGAAGGGCCCACCCGGGCCTCGCAGCTCATCTGTCCTCCGGGCGCCGCTTCCATCACGAAGTAAGGCAGCTTTGACGGTTTGCTTTTGTCCATGTAGGATAGTAGGAGTTTGTAGCCGCCTGGCGATACAGAACTGAAGGCTAGAGAGTGGCCGAGCATCCAGTTTTCTTTAGTGTCCTGTGGATGTATATGTTGTTAATAGTAGGCACCTACGACGTCTGTATTGGTAGTTTCGTAGTTTCGGTACACCCAGGATCAAAAATGCATCCTGGACAATTTTATGAATGAATAAAAATAATCATTTATTCATTATTACACCATTACAAGACAGGCAACGCACAAAAAAAAAAGAATATATAAATCCATTATGCAAGCATCCAACATGCATCCATTATGAATGAATTCATTTATAATTTGTCCATGTAATTTTGAATCTCACTGCACGACTGTACATAACATAGGCCTAGAAAGCTGGTGACAGAAATCGCGCACGAAATGCTTTAGATGGTAGGTACCTACTAAACTAATAACGAAAACTCAAAGATATTTTACTATCACAAAATATATTTTTTTTTACCAAATGGGCACGACGCAACAAACATGGGAAACTCTTGAACTACAATACTTAATACATATTTTAATCATCACCTGTTTGACGGAAAGCGAGGCACCCTCAAAGCACTGAGGTATCCTGTAGCGAGCTGCATTATGAATGTATCTGAGCAAACCAGGATTTGTCGCGCCAGAGGGCAGCTCGCTAGGTTCGCGGTCGCATAGCGGCTGATTACGGGAACCGGAAACCCCTGCTCCGGTTTTTCCCCGGTTTCCGGAAGAACATGGTGGTGGCTGTGGCGGGCATATACAATTCGTAGTAGCCTTCACCTCCGCCGCATCAACCACACCGCGCCTTGGGGAATTCTCACAGGAATTAGGATTACTCTTCGCATAAACGGAAAAGAACCCTTGCTTGATCAAATCCGACACAGTTGTTGCCTGGGAATCACTTTTAAACATTATTTGTTACAAAAATTATCAAAAACTTATATGAAAATAAAGTTGCAAAACTGATATTGACAGTGACAATCTTATTGGCTTGGATATTTTAAAATGAGAATATTGCAGACATATATATTGCAGCCAGATATGGTTCCAAGCAAATGTCCGATAGCCGGTACGGCTGCCTGATTCGCTTACCGAATGACATACATACCCGTCCGTTTGACGTATATTGACATGGTATGAAAACCGGACGTTTTCTTCGACCGTAAAGGCCGGATGATTCAATTTTTGGATTAAACTAATAGTTTCGTAAATAATAGTTCCAAAATATCTTCTACGGTTGCCGCGATAGTTATTCATGAAATAAAACAACTTTGAACGGATTATATCGCGTATACTGAATTTTAAATTACATCCCGACGTTTCGAACACTTTACAGCGTTCGTGGTCACGAGTCGACCCGTGACCACGAACGCTGTAAAGTGTTCGAAACGTCGGGATGTAATTTAAAATTCAGTATACGCGATATAATCCGTTCAAAGTTGTTTTATTTCATGAATAGTTCCAAAAGTTCAAAAAAGGGCGTTTCCCCATCTGGTCCAAAAATTTGGACAAAATTCATGGTAGCGAGGCTTGACAAGTACTTCAATAAAAACTATATTGAATAAAATCGGTTGGGCCGTAGTATAAAAAGGCGTAAGTGCCGCATAGCAAAATGACGTAAGCGCCGCAAATAGTTTGTCCTTAAAAGACCTTTTGAACGTATGTAGGTATGTAAACAGGCCGGCAACTACGAAACCCTACATTGAGCATGGGCCGACATGCTCTTGGCCAGTTTTTAACCCATAACTGTAGTAACATGCCGACAACTACGAAACTCTACATTGACCATGGCCCGACATGCTCTTGGCCAGTTTTTAACCCATGTAATATGTATAGATACTAGAGGCCAGTTTTATAAAGCTACAAAGTACAATTTACAAGCGGAAGTCTCTTTCTAACTCATAGGGTTAGAAAGAGACTTCCGCTTTTAAATTGTAACTTGTAGCTTTATAAAACTGGCCTTAGGTAGTATCTATGGTTAAAAACTGGCATAAGTACTAGCTAGTATATATCATCGCTCCCAGCCAGACATTTTACTTATTTTTTAGATATAATCATCAAGAAAAATTAAAATGAAGCAGTTTAGTTTATATTATTTCTAACTTGTGTTGGGTCGGTACTATTGAGGGAATTCCCCAGTCCAGCCAGTGACTGACTTCAGGGGGCCTATCGGTAACTTTTTAACGCCGCTCAGTTTTCCGGTGAGGTAAAAGTGCGCTGAATTGCTTTTAAGTTAACGTTACGTCCCTATTGCCGCTCAATAGTCTTTTTTTTTTTTTTTTTCATTTATTATTTAGAGGCTTCAATCAAACCTGATTATGCCAGCCCCATCGTAGCTTACTTCAATACATACTTACTATGACTATTATAATTATGATACAGTAATATATCGTTTAAAAAAATCTGAAACATATAAATAAATATTTTTAGCCTCTTCTGAGGATGGAGCAGCTAAGATGCTCTGGAATGCCCCTATATCTAATCTGTTTATCTGGAGGGTAGTTAGCAATTGTTTTCTATCATATTCATTCCGTGCACATTCGGTCAAAATATGTAATACATCTTCAACAGAGCCACAAACTTCGCAATTGGGGTTTGGTTGTTTTTTCATCAAGTAAGCAAACTTTTTCGACGGGATATGTCCAGAACGCAATCTTAAACCTATCTTGATTAACTCCCTACTTAAATTACAGTTCGTAAACCAAGGTATATGAAGAGGTTCACATTGTATTGTCTTGTACCACACGCCCTTTTCTTTGCAACGTTCATCAAAATGTTCTTTCCAAATGTCAGAGCAAATCATTTTGACCTTTCTCAGAGAGTCGGAGAACCAAGGCACCATATGGTGTGAATCGCCCAATTCTGATGCTTCTCTGGCCAGCCGATCCACCTCCTCGTTCCCCGCAATGCCGCAGTGGGAAGGAATCCATTGTAGAGTAACACTCTTCCCAGCCGCACTTAGTTTTCTTATTAGCCGAATTATTGTATAGGATAAAGGGATGCCTCGAAAGACTCGAGTACAACGGATCAAATGTTGAAGGGTGCATTTAGAGTCGGTCACAACAACAAACTTATAAAAATTATCAATGCTATCTATATATGAAAGTGCTTCAGCTATGGCAACCATTTCAATTGACATTATTGATGTATCATTCGAGATGTGTAGCTTAACATGTTCTCCGGTTTGCCAGTCTAGGAATGCTGCTCCACTCCCTATTTCGGTTTTTGATCCGTCAGTAAATATTTTATAGTGATCGTGGTAATTATCTTCAAGCATTTCGGTACATATACTTTTTAGAGATGGACCATCGTATTTGCGTTTAGCTTTCTCGATTTTATCTACGTTTGAAACTAAGCAGTTACTTAAGTCTATATTGGTAACCCAGGTATCGAGTGAAAACATTTCTAACTGATTACTACAATAGACCGGGACGTCTTTAAGCTCATTGTGCATAAGTCCAAGTAGCGGTTTTGTTTTGTTGCGCCAGAAAAGACCATCGAAAGAATTTATCAAAGTTGATAGAAGCTCAGGGAGGAGATTTGAATGTAATGATTTAGATTTTAACCAAATTTTACCAGCAAGGTAATGTCTTCTTATTGCTAGCGGAGGTATACTCAATTCTGATTCCATCACGTGAATGGGCGTGCTTTTAATAAATCCTCCTATTATTCGTAAGCAAGCGTTTTGTAGTGTATCTAATTTGACTAAATTCGTTGCGGCGCTGTTTCCATATAATAAGCTTGCATAATCCATTCTACTTCTTATCAATGCAATATATAACCGTCTGAGATGTACTGGGTGCACCCCCCACCCGGATCCTACCAATACTTTGAATATATTTACAAATTTTACTATTTTATCTTTAGTTTCATTAATATGTTTTCCCCACCGTAAGCCTCGGTCTAGCCAAAGTCCTAAGTATTTAATGGTATCTACTACTTCTAACGACTGATTGTTAGCTTTAATGGAAATTTTGTCTTTTTTATACCCCCTTTTAAATAAACAGACTTTACTTTTACCGTGTGAAATTTCTAGACCTATATCAGAGAGTAAAACTTGCATTTTATTTAAAGCTTGTTGGATTTTTAATTCTCCCTCTATAGGACTATTGCAATGACAGTATAGAACGTAGTCATCAGCATATTGCGAAATATTTATATCCCTCTCAAGGGTTTTACAGATATTTATTGTAGCTACGTTGAATAGCAGAGGTGATAAGGGATCCCCCTGTGCTAAGCCGCGACCAGTCGATCTCTCTATAACTAAATCATCCAATTTAATCTGAAGTTTTCTGTGTTTTAAGAAGTTCCAAAGATAACTGCAAGTTTTATATCCTATTTTTAGCGAATCCAGAGTAGATATAAGCGCTGTATTATCAATATTGTTGTAAGCACTATCAATATCTAAAAAACATCCCATAGTAGAAAACCCTTTCGCGAAACCTATTTGGATCCTAGTAACCAAGATACTCAGGTTATCTAAACATGATTTACATTTCCTAAACCCCATAGTATTTTCAGAGAATTCCTTGTTACGTTCTAAAAGCCACTCGATTCTATTGTTAATAATCGCATGAAACATTTTGCACACACACGACATTAATGATATAGGTCGTAACGATGACACTTGGTTAGGATCTCTGCCCGGTTTTGGGATAGGGACAATACCAATATCTTTCCATTGTTTGGGGACAAATCCTTCTGCGAAAAAAATATTGTAAAGTCGTAACAAAATCTTTTTTCCATTTTCAGGTAGATGTCTAATCATAGAGTATGAAATGTCATCACACCCAGGGGATGTATCCTTGGGTTTAACGCACTTATTTAACTCTTGCATTGATATGTCAATATCTATGGGTGAATTGTAGTTCGATAACAACGGCGGGGGTGGCTCGACGTAGTCTGGCGTTAGAGTACGAAGGAGTTTCTCAGCTAGAGTTGGGTCGACGTATTGTCTAGGGGCTCTGTAACCTTTCATCCAGGCCATTTTCCTCCACATCTCACTCGCCGTGGTGTTGCTATCAACTGAAGTACATAAATCTTGCCATCCCTGTCGTATAGCTCCGCATAGGTTCTTATGAGCACTTGAGGTTCTATCTCGCAAAATATCTAGGTTTCCTGGAGTAGGGTTTCTTCGGAACTTGGTCAACGCCAGTCTGCGTTTGGCTATTGCTTCGGACAGCTGAGCGTTCCAATAAGGTTTTGGTTTAAACGTTGAATGGGTGTTATTATTAAGTTTATAGGATGGTATATGAGTTTCTGCTACTAGATTAATATTTCTGATAAATTTGTTGTAATCATTTTGATTGTCACCAGAAAACGTAAAATTTTTGAAAAGCTCTAGTAAATCTTCATTATACTTAAGCCAATTGGCTTTTCTAAAATTTCTTTTCTTAACAGGGTTGTTATCATAATGTTGATATTTAGATGTGAGTTTAATAAAAAAGTGGTCACTACCTAATGTTTCGTTAACTATAGACCAATCTAGGTCTAAAGCTATATTTGTGCTGGCAAAACTTATATCAGGCGAGGACTTTTGTAGTACACCATCTGATAGTCTCATCCAAGTCGCATCCCCTTTGTTAAGCGGTATTAGATCAAAATCTAAAATTGAATTATAGATGTGCTTACCTCTTGTATCCGACTTGCATGACCAACTAGAGTGGTGACCGTTAAAATCGCCCAGGAACAGAGATTTCGATGCACAATGGCTAAAAACCTCATCCCAATCCCTTAGAGATGTATTTATTTTACTAGGGCAGTAAATAGCAACAATGTTTTCAAGAATCTGACATTTAAAAATCTTAACTTTCAAAATTTCGATACCTGGATTTCCAATGACAATATTGCAGTTTTTGGATTTGATTGAGTTATGTATGAGAATCATTACACCACCATAACCATCCTGTCGGTCTTTTCTATACAAATGATAACCATTAAATTTTAATATTTGCGTATCTGACAACCAAGTTTCACTTATCACAGCAATGTGGATTTTTTCTAATCTTAATAACTCTTGAAACGATTTATATTTACCTAGCAAACTTTGGGCGTTCCATTGAATTATATTAAGCATATTCATTCTAGTTGATTTAGCCATAATTAATAAATTGTAAAAAACCTTTGATTATAGGGGAGTCCGAAAAATATCCTGCTACCAGTATCACCAGCCATTCTACAAACAGTTTAATTACGTTTTGAATTTTCTCTTCGATGCTTATGTTATTAAGAAATATCACTTCCTTTACTCTTCTTATTAGTTCGTTAGTGGTCGTCTTACGGTTGTTTCTACTCTCGTTCTCATGCGTTGTTTTTTTTTCATCAGATTCGTCAGATTGACATTGCTCGTGTATACACGTCGTCTCGGGAGGGGTGACCTCAGAGTGATCCTTTGTCTTTTTTTTCTTGTTTTTATTTACCATTTGTGTCTCAGTCGGTGCTTGTTTCGAGGTGCCAGGCTTTGGTTCTTGCTCCTTCAGTGTGCATATACTTTTAGCTCTAGGGAAGGGAGGCAGTTGATCCGTAGCAGGCGTAGGAATGTATTTTGTTGGAGGGGCAGGCGGAGGAGTATATTTTGTTGGAGGGATAGGGTGATCAACTTTTCCGTGAGGTGGGACGACAGAGGGCGCCACGTATATGGATAATGCTTTGCGGTATGAGCAATTAAATTCCGACATTAACTCCCGTAACCTCTTTTCTTTTTGATAGACCGGGCAGATCTTCGCCATTGATATGTGGTTGCCATGACAGTTCACACAGTTGAAGACCTCTATAGTGCAATTGGGGTGATCACCTCCGCATTTAGGGCAAACCAATGATTTAGACGGGCAACGCCTTGTACTATGGCCTATTTTCCAGCACTTATAACATTGGATGACTGGGTGGACGTAGGGTTCAACTTTAATACTTAGACCATCCACATATACGTATGGTGGCAGCTTATAGCTCTTGAAACATAGTCGAGCCGTCTCACTTGGGCACCAATGACCATCATTTGAATCGCGACGGTTCAATCTTTTAGCGGAAACTATTGTTTCAGAACACTTCACCCTTTTTAAAATATCTTCGTCATTAATGTCAATATCTACATTTCTAATTACTCCGTAGCAGTGTTCGGAATCCATTGCTTTAAGGATATGCCAGCCTTGTTTTATTACATTTTCACATTGAAACAGCTGCTCCATACTCTCCTCGTTTTCGAATTCTAGTCGAATTTTGTACGGGGATAAGTACTTAACCCCACAAATATGTTTAATATTACTCTCTTTTAGGAAGCGAGCCATGGCAAATTGTTTAGGCAACTGTTCTTTATTGCTGACGTATATTTGTAAATGAGCTTTGTCGTTGCAGTCGACTGTTACTGCTTCGGTTATTTTTAAATTCTTTCTCTTTCGATTCACCTTATACCAATCTCCCTCCTCACTATCAATCCCTGCCTCGTCTCTATGTCTTTTAACGCTTGTTTTTTCCACCTGCATTATGTTCGGTTCGCCTTCACTGTAACAGTATTCCGTGTCGCTTATCGCGTCGTCAAAATCGGTCAGCAGTCCTCCTTCTCCCTCATTCAGCTTTTGTTCATTTAAAGAATGTGTCGAAATAAACTTCGACAAAAGGTTTGGGCTATTGTCTTGTGTATTTTGTGATTTCAAAAGTTGACCGAGAGGTAACTCCGAATCTCAATAGTCGTTCAACTTTGACTGGTTTTGTCGTAAGCTCAACGAAAACTCCCCGTTTTGAGGTAATGTATTGTCTATGGCTGGAAAAAAATAAATTGAGGGTTTGTTCTGAAACTAAATAAAGTTTATAGCGATGCGATAACTTATGATGGTGTCTTATTTAATGCGAAAAACATAATATCTGAAATAAATATACCTTTAATAGATAGGAAGAAAGGAGAAAGAAAGTTTTGTGTTTTGCGAGATTTTTTTAACGTTACACTACAATGAAAAAAGTTACGAACGCTCCTCATCGTCACATTTCACGGTTCCTTTTCACGAATCATTGCAAGTTATTATTTTTCCAAAACCATAAAAAAATATTGCTTTTAAAATAATCAGCGTAATTTTGCTTTATTTTTTTTTATATTTTCAACAAATTTAATAAATCAAGCAAATCAAAAAAATATTATAAAATATGTTGAAAAAATGCCAAATGACAATAATGACATCGACCGTTAAACTTGATGAACGAATGTTTGAACTTGATGTTTCGTCTTTGTTGACTGAAGTAATGAAGTTGTTGTTGTTAGATAACAAAGAGAATTTAATGTAGTGTTTGATAATAATGATTTCATAATTTAAACTTGACCTAAACGCTGCTATTTCTCTTTAAATAGTTAAATTACTAGAATATGCTGGTGAAGTGCTAAATTTTCAGCGCATTGCGTTTCTTTTGTGGTTTTTGGCAAAGTTTCCAAATTCTCCTTCATTATTTCGTACAACGATGCCGTGCTGTTTTCCAACTTCTCGTCAGTTTTTCACACACGTGGAATTCGGCAGTTTCAACTGGTAAATACCTATTTATAAGACTCTTTTATCTTTTAGAATCCTTGGTTGCCGGTATTTCTTTACAAAGACCGCCGCCTCGAATGTGAACATGCAAGGTAGTGTTAATATTTGGTGTTCAGTATGCAATAAAAAAAGACAAATTTTAGCAAAAAGTGTAAAAAATATAGGGGAAGGCTTGTGCAGAAACATAGGTGTAAAAGACTTTTCAAGGGCTAGTATTTTACAGCTCAACAAAAAACCATATCCTAATTATTATTGTGACTATTTTTGATTTAAGAGAATTTTTTATTTATTGTCCTGTTAAAAATTCTTATTTTAGCACAGAGGCGGCCTTAGGGGGTGGCGTCCCTGGACAAATTTTTACAAGGGCTCGCGAAGGCTAAGGCCACCCCTCTTTTAGCATACATATTCTCTACTATAACATAATAACAAATCTAGGTGTGATAATTTTAATTTAATTTAATTTAATTTATTCAAAAGGCAACAATGGCCCATAATTGTTAGTTACATTCATGCCTTAAAGATATGTATCTGTTAGTAAAAACTAAAGTAAATAACACAGAACAACACAGAAACGGTACATAAAACACAATCACCTAGTAGCGGTCATGACACAATCGAAATGTCGCATAAAAGGTGAGTCATATCGGCCTGTCACGGTAGCCAGGATGGGGTTGGAGCTGGCCCGCACTCTGCAGAGCAACGAGGTCATTCTTTTTCATAATGACACAATACCAATTTTTTTGAATTCGACATACCTACCCTTTGCTACACCCCAGCCCATGTTTATGTTTTAACTTCTATTGAAAATGGATAGTGTTTAAATTAAATGTTTAACCCAATTTTGTTCTTGTACAATGTTTTACTAGAATTAAGTTGTTAAGGCAACTCGGGATATCAACAACTTAATATTTTTTTATCTTACAGTGTAGTACAAGGCAAATAATGCGATAGTATTGGTGTGACCTGGATGAATATCACTGCAATCCCTGTTGCTAAAATAATGAAGAAGTTACAATGGAAACCAGCCATTGGAAAACCAGGTATATACCCGTATATAACAATTTAAATACATAAGATAATAACTATGTGTAACAAGGGTCAGCTGCTGCCAAGTAATGAACTTTTTGACACCATCTATTTGGAAATTGGGCTTTTTCTTCTCTAAGATACTTGCTGTCCATTTTATATGTTTGTTGCCATTATGTATGTTGATCATAAGTTATGACTGACCCTGACCGGACCCAATTAGACTGGACCATGCTGGTCCAAATCGGGCCATATTAAACCTCACCTAACCAAACTAACCAAATCAGACTAAATGATAATATGATGATTAGTCGCTCATTATCCTCAACGGTGGTTTGAAAAACAGTATGTGACAACAAAACTGTTTTGATCTCGGGTGTTAGCGCTTGAATGAATCACTACGCTATGGTACCCCAGATGCTGCACATGAAGTTCATAAGTCCATTCATTACTAAGATGGAAAGATATTAATCTGAACCTGGGGCCATACTGGATTAGGGTTACTGTAGATAGAGTCCAATGGGGATGGGGACAGTTGGAGAAGGCCTATGCCTTAGATCAGCACACTGAGCTTAGATACATATTATAGTAACTAAATTAATTGTAATTATTGATCGGAATAAATGGATTTCTTAGTATTATAAATTATGGGACAAGGGTTGTGTTGTGATTATTCAATATTATTTATGTGCTTTTTTATAGAGATGCACCGAATATCCGGTTACTATCCGGTATCCGGCCTATCCGGCCCTTATTTTAGTATCCGGCCGGATACCGGATATCTTCGTACTATCCGGCCGGATACCGGATGTAGTCAAGAGTCACTCACTACTCACGATAATACTACAAATTTATTTTTTACCACAAAAATACGCGAGCGCGTGTGTACTTTTGAAAGAAGTTACTCCGTACTGACATAATAAAACTAGTTTTGTTGCCTAGAAATAGTAGAAATGTGTCAGCGCGAACGTTCACTAGGAAACAAGTCGAAACCTGCACGACGCGCACCTGCGAAACTCAAATTGTAGGTATAGTACCGCCGGCCGAATATTCGGCGGCCGGATACCGAATATTCGGCGGAGCGTCAGGCCGAATATCCGGTATCCGGTATCCGGCCAAACCACTATCCGTTGCATCTCTACTTTTTTATACCATGACGGTGTCAAACAGGCATACGGCCCGCCTGATGGTAAGCAGCTACCATAACCCATGGACGCCTGCAACTCCACAGATGTCACATATGCATCTCGTTGACCTATATGTTACTCCCAGAATCGAACTATCTTCACACCAAATTCCATCTAAATCGGTAAAGAAAGTGCTTTAAGCGTGAAGAGTTACTTTCGCATTTATAATATTAGTAAAGGAGGTCTCGACTCTAGTTTGAATCTTGGAAAAGGAGTTTATTTGTGTGTTTACTACGGATATGTAGTATGTGTGTTAGTAGTTAAAGGTGTAGAGGTAACAGACAGACGAAATTAATGTCGTATTTATAATTTTGCTTGTTGGTTCTTCGATTTAGGCACTTTACATTTACAATGCCATTAGGAATGTAAAAAAAAACTAATAATTATGCATAATAACTCCACAGCCGGATTCGGTCCCAGTTAAAGAGCGCTGACTGCAGAGAACTCTGCTGAGCTGTAGCTGATGAGCTCCCGTGGCTATGTCAAGCCATTATTGCCAATCTTGTTCTCAAGGTAAGTGAATATTGTGATCACACCTTTTATTTCATTACATTTGGCATGAATTTGGATGGTCTCAAATTTCATCGAAATCGATATAATAGTTTTTTAAGCGTGTAAAGGTAACCGACAGACGGAGTTACTTTTACATTTATAATATTAGTATCGCTTAGAGAAGCCTCGTGGTAAGAGCGCTAGTAGCCTGGCGGTAAGACATCCAACTTTCAATCCGGTCTTGGGTTGAGTTTTCCAGTACTTATGTTCGGAATGTCGTTTGATATTTACCAGTCGCTTTTCGGTGAAGGAAAACATCGTAAGAAAACCGGACCTCATCCCGATAAGACCTTGTTTCTCCTCTGGTTGAAAGGTCAGATGGCAATCGCTTTCGTACAAACTATTGTCTACGCCAATTCATGGAATTAGGTTGTCTAGCGGACCCCAAGCTGGGTCAAACGCTATGAGGAAGAAAGAAAAAAGAGAAGCCCTGCGGTCTTTGGTCTCGGAGGCCAAGATCCACTTTAGGTTGTTTGGCCACTGTAGTAAGTACCTAAGTATTAGTGAATTAAGCTGTATGTCCCAGGTTTGAATCCTGGTAGGGGCGTTTATTTGTGTCTTTATCATGAATCTTTGTTCCCGAGTTATGGATGTTTTCTATCTGTGATATATTATTATTGTCACCGACTAGTACCCATAGTAACAAGCCTTATTGAGTTTACTGTGAGGCTAGGTAGATTTGTGAATGATTGCCCCATATTTTTTTGTAACACGACTATGGCAAACAAGCATACGACCCGCCTGATGGTACACACTAAGCAACTACGGTAACCTATGGACGCCTGCAACTCCAGAGATGTCACATATGCGTGTTGTCGACCTATATGTTACTCCCGGAGTCAAACTATCTTCACACCAAATTTCATCAATTTCATCGGTAAAGTGGTTTAAGCGTTAAGAAGTGACAGACAGAGTTACTTTCGCATTTATAATATTAGTAAGGAGGTCTCAACTCGAGTTTGAATCTTGGAAAGGGAGTTTATTTGTGTGTTTATTACGGATATGTTCTAGAGTTGTGGCTGTTTTCAGATTTCATCCAAATCAATATATTGAATTTAAACTTTCGTGAGACATATTAGTATATAGTACAAATCAATATAGTAGTTGAATGTAAAAAAAAACTAATAATTATGCATAATAACTCCACAGCCGGATTCGGTTCCAGTTTAAGAGCGCTGACTGCAGAGAACTCCACTGAGCTGCAGGTGATGAGCTCCCGTGGCTGATATAGCCATTATTGCCAATCTTGTTCTCAAGGTAAGCGAAATTGTGATAATGTGAGTACACCTTTTATTTCATTACATTTGGCATCAATATGGATGGTCTCAAATTTCATTGAAATCGATATACTAGTTTTTTAAGCGTGTAAAGGTAACCGACAGCTGGAGTTACTTTTGAATTTAAAATATTAGTATCGCTTAGAGAAGCCTCGTGGTAAGAGCGCTAGTAGCCTGGCGGTAAGACGTCCGACTTTCAATCCGGTCTCGGGTTCACACCCCGGCTCGTATCACTGACTTTTCCATAACTTATGAACGGAATATCATTTGATATTTACCAGTCCATTTCGGTAAAGGAAACATCGTAAGGAAACCGGACCTAATCCCGATAAGACCTTGTTTCCCCTCTGCTTGCAAAGTCATATGGCAGTCGCTTTCTTAAAAACTAGTGCCTACGCCCATTCATGGAATGTGGTTGTCAAGCGAACCCCAAGCTGGGTCAAACACTATGAGGAAGAAAGAAAAAAGAGAAGCCCTGCGGTCTTTGGTCTCGGAGGCCAAGATCCACTTTAGGTTGTTTGGCCACTGTAGTAAGTACCTAAGTATTAGTGAATTAAGCTGTATGTCCCAGGTTTGAATCCTGGTAGGGGCGTTTATTTGTGTCTTTATCATGAATCTTTGTTCCCGGGTTATGGATGTTTTCTATCTGTGATATATTATTATTGTCACCGACTAGTACCCATAGTAACAAGCCTTATTGAGTTTACTGTGAGGCTAGGTAGATTTGTGAATGATTGCCCCATATTTTTTTGTAACACGACTATGGCAAACAAGCATACGACCCGCCTGATGGTACACACTAAGCAACTACGGTAACCTATGGACGCCTGCAACTCCAGAGATGTCACATATGCGTGTTGTCGACCTATATGTTACTCCCGGAGTCAAACTATCTTCACACCAAATTTCATCAATTTCATCGGTAAAGTGGTTTAAGCGTTAAGAAGTAACAGACAGACGAGAGTTACTTTCGCATTTATAATATTAGTAAAGGAGGTCTCAACTCGAGTTTAAAAAGTAATATTATGAAAATAGATTTCAGGCAACAGTCGTTGGTACCATATGGTTGATAAGGTATGTATGTATGTATATATCACTTTATTGCACATAAACAAGTTTAACAATATTACAACAGTAAAATAAAAAATAAAAAAGATATGCACAAAGGCAAGCTTATCCCTAAAAGGGATCTCTTCCAGCTAACCCATGAGAGAATGAGAAAGGAATAAATACTAAATGATGAAAGACAAACTATGCACAAAAGAACAATAAAAAGTTTGGAAACACAAAAAGCTTTAGGTACCTAAACACTAATAAATACATATATCGGTACATACATGTACCACACAAATACTCTTAAACTAAGTATATACATATATAAGGTCAAGTTCGTATATACATATACAAGGCGTTCCCACACCTGGCGCACTGCCTCGTGAAGAAATTGCCGCGCGGCAGCTCGGCTAATGTAGCAGTGCCTCGCCCGAGGCAATGCGGCCGCGCGTGCGTTTGCCTCGGCCGAGGCACGTCCACACTAGCCGAGTTGCCGCGCGCGGCGATTTCCTCGCGAGGCGGTGCGCCAGGTGTTTTTTTATGACAATGTACCTTATTGAATACCAAAATATTAATATGAAAATGTCCTCAGACCTACCCCCAAACCTCCTGTAGATAATGATGGGTTAATTGGATGAGGAACAAGCCATTAAGATAAAGTTTTTTTTTACGATTTCAACATTACAAAAGGAGGAGGTTCTCAATTCGGTTGTATGTTTTTAGGGTTCCGTACCCAAAGGGTAAAAACGGGACCCTATTACTAAGACATCGCTGTCCGTCTGTCTGTCTGCCGATCTGTCTGTCACCAGGCTGTATCTCATAAACCGTGACAGTTAATTATACAGTTGAAAGTTTCACAGATGATGTATTTCTAATGCGGCTTTAACAACAAATACTAGAATAAAATAAATATTTAAGGGGGCTCCCATACAACAGACATGATTGATTTTTATAGATATTTTTATTGATGATGATTTTTATAGATAATGGCATGGAACCCTTCGTGTGCGAGTCGGACTCGCACTTGGCCGGTTTTTTGTTTGTTTGTTACTCCGTCATTTCTGAACACCACACCAAATTTCATCTTAATCGAGGCGGCGGTTGTTGATTCCACATACACTCCCTATACAAATACGGATGTACTACTGAACATTATTTAACAATTTCAGGTGAAGAGCTCCGTGAACGTCTTCTATCATTCTCACATAATCCAGTTCTAACATCCACCCGAAGATAATCCAGGTATGCATTTTTTTAAAGTAATATTATGTAAATAGATTTCAGGCAACAGTCGTTGGTACCATATGGTAGATAAGGTCAAGTACAATTTTTTTTATGACAATGTCCTCAGACCTAGCCCCAAACCTCCTGTTGGGTTAATTGGATGAGTCTTAAAAATTAGGCTCTGCATACAGAGCTCATGCTGGTTAACGAGGGCTGTTTTCCGCAACTCGACGTCTATATGTTGCGTCTATTTTTGCGTAGACCTCATACTGTCTCCATCCCAAATTTCATCTTAATCGGTGCAGCAGTTATTCATTCCCTCCCCATACAAACTTCCAGCCCGTTTCCACAAAGGGATGGTTTCTGATATAATAACTGCCCTATGTCTTCCCCGAGACTCAAACTATTTTTTTACCATTTTCATCTAAATAGGTTTAGTAGTTATTGGTTCCCTATCCTATGTCCTTTCCCTACACTCAATACCAAATTTCATTTCAATCGGTTGAACAGTTTTATCGTAAGGAGGTAACAGACAGACAGAGTTACTTTCGCGTTTATAATATTTACAACACCAGAACTCTTGACTATCTCTCTCTCTATACCAGATTTCATCCAAATCGGTTGAACAGTTTAATCGTAAGGACGTAACAGACAGAGTTACTTTCGCGTTTATAATATTTGCAAGGATCCGTCCCCAGAACTCTTGACTATCTCTATACCAAATTTCATCCAAATCGGTTCAGCGGTTATTAAATCCCCATACAAACATCCATCTGTTTTTCATACCCTTAAGGGATGACTTCTGGGATAAAAACTATCCTATGTCTTTAACCGTGTACTAAATTCCATATTAATCGGTTATGCGGTTTAAATGTGAAGGCATAGCAACCGTTAGCTCACTACACAGATAGACTTTCGCAATTATAATACATGGGTTAGTTAAACATGAGGTCCTGGGTTTGAACCTGCTAAGGGCATTTATCTCGGATATTATTGTTCTCGAGTTGTGGATGTTTTGTATCCATTTTTTTACCACACGACATTGGCAAACAAGCATACGGCCCGCCCAATGGTAAGTAGTTACCGTAGCCTATGGTCGCCTGCAACCCCAGAGGACTCACGTGCACGTTGCCTACCCTTTAAAAACTATTATGAATATTGTCACCTAGTAGTTCCTACCCGCAATACAAACCTTATTGAGCTTACGTTGATACGTGAATGATTGTACCATATTATTTCTTTCTTTTTTACACCACGACGGCAGCAAAGAAGCATACGGCCTACTTGATAGTAAGCAATTAGGTACTGTATTTAACCTATGGACGCCTGCAACTCCAGAGGTGTCACATGCGCGTTGCTGACCTATATTTTACCATATGATAGTATTTCGTACAGAAGGTTATCTTCACTACAAAATCAGTGTTTGACAGATGAACGGTGACAACGGTGGTCCATACAATTTTACCTTTCGACTTTCTAGGATTGACTACAGTACGCATAGTATATATTATTATTGCTGGACCTGCCCAAACTGCCTCAGCCTACCTAATCTATCAGTCATTTTAATACAAAACTAGATAAATGTCAGATTCATTACAATTTACAATCGAATTCATATGTTGGTACAAAACGATTACTATAAACTACTCAAATACTTATTTTATCTTATCTGTGGTCATTCCGCAAATAAACGAAGGCGATTTTAATAACCCGAAAACGTAGGTATCCGATACGTTCCATGGCAGTAGCTATCACTTCGTGGAGATGGACACCCTTGATCTTACCCCAGGGCTAAAATCTTTACACTAAAATTCTTATTAATGGGTTCAGCGGTTTAAGCATGTAGAGGTAATTAACAGACAGATAGAGTTACTTTCGCATTTATAATTTTAGTGTTGGTAAGTTTATGAGTGTATGTAAACTCTTTAATGTACAAATACAATGTTACAATAGGAAAACGCAAGTACAGTCGCAAAATTGTCGCTTTAAGGGATCTCTTCCAGTTAACCTTTGAGTAGATGAGTGAAGTGAAATGAGGTAGACCAACGCGGCAACATGTATATTATACATACATTGTATAACGAGAAACGAGAAAGATAGATAAGTACTGCTATATACAAAATTTATAGGATGAGCATAGTGTAATATACATAACACACAGTTTAACAGGAGGTCCCGGGTTTGAATCCTGGTAAGCGCATTTATTTGTGTGTTTCTTATGAATTTATTTATTCTTGAGCTGTGGATGTTTTCTATCTAATATAAATAGTGTCACCTAGACTAGGCGAGCCTTATTAAACTAACTGTAGGACTAGATTGATAAGTGAATGATTATCCCATATTATTTATGTTCTTTTTTTATACCGCGATGGACGCCTGCAACTCCAGAGAGGTCGCATGCTCGATGTCGACATATTCGCTGTGTCCATGATTGTGGCGCCATCTCTTGGGCAGGTGGTCAATCTGTTTTTTTCCTTTTTTATAAATAGGTTGTATTCCTTGCTTATATGAAATGTAACTGGCTGATTCACTATTTTGACAGCAGACAGGGGATTTGCAATTTCATTTCTTGTCACATTGAGCACTGCGATCGTTCTCGTTACCCCCACCATGCACTTCGCGCATAGCGACTGTCTTAGTATTTACCACAGGACTCAAACTATCTCCTCGCCGAATTTCATTTAAATCGGTATGTGGTTTTAGCTTCAAGAGATAACAGACAGATAGATTATTACTTGCGCATTTATCTTTGTATAGAAAGTTCCGGGTTTGAATCTTGGTAAGGGCATTTATTTTTGTATTCATCAAGGATATTTGTTCCCGAGTTGTGGATGTTATCTATCTGTTATAAATATTGTCAAAGTGATCGTGGAGAATGATGAGATAACGGGCGACAGAGATGTGTGGAAGAAAAAGACTTGCTCCGCCGACCCCAGGTAAATGGGACAAGGGCAAGCGAATGGTGATGATGAGTGGCAGTGGTAGTTACCTACAATACAAGATTTATTGATCTTACTGTGCTGTGGCACTAGGTTGACACGCGAATGATTATCCCTTTTTTTATTTACCACAATGGTCGCACGCAAACATTTGGCCCACCCCACCTGCTAAGCTGATAGCAGCTACCGTGACTTATGGACGCCTGCTACTCCGGAGGTTTATTTAATTTAATGATATGGCATTTTGTCACTCGTTTAGAGTGTTATGTTTAAATTCTGCATTCATTGGATTACGTCGTTGTCGAGGGTAAACAAGTCTGCTGGATCGCCGTCCTATTTGCGGAGTGCACAGTCCCGGACGATATGCGCGACGTCCTGATGTGAAGGTGGCACATGCGCTTTTGCGACCTTTTAATGTTAAGGAGTATTCACCGTATTATATTTATTATTCAATATTTTACATCATTGGATTTTAATATTTAAACAAATTCTGTCTTTTTTTGAGATATAATAAATGACTTGAATTTACTTAAAATACCATGCCGATGAGGTAAGGCACCCGGAATATGAATGCCTTGTGCGTTGTTTGAACTTTTGTCCTTATAAAGTATGATTTCTGGTATAAAACAACTATCCTATATCCTACCCCGGGACTTAAATTCTCTTCATAACCATACGTCGTTATCGCGGGTGCAACTACGATTTGACAGAACTCAAAGATTATGATAAACAAGAAATAACAGAAGTGTCAGTAGTATCAAATACGTTTGTACCTACGAGATCAAAATTATTCAATTTTTTTTTCTAATATCGGATATACCCTTTCTAAAATCGGTTCACGATTCACGGAGATATCGAGTAACATACATACAAAAAAATAATAATGATAAAAAAAATCTGTCGAATTGAGAACCTCCTCCTTTTTTGAAGTCGGTTAAAAAGATTAGCCACGCAGTCCTAACGGCAACATCTTCTGTCACCTGTTATTCGAAACATTTTTCATTCTTGATCGATTTATGTAGACTTGTAGATAAACGATTATTTTAGACTTACGAACAATTGGTTCCCCCTAACTTTTGAACCGTAAATCCGAAAAATATGAAAAAAATCAAGACGATGTGGCTTAGTTTACTTTAAACGAAAATTATTTAGAACATTATCCCTTTAATCGTTTTTGAGTTATGTGCAAAAAAACGACTTACTACGGAACCCTCCGTTATGCGTGGACTGGCACGGTTTTGGTCGGTTTTTTACACCATTGTACTCGACCCATAGAGTGCGCACTTTTCTAACTCCGAGAATTTTGTGCAAAATTTCATTATTTCTGACTAACTTGGCGTTATTACTCTTTCAGATGTAATCTGAGTTTGGATGAATTCGTCTTCGTTCCTAAAATAAATTGAAGAAGCTGGGACGGAAGTCGTTTCGGCACATACAGGTTTGTGTTTAAGAGTTAATTCATTTAATTAAAAGTCGGAACATATTTACACAAAATAAAAACTTTTTACAAAAAAAAGATGAACGACTTCAAAAAGGATAAAATGAATCATTATATTATTTATATGCGTCACCAACTGATATGTATGTTTGAAGTCGGTGCCACTGCCAAGCCAAATTTGGAAGAGTTAATACGAACGAGGCGATGTGTTCAGTGAATTGTTCTTTTTACTGTCTACCTAATCTAATACGGTATGGATTGCACATAGGTATACATTCGTTTCGACTATGCGTTACCCGTTAGGTACAGAAAATATAATCATGCGCATTATGTTTGTTAACACACTGTTCGGACTACCCGTATCTCGAAGGAAGTCCGTGGTTCGGTTTGAATTATTTATCATTCTTCATCTAAAGTTAAATTCGAAGTATAAAGGAATTCAATGGCTAGATTAATTTTTCTATAGTTACTCAGATACACCCAGTACACCCACAGTTTCAGTAAAAAGGCACGATATTCAAATTTTCTATGAAAGGCCAATCATACGCGTCTACATTTTTTTTCTATTTTATTCCGCCTTTTTCTGATTATTGAAAAAGTAGACGTGTCTCAGAATATATACAAAATCGGATTAGTAGTTTAGATATGACAATGTAACAGATAGAGATAGTGCCGTGGGGTGCCCGGCCTTAGAATTGTCCCCCACTATATCGTCTCGTGGTTGCAGTAGGAGTCTGCTAAGGGAATATACCGGGAGATGGGCAGCAGCATCTTCCGAAAGCCTAAACAACAACAACCCGCCTGCCAAGCGTGGCGCGTATGGCAAACCCCCCCCCCCCCTTTAATAAAGGGGAGGTCTATGTTCAGCAGTGGACGTCTTATGGCTGAGATGATGATGATGTTCACAATTGAAGCTGTTTTGACCGGTTTGTATTTTTTGGCTTGGCACCGACTTCAAACATATCAGTTGGTGACCCATATAAATAATATAATGATTCATTTTATCCTTTTTGAAGTCGGTTGTCTTATTTTTGTAAAAAGTTTTTATTTTTAAATTTTCAGTGGTTATATGTTTATCAAAATTGGACAACAAGTCTTGGAATAATCGGTGAAGATATATAAAAAACTTCATAGTACACCCATTCAATCTAAGGAAAGTTCCACGTATCATATGTGAACTTCATCATTAGGTCCACTCCATCAAATTGGTGGTTGACGAGAGGAAATGCTTGAGTGGCTTCAGACAACACCCAAATCAACATACATGTGCCTTTAAAAACTGAGGAGTTCTCTCAATTCCTCATGGATCCCATCATCAGAACAGCACCAGATTAATGTGGGACCATCTTCGAGGTAGTTCCTTCCAAACAAAAACAGAATTATTCAAATCGGACCACGGATGTACCTACATTTAAAAAATCTTCATCATTATCATCAAAACAATCATCATAATCAGGTCCACTCTATCAAATTGGTGGTTTTCGTGAGAAAATGCTTGAGTAGCTTAAGAAAACGCCCAAATCACTATACACGTGCCTACAAAAATTGAGGAGTTCCCTCAGTTGCTCATGGATTCCATCATCAGAACAGCACCAGATTAATGTGGGACCATCTTTAAGGTAGTTCGATCTTTTCATACAAAAAAAGAATTATTCAAATCGGACCACGGGTTTCGGAATAATCGCTGAACATCCTACATTTAAAAAATCTTCATCATTATCATCAAAACAATCATCATCATCAGGTCCACTCCATCAAATTGGTGGTTTTCGTGAGAAAATGCTTGAGTTGCTTAAAAAAACACCCAAATCACTATACATGTGCCTTTAAAAATTTAGGAGTTCCCTCAATTCCTCATGGATCCCATCAGAACAGCACCAGATTAATATGGGACCACCTTGGATGTAGATCCTTTCAAACAAAAAAAGGAGTACTCAGATCGGACCCCGGGTCTCGGAGTAATCGGTGAACATACATAAAAAAAAACACCAAACCGAATGCAGAACCTCCTTCTTCTATGGAATTGTCGGAAGAAAATATAGCAAAATAGTACATTTCGATACTAGGTCGGAAAGGATGTCATTATTCAACGAGTTCCGAGACATTTGATCACGAGCCGCAGGCGAGTGGCAAAACTCGGGACGAGTGAAGAATGACATTCCGTCCGTGTATCGAACGACGTTTTTTAATAAAGTTGCGAAAAAATTATAAAAATGGACAATATGTCACTTTGAGGTTACTTCATCCGAACACTCGCGCCGTGCGATGCGGGGCGGTGATCATGAATCCTGAGCTGTGATTGGCTGGAAAAGTAAAACGCGCTAGTGCGAGAAATCCAACTTCTCGCATTATAAACTACTACTAGATTTGAGCAACTGTGTTAAAAATAAGTTTTTTATACTCGGCGACTGTAATACTCGAATTGAGATTGTGGTGGCGGAACTACTAGCGCATACTTTTTGATAGAGCTTGTATGGTCGCATATTGTAGCATCCATAACAATCACAGTGGATTCTCCCGGTGGATTGTGCCGGCGGCGACACGCAATGCGGGGCCCGACAACAGTTTCACAATATTGTATGGAAATCCTTTCTGTGATTGTTATGGATGCTACAATATGCGACCATACAAGCTCTATCAAAAAGTATGCGCTAGTAGTTCCGCCACCACAATCTCAATTCGAGTATTACAGTCGCCGAGTATAAAAAATACTATTGTATGTGTACTGGCCGTATTTTCTTTGTATTAAAATTTTTAACAACGAAAACGAATGTCCGACCTAAATCTGTACTACTAGAATGCCCATGCCAAATTTCGTGGTTCTAAAGATTGTCGTTTTCAAATGAGAGCTAAACTACGTTTGTATGGGAACGCGAGCGTCCTGGCGACTCTTAAGATTGTAAAATAAGCTTATAATTGGGGTTGCAATCCCTTTTAATGTAAAATAGCTGACCCGGCGAACTTGGTAGCGCTACTAATTGGTTTTTAGTTTCTGCAATATTTTAATGATTAATATTCTGCTATTCGAGGCAGTGATAAATCCAAAAAATCAAACATCATTAACATCGATTTTCTTGAGGTATAAATGCTGTAACGTACCGACATGACTTTGTTATATATATTTTAGATTTAAAGTAGTCATAGAAAATATGTGTTAGTGTGCGGACAAAGGGACCACTTTGTCGATATAAAGTTACTAGTACTTTCTAAAACTACGCAATATGCACTATCTATTAGTGAAAGAAAAAAGTGTCCTTGTAAATCGACAAAGTGGTCCCTTACACTAAACTCGTCCACATATATAGACCTACTTAACCTATACAGTGTGTGGCCCATAACACGGGCGAAGGATTGAAACGTTGATTCTACTCCTCAAACTGAACAACGTTTGTGCAGCGACTTTTGAAAACTTACGGTTTGATTTTTAGTACATTTTAAAGTTTACCTGAACACGCAATGTATTGCGAAATTGATTATGTCTGTAGTGTGAGGGTGACAAGACTGACAAGCAATGTCAATTAGACGGATTCAAAATAATATTTGTATGAAAAAGAGACAATCTAAAAACTACATATTTTTTTAAAGTTGTTGAACAATAGTTTTATTGTTTGAGGAGTACAATCTAAGTTTGCATTTTTCGCTCGTGTTCTGGGCCACACACTGTATATACATTTAATATTCCTAGGTTTTTTATCTATATTTTCTATGAATACTTTGAACAAAATATTCCGTTATTTTTATATTAGATGTAGAGTGTAAGGCCAAGAACGGCTTAAGAAAAAACCATGTTAAGATTGTATGATGTACGGAACCTAAGCGGGCACGGTTGCGACTCGTCATTGGCTGGTAAAAGTTTACTAAGACTAGATTTTTTTTTTCAGTTTTCTCGACTGTCGGCGAAGAGCATCTTTCTGCGGGTATCATCAGAAAAACTAAAGGCGATCATTGGGGAGTGCTGCAGGCGATGTGCATTACATGCAATCAGCAACGTAAGTGTTTCTGGATTTACTAGTATGTACAGTAAACTTCAAAGATATGTTTACACTATTGCACCTTACGTATTTGTAATAAGGTACAAAACTGTAAATATATCTTTGACGTCGACTGTACATATTATATGTATATTATGTATGTACCTGCGTTGCGTGTGGCAATATTAGAGTCCGGGAAAACGCAATCGTAGTTTTGAGCGCTCCCATACTAGGAAAATTTGGCATAATTACATTAATTACTCAAGGAAGACCCGTGACAATGACAAACTCATTCACAAAGTTCTTGAAACTGTCAACATACTAGCAACCCCAAGAGTCAGTTGGCTTTTTTGTGCTATAGGTGGCAAAAGCCCAAAGGATGTTTGCTTGTGTCCCAGACGTCCCGATTGTTAGTGTTATTATACTATATGTCGATTCGTAAGTATGGCCATAATTTTGAAGTTATAAGAAAAACCAGCCAAGAATATGATTGTAGGTTGATTCCATGAGTAGGTTGAGTTTGAGTTTGAATTTTTCCATATTTTTTGAATCCACAGCTCAAATTTTATTTTTGGGGGCCATTCTTTCTTTATTTTTATTAGATCCCAGAAAAACCAATACCTAAGACGATGTCAACAACTGCTTTAGAAAACAAACATAAAAAAAATGTGTATTATACCTGGAGCCCCTGGGGCGCGAGTACGACTCTCCCTTGGCCGGTAAACTTTTACTAAGTCTTGGATTTCTTTTTCAGTTTTATGACTATCCGGACAATTCTGCAGTATCATAAGAAACGGTTGGGGTGTTGGAGTTGCGAGCAACGACCATTGAAGATGGCTGGAGAGTGTTGAAGGCCATGCGCAATCACCAACGTAAGTTATGGATTTATTAGCCTTTTGAACACCAAGAACACCTAAAGGTGTTAAAGTTCTCATCTTCTCGTGTCTATAGCAAAAAATCATTGGCAAAAAGAGTATGCGTCAGTGCCTGCTGTGTCACTGAACGGAGTTCCTCTGAGTATTGCGGCTCAAGTATCTTATAAGTATCTTGGGCACTGGATAACCGAGGACCTCCAGGATGATGCCGATATAGAACGGGAGCGCAGGGCATTGTCGGTAAGATGTATTATGCTGTCGCGCAGGTTCGCACGTTGTAACGGGGATGTCAAAAATACCCTTTTCAAGGCTTTTTGCCAATCCTTTTATACGTGCAGCCTGTGGATGAACTACACAAACAAATCCTCAATACCCTGCGCGTCCAATATAACAACGGCTTCTGCTTGTTGTAGGGACTGTCACGTTACGGGATGTTTGCGGGGGCTAGAGTTGACGGTTTTAGTGCGATAATCCGGAATCGCACCGCCGCCTCATGCGTACGTGCCGGGTACGTGACAGTTCCAACAGCTCGCTACGTCTCTGGGAGAATCCTGCTTGTGCTCTCTGGAACTGTAATGACCTACATGTGGGTTCTAGGGGCATGGTTTATGACCTAATGTAATTGACATTTGAATGTATGGTGGAGTTTTTAATGTTACTGCAATGTTTGACATAATTTAATTTTTAACCGACTTCAAAAAAAGGAGGTTCTCAGTTCGACCCGTATGTTTGTATCATGTATCAGTGGCGGCGCGTCCATAGAACACGATTCCCGCCGGCTTACCTAGTTTTCGGGCACCTGAGTAGTTTTCTTACAGCTTATGAAGACATTTTAAGCCAAATTAAGCTCCGGCTTGCCTAAAAAAATTTTTAACCGCCACTGGTATGTATGTTTGTTTGCGATTATCTCGCGTTTGGCTGAACCGATTTTGATGCGGTTTTCAGAATAGTATTTGTTACACTCTGGAGGTTTTCTTTTTTTGTGATAGTGTTATTGTACATAATTTAATTCTTATTTAGTTATAATTTATTTCTTATGTAATTGGGATTGTTCATATTTTTTTTAATTTATTCTGAAACTATAGGCAATTTTAAGATATCAATTTGATTTATTTAGCTTTAAACAGTTTCGTTATTTAATTATAATTAAAATAAAAAATCTGATACGATGTCTTGTAAGTTAACAGTTGTAGGCTGAATAGCATTGACCAAGTCAATAATTCGTATAAAAAAACCCTTGCTTGTCGTCAACTGTCGCTGTCACGTCAAGATTGAAGTATTGAAACAAATTCAAATATTTTATTTTTTATTTATTTTCACAAAATAACTAACTAACTCAAATATACTATACCAATTCAAATTTATTTGTAAAGCGCAAGAAATAATACACATAGCGATTATTTTGTAAAAGCCATTGTTTATTGAGTATAAACATCCCAAAGTTATAAAATATCTGTATACTTACTGGAGTAAATTGCATCAAGTTCAAACTATAATTTGATTGAAATAAGATGAACCAAAATTCTTATTATGTGAGACAGGACAAGAAGATTGCTTTTATATGTTTTAAAAGACTAGTAATTGATTATTATTGCTTTATTGGCTTAATTTTTGTGTGTAATACTTCTTTTTCACATAAATACGTAGGGGCAGTGTTTGTTTACAAATTTCTGTTTACATATTTGACAATGTCGTAGCGTTGATTTTATTCTTTTAGGAATGCTTATTAAGGTTTTACACAGAGGTTTTACATGGTGGTTGTGAGGACAAGGTCAAACAAAGGTCATTAATATTTTTGCGAAAATATCCGAATCCACTCATTAATTTCGCGAAATATTAATCAATAGTTGATCGATAAACCAAGACCTCGAAACCGTTTTGGAAATATACATTTCCAAAAAAAATTAACAATCCCAATTCTATGGATATTTGAGCTGAAATAATCAATTTGAATTTGAATAGCGCCTATAGCAAGTTTGATCTAAAAAGTTAAAAACTCTCCATGTCCATACAAATTTTGAACCTCCATTTCACCCCTTTAAGGGTTGATTTTCGGGATGAAACATAATTCTATGTTCATTACCAGGACTCTCAACTATCTATATGCCACTTTTTATCTAAATTGGTTCAGCGGTTTAAGCGTGAATAGGTAACAGACAGACAGACACATTTTCGTATTTATAATATTAGTTAGAATAGTTACAATTATATTTCATATGATAGTTTTTGCACTTTGCACGCGACAAAGTCGACAAACAGCCAACCACCTTTGACCCTCTTAAGGGATGATTACTGGGATAAAAACTATCTTATGTCCTTCCCCGGAACTTAAACTATCGTCATATTAAATTTCATCTAAATCGGTTCAGAAGTTCAAAAGCGTGAAGATAGACACAAACACACTTTCGCATTTATAATATTAGTATGGACATGGATACAATATATTATTAATATGTCTTTCCCGACCACGGAACTGGTATTCCGGGCCTTTGGGAGGCGTATGCGGAGCCGAAGCCAACGCGCAGAGGCCCTTTCGACAATTTAATGAAAAGTGAGGGGTACACTAAGCGGATGCTGCCCCTGCCCGTGTCATGGGACGCACGCAGAGCCAGCACCCGCCATGGTGTAAGGACTATTGAGTATTAATGGAGTCTAGAATGTACTAGGCTATTGGGTGAAAAGTAATGGACTGATTAATGGGCTATTGGATGAAGAACCGGACGCCTGCCTCATAAAACGGTATCCAATTTTATTTCCGGCAGACGGTGACTCGCCGTCCGCAAGATGGGCCCCCATAAAAAGCGACATCAAAGATGGCTCAAGGGCAACACCGGTGCGGGAGCTGGGGGTAGAGAGGTGTCACTGGACTTTAAACATATAGCCAACTCGCCACTTAGGTTTCCACATCTACCCTCTAGAACACAGCTCTAACGACCCCACTCTGGACAGCCGGCTAAGGCAAGCCAGAGGCAGGGGACCTGTCCCACCATCCGACATGGCACCCCAGGGGCACTCAGGTACGTGGAGTCGCTACTCTCCAACAGCTCGCCACAAGCTGCCCTGCGTTGACTGATTGCGCTGGTGAAAACCAGTGGGCGATGGGGTCGTCACATCCCTACGCCTATATTATTAATATTATTATCTATTGAAAACAAAGTATTATTAGTATTGATTTGAGTGATTTAAAAATGTCCTATCACGTAATAGTATTTTATACAATCGTGACATAATAAAGAGCTTTTCAGTCGAGTACCGTGTTTAGGCCACGAAGCTTGCTGAGTGGCCTAAGTAAGGTACGAGATTGAAAAGCTTAATTATGTCACTATTGTATACAATACTTTTTCTACGAGTGCTCAAACTAGGCAAGCCGGTAAGAATAGAGTTCGATAAATGCGTTAGTCTGCTGCATACATATAATTGAGCAACTGCCGTCTCTCGGTGATTGTGCCGACGCCCGCACGACCGGGGCGGCGTGGCCGGGCGGGCTTCGGCACCTGAGAGAACTAAAATATTGTATGAAAATCCATTTTAGTTTAGTCGACGATGCTAAAATCTTGACATTACTATGTCTAGAATTGACACACTATGATAAGATATGTAAGAATGAATAGAGTATGGTTATATGACATCTAGAACGTGGATATATATGAATTCACATAAATTAATGATCTATCTAATTAGAACAAATTATGTTCGCTATATTTGGCGGTTGATAGCTGTGAGTGAATCAAAGAGTAGTAGTTAAGTTTAGTTAGACTTAGACTTTAGACTTAGTGATTTTCATTACAACTTTTGGGACAAAAAAATCCTTAGGGATATAATTTCCTGATACTCAATGTTTTTTAACCGACTTCAATTCCATTGAGGAAGGAGGTTCTGCATTCGGTTTGGTGTTTTTTTTTTATGTATGTCCACCGATTACTCCGAGACCCGTGGTCCGATTTGAGTAATTCTTTTTTTGTTTGAAACGATCTACATCCAAGGTGGTCCCATATTAATATGGTGCTGTTCTGATGATGGAATCCATGAGGAATTGAGGGAACTCCTAAATTTTTAAAGGCACATGTATGGTGATTTGGGTGTTTTCTTAAGCAACTCAAGCATTTTCTCACGAAAACTACCATTTCGATGCAGTAGACCTGATGATGATGATTGTTTTGATGATAATGATGAAGATTTTTTTATGCAGGTTGTTCAGCGATTACTCCGAGACCCGTGGTCCAATTTGAATAATATTTTTTATGTTTGAAAGGAACTACCTTGAAGATGGTCCCACATTTATCTGGCGCTGTTCTTATGATGGGATCCATGAGGAATTGAGGGAACTCCTCAATTTTTAAAGGCACATGTATGGTGATTTGGGTGTTTTCTTAAGCAAATCAAGCATTTTCTCACGAAAACCACCATTTTGATGCAGTGGACCTGATGATGATGATTGTTTTGATGATAATGATGAAGATTTTTTTATGCAGGATGTTCAGCGATTACTCTGAGACCCGTGGTCCAATTTGAATAATTATTTTTTTGTTTGAAAGGAACTACCTTGAAGATGGTCCCACATTTATCTGGTGCTGTTCTGATGATGGGATTCATGAGCAATTGAGGGAACTCCTCAATTTTTAAAGGCACGTCTATAGTGATTTGGGTGTTTTCTTAAGCTACTCAAGCATTTTCTCACAAAAACTACCAATTTGATGGAGTGGACCTGATGATGATGATTGTTTTGATTTTTGATGATAATTAATAAGATTTTTGAAATGTAGGATGTTCAGCGATTACTCCGAGACCCGTAATCCAATTTGAATAATTATTCTTTTGTTTTAAAGAAACTACCTCGAAAATGGTCGCATATTAATCTGGTGCTATTCTGATGATGGGATCCGTGAGGAATTGAGAGAACTCCTCAATTTTTAAAGGCACATGTATGTTGATTTGGGTGTTTTCTTAAGCAACTCGAGCATTCCCTCTTGAAAACCACCAATTTGATAGAGAGGACCTAATGATGAAGTCCACATATGATACTTGGACCTTTCCTGAGATAGAATGGGTGTATTATGAACTTTTTTTATATATCATTATCATTACCGATTAATCCGAAACTTTTTGTCCGATTTTGATAAATATATAAGCACTAAAAATGGAAAAATAAAAACTTTTTACAAAAAAAAAGATAAACCGACTTCAAAAAGGATAAAATGAATCATTATATTATTTATATGCGTTACCAACTGATATGTTTGAAGTCGGTGCCAAGCCACAAATTACAAAACCGGTCAAATCAGCTTCAAGTGTGAACATCACAAAACATCGGTACTAATAATGCAAAGGTGAATGCGATTTCATGTGTTACATTTTCATGTCTAAACTACTAATCCTATTCTGATGCAATGCGACAACGTGTATCAGAATATATATATCGATATTCTGATACACGTCTGCTTTGTCAATAATCAGAAAATAGAAAAAAAATGTAGACGCGTAAGATTGACCTTCCATATAAAATTTGAATATCGTGACTTTTTTCTTACTGACACGGCGTGTGTAAGGTACTGGGTATATGTGCGTATAGAAAAATGTATCTAGCAATTGAATTCCTTTATACTTCGGATTTAACCTTAGATGAAGAAGGATAAATAATTCAAAGCGAACCACGGGCTTCGTTCGACATACGGATAGTCCCAACAATGTGTTAACAAACAAACATAGGACCCATGATTATACTTTCTGTCCCTACTTGCCTAACAGTTAACGCATGGTCGAAACGAATGTATATCTACGTGCGATTCATACTGTATTAGATTAGTTATATAGGAAAAATAACAATTCACTGAACACATCGCCTCGTTCGTATTAACTCTTCCAAATTTGGCTTGGCACCGACTTCAAACATATCAGTTGGTAACGCATATAAATAATATAATGATTCATTTTATCCTTTTTGAAGTCGGTTTATCTTTTTTTTTGTAAAAAGTTTTTATTTTAGTTTTCATTCTACAACTTTGTTGCAGTTATTGATCTATAGGTATTTCCATGCCAAAATTAAATATCAACTTCTTAGCACAGACATTTTGGCTACGGAATCCCAAAAACTAGAGTGCCATTCAACGTTTACACTATTTATACCTAGAACTAATGTTTATAACTTTACTGTTACAGGTTGACCCGTGAAATCTTTGCTGATGTTCTGCGTCGTCAAAGAATCAAACTGCACACATGAAAAATCATCTTGAAACCTCCCCTCACAGCCCGGTGAAGACATCGCTGCACGAAGCAACTCGGGCTATGTAGTACACCTCGGCTTGATAAAAGTGAGGGTGGAGAGGAAACTACCACTGTAATGCGCCTGAACGTCTCGAACGATTATGAACGTCTCGCTCGATACAGAGTGGCGGCCAGCGGCGGGCTCGCGCAACTCTATAGGCTTGAATAGGGACGTTTTGGAAAACGGCGCCGGCCTCCGGTCATGGCGGCATGTTTAGTCGGAGCGAGTGCGCACTCCGGGACAACTTCGCTTGCCGTATACCTACATATAAAACTGTAATTAAAGGATTAAGTCGCAACCAACATTTCCCTTGTCAAACTGGGAAAAATGCGGACATGGTGAAAGGCGCCTTTTAATTACGCGGTTGTATTTAGGGTGCGCGCGATTGCCCCATTATTAACGCACTTAACAATATTATTAGGCGTAGGGATGTGACGACCCCATCGCCCGCTGGTTTTCACCAGCGCAATCAGTCAACGCAGGGCAGCTTGTGGCGAGCTGTTGGAGAGTAGCGACTCCACGTACCTGAGTGCCCCTGGGGTGCCCTGTCGGATGGTGGGACAGGTCCCCTGCCTCTGGCTTGCCTTAGCCGGCTGTCCAGAGTGGGGTCGTTAGAGCTGTGTTCTCGAGGGTAGATGTGGAAACCTAAGTGGCGAGTTGGCTATATGTTTAAAGTCCAGTGACACCTCTCTACCCCCAGCTCCCGCACCGGTGTTGCCCTTGAGCCATCTTTGATGTCGCTTTTTATGGGGGCCCATCTTGCGGACGGCGAGTCACCGTCTGCCGGAAATAAAATTGGATACCGTTTTATTAGGCAGGCGTCCGGTTCTTCATCCAATAGCCCATTAATCAGTCCATTACTTTTCACCCAATAGCCTAGTACATTTTAGACTCCACATTAATACTCAATAGTCCTTACACCATGGCGGGTGCTGTCTCTGCGTGCGTCCCATGACACGGGCAGGGGCAGCATCCGCTTAGTGTACCCCTCACTTTTCATTAAATTGTCGAAAGGGCCTCTGCGCGTTGGCTTCGGCTCCGCATACGCCTCCCAAAGGTCCGGAACACCATTGTTCCGTGGTCGGGAAAGACATACAAAAAAATTATTAATTACCAGCGCAATCAGTCAACGCAGGGCAGCTTGTGGCAAGCTGTTGGAGAGTAGCGACTCCACGTACCTGAGTGCCCCTGGGGTGCCATGTCGGATGGTGGGACAGGCCCCCCGCCTCTGGCTTGCCTTAGCCGGCTGTCCAGAGTGGGGTCGTTAGAGCTGTGTTCTAGAGGGTAAATGTGGAAACCTAAGTGGCGAGTTGGCTATATGTTTAAAGTCCAGTGACACCTCTCTACCCCTAGCCCCCGCACCGGTGTTGCCCTTGAGCCATCTTTGATGTCGCTTTTTATGGGGGCCCATCTTGCGGACGGCGAGTCACCGTCTGCCGGAAATAAAATTGGATACCGTTTTATGAGGCAGGCGTCCGGTTCTTCATCCAATAGCCCATTAATCAGTCCATTACTTTTCACCCAATAGCCTAGTACATTCTAGACTCCATTAATACTCAATAGTCCTTACACCATGGCGGGTGCTGGCTCTGCGTGCGTCCCATGACACGGGCAGGGGCAGCATCCGCTTAGTGTACCCCTCACTTTTCATTAAATTGTCGAAAGGGCCTCTGCGCGTTGGCTTCGGCTCCGCATACGCCTCCCAAAGGTCCGGAACACCATTGTTCCGTGGTCGGGAAAGACATACAAACATAATTATTAATTAATCTCTTTTCGCTAATAAGATACATTTATTGTCATTTAATAAGAAGGTACTTCAAGTGACAAGCACATTTATATCCTTTTTCCTAATAAAATACCTAAAAGCGGGTCCTTTGTAAACTTATACTTACTTATTTGTATATAGTATCTTTAATGTATTTGTAGTACTCGTTGCTACTTTCCACACTCCAGGGAGTGCAATTTTGTTTCTAGAAGCTTTTCGTCATAATGATGATGCCTTTCATTCGGGAATGTAATTAAATGTGTTTTTTTAACTTGAATATGTTCTCACTACTGAGGTGAAAAGTTGTATGTGTCACACGAGAGGAAAGATTTTTTGCAGCTCGTGTTCTTGAGATCCCTCGCTACACTCAAGATTCAAACTTAGAATCACTCGCTTCGCTCGTGATTCAAAATCAACACTCGCAAAAAAAACAACTTTCCTCTCTTGTTACACAAATAACTTTTGTGTTAGTGTTGTTGTGATTTAATTCTTATTTAGTTATAATTTATTTCTTATGTAACTCTATGGACATCTGAGCTGAAATAATCGATTTGAATTTGAATAGCGCCTATAGCAAGTATCATCTAAAAAGTTAACCCCTTTAAGGGTTTTTTTTCGGGATGAAAAGTATCCAGGACTCTAACTATCTATGTATATACCAATTTTTGTCTAAATTGGTTCAGCGGTTTAAGCATGAATAGGTAACAGACAGACATACACAGTTTCGTATTTATAATATTAGTTAAAATAGTTAGAATTATTTTTGCACGCGACAAACAGCCACTCCCCTTTGACCCCCTTAAGGGATGATTCCTGGGATAAAACTATTTTATGTCCTTCCCCGGAACTTAAACTACCTTCTTCATACTAAATTTCATCTCAATCGGTTCAGAAGTTTAAGCACGAAGATAGAGGTAACAGACAGACACAGACACACTTTCGCATTTATAGTATTAGTATGGATATGGATACAATGTATTATTATGTATTGAAAACGAAGTATTATTGGTATGTAATTGATTTGAGAGATTTCTAAAATTTACTATCATGTAAACAAACAATTCTCAAATACATTGTCCCACTTTTCTCTGGGATTGTCACTCAAGTTATTTAAGATGTTGTTGTATACTTAAAGATACTCATAAAGTATCAACCCAGTAACCACCGAAAAATATAATTTCTAATAAGAAATTTTTCAATAATAGAATAAGAAGTAAGTAACGAAAGAATAACCGCCAAAGTAACTGACATTACTATGTCTAGAGTGGCATGTAAGGATGAATAGAGTATTGATATGACATCTAGAACATGGATATATATGAATTCATATAAATTAATGATCTAATTAGAACAATTTTTGTGCGCCATATTTGGCGGTTGACAGTAAGTAGTAGTAAGTATAGAATTTAGTAATTTTCAATACAACTTTTGGGAGAAAAAATTCCTTAGGGATATCATTTCCTGTTACTCAATGTTTATTGCCTTCATTCTACAACTTTGTTGGAGTTATTGATCTATAGGTATTTACATGCCAACTTCTTAGCACAGACAGTTACTGACCTAAGTCAGTGACAAACAGGACATTTTGGCTACGGAACCCCAAAAACTAGAGTGCCATCGTTTACAGTATTTATGCTTAGAACTAATGTTCATAACTTTACTGTTACAGGTTGACCCGTGTAATGTTTACTGACGCAATGCCTCGGGCGCGGCACTTCCACACTAGCCGAGCTGGCGCGCGCGGCAACTTCCTCGCGAGGCGATGCGCCAGGAGTAACCACGCCTAATAATCACAGTTTTCAGATAAAAATATTGTCTGGAAGAAAGTATTTTAAGCATACATGTAGCCTATGTTTGTGTACTTATAGGATTTATTAGGGTAATTTCGAAAGGCGGGTAATTCCGAAAATCATTCAAATATTTCTCGTATCCTATTGTAATAAGAGTCAACTTTCGTAATTACCCGCCACTTTTTTGTATCGAAATTCACCCAATACACTTAGATAAAAACAATGTTTAGTGGAAACGTCCAGTGGTTGTTTTCTCTCTTCGACTCACTTTCATGTACCATTTGCAGTTTTCATATGTCTTTTTCGTACACTGAAAAAGATTTGTACAACCAGATTAGTAGATCTACCACCAATTTTTATTTTTGATACCTATTATTAGCAACATTACTACCACATAATTCGTTCTCATACCAGAACAGTAGATCTACCGCCAAATAAATAAAATATGCCTTCTAAATTTATGAAAAAAGATGGCATCTGTAATATGATCACGGAAGACTGTTTTTTGACGGAGTTAAGATAGGTGCGACGACCAGCGAAGCGTGGAGTAATGTGTCAGGCTAACTGCGAACTACCAGTGCGCGAAGTCGAGCGAGCGAAGCGAGCGTACCGCGGAAACGGCTAGCAACTGGCGCTTGCTTATAAAAATAGAGCAAATTATTATTGCTCCTCTACATGATGGGCCATCATAGGGACGCAGCTATACAACGGAACGAGATCGCAATATCGTTAGCTCCCTCTAACGCATAGCTGCATCCTTATGATGGCCCATCGTATAGAGGAGTAATTATATTTGTGGTTAATATGTTTTTAAGTTATCTATTTCATACTGTTTGGTGATCCGATTTTGGTATCAGATATTTATTTTGGTGATACATATATATGTAATTCTCGGGAAATTTTAAGATATGTTTTTGGTCATCGTTTTGATATTATTAGGTGGTACAATTTTGGTGGCAGTCTACTATTCTAGTGGCCAATATTATTTATTAGGAAATCGACTTAGCATTTATTTAGTGAGTGATTAAATTATACCCATTGTTTAATAAACAAGTTCAACAACACCGAATTAGTCTCGTAAATGCTGAAATCCGTAATAAGTATCGAATATTTTTGTAAAGATATGGTAGTTTAAAAATGAAAAATTCAAGCCAATCTTTTTGTGGACTCGAAATTCACGACAGGCGAGCGGCCGCCGCTGTACGGGTCCATTCAAGTCTATAGATTTTGGTCGTCTCGCTAGATACGGTGGCGGCGAGCGGCGGGCTCGCGAGACTCGATTAAAATCTATAGATATGAATAGGGCTGTTTTGTAAAACAGCGGCGGCCTCCGGTCATGGCGGCATGTTTAGTCGGAGGGAGTGCGCCCTCAGGGACAACTGTGCCTACCGTTTACCTACATATAAAACCGCCATTAAAGAGTAAGGTGATTATCACACTGGCGCCGCATGCGGAAAGCACATAAATTTTGTTTATACAAAAAAATATATATTTAAATATAAAAAAATCAACCGTTTTTTTATTTGCAAGAATAGATACCTATCTTATTTAAGCTAGTTATGAAAGAAAATTACCAAATAATCACGACTAATCATCTAAACATACATGGCTATTTGTATTGAAGGAAACCATGGGTATAAGAATGCCCACCATCCGCCATAACCGTTGCCAGGATAGAGGCTAATTGGCATTCGGCGTGTTTTTGAGGTTCACTAGCAAGACAGGTGCCATTTATTGGTTTTGGGCACCGCCCTCGTCATTAAGTTGGGTGCCTACTCCATGCGCTCTACCCTAAAAGCGGTATTACACATTGCAACCTGCAGGGCCCAATCTGTTGTGTACCCTGCCTCTTCCTACCCCTCCTTCAGCTCCCTACGGGCCCTACCTTCAATTACACCTTCCAACCTGACAGATTGGGCCCTGCAGGTTGCAATGTGTAATACCGCTTTAAGTCTGACCACACGTGGACCTTTTAAAATTGGGAAATGCGAGCGTGAACAATGGCTCACTATTTGATTTTTACCACTATCTTAGCTTAGTTTAGTTAGTCTTTATTGCACAATACAAAATGGTACAAATGGCGGACTTAATGCCATAAGGCATTCTCTACCAGTGAACCATACCATAGGTCAAACAGGTTAATTAGGTGCAGGGGTGGTATCTTAATAGGTATTCTTAAACACGAAATTTTACACGACCTAGAAATTTTCATAAGAAACCAAAACTTCGAAATTAATTCAAAGGTAGGTACTTATATGTTAAGTCCCTCAACTCTCAACGCATCCGTGAGTAGAGTAAAAGCCTACTTTATCATAATAAATAAGAGTCCACGACCCATCATGGTGTCATTATCGACATATACCCATAAATATATGATGATGTAATCATCATCATTATCATGATCATCATCAATCCTAAAACAATTCAGAAAAACTGAAAAAAGCTACTCCAGAGGAACTTTTTAGTGAATAGTGAAAATGACAAGTAATCCTGGCAACTAAACGTCAAATACCACCGGTGAGGTAGATTTTATTTAGTTTATGGTTAAATTGAGATTAAAATCCGCGTCCAAAGTCACGTGACACGCTCACAATCGCATTATTGCCATGCAGTTCAGTTTCCGTCGTAATTTGACAGGAAATTAGACCTTATGATCGATAAATTTGACAAGTAATCCCGGCAACTAAACGTCAAATAAACACGTCCCGATAAGGTTATTGACGCTGAGCTAATTTGAACGACTTATTGACAGCTGGGTCGCTCAGCCGGAAACTGACCGTTTTTTTGCCAAGCATTAAGAGCTTGTAATAGGTCTAAAGCAATGCAGCTCAGTTTCCGCCCAACGTTGCATGGAGTTTAAGAGCTACCGATAGGCCCCCTGACGTCACAACGTAAAATAGGAACTGAAATCAACATTTGTGTCAAATGTAACAATTATTATAACTGAAAATTATTGCGTTATTTTCTTGTAACCTGAACAAAACTTATAACATGATAGTAATTAAATCCATTAAGTAATTAAACAACTGCTTGATACAAATATCAAGCAGTAATGATAACATAGTTGCCAGTATTACTTCCCTCTAATTTGAGGGTTTTCGTTTCCAACTGTATTTCCATTCGTGCATCATTTTATTTACAAAAGCAAAGTAAAAAAAATAGGGTGATGAACTTTATAATGTAACTGACTTATGTTTTCCATGATTAAACACCCTTTTAACAAATCCGAAGAAGAAATCTTATTTTTTATATGGCAACTTAAAGTTTGATACGTCACGTCAAATCATGTCATTATGTTATGACTGAGATTGCTTGAGTGTTCATCAAAGGTGTTATTTTGATATTAAAATAAAGTTACTAAATGTAAAAGCCTGTGGTAAAAGCTAAGAAAATTGGAATTAAAATCCGTGATATCCGATTACATTTTTTGATACAAACCTTGTAAAATTTGTGTGTTATTTATATCGCTTGAACTTGCTTTGTTTGACTAAGGCCAAACTTTCATAATGAATACTTTGAGTGCTAAATTTAAGGATTTTTTCTTAAATTTGAAAACTGATGCCGTACCCCGACCGCCGAGGAATCGGCCAGTAGAACCAGAACTGCCCCCAGAGGCCAACAATGAAAACTATGATCCTAGCAACGAGGAAGAACCCGAAGTTATAGTCATTGAGGAACCGGACGATGATTTGAAGAAAGAAAAAAATAAGAAATGGAAGACAAAGAAAGATTTTTTCAAAACAGAAACTAAAGAAGGAAAACCTAATAAACAGGAGAAAAGGAAAAGTGACTGCACAGTAAACACACAAGGTATTTATTTTGAATGAAACAATGACACAAAAGTATGTGATGTAAAATTCTCCACCTTTAGTACCTACTTGTTTAGAAGCTATAATGTTTTATAAGAACATCACTCTGTGGCAGAAATCTGTTGGTAACAAATTTATAACAAAATAATTAAACATTTTTGGTACTTTGCGTTATAACCACAACCGAAAATGGGGTATTTACCATGTGAATGCGAATTTAAGTTTTTGAATACCCAATATGTTGGCACTTTAGGCAATCTTCATTTACTTAAATAAATTCTATTTTAATTTTTAGTTGTAGTATGTACTATTATGGGTATTCAAATCATTATTCCTTATAAAAATTTAATATCCAACAATTTACTTATTTCCAGCAACGGGTAATGTGATAAACATAGTGAACTCCAAAGATGTCCGCTGGGGTGACGACTATTACATGGGCTCAGCAAAACCACCTTCCAAAAAGTGTGTAGACCCTGAGGAAGAGGATGTGGAGAAGTGCAATCTAATCACTTTACTCATGGAGGCCAGAGAAAAAGTAAGAAAAAAATTTTAAACATTTATATCAAGGATCGTACCTGGTTCAACAGATTTCCTTGGCAATTCAGGCTGGCAACATTGCTAGTGTCATGGGGACTTTTGGGCCGGCTACGGTCCGGGGTGGTCTGTGTAATTAAGGTCTAGTGTGTACTTATTATTGACAAGGCCTGTGGCGGATTTCATCTTGTAATGTTTGATTGTTATGTGACAAAGCCTGTGGTTGACCTTTTTTTGTACCTGTCTGACGAAGCCCGCGGCATGGATTATAAAATTGTGGATCATATAATTATTAATGAATAAATATTTCAAGGTTAATCTTTTTATAATATGAGCATGACGGTGGCAAACTTGTGTGCATGGCCTGCCTGATGGTAAGCAGCTACCGTATCCTATGGACGACTGCAACTCCAGAGGTGTCACATGCGCGTTGCCGACCCTTTACAAAAAGGGGATTCACTGTGTTGACGGCTAGATGGAACATGAGGGTCAACACACCTCTTCATCAACACACTGGGTCCTCTTTGAGCTCTTTGGCAACCTTACTCACCAGCAGGAACACAACACTATGAGTAAGGTCTGTAAGGTGGAGGTACTTCCCCAGTTGGGCTCTGCTCCAGATTTGTGCGAGATGAATTAGTATGAAGTGTTACATATATATTTCATGAAAGTATTAATCTAAATTTGAATGTATTATTTACTCTTAGATTAACCTTGCCCAGTCTTGGTTTCGATTAGGGTGTGCCCCCGGTACTTAATTGCTATACAAATCTAGTACCAGAACCGGGAATTCCCAGACCTTGCCTTACACAAAATTGTAAGAGAGCATTTCCTAGAGTCAATACAATACATAGGATGGTATGACTTGAATGTGATCTCAGTAAACATTTTCTACATAAATTAAATGCAGAAAATATTAATTCCTACTTTTTGCCATACAATAAAGGACCCGGGAGTGCCCTAAGTGTGAAAGATTGACAAAACTGTGTGTTTCATGAGTTTTATTGTTAGGTATAAAGTTAGAAAATTTTAATGTAATGTAACCCATGTTAAATGCACTGTTGCCATTTATTTACCAATTCTATTCTATCCATGAATAGTTGGTGATTATGACAATATGTTGTTATGAAGTACTAATTACGATATTAATCATTCTAACTATGACAATACGAAATAGTGTTAATTGTTCAAGAGTCATGCATAAATAAATTCTACAAACAATATTTAAAAAAAAAAATTGTATGATCTTGTCTTTAGAAATTCCAATTATTTTTTCCCCTCTCTGGAGCGTAGACGTATATTTGCATTTTGGATAAGTGGCAAAAAAAATGAAAATGGCTCATCAAACTTCATTGCGATTGCAAAGGTTAGGAGTTTAGATAATACACCAAAGAAGGCTCTAAAAATGTTATAAACCTATGGATATTAGAATTGTTGTAGCCATAGTTTTTTTGAATAACACGCACTATGTTACTATTCACATTATAATTACACTTTATACAGTACCTAGTAGTAGGTGGTGTGGCTAATCCCTTTTTTTTTCAAATATTTTCTTTTCAATAAAATACGGTCACTAAATCAGCCGTGGCTCACTAGCTTGTCCACATGAAGTCGTCAAGTAAAGTGTCGTCCTTATCCGCAAATAACACATTAAATTCTTTACAGCCCATTCAACACGAGTACTTAGACCAGATATCGAACAACCTTGGCAAGAACTGGTACGGCCTGTTCATATCGCTGGGTTTCCTGAGAGGGAAGATTGAGACCATGGAGATTAATACACGTGATTATGGAGTTACAGAGGTAAGACGATATGTTATTTACAGGAATCTGACTCGTATTTTTACTGATCAATTAAGCCTACTGCCTTAAGAAATCATTCAGAAATAAGTAAACACCATCAAGTCTAATAATAATTTGTTGCTGAAGGACTATCAACAACAAATAATTATTGATTATTAAGTTACAGAAAAAATCTTTTTTTTTCTCTTGTCCTTCTCATTTTTACGCTTTACTGTTTGATTCTTAAAGAACCCTTGTATTCTTTCTCTGTTTCTAAAGAATCGTGGCTGACTTTCGTAAAAACAACCGCCACCTGACCTTCCAACACGAAGGAAAAACTGTTTTTTGGGCGTGTTACATGAATACCAACCCTATTTTGTGCTACTTAAGGCCCTTTCATTTAACCAATAATTTTAACCAAAAAAAAACCGACTTCACTTAGTCTCTGCTTTTCCAAGAGGAAGTGCCAGAGTTGCTGTAAAAATACTGAAATCACTATAGGTGTGGGTTGCAGAATTCCTTCGTTTTCTCCAGGATCCCATCATCAGATCCAAACCTGATGACAATGGGACCAACTGTGAAGTATACTCTTTCAAATTAAGAACCTCCTCCTTCGAAATCTTGAAGTCGGTTGAAAAGCAATTGGATATAGTTATCGATTTGTGCTCTGCAACCTCTGCATTCACGTGACATAGACTTATTCGTTTCGTATGCGTAATGACCCCTATCGGTCTGTAATGTTTATTCCTAAAGACTAGTAGATGTTGTAACTGTAACCATTATTTATCTGTTTACTTTATTTTTCGTCCCTAGTCCTAGAACTCTAGGCCTGGGAAGCATATATATATCTGCTAACTTGAGATGTGATATGGTGAAGCAGGACCAACTTATATTACTTTCTTATTCTAAAATACTGCTGTTGCAGGACTGCAAACAGGACCCTGAGTATTAACTATAACAGGGGTTAAAACATTTAAGGAAGTAGAATGTACAAGTGGGGTAGGAAAAGTCCATCGGGTAAAGTACCTAGTGCACATTTTTTTTAGCCCTAATTTAAACAGCTAAGGTAATGACGCTGGATAGTTGACACCTATGAATATCCTTTTCTATACAAAATCAGGGTCAGAATCGGGAATTCCCCGTACTCGCCATTCAAAATTTGTACAGGGAATACCCTACCTCTACCTTACTATGAATAAATAAATTAAATAAGTGCCCAATACTCCATGCCCTTTTTCAACTCACTGCCCTTTTTCAACTCACTGAACTCAGTTTTTCAATATTTATATATCATTATAGGCACGCTACAAATTGCTACTGGACTGGACGAATAACGATGAGGACGGCTCGCTCGGCGGCCTGACCAAAAAACTATGGGACCACGGAGATAGAGCGCTCGTAAAGCAACTCGCCATCACGTACAACAAAAATAAGAACAAGTAACATTGCCTCAATGGTCACTCACTCGCTTGATACTTTAGATTCAACTCTATTGCCTAGGTAAAAAGGGTGATGGCTGGATACTGATGTAAAACGGCTTGACCAATGCGGGCGTTTTGGTCAGAGTTACTGCTTAGACTTGTAATACGCCTAGTCAACGTCTAAAATATGTATAAACTTTTGAACCGCATTACAATGGAGTAAAGTGCAAAAGTGTATACATATTTATGGCGTTGACTGTACAGGTAACATCAGCACAGATACATGATATTGTATTGTATTGTAGAACGGGCAAGTTTCCGCAACTCGACGTCTAGTGCCTATTTTGCGTGGTAATTGAACTCTTTTGCCTGGGTAATAAGGTTGACGACCAAAGCAAGTGAGTGGTTTTAGTCATTGGTTTTACCGTTATCGGTAAAACCAATATAAAAGACAGTAGCTAGCAATAATTAAAAGACAGTAGCTGCATATCCAACAGGTCACTGCGAATTCACTGCAATAGAGTTTGGTCGGACACAAAACGGCACAAAATTGGATGTAGTTTAGCGGAAAGAATCCAAATGTTTCGTTGTAATGACTTAGGTACGTTTTTAAAATAAGCTTAACATTTTATTGAGTGTTTTTCTTTATTGTATTGTTGCGCCAA
Organism: Pammene fasciana; assembly: GCA_911728535.1. NCBI lineage: Eukaryota > Metazoa > Arthropoda > Insecta > Lepidoptera > Tortricidae > Pammene > Pammene fasciana. The sequence continues at coordinate 15,787,649 of OU452276.1, read as the reverse complement.
ATTACATTCAGATACAGTAGCCTATTTAATAAAGCAACAAGTGTTACAAGCGGATCTCTTCGAAAACATAGGGTTAGAAAGAGACATCCGCTTGTAAATTGTCACTTGTAACAAGACGTAGTTTAGAGAAAATTACCTTTCGAAATGTTATCATTACTATTAATGACTTAATTTTTTGATCGAAAATATGAATTTAATCAGTATATTTTGATGGATTGGATCCTTTTCCATAAATTACGTTTAATTATGCCTTGTGTTTTTGCGGACTTAATATAAGCTTATAGTGACTTCTGCCTCAAATTAATTTGCGACATCCATATACAATGTTTAAAAATTCAGGCTTACGCATCTTAACATCCATTTTAATATACCTACCACGAGAAAGACCGTCAAACGGGTGGTATAGGTAAGTAAATATTGTCATGCTCATATGTAACTTTAAACCTGTATCAAGAAACATTTTTTTAAAGTAAGTATAGGAGTACGCCACTCCAAGATTGCATCACCCTGAGATGTTGAAAATGGAATAATACGCTTTTACAAAAAAAAAGTAACCTATTGAGGATTTTTATTTGTTATAAGTACATTTCGAGTACATATTTAATTTTAAAACTTTTTTATTTTATTTAAGCGCTTTCTGTGATTATCGCTGTTTGAAAATTAAATTGTGTTCTATGGACGCGCCCCCACTAATACAAGGAGATGTATCCACTTTTGAACCTTCATCATCAATATCATCATCATCATTTCAGCCATAAGACGTCCACTGCTGAACATAGGCCTCCCCTTTAAGGGGGGGTTTGCCATACGCGCCATCACGCTTGGCAGGCGGGTTGGCGCGCGCAGTTTTCAGTTTGAAAATTAAATTATGAATAAAATCTAGTAGGTATATATTTGTTTGTCAATATACCATATGTTGCTAGTAGTGTAACCAAAAATTAAAGGTGCTGGTTATTTTTTATTTCTTGACATTATTATATGAAATATAATAAAATAATGCTCTAGTCATTAAGGGGCAAATAAGTGTCATAATAAAAAAAAATGTTCATGGTGTTACAAAAAGTCCCTGCTTTTTGTTACTCTTAAATTTTGGGACCATGGATTAAAATTAAATATAAGTTAGGTATAGTACGTTGTGTACAAAACATCACAATTTTATACGATTAAATGATATACTTTATTTTTATTTATAGTTTTATTTTAATACTGCTCCATAATTATGTTGGTTTAATTTGCATAAATAAGGTATTTATAATTTACTGTAATGCCAATCTGTGTAGAGTATTTGTAGACAGATAAAATAATTTTAAACAAAAAAAGAACCGACTTCACTTAGGATCCGCTATTCCAAAAGGAAGTGGCCGAGTTGCTGTAAAAAATAGTGAAATCACTATAGGTGTGCCTATAATAGTTGAAGAGTTCCCTCGATTTCTCCAGGATCCCATCATCAGATCCCGACTTGGTGACAATGGGACCATCTAGGGGTTATACCTGTTCGATTCAAAAAAAAATTTTGAAAATCGGTTCACGATTCACGGAGATATGGAGTAACATACATACAAAAAAAAAAATGATAAAAAAAAAAATCTGTCGAATTGAGAACCTCCTCCTTTTTTGAAGTCGGTTAAAAAAGGAGTGACTACCATTAAAAAAAAAATCAGTCGAATTGAGAACCTCCTCCTTTTTTGAAGTCGGTTAAAAAAGGAGTGACTACCATTAAAAAATCAGTCGTTCAGACTATCTAACAAAGTAACAGTTAATAGTATGTTATACAATCGTAACATAATAAAAAGAAAGGAGATTAAAAGCCCCATTATGTCACTATTAAAAAAATAAAAACTAACTATTGTATACAATACTTTTTTTACGAATGCTCAAAATAGGCCAGTAGTATGAATGCATCTGCTGGCTCTATAATAATAAAAAATGAGTAACTTCAATCTCCCGGTGATTGAAAATACGTAAATACTATCTTTACTTAAATATCATGTTTTAGGTATGTTTCGAATTACGCTCTGAGAATCTCATGGGCATTACATTTGTCATAGTCAACGCAAAAATATGAATACAGTTTTGCACCTTACACCTTTGTAATAAGGTTCAATAATGTATACATATTTTTGGCATTGACTTACTATACATCCTTTTAGGCGTTTACCAGTAAGTATTATCAACAAGTATGTTGCCTACAAGACGTAACTTTAAATAGGTACATAGTTATATTGATTGATGTACTTTATACATTCACTTCACAAATACTTAATAATGTATACCTACCTCCTAATTTCAGTCAAAATGTAACTTAAAACATGAGCACATAACTTAAAATTCACTTGTTTTTATTGTTATCTCAAGCTCTAAATATAATTACGTAACTACATGTAACAGCTGGTAACAGCGATAACAACTCAGTCGAGTACAATATTAAATATGTACATCAGTCGTCGGCGACCTGTGGAGGAAACATGCCGCTCAGTAAGAAGGGGCTGAAGATCGTGAGTGTGGACGTGAAGGATGTCAGGTTTCCGACGTCCTTGGGAGGCCATGGGTCGGATGCTTTGGTAAGTTACTTCCCAATATTTGTGTCAATTTGTATAGACAGTTTTTGTATTGTTGTCAAATCAAACAGTAGTTTAATTGATACACTTGTATCCAAGAATGCACGAATTTGAGCACTTAGAGTAATGTAGGTACAGTCAGCAGCAGAAGTAGCTAAGCGGGTAGGGTGTTCAAAATAACCTACACATGCTCTTATACTCTTAACAATAAAGCCGTGTCCAGCTCATTTTGAATACCCTACCCGCTTAGCTACTTTTGCTGCTGACTGTACCAATGGCGGTGAGTCAAACAATTTCTTAGACAAACCGGAGCTTAATTTGGCTTAATTTTTTTTCATAAGCTATAGGTAAACTGCTCGGGTGCCTAAAAATTAGGCAAGCCTATAAGAATCGTGTTCTATGGACGCGCCGCCACTGATAAAAGGAGATGTATCCACTTTTAGACCTTATTACAATGCAAAAAATTGGATACATCTCTTAGTAGTCGACTGTACATTTGTACAAGCATCGTTCAGGAATTGTATTCCCTAAAATATTTAAAAACTAATTGCAAGGGGTGGAAAAACAAGAACTTGTTTACCGGCTGAGCAAATCATCTTTGTATGATTGACCTCAATGCCCTGACTCCGATGGTGATAAGTCAGATACATTCTCGACATAAATAGAATCGGAATATTTTATTTAGTTATCAAGTGGTTTCTTATCATTGCTCTTTAACCATTGTTGTATCAATAGTAATGCTAATGCATGGGTAATGGGTTGATGAGTTTCCAAATTAAGTGTAATACGTAGATACCTAAGTACTAATGCGCTTTTTTTACTTATTTGGGACTTAACTTATGCATATCAACTTACACTGATCCTTTCCATTTTTATGTAAGTATATGTGTGTAGGTACCTCATACCATCATTTCAGACAATTAAAATGCTGGTGGCCGTTAGCGATTATTTCACATGGTAATTATTTTTTGCAAATAACGTGACGATTACTGTCCCTGAAACTACAGTTATTATCTTTATATATTACATGACTGAAACATTTATTGTTCACTAAACCGTTTATTTTTTAAGGTGGTATATCCCAGAAATAATGATGATAACATAGAACCATTCATATTTATTTTAGCACACAGATCCAAACTACTCTTGCGCCTATGTGACGACGACCACTGAAAACGGCAGCCAGGGCTTCGGACTCACCTTCACATGCGGTCGCGGCACGGAGATCATAGTCCTCACTATTCGGTCTATGAAGCGGTTCATGCTGGGAAAGAACGCTGTGGACATTTTTGCGGACTTCGCGGGCTTCTGGCGTGCTCTCACCAATGACTCGCAGATGAGATGGGTATGTTTATATATCTTTTAGCACAGACCTAAACTACTTCCTGTCGAAATGTAAGGGCGACACATACAACAAGAGTGTTTTCGATTATAGAAGTCGTGACATGACGTGCTATTAACAACGACTCTTATCTGGGAGCGTCGATGGACAGATTTTTTTTATTACATATCATAATAATACACACATACACATCCGAGAAGATGCTAATCCGTAGGATCCGTAGCTGACTAGCCCCCCTTTTCGTATATTTTACAGATTGGTCCTGAAAAAGGCGTTGCTCATTTAGCGGCGGCAGCCATTTTGAATTCCCTTTGGGATCTATGGGCCAGATTGGAGAAGAAACCGCTGTGGAGACTTTTGACTGACATGGAACCCGAGGTGAGTCATAACCGCTTTGTTGCGTTGGGGAGATAATAAATTCAAAGATAATACTCTTTCACTGGTATAAATACTTCCTTAACAGTGGCGGCAGGTCAAAGAATTTCTTGGGCAAGCTGGAGGTTAATTTGGCTTAAATTTTCTTAATGAGTTGTAGGAATACTGCAAAGGTGCCTGAAAACTAGGCAGGCCGACAGGACGTGTTATATAGAAGCGCCGCCACTGTTCCTTAATGATTCGAAGTTTTTAAAAGATAATTTTAAACAAAAAAGAACCGACTTCACTTAGGATCCGCTATTCCAAGAGAAAGTGGCCGAGTTGCTGTAAAAAATAGTGAAATCACTATAGGTGTGCCTATAATAGTTGAAGAGTTCCCTCGATTTCTCCAGGATCCCATCATCAGATCCCGACTTGGTGACAATGGGACCATCTAGGGGTTATACCTGTTCGATTCAAAAAAAAATTTTGAAAATCGGTTCACGATTCACGGAGATATGGAGTAACATACATACAAAAAAAAAAAAAAAATTATGATAAAAAAAAAAAAAAAAAAAAAAAAATTCAGTCGAATTGAGAACCTCCTCCTTTTTTGAAGTCGGTTAAAAATGATGGCTGTTGCAATATGAAGGTGCCAGCCATTGGCGATGTACCGCCCCTACAATCGCAATGAGGAAGATTACCCTACCACACAATAGTCCTAAGTTTCAACAAACTTAACCCTGGGATTTTTTGTTGTAGAATCTCGTATCGACCATAGATTTTCGTTACATAACTGACGTGATAACCAAAGAAGAAGCCATACAACTGCTGAAATCCAGGAAAGCGGGGCAAAAAGAAAGAATCAAGCAGCTTGAAGATAATGGATATCCTGCGTACACCACTCAAGCTGGTAAGGAAAACTAAATTCTTAAATATCTGTAGATAGGTAATAAGAATATGCTAGCATGAACGCATCTTGATTCATTTCTGTTGGCAAAGCCAATTATAAATAGTCATGAGATTAGATAGTGTATTAATATACCTAAGCTAAGCTTTAGTCATCAATGCAACTACGTACAAACAGCAACACATTTAACTTTACACCAATGGATCTTATTACAAAAGGCATAAGGTCCACCGATGGGCAGTTAACAGCGTGGGCGATGGTACCATCGGGTTCAGAATTGCACCAATTTAAGAATGAAATTAATAATTTGGGTATGCAATTATGAACCCGATGTTACCTAAAACCTTCAGAGAATTGTTTTGAAAATGATAAGAGGAAAATTGTTTGTTATTTATCTTTATCTATCCGGTTGATAAGTACTTTTATAAACTAAGTGTGACGATAGGTAAACGGTATGGCATAATACAGTAACTGGCCGATCGAAAGTATTTACAGATGGCACCAGCATAGTTTGTATCTGTCAGTCCTGCTAATAGTGGCAAATTCTTGTTTTTTTCAACCGACTTCACGATTTCGAAAGAGGAAGTTTTCAATTCGTCGGGATCTTTGTTTTTTTTTTTTTTTTCATGTATGTTCACCGATTATTCGATAACGGCTGGATTGATTTGGAAAATTATGTTTTGTATGAAAGGGTCCCATTGTCACCATGTCAGGATCTGATAATGGAATCCTAGAGAAAAATAGAAAACTCTTCAAATAGTATAGGCACACCTATAGCGATTTAAATATTTTTACGCCAGCTCGGGCATTTGCTTTTGGAAATGTGGAGTCTAAGTGAAGTCAGTTCTTTTTTGTTTAACCCTTTGACCGCCAAAGCCGTCATATCACACGCGCGGAAAGTCGTGCCATCAGCGCCAGGACGTGATATCACGTCCAAAATATAACCGGTTTGTCTTGCGCGCTCGCGTATTTCCTGAGTTTCCTGACTGACTCTTTGAGTCAAATCCCATAGAACAAACCTATACCTACTAACGCCATCTGTCCAAACCATTGACCTTACCTTCCCATTGCAGGTTGGCTGGGCTACAGCGACGCGACCCTCGAACAGTTGTGCGACAAATACTTGAAGCAAGGCTTCTCCCACTTTAAGGTGAAGGTGGGACTCAACTTTGAAGACGATTGGCGCCGCTGCAACACTGTGAGGAAGCACATTGGCAAGGATAAGATCCTGGTAAGACAATTAAATGTCTGATTAATAGTTGGGTAGGTCGATATTCAAACAAGTTTTTAGGGTTTTAACTCACAACATATACCGTGAATAGCTTCATCTATCGTACACTTTTCCAGTGGAATATTACGCAAAGAAAAACCCACATGAGTAGGTTCGTCTGCGACAAAAATCGGAGGTGTATTATTGTGAAGTGAACTCCTTATTCAATCGGTAGCTATGCTTGGATTTTTATAAGATAAGCTCTTCCTTATTCAGATATATGTAAATAAATCTTAATATAACAGTGGCAGCTCGTCCATAGAACACGATTCATATCGGCTTGCCTAATTTTCAGGCACATGAACAGTTTTTCTACAGCTGATGAAGATATTTTAACCCAAATTAAGCTCCGGCTTGCCTAAGATAATTTTTGACTTACCGCCACTGCTATTCAAGTCACGCAATCCCTTTCTCTAGATTCATTTCAGCCCTTTGAGCTGTTCAATTCTAGTAAGAATTCGTTCACAGGGAGATAATTTTGACCACAGATGGTAGACGCCAACCAGGCATGGAGCGTGAACGAGGCCATTGAGTGGATGAAGAAGCTAGCTCCGCTGAAACCGATGTGGATCGAGGAGCCCACGTCGCCCGATGATGTGCTGGGACACGCGGCCATTTCTGAGGCCTTGAAGTACGTTGTAAAGACTATTTAAAACGGGATATTTACCATGTGAGTTTTTTGTTGTGCCGAAATATCGGAAGCTCACAACAAATTTGAACAATTACTTATTCGTTTAACTAAGTACATACATACATAGATACATACATAATTTTTCGGTAAAAACTATTGCTTTAGTTACCCCACCTGTCTCAAACTACCCCCTTTACTTTGTGCTTAGCTACAAGTCTAATAACTGTAGAACAAATCAATATTTTGATTGTTATGAAAAGGCGCCTTAGGTTGCTCGAGAAATTTCCACCGGTGCCGCAACCACCCGGCTTAGGGATTGTAGCTTCTTGCCACGAAAACTAAGGTTTTAAGGTTAGGTTAGGTTAAGGTTGTCCGATTCCTGTCTTGTGGGTTTTTTCTTTCATATTAGACGAACAGTGAGAACCAAATCCTCTAGTTCATTAAAATAAGGACTTCTTTCCCACAATAATAGTAATGGTGAATGTATGCCATAGGCCCTACGGCATCGGCGTAGCCACAGGCGAGATGTGCGCCAACCGCGTCATGTTCAAGCAATTCCTACAGAGCGGCGGCATGCAATACTGCCAGATCGACTCGGCGCGCATCGGCGGTGTTAACGAGATCCTTTCCGTTTATCTTATGGCTGAGAAACTGGGTGGTGAGTGTACCTTATCACTGTACAGTAAAGTTCATATTTGATGCTTAGGTTACTTAGGTATCTTCAATGGTTCATGGAGGTTAGGGAAGTGAGTACTTCGAATAAAACGTGACGTGAGGTCCGAAAGACAGCGTCAAAGTAGGTGGTGGTACCTCATTCACTCGTTGGCATATTGACTTATTGTTATGTTTGCATTATTGTTACAACGAAATGAAACCCTTCACGATGACTCCTCTGTCATTCTAACCTCAACGTTACTGCACCGTAATAAACACTATTACTGCAATGATTATTTGATTAGCGAATAGTGATATTTATCGTGCAAATGTTAAGTAAAAATAAATCATTTTTTAATTTTTCTTAAGCAGTCTACATATCTGTTAGTCCCTCACAACATATTGTCGCTCAAAAAACGTAAGCAGTAACTTATTTTGTGACTTTGCAGTAAAAGTATGCCCCCATGCTGGCGGCGTTGGCCTCTGCGAGATGGTACAGCACCTCCAATACTGGGACTTCGCGAGTTTATCGGGTACCATGGAGGGCCGGCTCATAGAATACGTAGACCAACAGCACGAGCACTTCACTGATCCATGCATCGTTGAGAACGCTAAATATCTCGCTCCTAAGGTACTTTAACATTAATTTGATTGCATCTGTGAAATGAAATGATGTAGCAACTCGAATATTGGAACTCGTGAATCTGTCAGGTAATATACGTGGACCGGCCTAAGTATAGAAGACTGGGCAAACAGCAAGAGCATTTCATTGATCCGTGCATAGTTGAGGACGCGAGGTACCTCGAACCTCGCTTCCAAGGTACTACTTAAACAATAATCCTCTTAGAGCTTTCCTACTAGCATCTTACCCATTTGAACGACATACGTCATATGTAAAGACGAGACTCCTATGCCAAAACCACGGACTTACACTACACAATACAAACCTTAAATACATGAAAGTATTATGGTTGTTTTGACAGCGTACGCTATGGTATCCGCATGCGACGATGGTGTGCGAGCGGGATAGGATAGCGCTCTACATGTGCTGTATAGCGCTGTCTCATTTATCCATCCGGTTGCGGCGTCGGTGTGATAACCGCGTTTTAAGTGTTCTTGGCTGCTGTCACTACTACTCATGACACTTTTAAGTGTTCTTGGCGTTCAAAAGGTTATAGATCAGGGCTTTTGGCGACTAACCCTAAGAATTTAAGTTTTTGTTTCAGCTGCCTGGGTACAGTACTCAGTTTAAGAACGGAACCTTGGAAAAATTCGCTTACCCCAATGGAAGTGAATGGAAGAAAATGATCAAAGAAGGAGTTTTCCCACCAGCTGACGAAGCAGAATTGGTGAACCCTTAGGAGTATAATATATGGAAAAAAACTATTTTATTGTTTATTGGCGTAATCTCCTGTTTTAAATGACTGCTTTATCTTTATTTTATTGATCTGATGAGTTGAAACTGTTATACTAAATAAAATAAATATTTGTTACAAACGATGTTTATTCTTATAATTAATATGTACAGTTATCAGTAAGTCTTAAAAAGGTCACAAACCATAAATATGTTACGAGTCAATACCTAAAAATATGCTTTATGAAATTTGTTTAGAAAATCTTAACTTAAAATGAATTGTTTATAAATCTTACGCTTTTTTGTGGAAGGCAAAGGCGCTAAGCTTAGACTGTTTAGGCGCACTAGTTACAGGGGTATCTGCACCATTCAATTCATCTCCCAGTTTCCTCTTTTGCCCGCCTTCTGGGGTCCCATTGGTGGCACCATTTTTGCCTTGAAGAGTCTTGAAGGTCTTAATGCCGAGACGACTGACCTCTGAAGGAGTCATTGCAGGGTTCTGTGATTCGAGAGTGGACTTGTTTCTTGAGAACCAGTCTACGAAAGTTTCGCCTTCTTGAGGTGTTGCTGGCTGAAATTTTACAATCATGAGTGAAAAAAATGTTTTAAGTGTTTTTATAGATTAATTGGCTGTGACATACGGACGGACATGACGAAACTATAAGGGTTCCGTTATTGCCATTTTGGACAGGAAATCTTCCAGCTAACTTCTATAATACTTACGTCAGTATTTTCCGATGGTTCTGTGGAGTGCACCTCCACCAACGTTCTCTCGGTGAGGCTGAGTGGACTCGGCACGTTCCTAGCGGCTTCATGTTGCTTTCTGAACGGGTTCCTCACTCCGGCTGGCGACGATTTAATCGGCTGCAAAAAAAATTAGATAAGAAAAATGTTTGACATGCAATTCTTTTTCAGGTAATCTAAGTTAACGCTGGTAAATAAGGAAAGTTAGTGGTAAATGAGGTGTATAGACGGTATAGTTCGTTGAAGTCTATATAAAATACCACTATTGAAACTAGGGAATACAATACCGGTATTTTTGTAAGGGAATTCCCGGTAATACCGGGATTGCCCGTACAAAAAATACTGGTATTGCATTGCATCGTCCACCTGAAGGGATGGCATTGAAATTGTATTATACAACCAGCGTACACGCTTTCAGGCAACCGCTGTTTCAATCGGTTGCCACGCGATAAAAAAAAAACATTTTTTGTGGGCATATTTTTGGGCTAATTGTGCCACTTCGATACGTACCACAGGTTTAATAGGTGCAACCGTTTCTCCCTTCCTCTCCTTCGCCTTTTGCGGTATAATAAGGCTGGCATTCAGATCCTGCTCCGTATTCGTGACGTCATACGTCTCTTGAGTATCTAATTCATTGAAATGTTTCTGGGCTACATTCATTTTATCGGCATCTCGCTCCCACGTTTCTGCTAAATCGGTTAGTTTGTCGGCTAAATGCATTCTGCCGAGGCGAGAGGCGTATTTGGCAGCGAAAGGTACTAGGCGATCGTCTTTTAACAACTCCATTAGTTCTAGAGCTCGTTGTTCTATTTCACTTCGACAGGCAAGCTGAAAAACAGAAAAAATAAACAGGTTATAATAGTTATTTGCAAACAGACACTAATAAGATTTTAATGCAGCATCATTACTTTTGGTGTCAACCCAAGACACCAAATTTGGATTATAATGCAATCAAGAGCGTAGCGTTCTTTCTTTACCTTTTATACTGGTCCGAAATATATGCTAATGGCTTTGCATTGGACTTGCGAACATCTAACTCTTTAAAACCAACAAAATATAGTCAAAGGCAGTGAAAACGCGTCGCATCGTAAAGATATTTCCATGTAAATTTACCTACCTGATTTAATTGTCCTTTACAAAATATGAAATAAGAAAGTATAAAATAACGGAGTCAAAGCTAATAGATTGCGATCTAACCAAACGATGGTACTTTACAATTTAACAGTCAGTCTATGCTAATTCTAGATGGGGCTCACGACAGTAGTACTTTTTAGGGTTCCGTACCTCGAAAGGAAAAACGGATCCCTTATAGGATCACTTTGTTGTCCGTCTGTCAAGACCATTTTTCTCAGAAACGCGTGGAGGTATCAAGCTGAAATTTATATCAAATATTCAGGTCTATTGTCCCTTAGAGCTGTAAAAAAAAAAATCAAACTTAAAAGCCAACGCAATCAAAAGATACAGTCGTTTATGCTGCAAATTTTAGAGTTTTTCGGTACTCCCCGAACAAAACCTACAGAGTACTTCCCGAGAACTTAGAAACTTGAAATTTGGTGCAAAGCAACGTCTTATAGCACACATAAAGGAAAAATTGCGAAAACCGGAACCCTCGGTGCGCGAGTCCGACTCGCACTTGGCCGGTTTTTTTTTTTGTAATCCATATATGTATAAGCCCTCTGAATATAGAGTTGAATCTACTCACCGCGAACAGCTTAAGCGCGGATTCCCTGGCAGTCTTGACTTCGACGTCGGCGCTGGTGTGCGCCCATCTTACAAGCTGCTCTTCGCATTGGCCTTTCTCGGTGTCCAACTCACATAGCGGGATCTGAACATTCAGTAAAATTACAGTAGGTAATAAGTGCAAGTGAGTGACTACGATAACACCAGCTTAACACCTTAGGAATGGCGCATGTCGCCTTATAGTGGTATATTATAGTGCATGCCCATGTTGGCATCTTTGATACATTTCAGTCCTTGAATTCAAAGTCAACTACAGTTCCTGAGCTCTAAAAAGAACCTTCGGGTTAGAAAGAGACGTCGAGTGTCAATCAACAGTGACACATGAAAAAGCAGAACAACAATATTACCTTCGTGTGTCATCGCCGATTCCCGAAGGTTCTTCTTAAAGTTCACGGACTGTAAGTAGCTGTGTAAATACTGACCGGTAACCTACCAAATACATATTCGACATCAAATATATGCTTCATTTTTGCATTTTAATAAGACTTAAAAGTGTAAAGATATAAAAATATCTTTTGTAGGCGAATCGTCAAGCAAGTTATAAAGTAATTTAACGAGTTTGTCGATGTCAATATCCATAAATTGCTATTTATTGTCAGATATATATCGTTAGGTCTTTTTTTAATTTCTCAGTTCAACCTTTTATAAAAAAAATGTGAATACCTGAAACGCTAACTCCGTGACAATGGGCTTCGGAATCGTCGGAGGGAACGAGGTGCCTCGGCACAGGATGGCGCGGACCTTTTGAGTGGGCTCACTGATCTGAAAAAAATGTGGAAGCAACTTTACCCACAACTTTCATTCAAATGTTGATTCATTCAAATTAAAGACTTAATCAAACATACTAAGGCTGATATTTCACTGATCACATGACAATATTTCTGTACTAAAATTAACAAACTGACTGACTGTATAGTCAGCAGTAATAAACTTTTACTGGGTGTAAATTTGCTAAGGGGGCGCTGAATTCCAAATACGGTACATTTGTTAATCCTTCAATATTAAAGGTCTATATGTAGATCATTTTGAACAGCTAGCCCGCTTACATTCATTTGCTGCTTTAGATATAGTCTGTAATATATCAGTGTAGTCATAGTTACGAGTCAGAGGCACAGAGACTGTTTTACTGTGGATTAGACACCTTAGAATAGATTACTTACCGATACAACAAACCACGAATCCGAAGCTCCTCTAGAATGCGTGTTAGTATCACATATAGGCATCCACACGCCGCTCGAGATGTCGTACAATCTCAATATGCCAGTGTTGTCATATGCACACGGTGACCCCACGTCTGTGGTGCCGATCCACGCTAGTTTAGCACTTGGGGTTAAAGGTAAAGGGACTGTTTTGCTACGAATTTGACGGCCTGAAACATAACATTTAAAATTATGGAATTAATACTTGTTACAAAAAAAAACTAAGTATAACTAAATGCGAAACATTACAAACATTCCAAACTAGTTTCGTCTCGATACGATTTCATGTTTTGTAAATCACAATTTGTACTGGAATGACTTGACAGAGGCTAATTTCCATTCCATGGATCTGTTGTTGTGAATTTATATAAATTTTATGTATAGCTGTTTAATTATTGAGTTTTTTTAAGCTGAGGATATTACACGGTGAACACGGTAGTGTAAACTCAGCGAGCAATACCAAGAGGCGAGCCAGCGATCTAACCTAGACCTAGAAAGTGATTTTACGAAATATTCGTATCACATTATTTACCATTCATAGCAACAATGTCCATAGCGAAGTGTTGATCGGAGACTCCCGGATCAGTGGCGTGGTATACGGAAAACACGGTAGTGTTGAATGCCGCAAGGGAAACCACAGGGCCAGCCAGCGATATTACCTGTCAAAAGAAAAGAATAAAGAGAATATTACAGGCTTCCATATATAACTTTAAAATTTGTGAAATCTTAACTAATGGGTCCTGCCGCCTCGCACACGATCTCCTCCGTGTCGGTCCGGGCATAGACACGCTCCACTCTGTGCTGCTGCCGTCTAGTGATGTACATACTACTAGTCTGTGAACAGACCTGCCTCTGCGTGCCCATGGGTGTGAACAGGCGCAGCAAGCGCGCGTTGGTGGCGCACGCGACCACGTCGCAGCCCGCCGCCACGCACGCGATCTCCTCCGTGTCGGGCATAGACACGCTCCACTCTGTGCTGCTGCAGTCTAGTGATGTACATATTACTAGTCTGTGAACAGACCTGCCTCTGCGTGCCCATGGGTGTGAACAGGCGCAGCAAGCGCGCGTTGGTGGCGCACGCGACCACGTCGCAGCCCGCCGCCACGCACACGATCTCCTCCGTGTCGGGCATAGACACGCTCCACTCTGTGCTGCTGCAGTCTAGTGATGTACATATTACTAGTCTGTGAACAGACCTGCCTCTGCGTGCCCATGGGTGTGAACAGGCGCAGCAAGCGCGCGTTGGTGGCGCACGCGACCACGTCGCAGCCCGCCGCCACGCACACGATCTCCTCCGTGTCGGGCATAGACACGCTCCACTCTGTGCTGCTGCAGTCTAGTGATGTACATATTACTAGTCTGTGAACAGACCTGCCTCTGCGTGCCCATGGGTGTGAACAGGCGCAGCAAGCGCGCGTTGGTGGCGCACGCGACCACGTCGCAGCCCGCCGCCACGCACACGATCTCCTCCGTGTCGGGCATAGACACGCTCCACTCTGTGCTGCTGCAGTCTAGTGATGTACATATTACTAGTCTGTGAACAGACCTGCCTCTGCGTGCCCATGGGTGTGAACAGGCGCAGCAAGCGCGCGTTGGTGGCGCACGCGACCACGTCGCAGCCCGCCGCCACGCACACGATCTCCTCCGTGTCGGGCATAGACACGCTCCACTCTGTGCTGCTGCAGTCTAGTGATGTACATATTACTAGTCTGTGAACAGACCTGCCTCTGCGTGCCCATGGGTGTGAACAGGCGCAGCAAGCGCGCGTTGGTGGCGCACGCGACCACGTCGCAGCCCGCCGCCACGCACACGATCTCCTCCGTGTCGGGCATAGACACGCTCCACTCTGTGCTGCTGCAGTCTAGTGATGTACATATTACTAGTCTGTGAACAGACCTGCCTCTGCGTGCCCATGGGTGTGAACAGGCGCAGCAAGCGCGCGTTGGTGGCGCACGCGACCACGTCGCAGCCCGCCGCCACGCACACGATCTCCTCCGTGTCGGGCATAGACACGCTCCACTCTGTGCTGCTGCAGTCTAGTGATGTACATATTACTAGTCTGTGAACAGACCTGCCTCTGCGTGCCCATGGGTGTGAACAGGCGCAGCAAGCGCGCGTTGGTGGCGCACGCGACCACGTCGCAGCCCGCCGCCACGCACGCGATCTCCTCCGTGTCGGGCATAGACACGCTCCACTCTGTGCTGCTGCAGTCTAGTGATGTACATATTACTAGTCTGTGAACAGACCTGCCTCTGCGTGCCCATGGGTGTGAACAGGCGCAGCAAGCGCGCGTTGGTGGCGCACGCGACCACGTCGCAGCCCGCCGCCACGCACACGATCTCCTCCGTGTCGGGCATAGACACGCTCCACTCTGTGCTGCTGCAGTCTAGTGATGTACATATTACTAGTCTGTGAACAGACCTGCCTCTGCGTGCCCATGGGTGTGAACAGGCGCAGCAAGCGCGCGTTGGTGGCGCACGCGACCACGTCGCAGCCCGCCGCCACGCACACGATCTCCTCCGTGTCGGGCATAGACACGCTCCACTCTGTGCTGCTGCAGTCTAGTGATGTACATATTACTAGTCTGTGAACAGACCTGCCTCTGCGTGCCCATGGGTGTGAACAGGCGCAGCAAGCGCGCGTTGGTGGCGCACGCGACCACGTCGCAGCCCGCCGCCACGCACACGATCTCCTCCGTGTCGGGCATAGACACGCTCCACTCTGTGCTGCTGCAGTCTAGTGATGTACATATTACTAGTCTGTGAACAGACCTGCCTCTGCGTGCCCATGGGTGTGAACAGGCGCAGCAAGCGCGCGTTGGTGGCGCACGCGACCACGTCGCAGCCCGCCGCCACGCACACGATCTCCTCCGTGTCGGGCATAGACACGCTCCACTCTGTGCTGCTGCAGTCTAGTGATGTACATATTACTAGTCTGTGAACAGACCTGCCTCTGCGTGCCCATGGGTGTGAACAGGCGCAGCAAGCGCGCGTTGGTGGCGCACGCGACCACGTCGCAGCCCGCCGCCACGCACACGATCTCCTCCGTGTCGGGCATAGACACGCTCCACTCTGTGCTGCTGCAGTCTAGTGATGTACATATTACTAGTCTGTGAACAGACCTGCCTCTGCGTGCCCATGGGTGTGAACAGGCGCAGCAAGCGCGCGTTGGTGGCGCACGCGACCACGTCGCAGCCCGCCGCCACGCACACGATCTCCTCCGTGTCGGGCATAGACACGCTCCACTCTGTGCTGCTGCAGTCTAGTGATGTACATATTACTAGTCTGTGAACAGACCTGCCTCTGCGTGCCCATGGGTGTGAACAGGCGCAGCAAGCGCGCGTTGGTGGCGCACGCGACCACGTCGCAGCCCGCCGCCACGCACACGATCTCCTCCGTGTCGGGCATAGACACGCTCCACTCTGTGCTGCTGCAGTCTAGTGATGTACATATTACTAGTCTGTGAACAGACCTGCCTCTGCGTGCCCATGGGTGTGAACAGGCGCAGCAAGCGCGCGTTGGTGGCGCACGCGACCACGTCGCAGCCCGCCGCCACGCACACGATCTCCTCCGTGTCGGGCATAGACACGCTCCACTCTGTGCTGCTGCAGTCTAGTGATGTACATATTACTAGTCTGTGAACAGACCTGCCTCTGCGTGCCCATGGGTGTGAACAGGCGCAGCAAGCGCGCGTTGGTGGCGCACGCGACCACGTCGCAGCCCGCCGCCACGCACGCGATCTCCTCCGTGTCGGGCATAGACACGCTCCACTCTTTGCTGCTGCCGACCAGCGATATGCAAACTATTTTGCTGAAAGAGATTAATAATTTGTTTAAATCAAGAGTGGAGGTTGTCAGTAAAAAACCCTGCTCCAAATTTGATAGCTTTCTTAATAGACTGAGAGCTGCCACGTCAGATAACTGAGACAACTTCGGCAGTTTTTACATATCTGGATATTATTACTATTTTCCAATTCAAAAAAAATCCTAGAATGTCACTCTGACATCCAACCCTTTCAAAGCTGCAAGATGCCCGGATTTAGCAATAAGGATAGTACAGCAATCTAGCCAGACGAGTTTTGTTGCTCTTATTATAATGTCATATCTGATGTGGCTAGCTCTACGATGTAGATAGCGCTTATAAGCTACCTTATACTCTGGGGTTAACTTTTCACCGATTTAATCAGGCTGGCTCATTTGTGGTATAGTTGTTACAATTAAACGGATTGATCGCGTGTTATCAATAATTTTTAATCTGCCAACGTTTCGGGCTCTTTACAAATATAATGAATTGTCATCACAGCAACAGGAGACCATATTACATTCGTGGTACTTTGATAGTTGCACCTGGTTGCACTGAACGCATCTAATAAAAGTAATCAATCTTTTCTATCTTTGCATTTTAAAGATAGCACAGGGTGCGTTTTGGAAACATGATCTCATCAATTGACGGACACTGTTTTTTTTTACGAAGGCGACTAACAATACTGACATCACCACCTTCCTTAAATAGTAAATGATACTCGTATTTCGTTCATGTGTTCCGAAAACCTTATGGCTCATTGATATGAGCCGGGAAGTACTAAAAGATAAGAGATAATATGAATTTCATTACATTCAGACTAACCAGTAAACAACTGCACATTTTATTTGTATAAAGTCTGTCATAAGTCATAACAATGACGTAGAAGGGAAATTATTACAGGAAATTCCAACCACAGGGAAGTTCGCACGCATCTTAACAAACGAAGACGTTTTGCAGTTAGAGATGAATATGCAGTTTTTCCCATTTTATGAATTCTCAAGGAAAATAATAGTATACAGAAATGTGCAAATTGATTCACAGAAGCTGGAGCGGATTCCATGACAAGGAAGCTTATAACTTATAACTTGCATATCTAAGGGTTTCGCGGACAGACTCGCCATGGTGTGGTTCAGTTCAGGTAGTTGTTGAGATTGATCCCGTGGTGCAGGTTCGTATGAAACTCTACGTCGACAAGGCTCATCAGCTCTTAAATAAGAACTTACCTAGGTGTTTCACAGGCCAACACCAGCACGCTCGCGGAAAGGCTCGCCATGGAGTGGTTCAGGTAGTTGTTGAGATTGATCCCGTGGTGCAGGTTCGTATGAAACTCACATCGCCAACAAGGCACATCACCTGTTAAATATGAACTTACCTAGGAGTTTCACAGGCCAAAACCAGCACGCTCGCGGACAGGCTCGCCATGGTGTGGTTCAGGTAGTTGTTGAGATTGATCCCGTGGTGCAAGTTCGTGTCATGAAACTCTACGTCGATGGTCGACTCGCCATTCTCCTGTGTATGGCAGCGGACTATACCGATGTCGTTCCAGCACATGTATCTGAAATATTAAAAGACCATAAATATCATGATGACGCATTTTTTTTCACTCATCCCTTCCTGTTTCAACCCTAGCATTTCCTAGCATCGCTCCGTGGCTAGTAGTGCCAGCCAAATCGCCAGTTGTGTGACACTAGTCTTTATTTAGAAGTAATAAGGCGGAGGGTAGAAGATATCAACAGTTTTATACCTTACCTATGCTCTAAGTGTCCAGGAGTCGCAGAAGGCTGGAACGGCGCTTGCGGCGGCACTGTTGTGACAACCGGTTCTTGACGAGATACGGGTCTCGAGTCATCCTCATCCCTTATTGTTTCAACCCTAGCATTGCCTAGCATTGCTCCGTGGCTAGTGCCAGCCAAATCGCCAGTTGTGTGACACTAGTCTTTATTTAGAAGTAATAAGGGTAGAAGATATCAACAGTTCTTATACCTATGCTCTAAGTGTCCAGGCGTCGCAGAAGGCTGGAAAGGCGCCTGCGGTGGCACTGTTGTGACAACCGGTTCATGACGAGATACGGGTCTCGAGTCATCCTCGTCCCTTACTGTTCCCAACCCTAGGGTTTCATTCTTGAGTTTCTCCAATGATATTGCGTTGTCGTCGTCGTCACTTTGGTAGTTTTCGATTAGATTATCTAAGTCATTGTCTGAAATAAGTTACTTATATATATATAATGAAATTCGAATTTTGTAGGTAATTCGTTGTTATTGTAAATAGTATTACCTCGACAACCAAAAATAAGTTACTATACCCTTGTGCGAGGTAAGATATACCATAGTGAACTACTTTTTCTATAGGACTGACTCAAAATTACAAAAACAAATTGGCTATTTCATACATTTCGGCCGATGGGATGACGACGTTTGCTATGGGAAGATTGGGTAGATCAATAATTTTTGTTGGGATTTCTGGTTTGGTCACATATCAGAAGTTCAGTATGGCTGTATGGCCTCGCACAACATGGCGAATGTTTAAAAAAAACACCCTGTACGTATTAGGAAGGCCTACTTTTACGTAGGTACTCAAGATGAATAAGAGTTAGCTTTAGTGCCATTTCTATAAGGTTATAATACCTATTAGAAGTCATGTTAACACATTTCATGTCTAAAACACTTGGCATCAGTATAAAAAAAACTAGTTAGGTTTTTCTTAAGGACGTACCATCATCAGCTCTCTCCACCATTTCAACATCATCAGGTGCATCAGAATCAGCCTTACTGTCCTTGCCATAGCAATTCATCAGCGCGCCCAGTTGTCCAGATACATCGCAATAGGCTAACACACCATTTCCTGAAAAAAAAAACATGTTTAATAGTTTTTTTTAGAATCGCATTAGGAGCATGTTGCATTTTCGGCAGTAGTGGTTCTTCTGTTCGTGACCTAGGAGATAAACTGCAAAACATACTAGGCGGGTCGACACCAGGCCGACCTCACGTTTGCCAGCCGAGGCGCGGCTACACTGCTCGAGCTACTTCGTGCGGCAATTTCGCGGCGCGAGGCCTATTCATAAAACTTAGAGATACCTTAATAAATTTAGCCTTTCTCTCTCTCTCTCTCTGGTTACGTGGGTTAAAAATATATTCAGGAAATCAGAATGGGTCACACACCGTAAAAACTAATATAAGGTGACGAGTTTTCATAGCCTTTGAGTGTTGAGTGTATGGCAACCAGACAATAGGCCTAGTAGAAGAAAGTCAAAGAGGTGCTGACAGGATATTGTGAGGGATGACATGTTTACCAATGGTTCCAGAAGAGTTCTGCTAAGACTATTCTGGAACCATTGGTAAACGAGAAGAGTAGATTAATCTTCAAATTTAAAATAGATAGCAAATATTGTTAAGGGAACGTACCCAAACTACGTGACCCATTTTTTTCAGTTTTTGACGCCCCTTTCGCCCCTCGGTGACCATCCGTAGTAATTGCCAAGACCCGCCCTCCCCCCTAGTTGTCACGTAGTAAAACTCGCACATATAGCTTAGAGTGATGTTTTGGACATATAAAGCAAAAAAACATAATTTTGCCTACTTATTGCCTTTTATTTACTCGACACTGGCCGCGTGACGCCAAAAGTGCATGGAAACCTATAATTAGAAGCGCGATATTTGAGCATAATTATTGACTACGTGACAGAACCTAAGACTCCCCCCCCTCCCCCCTGTGACCTAGAGTAGTATTTTGACGACCCCCCCCCCCCCCTAAACTGGTCACGTAGTTTGGGTACGTTCCCTAATACCTTTAGGGTTCCACGCCATAGCTGTAACATTATGTGATGTAGGATGCTCCATGATGCCCATACAAGTGCCCGACTGCACTTCCCATACAGCAATTTGTCCAGCCACTGTGCTTGCAGCCAAGTATTGACCGCACGGTGAAAAGCGGCATTGAGAGATGGCACATTTTATCTGAATCACAAAAAATGCATACAAATTACTGGGTCAAAGTGTCATTAATAAGACAAAACTATTTATTGAAACAAGTTAATGTGAGAGCACCAACTTGATGTAGTTTCTTTGTTTTAGTGTGAGTTTTGATATTAACTGCACAACAATTTCATACTGCATCACAACTTCAGAGAGATGTTGTAGAGATACATATATTATAATATAAATATTACTTTATAGCTCATGTTAACAGGCATACTTTGTAATTTAATATATTGTAACAGTATTATTTAATTACATTATAATGTCAGGTGATAAGCAACACTCACTAATTACAAAAAAAATACTACATGAAAATCAACCTTGTTATGTTGCCAGTATGGTCCATTATGGCTATGAACTTGTGGTAGTACTTAGTGAGTTTTGCTTGTCACCTGAATAAAATAGAGCATTATAACAATCAAGTTTCATAGTTTAGATGGGCGAACCAACATTTTAATGTTGTTTACTCTGTCCCCATTGTCCAAGGGACATCCTCATACTATTTCATAGAAAATCTTTGGTTGTCCAAGAGACGTAACCATAGCAACCAGGCGCTATAAAAAGTTGATTGACTCAGATATAAATAAAACTAAACAAAATCTTACCGAGCTGTGTGTGAATGTCATCCGTTGTCCCCAAGTTTCATACTCCAATAAAGTCACTTCTCTGTTGTTAGGGTAAGCCAGGTATCTGCCCTCTGTGGGCTCAAAATCCATGCGACCTGTAACATTACAAGACAAACTTTTTGTGATGCCTGATAAACAGTGATAGGTACCAATCATACAACACCACAGGGTTCCTATAGTAATTTTAATAAGGACATAATTATAATCCCACTATTTTATTTGAAAATATGATATACTGATTGTAATATAATCGTATTTGCGCATTGTTGCATGAACGGTGACAATCACTCCTGATAAATTATTAGTCTTCAATCAGTTATGTGTTAGTACTAGGGCTTTTTAGTAAGGATAGGGTAATTTAGGAACTATGATGATTGTAGATCTTTGATACACCTAATTTTGAAACAAATTAACATAAGAACTTACACGCAACTTTAGCTGAATAGAATGTATTAATTTTAGGAACACAAGCTATTTCTTTGACCATTTTCTGTGTGTCAATATCCCAGATCCTCAACACGCCGTCCCCACATGCTGTAGCAGAATATTTCATTTGTGGACACAATGCTATACTCAGGACTGGGCCCTTGTGTTCGGACATTACAAATAACGGCGCACCTCCCTCTGGACTACATATTTTAGCTTCCATGTTTTCTGATGCACAACCCAAAGCCTAAAAGTTGCAAAAAAATTAACTATAACATTAAAAGTTCCTTCCAAAGTAGTCGTCCTTAAAACCTATAGTAAAACTCACCTCAATTTTAGTACTTGTCATAATTTGAGTGACCGATGCAGTAAACCTAGTAACAATACCATCTTTGTCGAAAGCCGGGAATGTGTATGCTTGTACGGCATGATTGTCAGTAGCCACATACAGCCTCTTGTCTTTAAAACACACCGCTGTCGCACTCTCCCCGACGCAATGGGAATTAGGATCGTCGTCTTCAATGTCAACCCATATTCGAACATCTCCATCATTGCCGCAAGTTATTATATGCCTGAAGTGTTACAAATATTAGTTTATAATCTAAATATATTATGGAACATAAGCAATAGAATTTCAACGTACTGTCCGTCTTCAGTGTAGCAAACATCCGTGTGACCCTCTGCATGAGCATATCTAAGGGGTCTACTATCAATTTTCATCTTAAATTTACTTTTAATATTTTAGTAACTCTTAAATGAAATAAATCTTGTAACTGCAGTATTTTATAGAATAGTTGAACAAAACAACCTCAAAACAAGTTGACAAGTTTGACTTTTTATTTGGCGGGAAAACACATTTATTTTTCTCGACTGTTTAGGGTCGCCACACACCTAGCGGTTTTCCTCGCGGAATTACCGGAAGTAGCGGAAATTCATAGACAAATTAAGCATTTTGTCTATGAATTTCCTCTACTTCCGGTAATTTGTCTATGGCTTCCATACAAAAAATCTGCTACCATAGACAAATTTCCGCTACTTCCGGTAATTCCGCGAGGAAAACCGCTAGGTGTGTGGCGACCCTTAAGTAGCTGATAAAAACGTTGTGATTAACTTGTAACATGGGTTTTCATCCTATCCTACATTACGGGACGCCACACACCTAGCGGTTTTCCTCGCGGAATTACCGGAAGTAGCGGAAATTTGTCTATGGTAGCGGAAATTTGTCTATGGTAGCAGATTTTTTGTATGGAAGCCATAGACAAATTACCGGAAGTAGAGGAAATTCATAGACAAAATGCTTAATTTGTCTATGAATTTCCGCTACTTCCGGTAATTCCGCGAGGAAAACCGCTAGGTGTGTGGCGACCCTTAATTTTGCCTACAGCGCCTACAGTGCGCTGCGTTGCGCCCCACTCTAGTTCCTATATATTTCATTCGCTCTTTCTTCCATTTCATTCGTTCGTTCAGTCACTTTACTTGGTAATCTGTGGTCACTTTGAAAGGTGAAGACGTGCGTGTTGTCCGGCCGGCGTGCTAGCTAATCTCAAAATAGAATTATCGTAATATAAGACGATAATATTTAAAGTTTTAATTAATTTACCGTGATATTTCCATAGCAAAAAAAAGGTAAATTATTAACGTTACCAATAACGTATTGTTAGTGTTCTCTATCGTGTTTTAATAAGTGTTCATGATGTAATTTTAGCACATTTTTGCTATCACACCATAACCTTGACTTTGGATATTTATAAAACAATGTGTAAGGACGTATAATAAATTTGGCACGTGTGGTTTAGTGGTATCATTCGCATAATAATTTTTTTCATACATTCAGATGGCAGAACAGGGTTTCTTGGAACAAAAACCTGGTTTCGCGACTATCGCTATTCACCACGCTCAAGAACCGGAAAAATGGAGTTCTGCCGCCGTTGTTGTACCGATTGTCACATCCACAACGTTTAAACAGCCGGCGCCTGCTGAACATACGGTAAAAACATTTATTATTTCATCATACACATATAAATTGGTACCTATTTAAAAATAGTACATTATAGCAGAGGCTGGGAAAATAGGGAATCCGTTTTTACGCCGAGGCATGTATAGTGCTTTTCTCAAAAAAATGCGTGGAAATAAGATCTAAAACCTAATACAGCCTAAAAGTCTATCGCACTCGTGGCCGGCGCCCGCGCGACAGCGACCGGCGGCGCCCGGCCCGCCCGCGGGGGCGAGCGCGTGGCGGGCGCCGGCTTTCATACTACAGCCTAGGCCTGCAAAGTAGTATGAAAATCCTTTTCATAGCAAGTGTCACTACGGCGCCCGAAACGTGATACTGTCGAGTCTATTTTCACAAACGTAACGACAACATTTCCGCGCATGTCTGAGAAAAAAAAATTTTTAAGCAACTACGATGGATTCTTGACTTTTTTTTTATTGCAGGGTTTTGAATACGGAAGATCAGGAAACCCAACGCGAAACGTGCTTGAAGAATGCCTGGCCGCGCTGGACGGCGGAAAGCACGGCTTCACCTTCGCCTCGGGCTTGGGAACTACCACGACACTTTTGGGCCTACTTAAATCGGGTGACCACATCATCTCCGGTGACGATGTGTACGGCGGCACCAACAGATTGTTCAGGTAAGAAAAGAACAATTACTTATAAAATTCGCATTGTTATGTTAGTCAATTCTTATTTTGCTACAAGTTCTTATACATTATTCATTTCTTGTCTCCTTTCATTAGCAGCAATTTATTTCGATGTTTGTGTACCTACCTATGGTACCTAATTTAGGTAGTTGTGTCATTTACATTTGCTAATATTAAGGAAAGATATTTAAAACTAATGTTTGAACAAATCGCCACGTCCCAACCACGAAATCATCGAATCGGTGCCTTAGGTTTCGTGCACGTGCACTAGCGACAGCGGACAACGGTTTCCCGGTAGTTCTTTACAAACCGTGGCCTACCGCGAAGTTCGAAAATCGACAAAATGTTGGCCCCGTCTCTATCACTCTCACATATGCGAAAGAGAGTGATGCTAATAGACGATTCGATGAACGAAGTGGTTCGCGGTTATAGGCCTGCACGCCTCGGAATCGCAGCGTTCACGCAGCGGACCGTTTTGCTGAGAACCGACGGAAAAGCGTAGCCGCCGCTAGTGTGCACAAAGCCTAAATTTGTTACCATAATATCATGATATGCAACGCTTATACGGCTCGAGTAGCGTGCGGTTGGAAGTTATGTTCCTCATACTCATACCTATACCCATACCCTTAGACTTACCCTTACTCTGACCCTGACCCTTACCCATCCATACCATACTCATCTATTCCCATACCCATCTCATCATCATCATCATATTCATCATACTCATGCTCGTAAGGTAATTCAGCTGTTCGTAAAACCTGCCGCCATATTTGACGCTGTATGAATGACGTTGAGCGTTGAAACGAAAATAAAGGTACCTATTTTGCAGGCCTGAAAAGTTGCATGAAATCCCTTTTCAGGCCGCATCCAGTTGCTGCGACCGAAAAGGGATACTTCCGAGTCTATACAGAAATATACTTATATAACACATAGAACATAAAGAGAATATTTCATGTTTGGGAAAAATAGTTTTACGCATCGAATGTACTACAAAACGTCTCTTCTATAGGAGCGTGAGAGATCTCACATTTTTTAATTGATTGATCTTCACAATTTAGCATAATATATTATATTGAAACAAGTGATGTTTATTCTTATTTTATCTACGTTTTCAATGTAAAAGTGCCACATTGTCTTTTGTTTTCGTTTCTAATTTCGATTGTAAATCCTTGGTGACAATAACAACTGACAATAAGAAGATATTTAACTCGAAAACATCACATATTAAGCATATAAGTATTAAGTCTGTATATAAACACAAACCAGTCATAATCAATTTGTCATACTATATGATTTACATGACGCTGACTGAAAGATTATAATAAATGTTTAATTTATTGCTCAACAGAAACGTGGCAGCTGCAATGAACATAGAAACAACGTTCGCCGACTTCACAAAGCCTGAAGAAGTTGATAAGGCAGTTAAAGAAAATACCAAGGTGAGTGTCTAATGATAGTGAGCAACTGAGTAGATACAGTCATTCGCAGAAATCACAAATCTTACGCAGGTTAACATGCTCCACGATAATACCGTCCACCATATAATTATAGTTCGTTAAACATTTAAGGAAACAAAAGAAAACAAAAGAAATTGCACTTTTCAGTAGTTAAAAAGGGATACAATTTAAATACAGTAGGTAGTGGAGTGTATAAATAATGTAACAAACAACTAATAATATACATGCAATTTTTTTCATATTTTTTTTGTAATAGGTACTATTGCAAAATAATGTCACTTAGACCTTTAAGATTACCAGGATATGGTGAATATAAAATGAGGAAAATGCATCTTCAAAAACACCTATATGCATAAATTACGTAATTTACGTCATACTATAATTTATAACTTAATAAACATAAGAGTAAGTGCAGTCGTAAATATTATTGATCCAGTCTTACTCGTATCAGCGTTTAATCAATATAAGAACACACGAGCATAATCGAATCAATGTTTCAAAATACGTGGCTCTATGTTAAACACGTGAGAGAATTGCATCATTTAAAGAATAACATATTTTTTTACTGACTTCGCGATAGAAATAAATACCATAAAAATAATGAAATTTCAGTACTTAACTAGACAAAACTTATATGATTTTGATTGACTGACTTATCTTAAGTACTTTGACTGACTTAAATAAGAGTACATTTTGGAGGCGAAATTTTAAAGAAGTCAAATAACAAGTCATTTTGTCAGTGTTACTTAGGCTTTAAAGGTACTAAAATTGTATAAATTCAAAATACTAGTATTCAGATAGGTATGAAAAACTATTTAAAATCAAATCTTATCTAAACTAGGCATTTTAATTAATTAGTATAGTACCGTTTAAATATTACTTAACAAGCGTTGTTATATAGGTATTGATAAAGTTTTAAGATAAAATTTATACGTTTACAAATAATGTCACGTTCGTTACAATCCATTTCTTAATTAGGTATTATGTGCAAAATATTCTTCTGGTCTTACAAAATACCTATTTCGGTAAAGTGTAAAAAAATACAATTTGATCATCCAATATGATATCGTGTGGAAAATACTAAATATTTTTAACAATACATATGTTAAGGTTTATAGCAGGTCCAGTAAGGCATAGTACAGTCAGCATCAATAGTATGTTCCCACATGAAGGCCGCATAAATATGTTACACGCTCTTATTTGTAGAGCCATAGGAGCGTGTCACATATTTTTGCGGCCTTCATGATACTATTGATGCTGACTGTACAGTTGTACACCTACAATAGTACTAGCCCTCTTGGTTTACTTTTCTTGCCTAGAAATATAAGCGAGCCTCACATAGTTTGCCTCTATGATTGGCCACATCGGCCAGTATTTTAGGGTAAAGCCATTGCCTCAATTATTTTTTATCGAATTTGTTACGGGCTTTATTATTATTAGATTGTTATTGTTCTACCTTAGATAATTGGCCAAACGCGCCTTAGCATTTACAAAGATTGTATACATATACACGGGATTTTTTTTACGGGTGCCGCTGTTACCTGGGTAGTCTAGGCCGTCTAGGGGTTAGACCGTCTGCCGCGAATGCAGAAGACACTGATTCAATACCAGCCGTGGTCGTGGGCACAGGAAGCCTTGGTTATTTAAGTTTAACCAAGCTTAAATAACCAATTAAGGCCTCATGTTACGCTAATGGTTAATAAGCCGGCAACGTACTGCGCTATAAGAACACTTACTTAAGTAATCGAAGCTTCTATGAAAATATAAAATACCTACTCAATTATTAATATTAACAAGTTTCCCACAGATGGTGTGGTTAGAAACTCCAACGAACCCCAACCTAAAGATCGCAGACATAGCCACCGTTGTCAAAAACGTGAAAAGTCACGGAGAGCACATAATGGTGGTGGTGGACAACACCTTCCTGACGCCGTACCTTCAGCGACCGCTGGACTTCGGGGCTGATGTAGTCATATACTCCCTCACCAAGTACATGAACGGACACTCTGACGTCATCATGGGTGCGGCCATCGTTAATAATGATGAGCTCGCGGCAAGACTCCGGTTCCTACAAAACGGTTAGTATTTAGTTTACATTTTTTTTAATGTGCCAGTCTACCGGAAAAGGGACCGCTTTGTCGATTTAGAGTTACTAGTACTTTCTGAAATTACACAATATACATCCTTGTAAATCGACAATGTGGTCCCTTGCACTGAACTCGCCCACAAATTTTCGTGCTAATGGTATAGTGTACCTAATTAGTTACCCCTACTGTTTTTAAAGGCAAGTCGTCTATTTACGAAATGAACTGAAAATATTTATTTCAGACACCAGGTATCCATATTTTGACTATAGAACTACGTTAGTACGTACGTTTATATACTGCCGCCCTTATTCATAAACGATGAATAAGGGCATCTATAAGATGAGGCCTGAGAGACGTTTATGAATAAGGGGTAAGGGGGTTAGTTACTATTATCAGATGTCTAAAAAAACCTCTGAATCCTCTGATATAATGTAATGACATGTTATACATAATATAATGGGTAAGTACTCGTAAGAAGTACACATAAATAATTGTGTAGAGTACCGAACCTACTTATTATGTAAATACCTACCTACCTATTTTGAAGATACAGAACGTAAATATTTTGCACGTAATGTTAACAGTGTACGCGTTACATACATTTTGTAATCGAAATTTAAATTTAAAATATTTATGCGTACCTATGGGAATGTGTTATATTTCAAAAAAAAGGTACTGTTAAGTAGACGCAGGATTTGGCGCCAGTCGGCGACCCAGGCATAAACAAGTTAAACGGACGATATGATCAAGATTGTAAATAATACATTGATATGACCAGTACACGAACGATTGTCTTTATTATTAGACATGCCTTTTGTCTGGCTAGCCGATAAGTAATCTAATATTAATATTCAAAACGCCCTTGGATTTTTATAGAGCAAATGCTTCCAATAATGATTCAGTAAAGAATTTCAGATGTCATTGCCGATATCGGTGCATATTCTCACTCAGAGTGCACAGGTGCGTTTAAATTAAATACACAGTAATACATTATCTTATCAGTCAAGCCAATTACAATAGCTATGTTTACATACATTAACATTAAGTGTGCATATTACGACTGTAATGTAAAACTTCCTACGAACGGTACCTGTATGAATAAAAAGTTAAGTCGTTAGCGACACTAAATAAAAAAAAAATTAAAAACCACGTAACAATTATAACACCGCCATCTATCGAGTTAAAATCTATCTAAGAACCATCGCTGGTACAGTCACCATCAGATATATCGAAGCGGCCAAGGTGGGCACAAACATCTGGCCAACGCCTCTATTGTCAAAGCGATAAAGTGCATGTTCAGATATTTTTGAGTACCTTGGCCGCTCCGATATATTTGATGGCGACTGTACATGTCATACCTAGCCTTTGCTGAAAACCATAAACAATATCGAACGCACTGTTGGACCCTGGTGTCCTTTTAAAATTAAAATAAGTCGAAAAGGGAGGTGTGAGCGAATGTCATTGTCACCTCCTAAGAGTAGTAGTAGTAGGGCAAAACTCAGAGAATATCATCTCGCTCAAATCTGGAGCAGAGCCCGACTGGGGAAGTACCTTCACCTTATAGAAAACTACAGCCAAATAACACAAGAACCTACTCATATTTAGTGTCAGGGAGCTCAGAGGATGCAGTAGGTATATTGACGACGGGAGACCCTCTTATACCTTTAGCGGTCAACACTGTAAATCTTCCCTCATCCTCTAGTGACCCACCATAAAAGAAAGATTGGAAGTGAAATTTGAACCAAAAGAGTTAGAAAATAGAATCGAATTTCTTATGTTTCGAAATCGAACGAAACAAAACAAAAGCAACTCTGTACAAATTAAAATATAATCGAATTTTCATTGAAGATATTTTGTACTAATATTAGCACTTTGAACCTCAGGAGGTTATATTAAAAGGTGACACCTCGTGGGTTCCAGGCGTCCATGGGTTACGATAACTGCTTACCGTGAATGTATTAATATATTCAACATACAACTCGCTTTTTTTACAGCAATGGGCATAGTGCCGTCACCATTCGACTGCTACCAAGTTAACCGCAGCTTGAAGACTCTGGCCCTCCGCATGGAACAGCATAAGAAGTCTGCACAGGTCATCGCAGAGTGGCTCGA
Organism: Pammene fasciana; assembly: GCA_911728535.1. Lineage (NCBI taxonomy): Eukaryota > Metazoa > Arthropoda > Insecta > Lepidoptera > Tortricidae > Pammene > Pammene fasciana. The sequence continues at coordinate 15,757,766 of OU452276.1, read as the reverse complement.
GAAGCACCCGAAGGTCACGGAGGTTATGCATCCAGGTAATTTGTTTTTTTTTTTGCAATGATATAAGGTTCATTATTTAGTGTTATCCCTGTTGGACTGTTTTATGGTGAACCTCGGCTTGTAGCGTAGCGGTAAGGCGTGAGATTTTCAGTCTGAAGGTGTAAACCTCGACTCGTCGCATTAAGCTATTTGGTAGAAATATACTATTGATGCTGACTGTACACATACATATTTCTAACCTACAAGGTGTAACAAAAATACTGGTGATACGTTTTGAGGGTATATTTACGTATCGTATTGCGAATTTGTTAGACGCGAAATTTTTTTTTGTATGGATGATTGACCGCATGGAACGACGTTATCGCTCTAAAAAAAATTCTCCTACTTTTTCTTAGTCGCAATACGATACGTAAATATACCCTCAAAACGGATCACCAGTATTTTGTTACACCTTGTTTGTTAGAAATATGTATGTGTACAGTCAGAATCAATAGTATCTTCCTACACGAAGGCCGCAAAATATGTGACACGCTCCTATGGCTCTCTCTACAAATAAGAGCGTGTCACATATTTTTGCGGCCTTCGTGTAGGAAGATACTATTGATGCTGACTGTACAATTTGTGTGCATCATGTAACCGCTTTTCGATGTAGAATAACATGGTGAATATAACCGGAGCTATCGTAATAAGTCAGGTTTTTTTCTGCAATTAAAGGCCAGATGGCAGTCACTTTCGTAAACACTTATGCCTCCTTCCTTCACTCCGTCTTAATATTGTAATTAGTTTTATCTCAGAAGACAGAATACATACCGCTTATGCAAATAATCGATGTCACAGAATAATCTGTTATATTATCATTACTTATCATCTCACGAAATATCTTATAGTTGATAAAGTGTCTTCTTTAACCTTTTACGTAATTTGATGATGTTAAGTTTATCAGATGAAACATAATATTTTGTTTGCTGCTGTAGTAACTTTATTTTATTAACTATTCTTAAACATATTAGGGTGTTGCCACACTTACCATACTAATAGTCGATCGACCTTTACATAATTACAAATGAAACGTTATTAACCTTTTCCACGCCAAAGACGTATATATCGGCACCACAGGTCCAACGCCAAAGACCGATATATCGGTCACCGACCACAGAGCAAAATAGACCTACATTCACACGCATAAAGTTTAACTTCATTTTTGACATTTAGATGTCGTGGCGTCTGAGTGGTAGGTTTTGCGTTTGACATGGCGTCGAAAAGATTAATGATCGAATCGGCCAAGGTGTTCACAAATATCTGAACAACGCCTCCTTGTTTTGATATTTTGATTTTTGTTATCTATTTAAACGATTTAATTTCATATCTTTATAAAGAAATTCCGGATGTAAAATTGGTAATTTTTGCTGACGATACAAGTGTAGTCTTGTCGGGCTCATCCGTTGCAGATCTTAATAGAAAAGTAAATTTAACGCTTGAAGCATGTCAAACATGGTTTCAGGCAAATAGTTTGACTTTAAACAGCTCTAAAACGTATGCTATGCTGTTTAAAACCACGGCTAGAAATAAGGAAATACTCAGTGTACATATAAATGGTGACAACATTCAACTCGTAGATACAACTAAAATTTTGGGTATCCACCTTGATCAATTTTTAAACTGGAAGCATGAACTTCAGACTATAGAAAACTCTATTAGCTCTGCTTGTTATGCCATTCGTAGCCTCAGGAATGAGTTAACCGTAGAACAACTTAGAATGGTGTACTTCGCTCTTGTAGAGTCAAAGCTCCGTTACAGCATAAAGCTTTGGGGTAACAGCTATAAATATAATATAAATCGCGCTTTCGTGGCCCAAAGAAATGCAATTCGTGCTATAGCTAACCTCCCTCCATGGGGATGTTGTAAAGAACACTACACAAAGCTAAAAATACTTACAGTGCCGAGTCTTTACATACTGGTTCTTTTAACGGATATAATCAAACATCGCAGTCGTTATGAATCAGAATCTGCCATGGAAATGCGAGAGTCCTCTAGAACTAAGAACTTGACCCCGATAGTAGATCCGAACTTAGAAGTTGTAGTACATAACGCTAGAGTCCAGGCGGTCAGATTGTTCAACAAGATGCCTAAAGAATTTAAAGTAATAAGATGTCTCCAAACTTTTAGAAATAAATTGAAACTACATTTATTGGAAAAATGTTGCTATGACATAAGTGATTTTTAATTATTAATATGTTTTGTTTTAAATTTGCAATGACACAAGTGATTTTTAATTATTATTATGTTTTGTTCTAAATTTTCAATATTGGACTTTATAATTTAATTTTTTTTTTATTTTGACATATTTTTTGCTGTTTATGTGTAGGTACTTAATTTGAATTTGACTAATATATTTGTGTACAATTCCTCTTGTAAATATTGCATGTTTTGTATATATATAAATATAAGTACTAGGTTAATTTTTAATTGTAAACATTCAGACACAATGTAAAAATTGTTATTGAATAAATATATAATAATAATATTTTTGAGGACCTTGGTCGTTCCACGTAAAGCAAGCTCGCGGACGCCTTAAACAAGTGTAAGTACGTACTAAAATCACAGTTTGCATCCAAAATTCAAATCAAATTCAAGGACATCGACATCCAAAATTAAACAAAAGTTTTAGTATAGGTTTTTTTAAGTATAACTATTAAATTTGAATATCATACAATTGCAGGTCTGAAATCTCATCCGCAACATGAACTAGCAAAGAAACAAATGACGGGTCACTCGGGAGTGTTCAGCTTCAAGCACAGCGGTGGTCTGCAGGAGTCGAGGAAGTTCCTCCAGAGTCTGAAGATATTCACACTGGCCGAGAGCTTGGGCGGCTACGAGAGTCTGGCCGAGTTACCGTAAGTGACCCTGAATAAAGGAATGCCAAATAATTGTGTCCTCGTTTTGCCTAATGTACCTTAGCATGATTTTTAGGGTTCCATACCCAAAGGGTAAAACAGAACCCTATTACTTAAGGTCCGCTGTCCGTCTTTCTGTCTGTCCGTCCGTCACAAGGCTGTATTTTATGAACCGTGATAGTTCGACTTGAAATTTTGAAGTATTTCTGTTGTATGAAGTATGTTACGCATTACATCAAATGCCATTGCCAGTCACTCATGCTTTCGAATGGTAATTCAAATTAACTTTTCGTTCATCAATACATCCATATACTGTCTACCTAATTGTTTAGTCATTCAACAGTCGTCTGGACGAGCCAGTATTACCATAAACAGTTATTTTTTGTTGAATCAGAACCAAATACCCAATACTGCATTCTACCCATGTGATGTGTTGTGCACAAACAACATATATTAATTACTTTAACATCCAGTGAAATCAGCAATATTTGTGACATATCACATGTTGCTTTAACACAATTATTTAATCTAAAATTTTATTGTCCTTGTACACTCGACGTCAAAAATATGTTTACACTTTTGCACCTTACTCGATTGTAATAAGGTCCAAAAGTGTAAACATATTTTTGAAATCGATCGTACTTGTAAGTGGGTTTGTAAGGAAAATCTTACACAAATCGACTTAGTCCCACAATAAGCTCAATAAGGCTTGTGTGGGGCTTGTTTTGATTAGACGATATATACTTCACCTCATTGCCTGCAACTTTTGTTTTAAATTTTGGTATTTTATACAAAGCGCTTATTTCTACTTCCTCTCTCTTTCTTTCCATCCTAATACAAGTGTCCTAAATTATATAATGCAATAATAAACATTTCTCCAGATCCGTGATGACGCATGCCTCAGTGCCGGCCGAGCAGCGCGCAGAGCTCGGCATCACAGACTCGCTCATCCGCCTCTCCGTGGGGCTCGAAGACACGCAAGATCTCATCAAAGATCTACAACAGGCCTTCGATGTTAGCTTCTAATAGGTAAATTCACGAGAGCTTGTGCCGAATGTCTATCAAAATGTTGACAGTTCGATCAATGATTTTATAACTCGATGCAGTTCGATACAAATCTCGCGCCAGCTTTAATGAATCTATACCAACCTACAACTGCCATTCCGACGATATTGTAGACTCTCGCTAGGTCGCTTCTAAAAGGTATTGTCGACAGCCGCGGCAAACAAAAGCGTAATGCCTCGTATATCGTTCTTGCGCTTGTAATTTCTACCGTATTACTCAGATTTCGAAAAAAGAAAAGTGTATAATTTCCAAAGCAATTTCGATTTTTGCAAAAGGTATTGACAAGCGCAATTACTATATCGATTCCTTCCACTGGTCTCTGAGGTCACAACATTTTTTCAAACTAGTACAAACAGCAACACTCTTAACTGTACATCGGTAGACCTTATTACAAAATGCATAAGGTCCACCGATGGGTAGTTAACAGTGTGGGCGATGGTACCTCATGGACTTACATTTATATTGCACCGAGTATTGCAATAACGCCATAAGACAATCTGCCAAAATGGTATAATGTCAATTCTATAATTATTGCATTAGACAATTTTATATTAGCTGATAAATGCTAATCCTCAGTCCAATATGCAACATGCACGGGGTTTTATTTTTTGACTTAAAATGTTACATACTTATACTGCCCGATGAGACCAGTTGATGGGATTAGGAAATATCTTAATATTATAATACAAGTACATTTTTATGATATCAAATGAAATATTTGAGCCGTCTCGCCCGCGCTCTACGATCGTCAGACGCAATATAAATGTGATATAATAATTTTAACCTACATCACGTATGTTTCGAAGTTCTAAAAATAATATTGAATTATTTTTAATCTAAAATTATGTATGACAGCCATTTCTAAAAGTATTTATTGTTTATTGTCTCCCCGTTTGTTGTATGTCTGTGTGTAGATAAGATTATTGGCGATAGTATTAAGATGTCATTAACCTAAAAACACATATGTATGTTATGTTTTTATATCCCATAAGTTTTATTTGTACTGCACAATGTCTTACAATGACGGTTTCCGGAAATCCAGGTGACGCCACTGTGACGAGAGGGCTTTTTGACAGCTGTCAAAATCTACCAATAAAAAATGTCATTAAACATTATGACAGCTGGACCTCTCACCACGGTGCTGCCACCTGCTGAAAAAGTCGATGCAGGGAAACCCTCATTCATGGATGTTACAAGAAAACGAACTTTAACGCTATATAAAAAAAAACTTTAACAAATGTATTACAGTGTGAATCTCTAAAAAAATATTGTTTGTTAAAAAATATCTAGTTTAAAATGGGTTAAAAATACTCTTTGTAAAGTATTCTTGTAAAAATAATTTTAGAAACTTGCCTACCATTCTAAAGTTTACAAGAAGGCGATTATTTTAATGAACGACTTCCTGCAATCGCAAAAGGTCGGTTCAATGCGTATCATACAATCTAAACCAATTTACATTGAGCGTAGGATTACAATGGAGCTATATTTAGCATAAGTCAAGTGAGGCTAATGTTACTTTAGTGCTGAAGGTCAATTTCTTTTCAAGTGATTTAATCACAAATCCGTTCATTCAAAGATTTCTGTTCGGCTGTGTTTGTTTGTTCTACCTGTTAAACAGGGAAATATTCATATATTAAACAGAAATACCATTCCTAAATAACCCTACCTCACCTAGAAAATTGTATATTCGATAATATTGTATATAAAGAAATGCATATTTTATTACAATTTTATAAACATGAGATGTGTTGATGTTGCAGCAATATAATTGTTCGCATTATTATTTCAAATCGTTTGAATAATTGTTACATTAAGTCTAAGCTTTATTATAATTATTTATCATATACATATGTTTATTAATATTTTTTATGGATTGGGATACAAAGTGTCTGAATATCATGTGATTAAAATGAAATGAACCGCTTCTAACTTGTTGTTTTAATTAATTTAATATTTACCTTTTGACCGTCAAAGACGTGAAATCACGCGCACGGAAAGTAGTGCCCTCAGCGTCAGCACGTGTCATCACGTCCAAAATATAACCAGTTTAAATTGCGAGTATAGTCTGTACCGATAAAAATGTGTTATAGAATACATTGGCTCTGATATAAACCACAAGTATCAGAACATTTAGCTTTCCGCACAAACTACCTATAATTGAGCACTAGGCGCTATAGACTAATCAAGATATCAAATCGACCCATTCAAACAGTGTATAAATAGCAGCCAAACTATTATTTGCAGCGTTTGCAGCATATCGCTCGTGTGACACTAAGCAATTACAGTAAATACAACCATTCAAATTTATTTGCGTAAAATAAAATACCACCAGTAATGTGCAACCATATTATATTTTGTCACATTAAATGTACTCATATTTTCAGACGTGACCATACTCGATACTGAATAAGTATAGCCAAGTTCCTTAAACATAGGATCGCGATATATAACCTATCTATTATAGTTGTTTTTGTAGAACGAGGCGAGACCAGTTTAGTAACGAAATTACACGCTAGATGACCCTGTCCCGTGAAGTGATAATCCTGATCAGCTGCTGATTTGATTTATAGATGGAGGTCCGCTGGGGTATTCTGACAAGATTGACTGTATGGATTTGACATTACCAAACCAGAACCAACGAAATTGTTTCTTTGCGACTGCGACGCCATCTGCGTATATTTTTGAGTGTTTGTCCTCTTTCTCAGGTCAGCTTTCATGAAACGATATGAATTCACGTTTTTACTAAAGTAGTTTTAATCGGCTAAGTCCAACTGTCCAAAGTACCCGGCAACTATGCAAATAAATAAATTCAAGGGTGCAGCTTTTGATGGAGCATCTTCTTCATTCTGGTTAATGTGGGACCTGAAACAATGGAATATTCTATTATTTATTTAATTACTTTCCTATAAGGGAGAAATAAATTAACTTTTAATCTCAAAGCGCATAACTCTATCACCTATAAACAGAATTCGTTTTAGTTACTTGCCAGCCTTCAATAGCAGGCCAAGTTCAAGTTATACTAAAACGAATTCTGTTTGTAGGTGAATAGAGTTAGTATGAGGTGGCCAGTAACTGGAGATTATTATCTTAACCCTATCTCTGAACCCATCCTGGGTTCATTTTGTAAATTACTGGTTTCTCATACAAAACATCCCCAAATTGCAAGCATGTAAATAATATGAATGTAACATTTTGGTGAGTAAGATGTGTGAGCATGAGAGAGCTCTAAAAGGATGCTGTGTGTTGACGACATGGGACCCTTCTGTCTCTTTAGCCATCAACACAGTGAATACACTTTTCTAAAGGGGATGGCAACGCACATTTGGTACCGTTGCAAATGTCCATAGGTTACGGTAACTGCTTACCATCAGGCGGGCAATATGCGTGTTTCCTACCATCGTAGTATAAAAAATATTACCTTATTTCAGCACAAGCTCTGGCTAGATTTCGCAGCAGACTGATGGTTTCCGAGAGTGGAGGGTGGCTTAGGCGTGTTAAGAATGCATATATCCATCTACCTGCAAAAAATATGGTGTTTTGTGGTATCTGCTAATCTATGGTTTTGTTATATTGTTTAATGGGGTCCTGTACTCTGGGATCCCAGTATTTGCCCATCAGTGGTGGTGGGTCAAAAAAAATCTTAGGCAAGTCGGCAAGCTTAATTTGGCTTAAAATTTATTCATGAGCTGTAGGAAAACTGCTCAGGTGCCCAAAACTTAGGCAAGCCGACGGGAATAGTGTTCTATGGACGCGCCGCCAATGTTGCCCATACAAAAAATCTAAGAGTTGAATGTCTACAGGTAATGAAAGTTTACATACACATCTCAGATTATAGACAAGACTAGGTCATTTAATTATAAAGCATAAAAATGGCCAGCACATAAAATAAAACTAAACTAAAGTTCTGTCTCTATATGGATCAAATCAGTCTGAAATATTTTTAGAGCCCTGGGGGCCGATTTTTGACAGCCGGACGATCGAATTCAAAAAATTCAAGCTCGAAAATAATCGCACACAAAAGTTTGTAGCCAATTTTTTCGCATGGAATTAATAGTTTAAATAATCATTATTAAATAATTTCTATAGCTTTTATTTTTAAAACATAATTTCATCATTTTATTCAGAGTTTTAAATGTCACTTTCGAGTGCTCGAATCTTAAAAATCACCCCCCTGAGCCATAGGTACATACTTAAGTAAATAATGAAAATGTTATTAAATATTTAACATAAACATTCTGCAATTACCAGTTTTCTGGTCTATTGTGCAACCCGGTGGAACGTCTTTTATAATTTCTGTCAGCATTTCTAAACCCATTTCCAGAAGTTCGGGACTAAAGCCAAGCATACATGTTACAGTAGAATCATTATCTTCAAAAAACACTCTCCACCCGACCAGTGATTGATCAGGAATTTCTATGGCTTTAACTTTATCCCTCCATTTTTCTTTTTTTGGAAGATCATTCTTTAAGTTTGCCATGTATTTTCGAACATTTGAAAAATCTGAAATTTGAATTTTTTGCCATTCTATTGTTGGTTTCAGTTTATCTGGGGCAGGTTTTGTCCTTGGAGGCTGCAAAAAAACATGAATTATATTATTAAATTTAAGCTTTCATGACACATACTAACTGTAAAATATAACTGTTACAATGATGTCTCATTCATCATTTTGAGCGACATGTTTTGGCCATGCGTCGGCAACACGCCTTGCAGTAGTGGGCCACGGACCGGTTCGAATAGTAAACCAAAGCTCTCTGATGGCTTCTCTCTCTACATGATGGGCCATCATAGGGAAGTATAGATCGCAATATCGTTAGCTCCTCTAACGCAAAGTTGCGTCTCTTTGATGGCAGTAACTAAAAAGACATGCATGAGTATAAACATTATGTAGAAAAGACTATTATCAGATTATGATTTTGGACATTCACCAGAGCAAAACCTAAAATCTTCCAGCTAAGTAGGTATATAGCACTTCCATAGACACCGCCTTACCTCTTTGTAAAAACGCGATTGGTTTTTAGCATATCGTGTTATGTCTTTATCGTACACCGTAACCACAGCAACATTAGCACGTTCTGTTACAACTTTTAGAAGATATTCTTCGCCAGTGTTGGGTATTTCTTTCATTTCCACATCTGATTTGATTTCAAAGCATTTCGGTATCAAATCGTCATCATCTGTTAGGTTTTCACAGTTTGATTTATAAATTACTTTCCTCTTTTCAGAACCCATAATATATTGTATCTATTTACTCATATACATTCACATTCCTATTTTCATCACTATTAGAACACTTAAAACCTATTTAGGGTAATCATTATTTTTATTATAATATCTTTGCATCCCCAGCATGTTTTGTAGCTAAGAGTATTGACAATTTATGTAGAATTGATTGTTGACAATGACATGCTTGACTTGATATTGAGAATGACAACCCATTTACAGCAAAGTCCGTTCAGTTCTCAGATACTAGTATAACAGCACGTAAGAGTAGCAAGATGAGCACATCTTCAAACTTCTTCTGTAAGAAGGAGCATTACAGTTTGTAGCTCAAACCCTTCAGTTATTTTCAAAGTTTAGTTAATCAACGTTAATTCATACTACAACTCCAAAAAATTATAATGAAATGAGTTTAAATTTGGTGTGTTTGTGCATAAACGTAAGACGGTATTTGAACAACCCCTATCCTATAACCTACCTATCTGAATGCTTTTATGTGTTTTTGTTATCGGCTAAAATAATTAAGAACAAGTGAGAAAAAGCTAATCTAATCGATCGGAAGTAATGTCTACATCGAGTAACAACTCCCAGTCTGCATATTCTCCGTCAGAGCCCGAAACTCCACAAGTAAGTGTCAAAAGTATAAATTAAAACTGCATCAAAGTGAAACTGCGAATAAATTGTTGTTTGTACTGCATGTGTACTGTACCATTCCAATAATTTGCAGGGCACAGCAAAAAGTCGTATCCAAGCATTGGACCAATCTCTGAATAATGTTGATGTTAGTAACAGCAACTGTTCCGAGTCGTCTGTGAAAGAAAAAGAAATGCATCAAAAACGCATTCAGGCCCTAAGAAAAGAGCTTGAATACATAAAAGTCACTGAATGGGCCTTCGATTACGATAAAGGGTTCATTCAATAATTGGCTTCGGCCAAGAGCAAACATGTTGTCCTATGTGTTATCTTTCTTTAATAACTTATTTTCCAAAGAACCTGATGAAGATGATAATTCAAAAGAAAGTTTTTTAGCGGAACAACTATTAGATATTGAGACCTTAAAGGAAGAATTAAAAGATGACATTGAACCAGAAACCCAGGAAATTCCAAGAAATGTAGCTTGTTTCCAGAGAACAGGTATAGCAATAATTGGCATTAGGCATTTTTTTTTAACAACACTTATTATATCCAGCCCATTCAAAATACTTTTTGTGCTGTATGTATCATTATCTATTTTACTAAGTATTTATAATTATAGTCACTTTCTTTCCATGTCCCTGTTCCCATAAAAAAAACTTCCATACTGATAATATCCTGATTATTTTGTAAATGTTGTGTAATCATGTTTGATGACTCAAAAGTGATTTTGAAATCCTACTTGAATAAATTATTTTATGATGATTATATAGGGACATGTGAAAGACTATTCATGAAATTATTGAAAATGTTAATTGATTCTCTTTTCCCCATTTACAAAGAACATTAAATATAAATTTAAGTAACATTTTATTTCCCAGGCTTAATAACATACACAGGCGAGAACAACTATGTGCTCATAGACGGCAGCCTCTATTTCGACATAACAACTTCATGCTTAACATTCAACGTAAATGACAAGGTCCTCTACCTAGGTTACGAGAATGATAATGAAACTATCAAAGTAGTAAGAGTCTTAGAGAACTATGGAGCGTTCTGGGGCGATTCTATGGAAATGGAGGAAGATAAGTTCAAAGTGATCGAGCATGTGATAATTGGGGAAGTCGGGTCTAGGGAGGAGAGGCTGGTGTTTTTGAAGGACAATGATTTGAAGTTCAGCCTTGATGAGGTGGAGGCTACTTTTATACCGATGAAGGGAGATTGGCTGGAGCTGAGCTGCTCTGTGCAGTATCAGGATGATAAGCCTGCCGATATTTCTGCTGCTCAGGTAAACCCACAGTTCTGTTCTTGTTTGCAATAGCAAATAGCTGATTCTGGGATTTATAACTCAAATAATCCTATAGTGTTAAAATTATATAACACTAATTTCATAATGTGCTTGCTTAAATATCTTATTAAAATCTGCTAAGCGGTATAGGCTGTAAAGTATGACTTTTTTTTTTATCTTGATCAGATGCAACTTTCCATCCAATATTAGTAGTCATAGCAAAACACTATTGTACAAAAAACACCTTGTACAGTTGACGTCAAATATATGTTTACAACCTTATTACTTTGTAATAAGGTGCAAAACTATAAACATATCTTTGACGTCAACTGTAAAAGGCGAACTTATCCCTTTAAGGAATAAGATCGCAATTTTTTTCCTTACTATTATTAAAAAAATTGTTGCAGGTACTGAAGGTCCTTTCATTCAAGGCATTGCGAAGTAAAGTGAAGAGCACTTTAGTCACCAGCTGGGATGGGGACTCCGGGACCTGCGACAGGCAGTTCTTCTTCAACAGGCAATCACTGCAGAATGGGAACATGCCCCAAGTGGGAGCCAAGGTTAAATAACTTTCTTGTGTGAAATCTTTGTTGTAGTCTGCTATCTGCACAAACTTTTGACATTGTAACCCTTATGCTCATTAGGCATCGTCCTAATAAAACGCGAATGGGCGATCATCGTAAGTTCGCGCGAATTTTACTCGTACGAACGCGCGAATCGCACGATCAAACTATTGAACTCGAATGGGTGTCCTAACTGACAACAGCGCGTTCTATTAGGACGATGCCTTAGGTAGGAGTTAGGATTTAGGCATTAAAGTCCTGTTATACTTTACTCATTACTCCTAAATACGGAACAACTATGAAGGGACGATGGACACGTATGGCGACCATACGTTTCTAACGTATTGCGGCTCCTTTAAATTTACGATACTGAATAAGTAAGGTAGCACAGGCCTTTTACTGATTTTAGGGCATCTTTAATTCTATTACAAATAGAAAAAGATTTACCACACAACTCTTGCAAAATACTACTCATCCATGTTGTGTCATGGCAATAGCCGTGTCTACACCTGGCGCAACACCTCGCGAGGAAATCGCCGCGCGCGGCAGCTCGGCTAGTGTGGACGTGGCTCGGCTGAGGCAAACGCACGCGCGGCCAAATGCCTCGGGCGGTGTAAGCACGCCTAATGGTTCAAAAAATTTCTTAGCGAAGCCGGAGCTCAATTTGGCTTAAAACTTCTTCATGAGCCGTAGAAAAACTGCTCAGGTGGCTAAAAATTAGGCAAACCAATAGGGATCCTGTTCTATAGACGCGCCGCCACTGGTAGTTATCAACTATAGTCTGCATTTTTAGGTATTTAAATAAAAGTAAACAAAATCTACCCTCCAACGGCTCCTTAAGCCAGTTGAGGGTAGATGAAAACATTACATGATTAAATAATGTAGGTTAAAGTCAGGTCGTTCGTTCAGTGACAGATCTAGGCGCTTTTGTATTTGGTTATATAATACTCTTTTTGATTGGTTAACCAATAAATGTTATAACTACCCGAGAATGTACAAATTGTTTGTTTACTTTTATTTTAATACCTACAGATACAGACTGTAGTTTTCTAGCCCTTTATGTGGGTATTTGTGCAAAACTCAATTCTAATTTCCCTAGCTGATTGACAATCCATTACATACATTACATAAATATAATCTACGTGATTTTCTTTATTGCAATATTTCTTTTCCCTAGGTCATGGTAGAAGCAATTGAAAGCAATCAAGGAGCTTGCACATGGAGAGTAACAAAAATGATGATTATAGAGAGTTCCCCCGTCCATCAACCCAACACTGACACCAAAAAACCAGAGGAAGACATTACATTAGAGCTAGAGCAGGAAAAGAGAATCTCAGTAACATATCCACTCGTATTTGAAAATGTTGACTTTCACCAAAGTGAGAACATGAATTTGGTGATCACGAACAACAGTGATCAAAGCTATTTTCTCAATAAATGGATTATGCTCAGTAAGAGGAGGGATTCCCAAATTGAAGTGAAACCCTTTCTCACTCGCCCAATGAAAATCTACCCAGGCCGCACTGTTTCATTCAGTATCACATGCTACCCGAAATTCATGGGAAGTAGCAAAGAATGCCTCATATTTATGTTCAACGGCTTTCAAGTGAAGAGGTTTATTAACATCACTGTTGTAGACAACAATGTGAAACAGATAAATAACAATCCATACGTTAATGACTCTAATTGTAAACCCGAACATGAAAGAATTAATGGGATGAAGGATTTGAGGAGAAATAAGGATAGGGGTTTCATCCCTGGTGTCAAGCCAGTAAGAGCACCAAATTTCGTACCAGTTAGACTGGGATCTTTTCCTATACCTGACAAAGTTTGGGCAGCTGTTTTGGGAAACTCTGATCAAACAGTGTATGGTAATGATTACGACAAGATATTGGACAGGATAGAAATGGCCTTGCCATGTTTATGCCAAGAATTGAATATTACTAACTACCTCGACAGATGGCATACATTACTGTTCATGGAAGAAATTCAAGCTAACATTTGTATGAGAGTGTTTGATATGCCTAAAGTGTACTTGATTCACTGTCAGGAATATTTGGGGATGGAAGTAAAAGGTTTATGCGAAAGAAGACCCAGTTTGATAAAAGGCGATAGAGTTATCGTTAAAGATACTTGGACCTCCTCACAATTTGAAGGTTACATTCATGTTGTGAGAGGAGATTTGATTTTGCTCAAGTTCAATCCTCAGTTTCATGAGACCTATTCGGGAAGTGACGTTGCCGTAGAGTTCCATTTCAACAGGTCTACTTACAGAAGAGCTCACCAAGCTATCAATTTAGCTATATCTAATCTCGGCCCTGACCTACTATTTCCATCGCGACTCACAACCCGCCCACAGCAGGTGTCCCCTCATGACATAGGCAATATAAAATGGTATAACAAACGCCTGAATCCTGGACAACAAGCTGCAGTCACAAACATTCTGTTGGGAGAGTGCCGCCCCATGCCGTACTGCATCTATGGACCACCTGGCACAGGTAAAACAATCACTGTGATCGAATCTATACTGCAAATAATCTCCGTTATACCAGATAGCAGGATTCTTGTTGCGACGCCATCAAATAGTGCTGCAAACCTGATCACTGAAAGGCTGATTGAGTACAGAGATCGTTTCTCCGGCTCCATGATTCGACTCATTGCGAATTACCTACTTGATTCTGAAAATTTACCTGATATTATAAAACCCTTTTGCGCGACCCTGGACATAGCAAGGGAAGAAACGTCCAAGCCTAACTACCAAGTGAGGAAAGATGGAGTGAACCTCAATTGTCAGACATCTTTCATCGGAAGACATCGCGTGACTATTGGCACTTGTTTCTGCATTGGTACGCTGGCACAGATGGGGTTACCGCGCGGGCATTTTACACATGTTATAGTGGACGAGGCCGGACAAGCCACAGAACCAGAAATTATGATACCACTGACTTTTACAGACAAAGAGAATGGACAAATCATTCTTGCTGGAGACCCACAACAATTAGGTCCCGTGGTATTATCGAAATACTGTACGGAATTCAACATGAACGAATCATTTTTGTCACGGATGTTGGAGACTTTCCCATACCAAAGAGACTTTGAAGCTTATGAGGATGGATTTAACAAAAAGTTGGTCACCAAACTGAACTACAACTACAGGTCTTTAGAGGAAGTCTTGAAACTGCCGAGTGAGATGTTCTATGATGCCTCCCTCGTGCCCAAGATGGACAGAGACGAAGCATGGGTCTCCAACACTATAAACACAGTTTCCGAAGTTTTTGATGCGGCAGAGAGGACCACGGGGGGAATATTCGTATACGGCATCAAAGGCGTGAATGCTAGGGCAGAAGATAGCCCTTCTTGGTTCAACCGGGAAGAGGCCGCCATGGTGGCTCTGATGACGTGCAAACTTTACAAAAGGAATATCACCCCGGATGATATTGGGATTATCACACCTTATGTAGCTCAGGTACTTATGCAAACTTTTGATTTATGAACAACTTTTGTTTTTAATGTGCTAATCTACGACACCGGCATTAACGAGTACAGCTAAGTAAGGAAGCAGGAAGCTATACTCAAAGATTTGATTAGTAGTATTTTTTTATTTCCAAGCCATAATATAATTTCAGTTTCAGTTTAGTTGTCATTTAATTTCAATCTTAGTACTGAGGTGTAAAGCTCATATTAGATTACAATTATTCTTTCCAAAGTTTTCTATTTCAATACAATTTATATTTTTTTTTCGTTTACATCCTCTTTATTTTTTTCAGACGAAATACTTCCGAGTTCTTTTCGAGTCTATGGGTCTACCTCAACCAAAAATCGGAACTGTCGAAGAATTCCAAGGACAAGAGAGGAAAATCATACTAATATCGACAGTGAGGTCCACGGAGGCCTATTTAGCAGACGACCGAAAACACGCCCTTGGCTTCGTTCAGAATCCAAAACGATTGAATGTAGCCTTGACGAGAGCTCAAATTGCAGTTATTCTTTTCTGTAACCCTCATCTGCTGTGTACTGATCCACTATGGGGTAAAGTCATCAGACAAGCAGTAGAAGAAGACAAGTATAAGGGATGTGATTTACCTCATGATATTGAGACTGTAAATACGAATGTCAGTGTCTAACTTTAAGTCTAGTTTAAGATAAGGCATTCCGGGGTGCTATAGCGAGCATCGATAATCGAAATTTTGTTATCTGTCTCCCTATCATATCAAAACCTCCATATAAAAACACGCGGATATAGAAATTTTGATTGTCGGCGTCCGCGGTAGCGCCGTTGATCTACGTGCGTACGTGTTTCTAAGACTGTGAAATGAAAAATGTAATCGACCAAACAACAGCAGTTTCATTTCCTAAATGTGTGGAGTAAACCACTTGTCTTGTCTCTTACAAGTACAGTTGCCATCCGACATATCGGAGCGGACGAGGCAAAATTATGAGCTCAGGTGATCGAGCGGACCTCGGGTTTAATTTAGCCGTGGCAAAAAGCTGGAAAAAAACGCTAGGAGGATGATGATAGTACGTAAATTAAACTACCTAACGAACGTTATACTAAATGTAGGGGGGCGTTTTATTACTAGATTAATTAAAAAAAAGTAATTGATGTGGTTTTATTTATTAAGTAACGCAATTTCAACATTAATCAAAAAATATATCTTTTTAGGGTTCCGTAGCCAAAATGGCAAAAATGGAACCCTTATAGTTTCGCCATATCCGTCCGTCCGTCCGTCCGTCCGCGGTCTAGCTCAGTGACCGTTAGCACTAGAAAGCTGAAATTTGGTTTGAATATGTGCATTTAACCAAGCCGACAAATCGGTAGAATAAAAACGCGAAAAATATATTTTGTTAGGGTACCTCCCGTACGTGAAGTGGGGGGCGAATTTTTTTCGTTCCAACCAAGTTGTGTGGGGTATTGTTGGATAGGTCTTTTAAAAAGAATTAGGGTCTTCTAAAACAGTTTTTGGATAAAACTAATACTCTCGGAAATAATAGCTCCGAAAGTGTAAAACAGGGCGTCCCCCCATCTAACTTTTGAATCGTGGGTCCTAAAATTTTTAAAAAATTCATGAAACTGAGGCCTAATGAGTACCTTCAATGAAAACTATATTGAAATAAATCGGTTGAGCCGTTTTTGAGTTATTATTCAAAAACCCATAGTGAAAGGACGTAAGTAAAAATGAACCCTACACTGAGCATGGCCAGACATCATCCATAGATCTGACACGGAACTAATAATACCAAGATTGAACGGGATAGTCTTATTACACTTTCCATAGATATGACAGAGAAGGCGCTATTATCTTTAGTCCTTATCATAGACTCACCCTTGTGATTATTGCTTACTTCCATAAGGGCTTAAGTACAATAGAAACGTTTATCACCCTCCACCGCTCTTTGAAGGGTAACAATGAAACCGACTAAATTATGTAGGCTAGCTACAGTATGCTATCAGCCATCTTGAAATGCGTTTCCAAATTAGTCGCGTTGTGTGTGTTCTATCCCTTACAGTGATACGGGTGTTTCAGCTCTATGAGATACTTGCTTTTTGCCCGACATGCTCTTGGCCGGTTTTTATTTACGGATAATCACAGTAAACACTACGATTACACCCTGTAAATCAAAAGGCCTCTACAATCGGCGCAACTTTGATACAAAGTGACAAAACTCGCGCGCGATTTCGAGATATTGCCGTCTAGGTAGGTGCAACGAAATCAATCGATGGTACAAAAACTGCGATGAATTAAAAATCGCAGGTGACTAGTCGCGTCAGTCACTTACGTTTGTAGAGGTCTAAATGTATAAATAGGTAGCTATCTTTGCAAATGCATCATACGTCAATATCCCAGACGCAGTTTATCGCGGTCTCCGTAAACACATTAGCAAACGTCACGCTACGGTTCACTACTGTCGACGGGAAACATTTCTTATTTTTCTATTTATATCTAAATTCCTAATTATTTTGATCCAACCAAATGTGATACGAAATTAAGGACAATTCTACTGTTAATTTATTTGACTTCTCAGTGCAATAAGCTCCATTCTTACCAGAATGGAGCAACCAAATAGCATAGTTTTGTGTGACAATCTCATCAAATGGTTGCAGACCTTAAATCTTAAAGCTAAACATGGAAATTTATCAGGTAAAATAGCATAAACATTGAATTAATACAGTTTGGTCTCCCTATATCCGCTCATGTTATCAGTAACACTGCTTACTGATAGGCTAACAGACAATGATGAACAAATGGAATAATGAAAGTGATTGTCTCTTGATTGCTTGATTCACGAACAAGTGTGGGATGCAACAACACTGGCTCTGTAAAACTTGCCATTATTAAATGAGATACATTGTACTTGGAGTACAAAAGCCGTTTCATTTTGGGTTCCGGACTAAAGGTCAATTTGGCATGATATACTCAGAGCCAAAAAGATAACACTATACCTAATATTTACTAGTATATAAAGGCACAACAAAAACATAAGCTAATAACTACTATACTAAAACATCGCTTTGATGTGCATTCTAATCTTTTTGCTTTGCAAGGCTGTGCTTTTTGATATGCGGTAGTATATTTCTTTAATGTTATTTATTTTTTATTATAGAGTTGTACTTAACCAAACCAATATTTTATTCATGATCCTGGACGTCAGTTAATAATATGTGACGTTTCACGGGTGAAAGTACCTTAAGGCGGTTGGCGCTTACGTTGCAAAGGATCGCATTAGTATTGCAGCGTCGTTAGAAATAGCGTAAGTTCCAACCGCCATGTACCTTTTCTCGTGGAATGTCACATATTTCACTAAACGGTATAATGATTCAGACAAAAAGTTGTTTTAAAACAATAAGTACTTAACCGCCTACAGTGAGTTAGTCATCAAAGTAATTTTGACAATGGAATAGTGACTTGATATCTTGATTAAATTTGTCTGTTGATTCAATATAATTGTCATTTGGTTAAACAAGCTTTGTCTTATTGGAATCTGATGTCACCCTGTATTTAAAATAGTTATTTCTCATTTTGTGCATTGAATCATTCTTCTTTATTTACAAAAAATAACCGCTAAGGTATCCCGGGATACATATTAACACATTAACTGCCAAAGGAAAAATGACGTCCTACTTCAGAAACCGGCATCTATAGCTACATATAAAACAACAAGTTGCCTGGCGTCTGTGTAATGGTTACGAGCGCCCATGAGGCAGGTTCTTGGCAGTGAATGTGTTTAGTACATCATTCAACTGTCTAACTTCTGGTCAATCTCCATTCTAACCTGGTGTGAAAATGGAGATCTTTGAATATGTAATATAATAATAATATTTCACCCACAGAGCTCTCCGATGGAGTGGCCATTGCTGAGGCTCTTACACAAGTGGCCCCAGAATATTTCTCACCATCCTGGAATTCCAAAATCAAAACAGATGTGGGTCACAACTGGAGGCTGAAAGTCAGCAATCTTAAGAAGATATTAGATGGTGTATTTGGTAAGTTGTAAAAATAATAATTAAATAACAGCTATGTCAACTTATAACTACCTTACCTAAATATACACTAACCATAAACTTACAAACTACTACATATAAAGGAAACAAGACCACCATCATAAAAAACAATATGTCCAAACCTATAAATTAAATATAAGTCCGCTCAATCACTCAAATAAACCACCCCGCATCATTCCCGGCGCAAAGGTGCCCATCACGCTTGCCGCATTTATGGTTAGTGTATATTTAGGTAAGGTAGTTATAAGTTGACATTTATTTTGTATTTGGAATTGAATAAAGTTTTTAATAACAGCTATTGGTATTGGTCCAATATTTTCAGAGCAACTATAAATAGTATAAATGATACAAAAATTTTATATAGATAGTTGATTATGATTTCTAGTTCATGGAAATAGTGCTTTAATAAAAATTAACAATAAGTACCCTTTACATGAACATCTGCACATTTCATTTCTTAAAATAAAAATTGATGTAACTTCCACCTGACTGGCATTCTGTAATAATTTTTTTGTCAATATAATAGACTTATGTAACTTTAATTAACTAAGTTAGAATTCGAATTAAGCTACCAAATTTGGTTGCCCAGTTTCATCAATAGTCTTTAATTGTGTAACTTATAAATCAGTGCTAATTAACCCCTAAGAAAGCAGAAAATGTATGTTTTTAAAGCAATGATTTTTTACAGATTATCATCAAGATATTTTAAATTTGAGTCTGCAAGACTTTTCAAGGCCTGATGTAGTCAATATTGCTGAACATGCAGACCCATCGGACTTAGGAAGACTATTACAACTTGTTCTTAGTGAGTACTACTTTTTCCCTTAGCTTTACTGACATAATCTTAGTGTTCATTTATTTTCACGTTTTCGTCTATACTTAGTTTTTTTAAGATTAGAAAAATCGTGAAATTTCTGCAGAAGCGATTAAAACTTGCAATGGTTTTGGAAACAAGTAGTCTTCTCGTTAAAAATGTCCTCTGATATGGCTGCAAAAAAAAACGCGGCATACTGACAATTATTTTTCTACTCTTATATGTATCATAGTTTGAAACAAAAAATAACCGACTTCACTTACGATCCGCTATTCCAAGAGGAAGTCGCTGAGTTGCTGTAAAACATAGTGAAATCACTATAGATGTGCATAATAGTTGAAGAGATCCCTCGATTTCCCTCTCGATCATCAGATCTGGCCTGGTGACAATGGGACCAACTGTGAAGTATACTCTTACAAACAAAAAAAGATTTTTCCAAATTGGTCCAGCCATGTTCGAATCATTGGTGAACATATGAAGGGGTGTTTACAAAAACAACATAACTGACTACACTGGTTGACACCTGAAACAATTAACAATGTACTTAAAAAAGTGTCAACAGGTCTAAGCAGTTATGTTGTTTTTGTCAACATCCCTTCATATATATATAAAAAAAAATAGCAAAAACACAAAGATCTCGACGAATTGATAACCTCCTCTTTCGAAATCTTGAAGTCGGTTAAAAACAAGGTATAGGCTGGAGTAAGGTTTATAAAGAAAATAGGCATGTTACTGAAAATTTGGGTTCTGAGGTGGTTCCGAGTTCTGTCGAAACATCGTGCTGACATTTATATCGTTTAAAATATTTCGTACAGATTCAAAAGGTATTATGTATAAGGTGGCTTATCAGTCAGCGTCTGCTAATCACAAGTATCGCTACATTACATTAGTCACGTAATTCGAGATAATTACACCTTGTAGAAAAGCAGCAATCGCCTTCAGCCCCTCCCCTTATACTCTCAGATAAGCCAACCCACTTTCATATTCCTGTATTAAGGTTCGGCCAAGAACCTGGATATCTGCCATAATCCTATTTTATTAACTTGTATTTTTGTATAATATGGGCCTCGCTTTTTATCTAATCCTGAAATGTCTTACATAATTGCGTTTCTTTCACTTGCGCCGCAACCGGGTGCAATTACGCTGTGCGAGCGAGATAGTGTTATCAATATCTACAGCGCTATCTTGCTTGCACACCGTCGCTGTATGCGATTGCAGCGCCAGTGTGATAACCGGCTTAGTTCTATCAGAGACTATAGAGATATAGACGACCACAGCCTAAGAACTTTTTGAAGCTCATGTCGATAGCGCCATCTATGTCAAAGCCACCTAAAGATACCGAATATGTAAGAGAACTCGATTCTAGCCTCATCGCCAATCTATAGTCCTAAAAATTCTGTACAAGAAAAAAAATACAAAAAGATGATGTTACAGGTGGTCTTTTTTGAGACCGCTGCCCTATAAAGGGCTAAAGCGCAAACACATGTTACACCTGGATTTTCCCGTGTACTTTTGAAATTTCGATTTTATGAATGCAACGAAACATTAAGTTTATCTATTGGAAAGTGCCCTATTGCTACAATTTATTGTTATGGGAAAGGCAAACCCAGTTCAATTGTTTATAAAGTTACATAGACACAATAGTTTGTACTGTAACACCGAGTGAACGTACGTGATATAATCCTGTTTCAATTCTTTAGAAAGAAGATAAACTGCTTCTTTTTATCCTTCAACGCATAAAGGCCCGTTTTACAACATATACGTACAGTCGACGCCGATATGTATACAGTTATGAACCTTATTACTATGGGGTTAGGTGCAAAATGTATACATATTTTTGGCGTTGACATCTGGTCCGAATCTCTATGACATCGCTTCGGTTAAACGAACACACCTATTTTTCTTTTCTTCCAAAGTATATTTGATGGATTAGTGTTATTAGTGGAAAATCGGTATTGTAATTAGCTTTTCTCCGTCTCGCTACACGCAATTCCATGTATTAAGAAGCCTTATTTAACGTTACTATACTTGAATTTAATTTCGACAGGTTGTGCCGTGAACTGCGACAAGAAAGAAGAATACATCACCAGAATAATGGAGCTGGAGCTCTCGTGTCAGCGGTCTATCATGCAGGCGATACAGGTACCTACCTAACATCCATCCATCCAATACATGATGATGATGATGATGTCTTCCTGTTATCCCTCATTAGGGACATAAAGCTCGCAGAAGAGTTTTCCATTTGTCGCGATCTTGAGCGGCTACTTCCAGCTCTTTACAGCTGAGACCAATTGAGCCAGCCTCCGTCTCAACTGATCGCCTCCATGTAGTAAGGGGGCGTCCCGACCCTCTACTGCCAGTCTACCTTCATCCTATACACACAGTCATCCATTCAATGTATCATTCTATTTCCTTATGGGTTTGGCGAGAGTGCTATGAATTCTATAATAAATCGTACTATCGACAGTTTAGCTCAGAGTACACAACGAGTAATCCAACTACGAACAAAAAACTGAGCGGGCCGCGGGCAAAAAAACAACTGACGACGCGTGTTACGCGACCGAAATAGACATGATAAGACATGATAAAATAAGGGATGTGCCACTGCGGTGCTACCGTTGCGAGAAACATGCTTGGTACAGCCCTGCGTCTGGAGTGTGAATTACGACTCTGATTTTTTATTTGTTATTAGATGAGTTACTGGTCTAAAAGACCACCTTCCTTATACTGTGGTTTAGATAGATACGGACGTAGTCTGCGGACACCGGAAGCAGCGTACGGCAAAACGCGCCGAAAATGAAGATGGGACCTGTTTCCCATACTTCAAACCTATTTAAAAGTAAACGAAAGCCTGATGTTTTCACTTACGTTTAAAAAAAATTGGTTGACAATACAAAGTATTTAAGTATACAAAGTAAGTGAGTGTGTTTATCAAAAGATTACCCTAAACTCTATTACGTAAAACCCATTCCGCGTCGAGCATGCCCGGTGCAAATGGTTCTGCTCGCAGCTTTGCCGCGGTGTATGGCGATGAAGACATGTTAGAGGAGCCAAGATTGAATTGAGACTTGGGATTCCACACTTTCTGAACGTCCTTGTTTTATAGTCTGAAGAATGAATTTGGGTCATTTGAACATCGTCTGTGTGTGGGCTGGGCTGATCTAACGAGATTCTTTACGATGATCTAAGTAACGGATGCAGCATGATAGGTTTGATGAGTTGATGCACATAATACGTTAGTGACGTAATATTTGCGTAGGAAGGGGTTATATTTAGGAAGAGTATGTACATATATGTGCCTATGAAGCTAGATATCCTGGGTTCGTATTCCGGTAAGGGCATTTATTTTTGTGTTTATCATGAATATTAAAATTATGTCTTACAGGTGTTTTAAGTATGTATTTATAATTGTATATCGCTTATAAATACATACTTAAATAGCTTTGCTTCGATTGGGGCTAGAATGATTTGTTTAAGATGTGAAGGATTCCTTTGTGTCCCTAAATATTAAGGTATGTAGTTATCGATGAGAGAGATATATATCTTCAAGCCCCTTTACCTAACTCCCGGGTTATGTTTTTCACAATATGTTAAATTGTATGTCTAAACTCTAATTATCAGGCACGGCCTACACCGTGTGATGGGTTAAAAAGTACCTTCTTGTGGTAGTTGTGGTCAAAGTATAATGTGACATCTCGACACTCGACATATACTTCGTGGGGAGTGACATAGATTAGGTATAATAAAATCGTTTGAGAAGCCTAATCTCAGTGAGTTTAGTTTTGTTTACTATTTACAGGCAGCAGCAAAGTAGCTAAGCCGGTGGGATGTTCAAAATGAACTTGACACTACTTTATTGTCAAGAGAATAAGAGCGCGTGAAGGTCAGTCTGAACACCTCACCCGCTTAGCAACTTCCGCTGCTGACTATACTTAACGAGATTAAAACCCGCATATTACAATTTGTTCCAACTGTCGTGGGTTTTGAAACCTTTACGAGTTTACAGACTTTTGTTGGTGTATGGATTTGACATACCTATTCAAAGAGTGTCTTTTTAACCGACTTCAGTGCCATCTGCGAAATCTTTTGCGTGTTTATTATTCGCCCTATTTCCGACGACGCTTCACATTTCGAAGCGTTTGTCGAACAGGCGGAATCGGGTTCATTTTACTAGCAGTGAAGGAATTTGAACGTTCTATACAGCAGTGACATTTCGTATTCTAATGGCAGAAGGAAGGGTCGCGAGCATGCGCGAGCACATCACGTGCGCGGAGCTGTCATTCAAACATGGAACATAAATCCTTACATGTAAGATTCGGTTTCATTTGGTTCTAGTAAAACGAGCGCCGATTACGCCCTTTCAGTGGGAATCGTACATAGGGTTGCGATGATCTATAGTTACCTAATCAGTTTATCACACAGGACAACTAAGCCATCTCTTAATTACAAGCTAGGGATGGACTACTTATATTTAATCCTACTGTTTATGAGTATTAGTTACAAATTTATCCCAAAAAATAATTATTTAATTAACAATTACTTAAATGTGGTTACCTAATTAATTACGATCAAGATATGTACGATTGAGTGGGCACCAACCTCAGATTACATAATGCAAGAGCGATACACCACTCTCAAATAAAAATGTAATTGGTAATACCATTTTCTTCTTCCTGTTTGTTTCTTGTATGCCGGAATAAACATAGTTAAAAAATGTTTAAAAAAAATCATTACATTGTTAAACGCAGTTACAAGCGTGTTTTTTCGATACCCGTGTGCAATGTAAAGTGTGGCTGAAGTAAAAGTAACAACAGGGAGCCCCATACAAAGTGCTCATTGCGGTTTCCTACTTTTCAAATAAAATAGTAATCAGCTTACCTGCGTTTAATCTAGACGTTGATCGTGAAAGTGCAAACCACTCACTGTAAATAAACCGGGTTATTGTAAGAAAACCAACCACTTTAATTTTTGTTACAAATATTTATCGTAATAATTTTTCTTAGGTACAAAGTAACCGTTCTTTGTTCTTCAGTGTACATAGAGCACTCAAATATTCGAAAATGTAAATTATGAATTTAAATTTCTAGTTCTTCTGATTATCTTTGGATTAGTACAGATACAATTAAGTGCCTTTATTTTCTAAAAATAATGTTAGGATCATGCCTCGAAATAAGGATCATTTAATGGCACAAACTTTCCGGTAACATGTTAATTGAAGTAAGGCGGTAACACACCTATACGGTTCCCGCACACCGCTTCGGTGTGCCAGACAGCCCCATACACCGGAGCAGGAACGCAACAACAAACCGTCGTGTCGTCAATTTGATAGTTTTATCTATGGCCTCTTAATTGCCTGCTAATAGAATTATTACATACGAGTATTTAGATACGGCCGGGTGGGGTGCCCGGCCTTAGAATTGTCCCCCACCATATCGTTCCGTGGTTGCAGTAGGAGTCTGCTAAGGGAATATACCGGGAGATGGGCAGCAGCCTCTCCCGAAAACCTAAACAACAATAAACAAAAAAACTGCGCGCGCCATCCCGTCTGCCAAGCGTGGCGCGTATATGGCAAACCCCCCCTTTAATGATATAAGGGGAGGCCTATGTCCAGCAGTGGACATCTTATGGCTGAGATGATGATGATGATGATTTAGATACTTCAACAAGAGACAGGACAGAGGTTTAGACCTCTGTCCCGCTTGCGTTGCGGACGCGGTATCCCATGTAAAGAGCGCGTAAACATGCTCTCATATAAATGACTTTTCAAAAGTAGTTTTCCTATTCAATTAAAATATAAGAAGCAATCAAGTTGCGTAAACATAACAATAATTGTACGTAAATTTAATCAGCAATTAGCAGAAGTGCACCTGATATGCAGCTGAGCATGTGATATAACTGTATTGCGGTTTACTTTAAGTATAATTATACTAATTCTTTCTTACTCGGTCTGAACTCTCTGAACGCATGATGGTTCTGACTTCTGTACGTCGACGATTCACGATAACATTACATCTCGCGTGAGTTTTACTATTTTAAATATTCATTATATTCAATTATCTGCTATGTTTTATTAAATTTATTTCTTGTGCTATTGCTATGTAGATGTCAGTGTAGGAGAGACCGGGTATGCTTGTCTCACGGGTTGCTTGTCACAGTGGCAACAAAATAACATTATACGATGAAGTAAGTGAATCGATCGGTGTGAAAACATCGCAAGAACTATACGTACTTTCGTATTTCACCAGTCTTATCACTTAATCATTCGTTTAGTATTCTTTTATGGCGTCAATGTCAACCATACCTGGTTTCCCCTAGGTGTAATTTTAAACGTCATCCAAAGTCTCGGCTAGTGACAGCTAAACAATAAAGTCGTCTTTTGGAATTAAGCAAAATCGAAATTGCATTAACTTGGACGCAGGATTCGTACTGAAACTTTTATTAAATTTCAAAGGTGGACTTTATTATATGTATTTACATGGTATTTACATTATTTACAGGTATCAGTTGACCCATAAAGCTTTATGCAGTTGACCCTAAAGTTTATGATTTGGTATAAAGGAGTTTCGATATCATTTTAGAAAAAAAATATAGTTACCCTGAAATTTGTATGGTCGCATTATGTAGACCAATCGCGCGAACATTGTTTCACACAGACATATAAATATTTGCTCAATTGCTTCAGTAGTTTTCAGGATGCGATCACATTGTCGTTCATTCACGTTTGTCAAATAGCGACGCTCACACGACCCCGCTTCAGTCTCGTCGCTACATCGCGTCACGTCCGTAAAACGTTTATGCAACCTGTGCTGTTGTTACAATCATTAGAAAACAGGCGAGTCGAACTTTTAGATGATCCAGAATTATTGTAGTCTATGATTCCGGAAGTGTGTCTTTAAAAAATACTGTAATTTCCTTTCACGCGCATTTATATTCAGTTTCGTCCAATTACACTCGTTAAATCCTTTGAACTTTTGATCTAAATATTTATTTGTGTTTATTTATTTATTTAAACTTTATTGTACAGTATTAATAAGCACAAATGGCGGACTTAATGCCTCAATGCATTCTCTACCAGTCAACCATAGGGCCGAACAGAAATTCGCTAAAGTGGGTGCAGTGAGAGAAAACTTGCCGTTTGTTGTATCCACTAAGAAATTCTTTTAATACCTAACTAATTAATCGCATCGGTGGCACACAAGATTCCGTCTAATAAAATCACATATAGTCGCCGTCAGATGTATCGGAGCGGCCAAGGTGGTTACAAATATCTGAACAACGCTTCTATTGGCAAGTCGATAAAGTCCATGTTCAGATATTTTATGTACCTTGGCCGATTCGATATATTTGATGGCGAGATTGCGACTGTAAAAATGGTTTTTCCAATGTCAAAGCCATTTCCAATAAGAAATAGTAATAGGAATGCTTATGCTTTTCAATTGTTAGCTTCCTCGTTCGATTCGCTTGCGCTCGTTAAGCAGTTATAACAGTAGTACTGTAATTTAGTGCACTCGATCACTTCACGCGTCATAATCGTATTACATATGGGCGCGACTTTACAACATTATGTCTGTTGCGTTGTTATAATATTGCTCAAGCGCGCTTTCGACGCTTGCATTTTTATAAAGAAACTGTATGTTTTAGTTACGCTTTTTATGTCCTTGGATCACGAGTTGAGTGCGGACGTTTGGATGCGGTGCGCGCGTCGCGTGTGTTACAATGGTTTTAGAATCAGAATAGGGCCTAGGAGGTGGCTCCACTCTAAGTGACGTTAGTAATATGAAACCTTGCGTCCTCCATAAGTGCGATAGAGATGGAGTTGTGATCGGTGTCATGTGAAGTGTTGTGTGTACAGGAACTGGAGACGCTGACGCTGGGCGGGCGGGGAGCGGGGCACGCGGACGCGCCGCCGGAACCGGACACGGATATGAGGGAGGTGCTAGCGCAGCGGTGCCATGAACTTGACACGCAGGTTTGTTTACTTCCATTCAACTATTACAACACTACCTAATACAGAATTCATTCGTAGGGTGGGTTGCACCACGCATAATTAACAGACTCATGAACGTTAAATATGGCGACGGAGCTGTCATCCCATAAAAAACTTTTTATACAAGTTTTTTTTTACGATTACGTTTACGTTCACAGACAGTTTGGTGCAACCGGCCCTTACTCATGTAAACAAACGAGTGTCAATCTAAACATTGTAATGTCATTATTTTTTCTGGTTATCCTTCGTTACTTCGATTATTACAGCAAATATTAAAAATATCATTTTACTTGATTGAATTTAATACTTTGCGAGTTTCTTTCAGTATATAACACAATTTTAAGTGATAATCCCAGAGAAAAGTGTGATAATGACTGGGAGAAATGTGTTTTTTTTACATGATAAGGCAAGTAAGGATGTATTCTGTAGGTATACGTGAACACAGCACTCAAAAGTGACACATAAAAAATATTCGTAACTTTATATTAAAAATGAGTTATATGTTTACATCCATTGTTTTTAAAAGTGACGTCTGCATGTTGTTAGTTGTGAGTAAGGTCGGTGTTATGCTATTACTATTACAATATTGGCGTTTTTATACTCTTATTCATTTTGAAGTTTATACAATTATACTGTATTGTAGACGTTACATTATGTAAACTATAGTTCATGTGTGTCGAGTATTATGATGGTTAATCCGGATCAAATGGCTTGCGTCTTACATGACATACATTTATCTAACATCCAGTAATTACCGCATATTTACGAACAATATAACATATTATTGAGCATAACATTTGAAACTTTCGTGTTTTATACACATATTAACTAACATTAGCTAGGGTCTATCGTGAATATTATTATTTGCCGCGAGTTGTCCGCAAAAATGTCCCGTGTAACCTGTGTCGGAACGTTGGAAGTAAATAATATAATTATGCGATAGACAAGTCTTATAGCTATGCGTCTAATGTTAGTTAATAGTGATCGAGTGATTTCATATTATATATTTATGCTGATTTGTAAGTAAATATGTACTTGAATTTTCAAAACATCTAATTTCTAGAAATGTACAGTGACAAACAATGTAGTTAAATTTTTCTTCCGACATTCATCCTGTGTGTCAGTCACGCTTGATCGCCCAGATATTTATGCGTAATGTGGTATACAAGTATGATGAGTGTAATATTGTTGTATTATGCATGTGTTCTCGATAGCCATTACTAAGTGCTCACAGCCACAGCCATGAGAAGTTGCGTGACAGTATGTCGTCCAGCTATAGATTATATTTTCTAAACTTTCGTAAGCCAATCTGTTGACCATGTAGTTAGTTTCTAATTACTTTTATCTATTGAGCGTGTTAACTCATTGTAATTTCGCGACTTTAATTCACTTAGATATACTCAATTGCATTCAATTTATTTTTAGCTTTAATATTATGTCGACGAAAATTGTTAAACTCATTTTAAGCTTATAACTTTTTGAAGCAAATTGACGCAATATAAACGGTGACGGATTTTATGTGGACCGAAAATATTCATAAGTAGGTTACATAAAAAAGACTAAGGACTAACTGACTAAGTTTGAACTTTATTACGATTTAGGTAAAAGTCCTTCAAGAAGAAAAGATGACGTTATTAAGCGAGGTAGCACGACTGACCGCGGCGAGGCCAGACGAGGCGCGCGACGACGACGATGCTGAGCTGGACGAGGCAGGCGCCTCCCTCGGACCTGCACACGCTGGGACATTAAGATATAGGTGCGTGTATTAAGCGAGGCGAGGCAAGGCAGACGAGGCTGAGAATGACGCTGGCTGGACGAGACAGGCGCCTCCCTCGGACCTGCACACGCGGGGACATTAAGATACAGGTGCGTGTATTAAGCGAGCCGTGGCGAGGCAGACGAGGCTGAGGATGACGCTGGCTGGACGAGACAGGCGCCTCCCTCGGACCTGCACACGCGGGGACATTAAGATATAGGTGCGTGTATTAAGCGAGGCGAGGCAAGGCAGACGAGGCTGAGAATGACGCTGGCTGGACGAGACAGGCGCCTCCCTCGGACCTGCACACGCGGGGACATTAAGATACAGGTGCGTGTATTAAGCGAGCCGTGGCGAGGCAGACGAGGCTGAGGATGACGCTGGCTGGACGAGACAGGCGCCTCCCTCGGACCTGCACACGCGGGGACATTAAGATATAGGTGCGTGTATTAAGCGAGGCGAGGCAAGGCAGACGAGGCTGAGAATGACGCTGGCTGGACGAGACAGGCGCCTCCCTCGGACCTGCACACGCGGGGACATTAAGATACAGGTGCGTGTATTAAGCGAGGCGTGGCGAGGCAGACGAGGCTGAGGATGACGCTGGCTGGACGAGACAGGGGCCTTCCACGGAACTGCACATTCTGGGACATTAAGATACAGGTGCGTGTATTAAGCGAGGCGAGGCAAGGCAGACGAAGCTGAGAATGACGCTGGCTGGACGAGACAGGCGCCTCCCTCGGACCTGCACACGCGGGGACATTAAGATACAGGTGCGTGTATTAAGCGAGGCGTGGCGAGGCAGACGAGGCTGAGGATGACGCTGGCTGGACGAGACAGGGGCCTTCCACGGAACTGCACACTCTGGGACATTAAGATACAGGTGCGTGTATTAAGCGAGGAGCGGCGAGGCAGGCGAAGCTGAGGATGACGCTGGTTGGACGAGGCAGGGGCCTTCTTCGGAACTGCACACTCTGGGACATTAAGATACAGGCGCGTGATTAAAGTGAGGCGAGGCGAGGCAGACGAGCCTGATGACGCTGGCTGGATGAGGCAGGCGCTTCCATCAGACCTGCACACGCTGGCACACTAAGATATAAGTGGATTTTTTTTCAAGAACCGTTTACGAATTACTTTGAATATGTTAATTATTCTCAATAAATGCGCTCTAGACTGGACTAGGCAGTCTCTTTCTGACATACGTTGCAATTAAGAGTACTTAATTAGAAATTCGTTTCGTTTTAGTATTTCATATATACAACATGTAATGGATGTCGTTTTGACACCCGAAAGGAGACGCTTATTAGACTTGTCAGTATTAACTTCTCTTGCTACGAAATAAGGCTCACTGGTGCATTCTGTACTTCAAGTGTTATTGTCGTTATTGAACCGCCCTTATATTTACAGCAATATGCGGGCACAACTAGACGCGCTGAAAGACGAATTGGATAAAGTGGAACTACAGAGAGATGACCAGCGGGCGAGGGCCGACGCGCTCGAGCGAGAGCTGGCGCTCATGAAACTAAGGAATGAGGAGTTGCAAGTTAGTATTCACTTATTAAAGCTGAGCTAATGTCATCCAAAAGTGACCCGCGATCTTCCGAATGCCGTCCACTCAACGAACTAATGGCCGCCAAGGAGTTGATTCATTCGGAACTAGACACTTCCGAATGAATCCGTCAATATTTTAGTCCATCTGCCGTCACTCTGTCTGGCCTCATTTCCTGCCGAGTTCCATTTAAGTTTGCAACACTGTAACACGGTTGAATAGCGAACAAATGAACTTCAACTATCTTTTGTGCCAAAACTAAGGTAACTTTATAGGTTAGTGGAAATCCACCAACAGCTTAACTTATTAACTTTTGCAATCTACAATTAAAAACAAACTTGTATAATTTTTCCTTCAGATTGCAGCGTCAGAGAACGTAACGCTAAAAGATGAGGTGGATGCTTTAAGAGAAACAGCGGCGAAGGCGGCCACTCTTGAGGCCACCGTGGCTTCGTATAAGAAGAGGATGGAGGAACACGTTGACTTGAGAAGACAGGTAATGATACTAGTTATTTAAGCCAATAGTTGCAATGTAGCGTCAAAACTAGTAAGCATTGGAGCATTTGTAAAAAAGTTTATACAAAACTATTTAGAATATTTTCAATGTATGACAAGTAAATTGTAAGAAATCAATCTAGTCCCACAGTAAGCTCATTACTAGAAAACGATATACAGGTAGATTTTCATTTGGGTCAGTGAGTGCAGCTACCAGATCCCGTGCTGCTACGTGAAAATGGTCTTAGAAGACCTTCCCTCTATTTCAAATTAATGAAAGATCGCATTTACAGATTTTGGAAAAAACATACAGGGTGAGAGAAAAAGGTCATTTTTGGCAAACTTTTTTTATGGTGCCATTTGATCCCATTCCTATTCAGGATCAAAAGTTTGTATCGGACCAAAAAAAATTTTCCGGCTAGAAAAGCCACAAATCGAGGAAACATTTTCCCATACATTTTGTATGAAAATGAAAACTTTTATTTTTCACATGAATTTTTTTTATACCAGTTGATTCCAAACCTATTAAGTATCAATAGTTTCCATGGGGTTAACTTACGGTAATGTACCAAACAACCACAAATTGAAGAAACTTTTTTCCATACATTTACTATGGAGAAAATGTGAAATTTTATCGACATTTTCTAATCATGCTAATCAGTCCTGTTACGTTTGAGGACAATAATACTGTATTAGGACATCACATTCAAAGCATTCAAAATAACAAAAAACGGGGATTTTAAAGCAGTAAATGTATGGAAAAAGTTTCTTTAACTTGTGGCTGTTTGGTACATTATCGTAAGTTAACCCCATGGAAACTATTGATACTTAATAGGATTGGAATCGACTGGTATAAAAAAATTGCATGTGAAAAATAAAAGTTTTCATTTTCATACAAAATGTATGGGAAAATGTTTCCTCGATTTGTGGCTTTTCTAGCCGGAAATTTTTTTTGGTCCCATACAAGCTTTTGGTCCTGGATAGGAATGGGATCAAATGGCATCATAAAAAAAGTTCGCCAAAAATGACCTTTTTCTAGCACCCTGCATATTTTTTCCAAAATCTGTAAATGTGATCCTTCATTAATTTGAAATAGAGGGAAGGTCTTCTAAGACCATTTTCTAGTAGCAGCACGGGATCTGGTAGCTGCCCTCCCTGACCCGAAAAGAAAATCCACCCTGTATATGATACTATATTCGGTCTAGATATAGATAAGAAAAATACTTAAATACAGAGAAAACATCCGATAACTCAGGAACAAATACCTATGTTAAACACAAATAAATGTCCTTGCCCGGATTCGAAACAGGGACCAGTCTTAATATTGAAAGAGCTCAGATGCTGAGTGAAAATAAGAAAATAAGACTCAATAACTAAAGGCAAAGAACGTATCGATAAGATATGTAACGTTATTTTGAAATATTTTGATACTTTTAGTTTTAAAGTGGTTTCTGACTACTACCATCTCAGTACAATTTGTGTTGTCACATTCGTAATGTTTGTCATGTATGGCTTGCAGGTAAAACTACTGGAGCGAGCGAACACAGAGCACGTACAGCGCGCGATAGAACACGAGCAGGCCGCCACGAGAGCGAATGCGTTACGAGCAAAGCTAGACATTTACAAGAAACAGGCAAGTTAAATTAGATTTATTGGGTAATTAACATTGATACAGCCAAGCCATTGATGAAGATCACATGCTGACTCGGGTGTCCGTATAGCCACCTACAGTCACCAAGAGATATAACGAAGCGGCCAAGGAGGACACAAATATCAAAAATATCTGAACAACGCCTCTATTTTAAGGCGATTAAGTGCATGTTCAGATATTTTTGAGTACCCTGGCCGCTCCGATATATTTGATGGCGACTGTAAAATAAACCTAAGTCACAAAACAAAAATGCTTTTGGACAGCTGCAGTTAACCACGTATTACGATGAATTTTATCGACAAATCACCCCCCAGTACCTCTTTTTTTTCACAAACATTTGTAAACTGCACCCCTTTGAACTTTTGTCCGCACTTGGTAAATATACCATTATTTGTCCAATTATCTGTCACACATGTATAGAAGAATGTCATCCAGCAGCTCAAGAACTAGGGCATAATATTTTAATCAAAAATGTCTCACAATTGCGACTTGATCATCATTTTTTCATTTAATCTCATAAACAATCTATATATACCTAATTTAGATCTCATTGTGTGTGCATCTCAATAAAAAACCCATTTCAGGTGATAGATTTAAATGAAAAATTAGACGCAGAAATCACAAAGGCAGACAAACTGGAAATAGAAAATAAGAAATTATCAAGTCGAGCGGACTTCCTGCAGCGCGAGCGAGACAAGCTACTGTGCGACAGGGACGCACTGAAGGAGACGGTCGAAGACCTGACTCACTACACTATTACTGCAGGTATGCAATCATTACTGTTCTAATATCGATCTTATGTGCTTGAGGGCAAGGTACATAATAATGAACACAAATAACTTTGAGGCTTAGCGCGATAGACATACACAGTAGGGGCGGTGTTGTGAAACAAACACCATCAACTTGTATACCAACTTCCAATAATGTGTATGAAAAACTCTGTTATATAGGAATATTACTGAGATGTACGTACACCTAGCTTTATACTAGTTCTAGTTACTTGCAGTATTATGTGGTAAATGAAGGCCGCAAACATATGTGATACGCCCTTAGGGTTTTACTTATAAAATTATGTAAAATATTTTTACGCGCTTCATTGTCAAATATATTTTTGCAAGTGTTCTTATATGTACATATGTATAATACAGTCAGATAATTATCGTTAGCACGCAAAAATGGCACAGAAAAAGAGGATCCTATTTTTGTAGAAGAGATTCAAGCGAATGTTGACTTTATACTCTGAATTATAAGTTCGATGGTATTAAGTGACTAGTTGTAACTGTTTATTTTCATTCACATAATATCTTACTTTCAGGAACTAGTGAAGACAATGTATCGCAGGAGCTGATCCCCACAGAGATGAAGGATAAGTTAATCCGGCTCGAGCACGAGAACAAACTGCTGCGGCAGAACCAGGGCGCGCAGGTCGACCAGGGCTCTGTACAGGTACCTTACAATGCAGAGAAAGTATCTTAAATAGCAAGAAAGTATCTTAAAGTCACAATAAACCTATTAATTATGGCTGCGTTTTCACCAGAGATGAGCGAGGGTGCGAGTAGGAATGAGTTTGTTAAGAACCAATCTTAGAGCTGCGCTATGCGAAGATAAGTAAATTTGATTCTATTGGTTCTTAAAACACATTCCTCGCAACACATCCTCGCTCATCCCTGCCTAAGCCCGAGGCATGCATCTTCAGAAAATGTGGTCGCCAATGTCGCCATTGTCTACTTCTTGTTGTTAGTTATTGGTAGGATTGCGTCCATTCATTTCTGTCACACCACTTGTCACAAGGCTCATAAAAAATTGAACTTTATTCCGTCCTAACAAGGTTTATTTCACAGGCGTTGCTAGAAGACTACGCGGCCCGGCTGGAGAAGCAGCGCGCGCTGCACAGAGAACAGAACCAGCGCATCATGCAGCTGGAGGCCGCGCTCGAGGCCGCGCCCGCCAGGGACCCGCGCCTCGCCACCGCCATGGAGGACAGCCAGCGGAAATGTAAGTGTAGCGGTAGCTGAGTATCGTTGGATGGTTCTTCTAGACTACTCGACACGGCTGGAGAAGCAGCGCGCGCTGCACAGGGAACAGAACCAGCGCATCATGCAGCTCGAGGAAATGTAAGGCTTCCTACCCCTTGACTTTGCGACATGTAACACCTCGTCTAACAAGTGACGCTTAGTACCACACGTGTAGCAAAAACAAGATAGGTAGGCTGAATCAAGAATTCATTTTTCATCTGTCTGTACTTTGCTAGTGCCTGACAACCAAAAGTAGCTAAACGCGTTTCTGTATTTACAGAGGTTACCAATCTGTTCCCTGACGTGACCTTATTGGCATAAAAAAAATTGGGACCCTCCACTTCTAAACCCTTTGAACGCCAAGAGCCATTAAAGTGGTCGAGTACTGTCGTGCCTACCACGCCAACGACCACTAAAGTGGTCATGGCAGACGCTGCCAAAGCAATTTTACTGTTGACAGATAAGGTTTAAATTCGTTTCTCACTAATTGACATGTTGGTTGTTGGCGTCTTTGCCACATTTTGATGCGAGGAAGAAAGCGTTCAACTTTCCGATTTTTTGTTACCCGACTCACTTGATATCCCTTACTGGAGGTTCACAACTTGCAGATTCACATTCGATTGCATTCATACAACTGCAGCAGTTACTTACACTGTCGAACAGTGTCCATGTAATTTCTATAAAAAAAATATGACTACGCTTTTTTTACAGCGTTACAAGTAGAAGAGTTACAAGCGACCCTAGCGGAAGAGCGAAGACGGGCCGGGAAACTGCAAGAGGCCCTCGCGGCCAGAGACGCCGAGTTAGTGGCCACGGAGGACAAGTACAAGCGATGCGTCGAGAAGGCCAAAGAGGTCATCAAGTCGCTGGACCCCAGGGCTGCGGGTAACACTGTCATGTTTACTTTTTAATACTATCGGATTTGAAAGGAAAACAATATTGGATTGGATACTTTCGTAGTTTCCGTGCCGCAGTTAGCTACGCGCTACACACGTTTTTCCGCTTTGTAGAGGAAAGTCCCCTCACATAGGTGGTTTCTGCTAGGAAAGTTAACCACAAATGCTTTTTTTCAGCGTCTTTGGATTTATTTTTTAATGACAGCATATCATTTCCATGTGATTTGATTTGATTTGCCCGTCAGATTGCTGAAACTCAATGTGAAATACTTCACAGTTTAGCTTTTTTGTTGTTTACTTATTGTAAGTGTTTTTATAGCGCTGCCTTCGTTGTCGGACATGACGTTGGGATACGCGCGCGGCGCGGGCGCCGGCGCGGCTAGAGGAGATGCAACACCCAACAACAACCGACATGAGTAAGTATAACTTGAATATTCGTATCAATACTACTAACGTTTAGAAAAAGAACGGTCGATTTCGCCAATGTATCTTTATTTTTTTCAGCGACATGAAAGAAAAATTTAAATGCTCAGACTACTTTTTTCTTTTATTAGTGATATGCTTAAGACAATAAGATGCAAAATGGCTATCTTTCAAATTGTTTTCTTAAAAATCGCACTACAACAATCGCATGATTTATCTAATTTGAAAAAAAAAACGAACTATAGGGATTTGTTTACACCTTTTCAGGAAAAAAGCGTTTGAACGGCGTAGTCATTTTTTGAATAGCAACTGACTTACCTCTATAAACTATTTTTTATTAACACAACGGAAATTTGCAATTATACATCCTATGTGACAAGAATATTGCAAAAACGTTGAAAAGGCAACTCCTCTAGCGAATGGTTTTAATAGAGCGCTTATTCTAATATACGGGTTTTAAGGCGGTAAGGTTTTGGTTAAGAAAGCCTTTCTAAAAATGCTTGAAGTGATTCACGATCGCATAAAGGTAGCGCTCAAGTACTAATTATAGTAATCTCCAACAATGTTTTCCTTCGTATTTGAGCCGTCATAACATCCTCAGATGGAGCGGCAGCGGCAGCGGCACGGGCAGCTCGGAGGGCCGGGGCAGCACGGAGCAGCGCCTGCTGACGTCGGCGTGGTACCAGCTGGGCGCGCGCTGCCACCGCGACGCCGTGGAGACGCGCTTCGCGCTGCTGTCGGCCGGACACTCGTTCCTCGCGCGCCAGCGTCGCCAGCCCCCCCACCCCCGCCCCCGCGCGCACGCCGCGCCGCAGCCCTGACACGTCGTGCACTACGATAAGCGGTGCGCGAGGATACGGGACCCGTGAGTTAACTGTACGTTCCGTTTGTTATATGTCCAATTTGTGTGGTTTTGCAGCCCTACTGAGCTATTCGACTACGGCTATGCGACTTTCCCGATTCATTTAATTGTTTTGTTCAGAAATCAGCTAGCCTAATATGGTCGCCTATCACTATAGCAGTCCCGATCTATTGGGGCCCACCCACTATCCCCGGTCGGCCTGACGATATTGGCCTGTCAGTTGTTCGGAGCTCTCAAATTTTTGTTCTAACTGACAGGCCGATATCGTCAGGCAGACTGATAGTCGGCGGGCCCCCTAACAAGTATGTAAGTGCGAAAGTGAGAACCATGCTATCTGTTTAGAAGACGCAACTTGATCCAAAACATAAACCCGTTTCCTGATTGCCCGTTGACTGAACAGTGGCGAAACGTCAAAATATTAGCAAACAAGCCGAGAAATAGTGCAGATTTTTCCGAAAATCAAACAAATGTCTAGCCACTGCTCCTGGTACAGCCGCCGTCAGATATATCGGAGCGTCCAAGGTTGTCAAAAACTTCTGAACAACGCCTCTATTGTCAAGGCATAAAGTGCATGTTCAGATATTTTTGAGTACTGTACACAGATTTTTTAATGTTCGCGTGTACAGATATTGAAAAACTCAACTGTATGTACATTTTTTTTATTGAGTTTTAGCACGGGAAAAACGCCTCTTGCACATCAAATACCAAAAAAATTTTTTCACCTAACACTTCCGTTCCGGTTCTGTAAAACGAGGGACTGCAAAACCACCCAATAAATACTATAAAAGTTAATTACATACTAAAACTAGCAGATATGTATAAATGAATAACGGGAGGTAGGTATCCCGATGAAGAGTCAAACTGTGAATGCATTTATGAATAATAAATACAATTTGATATAACGGAACCGCGCTGGTCTGCCGGTGCCTTAGATGAATGTAAAAAAGCGCTAAATAGGCTTAAATTAAAACTGGAAAAAAGTATTCTTGTAAATTATCTGATTTACTCCCTAGCCTCATATTTTTCACAAAGTGACGAATTTACTTAATATTAAGTGGATTCGTGAAACAAAAAATTGTGTGAACAAATTGAAGTGTCAGCTGTGAATAAAAGGGCTGTCTGAATACGCCTTTATTTATAAGTTGGCATGACACATCATTCGCACATTGTTACCTGTAGGTAACATGGCAGTAATTAATATAAAAAACTAAGCACCTACTTACGATGCTCGGGACAATATATTAGCCCTGGAAAATGTGACAATTATGAGAGCAACGACGCGTTAGTTTGCTCTACTATCCTTATTACTAAATCCAGGCACCTGTCAGCTATGCATCGGTGGAGGTAAGAGTGACTGGTCAGCATAACTGTTTTGTTAGAAAAAAGGAATACCAAAGTACGTAAAACTGCGGAAGTTGTGTCATTTATAGAGGGCTGGGCTCACATTTTGACATTCGATACAAAAACAGTAGAGGAAAAACTATTAATAACATTTTAGGGTCTATGGGTTGAGCTCATCATGGTCGCAGCTCGTTAGGATTAATTATTTGTCTTTTGTTCATTTTCGTGGTTCAGTGTGTAATATAGATAGCTTATTGTGCGGTGATCTAACGAACAAGTGTGCGGATAATGAAGAATTAATCTTAAAAGGCGTGTAACCATTGATTGGTTCAGAACAACCTGTAGCCTCCTCGAGCCATTTGTAGGGAGCT
The DNA here is from genome assembly GCA_911728535.1 of Pammene fasciana. NCBI lineage: Eukaryota > Metazoa > Arthropoda > Insecta > Lepidoptera > Tortricidae > Pammene > Pammene fasciana. The sequence goes on along the minus strand of OU452276.1, from coordinate 15,718,448 downwards.
ATCACTCTACAAATAGCAACTAACAAGGCTTATGCCACTTCTACCGAACAACGTTGCCTAAAACTTATTTGATTAAACAAAATACTTATCGATTGAAGACATTGTACCATGCATCGTACCTAAAGATTGAATCTTACAAGCTCTTATTTCCCGCCTTTTATACTTGACATTGGCTACAGGCAATACCGCCTAAAGTCCATAAGAAAAAAAAAAAAAAAAAAAAAAATAACATTTTACGTCCCTTGGAACTAAGTACCCTCAACAGAAACGTCTGGCGTCTGTGTTGTGTCTGTATTCTACTTCATTACATAATTATCCAAAGAAGGTACTACATCATACCCAAGAGTCTAGGAATTGTATTGTTCTAATGATTTGAATTCTTTGACCTTCACTGGTAAACAACTGCCAGATGCTCGGATCTAGAAATGAGGATACAACAAACGAAAATGCTTTCATTGCTCTCGTTATTGTGGGGCTAGCTCTCCGTCTACTCAGAAATAAATTTATCCAAAAGTAGTTGAGGTAAAATCTACCGATCTATTTTTATAAGTAGGAAATTAAATCGTGTAAGCTGTAGAACGTAGACGTACAATTGGTACGATCATGCTAGCATCTATATGCTGCGTAACTAGAGTCACTGTTCGTTGTAGCACACCTTTTGTTAAAGAATATTACAGAGATTTGCCAAAAAAATAATTTATCAATCAATCAAAAGATGTTTGAGAGAAAGTTTCTGTACAAACAGCAACACTCTTAACTATACATTGCTTGACCTTATTACAAAAGGCACAAGGTCCAACGATGGGTAGTGAACAGTTTGGGCGATGGTACAGTCATCGGCAATAGTATCTTCCTACGCGAAGGCCGCAAAAATATGTGACACGCTCTTGTGGCCCTACGAATAAGAGCGTGTCACATATTTTTGCGGCTTCCGTGTAGGAAGATACTATTGCCGGTAACTGTACAAGTCATTCTGAAACTATCATCGAAAGGTGCAAAAAAAAAACCTAATCCCTAAGTAATTATTTTGATGTAAGTAGGCACTATTTTTGTTTTCATAGTAAGCATTTCAATGGAAGTTTACACTGTGCTAACGTTGATACTAGTTAAAATTAAATTAAAAATGTCAATTAATAATGAGTTAAAACTTTTCTTTTAAGATATTTTTCCAAATTAAAAACATAGCGTTTTGTAGCAATATTAACGTTATGTGTTATGTATTTTATTGAAAATCAACGGATACATCAGAGATTTTGTTATTGCGAAAAATAACTATTATTATTTAGAAAAATAGGGAAGTTCTTAACCTTTGAATAACAGCACAATCTAATTAAATGAATGCTCATACTGAAAAAGAAATTGAGTTGTGGATGAAACATTTTTCTGCTTACTACTTTACCACTATTGTTTTTTGTTTCAAGTATTATTGTAAGATTAATTTAATGCTCAACCATTGTTAAAGTTAATTCGTTAATACAGGATCATTTGCAGTTTTCTATTAAGTTCCTTATAATTTTTTGAACAAATTTAATCTAAGATAATTTTTATAAGTATGTTGTAACAAAAGCCTAAGTAACTACTCGACATATAATATGTTTTCTTACAGATTATTTTTATAAGTATGTTGTAACAAAAGCCTAAGTAACTCGACATATAACATGTGTTTTCTTACTTCTTACGAATTTAAGTAACCAGTGATATACTTGTCAAAGCGAAGTTAGTAGTTTACTGGCAGTAATTGGAGCATAACGTTCGCTTTAATATTTCGCCCAGACATGGACGATATTGTCGGTAAGTTTACATGTTTGGTCACGTCTGGCGGCCTGCTTACTCAGGACTCAGGAATGTACCTTTGAAATTAATGGAATCCAAAACATGGTGTATATGCCATTAATTTATGCGCTGGTAGGTATTTATTTAGAGTGCTGGTAGCCTTGCGGTAAGACGTCCGACTTTCAATCCGGAGGTCTCGGGTTCAAACCCCGGCTCGTATCACTGAGTTTTTCGGAACTTATGTACGGAATATCATTTGATATACCAGTCGCTTTTCGGTGAAGGAAAACATCGTAAGGAAACCGGATCTAATCCCAAAAAGGCCTAGTTTCCCCTCTGGGTTGGAACGGCAGATGGCATTCGCATTCGTAAAAACTAGTGTCTATGCCAATTCATGGCATTAGGTTGTCAAGCGGACCTAAAACCGGGATAAACGCTAGGATGATGATGATGATGATGATAATATGCCATTAATTTATGCAACAACTTGATGGGAACATGTCTGACAAGCTACTTAGCCCGTGTAAACTATACATTGTTTAATAAAATAGTATTATTTTTAATATCATCACACATAAAGCCAATTATTAATATTATCCACCTTCATATTTATGTGATAATTTCAACGTTAGTATAAGTTGTCGAATTGACGTAACACCGCGGTAGGTAAATTGACAAAATGTAACTAGTGTAGAATAATTCTTATTTAGTTTATTTATTATGCAATATCTAATATTTAAGGTGCGGTTAACAAATTGTTTATTTGTATAACTTTATGTTGAATAAGTGAAATGTGATTAATTGTTGGAAAGACAATATACATTATATTATTCAGTTTTGAGAAGATAATATATAACTATTTCCTAACAATGTGTTGTTATTTTACCGATTTATCTTATTCGGGCTATTTCTCCTGTCTCATTATAAATACTATCACATTTCCCAGTCCATTAACTATATGTAGGTACATATAGTTATATAAAATCGAAATATGGCCACAGTTTTCTTGATCAAGCCTAATTCCGTACAAGGCGGGAAGAAGTTGACAAGTCGCGGCGAAAAGTTGATGAAATTTGAACTAAAAAAAAAATTCATAAGGTTCAAATTTCTTTAATTTTATATCTCGAGTTATCAACTTCTTCCCGCCTTGTACGGAATTATTCCCTCAACTATTAGTATATTTAATTTTTATAGGTATATAATGTGAGAACAACAAGCATATGATATTTCATAATTTATTTATAACTGAGATCACAAGCCACTTACAATTTGCCTCCCACTCCCAAAGCCAAAAGGGTGAGTACAGTTCACAGACAATTTCTTACATTACGTTACGAAAACAACTGCTTATATTAATTTTACCCTAGATACTTAAAACAATATTCTGTTCACAAGTGTTGTTACTAGAAATAATAAAAAAATTCGGACACAATTCTTCAAAGTTAATGAATAACATGGGTGTTAAATAGATATGTAATTTATTAATTGCAGGCACATGAAGGCACCATCTAATGGGATGCCATGACTATACTTATTGGTAATGAACTATGACAATAACAACATGGACCATGCCCAGCAGTAAGCTAAAGCATGCGGTCCGAAAAAGGGTATTAAATTAGGAGGAGGTCTAACTTGTACTCGTTACATCACTGACATATTGGCTAATTATCATATAGGCATTATTGTCTACCGACGTCATCATCCCCTTATCAGAAGGAGATGGAATTCGTTACTTTGACTTCTCTTTCGGCCTCACTTTTTGGTCAAAGCCACCCACTCGAGTACATATACCTTCGTGGGCTTATCCATATGAATGTGGGCGAGAAGAGAAATAAATGAAGGTGTATTATCTATGGATGTTTCAAAAAGAAAACAAGATGTTGCTTCAGACACCCCATTATATCGTGTCGTTAAAATAATAGGTAACAATTCCTGAGAGACTGAGTGCTATTAAAATCAAGTCATTTTGTATTTGTGATGATGACGAGCCCTTTCAGGTGAAAAGTTAAATTTCGCTGGTCCAAAATTACAAAGTTTCACTTTTATCGAATTGAAATATGAACATTGTCATAGTGACACTTAGTCGAAATTCAACTACCCTGAAAATGTAAAATGAACCCTGTAATATTGGCCCAGCGACTTCGCACTCGGTCAATCATGTGAATACTAGTCGAAGTCTTCGTCGGAGTCCGTGCGCAGCACGCTGTCCGAGCCGGACCCTGGCTCGCTGTCCACGGCGATCGCACTGCCATCAAAAAGCAAGATTAGGTACACTCATGTGCAAAGTGGTAGCATTTAGGCATAGACTTAAGATATAATAGACGGTAGTCTAAGAACTTTTGAGGTTCCAAGTCTTTAGCGCCATCTAAGTAGTCCAGAGCGACTTAAAGATAGCCAAAATGTAAGAGGAAATGTCACCTGCTCTAGTACGCTAGTCGTTACTAGATGGAGTAGCAGAGCACGTCGACTATGGCCGTCTATGATTTAGGTGAGTAACATGTCCAACATAATACGCTGACGGAAACATTCTCATTTTCTCATTGGTTTCGTATCTGAGTATGCAAGGAAAAAATATACATATGGTACGGATTTTTGTTAAAAAACAATATTTTGAAATAGTTTTAACGGGTGGTTATGATTAACTTTTTATGTTTGGAAAAAGGGTTATGATCAAAGGGGCTCATTCCCCTTAACCCATTCTATCCCTAATTTTAAGAGACTGTCTCCCAGAACTATGAAATCGTAGTTATAGTACCAGACATGACGTGAAAAAGCCAGGGACCGGAAACCCCTTCATTTCATTCATTTTTCGATAGGGTAACCCTATCGATGGTGTAACCGTATCATTGGGTTACCCTATCGTTACGGTAACCGTTTTAACAGGGTTAACCATATTCAATGTGGTTTTCATATCGAAACGTCTTAACGACAGAGTTTACAATAGCTTGATCGCATTCTAAAAACACTTGATAGGGTAACCTCGTTGGGGTTTTTCGATTCGGTAAGCGCTTACCTTTGGGTAAGACAATGATGTGCTTACCGAGTTGATAGGGTTTGTAAAAACAACCGTATCAAATACCCTATCTAATACCCATCATTGGTAACCGGTTCCGGTCCTTGGAAAAAACACACGATCATGTCAAATTAAAACAAAAAAAGTTGGAAAATTCTTGTACGGAACACTAAAAGAAAGTTGTAATTCCATCTAATTATAATAGCGTACACGCCACAATCATTACAAAAATAAACACAAGTTGAGTTAGCGGCGGAGAGATGTAATTGGCAGGGAACTAGGTATTAGTATGTATGAGTTTGCAGAACGCCGACGCGCTAGGGTCCGTATGCATTTATCAGGTTATTAGTCGGGCAAAAACAACAACATTGAGGGATGGTTATGATTAACTTTTGTTATTTCATGCGATTCACTCTGTTTGCTGGGGTCAGACTTGCCTATTCACTGGTTCGCCGTTCAAGCTAATTTCAATGATATTTCTGCAGGAAAAAAAGAGGTTGAAATTCCCAAGTAACTATTTCCAACTAACATACCTATAAGCGTAGGCATATAACAATTTGTTTAGAGGTGCCTACCTACTGCTTAGGTACATCATTATGTAGCATACATGAACGTATCTGCGTATGTGCTACTGTATGCGTTATTGAAGTGGGACTGGCTTAAATAGGTGCCTAACATCTATTGCTCAGAAAAAGTAGATACACCAATAATATTCATTTTGTTAGGTTTTTATGAGTTCAAGACTAATCACCCGTTGATGTCCTTCGTGAGCTGGATATCGTCGCTGGTGGCGGTGTCGTTCAAGCCATTGAGTGCCTCGCAGAAATCGCTGCCCACACTCTGCAGGTGCTGCGTGTTCAGGTGGAAGCCCTGTCAACAGCAAAAACATACAGTTGATACAGCCAATCGCTTCCGCATACCCTCCGTCCGTAAACGAACTTAATTAAATAGTTCTCTCAGGACTCGGTTTTTACCGGCCCCAACACTGTCCACATACATGATGACGTACAGGCTAGCGGGAAAAACGAACGATGCTCAGTAAATGTAGTACGGCCGCGAGCAAAGATGACACGTTGCGAAGTTTGTTGCGGGCCTTATCGGGAGATCTAGCGGCTAACGAGGCACCGCTATGGACGTATTACCACGCGTCCTGAGAAACGAGTACCCTACCAACATACTATCATCATCATTTACCGCATTTCGTCTTTCGCTTCTCATAGCAACCTAAACCTTATACTGAATCATGCAGGGTTGTTTTTACAGTCAAACAATCGATCATTTTCCGAGGTTGTCGAATTAAGTGGTCTACTTAAGCCCACATTTGAGCAAAAGAGATACCATGATAACGTTCGTACACTAACGACCATCGTTACCAAATGCAATATGTAGGCATAACGTATAAGATTACGCCCTCGGGTATTTAACCATGCATATGATTAATCTTAGAGACATGCGTTAATTTCTAATGGCCTAATGGGGAAACAAGTGCACCAGGATATGTATCACATTTAAATATCATTAAAATAGATGGAAGCTATTGGGATTCCAACCTTATGGTCTCAGGTATTTGAGCTCTATAATGACAATCTTATTTTAGTGCGTTATTTAGGTAGTTGCAAGGAAAACGTTGATAATATGTGAATTCTTCAACTTTGTGCGTGACAGATGCAACGATGTAGGGACATGTTTTGCTAACTCTAGGTATGTTTATATGAAAAATGGATATGTGACAAAAACGGGATATCGGTTTCTGCAGCGTAGCCGTACTTACAGTAAGCCGAGACGGACAAGGATTATTTCCATCTATGTAAGTGAATGTTTGCGTTATTGATAATACCTCGATTATGACGCTATCAGTTTATCTCCATTTATGTAGGCGCATCTGGGTTAGGGTATGTATGGGTACTTTAAGGGTAAAAACACACTATTCCCACGTACGCAACGCACGCAATGCAACGTAGGAGAGATTGTGTGCACACGTGTCCCACGTATACGACGTGTATTGACATCAGACGCTAGAAACACACTAAACCCACGTACGCAACGTATGCAATACTACGTGGGAATGACACGTAAGATCTAGAAACACACTGATCGTACGCGTGCGAAAGCGTGTGATATCCCCTCCACGTTCCCACGCCGATCTGGCGCGACAGATCCAACGTTGCATGGGACGCGTGGCATAGCATCGCGTATGACAAGTATGTTTCTAAGCATACAAATATCAGGGTCCAGATTTCATAATGCATTACATACGTTGCGTACGTGAGATCAATGTGTCCCTACCTTAATACGTATTAAGTGTTGCTGTGGAACTCTACTCTTATAATCATATTTGTGGACGAGTTTAGTGAAAAACAATTTATTCGTGTTCAATATTTTTTCAAATATTTTCATATGAATTTTATTTTAAATTGAGCTAGTCAATCCAGGTACCTATGTACCAGTGGCGGCGCGTTCATAGATCCCACCAGCTTGCCTAAATTTTCAGGCAATCGAGCACTTTTCCTATAGCTCACGAACAAAAGGCAAGGCAAGTTAACTCCAGCTTGCCTTTCAAGATTTTTGAATCGCCGCCACTGCTATGTACCTATAGTTTTCAGGGTATTAATTCAATTCTCAAAAATCATGTATGTGCCATCAAACTCATCAGTAACATGTCGGGATTCTCGGAATTTGCAAGCGCAACGAAAGGCTGAACTCATTTTGAGAGTTGTATCTAGGTTAGGTATTAACAATTTGAGGTATTGAGGTGCCAGTACGTCTGACGTGATATTTGCCATATAGCCAAAATTAGGGAATTAGGTATCACGTTTTAGTTATCTGCCCAGTTTTTGGCATCTGGCATTGGCATGGCCTAGATTGAAGCTGCAAAACGTCGCGGTACGAAAATACATAATGTTAAGGCACCATACGGTAAAGAAACAGTAGGTACTTCCTTTGGTTTGCCTTACTGGTTTACTCGGGGTTAGAGATGTGCCGTCCTCAAACGTTACCGATAACTATGGGAAATATTCTCGAGCGGTAACGTTCTAGAGAATTCGCAGACTTACCTTGAAAGGACCACGGTCGAAGCCGCAGAACGTCGCCTCCATCGTATAGGAGCGTATCACGCCGAGATGACGCCACACGGTGACCCGGGCCGTGCTCTCTCGTTCCCGCTCCACTCGGAAGGAGCACGAGCCTAAAGCGAACGCTGGAGAGATGCGATGCATCAAGGCTGGAAGCATCTGACGAATAGTAAAAGAAAACCATTTGTTATTGAAAACCAAGTTTAAGTCGTAAGTTCAACTTTCAATTAGACTTTGAAGCTACTCAGAAATGGCCGGTAAGTAGGTAATACCCAGACTGTCATGTTCTAAAAGATATTTCAGAACGGCGTGGTAGTCGGATTAGTCGGAATACTCGATGACTACTTGACTGACTCGTTTGTTAAATTGCAGTCGCTGTCGCACATTTACAAGAACTGTTATTCTTGGGCCAGCGTATGAGTAGGTATGTGTGTTAATTTGAGGATTACTCACGAGGAACTTGATCAACTTCACAGATTCATCCGGTACGCCGCGTTCGGCGGTCACGCAGCCATAAATGAACACGTTAATACTTGGGCTAGTGTGAGTACAGTTAAGGAATACTCAAGACGTACCTCATGGGTTTGCCAGGCACGACTTTGTCGCTGCCACATCGGCTCATGGCCATGTTTAAGTATGTGTGTGTACAAATGAAGAATACTCACAAGGTCCTTGATGGCCTCATCCGGCACGCCTCGCTCGTTGTGGCACCAGCTCTAGGCGCCCGCGCAGCTTTAGAAGAACATGTTTTTTTTGCGCGAGTGTGTAAGTAGGTATGTGTGTGTGTACAAATGAAGAAGACTCACGAGGCTCGCTAGTTGCGGCACCAGGTCTCGGCACCCGCGCAGCCGTAGAAAAACACGTACGTCGTCTTGCTCGAGTGTGTAAGTAGGAATGTGTGTGTACAAATGAAGAATACTCACGAAGTACTTGATGGTCTCATCCGGCACACCTCGCTCGTTGCGGCACCAGCTCTTGGCGCCCGCGCAGCCTTAGAAGAACATGTTCTTTTTGTGCAAGTGTGTAAGTAGATATGTGTGGGGACAAATGAAGAAGACTCACGAGGTACTTGACGGGCTCATCCAGCACGCATCGGTCGTTGACGCACCAGCTCTCGGCGCCCGCGCAGCCGTAGAAGAATACGTTCTTCTTGCGCGAGTGTCCGTGATAGTCGCAATAGACCAGGGGCGGCTTCTTCCATACGCGCACCAAATACTGGATCAGACCCTGAATATGAAAGTGACGTACAAAGTCGGTAGTTCTTTTATTAAAAAATATAATGATGTACCTACTTAATGCTATTTATTTGCGAAGTGCATTATATGGAAACCTAATAGGTATGTTTAAAATTTATTTGGGCGAGATTAATAAGTATTTACAACATAACTAATAGCACAGTCATATTTTTGATACAATCATGGGTAGGTGCTTTTGGCAGCTCTCAAGGGAACCTTTTAATATATTATACTCGTAGTTTCTAAGATTGCGAAATGCAGAAGATTATGTAGATCCATAAATATAATAATGTAATTAACCAAGGAGATTTGAACTATCAAGCGTAGCTTTACACAACCTTAACATAAATGGAAAAAATATCATGGAAAGTCTCACGATTATAAGCGTATCAGTATTAATAAAATGCATTTTAATTACGGTACCTTGGTGTGATAAATAGAAGGATGCAAAACGGGACTCGGTTTACTCCACCGCCGATTTAAATCTTCATTAGTCAAGCCGCATCGATGGCTGCAACAAGGATTAACATGAGACGGGATCGAGATAGGGGGCGAATTTATCAAGCCGACACCGACACAGCGTCGTGGCAGTGGACGTGTCCACTGCTTGTCCGGAACTAATTAAATGCGGAAAACTGACACGCGATCTAGCAGTATCAGGAATATCGGGGGATATAGTTTGGTAATATTCAGTTTAATGTCATAGCTATTCTATAAACTCCTGAAGGTATACATACATTACATACATCTATGATTCGTTATAGTCAATTCCGTATGCCATCACTACATAGTATAAAACAAAGTCGCTTCCTGCCGTCTGTCTGTATGTATGCTTAGATCTTTAAAACTACGCAACGGATTTCGATGCGGTTTTTTTTAATAGATAGAGTGCACCCGTGCGAAAGCCGGGGAGGGTCGCTAGTGTCGTCAAATAGTGTGCGTTGAGGTAAACGTACCTATCAATTAATAGGCATATCGTACCCATTGTGCATAATATAATATGCATATGAATGAAACCTACTCTCCATGGTCGAGTGAAGGATAAGATATTTCTTAAATAAAAAACAAGAAGCATATCCAGTTATTAAAATCAAGTGAGGAACGACAAACACTTTCGATCGTGGTTAGACGTTTAAGGTAGCAAGTCAGCTCAGTGCAATTTCAGTGACAGTAACTTCATACAGGGTCTCTATATCAGTTGTAAGACTTTAGGTATCTAATGGTGACCTGACCTAATGGCGGCAAAACGAAACGCAAAACGCGCATCGAATTTGTTATTTTATTACAAAACTTAGCACGCTTTTACTGCGACAGTAAGCGCATTAGATGCGCGACACGCTCGCGTCGACAGCAACATCGATATTAAATAAATGATAATTGATTCTTGGGCTTTATAAGGTCAGTCTCAGGAAGAACTTTGAGGGACAGTTTAATATGACAAGCTATTAAATAAAATGAATGACTGGCCACGTAGGAATTCGTCGCGGCGGAGCTCGGCGGCGGAAGCGTGCCGCCTGGAACCTATAACCCACGGGTTTAGTGACTGGGCAATTACAAACCGCGTCAATCACGAATATTAAACGGTTAGAACAAAGGATCTGCTACCGGCTATACCTACTCATCAACATTTAGAAGAGTGAAATCAATTATATTATGTTGCTATGCGCTTCTTATAAACCATTACCCTGCCTTTCCAACTAGCTAACCGTCTTTCGTCTTAAACACTTTCTGCTTTTTTTTAAATACGAATTCTGCATTAATTATATATATTGAACAACAGCAGAGCCCACAGCCTTCTTACGTTTTTATATGTAATTTTAATGAATTTTCATCAGCGCATTTCGGCGTCTGCCATAATGCGCGACAGACCAAAATAATAAATCGAGAGATAAATGATTTGTTGTTGTCAGCATAAAGTCACGTACGCAACGTTAAATTTGGAACCGAATTTATGATTGGACTTATCATTCATCAAGAGAGCTGACAGTTAATTTAGTTTTTATGACAATAATAATACGCCCCGTAATATGTTTTTATTAGAACTAAAATACCTGAACCTAAATACTTAAATATACCTACTTAAATGATTTAGTATAAAAAATTGTAAAAAGGGTTTTACCAACCCATATAGGAAACCTGATGGTATTTTCGAATTAAAGTTTCTGTGTTCAGCGGGCAAATATTACTGACACTTAAACTTCGCAATTGCTTTGTGTAGACTACGGTACCGCACATCTGCTGGGAAAGAAAGAATAACATCTTAAATTGTGTCATTATTTACAGCTAGGCAACTTCAGCTCAGTGCAATCTACAACGATTCACTACAGCTCTCCCGTTATTAAAGGGCAATTCTTATTGTGTACGTGCTTCTGGCTGGCATAATAGCATTCAGGATACTGAGTTCATACACAGTTCTACATATAACGGAGCAGAAAACAGTAACACGTATTTATTAACCGACGTTATATAAATACTTTATTACACACCCGTGCGTCTTGGAACTGGAAAAGTGCCGTAATATTAAAACAAAAACTTAACTGCCCCTCAAAATGACTTCCCGAGAACGTCGTGGTCGCCGCGTTTTAAATTCACACCTCAAAGATCTTGATAAAACGAACGAGGCAGGGCGGATCGACAAATTATTGCTGAGATAACCCATGTTTTGTATGCTCCGGATTTTATTACGCGGCAGCATTGTGAGATTCTTTTGCTTGGGTGATTTAACTCAAAATTCTGCAGATTTTGGTAATATTTTTATTTCTTTGTGAACAGGTTTGCTGTATGGCGGAAACTAGCGCTATTATTTTATTTGCAAAAGGATTATAATAATTTAATGAAACTATGTCTATCACTGTGTAGCTGCGAGATGCATTGCGCTCATTTTTTCCTGATGGAGTGGTCGGGCGTTCGTCCAATTAGGAGTGGTTGTGGTGCATCATTAGTGGGAGCGGGTGCTCGGCCCTGGCCGCGGCCTTCGCCCGCCGCCGACCGGTTGCGCATCTTTTACTCTAATCAGGGAAAAAAATATGCGCCGGCCGCATGCGCGAACGAAAGCGAACAAGCGAGAAGTTGCAACCCGCCTGCGTGTTTTATGGTAGATTGTTGCGGTACCATCGGTGCAATGAACAGGGCTGTCTTTGACTTTGTACTAAACAATTGTATCTATCGGTACATATAGGATAAAGCTTGTTGTTTTTCCTTTTCTTTGCTATAATTTCTGTTAAGTGTAACGAGGAACCCGTTTCATTGATTAATAGGTAAGTACTAAGATTCCAGATTAGTAGGTACTACGTTCATGGTTTGACGATTATTGTTAAAGTTAAAGAATCTTATCGCATTACAAGAGCAGAAATAAAACCTTACTCAGCTAATCGCCTTGATGACCAAAGAACATCCACTATTCCGACAAAAACAAGGAACACAGAAAGGCTTAATACATAATTGGTCTGGTCTCCAATCTGTGTATCAAAAAAAGGGATAATAAAAAGCAAAGGCTGTAGACGGGTCAACCCTGCACGCAGCGCAGGCGCAGGCAGGGCGCGGAGACGAGCGGCTGGTTCAAGGGTCCGCCCGCCCATCTATTTATAGCGCGCGCGGCGATGCTATCGGCCACGGGCAGCGCCTGCGCCGCCCGCACCGCCCTCGACGCACCCCTCGCATAACGCTCGCCCAATAAATAGACCAAAGATGCACTGCCATTTTATATTTATTCCGACTATTTATATCGTAATGACCATTGTTTCAGGCTCAGGTGGAATTAATAGCCGGCAGGCTATTTTAGTGCCACGCTGGAGATCGTCGTTACTTTGATAAATTGCACGTCGATAAAACAGGAATGCCATTCGCATTGCAATTGATACGTAGAGATAGTAATATTTCAATGGTGATAAATATCTACATCGACGGTTTAGATAAGTCGGCGTGGGGGAGCGGGGCACACGTCAGGCTCATCCGTATGCGTGTGCGCAGCTTCCTGCTGCGCGCCGCCCGCCGCAACCATCAGTTCTCGATTGTTCGCTTTTTTTATTGTTTTTTATCTACGTTGTTTTAGATGTCGACAGGACGGGTGCTAAGTCTAGCAGCGCGGACACTCGCCGCAAGCGGCACGCGGCGGGGCTGCCGTGTAGCGCGCTGCCGCTCCAGCCTGGCACCGGACACAGCGCGAGTTATTTACGATAGTCGCGAGACAATTGCCGGCCTTATCCGGTGCTCCGCGACAACGACAATAACATGACGTGGCTGTCTTCATTAAATACCTCCTTAGGAATTATCACACGTGCCTAGTTTATTCTTGGCGCGCTGAATCACCGTGTTCCGGGCGAATTATGATAACTTTGGATTGTGTATTCAACAAAGTGCTTACGCTTCTGGTAAATCATTTTAGTTGTAGTATTATTGCTATTTGTAACATCGTACTGGTATTACAACGGTTGGGTGACCACATTTTTTAAGGTGTTTAACACGTTGTCAACGAGTTGTTATAGCGTAACGGTGCTCCTCCACTAATTGATTTCATTTGCGGGTGTGGCGGAAGAGCGATTCATGGCATAAGACAGTTCAACGACACGCCACCGCGCTCGAGTTGCTATAAGCCTTCGCGCGTCCTTCAAGGGAAGCTATTTCAATCGTTTACCAAACGCAGGCATAGCAAATGCACTCTGATCTCTAGGTCTTGGATGGTAGTCTACATAAGAATCAAAGTAATTGGCATAGCCCATTGAATTACGAATCATAAGGACAGTGGATGAGGCACATACCTTGTAAAATGGACGATAGAATAGGACCATAAAGTATCGGAATAGCCAATGCATAGTGATATAGATCGATGGGGGAGTCCGAATTAAAAAGTCTTGGTGAGTCTGGTTCGGCTGTGTTCGAATCCCCTTCACTAGGCAAGTTAAGCGAATACACGGTTAGGAATGCGTCTATTACTTTAACCACACGCCTAGATTTATTTACATGATTACGCTCTTTCTAAGAGGCGGCTTAAAGGACCTTAGTGTATTGTAAAATTATGAGCTTATTATTCCCTTATCGGCGAGACTCTTCCCTTCAGTGGTGTCAGCTATGTGACAAAGTGTAATAAATAAGCACTATTAATGTAATTTTACCATCCATCAAGCTCGTTGCTGGCTATTTGTCGTCCTCTCTAGTAATACTTTAATTGATAAAGTAGATAATTTTTCTTTTATTTTCTCAGAATTAAACGTTAAGTTTATTTACTTCTCTTCGCTAAATTAAATGTATGCTTTCTTCGATCGTTCAAGATACCTTGATTTAAATATTTAAGCCATGAGTCATAGCTTTAGCTTTTCTTTATTTTATTGATGATATCCCAATTCTAGACGATTAAACATTCCAATCAGCAACCGTGTGTTCGATCACTCGCCCTTTCAACACACTAAAAAAAGAAGTATCTCGGACATATCTTCACTGAATCCTCTTCGTCAAAACAATATTGTTTTGTATAAGTATAACGAAAACAATTTGTCTAGAAAGTGATCTTTATTTAAGTAAAATATATCTTGGGCTAAAGATATAAAAATAGTCAAAGAAAATATTTACTTATGTTTAAACAATAATATTTTCGCATTGGTATTCTTGGCTGAAGATATCCTTTTTTTCCGTGCAGTAAGAAATGAGTACCCATTACATTACAAACTAAACAAATGAATGAAGCTTGAACTGACCCATCATTAGACTTAAACGAAGAAATTGTTCCTTTACACAGACCTGTCTGAATTTGACAGCATGAAATAGATTACCACGGACGTCATCTTAATCTACAACCATTCTCGTGCAAGGGGATCCTTGACAATATTCTCGTCGCTTTCTGAGCCCAGGTTTCATGTGAATCAGTGTAAGTGGGACCTCAAGATACCTAACAATAATGTGCCTTCCGGATTGACCGTTCGTTCTATAAAACAGTACCTACCCCGCTTTTTCTTTATTCATAGAAGAAAGAAATGAGTTCCCACAATATTTTTTCAACTTTAATTTAGTTAGGTACCCTTTCTACTATAGGTACTTTTATCGTAGTGCAGGTAGTGCAACTTCTGGGTTTTTTTTTAATTATCATTCGTTTTTGGCAAATATACAAAAATTACAAGAGCCACGATTAACAAGTGACCAAGGGCTTCTGTTCCGTACGAAGCTCCCACGAGGACGAATACCCCTGAATCAATACCTATGATTAAGATTATATACCGTAAACTTAACTTTAATATAGTAAATAATATATACTATGTAGATTTGTCCTTGTAAATAAATATTATATTGAGGTGTCTTTCACTCTCCCTAGCACAAAGTGCAATAACAAGTAAGCACATAGTGCCGCAATAGTTACGATGTTCGGCATACCTAACCTTCATTATTGTAGATATAAATATAAGTAAATCTGTATAATTCATTACGCTCCTGCGTGAGCATATACGCTTATTTACATATTTACACAATAAAGACGACGCATACGCTCTCTCGATCCCCATTGGCCGAGATAAGACTCGCTTATCTCGGCACGTATTAGTAGCTAGTTCGCTCACTTAATGAGCGGATATAAATTAGGCCATTTGCCGGCCCTGACACAGTGCTGTCCAACCTACCGAGGTCGAGTGAGCTACCTGCGAGAACCTACAAACCAACAAGTGGTTTCACTTCAAGGTCCCGGCCTTGCTGTCCTCCCTTCCTTCGTCCCTGCGTCCTTCACTACAGTCTCCACTGATCCACCTACTACCGAGCCGAGTAGCTGCGACCTCGCCGTCCAAGGCTACCCGGCCTGCTGCGCTATCGCAGCGCCGCGCGGGTCATCCATCGGTTGACCAGGGCCGGGCCGGAGGCCTCGTTGTCATCATCATCATCGCCCGCCACACCGGCGGCGCCACCATAGCCTTTCTCAAGGCTGCCAGCCGGTGTGAGTGTGTGTATGCGTATGTGGCGCAGTAACCTTCGCGCCTGAGGCGGCCCGCACAGCTTCAGTGCCCAGAGCTGACATCGAACCAGTCTCTATCAGAGGTTAATTGCGTTTGCCGTGAACGCAGCAGAAAACGTACTCGTTTGATCCCAGCCCTGAGTGCTGAGATGCCTTTGTCACTTTTCCTTTCGTACTATATATTGTACTATACATTGTATATTTATTCTAGTTTAAATTATTAACTAACATTAGTAAAGATTCTACTTAGAAAAACCAAATCAAAATGGTTCCGTATTAAATCATTAAATTACTTATTTGAGAATGTTCTTTAGCTAAAAAAAATGGCTGTGACTTACGGACGAACGGACGGATGGACAGACGGACATGACGAAACTATAAGGGTTCCGTTTCTGCCATTTTGGCTACGGAACCCTAAAAGCGATACTAATAATGAATGAAATGAACAGGCTTGCTATTTGACAATCCCAGAAAGTTTCAATGTAAAGAATTGATCTTTAAGGTCAATATCACGTTTCGATGACAGTGGGAATTACAGCCCTCGATTTCACGGGCGTCGATCGTGCGCGCGCGACGACAATCGATGAATGGTGATAAACCAACACGAGCGCAAATGCTTCCGCGCCGATTTAGTATAGTCGGACGGCAAATTAATACTTTACGGGGAAATAAATGAAGCAATAACTGCTACTGCCATTTGTATTGATGGCTCTAATTTCAGCTTCTTTTCTCCGTATCCCGGAGTAACTAGTTTATGCTATTGATGTTTCACTTACTTATGACTTATGACGCAGTATTAAGGAAGGTGTTCTGTTACACCAGTAACCCATCTTCGAAAAAATAAAAATTCACGTTCATAATTAAAATTTCTGACGCAGGGCATTACCAAGCATGTTTAGCGCAACGGTAGCACCGCAGTGGTCGTGGTCGCCCCTTTTATTATTTCGTCATGTCTAATCATGTCTAATTCGGTCGCGTTACGCGCGTTTTCAGTTGTTTTTGCCCGCGGCCCGCGCCCCCTTAATTTTTTTGTTTGAAGTTGAACTACTCGCTGTAAATGGGTGTACTCTGCTTATGATGGGCAATTATTTGCCTAAAGGTCTAAATGTAGGTACCTACTACCTAGTCAAGTTTTATTGCACAGCACAAGTTTTATTGTGGAAAAAGCAAAAAAAATATCACAAGTCAAAGAATGTAAGTCAAAGAATGTATTCTTTGACGAAGGAGAAAAAAATACCGGAAATAATTATATTACCAAACCTAGTTATGAACTTTTACATCAGTAGTCCATGAGCTCGAGGTAATTAATGCGTTTATACGAGTGTTATGCTTCGATTATACGTTCGTAGTCGTTTCCTCTTGTCTGTTGACAGCCATCTACGATTTACCGATTTCTTGAGTGGTCAACATCTTCATCAAGGACATCAAATATAAAAAAAAACATTGATTACATCATTTCACTGTAAACTGTACTCACTCCTATTGATTTAGAAATCTTGTGATTGGTTGACGTGCTGCACGACTTTCATGGGCCATTCATATATCCACAAAGCGCAACATAATCCCTGGACCGGGATGGCGTCAGTCTCAACTGTCGTTTATTTATCCCGCAGGATTGCTACAAAGGAATGTACACGTTTAAAGAAGTACCTATCCTGCAGCCTGCGCTGAGGCATTAAGTGAGGGTACTTAATGGGTCTCACGGTGAAGTTATTCAGGTCGAATTCGAGCACTGCTTTTAATTTTAATGTTAATTTTGTACGCTACTTATTTATTCAATGCGAGTGCGTTCTAGAACCGCGGAGAAAGCACAGTTTATCAGTTGGAGTTTTTTTAGTAATATAATACCTAAAGTATTTCCAAGAACCAGGGGCCGTATTCTAACTTTAAAACACGCACAGACATGATCCAACTTCAATGCAAATCCAATGCAACAACAACACAATACAGCTAACGCCTACACGTCAGAATCAAAAATGACGGAATTTGCTTGAAATTACTGCGATGCAACTACAATACGACTTCAATATTGGTTGATTATTGGGTAAGTGTTGGGGTTATGTTTAAGACAGACTGTGTTTTTGAATTTGACACTTCCTCTGCCACCTTCCTATATGTTCCTTCCAACATCTTCAACGGATAAGTACGCCACGAGCCACGAGCCAAATTTAAGAGCTATTTACGTAATGAAATGAATAATGCAGGATTATTGGTGTTTAATCAAATTTAGCGTACCAAGCCTCCAACATAACTTGTCAGACATGGAAACATCTACGGAATGTGTCCTGAACCTTTATATAAAGACTGTGCACGTTGAAATCCGGCCACGCATGGCATGGTACATCTCCCTTTCGGATACACATTTTCAAGCAGTTCTTTTTTATAAATAATCTCTAATCATAGTAGTATATAATAAAAATAGAATCATATTAAAATTGTATGGGCTTGTCTCAGTTTTTACTGAAGGTATTTCATCATATCTTTAATGTTTTGTCCAGCGTTTTTTGATAATCTTCACTCGCTTCCTGCTACAATACCACAATTGTATTTATATTTTCACAACCGGTTTTATGGTCAATAGAATGTCATCTTACAAAAAAAAAATGTTTTGAAACTCTATTCTACTTGAGGTAGTCAGGAAAACTTTCTACTCCAAGCACTGAAAGTAATTTTTATATGGCAGCCATTTTTTTGTCAAAAAGTCAAACTCACCAAAGTTAGAACACCTCCGAACTATTTAAATCTAAATACACTTAGAAAAATGTTAGCTATGGTGAAAAGAGAATTTAATAAGGTATCATTTGATTCATCTTATTTATAATAAAAAACTATTTTTAACAGGAAAATTTGGTAAACACTGTCAGTACACTGTGGACAAAAAAATATAGGCACTGTGGAATATATAGTGATCAAACTCATAGACAACGTAACGTTTATATTATGTTTTAAACTTTATTATGTAGCTTGATAACCCCAAATTATTAATTAGAAGTGTTGGTTGAATATGCACATTCAATAAAAAGATGTATCACACCATGCGCGGCCGGATTTCAACGTGCACAGTCTTTACAGCTGAATGCACAAATCCATGAAATATGGATAATTAAATACAACGTTAAAACATTTTAAAAACATGTTTCACAAATGGAATGTCACCTATTTATAGTTAGCAGATAAGTAATCTTAGGGTAATGGTAGCAGAAAAGCGTTTATGTTGGTACCGCAGGGCTACTTTATGATAATTTTAAACGGGTAAATAAACAGTATTGAGTCACGCCGTATTCAGGGGTCAATAAGATGAGCAAGTACTGGTCTCGAAGCCGAATGCCACCGAGTGCAGAGGTGATGCTGCCACCGCTAACCGACCACGGGCTAGTGTAGGGCTCAAGTGAATCAGTGCAGAGCGCTTTATGAGTACGTATATTCGTTACGGATATCGGGGTTACGGTACAATGGTTTACTAAGACGAGTCGAAAACTTGAGATATTTGCACTTGTGTAAGCAAAGAGAATATACGGGGCATCGCGGCGCATTATTTACATAATCGCAAAGGACCGGGCGGCCTTGGCTCCAGCGCCCCTCGACTCTGAAGGCTTCGGCGATTCTTGTAGGAAGCTTCAGAACGTATCTAATACATAAGTATATCGGCGACTCTCTTTAATACATTTATTAATTAATAATAATAATAATAAGGACGATGATGTGACGACCCCATCGCCCACTGGTTCTCACCAGCGCAATCAGTCAACGCAGGGCAGCTTGTGGCGAGCTGTTGGAGAGTAGCGACTCCACGTACCTGAGTGCCCCTGGGGTGCCATGTCGGATGGTGGGACAGGCCCCCCGCCTCTGGCTTGCCTTAGCCGGCTGTCCAGAGTGGGGTCGTTAGAGCTGTGTTCTCGAGGGTAGATGTGGAAACCTAAGTGGCGAGTTGGCTATATGTTTAAAGTCCAGTGACACCTCTCTACCCCTAGCCCCCGCACCGGTGTTGCCCTTGAGCCATCTTTGATGTCGCTTTTTATGGGGGCCCATCTTGCGGAGGGCGAGTCACCGTCTGCCGGAAATAAAATTGGATACCGTTTTATTAGGCAGGCGTCCGGTTCTTCATCCAATAGCCCAGTAATCAGTCCATACTATTCACCCAATAGCCTAGTAGATTTTAGACTCCATTAATTCTCAATAGTCCTTACACCATGGCGGGTGCTGTCTCTGCGTGCGTCCCATGACACGGGCAGGGGCAGCATCCGCTTAGTGTACCCCTCACTTTTCATTAAATTGTCGAAAGGGCCTCTGCGCGTTGGCTTCGGCTCCGCATACGCCTTCCAAAGGTCCGGAACACCATTGTTCCGTGGTCGGGAAAAAAATAATAATAATATGTTAGCCTCTATACGTCCCACTGCTGGGCACAGGCCTCCTCTCATGCAAGAGAGGGATCAGGCTATAGTCCCCACGCTGGCCCAAAGCGGGTTGGGAACTTCACATACACCTTTGAATTTCTCCGCGGATGTATGCAGGTTTCCTCACGATGTTTTCCTTCACCGTATAGCGATTGGTAAATATCAAATTTTTTTCGTACATAAGTTCCGAAAAACTCATTGGTACGAGCCGGGGTTTGAACCCGGGACCTTCGGATTGAAAGTCAGACGTTGTTACCGTCAGGCTACCAACGCTCATTACGTTAATTTATTAATTACGTTACATTTATTCCTTGTGGGTTGGTTATGCGAACGTTATTTAGATATATGTAAATAGCCTATTTATTTATTCAAGTGTACTTAATTCAGAGTTTTATAAGCTCATGAAGACAAGAAAGGTAATTGTGGCTAGGTATTTATGACGGTAAAAGTTTACATCTAAATGGGTATACATAATATATAATAAAATTAAATCCTAGCTCATTTACTCGTATATTCGTCAAAAGGTCTCTACCATCCCATGGAAGGAGCCCGTAAGTCGTAACATTTTCTTTGTGATCAAGGATGATGAGGATTTGTTCATCAAAGATAGTTTATAATCTTACCGAAAAATGTAAATAGTAGTAGATATACATGAATTTAATCTATGGGTATCAAAAAAAATTAAAACACCCTGCCTTAAAATAGGCCAACGATACCGCTACGTTGCACCTCCAAATTTGCATCATAACGTCTCATTACGTGCTTAAGCCTCGGCTTCAGCGGGCAGGTTCAAGTTCAAGTGACAGCAATGACTTGCACGCCAGTGTCGTTGACTTCGCTGCAGTGATGCAAGACACGGAGCGTGAACTATTCGCACGAGTCTCAGCTTGGCCGACACTAGCAAAGCGTCGGATTGAAGCATTCAACAAGTTCAAGTGAGGCTGAACTTAAAGGTAAACAAACGGAATGAAATGTACGCAAGATTGCCAAAAAATATGTAGTTGGTTATCTTAAGTTGTAACATTTTACTTCAGATATTTTATGCAATTAAATCCGAATTGAGGGTTGTATGTGGAATTACCTAGTTTAGAAATATCAACTGTTAAATCAGAAAAACAAACAAGCAAAATGTCTTAACACAACATCATTAGGAATAAATAAATTTACCTCAAGGCACTCAGGGTCCAAGATATTATGTCCTGATCCTAAGTTACACGCACGTGATCCTAAGCTACACGAATAAAAAGTCAAGCTGTCGAAATCGGCTTAAATATCTTCACGCCTGATTGTATGAAGGTTTAGGGGAATGTATACGCAGCTGGCCTGTAACCGCGAATCACTTCGTTCGATCGTCGATTTGCATCACTCTCTTTCGAATGGGCAAAAGCGATAGAGACGGAGATAACGATATTTCGATTTTCGAAGTTCGCAGTATGCATGCGCTGGCGGTCGGTTGCTCGCAAAGCCCGCGGCTGCGCTTACTCGCGCAGAATTAACGCTGCGACCCGCTATTATGCTGCTATCTACACGTAAAAAGGGAGTATCCATACAAGTACTCTATACAATGATACCGCCTTGCTGCTTTGAATGACTATGCTTCCAGCTCTAGCTGCCATCGGAGGTAATTCATTAGCCGGCTCTGCGGCTTGTATTATTTATGGCCGCTTAGGTTTTATCCGAGAATTACTCGCTCATCCCTACGCTGATGCACTTAAGGTTGCCTGTTCGAAAAACAAAAATGTATACAACATTTTCAAAATGACAGGATTTTGGAGTTTAGACCACGAGTCGGGACCACTAAAGACAAACCATATCTGCTGCACTTACTCGCTCTTTGTCGTCTTTACTTTGTCGAAAGGTTTCCATACACTTGAAGGGTAGCTAATGAAAACCGTATTGTATAGTAATGTACCTATATGTAGTTATACTATTTTTGTTTGTTTTGTGGGTACCATATGGCCAGGAGTAGAGTGGGAATGTCGGCAGAATTCAATCGAATACCTACCATCTGGCAACCCTAGATGTACTACGCTTTTAATAGAATACAACTTGGAATAATGGGAACATCTGAATAGAATCTCGAGGTCAAGGATTCGCGCTACAAAGTTCCTTTTATGCATTTTCACAAGTTCATTACGGGCTTGCAGTTTTTGATTTATTGTACGCCGAGTTATTTATGCGAGACTCATTAAACATTTCAAGTAGATGTGGATGGAATGGCACTTGTTAAAATAACAAGCGAAAGGTTTAAGTGATTCCTCTTTTTAGAATACATGTATGACTGAGAATAATGGCTACATATTAACTAGATACATACGAGTATACGAATCACTTAACTATGTTAGTTAAGTAATAAAGATATGGATTGCAGGTAGATTTTTAAAACAAATTGGTTCCGCATGTATTATTTACTAAAACCTGGGCAATATCATTCTTCTAATGAATAGAGTCTTTTTACTTCGACATTTTTAGTAACCGCGTAAAAAATACTTATGTAACCGCGCATATATCATCACCATAATAGTACATTATGATACAAGTGTGCTAAATTGATCATTACATATGAGGCGCTATTGTGCGCACGAACGAAGTGAGTGTGCACAAGGAAGCCGAGCTATGTAATGATCAGGCACACGCGTTTCATACGACGTTTTTCAACACACTTGCGAGGAAAAAATAGAAAACTGTAAGTAATAACTTTTGATAAATACATTGATTTTCAGAATGCTTACAGGATAGCGGTACCTACTGACTTTGTTAATTAAATTAACTAACCTGTTTTTTGATGTTATTGACTGGATCTATTTCTCTGGAACTCTTTTTCGAAGCATTTCATAAAATCCAACACTTCACATTTATTGTCAAATAAGTTAGAATGTTTCCTTACATGTATTTCTCACTCGATTTTTATGACAACATTTTACTAGTCTGTAGGAATGACATTTTGAAAAGATATCCGGACCCGGAGGTTAAATGAACACTAAAGTTGGTTTTTTACTCATTTAAAGTATAAATTGTTTAAATTAATAATAATAAAACACAACTAGAAAAATCTAACAAATAAACTGTAACTTCAAGTAAACTTTTAATATGGCGCCCATTTTTTTGCATTCACGCGCACCTTGAGGCAAAGGTTTATGACAAAAAGCCAATACTAAAACATAATTTGTGTTTAAAACATAATCTATTGTGTATTATGAGATTTATGAGTAAAATAATTACTAGAAATGATTATTTTTCACAATTAGGATTTTATAATTTGTATTTTCTCGTAAATGTGTACTATTTTTACTTTTTTGCCATGCAAACTCCTAATCAGTTTAGAAAAAATAAAAATAATACCCGTCTAAATTTAATCGCCTCTGTCTGCGCACATAAGACTTGGTACTAGAATACCAACGTCACTTGATGGGATTTATTACATTATAGCACTAGTTATATAATTATCGTGAAAAGCACGCGTGTTTAATATCTAGGATTATGAGCCTAAAAGCGGTGGAATAAGTACCTCGTTACAAGCAAGTGTGTTGAAAAAGTTCAAACACTGCGGTTGGAAATTGGAATAGAAGAAATCGCTTATTGCTTATAGTTAGGGAGGCGAGGTAGCTAAATGGCGTAATTCAACGGCGCCGTCGAGACCTATCAAAATTAGTGTCCGACCGAAACATGTTTTTTTGCCGAAACCGAAACCGAAAACGAAGGTTCGGCTCTAGGTGCAGTTTCGGCCGAAACCGAAACCGAAACCGAAACTTTTATAGACATGTTAAAATCGTTGAGTTAAATGTCAATTAGCCGTGGTAACTTGTATAGGATAGGTGGTATAAAGAAGAACAGGGTGAATAAGTATTGATACTACTGAATTATCATTCTCCTAGCGTTTGTGCTGGCGTTTTCCCACGGACTCAACTGAGCCTGGGGTCCACTTGGCAACCTAATCCCATGATTTTGTTCTAGTTTGTACATAAATCCAAGTTAAATCGGTGTAAGTCGTATTTTGATCCCTAAATTCGTTTTGGTTTGTAGAATTTTACATTGCTCTCGTTTGTTATGTAGCCGAGTTAAGCATTGTGCGGTTAGATCTTTCAGTTTTTTTTTTCGCGAAATAAATGCAGAACACGAAATATTTTCTAATAGAGGTCTCATATGAATAAACATAATTACTGCAACGCAAAATTTTATCCCCCTTATTGAAAGTATAATTGTCACAAGTCGACCATGTTTTCGTACATAGATATGTACGAAAACATGGGAAACAGACAGATGTCTGACATATTTTTTTTTACTTTGGTATTTTTTTAGGATTTTGGATCTGCTACGTTAAAATTATCAATAAAATAACCCACACTATTTTAAACTTGACAGATGTATTTTCAGAGTAATTACACAAAATAAAAATATGACATTTTTGTTCGATACTTGGAGTTAAATATTTCTAGCATCTATCTCTATGGTTAAAGTAATACGTTTTGTTAAAAAAAAGTACTGAGGAATATATGAGTCGGAATAACAAACATTTGTGCTTTATTAAAATTGGTATGTTTTCTTTTAAATTATAAATACGATTTTTTAAATTTTAGCGTTATTCATTAGTTATACTGCAGTTAGTTATACAGCAAAGTTTCATCGACTGAGACATCAATGCTCTTAACAAGTCTCTATAAAATAATTCGCCAAGATTGCATGGACTATTTTAGTTTTACAATCAGTATTTAAAATAAATCGTCTCGTGTTTTTACTTGATTTCTTCGTGTATCATTTTCAGCATAGGCCGACGCAGTTCCTTGGGCAGTCGTTTGCATGAACTCGAGAGTTTAGTGTTAGATAAAATGAATACCTAAATGATATTATCATATTACAATTAATGAAATAATCTTCCAAATCACATGTACACTTTTTTGATATTTGTTTATTATAATTTTATCATTTAAAAACGTTACTGAGACGGAACTTGTGGACCGATTAAGTACAATGTTGTAAGTTTCGGCGCGGCCGAAAGGTTCGGCCGTTTTTTGGCCGAAACCGAAACTTGGGCCGAAACACGGTTTTTTGGCCGAAACTGGCCGAAACCGAAACCGAAACCGAAACTTCGGTCGGACACTAATCAAAATCGAAAGATAAAATAATTTTGAAAAGAAAAGCTCGTATGGCAAAAACCATTTTAGCGGTGGGTTTGGCGTGTACGGTTTTTCAAAAATGTTAAAAAAAACAGTTACTTGGGCATTCTCGAGCGCGTCAGATATTCATACTACGTATGCCCCGAGTGCCTCTGATAACAACGGTATACTAATCTGCCGGTTTGCGTGGTGGGGGTAGGCATATAAAGTACCTAGTCAAAAATGCAAAAAAAAAAATTACTCGAGCGCGTCAGATTTTCGGAAGGGGTGTTAAGTAGGCCCCAAGGAAGCTCCCTTTAAAATAACTGACGATTTCAGAGTGACGATAAGTTACGATGAATTTTTGAAAATGCAAAAAAAAAAGTTTTTTTGAAATACTCGAGCGCGTCAGATTTTCATAGGGGAGGTTTATCTCGGTATCCTGAAAGCATATTTTTTTAATCTGACAAAAATGTTGGTGGGTTCTCTTAATCTGACCGAAAAAGGTAATTTTATGATGCTTCAAGTCAAAAAGTTTTAACTCTGGACAAAAATGTAGAGACCTTTTTTGTGTAAAATAAAATTACCTTTTTTGTTTATTTAAACTTTTGTTTTGTAAAATGTATCGTTCGCGACTTATATGCCGTAACGCGTTCTTAGGAAGACGAAATGGCTCCTCCGCACTTCCGGTCATGCAGAAACCGGCAGATTTTGTATTTTTAGTAAGTTTTAGATTATATTCTTAAAAATAAAAAATAAAAAAATCGCGCTCGAGAATGCCGGATTAACGTTTTTTTTTTTACAAGTTCGCGACCCTATAACTCGGCGGCGTCAAGGACTTATCATCAGATTAGTTAAATTTAGCCTTTAAACACTAAAATCAACCCCCAATATCTTAATCTGACGCGCTCGAGTAATTCAGACTATCCATTTTTTTTACTAATCTGATCGTCTATCCTAGGCGCGCGTCACTACATATAGAGCTAAATACTTTACAAGGTTGTTCTATTAGGTCTAAGGTATCTCTCATATCTTAAACTGCCACGCTCGAGTATTGCCGAAAATTCCCCTATTCGCCACCCTAACTATTATGAGCTGAATATAATTTCGGCTGGTCATGGTCATCAGTGGCACACGCCCGGCAGCTGGGTGAGCTGGGTCATACATAGCAACTAGGTTCATGTCTTTGCCGAGGACTGATCCAAAGTTAAGAGCTACGAAGCCTAATCTTCTGATTGGACATTTATATCTACGCAGAAAGGGGTTCTCTTCTCCTTTTATGCACTGTCTGATTACTTATAAACCATTTGTATTTGTATATGCGCATGCGCACGCACGACCTGTTAACTATTGTCCACAGGAGTATAAACTTTTTGGGATTTTTGATAAACTATTTTACTTGACAGTTTTGGGATTTAAGTACTTGACAGTTTATGACTTATACCTACGTAGTAAGTACTTCTGCGCGTTAATTTTTGGTCGTTTTCTTTTTTGCGACAATGATTTTTCTGTTCATCCCGATATGGGTCCGGTTTCGTCTTTTTTATACGAAGCAAAAGTATCTACTTTATCTCTATTTCACCTAATTAATACGAAATTATCCGTCAATCACTCTTGCTAGTATATATTAAAAAACACGTTTATTCACAAAACACCGTGACAAACTGGTAAAACTTACCGCTGGCCTCGCTAAAAAAATTTCTCATGATAAACTAGTAACGTTACTCGCCGTCAAACTATCAAATAGTCGCTGAATAATAATTTTAAACAAAAAAAGAACCGACTTCACTTAGGATCCGCTATTCCAAGAGGAAGTGGCCGAGTTGCTGTAAAAAATAGTGAAATCACTATAGGTGTGCCTATAATAGTTGAAGAGTTCCCTCGATTTCTCCAGGATCCCATCATCAGACCCCGACTTGGTGACAATGGGACCATCTAGGCGTTATACCCGTTCGATAAAAAATTATAATTTGATAATCGGTTCACGATTCACGGAGATATCGAGTAACATACATACAAAAAAAAAACATTCAGTCGAATTGAGAACCTCCTCCTTTTTGAAGTCGGTTAAAAAGGAAAACGCACATAGCTTTAAAAATGTAAAACATAAAGGGATTGCTATCTGATATAGTATATATCATGGCGAATTCAAGGCTGTTTATATTTTGAGATTATTACCAAGGTCAAGTTGGCAGTTGGTTTAGTTGTTTTTGCGAATGGTAGATACCATTCCGTTCCGATACCGTTTGGGTACGCAGGCTGGGGGGCCTGGTTTCTGGGAAGGTCTCTGACAGCTTCTAATTGTAGGGCGTTGATGTTCGCGTGTCAGACCAATGCAAGGTGACGGTGGCTTTAGATGTGTTATGTTGAAATAGAGGTCACATATGTAGGTAGGTACCCATGCTGTTAGTGCCTGTGTCATTGGTAGTTATTTGGTTTTCATGTTGAAAGTCAAGTAAGCGGGCCCGCTTGGCTTATCTTTGACAAAAATATTAAATTGTTGTTATACACTGCTGCGTCACAAAAATATTTTTCTTTTGGAATCGTGAAAGCTAGATCAATTGACCCTTGAGAGACAACTTCGAAAACGCTCATCAGTCAACAGTCCGTCATCAAGATGACTGGCAAAAGACATGGAAGTGTTTATCGATATTGAAAATACACCGCTGCTCCGCACACATATCAAACGCCGCGGAACCCATGGCACAAGAAAACGTGATATCTCCTGGTAAACTTAAAATTATGGGGTAATTTTAACTAACTTAGTGGATGTGACCACCCTATGGAGTGGAAGACCAAGTTTTGGTTCACCAGAATTGGAAAGTTTGCAGAATCCACTACGTTACGTCCACTCATTTAGTTAATAAATTACCCTAAAATTATAGTAAGAATCAAAGTGGTATCTGTGACGTAGGATGGAGATAGGTACCTTGTTTTTTCCTACCATGGCGGGACCGTGGCGGCGCATAAGCGTCCGGTTTACTACCACAAGCACAATGCGAGAGCTTATCAATCATGCACTTATGTGCAAGACATGACGATTCTTCGGTCAGTGTCAGAATTGCAAATCACATAGACACACCACATTCCCAGTCTGGTCCCTCTACCTACTAAGGTGTTTGAGACTAGTAATCCCTAACCCGTACGTTATAAGGAGTAAAGATGGATGGATTTATAATAAGTATGTATTAATGAGGTGCACAAGTTGTCAGAATATCTTGGAATAATCTAAATAATAGGACATTATGTATTTAATTACGCGATGATAAACTTGTAAAAAATAACTATTTAATAGGTAGCCGTAAGAAATATAAAGTAAATCGGGAATATTATTGTAAACTCTTCAGATTTCATAACCTTCAAATTTGCAAGATTAGTAATTTAGCAAGACAGGGACACATAATAACCGCAAATACGCGTTAGAGCGTGAACTCGGCAGAATTCATTATGGAATATCGTAGGCGACGGAGCGGAAAGTGAAGCGGAGACGAAGAAAACCGATGCAATCCCCAGGGAATCCGGAAGCTCAGTCCAACGCTAATTGTGCAATTGAGCTTTAGCTACGCTGCGCCGGAGCACCCGATGTGAACAACTCCTGATCTCCAAGCCACAAGGTCCCAAGCGACTGTTAAACGTGCAAGCACGGAAAACGTTTCTCTTCTAGAAAGCAGAGGTGACGCTTACTGTTTCTCATGTTCAGGTTTATGTAGGAAGTTGATTTTACAGTGCAAATTGAAAATTATGACCGACAGCTAAATGAAATGCTTAAGTATGTTTTAAGAGTTTAACGAACAAAGGGGTGTCGTTGGCCGGATCTTTGTCGTCGTATTTCTCAATGGCATAAAGCATTTGACCGTTGATGATACAAAACGATGGATGTTTATGTCGGTGATAAAAGCTAAAGTACTGCGTCGATCTGTCTACTAATGACTGATTATAAAGACACTCGTGTAAGGGTAAATTTGTTTCATTGGTAACTACTTGGACTTTGCAAATGGTCCCATCTTAAGTCATTATCATAAATTTACTCTGCCTTCTCTCGAAAACTCGGTGGACTAAAGCAGTATTTTTAATTCAAGGCAGTAATCTGACAGCTTCTGCCATTACTTCACTCTGCACTTCTACATTGTAAATCACTTTGTATGGCAAGAGTTGCCTTGAATTAAAAATCCCACTTTACTTTTTAGCCTTACTTTCTCTAGTCCTTAGACCTTATTTTTGAATGATAGTTGATTTTATTATGTCTCCTTTAAATAGGTAGTCAATTACTCACAACTGTTCAATCTCTGTCAACCACCGTCGCTATCGGATACGCGAAGTGATGCTTGGCTTCCAGTAGATTCAGTCAGATTCAAAGCTTATTATACCTAATTAATATCAGATTGATATCAATTCGGGGGCCTTCTATTGCTCTCGTCCCCGTCAAGCGTCATAGTTCCCATTCGTTCTGTTTTCCACACTTTATACAACTTCGGGCGCAGCACTCTCACATTAGCTTTACATATATTAAAACACGGTAGCTTTTATCGTCTAGGACTTGACTCTGCTATTCATAAATGTTAACGAATAACTTATATATATATAGTTGGTTATATATATTGCCAATTGTGGATAATACATCTACGAGTTTATGCCACAAAACTTTGTTGCCTTATTTTATTAGTTTTGTACTGCCGCTTATTCATATTTAGGTATTCATGACTCGTGGCTCATAAAATATGTGTATTTATTTTTATCACACATCAGCCTTAACCACTTATATATTTGAAAGGTATTTTGTTTTATATCTATTCTTATAGTGGCTCAGAGCAATGTAACAGCTGTTGCCAATTTTACTTCGCATCCGAAGGATATAAAGAAACTAATCCCTACTAGACTTAGTCTGTGTGGAGTGGTGAATATTCAACACACAAAAACAAAACCACATAAGACACACACATCATAAGATATTTGAAGATATATTATTTTATGTTCCAAATTTCAAGTTACTATTAAACGGTTTAGGCTGTGCCGCGTTTGTCAGTATGCGTGTCTGTTTTATATATCTAGGTAGGTAGGTATTATAAGTAATTCAGACTCCAATTTTTCCTAAAGTCCATCAGAAGAAAAAAAAGATGCCAATTTTGCAGTCGACAAAATATTTACAATCAAAATGTGTTTTAAAAGAAATATTAAAGCTCATTTAGTTCTAATAAGTAATAAAAATGTATGGTGAACCTTTAAAACCCGCTAATTATAGCCCCGCGGGGATGGGCAGGCACCGCAGTTCTTTGTCCAATTCATTTCAGAATAAGCCGTAAATATCTGACAGCCTATTCAGAAAACATTATGGAATTAAAAGGGTGGGTAAGAGAAACACTGAAACGTAATGCGTATATTAGTATAGTTATTTATTACTAAATAGGTAACCTATTCATAAGATTAGGTTATTTAATTGGGCTTGGAATTAGTTAAAAAATTATATTAAAAACTCGTTCAGGTATTCCTTGGTCTATTGTATGTATATAGGAGTCCTAGCTATTTTCTGTCCTATAATAGGTCAGAAAATAGCTACAGGCTCTGGAGGGGGAACTACCTTAAATATTTCATTTAGCTTGTTTTTCCACACATTATATTTCTCGCATTCAACCTTCAGGCTGTCAGATTCAACCTAAGTAATTTAGGCTAAAGTACAGATTTCATGTTTAGATAGTTCGAGGTAGGGTAAGAGCAATAACGATGCATTCCATCTTTCATTCACACAGCGCAGCACAAACAGTCCGCTGCGCCCGCGCCGTCAATATTGATCCTACCAACACAGATAACAAAGAACCGCACAACTGGTTGCAAACAAGAACTTCAAACAAAACACTTATATAAAACACAAAAAAGGATTTGGGGATCCGGGTCAAAACCGCCGAGAATACTGTAATAGCGAGTAGACTGATTTTTACGTACAAATGTAGCAAAATAAAAACTCACGAAGAATTTACAATCTAGGCTAAACAGTGCAAATAGGTGACAAATACAGGAAGTTTTTTCAAGAATTTGCCATATTGTGTAAGGTGAATAAGTATGCCATAAACTTTTTCTATGCGACCATAATCATTCCGTAATCACGAAATTTTCTTTGACTGTTTCATACATTTTGGTTTTGGCCGATCATGTCAAAGTTTTGTTACAACATTTTTGTTATTGTTCGGCGTTGGTCTCTTAGAAAAAGTTGTTCAGTGTGACCCACCTAATCACCTTATACCTACTATATGGCTAATTTAATTGTTGAAAAAGCAGCCTGTAGATATAAGACAAAGCATTACTCCCTCTTTTTGCCAATAGGGTAAAAATGAACCCATACTGTCAAAGTCTATTCACACTTGTCCAATTTTCAAATGTCGTGTCTCGAAATGAAAATTTAATACTGACACTTAACATGATGACAATAGGGGCGTTTTCTGGAGACCGAGCTTCGTCGTGAGAAAGCAGTGATCAAAGTCCCAGATGAGGTATTGAGATTGAATTTACGATATTTCAAAATCACGTTCGTAACCTTGAACCTGTGGGAAGGAAATCACACCTCGACACTACAATTTATAATCACCATGCCGGGTCGATCCGCCCCCTTCGAAAGCAAAACTTATGTGGACCGATTGTAATATTATGAACCCATCTATTTTGATATTGAAAGTGAATGGGAACTTGAGACACATATATCAATGCATTTGAATTTTAAGTACTTAAGTAATATCCCATTATTCCTGTTAAATGTAATTGAATATGTAGCTAACAATTTTAATGTCTAACAGCGTTTTGTTAATTTTGTTATGTTTTCGTAAAATCGTGCTTGCCATGCTTACCTTATTATTTCATGTATCATTTAATTTTAGTTTCTCTTAAGTGAAATGAACAATTTATTTGGATCTTTAAACTTAATATGAATGTCACAAGAAGCGATTTCTAGTCAGAGATTTATATTATTCTGATAAAAAAAATTGTCAACATATTAGGCGACGTCAACGACCTCATCCTAATTAATTAATTACTAAATAAAAGACGCCATGCAGGTAAACCTATATAGCACTAAACGAGACGATGAGGTCATTATCCTAGACAACGAGCGCTCATAACGGAAAACACATTAAAACTTAACTGCTTATCTACCTATACCACAATACCCTTAGTGAATCTGATGAAATGATAACAGCAATGTAAGGGAGCTGATTGCGATAAATTACGTAAGTGATGAAAATAATTATTTTATTTAACATCCAGTGAATGATGGGGTTGTCAGGAAATTATAGGGGAAGTACGAGGTAGTGACCACACCTCTGACACCTCAGCAGCGAGCGCTGGGCGCAGGGCTTATTATAACGGGATCCGAGCCAGCCCCGGTCCAGCTCCGTTCCCCGGAGAGCCAATAATTGCTTAAACACATAACTGTCGTTGTCTCGGCGATGTCGGGGAATCAATACACGGCTGAGGCTTTCCTTGCCATGTCATATTAATAGACTACTGGACGGCCACCGGAGCGGAGCGGAGACGAAGAAATGACGAGACGATTGTACGGATTTTATGGCGGGCGTATGCATTCATTACAGAATAAAATAACGGACAGAGGGACCATAGCAATGAAAGACCAGAAAAAGAAACTAATTGATAAGTCTGCAATAGTAATGAAATGAAAGCAAAGTACTCAGTGAATCTAAATTATGCGAGCTTTTTGTCGAGTTAGGTTTCGCTATAATGATTATGCACATCAATTTCAATAAATGGAAAAGTTTTGATTGGTGTTCCATAAATGGTTTTATAACGTTCACGTTAAGTAGGATTCCGGAAAATGTTCATTAAATAAAGTTAACAAATACCTACAGTCTAGGTTACCCGTCCAAACATGATTTCATATTTATTCATAAACGTCTCTCAGGCCTCAGTTAGTTAATTTGTCCTTATCACTTTGACAATTATGTTTGTTAGGAAAACACAAAACATAAATTAACTAATTCAGGCCTGAGAAACGTTTATGAATAAGGTGGTTACATGGGAATGGGAGGATACGTAGGATCTAATATG
The DNA here is from genome assembly GCA_911728535.1 of Pammene fasciana. Taxonomy (NCBI): domain Eukaryota; kingdom Metazoa; phylum Arthropoda; class Insecta; order Lepidoptera; family Tortricidae; genus Pammene; species Pammene fasciana. The sequence continues at coordinate 15,684,895 of OU452276.1, read as the reverse complement.
CAAAATGGATCACTGGATTTTGATAAACTTAGCGCACAAATAGTTACAGCTTAAACGATATAGGATACCTTTGGTATCAGAATTCAACCCCTATGAGGGTTTCATGGCGGGACAAACACGCCTGTTAAAATCCTTAAAAAAAACCAGTCAGTAAAATACATAAAAAAATTGCAAACAACCCGGCTAATGAAAACCTGCCTCTTCCAAAATCCTAGAAGTCGGCTAAAAAAAGTCACGATGGCGTTCTGACACCTGCATCTTTAGTTTAAAGACATTTGAAACGAAATAAGTACAGTTATAGAAATATTTTTCTGTATTGTTTTCATCGGTAACGGAGATGCGATATCATCGCCAGGGAACCAGCACGGTTGGCTGCCCGTACAGCACGACTTCCACAATTGGCCAGCATTCAAAAACTTCTGATGCCGTTAAACAGTCACGACTGCCCAGAGAAATACCTCAAAAACTAAACAAAACCAGGCAATTAAGTAAAGGTCATGGAAATAAATCCCTGTTAGGTACAAAGGGAAACAATAGAATTGAATAAATAGTTTAATACATTGACAAAAATAAATCGGGAGCGTACTGAGATAACGGTAAAGATTATTGAATAATCAGTAAGATTAACTTTACCGATTATTCAGTAAACTTTACCGTTATCTCAGTACGCTCCCCGATTTACTCTTGTCAGTGTATAGAAAAAAAAAAACTTATCATCCTATCTGCGTATTAATAGTAGGTCAGAAATGTATACTTGATCTGGTAGATATGTGTTATTATGCTTATAATCATTACTGATAGATAGAAATAGAGAATTATAGAGTGCTAGGCGTAATTAGAATAAAACATCATCAATCAAAACGGAACTAGGATATCAAAATTATAAATAAGTTGCGGATCATTTTGCAGAAATCGTTATATCTAGAAGGGATTATAACTGGCATAAAATTATAATTAATATACATACACGTAAGTAGATATACACCACACGCATATTAAAGGATAATTTAAATGCCAAACCATCGCCGTCCAATGATCTGATGTCTAGGCGTGCACTTATTTTTTTAAAGATGTTCTTTGGGCGTCGCACCTTTAAAGAATTTAATATTTATTACTCGCTTCAAGCACTCGTACCAACAATATAGCTCAGTAATTCGTTCCAACAATTTTACGGAGTGCCAAACTTGGGCGCTGCAATGGAATATCTATCTACAAACGAGAAAAAAAGGTATCCTATTACACTTCATTGCAAATGTTGGGTAATTGAGCTTCAGGCCAATGATCCGTTAACGGTGAGACGGAAAAACAACCAGCTTTTAATAAGCATTAAGACAAACAAGCTTGGAGTTCTTGGCTTTTCCGTGGGATCATCTAAGCTGAACGTAGGGGACAAACATACCTTGGTCATAAATAATTAAAATGTTTTCTTATGCTCGTAGCATGGATTCTTATAGTTAGAAAAAAATAGTTTACGATTGATTTGTATTAAAAATTGTATTTGTGATTTTTTTACTAACTCGATAAAGAACTGTATCGCTAGATTGCAGTACCGCATCAGTAAATAGCGCAATGATAACTTTACGACTTTGGTATGAACATTACGTAAATAGCGAGTCTGAATAGCGAGAATGAATTAACCGTGAGAGTATCCGGATCTTCCCTGCTACGCTACAGCAGTCCCCTGGAGGAAATCGTGAGAGCGGGGTAATAATTTGTTAGGCTTACGGAAGACTGGCGACCGCAGCTAACTGCTCGATTTGCTCGAGTTAAGGATGCAATTGCTCCATTCAATGGGCACTGCAAATGCGCACTTGTCTTGAAGCGCCGACGCATGCTAAGCGAGTCCTTTCAGCGAGGTATCAGGATTGCTTTGTTGTTTATTTACTCTCTATAAACTGCGGTGGAACGGATGTGACAGTCTTGTTCAAAGGGTATTTGGAAAGCTTTACATTGGTATTGATATTATTGATGTTATTGTACACGATTAGGTTTTCGTAAATTATAGAAAATCATTCGATATTTTAGTATCATCATGGTACTTAATGGTCGGTGCTTTTGAGAAATGAGAAATGAGATATTTATTGATAAAATTATAAATAATTTTACATGTCATTTATGTTAAGATATTAGGTTAAGTAGGTACTAGTTACGGTAGGGTACTTGTTACTGTAGGTACATTACATTACAATGGTAGTTACATGAATAGGACATAAAATGTTACCTATTATCATTACACTATTATGGGTTAGCATTAGTAGACCTTTGGGTAAATTCACTTATCGTATAACATGTATGTTGAAAATATGTAGTCAAATAGCATATAAAATAATCAGTACCGTCAACTGCTACAACTTCGCCAACGATGCACAACTTTACCTGAATTGAAAAACATGGTTTACTTCTGTAAACAGCTATTTATATGGCCGCCTTTATTCCATCTCAGGAATAGGATATAAATAGCTGTTTGGTGAAGAAAACCATGTTATTCAAGCCAGGCAGAGTTGTGCACCCCCGGCAAAATTGTAGCTGGTGACGGTAAGAAAAGTTTTAAATCAAATTAGGCGATTTTCGATTGGTATGAACATTTACAAAATATAAAATATCTAACTATTCAATTAAATAAAATTCCAACCAAGCCGATATTTTAACTCAAAGACTATAAGCTCCGAGTACGGCGGCATTACCATAATATTGTAAACAACGCGCAGCCGCTACACGAATTACGCGCGCTCGTCGTGCCGAAGTCACTCCACTCCGCATAGCATATTATTTTTACTCCTGTGAACTTCCATTGCTATTGCGGTTAACTATTACAGTGTTTTTAAAAGCGCCATTAAAACGATAGCGGTAAGCATTTTCATCGTAATAGTGGTAATCACAGAACATGACAACGACCACCAAGAACGCGGCGGCACTCACAAACGTTAGATATACCATCCTCTCCGCTAAACTGCTGACAACGATCGAGAATCGGACAACAATAGTTTATTTATTGTATTTATTATTTCTGAGATTTAGAACTTCAAAACATTCTCAGGCCTCAAAGTATTTATCACCGTGTCAGTGAACTTTTAAATGGCTTGCAGACACGCCTATGTAGGTACAATTGTCGCGTTTTTGAATTCCTTGAATAAGTAAACAGAAAATGTTTGCGCAAAAATTCTGCAATTACATATAGGATTAACCACAACATAGATCGACAAAATAGTAAAGTGAAGAGCAAGTTTCGAAGGCATGTACATCGATATTGCGCTAATAGTTTTGTTTGGGTGCCTGTGCGGTCCCATTATTGCCACCTATTATTCAAAACAACGAGTCATGCGCCCGCTCAATTAAATGCTTCGCATAGCGGCGTAACATCTTCAGATGTAAAACCCTTTGTATCGGCAATACATCAAACATTTTTACTCTTTTTGCAGTTATTAAAGTAATTCCTTGATTGTATATGAAAAAAAAAATGCTTTTATTTTATCGACTCGCATCAGCGCAAAATGAAATTCATCGCATCAATAACGAGACTGATAGGCATCAGTTAAGATAAAAAAAATACCTTTGGGGATCTAAGATTTTGTTATTGTGCGTCTTTTAAGTGCAGTGTCTTGTATTGTAGGTGGAATAGGGTAATAATTAGCAAAGAGTATGTATTAAGTACCTACCTAATATTGGGTTTACGATTACGAGGGGAGTTAAACGAATTACGCCAATGGATATTTATTAGTTCTAGTTGGTATAGGTATTTGTAAATATACTTAACTGTTATCAACGGTCTTAAAAATTTGGTTACTCGTAAAATCTGTTAGTACAGTACAAAGAGATGTATCCACTTTTTCACCTTATTGCGTTGTAATAAGGTCCAAAAGTAAGTGGATACATCTCTTTGTAGTCGACTGTAATTGTAATTACAGATTTTACGAGAAACAAAATTTTGAAGACCATTGATATATAATTTTTATAAATGTTTTTCTTTTCAATTTTAGCACACGACTAGTTGGTAATATTGTTAAAAAATATTCGAATTTCAGGGTACATTGAAACAGGATGAAAATTTATTTAAATTAAAAATAAAAATTAACGAATGAGATGGCTGAGATTGGTCTAGATGCGCGTCAAAGACCGCCGAGCGGTGCAAACACCGTGCCACCAATTAACGTGCCCCCAGCAACATGTCTGAGTGGCCCTGGCGGCGCTCTTTCAAGCCTACTTGCTTTTATTTCAACATCTAATATTGAACTCGGAGCCGCATTTGTTTGTGCGCAATGTCATTGTCACAGCGCGCGCCCGCTGACCCCTTATTGCGAATGATTGCTACCATTCAGTTCAACTGTAGGGTCGTATTCTAACTTTAAAATGTATTGAGACATGATACAACTCCAATACAAATACAGATAATTCTTAAACGTCTGAATTAGGATTTGGTTGTAAAATCCGATGCAACTCCAATATTGGTTGATTATTTCGTATATTGGAGATAGATTGTGTTATAAATGTATTGTTTATATACATATTTTGAAGTAAGAATACGGCACTAAGTATTGAATATGTTTACACGCCTAGCTCCAAATGCCTATAGAGTATATACTGGTCGTGTTTATTGCAAATACAGAGTACCGACGAAAAAAATGGACAAGTTATTATCCCAGAATACAGCAAATCAACAAGTAGGTACCTAACTGCAAATATACGAATTTATTTATTTTGTGGTAAAATACGACAATTTAATTTTTATCGAATGGGTTTAACCCCTAGATAATCCCATTGTTACCAAGTCGGGGTCTGATGATGGGATCCTGGTGAAATCGAGGGAACTCTTCAACTATTATAGGCACACCTATAGTGATTTTACTATTTTTTACAGTAACTCGGCCACTTCCTCTTGGAATCGCGGATCCTAAGTGAAGTCGGTTCTTTTTTTGTTTAAAATTATATGCATTATACACTTTTTTTCTTGACAGTAGTACGAGAAATATCGTTAACAAAATTTACGGCTACGTTTTATATACAGGGCCGTATAACTTCAAATGATACAAATTGAGGCTGTCATTCGTTGAACGTGTTATGATAACGTATAATTACGTATGGATATTCAACTTCTCTGAAATCAGACTGATGAAAAATCAGCCCCTCCCACTGATCTGTATCGTAACTTTGCGAGATGTTTTCCTTATGGCTTTCATGTCGATGGACCTATGTATGAATACTTTAACGTGCCAGACATTATAATTTGAAATTAAAAAAAAAGAAAACGGGGAGAGAGAGAGCCGATAAAAATGTAGGTGCGAACCAATAACCTTTTTCTATTCTTATTTCATGAGTAGAAGATGCAAGAGGATAAATTAGTACACATGGAATAATTGCAGTCAAGTTGCGTGCCCCGATCCTCAATTGCAGATATCTATAACAAAGGTCGGCACACCCTAGGACTTGGAGCGCGCCGCGCTCGTGAAAAAACTACGAGAACCCTTTGTATTGAGCAAAGAATTCGCGTCGACCGCAACAAGAACAAATTGAGCGCGAACTATTGTGCGGAGCGATTTACAGAGATAACTCCCGTGTCGGGCGTCGCGGGCGCCGAGCGGGCCGCCGGACGTCCGCGCTCCGCGGGCCCCTCGCACCAGCCGCGTGCGCACACGCCGATCTGAAATTTCTATTCTGTTTACATTTCTGGCCGAATCTTAATCGTCTATGGCGTTAGGTGGCAGCGGAAGGCAGTGTACATGACGCAACGGGCTGCGACCGTGGCAAAAGGTTCAGTATACTCCAGTGGTGGCTGACGCGGGACGCGTCGCTGTTATAAGGGGGGATCCCGGGCTCGCGCGCTCAGTGTGCCCAAGAATCCCGTGTCGTGCGCCCCGCGAGTGTCCCGTCTGCCTCATACCGCCAACATGCAGCTCGTCCTCGCAACATGCTTCCTGCTCTTCGCAGCCACCCTTGGCCCTGCTGCAGGTATATAGATCAATGACCACCTTTTACAATCCTATGATTAAGTGTCAACAGCAATTTCTACTTTTTTTTATTTGATAAAAGAAAACGATAATTATAATTTCACTGGACTGTACAATGCTCAAGTCAAAAGATTTTTTAGTCTAATATTAAATTTTTATTGAATTGTCAACCTCATACCGACCGATCTACAGATATACACGATGCCCGTGAGCAATGCGAGAGATTTTAACCACTAATTTCTGAGGTCATATAATTAGTACTAAATTTTAATTGAATTTAGGTCAATTTCGCCAAAAGAAAACTTTTATTTTTTATTTTTTATTTAATGCTTACACATACAAAAAATATGTTATTGGTAAAACTGTCGATTAAAATAAAAAAAGTATAGGTATTTTTATTCGTGAAAAATAGTTTACGCCAAGTACCTATTACTTGGCACTTTGATATCTGTCAATAACTTAGAGCTTTAAACCAAGCGGAGTAGCCATTGACAGGCGTTCCCCTCTGCCGAATGAGTATGACCAGTGGTCATACTCATTGTATGGACTGACGTTTATTTGACGTGGCTATTTTGACGTTTCGCATACATTTGACGTTCCCCTCCCCCGCAAAAAACGGCAGACTTTTTCCGATAGAAATGAGAGCGTGTCTCGCATCCGGTTGGTTTAATAATCAAAGGTCAATAAGTATGTCTAGACTAGACTCCATAAAGGATAAAATCGCCATTCAATAAGCGTTTTACACAAAATCAAAAAAAAAAAAATATGGTAGTAACTCTGAAACTAGGCGAACTCCAGAAAGATTTTACGACAATTTAGTCTCCAATTATGATCAGGAATACACTGTTAAAATCTTTCGCAATCCTCACGGGCACCGTGTATGTGAATATACATAAAAATACTGCTTCCGGTGTTCCTCCTAATTCAATTAATGTTTTAAGGACTAAAGACTAGATGCGCGCTAAGTGCTCGTTATAACTAACATAAATATGGCCAAGCCATCAAGTGATGCTTACCAGTAGAAAACTTGAACACTTAATCCGACATTAAGCGACTTAAGCACTTGTACTGTGCAAGTGTACACTAGTAAAGGAATAACAGCATAAAAACAGGAGTCGCATCAAAGCAATGCGACGACTTCTAGGCATTCAGAAGCGAGTTGCAGTCGCAGGAAAGGCATGCACAACTCTTATTAGTCTTGACTAGTAAAATTTAGTCCCTAAGGCATTCGAATAAGAGCTAAGCAAAGAGCAGAAGCAGATCTAGCAGGGGCGAGGTGCCCGCTGTGACCTAGAGGTCTACGACCTGCATTGTTAAGCTTTCATTAGAGTACAATGCCAGCTCCGCCACCCTCTACTGAAAAAACATCTATTAAGTTGCTTATAATTTCTTTTTGGAATTTGTTTATCTCATAACAATAATATCATGAGTTTTATTTCATGAATAACTATCGCGGCAACCGTAGATAATATTATCATAACAATAATGTTAGATACACTATTCCGTTATAGACATTCATATTAGACTTACGTACCAAACTTGGTTCACGTAAATCTTATGGCATCACTTTGGTCATCGGTTTGCGATCCAGACAGGATTTTAGTAGGTACTTATTCCGAGATATTTTACCATTATCTTCTTATTTGAGAATAGCTATATAGCTAACACTCTCCGAATAATATGGATTTTATTGGTGTAATACTTTTAATAAAAATTAAGATATGAGAGACACTACGATCTTGGCCATTTGGCTCATTAGATCTCCTAAAATGGTTCTAGATTTTTTTTTCTGTAAACGGACCTCAAAAAAAATGTTGTTGTAATCATCACTGTAACTACTGAAGTGAATAAAGTAAGCAATGCTTACTAAGATTAAGTAATATGTAATTACTAAGATATACTTTTAACACAGCGGGCTTGTTATTTATGTTATGGATCGTAAAGGCAAATGTTACGGTGTACAATAACAATACATTTCTCTGAGATAACATATTACAGTTTTGTTTTAAACTCACATTCATATGCAATAAAATGTATTACGTACAATGAAAAATGCTTTTGAAACTACACGGCCATAATAATTGCGCACGCGGGCTCGCATGATGTATTTACAACATTGCGTACCCATGCGATGCTATAAAGCGGACACGGGCCCGGCGCCGTCGTTTCGCGTGTGTTGACTCAAGTGTGCTGCACTCTACCTGGGCTCTGTGGCCTGCTCTACTGTTACAAAGCTTACTTAACGCAAAGCTTTACACGAACCAGTTTAAAAATGATCCTCTGTTACATATATTTGCTACAGATCGTGAGGATAAGTTAAAAATATATGGGCTCACATTCGAAACAAAACGTTTTGGGAATTGGCTAGCCGCGGTTGCTGGCCACGACAGTGCTCCGTGCGCCAAGAACAATGCGACAGCCTGCGAGCAAGAACACGGGTCCCTGCCGAGTGTCACGACGCAGAACATACAGTCTATACTCTTTAAAGACTCGATGTAACTGCGTTCCAATGGTCCTATAAAGGCATGCTAAGAATATCCGCGAAGACGCTACAAAACTTACCACTCCCTACCAATATCAGTGCGCAAAACTGACGAGATCATATCTCCATTTAAGCTATCATGGCAAATTATATCGATTGCCGATTTGCATGATTGCTTTCTCAGAAATCAATTTACTTAGAGTCAACGACATCAGTAAATCGCCATAAAATTCGGCTTGCGGTTTTACTTCGTAGACGAGATTCGAGAATCGCTAATCAACCTTAATGATTCACAGCAATCAACATCGCTGGAACGATTCCGCTAATGATCCGTATCTGCGATTATCGGACAGGTTGTAGCAAGGGAACGGAAGTTAAGAGTTGGGAAAAAAACTTGAGGGGGTGAGGAGATGGCCGCAGGTGCGGGGTTCATCGGCCCGGAGCCGCGTGCGCTGGCAGGATGTCTGTCTATTGGACTTAGAATAAATTATAATGCTTTATTCGCAGCCCGCAGCAAACGCCATGCGGTAATACTTCTCAGTATAATATTGTAGCTAAGATTAATGAGTTCGACCTTAAAATAACATGGGGTAAGACAAAGCAGGCAAATATTCCTGTTAACAGGGCCTGGAGCACTCGATGATCACATTAACAATGCATCAGTCATGCTCAACAAATTTCATCTTGGGCGAAATTAAATGATGCAATAAATACACTGGAGGGCAATAAAAGCGGAGAACTTATCATAAATGCATGTTTAAGAGGGCAAGTTGTTCTTTGCAACTTTGACACGCTCTTCTTCACTCAATAAAGTTGTGTCAAGCCCATTTTGTAGTCTAAGCCAGTTTAGTTACTTTTCTTGATAACTACACTCAAAGAACTTGAAATGGATATCCTATCTTGTTAGCGTGTGGAGAATGTGCTTCATAACTCGCATTTCCTTTCCATTCCCTGTAATCATCAGCAATATTTACATTAAAGTAATGCACTTCTTTAACATGTTCGTGAAAATGAACATGAGAAAAATGTTAAAGCCAACTTTATGACTTAAGTAATACATGACGTTTTCTAGGGTAACTAAAGTACAAGATTAGATTGAAATAGCTGATCATTTAGCAGATTATATCTTACTTGGTCTCAGGTGATGACACCGCTAAGGCATTCTTATAAAATAAACATTGGGCGAATATAACTGTTTTGCAAAATAGAACTGTTGTTTAAGTTACTGTTATACAGAATTACGGACGAAGAGGTGGATCTAAAGCATTGTTCCGGTCGTAGGCACAACACTTAGCAGGTGTCACTTTCAATTCAATTCTATGTTTATAAACACAGACTGCATTATTGTGCATAATCGATATTCTGTTATCAATATTATTAGGTAATTTGTCCAATTGTGTGTAGTTGTTAAAATTACAGTTACCTTACCTAGTATAATATGTCACGCAACGAACTGTTCTGATATATTGGATATATGTAATCTTGTTTGTAGAACAATCAGAGTATGATACATAGTTTGCGGCTTGCGTTGTGCAAGATACTGTACTGTACCATCCTTGTTTATTTAATAATATGTATTAATTTTTGATTGATGCTGTGATTATTTTGCTTGCTAAAAATCTAAACTCTAAAGAATTAAGAATAAAATGAGAAACCACCAAGATGGATCCTATTTAATGATGATTTAAAACTTTTATTACTTTCTTGTTCCCATCCTCGACTTCATTTAACGTGCGCGCACAGGGTAAAACTAATTTATCAGGCTAAAAATAAATTAAAAAAACTGACCTTGCCGTGTAGAGGTCTATAAGCAGAGGTTTTATGAGCCTTTAAAATATTTTTTGAAGGCCGTAATCCAAAATTTAATCGAATTTAATTAATCGTTTATTGCGTCTGGTGCCGAAAGCGACCGAGCACTTATTGTGTTCCCCAAACTTTTTTGTCCCTATGATTCAAAAGTAATGCGGTTTAAGCAACAGGTGGTACCTATTATTATTGTATCAAATTACTCGAACGTCTAGGGTTACTGCCAAGCCCTCTTAAACGAAAAAATGTGGATTTTTTGGTAAGTTTTATTGAATAAAATTGGTGAACTAAGTATACTTAGAACTAACTTGTTATTGCCCCAAAAGTCTAGAACATATGAAATGTAATCTTTAAAAACCGTATTGGGCATCATTAAATTTGTTACGCTGATATCTCGGCATGATGGACGGCAAACAGCGGCAGCTTCCCAATAGGTCGCTGACAGGCTGGACATGCGCGCTCGTTAGTTATAAATTTCAATGGAACTATTAGCATTCGCGAACATTTAGTTCGTCGGGACGGGACTGGGTCGGCATCGAGTTTGATTACTAAAAATAGTCCGGGAGGTGCATTCCGGTGCAGGCGGGAGGAGGGCGGCCGTCCTTGGGCTCGTCTTCGCTCTTCTTGCCATTATCTCGATCCCTTTTTTGCGAGTAAATCGTTATTCGACCGCGAACAATCCGATCGATGTTCTCACGGATGCGAGTAATCAAAATGCTGGTACATTTAACGCTAAATTAACTCAAAGAGATTAATCCGCCGACTGGCAGTGCTTTAACGACTCTTGAGAGTCTTGAAGCATTTAGTTAATTCTTTCGAAGCATTAAGTGCACCTATGTGCAGTTGGTCTAAAATAAATCTTTCGAGTGGTTAAGCCCTGAGGCTTAAATCATTCGTCGATAGTTTATCGTGCATGCATCTTTGAGATTCATGGTAATGTTCGAGATTAAATCCTATAGCGGATTGTAGCACCTACGAACATAAAGTAGAGGTGGGTAGATAAAGGCGTGCGCTACGGGAACTTGCAATATGGATCTGATCGTGAAACTTTATTGAAGCGATTACTTTTTAAGTTTCTTTGGAAGCAAAATCTTGAAATTATTTTTATTATTATACAACATAACGACTATATGTATTTACATTGATACTACTTAATTGTTTTTTTTTATAGATGTCTAATGGAAAACGTCTTTAGGTGATCATTGTGATCAATATGACTGAACTATAAAAATGCATAATATCTGAACACCGAGCTGATTCGGCACCCATTTTTGCTCAATCTTTATAATACTAACACCGAATTCAATATTTAAAGTCAAAATAGCCGACGTATTCTGCACTGGGAATGGAAATTTTACTTATTACATTGTAAATATTACAATCTATCGATCGGACCGAGAAGCAGCGGGAGGTCAGATAAACAAACATCTCTTAATGTTGCCAGTGTACCTCCTCAACATAGGATTTTATTGCCATGCTAGCTAGTCTCCAACTACGGCCCGCGACTGCCTGATTGGCGGCCTCGTGGGCCAGAGAGGAGCTACTTCATATAATCCGGCCCGCGTAAAGGAAGCGGACGCCTGCGCGGTATGCCCTCGGGTAAAAAAAAGTTGGAGAACCGTGATCCTTGAGCTAACATAATCTTTGAATAAAAAAATCTTGAGTTTTAATTTTTCTGCTGCCAAGATAGAGCTCAATAATTAGTAGGTGTAGGTACATATGCTTCGTATTCAAACAATTCACATACACCCAAGTACAATGAAACGGGTCACCGGGAAGGAAGCAACCAGTTTTATTTAAAAAATTACACGGTATTACTGTAAAACTATACGAAAACCGATGATAGCGAAGATAACAATCGGTTGTAGAAAACGAATCGAAACGCTATCCGTCTCTCTATCGCACTAATATGTAAGAGTGATAGAGAGGCCGATAGCGTCTTGTTTCGTTTTCTACAAACGATCATCATCTAGGCTAAGCCCCCAAATTGTCCTTTTTTACAAATACCTAAGTCACCCAAGGCTCGCCACTAGCTAGAGGCGTCAATTACATTCGCCTGGACGAGTTATTCGCGTTATGCAACGCGTTACGCGTTCTGGCTTCACATACGGAGTCAAGGGTACACTGAACCGACATGCCATTTACAATAAGGAATCTGAAGATTTATTGTAGAAGCTTGAAAGTTTCATGTTTAATGTCAACTAGGCGAAGACCGTCAGTCGGCGAAGATCGGATAGCAAGCAATTACAGCAAATTCTGCATAGCTTTTTTTACGAAATGGTTAAATTGTTGTAGAACTGTTCTAGAACAGTTTCTATAGCATTTTCTATTTGGGTCGTGTTAAGGATGTTCACCGTGGACTTCAATAACGACATTTTTTACTTACATAATCTAGACAATAATACGAGTAAATATTGTTAAATTAAATTTTGGTAGCTACATATTAGTGCGTTCCACTGATTCGGAATATTTTTTATTATGGTATTAATTCCAATTATTCCCTGAACTTTGATTAGCTTAAATCATTCTCCACCTTATAGCAAATATATAGAGACCCACGTCATGTTGAAGTATCGAATCAAACGCTACGGCAGGTTAAATATGTCAAATCATCAAATAGAAGGTGATAAAATGCTTAGTCGCCTTTATACTGTCCGTAATTTGTTTAAGCACTTTATTGCATGTCATTTATCTATATGTGTCCAAGTTTTAAAAATGTTTTATACATGCGGTACCTAAAGGATTACGTGGGGAAGACGTGGTTAGTACCTGAGGAGTACGGAGCATAGAGCAAGCAAACCGCGGCGTATCGATTTCACGATTTTGCAGATTATTTGATTTCACTACTAGCTATGTTTTACGCGAAGCCTGATATATCACTTCCACTCGGCGTATACTTCATTAGAGACACACAAAACACCAAAAAGTTTTCGAAGGTGGCTGCTACCGCTTTGGGGTCACATGAAATACACAGATCCGTTAAATGGCTCTCCCTAGTCATAACTCTCACGAGAAACAATGACAGATTATATCCCGTTGCGTAACGGTACGCGATTTGAAAATTAGAATAAACACTTTTCCAGCTTCATTTCATGGTGATTGTTAGATTGCCGAGTTGCAGAGAAAATTTCATTTGTTACAGTTGTGTCAAATAACAAGTTAGGTATGTATGTGGCTATAAACCCCTTTAAATCTCACACACAATAAAATAACATTTCAAAGGATAAGGAAGCACAGTTTTGCTTTAAAGTACTCACTAAACTACTGTAATGTTCTAAATATTTATATATACTCAGGGAACATCAAAACGGGTAGTTTCGTATAGAAACTTTAATACAAGGTGACCTAATCCTAAGTGTAGGTACCTTCTTATAAAATACCAGATTACCATATCACTTCATCATTCATATCAACTACTCTGCATATTAGTACAACTGCAGTGCGCAGTCATATTTTAAAATTTATTATGATATCTTAATAGTCAGGCCACGTGGACAGGAATGACTTTTTAAAGTACAGAAATGTGACTATAATATATTACGATAAAAATCTTAGAAATTTAGATGAGTTGACCCATAAAAAATTGTTTAAGAATCCGCTGCGACTAAAGATACAACGGATGATCTTCCAAAGGAAAAAAACTTTGTAGGTACTTATTAAACAGGACTTTGATTTACAAACATTATACCTATTATGAAAAACTGTGTAAACTTTTTTTACGAAGTCATATTGAATAATTTTATGCACAGGCATCCTTGATTCAATGCAAGATGTGCTCTTCCCCGCTGCTTCGGCTAGCAAAAATATGAGTCCAGGTAGCGAGCAGGCTATTCAGCCTATTCGGGTTCTACAAATACTATTTTTAGCCTCGTTAGTGTTCAGGTTGATAGTAGACCGGTTCCTAGGACCCGCCGCTCCTGCGCCGGCCACTTAATGTCTTATTCCCCCAAGTTCCATGTAACCCACAACAAAATGAATAATTTATAGATGACCTTTAAACAAAGAGTATTCTAATGAATTCAGATGATTGCGTTGCTAAGGGTGAAATGTAATCAGTGCTTGTAGTTAGATTTAAAATAAAAACAACATTCACTGGTGCATAGTTTCATTTTCTTGTAATGATTATTATAAAAAGTGAGTTCCGCGGAGCAGGAAGCCAATTAGATAAACTATGTAAGTTCCCTGGCAAGACGCTCACAATTACACCCTAGAGTCCCTACACCAAGTAAGTTCTTTGAAAAGCAAAAAGCTATTATGCGCATATTTAACTATTTTAATTTTACTGCTCTATGTAATTATTTAGGGGCTAGCCGTGATAATTAATCTTCACATTATGGAACAGGCAACGTCATGCGGAACTCAGCATTTAACTCGAGGAAAACAAGCCACGTTGTTTGAACCTGACATCAAATCTATACAAATGGAAAGGAACTATCATTACAACGTCCGAGGCGTGATTCACCAAGTTATTACAAAAGGAGAACCTATTTGTCATGCATCAACGGTCCTCTTCGAGGTTCGATTAATAATAGAACTTGCACCCACGATATCTGTATGCGGCAACATCTACTCACTTCCGACCGGTGACTACTACGGCTGAATGAATTAGTAACGACATCCGAAGCAGACTGTCTTTGAATCTATTGGTGTTTGACAACAAATTTCTTAGATTCGTTTCGTAGGACATCGTAGCTAAGTAGTAGCAACTAATCGTAGCAATTCCAAAATATCTTTTGAACATCTTTTGGCTAGAGCTGTCTTGAAGGAACTTTCTCGGCCTGGAGCAATTTCTGTAGGCTCGCCAGTGAATCATCTGAGTTTATAGCGAACAGTCCCGTTGCCATCGAAAGCAATGCCGATGCACGTGCGCTATTTGCTTTAAATTGCTCATGGTCGGCGAACATGGCGTTCAGCAGTGTCAGCGCCCGTGACATTCGCGACTGATCGTTTTTTGGGCCGCGGTCCGTTATGCCTGACGCACGTCCGGTGGATCAGCGCCGGATATCCATAGTTTCTTAAGTGCACTCACCTTGGCAAAGACGTGAAGCAAACATTAAGGTCTTTAAGAAATATAGTCCTAGTCCTGCAGGTAGTTTAGTCTGCTGCCTAGTAGGTTGTTCTCGATTATGATAGGGTTATATATTTTTATTATTTTTGGCTTATCGGTAACTTCGTGACTGTACGGATCAGATGGTCTTTCAGCATGAATTTTCTAATGTTTCGCAACATCACTTCAATTCCACGTATTTAAATTCTAGTGCTGGTAACTAGGTACTTCGATACCTATTTCGTCTGCGATTAGAAAGCCGATAAGTTGTGATTAAAGTAATAGTTGTAGTTCCGATGTGTTCGGCACCAGAGGGCGTTTGCGAGTCGCATCAGTATGCGCCGTATGCACGTGACTCACGCGACGTGACCCGCCTTCCCGACGCTCATTCTAACCACAACCACTACAAGCCATATGTGCTCTACACTTCAGCAGCACATACGTCTGATAGACGCTGAGCCATTGTATTGTTACAGAACGACATCCCACTGACATTCTGCACTTTCTAAAAGCCCTTTAACGATCTATTGATCGATAAATTGCATAGTAACCCTGTCGCTCAAGTTTGAACCCTAACTTGACTCGATATAGCAAAAGTCAGGAACACTAGGATATTATCAGGCAAGCAATTTTATAAATGGAGATGAAAAATTCAAGATACTTGTACGCTAGTATACATATTAATTGTGCTATATACATTATACATGTAGTAGCATTACATGAGCTGATAATAAACGTCTAGTCAAACCACTTAACCAAATAAGGTATAACATTAATGTTTGCTTATTGGTCGCTAAAACTTGTTTAGTAAAGGATAATTGTGCAAAACTCATACATATTAGAAAATATGATAAGAAATTGCAAAGATGAACTGCCTGAAACCATTAAGCACGACATTCTGTTGAAAAGTTTGTAGTACAATGGCAAAAGCGACGTCCGCTAGTAAAGCGCGGCATCACTTATGCATGAGCGTGCATTATGCATGGATTCCGATCGCGGGCGCAGGGCCCTAATAGCCGAAGAGCTGCGAGCGCCGACCGAGCAGACACGAAAGAAACAAAGCTTAAAAAGAACTAACTATCCTTATTCATTTTAGCGTACTATTACCGCTTTTACAAATAAAGTCTAAGCTAACATCCACCATCATCATAGGTAGGTCAAACGCTACTAGCTGTCGGTTGAGTACTTGTCACTTGTCAATCGCATCAATGTTTACTGTTGTTCAGTCAGCAGCAGAAGTAGCTAAGCGGGTGAGATGTTAAAAACGAGCTCGATACGACTTTATTGTTAAGAGAATAAGGTTAATTTGAACACTTCAACCGCTTAGCTACTTTACTGCTGACTGTAATGCTTGTTCAATATTGTCCCGGATGATTGTAACTTGTCATTTATAAAAAAGAGAGAAGAAATGAAGCCATAAATGCAGTTGGCGTACCTAATTCGTTTGCTTTTTAATAACGAACATGCCATTGCGTACAGTCAGCAGCAGGAGTAGCTTAACGGGTGCGATGTTCAAAATAACCTTCTCGCGCTCTTATTCTCTTATCAATAAAGTCGTGTCAAGCTCATTTTGAATACCTCACCCGCTTAGCTACTTCTGTCGCTGACTGTACGTTGATCTGCATCATGTGGTTTGGTTTAATTGTCAGTGCTAAAAATAACAATCGTCATAAAATAACATTTGATTATTTACGACCTCTTATTCTACACAAACACAATAGTTGACATCCTCGGCAAAATATAAGATAGCTAGGTAGATGAAAATCAACCATGAACCAAAGATTTTTGATAGCATACATAATCCAACAGATGGTGATAACATGCAAATTCTAAACTTGAGCCAGTTTACTTAGCAATAAGTTAACTTAACGATAGACATAAAAAATAAGTAGGTACATATGATTAAAAAAAACCTTATATGAACGCTACCGATTCATTTTCTATACACGATGTTAACAACTAATATTTTATTACACGACGGTTACAAATGACTGTACAGTTTAAAAACACTTAAATATCCGTAATCTAAAGCCGCATATCAGAAATGGCTTAGGTGTTTGTATCTAGTCAATTAATGCGTGTAGCGCTCTGTGCAGCCTCCTATGCAAATAGCATCATGATACCCGCAATCTCGGCAATAGCTTCTAAACAGGGCACCGATTCTATTTACCTTACTTTTCTCCCTGTTTATTAATAATAACGAGGCAAGGAGACGCGGACTCTATTTTTATTTATAAAAGTTTATCTTGTGCTACTTAGAGAGATTTAAGCGCGTTCTGAGCCGATAACATTTCATCCTTCAGTTGAGTTATTGGGCCCATTTTACCATTAGTTTTGTACTTAAAGACTGCGAGAGGGAGAGGATTAAAGTAAGGAATTTAAAAATATGACTCGGATACTATGCAGCTCGTGGCCTATGGGAACTAAATATAAGCACATGTCATCCTTCTTAGGACTATACAAGACAACAAGGAAAACTGTACATACCAGGTATAATGTTCGAAAAAATTTAAATGTATTGTAAGTACATTTTTTTGGTATTCGCCAATATATCGAAGCGGCTGAAGTACTCAAAAATAACTGAACATGCACTTTATCTCCTTGACAATAAATGCATTGTTCAGATGTTTATGTAGGTATCTCCTGGCGACTGTGATATACGAGTAGTATGGGTATATCATAGTACTAGGCTTGTTTTAAATTAAGCACATCGTAGGTTGGCACACTAATGGCAACATGGCCAATTTCACGTACATTTATGTGCCGCACTTCCAATGAATTTTAATTCACACATAAATATGCAGTGAACCCAAAACGTACCTATTGCAAACCGTTTCATGGCGCCAATTCATTTAGTGTATGTAGTTATCGGGATTTGTCCAAACATTTGTGTTGCATTCCTGACGACATGGCAAATGCAAGTGACGTAAACATAATATATGACTATATGTAAACTCAAATATACAACATTTCGTGAATACTGTGGAGTAGTTTTTGCCCTAGTTCGCGAACAAACAGATTTATCCTACTCGTTTATTAGATATGTATATGTATATGCATTTTTTATATGTCAGGTATTGCAATTGCAGCAATTAACTGATACAGAAGGAACACATATCTCGTTAAATACAAAATCAGGTCACTCGTCCCATTCAATGTTGTCATGGAGGCGTTTTCGTTCGTTATGTTATAAGACATATAGTTAGGGAGGCGAGGTAGCTAAATGGCGTAATTCAACGGCGCCGTCGAGACCTATCAAAATCGAAAGATAAAATAATTTCGAAAAGAAAAGCTCGTATGGCAAAAACCATTTTAGCGGTGGGTTTGGCGTGTACAGTTTTTCAAAAATGTTAAAAAAAACAGTTACTTGGGCATTCTCGAGCGCGTCAGATATTCATACTACGTATGCCCCGAGTGCCTCTGATAACAACGGTATACTAATCTGCCGGTTTGCGTGGTGGGGGTAGGCATATAAAGTAGTCAAAAATGCAAAAAAAAAAAATTTACTCGAGCGCGTCAGATTTTCGGAAGGGGTGTTAAGTAGGCCCCAAGGAAGCTCCCTTTAAAAAAACTGACGATTTCGGCGTGACGATAAGTTACGATGAATTTTTGAAAATGCAAAAAAATAAAGTTTTATTGAAATACTCGAGCGCGTCAGATTTTCATAGGGGAGGTTTATCTCGGTATCCTGAAAGCATATTTTTTTAATCTGACAAAAATTTTGGTGGGTTCTCTTAATCTGACCGAAAAAGGTTTAACTTTCAAGTCAAAAAGTTTTAACTTTGGAAAAAAATGTAAAGACACCTTTTTTGTGTAAAATAAAATTACCTTTTTTGTTTATTTAAACTTTTTTTTGTAAAATGTATCGTTCGCGACTTATATGCCGTAACGCGTTCTTAGGAAGACGAAATGGCTCCTCCACACTTCCGGTCATGCGGAAACCGGCAGATTTTGTATTTTTAGTAAGTTTTAGATTATATTCTTCAAAACAAAATAAAAAAAAA
The DNA here is from genome assembly GCA_911728535.1 of Pammene fasciana. Lineage (NCBI taxonomy): Eukaryota > Metazoa > Arthropoda > Insecta > Lepidoptera > Tortricidae > Pammene > Pammene fasciana. The sequence continues at coordinate 15,665,614 of OU452276.1, read as the reverse complement.
TCGCGCTCGAGAATGCCGGATTAACGTTTTTTTTTTACAAGTTCGCGACCCTATAACTCGGCGGCGTCAAGGACTTATCGTCAGATTAGTTAAATTTAGTCTTTAAACACTAAAATCAACCTCCAATATCTTAAACTGACGCGCTGGAGTATTTCAGACTATCCATTTTTTTTTACTAATCTGATCGTCTATCCTAGGCGCGCGTCACTACATATAGAGCTAAATACTTTACAAGATTGTTCTATTAGGTCTAAGGTATCTCTCATATCTTAAACTGCCACGCTCGAGTATTGCAGAAAATTCCCCTATTCGCCTCCCTAACTAATAGTGTTTGATGCTTTTTGTGTCCCAGTAAAATCAATTATAGATTAGAAGAATAGAAGATTCTTAATTCTCTAGTAGGAACAACCAAAAATGTCTCGAAATTCCAATAAGACTCGTAATAGAAAGAGTTCGTAGGTATGCCAGATGATTGTAGCAAAACTAGTGCCTATGCCATTAGGTTGCTGAAGGGATCCCAAGTTTAATGCAACTGTGGCAAAAAGCCAAGAAAAACAGAAGGAGGATGATCTATCTATATCCCTATCAGCTTTTGATTTTAAGCCACCAATCACCAGCTAAAATCGCTATTTTTTCCCTTTCCTCGCGGCACCGTCTATACGAGTATGTGTTAATTTTTGGCATGACAAAAACATGAGTTGTACTGTAACCTATTATCATACTTAAAACTTAACGATACATTTAATACAATGCACGGAGCGGAGGCGTCAAGCGAGTGTGTTATGAAGACGAATGGTCGCGGTTCGCGACGCGCCTACCCGTTCCTCGGGAGTCGGGGTCATATTCATATTTGTGTCAAGTCTCATTGTCTAGTCCCCTACAAACACACTAATGTTGACTCTGTACCGTGAAATGAATAGACCTTGTTACGACATTCGCTGCAGGATTTTGGTAATTGTGTTTGGGATGCAATAAAACCAACAACAAAACTACTGTTTTGAAATTTTTACCTTAGCTCATATTCTTAATCTAAAGAAAAAGTAAAGTTAAAATGATAAATAAAGTTTGATAGTTATGTAGGTACTTAGACAGTTTATTTAGCTGCCTAATTTACTTCTACAACAAACACGAATCTATCAACAACTATCATTCAGGTTAACAGAAGTAAGTACGTACTTACAAAAAAAAATGTAGTTAAATAAATAGTGGAGTTAACACTTAGTGGAGTTAAATAAATATAGCTGATGTAAATGCTACAAATCACGCAGAAACAAGATTACGTGTACTTGACTTAAAATAAATATTATGTCCTAAAAATGTATCTACAATACTCAAGACGTCGTATAAATTCTTATTTATTATTTGATACATACCATGTTCTGTAAAAATTACTAGGTATAATGTAACTCGATCAATAAATAAGAATTATAATAATCAGGTTGGGATCAGTGGAGGCTTGTGCACGACTGACCGCAAGCCCACAATAAAAATACGCCTGATAATGGGTATTCGTGTACCCCAAATTGAATTATGCGCGTCCGATATACATATAAAAATGAAAAGAAGATGAGAGGCATTACCACAAGGTAAAGTAGCTTCGGTTACTGCGCGTAAATCATCCGAAGAATATACGATTTGAGGTTTTGAAGTCTGGTGCGCAGTTTGTAATAATAATAACTTAAAAAGTAAACCTTACGCAACAAGTTTGACAGCAAATATTTTGTGCTATAGGTACGCCACTTACCAAACATCAAAACTGATATAATTTACATTATTTTTCACACATAAGGTTCCATTGAAGAGCGAATCCATCTAGTCTTGGTGACAAATAAACTACTAACTATTATCTACTAGACTATTATCAGTATTAATGATCTTCTTATTTGTAGAAACCTAGAAATAACTAATTTTTTTCATTTAATTGTTTCAGCTCAAAGGATAACGACAATTCAGCTGGATGGCGTTCAATACTTCATTTCCAGAATGAACCCCTACAGTCCAGAGCTCAACTATTTCCTAGCATATCAGTATTGCAGGTACGAAATAACCAATTTTTTAAAACAAACGACACTGAGAAATAGGCTACTGCTGCTCTACAGAAGAAGCACATTGGGAGTGTTAAAATTATTTACATTAATTCCATTGCATAGGAAGCTATACCTAGCTTAGTAAATGGTGGTGGTGGTGGTTGTAGCCAAAGAAAATCGGTTGGCCGGTGACGAATCTAGACCTAACTGGATCCAACATCCGCGTCACAAAACGTTCTCAATTTCGTTGTTAGCTTACATTTCTCACGGCCAGCTTGATGTAATAATACTGTCGTGACCAGCAATCCTTATCTAGTCGTGTCTAGTGATCCTGTTTGGGTCCTGCTATAACTAAGCAGGAGTGCTGTAACTGAGCTGGGGCGTTAACAAGCTTGCGGCTCACTCCGACCAGGAAGTGAGGACATTAACATAACCGTTGGGAGTTTCTGGAAACTACACAACAATATCGGAACGCTTCCGCAAGCTTGTACCCGGTATTAACACTTGCACACAAACTGTATTGTATTGTAAAATATGTAATCGATGGCGGCGTAAAGAACTGTACCGCCTGGGAATATGCTAGAGTTCACATATTCTGAAACGAATTAATGGAGGTGAGGCGACGCGACTTCATAAATAGAATTCCCTTCCCATGCAACTCTAAACATGACTGGAAGTTAATAAGACAATTGTCGTCAATGAATGAGCTCAATGAGCTAAAAATCATCTAAAGAACGTTTTGCTCGCTGAAATCTTCTGTAATGCTCTAATACAGATATTTTTAACACCTTATACTAAAATACAACATAATGTAAACGACAATTACTCACTATAAAATGAAACGTCCTTACAAAAACTTTCAATCATGAACATTAGGTATTTGTAACGTAGCGCTCTCTGTTAAATGATTCAATTTTGCTGGTAAACAACAACTGTCTTTAAAAGCAAGGCAGTTCCGTATAGGTATGCTAATAAAATAACTATCAATACATACATAGATATACATTGATTCAAATCTTTGAATTATCGCAGTTGTTCGATTTTCCGTGAAAGCTCTTTAAAATATGATACTGTAAAAAAGCGAATTATTAAAAATATATAAAATGACCTTCATCTATACTTACCTTAAACCAGCCATTTGCGTGCTATCAATGTAGCATGCTTAATTTGTGGTCTGTGGTTTGTGATGCACAATGAGGAATGCAAGTATTATTAAAATATCCAGACAAAGCAAACAAAGACATTCTGAACAATACCGTTATATTTGGTTTCCTTTAAGTCTTGTTTTGTCACTAATGGCTCTTTCTCCGGAGTAACGATCCCGCAGCCTAGATCGACCACGTGCACGGTCAAAGAGCTAAGAAAGGTCAGTCGCCTCGCCCGCGCACGATGTCCTTCCATTCCCACAGTCACGACCTATTTACTGTTCCAATATTGTTAACGAGCTGTGGGGAACAGATTCGAGTCGTGATATTTGAACATTGGCTATTTTGGAAATGGAAAATTGACGGGTATGGAATCGATTAAGGTCGGTTAAAGTCTGAAGACAGCTTTGAAACTGGATATTCTTAAAAACATAATGCGTTTTTAAACAATATCACAATACCCATTTGTCTCCTGACAATCACGTTTACAATAGATGACCCTAATCAGAGGAAAAACGGAAACAACGATATTAATAGATTTAAAAATAACGAGTGAGTCGATTAACGCTCAAGATGTTACGAGACGGTGACAAAAAGACATGCGAATTCGTCATTCAAGTTGACAGGTTCATTGAGGTGTCGCGGCAGCAGGTGCGTGACGAACATGCGCCGGCGCCGAGCATAACACACAAATTGCAGAAGCCACAGAAGAAATAACAATGTTAGTCCATTATGTACCTTTAGTGAAGGGCTTAAGAACTTTGAGCACATTTCTGACATTCGTCTTTGACAAGGACTACACAAAAGGAAACAATGTTTTTTTGACATCCGTTTGGATTTTCGATAAAAAGCTATAACCGATACGTTTTTTGCGACTATTATAAAAACATTAAGGTTTACCGAACTGCTTTTTTCAGAATCCCCGGGTCATAATCCAAACAAGACCTGTTAATATTTTTTTAGGTTTAGCGGATCGATCGTTGATAATAGGTTTTTAATAATGGCGCTAATGAAAGCAGTGTTTCTGTTAAAATATGTTATACTGTGAATAACTTTTCGATTTTTAAAGTATTACTAGTATGCCTAGTCTATGGTAAGAAAGTGAATAAATATGTAATAAACACTCCCAGTAGTCAGTAGTACGAAATGTTTATTGTAACCACTGATCGTAGCTTTTAAGTTGGGCGTCTGTATAAACATCTCGTTACTACGGTTCCACCTATACAATTATTTGCCTAACGGTCCAAAAGGGAATAAGCTAGTCGTATCTAAAACCAATGTTGCAGACGGTAACCGAATGCAATTATTACGGCTTGTCGCTGTGCAGTTTTTAGCATCAAGAGTTTTCTGAACTTGGGGCTGGAATGTCGTCCCCGCGGTGCAAGCTTGAAGCCTGTCTTTAAAGAATAAATTGCCTCGAACAGGCTTCGGCGTATAGTTTCTATGCGAGCTAATAGCTGAATACGATTAGCTGGAATAGGCGGTTATTTAGATAAATCGCGTTTATGGATCCGGTGGAACGGGTTCATAACTGCTCACTGTCAAAGGATCTAGACATCCTCAATTACGTGATCTCTGGAGAAATTCAATTTCTCTGGATGTATCAACAGATCATAATTTAATAAGCTGTCTGATCAAGTACTGCATACAATACTCGTACTGCATGAAATGTTGATAAGTAGTTTGACGCAATGATTTGTCGGATATGATCTTTCATAAATTATTATCAAGAGTTAGCTGGAGAAATAATATGGCTTTCTTAAGACCATGCCTTGGTTGACGACGTCGCGTTAATGTGTGAAGTGCCTATTTATGTCTTTAGTCCTTTTACTCATTAACTTAAGTTTGTTGCAGATCGCTTGGTTTACAGCTAGCATCCTTTGAGACAAAAGAAAAGGCGGATTCTATAACAACGTATCTCACAAATGCAGGTAAGAAATCTCATAATATTTCTTTACTATTATTTATTTAGACACAAATGAAATGATAGTTAAAATGTATTACATTCTTTACAAACAATTTCTGGAGGATATTAAAATGTAATTTTCTCAACTTGACATTTTGTGAATAATCACAGATATAATACAAGTTTAATTAACGTAAACTCCAGTGCTAACCCCTTCTTCCATGCCTTACAGCTTTTTTCTAAACATGTCACGTTTATAATTCCAGGCTACAACAAGTATGACTTCTGGACATCGGGCAACAACCTGGGCACTGATATGTATCTCTGGATGAGCACTGGGCTGCCATTCAACGCCACCTTCAACTATATGCGACGCCTGACCGTCGACATGCCCAGCACGCGTGACGACAGCATCGACCCGCTCGACGTGCCGCAGGGCAGCACCGCACCACAACGCACCGCACGACATGGGTATGTACGGTTTTTCATTATTAGACTCTTCTGGACATCGGGCAACAACCTGGGCACTGATATGTATCTCTGGATGAGCACTGGGCTGCCATTCAACGCCACCTTCAACTACATGCGACGCCTGACCGTCGACGTGTCCAGCACGCGTGATGACAGTATCGACCCGCTCGACGTGCCGCAGGGCAGCACCGCACCGCAACGCACCGCACGACATGGCGTACAGTCTTTCATTTACTAAGTCATCGTTTGCAGTTCAATTCGATGTCAGAAGGGCTTTCCGAATCCACTATACCTATATCAGGTGTCTCATTAAAACCCAATTCAGTTGATTGTGATGATTGCCCGCCTTTATGCTATTATTCTTGCTATTATCATGTGACAATAGCCTAGAAATTCCAATGAGATTAATTCTTGGTCTGGTCTATGTATTCGCGTTGTATAATGGAGCCTGTGTCTAAATGGTACTCGAGATTTAAACATTATTCTTATCTCACTCGCACCAATACGTAGGTGTCAACTTTCTGACGCACGGAAACCTGAATTGCTTAGAATCTCGGTTACATTTTCGACATGGTGCTTGAGCAGACTAGAACAAGAACTAATAGTAATAATAATATTCATATTGAGCTGTACAGCGCTAGATTAGTTTCGATTTTATAGTTTTTGTACATATTTTTTGCTATTGACGACGTCTTGTTGCTTTTGGTTTTATAATTGTAACTGATAGCTCAAATTTGGTGTTCCAGAACCGAGCATGTGATGACGAATGGCTGCGTGGCCCTCAAAGCGCCAACCTTCCACTGGGAGCCCCAACATTGCGGCGAGATCAAGGACTTCATCTGCGAACAGACGCGCTGCTACTACTACAACTACGGCTCCATCCCCGTCTCGTCCGCGCAGGGGTAATGCCAGGTGAGATGCCAGCCGTCTCCGGAGGCCTATTCCCCGACCAGCCGCGCGCATATTTTAATCCCTGGGTATACAATATACATGCTTAACATCCACGAATATCACGTTAACGAGACAACGTATTTATTCTTCTGGGTTAGATATAGACAGTAGATGTAGATTGTGTGTGCTAACATGGAAGTCTTGTCCATCTGGTTCGACCATGGTCCGTCCGAGCGCGCGGGCCCGCGGGACACGGCCTCTGCGCCTACCCAACCACCAAACAAGAGCCCTACACCCAACAGAATTCAATTGGCTTAAAATATTATTGATTCAATTTTTAACTTATGAAAAACTGTTCAAAATTTACAACAACTATTTGGTGGGTGGGTGAAGGGGGCTTTGCTTGGTATCTCTTGCTCAAGTGATACTTTATTTTTAGTTAAAATAATTATATGTCTTGTTCTAATCATAGTATAAACACATTTCATAATAATTTCTTCGGTTTCATTAATTTCACTTATTTTGCAGTTCACAATTATTATCAAATCATTTTTTTTGTGAATGATCCAGCTTCATAAATATGTTTGTTTTTCTTATATCTATTTAAACTTCGTTTCTTTTTTGTTGGATTGACTTTTTTTACTATTATGTTATGCTTTATTTACTTTTTATATTTACTGGATTGTTATGAAAAACCTATAAAACAGGCCGTTTCATTGCAATTCTATATCATCATGAAATGTCTGACTCATAAGTATACCTACCTGCAAAGTCCTTCATCAGAATCACGCGAATTCTAATAGATTAATGTCTAATTAACCAGAGTTGAAGCAACACTAAATAAATTGACATATAACTGAGTAGTGTTATTGCATAAACAAATTTCACCTTATGCCAGCTAATGTTTATTTATTTGATCGACTTTGTGTTGGCATGGTGTCATGTCGGACCGCGGGTAACACGAGCGGCGTCGTCTGTTTGTCCGGCAGGAAGCCGCTGTCGCTGACGACCACGACGACGGCGCACCCGCTCACGTCGTCGTCGCCGCCGCCACCGCGCTCCGAGCACCTACCGACCCACTTCACCCTCAACGACCTCATCGGCAAGCTGCGCCCCTCCTCTCTTGATGGCCTCCAGTCACCGCATCTTAAGACCGGTGCCCTGTTGAAATCCCCGCCGCAAATCGACTCCCACTACTCGCGGGCCTCCGACGCTCACGCTCACGATGTAGAGCAGGAGCAGAAAGAGGAGCCTACGCAGGGCCCGTACGAGGAGGACGCGGATATGGCGGGCGACGACCCGTCAGCCTATTTGAGCCATATCGACGACACGGCCGCCGATGAGCCCTCCACTGCCGAGCCGGACGCCACCGAGCACTCCGTCCATGCCAGCGGTATGCTGGCCCCGCCCGCCTTCTAGTGTCCGGCTTGGTGCGTGATCGTTTTAAGCTTTCAAATCAATCAGGTATTCTTTCTACCAAAAGTAGTATTCGATTATTTAATGTATCGTGATTTTAAGTAATTTACGACAGAGCTTGCTGAGGGTGCTTAGACTATTCATGTTGTGTAGATTTCTTTAGAATGTTTGCAATCGTCGTCAATCGACGTTAGGGACTAAAAGTTCTTCGGGACTGTATGTTCTCGTGAAGGTGCTGGCGACTTGCGCTCGCGACTTGCCTCCGTCTTCGGGAATGTTGAATATCACAAAATAAGTATTCCACGAATGGATACTAGACGTCTACGTTAATTAAGTAGTTATATCAGATCTCTGGTGATTTCATTAAACCGTAATATGTATTAATTTAATAAAATAAGTGCAAAATCGGATTATTTGTCAGGACATATCATTCGACATAGTGGTATAAGATAGTGTTTATATTGATACGTACCTAGTTAAGTATTTTAAGTTGAGACTCAAGAATTTAAAGAATAGTGATGTAACGAAGTTAATAAAGTTTAAAATTTGTAAAACTGGATGAATGTTTGATTTTACGCTTCTTTCCGTGGACACCTTCAGGCGTAACCTCATTATGCCATAATTATTGATATTTAATTGAACAGGCACTCCAAAATAAGAGCCCCGCAAAATGTATGACGCCGTCTTCAATGTTAAGCTTAGTTATATACGCTATATCATACCAGATGAAAATATTTGGGCATTTCTGTGTAGCAGAACTAAAAATCACCTTAAAAATTACAAATATATCATAAATACAGAATCCACTCACCAGCCGTTGATGACGCCCTCAACATTGAGCATGGGCACGATCTTGAACACGTACTTGGCGCGCAGCGCGGCCGCCACCACCGTGTCGCCGAGCAGGCAGCTCAGCGTCCCGTCCATCACCCACGACGCGTTGCTCTCGCCCGGGTGCACGCGGGCCGTTAGGAAGATTATTTCCCTGTCCTGCAACGTTAATGAGATGATCTGCTATGAATATATATGTGAATAACTAACATAACATACCAGATGGTATTTTAATCTTTAGCCATATTGCGCAAGTGATCGGTCATATATTAATATTCCTGATCAACTTTTACTATTAGGACTAACTCCACGATCGCGAAAAATTTTTTGCCATTTTGTACATTTTGGCCAATCAGGCGTCTATATTATTAATGGGATACCTTATTATTTTTATCAAACTGGTTGGCTGCATAGTTAAAGTGTGATCTACCTAGTTCTCTCACAATATGGCTATGCGTTAAAAATACCCAGTACCTATAAACTAGACCACAGATATATAATAGATGGAAACTTTTCGTAGACGAATGTCTAGAATCCAGTGGATTACCTACAACAGTTATAAACCCCAAAGAGTTTTATGGACTGAAATAATTCACGAACATTTTTTTTATGGTACTATTTAGGAAAATAGAGTCAAGTGCCTAGAGTCCGCTCTCGCTCACAGTAACTCTTCGCCAACTATTCAAGCGCAATGTATGGACGAGTTAGCAAAAACGTGATATAAGAAAAATCTGAATAATTCTTTTCCATATGTTGGCATTGAAAATTCTATAGTCCATATAGAGTAAGCGCGTTCTGTTTCTAAATTTAAAAAAGACCCCACGTTTCCTTCTAGATAATGATAAAGGTAAAACTGACCGCAATCGGGTTAGTCGGAGTATCATCGGCGGATATCGTCAGCAGCGGCACCTCGTTGTTGTTGAGCGAGTAGCAGAGCGGCTCCGCGCGCAGGTACGCGTTAGGCGGCAGCTCCAGACTCCGCTGCCAAAGTTTTGTCTGTAATAAAGATATATACGCATACTTACTCTCATTTGAAAAACACGATATTTTGTAGGAAAATGGTATTATTAATATTAATTATTACGTTATGAGCCATATTGTGGCTCACTTCTGAGGAAAGAACATGGTAAAGATGTTAAATTTCTCGAATAAATCCAGTAAATTAATAAATACATACACAACTGGCTCCTTTGATCTGCGATTATTCAGAGCTTATACAAGCAGCGAATTGCAAATAATTGCCACTAGTAAGAATGACATATCCTTCAGCAAATCAACATAAAACCAACTAATATATAAACAATAGAGCTTACCATCATCATGGAATACGTGAACGGGAAATGATAAGCGAGGTAGACCACGTCGTTGGAATGCGGGAACTCGATATTGAACGTCACCGTGAGGTAGCACTTGTTGTTGCTCCGTGGGGCCGCGTAGTGGTAGCTGTTGCGGTAGTAACAGATGTCTGTGCCAGCTCGAACCCAGCCTAAAAGTAACATCTATTATCAGTTGCTAGATATCTTCTGTTTCACAAAAACCCTGTCAGCGTAGACGTTATTAAAATAATTTTAAACAACTTCACTTAGACTCCACCTTTCCAAAAGGAAATGCCCGAGCTACTTTAAAAATATATTGAAATCACTATATGTAGATGTGCCTATAATATTTGAAGAGTTTCCTCGATTTATCCAGGATTCCATCATCAGATCTTGACCTGGTTACAATGGGACCAACTATAAAGTATACTCTTTCAAATAAATAAAAAAAATTTCGAAATCGGTCCAGTTGTTTTCGAAAAATCGGTTAACTTACATAAAAAAAGCAAAAACAAAGACCCCGACAAATTGAAAACCTCCCTCTTCGAAATCTTGAAGTCGGTTGAAAAGAAATAGCTAGTGCATACCTGCATAGTCAACGTCAATGTGCACATCGCTCTTTTACTAGATGATAATAAATATAATAATACTAAGCTAAGACCATAAAGTATGCTCTGATTGTCCAACCTGTCTTGTAATAGTACATTACGTACCTAGGGCGGTAAAATAAAGAAGGGCTCAGATCGCTGGTATTTGTGGCCCGAACCGAAGGTAAGGGCCATAAACAAGCGATCTGAGGCCTTCTTTATTACCGCCCGTGGTGCGTACATAATTTTACGTCTTCTCCTGGGTGTGAAGTGAGATTTGCCGCTGCGCCCGTGGGCGGCAAATCTCACTTAGCGCCCAGAGTGACGTAAATATTTTAAGCTGTCTGAAAGTTACTATAGAGCTATTACTACAATTTGGACACACCGTCATTGATATTTATGATTTTAATTATGTCAGCTGATTCTAATTTAAATGCTTCAAAATAACGTAGGAGTTGGTTAGCAAATAAATATCTCAGAGATAGACTACCCATCTCTTTTTAATTGCCACAATCAGAATGGGACGGATAGACTTAATATATTGCGCGCGAGATACTGACGTGTCACTCATATGCTAAGCGTGCATCATATGGCACGTACGATGGCTTGAATACAGTAGAGTTGGGAGGAGTGGAGAGAGGGTTTAGTCATCAGAGAGAATGGCTGAAGGAACTTGACTGAGTTAATACAAATGACGGGGCAGAGTAGTATTCTTCAGTAGATCAGTACAGAATTCCTGCTCCGTATTCGCATTCACAGGCTATGATTTGTCTTCTAGTGCTTTATACAAATGACTAAGTTTTTTTTATATTTTTGTATTACCTGGTCTACCTAGAACGGCTTCCTTGACTGAGTACATAACTGGTTTCATGCCGAAGTTAAATTGGCTGTCAGATTTCTCACAATTGACAATGTTGAACACATACTGTCGCCCCTGTATCATGTTACGCACTTCAAAGTAGAACCACTGGTGTCTTTTCGTTGAGTTCACATCTGGCATTAGAATCAACTCGTATTCTCTTGGACCTATCTGAAGATACAAATATGTGTATCAATATTAAATCAGTACGGCGTTTAATTAAACTTTAATTGAACAGGGTATGAGATGATTCAGATGATTTTGTGGTTGTTTTGTATTACCTGCATAGCTTTCCTTAAATTGCCAGACTCAAACCTGGATTCAAATGATAATCGTGTAGCAAAGTTATTTGCTTTTGTTATTTCTTCTTCATCAGTGTTAGTTAAGGAAATACTCTCCGTACTGAAATATAAGTAATCAAATTGTAAAATTTGAGTTACCGTATTACCTACAATATAATTACTATTAAATATATACCTTTTTTGTGATATATTGTCGGAAGCCGCAGCAAGAGAATTGAGCTGATCTAGATCATAGACCACTTCATTCATATAAGTCTCAGGGTTTATTGCTCTATCTACACATGCCAACAGCTTAACTCTGTAAGGTAAATTAATAATTTATGTATATACTTTACAAATAGTTATCTAAGATAACGAACAAAATATTGTACGCCTTTGTAAGATAGGATATGGAGGACTTGAAAAATTTGTAAGATCACTGTAAAAATACCCATAACCATACAATAAATATTCTTATTATACCTATATAGAAATCTACGCATGATCCCCTTAACAAAACTTCATAGAACAGTAATTAACATAATTATATTAACCTCAATTGCTTGCCTTGATTAAGTACTTTTTCAAAAATGTGACATGTACCTGCAGGTCGATCGCTCCATTTTATTTAGAGGCTCTGGTTTTGAAAGGCCCTGTCCACCAATCATGTCTGGAAAGGCCACTTTCACGAACGGTATCACACTCCTAACCCGAGATGCTATCGTGCAATATACCAGCGCTAGCGAGCTAAACTTTGAAAGTTCTTTGTGTATCTTGAGGGATGAGCAAGAGGTTGTAGCTGAAAAATAAATAAACAGAATCAGCCAGATATTTTGTTTGAATAAGTTCTGTGTCGATGGACAGACGAACGAATGGAAGGACGGATGGACGGACGGACGGATAGACGGACATACAGACATGATGAAACTGTAAGGGTTCCGTTTTTGCCATGATGGGTTCAGAACCTTAAAAAGGAGCATCGGAGCTGTTCCTTACAACGCATGTTTATTTAGTCTATAGAAGTTTATTTATGCTTTTTTAATATCTAATACTTCTTTAATACTATCATAAGTACAGTCAACGTTAAAAATATTTATACACTTTTGTACCTTACTCCATTGTAATAAGTTTCAAAATTATATACATATTTTAATCATAGATTTATTATGTATTCTACTAGATGTGACATCTAGAACAAATTTTGTATGCCATGTTTGGCGGTATTTTATGCTTTTTATGTCGACGATTATTTTTCTATGAAGGTTTTGTGATTCGTTTGATCAAAAAAATAAACTCTTATAATTACTTACCAATTTTGAGAAAATAAGCATTTGTACGGGACAACACCAGACTATTTTCTTGGTATGCCTCAAAATATATTAGATTAGTGACACTCTGAATACTCACATGTGCTTTCGTGAATTTTGTTGCATGCTTGGAATAATGGAGATGATTGCAACGGGGCTGGCATGCTTGGGAATAAACTCTCATATTCTGTAGGCATCGATAAATTCAGTGAAGACGATCCGTTTTTATTTAATTGGCACTGTAGAAAATCGTCAAGAATTGATCCTCTAGAATTGGAACGGCTCTTGACTAATTTAATTTGTTTATTGTAAGAACCAAATTCCTTAAAAAATGAAAAATATCTGAAACAAATACAAATTTCATTTATTCCAGCTGTCTACGGCTCACGTGCTCACTTGATAAAAAAAGTATTTACCTTTTTAAGTCTTCAACATCTCTCTCATCTGGATTGAAAAACATTGTACTTTGTATGCTATCAGCTCTCAAATTGTGCGACTTCTCTACTTCCCCCTCCGTCGATTCTACTTTATCACTATCAGTCAAGTCAATATCAGAGTATTCATCAGTGGCCTCCAGATCTAAATCAGGTCCATCATCGTCGAGGTCCGAGTTGATAGTCTTGGTGTCTGAATTTGCTCCATCTTCATCGTCTTCATGACACGGCCATGTGGTATTAGTACCTGATGGTGGGGTCAATCGTAAATCTACTTTTACGGAAATATCTTGCATCTTACTATGCATATATAATATATTTGTTATTTTATAATATCTTACTATGTCGTAAGCTAGTTTATACATGCAAATAATTGATACTTATACACCAACAAGTGCCTTTTCAAACGAGCGGAGCATAAGCGAAGCGTAGTTCTTACAAACAACTTACTGGGACGTCTCGGCATTTTGATTTTGAGAGTTTGTTCCACGATAACTTTAAACGTTTTTCTGATCTTTATGAAATTTGTTGATGTTGTACCAGAGATACATACAATTTGAGAGTTCGTTTATGAGCTGGATCAATCAAGGGGCCGTGGACTTAGAAGGGGAAAATAATCTTCAAATTGGTATTGTTGTGTTGTTGGTCAATTCGTTTGCAAGTAAATTAATCGAGTTAATTCTTAGGTCGAGGCAGACTACTAGTGTTAATGTACTAGCAACAGTAGTAACATCTGTTACATAAAGTAAAGCTATATGCTAGGCAAAACTTTGTGTAGGTAAACTATTTTTCACCTCACTAGCTCGGAAAGCCCTTTTTGTTTGTTTAATATCTATTGTGAAAATCGCTTTTTATCCACATGTGGTGAAAGAGTTTTGACATAAGTGACAAGTGGCTTAAGTGACATTTGACAGCTAACAAAACGTAAAACGTTAAAAGTGCAGAATTTTTAACATCGCAATTAATTAATTGCATCGAGTAAAAACACTAAATATAGTCTTAGAACTTTATTTTAATTCATAAATATCAGCATTCAACATTAATCTTTATTCTTTTTGTAAAAACGGATAAAATGTTCTGACAGCCCAATAAGTCTACGTACGAACGAAACGCATCTGACATTTAATAAAACCTTTTACGTCAAAACTTTTCATTTCAATTCATCCATCATATCAACATTAAATATTCGCATGTTTTTCTAGGTTGTTTTGTTAAAAATGAGTGATTCGAGTGATGAAGAAGTATTAACACCTGAGGAATTACGGGAAACCGAGCAAAATGCACCCTTTTTCTTATTTTCCTCGCTGTAGTGAGGTGAAAAGTTTTGTGTTATACACGGGTGAAAGTTATTTTACGTCTCGTGTATTAAAGCACTCGCTACGCTCAGGATTCTATTTTTGAACCACTCGCTTCGCTCGTGGTCAATAATAGAATCCTTTTGCTAGCTCGTGTTTCAAATAACACTCGCCCGTAAAATACAACTTTCACCCCTTGTATAACAAATAACTATATTTGGTTTATAACCTCTGCATTCTTATGCAGAGATGCTCTTGCATGTATTAAATTGCTGATTGTACACTCGCCATCAAATATATCGGAGCGGCCAAGGTGGTCCCAAATATCTAATCAACGCCTCTATTGTCAAGGCGATTAAGTTCATGTTCAGATAGGTTTGAATACCTTGGCCGTTCCGATATATATGATGGCGACTGTACAAGGTAAGTTACAATCAATAGCAATTTTACTTGCCAAGAGGCCCTTGATCTTCCGCTGGTTGTAATGTGTAGGTATGTGTATCTAACCTCACCTTTAAGTATAGGATTGAGATTGAAAACAGCAGGGCTGGAGGCAGACACGGGCAGCGCCTGGTGCTTCAGGCACAGCGTGATCACCGAGCATACCCGCGCCAGGAGCCCGTCGAACTCTGGCTCATCTGGACACTGGGAGCAGAACCGGTGCAGGGTCTGCACGTGCTTCTTAGTGCAGAGGGCGCGACGGCCCGATTCTGAAATTATTATAACAATAACATGTATGAGTTGTAGTGAAACTGTTACGCATTTCTCGCTATTTTAAAAGTTTGTTACCCACTAAGGCGATTAAAAGGTTCAAATTGAAACCGATGATTTATCCTAATATATGTAGTTGTAAATAGTATACCCCTTCTTTTTACAATATACTAATACACGTAGTTGTGAATCCCCTGTAAATAACAATTTTTATTACAATATAAAGTAAATACGTCGTTGTAAGTACAAAATAGTTGTAACTGTGGAAAATAATAATAATAATAATAATATGTTAGCCTCTATACGTCCCACTGCTGGGCACAGGCCTCCTCTCATGCACGAGAGGGATCAGGCTATAGTCCCCACGCTGGCCCAAAGCGGGTTGGGAACTTCACATACACCTTTGAATTTCTCCGCGGATGTATGCAGGTTTCCTCACGATGTTTTCCTTCACCGTATAGTGGAAAATAAATAAAATAAAATAAAATACACTATATTAAGTAGTAGAAGGCTGGGGTATAGTAGAAGGGTAACACTATATTACATTATATTAGTGTATTTACTTGATATTGTAATAAGAATAAGTCGTGCTATCATTGAGGTGCACACTACCAGGAATCAATGCCAAATTTGAGAGGATCGGAAACAAATGTGAATCATTCCATTTTTTTATCTGTGACTAGCGGTTATATTCTAATATTGTGAGTATACGTACTTATATTGCAAAGGTGCTGCAGAGTCCTCAAGATGTGGGCGCATATCTTGAGCCGTATGCGACCCTCGTAGCGGTCCCAGCGGTCGAACACTCTGAGAAGGACGCTACAGAGGCCTGACTTCACGATCTGCATGCAGCACACCTCTGTGTGAGTTACGCACGTGTGACTATTGCATACACATGACATGCATTACTTCAACCAATGAGGATCTGTTTTACGCTTTCTGCGTCATTTATTGCAGTTAAAAATATATGGAAAAGGATTTAGTATTTATTAGTTTACTGGCTTCTTCGATACTTGTAGCGACTGAGAGAATCGATAAAATCGAAATCAGCATGTGAAATATAGGGTATAGCAAAAATTGTGGTGATCGTTTAAGGGCATACCTAATTGGTACCGTGTTCCAACTAGGAACAAGTAGGAGAAAAAATATATTATCACAACAATTTATTATAATTACAATGTGGGTATTTAAAAATCTCATTGGTTGAAGTATCAATTTAAAAGTAAATGATCATTCCTAAACTTCTATTCTGTGTTGCTCTGCCAAGCGCTTCGACAGATTATCATGCGAATTGATCCAGTAATATTCCACATTCTAGTCCTAGATTTCAGGTTTGAATAGAGCAATGGTTTTATTGTAGTGAAATTAACATTGATATAACATTGATATTTAGTCACATCATGAGAAATTTCTAAGTCATTCGTCAAATATCTGGTGTCCAATGAGTGTATCGAACAATACCTATACGAACGGACTAACTCGAGCGGTATCCAACTAGCGTCACAATGGTGTCACTAGTGTAGTAGGATCCGAAGTCATGCTAGTGCCGCTTAGAATAATACAGCCCATAAGAGATCAAATTTATTACGAAGAGATTTGTTGGTTTCATTATTCTCAGCAGCGCATAAGATGTAGGTTTGGTTTATGAGGGGGTTAACTCAACTGTTCTTGCTGAAGTAGTCGATGGCATCGAGGCAAAGGCGCAGGCGCGCCGTGGGCATGAAGCCTAGGCTGACGAGCACGCGCTCGTATGTCGTCACCACTCCGTCGCGGATCAGGATTGCTGTGGTTACGGCTGGAAATAGGAAACAGAATGGATGTTTACAAAACCTAAAATCAGGTATAATAAAGATAACTACTTATTATTTTTTCTGGGCACAAAGAACAAAAATATTAACTATTATAGTGATGCTGTTTTCTGAGGTAAATTACATGACATAGAAACAATTTGATGCGCAAATAGCAGTATGTTTTTTTTATTAAGTAATTTGTTTTAGCGAACTTTGGGTATAAAAATGTAAAATATGTAGAAAAAAATACTTACTATTTTTGGACAGTTGTTTTAAAATTACTAGTAACGGGAAAATTAGCTTATTGTCAGTGTAATGTCCTTTAAATATGAGATGCATAGTCCTTACACAACCCAATGTTCTCACTTTCATTGCAAATTTTGGATCTGAAAAAAAGTTAAATATTTAAAAAGGTTAAATATTTAACGTTTTAAAATATTTCCGATACGTTTTATTTAAACTCAAGTCATATAAATTCGGGATGAGGAGTAGGTTTTATTAAGTAAAACACAATTTTGGTACTAGTTTTATTAGGTCATTTCTACTCGCTGGGAAGAAGGTAAGTCTGTTCAAGTTGAAATTGGGTTGGGTATGCGGGAATTTTATACCACCTGTGTTGACAAGTCTCTAAATTAACTGAATTCCATTCAACCTATTTCACCTTTAACCTCAAACAGAAGTGGTCAATGGGATAAAGCGATGTTTGAGAGTGAAAAAAAGTTAAATGTCAAAAAATTAATAGAAGATGGAAAGGAAAATGTTAGTGTAACCTCGAGAGGCAAGCGGAGCAAGGATCCAAATGAGGTCGTGAAGGATCGCTTCGGTTCCTGCATGGCGGTCCCGTTTATCGTACATGATACCGATCAACCTCCGTATGATAATCTGGGTGCCCTTCATCGATATAACTGAGTAAGCGCACTGCTGGCGGGCCAGGTTGTTCACTGGAATCAAGATAACAGGTTACAATACCTTTAGGAGCCAGCGCGGCGAGAATCCACACTAAGTCTTGGAGTATTATCTCAGCACTGACGGAGCCATCCCGTTTGTTGTGGGAACCGACCAGTTGTCGGATAATAATTTGGGTGCCGTTCAACGATATCAAGTGCTGGGCGCACTGAGTCCTCGCCATGTTGTTGGCTGAAAGATTCCCACATCATCGGCAAATAAAAAAAAATTGATACACCTTCTATGTTGTAGAAGATGAAATTAAGAAGCCAAGTAGCTGCGGCATTCGTGCTAATCTCAAACATACAATATACCAGCTATTATCTACTTAATCTTATCAAAAACACTGCAGTGAAAGACATTTGAATGAACAATCACCTCATTATTCTGTTATCTAATATTGCAATGCCAAAATTTCAATTTGTATTCACAATGTCAAGCTTAGTGAATTCATTGTAAATGTCACTGGCTCGACCGCTGTTATGTTACTTGCAGAACAAAAGCGTTTACAATGTAGGTTTATTAAATACTTGTCACATAAGTTGCGGTTAGGTCAAAATATAAGTAATTTTATTAGATTAGTATTTCGTATCTTTCTACCACTTTTAAAGTCGGTAACAATTGAAACAAGTCAAACTTTGCGTTAAGTATCGGAAGAAATCTTTATTACGTAAAATATAATCTTATCATGCAAAAGGCGAACATACTCCCAAAGAGGCTCTCATATTACATTGTCTGCCAGTCAACACGGGCGGTAATAAAGAAGGCCTTAGTTCGCTTGTTTATGGCCCTTACCTTCGGTTCGGGCCACAAATACCCGCGATCTGAGCCGTTCTTTATTTTACCGCCCTAGGTGCGTAATGTACTAATATTATATGTACAAAATAGAAATATAATATGAAATAATATACATATTGGTATTATCATCTTTAAATTACAGAACGTGTAAAAGTGACGGTAAGTAATTTAAAATACTCAATGACTAATATTTGATAAGCATTACTACAAGTTTTTCAACAATATTAATTTATCTAATCAGTATAAACGCACCATGCGCCCTACAAAAGCATTCCAAATAATCATATTCCTGAGTTTCGCGTAATGATTCTACTTCAATTCAAGTTCGGTTTTGGATTCGTCATGAGAAAGAGTATGGCAGTCACAATCAGTGTGGCACTCACAATCATAGTCTGCATCCGCATTTACATTCAATATCAAGTTTTTTTCATCATCCACGGTAAAATGTAGCTTGATTTGGATGCCGTCCATTTCAATGCAAGCTTTAGCATCTGATTGAAGAGTTAATATTAAATTGTCATCGACGTTTGCTTCAAAGTTAGCTGAATTAAGAGTCAAATTTAAGTCGATATTATCGTCTCCATTATTGTTAACATTGGATCTGTCTGAGGTGCCTTGGAGGTCGGTGTCAGCAATGGTATCATATTTGATATCAATCTCAACTTCGCCGACGGTTTTACCTTCGTCTGCAACTTTAGCTTCAACTTCTGCTTCAGTAACGAACTCCGAGACTGGTTACGAACACAATCAAATGTTGAATGTTTATGCACCGCAGAAATAAGCAGAGTTATAAGTAGAAGTAATAAGACTGTAAGGAAACGTCGGGATGTAATTTAAATTCAGTATACGCGATATAATCCGTTCAAAGTTATTTTATTTCAGGACTTGTAAGACTCAAGATAAATATATATTCTCTCATATTACATGTGTTATTAAAGCTAATAGGATTATTTGCCAAAGATAAAACAAAACAACGGAAAAGTAATATAAATGGTGTTGCATTAAGCTATGGTCCCTTTGCATGTAACCTGTGCTAGATTAGAACTAATTAGTTGACCAATCGTCTACAATGAACAAGTCTTCCACAAACCTATTCAGGTACTGACATTTATATTAAGAAAAAGGTTTAAGTATATGAAATAATTTTAAACAAAAAAAGAACCGACTTCACTTAGGATCCGCTATTCCAAGAGGAAGTGGCTGAGTTGCTGTAAAAAATAGTGAAATCACTATAGGTGTGCCTATAATAGTTGAAGAGTTCCCTCGATTTCTCCAGGATCCCATCATCAGATCCCGACTTGGTGACAATGGGACCATCTAGGGGTTATACCTGTTCGATTCAAAAAAAAATTTTGAAAATCGGTTCACGATTCACGGAGATATGGAGTAACATACATACAAAAAAAAAAATTATGATAAAAAAAAAAAAAATTTAGTCGAATTGAGAACCTCCTCCTTTTTTGAAGTCGGTTAAAAAATACGTGGCGTCAGTAAAGGGCAAGGCTAATTAAACTACTTGTATTCCGAATGCAACGAATGCAACTTCTTTTACATTTTTTACTCGTCACATAAACCCTATTTATTACAAAATTATAATGCGAAACAATGAATGGGCAATCTTTGTCAAAATATACGTGGCAAACGTGGAAATTAAGTTTGTAATAAATTAGGATTGATAAATTTGATGTTTATTTATTGGATACAATCAGGGCGTTGTCAATTTTTTTGTCTGAGGCCAAACCATTTCATACATTTAGCATTTGCCGGAGAGACGAAGAGAGAGGCTATGACCACACTAGATACTATTGTATCTACTTAAATAAACTTACTTTTATAATAGATTTTATATGATAATTCGGCTAAGTGCATATAGTGAATTTTAAAGAGACCCTAGCTTTTATAGCACCAAATCCCATGCTTTAAGATTGTTTCGCAAGTGTTATGGATTGTCCTCATCCGCAGTTATAAAATGTGGTAACTACATATCGTGACTACTTTGAAAAAATCTCGTATCTCTCACTGGTATTCTATGTAGAAACGCAGTAACTCCATATGCATCCCATACATACTTACTACATATTTATTTAGAGTGACAGAGCAAGATACAAATTGTATTCGAAGTAATGACGATATAGTTATAAATATTTTATAATTGCTATACGGGAGCGTCATTAGGAAGCAACCACTCTTGTAGATACACAATCACCCCAACATACCCTTTTTGATCAAACGGTTTTTGTTTTCTTTGTCCGTCTTTTTGACATCTTTATTCTTGTTACCAGTTGCTTCAGTGGCAGCTAATACACAAAAATAACTTAAATAAAAAAATATAACCGATTTCTTTTTTAATATTACGTGTGACGATTCTCATGAAATTACTTGAAATTACTGAAGTCGAAAGCGTCACCTACCTGAACATTTCTTTCCTTTTCCTTGTTTTAAACATAATGCTTCTCGTAATATAGTTACTATGTAGGTAGACGTTGGTGTATCTCTTGAGTTCTGGAATGAAAGGCGAATAGGAGAAAAAATTAATTGTCAAAATGAAGTGTAAAGGAACACATCATATTCGATCTAGAACAGCTTAGGATTTCAGTCACGTGTATAATGCTCGGAAAATTTTTAGTCACTACGCGCCACATGTTTCGGAGAGCCTAGGTCTCCATCTTCAAACCTTCCTACTGATGACCCGGAACGCTACGAAAGCCAACGTCTTGGAACAATTCCTTAGCACTCTTATCGCTAGAACGGTCTAGAAGACGGCCAGATAGGTTCTACGAACCATGTTACACGTAATGACTTAATTAATACACGTCAGTTAAACCATTAATTTAGATGTTGTTAGTATCTATGTTTCACAAATTTTAAAATATATACTTCAAATCATAAGAATTGAAGGGATGTTTACAAAAACAACATAACTGACTACACTGGTTGACACCTGAAACGATTAACTACTATGTATTCTTCTCAGTTTCATTCATTGAGTACATGTGTACCATTTATAACGCTTAAGTATTACGTCACGAATAAACGTTTTTCTTTCTTTTTCTTTCTTCTTTCTAACAATGTTCTTAAAAAAGTGTCAACCACTCTAAGCAGTTATGTTGTTTTTGTAAACATCCCTTCAATTGTTTTACCTCCAAGATCGTAAGAAGCATGTGGATGGCATTGGTTTGTTTGTCCCATATCTTTTCCAGTGTACTTTGTCTTACATATTTATCTGTAATGAAAAATAAGTTATGTACTAGGTTATGCTTGTTTTATATTATTTCAATTAGGTTATGCTTGTTTTATATTATTTCAATTAGGTACTTATTGGTTTTATATTTTTCAGAATTATGTTATTAAAACAACTATACTAACAAAGTTACAATGTAATAAAAGTAATTTACTATACAAAAATATTTTCAACGAAGAATTTATTTATTGTAAATTATCGGGGGCGATGTTTACTTTCGAGAAGCGCTGGTAGCCTTGCAGTAAAACGTCCGACTTTCAATCCGGAGGTCTAGGGTTTCAACCCCGGCTCGTACCACTGAGTTTTTCGGAACTTATGTACGGAATATCATTTGACATTTACCAGTCGCTTTTCGGTGAAGGAAAACATCGTAAGGAAACCGGACCTAATCCCAAAATGATCTAGTTTCCCCTCTGGGTTGGAAGGTCAGATGGCACTCGCTTTCGTAAAAACTAGTATCTACGCCAATTCATGGAATTAGGTTGTCCCGGACCCCAAGCCGGGATAGACGCTAGGAGGAAGAAAGAAAGAAAGAAAAAGATGTTTACTTTCGAGCGCTCGAAT
This sequence comes from Pammene fasciana, assembly GCA_911728535.1. Taxonomy (NCBI): domain Eukaryota; kingdom Metazoa; phylum Arthropoda; class Insecta; order Lepidoptera; family Tortricidae; genus Pammene; species Pammene fasciana. The sequence continues at coordinate 15,642,799 of OU452276.1, read as the reverse complement.
TAAATTTTTAGGTCAAAAATAATCGGATACAAAAGTTTATCAACATTATTTTCGCGTAAAGTTAATATAGAATAAATAGCAACAACTTTAAAATTGCTTAGGTACATATCTAAAATACTATTTCCATCATTTCTGACACAGTTCAAAATGTCAAAGTCGAGCACACGAATTTCAAACATTGCCCTCCAGGAAGATTATCAAAATATAAAAAAATGTGTTTTTAATACAGTTGCTCATAAAGTGTCTTCATTCCTAGTGGTTGGCGGAGGTGACCCAAACGATACAGAACCGAAGTAAATGGAAGAACGGCTCTAATTAAAGTCGTAACCCAGCAGCAACGCAACGCAAAACTGTTCAGGAAACAGCATAAATGCCTTAATGAAAGGTAATTAAAATATCTTGATGATATTTAGGGATTTGCGAAGTAAACAAGTCTAGGACAGATGCAGGGAGAGGAGGCGGCCTCGTAGGCGCGATGACCGCGCGACGGAGCGCTTCCGCGAGATCCGAGATGCTTTGTTCTGTCGCAACTGGAGCACCAAGAAGGCCGTCTAGTGGTCTTTCCAATACATCGCCGTCTAAAATTATCTCCGTAAATAACGATTGGTACGTACTTTGTAATTGCTCTATAGGCCAAGTCGACATCAGTGACTACGATTGGTCTGCGACGGGTTTTAATAACGCATGCCAAACTCAATTATACGTTTGAAATCGTTTGAAGGCGTGCAGTTAGTTTTTAGGGTTCCGTAGCAAAATGGCAAAACCGGAACCATTTTTTTATCATGTCCGTCTGTCCGTCCGTATATCACTTTTATTCGTAAAATATGTACCGATGAGATTTTATCGAAAGTGTGTATATTTATTTTTGTAATTAAATTGATGAAATAAGGGGCAACTCCATATAAATAATAATTGTCCAATACGTTTTCTAATGAACGTGTTTATATCAATTGGTTGGCAACTTTGAGGTTTAGTAAAACATTTTTTTAATTGTGTCCCCCTGTCGTGCTTTTCTACTGTACGATAGTCTATAAAATTGCAGAAGATTACAAACATTTATTTTCAACGAAAATTATTTTGAATATTATCGTTTAAGTCAGTCGTTTTGTTTTGTAAGTTATATAAAACATTCATTTACATTCCAAAATGACGTAAGGGCCAGGTGGATGAGCTTTTTTTTATACCTTTTCTCTTTTAATTTTAAGGTACCTATGGAATCCTCCATTCTGCATTGCCCGATACGCACTTAGCCGATTCTTTTTATTGAGGATTCCAGAAAGGAAATGGGTGTAATAATAAATTGCAATTTAGATCTAGATCTAGATATTCTAGACAAATTTAATGACAGTCTCCTTTTGCAATAACTTTCAAGGTAGAACTCATAAATTCGGTTTGTAAGTACTAAGTTTGGAAATATAATAAACATGTTTACAAATTGTAAACAATAGATGTTAACAAGAATAATGCTATTAATCACTGCCCTTAATCTTGAACACTCTATCAAACGAAAGCACTCCAAGAATCACGGAAGCGTCTATAAATTAGTTCAAGTGGACGGATGTTTATATTGTTTATTGTTTGTTACGGTCCAATAATGCAGTAAATGGCCTAGTGGCCCGCGACAATGACAGCCCGTCTCGGCCGCGCGATTGGCGAGCTGCCATCGGGATCCGCGGGCGTCATTATCCACTCAAAACAAAACCGTTTCAATACCAAAACACATTATGTCAAATACTAGATTAGTTCCAAATTGAACTCATAAATATGATCGATAAAGACTTTAATAAGAAACTGTTACGACGCCACTTAATACTGTTTGCACTTGCAGTGGTCTGACTCCAAAACACAGTTCCTAGAAAACGGTGATGCTATAGCAACAGACGAAAGGAAGTTCGGAATATAAACGTTGATTATGATATTAAAAGGCTCATATAGCTCCTAGTGTAAACAGTTACGCAGTGACTAAAAGAAGAATTCGTAATGTGGTGCATTACGAGTATGATAACACGTTACTTCGCAACCATACATTGTCAAGTTCTCGTGTCTTGTTAAAATAGGCAATTAATTTGCAAGGAATATGTCGTTTCTTTATTGTAATTCTAATCATTTTCATCAACATTACTGTGAGCTTTTTGTAAAATCCTGGTTAGAATGTCGGGTATCGTTATTGACTCTCCGGTCACTCACACTTTTTGTTTCGTATAGGTACAGTCGCTATCAAATATATCGGAGCGGCCAAGGTACTCAAAAATATCTGAACATGCACTTTGTCGCCTTGATAAATTTGATAATAGAGGCGTTGTTCAGATATTTATGACCACCTTGCCTGCTCCTATATATGTGATGGCGACTGTACCCTAAGGAATTATGGTATGAAACAAATATTGATAAAGGCCATAATGTAAATATTGCAAAAGGACACACGAAAATCAGTATGTATTTTTACTTGCTCAATTATAAAAAAAGTATTTTTTTTTCAGTACCTAATAACATAAATAGGTACCCTGGACTACTGAAGATTAGATTTTACGTTCGAAGCCAAAAATATCAAGTTCATAAACAACATTTGTGCAGCTAACGGGCAGGAACAACTGATCGACCGCATCAGTAGTTATGATCAGTAATCATCATCATACGTAACACGCGACTCATTAACGACTCGGATGGTGCCAACAACGTTGCGCTGTAAACATAGTTTGTTTCCAGACACTAGATGCCAAGTGAACTAGGAATCAGATTGACGGCGATAAGGGATATCAGTGATTATCACACACGTGAACTGAATTCAATGCTCAATTCAACATACAGGTAAAAACATTAAAACTACAGAATATTTTTTATGGGCTCCATATAAATAACTAAATCCCATAGACAATATTCAGCGCTTGTGTGAGCGAAAAAAGCTCTTTGCGTGTACATGTATCGAAAAGGGTAGGGCGTCCCATGATAATCGTGGGGTCCTCCGAATCCGCGTAATGAGGCTCGTACATAACCAAGGATTTTTTTTTGCGTGTCATCGTACCTTTGAATTTTAAAACTTAACAATCCAGCAATAGCCAATATTTATTTTCCTAATCAAAACACACTAAAACTTTTAAAAATCGGGACATCTATCTAAAAACCTTCGATAAAATTGATTCTTCGTAGTTACTAGTTGTGAAAATTAATTTTCACCTCACTAGCTCGGAAAGCCCTTTTTGTTTGTTTAATATCTATTGTGAAAATCGCTTTTTATCCACATGTGGTGAAAGAGTTTTGACATAAGTGACAAGTGGCTTAAGTGACATTTGACAGCTAACAAAACGTAAAACGTTAAAAGTGCAGAATTTTTAACATCGCAATTAATGAATTGCATCGAGTAAAAACACTTAATACAGTCTTACAACTTTATTTTAATTCATAAATATCAGCATTCAACATTAATCTTCATTCTTTTTGTAAAAACGGATAAATTGTTCTGACAGCCGAATAAGTCTACGTACGAACAAAACGCATCTGACATTTAATAAAACCTTTTACGTCAAAACTTTTCATTTCAATTCATCCATCATATCAACAACGTTAAATATTCGCATGTTTTTCTAGGTTGTTTTGTTAAAAATTAGTGATTCGAGTGATGAAGAAGTATTAAACACCTGAGGAATTACGGGAAACCGAGCAAAATGCACCCTTTTTCTTATTTTCCTCGCTGTAGTGAGGTGAAAAGTTTTGTGTTATACACGGGTGAAAGTTATTTTACGTCTCGTGTATTAAAGCACTCGCTACGCTCAGGATTCTATTTTTGAACCACTCGCTTCGCTCGTGGTCAATAATAGAATCCTTTCGCTAGCTCGTGTTTCAAATAACACTCGCACGTAAAATACAACTTTCACCACTTGTATAACAAATAACTATAAGGTCACTTGTGTTTACCGTGCTGATAATTCATAAGAGTCTCTGAAGAAACTTTTGATCTATGGTCATTCATTTTATTACCTACACATCAAAGTAATACGTATATATGTTCTTACTTAAAATTACCCTTTATTTGAACTCTCATGATGATAAGTAGTAATAAACATTACGCTATATTTACATATGTACCATGGAAAGAGCACGGCTAATAATTAAAATTAAATTCTGTGAGTGCACTGAATGTAACTTCTTTCACATTCGTTATATGTGGCCCTGGCGTATCCAATCCTTAATATCCTTACTGATGTGATTTATAATTAAGTATAATGCGATACGAAAACTCATGTCAGGTAACCTTAACCTTTAAAAAGTCATGAGTTGCAAGCATGACTATTATACATTGTTGTTACCATAATTTCCTTTATATTTAGCTTCAATAAGAATAATTTCAGTGTAAATTATTTAAAACAACATAAGCCGTTAAGGTGGTGACACAATTTAGTTTCCAAGTTAGGTATTATTACACTTTTAACCCGCAGATGGTATAAGTTTAAAACGTGATGTTTGTGTTTTTTGTTGTACAGTTTGCAATGTCATATTTTACTAAATACCTACACATTTATTTAAATTTTTAGGGAATAGCTTCTCTTATGAGAATGTAGTTAGATAGGTGCTACTTAATAGACTTTTGCAGTAGGTAAGAACCTAAATAACAAGTCTGATTATAAAAAACCCGACAGCGGTATGACTACTTACAGATGAAAACGGAAAATTTCAATAATGTAGGAAAAGTTGTCGGAAATTTCTAGAAACTTTCACAAGGAATATAGGTAGAAATTTCAGCACTGGGAAGCTCTAAATGCCATAGAAACTTATGATAAGTTTCCGAAATTTTCCTGTGCTAATCAAGACGAATCGAATGACACTTCACATGGCCCTTTCCGTCAATCAATGGAGGCTGTAGTTAGTGACGAAGAAATGGATATACATACGTACACACATACACACTCTCGTAATACATAACCCTCTTTCGTTTCGGTAGACAGATACAAATAAAAAAAATATAATAATTGCAACTGCCATAGATACGCCAATATCATTGATGCATGGCGTTTGGCGACCGTTCAAGTATGTCAATTTCAAATGTGTAACCTTTCCGTATTATGAACGACATGAGAAGTTGTCGGATTTAAACTGATGATTTTATTATCTACTAACAAGAAAATAATTAAGATATATCGAATGCCTTCGATTTATAAGTAATAGCTTGGACCGGTTTCAGGTGCTTAAACCACTATGTAGCAAATTTACATAGATATGTGGAGTGATTGAGATGATTAAACACAAACAATAAAACCAACCAAGGGCGAGTCGGACTCGCGCCTCAGGAGTTCCGTACGTAGGTATATTACATATTTTTTTAAATGTCATTTTTTTCGATTCACGCTTGAGCGTATATTCTTATTTTATTCTTAAAGTTATAATAACAGTTTCATTTGTACACAATATTGTTTCCTTTTTTAATTTACAGTTTCATCCCAGACTTAAAATTATCAGACTTAAAATTATCAAGCTTTAGCATTTATAACTTTGAATAAGCAAAGGTTTTTTACACTAAATAAACATACAATAACTATATAAAATTATCGCATAGGTATATATGTATTACGAATACAGATTAGTATTAAATTCATGCGACGCTGTTCTGGTTAAAGCTACAACTCTTCAGTAACTACTTTCGCTGTGTCCAACGAATTTGGGTTACAAAGACAGAAATACACACTTCCTATTTCCTAACTGGCAACCGGTCAATCTCCAAGGAAGCACGATACAAGGCATGCAGACGCGCAGAGTGACAGAACGTCGCTTCAGCGGGCCGTGCAGTGTCAAGGCCCAACGAGATTTATTAGCGTGACAAGAATACATGCCGCACGTGTATAAATATCTTTGATTGCTTAGATGTTCATAATACTTCGTCGCAATCTGACGGGAAGTAGTGAATGTTAACGATAATTGGTGACACGATTTGACATTAATTTATGATAACATGACATTATTGTATTTATATACACTTTAAAACGGATACGTTAATGATTTGACCTTGTATTATGATTGACTTTCGTTTGATCTCTATCATCTTTGTGTTTATCCTGGTTGCGGGTGTTGCGACGTCAGCTTTGGAGCTCAGGCAGACGCTTTCTTATTTCTCCTCCACGTCGCACAATGTTTACCACCTTTTTTGTAAGTTTTTTGGCACACAAATATAATCTTTGCTAGCATTTACGTAATGCTTATTTCGGGCTACTTATCTAAACTCGCTAAATAACGTCCGGTCAAAAACCGTTTGTATTTCACACTAGTACTTCGCCTCGAACTGAAAACTCGCGATTTCCTTGTAAAAGAATTGACCAATATAACAAGACCCATGTGATGATTTTTTCACGCCTTCTAGAACCACAACCCCTTGTGCGATCCAGCTCATAAACGAACCCTCGAATATCTCTGCTATAACCCCAACAAATTTCATAAAAATCAGAAAAACGTTACTAAAGTTATCGTCGAACAAACTCTCAAAATCAAAATGCCGAGACATCCCAGTAGCCAGAAGTTGTTTGTAAGAACTCGCTTCGCGTACGCTCCGCTCGTTCGATAATTATAACTGTATCAAATTTTGTTTTCTTTAACTGTCTAGAGAAAGTTAAATCAGCCGGTATTTGGTCTTCCAGCAGTTAGGGGGCCCACCGACTATCAGTCCGCCTGTCGATATCGGCCTGTCTGTTAGAACAAAGATTTGACAGCTCCGAACAACCTGGCAGGCCAATATCGTCAGGCCGACTGCTAGTTGGTGGACACCATTAGATGTTTTTACGGTTAGGCTGATTGAAGTGTCCGTTATGGTTTTATTTACCTAGTGTTTTAGTACCACATATTTTAGTATTTAAATATCACAGTACAGGAAGTACTAAATGCCAACTGAATGCTAAAAGGCATTTTCTACCAGTTCAAAATTGAGCTATAACCAACATAATCAGCCCTTCTAAGTCTTAGAATGTGGCCCCCAATTATCCAACAATGGCGGCATGACTAATCAAAGCACCTTTATCGAGTCTGATGGGGGCGAGTGATAAAAAGTCGGGAAGTGCTGCGACTGGTACTGCCGTGCCGCGATAAATAAACACGTCAATAATGTGCTCCCTTCGGTACAATAGTACAAATTAATGGTAACACTTGGTGGGACAGGCACGGGTCGGCGCCTTGGCCGAGGGCCCACTGCACCAAAACTCGAGTTATTGAACACGGCACGCGATATTGCTGCAATAGCGCCATTTCAATATCGTGCATAACTTTTGAGCGCGTAAAAAGAATTGGTGACTGAATTGTTTTTTAATGGCGCGAAAAGCATAAAAGGCATATTATGCGTTTAAACAATAAATAATATTGTGACGTATTTACTGTCTATCGCGTACACTACTCGTACCTATCTGTTTTGTGTAATATTACTCTTATATTATGAGACTTATGAGTATCTTAAGTAGATACAGTCGCCATCAGATATATTGGAGCGATCAAGGTGGTCACAAATATCATATTATCTGAACGCCTCAACTGTCAAGGCGATAAAGTGCATGTTCAGATATTTTTGAGTACCATGGCCGCTCCGATATATTTGATGGCTACTGTACATTAAGTCAGTCAAATGTTAACTGGAAGAAATCACTTAAAGGGGGTTCGCTTTTGTAGCTACGCTTTATGTTAAATTGTGTGTGGATTTTCTAAAATAAAGATTTTTACTACACCCATGATTACCTACACCCTACAATTTACTTATTATGTAAGTGCCCTTAAAGATTGCGCGTGTATTTTTAGCAGCTGTTCGTGTTGAAATTAGAGCATCCCCTTTAAATTGGTTTTCCACGTAAATGCTTATTTCTGATCGACCCATTATAGGCTGCGTGGTAACACCGACCTCGCCGCGAGCGTGTGGCTCAAATCATAATAAAAACGTATTGTTTGAGATGTTGAGAAATTTCGGGCATTCAGATTGATTCTTTTAACTTATAAACAGTAACAACAGTATTCGTATCGTAGATTTTTGGAACTAGTAATATTTTCAATTAAAACACGTTAGTTACAAACTACATAACAATAGTCACTATACTTAACACAAAAGAGTAAATAATATTAAGGTATCTACGTAAATTAGGGCGTTTTTGTTTTAACCGTCGTGACTCTTGTTTTTTAAATTAATACGATATTAAACATTTTAAATGTTTAAAATGAAATGAGCATTTTTTGTAGTAGGGTAGGTTTGTGCGTTTAAAGTATATCTTTAATCGTAGTAGTAGAAAGTAGAAACTAATGATAATGTGGTTTAAGAGCTGCAACCCATTCAAATGTATGTCCAAATCCTCTGAAAATCACTTAACTAACAAACGAACTGCAGATTGTAACGCCAGAAAATCATTCACTAATAAAATAAAATACTGTAGTTTTACTAAACATGTTACATAACATACAACATTGGCGTTCGTCTACGATTATTATAGTCTGACACTAATTTAGTTCGCTTGGTTCGTTCGCTACAAACTGGCTCAATTAGTGAAATCTGTGTATTCTTGTACCTACTCGGGATTTAGTGAGAGATGCCGTCAAAAATTATGTTGGATGGCGGCCAAAATGCAGTCGTTAAGAGAACATGCCATACAATACAGGACAAGCGGTAGTAGTCTATTGCTTGATAATATCCGGGAATCTTAAAAGGAAATAATATACTAACGATAATGAAAAAGGGGTACGGGATGTTAAACTCATTCTCAAGGATTTCATATTGCGAGCACTTATTCGTATTACGAAAAATAAAAACGGTGTTGACGTAATATGTTCATCGGTGACACAGTTAATTATAATAATTATGAATCATAAATTCACTAGAAAGATGAAGTGCGATTTTTTTTTCTATTTAATAGTCATTAAACAAAATTGTGCTGTTTGTAAAAAAAATCATGATGCATCCATCCACCCTTATCCCTAATAATATTACAAATGTGAACGATAGCAGAGCTGATCTATATGTGTGTGTATCCTTTACCTCTTCCCGCCGAAATTCAAGTAAACCATTGATGCGAATTAAATGAATTTCAATATCGAGATTGTTTGAGTCCCGGGACCGGGGGGCGGGGGGTTTTTATAATAGAAATCATCTCTTAAGGGGGTGAAAAGAGCGAAGAAATTTTATGTCCTCTAATTGAACATCTGAAATTTCAATTTATTTCGACACGTTAGAAGTCGCGGCTAAAGCTAAGTAATAATCTTATACATATGTAGATAAATTGCCATTTGTTTGACAGGCTCAAGTGTGAATCGCTTAAGAACATTATCCACTCTTAAATTGACAATGGCTCAGAGTATAAGTAAATAATTTTGGTAAGTGCGAATGTTACGATATAATACGCTATGGTTTAAGCTAATGTTATAGAGCTTTTCACCCCCTTAACGGATGATTCCTGAGATGAAAACTTCTTCCCCGGAACTTAAAATATCTCCATAGTGTATTTATCGAAATTGGTTCAGCGGTTAAAGTGTAAACAGGTAAGGTAACAAATAAGTAGACAGTTACGTTCACATTTATAATTATTTAGAGATTATAAGTAGTTCGGATTACCTAGATATATAAAAAAAAACTCCGAAACTGTAACTAAACCGCAACTTGAGTATTTATAGACATTAAAATGTTCCGTTCGCCCTAAACTGGATAAGAGATTGGAAGCCGTTTCAATGTCTAGACAACGTTTGATGTCACCGTAAAGCAGCCGTGTAAATTAAAGTATTATAGGTACCTAAACTAATATAACGCGGATAATTCATTGTACCAGACATGAATTTGCAAATACATAATGAGAACGGGTAACGGACAGGGATATGCAAATTGTCTGTAAAAACCTACTTGCTGAAGGAGAGTTTACGTTACGTGCTTAAGGAAATCGCGACTTTGGAAAACCATAGTCGAATATCGTTTTATACTTGATATGTATATTTCAACGGGACTTGGGTAAGCCGTTACCGTATTAAGCTTTCCTTTTATGGCCATCTTTATGCAGATTACAATATATATGCGATGGTAAAAGATTACGGAAACCTTAAGAAAACAGTTGCTGTTAAATATATTCGATAGCGGCATTGAAGATAGCCTATTCGGTAAGGAGCGTGCTAACATTTGCATGTTTTGGTCGTGATATCCTTAGCAACGTTAAATGACGTTTTTACAGAAAAAGTAATTACAAGAAAATCGCGTAAGTACACTTACTTTTATTACACAGGAAACGTACCCACGCCATTAAGTTTGTTTAAAAAATTATATTATTAAAATTTAATTTCAATATTGCCTTTCTGTCGCTACAAAATAGGATATTTTACTTTAGATTTTAAGTACCTTAACGTAATACCATGTCGCGGCTATATTTTAACTTTCGCGCAAGCATCTGTTAGCTGAATTTAAATTACGATGCAATGCAGAGAGAATGTATACTACCGTACCGTACCGTTGCATGAAATAATTCGCTAACTAGTTATAGCTACGACTACGACCTATAGCGCATTCAGAATACCTGAAATTACAAATCAAGCAATAGATTAAAATTTTCGGTTAGAATATTAACTTTATTAATGCAATGTGGATTGCGTAACGGGGATGCTCTCCTTGTTTTATTTTAACTATAAGTGTATGTAAGTTTGTATGTAGTTTTAAAGGTATCATATAACATTTTTAATTGTGATCTCACATGCTTGCGTGTCATTATCAAATAACCAGTGATCGGCACGACCCGTGACGCACCACGGGATTGCGAGCAGAAATCATAATATGGACATGATTAGATTATGACATAACTCCGTGATTTTGTTGAATATAATAATTTTATTGTATGATATATATTTGCAAATATACGATAAAGTGTTAAATAAGCTTATAAAATGTATAAGTAATTATTAAATAAAAAAATGATATATTTCGAATGTTGAATATTTCAATTTGACAGTTTGTGAAATATTAAGTAGCGGCTCGTAATTTTTCACTCATACAAAATACGTAAGTGTTAAAACGGTGTAACCATTTCAAGTGCAACTAAACCCTTCGACCGACTACCTGGCTTATTGAAGGTCATTTGCGAATTTTCTATTGTTTACGTTTGTTTAAACTGGTGCGGTGCAAAAAAGACGGCTAATTGAAATGCCTAAATAAAGAGATAATGCCATCCTTTTCTAGTTACTGATAAGGATTGCAACTATTTTCTAATGGCAAATATGTTTAGTTATGTTCCTCGGTTCATTAAGTTCGCACATGTTGTTAAAGTTCCTTATTATCTCAGTGTTTATTTAATGGTAAAAATCATTCATCTTCCTGTGTGGAATACCTTTATGTACTACAATCGGAAATACTGACTTCCTAAAAGACCGAAATCTCGGGGCATATCCACGTTAACATAATGATTGAGGTCATTGACACCGTGCGACACGGGTCGTGCCGATCACTGCAAATAACACCTGACGAGCTCTCATTCAGAGCACGTGTATCTACAAGGTCGCAAGGCTCGACCAAGTTGTGGTTAAGTGTAAATAAGTCTTCTATGCAATGCTGCTGCTGGTATTGCCGCAGGCGGTCGAACAGAGATGATGGCGCTTACCGTGGGAAGTGAGCCTCGCGTTGATGCGCGCAGTGATGATGGCTCGCGCTACCTCGGTGGCGTCCGCGGCGCGCTGATGGTGTTGTCGCAGGCGATCGAACAGAGATGGTGGCACTTACCGTGGGAAGTGAGCCTCGCGTTGATGCGCGCAGTGATGGCTCGCGCTAACTCGGTGGCGTCTGCGGCGCGCTGCTGGTATTGCCGCAGGCGGTCGAACAGAGATGGTGGCGCTTACCGTGGGAAGAGAGCCTCGCGTCGTTGATGCGCGCAGTGATGGCTCGCGCTACCTCGGTGGCGTCCGGGGCGCGCTGCTGGTATTGCCGCAGGCGGTCGAACAGAGATGGTGGCGCTTACCGTGGGAAGTGAGCCTCGCGTTGATGCGCGCAGTGATGGCTCGCGCTACTTCGGTGGCGTCCGGGGCGCGCTGCTGGTATTGCCGCAGGCGGTCGAACAGAGATGGTGGCGCTTACCGTGGGAAGTGAGCCTCGCGTTGATGCGCGCAGTGATGGCTCGCGCTACTTCGGTGGCGTCCGGGGCGCGCTGCTGGTATTGCCGCAGGCGGTCGAACAGAGATGGTGGCGCTTACCGTGGGAAGTGAGCCTCGCGTTGATGCGCGCAGTGATGGCTCGCGCTACTTCGGTGGCGTCCGGGGCGCGCTGCTGGTATTGCCGCAGGCGGTCGAACAGAGATGGTGGCGCTTACCGTGGGAAGTGAGCCTCGCGTTGATGCGCGCAGTGATGGCTCGCGCTACCTCGGTGGCGTCCGGGGCGCGCTGCTGGTATTGCCGCAGGCCGTCGAACAGAGATGGTGGCGCTTACCGTGGGAAGTGAGCCTCGCGTTGATGCGCGCAGTGATGGCTCGCGCTACCTCGGTGGCGTCCGGGGCGCGCTGCTGGTGTTGCCGCAGGCGGTCGAACAGGCATTCCGCGGCCGCCTCGTCTGCCATGCGATGAGCTGTTTAACAGAAGAGCTTATAAATACAAAAAGTTACCTAACGGACTAGGTGGATCTGAATACACTAAAATAAGCGTAGAGCTCACGGAAAAATCGTGTCCCGAGTTTGATAGGTTAACCAGCACTGCTAACATGACTTAAGTTGTTACCCGCGACTCCATACTTCAAGCGCGTCTTTAACTAGGTTTGCAATCACGCGACAACGCTAGTCATGCTAGAAGGTCTGATTGTACGATGGAGCGATTTGTTTTGTACAGTCATGTCTAAAAAATATGGATACATTTAATGTCACTTAAATTTGAAGCCAATGATCTTAATAACATAATTGACAAACGCCGACTTTTGACAGTGCGTTGTAGTGAGTTAACTAACTCATAGTACCCGTGGCGTGGCCGTTCAGCGTTATCTCATTCAGCTCGAAAATACAGGGCACGCTGTTTAAGACTGTTAACATCTTTGAAATGATTATTGGATAATTTTATATCTGTTATTATGCTACAGTACTCCTTGTACTGTCATCGGCTATGTATTTGATATAATATTAATATTGTGTTTGTCATCAAGCTTTGAATGCATACTCTATTTTAAAGGTAATCGCTTGTTGTATCATTGTTGATGGATCTGGCACCCCAAGGGGCGTGGAACGGTTGCATTAATGTGTTCGATAACTGGCTCCAACACCCACACACGCTACGTGTTTTGCTTGACAAACAAACTAGACTTTATATTATTACACGGTTACTGCATCACCGAAATTGCTAAATATTGAGCCGCCTGCCAAGCGTGGCGCGTATGGCACCCCCCCCCCCCCCCCCCCACCTCCTTATAAAGGGGAGGCCTATGTTTAGCAGTGGACGTCTTATGGCTGAGATGATGATGATGAGCCTGATATATATGCGTATTTAATCTTTATACTCAATTCTCATTAACATTCAATAATGAGGTGGTTTTAAGTTTATTCACAGATTTTTTCATTATTATCCTAGAACTGAACTGTGATGGTTTCATGTCTTCCTACATCTATTATGGTTCATGATTTCATGATATTATTCATATGCAACCCACTGATAGACAGTCGTTCCAGTAAACGACTAACAATTAAAGAGAGACTTAATAAGGTTCCGCATGTCACCCTTCGAGTACGGAACCCAAACTATGATTTTTAGGGAAAGAAGCGCTGTTATGCGAATAAATGTATGAATTTATAGTAATCTGTGAAGCCGTATGATGCATGCAGTAAAGTGTATATAAAAATCATGTATATTTCAACTAATTAAATTTGTAAAATTATAACCTACCGATTGGTCGATGCGTTGTTCGAGCCAATATATTAAAAACGTAAATTAACACGTTCACTGCCCCCAACGCACATGTGCGTTCCCTGTCATACAAGTTTGTTCCTAGGCCACGCCCCCTGGCAGTGAATGCGTTAATGTACGATTACGTAGGTAGAGCCATTTCAAATCGGATTTATTTTCTTTTAGTGGGATTATTCCGCCGACCGACCATGACAGTGAAAGAAAAAGTAATTATATCTGAGACAGATGAAGTAAATTAGAATAGAATTCTTTGGCGTGGTTGTGTTTTGGCACTGATTTACATGAAAAGTGTGTTTGAAGATGCCTGGTTATTAGTGAATAAAATTAAAAGAATTTTAAAGATCTTTTCAAATTTACAAGATTAGTAGCATAACCTTGTAAACTTGAAAAGATCTTTAAAATGATAAAATCTAATCTTATTCATATATATTACACCGGCGATGACCATTAAAAATATGCGTATCTGTTAAAGCTGACTGAAACTGCAGGATCTCTAAATATTGTATACAGAAAATCATTAGGCTCCATGAAACATAAAATTCAGCGACGCCGGGGTGATTTGAGGTCAAACGTACAATATGCTTGCAGCAGCACTAGCATATGGATCTTGAAGTCCGGAAGTCACACAAATTCAACAAAATTTCCTGGCACGTACGTGGGGTGTGTTGTGTTGTCCTTAGCTTGAGCAATGTCGTCTAATGGTAAACAAACAGTGTGTGAGTAAAGAGAGCGACCGAGCGCGTGTGCACCCCGCGGCGGTCGCTGCGCTACTGAAGTCCGCTGAAAGGAAAACCTAGCAGAGGCGAGCGCCGGGAAATTTTTTCCTCCCGTTCATTAATAAAAGTCTCCGTGTTTTGATATCGAAGTCATGAGCAGTAGTGATAGATGACTTTTTATTTTCATATGTGCCATTATAGTGTCACGATATACTAGTTTTGAAACAAAATTGGGTCAAACTAAGCCAATTTTCCGTAAAAAATTAAATGCTCTTCAACTCACGTTTTTTCTTGGTTTTTGAGGGGACATCTTGCTGCGTAATGCTTTGCGAGGATATATCGTCTGCTGCAATTAACAAAACAACTATAAAATGTACACTTATGACTATATAAGTAATAAACTACCAATTCATAGTAGTTTAGTTTTTACACTGCGTAC
The DNA here is from genome assembly GCA_911728535.1 of Pammene fasciana. Classification (NCBI taxonomy): domain Eukaryota; kingdom Metazoa; phylum Arthropoda; class Insecta; order Lepidoptera; family Tortricidae; genus Pammene; species Pammene fasciana. Next base: position 15,627,799 of record OU452276.1, on the reverse strand, counting down.
TTACATACCTATGTAAGCATTTAGAACCATTTATAAAACACCAAGGTATTCTTAGGCAGTCACAACTTACAATTCTTTACATTCGGAGCTTAGTGTTATTTTAATATGTTTTACGAATCGGTATCCTACTAATTCTTCAGTTGCCTATAAGACAATAAGAAACAAACTAAACTAAACTTACTAGACATCTTTGATTCATTACAACAACGTTTGTTGATTTCACGTACTGTTTTCCAATGGTAAAACCATTTCCCTTCTTGTAAAAAAAATGTTTAATAAATGTGTACTTATTGAAATTTTTTGTCGTTTGAAAACATAACCTTTAATTTAATTGTCATATACACACTTGTCTTAACTGTCATCGAATATTTGACATTATCAGCAAGCAGCCAGTATTATATAAAGGTTGCATCTCTAAAACACACAGATTATATTGGTTCCAACCATGCTCCAACTTTCTTTTGTTTTGAAACCATTATAGTTCAAAATCTGTAAGAATGAACTTTTGACACATCGCAACACCCGTAGAACGTAAACGCGCAAGACACTTTGAAATTATAAACAATAGTAGATTGTTTGACAAGGGTCTAAAGTAAGCCATATTACAACGAGGAGAAATACCTACTTATTGTTAAAACATTACTAATACTATCACACACAGAAATAAAATATTTGTAGTCTTAACGGCGTGGCTGGTGTGGTTCGTGTCGGGTAACAAGTTATAAATTTTATTGTCTTGTTAATAAGAACTATTTAATTGTTAAGAAAGAAACAAGAAGAATCTTGTATGTATGTATGTATGTATGTAAACACTTTATTGTACATAAAAAAGTTACAATAAAACATGATAAAAGAGAAAACAAAGTACAAAGGCGAACTTATCCCTGTAAGGGATCTCTTCCAGTTAACCTTTGAGCAAATGAGAGAAAACTATAAGATAGACAAACAAGCACTATGTACTTAGTGTACGGAAATAAATATCTTATCTGAGAAAACTTGGAATTTACTTGAATTTTTTTAACTTATGGTTCAAAAGTTTGAAGGGAAGGACAATTTTTATTTTATTTTCGAAGCTATTATTTCTGTAAATTTTTACTATTTTATATATCGTAACTCCCCTAGGGGGGTAGGACTAGGTACTAAATTTTGATAGGACTCGGCAGAGCCTTATTTCTAATGCCAAGATAAAGTTAATAAACAAAGTTTCATTGATGTAGATATTTTGCCTCCAAAATATTATTATGCTATTTTTACTGTGTACAATGTTTCTACCTACTAAAAATGTTATCGTTATTGACGTGTACTTATGACAGCACCCGTAGCAAAGCTAATTTATTAACACCCAAGCATCCGACAAAGTTATGCATCGCACAAATGTCAGCTGCTGCACGAACTGCGTGAGGCCAGTCCCACTGTCCAGGTTAGAATGATTTAAGAGCCTTAAAAACAAGTTAACACATAATACCATCTGATTTTGAACAACTGCGACTCAACCACTCAGGGGTGCATAACAATCGCTTGTCGAGCGCAGAAAAGTGGATCACTCGAATCAACCAGAATACGTGCCTTCTCTGATTAAGTGTGATTATTGTAAATCCCGGGTCAACGGTTGCCACGCCGAATAAGGCGCTGTCCGTGTCGCGCCTGCATTTTTCCGCCACGGCAGCATATGCGGTGGATTACGTTTTGAAGAAGACTGGCTACGACTTGAGGGTGCTCCAGCTGCGATCGCGTCATTACGTGCACTTCAGCTCGTTTGTGGTGCGCGTGCGGCGGCCGCTGCTGGAGACCATCGAGAGCGCGGGGTTCTGGCCGAAGGGTGTAGTGTTTCGGCGGTTCCGGGGGACGCTGCAAAATATTACACCAGACAAAGTGGCGCAACAGAAAACCGTCGTGTCACCAAAACAATAGTTTTAGTTTATGATATATAATTATGTATGCTAGTCTTTAAGGTATTTGTCTATGGGCCACTAGTTGCCTGAAAATAAAAGTATTTCATTTCATTTCATAAATCTCCAGGTCACGTTACATCTGTACGCCCGAGAATTTTAATCGATTGCGCTCGAGTAAGCTGTGAGCATGCGCAACAAGTATATGTGCACACGCAAAATGTCACCGGCGATCCGTATCGACACCGATCAGGGGCACCATTATGGTTACGCAAATGGATCGATGATAATGACAATGCCAATGAAGGTCAATATTCGATAGAAATGATTTACCTAATGAATAATGATCTTCCGCAGCGTAGGTAGAGTTCCTAAAAATTTTTTCCCACGACATTTCTGGTGCAACGCAAATTTACAAGTATGTATTTAGTCTTTACAGTGCGTATGTTATTTACGTGTGATTAATATATTTTTTAACGCAAACGCAAACGAATATAAAAGCATGTCTTATGCAATTTTAAAAAAGTCTATCTAGTCTATTCTTCATAAACGCCCTAGGATTATTATGTGATATAATGCAACTGCTGAGTGCTGACAGAGGTGACAACACTAAATTTACAACGAAAATCAAAACTGCCAACTTTTTAACAAACAACTGAATTCATATGCCAACATAAGAAGCCTAAATAAACGCAACGATTTTTAGAGAAAAAAAGCTTAAAAAAAATGAAAAGAACCAGAGACATACTTTGTAGTTTTTACGTTTCCCATTCGTTTGAACTGCAAACTTTGAAAACAATATAATGTATTTTAACATTATTTTAACTAATCTCTGTCGCTCTTTGATTTATGGGCGGCTGGATCCATAGTATATTTAGGTACCTACATAAACAGCTAGAAATAAATAAGTTTTTATTATTACAACCGAGTGACTCGCTTTGCATGGAGCCTGCAAAGTTCGTTGCGTTGCTAAAATCAAAGAAGTCAACTTGGCTAAAGTACGTACTTGTGTACTACCTATAGCATTAAATTTGTTAAAAATAAATAAGGGAATCGGGTTAGGGTTTTTTGGATTCTAGGACACTTATTTGGATTTAAATTAGTGCTTGGTGAAAATAACCAAGAACGTTTAGCAATAATTGCTTGTTTGTCATTAACAAAGCTTTATTATTTATTAATCTTCACACCGTAATTGAAAACCTATTAATTATATTTGAGAGCAGCAATCCTATTTGACAGATGACGTAGCGGTCCACTATTCTGTGTTTTAAATATGTCTTGGTTGTATACAACTAAAAATATCTTAACCGAGCCAAATTGGTACTTTGATACACTGAAAAAAATATTTTGTTACCAGCAACCAAACTCCGTCTACTACTAACTTAAGTTTTGTTTTGAGACTTCAAAACTAAGGCTACTTACCAAAATGTTTTGTTATTTATATGTAAACTTTTGGTTATAATCAAATAAACTTTATTACACACATTATCACCTTACCACATTTTGGTTATTGATAAAATAGCCGAAGTTCGCTTGTCCTTTTTTTCAGTGTATTTTTTTTCCTTTAACTCAAAATTTTCACAGCTACAGGCGCGTCCGCCTGAGGCCTGTCTAGTAGCTTTCTTTGTAACGCGAAGGCACCCCGCCCGTCAGATCACAGTATATAAGGACTCCTCAAAAGATTTGCTCGTGTATTACTAGTGTGACGCCTCTCTCTAGTGACTCCGAAATGAAGGTACGGAAGCCTTGGTCGGACCGGTCGTTTCTTGTGACTAGTGATTCGTGGTGGCGGTTTATTATCTGTTCGAACAGTGGCATTACGTGTGATAAGAGATGTGACACGATATTTGTGTTTGCGTATTTACTAATATACTAGTAGTCCGCCTCGAACTGAGAACTCGCGATTTACTTGCAAACGAGTTGACCAATATAACAAGACCCTTCGGAGGATTTTTTTTCTCCTTCTAGCTCCATTACGACTTGATCGATCCTGCTCATATACGAACTTACAAATTTTATGGATCTCTGCTACAGCCCCAAGAAATTTCATAAAGATCAGAAAAACGTTACTAAAGTTATCGTCCGACAAACTATTGAAATCAAAAAGCCATCCAAATGCCGAGACGTCCCAGTAGCCAGGTGACAGTTCGGTCTGGAGTTGTTTGTAAGAACTCACTTTCGCTCTTCACTCGCGAGTTCGATAATTTCTGTGTGACACTGAAAAAAAATTGCGAACAAAAGTTCAACTCGACTTGATTTAATGACAGCTTGTGACATGCCAATGACATACTCTTGTTTAGATACAGTAGTTATTAGTTTTATTACCGGCAAATTTTGTTATGGTTACCTATTTAAAATGAAAAGTGTCTTAATTTTAAAAAATGTACCTACGGCAAATCTTTTGATATCACTACCATGATATATTAGCTAATATTTATGTATAGAATAATATAAATATTTGTATTTTATAATTGTATAGCTATATTGAGCTATAAAATTAAAAAATACAAATATTTATATTATTTTATTACAGTAAAAGAATTATATTATTACAATTATATTATTAGAAATGATAAATAGAAATATCAAGGTATCAAATTTAATTGACTACTTTAATACAATAAGTGTATTTAAATCGTTAGTTTTTTTCTCCCTTTTAGGTGGTGTATATGATCTTCCAGAGTACCTAACCTGTCATGGTGCCGCCGCTCTTCTTTTACATTAAAAATATCTTTAAAGTTACTGATACGGTATCTAATTCTTTGTTTCAACTTTAAATCATTTGCTTTTCGTGAAAATTATCAGAATCTCGTGTAAAAGTTAGTTTGTGCGTAGGTCCTGGGTCTGTCGGTGATATGCGCGTTGCTCGGAGCGGCAGCGGCGGGCGCAGCGCTGCCGGTGGCTTCAACTCTTTTGAAGACCATCATACCAGCTCAAACCAAATCCTTTGGATATTCTACTACACAATACATCAATTCTGTAAGTACTCAATATTCGTATGACTGACGACAGTTTTCTGCGAATTAAGCGCACTTATAGCCAACACATTTTTTCAAATGTATAAGGTACTTAAATAACTGATTGTAGTTAAAATATAAAATACTCGTGTTGGTGATTGGTCCAAATTCTAATTATAGTACTTTAGTTATCATCAAAGTTATTATAGAATTGAACCAACGCAACGGTTGGTTGAATGCTCTAAGGTAAATACTATAAGACATAAAATAACATATGGTGATATATTTGTATCCAGTACATTTTTTTATAAATAAAATTAGTTATCAATAAGTATCTATTGAACGAATTAATTTATATTACTTTAATTGCGTAGCTGGATCTGCAACATTAGGTACTTAATGTCTAGGTTAACTTTACATTGTGTTTGGTGTAAAAGACCCTAATTGTAATGTGTTTTTATACGTGGTAATTTACTTACTTACTTTCTACTTATACAACGTTACGCATATTTATAGCAGTTGCGTGTGTTTGACTTGCTTGTATAAAATATACACAAACTTAGATTGCATTTCGATGATTAATCTAAACTCAGTCTACTAAACTAAACTCATTAGGCGCATAGTTGCATACTAATTGTGTTTAGATTGCCTATTATTGGGTCAAAATTATCTTTTTCTGTAATTATCTTTCCCTACATCTCAATGTGTTCAGTTTAGAAAATTTAATAAATCTTTTTAACGATGATTTGATGAAAAACAAAAACTCAAGAAAATGACAATTTAAGTGAAAAACATTTTTGGCTCCATTACAAATTCCTAAAAAGTGGCGATATCAAGTAAAAGGTACAACATTGTCGGTTGTCAATAATAATTCATTTAGACAGAAACTCTATAAACAACCGATAATGATATGATGTACCTTTTATTTGAAAACGTCACAAATGAAGATCCATACATATGAAGTCCGGACCGGATATTGGGTCAATTTAGTTATTTTGAATATAATTTGCTTTGTTAATTTAATATTATTTTGTTAACAGTTGCCGACTACGTACCAACTTGGACTGCGTCCGCAAATTACATACCAGCTACCTCAATTCAGTTCCATTGCTCCTAAATATACCTACTACGCGATCCCTGGTGGTTCAATGTACTTCTCTTCTTTCCCGTCCTTTCCCTTTTACCCTCAAGTCGCTTCAATAGCACCTGTTGCTTCCATTCCTAGTGTAATAGCAGCGCCCGGCTACCCAGGCCTACAGCCCGGAGCTCCTGCTTTTCCATCGCAGCCTGAGTCTACCCCCATTTTCCCTGCACAACAACCGACGCCCACCACTCCGGGTCAACAGGCTGGTGATGCTGATACAGCCGTCGTAGATTCAGTAGAATTCCCTAACCAGGAACAACAAAAAGAGACTAAACCTTCAGCGCCTCAGTTTCCCCCTGCCAGCATCTTCCCTAGCTACCCTCAAACTTTACAAGATTTCGCAGCGATACCTCAGATTCCTCAAGGATCAGAACAACCTTCATTTCCACAAAACCCTCAGGGATCTGAAGGACCTTCATTCCCACAAAACCCACAGGGATCGGAATCAGGACCCTCTTCTCCCCAAAATCCTCAGGGATCTCAACAAGGACCGTCGTTCCCCCAAATCCCTCAATTCCCTCAAGGATCTGGACAAGGGCCCTCTTTTCCTCAAATCCCTCAGTTCCCTCAAGGATCCGAGGGACCGTCGTTCCCACAAATACCTCAATTCCCTCAGGGGTCAGGTCAACCATCATTCCCACAATTTCCACAATTCCCTCAAGAGGGCTCAGAACAGGCACCATCTTTCCCACAGTTACCTCAGTTCCCACAGGGATCTGCACCAGGGTTTCCCCAATTCCCGCCTTTTACCCCGTCGCCTGCTCCTACGCCGTCGCCGCCGGCTACGTTCCCTGGCGTTAACAACCCGGACCAAGGCTTGAACGATGAAGACACGATATCCGTTGAATCCGCGTAATTAAATTATACATAAATATATAATAGTATTTTATTAATCACTTCTTTGTCGTTTTTATACCTACTCAAATGTTAAACTACCTACTCGTATCTATAGAAATACACGCATGTTTTAACTGACATTATAGCCTTCTCGGTGCAATAATGAGTAGGTACCTAGCCATTTACATGCAAGATCGCAGTCCAAAATATAGCATTTCAGAAGGGTATATTCTAACTTAAAAAAAAAACTTTTAGAAACGATCCAACTTCAATACAACTCCAATGCATTAACAACGCAATGTATTGCCGAAAATGTCTGAATCAGAAATATCAGAATTTGCTTGAAAATTATTCCAATGCAGCTCCAATACAACTTCAATATTGGTCGATTATTTGCTGTGGAGTTATGTTTGAGATGGATTGTGTTTATAATGTATTGTTTAAGTATTTTAAAATCAGAATATGCACTAGGGTACATTTCGTGTAGGCTTTCAGTTGTCATACAAAAAAGCCATTTGCGCAAGAGTGATGATAGATTAAGCTCTAGTTAAGTGACTTATCATAAGTTAAACGTAGGCGTTTAACCATATCAAACTTTTTATGACGCATTGTAATAAAAAGGCGTGGGACTTTAAATGTCAGCGCTGTATTATATTACGGTAAGCAGTTCCTTGATGTGTCTGCGAGAAAAATAACATGTATTAATGTCATCACGTAAAATGGTAATTAGACTTAGCATTGTCATGAAACAAAAAACAACTATGTGGTTATTTATATATTCCGGTCGTGATAGAGGTAGGATGGTGTTTGTATGGCTTTGAAATGAAACTTTGAAGTAGGTAATATTTTTTTACACGGACGCTATAATCAAATACAAGATGGCGATACATAAAAACAACAGATTTGATATATTTAACTAAGTATTAAATACGATGTACACTTACTTACACAACTCTATTTCTGTCTATTTGTTAATATCAAGGTCGTTCGTTCATTATACTATACTACCGTGACTACATGAGTTACAGTGAACGACTAAAATATGTATACACTTTTGAACCTTATTACAATGGAATAAGGTGTAAACAAAAGTGTACACATATTTAGATCAGAAATATATGACCATTGTCAAAAAGGCGCTTTTTTTTTCTCATGTATATGGTGACAGTTCGGTTTAGTGTGAAAAATTTACTTCCAATAAAATTCCGCCACATGGCGCATGGTCATATATTTCTGGTCAGGGCTTAAGTGTTCATGATATTAATAAGAAACACGACACCGTTACATTTATAAAATATTGTACCCGTCAGGCGGAAAGCTAGTCAAGTCAGTTTGCTGTACTATGCTTATTTCTAGATCTGGACATCTGGCAGTTGTAAAGTGGTGGAGGGCGAAGAATGCAAACCATTTCAAGAAAACTAATCCTAGAGATCTAGGCTTGATGCAATATTATGAGAAATAATATAAATAATTGAATGATGTAATTGACAAAAGTTTCTGTTGGGGGAAAGTACTTAGTACCAAACGACGTATTATGTAATTTATAGTTTGTTGCGTACTGCTTTTGTTTCCGTAATAATACGCAATGTTTTTTGTTCTAATCTCAAAATATAGCCCTGTCCTTTATAACTGAGACAACTTGCGTAATAGTTTTTACCTATTTTGTCAGTACTATTTTCCAATTAAATTGTTTTGCTAGGCTGTCACTCTGACCTCCACCCATTAAAAGCTGCCAGATGCCCGGATCTGGCAATAAGGATAGTAAATCAATCTAATCAGACGGGTTTTGTTGCTCTCCTTATTGTCTCATATCAGACGTTGCCAGCTCTTAGTCCAAGAACAAACACACAACTGCTATTTAGACAACATGTTGTACAATAAACTGTTCACCACGCTCCCGGATGCCGCTCTACGATCCATTCCTTCAAGTTGGCTCTGGTGCTGTTCTTGCCCGTGAGTCCGAGTGTGAAGAAAAAGACGTATGGGAACCAGTCCGTCACGAACTCGAGGGTCATGTTGTAGCCCCCCACGCCGGTTATGGTAGGCTCAACCTGTCCAAAGAAAATAATATGTATAGAGTTAGAAATGTGGAAACTACTGAAAGGTCGCAAAATTTGCATCCATTTAGCATTCTTGATTGGTCGAGTGACAATGTATGGACGCGTTAGATTCCAGGCCGAACTTTTTGAAAAGTAAATAGTACAGTTAACGGCGATGGTATCTTCCTAAACGAAGGCTGCAAAAATATGTGACATGCTCGAGTAGGAAGATACTATTGCCGGTGACTGTACCTATAAACTTTAGCACAATATACCTATTCAACATATCTGACTAAAACTAAATAGTCCTTACCTATCCAAAGGTCCTTTTATATGCAAATGGAGTTATAAAAAATATATAAATTTTCTTTCTATCTATTAGCATAAAATATCCTACTACTTATGCAGAACCGTAGTACCCACCTGTCGGTTTGGGAACATCATGCGCGCGCACAGGATTGTGGTCTCAACACCCGCTGACAGCTGTAGCACAAAACGTGGTATATATTTAACAACTAAAAACATCAGGAGGTACAGTCACCATCAAATATATCGAGTGGCCAACGTACTCAAAATATCGGAGCATGCAATTTATCACCTTGACAATAGAGTTGTGCTTCAGATATTTGTGAACACGTTGGGCGTTCAGATATATCTAATGGCGAATGTACATTATTGACCTTACCTTTACCTGCAACTGACTACGTCACCAGAAGTTTTACGTTCACCGCCTAGCACTATCGTTGAGAGGTCTTTTAGCTACTTGTTACATTGAGATTTTCAGGCGTTGTGGATTATACGCTAATTTTAATTTTATAGTTAACCTCTACTATTAAAGATACAAATTTCAACCTTTTCTATTCAAGCCTGTAGCTGCCCCAAACATGTTACTGTGTAACGGCTATAATGTATGTATATAGCGCTTTAGTTACATATAATCATGGTATTTACGTCATGGAAACCATTTTAATTTCATTCTCGAGCTTTAAATTTACGGGTAATTTTAACTAATAACCTAACCTCACCAGGGGCCTATTTAATAAAGTTACAAGTAACAATTTACAAGCGGAAGTCTCTTTTTAACCCTATGTACTTATTAGAAAGAGACTACCGCTTGTAAATTGTCAATTGTAGCTTTATCAATTAGGCCACTAGTCCTTATTCTAATTTTAAAATGTATAAACAATACATTAACATCACAATCTCTCTTAAACAAAACTATAACACTCAATTAATAACCAACCAATATTGAAGTCGTATTGTACTAGTAGTTGCATAGTAGTCATTTTTCGCAAATTCTGTCATTTTTGATTCAGGCGTGTAGGCGTTAGCTGTATTGTGTTGTTATTGCATTGGATTTGCATTGAAGTTGGATCGTGTCTGCGTGTGTCTTAAAGTAAGAATACGGCCCCTGTACAAATATTGTAAGACCTTATGCACTACATTTTGAGAAAATAAATATATGTATTTGTAACCGCACGGAGTGTGGGTAGACCACATCTCAACCAAAACTCGCCGTAACGTGCGTAGTCTCCCTGTATAGTATACTCCCTGTCTCCCCGATGATGGCTGGTGCTGCAAATGCAAAACTGAAATATCGAGTGCTCCAAAACACCATATGTTTGTGTACAGCCGACTATAAAGAGATGTACACACTTTTTCACCTTATTGCGTTGTAATAAAGTCCAAAAGTGAATACATCTCTTTGTAGTCGACCCTACATGGTAAAAATACACCGTTTCTTTACTGTTACTGTTTACTTAGTAAAGAACGGTTGAAAGGTTGTTCATACCTTGACCACTATATGTAGTTTGGCTGGGGGATCAGCGCGAACGACAAACTTCTCGGAATAGAAGAAAAAGGCTTGACGTTCCTGAATTCTCTTTGACTTGTAGCAGAAGTTGCCGTGCAGGTAAGTTCGAGCGCGCCAACCTTTCATCTGCTCCCTTCTTTTCCGTAGGTACCCGCTTTTGTGAACGCTGAGACCTGAAATATTTGGTAACTTTTTGGTATTCTTTGCACAGGCTTTCAATCAATAGAGTGTGTTAAATTCGCTCATCGTCCTCTTAAACTTTCTTCCGGCTTTTTGTCACGGCTCAATTGAACCTGGGGTTCTTGGGAACGCTTGGAAATTTTATGCCATGATTGGCAACGGCACCAGTTTTACGAAAGCTACTACCATCTACATCTACAACCCAGAGGGGAAACTAGGCTTTATTGGGATTAGATCCGGTTTCTTCACGATGTTTTCCTTTACCAAAATACGACTGGTAAATATTAAATGAATATCCCTACATTCGTTTCGAAAAATTCAGTGGCACTAGCCGGGGTTTGAACCCGTGGCCTCCATATTGAATGTTGTACATCTGATTTGTCAGGCTACCGGCGCTTTTGTGACACGCTGGCTCGGTTCGGTACTAATAGTAGGTGATTAGATTATTTATGAAATTTGACATTGAAAAGTCGCTACTTGTCCTAGGTACATTTAGAATGAAGTAATAAGTTTCAACTAATGAATAGTCCAACCAACTTTAGTTTTTAGTATTTTTAAGTAAGTTAATTGTAGGTTATTTACATGGTTTATTTAAGTTTTATCATGTACCTATTTTGTACCTGGGTCTATTTCAACAGTACTAGTTTTTTGTGTCATTCCGGTTTAATTCTTTATTTACGTTTCTTCGATGTTTCTTTTAATGTCAATCGAGACCTCAGACTGTTATTTGATAAGCCTCTTACAGAGCACTTGATATCTTAAGCCTTTTGAGAATTATCGGAGATTTAAAAAATTGACTCGCTCGTGAATGATAAGTATACACAGGAATGATATAACACTCCACCTGAATGACATTTTTCCACCGGAATGAAAAAAATTACTCGCACGTGAATGATAAGTATGCAAAGGAATGATATAACACTCCACCTGAATGACATATCATTCCAGTGTTATTTTCATTCTGGTGGGTATTAAAGTCATTTTACTACACCGAAATCACCGGAATGAAATTGGTGGAATGATAAACCGAGGTGAAATAAAATTATAAAAAAATAACTAAATCCCACATTCTTTAACTATCGCGATATTTAAACTCACAAGTACAAAATACACGATCTGTAAATATTTGAAAAATAACAAATATGAAACAAAAAACATATAGCAAACTCCGGAATGATATTTTTTTTGTCCCCGTAACATCGAAATGACATGACCATGTGTGTAGCAGATCTATTAAGCATCATGTCGACATCTTCTTGCGGTGAGAGCCTCGGCACAACTTACAGTCAAAGTGCGCAGGAGGCGGATGGGCGTACGAAGTCAAACTTAGCCAATAAACGTCGATGAAATTTGTCCGCGGTAATAAGGATTATTTTGCCGGACAAATTTCTTTACGCATAATAAGGGGGTTTATTAAAGAGTTAGTAAGCAAGTAATATTTTAAAGGATTCTTTATTGATATGGTATTATAATGAACTAATAAATAATTTGATATCTTGCATAGTTTTAGAGTTATGCGGCATTAAACAAGAATAACTGGGTTCCGGACAACCCACCTGAATGAAAAATTGGGCCTTTATTTTTTTTTCTCAATGATTAAATTATTTAATATTTTAATATTAGTTAATGCCCGAGGTCGATAGCTAAGATGTGTTTCCAAAAAAAAATAGTATATGACTATTTTGACTTTCTGCACCAGCGTTTTCAGTCTTGCCATCAAATTTTATTGCTTGGGATATTCACCCACCTAATAAATTTACTACAGTGAAAACTTCTTTAGCCGCGTTGGGCACTTTTTGGCAGGGGAAAATCTTATGGGTTCGCGTCACCGACACCGTCACAAGCCATACGATTGAGAAACATGTAAAGTGAAATGTAAAGTGTAAATGTAAAATAAAGTCCAACCAACCTGCCCTTCCATCGACCAGTTTAAAGTTATTCGGATACGGTTTCGGTATAACATGCGCTGCTATAATATTCACAATCCAGGTAACGTAAGGGAACACGTCGATGTAAATTGGGGGGTCGTCATTAAGGCGCTTCCGCATACTACGTCGGGTGCACGGTGCGTAGCCCGCAGAGATCCCGATGAGTTCGAACTCGCCGTCAGGGCTATGAGAGGCGATGGGCGTACCAGGTCGCACGCCACAGCCTGATGTGCATAAAATGTGGGTCGCTCCTTCACTGCCTAAAGTCTATAACATATTAATCCGTATTATGATAGCTGTACGCTAAATCAGTATCAGCACCTATGGCTATAACGCAACTGCTAACAGACGCTGGTTAAATAAAATTTTCCGTGACTTGTTGTGTGAGAGGATAGCTGTTCCATCTTATCTGACAGCGCAAGTATCAAGATACCGTCAAAAGTGGCAACTTTACCTTCTGTGGTATCTTTACCATAGGTTAGGAAGAAAATGGTATTACTAAATATACATAACTCATAACTATAACCCCAAGGCAGCTTTTAACTCAAAATGTATTCTTCATAAAACAGCTATTTATATCTTATTCCTGAGATGGGACAAAGGCAGCCATCATCATCGATGGCGCGGCCCCGCGACTACGGGTCGAGGATCGGTTCGCCTAGCACTCTTAGTGCTTGAGGATGGAGACCTAAGCTCTCCGAAACATTCCTGGGATTAATAATTGACTGATGCTTTACCTGGGAACCTCATGAGTCTGACATTTCTCGTAGAGTGACCATTGCGATCACTTTATAGGGTTAAGTACTTACAAAACTAAACTTCTTCTTGTCCAAGCTCTAATCTTACCTGTTATTGATTACTGTGATGTGTGCTGGACCAATGTGACGCAAGGGCTTCTGGATAAGCTTGATCGAGTCCTAAACAATTGCATTAGGTTTATTTTCGGGCTTCGAAAGTATGATCACGTGTCTGCCTTCTGCCGACAGTTTCACTGGCTTCGTATTCGTGAGCGTAGAAGTCTCAAGATTTTATATACTCTGTTCTCCATTTTAAATAACCCAGCTGCGCCTTGCAATCTAAATTTAAGTTTGTCGGTGCTCGTCCAGGCTGCGAGCTTCGCACCTCTCGTCAACTCCTTCTCTCTATGCCCCTTCATATGACATACGTCGCACCCGCACCAATGATGCTTCTCTGTTTGGCATGGTTTGGCCTAAATGTTGACTGGTAGAGAATGCCTTACGGCATTAAGTCCGCCTTTTGTAACTGTATATTTGTTACTGTTTAAATAAATAAATGTCGCGCGTAGTGATTAAACACAATATAGTACAGTAATTTGAAATGTATGAAGGTAAAGTTACCACGTTTGACGGTAACTGCTAAATGAGTACTTATTGGGTGTAACCAGAGACTATAGATAATATAGACAGCCACAGTCTAAGAACTTTTTGAAGCTCATGTCTGATAGCGCCATCTACTCGAAATCCACCTAAAGGTATAATAATAAAAGAAAAAAACCTAGCTTTACTACGGTACGCTATTCGATCCTAGATGTCACTGCGACGCAATGTCATTTTTTGTCTTTCTATTTTTATATTGCGTCGCAGTGACATCTAGGAACGAATATCGTACCGCAGTAAAGCTAGGTTTTTTTCTGTTTTTTATACCTTTAGGTGGATTTCGAGTAGATGGCGCTATTAGACATGACCTTCAAAAAGTTCTTAGACTGTGCTGCTCTAATATATAAGTTACTCTATGGTATAACGTTACCGATTTTTTGCGATGCCGCCGGCATTCTTTGTGTGTGTATAGTTTAAGAGTTTTCTTTCCCATTCTTTCTTGGTCGAAGTCTCTTGGTACAGCTGTAAATATATTTTTTTAATAAAACTTCTTTTAGATGTTTTTAATATTCTTAGGCAGCTTATTCAGTTCGCTAAATGTTAGTACTTACTGCTGATATAATCAATTAAAATTACGATCTTGTTGTTGCGTTTTCTTTGACGCTCTGCATACGATGGTAGACAAATTGGTATAGTATATTCTGCAAAAAAATATAGTTACATCAATTTTTTTCAATCATAAATCACTTTTACATACTTTACAAAAAAAGTAGGTAAATTAGATGTATTAGCTAGGAGTCGGAGATTTTTAATTTACCTGATTGCACAGGCCTAATGAGCTTGGCGACAGCCATACTATTTCCGACGCCAAATCTGTAAATAATAAAAATCGAGGCTGTAAAACATCAAAACGCCAAAAGTGAGAAGAAGTTTTTAATGTTAAATTGCATACCATGTGTGGCCCGTAACACGAGCAATAAATTAAAACGTAGATTCTACTCCTCAAACTAAATAACGTTTTTTGAGTGACTTTTAAAAATAACTTACGGTTTGATTTTTAGTACATTTTAAAGTTTACCTGAACACGCAGTGTATTGCGAATAGTAGTTAATGCGTCTGCCGCGAATGCAGAAGACGCTGGTTCGCACCCAGCCTTGGATACCGGAGGCTTAATTTGGTCACTTTTTCCTTTGTATATGACATCAATATACATTTATAATTATCTCCTTTCTTTTAAATAGAGAGAAACTAGTTGAAGGTACCTGGAGAACTCCGGGTGCGCTGTGACTTCGCTGATCGGAACCTCCAAGTATGCTCGCGGGCACCTCTCGCCCATCTTCAGCTGCATCAGAGTGAGCTGGCAGTCTTGCTCGTCTCGCTCGTAGTCACCGAACACAACGTTACCTCTAAATATGAGTTACCGTAAAATGGGGTGAGTAGGTTTCGCGGGGAGAGTTGGGTTTATGAACGGGGAGAGAAGGGATGAAAGGGGGATGAGAGGGGATTTTAAGGCTACTAACAATAATGTATTCCAATTTTAAATGAAGCTATAGTAGATATACTCATAAAAAAACGATCCAACAATCTTCCTAAATCACCTTTGTAAAATGTGAAATCCCATCTCATCTCATGTCAGTTTTGACCCTACTCACCCGATTTTACGGTACAGTAAAATTACGTGGAAACTAGCCAGTTGATTAATTCGAAAGTTGTACTATTCCTTAATAGTGCCTAAGCTAAATTATGGGATTAGGTTGCCAAGCAGACCCCACGATCAATTTAGCCGTGGCAAAAGCTGGGACAACCACTAGGAAGATCATGATGGTACTACCCGGGCACTGCTGAAGCCGATTTAGATGAAATTAATACGTACGGCCCGGGAAAAGGACAGTGTAATTTTATAATTGAAATATTTTTTAAGGATATGAAAGAATAAATTTCCAATAGATACCCATAGGCTAATAAAATTAGGTTTTTTCGAAGAATTAATTTCCCAGCAGACTGGAAATCGTTTTAATACCTGCATGTGGTCCTAAAGGCATGTCATCCGAGTTTGCACCATTCCAGCAGGTGTGCATAACTTTTGAGCGAATTTTTTGCTCTTCGTCAGTTTTTTTCTTCTAGTTAAAAAACGGTACGTCCGATGGAAAATGTCATACTTTAATATTCATCATCATCATCATTAGTCGTTCCCTCAGAGCTGAGGATCGTGACATCATGTCCTTCTGTTGAAGATCAGGTTCCTCCATAGGTTCGAATGAGTATCTTAAACTTCTAATTCGATTCAGTGGTATAGCTGAAATCATAACTTAAAAATCGGGAAAATGACGAATTTAATTGAAAACCCATAAGTTTGAGTTACATACCTTACCAGTTATCTTTGCAAATATTACTCCTGTTGAAAAACCTATAACATAAAAGTTGTAGAAAATAAAATTTCACGTTACATATACACCTCAGTTTCACATTCAGTCATTTCCAAAGACTAAATTTGGCATAAATTCAAAATCGTTATTTTTCGCAATTCCTAAAACGTACCCAATAAGACAACTCTTAATACACCGTATTTTTTAGAATATTATAATTAACTCAATTACCAAACAATTGAAAATGATGACATGTCAATGTAATTTCGCACAGTCCGAGATACAAAGGAAGCATAATATTGTAATTACTTAACACACAGGTGTAGGTTTTTCTTAGATAAATAAAAAAAATACATACCGGTGCATCATTTTGTAGTGGGTTCTTAGAGTAAAATAATAATTTAATGTAGGTTTACTTACACAATCACAAAGACAAAAATGATATATCTCAGAACTGTAGCTTTTATTCTATAAGTTTTTCAACAGGAGTAGTCTGTTTCAAAGATATGTGACATCGAAGTCAAAATATGAGTTTTTCAATTAAATGAGACATTTTCCCTATTTAATTTTGATTTTGGCTGTACCGCTGAACCAAATGAGAAGTTTAATATACTCATTCGACACAGAATTTAACCCTCTTTAATATTAAAATAACATTATTTCCATCGGACGTACCGTTTTTGAGTTACAAGCAAAAAAAAGAAAGATAGCAAAAATTTCGCTAAAAAGTTATGCACACCTCCTGAAACGGTGCGAACTCGGATGACATGCCCTTAGGACCACATGCAGGTAAATAAACGATTTCCAGTCTGCTGGGAATTAATTCCTCAAAACGCTTTTTATTGATCTAATTTTATTGGGCTACCAGAGAAGTAAGTACAGTAGGATTTTTGTTATCATCTGACTTAAAAAAAATGGGATTGTCATTTTATACTTGAACAAATTAGCAATAAAACCGTCGTCGTCATAAAAAAAATTAAACATCCGTATGATACGTAATTTTAAATATTCATATCGAAAGGATAAGTATGACAGATGCTAATAATAATTTCTGGTGGCAACACTTTTCTATAGGTTTAACTACTCACAATTTGTAGTTTTTTGGCAGGCGCATAAAATCTGCCGCGGTACCCACGACGAACTGCCGATGAATCATGACGACCCGTGGTGCTTTGCTCGGGTTTAATAGACCTGTCTTAACTGCAAAAAAATAACAACGAGCCGTGTTATCAATCATTATAGTTTTTATATTTTACATATTTATTATTATAAGCCCGTCTATCGTCAACGCTAGGACGCTGCACATTCAAATTTCTGAAGACCATATTTCCGAGCACCGACATCGCCCAGTCTAGCGCCACATATGAGAAGGCTATATCTATAATCATTTATTTAGCTAATGAATTCTATAAATTCTTACCATGAACATACTGTAAGTAAGCTAGCCAAGTAAAAGTATTTTCTTTTACTATCCCATCGGGTGGCTTCAACGTAAAGTCGTCTTGGCAGATAGATAAGTCCCGAATCATGCCAATAGATGTGTTGACGTATACTGAAAAATAGAAAGTATGTAGGTATTTAATAAAATTTCAAAGTAACTAACTCATATTGAAATAGTGAAAGTTTTCTGACTAAAACTTGTACCTACTTAATATGATCAAAATTGTGTAAATATGTAACTCCATTTTTATGAATACAAGCTGTCCGAATAACGGTTGAAACCCTTGTAATTTGTGATGGTTGGAAAGAATGCAAGAATCTGCTTGATGCTACTGTGTTATGACTGCATCATAATGGTACGGGGCTCTGAGAGGAATGTAAAACAAAACTGTTTGGTAACATGAATGCGTGTTGAGCAGTAAGTATACGTAGGTAATTTAACATAGGTATTTTACTTAGAATCCATGTTAAAAATTGTATTTTCAAGAAGAATATGGGAATAAAAGTTTCCCTTGTATCAATTATGCTTTATTAATAAATACTTGAACAAAAGTTGTATTTACATAACAAAAGCATTGCAGAATACATACTTGTTTATATTAAACATTTTTATAATGTTTATGAAAACATTGTAATGTATAGTATAACAGTTTCACTGTGAGTTTGTTTGGTAATATTTAGGGTGCAAGGTATCATCACTATCATCACCATCATCTCTTAATCGAATTCGGTCGTAGGAATTGTTCTTCTGCTGTGAAAAGCGTCTCTGACATAATACTTGGTATTAGGTAGGTACCTAAGGCCTGTACCGAAAAGTCTTTTTACATAATTTATTGCTGTTTTTTGTAGGTATATCCAGATTATTTACTTTCATGTTTTAATACATCATAAAGTATACCCTTAAGGCTTTTTTAACAACATTTTTCAATTTATTTATTTTGTTATCTAAGCAAGAGCGACATTTTCCCTTAAAATTCTGAGTAAAATTTTGCGAGCCTATGTTTAGATATATTTGCACGACTTGCCAATGTTTTTATTTCACTGGTCGTTTGTATGCCAAAAATTAAAAATGTGAATAAATTCCGCTATTAATGATGCTAAATATAAAGCATTTGGTGAAAGTTTAACAAAATTATAAGGGATTGAATATTTTTCAATCACGCGTTCTCGTTTTGTATGAAAACTGAGGCCTATTTATCACTATGGTTAAGTAATATTCAAATAATTTTCTGTCACCAATTTTAGGTCTTAGCAATTATTTGGTCCTCTTCTTTTGATTCTGGAACCTTGTTATTGCTTTGTAATTTGTTTTGACCAATTTTTATGCAAATACAAAATACCAGCCGCAAATCGACTGCGAGTTGCGCAAAAAATATTTTCTTCCTTTTTACATTAGGGTATGTCTTGTGTAATATGTATGTATAAAAAATATTTTTTTGATAGTAATCATTAGGCAAAAGTTGTATAAGTAACATAGTTACAGATTAAATTATTTGGTACTTTATTAAGTTTTTTTTATCTTTTTTTTTTCTTTTGTTTATTTATTGGTACAAAATAGGTACATGAAAAAAAAAACTTAAATAAACTATGTAAATACTACCTAAAATTAACTTACTTAAAAATACTAGAAACTAAAAATCTATCTCTAAAATGGGCCCCTGTGGCATCGTGCCGAGGACGCTGGCAGCATTTCCTCGCTGAACTGCAATGCTTATGCGTTGAGCGAGGAAGCTGCCAGCTCATTTGTCCCCCGTGACTTCGAATTTTTTATCTTTATGTGTTCTTGTAAAAAAACTTTTCGGTACAGGCTTTATATAGTTGCCGTAGTTGGCATAGTAGTAGTAATTATTCTATTTCCTAATTTTTTTTGTTTTTTTTGGAAAATATTTTTTTCGAATTTTTTTTTTATTTTTTTTTAGAAATATTTTTTTCTTTTTTTTGAAATAATTTTTTTTGCAAAATTTTTTTAAGCAACAATTTTTTTTTTGTTTCTTTTTTTGAAAAAAAAAAAATGTTTTGCAATTTTATTTGGAATTTTTTTTATTATTTTTTTAGCAATTTTTTTTTGTTTTTTTTTTAATTTATTTTGTTTTTTTTTTGTAGCGTTCTGAATTTATTCAGTCACCATATACATTATTAATACAAGTTTACGACTAGACTTTTGGCTTAAGTATGTCGGAAAAAAAATTGGATAATTTTCATATTTATTTCATTGCATGTTTGAGAAAAGCACTATACATACCTCGGCGTGAAAAGGGGTTGCCAGTGTGGTCGCTACGCTCGGCCGTCTATATAACTCAGCCGGCAATCCCCTCCTTCCCGGCCTCTGTATTAATGTACTATTGTTGGTTTGTATTCGGTTAACCACATCATTTAATCTTTATTTACATGTTTTTTTCCTGAGTTGCTAGCCTAATATGGTCGGGTTTTTATCACCTGTCACTATATCTGTCACGTAACAAGTAAATAAATGCAAAAGTGACGCATGTCGCGATAGGCCAAATAATAGAAACCATGGATTGGCTTCAACCTACATCACATGTTATCGATGGCTTATTGGAGGTACCTAATAATTAAATATTCAACAATAGCTAGGGCTACACGCACAGATCTGCCCGCCGGATATGCCCGGCGGACAGTCCGCAGACAAATCCGTGTCCGATTCGCGCCATACATAGACAAATCTGTCCGCTGGGCATATCAGCCAGACAAATCCGGCGGGCAGATATGTGCGTATATCCCTAGCTAATATCCGTAGTCATAAGATATTTTTTTATACAATACGATACGAACTATAAATATTGATTGCTTACAAAGTGATGTTATAATTTGTTTTATTGTGGCGAACGAGTAACGTGTACCTGCTTAGTGTTATTGTTTTATAAAAATCGAAAATAGTTGCTTACGCAAATCTAAAAAGACTGGATCAACTTATCTTGCATATGTATACAATAAAGAACCATATGCATTTGCACACACTGTCAAATTTATAATGAAACATACTTTGCTGCTATATATTCTTAGCATTGGTAATGAATATATAAATTACGAATACTTTATCTACGCCCATATCATAAATCCTCTAATTTCCACATTATTTTAACATCAGTGTATTATCTGTGACAGTGTGGTAAAAACGCATGAAAATTCATTACCAGATCGATAAGTATATCGGTAACGTAATGAAAATCCGGCCTGCTCCCCGACCTCAGTTAACCTGCCCCCCGCCCGCCGGCCCAGTCGAGTTGTCCATGGCGGTGCAATGGCAGTCATTCTAATGGTTTCCGAAAACGTCATTTAGGATTTATAATATGTGTGAAGATAAATAAGTGTATGCAACTGTACGTAATTAGGCTTTAAAACGTAACAGTTACATAAACTACTATTTTTTAACCTTACATAGGCAAAGTTTTCGTCAATAAATATAATAGGTGATTTTGTTAAATATAGATAACTGTAGGCGTCTATTTCATAGCAAGTCTTATTTAATATAAAATTAAATAACGAAATCTAAATTAATTGTATGTAAGTACA
Organism: Pammene fasciana; assembly: GCA_911728535.1. Taxonomy (NCBI): domain Eukaryota; kingdom Metazoa; phylum Arthropoda; class Insecta; order Lepidoptera; family Tortricidae; genus Pammene; species Pammene fasciana. The sequence goes on along the minus strand of OU452276.1, from coordinate 15,606,335 downwards.
TGTAAGTACACCGACTTCATTAACGTTATCAATTTTGCAGCCCCTGCCTGCCTTTGTTGGCAGTACTTTACGTCATTTAGTGATTGGACACTTTCAGGAGATAAATCCGAAGGTAAGAAAACACACACAGTGAACCCTCCTTTATATTAACCCTTTGACCGCCAAAGCCGTCAAATCACGCGCACGGAAAGTTGTGCTCTCAGCGCCAGGATGTGATATCCGTCCAATATATAACCGTTTATCTTGCGCGATCGCGCGCGTTGGCGCTGAGGGCACGATTTCTCCGTCATATGCTTGGCGTTCAAAGGGTTAAAGGGAAGGGAACATAGACTACGGTAGCTGCTTACCAGCAGGTAGACCACGATTGTGTGCCACTGTCGTACTATAAAAAAAATGCGAATGGCACACTTTACTGTTGGATATCCATTATTCTGTGGTTGTGGTTACAAGTGGTTAACAGTGGCGGCGCATCATAAATATTCGTAGGAAACCTGGAGTTAATTGTACTTTCCTTTACTTTTTAAGGAAAAATCGGAACACCTTATAGGATTACTTTATTGTCCGTCCATCTGTCTGTTCAGACACCTTTTCTCAGGAACGCGTGGAGCTAGCTATCAAGTTGAAATTAACATGATGTCTAAGTCAACGCAATACAAATTTTCTAACACTTCATAGCCTTCGCAGGTCGCAGAAGACTCAAAACCTGTACTTCCGATAGACCTATGATCATGAAATTTAGAAAGAAAGAAGATAACAGTATAAGTATTTAAAGAAAAAGTCCAAAAATCCTTAACTTTTTGTTCCATCACAAAAAATGTGCTTGCAAACTTATTTGCAGTTGGTAAACTAATCTCGAATTATGCCGATGTATAGAGACAGCAGTTTTTCAACGGCAAAGTCAAAGTTTGTCCAACAATCCAATATTCCTTTTCGTAACAGCAAGTACAGCAACGTTCGGTGATTGTTAAAATGTGTGTACTGTAAACTATGTGATGTACGGAACCCTCAGGGCGCGAGTCCGACTCGCACCTTATTTTGTGGCCTGTAGGGAAACTGCTGAGTTCTATGCTGTAGGTTATCTCTCGTATATTTTTTTCAGAATTTTTGCATAGTGAATACTACTTTGGACACTGTTTTATATCTGAAGGTGCAATTTTCTACTCACATATGCATTTTGATCATTTACAAGTTCTGGGAAAGTTAATACTCCGTGTAAGTGCAAGAATAATTTTTAATACCTAGAGCCTTAGAGCATTTAACCAACTGGAGCGGAAATTGACTGGTGTTCCCCATTGCCGAAAATACAGGTTGTAACAAAAATTGGTATCGTATTGCGACTAAGAAAAAGTAGGAGAAAAAATTTTGGGCGCGAAAAAATTTTTTTATTCTATGAGACAGTTGGTCCCAGCCGGCCGACCCTAATACCTAATACTAAAACAATTTTTTTTTCGCGTGAATTTTTTTTTCTTACGTAATTAGAATACAATACCAATTATGCCCTTTAAAGGATCACCAGTATTTTTATTACACCTTTTATATGACCAGTGGTGGTGGTACAATGAGTATTGTATGACTGACGTTTATCTGACGTGGCTATTGTGAAATTTCGCATACATTTGACGTTCCCCTCTCCCGCATAAAACGGACTTTTTTCGTATAGAAAATGACAGACATGGCCGGTCCGATTGGTTGAATAGTCTAAGCCTAGAGCAGTAGAGAAGCTGCTGTTTACTAAGTTCGATATGATAGATGAATATATGAGTATGGGTGGGTCGATTTAGTATGAGTATGACGCATTTTTATTTTTGAGTAATCATGAGTGGGTGGGGCTAAAATTGTTGGCTTTTATTTGTACTTTCTAAACAAGATTTTTTTATTATTTTATTGTATGTTTTAGACTTTTAGCCTACCGCCACTTAAAGTTTGAATATTTACACAGCTTTTTTTCATGAAAAAATTAAGTTATATAAAAACCCTGCGGCATTCTAAACACCTATTTTATTTATTAAATGATAATACTTAAATAAAATAAGATCTAATTATTATATAAATTCACGAATTTAACAAAATCGAGGTAAATATTAAATATACTGCATAATATACTCCCATTTTTATCGTTAAATGACAACTAAACTGAAATCTGTTTGTTACGAATACATTGTTATAAAGACATAACAAAATAACAACATAAAATGTTTCATATCATTTGAAATAAAAATAAATTTTCTTAATGTTCCTAACTTAAAAAAAAACATGATTGGGTAAAGGGCTAAAACATATACCGGATTTTTATTTTATCATATATTATGTATCTGTCCAAAACGTAACTTTTGAACACTACCCATTGTGTATTTTCATGAATTTACTAAATCGACCCGCCCTATGAGTAAGGGACGTCACTCACTTGAGCTGGACTCAGCGTACAAATAAAAAACAAGGCGGTATGGTCATAATTTTTTAAGATGTCTGAATCTGACTAGAGATTTCTTCCTACAATTCGGACATCTTAAAAGATCTTACTATACATATATATGTCGGCGGCCGATCGTAAAATCCGGAATATCACGAAAGTCCTAGGCATATCGTGAAATGCCGCCATTTCATGATTTGGCTGAGTGACATCCGCCATATCGTTTATAATTCACCATCGATTTGCCTAGAGGCAAATCATGAAATTCCTAGGCATATCATGAAACGAACACAACAGTCTTCCGTGATTATATTCCCAAACGCCTTTAAAAATATTCATCTATTAGTGTCCCTATTTCCTTAGCGGTTAATTTTAGAGAAAAATATGAAATAACAAAAGATGCTTATTATAACATATTCTACACGATACAGTAATAGAAAAATTTTGACGCAAATAAATCATCAAAAAATTTCCAAGTGCTTAAAATTGTGTCCATTAAGGAGCCAATATCTCGGTCCAGTGCTCCAGTGGCCAAGAAAGAAACTATTTTACGATGTGCCCGGTATATAGCTAGGAATATCGACGAATGCGTTGCTCTAATCGATCTGCCGTATTGTTTATCAGGCACATCGTGATATTCCTGACCAACTTTTAGGCATATCATGAAATGGCGGCGTTTCTCGATATGCCTAGGAAATTCGTGACCTGGCGGATTTGACGATCGGCCGCCGACATATATACAGATTTCCAAAAACAAATGACACCCATACAAACAAATGTGAGAGACCTGTGACAAACAATTACTAAAGAAATCCATTTTCACTTAAGATAGGTATAGTTGGTACAAGTCACGGATATTTTTAACATACATAAATGTTGTAAGTACCAAGTAAAAAGTATGCAGAAATCGGAAACAATAGAGTTGGTCCCATTGTCACCAGGTCTGGATCTGATGATGGGATCCTAGCCCCTGTTTTACCACGATGACAATTGTCACAATTTCTGACATATCCAAATTACTGACGTCACAGGCGTCCACAGGCTACGGTAACCGCTTACCAGCAGGCGGGCTGCATACTTGTTTGCTACCACCATAATATTTTTAATAAAATTCAATATATTTATATTATATCGTCAATAAATAGGTACTAAGTTTGCTGAAGTGCTCACGAGAATTGTCACGAAAAACCATAGTAGGTACTTAGTAGAAGAATTGTAAATATTTCTCGACATAAGATTGGGCTTGTGTCGGAAATTCGTGACAATTGTCGAGTTTTTAGATACATATGTCAAAACCCCTGTTTAGAAAAGTAGTAGTTTTAGTGATAATAAATGAAGTTTTTCTTTAAATACTACGCGGTTTCCGTAGCCTATGAATGCCTGTGACGTCAGTAATTAGGATATGTCAGAAAATTACAATTGTAACCGTGGTGAAACAGGGGTCTGTCAACTATTATAGGCACCGATTTCAGTATTTTTTACAGCAAACGCATCCTGAGTGAAGTCGGTTCTTTTTTTGTTTAGATAGAATGATAATTATCATCTGTATGCTATTACTCGCGTTTTTAGCTAGTTTTTGATAACCATAAAAATTTATAACGTTTTCAGTACAGTTGGCAGCAGAAGTAGTTAAGCGGGTGAGGTATTCAAAATTACCTTTACGCGTTCTTATTCTCTTGATAATAAAGTCAAGTCATGCTCATTTTGAACACCTCACCAGCTTATTTACTTCTGCTGCTGGCTGTACACGTAAATATCGTGATACAAATAGGTAGGGTAAATCGCCAGTAACTGGCCACCTCACAGAATTCATTTTAGTATAACCACAGAATAATGAATAGTACTAGAGTACAGAAGGTTTTCCTTCCTGATTTTGACATTTAGCTACAGAGATGAAAATGTTATCTTTGCAAAAAATAAAATAGGGTTGTCAATGTGCTTCATTCCGTGCACGTGGTATCTACAGATAAAAAGTGACTAGTCAATCTGCCTTAATCTACCTAAACTAACAGTAAATTTAATACAAAACTAGATAAATATCAGATTTATTACCTTATTTGCCCAATCTAATTATTATTTTAGTACAAAACTACTACTATAAACTATTATTCTCGAACGCACCCATAAGATAATAAGCGATGTGCTAACTCTGCCCTCATTAAGCCGCCGGCACGGGGCGCGAAATTTAAAAAACAGGTACAATGGAGAGGGACATAGTGAAACCCCCCTGGTATAACGCGGCCAGTTATTGAAGGGTGGCCAGTAATTAAGACCTTAAGCTAAAATGAATTCTGTTTGTAGGTGAATGGAGCTCATTTTTAGTTTTAGGTGGCCAGTCACTGGCGATTTACCCTATGTAATTTTTTGCCAACTGAATGTGGTTTTCAGTGTTCTGCGCGCGAATTTATAACCTCATAATTATTTCATTTTAGTTTGGAAACGTTTACCTATTTAATGAAACAGCTATATAATACTTTTAAAAGTGTTGTTGTAATTTGTACCAGCATAGGCCAGATGCCCCGGTTTTGGCCACTTTAAGGAATGGCCACATTTGTCTATTCAGTCGTCCATTATTTTGTGTCAATAAGGAATTATGACACTTTTTACGTACTGAGTCTGAAAATATAAGACTATATTTATATGAATATCCGATATTAAGATTTTGACATTAGACCTTAATTTTTTCTTTAATAAACTGTCAGAATGGGGCCCAGGGGCCAGCTTCGGCCACTTTTTTTTCCATGACTCCTGACAACTGAATGACAGCGGATACACGATAGATAACAGTGCCATCTGTGCTGTCATCATTTACTGTTATATGAATATAAACCATAACCTCGTAAAATTTGTCTATACCTTAATAAAGTTGAAAATGGCCAAAACCGGCACAGTGGCAACCGGGGCATCTGCCCTATATTGTTTTGTATCATACGGTTTCTCCCTCTTCCTCGTCGTGATCATTAGTGATCCTTTCACACATTTACCTCCAATTTTAAGATGACGTCGTTAATGGATAAGCTGTATGTGTATTTATGTGTACTACTTATGTAATATTGCTGTTTTTTACTGGCTTCGTTTTTAAATTATTTAGTGTCTGTACTCGCTGAAGTTTATGCCTACACTTGTTTTAGTCGATAATTTTGACAAAAGGGGACTTAATCGCGTGCACTTACTTTTGTTATTTTCCTGACATTTCGAGCGTGTCGTAACGATCGTGGTCGTAGGCAGATTGATTTTGATTGAAATAACAAAAGTTTAAGTCCCGTTTTTGTCAAAATAATGAGTGAAAATCGTGTGAGTTTAAATCAGTAGGTACATTGTTTTAGTCGAGTTTAAAGTTATGCTCGAATGTATTACAAACTGGTGCTTGGGCTAGCTCTTGCTTTTTCTTAGAGAAACATGTATAGAACTTTAATTTTCCTTTACGTGATATGAAAGGCCCTTACAAGTCTAATCTATTGATGATAATTTTGTTTTGAATTCTAGGCATGGATAAACGTGCCTCGGATCCCTACGTGCATTATACTCAGAGCTTCTTCGTCCGAATCTGATCTGTTTCGATACACTTCGTTTAATTTCCAGGTATAGTACTTCCATTAATGTAGCGGATTGAAAGTAAGCTATGAGTGGATTGAGATAATTTTTCTAGGGCCGACCCATCCAGGGCTATTCGACATCGCAGATGACAGAGTCTTGCAATAGCACCACGATATTTCCATGATATTTCACTTTTGAGTGACGCAAACACTGCAATAGCTCCACTGAAGTGATATTGATACCCTTACGTCAAAACCACAGATCAGCAATGCACAAGTGCGAGCGCTGATAGGGACTAGATACGTTGTTGGACCTAAGATGCTTGTCACTCTTGCGCTTTGCCGGTAGAGATGTGCCGTTCTCGAGAACGTTCCCAAACGAGAGAAAGTTGCGAGAACGTTCTCGAGAACGTTCTCTGAAGCGAGAATTTCCGAGAAAGTACATCAAATCTGCAAAAAGTTAGATTTCTTATTTGTTGTTTATATTCTTAAGGGTGTTTGAAAGATATTTACAGCCATTTTAAACCGAACAAAAGATTCTAAGTGCAAAAATCTCTACTATCTCGGGAAATTTCCGAGAACATTCTAGCGAACGTTCTCACGAGAACATTCTCGAGAACTTTCCCGCATTTCTTTGTACTTTTATTGGAAGAAGACTCCTTTATTTCGGTAATATTTTCGTTTTTTCTTGTCTTCATAATTTTAACATATAGATTTGATTGATACTGGTACAGCATTTTTGTCTTCAAATGAGCTTATTAACATTAAAAAAGCTTAATTCTCTTTGCTCCGGAGAACGTTCTCGGACTTCTCGGTAATGTTCTCGATTAAGTTTTATGTGACTATAAATTTAAAAATAAATATAGTAATGCCCCAAAACTATGTAGTTTAAACTAAAACGTAAAACGTTGCATAAAAAACGAAATTTATTAATATGTTTAATATCTTAATTTTTCTATAATATTTTTATTTTACTTTAAAAGAATGATTACTTAATAGAAACAAATAATTTAATGTAATGAAATTACGTTTATTTTATGCAAAAAAAAGAAAAACCGGTTAAGAGCATGCAGTCTTATACTTACTTCTATACTTGTTACGTTCTATACTTGTTTTCGGAAAATAAAAGAATTACATTTCGAAGAACTTTGTTAATAGCTAGGGATACACGCACAGAAGTGCCCGCCGGATTTGTCCGACGGATATGCCCGGCGGACAAATCCGTGCGTGTATGGCGCTATTCAGATGTGTCCGCAGGCAAATCCGTGTTCAATTCTCGCCATACATGCACGGATTTGTCCGCCGGGCATATCCGTCGGACGAACCCGGCGGGCACATCTTTGCGTGTATCCCTAGCTATTTCTGATACACGATTGGACGAAATCGGCTCGATAGAAAATAATTCTAAATATACATATTTAAATTAGCTTTAAACAGTTGTACTACTTATGTCTTTAGTTTCTTTGACTTAATACGTTTGTAATTAAGGATAAAATTTCACCACACTAATAATACTAGAAACTCCATTGTCTTATTTTTCTCAATCAATGCGTAGTTTTTTAACCGACTTCAATTCCATTGAGGAAGGAGGTTCTGCATTCGGTTTGGTGTTTTTTTTATGTATGTTCACCGATTACTCCGAGACCCGTGGTCCGATTTGAGTAATTCTTTTTTTGTTTGAAAGGATCTACATCCAAGATGGTCCCATATTAATATGGTGCTGTTCTGATGATGGGATCCATGAGGAATTGAGGGAACTTCTCAATTTTTAAAGGCACGTGTATAGTGATTTGGGTGTTTTCTTTAGCTACTCAAGCATTTTCTCACGAAAACCACCAATTTGATGGAGTGGACCTGATGATGATGATTGTTTTGATGATAATGATGAAGATTTTTTAAATGTAGGATGTTCAGCGATTGCTCCGAGACCCGTGGTCCGATTTGAATAATTCTTTTTTTGTTTGAAAGGAACTACCTCAAAGATGGTCCCACATTAATCTGGTCCTGTTCTGATGATGGAATCTATGAGCAACTGAGGGAACTCCTCAATTTTTAAAGGCACATGTATGTTGATTTGGGTGCTTTCTTAAGCAACTCGAGCATTCCCTCTTGAAAACCACCAATTTGATAGAGAGGACCTAATGATGAAGTACACATATGATACGTGGACCATTCCTTAGATAGAATGGGTGTATTATGAACTTTTATATAACTTTACCGATTATTCCGAGACTTGTTGTTAAATATATAACCACTAAAAATGGAAAAATAAAAACTTTTTACAAAAAAAAGATAAACCGACTTCAAAAAGGATAAAATGAATCATTATATTATTTATATGCGTTACCAACTGATATGTTTGAAGTCGGTGCCAAGCCACAAATTACAAAACCGGTCAAATCAGCTTTAAGTGTGAACATCACAAAACATCGGTACTAATAATGCAAAGGTGAATGCGATTTCATGTGTTACATTTTCATGTCTAAACTACTAATCCTATTTTGATGAATAGCGACAACGATATATATATATATATTCTGATACACGTCTGCCTTGTCAATAATCAGAAAAAGGCGGCAAATAGAAAAAGTACACGCGTAAGATTGACCTTCCATATAAAATTTGAATATCGTGCCTTTTTACTGACACGGCGTGTGTACTGGGTACATGTGAGTATAGAAAAAATAAACTAGCAGTTTGGAAGGAATTCCTTTATACTTCGGATTAAACCTTAGATGAAGAAGGATAAATGATTCAAACCGAACCACGGACTTCGTTCGACATAGGTACGGATAGTCCCAACAATGTGTTAACAAACAAACATAGGACGCATGATTATACTTTCTGTACCTACTTGCCTAACAGTTAACGCATGGTCGAAACGAATGTATATCTACGTGGGATTCATACCGTATTAGATTAGTCATATAGTAAAAATAACAATTCACTGAACACATCGCCTCGTTCGTATTAACTCTTCCAAATTTGGCTTGGCACCGACTTCAAACATATCAGTTGGTAACGCATATAAATAATATAATGATTCATTTTATCCTTTTTGAAGTCGGTTTATCTTTTTTTGTAAAAAGTTTTTATTTTAAATTCATTATTTAGCAAAATTGTAATAAGCTCCAATACTAATCGTAACGCAGTGTTTCTCTTTCACTCGCGCTGAAAAAGAAAGGGATGGAATTCAGCTGTTGCCATCCTCTTAAAAGTAAGGATGGCTCACGCTACTTAAATATTCTAAGTAATTTTCGCATTTCCTTTTTCAGGTGTGCGTGCCTCGCATCACTTACTGCCATGAGCATACCCGATACAAATACCACTTTCTGGAGTGGTATATACCTCTGAATTATACCGGAGGAATGGACTGGGATGTGTACTTTTTCGGACCACGTTTATTAACCTGGTAGTAACTGGTACTCATTCACTTACTTTGTGAAAATAATTTATACATTATAAAATTACGTGTAGTAAATACGAGTAAGGTGTTGAAATTAAGTAATGTTGTAGTTTTGCTTACATAGGCATTATTTAAAAAAAAAGCTTAATTTTTTTATTACGATTCTTAAAGAATAAAAACAAATTAAAGGGCAGGTTAATCGGACCAATTAATTGGTCCGATTCAAGAGATATTAGGAGGATCAGCCCCACGGATTCAGTTAATCAGAAACTGTTGGTGCGTAGGGTTAGTTGGTCGACAGTGGTACAGACAACGTACAGTGGCGCAATAGAAAAATTTGAGAAAATAATATCTATGTTTAATCAGTACTACCGACTCGCCCCGGCTTTCGCAATTATACATATAAACCTTCCTTTAGAATCACTCTATCTATTAAAAAAACCGCATCAAATACCGTCGCCTAGTTTTAAAGATCTAAGCATACATACAGGCAGACAGCGGGAAGCGACTTTGTTTTATACTATGTAGTGATATAGCGGTTGATTAGTGTAATCCATTACCTTTTAGTGTAATTGACTGAGGAGCCGAGCGTAGCGAGGCGACGAACGTCTCCGTTTTCACTGGTACGACGATTTGGCATTTTGATGTGTGTGTATTGGTTGGTTGGTTGGTCAGTGTCGGTCTAGAGGTCGCATTTTTCATCCGATTTCGATGAAACTTGGCATGTACCTACGTTCCTTGATTTATTTGCCAAAAATTGTCGAGCCATTTTTTTGATTGGGGGGAAAATGACGGGGAAAGGGGGAAAGTTTGCTGTCGCGTTATTTATGTTATCCGAAGTCTGCGGTTCACAGAACCGCTAGTTATAATAATGTCAGAAGTAATTGAAAGAAATAAAGAAAATACATTTATTAAACGTCATAACATAACAACTAAGTAAGAATTGAAAAATAAATACGACAAACAAATAGGGATCCTATTCCACTCAGCATGATGCCACAGCAAATCAAAATATGACGCTGGTTATCAGTGGAGACCTGACATAAAAGCTTAAAAACTAAAATTAAATAAATTAAATAATTAAGGTAAATAATAATCATCCTGAATCGATTTTTGTATACCACGACAGTGGCAAACAAGCCCACGGCCCGCCTGGTGGTAAGCAACTACCATAGTCTATGAACACCTGCAACTACTGCAGAGAGATCACATGCGCGTTGCCGACCTTTTACAAAGAGGTTGATTGTGACCTAGCATTCATCTAGGATTAACAAGTCCCTCTTCGTGAACACACTGGCTCCTCTTTGAGCTCTTTGGCAACCTTACTCATCAGTCACCAGCAGGAACAAAACACTATGAGTAGGTAGGGTCTAATGATATTTGGCTGTGGGTTTCCGAAAACTGGAGGTAAGTACTTCCACTCTCCAGTCGGGCTCTGCTCCAGATTTGAGCGAGATGACATTCGCTGTGGTGTCTTACCACACATAGTGAGATGACATTTGCAGTACTCATACCTCTCTTAGACTTTTTCGAAGAATTCATTCCCACCAGGCTGAAAATCGTTCTACTCGTAATACCTTCATGTGGTCCTAAAAGCGTGTTATCCAAATTTGCCCGATCCTAGGAGGTTGCTTTTGCTCCTCTGTTGATCGTGAGGACCTTATTTTAGCAAGTTCACTATTTCTGGTAGCCCTATATTCATCTTAGGCCAATGAAATCTCTTTGGACAAAATCTACCACGAGGTATTCTCAAAATTCCTCATAAAGCTATCTTTCAATCTGGCCTCTCTACCCCTGACAAATGCGCCCGAATTTAACTATCTTTAACATTGAATGGATTTACTTTTTCCGTCCTTTTTTTATTTACCTACCGGTTTTGATCTAAAAGCAAGAAAGAGCTAATATTTCGCACTTATTTTGCTGCCAAAAGTTATGCACACTTGCAGGGATTGGGCAAACTCAAATTGCACATTTAGGATCAAATTAAGATGTTATAACAATTTCCAGTTTCGTAGGAATGAATTCCTCAAATAGTATTTTGTGCAACAGTTACATAATGAGGGTTCTTAAGATTCGAGGGTCGAAGTTACAAAATGAGGCGAAGCCGAATTTTGTAAAAACAGACCCGAGAATTTTAAGAACCCTTATTATGTACCGTTGCACACAATTGTTTTTATACGAGTGCTTAAGCAAGCCGGTAAGAATTGAGTACGACGAAAGCCGTGCACAACCTACTGCTTCTATGTAATCTTGTAACGTTCGATCTCCCGGTGGATTGTGCCGGCGGCGACACGCAATGCGGGGCCCGACAACAGTTTCACAATATTGTATGGAAATCCTTTCTGTGATTGTTATGGATGCTACAATATGCGACCATACAAACTCTATCAAAAAGTATGCGCTAGTAGTTCCGCCACCACAATCTCAATTCGAGTATTACAGTCGCCGAGTATAAAAACGCTTTTTATGGATCTTATTCGATTGGCCTGTGCCCGTGTCCAATAATTAAAAGTAAAACAATAAATCAATGCCAGATAAAGTTATTTGACATCAAGTAAACTGGCAAATGCCTCCGTGGCTAAACTTCCTATTATGTGCATACCGTGTGCTTATAGTATTTTGTGCATCAGTTACATAATAAGGGTTTTTATTTTATGACCTAATTATGTACCGTTGCACACAATAGTTTTTCTACGAGTGCTAGGCTAGCCGATAAGCATTGAGTTCGACGAATGACCTGCTGCCTCTTCAATCTCCCGGCGGATGGTGCTTGCGCCCGCCTCGTCTGCAGCGGCGAGTGGCGGCGGTGCGGGGTCCGCCCCGGCAACAGACCCATTATATCCCTAAGAATCGACCTTTGAGTCATCTTATGACAACGTGCATAAAGTATATGCTTTGAATATACATGTCAGTCATTTTATTGGCAAATTAGAATGCAGAAGTAGAAAAAAGTATTTACATCATACATTTTTAAATACATTTTTATTAAAGCGGTTATGAGTTATGTCCTCGATCATCTACATGTAAATTGGATGATAATACTCAAACACAAATGTCGCTGGCATATAAAACCGGGCCAAGAAATAGAACTCATGTATGAGGATCCTGCCCACGGTGTTCATCATCAGGTACTGCACCTTACCCTGGCAGTAGTGGAAAGGGATCCGCGTCCTTTTGAACTGGTACTTGGCTGGCACGTAAATCTTGACCACAACACATTGCAAACTGAATTGCCTCCTGTTTATACGATCCAGAACCTGGAAGTAAAGATTATAATTAATTTTACGAAGGTTTAAATTTATATACCTATAGTACGGACTGTAGGGTATGAAGATATATGACTTAACTAACGCTGATATCCCTGAATTTGGCTCTCTTGTTCTTCTCGTATCGACGGTTGCGGACTGTGCCCTTATAGTCTAATATTTAATCGAAATCGTGATAACAAAATTGTTAAAATCCAATTAGCATTTTATGAAAATAATACTTATGGACCGTAAGCCAGGAACAAATTTCATGACCAATCGCGTCTCAGGTAATAACTTGTAATGTAAAGTGGTTAAGGGCGATATGTATAATGGACAAAGGGCGGACGATGGAAAATATGTTGACGAAAGCATATGGTGGATAAGACCTTCATTAAATTTCGAATAATATTTATGTATAAAATTATTTGCAGTTGGGACTTTTTGTGCATTTCCTTCAATATTTATATTTAAAGTAATCATGGCAAATGAAATCACAATTCGTAGATGGATACTAGAGAAACGAGATCTAATTTATTTTTCATATTTGTGTTAATGTTCTGTTTCCTGTCTTATTTTATATCTTGTAATCTTTTATTTCTTTTGTTCTGTAATGTGTACTTTATTAGAATAAAATATTTTCTTTCTTTCTTTTCTTTCTTTCTTTCTAATTTACGATACTTAAATTTTTTGTACAAAATGTCAAGTAAAGTAATTTGCGAAGGGAAAAAGCGTGATTGATAATTAATAATGGTGAATACTTTACGAATACGCACCTCTTACATATGTAGATGTAGAGAGGTCGTTTTGTATAGGGTGTCCCAAATAGGACAGGAGGAAAGGAAAGGAAGAAAAAAAAACACATTTTTTTCGTTATAATGTATTTGTATAAATCTTGAAATACATAAAATAGGGTTTTTTGTGGAATAATAAGTCAGGCAAATGTCGTCCTAGGCTTTTCTTTTGTCAAAATTTTCTATGACCATTTTGCATAGATGCGGCTGAATTTTCCAATGCAGCGTCGAAGTGGTTGTGGTCTTATTGGCATAGACTTTAGACTTTAAATAACCCCAAAAGAAGTCTAAAGGCGTTAAATCGCAAGTTCTAGGGGGCCAATTCTGATCACCGAATCGAGAGATCACACGACTAGGAATTTTCGAACCGTACCCGCCAAACTTTCACTACTTTTGAAATATTGTTCAATAATAGAAACGCGTTGATCTTTCGTATAACCCGCCATTTTTACAAACCTTAAGCATTCAGCTGTCAAATAATTTTTTTTAGGGTTGCAGCAATAAAATACAAAAATGGCGGCAAATTGAAATTTTGCGTCCTTTTTGCACTGGTTGCAGACTAACCAAGTCTACCAAAATAACCTATATAATCGGACCAAAATTGTATAATTCCATCCCAAATTATATACAAATCCTAGAAAATAAAAACTATTTTTTTAAGGAATTTAAAAAATGGCTCATCGAAAATGCTTTCTTTGACATTATAGAACTAATATCCAACTTAAAATTAATTTAATTTAATCAATATTTATTCATTTATAACCAATAAATTACAAAAATAAACTAAATTAAAATAAATTAAAACTAAATTAAAACTAAATAACAACTAAAAACTAATTAAAAATATAAAAAAAAAAAAAAAAAAAAAATTACTTACCTATAAAAAGAATACCCCGTCTAGAAGATCGGCCTGCGGCATTGACCCTATAACGCTGGCGGCGTTACCTCTCTGTACCGCTAGAGCGATACGTTGGGAGAGGTAAGCGCCAGCCTTTTGGTCACCCGTAGTGTCGACCAACCGCGCCGACAGGGCCCTCATGAACGCCTTCATGTCGGCCGACCAGGGACCCAGAGTCTCTACGGCGAGCGCCGCAAACTCGTAGTCCTTGAGCAAGAACGAGTATTTGCGGCGCTTGAGAATCTGAGCCTGGTCCGCCGCAGCACCGGCCTTTGTACGGGTCGCCTGGATGTGGGACTGCGCAAATGTGTCAACGCACGTAGCGTCCCACACCAGAGCTCTATCCAATTTCCACGGCACCAGTGTGGCTCCGTCGGGCCGCCTGCCATCGTCTCTTGCTATACCAGCGGGTTCCAGAATTGCGGGCACAGAGACGGTGGCAAGCGAGCGGCGGACCAAGTCATTGATGGTGCCGTGGCGATACATGCGGCCGGCGCTTCTTGTACATGAAAGGCCATGCCGACCCAGCTGGTCCACACCTTTCCCGCAAGCGCACGTGTGAGGCACACACATACTGGACCCAAGCCTTAAGCATACCGCTATACGCAAAGTACTTGAGTCCAGTACAGTACCAATCTGCCTCGATGGCAGTGCATGAAGCCAGTGGCCAGATTCAGGGACTGACACCGCAAGAATGCGGGCACGTTCCGAATCATTCAGACTACTTTCGAGAAGCGAAGTATGGACAGCCATTAGGCGGGGGGAGTCCCAGGCCCGCTGCATTTGACGTGTAACTGGTATGTCCGCACCCGGGCACGACTCACACCAGGCCTCCCTGGCCTCCTTCAGGTTCGCTATCTCATCGTCGATTATCTGTGGAAGGTTTAAAATGACACCTACGAGAGATAGCGAACCGTATGCGGAGGCAAGGAAGGCAGGCAGAGCCGAGCTAGCCGAAGTGCGAACACCCAGGCCGCCAAATCTTATCGGGAGAACCGCTTGGGTCCATGACTTGGTATCAAAATTAATATTTAGAATTTTGGTTAATGTGAGTTGAAGGGAGGAGTCGATGGATGCTAAAGTGGCGGGAAATTTCCAAATTGGGCAGCTCCGGAGTAAATACATAAATTTAGGGGTGAATAGGCAGAAACGGATGATAAAGAGGGCCATGTGGGGGTTAATTTTAAACAGAAGATCTGATGTATTGTTAAATAAATTTAATTTGGAGCTGATAACAGAAGATACTGATTCATCGAATATTGGTGAGCCTAAAAGGGTGAGGGATGATTTTGAAAGAACCGAAATATTAGGCAGAACTGCATTAAAGTTTGTTAAAATTTCCCCTTTTTTATCTATCGAGAGGTCATCTGGCATAAATATTTCGCATTTTGTGAAATTTAATGTAAGTCCGATTTTAGAAAATTTGTCAATGATAGTTTGTATGTCTTGGAGTACAGTTGAAGCGTCACCACCAAGGGATCCGTCATCTAGGTACCAAAGATTAAATTTTGAATTTAGACTTGCAATTATAGGGTGAATAACTAGACTAAAAATGGCGGGCCCAAGCGGGTCTCCTTGCTGGCAGCCCATACTTGAGGAGATAATTTTGTTGCCAAAGAATAATTTTGAAGGTGCTCCGTAGCATTGCTAAATGTATTTGTAAAGATCGGGAAGTTCTTTTTTTACTTCTGCTAACAGAGCATCACGGTCAATGGAATTAAAAGCGTTTTGAACATCTAATTTAACAAACACGTCATAGTCCGGACGATTCAGAAAGGTACGCGCAGCGTGCACCGCCGCCTCACAGCCGCCCTTGACGCCAAAACCCAGCTGCCGAGGCTTGAAAATATTAAGTAACTTTTGACTAAATTTTCGGCAGCAGAGTTTCGACGCCAAGCGTCTAAAGGTACAACCTACGGCTATCGGGCGGATATCGCCGTCTTTTTTGGTCAGGGCCACAAGGTTAGCTCCATATAGTAGCGGGACAATCTCCGGGTTTACGTGGCCGGATAGCATGATGTTAATTAAAGCTGTAATTTCCTTCAGTAAATCTGACCTCGCATCGCCAAGTGACATCGTGGTTAAGTCTTTCAAATGCTGCGGTGACAGAGCATCTATCCCGCCGGCGGAACCGTTGGGGAACGATGCTATAGCTTGGATGACTGCATCTTCGGACACGACGATCGAAGGGTCATCAGCGGCGGGAGGATCTGGCAGACTCGAGGAGACGGATGGGACTGGGTGCTTTTGTTGTAAGGCGGCGTAGGTTTCGGCAGAGTGCGCAGCCAAGTCGTCACGAGAGAATAAAAGCCGGGCAGCGCCACTCACGTTACCTTCGGAGAGTTTATTTTCAATTGATTTTATCTTTACATTAAGCGAATGGTGAGGCATACGTGTATTGTTATTATTACAGATTTGGGGAATATCTGGTAAATCGGAGATAGATGAGGTGTTATTTTTAATTTGAGAGGTAAGGGATGCTTTGTTGGATTTGTCTGCGTGTAAAACTGTAAAAGGGAAAGTAAGTAAACGCTCCCATGCCCTGGCCGAATTCTCCGCGACGACTCTAGCTACACACTCGGTGAGGCAACGAGCGACGGTGATGCGAGCCCCACGGGGTATTCTTTTTACAATATGAACGTTTGTCTTTAACAACCCAAGCCTCTCTGTCAGCGAAATTTCAATTGACGGAGATGGAGCCGCTGTAGGGCCTCCAGTAGAGGTAGATGGTGCAGGTTGGGAAGCGCTGGTCAACGGGGGATCGATAGCCGTACGGGTACCATGCCGGTAAGCCGTATGGATAGCGAGCCCCCGCCGACCTTTGTATTGCTTATCGTCCTTGCAGATGGGGCAATACAGCAACTCTGGCGGGTTAAAGTAGGGTTGTGAAGGCATAACATAAATAGAAAATAAAACAATATTACCTATATATAAAGTTAAAAAACTAGCGTATAAAACGTCGACAACTTGGAAAACCTACAAAAACAAAAACATGATAGTTCACTGGACCGGTATTTGAAGTTTCGGCTAAACTAGGGGGCGGTGTATTAAATTACTAGATTCACCACTGCACTTTACTGCACAAACATTACATCACAAACATAAACAAATATCATTTTTTCCAGATTTGTTGTGAATAATTTCTTGATTATATATTTTCTTGATTGACAACCACTTGTCATGCACGACAATCAAGTAGAGCGGGGCACTATTGTTGAGCTCGGGCTGCGGTCTCGGCGCAGAGGTTTCGATGCACTTTAGGTTTAGCCAGAAACTAAAGGCTGGACAAGTTTTGAACAGTTTTGATAAACATATCTTGAAAAGAAATAATTTTTCAGTGGAAGGCTTTTACGGACCGTGTTTATCCGTTGCTAGGTGATGTTTTTTTTTTTTTTTTTTTTTTTTGTTTTATTTAATTTAATTGTATTGTATTGAATTGACATGTCGAGTTTTTTCATTATAATTATTATATAATCTATATCTCATTAGTATTAGTATTAATTCAGTATTAAGGTTGCTTTTTGACGTGTATTGTATATGTGCATTTACGAAATAAAACTACAAACAAAATAAACTTAACCTAAAACTAAAAACTTACAAATAAAAAATCTGACCTAGGTCTCGGTCGTGGGGTAGGGTGCCCAGAAGGCTGGCCACATTTCCGCGCTGGATAGCTATGCTTATCCGCTGCGCGAAATAGTGACCAGCCCTCTGGTCACCGGAAGCCTCAATAAGGCGCGCCGATATCTCCTTGTGGAGTCGACGCGCACTTGGCCCCCACGGCCCCAGGGTTTCAACCCCAAACGCCGCAAACAGGTAGCTGCTACCGAGGGCAGCATATTTGCGACGCTTGCGGTCTTCGGCTGAAGATGCAGCCGCACCAGCATCAACCTTGGTGCCCGGAATGTGGGACGGCGCCAGGGTATCTACGCAAATAAATGAATATGAATATGACAGTGAACTATCATATTAAAATGAATGGACTGAAAAATAAGTAATAAACAAAGATTATTTACTTCAAAAATTAAATTAAATATATAACTATTTTGCAATTATGTTCTCTTTTTTAAACCAATTGTGGTCATATCCATATGATGTAGGTATATCGTTTGACATATTTTGACGTAATTTGCATCCGTCGTCCGTCAGTTGATAATGAAGCCTCGTAAAGGTCAGCTGCCACTCCATTGGCGGGTTGAGGAACGGCATCTAATTTATCAATTAAAAAAATGGTAATCGCGTCCCGAAATTTGTTCCTGGCTGACGGTCTATTACGTCATATATATTTCCAATGTAAAGAGGCTATATTAAACATGTATTCTTTTACAAATATATATATACGAGTATGTATATAATTGCCTATAACGGAATTGGGAAAATATTGTCGTTAAATATTTATATGAATAAGTTTTAACTCCCGGTGCAAAAAAATGTGTCTTATACACATGTTAGGTCGCTATGTCTGTCTGTGTCTGTAGGTAGCATTGTAGTCCTTAATCGGTTTGAATGCATTTTTTTCTATTTTAAATTTCTAATTTCTAATTTCTAATACTTCAATATTAAAAGTATGTAGACATGGTAGGTACTATATTTTACGCTTTAAATGCGCAATCTGAAAATAAACCTTATGTACTAGTAGTTATAATTTATTAAACTCACATAAATCCATTGAGTGTCTGCTACAAAACGATGGGGTAATGTATAATTCATTGTTTTATACATATTCGACCTAGCGACTACATCAGACTTGCACCAACCAAATTTGTAGACACTATGCAAGGAATCTGTAAATATATATCACATTTTAATTTTTAAAAAATAAGCTAGGGAATATTACGCAAAACTCTGCGCAAGAGGCGGCACTAGCACAACCAGAGGGCCTACCGCGAAACACGAAAATAAAAATTTCGTTACCACAGACCAGTTTTATAAAGCTACAAGTTACAATTTACAAGCGGTACTCTCTTTCTAACCCTATGTGTTTGAAAGAGACTTCCGCTTGTAAATTGTAACTTGTAGCTTTATAAAAACGGCCTCTGGTTCTATGTCACTCTTACATATATTATTCGAGCGATAGAGAGGCAGATGTCAAAATTTAGATTTTCACGTTTCACGATAGGCCCTCTGTAAACGAACCGCCTTGGTGCACAAATGACATATTTATTCGTTATAAATTATATATAAAAACTTGTAAAAAATAGTTTGAGGCGTAGTATGTATTAAGAACCCTACGACCTCTATGGTTTACCGATGTGCTAGTGCTGCACTCTGGCGGCAGAACATTGCAGTAATATCCCCTAGTGATGTGGTTTGTTATGTAGTTCTGGTGCATGTTCAGCAGAATGTAATTATTTTAAATATATGGTTGAAACTGGATGGGTTTTTTAAAACGTACTTCGTGGCAGGTTCTCTTCATGGTCTTCCTCCTCTATTACGTAGTCCAAGTTGCCTTCTTCCTGGGCACGGAGTACGTATGAGGCTTGGTGGGCCGGCACGACTCGCCAGGCACAACATGGGCCTGACAAAATAAATAATATCTGCAGGTATCAATAGGTTTAGATATATAATGCAGAAACCGTTGAATACGTAACAATAACACCTTAGTAGAATAACTGATTGTGTTCTTTTTACACAGTTTTATTAAGCTTGAACTCGTATGTATATTTGTTTATTTGTTTATGTCATTATACGCATCAAATCTTGTAAATTAAATTTCAACCACTTCCCGGTGTCTGATTGAGCTGAAAATTGGTATACTTCCGTAGTTTACACGACAATGCTACTAGGTACAGACAGCAATAAAACTGTGTACCAAAAAAATTTTGGGAGTTACCTACTTGTTCACCTATATGACACTGAATAATTTAAAATAATCTTACCGAAATATATCCAAAAAGGCAAAATTAGAATAAATGACGGAAAATACATTTTTCCTAAAACAATTTCAAAACACAGTCATTATTGAGTATCTAACGTATTTTCCGAGACATAGTGCCTATATGATTTGCGTTCACGAGACGAAGAAGCACGAGAGAATGGCTTTTAAATCGATTGACTTTGTGCACAAGAAAAATGTGCTGTTTACAAATTATAATATGTGTTTGTATACTTGTTACGTAACGGAACCTTTAAAAATGTTTGACGTAATTTTCTCTGGAAAGTCATTCTTGTAAACAGCGTAGCGTAGCCCAAGAGGGCAAGCATTCAACCGTGAAATACCCAACAAGGTAGCGTTTTGATGCTGCGAGTGTTTTTATTTTAGTAGTCTGTTTGGAAAAAGAAGTGTGGCAATTATATAGGAGTTCATACAGAAGTTCGTAGAACGACACTTCTCTTTATTTACAGACTCTTATATTGTAGGCGACGCATATAATTAATGTAGACTGTACCCTAGATTTACTGTCTTAAGTTTAATGTTTTAATTTTAGTACTGGTTATGCCCTCTAGTGTCACATATAGAAATTAAAGCTATATAAAAACATTGGTGGGTAGCGAGCGCCTGTCATGCGCATAACAGGTCGGTAGTTGTTAGTTGCTACGTACATTTTCCAAAATTCACATCCGCCGCGTGGCTACTCGCTCGCACCATAGTTTTTGGCAATGTGTTTCCTAAATTTACGCGTTTTTTAGTCCTGTAACCTACATATATAAACGGCTTTTAATTTTTATTTTATTTTATTTATTCAATCGATGTTCAGTGATGGTTAGTACTAGAAAAGTGATATTTCGTATGAGTATGTGTTTTAATCACGCCGACAAAGTTTTAAAACAAAATCTGAAAAATAAATTAGGGTACCTCCCGTACCTACACATGAAGTGGGGGTAAACTCTTTTTTTTACTCCAACCCTAATGAGTTGGTTGAGGTTGGATAGTCTTTAAAAAAAGGGTAGGTATTCTAAAACAGAAACTTTTTCTTTTATTTGGCTGAAATATGTGAGCCTGGGCCTTCCTCTGCCTCTTTTCCCCTCAATCTTGCCCTCCAGGATGTTTAAAAAGAATCTGTCGTGCCGCATCAAGTGGCCAACCATCTTGCCCCTTCTGTTAGCTATTGTGTCTAACAGGCATCTCTTCTCTCCTGCCATGCTCAAGACCTCTTCGTTCGTCTTCCTTTCTGTCCAGCTAATCCTTAGCATCCTCCGCCAACACCACATTTCAAAGGCCTCCAATCGCTCTCTGTCCCGTTGTGTTAGCGTCCACGTCTCACACGCATATAAAGCGATGCTCCAGATATACACCTTAACTAAGCGTTTTTTGACATTCTTCGAGATGTGTGCTTTGAGCAGGTGTTTTTTGCTATTGAATGCTTTTTTAGCCATTGCAATCCTCTGCTTGAATAAAAGAAAAAGTTTCTGTCGTGTCGTACGAGGGAGTTAAAAGGCTGGCCCAGCAAAAAGAAGAGTGGCGATTACTCCACCGACAAGAGCATAGCTCTTAAATACTGATGATTCTAAAACAATTTGTGGATAAAACATAAAACTAATATAATACTTTCGTAAATAATAGCTCAGAAAGTTTAAAAAGCTATCCTCGATTTCTCATGAAACATTCATCCCAGCAAAAAAGTGAAAAGAAACTTTTACGTGAAAAAAAATATGTGGAAGAATTCAACTTTTTTTCGTATGAGCCACCGTTACTGAGTTATATACGAAAAACCATAAAAAGGCATTTTTGATATATTAACAACAGCTATGCCCTTTCGTTCGATATTTTAATTTTTACTACTACAAGCGTGAATGTCT
The DNA here is from genome assembly GCA_911728535.1 of Pammene fasciana. NCBI lineage: Eukaryota > Metazoa > Arthropoda > Insecta > Lepidoptera > Tortricidae > Pammene > Pammene fasciana. The sequence goes on along the minus strand of OU452276.1, from coordinate 15,584,306 downwards.
TCCATATTTATGTTTTTTTTTGAACTCCATAAATTTCATATTAATTTGACTTGACCGTTATTCAAAGCTTATTAATTGAGAGAGGCACGTCGTTTCCCGCCATTATAATGCTATCTCTTTCTAACCTATGGTTGTATTTCGCTCTTTTTCCCCCACCATTGGTGGTCCACCACCTGGCAGTGGGGATGAGTTTCAACTTAGTCGAAATCCCAGACTGGTTCGTCATTGGCGTCTCGTTTCCCGCCGCGATAGGTCGTGCTAGCATTAGCAAGAAGTACGACTTTGTTTAAATCAGTTATATACATTATAGGGCTCGCTTCAAGTTGAGCTCGTCTAAAAATAGATAAGTGTTAATTGCCTGCAAGTAGGTACATTCCTATAGACTATTAGTGAAAACTTATTCACGTAAGTAATCTTTTTGTACCTATTTACTTTTGGTTTCTTTGTTCATATAGTTTCGAATCTACCCTCCAAAGTATATGAGAAAATGAAAACAATTTAAACGGTTTTTGCCGTTCGTTATTAATTATAGATTAATATTGTAGAATTATGGAGGAAGTAGAAGGAAACCCTGAGGACAAGCCAGATGTCCCAAAAGCAAGGCTTAGGCGTGTTTCCGGCGAGTCAAGCAGTAGCGATAGTGACTCCAGTACCTCAGACTCTTCGAGGTCGGATTCGAAACGCAAGTGCCGTTATCGCAGCAAAAAAAAGGGGGGGCAAGAAAAAGTCCTCGCGCAAGCTACACATATTAACTAAGCAAGTAAACGAGCTGCGTGCACTTGTTAATCCTGATAACTATTATAACCTTGATGATAATTGTGATACGCAGTCCGTAGTTTCGGATAATGTCAGTCGCGAACTGTATGCTGAAACAGAACCGCAGCCAGGGCCATCGAAACCTTTTGTTTTGGGCCTTGGTACTAAATTAAAAGAACCGACAATACCCGAGGCTACGGAGCAGCAAGTAAAACTTTTATGTGAGGTACAACGCCTCAATAGTAAAGGCTGGAATGACATTCGCTATGCCGAGACTCAAAAAATGTACAGTAGATCTCCGGGTTATACTGATTTAGAGGTAAACGAGGAGGTTAAGCAGTATGACACCTATCCTCATTTGGTTCATTCTGACAAAGCGTATGGCGCCCTTACGTTTTGTTTGATAAAGCAACAAGAAGCCCTGCACGCTGCAGTGGGTGAAATACTTGATTACACCAGGTCCGGTGGAGAGTTTTCGTACGAGAGTTTTTGTAACAAGGTGAGTAGCGTCCTTTTAGGCGGCGACCTATTCAAAGTCTCCGAGGACATGTTACAACTGGTTTGTGGCCACAGAGCTGAGGTTATAAACATGAGACGGAATGGAATCACGAAACATATCAAAGAACCATTGCTTAAGGCGGCCATACGAAAGATACCTCCATCCAGTTCGTCACTTTTTGATGCCGAAGCGTTCACAGCTAAGATTGAGCACAACGGTGGAGTTCGCAAGTGTTTCTGGCCCCTGAAAAAGACCTCTGTTTCGCAAACAGACGATTATAAGGCCACTACTGGCGCTCCCTCGCAGGGAGCACCACCAAATAACAAGCCCTCGCAGGGTTTCTGCAATCACGCACATGCAAGTAACACTTTCACGTGTAATGCCCATGCTTGCCAACAAAATGCTGCCGCGCAGCCAGCTCATCCCCCGCGGGGAAATTATAATCAAAGCTATCCTTCGCAAGGGTACAACAATGCTCACGGCGCATTCAAGACTGGGCTAGGCAGTTCCTTTCGGGGGCGTCAACCAAGGCAATACCAGCAAAGACCACATCATCAGCCTAGAAGCGCTCGAAAGCGAGGAGCTTCCCCTACCGGATATAGATACAACAAACGAGGTAAATATTGACATGAGGTTCAGGGCCGGCCGCTTGACACAGTTTTACAACGTGTGGGAGAATATGAACGCGCCTCACCATATACTAAAAATTTTGAGAGGGTATCGCATACCCTTTTCGCAAAAGCCACCTCTGGTTTACCCAAATCGTTGCAGCAGCAGCCTAGTGTGCCCACAATCAGAAGAGATGACACAAATCATCAATCAAATGAAAACACAGGGCGTGCTAGAAGTAGTGGGGCCATCTCCCAGTTTTATATCAACGATGTTTTTAGTGCCCAAAAGCGACGGCTCGTCTCGACCCATTTTCAATCTCAAGGCTTTAAACCGGTTTGTTATGACCGAAAATTTTGGATTAATAAACGTGCACCGCGTGCCAAACTTCATCCAACCACAAGACTGGCTATGCAAGATAGACCTGTCTCAAGCGTATTTCCATCTGCCGATAAGCCAGTCACACAGGCGATTTCTACGCCTCATTTATGGCCAGGAAATCTTACAGATGACCTGTTTACCTTTCGGGCTCAGTACTGCGCCAAAGACCTTCGCAACATTCACGAACTGGGTTGCGCAGGAATTGAGAGGCCTGAATATAAGGTTGATAGTGTATCTAGACGACTTCCTTATTGCGCACCAAGACAAGAATACGCTCGCCAAGCATGTGCAGATAGTCATAAGGAAATTAGAAACGCTGGGGTGGTTGATCAATTACGAGAAGTCTCAACTGACTCCCCAAAAAGCGCTGGTATACTTAGGCATCTGGTGGGATCCTTGGAGAAACCAGAAAAGACTGCCAGACGAAAAGATCCCTCTATTGATGTGCAAGATCCAACACATGCTTTCTGCCGTCAAAACCAACCGAAAAGATTTAGAGAGGCTAGTGGGACTTCTGAATTTCGCAAGTTTCACGGTACCAAGGGGAAGACTGAACTACCGCGCTCTGCTAAACCTTCTCAACTCTGTGCCTCGATTTTCAAGCAAAACTTACGTCATTCCCAACAGGGTAAAGGTGGATTTGAAGTGGTGGTTGCACCATTGTCGCTCACCCTCGCCAATTCACCTACCCCCACCAACGCATTTCCTAACAACGGATGCGTCAGACCTGGCTTGGGGCGCCCAATTAGACGATCAAGCTCTGACGGGATTCTGGACAAAATCGGAGCAGAAGTTGCATTGCAATCAAAAAGAAATGTTGGCAATTCAGAGGGTGTTGGAAGGTCACTGTCAGTTCCTGAGCAACTCAACAGTTCTTGTTCAATGCGACAACAAAACGGTTTTGGCTTACTTACGCAACCAGGGTGGTACAAAATCGAATCCTCTCTTGGATCTAACGTACCAGGTATTTTGGATCCTAGAACAATATCGTATCCACCTAAACCTGTTCCACATTCCGGGAAAATACAACAGTCACGCAGATCACCTGTCACGGCTACGCCTGCCTCCGGAGTGGCATCTCCTTCCAGAGGCCACAGAGAAGGTATTTTCGAAATGGGGCGTTCCCCAGATCGACCTGTTTGCGTCTCAGAGGGCCCATGTAGTGATCAACTACGCCTCACTAGACCAGAACGATCCCAGAGCATTATTTCACGACGCGTTTTCACAAATATGGAAGTTCGATCTGGCTTGGGTGTTTCCACCTCCCTACCTGGTACCGAAAGTGTTAGCCCATCTCAACCAGGCAACGGGTGTGTATCTGCTGGTAGTACCGCGATGGAACCGCGTTTATTGGAGAGCGGACATCAAGACCCGAGCTCTAGCAGCCCCGTTCACTCTACGATCCCTGGACAAGCTTCTAATCGATGTCACGACGGGCTTGCCTCCACCGAAAGTTCAGGACATGGTACTAGAAGTGTGGAAGTGTGGGGGTGGTCAGAAAGCTTAACTAATTGGAACTCTGATCAGTTAAAGTTGCTTGAGCAATCTTGGCGTGCTTCTACCAGAAGGACTTATGACATAGCGTGGAAAAAGTGGGTCCACTGGGCTACTAATCACGAGGTAGACTTTAAAAAGCCATCTGGTTCAGATGTGGCAAAGTATTTGTCTGACCTTCATCTAGTACATAATCTCTCATACAGAACTATACTGCTCTATAAGTCAGTTGTGTCAACATTATGTAATACTGAGGGTTCAGGCCTATTGAGTTCGCACGTTCTAGTTAAACAAGTACTTAAATCTATTGCATTACAAAAACCTATCAGCCAAAAGCCACCTATTTGGAATTTAGAGATTCTTCTTAATCATTTAAGTAACAGCAAAGTGAATTTACAAAGTACTTTTGAATCATCTAGACACACTGCCATGTTACTTCTCCTTTGTTCCGGCAGACGAATTCATGATTTAACATTGTTGAAAATTGATAGCCAGCATTATGTGCAATCTGACGATGCTATTGTGTTTTGGCCAGCATTTGGGTCTAAGACAGACTGCGCTGATTATCGGCAGTCTGGGTGGAAATTATTGCAGAATTCTGATTGTCAGAACTTAAATCCTGTATTTTGGGTGAAACATATTGTGTCTTTATTTAAATGTAGGCGTGAATTAACCCACATTCATGATTTATTTGTTACACTGAGAGGAAATGTTAAAGGTGCTTCCCGAACAATCATTTCGGGATGGATAAAGAGCTTGTTTAAGGAAGCAGGCATTACAGCATCACCAGGCAGTATCCGCTCTGCTGTGGCATCAAAGAATTGGGTTGACAATTTCCCTGTAGATGTCATTCTAGCGCGTGGTAATTGGCGCTCAGAAAATACTTTTCGTCAATATTACAGGCGCGAAGTAATGCCTGTATCCTCTACCGTTGATTCTGTATCAAACTTGTTTGAACCAATTATATAAAATATGGTTATTTGCCTTAAAGGCAATCTATTCTTGATGATTCTGTGATGATAAAACTTATATTTACTTGATTACTATCATGATTCATGTGTTTGCATTAAACGATTAATCGCTTAACCTAAGCGTTTATTCATTTCTGTCCTGTTATTTTATCATCACTCTATAAGGTCACATTGGCATCTCTTTTTCCACCACCACCAGGCGATAACAAACAGATCTCAATTAATAAGCTTTGAATAACGGTCAAGTCAAATTAATAGCCGCGTTTTACCTACCAATAAAACGCATATTAATTTACTTACCTTATTCAAAGCTTATGAGTAAACTCTGCCTGGTGGCATTTATTAATTTCGAGCCAATGACGAACCAGTCTGGGATTTCGACTAAGTTGAAACTCATCCCCACTGCCAGGTGGTGGACCACCAATGGTGGGGGAAAAAGAGCGAAATACAACCATAGGTTAGAAAGAGATAGCATTATAATGGCGGGAAACGACGTGCCTCTCTCAATTAATAAGCTTTGAATAAGGTAAGTAAATTAATATGCGTTTTATTGGTAGGTAAAACGCGGCTAATAATGAAATATTGAATAAAATCGAATGGAGTGGTGATCATCTAAATATTATTAAGAATTAATTAATAATAAAGAAAGGAAAGGAAAAATAAATAAACTTGTTCTTTCGTACTCTTTATTATGAATGTTATTTGGTGTAGGTATATAATAGGCATGTACCTATTATATATTAAAAATTTATTTACACGCAAGCTGTCACTTAAAACAAGTGGGACTGTATGTGTGTATTGGAAGGCAAGAAAATAGCTGTTGTTGAGTATTAAATCTAGGTAATTTTATAGATGCCTAATTGGATTAACTAAGTACATATCAGTTTTTCGGTCCACATACCTACAACCTACTTAAAATAAGCCAGTTACACGAAAATAATTGTTATATTTGTTTAAGTAATCAGACAGAGAATAATTAAATTTGTTTGATTATAGTTGTATTTTAAGTAAGATATACAAAAGAAAAAAAATAAGCGGAAATATAGCGTACAACTTATGTGCAATTAGAAATTTAATCTATGAAAGATTAAATATAGATTTATTTAGAACTAAATAACAGGTGAGGGTAGCAACTTGTGCAGAACTTAAATAAACTCGTAATTTGATTAACCAAGATGATATATTATATTTAACATTTAAAGTGCAGTGTTTTATTTATGCTTAAACTAACCCATTTAAATTAAACATACAATAACAAACAATAAATATAGAGCTAACCACTGCTAATACTTGTAATACTTTCTCTTGACCTATATTTGTTGAAATTCGGTGTCATTAACGAAATCCACATATTCCTTGTATTAGGGTCGCATACTACGAAATAAACAAATAAAACAAATCCTTGCAAAGTGGAAGTTAAACAGAACAAATAAGACCACAGGAAATTATCTGTAAATGATAAAATACCAAACAGCCAAGTCAGTCCTAACAAAAAGAACAGAAATATAGATAGTCTGAACTGAGCGCCTATAAGATCCATATCTGTAGCCCTCATCTTTCCGTCAGGGCCCCGGTAAATCGAATACAAAATAATAGCAAACAGGACAATATTAATTGCAAGTATTATACAGATTGGTAAAATTACAGTCATTATGCATATGAAGCCTCTGGGATAGCAAATTAAGTATTTACCCATTTCGCTTTTAGTTGATTCCGGGATATAATTTTCTTTATCAAGTAATAAAATTATAAGTATTGGTATAAAAGGCAGACCCCAACCTAATATAGTACATTTAATCATAAATCTTGATGGCCTGCACACTCCTAAAACTCGGACATATCTAACAAATTGTAAAGCTGCTGTTATAAACATCCACATGAAACTTGCTAGAATAGAATAGTGCAGTAAAGCACCAAGTAAAATACATACACCCTCCATCTGCTCAGCAACTTTGTAAACACCTTGTTCGTGAACGAATATCGTGGTATCTAAATTAAATACCACAATAAATATTAATGGTAATGCAATAGCACTTGACAAATGGAGTAAAACTTTGGTACCTGCTTTTTGTCTCCACACAGAAAACACTGATGCCGTTATCCATATTCCTACTATACCTAGTAAAGAAAGAAAACTACCGACCAATGTTATAATATTTAAAACCTTTTTGTGATGAACTTGAATCTCTTGTTTTACGGACGCTCCAGCATTAATTAGTTGACCAAAATGAGTCAAATGATAGCATTCACAAACTGTTACGCTATTTGTCGATTTATAAGGCAAACATCCTTTCTTTGCCCAAGAACCAGGAAGATTTCTAGTACTATCTGTCTGAAAGTTCCAATATCCACAAAATTGACTACTGTCATAACCTCGCACAAGTTCTTTGAACACTAGAGGAACCGCGTGCTTTAAATTAGACGAGTACCCAGGAATAGAAATACCAATAACTCGGCTGTTTACTTCGAACTTTTTTTTGTCAAGTTCTTGGAATATTGCATCATTATAGAATACACTTATTACAATGTACAGTTCATCATCATTATTCCTGGTTTTTGATACATTATTAGAGACTAAATATACTGAATCAAGAATCTGATCTGAAATCCATGTAGCAACCTCTAAATTATTAATGGCAAGCACATCACCCAATGTTGTGTTTTTAAATAAAGGTTGGATTGTCATGTCAGTAAAATCATTTGAGCTCGTATTCTTAATTACTGCTATACCTGTAACATTGTTGTGTTTGGGAAAGGAGGTTTGAACCACAAACTGCGGTTGGACTGCTAGGAAATAAGTTCTTGCCTTATTTTGCGTTTGCTCCTCAACTAAATGCTCAACAATAGCGTTTACCGAATCCAATATAACATTCGTTGAGTTAAGCGTTTGAGATAAACGTAAATAACTTGGATCAACTGACATCACCCTATCCATCACCCATGCCACATTATCAATATCGCCTAGATCCATAGACTTATTATTTTCTGCTAAATACAACCAATGTTGCAATGACATCGATAGGTAATATAAATCAGCGGGAATTATATCGGTAATATTTCCAAGCACTGCTCCAAGACCATTAGTCAAAAAATATGTTGTATCATCGTCAGATATATTACCTTTCATAAAGCCAAATAAGAATTTGGTTGTCCAAGATGGTTCATAAGTAGAGTCACATACACCTTCAACATCACCCCAAGTACCTCCAAGCAAGTATGATCCTAAACAATGCCTTTTTACTGGCAGACCATTAGCTTGCAAACAAAACTGCCGAGGAGCGGCAATCTGACCAACAGGTGTTAGGTCCCAATTTAGCTTAAATATATCATGACTAACAGCAGGCAAACAATAAATTGAACTTGAGATATTCACAAAAGTATAATTGTGTTTTGGAAGCTCCAATTCTGCTTTCTCTTTTAATGTCTGGAATGTCACTTGAATATTACTGGTTTTGTCTTCGTGAGCATCAGTAATGGCTACGTGTAAATGCATTAAAAGTAACATACGCTCTATAGAGTAATCCAATATATCCATCACTAAAACTTTATTAGCATGAAAGATTTCGGTAATATTTAGGATTAAATTGGACATATCGGGTTCTCCTATGTCATCAGCATTATTGTACTTTTCGAGAACGATAGCAAATACATGTTCTTCATTACAGTTAGGGTTTACGATTAATTTATCAGTAGCTACCAATGAAAAGTTTTTTGTATGACCTTCGCACCAATATTGAGCTGCTCGGTATGTTACTGGATCAATTTTGTATATAATTTTATCTGCATCCTTAAAATCATTCACTTCCCTTAATAGCTTTACTTGCATAATAGGTTCATCGTATACATCTACAACTTTGACGAAACCCATTGCATTAGAAAAACACTGAACACCTTTATCAGTATCATCGTACTTCCACAAACCCGAAGGGTAATAAACCGTTAGATACATCTTGTTTTCTATGTCGTTGTATTCAAAAATAAGTTCAGTTTCTTTGAATTTCATTTCTACTTCACAAGCCATGCAAGTCAATTTAGCTAACTTATTTGTTATACTTAGTGTTCCGTTGCCATTTATTACTCCTTGAATCGAAGGTGCAGTGAATAGAGGAACTTCAGTTGTAACACCAACGTCATCTGACAACGGGGGCATGCTATCAGATGGAATGACCACGGTAAGCCAACACCACGCTGAACTATTAAAACCATTTAATGCAGCTACTCTTGAAAAAACATATCTCATCAACTCACTATCTTGGCTAGGCTTTGGACATTTTGTAGTAATAAATTCATCATACGTTAAGCCGGTTTCATCGTCAGACTCTTCAATTCCGTAACAAGTACTATCATTGGGCATAAAACGATTTCCATAATATTTATCAGGACAACTCGATGGATTATGAAATTCATTGACGGAGAAACACAAACTCGGATATTTCAGATTACAAGCTTCAGTTATTATAGTTCTTTGTTCAACGTTAAGTAGTAAGCAATTTTTCATCATAGTTGCGCGTAATAATAACATGGTATGGTTTGTGTTAATTTCCACAACTCGTCCCCAATTTGGACCAGGAACGTGCCAAACAACTGGATTAAACAGTTTTGCTCTTTGAGCGGGTAACCAAAAATATCTATCTCTAGTTGTATTTAATGACGATAGTAAAGACAGAATTTCGCTTCCATCTAAATCTGTTATTACGGTGGTTTTTCCATTTTTGTAACAGGGATAATTCCAAGTAGATGGTTTGTTGATTTGATAACAGTAGCTACTTTTTTCCGAAATCAAGTGGTGTCCTGGAGGGCATTTTGATAAGTCAAAGTAGTTAACTATGTGTAAGCACGCCTTCACTTCTTCTATGTTAGGTTCCCAGTGAGTTCCATTACAATTTCTTGTAATAAGGTGTTCATATCTGTAGCACAACGGTACGGATGTGACGTTTTCTGCGTTTGGACTTGAAGGCCAGGCAACTTTGATACCCTTTTTTGATACCTCTCTTGGACAATCCTGCAAGATGATAAGGTTAATAATATTATATTCTCATACGTTACTGCTTTATAACTTGTTGAAAACCATAAATATCATTATAAAACTAATGTAAGAAAAATATTCTTAAAAATCCGGCAAGGTCATGTCGGGCCGTACTCAGTGTAGGGTTCTGTAGTTGCCGGCCCGTTACAATGCCACTCAAACGGTTGTTTTTTAAAGGATATTTTGCGGCACTTCCTTTTACTATAAAACGACAACTTTTTACAATAACTCAAAAATTATGAAAAGTACTTATTAGGCCTGACTTTTCTGAGTTTGTCCATATTTTTTGGACCCATGAGGGATGCATTTTTTAATATTTTGGGGCTAACAAAAACTGTTTAGACGACCCATATTTTTTTAAAGGACCTAGCCAATGACACCCCAGTACCCCACACAATAGGGGGGTACTGGGTTGTCATTGGATAGGTACTTTACCATTACCTTCACCCCCACTCCGTGTGTACAGGAGATAGTACATTTCAGCTTTCTTTTCTAGTCTTAACGAACACCGAGCTAAGCCGCGGACGGACAGACGGACATAGCACAACAGAAGTAGGGTTCGTAAAGGCTAGTACTTATTTATCAGCACAACAAAAAAATAACCATCACGAAACCATTACTGATTAAATGCTAAATCAACCATCTAACCTCGGTATTGATATTGATAGACGTGCAATGGATTTTTTTGCTGTGTAGTCAAATGTTTTCTCTAACCAAATAAATATTCCCCTTTAAAAAATTCTTACCTGTAAACTAAAATTTACTAAACTTGCGAAAATAAAAGAATAATTCAATAAACAAGCCATGTCGGTGATGGTGACAGGTAAGGTACTCACGGAGCACTGAGTGTTTGTTACATTATTTTATATCATGAATCAGCTTGATCTAAATGAAGTGTCAACATAATATATTCCTGTGAATATAGAAATACACATACAGGTGGATTAAAAATCTATTGTTTTTTACTTGATAAAAAAGCCATAATGCTGCGGTATATAGTACCTATAGTTTCATAGTATTTAATATTTGATTTCCGATAAAAAACTTAAACAGCTAAATAGCATTTTTCCGGATCAATAGTAGCAGATAGTGTTATATTAACGGCCTCCATAGCCCAGTTGGTAGTGACCCTGCCTACGAAGCAGGAGGTCCCGGGTTCGAATAAGGTAAGGGCATTTATTTGTGTGCTAATCTCAAATATTTGCTCCTGAGTTATGGATGTTTTCTATGTATATACGTATGTATTTATCTATCTAAGTATGTTTATCGTCGCCTAGCACCCATAGTACAAGCTTTGCTTAGTTTGGGGTTAGGTTGATTTGTGTAAGATTGTCCCCAAATATTTATTTATTCAATAGAGAGGCACAGTCTAAGAACTTTTTGAAGCTCCAAGTCAGAATCGCCATCTGAACGAGAATACGTAATAATAACTAGTAACGGTATCAATCATTAGATGGCGCTGAGGGGCAGTGAGTACTGTACCCTACTTTAGCTTTGGTTGGTGTAATATCTAGGATGAAGACTGAGTCTTTCTTCGGGACCACGGGGACAATGTATTCCTAGAAATGTCGAAGGTAATTTTACAATTATATACACGGTTAAGTCCCGTTTGTACAAATAGCTATGTGTAAACCCTGAAAGTTTAAATCAGTGTATGGATGGTTTCGTTCAGATGGCGCTTCAGACTTTTAGGTTGTGGCTGTCTATAATCATGTATATTCTCTGTAGTAGGTAATTTTCTGGTATATTATTTTAATTTTATAACTTAGGTTTTTGAACACAATACTTCCGTGAGACTCAGACATATTAAATAAATAAACACGGGTAGGGTAACTTACGTCTTTTAAGTCGAGTTTTTTTTAGCTTAGGTTTTTGTTTTATATAATTTATCATAACGGTAGTATTAATTTGCTATAATTACTCAATAATTATATTATTGTTGAAGTTTTTTTAAACATAATTAATTATTAATTAATATGCCACTGTTTTCATCCATATATTAACTTTCTGCATTTAATGTAAAATATACATGAAATTTAAACATAATACCTACCTACCTAATGTTCAATTTAACGTGCTAAGTTTTGTAGTATTTTAATTTCATAACCAACCTGTATAAACCTTTAATTTCGTAAACAACCTGTATAAACCTAAAATACGTATAGGTACATGTTAAGATCAATTTTTGATACGATATCAGTAGCAATATCAATTAGTGGGATAGATACTATAACGTGCTATAAGTGCTATAACTCACAAAGATAAGCTTCTAACCTAATCACGGCCCCCTAGTTAGGGTTCCGTACCACAATGGTATAAAAGGAACCCTCATAGTGTGACTCTGTCTGTGACTCAAAAGCAGGCATGTAACGCGAACGCCAATATTTTAAACATGCGGGTATTTGTGGTGAAGGGGGGGGGGGGGACAGTTTTGGTGCAGGTTCTGAGCGGTGATTACGCTTCCATATTTATTATTCTTCCGAGTTTAGCATACCAAAGGTGGCATTTATAAAATCCCATCAAAACATTTCATATAAAGTGTTTCCAAGGCTAGAAATTTAACAGGCGTGTAAATATTTGACTTTGCAAAACACCAAACCTTTAACTTTTACCTTTCCAACTTATATTTCGAATAGGTTTCGAAATCGACAATTTATGTTACTTTCTTTACATATCTACAACTTCATAATACCCTGAAAATATATCTTTCTACCGTTATTGAGTTGGGTTTGGGGGACAGTATCCACTGTCTTATAGGGGCTTTAGGGCACGTAAACGTTACAACAAGTCGACCAATCAGAATGAAATAGATTGATGAAATTATGGACACAATTTAGTTCGGTAAAAGTTCTATAATATAATAATAATTGTAATGACAAATATTGATATCAATAACAATTGTACAAACTTTAAAAATAATAAATTTACAAAAATGTTACCAGGAACTTTGTCATGCCTCAAATAATTAAAATTGATTAATTAAATTTAGGTGTTACATCACGGGGATGGTACAAGTAAAGAAAACTCACATTGTACCAGCGACTGGTAATATTATCAGTTGCTACATTGTACCGAATCGTCACGAAATAAATAATAGTAGGTATTTCATGCCACATATCTGCTGCAGATGAACATCATTCGACACTCTCTGTGATCAGGTTGTATTCAGAGCAATGACACGTAGTTTCAGTGTCCGTGAGGCAACCGGAAGGCTCGCGGTACTTAAGCTCCCTACGTGTAGTGGAACCACAGCCTGTGTAAACCGAACTGACCCACGTTTGACTTGGGTTTTCATCCTCCCCCTCAATTTCCAGTAAACAAGAATGAGCATGAAAATTGCCATTCACACCGGCAAGTCGGTTATCGATCCGTCAGAGTTGGAAGCCGTAAAAAATGAGGGGGGGGAGGGGTGAAAAACTAAGTCAACTTGGATTGCACAAGTTGGTTCTACAACACGTAGGGAGCTTAAATACCGCGAGCCATCCAGTTGCTTCTCGGTCACTGTAACTACGCGCCATTGCTATAGGCTTATGCGTGTGCGTCTGTACTTTGTTTTTTAGGAATAGCGCGTGCGTTTGCCGTTGGGACATTTCTGGGAAAATGGTTTTAAATCCAGCTAAAAAGAACTTATGCATTTTATCTTACATAATGAAAACATTTAAGTAAATTCAACCATTACTTTTCAACACCCGTGCCAAAATCGCCTATATTTAATATCAGACGGTACGGTACAGTGCAAGTCATCCTTAACTTATTAAACCTTTGATGTTACTAAGTTATCATAATACTTAATCTCATTATCACCCCCACCGATCAAGATATACGCGGCAAATACGAATAGGTATAGTTACTTGATAATGGTATCGCTTTTGAATACCAGAGAACATTTATGGCGATTGGAGGAAGCATCTATCGATACCTATAATATAATGAAATATGTCTATAAATACGTAAAAAAACTAAAGCTTACTACATAAAAAAGGCACTTTTAATGCTCACTATATTAACGTGTTTGGGAATTATATCTTGATCTGTGGACCTATTGAAATAATACCTCTATATGTCTACGTCTGAACATTACTCTGACTTATTAGTTTTAAGTCCACCGCTCGGTAAGGGAGGCGGAGGCACATTAGGTATAGCCGGATCCTTTGATGCATAGTTAAGCAGATTCAAGTCACTTGGCTCAGAGGGAGGTGTATCTACGTTGTGCGCAGCCTCGGGCGCTGGCGCTGCCGGCACACCGCTGGCGGGAATCAGCGCCGGACCTTGCGGCCCTAAAGTATTCGTTAATGGTCTATACAAAGGCGGTAAATTGGCATAAGGGTTAAAGACAAATGGATCATACGGATCGTAGAATCTGAAACTGGGGTACGTGTACGGATAGGTAAACGGGCCGACTTGCGTGAAGCCGTTATAAGCTGGGTTGATTCGTCCCAAAGGCAATACTTGAGAAGGCAGCCCGAATTCGTTCAGCGGTATGGGGGACTGTGTGTTCGGTGGAAGAGGTGGTGCGGACGTTGGTTTGTTGTCGGATTCAGGCTGCGGCTCAGGTACCGGTGGCGGAGTCTCGCCGGATGGAGCTTTTTCTTCAGGTGTAGATTCAGAGGACTCAGGAGGTGATTGTGGTGATGAGGCGGGGGGTGCAGGTGCCGGTTGTCCTTTGGCAGAAGTTGCGGGAACCGGGATCAGACCCTGAAATTACATGGAATACGAATATAATATTTAAAAGTTAAAAAATGCTTATATTTAGGTTTATTATCATTTTAAGATGATGTTCTATTGTCGAGGTCTCCGTTCAGAAAAGTTGGGTATTCAAAAATGATCAATGATCATTTTCATTTCCTGTGTTTCAGTCTATAAGTGGTCTATAAGTACCTATAGACATTATTAGCAGGCGGTTTTCTTAATTATTAGCAATTAAATATTTTGATATTTCGACACTATTGTTGATGATGTTATTGATTTCAATCGTGTATCGGTAGAGCTTTTTGGGTTCCATGTTCAAGTTAGATTTATATACACGTTCGTTTCTTTAAACGGGAGACTCTAGGGAGTCTATATTGCGATTTACCCTTGACTTCGACCTTCAGGACTCGAAATTAACACATACAATGTTCTAAACTACATGTTTCTCAGATCGCAGATAACAAGAGGTAACATACATTACTTATAGAGTAGTCTCCATACACGAAAGGCGAGTAGGGAAAGCCGAAGGGGTCATGCAGCACCGGCTGATACACCGGGTAGGCTTTGCTGGGTTCCAGATTCTGGTTGGATGTGATGAGCGCATTGTACACCTTCGGCACGCGGCCCGGCGCCGGCGCAGGTATTGCGCATGCTGCGCCTAGCAGCAACGCGAGCTGAAATGCAATATGTACAACATTTAATAATAGTTAACACATATCTATTATTTATGAAATTAGAAAGTAATTGTTTCCATATTCCTAATGTATTTAGGTTACCTAAGTAATACTAGGTACATAAGGACAGGTGTGGTAAGAATCTATGACGACGGACCTGGGGTTAACACCAAGCCGGTGCTCGGTGTTGGCTGCGAGGATGACCACTGTACTGTATAAAACATCGCGAAGGCAACCTGAAAGGGTGGAACCCGGGGTTTTTCCACCTCGCTCCCGGCGTGGACGTTGTCATGAGTTCCCTCAGTTATTACGCACACACCTACCATCCTCCTACTCATCTCGCACACACGGTAACCAAAGCGGGTGCTGCGGCTGAAAGTGCGGCTAAGTTCAAGCACAGCAAATACGCCAACCTTGAGCAGGTGTATGACTTCGGCCCGGTGGCTATAGAGACGGCTGGGCCTTGGTGTGCCGAGGCCAAAAAATTTGTCAAGGACATAGGGCGTCGTCTGAAAGAGAGGGGCAGCGACCCTCGCTCTGGTTCTTTCCTGGTCCAACGAATTTCGCTGGCTGTTCAGCGGGGTAATGCTGCCAGGGGCGCGATTCGACAAGACAAAAAACGAGACGTGGACGTCACAGTAGAATCGCTAGGTGATAGAGTGATATCCATCTGTCCTCAGATGGACACGCCTAACTGTCAAATTTACAGTAGGTCTCGCTAGAGTGTTTGTCTATGGCTATTAGCCACCATTTTAGATATGTTGACAGGACATTGGGAATCCCATGGCAGAGACTAAAAGGCGGGTTTTTTTATACGAATATAGATAACACCATGTTAGTACTGGAACTGGAGCCCACCCTACTGTACATTTATCAAAAAACTTACCGGTTAGCTTCCATAGCGTTCCGTAGCGTTGTAGAACCCATCTCGGAGATCATGTAAACATACTTGAATTGTGGCTTTATGTATGGAGTCTAGTTGAAAAGCGTTGGTAGCCTGGCGGTTAGACGTCTGACTTTCAATTCGAAGGTCTCGGGTAACCCCCGCTCGTACCAATGAGTTTTTCGGAACTTATATACGAAATATACTTTACTATTTGGTGAAGGAAAACTTCGTGAGGAAACCTGCATACATATACGCGGAGAAATCCAAAGTTGTATGTGAAGTCGCCAATCTGCTTTGGACCAGCACAGCATGGGGACTATAGCTCGATCCCTCTTGTGTATGAAACGAGGCCTGTGTCCAGTATGTATGTATAGGCTAACATATTTATTTATTTATTTCGATGGACGCATAACATGTTAAGATTTTAAATCGTAATTTTTTGCTTTTCTGGTTCTGGGTGGGGCTGCCACGATATTGCAGCGCGTCCGGCATGTTTGCCGAGGCACGAACTGATGGCTTTGCTGCCATTATGAGAAAAAGAAGTGGGATCCTGTTTCGGCTTTGTGGCAGTCTCATCCGTATCCTCGGCGTTGAGATAGCCCTATACTAGCCCGGTCGACGTCAATACACGTTGTTAAAGATAGGATATAAGGAGCGTAATTTAATACATGTTAGAGTAGTCTTATTAGCTTGGGTACATACACATATTAGATAACATTAAATTATAGGCAAATTACTACAACTAACAAGATGTATGGACTATTTGTCCATAATAAAGTTTTATTTGTTTATTTAATTTATGTTTGAGCTTACCATTCCAAATTTTCACTTCACATTTATACAGGTCCCATGCAAGGACCGGTACCGATTACCAATGAAGGGGTATACGGTTATTATTAACCGACTTCAAAAAAGGAGGAAGTTCTCGATTCGACTGATTTTTTTTATCATTATTTTTTTATTATTTTTTTGTATGTATGTTACTCGATATCTCCGTGAATCGTAAACTGATTTTCAAATTTTTTTTTATTGAACAGGTATAACCTCTAGATGGTCCCATTGTCACCATGTCGGGGTCTGATGAAGAACTACGCATTATTGTATATAGTATTTTTAATGTATTTGTAGTACTGTTTTGAAAAAATAAGTCCCGCCGAGTTTCTTGCCGGTAATAAGTAATACTTCTCAGGTCAGAGGTGTACCTAGGGTTAGAACCGGTGGTAGTTTCTTTTCTCTCTGACGTTCATAAGTGCATTGTAATGTGCCTAAATTGAAGAATAAATATCTTTTATCTTTTTATCTTTTAGGATCCTGGAAAAATCGAGGGAACTCTTATAGGCACACCTATAGTGATTTCACTATTTTTAACCGACTTCAAAAAAGGAGGAGGTTCTCAATTCGACTGTTTTTAATCATTTTTTTGTATGTATGTTACTCGATATCTCCGTGAATCGTGAACCGATTTTCAAATATTTTTTTTAATCGAACGGGTATAACCCCTAGATGGTCCCATTGCCACCAAGTCGGGGTCTGATGATGGGATTCTGGAGAAATCGAGGAAACTCTTCAACTATTATAGGCACATCTATAGTGATTTCACTATTTTTTAAAGCAACTCGGCCACTTCCTCTTGGAATAGCGGATCCTAAGTAAGTGAGTCGGTTCTATTTTTGTTTAAAATTATCGAACTCGCGAAGCGTAAGCGAAGAGAGTTCTTACAAACAACTCCAGACCGAATTGTCAACTGGCTACTGGGACGTCTCGGCATTTGGATGGCTTTTTGATTTCGATAGTTTGTCCGACGATAACTTTAGTAACGTTTTTCTGATCTTTGTGAAATTTCTTGGGGCTGTAGCAGAGATACATAAAATTTGTAAGTTCGTATATGAGCAGGATCCATCAAGTGGTTATGGAGCTAGAAGGAGAAAAAAAAATCCTCCTTAGGGTCTTCTTATATTGGTTAACTCGTTTGCAAGTAAATCGCGAGTTCTCAGTTCGAGGCGGACTACTAGTTTTAATAAGTTAATAAACTAGCACGAAAAATCTTTAATAATTATTTTATAACTAGTAGTCCGTCTAGTAGTAAGTAAAAATATCGTTAAAAATCTTAAATCTTGAAATAGGGTGTCCGCTTCATATGACTAATGAGACAAGTTTAAGGTTTGAGTTTTGTTCTTTATGAGAATAATAGACCATCTATATCCAGTTTTGATGCACAGTTGTATTTTGCTGTGCTGTCAGCATTATTTTGATAATCGACTTAAATATTTCTAGAATACCTACCTATGGTGTGTTTTATTTCCTTATGTTTTATTTTTCCAACGATAATAGATAATAGGAGCCTCCACACATCCAGTCAGTAGCAGAAGTAGCTAACGCACTGTTTTCTAAATTCAAACAACACTAACTGTAGCTTTCCCAATGGGTATGTACCTACTAGGGCTTGCAATTGTTTAACGGCCTCCTAGCCTAGTTGGTAGTGACCCTGCCTATGAAGCAGGAGATCCCGGGTTCGAATCCTGGTCAGGGCATTTATTTGTGTGCTAATCACAGATTTTTGTTCCTGAGTTATGGATGTTTTCTATGTATTTAAGTATTTATCTATATCTATCTATATCGTCACCTAGTAGCCATAAAACAAGCCTTATTGAGCTTACTGTGGGACTAGGTTGATTTGTGTAAGATTGTCCTAATATTTATTATTATTATTAATTGTCCGGATAATTCCATACAAATTACTATTCAAAATATCCGGATTGCAAGTCCTTGTATGTGCAGTCGCCATCAGATATATCGGAGCGGCCAAGGTAGTCACAAGTATTTGAACAACGCCTCTACTTCCAAGGCGATAAAGTGCATGTTCAGATGTTGAGTAACCTGGCCGGTCCGATATATTTGATGACGACTGTACCTATGACGCGCCGCCGCTGAATCTTGCCAATAAGGTGGTTAGTACAGTATTGCAGTATTTGATGGCGACTGTATCTAATAACCGCCTGCTCACTCTACAGCAAGTTGAGATAGTTGCGTCCTTGTCAGTTCTGTTTTGGTTGTGATTTTCGGATGCGAATGCGTAGGTGGACTAATTGCCAAGACTTTACCGAAACCCTCAGCCCAAAAATGGGAAAAATCATTACGTAGACATAGATAAGTAGCAGAGAAATGGTTGTTCGGAAAGATAAGTGTCGTGGCTGATATGAAAGCTCATGCATTCTAACAACACTTCTCTTTCCGAACTTCTACAAAATATCATTATGACTATAGGATTTAAAATGAGTTGAGTACCTACGAATAAAAATTTGTTAGGACTGAATATTATAACACATACTTAGCATTAATTGAACGAGGATTTCCCAAGGAATTCCTAACTTTTGAAATTAACGTGGTCACCCTAATAGAAAGAGGTGAAGATGAAGGTCTCCCCGTGTGCCATCTCACTCGGCTCGTTTTTTCAAGGCCTGTGTATTATCTTGTTTATCTATGGTAAGTATATCTATAAAAATTACTACTCAACTGACAGACGATGACGGCATGGGCGCACAATATGGCGAATTTTTCGGCCGCATTGGGTTTTTACGTAAATACCCGTCTCTCTTTTTGATTATGGATATAGAGGTGAGTTAAAACGAGACGAACATATTTTTATGTGTTTTAATTTTCATATGTCGCGTCCTTTATATACAAATCTCGAATACAGTGCCACCAAAAAGAGTAGAAATTAAAAAGTGGCAACATCGTAGTGTCGTCCCGTTTTTTTAGATTGATTTGAAAGGGACGACACTACGATGTAGCCACTTTTTAATTTCTACTCTTATTGGTGGCACTGTACATATAGATGTCGCTTTCAAATGACTTTTCATAAAATGCTTCAAGGGGGCTGGCTCTCTTTACCTACTTTTACTTATTTTACTATTTGCTACGTGGGATTCCCCTAATATACTGACGTCTACGTCAAAACTAATAAGATGGCGCCCATGCCCATAGAGGCAATCCTCTAGCGAGACGTGTTGATTTTGACGTAGGTGGATATCACTTTTGAGTGATTCCATGGCGATTGTGGCTGTCACAAAAAAGTGATCTCGCAGTGGTCTCGTCAGCTAATGTCAATTATGCCATGTCGAATATGGCTCCAGTATGTTTGGAACGTTCGGATTCGGACCGGGTGAGTTTCGGGGTGGGGTCTAAAATGGAATGAATTTGTGTTTATAATTAGTTTTAGTGTTGTTGACGAAACCTGTTGTGGATTTGAACTGTGAATTTGACGAAGGATGTTGTGGAAGTTATTATGTTGGGAATTAGTGCACGGTGTACGAGTCTAATTTTACAGTAATACCGCAAATCGATGTACAGTTTAGCCATTTGGCACACGCATACTAGAGGTCAAAACAAAATTTTTCATCCGCAGTTCTTAAAAAAAATTCCCTTAGGAGGGGGGTGCTGATTCATCATTTTATTTGTATGGGAAAAAAAAATTTTTTTTTCAAAAACCTATGGTGTGTGGTATCATATGAAAGGGCTAATAGAGGCAGTTCTAAAAATATACCACATCATTATATTTCAGCCATTTTTTTAAATTAAAACAAAAATAATTTTCAAAACATACCAAGTTTGGGCTTCCCCAGATACGATATGGCTGGTTTTTTTTTTGGTACTTTATATCAAAAATGATAATAGATATCCTCATATCTAACCTTAAGAAAGAAATTTTGAAAATAATTTCATTAAGTATTTATTTTTTATTTTTCAATATTACGAAATAACGCAGTACAAAATGTACTGAAGTAGAGTTCTACTAAGGACTGTTCAATTTACTAAGCGGACATCAAAAACAGGTTCATTTATGGATTTCTTAGAACAAATATATCTTTATTACGGTGAATACTTATGAACCATTTTAAAATAAAGTAGTATATTACACAAGAACAATACATTTAATTAGAACGGTAAAATTTCCGGACTTTAGCGCGGATTCGTCGCATAAGTGTTTGCACATCGCTTTTTGACACTTTTCTACAAGCGGCAGACCACATCCATTTCAATTCTGCCAATGTACTAGCTTCTCGGCCATCCTTCCGCAAGGTTCTCTTTACAATGGTCCAGTATCGCTCGATGGGGCGGAGCTCCGGGCAGTTTGGTGGATTGTCGTCTTTTTTAACAAATGTATGTTTTTTGATTTTAGCAGCGTCACTGTCTGACCAGCATATGTGAGCACTCGCCAGATCAGGCCAAAACAGAGGGGGAATACTGCTTTTTATATAGAGGAAAAATAACCGTTTTGTGATGTATCCCTTTCTATAAATTTCGCCACCAATAGTTCCGGTTGCAAAATAAGACGTGCTTTTGAGGCCACAGGATCAAATGGCCTGCCATACAAGGACTTTCTTCCCGAATTTATCCATTTTTATGGCTTTATCGGAATCGGGTACATTTTCTCCTACAACTGCATTATAATACTGAGGCCCCGGTAACGTACTGCTGTCATACTTCACGTACGTTTCGTCGTCCATAGGAATGCAATGAGATTTGTGTTGCAGCAAAACATCGTATAAATTGCGGTACCTTTTTTTGGAACGTATTTGCTGCTCGGCACTTCTCCTCGGCATTTTTTGCTTTTTATATGTCCGTATGTTATTTCTTTCTTTGATATTTTGTATGGTGCCTACGCTTATACCTTCGTTTTTTGCAATATCACGAACGGACGTGTAATTTTTTTATTTTAACAGCCGCAAGACATTTTCTTCCACATGTGGGTTTGCCGGACCACTTCTCCGCCGCGATTTTGGTAAATTGGCAAGCGTATGATGCTCCCCAAATTTATTTATGATTTGAAATACGGCTGACTTGGAAAGTTTAAACCTATTCGCAAATTTTCGCAGAAAAAATTGGCCTGTACACCATTTTTGCAAGATTAATTTGCGATTTACAATATTAATTCGCTCCATCGTGAAAAATTATTTTCCAACTAGAAAAATATATACAACAGTTGATAGACTTATGTATGTTTATTTTATAATCAGTCATTACTTATCAGTCAGTTTTTAGTATAAGGATTAATATTGAATTGAGTATGTCCGCTTAGTAAATTGAACAGTCCTTATAGTCCTACTCCAGTACATTTTGTACTGCGTTACTTGATAATATTGAAAAATTAAAAAAAAATACTAAATGAAATTATTTTCAAAATTGCTTTCTGGGGGTTAGATATGAGCATATCTAGTATCATTTTTGATATACAGTACCAAAAAAAAACCAGCCATATCGTATCTGGGGGAGCCCAAACTTGGTATGTTTTGAAAATTATTTTTGTTTTAATTTTTAAAAAATGGCTGAAATATAATGATGTGGTATATTATTAGAACCGCCTCTATTAGCCCTTTCATATGATACCACACACCATAGGTTTTTGAAAAAAAAATTTTTTTTCCCCATACAAAAAAAATGATGAATCAGCGCCCCCCTCCTAAGGGAATTTTTTTTAGGAACTGCGGATGAAAAATTTTTTTTTGACCTCTAGTATGCGTGTGCCAAACGGCTAAACTGTACATCGATTTGCGGTTTCTTTTTGTATACAAGGGGCACTAAATCTGGACGAAGCCTGCGATGTGGATTTAAGTTATTACGTAAATAAAAAGTATCTAATACCTGTTTCTTTTTAGTATTACAGCTAGAACGCGATTCCCAATTGGGTTTGTAAGATTATATTAATAACTACACTCATAGTTGGGTTTTTCTGCCATAAATACGTGACTACTGTGATTGGTATCTATTACTAGTACGTACAAGTAAACACTTTTAGCCTATAATTTTCCTCTGGTTATGATGGAAACTAGTTTATTGAATCTTATTAAATGCGTACAGCAATTAGGATTTGCCTTGAACGCCGCGTCAACGATTCTAGTGCCTCAAGAAATAAGTACTATGGCTACTGGCCGCGTGCAATAATACTGTGGGCAGTATCAATGTAGTACATACATACTTATGTATGCAGATATACTCGCCGCGCTGTCGGGTGCATTATGGCTCAAAGGAAAACTAATAATAGAGGGCTTTAAGAGCTAACGATTGGACAAACTTTTGACATATAGGTACTGAAAGCTAGTTCGATCAAACAGACAAAAGCTGAAATGACTCCGAAAATATTAACTTTCACTGAACATACTTAGGGGTTCAATTGGTAGTTCTTGAAGTAAGGAGAAAAAGTTGGATGGATCAGAAGAAGTTCTTCTAATCCATACTCAATGTAACATCGTGTTACAATACCATTTATAACAACATGTACAACTCAGGAATGTACTACTGATGAATGGGAGCCCCCTAAAAATATTTTTTTCTGTTTTTATTACTCGTTGTTGTAGCGGCAATAGAAATTCATCATCTGTGAAAATATCAACTGTCTAATTATCACGGTTTATGAGATACTGCCTAGTGACAGACGGCCAGATAGACAGACCGATAGATAATAGGGTTTCGTTTTTACCCTTCGGGTACGGAACCCTAAAAACTAAATATAATGAATTACAGGGGCCTAATTTGACAACCAAATACTGCAGTTCAATGTCCATAAACGGCTAAGGTTTAGTTAAGGCTTGGTAAAACCTACAAATATTAATACCTAAGTATTTAAGTTTAAAAAGTTTCAAATCAGCTTAAAAGTTATGAACTAATGGTCCGCCTCGAACTAAGAACTTGAGGTTTACTTGCAAACAAGCTGACCATTATAACAAGACCTTTGTGATGATTATTTTGCGCCTTCGAGCTCCATAACCCCTTGACCGATCCTGCTCATACCTACGAACTCTCAAATATTATATATCTCTGCTACAATTTCAACAAATTTAATAAAGATATTAAAGAACCAGAAAACGCTACTTAAGTTATCGTCGAATCAAACAAACTCTCAAAGTTAAAAAGTCATCGAAATACCGAGACGTCCCAATAGCCAGAAGTTTTTTGTAAGAACTCGCTTCGCTTGCGCTCCGCTCGTTCTATAAATACAAGTAAGTTTTATATTATACCCCATATATAGTGTGTAAGCAATCTTAAGTTCTTAGGTATTTATCTACGGTTCTAATCTAAGCTTGGACCAATTGTTGACCAAAAAAAATTTAAGTTTCCAATGATAAGATATTAACTTCAGCCTCCATTAATATTTCATTTGCACAGGTGTAGTCACACCCAGTAGGTCACAGTCACACGTACCTGACACAGGTAATATACCTAATATGTATTTTAACCGTATTTTGTATTAAACTACATGCAGAACTTAAGTATACCATAATTACTCTTTAATGGCCTTACCCTGTCTTTATAGCTTTTAGTAACATACAATACCTACCTAAATTAATCTCAAATGTAGTAAAATTTGGACTTTTTACATACGTACGAAACGACAAGACGTCACATACGAGTAGATTAGGGTGACCAAAGATTGTATGTTCTTTTTCTACTTATCATCTGAAAAATAATTATCAATATTAGTGATTTAAAAAAAAATACCATCATCATTAGGTTCATCTTTAAGTTCTGTATCATGACTTGTTCTCTTGCTACACAACCCCGAAATCATCTATATAAGTATATGTGCCGTTTTCAAGAAAAGGTACATCATTGTCAGTTGTCAATAAGACATTACTGCCATAATAATTAATTTAGATATAAACTGTATTGACAACCGACAATGATGTACATCATTTGCTTGAAAATGTCACATATAGGATTATAGGGTCAGTAAAAATGGTAATGATGGTAATATTGAAATTTCCGTAAATATTCCTAACATTCCATATAATACCTACACTACACTTCAGCATAACGTGGCTTACAATGGTCACCCTCGACATAAATGAAAAAGATGTATTTTATTTTGAGTAGGTATGTAAATAATAATATTAATGCATGCATGGCATTCGAGCAAGTAAGTAGAAGTACCGACTGGTAGAGTGACAGGCAAGTAAAATCGGTGCACTTTAATAAAAGCTTATAAAACAAAGCATTGTGATAAATAATTCATCAGTTAGGTGTTGCATATGGAGCAACACCTGTAAATAAATATTTATATTTTTGCATACCTGTGTAAACTACGTGGGTATGCATTTTATTATCTCGTTGAATCTAAATATTATTATGAATTTATGCACTTATATTATATGAAACATTATATTAATTAAATCTTTATTATTCCGTGTATAGGGTAAAGTGGTTTTATTTGTAAAGGTATTCTGGTAATAGATGTTTTTTTTTTATATTTATTTCTTCAATAAATTCGAGCTCTCCTACATTGTTCAACCTATACATGAATGGCCTCATCGAGGAGCTTAGCAGCGCTTATGTCGGATGTCACATAGAAGACGTGTGCGTGAACAACCTAAGCTATGCTGATGACATGGTGCTGCTGAGCCCCTCGATGGCAGGTCTAATAAAAATGTTAAGCATTTGCGAAGCGTATGCTGAAGCCCACGGGCTCAGGTACAATGCGTCTAAAAGCGAGCTCTTACAATTTAAATCAGGCAACAAAAGCTACCAAATGCAGGAGGTTAAGCTGTGTGGAACGCCGCTAAAGAGAGTGGACAGATTTAAGTACCTGGGCCACTGGGTCACAGACAAACTGTCTGACATCGAGGACATCGAGCGGGAGCGCCGAGCGCTGTGTGTCCGCTGTAACATGTTATCCCGCAGGTTTGCACGTGGTAGTAAAGAAGTAAAGTTAATATTGTTTAAAGCTTTTTGTCAAACTTTCTACACGTGCGGTCTGTGGGCTAATTTTACGCAGCGGGCGTACAGCGCTCTGCGTGTCCAGTATAATGATGCTTTTAGGATGCTGTTTAGGTTGCCGCGGTATTGTAGCGCCTCGGCAATGTTTGCTGAGGCGCGAACAGACTGTTTCTTTGCCATCATGAGAAAGCGATGCGCGTCTCTCCTAAATCGAAGCCGAAGCAGCACGAACAGCATCCTAAGAACGCTGGCGCAGCGTTGGGACTCGCCCCTGGTCAAGCGGTATGTGCAGCTACACTCACCTGTGGCTGTACCGCCACGAAAGTTATAATTGTTTTGTTTTGTTTATTTGTTTGTTTTGTCTAATTAATTATAATACTAACTGTACATATATAAGTTATTGTAGTAGGTACCTCTAACCCAATATGGACTTTCATGTTCGAAATAAAAATATTTCATTTCATTTCATTTCAATAAGTCAACAGTATAAATAAAATAACTTAAGATTAGTCAAAAAGTCCCCATCGAGTTCGTCATCGTCCCCGGCGCAAAGATACCCATCACGCTAACCGCGTTACCACGTTGACTGGCTATGGACATTATTTGCACCAAGTACGAACCCGCGCGAGCGTCAGACCCCCTCTCCGTGATCCGACTTCCCACTACCCTAATGAAGGCAATAGCCTCCGACCCCCAGCACTCAGTAGTCTCATTTAATAAACTAGTTCTTCTATTATCAATATTACGAATACACCTCATCCTTTACATTGAAAGACTATAGTTTTGTGTGTATTTTAATTTTCTTCTAACTTTTATTTATTTTTAAACATCAGAAATCTTGCAGCTTCACGCTTTTGTTATCCACTCTGTCAAAGATGTCACACTTTTATGTATTTTATAATATTTTAATGTAGCTAGCACACAGCTTGCTTATACATGCTACCTAACTGTACAAGTAGGTAGGTACATTCCTAGCCTGTTTTTTCTATTGTGAATATTATTACTGGTTTTTCAGAGCGTGCACGCTTTGTTGTCGTGAAGCTAATTTGATTATAATTCAATCACTTAATTGGATGACCTTATTATATTGCCAATGTGTGGAGATCGGCATGGTAAAGGACCTCTAACTGCATGTTGGTTAGCCGTGACACTATTTCGCGCGCCAGAGAAATTTTTCGTTTCTTTTTAATGATGTAGGTACTAATTCTCAGAAAAAGATGGGTTCAGAACTGTATTCAGCGGCAAAATTCAAATAAAGTAGTTTAAGCTTATTAAAATTGCGTCGCATCTTAAAAAAATTGGTTCGCAATGTACGGTAAATTATATACGATAAAATATGAACATTATTCAAATTGTACGAAATCAGAGCGTCACATAAAATGTACAGTCAGTGGCAGAAGTGATTAAGCTGTAGAGTGGTTGAAAATAAACTTAACTCGACTTTGTTGTCACGATAACAAGGGCAGATCATTTAGAACGCATCGTCTGCTTAGCCACTTCTACTTATGATTGTGTTTACTCATCACCATAGCTTAATTTTGATGCATCATTTAACTTTCATTTGCTTGCGAACTGGATTATAATTTATAACTGCTATTAAAAGACGTCTTGATTGAAATCAGCACAAATTCAGTTTTGCCAGCAACAAAAATGTCCTCATCATTTGCTCGCCTACAATATTGAAAGAAAATAAAGATAATTAAAATCCTACAGAACCCTATCACCGTATGAATCATATGCTTTAGCTTTTTTGTTTTGCGTTCCATTTCTTAGACCTTGAGGGTGCGGCCAAGGTACGGCATTGTGCGTTTACTTCCGGATCGCTGCCGGACACGACCTGCGACTTATTCGGTCACTAAGTAACGAAATTAACAATTAAAGTCTTATACTTACACCATAACCAGTATACATCATACAACGTTGGTTAGTAAGAGGCATTTCTTACCGTACAAGTTACTACCAATCCTTTTCAGTATAATTGCGAAGAAAAAAATCGTTACAAGCTAAAGAAATATTAAATAAACGTACCAACAAATGGAATAAAATCCGACTCGCTGGGTAACTAAAGACGAGGAATTTAGCCCCATTTGTCTCTAGTTACCCCATTTACCGTAACAAAAAGTCTATGTCTTCCTCGGGAATAAATTGTAATTAGAACTCCCGCTTCACAAGCTGGGAAAACTCCGCTATATGAGCAGAAGTGTGATGAAATACTTATTTGTGCAACAAGAGAGGAAAGTTGGTTTTTCTTGCGAGTGTTGATTTTGAGTCCCGAGTAAGCGAAAGATTCTGTAATTGAATCACGAGCGAAGCGAGTGATTCTAAGTTTGAATCTTGATTGTAGCGAGGGATCTCAAGAACACGAGATGTAAAAAAACTCTCGTGTGACACATACAACTTTTCACCTCAGTAGTGAGTACATATTAAAGTAAAAAAACACATTTATTTATATTCCTGAATGAAAGGCATCATCATTATGACGAAGAGCTTCTAGAAACAAAATTTCACTCCCTGGAGTGAGGAAATTCGCAACTTTCGTCACTCCCTGGAGTGATGAAAGTCGCGCTTTCGTCATTCCAGGGAGTGAGGAAAGTAGGCTTGTTCGAACTGCTGAGGTGAAAACGTTCTTTACATCCGGTACTAGTACCGCGTAGGAACTATCCTGTGGTCATATTACGCATGGAAATATCAAATATTGACCATCTTTCGTCAAGCGTACAAATGGTTTCACGCAACTAAGCAAAGCTTAAGTACTGAACCGTATGTACCACATTAATTAATGTCATCAGTAAACAGATTATTTTATGTGAAGGCGCGTGCATAATGAGTTTAGATAATAAAAAGCCACGCCAACGTACTCCCTCTTTGCTTATAAAATAATTGCACTAAATTAATGTTCCTCCCACAAGCCTTCTCATGGATAATTCAATGTACCTACACGAATATGCATGTTTTCCTGGATTAAAATATGTAATGTCAAATAATTACGTTTTTATTATATTTTTATTACAAAGTCAAACAAGTAAAGTGTAGTCTTAGTTATCATTTTATTTCATCACATTAAACTATATGTAGGTACCTGAAGGTGAATCCCCGTTTGTCCCCGTCTCGATCGCGCGCAGTAAGTATGGCGATGGTGAGGACAGATGGAAATACACCTATCCGAAGCGTATTCTAAATTTTAAATTGCAATTGTTATGGGTCTGATTATTTTATTGAAATAACCCTCCTGTTTTGTAATATTTATAAATAGCTTAGTATTATAATAGATAACTATGCAAGGTTTATGAGTGTAGGAAGTTAAGTCGTAGCAACTCCTTAACTTGATGGCCGAAGCGGACGAAATTATACTATTATGTCACCACGCGAGAGTAAGAACTTTACGTACCTTATCATAATGCGCCTGCTGATAATTTAAGAATTTTAAACAAGGTCCTTGACAAAAGTTCAGAAATCCAACTTCAAGGTTTGTCAGCGGGCCATGGAGCGTAGTATTCTCGCCGTGAAATTGACTGATCGCATTAAAATACTATACTACGCTCCAAGACCAAAATAGCTGACGTAGCAGAAACAGCCGCTAAGCTGAAGTGGGACTGGGCGGGATACGTTTGCCGCATGCCGGATGATTTTTGGCCCACAAACAACTATTATATGGGTCCCACAAAACCAACCCCGGGGTGGCGGCAAACCTCGACAGCGATGGTGAAACGAGCTTGACGCCTTCGATAGAAACTGGTGGGAGACGGCTCAAGATCGGGACACGTGGAAGGGAAGGAGGGAGGGCTTTACCCATTAGTGGGACACTCTTGGCTCCTATAAATAAATAAATAAAGCATCGACTACTCAGAATTATTAAGTATCGATCTGTGTTTAATCACTGTAGCTATAGATAAGCCACATTGGCCACATAATGTGTCTAGTTTGAAATTTCGCAACACGGCATGTGAATGTGAAACCAGCGGCCGTGGGTGCAGTAAAGCATAAGTATTGTAAGGAGATATTATCTGTGTCCTAACTTGAGTCACATTAACCTACATGTTGATGAACTTGAAGCTTGCTACAAGCCCGTGTTGACTTTGCACGTAATTAATTAGTCTATTGTTGCGACTAATTTGACAATGACAGCGTTTACAGTGACTTTGGCACAGTTTTGACCATTAAACAATGGTAACTTTTCTGTTTGCATTCCGATTTTAACCCATTACTGCATTAATTGTATTCTTACCAAAAATTACGCATAATTGTTAACTAATCTTTATCTTTAATCAAGCAAAAATAGTAAAAAAAACATCTATTATTTTTACTAAATGAGTGTGACATAAATAGAATTATTCCTAAATCCCATTTATGTATAGGTATATGGTATATAAATCCAATACAGGCAAATCTTTTAAGTTCAAACGATGGAGATAAAATTTACTTGGAAGGAATATATTTAAATTACAAATAAGACCTATAAATAAAACTTATCTATTTAAATAAACCATAAACTAAAAACTAAATAAAACTAAAAAATATCAAAAAAATTGAGCCCCTTCGGCATGGTGCCAAGGATGCTGGCAGCATTTCCCCGCTGTATTGCAATACTAACGCATTGCGCGAGGAAGCTGTCAGCTCTTCGGTCAGCCGTAGAAACTACTCTTTTGGTCAAGTCTTTAAAAAGTTTGAGTGTACTGGGTCCCCACGGGCCACGGGTCTCGGCTCTCGAAAGGCATGAAACTGTATTCGGGGCCATGACCCCTGTTCCCTGTATTTTAGGTGTTTTATTTCTTTCGGCCGCTTTATCCGCCGCACTAGACTCATTACTGGTTTTAAACCTACACCTCTGACCGGAGATGTATTCTGACCGGCAAGAAACTCGGCGGGACTTATTTTTTTAAAAATTTGAAGATAATATATACAATAATGCGTAGTTCTTCAAGAAGACATATCAAAGCTGTTTGAGATAAATTATTAAAGAGTGTTGACTTTCCTGCCATGTCGTATTTGTAATGTATGTGATGTTATTTCACTTATTTAAGCGACATTTAAGAATAATCAATATAATTACAAGCTGATCCCCGAATCGTCTCTTTAAGCTGTTTTTACGCTTCTCGATTTATTATACGATTAGTTTTGCTTTATAAATAGTGCTATTCCATTGTAGTGTCCCCGCACAAACGTCTCCTACTCCATGACCAATTGAAATGCCAAGGTCCCATCGCACTGTCTATAGTTCGATGGACTCCGACTATTAGTTAGTATACATTACCGAATATACAATAGGTACTCTTCTTATTAAACTTGTAATTGTACCATTTTTACCTTTATATTATACGTAGTGTAGAAATTCTGAATAACGAGATCTCATTAGACTTTTTCTTTGAAAATGACGCTAGCACAGATTTCAATATAAATATGACAGGTAGAGTACAATTTGCTTTTTTGAATAATGCCTAATGTAAATTAGTTTAAGCAGTTAATGTTTACAAGTGGAATTTCTTTTCAATATACTATTATTTTAAAACAAATACTCTTGTTGACATACTATTTATGAAAGGTATAACCATAGAAGGTTTGGTAATTATCTTGTCTTAAAATATTTTTACGCAACTTTAATCACGTAGCTCGTACACATTACAAACGAATTCCTCTTAACGTATTGCATGGCACAATTTGCACATTATATGCCTAAAGATGTCACAAGACAAGGTTGGAGCATAACTTTGCATTAATCTGCTATAAAGTATTAAGAAAATTTTATGAAACCTTCGAACCGGTATAAGAAAGATAAATGGTGTAACATTTACAACGAGGTCTGTGCATCATTGTGCATTCGTTAAGGCTGTGGGGGTCAGTGACCCTGCGCTTGCACAGTCTGCGCAGTTCTGAGCTGCATCTAAAAGCTCGAAGCTCCCTATTCATAGGCATAGCGGCAATGTTTACATAGCATATTCTTTTGTTTTTTATTATATTATTTTTACCGTCAACTGCTACAACTTTTCCTACTTACGATGCATAGCTTTGCCTAGCTTGAAAAACATGGTTTTCTTCGCCAATTAGCTATTTTTATCTTATCTATAACCCCTATATCTGGGTTTTGCAGGCGAGACCGTGGGGCCATCGACCACCACCTCTTCAAATATCTCCCTAAAAGGCTCGTTTACTCTACGGGTGACCGAAGTGCTGGCAGCTTAGT
Organism: Pammene fasciana; assembly: GCA_911728535.1. Lineage (NCBI taxonomy): Eukaryota > Metazoa > Arthropoda > Insecta > Lepidoptera > Tortricidae > Pammene > Pammene fasciana. Next base: position 15,552,432 of record OU452276.1, on the reverse strand, counting down.
TTAAGTGTAAGTATTAAGTATCATAATCAAATTTAAGCTTTAAGGCCGTTCCTCGATTCGGACAAGCCACGCCCATCCTTAAGAGACACGTTTATGGCTGCCATGCACGAAAGAAAGAGATGCAGCGCTCTTAAGGATCAGACTTTTTGATTTACACTACGATAAATAAGCGAATCTATAAAGTTTAGTCTAATTTTGTTTCTGTGATTTTTTAGATAAACCAGAATACCATATTTTTTTCTTAGTTATATTGCTTAATCTCTTATAGTTTACGTAAGCTAAGAAAAATAAGGGGAAAAAGGACCCAACTTCGGATTTTTTTTCTATCGAGGCAACTTTCAGCAATCGTGTTTCGGCTTGTGCCAAAAACAAGAGTATATAGTCTAATAATATATATTCGAAAATAAATTCAGTCCCTTTTCCCGTTTAGTCAATAGAGCGTTTGAAAAAACCTATAATTTTTCAAAGTAGCCCCTTAAAAATAAGACTTGTATGCTTTGCGTGGAATAGGGTATAATGTCCGTTTAAGATAGTAATTGACACGTCCATTATCGACACCGAGGTAATATTACACGTAATATACGCTGCTACAGACAATAGAGCATAAAAACCAGACATGCTGTAGAAAAAAACAGGAGCGGAAAGAATGTTTTGTCACTCGTTGTATTATGCTTTATGTCTATTAGTTGCGCTGTTAGCTCACTGTAGTATTGGTTAAAAATTTTGTGATATTTTCCGAGTATTTGCTTAGGTATATTGTACCTGTAGTCACTAAACCTACGTTTTGAAGGCCAAAGCTAATTCCCAACATTTCTATTCCTGGCAATGCACAATGTACAAGTTGCAGAACTTTCTTAAAAATTCAGTAACATTCTAGGAAATTTTTCGAAACTTACACGAGAATTTAAATTAATTTTCCAATCCCCTTATGGGAATTATCAAAAAAAAAATATTACATATAAGTATTAGTTTTATAAACTCGTAAATGAGATAGTCAGTTAAAATAATTAAGAACGGTGGTGTCCAGCGACTTCCTGAATAATTTTGATTGTTCGTAAAATTTAAGTTCTGAGACCATTCCGTACGGAAAATTTCTCAAATTTGGAAACTTCTGCTTGGCGCATTGCTACTTGTACCTATTTATCAATTTGCAAGTTGACGGCAAGGTAATGAAAACAGGTCACTTAGAAATTTTCGTACACGAATACAGGGTGTAACAAAAATATTGGTGATCCGTTTAAGGGCATATTTGGTATCGTATTACGACTAAAAAAAAGTAGAAGAAAGAAATTTTTGGAAGCGAAAAAAAATTTTTTTTCTATGGGACAGATGGTCCCATCCCGCCGACCTTCCATACTAAACCAAAATTTTTTTTCGCGTCCAAAAATTTTTTCTTACTTTTTCTTAATTAGAATACGATACCAATTATGCCCTTAAAATGATCACCAGCATTTTTGTTACACCTTGTATATCATATTTAAGAGTGTATGTACCCTAACTGCATGTGACAATATTAGTTGTCAACTTGTCAACAAATAGTGAATATTGTTAATATATACCTAGTTATTTGCTCGGCTTCTTAAGTATAGCTTTTATTTACGTATGCTGTTGAGTACCAAGACTCTATGTCGTAGGTATTTGTGATATGGTCAGGTTAAGGGAGGAGGTTCAGTTCAAACAGTTTCATATAGATAACTTGTCAAAGTACCTACACGTCTAATGTATTAACCGCGGAATTGACTTTATTTTTACAGGGTGTTTTTTTTTTAATATTACCTAGCCATATTATGGGAGGTGATTAGCTAAGTTATACGGAACAACTTTTTCTATGGGACCACCACCTAAAATTTCAAAAAAACTTTTGGCTTCCCCATACAAAACGTCAACGTCTGATCGGCTGAAATGTATGAAACAGACAAAAATTTTTGTGAGATTCCGGAGATGGCCTCATAGTAAAAGTTGTTTAGTAAAGATGGCCTACGAAATCACCTCCCACAATATAGCTAGTTGCTCTCAGATGAAACTATTGTTAATGTGGGCGTTCCACAAGGAAGTATTCTAGGGCCGCTGCTGTTCCTAATATACATTAATGACCTCCCTAACGTAACTCACAATAAGATCCTACTTTTTGCCGATGACTGCTCAGTAGTAATTCCTAGTACAGATCCCCTGACATACGAGGCTGATGCGAATTTAACATTTAAGGACGTCAACACCTGGTTGGAAAGAAACAATTTAAGGGTAAACCTGAGCAAGACCAAGTACATGGAATTCTATGCACCACAAGGTGATCCTAAAAATATAGCTATTCAGTACAACCAAGAGTCAATAGAAAGCGTAAAATCCATACGATTCCTCGGTTTACTCTTAGATTACCTGGTCAAAAAGTTAGGCAGATACGTATTTGCTCTGGGCAGGTTGACCCAAGTTGTCTCCCAAAAATCTGCACTGTTGGCTTTTCATGGTCACATTATGTCGAACCTGCGTTATGGCCTTATTCTATGGGGAAACTCTACATTTGCTATCCGTGCATTCATATTGCAGAAGGACTGTGTTAGAGCCATGTGCGGAGTCAGACTCGGTGACCCTTGTAAACACCTCTTCATAAAACTTAAGATTTTACCGTTACCCGCATTGTATATATATGAAATGTGTCTGTTTGTAAAAACTCATATAGATAAGTACAAAATAATGCCATCTAACCCTAGGTCTACGTCTAAGAACCATGGTTTTAACCTAAGCTACCCAGATCGTAACACAGCTTTCTTAAAAAAAAGTGTACCTACTGTATATGTCAATAAAGATTTTCAATCATTTACCAGAAGACTTAAAGACTGTTGACTTCCCTGAATTTAAACACAAGGGAACGTACCCAAACTACGTGATCCATTTTTTTCAGTTTTTGACCCCCCTCCCTCCCCTCGGTGACCATCCGTAGTAATTGCCAAGACCCCCCCCCTCCCCCCTAGTTGTCACGTAGTAAAACTCACACATATTTTTAGAGTGATGTTTTGGAGATAGAAAGCAAAAAAACATAATTTTGCATACTTATTGCCTTTTAATAACACGACACTGGCCGCGTGACGCCAAAAGTGCGTGGAAACCTATAATTAGAAGCGCGAGATTTGAGCATAATTAATATAATTATTGACTACGTGACAGAACCTAAGACTCCCCCCCCTCCCCCCTGTGACCTAGAGTAGTATTTTGACGACCCCCCTCCCTCCCCTAAACGGGTCACGTAGTTTGGGTACGTTCCCTTAGTTGTATAAATGGTGCTTACATAAGATGTATTATAATGTAAATGAACATTTTGAAAATGTACCCAGTACTCTTTATTAATGTATTCCACGATTGACATATCTCGATTTTTTTTTGTGTATGATTTAAATTTTTTTTATATTTAATTTAATTTTCATTTTTATTGTAGTTTTAAATTATTTCTATAGCATGACATTGACATCTTATTATTCTGACTTATATTAATTTAAGAATTACACTATTAATTTTTTTTTTTTTTTGAAATCCGCCTATATTATAATTAGTGTTGACATTAGTATAAACAATGTTAGATATTCGATGACATGCAATAGAAACAACATATTGTACGCCAAACACTGGCTGATAGTGACGCACTATATGTAACTGTATATCATTTCCTATACTCACTTTCGTACAATAAATTATTTGTATTTGTATTTTGTAACACCTTGTATAACCAAAACATAAAATTTAATAAAATATCAATTTAATACAAAGAATAAACGTATACATGTTCTTTTTAGTATTTTTACCAAAACATATAGGTACTATTAGGTACTAATTAAACCATTTTATATCATCAATTTTATGGATGTCCAAAGGGGAGGCCTATGTTCAGCAGTGGACGTCTTATGGCTGAGATGATGATGATGATGATGATGATATCATATATCACAACTTAACTATTTTAACTTTTAGGAAAATGAAAATTTGCATTTAAGGGTCTATGCATACCCATGGCATAACTATAAGGATTACGAGAAGATAATATTTATGTCTCTAATTCCTAATGGTATTGAATTCCACATATTGAATTAAACATAAAGTTAAAATTAGTGTCACGTTGGATAATATATGTTATTATTGCCTGATTATAACTAACTTAAATAACTAACTTTTAGTACTTACGTACTTAAATAAGTTTAAATAATGTATGAGGAGGTATAACACAAAAATGTTCTTTTTATTTTAGAGCGCATTATTCGCCAACAAATTGTCCTCAGTCAGGCGAAAAAAGGTGTATACTTACTTTCTTTAAAATAAAGAAATAAATAGTCATAATATTATTCTATACAACTATTTTTGCAGGAAACTCGCCACAATACGCACACCTAAGGTCAATAAGTAAAAGTTATTCCTAGAACTAATATAGGTAATCTAGATATTATAATGTTACGTATGCATGACGAATAATTTAATTGACATGTGAATTCTTCCACAGAGGTCGACTAATGTAGATGCAGATTAGTATAGTACAATACGTGATTTAATGAGTTAAAATAATAAGTTTAAATGATTACATAATGTTACTGAGTTTGTAGGCGCATTACCATCCACGGGATGGGAGTTCAAGGCCCGGATTCACGCTGAGGCGCATAGAGAGTCAGGTCAAAAGGACCCAAAATTAATTCCATGCCCAGATTTTTTCTGAAGCCAGGAGCCGAAGATGCGGTTAAATTCTCGGCATCACTTGGCGTCTTCACAAACGGCAAGCAGGGTGAGCAAAAGAGTAGATTTTAGTGAGTTTACTTCTCCCTCTTGTGTGGAGAGGGCTGGTGATGATGGAGTTCCATATATGCATTTCCCTTCCCTCTCCTTCCCCCCTCCCCACCCCATATAGATATGGAGGTTATTGTTCGGGCAGTTACAGTGCGTTAGCGTTTTTGATAAGATCTCATGATTGAAATCTCAAACTCATGATGACATGATTCAGGAGTTTGAGATTTGTCTTACTATTCGTTCTGGCAGCATCCTTTAAAGTCGTTTATTACAACGAGTTTGGTGAATATTTATTGTAATTAAAACTATAGACACATGCAAGTTGGGACCCAACAGTGGAGGAAAGAGCAGAAACAATGAGATGTCCCGTTGTTTTTGTACCTACCTACGCAAGTTACATACATTTCGAGTTTAACGCTTTCTTTCGGATGAGACTGCATTTTAAGCTAAAAACTAAAATTTACTGCAATTTCTTCATTATTTTTAATATTTAAAGTATTTATCATTAATCGTGGTAAATATTGTTCTAATTATTTTGTAAAATCTGGTTGTTTAGCTATTCTAGTTCGAAAAATATGTCGTAATAACAACTGTTTACGAATCTGGGGGGTGATTTTTGAGATTCGAGCACTCGAAAGTGACATTTAAAACTTTGAATAAAACGATGAAATTATGTGTTAAAAATAAAAGCGATAGAAATTTAAAATAATGATTATTTAAACTATTCCATGCGAAAAAATTGGCGACAAACTTTTGTGTGCGATTATTTTCGAGCTTGAATTTTTTGAATTCGAGCGTCCGGCTGTCAAAAATCGGCGAATTAGGGTGAATTTTTATTTTTATCACGTTTTTTACTCTTATGCTATTGTGTAACTAGGTCGAATTGTTTTTTTGTTTTATCTAAATTTACGTAGGGGTAACTACTTAAGATTAGTAAGTGCTCATGGTTTCTCATACCATTTGATCGTCTGATAATACGATAATTTAAAAAAAGTGTGTTAGCGGTATCCATTCTTAGTGGCATATTATAACCAAGAGCTTTTGATTTTTGGCACTGTAGAATATCAACTGCATATATGTAAAAGTATGTGTCAGTATCCGATAAATCACTAATAATAAAAGTTAGTAATAAAGCTAGTCACTCACGTGCAGAAGCCGAGAGAGCAGCGTCATGTTGCGCGCGCGACGGCGAGTGGTTGTCGAATGGCTCTCGAAGCGCCTGCGCAGCGCAGCTCGCCCGCCTCTAGAAGAGCCTTGGAGCACGAGTCGTAAGGTGCATGTAGCTGGTGCTAAACAAAGGTGAAATAATGGACAACATGTGAAGATTTCTGGCAACATGCACATGGTAACCGCAGCAGCAATAGTTGATTGTCGATTGTTTGTTTTCGCACGTACATTACTTAAAATCAGAATTAGCTAAAGTAATTATAAAGTATCAAATAAAATTGTTTATTGCTGCGATTTTTTTAATTGGGGTTTACGGCACCTATGTTACTGTTTTAGACTTAGTTTAGACTAACTTTGGGAGGACTGCAAACTAGGGCTCGCGGTCGTTTCCGGGTCTCGTGTAACCGTTTCGAATACCCGTGTCCGAATAACACGCTACACGGTTTTCTGGCCCGTTTCGCACGTGTAATTAAGAAACGTGTAATTAAGATCCGTGTCCACGGTTAAACGTGTAGTCGAAAAAACCGTGTCTTAAATACACGCGGATCTGGAAACGTCCTTGGCGGTAAGAGTCGAACGGATCGAGTCGTTCAAACGGTACGAATGAATATATGATACATTTGGGGAGTTTGGTGATTTTGAATCTTATTGTGAGGTCCGTAGAGTAGAAATTTAATAAATGGTTACTGTGGGTGTGCCTTTTTATGATGGTAATAGAATAGCAGGTAAATTTTGCACAAATAGATCACTAACTAGAGCAAAAACATTGAAGTTTAACATCGTAAATAAAACTTAGCTATCAAATTAATTTTGTATTAGTTTGATATGTATTATGTAGTTAAACATTTATTAGACGTGTTGAATTTATTAAACAAAACTTTTTTAATAACCAGAATCCTCATATCATATTTAAATATGGTGATATTTTGGTTATTTCCGTCTTCTATTATTTTTAATTCAATGATAATTACCTAGTTTTAAGCCCGGGCATACCTCTATAATATACCCCTTTGATTGCGGGTTTTAAAATAACAAGATGCTTAGGAAAATTCGAAAAATTCTTAGGAATATTTATTTTTATTTATTCTAGTTGTATTGTAGAGGGTGCTCTTAAATTACCACAGCGAAACTATTACATTTGTGGGAATTTTAATGTTTTTAACGTTTTTTTACAGACGTGTTGACTTTATAACATCGACATAAAGCTTAAAATAGGTATCTACCTATTTTAAGCTTTATTACTATTATTACATTTAAGATTTGAAAACAAAACGTTTTGGTCAAAATAGCGCACAAAATATGTCATAAAATGACACATTTAATTTTATTACCTGGACCGCCGGGACGTTAGCGTGAAAGTCATTCAAGTAAAAATAAAGGATTTCCCATTTTATGATCTAAGCTTATCCCAATAAGTCATATTATTGTTCACTTAAATTCGTACCTAGTTACTATTTTTGTAGGAGCCGTCGCGCGTGTTCTTTATGCTCGGTTAAACAAAGAAAGAGATAAAAATAAGAGAATATCAATATTATAATTAATACCTAGTTATTGCATTATGTCTCTACAGCTATGAATTCAGATAGGTACTTTTACATTACCTACATCAGTGTATAATATATATTTTATATTGATTTGCTGTTATCACTTTGTAAAGTTTTAATAAGAAAGTCGGGAGGCAATTATTGCCTCCTTTCCGGCAATGTACAGTCGAGTCCATTAATATCCGTTAATATGTGAACACAACCTTATTCGTATGGGTATAAGGTCGTGTTCACATATTTTTGTTCAGTTGGACGCGTCCTAACCTAATCCTACCTGTAATATCGATACCCAAGTTCACGATCGTACTAATTACGGCGAAAATGTTGTTTGAATTTAGACTTTAACATGTGTGCACTATGGTACTAATTACAACAACATTTTCGCCGTAATTTGTAAGATTGTGAACTTCGTTATATAATATATGCATGGTAATTAATTTTAATATTATTTTATTTAACATACGTAAATATTCAATATAATTATATAATAATAATTATCCTTGTAGGTATGTAATAAAGGACTCCAAAACAATTATGGTTTTTGTGGAGTTGGGTAAAGAATTTTTATTTTAAAGTAAATCTATATGATACGAATCCATTCAACCTCATATAATAAGGAGCGCCACACATTTGAGCGGCATTCAGCTTTTTTGCCTGAATTCCGCGCTGAATTTCGCTCAAGTGTGTGGTGCATAATAATGCAGTTCACAATTAGAGCATTCAATAGTAAACCTTATTTGAATCAGCTCTAACTGCTTCGGAGCTTCGGAACCGTTCGGGCCGGTATTAAGTACCCGTGTAACCGGGGAAACGTGTCTGAGAAACGTCTCCTGGAAACGTTTCCCGGACACGTTTCCGAATCTTGGCGGGTTCGTGTAAACCGGTTCCTTAGCACCGCCGGTCTTAAGTACACGGGTATTCGTTTCCGCGTGTTACACGTGTAGCGGGAGCTCTACTGCAAACACAGATGTCAGATAGATTAGTACATACATCCTTACCTATGTAAATACATAATTAATAAGTACTACGTAGTTTTACACAGGATAATGGGCCATCGCCAATATAAATCATTTCGTACAGTCGCGAACCGGAATTGTTGAGCCACTTGCTATTGTTCGTAATTTAGCCTGTGATGGTACCTAAATATGTACATCCAGAATCAGGCAAACTGGGAACGCGGGGTAAGGTGCTATTGTAATTTTGGTGGAAATGCTGTTTACTTCAATGCAATAATGCAATGCTAATGCGCAAGCTTTTCGCGAATGTTATACTACCGACGAATTTTTTTTAATGTTCTTCGAAGGCCTTAATATCGTAACATTAGAAAATATTGAACCGTCACTTCTAGATGTTTATATCTTGTAGGCTTGTAGCACGTCCTTGGTGGCGAATGCAGCGACACGCCCCGCGGCAGTGCTTTGTCCTACTAAACTGATAAGCTTCAATTCATAATTAACTTTATAGCGAATCTTACCTTCTTGCTTTTTAGGCTAATTACCTGTAATGTGTATGATGGGTGCTCGTTGCCCTGAAATTATTAACCGTGCAATATATATTTGTATAATATACGATAGTATACTTATTTGGATAATATACCAACGTAGAGTTGGGTAATGTGTAGCTATATTTTTTCAGCAGATGAAATGCAGACATGATGCAGACTCATTGTGTAAAATTATAGGAGAAAAAAGTTTTAATGTGTTTAACCATTGAGTTAGAATATAGTAGAGGTAGGTACAGTCTCAAAAAAATACCAAAAATATGGCTTTTGAAAATTTGTCTTATCACTGTATAAAAACTAATAATAACTGACCGAGAAAGTGCTGTAACGAGATTGTGTACGAGTCGTTCTTACAGTAATGTGCGTTGGGATAATATTGAATGAGGGGTAAGATAGAAAGTAGTCTGTGATGCTCCGGAATATGGACGATTTTTTGTCTTAGCCCTCATAAAACACTAATAAATCTTACCCCAACCCCCAACGCACCTATTTTAAAAGTATTTTAGTGCCATGTTTTTGGGCTGATTGTGTATCGTGTTCTTTATTAAATATCGGTGGGGCAACACTTTTTTTTTTTGGGTTACCTACTTAATTATCATTTATTTCTGAAAATATTTGAAGACTTAAAATTACTTATATCAGCAGACTTAAAACCAATTTATTTTGCTATTTTGTTACATGTCTGGAGAGAGCTTACGAGTAAAATAGCTGTGACATTGCCATATACTTAGACGTACATGATGACTATAATAGTTCGGTCTTTGTCGTTTTGGCTTCAGAACTATATAAATATTTCTAATAGAAAGTCGGAACTTTGTTCCACGCAGTTGTGTTACACCACAACACAGACTACACAGACACCTCATCATTAAACTTTTACAGGGAGCACGAGGTCACCACACATCAGTGCAATTTTATTCGTAAATTTCTACGATCCGAACAGCAAATCTCAATAGTATTATACACCAATTTGTAGTATAACAATCCAGGTTCACCCCTGTAACTTGATTTTTGTGGATATTTTTAATCCACATGAGTAATGATCAAAAACGTTACCTCAATTGAAATACGCGGTCGCGCTCTCATACAAAATTAGTACGGGAGCACTGATGCGTGGTGACCCCGAGTTGTACTTATGATCTATCTAGTGTTGAGGTTATCTGTGCACCACAAGAGCCGTAGCTTTGCAAATTAAAATTTTAAAAAACTTTCCCCTCCCCATTTCAATCCACAAATTTTGAAAATAATTGAAGTTTTTAACGTTGGGATTGTTTTTGAATGTAATTGACTTAATAAAAAAAAAGAGTTTTTTAAAGACTCCTATTATTACTTTGTAAAACCTACCCAACGACAACCCAAACCCCAGGCAATAAGGTTGAAGGGGTTGAAGCGAAAAATTGTCTTTATTAAAACATACATTGCCTTACAGCGCCATCTAGGCACTGTTACCTGAATTAATAAGAGAGTCTAGTCCAAGACTGACGATATGGGTACTTCGACGAAAACCACGGGTAGTTCTAGCAGTTCTTTAAGTTATCGATAGAGGACGGCACTTCGTTCGTGTTGTATACTAGTAGTATATAGGTATAAAGGTGGTATATGATACTGTACACTTGTATAGTTGATGATAGTTGCCATCAGATATATCGGAGCGGCCAAGGTGGTCACAAATATCTGGCAACGCCTCTATTCTCTAGGCGGTAAAGTACATGTTCAGAATATTCAGATATTTTTGACTACCCTGGCTGCTCTGATATACTGTTTCTACTTGCATTCTTAGTTTTGATTGTTCGACAATACATATATTAAAGGAAAAAAAACCTATAATGTTTAAAGTTAAAAATTAAGGAGTTAATCTAACCCTGACCAGGAGTTCGATTTTTGAATCTCACCGGTGACTTTTTTTGTATGCAGCCGAAGACTATTTAGTACGAAATAAGTCACCCGATGAGATTCAAAAATCGAACTCCTGGAGTTCGATTTTTGAATCTCACCGGGTGACTTATTTCGTACTAAATAGTCATCGGCTGCATACAAAAATAGGCACCGGTGAGATTCAAAAATCGAACTCCTGAACCGCAAATCGTTGAAAACGAGCCATAACCACAGATTATATTGAATAAGTACCTAGTCTTCTCAAATGGCTGATACTAAAATCGATTAATTTCAATTTTATTCTAGGGGATTGCCCCTAGAATAAAATTGAAACCCCGATTTAATGATTTTGCTTTTAGGGGTTAAATCCCAGGATTGACTAAACAAAGCATAAACAAAGTTAGGCTTTGACAATAAGATCACGGGTAAGCCTTGTGGTGCCATAGTTTTGGCTTTACCTATTTATATCAAGTAATTACTTACACTTTCGACTTGTGATATGGACGAGGATGAAAAAAAAAAACAATTGTTGAAGCCATTTTGCAATTTTGAACAGAAAGAATACTTAAATCAACAAAGATTGTGCCGGAGTGGGGTAATAGATGTTATTAGATTAGGAATTAGTCAACACCCCATTGCCAAATACATTGAGTTAGCTTCTTTGTGATTGAATAAAATTTGATATAGGTAACCTTATCTATGTATACAGGGTGTCCCAGAAATCGACGTCAAGCCGTGAATGGATGATAGACCATGTTATAACGGGCCTGAATATAGAATATTCACGCCCTGGTTTCTTCACTTCTAGTAAATTTTTAAAGTGACCATAATTTTTTTAAGAACATGTGATAGATTTTTTTTGTATTTTTCTGATAACTGTTATAACTTGGTCTATCATCCATTCACGGCTTGACGTCGATTTCTGGGACACCCTGTATGTATGTGGGCTTTTACAGTAACATATGCATTACAATTTTTACAAACCAACTTTTAATGCAAGATTCAGTTTATTTAACTTAACAATATTAGTTTATTCTGTGTTTGTTATACCTTTTAGCGGGAGTTTAAGTGCGCCGCCCACATACGTGTATACTGTACTTACCTAACACTTTGAGACGAGATGTTTTCTTACAGCAGTTACTATCTGAAATAGTCGCCCACTTACCTGAGACTCCGGGGACCTACGCACCGCCTGAGCCCTAGGTAAACCAAGAAGTTTATTCTATGTATTATCCACTGCCTCTTCCATAACCCTATCACAATAGAAAGGATTAGAGTCAGTCAAGTTGTTGGTAGATGACACATGATGGGAAATTGTAACTTGTGACTTCTATTTGACAAATTCCTCTAGCCAGAACATGTTTGTGTATTTATTAGGGCAAGCTGTTGCCAACGGCGAGTGATTGCCTGCTCTTAAAATTTTACTTGTTAAATATTAGCTTTGTATGTCTTTAAAGTTCTAAGCATAGATCTATTGCTAATTAACATTTAATTATGCATTTCAAAGCCGGCAATCACTTTCCATTCTAATGAAATACCAGCAGGGCTATGCTGGCAGCAGGTTGTCCCTAGATAGAGTGATATAAAATGAGATTTGCCGCCAGACTAATTTTATATAACGCTATAACCTGCTGCCATCATATCATAGGCCTATTGGTCTACATATAGTTTATGTTATGCCTTTTAGTACCCCTTGGTTGGTCTCTAATAGTGAAATGGTCTATATATTGAAGTTCAAAGATTATACACGGACTAAGATTCTTATTTGTCTTTTCGTAACCGAAAGATAAGAACATTGGGTAAGTTTAAAAAAAAATTACGGACTGTAAATAATGTGGACTCCATGATTATTCGGGACCGGTTTTACATTTTACATTTAACATTTAACTTTACGTTTCTAGCACGGGCCAGGCTTGGGTACCTAGTAGATATAGATACAAAGTGAACGGTCTAAATTATGATTGCGTAGTCGTGTATTAATTCATTTGGAGTCATGGTCGTTCCTACTGTGCTCATTGGAGCTCAAATGGTTTACAATGTGTATAAACAAATATGGTACAGAAGAAAAACTTCGGTGAAAAACAAAGAATGTAGAAAATGTTGATCGAAAAATAAATTTAATCATAAGTAGGCACTTAAAAACTATTTACAATTTTTACACACTTAAATACATAGGCACTATAACTAAATGTTCTAGATCCATCACGTTTAATTCGAATGCTTTGCATCTCACTCACTGTCGCGCCGTCAGGGCTTCGTGTCAAATGTACTCGAACGGTACATGGCAGAGCCTCCTTACGACTAACAGCGGCAGTTGCGGCAGACATACCACAAAAAATATTGCGAAAGGGCTGAACAGTATGCATGCGCCCAGCCACGCCATAAAAAACCACGTTGGTACGAACGCGACTTGGTCCAACATTATCATTTCACGCTATATTTCGGCTGGTGTCTAAACAGTTCATAATTATGTAGTATAATAATTTGCGTAACAACTAAAATGATCCCTGTTGCGTCTTCGGTCGCAGTGTTTCCCAAGCTGTCGGTGTGCGTGCAGCTAGGAACGCCACCTGCAACAAAATACGTACAGTCATTGTTTTGCACTTTTGTAACACGTTTGGCAAGTTTACATCACAAAAAAAATTAAATAGGTAGCTAAATTTTACACATTCATTTATTACTGCGACACTACCTATTGCGAGGTTTTATTTATAGACGACACGTACACAGTCTGAAAAGTTATCGCATTGTGTTAAAGATAACGTATTGGCATGTAATAAATACGTAAGTACTAATTAAGCCGTAAATGCGTTGTTTCACCTTCACTGTCCTTTAAAGCTCTGATAAAATTAACGTTTAATTAGCAGAAGGTATAGCTTTAATTTAAGTAGTAAGTAGAAATAGACATAGTAGACATCTAGATTTAAGTAATAAGCGTGTTTCAAGTTTTTCTTAAGATAAGCCGATTAGTTTATCTTTATTTCAAAATATAAATAACCATTGAACGTAAATATAAATTAGTCACAGACGTAACGACCTTTTACGCTTGTCATTACTTTTATCTAGTGCTCTAAAGATAAGCTTTGTATTCTCATGATTTACAACCTAATAGTCCCTATTTATTCGACTCAATTCATGTATTTAAACTACAGGATTATACCTACTTTCATTAGAATAGAACGTTAGAATACTGCGTGTGAAAAAATATTTGGCAACGATTCGTCAATCAATCACACTCTTATCGCATAATGTGGCACGGAACCAAGCCGGGAGCCAATTCGTCTTGGATTCATTGGATCCCCAAATCCACAACTAATAATACATTATAAGGATTTAGGTCAAATTAGGACCATGTCGTTATCCTGTTCAGTGGCTCATTTTCAGATTAAATTGGAATTGGAACGAGGTAGATCAGAGCGATTTGTTCAATAAGTCACATTAGAAAAATCTGATCTTGACAAAGAATAGAGATTGTTAAGCATAATTCGCCATCTAATCTCTAATTTTTTCAGTTCAAAATATTCCTGTGTTTTTGATTAGTAAATCAATATAGATTTCCTCTTTCTGAAACAAATTAGCTGTAATTTGGTCTGTCGTCTATAAAAGTGGACCAGGCTCGCACCCCAATTTATTTTAGGCGAGGACTTGGCCTGTTCTATTTCTGAATGTACCTATCTTAACGTCCTCCTACGACATTATTTTAACAACACCTTCTCCGTCGCCTTTCAATTCAAGTGAGATTGAGGCGTGTAATTATCTCTACAATCGTTTCTGTCTAAGAACGTTTTTGTTTTGTTACTGTTGAATTTTCGTTAAGTACTGTTTTGTTCGTTACAAAAATTCGTTTGATAAAAATGTTAGGAACATCTACTAAAAAAAATACAAAACAAAAAGTAACTACTTAATTACTAAATTGAACACTTATACTTAAAAGGTAGCCTAAATGCGATGTTGCTATCATTCTATAAAATTTAGTTTACAGGATGCTACATTATAAAGTAGTTAGGTACTTAGGTAATAATTTAGGGATGTAACGAATATTCGTATTCGCATTCGCATTTCCGAATATCCGCATGTTTATGGATATTCGCATTCGCATTCGTATTCGTATTCTTTTATTTTGTAGGTTTTAGTTTAGTTTAGTATTAGTTTATTTTTAAGATTTGTTAGTTGTAATTTATTTTTAGATTTAATATTAGTTTTTATTTTATGTAAATGGTTGTAATATTCGTAAAATTCAATCCGAATATTTGCGACATTTTTAGTGCATTTTATCTAAGAAAAAGTATTGAAAAGAAAATTACAATCAAGTCAAACGTTTTTTAATTATCTTTTTTCTTCTTCTTCTTCCTAGCGTTTATCCCGGCTTGGGGTCCGCTTGGCAACCTAATCCCATGAATTGGCATAGACACTAGTTTTTACGAAAGCGACTGCCATCAGATCTTCCAACCCAGAGGGGAAACTAGGCCTTTTTGGGATTAGGGCCGATTTCCTTACGATGTTTTCCTTCACCGAAAAGCGACTGGTAAATATCAAATGATATTCCGTAAATAAGTTCCGAAAAACTCAGTGGTACGAGCCGGGGTTTGAACCCGAGACCTCCGGATTGAAAGTCGGACGTCTTACCGCAAGGCTACCAGCGCTTCTTATTATCTTTATGATAGTTTATTAAGTTATTTATCATATATTAAGTCTGTACATGTAGTGGGGTGGCCAAGTTGAAGAGGAGAATTCTTCGTAGGACTGAAAAGGTTTATACCAACAAGTGGTATCGTTGGAATCAGCATAAGCTACTGATTATTAAACTATCTCTTGTCACTTCATAAAGTGGTGGAACGAGTTTATATGACGTCACAAAGATGGCGCGCGACTTAGGGTTAGATTTTGTCGATTATTTCAAAAACTATTTAGTCAATTTAAGCAAACAAGGTGTCATATGATTGATATTTTCATGCTTAATAAAATATGTAAATCTATCTTCAACCAAAAAGTTAAATAAAAGCCAAATTTATTTTTATTTAAATTTCTAACACACATTAATTTACATTATTAATTATGTTAAACTTTATTGCACAATAATAAAAAAATAAGCCCAAAAGGCGCACTTAATGCTTTAAGGCATTCTGTTCCAGTCAACCATAGGGCAAAACAGAAATTTGTTATGGTGTGCGCAGTGAGATAAAAGGATTGTGTAATTATTAGTCTCATATTTAAGTCCTAATTTCTAACTCTACACATTGTAAAGAAATATTTGTAGCTAATATATATGTATATGTAGTATATGTGTACACCTATATGTAATAATCTTTACCTTTATTTAGCCTTATCATTATACATTTTATCATTAAGTAGTGTATTTTACAGTGTGTTTTTAACATACTGTTTACGCTGTTGGGGCAGCTCTTGTAAAACAGTTATCATCGAGGCCGAAAGAGCACAGCGTGCTGTCCTTAAAACAATGTTAAAGAAACCCTTCCGGTATTCCACACTTTTACTATATAAAAAGCCCGAAGTGTTGACGGTTCGTCAATTTACCTACTCAAAATTGTTGTTGATAAGCACAAGCAAATACTTGAAACGAAGAGTGTATCGAACACAGGTTCCGTCCGTGAATACTGCCCTTGCAAAACGATTTGAACCGTATATATCTAGTTTTGTTTATAATTCCGTGACTAGACACTTAGACATTAAAGATAAATCCGTTTTTAAAGCCAAACAAGTCATTACAAAAGCAAAAGCAATGGCTAATAGCCACCTTAACCTATGAATATACTGAAGATATTATCCAAATCAGAAAAAGTTAGACCTTCGTGATAATCAAAATAAGCTTAGAGTTAATTTGATGCACTTTTACTTAAGTATAGTTATAATAAATTAGCTTAAAAAATATGAATACTTATGTATTGTGTTGGTTGTAGACAACATCATACTTTAAAAAATAAATCTTTAATTTGTCAACCGGATAGCATATATTGTCATAACATAACATGTGATATTGGTCTCCGCGATATAGGCATGCCTAGTGCGAGTATCAAGGTTAATTTATTTATTTATTTAAATTTAAGGAGTTCCAACAACTAATATACAAACAGAGAAGTTCGGAGTGAATGAATTATTCTTTTGCATTACATATGTCGAGCACCCAAAGGTTGTATGGAATAGAATGATCTGGCGTTTGCACAGCTAAAAATATGTATATCGTCGGGTAAATTAGGTACATAATCCGATATCGTTAGATAGTCTTTATTGCGTTTCTATTTAATTGTCCTGTGCAACTGTGAAATCATTTTATTTATTATAAAAATAAAGACTTCTAATATTGGAACGGCCACAATGAACTGTTCTAATATTGGAACGGCCACAATGAACTGTTGTTAGTAAACTCCAGTGGGGATTGAGTTCTAAGGACACCGGCTTGGTTTTCTTTAGATATCAATACTTTTTGTGGTCTAAGAACAGTATTGCCAGTCTTGTGTTTTTTTCACATGTAATGTTTTTAATGGGATCTCATTCCTTTTTGTAAATAAGTAGGGCTCCCTTTTCTCCTTCCACGATCTTGCCATGCACATTCCCATACCTATGAACCCATGAACCCGTACGCATGCCCACATCCGAAGGTATTAATGGGCACCTAAAATTGCCTTTATTTTACTATCAACTACTATGGTCAAAAAAAGATCAAAATGTTATCAACTGAAAATAAAACTTTGCAGTTCTTTATATGGGATTGCAATGTACTTGTAAGGTTTGTAAAACTAGGCAACCCGGCTGACATTGCAGTATGTTAAGATTTTCAGAGACTTTATAGCTCTAATACTAGATGTATTCAAAATTTAGAGCTTGTGGATTAGCTAGAGTTAGAATTCGTATGATCTGTCATATAATAGTCAGTCAGTAACAAAACTAAGGAACTTTGACTTGCAATAATTCTTAAATTATAAGTTAAAATTAAATGATTTTGAGAATATGTCTTCTTTGTGTTACGACTTCTTTTTCACTGAAAATTAAGACTTCTAGCTACCACCAAACACCAGAATACTAGAATTAGAGGGCGTCGAAAATAGCGTGAATGGCTACGGGAAAAGGATAGTACGGCCGTGAGAGAGATTAATAATTTCACAATCCTTTTATCTCACTGCGCACACCATAGCAAATTTCTGTTTTGCCCTATGGTTGACTGGAACAGCATGCCTTAAAGCATTAAGTGCGCCTTTTGGACTTATTTTTTTATTGTGCAATAAAGTTTAACATAATTAATAATGTAAATTAATGCGTGTTAGAAATGTAACTAAAAATGAATTTGGCTTTTATTTAACTTTTTGGTTGAAGATAGATTTACATATTTTATTAAGCATGAAAATATCAATCATATGACACCTTGTTTGCTTAAATTGACTAAATAGTTTTTGAAATAATCGACAAAATCTAACCCTAAGTCGCGCGCCATCTTTGTGACGTCATAAAAACTCATTCCACCACTTTATGAAGTGACAAGAGATATTTTCCTAATCAGTAGCTCATGCTGATTCCAACGATACCACTTGTTGGTATAAACCTTTTGGGTCCTACGAACATCGAAAATAAGATAGCTCCTACGAATTGGCCTTTCCTCTAATGGAAGATATTCGAAAAAAAATTGGCTGGGGATATTTAGAATCGATAACAGAACACGTTCCAACAGTTTTTAGAATTTTATCTGTTTATCTGTTTGTCTGTTTATTTGACCGCGCAACACGTGAAAAGGGCTGAACGGATTATAATGATATTTTGTATAGAGATAGTTTGAGTCCCGGGAAAGGACATAGGATATTTTTTTTGCCCGAAATTCAACCCTGGAGGGGATGAAAAGGGGGTTGAAAGTTTATATGGAGATTTTTTTACCGCTGAAACAATTTAGATGAAAATTACTATGGAGATAATTTGAGCCCTGAGAAACAACAAAGGATAGTTTTCAAAATCAACCCTAGAGGGGGTGTAAAGGGGGTTGGAATTTTGTACGGGGAATGAATAACCGCTGAACGCTGGAAATACTTTCGAGCTCTGGGGAAGGATGTAGAATAATTGATATCCAGAAGTCATTCCTTAATGGGGATAACTAATTCCACGCAGACGCAGTCGCGGGCAAATGCTAGTATTAATATATACCTATACCTATATGTTAAGTAAAATCATTTATATTTGGGTGACTTTTAAGTAGGTGCGTGGGTACCTAATATACGCAGTTGACATGTTTTTACATTATATAGTATAATTATTTAAATAATATCAAATATAACAGATAATAATTTTACACATGGCTAATTGTAACGTAGTTATCAAAACTTATCTCATCATGAGCAAGGTAACGTGGACACCAGACCTCAACTCGCGACCTTAAAATGTTGACCTCTAGCGTGTTTACTCTGTACCCAAACCAGTGACAGTGATTCGCCATATAAGCCCACGATAATGACTACAATACGATTGCGAAATGCCCTTATGCTGTCACTGTTAAATGTAGATATTGAGGCCTATTTGCAGAATATAATGCCTAAAATGGCGTTTGACTGAACTAGATGTCATTGATGTCATTATGATAATATAATTTTAAACAAAAAAAGAACCGACTTCACTTAGGATCCGCTATTCCAAGAGGAAGTGGTCGAGTTGCTGTAAAGAATAGTGAAATCACTATAGGTGTGCCTATAATAGTTGAAGTGTTCCCTCGATTTCTCCAGGATCCCATCATCAGACCCCGACTTGGTGACAATGGGACCATCTAGGGGATAAATCCGTCCGATTAAAAAAAAAATTGAAAATCTGTTCACGATTCACGGAGATATCGAGTAACATACATACAAAAAAAACATTCGTAATACACACATACATATAAAAAATCCGCAAAAAGTCAAGATTTTAAAGTTGGAATACCGTAAATTCTTCTACTGTAAGCATATTTATTTACTACTACATAATTATAGTCTAATTCAACAGTACATGTACAGTCTAATAATAATTCAATTCAACATAATAAATTCCTACTTATGTATTAAATACTACAAATATCCCGAGCAACACGTGGTAAATACCACCAATCACCGTAAACGTCAATTCGCTATAAAAATGTGTTGTCAAATTAGTTATTTCACCGCAGACTTAATTTAGACGTACCAACCTACCTACTCTAGATCAACCTAATTTGAATCCCCCTGTCATCAAATTGTTGCGTGCAGCTAATGCATTTCGTGATATTACGTCATGGTATATCAAACGTGGTATAAGTAAACGTGGTAGTTATTAACCTGTATTACGGACATTTTGCGATTTAATATTACATTTTACTATTATTACCTTGACCCAGTTACAGATCATCACTCTCTTTCGTATACGTATACACATACACTTCGTCATTTGAAAAAAAAGAAACGTTTAAACAGTCATAGGCATAAGGACAAGGACCGAGGTGTGCCTACAAGTTTAATAGATACAAATTCGTTAATATGGGTATCATAAACTAGGAAACACATTTTTAATTTTCAATCTCAGACACAAAAATCTTTTCGATGGAGTCACAAAAGTTACATGCAATAAATAGTTTCTAAAACACTCACTTAATTTTCTGCATTTTTATTGAAACGATGTTAAATAGCGGGACGTAGTAGTTGGTAAATTTGTCAATAATTTATGTAGTATATCAGTAAATATTTTTATTATTTTTAAAACCAATATCAAATCCCAAGAAATACAAAAGTACACTACCCGCGATTTCAAAGGAAATTAGGGAGCAGAGGGTGCGACAAAGTTTGATAGGAGGTACCTGTTTATATAGTTGCAAAAGCTTGCTCTTTTAAATTAAATACTTACTCAATACTTACATAATATTTACATTTTAGACTCAAGATGATTATCAATATTAAACACAATGAATGTGCAAAAATTCTATATATTTTTGCACATTTATGAATTTTCAGTAACTAGACAATTGAGCAAAAAAGTTCACTCTACTGAGAATTTCATAACTCCCAAAATTTCACAACAACCAACACAATAGCCAGCTAGGTATTTCAAAAATTAATAAATACAATACCACCTTCATATCCCTACTACTTAAAAAGAAACGAGTTATTCTCCTTATGGGTAGGTAAACTTACGTTTTACATCATAGAACAACACATATACCTACTTGGTTTTATTTCTGATTCTATTGGTTTAGTGTTTAGACTTTAGTTATACCAACTTGCAAATAAACAATTTAAAGATTATTTAAACGTCTTATCATTTCACAACTTCCACACAGAATGTCGATTATTATGAAACAACGAAGTAGACGAAGGATCTTTAACTCATGAACAGGTTTTCATGGCATTGAATGTGACGTGCAGTGACCTTTGTGACTGTTGTTTGAACAATGTGTTCAGAAATAAGTATACAAACAAAGGTGCCGGGCGTGCCGTATGTGACCGAACGAAAGTTACATCTAAACATAGGTTGTTTAGGTAATGCCAGTTTAAAAATACCAAAAGCTTCTATAAGTTTTATTTCAGTTCAAACGTAGTTTTTAACTATCCCATGTATTTGGTTATTTTACATTACCTATTAATTATTCAAATTTTGCAATGATTGAACTCATCCATATTGTTGTAATTCACAAAGTTTTACACATGCTGAAATGGAAACCATTGCGGAACACTTTTAATAAAATCACTAAATTACTGACCGAAGCCATCCACTGCTGCTTATTTTCCTTCAGGAAAACTGGGTTTTTATAGTGTTTACATAACGTCACGTGTATTTTCACTGTCACTTTCAGCTGTGCTGTTGTTTATCGCGGTGTGGTTCAAACATACTGTGCGGTGTGCGCTCGCGCAGCGCTGCCGGCGTCGCGGTGCAACCAAGGTTTCAACACCTTAACCAACTATCTCGCAACCGTCCCTGTCACTCAACAAACTAAGCTAGCATAGAAAAGAGATAGAAGTAACATCAACTGCAACAGCGTGGCGACTGGTTGACCTTCTGATCTACCATTATTGCTAATACACCCAAGTTGCTCAATTGCCCGCTTTAACTTCACTCCTTGTGCCACTTATGGGGTTTGATACTCCTATTTTTAGGCGATCTGTAATTACTTAATGGCGCGGTTGCGAAGATTTGCAAAAGTGCTGTAAGTGCTGTAATGTTGCTGACGTAGAAATTGCATATTAGGTTGTCAGTCTCGGTATTGGGAGCACTGAGCAACCACGGTAGGTTGGTAAAAGCCACCGATTAAAATCAATTACAATGCCGTGACATTAAAAAAACATTATCTTGTAGGACAACATAATTTCTTATGTTCATCATTTAGGTATATTTTCGATGATTATTATTGTGACTTCTTTGTTACTGTTCATTTTTCGTTTCTAAATTTGGGTGTAGAAATTTTGTAGGTATTCCCAGCACGGTGATATGTATTATCTACACTGGTTGAGTGTATGTATGTTATTATGGTTCTTTGTTTGTGCAAATGTTATTAATTTCCCTGGATAAAGTTTATTCTATAAGATTTGTTTTGTATTCTTCCTATAAAGGCTTATAATGGATATCAATTCTTATAAGTTGGCCATTTAAGGAACTATATATAAAACTATGTATAAAGATAAGCAATAGTGTCCTTGCATAGTGTACCATAAACCTCGCTAGATTTCCTTAAGTAACTTAAAAGTATCAAGTTGATAGTTAAGGAAAAAATATAAAACTCACATCATCCACAAGTATTCCTCGTTTGGCTTGCTCGTCTGCCTCTGCAAGCCTCCACATTGGGTACCTTTTAAAATAAAACCGTTCATTGATTAGTAAAATTTTACAGCAAGGAACAATTCATAATAATATATCTATGTGAGTTATGACCAATGTTATAATGGTAGGTAGGTACCTACTATGTATATATTAATCTTAGTTTCCAAGTAATTATAGATAAGTCTTGCCCCCCGGTAATCACGCAGAGACCCAAAAACTTTTTGACCTCGCGCCTTGAGTGTATCAGTATTTACATTAACAGATTCTGATATCGTAGGTAATTAACAACTGCGTCTTAATATAACTTAATGCTGCTAATGTGAAGTTCACACTAAATGTTTTACCTAAAGCGCAAATTTTGAGAACACGGAGAAAGTTTAACATGTTTCCACTTTTCAACCGACTTCAAGATCAATTAAGACTTGAAGTCAATGTTTTAGTGGTAGTAAATAGAAGCAACTTGAAAATGTGTCCAGACTGCCTGAATGCGCGCAGTTTGGCGTAACTAATGCAAGTGTACCTACCTACCTTATGTTACCTAATAATGTAAGCTGTGTAAAATATAATGTAATAAACAGATTTATTATTAACTAAATGTCTATAAATAAAACTGGCAAACAACTGGCTAATGAGGCCCACCCACTATCAGTCGGCCTGACGATATTGGCATGTCAGTTATTTGGAACTGACAAATTTTTGTTCTAACTGACAGGCCGAGTTCGTCAGACGGACTGATAGTCGGTGGTCCCCCTAAGATGTTCCTCAGGGAGGTGGGGGCCACCTAAGAGATAGGGTCCTTGACCCCGCTCCGGGTCGTTCCTGGTGGAACGACTATCCATCGCAGTTCAATACGGCAACGCAGCGAGCATGATAGGCGCCGGGGAGGACACGGGATGGGCTTTTTGATTAGACATTTAAAGTGTTTATACCTTCATTTTATTTTTCCATTATTAAATAAGTCTAAAGTATATCTAAAAAAATAAGGCCCCTGCCCCCTGCGGCATGGTGTGAGGATGCTGGCAGCATTTCTCCACAATACTAAAGTGACAGTCATAGAGTATATTGAATTGGTGACAGTTATGGCGACAGGCAGTAAAAACTTGACCATATTTAGGCTATAATTCTGATGAAAGACTAAACGAGCCATAAAAATACCTCCCTATGCAGGTTCTGTAAATCTAATATAATATTAGGTAATGTATGATACAGATGCATGCTTATTGTTCTTGATGAATTAATAATGGTATGCCTGCCTTTTCGCCGAAAATTGTATTGCCTTGTCAACCAACTTTTCGCAGATGTTTTATTTGACCGAATAACTTTTACCAAATAATTATTTCGCAACCATTTCATTTCCCAACCCCTTAGTTGGGAAATGAAATTACCTACTAGGTTGGGTTAGGTTAGGTTGGATTATGTAAAGGAGGGTGGTTGGGGGGGACCTCTCGCTGTGCAATGTGGTAACAGCAATGCTGCGCAACGAGAGGAACTGAGATATTGTAGCCTCCTTTTACGAAACGATCATATCGCAAAAGGAGGCTGCAGAGAGGGAGCGCGAAGAGAACGCGAACGCTCCCCAATACCGACAAACGCGCAGAGGCGTAAGGCGTGCCCGCTTCCTGCGGGATGCCTAGCTCCTGAAAAGGATAGGCGGTAAAATTGGTGGTCAGGGACCCACCATAAGGTGAAGGGCAGACGGGCATCCACAAGACCCCTGCCCTGTGGCGTTTACCCTGTAGAGGGCGACCGGGAGGGTGTCGCGGAAGAATGCTTATGCGAGCCTGTAGCACCCCCCTCACAACGGTCAGGCGTGAGCCCGGAGTGTTTTAGTGGGTATTCTCTTCCCCCGCTCTTCACTCGGAAGAGCGGCAGGAATCGAGTGAGTCCCACATGTCTCCCGTAAGTCCCTGAATCCCGAGGGCTGGGGGAATGCGTAAATGCATTTCACTCCGTTAAAAATAAAGGCTGGATTATGTAAAGTTGGGAAATAAAATTTGGCCAAATGAAACTTCTGCGAAAAGTTGGTTGGCAAGTGAAATCGACGAAAAAGCAGAGATCCCATTAATAATCCTTACTGTAACTATTCATTGATTTGATTGGATATGTCCATTCTGTAAATTGTATATAACGGCTGCATGCATTTGACACACATTGTCTTGTATTGATATTGGCTCTGTTGGATTAATAGTGCGAACTTAGCTTCCGTTGCCGGTCGTCAGACCGACAACATCTCCAGCAGCTCCTGAGGATGCCTAAACACGTGTCGAGTTTTCGTTTTGTTGGCGGTGGTTTGTTGTATTTATTTGCGTATTTATATTTGCGGTGGGAGGGTGGGAACATTAATGCATGATTTAATGCATGAAAAAATACGCAGATAAGTATGACGGATACCCCTAATTAACTGGCACGTTAATATGCCGCGGAATATTATTGTAGTTGATATTGATTTACTACTTATGTATTCTACTAGATGTGAGATCTATAACAATTTTTTGCGCATTGTTTGGCGGTTGACAGCTGTGACAGAACCTGCAACGAGGTAGGTATAGACTTGTAGTAATAGTACATTAACATTACACAACTAGAGTGGTAAAACAAAGAAAGGCCGAGATCGCAGAAGTTTGAAGCCCGAGCTGCAAGCGAGGGACGTAAATATGCGATCGAGGGCTTTCTTTATTACCTCCCGTGTTGTGTACATCATTTTATGTCTACACTTGGCCAGAAAGCGTCTTTTTCCGAACGCGCAGCGTGCGGAAAAAGCCACTTTATAGCCAGGTGTGGCATAAAATATTATAAAACTTGTAGTTTATTTTTGTATTAAGCAGAACGTCTGCTAACGATACCACAATGTTTAGAAATAAAGGAAAAGTAGAAAAATCCACCGCCTCAGGCGAGACTCGAACTCGCGACTCTGGGAAACATGCCCATCGCTCTGACCAACTGATTCGCAGCCTCAGGTGTAGTCTCAGTAGCTCAGTTGGTCAGAGCGATGGGCATGTTTCCCAGAGTCGCGAGTTCGAGTCTCGCCTGAGGCGGTGGATTTTTCTACTTTTCCTTTATTTCTAAACATTGTGGTATCGTTAGCAGACGTTCTGCTTAATACAAAAATAAATTGTATGGGTTAGCGCATAGTTATCGGTGAATTCTCAATACAACTTGGGACTCCGATGGCCGGTTAAGAAGTGTAATATTTCTTCGGCAGATGTCGCTAGGCGTCACCCTAAGGCGCATATATAAATAAAGGATATGGTGGATGAATTCGCAGCCTCAGGTGTAGTCTCAGTAGCTCAGTTGGTCAGAGCGATGGGCATGTTTCCCAGAGTCGCGAGTTCGAGTCTCGCCTGAGGCGGTGGATTTTTCTACTTTTCCTTTATTTCTAAACATTGTAAAACTTGTAGTGTTTTGGGACAAAACAATGTTTAGGGATATCATATTATCTCCTGTTACGCAATGGTGAAACAGCGCACAGACGCTGAGACAAATGTCAGTTGCACTGCTACTCCACCTAGTAACAAATAGCGTACTAGTAGTACACTAGTAGCTACTAGGTAGAATAGCAGTGCAGGTGACATTTCTCTTACATATTCGGTATCTTTAGGGGTCTTTGACATAGATGGCGCAATTGACTTGAGCTTCAAAAAGTTATTAGGCTGTGGTCGTCTATATCTCTATAGTCTCTGGTATTACTTAAAGCGTGCAGTATCCATCGTAATTAAGTTCAATGTTAACCCAACTCAAGGTTCTTTTGGGCAAATGCTCCATGAGGACCATGAGTGGTAAATACCACTCATAGGGTAAATGAACCAGTTATATGATTCTTTGTGTTTTCGGAAACGCCAGGGTTGGACGAGGAACAGGTTTCCATTCTCTTTTATCTGCTCATCATACCTTAGTCGGATACTTAACCTCAAGGCGAACAGCATTCAAATACTTTATTACCTAAACTGAATTGATGTTTTGTTAAAATTTAACCTTTGATAAGACCTGTTATTACATATAATATTATGTTATGTTATGGCTAGGTAGTATGTCCATTGTACAGGAGACTTGACAATGCGTTGAGATACATATAACTAATATTAATTGCTCAACTATATTTGATTTTATTAATTGTTGAAAAATAACTTAACAATATGGTTAATATAATATTATATTATACTTCACTGAAATTGAAACAGTTGTGGTACAAGTTTTATTGCACTAATTGTTCAAGGTTACTTGAACAAATTAGCTAAAAATAGTAATTCCTACCTAGTTAAAAATTCACTGACCTGGTTGGTAATTCTGCGGGTTGCTGGTGGTACTGGTCTCACTTTCTGTACGATTCCTTGGCCTAAACAGCAAATTCCATGGATTGTAGCTTGCAGCCGGTGTCTGGTTTCCAATCTTAGGTGTGTTTTTGTTATTCGCAGAATCCATTATACCAGAGTCTTGAAAAAATAATAATTTTGTTTTATTTATTTAAATAAAAAAAGTTAAATAATTGCTTCGCGCAAGCGCCGGTTATTATACAACTTGTAATAAGGACAATAAAGTAGTAACTAAGTCACTCTCGCGCGCCACCGTCCCAAACAGTCTTGATAGCTATGTTTTGATCCGAACACATCCGAGCGCACACGGAAACGACCGAAGCCGTATTTACACTTTGTTACAACTTATGATTACCGTTTGCAATGGCACTAGTGTCTTCACGAGTCTTGGTAGTGTATAGAAATCTTGCAACTATCGCAGGGAATTTTAGGGTGAACATACTCAGTTAAGCATTTTGCCGTCAGCAAAGATAAATTTGTAAATTCTGGAATAATAATGATGGTCGATGGACTTTGCGCGACCATTACAAAGAAGAGATAACGTCATGGGTATGTTTAAGTGTAATTACCGTATTTGGCATAATAGCAAAATATGAAGTATTAAATACTGTATAGTACTTTTATTTGGATACCTTGCTAAAATTTATTAATGGGGTATCCCTATTGATATTTAGCAGAGTTTTATAGCGCAGATAAACGAGAATTAGCAACACAAGGACTTTATTCAATGTTTACATCAAGTTTATATGAAAGCTGCCATTGATCAACTGACTTACCTACATAAAAGTAAACCAAAGAAGTAAACAAACAAGTTTTCGAACCGTTGCCATACAAATATAAATTTGATATGGTTTTATCTCACAGCCAGTACTTACTTACTGCCAGTACCTAGTCAATATCACATTATAAACATATGTAATATTTCAATATTTATAAGAGCCTTATAGGTAGCGATTAATTTGTACATTACGCACCTAGGGCGGTAAAATAAAGAACGGCTCAGATCACGGGTATTTGTGGACCGAACCGAAGGTAAGGGCCATAAAAAAGCGTTCTGAGGCCTTCTTTATTACCGCCCGTGGTGCGTACACAATTTTACGTCTTCTCCTGGGTGTGAAGTGAGATTTTCCGCTACACCAGTGGGCGACAAATCTCACTTACCGCCCAGAGTGACATAAATTAATATTAGTCCTCCTAAAAATGGAAAAAAGTAAATTATAACAAATAACGTCATATGATGATTAGGTACATAAATGATCATAAGCGTAATAGGTACTCGTTCGAGGCATCAAACACTTAGACAGGCGACAGCCCAGCCCTTTGACTTTGACTCTTTTCAAAAGCCTGCTTCAACTCACGAATCACTGGTTTCGCTACATTTCGGCGATTAAAACTTCAGGCATTTAGGTTTCTTAGGCGCCTACCTACTAAGAAGTAAAATGATGTTCGAGTTGATATACAGGGTGTAATCTAAAACGTGATACAAGATAATCAAACCTGAATCTATTCATGATATTGAACAACTTTTACTATGGGAGCAACTTTGTAAAAAAATAAAAAAATTGAGCTGCTCCATAGAAAAAGTCAAGGATAGGTAGACGAAAATGTATGAGAAGTTTAATTTTTTTTTGTAAATTTACAACATGAGCCCATAGTAAAAGTTGTTCAATATCATGAATAGATTCAGGTTTGATTATCTTGTATCACGTTTTAGATTACACCCTGTATTAACAAATTATACATTATTATTTTTCGTATATTTATTTCCTTTCTTAAGTTAGGCTTTTTACAATATGAATATAAAATTAAAATAAAATATACCATACAAAACAAAAACAATATAAAACATAAACACATTATAAAAAACCGAACCTAGAGTGCCGCCGGCAGCAGGGCAAGGCCCAGGCTGCCGGTGGTCAGGGCCGCAGAGAGAGGAACCTTCGGACTATACGCGCCGTGTCCAGGATTACCGCCTTCTGAATCTGACCCTTGATCCAACCACAACCCCGTAGCGAAAGTCTCTCAAGATGTTGGTCGAGACTCTTCGCTATGAGACCGTTCGCAGAAAAAACTATTGGCACAATGATCGCCGAATCAACCTCCCACATGGCGGTTACTTCGTGAGCTAAGTCTAGGTACTTGCTGGACTTGTCCTTCTCGGCTTTCACGAGGTTCACGTCACATGGGACGGTGATGTCAACGAGCATGGCCCGGCGTTGCGGTCGATCTATTACCACGATATCAGGTTTATTGGCTACAATAGTCCTGTCGGTGATAATAGATCGATCCCAATAGAGCGTGGCACGACCATTTTCGAGAACTGGCGCAGGTGTGTACTTGTAGTACGGCACTTCGTGGTCCACAAGACCGTATACGAGAGCAAGCTACTGGTGTATGATCCTGGCTACGAGTTTATGTCTGTGCAAGTACTCGCCGTTAGCAAGATGAGAACAACCGGAGATGATATGCCTGAGTGACTCTCCCGGACGGCGGCATGCCCGACAAATGTCGACCGTACCGTCCTTCAGGATATATTTCCGGTAGTTATTCGTCATGATAACTTCGTCCGCAATTGCACAGGCAAAACCTTCGATTTCTCCGAAGAGGTCCCCGAATCGTAACCAGTTCACCGACGCGAGCAGGTCTACGTCGGGTCCCGTGAGGGCCCCGTAGAACCGCCCGTGTAGCTCCTTGCTCTTCCATACCGCCTTGCGATCCTCGGTGCTTAGCACCACAGGTTTGCGCCAGTTCTCGTTCGCCAAGGAGAGCGGCGTGAGGCCCTTATCTACTGCCACCACATCACGATGCATTCCACACTCGTTGTTAAGGAAATAATTCCTGAGATTGTACACCTCACGGTTGTGGAGATTTTTGGCGTTTAAAAAGCCGCGACCTCCACACTTCCGTGGGATGTACAATCTCATAATGGACGAGCGTGGGTGAAGCATACGGTGTGTGGTGAGCAATAGACGGACCCTCCGATCCAGGGCATCCAGCTTGGTCTGTGTCCACCTTAGTATGCCAAAGGAGTATGTGAGTAGGGGCATCACCCAGGCGTTGAAGGCGCGCACCTTGTTGCCACCTGACAAAAGACTATTGAGTACTTTTGTCAGCCGACCGAAGAAGCGCTCCCTCAACGCCTGTTTAATACCCGCATCCTCAATACCCAACGACTGTGACATACCAAGGTATTTGTAGGTTTCTGATTCAGAGATAGATCTGAACGTCATCGTCTCAGAAAGCTGTAAATTTGTTGAATTTACTACTTTCCCCCTCTGTACATGCATAACCGCACATTTATCAACACCAAATTCCATCTTGATGGAACTACTGAAGACTTCAGTGGTTTTTAGTAGCTCCAGCAAGTCCCGGTTATTTGGTGCAAATAATTTGAGATCGTCCATGTACAGAAGGTGAGATATGACTTCACCCTCTCTTCGAAGCCGGCAACCTAGCCCCGAATCCTTCATCAGGGTGCTGAGCGGATTTAGAGCTAGGCAGAACCACAGGGGACTCACATTATTATTATTATTATCATCTTACAACATCTACGAAGCTTTACACCTTTCTGCTGCTGATTGTGATTTGTACCTACAGTGCCACCAAAAAGAGTAGAAATTAAAAAGTGGCAACATCGTAGTGTCGTCCCTTTCAAATCAATCTAAGAAAAACGGGACGACACTACGATGTTGCCACTTTTTACCCGACTGCGCGACGCAAAGGAGGGTAATTAATTTCTACTCTTTTGGTGGCACTTGTATATTCCGATCCGACCAATCGGAATCGGAATATAGGTACAATCACAATCAGCAGCAGAAGTATTAGCAAAGCGAGGACGTTTAAAATGATCTAGACCCGCTCTTGTCCAATTACCTAACGACACTAACAATTATATGCCGACAAGAATTTGTAGAAATTAAAAAGTGGCAACATCGTTCTGTCGCCCCCTTCAAATCATTCTGAAAAAATGGGACGACACTACGATGTTGCTACTTTTAGGGTTCCGTACCTCAAAAGAAAAAAAAACGGAACCCTTATAGGATCACTTTGTTGTCCGTCTGTCTGTCTGTCTGTCTGTCTGTCTGTCTGTCTGTCTGTCTGTCTGTCTGTCTGTCTGTCTGTCAAGACCATTTTTCTCAGAAACGCGTGAAGGTATCAAGCTGAAATTTATATCAAATACTTAGGTCTATTGTCCCTTGAATCTGTGAAAAAATCAAACTTAAAAGCCAACGCAATCAAAAGATACAGTCGTTTATGCTCCAAATTTTAGAGTTTTCGGCACTCGCAAAACCTACGGGGTACTTCCCATGAACTCAGAAACTTGAAATTTGGCACGAAGCAATGTCATATAGCATAGACAAAGGAAAAATTATAAAAAGTAGACATTTTTAGTAAAATCATACAAAAATATATATTTAAAATATTAAAAGTACTACCTTTTTCCTCGTAAACGCGTGAAATTATTAAGTTGAAATTCATGTCAAATACTCAGGGCTATAGGACTTTTCAGATGTAGCAAAACCAAATTTTTATTTCAACGCAATCAAAAGAAATAGCAATTTAAGTTGCATATTTTGAAACTGTGTACTCGCAAGAAACTCAAAACCTAAAGGGTACTTCCCGTAAACTCAGAAACTTGAAACTTGGCACAAAGAAACTTCATGTAGCACAGACAAAGGAAAAATTACGAAAAGTGGAATTTTTTTGTAAAATCATACAAAAAAATATATTTTAAATTTTAAACTTACTACCATTTTCCTCGTAAACGCGTTAATTTATTAAATTGAAATTCATGTCAAATACTCAGGGCTATAGTACCTTTCAGATGTAGCAAAACCAAATCTTTAAGTCAACGCAATCAAAAGGAATAGCAATTTAAGTTGCATATTTTGAAACTGAGTACTCACGAGAGACTCAAAACCTAAAGGGTACTTCCCGCAAGCTCAGAATCTTTAAACTTGGCACGAAGCAACGTCATATAGCACAGACAAAGGAAAAATTATAAAAAGTAGACATTTTTAGTAGAATCATACAAAAAATATTTTTTAAAATTTTAAACTTACTACCTTCTTCCTCGTAAACGCGTAAAGGCATTAAATTGAAATTCATATCAAATACTCAGGTCTATTATATCTTTCAGCTGTGACAAAAACAAACTTTCATGTCAACGCAATCAAAAGAAATAGCAATTTAAGTTGCATATTTTGGAGATGAGTATTCGCAAGAAACTCAAAACCTAAAGGGTACTTCCCGTAAACTCAGAAACTTGAAACTTGGCACGAAGAAACTTCATGTAGCAAAGACAAAGGAAAAATTACGAAAAGTAGACATTTTTAGTAAAATAGTACTTAAAATATTCTTTTAAATGTTAAACTTACTACCTGTTTCCTCGTAAACGCGTAGAGGTATTAAATTGAAATTCATATCATATACTCAGCTCTATAATATCTTTCTGCTGTAGCAAAACGAAACTTTCATGTCCACGCAATCATAAGAAATAGCAATTGCTTTAGGTTTTTACGGAACCCTCGGTGCGCGAGTCCGACTCGCACTTGGCCGGTTTTTTTAATTTCTTGTCGGAATAAGTCATACCAAGCTTAAGCTCATTTTGATTAATTCACCCGTCACTCGCTAAACCGCTGGACTCTTATACTTAATAGTTAAAAAGGTCACTTATTTAACAGTAACTGTTAATATCCTTGTTGTAATTTATAAGCCTACACATTTATCAATCATATCATACATCAAGATCTCAATGTCTAATGTCTATGAGTACATATATATATATATAAAATAAGTAGATAAACCTAATACTCGAAATAGTACTTATCTAACAATGAAACACATATTTATCTCAAGATAAAGATAAGAGGCAGACTGATTATAGACTGCCATTTGTCACTACTACGAATATCTAATAGATCAGTCACCATAGCTGTCACGTTCTAACAAGTATGCAAGTGCGAAAGTGACGCATTACGCGATAGGCGATGAAATGGCAACCATGGATGGCCTTCTGGCTATTTTACCACACCTTGCAGGCCTTGCAGCCCAAATAGTTCAACGGGCCTTGATCAGTACAGCTTAGATGTCCTATTTTTTACGAGCAGATTCTTAGTGCCTATTTCAGTCATATACACCAATACCAGAGATATAGACGACCGAATATGTAAGAGAAATATCACCTGCACAGCTATCTATATATCACGACTATAATCTTATCACGTCTTATTGAGGGGTTGTCTTGACATTAAAGGCGTACCTAGTGACGTCCTTAAATATCGGTCTAAGAGCTGGACACGTCAGAATATGACACAATAATGAGAGCAATTAAGCCTATAGTCTGGCAAACCAAAAGCGCAGTAACAGTCAGAGTAACATGTTATACCCATCCCTTTTTTAGTAGTGAGAGTACTAGCATTAGAAAAAGACAGTATGATTCTCCCTGTCTATGCTTGAAGTGGAACAAACTCTGGCCAAACTATATGTAGTTAGATTGCTTTATAATCCTTATTTCTATAATTATTTTGACCATGCAATATTGCATTATTTCCACCACTTTACAGCTGCCAGATGTCCAGATCTAGAAATAAGCATGGTATAGTAAACTAACGAGAGGGGTTTCGTTGCTCTCATTATTGTGTAATATCTGACGCGGCTAGTTTTCCGTCTATATGGTCAATAGAGACTCTTCCTCAAATTAGTCGGAACACATAATGCAGACTAAGTATTTGATGAATATGCGACCCGATGGAAGAGATAGCGTTACCATGGATCTTAGCCCGATGAATAATATATTGAGTGAGACGTGAGACTTACAAGGAAATTAAGTTCGGCCGGAAACAGCTACGTAGGCAACATCTCAATGCTAGCTATAATGCAATCATGTTACAATAATGTTACTTAATACGTACGATATTTTCAGTTATTTATTTATTTATTTAGTCAAACAACACGTTTACATGACATTACAGTATAACTAATGCGCCATGAAACTAATATTCTAATGAGATCACAATAGTACATTACGTACCTAGGGCGGTAAAATAAAGAACGGCTCAGATCGCGGACATTTGTGGCCCGAACCGAAGGTAAGGGCCATAAACAAGCGATCTGAGGCCTTCTTTATTACCGCCTGTGGTGCGTACACAATTTTACGTCTTCTCCTGGGTGTGAAGTGAGATTTGCTGCTGCGCCCGTGGGCGGCAAATCTCACTTACCGCCCAGAGTGACGTAAAAACATTTTAAAATCATTGAGCAACAGGAGATGACATCCCTAACAAAAATTTTCAGCCATGAGTTTAAGTGATCGGCACTTAAAGTCCATACATTCGCTCTTCAATTCAATTCAATTTTTAAAATATGGCATTCTGTCCACAATATTGGGACAATTTTGCCAATGTCGAAGTAGATACGACAAGTGTACGGTTAATTAATTAAAATTTCGCTCCAAGAGCTGGACGTTGTACGGTGAGGTTAGGCTTTTTATAAGGAGATAGCTACTCCCTACAAACAGCACGTGGACTAACGGATATCTAACTCAAACAGGGGTTACACATGTTTCGAGACTAATTCTTCATTAGTTGCTCACTAGTTCGTTAAATCACTGCAGAATAAGCTATATATTACACATTGAATCACGAAAATGAACATAAAATAAGAAGTTTTTCCCGAAACCAAACCACCTTGCTCGACAAGATGGCCGCAAGTCTACATTCGCTCTTCAATTCAATTTTTAAAATATGGCATTCTGTCCACAATATTGGGACAATTTTGCCAATGTCGAAGTCGCTCCAAGAGCTGGACGTTGTACGGTGAGGTTAGGCTTTTTATAAGGAGATAGCTACTCCCTACAAACAGCACGTGGACTAACGGATATCTAACTCAAACAGGGGTTACACATGTTTCGAGACTAATTCTTCATTAGTTGCTCACTAGTTCGTTAAATCACTGCAGAATAAGCTATATATTACACATTGAATCACGAAAATGAACATAAAATAAGAAGTTATTCCCGAAACCAAACCACCTTGCTCGACAAGATGGCCGCAAGTCTACATTCGCTCTTGAAACACTGACAGGATTTTAAGCAACTGACAGCTGTCAACGGCCAAACATGCAGCACAAAATTTGTTCTAGATGTCACATCTAGTAGGTTCTACCTACATAATAAACCAATGTTTAAAATAACATTAGACAACAACATAATAACAGATTACATAACAGTTGAACATCTTTTATCCATCCCTTCACAGAATTTCAAACATTCACAATAAACAGTCGTCCATCGCCACGCAAACAGATCACACTCTGGTACTGATGCCAAGAACGCATTTAGTTGTGTGAGAGCACGAAGGAGTGGCGAGTTCTTGCGCGCCTGAGTGCGCGCCTCTGGTACCATTAAGAGGTCGCGTTGCCGAGGCCTGAGGGCCATTCTAGGGACGTCGGGAACAAACAGTCGCACCAGACGACCTACCAGCTCTGGACAGTCGGACTCGCCGCGCAGGACCCGACATGCGGTAGTCAGCAAACAGAAGTTGCGCCTAACCTCCAACGAGTTGTGCCCGAGCATTCCTAACAAGTATTTTGTTGGGTACAGGAATGGGTAATACCCATACATTTTTTTATATAGGAACCTCAGAAAGGTTATAAGTATAAGCACAGTACGAAAATTATTTTATTAAATTTAAACTTCCGTGATACATATTAACACTATATAAAACGAAACATGTCGCGCCAAGTGACTATAAACTGCTGTGAGTGTAACCGTTGTATTTTTTATTACGATTTTAATTCAAATTAAACTAAAATATTGTAGTATAAGACATATAGTCTGGCAAACCAAAAAGCGCAGTAACAGTCAGAGTAACATGCTATACCCATCTCGTTTTTAGTAGTGAGAGTACTAGCATTAGAAAAAGACAGTATGGTACCAAAAACCAGGGGGGTACAACTCAAAGTAAATCTGTCAAAAAATTTGAGTTTGACACGACGTATCCGATACGTTTGCATAAGTGCGAAAAAGAACTTGTCATGCGTTAAGAAGGGACAACATGATTCGTGACGTTACGTGACATTACAGAGGTCTCTCTGTATTATACATAGATATACCACCCATAGATCTGACACGGAACTAATAATACCAAGATAGAACGGGATGGTCTTATTACACTTTCAATAGATACGGCAGAGAGGTGCTATTATCGTTGGTCCTTGTCATAGTTTCTATTACCCTCCACGCGTTACTTCTAGCAGTGGAGGGTAACAAACAGATATAATGCGCGATTTCTTCAAGAATTTCTGTGATTGCTACGAGAAAAGCTGTTAGTTTTCCTAGAAAGTTGTGTCGGCTAAGGAAAAGATTGGTAAATTGTTCTGTTTTATGCTGTAGAAGTGATTATGGGTATCTATATATCTATCCCATACGAAGGTACACGTGTGCGGGCTCTAGTTAATACTTGCTTTGAGGTATTATTTACTCTGTGGCCGAACTATAGGTATTAACGTCAACGGTCTGTTAATTAAAGAGGTCGGTACTAAATGTTAGTTTATTAGTGTCAAAATTTCGATATAAGTATGACATAAATGGCATGTAAAATCATAAAATCAAATAATTTGTTTACAAGTCACAATTTACATACAACAGTTGATAATCAATATTTATATAAAAAATTGAAATAACCGACTTACAATCATGAAGATACCCTACGTAATATCAACAAACACCCGCGATGCGTACAGGACTTCTGATATCATGCAGAACTCCCCAGGCGAGGCTGCCCGCAAAGTAATAGCTGAAGACTTCGAATGGGACGACGGCCTCACTCCTCCTCCTTTGACGTACTTTGCTGCACTTCAACTATCCAGGATATTTCACAGGATTAATCCGCTAAATAGCGTTCTCCAGAAAGATGTCAATATGCTCATAGATCTTTTTCCCGCTAACATTCCTCTCCGATGCAGCGTACCTCTTATCAAGGTGCGATTAATGACATAATGACCTACCTATATATTATATTCACAGTCAATGTTATAAATGCGTAAATTACTTTTATGCCACACCTGGCCATAAAGTGACTTTTTCCGCACGCTGCGCGTACGGAAAAAGACGCTTTCTGGCCAGGTGTAGACATAAAATGATGTAAGTACACAACACGGGAGGTAATAAAGAAAGCCCTCGATCGCATATTTACGTCCATCGCTTGCAGCTCGGGCCGCAAACTTCTGCGATCTCGGCCTTTCTTTGTTTTACCACCCTAGTTGTGTAATGTACTATAATGGTTTCAGGACGAACAATATTGGAAAAGGTCTTTCTACTTCAAATTTCCTTCAAGAGTGGAATTAGGAGTAACATATTGGAAAGGAAAGTTTTTATCTGCATGTCTCCAGGATTACCTTGAAAATGCAAACCCGGATGTATTTTTAAAAGATGAGGCGGAGGAGCTTGCTGCTCTAGTAAATTTATTTATTTTATATACCTACCCGGTGTTCGGTATAATGTTTTTGATGTTTCTGTGACTAGTTATTATTTACTGCATTATTTTTTTAATTGACAGGTAAGCCCTTGCATATACTTTTTGGGTCTAAACCAACTTCAAATCGTGAGCCAGCCGGCACCTCCTATTCCAAAAGAAGATACCATTGAAGACACATGTCCTTTTAGCGTCCAGAAAGTATTCGACCACATTCCACTCGAACATGTGTTGGCCAGACTCTACAATCTTGAAGAAATATCTCTGGTGTTTGGAATAAATAATGTCCAAGACGGGTATTTGACGAGATATTTTGAGTTCAGTCCGGCTGATTGTGAATCGATATGTAGAGGACTAAAAGATTTGCGTCATTTGAAAATTTTTCGAATCAATCGTAGCAACTTGGATTGTGTGAAAGTAAAGATACTATTGCAACATTTAGTTGAAATAGAGACTATTGAAGAATTAGATTTCAATCATTGCAAGATCGGCGATTATGGTATAAATGCTTTGGGGGGCTTCATTTCTATTCACACCAATCTAAAGCGTGTGAGGGTCGCTAACAATCGATTCAAATCGGTACAAGGTATCGCTTATGCTTTGCAGATGATACCGGCTGCACCTATCGAACTATTAGGTAAATCAATAATAGTAAAAATTGCAATATACTTGACTTCATATTAGCAGCGCAAAATTTAACGAATTGTATTTAGATTTCAGCTTAAACCCCATGTCTATAGAGTGCGCAACGATGTTCGCAGCCGCATTTGTGCGGTGTAAAGTGAAACCTCAAACACTAATTGTAAATTCTTGCGGTTTTCACGGAGTATCTGCTGAAAAGGTGATAATTTTTTTGTTATTGAAACAAATTTTTCCTAAAATATACTCAAACAGTTATTATTGCAATATACTAGCTAGTTTAAATATTATACTGATCAAAATATCAGACCATAACTACCTTCCAAAGTTATATTTTTTTGTTAAAGCGGTGTAACTTGTCTATTGAAATATAAAACCTTTTTAGATGGCGGGCCTTCTTAGTCTCAACCGCGGACTAACAAGGTTGGACATGGCTGCCAACGATTTGTCCGGAGAGGCGGAAGCTACGCTAATTCGTGCCCTGGAGCGTAACAGAGTTGTGCTGAGGATAGATTTGCGAAGAACACGTATGTTAGAGAAGTATAAATGCAATAGGAATATTCATGTAGGTATATTGAGTTTTATAAAGCGGACCCCAAGCCGGGACAAACGCTACGAAGAAAAAGAAAGATTGAGTTTTTAACAAAAGAGTTTACCGAAGGAATTCTACTTAAAGCCACAGTTTACTTTTTAGTGTCCTAACTAGTGTGTAACGTTGACTTTCAACTATTCCATATAGATATTTGATTCCCATTAAAAATTAATCATAAACATGTAATCCATATTGCCGGATGTTTTGCCGAACGCACGGTCTGTTTTTGTTATCAGGATTATTTATTTTAAAATATTCTAGTTAAAATACATTATAATGCCGGCAATCAAACGAAAGTTGCTACAGTATCGCCGATAAACGTTATCGACGTTTTTTCACGATTATCTCTATCCGTGTATACGTAATAGGGACATACCTACGTAATTTAACTTATTTATCTGTAAATAATTCCTGATTAATTTAGTGGAAAATCCGTTTCAATTGTGGTGGACAAAATTAATTTTTCAGCGTTGATTCAAAACTGCGAAGATTGACAATTTGTATTCATTATTCTTAAAAAAACTACAAGGTTAACGAACTAGATTGACGAACACGTATTTAAGACTTAACTCACATAACTAATTTTTTTATTAATTTCTTACTGAAAACCGTTCAGGCCGCTTCTTAGTAATAGGTACAACGTACAACTGCCCGTTATGTCGTGTATCTTTAAAAGTTAACTATGATTTACAGATATATCGGATGAGACCCAGGCTCGTGTGGACGAGCTATTGCTTCGCAACAAGATGTTGCTAGGCGAAGAAAGAGAGCCCAGCGAAGACATCCCGCCATTGTACTTAGGGGAACCGGAGTACTTAATCTGGGAGTACAATCCCAACAACCCAGATTACGCGCCTGGTCGCTACCCAGAGCGTGTTCCTGAGGTTTAATAAGTAATTTTATTTAGATTATTTTTATCGTAGATAATGTCTATAAAACATCGCGGTCCTACAAACTATAAGGTACAGGGGAAAATTTCGGCTGGGGAACAATTTTAACTAAGTCGCAATATCTTACGTATTTATATATTGCCATCTATATCCGGATAGCGGAAAAGCTACTGTTTCGCTCTGTATATGGCACTATAGTTAATTATGTAAAACACGTAAGATATTGCGACTTAGTTGAAATTGTCCCCCAGTCGAAATGGCCTCCCTATACCTTACCTACATTACCTAGATCAGTTTAGATATTAAATTCTGCAGCACAATTTATCTGACAGAAGATGAGTTTCTTTTTCACAGCATCAAACTTACGAGCAAAATCTTTGGATAGTAAACCTGCCGCATCAGATGGGGCTAGTTTGTTTACCTGAAATACAGCAATCCGATTTCATAAAGATATTGTGGTCCTGGTAGGAACCAATAATATAGTCCTTGGTAGGATATTAGTACATTTTAGAACCCGATCTTACGCCCGAGTTGGTTTCCCTCATGTGAATTAGGACTCGGTTAAGGATTGAAATAGCTGCAGCCGTAAAACTAAGTTGTGAGTGTAGCTTTGAAAGATTAAGCCCTTATTGTTCGATCGGGTTCTAGCTCACGAAGTCCGACATGTCAGTATAAAAAATAAAATAAGTTTTTTTTTAATTAGTCCAACCATTCTTACTCTGGGCGGATTTTGCGAGAAACTAAGTGTAAAAAGTATCATGGGGATATAGCAACACTTTATTTATCATATGGCTACATATCACTGGATACAGATAGGCATTTCTTCTGTCAGGTAGTAATAGTGGGAAAGTAGATGGTGAAGAAAAGTCAGTGCTGCGAGGTCTAGATGGGACAGTGCAGCTGCCAAGTTTGTTACTCTTTTACCACCTCCTCGTGATCAGAATACCATAAATTCCCCTAAAGAATCACATTACATACTAGATTCTGATTCTAAGTTATGACGGCCATCTCTCTATATCAAAGATCGACTCATTTTATCCATTTGAGACTCTGGCCGGTCAACCGGTGCAAAGCGGACTTTGTGTGCGCTTAGGTACGTAATTTGATAATAACGCTATGCGATGCGCATGACTATTATTATACTGTTAGGTACTGAAACTTTACGTGACACAGACGCCTGTCTAAAGACTATAATTTGTCACTGGTTTGATTTTGTTTTGATATTTAACAGGACTTTTTTCAGGTAATATTTTAATAAAGCTTATAATTTTTTTCTATGTTTTTTTTTGTTATCCTTTGCTTACCAAGTTCATTTCAAAAAGATCCAGGTACATAATAAAGCTGAGGAGGGTTGAAGTTTATACAGTCGTTATTGCGTTGGAATAAGGTCCGAAAGTAAAGTACATCTCTTTGTAGTCGACTGTACATGGAAGATATTTAAAAAAAAGTTGTTTGGTTGGTTTATTTAACCACGCATCACGTGAAATCGGCTGAACGGATTTTAATGACATTTTGTATAGAGATAGTTTGAATCCCGGGAAAGGACATACGAAGTATTTATCCCGAAAATAAACCCTGGACGGGATGAAAAGAGAGTTAAACGTTTGTATGGAAAACTAACACCTGAAACGATTTAGATGAAAATTAGTATAAAATAAATAAATAAATATTTGGGGACAATCTTACACAAATCAACCTAGTCCCAAACTAAGCAAAGCTTGTACTATGGGTACTAGGCAACGATATACCTACTTATATAGATAAATATATACTTAGATACATAGAAAACACCCATAACTCAGGAACAAATATTCGTGATAAACACACAAATAAATGCCCTGACCAGGATTCGAACCCGGGACCTCCTGCTTCGTAGGCAGGGTCACTACCAACTGGGCTAGGAGGCCGTTAATAATGCCGCCGTTAATAATAATGAGGCCGTTAAGTATGGAGATAATTTGAGTCCTGAAAAAGATCTAGGATAGGATAGGATAAAATCAACCCTTTAGGGGGTGAGAAGGGGATTGGAAGTTGATATGGGGATTCAATAACAATAGTTGATATCCAGATGTCATTCCTTATTAAGGGAGGATTACTAATTCCACGCAGGTGAAGTCACGGGCAAAAGCTAGTACTTATCTAAATAAAATTACATAAAGTCAGTACAATACGACTATAGCAATTGATTGCCAGAATGAATTCTATTCTATTCTATTCTAACAAAAGAAGATCATATTGATAACAAATCCGTAACATAATGATTTTAAAATTAGAACACCGCGTAGCGTTCCCGTTCAAAGTCCATGTCATAAGATGTTCATAGATCGACCTATGTAAATGATGTGCTGACTAATGTTTGTTGTTGAGGTTTTATATTAAAATATATGTATATTGTCGACTTGATTTGACTGCAAAAATATTAAGTACCTCAATTGTTTTGTTGTTTTTATATGACTAGACAAAAAATGCAAATTATTGTATCGTTGGCATTTTTATACTTATAATATACCTAATAGTTATGAATATAAGCCTTCTTTCATACAGTAAATTAAAACTAAGTAGGTAGTTGTACAGATTTTACACCAGTTGCAAAATTGATTACTTCGTATATTTATTTAATTATAGCCTACTCGGCGAACTTTGTAACGCCGACAATTTTTTTAATATTTCAATATTTTAATAGTTATTCTGCTATTCGGGAAGCAGATAAATCCAAACACTCAAACATCATTCAAATCGGTTCAGCCGTTCTTGATTTATAAATTGTGTAACCGACAAAACTTTGTTATAAGTATATAGATTTATACAAGGAAAAAGGAATAAAGATCATCGCACTGGCAGCGTAATACGCTCGTATATTAAGACCAAAAAGTGTAGAAATTAAAAAGTGGCAACATCGTAGTGTCGTCCCTGTCAAATCAATCTAAGAAAACGGGACAACACTACGATGTTGGCACTTTTTAATTTCTACACTTTTTGGTCGGAATATAACTTCAGTTCCATGTTTTTGAAATTTGAATCACTTGAAAGGTTCCAACGAGCATTGAGTCGCGCGGCGCATTTCCGCCGGTAGCGCAGCGTGCGGCGGACGCCCGTCGCCAACGAGTGCCCAGTATTTCACACGTTCATCGGCTTCCGTATACGGACCAAGAGAGATACCGGACATTACTCTTAGTCTATTTCCCTAACTACAGTTGAACCTTATTACCCAACAAAACAGTAGTACACTGGTAGTACATGACAAATAAAAAGTAGTAAAAACAGTCCGATAGAGAGCATAATGTAGGGGGCGGTGTCTTTCTCACTCCCACTCGTTACAAAATAGTCATAATTGACACATATTGACATTTTGATTATCTGATGACGTCATTACCTCCTATAGTTAAAACGCAACGCAGTCCCCTAGCTAATCCTCTCTTTCGGCCTCACTTTGTGACCGAAGAGTAAACTCCAATTTTTAAATTGATAACTTCATGCTTCCGTACAAAATCTCAACACAATGCTAAAATCTACCAACTATATAAGGGCCAAATCTAAGAGCCATATTTACAATTTTATTACATAAGTTAAGCGTTAAGTAAAGCGAAGGGACAGCCAAAACATTATCTAAGAGTCAGTTCCTGGCTTCGCCATTTACTAGGGGGGCTCTAGTAGGAAAGGAAACACGAACAACCTGAAAAGGTTCTATCGGTAGGTTGACAGTTCTTTGTACGTTGAATACGGGAGGTCGTTAAGGATTATAAAAAAAAAAGTAAAAAGCTCTGCACGAATGTTTTTTCTGCCCAAATTTAGGGGAACACTTTTAAAACTCAAGCGCCCACGAATCTCTGTTTACTTTTCTGTTTGATCGCATCGACTTCGTAAAAGTTTAATGGAACTTGAAATCGATGGAATTTATAAACAAATCCATTTACAGTTTTCCGTTCAAATTTTGCTAGATAGAAACAAGTACCGCAAATATCGCCTCAAGTCATGAAAATGAACATGGGTTTCCCCTTATCCCAGTAAATATCCCTGGGGAAAACTTATTCCTCGCCTTCGAGCCTAATATCTGAGTCACAAAACAAATCAGCAGCGGTGAACCCCTAGGGTGACACTTAAATATTGTTATTAAGCTGTTTTAATGTTTTGAGTATTGTCTACCTACGTACAACAACCTTCTGATAGCCTGTGTTTCTATTATAGATATGAGTGAGGACGAGTTGCGAAAAATGCGTTTGTTAAGAACTAACCCCAGAGATGCGCTGTTTGATGACGGGTAAATGAATTAATTCCGTTCGTTCTTAACAAACACATACCTTGTAACCCATTACATGCCTTCGATAGAAACGCAACCATAACCCTTAAAGTAGCTCTTTACACATAACTAGACATTTTTGTGACATAATTCTAGAGATACGGAAAGTTCGATCACATTGGCACAGTTATTAAGTTATAATTGTTGCAATTTTAAGTATATTCTGTAACATTGTGTATGGAATATCTACATGTAATATGCTGTGTTATAACCGTAGAAGATACTTGCATGGGTGAGTTTAAAAGTTTACAAAAATTCAGTACAGTTTAAGTTAAAAAAAACGCCTACAAAAATACACAAGCAAAGTTTAGAAAGAATATCATATCATAACATTAAGTCATAATAAGGCTATGTTGGTCGGTCCTATATTATATGTCAAACATTCGTTGTAAATATTATAAGGAATTCTTGTTTTGAATTAGTGACAGGGCTATATGTATTTAAGCCTAAATATTATTTAAAAAACAAATTTTAAATTACATAAGCTTAATCAAGTTCAAATTATTTGGGCGAGCTTAGTCCCGGCCGGCATCGCGTCCATTTCATTGTGTTTCGATCAATTGGGCTTAAGCCCTACCGAATAAATGCCACTATATTGATTTTATTCCCTTTCTGATTTACAGCAGCTGTTTGTTTTGCATTTTATAGGCGCTGTACCTTTTGTAAGTCCGTTTCAATGCCAAAATTACAATTTTTCATTAGTTATCTATGAGTTCATACTATGGTTTGAAAATTGATCTTTCGGGTGGGGATTTTTTATTTAGAATCTCGCTATTCTTGACGTAGGTATATATATATATAAATAACGCTTAATATATAAAAGAGACCAATTATTTAACTCAAATAAATAAATAAAAAACCAAATAAAAATAGGGAAGATGACACATGTT
The DNA here is from genome assembly GCA_911728535.1 of Pammene fasciana. NCBI lineage: Eukaryota > Metazoa > Arthropoda > Insecta > Lepidoptera > Tortricidae > Pammene > Pammene fasciana. Next base: position 15,507,743 of record OU452276.1, on the reverse strand, counting down.
CAATTTTGTAATGTTAAGTAAAATGGATGCAAAAAGAGCAATATAAGATACAGAGCAATTAATAAATATTAGTACGACAAGAGAAGAAAGTTCATATATGCTTCGAGTGCTAATTTTGAGTCCTGAGCGTAGAGAGGGCAACTATATACGTAAACCGCCGTAAACGAAATATTTCATTATTACCCTTGCAGCTGTATGTACAAATTAAAAAACAAAAAGCGAAGGATGCATGTAGGGTGAGAAGAGATTCTCACCCTACATGCATCAGTCTCCTTTTCGTCGGGGCTAAAAGATGAGGGCTTTAGATTCATCAAAAAAAAATCCTGAGTTCTTTTGTTGCATAGTTAGCTAAATATTATAAGCGATATTCCCGTCAAGGCTAAATGGGGCTATTTGGCTATTTAAGTAGTAAGCTGACACTGCTCCCGTGCTCGCTAAGAGGCGGCCATCTCAAGTGTTCCTTTGTGGCCAAGCTATCAAGGCTATTGTCTCACACTATTATTGAGTTACTACATTTGAACCAGTGCGCATCTGGCCTTAATTTGAGCGTATCTTAGATTAATCTAGAGGTCAAGTTATTATACGGGCAAGCTTGCGATCGAGTTAAACTTTTTTGTTGAAATAAGTACATATACAGTCCACTCGCATAAACATCTATAACTATTATACACCTATGTAGATACCGCAGATATTTATGTCAAACAAGTAGTGATTCACCTAAAGAAATACAAGATGGCACACTTCAAAGACAACGCTATACTATGCTATACAATAGACCTTAGCGCATTCAACCAACCGGCCCGGCCATAGACAGGCGTTCCCCTCTGCCGAAAACATATGACCAGTGTGGTATTGTATGGACTGACGTTTATCTGACGTGTGGAGGAAAAAACGGCAGACTTTTTTTTGTATAGAAAATGACAAACATGTCCGCTCCGGTTGGTTGAATTCTCTAAACAATAGACGACTACATCGCTAAAAGCAATCAAATCACTCCTGCTTTTTCTTTGTACCTAACTAACAACAAATCAATTACATTATTAAGAACACGAAGCTTTTGTTACCAGTATAATGAACGTATTTGCGACCAACGTAGCTCATCTCATGTATACCTTATAGCTAAACCAGCGTAACTTTAACTTTTATGACAAAAAACAAGTATAGGTAAAGGTCTACACTTAAGATGGATATCCGGTAGGGTAAGCTACCCACGAACTAGCACAATGCCTATCAATTTATCTCTCGCGAAATAATCGTCAGTGATTGGCGCAAATGAAGCAATCAAATTAACTTTTTTGCTTAGATAGCTAAACGGACTGAATCGAATTCTTTCCCAACTTATACTCGACGGATTTTTCCAATTTCTAGATAAATCAATGAATGTACCGTAAAATAAGGTGAGTTAGGTCAAAACAGACATTCAAACCTCGACAAAAATTTAATTTTACATGTGGCACGTTGATCTTTATATGTCGGCGGCCGATCAGGCATATCGTGAAACGTGAAAATCTTTGGCTCGTTCCCTGAGTCGACGGAGCCCCGCATAGCGGGGCTACTCGATACTCGTTCTCCAAAACGTCAATGTCATAACTCATGGTAAGCGTACTGATAGAAACCTTTGGCGTTTTCGGAAACAATTATTTAAAAGTTGAAACGTCTACGAACGTAATGTGCTAAAACAAGAATCTACTTTTAAACCCAACACTTTCCACCCCTAACAGCATTCGCTGTCAACAGAACGAATTGTAATTTCATATTTCGGAATGAGCTTTATTGAGACAAATAAACGTTTATCAAAGTTAGAAATACCAGTAAACAGCCTTCCGCCCTATCGCCTTTGTCAGGTTAAAAGCAAATCCGAGACCTTTTTGCAAGATAGGGATTTCGTTAACATAGAGGTTCATCCCGCTAAGCCTCTGACACTGCCCCCGGCTACAGCCAGATGTTACAGACTTGATATAAACTCAACTAAAATGTCTCCGCAAATATTTCTTGTTGCCATATGAGCGGTGGAATTTTTCAATTTACGTAGACGCCTAAACTTGCAACTGCAGTAATCCTATTGGATGGCAAATGACCGAAGAAGCGGTAGCTTCGTCCAACGGAGTTGAGGGAGAGTGCAATGTGGCATGAAAAACGTCAGCGTATTCACGATAGCTCGATTGAACCGTACGGGAATGCTCACATTTACCTACGGCTGGAATTCTGATCTTATCGTAGGCACCCGGTGGAATAAATGTCTGAAATTGCATAAATATGCCGGAGAATGGAACGCAATGTTTCAAGTGGATATAAATTTATAATAGAGGTGCAACCTACTATTGTTATTTTATTATGGCTAATTCTTGACGTACCTACTATATTAAGTATTAGTCTTATGGACAATATGGACATGTTGAATAATAATTTTAAACAAAAAAAACCGGCCAAGTGCGAGTCGGACTCGCGCACCGAGGGTTCCGTAAAAACCTAAAACAATTGCTATTTCTTATGATTGCGTGGACATGAAAGTTTCGTTTTGCTACAGCAGAAAGATATTATAGAGCTGAGTATATGATATGAATTTCAATTTAATACCTCTACGCGTTTACGAGGAAACAGGTAGTAAGTTTAAAATTAAAAAAATATTTTAAGTACTATTTTACTAAAAATGTCTACTTTTCGTAATTTTTCCTTTGTCTTTGCTATATGAAGTTTCTTCGTGCCAAGTTTCAAGTTTCTGAGTTCACGGGAAGTACCCTTTAGGTTTTGGGTTTCTTGCGAGTACTCATCTCCAAAATATGCAACTTAAATTGCTATTTCTTTTGATTGCGTTGACATGAAAGTTTGTTTTTGCCACAGCTGAAAGATATAATAGACCTGAGTATTTGATATGAATTTCAATTTAATACCTTTACGCGTTTACGAGGAAGAAGGTAGTAAGTTTAAAATTTAAAAAAATATTTTTTGTATGATTCTACTAAAAATGTCTACTTTTTATAATTCTTCCTTTGTCTGTGCTATATGACGTTGCTTCGTGCCAAGTTTAAAGATTCTGAGCTTGCGGGAAGTACCCTTTAGGTTTTGAGTTTCTCGCGAGTACTCAGTTTCAAAATATGCAACTTAAATTGCTATTCCTTTTGATTGCGTTGACTTAAAGATTTGGTTTTGCTACATCTGAAAGGAACTATAGCCCTGAGTATGTGACATGAATTTCAATTTAATAACTTCACGCGTTTACGAGGAAAATGGTAGTAAGTTTAAAATTTAAAATATATTTTTTTGTATGATTTTACAAAAAAAATCTACTTTTCGTAATTTTTCCTTTGTATGTGCTACATGAAGTTTCTTCGTGCCAAGTTTCAAGTTTCTGAGTTTACGGGAAGTACCCTTTAGGTTTTGAGTTTCTTGCGAGTACTCAGTGTCAAAATATGCAACTTAAATTGCTATTTCTTTTGATTGCGTTGAAATAAAAATTTGGTTTTGCTACATCTGAAAAATCCTATAGCCCTGAGTATTTGACATGAATTTCAACTTAATAACTTCACGCGTTTACGAGGAAAAAGGTAGTACGTTTAAAATTTTAAATATATATATTTGTATGATTTTACTAAAAATGTCTACTTTTTATAATTTTTCCTTTGTCTATGCTATATGACGTTGCTTCGTGCCAAATTTCAAGTTTCTGAGTTCATGGGAAGTACCCCGTAGGTTTTGCAAGTGCCGAAAACTCTAAAATTTGCAGCATAAACGACTGTATCTTTTGATTGCGTTGGCTTTTAAGTTTGATTTTTTCACAGCTTCAAGGGACAATAGACCTAAGTATTTGGTATAAATTTCAGCTTGATACCTGCACGCGTTCCTGAGAAAAATGGTCTTGACAGACAGACAGACAGAAAGACAGACAGACAGACAGACAGACAGACAGACAGACAGACGGACAACAAAGTGATCCTATAAGGGTTCCGTTTTTTTTCCTTTTGAGGTACGGAACCCTAAAAAGAACCGACTTCACTTAGGATCCGCTATTCCAAGAGGAAGTGGCCGAGTTGCTGTAAAAAATAGTGAAATCACTATAGGTGTGCCTATAATAGTTGAAGAGTTCCCTCGATTTCTCCAGGATCCCATCATCAGATCCCGACTTGGTGACAATGGAACCATCTAGGGGTTATACCTGTTCGATTCAAAAAAAAATTTTGAAAATCGGTTCACGATTTACGGAGATATGGAGTAACATACACACAAAAAATGATAAAAAAAAAATCTGTCGAATTGAGAACCTCCTCCTTTTTTGAAGTCGGTTAAAAATGCTCAGTACCTACATCATTTTACTATAGCTATCCATTAACGAGTATGCTTTTACTTTCTGTTTTATATAATGTCATAATAGAGTCTATATGGGAGTCTAAGTAGTTTATATGGGAGCTCATACATTCTACGACACTTATCTTTCCTGACAAATTCTAATAATTATTTGCTTATATAATTAAGTAGAACAAATAATAGTTGAAGGGCTGCTTATGTTTTATAGGTTGTCCGCAGCTATATCCAGGGGAGTAATGCCGCTAGCGTTATGGGCACTTTTACGAACGGTAACGAACGGTAGAAATGTATAGTGTTCTTAGTTCAGTTGTGTTTGACTGTTTTAAAATATTTTTAAAATATATTTTATAATTGTGATTATTTATAAATTTTATAATATTACATTAATTAAATATTTGTCTTTATAGACTAGTGAAATAATCACTAGAGAAAAGTAAAGTTGCATAATTTAGGAAGTTCAAAATAGGTAATATATTGATTGAGTATTTATTTTTGTATTTACAAGCCCCTTTTGACGCGGCTGTTCGCACGTCTGCAAATCTAAAAATAAATTATTCAAAACACGCGAAACATTCACTTAGAGACAGAAATGCGCGGTCTTTATGAGAATAGCTCCGGGGCCGTCAGAATCTTGAATATATTAGGTAGGTAAAGTTCAAACAAATACTCCACGGTATGGGTGCCTTCATTCCTGGAGGCGCCTTAGGTTTTTCATTTCTTTTTAATCCGGCTTGCGAATAACTTAACTCACTTACGGTACGAAAATGTGAAAGACGGAGCTACCGAAATTTGCTGAGATTTGATGAGATGATGAGTTTCTAATTTAATGTATACTTTGATATAAAGTTGGGCTGGTCGAATTTATTAGTAGCATTCATGAAGAAAAGCATATGGGTGATGTACCTACAGTGTGTGGCCGTAACACGAGCAAATTAAAACGTAGTTTGTATTCCTTAAACAATAAAACTATTGTTCAACAACTTAAAAAAATATGTAGTTTTAAGATTGTCTCTTTTTCATACAAAATAAATATTAAAAATTGCATGGGTTAGCGCATCGTTATCGGTGAATTCTCTATACAACTTGGGACTCCGATGGCCGGTTAAGAAGTGTAAGACTTCGTCGGCAGATGTCGCTAGGCGTCACCCTAAGGCGCGAATATAAAATAAAGAATGTGGTGGAGAAATTCGCAGCCATCAGGTATAGTCTCAGTAGCTCAGTTGGCAGAGCGATGGGCATGTTTCCCAGAGTCGCGAGTTCGAGTCTCGCCTGAGGCAGTGGATTTTTCTACTTTTCCTTTATTTCTAAACATTGTGGTGTCGTTAGCAGATGTTCTGCTTAATACAAAAATAAAATAAATATTATTTTCAATGTACGTTAATCCGTCTTATCGTATTCAGTCTTGTCACCTTACAGAAATAACCAGTTTCGCAATACATTGCGTGTTCCGGTGAACCTTAAAATGTACAAAAAATAAAAGTCGTTGAACAAATTTTGTTAGATAATACGTTTAAATTTTTTGCTCGTGTTACAGGCCACACACGGTACCTATAAATATGATATACGGTACCTATATATATTATAATGATATTGATAAGTCATTATTTTCTTTTATATAAATAAATTATACCTAAGTAAACGCCGTGTCTACTTAAAGTTGCAATCTCAAACGTCACCAACTTATTGATTATCGGATGGCGCCTGAGACTGAGAGGTTCATTTGGATTCTTTCTTCAATTTGTGAGACGTACAGTCACCGGCAAGAGTATCTTTCCTACATGAAGGCCGCAAAAATTCGTATATATACAGTGTGTAAATCTAATACGGGCGATAAATTAAACCAGGCATAGAACTCATTGATTGAGATGTTTTTTTAAGTTGAACTTAAATGTGACCAATAATTTAAAAAAATTTTTTTTATCAGCAGCCATGTACTGTAAACATCATGGTATTGAAAGTCAACGAGCGTTTATTTTGTGTGGAAATGAATACAATTTTAATTGCAATTTTGGGTAAAAGTTATCTAATTACATTTCTTATGTCCTGAAATGTAATTCGATAACTAAGGCCGCATCGATAACTAAGGCCGCAAAAACATGTGACACGCTCCTACGGCTCTACAAATAAGAACGTGTCAGGTATTTTTGCGGCCTTCGTGTAGGAAGATAGTGACGGTGACTGTACAACATTCTAATCAAAATTCAACATGACGTGTACTACTCGTAGGTAATCTATTTAGTAGTAAACGACGCTATTCACCAAATCAAATATACTAAAGTACAAATGGCACATTCAATCTTACTAGTAGGTATAGAAATTCCAAATTGTTTTCGATATTTTAGGCATGAAGCATGATGGGTCTTAAAGGTGTAAATCCAAGTAAATGGATTAAATAAATAAATAAATGAATTCCAAGCAAAAGTTATATGATTTGTATAAATATATTTTAGACTTGAGGGAGATACAGACAGGAAACTTACACTTTGTACAGTCGACTTAAAAGATATATTTACACTTTTGCACCTTACTTCTTTGTAATAAGGTGCAAAAGAGTAATCATATCTTTGACGTCGACTGTCCATGTGTAAGTGGCGCCAAGATCTACTGATCTAAAGGAAACCTAGTTTAGAAAAGCGAGTCCGAGACTCTTTACTTTTTTGTAGATTCTTAGTTAATAGTTAGTCTACATTGTGTAAATCTGATACGGGCGAGTCACTTACAACAGTGATTAGTATAGGACATAACAAAATGTATTTAGATAACTTTTACCCAAATTGCAATTAAAATTGTATCCATACAAAATAATTGGGCCCGCAATGTAATTCAAACACACTCGCGTTAAACGCTCGTTGACACTTGACAGTTACTTTCAATACCATGTTTACAGTACATACATTGCTGCTGATAAAATTTTCAAAAATTAATTATTGGGTCACAGTTAAGTGTTACTTAAAATAAACACCTCAATTAATGATAACACTAATGAGTTCTATGTCTGGTTTAATTTATCGCCCGTATTAAATTTATACACTGTATAGGTAGTACGATGCACTGCTGCTAATCATTACGGATATTGAAGGATACTAAGTTATGGATGTTTTCAATGTATAATTACTTAAGTATTTATCAGTATCTCTACCTAATTATATTATATACAAGGTGTAACAATAATAGTGGTGATCCGTTTAAGGGCATAATTGGTATCGTATCCTAATTTTATTATGAAAACGAAAGAAAAAAAAATTACGCGCAAAATAAGAAGGAAATTGTTTTATTGTTTATGGGTTGACCAGGAGGGCTATTAGACTGTGCATAAATGACAGTGTCATGCAATAGCACCACAACACCTCCGCCATATCTCACTTTTGAGTGACGCCAAGCTTCACTAAATTGAGATAGGTACTTACGTCAAAATCACAGATCAGCAATGCACATGTGCGAGCGCTGGAAGGAATAGTTACGTGGTTGGACCTAAGATGCTTGTACACAGATAGAAATAATATCTTAATTCAAAACGCAAAACTCTCTTGCACGCGGTTTCTTAAAGAGAGTAATAAATACCTTAGACCAATAAACATGACTTGAGTTAAAAATATCATGATTTTTAAAAGAAGATTTAAAATTATTTAGCTTTAACTTTACCTATTTTTAAAGCGAATAGTAATGATTTGAGTTAAGATAATAATTATTTACGGCAAAAAAGCACCAACATTTTCCTTTAAGAGTTTTATGTGTTTACGTAAGATCGATTAGTTCTTGGTTTGATGTTTTCAATCTACAGCTAAGAGCCAAAGCTAATTCAAAGAAGTAGCACCAAAAGTTAGATTTGAGATTTTTAAGTTTTTAGGCAAGAGAGATTAATTTTTGCTTTGATGTTTTCAACTTACATTCAAGAGCCACAGCTATTCCAAAGAAGAAGCACATAATTTTTGCTTTGAAACATTTAAATCTTGGACGTTAGTTACCCTGCGCATCAATAGATGTCTCTGCGTGTAGGTTAGAACACGCGAACGTTTGTTCAACGTAACTTCATGACCCTCGGCGCTTTACCCGGGCTTATTTGAGATTCACAATAGCAATCTCAGCTCTAGTTAATACGATTATAAATTGTGAGTATATAAATAATCATAATTTATATTTGTATTATCTACTTTTAGTTAAACTTCCTTTCTTGGGATTAGTCCCGAGAAACACAGTTTCTGCTACTAGCTTTTTAAGTAGTGCACTGAGACACTAAGGCGATTATCACACTGACGACGGATCCGCATGCGGCGCCGGTGTGATAACCGCCTTAGAAAATGTTATTGTTTGTTTCAAGTAATCGATTTCATACGCCAAGAAATTTTAGATCTTGGTGTGAAAATATCAAACTTTACATCAAGTAACACATGCTCTTGAACTAATGCGTTTTCTTGTTTCCGTGGAGAAATTCAATTCTCAATAAACTATGAGTCTTCATCCAAGAAACAAAGTTTCTTGGCTTAAGTTCTTTATGTATTGCACTAAGACACATAAAGTTCAATTTAAAAAAAATACAATACAAAAACAAAATTCAAACGCCCTTCGTGAGAATATTAAGCTATTTTAAAAAGAAGATTTTTATATCTCGGATAAAGTATTGAATTTATTAGGTTAAGTAATAAACTTTGAAACATTTTATATCTTAAAATAAAGAATTTTATTTTTTCCTTATATGGGAAACTGGATATCTCTTGATTCAAATAGGTTTCTTTGGTTGAAGAGATTTTTTCTATCTGTGTATCACTCTTGCGCTTTGCGCCCCGTTAGCGCCAGTGTCAGTTTGAGATTTGCGGAGCTAACATTATCAGATTCTAAGCAAGAGAATAATTTTATATAAATGGATGAAGTAGGTATATCACGACAAAAGTTCCATAAATACTCATTATTATACAAACCCTTGTTACATTTAGTTCTTGCGTAGTATTACTGCTGAATGATTAGAATGATTTTTCAGATTATCTCATCAAAATATGTATAAATGTATCGATCTGTGTACCCCAACGCTATTAGCACAGATATCTGACAGCTAAGACAATTATTTTTCAAATATACTAACACGGTCGATTCCTATAGAAACTATAGCCAAGGGCGCCTCTATCCTAAGAACGACTACGCATAAAGAGATCGGTCCTCTGTGAGCGATACTTACTGTTAATGTGACCGATAAAACCAACAGCAATACCATCGCAATAGAGCCGCAATACAATCGCAATAGAGGTGACATATGTTAGTGTTACACTTAGTCGAGTCAAATAGAGGTCCAGTTGGGACTGTGGGAAGTGTGGGACTAGGTTGATTTGTCTATGTTTCTCCTATTTTAAATACATTTAGCAGTAAATAACCAGGTATAAAATTGATAAACGGAACATGTCGATTCTATGCGTGGCGGAAGTGGCGGAAGGAACCAAAAAAGGAAAAGAAAATTTCGCCCGACTACCCACTTCCGAATATAATCTCGAGCAAACGCTTTGCACCTTTTTCCTGTTCGAAAATTGCCTTCCACAAACATTCCCTTCGAGTTCCATACCAATCGAGTTCTCGAAAGTTAAAGTGAGGTTTGCCGGCGAGATAATTATATCAATATGCTGAAACTCGTCCAGTCATTAACAGCTCGGTCGCAATTGAACTAATTTCTAACTAGGGTCACGGTTGGGCAATGCCAAATGACACAATAGCCTAAACTTTTAGGGCGGTTTAATGAACGTTGTAGATGTACGCAGTTAAACAAGCAGCGATTCAATACTCAAGCATTTAGTATCAAGTAATTAGTATTGCTCATGTCAACATCAATTACGGTGTATTTTATTTCACCGTAATTAACCTATGCTCTACAAAGAACTCGCATACGACTCGACTCGAGTCTTTGAGTTTGCTGAAACCTCTATTAACTGAGCTAAGTCTATAAAATTAGGACTTCAATACTCAAGACTGATTTGAAATGTGTGTGTGAGCGTGTGCCCCTGATACTTTACTATTGATTCTTCATCGCGATGTAAATAAAAAGAAGTAAGGCTTTCAACCTAATTGAAGTACTACTTACCTGGACTGAGAAAATCAATACAAAATCACGCTCGTTACCGTTACAAAAGCGTTTGGAACGGTGACCGATAATGATGCGACAGATGACGCCTGTAAATAATTTCCATGAATTGTAGGAATACCTATTAGGAATGCTAAATTGTTTAGACATTGTAGTCCAGGGCTTTTTGTCCATGACCTCGAGAGTCAGGAGGTGTCTACCCCTGTCTGGTTCCGTATTATAATTTTAAAATACATTAAAGATATACTTACAAAACTGCACTAGCTTCACTAAAGTGAGATAGATATCTACGTCAAAATCACAGATCAGTTAGATTTAGATCTCTCATCTGTAAATTTTCTTTTGTGACTGTATCATACGAATAAATAAAATACATTAGAAACACAATTTATGTGAAACACGCAACAAACAATCAACCAATTTAAGTTGCATCGGAATAATCTTCAAGCGAATACCGATATGATTGCGTAAGTTTGGATGTGAAATTTTTATTATTTTGTACAGGGCACGTCGTCCCAGCCGGCCAACCCTCCATACAAAATCAAAAAAAATTTCGCGCGAAATTTTTTTTCTTAGTTATTCGTAATTAGAATACCATACTAATTATGCTCTTAAAAGGATCACCAGCATTTTTGTTACACCTTGTATAAAGCCATTTTGAACGAAATATCTCTTGTAAAGTGTCTCAATAGAAATTGTTTAGAAAGTTTAAATTCCCTGAGGTAATGGGAAAAGCGAATTGAACATTTTGAACAACTTAACTTCCCGAACAGAAGAGATTAATATTCAATTCTGCAAAGAAATTTACTTCAAAATTTACAAAATTCTATTCAGATACAAGTCCATTTCAGGTTGGCTTTTCACTTATTAATCGGGATACAATCTTGGTAGCATCGGGCCGGGCTCGCGATTGTGCACCGGAACGGGTGGAACTCGTCTATGATGAGGTATTGAAGTTTCATCTACGTGGTGGGCTGCTGCATCTATTGTGTTGCGTTGTGGGCCAAGGAATATGAGAAAATATTGGGAATTTTAAAGGCAAATAAAAAGATTGATAATAGCAGAGACTATAGAGATATAGACGACCACAGCATAAGAAGTTTTTGAAGCTCATGTCGATTGCGCCATCTATGTCAAAGCCCCCGAAAGATAACGAATATGTAAGAGAAATGTCACCTGCACTGCTACTCCATCTAGTAGCTACTAGTGTACTACTAGAACGCTAGTTGTTATAGTATAAAATTAAGAAATTTATGAAAAACAGAACATCATGAGTATCTACCTATTTATGTGTTCAAAATGGTTTGTATTATTTTATTAATATGCTAATTTTCTTTTTTGTTTTCCTTAATTCTGTAGAACCATATTTAAATTTTTTGTTGTGATGAATTTCTAATTGTGTAATATAAATATCATAACCATTAAATTATATTTCCTTGTAATTAGGTACATATTTATGAAACAAAATACTATAAAGTAAAAGTCTAAGCTTACAAACTTAAAGGCCTCCATTTGAAGTTTTACAATTTTTTTACAACTCAAAAAGCTCTTCTTAAAACTCTTAAAGTCGAAAAGAAACCTCGCAAGTTATGGATAAAAGTAAATTTCTCTCTTAAGAGTCACCAGGACGCTCGCGTTCCCATACAAATGTAGTTCAGCTCTCATTTTAAAACGACATGCTTTAGAACCACGGAATTTGGCATGGACATTCTAATAGTACAGCTTGGTCGGACATTCGTTTTCGTTGCTAAAAATTGTAATACAAAGAAAACTTTTAACATTTATATTCTTTCAACCCGTGGTTAAACATCTAGTATTTAAAACCTTTTTATTACTTGATGCACAGCACGGTGCCAGCCGTATCTGATAAAGAATGTATGCAGTAAACATTTGTCGACATTTAACTTTCCACGAAGCAATAAAAGAAATGCAACTTTGTGCCGGAGTCTCAGCCCGATTTTCAAATAAAACGTTAAATTATATAATAATATAACAAAACCTACACCTTCATACACAACACGCTTACGAATACTAATTACTTATTGTCAATATATCATACATACATAATATGTAGCTATTTAATCAATTATAGACGAATATGGTTTCTTAAAATTATTTAATTATTCCGTTTTTATTTTATTTCTTTGTCTTTGAGACTTATATACATTTTTAATTAATATATGTATATATTATTTAAACATAATTGTACAAAATAATACCTTATTTACTTTATTTACAAGCAGTGTAAAATATTATTACTTATACTATTGCAGGCGCCTGTACTATATTTGGTGTAATTTCAGTTTACAGGATATTACATTATCCGTTAAAGACCTTGACAATCTTTTGCACTATTTGTGTATAGTAGCAGAAATAGCTAAGCGGGTGGGGTGTTCACAATGACCTACACACGCTCTTATTCTCGTAACAATAAAGTCTTGTCAAGCTGATTTTGAACAACCTAACCGTTTAGCTACTTCTGCTGCTGACTGTACTTCATAAAAATCGCCCAATAATAAACAAGTAACAGCAATACAGCTTCTTTTATAAACTATTATTACTTAAGGGTGCTGTATGATTTATTTTACCTGCACCGTACGAGAAATGGACGTGAGTCGGTTTTAATCTGGGTCCAATAAGCTAGTAGCAGTCGCTATTGACTTTGAATTGTTTTGTACACGTTCATCGGATAGACTATATATTATTATTTTATATCTCCCCTAGAACTATTAAAATGAAAGCTCTATTAGTAGCGTTAAATTGTGTGTATAATTGTACGTTTATAGTGTTTATACATACATATTTCAAATGGATTGTTTTGTGTATTCAGGGTGCCCTTATCCATTAGACAAAGCCGAAACGTTATTACTTATTACATATACGTTAGGATATTTAGAAACATTATACAAAGTGCAGTTTTTACGAATTAATTTAACAAATTCCACTGTATATTTGAATATTACTAAAACCCTGGCGTGAAATATTTAATTGCTCAATTAATTATATCCATACCATAACCTAACAATGTTAGAGAATGCCAGGCGAGTTAGAGGAGATGTAGAGACTGGTATATTTAACAAAATATTTTTTTTAATTTTGTTTTTACACAGAGGATAATTGATTAATTTAAAAAGAACGATAAGGAATGTTAAAAATATGCTTAGACAATCCCTAAAACAACAGTTATTTAGAGCCCCTTCTGTCCATTATAAACATAAATTTCGTTGTTAATAGGTTCGGCGTTTACTTTCTTTAATTAGTCTCGGAGCTTTTACTATAAATTGTTGTATCCCTTGTGTACTTACTATCACTTAAGTAAACAAATTGTTTACTTAAAATAAAATATACAACTAGATTATATCGGTACAATAAGGGAAAAGTAAGTGTTTTTTTATGACAAAGGTGGCCAACGAGCACACGAATCGCCTGATGGTAAGCAATTACCGCCGCCCATGGACGCCTGCAACACCAGGGGGGTCACAAGCGCGTTGCCGACTTTTGAGATGGGAGTACGCTCTTTTCTTGAAGGTTTGAAGGTCGTATCGGTCTGGAAATTCCGCAAAAGTGAGTGACGTTAGTTTATATTAAAGTTATTATTAATCTATGTTTTTAAATAAATTACGAGTAGGTACATTCAATTATTTGTGTCCGCTGAATACTTTTAGGGGCATTTAAAAGTTTGCAGTAAAATTAGACCTAATCACAGTTAAGTTTAAAAAATATCTACATACATTGTTGGGGAAAAGTTAACAATATTATTTCCTAATAACACAAAAAAAGGCTTTTTTAGCTTACTGTGGAACTAGGTTAATTGCATTTTGATGCTGCTTCATCAAAATGCAGTGTATTAATCCCTTAAAAGATGAAAATGATTTATTTGACCAACAGAAACATTGCACGTAACTATGAATAGTCGCATTGGCGAACTGCCAAAGACCTTATCACTCGCTAGGGCTCTAAAGCTACTGCCATATTTAGATTTCACAAATTGGAATATATTCAAGCATATATGTCAGCCTGAAGATAATTTAGTCTAAAAATATCTATAGAATAACCTACTATTATAGTTGAATTATCGAGAGCGTGGAATTGCATATGTAGTGGTTGTACCGCGTTGTGCCTCTTTGTGTGCGGATTCAAATAAAGAATGCCTGTACACAAACAATACTACTACATATGCAATTCCACGCTCTCGATAATTCATCTATACACTATTATAACTACAAATTCATACATTACATTCTTTTTTAATTGTTCTTTATTAACACGGTGTCCAGAAATAAATTTACTTAATATATTGTTGTAATAAATAAATCGTTAGTTGACTCTGCACCTGGACGTGTTTACTATGAAGATGTCTAGTTATCTGTTATAATTCCTGATTTATCTGTACCATTCTAATGGAATAAAATAGTAGGGGAATCCATAATGCTAAATTTGCAGTGTCAGGACCTAGACGATTTTGAAGCCTACATCGTAAAAAGATAAAAAAGTTCATATAATGTACATACTTTCATCGGTGGTACTCGTAGTAGCTTGAGTAGCTTCTATAGGCTTTCAAAGATTTAAAACAAACAAAAAGTCACATGTACGAGTACTTGCTCGAGCGCATCAGATATTGAAACTGGAGGCTTTTGATGTGTCACTGATGATGCAGTATGATATCTGACAAAATGGATGATGGGATCGAAATTTACAATAGTCTTCATATATAACCTCAAAATTAAAATTGAATGCGTCTGATTAAGTAAATTCCTAAAGATAAATTAATGTCAGATTTTGTATGCACAATGAAAGCATCAATTTGAACCAAAATTATCGAATCCAAAATCCACCAATCTATTCTTGAACTACCCACCAAACCCCCACCAACTAACCCCCCCAAGCGGCCGGCTATAAGTGGTTAAGGGAGAATTCCACGGGTTACAAGATATCAACATACCTTTGTCTGACGCGCTCGAGTAACTGCAAAAATCCCCTCTTGGGCGTCCCTACCAATAGAGACTGTTGTACGCGTCACTCTCCAGGTCCCTTACGCACCTAATTTACTCGCAATATCTACCTACATATATACAAAAATAATTCATCTATTAAATCTTCTTCACACTCTTAATGCAAATAAGTTTACGCGTCATATGTTAATGCGGCACCGGTGATACAGCATTGTACTGAGTGGAGAATTGACGATGTTAATTCACATGACACGTCTGGCTGTAAATTGCGACCGGCACCCAAATGAGAACTCGACTCGACACAACATTACAAACTGTGCGGGTAAATTACTCTCACCACAATTATGCGTAAGTACTTAAGTCTTGGGTAAAACAAACCAGAAGTAGAATGTCGACTCCGATTCATGCACCTAAGTAACGAAGGGCGTCTTTAACCTACGTTTACGGGGAAAATTCAGTATTTTGTACCTCTGCTAATCTGACTCAAGATAAAGGTTAAGTGCCTAATGCTGTATTCTTCCCAAGATTGACACGTGATATTTCTATTTCCTCGTGGTATTTATTATTAGTTTTGGCTTATACGTGATAAATAAGATAACGTTCAACAAAGATATGTAATGGATACCTCGTATTTAAGGCGGTTTTTTTATTTATCATAAATAAACAACGAAAAGCGCTCTTACGTTCTAATTCCTACTTAGTATTCCTTTTCTACTTAAGTGTTAATTTAATGTAAGGAAATTTTTTAACCCACTTAATGAATTCTAGAAAACGTTTGTCAGCAGAGCAGCAATATTTTTATTGTCTGTGATATTTCTAGTTCCTCCTGTAGTTTTGGTTTAAATACGAGATGTTTTTGTTTGTAAATTCACAGTTGGATACACAATGAAAGGTGCTTTCATATTCTAGTTTTTAGGTATGAATTGTATTGAAAGGAACATTTTCTATACCGATTAAATAAATGGTACGTGTATTGAAAACAGGGAATAAAATGTGCGCCGTATTAATAGTTGTATTGTATATAGTAGTATTTTAGGCAACCGTTGTATAATAGAGGTCAAAAAAGACGAGTGGCGTGGGTATCAATTTGAGCCGTGGGCCGTACGAAAATTGTTTAAAAACTATGCCACGAGTATTTTTTGACTTAGTAATACAACGTTGCATACAATACTTTTTCTACGACTACATACTCAACACTAAATCATTTTAATCAACATTAATTTAAGTTTCACTCTTTATAATAATACGAGTATGTCTGTTTTTCAAGTAAACTAACAAACAATTAATCTAGCTCAAATACAATGAAATATAACTAAAACTTCAATGGGGTTAAAGCGAACCTTGAAATCAAAATTCGATTATCTGCGTCTCTTTCACTCAAATGAATCGAGAGAGATAGAGATCTCTCTCTAAACAACCGGAAACATAAAATCGGCAAAGTGTGTCTCTTTAAGGGGCTACGTTGAAAAATTATAGGTTTTTTGAAACGCTCTATTGGCTGAACGGGAAAAGGGACTGAATTTATTTTAGAATATATATTATTAGACTATATACTCTTGTAAATATATGGCACAAGCCGAAACACGATTGCTGAAAGTTGCCTCGAAAGAAAAAAAAATCGAAATTGGGTCCTTTTTCCCTTATTTTTCTTAACTTGCCTACGTAAACTATAAGAGATTAAGCAATATATAACTAAGTTAAAAATATGGTATTCTGGTTTATCTAAAAATTCACAGAAGCAAAATTAGACAAAACTGCAACTGAAACCAATTCCCGGCTATGTTGGAGAGATTTAAAAAAAAGATTGAATGTCATTATTATTAAATTTAAAATCGAAGCCATGTTTCCTAAGAACAGGTATGGCTATCTCTCATAGTTTCTTACTTCTCCATACTGACCGTTTTAGATTGATCACCCTGTATAAACATACGAAAGTGCATACGAACTTAAGTATTTCAAGGCTGTCACTTTTAGGCGATGAATAGTGATCTGCGCGAGCATTAACGTAATTTATCAGAATAAGGCACTGTAACAGCACAGTGCCCATCTCATCCCAGTTCCGTGTGCGTCGGTGCAGCATCTCATCTGTTGCTTTTCTGGAGCGTTAAATATTGTCCCCGTGGTAGAAAAAAGAATCAGTGGGAAGTGAAGACACAGTTATTTCCGGTTGCGGAGCGGACGTTCGCACCCTTTCTGTTTGTGTACTGGGCTGAATTTTATATTTGTCGTCGCAAACTACGTCTTTGTTTTGTAGCCGGTGCAATTGTTTCAAGCTTACGTAAAATTCGTTCGTAGTTTCATATATTTTTATTGTATATATCATGAAAGTACTTATAGTACATAAACCTAAAAATCTAAACTATCTGCATTTTCTTTTTGATTGTCAAATATAACATACAGAAATGAAATAATTTCATAAAATTTTAAATTTGTTATCAAATTACATTTTAGCTCATTTGCCTTTTTTACCGGTAATATTTTACAATTATAGGTACTTACGTATAACAAAATAATAATAATAAACTACCATATTGTTAGGTGTTAGTATGTAATATATGTAAATTATTTTATGTCCTCATAACAAGTAAAGTTAAGAAAAACTATTTAAAGTTTAATTTATGTGCGGACAACTTATTTGAAATTGTTTAGTTTATTGTTTTAAGCCTATTGCGTTAACTTTCTGATAATGCAAAGGATATTAAAAAGGATGATTTGAAGTCACTTCGACTAACATTGAGAAACTTTATTATTGACACGCCTTTTCATAAAGTAACTAAATATCAGGGTGCGCTAATCACGTACGCAACCAACAAGAAAATATGCTGCATTTAGCTATCTGCAACCTCGTAGATTTATAAAATCTTTGAACTTTACCTTGAATTATTCGTCCTATATCTCGTGAATGGCAGCTAATTTGTTACATGTACCTACAGGCATTTAAGTCCACCATTTGTTCTTTCTTTACATTCAATTGTTTTTGTACAAAAAATCTTAAATAAAGAAGTTAATATTTGGGCTGAGCGGCACGCAAATCAAAGGTTGTCGTCGCCCTTCTCTTGTGGAATGGCAAGTTAAACTACCCCCAAAACTTAATCGTTATGTCGGTATAATTAATCCCTTTTGGTTTAATTAATGTGGTTTTAATGGTCGAGTGCTTGTCCCATCGAGTGCGAGTAGCTGTCGGCATTTCAATTAATTGTTAACTCAGCTCAGTCACAGAGCTTCATCGGCTCGCAGGCTGTGGTAACGTCTTGTGTACTTTGCTTGTGTATCTACAAAATAAACCTCTGGAGAGGTTGCTATATAGGTAAACCAAATTTACTGCTACGTATAGCCTGACCAGTGCCTATTTGGACCTGGGAAAATTTCGTTGCAAACAGCATGTTATATGGCAATAATATACATTGAACATGCATAGTCGGGACAGTGTCATTGACTTTATGATGTTTGCTGAATATAAGTCTACGCTTTTAGGTCTTTTGGCAAAATACATAGTGAGCAGGGTTTTAAGGCTTGGCTCTAAATTCATTTATTTTGTGTGCACATTTATCAAATCATCTTCTTTTTTTAAATTTTGAATTGGGCATTTTTTGGGATTTAAATAATGAATAATATTCACAAAAAGTTACCTGACATCTCTTTTATGGTTTTCGGTTTCGGCATATTTATTGACTTATTTTTATAATCACAAAATATTTCATCTTGATTTAAGTTTGTTTACTTCGAAGACATTCGATGAGGTTTAATTTCAGTTGTCAAACAGTATGTCTTGCCATTAAAATAAATTAGTAGCACTAAAAATCCGCAGCGTGCCCTGGTCCAAAAAGACTGGCAGCCCGGCCATAAGTACCTACATTTGTTGACAATATATCTTTTTTCATTTTGCTAATTGTTCCCTCTTAGTAGGTAGAAAAAAAGAGCAGTATTCGTGATGCAGAGCCCTAAGTTACCTTGAAAGAATAGCAGGCCTGGCCTTGCTTATTTGAATAGGCACACCGGTGTGAGAGCAAAGGCATTGCCCGTGAAACATAGTCTTTTACACACGGCTGCGGGCTGCAATGTTTTAGGTAGCTAGTGGTGTTTGTTTTATTGAATTGAAGTATATCGATATAGATATGGTATTTATGTGATTGATACCTTTTATTTCAACGCGCATTGCGGGGCTCTAGCGGAACGAGTATTTAGATTTCAAAATACTTATGGTACCAATTCAAGATAAAAGCAATTATTTCTGTGATGAGTATGGAACTATGAAGTCTTTTTGAATTAGGGATTAATAGCAACTTATACATATATGCATAATGTGTCGAATCTATCGGTGTAAAGCGTCTCGTCCTATAGGTATCTATATTTCTCTGTGAAAAATAAAACTTAAAAAAATATATCGTAACGTCGCATCGAAGTAGGCACATAAGCAACAAAATATAAAATTTCTAAATATGTTTTTGGGTTTTATGTTGTTTCTTCTAAATTAATCTAAACGCCTACATAGACATAAAAATATCTTGTTAATTTAATAGTGTGTGGAATAAAAAGGCTTTTTTTTATTTTTATTATGTTGTTTCTTATTTTTCTTAACTAATTACAACCAACTGTTTAATTATTGAGGTACCTTATAATCACTTACAAATGTATAACTTCCCATCGATAATGAATTGCTAACGTGCAACCCTATTGCACCCCATTGTGTTTGGAGGCTGTTGGAAGACATCGTCGACCGAGGGCGCCATCTATACAACTACTCGTATACTGTAGTACTCGTATCGTACAGCTTACTGAAGCCAGAGACTGTATAGATATAGACGGCCACAGCCTAAATACTTTTTGAAGCTCAAGTCAATTGCGCCCTCTGTCCGAATGCCGCCTAAAGATACCGAAAATGTAAGAGGAAATGTCACCTGCACTGCTACTCCACCTAGTAGCTCCTAGTGAACTACTAGTACGCTATTTGTTACTAGGTGGAGTAGCAGTGCAGGTGACATTTCCTCTTACATTTTCGGTATCTTTAGGAGGCTTTCGGACAGGGGGCTCAATTGACTTGAGCTTCATAAAGTTCTTAGGGCCGTCTATATCTCTATAGTCTCTGCTGGAGCCTACCGCACCGACCAAAAACAACGGCTGAAAACTACGCGTCACTCGCCTGTTTCATTCATTAGCCGCCAACTGAAAACTGTATTTCAAACCGTCAAAATTCTAGCAAAACTCGTAGCATTTCGTACGAGTGCTCTTGTTATAACACTTGTTATCAAATAAATAAATTGGGCGGATAACAAACAGTAGGAGCCATTGAAATATGTAGCAATTAACGGAAATGGTTCTAGAGTCTTTCGGGATTTAGGCGTTTGAAGATAAAATCAGGCATTAACGAGACTCATTCGTTCATGTTATCTAATGACTTCAAGGCCACCTCCTTGATCCGTAACGTGTCAGCTTAATTGCTCCTGTTCTAAATGATCGTGATTCTTATGTCAAGATATGTGTGGAATCGATCGAGTGGCTTTTTTAATGGACTTCAATATTTCGACGGAGGAGATTCTTAATTCGTCGGGATCTTTGCTTTTGCTTATTTTTATGTATGTTCACCGATTATTCAAAAGCGGCTGGCCCAATTCGGAAAATTATTTTTTTGATGGAAAGAGTATACTTTACAGTTGGTTTCATTGTAACCAGGTCAGGGTCAGGGAGCTCTTCAAATATTATAGGTTATAGGCACACCTGCTATAATAAACAAATAAAATAAAACTAAAAAACCTTTTTTCTTACACCTGCTATAGTGATTTAAATATTTTTTCAGTGGCTTGGGCATTTTCTTTTGGAAAGGTGGAGTCTAAGTGAAGTCGGTTCTTTTTTGTTTAAAATTATTATTAAGAAGTAATATAATACAGTGAAAACGATTAATTATGCTTGTTTGCCGCGGCCGTGGTATAAAAAACTAATAAACAAAAATATATATAATTTTTAGTTAG
This sequence comes from Pammene fasciana, assembly GCA_911728535.1. Lineage (NCBI taxonomy): Eukaryota > Metazoa > Arthropoda > Insecta > Lepidoptera > Tortricidae > Pammene > Pammene fasciana. Next base: position 15,486,462 of record OU452276.1, on the reverse strand, counting down.
TATTTTTTATTAAGTTTTTACTGGTACGAAATTTTGGTTTGTTTGTGTAAATAAAGTATTCGTAATAATAATAATTTCCCAAAGAAAAGGGAAAATGGATCCATATTGTTATTAAATTCTTAACACTTAAATTTATGGAAGGCAAAAATATTTATCAATAAATATTATCCTGATAAGACAATCGTCCTAGTTTTAGGGCGTAAATGTGTATTACCGAAAATTTTCTTAAGCTGATATTTATTTAAGACGCTATCAAAGAATTAGACAAGGAAGGATCACTATATACTAAGTTCATTCCTGACTTAAGTTTCATAATCATTATTCACGGAAGTCGCTAAACTTTACCAAAGTATTTAAAGTGGGACGTTAACATAATAGCTTAAGTATCTTACGAAGGGAACTTAATGTGAATTGAAAAGATAATTGTAATCTTGATTGCTTTTTCCTGGACAAAAGACTTTCTTAATTGAATATTCTTATCACGCTGTGTTTATAACGTTATAAATTGATGATCATATTGAAATTCTTTGTACGTATTTCTCAATGAATCCTTCCAGATTTGTACTTATTTTCAAGTGAGAAGGCTTTGGGCTATACTCATTAAGCCCAATAAAAAACCTAATACAAATTAGATTACGACCAATTTGTTTGGGTAGGCGTAAGGTCTGTTGAGCTGATGCCGATTACACTCTAGGCCCCTACAGGTCAAAGTCGAATTAAAGTTGTAAGACCTTTATCCCCTTCCAATTTGGGTATGTTATAGGTAGTAGGTAAGGTAAGGTCAGCGTATAATATAGGAATCATCTTGGGGATAAATATAATTCTCTCTTTTTCCAAAACTCAATATCCCTCATCGCATTTTTTTATTTAAATCGGTTCAGCAGTTATTGTTTCCCCTATACAAACTTCACCTTCCTTTTTTGGATGATTTCTGGGATATAAACTATATCCGTACCAAATTCCATCTAAATTAGTTCATATATGTAAATGATTCCCTATTTCTCAGCACTTAAAATATCTATATTCTATGCCAAGTTTCATCTGAATTGATTCAACGGTTAGTGCGTGAGGAGGTTAGAGCCAGATAGACTGACTGACAGACATACTTTCACATTTATAATATTAGGTAGTATGGATATTCAACGGTTTAAGGCATGCGTTGTCTATCCGGCATCTACATATATATTGCAACTGTTTTATGCATTTATAAAAAAAACAATATCGCTGTTCATAATTTACAAAAAATTGTAAGTGTTTAGGTGAAATGCATTATTTTACAGATTAAGCGACAGATTTTTAGTTTCTGATAATCCTATTGGCGTTTTTTGGCTCGCATTCATGATACATTTGATAAGCACCAATGAGCCAAATGAAGCGAGGCCGGGAGCCGCTTGCCTTTCACCACGACAAAAGGTTATGTTCCATTTATTTTTTGACAAAAGGTTTACTTGATTTTTCTCCTCGAATATAAGCCGCTGCTCTCTTCTTCGTGATTTTGTACACATCGTTTATGATAATTGAAACATGAGTAACGAAATAGGTACATGTATATCCCTGTCATATTATAGAAGATTAATTTGCAAGACTATTGATACGTACTCTTCTTGTAAACATTTTCACAACACCATATAATCACTTATATTAAAGAACTGCTGATCTTAATCTGGGAGTGCATTCAAAAACGCAAGCGACATAATTATTATAATACGTTAGAACGTACTACCATGACGCTAGGATATTGAAATAGGTTTAGTACCTACTATACCTTACTTTACCTTACTTTTCTAAATAGATATAGAGGCATATTCCCATCCGAAAAAAATGTTTTTGATCTGATAATCATATTATTTACGTCACGGAGTATTGGAGTTGGTATCAGACGTAGTATGCTCCAAAACCAGCGTAGCAGGAATTTACACGCACACATTTTCATTAAAGTACGCACGAGGTGGTACACACAGAGAAATGTCCGTGTTGCTCAATCGCATTCGCTGTGTTGGTGTGTGCGTACACTCATAAATACGTAACCACTACCATTGCCTTGTAGGCTCCGCCTACTATAGAGAAGTGGCCTGTCGATATTTTTTTATCGATAATTAACTCCAATTATCCATATAATCCCGACACCTTATATTAATAAAATAATGTCGTTTTTTATTAATAGCTAGAAAAATCTATCCTTATCAGGGTACCCTAGTATCCTAAAAAACTAGCCTATGTCCGTATCTGGGATTCAAACTATCTTCAAACTTACAAAAAGTCAAACTTCAAGTTTCGCAAAAAGGTAATAGACAGACAGACAGATACACTTTTGCATTTATTATAGTATATACTATGTATATGTATAGAAGTACCATTAGTTATCGTATGTATAAAATAAGTAGAATTATAGATTCATTAATCTAGTCAATCACGTTATTTTGTTTTCACAAGAAATAAAATTAATTTCTACTATAGGAAAGACAAGTTACACCTTAATCACCGTGTTCGAAATTATCGATAAATAACGGACCGCAACACTGTCGTGGCGGCACTGGCGGCAGCCATGTTGCCAAGCAACGTGGCGGCCAATCGGGTAACGAGCGACGTTCATAGTTCCAAATACAATGCGCGTCACTCGAGTAATCCTGTGACAGGCAGCGATAGCCAGCGAGCAATTGATATTCATGAATTTGTTGTTACCATCAGATAATGGGTGAATGTCATAATAGAAGTCTAAAATTTTTTGAAAAAATGTGAAATACTGGTTTTTTATATATATACCGGTGGAAAGTAACTACATACTTCAGGGGCCTCTTTTAGTTCATTGCTTCGTATACGACACGACAAAATTGCACAACAACGCATGTTTGTATTTTTAACCGACTTCAAAAAAGGAGGAGGTTCTCAATTCGACTGAATTTTTTTTTTTTTTTTTTTTATCATAATTTTTTTTTTTTTTTTTTGTATGTATGTTACTCCATATCTCCGTGAATCGTGAACCGATTTTCAAAATTTTTTTTTGAATCGAACAGGTATAACCCCTAGATGGTCCCATTGTCACCAAGTCGGGATCTGATGATGGGATCCTGGAGAAATCGAGGGAACTCTTCAACTATTATAGGCACACCTATAGTGATTTCACTATTTTTTACAGCAACTCGGCCACTTCCTCTTGGAATAGCGGATCCTAAGTGAAGTCGGTTCTTTTTTTGTTTAAAATTATTTGGCACTAAATTCGTCACACGTGGTCGAGCGACGACTGGACCGCGCGGCATGAAGCTTTGACAAGTTTATGCACGTCTGATCATAAGCCGTGTAACGCGCGCCCCGCCCATTGCGTAATCTATAGTATTCTTCTGATCTGTGATTTACGTATTTAGTGCATCTCGTACGCAATTATAGTATACAATGTAACTGAAGTAGTATTCTTAATTCATAACATTGATCTGTCAACGACTTCCATACATTGTAAACCACTGTGTATAGCAAGACCTGTCATTCTGATTACTGTCGAATTAAAAATACTATTTTAGCCACCTACATTGGGTCTGATATCAAATCAAGATCGTATTTTTCAAATAATATTTCGCCTGCTTCTGCTGGTATCAGTGATATGATATCACTGATACCAGCAGAAGCAGGCGAAATATATCCCTGATATCGGCTGAATTGAATTGCTGAAACTGCTAGGGCAATATTTGTGCTGTGCATCCTACCGTATACTACCGAATAAGGCGCCTGCAGCTTGGGAGCGGTGATATATATCGTGTTTATTCACGAGTATGTATGATGAATGGAATGTAATACCTTGAATTTTTCTTGATTTTAATAATACTCAACCTTATTACTTTTAAGGGTTTAGCCGTGTATGGAAGGCTAACTCACCCTTAATAACAAAATAGTAATTTCACAAAGCCTATTGCACCAAAACCCCTCGGATACTTGTAGTTTTAGAAAAAAATAGGGCTGAGGTTATGTTTCATCATCATCATTATCAGCGTCAATATTTTAATTATCAGTGTACGGTGTAGGAATCGTCTAAAATACTAATAAATATATATACTGAAAGTGCGTCATGAAACTAATGAATATCCTTCCTAGAAGCCAATACGAACTTTCACCACTTTTATTAAAATTTTCTATGACTGTACTATTATTATTGTCTAAAATCTCATAAATGAATTGAATATAACAATGATACTGATATTGTTACTCGTAGACAGGCTTACGTTGTCTCGGTCCGTTGTTGTCACAGCGAATGACGTGCCCCTTGTGATGTTATGGGTGATCGCATATTGACGTTAGATACGAATTTGAGTCGTACATATACACATAAGTATGAATACGCTGCTGAATGTACTATATGTTAATTCCTATTCGACTACCAGAATGACAGGTTATGTGTGAACATAGGCAGTAGAGGCTTTTGTGTGATTTTAAAATGATAAAAGCGATATTGTATGAAATCCTAAACCATGACCTAGGGGACGATTTTTGAGATCCGAGCGCGCGAATTTAACAAAATGAATGTCAGTGTGTCAGTATTATTTTTCGTATTAAATAAATAGTTTAATAAATTAAATTCCTATCACTGTCATAAAAAAAAACATTTTATCGTTTCGTTTTATACAAAGTTTTAAAGGACAGGTCCGAGCGCTCGAATCTCAAAAATCACCCTCCTGTATTTCTATTTAGCAAAAATAAATGCACACGCTAGTCTAACGTCATGTCGTGCAGTTTATGCCTTACCAGGAAGTCCGGTTGTGCTCCGATGAAGGCATCTATGTGAAGCACTTTTCATATGTCAAGCTATAACAAAGATTACAAGGAATACAAATCACACAGCCATCAGCATGGGATCATAGAGACACACGAGAGTTTCCTAAGTAGGTACCTAAAATAGTATTATTATTCAAGACAGTAATCTTACAGCTCCTGGCATATATACACTGTGAACCACTTTGTATGGCAATAACTGTTAGAGATTGTCCGGAAAGAAACGTGTCGTGGTTTATATGGGAGCCCATACATTCTTCGACACTATTCTTTCCGGACAGACTCTAGATTAAAGCTGCCTTGAATTAAAAATACTACTTTACGGTGGGTCACTGTGGCCTCCGAGGATTTTATGCTAAGTTAACCAAATTCGAAGGAACACAAATCTGGACTAGACAATGCTGGTATGCCCGATAAACTAATACATTAACGATAACATATACGAAAATAATTATAGACAATGACGATACCGGCTTTATAATAATCTGTCTAGACATTAAGTAGCCAGAATTGTTGGCTATAAAGTCGGTAGTATAATAAATCTGCCGCGTGGAAGTTCTCGCGGGTCACGCAAGTTTCCGGAGGTTCCGGTCGCCCCAATAAATAACTACTTAAATTAATTTTGGTACACTGCAATATGCAAGGCTTATCACAAGGCTGATATACCAACAGTGAAGCATGGTAGAGCTTTAGGGAAATAAAACGCGCACCGCTTGCTCTCATCGTGAGTGTTTCGGTGCGTCTACCTATAGTAACTTTATCATAATTAAATTCCAAAAATATAATCTCACTTCTTCATCGGTTTCGTGTATTTATAAGTTCTTTTTTTAAAGAAACGCCACTGGTAGAATTTAATAATGGTAACTTAATTTTAATCCTCTGATGTAAAAAAGTACTATCAGTTGCCCTTATTCAGACAAATAAAAACGAAAAGTAAGCGAGTCAGGTTATATTTCTGGAATCTTATTACGAATCATAGTCTCAAAATTATAATGAACGAAGCATAACAAAATTGAAGCCAATTTTAAAACATCAGATAGCGTCTTATTTGTTAGGCACAGTCGCCATCAAATATATCGGTACTGCCAAGGTAAGTACTCAAAAATATCTGAGCATGCACGTTATCGCCTTAACAATAGAGGCGTTGCTCAGATATTTATGACCGCTCCGATATATCTGACGGTGACTGTAGATACTAACGGCCTTTATGAAATAGAATTATGTAATATTACCATTTAATATTTTGACTGTATTTATATTATCAGGTATTAAGATTGCTCGTTGATAAAATCAGCAAAAATTGGCCTTCAGATACCATTGCGAATATTATTATAGTGGCCGCAAAATGATACTAAAGCTGTATGAGAACTCTGCTTGATCATTGTAATGAATCCCAAGTTTAATTATTATTCGCCATACAAAATACTTTTTATTCCATTGTTCTGTACACTGAATGAACTGTTTGTTCCTTGTATATTTTAGTCAGCGGGTTAAACAAAGGGTCGTGTTGGCAATATTTTGAAGTGCGATTATTTGCTCGATGAAAACATAAACGTAAGCTAAAGACTTTAGTGCCATAAGACGTTAATGCGTCCAAACTAATTCCAATTCCAACTCGCGTTAAATAGGTTTACAATTGTGATACTTTAGGCAAAGATTAGCTGCTCTGTTGTAGATTCAAAGGTGGATTTCACTGTAAAGAAAGTTGGCACTGTTAACAGAATACCTATATTAAACTTGCCTCAACTTTGAATTTGCGATTAGAATTTAAAATGCTTTCAAATGGTGAAGTTGATGACTGAATGAGACAGGGCTCGCAGAAGACTTGCCATTAGGATCGGCTCTACTCAACTTTAAGCATTTTTTAACCAAGGTCAGATGAAAATTTAAATAGTCGCTTGCAAACTGTGCTATCAGTGTGCAAGTCAAACGTGATTAAGTATTCAGTATTCGTCAAAGTATTTTATATAACGAAACTACTATTGAAATCCCTGTGTAGACCAATACGAATATGTTATGTAAATCTCAGCCGTCAAGAGCAGTCAGGGCAAGATGTCACAGTACCCGCGAATAATTGCATAAGTTTCAATACATGCTCGCGACAGTTGCTCCTGTATGACCAGCTGGCTTTCGTAATGTCGTGACGGGACAGGAAATTGTAACGTTTTCAATTGAACTTAATATAAATGCTTAGATTACAGATTGATTGACAAGCAAAGCATTTATTGAGATTGAATTGTCAATGGTTTGTTTACGTGTTATAGGTACCTAAGTACCAAAAAAAAAACCATGTATACTTACTGCAGTTGCTAATAGCTTCTAAAAGTATTCCTGCCCAAAAAGTTACACCAAAAAGCCGATAGCTACATAAACATTATTGCTACATTGCAACAGTGCATTTATGTATTCAAATGCATACTCAGTAAAAATAAATCAAGAAAATAATTTACTTTCTACTTTTAATCTTAACAAAGTCAGGTACGACACGCATTTGGAAAGAATACCTAGTAACTTCACTCTCCAGCCAAAGCACGCCCTAGCTCCACATTCCACAAATCAAATTTTACACTTAAGTTTTAAAATTTCAAGAACGAAATTTTTCAGCTTGCATTTTCGTACTCATTCAAGTAATCCTCGCAGCGTCAGTTTAATTAAATTTTACGTCGGTCAATATAAATTTACGTTCTACAGGATTGTTTGAATTCATGGCATTTTATTACACCGAAAAGAAGTTTTCACATCTAAGTACTAAGCTTAGTATTGATGAAAACTACCACTACTATGATTTTTTCAGTAACTATCGTGTTTTCTGCACACTATCACCTCATAAATTGTGTTTATTTCAGATTTTCTAGCAGATAAATTATATACTTACGCAATGAATAAAAACAATTAATAAATATCAAGTAATTTATTCTCACTTTTTACACTTAACATACAATATAACATATTATTATAACGTTCTTCATAATATTTACACGTTCGTTATTAATTATCTTATTTGGCAACAACCTTGAGCATACACTAGTTTTTTATATGTAAGTATTTGGTTTCAACAACTAACATCAATTTCTAATAAACTGTTTTCATTGACATAAACGATCCTAAAATTAAAATTATAACTGGGATTTCATGGATGCCAATGCAATATATATATATATTATGTATAAATACCATATCACCCATAAATGTAATCACTAATAATTATGAAAATAATTATGTGATATGATTTCTGTTAGATTTATTTACATCTCGTAGAATGACGAAATGTGGTGTAGTTTCAATATAACGTTAATTAACAAAACAGTTGCTAGCCATAATTTTATAATCTATAAACTACATACGAAACTAAGTCATTGAACAGGATTTTAAAAGATTTATTTAAATAATTGACTTATTATAACATTGTCACCACGTATTATGGCGAAAGTGGAAATGGGTAATAAATAAAATTGTGTCATCATTTGTTACACTTAAGTTTATAAGTAACCTAAAGTTGAAAACAGAATTCGTTTACTCCAATAAGTTAATTCATACGTAATTGGCACAATTTTGACATTTGTATATTTATTCGTTGGCACAAAAGTTTGAATCCGAAATACTCGAGATTGTGTTCTAAGTTGGTGGTTTCAAGGGTGTGTTTCCCACGTGCAGGTTGGTGAGTTGCGGCAGCAAGATGGCCGCCGTGGAGATGGCAGTAACGAGAACGAACACCGCCAGCAGCGCCCGGTCCGCTACCACCGCCACCTGCCAACAGCCGCAATCTAGTAAATACTTACTATATCATTTTTCCATGGTACCATCCACTGCTTCAACATTGCCTACCGTCGGGGTACTTTGACTACATTCAAGATACTTTGCCCCATATAAAACACACATAAGGACCTAATAAAAAAAGATAAAAACGTTATCGATTATAGCTTGACCACAACCGCTGTGCCGCTCCTGAGGTATGCGAGCGGCGAGACGGGTAAGGCAGAGCAGCCCCCCTCTCTGACTCTCTCCGCCGCTGTGGCCCCCCCGTCTCGCCGCTCGCATACCTCAGGAGCGGCACAGCGGTTGTGGCCAAGCTATAGTTTTAATCAACCTCATGGCAATGTGCCGTTCCGTTGCCGTGCCGTTAATTCAATCATATATATAAAATCGTTAAACCAGAACGGGATAAAAAACGAGCGAAGAAGCGAGATGGCGCCTTATAAATTTCTAAAAAAGTTTTTGACACGTATCTCAAATACGGCGCACGTATGATAAGAAAAAACTGTTTAAATCTATTATCTACATATAAGAATAGAACTAGAGCATAATAACTATCGCTTTCGATGCGTATTTAATTTACAATAAGCAAAAGAAATTTTCATAACATTCTTCATTTTACGACTATCGGCTATTGTCGGGAACTCTCGGTTGGTTTCGTTTCGAATTTCAAATAACCAAAATTATGTTTGTTATGTTGGTATGCAGTGATTTCGGCCTTTTTTACTCGAAATAAAATAAAAAGTACTGTCAATGTCAACCATGGTATATGAGTGACTTCTGTCATATTTATTGTATTAATATATTACTAATAATTTGCATTTCGTTGTCTTAAATTTCTTTTCGAGTTATATTATTCAGTTTGACTTTTACAGCTAAGGCAACCATTGCCATTCGTCCGGGGAACGGGCTGCCGAGAAAGGCCAAAAAATAAAAAGTTGATACGTTTATATGAATTCCATCAGTTCAAGGGATGATTTTAGAGATATAGTCAATTCGGGAACTGTTTTCTCGCGTAATACGAGACGACTCGATCAGGTAAGATTTTTCTTCTTGCTGAAAGTCACCATCAGATATATCGGAGCGGATAAGGTATTCACAAATATCTGAACCATGTAAATTATGTATAATGTAATTAAAGTGCATGTTCAGATATTTTTGAGCGACCTTGGTGGCTACAATATATATCTAATGGCGACTACACATTCATAAAGCAAATGTACAGTCAGTATGAAATAGATAGTGACGGCTAAAGTAGCCAAATATATCGTAATATAACTTTGTTACCATAGAAATAAGGATGTGTTCCGATATAACTATTTGGCGATATATTTGGGTATAGAAGAGACCAAAGTGGCTGAGCTTCCGTGGCCCGGGCACAGAGAGAATGGGAGAGGATCGTGCCGTGAAGAGAGCGTACTTGGGACAACGAAATGACGTCCTTGCTCAAGACCTGCTCAACCTCGGCCATAGCGACTGGCGAGAGCTATTGCAAGACCGAGAAACATGGCGTGATCTGATGTCAGAGGCCAGGACTCTTTTTGTGGGTCGTTGCGTCACCGTAGTAAGTATTATTAATATCCGGAAAGGAAAATGGGGACTACTTAAGTTTGTATGAAAAGGCGATTTATGGGCGGTGGTCGTCCACATTCATCTTAAGGCGGAAATTAATCTAATGAACGTTTTTGCTGACTGGACTAATATGAGCTTATAAAAATAAATAAAAATTTAAAAAAATACAATCTTGCCTTTTTATTGAGAAATATGCGAATTAAGTTATCCAAATAACGGTTATAAATAAGAAGTCCCTATCACAGAGTTATGAACCCTGGCAGGGTTGAATACATAATATTTAATGTCGATATTTAATTAAACATAAGACAAACTCTTTATTTCATTTACGCGAGCGGAGCCGCGGGCCCGCCTAGTTCATATATAAAACCTGAACCAAGTAAATTCCAAAGGCCAAAGTTATTCTCCAGGGCTAACGTACCCCAAGGTTACGGTACCATTTTCAACTGTGCCGGCTTGAAAGACAGTGATTCTCTAATCTCTACCGAATATAAGTACCTATACTGGATTCCTTATAATGACTGCCTTTTTTCTCAGGAATGTGATTAAACAGCTTTTTGTGAAGGTTATGTTCGTGAAAAACTCCATGTTTTTTTGAGCTAGGCAAAGTTGAGCATGGTAGACAATCTTGCAGCAGTTGACGGTAGGTACCCAACCCAATCAGATCGTACCAATGATTTAGGAACTTTAACGATTTTATATAAAATGTTGCAATTAGACGCAAACACAGACATTATCTTCTAAGAGTAAGTAGTCGTAAAATATCCTGCAAAGCTCTATAAAATATTTTTTTATGAATAAGGCCGTAAAAATGTTGTAGTTTCGACGAAGACAAAAATGTATTATTAAGAATTGTTATGAAATTCATGTGATTGTAATAAAAATGCCATACCAACTGTAATAAATCCCGGGTCCTATGTACATATTGGGCTTATGAAAAATACCTGTGTATTAAATTTATGAAATGTGATAAATGTTTTGCGGTAGGCAAGATTAGAAAATAAATAAAATAGATTGTCAATCATTGAATCGGGATTTCCTTGCTAATGCCGAACCCCCCTCCCCCACATCTTAAAGACAACAAGCACGGTCGGTGTTATTTGCTAGGCCCATCAATTATTGAATGCTTCCTCGGATTCAAATACCGTCTAAACCGTCTTCCTTTTCATTTAACTCTGTATTCCAATCCAATTTATCAAATTTACTTCACAGCTTAAAATAAAACGGTTACGTGTAAAACGGCTGGTTTTAATTTAGTAAACTTTTTTCGAGAAATTATTCGAGTTTGAAACCTTTTGCAGTACCCTAACTTCGCCGGGTGTTCCGACTTCCGATTAATCAAAATGTCGAGGATAGATTTTCAACCGACGAGGGAGTCAAACGTCAATCACTACTCGTACTGAGTCGAGAGGGGGTGCGTACCTAACATACTATACGTACAGTCGCCAAGTACGTCGTACAGGTACTCAAAAATATCTGATCTGAACATGCATTTTATTGCCTTGACAATACAGGCGTTGTTCAGATATTTGTGACCACTTGGTGTTGATACTAAATTAATAAAGCAACTGAATAATGATAAATGAAGGATTATCGGCACCTACGCGTATTGTTGCGAAGCTAGCTAGCTCAAACATTGTATCTTCTGCAGGTACGATATCTTGTAAACAAGCTTACTCTTCATGTGGGTTATACATAATATATGTATAAGACGCGTTACATTCATGAGTAAAGATAAACTTTTTCTTTGTTTCTATTTATTTATTCATTAGTATTACAACATGTTTAAAAAAATGAACACGTACCTACTTGAAATTGTATTTCATAAGTTTGCCGTGTCTTGTTTACATCTACTAATCAGAACGATTTATTAACTTTGTATCCAAGAATTAGCAGCAAAACCTGGAAGAGAACTCAAACTTTACGATCGATCGAGACGTTTTTCCAAAGTTTACCCTACAAGCCAGAAAATAGAGTTCTCTTTTCTTAATAGAGACATATGAGATATGATTTCGAGAGGGTAATGAGTAAATGTACAGCCGTCGTGAGTAGCGTGGCGTGGGGCGTGGCGGCAATATCCGACGAAGCTGTTCATTAATTAAGTGCGACATGCATAACCGTCAATTCCTGCTCAAATGTCATGTAATTGATGAACCCGATTCAGGCTTGCAAAATATTGAAGCTGATTGACTTGAATTAATCTTGTATCGTGTATTAATGGAATAAAATAAGGGTGAAATTGGAAATGAACACAGAAGTATCTTTCTGACTTTATTACTGAGTCGCACAGTATATAGTTTAGGTACCGTCAACGGCTACAACTTTGTCTACGATGCTCAACTTTGCCTGGCTTGAAAACCATGGTTTTGTTCACCAAACCGCTATTTATTTTTTTGGTGAAGAAAAGGATGTTTTTCGAGACCAGGAAAAGTTGAACATCGTAGGCAAAGTTGTAGCAGTTGAGGGTACTATAACTTTTGGTCCATTCTGTAGAATGACATAACGTCACATAAGTTAATAATACAGGTCACAAATTTTCTGTAAAAGAAGTTTCGGTATTAATAATAGAGTGATAACCTTAGTACGGAGCCAAAGTTTACAAACTTTCCGTTTCTATTGAAGGTTATATCTTGTTATTTCTGGTCACGTCTTAGATTTCGCCCTGTATATATTATGCAGCAAAAAAATGCACATCGTAATCAAACTTCTTCTTTTCTTTCGTACTATTGTTTATTTTCTTTCGCCTTTGAAAAGCAACCCGGCGTCAATTATACTTAGCAATTAAGGTAAATATTTACATTTTAAGCATTTTACCCCTTCTTTAAAAATAAATTTACCAAACTAAAGGTTATTTTCCTGCTCATGGTATAGGATAATTTAGAATGTATGCGAGATATATGTAGTATGACGTTAAGCTTAGTAAAAACCACTCTAGACATGGGTTCAACTGATTTAACGAGTGCTTTTTGTTTTCTGACATTTTATATATGTTCTTCATGATTGCCTTTGCAGCCCTGGTTTTACCTTATCCACAGGAATTGAAACATATGTGTAGATAGTTAGATACTACGTCAAAAAATAAGCAGCAAAATGACTGTAACAACTAAATCTTGATTATAAAATAAGTATTATTTAAATAAAATCTAAATAAATAAATATACCTAAATAATAAAAAAACAGAACCCCAACAAATTGTTGGCGCCAACTAAATATGAGGCGCGCGACGTCTTTGTGCAGTGTGACCCAAAAACCCGCTGAGCAAGCACACGCTGATGCAGTCTTCAGCACTGGCATCACTCCTGCATAGCCTCTATCACCTGACAAGTTAAGTAACTGACCTGTTTCCACTCAAGATTGGCGCGTTCGTGACGCTCGTTGGCCGCAACCCGCTGCTCGTGGCGCGCTGCCGCCTCGCGCAGCGTGCAACCGCAACATGAGCAGCGCACGCACGCTGTCGGGCAAGCCTCGGCACCCGTGTCACTCTGCGTAGCCACCGCCGCTGCTTTTGAACACATAGTTTTGTCAAAACGGTACGGTGGATCTTCTCTATCTGAACTTTTATCTATAGAATGAATTTGGGGATACAAAAATATTAATACATAACCTAGATAAGCTTTGAGTAGTATTAAATTATTAGTTTATATTTTTTCTTTTTACACAGTTTTATTTAGCGTGACCCCGTATATTTGTTTGTTTATTTGTTTTTGTCATTATGTGCATCAAATCTTGTAAGATAGGTACATTTCAACCACTTCTCGGTGTCTCATTGATCTGAAGTTTGGTATACTTCCGTAGTTTACATGACAATGCTACAGTCAGCAATAAAACTGTGTACCAAAAAAATTTTGGGAGTTACTTGTTTTAGCTTTAAATCGTGATAGCATAGTGTGAAAGTGTGCGCAAAGTTTGTTACATTATTTATTCAATTTCTATGTGTGAGTTCCTAGAATTGGTTTTGTATTGCTTCCTAAGTCTCAGTTCAGGTTGTGAAGCAAAAAAGCAAAACCCATAATATAGTACGATTAATATACAATGGAATGAGAATATTAACAACTAGCCAACTATAACAGTATTTCGGCACGTGACGTCAGTGGGAAGACAGGATGTTTACACAAGCTGAGCACATAATATCCCTGTCTATAAAAAAAACAAAAGTCTTTCCGAAAGCGAGGCCTCAATCAATCAAGATTTTATGTCGGTATTAGGAATGAAGGAGTGCCTACAATAGTGTCAAAGTAAAAGATACCGTTGTATTTTACTGAAGCCACAGACTACACAGACACCTCATCATTAAACTTTTTAAAGGGAGCAAGAGGTAAGCATAAGCGCAATTTTATTCGTAAATTTCTACGATTCGAACAGCACGTCTCAATTTGTAGTATAACAATCCAGGTTAACTCCTGTAACTTGATTTTGTGGATATTTTTAATTCACGAGCAATGATCAAAAACGCTAACACAACTGAAATGAGCGGTTGAGCTCTCATACAAAATTAGTACGGGAGCACCTATGTGTGGTGACCACGAGTTGTACTTATGACTTATCGAATGGTTGAGGTTATCTGTGACTGAAGCAATAATGTTAAGTTAAGGTATTCTTTTTAACACAACTATACAGATACCCCATAAAAGAGTGTCACGACCCACTGTATTGCGTTCGGCGATAATGCCATCTAAAAGTTTTATAACTTTCTTAAGTGCACCGTTGCGAACCACATAACTAAGTATGTTCTCCGATACGCAAAGAATACCCACATTGACCAATAAATACCGCAAATGCCTACATGTTTGCTCATAATATAATCACGGTAGCGCTCTAACTTCCTACTGCTACTTAGTGGCATATTTTGTAAATGTAGATAGTTATAACTGTCAATGTAATTTAATAATACAGTCTCGTTACAATAATAGTACATTGTTGTAGAGGCTGGAAAGTAAGCTATAGGTGGATCGAGTTAGTTCGCCAGGGGAGGCCCTCGAAGATACGAGTCCACCTATAGCGCTTTCGGCCGAGACATTACATAGTGCTTTTCACGACTACTGTGAGGAAATAAAATAAAAAAATAATTGGCACAAACACTTTAATAGATACTATTTATAGGTATATTGACGGTTCATATGCTTTTCACAAGCACGATAAAGTAAACGAGCATGTAACTTTCTGCAAATAAATGCTTCTTTTCGCCATCCTTCCATAATATGAATTGTTCGTCGGATATTATATTGTATATAAAATATCACTGTTCATGGGCCTTCTTATTTAGGACGCGATTTCACTGGTAAAAAAATTCTACGCCTGTGCAGTTTCTTGAATTTCGGTGGGCGCCAGCGTATTAATAACATTTTCTACACTTATTGAACTCATTTTTACTGCATAAATACAACTTTCTTGTTTTTCAGTCAAACATTATCCAATTCAATATGTATTTTTCTCGCTCCACCTTTATTACTTTTTTTTTCACTTTTAAGAAGCGTTTTACGATGTTTGCTTCAATCCGACTCAAATGGCTATTAGACATTGCAACCTGCAGGGCCCAATCTGTCAGGTTGGTAGGTGTAATTAAAGGTAGGGCCCGTAGGGAGCTGAAGGAGGGAGAGGGAGAGGCAGGGTACACAACAGATTGGGCCCTGCAAGTTGCCATGTCTAATAGCCGGTTCACTCCTTACCCACTTTTTGATAGAAAACCACAAACGGTTAAAAAGGTAAAAACGCCTTAAGGGTGATCTGAATGATTTTGACGTTTCTTTTTTTTAAACAAGTAAATTGGTTCGATAAACAACCTTATGTTATTTTGGAATGAAAAAGTGGCGCCAAAAAAAGACCTTTTCAATGTTTTAAATGATTCTCATTGGCGGGTCCAATGCAATGACATTTCATTGCTGCAAAATAGCAATTCTTGTAGTGCTAGTTCAGATGCTACAGCAATTGCTTACTTTCCAGCTTGGATTTTGATCTTCTTTTGCCACATTTCCGAGCAGGTGGCGTGAAAAATTAGATTTCTATTTTACTTGTATGCGAACCCTAAAGTAATAAATAAAAAACCGGCCAAGCGCGTGTCAGATCACGGAGGGTCACCACATTATGGAGGGTTCCGTAGGTACGGAAATTTTACTATAGCAAGGTCGTTTTTGCCTGTTAGTTCTTTGGAGATAACTCAAAAACGCCTTAACCAATGTTCAAAATAATTATCGTGGAAAGAATATTCAAAGATGTATCTTCTGGATTTTTTTCATAATTTGTGGACTTACGGCTCAAAAGTTTCATTTTTATTTTTATTTTCGATTGATATTTTTTGAAAATATCCACTTAATCGAAAATTTTTGAAAGAAAACCCGAATGTTACTTTTAAAGACCTGTCGATTGATGTGCTGTTGATATTTGGCAAAAATATTTTTTTGACAATTAGTTACATGTATCGAGTCCCATAAAATACGGACGGACGGACAGATGGACATAACGAAACTAGAAGGGTTCCGTTTTTACCATTTTGGCTACGGAACCCTAAAAACTAACCATATTTCACTACAAGACGGGACAGAAAATGAGGTGGCTATCATATCGCTATTATATTTAATATCGCTACTCATTTAATTTTGTGATTAAAAGCAATGTCCTTGAGTCATCTTTCCGAGTCCGACTGAACTCCAGTACTTGCTAAGCTCTTTAGACACGCTTCACTAATTTGGGAAAGGTAAAAAATTCTACACACGTAAAGATATCCTAATCCCCTGTTCGTCCGAATTCAACTTGCGTGTGTTTGGTTTCCGATCAGAATCGAAGTTTAACAAATAGTTACACAAATACTTTTCAGTAAACAATAAAACTACTAACAACAAAGTTTAGGGTCAGTTCAGCCTCCGTCAAACTTGATCAGTGAAATTTATTTAGTTAATGCATACATTCTTCATTAATTCTGGGCGGAGCTAAAACTTTCGCTGTCGGTTGATTAAAATTAGTAAAGATCCTCTGCGAGGTGGGTACGGAATTAATTGGATAAGGAATAATCTGAAGAACTATTATGAAAGTGGTTTCAAAGGGCTGTTCTTTAATAACATTGGAAGTTGGAACGCAGAATTATTAATTAGTCCAAATTAAGTTGAAAGAGATGTGGCGGCTTACGTGCGGTGCGCCATTAGGTTAAAAATTCAAAAACAATGTAATTACGACTAAACTGTCATTTCTTGTTAAAGCGCAAAATATATTGTTGTTTCATTATGATTTGCTTGCGTCTAACATTGTCTTGAAAGTTTCCAATTACTATTTCTAGCAGTAACTTTATTTATATTAGATTTATACTTTATTCAGAATAAGATTATTTTATGCGTAGATGCATGAAACCTAAACATCACCAACATACAAGGTGTTTTCGACGGTGCCCCTTACAAATGTAGGGTTGTAGATTTTTGAATAAATTTTTTTTCGTGCAACATACCCGTATGGTTGTAAAAAGCGCTGGTAGCCTTGCGGTAAGACATCCGACTTTCAATCCGGAGGTCTCGGGTTCAAACCCCGGCTCGTACCACTGAGTTTTTCGGAACTTATGTACGGAATATCATTTCATATTTACCAGTCGCTTTTCGGTGAAGGAAAACATCGTAAGGAAACCGGACCTAATCCCAAAAAGGCCTAGTTTCCCCTCTGGGTTGGAAGGTCAGATGGCAGTCGCTGTCGTAAAAACTAGTGTCTACGCCAATTCATGGGATAAGGTTGTCAAGCGGACCCCAAGCCGGGATAAACGCTAGGAGAAAGAAGAATACCCGTATGGTTGTGGTTGTGACGAGCGAAGCGCGGCGAGGGCGGCGGCAAGGGCGCGCCGTCGCAGCTCAGCTCGGTCTTCAGGCGCGAGCCGGTGCGAGGGTTCACCTGCACTCCCACCGCTACTGGCCCGCTGTCACCCTGACAAACACGTCCAATCCTGCTCTCAAATGTCCCATATAAATAATATGTAAATAAATATATAGCTTTTTTAATTCCATGCATAATACAAAAAAAAATCACTAAATAACTATACATAGAACAATCAATTTCAATGTCAATAATAATCATTCAATAAAATAAATTAAATATGTCCCATACACATAAAAATTGCTAAATATATCTGTACGGTTTGAATATAATGAAGATGTCTAGAACTTTAATAATAATTGCTCAAGATATTTACGGAATAACATCGGCATTGAACGAAGTCCCCTTATTACGGGGCAGAACAAGCTTTTACCAGAATTGTAATTAAAATTTTTGAGATCTAAAATCAGTGTAAGAACTCAATAAATTACTTATATAATATGTATCTATATTAAGTACATAATTTATCATAATCCATCCTTAGATTGACTAATTAGGCACCTAATGTTACGACATCAAAACGAGTGAATATCTTGCAACTCCATAGCGAATTCAAAGGGAGGTCCAGTGTAATTAGCCATCCAACAGCCCCAATTTTTATTCAATTACAAATCGCTAGAAAGTTGGGCGCAATATTTCCATTTCCAATAAGACTTTGAATTTCTTTTTCAATTCAGAAACAAAAAATATTGTTATACCGTATAATTTGAATTTTGGTTCAAGAAAAAAATATCAGTTTTAATACACAAAGTTATTGAATCGAGTTGTACACTTCTTTAGATCCTTCCTAGACTTATCCGGATTCCAAATCGATAATAGAAAAGGTTTGAACACACTGAAAAGTAAAAGAAAAGGGTGTACTAGGAAAAGGTTGTTTGGAAAAAGGAAAGCTCTTTACTTTGCTCGATCCGACCTCAACGCATTACGAAAAGCGTTTGCTTAAAATTTAACTACAGATCCCCCTTAAGTGCGTTAAATGTTTACATACCATTAAATATCTCGCGTTTTAGCGCAATTGAGGTGCCATTATATTCGTTTATTGTGGAAGGGTAACGTGAACTTTTGTTTGATAATATTAATTCACGTACGTTATCAAACAATGAGCAGTATTTATAGCAAGTGGCTTCAGGTATAATACCAGTAAATGGGTTGTAGTAACTCACAGAAGAAATATGCTGGCGTTTCTTATTGCTCACTTGCGGAGTATTCAAGATAGAATATGTATGAAAGATAGGCAAGGGTATTTGTATTCGTCCACATTATGTACAGTCTATAACTAATTTTTTTTCAGGAGTTCAGACCCTTGTTATTGTTACAAACATTTGACCAGCAGTTCCTACCTATAGACAGGGCACAAAATTTCAAAATCGCTCTCCTTCTCGATGCGACAGGCAAACGATATTACTTTTGGGCAACCGGGCTTTTTACCCGGTTTAGACCCTGCTGTATCCGAATTGCCGGTTGCCTTCAAAGAAAATATGACCGGAAGTGAGATATTCAAGATGGCGGCCAATAAAATTACCCATTTTTTACTTTTTCTTAAATAACTCGTAAACCGTGACCCCTACCAAAAAATGTTCTTCTACTTAAGTAATCCACATAAAATTCTATATAAAAAAGGTTCTATACAGTTTTTTGCTGGGATCAAAGTTTAATGAGATATCGAGGGTATAAGATAGACATTAAACATATAGACTAATTAACTTTTTCCCGCGACTTCGTCTGCGTGGGATTAACATTCGCTATAATAAATTTATGAAACACCTTAGTGAAATCTTATAGCAAATATTAATTTAACGTATATACTTTTTTACGTATACAGTGAGCAACAATTCCATACAAAGTTTCACCCCCCTTTTCACCCTTTCAAAAGATAATTTCTGAGATAAAAACTATTTTATGTCCTTTTCCATAACTCAAACTATCATCGTACCAAATTTCATCTAAATCGGTTCAGCGGTTTAAGCGTGAAGAGGTAACAGACACACTAACTGTTTAAAGATAAATTATATTTTAAATACTCTGGTTAAGGCTACCCCTAGCAGCCTAGCAGCCTGTGTGGTATCATTTCCGTATAAAACAGACATGCACAATTCATTTTTGATAGAAAAAATGTATAAATCTATATTTAAAAAAAGTTCTGCGAAGAGGAAAAATTACTAACTTCTCAGCACACAAACGTTAGCACAGACTTCTAAATCCGAAACTTGAACAAAAGAAGATCAGAGAGATAAACTAGTTTCCTAAGTATCGTGTGTAATATTAAAATGTCTTAAATTAAACTCCAAACCTCCAAATTTTTTTTTAACCATAAAATATCAAGCCTTTATTTCGCTTTCATATTATATGCAAAAACTAATTGATACTTGTTTAGGTACATTGGTTGTTTCATCAAAAACACACGTGTGCGTTCTAAACATGAGGCTAGGTAAGAGCTCTAGTTGTAAATAATGTCCTGAATTTGGTAAAAATACTACAGGACGTTCATATTTTACTTCATTGCCATTTTTAGCTTATTCTTAATGGATGGATAGATTATTATTATTTATTAATTTATTATACCAACAACAAAATTACATTTTAGACAGAGACCCTGCTAAACTATATCAATAATTTGACTGCAGATTGTGGTAGTCTCTACAGGCAGTAAAAATATAAGTAGTGTGTATTATATTTTAAAATAATTGTGAAATATTAAGTTACCAAGTCTACAAATGAAACGAAACAGTTTTCTGACTGTACCGATACGGTACCAATTTCATAAATGTAGGGCAAACTACGGTAGGGGTCTGGGCCGCAGGGGAGCCCTCTGAAAATTGTCATAAAGCATGCCTCCACTAAATAGAGTGCTCTCTTTTGTATCCTTTGTGAGAAGTATGTCGTGTAATATGTCTCTGCTTTTTTAATACTATTGTGTATCCGGATATGATATGTTATATTAAGTTATCATACTTGTGTAAAAAAATCATAAATTAATATAAAATGACGCCTTCACGAATAAACTGCTCGCAGACATATAAACAGTGCAACGAAAATAAATAGGTAAATAGGTTGTAAATATTTTTAAATAAATCCGATTTGGGCATTTTATCGGTGTGACGGGGATACATTGTCTTCTGGCGTTGGATTCAGTGTTAAGAGGCTGACGACACCCGATGACTTTCAAATTGACTTAAACAGTTTTATAGCTATAACTACTTATTTTGGAAAAGTAATAAATATATATATGTTAATATTCA
The DNA here is from genome assembly GCA_911728535.1 of Pammene fasciana. NCBI lineage: Eukaryota > Metazoa > Arthropoda > Insecta > Lepidoptera > Tortricidae > Pammene > Pammene fasciana. The sequence goes on along the minus strand of OU452276.1, from coordinate 15,465,295 downwards.
TTATATTTGGAAGAACTTAGTTACTTAATTCAGATACACAATTGGATGAAATCGGCTAGATAGAAAAATATTCTATAGTTACATTTTAAGCTTAGCTTTACACAGTTGGACGTCTTTAGTTTTTTTACTAAGGTATACGTCTGTAATTTAGAAAAAAATCCACCAATTAGCACTAATAACTTCATTATTTTATGTTTCTTAATTAATGCGTAGTTTTTTTATTCATCATTTTTCAAAATTTGGAATGAAAAATGAAAATGAAAATAGGGTTGAATTTAGGTGTTGCCATCCTCTTAAAAGCCGTTAGAGCCTTATTGAATGTAAAGATAAGATACAATACAAGTATAAGTTACCTTGGCGTCCACATCGAAGTTGATGCACAGCAGCCGCGCCAGCCTCAGCAGCACGAACTCGCGCAGCGCGGGCGGCACCGGCTGCCCTCTCACTCCTCTATGAGAAACACAGGCATTTACACACCAAGGACAACTTAGGGATTTTTCTAACAGTATGTTTTTATCGTGCAATAAAGATTAAGTAAATACATTTTTGATTTTTCATGGTTACAAACTTCACGTGTTCCCGAAGTTCCTAAGTAAATATGCATATGCATGTCTTTTAAAATAAGTGATTACGTTACTAATCAACTTGTGTCATATTCCGCTAGTGATCCAATGGGATATATGTATAGCACGACATATTTATCTTAGGCACGGATACTTCCAACAATTTGATTGCAATGGTCTGACTGAGTGTACCTAATAATTGCAATATTCCGTGATTGTTGCTGAGCTCACGACCAGGGCTCAACATTTTTGCTAGACGACTTTATAACTTATTGTTGCGATAAAAGACCTAATTTGCTCATTCATTTCGTGCTTGTGCTAATACAGACCAAAACTCTCAATCAAGACGAGGATAACGTTTCCAATAAGAATTTACCTTTACAATCGACACATCTTCAATTCTCCTACCTCGCACTTCAATTGAACAACCCGTTACCCCAGGATTATCTCCATGAGTCCCTGTTGTTTACACTACATTTATGCTTCAAAGGGCAGTGAGCCCTTAAACGACACTCTCTCACTAAAGGCAGGGACCCGGCACTAATAATGATATACATCAACGCTGTGTAGAATAATATCATTAAGTAACTTAATGCTGACCTTTAGGGCCCGACACAGACAACAGATGTGGGTGTTAGTGTAGATCAACATTGATGCCTATTTTTTTATCAGTTAATGTAGATGCAAACTATATAATATTACATAGCGTTTGAATCTCTACAGATATAACTTTAGAGTCCAAATTAGTTTGAAAAACATGACGTTACCGGATCATGCTAGGTTTCTAACCATTCCAATACATCGTGCTCAGGTGTGCTAAATAGCTAGGCATTTTTTATTCATTCCCGACGCAAATAAATCATTATTGTCATGGAAAACCCCTCATGTGACGTGATGTGACAGCAAAAAAGATAAATGGTCCGCTTCTAGGCCGCATCTATCTAATTTTGAGAATAACGTTATGCAAATCCTTTTAAGTGATAGTCCTTTAAGGGACCTTCTCTTGAAGTTTGACTGAGAGGTCATAAACTTTCAGGCGTATCTACATACATATCTATCTATCTACACATATTCGTAAGATGGTAACCTAAAGTATTTCTCCAGCATAATTAAATAATAAATACGGGTATGTTTTGAGTGTTTACTACGCGTCTATACGATTTAATTATTAGGCAACATCGAGATTTTATCTATAGGTAAATGGGATTAAATAATTATTTCAAATGAAACAAGCTTCTAAAGTAAACACACCCCAATAGCTAATTACTAGGCACCTTTAACCCGTGTGGGTTTAATGGAGTTGAATTTGGTTGCTAGTTACATGTTCGTGATTACACAAAGTCAACCGTCGGAAACTAACGCTAATAAATAATTAATATATGGTCGATTTAATATCATAATATCATTCAATGAAGTTCCCAGATTACGTCAGAAGCGATTTTCGTATTTAATACGTAGCGAACGATGACCTTAACAATTACATGCTAAATTATGTCGCAGTCATTTAAATGAATAAATACTTAAAATAGTAGGTATTTAATCATAGTAACAGAGTAATTCAACTCGCCTGTAGGATATATTTAGAGTAACCACGGAGAGGGATGCCGAGAAAGATACTAGACACGTACTAACTCCGTAATACAGACCTGAGAACAAATAAAGTCCATTAGAACTAGCGACTTTTTTATTGACATCAAATGTTTGTGGATTCCGTTAGTCCATTCTTTCATGAGTAGAAAATAAGCAGTTTACTTACTTATTAGGATTAGTTTGGTAACTAACTTGCCCTAAGCTTATTTAAAAGGTTAAACCTTTATAGGGCAATGGTCTCAAAAAAGACCACCTATAACATCATCTTTTTGTATTTTTTTCTTGTACAGAATTTTTAGGACTATAGATTGGCGATGAGGCTAGAATCGAGGATTTTTTTTAGTCTTGCCCGTTAAAGGGTAAACGACTTCTGACTTATGAGTATCTTTGCTTTGAATTTTTTTACAGAAATATTTGTTGAAAAAGTTAATGTCGAGTTGAAAGTGGTTTTGAAACTTATTACTTATACATAGTACATATTTTTCGAATCAATTATTGGAACTTACTAATAAGGGGGGTCTTTTCCGTTGGTGGCAAGGTGTCTCTGATGGTCATAAGGAATACCGTCATGGAGAGTAGTGCACTGATCCCCAAGGTCACCTTCTCGCCAGATTCCGATGGCACGTAGAAAACGAGGAGAGCTGTCGGTAATAAAATGTAGTTTTATTGAGAAATAAAAAATCTTACCCTATTTTAATGATCGCCAGTGTTTGGCAATTACTAGGGATGTTACGGAAGTGGTTAAACGGAACCAAAACCGGAATCGAATGTTTTATTTCTTTTTTAATGAAACCGAAACCGAAGTCAGAACCGAAACCGAAGTCGGAACCGAAACCGAAATCTCTTGCCATTTTTTTTGGCAGGCGCCAACATTCTATATTTTAAGTAGTTATTTATTTCATATATGTTATATAAGAATCAGGGGGGCAAGTTTTGAGATGCGAGCACCTGAATTCAAGAAAATTTAACTCCAAAATAATCGCACACAATAGTTTGTCGCGATTATTTTCGTATTAAATTAATAGTTTCAATAATCATGATTTTAAATTTTTATCGCTGTTATTTTTAAAACACCATTTCATCGTTTTACACGGAGCTTTGACAGATGGGTTATGCACGCTTCAAAAGTGAAGGGCTTAAAATGATTGAATTCAAACAATTGTCTCTAGTAGAGCACCAGCAAGCCAGTTGCCAATTACCTAACACTTATTTAAGCCCTTCAAACATAAAACCATCACGCCACCCCATTTCTCTAAAAGTATTGTCAAGATAACGGGAAAAGAGGAACCCAAGATACAGCGTCTCTGTTTTAAAATATCGTAGCAAAAATATGCACATCTACATTTACTATAAATTAAAAAAGTACAAATATAAAAAAGTCTACAATAGAAAATTCTTCAATCGAAAACTATCAAAAAGAAAACTGTTAAAAGGTGAAATGATTTATTCATGGCAGATAGTTTGCAAAACATGTCTAGGTGCGTCTCTTCACAGATTGACAGTTTAACAAAACTCCACCTCACCTCGATCAAAACCCGAAAACTTTGTTTACCGAACAATTTGTTTGATAGGCAACTCGTAAACCTTTCCAATAAATTCCACTTCGCCAAAGTAAATTGTATCAATCCAAGTCTGAATATGTTTGAATTATGGATCGGGAGCTTGAAATGAAACCGAGTCAATTTGACGCAATAAGCCAAGCAATCGGGCAGAGCATTGTATGAAGACCTCGCATTAATTCCTCAGTCGATGTTTTTTTTTGTTGAAATATAATATTGGTCATAGCAAATAAAAAAAAAAATTCTATAAAAAAATTGGCATCTTTTTATTTTTACAAAAAAACTTAATAGTTTGGACTTGAAAATTCCTCAGTCTTTTTTTTTACCAAACGAACTCTGTAAATTCTTTTTTTGTATTATATGTACCGTTTCTGTGTTGTTCTGTGTTATTTACTTTAGTTTTTACTAACAGATACATATTTTTAAGGCATGAATGTAACTAACAATTATGGGCCATAGTTGCCTTTTGAATAAAATAAATTAAATTAAATTAAATTATATTTAAAATTTCAAATATAAAAACCATAAAAATAATAAGCTTATATTTATATCCACTAAGTTTGACTTTTTTTTAATTTTATCATTGATCCAAACAAAAATCTAGACGAAAAACATTTTTAGGTAAAAAAACCTAACTAGGCCACTTTTTTTGGATAAATATTTTTTTAACTTTATACTCTCGATACTTTACCACACTGTAAAGTTTTTTTTGACTGAGGAATTAATGCGAGTCAACCTCCTTATTGCCTGGCCTAAATACAAGGCAGAAAGCATACTATGGATGGTATAACCTTCTATCATCCATATTACATACGTAGGTATGTACCGACCGTAATGACGGAAATCTGTGACCTTGTAACACTTTAGAGCTAGATTACAATTTTGAAATTATTTTGCTGATGGTTTATTTTTATTGCTTTGTCATAATCATAACTCCAGCATTAAAAACGCTAAATACGCTTGGGTGGCGAGATTTAAATATTGACTAAGTTTCAGAGACTATAGAGATATAGACGACCACAGCCTAAGAACTTTTTGAAGCTCAAGTCGATTGCGCCCTCTGTCCGAAAGCCGCCTAAAGATACCGAAATTGTAAGAAGAAATGTCACCTGCACTGCTACTGCACCTAGTAGCTACTAGGATACTACTAGTACGCTATTTGTTACTAGGTGGAGTAGCAGTGCAGGTGTAACTGTATAACTCTATAGTCTCTGCTAAGTTCGAATCAAAAGTAAAGATGGATGAAAACCCAAACTCAATTTAGTTCCAGGCGGACGAAATATATGTATCCATTTTATTTCACTGATTTCAATGAAATACCTTCCACCTTTCATTAACGTGTTTCAAACCTCTTTTAGTTAAATTATGTACCAAATACAGATAAGAACCAAAGATGATTTAGTTAAATGAGGTTTGAAATACGTTTATAAATAAGCGGGCTTAACTCTTATCTAGGTATAAAAGTGTAAGAAGAATAAGAACGTGCGTTTCATGCGGGCATAAAATTGGCGACCCTAAAATCTCAACTTGGTTGTTAACGAAACCCTCAGCAATTGCGCCTTTCTTTTATTACTGCCGATTCAAACAACCTCCGCCACTCGACTGTTACTTGTACTTTACTTACATAGGTATAGTAAACCTTTCAGTTCTCGACACTGCCCCAGTAAATGTCATGTTATCTTACTTATGTTAAGTTATCATTATTCGCGATAAAGTGACAGCCGTGTGTCAAGTATTGGGCTTTAACGTGTTGAGCTGAATCTTATAATGAATTGTCACTCAAAACTTAACCAGAACAAAAACCGGCAGTAACTACATAATCCCATGGTTTTATTCTGTTTTAAATCGCATCGAACCTCTTACTGTTCTTCAAACCATTACAGTTGCTAAACACGAAGAATAAAGTTAGCAACTAAAACGAAATAACTCCGCTACATTTAGAAACCGCTTTAGAAAAATATAGGAAATGAAAATATTCTATTAATTTTACAAGAAACTGAATGAACTAGTGAGTAGAAATATATCCCTAAAATAATAATTATAAAAAACTGCCAAAATAACTACATAACCTTTTGTAGCTATACGATGTTTGTTTTGGCACTACCTAGGTACTAATAAAAAATAAACAAAGAAACCATAGGTGATTAATCGCACTCTCAAACATCATCTTTTCTCTCATCTATCTATGAATTTATGCTGTAAAGATATCTTAAGCTTGCATGCATACAAAAATACATTCCTAAAAGTACAAATATCTATAAAAGATCAATTAGAACATACCGATCCCATTAATGAGCAAACATGGAAGGATGAGGTTGAAAACGTAGAACATTGGTCTTCTCCGCAGCTTGATGATGTATGTGATGTCAGGGTACGGCTCCACGCAACAGGAGTAGTACTTCATGTGCTTATTGGCCTCGAAGCTCACCAGGTCGAACTCTCCATTCGTCTGGTAGTTCGTTGTGTCACCTTCGTCGAATTGTTTTATCAAATCCAACTGTTAAATACAAAGTTTTAATGTTGGTCATAAAATACGTATAAAGACTCTTATCACATAGAAATAATAATAAATAAATAATTTGTTTCCGATGTTTTGATAAAGGTTTTACTGGTCATGATCGCAGATGAAGTGAGATCTATGTTGAACGTCGGATATTAAGGTGTTAAAAAAAAGTACAGATGCCATAAAATATATCGAAGCGGCCAACTTTACTTTCGCCGCTCCGATATATCTGATGGCGACTGTACTCGAAGGACTCATGTTAATATTTTATTTAATAAAAAGTACGTGTAACAATTAACATTAAAGAGACGATGCACGGTGTTCCGGACCGTTTCCGATACTATACGACACTTCCGACACTTCACTTCGTATACCAGAAAATCACGTGACCTCCGCGGATCACATGACGCTTTCTATAGAAAATGAAGTGTCGAAAAGTGTCGTGTCAGAGACGGCCCCACGGAACACCGTGCATCATCCTTAACATAAACGATGTTACAAAACTAACCACACGAAATTTCGATAGACAAGGACGATTGAATAACTAGTTTTTGAGTCAAAAGAGACAACTTGTGTGTCAGACCTAGTAAACTACTAATGGCGTCACTTTTGCTACCGAATGTTTCCAATCCATTTGATTTAATGTTAACACAAAACACGAGTAGTAACAGTGTTTGTGTCAGGCCAGGTAAAAAGGTCCCACTTTGTGTTCATCGAGTATTAGTAGTTACTGATTTAAACTCACACGATTTTTACTCACTATTTTGACAAAAACGGGACTTATTCGCGTACACTTACTTTTGTTATTTACAACGATAACAAAAATAATTGTACGCGATGAAGTCCCGTTTTTGTGAAAATTATTAGTAGGTACTTCCTAAAACTACATAATAATGAACTATCTATTAGTGAAAGAACGAAGAGTCCATGTAAACTGCCAAAGTTGGCTATTTCACTAAACTTATCTATCCATATTTATTTATATGGCTAGTGTGGATAAGTGCAAATTAAACTAGTTTCCTATATTATTGAGATATTTGGCTAAACTATACGATAGGCTTTGGCTCAAAGACAGCTTAATCTCGCTTCTTAAATGAGATTTAGTACGAATCGCAATAGCTTATCCTTTAATCGAAACGGATTTGCGTGTAAAATGACAACTGGCTCCTCGACGCCACACCTCGACACGACCTTCTTTTGCTGAACTACACTGAAAAAAACAATGGGAACCTACTGAGATTACGGTAGGGTTTACTGAATAATCAGTAAGCTTAACTGATTATCCAGTAAACTTTACTGTGATTTCAGTAGGGATCACTGAATTTTTTTTTAAATGTCTCATTCTCCAAATCCCATGAATACACCTTAAAATCAGTAAACGTAACTCCTAATATAAGTTGCAACTCTCCGTTTTAGTACGAGCTGAAACTTTTTGTGTTTAGTTATCTCTGAATTCAAGACTTTCTTTCAGCAATTATTTTTAATTAAGGTACGAGTACCATTATTGTCGCAATTACAATACGCCTGTAATGACACCGCCATTAAAACTGCTCGCTAAATTACAATTTATAAAAAAAGACATATTCAGAAGTCCGTTTTCATATTTTACGACTTATATCAGCTGAATGAAAGGCAAGCTCAAAATAGATACTCGTAAACCATAAAAAAATCAAAGTGTTTCTATGTTATATGTGACACATTTTTAGGTAGGTAGGTATGTTTATTATATTTTATCGTGTAGGCGTAAGTTTACACTGTTAATAAGTAATCGTTTAGCCCATTGTTTGACATTTTCAGGTAAATGCTGTTTTGTAACATTTCATCAATCCATGCATTTCAGTGTGCTTTGTCAGCACTCATACACCCAATCGATTTATTCAGTAGCTGACGGCAATAAAGGCAATCTAGCATGGATCAGTTTCTACTCAACTATATTCTTAGATGTGTTCAAGTCACTTTTAAAGTGAGAACTCCAATTTTAAAGTCAAATCGCAAAGCCAAGAGATTTAAAATCGGGAGAATATTCCTACCGATTTATGAACCATAATTCCCTAAGTATAAATAGTTACTGTAAGTATTACAAATGATTTTTCATAGGTATATAACTTATAAACGATTGAGTAGGCAGTAACACGTAAAGAATGGTATTGTAGTAGGTGTAACGTAAAAGCTCGAGTTAACATAAATCCTTTTTCGATACTAGTATTGAAAAATAAATGTGAGATACTAGTGAGCTGTGCCTGCAAATCGGCTTAAAGACGGCATAGATGTTGTGAAAGCTAACATTTAGTGCCACTGGTTATCAGTATAAGTAGTGTTGAAGTCTTTATCATCGAAAGAAGCTATACAAATTTCTTAGATACATAACAACATCATATTTAGAATTTGAAAAAAGCTGGCCATAGTTTCCGCACAATACACAATTTTAACAATGTTTTTTGTTTACATAAATTTGACTCACGCTTGGTCGTGTATTGTACGTTTTTCTATATTGTATCTATAGATAACAAACTACTTATAATCTCATTATTCTCTGTATATATTTTAACATTTGAAATAGGCTCATTAACGTCCAAGATAAGATGAGAGGGTTATAGTCAATTCTCATCTTAAAATTTATTATTTTCTAATTAACATTCCCTAAATTGTTAGTATCTATACTAATATGCCGTGATAAACTTAAAAAGTAGTGTAACTTCTTTATTTTATTTAATGCATTGTACACCTGGAAAAGATTTTGGCAATTAAAGTTTATATTCAAAAATAAAAGAGTCAGTACACATTTGAAGAGTAAAGTATTTAATACATGTCTACTCCCTATAATGACATATGGTGCAGAAACGTGGGCGCTTACACAAGATGAAACAAAACGATTAAAAATAGCGCAGAGAAAAATGGAAAGATGTATGCTGGACTTATCACTAAAACATAGAATAAGAAATAAAAGCTTACGACAACAAACTAAGATTAGCGATGTCGTCTACCATGCTAAGAAACTTAAGTGGAAGTGGGCAGGACACGTAATGCGCTCCGTAGACGGCAGATAGACCCGCGTGACCACTGACTGGAATCCACGATATATTAAGCGCGGGAGTGGTCACCCGCGAGTCCGCTGGCGAGACGAGCTGCAGAACTTCCGGGAGTTAGGCGTCCTTTGGACGCGACTTACCGCCGACCGACGAAACTGGAAGACAATGGGGGAGGCCTTTGCCCAGCAATGGGATGACCTGTAGAGTCTTGTACTTACCAATAGACAATAATGATACAAATGAAAAATTATAATATAAATAAAATAGAATAATTAAAATTTAAAAATAAACACTTGTGCGAATAAGTGAAGTGATGAATTAAAATATAATATGAATAGAATAGATTAATTTAATTACTATAGATAAACAATATAAATTATTTTTTTGTTACTTTGCATGTACAATACTACACTATGCATGTTAAACATTAAATGGTAGGTATGTAAATTATATTCACACTTTCAATTATGTAATGTATCTACAGGAAGGTTATAAATAAATAAAATAAAATAAATAAAGTAGGTAAAGCCTAACAAGTTCCTTTTTAGCCCTGATATAGTGTCGCTACAAATAGCTTAGATATAGCAACAATACGTGTACGTCATGAAAAGTCGGGACAGTGTGTATTGGGCATCGTGCAAGAGCGAGTGAGATATACAATTATGTACTTGTGACTTGTAGAAGAAGTATGTTTAGTACCAGAGTAATTAGTTTATTACAACCGCACTATCAATGTCAGTACCCGTCATGTCAACAACTAATTTCACAACATTGTTTAATGGAATGCTAATGAATTCCTCATCCTTTTTGTGTCGCAAGTATTTTAATGTATTTAAAATTATTTGATTTGCATCGGTGTGAAATTTTTTGGGCATTTTGATTGCAAAACTATTATTATCCTGAAATATTTACGTTTATTTTTGATTTGTTTACATCGGTGACATTCAATGACTTTCAACGTCTGTTGTCAAAAAAAAATCATTGCCATTAAAATAAATTAAAGGTTGCTTAAAGGTTGCAGTTGCTTAAAGGTTAGCTGGAAGAGATCCCTTAAAGGGATAAGCTCGCCTTTGTACACATTTACCTTAGTTTTTAATGGTCATGTACTTGTTTTGTGCAATAAAGTGTTTTACTACTACTACTAAATTAGTTCTATTGAAAATCCGCAACATGGCGAGGGCTAAAAAGGAACTTGTTAGGCTTTACCTAAGTTTAAACTTTTTTGGGGTATATTTAACTTTTTTTTTCTCTAATTTCCTATATAAAAAAGTAATAACTATGTACTAGTTAATAGAAAAATACTAACAATATTCATAGATTATAACTATATGTTGAGTAACACAATTTCCTAAACTCTGTAAGAATTGTAAGAAATAAAGGCTTTTTTATTTTATTTATTTACTAGCGACCCGCCCGGCTTCGCACGGGTGCAATTATACATAAAAACCTTTCTCTTGGATCACTCTATCTATTTAAAAAAAACCGCATCAAAATCCGTTGCGTAGTTTTAAAGATCTAAGCATACATAGGGACAGACAGCAGGAAGCGACTTTGTTTTATACTATGTAGTGAAGTAGGTACTTACGTTTTAAACTATTTTGGGGTATATTTAACTGAGTTACATGGTCACCTCCCTGTTTCAGCTTAATTAAACATCACTCAAATTCCACGCGGATTGCTGGTTTACCCTTTGAAGTAAATAAATATAAATGTCAGAGTTTCCATCTGCTAAACTCACATCACCAGTGCCGTTTGAGCGAATAAGATTTAAAAAATAATTAAAAAAAAAAGTGTCACACGACGTTTTCTTGCCCCCGAAATTAATGAAATAATTTGCAAAATGTACAATTTGATGCCGTGAAGTGATTGAGTTTGAATGTTAATCAGTTTTGGGAATAAGCTATGCTTTGTGTTTGGAGAAGCTTCTAAATAGGCTATATAAATACCTACGTGCCTTTTCGAAATTCTTCGCAAAGGTATTATTTTTATAATTTGGCAGGTACTTAATTGAATGATATAATTTGAATAATTTGCGTTTGATAATCAATTTGTAACTTTAATTTGGGTCTAAACTCATATGCTTATGTTTACATATTGATTTACCTATGTAGATAGGTATGCGTGTTGTAGAAACTACTAGCTTATACATATTGATTTACTTTTTTTAAACAAAAAATAGGTGCAGTTCTCATTCCGGTTGATAAAACTGGATCATAAATGAATTTTAAATACAGAAGTTAAAATTGGATACAAATGTCCCTAACAATTAATTTAATCACCATGCGAATTATGTTAGGCAGTAACACTCAAACCGGGGCACTGTTTATTTTCGGTGTAAAAACGAAAAATGTTGTAATTTAAAAGGCAAACAGGCGGTCCATTGTATTCTCAAAGAGCTGTTTCGCCGCAGGGCTGCTGGCGGATAACAAAAACTTTCTATCTTACATTTTTGGTGATAAACTCTCCTTTCACAGGCTCTTAATTTTTTATTAATTTCGTTTAACCCAACTCATACTTCGAGGTATTGTGAAAAAGAGGAATTTCCCTTGATAATAAATAATTTAAAAGTAACTTGTTTCCAAGGATATTGCACGTAGTTGACCATAAATAACCCCAATCAGGCTTAAGGTTAATGAACACTGAAGCTTAGTTCAGCGACGTATTTGCTCGATTCAAGCCACGCACCAACGCACGCTGCCGACGTGTAATCAAGGCTTTAAACCATTGTGATTCCCTTATTACTGCACTTTAGATGTAAATGGCGGCCTTGACTTCGTTATGATCCACCAGGTGGCTTTGTCTGGTAGACATCTGCTAGGCACCTTTCTACTCGTATAGAAACTGGATACCTACAACTTTAGATTCGAAGCACGGTCACACGTCGGTAACACTACCTACATTGTACAGTATATTTTTACTTGGTTCGTAGGTATTCTAAAGAATATTTCTGAAGAATTTTTGCCTGAATTAGGCCAAACACATTTTTATCGAATTTCTTATGTGAACAAAACAAAAACGTCTCATGTAAACTGTAGCAATGGTTTTCTTATTAAGATGCTGGGAAAGGATACTTCGAAATATGAGTCAGAATTGGCTTTAAATTATCTTAACTTTGCAATGCCAAAGACGAGGAAGCAATTCTGATGGTCTCATCGGAAGATCAGCGTTGACAATCGCCAGCATCATGCTGAGATGAGATCATCGTGGCACTTTCTCGTTTTATGTCTTCTTTCCTTTTATGTGTGTGTGTTTACGAATAAACTATTTCTATTTTAAATAGCATACAATGCAATGTACCATCGGGTTCATAATTGTAAATATGCCCAATTTATTAATGAATTAATCATTCATAAATTGGGAATGTGGGTATGAACCCGATGGTACATTACTACTGTGTTTTTATTTTATTTAAGTTGTTTTGCCAGTCATTGATCAAACTTTGTCGGGAGCGGATTACAAGTCCCTAAATACCATTTTTCACTTATAAACTGTTCCGGGCCAAGTTTTGCGTGGTAAACTTTTTCCGAATCTCGGCGGCTCAAGTTTTCGTAAATCCATTCATCATTAGACTGACGCATAGCTGACTGACGTGTCATGAGCACGCTTGTCGTGCTCACATACCTAAAATAATTTATGGTTACAATTTTAATTCGCTATTATCTTGCGTGATTCATAATCAAATTACTTAGTAGCTATTTTTTACCAACAAATATTAGGTAGACTGTTTATGATCATGAATTATTGAATCGATATTTAAAAAGTACGCGCACTAGCTGCGTACAGTAAAAAAGTACGTAGTCAAATAAAATAGTAGTATTTGACTATTGGGGGAAAAAAAATACCAGTCTTTCAATTTTTATACAAGTATGAAGTAGTTAGTAGTAGCGTAGTAGTAAAAAAGTACATACTTTGAAATAATTTTATAGCCGCGTCACTGGAAAAGGACTGTCAACGCATTTACCATCGGGTTCAGAATTGCATGCTCAATTTATTGATAAATTCATTCATAAATTGGCCTTGTAATTTTGAACCCGATGGTACATTTAATAAATTAGTTTTGAGCAACAACTGTATAGTTTTATTCAGGATTAAAATATTAATTTCCAAGAAAGGCATAGCGGGTCGGCCATGCAACTCACCGCAGTGGAAGGGAAAGATTTACTGCCAACATTAATATCCTCGTATCGCGGTACTTCTAATTTACTCGACTATGCTTCTTAGAAATTTGAGTTTAAAAAATGTTTCGTATTTTAGGCGGCAATAACGACACATAATTTTATGAGCAATTTATCGAAGATTGGCAATTTCGGCACTTTCAATAACATCTCATAACATAATATAAAATATTTAAAGGTTCTATTTTCAATATTAGGTACATTAAAAGCTCTACAATAAATAAGCACAGCGAGATTTCTCACAGAACCCACTTTAGCTAGTTTCTATTTTGCCCGATGGTTAACTCGTAGCGCCTGCCTTGAGTCATTAAGTCTGCTAACTTATTTTTATAAGTTGTAGTTTTTGTATTTATACATAAGGTTTTATTTGTATAAATGAACGAATAAGTCTCGCTACTTACAGTGCAGTACCAACTGCACTTAGTATGACTAAGTGCTAATTACAGGCTTTATAAATGCATTAGTGCTTCTGCAGTTATTACATAATGCTATTCGTACAGGTGCGTCTAGATCTAGCGAAGATGCCTTGAATGCACCATTTTCGCACTCCACATCAAACGAGGCTTGTGCTGTGTGTGTTACCTACATTAATTAGTCGCATTACCTAATACAAACATGCGCGAAGCTGCGTCGGCATGAGTGACGGTTATACGGTATATTCACTTGATCTGGACTCATTGGACGAAACTACTGGAACATCCTGCACTTATTTTAAATTTTATTGATTTATGTAAAGTTTTAGTGATTAAAGTATAAACTTGAATAAAAAATCTTCTCAGTCTAAAAATGTAGTTACCTACGGTGTGGAGATTAGTATCTTGCCTAGTCGCGCTAAACTTTGAATTATTTTGATAAATAATATGTAGACATATTATTATCAAATTAAAAAAAATATGTATTCATAAAAAACAGATATCAGTTGTAGTGGGTTTTCAGGTATTCAACTTCACTGCACCGCTTTACTCGTACTAGTTAAAGAAAATCTTATACAACTTTGCAACTCAACCAGTCTAAATGAGGACAGCTTTTGTTTTTGCATTTTTCCAACAAATGAGGAAAATATTTGAATGTAAAATTTACCTCTTCAGGTATCCCGCTTAGCCTCCGCTTTGTGTTGTTTTACTTCGCAAAACTCAGTTTAAAATGTCCCCTCTTTCGTAATTAAAAATGTAAGGAGACACCTTTCAGGGTATTAAGTGTCATTTGTTGATTAAAATATAAGATGATGTTCAGAGATGATAAACACAGTTAGTCCTCAACAGAAAACAATTTCCAAGTACAATCGTTAGACAAATATTTTGATGTACGTTAGTTTATTTACAAATATCTATTGAGTTTCTTCGCCCTCATAAATTCATAATATTTAAGTATTTCATTTATACCTGAATCAAGATTCAATCATTGTGTCGCTCATACGTACTGATATCCTTAGGTTGACGTGTTAACTGTGTAACGACTTCAATATAATGATCGTATTTCGAATCTGGAAAAAGTAGTTTGTGCAATAAAAGTGTCATTATTTATATGGGAACTGAGAAATTCTACGACACTTCACTTTTCGGACAAACTCTCCTTAAAAATCAGTTAGGAATTTCTGAAAGCCGTCATCGGTCCATGAGACCTACTTGATGGTAAAGAAAGAGCTGCACGTAGAACATGACCTGCTTCGCATTGGTGTCACAATCGGATACGGAGATGTCGTAGATGACATAGCTGAGCCACATCATCTCGCGTCTGTGACAAACTATACATCATAAATTTCGGATCTGACCTTATAGTTGAAAACGACAGAAATACCTGAAAGCCGTCGTAGGTCCAAGAGGCCCACTTCATGGTGCAGAGCTGGAAGTCGAACAGGAACTGTTCAACGTTGATATCGCACACAGACACGTAGATGCCATGACTGAGCCACGTCACCTCGCTTGTGTGACAAACTATCCCGACCGATGCCGTGGCTGAGCCATAACACCTCTCCGGTGGGATGACCTAGCACGTGTTTTGGATCTGACCTTATAGTTGAAAAAGACAGAAATACCTGAAAGCCGTCGTAGGTCCAAGAGGCCCACTTCATGGTGCAGAGCTGAACGTCGAACGGGAACTGCTCAACGTTGATGTCACACACGGACACGTAGATGCCATGACTGAGCCACGTAACCTCGCCTGTGTTTCGAACTATTACGTTCGTGTTGATCACGGCAGAACGATAGTTGGGGTCCGCGCTGTAAAATAATTGCTAATTTCAATAAAGTATCTAGTAATAAGTCAAAGTTAATGATATGATAAAAATTACCTTATATTTTTAATGACAATCAAACTACTTGGCTCTTGGAAGGTTAAATGGTACAATTATTTTTTTTGTGTGGATCAAGCTGTGTTTGTGGAGTGAATATACGTTAAATGAATAAAAAAGTCAGTCACCAAAAAAATTCACTGAATCTTAATTTTAGAACACATCATTTTTTTTAATTTATAAAGTGTGGGTTCTTGTATGTTTTATATTGTTTTGTTATTAATTAGGTCATTTATAACCATCGTTTATTAAATTTATCTAATCAATTAACTTATTTATGTTATAAATATCTACATGTTATTGTCACTAACTGAATTACAGGAAATATTGGTGCTCCAGACTAAATAAACAGTAATAATGAAAACGATTTCTACTTATTCGAAACATTTTATCGTTTATGATAATTAGTAGATCAAACAATTCGAATTAAAACATTGACTTCTGCACAAACAAGGTGCTGATACTTAAAAACAAGGGTAATTGGGTATTTGTTTTCCGCATCTTTAGGATAATTCCAATTTAAAACGTGCCTAATAATAAATTCTAAAAATGATTTTTTTTTCTGTTAGTTAAACATATAAATGTATTGTTACTTTTTTGCTCTGTTTTGACCATACTCAACTAGCACTCTTATTACTTTTAATTAAATAGCAAAATAATAATAAATACTCGGAACTTATTAGATACTCATTAAATTAAAAACAAACTAGAGTATGAAGAGACTAAATAAAATAATCATTTACTTCACTGGATTTTCTTCATCATCTGCTTTCTTACTACTACTTACCCCAGAGAAGAAATGCCTATCTATATCCAGTGACACGATACGATAAATAAATACTAGTAAGTAAAAATAGTTAGTCCAATTCAAGCATTAACATATTAATTACCAGGTGCCATGATAAATAATGTTAGTTATTTCTTAACGATTAACCTAATGAAATCTTTCTAAACAGTTGAATAATTATCACGGAATATTATATTTAGTGCTTCATTCGCAAGTAAAACAGCACTTCAGAAGCTTCGTAAAATACCTTTAAAATAATGAAAATCCCCGCCAGCTTGAAACCCGCGGGTTTGCTAATTCCCATTTTACTTTGAAGTATCCTGTTTCTTTAGTTATTTTGGAACAATGAAATGAGATAGCGTATTTAAATTAATATTATTGAAGAATTGCATGAAATTAAATTAACTGTTCCTTACCTAAGTTTACAAACAATCTCGATCATGAATATTAAAAATCTTGCCAGTTTGATACTACTAAAAATAGAATATTAATCAATGTTTACTTGAGAATTCATTTTAACAATATATAAAGGTGGTTATGATAGTTTTTTAGCCACTGTGTCCATTTTGTCCCTAATACGTAACACAGACAAACAATTTTAAAATTTTGGCTATCTTCGGAAATATGCAGCAGATTTTAACTTACTTATTGTACAGTATGATGTCGGGTTTCCACACCCTCTCGAAAGGTATCCTTATTACTCCGATACCGTCGAAGTCACTCGTGTTCCATCTGAGATGATAGTCCATCCATACTTGCGTAATCCAACAGTTCGTTGTTAGTAACTGATCTTTTTCTTCCTGGTAAGAAAACCATAAGTTAGAATCTCAGAACTACAAACAACAATATTTTGCTAAAGCCCATCGCCCATCTCGAGTAAAGTCTACGAGAGCACTTTAATATTAGGCTTTTAGTTTATACTTGGGGTCTAATCTTTTCTTTAGTTTTTCAAATAAGTATGTGCAGCACCATACAAATTTTATCCGCAAGATAAGGCCACAAATCGGTAACAGCTCTTAATTTACAGTGAGATTAAAAATTGTATAGACACATTATGAATAAATTCATTCAATGATTAAATATGAAATTTTGAATTTGGGTGCACCTAAACGTAACAATCAATCAGTTAAAATCAACCGGTGCCTATTAACAAAAATAGTTCTACTCAAAATCAATTACCTAGAGTTGAATAACTTTATGACTATAGATACCCTGCCCTACTCGCATTCACCTTCCTTCTACCTACCCAAAATTCTAATAGCTGTTTAAAGCATTACATAACAAAAGTAAAATTAGAATTATAAATGTGTAAGTATGTACTTTATTTAAATGGTGCCTTAGGGAACTGTATCAGCGTAACCTTATGTTTTGTTTATACCTTTCTTAAAATCACTTTGAATTAACAACTACTAAACTTCTATCCTCCCTACTTATCAATTTTCATCCTCAATAATCATTTGTGGACGAGTTTAGTGCAAGGGACCACTTTGTCGATTTACAAGGACCATTTTTACGGTTCCGTAGCCAAATGGCAAAAACGGAACCCTTATAGATTCGTCATTCTGTCTGGCTGTCTGTCCGTCCGTGTCACAGCCATTTTACTTGGAAACTATAAGACGTATCATTATCAATTTTTTTCTTTCACTAATAGATAGTGTATATTGCGTAGTTTTAGATAGTAGATACCAGTTAGTAACTCCATATCGACAAAGTTGTCCCTTTGTCCGTATCCACAATTTTATCCTTATCTTTTAGCAGTTGTGTTTGTTAGCAACAGAAAAAAATTATTAAAAGACCTTATTCTTTTATTCTCTTTTTGCTTTTAATTTATTATTTACATGGTAAGCTTTTACTTTTATTCATTACTTTGTAAGTTTATAAGCTATCGAGAAAAAATACTTTTCTACTTACACAACACAATAAGTTCGAGTACCTTCACCTATTGTTAACTTTTCTATGCTCCAAAATAGATGATAAATTCCTAAAGAATTTAATATGGATAGAATATTATTAATAATATCCACGCTACGCGTTTTTTATAATGAATTAATTTGGGCAGTCTCACCACGTTACGAGAATTCCATTTCCTTAAATTTTCTCCGGTACAGATTCTTATTATAATAATATAAAAATATTGTATAAAGATGCTAAAAATAAGTTAATTAAAAAAACAACTCCGGTAGGTATTTTACAAGCGATTTCATTTATGGCATGTTAATCTATTTCACTCTCACAGTCAAGATGAAATGACACATCGCCCATCGTAATCCTTTGATTATTAAACCAACCGGTTGCGAGACGCGCTCTCATTTCTATCGGAAAAAGTCTGCCGTTTATTGCGGGGGAGGAGAATGTCAAATGTATGCGAAACGTCAAAATAGCCACGTCAAATAAACGTCAGTCCATACAATGAGTATGACCACTGGTCATACCCACTCGGCAGAGGGGAACGCCTATCAATGGCTACTCCGCTTGGTTTAAAGCTCTAAGTCGTAATCTGTCAAACGATGTAGGGCTATAGGACATGTCAGAAAATGGACATACATATATACAGACATACATACATGCAAAAACACAACCCTCCTTCAGCCGTTGGGTAACAATATATTGTTTGCAACGTAAATCACAATTTGTCAACGTAAGGAATTTTGATTTAACTTAGATATTATTTTGCTTATGCGAGCTCACATCTTTTAGAAATAACCTTTCAGAGAAACGTCACATTACGTTTAGTCGCTGGTATGACATGATCATATTAAAACACAGGCAGGGAAAGAAAACGAAGTTGCTTTGCAAAAATAGTCTTTATGGTAATAATCGTGTTCTTGCGACCCAAACCTAACCTTTATTTCATTACGTGTTCCTATTACAATGTAATTAGGATATTTGGATTATAATACAAGGACTGTATGTATAGGTATTTAGGTGTAGTTGTGTACAGTCAGCGTTAAATATATTGTAACAGCTAGAGTAGCAAAATAGTTCGTCACACCATACAAAATATATGGTGTGACGAACTATTTGATCACTTTTATTTGAGGCTGACTGCAATTGACAGTCCATTTCTTTCTTTTTTAACCGACTTCAAAAAAAAGGAGGTTCTCAGTTCGACCCGTATGTTTGTATGTTTGTATGTTTGTTTGTATGTATGTTTGTTCGCGGTTATCTCGCGTTTGGCTGAACCGATTTTGATGCGGTTTTCAGAATAGTATTTGTTACACTCTGGAGAAGGTTTTAGAATAGAAAAAGGGGTCGTTCATTTATTACGTAAGCCAATTTTTGTTCCCTTCTGCCCCTTTGTAAGAAAAAGATCCTCCTCTTATAAGTAGAAGTAAGTCATGGTCAACCCCCTCCCCCTAAATTGTTATACGTAATAAATGAATGGCACCGAAAAGTATGCCCATGACGTCGTCCGCACGGATCCTTTATTAAGCGATATATTAGTTCAACTCGACCGATTTTTAACCGCATTAATAACTATAAGCAACAAATTAAGTCGGTTAGAAAAGGGGGTCGTCCATTTATTACGTAAGTAAAATTTTGCCACTTTTAATCCGACTTCAAAAACAACAAAAAGGAGGCACTCATGCAGTTTGACCCGTATGTTTGTATGTATGTTTGTTCGCGATTATCTTTCGTTTGGCTGAACTAATTTTGATGCGGTTTTCGGAAAAGTATTTGTTACACTCTGGAGAAGGTTTTAAAATAGAAAAAGGGGTCGTCCATTTATTACGTAAGCCAATTTTTGCCACTTTTTGACCCTCTTCCTACCTTACGTAAGAAAAAAATCTTGTAACTAGAAGTAAGACATGGTCAATCCCCCCCTCCCCTTTATTGTAATACGTAATAAATGAATGGCACCCAAAAATACCCATGACGTCTTCCGCATGGATCCGTTACCAAGCGAAGTTCAAGTCGACCGATTTTTAACCGCATTCATAAATATAAATATAAATATAAGCAAAATTCATATTAAGCTTGAACAATCTTCTTCCGCTTCTTCTTCTTCTTCATCATCATCAACTTATTAGGCTTCTTCATCGTCTTCTTTCGTATCTTCTTCATCGGTTTTTTCTGCATCGTCTTCATCATCATCACCATTTTCTTCTTCATCTAATTATGCTTATTCTTCTTCTGTACCTTCATCTTTATCAATATCTTCATTTTTATCATTGTCTTCTTCATTTCATCATCTTCATCTGCTTCTTATATTTATCATCACCTTCCTCTTCTTCAACTTCATCGCCATCTTTTTTTCATCGTGTTCTTTTGTATCTTCTTCGTCTTCTTCAATTTCTCTATCATCTGTTTCCTATTCATCATTACTATCTGCCTCTTCTTCAACTTCGTCGTCGTCTTTTTCTTCATCGTCTTCTTTTATATCTTAATTATCGTTGTCTTCTGCATCTACATTGTCATCTTCGTATTTTTCATCTTCATCATTATCGAAATTAGCATCACCTTCTACATTATCATTTTCTCCTTCATTATCATCTTGTTCTTCGTCTTTGTTATCATCATCGTCATCATATATTTCTTTATTAGTATCTTCGTATTCTTCTTCCTCTTCACCATCTTCTCCTTCATTCATCTAATTATTCTTATTCTTCGTCTTTACCTTCATCTTAATCAACGTCTTCATCTTTAGCATTGTCTTCCTCTTTATGTTCTTCTTCTTCTTCAATTTCTCCATCTTTATCTGCTTCTTATTCATCATCACTATCTTCCTCTTCTTCAATTTCGTCGTCGTCTTTTTCTTCGTCGTCTTCTTTTGTATCTTAATCATCATCTTCATTGTGATCTTCGTCTTTATTATCGATATTAGCATCGATATTAGCATCACCTTCTACATTATGATTTTCTCCTTCATTCTCAGCTTCTTCTTCACCATCATCATCATCATCTATTTCTTTATTGTCTTTTCGTCTTCTTGTTCATTTTATAATCATATAATCTTTCGCTTATGAATATGTTAGTGGTTGCCCTGTTATCCATGCAGGTCATGATATACAGTTTCTGAACAATTGTTAGGGTTTTATAATAAATGTACAGATAATAGTAGTTTATGTAACTGTTACGTAATAGGGGTCCTTAAAAAACGAGTGTGGTTTTATGAAACGAACGAAGTGAGTTTCATAATAAGATCACACGAGTGCTTTAAGGCCTAATTACGTACAGTTGCATACACTGCTTTATCTACACACACATTTTAAACCCTAAATGATGAATGAATGACTGCCATTGCACGGATTGCACCGCCATCGCCATGGCCAACTCGATTGTGCCGGCGGTCGGAGGGGCGCGTGCCGGCGATCGGGAAGCAGCCCGGATTTTCATAATGATATCGAATTTTTGCTTATTATTTGATAATAATAACATCGTTACAGATAAGACATTTGTTCTAACTTCTAACAAAATAGTCTATTTTTATGGTGGTCATAACTTGCGGCCACCGACTTCAAAAATTAAGTATATACCCAGATCATTGTTAAATTTCTTATTATTTGGTATTCATTACTTTTTGGCAGAAATTTGCTTTACGGAGTAGGAAAGGAGATGGGATAAGGACTGGATAAGGATAGAGGTGACGGGTGAGGTAATTATATAAAAATTATTTTTTACTTTTTAGTGGGTTGTTTTTTTTTGAAGGCGGTTCTCTTTTTTTTTTAAAGAAATTATAGACTTCACGGACTGTACCTTGTATGTGTTAATGTTAACACTGTAATGCACAGAAAGGTAGAGTTGTCTTTTAATCCGTACATACGGTACATCTCAACACAAATATAGGTAGATGGGTTCGACCCGTGAGCAAACCATTAGTCTATTATAGGGTTTGCAATCCGGATCCGAAATGTATAAAATTATCCGGACCTGGATCCGGATCCACGGATTTTCTCATACATTTCAGATCCGTCGTGCAAACCCTAGTCTATTATCAATTGATGAACTATAATTAGCTTTTTCAGTGCACTCATTAAGGAAGTTTATGAAAGGCTTCTGAATTAATCGCCGCGAGCGAAATATGCGGCGAAAATGATAATAGAGACAGTTTAATCAGTGGCGATGAATGCATGCATTGTATTGTTGCGCCGTTTGGCATACGTGCATTGTGTTCATTCAGGGCATTCATTACCATGCATCTAAGTTAAAAAAAAACGTATATCTGTAAAAATATTAATTATAGACACGCGGGTACATGTGGCCATTCCGTATTTTAATTAATAATTGCACCAATTTATGGCACAAAATAGTGTTTCGATTTTATGATAATGTTAACTCCGCAAATCTCAAATAGGCACTAGCGCTAACGGAGCGTAAACACAGTGTGATACAAGCTTCTTAGGGCAAACATCATTATCTAGTCCTAACGCTCGCACATGCGTATTGCTGATCTGTGACCAGAACTGAAATATTTTTTGGTCATCGTTTTGAGTTATTTCATGGTACAATTTTGGTGGCAGGTCAATTTTATTTATTAGGCCATCAACTTTGCATTTATTAGGTGATCGAAACTAAAGGTCTGATAGCAATTAATTTCATTACAACTCATGTCTACATGAATTGTAGAATTTGATATTAAATAGCTTATCTAAATAGGAATAATACTACCTAAATACATAAACACTAAATACTTCAAAACATAATTAACTAAAAATTAATGACATCAATAAGACTAGATAAATACAGAAATACCGCCTGTACCTACTTATATAAAAACGGATGTGATAAAATTCCAATCTGAAGAATAAATATCATCCAGAACCGCGAAAAAATGTGTTTATATAGAAATAGAACAACGAGTGTGAAGAAAAACGAATACGGGGGATTGCTAATTAGTGCAGAACTAATATTGTGCAGTTTGTGAACTAGAAGAAACGCGTATGGTAACATGCTAGAATAATCCTATATTTTTATATGATACTTGCGATGGAGGTTGACATTTAGATATCTTGAAATTATTTTGATATTTCAATTGACTCTAACGAAAATTTTGTGTTGATTGAATACCATTTTGGGTAAGAGCCAATACTATAAAAGACATTGAAGAAATTGCCTAAAGTAAAAGGATTGCCACCTTATACGTACGAGTTCGCTCCAAGCAATGTATTACGCTTATCTCGAGGGACAGATGACGTGGATGGGATGTTTCATATGGGCATATTCATCTCCATATCCGAGTGAAATACTTTTATAGAAATTGAAAAACAAATGCACGTAAATACATGTAGGTTCTCGAAATTGAAACGAAAACTCTTCTTTTGACGTAGGTACCTACTTTACTACCAGCTTTCACACACGGGCTTTATGCAATTGTATCAAAAATGGTCCGAAAGCTCTTTACAAAAGCAAAGGAACTGTTGTTTTTTTCAATAGGTACAAAGGAATTGATTTCATATTTAATTGAATTAAAAAACGACAACTACCTGCAAGACTAAATTATCTCGATGATTTTCAACGCGGCCGGTTGTCAGCAATCCACATCCAACGGCTTACCGGAGGCTTGCCTTGTATCGACCATACGAAATAACGCTTTACGAAAAATTTTCTAACCCTTCAATAGTCAGTTGAGCAATGTTATATCAAAGTACTCTGCTGGCTCAGATGTGCCACTACATAACTGTGTGGTAAGGTTTCTAGAACTCCTCTTGACCCGTCACCCACCACAGTAAATCCTTGTAAACTTGAAGGCTCGGCAAAGTTCGTGTGTCTCCGCTGTGGTTGCAAGAGCCCGCAGGCTTCGTATAATGAAAACGCCACGTGAGAATGCATCATTTCCGTTTCTCAAATATGTACAGTCAGCAGCAGAAGTTATGAGTAGGTGAGGAGCTAAATTTTACTGGCACGACTCTATTATTAAAAGAGCGGGGTATAGTTATTTGTGCAACAAGAAAGGAAAGTTGGTTTTTCTTGCGAGTGTAGATTTTAAGTGTCGAGTAATCGAAAGAATCTTGAGCGTAGCGAGTGACTCAAAAACACGAGATGTAAAATAACTTTGCTCTCGTGTGACACATACAACTTTTCACCTCAGTAGTGAGAACATATCGAAGGTGAAAAAAATTCAACATCAAGTGAAGTTAACCACATTTATTTTCACCTCAGCAGCTCGAACAAGCCTTCCCTGCGAAAAAAACTTCGTCACTCCCTGGAATGACGAAATTGCGCACTTTCGTCACTCCAGGGAGTGATGAAAGTCTCACTTTCATCACTGTTTTTTCGCAGGGAAGTAGGCTTGTTTGAGCTGCTGAAGTGAAAAGTCATTTAAACATCTTACCCGGTATGTTAATTTAGAACGTAACCCAGAAACACGTTGGTCATCGCGTCCCAGGAAATAATTTGTGGAGTAGTTAAGGGCGATGTAAAATGATGCCTCATAAAGGTCAGCTACCGCTCGGTTGGTGGTTTGGTTTTAGATAGGTACGGCAGCCAGCAGTGAACATGACCAGCTGACAGTCTTTTCACCACAATAAAACCGGCTGATGTTTTTTTAAATGTATAAACACGACAAATTTTCAATTCGGGACGCGATAACATTTTACGCGACAAGTTATAAAATGGGGGGCGCCGTTCCTCAATCCACCAACGGAGCGACAGCTGACCTTCATAAAGCTTCATTATACATCGCCCTTAACTACTTCACAAGTTATCGCTACTTACAGTCCACTTCTACTGCTGAATGTACAGTCAACGTCAAAGATATGTTTACAATTTCGCACTTTACTCCTTTGTAATGAGGTGCAAAAATGTAAAGACATTTTTGACGTCGAGTGTACAAGGAAATAACAGAACCCATGTAAGATTCCTTTGATGTGCGTACGACTCTTTTTTGTAATGGTAACAAGTTACAATGAACATAATATACCTAATAATGTTTTATGCCAACTCAAACGAAATAACCGTAGGTAATCATTAGGATTTTTTCTTTGTTCAAACCCCTATAATAAATGTATCATTAGAATCGAGGAGCTTTCAATTTCTTAAAGACTATTCGTGATAGATCACAAGCCATTGAGTAACGGCGTTTTCGCACTACGTCCGATCCGAATCCGATCCGAATCTGTGAGAGATTACATATTTTTTACCGTGAAGTTTAAAAGGATGTCAACACCCGATGGACTTCAAATTGACTTTACTTAAACAGTGATATAGTTTCGGAAAGTAAAAAAAAAAGTGTATGTGTCATTATACTTCAAAAAACTTTGTTTATCTACACCCATATCATAAACCCTCCATGATGCGTTCAAAAACCGCACGTTATAACCACCATAAAAATAGATTGTTTCGTTAGTAGTTAGAACAAATGTCTTATCTGTAACGATGGTATTATTATCAAATAATAAGCAAAAATTCGATATCATTATGAAAATCCGGGTGGGCCTCGCCCGCCGGCACGCGCCTCCCGACCGCCGGCACAATCGAGTTGGCCATGGCGATGGCAGTGCAATCCTTACAATGGCAGTCATTCAATCATCATTTCGGGTTTATAATATGTGTGTAGATAAAGCAGTGTATGCAACTGTACGTAATTAGGCCTTAAAACCACACTCGTGTTTTAAGGACCCCTATTACGTAACAGTTACATAAACTACTATAATTCCGATACACGATTGGACGAAATCGAAAATAATTCCAAAGTTACATCTTAAAATTAGCTTTAAACAATAGGGATGATGACACATGTTGAATTAGGCAATGAAATTTAGTTGATAGGATGCAAAATGATCAAAATATACAAATAAAGTAAACATTTAAAAAATCTATTGAAATGGTGCAAAGATATCGCTTCACAATATTTTTTGAATTTTGAAAGTACAAAATTTTAAAAAACCTATAATACCATTCGATTTCTAACATTTTACTATGAAATAAATTGTATGACAACCATATACAGCCTTGGCCAGAAGTGTTGAGCACCAATGCGATTTTCATACAAAACTGGAAAGTTTAGTCCATCGTTTCCATCTTTGTTTAAGTTATTTTGTCAATTAATTTAAACTAATAGGCATGTTTTGTTGAAGTTAGAAATAACTGCATAGAATATTTGCAATATGTCGCACCGACTTAAATTTACATTTTTGGTACCTTCTGTTTTCATATTTTTTAAGTACCTTAAAAGTGTTATTAAGTGAAGTTTTCTATATTTATAAATAATATATAACATTTACCGTTACCGTACATTGTTAGGATAGGGAAATAATGCTTAACATCAAAATTGTAAACAAAAAACTCCTATGCTCAACACTTTTGGCCAAGGCTGTACATAAACGCAATATTACACTGTAAAAATAGCAATTTCATAATTTTTCCATACTTTAAACAGGACAACTATGAAGCCATGACGTCACAGCTTTATATCATTTTGTTAGGAGCGTTTTGAGAAACAAAAGCAAATCACAGACTTTAAGTCTCTTTTCTGTCTTTTATGTTGATTTAAGGCAAAATTGGCCTCATATAGACATTTGATCCTCACAACAAAACGAATCGAATGATACCACGCATGAAAAAAATTCATCTAGCCTATTGTATGTCTTTAGTTTCTTGACTTATATACGTTTGTAATTAAGGAAAAAATTTTTAATAATTAAAAAAATTACAACCGTTCTGAAAATTATCTATGAGTATTCTGAATTCAAACTAAGTGTGAGGCGAAAAATACGTACAAGCAACCGATGGGCCTAGGATTAATTTAACCCTTTCTGTACGGGAGTATTATGGATTCTACTAAATGGGCTATCTAGAAAAAAATGTGCGGTTTGGCGGTTGACAGCCGTCAGTTGGTTGGCAGTTGGCACCACCTCTACTCGAGTCATCCAGTAATCAGTATTTCTAAGAAATCCCATACTGTAATGCACACGTATCGGTAGCGAAACAGGAGCAGCCCCCGCCCCGCGGCGCCTGTCTAGTGCCGAGTGGTTACGTGTGCGACAACCTTTAATCTGTATTTTATATCGAAATATGATTTTAGACGAAGTGTGTGGTCCGCCTTTGATCCCGGAGTCTCGTTCGATAGAAGTTATAAGTCAGAGTAAGTACCTACCGTCAAACGTGGCAACTTTACCTTCTGTAAATAACTTAACCATACTACTATTCTACTTTACCAAGAAATTTATGTTATAATGTAACTAAATAGGGAATCGTTGCATTTAAAGGTTTAAAGCTACCTTAGGTTGATACGAGTTATTTATATTTAGTAACTCCATTTTATTGACTAAGGAGACTATTGGTAAAGTTGCTTACAGAGGGTAAAGTTGCAACGTTTGACGATACGTGTAAAAAGATGCGATTTTTTTTACAGTTTTGTCATGTTCGTCTGTCAGCCCATCCGTCCGGTCGTCACAGTCATAATCGTTAACAATTGAAACATTAACACCTTAAAACTAAGATGAAAGTACTATATCTAAATAATACTGGACTCGATTAACAAATTGCATTGTGCTACTAGATAAAGAAAAGTCATTATTGTGTCAGACAATGCCAGACAATATTCAATTATTCTTGACAATTGCTGTCATTGTGTTAAATTTATCAAGTTACCAATGAGAAAATGAGATTCGTGTTCGACGTGGGGTATGTCGTACCTACCTATTAAGTTTAATGAGATTCTGGCGACGGAAATTCATCATTTCCTCCCTAACTTCCGAACATAGCTAGGAAAACGTTGTTTTACTACCTCAAACACTGACAAAATTCTGGAAATCCGTTTAGTTACGAGTTATTGGATTTGGATTTCGAAGTTAACGTAAGTTGGTACGTGATAACAAATAAATCTTATATTCCATCCTAGGAATAAGTAGTACATTACAGCAGAGGCCGCGAAAACTGGAATTACCAGCCAAGTAAGATATACGAAGCCAGGAATCAATTTTCACGGTGAGGTATGTCTAATGGGGAAGGCAACTGCCAACGTGACATTCCCAACATTGGTCCTACGAAAAACTAAATTTGTATGGCGGGAAGTAGTTTTATTAATATTCACGAAAATTACTCAATGTTTTCCCTCGTATTGCTCCAAAATTGAAATCCAGCGGTTTCTGAAATAAAGTAAATAAGTATTCTTCCAATCAATAAATGAAGGGTACACGGAAAGAACATGTCTAGTCCCTTTTTTTGTAAAATGAGATTTTTGTATCAAAATGCTCAATGAACTATTAGCAACAACTTCTGTAACAGCTGGAATTTTTAACATAAATCCACTTTTTATTCATAAAAACCATCTAGTTACGAAAATAGTATGGTTAATTGAATCGTTCCAAACTTTCAAACCGCTATAACTCAAAATGTTGTCAAAGTGACTAGACATGTTCTTTTCGTGTACCCTTCAATTGACCTTGTAAGTTTGGGTAGGTTCCATCAAGTGTAACGCTAACAACTATCAATAGTTAAACCAAATACAAAAATCATATACATATTTTGTTTTTAATTGAAATTGTAACTGAAAATATGTAAGTCTACCGCGTGGGCAAAACATTAAATATCTAGTAGATTGTACTCCTTAAACAATAAAACTATTGTTCAACAACTTTAAAAAATATGTAGTCTCTAGAATGTCTCTTTTTCATCAAACAAAATATTATTTTCAATGTACGTTAAAATCCATCTAATTGCTATGGCTTGTCAGTCTTGTCACCCTACAGAGTACAGACATAATCAATTTCGCGATACATTGCGTGTTCAGGTACACTTTAAAATGTACTAAAAATCAAACCGTAAGTTATTTTTAAAAGCCGCTGAATAAACGTTGTTTAGTTAGACGAGTAGAATCTAAATATTAGTTTTTGCTCGTGTTGTAACACGAGCCTGTAGGCCACACATGCACGGAAAAAAAACTTCTTAATATAAAGCAAATTTCTTCCATGCAAAGCAATAAAGTTTTAAATATAACGAAGCGAATAAGATTCTTAAATACAGATTTTCTAGTTTTCTTTTAACTAAGATAATACTTGTTTCTTTGAAGAACAATCTACTCTTATTTTAAGTGGAAGTGTTTCTATCAAGTAAAGATGTTTTACACTCTTGGTGTAAAACAGTATATTTGCTCATTTAAAAATCTTATTTCGTCATATTGAGAAATTTATGTTAAACTGAAACTTTAAAATAGTGTCGGCAAATGAATACGGTCTGAGACCAAAAACAATTGTATTCAATTAAAGAGAATCATGTCTTTAAATCAATTAAATATTTGTTTTAAGTGAGAATCACGTCACATTCGTTTGAGAATACGATTCTCTTTATCCAAGAGAATGCAAATTATCACCTTAACAATACGGTTCTTTGGATTTAAGAGTTGTCGTCAACTTCGTGTGAACTATTGACATTGTTAAAAAGCTTATACCAGAAACTTTTTTTAGGGCTAAACTCAAGAAACGAAGTTTATTAAAAAGAGTTAATACTATAATAAATTATGAATATCTCATACTCATAACAGTCATAACTTAAATGTAATTGTATTACCTAGATCTGTAATTGCTACTGCGAATTTCAAATAATCTTCTGCAAGACGCCTAGGGTCATGAAGTTACGTCGATCAAACGTTACCGTGTCGTAACCTACACGCAGAGACATCTATTGGCGCGCAGTGTAACTAAACTAGCGCAAGAAAATATTACTTGAGATAAGATTTCAATGATTTTGTATAAAGATTAAAATAACTTTGTGCTAAAAATTTAAAATTTCATTCGAAAGTAATTGTTTGATCTAACGAAAAGAAAAATCTTCCTTACAAAGAAGAATTGATTTATGTGAAGAACACATTTGTGTTTAACCAGAGAAACTTATTTTGATTCAAATAAACATATATTTGTATTTCTATTTTAAGAAAACGTGGTCTTTTGAGCGAAGAATCATATTTTTGATAAAGGAAATAAATACTTGTCACGAGAAAATATTTTCAAGATAATATAATGTCTCGGATTGAGAATAACCCGGAAGCTTTTTTTTTCCGTGTGGTATCTCTATTTTCCCGAATTTAATACTTTTTCGCCTACACGCGTCTATAACATGCATGTTTATTGTCGGAAACCGGAATAGTAGGTACCTACATTTTGATCCGGATTATCACATTTGTGAATAAAAAGAAAAAATAAAGGTACCTATATTACAGGTGCATGATAAAAGCAACAATGAAGTTTTTGTACAACGATGACTTAAGATAGCATTCGGCAAGACGCTGCCGCGACCCGACCGCCGCGACCGACCGCCGCCGCCGAACGTGACTGCTGGGCAGCGCCGCCGTAAGCATTCGGATAGGCGCGACCCGGCGGCGGTTGCCGACTGCCACGCGCAGTAGTCACATAGGAGTCAGTGCTAGCAGTTGTGCGATTCGGTTGCGTATTATTAAAAATAATGATGTTTGACAATTTAAAGACGAAGAATAAGATGATGAAATTGATGAAATAATGATGATTTTACTTTCATCAAAGAGGAGTAGAAGGTTTCAGTCGAAAATCATAAAGCGCTGGATGTTTAGCAATATGCTCCACTAAATACTCGTCGTTTTCTTCGTTAAAACTGTTAAAAGACACCATTTTTGCGACCGCTGCGAGCGAGCAGCGCTGCCGTACTGCTACGGGAGCGGCTCGGCGGCGCTGCCGAGGTCGCGCGACCACGGCCGCGCCGCTCAGCCGCCTGTGCCCTATACCACAAAACTTACAATTACAATTTGACAAGTGTCAAGTTACAAATTTGTCATAATACAAGTGTGTGTACCACAAAATTTACAAGTTACATATTTGTACTGGAAAATTCCTACAAATATGTAAATTGTAGCAAATATCTACAATTTACCGTATCACAAAACTTTACATACGTTACATATCTTTTCCGGAAAACGTACAAATTTGTAGCTGACAATTGTTTTGTGCTACATTAGATTGTAGTAATAATTATACATATGTGTAGAATTGTACGTACAAGTTAACAATTCTCTAAACGTTTGTCACACCCTCTTACAACTATATTAAATACTAGTCAATGATTGCTATATAATAAAATTATAATAATTTATCACATTTAGCGACGAACTTTTTGTACCACGAAATGTTTAGTCCAAGTAGAAGTGATAGTGAAGAAGATTTAATAGTGCGACGTCCTAGCTAGGACATATCGAGAACGTATAAATTTATGTTTGACCATAACGGATTTTACATTTAATGAGAGACTCAGAGTAAGTAAATCTACCGTCGAATATCTCCTACAGATTATTGCTGGAAATCTTAGACATCCGACGCGAAAAAGTCACGCTCTTGATCCTAAACAACAGTTACTGGCTGTTTTAAGATGGTTAGGCTCAGGTTCCCAATATCACTTCACTGGCGATGCACATGGTGTTTCGAAAATGACAATGTCTCGTTCTATTCACGCCGTATGCACACAAATAGTGGACAAATTACTAGGAAGCGAAGTAAGATGGCCAACAAATGGAAACTCACTTTCTGAAGTTTTATTGCAGCATCACATGTAAATTTTCCCAGGGTCGCAGGTATAGATAGATGGATCATTAATACCGATAGATGCTCCATACCAAAATGAAGCTGGGTTTGTTGATCGTCACGGAGATCATTCTATAAATGTAATGGTTGTCTGTGGACCGAATTTAGATCTTTTTTATGTGAATGTACGATGGCCTGGCGCTGTTCATGATTCGCGGGTTTTAAGGCGCTCATCGTTATGTCAGCAATGGGATTATGGATGGAGACCTTTCCCCAATGCTGTAATATTGGGAGACAGTGGATATAGTTTAAAAAAGTGGTTAATAACCCCAAATATTCCAGCCCGCATTACAAGAAACGCAGCATTGGATCGGATCGGATATATAATTGTAGTTGTAACATTACAATTATTGACCTGTATATTTACAATTATGTAGCTGTCATGACATAGCTTTATTCTTTGTGATACGCTTTAAAAAAAGTGACACATTTGTATAGCGCAAATTGTAACGAAAACATATTTGTAATGATTGTGGTACATTTTTTTGTTTACAATTTAACAATTTTGTAGAATTGTGCACTTGTAAAGTTTTGTGGTATAGGGCACTGCTGCGGACGGTGGTCACTGCCCGGCAGTCGCCCTACTGCTTTATAGGGATTTGTATGACACACCGTCCGCAGCAGGCGGCTGAGCGGCGCGGCCGTGGTCGCGCGACCTCGGCAGCGCCGCCGAGCCGCTCCCGTAGCAGTACGGCAGCGCTGCTCGCTCGCAGCGGTCGCAAAAATGGTGTCTTTTAACAGTTTTAACGAGGAAAACGACGAGTATTTAGTGGAGCTTATTGCTAAACATCCAGCGCTTTATGATTTTCGACTGAAAGCTTCTACTCCTCTTTGATGAAAGTAAAATCAACATTATTTCATCAATTTCATCATCTTATTCTTCGTCTTTAAATTGTCAAACATCGTTATTTTTAATAATAGGCAACCGAATCGCACAACTGCTAGCACTGACTCCTATGTGACTACTGCGCGTGGCAGTCGGCAGCCGCCACCCGGTCGCGCCTATCCGAATGCTTACGGCGGCGCTGCCCAGCAGTCACGTTCGGCGGCGGCGGTCGGTCGCGGCGGTCGGGTCGCGGCAGCGTCTTGCCGAATGATATCTTTAGGGTGACGTGGATGACTAAAATAACCTAAACTGGCACACAAATTTATTTACTAAAATTAATAATAAAAATACATCAATAAATATTTTTTCATATTGTAATTAATAAATAAAACAATCTACTTGATACATATATAAAACGAAATTAAAGCTTACTCAAAAATAAAATATTCTAAAATTATAAAACTACTCTAAACTAGGGAACCCATTCCGAGCCGTTCCCGCCGCAAAGGTGCCCATCACGCTTGCTGCGTTGCCGCGCTGGATCGCTATGGACAACCTCTGCAGCAGGAATGACCCGGAGCGGGGGACAAGCCCTTTCTCCTGCAGGCGGCGACCCAACTCCCAAATTGCTTATTTTTTATAATTGTATTTTTTGTACCACGATGGTAGCAAATGAGCATACGGTCCACCTGATTCTACAAATAAAAAAAAACCAAGCTCTTTTGAGCTTGACTTCGCATGAAAAAAAAATAGTTTATGCCGTAAACTAATCTTGAAAATAGAGGAGTAAAACTATTTATGTAAAAAAATATACCGCTTTGATCTTTATACTTAATATTCAATTTAGTTAAAGATAAATTGAAACTCATTTAGTTGAAAACAAGTTTTAAAGCAATGAATCAATGAATTATTAAGTGAAAATTTAAATGTCTGCCCTATATCTCTTTAACATTGAATAATCCTGACTAGTGACCTCAAAAATGTTTTGACAAGTTTAGATAGGAAAACATTTTGCTATTATACTATAAGTAGTATATTTAAGTACCCACTACTATAACTTTTTCTTTATCACGACTAGCGTAAGTAGTTTAAATATAATTTTAAACAAAAAAAGAACCGACTTCACTTAGGATCCGCTATTCTAAGAGGAAGTGGCCGAGTTGCTTTAAAAAATAGTGAAATCACTATAGGTGTGCCTATAATAGTTGAAGAGTACTCTCGATTTCTCCAGGATCCCATCATCAGACCCCGACTTGGTGACAATGGGACCATCTAGGGGTTATACCCAGTCGATTAAAAAAAAAATTGAAAATCGGTTCACGATTCACGGATATATCGAGTAACATACATACAAAAAAAAAGATAATAAAAAAAATTATGATAAAAAAAATTCAGTCGAATTGAGAACCTCCTCCTTTTTTGAAGTCGGTTAAAAAAATACAAATTCTTTTTTACGAATCACGTAGCATTAATTGAAGAATATGATTTGTCATTCGTTTGCTTTCATTTGATATGTATCGGATTATAACATATTACACTTTTGCACCTTATTACAATGGAGTAAGGTGCAAAAGTGTAAACATATGTTTGACGTCGACTGTAGGTACCTGTCAAAAGTGACGTTTGTCTAAATCGGATCGTCCTTTTCTTGGTATCAATCAAGTTTTAAATCAAATATATATTGAAAATAGATTGCTTGGTGTCATGATGGTGTTTGGCTTGGTGTTTCATACCCTAATTTTATTAAGGCTTTAAGGTCTTAATTGAAATACAAAAAAGTGCGATTGATCTTTTAATGTCAAAAAGAAGATCCATAACAAAAATCATGATTTTAACGTTGAAATGTCGCTCATGATAAACAAATTATAATTTCCATTTTAAAGTTTATTATTTTAGGGTCATCTGATCATCGTAGTCTACGTTCCCCATTTTTAATTTAACCTAATCTTAAAACAATGGACCGGCTGTCCTCGGATGGAACATTATTTGTTTGTGTTCCAAACAATGCATTATTGTTGATAAATGGTTCGACGCGATCGGTGCGCCTCGGCCCGCATATAGTAATAACGAACGATAAAATTCCTGCCGAATTTTGATCGAGTCTACAATTTACTGTTTATTCAACGCGAATTATTTTTACCCGATTGAGGACTAAAGACTGAGTAAATATGCTGAATGAGGGCGACAAGTACAATTCAATAGTTAACCATAATATAATTTCAATGTATTTTACTAATAAAATAAAATTTCAATTTAACGGGCTTATACCTACCTCTACACATTCATACTCGTACGTCCCTACACATAACCTTTACTAATGAACACGATGTTTTTAAGATACGAGAACCTCGCCTCAGGGTTAATAAGTAAACATTCCTTAATTAATAAAGGGATTTTTATTTACCGTCTGAGGTTCACCAAACCCTGCCGTGTAAGTAATCTGATCATATTTACCGATGAACAGGCGCCTATCTTATCTTCTTTAATTATGTTCTCTTTATTTTTCTTTCGTCTTAGGCTAGGTAATTTATAACATTTTTATAAAAGTAAAATACAAAATACATCTAAAACATACAAAAACAATAAAAACATTATAAAAAACCTAACCTAGGGTGCCGCCGGCAACAGGGCAGGGCCCAGGCTGCCGGTGGTTAGGGCCGCAGAGAGAGGAACCTTCGGACTATGCGCGCCGTGTCCAAGATTACCGCCTTCTGAATCTGACCCTTGATCCAACCACAACCCCGTAGCGAAAGTCTCTCGAGATGTTGGTCGAGACTCTTCGCTATGAGACCGTTCGCAGAAACAACTATCGGCACAATGATCGCCGAATCAACCTCCCACATGGCGGTTACCTCGTGAGCTAAGTCTAGGTACTTGCTGGACTTGTCCTTCTCAGCCTTCACGAGGTTCACGTCACATGGGACGGTGATGTCGACGAGCATGGCCCGGCGTTGCGGTCGATCTATTACCACGATATCAGGCTTATTGGCTACAATAGTCCTGTCCGTGATTATAGATCGATCCCAATAGAGCGTGGCACGACCATTTTCGAGAACTGGCGCAGGGGTGTACTTGTAGTACGGCACTTCGTGGGCCACAAGACCGTATAGGAGAGCAAGCTGCTGGTGTATAATCCTGGCTACGAGGTTATGTCTGTGCAAGTACTCGCCGTTAGCAAGATGAGAACAACCGGAGATGATATGCCTGAGTGACTCTCCGGGACGGCGGCATGCCCGACAAATGTCGACCGTACCGTCCTTCAGGATATATCTCCGGTAGTTATTCGTCATGATAACTTCGTCCGCAATTGCACAGGCAAAACCTTCGGTTTCTCCAAAGAGGTCCCCGAATCGTAACCAGTTCACCGACGCGAGCAGGTCTACGTCGGGTCCCGTGAGGGCCCCGTAGAACCGCCCGTGTAGCTCCTTGCTCTTCCATACCGCCTTGCGATCCTCGGTGCTTAGCACCACAGGTTTGCGCCAGTTCTCGTTCGCCAAGGAGAGCGGCGTGAGGTTCTTATCTACTGTCACCACATCACGATGCATCCCACACTCGTTGTTAAGGAAATAATTCCTGAGATTGTACACCTCACGGTTGTGGAGATTTTTGGCGTTTAAAAAGCCGCGACCTCCACACTTTCGTGGGATGTACAATCTCATAACAGACGAGCGTGGGTGAAGCATACGGTGTGTGGTGAGCAATAGACGGACCCTCCGATCCAGGGCATCCAGCTCGGTCTGTGTCCACCTTAGTATGCCAAAGGAGTATGTGAGTAGAGGCATCACCCAGGCGTTGAAGGCGCGCACCTTGTTGCCACCTGACAAAAGACTATTGAGTACTTTTGTCAGCCGACCGAAGAAGCGCTCCTTCAACGCCTGTTTAATACCCACATCCTCAATACCCAACGACTGTGACATGCCAAGGTATTTGTAGGTTTCTGATTCAGAGATAGATCTGAACGTCATTGTCTCAGAAAGTTGCAAATTTGTTGAATTTACTACTTTCCCCCGCTCTACATGCATAACCGCACATTTATCAACACCAAACTCCATCTTGATAGAACTACTGAAGACTTCAGTGGTTTTCAGTAGCTCCAGCAAGTCCCGGTTATTTGGAGCAAATAATTTGAGATCATCCATGTACAGAAGGTGAGATATGACTTCACCCTCTTTCCGAAGCCGGCAACCTAGCCCTGAATCCTTCAGCAGGGTGCTGAGCGGATTTAGAGCTAGGCAGAACCACAAGGGACTCAGACTGTCGCCCTGAAATATTCCTCGCTCGATCCTTATAAAGTCCTGCGGGCCAGGGGGGTCATCCCCGCCTCCTGGTTGACGAAGGACTGTGGTCCACTGCCTCATACACGCGCCAAGGAAGGATCTTAAAGCTGCATCAACTTTATACAGCTCCAAGATCCTCTCTAGCCATGAATGAGGCACCGAATCATAGGCCTTCTTGTAGTCAATCCAAGCGGCCGAGAGGGCCCCCCTGTTCCGCCGGACTCGTTGGCAAATGGTCATGTCTATGAGGAGGAGCTCTTTAGTACCACGGGACCCAACCCTACATCCATTTTGAGCGGAGGCCAAAATGTTGTTTGCGACCATGTGCGCGTTTATTTTTGCTCTCAAAATGGATGTAAGGAGCTTGTAAAGTGTAGGCAAGCACGTGATGGGTCTGTAGTTCTTCGCTTCCGTGGTACTACCGGACTTGTAGAGCAGGAAGGTTACACCAGTTGTTAGGGAAGGCGGGAGGGAGCCAAGTTCAAGGGCATGTTGGAATTGCGTTGCCAGCCGCGAGTGCGAGCATCGACACCATTTTAGCCAGAAGTTGTGCAATCCATCCGGGCCAGGACTTTTCCAGTTCTGGGACGTGCGGATTGCACAACTTACGTCATCGGGGCTGATGGTGATAGCCCCCATAGGTTCGATGGACTCGCACTCACGTTCGACAACGTTCATCCACTCGCCCTCCGTATGTTCAACGGGCGCCGACCAGATGCTACGCCAGAAATCAGTCATGGCAGTAGCATCCGGCAATCGCACGTCGGACACACGGGGATCGGCTTCCTCCCACCTTCGGTATACCTTCCTTTGGTCACTTTGAAAAAGGCGATTCTGCCTGAATCGGTCCACACGCTCTCTGTAGCGGCGAATACGGCTTGCCCATGCATAAACTTTCTGCCTCAGAAAGTCGATGCGCTCTGTGATGTTGGCCATGTAGTCGCGGGGCTCGATATCCGTCCCCGCGAACGCCTGGTACACAAAGCGCATTACTCGGGGGCGGTTGTTGCCCCCCCTGAAGCAGATCAGCTTTGCAATGAGAGTCCTAAATGAGTTGATACGACGCTCGATCCGCACCTGCCATGCGGGGACACCCCCGGCGGTCCTAGGTGCACGTTCAGCGTCCGGAAACTTGATTCGTGCAACACGGCACGCCGCGATGGCTCCGCAGTACATGATCGAGTGCGTATCATCTAGGTCTTTACTAGTCCGCAGGATTGGATCTAGCAAATCATTCAGGGCTCCCATTAACGCTAGATTGCGTCTATTCATAGGCAAGCGTGGTAATCGTGGCCTAGGTATGTTTGTGGAGCGATACTGCGTAATTGCCTCTTCCAAAGTCCTCCTCAGTTGCTCATTGGCTGTACTACTCACACTCTGACTCGCGATATACTCCTCATCGGCACTGGGATCAATCCGCGGCGCCCCCGATGCCAAGTCGGGTGCTGGCATCGGATCCGGCGACGTGGCGGGCGGATCCCGCGCCGAGGTGGAGGCCGCGCGAGCAGAGAGAGCCTCCAGGCGAAGCCGATCAAGTGTCGCGTCATCCAACCGCTTTAGCCGTTGAATGACGCGCACCTGATCCGATAATCGCTGCGTAGTCGTGTCAATGGTTGGTTCAAGGGCCTGAAACAGAGGAAGTATCCGGGCACGATACGCGCACAGATTAGTTCCCCCCTCTGTAGCCCCATAGTAGGCGCGCATGACGTTTTCATTCATGGAACAAGTCCATCGCATGCGACGCACTATACCACCGGCAGCGGGGGCCCTGGGCGGGACAGGGTGTCCCGTAGGCCCCAAGCGTGCCGGCAGCGGTGGCCGCCCGCGTCGCGCAGGTGGTTGTGGCGGCGGTGGCGGCGGCCCGCTTTCGTCACTGGATTCGTCTGTGTCGGGCGCTGTTTCGAAGTCGTCGCTCGACGACGAAGTGGACGGTGAAGAGGACGAGGCGAGCGGGGATGGTGGTCGTGCGTGGGTAGTTGCCGCTCTTGCTTTACTTCTTGTTATCATGCTATTTAAGATGTACGCGTTTCGCCAATATTGGTTCGAGTACTAGCTGTCAACGTGCTCGTAGTCCATTTGTGATTGTGACCCGACGTAATATTTGCAGATAATGATGGTATCAATCTTCATACTGTGTCTATTTTGTGGGTTCACGTAGTGGTAAATAAGACCAAATAAAGGCAAAAAACACATATAAAAATAAATCTTTAGCGAAATAAAATAAGAAGACGTGTGTCAGTGTCAGCGGTTTTTTTTTTTTTTTTTTTTTTTTTTTTTTTTTTTTTTTTTATTATTATGTTATTATTATGTCTTTTAACAGTCAGGTGTATTTCAATTAGTATTTTAGGTTTTTTTATCTGACCGAGAACGCTCAGAAGTGTGAAGTTAGTATTAATTTCTAGCAAAACATAATCCAATCCTGTAGAATAAATACTAGCACATTATTTATGATTATGATGATGTCACTAATGTGAATAATACCTTCCCAAATTATTATGAAATTCATTAGTTGCGCGGTCTTCTTCGATCTAAAGACATTTTTGTACGCGCCTATTGATAACTAGCATTATAGGTCAGCAACCCAAATTAATCAAATTTCTATTAAGGCGAATCGGGTCGCAGGGCAAAAGGGATCAAGTTAAGATTTTTTTATCAAATTCATAAGACAGCGGGTAGCCAGGAGCCGCGGACAGTCAACTAGCATCCTGCGTTGGTTGACCTTCCCGCGTGTCACGATGGCAGCCGCTTGCTTGATCTGCGATCCGATTTGCCACGGTCTACTATAAATAAATAAATAAATAAATATTAGGACAATCTTACACAAATCAACCTAGGCCCAGAGTAAGCTCAATAAGGCTTGTGTTGTGGGTACTAGGCGACGATATATATAATAGATGATATAGATAAATACTTAAATACATAGAAAACACCCATAACTCAAGAACAAATATCTGTGATAAACATACAAATAAATGCCCTGACCAGGATTCGAA
This sequence comes from Pammene fasciana, assembly GCA_911728535.1. Taxonomy (NCBI): domain Eukaryota; kingdom Metazoa; phylum Arthropoda; class Insecta; order Lepidoptera; family Tortricidae; genus Pammene; species Pammene fasciana. Next base: position 15,425,218 of record OU452276.1, on the reverse strand, counting down.
CCCGGGACCTCCTGCTTCATAGGCAGGGTCACTACCAATTAGGCTAGGAGGCCGTTACTATACTCCATTATTACATAAAATGTGTGCAGAAACCAGCTACCAGACACGCTTAACATAGATAAAATAATTACCACATCGATGATATGATGGAGCGAGACTCCGAAGGTGACGAGGAGAGGGTGAGAGGAGTTTTCCACGGGACGAACTGAAGCGTCGTAGTTCTGCATGAGGTGCCGTACTAGTCGGTACTCTTCATCACAGCATACAACGTCTGGAAAAGATTTTTGTTTTAGAGATATGTAGGTTTATACTACTAACTACTAACTGTAAATTTTATTAGCATATTTATTATTTATTTATTTATTTACAAAATATACATTTTACAAAAATTACTTTAACATTTATTATATTATTAGTATGGATAAAAAGTGTATTAAAAAAAGAGTTACAGAGAGCTACATAATTTTTTAGAAGATGATTCTGGGCTCAAAAGATGCCTACGCTACGACCCAAAATGGAAAATAAAAAAAGCAGTCATGCCCATAAATCTTAAAATGACAAATCAAGATATATGTATATTATAGGAAGATTCATATACCTAGCGCGCTACTTATATTAACCGTCAAAATTTGTTACAATTACCACCAATTACTTTAAAATAAACGAGTACCTACATTAACAGAAGGAAAGAACATGTCTGGTCACTTTAACAACATTTTGAGTTATAGCGGTTTTAAAGTTTGGAACGATTCAATTAACCATACTATTTTCGTAACTAGATAGTTTTTAAGAATTAAAAAGTGGATTTATGTTAAAAATTCCAGCTGATACAGAAGTTGTTTCTAATAGTTCATTGCAAGCTCTACATTTTTAGTCATGTTCTTTTAAATTTAAATTTCATAATAATTGTCTCCACCTAATATGGGACACACTGGACCCGCCTAATCAAAGCGGCAAATTCAATCTCGGAAGGCAAATATGTAATCATCAAAAAACATAATGTTTAAATGTTTGGCAAGGAATTATTTCTCTGTTGAAGCTATTTTCAATCTCATTTATATTTTGACGTCTTCTTGCTTTCATCCCAATTTTCAATCAAAGATAATTCGATTTCTTATTCGGGTGACATCAGAGAACTTTTGACACGTTAATCATAGCCAGTTGGAATCTTGAAGAGACGTTCCGATCATCGATAGCTTCATACAAAGTAATTAAAATATTATAAATGTCTTGGCACTTACTAATTGTTTAAACCCAGTTTGAGTTGATAAGGTTTATACCAAAATCTAATTTATGTAAGTGTTTAAATTTCCTTTCATAAGATGAAGCTGAGCCCGTTTAGACCTAATAAATGCAAATAGGATTGACCTATAATTTTGTTGCGAGATTATACTCGTCAACCTTCATAATGTTCGGCATCTGTTACCTAGATTACTGCAATACATATCGCTGGCCCAATATTACGGGGTTATACATATATTACGTTTTCAGAGTAGTTAAATTTAGACTTAGGGCCGGTTGCACCAAACTGTCTGTGAATGTAAACGTAATCGTAAAAAAAATCTTGTATGAAAAGTTTGACAGTTTTCTATGGGATGTCAGCTCCGTCGTCATATTTAACGTTGATGAGTCTGTTAATTGTGCGTGGTGCAACCCACCCTTAGTATCACTAATTTCAATAAGTGAAGCATAAGAACCCTGTACCAGCCAGCTGATTGGGCCAGCGATATCTTGTGGAAGTATGGGGAGGCAGTGTTATACATGTTTTTTTATCTAACTCGTTGTTTATAATTTATTATGACTGCATTACGTTATCGTGTCCATAAACAGCATTTCGTTTAATAGAAGAATTTTGATATTATTTTGATCACCTTGTCCGCGCTTTAACCGATATGAACTTCAAAACTATAAATCGTTTCAGAAATCGTAATTCACAAACAGGCAAGCATTTGTGGAGTATATTTTGTTCAATAGTGGTATTACTTGCGGCTGTAAACTCTACAGTGTTGTGTATTTTCACTTGAGATGTCAAGCTCAGATATAAACCTTAATTGGTGCTTCGCTGTCGTTTCGCAAGAAATGTTTACAGAGATTTTCTCTTGCAATGCATGTCTGACCTTGATTTAAAAATCATGAAAGCTTCTGTTAATGTAGCCTAAAGTAGGAGTTTAAGGCATAAGCATATTTAAATAAATGGTTTTTTTTTGTTTATATTAAATTATTATAATTTTTCGCTCAGTCTATTACGAAGTCAAATTCAACTTTATGGTTAATGTAAAATACTGTACTCTATGCAAACTTTTTTAAAGATATCAGTGAGGTTTTAGTGGTTGAGTGAATGGTTCCTGCTGAGGCAATTTTTGAGGTTAAGTCTACATATAACACAGGCATTTAACTACAATAAAATTAACAAAAGCCTTCGTGGAGTTCCTCACAAACCCTCGACTAAGTTTCTCTCAAATTTCTGACCAACCTCTAATTCAGCCGGCCATAAACCTTAACATAACAGCCGCAAAGTTTTAAATGCTTTTTTACTTTGATTAATGTTGTGCCGGATGCGTCAACATCGATTAAATGACCTAATTGAAAATATCCTGGAAAGTGCTTTGAAGAAAAACTTAAATGAAATCATGTAGATTCCTACCTATAGATACTTACTTACCAGGCGCAGCGCACTGAGTGATTTTGTCGCGTCGCATAAATAGGGAGACAGCCACGTTTTGGCACGTTTGTCATGTGAAAAAGTATATCTTACAGTGAAATTTCTGTATGTAGCTTTAGAGTGCTCCCTCCATACGACTGGTTATTAGCCCAAAATATTGACATTTTGAAGGCTTAGTTAGACGACTCGACTAAGGAGACTAAGGGAGGAGCGGGTAGGGCGCATAAATGCCAAGTTACCACGGGTGCCCTATTCATGCCACCTGTCCAATCCTCTCTCAGTTAGTCGTCTAGCCTTTGTAATATCAAGCTTTCGTGCTAATAACCAGTTCTATGTGATATTATTTATGCTGTGATCACAGTTGGTAGGTATTATCGTTGTAGAAGATTGACACTAGAATTAGTAGTTGTTTTTGTTTAGAAATAAAGGAAAAGTAGAAAAATCCACTGCCTCAGGCGAGACTCCAACATTTTAGTCGTTAGCAGACGTTCTGCTTAGCTTAATACAAAAATTAGTTGTTTTTGTTGTTTAAATATTTCATTTAGACTTTATAAAATTAACTTAAATTCAATGTCTTGGTGGATAATCGATAACATACTGGTATGTATTTCGAAAAAGTAAAGCTAACCAAGTTAGTTCGCTGTACACAACTGAGTAACTAGTTATTGAACACTCTTGATAAGACAAATAAACAATATAATTGATGCTTGAACCCAAATGGTTGAGACCAGAAAGCAAGTGTATTTTTCCTGCTTTCGTTTTGATTTATGGCCAATAAATATAGTAGTCAGTTTAGTTCAATGACCAATAAACTCGTGCCTATACCAGTCACGCTGTCCTGCGACAAACTAAACAACTCATTTAAAAGTTTTGACCTTTAATTCAATGATATGTATTTTAGTTTTTATTTTAGTGGAAGAACCACAAATTGGAAACATATATATCCATTATAAATGAAAATATCAATCGTGGAGAACTCTGAGCAGGACAGGAATCGAACCTGAGACTTTCGGATTGCCGGTCCGACGTGCTTCCATGTTACACCACGCGATCCCAGCTCAACACGGCGAATTCTATCATATATAATGGTGAACGAGTCACAGCGACATCTGTACCTTATGTTTTGAAACCTCTCAATGCACGACCATTGCATTGTGGTTATAATGCATATGAGACGGATATTAGGACTAGGGTAAGCTCCAAATTGGGTGCTACAGAAGAAGGTATACCATGCATTACACCCTTTCCCCTTTGGAAACTTTCTCTGACAGCGGTTAATGAAATCTTGAATACCCCTCTAGGTACTTAAAGTTAACTTTGCCCTTTGTCCACAAGTCGATTCGATAACAAGGCACGATGTAAAATTAAACCTCTTAGATTGTTAATTCTAATTTCATTGTTTTAGCAGTTCTACATTTCAAGGCCCGCAGCTGTTTTTATTCTGAACCTTTTATATTCATCTTCATAAAATTATTCTTATTCTTAATTTTTTAATCAATCAACAAAATATGTTTATTTACACTACTTTGACGATCATAATATAAATTTGTATAAATTAGGCTAAGGCCATTTGTACTATAATTTATTATTATGAAATAAATAAAACTAAATCTAAATTATACTATTTTATTCAATATTATTATTGACAGTTTTTTCTTTACGTAACAATGACTCAGTAAGTCGTTTGTATAAAATGTATTTCATTGTAACTTCATTTTATTATTTAAATAAATTATTATGCCGATTATCTTAAGTATGAAAGTATTATGTTTTGTGGCTTAACGAAGTACACTGATACATAAATCTCAAAAAATCCTGAATGAAAAGGCAAGTACCTACCTGTAAGGTGAGCTCAAGTCAGACAGGCACCAAATAAGAAGAGGGTGGTAAGTACTGGAACTATTGGAACTCTTCATATAGGTACGTACTGTTCTGAATCTATTGAAAACGTCTAGAATTTTAAACATATTGAAGATCCGGTTACCGCATCGTATGCCTATATACTTTTTCCGCAAATATATTTGTATACCTACATACTATTTATATGTGCTTATTTGAAAGGTAAAAGTGTGTGGAATTATTTGGAACACGTCGCCTTTTAACTTAGATTAACATTGATAACGTTTTTTGGGTCATTCTTTATGCTCTGTAAGTTAATAAAAGAGCAATATATGTATGTTTAACTGATATAAATGATTTCTCCACAACTAAATCATGTTCCCAATTGTCTTTAAAATAAGTAAGTGAATGGAATTTTATTAAAATATGTGGCGGTGGCAAAGCAAATATGCTTAAATGATGTGTTTGAATAATGTCGCAAACGTCACATGAAGCAATAAAAGGTGTATTAAATAAAGTAAATTATTTCTGCGTTCCGACGACATACGACATATTAGGTAAAACGCGAGATGAGATTCCTTTCATATCTTGACGTGTACCGCAAAATGATACGTCTTTCCCTTTTTCTGTAATGCAACGTAATCCTTCTTTCAAACCCCTGTGATAGCAATAGCACTCACTTACTATATTTCATACTGGTAACTATGTAAATTTAATATTATGAACGACAAATAAGGTTCCCTTAAATAGAAAAGATTCTAGATTTACGAGTGTATGAATACCTAAATACTAAATAACCCTAAACTATACTGAGTGCTCGCTATGTGGGTGTATGTAACTTCAATTTAAAATAGAGTTTTTTTTGCTACTACTCAAATACTTCGTAGGGGAATTACCAGAAACTTGTACTGACCTTTGAACCCCCAACGTTGAAGTTACTTTTTAGTTTAGTTAAAATCCCTGACGTTTCGACTTTCGAGCAGGGGGGTGATTTTTGAGATTCGAGCACTCGAAAGTGACATTTAAAACTCTGAATAAAACGATGAAATTATGTTTTAAAAATAAAAGCGATAGAAATTTAAAATAATGATTATTTAAACTATTAATTCCATCCGAAAAAATTGACTACAAACTTTTGTGTGCGATTATTTTCGAGCTTGAATTTTTTGAATTCGATCGTCCGGCTGTCAAAAATCGGCCCCCATAGCCCTTTGCAGTGATATAGTCTAGCTCGTAGTATTCTATTAATCATATTTAGTTAAATTACTAGAAAAAGTGATCTAGAAGTTTAATCTTAGATTAGTTAGGCTTACTTGTGACTGTCAATAATTGTAAACAAAAATAATCGGCTTCACTTAGCCTACTCTACCTTTCCAAGAGCAAATGTCCGATCTACTGTAAAAAATACTAAAATCACCATAGGTATGTATATTTATTATATTTGAAGAGTGTCCTCGATTTTCCATGATCCCATCATCAGAGCCTGACCTGATGACAATGGGACCAACTGTCAATTATGCCCTTTCAAGCAAAAAATAATTTTCCAAGTAGGTCCAAACGTCTTCGTATAATCGGTAACTACTAAAAGAATGGTAAAAACAAAGATCCCGACGAATTAAGAACCTCCTTCTCATCCTTCGATATATTGAAGTCGGTTGAAAAAAGGCAAACTGATAATATTTGAGTCGTAGCAATAAATCTGTAGACCTGAGGATCTGTAGAAATGGGAATCTGTAATGGAAATCTGTACAGCTGGAAACAATCCGTTTTTGAGGTACCTTGTAAATGTATATAAACTTAAAACATGTTGGGAATATAATGCATTTGGTTCCGATTTAATCAAATATAGAATTCACACACAGAAAAAAAAAGATATCTTAATCCAAGATATTCATTCTTGTATATAAGGAAAATCGATAATTTCTTGAACCAAGTATGATTTTGTTGAACCTAGTATGATTTTGTTGATCCAAGATAGAACTTACTTGGTTCAAGATATTTTTTACTTGATTTAAGAAATTATCGATTTTCCTTATATACAAGAATGAATGAATATCTTGGATTAAGATATCCTTTTATCTGTGCAGGTATGTCAGTTTGAAAAAAATATTTTTTTTTGGGCAACAAGAGATAAAGTTCATATTTAGTTCGAGTGCTAATTTTGAGTCCTGAGCAAGCGGAACATTTTAGAATCTTGAGCGTAGAGAGGGATTCCAAAACACAAATATCATCGAAATAAATTAATTACCTATCTTTAAAAATATCTGCCGCCATTTTGGCATTTGACAACTTTTTTATGTTCGTTCGGTTACGACTGTTTGGTCACAATACGTGAGATTGTTGTAAGGAATAATATTTTTCACGTGATAATCTTGTATTTTTCGGTTATACTTGTTTTATTTTGCAATAAAGTTAGTTATTGATTTCAATTTTAGTACGCTAAACATTTAAAAAATGTAATTTGTATGAATAATATTTACAAATTAGTACTCGTGCGCATTTCAGAACGTTTCATTTCTCTGATACAGGGGTCTGCTATCGAAAGTTCAGTATACGAATTAAAATAATATATAATATTAATTTGAATAACGTCTATAATATTCCTGTATCTCTCTATTTATTAACGACGTGAATAAGACAACGCGAATAGACTCCGACTATTCCCAATTTGTATTAGACCTCCCGCGCAAAATTTATATGTATTGTAATTTCAAGGTCATTTTGTCTCACGATCACAGCAAAATTGAGTTTTGTTATCTGTTTTTAGGTATCAAAGAACCCTAATTCCTGCTGCTGAGGTGAAAAACTTATTTCAATCTTCATATTTTTTGATCATAAGAGCCAATCACGGACAAAAACCGCTTAAAAAAGTGTTATAACTATTAGGTATAACTTTTTTTTAATACACAACGTCCGCATTCAGCAATTGATCGCAATTTTCACAGTTGTAGAAAAGTATTTTTTACAAGCTTTTAAATTTCGTAAGTACCTTAGGTACTTCCTACACTGTACTCGAATGAAAAGTTGTTCATTATATCACGATTGTATAAAAATGCTATTTGGTTAATATACATCAAATAAGTGGTGTCATAATGATTATAAATAATAATTCTGTAGGTATGTTAATATATACATATCAAAAAATACTTTCTACCTTAGAGTAGGAAAAGCGACTTTCTATCTTTCTAAGATTATCGTAAACGTTGGTTTTAATTATTCAATTAGCACATTGTTTCGCGTAAAGATAACGCCTCCAAAGCTGTTAAAACTTTACCCTTATCTCAGATTATTCAAGTGGGAATGATTCTGTGCGTAAAATTTTACAAACAGCAAGTTACTCCAACAAAAAAAACTTACCTCTGCTTAAAAAAGAAACTACTACCCATATTAATAATCTGGCGATAGAAGAACAAAACAAATTAGAATTTTTACACTCGCGAATTTTCATTTTTAAATTTGGCACTTTCCACTTTTACAAAAATACAAGTTGCTCATTTCTAAACATTCCTAACAAAACGCCCATCATCACGTTTTCCGGTGGCTTAGTAATATAGCGACACAGCAGGCAGAAAACCTTGTTTATAATCCGTACAGATTTTTACTGAGTCGATTTGAGTAGTAAAAATGTTTATAACGTTCGTAAAACGCGGTTAACGGCGCGTGGAAGCTGCGTGCTCGCGCGAGCCGGCGGCGGGCTCGGCGGTCGTAGCACTGATGCCGCGCTACCCTCGCTACGACTGCTACGGGCACCAATAGCTACGAATCGCCACGATAGTAGATGTACAATGACTGTGATTGACTGTACAAGTGTACATAAACATTCAGAATTTAAACACGAAACTGTACTGATTTTATTCCCGAGCTATCGTAAACACTTTTGTAAGGGTTTTCTGAATTACATTGTTCCTACTTTGACGGTTTAACTACGTGGCCTTATCTCGCTCGCTTCAAGTTCTCTTTAGAAGCACGTTAATCCGACGAGTACAACAGTGTCAAGGGCATTCTTGTACGAAACTTCGAAGACGTATGTATGCGCGCGTATAAAGCAAGTTTGTTAGTTTCATGGTATCTGCAAAAATGTTACAAGTAAATTACTTAAAAAGAATAATGCAGCAGTACCTTAATCCATATGATTTCCGTATTCAACTTTGTATAATCAGATAAAATTTTCAAAATGAGTTTTAATAAAATGCTATATTTAATAGGCTCCAATTACTATATTTGGATCATACAATGGTTACTTAAATTTTTTTTATAACGACAATGTCAATAAAATATAACTATGTAGGTAGTAACCAACTAAAATAACCATTACGTAAAATCTTACACAAGTCACCAAACCTAGTCCCACATTAAATTCAATAAGGCTTGTGATATGGTTACTACGATATATACACATAATAGTTACATACATAAGAAATATTAAAAAAAATCTTATAACTTGTAACTAATTAGAATGTGTACGTTTTAAATCTTATGATATAAAAACTTAGAAACTTAATAAGTGGATCCTTGAATCAAACAATTGCTGTGCTATGGAGTTGAGGCGGAAAAATCCTCAAAATGTTACGTCTACGTCTTTGTCGTAATTTAATGATACTTAATCCATGTCAACTTGTAAAAAAAAATTGTTGTACAAATCACAAGTCAAGACACGAGTGAATGTGGACACTCAACTGTCAACTAGGGGGGTTAACAGAGATATACCGTACGAGATGCATAATGTATTTCAAGGAATATATAAGATGCAATTTAAGTAACGATAAAAGCTAAATTGTGCTAAGGGTTGTCGCCGGAATAATCCCACTTACCGATTTGGTGCGGATGAAGACGCGTGTGATTGTGGGCAGTCAGCCATCGGCTAGGTGCACTGGCAAAGATTAAACGTGGTTACGAGATGTGCGAGGTAATTATAGAAATAGGTACCTATGACATTCATTAGGAAAGAGGATCGCTTGAATCATTTTGCTTATATGGATTTTGTTTATCTGATTGCTTTAAAAATAGAATTATGTTTTTATGTCGAATTAGCGTGATTATTTTTCCGACCCAAATATCGACCAATAGAATTGCACCATTCGACGTCACGTGGTACAACCTACATGGTATTATACTGACAATTTTTACTGAATATTTTCTCTGGTCGTTGCTATCTCTGTCTCTCATGGTGCAATTCTATCGGCCGACATTTGGGACGGAAAAATAATCCCCCGAATACCACACGAGCTTCAAAATTATCTGACATTTCCCTCAAGGTTCCCTGCAAACAAATGAAGTCGTCAAGTTTTTCAGGAAAAACCACTCGCGCTTCGCGCTCGTGATTTTTTAACCTGAAAGACTCCTTCATTTGTTTGCAACGAACCTATCGGGAAATATCCGATAATTTTGAAGCTCTTGTGGTATTATATATGAATATCTACCTGAAATTTAGAAAAGTCTTGGAAAAATTTGATATAAGTATTTTTAAATTAAATTTACATTACCTCCCTTAAATAGGCTTAGTGTATTGGTGAATAATTTAAAATATATAAGTAAGAAAGTATAGGTTAGGTTAAATTTTGTAAATTTAGGTAAGCGAAATGTTGACATGTTGCCCTATCAAAGAAATTACTTTCCCAACTACATAGTTGGGAAATACTGTGGTGGTGGTATAAGCTATGCTATAACTATATACTTCCTATTTATCTTAAATGTATTAGCCCTCCAAACGAAGGAAAACTTAGGGGAAATAATTCGTGTATAGCTGAATTTTGGTGAAGTTGTAGATAAAGGTGTCTTACACAACATACTAAAAGTACTCATGGATAGGGGTGCCGCTAACGGGGAGAGGGGGGTGTAAAGGTCCCCTTTTTTGGCTTTTCGTAAATAACTCAGTAGCGGTGGCTCATATGAAAAAATGTTCTTCTACTTAATTAATCCACAAATAATTTTCTACAAAAAAGGTTCTTTACACTTTTTTGCTGGGATCAATGTATAATGAGATTTGGAGGAAATACGATAATCACTTTCGGAGCTATTATTTACGAAACTATTAGTTTTGTCTAAAAATTGTTGTAGAAAACCCATATTTATATTAAAATACCTATCCAACGATACCCCACACATTAGGGGTGGATTAAAAAACAGAATTTACCCCCCACTTCATGTGTTGGGGAGGTACCCTAAAAAATAATATTTTTTCAGATTTTGTTTTAAAACTTTGTCTGCGTGTTCAAAACACATACTCATACGAAGTTTAACTATTCAAGTACTAACCATCACTGAGCAGGTTGTAGAGGGTATTTTTTTACTTTTTATTTTTTATGCCACGACGGTGGCAAACAAGCATACGACCCGTCTGATGGTAAGCAGTTCCCATAGCCTATGGACGCCTGCAATCAATTTCCTAACCTTATAGTTTCGCTGTCCGTTTGTCCCAGTCTATCCGTTCACGGCTTTGCGCAGTGATGGTTAGTACTAGAATAGTTAAACTTCGTATGAGTATGTGTTTTGATCACGCAGACAAAGTTTTAAAACAAAATCTAAAAAAATATATTTTTTTAGGGTAGCCCCCGAACACATGAAGTGGGGGGTAAATTATGTTTTTTAAATCCCCCTAATGTGTGGGGTGTCGTTGGATAGGTCTTTTAATATAAATATGGGTTTTCTAAAACAATTTTTAGACAAAACTAATAGTTTCGTAAATAAAAGCTCCGAAAGTTTCTGAAAGTGATTATCGTATTTCTTCGAAATCTCATTATACATTGATCTCAGCAAAAAAGTGTAAAGAACCTTTTTTGTACAAAATCATTTGTGGATTAATTAAGTAGAAGAACATTTTTTCGTATGAGCCACCGCTACTGAGTTATTTACGAAAAGCCAAAAAAGGGGACCTTTACACCCCCCTCTCCCCGTTAGCGGCACCCCTATCCATGAGTACTTTTAGTATGTTGTGTAAGACACCTTTATCTACAACTTCACCAAAATTCAGCTATACACGAATTATTTCTCCTATCGAGCAGTTAGTGGGCTTCCTTCGGTGAGCTATATACGAAGTGCAGTTCAAAACATATTTTTGATTTCAGCTGTAAAAGGAACTGTGACATGTCACATTTCAGTACAATTTATAGCGTCATAATAAAAAAAATACTAGGATCACACCACTTTTCAGAAACGAGATTATACATATACGGTATATACATATTTAACAAGTAGTCATATTTTCTTTCCTTAAATATCTTGCATTAGATTTAGTGTAGAACGTAATGAAAACAGTATAATAACTTTTCTACACCTTGCTGTATCTTGTGTCATGCAGTATAACCTAGGTAACGACCTACATATATTATAATACCACACAGTTATACCACGTTATACCAATTTACATGAGCGTAAAAGTCATGGCATCGCACGGGAAACACACGTAAACGGATTCATAAATCGCATTTACGAAGTTTTATTGTTCTTTTATCGTCTTATTCAGGAGAATTGCGTCATTTTACACACATACAACAAACACTTAATGTATAATACAATGTTTATTTTACAGAGCTAAGTTGATTTCCTATCGATATTGTTATTAGACTAGTAACTACTCGTACTGTATTTTTCTTGTTGCTTTAATGTAAGTCGCAAATTTTATTTAGTGGCGATGTGAATGTGAGCGGAGAGGAGGGGCGAATGATGAATAAATGAAATTACGCATCGGTAAAAAAGTGTAGAGATATAAATTCTACATTAAGAGAGACTAGACAATGGTCTATAGCGGGTTGGCAAACTGATATATACCTTAAAAATTTCTGCAGGGATGTATTCAAGATGCTTTTCTTCACATGGCGACTGGTAAATATCAAATATGCTATTTTAGATCAAATTATCAGTACTAAGTATTTGGCGGCCAGCACTTATACTTCAATTGTTCTCTACAATATTGAATCTGTACAACGTACAGCGTAAGCACACGCCGTCAAACGTTACCTTTTCCAAAAAACTGACACAAGTGATATTTAATATACAAAGCTTATGACGACCATACCACCGACGCTCAAAGATTACCATAAAAGAAAAAGTAAACAGCTATCTTAATTAGTTGTATGTATATAGATAAAAGAGCGACTACACTAGCCTATAAAATTTTCAAGCTTTATTTAGTATAACTTTTTCCTTTTCAGAATTGTGCCAGATATCTCTCATATCTCAAACCGCTTTAAATGAAGCATGCTAGCGAAACCAAGATGCGTGAGATTGCAGCAGCCGCAGAGCTTCGAGTTCCCGGCGCAAGCGATTAGTGCAATTTACACGAGTTGAGCTCCATTAGGACAGTAATAGTTTAGATTCAACCGTATCAACTATCAAGGTGGAACTTTGCGTTTTACGAGAAAGTAATATCGGTAGACATTTAATATACTTACAACTTGCTTTAACACCGAGAAATGTATAACTTAGGATAAATACCGGCACCATACGAAAAGTCAAAATAGCTGAAATTACTATGGGACCGTCAACTGCTATAACTTCCTCCCATATCAGGAATAGATATAAATAGCTGTTTGGTGAAGAAAACCATGTTTTTCAAGCCAGGCAAAGTTGTGCATCGTAGGCAAAGTTATAGCAGTTGACGGTAGCGTGTAGGTACGCCGTGGGCCAGCAACAGTTAAAGTCGTATACGCTTTGGTAACTACATATAATTACTAAAATAATATATATAATTAAAACACGATACTTATTTAGTTTCTGAAACATACAAGATCAACAAAAAGATTGACCTGGTATAGACATTTTCGTTTAATATAATATAACTAACCGATTTGGGCTGTTCTTAAATGTAACTATCTATAGTATTTTATACAATAGTGACATAATCAAGATCTTTTCAGTCGAGTACCGCGTTTAGGCCACGAAGCTTGCTGAGTGCCCTAATTAAGGTACGAGATTGAAAAGCTTAATTAATTTAATTATGTCATTATTGTATACCATACTTTTTCTACGATTATTAAGTAAGAATTGATTTTCTTTAATTCTCTCTAAATTTTTCCCAATCAAACGTCAAACACTATTTTTCAAACCGGGAGTAATTGTATCTGGGCATTTGGTGCTACAGACACTACCGAAAAGAGATAGACATATAATTGTGTCGGTAGTAGAAAGAGACGGCTAGAATAAACTGAGTCGAAGATGTCGTTGTAGTTGTGATTGGTCTTTTTATAATCCAATCACAACGTAGAAGCAAGTTTAAATAGAAGAAAATTTGACACATTAAGTACGTTCGGAAATTATAAAGTTGAGTCTGTCTGAAAAGAAAAGTGTCGTACAATGTATGAGCTCCCATATAAACCATGACACTTTTCTTTCCGGACAAACTTACACATTTTACCTAGATGTGAATGAAATTCTTTGTTCAAAATTATTTTAGTTTAGTGGCGGGTTGTTTTATAAATCTATTTAATGATCCCGGAAGTGCCATAGACTATCCAACATTTAAATGTGTAAGGTTTAAGTCTGGTCTATAAAGTCCTAATACACAGATTAAAGCCGACGAGAAGAAAAACTAACTTTAAAATGATTGTATGTATAATAGGCACCAAGAATAGCAATCCATACTAAAAACAAGAGAATTACAATTTGGCGAAGCACCATAATAAGAAACAACAGTTTCGCATTAAATATGATCATGCCAAGTCCACGAAAAAAGGGACCACTTTGTCGATATGGAGTTACTAGTACTTTCTAATCTAAAACTACACAATATACACTATCTATTGGTGAAAGAATGAAGTGCCCTTGTCAATCGACAAAGTGGTCCCTTGCACTAAACTCGCCCAATTATTTAACAGTTATTATGTACAGTCGCCAAAAGGTATATCGGAGCGGCCAAGGTGGTCATAAATATCCGAACAACGCCTCTATTGCCAAGGCGATAAATTGCATGTTCAGATAAGATTTTGAGTACCCTGGCCGCTCCGATATATTTGATGGCGACTGTAGTATGTTTTTAAACGAACAGCTACATTTTTTGTACCTATTATTAAAGTGAAAAATTTAATGTTGAAATGTTATCTAAAGCCGTTTAGACTACAACTTCAACTTCGCTTCAGCCATACAACCGGTAGGTATCTAATGCAAAACTTTTTAGTTGATAAAGTTTCTCGTGCACTGGTATATTTTATTTTTCTGTTTTGATGAAACGTTTATTTGTCTCGTATTTTTAACAGATTTATTCTAAGAGTCGTAAATAAATTACATTAGGCACTATCGCTGTAAGAATTGGACAGTGACAGCTTTTTGCCCTATCCACTATTTATAACTACTTAGGTAAACAGTTAGTCAGTCACACCGTGATAATAGTGCAAGCAACTGTGCTGTAATATTGGATATCAAACTCACAAATACAATAATAATAAATAGTAAGTAGTTGTAAATTTCAATTGTTAATTTCATTATTTTAATTCAATTCTAACTTACACTAAATTTTAAAAAGGATTTTCATTATTAATATGCTTGAAAATGTTTTGTTCATTTGGTTATGATGTCATTTTGTTGACTAATAAAAGGGTCGCAACGATCCATTTCAATAAGCGGCAATTCTAAAATGACACCCTGGAGGATAAAAGCTAAATTGCTCAAGTTTCAGTTTTGAGTTTAGATGCTCTTCACACGTATGAGTATAGTATTATACGTATACTGACAAACATTACAAATACCTGCTTAACACAACAGCTTTTTTAAACAGTAAGGTATCAGATCATAAAACAAAACTTGTAGCGATTTTCGAGACGTACTTTCCTATAATGGTAGGTGTACTCGTAAAGACACGTTGTTAAAGTTACAGACAGGTGTACAAACAATTTTACAATATCTTATTATTTTTACTTGTCCGAATATTTCGAATCTACATAATCTACCACAATCACACAATTAACGGTACACAATTAACGGGAAAAAAAATTATTTCGTCAGATTTGCAGATGACATAGCAGCAGTAGCAGAAAACTCCACACAACTTGAACAGCTTTTAACGGAAATGGATCAAGTATTCACTGAATTTGGACTTAAAATTAATACCTATAAAACGAAAACTTTGGTAGCATCCAAACGTAGACCCAAAACAAATCCCATACAAATTAGAAATACCACCATCGAAAAAGTAAATAAATTTAAATACTTAGGTAGCATCATAACTAGCGACTCCAGATGTACTGCGGATATCATCGCACGTATAGCAATGGCCAAAAAAGCTTTCAACTCCAAGAAACACATATTTCGTTCAAAGATATCACGTAACATCAGAAAGCGATTTATTAACCCCTACGTCTGGAGTATAGCGTTATACGGAAGCGAGACATGGACATTAACCCAGCGTGATAGGAATAGATTAAACGCATTTGAAATGTGGACATGGAGAAGAATGGAAGGAATAAGCTGGAGAGAGAGAAGAACGAACGAAGAAGTGCTGAATGTGGTAGGGGAGAACAGATGCCTACTCAAAACAATTGAAAACAGAAGGGGAAATATGTTAGGGCACCTGATACGTCATGATGATTACATAAAAACAATTATTGAAGGGAGAATACCAAATAAAGAGGCCGAGGAAGACCAAGACGTGCATTTCTAGACCAAGCCAAAGAAAAAGCCAACATTATGTCGTATCAAGAGCTAAAAACATTAGCGGAGAACAGGACTGAATGGCGATTACTCCACCGACAAGAGCAAGGCTCTTAAGATGATGATGATGATGATGACATAATCTACCATTTCTGGGAATTATCTAACGAACTATAAGAAGCTACATAATATATATACCACGATAAATAATTATCTGGTAAAAATATTGAACGCAAGTGGTAAAAAGATTATTAAATTTAAACTTTCGTGAGACACACTAAACACTATAAAATATAACTGTTACAACTGTGTCAACTCTTCAAGCAGTATAAAAGTGCTATTTGAACCGGCCCGTAGCGCACTGCTGCACGTCACGTTGCCGACTCAGACGTAAGTGTAACCGTTATATTTTATTCTGTTGATAAAAATATATTTATAGGTAACATCTAAATTGGTAGAAACTCCCACGACACAAGTCCATATTGAATTTATAACCCCCATTATTCTTCGCCAAAACCTTGGCAATGGGGCATTGTGATGAGGCGCGGCCGTGTGCTATGTAGCGTGGCAGGCGGTCGAGTGTGAAACCAATCAATTACGGCATGGCCAGCCGGGCCGCTTGCAAAACTACCCACAATGTTACAGACACCATAGGATTCCGAGAAAAAAAACTGAATGGAAACGCAGGGCTTTTATTGGTTTACTTAAATTAAATGCTTTGCGTATAAAAATACGAAATATGAATCAAAATGGCATTTTGATAAGCCAAGCTGTGAAAAACGTACCTACACTCCGTTGAATTGAACTTTCCGTCTGTAGGTAGTTTGTTCGCCTGAGCTGAGCCATACTCATATAGTTAAAGTCCATACTCATTGCAAAATTTGTGTTTTGTATACGATATTATTTTGATGAGTGAGGTAGCAAGCGAGTCAGTTTTTATCTTCGAGCTTTATCACTAGTATCAATTTGGTTTGCTACTCTATACTACAATGAGACATAATACGCAACGAAGTCCATATTCTCATATCAACCGAGATCAAATATATTCCTTAAAGTTTATTCAAGAACCATTAAAGAGCGATTAAATTGTCATTCGATTTATGTTGAAAAATATATCGCAGTGACGTTTCGTGTTGACATCATTTTAATAGTAAATACACAATTTTGACAGCTGTTCCTCATTATAGTCTAGTTCCATTTTTCAAAAAATCCATGTCGAGAAGCAAACGATATTACTTTTGGGCAACCGGGCTTTTTACCTGATTTAGACCCTGCTGTATCCGAATCGCCGGTTGCCTTCAAAGAAAATTTGTCCGGAAGTGAGATATTCAAGATGGCGGCCAAAAAAATTACCCATTTTTTACTTTTTCTTAAATAACTCGTAAACCGTGTCCCCTACCAAAATATGTTCTTTTACTTAAATAATTCACATAAAATTCTCTATAAAAAAGGTTCTATACAGTTTTTTGCTGGGATCAAAGTTTAATGAGATATCGAGGGTATAAGATAGACCTTAAAAATATAGACTAATTACCCTTTTCCCGCGACTTCGTCTGCGTGGGATTAACATTCGCTATAATACATTTATGAAACACCTTAGTGAAATCTTGTAGCAAATATAAATTTTACGTACATACTTTTTTACGTCTACAGTGAGCAACAATTCCATACAAAGTTTCAACCCCCTTTTCACCCTTTCAAAAGATGATTTCTGAGATAAAAACTATTTCATGTCCTTTTCCATAACTCAAACTATTATCATGCCAAATTTAAACTAAATCGGTTCAGCGGTTTAAGCGTGAAGAGGTAACAGACACACTAACTGTTTAAAGATAAATTATATTTTAAATACTCTGGTTGAGGCTGCTAGGGGTTGTGTGGTATCATTTCCGTATAAAACAGACATGCACAATTCATTTTTGATAGAAAAAATATATAAATCTATATTTAAAAAAAGTTCTGCGAAGAGGGAAAACTCTCAAATCACATCAGATGGGATTTTGACGTGAACGTCCAAAAATTTTACGGACCTCCAACAGTAAAAAATATTCATCGTGGGGCACTCTATCCATGGTCAAAAATTTAAAACTTTTTCTCAATGCACACAATTTTTTCATACTTATATTATAAATGCGAAAGTGATTTAGATGAAATTTGGTATGCTGATAGTTTGAGTTATGGAAAAGGACATAAAATAGTTTTTATCCCTGAAATCATCTTTTGAAGGGGTGAAAAGGGGGGTGAAACTTTGTATGCAATTGTTGCTCACTGTAGACGTAAAAAAGTATATACGTTAAATTTATATTTGCTATAAGATTTCACTAAGGTGTTTCATAAATTTATTATGGCGAATGTTAATCCCACGCAGACAAAGTAGCGGGAAAAAGCTAATTAGTCTATATGTTTAATGGCTGTCTTATACCCTCGATATCTCATTAAACTTTGATCCCAGCAAAAAACTGTATAAAACCTTTTTAATACAAAATTTTATGTGGATTACTTAAGTAGAAGAACATTTTTTGGTAGGCGTCACGGTTTACGATTTATTTAAGAAACAGTAAAAAATGGGTATTTTTTTGGTCGCCATCTTGAATATCTCACTTCCGGTCAAATTTTCTTTGAAGGCAACCGGCAATTCGGATACAGCTAAGTCTAAACCAGGTAAAAAGCCCGGTTGCCCAAAAGTAATATCGTTTGCCTGTCGCATCGAAAAGGAGAGCGATTTTGAAATTTTGTGCCCTGTCTATTACTTAACAATATTTGAGTATGTTATGTTAAAATTACGTTATTGCCACAGATAATAAAGTTACTATAGTAAAATCAGTTGTTGTAATGCTGGTCATTGCCTACGGTTTTTGAACGCATTTTAAAGGATTTACAATATGAGTGTAGATAACTACTGTGATAGTTCGGAACCTCATAAGTTTAGCACGCCGCTCACTGTCAGATCTCACTCACCTCCAGACAGAACAGCCATTAAGGTAATTCCTGAAATAGCCGCATACTCATACTCATACTCATACTCATTTATTCATAATATTGTTAAATATTACATGTCATGAATTAAGGTACATAGCATATTATTAAAGTATGTAAACATGCATTAGACATTGAATTATTTCTTAGGTTATGTAACAATTTTATTCATAATCATAATCATAATATTAATTACATTTTTAGGGCTTTGTAACTATTAATCCATATATTATCATAATAATGTCAGTAATATAATTATTGTATTCATAGGTATGAACCGTCAGATTACTTCCTTTGTGTTAAGGTTATAGAATTCATACCATTACTGAACGTCTAATATCAAGGTGGAAGCAGAATGTAGCAGTTGTCTTGTTTGAATAATTATAAAAGTTAATTTAATAACGCCTGTCGCAGACAGACACACCGAAATTATCCCATAAGCGTAAATCATGACTTTGTAGGAGGGGGATATCTTTGTTAATTTTTTTTTTGCTATTTTTTATGTACGTTCATCGATTATTGGACTGATTATACCGAGGGCTGGACTGATTTAGAAAATTATTTTTTTCGTTTGAAAGAGGATACTTCACAGTTACTCCCATTTTATTTGTTCAAAATTATTAAAATAATTATTGGATAAAAGCAGACACTATACATATAATAGACAGCTACATTTTAAGATCTTTTTGAGGCTTCAAGCCTGAAGTGCCATCTGGACGAGAGCAACCCAAAGATACCCAAAATGTAAGAGGAAATGTCACCTGCGCTGCTACTGCATCTAGTAACGAGTAGCGTTACTCGGTACGATACGGTATCTTTGGGTTAGTCTCGCCACTCTCGCCAGTCTCGCTCAGGTGGCGCTTCAGACTTGGAGCCTTAAACAGTTCTTAGACTGTGGCTGTCTATTATATGTAGAGGTATACTCTCTGATAAAAGTAAAGCTAAATTATGTTCATTTAGGAGGAAAATAACACGTCTTCCGCAAGTTCCAGCGTCAAATACTTAATTTTAATGATTTTTCTTACAATGAGGAAGTCACAAAAATATAATTTGATTGAAAAATAAAATTAATAGATACGAAGTACAGGCGTTTCTTTTTTTGATGAAAAGTAAGTTAATTTGTGAAGTGATGTTGTTTATTTTTCCTTGTCCTTATTTATGTATTGTTTCATATACTAGTGTGATTTCTACTTTAGCATATACATAGGAATAGGTACGTCAAGTTATCATTAGTTATATATATAGAACCTCCTTCTATGAAATTGAAGTCGGTTAAAAACAAGAGTACCTTTATTATGACTACGACTGCAGAGCGAGTGTAATCAATCTTTCAAATAATGCTACGCCTAAGATTATAATATTTACCTATTATAAGTAGATGTGCCTACCTAATTTACCCTTAATTTATCTAAATTGAATTGAATTAGTGATCACTGTTTTTCCTAATATTCTCTGTTATTTAGTAACTTCTGAGCTTAGATACTGTGGAAAAGTGGTAAAATAATGCTTGTTAAAATAATTCAAGAACTGAGAAAACAGTCAAAAAGTTTTGAAAATTGCATCTCAAACACCTGCGACGTGACGTGCAAAGTATTTTAATTAATCACGATTAGCGAGCAAAAGCGAAATTAATATCGTAAAAGCAATTAACTTTTGAAAACATGTTTACACGGGCAGCCGCAGGCAAGCGGCTTATCTAGAAAAAAGCTGGAGCATCCCTGAATAATAAGTTTGTACCATGTAGCTAACATTTTTTTATGAATACAATTATAACAGTACTTTACATTGAAGAGACCACTTCTGAATCTATGTATGTACACGTATACCAAAGAATTAACTTATAAAATCGTCAGGTGACAAGCAAAACTCACTAAGAACTACCACAAGTTCATAGCCATAATGAACCAACCATACAACACAAGGTTGATTTTCCTTTAATTTTTTTTGGTAATTAGTGAGTTTGCTTGTCACCTGACGATTTAATAAGTGAATTCTTTGGTTCCAAATGGTTGAATATGGCCGGCAAGATATATTGTCTTAGGTAAATATCGTCAGGTGACAAGCAAAACTCAGTAAGTACTAGGGACCACAAGTTCATTGCCATAATGCACCATACTGCCGTGTCAACCCTATCTAAGTATGTTATCTTGAAATAATAAAGATACGGCTAACAAGTGCCAAATCATTCTAATTAGTATGCTCTATATTATTTATAGCCAAACAAAAAATTAAAAAATGTTTTTAGTTACCGAGATATTCAATAAAACAAGATAAACGTTTTTGGATTTTAGGTCATCGAGTTTGGCGTATCTCTTTTAACTCATGTTAAGACAATTTAGCTAAACCAAGTGCGTCATTTTTATACTGCGTTCAAATTTGTATTATCTTAAGTTATCATAGTTGTGCATGGCCACACAAAGCTGAACTCTACTGACCATTGATAGACCTTATCTCGATGCAATAAGGCTTACAATCGGTCACCCAGCTGTGTCTTTTATTATAGGTACCGTCAAGTCTGGCGACTTTGCCAAGGGTTACTAACTTTGCCACCAGCAGAGTGCATAAGGTAATCCTTTCATACCACCGACAACGTATATTTTTTAGTGTTGTGCCTACTTTTAGTAGAAAATATGGTTATCAATTGGCAAAATTATTATGAATGAGACAACACCACGGCAACCATTTTCTTACCATTTCAGTTCCAAATTCGTCACTCACATAATCATAAAAGTTAGTGCTCAAGAACTTTAAAGAGTTTAGAGTATAAACATCGCATCCAGGTGCGTAAATTTTAGATATTATGTCATTTAAATGGTAAGGAATAAATTGATTACCTTATAAATGCCGTAGTGTTTGAATTGAGTCCCATAATTGTTTTGGCAAAGTTACCAGACCATGCCGACTAATATGGGCGGGCATCTTTGCCATGTTTTGTAGCGGCCTAGGGTTGGTACACAAGCATAAAATTTAAATTACATTTTTCATAAGATAGATACTTTTTAGGGTTCCGTAGCCAAATGGCAAAAAACGGAACCCTTATAGATTCGTCATGTCTGTCTGTCCGTCCGTATGTCACAGCCATTTTACTCGGAAACTATAAGACGTATCATTATCAAATTTTTACATAAAGTGTATGGTGTGTGCAGCTACTTAGTTTTGTAGAGAAATTGCTAAAAAATATTTTTAGGGGGGCACTCCATATGTGTAAGTAATTATCAAAAAATTTTTTTTTGACAAATATCAA
Organism: Pammene fasciana; assembly: GCA_911728535.1. Classification (NCBI taxonomy): domain Eukaryota; kingdom Metazoa; phylum Arthropoda; class Insecta; order Lepidoptera; family Tortricidae; genus Pammene; species Pammene fasciana. Next base: position 15,402,917 of record OU452276.1, on the reverse strand, counting down.
CATGACGCACATCAATCGATAGGTCTCTAAAAATAACAATGTTCAAATAACTGAGGTTTCTTTGAACATTTTTTGATTAAGTGGATATTTTCAGAAATAATCGCTCCGAAAGTCATAAAAATTGTGTCCCCTCCCCCTGAAACGTTTGAACCGTAAGTTCAAAAATTATGAACAAAAACCAAGAAGATACACCTTTTAATACTATTTCAACCAAAATTATTTTGACCATTATCGGTATAGGCGTATTTTAGATATCTCCAAAAAACTACAAACTTAGGCAGATACGACCTTGCGATAATAATTTATTCGATATGGTCTAAGTGTAAGGCCTGAGTGGACGCTCGTGGCGGGGCGTGCAGCGGGGCGTGCAGCGGGGCGTGCAGCGGGGCGTGCAGCGGGGCGTGCAGCGGGGCGGGCGAGCGTCCATACACTTTATGCAGCGTCGACTCAGGACACCAGTACGAGTGTCCTTTGTTTGACATGCACGCCGCCCGCCCCGCCCCGCTGCACGCCCCGCCACGAGCGTCCACTCAGGCCTTAGACTAAGAGCTGGCCACGTCAGATGTGACACAATAATGAGAGTTTTGTAACCAGTCCAATCAGATTGCATAACAATCCCTATTGCTAGATCCGGGCATCTGGCAGCTTTTAATGGGTGGAGCACAGAGTGACAGACCAACAAAGTTTTCAAGTTGGAAAAAAGTTATACCGAAACAGGTAAAAACTGCTGAAGTTGTATCATTTATAGAGAACAGGGCCTACATTTTAACATTAGAATCACAATTATTTGTGATTGGTTTTGTTGTTAACAATTGTATACAGAGTGTATGTTGTGTTTAAGTAAAAAAAACACAAAGTTAACTGTGACATACTTATTTTATTGGTAATAATTACTTCATATAAGTGTTTTGTTTCGATAATACTTTTGTTAAGAGGCGACGAGGCAGTTTGTGACACTTTTTTTTTAAATATCTATCGTCAAGTTTAAATAGGTACCTAGGTAATCACAATTATTTACGAGTGCACCTGTGATAGGCCTCTTAAAGAGTTTTCTATGTTTCGTTTTTGATAATATTTTAATTAAGGTGTCTTTTATGTTTTTCCTGAGTACTTATGTAACCTGATTACTCGTATGTAACAAAATAAATAAGTACTTAAATAATTAATATTTTTTCATTTGTGTCAACCCTGACCTCATTCACTGACTTTCTATGAAATTTTCATAAATGGGTGATCAACTTTGCCACTTTTGCTGTATCTTTTTTTGTAATAATATATCATTAAGGATCAAATTCCGAAACTATTGTATCCTAAATACTGAATATTCTTTACTAATATTGTAAATACAACTAAATTACTATACAACGTAAAAATGCAGTTGGCAAAGTTGCCACATGGTATAGGTAACTTTGCCAGTTTTTTTTTTACTCGTAAAAGCTTATTATCCGTAATTTAAATTATAAACCATCTTATTTATGCACTCGTTGATAAATATATTATGTGTCGCATCATTCATACTTCAGTGGTTTCATATGAATTCTGGTTAAAAATGTACTATGACTTTTCAACACCTGTGAAAAGTGGCAAAGTTGCCAGACTTGACGGTACCACGATGCACTTGATAGTAAACAAGCATACGGCCCACTTGATGGTAAGCAGCTACCGTAGCATATGGCTTACTGTGGGGCTTATTATTATTATTATCACAATGAGGAGCTAATGCTGAACCCTGGGGGTACCTACTGGATCTCGGGTTTGGTGCGTCATAGACTCATGCTGTTTAGACTCATTCGACTTTTACTGATGAGCAATTGGGACTGATATCACTATCAGGTGCACATGCTGGATCCTGGGGATACCTGCTGGATCTTGGGTTTGGCACAACGTAGACTCATGCTGTTTGTGCTTATTCGACTTGTACTCGTGAGCAGTTGGGACCCGTATCATAATCTGGACTGGAGCGCATACTAGACCCTGGGGATCCCTACTGGATCTCGGATGCTCTTCAGTACAAGTCGAATGAGCCAAACAGCATATGTCTGTGACGCGCCAAATCCGAGATCCAGTAGGGATACCCAGGGTCCAGCATGTGCACCTGATTGTGATACCAGTCCCAACTGCTCATCAGTACAAGTCGAATGAGCCTAAACAGCATGTGTCTATGACGCACCAAACCCGAGATCCAGTAGGTACCCTCAGGGCCCAGCATGAGCTCCATATTATGATACCGGTCCAAATCGCTCATCAGTACAAGTCTAATGAGCCCAAACAGTATGTGTCTATGTTGTGACAAACCCGAGATCCAGTAGGGATCCCCAGGGTCCAGCTTGAGCTCCAGATTGTGATACCCGTCCCAACTGCTCATCAGTACAATACAAGTCGAATGAGCCCGAACAGCATGAGTCTATGATGCGCCAAATCCGAGTTCCAGTGGGGATACCCAGGGTCCAGCATGTGCACCTGATTATGATACCACTCCCAACAGCTCATCAGTACAAGTCGAATGAGCCTAAACAGCATGAGTCTATGATGCACCAAACCCGTGATCCAGTAGGTACCCCCAGGGTCCAGCATGAGCTCCATATTGTGATACCAGTCCCAACTGCTCATCAGCCCACGTGGAATGAGCCCAGACAGCCAGCATGAGTCTATGATGCGCCAAACCCGAGATCCCCCCCCCCCCCTAAATATTCTAACGTAATAAATGAATGGCCCCTTTCGAACAACCATGGCCCTCCTTATAGCAACTCGGGTGATCCAATTGACAACCACTAATTGACTCCATCGCATGAAATTGAAGTTAATACATCTTAAAATCAAGTAACCTAGCCGGGTTGGTCATGCGGTTTACTATGGACACTCATACATCAGATCTTTTCAACTTAAAATGAAATATGTTATGCTTGACCGCATCAATGAATCTCGTGCCCAGGCTACATTTTTTCATAGCATTCTCATATAGGTAACTTTAGATAAACGCCAAATACGCATACTCCTCAAGAATTTTACTTGTCTTTGTCACGCGGTTTACTGTGAGCGCTCATACAACGAATTCTTCTAACTTCAAGTTAACATAGTTACGCGCAAGAGATGCATATGCACTAGTGCTTGTGCGAAATTGTATTAACTTGTTATTTTTGCTGTTTTTTCCCATTTATATGCAAATATATAAAAAAATATTTAACTGGAAAAAATCTATACACCTATTAAAATATAAAAAAGCACTTTCAAATTATTTTTTACACCAATCACACGAAATACGAGCATTTGTTTGTCAAAAACTTCAAACGCGATTTACTCAAAACTATGTTTTTAGGGTTCCGTAGCCAAAATGGCAAAAACGGAACCCTTATAGTTTCGCCATGTCCGTCCGTCCGTCCGTCCGTCCGTCCGTCCGTCCGCGGTCTAGCTCAGTAACCGTTAGCACTAGAAAGCTGAAATTTGGTTTTTATATGTGCATTAACCAAGCCGACAAAACGGTAGAATAAAAACGCGAAAAATATATTTTGTTAGGGTACCTCCCGTACACGTGAAGTGGGGGGCGAAATTTTTTTTCGTTCCAATCAAGCTGTGTGTGGTATCGTTGGATAGGTCTTTTAAAAAGAAATAGGGTCTTTTAAAGCAGTTTTTGGATAAAACCAATACTCTCGGAAATAATAGCTCCGAAAGTTTAAAACAGGGCGTCCCCCCCCATCTAACTTTTGAATCGTGGGCCCTAAAATTTTGGAAAAAATCATGAAACTGAGGCCTAATAAGTACCTTCAATGAAAACTATATTGAAATAAATCGGTTGAGCCGTTTTTGAGTTATCATTCAAAAACCCATAGTGAAAGGACGTAAGTAAAAATGACGTAAGCGCCGCCAAATTTCCCGTAAGAAACGACCTTTTGATTTAATGGTCTCAGTTTACGGAACCCTACACTGAGCATGGCCCGACATGCTCTTGGCCGGTTTTTTTGAAATAGAAGAGATTGGCTTGACACGGCAGCATACTTGTAACATAACAAGGTTGATATCGTTTATTTTTTTGTAATTAGTAAGTTTTGCTTGTCATCTGACTCATCGAATTTTGATATTCAATAAAGGTGTCAAAAAACGTTCTTGAATAATAGCTATATTGGAATATTTGGAACATAATAGGCTCTAAATATCAAGCTGACAAATTTCGCGTAGAGGGAGTTCGCGTTCATCGATTTGTGATAACCATCCGGGCCATTGCGCAATTCTGAGTTCAAAAAATGCATGTTATAAATATTGCTTTCAAAAGCCAAATTGTGTGGATAGAAAATATTTGGCCGACAATAAATATACAGTTGCTTACTAGCGTAAGTAAATTGGTACGGTCGATGTCAAAAATATGTTTACACTTTTGCACCTTACTCCTTTGTTATAAGGCCCAAAAGTATAAACATATTTTTGGCGTCGACTGTACCTAGTTGCGTAAGCAGTGTAGTGTCAAGCATAAAATTATATCATTTCGATTTCAGTATCATGGAAAACAATTAATTATGAAAAGAATGGCATATAATAATGCCTTATTGACAACCGACTATGATGTACCTTTTACTGGAAAACGGCACAAATAAATATGTATTATCACCAATACCATCATATTCCATCTGATATAATTTCACAAACTGTCAGTAGAACTACATGCGGCAGCAGTGCCATTTTCATCGCTTGCCAAGCGTGGCCAAGGTGGAAGCTGAAGAAATTAATATAAGAACGTTCTTGGATTACATAGTAACTTTTACGGGCCTCAAAATCACAAATACTGGTTCTGTAGTCCCGTGCTCGCTCACCCTGTGGTAGAACACAGCCGAACAGTCAGTAATCTTTGAAACCACTTCAATTAGAACAATGGCGGCCTCGGCTTACGCCAAATCTGGGCGAATTAAAGACGAATTCGGCCCATTCGCGTCACTAATCACTACCTATAGTTACGTCCGCCATTGTGAAATCCAAGTAAGATTTATTATCTATTTTTAGTGGAAAATTAATGGTTTTCGGCTCTATTAATACATAGCAGAATTTTTTTTTTTTCAATAAAAATGTAAGTGCATGTATTTTTCCTACGTTTTATCATGAATGTTATAGGAACACGTGCCTTGCGTGTAGGTAGTAAAAGTGCACGAGGTCTATAGAGTAAACAAAAGAAGGGCTTATGTTTTTCTGCTTCTTAAGCGCTTAGTATCTTTACTTCTTACCCTTAAACAGGAGAACAACATTAAGATACTTTAGTAATTTTGTAGAAAATGGAGCTGCCCTTGGCACGTGTTGCAATTGTAGTAAATATATTTTTCTGTACAACAACAATCATTCAGAACAGATTACGACCAATAGCTGAAAACCATCTGGGACCGGATCAATATGGGTTCAGACAAAATAAAGGGACCAGAGAGGCCATTTCAGCACTTAGACTAGTAGTAGACAGGCGACTAGATCTCAACCTAGACACTCACATAGCTTTTATAGATTTAGAGAAGGCTTTCGACAAGGTCAACTGGAAACAAATGATGGGTATCCTCCGTGATGTTGGACTCGATTACAGAGATAGAAAGATTATATTCCAACTATACAAAAACCAAGAGTCAATCATCGAAATAGAAGAAGAGAGAGAGAAAGCCAAAATAAACCAAGGAGTAAGACAGGGGTGTCCACTCTCACCGCTAATATTCAACATTTTCATAGAACATGCCATTCAAGAAATAGTAGAGTCAGATTTAGGAGGAGTTACATTTAATGGGGAGAAAATTCAATTTATCCGATTTGCTGACGACATTGCGGCTTTTGCCGAAACTAACTCCAAACTACAGTTATTAGTTTCAAAAATGAATGATATTTTCACACAATTCGGACTCAAAATAAACTGTAAGAAAACCAAAATTCTGACCATCTCTAAACACCAATATTTACACAATCCAATATTACTACAGAACACAGCAATAGAACAAGTCCAACAATACAAATACCTAGGAAGTATTATTACCAATGACTCCAGATGCACGGCGGACATCAAGCAGAGGATTGCAATGGCTAAAAAAGCATTCAATAGCAAAAAACACCTGCTCAAAGCACACATCTCGAAGAATGTCAAAAAACGCTTAGTTAAGGTGTATATCTGGAGCATCGCTTTATATGCGTGTGAGACGTGGACGCTAACACAACGGGACAGAGAGCGATTGGAGGCCTTTGAAATGTGGTGTTGGCGGAGGATGCTAAGGATTAGCTGGACAGAAAGGAAGACGAACGAAGAGGTCTTGAGCATGGCAGGAGAGAAGAGATGCCTGTTAGACACAATAGCTAACAGAAGGGGCAAGATGGTTGGCCACTTGATACGGCACGACAGATTCTTTTTAAACATCCTGGAGGGCAAGATTGAGGGGAAAAGAGGCAGAGGAAGGCCCAGGCTCACATATCTCAGCCAAATAAAAGAAAAAGTTTCTGTCGTGTCGTACGAGGGAGTTAAAAGGCTGGCCCAGCAAAAAGAAGAGTGGCGATTACTCCACCGACAAGAGCATAGCTCTTAAATACTGATGATGATGATGATGACAACAACATAAAGCAATTTATGTCGTAAATGGGGCATCTTGTCATATTAGGTATTTACGCCAAATAATCAGAATCGTTGAAAAAAGCCGTAGGTAGGTATAATATTTATTTTATAGCCTTGATAGCCAAATATGGTAACAACAGTATAATAAAAACTGTTTATCGGGATGATAAAATTACCGTATAATAAGTGGTATTTACGTGTTTCATTTTATGGTTTTAGTTACTAGTTTTACTCTATTTATATCGAGCTATGGTTTATGTGGCGCGCAAGCAAAATAACTTGACGAATTTTGACAAAAGGATGAAGCTTCAGATCGTTTCGTTTATTTAACACATTCAGCGCCGAGACCCCTACTATCGGGTTACTATTCGTAGCTACTACGAGCCACACGACACGAGCAACAAGTGACTACGAACGTAGCTCGTAATAGTAGGTACTAGTGGTGACACTGAATGTATTAAGAACCCACATTATAATGCAAAATGTTTATACCTAGTCGCGTTTATAAACTGAACTCACAGATCCTAATTACTACCTATCGGTCAATTTGCCAAAAATCGGATCGCACCCATGAGTTCTGTTCGTGTTATTTACTATTGTTTATAGTAGGTATATTAAATTGACATCACATCACACAAGGTCATGGCACGAGGCACAAGACTAAACTTTTATAACAATTAATATCAAGCCTTAATTTAGTTCAAATTGATTGAGTGCCTCGGACGATCCATTAAGAAATGAAAGGGTTTAAGTGGTTTTCATAACATCGTGCCGGCTTTAGCCTCTATTTTGTGTGTTTTTGTTTCCTAATACAGCTTCCGCAACGCTATCAAGTTCAGAATAGGCATTTGATTATCTCAATATCAATTCATATTAATGGTGAGCCGTAATTTGTTAGTATTACCGCGGGCGGTTACTAAAGGAATGTAATAACGTGTTTGATTGCCTGTTGTGTAATACAAAGGGTTCAAATTAGTCTGAATAATTACTAGCGTTATTCAAGCTGTTAAGTGCATTATATTATACACGTTTTAATCGCACGATTATAGATATTTTAGTACAAATTTTTAGATTTCTGTAAGAATTGTCGTAATTTATGTAATATCGTTAAGGCTTAAACAAAAAAAAACTGCGCGCGCCAACCCGCCTGCCAAGCGTCGTGGCGCGTATGGCAAACCTCACCCTTTTTCCAAAGGGGAGGCCTATGTTCAGCAGTGGACGTCTTATGGCTGAGATGACGATGATGATGTAATATCGTATTGACTCCATTAGGTATTACAGAAATTTTATTTATGCATTAAAAAAGGTAGGTATCCAAAACTAGGTTTTTTTTGCTTTTATGCAAAATGAACATATGCCTTTTGTTTATTATATATAATGTTTCTTTTTAACAATATATTATTAAGATGAACGTCCTATAAGCATGCCAATGCCTAATACCTACCTATACCCCGCTCTCAATCTCAACTTTCATCACAAATACCTAACTTAAATTTCAAGATAGCATATACTGAGGCACTGTCGAGCACTTGAAGGGTTAACTTATATATGTGTATTATACATAACTTTCTATATTATAGAAACACTTAGTTTTAATTCATTGGGTTCGCTGAAAAGCTCCGATCCAACAATAAAACTTGATAATTACCAACTCACAACTTTTTTAATCTTAAAGAGATGTTCATGCTTATTAAGTTACAAGTTACGAACGGCACAGTAAAGTATGTTAAAACTTTTTAAGGTACCTTATGAATATGCAATACGAGAAAGTAGGTACATGTTTTTATGCTAATGATTCGACATAAATTAAGTTAATCGGAAAATACATGTTTGATTCATTTGCATAATTTCTTTTTGCCATTACCAATTTTGTTTTAGAAGTAATTATATCAAACAATTATGTCTGTCACAAACAAACTCTCCGAGCGATATCGTTTGTGGCAGGTATCTATCGGCCGGTAAAAGGTACTTTTGCAAACTGTATTTCAATAATTGTATTGAAATATACAATTTGTAAAAGTAAGTAAGTAGTTCAATAGTCAATTGAATGTTCTAATATTGTCTAGATACCTTACTCTCTAAAAGTCCTTTCACTGACTGAACTATTGTTAAGCTTTTAACTTTATTCGTTGTTTGACTATGTTTTTAAAATTTTAACTCTTTCCATACCGCAGTTTCTCGTAGCTGATCCTAGCGTAGAAACCTATACATATATAGGTTAAAATATATATTATTAGTTTATCATAAAATACATTTATTTACATAACTAAATATACAGAGGTACTACAGTACAAATACTAAACTAAATTAATAACTAGCTCAAATCTAAACTAGGCCCTTGCGGCATTGTACCAAGGATGCTGGCGGCATTTCCTCGTTGTATCGCAATGCTGATACGCTGTGCGAGGAAACCGCCAGCTCTTCGGTCACCAGTTACATCAACCAGACGCTTTGCGATTTCTGCAAAAAACTTGTGTGCGCTGGGACCCCATGGACCTAGAGTTTCAACTCCAGGTTTATTAGTTAACACTTTCCGTACCGCGTAGCGCTACGCGTGTAGCCAGGTATTCCTCGTATGTAGCGCGTAGTAGCTACGAACAAAGAACCCGATAGTCGGGTTCTCTGTGCTGAATGTGTTAAAATATATTTTAAATCAGATTGTGTTCAAAAACCCTTTGTTCTCCGCTGGGAACCGGCATGGAGTATCTTAAAAGTAATTCTTCAAACTTCTTCGTGAAATAAACTTCAAAACTACGTCCCACGGCATAGCTAAGATATTCTTCGTAAATACATAAATAATGCACGATATTTACATCTCGAGTGGTACAGTCAGCAGAAAAAGTAGCTAAGCGGATCGGGTGTTCTAAATGAGCTGGACACGACTTTATTGCAAAGAGAATAAGAGGGTGTGTAGGTAATTTTGAACACTCTACCAGCTTAGCTACTTTTGTGCTGACTGTACAATGTTTTGTCAGTGTTGATTTATTCAAGCGGTGCCTTTAATTTCCCGCGCCCGTGGGTCCACCCGCAAAGTTCCCGCAAGTCGCAAGTTGCCGGACAATCCGAACTTGTAATCCGGCGGCGAATCACCTTCCACCGCCGACCCCACAACTATCTACTCAGAACGAGTAAGACATCTTCAGACTTACTGAGTTTATCTTCGAGATACCTTACATACTGTAACAACTATTATTATAGGCACTGTGATCAAATACCGTCAAATGGCCCAACTTTGCCCAAAAAGAAAATTCTATTTGGGCAAAGTTTGGTGTGGGGGCAAAGTTGGGCCATTTGACGTCCTGATTCCGCTGCACTTTTGTGCTCGAAGGGCCAAATATCGTTGGGTGTCGTGTCGCGTAATCTACTTACCTACATATAGTAGGTAGCTTTTACCTTTTCATCTTACTTATTACATTTTTTTTATTCTAAACCGTATCCATTTTAAAGTAAGATTTTATTTTTATTTTGCAGATTAAGATTTTTGCCGTCATCAAAACTATTCTTGAGTAGGTAGGTATATTTACAGTAAACTTATGTTAAATAATGTCGTAAGTAAAAATGACTACAGATTGCAGAAAACTCAATTCAACAACAAACACGTCGCTAGTAAACGGTCTGTCCTTTGATTATTAAACCAACCGGATGCGAGACGCGCTCTCATTTCTATCGGAAAAAGTCTGCCGTTTTTTGCGGGGGAGTGGAACGTCAAATGTATGCGAAACGTCAAAATAGCCACGTCAAATAAACGTCAGTCCATACTGATAGATATGCGGGAGTAAGGGTACACAAGTAATACACAGCGTAGCCGGTAGCGAACAGGTTTATTAAACTAGGTATCGCACGGTGGGCGCAGCCACCGTATACAGGGTGTAATCTAAAACGTGATACAAGATAATCAAACCTGAATCTATTCATGATATTGAACAACTTTTACTATGGGAGCAACTTTGTAAAAAAATAAAAAAATTGAGCTGCTCCATAGAAAAAGTCAAGGATAGGTAGACGAAAATGTATGAGAAGTTTAATTTTTTTTATTTTTTTACAAAGTTGCTCCCATAGTAAAAGTTGTTCAATATCATGAATAGATTCAGGTTTGATTATCTTGTATCACGTTTTAGATTACACCCTGTATACTTACATACCTATGCATGCATACACAATACATACAATGAGTATGACCACTGGTCATACATTTTCGGCAGAGGGGAACGCCTGTCAATGGTCTCTCCGCTTGGTTTAAAGCTAAGGGTCTGTCTGAAGAGGCCCGTGCCGGACCGCCCTAGATCGAGTAATCACAATGAGTTTGCTGATCTAATTATAGACTGCTAGCTTTTAGATGCTAGCACAAGTAACAACGGCACTTAAATGTATTTAACATTAGCAAAGTTTGGTAATCACTGTGGAAACGAACGATATACAGTACCACTTCAATTACAGGCTACGTTGAAATATACGAGTACATAGACCTACTATAGAATAGACAGAGGGTCAGCGTATACCCGTCAGGGACAGCTATATTTTGACAGCTAAGATTTGGGATACCACATGTAAAGAAAATCCCCTATTATTTTACCATGACTCTAGTTTTCATATTATTTATTTTTAAGCTAATTTAAAGATGTAACTTTGGAATTATTTTGTATCGAGCCAATTTCGTCCAATCGTGTATCAGAATTAACAAAGTTCTTCCAAATATAATGAAATTTAACATATTTTTTTTTTACTTCCGCAAAACAAGTAGTTATAGGTAAAACGTTGTATAAGTAAAGTCAATTTGAAGGTCATCGGGTGTTGTCAGTGTCTTAAATAAATCTCCAAATAAGTCAAGCTATTATACCCTTTGGCCTAAACACACTTTCTCCTAAGCTACGTTGTCTTTAATAACGTACAAGTAAATATAGCGGTAGACAATAACACTTTAAGCGAGGTCTATTCAATTATGTGTAATAGAGCATCGGACGTGCCTCGGGGCCAGACCTCTAGATAAGTGGCCTTTGGGACGAATCGGTTTCATGAAATCCTGCCCAACAATCTCAAAAAGTAAAAGGATAGCCCCGAGCCGGACAAATCTTATAAGCATGTTGCGACTGTAATGCGGTCCTCTGCAACAAACTAGTTACTTATTTCAGTGGAGAAGCTAAACGAATTTAGTACCCTACCGGCACTATGACTGAAATTAATATTTTCATCATTGAAAGTATTCTTATCTTGCATTCAGTAAATACTTACTTCTAAATCGGGTTTATTTATAAAATAAAAAAAAATTAAAAATAGTTTATTGGTCACAATTATTGTGTTTCGAAATTGAGAAAGGGTTGGGACCTCCTAGTTAGTATGGGAATACTTGTGTCAGGTTTATAGATGTTCGTAAGGCAGTGGCAGGAAAGGCTCTTATATGTTTAAAAGCTTTTTTTTTACTTTCATCCTGTATCTTGGGTGCTAATACTGCGAGTTCAAATACTGATAAATATTATACTAGTGGCAGCACGTCCATAAAACACGATTCTCATCGGCTTGCCTAAGTTTCTGGCGCCTGAGTAGTGTTTCTACAGCTTCACCACCGGATTGCCTAAGAACATTTTTGACTCACCGCCACTGGTAAGTACCAGATGCCAATGCGTTGCATTGAAATTTATGAGGCACTAAGTAAGGGTACAAACGAATTCTTAAAGGTTTAGAGCACTGAGTCAAGTCCTGCGAAAGTTACAAAAAAGGTGGCGACAATGATTACGTTAACGAAGTAAACTGCCTCCAAGAGCCATTTTATTAAGTTTAATGTTTCTAAAGCCAGACAATTTCGAAGAACTCTTGTTTTTATGATGTCAGTGTAAACTATAGAGAAGTTGTGCTAAATGCCTTTATTAAGTAGTAGGTATTGGATTGAATTATTTCATTACTTTTTTATATAAGCGATTTGTAGGTAGGTCGTAGGTACCCTCTAAGTTCTCATACAATGAGTTCATCCTCTTTTGCAGAGAACAATATTAATATCAAAATCCACATTTAACGTTTCAACTTCAGAATGCAAATTTTCATTATAACATCCAGTTCCTTCCCGTACTAATTAAGAAATCAATCGCCGATAGCTGACGAACAATTGGCAAAGTTTGAAATCCAGGGTCTTAATTTACCCGTTAGTTTATTAAATTACCGTATTTTGATAAGTGATTACTGTAATTGAAGGGATGTTTACAAAAACAACATAACTGCTTAGAGTGGTTGACACTTTTTTAAGAACATTGTTAATTTGTTTCAGGTGTCAACCAGTGTAGTCAGTTATGTTGTTTTTGTAAACATCCGTTCAATTAGTTACAGTACTTAATTAATTATTAATATGTTTTTAAGAAAGAGGACTTACTTTTACAGATTTCATATAAGTAAGTAATCGGAAACACGTACACATGTGATTTTGCTGTTTAATACAAGGCAAGCTTCACGATTGAAAGAAAGTAAGAAAACAACAGTTAACAATTTATAAGATAAGATAAGATAAGATAAGAATGAATGATAAATGTGAATTGAATGAATGTGATTTGTTACAAGAGTCAAACAATCAATTCATCATGAACATTGTTAGATACTTAACATTAATACTAAACGTGTTACTTGAACAAATGAACTTACCGTCACCGCATAAATCCTATTCACAAACATAAATCTCTAAATCATATTTCCAAGCACTAGCGAAATCTTGTAAATTCGCCATTATTCATAATCGTCCAGAGAGCAAAACAACACGTCTTTAGATAAAATTGTATTCAGTTAAGACCTTACGAACGCAATGCCGTCAAGGCATCTCATCCTGGCAACTCGCAGCCATACTAATGACCGGCCAACAAGTTCAAATAAAAAATATCCTGTTGCGAATTTAATGCTTCATTAGTATGCGTTCGTTTTATTATACGCAAAATGAATAATGGAATGATGCAGTGCTTCAGAATCTATACGGTCGGATGACGTAGTTAAATTGAATGGACATACGACCTATGTTTTCTGTCTTAAAGAGGGTATTTTATGAATCGGAGTTTGTAGACCCAATTTGCCTAACGCTTCCAAGACTTATCGGAGTTGTTTACAATTGGATCTAACACAGTACCCAAATAAAATTAAAAACGTTGTCTTGATAGGAAAGTATAACAAACAATTTTTAGCACCCAGAATTGATTGGTTTTTCAAAGTGCTACTTGACTCGTTAGGTATTTTAAGTAGGTAGGTACTTGTCGCTTAACTTCAACCGTTCTTCAACAGCAAATGCGTAAAAACGTTGCTTGTAAAATTTAAACCTGTCCTTGTTCAATTTAAACCTGTACCAACTAAAAGTTACAGTTTCGAACAGTCATTGCGATTCGTGCGGTAACTTTTCTGCTAAAGTTATTTGTTTGGGGGTAAATATTAGGGGCCTACATAACGTGATAAACATTACGATTGAAATATTTAAATTTAGATCTAACCCAATGAGATGGAAGGATGACATCTATTCTGTCGACAAGCCGGCGAGAATTGGATGCAGATAGCAATGAATCGAGAAGCATGGAAGAATGGAGCTCAGAATTCGTTTACTATTCACTAGGGCATTAATGAAGGGCAATACATTGCATTTTTTTTGCATTGCATCGGTTGTATGAAAAGCCCATTTTAAAACTCTGAGCATAAAATAGGTACCTAGAACATAACATAACAGGATAACTCATTTAACTGCCACAAAAGCCTGTGCCATTTTAAAATGGGCCAAAAGGGTTATTTCAATCTTAATAGAAGCAGTGTGAGGTAAAAGCGTTTCATATTTAATATAACGCTAACGCTTACGAGTAAAGTACAAATTAAATTAAACTGAAACAGGAAATCGGCTGTGGTGTGTTTAATGGAGCGCTCAATCGGGTATTCACTTAACTATTCTCACATATAACTAAGTAGCTAAACATTAGCATTGCGATTCAGCGAGGAAATGCTCCCAGCGTCCTCGGCACTATGCCACAGGGGCCGCTTTTAGAAATAGATTTTTAGTTTTTAGTATTTTTAAGTTAGTCAGTAGTAAAACAGGCTAAACTTACATGGAACCTATCTACAAATGTTTCATGTTAAATGTGGGTAGGATTTCATACAGCAACGAATAAGGAGTGACTAGACCGTAGTCCGTAACGGATTGCACCGGCGATGCCTGTGTTACATACAGCGTGGTTTACTGTGGTCACAGAAGATTTATATTTATTTAGCAATTTATATTTATTTACTTTTATACTAAGGAGCGCAAAAGAAAAAAAGGAAATGTTCTATTTTATCCTTTTTGAAGTTCGTTTTATTTTTTAAAGATTTTTTACTAACAAAATCTACGAACGGTTACCACTTAATTACGACAGGTATCCTATTAGTTTCCTTGCAGATCCTGCACCTATAAACGAGTGGTTTTTTCTTATGAAACTCAGTAAGTATCATAAATTGCTTTCCTATTGTAAGTGAATTAAAACGAAAAATTACACTTGTGCTAAATGGATTTCAAATTTATTTAATATTAATGATTTTATCTGTCTGATGATCGCAGGCTATCACTATAAAACAATTAATTTTGCATGATATACTTATTAGAAATTAATGGAAAGCCTACTAATGTAGGTATTTATGTAAATTTATGTACATATTTTAAATTCATTTTAGGAATTATTTATTTGTATTTATGTGTTTATAGAACTCTAACTTAAGTTAGTATATAATTATTTTACTTACATATTTCATTTTGAGTTCTCCGTTCGTTTATATCGTTCATGGGTTCGATTATAATGTAAACAAACCACCAAGGATCGAACCAGTCCCCAATCATTTGCCTAGGGAGAAAACCTTACGTAGGTATAGCGGTATACAGTATGACAGAGGAAGAAGGCAGCGGGTTGTCGCAGAGCTACGACGTACACATCATACATGCTAGAATTATGATATCTTCTTGTACTTATTGAGTTGCCTTTGTCGAACTAGTAACAAATTTGGAAAACGACGAGCTATGTGTGATTTCATGCTTACGTAAGTAGTTACGTTAGCATTAAGGTGCGTTGGGGTAAGATAGAAAGGTATTTTTTTAGGGGTAAGATAAAAAGTAGTCTGTAATGCTCCGGAATAAGGACGATTTTTTGTCTTACCCCTAAAAAAATACCTTTCTATCTTATCCCAACGCACCTTAAATCAAACACAGCAGACTCAATCAAATTCACTTGTAATCGCTGGTTTTGTATTCATATCGCCTTCTGAACAGAGGCTAGCATTCGACTCAATAGAACCAGTCTAGTGGTAATTTCAACTTATTGATATTGTAAGTAGGTATTCCTAATCGAAAATGGATTAAGTAAAAGGTCTGTCAGAGATGATGGCTCGCGCACGCGAGGTGTTCGGTAGAAAAGCTTACCACATGTACATGCTTCTAATATCAATGGAAATTGTTATACCTACCAATTTCCTAGGTACTTACATATTTTTTGCTCCCACTGATCTAATGTAGGTATAAAACTGTCAAAGTAATAATGAATCCCCAGATACTCCGCTCAGTGCTTTTATGCTGTTTGCTGCTGTATGCCCAGGTCAGGTGGGTAAATCTAAACGTGAGTTTTAATGACTACGGACGCATTTCTTACTTTAAAAGTAGGTAGTTAAATCTGAACGTAAGTTTTAATTACTAAGTACCTGCACGAACCAAACTAACACGCTTAGTGCCCCTTGTATACAAAATAAAGCCGCAAATCGATGTACAGTTTAGCCGTTTGGCACACACATACTAGAGGTCAAAACAAAATTTTTGATCCGCAGTTCTTTAAAAAATTTCCCTTAGGAGGGGGGTGCTGATTCATCATTTTTTTTGTTTGAGAAAAAAAAATGTTTTTTTCAAAAACCTATCGTGTGTGGTATCATATGAAAGGGCTAACAGAGGCGGTTCCAAAAATATACCACATCATTACATTTCAGCCATTTTTTTAAAATTAAAACAAAAAGAATTTTCAAAACATACCAAGATTGGGCTCCTCCAGATACGATATGGCAGAATTTTTTTTTGTACAATATATCACAAATGATACTTGATACCCTCATATCTAACCCCAAGAAAGCATTTTTGAAAATAATTTCATTAAGTATTTATTTTTTATTTTTCAATATTACAAAACAACACAGTACAAAATGTACTGAAGTAGAGTTCTACTAGAGTCCTACTCCAGTACATTTTGTACTGCGTTACTTGATAATTTTGAAAAATTAAAAAAAAATACTAAATGAAGTTATTTTCAAAATTGCTTTCTTGGGGTTAGATATGAGGGTATCAAGTATCATTTGTAATATAATGTACATAAAAATAATCAGCCATGTCGTATCTGGAGGAGCCCAAACTTGGTATGTTTTGAAAATCATTTTTGTTTTAATTTAAAAAAAATGGCTGAAATGTAATGATGTGGTATATTTTTAGAACCGCCTCTATTAGCCCTTTCATATGATACCACACACGATAGGTTTTTGAAAAAAAAAAATTTTTTCTCATACAAAAAAAATGATGAATCAGCACCCCCCTCCTAAGGGATTTTTTTTTAAGAACTGCGGATCAAAATTTTTGTTTTGACCTCTAGTATGCGTGTGCCAAATGGCTAAACTGTACATCGATTTGCGGTATCTCTGTAAAATTAGACTCGTGCAGGGTCGGCTAGCTCGAGAGTGAGCAAACATAGCTCGTCGTTTTTCAAATTTGTTACTATTTAGTTCGACAAAGGCAACTCGCTAAGCACAAGAAGATATCATAATTCTAGCATGTATGAGGTGTACTTACGGCGTAGCTCTGCGACAATCCGCTGCGTTCTCCCTCCGTGATACGTATACCTACCAAATTTAGGAACAAAGTGTCCGAGAGATTTCGACATTAATTGTCGTATTTTGAATGTATGAACTACTTATAAAGTAGGAGGTTTGCAGAAATTGAATAAGCAATTATAATAAACCGTGAATCAAGGCCAAATGAAAGGCTTACCAATTACAATTAGTTGAAAAATAATCCGGTGTCACCCCAATGCCCCTTAGATCAGCATGTTTAGTCTGACTATCTTGCAAGGCCGTAGCCAGGGTTGCAATTAAGATAGGGCAGTGCTAATTTAAGTTAGGGCACGACCAATTTTAAGATATCTAGGGCATTTAGTAGGTAGTTTTTATGGTAGGGCATAGGTAAGTATTGTAAGGTAGGGCATTGCCTTCTGCCCCCATTCCGTAGCTTCGGCCATGCTGCCTAGTTAGTCTGAAAAGTATAGGTACCAATAATTTATTCATTACTAAGCTTTTGTCCGCGACTTCGTTTAACGTTCGAATTAACATTCGCCATATGTTATTAACAAAACGCCTTAGTAAAGTTTGAGAACAAATATTAATTTAGCGCATTAATTTAGCAAGACCTTTTTTTCTTGCTCACTGTTGGCTCGCTGTTCACTTTTTCACCCCCTTAAGGGATGATATCTGGGATAATAAAATAACTATCTTATGTCCAGGATATCATTGCAGATTCCTGTGACGTTTTCTTTTTAAATTTAGGATGGCTACTGAAAAAACTCATTTTGAAACGTAGTCATGATTTTATTTCACACTCTGGCAGCTTATTATATCCTACAGTAAAAAAATAAACACAGCTCGTTATCAGAGTACACCTATTTACAACAAGTAGGTCAACTTCGAACAAAAAACTGAGTGGTCCGCAGACAAACACAACTGACGACGCGACCGAATTAGGCATGATTAGACATGACGAAAATAAGGGGTGTGCTACTTAACTGTGGTACTACCGTAACGCCATCAAAATATATATTTTAGTAATTTAATAAACAATATTTGAAGTGAAAACTTCTTTAGCCGCTTTGGGCATTTTTTGGTAGTGGGGAATCTTATGAGTTCGCGTCACCGACACCGTCACGAAAACAAAAACGCACCACAAGATTTTCCTTGGGTTAAAAGGTTCGTTCGATATTAAACTTATAACCGTTCAAATAAAATAAAACAACTTTGAACGGATTATATCGCGTATACTGAATTTTAAATTACATCCCGACGTTTCGTTTCGACGTTTAATCCGTTCAAAGTTGTTTTATTTCATGAATAACTATCGCGGCAACCGTAGAAGATATTACGTTCAAATAAAGTTTAATTTTGTAAGTAACATTTTTCTCTTATGCTTTTAATATATTAATCATAGAAAATCACCATTGTAAATTGACCTACTAGGTACACATTAAGTCCTATATAAACCTTAGGTCAGTCTGTGGTCTAAAAACTGTTAAAGGTAGGTCTACCAAATAATTATGCCGTAATCTCCAGGGTATGTTTAGTGGACTATTTGATTCTCAGTTTCTAGTTAGCTATAGTTTCTGAAAAAAGCTGGGACAAAGCCGTAATTTTAGTATGAAAAATTGCATTTTCAAATGGGTTAAATGGGCTACTGCACGTAAAATGAAGTCAAAATCAGTCAGAGTCCTAATTTTTTGCAAGGTTTCTATTGGTAGGTACTTCCCCACACGTGTCATACTATATAGTATAGTATAATTGTTGCTCGGAGTGTCAGTAGATGTAAAAACCAGATTGATGTTGATAATTTTAATTCAAACATTATGAAATTTCGAATTTTAATACTAAAAGTTTTCTCTTCTATCTTATTACTGCCAATTTATTTTTTATTATTATAAATCATTTTAATTTACAATTAGATCCGGTAGGTGCCGCTGCAATGCCAATTTCGGGGAGTTCAAGACCTCGTAAACGACTGGTTTGATTTTAATTAAAAATCCAATGGATGTTTATTTTACTGCTGAATCGTTAAATTTCAATTAGACCTGACGGGTGGCGCTGCAATCGGGTGTATGAGATACAGGGTGTTTTTTCAAAAACTTAGCCATATTCTGCGAACTGATTTGGTAGGCCATACTAAACAACTTTAACCATGGGACCAACTCCGAAACCACAAATGGTTTTCTGTTCAAACATCGACGTTTTCTAAGGGGAGGCTAGTTTTTTTTTTTCATTTCGGATTGGTCCCAGAGAAAAAGCACGGACCAATACACAACATAATAAGTATAACTTTATGAGAAAAAGTCGTTCAGTGTGACTTACCTAATAACCTCTCACAATATGGCTAGTTAAGGGGCTACTTTGAAAAATTATAGGTTTTTTCAAATGCTCTATTGACTAAACGGGAAAAGGGACTAAATTTATTTTCGAATATATATTATTAGACTATATACTCTAGTTTATGGCACAAGCCGAAACACGATTGCTGAAAGTTTGCCGAAACACGATTGCAAAATATCCGAAGTTGGGTCCTTTTTCCCCTTATTTTTCTTAGCTTACGTAAACTATAAGAGATTAAGCAATATAACTTAGTAAAAAATATGGTATTCTGGTTTATCTAAAAAGTCACAAAACTTTGTAGATTCGCTTATTTATCGTAGTTTAGTCAAAAAGTCTGATCCTTAAGAGCGCTGCATCTCTTTCTTTCGTGCACGGGAGCATAAACGTGTCTCTTACGGATGGGTGTGGCTTGTCCGAATCGAGGAACGGCCTTAAAGCCCTGAGTGCGAAATTTGAATTTCGAATGTGAATTTTTATTTGTTCAAAGATGGGTTACTGGTCTAACAGACCACCTTCCTTATACTGTGTAGTTATTATATTCTCTTTGCTAGCTATTGTCACTGGTTGTCACATTCGATCAAAATTATCACCGAAAGCAATATAAAATAAATTTCAATTTAAATCAGCTTGCCATGTCTAAATAGATATTTGATGTACTTATTAGGTGTAGATATATTACATTATCGTAGGTACTAAAATGTACAGACTACCTAAACTATTGTGTCAACAGTAGAATATAAATCAGCAGTATGAACGACTTTACGCAGCTAGAAAAGGTGGTAGTGCGGGAGTTGTCTTGTCGGTTGTGTCTCTGTACAGACGTGGTCAGGCTTAAACCGGTCAGCCCGGAAATCAAGCGGAAGATTAAACGACTCTACGGCGTTGTAGTAAGTATTGCAATACTAATTTTAATACTCGCAGTAGATGTTCAGTTTGTCGTCCACCTGACTAAGTGGTACAAATATATTTTGGGATAAACTTGAATATGGACGTAAACAGGCTTCCTGAAGAAAAGCGACTACGAACAGGAACCCCTCAATGTATTAATCTCACAACAAAACACAGCTCTCGTGCATGAGAGGAGGCCTGTGCCCAGTAGTGGGACGTTTATAGGCTATTAACATATTAATTATTAATGTATCTTGGTTAATTTACAGATACGCTCGGATGACACTCTCCCGAAAGCAATATGCCACGACTGCTTACAACTAGTTGGCATCCAACACTTGTTCGCCGTTAAAGTCGAGAAAACCCAAAAATTTTTGGAATTTCGCAAAAACAAACTAGCTGAAAAAAGTAATAAACCAAATAACGAAACTGTATCACCTGTAATAACGGCCAATCTTTCAAAGCTAAACGTAACGGAAGCCGACAAAAACTCAAACCATAAATCAAAAACTCCTGCAACGGAGTTAGACCATCACCATCACCAAGGCGACTCGATTAAAGTCAAAACACCCAAAAAGAAATCGCCTCTTGAAATGAAATTTATGGAATCTATGCCTCTAGAAGAATTCGTGAGAACTGAAAATGTGGATGAGAGTTTGCTCAGTAGCACATCAACTGCTAACAAACCGCCGGATGGAAAAAAGTCCAGTAGAAAGGACACAAATCAAGATGTAGACACAGACGTTTTAGACCCCGTAGTTATTACTAACGGTCGACCAGCAAAACAGGGCGCGGCCTTAGACAGGCAAATAACTTTATTCTACAAGATGGAATGCTGCATCTGCCATAAAAACGACTTCCATTATAGATCGCTAATGAAGCATTACAAAGAAAGACACGGAGTGCCGGGCTACGTGGAGTGTTGTGACAAAAAGTTTCACTATTTTTGCCCTAAGAAGATTATCGAGCATATGGCGTACCATCTTCAAGAAAATATATTCATGTAGGTTAATGTTATGACTCCAAATAACTCGTTTACCTAACATTTATTAAACAGAGCGTACAATATAGACCGAGGGGGTGAAGCCCGGGGTTTTTCCACCTCGCTCCCGGCGTGGAGGTTGTCATGAGGGACCGGCGTGTGGTGTCGCCTACCACCGGTGCACGCTACCTTCGGGGGGAGCTTCGGCCCCGATGAGGAGACAGTTCCGGCTGTCGAGCAGGCGATATTTAAGGTAGAATGCGTACGCGATCCTGTTCGTCGCCACCAACGCTGCAAGACGGGCGTACCGTGGACGGTTTAATTAGTGCCGGCCCTTACTGACGAATTCAACATACCCTTTCCCAAGTTCCCCGGGTAAGTGGAATGCCAAAATGCATTCCTCCACGTTAACCTTTTCCACGCCAAAGACGTATATATCGGCACCACAGGTCCAACGCCAAGGACCGATATATCGGTCGCCGACCACAGAGCAAAATATACCTATATGCACACGCATAAAGTTCAACTTCATTTTTGACATTTAGATGTCGTGGCGTCTGAGTGGTAGGTTTTGCGTTTGACATGGCGTCGAAAAGGTTAAAAGAAAAGGTCTGTACCTACCGTACTTAGGTTCTGTATATACCTACACATAGTATAGCTAATATACTTGTGATAGATCATTTTATATTTGTTCATGCAGGTGCAAGAGCTGCCACTACAACTTCCAATCATCGCAAGAGTTGATAGAACACCAGAACAATGGTGGACGGTCGGAGGGCAAGATCCTGTGCCCGCGCTGTCAGGAGCGCTACCCTACCTACCGCGAGCTCGGCTGCCATCTCGTGTCGCATCGAGAAACTAATAAACTACAGTGCGATTATTGTGGGAAACTGTAAGTGCTTACCCAAGTAACACCAAGCATTATAACAGCTATACAGCTTTAATACCACGTTACTCAATTCTTAGCTGTGTACCTAATGAGTTAAATTAGTACTGCTATAATGCTTGGTGTTACTCGGGAAGCTAAAGTAGCTCGATGTTGCCCAAAAATGGCAAAAATACTTAGGTACCATTATATATTTGCTTATATCATTAACTCACCATTCGTTTCGCTGTTTGTTATCGGTATGTGCTTTTTCCATATCTTTATTCAAAATTGAACCAAACCGACATAGCTACTCTACGCAATAAGAAGCCATGAAGTTAATTTCAGCTTCAGTTTATAGGTAGGTACCAACTTTCCGAACAGTTTGAATTATTATCACTGCATGCGGTTGTACTCACTTGTGTTTAGTCACTATGCGCGACATGTTGCGCGGCGCCGCAACGACGGGTCGTGGATCGGTTCGCCTAGCAGTATTAGTGCTTGAGGATGGAGACCTAAGTTCTCCAAAACATGTCACCCTTAGTGACTAAACACAAGTGAGTACAGCCGTATGCAGTAATAATAGTGTTAATATGTCTCACATAGCATAGAATTTCCGTAGCTTCTTCCCGCATGATCATAAAAACTGCATGCCCGTAGCACCTATACTATCCGCAAAACTAACTGGCGACTGAGTTCATAAAACTTCTCTTTCACACTTCACCGGCCACTGCAAGAGAGAAGGAGACAGCGTTATGAACTCAGTCGCCAATTCGTTTTGCGGCTACTATATAGTTGTGCTATAACGGCATGCTCTTTATTATAGATTGAAACACCATCACCGAAAGAAGACCGTAAATCACATGGAAGACGTAATACTTTGCTCGATATGTATCCGTTCGATGAGAAATATGGAGAGACAAGAAAAAGAAACCGTGAGTAGGTTTGATGGGGACGGACGGGTCAAAACAGTCTTAAGCAAAGTTTAAGTGAAACAATTAATGTCAATGAATTGTGCATGTGCCTGCCTACATGTGCTAACGTTGTGGAATAAAAGTTCTTAAAATTGCATATACGAAGTACGAAGACGCACCCTTCAGTTAAAGTTTTGTTCAATCTCTGATATTAACACGTTTACAATCCAGTGCCCCATATTTGGATCACGCTGAACTATCTCCACACGTCCGTGCCCCACAGATGGGTCACTAACATACGACCGGGTACGCACATAGATTAGTATAACGTCATATTGCATAATAATATAGGGATAATTCTGATATAATATAATAGTATTTTTGACTAGTTAAACAACAGCATACATGTTTCTTAGTGCCCCATATGTGGAGCATGGACGTGTGATTGAAGTAATTTGTTTGGACTTACGAGGAAATGCATTAATGTTGTATGGGGACTGTTAACGTGTTAAACCTTATGTTAAGATAACGTGTTCTTCAAGCTTCAAATGTGCCTTCATTTTTTGTAATAAATTATTACAAGTTGTATACAACAGAACGGTTAAAAAGCAATAATATAAGTGGCTAAAAAGCGCTTACTTAGCACGTTGACTCTTTAATGTTAGTAGGTATATTCGTATAATGTTGTAAATGAAATTGTAATGAATGTATAAAGTTATGTGAAATTAAAACTGCATTTTTATTTCATCTCCTTTCTTTCAGAAAGATAAGAAGAAGCCCGTAACATCAGACAAATCCCAAGTCCAGAAATATCACATATTTAACCAAGCCCTCGGCCTTTCCGGTGACGAAGACGCCTCTACAGATTAGAGAATAACTAGGAAAATCCAAAAAATCGTAAATTTTGTAAGCCTAAAAACGAAACACAAATGTAACATATTTCGTAATAAAAATCTTGTCATACTTATGGCTAATTTATTAAGAAAACCTTAAAGTAAGCTGTTGAAACATTTAGTCTAACCTCCGTTTCTTGACAAGAGACCCTAGGAGGTCTGAAATCGCAGGCAGATTGTTAGTCTGATCATTAGCGCCGGTGTTTAGGCTAGATAGCGGTATGTTTAGCTGGTTGGAGGAAGTCTTCTGTTGTCCTTTCATGTTCCTGTGTTGTGGGAAGCTTGGCATGAGCTTTGGATCACAAGCTGCAACGAAAAAGAAGTCAATTAGGCCTTTATAAGGCAGAGGTATTATATCTCCCAGCATAGCTTTTTTTTTCAAGGTGATAGGGATGCATATCAGTCACTTCCCAACATCAGATCAAGGTGAGCTAAACAAATTCTCGAGGAAAGAACGCAATCACATCGAGTTAGCTCATTAGAAAAGATCAGCAGTTTCTAGACGTGCAAAGAATATATGGTATAGCCAGCAAGAATGTTCACCAAAATAAAGTTTTTGTCAATTACTTGTTACTGCAGGGGCCCATTTCTCAAAAGCTTCTAACTTGTAATACAAGCGGGAATCCCTTTCTAGCAAAAGATGTACGAAAGTGACATCAGCATCAGTAGTATCTTCCCACATGAAGGCTGCAAAAATATGTGACACGCTCTTATTTGTAGAGCCATATGTAGGAGCGCGTCATATATTTTTGCGGCCTTCGTGTAAGAAGACACTATTTTCTGACTGTATTACAAGTTACAAGCTTTTGAGAAACGGGCCCGGGCCGATTCTCGCGCGCAAGGCAACTCGCTTACATTTTGGACGTGATATCACGGGCTGGCGCTGAGGGCACGACTTTCCGTGCGCGTGAATTGACGTCTTCGGCGGTGAAGTGATGGTTGTAAACTCACGTAAAGGCTGCTCCTTGAAGTACGAGCTCTGCAGGCACTCCTCGGCCGTGGCGCGCTTGTTGGGGTCGTACATGAACAGGAAGTTGAGCAGGCGCAGGCCGGCCGCCGACAGCCACGGAAACCGCTGCTTCAGGTTGTTGTACGGCTGCTGCTTCAGCGTGAAGTTCTGCAGGGCTGGCAGCGCGCTGAACTCCGGCCAGATCGCGTCAGACGGGGTGCCTGGAAAACGGCAATTTGTAAAGTCAGGGAACTAATAAACGATCGTTTCCAAAGTTGTTTTTAACATGTAGGTACCCAAAAAACTCATTCCCAAAAAGTTTCAAAAAATCTGAAATTAAAATACGTTCCTAGACTTAATGGAAAATACATCGAATCGTAAACGCTTTGGTGCTCGTACTCCAACAAAACTTTTCTGCGGCATTTTGAACCGAACTTTATGCCGTAGTTGTTAAACTGCTGAAAGGCACTTCATGTGCGACGGATATTTTGACAAATAATTGTTAATTTATAATACCAAGTGCGGTAGCGTGTGGATGTGGAGCCATAAAACTTTGGAGGGATGCAGATTAAAATTGGTTTAGAGAAACCATGGTATGGAGGTTGATTTGTCGATAAAATTTATCATACTATTGTACGAGTTAACGGCTCCAACATAGGTAAGTCTACATTGTATAGATTTACCTATAAAATGATTAATCTATACAATGTAAGTAAATACATTGTATAACAATACATAGATAGGTTGATGAGATGAATTATGTAGATTCATGTATTGTTCAATTTGGTGTAAGAGCGTTTCCGCACTACGTCCGATCCGAATCCGATCGGTGAGGGGGGGCATACCCCGCCCGCCCCGCTGCCTCTCTGCTCGTACGCAGCTCGGTTTTAACTCGGACACAGTGCGCAAGCGTTCATGCAAATAATACTAAGGCTACTTCGGTCCGTCAAAAATCTTGTCCGAAATGGAGATTCTAGAATGACGGAAAGAAATCGGATGACTGAGATCGGATGTAGTGCGTAAACTACCATAGAAATAGTTCTACGGCTAATGCGGATCTTATATTCACGGGTTCGGATCGGATTCGGATCGGACGTAGTGCGGAAACACCCTAAACTATTGTTGTGAACCAAATAAATCAAATAAATATAATGAAAGCACCAATCATTCTATAGTTGAAAAATCTTCATCATATGATATCACAAATTAGCTTCACACTTTCATTATTTTTTACAGTAAAGTAAATATTTGCGAGCATATTGAGAAATCAACTTTACGATGCGAACTTACCAAGCAAATCAACAATGAGCTCAAGCTGTTCAATTTCGCTCCTGCCCCTCAGCAGTGCCTTGTTGGCTAGCAGTTCACCCAAGATTATTCCAAGATACAGCCCGCGGCCCACATGTCCAGGGCCGGGGTCTGCTTGGATGACTGCAAGATAGGGTGGTCCAAAAACACTTTTTTTTAATTTCTCGATGGGCCACCCCCTTATTTTATTACCCCTATTATGTTGATAACATACGCCAAGTTTTGTAATTTTATCTCAACTACAAAGGGGTGCTCAACCAGTTTGAAATTTTTAGTATGGGAAATCCAAAAAAAAATTGTTTTTATTTTTCCACTTTTTATTTAAGACATATATTTCACACTGTTTGAACATGTGATTTATAAGTTATGAAGTTGAAAAATATTTTTATTTCTATTTTTTTATTAATTTTTCATAATCTTCATTTCACTCAAAACATACAAACAATACAAAATCATGTCACAAGGGCTTGTTTAACTTATATCAAAAGACATATGTATGTGTTTAGGTTAATAATCATTTGTAAAATTTCACTAAATCGATAAAATTCTAAAAATCTAATTTTGAAGAATTTATAAAAAATAGAAATAAAAATGGTTTTCTACTTTATAACTTATAAACCACATGTTAAAACTGTGTGAAAACAATAACTCCAATAAAAACTGGAAAAATAAAATAATTTTTTTTTGTATTTACATATAACATTAAAAATTTCAATTTGGTTGAGCACCCCTTTCTAGTTGAGATAAAATTATAAAACTTGGGATATTATATCAACATAATATGTGTAACAAAGTAAGAGGGTGGGGTGACTTCAAACTGTAGTTTGAATTTTTTCCATACAACCGTGGACCACCCTACTGCAAGAGCTGGGGCGCTTGGTACCACATTTTAAAGTTCGAAGGATGTTCATCACATGAACTATTTTACAATTCTATTATAAAGTAAAGCCTTACCTAACAAATCAACAATGAGCTCCAGCTGTTCAATTTCGCTCCTGCCCGGCAACAGTGGCTTGTTGGCTAGCAGTTCACCCAAGATACAGCCAGCGGCCCACATGTCTAGGGCTGGGGTCTGCTTGGGTGACTGAAGGAGGAGCTCGGGTGCTCGGTACCAGAGCGTGACGACGCGGGGGGTCGCGCTGCGGGCGGGCGCGCCGAGCCAACGGGCCAGGCCGAAGTCGGCTGCGAAAAGGGGTAGTAAATTAGAGTTTTGGTGATCATCATAGGTCCTTTTAAAAATTACAGACGATTTTGAAAGGACCAACCCAAAAACGGATCTTAAGCGGGAAAGCGTGTTATGCGGGACTGTCCTGCAGGATTTTAAGCTTCAATGACTTTGGAGGATTTTGCTCAAAGGTGAATCTACCATGGATAATTATATAAGGATTTTTAATTCACATTCAACATACAAAAGTAAAACACGTACCTATTTTTACACACCCCTTGTCTGTCAGTAGTAAATTGGACACCTTCAAGTCTCTATGGACAATGAAATTGGCGTGCAAATACTTGAGTCCCTTAAGCACCTGCAGCATCAGGCACTTTACTTGTGACTCCGTGAATGGGGAAGACATGTTGTCTAACAGAGATGCCAGATCTTGTTCACAGTACTCCATGGAGAGAAAAATGCTGAAATAAAATAAATATATAATGTCTTAAACTTGGCAGGTATCCTATTATTAATAGTTTTGGTATTGAATATGTATGAGGGGGATTTCCAATCCTAATGCACTTTGCCTTATACAGGTGTTTCTCCAACTGTTAGTAGGACACAAATAAAAAAAAAGTAGGTATGACATTTTATTCCTGCTTAAATTAAACTTGTGGCCATTCTAATCAGGGTATGGGATGTAAAAAAACTAAGCCAATAATGGCTAACAAATAATTAAATAAACAAACTATAAATGCTTATTGCACATGGGGTGGCACAAGCCTATAATTTCATAGATTATGAAATAAATTCATGGAAAGCCTATTCAATTTCTGTTTGTACTGAAAAGGTGTATTTTCAAAGTAAATCAGTGAAAGATAAATCTTAGATATCATCATCATCATTGGCCACCACATCCTGATGATTGTTGCAGTGTGAGGAATGGATCAGTTGATGGTGCCATTCGATAAATAGTCTTTCGTGGGTTAGCAATCTCATTAGATTTTTACATATTTGTGCTATTTTCCATTTTCAAAGCTCTTTGTAAACTATCATGTCATGTAATCAGTGTATTCACAATTAGTTTCTTTTTGATACCAATTCTTAAAAATTATCTTTTTTTTAATGATATTTACCTTTCCAGGGACCTCCCCACTAGAACCTCCTTGAGCTGCACTATGTTCTCATGCCTGCAAGCCATCAGCACTTGTATCTCGCGGAGACCACTCAGTGGAAGCCCATCTTTCTCCACCTCCATCCTCACTTTCTTGAGAGCCACAATGTTACCATTTGCTTTCTCTTTTGCTCTGTCTACAAGCAAAAAAATTTTTATCTAAGGCATTTAGTAAACGAAGAGAAGTCAACAAAACATTATTATCAGACTTGATACTTACATACAATACCATAGGTTCCTTCTCCAATGCGATTAATTTTCTCAAATTCACCCACAAATCTGCATCTTCCGAGCTACAAAAAATGCCGATTGGTTAAATAGTACCTTATGCTAATTATTTCCTCGATAATATAAAGGTTATGTTTATACTGTTTACTTACTATGTCTTTTTCTGGTATTTCCATGGTTTTACCCGTTCTAAAGGATATGAGGACTCCCTTTCGCACAGCAGGTCCCGTTGGATCCACATCTTGATTGTTAGATGGTTTTTCGGAGGCTAAAATAAGAAGAAACCTGAATTCTTTTACTTGATAAAATCTACGCCCCAAGGGAAAGAATCAAATGTTATACGTACTCTGAGACATTGTAAAAGTTTCGAATGCACTGCTGATGAAGAAAAGGTTAACAACAGCACGTACAGAGGATTAAATTATTAACAAACAATAATTATAAATCGATGTGGTATTTTGCTTGTTTTTGCCGGCACAGACAAGATAAGAAAACATCATTTCAATATGTCACTTTTATTCCGTATCCGTCATATATCTGTAAAGCCGTATGTACACGTTCACACCATTTTCACACGAATGTTTTTTTAAATAGTATTAAGGGTCGCCACACACCTAGCGGTTTTCCTCGCGGAATTACCGGAAGTAGCGGAAATTTGTCTATGGTAGCGGAAATTTGTCTATGGTAGCAGATTTTTGGGTCGCCACACACCTAGCGGTTTTCCTCGCGGAATTACCGGAAGTAGCGGAAATTCATAGACAAATTAAGCATTTTGTCTATGAATTTCCTCTACTTCCGGTAATTTGTCTATGGCTACCATACAAAAAATCTGCTACCATAGACAAATTTCCGCTACCATAGACAAATTTCCGCTACTTCCGGTAATTCCGCGAGGAAAACCGCTAGGTGTGTGGCGACCCTTTTGTATGGAAGCCATAGACAAATTACCGGAAGTAGCGGAAATTCATAGACAAAATGCTCAATTTGTCTATGAATTTCCGCTACTTCCGGTAATTCCGCGAGGAAAACCGCTAGGTATGTGGCGACCCTAACAGATAGTTGAATTTGGTTCGGACTGGACAGCGAATTTGGTTCGCTCCGAACCTTATACGGCAATGTCTGTCTCGAAAACGCGTACAGCATTGTCCTATCGCGTTTCGATACTCGGACGATCGCGGACAATGCCTACGAGTTTTGTGTCGAAATTGCGCCGACTGTAGAGGCCATAAGATATGGTGCGGATCTAGCCAAATTTGCTATCCGGCCCGAACCAAATCTCACCGTCTGTTAAACGGCTATTAGACATTACAACCTGCAGGGCCCGATCTGTTGTGTACCCTGCCTCTCCCTTCCCTCCTTCAGCTCCCTACGGGCCCTACCTTTAATTACACCTTCCAACCTGACAGATTGGGCCCTGCAGGTTGCAATGTCTAATACCGCTTTTAATGTCAACAGCTGATCGATCGGCTATTCGGCGATGCATGTCACATGTCACTGAACTGAAGTGTCACTGAAAAGGCGAACTAGATTTGAATTGCATAATTTGTATTTTATGTTTTTCTTTCCTTACAATCTCTTAGTAGCAAGTTTATGAATAAAATTGACCCTTATTTTGCGTGTTTTTTAAATTATTGTCATGGAAGTACCCCGAAAAATAATTGGTTCCCTGAGCCAATTTTGGAAGACAAATGTGTAAGCGATTTTGGAGTGGCCTAATTTATCCCTCGCTAGTTGGAAAGGATTTCATCGCACATTTTGTTTGAATTAGTTTATCCTTTTTAAAAGCTGCATAGTGTGTAGAAAAGCTTGTTTTTAATATTATTAGTTTAGAAAAGGAAGACCCTGACGCAAGTCAAAACCAGATGTAACAACAATGCGAGTACCCAAAGCACTAAATCCAAGACTGCAAAAGCAGCTACTGTAAGTACTCTTACTAACAATTATTTTAACTCCTAGCACAGTTTTGTTTGCATGTTTATTTTGGTTGTGGATTTTATTGTAAGTTTCATTGTTCATCGTTTTCCCAATATACATAGAAAAAAAAAGTTCATACCCAATTTGTAAGTTACTTCAATGATAATACGACGGCTTCTTAGCCTAGTTGGTAGTGACCCTGCCTATGAAGCAGGAGGTCCCGGGTTTGAATCCTGGTCACGGCATTTATTTGTGTGTTTATCACAGATATTTGTTCGGTTTAAAGACATTTATTTCTCATAAGAACAATAACAGTTCACTTACATGAGATTACAACTAGGAAATAACATTATGTGACTTATTCCAACACATCTTAGTATATATTATCATAGACATAATTTTTGAGCTTTGTTTTAAATACAGTTTCTCCTTGAGAGTCCTTAACATCTTTTGGTAGATTATTAAACATCTGTGCACCTTCGGATAAAATAGTTTTTCTTCCATATCCAGTTCTATGTCTAAACAATTTAATTTTGTTAGTATTTCGTAAGTTATGCCGAAATTTTCTTTTGGTTAGTATTAGCTGAGAGTGTATATTATTTGTTAGTAGCTTATTTATAAGCATACAAGTGCAGTAGGTGTATAGCTGTTTTAGATTAAATAGTTTTGTTTTAGTATAAAGTAATTTTGATCTTGTAAGTTGGGGATATTTAAACAGAGTTTTAATTAATTTATTTTGCGACGTCTGCAACTTTTTAAGGTTTGTCTTTGCTGCGCAGCCCCACACCTCAATCAAATATTGTAAGTGGGATTTCACTAGTGAATTATATATCAATAGTCGAGCTTTGTGAGGTATACAGCCGGTGCATTTTTTTAATGCTCCAGTGAGACAGGATATTTTGGATCTAGTTTGCTGTATGTGGTTTTTCCAGTTTAGTTTTTCATCCAATAATAACCCTAGATATTTTTCGTTAGTGGAGCGACTAATGACATCGTTGTTAATTGTTAAAGTTGAAGTGGGAGACTGCACAAGCTTTTTGTTTTTAGCAGCAAATATCATGTAGGATGTTTTCTTTGTGTTTATTGTCAGCAGATTACTTTGACACCATGCGTTGTACTGATATAGGTCTGCGTTTGCTTCGTCAATTAACTCTTGAAGATTTCGACCAAAATAAAAAAGAGAAGTATCATCAGCATATAGAGATACTTGTGCTGACAGCCCTATGGTACTAACATTGTTGACGTAAATAGAAAACAACAAAGGACCCAATATGGATCCCTGCGGAATTCCACATTGGACAGACATTGGGTCACTTTCGTAATCGCCCATTTTGACAATCTGGGTTCTGTTTGACAAATACGATTTGAACATGTCGTATTCCTGTTGTTCCTGAGTTATGGATGTTTTTTATTCTATGTATTTAAGTATTTATCTATATCTATCTATTATATTTATCATCGCCTAGTACCCACAACACAAGCCTTATTGAGCTTACTGTGGGACTAGGTTGATTTGTGTAAGATTGTCCTAATATTTATTTATTTATAATCCATTCAAAATGTAATATAAAGATATTTTCGTTTCTTTTTTTTATCAAAACTACTCCTGTTCATGTGTACACATAAAACAACTATTTCACATTATTGGAAAAAAGTTAAAGGACATTTGATCAAGTAATACAAGGTATATTAAAATTAGTTCCAATATAAGAATTAAAATATAAGTAATTATCCAATAGAGTAAAACAATTTTCTATCTTGAATATTAACTAAAATGACCTCAACATAAATATTTTCAGATTGAGATTTGGAGTATATGAAAAGGTATACCCTGTTGAGACAACCCCGAGCAGAACGGTACCAGACCACATTGAGAAGCCGGAGTATGTATTACAGAAACAGCCTATGGTGCTCCCGGATAAGGCGGAAGTTAAAGATGTCAACCAGTTACGAGGAATGAGGAGGAGTTGCAAGTTGGCTGCTAATATTTTAGCTCATGTTCAGAAGAATATCTATGTAAGTTTAATAGCTCAGCGCTTGATTTTTTTGCTGGCATACATACTTATGTAACACAGTTATTTATTTTATGGTACTCCATAATAATTATTTAGTGCTGGATGTCCTTGTTAGGGAATAGTAAACTAAGTAAGGATTTTATTCCAATCTGTGTGACCAGAGATTGTTGGCAATAGGTTTCTATTTTCTTAGGAATCATTCCCATTTATTCTTGCCATTGTCATATGGAATACACCCAAAGATGCCCTGCCCAGATAGTAGATGCCTTGTTAATGTTCTTGCGATTTTTTTTTAAATATATTTATTACATTCCTCTTTTGGTGTGGACCCACCTATTTGCACCCCTGCATGTGCACTCACTCCATGCACTCTCTAAAGTCGGTATAGGGCCTTAGGGCCTGAACAAAAACCTTAATTACACAATACAAAATATACTCGTAATGTATAACCTACAAGTGGTGGACTTAATCGCTAAAGTAAAGACCACTTAAGAGGCGCCAGGATGCTCGCGTTCCCATACAAACGTAGTTCAGCTCTCATTTTAAAACGACATGCTTTAGAACCATGAGATTCGGCATGGGCATTCTAGTAGTACAGATCTAGGTCGGACATTCGTTTTCGTTGCTAAAAATTGTAATACAAAGAAAATACAGCCAGTTACAGATTTACATACCAAACTTATTTTTGCTATAGTTTCTTTATATTACAATTTTTAGCAACGAAAACGAATGTCCGACCTAGATCTGTACTACTAGAATGCCCATGCCCAATTTCATGGTTCTAAAGCATGTCGTTTTAAAATGAGAGCTAAACTACGTTTGTATGGGAACGCGAGTTCACGCGAGCGTCCTGCCTGGCGACTCTTAAGTCACTCAACCATTAGCTCAAATAAGAACCTGAACGTGATCTGTTTTAGTTTTACTTATTAACTTTCAGCCAGGAATAACTACAGATGAAATCGACGGACTGGTACACAAGTTAACAGTGGAAGCGGGGGCATATCCATCACCATTGCATTATAAAGGTTTTCCAAAAAGCGTGTGTACCTCTGTCAACAATGTGGCAGTCCATGGCATACCTGATCTGAGGCCGCTTCAGGATGGTGACATTGTCAATGTCGATATAACAGTAAGTATTATCTAATTCTAACCGGTATCTGTGTGGCCCCGGCTTTAGAATATGGCCACCCCGTCTCTTCCCGCGGGTGTCGTAAAAGGCGACTAAGGTATAAGGGATAAAGGGACCTCTGATCGCTACTACTCGTGGGAACGCTGTGGTGATTCATTTAATTAATAATCATCCGCATGGCGGCGATGCGGTTCGCCACCCATCACGTCTTGTTCTTCACGGGGGCGAGAAGTAGCTCACGGAGAGCCGTTTTGCTATATTGATTGTAGCAAATGGAAATCCGTAATCTCTGCCTACCCCTTTTGGGAAATAGGCGTGATTGTATGTATGTTGTATGTATGTATTATCTAATTTAAATAAAAAGTGCTTAGAGTATGTGCAATAAATTGTGTAAGTACCTTATTGTAGAAGAAACAAGGTATAAAATTGAACGGATCGTGTTTAAGGCAATTGTACATGCATAGGTATGTAGGTAGGTAGAGTAGAGGTATATGCTGATGCAAGTACTTAAAGAAAACATTTATAGTAATAATAATCCTGTAAAAATTTAAACTATGATTCACATCTCCCAAAAGCACTTACATAAAAATGTGCCTTCTGTGCCTTCACTGAAAATTCAAATTGGATTTGATAAATTTCATAATGGCGTGATTGTACGGCATTATGAATCATTCAGTGCAATACAAAAGCCACGCGACGTATCCTTCTCTTTCTGTTATGACTTGTGTAAGCGAGACAAATGTTTGCGTGTAGCACGATACAACCCCCCTAATATAAAACCCTTTCATGTTCTATTTTTTTTATCCTAGGTTTACTTCAAAGGGTTCCATGGAGACTGTTCTGAGACCTTTCCTGTTGGAAAAGTGGATGATCGGGGATTGCAGCTTATCAGTGTTACAGAAGAGTGCCTATATATCGTAAGTTGGTTATCACAACATTATAATCTTCCTACGGGTGGCTTGTTACCTCTGTTTCACAAGTTTCACAACAAACGAAACTACAATACGCCATCTATCGATCACCTAATTTTTGCTGAAAACCGTAATAGACTAAGTCCTCCACCAATGAACAGCTGCCAAATGCCCGGATCTATTTGAAAAGCACAGGCAGAGACTATAGAGATATAGACGGCCACAGCCTAAGAACTTTTTGAAGCTCAAGTCAATTGCGCCCTCTGTCCGAATGCCGCCTAAAGATACCGAAAATGTAAGAGGAAATGTCACCTGCACTGCTACTCCACTTAGTAGCTACTAGTGTACTACTAGTACGCTATTTGTTACTAGGTGGAGTAGCAGTGCAGGTGACATTTCCTCTTACATTTTCGGTATCTTTAGGCGGCTTTCGGATAGAGGGCGCAATTGACTTGAGCTTCAAAAAGTTCTTAGGCTGTGGCCGTCTACATATCTCTATAGTCTCTGGCACAGGATAGCAAACTAACTAAAAGGGATTCGTAGCTCGTTATTGCATCACATTTTCTGGGGCTATGGCCTAGGTTTTCGTCTATAACTAGAAGCGGTTTCGGAGATAAATAGGAATATTTGTTTGTATCCACACAAACGAACAGTCTCTAACCATAAATGCGTGTATCTTTCTTTTTCTTGGGGTTAGGGATATGTACAAAAAGTCACTGAACATTATAAAACTTATAACGTTGGAGTAATGTCGATAATAGGTAGTATAGGTACTTGTAATATTATCTACGACATAATTACTTACGTTTATTTTCGATATCAAATTAAAGTCTGTATTTTTTGGGTTCACAGGCAATCAAAACTTGTGGTCCAGAAGTACCATTTAGCGAAATAGGGGCATCGATATTCAGACACTCGAGAAAAAATGGGCTAACAGTGTTACCTGCCTTCATAGGGCACGGAATCGGCCGGTACTTTCATGGTCCCCCAGATATTTATCACACATGTAAGTATTTAACTATAGCTAGATTTTATTGCAACATGATTTATTTTAAACTACAAATATGGGCCATGCGCACCTAAATCTTAAACTACGCCTACGCACCCTGGACGCCTTGCTTGCGTGATGCGTAAATACCTACACAATTATTCCTCTCTGATTCCAGTAAATCGCTACCCCGGCCGGATGAGGCCAGGAATGACCTTCACCATCGAGCCCGTGCTGTCTCACGGCAGCAAGCACACACTGATACTGCCCGACGGCTGGACGGTGGTCACTGAAGATGGCGCCAGGAGCGCGCAAGCGGAACACACGGTTCTAGTAACTGAGGATGGTGCCGAGATCCTTACCAAATAGAGAGTTGTCATTCTTGTTAATGTATTAAAAAAAGTACCTATGCAGTTACCATACAGTTTTTTTTTCATATGAAAAGCAGCATGTACTCATCAGTCTTTTGTATTCGTCTTTACGCTGTAGATAAGTACACTCTTACTACTCGTAGTACCTGATAGACGGAGAGCTAGCCACGTCAGATATGATACAATAATGAGAGCAATGAAACCCCTCTAGTCAGTTTGCTATACTATGCTTATTTATAGATCTGGACATCTGGCAGCTGTAAACTGGTGGAGGTCAAAGAATGTAAACAAACTCTAGAGTTTTGGTTTTGATGCAATATTATGAGAAATTATATTAATAATTAGATTTTTTTTAAAAGAATTAAGAATAAGAAAAGTTTCTGTTGGGGGAAAGTGACCTGTTTCTGTGTCCGCAATAATATGCAATGTTTTTAGGTCTGATGTTAAAATACTATAGGCCCTGTCCTATATAACTGAGATAACTTCGGCAGTTCGGTTTTTACATATTTTGGTAACTAGTAAAACTTTGGTAAGTAGCCCGGATCCAGCAATAAGGTAGTATAGCTATCTAACCAGACGGGTTTTGTTGCTCTCGTTATTGTGTCATAACATATCTGACGTGGCCAGCTCTTAGTCCATGAACTTTTTATTTGACATTGAGAAATGCGCACAAAACAGAAAGATTTCCAACATGTTGATCACGAAACTACCAATATTTTATATTAGGTATATCAATTATTATGACATCTGTAAGAATCTACTCGTTCTTTGTTATAACTTATAATAATTTATTGTTGTATTCCTACGTAGAGTTAGTAGGTAATTTTATGTAAATAAAACCCCAAAAGTCAGCGTGTGGTGTTTTATTTTTTGCAATCTTAAAATAAAAACATGTCACTTGGTACATTAAAAGCACAAGCACAATTTATCACTCAGTCAGTCAATAGATACAATTTTAAAGGCGTAGAAGGAAGGTATCGATTGAGTTTATAACAATAATAATTTTTGGTTTAGATACGAGAGACGAGTAAATAATTAAGACTGCTCGCGGATACCACAAATCGGGTAACGGTTAATTTTGACACTGAGGCATTCGTTGTTTTTTAACATTTTCAGAATATTAGAATGTCTTTACTACTAAGATATTATGCAGACAACAAACTCTTCCATAGGTACAATCACGCTCCGTAATTATTGACCCATTGAGGGCTCTAGTTCTAGCTAAATAAGACGTCATAGCGTAAGTATTGACTACCATCTTAGCTAGGACCCTAAATTGCTCTACAGTGGCGGAGCGTGATGGTACAGTCGCGATCAAATATATCGTAGCGGCCAGGGTACTCAAAATATCTGAACATGTACTTGTACCACCTTGAAAATAGAGGCGCTGTTCAGATATTTGTGTTGTGAACACCTTGGCCGCTCCGATATATCTAATGGCGACTGTAAAACGGGCTTAGGGCCGCAAGAAGTCAAGTCTTAATAATTTACTCGTTTCTAGTTAATGTTCATAGGTAAAAGGCGTAACCAGTCGGACGTTACACCCCCGGCACCGGATTCACTCTTCAGCTTCACGACGGGCTCCACCAGTCGTCAGATTGGTCCCAACTATTACCAGCTACGCCTTCATAATATAGGTGCTTATATAAGTGTTAACAATACATCCTTAAAAGTAGAGAAGAGGAATTATGACTAGATTAATAGATTTTTAGATCAGTAAATGTAATAAAATTGAGTACACTTTGTTATACAAACAAGCCACAAAAGCATATCCAACGTCAAAAATATAGTAGAATGCAAAATGCAACAGTACTTCGAAACACATCTAATAAGGTAAACACCTATATACTTAAACTAGTAAAATTTGAACACAGATAGTTAACCCTGCAGAAATATTTAAATAAATGCAAATTCTAATTATATAAAAATCCAACGATAAAAGACTTGTGCTACAGTACTTATAGGTACTTAATTTTAAATAGATTATTTATTATACTGGAAGTAACAAAGGGGCTTTTGCGAAAATATTCACTCTCAAATCTACGGTTTACTTGTATAACTAGTTGTGTACAGTCGCCATCAGATATATCGGAGCGGCCAAGGTGGTCACTAATATCTGAACAACGCCTCTATTGTAAAGGCGATAAAGTGTATGTTTAGATATTTTTGAGTACCCATGGCCGCTCCGATATATTTGATGGCGACTGTACAAGTGGAAATCTCATTCCAAGATATAGAAAGATACTTAATCTCTTAGGGCACATTAACAGCAGTTCTTAGGATGTAGCACGAAATTTTTGAGTATCATATACTGCAGTTAATCTAGTTTAAATGTACCCTAAGTTACAAGTTTTTAAGTTACAGTTTAAAATTAACTTTCATGAATTCCAATAAGGTACACTTTTGCGTGTAACGCAAAATAGTCCGCGCGGTTAGAAGGTTAATGGAATAGATATAGTATCCACAAATGCTTTCATTTCAGCAGAAGGATAACTATTTCAGAGGCTTACATGTCAAACTTTAGTGTAATAGGAAGTTTAAAATGGCTTTTCAAGTGCCCAAGATGAGTAAGGTTATTTAATTTCTATATCATTATTTTTAATACAAGACAGTAATCTG
Source organism: Pammene fasciana (assembly GCA_911728535.1). Lineage (NCBI taxonomy): Eukaryota > Metazoa > Arthropoda > Insecta > Lepidoptera > Tortricidae > Pammene > Pammene fasciana. The sequence goes on along the minus strand of OU452276.1, from coordinate 15,363,938 downwards.
ACAGCTCCTGCTCTGCATTGTAAAGCACTTTGTACGGAGAGAGCAGTCTTGAATTAAAAATACGATATGTGAGTAAGTAATAATAAAGTACTTTACATATATATCTCCTGCCCTATGGTATGGACTCGGTTTTATCAACGATGGATGAAAGGCAGGCATCGAGACTATGATTAGGGTAAAAGGACGAAGTTAATGAGCAAGGGAATATAGTCACTATTGCGACGAGCAAGAGTGCCAAAATACTCTGAGTTTAACCTGTCGCACGAAGCTTTAACTTACGTGAGATCATATAAAAGACAAATTTATGTAACATAACTTATGTAACACAACACTTATTCTGATGCACTTAATACAAATATTTTTAACAATAAGCAGTTTCACTTTGAACTTACGCTAGGTATGCCATATTTGAGATTATTCTCTTATTACTGCTAAGGGTGCTAGGGCAGGATAAAAAGAGTGTATAAAAGTTGATACAAAAATTATTCAATAGATTTAACAACATACAAAAGCTACTTCGTGACGATTAACGCTTCTACATATAATAAGTTACTTAAACTTTAATTTATCACTCAAGGTAACGTACAATCCGTAAATAAGTATTACTTCAGTCAAAACGAGAACAAGAGGTACAGATAAAATATACTCTTCATAATTCAACAAAACAGAAGAACAATAACTTTACATATATATGATATAATATTAATAATATATTGTAAGGTGACATGCCCTAACGCCAGCCATCCCAGGGATACTGCAATACCTAATCCTCCAAATGTCAGCCATAAAATGTTATATGCCGACATTTGGGATAGTAGACAATGGTAGGGCATCTTTCCTATCCTATGCTTTCCTTACATGCTTTATAAAATTGAGACGTAAGCACTAGCATCACTGTAAAACTACTAAGTTACTTTAGAATTGTTCTATCTAATTACAGGCATTAGCTTATCTTTGAAGGATTAGAATGATTTGATAACATTTATTTTATGTAATAATTTAATGATGAATACATACTTTACTTTAATATTATAATAATTAGAGAAATTCATTGGTCAACAATCCTATGTATGTTACACACTAATGCTTATATTGAGTAGACAAAAAAATATTTCTTACAAAAAAAGGTGAAACTTAGTTTAAAATTTCAGAAAGTTAAAACTAATATGCTACATAGAAATTTGACCAATAAGTTAGGTGGCTTTAAAATGGGTGGTTGTGGTTACCTATTGATACTTTTCTGTGCAAGACACTTGTTTGTGTAATAGTGTGGGTAAAATTGAAATTCACTGTGCTTTATCATTTAAAGCTATCATGTAAACAGATTAAACAGTCTCTCATACTAATTATTAATTAAATAATTGGAGGAACAACAAAAATAAATAACAAAGATTACTAGAACATAATCAACTAAAACCATGCTCATTGCCATGGCAAATCTAAAATTAACAAATGCCCCATTAGACTATCTACCATCACGTTGGCTGCCTAAGATGTTTTACTTTACAGCTTCGAAGTTACATACAAAATATCTATGATAACATTCTGCATGTAACTTCGAGAGTTTTTTAGACAAACATAACACCCCAACTGATTCTTGTTTGTACTACTTTTCTATCTTATAAAACCGTTTTACAAACTCTGTCAGGCTGAAAACCTGACCCAATCCTGATCCGATGTCCATGTTAATGTACTCATCTAGGTTGTTCGTTGCCACTGAAAAAAATTAATGGTGAACATTAACATACCTTTGTATGAAGCTAAAAAACTGTAATGAAGATAAACTAACAAAATAAGTGTTGCAATAACATAAAAATAAAACATCTCATTAGGCAGATCCACAATGAACAAGCAGACTTGCAGCGGAAAACAGATGGTGAATTCATCAAAGGATACATGTGAAAGGAATAACTTTTATTATTAACACAGAGTTCATGAACTGATGAATGAAAAAAAAACACTACTTAAACCATCCAATAAAATACCCAATGTATCATTTTAGTCCTCTTACACTCTATGCTCTCAATGATGTATAATTTTTACTTGTAAAGTTGCTAGAGTTTTTGTCACTTTGACAGACTGAATATGTTTTGTACAATTAAGTTCAAGTCAAGTGTGACTCAATTACATTTGTGTCTTAGTCTGCTAATGCTTGCTTGATCAGATTCTGTCTGAATTTTAACACATTTTTTGGTTTGATTCTTAACACATTCACTGACAGAGCTACAGTTAAGTGTTGATAAGCCTCTAGACATACTGTCAGCAATCATGTTAACAATATTTTACCTGAGGTGCAGATGGCTGGATATGGTGGTGGGGGCTTAATCCATGAACCATCAGGTCTCTTCATGTGACGACGATCAGATGCAAAATGTTGCAGGAATTGTTTTGCAGGCACAACCCGGAAGAATCTGAAATTAAAACGGGAAATTGACAAAATGGTATATAATGTAAATCAGATGTGCAACAAAGGACAAGGTGTATTGCATACCTGTGAAAGTCTGATTTTAACACCTGATCCGTACGAAATGTCTCAGTGACATATTTATGGAAGAATGTTGGAAAAGGCAATTCAGAGTCCAGATCGTACACAAGGCAAGTCTTGCAGTCCCAGGAATACAAGAATATCACATGATAGTCCTGTAGAAAGAAAAAACAAAGTTTAAGATTTATGGCTACAAAAACTAAGAAGTACGTAAAGGCATTAATTTTGGGTTCCAAATCTTTAAAGCTCCAAACAAAACGAGACGACGCGCAACATTATTAAGTAAGCGTGACACAATTGAACACACCCATATGACGAGGCGATCCTCCTCGCGGCCAGCCCTTTGTCTCCAGAGAGGCACTGTGCGGCAAGGGTTAGATATAAACACCACGAAGCACCGATCTAACTCCTCCGGTATTCTTAGAGATACGTCCTGACACAATTTCCACACATTTTCTTCGCTGAAACAACAATAAAATACTGACCATTAGACAAACAAATAAAATACTTTTAATAAACACTAATATCATGTAAAATTCAGAAAAACTGTTTCATACCAATAACAAGACACATATGAACACTCCGCTTGCTTGGAAAACAGGGGTTTGAGAGTTTTATCGTTCATTTTATTGTTTTCATTTTTGGCCAAATGTACTTGAGCGTTGACCGACATTTTGACAGTTTGCAAGTTCTTTGTTTTGATTCACGGCCTTTGAAATCGATCCGGCCCAAATCTCCTGACAGAAAAATATATTTTCAGGATTCCTGAAAATCCTGAAAATAAAGGAACATGTTTGGAAATAAAACCTATGTCCTACAGCGGATTATTCTCCGGCTCCGATTATACCGAATTCGAACGAAAATCATAATTAAAAATATAGGATTTTTTTATAAAATTAGCTTCACACTCCCGAACACGGTACGAAGTGTGAATGATCAGTCGGATCAAACGACGCGACAAATCAAGTTTAATCGTCTGTTATGCATTTGGAAGTTTATTTGATTTGACCGTGTATTGGCAACATTACTCATTTCATTGACAGCGTTGCCAGATGGTCACAAAAGTCACATTTTTCGTGACTTTTGGCCCTCTCTGACTCGTGACTTGTGATTTAAAGGCAATTTTTGTGACTTTTTAAGTAAATCCAAAATTTTAACCGATTAATTTTTTGTGACGTATATTTTTTAAGGATAGCAAAAAAAATTGGTAACTTCTTGTAATTCCCGTCACTCACCAAATTTCAAATGTGTCAGTAGGGCTACATTACCTACATTTGCGATTTTTTTTTTATAGACATTTATTTACATAATTAAATATACAGAGGTACTACAGTACAAATACTAAACTAAATTAATAACTAGCTCAAATCTAAACTAGGCCCTTGCGGCATTGTACCAAGGATGCTGGCAGCATTTCCTCGTTGTATCGCAATGCTGATACGCTGTGCGAGGAAACCGCCAGCTCTTCGGTCACCAGTTACATCAACCAGTTGCGAATTAATCTGCGAATGTTTCATGTCGCGTGTCGGTCTTGTTTATCCTAGGCTGTCGACGACTGTCCCGCAATACCTACGGGTAAGCTGTTATTTATTCCGATAAGTACTAAAATGAGAGTTCGATTGCACCATTTCTCTGCAAGTATATTCTTTCCGGTGCGCTACAACGAAAATTGAAATTTGAAAATTGACGACCTGCCTCTCTATCGCTCTTGGCAATTCCAGTGACACATAAATGATGAACGAACGAAGGGTTCGCGGTCAAAGGCCTAGTTTTGTAGGTAATAAGTATGTACCTATTTAGGCGTAGCACACACACTTGAACGGATTCAGCCGAGAATCAGTTGACAAGTGTGTGGTGACCCCAAGTCAGATTTGGAGCAGGCCGGGCTGTCATTTTAGTATCTGGACTAACCTGGAGTAAAAAAACAGAGCCTAGAAGAAATACTAATACTTATTAGGACACATATTATTCAGGACAGGTCAGGCTGGCTGCCTATGGCAACATTGCAAAAATGGAAAATATAGACAACAAGGTCGATTTCCCATTGAAATATTAAATTTTGCGCTCTTTTGTACTGATTTTTTTTCAGTAGAAAAGAGATAAAATGGTTTGGTGGTCTTCAACCCACAAAAAACAAAAATGTGACTTTGGCCGCAAAAACGTGACTTTTTGGGAGACAAACTGTAACTTTTGACCCAAGAGCCCTGGCAACACTGCATTGACTTGACTGACCACCATTTTCCTCTTCATATTGTCGCCCATTTTATTGTTTGTGGCTAGATAGTGGTTTTTATTTTGAAGCCACCTGTTATCTTTTAGTTGTTTTCAAAGTTCCTTTCATTGTGCATAAAAGGTGGGCGGTGCGTTGTCTTAGGTTTCGACCGGACTAGCGTATCGTCCGGACTTTGTGCCACTTTTGTGAAGACCAAATTTCGATATTTCGACCTTGTGGTACCTAAGATAATCAAGCCACGATGACCCGTGAGTAATCTCCAAATTTTCTAAACTAAAATGTTTTACCTTTATTTTTCGCATTGTATAGCCTTGTAAGTAGTTAAGAGATTCTATCTGTCTCTTAAAATTATATCTTATAGAATAATCTAGAGTGAGTAACCAACGTATACAAAAGGTTTCGTCACTGTCACTAATTTATCACAATCATTAAATTAGTTAACTGTTGTTGTATTGCGTTTGTTGATGTCATGTTACAACTTCATCATACACGATGTGGAAAGTTTTACTTTTATAAACGCTTTTGATTTAATATTAATAGGTACACTAAAACGATTGGTTTTGTCTGATTGTACTAGTTTTCGTCCACATATGTCAGTTTTCCGTCCATACTTAATTAAACATTTATATTCAAGTTTTCCCCCAAGTAAAAGGGTCAAATTAAAAAAAAATGAATAACTACCTACCTATAAATAGACAATTTGTTGACCTTATAATGTTTTCCCCAATATATTTGTAGGCAGTTAGATCGAGTGGCCTGTAACCTGGACGGGAAACTAGCACAATCACCCTACTTAGATGTTACTAATCATAGGGCTATCATTAAGCGTGTTCACACCTGGCCCACCGCCTTGCGAGGAAATTGCCACGCGAGGCAAGTGTGGATGTGCCTCGGCTGAGGCAAACGCACGCGCGGCCGCAATGCTTCGGGTGAGGCACCCCACACTTGCCGTGCTGCCTCGCGCGGCAATTTCCTCGCGAGGCGGTGCGCCAGGTGTGGACACGCCTATTAGTTGCAAACAGGACATATCAATGGACAACTTGTGTTTAACTTGCTTGCAGGAGGAAATCAAAGGGATTTGGCTCGCGCCAAGAACCAGAAGAAACAGCAAGAGTTGGCCAAGAAAAAGAATTCTGATAAGGCAGGGCTGTCTCTCTCTGAAAGAAAACATAGGTAAACTCCTGTTCTTATTGCATGTTACACACTATAAGCAATGTTGTATGGTGCTCAGTAGTGTGTGCTCCTTCCCTGTACTCATATTCTATGGAAAACCAGTACGAGTATGTATGGGGAAGTCCCAGTTCCCGCCATACAAAATCAAAACCCGCTCCCGGCATTCCATAGTTCTCATATGATATTTGAATGTGACATATTTATTTTCACACAAAACGACTTTGCCGAGCCTGAAAAACATGGTTTTCTTCACCGAACAGCTATTTGTATCTTATTTTTGGTTTACGGTTGACGGTTTTTTGGGATAAATATGCATTTTTGTTTCCATTTACTCATTTTCACAGTTCCATGGGTCAATAGACATTTAATTATTTCTCCTGTGTCACTTTTTGTATTGTATGATTTTAATTTACCAACCACAGAAGCCAGTTAGCATCCTTTGTCAAGTATTATATAGTATCCATTGAACGGCTTCCTAGCCTAAATGCTAGTGACCCTGCCAGTGTAGCAAGAGGTCCTGGCTTCGAATCTTGGTCAGGGTATTTATTTGATTTGTGTAAGATTGTCCCATAATATTTATTTATTATCAATCATGTTAGTATAGGATACGTAAGATACGTTACAACTAGAAAAAAGTCAGTTTCTTTTATATAAAAGTCAGTTTGTTTTAAAATAAACCAGTTGTTAATCTGGACCCAATAGTTTTAATAGGTAGAGGGCAGAATAGTTAACACCCAGAAGTAGTTAGCAAACCCACTAAATTACTGCTTTATAAAAATTATAAAACAGGATGCACTGCTCAAATTATTGTTTTCTTTCTGAACACATTTTTAATCTAAAAAAACCACAAATTGGAAACAGATATCTATTATAATATAATGAAAAAATCAACCATGGAGAACATTGGGGCCTGGCAGGATTCGAACCTGAGACCAGGGATGTCACGAATGTCGTTTTCCTCACATGCGAATATTTAGGATACGAATGTTACGGAGTAGATTCAAAAAAATTAATCTTGATGCTTATCATTTTTGGTTCCATAGTTCATAAATACAGAACATGAGATGTGATGGAGTCCTATATTATTGATCAAAAGGAGACAAGTGATACCGTCGTTTTCAATTCCTGTGTATGAGCAAGCATATTACCATCGGCCGGGTCGGCGCGGTCAAAACAGGATGCGTTCTACCCACATTCGCATTCGGAAAATATTCGCATCATTTCATGCGAATGCGAATGTTGATACGAATGTCAAAAATGATGCGAATATTCGCATTATACGAATGCGAATGCGAATATTTGTGACATCCCTACCTGAGACCTTCGGATTGCCGGTCCAAAGTACTTCCATTTTACATCACAGTGTACCCAGTTCAACCCGGCGAATAATATTTTTTTTTTGGATTTTTAATCCATAAATTTTACTTCATTTAGAAATGTGAATAATATTAATACTATGTTGGGTTGTTTTTAGAAAACCTCATAAAAGGCATAAACAATAATTTTGAAGGAAATGTGTTATTAATGTTGAATTTCTCTTGTTAACAGGGATGCTGAACTAATGAGAGAGAAGCAGCGGAAAAAGGAAGAACAAGAAGGTGTCCATCAGAAGCAAGCCGTAAATTAATATTTCATTCTTATGATCAATCACAAGGATATTAAGTTTTTTGAAGAGGCGAAATGGTTCAAGTGATAAATTAACAAGCAATTTATATTAGAAATATGTTCTAAATTCTGAGTTTCAACATAAAGTTAATAATACCACCCTAAATATTGTTTCTTTGTATTGTCTTAAATGTAAGCAACATGGTTCACAAGCTTATTCACAAAACCATTATGATCTGAATAACATGCTATTTTCCACTGTATCTTAGCATTTTTGCAACTATTCAAGTTAATTTTGACTGAATATGTTTGTATGTATGTATACTACTACTCAAAATACCCCTTTTTTGTACAATAAAGTATTAGAATAAGTACAAACTATAATTGTTTTTTCATTTAATATCCTGTCACGTGTATACAGTATAATATTATGGTATATGTAGTTACTATAATAGAAAAGCAGTTGCATATAAATGTATATATATTTAGGTTTTATTATGAATGGATTGCTACATCATAGTAGTTATAACATCAATATCTTAGCAAAATAAATACCTACATAGAAGATATTTATGAACTACTACTGATTTGGGGGGGTCTTAGAAAAAGCTTAGAAACGATACCTGAATACATTGCAGCGATTGTTTAAAATTTTGGCTATCTATAAATTTATTCATGAACTATCTACGCTCAGTCGCTCACGTTGGTAAAAAAACATACGAATATTTTTCAAAAGTGATCCTAGATGGCGCTGTATGGCACCCTACCCAAGTGAACATAGATATACCACCCATTTAATGCTTGCTTTGAGCAAGTGAATGAATGTATGATTATATTGATTAGGGTCGCCACACACCTAGCGGTTTTCCTCGCGGAATTACCGGAAGTAGCGGAAATTTGTCTATGGTAGCGGAAATTTGTCTATGGTAGCAGATTTTTTGTATGGAAGCCATAGACAAATTACCGGAAGTAGAGGAAATTCATAGACAAAATGCTTAATTTGTCTATGAATTTCCGCTACTTCCGGTAATTCCGCGAGGAAAACCGCTAGGTGTGTGGCGACCCTTATAGGGAAACGTGATTCGTATCCCATCGAATCCTGTCAGCCTATTATCTGTGGCATAACCCTATCCCATCCCTATCCATTGTCAAATGATTGTCAAACTTGAAACTTGTCAAAGTTGTCAAAAGCGAACGTCAAAGTCACAATTCACAAAGCCCACAAAGGTGTCGCAAATCACAAAGCGATTTTCATAATTCATTCAATTCAGAATTTCGTTTTTTAAATACCTTGCAGCGAGCAGGCCTTGAAGCAGAGCATACAGAGACCGTCACTTATATTTGCTTCAAAAAAACTCGAATAAATTTAAATAATGGCCCATGTCATGGAGAACAAAAAGGTCTTGGAGTTTTTGGAGCTCGTCGGTCGTTTAAAGGTATACCATACATGTAATAAAATATTGTGTATCGAGATGTGCTGTATTGGTTCAGACTAATTATTTTATTTTTTCAGCATGTGAAAAGAACGGGCTGGGTGCTGTGCGACGTTGACGATTGCGAGTCTATCGCTGGCCACATGTATCGTATGGGCATGATGACCTTCCTGCTTACTGAGGAGAATAATCCTACTAAATTGGATCGATTTAGGTGCCTTCAAATAGGTGAGTTTTCTAATAAGTAATAGATTCTAACAAGATAATTTTTTTAGAGTAGATTTTTTTCTGTTTACTGTTGGACATTTCTCTAGAGTTAAAAATGATCATATTAAGTGTTTTCAATTTCAACCAGTTAATAAAGCCGTGCAAATCTTAATCCATATAAATTATAGCAACCTGTTACTATTCTATTACCTATTAGCATCTTAAACTCGTCTATACTTCTGCAAGGTCTCCTGTCTATATGTTGTAATATTATTACTTTTATGACTCATTATAATGAAATCAAGGTTATCTACTATGATATTATAAATAAATGGTACCTGAATGCAAACAATGTACAAAATACTGTCAAAAGTAATGTAAATATTATGAGGTGGTTATGCCAGTTTCCCATCCAGTTTAAGATCAACAAATTTTCTATTTACAGGTTATCTTTAAGTATTTTTTTAATTTTAAGTTTTATTTTGAGAGAAACTTGATTATAAATGTGTTTAGTATTTACGGAAAACTTAAAATGGTAGAAAACTAGCACAATTACTAAATAAGGTATTGCTTTGTGGGGAGCCAACAACATAGAAACTCAGTTCTATTTAATATTGTGTGGCAGCGCCTATCTTAGCGGATTAACATATTAAGGGTATGCATTTTTGTATGGGGAATAACACACTCATGTTTCCTTACAAAACAATGTCAAGCCAAGTTCAAAAGTACAACAAAACAAAGAACACATTGAGAACTGATAACATATCAGAATACAAGTACTTCCTGGCACTATCAAAGACCACAATCATGATTATTGTACAGTTGACGCCAAAATATGCATACACTGTTGCACCTTACTCCATTTTAATAAGGTTCAGAACTGAACAATCATGCAAAAAACTTACATGACATTTAGTCATAGATTTTTACATGTTACATGCTTAATTTTAATAAACTTTATAACATATTTTTGTTTATCTACACCCATACCCTAATATGTCTATTTTATGGTCAGGATCGATGAGCAAACGCCCTATATTTAGATATAAGTATCTGTGGCTGCATCTTAATGTTTACATTTGAGTATCGGTAACCGATACCTTAATTACGTTCAAATTTCGAACGTCTTCTTAGTAGTTAGAAGAAATGTGTTATCTGTAACGATGTTATTATTATCAAATAATAAGCAAAAATTCGATATCATTATGAAAATCCGGGTGCGGGCATGCGCCGCCCGACCGCCGACACAATCGAGTTGCCATGGCGACGGCGATGCAATCCGTGCAATTGCAGTCATTCAATCATCATTTCGGGTTCATAATATGTGTGTAGATAAAGCAGTGTATGCAACTGTACGTAATTAGGCCTTAAAACACTCGCGTGATCTTATTATGAAACTCACTTCGTTCGTTTCATAAAACCACACTCGTGTTTTAAGGACCCCTATTACGTAACAGTTACATAAACTACTATTTTACAATTTTTTATTTATTTATTAGAATCCTCTTAAACTTATCAAGCAGTACTTAACAAAAAATAATGTTTTTATAAGTGTAATAACTTTAATCTTTATCCCATTCCAGCTCTAGTCCATGACCTAGCAGAGTGCATAGTCGGAGACATCACACCCCACTGCGGAGTGTCTCCGGAGGAGAAGCACAGGCAGGAGGACGAGGCTATGAAGAAGATCGCGGAGCTCACTGGGTTTGCTGGTGACAGGATGTATGAGCTATATAAGGTGATCTTTTGGGTTCTGTTTATTTTATTTATTAGGTTTATTTAAGTTAAAAACTAAACAGAACAGCTATAGGTCAGATCACTGAGGACAATTCTGGGGAAGAGTTCTTATCACTACATAGTATAAAACAAAGTCGTTCCCTGCTGTCTGTCCCTATGTATGCTTAGATTTTTAAAACTACGCAACTGATTTTGATGCGGTTTTTTAAAATAGATAGAGTGATTAAAGAGGTTTATATGTATAATTGCACGGGTGTGCGAAGACGGGGCGGGTCGCTAGTAAATTATAATGCTGCCTGTGTTCCACCTCTACATATATGGAACTACCCAATCCTACTCACAATTGGCTTGTTTTTTTTAAATTTGTTGTTAAGTTCTATATTATTAAAATGAATATGGAGTATCACAAAATGTACAATCTAGGGATAAACTTCGCAATCATGTCTATGCTGAGTTCATCTAACTCTCCACAATTTACAGTACTATATTTTCAAAATTTTTTATCCGTCAGATTGAAGTTTAATTGTGAGAATTTCCTGCACCAATTATTATTTTACTTTAATTGCACAGGCGTCTAACATGATTAGCCTTAATTTTCAGTATTTTTAATAACAAAATAATAAATCCTTTTTTCAGGAATATGAAAATCAATCATCGCCCGAAGCAAACTTCGCTAAAGACCTAGATAGGTATGATATGATTTTACAAGCGTTCGAATACGAAAAACGCGAGAACGCACCGAAGAAGCTGCAAGAATTCTTCACGGCAACCGAGGGGAAGTTCTACCACCCGTTCATCAGAGACCTGGTGACAGAGTTGTACAGGCAACGAGATGAGTTTGAGAAAAAATCTGTTGTAAATGGTACAACATAACTTACAGTTACAGGAACAATTCTAGTATTTTTTTATACTTTAGCCATATATTTACATAGCTTATGAAGCGCAACAATAGTTAAGAATATTTTGTTTTGAATGTTAAAACTAGACTGGTTCTAGGTTTTGGCTGATGACAGATCTAAGACATTTCTGTGTATAGTGTATATTAATAAATAACGTTTTGAACGCTAATGTTGCTACTGCGCTATCAGCCATTTTGTATAATCTCAAAATAATTCAAAATTAATTAAGCTTCACTCGTGAGTTTTACAAGCAAGAAATATAAGATTTCTTGATACCTAAGCCTTATTTCTGAAGTCCATGTATTCTAAAGTATGCATTATTGCGTGTTAAATATTTAAGGGTTTTTCTGTGTAAGTAAGTATAGGGCACAGGAAACGTGAAATAGAAGTGTTTAAAAAGTTGACCAACTTTTACAGAAACAGTATGTAGCAGTGTTTTTACCTTTAGGCTGAGACGAGCGAAGATTCGTTGCGAGTAATGTGTTTGTTAAGAACCAATTCTAGAGCTGCGTTATGCGAGGATAAAACAAATGAAGTGATTCCAACACATCCACGCTCATCTCTGGTGGGAACGCAGCCTGAGTGTAGTGTTTTTTTATCTTTTATTTAAGCCAAATTATTATTAAGATCATACATTCATTCTTACTGGATTACAATAGGATTTTAATAATTTCAAGTTTTTTTATGATTTTCGCTATGGTTTGATTTGATCTACATTAATCAGGGGCGTGCAGTCTTAAATTTTTAAAATTTAAACGTCTCTTGAATGGAGGTTACCAAATGTAAATGTAGGGTAGATTTTGTGTCTTACGGAAACCGATGGTAAACCATTAATTTAGTACAGTCGCCATCAGATATATCAGAGCGGCCAAGGTGAACAACGCCTCTATTGCCAAGGCGATAATGTGCATGTTCAGATATTTTTGAGTACCATGGCCGCTCCGATATATTTGATGGCGACTGTACCTAAGTACCTGTTCATGAGTGTATTGATACATGAAAATATATCTCTCATGAAGAAATTATATTTAGAATCAGATAACCAATCTAAGAGTTATTAAAACTTTAAAAAAACCGGTTCAAGAGCATGTCGGGCCATGCTGTGTAGGGTTCCGTAGTTGCCGGTCTGTTACCGTACATCCGTTCAAAAAGGTCATTTGTTAAGGGATACTTGGCGGCGCTTAAGTCATTTTACTTACGCCCTTTCACTATGGGTTTTTGAGTCATAACTCAAAAACGGCTCAACCGATTTAATTCAATATAGTTTTCATTGAAGGTACTTATCAGATAGTTAGATGGGGGGAAACGCCCTGTTTTAAACTTTCGGAGCTATTATTTACACGAAAATATTAGTTTTATCCAAAAACTTTTTTAGAAGACACTCATTCTTTTTAAAACACCTATCCAACGATACCCCACACAACTGGGTTGAAACGAAAAAAAATTTCGCCCCCCATTCACGTGTACGGGGTACTCTAACAAAATATATTTTTCGAGTTTTTATTCTACCATTTTGTCGGCTTGGTTAATGCAAATATTCAAACCAAATTTCAGCTTTCTAGTGCTAACGGTCACTGAGCTAGACCGCGGACGGACAGACGGACATGGCGAAACTATAAGGGTTCCTAGTTGACTACGGAACCCTAAAAAGAGGCAAAAATATTGCTGATGTAGCTACATTCCTATACACCGCAGGCATAAGCTGTTTGTCTAACTATACTACCTATAGGAAAAACCTAATTACCTTTGTAACGCTTAATCAAGTATTTTTAATGTAACACCTAAGATGTCTGTATTAGATTTATTTGATTTTTTCCAATTGTTGATAGACGGTTATGTTGTTATTTTTTTGTGTTTGTTTTATGTTGGCTATGTTTTATTTCTATTTTTATGCGTTTATTTTAGTCAAGGATTACAATTATATGTAAGTCTGATGTAAGCATCAATTGACAGTATCCGTATAGTTGCCATCAGATATATGGGAGCCGCCAAGGTGGTCATAAATATCTGAACAACCCCTCTATTGTCTAGGCGATAAAGTGCATGTTCAGATATTTTTTGAGTACAGTGGCCGCACCAATATATTTGATGGCGACTGTACAAAATCGCGTTCCACCGATCACCAAACTTCAAGTTATTCGTCCGTTCGGTATTAAGTGCCGCAGCGCCATCTGTCGAGTTAGGAGTCGAGTTATTTTGGCGGCGTTAATTGCCGAACGAATGTATGAAACTGAGACCTTCCGTTCGAGACGCAGGGTAGCGTGGACGTCGAGGTAATAGTTTGTTTTTCGCTCTTTTTAGTAGTTCAGTGTGCAGCTAATTAAGAATTAGTTTCAAAACGCGTGTAATCACTCTTGAGTTAGATGGACGATTGTCCTGGCATGGCCCCTCGTGTTGTTGTAAGGAACAGCAACTTACAAAGAGCAAGGCCTCTACCGAACAACGTTGCCTATATTTTATTTAAATGCATAAAAGTGTGATTAACGTCATTTACTACCATTGCTGTGTACCAAGGGAGAAAGCCATTTTAATAATAATAATAAATGTATGAAATGGCGCTAGTACCTACAGGCCTGAATTGCGGGAACGCGTTTTTGTATAGACAGTGTCAATCCATGTTTACCTACCTATATCTTCCTTGATTTTAAGTTTGAAGTTTATTTTATTTTTGTGTTGTCTACTAATCAGTATTCATTGTGATTTATGATAAGCTCAATTTCGCTGTATTACTCGTAGAAGCCGCAACGTAAAATACTACCTCTTGTTAAATTAAAATTGAAATTAAACTACCCATTTATGTATATCGATACAGTTTTATTTCAAGTTTTCTAATGTAAGTGAAAGAATATACATTACTAAAACAATATTACTATCATTTCAATAGTAAACATTTTACTTCCCATTTCCCGTAGTAACATGGACCTTAATGTTCTTTGTCTGTATATGAACTTTCTAATATAAGATTAGCTGAGGTTGTTTTTACATTCAGAACAACAGTTAGTTACCTAAATCTTTCTCGCGCTGGGGCGAGTAGGAAAGTTAAGGTTGTTGCTCACCATCACCAAGTAGGCTCGGCACGGGTCGACAGCATTTTTATATGAAACCCCATACTGCAACGCACACTTAACGTCATCGGAAGGGCGCGGCCTCGGCTTGTTTATGGGCGATGAGACGCGGTCGTGCCTATCCATTACCGAGCCTATTAATGTGCGACAACCTTTAATGCCAAAGAGCACCAGAGCATCACACATGTACAAAAAATATGCAGCGCAACCAAGAAATCTGAAGTAAATAGGTACCCTCCTGCTTCCAACTCAAAAACGTATTGTAGGTAACTAAACTTGTACCTACTTTTAATTATTCTGTGGCTAATCTTAGGGTCTGATTGGTAGAAAAATGACCTTACCTACTACAATAATGCCATGTAAGAAATAGGAAGTATCTACCTACCCCACCCGCTAACTGTCGCTATCAATCATTGGGCGTGTGTAGTGCCCGGCTGATGGGAAAATTAAATAAATTCTCTGGCATAAACTTAAAACTTGTCAAAATCCTTAATTTACTTTTTAAAGTATCCCAATAGGTGTCGCTGCAAGCACACAGCCACCTTTTAACCTTATACCTACGTGTTTTGTATAGGTATATCTCTACGAGGAAGACGTAGACGTTACTTAACAATTTCACCTATGACTTCGCTGGTTCTTTTTGTTCTACGGTACTAGCCCGTGCTTTACATTTGTTTTTGACTGATGGCGGACCAGTTTTCTTTTCTGATTTCCTAAGCATCATGTCATCGGGGATCAGCTTCTGTCCGAAGCTGAAAAAACAGATAGGTGTTTTAGCAGATGCGAAATCTGGTGGTTATAGTTTCGGATACTGACTCGTATCAATTTTAGTTAGTTCTACTCAGCAACAGTCCGCAGCAAATGTACCTAAGCGGCCAAGGTGTTAAAAATGATCTTATCCTAGCAATAATTTTTTGGATGTAACCGGGTAGATGCGAGATGAAGCCGCACTAGTCGCTAATAAAAAATAGCGTTCATGTCTTTTTAAAATTTGGAAGATAATGTTGGTAACGTGCGAGGAGGGATCTTTATTTTAGGGCCTAAAATTTAGGCGAGCTAAATATAAGGCTATATAAGAGATGGGTATATAATGTGATACGGAAGAAGTGCTAATAATCGAACGAGCGGAGCGTAAGCGAAGCGAGTTCTTACAAATAACTTCAAACCCAACTGTCATCTGGCTACTGGGACGTCTCGGCATTTCGATGGCTTTTTGATTTAGATAGTTTGTTCGACGATAACTTTAGTAACGATTTTTTGATCTTTATGAAATTTGTTGAAGTTGTATCAGTGATCAACAAAATATGAGCAGGATCGATCAAGGGGTCATGGAGCTAGAAGGCGTGAAAACATCATCATATGGGTCTTGTTATATTGGTCCTCTCGTTTACAAGTTAAAAGCGAGTTCTCAGTACGAAGCGGACTACTGGTATAATACTTATGAAAAGATAAAAAACATACTTGTCAACTCCAGGCCCTGGCTTAAGGCGATGACGAAACGTTGGAAAATTGGCTATTGACTGCGACGGAATAAACTTAACGCGGCCGTTGTGGAAGTGGAAGTCACTGTAGGTACACAATAGTTATTTGTGCAACAAGAGAGGAAAGTTGGTTTTTCTTGCGAGTGTTGATTTTGAGTCCCGAGTAAGCGAAAGATTGTATAATTGAATCACGAGCGAAGCGAGTGATTCTATTAAGTTTGAATCTTGAGCGTAGCGAGGGATCTCAAGAACAAGAGATGTAAAGAAACTTTCCTCTCGTGTGACACATACAGCTTTTCACCTCAGTAGCAGGGACCGGAACCGGTTACCATAACCTGGGTATTTCATAGGGTTATTTTTGAGGTTGTTTTAAAAACCCTGATATAACGGTAACCTTAATAATATAAAAATAATAATATGTTAACCTCTATACGTCCCACTGCTGGGCACAGGCCTCCTCTCATGCACGAGAGGGATCAGGCTATAGTCCCCACGCTGGCCCAAAGCGGGTTGGGAACTTCACATACACCTTTGAATTTCTCCGCGGATGTATGCAGGTTTCCTCACGATGTTTTCCTTCACCGTATAGCGATTGGTAAATATCAAATTATATTTCGTACATAAGTTCCGAAAAACTCATTGGTACGAGCCGGGGTTTGAACCCGGGACCTTCGGATTGAAAGTCAGACGTCATTACCGTCAGGCTACCAACGCTAACGCTAACGCAACGGTAACCTTATGATGAGGTAACCGTATTGATACGGTTACCGTATCGATCAGGTTAACCTAAGGTAACACTAACCGCATTAAAAACCCAATCAATTCGGTTACCGAATCATAGGGTATTGAGGCAGCTCAAACGAATGTGATCTTTATGAACACTCAGATTAGGCTCATTATTAAATTGCTGTAGTGGCTTTGAGCACGGGGCTGGTCAACTAAGCTCCCAGTACAAACAAACAGGTTTTGCCGGAAACGTCGCGCGTCGTTTATTGTGTTCATCTTTAACAATATTTGTACTTTTAGGTTGAATTGAAATTGGAGCGCGGCTGCATTTCGTTTGGTTATTTTGTTTTTACATTATTACTATACTAACTTTGGAGAAATTACGGATACGGATTCGTGGCATTCGTGCATAATGTACATATGAATTAAAATGTATTGTTGTAATTATCAAGTATGTACATGTAGGTGTACAATAAAATATGAATATATATATTTTATTTTATTAAAATAAAAATAAAATAAAAATAGAGTTAAAATAGAATAAAAATAGAAAAAAAATTAATTAAAAATTAATTAAAAATAAAAATAAAATAATATAAAATAAAAATAAAATAGTATAAAAATAGAAATTAATAATAAAATATAATATAAAAAAGAATAAAATAGAATAAGTAAAAAATAAAATAAAATATTGTATAATAAAATTTTATTAAAATATATTCAATGACATGCAATAGAAACAAAATTTTTATTTTTATTTTATTTCTATTTTTATTTTATTTTATTTTTATATTATTTTTTTTTTATTTTTTTTTTATTTATTTTTTTTTTTTTTTATTTTTTTTTATTTTTTTTTTATTATTATGCTCTTTATTTATTTTTGTTCTTAAATTAGGTTTTTATAATATTTTTACAAAAGTAAAATACAAAAATACATCAAAAACATACAAAAACAATAAAAACATTATAAAAAACCTAATCTAGGGTGCCGCCGGCAACAGGGCAGGGCCCAGGCTGCCGGTGGTTAGGGCCGCAGTGAGAGGAACCGGCGGACTATCCGCGCCGTGTCCATGACCACCGCCTTCTGTATCTGACCCTTGATCCAGCCACCTAGCGAGAGTCTCTCGAGGTGTTGATCGAGACTCTTCGCTATGAGACCATTCGCTGAAACGATTACCGGAACGATGATCGTCGAGTCAACGTCCCACATGGCGGTTATCTCGTGAGCCAAGTCTAGGTACTTGCTGGACTTGTCCTTCTCGGCCTTCACGAGATTCTCGTCATGGGGGATAGCGACGTCGACGAGCACGGCCCGGCGCTGCGACCGATCAATCAGCACGATGTCAGGCCTATTGGCTACAATAGTCCTGTCTGTGATTATTGATCGGTCCCAATAGAGCGTGACACGACCATTCTCGAGAACTGGCGCAGGTAAGTACATGTAGTATGGCACTTCGCGGTTCCCAAGACCGTATTGAAGAGCAAGCTGTTGGTGTATAATCCTGGCTACGAGGTTATGTCTGTGCAAGTACTCGCCGTTAGCAAGATGAGAACAACCGGAGATGATATGCCTGAGTGATTCTCCGGGACGGCGGCATGCCCGACATATGTCGACCGTACCGTCCTTCAGGATATATCTCCGGTAGTTATTCGTCATGATAACTTCGTCCGCAATTGCACAGGCAAAACCCTCGGTTTCTCCGAAGAGGTCCCCGAATCGTAACCAGTTCACCGAAGCGAGCAGGTCTACGTCGGGCCCCATGAGGGCCTTGTAGAACCGCCCGTGTAACTCCTTACTCTTCCATACCATCTTGCGATCCTCGGTGCTCAACACCACAGGTTTGCGCCAGTTCTCATTCGCCAAGGAGAGCGGCGTGAGGCCCTTGTCTACTGCCACCACATCACGATGCATCCCACACTCGTTGTTAAGAAAATAATTCCTGAGATTGTACACCTCACGGTTGTGGAGATTTTTGGCGTTTAAAAAGCCGCGACCTCCACACTTCCGTGGAATGTACAATCTATTATTATTATTATTTTTTTTTTTTTTTTTTTTTTTTTTTTTTTTTATTGTATTTTATTTTTGTTTTATTCTATTTTTTTTTTATTTGACTTTAAAATTAAAATTTTTTTTCATTCTTATGATATTTTCATTTATTTTTATTTTATTTTATTTTTACTTTACTTTTTTTTTCATGCTTGAGCAACGCGACTACTACGATAATAGCTCTATACGGGTAGTTAGCTAGTTTCATTAAATGTTAAATCTCGACATTAGCTTTCAATAGTATTCAAATGTAGGAAAGAAAAAACAACCCAGGTTACAATAACCCAATGAAAAACCCTTAACAAAAACCCTATCGCGATGGGGTTTTGAGGTTAACCGTGTTAGAGGTTACGGTTACCGCTTCAATACCTGTTACCACTATGATTCGGTAACCTCATGATACGGTAACCGTATCATGAGGTTACCAAATTGATTGGGTTACCGAAATGATAGGGTTAAGCCTAAAGAGGGGTTTTCCGGTCCCTGCTCAGTAGTGAGAACATATTAAAGTTAAAAAAACACATTTAATTACATTCCCGAATGAAAGGCATCGTCATTATGACGAAAAGCTTCTAGAAACAAAATTTCACTCCCTGGAGTGATGAAAGTCGCACTTTCGTCACTCCAGGGAGTGATGAATTAAAGTAGGCTTGTTCAAACTGCTGAGGTGAAAAAGCTTTTTATCTACTTTTATTTTAAACATAATAATGTCACTGAATACCATTTTACAGGCGTTTATATGATGTCCAACAGGGAGTATGTGCGAACTCTAGGGGCCTATACAGGAACCCCTCTAATATAAACCGAGTTCCATGTTTCTGATTCAGTGCACAAGGTGGCAGGAAGCATTTGCCTATAGACACTGATTTGGCTTGAACTTGAAAGTTTTCTGTTTAAACCTTAGTTAGGTTGCACGCGGAAAACCATTGTTGTTGAGCTCAAGTTGGCCTAAGTATAGGTAGCTTTTATAATTTTTTGGGAAATGCGACGATATTGTCACTTTAATTTATCACGATAAAGCAGGGAAACTACGCGATTATTTCTCCTGGACCATACATCGATAATCCGAAAACAACGCGTATAAGCCACTAGCCCCGACTTTCTGGATACAAAACTTTGCAAAGGGTGGAGGGGTTTAGTCCGTTGGCTGCTGGGAGTAATCCCCACCTGAGTCGGGCATGCTGTCAGAAACCAGACCGGCAGTATCCAATGAGGATTACCTGCACCTCTGACAAAAAAAAAGGATGAAGTCGTACCTAATATTCTCTTTTAATTTACCGGTAGGTACCGGGAACGGGAAATCGTGCACGATCACGTCCATGGTATTGGTAATTTAATAAAAGCGACTACATACAGTCTTATACATTTGGATCTATAATATCGTCGGCTTACTTACTTACAAGGTAAAGTATAAACTACCGGGGTAGGTTAAGACTGGTGTTTTAAATTCTTGAAATCAAAGACGCAAACAGACTAAACAACGACTAAATTCACCTCATGGTAGGCATCGCCCTCAAGCGGCTCAAGACCACCTCCTCTGGGTTACCGCTAAGCCGATCTTTCCACCGCTTGCGCAACTTCTCATTGGTTGTCATCGAGTACTGCTTAATGCCTATGAAAGCGTGGTGCTGACTTTCGAAAAGCGGCAGCACGTCGTAGTTGGATGATAGGATTTTATTGAATTCTGCAACTGTTGAGGATACATTAGATAATGTAGAAACATTTTAATAGAAATAAACCAATTAGCTTTTACCACACGAGGAAAAACCGACATCTAAGGATAATACAAGTAAGGATGAATTCTGTATAGCTATTACCTATACAGTATTCATCCTAAGATATTAACGGGGAAATTATACGAACTCTCGTCTCCTGATTCGGACTGTGGCTTGGTTCCACACACATCTGACTGATTAGTCACTTGACTAGACATACTTCTTAATACACAATTACAAGCTTAGAAGTTAAAACGCTTAGAAAAATAATAATAAGTATGAGCAAATTAATGTGTTTAAAACTAGATAACAAATTAAATTGACAGTCAACTGTCAAGTCAATACCTTCATCATCTTTTTCTATTCGTTGACTATAAATCTTGAATTCAGACTTTGTAGACCGAACTAATTATAGCGCCTACTTTTCGGTGGAGCTTTTATAGTCGCAAATAGTATCGTGGACTATGCTAAAACGGATTTTCACACAATACTATACAAACGGTCGAGGAGGACCACCGTACTCCCAGAGAGAGCAGGTTGTGTAAGGCATTCGTCGAACTTACCTAATTAATTCTTAGGTAACGGTTTGCCTATTCTGAGCACTCGTAGAAAAAGTGTTGTATACCAGCCATTCTCAAAGTGTGCTCCACGGAGCCCTAGGGCTCCGCGAAGCCTTTGTGTGGGCTCCGTGAGAATATTTTTGATATTGCAAAAAAAAGTGCCATATATAATTTATTTTTTAATTTTGGGGCTCCGCCTCCGTCAAATATTTCCAATTCTCAAAAGTCCGCCACCAAAAAAGTTTGAGAACCGCTGTTGTATACAATAGTGACAAAATTAAGCTTCTCAATTTAGTACCTTACTTCGGCCACTCAGTAAGGTAGGTACGTGGCCTAAACACGGTACTCGACTGAAAAGCTCTTCATTATGTCACGATTGTATAAAACACATTACCTACTAGTAAACGTCTGAAATGTCTGAATACAGTTTATTGGGCCAGCACAGGCAGAGAGAATCTTATCTAGATTTTAAACTGCAAAATGGCGATTGGGGGTGGTTCTGGAGTGCTATAATATTTTATAGAAATCCATTTCAGCAACGTCAACTGGACCGATGCTAAAATATACAAGATACAACCATAAAATTTCCATCGAAAAGTAGGTAGGTATGTGCTAGTAGTTCGAATTGGTCTACAAAATCTCAATTCAAGCATTATAGTCGACGATTAGAAATTATTTTTTGCAATTAGCGCTGACAGGAATTGGAGGTAAGTATAGGACAACATCATACGCATGTCATCCGCGCAGCCAAAGGAACCATAAAATCATAGTTTTTATCTCCCCAGACGGGCGGCGACAAAAACCAATTAAGCTGAACTCTGATTAAGTATATTTGTTAAAGATTATAATGTCATTGCTAATATGGTCCGTTAAATGCTTGACTGCGCTCGGTTAGGGGAATGCAGAGTTGCATAAATGCATAATAGGCCCATAATTTCGCGGTATGGTACCTACTAATAGTTACTAAGTCTACTGACAGCACAAACGGCCGCCCGTCTAACCGGCATATCTCCAATCTAAGATCCGCATTTATAATCAACAGGATATTCAGTCTTTCTAGCACAAATGAACGTCATACACGCACTACACGCAGGCATCGAAAGGATAGTTTAACTTGTGTTAATTAATATGATCGATGGGCAAGCTAGGGCGTCCCGTGAATCGCAATGTGTAGTACCGCTATACAAATTTAAATTCAATCTCGATCCTCGACCGCCAGCGGTCAGTGAAAATGTGTGACTACTCGCTGACGGTTCACCAATTAGTACCGTAGACTAACCGGAAAATGAGCGCTCTAACTCTGGAGTTTAGTGAAGTTTTGTTCGGCATGTGGAAAACTGTTTGCCCGGTAAATTTTAGCGTGTGAGCGTTGCGGGAATGATTCTGTTGTTGCTCTTTTGTGCAGGTTTGTGGTATCAATTACTTATACTGAGCTGTAAAAAGTTTGTGGCCCTTGTTAGCTTTTGCCGAACCATTTTGACGTACTTAATGTTATAGTAGAATGAAGAGTATTAAGGTCTTATTACCGCCAGCAAAATATATTTTCAATTAGTAGACTTACATAAACAATAAAGAAAAATTTGTTGTTATATTATCAACGAATATTAGGTATGACTTTCCCTTGATGTTTTTAGGTAGGTAAGAGATAGGTAATTAAGTAATATTTTTTCTCCTCAGATGCCGTAAAAACGCGAAAAATAGTTTAAACGAATGAACGATGTGAAAAGCACGTACAAACAACTGTAGAAATGTTAAAAGTAAGCACCAAGGGGGCAGTTTATTTCTAGACTAGAGCTATCTGAAAAGTAAATCTCCCGCTATAAATCAAGCCGAGCTTACATAAAGTAACTCCAAAATAAGCGCCCAGTACTGCAATAGTTTATCTGAGTATGTAAGCAGATAATTCGCTAGATCTTCGCTTTAGTACTACTTATCTCTGAGTCTAACATGTTTACAACTGTGCTATTCGGCCTTTAGTTAAGTAGGTACTAAGTTTTACGATTTTGCTGACGTTCATAAGTGCATTGTAATAGTGCCTAAATTCAAGAATAAATATCTTTTATCTTTTATATCTTTTAATAAGAGTTTAATAATTAAGTTGAACTAACGGCAACTAATTCACCTCGAGTCCGCAACCGCTGATGAGCAAGTGGAAGCTGTGTTGTCAGGAACTTCTAGTTTTAACTTCTTTACCGTACACGTCCAAGCGAGTTCTACAGTATACCTAAGCTTTCGTTGAAATTAAGTTTAGAAGTTTATGGAGCATGTCCAGTAATCAGTGGAAGGAAACGAAGGCTGTTTAAAACAATTGTGCGAATCTAACGATTGTTGTGCCAGGATTAATTTACGTCGTCTAGATAAAATAGCCGTGCAAGTCGGACTCGCGCCCCAAGGGTTCACATGGGTGCATCACACAATTTAACCAATTATAATAATATTTCGTTAGTCCGACTCCCGCTTGACCGTAGACAACTTATTATTTAATTGTTTATTTTATTTAATACTTAATACATTAAGGCCTTATTTCGTTTAATATATCACTTTTTCTAATTTAGTCCCCAAAAGTGCAGTAAATAAGTAATTTAATAACTTATGTTGAGGTGAAAATAATTAATCGAATCAGTAAAGAAATGGTTTTATGTAAGTACCTACCTACTGTAAACTATACACTGAAATCGCACCCTTTGACCCTTACGATG
Source organism: Pammene fasciana (assembly GCA_911728535.1). Lineage (NCBI taxonomy): Eukaryota > Metazoa > Arthropoda > Insecta > Lepidoptera > Tortricidae > Pammene > Pammene fasciana. The sequence continues at coordinate 15,339,873 of OU452276.1, read as the reverse complement.
TTCTGGCTGGCACCCATAGATAATAATAATAATAAAACATAAGCCTATATTTTCTAGTGTCGGCGATTCATTGGGACGCGCCGGCGCCCTACGACCCCGTGTGGCTGGCCAGCGTGCAGGAATTTGGCAGCGTACCTGCACCAAATGAGACCAGGTTCTGGATCTGGGGTTGGAGTTGGAGCTGGTTTAAGGAAGAGGATGTGCAGTTCAAGCTCTTTACTAGGTAAAGTAGGTTCTAGAAATATATAATCTAACTTTTGTAGCATTAAAACTTCGGAACAGAAAAGTGACGGACCACAGTGGAGGAGTTTGACTCAGAGCCCTTCATAAATGAGACCGTCGTTAGTTAATTTGTACCTAAAGTTTAATAGTTGAGATAATAGGCAAGATGCAGTGTTTTCATTTATGCTTTCATTTGAAAGAATTGCACTTAGAATAGACCACGAATGTGTAAAAAATGAAAATACTATAATTTATAGTCAAAAAATGCTGTTACAAACTGACAATTTAAATTTTCGCGCCTAAACGGATCTACAGTTCCTGTGACGTCACTCATGTATGTGTCACTCGCCATATTTGTTCGTCCTTGGTTCATCCCTGTCAAATCTGTCAACAGTGTCAAATTCTGTTTATTTTTACCCGGATGCTAGTGCTTTGAGCCAAATCCCATAGAACAAAACTAGTGACAGTTGCCAACCCCATTAGGGTCACCACACACCTAGCGGTTTTCCTCGCGGAATTAGCGGAAGTAGCGGAAATTCATAGACAAAATGCTTAATTTGTCTATGGTAGCGGAAATTTGTCTATGGCTTCCATACAAAAAATCTGCTACCATAGACAAATTTCCGCTACCATAGACAAATTTCCGCTACTTCCGCTAATTCCGCGAGGAAAACCGCTAGGTGTGTGGTGACCCTTAGCCGTCATACAGGTGTGACGTCACCAGACGTTGATTGGTGGATTAAAACACGTTCCGTTTCACGTGACTTCAAATCGTAATTATTGTTTTAAATTTGTATAAACTAAAGTAAAAACGTCACAATACCTTTTATTTTATGTTTTTTCAACGTTTTGATAACAAAATAATGGTAAATACAAAAAGCAAGTATCTCATAGAGCTGAAACACCCGTATCACCGTAAGGGATAGAACACACACAACGCGACTAATTTGGAAACGCATTTCAAGATGGCTGATAGCATACTGTAGCTAGCCTACATAATTTAGTCGGTTTCATTGTTACCCTTCAAAGAGCGGTGGAGGGTGATAAACGTTTCTATTGTACTTAGGCCCTTATGGAAGTAAGCAATAATCACAAGGGTGAGTCTATGATAAGGACTAACGATAATAGCGCCTTCTCTGTCATATCTATGGAAAGTGTAATAAGGCTATCCCGTTCAATCTTGGTATTATTAGTTCCGTGTCAGATCTATGGGTGGTATATCTATGGGTTAATATTATATAGCTGCATCTTCCCTATTGTTATAATATGTGACATTCCACGAGAAAAGGTACCTTATGGCCGTTGGGGCTTACGCTCGACGCTGCAATACTAATGCGATGCTTCGCAACGTAAGCGCCAACCGCCATAAGGTACTTTCACCCGTGGGACGTCAATAACTTTCGGCCTTATTGACAGTAGACATTATGACCATTAGCCTTTTTGACACTAAGGCACATATGCCCCTAAAGGGTTTTGTAAAGCCTGACCATATATGACTATGCGCCATGTTGCGGAATTTCATTGGAACTAAATTTATACTAAACTGAACTGTCACCATATACATAAGAAAAAAAGCGCCGTCTTGACAACATTCATTATCAGGCTTTACAGGTACCATAGAAACCAATTCCCTCCGGTATTTAGATTCAAAACCATCAGTATCGAAATCGAAACAACCAGTAGGAAAGGGATTTCGAATTACCGTGAATGCGGAAATTCCAGAGAATGCAAAGACCCCATCCAGTTCGTTGGAAACGTTTTGAATCAAACAGGTTTCGAGATGGAGAACTTTTCTCTGGTTTCTGTGGAAATTCTGTCTTTTGATTAAAAAAATAATGAAATATCTTGTAGTAGTTGTAGTTCTATACATTTAACTGAAATCCTTGTGGCCCGATAAGTAGTTATAGTAGCATATGTTAGTAATCTGGCATGTTCCAAAAATCCCTCGCCACTCATATTTATGCTGCTATGACGAGTGACTTTGATGATATTGTTGTAGCTTTTTTGGTTAAAACAAAAGAACTTAGGCGAAAATTCATTCTATCTAAGTTAAAATACTTACTCGATAGCCAAACCGTAAAATCTATACGAGTATTTAAATTGTGCCCGATGCCTTTACGTATAAATGGCATGCAAAACCACTTATCGATAAATGTAGATTCTCCTTATACAATTAAGTAATGATAACGTAGGTTACGAAGGTATTAATATGCTAACTTGTTTCCAGGCGCAACCCGTACAAGTACCAAGTTTTGAGGACAAACGATTCATTATCTTTATGGGACTCTAATTTCGACTTTAATAACAAAGTTAAAGTTCTCGCCCACGGCTGGCTTAACAACGGCGATGGTCCTATGCCGGAATCGATTAAAGAAGGTAACGCTGTTTATCTCTAAGTTAACTAAGTTCTACCAGAGACTACACGCCATGAAGTTATTATTTCAAACTGGAGTGTATACTTCCGCCAGAAAGTGAGGCCGAAGGAGGTTGTCTAGGGGACTGTGTCTCGTTTTGACTAAGGAGGCAATGTCACCAGACAATCAAAATGTCAATATGTGTCAAATGAATGTCTCGTGACAATTTTGTAAAGAGTGCGAGTGAGATACCGCTCCCTAGATTATGCTCTCTATCAGTGGCGGCGCGTCCATAGAACACGATTCCTATCGGCTTGCCTAATTTTCAGGCACTTGAGTAGTTTTCCTACAGTTCATGAAGAAATTTCAAGCTTAATTAAGCTCCGGCTTGCCTAAGAAAAATTTTGACCCGCCGCCACTGCTCTCTATCGGACCGTTTTTACAACTTTTTAATAGTTATTTGTTATACAAGTGGTGAAAGTTGTATTTTACGTGCGAGTGTTATTTGAAACACGAGCTAGCGAAAGGATTCTATTATTGACCACGAGCGAAGCGAGTGGTTCAAAAATAGAATCCTGAGCGTAGCGAGTGCTTTAATACACGAGACGTAAAATAACTTTCACACGTGTATAACACAAAACTTTTCACCTCACTACAGCGAGGAAAATAAGAAAAAGGGTGCATTTTGCTCGGTTTCCCGTAATTCCTCAGGTGTTTAATACTTCTTCATCACTCGAATCACTAATTTTTAACAAAACAATCTAGAAAAACATGCGAATATTTAACGTTGATATGATGGATGAATTGAAAATGAAATGAAAAGTTTTGACGTAAAAGGTTTTATTAAATGTCAGATGCGTTTTGTTCGTACGTAGACTTATTCGGCTGTCAGAACAATTTATCCGTTTTTACAAAAAGAATGAAGATTAATGTTGAATGCTGATATTTATGAATTAAAATAAAGTTGTAAGACTGTATTAAGTGTTTTTACTCGATGCAATTCATTAATTGCGATGTTAAAAATTCTGCACTTTTAACGTTTTACGTTTTGTTAGCTGTCAAATGTCACTTAAGCCACTTGTCACTTATGTCAAAACTCTTTCACCACATGTGGATAAAAAGCGATTTTCACAATAGATATTAAACAAACAAAAAGGGCTTTCCGAGCTAGTGAGGTGAAATAGTCTTTTACTGTTTTGCTCGGTAATAAGGTTCAACTGTGGTTAGGGAAATAGAGTGAGTATAATGTCCGATGTCTGTCTTGGTTCGTGCTCTATACATATTATAGACCGCCACAGTCTAAGAAGGTTTTTGAGGCTCTAAGCCGGACCCAAAGCTCAACCCAAAGATACCGAAGTAATACCGTAATAATAGTAACAGTATCAATTACTAGATGGCGCTGAGGGGTAGAGAGTATTTTGCCCTACATTATACGGTAGGTTTCATTGGTCTCGTTCAGATGGCGCTTCAGACTTGGAGCCTCAAAATTTTTTTAGACTGTGGCTGTTTATATTTGTATAGTCTCTGGTTCTACCTACCCATGGAACTTATATGGTACTAGTAGTTAAGGTACTCAACACGCATATAATTTTAACGTGATAAATAGAACACTTTGATGGAGTAAAATAAAATTGAATCTTAATTGTCGATTTATAATAATCAAATCGGGGACGCGGTAAACCGCGCAAGCGATGGCGGGATGAACTAGACTCCTTTTTAAAGGAATGGTCAGACACAGCGCAGGATAGGGATCGGTGGAAATATTTGGGGGAAGCTTTTGCCCAGCAGTGGGACACAATAGGCTGCATATAATAATATAATATAATAATTGTCGATTATATAGATGTCAATTTCCGTCGGTTTGAATAATATTTAGCTTTGCTGAGCAGTTCTCTGTCTCGAAATTCTGTACCCTTGTCTTGAAATGTATTTAGGTACCAAAATTCTCAGTTTTCTTATATTTCTGCTTTAAATAATTTTACAAAATTATAAAATTTCTAGGAACAATATAATCTTATTTATATCAAAAAGTCGTATTGAATCAACTATCACCTGTGAAATTACAATTTTGTATAGACATAATTAGAATTGGAATTTGTATTTTGATTTACATAGCTTTTATTAAAATAGAACGATGGAAGTTTTACAAAGAATGGGGTCAATGGGGCAAGAGGAACTCTTGGATACAAAGTCTTATATCGAATGCGACAGTGTGCGAGTGATACGTGCATATCAATGTCTTGCTTACACACCGGATCCATGTCATAGCCTCGCTACAAATAATCTTCATACAGGCTCCTTTCGCCCCGGACAAGATAAGCTAAACTCTTACCCCATTACTTATACCTTTATACCTATCATATTACAATTTGAAATTGAAATGTTCAATATCTAAAACTTCCATTAACTTTTGTTAAATTGTTTTCTTAATTGAAGCCTCAATGTTAGAAATAATATTGGATATTCGATTCCTTTTCTGTCTGGTAGATATCGTAACATTCGTAAGTCACAGTTCAGCGACTACTTACCTAGTCATTAAGGTAACTGCTGTACCGGAAGGCTTAATTCAAGAACCCGTATATTTACCTACGTTATTTTACTGATAGGCGCTAAGAGGTTTTTTTTCTGATATTTTTTTGTATTGAATAACAAATTTGAAATAAAATCTTTAATAAAAATATTCTGAGTAACAAGGTTTTCCAAGAATTTCCTGAAGCTCTTAAAATACAAGTTACTTCGAGAAATGTTTATTAAATTTACAGCGTGTTTTTGTTGATTTGCTTTAATTGAATGGGTAGGTACATTCCTAAGCTTAAAATATGTATATTTCTCAAAGACACCAGTGTCCTAATTAGGTTCAGTTCTGAGATAATCGATAGTTAATTTTATGCTTATGATTTTGTGAACATTCAGTAAATTATTGTTGGACTCTGAGACACCGTAATAAATGATGCACCTGTGTGTAATACACCAATAAAGTATGCTTCCTTTGAATCTCGGGGTATTAATGTACGAAATTACATTGACATTTTCAATTGTTTGGTTGAATTAATCATTATACACTAATACAATTATAGCATGAAAGAAAAATTTTTTTTCACACTACTAATTTCAAACTACATTTAAGATTATTTAAGAGGCAAGAGTATCTTTCTTTTCTTTTTCAACCACATATCCCGGTCATGAGCAGTTTCTCGGTCACCAGTACCAGTCAAATACAAACTTTGTATTAAAAAAAACCAACATAAGTAGGTACTTAACATGCATTACATAGGTAATAGCTAGGGATACACGCACAGATGTGCCCGCCGGATTTGTCCGCCGGATATGCCCTGCGGACAGATTCGTCCACATATGGCGCGAAATGGTCACGGATTTGTCTGCGGACACATCGGAATAGCGCCAGACATGGACGGATGTGTCCGCCGCGCCGGGCATGTCCACCGGACAAATCCAATGTGCGTGTATCCCTAGCTAATGTAACAAATATTTTATTTTTCAAAAATAATAGGGTGTATTGAGGTAATTTCGATAAAAAAAGTGGCGGTTATTCCGAAAGTTGACTCTTATTACAGTGTGATACGAGAGATAATTGAATGATTTTCGGAATTACCCACCTTTCGAAATTACCCCAATACACTCTAATGTTACTATGCTGATTAACTACCTACTCTAAAAGAAGGCTGAAGAGCTAATTAACCACTCTCTACGATTTTCCAGCGTATCTCAACGTGAGCGACTTGAACATAATAGTGGTGGATTGGGGAAACGCGGCCAACGTGAACTACATCCTGGCCAGCTACAACGTGGCCATGGTCGGGCACCTGTTGACCAACTTCCTGAACTTCCTTATAGAGGAGGGGGTGTCCATGGACGACGTGCATCTCATCGGGCATAGTCTCGGCGCTCACGTGGTTGGAATAGCGGGCGCTTACGTCAAATATGGACCTGTTGATACAATTACAGGTAGGTACTTCTAATAACGTACATACGAGTATTCTATTTTTTTTTCATTCTCACGTAAAATATGTTCATTATCCTATCATCCCCTTAGCCACTGTGCAATTTTTTTTGTCTGGGGCCCGGTCAGCAACCAAATCTAAAGAGTTGGCGTAGGCACTAGTTTTTATGAGAGTGACTGACATCTGACCTTCCAAGCAGATGGTAAATTATTTGGCCTTTTTGGAATTAGGTCCAGTTTATGATATTTTCCTTCGCCAAAAAGCGACTGGTACAAAAATTTAATGATATTTCGTACTTAAACACACAAAGACCTCAGTTGTGGGAGCTGGGGCTTCAACCCGAGACCTCCGAGACCTCCGGATTGTTCATAAGTTGGACAAATAATAGTTAATTACCAAGTGGCTTTTACTTTTTTACATAATAATTTCTAAAGTGTTAGTATGACTCACGAACGTCAGCGGAGCAGTTTAAAAATATTTGAGTGAAAAAATATATATGGGATGAGTTATCGATAAAATTTATCGTACCTACTTTTATACGTTGGTAACGGGCTCCAACATAGATGTCCAAACACATTGTAGATCTATCTGATATACTACTCTTTTGTAGTGTTCTACTATGAATTAAAACTCGTAAGTATAATCTAAAATAAACTATGCAATTTAACACGGCCACTTAGTTATACGATTATCCATAACGACTGTCATGAACGGAAAGTAGTAGATAACATTTTTATTGCACCTAGTTTTATAGGGCAGTAAAGGCCCGGTTATAACCAAAGGCAGTAAACAGAAAGAGGATCCGGATGAATTTAAAAAGTTAAATTTTAAATTCATTTAAAGGATATTGCGCAGTAGGTATTTTTCCGATAGGTTTGCCCTTGTTGGACTTAACCTGAGTGCCGTGTTACATTGTATAAAATAGTAGATTGTAAGTAAGTAAGTAATGGAATTGCCATACAAAGGGGAAAACGCTGCCAGTATTCTACGGTACCATGCCGCGGGGGGATTTTTTAGTTTAGTGTTTTGACTTAAGATAGCTTTTAATTTATATTTATTGCTCATATTAGTAAGTAAGTAAATATTGTTTATTGCACCAAAATTACAAGGGATTTATTGTATTACAAGGGAGCAAAATAACTTCTTCTCGGGTCACTTGAATCCCTCACTACGCTCAGGATTCCACGTTAGAATCTCTCGCTACGCTCGGGATTCTATTCTGGAATCCTTTGCTTCGTTCGGGATTCAACACGCTACCCTCGACCGAAATAATTTTGCTACCGCGTAGTACACTCTACTTTTCACTCCCTCTATGAGAAAAACGAAAACAAGGGTACTAAACTAGCTATCTGCTAGAAAGAGAAGTTATATAGTGTTGTCTCATTTTAATCGGTTGCAAAGACAAGGAAACTTGCACTTTTGCTCCCTGTAAATGGACAACAAATCGCAGAGGGATCAAAAGTCAATTTTGGTCCCTGTAAATGGGCAACAAAGCGCAGAGGGATTCAAAGGTACTTTTGCTCCCTGTAAATGGGTAACAAATTACCCTTTTTCGAATAGTAGGGGTGAAAAATATTTTAGTCCGCATGAGAACACACTGCGTACGGAAAGTCATATCGACACTTTAAAACCAGGTTACCGCTCTAGATTACATTAAAGTACCTACACCAAATTTTGATTTTTCCATTAGTTAGCATTTTATATGCATACATACAATAAATTCTGGATATGGACTAGTGGTTAGGGCAGTTAGGGCTTTATAAAATCGATGAAAATTACCTCGCAGCGCAGCGAATATTAATCCCGAACGATTTTTAAAAGCTTCCTAATAACAAATCCACGAGCAGAAATATTTAGATCTACTAAAGTTACTACTAATAGAAACAAAAACAAACAGATTCAGCTTGCTCTATGGTTATTTAGTACGTAGGTATTAATTAGTTAGCTTGTTAGCATGTAAACCAGTGCCTGTTTCAGTAATTTGTTAGCTTTTAATTAACTTTTGGTCCCACACAAATCGAGAAGTAGAGTGTGTTTCTGGTGCTCGTTTTCTGTACAAACCAGTACCGAACGTGGGAAATATTGGAGCTTACCTAGAGATTTGTACTGTAGTGCCTCTGTATATTTAATTATGTAAATAAATGATTAAAAAAAAAAGATATGAAATTATATTGTGAAAAGTCTAGCTAGACAAATCATTCAGGCTACAAAGCGTGCCTAAGGAAAATAATTATGTACAAACATTTCTACTTACTCTTAATTAAGTTATTTATTTCTATTTAGAAGTTTGTACAGTGGACGGTAAAAATATGTTTACACTTTTGGACCTTATTACAAAGGCGTCAGGTGCAAAAGTGTAATAGTTATTTGTTATACAAGTGGTGAAAGTTGTATTTTACGTGCGAGTGTTATTTGAAACACGAGCTAGCGAAAGGATTCTATTATTGACCACGAGCGAAGCGAGTGGTTCAAAAATAGAATCCTGAGCGTAGCGAGTGCTTTAATACACGAGACGTAAAATAACTTTCACCCGTGTATAACACAAAACTTTTCACCTCACTACAGCGAGGAAAATAAGAAAAAGGGTGCATTTTGCTCGGTTTCCCGTAATTCCTCAGGTGTTTAATACTTCTTCATCACTCGAATCACTAATTTTTAACAAAACAATCTAGAAAAACATGCGAATATTTAACGTTGATATGATGAATGAATTGAAATGAAAAGTTTTGACGTAAAAGATTTTAGTAAATGTCAGATGCGTTTTGTTCGTACGTAGACTTATTCGGCTGTCAGAACAATTTATCCGTTTTTACAAAAAGAATGAAGATTAATGTTGAATGCTGATATTTATGAATTAAAATAAAGTTGTCAGACTGTATTAAGTGTTTTTACTCGATGCAATTCATTAATTGCGATGTTAAAAATTCTGCACTTTTAACGTTTTACGTTTTGTTAGCTGTCAAATGTCACTTAAGCCACTTGTCACTTATGTCAAAACTCTTTCACCACATGTGGATAAAAAGCGATTTTCACAATAGATATTAAACAAACAAAAAGGGCTTTCCGAGCTAGTGAGGTGAAAACCTAATTTATGACGTCCACCGTACGTGTGTATCCAAAATTAACAACTACTTAGCTTCGTTGAAACATATCGGTTACCACATTTACAACTAATTATTTAAGCCCAGAAACCTTTAACTCTATTAATTTGCAAGCCCATTCTGGAGACAAAAATGTTATGCACGAAAACCACACAAACTGCCACTCAGTTTACCGGTCCCTTTTTTGTACAGTTTTGTCGTGTTTAATAAAAACAGTTCACTACCAAAACTCCTATCAAACATCCCGCATTCATCTGATGGTTCGTTTTAAAAATACCGAAGTGTATTTCGAATCACATTTTGTTAGCTATTCCATTCAGCTGAAGTATTTATTTATTCGACAATAGACTTTTCTGCAACCACCGGCATATTCAGGTATTTGACACACAATTCCAAGCATGTATGTTATTTGTTTCAGTAGGTAGGTATTCGCATAAACCATGCATAAAAAATAAGTTCACAATTCATATAATTTTAAAAATAATAGAGCGTGAAATCGGTTATTCACAGTAAAATAATATTATCTGCGGCACCGGTACCTGCTTAATTTAGTTTGATAAGCTAATATGTACTAGCAATGTATTCAAATTTAACGAACCTACATAGTTCTACACTACTACTATATTAAATTTATTTAAACGTATCTTTAATCAGATTTAAATTAAATATTAAATAAAATAAAATAATGATAATGATGAAACGTACATCCTACATCATTGTAGTAAAAAGATGGTTATTGGATTAGAAGTTTTGCGAGCACATTTTGTCCAGAAAATAACAACACAGTTATACTATCTTATCTATATACTATACAACTTTTAAGAACAACACATTCATAAAATATTACTGCACATAAATATAGCAGCAGCTGTGAACGGCAGTTTAAATGACTCGTGAAATACTTGAACATGTATGTTACACATTTTCCAATAGTACGATAGATGTTGAAAACAAATTCGGAAGTCGGGCTTTGAAAACTCGTTTCTACACTTCGCTTGTTTCATAAACTATTTATAAACGATACTAAAAAGGTGTTGGAACTTGTGTTAATGTAATAACTTTGGGTATTAAATTGTGGTTATTTTGTCAGTCCCGTAGGTATTGGTTTGTACAGCCACCAAAGGAAGTGTCTAAGTTGATTTTGGACATTGCGTCTAATCGTCTGCCATAGACATTACAGGCCCAATGATGATGAATAACCTTTAAAAAATATAAAAATTATACTAAAATGCTGTCCTAAGGCCACTGAATACTATTCCTAGCGTAGATACAGTAGGTATACGCCCACTGCTCGTCCAGTTAATAGCAATTTGTCCTCGTATGGCGTTATTTAAATGTGACCGCAGACGAATCCGTGTCCAATTCGCGCTATACAAGGACGGATCTGTATATCCGCCGGGCATATCCGTCGGACCAATCCGGCGGGCACATCTGCACAGATGGACCACCATTAGCTAGGGATACATGTGCATGTATCCCTAGCTAATGGTGGTCCGTGCCTGCCAGCGTCTGCCGACTAGGGAATGCAAACCGGTTATTTTTTGTATGAAAATAACCGGTTATTAACCGAAAAACCGGTTATTTTCATACAAAAAATAACCGGTTTGCATTCCCTACTGCCGACCACAATACATTGGTTGAGAGTACACCATACACTCTCTAAAGAGTTCGGCATAGCGTTTGGCGGCGCTTCTAAGGGATTTCAGCAGGTTTACTAAGGCCATTGCATTTTCATTCGCTTGTCGCGAACGCGTCGCAAGACGTGCTAGGTCGCCGCCGCTCGAGTGGCCACTCAGTTTGCACTTTAAGCATGCGTTTCACGGCGTTCAAGTGTAAATATTGCATGGAAGTTCGAAAGTTTATACGACAACCTAAGACACCACTTGCAAACCAGGAAAACTCTGTAAGATGAAACTTAGCTTATCCATAGTGGTTGAACACGAAACTTGTTGTACACCTTGTATGTTAAAGCGCAGATTACTTGGTACTACAGTAACTAGTAGTCTGCCTCGAGCTGTGAACTCGCGATTTACTTGCAAACGAGTTGACCAATATACCACAAAACCCCAGGGAGGATTTTTTTTCTCCTTCTAGCACCATAACCACTTGATGGATCCTGCTCATATACGAACTCTCAAATTTTATGTACCTGTGCTACAGCCCCAACAAATTTCATAAAGATCAGAAAAACGTTACTAAAGTTATCGTCGGACAAACTATCGAAATCAAAAAGCCATCCAAATGCCGAGACGTCCCAGTAGCCAGGTGACAGTTCGGTCTGGAGTTGTTTGTAAGAACTCACTTCGCTTACGCTCCGCGAGTTCGAATACGGCACTCTGAAATCTTTTGTATGGACTAGCGCAAATAAATAACTAAGATTTTTGTCCTGTGGTAGGTTTTTTTTCTACAAAAATAAGAATTATTGAGTTCGTCTGCATTGTCTGAAATACTTAAGATATATATTAAAACAATTAACGTCAGCAATACAGAAACTGTAAATAACAAACCATATTTATTTCATTTTACACATGAGAAGTAAAACAACTCACCAGGGCCTCGGGGTTATGCCAAATTGTGACACATGGGTCGCTACTGGATAAACCGATATCCATCTGTCCACACGTGTCCACACCTAACAGTCAAATTTACAGTAGGTCTCGCTACAGTTTTCTATTGATTGTGACGTATGTGGATATCATTATTTTGTGAATCCATAAAAATTTCGGTTGTCTCACTAGCCACTGGTAGTTTTGCCATGTCGAATAGGGGTCCTGAAAACGTAACAAGCGAGTTCTAGAAATTAAGAAATATCTTTTTAAAGAGTGACAAATCTGCTGTGGTATCAGTAATCTTTGTGTAAAGTTTCCGCGTCCCTAATCCGTTACTCCCTCAGGTTACGCATACAGCGCAGCCGTTTTCACGATGAGCAACAGCATAGAGAAATAAGTACCGTCAACTGCTACAACTTTGCCTAGGCTGCTCAACTTTGCCTGGCTTGAAAAACATGGTTTTCTTCACCAAACAGATATCTTATTTTTGAGATGGGTAGGCGGGCATCTCAGGAATAAGATGTAAACAGTTGTTTGGTGAAGAAAACCATGTTTTACAAGCCAGACAAAGTTAAGCATAGTAGGCAAAGTTGTAGCAGTTGACGGTAAGCAAATAATCTTTCTTATTTCTACATGGCAACAGCAATGCGATGCATAGGTATATAGTTTCTATTCATGTTTCTAAAAAGGTTCCATTTTCTTAGTTTGCCTGAAATATTTTCAGGTATAGTAATCACATACCAAACTGTTATTATTACATGAAACAATAGCTAGGGATACACGCACAGATCTGCCCGCTGGATTTGTTTGGCGGATATCCCCGGCGCACAGATCCGTCCATGTATGGTGCTATTCAGATGTGTCCGCAGACAAATCCGTGTCCTATTCGCGCCATATATGGACGGATCTGTGCGCCGGACATATCCGCTAGACAAATCCGGCGGGCAGATCTGTGCGTGTATCCCTAACTAATACCGTCGATTTCATCTAGCGACAAAGGTGCAATCGCAAAAAGCGTTGACTTAGTTATGTTAAGTAGGCCTACTGTAAATAGGGTTCGCAACATCATCATTGTAATCAAACGCGCTTAAGTGATTTCCACAGTGACGTCAGTGACCTGTATCTGCCGTCAGGTTTAGATCCAGCGCAGCCGCTCTTCTCCCTGAGCAACAAGAACGCCCGTCTCGACAAGCACGACGCTCGACACGTCGAGGTCATCCACACTTGTGGCGGTTACTTGGGGTTTTCCGCGCCTTTGGGCCACATCGACTTCTACCCGAACGGCGGCACGCGACAACCGGGCTGTACCTATGATTATAGAGGTAAGTTTACTATGGACTAAGAGCCTTTAAACGTGTGTAGTTAGATTGCTTTACCATCCTTATTGCTAGATCCGGGCAGCTTTAAATGGGTGGAGGTCAGAGTGACAGACCAACAAAGTTTTTCAGTTGGAAAAAAGTTATATCGAAATAGGTAAAAACTGCCGAAGTCGTGTTATTTATAGAGAACAGGGCCTATATTTTAACATTAGAACAAAAAACATTGTGTATATTGCGGAAACAAAAACAGCAGGCGATTAATTATAAATTGCATTATACATCAGTTGGCACTAATTTCCCCAACAGAGACTTCTGGCTATAATATTATTGGAAATTATGTAAGTAATTAGATTTAAGGAGATCGGGAGTCAGTTGCGCGAGCGAGGCCTTGATCCCCGCTCCGCGTCATTCTTGTTGCAAAGGTGGCCCATCGCGGTTCAACTTGGTGAAACGCGGCGAGCATGTTGGGCACCTTTGCGTCTGGAATGACGCGGGGCGGGGATGGTTTATTTGACTAGGAGTTAATAATTTGGAATAAGTAGATTAGGTAGGTATGTTTGTAGCTTTGTATTAATTACATATTTTCCAATAATATTGCATCAAACTCAGAACACTAGGATTAATGTTTTCTTAAAGTTACTTTACAGCTGCTAGAAGTCCGGATCTAGAAATAAGCATAGTATAGCAAACTAACTAGAGGGGTTTCGTTGTTCTCATTATTGTGTCATATCTGACGTGGCCAGCTCTCCGTCTACAAGGAGGGTAGCTTTGCCCACTCTAAGACTTTCTATCCCCCAGCTTATACATACTAATCTTGTAAACCGTCGTAGGCTACAGCCAGATTGTTCATGCAAACACGAAATCTCAGATTAGTTACTACCGCGAAATAATTTAAAGCTATGTCTACCTCTGGATTAGGTATTTCAATGCTAAGTTTGAGGAAAATAGGTACGAGTGAGTACAATTTGCAATCGCGGGTCGGTACTAAAGCAAAACTTGTATGAAACACTCAAAAGTCTCTTGGCTACAGGTAGAATGCTGAACGCGTCTGGCAAAGTTTAATTGCTGCGGGAGGTCTGAGAGATTATATAATTATATATATACTGATTTTTGGTTGATATCTAGGTACTGACTGATTTTCAGTTAGATGAATACCCAAGCATGGTCGATACCTCAATTGACGAAACTTAAAATCCATGACTGGCGTAATTAACTCTTAACGCCTAGTGGAAGGCTGCAAAGTTAAATGATTATGTTTCACTCTAAATCTCGTGATAAGTTTGTGTTAAGTGGAGTAAGAGCTTATTAAAGATGTACTAAATTCACGATTCATATCTAATGACAGGCGTCTTACATGACTAGAAAAACAGCGAGCCATAAATAGTCCAAATACCTATTATGAAGAAGATCATATCTAGTAATTTTAACGAGTCTCAGACCAAAGGAAGTTCAGTTTAAACGTTCGGATCTCGCATTTAAAAGCCTTGCTCTGAAACATCCGGTATTACACGATTTACACAAAATGTCGGGAAAAAGAGAGGAAAAGCGGGTAATTTCATTTCATATTTCTACAAATCCCACCCGCGCATCGTACGAGGATAAGCCAGTGAATAAACCTTTGATGCACTACACTATTGGGATTTTTAATCTTTGATGTAGATGTAAGGTATATCTACTCTTTGTGATAGCGAACAAGTACATACAAAGAAACTTTTTATTAAAATTCTTGCTCGAATACCACTTAATTACAAGTCATAAAATCTTCTAGTCATTTTGAACAATTATGCTCATTGCAGACCATTTTATTCCTATATTACCAGTTTTTGAAAATGCTATAATAGAAAGGTTTGCTTTTGTACGTATGTAGGTACTTAAAACTTGTTCGTCTCATAGGTATAAGTATGTACCTATAATATATACAATAAATATACGAGGTAGATACAGCAAAGTAATCATTTAATATCCTGTTGGATCGTTGTCACTGATACTTTTACCCAAAGCTGGATCCTCAATATAAAATCTTACAACACATTAAGGTATATAAGGTATTTATCTATGGGCCACTAGTTGCCTGAAAATAAACGTTTTTCATTTCATTTCATTTCATTAAGAAAAACTCGTAAAAAAAAACAGTACAAGACTTACGTTTATTTCAACATCCCATCATTACTTGGACTCCGTGGATAACTTCTAATGTAGATATTAATGAATAATGATATTATACTTCTCAAAACCTTCAGTTCAAGGTTTAATTTGTGTCTTAAATGCTAGGAGGATGATGAGCATCAAAAACCATTAGCTCTTTGGTATAATTTGTCCAGAAAGAGAAGTGTCTTGGTTTATATGGGAGCTCATACATTCTACGACACTTCTCTTCTTGGACAGACTTTACTACCATTCATCCAAAGCTTTTTGGTATTTTACTCTACTTTTATGTTACTTAATAATGTCAATTAAGCGTTTGTTGGTTGTGTATGTATTTAGATTTAGGCAATTTTACTCTGATTACAAAGACGAGTGGAGTGCGTTTGATCTTTACTTTGATACAAAAGTAACGTAGCTATATTTATATTTAGCTACTTTATGTAGGTATAACAATGGGACAGGAATCGAAGAACACAAAAAGTTAAGTTTCTTAGTGGAGCCAATTAAATTTTATTCATTTTCCAGGTCTTTGTGCCCACAACCGAGCGCACATGTTCTTCGCGGAGTCCATAATATCGGACGTGCCCTTTACGGCGGTCCGGTGTCGTGACTACGACGAACTGTATTACGAGGGCTCTTGTGAGGGTACTGGCGAGACCCTCATTATGGGAGGCTTCGACATACATTATGGGTAAGATAACTGATTATAACATGACCATAGTGTGATGCACCATGTCAGATGTACCATTTACGGTTGTCTGGTGCCGTGACTACGACGAACTGTATTACGAGGGCTCTTGTGAGGGTACCGGCGAGACCTTCATCATGGGAGGCTTCGACATACATTATGGGTAAGACAACCGACTATAACATGACCATAGTGTGATGCACCATATCAGATGTACCATTTACGGTTGTCTGGTGCCGCGACTACGATTATCTGTATTACGAGGGCTCTTGTGAGGGTACCGGCGAGACCTTCATCGTGGGAGGCTTCGACATACATTATGGGTAAGACAACTGATTATAACATGACCATAGTGTGATGCACCATGTCAGATTTACCATTTACGGTTGTCTGGTGCCGTGTCTGCGACGAACTATACAGTTCGTCGTACGAGGGCTATTGTGAGGGTACCGGTGAGACCCTCGTCACGGGAGGCTTCGACATATGTACATTATGGTTAAGTTAACAATCTTGTGGCCATAGTGTGGTGCATCATGTCAAGACGCTCAGGGGAGAAGTCTCTTGTGAGGAGTGTGAGGGTACCGGCGAGATCATTGTCATGGCTCCTTCGACATACACTATGGGTGAGTTAACAGTCATTAACTCATTACCTATATGATCAATGTGTATTTGGTTCGGTTTGCCATATCGGAAGAGCCATTTACGGAGGCCTGGTACAGCGACTAATGGCTGCTCTACATGATGGGTCATCGTAATAGGAACGCAGCTATACGACGGAACGAGATCGCAATATCGTTAGCTCCCTCTAACGCATAGCTGCGTCCCTATGATGGTCCATCATGTAAAGGAGTCATAAGCTCATAAGATAATTTGTACTACTATGGAAATTCTAATACCTAGCTAGCTATACCTTCTATCCTTTAAATTTATGTAATGTAAGGCCGTTTATTGTATACACTGTGTTTTTTTTATTTCCTTTAATTGCAAGGGTGTATTTCTGATGATCTTAAATCAAGTATATTTCTCAAAGATACCAGTGTCCTAATTAGCTCCAGTTTTGAGATAATCTATAGTTAATTTTTGCCTTTCGGATTGCGTAAACCAACATAAATTGTTTTTGTACTCTGAGACACCGCAATAAATGATTCACTGGTGCGTTACATCAATAAAAAAACACGGTGTATGTAGTTAAAATAAAGAGTTATATAGGTAGTATCTAATAAGGGACTGCGTAGGTAGTTAATGTGAACCTTACACACAGTATGTGACCATACTATAACGCCTATAGCGGCAACCTAAAACAATTACCTACAAAAGGTTCCCAAACTTGAATAATTTATGATTTAATCAACATCACCATGCGTCCCTCCCTATCACCCGTTTTTACTTAAAGGCCGTTGACAACAAAAGAAGTAATTTTAAGTATTCATGAACGGTGGTAACTTTTGGCGGTCCTACGTTTAATTAAACAAAGAACACTCGTTTGTAAAACAGTAACAGCATTAGTTTAAATCTTGGAGATCAAGGCCCATTGTCTCGTTTCAGGAAGGATGGAATTTACTACCTCAAGACCAACGCAGAAAAACCCTACGCTCTCGGGGAACCGACGTGAAATGCGATAAAATATTAATTCTTTGCTTTGCCAACTTCGCCTATAAATTAAATTTTCATGAGGATTATTGCGAGGTGCCGTTTTACATAATTTGTTGGCGACAGGAGCTGGAATGTCGGGCTGCCCACTGTGCCTGCCTTAAAGGTCGCCGCATACGTAATATGACTTCTACTGTTCCGGACGGCAATATAGAACAAATCGTATGCGACGGCCGCTGGTTGCTCGACGAACCATTTTATGTCGCTTAATATGCAGCACGCTCAAAATGGTCTTGACATGACTTTAGGAACAAGAAAGTAAAAGCGTGTAACTATCATTTTGAGCACCTTGCCCGCTATTTCTGCTGCTTACTCAACAAAATGATCCTGCCTTCCAAATGGGCCGAAATTATTTGTAACATTATCAATGAAAAAAGAACCGCACTGTCAATTTAATACGACGCTTGCGTAATACTATTGAGATCCCATTTACACATATAAATTTTAACGCGCGCGACGTATTAAACGCTATTGACAATATGGGTCTTTTCATAAATAAAGCAGTATTTATTGACTGCAAATTGTACAGTCTAGCGTACCTAAATATATAAGTCTAGGGTTCGTTATAAATACGTAATTTAAATTGTGTGATGTCTGTAAAACAGATGTAAATTATTTAAGAAGAAAACTAATGTATTATGTATAAGTTTTATACCTAAGATTACACCGCAAAATATAGTCTACGTCGCTCACTGTTTTGTTGCTATTAAAGAGCGTTCCTACTTCGAAATACCTTTAATAATACAGTATTTTTAGGCCCTATCTCTATATTACGTACTTACGAGTACATAATAAGGTTAGTCTGTAAGTAAATGGATATTCAATTTTGGGTCCCGTCATTCCACCCGTTTTATTTGGGATCCGATTGTAAGATAAGGCGCGCTGTGCCCTGTAACTAGATAGTATCGACAAATAAGTTATTCTATGTTGTGATCTGTGATGGTGCTCTAAAGTTGTAGTCTAAACACTACACTGCTTATTTCAGTATCTATCATAAGTTCAAGACTAGGCACAAATTGGGAGAATTTCGTACCCGGGTAAAATCAGCTGAAGCTTAATGCTTATAAGTAAGAATTCCACAAAAAAATGATTCTGAACAACAATTGAATCTATAAGTAGTAACTAATTAACGCTGTAATAACGATTTCGGAGAAAATCCAATTACTTACAGTACTTATTACAATATAGGTACGAAATAATTTTACGATTAAGTAATTGAACATAAACAAGTATTCTGTATAAGAAAGTCTTTATTAGGTACAAAATAGGTACATGAAAAAACTTAAATAAACTATGTAAATACTGAAAGTTACAGAAATAGTAATGGTTGACATGGAAGTAAGGTAAATAAGATTATTACTGAACGGCAATTAGAATACGATTAAGTAAGCTGTCTATTAACCATACTAATTTTGTCGTAAGTAGGTATATGGAAAATCTGTGAACTCTAATATTATTATATCGGTTTAGTAATATATGCAGTAGGTAAGTTTAAATATAACAGGACAACCATAAAGATTGAATCATGAATTTATGATTCAAGATATTTGTTATGTTTTTATTCAACCGAGTCCCAACAAAGCAAGACCTCAGAGCCTCATTTGCACCACTTGTCATCTCATGCGATGGAGCCCTGGGAACTGAATATAACAGTTTCTTGAAAAAAAAACTGCATCCAAATTAAACGTCAAATGAGGTAAAACACATTCACAGATAATATTCTGGCTAAAAGTTAAAGTACAAATTTCAGTAATAAGAGCAGTCTCCAGAAGGGTGAGAGGCACCAGAAGACACATCAGAGCCTTCGAATGCGAAGACGGAGCAGGAATTCTGCACTTAGTCTGAGAGGTACATTCCAAATTTGCCTATTGATTACTGCATTAAAAGATGATTTATATTACATCCCTAACAGCAGAGTTGCAGACCCAGTACATATTTTAGGACCGTTGCAGAATTCTGTTAAACTGCAAGTAAAAGTACAGGTACGAGAACGTCTAAAGTTCTGAATAGAACCGAACACATAACTAAAGTCTTTAGCTCAACTGCACCTTTCGTGTGCAACTGCAGTCGCGACGTTTGCCAAACCATTTCATACTCTTAGTGTGGAATTGTATGAATTTGTATTCCCCGTGGGGATGCTCAAGACTGGCCCGGAATATAAACCGGGCACCGGGAGAAATAATGTGGAATAAACCGCCCGCGGCAGAACGTGCATGCAAGATGCACGGTTGACATGCGCATTTATATCTTTCAGGCACCAGCAATAGCTGTTTGTTATTATTTTTTTATAGTCAGAGTGCTTTTTTACATTTCATATACTTATAAATATATAACGTATGCTGATTATAAATTTTCATCACTACTTTTTTCTATTATTTTCATGCTACTGTTAATTTCATTACTTAAACATTTTTTTTGTCTTCTTCTCGTAGACTCGCCCTCACTGTGAAGGCCTGGTTGTAACCTAACGAGTACAGTGGCGAGACAGCAAAATGCCACTCGGCCGAGAGAGTAAAATGGCCCGGCCCAGTACTCGGCGATGTGTTTAGACCTTGCGAGTACTCGGTCGAGAGTACTGACTCGCCATGGCGCTCGGTAGGTGTAACCAGGGCATTAACTGCCCATCGGTCATCGGTAGACCTTATGTCTTTTGTAATAAGGTCCACCGATGTACATGTTAAGAGTGTTGCTGTTTGTATTAGATGACTATAGATGAGAATGACTGTTAGTGGCGATATAGGTACTTTGAAAGTCTTTATATCTGTTGAGAAATACGGCCCCAAGTATGCCGGATAAAATGCCGGATATCCAGTCAACTTAAACATTTTTGACTAAACTGAAACGAAATAACTTCGCACTTGCACAATCAATACCATGCATGCATTACTATATAGGTGTCTATTTCTTTTAAAGTCTGACATACGGGAAGTTTGAAGTGAAACATGTATGTGCCATTTTTTTTAAGAAATTAGTTCGAACTAAGTATTCAAATATAAGTACCTACAATTTGTGTATATTTAATTTCATAACTTATCCGTATTTCTTGTTGTTGTCTGTAACATTATATAATTTAGGGGATTATGCGATGTTTATGCCATTATTGTTTCTAGCTAGTCGCGATTCCACACAATATTAATTCCTCACAGCTGAAGTTTATCGCATATCATACTATAATTACATTTTTAAATGTCCAAGCAATACACAGGAAAAAAAATACATTCAACAACCCACATGCGAAATAAAATATTTTCTTGAAAAGCAGCCGCGTTGGCTAAGTATAGAACATCGCAACACCTCGTATGTCGTGAAAATTGTCGAGAAACAAACTATCCGGTCCATTAAATAAATTGCGCTGCTTTTGAGAGTTCCCACAAAGAGCATGTGGCGGAATGTCTTGGTAGTGAAGTTGTGAACATACGGAATTTTCATTCGCTATAAGTGCTTTTATATGTATTTCTTACGATACTTTTAATGAGTTACTTATGAAGAGAGAGCACCAAGTATATACTTCCTGGCTCGAAGTGCTGTAACTATTTCTCAATACCATGCCAGTTAACTGTAAGACATAAATATATAAGATTTCTATTTTCAACTACCCAGATTTGATTATATGATTTAGGTACCAATTAAATCTAGTACCATACCGGCCTTAGAATACCAACTCCTGAAATGGATCACAGTAGAAACCCTTGAAAGTGGTGCTTATAAAATGATTATTCAATAAAATACTATGCAGCGAGCGGAATAGGATTTCTTCCCGTCCCAACTTATTCAAATGTTTCCGCAGTCTGTTGTTTACATAACATTCAGCTTCTGCAGTACCAGTGTCTACGTGTGTATATCTGTACAATTCTACAGATAGGTAAATTAAATAGATTTTTAATGGTAATTGCAGTAGGTAATATTTCACAATGATATTACAACGATGGGTATTAGGCTATAGTAGGTACTTTCCTGTCGTACCGAACTATACCGGTTAGGTACATAAAATCACACACGAATCTATTACCGGTATAGGTCGGTCTGGTAGGTATGTTAGGTACATAACATAAACAATTATAAATATATTTAATGAATTGATCCGAAATGAAAAATATCCGAATCCGGAATCTTCCCTTTGTAAGAAAAATAAATTTGTTCAGTTGATGAGCTCCTCTTAGAAGTCTTAGAGAACCTTGGAATAACTAGGAAAGTTCCAGAACAGCGTAGAAACAAAATCTTTAAGTCCAATAAATTATTCAGTTCAGAACCCGTTGTTCTTGTACATTTCTAGAATAAATGTTTTTGTTTTGTGTATGTTCGATTCACGAATTTAAGTTTTATAAGATAAATTATATTACTCCAGAAAAAAATTAAAAATTATCTTTGTTTCGCGTACGATAATTCTACAGTTCGTGAGCTTTAAGAAGAACCTTCGGGAATCGGCGATGACACACGAAGGTAATATTGCTGTTCTGCTTTTTCACGTGTCACTGTTGATTGATACCCGACGTCTCTTTCTAAAACCCGAAGGTTCTTCTGAGAGCTCACGGACTGTAACGCAGTTTACATTTCAAGTTCTGGCGAGCCGCAGTTTGCTAAACGCTTGAACATGTTAAAAGCCACTAACTTTATATTATTTTCTCTTGGGATAATTACGCCTGGTTTTAGTCTTATACGTTCACTAACTTTTAGTGTAACAGAAGCGCTGTAACTAATAGTTTGCTTTCAGACTCTACTAAGTATCTCATTTAATTTTGAAAGTTTCTCAATACCACATTGTTTATGTTGGAAATACTGTTTAAAACGTGTTTAAAACTAATAATAACTAAGTACTTACCCATAATACTTACGAGTACACACAAGATAGATATATATTTTTTAATTTTATTTATTTATTAGCCTGTAGTGTCCCACTGTTGGGCAAAGGCCTCCCTCTCTTTCTTCCACTCTCAGATATATAGAGATCATAATTCAATATTTATGAAAGTTATTGCACCTTGCGCATCTGTAGCTGAAACTATATTCGCTTATTCTCATACCTAAGTCCTAAAAAATATATTGCTCTATACGTACGTTTCAATGCTCGACATAGGCCTCCTCTGGACCAAAGCGGGTTGGGGACTTCACATACACCTTTGAATTTCTCCTCGGATGTATCTATACAGGTTTCTTTTTGTTGGTTTGTATCTATACTTATTTTTGTTAAAA
Source organism: Pammene fasciana (assembly GCA_911728535.1). NCBI lineage: Eukaryota > Metazoa > Arthropoda > Insecta > Lepidoptera > Tortricidae > Pammene > Pammene fasciana. Next base: position 15,316,693 of record OU452276.1, on the reverse strand, counting down.
TCAACATAGAAGAAGAAGCTCTACCGTACACTCAAATAAATCTAAAACACGCTATTGATTATTCTGCAAATGAACCGCTTTGATAAGAAGAGGTTGTTGATGATGTCCTTAGGAGTAAAATTTCGCATTTTTTCGTAAATGTATTCTTTTCTCAATTCGCAACAGTTTCACGGACTCTGGTGAGGTCAGTTTTCGTACGAAACAATGAACCGTTTTGTAATCGAAGATTGTTCATTTATAGACTTTTATCTAGCTACTGGTTCACGTGAGCGTTCAAAACGCGTTCTCTAGGTAAGCTATTAGAATAATCCTCTTGGGAGTTATGTGACACTTGAGAAGCATTTAGATTCTGAAAATATGTTATCGCTTTGATATGTATCTGAGTGCTTCTCACTCGCCGTGTATTGGCAAGGACGCTATAATATGTCCTATATAGTTGGGCAAAAGTCCCGCCCTCGGTTTCCATCCGTCTCGGTTCGGGGAAAACTTCGGCCACGATCAGTTGCACGTCCAATCATACAAGTCATTTCGCCATCTTCATCTTAAGCCTTAAGAGTTGAGGGTTCACTTTACACTGGACTTTTCATAGAGTAAGTATTAAACAAAAGAAAATAGCTTGACCCGTAAATGGCTCAAGAATTAAAGTCTGTGACTGTACCTACGTAACTACTGAAACATCCGTGAATGCAAGTGGTAGTTATAGTCAGTCCTAAATAGATCAACATAGCGTTCATAACTCTAACGCTGTAACTATAAACTTTAATAATCCGAATACTCCTGACTGGCAACGTCGGCCAGCTTTGTTATTTTCCTAAGTGTAATAAGATCCTGTTGAGGTGCTCGTAGCGCTATAAAATGATATTTGTCGTAAAACATAGCTGCGTGATGATGGAGGCTGTAAAAAGTACATATTATTGGGTCAGCCAGCTCGTAAAGTAACATTGGTACGAGTGACCATTAGGAAAGTACGACTCAGAGGAAACGAGCTAGGCTCTAGCTCGTCAAATTGTGTGAAGGATAATTCTCATCTTATTTGATCGTACTCGTATATGGCACTAGAATACCCGGGAATCCTTGGCAATAAGACCAGTTTTTGCATAGTTAAATATTTATGTAAATATGAGTAGGTTCTTCTCGTATTTACATACATAAATATCATATGTGCATATTACATGTACAAATATATACGATAAACACACAAAAAATGCCTTTACCTATTGGTAATAGATGTGTCCGCTGGATTTGTCCGGCGTATGTGCTCAGCGGACGGATCCGTCCGTATATGGCGCTATTCAGATGTGTCCGCACTGTCCGCAGACAAATCCGTGTCCAATTCACGCCATACACGGATGGATCTGTCCGCCAGGCATATCCGCCAGACATATTCGACGGACACATCTGTGCATGTATCCCTAGCTATTCTCATTAGATTCTATTTTTATGATGGTTAATTTGCAATGATTGGATTATGGCTTCATGCCAAATGGGTGGTCTTTCACACATAAATTAAAATAAAATAAATCGATAAAAAGCAGGATCCGCCAATTTTTACTAGTCGCCATCCAATATACAACTGCATCCTAAGTCGTAATCCTAAGCAAATTGAGGCACTTCACATTTCGCGATCGAAGTTAGAGGAACAGAATAGGCCTTGTTTTGATGTTTTATTTTAATTTAATGCGGCCGTTTTTTAGCACCTCTATGTGTAATTATTTGGTTTATGAAATATCCTAAATAAAGTAAATTAACTGAAAAAATTTGGAATACCTGGTTGACTGTACAGGGTTCTGGCATAGTACGGAAAAAACACTTGATGTGAACAAAATTGCAGATTTTAATAAACGCAGCAGGCATTTATATATATACACAAACTAAAGAATATTTCCTCTTTCTAAACTTAACGCTACAGGCATTCTGTCGGGCTTTTCGCTTTCCAGTTTTTACACTTAATTCTATTTGACTAGTTTAAGCGTTCTAAGTTTATCCTCGATCCGCTTTTTTGCCTCGGCAGAGAGCGGCTTTTGGACCTGCGAAGCCGGGCCGACTTTGATGTCAGTTACGATCTCCATGCCAGCTTTTAGCGATGGCACCCATTCACCTATAAAAGATAGAGATGATTAAATGCCAATCATGAAGCGTTCTTAGCTCCCTGGCACGGCGATGAACTTTTTGTAGACCACAAGAGGGATATACCTATCTATACCTTCAATCGTATTCTCTTTTGACAGATTGGATTGTTTTGGGCATTTAAATAGGCATGTAATAATTCCGAAATGTAATATTGAGGTAGGGAGTTAAACTCCTTCGGAACTGGTCTTTATTAAAGTGCTATATTTTGGCAAAATGTTGCCGCTTAACTGTAGATAGGCACACATGACAAAATGTTATGGGGCCCAAACACTATTAGTCGGCCTGACGTTATTGGCCTGTCAGTTGTCCGGAGCTGTAAATTTTTTGTTCTAACTGACAGGCCGATATCGTCAGGCGGACTGATAGTCGGTGGGCCCTCTTATATGCGATAGTTGCGCCCCATCTGATGCCCATAAGCACCATGTGGGCAATCATGTGTCTACAACTCTTTCTCGCACTGTCAGTTACCTGTACTTAGTACTGTATTAACATACTTACCTTCAGCTAGATGTGTTTCTATCGCAAGGCTAAGAATCTCCTGCAACGCGCGAGCTTTAGGAACGTCACTGGCATCCACAGCCGCTATGATATCCTGCGCCAGTTTCGGGAACAAGTTGAAGGAAGTGCACATGAAGGATTTCACGCCGAGCATCGCTGCTGGAGCCAACAGCTACAAACAAATACAATAGGTAAAGTGCGTAATGGGGCCCACCCACTATCAGTCGGCCTGACGATATTGGCCTGTCAGTTGTTCGGAGCTGTCAAATTTTTGTTATAATTGACAGGCCGATATCGTCAGGCGGACTGATAGTCGGTGGGCCTCCTAAAAGACGGCACAGGACGCTGTTTATCGGCGCCAAGTGTAAATAACATCAACATGCAAGGGTAAGCGAGTTAAATATTGGAGGCAGCACTGTCTATTGGCGTGGGTTTCAGGTTTTTATTTAGACTATAGACCACAAGATGGCAGGTCCTCCAACGCTCGCTAGGAAAATCAAGTAAGTATTTTAGACGCGAAACCCAAGTCATAATTTTTAGGGTTTCGTACCCAAAGGGTAAAAACAGGGTAGGGTCAGTCTGTTTGTCTGTATGTTCGTCTGTCACCAGGCTGATTCTTATGAACCGTGACAGTTAGACAGTTGAAATTTTCACAGGATGTATTTCTGTTTCCGCTCGCTATAACAACACACGCTAAAAACCAGAATAAATCAAATATTTAAGGGGGCTCCCACAACAGACATGTTTTTTTGCCGTTTTTACAGATAATGGTACGGAACCCTTCGTGCGCGAGCCCGACTCGCACATGGCCAGTTTTTTATACCTTAGGATACTTGTATGTAATAAAATGTCATAGAAAAACAGCGGACAAATCCCCATATTATGCAGAACACGTTCACATTATGTAATGTATTGTCATTAGATTTATTACACTTTCATGACTTTGATGATGAGCACGCAATTTGATTTCTTATTTTAGTTTAAATATATTTCGTTAATGTTTTATTTTTCGTTAAATTACTGTACTTGTATTTTACGCAAGTAAATAATAGCCTAAAAAGTAAAGGGCAATTTTCGACAATGTACGAGAAGTTACGCAATATGACGAGCACTTACGGTATCAGCTGATATGAACATCTCTTGCCCATCCTCCAGGGTCCTCAGCACTTGAGCAGCCTCGCTCAAATCCTTCGGGGAAAACTTAAGGCCTTTGAAGTTGGGAATGCGTACCGTCGCTTTAGCTACAAATTCTGGTGCGTTTACTGAAAAATATAGCTTTATTTAAAAAAAAACTAATATTTTTTTTTAAATCAATATCTACTGTGATTAAATAACAACGAATTTAACAAAAATATGTACAGCATAAAAACTAACTTAAGCTAAATTACGTCTAAAAATGGCCCCCGCGGCATCGTGCCAAGGAGGCTGGCAGTATTTCTTCTCTGCATAGCTGTGAAGCTGTGAGAGGAAGCTCCCAGCTCTGATCGCCGGTGGTTTCAATTAGCCTTTTAAACCTTTAATTGATCGGGCGCTTGGACCTTACGGCCTCAGGGTCTCGACACCGAGGGTAAAAAGTGGTCTCGGGGCCGGAGACCCCGGTATTTTGAAACTTTTTTCCCTTCTGCCGCCTCCGCCGCCGCACCAGCCCTAATCGAAGTTAGTAGATGGCTAATGTATCAACGCACGTTGCGTCCCAGACCAGTATGCGTCTTTAGGATTCAAATGCACCAAAAATATCAACCTTCAATAATTATAGCTAAAGGATAGCACATTACCGTTACGCAGTAAAACGTAAATAGAGATCACGGTTCCATAATTATTTTCCTCCCGTCGTCAAAAGTTGGAATGAGTTGAAATTTAATCTGAAGTTAAATAATAAGCAGGTAAGTAGTTTTAATTAAACGTCGAGAAAGTTACGGGAGAGTGTACCCAGGTGAGTTGTAAGGTACAGTCGACGTCAATCACCTTACTTACAATACAACAATATAGGTATAATGTAGTATTTATTGTTCACAGCTTTGGGAGATTTTTTATTCACTATTACATACTTTCGATATGTATGTACTTATGTCAATACATTAATCAATAGGTAACCAGATGAAAAAAAGGCTTGGCGTCAACGCGACGTGCAGCAGTGCGCTACGTCTGGTTCAAATAGCACTCTTACTACTCCTATATAGTGCCTGTAGATGGAGACCTAGTATATTTGAATCAGGTTGCGCGAAGTTACTAAAGTGAAATAGTCTGTCTTTATGTTTTACTCTTTTCAAAGCGAAGGAAGTTTAAAAGCGTCATGAGCTGTTGTGCTCACAGGCCTCACAGCGCCAAGAATACCTACTTCGCTGTGTGCGAAGTGCATGGTGGGGGTAATGTGAACGATCGCAGTGCACAATGTGTTAAGAAATTAAACTGCAAAGGGCTCTTGTCAATATCAAATTTCAAAATATTTAACATCACATATGTCACCTCAACTGGGTCAACTGTCAAAATAGTGAATCAGCCAGAGGCATTTCATACAAGCAAGGAGTATAAACCATTCATAAAAAAGAAGATTGAACTGCCCAAGAGATGGCGTCACAATCATGCACACAGCGATTATCCTACGTAAACTATGTGTATACACTGTCAAAGTAACCTTCATAGTTTCAAGTAAGGTTTATATTGGCTCCCCTGCGTCCGTGATCTTGGCGTGTGGCTTCAAAGGGGTTAAACTTTACTCGTCTCAGGAAACTTCACGTACCTTCGACTTTACTCCTGGGAGGGTTGTGATAGTACAGTACAGGGAGCGCGGGCGCAGCCTGGGCGACCAGTTCTACGTAGGAAGCTAGTTCATCAGCATTCTTGGGCCTGAAGTACAGCTCTGGCATCGTAAGGAGGGAATCTACGCCTGCCGACTGACAGTATTTGGCCTGAAATTACATTACATGCTAGTCTCGTTATATTCTGGATTATTCTAGCGACTTCACATTCTAACGTTGATAGCTACAGGTCAAAGGTAAATAGGTATACTGAACCTCGATTAGAATAGGATGAGAGTTGACAGATTTCCCTTCCCATATACTTACGTCAAAACTAGTATGAATTGACAGCTAAATCAGTCGTATTCTCATCGCGGTTCAGTAATAGATAGGTAGGTACACTAGGTACCTATTCAATGTGTGCATGATTGTGGCGCCATCCCGTCCCGTTTACACTCTAAGGGTGGGTTGCACCACGTATAACTAACGAACTGATCAACGCTAAATATAGCGACAGAGCTGTCATCCCATAGAAAACTATCAAACTTTTTATACAATACAAGATTTTTTTTCCGATGACGTTGTCGTTAACAGTCGGTTTGGTGCAATCGGCTAAGTCTTACCAACTCTTGGACGTCGGCGATGGGTGCCCCGCCCACTTGAACCTGGACGTGCACGCCGGCAGGCTTGAGGGCGGCCACCCACGAGTCTATTATCTTCTTCCTGTCGGCTACATTGAGGGTCATGTGCTCGCCAGTCGTGCCGCCGACTACGGAAGGAAATATACAATTTATTGGTTGGATATTGTATCTGTTGTGGTTTTGGAATTTAATTTTAATAAGCACTAAACGAAATTTTTCGTATATTTTAGTAGACAAATAATACTTTACCATATTAAAAGAATCCAGAACAGTTTTGAATAAACCGCTTCATCAATATAACATATCTCACTAGTCTCACTACTTATTTCCATACTACTATTTAGATAATTTAAATGTTTTTACTAATTTAATGCATGTTTACGAGTAGTCGTGGCGACCTCAATTATATTCCGACCAATAAGTGTACAAATTAAAAAGTGGCAACATCGTAGTGTCGTCCCGTTTTCTTAGATTGATTTGAAAGGGACGACACTACGATGTTGCCACTTTTTCTCATTCTGGTCGGAATATAGTTTAGACTTTAGACTCACTAGGAAGAATGAAATAGGCAAGGATTATTTACCTATAACATACCTAAAACTGACTTATAGCCAGATTTCACGACATACTGCGCGTACGCAGGAATAGCGTCGAAGTTGACGGTGAAATTGTTGTTGAGGGAGGTAAAGACGGGCATCATCAGCCCCCGTGCACTGAACACCACCTGTGAAAAAAAAGTTTTAATAAGTCCTCTTTATTTATTCTGCAACCAAGATGCAAACAATGAACATAAAATGGAACTAGTTAATTTGTCATATGTGTTACACTAGAACAGGCATATATAATAGCTAGGAAGATCAACACAATAAGACTTTTTTTTTTAATTTAGTTACGTTTGATGGGTTGATTGTATTTTTGTTGTAACAAAATCCGTGTAATCCATTATCCGTGGCCCGACATGCATTTAGACCGTTTTTTATTAAACCATAGAAAAGAAGATTTTTTAAAGTTTATTTTTGTAGCATTTGTGATATTTCGTATGAACTATTACGTTTTGTAATAATATTATTAAGTAAGTATATTAAAATTATTACAGGTATTTCAAGTCATAACAACTATTCAATTTATATTGGCAATAAGATAAGTAAGTAATTAGGTTCAGTTATTGTTATCAGCAAATGATGCAATCCCGACGACCACTGTATGGAACTTCAGACGACAACTACAAACAAGATATACTGGGTGAATTATCATTAAAGTTATGTACTTATATAGATGTCATATTACTCATATACAAAGAAAAAAGTGACCTAATCGAACCAGCGTGTTCTGCATTCGAGGCAGACACCTTAACCACTTGGCCACCTGATCACAGAAGCAACGGTTGAATTTTTCCATGTAGGTATATGCAATATTTGTAAATGCTAAGGCGCATTTAGGCCAATAATTACTAACCCATTCACTGCTAATGACGACAGTCGTCACGACGCGTTGTCGTCACGGCTCTACGAAGCATTTTCGCTACGTAGCGGGAAACCCATGTTATCGGCTACGGCGTATTAGCGCTACGCGCGTAGCACAGCCACTGCTATTGTGTTAATAAATTATTTGTTAAAAATAATTTGATTTGTTCTTCAGTTGTATTATTAAAGTTCAATGAAATTTCCGTCTTTTGAACACAAATGGACATATAAATTAAGAAACGTAAACAACAACCCCAACAAGATCGAGCACAGTTCGCGCACAAGGTCTGAGGAATTGAAATGAATCCCTGCTAGCCCTCCTGCTGGCGTCAGTTGCTTGGACGCTGTTCTCTTCCGTTTCGTCAACCCCCGAATCCACGGACTTCGTGCGCGACAAACTCTATAAATATTTAAAGTATTTTATTGTAATAACATTTCTAAGCGTTAGATATAGCGTTAGGTATTTTTTTATTTACATAGTATACCTACATTATACAAAAACGGAATTATGTAAATGCAAGCTCTGGAAACTGGCAGCACAAAGGAGTTAAAAACTAAAATAAATACAGGAGGAACACGATACTAAAATAACTTAATAACAAAATGAAATATGATAATACACAGCTAGTTCAATGAAACGGAGGTTTAAACTTAAACTACGTAATAATAACAATATGCAGTGCACAGTGTTAGTACCTAGTACCTAATGGAATATTTTAAGCCTTACCACATTATTGTTATTATTCTTCAAACGACTAGCAAAGCGACTCAGCTGCGACGTGCCGTGCCCCCGTCACAACTGAAGTACTGATCAAGTGATCAGTTATGATAGAATGAATAGGGCGAAGCACCGATTCACTCTCTCTTTCACAAGTACTGGAAGTAGCTCATTCAATTAATGACGATAGTCGCAATTTGTTTTGTGATCTTGAAGAGGTCAGTGACTTTTATTCATCAATTTCATAATTGGCATGATTGAATATTTAACTTTTATTTGGTTCGCAGAACTGCGACACCATGGAATTCAATAGCTGGAATAGCAGATTGACCTATGGAAAAAACCCATTGTTGTTTATTATTTCTTTTTACTTTAGACCTCACAAAAAATAGTAGGTACATTTGGATGCTTGTCCAGAAAGTGTGACATTTCCATGCGTAATGCCAAAAAGACAAATATTGATATTTTTGAGCTAAATTACAAATAGCAGAGCTTTAAATTGAAAAAAATTGAGCGCATCGAGAAAAGGTTTTGAATTTTTGTCCATGGATAGAATGAGGTTTAGACCTTCATGTTAAAATCAGGGGTCCCGTGAAATATGTTATTACTCTCTGGTTAAGGCTGATAGGGGTTGTGTGGTATCTTTTCCGTACAAAAAAGGTATGAAGAATTCAGTTATGATATTAAAAAAAGTAAAAATCCATATTTTGAAAAATAGTCAGTACAAGTAATTGGTAGAAGTGACCAGAATTCAATGAACTCCGCTGGCCAGAATCAAATTATCAATCAAACGATGATTTCGACTTACCTGCGGAATGTTATTCCATTTTTTTTTAAACTTGAAGTTCTTGAATTGTTTCCACACCACATTGTTTACACAAAAATATCCCATGATTTCAACAATTTCCCTTACTTATTCAATTTCTTTTTCGCATTAAACGCACGCTACGCATTGGTCTAAAATAAGACGATACTGAACGGCTTCAAAGATATATCTTCTTTTATTTTTTCATAATTATTGGATTTACGGTTCAAAAGTTACAGGGAAGACACAATTTTTTAGACTTTCGGAGCGCATAATTCTGATAATATCCACTTAATCAAAAAATTTTCAAACAAAACTCAATGTTATTTTTGAAGACCTATATATTGATGTGTGCCGTGTTGATATGTGATGAAAAATAATTGACAAACATACGTAGGTAAGTACAATATATTGAACCCAGCGTCCGAGCACAACATTGTCTGGTGATTACAATTCCGAGATAACTTTTTAGTTTTAGCCAAAATTAAAGTTTGAAATATAAAATACCAATACTAGTATCTACATATTATTAAATTAAACATATATTAGGTACACGATGATGTCATTAACATACATATCAGGCAATGACAATGACCTGCTGCAGTAAATCTAATCTAATCGAATGAGTAAAAATAACAATCTTATGATAAAAAGTACCTAACGAACCTAATTAAGATTATGACCTAATATTACGTTTTAGTGTAGTTATACAACTGTAATATTTTGGAACCTAAAAGCTTGTTATTGCGTTGCAAATGTTGTAATATTATGTTTTGAAAATTTTTCATGAAAATACAAAATACTACTTGCAAAATCACTGCAAGTTGAGCAAAAAATATTTTCTTTATATTTGCGTTACTTACGTATAAGATGTGTAATATAATATGTAAGTCGGCATATTTTTTTTATACACAGTATATTTATCTTACATGAGTAAGTATAAAAAAATTTATTATGACGGATCAGACGGATGCCTGATGGAGATTTATTTTGATATTAATCATTAGGCAAGGGTTATTCCTACTTGGAAGAATAATAGGAAACCTAGTTTTAAATGCCTATCTAGGTATATCCAGTGACATGCAGGTATACGATAAACAAAATGGAAGTGGAATCGCCGCTCAAAATCTGCACCAAAGCCGTGGAGCCAAAAGGGGTGTAGTTCATCATCGTCTTAATATAACGTATTTTTTTTAAATTGTCATGTTGTGAAAATATGTGTTTAGTCTAGCCATGAAATTGACAATTCATCGCTATTATAAGGCTAGTTTGCGCCGTGTATTAGTTGGTGTAGGGCAGGAACCACACAGACGCCTATTCATATTATACTTTCTTTATTCATATTTTACTTTGTTATTACAAGAACTTCTTTAAATTATTCAAATTGCTTTAACTATACCCAGCATAATTAAGGTTGGCAACGAGTGCGGTTATTACATTGAATTTTAAAGTTTCTGCGTAGCACGGGCAGCAGGTACCTATCAGACGGGCGCAAACCGGCCAGCTAACCCACCTCTCATTGTAAATTTAATGCTTTAGGCATTTCCTCGGGATTTTCGGTTCCCTTCAGTTTCGCAGCGAATTTTTTATAAACTATTTTTAAAGCACGTGCAAAAATATTTTTCATATGTAAGAATTTCCACCAAAAATACTGTAGGTATTTGTATTTTCCTAGTAATTGCATAATATTACATATACGTCTCCATTTCGCTTCCGTGGAAATTCAGAGCCTGTTCATTAATGTACAACAGAAATAAAAGAATCATTGTGTCTTCGTATTAAATCTTAAAAACAAAATCTTGATCGCGTGTGAAAATTGTTTGCACACGACCTTAAAAAAAACAATAACTTTCCGCAGTCTGCATTATTGAGTTGATGTAAAATTAGGACTAATTGCAAATATTCGGGCGACATGCATGCGGGTATTGCTCGTGCTTGTTATCATTTTATCAATCCTCTCCCGTACTCGTACTCGTGGGCTCTTTGTTTGTAATTTTAATTTGCATATAGCGCGCACTGCGTGCAAACCTGGAGCTGGATTCAGTTTTGAAAATAATACATATGAGACGGACTCTATTTGACCAAAGTACGAGAGGTGTCGTAGTTATCATTTGGATGACGGTACTTAGCAGATATATATTTGATTTATATTGATTAAATAAAATAAAACATTTATTTACATAACTAAATATACAGAGGTACTAAATAAATAGGTAACCTATATGAGTAACGTCTACAGCTTACATAATACTTAGCAGGCGATCTTACCGCTATAAGCCTGTTTCGATAAGTTACTTAAATAATTTGAAGTTTGAAAATTACACTAGATTATGTCCAATGATGTCGAATTTTCAAACTAACGAAATGTGGAGATTATAACCTAAACCCTATAAGTAGTTAGAGGAAGCCTGTGGTTAGCAGTGGGTAGGTTATATTCTGTCAATTTTTACAATGCCCAAGCCTAAGCATGATATTCTCAGACCGTCCGTTCCACTCGCAGCATATCAAATTTGAAAACCTGAATGTGTCACTTGTCCGCGTCGTTATAAAATTAGGTTCCTGTAATTGGCTCATTTTAATTCAGTTGGTGCGTACGTGAATACGTGATCATTTGAAGTTAATACGCAATATTAGGTGTATAAAATTAATCGTCATGTCCGAGAAATCAATATGTCTGTACCTACGTTGTATACATCGTCGCTTAGATGTTGTTTTAAAATTAACAGGGCATGAGACGGTCAGAATAGGTCAGTGCAATACAAATAGAAGAAATATAACGAAGACAGTTTTTCAGAAAGAGTAGGCCAGTTAAAAAGGAAAGAGTAGATTTGATTTTAGAACCAAATAAAAACAAACGCATAACAAGAACAAATCTCTTGATCTAACCATCAGAAAGGTTTTAACGGAGCAGATACGTGTGCTCGCAGCAAATAAATGGAAAACAGATGTGAATTCTTCTATTTATATAATAGTATATATTCCGACAGCTATTATTATATGATTCTCTCACCTCATACCAAGCTCAGCCCATCATAAACTTTAACGGGAACACTTTGATTTGATAATATGGTTGACTTAACAGACGTTTAGTCGGGATGCGTCGGGCGTCAGGCGTGGCGTGAGTGAAGAGGGGAAGGATAACTTTGATTCCTTTAGCCCACAGTTGAGTTAGCAACCAGATGGGGCACATAAGATAACATGACTAACCATCACGATTTTGGCAATCCCTTAGGTCCTAATAAAAAAGTACGACATTTTATTTCATTTGCGTATGTGCGATGCGAATGAGTAGGTAGGTATGCCCTATAAGACTATACTATCCGCAAAACTAACTGGTCATTAAACTTCTCTTTCACTCTTGCACGGCCAGAGCAAGAAAGAAGGAGACATCATTATGAACTCTGCGGCCAGTTAGTTTTGCGGATAGTATAATGGCGTTATTCATAAACGTCTGTCAACTCTTAAATGCGGTTGAGTTTATAAGTAATCATTTGTTCTTTTCCGCCTTTTGAAATTTGTGTCTGTTAGAGAGAGAGGTAAATGTAACGGCTTGCAAAGTTCCACCCGCTTCGTACAGATGTAGTAGTAGGTACATAGTAATAGTAGAACACTTTATGGCACATAATAAGTACAAAAATAGAGTGAGAGAAAGACGAACTTATTCCCCTTAAGGAATCCTGACGTAGTTATTAATCCTTTCCGATCTTTAAAACACGGATAGATAAGTTAATGTTAGTAATGATTTTTAAGTCGACTTCGATTTATGAAGTATAGAGAGTGTGCTTATTACTAAATTTAGATATTCGTCGACGTTCATGGGTAATTTGCAGAAAAAATGTACCTTTACTTAGTCCCAACTGTCCCAAAATGTACATACAAAAAATTCGGTACGTTCATAAAAAAAGTGTAACGAAACTGAGAAATTATCAGTTCCGTTAAAATTTTTTTATGAACGTAACGAATTTTTTGTATGTAAATTTTGGGACAGTTGGGTCATTTTTTATTCTATCAGACTCGATAGAGCTCATGATTCTGCATGCGATAGACTCAAAATATATATGAAATTAAAAAAAAGTAAAGGTACATTTTTTCTGCAAATTACCCTCATACGAGTTTTGTTTGCAATCCCTGTCTCTATCATATAATTATATCTACAAAGTTTCGCATTTAATCAATGATTACGTTCATTTTATTTTATGGAAATGTTGACGGCTTTCGGGAGTCTCAAGTAGGAACACCAAGTTTTCACGATCGGTTTGTATTATTTCTCTAAATGTGTAACATATTATTGAAATGCGAACATAATGCCGTGAGGTGTCTATAGCACCCAGTCTAAGGCGCGAGTAAAGGGCGAAGGATAACTTTGATTCATTTAGGCTTAATCTCGCCCGCGTTCCCACTATCTCATTAGACGGCCAATTTGTCGGGATCACGCCAAGACTTTAATCTTGCGGTTTGGCGACTTGTCGCTTTTTTATTGAAATTTGTAAGGGATAATTACCTACCATTAAAGAGCTTATTGCTAGTCCTCAAGCCATTATTCCAATAATTTATCCTGAAACTATAGACTATTTAAAGATAGAGTTTCTCCGGAAAGAGAAGTGTCTAGGTTTAAATATATGTGAGTGCAAACATTCTACGACACTTCTATTTCCAGACAGACTCTATAAAATGGTTTTTTACTACATAACAACTTTTTTTAAATCGTAATTAAAATTGAAATTCTATGCTTTCGTCAACTATCGCTGTAAATAAAATACGAGTAATGTTAACAAAAACATTTATCTTAGTTGCTTCGCAATCAGTCACTTTTAGCTTATAAACATGAAATTTGACAATTACTTATATTTAACTGAGAACGAATTTCTTTAATAATATTTTGTCATGGTCAAACGCTTTACTACCCTAGAAACGTAGCCATGTTTCTTTACCTTATTTTTTTATTTTGTTATTGACGCCGACTTTAAATCCATTTCATTCTCAGAACTCCATCCATAATGATTGTCACTTATTGCACTCTTTGCTCTGGAGCTACTGAGGCATCCGAATTTACCACGAGTTTACTAACTTCATTGACTCAACTGCTTATTATACTTTTAATTACATTTGCATTATACACTGTGGGCTGTTAAAACCCGACAGATCTGAACCACGCATTTCTGAGACCAAAAGAAATAATAGTAGTTAATGTAACTGTTACGTGATAGGGGTCCATAAAACACGAGTGTGGTTTTATGAAACGACAATAAGATCACACGAGTGTTTTAAGGCCGTACGTACAGTTGCATAGTTGCATACACTGCTTTATCTACACACATATTATAAACCCGAAATAATGATTGAATGACTGCCATTGCACGGATTGCACTGCCATCGCCATGTCCAACTCGATTGTGCCGGCGGTCGGGAGGCGCGTGCCGGCGGGCCCACCCGGAATTTCATAATGATATCGAATTTTTACAGAATAACATCGTTACAGATAACACATTTGTTCTAATCTATTTTTATGGTGGTTATAACGTGCGGTTTTTGAAAGCGTCATGGAGGGTTTATGATATGGGTGTAGATAAAAGTTTATTTGTATGTTTTGTGCACATGAAAAGTAGATAAATGTTATTAATTAAATGATCGCCAAAAACGAATTAGTACATGTTTTTCAAAAAAAAAAAGTTTATAGGACATTTTACTCTCTAAATATGATCAGAAATACACTGTTAAAATCTGTCGGGTTTTAACAGCCCACGGTGTATAATAACCTTCTAATTAGTAGTCAGGAGCAAATGGATTCGACTACCTATCGAGGTTCGGACCGAGATGCACTTTAGTTCAAAGCTATCCGATATCCTGGGATTACAGCGTTAGTATAGGAGCGGTAAAGTTCCCTACTAAATACTAAAACTTACCGCTCTCCTGAACATTATGCTGAGTAGCGGTTTCCAAACTTTTAAATTACGTGTCCCAAATCCCCAATTGAAATTTCGCAATGTATTCTGACCTAGTACTTTGAACTTTGATCATTGAATTAATTGAGTTTAATGACAATAACAACGGCAATTACTTTTTCAGGTCATAATTATGAAAAATACCGCTAATTACTAACTTTCTTTCCGCAGTGGGCCAATAACCTTTTAATTAAAATGAACATTCTGCCGTACACATTGAAAATCTGCTGCTGAATTATTTTCATTCGACAAATAACCGCAACCCGACCGCAATTTTTGAATTGTAGAATAGTGCCCCCCTAAACGAAATCCTAGAACCGCGCCTGGGAGGAACTCTGAAATTATCGAAATTGTCTTTACGATATTTCTGTATTGACTATAAATTCCCTAAAAAAGTATTCAGAAAAATTGAGGCAGCTGAAATATTCGAGCAACGAAAATTTTTGCACTTACCTATAAAATAAACTAAATAAAAATATGAATTAAGGATGTCACTAACCTGCCTGTGCCTGACACATGGTAGCCCAACAGAAAAAGTAATGGTACCCTATAGTGAATAGAATATCAAGTAACAATCGATAACCCAGTTACAAACACTCTTTGTCCAATAAGTATTATTGCTACTCGAGAATTTCCTATTCTTGGTATTATGAGCGGTATTCTAACTTTAGAATCAAGGTTTATTACGGATTTGTTATTATTCTAATATCTTCTTTTGGCATCATACATATATCCAAACAAATAGGAATTCTGAAAACTCTACATATCGCGTAAAACTAATAAAAAGAAATTTATTTTTGATATTCAATATGTTTTTGATATCCAATTTATTTTATAAAATAGTTTTTATAAGCAAGCATTTTTTTTATAAAATAGTTTCTCCCTTTTGTGCGCATCAATGGGAATTTGCCAATGACGACGTTAATTATACGTTTATTTATTTAAATAAAACGTAGGCAACGTTGTTCGGTAGAGGCCTTGTTATTGTAGGTAAGGTGATAGCTGTTCCTTACAAACAACACGTGGCGAAACTAATTCTTCATTAACTGTACACTTTTTAATAGATCACCGCAGAATAAGTTATCAATATTACTTATAAGTGTACACTGAACTATTTACTAAAATAAGCTAAAAAATGTTAAAAAAAAGATCACAAGACGTTCAAACTACCCTGCGTCTCAAACGGTTTTCCCGATAACAAATATTACATTTTACATCTGAATAAACAAAACGTCAATGTTGACATGTCAATCAATCATTCAATATCGAATTGAAGTACAACCACTAACAGATTATATTCTTCGAATAGGCCTCCAGATCAATACCGCGGTGGCAATTTGCATGCTAAAGCTTCCTAGGCTTTGAGAATTTTCCGGAACGGCCACAGGCGTCCAGGTCTTGTGTTCCCTTCGCTTACCGAGCGCTAGTGAACATAACGTCCAAAACCTGTGACCTGAACGGTTAGCACAAGTGAGCAGCGACAATACCTCGGGGGCGATATAGACGTCTGTCACTTTCTGATGAATGTTCACTTAGAAAGTGGCAGATGTCTATATCGCGAGATTCTATCACCGCACACTAATTTTGCTAACCGTGTTGGAGATTCTCGCCAATAACGCATTAGGATATACTTTATTTATTGTGTTCCTTCGTCTTTTCAGTTGCTGAATAGTATTTGGTACTACCTATTGCCTAAAATTTTATTACACCAAAACCTTTTGGACGAAGTTAGAATAAATTGGTCTACGAAGCGTATCTTTAATTTTCGGGTATAAATTAGACAAATTTTGCATTGAGAATCAAATGAAGAATAGATTTAGTAAATATAGTAAGAGTTATTTTATTAATTAATACTAATATTAGTTCGCCTGACGCCTCGGCCATAGCAAAAACGCTCCGAAAATAATCGCTCGACGCTCCCAATAACAGTCATACATTTGTTTTTACTAACCTAAGTGGCACCACACATTAGAGCGGAATGGTAGCTGAATTTTTGTATGGAGGCCATAGACATATTTTCGCTTTTGTTTATGAATAGCTGAATTCCGCTCTAATTTATAGTGCCTCTAATGGCGGTCTGCAGGAGCGTCGCGATATCGCTTAAAGCGTTTTTACGTGGTGAGAGTTCGACTAGACCAGAGTCGAGCAGCACATAGAACGTGATGGGAACATGGCCAAAGCGGGCGACGCGGGCATTAATTAAAACGGCAATTTATCTCACTTAGCCGCCTTCACGCTGCTTACCCTTAAGGCTAGTTTTGTCCTAACAGATATATGAGACTGTTGTCACTTGACCTCAGCTAGTACTTGCTTTTAGGGCTGTAGCCAATTTAAAAAAAACAACTGATTTCGTTCTACGTTCACTTTTGTTTGACAGATTTTGAAATTTTGAGTAGTGTAACGGTTGTATTGTATACTAGTTAGATTAGATTAAGTTAGATCTTAAGTTAGATTAAGTCATGGGGGTGACAGAATAACAGCGTCCGTTCCGGAAGGGGGTAGGGTCATAGTGCCTTTATGCCTTCTTGCACAGACACAAGCTGAGCCACTTTCCTATTCAATATGTTTTAAGCATTTTTCTGTACTCTTATTATGTACTTATGCGAACTTATTGAATAAACGTATTTTATTACAGTGGAAACTGGATTAGTGGAATCGCAAGGGACCGGCTGTTTAGTTCCGCTTATCCAGGTTTTCCATTTATCCAGTTTTCCACTTAGCCAGGTTTAAATAAAACAATTTCTCACTTACAGAGGCTCTCGCTAACAGAGGTTGTGAATGCTAGTAATGTCGCTTATAGAGGTCACGTATATCGTCAAATAAAAGATTCAAGACTTAAATAATCATCTTTTATTATATATGTTTGTAGATATGTATTAACAAAAAATAGGTATGTTATCCTGTCTTTAAAAAAAGCAATACTGTAAATAATCCAGAATACTAACTAACAAAAATAATAACTGAACTTATATTTAAATAAAATCACTCCTAATATTTATTTATGCAAGTAAAGCCAGTATGGTTAAATAACTTGCCCACTTCCATAGTCTTTTATAATTTTTAATTTATCCCGAAGAGATAAACACTTGATTTTGCATTGCTTATCTAACAGCGCGGCACCGCACCACGGCTAAAATAACCAAACTAAACGATGTGTGATCTCACACAAAATACGTAGTTAAAACACAAACCATAACGTCAACGAAACAAACTACCCTCCTTGTGACGGTTTATTAAAAATACAAATTTTATAACACCGAGTTATTTCCACTCATAGAGGTTTCGGAGACGGCTGCTTCCAGTTACAGAGGTAAAAATAAGAAATTTTAGAAAAAAATGTATTCCGCTTATAGAGGTCGAAAAATTCCACTTATAGAGGTAATTCATTGCCAAGGGCCTGGAACCGAGAACTTGGGTCCACTTAAAGAGGTTTTCCACTAACCCAGGTTCCAATTATCCAGTTTCCACTGTATTATTTATTCTAGTCCATGGTTTCTGATACATTCATTTTAGTTAAGAGGCACAACTAGGTAGAGCATATATTATTATGTCAAAGTAAAATTGTATGATAAATGTACGAGAATGCAATGTTACAGTACGTACTCGTAATGACCGACAGTAAAAGGGAATTTAGAAACCACGTAGTAAAACAGGGCAACTTTTCAAAGGACCCGATAAAATTATGCGTGTGTCTCCTTTGATGGAATTAATGGTTTATTTTAATAAGTGATCTCAAAATCATAAATAATTAATTTATTTTTGCAGTGATTTATTAGTCCCAGTCTTCCAGGATATTAGAATCGTTTATGAACTCCCCACTACGTCTGTGAGGATAAAAATCTCATAAAACTCGTAACACTTTTAGCTTTACCTTTTTCAGATAAATCCTATAATCTTCGCCGACTTCTCAGCAACGTCTGAGTGATGAAATGAATTTAAAATTAAAATTAACGTAAGACACTAAGTATATGTTATTGTTTCCCATCTTCATCAAAACTACTAAAACCAGGTTCAGATACAAAATAAAACGGTTTCGGCAGGGATATGTATATGTGCGTACCTATACAATAAAATAAATATATCTAGTTATCTAGTGCCTGATGTTTGTTGAGCAAACAGCTGAAGGCACCGTGAAGGGCCTGAGGTTGGTTTGTATGCTAGTAAGCCAAAGGTGTGGCAGTGCTCAGTAAAGAAATCTCGTAACTTAGCAATATCAACGGTCTTTTATACACAAACAATAATTAATCGTATTTATTAGAAAGAACTCCGCAGAAGTAATAAACATATAATAAACATTTTTGATCAAATAACTGGCCTCAGTTAAATGATACTTCGTAAGTTTAAATTTCAGTTTCAAAGGCACGTTGTTTGTATAAGTACATGTCGATACAAAAGGATATTTCCGTCAAACTTCGATATCAACAATACAGACAGAAAACAAAAACAATACTTGTTTTCGACGAGAGACCGCATTATTAGTTCAGTTCGTGCTCCCACACGGCACTGTTGGGGCAATGTTTCTTCTAAATAGAAAAGTTTTAATTTGCTGTGGCGCTCGCTATAGGTACAGCGTGCAGCGAGACAGCTAACACTGTAGGCAAAATAAAAAGCACAACTACCCAGCTGCTAAATTGGCTAAAGGGAACTGGGTGGTCGTTACAGAGTTGTACGAAACTTGGCTATAAGCAAATTCACGTAAGTACCTAGTTTTGCCGTGGTAAGGTATGATTTTGGACATAAATATAATAGTCGTGCCTGTGTTATGCCTGAAATAAGCACGAAAATTAGATATTGAAAAATATTCTACATAATGCAACGTGAAAATTAAAAAAAAATACAAATAACGAAAAATACAATAGGACTCCAAGAGCCAAGCCGGGGGATAAAAGTTTAAACAGAATAAAAAATCTAAATAAGGCCACATGAAGTCCATAAATCCCTAGGAAATAAGCTATTACTATATTGCCGCTTTGCCACACTTTATGAGCAAGTGTGTTGGAATAGTTATTTGTGCAACAAGAGAGGAAAGTTGGTTTTTCTTGCAAGTGTTGATTTTGAGTCCCGAGGAAGCGAAAGATTCTATAATTGAATCACGAGCGAAGCGAGTGATTCTAAGTTTGAATCTTGAGCGTAGCGAGGGATCTCAAGAACACGAGATGTAAAAAAAATTCCTCTCGTGTGACACATACAACTTTTCATCTCAGTAGTGAGAACATATTAAAGTTAAAAAAACACATTTATTTACATTCCTGAATGAATGGCATTATTATAGACCGCAGCCTATAACATATCCTTCGATAGCTCAGATTGGTGACTGTAGAAACATAGGTCGCTGGTTCAGAGCCCCAGTTGACCAACGTGTGGACTGATCTAGTGCGAGCATGAAACAAGAAATAGACTCCCGGTCTATACCGCTGATTGAAGGACCACGTGACGGCGAGCTCACTGACTCGCGCCACGACCATATGATGTACCCGTAGCAGCTGATCGCTCGAAGCAGCTGACCGACGCCCGACGTTACCGATGCTTAACACAGCTGACCGTCGACCGAAGCTACCGATGCTCGATACAGCTGACCGCAGACCCGTAGAGGCTTCCTTTACTGAGGGCAGGGAGAGAAATCCAACTTCTTCTTTTCTTGTTGTTTATTTGAGAGCTGCTTGTCCAATACTGAATGCTATGCGGCGGTTTGTATGGAGCTTTATAACAGGGTCCGAAACCTAGTGAGCGGACATATAAGTCGAAATTCTAATAAGAATCTCGCCCAATCAGAGGCGCGCGCTATCGCTATCTCGCTCTGGCTAAACTTTCACTTTTCTTTTCTAATTGGCTGTGCTAATGGGCCCTCTGATTGGTCGGGCTTATTTGTGGAAATCTATTTTCCAATTTTCATCTTGTCTAATAAATTATTTTCTTATTACAGGTACCTAACCTAGGTCATAGCGTCGTGAGCCCAAACAGAAACTAACCTAGCCTATAGGTCTCATTGTATGACCTAATGAGCCTATAATAAACGACTTTAATCCCTATGTACTTTATCTTTATTTATCACCTATTTTTCCTATTTATCATGCTGGTAAGGACTCAGGGCGCTATGCCTGTATTTCCTAACTTATTTATTATGTTTTCAGTTACCTACGATAGTTATCTACCTACCTAGCATGTCCACTCAGTAGGATCGGGAAAGGATTAGGGAATTAACTTTTTTCTCCATACAACCTTACAAATTGTTTCTTACTTCTATCCAAATTATAACTATTACATAATGTACTTAAATATTTCACGATTTAACATTCTAAGTTGATTTTACCTACTTATGAACTACTCAGGTTTTTATTGCGAATACAGACTTAATCATATTTCAAATATTAACATAATAACTATATACATTTTAATAAGTCTTTAGGCTTCATGGTAGACTTTCAGGCCGTCGTATCTCGTTGCTCGGCTGTCCTGAAGGCTGCGCAGGCGCCTCGCCCTCCGCCGGAGGTTGCCTTTGCGCAGGCGCGACGCTCGATCTGCGCAGCTAGCACTGCGCATGCGCGGCGCTGTCCTTGTCGCTCGGTGATGTCCCGCTCTGATGTATGGGACTGTGCTGTGTCTTGCTCGTGGGTTGTTGTGTCGCTAACATCGCACCCCCTAGTTTTGACAAAAACTATCTGTTGCAACGGAAGCGACACTGCTTTGCTGTCCTCGTCTTGTGGCTGGTGTGCTGGGTACCGTCGCCTCGCTGTTGATGTTGTGTTACGTCGTCTTCGTCTTGTCGATGTTGTGTTATGTCGTCTTCGCCTTGTTGATGTCGCCTCGTCGCGTCGCCCTCACTTAACCCGCCTAGCACCTCGGCAGGGGACGCGGCGCCCGGGGCGGCCGGACGGCTGTCTCGCTGGCGGTCCGGCTTGGCACAGGACTGACGGAGCGCTGCCGCCCTTCACGTCGTCCTCGGTCGTTTCTTCTCATAACTGTTTCGCTGTTGACTTCGTTGTAGCTCCGCGCCTTGACTATGCGCGGCTCGTTCTCCGCTCCTCTTCGCGACTGCGTGTTGCGCTGCTCGCGCTGTCTCGCCCGCTGATTTTCTTCTCGCCGTGGGTTCTCGTAGCGGGGTTCAGGGAGTGTGGGATTGCTACTATAACTAGCAGAGGTAGATAGGGCTTGTAATCTGCGACGCAGATCTCGAGTTTGTAATTGGAAAGACATTGAAGCCTTAAATGTGGGGTTGGAAAGGGGGCGACCCGTGGCGCGACTATCGCGGTAGTGAGCGCCGCGCGACGCCTCGTACTGCGACGCCCGCCTGCGGGGCGACCGGCGCCCGCCCGTCGGTGCTCGCGGCTGCCTTGTCTCCGCCGGCTGCTTGGCTCGTCCCGCCGCCTCCACTTCGCCTTTTCCGTGGCATGTCTTACATGGCTTCAGTGTGTTGTACGGCTCCTTTTCTGCCGTACGCCGCCCGTCTTCTTGTTCGCGTTGTCCTTGCGAATTGTGATATATCCTTGCTAGCGGGGTGCGCGTCCCTTGACCTCGCGCTGCGCCGCCTCTCGCTGCGTGTGTAGGCTCGTAGCGGGCTCGATTCTCGCCGTGACGTACCGCTACGCTGTGTATCCTTTGCGCTGTACTCGATGCTTGCCCTGCCGACTGTACCCGCGTCGGCTCGCTGGGCGGGCCCTCTTCGCTGCCCGCGTCACCCGTACCTTTCTTACGGAACATAGGTTTTGTTAGATGAGTAATGAGCGGCCAGGGAGCTCCCTCTTGCTTCGGCGCTGCCCGTCCGACTCGTGGTGGCGTCCAACGGCGCCGAGCTCCCGCTCGCCGCGGCTCGGCCCTGGGCGCCGGCCTAGCTGCCTCCGGCGACCGTTGATGGCTCCGGTTGCTCCTGGGTGATAACTCGATGTCCCTTCTAGTCGTTGCTGTACGCCGTATCGCCCCCGTGTTCGCCGTCGGCTCCTTTCTTGCTATATCTTCCTGTGGCGGCGACATCCACGATTCCTGCGGCGACGGTACTGGCGTAGGTGTCCTCAGCACTCGTTGATAACTCGGGCGAGTCTCGCTTCTTACCTTAGCTGACGACTCGCGCTGCTTCGCGGCTGGTAGGTTCTCGTACTGGGCTTGAGTCGATGCGCGGGGCTCCGGCCTTTCTTCATTGAAATATCGCGGCGACGGGCTTCTTGCGCGTCGCGGCCACCCATTTCTTCTTTCTTCATTTTCCAACGCGGCGGCCTCTTCGGACAGCTCGCGATACTGCCCCGACGACATCGACAATGTGTCCGACTGGTCGACGTCCGTGTCACGATGCACCTCATCCTCTTTTTCCAGGTAGCAATGGTAGTTAATGACTTCCTCATTGCGTAGATTGCGTGGCATTGCTCCAAAAAATACCCAGCCTAGGGCGCACCTCAGCGCGGCCGGCTCGTCCGCTCTTCTCATTCTAATTTCCTGCGGTAGTAGTAGATGCCAGTGATCTGCGCCGATGAGCATCTGCGGCACCCCCGTCGTGTAACACTCTTCTCCTAGGTCCTTGAGGTGCTCGTACTGCATCATACGTTGCTTGTTTAACGTCTGACTGCGGAGTCCTATCCCGTCCACAGTCCGTAGTATAACTTCGTAACTTTCCTCCCCTTTGTGCGGCCGTACTCTCGCCTTTACGGTCCGCGTCTGTGCCCGGTGCGCTATGTTACCTAACCCACGTACGCATAGCGGCGTTTCCGGTCCAGTTAGTCCAATTTGATCCGCGATATCTGCCTCCATCACGGATAGAGTCGATGCGTCGTCTAGCATCGCGAAAATGTGCGCCGTTCCGTGCGGTCCCTCTACTCTGACCGGTAGTACCTTTAGTAGCACGTTCGACGAACTCGTAGTCGTGTAGGCCCTCTCGGTGGCTTCCTCGGCGACCTCCGGCTCCGTTATTTCACTCCTCATTGCTTGTAGGGGCGCGGGGGGTAAGACGGCCTCCCGCGTCGCGTGTACCGGCGCGCCCTCCGCGGCGCCGTCCATATTTCTTTCTTCGTGTAACAGCCCGTGATGATTCATCGCACATCCAGCCTTGTCGCATCCTTTTGCCGTGCATTGGTACCTCATATGTTTCGCGTTCATGCACCTGTAGCACATCCTGTTCTGCTTCGCCCAGTCCCAGCGCGCTCCGATCGTGAGCGCCGCTAGCTTGCGACATTCCGTAGTATTATGCAGGCCTCCGCAGAATAAACACGTAGTTTTCACGTTCCTTACTTGCTGTGTCACGTAGGCCACTCTGACCGGTGGCGGTGCTACGGGGGGGCGGCGCGCTTGACCTCCGACTGCGTATGTTCTTGCGCCGCTCGCCGTAGGTTGTCTCTCCGCGGGGTAGCGCGCGCGCCCGGCGGCGACTGCTCCCGTTGCTCGGCGGCTCGCCGTCGGCGCCCTCGCGTGTGAGTACAGGAGTTCTTGTTCACTCTCCTGCATCAGGAACTCGGCTAACTGCATAATCTCCGGGTCCGTGACATGTCGGTGACTTCTTGCGTAGTCACACCAACGACTGCGCAGGTGCGGGCTTAGACGATCCGTTATTTCCCGTATCAGCATCGGATTGTCCGCGTAGTGCCGCTGATCCACGTCCATTACCGTTGACACTATGTTCATTATCTTGATCGCGAAGTTGTTCAGGTCGTGTGCGCTCGGTCCCACTGATGACATTCTTCGCAGGTCTTCCAACGCCTGGTCCAATAACACCTCGCTGCGCCCGAATTGTTTCTTGAGAATCTTCAATATCAAGTCCGGTCGCGTTGCCGTAGCGAGTATATGCTGTACGCACTGTTTAGCTTCCCCTTTCAGTGCTACACGAAGTCGGGCCACGTTCTCGTAGTCCGTAAATTTGTACCGCGTCGACGTCTCGCGGTACGTATTGTAGAAACCTCTCCATTCGCTCGCATTGCCGTAGAACGAAGGTAGCTCGTAGATTTCCTTGGGTGCAGGTCTCGCTGCCATCTGCATCTTTTCAAAAACTTGCATCATACTGGCCGCTGCGCTCTCGGCGGCCGTGTGCTGCGTGTACGCCGTGTATTGTGTCCTAGGCTCCGTGTCCACCGGCGATGGCCTAGGCGCCCCGCCGTCCTGCGGTCGATGGCGCGTACCACGACGTACCTCTTGCCTCGGCGATCTCGTACCTCCTTGCTCGGGATCGCGTGTTGTATGTTCGTAGTCTGGGAGGGGACCGTCGCGCAGTCGATCGCCCTCCGCCTGCGAGGAGTCCAGCCACTCGTCCACGTAGCCGTCGTCCGAATGCTCCGATGCGCTGTCCTTTCCCGAGTGCGCATCGATTTGTGATAAGCGTGTCTCCAGTCGCTTACTCACTAACTCCCGGTTGAGACGAATTTCTTGCCGTTTTAGCTCCGCCATTTCTTCCTGCGCCTGTAGCTCGGCCTCCTTGCGTAGCGTCGCGGCGCGGCCGCTCGACGTTGAGCGCGGCCGTCGCGGCGCCCGCTGCGCCGGCTTCGGCTTGACGAACGAAACTCGACTTGGGCTCGGCTCCGGGTGTTTCCGTTGTGTGTGTGCGTCAGCTGTCCGCTCCCCTGTGCGCGGTACAGCTCCGTTGACGGCGGTGCCTCGGGTCTCGGCCGAAGGCGACCGCGGTGAGTCCCTGGCGTAGACGCTGCTGTCGGCCGGCGGCAGTCCTCCGCTCGGCTCGACCCGTTTCCGCGGCGTCACGTTGTCTAGGTCTTGTCCTGACTCGGCAGGCACGGGGGGGGGACGGCTCGTTCCCCGACACGGCCCCGTCCTTACCTTTATCTTGATTCAGCTGAGCGGCGGCGCGCCGATCCTCCTCCGCAGCCTCTGCACCGGCCTCGAGGAAGCGCCGTCGATCGTCATCCTCCTTCGCAGACGTCACTGATCTCGTACTCGCTCCTGTCCTCCGCTTCGACATCCCGACGTCTATAACCTTGCGAATGCCTCAAATAAATCCCCTACGGCGCCGTCGACACGTTCACCCGACGACGTAAAAATGTTCACACTCGACCGTTCTTCACTAGATTCCACACGTTGACCCGGCGTGCCAGCTATCCCGGTGAAAATATTCCAACTTTCCACGACGACACGATGTATCAGCTGACCGGCGAAAATCTTCCAATATTTCCGCGACGACACGACGTATCAGCTGACCGGCGAAAATCTTCCAATATTTCCGCTATGACACGACGCCTCAGCTGACCCGATGTACTCGTTCCAATTTCCCTCGATGACACGACGAATCAACTATCCCGGCTCGAATGGACCAAAATATTATAGACCGCAGCCTATAACATATCCTTCGATAGCTCAGATTGGTGACTGTAGAAACATAGGTCGCTGGTTCAGAGCCCCAGTTGACCAACGTGTGGACTGATCTAGTGCGAGCATGAAACAAGAAATAGACTCCCGGTCTATACCGCTGATTGAAGGACCACGTGACGGCGAGCTCACTGACTCGCGCCACGACCATATGATGTACCCGTAGCAGCTGATCGCTCGAAGCAGCTGACCGACGCCCGACGTTACCGATGCTTAACACAGCTGACCGTCGACCGAAGCTACCGATGCTCGATACAGCTGACCGCAGACCCGTAGAGGCTTCCTTTACTGAGGGCAGGGAGTGAAATCCAACTTCTTCTTTTCTTGTTGTTTATTTGAGAGCTGCTTGTCCAATACTGAATGCTATGCGGCGGTTTGTATGGAGCTTTATAACAGGGTCCGAAACCTAGTGAGCGGACATATAAGTCGAAATTCTAATAAGAATCTCGCCCAATCAGAGGCGCGCGCTATCGCTATCTCGCTCTGGCTAAACTTTCACTTTTCTTTTCTAATTGGCTGTGCTAATGGGCCCTCTGATTGGTCGGGCTTATTTGTGGAAATCTATTTTCCAATTTTCATCTTGTCTAATAAATTATTTTCTTATTACAGGTACCTAACCTAGGTCATAGCGTCGTGAGCCCAAACAGAAACTAACCTAGCCTATAGGTCTCATTGTATGACCTAATGAGCCTATAATAAACGACTTTAATCCCTATGTACTTTATCTTTATTTATCACCTATTTTTCCTATTTATCATGCTGGTAAGGACTCAGGGCGCTATGCCTGTATTTCCTAACTTATTTATTATGTTTTCAGTTACCTACGATAGTTATCTACCTACCTAGCATGTCCACTCAGTAGGATCGGGAAAGGATTAGGGAATTAACTTTTTTCTCCATACAACCTTACAAATTGTTTCTTACTTCTATCCAAATTATAACTATTACATAATGTACTTAAATATTTCACGATTTAACATTCTAAGTTGATTTTACCTACTTATGAACTACTCAGGTTTTTATTGCGAATACAGACTTAATCATATTTCAAATATTAACATAATAACTATATACATTTTAATAAGTCTTTAGGCTTCATGGTAGACTTTCAGGCCGTCGTATCTCGTTGCTCGGCTGTCCTGAAGGCTGCGCAGGCGCCTCGCCCTCCGCCGGAGGTTGCCTTTGCGCAGGCGCGACGCTCGATCTGCGCAGCTAGCACTGCGCATGCGCGGCGCTGTCCTTGTCGCTCGGTGATGTCCCGCTCTGATGTATGGGACTGTGCTGTGTCTTGCTCGTGGGTTGTTGTGTCGCTAACAGGCATCATCATTATGACGAAAAGCTTCTAAAATCAAAATTTCACTCCCTGGAGTGATGAAAGTCGCGCTTTCGTCACTCCAGGGAGTGAGGAAAGTAGGCTTGTTCGAACTGCTGAGGTGAAAATGTTTTTACTCCACTTATTATAGTTTTAACAGCTTTCTCTTGTAGTATGTATGATGACTCCGAAGTACCGCTGTAGACTGTGACTGAGTGCATTTTCCAATTGCTCTGTTCGTTGCGAGGATTATTGCATTGATACCTACCTCGATATTGGAAAAGGCTTTGATTAAAATACGGTTCTGGAGGTAACAAAATTGAGGTGCTTATTGATATTCATTCATGACTCAATAAGCGGCTTTCAGAGCCTCGCGCTGGCCGCGTTCGTTTTGCTAGGGCTGCCATTTACCTAGATTAATCCACTATGCAATGCGTTCCATAATATTTCGTGCACTCAAAATTTGCATGAGTTGTTCGAATTTTAGCATGTTTCACGGTCTTTTTAGGGTAGCAACTCTTGTCATTTGGTCACATAACACACATGTGACACGCTTCTAAGACGTATGTAAGTGTGTAACGTGTAACAGGCATACATACGTCTGTCCGTTCGTTTTCCGTCCGCGGCTTAGCTTAGTCGTTAGTGTGTAGTTAGACTAGAAAGCTGATATGATATTTAGTATGAGTATACATATATTAATCACGCGCAGGAACGCACACAGTATAAAAAATAGGCTGTCTACCTCTAAAGCAAATAAAATACGAGCGATTTTCCGCTTTAACCTTACTCGTATTGTATGGAGTGTTGTTGGACAGGTACTTTATTTTAGAGACGGGGAAATAATTAAATTGAGGAGTTTCAGGACTGACCACCTACATCCCAAAGTAAGCAAGTTAAAATTATAAAATCAACATTGGCAGGGCAACCCTGTCACACTGAACTCAATTTCGTTTCAGAGTTAGCTCGTGACATGCGCTCCTATTCAACTAACTGTGCTTAATTCATGATTGTTAATCTTATCTAGTGCATAGCTAGGTGAATAGCATACTATACTATACTAGCAAGTTAATACGTTTATCTTAGCCCTCGCCAATGAAAATTTCATTAGCGTAAACTAAATTATTTATTAAGCCTACATAGGATGGTGTTTAGGTTCCACTAAATGATATTTATTAGGGTTCGCGAATGCAATGGTTACCTATTAATTTATCTGTTTTGTTGTTCGGGTCCCTTAAGATGCTCAATCAAGAATATATAACATATTTATAGGGAGGCTCGTACCACAGTCGAGCTAAATTATTTACTGGGGTAGCAAATCAAATAGAGGCCGAAGTTCCGCCGGGAGTTGGTGAGCACTGCCACACATATTTAGCTTTCTGAGGGCTAAGTAACACCCCACTTAATAGTCAGTTAATAGCATTAAGAAAACGTTGAAACAACGCTGTCGCGGCAAGTTGGTCGTCGAGCGGACTCGTAATTAAGTTTTCAAAGAGAACTGTGGTTTATTTAGGGCAAACATTAGGGAACAACTGGCCCGTCAACTTTGCTCCTTGCTTACCTGCGGTCTGGCTCATTTTATATGCAGAATGGAGGCGGCAGACACAGGCTCAGCATGCCCCGATTTCTGTGGATCTTCTCAGTAGATGAGGTTCAAAATAGATTATCTTAATGAGTAAAGAATGTGTACTCTCTAAAATAACAAATAAGATTCCATTTTTGACGTGATAACGTCTTATAAATCGATGAACAACAGATGGCATGCACGAAGAAATGTAGCGTTCCGTTGGGGTCACGTGACAAATATTTTTGTGTATCGATGCTACCAGGAGAGAAGAAGTTCATAGTAGTTGTCAGATCGTAAATCCGATTGACAGCGCCATCTATGCGGTTTCTTACATATATATAGCTAAGCGAGTAGGGTATTCAAAATGAACACCCTGACGATGAATGATTTGAATATTCTCCATATTTTGCTATTTGTTATTTATATGTTTTATATCGATCCTTTACTAGGTACATGACATGAAACTTCAGTTACTTGTTGGCATTTGTATGACTACTGTTGGCATAGATGGTGTGTGTGTTCCATTATATTAGGACTTTCCATTTTATCAAAGGTTTTCAATGAGGTATCAAAAACATAGCATAGGACCTGGAACAATATAAATCATTTTCAAGTTCTTCTATAAAAAATACATTTATTGAAAGACGCCATATCTCATACTGGATATGAATATAATATTGCCCTTAAAACATTGCATCAATGCGATATTGCGTGTTTGATGTCTGACACAAAGAACGTCATGAAAGCGCTGTTCAGCGCGTTTATCCATTCGATCGTGTATTACGGGGCATAAAAGGATTGTTGAAGGCTCTCGTCGCTCGATCAGCAAGTTTACGGTCCATTCGCCGCGAACTGTCGGCGGCATGCAGCGAGCATTTTCGCGACTTTATGAGACGCTCACACACGCAGGCGATGCATATTACACACATACGCCTTGATTCGTTCATGGTATGTCTGAAAAATAAGTTTTACCTATGGAACAAATGAGCCAAAATTTTTTTTTGTCCATAGGTTACCTAACGGCAACTGGTTGCCATTTGGCAGGCCATGCTTTTTTATATACAACCATCAACACCTTGTACGACACGTCTGTATAACAAACATTTGCTTTCCGCGCATTATTAAGTTAGGTAGGTACCTTTGTTTTGTTAAATTAACATCAGAAGGTGCCCTAAAAACTGAAGCCAGGAGTAATAATCATAACTCTCTCCTTTCCCCTTCATCCAATGTAAAGTCAAATTTCAAATAAAAAACTTTTATATCCGTTTATTACTTTCTGAGATAAGTAATCCTTAAAATTGTTCTAGGCCGTACTCATAATGAGAAGCGAAGTTTTTTTATGGACAATGTTGATGGTATCTTCTGAAGGTATGACGAGCAACAACAACAATAATTGGACCTTGTTATAATATTACGAGTCTAATTTAGTCTTTAAAGGTCTGAAATTAAAGCATGGTAAATGGAATAAAGGTAATTTGTTCTTGGGTTTGTTGTTTCGATAACGTGTTTTGGAAATGGATGGATCAATGATATTTGGCATTTATAACATTAAAAGTAGGTAAATGGCCCAAATATTTGCGTTTATTTGGTGTCACATTTAAATATGACCTAGTTCATGAACAATGAAGCAAGTTATTTTCGTGTATTAATTTTGTGAGAAGCATAATATTTTTATAATAACAATTTTCCTTGAACCGAGCCTTGT
Source organism: Pammene fasciana (assembly GCA_911728535.1). Classification (NCBI taxonomy): domain Eukaryota; kingdom Metazoa; phylum Arthropoda; class Insecta; order Lepidoptera; family Tortricidae; genus Pammene; species Pammene fasciana. The sequence goes on along the minus strand of OU452276.1, from coordinate 15,285,888 downwards.
TTAACTTTTATTTAATAGGTATGTTGGATTTATGATTTTCATTCTTGTTTAAACATGATATTTTTGAGTAAAACAATTTTTTTTATGGGAAAATGTTAAAATGTAGGCTTTTACATAAATATGCTTTACATTATATGTCAATATTGTATACCAGTGCAATAATTAGCACAGAAAGCGAGTTTATCTTGCCCATTTTAGTGTTGCAGTAGCAATTTGAAAGCATCAGATTCAAATATGTAGGTATGTAAAATATACGAATGAACTTGGACTAATAAAGGATAAGGACTAGGCATCTCCGTACAGCCAACTGTGATCCAATAATGGCGCCCGAGTTGAATGTGTGCGTAGAGACCAGTGTTGCCAGTAATACAAATTTTCCCGATTAAGTGTAACATATTTTTGAAAGGAAAAATAAAACAGATTATAATTTATTTACTTAAATATAATTAACATGCACCTGCCTTAATAAATCTGATGAAATATATTTCTGAAGAGGCGGATAAATGTTTTTTTTTTTAAATCTAAAGTTAAAACTTATTAAAAGTATACGACTACCGTTGAGTGCATATGGCCCATAGACATAGGATGGTATAGACGGGGCATGGTCATAGTAATACCAAGATAAAACGGGATGGTGTTATTACACTTTCAGTAGGTACGGCAAAGAGGTGCTATTATCGTTGGTCCTTGTCATAGTTCCTATTACCTCCCCGCGTTACTTCTAGCAGAGGAGGGTAACAAACAGATATAAGTTGTGCGCAAAAATGGTCTTACGTAACATGGACGACTTCTATACTTAAACCTTCTCCAGAGTATAACAAATACTTTTCTGAAAACCGCATCAAAATCGGTTCAGCCAAACGCGAGATTATCGCGAACAAAGATATATACAAATATAATTTTTAATGCTTATTTATAAATTTTATTGGAAAAAAAAATAGGTACTAAAGAATATAATTTGATTACAAAGACATAAAAGTTATTAGCTCTTAGCAAAGATAATTAGGGTGACAACACACCTAGCGGAATTCCTCGCGGAATTAGCGGAAGTAGCGGAAATGTGTCTATGGTAGCGGAAATTTGTCTATGGCTTCCATACAAAAAATCTGCTACCATAGACAAATTTCCGCTACCATAGACAAACTTCCGCTACTTCCGCTAATTCCGCGAGGAATTCCGCTAGGTGTGTGGTGACCCTTAAGTACCTATAGAGTGTTCTTTCCATACATGGCTAAATGCGTATATGTAATAAGTTTTAAGCGAGCTTTGCTAAAAGTTATTATTCAAAAGATTACAGCTTAATACGTATTACGATTTAAGTGTGCTTAAAACTTAGTATAAATGAGTTAAACCATACCTCCCATACAACTTATTATTTAATTAGTAGTTTTGCTATGTATGGAGTTAGCAATCTATCTACTCATTTATCTATGCTCTTAGGCAATGTGTTAATATTAATTGAAAACGTGCGTGAAATAAAACATCAAGTTGGGAGCGGGACGTCAATATCGTGTTGACAACATATCGTGGCTATTGTAGACCCCTTTACGTTCGGGAAGTTTCCCTGCTCTACCACCTGGCAACACTGCTGTCGTGAAGTTAATAGTTTACGAATTTACAGATTTTTAATATGATTACGCATTAAAATGTTTATTTATCGATGAAAGGTGACTCCATCCGGTTTTCTCTTACGACCGGTGGCATTTGTGCAGCATTTGAGGACGTACGCCGGCATATTTTAATTATTATTTGTCCGCTCTTTACTGCTTTGACGTTTGGATACGACTAGCGGCGGATGGGCACAAAATTGCTGTGCGTATGTGTGTGTAGCGTGTAACTACGTGGGCACGGGCACAAATGGAATCACAGTTTGTTGTTAGCAGTGCGTAATCTGATTAATTATTTAAATCTATGCGAATGAATAACAACTTTATGTTTATGTTGAGATGAAAGTATAGGTTTATCAAATTTTCAGATTATGCAATACATTTTTCCTTTAGATTAGTATAAAAATCTGTCGAATACTTATTGTTATGTCCATTAAAACAATAATATTTTGGTTTAGCGTCGAGCATGTGTGTGTACGTACGGCAAAAAAAAACACTTGCCAATGAATTGTTCTAATGTATATCCTCATTTCATTACAGCTGGAGAGTTAGTCCCGAAACATAGTCAGTTAAATCTATTATTACAAGATTGGAGCATCTGGCAGCTGTTCATCTGTGGAAGTCAAATAATGCAGGCCACTTGAACTTAGCAAGTTATACCTATAGAGTTCTGGGGCTTTGAAGTTCTAATTAGAGTGTAGTACTCGTATCATGATAGTCATGTTCCTATTTAATTAGAACATATCATTTCCTTTTTTCCGTGTATTAAAAAAATGAACTTTTGAGAACGAGTGGCGAGATGGCGTAATTCATTGTTATTAAATTCAATTTGAGTAAAATTCTAATCAAGTTGGTGTTCTTTTATCCAAGCCCGATGTGCAAACGTGTCTTCCCCAACCCCTGTGAATTCTTTGTAAACATCGTGAAAGTTGTACTTTATACATCTAAAATAAAAGTTTAGTACCGCAAGAAATATCATTGTTAAGAATTCACAGTGGGTAATGTGTGGTTGTAACAATAACACTCACTTGTATTGTGTCCACTAGGCTCCATTGTAGTGTAATGTAGTGAAACAACAGCGAAGCACCTATGACGGTGCCCGCTTTGTTACAACTTGCTACAACTTTGCACAATTGCTTCCTTTGGCTCACTCATCTTAATACATTGTATGGCTTCTATGAATAAATTGCGTACTGGCGACATGAGCTAGTTGCGACGAGTTTTTGATATTATTATTTTTCCTAACTTTATTTAATATATTTATATGTAAGATGTTTAAATTTTTCATGTCTCATAATCGAACTCGCGGAGCGTAAGCGTAGTAAGTTCTTATAAACAACTCCGGACCGAACCGAACTGTCATCTGGCTACTTGGACGTCTCGGCATTTGGGTGGCTTTTTGATTTAGATAGTTTGTCTGACGATAACTTTAGTAACGTTTTTCTGATCTTTATGAAATTTCTTGGGGCTGTAGCAGAGGTACATAAAATTTGTAAGTTCGTATATGAGCAGGATCGGTCCAGTGGTTATGGAGCTAGAAGAAGAAAAAAAAATCTCCTTGGGGTCTTGTTATATTGGTCAATTCGTTTGCAAGTAAATCGCGAGTTCTCAGTTCGAGGCCGACTACTAGTATATAAATAAGTTCAAATGAAGTAAAAAAAATGTTAAATAAAATATGTTTGCCTTGTTACAAACTTTATCAATTCAAATTTATAACTTTACTAGCTGTACCCGCGCGGCTTCGCTCGCGTGCGTTGCAGTAGGTTCTGTCACTTTTCGTTACCCTCAACAGTCCATTGCTAAACGCTTTCTACATGTCATATTTCATACAGTATGTTTAGCAGTTTAGCTAAAATTGACTTCTTGCATATAACTTCGACATCCCAAAAGATCGACTGAAAGCGTCTGAGATTTGACTGTGTCAGCCATGGCAAATTAGCAATAGTACAGTGTGATTTTTGTTTATGCGGGGGGCTCCGCCCCCCGAGTCCCCCATTTTTTGCCGCCCATCACGTGATTAACTCTATCAAAACTCTTCTTCTCCCATTTCAAATATTCACCGTAACAATTTTTGGTATAATTAGCAATAGTACAGTGTGTTTTTTGTTTATGCGGGGGGCTCTGCCCCCCGAGCGCCCCTTTTTTTACAGCCCATCACGTGGTAAACTCTATCAAAACTCTTTTTCTCCCATCTCAAATGTTCAACGTATCAGTTTTTGGTATTATTTGCAGTATTTTATTTGCCCCGCGTTCTTTACCGCCCATCACGTAGTAAACTCTCTAAAAACTCTTCTTCTCCCATCTCAAATGTCCAACCTAGAAATTTTTGGTAGGATAAGGTGCGGTGTGTTTTTTCTTTCTTGGCCCCCCTTTCTATGCCGCCCATCACATGGTAATCTTTATCAAAACTCTTTTTCTCCCATCTCAAATGTCTAGCCTAACAATTGTTGGTATAATAAGCAATAGTACGGAGTGTTTCTTCTGTATGCGGGGGGAGAAGCCCCCTGAGCCCCCTACTTTTTGCCGCCCATAACGTGGTTAACTCTATCAAAACTCTTTTTCTCCCATCTCAAATGTTCGACGTAACAATTTTTGGTATAATAAGCAATAGTACGGTGTGTTTTTTCGAGCCCCCCTTTCTTTGCCACCCGTCACGTAGTAAACTCTATCAAAACTCTTCTTCTCCCATCTCAAATGTTCAACGCAACAATTTTCGGTATAATTAGCTATAGTATGGTGATTTTTTTCTCTTTGCGGGCTCCGCCCCCTTAGCCCCCCTTTCTTTGCAGCCCATCACGCGGCAAACTCTATCAAAACTCTTTTTCTCCCATCTCAAATGTTCGACGTAACAATTTTTGGTATAATAAGCAATAGTACAGTGTGTTTTTTGATTATGCGGGGGGCTCCACCCCCCGAGCCCCCCTTTCTTTGCGGCCCATCACTTAGTAAACTCTATCAAAACTCTTTTTCTCCCATCTCAAATGTTCAACGTAACAATTTTTGGTATAATAAGCAATAGTACGATGTGTTTTTTCTTTATGCGGAGGGCTCCGCCCCCCGAGCCCCCCTTTCTTTGCGGCCCATCACGTAGTAAACTCTATCAAAACTCTTTTTCTCCCATCTCAAATGTTCAACGTAACAATTTTTGGTATAATTAGCAATAGTGCGGTGTCTTTTTTTCTTTTTGCGCCCCCCTCTCTTTGACGCCCATCACGCGGTGAATAGAGTTCACTAAACTCTTTTTCGGTAAGGTGTGGCGGTACTTTTCGATTTCCGTGTTTCACTATGTTCCGTTTGTTTATTTATAGTTAGTTAAGGACCCCGCAGCAATCATAGGGAAAAAGTGGTTTCAGTTAAATATCATGAAATTTTCGTATGATGTTAATTTGGCTCTCTTGATTATTTTTTTGTATGGGCACAACTCTCTCAGAAGTATACTTTCAGAAATAATCAATTTTCTATTTACACGAAATACATATGTTTTCTAAAATCGATATATTGTTATGACACGCATTGACAGTTACTGACGTTAAGAAGTCAATTAAGGTGCAGCCACCAACTGTCAGTCATGTACGCTTGTCTAAGCCCGTGTATTTTTTGATTCGTCCCAATGGTATGAATTATATTATAACAGTCAGTCATAATTCATCCGGTAGCAAAGATTTCTTGCTGCCATCATCTGCTACAAGTTTTTTTGCATATTTTAAGTCAAGTGTTTATAATAACGTAATAGTCAAAGATAAATATTTCTGTCACGTTGACATCGCATGTTATCAGTTATCTATGTTACGAACGACATGCAAAACAGGACAAAAAGGAGGAATTGCTTAAAAATTGTTAACAAACACGTATTTTGTATAAAACAATTACATTGATTATTTCTGAAAGTATACTTCTGAGAGAGTTGTGCCCATACAAAAAAAATATCAGGAGAGCCAGATTAACGTCATACTAAAATTTCGTGAGATTTAACTGAAACCACTTTTTCCCTATGTTTGCTGCGGGGTCCTTTAACTTTTATTCTTGCACCTTTTTTACATGTCTGTTGTATAGGCCCAATGGTTGACTGGTAGAAAATACCATTTGGTATGATGTCCGCCGTTTGGTCTCACAGTTTTGTATTTCGTGCAATATAGTGTAAATAAAAAAAGATTCTTATAGGGAGGCAACGCGCACATAAAACCTCTGGATTTACAGTCGTCCATTGGCTACCCTAAGTGCTTACCATCAGGCGGGTCGTATGATTGTTTGCCATCGCCGTGGTTTAAAAAATATATAGTTGAAATACAAAGGCATAAGTATTTATTTACCATATAAAGTCATTTCCCATACAAAGTTTAAACCCCCCTTAAACCCCCTTAAATCCAAAAAGTTCGTATTTTTTATAGCCTATGTCCTGACCAGAGGTCTGTAGAACCTGCTAGTGAAGTTTTTATCGAAATCGGTTCAGGCGTTTTAACGCCAACTCTCCCCATCCAAACAGACAAACAGACAAACAGACAAAAAATCTAAAAATCGCCGAAACGTGTTCTGTTATCGATTCTAAGAGCTACTAACTCATTTTTTTACTAATATCTCCAATGTACAGATTTTTGACCCTCTTCACCTTTATTATATGTATAGATAGATGTATAGATAGATAGATAGATAGATTGCATACAACAAAAATAAAACAAATGGGGGGATGAATGATGATCTCCAATCAACCATAGGGCTAAACAGAGGAATTACAAAGAAGTGAAATGTAAGAGAATAATCACTTAGAAAAAATATATCTTTGAATACCTAGTATATCTTTGACGTCGACTATATGTATATTAATTTTCACCTCAGCAGTTCGAACAAGCCTACTTTCCTCACTCCCTGGAGTGACGAAAGTGCGACTTTCATCACTCCAGGGAGTGACGAAAGTTGCTACTTTCGTCACTCCAGGGAGTGAAATTTTGTTTCTAGAAGGTTTTCGTCATAATGATGATGCCTTTCATTCGGGAATGTAAATAAATGTGTTTTTTTTAACTTTAATATGTTCTCACTACTGAGGTGAAAAGTTGTATGTGTCACACGAGAGGAAATCTTTTTTACATCTCGTGTTCTTGAGATCCCTCGCTACGCTCAAGATTCAAACCTAGAATCACTCGCTTCGCTCGTGATTCAATTATAGAATCTTTCGCTTACTCGGGACTCAAAAGCAACACTCGCAAGAAAAACCAACTTTCCTCTCTTGTTGCACAAATAACTATTTCACCTCAGCAGTTCGAACAAGCCTACTTCCTCACTCCCTGGAGTGACGAAAGCGCTACTTTCATCACTCCAGGGAGTGACGAAAGTTGCGACTTTCCTCACTCCAGGGAGTGAAATTTTGTTTCTAGAAGCTTTTCGTCATAATGATGATGCCTTTCATTCAGGAATGTAAATAAATGTGTTTTTTATAACTTTAATATGTTCTTACTACTGAAGTGAAAAGTTGTTTATAGAATATTTCGCTTACTCGGGACTCAAAATCAACACTCGCAAGAAAAACCAACTTTCCTCTCTTGTTGCACAAATAACTATTTCACGATTAGCGATATAAATTGGGCTCATAATGGATTTGTCGTGTAGTTTCCATTTTCATAATTTACTCCCGTTTCTCTGATCCCATTATTTCAATTGTTTGATATAAAGGCTACCTCAAGGCATAGGTAATAAATACTCCTAGTTTATTTATTTAAGTAGATAACGCAACAGAAATTGTGACAGTAAAATCTTGTATCGTATTTTGTAAAAGCACCTATAAAACCGACCAAGAGCATGTCGGGCCATGCTCAGTGTAGGGTTCCGTATTTGCCGATTTCGGCCTGTTACAATTCATTAATTCAAAAGGTCGTTTCTTACGGGAAATTTGGCGGCGCCTACGTCCTTTCACTATGGGTTTTTGATTGATGTACCCTAACCAAATATATTTTTCCAGTTTTTATTCTACCATTTTGTCGGCTTGATTAATGCACATATGCAAACCAAATTTCAGCTTTCTAGTTCTAACGGTCACTGAGCTAGACCGCGGACGAACGGAAGGACGCGGACGGATGGACGGACATGGCGAAACTATACGAGTTCGTAGTTGACTACGGAACCCTAAAAAGTCATGTTAAAATAAGAGGGTTTCCTTTTCTTGGATTATAAATACTTAAATAAGAGTTTATTATGATGTGACCCGGTACTGAAGGGGAAACTACAAGGCCAGTTCTCCGGAGAATTCATTCGCTTACATCGTCATAACTTGGCACAACTTTAATTATTTAGTTACTAACTAGTTTTGGTAACTTGTTTCAGTATTAGCAACTTAATTAAAGTTACCGCAAGGAATCTATCATTTTTGTTCCTTATAAGATTAAGTCAGCTTCACGAAAAGTAGATCAGTTCCATAATAATTATAAGGTGAGATTGGTAATAACTATAGGTAAAGATCAATCTAAGCGGTGTGTCATATTTTATTTAGTAACTTGGAGTTAGTTTAGATTTTTTGTTCATAAATTGTAGATGTTCAATATTCTCAAAATTAGGCAAACCGACGAGAATTGAGTTTTACAGACTCTCCGCTACTATTATGTTCATCATTTTCATGTTTGATAAGACGACTTATTAGATTTACATCGCAGTAATATTCTAAATAAAATTTTTGAAACTGTCTTCTACTTTTAAAAGAAAGACAGTAGCAGAACCTAATTTAGATCTCCTGAGTAAGATCACTCAGATGATAATCCTCTTAAAAAGAGATTACTATATTCTTTTATATGTATCTAGTAGGTTAAAATTTGAAAGCTTGTATTATTTTATTTATTGCCGTTTTGTACAGCCAGGTATCACAGGTATGTCTACCAGTTCTAATTCTCCCTCAACTGCTCAAAGGTTGACTTGGAAGAGATCCCTTAAGGGATAAGTCTGCATTTGTAGTCGACGTCAAAGATATGTTTACACTTTTGCACCGTACTGGATTGTAATAAGGTCCAAAAGTGTTAATATATCTTTGACGTCGACTATACATACAAATATTGTGTTTTCTTCCTATTGTATTTTTCTTTGTTGTAGATGAAATATTATACTGCTACTACTATAAGAGCACAATCCCTGAGTACATTTACATCTGCAACAAGTTATATTGCTTTATAATAAATAACTGGGCTACCAAAAAAAAAAGAAATAGGATGACGGATTCTAGCGAGAAAAGCCAGTGCACAGAGATCTGAAAAACGGGGCTTTGTGTAAAGTTACTCGTCTAAAAATCTACTCGTGGCTTTGTAATTTAGGCGTATATGCAACTTGACCGGTGACCCGTTTTCTTTTATCAACGTCCAGCGCCATCGTCACAGGACAATGAAATACCGGCGATTTTTCTACTTTCTCCTCGGTGCCCACCCATTCTCGGTGCAGGTTAGGCTATAGAACTAGTGAAAAATTTTACATTTCGTTTTTTAGATTGATTTTTAGTTTAAAGAAGTGAAATATTTCATGATTTTAGTTGTTGGTAATTGCATGATTGTCGATAAAGGATTAAATTATAGTAATGAAAATTTACTCCTCTAGACTAGAGTCAACGTGGTTGTGCCAGAAAAGAAATTTATTCCCTGCCACGACCCTCGTCGACAATATAAGAATGACAAGGCTGCCATCGATCGTCATCAAAATTAGCATGATCCGAAATGTTTTAGGGATAAGCTCACCTTTGTGCATATCTTTTCTTGTATTTTACTAATGTTTTAATGTTATAATTATTGTTTATGTGCAATAAAGTGATACATACAAACATACGTTGCTCTAATATACAATTAGTTGTCCTATCCACGAGACGGTTGCCTAGGTAGGCAGATAGGTATCTACGAGTAAACGGCTCCTATTACTACATAAATCTATGTTAACTTTCGATTACAGGTACTTAACTTATAACTATATTTCCGAGTAAAGTTTAACGGACTGTTAACAAGACTACACAGCAAACAATGTACACAAAATACTAACCGAACTTAACAGAATGGACATATTCGTAAATGTGTCCCCATATGTCTATTGTCCAGTACCATATATCACTTCGTTCGAAGCCGCTCAGCGCTGGCCGTTGTTTCTGCAACAAAAAAGCTTCCGCCACGCCGTGCCACGTGTCAACTCTCCCATCGGTGGCAAAATTCGATGAAGCTATTTCACGTTTAGCCTCTCTTTAAACCGATTCTTGTTGATTTTGCTCCGTCCTGCCTTTTATGTCTCGTACGTTCACTACTTTTCTCAGTTTTGTCTGTATTTTTAATAATTGTTTGGGTAGGTTATTTTAATGATGTTTGGTTTTATCAACTTAACATATTATAATAATAACTACCTATGTAACCTCACTAAAATAAGATGTTACGTGAAATGATAAAAAAGCAACATTGAATTTTTTTTTGTGGTAAGTAAAAGAGTAGGTATTTATAAAGCAATTGCTAGCTCAGTTAACCACAAAGCAATATATTTAAGTTCACAGCTCTATCAGAGTGAAAAACTACGCCAATCTTAATCGCCTTCGGCAAACTGCTATGTTGGTTTTCGTGTGGTTTTCGCCAAGTAGATTTTAATGGAATCGTAAATTCAGTAAGTTTTAATTATTTTGAACGCTAGATAATTACGAACCGAATCAAGGAATAAGTGTTCATAATAGTTATAGCACCATGTTTTCATATTATGCATTTAATGACGTGTAGATTAATATTTAAATTTCCTTGTCGGAATACAATTTCATTTCGGATCGGAACCATCGTTTCATATAGGTTAATTAAAATTAAGTGATAGATAAATACATACTATATCGATAAATTACATACATTTCGCTTATTAATATCATTAGTCATGATGTCCTAATTCATTGATATATTATTGACTAGTTTTAGTAGTGTTTAATTAAAGTATAACTAACTTTCAAAACATTATAATATTTACCCCCAAATCGCTGATTTTAAAGTTATTTAAAAGGCCATTCAAGGCCACCAAATCATTTAAAGATCAGTTCTGACTAAATAAGTGTAATCCAGACGACAACGCAATATCTAAGTCAATTTATTTAAATTAGAAAATTCCGTCGAATTACGGAATCCAATTATTTTGTTCATTAGTCACTGGAGCACTTAAAGCACATCGTGGATATAAATGTTTATAATTAAGAAACGCCGTTCATGGGATCGATCAATATTGTTATTTATTACTGGATCCAGTGCCTGGCTCACCAGTTGTAAGTGTTTTATTTTTTTTGCATTGTTTATCTTTGTGTTCTTTTCTTTAATTAACTTGAAAATATTTACGTACTTACCAAAAATCCTTATTGTTCAGGGTATTTGTAAGCTACCAATTTTTTTTTATTCTTGTGTTTTTTGTTGTATTCATAAATGGGATGGCAATTGGTTACAGTATTTGTGGTTTTATAAGTAAAACTATTAACGTCGCTCTGGGCGGTAAGTGAGATTTGCCGCGTACGCACCACGGATGGTAATAAAGAAGGCCTCAGGCCGCTTGGTTATGGCCCTTACCTTCGGTTCGGGCCACAAATGCCCGCGATCTGAGCCGTTCTTTATTTTACCGCCCTAGGTGCGTAATGTACTATTCTGAGCACTAGTTTTAGTCTTAAATTTTATCTATCGCTTAATTTTCTTCAAGTCATCTACTTACTAGTCACTGCAACGATTCTAACAACCGAATAGTACGAGACGTGGTTGCATTTTTACGTCACCTAGATCCTATGGCCAACTTCTTTCTCCATCATCAGACTATCCATGTAATCGGAATTATGAATAACTTTTTACCTGTTTCATAACCAAAACCTAACTAAGCATTATGTTAAAAAATGCTGCAATTAATATTTGCCAACGCAAAGCCAACCTGCACTTTTGTACTAAAGTGGAAATAGAAACGTAAATTCAGTTTTGAATAAAACACACGCTGCGAGCTATCAAATTCATCCTAGAAAGTCATATGCTCGTAAGTAACCGTTGCCATTGATATACTCTATAATTTATTTCTAACGTAAAGAATGTGCAGATGCAATATGATATGTAGTCTCCCTATTGTTACACTTAGGAAATCCGAAGCTAGACCAAAAAATGTTGGTTTCTTATGCCCTCAGGTCTTGAAACCCCGTTCAAATTCATGTCTAAACATGCAACCTACGAGTATATACAGATCCAGATCTATCCAACCAAAAGATCAATTCCAAATCTCATTCGAGTAAGACGAGGGTCTTATTATTTGTTGACTTATGTAAATTGTTAGGAAAATACTCAATAAGCCGCATCTAATACGTTGTAATCCTTTATCAGCACCAGGCAGGCATATCTAACATTCCGGAGACGGAGGCCCAAAATCGGAGGCCGGGAGGGCTAAGAACAACAACCCGCCCCTTTCGGATGATACTCGTTTATATCGACACTTAGGGTGAACCGCAAGCAATTTAAGTGTCTGCTTTTTGGAGGTCAACGTCCTCTGATGGAGTACTAAATAAGCGCTTAGCACTCGGACATTTGTTTAAGTCATTGTTTCGTGATAGCTTTGTCGGAGGTTGTTTTAGCGACACTAAGCTTTGTATTATTGATCGTAAAGGGCCGGGATGATACTAAATATAGATTAAATTTAGTTTAATTATTGTTTGATAAGTGGTCATTAGTCATTCATTACTTAATTACCTTTAAAAATAGATTAAGACTGAATCAGTAATTGTGTTTTGGGATTCCATAGTAAAGTTAAACCAGAAATACTGCAGTAGAGAAGCCCAAGAGAGTATGAGAGATATCTTGCAACCCGTGGATACCTGCCTCAACCACTTTTCGCCGCACATGGGCCAAAGGTTGGTCGGTATAAATTACTCGGTGGATTGTGGATTCCTGTCCTCCTGATATCATTTTGTTCTAAGTTGATGCTTCGATTGTCCTAGTACAGAATCTGAAATTTAATTTAGGAATTTTCTTAATCTGACGGTTTCACATTTAAAAATGAGGTTATTATATTTAAACCATCGTAAATATCAATCCCATCATTCGCTTTGTCAGATTAACATACTGTGGGAATTGACAATCCTCCACTTTCAATATCTGATGTGCTCGAGCAAGTAAATGTTATCTTTGGTTTGTTTAAAATCTTTGAAAGCCTATAGAAGCTGCCTTTACCAATAAAAGTATATAGCATTTTATAAACTTAATTCTACAGTGTAGTCTTCAAAATGGTCTAGGCCCAGAGGACGCTCGAAAGACTCCAAATTTTGCATCATCGACTCCCCTACTACTGTATGATCTATCAGTAGGTGCAGGGAGCTAACATCACATTTACAAGTTTAGTACAAAATTATAGTGCATGTTAGTTCGTAAAAAATTGTAGTAAATAGTGAAATATTAAATCACAATCACCTAACAATGAATTCTGACTTACGCATTAAAAAAATCCAATTGCCCATTTGATGCTCAAGTCAGTATCTCAGTTAGTTTATGGTTATTTTTTGCAATTATGAACCCGATGGTACCTTTAAAAACTACAATGTTTAGAATACTTAAAGGAAAAGGTAATATTAACTACCCGTTACCTAATACTAGTAGATAACTACCACATGAGCATAATTTGGTAACAATCGGTTTCAAAATTGCCTTCGCCTGTGGTAAAACTTGTAATCTTGCATTAAATAGTTACCAAGTTACAACCAACCGGCTTATGCTGACTTTGACCCAAACTAATTGTATTGCAAATCCTACCCGCTTACGAACATAGCAACAATTTTATAATACAGGCAATCTCTGTTAAGCTTTTATTTTTATTTCAACTATGAACTCTCATAACATGTGTAACTTATTTATGATTATCATATCCTGGATACCGTTTATTACGGCAAGTTTAATAGATAATATAAACCTAGTTAATATTATGTACTATATTATGAACATAATTTTATTATAATGAACGCGTAATTGATCTAGGCCTAATAATCAATTGGCAGCTCGCGTTGGGTCTTGATAAATCTACCATATACCTAAAGGACGTCCGATGCACCATATTATGGGTAACATTCCATTAGGTTACCCATCTCAAACATACTAGACTACACATAGATAGTTGCTATGGATCTCGAGACCATGTCACACACTTTCACGGCCAGGAACTCGCTAGTCGGGCTCTCTGTCCGTAGGCGCTTTCCGCTAAATACGAGGAAAACGCTAGGATCGGCTACGAGCCTAGCGCGTAGCGATGTATGTGCTAACACTCCCGAAAACTCGACTTGAGCAGTAGGGAAAACGACCACGAAAAGCCGAGATTGAACGACGGGTGGTTAACCGTAGGTATATGTAACGCCCTGTCAGGTCGAAAAATGATCAATGGTTCAGCTAATCGACTGACGAAGTGCGCCTACTGCAAATTACTATCTGCCATTCAAACCCACGCAAGTGTAGTCGAGTAGTTGAAGCGCATGATTTTGTATTAGGAGATCGTGGGTTCGAAATCGAACCCAGCCGTGTACAAAAGTACAAATATGTTTCTCAAAATCATTGTGCGCATATTATGATTTCAAGCATAGTTTTTTGCAAGATAAAAGGCCAACTAATGCTTTTGTCAATTCTGCTGATCTCAAAATCCCAGGGTACAGTATCCACTAAAACATAACATAAATAACATAACATATAATCACGCCTATATCCCAAAAGGGGTAGGCAGAGATGACGCTTTCCATTTGCTACGATCAATGCAGCAGAACGGCTCTCCGTGAGCCAGTTCTCGCCCCCGTGAAGAACGAAACGTGATGGGTGACGAACCGCATCGCCGCCATGCGGTTGACTACAGTACAGGATCCTAGGTTTATAAACAACTAAATGCACCCATCGTTTAGACATTCACAAAAATTATATATCACAAAATAATTATACAGATTTTACCCTAGTGTTAGTAGTAGTACTTTAGGAAGGTACCACCCACACAAGTCTCACACTACTCGATAGCCGATACCCATCCGCTGCCTGTGCTGGGGCTTAATTAACATTGTTCGAACACATTACACACAAACATCCGCAAATATTTGCGGTGATAGCTTTCTCAGTCGGTAGCCCTGGCCGGCCACTACAAACTTATAGTCAGTATGCACAAATTGGATGCGGAACGAGTGTCTATTGTGGATGGTTCTGCGGAACTGTTGTGAAGTTGTCTGAACTAAATATGGAGATATTTATTTCCAAATATGCATAGGCTCTAATCCATCTTAAATAAGTTTTATTTATTTATTTGTATGGCATAATCTCTTAAGTAAGTGCTTTTTTTATTTGTATAAAGAAAAATGGGAAACAGAAAAGCAAAGTTTTAATATCAGCAAAATTGGATCTAAATACCACTGCTATCTAATAATGTATGTTATGTTAGAAATATTTTTATCTCATTTGATTCTTTAATAGTAGATAAGTGTTACGTAAATGCAAAATTTAATAATATTTAGTTCACACGCTCAAACTCATTTTCAAGACGGATCAAATTAAGTCAAGTGATTTCGATGCCGAAGTACTCGCACTTGACCGGAGATATTTGGGAGCAACGAAGCAATTGAGTTGCTCCACACACATAGTCATTGTCGACGCCGATGATTGGTATTTATACAAATCAGGCCCGTCAATCACAACTGGGGCCATATAAATATTTAAACAAACAGAGAACAATGGGAACCATGTTTACTATAAGTAAGGGTTATGTTTCCTTCTATAGGTACATGCCGTCAACCATGGTTCGTAAGAAATTATATGTTGTGGGTATTTCTTAGAAAAAATATTGATATGAAGAACTAAAACCATCAAAATAAAGTAAGTAACTTTTATTGATAAATAGCAAAATGTTCATATGTCCTATTTCAATTTTAACCCCAAATTCCCCTCTAATAATCTATTTGTACCACTGGATATTCAAGCAGTATTTTATATTTGTATGTAGATTTATAACCCTGCCTCGACTGCATCATTAACCCCGGGAACTTAACGAATGTATGAGAAGTTTACAATAAAAACAAATGAAAATGATTTGCTTACCGTAGAAGGAGTTCCTTTGTGGAGGAAGGAAACGACGCTCGCGAATGTTTGTTTGTGGCAAACAATGAGGCTGCAATTTGCGGGCGACGACGGTCGCTTTGTTGATGCGAATCAAAACCTTAACAAAATAGAGCTTTTAGCTCAACAGAACCGAATTTAATTATACTTCCTAAGCACATAATTATTCTAACCCGCTCCGAGTTTGTAAATAATTATGAAGGCGCCTCCACCCGATCTTGAGTTCCGTTGTAAACATAATTTATTGAGTCCTAAGCACTACAGTCGGAGCCCTCTGAGACAGGTTTTCATTCATTAGTTACAAACGCTCAAAACCGCATTGCGTACCCGGCCTGTCATTCCTGGAGAGAAATGACGACGCAATCTTGTTGTTGTCTCGCAGTCATACTAGTCATCTCACTCAACTAAAGCATGCGTCTCTCAAATTACAGTTGTTTCAACACAATCATAACCACTCAATTTACTTCTTTATAAAAAAAATACAATATGGTACTACCTACAAGGTGTAACAAAATGCTGGTGATCCGTTCAAGGCATAATTGTTATCGTACCGATTCTAATAAAGTGAGAAAAAAAATTGTTCATGCGAAAAAAGTGGTTTTGTATGGAGGGTTAGCCGGTGGAACGCGGGACGACGTGCCCCATACAAAAAATTCACGTCCAAATTTTTATATGTCCTTTCATTTAGTCGCAAATCGATACCAATTATGCCTTTAAGCGGATCACCCCTATTTTTGTTACATCATACGTAACGTATAGGTAACTACTTCTTTTACCACCCACGTAAAACGTAAAATTTGACCCACTTCCCGATTTCCGATTGAGCTGAAATATCGCGTGACAATGCAATATGTATTATAATAACATAGAGTTGATTTGATGATGGAGTTGGAAGGTAAGCATTTATTTAGTTTTACCTCCGTTGTCTGTAATCAAAACTTGAAGTTAAATTTTACCCAATTTTAAGGGTTTGCCCTGTAGCCTAACCTTTTTGAAAAAAGTCAAAAAGTCAGAACGACAATACTCGAATGACGATGACGGCGATGTGGCTACCTATTCTCGAGTTGACTAAAGATTGGTCGTATAATATTTTTTTGGTACTTTGAATATTATTACGAGTATATCCTGTTTATCGAAAAATTAAATGTGTATACTTATTACTGTGCATGGCGATTTAACGTTGTAGTTTATTTTGTAACCTTTTATTTATCCCAACTTTCTCGTCGCTCGGCGACAATATTTTTTCGACTTCCGTAGATTCATTTCTAATGTACTCGATAGTCGTTTGAGGCACGAAATGTGTGATTTTAATCTTCTTAAAGAGCGAAATGGTACATAGCTCTCAGGCTACAAGATTTAATTGAAACTACGGGTGACCAGAGAGCTGGCCAATACTTTGCCCAGCGTATCAGTATCGCTATACAACGTGGCAATGCGGCCAGCCTTCTGGGCACCCCTTTTTTTTTTTGTTGCACCAGAGAAATGCTTTACGCATACCTATACGTAACATGAGGCCCCCGAGTGAAGCCAGATATTACGCATTGGTTATGTGGGACTCTCCGGTCTGCACCGGCCTACCCACTAAAACTCTGGGATGCTGCCTTTTCCGTGCCTTAATGGTGATGCAACGGGATCGTAAACCTGTCACCGCGACACCACCAGCACTATCGCCCTAGGGCGAACCCTCTCCGCAAAACGAGCACGCTGTAGCATGACCAGCGTGCTCTCCGCCACTGATGGCCTCCCTTAACCTCGAGGAAGCCGGGACCGGTGTTCCGGTCCCACCCGCATGGCACCAGGAGGACAAACGCCCCTACCCCGGCACCCGTGTAGTGGGGATGCCTTCAAGGAAAACGTCCCTTCCAGCCATACCACCACTACACTCCGCCCCCAATCAGACGTGGAATCTGCCTAGGCAGAGGGTGGTTGGGCTAGCCTCCAAGAGCGGGTCACCGGCCACCTGCCTATCCGCGTCCCTTCATCGGCCACTCCAAAAGTGGGAGCAAAGGCTAGTAAGCTAACCTATGCCCACCCCAAATGCTACCCATAGCTAACAAAGTCTGGTCTAGGCGAGACGGGTACCTAAGAGTGCAAACCAAGACAATGATAGCTATCTGCAACATCCAGGATACTTCAACCACCCTCCACCTCCACGTGGCTGAGTTTTGCGATGAGATGGCACCCCATAGTGGCAACTCATGGCCACAGCCTTAAATACTGCTCTTTTCCGCGAGTCCAGGCCATGGCACACCTCCGAAGAGGCGCCCCGCCCTCTTCCACCACTGTACCTGGTTCGGGAACTGCAGTACATAAGGCCGTTCTCAGCCTCCCCCTCCCCAGCGCCCACCCCACTAATCTACTCTGTTACCAGAGAGCTCGTGGAGGGACTGACAGGATATTGGCAGCAACGGTAGGCAATACCAACCGATATTACCTACCGGGGCCCCCAGGATGCACCGTCCAGGAACTTCTGGGCACCCTGCCCATTGGCAGTGATTTGGAGTACGTATTTTATTTGTAGGTAGCTTTTAGTTTAAAGTTATTTATTAATTTTCTATTGTAATGTTATTTATTAACTGTATGTTCGTTAATAAAAGGCTTTGATTTACGCAGTTAAAAAAAAAGGCTACAAGATTGTTTTTAAAAATGCATTGGGTGATAGGTACGAAATCTAAGTGAACATACGATAAATTTCCTGTTAGTGCACTGACAAAAAACATGAAGTTCCGACCTTATTTTGTTTTGAATAAAAAAGCGAAAGAAAACTTCCCATTAAATGTTTCCGGTTTTTCCGCCATCCTAAAAACAAAAGTAAAATTGGTAACAAACTCTTTTGGCACACATTTCTTGTTTAGAGAATAAAAGAGAAACCGTGAAAAACTTGGCAATTTCCTAAATGGGCAATTTTATCGATGTTACGTCGACGGTCTGGCAAAATAATAGCACGAAACGGAAAATGAATGTAACGTGTCGGTTGTATCATAATATTTTAGGGCTGCATCAAACCAGTAAACAATAACCAATTCTCACTTTATCGTTCATAATTTCATATTTAGCGTTCAGCAATATCCGATGAATATTTAAGTAAGGCTATCGAAAACAAATTGTTTATAATAAATCCATTGCAAAACATTTAATGCATATCACATTGGTTACAGTACATTAATTTAAAATGAAGGCAGAGTAAATATTGTTAGTGCTTTTTTCAGAAAATGTCATAAGATCTATAAGCTAAATTTAGGTACGCTACACGGAAAAATAACCTCAATCAACTTACGCGTAAAAAGCATTGGATGTGTTATTTATCATACTAATATTACCATAAGAAAGTCGGGGCCATTCATCAAAAACTGCTGACTTTCCTTTTATGCCTAGAGGTTAGAGCGGACGCGCAAGGGCGTAAAAGAAGGGATCTACCGCTTAGATTATTACGTATAATTTGGTAACAAAAGGCTGGGAGCCGTTAATTTTTAATATATTACTTTACCACCCAGGTAAAGCCGCCGCTACGCCAAATGTACACCTAACTATAATATCTAAGCGTTTGCACGACCCGTGCTTGTGAAAATTTTTGCAAGAAATGAGGATACAAACATATAAATTTTCTGCACCTAGTTCATTTCCGTTACGAATTGGAACTACTCAGGTGTTCTCTTGGTATATTTTATATATGCGTTATGTGCACTTTTCATACTTATTTTATTATACAGTGTGTAAATCTAACACGGGCGAATCTCTTAACGCTGATTAGTATAGGATATAGGAAATCTAATTAGATAACTTTTACCTAGAATTGCCATTAAAATTTTATCCATACAAAATAATTCGGCCCGCAATATAATGCAAACACACTCGCATTAATCGCTCGCTGATAGTTACTTCCAATACCATGTTTAAATTAATTATCGGGTCACAAATAAATCTAGTCTGACAAGATCAACTCTATACGGCTCGTGGTGAGTGGTTAGAAATATAATAGAAAAATCGGTACCCATACAAATAAGGTCGTGTTCATATATTTTTTTATAATTAATCGAAAACTCGCCTGTACAAGTTTAATGTATTTATATGCTATATTTAAAGTGACATACATAGAAACGATATACAAATAGACTGACAGCTTAATAGTGAAATAGTGGGCAGTATTCTAACTTTAAAAAAACACATTTAGAAACGAACCAACTTCAATAAATCTCCAATGCAATATAGCTTAGCACCTGAATCAGAAATATCAGCATTTGCTTGAAAAAATATTCCAATGCAACTCCAATACAACTTCAATATTAGTACATCGGTACAAGACAACACCCTACAAATCAGAAACAAATGTGGACGAGTACTTATATTGAAAGGTCCAACTTTGGCGGTACACATAGATACTTCATACTTTCACTGAGAGACAGTGTATATTGTGTAGATTTAGGAAGTACTCATAATTTTATTTAATAACTTTACATTCGTCTCTCAGGAACTTGTAAACTTTTCAGAGCTATTTCGAACTCGAGTTTACACGGAATTTATTTTAGACAACATTTTGTAATTTTGTGTTAAAATTTTCATAAAATTCTTTAGTTATCGGGCACGTAACTAATATAATATAAATGAATTTCCGTTTAAATATTCACAACCTTGCAAAACAGCTTCGCTGTATGCACCCATTGCAGTTTTACGTTAAAATAATGATGGCTGGATCAATTAAGGTTACAATGAAACCTTAATTACAATTCTGCATGCGGCATTATAGAAAAAATAGGTAAGTAAATATCTATATTTTTTCCGATTTTCAACTAAGTGCAATATGCGAATACATGTAGTAATAGTTTTTTAGAGTCATTCTAAGAGAGCCGTTCCATTCCGATGGCGAAATTTAGACCCGGTGCTACTTTTTATGCGGTTGATGATATGATGACAAAATAATTTTCAAACTCGGCCCGTCTTACCGGGATCAGGCGTTGCGAAGTTAATAAAAATGCTCCCGAAAAAAAAAATTAGTTTTGTATGAAACGTTGGCCGGCTGGAACGACCTGTCCCAAAAAATCCTTTTGTTTTCACGTCTAAAAAATTTTAACTTTTTAACTCATAATACGACACCAATTTTATTCCCTTAAACGGATCACCAGTATTTTTGTTACAACCTGTATTACCTTAGGTCTAAAGGCACTAGCTTTGATATATTTAGCTGCTTCCGTTTCTTTCAGCAGCAAAACAAACTAAATCACTTATGTCTACTAAAAACGCGAGATAGCTATTGATAATTACCCACAAAACGAGAACAGAATCGCCGATGCGGTATCGTTAAACTTTTTACCTCTCGGTCTGCCTGCAGTCCCGCGGATAAATCTCAGATGGATGCTATCAGCGCAGGCAATTAAGATAAGCGAACGTGGCTGTCACAGTGGCTCGCTTTGTGTGGTGAGACTTGCTACCGATTTATGCTCTCCTGGTAGATTATAATTGCGGTGTATGGATCGGTCGTAGCTTTCAGATGCCTGCACATTTGTATCGATTGCGAGTCGGTCATGATCATGATATTCATTATGCACCATGCAATAATAATAAAGAAAACGATATCACATAATACCTATATGTATATACAGCCTTGGCCAGAAGTATTGAGCATAGGTGTTTTTTGTTTACAATTTTGATGTTAAGCATTATTTCCCTATCCTAACAATGTACGATAACGGTAAATGTTATATTTTATTTATAAATACAGAAAACTTCACTTAATAACAATTTCAAGGTACTTAAAAAATATGAAAACAGAAGGTACCAAAAATGTAAATTTAAGTCGGTGCGACATATTGCAAATATTCTATGCAGTTACTACTAACTTCAACAAAACATGCCTATTAGTTTAAATTAATTGACAAAATAACTTAAACAAAGATAGAAACGATGGACTAAACTTTCCAGTTTTGTATGAAAATCGCATTGGTGCTCAACACTTCTGGCCAAGGCTGTATATGTAGTCC
This sequence comes from Pammene fasciana, assembly GCA_911728535.1. Classification (NCBI taxonomy): domain Eukaryota; kingdom Metazoa; phylum Arthropoda; class Insecta; order Lepidoptera; family Tortricidae; genus Pammene; species Pammene fasciana. Next base: position 15,264,252 of record OU452276.1, on the reverse strand, counting down.
ATGTTTTGTTTTAAAAGATAGAAAACACGTATACATTTTTGGTAACTTGTTTTTTGTTGAACATTGTTTTTTGATAGCTAGCTGCATCACCAGTCTATTTTGTCAGAGGGTATTCGTATTATTACATAAGGCATTTAGGGGAGAGAGACTAGAATTTCCAGTAAAATTCAAAAGAGAAACTAGTTGTATAAATTGACGAACTTTCAATGATACTTTAGTGTATCTACTCATAAAGACCGATCTGTAAATTCCATTGTGCGTTTAACCGCTGGTTAATTTAGTGGTCCTGGCTCTCGTAGTTAATCAGGGTTAATATTGGATTTGGGGTCTTAATCTCGAACCTGCATTGATGTGTTGAATGAAAAATGTGCATAATTTGTTGCTTGTAATGTGCTCATTCGCTCTATTGGGATACGGTACACACAATGGGGAAAGCGGTAGGTTAATATTATATCGTTCCTACATTCGGCTCTTACTACTAAAATCAGCAATTTACTGCTCCCGTTGCCATGATCTCCTCAGTCCGCAACAAAAGGGAAGCAGTTATTAGTTCCTATTCAAATAAATATTTACATAATACCAAGCCATTACCTACTGAGATTTCCTTCGATGTATATCAACGTTTTGAAATACCTTTGTTAAGATGTAGTAGCTAAATAACGAGGTCTCCTAAAAGGGATTCTACTTTGTATACTTAAGGAAATAATAAACACTTAAGTCAGCACATAAGTATACTTTTTTATAAAGCCGAAATAAGTCATTGTCGACATAAATACGAAATATCATACACGATTACACATATATGCATACAATTGTATAGTAAAACACAATTATCATTATTATTTTTATACAGTTAGCCTCTTCTGAGCCACTCATCTAACAAATATAATTATTAAAAATATATGTTGCGTACAACGAGTAAGTAGATATAAGCAGAGGAATGGCGAGCTCCGATAAAAGCAGGAAACGATAAAATAAATAAAATACAATGAAGTGTTGTTTACTACGAACAATGTGCGTGAATCATAAAAATATACATCAATGCAATAAAAAAACATATATGTATAACATTATGGATAAATTACATACATTACATTTAACATCCATTTATCATCATTATTTTACCACATGTTTTAATATAATACTTAATACAACGCCAACTGAAAAACGGCTGTGCTGTAAGTATTAATGGTAAATGTGTTTCCAACGATCTACTATAAAACTTAACGGGCACGTACAGCAAATATTTCCACAGTATTTTTTCGAGGCTGCTCCAGATGGATATATTTTAATGGTTGTAAAGCAAATAGTCGTTACACTCACGGCAGTTTGTCTGAACCCTCACTCACAGTACCTATCTACCTTTATCAATCGAACTACAAAACTAAGTAAGGGGCACATAAAACACACCTCACGATAATTACATTTGAAAATTACATTCGACGTTTTACTTTCGTTATAATATTATACAGGGTGAAATCTGGGTGGTAAAATCCTAAACCACTTTTTCTGACTCCATTCTGATCACCATTAGATATTATGTAGTATTAGATCAAATAATAATATAATAATGTGATAACGTCTTATAAATCGATGAACACCGGTACCATGCACGTTCCGTTCCGTTCCGGTCACGTGGAAAGATCTCCAATGCAGATTCCCCATTGTAACGATACGGCCACAAGCCACACGATTGAGAAACATGTAAAATATTTCTCACCTCAGATATTTATGACCAGGTGGTAAATATCTGAACAACGCCTCTATTGTCAAGGCGATAAAATGCATGTTCAGATATTTTTGAGTACCTTGGTCGCTCCGATATATTTGATGGCGAAGGTAGGTACTGCATTTTGTTTGATTCTTTTCCTAAATCAGTTCGTAAATAAAGTATGCAATTTTTCATCAATATTTCCTTATGACGTTATCACGCATACCTAATTATCGTCCATGAAACGACTTTACAGACAACCATTTTTTTATCAAGTAAATGTCTTAACATAAGTAAATCATGGTCGGCCTATTATTCTAATATACGCTATCATTGATAAATAATAAGCCTTATAGAGTTCTCACTCCATACAACTGGTTATTAGCCCGCAAGCTTGACATTATGAAGGCTAGACGACTAAGGGGTTGAGGGAGGAGCGGGCAGGGGGCGTGAATACCAAGGTTTTACAACGGGTGCCCTAATCACACCTCCTGCCCGCTCCTCCCTCAACCCCTTAGTCGTCTAGCCTTCAAAATGTCAAGCTTGCGGGCTAATAACCAGTTGTATGGAGTGAGAACTCTATAAAGCATATTATTTCTCTATGACGCTATATACAATAGAAAACGATAGGACGTCACATTGTATGCCAAAAATAAAATTCTACTAATCATATATAAAAATAATTATCAATATTGGTGACAAAAAATCAAGATTAACATTAGTTTCATTTTTCAATTCTGTATCTGTATTATGTATCTTGCTACACGACCCGGATTTCATTCACTATAGAGTAGGAAAAATTTAACCCTGTATAATTTCTGGCTGCAGTACAGTCGACGTCAAAAATATGTTTACACTTTTGGAACTTATTACAAAGGAGTAAGCTGCAAAACTAGTAGCAGTATGCCCTCATTCGAGATCAGAAAACGTTAATTCAGCGGTCAGACACCACGTCGGTTAATGTGTCATGTTAATGGGCTCTGGCTGGGCTGGAATATCGGGACATCCTTTACGTTCTATGGTATCCCAATTTATTTTATCTCACAAGTGGTATTGAAAGAAATACGAGTGTCCTACGAATTTAGAATGGAATCGGTTTTAGATTCGATTTATATTCTATAGCCAATGACCTCGCACAAACGGGGTCTATTGCCAAATGGTTTTAAATCATGGTACGTGGAAGTACTCAAATGTTAACTAAGTACCTACGTACCTACGTATTATTACGAAATTTTGTATGTTGAGGTAAATGAATGCTTGTTCCTACTTCACGCAAAAACGGTTTAATGAATTGGGACGAAACTTGGCACACAGATAGATTATAAAATAATTAGAAAATGTGTTGCAAAGTGAAACAGGTGGAGGAAAGGAGTGTTTGTCAATTTCAAGATTTATGCGCGGAAGAAGTCGCGGGCGGAAGCTAGTCCGGTAGACCGATGGAAATCGGATCGCAGGGCGAATGGATCATGTTCAGGTTTCCCCAAATCTATCGACGTAGAATCGGCTAAAACCTATAGAAAAAAATCCATGAAGTTCGAGCAATAAGAGCTATCAAGTTATGATTCAGCTTGGCCGACTCATCAACGCTTTTTCGCTCTTATTGCGTCAATATAAAGCTTTTTTGTATCGGCTATTACCGATTCCGCGTCGATAGGTGTGGGGAAACCCGTAAGCATTTTCGTCAAATTCATAAGAAAACGCCACCGCGGCATGGGAAGGTTAAATCAACGCGGGACGCTGATTCACTGTCCATGTTCATGGCTACTATATGTTTCTATATTCTTGTTCCATTTTTCCCTGTGACCCGATTCGCCTCAATCTACGCTACGTAATAAATGATAAATGAAAAACCACATATATTAAAGATTTAAGTCATTATTTGAAATGAATAAATAGTGAAGTTTTTTGCCCTAAGTGCCTTTACTTCACAAGTGTCAATATTGCCGTCATTAGTACCGGCAGCACACTCAGGTGCGTGCACAAGGTAGTGCCAACAGCTAAACTTCTGCAAGACAAGCTCATCCATCATTTAAACGTGTCTAAATCGACAAACAATCAGTTAAGTAACCTACTAGAACTTGGTGATATTGATACTGGTACGAAACGTTCCACATAGTGGAAATACTGGTAGTGTAATTATTTAGTAACAAATGGCTTAAATTCTACTGATTAAAAATGTAGCTAGTAAAAAAATATGCCAGTCAATCTTTTTATTACTTTTTAGTAGAAACACTATGTAAATTATAAACTAAAACCAATGTATGTTACGCAAGAAAACTTTGGGCACTTTTTCTTTTTCGTATACGAGTAAGTAAAGGACTTAAACAACTGAATCCGCGGCTTAGCAACACATGCATTGTCGCGAGCGACTGCATACGTCGAGTCACTCCTGAAGTATGGAGAGTCGCGCAGTCGCGCAACAACATAAGATGTGCTAACCGGAAATGGTCGGGTTTTAATAATTTGTTACCATGACTGTCAATGTTTATGATGCATGACGCGATAGGCAAAAATAGCACCATTTGCTAAGGTCGAAATGCTCGCTTTAAGTTTTTAATAGCCCTTGATAAGGTTCGTTGTACTCAGTTTAATGGAGTTGGAATTTAAATGGAGATAGCCATTTATAGATAAATAAAAGGTATTCAATCCGAGAGTACGTAGTCTCTATGTAGTTTAGCCCAATCTCAATTTGAACCCTATTATGTACCTACATTAATTTGTGGGCGCCATATGCCCGCAACGGGCCTCGTAAATAATATTATAAACGGTAAAATAGGTTGTTTAAAGCGTATTATCGGATCGAATTTTAATCAGAAACATCTGGGTACACGAATTTTGGAGAAAAGATTTGGGATGTTCATTATTTTTCTTTTGATTCTATTTATTTTAATAATTGTTTGGTGTTCAATTACCAAAAATATGCAGAAGAGCGATGTCTCTTAACAGTTTTAACATACAAGGTGTAAAGAAAATGATGGTGATCCGTTTAAGGGCATAATTGGTATCGTATTTCGACTAAGAAAAAGTACGAGAAAAGTGCTTCGACCCGATTTTTTTTGTATAGGACGATTTCACACACGATTTCTAGATGACCCCATAGGCTTAGAAATTAATTTGTGTGAAAACAAGTTCAGGAAAGGCAATTAAAAGTCAACGCAGACGAAATTGCAGGCAGATGTTGATTGTATATACTTAAGGACAATGGAAATGGGCCACTCTTAAGTTAGTAGAAATTTTGATACAAGGTGAACTGTATTATCTTCGAATGTAAAAAAAAGTGCATTGAACTTTTACGATGTATATTTCCCTCTACATAACATTAATTTTCATAACAACGATGTCATTATTCAAATTATGAATGTAATTTAGTTTTCAGCATAATGAATAAAGGCACATTAAGATTGTAACGACACTCTTTTCACGCAAAAACGTAATTTCCTCTCCTTTTTATTCAAAAATCCCCCTAATAGCGTATGATTAAGCTTAAGTGCCACGGCCGCGACAGTCCATTGTAATGAGTCAAGAATTACCGTTTTGTTACAAAGAGGCGAGTTTATTAAAGTTTTGGGTTCGTGATTTACTTCGTTTTGTTCTGTTTTACCGATTTTCAAACCTTATTTTTAAAGTTTATTTTTAGTAGAATGGGAGAAATTTATTATAGTTGTTTGTCATGGACACGATAGGCATCATAATTAGAAAAAAAGTTTCATTGTATATCACAAAAATACACGTGGGTACTCATATATTAAATTCTATTATTAAATAGGTGAAAAATAATAAGAATAAAAAACAGCGAAACATTTTTTGCAATATTATCATCATCATCATCTTTCTAGCGTTTGTTTTTGTTTTGAATTAGCGTAGGAACTAAGTTTTTACGAAAGGGACTAGGTATTATCTGACCTCCCAACACAAGGAAAAACTAAGATCATTTAGGACTGGTTTTCTTTCACCGAAAGTTAGTGGAAAATACAGGTATTTGTATCATTGAGTCAATAATTTATTTGATACTTAATATCAAATGAATTATTGAGTCAATGATTTTTTTGCGATATATCGAGCGCCTTTATTTGGTCTACTTGTATAACTAGTATGACAACAATACCCCCTTTTCCGATCGAAGTCTTTACATGAAACTAATAAGCCTTGTATTACACAAGTGAAACGTTGTACACGAGATGCTTCCCCGGCGTTTTACGCCAAAATTAAATTAATATGTATATTGAGATCTGCTTTGCGGAAGTTTAGGAAATTAAGTTAATAAAGGTTGATTTCTGGGTTGTGTTCCAGAAGTTCGAGAACCACTATTCCTAACTCTGTAATTGATCAAGTAGTATTTGATCAAAACAGATGGTGATAAGATAAACTTATATGCATTAATGTCTAAAGAGACGTTTTGCTGCATTGATCGTATTGATCGTAGTATGATCGTAGCAAATGGAAATCCGTGATCTCTGCCTACCCCTTTTGGAATATAGGCGTGATTGTATGTATGTATGTATGTATTAATGTATTTTGTGTAATCTGAAAAGTAATTGTTAATTATACATTATTTTTTATCATATCATAATCCCGAAATCAGTATTATTAGTAAAAACATTGTAAGAGCGGTATGAAACAATATAAACTTTATAAAGCTCATATCAATATCATTTATAAAAACTGAGTCTGATATTCCAGCTAGATTTAGGTACAGTCAGCATCAATAGTATCTTCCTACACGAAGGCCGCAAAAATATTTGCAGAGCCATATCACATATATTTGCGGCCTTCATGAAGGAAGATACTATTGATGCTGACTGTACATAATTTGTTAAAAGTTGACATGAAAGTAAAACCAATTGAATTTGTGTTCTGAGGAAACAATTCAACTCATGTTAATTAAATAGGGTATTGCAGAGTAAGTTTGTTTGACCAAGCGGATAAACCGTTACATTATTGTAGTTTTCACTACTTCCAAGACTAAACTTAAGTAGTTAACTGATGGGCAGGCTGCCGACACACGATAATAACTGGGAAACTTTTTACTTCGCTGAGCCCCATCGTTAAGCTAACTGCTCCCAATTACCATTTTCGCGTGCCTCCTAAATAACTGCGTTCAAAAGTTCAGCCAACTCGTAATGTATTCGTTTAACTGATAATTTTGTTCGATTAGTTACAAAGGCCGAAGGTGAGCGGGAGGGCTTTGGCATCTAATGATCTAATTTTGACGAACTCCGCTTCTGTGCACTTCAATTAATGTAAAGTGGAGTTGAATAATTATTTATACTTAACCTTTAAAGAAAAAACACTGAAACCAGGATAGGATTTCAATTGTTATATTTTTTCATACTTACAAACGTGAAACAAATATTAACATTTATTTATTGATGCATCTATTATGTCAATTTACTTCTGATGCACGCACTTGCCTATCTATTATACATGTACATATCAGTGCTTGTATGTACGTTTGTCAATACGTGTTTTGAACAGTACAGGGATACCCGCTGAAGAAACACAAAGCAATAAGTTGCCTGCAATACTATAAGATCCCAGTAAATTTTCATGCATTCGCAGCGACTACGAATGCTGTTCGCATGCCGGCGACATTCCACGGCACACTTTTAGAATTTTGAATTCAATTTCAAATGTATGAAGTATTTGACGAAATTGTTAAAATATATCGGTGAATTTAAAATTCATACTTGTCACGGCAGCATTTCTGTGTAAATATTTAACGTAGAGTCCATATACTATACATCTGCCGAGCTGCAATCAACAAACACCATTTACACCAGAGAATATAAATACCAACCGTTTTTTGGATCAATAATTATTTTAGCACAGTTTTTCTAATCTAGTTAAATTAGACGTAGCGATTGACATACATTTCAGTTTCAGACAAGTTGTATTTCAGAACCCTTTTTTATACCTAAATAAAGTTGCCATTTAAATACTCTGTTACTGTATTAAAGGAGGTATTAATTATATACCGACATAATGTATGCAGTCTAATTCTTTTGTATGCTTAAATGACTAATATCACCTCGGAAACAAAAGAGTATTATCCCTTTTTTAAGTCAATTAAACCTTTATTAGACAACGGCATATTTGTTAGCACAAATGTTTAAAACAAAAAAGAAATCTATTACGAACGTATTAAGGTTAGATTTTAATATTTTAATAATGTTTAAAACATTAATGGGTTTAAAAATAAGAGGCTTAACAAACACCATAATTGAGAAACGCATGGAGAATAGAGAGGTTAGGCAACATATGTCATGGACAGAAAGGTTTTATGTGAGGGCTAATCTGGCCGGGGTCGAGGCCCATTAATTAGGTCGCTCGTTCGCTCCTTCGGCGGTTTTTGTGGTTGCCATTGACGTATTTCTTCTTCACAATATCGGTTAGCCGTTACGATCGTGTCCCTCGCTCAATTTACTCTGGAAACCTTTACAAAACATTGCAAACTCACCCAACTAAAGCGTTAGAAACTCTATTATAAAAAGTGTTTTCAGGTGGAAAGCTTTTGACATATTGCTTAAATAGTTTATTTGAGCAATAGTAGGTTTTACGAGTAAGTATTTCTCTTTTCGGTTGGTATAAATTGCTTTATTCAGAAATAATTTTTTGATATACTTATATAACGTTAACAACTTCAAAATTCCAAAAAAAATTGCCTCCTTATAGAAGGTGCCGTCATTTGATCGACGGTAATGTATGAAACTTTCATGATTACGGAGTTTGTCCCAGTAAAAGTTGTTCAGTATGGCCATGGATGGCCATGGCCATACTGAACAACAACCCATGGGGGTTGCCTAGGTAATCAATCATGTGTATTTTCTGTGTTCCAAATGCAATGATTTTACTTTCATCAGTTTAGGCTTGCGTTGTCCGTCAGTTTTTGATAACGTGACTCTTTTAAAGGTATATACATTTACCGCTGCTACCTTGTGGTGCGTAGAAGGTATATTTACCTATACATTTTAATATATATATGATTTTAATAGTGTATAACTGTTTCACTGTTCGCATTTAATGATCTGGTTAACACGCTTCATTTTGAATCCACTTTTAAATATATGGCTCTAGAAGTGGGTTTGACAGTTTGTAACATAACATAACAACGCAACAAATACTTACGAGTATAGTGAACACATTCATGGAAATACAGTTTGTGTCTTAGGGAAACATAAATAACTAAAAAGTCTAAGTGGGCATCAAAAGTAGATATACATACAGTGTGTAAATCTAATACGGGCGAACCTCTTAACGGTTATTAGTATAGGACATAAGAAATGTAATTAGGTAACTTTAACTTAGAATTGCAGTAAAATGTTTATCCATACAAAATAATTCGGCCCGTAATGTAATGCAAACAGATTCCTGTTAAACGCTCGTTGACAGTTGCTTTCAATGGCATATTTACAGCACATTGCTGCTGATAAAATTTTCAAAAATTATTTAGGTACTAGGTCACAGTTAAGTGTAACTTAAAAAAACATCTTAATTAATGATTACACTAATGAGATGTCTGGTTTAATGTATCGCCCGTATTAGATTAACACATTGTATAATGACAGAATAGTACTTTATGCAATCGTGACATTAAAAGCTTTTCATTAGAATACCGTGTTTAGGCTCCGAAGCTTGCTGGGTAAGGTACGAGATTGAAAAACTTGAGATTACGTCACTATTGTATACAATACTTTTTCTACGAGTACTCAATATACGCAAGCCGGTAAGAATTGAGTTCTATGAATGACCTGCTGCCAGTGCTGCATCTATACAATTTAGTAACTTCAATTTCCCGGCGGATTGAGCCGGACCCCCTTGGCGACGGCAGCGGCGCAGGGCGGGCTACGGCAACAGTGCTACAATATTATATGAAAATCCTTTGTACCATCGCTGGCGATGATACAATATGGGACCATAAAAGCTCTATCGAAAAGTATGCGCTAGAAGTTCCGTCTACACAATCTCGATTCTAGTATTAGTATTGCAGTCGACGAGTATAAAAATGTATTTAATAATAATCAACATACTTCCCTTTTACATATACAATACAATATCCACGGCCTAAATGATATGCTTGGGAATTCCCGCAGCAGTCCATTCCCGTATCCCGCATTCATACAGTATTTTTATAAAGTTACTCGGGCCCTTTGGGTCGGAACGCGAAGGTTAGAGAAAACAAATGAATCGAGAGGCAGCGGCGGCAACAAAAGTGACGCTGGAAATAGCGGCAATCAATAGAAACCCGCCGTTCGCCACCGCGCCCCATCGGCCCATATTTACGACTTATGTTCCGTTAATTTACTCTCGACAATGTAATAATCGTCTTTCAGACCATTTATTGAGTTGATCTTGCTACTTAATTAAAATATTTATAATATTTATATCAACGATTGCTTTTAAGATCAAGCAAAAATTAATAATAACGCCTAAAATAAAATGATCGAGTAACTAATAAATACCTAGGGATACACGCACAGATGTGCCCGCCGGATTTGTCCGGCGGATATGCCCTGCGAACAGATCCATCCATATATGGCGCGAATTGGATACGGACGGATTTGTCTGCAGTCACATCTGTATATCGCCATATACGGACGGATCTGTCCGCCGGGCATATTCGCCACACAAATCCAGCGGGCACATCTGTGCGTGTATCCCTAGCTAATACCCACTTGAGGCGGTATGACTGAATAATACTTCCTTACTTATTCATGCAAGCAATAGTAAGAAATTTTGCTATATTTAACTTTTAAGAAGGTAAAAAACGGGCAGTTTGTCTGGGAACCGTGTCATATTTATAAATCAAATGGTATAGGTACTTAAGAGCTTTGTAGATTTCAAATCGAAAAGTTTGAAGCAAAACATTGTGTAATTTAGGTTTTTTCAGACACTGGAAGCAAATAGAAAAAAAAAATGTAGACGCTTAAGATTGACCTTCCATAGAAAATTCGAATATCGTGCCTTTTTCTACTGACACGGTGGGTGTACTGGGTATATCTGAGTATAAAAAAATTGATCTAGTCATTGAATTCCTGTATACTTCGAATTAAACCTTAGATGAAGAAGGATGAATAATTCGAAACAAACCACGGGCTTCGTTCGAGTTACCGATAGTCCGAACAGTGTGTTAACAAACATAATAAGACGCATGGTTATACTTTCTGTACTTACTTGCTTAACAGTTAACGCATGGTCGAAACGAATCTATACCTAAGTGCAATCTATACCGTTTTAGATTAGTTATATAAATAGTAAGACGAACAACTCACTGAACACATCGCCTCGTTCGTATTAACTCTTCCAAATTTGGCTTGGCACCGGCTTCAAACATATCAGATGGTAACGCATTTTTTTTTGTAAAAAGTTTTTATATAAACTATAAACTTATATAGATGTCATTTACAAAGTAAAAAGTAACCTAGATTACTGGTCTTCTGCATTCGTGTCAGACGCACTAACCATGACTAGGCTCCCGGTAACAATTTTTGTATACAACACTGTGTGTAACATGTTTTTAAAATGATTGATATACTATCTAACTATGGATGCTTAATGTAGATTTAGATTCAAAATCATAACATTAATATGAACCACATTAACGGTACATTTTCGACGAGTCGGTGTCAGCTTCTCCTACTAAGAAAATTTGATAACGCAAGCCCTCCATACCGTTCTTTGAATTCCATTAATTTGCATATTCGTTAACTGTATTTCCAAATTAAATCTGCCTTGAGAGCTTTTGAGACGTGCAATAATATAGCTGGCGGTGTTTACATGTACATTTAGCGCGGTCGTGACATCAGTTGCTGGTAAAAACAGCCAGAGGCCTTATTCCGAAACGAACACTAAGCACCAGAGGCGGCTAGTAAAAGTTTTCTTAGACAAGCCAGAGCTTAATTTGGCTTAAAATTTCTTCATTAGTTGCAGGAAAACTGCTCAGTGAAAATTAGGCAAGCCGACAGGAATCGTGTTCTACGGACGCGCTGCCACTGCTAAATACCACTAATATTATGGCCCCATTAGCTTACAAAAGTTTCCAACGGGAATGGTTTGGTGGTAAAAAATAGTAGAAGGTACCAAAAGTACCTACCTGTACGTGCCTATGCTTAAATGCCTCGTTTTTTTAAGATTAGTAAAATAACGGTCGAATTTACCCACCTTTTTTTAAACAGCTATCTCAGAGAAATCTAAAAAATACCTATTTTAATTACTAAAGATATGGAATATCAACCTGTTTTCAAATAGTTTTCTTGGAAATCACATGGCGACAATCATACAATGTGGAAGCCCGGTGAAAACTTATTGTAGAGGTTGATGTCCGTTTAGTTATAGATTAGATTAGTGAGTGCATGGTAAATTAACGAGAGTGTAAAATACAAAAAATTGGAAACACCTGTCCATTAAAATGAAAAAATCAACTGTGAAGAACTCTGAACTGTATTGTGTAATGGGTAACTAAAGTGCGTGTCAAACATATCTGACAAATATGTTCTTCATATCATTGTTATACGTCAAATGAACATTAGAGAATAAAGGCCCAGCCTCCCGCGCCCACTTAATTCAAAACACGTTTCAGTACAATGAGAGGGCAAACGCAATACCTATCTGTGCGCGTCACACCGTACTACACATTGATTGAAAAAGATTGATTCAAACCAATCACAGGAGCTTTGTTTGTTTTTCATCTGGAACGTGTTACAATACCGTATAAATACTACCTATTAAAAATATTTTCGAAGAGTTTCAGGTATTTTATAGCACCTACGCAATTCGTAGCTATATGGGGTCGAACTAGAAATTAACTACCCTAGGGACCCTCTTCTATTGTAGTGACCATCCAGTTGACTATGTATAGTTTCGACTGCATGAGATGAAGTAAGTAGGTACCTATATTCAATGAGCTATACAATCTGTAATTTTGTAATATAACACTTTTTGCTGGAACTTCCATTTTATTTACTAACTTAAAATAAAATATTTTTTACGTCGCTAAGTAAAGAAAAACTGTAGTTTAAGATAAATGAAAAAAAAAATAAAGATCAATTACTATTTAAATAAAAGTAAAATGCCTGGGTAGATTTAAGGGATTGCATGGGGTGCGACGGTTAACCGTCGAAGTAAAAGGCGGCCGGTTCTAAAAATACGATAAGGAAGCTATCAGGCAGTTGGTTATCGGCTCGGCAAACATAGGACCAACCGTTCATGAATAGTTAAAAGCTGGGCATCTAAGGGCTCTTATACATACTGCCCTGTCCTATAAAAACAAACCACAAACACAATTAATGTTTACGCGGGTCGGGGTATCACCACATTATCATAAACAGGCATTGCGTAATCAGTCTTAGAGAGGGTTGTTGCATAAAGATAAATTCGTTTCACGGATCGAGCAACCTCTTCAGCAGTCCGTGTGAACTTTGGCTTATTGTGATGGAGGCATGCGCGGTGTGTGCCCGCCGGACGGAGTTGGCATAGTCTCGTCGCGGCGACTGGGACCGCGCGTCGCCTCGCGCCCTTCCGCGCGCGATACGGGAAAACTCGCCAATCGTAACCCGACTACTTCCTCCAAACACCTCCTGCCAAATCTCAATGAACTTTCCAGTGCTTCTTGTGATTTAATGTTAGGAGCCGCAGTGAGTTCTTTACATAAGTTCTTGAAACAGTGGGTAATCATAAGTGGGTGAAATCGTACGTGATTTTATTTGACATTTTACCATAGGACATTGTTTATTCATGAACCAGCCGGTCAAGACAATATGAGGTAATGTAAAAATTTGCTAATAAACATATTAATTTTGTTTACACAAAAATATTAAGCGACCTTTTCTATATTAAGATCTAATTTTCCTGTTTGGATCAGTGAAACGGTATCGCAAAGTCGTAGTAACAAGTACGGGGAAAGCAATTATACTTTGTCGTAGCGTTAAAATATCGCGCACGTGTTCCCCGAGACCGAATCGAAAGCCGCTTATGTTTGATATATTTTTCCTCGAAAATACAGTGTAATTCAAGCGACATAATATCTACATTCATTATGTAAATTTTATGAAAGATCGTCCTCGATATCCAACCGACTTTATACTGCGCCAACTTCAAAACAATGCTATTAGCAATATTTACGGTTGCGTAGGCACAAAAAAGTATGAGTATGAGCGCTAGTCAACAGTATCAACCTATAAATGTTTAAAAATACCCAAATGAAATTAAGATTTACGAACGAGCGGAGCGTAAGCGAAGCGAGTTCTTACAAACAATTTCTGGCTACAAGGACGTCTCGGCATTTCGATGGCTTTTGGATTTTGAGAGTTTGTTCGACGATAGCTTTATGAAATTTGTTGGGGTTGCAGAGATACATACCTTTGAGAGTTCGTTTATGAGCTGGATCGATCAAGGGGTTGTGGACTTAGAAGGCGAAAAAAAATATATGGGTCTTGTTATATTGGTAAACTCGTTTGCAAGTAAATCGCGAGTTCTCAGTTCGAGGCGGACGACTAGTAATAATGTAAATTCATGATAACAATGTACAGATAAATACGTATAATTAGGTACTGCCATATATGGGTATTTACAGTACAGGATATACAATTACGTGTGCACAATTTAAAGCTTATTATTTAGCTTAGGTTAACATGTATTAGAAGCATACCTATATTTTGGCATTTTGAAATACTGGTTCCAACTGAGACAATATCCGAGGGCGACTGCAGACAGCTACGTCACTATAAAGTGGAACACTATAGTACATTACATACCTAGGGCGGTAAAATAAAGAACGGTTCGGATCGCGGGCATTTGTGGCCCGAACCAAAGGTAAGGGTCATAAACAGGCGATCTGAGGCCTTCTTTATTACCGCCCGTGGTGCGTATACAATTTTTTGTCTTCTCCTGGGTCACTTACCACCCAGAGTGACGTAAATATAGTTACCAGGTTTTAATGCGGTAGGTATTATAGACTGTAGATTTATTCTCGATAGGTACTAACCTACTTTATCATTCGACTTCAACATTTCGAACTCGAATCGTTGAGATCTTTTTCTTGGTACTTTTTTTTTGTATTTTAAGTATGTTCACCGATTATTCAATGACGGCTAGACCGATTAGGATTTTTTTGTTTGGAGGAGTATATTGATAGTTGGATCCATTGTCACAGGCTAAGACCTCATGATGAGATGCTGGAAAAATTGAGGAACCTCTTCAAATTTTATAGGCACATTTATAGTGATTTGAGTACTATTTATACGAGTAGTAGCTCAGGCATTTGCTCTTGGTAAGGTTATAGCTTAAGTCAAGTTGTTTTTTTTTTTTAATATTATTGTACAGTGTCTACTAGCCCAACCCGTGATTTCGTCCGCGTAAAAGTCCTTAAAACTTTTAACCCCGCTTTAATCGGATTAATACGTGCATGCAATGCTGCCCCCTCGACATACGGACATGGCCACGTCAGATATGACATAATAATGAGAGCAACCAAACCCATCTGTTTAGATTGCTATACTATCCTTTTTGCTAGATCCGGGCATCTGGCAGCTTTTAATGGGGGGAGGTCAGAGTGAAAGACTAACAAAATTTTGGAATTGACACATAGTAATATACCAAAATAGGCAAAAACTGCTGGAGTTCTCTCAGTTCTAGGACAGGGCTTATATTTTAACATTAGAGAAAAAAACATCGCGTATTATTACGAAATGAAAAACAGTAGGCGACAAACTATGAATCACGTACGTTTGGCACTACTTTTCTCCAACAGAAACGATTAGAAAATTTAAACGTTTACGAAAAACAAGTAACGTTTACTTGTTTTTTTTAGTAAACGTTTCCTTATCTTTAGTAAACGTTTACTTGTTTTTAGTAAACGTTTACTTGTCCTGGGAATTACTATTTTTTACTTGTTTCTCGTAAAGTTTTTCTCTCAGTGTAGATATACTTTTGCCAACCATGAAAAACGTATTTCAAAATATATTAAACCTGCCTCCATATTCACATATCTGCCTTAAATATTCACAGACGGAACGCAAACAATGCTTGGTTAGGAACTGGCGGAAGTTTGACGGCGGAAGACTTTGAAATATAATTGGCTAAGAGGTTTCAGCATGTCTGTCTCCGCGGAAGAGACAAGGGCCCTCCGTCAGGCGAGCGGCTCTGTCAGATGACTACAATAGAGAGGATTATTCACACGGCGCACGGACCACTTGGCAGTAAGACGCATTATCTTTTTTAGGGTTCCGTACCCAAAGGGTAGAAGCGGAATTACTAAGACTCCGTTGTCCGTCCGTCTGTCTGTCCGTATCTCATGAACCGTGATAGTTAAAAAAAAACATTTGAAATTTTCAAGGATGATGTATTTTTGTAGCCGTTATAACAACAAATATTAAAAAACAGAATAAAATAAATATTTCAGGGGGCTACAACAAACATTATTTTTTTGGCGTTTTTGTCTGTCACGAGGCTGTATCTCATGAACAGTGTTTAAGTTTATTAAAATAATTTTAATAAACTAACACTGTTCATGAGATACAGCCTCGTGACAGACAAAAACGCCAAAAAAATAATGTTTGTTGTAGCCCCCTGAGAGATGGGCATTATTCGAATAATTTTTCATTTAAATAATCATTCGAATAAACTTTTATTCGTTTTGAAATTATTCGCGAATAAATCATTCGTCTACCCTTTCGAATAATAAATTATTTATTCGTTATTTTATTCGAATAAATGACACGAATAATATTTTACTTGACTTTCAGATTTGCTAATAAATAGCAACTAGCATATTTTAGGGTCAAGGGATTGTATCGCAGGATTCCCAGGTAGCCAGCCAGAAAGAGATGGATATATGAAAGAGCGAGTAAACCACATAAGTAAACTTCCTTATCAGTTGTGGACTAGGTAGTTTACCCATGTCTATTTACCAGTAATTAGTATTTTGCATAGCTCGGTTCTAACTAGTCGCATTATAAATAATTCCTCTACAACGTTTTAAAAAATGAGTGATGTTATTGACGATGACGAAAATTTCCAGTGCAGTAGAGATAGCTCGTTAAATCTCACGAACTTAAGTGACAAAAGTGATGCAGTGCCAGAAAATCACACAAAATCATTAATGACTATACTAGATGGCAATTTTTTCAAAATTGATTCTGAGACTCTAAATGAAAAAAGTGTTGTGGCGACCTGTGTTAGGTGTTCACCTAAAACTGACAAAATAAAAGGACTGGTCAGTTCAACATCGAATTATATTAGTCACTTAAAACGAAAACACGGCGACGAAACGGTTGCAGAGTATCATGAATATGTAAAACAGAAGAAACGCCGAGTTCGAAACGACACCTCTTCGAGCGAACATTCATCCTGCTCAGAAAGGATAACACAGTCAACCTTTGAAAACGATCTGCGAAACTTCTTTGTGCATTCGATGATTCCTCTTAACGTTGTCGAAGATCCGTTTTTTGCAATAATGTTGCGTAATTTGCAAATGGAAAAGCAGGGATTGAATTTAATCAGCCGAAGATCATTAAGCCGCAAAATAACATTATCACATACAGAGGAAATGTCACGCATAAAGTTGGAATTGGAAGAAGCCGAAACTGTTTGCACCGTTGTCGACATATGGTCATGCCGTAAAAGGAGCTTTTTTGGAATGACTGTCCACTGGCTGGATTCTGAGCTAAACAGAAAGTCAAAAACATTAGCATGTCGTAGATTTGCTGGTGTTCACAACTATGAGCGTATTGCCATGTTATTGGAAGAATTGCACACTGATTTTACTCTGAGCCCAGATAAAATCATAGCAACTGTAACAGATAATGGTTCCAACTTCGTGAAAGCATTTAAAGAGTTTGGTTTAGCTATTGAATCAATGGAATATTTTGACTCAGATTCTGAAGAAGACGATTCAAATGACTCACACGAAAATTCTGAAGAGCAAAACATTATATTGCCTTCGCATCTCCGATGTGCAGCACATACGCTTAATTTATGTGCAGTGACAGACGCCAATCGACTTCTTAAAAAAAGCAATAACTCTGCTTTATCGGAAATTCATCATAAAGCCATTGAAAAATGCAACGTGTTATGGAATGCCGCTGGACGTCCTAAAACAGCAGAGATAATTCAAGATGTTTTGGGACAGACACTTAGCAAGCCAGGCGTCACTAGGTGGAATAGTTTATACGATGCAATGAAGCAAATATATTCTATAAAAGAAAAAAATATATTGCTACACAGAGCTTTAAGCTTAACAAACTTCATCAATGACCGTGAAATTGAATACATCAAGGAATATATCACATGCTCGGCACCAATTGCCGAAGCTTTGGATATTTTGCAGGGCGAGCAAAATATGTACTACGGGCTTTTATTACCGTGTTTGATGGCTTTACGCAAAAAGTTAAGAAAACTACAAACTACTTCTTTGAAGTATTGCCATGAACTTGTGTATTGTTATACAGAAAGTGTGGAAAAGAGATTTGAAGAGTTTTTCAACATTTCAACTGGTGTTGCAGAACGGGCAGCAGTTGCAGCCTTGTCATACCCACGATTTAAAAACAAATGGTTTTCCTGTATCACACCGTACAGTCAAGAGCGGATCAAAACGATCTTTAAAAATGTAATTATAAAAGAAATTACGAAAAACTGTGACAACAATGGAGTTGACGAGCCTATAACAGAAACGAACCCGGAAAACCCTTTTTTTGACTTCGGATCAGATTCAGACAGCGAGACTGATATAAGCCTACAAGAATTGCAACAAAGGAATACTCCAAAATCACGAGCCGAAACGATGATGACTCAATTCTTTGCTGAACGCGACTGCAGTATAACCATCTTAAACCGTTATGGCGAAATCAAAACGATCTTCAAAACGTACAACACGCCACTGCCTTCTTCGGCGTCTGTTGAACGTGTATTTTCATATGCGACGATGATTAATCTCCCGAAATCAAATAGGCTCTCCGACCATTTGTTCGAAGAAAGAGTTGTTTTGAAAACGAATTTAAAAAAGTGATTCTATGATATATGTGTATTTTAAATTAGATTAATATTTAATAAAACATGTTTGATTGATAATGCCTTTTTCATTCCTAAACTCGATTCGTTATTTAGCTATAAGATAGATGTCACTGCGACGCAACATAAAAATAGGAAGAAAAATTGG
This sequence comes from Pammene fasciana, assembly GCA_911728535.1. Classification (NCBI taxonomy): domain Eukaryota; kingdom Metazoa; phylum Arthropoda; class Insecta; order Lepidoptera; family Tortricidae; genus Pammene; species Pammene fasciana. Next base: position 15,245,392 of record OU452276.1, on the reverse strand, counting down.
CATTGCGTTGCAGTGACATCTAGGAATGAATAGCGTACCGTAGTAAAGCTAGGATTTGTCCTACTTACGAGCTACCTTTAGGCGGCTCTCGAGTAGATGCCGCTATCAGACATGAGCTTCAAAAAGTTCTTAGACTGTGCTGCTCTACTATATAAGTTACTCTATGGTAGTTGCTTATACTATATATTATATTATCTATAGTCTCTGTAACTACTAAAATAAACATTCATAATAATCATCCTCCTAGCGTTTGTCCCGGTATCACCACGGTTCAATTGAGCCTGGGGTCCGCTTGGCAACTTAATCCTAGTAATTGAGGTAGGCATTAGTTTTTTACGAAAGCTACCATTTGACCTTCCAACCCAGAGCAGAAACTAGGCCTTGTTGGGATTAAGTCCGGTTTCCTTACAATATTTTTCTTCACCGTAAAGCGAATCATAAATATCAGATGATATTTCGTACATAAGTTACGAAAAACTCAGTGATACGTGCTGAGGTTTGAACCCGAGACCGCCGGATTGAAAGTCTAACGTTCAACCGCGAGGCTACTAGCGCTCTACTAAAGTGAACATTCTCTAGTTATAAATAATTATTGGGATAGAAAACCGCCAAATATTTATTCTAACCAATATATTGCTTTATTCGAAAAATTTTATTCGTGGAATAATTTATTCGTGGAAAAAATTATTCGAATAAATTATTCGTCGAATAATTTATTCGCGAATAATTTATTCGACGAATAAATAGTGTCGAATAATTATTCGAAATTTTTATTCGGCATTCACGAATAATTTCATTTATTCTTATTCGTTATTCGTATTCGAATAAATTTTGCCCATCTCTATAGACAGTTGGAGTTTTCACAGATGATGTATTTATGTTGCCGCTATAACAGCAAATACTAAAAACACAATAAAATAATTATTCAAGGGGACTCTCATAAAACAGACATGATTTTTTTTTGCAGTGTTTATAGATAACTAGCGACTAGGCCCGGCTTTCGCACGGGTGCAATTATACATATAAACCTTCCTCTTGAATCACTCTATCTATTAAAAAAAAAACCGCATCAAAATCCGTTGCGTAGTTTTAACGATCTAAGCATACATAAGGACAGACAGCAGGAAGCGACTTTGTTTTATACTATGTAGTGATGATGGCACGGAACTGTTCGTGCGCGACTCCGACTCGCACTTGGCCGGTTTTTTGGCACCCCCTGCTACACTTGAGCGATAAAATTTTTAGAAAGTGCTTTGGAATTTTAGTCTGGGTAATAATATTTGTATTCATGAATGTTTTTGCAGTTCTTGGCGTTATCTACTCAGTGCCGATCGAGTAACAACGGGCACTTGCGATTCTATCTCTTGTTGTTCACATTAAAGAAAATACGTATTGCTCGGTTTTAAGATGGCTGTCTCGTAACAAATTGTTCAAAGGTTATTATGTATGACTAATACTGTTATTTAGAGTAATTACAGTCACATCCGTAATACAACATGTGACTCCAGTGACATAAAACTGCATTATGAATGGTTTTTTCAACAAATTACATGTACATGACATGCTAGAATCATCACATAAAATTAAATTATCTTAGCTACATTTAATGAACCAGGTTAGCTATTATAGTAACCTACCTAATATTAGGGTTAGAAACAACCCTCCTTGTAATACAACATGTGACTCCAGTGACATAAAACTGCATTATGAATGGTTCTTTCAACAAATTACATGTACATGACATGCTAGAATCATCACATAAAATTAAATTATCTTAGCTACATTTAATGAACCAGGTTAGCTATTATAGTAACCTACCTAATATTAGGGTTAGAAACAACCCTCCTTGTAATACAACATGTGACTCCAGTGACATAAAACTGCATTATGAATGGTTCTTTCAACAAATTACATGTACATGACATGCTAGAATCATCACATAAAATTAAATTATCTTAGCTACATTTAATGAACCAGGTTAGCTATTATAGTAACCTACCTAATATTAGGGTTAGAAACAACCCTCCTTGTAATACAACATGTGACTCCAGTGACATAAAACTGCATTATGAATGGTTCTTTCAACAAATTACATGTACATGACATGCTAGAATCATCACATAAAATTAAATTATCTTAGCTACATTTAATGAACCAGGTTAGCTATTATAGTAACCTACCTAACATTAGGGTTAGAAACAACCCTCCTTAATGACGTAGCGGGCACATTGTTATCAACATTGTCACATAACAATTAGCGCATCATTATACTACAGCCATGTACTTAGTTTAGACTATGTAGGTCAGCCAGCGTTCCGCTCGGGTAAATTCACCATTCACCGTCTCATTCGTCGCATAGTGAAGCACTTTCATTTTTTGTATGCAAGCGAGAGTGCCAAAAGTTTTGCGCACTGCGTCGCTCCCTCAAGCTGAATATGTATGGGATGAACTTGCCAATTCAAATTCGGATACTTTGTTCACCGCACTGCGATATTTAATTGGAATGTACTGATTTATACTTTAGTAGGTATATTATATATGTACAAATGTGTAAATCAAGAAATTTGAAAGTCATAGCCTATATCGTACGAAGGTACGAACCATGCGTATACCTTTATATTTATTTTAATTTATTCCTTTTGATTCATTTGCTGTATGTATGAGAGTAAATTAACATCAAAATCAATTTCCGCTATCTTCACCACACCTGCACGTTATAACTTAATTTATTAGTGTCACACTCGCACACAAGCCCAAAACGCCTTCATAATACATATTTTTTCTTTATTCATCTCAAGTTTTAAATAAAGCTGTCCTCCGTAAATGACACAACTTCGGCACTTTTTAGGTACCTGTTTTGATATTACTTTTTCTAACTGAAATACTTTGTTGGTCTGTCACTGTGACCTCCACCCATTAAAATCTGCCAGATGCCTGGATAAAACAATAAGGATAGTAAAGTAATCTAGGTAGACAGGTTTCATTGTTCTCATTGTCTCAGGTCTTATTGTGTCATATCTGACGTAGCCAATTCTTAGTCCATATAGTTAGGTAAGAAGGTGGTAGGAAGATATAAAATGAAACCCAATGATTATACAATTACAATAAAAATAGGTTACCAAATAAACATATCTATACAAAGTGACTTGTTTTCATTATGGAGTAGAAAAGCCACTCATGTCCACGGCCAATTGCATTATCTACCTAACAATCATAAACCCGATTGAGGCCAAACACAAATGCAATTTCACTGCATCGATTGGTTTAAACCGTCTACCAGTTTTGGTGACATGCCAATATTTTATGTTGGTAGTTCAACTTTTACACTCTTAGGTCGGATGTATTTGCCAAATAGCGCTTCAACTGCGTAGGCCCGGGATGAATTTATAAAACTCAACTGAACTTAACTTACACCGTAATGCCTACAGTGTAATACAATATTAGAGCCTTTTGTTTGGCTTTGTGAGTGATTTAATAGAATATCTATATGGACCCACTTGGGTGTAAGAATATCTTTTAGACTCGTCGACTGTTATACTTGATTGAGATTGTGTAGACGGAACTACTAGCGCATACTTTTCGATAGAGCTTTTATGGTCGCATATTGTAGCATCGCCAGCGATAGTACAAAGGATTTTTATAATGCTACTAATTGTATAGAAACAGCAGTGGTGGCAGCAGGTCTTTCGTCTAACTCAATTCTTACCGGATTACCTATACTGAACACTCGAGCACTCGTAGAAAAAGTATTGTATACAATAGTGACATAAACAAGCTTTTCAATCTCGTAGCTTACTTAGGCCACTCAGCAAGCTTCGTGGCCTAAACACGGTACTCGACTGAAAAGCTCTTAATTATGTCACGATTGTATACTAGTAGTTCGCCCCGAACTGTGAACTCGCTAATCTTGTGTTTCGCCATAAATGTGCAAATACCAAAAATAGGTATCGGGTATTTTTTCTCAACTAACCATCACGGTGAAACTAAACGTCCATATTAAATTGTGCGGTTGATGCGCAAAATTTTACCGCGACGAAATCGCTTCAGATTTGACAGTTTTTGTCTCATCTAAATTTAAATCCACCTCTCACATGCCTCTCACTCTGTTGCTTTGACATGTCGTTCTCATCTGCGGACCACCTATATAGGTTTCGGCACAGAGTAAATAATAGTATAATACAGAGAGACCTCTGTAATGTCACGTAATGTCACGAATCATGTTGTCCCTTCTTAACACATGACAAGTTCTCTTTCGCACTTATGCAAACGTATCGGATACGTTGTGTCAAACTCAAATTTTTTGACAGATTTACACTGAGTTGTACCCCCCTGGTTTCGGTCACCATCATTATGCGTCTATGGTAACTCTCTCTAACTAATGTGTTAATGTCAGTATGCTGATGGCACTAGCAGCCAAAGCTCTAATAAATTAAAAAAAAAGTCAGTTGTCAAAATATTTACACCAAAATCAAAATATATTTAAAAATATTTTTGAAATCAATTTTATGTTGCTAATTGTTATGAAACAGTAAGCAGTTAATAAGGATTTGACGAGAGTGTTAATCAATACCTTTCGTTTGATACCAAACTCAACCATACTTGCTCGTAAAAGTAGCAAATAAGATGACCAATGTAACAGGACCCCTTTACAAAACCTTTTTAGGCCTTCTAATTTCAGAACCCCCGTCTCAATCCAGCTAATATACGAACTCACAAATTTTGTTGGTCTCTGCTACAACCCCAACAAATTTCATAAAGATCGGAAAATCGTTACTAAAGTTATCGTCGGACAAACTATCTAAATCAAAAAGCCATCCAAATGCCGAGACGTCCCAGTAGCCAGGTGACAGTTCGGTCTGAAGTTGTTTGTAAGAACGATCTTCGCTTACGCTCCGCTCGTTCGAAAATACTTCCTTAAATACCTACAACTTTTGCGTTGTCTAAATACTATAACAAACAGCCAAAACTGCCAAAGAAGAACCTGCAGTTATGGAACATTCTAATTAAAGTTAAATTTATTCCTTAAATCTCGTAGAGTTCGACTAAAAAATAATTATTACAAATTTGAGCCATGGGACAGTAAAAATAAGGGTTAAAGTTGTTTAACGACCTCTATGCGGACAAGGTAATAGATGTGATTTAAGGTTTTTTTTTCAATTTTTCATTTCAGTTTTAAACCGCAATCGTAGACACATTAGCTAGTATGTAGCGCGTAGCAAATGGTGGTTAGTTACGTCGAGTAGAAAACTGTTCGTAGCACATTCATTTGCATTATAGGGCCGTATTATAACAATAAAACACGTTTAGATACGATCCAACTCCAATATAACTTCACTTTTAACTACGCAATACAGCTAGAGTAGTGTCTAAACGTCTGGATCAGAAATATCGGAATTGGGAACATGCGTGAAAAGTATTTAATTGAATTAGTTGAATAAACACGTTCAAGAAACCCAATTTATATAAAAAAAGTTGAAATCTGCAACCATTTCCTAACATTTTGGTTAATATTGGGTTTAAAAATGTAAAATTCGAGGCATTTTTTTATACTCCAAATATATTTTCAAAACCTTTATTCGATTAAATGTATGACATCCATATAGGTACACGCATTTTTTCATGCCAAAAATTACAAATATCTTCCAAAAACTAGTTCCTTCCAAATAATTCTCCGCAACTTCGAGGCCGGTGACGTCACAAACCTCACACTTTTTTTATGGGGCGTTTTGACGCGCGGCGCAGACGCTTGACTTATTTTCGCATTTTAACGTGTCAGGGCTACAATAGATAGTACGTTTATTAGAGACATATGAATCTTATGGGAAATAGAATCGAATGACGTCTTCCAAAAAATCATGCATGTTGTTAATTTGCTTGAAAATTATTCCGGTGCAACTTCAATACAATCCCAATATTAAAATAAAATAATAAATATTTTATTGAGAAAAGTATAGTACAGTAAGTGTAGTATAGTAATATTGGTTGATTATTAGTGTGTTGGAGTTATTTGTTATAGATTGTGTGTTTAATGTATTGTCTATGTATTTTAAAATTAGAATACGGTTCATGGTAAATTGGTTGACTAGTAAAATAGTAGTCAAGTTACCGCGCGGCTGTTCTGACAAATAGACCTCTAGTATCCTCCTAATCCTAATCTTAGTAGATTAGGATTAGGACATATTTTTCGAAAATATTTGTTATTTATTACTCAGGACTGGGGACTAACAAATAAATGTTCTATGCATTTCTGTTTTAAACATAAAAAGTAATTGCAATGATCAAACACCATTACCAAAATATTCACTTACAAAAAAGGGGGAGTATTTTATTTGCCCGGAGCTAAATGTTCCAAACTTCCACTCTTAGTCGACATCAAAGGGTTAGGCATCGCGTAAAAATTGATTGTTTTCTTTTCTGTTTTCCTTTTCCTATCCGGTGATGTATATTTTAAACTGCTTAAAGGAAATTGTTCTGATTAACAACATTGTTGATGACACTTTATCAGACTTTATAGGGGGATTGCAAAGTGATCAAAAGGGGGTTTCAATGGTTTTATATGACCGAGAGTGAATTTAAGAATAAGAATAAGAATTATTTATTTGCTAAACATAAGGTACATGTGGTTGTAGCGTTACAATGAGTTCCAATAATGCTTGCTACCTTATAGGAGTAGGCATGCAAATATTTACCATAAAACTAATCTTAAAATACTACCCGGCGGACAGATCCGTCCGTGTATGGCGCGAATCGGACACGGATTTGTCTGCGGACACATCTAAATAGCGACATAGACGGACGGATCTGTCCGCCGGGCATATCCGGTGGACACATATGTGCGTGTATCCCTAGTTTGTGTATTTAAATTGCTTTGACTTTAACATTAAACTGGTTCCATCTCGCTTTCGACACGTCTACTTGTATTGTAATGGGCATTTTGAAAAACCCAGTGTGATAACACTGATAACGTATTTCAATGTTGAAGGAAGCTTATGCCATAGGTACATAAAATAAACTGTATTATGAAAGTAAAACATAATGTGACCGAAATCAGAGAATTACAGGAAACATTTAAAAAATATACTTAACTATTATATGTAAATTAAAAATTCAAAGGTTAACTGGAAGAGATCCCTTAAAGGGATAAGCTCGCTTTTGTACTTGCGTTTTCCTATTATTACACTGTTTTTGACTTGTTTTTGTACAATAAATAGTTTTTATATTAAACATTTAGAGAAATCCCGAAACATTCTAAATATCACCTGGTGGAAGACCTGCTTTCAAATACAATAAACTTAATCGGTTCTACCGTTTTATCGCGCACCACGCGCGCACCATAGCGCTTATAAATATATACAGGCAGACAAACTTAACACCCGTCTTTTTACATCGGGGCAGTGATAGAAACTTGTGATTTGACACCAGTGAAACTAATTTTTGATTTGCAAAATTTTCAACCTTCCAAAAATTATAGTAGCGGGGTCGCTGGAGGGAAATGTCACATTATAAAGTTAGAAAATTTCCGCAGCGCCGCGCCGACTAGAAACAATTTACTGCGACCTCACTTTGCGAAATCGTCAATTTAAAGTTTCTTGTCACATTGTGCGCCGGTTCAATAGGGGATGCCCTTATTTATTGATGTTTTCAGAAGTTGAAGTGTTTGTAGTAACAGCATGTACATACAAGAAATTTAATGTTGATAATGAGATAGTTATGCTTCAGTGTCGCAAAATGCGGAGAAAATTGTAATTTAAAGTTAGGATCCAGATACAACAGCTTCTCACGTCGAAATATTGTAAGCTTGGCTGTCACTTTGTGTACATAGGTAAGTACATAATAGAGTTTAGAGTCAAATGTATTATGTATTTTGTTTGTGTAATGATGTAATGTATGTATTGTATATATTTATTTGTGTATTTTTATGTAGTTTATTATCTTTTATTTTTAAAATTATGTAGCTAGTTTGCGATGAATTTAATTGATTAATCTCTTACTTTTTTTTTCTGCACCTTTTTGTCATGTATCTGTTTAGCCCAATGGTTGACTGGTAGAGAATGCCTTTAGGCATTAAGTCCGCCATTTGTACATTTTTTTTTGTTATGTGCAATAAAGTTTAAATAAATAAATAAATAATAAATGTATTTTCTATGTCAAAATTTATTTTACTTATAAGTAGGTATATCTTCGAGGTATAGAAAAGGGTTGAAAAAACACTCTATATAAGTTAACAAGATACTAGAACACTTATGTCCTATCAGAACATACATATGTACCATCGGCAACACTGGTAACTGAACATTTGTAATCTCTATCCCTACGAGTATTGCAACGGCATAAGTTCTATCGATGGTCAGTTAAGGTGATACCTGACTGATGCTGTGCTTTCTCGAAATATATTTGAAATACGATTTTGATAATTTCAAGAATGATTTATGACTATATGAACGAGGGATTTGTGGGAGGAAAACACGATTGGCAACAATTTCCTCAATAGTTTTATTTTTCAAAGTCAGGTCTTCTTTTACCCTAAAATTGATTTTATTGCTCAACTATAAAGAATATAAGGATAAAATTTAAGTATGATAAAGGCATTAACTAGTTCTTTGGGATTGTGGGATTAATATTTAATTAGTCGCTTACTTTCACCTTGACATAACATAAAGTGATATGACGCTTACGACATTTCATGAACGCTATGTGTATGAGTATAGACATTTCATTTTACGTAAATACTATGGTTAAACGTAACATACTGTTACATATAAATAACTCTCTTTTTTAACTCTGAAATTCCTCTCTACCAAAGACAACACGTGTTGATTCAAAGTTACGTGTATATTAAATATTTAAAAAACACACACTGTTAGTCTACACTGTGTAAATAAGCAAATTAAATTCTCCTTACCGTGAAATTTCTACGCCAACGGTGCATTTAGGTATTTTAATGGAGGTCTTAAGCAGCACCCGCATCAGTGCAACTCCGAGCGGAAATATATGGCGCTTTCATAAAATCTGAGGTGTCATTTCCTTTTGAATAGTTCGTTATATCTACGCGGGGAAGCTGCATAAAGTCTCAGGTTATTCAGGTTATTACGGCGACGCGATCCGTCGTTGTGGGGGCGACGAGTTATAAAGGGACCACTAAATCTCACCCTTATTGACAAATGACATCCCTCGTTACAATCCCGTGGATATCGTTTTCCATATCCGTCGTATTTTATATATTTCCTCCCTATTTTTGATGCCGTATGATCGTAAACCTACATGTATGTAGATACTAAGACGTTCTTGCCTGTATTTAGGTGTAGGTACCTATTGAATAATATTGCGATACAGGCTTTCCTTCTCATAGGTATTGCTATTATTTTAACATTGATAAACATGTGGTAAGTATGATTAGTTCGAGAATCATCTTACCTTAGGTTCAGTCGCCATCAGATATATCGGAGCGGCCAAGATGGTCGCAAATATCTGAACAACGCCTCTTTTGTCAAGATGATAAAGTACATGTTCAGATATTTTTGAGTACCCTGGCCGCTCTGATATATTTGATGGTGATATGCGAGCAATTAACACAGATAGCTCTCTAAATAAATAACTCTAAATAAACCAATGACGTTCCTATTTTTAATTTTCTTTAAAACCTTTTATCAAGTTTAACTAATAATTCACGCGCTTAATCTACCGTGCATGGATATAATTCATTGCTCAATGCGTTACGCTAAAACGTAGGAGTTCATTCAAATATCTCCCTTATCACCATCGAGCAGAGTTCACAAGTCTGTCAACGAGTGCCCATGGTCTCAATGCAAACGGAAGAATTTATTACAACAACTCTTCATATAGGTAGTACGGACCCTTTTATGGAATAGGTCATGAATCACCCGGATGAACCCGCGCGCCTTTGACAAAAGCCTTCATAAATAAATAAATGTACATTCATACAGTTTTTCCTTTTTTCATTTACATAACTCATTGAAATGATTCCCTTTATGTAAATCATGGACAGAGGATAATACTTATGTGCGCGCCTCATCAGGTACAAGTTTCGGGAACTCTCTATCCCTATCTATTGAATATTAAAATGAAGAATGTACTTATGTATATTGTGCACTTATTATTATTGTGTATTGCGAAAATTTCGTAGCAGAATTTTATGCTAAAAATAATATTAAGCTCTTCAAACTTAAAAAATGCCCTTACTGCCTAAGTGCCAATACCTGTCAACTAAATGTTTAACACTGGTGCCGTTACTTTAGCGTTGATTATCGGCATTTTTAATAGCGCTGTATTTACGGCGCTTGCAAGTATATAGGTAGTATAAACTCGTGAAAACTATTAATTTATCCTCAATTGACCCAGACTCAAAAAAAAACAAAGAAAAGAACATACAACCGAATTGAGAACCTCCTCTGTTTAAATCTTGATCAATGCAAATTAGTACCTATGATGATATTATGCCGATTCGCTGGACGTGGAAATATGATCTGTGTTAAAATAACAACTCCTTATTTAGTTTAGGATTGTGACTTATAGAGAAAAACAATTAGCAGTAAAAGTAGCTAACCAGTTTGAGAACCAAAATAATAATATTCAAAATAGTCTTATTTATTGAACAATAAAGTCACTTTAGCTAGTTCTTTTAGATACTTACTGTCAAACATAGAAAGGCGAGAATTATGGGTGAAAAACCAGAGAAAAAGAAAATATCAAATTATTTTCGCAATTCTAACGAAGTAATACCGACAAGTAGGTACTTTACGTAAAGTACTACGAGCGATCGCCCGTTAAAAGTATTTATCTCTTGTACAGTGTTCTGGTGCTCCAGTTGAGTGGAAATATCTGAGGTACGAGGAGGATACACCACAGTTCAGTCTGAAAGGATTAAGTCGATTGGAAGTAATCGTCTTTTCTTCTGATAATATTACTGGGGGCGTTTGTAAACGTCCCTTATCTCTGATCTTACTTGGCGGGCGGATTGACGTTATAGTGGATTGGATGGTCTATAGCTTATACATTGAGATATAATATTTGGAGAAGCCATTATCCATACTAAGGAGATTTTCGGAGACAACGTTGGATTTAGTCATTACCTACTTAAACTAGTAGTTCGCCCCGAACTGTGAACTCGCGAATCTTGTGTTTCGCCATAAATGTGCAATAGTAGAATCACTACAAATACCAAAAATAGGTATCGGGTATTTTTTCTCAACTAACCATCACGGTGAAACTAAACGTCCATATTAAATTGTGCGGTTGATGCGCAAAATTTTACCGCGACGAAATCGCTTCAGATTTGACAGTTTTTGTCTCATCTAAATTTAAATCCACCTCTCACATGTCTCTCACTCTGTTGCTTTGACATGTCGTTCTCATCTGTGGACCACCTATATAGGTTTCGGTCACCATATCATTATGCGTCTATGGTAACTCTCTCTAACTATTAATGTGTTGATGTCAGTATGCTGATGGCCCTAGCAGCCAAAGCTCTAATAAATAAAAAAAGGTCAGTTGTCAAAATATTTACACCAAAATAAAAATATAATTGAAAATATTTCTTTTGTCTATTTTTACTCGTTTGGCTGAATGCGCCGGGAGCGCGATGCCATTAAAAAAAAATTGAAAATATTTTTGAAATTTGAAATCAATTTTATGTTGCTAATTGTTATGAAACAGTAAGCAGTTAATAAGGATTTCACGAGAGTGTTAATCAATTAATCAATACCTTTCGTTTGATACCAAACTCAACCATACTTGCTCGTAAAAGTGGCAAATAAGATGACTAATGTAACAGGACCCCTTTACAAAACCTTTTTAGGCCTTCTAATTTCAGAACCTCCGTCTCAATCCAGCTCATATACGAACTCGAAAATTTTGTTGGTCTCTGCTACAACCCAAACAAATTTCATAAAGATCGGAAAATCGTTACTAAAGTTATCGTCGGACAAACTATCTAAATCAAAAAGCCATCCAAATGCCGAGACGTCCCAGTAGCCAGGTGACAGTTGTTGTTTGTAATAGTCCCCTCCGTTATGGCAGAGGGCCTAAGTGATAGTTCAGATCTGGATACGGTTACCAACTTACGCTTACGCTCCGCTCGTTCGAATATATATAGTATACACGGTGGGCCCTAATAACTAGTAAGATTTTAATAGGTACTGTATTTCTGATTATATTTTGATACTAAAATGTCTTATATTATTTTCTGGAATACGCCTACTTTCACAGTTAATACCATTAAAAAAAATATCATGTTTTATTATAACTCAGCACAAAACGCCTTTTTGATGGCGTTGTTGCCACTATTGGGCATAGTTTACACATCCTTATTAACAAATATCAAAGTGACAAGGAACGCTTTTCAGAAACTAATTTTTTAAGAAAAAAATGTACCAAGTTGTTTTAGGCGATCATTTTATTAATAATAGGTATTTACTTTTCAGATGCAAAAAATGTAAAAAAAATATGTAAAAAATTCTTTTGACGAAATTGAACTAAAGAATTGTGTGGTTTTAAGATCTTTCCGTGGGATACTAGATAAGACCGTGTATAAATATAGAGGAGCTTTAATAAGAACTACATATCATACATGGTCTACAATGCCACCAAAAAGAGTAGAAATTAAAAAGTGGCAACATCGTAGTGTCGTCCCGTTTTTTTAGATTGATTTGAAAGGGAGGACACTACGATGTTGCCACTTTTTAATTTCTACTTTTTTTGGTGGCACTGTAATTAGGTCCACACTAATAAAAATTGAGGGGTTCCCTCAATTCCTCATGGTTATATGGGAACTGCCCCTGATTATATGGGACCACCTTGGAGGTAGTTCCTTTCAAATCAAAAAAATATATTCAAATCGGACCACGGGTCTCGTAGTAATCGGTGAACATAAATTAAAAAAAAAAACCAAATGAATACGGAACTTCCTTCTTCTATAAAATTTAAGTCGGTTGAAAATAGAAACAAGAGATGCCTAATTATTTAACAAAGGAAAAAAATATAAGATTATTAATTTTATTAGGTGCTTAATCATTACTTATTTATTAGGTCCCTAACACTTTCACTGCCAGCAACACGCTATTGTGTAGGAAAGTGAGTGATAATAACTTAACTTCCACCACAATAGCCCGCGGCCATGGTCCATAGAGAGTGACAGTACATTTTCTCGGCATTTGCCGCCAATTCGTGGACACACGAGACAGCGTATGTATGCTATTTGAGCTACTCGAATAATCGCATACACTACACATAGATCTAGATATTTCAATGTGTAACACATGTACAAACATGAAATTATAAATGACCACGCTAAGTTTTAATGCCATGAAGCTCGCTTCCACTTCCAACTATGTGCAATCTAACTATAAACGATATCTATGTACTTATTTCTCTTTAGAAGCAGATGTTTTCATACGAAGTACAGACCACTCAATAACGAACGGTATGTTCCAGTGAAACGTTACAAGTGCAGATGCTCCCTGTAGGTAACAAACTGCACGAGTGCATGAGAGTTCACCATTTTGCTGAGTAAAATGTTTGAGTCTGAGATTTGCAATACCAACAAAACGTTGAGCACTGAGCAGCTTTTATAAAACGATATCGGTGGAGAACAAACTACCTCTATCTCGTATTTAGAAGTACTAGGGAAGCAGGTGGTAATGTTATTTTGCACATTGTTGTTTCTTTCCACATTTAGTTACTTTCTATATAGATTTTTTTTCTGTATAAATTATCAATACTTATTTACTTACTGTGTAAATTATTGTATCTTCAAAAAAGCTGCAAATGTTTTGTACCTTTGTCGTATTAACCGACTTCAATTCCATAGAAGAAGGAGGTTCTGCATTCGGTTTGGTGTTTTTTTATTTATGTTCACCGATTACTCCGATTACTCAGATATGTGATCTGGCAACAGATCGCAATCATAGTATAAAAAATATTTGTACTTATACTGTATGATCCACCGATCATATACACAGACTTATTAAATCTGTGATCATATATACAGGGCGGATTTTCTTTTTGGGTCAGTGAGGGCAGCTACCAGATCCCATGCTGCAATGTGAAAATTGGTCTTAGAAGACCTTCCCTCTATTTTAAATTAATGAAGGATCGCATTTACAGATTTTGGAAAAAACATACAAGGTGCGAGATAAAGGTCATTTTTGGCGAACTTTTTTTTTGATGCCATTTGATCCCATTCCTAGATAGAGGGAAGGTCTTCTGAGACCATATTCACGTAGCAGCACGGGATCTGGTAGATGCCCTCAATGACCCTAAAAGAAAATCCACCTGTATAAAAAAAAATCAGTTTTCATATTTCAAAACTAAATCCTTCTCCTAGCTTTAACAAGAAAATCAAGTTAAGCGCCGGATCTATCGTCAAATACTTGAGCAAATGCAGATCCGCTAGATTCCCTTAGGACGTGGTCATCTTCAATTCTCAGCGGAAGTGATGAACGGAATCGGCAAGTAAAAGGCATTAAATCTGTCTGGAGCGTTCGATTTGCATTGGGAAAATTGCATTTTCGAGTCGTCGGCGACAAGGAGGCGGCTGCAAATGTTTGCGACGCTGGCAAAAGCTTTGCTTTAGGATTTTGCTCCGTTTTGTTGGCGATAGCACGACTAATGTGTGCTCTCGGGACCATGCAACCTTACAGAATGGTGGATAAGTGCTTGATTTTTGAGACGGAAAGATTAGAAAAAGATATTGACCATTTTTATTCAAAAATGTTGTTTCGAAATGTTGAGCAGCATCAAGTGAAATATGTCAGTGATGGGGATCATAGATTAATATAGTCTGGCTGGCCAAAAAGTGCAGTAACAGTGGAAGTAATAAGCTATACGTATACTCATCCTTTTTTCAGTCGCGAGGGTACGAGCGTGAGAAAGAGACAGTACGATTCTCTCTGTCTATGCTTGAAGTAAAACAATCCCTGGCCAAACGTGGCCAAACTATATGTATATTTTTTATTTATTTATTCGTGACCATGGATACAAGTCCTTCAGTCGGACTATATAACTGATGGGGATACCATACCGTATTTAAAAATATTACAAAGTTACTACTGAATTACTACTAAATTGCAAAGTCCTTAATTTAATGAATGAATAATATTTACACCGTAAAATATTTCAAACTAGGTAAAAGGGAACAAAGTACTAATCCAAATATCGCAATAAATTATAATAAGTACGAAATTGTTTCTAGTGTGCTACTCAAATAAATGAGTATAAATACATCCCTATTGGTAAGTTTCATAAGTTGGCAGCATTGTGCGAGTGAGACACCGCCCCCTACTTTACGGTCTCTATCGGACCGCTTTTACTAGTGTACTTATGATTATGAACGACTGTTTAGCTCGGTAATAAGGTTGAACTGTGGTTAGGGAAATACAGTAAAAGTACTATCCGGATTCTCTCTTGGTCCGTGTTTCAGCGCAGCTTGTTAACGGGAGTAGTACAGTCACCGGCAATAGTATCTTCCTACGCGAAGGCTGCAAAAATATGTGACACGCTCTTATTTGTAGGATCATAAGATTCATAAGTGTGTACCAGTCAACTGACAGACGACGACGTCATGACTGCACAATATGGCGGATTTTTCTGCCCCATTACCAAATTAGGTTTTTACGTAAATACTCGTCATCTCTTTTTGCCTATGAATATAGTGCTGAGTTAAAACGAGACGAACATATTTTTATGTGTTTTGATTTTGTATGTCTGGTCTCTTATATACCTACAGGTCAGTATTAGTCTATATATAGTACCTTTCGTGAAATAGGCCCCTGTATGGAGAATCTAATAATACAATCATCAAAATACTGGCCCTTAAGAATTTTGAACTCAAATGTGACATTTACATAGAAAGGCTTCAGAATTTATTCAAAATTGACAAATAATATTCTTTTGGAAAATTATAAAAAATTTGCTGTATTATTTTTTGGTATGAACAAAATTTTAAAGTGATTCATAAAGTTTACAAAACTAAAAAAAATGGAAATTTGCTGCTTAGAGGACTGTGGCGATAACTCAGTGCGGCCAGTGCTGGTCTCTCCGAGATGTGACGCCTTCTATCCTTGTCTTCCAACAGCTTGCACTAAATCATATCAATGCGCTGATAAACCAAAACCGAAACAACACCATGAGGAAGGTTGTTGCCGATTAGAGTGTCATAGCCATGGTCATAGGCAAGGACATAGCCGTGGTCATAGCCAAGGACATAGCCAAGGGCATCATAAGTGTGAACATGTGCCATGCCCACCGCCTATCAACCATCAGGATTGCTGCTATGTTCGCCCGTCGTCGCCACGGCCGTGTTGTGAACCCATAAAAACAAAGTACATAATGCCATGTTATCGATATGAAGACGGACGCATTGTAAGTTTACCTACATTATTACTCATTTAGGTGGTGGTTTGAATTAATGTTGATTTGTTGAACAAAATAATCATCCAACCAAAAAGTAGTTGGTAAAATAGCAGAGCAGTCAGTATTGCCAAATTCATCTTAAGAAAGTTTTAGTATCGGGCCGAAATCACACCATTTCTCTCATTTTAGATTGCTACTTTTACACAAGTTATGTTAGCTTATGTTTATGTTGAAATCCACATTACAACATAATATGAAATATCCAATCGTTATGAATGCGGAAAACCTAAAATTACTTCGGCAACAAAGCAATTTAAGACCTTAGCACTTCGTTCATTTAGTTTCGCCAGAATTACTATTTAATTAGCTATACCTGCCAAGCCTACACGGTTTCTTTATACTTACGTAATTTTTTTTTGCTGATTCAACCGTACACTGTAACCAACTACAATTTTTTTTTTTAATTATTTATTCACTTTGTGGTTGGTTACAGGAACGGTATGTTCCTACCCGCCACGGAATCCTACCAAAGACTGCGTATATGAGGAATGGAATACAAGATCAGATCCACGGATACAGGGGTGCAGTTAGGTTTCTGTGTGCTGGTGGCTTTCCTTTTGCGCCTTCTGTTCACACACGCGTTACACCGCTCAGAACATTTTACCCCAGAATAACCCAAGAAGTGTTACCGATTAGAAAGAAGAAATAAATAACATAAGTAGTAGTAAACTTACAATAATAGTATTTATTGAAATTACGATCCCGGCGACCTTTGGCAGGTTTATCCCCTGCCTTCATCTGCATTGAAAAGGAATGGACTCCAAGATCAAACTGTCGGTGAAAGCGGTGGCATTTCATACATTAGAAAATGCTGGCATGACGCCTGGTGTGGCAACTACCCTATATTGATTGCCGTCAAACCAATGAAGAAACTGGCCGTAAAAAAATCCAAGAAACAATGATCCTCTTAGAACATTCTAGAGTGGAAGTTACTGATTTCGTGAAGAAGTATAATCAGAGTATGATCTTTGTATTATTGAAGATATAAAAGCCAACCATCGCTACGTTTGCCACACGTAGGCAGCGTTTTTTCACTGGAGGCTATGTCATATGCTAAATAATAGTGGGGACTAAAAGTGCACTATTAAGTGATGAAAAGATTACATTAAAATACATTTTCGAGAGCGTGGCTGGCTGATTTACCACGCAAAATGATATACACATTTCTTGCGATGTTAGCCTGTTTTTTTATCGTTGACTGTGAAAATTTAATTACGATCTACATAAGTGAGACTAAACGGGACTGTCTGGGTTCCAGGTGCACAAGCTTCCCGTGACTGCGTTCAAGCGCAATGGTATGCAGGACCAAGAGCATGGAAAGGCCCAAGGCGCGACCAACTTCCTACAGCGGTGTTCACGCGACGTAGCCATTGAATATGGTGTCGGCCCTAAGTTCAAAATGTGCGATCCGGTGAAAGTGCCCCTCTGCGACGGAAAAAGCAAACTATGCTGCCGTCTTTTGAAAAAACCTATTATGGTTTCACTTCAAGACATACTAGATGATTGAAAATGTACGGCAGCCTTTATATATTTTATAATTGTTATTAGTTACCTGATAGTCATTAAACCAACGTCGGAAGAACAAGTTAACTTGATTTAATTAGAACTTTACGTAACTTTTACGTTGTGATTGGAGCTAAATTGACACGTGTATTGCTTGATACACATGTCAGGTACTAATAATAAATTTATAGAACAGCGACTAACTTGTCCCTACCGTTTATTCATAACAATATTAATAATCAATATGATCATTTACTGAAGCTTATTCCTCATTTCTTATATGATTTGATTTATTATTAAGATCCTTAGTCCTGACGACTTTAACCGAGTGTTTCATAGGTACGTGTAAAAAGTATTTTTTTGTGTTTGTAATCTTGTCGCCTTTATCTAAGTTTTGTCCGTTGTATTCGACATGAAAAAAACAATAGGACAAAGAATATGTTGGCTTGTTTTACCAATGAACGCGCGGTTCCCAAATACAAGTGTTTAATGTGACAAAAATATGTAGCCACGACTCTATTACCCAGGAGTAAAGGCTTGGATACATGTTTTTATCACATTAAATGTGTCTATATTTTCAGACGTGGCCGTAGTACGTTTGTTGTACGTATTTTTCTTTTGTCGCAGTGCAACCAACCGACATTGCTGATGCGGCGCGCCTGCGAAGTGGCAGTCGGCAAGCGCCCGCGCAAGAAACCCTACGAAGAGAGCCGCTTCGTCAACGACGCTGACCACCAGGAGTCACGCTACATTAGGGAAGATGAAGAGGTAAATAATTATGAAATTCATTCATGTTATAGGTACTAACCGCCCCTAGTCGGAACCTAGTTACACCACTCTTGTATCAGACTCGTTCAGTTGACGTCAAAGATATGTTTACCCTTTTGCACCTTACTCCATTGTAATAAGGAGCAAAAGTGTAAACATATTTTTGACGTCGACTGTACGAGTAATTGGTAAGCCAGTAAATTGTTTTATTGGGAGGTAGAGACAGTCAGCATCAAATATATATATTGTAACAGCCAAAGTGATCAGGATCACATCACACCATATATTTTGTATGGTGTGACGAATTATTTGGCTACTATAGCTGTTACAATATATTTGATGTTGACTGTACAAGCATTGAAATAAATTCGAATTAGATTTGTCACGCGTATCTCAAATTAAGAAGAGATGTTTTGTCAATGAGAAAATGTTTTGCAAATAAATATCTGTCTTATGTTGTAATGGATTTTTAATAATTTCTAAAAGCAAATGCCTGAGCTACTGTAAACAATACTGAAATCACTATAGGTATGCCTATAATTTTTGAAGAGTTCCCTCGATTTCTCCAGGATCCCATCACCAGATCCTGATCTGGTAACAATGAGACTTCACTGTGAGGTTTCAAACAAAATAATAATTTCCCAAATTGGCCAAAGCAGCTTCGAATTGGTGCGCTTGCCCCGTAGGCGCACTTGCCCTAACTGACCTTAAATACATCCAAATGCCTGAACCGCCCAAAAATTAAATATTCAATAAAATTCAATACCAATAAAAGTTGGAAGCACGGAAAATCGCCATCTGAATATATTCCCACGCAATATCCTTTCAAAGCCAAAGCAAAAAGCCGAATGAACGCCTGTGACGGCGAGATGAAATCCAATTTCATTACAGCCCCGCTCAAAACTAAGGTGGACCAAATCCAACTGAAACCTCAAAAAATATTAAATTCTGGCTTTTATTAAAAAACTTGAACAAAAGAGGGAGAGTTTAATATAATCGCGATGTCTTTTAATGATAATCAGATTCTATATAACTTTCGAAGGTATTCGTCTGTCAAAAAATTATCAAAGGTGAGCAGAAAGTCAATTTGCGCACTAAATAAATACCTACAGTCCGTGAGCTTTAAGAAGACCCTTCGGGAATCGGCGATGGCACACGAAGGTAATATTGCTGTTCTGCTTTTTCATGTGTCACTGTTGATTGATACCCGACGTCTCTTTCTGAAACCCGAAGATTCTTCTTAGAGCTCACGGACTGTACACTATCGAGATAACTCTCTGCGAAAACGATCCACTTCTTCAGGTCACGCACGTAGCTTCCGGTCACAGTAAAAACGGCTTCTTGACCCGAAAAAATGTAAACTGCGGCACACGTCATGTGGTCGTGTTATGTCATATTCATATTTTAACACCTACCGTGACCAAATTCTTCTATCGAATCACTTCTTCTTTAAATTATCAAGAAGTTTATTTGGGAGCATATATAGGTATGTAAGATACAAGCTATTAAACCGTTTCTTAAAAATTTGTTTCAGTTAGATTCCTCCAGACAGTAGTCAATAAAAATGTTGGAGATTACGAGTACACACCTACTTAAATTATTTTTATTTGGACGTAGCTACAGATAGCTGAATTGCGGTGTTTGTTGAGTATACAGTCATTCACAAATTGTTATCAAGAGAATCGTCGCAGGTTAACTAGTTTAAAGTTATTCCCGTATTAAGATACGACCTACTACCGACGACTAGGGACGACCTGATAATTTAGAGATGAAGTGTTTTGTGAATGTGGCTAGGGCTCGGGTAGGGATTTGTATTCGACTATGGCTCCAGGGCCGCCGCTCCTCGAGATTGGTCTTTGTAAGTAATCCGTTTACTTTACTCTCGAATAACTAATGATACCCGGATTTGAAGAGATCACAAAAATAATTGAAAATATTTGGATTTAAATTAAATTAAATTGATGTTAAATCATATGAAAGGGTAAAACAAATAATGTGGGCTTAGAAGGAATAGTACATTATTGCAGAGGACGGGAAAGGAAAATTCGCGGACGAGCGATTTTTTCGGACGAAGCGCAGCTGAGTCCGAAAAAATAAGACGAGTCCACATATTTCTATTCCCGCCGAGGCATATATAGTGCTTTTCTCCAAATGTGCGAGAAAATAAAGTAAAGTAAACCTTCGATTACTGGCCGCGTTATACTAAAATGGATTCTGTTTGTAGGTAAATAGAGTTCATTTTTAGTATGAGGTGGCCAGTTACTGGCGATTTACCCTATTTGTTCTAAAGTGTGGAAGTGTCTTCCTTTTTCGTAGTCAACTAGTAGAGCGTTAACTGGGATGAAAGGCAAGGTTACGCTTTTCTTCAGTTTTTTTGGTATCGTCATACATGAAGCTGAAATCTAAAAAAACATTCAAAATATAATTTGTACCGTTTTCCGCCGGAAACGATCAGGATTTCGTGGGATAGTTAAACGGCGTTTAGTACAGAAGGCTAGTCTGTTAAATAATTGACCGGCAATTAATTAATCTAGTTGGCTGCGGCAAATTGATGTTGAGATTGAATTCAACTTAATTTAAATTTGAACTTTAAGGTTGTTGCTGAATGCATAACCGATACACACATTATAACATGAGCCAGTATAAAACTTGCTCTTTAGCTCGAGACAGTACGGGTAACTCGATCAGTTCAGCAGGATGTACTTTCTGGTTACACCAGTTAGCACTTTCATATAAACTCGTACCTTGTATGAATTTGAACCATGTTGACAGCATTCAAACTTTGACTTGAGTTCACTATATAATTGCCACGCAAGTGCACAGAGAATCGTATGCAGAGTTTAGAACATAATTCTACTGTTAAGTTTAACCTACATGTGAACAGTTAGGATTGTTTTCCCAATACCAGTTAGTGGAAGTATAAATTGGCATTGGTATGCTGGGAGCCCTAGTAATCCCTTCAAAGTATAGTCGGACCGGTATTCCTAAATGCCGCAAGTTTGAATCTTGCTCAATGGTGAATTTTTAGATTTTTCTTTCATTTATAAATAATTTTAATCAGTTAACAAGTAAAGTTGAATATGGTTTATAGTAGATTAGGCCAATTTCTTCGGTAGTTCTGTAATATTCAAACAGTAGGTTTCATATGAAGGGTATTTTATTTTCTTGAAAGCTTTGTGGGTTTTTTACGGATACAGTATGTATAAACTACTCTTTAATCATTTTTTTAATACAATTTGTCAGCTCCAATTTCTTTTTCTTTTACCCTTTAACATGAAACTTGATAGATATTTTGGTCCATTAAAAAAAAATAGCGAGATAAGTAGATAGGATAAGGATAAGGACATCTGAACTTTCCGCCTTAAGCTCAGTAATTAACAGAAAGCGCCGTATTACTCGAATTACGAAAAGTTTTTACCAAGAATTTCGCCGTAAAATTTTTACCTGGGAAGTTAATTAATTCCCAAGATCCAACCTAAGCAAGTGATCTGCTTATGTAAATAAGGAGATTGGCGACTTATATTGACTAAAGTTGCTTATATAACCATTGAATTGCATAATATAATCACCTTGTTGAATATGACTGGTGATTCAAATTTTATCCTGTATACGTAATCGAATGCTTAGCGAAGCGAGTTCTTACAAACAACTTCTGCCTACTGGGACGTCTCGGCATTTCGATGGCTTTTTGATTTTGAGTGTTTGTTCGACGATAACTTAAGTAACGTTTTTCTGATCTTTATGAAATTTGTTGGGGTTGTAGCAGACATACATAAAATTTAAGAGTTCGTTTATGAGCTGGATCGATCAAGGGGTTGTGGACTCAGAAGGCGAAATTTTTTTCATATAGCTATTTTTATAGTGGACAACTCGTTAATAAGTAAATCGCGAGTTCTCAGTTCGAGGCAGACTATTAGTTGTATACTAGTTTAAAACATCTACTTATCCTGTCAGCAATCAATTAATCTTGACTTTGGCCTCACTTTAATCACAATAGACCAGTTACGTATTTTTTCGTTCCTTTTTTTACGTATTATTTTCTTTTGTTTTAACAGGGTAACTGTTGTTATCATTTCGAAACACAAAAACACCGGCACGCTTCGAGGCCCATTACACAGTGCGCTTCCTGCCCTCAGTACTGCATGGAGTACCCGCCCGGCGTGACTGCTCGCTCTGTACCACCACCGCCTCCGCAGAACTGTTACTATTACTCCTGCTATTAGTCCGTGTCACAGTGTGTTAAAAACCCCTTTTTTGTCTCACTCGCTTTTTTTTCTAGTTTCCTATAGTTTACATGAATCTAAATATCAGACTAGAACTCCCACGTCGATACGGCTTGTAGTTTTTTTGTAAAAAAATATCAAAGTTGGCTTATATCCGGGTCATGAAATTCACTAAAACTAGAAATTCTAATCAACTAAATTACTTAATTCAATTTTGATTTTACCAATTAAGCAGGCATTTAAAACTTCATCTTTTATGAAGCATTCGAATAATTTTCTGCCAGTAAATAACAAAAAAAAAACATTTTTCGCTCTTTCGGTTTTTATTTTTTTATTCTGGAGTTTCGCCGTAGTAGCAAACGAAACTGATATTAAACGATAGATTACGCTTAGATTTATCAGCAGAAAAAAAATGAGCTGCTAATTCGGTGGAACTCAAAAGTTATCAACAATTTTGATTTGTGTTCAGGGTTGTCACCTTGTATATCCGGATCCCATGGATGGTAACATTCCAGGTTTTAAACTTGAAATATCAAGCAAGCATTATTGTATTGGAAATTACATTCAGGAAGCATATTTACCGAAATGGTTTTCGATTTAGACCACTTTAAAAAATTTGAAATGTTGTCAATTGAGATTTTCGGAACATATGTGTCATGAAACAAGATGAACATGTGTATCATTGGATATTTACCAGTCGCTTGGCGGTGAAGGAAAACATCGCGAGAAAACCGAACCTAATCTCAATGAGGCTTAGTTTGCCCCCAGGGTTGGAAGGTCAGATGGCAGACGTTTTCGTAAAAACTAGTGTCTACGCCAAATCATGAGGTAAGGTGGCCAAGTGGATCCCAAGACAAAGCCGTGTCAAGGAACTGGGACACACGCTAAGATGATGATGACGACTCCTCGTTACATAGTTCAAAATTGTCTTCCTGGTCAACAGTTACTGCCATCGCTGGCCAGCTAGCACAAGGTTTTAGTAGCGATATGGCTTCTTTTGGCAATGGATGTTTTTTTATATGGGATTTTCGTTTTTGAAGACCATAGTCACCAATTATGGGGTCTGAAGAGACTAGTTCCCTATGAAATAAATCGAACATGGCCGCTTCGCAACTGGTTTTCCTTGAATGGTGCTCCCTATCATACCGCCAGTATTTGTTGCGGGTTTCTGCTCCTTGCTCAGAAAGCATCCCAATCGGCACAGGTGTCAGTTCGATGATCCGAGCACCATGTATTAAAATTTTGTGCATGGTGACTCCTTCCCATAACTCATGTAGCAAATCATCGAAACGTATAGATGTGTAAATAGAATGAAATTTAATAACAAGTATACACGTGTTATTGAGTCGATCTATTCGTTCGACAGTATAAATATTGGCTATATGATCAGTAGACATCGCAAAGCTAATCTAAAACCCGACCAAAAGCATCTCGAGTGGTGTTCAATGTAGGGATCCTTTGTAGTTACCGGTCCATCATAGTACTCACTCAAAAGATAGTTTATTATAAGATTTTGCGGCACAAACGTCCTTTTGCGGATGACTGAGGATTTCTGATTCGGTAAGTTTTGAAAACCTTAATAGTTGATTCCCCAACTTCACTCAGAATTCTGATCCGGATTAACAAACTTGAAGTGACAACCCTAGACACAAACATTCCGGATAAAACTTAAATCACGTGTAACTTCTGAGTTCCACGGTATTAGCAGCTGATTTTTTTTCTGCACATAAAGTCAGACGTAAACTATCGTTTAATATCGGTTTCGTTTGCTACTACGGCGGAACTTCATGATAAAAAAATAAAACCCAAAAAAGAGAAAAATGGAAATTTCTCGATATCCAGTGGCGGAAAATATACAAAAACATTATCAAAGCTGCAGCATTTAATGTCTATTCAATTGTTATAATTATTATTTCCGTAAGTAAATTACTTTAAATTATTTTTTAGTTTTAGTGAATTTCATGACCCGGATATAAGCCAACTTTGATATTTTTTTACAAAAAAACTACGGGCCGTATCGACGTGGGAGTTTTAGTCTGATGTTTAGATTCATATAAACTATAGGAAACTAGAAAAAAAAAGCGAGTGAGACAAAAAAGGGGTTTTTAACACACTGTGCGTGTTAAAAACAAGGCTACATAAATATCAGTTACTCATCCTAACAGCAAGTTATCAAAGTTTTTACTTAAGTCCATGAATTATAATCTCTCAATTATGTGCGCCGTTAATAAATAGAAAAATATATGTGTGAAAATATAGACAGTGTGTTTGACTATACTCGAAACTGGAATTCAAGGCCAAAAAATCTACGACAGATACGTCAGTGTCATAACCATCATTGTCGCTTATGTCACTGTCAAGTAAACTTTTCAGGTTTCGCCAACCTTTTTATAATATGCTGCTTTATATTGGCCAACATTATCATATTATTTATTCTGTGACATTATCTAAAGAGTGGAGCGTAAGCGAAGTGAAGTACTTACAGACGTACGGATACAACGGAACTGTCAGCTGGCTACCTAGACGTCTCTGCATTTCGATAAATTTTTGATTTTAAATAATTGTTCCACGATAACTTTATAAAATTTCTTGGGGATGCATCATAGATAAATAATATAATTTGAGTGTTCAAATATGACCAGATTGATCAAGGCGTTACGGAGCTTAGAAGGCGCGAAAAAATCATCATAAAGTGTCTTGTTATATTGGTCCACTCGTTTGCATGTAAATCACGAGTTCTCGGTTCGAAGCGGGCTACTAGTTAAAATAAGGTTTTTGTAAAAAAAAGGTAGGTATGAACTTTTGTCGCCGACTGTACTCTACTTTCAACAGTAAACTTACACGGAGACAATTCTAACGAACATATTAAACACGATAAGGTTTCGTTTTTGACTTGATGTAGTTCTTAACTTAGTCGTAAATTATTGTACCAAATGTTATGAATACCCGAAGTAATACAAGTGCAATACCAGCTTTGCAACCAAAAATCACGGATGTTTAACTTTTTATTAGGGCGTCTTTTATTTATGTAAAATAAGTAAATACAATTACTTCTTTAAATTATAGGATTGAAATTACCAACAAATAAATTATGTTAGCGTGTTTTTAATAAAAAAGGGAATATACCATTGTACAAACATTTTACTGCAGTGGCAACATTGTAGTAACTTTTTTGGCCTTGAATTACAGTTTCGAGATTAGGATCTATATCTGAATCCCTAAAGTTTTTTGTCCTATTTTTGTATTCTCTAATGCTATTTGTCCTAGTGATCATTTGCCCTAATGCTCATTTGTCCTAATTGTTGTTGCCCTATTATCGTATAGATGATTTTTTTTCCCCTAATATGTTATTACCTAATATCATTTGACCTATTCATCAGTTGCCCTAACTTATTTTTCCATAATATTAATTTGTCATAATTATTATTTGACCTAAAAGTTATTTGTCCTAATGATCAAAACACCTAATTTCAAATGAACTAATATTATTTTTCCTATTATTTCATACCCTAATATTAAATGTCCTACTGGTCATTTTTCCTAACTGTCACTTGCCCTAATGCTCATATGTTTTTAGGGTAATAAAAATAACCCTAACCTACCTATCTCTGGGAGCAGTTTTGTTTTTAGGGTCATCAAAAAAAAATAACCCTAACCTACCTATCTCTGGGAGCAGTTTTGTTTTTAGGGTCATCAAAAAAAATAACCCTAACCTACCTATCTCTGGGAGCAGTTTTGCTTTTAGGGTCATCAAAAAAAAATAACCCTAACCTACCTATCTCTGGGAGCAGTTTCGTTTTAGGGTCATAAAAAAATAACCCTAACCTACCTATCTTTGGGAGCAGTTTCGTTTTTAGGGTCATAAAAAATAACCCTAACCTACGCCGTTATGGCAAATAAAATTCGGATATTCGAACATTATGCTAAGAAATTTTAGGGCAAATGAGCTTTAGGGCAAACATTACATTATGACAAGTAATTGTTAGGATAATTGATCATTAGGACAAATGACAATTAGGACAAAACGGTTAGGGTAAGTAATTTTAGGACAAATGTCATTAGGGGTTTCAAATGTTATGGCAAATAAAATTAGGATTTTTGAACATTATGGCAAACAATTTTAGGACAAATGAGCATTAGGACATTCATTACATTATGACAAGTGACTGTTAGGGTAATTGATCATTAGGGCAAATGACAATTAGGACAAAACGGTTAGGGCAAGTGATTTTAGGACAAACGTTATTAGGAATTCCGAGGTACACCCGTTTGACTAATTATTTTCTTTATTTTGCATACACCAAATATATGTTGTTAGTCTTTTTTTTGTGCTGTTAATTTTATAACCGCTGTATTTATAGGCGTCGTTTGTTGTTATCAAGTTTAATTTACCATTTAATTTCATTTGTGTCGTTCCTTTTCTTTTTCATGCAAAATGGAAAACAAGATAAACATGGATTGAGTAATATAATAAAAACTTTTTCCAAAAAAAAGATAATGCGCTACCAACTGATATATTTGAATTGGTTCCTAGCTTTTTGAAAGGTTTTTTGGAACGAGGCGATATTGTGTTCAGTGAATTGATCTTCATACTATAAAACTAATATAATACGCTATGGATCGCACGGTATGCTCTCGGGGCGTCCCATTCGTTTGTGTCCAGTTCTTAAATTCGTGTTATTCTGCTTTCATCACCCATTCTTCATTTGTCAGTTGCGTCGGTAATCTTTGTCATATTTGTTCATATTTGTTATTTTGCCTTTTTCTTATCCCGGTTCATTTCGGTATTCTTCATCATCTTCTTTTTTAGTCTCATTTGTTATTCTTCCTATCGTCTTTGGTTTTATTCTAAGTTCGTATCTTTCTTAATTGGCCTCATTTGAAATTTATCTCGTTCTTTGTGGGACACATTCTCTATTAGTCCCGTTTCGATATTCGCCTCATTCGCGATTCGTTTTGTGTTTTTTAGGGTTTCGTACCTCAAAGGAAAAAATGGAACCCTTATTTATAGGATCACTTGAGTGTTTGTCTGTCCGTATGTCACGGCCAATATAAAAACTACAGGACCGATAAAAACATCACTAATAAGCATTACAATTCGTGTTAGTTAACCTTGATACCTACCCGCACTAGGCATGCCTGTATCGAGGGGACCAATTAAAGATTTTTAAACACACTTGCTCGTAAGAGCTGTTGTTACACGTAGGGCTAGGACCTAGGGCTGTAATATAACTTTCATCTCTCTCATCGCGTGCGGCCGGGCACTCGCGGTGCCGGAGCACGGCCAGCGTGGGGGGCCCGGTCACGATACCGTACCTACACTAAACTACCACTTGTTGCCTTGCCACTCAATAAAAGTGCGACATTAGGCAGAGTTTTTATTTTTCTTCCTCACAAGTGTGATGAAAAACATTGTGTGTATCACGAGCGGTACAGGAATTACGAACTCGTGTGAATTTTGCTTCAATTCACACTTGTTCGTAGATTCTTGTTTACCGCCCTTGATACACAATGTACTATTAAAAGTATGACGTTGTCTACAACCAGGAACAATTTATAAGTGTACATATTACGTAAGCTAAGGTATTACAACTTTACTAAAGTAAAAGTGCATGCAATGCAGTGCAATTAAATCTAAGCTTATTTTGCCTATCACGTAGGTCTCCATTTCTGATTAGGGTAATATTTTCATTATATTAGTAGGTTAAGCTGGCTAGTCATTGCCTAATGACTTGTTTGGCTTTAAAAATGGGTTTATAAAGTGTCTTAGTCACGGAATTATAAACAAAACTAAAATTCGTTCAAATCGTTTTGCAAATGCAGTATTCACGGACGGAACGGAACCTATGCTCGATACACTCTTCGTTTTATCATCTGTCTGTGCTCGTTCGTACCAAGTATTTGCTTGTGCTTATCAACAACAATTGTTAGTAGATACAATTGACGAACCGTCAACACTTCGGACTTTTTATATAATAAAAGTGTTGAATACCGGAAGGATTTCTTTAACATTTTTTTAAGGACAGCACGCTGTGCTCTTTCGGCCTCGATGATAACTGTTTTGCAAGAGCAGCCCCAACAGCGTGAACAGTATGCTAAAAGCGATTCACGTAATGCGTAGTAGAGCGAAGAAGCTCAAATGTACGAACAAAGGGACCACTTTGTCGATATGGAGTTACTAGTACTTTCTAAAACTACGCAATATGCACTATCGATTAGCGAAAGAAAAGTGTCCTTGAAAATCGACAAAGTGGTTCCTTGCACTAAACTCGTTCACAAATGAGCGTCTTAACGTCTATCACGTATCTTAACTGCCTCATGACAAACTTGTATACGTCTCACGCGATTTGATGGCTCCTCTACATGATGGACCATCATAGGGACGCAGCTATACGACGGAACGAGATCGCAATATCGTTAGCTCCCTCTAACGTATAGCTGAGTCCCTATGATGGCCCATCATGTAGAGGCAGCCTCAAAGAGCGGATATATGGGATTTAAAATTCAGGTTATGATCCACTATAACGCCCACTTTATCATTTCAGCTTTACGAATCGTACTACAGGAACATAAGTCCCTATTTTCTTTGCAGTAGTGAATGTTTAGGGCCTGCAGAACAATGGGAGGTGACGTTGCTGACGTTCTGTGGAAACATAGGAAGATTGTCTTTTTGGTGTTTAGTATTAGCAAGTTAGTTTGTAGCCACTTAGCGACCAGAGACATGCTTTGTTCTGCGTTGGTGAATGCCTCACTCCAGTTCTTTTCACGAAAAATTATCACAGTATCATCTGCATAACAGATATAATTTTTGCATCCTTCAGAGGTAGACTGTGGAGGTCATTCATATCGTATATAGAATAAACAAGGTTGGGCAAAGTATACTGCCTTGTGGTACTCCAAAACGAACTACTATTGGACTAATTCTATATTGAGTAATATTGACCAATAGTTATAACTTGCTGTCACTCTGTTAGGTACCTACCTTTTAAACCACTCCTGGGGCAAGCCTCTGTAAAAACCATGTCAAAGGCCTTAGCCAAGTCTAAGAATACACCCAAGCAGGCTTCGTATTATCCAGGCAGTTGGCCAGTGACGTCGTTAGCAATTGAACCGCATTCTCCGTGCGCTTACCCCTTCTGAACCCTAGTTGGCGGGGCGATACACAGTGTGTTAAAAACCCCTTTTTTGTCTCACTCGCTTTTTTTTCTAGTTTCCTATAGTTTACATGAATCTAAATATCAGACTAGAACTCCCACGTCGATACGGCTTGTAGTTTTTTTGTAAAAAAATATCAAAGTTGGCTTATATCCGGGTCATGAAATTCACTAAAACTAGAAATTCTAATCAACTAAATTACTTAATTCAATTTTGATTTTACCAATTAAGCAGGCATTTAAAACTTCATCTTTTATGAAGCATTCGAATAATTTTCTGCCAGTAAATAACAAAAAAAAACATTTTTCGCTCTTTCGGTTTTTATTTTTTTATTCTGGAGTTTCGCCGTAGTAGCAAACGAAACTGATATTAAACGATAGATTACGCTTAGATTTATCAGCAGAAAAAAAATGAGCTGCTAATTCGGTGGAACTCAAAAGTTATCAACAATTTTGATTTGTGTTCAGGGTTGTCACCTTGTATATCCGGATCCCATGGATGGTAACATTCCAGGTTTTAAACTTGAAATATCAAGCAAGCATTATTGTATTGGAAATTACATTCAGGAAGCATATTTACCGAAATGGTTTTCGATTTAGACCACTTTAAAAAATTTGAAATGTTGTCAATTGAGATTTTCGGAACATATGTGTCATGAAACAAGATGAACATGTGTATCATTGGATATTTACCAGTCGCTTGGCGGTGAAGGAAAACATCGCGAGAAAACCGAACCTAATCTCAATGAGGCTTAGTTTGCCCCCAGGGTTGGAAGGTCAGATGGCAGACGTTTTCGTAAAAACTAGTGTCTACGCCAAATCATGAGGTAAGGTGGCCAAGTGGATCCCAAGACAAAGCCGTGTCAAGGAACTGGGACACACGCTAAGATGATGATGACGACTCCTCGTTACATAGTTCAAAATTGTCTTCCTGGTCAACAGTTACTGCCATCGCTGGCCAGCTAGCACAAGGTTTTAGTAGCGATATGGCTTCTTTTGGCAATGGATGTTTTTTTATATGGGATTTTCGTTTTTGAAGACCATAGTCACCAATTATGGGGTCTGAAGAGACTAGTTCCCTATGAAATAAATCGAACATGGCCGCTTCGCAACTGGTTTTCCTTGAATGGTGCTCCCTATCATACCGCCAGTATTTGTTGCGGGTTTCTGCTCCTTGCTCAGAAAGCATCCCAATCGGCACAGGTGTCAGTTCGATGATCCGAGCACCATGTATTAAAATTTTGTGCATGGTGACTCCTTCCCATAACTCATGTAGCAAATCATCGAAACGTATAGATGTGTAAATAGAATGAAATTTAATAACAAGTATACACGTGTTATTGAGTCGATCTATTCGTTCGACAGTATAAATATTGGCTATATGATCAGTAGACATCGCAAAGCTAATCTAAAACCCGACCAAAAGCATCTCGAGTGGTGTTCAATGTAGGGATCCTTTGTAGTTACCGGTCCATCATAGTACTCACTCAAAAGATAGTTTATTATAAGATTTTGCGGCACAAACGTCCTTTTGCGGATGACTGAGGATTTCTGATTCGGTAAGTTTTGAAAACCTTAATAGTTGATTCCCCAACTTCACTCAGAATTCTGATCCGGATTAACAAACTTGAAGTGACAACCCTAGACACAAACATTCCGGATAAAACTTAAATCACGTGTAACTTCTGAGTTCCACGGTATTAGCAGCTGATTTTTTTTCTGCACATAAAGTCAGACGTAAACTATCGTTTAATATCGGTTTCGTTTGCTACTACGGCGGAACTTCATGATAAAAAAATAAAACCCAAAAAAGAGAAAAATGGAAATTTCTCGATATCCAGTGGCGGAAAATATACAAAAACATTATCAAAGCTGCAGCATTTAATGTCTATTCAATTGTTATAATTATTATTTCCGTAAGTAAATTACTTTAAATTATTTTTTAGTTTTAGTGAATTTCATGACCCGGATATAAGCCAACTTTGATATTTTTTTACAAAAAAACTACGGGCCGTATCGACGTGGGAGTTTTAGTCTGATGTTTAGATTCATATAAACTATAGGAAACTAGAAAAAAAAGCGAGTGAGACAATAAAGGGGTTTTTAACACACTGTGCGATAGTAGATTATGGCTTTCCAAATAACTAACTTGTCTGTTGTTTACAAGTTTTCCAATATTTTAGAAAAAGTGCTGAGAAGTGAGATCGGTCGATAATTACCTGGATCACTTTTGGTGCCACCTAGCTTTGAATATTGAGCAAACAGAAGCAAGTTTCCAGATATCTGGGAATATTGCGGTGGAAAACTCAAATGAAATAGGTTCGCCAATAGACCAGTTATAACAAATGAAATTTGGTACACATAATTATTAATCGTGTGGATACACGTCACTGGATACCGATAGACATTTCTTCTCTCAGATGGTAATAGTAGTGGGAAAGTAGATGGTGAAGAAAATCCAGTGAGTGCTACGAGGGACAGTGCAGCTGCCAATTTTGTTACTCTTTTACCACCACCCAGGGATCACCTGTAGGGTTGTCTAAGGTGTTTCCTACGGTACGGACGGACGCAGAGTAACATTGATCCCCCCCGCACATAAAATAAGTCGGTAATCCAAAGACGGGTGTATAACGTAAATTAATATTTTTTTAACATGGGGCCACTTATTGTAAGCATTTCACATACATAAATATAAGAAAGTACAATAAAATATTTTGTTCTTACGGTTTTATATTGAGTTTAGATAATGCTACTTCAAAGTAGTGCTCTCCCTTATGGGAATATAGTTCAGAGCTGGATACGGTTACCTTCTTTTAGTATGTTGTTGGGTACGACACCAGGACCCTAAAACTGCCGAGAGACGGGGACGTCGATGAATGTCTCTCGAGTAATGACGTCATAAAAATGGCTGCCGCTTCGTTGCGAAAAGTGTAAATTTCATCCAAACTGTGCATTGCACCTATATGTGTCTAGTATCAAACGAAAGAAGATTAAATGTGCTATATTGTTGTAATACATTATATACTACTGTATATTACAGTTTGACAGCTATAAAAGAAAACCCAAAATCAGGCAAAAAAATAATTCGGATATTTGCATTTTACAACAAAATTATAAGTCCAACTTTAAAGCCGAGTACTACAATAATAGTTAGGGAGGCGAATAGGGGAATTTTCGGCAATACTCGAGCGTGGCAGTTTAAGATATGAGAGATACCTTAGACCTAATAGAACAACCTTGTAAAGTATTTAGCTCTATATGTAGTGACGCGCGCCTAGGATAGACGATCAGATTAGTAAAAAAAAATGGATAGTCTGAAATACTCCAGCGCGTCAGTTTAAGATATTGGGGGTTGATTTTAGTGTTTAAAGACTAAATTTAACTAATCTGACGATAAGTCCTTGACGCCGCCGAGTTATAGGGTCGCGAACTTGTAAAAAAAAAACGTTAATCCGGCATTCTCGAGCGCGATTTTTTTTTATTTTGTTTTGAAGAATATAATCTAAAACTTACTAAAAATACAAAATCTGCCGGTTTCCGCATGACCGGAAGTGTGGAGGAGCCATTTCGTCTTCCTAAGAACGCGTTACGGCATATAAGTCGCGAACGATACATTTTACAAAAAAAAGTTTAAATAAACAAAAAAGGTAATTTTATTTTACACAAAAAAGGTGTCTTTACATTTTTGTCCAAAGTTAAAACTTTTTGACTTGAAAGTTAAACCTTTTTCGGTCAGATTAAGAGAACCCACCAACATTTTTGTCAGATTAAAAAAATATGCTTTCAGGATACCGAGATAAATCTCCCCTATGAAAATCTGACGCGCTCGAGTATTTCAAAAAAACTATTTTTTTTTGCATTTTCAAAAATTCATCGTAACTTATCGTCACGCCAAAATCGTCAGTTTTTTTAAAGGGAGCTTCCTTGGGGCCTACTTAACACCCCTTCCGAAAATCTGACGCGCTCGAGTAATTTTTTTTTTTTGCATTTTTGACTACTTTATATGCCTACCCCCACCACGCAAACCGGCAGATTAGTATACCGTTGTTATCAGAGGCACTCGGGGCATACGTAGTATGAATATCTGACGCGCCCGAGAATGCCCAAGTAACTGTTTTTTTTAACATTTTTGAAAAACCGTACACGCCAAACCCACCGCTAAAATGGTTTTTGCCATACGAGCTTTTCTTTTCGAAATTATTTTATCTTTCGATTTTGATAGGTCTCGACGGCGCCGTTGAATTACGCCATTTAGCTACCTCGCCTCCCTAACTATAACAAAACAGGCTATTTAAGCTATACACTGCTATAAAAATTATTAAAATCTGGTAATAATTGTGGCAGCTATGTTAAAAAACATGTCGGCAGTGCCGAGCTATTTCCTTAGAGTGAAAAAATAACAATTTTCACAATTTACAGAATATCCGCAGAAGCTTTGAGTATATTGTTGGTCAAATAATTTGGAGCCCCTATATGTCGGAAAAATATCTCTATAGTGACTGAGGTCCAAATAATGACGTCATGAACGTGACCGCTACCGAAATTTGTAAAACATAAATTTAAGCTATACCATGACACATACACACATCTGTGTAGCATCGATCGAAAGCTTATTGAATTTACTACAATACATACATACATTATTTGTGAAAATAATGTATAGTTTAGGAGTTGTTGACAAAATAAAATATTCTTTTAGGAAAATAAAATGTATATGTTAATTCTGTGGCCAAATAAAATACAATACACTAATGTTTTGTATAGCATTAAAACACCAACTATTCAGCTTTAAAACACAGTTTGAATTTAACAAATTTGATAAGAACTATAAAAGTTGTGCTTACAACTCTAAAGCACACTAACTATTTTACCTACAATGCACTCATACTATGAGAAGCTTGGGCCTAATTTCAGTGATCGGCGAAAAGGATTCCACACCGCGGGAATTCAACTAGACATAGTATTATGGATGCGCCGTTTCGCCCGCGATACCAATTAAACTGCTCCAAAATATACGTGTTTGTATTATGTTTAATACAATGAATCAGTGTCGGTAACTAGTAGTCCGCCCCGAACTAAGAACTCGCTCGTTCACCAGTAAAATAATGGTTGGTTATTTTAATTTTATAGAGATGAAAAAAAAAACAAGAAATAATATGCGAAATAAATAATTTCATTAAAATACTTAATTACAAATGCTTGTGAATATTACTGAAATTTTATTTTTCTATCCCGCAAATGCCGCGGCATATCCATACTAGCATAATGATTGACGTCATTCACCCCGTGTGGAATCCTTTTCGCCGATCACTGCTAATTATTGACTAGTTTTTTCTAAATTTTGTAAGGATTTAGGGTTCCTTGTCATTAAAGTAAATAAAAAAATCGGCCTAGTGCGAGTTGACTCGCGCTCCGAGGGTTCCATATACATCACACAATTTTAATAATTTGTATTTTTAAGACCAACTTACGCTTGACCGCAGACTTTTTAGTGTTTTTTTCTTTAATGTACAGGCAAAAAACTATATTAGGTTTTTTTTTTCTAAAATGTAGGTTCGTCGGTTTCCGGGGGACGGAGAGCAATGGAAAATTTTCGCCTTATTTCTTAAATAACTTCAAAACTATTATAATTTAAATTATAATAGTTTTGAAGTTATATATTTGTAGTTTTCACATCAAATCCTTTCATTTGATATATAACAAGGTATAAGTAGTTTGTAAGTAATTTAAGAAATAAGGCAAAAAAAATCCATTGCTCTCTGTCCCCCGGAAACCGACGAACCTACATTTTAGAAAAAAATACGTAATATAGTTCTTTACCTGTACATTACAGAAAAAAACACTTATAAGTCTGCGGTCAAGCGTAAGTTGGTCTTAAAAATACAAATTGTTAAAATTGTGTGATGTATATGGAACCCTCGGAGCGCGAGTCAACTCGCACTTGGCCGATTTTTTTATTAACTTTAATGACAAGGAACCCTAAATCCTTACAAAATTTAGAAAAAACTAGTCAATAATTAGGCCCAAGCTTCTCATAGTATGAGTGCATTGTAGGTAAAATAGTTAGTGTGCTTTAGAGTTGTAAGCACAACTTTTATAGTTCTTATCAAATTTATTAAATTCAAACTGTGTTTTAAAGCTGAATAGTTGGTGTTTTAATGCTATACAAAACATTAGTGTATTGTATTTTATTTGGCCACAGAATTAA
The DNA here is from genome assembly GCA_911728535.1 of Pammene fasciana. Classification (NCBI taxonomy): domain Eukaryota; kingdom Metazoa; phylum Arthropoda; class Insecta; order Lepidoptera; family Tortricidae; genus Pammene; species Pammene fasciana. Next base: position 15,209,108 of record OU452276.1, on the reverse strand, counting down.
CATATACATTTTATTTTCCTAAAAGAATATTTTATTTTGTCAACAACTCCTAAACTATACATTATTTTCACAAATAATGTATGTATGTATTGTAGTAAATTCAATAAGCTTTCGATCGATGCTACACACATGTGTGTATGTGTCATGGTATAGCTTTAATTTATGTTTTACAAATTTCGGTAGCGGGCACGTTCATGACGTCATTATTTGGACCTCAGTCACTATAGAGATATTTTTCCGACATTTAGGGGCTCCAAATTATTTGACCAACAATATACTCGAAGCTTCTGCGGATATTCTGTAAATTGTGAAAATTGTAATTTTTTCACTCTAAGGAAATAACTCGGCAGTGCCGACATGTTTTTTAACATAGCTGCCCCAATTATTACCAGATTTTAATAATTTTTATAGCAATGTATAGCTTAAATAGCCTGTTTTGTTATTGTAGTACTCGGCTTTAAAGTTGGACTTATAATTTTGTTGTAAAATGCAAATATCCGAATTATTTTTTAGCCTGATTTTGGGTTTTCGTTTATAGCTGTCAAACTGTAATATACAGTAGTATATAATGTATTACAACAATATAGCACATTTAATCTTCTTTCGTTTGATACTACACACGTATAGGTGCAATGCACAGTTTGGATGAAATTTACACTTTTCGCAACAAAGCGGCAGCCATTTTGATGACGTCATTACACGGGAGACATTCATCGACGTCCCCGTCTCTCGGCAGTTTTGGGGTCCTAGTGTCGTGCCCAACAACATACTAAAAGTTGGTAACCGTATCCAAATCTGAACTATCACTTAGGCCCTCTCCCATAACGGAGGGGACTAAAGAGACTATTTATATTTACTTAAGTATGTACATTCGCCATCAAATATATCGGAGCGGCCAGGGTACTCTGAAATATCTGAACATGTAAGTACTTTATCGCTTTGACAAAAGAGGCGTTGTTCAGATATTTGTGACGATCTTGGCTGCTCCGATATATCTGATCACGACTGTACATCAAATTTGCGATAGGCTCGTTGTACAGTCAGCATCAATAGTATCTTCCTATACGAAGGCCGCAAAAATACGTGACTCGTTCTTATTTTTACACAGTTTTATTTAGCTTGACCCAGCAACTGATAATAAATATATTACCAGTCGCTGGCTTGGCTTAACCCCGTATAAGTATTTGTTTGATTATTTATTTGTTTATGTCAACGCAGCAAATCTTGTAAGTTAAGTTTCAACCACTTCCCGGTGCCTGATTGAGCTGAATTTTGGTATACTTCCATAGTTTACATGACAATGCTACTAGGTAGGTACAGTCAGTAATGAAACTGTGTACCAAAATATATTTTGGGAGTTATTATAGCCATAGGAGCGTGTCACATATTTTTGCGGCCTTCGTGTAGGAAGATACTATTGATGCTGACTACCTACATTAAAGAATTCCTGTGGTAAGTACTATCCCATCAAAAACATTCTGTAAAAACTAGCCAAGTCTCGGTGGAGCTGGTTGTTTATCTCTAAAAAGTAATGAAATCTAGACAAAGTCCTACCAAGTCTAAGGTTCCTTACTGCGATTTCTTTATTATTATAGTTAATTTTGTGTGACTTGGCCGTTGAAGGGTACACAAGGGTACAAAACCAGGTGCTCCATGACACCATTGCACCAATCTGTCGCCAGAACTGCTACCCATTGACGATGGAAAATTGCCAGTTGGAAAACGTTGATTCAATGGCCGGTCAATTGTAGGTTTGATAAAGCTGCGTATTTCAATAATACTTATGTATAGGCGAGCTTGAAACAAACACTTCTTTTTGGAGCGCCAAATCAACCATCGATTTAACATAAAAAAACGTACAGGCGGACTTCTATCAATGATTAGAAGTCCGTCTGTACTGGAAATAATTTTTTATACTGTTTGTTTCAGGCTCGCTTGAGTACCCTTCAACGGCCAAGTCATACAAAATTAACTATAATAATAAAGAAATCGCAGTAAGGAACCTTAGACTTGGTAGGACTTTGTCTAGATTTCATTACTTTTTAGAGATAAACAACCAGCTCCACCGAGACTTGGCTAGTTTTTACAGAATGTTTTTGATGGGATTTCACTTCTTTTTGCAGAAATGATTGAAATCCGTTCATAAATAACGCGACAGCAAACTTCCCCCCTTTTCCCCTTAATTTTCCCCCCAATAAAAAATGGCTCGTGCGGCCTCTCCTTGTGAGTTAAAACGGAGACGTTCGTCGCCTCGCTACGCTCGGCTCCTCAGTCAAAGATTTGTCCCACTATACGCTGGATTTTTGCAATGACAGTCGATTTTTTTATGTATCAATAGTAGAAAGGGGCATTACCATATCTCTTACAGCTGAGACCAGCTGACGGTTCTTCATCAGATACTTCAGACCTTCGATTTTTGACATCAAATGAAGCGGCCCACCATATTGAATATTTTTTGTAAAGGCAGTATATGTCGATCTCTAATAGTTTGGTTGGGCTCTTGTGTTTTCTAATGAGGGTCACCAGGTACTCCAGATCTTCGATTATCCTAGTTTTTATAGTTTTACCTTTATGTGGACATTAAACCATAACTCTGTACCAAATTTCAACTCTCTGAGTTTATGGGAAGTACTAGTTCTATTTTGATGATCATGAGTGAGTGAGTGAGTGAGTTTCATAAATGCGAAACTTTGCTTTCGCTTAACTTCGGAACTAAATGACCTACAGGCTTGAAATTTTGGATTTTAAGTATGTGATTATAGCTTACTGGATGACGAAAATTTCCGCGTTCTAGTCTTATCCAGAGGTTCTCAAATAGGGGCCTGAAAATGCGGCGAAATGGTTCCAGTAAAGGATGGTACGGCAGTGTTTGCTTCGCGCTCGACTTGGCGGGGGCACTGCCGTGCCCCCCGATATTTCAGCTAAATAGTTCTTTAACCTTTTCGACGCCATGTCAAACGCAAAACCTAGCACTCAGATGCCACGACATCTAAATGTCAAATATGAAGTAAAACTTTATGCGTGTGCATGTAGGTCTATTTTGCTATGTGGTCGGTGACCGATATATCGGTATTTGGCGTTGGACCTGTGGTGCCGATATATATACGTCTTTGGCATGGAAAAGGTTAAATTGTATGTACTGCCTATTCCTAAATCACACTGAGTTAGCAAGAAGGGCGGACTGAGACTACGTATGTAGACATTTGCACAATTGTTTTTTTACTATTTAAATTATTCTTCGTCCCGAAATATCACACTATTAAGTTACATACATCTAGCATAATAAGTAAAGTATCTGGGCACTGAGGAATGTTCTTACTACCTTATGTGAGTGAATAATATGATGTAAAACTACTTGTTTTAATGTGTTTAACAAATATTATTTTTGTGTAACTATTAATCAGTGGTGAGTGTCTTAATTACGATTTAACTCCCTCCATGGTAATTGACTGAAATAAAAATAAGCGTTGAACCTTGACCGGACTCTCAGTGGAGTCCCGTTTGCAAAAATTGCGGACCTCATTCTGACTTCTGATATATATTGTATGGATCCCAGACATCCAATTAACAGATGTTGCCAGCCAGTTTTGTGGTCCCCCTCTACTCCCCACCCTCACAAATTTTATTAGTAAATTACAAAGATTTTTGGTTTTAATTATGGAATTTAATTAGCAAATTAGTACGTATGGGTGCCTGTATGTGTTATAAATAAAATACAAGTCATTACACCAATAGATAACTTTTATTTTGATGAAGAAGAGCGCGGAGAGCATTGAGGGTAGCGTTGAGGAAGGACGACTCTCAAAGCTGGAATGCATTGTATTGTATTGTAGAACGGGCAAGTTTCCGCAACTCGACGTCTAGCGCCTATTTTGCGTGATGGGTGAGTGGCTAGTCCAGCCAACCCAACTCCTCAAGGAATCGTATCAAACATTTTATGTTGAGTAGGACCTCGGGGATATTACTCGGGGAACCGAGATGTTTAGCCCTGTATGGGGCCACTCCGTCGCATTCCAGTACCACGTGAGAGGCTGTTTCTTCCGTCTCCATGCACCCACGGCACAGAGGACTGTCTGTAACACCTATGTTGAAAAGATGGTTATTAAATGGTCCATGACCTGTTATTACACTGGTTACCATCTTTAGACGAATTTTGTCGAGATGGAGAAGTGTCTTAGTGAGTCTGCAGTTGATGTTAGGCATGGCCTGTTTGGCCTGTCTGCATCCTACCTGACGTTGCCAGTATGTTGAGTGCAGTCTCCCGGTACGTTCGAGCAGCAACGAGCGTACCTTACTAAAAGGGACCGGAAGGATTGGTTGCTGGAATGCATATAGAGAAATTAGAAATAAGTACACACAAAACTGAGAGAGAAATCTAGCTGGGAGGGCTGTAAAAAGTTTACGGAGGAAATTACAGCTATTTGGAGGGAGCACGAGTTGTAACAGTGCTGGCTGGGAAACAATCGTGTCAACTGGGTAGTCTGAGAGTGGGGGCGGCTCTTTCCATTCTTGACAGCGCCTCTTTGTATGAGTGCATGTCTTTAATCCAAGCAGCTCCCTCTCCATTCTTTGCTTTTGTTCTGTACCACTGCTCCGTGGCTCTCTCCTCAACCTCAATATGAAGTGATTTCATGTCCAGCATTACCTCCATTGCATGTGTTGGAGTCGTTATCATTGCCCCCGTTATCATCGATCAGGCATGCCAGTCTCTGTACCTTCATTAGGTCTCTTTGGTATTCTTTAACATGGGTTCTGTGCCACCAGACTATCGCCCCATATAGTACTGTGGGTAGTATTATAAAAGCAGCCCAATGCATATTGCTTCGTCTCCAAAGCTCTCTCTACCCTATCGACGAGCTGGCAACGTCACAAGCGCGCGCAGCGAGTCTTGAGCAGCGGTAAAGAGGCGGGGGTGGACTGAATGACAAAGGACCATGAGCGCGCGTGGCAACATGGCTTTTTATTATGTCGAGGGTAGCAGATAGACGAATCACAAAACATTTCGCGGTCCGCTATTTTTGCAAACGAACATCTCATTGGAGCCTGCTCTATAAGAATGATTAGCGTAAAAATAACTCGCCTATCTCGATTTATCACAATGTGACCTAGCACAACAATAATATTTTTGCAGAATTGTCTGCGTAAACACTACGATTAAAAATGCTAGACAAATCCAGTTATTTTATCTTCAACCGCGGCACTATAAACAGGGTAAGGGGAACCGTCGCCGCTCCACTGCCCTGGTGTCCGTCGCCACGTCCTGACGCTCTCTGCTCCGTCGCTAGTTCCGAAGTCACTCAGTGCCCCTGCACCTGCCGGTTCCAGTTCATCATTATCCTTCGCCACGTCCCGAGGCTCTCTACTCAGAGTTTCGAAGTCTCTCCGCCAGTGTCCCTGTACCAGCCGGTCTACCGCTGCAGAGCTTCGAGTTCAACTTTGTCTTTCTACTTCCGAAAGCAACTAAACTGAAGATGTGTGCTGTGTTTACTTCTCTGGGTGAGTTTAATATTTTAAACATTTTGTTTATATTTATTTTTATTCCTTGAAGTCTGTCAATTTAAAGTAAGAAATCACGATTGTCTCGCGTGGTCGCGCTCTTAAGTGCTTACCCTATCTATGGACATTACTACATTACCCACCCGCGGTAAAATAAAGAATGACATCTCACTTCACACCCAGATCGCTTGTTGGCCCTCGCCTTCGTTCGGTTCAGCCCAAATATGCCCGCGATCTAAGGCCTTCTTTATTACCGCCCGCGGTGCGTACCTACACAATTTTACAACTTCTCCTGGATGTGAAGTGAGATTTTCCGCTGCGCGCGCGGGCCGTAAATCTCACTTACCGTACGGAGTGATGTAGTTTTTCGGCGCAACCTACACGAAAAAAAAGTGTGTTAGCAAAGTACCAATTTGGCTCGGTTAAGATATTTTTAGTTGCATACAACCAAGACATGTTTAAAACACGTAATAAAGCAATTGAAGGGATGTTTACAAAAACTACATAACTGCTTAGAGCGGTTGACACTTTTTTCAGAACATTGTTAATCATTTCAGGTGTCAACCAGTGTAGTCAGTTATGTTGTTTTTGTAAACATCCCTTCAATTATTGCTGAACGTTCTTGGTTATTTCATAGACTTATAGATATAATAGACGGCCATAGTCTAAGAACTTTTTGAAGCTCCAAGTATTTAGCGCCATCTAGTTAAGATCGACCTAAAGATAGCCAAAGTGTAAGAGGAAATATCAGCTCCATCTAAAGACTGTATACGTTAAAATCCGGCCACGCATGATCTGGTACATCTCCCTTTCGGATACACATTTTCAAGCAGTTCTTTTTTATAGATAATCTGTAATCATAGTAATATATAATAAACATAGAATCATATTACAATTGTATGGGCTTGTCTCAGTTTTTACTGAAGGTATTCCATCATATCTTTAATGTTTTGTCCAGCGTTTTTTGATAATCTTCACTCGCTTCCTGCTACAATACCACAATTGTATTTATATTTTCACAACCGGTTTTATGGTCAATAGAATGTCATCTTACAAAAAAAATGTTTTGAAACTCTATTCTACTTGAGGTAGTCAGGAAAACTTTCTACTCCAAGCACTGAAAGTAATTTTTATATGGCAGCCATTTTTTTGTCAAAAAGTCAAACTCACCAAAGTTAGAACACCTTCGAACTATTTCAATCTAAATACACTTAGAAAAATGTTAGCTATGGTGAAAAGAGAATTTAAAAAGGTATAATTTGATTTATCTTATTTATAATAAAAAACTATTTTTAACAGGAAATTTTGGTAAACACTGTCAGAACACTGTGGACAACAAAATATAGGCACTGTGGAATATATAGTGATCAAACTCATAGACAACGTAACGTTTATATTATGTTTTAAATTTTATTATTTGTAGCTTGATAACCCCAAATTATTAATTAGAAGTGTTGGTTGAATATGCAAATTCAATAAAAAAGATGTACCATACCATATTACGTGGCCGGATTTTAACGTATACAGTCTTTAGTAACGACTAGTGTACTAGTACGCTATTCGTTACTAGATGGAGGTGACATTTCCTCTTACATTTTGGGTATGTTTAAGTGGCTCTCAGATAGATAGAGTGATAGACTGATAGACTTAAGCTTCAAAAAGTTCTTAGGCTGTGCTGCTCTATTATATAAGTTACTCTATGGTTATTTTAACCAACACTAATTTGAATCCAACTAAGTGTCCTAAGTAAAAATAACCCTTCCCTGATTCCCTTATTTATTTTTAACAAATTTAATGGTAGGTGTAGTTTTAAATACATACCGTTAACCAAGTTGACTTCTTTGATTTTAGCAACGAACTTTGCAGGCTCCATGCGAAGCGAGTCGCTCGGTTTAAAATAACAAAAACTTATTTATATCTAGCTGTTTCATTTTTTCAGTGTATTTATCCTAGTAATTATCTTAATACAATGAACAGGTGGGAATTAAATAATAACGTGGGCTACGCTGCTTATTTTTGTATAACATGATTTCCTCAAATTCAATTAACACTTTAATTTCCATTATATTTATCGTCTTATAAAGAAGGTACCTAATACAAGAATGACATGGCACGGGCAATTATACTCATCATCATACCTGTGTTCGATTCCGAGAGGCGGACTGTATCTATGCGATTTAAAAATGTACACGAGAGACAAATAGACCGGACTCTCAGTGGAGTCCCGTTTGCAAAAATTGCGGACCTCATTCTGACTTCTGATATATATTGTATGGATCCCAGATATCCAATTAACAGATGTTGCCAACCAGTTTTGTGGTCCCTTCCCTGCCCTCACAAATTTTATAAGTAAATTACAATTTTTTTTGGTTTTAATTATGGAATTTCATTAGCATTCCTTTCCTTATATATGTGTCATAAATAAAATACAAGCCATTACACCAATAGATAACTTTTATTTTGATGAAATATTACGAATTTTACGAAAAAAAAATTCTTCACAAAAAATCTTGTGTAGCATGCAAAACTTCCGCGTCGGGGGGAGGGGGGATACCCCTGTTGCCCCCCCCCCCCCCCTCTGTATACGCGCCTGACTGACATGGTACAAAAATTGAAGAAGAGAACGCGGAGAGCAATGAGGGTAGCGTTGAGGAAGGACGAGTCTTATAGCTGGGATGCATATATGTAGAGAAATTAGGAATAAGTACCTACACAAAACTGAGAGAGAAATCTAGCTGGAAGGAAATTTACAGCTATTCGGAGGGGCACGAGTTGCAAAACTGCTAGCAGGGAAACGATCGTGTCAACTGGGTAGGCTGAGAGTGGGGGCTAGTCAGTCAGGGAACCAGAAAAGATACGAGTACTAGGCATCATGCTGAAATCGCACTTTCTAGACTGTGGGAAAGAAGGTATCATTTCCATTCTTGACAGCGCGTCTCTTTGTATGAGTGCATGTCTTTTATCCTGGCAGTTCCCTCTCCATTCTTTGCTTTTATTCTGTACCACTGCTCCGTGGCTCTCCTCCACTCCACCTCAATATGAAGTGATTTCATGCCCAGCATTACCTCCATTGCATGTGTCGGGGTCGTTCTCATTGCCCCCGTTATCATCTATCAGGTATGCCAGTGTCAGTACCTTCATTAGGTCTCTTTGGTATTCTTTAACATTGGTTCTGTGCCACCAGACTCGACCACAGGTCGCCCCATATAGTACTGTGGATAGTATTATAAAAGCAGCCCAATGCATACTGCTTCGTCTTCAAAGCTCTCTCTACCCTATCGCCGAGCTCGCAACGTCACAAGCGCGCGCGGCGAGTCTAGAGCAGCGGTAAAGGGCTGGGGGTTGACTGAATGACAAAGGACCATGAGCGCGCGCGGCAACATGGCTTTTTATAATGTCTAGGGTATCAGATAGACGAATCACAAAACATTACGCGGTCCGCTATTTTTGCAATCGAACATCTCATTGGAGCCTGCTCTATTAGATATTGTTATTGTAAACTGTAACCTAGTAGAAGTAGATTTTGGTTAGAATTGTATTAAAATCAAACAACCATTCCCATGATCACATTGACCTGATCCTGACAATTTTGTTACAGACAACACGGCGTCCTAAATCCGCAGCGCAATCAAATGGAAAAACGAAGATTGCGAGGGCTCGCAATAAAACCGCAGTAAACTACGTTGAGAAATAACAATAAAACGACTTTTGAGTTATTTTCGTGTAATGAAGCGGTGTGTTTCGGCACGTGTCGGTGTGTTGTGAGGGTGTCAGTGTGTCAAATGCGAAGACGGCGGGGGAGGGGAGGGGTGACTCGCGCGCACCATGCAGCTGGCTCTCTCGCTGCTGCTCCTGGCCGCTTGCGTCACTGCTTTCGCGCAGATTGCGTGGACGCCCATCTTTCTTGACGCCACCAGTGAGTATTCATTGTTTAATTTAGAATTCATTACCGGACGCGTTGGATAGCTACAGAAGACTGAACGCGAACAATGCAAGTAAAATTTTGAAAAGTTTTACTAATTTTCTGCTCAACGATAAGCAAACAATCTTAATTTTCACTTCCATGGTACCCGTGTTTGCACATGCTCATTTCGTTGAATACTTGAATCTTAATTCTGTTGAGAAATTCATTTATAGAAAATCAGCTTCAAGATCCATCAGTCTACGGTAGCCGATACTTTAAAAAAAAACATACGTACAAAAACGGCTAAGTGCTAAATTCATAGCCCTTCTTGTTTGTTTGATACAGAAAATAAACTAGTTCAATTTTTGAAATACAATTCTATCTGAAATTCGAACGCTAAAGTGCACCTTCACGGCTAGCACATCTTACGTTGTTGCGCGAGTCTCTATACTTCAGGATCGATGTATGCAGTCGCGCGCGACAACGTATGTTATGCTAAGCCGCGCTAATAGTTCCAGCCAAACAGTACAGTCGCCATCAGATATAGGGGGCGGCCAAGGTGGTCATAAATCAGTCAGTTGTTCGGAGCCGGCAAATTTTTGTTCTAACTGACAGGCCCAGATCGTCAGGCGGACTGCAGGCGGACTGATAGTCAGTGGCCGCCTTAAAGTGCATGTTCAGATATTTTTGAGTAACTTGACCGCTCCGATATATTTGATGGCGGCTGTACCTACAACTGTTATAATCTTAGCAAGTTGTTCTAAGTCAGTTTTACCGCTCACTTTCTGAAATCAAAAATGTTAATCCTTTTAAGGAAAAAAATAGACTCCTAATTATTTTAAATCGGCTCAGTAAGAATCCATTACCAAGCCGATTGGACGATTCAACAAGGTCATTTCTATGGAAAATGTTAACGAATTAGGAAATAGAAAAAAAATCTAATCAGAATCAATGTTCAAAATATAGGGAGAGTTCGACCAAAATCGGACACTGGGTAAAATCGAACGATTCAAATTTACGGATTTGATTTCTATTCCGGGGACTTATTTAGTTCTGGTAAGATGAAACGATGTGTTATTTTTCATCGCACCTCTCTTCTGTTGTTGTTCCTGACAAGTCGTGGGCGTAAATTGGATTTTGGCCGAACTATAGTTATATAAATTTATGTACAGGGAATTAGAGTTGAATTTCTAAAATAAAAATTTTGATTTAGGAGGTTACGGCACGGATGCATGTGGTTTCCGCAGTGCAAACGGGACACTGGTATAAACATGCATAGTGATATCTCTCTTTAGCGAACTGGCGACCGTATCAGTGGGATTAACCACCATAAAATAGTTCTAGTCGTATTGCACCTATTATGATAAAGAAGTAATTTAAATATTTAATCGACCGTTTAGATACCCCATAGTAGAATATTTTTTGGTAAAAAAAATTTATTCCACATCATTCCTCGTGGCACAAACTATTTTCATTTCATATCTGTTTCATCGAAACTGTTTCATTGCTTTAGTCGTAAAAAAGTGACAGACAGATAGTTTATTTTGGTACATATGCCTGTCATGTGTCTAGAGCCTCCTAATCTTTATAATATTAGTTGGGACATCTATATATAGTAGTGGGTAGGGTTCAGTGGCGGCGCGAAAAAAAAATTCTTAAGCAAACCGGAGCTTAATTTGGCTTAAAACTTCTACATGAACTGTAGGAAAACTACTCAGGTGCCTAAAAATTAGGCAAGCCGACGGAAATCGTGTTCTATGGACCCGCCGCCACTGGTAGTGTTAGTAGTTAGTATAGGGGATGATTTTTTGGTAAAAAAAAATATTCCACATCATTCCTCGTGGCACAAACTATTTTCATTTCATATCTATTTTCATCGAAACTGTTTAATTGCTTTAGTCGTAAAAAAGTAACAGACAGATAGTTTATTTTGGTACCTATGCCTGTCATGAGTCTAGAGCCTCCTAATCTTTAAAATATTAGTTGGGACATCTATATATAGTAGTGGGTAGGGTTGTAATAGTAGTAGTACAGTCGCCATTAGATATATCGGAGCAGCCAAGGTGGTCACAAATATCTGAACAACGCCTCTATTGTTAAGGCGAACAAGTGGTTTGTTGAGATATTTTTGAGTACCCTGGTCCGATATATTTGTTGGTGACTGTACAGGGAAGATGGACTAAATTCAAACCTCACCTAACTATTTTGTACGGCAGGTCAAGTGGATCTATGGACGCAATCGCCAAAGGGCTGCGCGTGCCCGTCGGGCGCAGATGGGGACTGCGCATGCTGCGTGCGCGACGGCGCATGCCCGTGCGGCGACGTGGCGCCAGCGCGCTGCGCGCAGTGCGGTCTGGAGCAATACTGCGCCAACAGTAAGTGGACGTGGGCTTATAACATAATATATTGCGGTCTGGCAAACTAAATTACGCAGTAACAGTAAATATAAATAAAACTATACTTGTCTCTTCTTAATGGTAAGTGTACAGTCGCCATCAGATATATCGGAGCGCCCAAGGTGGTCACAAATATCTGAACAATGCCTCTATTGCAAAGGCAATAAAATGCATTTTTGAATACCCTGGCTACTATTTATCAGACGGGGTCGCAGCCTAAAATAGGGGGGGCGTGGTCAAGTCTCATGTGACATGTGTGATGTCTGTTTATTAGCTAGGTACACGACAAAGGCACCGCCTGATTCCTTTCGGAGCCATTAAGCAATTGAAAATTTAGGTTATGAGTGTTTTTAAGACAGACTTAATTTGTGAATGTATTATAGTCGACTTGACTGGAAATACTTTAACACGAGTAAACCGACCCCTTATCCTATCCCGTGAATCTTATAAAATGTCCTCATTTAACGATAAATTTTTTCTTAACAAAATAAGTAAAACTACATCATCATCCTAAATCCTAATTTCACTTGGCTCATCGAGTTTTCTTGCATTATAAGCACGAAAGTCATAAATGCTAACACAAAATTATAATAAAACCGAACCACTTTTAATCTTCCCGTCCATTCCTGCACTTTCGGCTTATCACGCCCAAAATTGATGACCTGGAAATCGCTTACGTCACTTTAATGGTCTCGGCACAATCGAGAGGACCCGACACGTCCTTGACAGCCAGAGATTTGACTTTTGACCGTGAGGAAGCTGCTAGTACCTCTGCAAAGCTTGATTTTAATAATTTAGTTCTAATCCTTTGTTCCCGGCTAATCAGCAAGGTTGCGAGCCGCGCAAGTTGTATTATTCATAACTTTGCTGTATTCGGTATTCTCGACAACTTGTTGCTGCTCAGCTCAATTAGGAACTCTATCATTGTTTTAAGCAACATTTTAATGATACTGATTCTGGTTTAAGTTTGTTAGTTATACTAAGAGATATTCTCAACTTGCTAACAAGCACAAATTATAGTAACTGGCCACCTCATGAAATACTAATAATGAACTATGTTCAGCTGTGGTTCACCTATAAACAGAATTATTTTTTAGTATAATCTTTTAATTACTGGCCACCCTTTAATAACTGACCAAGCTATATAAAAATGAATTTTGTTTGAGGGGGCCAGTTATTGAAAGGTAGCCAGTTACTGGCGATTTACCCTATCTCATTGAAAATCCTAGTAATAGTAGGTTTATATAATTAAGTAGGTAGGTACAGTACCTGATAAAAAATAACAAATAGGAGCTTTTTCCCTTTACAATAAAAATACATACAACTACAGCTAATTAAGTTTTTCAATGTGATGAGTCGAAGAGTTCATTATTGACAAATCAACAACGTAAAACCTAATCAAAACGAAACTTAGTGAACGAAAAGTTGATTTAAATTCCAACGTGCCATCGAATCCCGATGAGAGCGGCGTGGTACACGCGCCAATAGAATCACGAATGAAACTTTTTCGAATTGCTTATATCAATGCAAATAAATTAAATGAACGACAATTTAAAACGGACCGCTGTTTGTAGCCGGATCCCCGGGGGATTGGGAGGTCCGGTTCGCGCGGTGTTTACCTTTTCCTTGAATAACGGTCCATTATTAACCCTTGGCTAATATCAAAGCTTTTCTGCGTTGTTCTTGTGGGATTTCAAGCTCTCCCACAGTTGTGTAGACGTATTCGGTAACGAAGGTGATTCGTTGTAGGTAGATATATGATATGCATTTATTGTGAATTTGGGAGCGAAATTATTATTTGTGGCTAGTCTAAAACATGTCAATCTGGTGTAAGTAGTTATTATTTTACTACTAATCCAGTTCCTAGCGCTTTTAAGTAATTGTCCTATAAGGAATTGTCCTATAGATGATATCACCGCTTTGTACGAGTATCTCTACCCAAGAGTTTCAATTTCATGAACACCACTATGAAAATTGAATCTGAATCAAAAAGTGCTGCAAACTAAAAATGACAACTGTTGTAAACTCCATCTAACCAATTCACGAATTAATTTAGCTAATTGCTAATGAACACCTACCTACTCCTTTGACAGTGTGCAACATTACAATCGACTCCCGCATCCTCAAGACCAAGTCCGGGAAGACATTTGGCCAGATCAAATCGCCCTCGATCCAGGGTCCGGGTGCCTGCTCCTACTTCCTCCAGCCAGACGCTGGGCAGCGAGTGGAGATCCAGCTCTACAGGCTGGTCTCCGTTGGAAGGTTCAATGGCACCAGGTAAGACAGAAACTACCACTACCTATTTATATATGAGACGTTTTCAAGTCTAAGAATATACCTACATCATTGTCGGTTTAATTCTAAATGATAAACAACTATGATGTAGGTACCATTGATTAAAAACGTCACATATTTATATATAAAATCGTGCGTCATCTATACTGGTCATCATTTTAATATTAGCAGAATTGGAATTGTATTTTAATTATGAAAATGTACGAAAAAAAACCCGCGAATAAAATAAATTTTAAATTGTACTTATTTATTTGATTTCTTATGAATATTACCTATTAATGTAATACTAAGATTGTCCCACAAAACCTTAATAATAATAACAGTTTGTCAATGGGAAACAGATGGGAAATATATGGACGGTTGTCCATGCAGCGACGTGTCCCATACAATATTTTTTTATGGTCCAAAAATTATTACTCTTACTTTTTCTTACTCGCAATACGATTCCAATTAAGCCCTTAAACAGATCACCAGTAGTTTTGTAACAAACTGTAGATGTGAGTAGTGTGAACACCAGAATATTTTTAAGAAGAGAGCGGAAATGTCACTATTTATGAGATATTTGTGAAAAAAAAATGAAGTAACCAAGAATTTTGGAATTATAGTCTGTAGACTGGCTATCATTATCCTTACTGTAAACTCGAAATACTGAAACTTTTTTATCCGAAATAGTCCATTTAGGGAATGCAGTACCGGTACTGTTTCGTAGAACCGGGATTTTCGGTACTAGCCAATAATGGAACCGGGATTTCCCGGTAATTTCAGTACTTTCGGGAAAAATCTTCTAAAACCTCTGACGCTGATTTAGGTAGTAAAAATGTTATCGCGTAATGTTTTAAATAAACGCGGGCCGCCCAACCGGCGGCCGTGGTCACAGCGGTCGCCCGCCAGGCGTCAAGCTACCTGGCGCTGAGGGCAGCTACCGGATCCCGTGCTGCCCCCAGCTACGTGATCATGGCCTTAGAGGACCTTCCCTCGATTTCATATTTATGAAGATTGGCGTTTACAGATTTTAGAAAAAACATACAGGGTGCGAGAAAAAGATAATATTTGACAAACTTTTTTATGATTCCATTCCTATCCAGGATCAAAAGCTTGTATGGAACAAAAAAATCCGGTTAGAAAAGCCACTAATCGAGGAAAGCTTTCCCCGTACACATGCTATTTTTTATGTCAATCGATCCCATTTCTGTTCAATATCAATAGTTTCTATAGGATCAACTTACGGTAATGTACCAAAAAGCCACAAATTGAAGAACAATTTTACATACATTTACTGCTTTAAAATCCCTGTTTGATATTTTAAATGCTTTTACTGTAATGATGTCATATTACAGTATTATGGTCCTTAAACGTGTGTGTCTGTGTGAAAGAAAAAATATAAATTCACTTTTTCTCTATAGTAAATGTATGAAAAAAAAATATCTTTAATTTGTGGCTTTTTAGTAAATTACTGTTAGTTGGCTCCTAGGAAACTATTGATAATGGATAGGAATGGAATCGATTGGCATAATAAAACAACACGTGAAAAATTAAAGTCTTCATTTTGATACAAAATGTATGGGAAACAATTTCCTCGATTTGTGCCGGAAATTTTTTTTTTGGTCCCGTACAAGCTTTTGATCCTGGATAGGCATGGGATCCAATGGCTACAAAAGAAAGTTATTTATTTATTTTATTTATTCAATAAAAGTAAAGTAAGTAAGTAAAGTAAAGTAAGTTTGTCAAAAGTGACCTATTTCTCGCACCCTGAATGTTTTTTTCCAAAATCTGTTAACGCAAATTTTCATAAATTTGAAATCGAGGGAAAGGTCTTCTAAGGCCACTTTTGCGTAGCAGCACGGGATCCGGTAGCTGCCCTCAGCGCCAGGTAGCTTAACGCCTGGCGGGCGACCGCCGTGACCACGGCCGCCGGTTGGACATCCCATATTTATTTAAAACATTACATGATGCAATATTTGAAGTATTTATTAATGAACCCAAAAAAGGTATAACATGTTTTTCCCGAAAATCCCAAAAGTACCGGGATTTTGATTTTCCAGTCCCGGTTCTTTACACGACTCGAAATCCCGGGAATTCCCGGTACTTTCGGTTCCGGTATTTCCCGGGAGCAAACCCTAGTCCATTCCATTGCATCCAATTTCGCGCACTCACAAAACAAAAGACACGACTCACCTGTGACGTGCTGTTTGAAATAGGAAATTGCTATTTTTTTGTTCGTGCGCGTGTTATTATTTGTCAGGTATTTATTAATTTTTATATTTGTAGTATAGTTAGAGTTTGTCTGGAAGGAAAAGTGTGACCTCATACATTCTACAACACAATTTTTTCCTGACAGACTCTATATCTGTCTCTATATTTGACAGCTTGTTAAAACAGACGGAAATTATTACTTTAGTAATAGTAGACAGGTCCTCTGTTGTTAGCATAGGTACGCGAGGACTTGAGGAGTCTATATTTTATGTTGATTGCGACGGCTAACAATATAAAGAAAATTATAGGTATTATATTTCTTACAGAATGACGAATTGCATTATATTAAACTAATTTTTGGTTTTGGTATATCACTACCAATCTAAATTTCAACTAAATATGTTTTTACATTTCATCTTATAGAACAACGCAAAAATTTTGAAAAAGAAAGTTTTGAAAAAATAAGTCCCGCCGAGTTTCTTGCCGGTCATAAGTAATTCTTCTCGGGTCAGAGGTGTAGGGTTAGAACCGGTATAGTTTGTTTTTGTTTCTCTCCCTTTTTATCAATAATAGCTGACGTGTAAAAGTGCCCTTGTGGCCTACTTACTGAATTAATGTTTGAGTTTGAGTTTAATTGCTATTATGAAATTTCCACATGACCTTCACGCGCTCTTATTCTCTTAACAATAAAGTCGTGTCAAGCTCATTTTGAACACCTCATCCGTAAAGCTACTTCTGCTGCTGATTGTATATATAGGTACTAGATATAAACTAGAGACATGTTGCCGTGTATGCCATGTAATGAAATAAAACTTGTAAAAACAAAACGATTTCATGAAAGGTATTATTCTATATTATCTAGCGAAAAACTTCCACAACATTTCCCTCTCACGTATTTTTCCGTGTTTGTTTTCAACATATATTCATGAACGAGCTCCTCCACTATTTATCGGCCGCGGGCAAAAACTACCGATATCCAGAATTTCAAAAACAGGGATCGCCCAAAATGTGAAAAAGTCGAGTGTGAAGGAACAAGGCCTGTCACACGCACGCAGTGTGATCAATGTCCCGTCAAATTGAATAGGTATTTAGACTGACCGACTATACCCGCCATACGTCCATGTATTTGGGGCACGGATTCCTCATTATTATTCAGAACTTGAACTGTTCGGGTCAGTGCAAACCAATATTCGTCGTTTTTTTCTAAATAAAGCTGTATTGGATAATGGCGCTATTCAATTTGTTCTTATTTTCACTCCGATAAATGTTTTGCTATTAATGTAAAAGTTTTCAGCACAAAGGGAATAAATAGTATGCAGGTACAGTCGCCATCAGATATATCGGACCGGCCAAGGTGGTCAGAAATATCTGAACAACGTATCTATTGCCAAGGGGATAAAGTGCATGTTCAGATATTTTCGAGTACCCCGGCCGCTCCGATATATTTTTTTTCCGAAACCTGGGATGAACCGTGTTATTGTTATAGTTGCGAAGGAGGCTGGCTGCAGCTGAGCGGCGCGAGCGCGGTGCGTGCGGCGGGCGCTGGCGGCCCAGCCGAAACCCGCCTCTGCGGTGCCAATGAGCGATACACCCCACCCGTCGTCTTGTTCGCCGATCACGGGGCTTCTACTTTAGAATTTAGGTATTCATTATGTCAAATAAACTTAGCGACTCGACGTTGTGATTGACGTCAGGATCTCCGATCAAGACTTCTGCGATGCTAAGCGTGCTTCCCCTCTAGCTATTATGGTACATATCTACTACTTCTATTATATTTGTAGTAATTTACTTAATTTATGTTCAAAACGCGTAACTTCATAATCAAGTAATCTTCAGGCATGACATTGATAGTAATTTTGGAGGCGGTAGACATTTTTTTTTTTTGGTTTATTTATAAGATTGTATACCTATTAATCCACTGAATCCGTTATTATCTACGCACTGGAAAGTATCTTATGTGCAGATCTGCAAACTACGTCCTACGGTAAAAGGTTGGAAACAAGATTCGCGTAAGTTGATCCGTATCGTATTATCATTATTATATGGGTCCCCGCTGGAGCACCTTACTCGGTGAGTGTGTAATTTAAATAAATTACCTTTTAGCAACTAGACAGAAACTTGATATTTTACATTTAATAATTCAGAAAGTTTATAGAACTCAAACAATGTTCAACTAAAGCAGTATTAATAGAATGTATAGATGCTTACTTAATTTAAAATCCGCTAATAACTCCAGGCAAACTCGTAGTGGATCGAACAGAGCTTTCCGACAGCTTTTACCCATAATAATTTCTCCCATTTCGTGCTAATGCAAATGGGCACTTAACCGGTATTATTGCCAGGCAGAAGAATGGTTGGAGCGCTTCAAAATTTATCTGCATTTGCAGTTCGTTTCGGAAACGCATGTTCCGGTAGTCAGCGGGACAAAAGGTCGTCACAACGAAACCGGTAATGCTCTGTTCGGAATTGCGGCCCCGGAGCTCGCAAAGCCGTGGCAACTCGTACCAGTTCTGTGCGAGTAGTACTGTGGTCGCTGATGTCAGTTTATCGCTTGAGACGCGTAATTCCATTTCCGAGGCGATTTGCGACTGCGGTAATACATTAGGGCGGTAATTGAGCAAGTGCCGTCACTTTGCAGTTCCCAGCATTGCGGCGGTGATTTATGTAGTTGAACTGCCAACCGCAACAATGATCAACGTTTGTTTACTCGTAATTTTAACTTTCTGTTATTTTCAATGCTTTGTTTCGTTCGTGTAATTGTAGATTTCGCGGACTGGAAAACTTCGATTGCAAGGCAGGGTGCACCATAACTCGCGCATCGAGTTGCTCTATAGAAGTTGTTAGCACTTTGTTTTAAACAAGTAATTGAAAGTGAAAATAACTTTTAATACCAAGTTCCGGTTCTTTTAAATATCTACTTTTTAAGTTTTCACCCACAAACGAGTATGAGAAAATTTAGTGAACGCTATATATTATGTGATTTATTTATAGAATTGTCGGATCTCAAGTCAGATTGTTTTCATGAGCAAGAGTTTGTACAGTCGCCATCAGATATATCGGAGCGGCCAAGGTGGTCACAAATATCTGAACAACGCCTCTATTGTCAGGGCGTTAAAGTGCATGTTCAGATATTTTTGAGTACCCTGGCCGCTCCGATATATTTGACGGCGACTGTACCGGGTCGATCGGGGAAATGAAAAAGGGGCTACGTAAAACGATTGGAGGCTTGGTGATTTTTAATCTTGTTTTCAGTGATATTTCCTGTGTGCACTTTGATGAAAGATGCAGTCATGAATCATTATTTTAGTAATCATTCTCATTACCTTTTTAACAAAAGCGTCGCTGACGAAGGCGCTCAATGTTTTTAGCAGTAGGTCACGTACTTGGCTTTGTGACGCACTGCGCGACGCACAGGGCTTGCCCAACTACATAAACTAAAGTAACAAAGCTTTTTCTCTGTATTTTATTAACTAAAGTTGAATTGTAATTGTACTAGGATAACAGAAAAGACGGACCGGTCACAGTTCCTCGCGTTCTTCAGCTTTACCTCTCTAAGCAACACGCAGGGAGTGGGCTTCCACCCGAGCGGCGGTTCCCGGATTCCACTCACAGGTCTGTTCATCTTTAGAACTAACAAGGCTCTAATATTTATATTAAATAATCTGATTATTTTCTACAATCAATCCTCCTCCTATGTCGCGCGGTCCCTCACTGCTGAGGATCGTGGCTTCGACGGAAACGTTGCAATAAGCCTCTCAATTTGTTGCGGTCTTCTGATTGGTGAAGCGCCTCCAGTCAATCACATGTCGCCATCAAATATACCGGAGCGGCCAAGATACTAATCAATATCTGAACATACACTTTATTACCTTAAAAATAGAGGCGGTCTTCAGATATTTGTGACCACCTTGTCCGCTCCAATATGTCTGATGGTGACTGTATACTAAAATATATTGCTAAAATTTCAACAAGAAAAAGTTGCCTAACTAGTGTATAGGTATACTTGTACAGTCGGCGTCAAAGCTATGTTTACACGTGGTTTACACTTTTGCACCATATTACAAAGGAGTAAGGTGCGAAAGTGTAAACATATATTTGACGTGGGTGCGCCAAAGTTCACATAAAATTTGTACTTCGATTATTGGAAGTCCGAAATTGTTGTTCATAATTTTTTTAATCATAATGATCATTTCTTATAAGTATTTTTTGTTCATAACTATCGTTACTCCGAATTATTTAAGTTTATAATGTAAATCAATATAAATATCTATTATACTAATATTACTTTCCAGAGTCACCGTTAGGTACGACGACGAGCGAAGCGAGTAGGAGTGTTAGGTATCTTGCGATCGCCCCCGCGAAGCGGGGGCTTCGTCGATCCTGTCACAGTAATGACTACTATCAACAAAAAACGTAGGAAATTATATTATGTCTCAAAAAACAATTATTAACACTGTCGTTATATGAAAAAATATTATAACTATAAAAATTATGTCAATTTTTTTTATGACGACTGATAATTCTGATCACAAAACGGTATTAATGAAAAAATTATGCTAAGTAATTTTATGTGAGCCAATATGGACCCATTTGACGTCGACTGTCTCTAGAATTAAAGAAATCCTCTTACCGTTCATTGTTAAAATAGCAATAAATCGTATACATTCTTATTAATAAGACGAATACCGGCTCGCATAAAAATAGGTACTGGAAGTACGCGCCACTACAAAACTTGAGCAGAAGCGACGCTCAACTCCCTCCTTGAAGTCGTTCAGATCCATTTAATTCCATTGCACTCCCACTCCATTTAGCTCTTCTTTTACTGCATAAACTTTGCTTTATGTTATTCATCTTTAACAAGTGCTTTAATGATTGCAAAGTTGTGATAAGTATCTTTAGACTTCATTTTATTATTCTGAAATGGATTTCAAGAGTTCTTCCCGGCCCGGCCGTTATTATTAATTCAGTTGAAATGTCCTGACAAACTTCTCTACTCTGTATCAATACATAAATGCTTTGAACTGAGCGCGAGTGTGCCGGACGTAGGTGCGACCCTCGTCACTTTCTGTTTTTAAATATTATGTATCCAAGTATCAGCAGGATATCACATCGAACTCTCTTATAAATTATATATTACGTGACTTTTCTTACGCTAAATATAAGCGGACATAAATGTTTTGCTTTTTATGGACTTTACTATTTTCGTAAAATATTATTATGACTCCTCTAAAAATAACCAATACCTATTTGCTAAAGCAGGTTCCACGCCTAATTTTATTGGATCGAATCTACCAAATTTATTCTGTTGGATATTTTTTGTTAAGAGATATCTGTAATTTTGATGCCAGAGAATGTAATAGATACTTCTATTATATAATTCAGCAAATCTAAACTCATTTTGTTTATCTAAGCAGATAAAAATTATCAAATTATCACGTGTATTCTTATATTTTAAATCTTAATTAATTAACTAATCCAAATTTCTTGGGATGCTCAAATTGCTCACTTATTTTCTTATGAGGTCGTAGAAAACAAATGAATGTATTTTTAATGCGTTGTTGTTGTTGTTTTTTTTTTTGCTTAGACTGTGACTGGCTGTACCAAGACGTCTCATGCCGCGGGCCGAGCCCTTGCGTGCTGGCTAGCCCGGGCTACCCGGGTCTGTACCCGCCACATCGCCGCTGCCGCTACCTCTTTGCCACCAACTCCGTCAACACCAGGGTTAAAATCATCTTCACATCCATACTGCTGCCAAGGAAGTGAGTGTCTTTATGCGATAGTAGAATTTGAATTCTAGTACAGTCGCCATCAAATATATCGGAGCGACCACGGTACTCAAATTTAACTGGACACGTATTTTACGCCTTGACAATAGAAGCGTTGTTCAGATATTTGTGACCATCTTGGTCGCTCCGATATATCTGATAGCGACTGTACAGCATACGTATAAGTAGAAGGTAGGGACTTTAATTGTTGAGTTATTTGATGTTCACTTTATATTAGACATTAGGTACCAGATGTTGAGCAGGTTACACGTGAGAACACAAAACGTGCTACACAGACTAGCTGTAAAATTTCAGTTTGCTAAAGTAGACCTAAAAGTACGTGTGAAAGTGTTTTCTGTGTAATCAACACACGTACCTACTGAAAAAATTTTTTCGCGATTTCGGAATTGGTCCCATAGTATGGGCTTGTGTATCTTGCCTTGATTGCTTGATACACGACCCCTAAATCACCCTGTATTATGCCTTAAAAAGACGAGCAGCTGATGCGTGAGCTTCTTGAGTGGCGATTAACTCTGACAGTGAAATAAATTTTATACAACATATCGACGGTATTGTGAAGTAATAACAGAGTGAGACCAAACGCTTTTTGGAAGTCCGTTAACAACACTCCTAATCGTTAGCTAATCACACTAAGCTAACACGCGGTCGACGGCGCAGCCATTATTGCCGAAGCTAATGAAGCGACGTTGGCTATCTCCAGGCGTTTTGTTTCAATCGATTACTGGTGAGCCTAGATGAACTAGTATAACACGCTCTCTGGAGACACATAGTTGCTATGAAACACCGAGTTTTAGTTACATTGTTTGACCATTTGAATCGCCTGCCTTCTGTAAGCAATGAATGTAACAGCCTGGCGTTTTCTCGGACAATCGCACTAACCAACAGCGATTAACGGACCGTGATCAACTGAATTTCAGCCGTGCGGGTGGAGCAAAACCTATGTTCATTATATTGCCAACTGAATGGTCACAGGCTTTTGTTATTGTCAGGTATAACCTTCTGAAATATCCGATTGATCATTTCTTGTAATAGTAATTTAAAATGCAACCGCAACACGAACAGTGATATCACAGCCACATAAGATTTAGCCCACTACGTCCGCTTTCCTGAATGTCTGATTCCATTAAAATTTCTTTATTGGACACACATACTTTATTATTTTAATGAATATTGTATAATAAAATATGTGGATTCTGGCGCTGTTGATCGCAGTTCACCCAATACACTCCTCTTCGCTTCACTCGTCGTCGCTGCACTCTTCTCTCTTCGACCCGTCGGACACCAGTATTGGGCGTAAGGGGAATCCGACGAAGCGGGCCTATTTACTCCACATATTTTAGTATAATATAATTATATTTCTACATAACTAGTAACACTACCCAATCGATATTTTTGCAATAAACTTAAAATATGATTTTTGTATAACACTTGTTTATATGTGTAGCATATAAACAAGGTTAAGATGGAATCTATTTAATTCTGACGATATCCGGTTTTTAATTTACTGCGGTAACTACTTTGTTTTCTCAAATTGCAAAACTTTGTCTATATAGTCAAAACTTATTAATTATTATTATTTTATGTGAATTACTATCTATTACATCACTGTGCACTGATGACATTTATATTACGACGGCTCATACATTTTGCATTTCTTTAAAGCGAAGTAATATAAATGATCCGTGAAATTACGAAACATTTTTATTCATCACGAACAAATATGTGCTGAAACAATTCATAAAACAATAACCCGCTTAAATATACAGCCACTTCCTTTGGAAGTAAACAAGCTGTTATGAATTAATAATAGGCAGCAAAGTTATAAATGCCAGCAGAGTTTTATTCACTTCCCCGCTCACGGAAGTATTTTTATCAAGCACCCGTATGAAATCCACCGCGCGTTTTAAAAGGCTTGAGAACAATCGTTGCTGTAAATAAACGTCTGGCATTCTATCTCCCTTCCATGTCTGTGGGTCTGGCGTGTGAGTGTGACTAGTGATTACCATCGGAATATTCCGGTGTTCTTGTGAATATCCCCAATTCCCCAAATTTTTGAAGTACATAAACATGAACAGATAATGGACAGAAGTATATTTTTTTATAATCAATAATATTCCTGAGACACGGGATATATTTTCATTAATCTATTGAACAGGAGTTCGATTTTTGAATCTCACCGGTGACTTTTTTTGTATGCAGCCGATGACTATTTAGTATGAAATAAGTCACCCGGTGAGATTCAAAAATCGAACTCCAGACCGGAATATCTTCCGATGCAATCACCCTTGTAATTTATGCAAGATCAAGCTACTCTGAATATTTATGTCACTACTAATAGGTAGCTTGACAGACACTGCAACATGTAATGCAATATGTATATCCAACGTTCTCTGCATCATCTCAGCCATAAGGCGTCCACTGCTGAACATAGGCCTCCCCTTTTTATAAAGGGGGGGTTTGCCATACGCGCCACGCTTGGCAGGCGGGATGGCGCGAGCAGTTTTTGTTTTTGTTTATTGTTGTTAAGCTTTCGGAAGATGCTGCTGCCCATCTCCCGGTATATTCCCTTAGCAGACTCCTACTTCAACCACGGGACGATATGGTGGGGGATAATTCTAAGGCCGGGCACCCCACGGCGATCTCTGCATCGCTCCAATATAAACAACCATGACAGCATAAAGTCGTCCGAGGTGTGACTGCTGAGTGCTGTTATTGTTGTTGCTGCTGATAGCATGTATTTGTAGATGAACACGTGTTATAAAATTACTGCAAGTAAACACCAAGACTGCAAGCCTTGTATGTCACTTGAATATTGCTAAAATAATTTAAATAATAAATACATGTCTATTAACTATGTACTTCAAGATTCCTACTTTTCATATCTGAGGATTATTCTCAAAAACAGCACATCACTACATGTGACTGAAATTAACGGGAAAGATTTTTCACCTTTATTTCTTCCTCAGTGTAACCCCTATGTGATAATTTAGTGTTGGAGAATGCACTCAATTTTCGAGCACCGAGTAATAAAATGGAAGTTTAAAGTTCCTAGGAAATACTTATTGATGGAAATAATGATTAAGAACAAATTACGTAATTTATTCAATGAGTGAATGTTGGATCTCACCGTAGCCATATTTTACATATTAACAGATTGATTATTAAGTTAATTAAAAATATAGGAACAAAAGGATTCTGCGCATACCCACCGTAGACAAAAACCTTCTTGAACGCTTAGGTTTATTTAAAATATGCAATTTTTTAAACTTTTTTCTTATAAATAGGTAAAGGACAAATAGACAGGTATTGGAAAAAGTAACAAATGGTTGTTATTATCGACTTATTTTCATATTTATCACGAGGACACTTACAATTAATATAAAATTTACACCTTTGTGGCCTTAATAATAAGGTAAGGTTTTTTTGTGAAATTTGGGCCGGAGGTACAAAACTTCCCTATTATTAGCATGCGTACCGCGCTCCGCGTACACTTGATTGCGATTCCCTTCCCCGGCTTACTGTAATGTGTTCCCTGTTGTCTCATCGGAAATGCTAACTTGCATTTGTGGGGGAACGAAACTTTGTTCCAGCCAGCTTGCGCTAAACAGATACGCGACTGACTGCAGTTGTTTGTGTAAACAAGTTGTCCATTAGCCCGTAGAACACGCTGATTGATAATTATATGGTTTTTTTTCATTTAGTAGGTATACATGTGCTCAGTTAGGTTCTACTAACAAAAAAAGTGTACAGTTTCATAATTCATGAATATAGTAAGGGAGTATATAAAGCTGAAATTCTGTTTATATGTCTTCTCAAGGAATAAAACCTTTAAGCATGCAAAAAGCTCACCTTACTTACAACACATTTATGCTCACAAGAGAGCAGAAAGGAGGGAAATAAAACCGCTATCTCAGTGCAATACGTTTGCCGACGTACCTACTAATACACACGGATGCTGCCTCCTCTCCACTCTTAGATTAATAGCAAACATACGCTTTAAGCCCGCCAAAGAAAACAGTGTTCTGTTATCCCGTAGATAAATGCTACGGCGAGTAAACGAGCTTCTATGGTAGCAGCCGTTAGGAGTAAGGATGACGCTGCGTTTTCCAACGCTCTGTGAACACCCCCAAACGTGGCACTTTTGGCATGCTATCAAATACTTACACCAACATTTTCAAATACATATAATATTTGTTAAAATTAATTAACAAAAACACTTTATAATTATATAAAATAATTTTGTATTTCAATAACTACTCAAAACATTTTACTTAGACGACGTACAAAAGAGCGAACAGTCAGCAGCAGAAGTACCTAAGTGCCTAAGCGGGTGAGGTGTTTAAAAGTCGTGTTCAACTCATTTTTAAAGCCTCACCCGCTTAGCTATTTCTGCTCCTGACTGTACCTAATATATTCACTCATAAAACACTTTTAGAGGCAGAATGTAGCTTCCGCTTTAGAGATAACAGATTTATGAGAAAAATAAACTACGAGTGTTAAATGATTAAAATAAGAGCTACAATTTTAGCAGTGCCAACTCCGCACAGCATTATGGCAAAACATGCAAAGTCAGCTGCGGCGTCAAGCCTCATACTTAATTCTAAAAGGCACCACGGAGTCTGCAGTTACGTCGTGTTATTTTAAATATAATTTATTTTAAGTAGGGGATGTTTCACGGCTATAATTATTTGCAGTCACTGCGCCACGGATTACCTAACGCTCCGGGCTGGCAACTCGCCCTCCGCTCCTTTGCTGGCGACGATTTGCTCGGAAAGAAGCGCTACGTTGGAGCAACCCGGACCAAACCTATTACTAGAATTCAAGTAAGTCCTCGTTGGCAATCTAGTTGATTGAAATAATTCTACTTCCGACTTCAGCTTTTAAATTAATTGCACCTACATTTTATTTAGTCCTGCTTTTAATTTAATTAGTGGGAGCTTGGGGAGCGTGACTTCGGGATTCCTTTACTTCAAGGACCTCTTAACATACCTGGACTCACAATGCTGCAATGTCTACACGGATTTCCATCCCATTAAAATTCAGGCTATACCCGTATTATCAGGTATCATCTAGTCACCCAGAGATCTATAAGAAGGCCTCAGAATTGCATTTGTGTTATAGCAACATTTGATTTGAGGGCTATTTTGTATACTGGGTGGCGTATTCTAACTTTAAAATACATAAACAATACATTAAAAATAAAATCTATCTCAAACATAACTCCAACATACAAAAAATCAACCAATATTGAAGTTGTATTCGAGTTGCATCGGAATAATTCTCAAGCAAATTTTGTTATTTCTGATTCAAACGTTTAGGCGCTAGCGGCAATATTTGCAGTTAAGGCATTGGAGTTGTATTGAAGTTGGATCGTGTGTAACGTGTTTTAAAGTTATGATACGGCCCTGGGTTACATGGTTCTTGGTTTAGTTAAAAGGGTATGTTTGGCGTTTAGTTCGGGGCCGTTGGTACCGCCATACGACTACAACGGGTTCATCGCGAGGGTGGAGTTCACGGAGGGGGCTGACGGGAGCGCGCCGCCGCCAACTGTAGTGGCCTCGCCGCCGCTGGCTGCGCTCACGCATCATACGTCGCACGGTTTGTGTACTATTCATTAAGTAATTTTAAATCACTTCCTTAAAAATAAAATAAAGTGGCAAAACTACTATTAAAAATAGAGCATCATGTGTTATTGAGATTCCGATATGTGAGCATTAGTCTTGACATGCTCCATTATCATGGAGTAACTAACGTTAACTACTCACGTACCGTGACGTTCTTAAGCTTCTTTTGAGTTTTAAATAGTAGTTATAATGTTAATGACCATAATTGACCATGATAGCTTGAAAACAAAAAAAAACTACTATTTCCGATGAAACAAAGACAATTTTTTTGCTTTTTCGTAAATAAAACTCTGTAACGGTGACCCATACGAAAAAAATGTTCTTCTATATACTTAATTTATCCACATACAATTTTCTACAAAAAAAAGATTCTTTACATTGTACACTTTTAATGACAATCATGACCTAATGAGATATCGATGAAATACGATAGACACGTAAACTTTCGTTAGTAGTTTTATCAAAAAAAAAATTAATATACCTACCCTTTTTTTTAAATACCTGTTCAACATAAACCCACACATAAATAAGGGTTGGAGTAAAAAAAATACTTTTTTCAGATTTTGTTTAACAACTTTGTCGGTATAATTAAAACACATACCTACTCATACGAAATTTCGGATTTCAATTACTATCAATCATTAGCCTTACCGTATAGAAGAATAGAAAATAGAAATATCTAGGCAACTGATATTCAGGGTCAGTTCCATTCGATTATGTAATACTTAACTGTGCTACCCAACGTCAGATGAAATCGGAAATATTCTAGCCGTAGTTAAGTGTGCTCTTAAATATGCATTATAACTGTGAATCCATCCACCATAATTAATTGGTCGAGCGTCGAGCAGAAATGCTCGGATTAACTTTTTAAATCCTACTTTGTATCATGATTTTGGCCTAAGTACAGTCACCAGCAATAGTACATGAAGTCACGTGGACACGCTCTTATTCGTAGGGCCATAAGATCATTTCACATATTTTTGCGGCCTTCATTTAGGAAGATACTTTTGCCGGTGACTGTACTTGATACAGCCGTATTTCTAAGATTGATACTTGTACGAGTATTAATGTCTAGTGTAGTGAGTTTTATATCGTCAATTTGACATAATTCACTGACGTGACTAAATCGTCTTCTGTGTAAAAAATATTACTGATATTCGCACACGCCCATAATTCAATAACAAACTATTGCCAGGACTCAATTCTCTAGTGAGTAGGATACGATAAGTTAGTTATAGTTTTTTGAAATGGACAATAAATATTTGTTGAGTTTCAGTTTTTACATAAATAAGCTTTAGGATTTGAGTTCTTCGTCTCTCCTTCTTAGAGTAGCAGACAACTATTAACCTTTTGACCGCCATAGGTACGTCAAAAATTTGAACTCTGTCATAAATTATGAAGGTGTGATTCACGTTGTCACTTTGTCTCACATATCAGACGACGGCGGTCAAAAGGTTAAGTACCATTTCGCGTCACGTTTTCAGGTGGTACAATATGTACCATCGGGTTCTTAATTACATACCCAATATATCAATTAATTCATTCATAAATTGGGTATGCAATTATGAACCCGATGGTACCTGCGTAATATCATTGTCGTCATATAAACTCATTTGATCGCTTTATTAATTTTAAATTAATTTTCATCGTACTTGTTTTCATCGTTACGGCAGACAAATACCTAGATTTGGACAGCAACTCAGCGACAAATGAGATCTCCAGCGGAGTCGGCGCGGGAGGGCGCGTCGGGTGCGGAGCGCGCGTTCGAGGGTACGGGCCCGGCGGAGCGCGCTCGGGGCACTTCGACACGAGGGCGAGCGCGTGGCGCGCGCAGTGCGCCATACATCTACTAGGCACGCCTACTGACGTCGTGCAAGTTACATTGTTTAATTATAATTTAAGGTTTGTATTTGCCACGTTTTATTATTTTCTTTGCGCATTAGTGTACTTACCTACCTACACAAGTAGAGTCTTCGTCTACGGGCCACTCCAATTTAATTTAAGCTACTGCTTAGCAAGAGCAGCAACGCTCAATTTCCCTGAATATCTTTCTTCAAAAATGCAAATAAGCGTTAAGTATTTTGTATTTTCCTGAAACTGTTCGTTCGTATTTCATCCCGTATACCCGGTGACTACGTATAACCTATACAAGGTCATTTTTTATTTCTTAAAACACTTTCTCATAAATTTTCGTCTACCTGTAGTACAGTCGCCATGAAATATATCGGTGCAGCCAAGGTTCTCAAATATATCTGAGGATGCACTTTATCACCTTGGCAATAAAGGCTATGTTCAGATATTTGTGACCACCTTGGCCGCTCCGACATATCTGATGGCGACTGTACCTATCCATGAAATTTTCTGTGGAACAGGATTTTTTTTTGTGTTTACAAAGTTGACCCCATAGTAAAAGTGGTTCAAAATCATGAATAGATTCATATTCATATTCATTTATTCGTATTAAGCATACGTACATTCAGGATTAATTGTCATAATTCACTATTAAAAACTCGCCCAGTATTGAAGTACCTCATATACGTTAAATGACCTTTGGGTTACGTAATACGTAAAATTACGTTACTCCTTAATTATAAATAACCAAATTTATGAAAATATTCTTAGACTTAATTCACTTAATTAAGGTCTACAATAAATTAAATGAACATATAAACGTTATTTTCCTATAAGCTATTTGCTCAACGTTGAAAGTAAGACTCACGGTTCATTACATCGATTAAACTTTCAAAGACTTCACGCGATCTCATTAGCTGCTTAGTAAGGTCGTAAACAGAACTTGAAGACTTATTCTCACTATATGAAACTTTGCTTTTTGCACTTAGGTTACAAAGTTGTAGATCTCATATTGAGATCTTTGAAGGACTTCACGAGTTTCCCTCAAGAGAGAGGGGCGAGCGGTCGGACAGAGCGGACCGGACGCTGCTGAGAGTGTGCGGTCCGGCCATCAGAGAGGCGAGGGACCCATCCGGGAGGTTCCTGGTGCGGCAGGCAGTGATATCCAAGGGTGCTAACTTGACCATTTTGGTGCGGCGAGCGACGTCGCAAAGCGCTGATGATGAAGAGTTCCTCGATGGTGCTTTCGCGTTTCATGACGGTTAGTTATTCGTATTTTAGTATTTCTATTATACTTATAGGTACAACACTTACAATTTTATCGCAAAAGGAAGTTACAAGAACAACTGTGATGTGCTTTATTTCTAATGACACAATCTCGCTTTACCCTTGCCTTTAAACATTGATTCGTCTGTTTTATAAACGGTCAAATGTACTTGAAATGAGAAATTTCGATAAATGCCACCTTGACTGTAGCATAGCGGTTAAAGCGTCCGCTTCCAATGCAAAAGATGCTGGTTCAATTCCAGCTCAGGGCACCGGAGGCCTTGACCACTTTTTCTTTCGTGTATTACATCTATTGCAGTTTACAAAAACCCATGCTTACGAATCAGAAAGCAATAGTTAAGTTTCCTTATTTTAGTCTAGTTTAAAATGAAATAACTGACATGGAGTCAATCACAGAGCAACACGAGGGTACGGCGTCCCCGGACGCGACGTGCACGTCCACGCACTACGGGCTGGCGGCGCCGGCGCACGGCGGGGTCGCTGCGCCCACGCACCACCACGTGTTCTGGAACCTCGAGGAGCGGCTGGTGTGCACGCACCGGTTCATACCGGCGGCTAACCAGAGCGTCACCATCGAGGCAAGTCAATAATCATCACCAGCATCATTACAAAATCAGCAAGATTGTGGAATTTTTCACATAGGAAAATTTCGGAAACTTATCATAATTATGTAATTTCCGAAAACATTTCCAACTTTTTTGAAAGTGTCCTCAACTTGCATAATCAACATGTCAGCTTAAAGACTTGACCGGTCCCACGTTTCCCGCACCCAGCGGCTAAGCAAGTAAGTTGTATATTTGCAGAGATATTTATACATATAGATCTGTATAGAAAGAAAAGTTATAAATGAACCTAGTCAGGATTAGTAGAGACGAGCACTATTTGAAGCTACTGAGATTGAATTGGGTGGAGATAAATAACTGTCTCTGATTTTTGTATTGTACTCATTACCTTTCCGACGTAGGTAGTGGTTTGTGTTCGTGTTATAAGTCATAATTAGAGGAAGCGACGCATGTGCCCGGCGTTCTGGATGCGAGTTGCGCGGTCACACACAAAGCTTATTAAAACTCTGTGGAAAGTTTGAATATACATCTATATGACAGACATATATGCATGGCCCAAACCAGAATCTATAAAATCATCTAACATTTAGAGGACACAGTTCAAGTAAGAAAGAATATCAAACGTATTGCGAAGCAGTCAGATTTGGATTTTATTTTTATTTTTCATTTTAATTACACAATAGGCAGGTACATGTCTGTCTCTCAAGCTGTTTTGATATGCCTTCTTGAAGAACTACGCATTATTGTATATAGTATCTTTAATGTATTTGTAGTACTGTTTTGAAAAAATAAGTCCCGCCGAGTTTCTTGCCGGTAATAAGTAATACTTCTCGGGTCAGAGGTGTAGGGTTAGAACCGGTGGTAGTTTCTTTTCTCTCTGACGTTCATAAGTGCATTGTAATGTGCCTAAATTGAAGAATAAATATCTTTTATCTTTTTTTTTTTTTTTTATACATCAAATCTAGGTCTGCATACTGTGTTGGACCTTTTTTAACGTTTGCGGTGAGTAGTTTGAAGATGAGACAAATAATGGTAATGAATGAACTTGCAACTTTAGGTTACAGTGAGAGTTGCTCTAATACTTTTGTCGACCCGATTACGAAACAAAACCGTTATTCATAAGATTTTTACTTTCTGTCAATCATTGTTACCGAACTAAACGAGCAAGCGCAGTGAACCTAAGATCTTACAGGCAACTTCGGACATAACAGAACTGTCACCTGGTTATTGGGAGGTCCGTGACGTGCGTTACGATGACTTTTTAATTTTGAATATTATTTACCTATTCTGCGGTAACTTTAGTAACGTTTTTCTGATCTTCTTGATATTTATAGAAGCTGTAGCAGACATAACTATAATTAGAGAGTTCTTATATGAGCTGGATTGGCTGGGTTCTGGAATCAGAAGGCCAGAAAAGTTTTATTTATGTTGATATACTGGTCAACGCGTTTTTACAAGAATCACGAGTTCTAAGTTCGAGGCGGTCTACTAATTTAATTTGTTTCCATTTATACAGATACAGCGGTTGGAACGCATGTGGAGCGCCGAGCCGGCGGGGTCGGGCGCGGCGGGCTGCCGCACAGCCTGTGGCGACGCCGGCTGCGAGTGCCGCGCCGCTACCCCACTACACTACCACGACCATGTTGCGCTCGTGGCTGGCGATGGGACGCACCTCTCCTGCTTATGTGGCGATTTTCAGGTAGATATATGTTTAGCTACAAGTTTGTGTTTCACAAAGGCGCCCAAGATCCTCCATTTTGAATAGTGTGTAGGTACAGGTACATATTTAGGAGATTTTTTTCGTTTTCATCACAGTTCATACTTAATGCACATGTAAAGGGTCGCCTCGTGGTTAGAGTAGGTACCCAAAAAAGTCTTGAAAACACGTTATTTGAGCCATGCATGATTTTGTAAAAGTACTTACTATTTGGACGATTCTGTGGCCCGAATGCAATATTTAACGCATTCACTGCCAGGGGGCGTGGCCTAGGAACAAACTTGTATGACGGTCGACGCACATGTGCGTCGGGTGCAGTGAATGTGTTAATCTTTATATTTGTACAACGCACGACACGTTAAGAGCCAGCCTTCGATATTCAAGGTATCAATACCTTTATACCAAAATACTTAATGACACATTTGTGTTTGTCATGTTCGCATTTAGTTAATGATTATTATGGTATTGCACCCTATGCATTTTTGCGCAAAATGTATATAATAAAGTGTTCTGGGTAATATTGTAGTTTATTTATCGTATGGCTACGAGTACATGTCACTGGATACAGATAGGCATTTCTTCGGTCAAGTGGTAATAGTAGTGGGAAAGTAGATGGTGAAGAAATTCCAGTGTAGTAAACACTACACTGAACACTATTATAACTGATGCGCACCATTGTGCTCTAAACGATATCTTTTGGTTAATTTGTGAATATACCGTTCATTTGTACCTTGTACAGTCGACGTCCAAAATATGTTTACACTTTTGGACCATTAACATAGGAGTAAGGTGCAAAAGTGTAAACATATTTTTGACGCCGACCGTACCACTCTCCCGCTAGGTGCAATTCGCATGTATTAAAGTGGCGACTCGGCTATACGTCTACGCTACATCTGACAATGTATGAGACCGCCAATAATTTCTCGTAGCACTTGGCATAAAACATTAATAATATTACTTCGTTATTTGGCATGTTTAAGAAAAGATAATTACCTTGTAAATTATTTTATTCATAGGGAACGAAATAGTTCGTACCAAATAATTATATTCTCAATAACAATTTAGCACAAGCGTTTTTCGGCCGTGATAGCTCTGGTTACAACCGATATCGTATCTACGTTTCTGTTAAATTCAGTGTACATTTCTTTCACTTTACTAATTTTCTCCGTCCGAAGTTTCAGTCTCTGTAATCGAATAGCAATTAACTGATTGCTAACTTCGTTCGTCTTATTTCTTAACTTCACTGAACGTAATAACACAAATTACTTTAGTAGAGGGGAGCAACTAACTAAGCATGGAAGTATTTTTAGCATTGTGTTCAACAGTGTACAAGATACGCGGCTCTGGGAAGTGCTTTTACCTACCACTCACCCTCGCAACTAAATACTCGCCGTTTTGTTTTGTTTCCTTTGTTGTTTATGGCTGTTCGGCTGTCTGGAATGATTATTTACACTTATTTATTAAGATTTACTTTCTTTGTAGCAGACGGAATTATAGTTCTTGAAAAAAAAAACAAGTGCTACGCAGTTTAATTTTTCCGCGACAGTATCTTAATTAGGTTCATACATGAACTAGTTATGCGGTTCAAACTTTTGCATGCACTGCACTACGCCCGTCCAGCGAACATGTAATTTAATTATTCGCAGTATTTTAAAGCGCTATCACGAGTTGGCGTTGCCGACATTTTGCGCAAAATTGCCACCGTGCTACGAGACACATTGTTATAAAATTTCCGAGAATATCAGGGACTGACGCCTGCCCTCGTCCCGGTGGTCATAAAACATGACCTAACTGGCGGCGTGTCATCCTTCCGCCCTTGTTATTAGTGGGCAGGCGTCGCCCGGGGCGACCGGTCGGAGTCTCGCCCCTGAAAATTCAATTACTTAGCACCCGACAACGTATGCGTATTGCGTAGACAGTTGCAGGGCAAATGTATCAATACTCCGTGCACGTACCACACCGCGACAACGTCATCATTCTCTAAGGTCATTAGTCACGCAGATTCCTAATTGCACCTGGTATAATTTACGTGTAAGGAATGACCGTTTACACGACGATGTGGTTGGCAGGCGGCGTGGCTGCCGGTGGTCGTGCGCAGCTGGACGAGTCTACGCCTCGAGTACTCTGTGGCGCACTACACGTTTGCAAGTCGAGGCTTCGATTATGCTGCGGCATACAGCTTCAACGACGATTCCATGTGCGGGCAGCGCACCTTTACCACGCATTCTGGTGAACGTTGATATGTTTTGTTGACGTCTATATTAAGATCTTAATGTTCTTGTACAGTTGCCATCAGGTATACCTATCGGAGCGGGCAAGGTGATCTGAAATATCTGAACAACGCATGTTTTGTTTGTGTTCAGATCCATTTGGGTACCTCGACCGCTCCGATATAATTGATGGCGACTATTAAAAATCCACATGGCTGATGAAAACCGAATACTGGATAATCCGATAAAAAGGTCCGACGGAAGTATGAGATAATCGGCAATTTATCTCCAATGAACTCAGGATGCCCCAATCGCATAAAGCGAAAAACAAACAGTTCAATTTGACATTCGACACGCGTCGGGGTTTCGGAAAATGCGTTGGATATTGTTCTCGGCGGCGCGGGCGCGTCCGAGGAAATTACATGACACGACCCAGTTTCACGCCGCCTGGGGTGACACTGAATCGAAAGAATCCTTGAACAAGATCGTAAACTTCCAATTACGACGTAGCTATTGCGGCGACTCACTGCGTCTGCCTTTCATTATGGCGCACGTAAACTGTGCCTCTTGAATTTTTTTAAAGCGTTGCCTTATATTACTTTTTTGCTATAGGTGAGATATCATCGCGGAACGTGCCAGTAACAGGCAGCCTTAATGAGTTCTTTTATCAACAATGCACCTGGGTTTTGGACTCAAATGTTGAACGACAGCTCTACATTGATATATCCTCAGAGCAGGTATGAACCGTTTCAAATTCAACACCACCATCGCTTTTGCTACGAGTACAACGTAGAAAATAATTATGACATAATTTTAGTTTAGGTTTAAGTATTTCAGATATACGATATTGGTACGATAAGGTGTAGCAGACAAAAACCTCATTATGCGAAGACAGACTGTGCCCTTACATGATCACATATTTGCATTGATGAGTTCCTCTGAGATGTAGGTACTAGTCATTGAGGCCCGAGATTAATCAAAGGGAAGATAAGCCTCTCCAACTTGCTCTTACATGATTGGATTCGAAAGACTTGTTCCTTTGAGGATGAACACAATATCTACTTATTATTAACACCCACAATAAACCGAAATCGTTGTTATTTATTCGCGTTTGCGTGTCCCAAACTTTGTGTCAAGCTTTATCGGTATTAGAAAGTGGAACGATTATTTAAGGGTAAATAATCGTTCCACTTTCTATTAACGATAAAGGTTTGCTTGTTTGAATAGGATGACTAGGGTGATACAGATTATTCTAATAGTAAACGTATAGTTAAGGCCAGTTGTTCTTGTTTACATATACGGAGACACAAGGTTACATGAGACTGAGAGTATAGCTTTAGCAATAGGCGGCCTTAATGCTGAAGAGGGATCTCTTTCCAGACGACCTTTCGGTAGTTAAGATAAGAATAAAAAGTATTATCTGTTTAAAATTTAATCTAATGTAGGTACATGAGGCTGGAAGCCACCTCTGTATCGAGATAGGCAGAGTGCTATATCAAGACTTGTTGGGCTTACCACATACGAAACTAGACGATTCATGTTAATATATTTGTTACGTAGGACAAGTCGTGTGGATCGTGGAACATCACGCTGCACGAGTGGGCGGGAGCAAGCGCCGGTGATGCGAGCCTGGCGGCGGCGGCCGGCGACCGGCTCTTCACCTTCTGCGCACGCTACAAGAACCACACCTACTCGCTGCCCTACAAACAAAACACTGTCGTCATTAGGTAATGCGGTATAAAAGTTGAGGGATCCTAGACATCACGCTGCACGAGTGGGCTGAAGCAAATCCCACTGAAGCGAGCCTAGACGCGACGGCGGGCGACCGGCTGCTCTTCACGTGCGCTATAATAACCACACCTAATCGCTGCCCTACAAACAAAATACACTATCGTCATAAGGTAATGTCGTGTAAAAGTTAAGTGGATCATCATCGACCGGCGTCGGCGACCGCCTCTTTGTTTTTTATGCGAGCTACTGAAACTTGCTATCCTGTAAAAAATTTCCGTTTCACAAACGTACTGACACTATTTTTTTGAATGGAAAATCCACGACTTCTATAAAATGTAATCTATTTATACTAAAAATAAAGTAATACTGGCCCAATCTTAAGAGCACGTAGACAGTGGGGGATCAAAAAAAAGACGAACTAAAAGAAATCTTTAGAAAAGGCTTTTAGTACGTTGTAAACAATTTACTAAAAATAAAGAAACACTTTTGAAGCTGGCCATTTGCTAGGTTATTTAGGAACCTCGGACTTAATACGCGGCAGACGTGCCAAATATTTGAAAGCGCATACTTTTGTACACTTTCTTGATACAAAGGTTTTCTCTCTGTGCATATTAGATAGAGACCGTAAGTGGCGACGTGGCGCGCTTCCCGAATGTCGTTCCCTCTCGTAAATCCCATATAACGATGTGTAAAAACAAGCTCGTTCGATGAGCCTATTCGTGTCGGAAATATTTTATAGCGTTTCACACCTATGGAGTAATGTAAGGTAGGTATTACTTTTGTTTGACAGTTGAGGTATTCATCGTATTGACAAAAGGTTTTAGAAGGTAAAGCCTGCAGATTGGAAAATTTATTTACAAAACAGTTTTACATAAATAGGTCGCTCACGTTTTTAATCAATATTCAATTTAAATTTATATTTAATACGGGCTGTTGACATATTTTAATTGTAAGAGGGGTTATTGTAGGTATTAGTAAGTTTGTATAATCTAAATACTAACGCTCTAAATTAATAGTATATACAAATTATTTAAATATAAATCAGTATCATTTAATTTTGATTTCAAGATGTTAATGTACCATCGGGTTCATAATTGCATGGCCAATTTATCAATGAATTCATTCATAAATTGCCCATACATTTTTGAACCCGATGGTACCTACTAACAGAAAATAATGTATGTACCTACATATCTGCCTAACTATAGTTACCTCGTGAACAATGAAGGTCTAAAACTTTCAAATATCGATGCGATTTTTATCCATAAATTTAGACCTTGTCCGTTAACCTAAGTTGTATATTCAAATAATTTGTTCCTAACTTCAGTGAAAGAAGAACATATAGTTTGAGAAATTGTTACATATAATTGGCTTCTTGGCGACGAAAGAAAAAGTTTCGACACTTCGTTAAAATTAAGTTACCGCGAAAATAGCAAAAGCATATAAAAACACGTACCTATGTTATACGTACCACCATTAGTCACTTGAGCTAACAAGATCCGCGGCATACCTACAGTGTACGTGTGTGGAATAAACGACAAGGGTGGTGTTGACAGTGAAATGTAAGCAATCATTTTGTCCGTAGGCTCGTGGCGCTGTCACGGCAGCAGCCGCTGTACACGATTCGGTGGCGGTCGCAGGTGGTGCGCGCCAACACGCGCCTAGGCGCGCCTACGCCCGCGCCGGCCGCCTCCGCCACTGAACTCACCACTCATTTACACCGTCTTCTACTCTTCGCTGCATTCTACACCAACGCTCAAACTTTCCGGCCGGCGACTGTGTGATTTAAATTATTCAGTGAACCTCGGTGGGTGTTTAGCATATATACTTATTGAAATTTAGAATTATTGAAGTCGTGCGAACGATTTCAATTGAGTGCGGCGCAAGGACTGTTTCTTTACTTAGTTCTATAGTATAGACTTCAGTTTTATAGATTTGATATTGAATGAAGATCTTAAGCTACGAGTATATAATGAAACCTCTGAAAATTACTGGTAAGTACACTTTTTCGTTTTAAGACACAGGATGATTGTATTTCTTCTTACTGTTGCACACTCCTTAGTCTGCAGCAGCTTGCTGGTTTTAATTTTCTTATTTTAAGTGTATTTTATACTTTCCTACATATATATGTCAATAATTATGTTTTCTGTTGTTAATCATCTTGGCATATATATGTAGAAAGGAAAAAATGCATTTAAAATAAGGAAATTTAAACTAGCAAGCTGCGGTAGACCAAGCAGTCTGCAACACTTAAGCGAATCAGTACTTACTTTTTGGTTGTTTACGTGGGTTTCGGCACTTATTTGCACGTTATTTGAATCAACTTTATTGTTTATTGACAGCCAAAAATAAAACTAATTGTTTAGGAAAGCACATTGCAAATTCACTGTGTTAACATAGCTAAGAAATGACACTGGGTATTTTAAATAAGAATAAGTATTTATTTTAATACTTCATTGTAAATATAAACATCACCAGGTATGTTAAGAGTCCGGTAATGTTTTTTTTCGATTTCGCTCAACTTTTTGATGCGATTTTGCAGTAACTAACATAACTTCTATAATTTTGTATACATATTATGAAAGATCGTTTCTTTTTGGATGGAATAAATACAACGATTTTTTAATTTTATGCTTTATTTATAAATAATTCACCCTAATCTAACACCTGTTTCGCGATTTTTGCTTGGAGAGGTGAAAAGAGTAAGGTTTTTATTGATTTAAATTAAGTTATATAAGTATGTAAAATATATAAATACATTGGAAAATGAGTCGCCTGAGGAATAAGTGTAACAGTTTTTTTCATTTTCATATATATTTTTTGAGAGAGAGTGTGTTTTGCTAGAGCAATTTTGCTAGAAGTTGCCGAAGTTTAGGTGATATTTTTGGAAAGATACTAAAGTATTTTGCAAACATAAAAATACAAAAATAAACTTCATTTTATGCTTTATTCAGATAGTATAAAACATATTATGGTCCATAACAAATAATAATTAAAAATCGTACGACAAAATTACATGAATCAACGTCCTCACTAAACATGCTCTGTAAGAATCGAGTTTTAAGGTATTAAATATTAATATAAATAGACTTTAAGTACTTTTTTGCAATAACAAGACTTCAAGCTATCGTACCAAATGCAATTCATGTGTATAATGTTATTATTAGCGATTTTCGTTTTCAAATCGTTACCGGACTCTTAATGTCACTACAAGTCATTATAAAGCGTAAGGCGATGATAAGAATTTATAATTTAAGATTGTTTAGTGTCGAACACTGTTCTGTAGTTTTGTTTGAAATATTAGTATTTAATGTATTAAAATGTATGTACGTCTCGATGTCAATTAAAATATTTGTTGGTATTTTGTTAATGAAACGAAACTGTCAAGTTTATACTGTGTTGGATTGTACAGTCAGCAGCAGAAATAGCTAAGCTGGTATGAGTTCCAAATGACCACGCTCTTATTCTCTTAACAATAAAGTCGTGTCCAGCTCATTTTGAACACCCTACCCGCTTAGCTACTTTAGCTGCTGACTGTATGTATTAGTTTAGGCGCGGCAAAATGTTTCGGTTTTGTTGTTAAGTAGAAAATTCAAGGAAGGAAAATAAGAAGGTACCCATAAAACTGTAGGAAACCTAACATTTCTTGTTAATGACATAACAACTGTTTAGCTTGATTTGATATAAGGCTATAAATAATAGTTGAAATATAATTTGTTGCAATAATATATTAACATCGGCACGTATTTGTTGTTTGAAGAGTAAAACTCAATTATTCTTAAGTACCTACGTAATATGCACAAACATTTATAAAATACGTAGCCCAACATGTTAAGGCATGAACATTCCTAGTTCATTGCACATAATTTCTTACATCCTACACAAAATTATCCGAGACTGACAGACATTTAAAAAAACTCAGTCGTAGAAATTATAAGTGCGACCAGCTCAGGAACTGTACTGACTAGGTTAGATCAGGAGGCGCATGCAGAATTGAAATTGAATTATATTTTTCTGATATTTGTTTTAAGCGCATCATATTTGATTTTGAGAATATCAAATCAATATTTAAACCTAAATGCGCCTTCATGAAGTCCAGTGAACACTAAACCCTGTCGTAGAAATTCAGTCGATGACGGAAAAGTCTGCTTGCGGAATATTTATGTTGCTTAACCACTGGTTCTTTAACTTTAGGAAACGTTTGCAATAGCTAAATGGAGTTTAAGCTTCTGTAAGAGCGTTGGAAATTTACTTTGATGTAGATACTGTCATTTTAATTTGAGTTGTAGCTATTAATCATAATTCATACAATTACAATTTTTATTAAGTAAGTACAGTCGCCGTCTGATATATCCTAGCGACCAAGGTGATCACAAATATTTGAACAACGCCTTTATTGTCAAGGCGATAAGGTGCTTGTTCAGATATTTTTGAGTACTGTGGCCGCTCTGATATTTTTGATGGCGACTGTACAGTCATATGTGAGTGGGACAGTCAATAATCGCGGTAGTCGCAGAACATCACGAGTATAAAGATAGGCAGAGACTTTACAATCGTCATTACAATCCAAGAAAGAGTCAGCATAAATAATATTTATGCCACACCTGGCCATAAAGTGGCCTTTTCCGCATGCTGCGCGTACGGAAAAAGACGCTTTATGGCCAAGTGTAAACATAAAATGATGTACACAACACGGGAGGTAATAAAGAAAGCCCTCGATCGTATATTTACGTCCCTCGCTTTCAGGTCGGGCCGCAAACTTCTGCGATCTCGGGCTTTCTTTGTTTTACCACCCTAGTTGTAATTGTAATGTAATGTACTATTCCCGCGGTACCTAGATTTAATTATTTATATGTATTATAGACACAGGTGTGATTTACGCTGCTCAAATGCCTTAGGTACGCCACTGAATTCGTGTACATCTTAGACATTTTGTAAACTTTTCATAATGACTGTTCTATTCTACACTTGGCTGACTAGCAACCTTACCTCATTGCGATAAAGTTGATTAATGTTGTCGACGATGTTACCGTCAGCATTGGAAGTAGCTATGCAGATTAGGCGCTCAAATTGAGAAGATGAAACTTTATTGACAAGGAAATAAGAGAGCGTTAAGATCATTCTGATCTGAACACGCGCTCGCGTAGACACTTCTGCTGCTAACTGTACTTACATCTAAAACTTGGTACGCGTTTTATTTTACGAGCAACCTAACAGAGCCTTTTCTACCCCTTAGTAATATCTATGTAAATCAGTAACTCTACGACGTTGTTCAATGTTCTTAGTAATTATTTATAATAGCGAATTTGCGGCTGATTTGTATTATCTACTAAATATGTACTTATAATTTAGACCCGTAGATGTAAATAGTTAATTCGGATAATAACTAACGAAGCTCTAATCTTAATAGACGATTCCATGGTATTAATAATAACGTTTGTTACACCGAAATAGATCAAATGAACGCATTATTTGTATTATTTTATCCTTTTCTGTACCCATTGCTCACATTACCTACGTGAAATATAAAGGTTATCGATAAGATGTTGCTGCCATAAAAAATCATTTAGGAATAAACTTTATTAACAACCGACAATGGCGTACATTTTGACTTGAAAACGCCACATGTGTGCTACCTCGCCCCCCTCAGATTTTGGCAGACTTTTTTGTTTGGGAAAATAAGGCGAAGCGTCCCTCAAGTATAGAGTTCTATAGCCTGATATAGGGCAAAACTGATGAGTGTGTATAAGTATGAATATGAATATTTAATCAATCAATCAATATTAGTTTTTAATATCGATTCCATAGTTGTCTTTAATCTTACCATGCGATGAAAAATCGGAGACTTGGTCATAATTTGGACAGTCAAACTCGCGGAGTAAAAGCGAGATAATCAAGTCCTAAAATATTATTGGGAAGAACATTAAAGTAAAATAAACAAGTTTATTGGCAGATTCAATTAACTACGCCATGCCGGTCTAATTTTCGTCCCCATCCGATATTATTATAATTGCCTACGGTAGATGTCTTCAATATAAAATCACTTTACGCCTA
This sequence comes from Pammene fasciana, assembly GCA_911728535.1. NCBI lineage: Eukaryota > Metazoa > Arthropoda > Insecta > Lepidoptera > Tortricidae > Pammene > Pammene fasciana. The sequence goes on along the minus strand of OU452276.1, from coordinate 15,166,001 downwards.
ACAGAATTATGGAGTAGCTATAAGCATAGCCCCTTCAAGTCGTTCCGGAAGGGCGATGGTTAAACTTTTCATTGGAAATGCTCGCCTCTACCGCTCTTTTAACTTCCGCTACTTCACTTTGCGGCTTCTAAGAGAAAACTTAGTTTTTACTATAGATCTGAGTATTCGCTTTTACTTGAGTATTTTTCAATGTAACCTTACTAACCAATTTCCGAGTTTTATATTTACTCGCTTTACAATATTACCTGAGAAATAAGTGCCTACCTACTAACTATCCCAACTTATACTACTTATGCACAGTCCTTTCAGCCCTAATACCTATTTTATATCTAATATTATTCAGTCATTATAATATACAATCAAAGAAATAAAACGAAGTGCAAACTAGAGGCACCTGCATATTCTAATACAACTTCCTCAATTCGGCAGCCTACTTTGACGCTTTTGATTGTCGTCAGCAGTTGTGCCGCTTGGAAAGTTGTACGCTGAAAAAGACTGCTGGCGCGGCCTCCGTCTAGCTGAAGTTCCTCGCATCCACCCCGCTGACGTCTTTTGTGCCTCTCTCAAAGGAAACGCAATTTAAACTACATGCGGGCACGGCAAATATTCAAATCCCGCCCGAACCGAACTCTGCCCGCCGCCCCGACGACACGGGCCCAATATAACAATTAAACAAATCCTGCTTAAAGCTAAATTTTCTTTTCTTATTAAATATGCAGATCGGTAAAACTCCGTGATTGGGGGTTTTAAACACCGGACGTGTAGCTATCACCAAATGCCAAACTCGGCAAAGGATTAACATAAATTTCATATTTGTTCTCTAATATCTTAATGATCTTCGGAAAGTTTGGCTGTGGCGAAATTCGCGACTAATCGAAATTCAAACAAAGGAATGAACAGGAGTGGTTGTGACTACCTTTTAGAAGAAAGTGTAGCTGAAATTTTCAGGTAATTATTAAAATGAAATGCTCAAACAAAAGTAAATACTTTGCTCGTTACTTCTTCCTTTTCGTCAAGTTCTCGTCATACTCAATTACATAAATTGTTTTGATTTATTATCGTTCTTTGTTTGACTGATCTGTTTTGACAGTTTCGTCACAGCCTGCAAGTCTATAAAGATGGCAATAAAATTCGAAGTATGTACTGAAAAGGTACCTAGGTTTAAATTTAAATAAATTAAATAATTTAAATAATTTAATTTAGGTAGTTTAAATTTTTTTTTTTTTTTTTTTAGGTACCTAAGGTACTGTCCTCGCCCTCTTTACCATTATTGTTGCTTGTCGCCATATTTTAAACGACTAGACTGGCATATTTACATAAAAATACAGTTCATAAAGTTTCGCTTCATCAGTTTGTTTTATAAATTGCTCGCTCTGAGCACAACATAATATTTGTCATTCTCTGATACTGCCGGACGATTCTGCAAATTATTTTGATAAATGGCCTCGTTCTTGAATGAATATAAACAGCTTATGTTTATACATTCATTAACCATTTCCATGTTTATTTCAAAGCCCTTCCTGATAACATAATTTTACGGGAATCGTTTTATGAGTTTGTGAATTATTACTATCCTAAAATTCAGGATTAATAGAAAAGTAAAATAAGGTAAACAAATATGGCTGACTGAAAAAAATACATTTTCACCTCACTAGCTCGGAAAGCCCTTTTTGTTTGTTTAATATCTATTGTGAAAATCGCTTTTTATCCACATGTGGTGAAAGAGTTTTGACATAAGTGACAAGTGGCTTAAGTGAGATTTGACAGCTAACAAAACGTAAAACGTTAAAAGTGCAGAATTTTTAACATCGCAATTAATGAATTGCATCGAGTAAAAACACTTAATACAGTCTTACAACTTTATTTTAATTCATAAATATCAGCATTCAACATTAATCTTCATTCTTTTTGTAAAAACGGATAAATTGTTCTGACAGCCGAATAAGTCTACGTACGAACAAAACGCATCTGACATTTAATAAAACCTTTTACGTCAAAACTTTTCATTTCAATTCATCCATCATATCAACGTTAAATATTCGCATGTTTTTCTAGATTGTTTTGTTAAAAATTAGTGATTCGAGTGATGAAGAAGTATTGAACACCTGAGGAATTACGGGAAACCGAGCAAAATGCACCGTTTTTCTTATTTTCCTCGCTGTAGTGAGGTGAAAAGTTTTGTGTTATACACGGGTGAAAGTTATTTTACGTCTCGTGTATTAAAGCACTCGCTACGCTCAGGATTCTATTTTTGAACCACTCGCTTCGCTCGTGGTCAATAATAGAATCCTTTCGCTAGCTCGTGTTTCAAATAACACTCGCACGTAAAATACAACTTTCACCCCTTGTATAACAAATAACTATTACCTTATTTGACTGCACGCGGCAAAAATATGTCAAAATTAAAAAAAAAAATTGTAAATTAAGTACTAATACAGTCAGCATCTAGTACTACTTAGGAAGATACTATTGATGCTGACTGTATGTTAGTGTATCACTTTAAGGACTAACGCCACAGCTAAATTGAAATTGAAATTTACTGCTCCAGTCCTCCTACCTACTAGCGGAATAACCGCACCGCTCACATCATGTATATAATTGCCAATCGTCACTTATTTATATTAGGAATTTACATTGGAAACGCAAATAGCGACTATGGGATGCGTGGGCGAGCAGGGCAGCGAAGTGCGACGCGAGATTAAAGGCTTTGCCCGGCAGTAGCCAAACAAATTGCCCATCTAATGGGCGCGCGGCGTGAGCCCGCCGCGATTTCATCCGGCTAGCGCGCTGCCACGGTATTAAAGCCTATCCACAATCCCCAACTATCCCTTATTTACCCTGCATAAATACCACAGGTGCAAGCGGGACAGGGCAGCAAGGCAATTTTAGATTTGCTGAGCTACGAATACGAATCGGAGATAGCTGGTGATAGTCCAGCCCACATTTAAAGGGGTTGAAGGCTTTTTTAGGCTTCGTTTGATTAGATTAAAGCCGGCTTTCACGATGCCAGTGCGAACTTAGATTAGTTTTCAAAGGGATTTAAAAAAGTTCGAGCATTTTTATTTGACAACATATTTTCACGCGCGAAACGAATCCAATCCCGCTTTTATTCATTCCAAGTAGGTATCTCCGAGCAAGTAATAGAGTACGTACAGACGACCACTTTTGGACCTTATTACAACTCATTAAGGTGAAAAAATGGACACATCTCTTTGTAGTCGTCTGTACAATGATACAAACGGGTGCAATCGTAGACGGGACGGGAAATAAGTGCGCGGGACGTATGGACTTCATCAGCTCGTTAAACTACAAAGGGATCTGATCCTTTTCTCCTTTGTCTGGTATACGGCAAGCAAAAACTGGTCTCGTAGTTTTCGTTCGTGTTGCAACAAATCTCAAGGGCTAAATAATAATGAACGGGTCTTAAAGTGCTGGTGCACATGAGCGCCGGCGTGTATTGAATGCAGTATCATTAAAACATTACTGTTAATTACACGACTGGGCTAATAGTAACTTTACGGGTAAAATAAATATTTGAACAGAAAATAACAACTAAAACTTAATAAGTAAACAGGGCCTGTATAATACGAGCAAAAAGTTGAACTGTAGATTAATTAGCCAATTAGTAATTACAGATCAGTAATTACTCTTTAATGAACACCTCAAAAAGAAATAGAGAAAAACAAGTATATAAAGACTGTATCGTTTGTTATAAATACAAGAAAAATTTTCTATATCTTTTTAAATGATTTATATTTAAACACACAAATCATACTAAACTTAAAACAAAATAATACAGAAAACCTAAACATGGCCAGAAAACCCCAAATTATTCATTTCCGGCTAGTTTCCTGACTCTTTGTCTCATAGTGCCCATTAGTGATCGGACAACAGCTTTGTCAAAAGTTCAAGCCACCTTAGTTCCAATCCAAACGAAGCTGTTGGTCTGTGTCGGCAGTACGGCCTGTTTTCCGTAATCTAGCCTTCATTATAGCTCAAAAGTGTTAAATCGGGCGAAGTTCTGGACAATTTGGCGGATTTAATTCTTTGGTCAAAAAAATTACATTTTTGTCATTACACCATTTTACCACCTTAGCTGAGTAATAGCAAGACGCTAAGTCAGGCCAAAATATAGTTTCAGACTTATGCTTTTTGATCATTGGCAATACTCGTTTCTGAAGGCACTCCTTCATGTAAATATCGGCATTCATTGATGAGGTAGTGAAAAATGCAGTCGACTTCATTCCACACTCGCAAATTGCCTGCCACACCATAACTTTCTTGCCGAATTTCTCAAAGCAAATAGATTTTTCACGTTATACGACCTCTGTTCCATCACGCACCGTATAATACTGGGGACCTGGTAAAGACTTGTAGTCCAGTTTCACATAGGTTTCGTCGGCTATTATTACACAGGTGCCTTTTTTAGACAAAACCAAGTCGTACAACTTTTGGATACGTTTCTTAACAGATTCTGTTTGTTTTTCACTTCGTTTTGGCTGTTTCTGTTTTTTAAATGTCTTCAAATTGTTTCTTTTCTTTGCACGTTTTACTATCCCCATACTCGCACCCATTTTTTCGCAATATCTCCCACAGACAACTCTTTGTTACAGATAAATGCTGCTTTACGATCTTTTGGTCCAATTTTGGGTTAAAAGGACCTGGTTTTTGACCTGGTCGTTGTCGGTCATTAAAGGTATATTCGTTACCGTACTTACGGATTGCAGTTTGGACGGCTCCTACACTAACACCTTCCATTTGAGCAAGCTTTCTGTAAGTGATACCTTTAACCGAACACTATTTGTCCACAATGGATTTTCGCTGTTGTGGCGTAAGACCCCGCATTTTTTTATTGTAACAATTTGAGCAAGGAAAAATTACTGTTATCGGTTCTGTGAGAAACGTCAAGTAATTTTCACGTATTAAAATATTTTTTCAACATCAGTTATGCCATTGGTGCCAGTGGTAAGTTGTATTTATAACAGACGATACAGTATTTAAAATGAAATTAGTTAAAGGTACGAGTAAACAACGCTGATTTTTTCCAGATTTTTTTTGGTAGAGGAAATTCATTATAAATACTTAAGTATTACAATAAAACTAACTAAATAAGTATTATAAGGAAACTGTGTTTGAGTAACTTTAAATAATTGTATAGATAGATATGTAAAGTGATTAGCAGAAGTGTATAGGTTAGGTACATAGCGTGTTGAATTTAGTTAAGAGTTAAGCAATCAAATGGGTAAAAGAAAAGACAACACACATTATTATGACAATAATTAACAGGTAGGAAATGCTAACTGGTTATTTTAGTACGAAATTATCCGGTTTTCAGTTAATTTTCAGTTCATACTAAAAATAATCGCTTTGCATTCTGTAGTGGGTATGAAAGCAAGCTTATTTTTTGACCTTCTCGTACAAGCAGCTAAACGGAGAGCTAGCCACGTCAGATATGACACAATAATGAGAGCAACGAAACCCCTCTAGTCAGTTTGCTATATTATGTTTATTTATAGATCTGGTCATCTGGCAGCTGTAAAGTGGTGGTGGTCAAAGAATGTGAACTACTTCAAGATTGCATGCAATATTATGAGAAATTATACATATAAAGACTGTATCGTCTGTTATAAATACAACTTACCACTGGTACCAATGGCGTAACTGATGTTGAAAAAATATTTTAATACGTGAAAATTACTTGACGTTTCTCACAGAACCGATAACAGTAATTTTTCCTTGCTCAAATTGTTACAATAAAAAAATGCGGGGTCTTACGCCACAACAGCGAAAATCCATTGTGGACAAATAGTGTTCGGTTAAAGGTATCACTTACAGAAAGCTTGCTCAAATGGAAGGTGTTAGTGTAGGAGCCGTCCAAACTGCAATCCGTAAGTACGGTAACGAATATACCTTTAATGACCGACAACGACCAGGTCAAAAACCAGGTCCTTTTAACCCAAAATTGGACCAAAAGATCGTAAAGCAGCATTTATCTGTAACAAAGAGTTGTCTGTGGGAGATATTGCGAAAAAATGGGTGCGAGTATGGGGATAGTACAACGTGCAAAGAAAAGAAACAATTTGAAGACATTTAAAAAACAGAAACAGCCAAAACGAAGTGAAAAACAAACAGAATCTGTTAAGAAACGTATCCAAAAGTTGTACGACTTGGTTTTATCTAAAAAAGGCACCTGTGTAATAATAGCCGACGAAACCTATGTGAAACTGGACTACAAGTCTTTACCAGGTCCCCAGTATTATACGGTGCGTGATGGAACAGAGGTTGTATAACGTGAAAAATCTATTTGCTTTGAGAAATTCGGCAAGAAAGTTATGGTGTGGCAGGCAATTTGCGAGTGTGGAATGAAGTCGACTGCATTTTTCACTACCTCATCAATGAATGCCGATATTTACATGAAGGAGTGCCTTCAGAAACGAGTATTGCCAATGATCAAAAAGCATAAGTCTGAAACTATATTTTGGCCTGACTTAGCGTCTTGCTATTACTCAGCTAAGGTGGTAAAATGGTGTAATGACAAAAATGTAATTTTTTTGACCAAAGAATTAAATCCGCCAAATTGTCCAGAACTTCGCCCGATTTAACACTTTTGAGCTATAATGAAGGCTAGATTACGGAAAACAGGCCGTACTGCCGACACAGACCAACAGCTTCGTTTGGATTGGAACTAAGGTGGCTTGAACTTTTGACAAAGCTGTTGTCCGATCATTAATGGGCACTATGAGACAAAGAGTCAGGAAACTAGCCGGAAATGAATAATTTGGGGTTTTCTGGCCATGTTTAGGTTTTCTGTATTATTTTGTTTTAAGTTTAGTATGATTTGTATGTTTAAATATAAATCATTTAAAAAGATATAGAAAAATTTTCTTGTATTTATAACAAACGATACAGTCTTTACCTAAATAATGAGATTATATCATTGCCAAAATGGGGGAAAATGTAATGTGGGAAAATGTAATTCAGTTGTCACCCTACTTTCTGTGTTTTTTATACCACGACGGTGGCAAACAAGCATACGGCCCGCTTGATGGTAAGCAGCTACCGTAGCCTATGGACGCCTGCAACTCCAGAGGCGTCACATGCGCGTTGCCGACCCTTTACAAAAAGGAAGATTCACTGTGTTGACGCCTAAAGGAACAAGAGGGTCCCTCGTCGTCAACACACTGGGTCCTCTTTGAGCTCTATGGCAACCTTACTCACCAGCAGGAACACAACACAATAATATGCAATGTTTTTTTCAAATGTGAAAATATAGGCCCTAACACACTCCGGCAGTTTTTACCTATTTTGGTAGTACTATTTTACAATTCAAAGATTTTGGTAATCTTTAACTTTGAGCTCCACCCATTAAAAGCTGCCGGACGCCCGGATCTAGCAACAAGGATAGTACAGCGTAAGTAGCATAACCAGTCGGGTTTTGTCGCTCTCACATCGTGCCATCTCGGACGTGGCCAACTCGTAGTCCAAGCAGTCTGTGCAGGCAATGAAACCGGTGGCGATCTAGATTTATTGACTGTACCTTCACGTCGCAGTCATAAATTTGGCGGCGTTAGCAGCTCGCGCTGAAGTGGCCATAGCACGTATCGGCCCGCTAACACTTATGGACGTGATACATAGCACTTTTGTCAGGTGACAATTCGACGATATCGGTGATAAAATGAAGTAGCTAAGTTATCGGTAGAATCTTGGTCGTGAGAAAGGGAGCTGGACTTGTTGGCATTACCCACCACCAAGTACCTACTAAGTAGGTATTTATGATATCCATTAGGCAATACGCCTGTATTTCACTGGATGCAATGACAGAGGTCAGGACGTATGGATAGGTGTGATGGGCCTCTTTTGACTTGTAAGTAATATGTCATAATTATTAGGGACTGCTCAAATATTATACAATGCATATAATAAATAGTTGCTGCATTTAAATTAAGTAATCTCTTTTTGTTGTCAATTAAATTTTTTGTTCTGTATAATGCCTTGATCTAATCTCTTCTTACTTAATTGTAACAATGCAGATATTCTTTATTGAACACCTTAAAATTAAAAACAGTAAAGAAAATGCTTAAAGATAATTAGATGCAAAAAACAGGCGGCATTATCGCTAAAAAGCGATTACTTCCAAACAACCTTTCCTTATATTAATATTCGTAACTATAATAAAGATAAAATTACATTTATTGCAAAAAAAAGCCAAAAATGTATTTCTATTACCTTCAAATGGCGTAAAATGCGAATCGTGGGGTAACTAAAGACAAGGAATTTATGCAATTAGGTACTGTGAAGTTGAAGAATCACTATCAATATTAACTTTAATTTTCTATTAAAAAAACTGTTGTGTTTTAGCTACCACACCTATCTCAAGTTACCCTTCACGATTAAGGCCTGAATTAGGGTACAAAAAATGCACAGTGGTCCTTTTTAATAAAAGGTACATAGTTTTCTCTTGGTACACATGTAAACAATATACGTATAAGTACGGATACTATTTACGGATAGGTGAATACATTCCAATAACTTATCTACAGAGATACCTACCTATTGTGTCCGAATGTCTAGTAGATAATTCCGGCAAATTCTCACTGGGTTGTGCATGTGCATCAAACGACTGTAGTTGAGCTGAGACGGAGCGGAATATGGCTGAACCGCAATCAGACTTTGCAATTTACCAATATAATGGCACACTACGCGTACTGCCTTATATATGCAAAATTGTTCCTAGACAACTTTCAACATAACAAAATTCAACAACAATTCTAAATAACATGTTTTTTAACATGTTAATGTTAAAGTTTATTTCATTTAGGTACTTACTTACCTACCTACTTATAAACTGGTATTAGAAATAAATATTAAAAAATTTCAAATATAAAATATGACTGAGTGAAGAAATGTTTATATTTCGTGCACAAATCCATTTTTTATACAATAAAAAGTGGATAAATAAATTTTTTGCGCCTGAAATATATGCAAATGATACCAAACCCCTCTTTTTGGAGGGTGTCCACTGCTCAATGGTGTGGCCAAGGGGGCTTGATTAGCTCTTTTTGACCAACAAACAATCGTGCTAAAGACTGTGCACGTTGAAATCCGGCCGCGCATGGTGTGATACATCTTTTTATTGAATGTGCATATTCAACCAACACTTCTAATTAATAATTTGGGGTTATCAAGCTACATAATAAAGTTTAAAACATAATATAAACGTTACGTTGTCTATGAGTTTGATCACTATATATTCCACAGTGCCTATATTTTTTTGTCCACAGTGTTCTGACAGTGTTTACCAAATTTTCCTGTTAAAAATAGTTTTTTATTATAAATAAGATGAATCAAATGATACCTTATTAAATTCTCTTTTCACCATAGCTAATATTTTTCTAAGTGTATTTAGATTGAAATAGTTCGGAGGTGTTCTAACTTTGGTGAGTTTGACTTTTTGACAAAAAAATGGCTGCCATATAAAAATTACTTTCAGTGCTTGGAGTAGAAAGTTTTCCTGACTACCTCAAGTAGAATAGAGTTTCAAAACATTTTTTTTTGTAAGATGACATTCTATTGACCATAAAACCGGTTGTGAAAATATAAATACAATTGTGGTATTGTAGCAGGAAGCGAGTGAAGATTATCAAAAAACGCTGGACAAAACATTAAAGATATGATGGAATACCTTCAGTAAAAACTAAGACAAGCCCATACAATTTTAATATGATTCTATTTTTATTATATACTACTATGATTAGAGATTATTTATAAAAAAGAACTGCTTGAAAATGTGTATCCGAAAGGGAGATGTACCATGCCATGCGTGGCCGGATTTCAACGTGCACAGTCTTTAAGTGGCGTCATCGTCACCGAAGATAAAAGTGCAAACTGCTCCATCATACATTTCTGCCCCAGTACTAACTAGTACTTTGGTGCTAGTACCAAATTAAAGGTTCACACCGGACTACATACCATTTTTAGACGAAGATAAACCTTAATAGATAACACTGCAGTAAGTAGAAAACTTATACCTATCGAAAATTACGAGAGACTATGTATGTACTAATATTTTTTTAGATCGCATTATTAAACGAGCTACGCATAAACTGGTCATTGGCATATCAACTTTGCGGTTGCGGTATCAGATTGTTTTTAAACATATAATGAGCAAATAAATTTAATTAAGTTGATAATTAATTTTACATTTGTACTATAGCAATTATTCACTGTATCTTTTACGTGTGTTGAAATAAAACTAACAGGAAAATACGTTTTCAGGTGAGATGAATTATTTCAAATGTAATGTAAATAAGTATAGGTACTGCGTTGTTATTTAACATAAGAAAGAACTCCAACAGAAGACAATAGTGTTGGAAATAGGTAGGATTCATAGAGATCTGAGAACCTTTTTATATATGCATTTAACGTTGCTATGGTAGTTCTGTAAACTAAGTTGTCACTGTAAAATAAACATAGAAGAGAAGTAACGTGTTTAATTACAACGGTTATGGGCTTATCATAAAATGGATAAAGAAATAAGTTGTACGTTGCAAAAGTTTAGTGCTGAAAATTATCCACAATGGAAATTTCAACTGAAGTGCGCGTTAAAAGCAAAGGGTCTCGGGAAATACATTGAAAATGAAACATCCGGGCCCGGTAGCACTAGTGCGGGTGCCGGCGGCACGGGGGAGCCCTCAGCATTGGCAGAACAGCGAGATAGAGAAGATGCCGCCGTAATGTTTATTATTACATCATCGCTTACGTATGAGCAAATGGTGATCATTGAAAACTGCACGACTGCAAGACTCTATTTATGCTCAGAATTCAGACTTTAATAAGATGTTCTTGCATGAACGATTTTATCAATTCAAGATGAGAGAGAGTGATAGTATAGCTCAGCATATCGCTAAAATAGAATCGCTAGCGAAGCAAATCCGTGAGGCCGGAGATAATATTAGCGACACAGCTGTTATAACGAAGATAATAAGTAGTCTTCCGACAAAATATAGAAATATAAGACAAGCGTGGTTGTCTATGGACGCTACAAAACAAACATTAGCCAACCTAACTGCCAGGCTGTTAGATGAAGAGGCAAGCCTGGCCAACGACGACTGCAGCGACCCCATTGCTTTAGCAACAGTAACGAAAAATGTATATACTCGTAATAGTGAAAGAGCGGACTATACAAATGCTCCAGTTTGCTTTTACTGTCATAGAAGAGATCATTTTGCTAAAGACTGTTACTCGCGGAAAAGAAGTTTTAACAAATCTAGTTCTGGGGCAAATATGACTTACCAGTACTTGGCACTAACAGTCAAAACGTTAAATGAACAGGATCAAGCTAAAGATGAGGATGTCTGGTTTCTAGACAGCGGAGCATCAAAGCACATGACTAGGAGACTAGAATTCTTTGATAAACTTTACGATTGCCCTACAAAAACTGTACGTCTGGGAGATGATACTGAGCTGAGCGTCGCAGGTGTTGGGACTGTTTTTATTAAGAAGTTGTTAAACAATCGTTGGTATAACTCGGAGATTAACAATGTATTTTATGTTCCAAACTTAAAAAGGAACCTTATATCTGAAGGTGCTTTAACTGAGAAGGGGTACGCAATATACAAAGAAAAGTGTCACGCGAATGTATTGAATTCGAATAAAAGTTTAGTAGCAAATGCGCAAAGACAACCAAACAACCTATACAAACTACTATTTAAAACTGCTGTACATAAAAAGAACCTGGCTATAAATGTCAATACTGTCACTGTTGAGAGTAACATGAAAACATCGTATGACAGTCAAGTTTACTCAAACAACGTAAAATCCAAGCAAAATGAACAAATTGTCCATAGAATTATACCAAATGTGCTAAAAAGTGACCAAGTAGAAAGCGTATGTGGTATAAATAATAATCATGACACATCTCTTGAGGAATCTGTACAGAAAATACGAACCTGCAACCCTGGCGAATTTATTTACTTAAATGTCTGCGGGCCTGTATCAACATCTTCTTCCAGCTTTAAATATATCGTATTGTTTAAAGATGCATGTACCGGCTTTATACGCGCCTCATTTATGAGACAAAAATGTGATGTATTCGAAAACTTTAAGGAGTTCCTACGATTCATGAGAAATATGTATGGGCGGCCTATCAAAGTGCTACATGCCTATTTTGGTGGCGAATACTGCAACACTGATTTCAAGGTTTTTCTGAGCAACCTAGGGATATGCCTAAAATTAACTGGACCAACTGTATACTTTGAACAAGATGTCAGTAAGATCATGGCTTCAGTGCGAGACATAGAGCATAAAGCGAAATGCACCTCATATATCTGGACTGATGTAGTCAATCAAGCAATATGTACCCTGAACAAAACTTCAATCGAGTCAATACCGCCATATGAAAATTGGACCAGAGAGAAAAATCAATTTGATGAGAACTTAGACCAAGGCCAGCCAACAGAGAATACTGAGTTGACGGATACTTTCTTCGACTGTGAAGAAACATCGTTTGAAGATACCTCACAATATCTCTTAGGCACCTACCCTCAGCAGAAATGTACTATGCTTAAGTTCCATAGGCATAAAATTAAGTATTAGGAACTTAACGTGTTTTTTGTAGAAGTTGATTTTTGGTTTAGTGGGAGATCCTTTTTGCGTGTCTCGTTTTTATTTATCTTTTAGAACTCTGTTTGTAGTATCATACATACTTATCGAGATAGTGGGAGTAAAATTTTAAAAATACAAGACAGAAACGCTCAGAGTGTGTAATCCTACCTAGTGGGAGTGTTGGAAATAGGTAGGATTCATAGAGATCTGAGAACCTTTTTATATATGCATTTAACGTTGCTATGGTAGTTCTGTAAACTAAGTTGTCACTGTAAAATAAACATAGAAGAGAAGTAACGTGTTTAATTACAACAAATAGGTAGGTATTTACGAAGTATTTTTTATATGGCAAATCTTTGCTAAGAGATTGCATTAATTTTCAACAAAAAAACGATTAAAGTTGACGATCAATGTTCAGAATGTGACATAAGTTTAGGTAGGAAGATTAATTAAGGTTTTATTATGTTATATGTCTTGCATCAGTATATAAAATACTAACATGCACAAGAGGTTACATGTTTGTACATACATGTACATTTTGTTGCACGTACTATGTTACGATACATTTATAATGTGTTATGTAAGTTTTCCTATACAGTGTGTGTCTTTCATAACGACATTGGTTTTAAGTATCGATAGTTTAAAGTGCTGTTAACAGTTTTATCAAATATAACGATTATCTTTTATAATTAAGAGTAATTAATTAAAAAAAATCTCGAGCAGTAATGTTTCGCTAAGTGTTTCGCGATAGCAGGGCGGTTAAGTCTTTTTCATACGAACAAGGTCACTTGTCATGATTTTAACGGTCTTGTCAGGATGTCACTAAGAGCGAAATTTCAATGAAATCACATGTCAATTGGTAAGTTTAATTTATTACGGATACATTGCGTGCCTAATTAAATTGTATGAAATTTTAATTTTTTATTTTTTAACTAAATTATGCTAATTTCTGTTCATTAGGAGTTATACTTTCAGCCCTTAAAATTAGTGTCGTTATGAAAGACACACACTGTATAAGGCCGTTTACACTACGAGTACCTACATACAATGTGTATATGTTGCCCATTTGCACCGACTCGACTAAGCATGTGCGTGATAGTCACAATTCACTTTGCGTCAGACTACATTAAGAGCTACAGCTACAGTAACGGTTGCATTTGCAGTAGAGTTGTTGAGTTAGTTGATATGTAAAAATAAGCGTATACTTAAATATTTCTGTAGGGTTCCTGAATGTGCGTAGGTTGGTAGAAATGAGTGGACCAAAAAATAACCGGAATGAACAGCAATACAAATGCACAACTAAATTCATAACACAGCAACACAATATATACTCAGTGACCTTACTTTTTAACACGTGCTACTAACAGGATCCTTGCAACGAAAATTCAGTTCAAGTACGCTAACTTATAACCGTGAAGAACAAGGTTTAGAGACCTTTAATTTAATGTGAATAAAATCGATTCGTTTTATTCTCGCTATAAACACAATTACGTACGATTGTTGCAAATCAAATACCAGAATACGCGACGGAAGTCATAATTTCATAACATAAATCTTCACATTCGCACATGAAGCTGGATTATGCAGTCATCATGTTGTGCTCGATATTTGTCGCTGTTTTTTCTTTAATATCCCGTATATGTCTGGCGAAAGGAATGGAAGTGTTTTTCTATTTTGCATACGGCAGCAATCTACTAAGTAATAGAATTCACATTAAGAATCCCTCGGCCGTGTTTTACAGTCCCGCCAAATTATCGGTAAGAATTAATAAATGATTCTACTTAATATTTTTTCTGACTGTACGCCTACCACAAGCATAACCGGGGATAACCGGGGCTAATAGGTACTTCGCCACTGTGATTGCCACGTTTTGCCAGCCGATTTGTATTGTTGCGTCATTTATTTTGTCTGCATTTTTTTCACCTCCCTGACTCGGAAAGGCCTTTTTTATTATTTTAGCAAAACTGCATTTTATTTACAAGAGTGCAATAGTAGATTGTGTAACAAGGGAGCAAAATGAAATATTTACGGCGAGGGCGCACATTGAATCCCAAACGAAGCGATGGAGTCTATAATAGAATCCCGAGCGCAGCGAGGGATTCTAAAATAGACTCCTGAGCGTAGTGAGGGATTCAAGTGTTAACGCCCAAGGTGAAAATAATTTTGCTCCTATGTGACACATACTGCTTTTCACACCCCCATAGACGAAAATAAAAGACGTTATTGTTGAATCATATTTACTTTCACTTTATACATTTGTGCTTAGTATGCTTCCTGATATAGGAGGAGCCATTCTTGGTATTGTATCAGTAGGATAATGTCGGCACGGGTTAAGGCAGTCTTAGTTCTATAAAAAAATATCATAGCAAAACTGAAGTTAGTCTTAATTTTTCATTAGTAGAATATCCTGGTAAAGGTGAAGGTGGTGTTTGGCATTATCGGAAGAAGTTAGTAAGTCCAGACTCCATTTACTCGACAAACACCGCTGAGCTCATGAGATAAAAACAACCTAAAACAAAACAAAAAATATGTTAATTGATTGCACTGTTGGGACTGATCACAATGTTAATAACTAATAACTATACTACCTAGTTATAGTTATTAGTTAAAATAACCTTATTAGCGTTCCGAAAGTGAACCATTTAAAATGTGCAAGTTGCTTAAGCCGAGTGTTGTGGACACACTGGCGAGTCCCCAAGACTATTGCAAACAAAGATAAACATAACAAAATCATTGCTAGGTTATGAAATTAGAATTAGTTTTTGATGTCATTAGACTCTAACAGCTAGAGTTATCTTAAGTTAAAAAAAATCAAGAACTGTTTACAGGCATTGTAAGCATAAAATGAGTCAATTTACTTACATTCATAGGCAGAGAAACTGAAATCAAATGCTGTGTTTGAATGTTTTGATATTATTTGCAATCAAAACTTGAGACTTCTTCGTTCGGTGGCCTTCAGAAATTCATTTCAGAAATGTTGTTAGTTTTGTTTAATTATCATTATTTTTGACATGGAGTACCTACATGCTTCAGGGTAGAACTTGGAAGGTAGCAAATCCTTGCAATTAAACCACAAATACCGATTCCGAGAACAATCTTTATGTCTCTAGGTAACCTCAAATATAACGACTTTTCGTATTCCTTTTGTGTGCTTTTAGATCCTTCTGTCTAGATTTGATGGCAACAAATTGGCCATATTACGCACCAATGTTGCGTTTCTTTTCATTCTATAAATTCCGGCGTCATGTTTTCATGTCTTATCGCTCGAATACATTTTATTTTTTCACCTGAATCCGTACAGGGAATATACTTGAATCACATGCAAACACAGGATGCAGGAACACGGGATTTGTTTTTTCCAATTTAACTACTTTTGTACAATGTGCAGTTTCTTTAATAATATTCATCATTTTATGCATGAAACTATCGTAATAATAATAAACCAGAGAATAAATATCAGACCACACCACAGACAACGTATACTAAGATCGAATCGATCGCTACGTCTATTCGTTATTAATAAAAAATCGATTTGGAAAAATAATATAATGATGCTAACTATTTTTAATCATTCATTATAGTAACGCACCTACTGAATTGAAGTATATTTATGATAAATATGAGTAAAACAGAATTTTATAACGTATAAAAATAGTAATAAATATAAAAAAATGTATACACATAATCGATTATAATGAAAGTGTAATCGATTAATATAATAAGACATTTTGTTGCCATGGCGGACTGGCTGGAAAAAAAAGTAATGTCCTAGAACAGAAAAGTGCCACTTTGTTCCCTCCTAGGAGGGAAGAAAAGGCCCGTATACGAATGGGTGGTGTGAAAAGAATATTTGAAATTCGAACGTGTGATTAATAGTTACCTTTTTAAACATAATAACATGTAAAGGCCATTCCAGACTGGACAATGTTCGCATTTTTTGTATTTTTTTTTTCAGTTGGTTTTCTTGTACAGTCAGTATCCTTCTACACGAAGGCCGCAAGAATATGTGACACGCTCATTTGCTCACAAATAAGAGCGTGACAAATATTTTTGCGGTCTTCGTGTAGGAAGATACTATTGATGCTGACTGTACCTACCTATGTGTTTTCCTCGCTTTAGTGAGGTGAAAAGATTTGTGTTACACACGGTTGCAAAGTTATTTTTATACGTCTCGTGTGTTGCAACACTCGCTACGCTCAGGATTCTATTTTCGAACCATAAAATCTATTCGCTAGCTAGTAGTTCAACCCTAGAATCTATTCGCTAGCTGATGTTTCAATTCCACACTCGCGGTTAAAATACAACTTTGCTCCCTTGTAGGTATAACAAATAACTATTACAGTACAGTGTCGAAACTTTTATGGTCTCGGAAAACAACGATTAAACGTCTTCTGTTGACAAAAGGTTCATTGGCTTGCAGGATTACAGGCTGGATTTCAACATGCAGGTACCAATGTGGAATGGAGCAGTGGCGACCATTGTCCCGGATACAAACTGCAGTGTTTGGGGCGATCTATGGCTGATTGATTCTAATAAAATGAAATATCTAGACAAGTAACTAGTGATTATATTATCATTAACAAACAGTGAAATAAGTGAAACCAACAAATTCATTAATTTCGATACAACAGTATTCCTATTTTAATTCCTGTAGAATTTTATATTTGTACCTCTAAAACGAAATTAATATTCTGGCGTAATACACACGCTACTTAAAATATACATGTACTTGTATACTACCTATGTAACATATTTAGAATTAAGTCAAATAAACTGTCATCATTCAAGTCCCCTCATTAGGTATATTTATGGCGACACTCGTCTAATTTATGAATTAAAACACAATCTGTGTTTTGGTCACGTGTCTCATAAGAAAAAACAATATCGGTTGGTCCGATACCGCTACCTACTAGGTATAATTTTAGTAACAACATTAATATT
The DNA here is from genome assembly GCA_911728535.1 of Pammene fasciana. Lineage (NCBI taxonomy): Eukaryota > Metazoa > Arthropoda > Insecta > Lepidoptera > Tortricidae > Pammene > Pammene fasciana. The sequence goes on along the minus strand of OU452276.1, from coordinate 15,148,457 downwards.
TCAATAAAGTCTACAAAAGTTAACAGTAAATATTATATTTAGGCAAGAAGGTGTTGATCGCGCCTGGTACTACGCGAAGAACGTGACGGTGAGAAGGAAAGACGGCTATACGATAGTAGCTCGCACTTACATCGAAACCTCGGACCCTCCGACGCTGAGGTCAGGAGAAGTTCTTTCCGACGACAGGCGTCCGTCTGATACTTATATGAAGGTACAAAAATTATAAATATTCTAAAGCTAACTTTAGGTAATTTAATTACCGTAATTAACATTTTTTTTTAAATTAGGTATACAGCTCTTATATTAAACACAATTATACACAGGTTTAGGAAACAACATCAGTAACGGAGCGTCTGAAGACCCAGATTCTGTCCATCCTGCCTAATAGGGCATTAAATAATGTACTGCCTAATAGGGGTAGTACCTACCCGAAAACAGGGGTTTTTATCCATAGTAAAACAATCCGGGTTGCATCGTGCCACACAAACCAAAAAAAAATGGTCTTGACAGACAGACAGACAGACAGACAGACAGACGGACAACAAAGTGATCCTATAAGGGTTCCGTTTTTTTCCTTTTGAGGTACGGAACCCTAAAAATTAATGAAATTTGAACTGACTTTTTAACTTTACATAACATATGTGTCCGCCGGATTTGTCCGACTGATACGCCCAGCGGACAGATCCGTCCGTCTATGGCGCTATGCAGATGTATCCACACAAATCCGTGTCCGATTCGCGCCATACACGGACGGATCTGTCCGCCGGGCATATCCGTCAGACAAATCCGGTGGATACATCTGTGAGTGTATCCCTAGCTAATGTAGGACTCGCCAATAATTTTACTTAATTAGTCAAATAGCCTTATTTTGAAACATTCAAAGTAGTCATCTATTTTATTTATTCGTATGTATGTTTTATGTTTTAGGTAATAATTCTTGGTGCGGTCAAAAGTGGACTCCCATCTTGTTATATAAAGCATCTAAGAACTTTTCCAACGAACAAAAAAAAGGCACCGCAACGCACTCTCGAATCTCTCGGAACTTTGACATTTGGAAATAAGGTCTACAAATTCAACTAATATTAAATATCTGTGAAATAGTTGCATGACACTAATTTTACCAAAAAATCGCCCAGGGCAGGAAACTCATTTGCATTCATGAAATCAATGAATGCATTGGGAAGGTATTAAATTACACGTGAAACTATTGGTAAAACTGAAGTCACGAAATTAATTTCATGCCACTAATTTCGTAATGTAATTCCTTGGCATGGCTTAAGAACAGCATGTTACTTGAGTTCAGGTATGTACAGTAGGTAGGTATCTAATGAATATGTTGAATGGGTATACATTTATTTAACAAAAAGGTAATGATAACGGAAAATACAATTAATAACACGGAAAGAAAAAAATACAACTATACTACCAGAACTATTAGTAAAATAGATTATTGTAACCGATACTACAAAACTACTTTATTTTCACGTTTACCATCTTGAATTCAATATAACTATTTAAATATTAATACGCACTAAAGTCTTGTTATTTATACAGTGTGAACAATTGTCCCAGAATTTACTAGATTTTCTCGTTCATATTATAGTATTTGGGTATAATGGACGAGACTTTTTGTCTGTGAATAAATTCCTATATAATATACCTAAAAAATATCCTCAAAATGTACAATTATCAGAAATATTTATTCGTCATATTAGTACATAAACATTAATTTTTACAGTAACTGAACAAATTCCTCACCTGTTATTGATTTAGTCCCATTCTATGTAAGCTTCGTGGGTAATATTTTGTTGGTAGTTTTTTTTTACTCAAATGTCATTAAGTGTTTAATATATAGGTATACACATATTACTACAGTTTTTGAGGGAGGAAGCGGGGGATATTTTAATACATTTAAGTCAGATGTAATAGAATTACTGCATACGGATGACATTGCAGTTATGTCCAAAAATAATTAAAAGTCGTAGAATACACGGCACCTAATACATATAATGTCATCTGCTTTCAATCTTAACCGTTTATTATAATTTAACGGTAGACTGTCTAGAATCTAGACGAAACCTTACAATTTCACGGTTGGATCAACGTCCCTAGACGCTAGTCTGGCTGCTGTCGTCGTACACGATGCTGTCTCTTTTCTACTCTATTAAAAATAGAAAAAGCATAGAACTATAAAAATGGCCCATGTTATTGTAGCTGTGCATATGCCATTGGAGACGGCATATGACAGTAAGATTTGAAATATTTTTAACATTTTATTTTAGCCAGTTAAAACATTGATTGATCAAACGACTTATGGGGGAAAATTGCATATGCGCTTCCCTCCTGCTGCCTGAAGGGATAGCCGTCAGGGGTATATCAGAAGCCATGTTCGTACATACTGTGGTCGCCATCCATATATTATTTTGGTCTTAGCATGAGAATAGAAGCGGGCAACGATCGCGTGTGACAAATCAAATCAAGCTGTCACGCTTTACCGCCATCACGCACGGAACGACGAGGGTCGGCTCGGTAACACTTCAATGCAGTGGAGTGCACTTCACGCAGACGGTGAGTTGCTCTCTTGAATCATGGTTACAGAACGGTACATTGTTTTTCAATAACTTAATGCACAAAGGCATGGCTTAGAAAACAATCGTGCTGATATTAAATACTAGGTGTTAATGGTTATTTTATTTATAAATAATACTTTAAAGACTGTGTACGATAAAATCCGGGCACGCATGATACGGTAGATCTTTTTATTGAATGTGCATATTCAAGCAACAATTCTTTTTAATAATTTGTGGTTATCAAGCTATATAATACAACTAGCAGTTGCCCGCGGCTTCGCCCGCGTACATTATGATTAATGCAGATTTCAACTCTTGAATAAAAGTTTGTCCCCGCGACTTCGTTTGCGTAGAATTAGTAATTGACCCCCCTTTTTATCCTCTTAGGGAATGACTTCTGGGATAACTATTATGTATCCATCCCCAGAACTCAAACTATCTCTATACCAAATCATCTAAATAGGTTCAGCGGTTATCAATTCCCCATATAAACTTTCAACCCCCTTTTCACCTCTTAAAGGGTTGATTTTCGGGATAAAATCCTATGTCGTTTTCCGAGACTCAAACTATCTCTATACCAAGTTTCATCTAAATCGGTTCAACTGAAAATAATTCTCTATAAAACTTCCAACCCCTTTGCTATGCACCCCCGTAAGCTTTGTTTTCGGGATAAATACAATTTTTCCCCTTCCCGGGACCCGAACTATCTCCATACCAAGTTTCATCTAAATCGGTTCAACATTTAAAAATGCTCCATACAAACTTTTAACCCCCATTTCACTCCTTTAAGTAACGATTTTAGGAAATTAAAAAAAAACACGCAAGTACGGGTCTTACTTGCGCCTCAAAGGTTTTATGGAGGTTCTATTCTATATGTTTAAATCAAACACGAACTCCAAATACAAAAGTATACTAAAAGTTATAAAGTGCGAAGCGAATATTTAACAGCGAAATAGCGTGCGAAAGGCTAAGTTTGCGTAAGCGATAGCGGCGGGGCAGAGTGGCACAGGTGCGGCGTCGAAGGCGATCGGATGCGCTCTGTCGCTCCGGCAGGCGGTCTGGGAGCTGGTCCGCGGAGATTCCCTCCGCGCGCGCCGTCTTCACCCCGCGGCGCCTGGACGGGTTTCCGAGTAGTGATGTGCGCATGCAGTTGCGCGTAGTGATGCGCCACATCACCCCCTTGGGAGAATTAAGGTCCATCTGAAGAAAAGAAATTAGGAAATCTGACAATGCGACCAGAACGTGTCTTTTTGACAGGAGGTTCCTGCTCAGGAGCAGGAGTAGGTACAGTGGCTGGCTGAAGTGTGTCGTGCTGATCTGATAAAGTATATGCTGGCTTTACTCTGTCTATAGAGATTGTCACAGGTCCTCTGTTTGATTCCACTGTGATAGTCTTATCTGTCCTTGAGAGTATTTTGTGTGGTCCAGTGTATGGCTTTTCTAGGGAACGGCGGACGGCATCCTTGCGAATAAAAACGTATTGTGCTGTCTTGAGATCCTCATGTACAAAAATCGGCTTTAATGTGTGATGCGATGCCGGCTGCGGTTTGAGGTGAGTAATGTGCTCTCTAAGCCGTGACACGAAGTCAGATGGCTGCAGTTTGTTGTTGTGTGGATGTGTATTAGGTGTGAAAAACTCACCCGGGATCCGTAATGGCTCACCATAAACCATCTCCGCAGCCGAGCACCGCAGGTCGGCCTTCCAAGCCGTCCGCAGTCCCAGCAGCACGACGGGGAGCACGTCAGTCCAGCTCTTCGCGTCGTGGGCCATGATGGCGGCCTTGAGGGTGCGGTGGAAGCGCTCCACCATGCCGTTAGCTGCTGGATGGTATGCTGTTGTGTGGCGTAGATGAACGCCGCAGAGGCGCGTCAGAGCCTGAAAAAGTTGCGAATTAAACTGTCGTCCTTGATCAGTTGTAACCACCTGCGGGCATCCAAACCTAGAGATCCACGTCTCGCATAGGGCCTTTGCGACCGTCTCCGCTGTTATGTCATGCAGTGGCAGCACCTCAGGCCAGCGCGTGAACCTGTCTACAGCTGTGAAACAGTATCTGAATTCGTTTGAAGGTGGCAGGGGTCCTATCAAGTCAATGTGCACGTGACTGAATCTCTCACCAGGTAGCGCGAAATGACCGAGTGGAGAAGATGTGTGGCGCTGAACCTTCGAAGTTTGGCACGCGTTACAGGCTTGGGTCCAGGCACGGCAATCTTTCCGTGCGTTGGGCCAGATATACCTTTCCGTGACCAGCTTGGTTGTTGTCCTCGCTCCTGGATGGCTCAGACAATGTATAGCGTCGAAGATCTGCCGCCGAAGTTCACGTGGCGCGTAAGGACGAGGCCTGGACTGAGAGACATCGCAGAGCAGCGTAGTGAGGGTCCCTGGTACTTGAACTTCCTTCAGAACAATAGAGGAGTTATTAGAGTCCAGCAGCTCTTGCATCTCAGGATCTGCTTTCTGCATACGAGCCAGCGTCTCCACGTCTGGTGGCTTCGAAATGGCCTCGACACGAGAAAGGGCATCTGCTGTGACATTATCCTTACCAGATATGTGTCGAATATCGGTAGTGAATTGTGAAATGAAGTCGAGTTGATTCAGCTGGCGAGGAGAGCAGTGACGGTCTTTCTGCTGGAAAGCGAACGTTATTGGTTTATGGTCTGTGTAGATTACAAAATGTCTGCCTTCTACCATAAACCTAAAATGCTTGACGCTCTCATATACCGCAAGCAGCTCCCTGTCGTACGCGCTGTAACGGGATTGTGCCTTGTTCATTTTCTTTGAGAAAAATGCCAGTGGCTGCCATTCTTCGTTGACCAGCTGTTGCAGCACGGCGCCCAAGGCCGAGTTTGAGGCATCGGTAACGAGGGCGAGCTGTGCATTCATCACAGGGTGAGCAAGAAGGGTACTGCGGACGATACTTGCTTTGCAGTTGGCGAAGACTTCGAGAAGCTCAGGAGTCCAGGTGATGGGTTGCGATCCTTTGACCTTTGGGCCAGCTAGTAGGTCATGGAGTGGTGCTTGGTCTTCTGCAGCGTGTGGGATAAAACGCCTGAAGAAATTTAATATGCCCAAGAACCTTCGTAGGCCACTTACGGTTTTGGGAGGAGGAAAATCTCGGATGGCTTCGATCTTGGCATCTGGAGGACGTGTACCTTGTTCCGAAATATGAAATCCTAAGAAGTCCACCTCTCGCTGACCGAACACGCACTTTCCCTCGTTGATGAGCAAGCCGTAGTCCGCAAGGCGCTTGAAAACCTGCTCCAAGTGCTCTAGGTGCTCGCTGTGGCTTCTGGAATACACCAAAATGTCGTCTATGTAAGAATAACAGCAGTCCATGTCGCGAAGTACTTCGTCGAGGAAACGCTGGAAAGTTTGTGCTGCGTTTCGCAAACCAAAAGACATAAAAGGAAACTCAAATAAACCAAACGGGGTCGTAATGGCTCCCTTGGCGATGTCTTCGTGATACACGGGGATCTGGTTATAAGCTTTGACCAAGTCAATTTTGGAGAAAATGCTGCAGCCTGCCAATCTGTGAGCGTAGTCCTCAATATGCCTAACAGGGTACCTGTCCGGGATGGTTCGCGCGTTGAGCGCGCGGTAGTCTCCGCACGGTCTCCAGCCGTCCTTCTTGGGTACGAGATGCAGTGCAGAGGCCCAGGTTGAATCGGAGCGGCGAGCAGTGCCATTTCTAACCATCTCTTCGAACTCTTCCTTAGCCACCTTTAGTCGGTCAGGAGCCAGCAGGCGTGGTCTGGAAAATACTGGGGGTCCAGGTGAGGTACGGATGAAGTGTAAAGTGTTATGCTTCACTGTACGTGTGATGCCTGACGGTTTGGTAAGTTGCGAGTACTTTGACAGTAGGGTGTGGTACTCGCTGTCACCGGAAATCGTCTTGATGCTGGAAATGTTGCATTTCATCCGTGTCGCTGCTGTAGAGAGAGTGGTGAGGCTGTCTAACAACCTACCGTGCTTGCAGTCCACGAGCAGCCCATAGTGTGCCAGGAAATCAGCTCCAATAATCGGCTTGCCTACGTTAGCTACCACGAAGTTCCACACGAAGTCCCGCCGTAATCCTAGATCAAGGTGCAGCGTGACGGTCCCATATGTATGAATAGGAGTGCCGTTGGCAGCGGTGAGACTATACTCAGTCGGCTTGCCATCGGGCCAGCTTCCACGTGGCACCACGCAGAGGTCGGAACCGGTATCAATAAGAAACTGCACTTGAGATCTCTTGTCGGTTATGAATAGGCGGCTTGTGGCGCGGCAATCAGTCGCCGCATTTACTGAGAGCCGTTTGCATTTCCCGACGAGTAGTTGCAGGGGGTATTGCACTTCTTTGCTCTTTCTCCAAAAATAGAATGATACCAGCACGTACCTGCAGTTCTACTACGGCTCCGACCCCTGCTCCTCGACCTCGCATTGCCACCTCGTCGAGCTGTTGAGCGTCCTCGGCCCTGGTGCATGGACATTTGCGCAATTTGCTGAGTCATCTCGGACTGTGCACGTGCCAGGTCATCGATGCGTTTCAATAAACCGCCAAAGTCGGACGACGCGGCTGCCACGTGTAATGGCGGCGACGGTGACGTGGCCTCGCAAATTCTGTCGGCGAGGTCCGCAAGCTCTTCCAAACTGGCTGAGGGCTGTGAAATTAAAATAGGTTGAACATGTGCTGGTAACCTCTTCATCCACATACTTTTCATAAACTCGTCGTTCATCCCGCCATCAGCTAAATGTTGCAAATGGTGCAAAAATTGCGAGGGCTTGCGATCCCCCAGCTCCTCATTAGAAAGCACCTGGGTAATCTGTTGCTGGCGGGAAACACACAGGTATTTAGTTAACTCAGCCTTAAGCTTGGGGTATTTATCAGTGGCTGGGGGATTTTTAATAATACTTTTAATTTCTTTGGCGTACCTGTGATCCAGTTGTGCAACGACGCAATAAAATTTTGTGGCGTCATCCTTAATACCTGACACGTGGAATTGCGCCTCCGCTTGTCCAAACCAGACCTCGGGATCCTCCGGCCAAAATGGCGGCAAACGAATTGCCACGCGGTTAACGGCCACCGGCCCGCCATCTTGTGCATCCGCAAAATCTTCGGCCGGTCGGGCCGGCGCCGGCGTCGGCGGCGCGCCCGTGCCATTACCAGTCTCGCCCATAATTATTTATCGCGATAAAACTTCCCGCAGTCCGTAATCACTCTCGGGGTCACCAATATGGAGGTTCTATTCTATATGTTTAAATCAAACACGAACTCCAAATACAAAAGTATACTAAAAGTTATAAAGTGCGAAGCGAATATTTAACACCGAAGGCGATCGGATGCGCTCTGTCGCTCCGGCAGGCGGTCTGGGAGCTGGTCCGCGGAGATTCCCTCCGCGCGCGCCGTCTTCACCCCGCGGCGCCTGGACGGGTTTCCGAGTAGTGATGTGCGCATGCAGTTGCGCGTAGTGATGCGCCACAGTTTCGTACGAACAACTATTTTATTACATTTTTTATTGCGAATCGGACACGTACCCCGATTTTTTTTTGTCTTAAGTCGGACTGGTGCTTGACTGCACTCTTATTAGTTTTCCTGTAATTTATACGTAAATGACTATTATATCTGTAATTTTTGCAAATTTTTCTGTCGAACAGTTTCCGATATTGATTAATTTACAGCTTTTTTTTAATAACTTCAAAGTTATGTATGTTAAAATTATACTAATTAGAGATCCTCACATTAAGCCCTTTTATTTGATACGCCACACAATAAAATTATTTGTTTTTTGATTTCTCATTTACCTACCCACAAATCCCCCCCCCCCCCCTTAATGTTTAAAATTCATAAATTGGCGTTACATGTCTGCCTTTGGGTCACTGACTTACAATCAAAGTCGCACCATAAGGGTTCCTTTTCTACCATTTTGGTACGAAACCCTAAAAACATCGCTTCCCGGGACTCCCTATACTAAGTTTTATCAAAATCGGTTCAGCTGTTAAAAATTCCCCATTCAAACCTCCAACGCCATTTCATCCCCTTAACCTTAGGGTTAATTTTCGAAATAAAAACTATTTATATGTCCGTTCTCGGGACTTAAATTATCTCTATACAAAGTTTCATCTAAATCGTTCACGTTTAAAAATTCCCCATGCAAATTTGCAACCCCCGTTTCACCCTTAACCTTTAGGGCTGATTTTCGAGGTAAAAACAATTTTATGTTCCTTCTCGGGACTCAAACTACATATCTGTATGCTAATGAGCATTAAGTTTCATCTAAATCGGTCCAGGTGTTAATAATTTCCTGATCAAAATTCCAATCCCTTTTTCCTTCAAGGGGTGATTTTCGGAACGAAAACAACCCTTAGTCATTTGCAGGGATTCACACTTACTATATACCAAGTTTCGTCTAAATCGGTTCAACGGTTTAAAATTCCCTATAAAAACCTGCAACCCCCGTTTCACCCTTAACTTTTATACCTTTAAGGGTAGTTTTCGCGAAAACAAACTATTTTTTTTCCTCCCCGGGCCTCAAACTATATGTATACCAAGTTTCATCTAAATCGGTTCAGCTGTGAAAAAATCCTATATAAACTACCAACCCTCTTTTCACCCCTTTACGGGTTAATTTTTTCAATGAAAATAACCCTTAGTCGTTTCCCGGGATTCAGACTATCTATTATATCAAGTTTCATTTAAATCGGTACAACGGTTAAAAATTCTCTATACAACCTTCCAATCCCCTTTTCACCCCCTTAAGGGCTGATTTTCGGTATAGAAACTACCCTATGTCCTTTCCCGGAGGTAAAATTATTTCTTTAACAAAAATTTCGAAATTGATGCCATTTTCGTACTTAATTAACGTCCCAAAATACCATAAATCGACTCCCATATTGATATTTAGTAATTTCAACCCTATCGCACCCCAACAGGGGGATGATATTTCACGCCCGCCACGTTGTATCATAAAATTTTGGGGTTTTCGTAATCAGTGACCCGATAAACCATAGAAAAGATACCCATGTTGATTTTCAGACTTTGTCACCCCCATTTCCCCCTTTATGGGGTTGAATTTTCAAAAAACACGTGTTTACATATTTATTGTTAGGAATACTCCTGTGAAGTTTCAAATAAAACAGTCTAACTAATCTTGCTTCCCTATACAAACTTTGGACCCCCATTTCACTCCCTGGGGGATGATATTTTACACTTGCCACGTTGTATAATAAACTGGTTGTTGTTTTCGTAATCAGCGACCCGATAAACCATAGAAACGATACCCATATTGATTTTCAAACGTTTTCACCCCCATTTCCCCCTTTAAGGAGTTGAATTTTCAAAAAACCTGAAACACGTGTTTACATATTTATTGTTAGGATTACTCCTGTGAAGTTTCAAATAAAACAGTCTAACTAATCTTGTTTCCCTATACAAACTTTGGACCCCCATTTCACCCCCTGGAGGATGATATTTTACACCTGCCACGTTGTATAATAAAATGGTTGTTGTTTTCGTAATCAGCGACCCGATAAACCATAGAAACGATACCCATATTGATTTTCAGACTTTTTCACCCCCATTTCCCCCTTTAAGGAGTTGAATTTTCAAAAAAGCTGAAACACGTGTATACTCATTTATTGTTAGGAATACTCCGGTGAAGTTTCAAATAAAATAGTCTAACTAATCTTGTTTCCCTATACAAACTTTGGACCCCCATTTCACCCCCTTACGAGGTGAATTTTGAAAAATCCTTTCTTAGTGCACCCCTAGACCTTATAAGGGACCTACATGCCAAATTTGGAAACTCTAGACCCAGCGGTTTAGGCTGTGCGTTGATATGTCAGTCAGTCAGTCAGTTTCTTCTTTTATATATTTAGATTAAAAACATAATTTAAACGTTACGTTGTCTGTGAGTTTGATCACTATATATCCCACAGTGCTTATATTTTTTTGTACACGGTGTTCTAACAGCGTTTAGCAATTTTTACTGTTAAATTTTTTTTTCTATTTTAGGTAAGATAAATCAAATTATACCTTAGTACATTATCTTTTCACCATAGCTAACATTTTTCTAAGTGAATTTGGATTGAAATAGTTCTGAGGTGTTCTAACTTTGATGAGTTTGACTTTTTGACAAAAAAATGCCTCCCATATAAAAATTACTTTCAGTGCTTGGAGTAGAAAGTTTTATTCTGAGTTGTAAGTGTCACTTTCGAGTACTCGAATCTCAAAAATCACCCCCCAGGAACCCGCTAGGCAGGCTCTCCGTTCATAGGCGCTTTCCGCTACAAAACGGGAAAACGCTAGGATCGGCTACGAGCGTAGCGCGTAGCGAAGTGTGGTACGGAGAGTGTTAATACTTACAGTACGAATTTTTCATTATTATGTAAGCCCTAAATGAGAAATGTTATATTTTAGTTATTCTTTAGTGATATCACTTTTTATTGCCGTCTCTTTCGGACGGATAATCCTCTTAAAAGTAACATGGTAGCTACTTCAAAGCTTATTTAACTTTAGTATATTACTTTCGCAATACAATCGTTCGCAATAGTACATTACGTACCTAGGGCGGTAAAATAAAGAAGGGCTCAGATCGCTGGCATTTGTGGCCCGAACCGAAGGTAAGGGCCATAAACAAGCGATCTGAGGCCTTCTTTATTACCGCCCGTGGTGCGTACATAATTTTACGTCTTCTCCTGGGTGTGAAGTGAGATTTGCCGCTGCGCCCTAGGGCGGTAAATCTCACTTAGCACCCAGAGTGACGTAAAAAGTGATAAAGCACGAAGCTCGACTGAATAAATTAACTTTCAATAAGGTGGAGATGCATTATTCATGGGATACAATATATTTGGAATAAAAATTAACTTTATTTTATGTCATAAATATATGTACTTATGTGTGTTATCGCAGTTGATGGTTGTCAATAATCTGCTTTGAAATCTATATTAAAGGTATTTTATTTCCCGAGGAGAAAATTAACATAATATAATTATCCCGTAAATTATCTCATTTTGAAACTCCATGCCTATATTACCGAACCTTCTCGCTTGATCAAAGTATCATTCTTTGTCACTTTGCTTCCTCGCCCTACAGTATATTGCTTTCTTTGATAACAGTAATGTGATCTTCGTGACATAAAACGAGAAAAAAATATCTACGTAAGTAATACAAAAACAGCACAACACGTACGCATGTACAACATATGTATTTAAGTAATAAGATACATTAAGATTACCGCTATCATATCGCACTAGACACAACATGTTTATTAGTAGAAGGTACAAATCACATTTCGAGATAACTAATTAACTAGGTCAAGAATTTGAGCGCGTGGCCACATTTAATTAATCTGTTTAATTAGTTTTCGAATTAGTGTATGTGCCCAACGACTTTTATCAATATGAACAGATTGATAATGGGCATGAAACAAGGATTTGAATAACTGTAAAAAAAGTTGATTTGTTCCGTAGTTAGAAAATGAAAATCAGCGTTGTTTCTACCCCACGACACATGCTGAGTGGCAACCATTTTGGTGGTACCTAATTTTATTTTTGTATTATATTTGTGTTTCTTATTATATAAAATAAATATTAATTGATTTATTTAAATCATTCGTAAGTTATTTTTCTGTAAAACTCCAAACAATAAACAAAATAAAACACATACGCTTATAACTTCATGCATTATATATAGTTCGTTTTTTTAGCATTAGAAAGAACCTAGCAGAAGACAGTACAAGGTTTTTTATGTCATGATTTGCGGGTATGTTGTCAATGTATGTTTTAAAATGTTTCTTAGGAAACCATTTGCATTATTATTAATATAATATTATTATACTAACAAAGTACAATTCAATGTTCTTTAAAATTAATATACATTTACGAAAATTTATTAATAATACATTTTTTTTGCCAATAACTTTATGATTTCTATGAATGCTGCACGATAAAAAACTTACTGAGACCGACATTACGAAATAAAGTTTTGCAGCCGTATTCATAAAAAATCCTTAATCGGCGTCTGATATTCGAACCAGTTGATACGCTGATTAGGCTTAATTCGGGCTTGTAACTTTACTTGATTCATAATCACAAATTATCCTGCTCATATCTGATCCACCGCTTATTGATAGATTAGACGCGTTATGTTGGCACTTCTGGTAAAATCATAGACAAAAACCTGGTTTCGTCGCAATTAAAAAAAAGTTTGACAAAACATGACACATGACAGCGGTAATAGCGGGAATCGGGAACACGCTTGTTCACTCACTTTTGCATATTACTACGGTTTGAATAAATATTTTTGTAACAAATTTTTGATTAAAAAGCCTTTGTACTTTATTGAAACACATGAATAAAAGTTATGTACCTACCTATAGTGAAAATGAAGAGAAACGGTGAACAATTGAAATGTAATAATAGAAGTTTATTTGTACGAGAATCTACTGGATGTGGTAAGGTAAGAAAAACAATTAATTCATTTACTTATAACTAGGTTTAGACCATTTATAAACGTAACTACCTATGTCTGATATATTTCTCAATAAAAATAATTATAGACATTGTAATTGTTGATCATTAACTTTAGAATTATTAAAGAAATAATATTATTTAGCGTGCTTACCTATTTCTTACTATTTACAGTGTCAATATCATCCATAACGGCGTTGAGAGAATGGTTGATTAGCTCAAAAAACAGGAGTTCACAACAAGTTGGTGATTTACTTGATTGGCGCAGAGTTTCATATAAGATAATCAATAACAGGACTACATACATGATAATAGTAGGTAGTACTTAACATTTATACATTTATAAGCATATCCTATCACCACATACCTGTGCATTGGTTACATGTCTAAGAAATATTTTATTTTAGTTTGTCCGGAAAGAGAAGTGTCATGGTTTATATGGGAACTCATACATTCTATGAAACTTCTCTTTCCGGACAGATCATACTGCCAAAGTAGTAGTTTTATTAGTGCAAAATATACATTATTATTTTATTTAATGCTCACAACTGGCATTCAGAATAACCATAGTTATGAGTCTTAGCTATGTCAACCATCATTTAGATTGAAATGTGGCTCTGAGAAAGCTATTTTTGATTTTGAATTTGTATGTATCTTACTGAGTATTGGTGGCGGGTCATACTCTCAAGTCTCAATTATTCGTTATCTTCCATCTTCATTCCTTTCCCATCAAGCAGATACATTGTTGAATTGATTGATGTAATCAACAATGTACCTTATTGAATAAAAAAGTTGAACTTATGGTTAGCGAAGTATACTAAAAATAAAATTACATTATAGGTTTAAAAAATCTTTAATTGAAATTGTTATTTTCATTCCAGATTCTGATGGGCCAAGTTACTTATGGACATAAATATTTACACCATCAACACACTTCAAGGAAATGTCACTGTCGGCCAGCATGCCCTCGCCTCGCCAGCTTCACCGCTGCAATCACACTGAAACAAAAAAATATATAAAATGAGTAACTACATAACTTGGTGTGGTTATAAATATAATTGAACAAACCCAAAAGGCTCTGGCTTTTTGTTTTCTTATTCAACGGGATATGTTTTGATTAAATAAAAATCTTATTTTTTTTAATGAAGTTTCTGTAATATTTATTATCCTCCTTTTGGCAACTTAAGTTTGTGATTATTTACTTTGGTTAACAACAATTGAATTGATAATATAGCACTGGTCGGCAACCTTTCAGCAACCAAGGGCCACATAGTACAGTCAGCTGCAGAGAAAGGCCTTGCATACAAAGTTTGTATGCAGCGGGGGCCTTTTAGTTGCAGCTGACCGTATCTAATGAAATTAATAATTTGTTAATAATTTGTGTCTTTATAAGGCAAAATGTACCACATTGTCGGTAACCACTTTAGTACAGTTAAGCAGCAGAAGTAGCTAAGCGGGTAGGGTGTTCAAAATGACCTACACACGCTCTTATTCTCTAAACAATAAAGTCGTGTCCAGCTCATTTTGAACACCCTACCCGCTTAATTACTTTTGCTGCTGACTGTACGTAAGTTACCTATCGATCGACTTCCTTACGATACGACTACCTACCTACATACTTACCAAGATTTGTTTATTACCCTTTGAGCGCCACAGTCGGCTGTGGCCGACATCAAAAAGTCGTGCCATGGACGGCAACGACGGCAACAACCGACAGGCTTTGTAGTGCAATAGGGACCTACGCGGGCTTCCGCAAAGTTCAATTTCGCTTGACAAAACGCGATTACCTGGCGTCGGTGGCGCGTCATTTTTGTTCAACGCTTGGCGGTCAAAAGGTTAACAAAATACAAATATAGGAAGGTAAAAAATAACGTTACCTATAGGCACAGAATAAATAATAGTACTTCACTATAAGTATTGGGTTCAATAAGTAACTAACCAACATGGGTTCGAACGATAAGTAACTAACCAATATACTTATAATAGGTATAGGTACTTACCTCTCTTATTGCTTCGCTTCTTCTGTGACGAGGTCTCCATAGGTCAGGTACTTCCGGATAGTCTGTAAACCACGAAATTTCTCTCTCTCTCCGTAACTTTCGACGCCGGCGAATGGCCGGCGATTCACTTGCATTGTTCGATAGCCCAAATTACTTAAATTACTTGCGTTTTATTACGATATTCAGGCGACGAAAACGAGAGATTAGTTTTTTTGCCGTTTCCGAGGTCGAAACTATACTATTTATTGATATTAGAATTATTTACTTAACAAAACACAGAAACTTATAAAAGTAACTCTACATGTGCTAGAAATCTTCTCGATTTGTGTACAGTGAGCTCTTGTCAAAATCAGCTGTTCAACGTTGTGTCGGCCATCTTGTGATTTAATATGGGGATAAAGGAGGGTCTACGGTCTCGTAACTTTCGGCCCTTGTAGGAGGGCGATGAGGGACAGATTATCGCTAATATGCGATTATGCATCAAGAAATTCGGTACCTACCTCTGATCGACCGATCAGCGAGCTTCTAACTTTTTATGAATACGGCTGTTGGTTTGTAATCGTACCTTAAGTATGTCACTGTCAGTTATACGTAGGTATTTTGAAAGCCTGTGATATGAAAATCGACAAGAAAATGTGATTTTAATATAGTTGCTCAAAAAAGTGCTTTTCTTGTAGTGGTTTAGCGAGCGGAAAGTTTGATATCGCGCACTAGTGCTTTTTACTTTTCCAGCCAATCACAGCTAATGACAGTGACAGACAGCCAATCACAGCGCCGCACCGCACCGCGCGGAGCGTTCGGATACATGTACTAAAGTAACCTCAAAGTGAATAATTGACAATTTTATAATTTTTTAGCAACTGTATTAAAAAACGTCGTTCGATACTCGTGCGTAAATGTCATTCTTCACTCGTCCCGAGTCTTGCCACTCGCCTACGGCTCGTGGCAAGATATCTCGGTACTCGTGAACGTACTTTACGCACTAATATCGAAATGTACTATTAATTGTTGATTTGGATTGTTAAGTCTGTATTGTTATGTTTTAATTAATAATAGTGAAGTTTTGATCATGTTAATTATTGTTTGGTGGTTTGCGTACTAAATCGAACGTTCAAAGGATAGGTTAGCGACTAACTGCTTCTATGTTTACCCAATTTCTAATCTAAAAATAGCGAAGTGTAGGAACCTACACAGAAAGCGTTGTATTTTGTTAATTATACATCTAGTTACCTAACCACATCATCATCCATGTTTTTGTGCTAAACAAAAACATTTTACTCTTGCAGCAATAATTAAGTAGGTTGTTTACGTCTGAAGTCAAGAGTCCTGAAACCAATACCTACGTCATTGGCAGTCTTTGTAAACAAGAAAATGAAACGAGATTAAACGCTTTATATTTACGAGGTAAGACGGTACTCCTTATTAAGGACGGAATACAATTACGAACTTCCAGCAATTTAAGAAGATCTAGCCCCGTTTAATTGCTGCTACATAAATTGTCTTTTGAACAGACGATATCTTCGCGTTCGTTTCATTTAAGTCGGTGTAAGTTAAAGGGTGCTCACGCTACAGTGTGCCGCTCGCTCCACTTACATAAAATACAACTCGACTAAATAAAGTGGTACGCTCTTTCACTTTATTTGTTAAATAGTTTTTGACATTGAAATCTTATTAATAGACGCGCATTTCAGTTTTAGGCTAGGCTTTCAGTGTTAAGCAATGACAATAGCACAAATTACATTTACAAGATCCATTTATTTATATTTACTCCAAGCTCTTTGATTAAATCCCAAGACGTTTCCGGCTGTGCCCTTATTAAATATTTACGATCTCGACAGATTCTAAATTAATTTCACAAAATTAAAAACAAATTGCTAACTTGGGCCGTACTTCACAATCCTATTGGGAAATTATTTAAACTTCATGTAAATTACATCATTTATACCGCAGCTAGAAATTTATTAATTTAAGGGGTATATAAAATGCGTAATAGTTAATCAGCGGTTATAAAGTATCTTCATTTACACTGAACAGCTTATTTCGTACTGCTACGCCGTAGCACGTAGCAGGTAAGCAGCTCGATGTTTGTAACGAAAGCTCTTCATAAAGCTTAGAGGAAATGTAATGATATTTTTTTCAGGGTGGTTATCGTACTCGTATCTGGAGTTCGATTTTTGAATCTCACTGGTGATATCAAAGTCACCGGTGACTAAAATTATCACCGATGACTTTTATGTCACCATTTTCCAAAAGCCGTATTTTTGAAAGTCACACGCTGTTTACCAACATGTAGAATTTTTGCAATGTCAGTCAGAGACAATCTTCCCGTTAAGTTCATTTTACGCAGGTGTTATAGTGTTGTCCTTGATACCGGTTTTTATTTTCTCATACTATAACTTAAAATAGATTCATCAAATTGGTCAAACGTAAAACGTAGCGTATCTGTCAGTGTCATGTAAATGATTAACTAGAGACCGCAAACGCGTACCACCGTCAGGGATAGAAACACATGCAACGCGACTTATTTGGAAACGCATGTCAAGATGGCTGATAGCATACTGTAGCTAGCCTACATAATTTAGTCGGCTTCTTTGTTGCCCTTCTCAGATCCCGGTGGAGGGTAACCTCAAAGCAAGAGTTTTACGTATTATTTTATAAGAGAAAAACTTTTCTAACAAGATTACGAGTGTATTAACTAACAACTTGGATATTGTTTTACTTGATAATTGTAAACTTTTTATGAATAATACGTCAACTGTCAAAAACAGTCGCATGGTGATTTCATTTACGAGTGGGTAGGGGCACTCGTAAATCGATATCATAGGTATGACAAATGTAAGTCACTGATGAGTTTCAAAAATACGAACTTTCGGAAATCACTCACATCGGTGAGAATTAGTCACTCGGTGAGATTCAAAAATCGAACTCCTGAAGAGACAATAATAATAGAAGTTTATGAGTAGGCCGATGCCGTAATTAACATAACATAACATATTATAAATATTCTTTATTGCACACCCCAAATTAAAGAAATAGAGTATACACAAGTTACAAACAGACATGCAGAGGTATCCTATCAACTTTCAACCTCGGAATCCTATTTTTTTTATAATGAATTATAATATAGTTCGTTTTCAGTCTATGAAACGCAAAAGGATAAATTATTAATGTAGGTCTGTACTTGGTGCATCAATATACCTTTGCCTATTCTTGTTACATCATAGCATGACACCACGTAAAAGCTGATGCTAAACTGAATAAAATTCTAATTTTAACATACAAATTATATTTATTGCATAAAGGTAGTTCTAATATACGTGGTAAATAGAGAAACTACCGTAATTTCGAGCAGAGCTCTTACGCTCATATTATATTTTCATTCAATATTCATGTTCAGGAATTTCATTACTGACCAAGACGGATATTGCTGGAATCTCACATAAACTATACTTTGGCTCAAATAGCATGCACATTATGTTATGTACCTATTATGATCCTATTTCTCAGCTAAGAGTCGTTTTGCAAATATGGAAATGATTAGACCCGGGAACGATGCTTACCATACCTACCTAAATTATTAAAATTGAATGTTGAAGAAATAAACAGATTGGTTCCCGCTAAAATCAGATGTCTTATACAGTTTGAAATAAAAAAGTGATGAAAAAACTGAGTTCTACCTACTAACATAACAAAAAAATACCACAAACGAGTTTCCCTTTGTGTAACAGAATTTTTAATGCAGTATTTTGATAGAGAAAAATTACAATTTACAAACATAAATTTCCATGAAAACACATGTAAAAATGGTTTTACTACGATTAAAAAAAAAACACAAAAACTCCGTATTGTAAAAAATCCGCGGGATGCAAAATAAAAATGCATTTTTCTGAAACTCGGAGTAGAGGAAGGGAAATCAGTTTTGCCGAGCATAGTTAAGCACATATATTATTTTCTCGGCTGCTCGGTGGTAGTGCACGTACGATGGTATAATAAAATGGTACCGGTTACCTGAACAGATTTTTCCTGCGAAAGGGTGCGTGGAGGTGGCTCCCGAGATTTAAAGCAAACATAACTCGACTGGGAGGACGTTAAGTGGATATCCCAGCTTACGGAGCTCGGTATAAAGTGGACACTCGGATACTACACTCAGCGAGCTGCCGGCGGCTTGACAACTTGCAGCATTTGCTGATAAACTTACTTTTAAGCTCGCTCAATTTTTTAGGCCAAACTAAAAAATTGATTACATGATTGGGTTTTCAGCCATTAAATAAATAAGAGAGGAATTTGTTAACTTGTAAGTTTTAGGAATACGATTTTAATAAAAAAAAGCCTCCGCCTCCGATATCAGTATAAACTTAAGTTTCTTTCAAAACAACGGTACTACGAGTAGATAGTTTTTAGAATTGTAATCTACTAAATTGCCTATACTTAAACTAAATGACTACAACTTTATGATTGTAAATACCCAAAGAAAAAGAAAACAGTAAACTTTCCCTATCCCATAAGTTAATAGCCTTAAGCTTAACAAGTTTCACGATAATCGCGTCGTATCGAAGTTCTCCGGGCTGAACTATGCAAGCGGCGGCAAAGCCCAAGTAAACGGCGACGGTAAATACTAATTAACGATGAATGAGCCAACCCAAACGTCAATCTCGGAGGAATGGGGCCGTGAGACACTAGCAACTCAATTCCCGGGATTGTACACAGTTGGCACCAATAACCGGACAGACTCGAGATACGTTACCCCAGTATATCGTACGAATAATGAGCATCGTACAAAGTAAACGTTGGTATGCTAACTATACAGAGTGTTTCCTGTAATAGGAGCAATAAATTAAAACGTAGATTCTACTCCTCAAACAACAACACTTTTGTTCAACAACTTTAAAAAAATATGTATTTTGTAGATTGCCTCTTTTTCATACAAACTAAATAGTATTTTCAATGTACGTTAAAATCCGTCTATTTGACATTGCTTGTCACCCTACAGACATAATCAATCTCGGAATACATTGCGTGTTTGGAAAAACTTTAAAGTGTCCTAAAAATCAAACCATAAGTTATTTTTATTAGTCCCTGAACAAACGTTGTCTGGTTTGAGGAGTAGAATGTACGTTTTAATTTATTGCTCCTATTACAGGAAACACCCGGTATACGTTATGCGACAAGTTGTTTAGGAAATGAAATTAGGTAAAAGGATTTTCGGCGAAATGGCAGTACCCGTGCAAATATAAAAGCTTTTTGTAAATAGCGTCTTAATGGTGCTACGATAACATTATAAAGGTATACTACCTACAATAAAAATTACATATTTTTCCAAAATATGGAAAGTCTCGTAAATGACACGATTTTAGATACCTACCTAAAATTTACATTAAGTACTCAATTTTGAAATGTCAGTTCTTTACATTAGGTACTTACACAATTTTAGGTAGTTCGACCCCAATCTCAATTTATGAAATAATTGGTCGTGAATTTGGGTCCATTCTGTATATGTACTTAAATTGTACTACATACCTACTACAGCTTTCATTCCGAAATTAATTGATGAACTTGTGTTAACTTGACAGCCGGTTGTATTTAATTATGTAATAATAATTGGATAGCGTTTGTTAACTACGACGGAGAATGAATGGGTTAATCTCACACGTCAATCATAACGGAATGAGGCCGCGGGTCGACAGTAGAAAAACAATTCCCGGGAATTACTCACTTCATTCTGAATACTGATTGGCAAAATTTATTGTTTTCGGGTGTTACGTGTGTGTATATATATACTTATTATCCCATTGTAAATTCATTGTATTTATGTAATACTTATGACCTACAGCAATATAATAATATCCCTTTAGCGAGTAACATCGCATTGCCCTCACGGAGAAAAAAGTCTCGTCTATGATATCAAAATACTGTAATCTGAACGAGAAAATCTAGTAAATTCTGAGACCGGCGTTCACATAGAATGAATAACTAAACCATCAAGGTACATATTAATGTTTGTATAGTTCTATTGAATTCAAGATCTAGTAAATGTTAAAATAGAGTAGTTTTCCTTACAACATTGTAGTATCGGTTACAAAAATCTATTTTACTAATCGTTCTGGCAGTATAGTTGTATTTTTTTTCTTTTCTTGCGCTGCGTTATTGTTGATTTGAAAAATTGTATATAAGTTATAGTAAGTAGACTTAGTAGTGCAACACTGTAGTTTTAACGTTGATGCGTAACAGAAGCAGGCCACGGGCATCGTGAAATTGTCACGGAACTGCAATTAACACACGGGAATTTTCTGCTTATGGCCACGTCGGTTTTATTTTCTAGTTTACGCGAGCGTTAGTGAATTGAGCCTGAGTGAGCAATGTCCATTAAAACTTCACAAACATTTATTTTAAACATACACAGCACTCCTAACGATGAATAAACAGAAAAGTGGTAAAATAAACCTCATCAAATTGTAATCCAAATTTTTAGACCAGTAAATAGTATTTCAGGAGATAAATAAACCAGCTAACAATATTTGCTTAACTCCAAACTGTGCTGCAGATTTCATTTACCAACAGGAAACGTAAAAGCGTGCCCCAACCTCAAACATTTATGAAACTAAGTTAACAAAATCAATGACACCTGTTACAGCGGTTCTCTTTCACTTTACTTTTTTCGTTATTCGAATGTGTATAACGTTATTCAAATATTATATATTCCACGGTACAATATTCCGTAGCAATTTGGGAGAAAATTGGGCAGAAAGCAATTGATATTCTGATCTCGTAGGGGAATTTTCGCAGGGAATTCTGTCGAATCCACTTCTGATTCGCGTAAAGCACACGTCGCGTCTCTCCCTGGAATATTCCCTGACAACCGAAGGAAAACACGTGGAAATCGCATTAATAAGTTAAAATTCACACCTTCAACCCTCCCAGATGTTAAGTAAATCCATCTACGAACTTCGTCTACGGGAAATAAGTTTGTAAGTTGTTCCGATCGAACACAATATAAGCGTAATTGAGTGGTTTCCTATACCCATAGTAACTGTTTCAAGGCGTCGTAAACAAAAGGTTTATACGGCAGCATGAACAGTTTCCCAAAGGGAGGTTTTATCGGAGAAATAAAAAGCGGTCGCTTATTATTATTTTGCGGCCTTTTCTACGAAAACGAATTCTTTCCAACAAACCTATTATGTTAAACAGAGGAAACTACCAACGCCTCCGTGACTCAACATCTCGAATGAATTTCTGTGTTCCATTAGGAACTACGAATATTAAACCTCTTGGGCATAAAACGCTCGTAATGCTCATGAAAGAATGTATATTGGCGAAGGCCAATGTTCTTATTGCTTCATTGCTTATCACGCTCTCTCATAACAGACTATATAATATCTACGATGACTTTCTCTAGTATCCTTAACAGCTGTGTGTTTTTAGCTAATATAAATGCCGGCCTTCCTTTGAAGGTTTATTTGAACTATTCATTTTATTGTTACTACTGTATAATCATAATAAAAGCATAAAACATAATTTATGAAATCACGCGTTACTTTACGGAATTCCATATCATTCACTACAATAATATTGCTTTGCTATACCTTGGAATAGCAAAACAATATTATTGTAGACCCAAAAAACAAACTGTAGTTGATATTTCTATAGCATTACTTTGCATAAAAGGTGTAACAAAAACGTATTCTAACTATGAAAAGTAAGGAATAAAATTCTCGCGAAAAACATTTTTGCTTTTGCATGGAAGGTTGGCCAGCTGTGACGACGTGCCTCATACAAAAAAAAATTTTCGCTTCCAAATAATTTGTCTTACTCGCAATACCGTACCAATTAAGCCCTTAAACGGATCACCTCATCTGTATTTTTGTTACACCCTGTATAAGTGTGTTGCTCATCAACATCGTCTTTGCGTGTGTCCTGGCTTTTTGCCACGGCTCAATTTTTTGAGCCTGGGTTCCATTCAGCAACCTGCATGTTGCTCATAATTCAATTCAATTCAGTTTATTTCAGAAAAAATCCATAATTTGTGTTAATAATTGTAAAAAATAATAATACTCGTGGGAAACAATGCGAGAAAATCTAAATTACTTTTATCTATAACATAAAGGTGGGATTTTGAAAAGTTCGAATACTGGAGTTCGATTTTTGAATCTCACCGGGTGACTTTTTTCTTACTAAATAGTCATCGGCTGCATACAAAAAACGGCACCGGTGAGATTCAAAAATCGAACACCTGCTCCTGATCTCCGCTTGGCGTATTACTTGACATTGTAACGGAGCGACTAGTCGCGCGGGGGTCCTTGCCCGGCGACAAGAAGCGGCAGTGAAACTTAAAAATATATAATGTTGATAAGAATAATAATCTCTATGCGTCGCACTTGCATTAGTCAAATGGTGGATAGATGTACTGAGAGATATACCACAAATTGGAAACAGATGTCCTTTATAATGAAAAAATAAACCGTAAAGACCTCTGGAACATCTCGGGAGAGTAATATATCTAAGCGATAACAATTTTTAATGTCATGTTTTCAATGTAGTTAATAAATTTCACGACAAAAAATATCGCAATTTTATTGTATTTTGATTATTAATTGGCAGCTTAAGTATATACAGCGTATAAAGAAAGTAAATATTGTGAACATAATCAATTTCATTTACTAATGTCTATAAAACCCTAGCTCAATCTTTAATCACTGTCGATAGATATAGGATTGAGCTATATATATATTTATATATGCAGTGTGAAAAAATGCATGGCCAATTTATCAATGAATTCATTAATAAGTAATGCAATTCTGAACCCGATGGTACGTAACTGTAGATGACTTGAGTGTTACCTACGAGTTATATATAATTTGTTCATGGAGACAACCGTATTTATAAATAAATAATGTAACCTAATTTTGTATTAAGCAGAACGTCTGCTAACGATACCAAATAAAGGATATGGTGGAGAAATTCGCAGCCATCACGTATAGTCTCAGAAGCTCAGTTGGTCAGAGTGATGAGCATGTTTCCCAGAGCCGCGAGTTCGAGTCTCGCCTAAAGCAGTGGATTTTTCTACTTTTCCTTTATTTCTAAATAATGTAACCTGTTTAGTAACCATGGGTACAGTTGATGTCAAATATATGTTTACACTTTTGGCACAAAGCAGTAAGGTACAAAAGTGTAAATATATTTTTGACGTCGACCGTATAGTTTAAGAACCGATAAAGTTTGAATGTACCTACAGACAGACCTAATTTTCTAAAATTCAGTTCTCATAATATTCAATCCAGCAACTATGGTGTAATTATGATTTATAAATTGACATTTCAAAATTTCAGTTATATTTAATGTATAAAATCTACATATTTAATTATAATTTACATACATATACGTTTCGTTCGTATTTAACAAGATTCGTTGATCCGTGTAAAACGCAGCCACCCACGCTGGCTTCCTGCTCTACCACAAACTCCTTTCAACGACACAAGGAACTTTTTGCTGGTGCAGAATAAAGGTGTGTCACTTCTAGTAATTATGTAAATATTTCATTATTTAAAAATATAATTACCAGGAGGCGAATAAAATTACTAGGAATAATGAAATATTTAGAAATGTAATTATTAGCGGCTGGGTTGCCGCTGCAGTTTTTCTTTGACATTATTTCTTACTCTCAAACTAGTTTTTAATTAACGGGTAGTTAAATTACATTTTTAACTGTTGCAGCAATCTTCAGTCATTTGCAGGAAAAATAAAATAATATATGTCTAACGGTTGAAGTACTTTAAGTCAACATTTTGTAAATTAAAAATCGAGTCGTAATATAAAGAGTCCCTATATTATGTCTACGACACCAATTAAATTATTGGTGCTTACTACTTTACTTTATGCTTATCCTGAGGTTGATAATAAATTGATTATTTTTATCAAAAGTTCAAGCAATGTTTATATTCCAAAAGGCAAGAACGAAGCCAAAAACCGAAAGCAGAAAATGTCTCCAAGAAAATAGCGGCATGCTGGTTGGTGACACGAAAGATCTTTAAATATATAATTTGACAGCAGCGCCGCGAAATATCGACTATAAATTTTGCGGACAAAGTTTGACGTATGCGGAACATTTCCAAGCTTCTTTTCGAGACATTTACTTGGAAATACTGTTGCGGGACAGAGGCTGAGACTGCAATTTGTTAGTTTGCGCTTGTAGACTGCCGGTGCGGTGCCGGTGCCAGCCGTAGACCGCGCAACCAGAGGCCAACTCATTTTTTTACTAAATAACAACGTTAGTAATTTTACGTCTGTATTTTGTTACGGAGGGTGATTTTTGAGATTCGAGTACTCGAAACGATAAAATTATATTTTAAAAATAACAGCGCTAGGAATTTGAAACCATAAGTATTTAAACTATAAATTTCATGCGAAGGAACTGGCGGCTTTTGTGTGCGATTATATCCGAGCTTAATTTTTTTAAATTCGGGCGCTCGAAAGTCAAAAATTGGCCCCACGGTTTTTCTGTAACAGATAATTGACTGAAATATCGTTCAAAAACCAGCTATTACTTTCCAAATTCGGTTAAAAATAGTTTCCAATTTTAATAACTAAAACGATACTTTGGTAAATGGGGATAGATAATTATTACTATTATTATTTAGGTTATTATACATAGAGTAAACTTAAAATAGTTAAAGTATAATAAACAGACTTGGAATAAATATAACTTGTTGAAAATAGAATAGTAATACCATAGAGTAACTTATATAATAGAGCAGCACAGCATAAGAACTTGTTGAAGCTTAAGTCTATCACGCCATCTATTTGAGAGCCACTTAAAGATACCCAAAATGTAAGAAGAAATGTCACCTCCATCTAGTATCGAATAGCGTACTAAGTAGTAGTACAGGAGGATATTTCCTCTTACATTTCGGCTATCTTTAGGTCGCTCTCAACTAGATGGCGATAAAGACTCAAAAAGTTCTTAGACCATGGCCGTCGGTGCCCAAGAGGCTAGCTTTTAAAAACAGATCTCTCTATCTCATCAATATTGCGTCACTCATTCATAAAGAGAATTCCATATCTCGTCAGTGCGTTACTTTGTTATCTGACTTTTGTCGGTCAACCAAAAATATTAATATGTACTTTTAGGTCTAACATGATTGTCTTAAATCTAACTAAGCCTGCCATTATAACCAGTTACAAATTTATGTGGGCAGCCACACCGTCTGACGTTATCTTCATTTATGTTAGTCATATCAATGAACATAAACATGCACATGAATAAATACGACCGCTTTACGACAGGCCTCATAAATACGACGCCACGCCGGAGACATTATACTAGAACAATGTAACTTACACCTTACTGTGCAGCGTTCTTACACTGTACCGTAAAACGGGGTAAGAAGGATGACTGGGCAGTTGGGTCATAAATGGGGACAGTACTTAGAGATGCTAGAGGGGCGGTGTAAACAAACCAAGGTTGTTAAATCGTTACGTAAATAAAATATGCTCTTAACATGTCAGGGTACAGCAATGTTCATAATCAAAAAATTACAATCCTTTCAGTTTTCCCAACTCACCTTATTACTATCCCTACCAACCCCAACTACGGGGTCAGGTGGGATTGCCCACTACTTTGTGTTTATCACTGAAATTATGAAATGAATTGACAGATAACAAAAATGATTCTTTCAGGATTTTTTATATATAAAAATCAACGTGCCACATAAAAATATACTTTTATTATTAGCATTCGGACAGGTGGTGGTATTAAAGAGCGGTGAAGACACAGGAATGACTAATAATTAAATTATTTTATATATAAATAATCATTAGTCGTTCAATCATAAAATGTAACTTAGGCAACTCCAGTATCCTTACCTTACCTGTCTGAACGTTATTTATTATCCAGGTTTGAACTTCGGGTTTGACCCTACTCACCCCAATTTAATGAAATCATTATAAACATATAATGCCCTACTTGTAGTGTGTCCTACAAATTATTATCTGTACTATCACATAGGTACTTTCTGAAATGAAAATAACTTCGCAACAAAGGTCAACTTAGAAGCTTGGAATGTTTTAAATATTTTCACTTTCTTTGAAGTATTTTAGTTTAGCCTTAGCCTTTTATTTTGGTTTATATCGTGAGATTTAGAGTTAGATTTAGAATAATGAATTATACTTATAGGAGTTATAATTTAGAGACAGTGAGAAAGGAATAGATGGATAATTAGATATAGAAATTAGTGAGGTTACCTAGAATTGTTGCAGTTAATGCTACTGAATTTTATCCCTTATCAAAAACTCTTATAATATAATAACCTAATGAACAAAAATGGAATACAGAATCTTTTTATGAAAACCGCAATAAAAATAGGGAGGTCTAGGGTATGCTCCTTAAAGTTAAATTTATATTATACACATTCGGCTCAAATGCTTAGATACCAGACCTGTAATAAACTATAAATTTTAACATCTCTACATACCTATGTTACATATATTTCACAAAACCAAATGAATTGGGTTTTGTGTGAATTATAATGACGTACCGAAACTAATTAAGTTGAGTGACTAATGATGTATTTTAACTATTTAATGAACACCAAAGTTAAATTGTTTTTCACGTTACATATCTCAATACGCGGTTCTGCTCGGCACACCGGGCACGTAAGCCCACTTCGGCAGAAGTTTTTCCATCAGGGCTCCGAGTTTACTTAAGCGCTAAAGACTCGCGAGATTAGAACTCAAAAGTTAAAATAACTACCTAGTTGGCAAACGAAAGATAATTATTGTATAAGCGAAATCGTAAATGTAATATGACATAATATAACAACACAATGGCATTCGTATAAATAAATAGGTTTTTTAAAATCATTGGTCATATCATATACTTATATATTGTATGAACCTATGTAGAACCCCAGGGTCTAAATAGGACCGACGGAAGAAGGCCAGACGGCTTAACACTTGTCCCATGGGCACGGGGACGCAGCCATATCTGGGATGCAACATGCGTGAGTACGTTCGCCCCCTCACATCTCACTCACACGGTTCGCAAAGCTGGAGCCGCCGCCGAAAACGCAGCAAAGCTCAAACACAATAAGTACTCAAATTTAGAGCTGGCCTACAACTTCATATCAGTCGCAGTAGAGACTAGCCGTGGTGCGCCGAAGCCAAATCATTTATCAGAGATCCGGTGCATACTTGGTGCAGCAGATATCGCTTGCAATTCAACGAGGCAACGCGGGCAGCATTTTTGGTACATTTACGCCGGGTACCTGTCGGCCCTATTTAGCTTAGAAAATACTTAGTGTTAAGTTAGTTGTTTATGTTTAGAGTATGAAATATTTGTATAATTGGTATTAAATAAAATACTCAGGTCTAACTATTGTATGATAAAAAAAACTATATTTAATTTTAAATCGAGCAGTAAGATTTTGGTCATTTTTTGTTGTTGAAAGTTTTTAGTTGTTAATTATTTGTTTAATTAGGTGGGTTCATTGCAAATATTTTGTACCTTTATCCAATCTGTCCTTAATT
Organism: Pammene fasciana; assembly: GCA_911728535.1. Classification (NCBI taxonomy): domain Eukaryota; kingdom Metazoa; phylum Arthropoda; class Insecta; order Lepidoptera; family Tortricidae; genus Pammene; species Pammene fasciana. Next base: position 15,119,925 of record OU452276.1, on the reverse strand, counting down.
TTCCCAGTTGCGTGACGAAAATCAGCCATACAATTACATGGCTACTTATCATAGCTAAAATGAAAAAAATAGGAAAACCTTAAGCTTTATCTTTTCTTAATTTCCTCATTTTCGTAACGACAATTAGCCGAAAAAGAAAAAAAGTGACTTAGGCTTCCGGTGCCCAAGGCTGGGATCGAACCAGCGTTAGATAGGCCCATGTAGGGTACATCCTAATATTATAAATAATATCCTCATTTAAATGATAGGGTTATTTTGTTAACAGAGTTTTTAAATTAACGTATTTGCCTGATTGTATATATATGTATAAATTAAAACTCTAAGTACTGGTCCTTGAAATTATCGGTTAACTTAAACATTACTTTTTTTAAATCTATACTGTATTTAAATATTGTTTTTTGAACTATATCCAAACAGCATACTTCCCTAGCTAATAATATATGTTACTGGAAATAGTATCATCATTCCAAAGCATCGTCGCGAATGGCAAATGTCCGATCTAAATATATCCGGGAGTATTGTGTCCAAGAAACGAAATCCATTACGATACAGCACTGGCCGTATTGCTTTCTTTGTACTCTCCACTGGACAATAATGGATTTGGCAACAACTACTGTACTGCAATGTTATTTTACATGCGCATTTAAGTTATTAGTGTTATTACCACTCGGGTGCTTCCTTAGATTAACCAAACACAGCACTTACTCGTAATTATGTAATCCCATAGGTCAATGTTAATTAAGTAGTTAAAATTCTGGTAAATTCTTAATATAAGTAGTTTCATTTTATATACCTAGCAATCTAATTGACGGCAGGAGATTTTATTGAGTGAATTAAGTACTTTTTCATCTTCTTCGAGTAATCAATAAATTGTCCAACTGATGAACAAATAAAATTATAGGGCAATCGCATTATCGTATAAAATTTTATTTATTCGTACTAAGACCCGCGTCATCGTCATTAAATGTGGCGTTTTCAAGTAAAAGGTACATCATTGTAGGTTGCTAATAGAGTTTATTTCTACTTAAATCAATTGGTATGTCAGTAACGCCTTATGGGCGACTGACAATGATTTTATTTACTTATTTTATTTCAATGATGTACCTTTTATGACACAAATAACCCTCGTTACTAGGCTCGTTACTCGTAATCATGTTTTCGGGGAAGACATTGCCTGTCCATCTGTATAGATGTGTGGCCTGCAATACGAGCCAAATATTAAAGCGTAGATTGTACTCCTTAAAAAAAATTATTGTTCAACAACTTTAAAAAAATATGTAGTCTTGAGATTGTCTCTTTTTCATACAAACTAAGTATTATTTTCAATGTACGTTAAAATCCGTCTAATTGACATTGCTTAAGTCCATCTTGTTACCCTACAGACATAATCAATTTCGCAATACATTTCGTGTTCAGGTAAACTTTAAAATGTTATAAAAATCAAATCGTAAGTTTTTTTTAAGTCGCTGAACAAACGTTGTTTAGTTTGAGGATTAGAATCTACATTTTTTTTCGTGTTACAGGCCACACACTGTATATTGCTTGCTATGCTATGTTGCCTATTATTAATTGTCTGCATAAACTCCACGTTAAAAAAACACTAAGATTTATAAACAGTCGTCGGTCCAAACACATACCTAAAGATTAATTAGTATGAGAAAGTCAAATTACCATTTATATTTGATCTAGTAATATGTTACATATTACTAATCAGGTTCACATACATATCAGCTTAGGTAATAACCTAACCTGAGATATAGAGTTTAGGTATGTGTGTAAGAAAGCCGCTGTAATAGACGAAGAGCTGGCCACGTCAGATATGACAGAATAATGAGAGCATCGAAATACTATGCTTATTTCTAGATCCGGACATCTGGCAGCTGTAAAGTAGTGGCGTTCAAATATTGAAAATGACTTGAAGAAAACAAATCCTAGAGTTCTGGGTATAATGAAATATTATGGGACATAATGTAATTAATTAGATTATAATATTATAGCCAGTAGTTTCTGTTGGGGGAAAGTAGTGCCAAGCAGGGCTTTAAAACGTTACCAATTCACATTATAAAATAACGTTAGGTAACGGTAAAACCATAAAAATACCTTAGTACCGGTAGTAAAAATGTAACGTTACTTAATAACATAACTTTATGGTAACGTTACCCAATTAACGTTACTTTTTATCGGTAAATTTACTTTACATTGCAGGGCTGGCTAACGTTACCCAATTCACATTATAATAACGTTAACTAAGTAACACTATTTTGATCAGTAATGCTACGTTGCCACACCGCCCTACCAGAAAGGCGCGCGCCGCGGCGCTAGTTGATTCGCATTGTTGCCACTTCGTGCACTGGCCTCCGTGACACGTTGCCGAGAGTCTTGAACCCTACACATTTCGCTCGAGTCGAATGCGGGTGGGTATTGCGCGACGTTTTGTGTTGACTGTTGGTTGGTAACAGTTTGTGACTTGGCTGTGATTAATACAGGGTGTAACAAAAATACTGGTGATCCGCTTAAGGGCTTAATTGGTATCGTATTGCCAGTAAGAAAAAGTAGGAGAAAATTTAATGTTAGTTTAAAAATTTTATAATGTTAGTTTTAAAATCCAAGATGGCAGCCATATACTTACTTTTTTCTTAAAAATCATCATGGTAGTCGCTTTCGAATAATTCGGGTGAACAGATTACGAAAATAATGTCTGTTTTAAAATCCAAGATGGCGGCCATCGACCTTTTTCGTATAAATCGTCATGGTAGTCGTCTTCGACTAATTCGGATGTGCAGATTTCAAAAATAATATTAGTTTTAAAATCCAAGATAGCGGCCATATACTTTTTTCTTAAAAATCATCATGGTAGTCGTTTTCGACTAATTCGGGTGTGCAGATTTCGAAAATAAATTTTGTTTTAAAATCCAACTTCCAAGATGGCGGGCATATACTTTTTCGTGAAAATCATCATGGTAGTCGTTTTCGACTAATTCGGGTGTGCAGATTTCGAAAATAATGTTTGTTTTGAAATCCAAGATGGCGGCCATATACTTTTTGTAAAAATCGTCATGGTAGTCGTTTTCGACTAATTCGGGTGTGGGGTGTGCAGATTTCGAAAATAATGTCAGTTTTAAAATCCAAGATGGCCGCCATATACTTTTTTAGTAAAAATCGTCATGGTAGTCCTTTTCGAATAATTCGAGTGTGCAGATTTCGAAAATAATGTGTGTTTTAAAATCCATGGCGTTCATGCACTTTTCTTATAAATCGTTAGGGGTCTTTTGGATTAATTCGGGTATGTAGATTTCCAAAACAGGGACCGTTTTAAAATCCAAGATGGCGGAAATAAACAATTTTGTCAAAATCATCATGGTAGTCATTTTGGCCTAATTCGGGTGTGTAGATTTCGAAAATTAATGTCTGTTCTGAAATCCAAGATAGCGGACACTTTTTTCAAAAAAATCGACATGTTAGTCGTTTTTTATTAATTCGGGGCAGTAGAATTCAAAAATAAAGACAGTTTTAAAATCCAAGATGGCGGAAATGGTCAATTTTGTCAAAATTGTCATGGTAGTCGTTTTCGATTAATTCAGGGGTGCAGATTTCGAAAATAATATCGGTTTTGAAATCCAAGTTGGCTGTCATACATTTTTTCGTAAAAATCGTTATGGTACTCGATTTCGACTAATTCGGGTGTGTAGATTTCGAAAATAAAGTCTGTTTTAAAATCCAAGATGGCGGCCATGCACTTTTTCTTTAAACACGTTATGGGTGTCGTTTTCTGTTTATTCGTGGATATAGATTTCGAAAATAAGGACCGTTTGAAAATCCGAAATGGAAAATACTATTTTGTCAAAATCGTCATGGTAGTCATTTTGGGCTAATTCGGGTGTTTAGATTTCGGAAATAATGTAGTATTGAAATCCAAGATGGCGGCTATACATTTCATTTTTTATCATGATGATTATGACAAAATTGTATATTTTCGCCATCTAAGATTTTGAAACGGTTCTTATTTTCATAATCTACATCCCCGAATTAATCGAGAATACCCATAACGATTTTTAAGAAAAAGTGCATGAACGCCATGGATTTTAAAACAGACATTATTTTCGAAATCTACACTCCCGAATTAGTCGAAATCGAGTACCATTACGATTTTTACGACAAAAGTATATGGCTGCCATCTTGGATTTTAAAACAGACATTATTTTCGAAATCTGCACACCCGAATCAGTCGAAAACGGCTACCATGACGATTTTCACGAAAAAAGTACATGACCGCCATCTTGGAAGTTGAATTTTAAAACAGACATTATTTTCGAAATCTGCTCACCCGAATTAGTCGAAAACGATTACCATGACGATTTTTACAAAAAGTTGGATGACCGCCATCTTGGATTTTAAACCAGTCATTATTTTCGTAATCTGCACACCCGAATTAGTCGAAAACGACTACCATGACGATTTTTAAGAAAAAAGTATATGGCCGCCATCTTGGATTTTAAAACAGACATTATTTTCGAAATCTTTTCACTCGAATTAGTCGAAAACGACTACCATGGCGATTTTTACCAAAAAGGTGGATGGCCGCCATCTTGGATGTAAAAACTGACATTATTTTCGAAATCTGCACACCCGAATTAGTCGAAAATGACTACCATAAGATTTTTAAGAAAAAAGTATATGGCCTCCATCTTGGATTTTAAAACAGACATTATTTTCGAAATCTGCACACCCAAGTTAGTCGAAAACTACTACCATGACGATTTTTAAGAAAAAAGTATATGGCCGCCATCTTGGATTTTAAAACTGACATTATTTTCGAAATCTGCACACCCGAATTAGTCGAAAACGACTACCATGACGATTTTTACAAAAATTTGGATGACGCCATCTTGGATTTTAAAACAGTCATTATTTTCGAAATCTGCACACCCAAGTTAGTCGAAAACTACTACCATGACGATTTTTAAGAAAAAAGTATATGGCCGCCATCTTGGATTTTAAAACTGACAATTTTTTTCGAAATCTGCACACCCGAATTAGTCGAAAATGACTACCATAAGATTTTTAAGAAAAAAGTATATGGCCTCCATCTTGGATTTTAAAACAGACATTATTTTCGAAATCTGCACACCCAAGTTAGTCGAAAACTACTACCATGACGATTAAAAAAAAAAAAGTATATGTACGCCATCTTGGATTTTAAAAATGACATTATTTTTGAAATCTGCACATCTGAATTAGTCGAAAACGACTACCATGACGATTTTTACAAAAAGTTGGATGACCGCCATCTTGGATTTTAAAACAATCATTATTTTCGTAATCTGCACACCCGAATTAGTCGAAAACGACTACCATGACGATTATTAAGAAAAAAGTATATGGCCGCCATCTTGGATTTTAAAACAGACATTATTTTCGAAATCTGCACACCCAAGTTAGTCGAAAACTACTACCATGATGATTTTTAAGAAAAAAGTATATGACCGCCATCTTGGATTTTAAAACTGACATTATTTTCGAAATCTGCACACCCGAATTAGTCGAAAACGACTACCATGACGATTTTTACGAAAAAGGTCGATGGCCGCCATCTTGGATTTTAAAACAGACATTATTTTCTAAATCTACACACCCGAATTAGTCAAAAACTACTACCATACCACGACGATTTTTACAAAAAAATAGCGCAACTGAACCATTAAATAATACATTGCCAAAAAGCAAAAAAATATAATACGTGCCTAAAAAAGAAATACCTAACAATTTTACAACACCATCTTACATCTCCGTACCATAATAATATCGACGCAAGTAAAAGAAAACATCACGAGCGGCAGCGGAACGGAACCCTACACTGAACAATTGAACATGGCCCGACATGCTCTTGGCCGGTTTTTAATAACTCAATTTGGTTTAATCACTCACTAGGACGCCGGCGCGGCGGCGTCGTACGTGAATGAACACTCGTTCGATATCTAACGATGGTATCCATCAGTGTATCTAAATAAGCTGCTATGCTACTAACGTTAAATAATAACGTTAAAATTATTTAACGATACCTTTGAGTTAACGTTAGCTCTATGCATTAGCTGGTAACGTTACAATTTTTTTACCGGTAAAAAGTAGTAGAAGTAACGGTAAATGGTTTAACGTTAATAACAACTTAACGTTAAATCTGTTTGACAGCTGTAACGATACCAACTTTTTAACGGTATTTAAAGCCCTGGTGCCAAGTGATGTATAAAGTAATTTATAGTTAGTCGCCTACTGCTCTTATTTCCGCATCAATACACAATGTGTGTATAGGTTCTTAAAGGGTAGGCAACGCGCATGTGAATCCTCTGGGGGTTGCAGGCGTCCATAGGCTACGGTAACTGCTTACCATCAGGCGGGCCGTATGCTTGTTTGCCACCGTCGTGGTATAAAAAAGAGAAAAACAATGTTTTTTGTTCCTGTTATTTTAGGCTCTGTTCTCTATAAATGACAAAACTTCCGCAATTTTTACCTATTTTGTTATTACTTTATTACAACTGAAGAACTATGTTAGTCTGTCACTCTGATCGCCACCCATTAAAAGCTGCCAGATGCCCGGATATAGCACCTAGGAAAGCAAAGCAATCTAACTAGACAAGTTTAATTGCTCTCATTATTGTGTCATATCTGACGTGGCTCTCAGTCTATAATATTCGGCGATGTTCGCCCTCCCTCATTAGCCGAGAGTGAGGGCGCCTCACGCCCGACCTTGTTCACGTATGGAATACACGGCTTATTTTATGAACAGCAATAAACATCTACACAGTTCTGACCTTTATACGTCGTATACAAATATAATAGGTATGTTGACTACATAACTATCTAATCTAGCTAGTATATTTAACGCCAGTAAGACTATATTTTTCTAACTACTATTTACATTTATGACGCGTTGTGGTTTATAAAATATTTCTTTGGATATGTATTGTCAACAGTCTGTACAGTAACAGTAAAATTTTGTATGGTTTTAAAACAAAAGACAGTTGAGAGTAATAATCTTTAGATTTTTAAACTCTTAGGTTTTTTTTCCTGCACGAATTCGGTTGAAGTAGGATATTAATATAAAATCAATCATTAGGTACGTATTATACGCTCACTTTGACAGAGCCAGTGCCCACCGCCAGACACGTATGTACCAGTCTCGGAACAGCTACCGACCGGTCACAAAGACCCATGGCCCACTTGGAAGGCGCTGGCCAGGCTCAGGTGTCAGGTTGGTCGCTGCAGGCAGAACATGATCGCATGGAGACTACTTCGTAACCACTCCACCCAATGCGCTTGCGACACATCAGCGCAAACAATGGCGCACTTGCTGGCGTGCCCGTACTCCTGCACGGAACTTGACCTGAGGGACGCGCCGATCAGGGCTGTCAACACCGCTACCTTCTGGGTACCCATCATACAGGAACAGAAAAAAGAAGAAGAAAAATTAGATACCTACGTATCGAAAAACAATGGTTTGGGGTTAAAATTTTGGGTGACGTAATGGTATTTTTGGTGGTTATATAGAATACTGTGATCAAATTTGAACAGAATAAGAGACTAAACAACGTTTGTATATTACGTTTACTCGTAGCGCGACGAGAACAAGCGCAGCTTGGGCGTATGATTTTAGCGAAATTCTACTGATTTTGCGGTAAAATAACACTGAAATTTAAAGGTAACTAACTGGTGGAATATTCAATATTTTAATATTTTGTTTACTGCCTACTACTCTCAACTAAAAAATGAAATACGCAGTTATTACTTAAATAATAATTTATTTTGGTAAAACTGGGGTTTATTATATTGTCTATGTTATAGGAATGATTAATCCTCTCTTGCGTAACAATATACCTGCGTGTTCATCAATATACTTACTCGTAATTACCTATATAAACATATATATACTTAGGTAGCAATCAGTCCGTTGTTATCAAGCTAAATTAGACATGGATTCTAAGAGTAAGGCAACTATAATGAGCTTCAAACGATGTTTATTTATTTGACAGATCGGTACAATAACTTAAATAACTATGTAAACAAGCTAAATTTAACTAGCTTAAAAAAACGAATAATTTATCTCTAAAAGACTTAAGACCTTAGTGGCCTCTGTGGCATGGTACCGAGGACGCTAGTTGTATTTCCTCGCTGAATTGCAATTGTTCAAGGAAACCGCCAGGGGGGTGATTTTTGAGATTCGAGCACTCGAAAGTGACATTTAAAACTCTGAATAAAACGATGAAATTATATTTTAAAAATAACAGCGATATAAATTTAAAATCATGATTATTTAAGCTATTAAATTCCATGCGAAAAAATTAGCAACAAACTTTTGTGTGCGATTACTTATTTTCGAGCTTGAATTTTTTGAATTCGAGCGTCCGGCTGTCAAAAATCGGCCCCCAGTTCGTTTGTTTGTCCCTGTGGCTTCGACCATCCGATAGGCTAGTTGTCGAAATAGCCCTTGTGGTGCTGGACCCCACGGTGTAAGGGTCTCCACGTCAGAAAACTTTAACTGTTTGCCTTGTATGTAAATCGGTACCTTTCTTTGTCCAAAACATTTATTGCTAAGTCGTTTGTATATTATAATTCCCATACTATGCGTTGAGACACGTAATATAATTTTTATAAAACAAGTACACAGTTACATAGGTATATACCTAAACGAGATAAATTAGGACGGATAATTTTTCAACGATGAAATGAATTTTAATAAAAAATATAATACCTGAGCTGCAGTATATCATTTAGAAAGGCTTTTACTTTTCCAACTTTCATGTCCGAAAATCCGCGTCCTAAAAGATTTGTTTTAATTAAGTTTTCTGTGAGAATAACGACTTAAGGAAATACAGACTTTACCTGGCCACCAATCTTCATTAGCTTCATTATTCCTCTGTAAAATACTACCAACCACGTTTTCGATACGTTATCCACCGAAATCAAATTAATTTACTAAAGAATTAGTTAAGACAAAAAGTAAGTATGAATACATTCATGTTTTTAACGTTATCAGTGACTTTACCGAAAATGTAGATTCTATAATCAAGCAAATATCAAGTTACCATTTATTTACTACTTGCTTCGCATTATCGCCTTTTATAAAGTACAAAAGAAACGAGTAACACTCGGAGAGTGGTATAATACAAGGTGTAACAAAAATACTGGCGATCCGTTTACAAAACCCCTTTTTTTCCCGAGTAAATCTTTTTTTCTTAGATTTTCATAATCAGAATTCGATACCAGTTGTGCCCTTAAAAGCATCCGCAGTATTTTTGTTATACCTTATATTTATTTACTGCTATACTTTCTCGGATGGGTACTATATCTATTCATTAAAAATGTATATCGGATGATACAAGTGCATATTTAAGTACTTATTTTTGACATATTTTTGAGATTTTTTCTTAAATTACTCGTCACAACAGGAGTGACTAAATGGTATAAATTATAATTACGCCTGAATTTAATTAAAAAGTAGCCCAATTTTCTTGATATTTCCACTTAGAAAACAAACCCAAAGGCAATAGACGATGTTTTGGTATTTTGCCAAACTTCGCCTGCCCCAGCTAACATGAAACATGAGTGAATATAGGCACACGTCATACAAATTAAGTTGTACCCTCAATAGGATTCTTTGTATTTATATTGCACCGTATGTCCGTGTTCTTATTAAGCACATTTTTTCGTCATAGGCGAAGATTGGACGACATCCAGCGTGTTTCCATACAACGCACTAGGATAACTTAGGGCTGTCAAAAATCTTGTTTATATCTGACTACATATTACAATCAAAGAGGGGGGTTTCATATTTAATATTTGTTAAAATACATTTACAAAAAAGTGTGAACTCAGAATTTAACAAATACCTGCATATCTTCTCATCAATTATAAAAAAACTCACACGATTCTCACTCATTATTTTGACAAAAACGGGACTTAATCACGTACACTTATTTTTTTTAATAGCATGATTCATTATATCTTGTGAAACGTGCACAAATCTAAAAAAACACCACGTGAATCAATCTTCGGCTGTCTTCTTCTTTTACATATAATAAATGAGTAAGAGGAAATAAACGTCCATAGAAAATATTGGAGAAAAACTAACTTTTAAAAATGTTAGCAGAATGAATAAATTTGCAAAATACACAAAATCTGGTGCACGAAAAGTCATGAAAGTTTGTATAGTAATAGTTTATACTTCGTAGCAACATTTAGGTTAGTTTTTATTCCGCTTATTATGATTTTTAAATATTCGTTTTCAAAAGTGATCACAGGTGGCGCTTCCGCCGAGTTTTGAACGGTTTCCAATTTAAGCATTGCTATGGGGTGGGCTTTAAAAGTAAATATGATGAAGGTAGTCAAAAAACGGGTACAGGAGTGTTGCCACAAATAAATCTCTTAACAGGAATGGTAATTAATCATATCATCTCTGACAAAAAAATTTGTAGTAATTTAGATATTTTCGATTTAGGCGAAGTTAGTCTTGACAGGCGACATTAGGGTGTTTTACGGTAAGTATTTAATGAGCATGCAAGAATTAGCGAAAGGTTCAAATACCTTTATAACTCCATTTATAAATTAAGGACGCTTCACGAAATAGGTTTAGTTGAAACATTTAATTGGGGCCTATTAGCAATTCAATGAGCTTGGAATAATATTATAAGGTAGCAGTCAATATTATTGACTGTGGACCTTTAAATGAAATCATGGATTCCCATGAGCAATTCACTGGTTTCATTATTTGCTTTAAAACCTTTTTAACTCTCCCGTGTATTGTGAGGGGTTGCTGGATTAGCCAAGGACTTATTCGCTTATGTGCGTTTGACGTATCGAATTGACATTGAAAATCTATTGGTAGCTTGCGCTTGGTCGTAAGCTACAATTATAACATAAGAGCGAACGTGCGGATGTTTATATTGAATTGGTGTTAAGTTTTTTATAGCGGAACACGGCACGAGGTCGCCAGGGTGCTACCGGGTGAGGGATAAAATCGTTTGATTTATATCCATGGAATGCCGTCGTGGCCGTACGTTACTTAGGTAAAGTTGGGGGACATAAATCTCCAACCGCCTCACAAACTGCTCGAATTGGACCGAATGAATAATTCCGAATACATTCAGCCACTTACGTATTAGAATTTCCATAGCTTAATCCTGCGCATTACCATACGTTGTATATCTTTAGATTAGTTTTGCGTCAATGAAATCGATAAGTACAAGTACCTATACAAGGTGTAACAAAAATACTGGTGATCCTTTTAAGGGCATAAATTGTTATCGTATTCTAATTATGAAAAACAAAAAAAAATCAATTTGGTTTTTATGGAGGGTTGGCCGGCGAAGATTAGGTGTCCCATACATTTTTTCCGCGCCCAAAAAATATTCCAAACCCGAATAATCCGAATTATTTATAATCCAGGAGGTGGGTTCGAATCCAATGATGTCCAGAGTTCTTTCACAGTTCATTTTTTCTTTGTAATAGACATCTGTTTCCAATTTGTGGTATTATCCAAAAAATATTTCTCTTGCTTTTTCTTACTCGCAATACGATACCAATTGTGCCCCTAAACGGGTCACCAGGATTTCTGTTACACTCTGTATAGAATGAAATTTAAAAGCACGTCATGTAACACAATACTTTCATTAAGACAAGATGGCACAACAACAACAACAACCAACCGTCGTGTCGTGTCGCCAAAATAATAGTTTTAAAGATAAAAGATAAAAGATAAAAGATATTTATTCTTCAATTTAGGCACATTACAATGCACTTATGAACGTCAGAGAGAAAAGAAACTACCACTGGTTCTAACCCTACACCTCTGACCCGAGAAGTATTACTTATTACCGGCAAGAAACTCGGCGGGACTTATTTTTTCAAAACAGTACTACAAATACATTAAAGATACTATATACAATAATGCGTAGTTCTTCAAGAAGGCATATCAAAACAGCTTGAGAGACAGACATGTACCTGCCTATTGTGTAATTAAAATGAAAAATAAAAATAAAATCCAAATCTGACTGCTTCGCAATACGTTTGATATTCTTTCTTACTTGAACTGTGTCCTCTAAATGTTAGATGATTTTATAGATTCTGGTTTGGGCCATGCATATATTATTATGTCTGTCATATAGTCCTCGACCCTGTAATAACCCTTTGACATTAAAGTTTTTTTCAAGTATTTCTTAAGAGCGGGAAATGATAGATTCAAAACATCGACGGGTAACTTGTTATAAATATGAATACCCTGGCCAAAAAATGACTTATATGCTTTGCGGACATTTAGTTTATAATGTACCTATTATGTATGCTAGTCTTTAAGATTAATCTATTATGAGCCACTGGTTACCTGAGAATAAACGTATTTCATTTATTAAGATGAAACTTATAACAATAAAGTAGGCAGAAAAAAAAACGACATGAAAATATTTTGCTCCTATTTAAATACCTAACTGCAAAGGGTTGACATGGGATCAAATCATGACATGACAGTTTCTAAATCCAATAGGGGCCAATCTTAAGCGGTGATTATATGTAGGATATTACAAGTAATCTCACGTGCTACAACTTTGCCTGGCTTGAAAAACATGTTTCTTTTTCACCAAACAGCTATTTACTATATCTTATTTCTGAGATGAGAGAAAGGCAACCATCTAATAAGATATATACTTACATATAGCGGTCTGATGAAGAAAACTATGTTTTTCAAGACAGGCAAAGTTGTAGCACGCGACGGTAGGTATTTAGATAGATTTTGCTTAGAATAACAATTAACATTTTAACCATACATAATAATTAATGAAATTAATAATTCTTCCCGCAGTGTAAAACAACACACTCGAGTTAAACTTTCGTAGATAACTTTAAAAAGCACGTGTTTGCAATACATTGCTGATCGTTAAATTTTCAATAATTAATTCACGTATTTTAAAAATATGTGCCTCGTGATGGCCTCATGTCAACAATCCTATTTTACATATGCATAGCATATGGCTTTATTCACTCTCTAAAATTTCATACCCTTCACATTTATGTCCAAATTAAAACAATAAAAGCGGATTGAAATCCCGAACAACTAAACTGAACTTGTTTTAACGGCATCCGGTAAGCACGTAGCGAAGCAATTAATTAACTAGAGATCTGAGCAACATTTCACATTTCTGATACACAAAACAGTACAGAAAAGTTTTGATTTGTTGTAGGACAAGGTACGGAGGACGAAATTGCTCGGAAGTTCTCACAGTTTGGCAACTTTCCATTTAGCTACCTACAAATGCCTTACTTACGCAGCTCTTGGGCGAGTATTTCCAATTTGTGCCTTTTGTTACTTATTATATTAATTAGAATCATGTAATTGAAAGTCTTGAAAGGTGTTCTGAATAAGTAAGTAAGTGAGTCTTGTATTAATGTAATTAATTACAAATTCTTTAAAAAATCTATTCTTATTTAAGTAATTGCTTTAAAATCACACATTTAGGTTTTAAGCCTACTTGTGACATATATGGCAGATGCCCCGGTTTTGCGAATTTAAGGAAAGTTTGTCTATTTAGACGTTAATCATTTTGTGTCTTTAAGGAATTATGACACTCTTTATCAGTTTATACTGTACTGAGTTATGAAAAATATATGATTATATTTTTATACTCGGCGACTGTAATACTTGAATTGAGATAGTGTTGGAGGAACTACTAGCGCATACTTTTCGATAGAGCTTTTATGGTCGCATATTGTAGTATTCATAACTGTTGCCGGGTCCCGCGCTGCGCGCCCCGCGTGTCGGCACAATCCACCGGGAGATCGAAGTTACTCAATTATATAGAAGCAGCAGGTTGTGCACGGCATTCGTCGAACTCAATTCTTACCTGCTTGCTTAAGCACTCGTAGAAAAACTATTGTGTGCAACGGTACATAATTAGGTCTTAAAATTCTCGGGTCTGTTTTTACAAAATTCGGCTTCGCCTCATTTTGTAACTTCGACCCTCGAATCTTAAGAACCCTTATTATGTAACTGTTGCAACAAATACTATTATATGAATCTCCGCTGTCAAGATTCTGACATTAAATCTTATGTTTTCCATTAAGGAAATGTCAGAAAGGGGTCCAGGAGTCAGTTTTGGACACTTTTATTTCCATGGCTCCTGAAAACTGAATGACACTAACACATGATTTATTGACTACATGACAGATAATATTAACTATAAACCATAGACTTGTCTTTACCTTAATACAATTGAATTAGAAATAATGATGTAAAAAATGCGCTAATTGTTCTAATCATACCGATATAAGTATATGGGGGTTGCTTTTCATTTCATTCAATCTTCAGCTGTTTAGGGTGATTTTTCTACATTTGCCTTTAAAAAGATAAGTTGCGAGCAATCATTTTATAAGAGGAACCAAAAAAACATTTATAATTATTTAAATGGTAAGTTGGTAGCTTTTTCAACTATTAGCCAGATTAAATTTTCCGTGAATTGTGCAAAAAATGTACGCACACAGCATCACAGGACTCTAAAATTAAACGGTTCTTTGAAATTCTCAGCACATTCCAATAACTTTAGGTGTCGTATTCTAATTTTAAAATACTTAAGCAGTACATTAAAAACACAATCCATCTCAAACATATCCAACACACAATAAATAATCAACCATTATGGAAGTTTTATATTTATTTTATTTGCATTGAAATCATTTTCAAGCAAATACTGATATTTCTGATTCAGGCGTTTAGGCACTGTTGGATCGTTTCTAAATGTGTTTTAAAGTTGGAATGCAGACCCTGTTCAGTTTTGTAAATCTTTTTACTCCCTGGAATAGGTTTTCACAAATCAGGAATAAATATAATCATGAATCTTCATACTAATGTATGTACAGAACTTACTTTTCTCATTCCTTATTCAATTTTATAAAGCTATAAGAAACTAGGCCTAAAATAAAATACCCGAATAACATCGTTACAAACACCGCGATCTCGTTAACTTCTACAGTAAACAACAGCAAAAGGTCACATTTAAATTCAACCAGTACAAAGTCAACCTAAGCCCTTAGCGCAGTTAAGACCCTTACATTTGTTTATGGGTAATTATTATTCACTAATCCAGCTGAATATTTTCGCCTCTAGTTACAGTCGTGATGGAAATTTTAATTAAATTTGTCCCGTAATTTATCACTTAGCCGCTTCGTCCTCTCCTAATAATACATTTAATGTTTGTAGTGGGTTTGTCGTTTTATATAAGAGTAGGTACTCTTACAAATACACATCCATATTTATATAATAACATAATTTTTATTTTTATTATTTATACAGTTAACTGTTATTGCTATATATAAATATTTATATCTAAATAACATTAAAGCCATATAATATATATTTTTATTCAAGTTTTAAAATTTTATGTCCAAATAAGTAATAGTACCTAAATTGCTTTTCTTTTTAAAATTTTTAATATCACATATAAATTTCTGTTATAGACGATGTACTACAGTAACAGGTAAAGTTGCCCTTCAACTAAAACACACTAACACAATTACTGCACACGTCTCTTACGGAATAACCTGTAGGTGCCCAAGTTAGGCAAGGATTAAGTCCTCCCAAGCCGTCCATTTACCCACAACAATGTCGACGCGGTGACGAAGGTGCCGCGTCATAATGTGGCCGGCGAAAGGCCATAATTGAATTTCCGATGGTCGCGATAAACGGCGACTCGAGACAGTTAACATCGTGCACTATGTCGCGGAAAATTCTCGGACTTTGCAGCTTAAATTACATTAATTGGACTGTCGTCCATTTATTAAACTCCGTTAAACTTTTCTATGCCAATATTGCTTGTTTACCCTCTTGATGAAATGCTCATAAATGCCGTGTCTATTATTACGTCAGGGCGCAGATAAATTTAAAATAAGTTAATTGAGCGGTAGCCAACATTGTACTGCATGGTCCATTTACACAGCTCGGTCGGCACTACAATAGATTTTACAAATCTACACCCGCAATGTCGGTAAATACAATCGAATGTTCATTCGATGCCCCAATGGCTTTATTTAGCTCTAAAAATTATTTTTGTAAGCATTATCCATAATTACACTAATACAACATAATTCAAAATAAGTAGATAAATAAATTGCATTTTGCATAATTAATTGAATCAGCTAATTTAATGTGCATAAGTTTGTGTAACTAGTTCATAGTCCAATCCTTTAATTACTTACCTATACATATTTGCAACTGTTCAATAAACTTGTCCATTTAATAGTTTGCTAATCGTGATGATAAAACAATGCTGCAGTTACATATAGGTACAGGTAATAACACTAAATTGAATATTGACTTATATTGTGGTACTTAATTAAAACACAAAACCAAATCAATGGCCAGTATTAGGATAAACTACAAATTCGCTAAATGTAAAGTCAACAATATTGGACTTTACTAAATTTTCCAACGAGTCCAAAAACAGAACTGCCATAGTGACAGATAAGGACAAAACATAAATTAACTAATTGAGGCCTGAGAGACGTTTATGAACATGGGGGCAAGTATTTTTTATTTTTTTATTAGCTAGTTATGTAGGTACTTAATTACAAATGCGAGATTCTCCCGGGGCAATTCTAAAATATATACTTTTTGTATAGGTAATTCCGTATATTATTAGTGCAGGCAAAATTTATAGAACTGTAATAATTAATAAGGGCCAGTTGCACTGCACCAACCACTTTTAACGGAATCATCAGCGCCACCCAGTAAGGTACTCTGAAAATTTGCATACAATTAAAAGCGAACGTTTTAACGGTGACAAACTATTTGGTGCAACGGACCCTTATTATGGTTTCACTTTGGTCAATTATTGACGTACACTAAGTATGTGATATTATAATAAGTCAGTAACTTTTTGTCTTCTGACTTCATAAGTAGGTACCTGTTTAAACGGGTACCGTATCGTCCGTTGGCATAACACACAATAGCTAGGGATACACGCACATGATACACGCACATTCCTGCCCGACGTATTTTTCGCGCCATACATGGACGGATCTATCCGCCGGGCATATCCACCAGACTAATTCGGTGGGCCGATCTGTACGTAGGTGGTTCCTACAATTAGAGTGGCAATGGACAAACATGATATATGTAACAAACATAGAATAAACAGCATAAACCCAGCATATAACATTCTAGATAGTCAAATTTATTCATGGACGTACGTTGCTCGCTCGCCGGCACTTGTAACCGTGTGTTGAGCCGGGCTAAAATCCAGTCTGAATCTAAACCAAATACAAATTCAATTAAATCTGACTGTTCACCTTCAGCTCGCTCAACTTTTTATCTTTCTTAGTGAAAGCAGGATGTGCGATTCAATACGTTTCCAGTATAATACAACTATGTTAAAATGGCTCTCGAGAATTGATCCACCGGAGCCGGCAAGGCGGACGTGAAATATGCGACTTTGCACTGCCCGATACCGAGCCTAATGATGCATAACTAAACGCATCTCGCACTATCCACTTTGCTAACGACGCCTCTTGCCGAAAGCATCGAATCACCAGATCAGTGGGCTTGTGCGGCCTAATGGACCATCTACACGGTAATGGAGTGAAGTTTTTAAGACAACAAAACATTATAAATATGGTAACAGGGAAAACATATTAATGTTACTTTGCAAAGCAATGACAATGAATATTGGCCGGATTTGTATATAAGTTTTCATTAAGCCTGTATTGTAAACGATCAATACACTGTATTTATTAGTATATAACTGTCATATTTGCTTATCTAACAAACGTTATTGATCGAAATCCAAACAATACTTATATAAGTAACTATAATTAATTAATGGTGCTAAAATAATAAATCTCATTTTCTTCCCACTATAAACCTATTTAATTATATTGGTGCAGTTAACAATTTTTCAACTTACTCCTTTGTAGTGTGGTGCTAAAATGAAAACATGTACATTTTTCAGTAAAATAATCCTTAAAAACATTAGACTTTATTGAATATTGTGATTCATAGACAGATTAACCAAGGCACGACACGTGCGGATTCATCTCATAAACATATTAGGTGCTAATGGGGATGTGGTGAAATAGAATTTACACATACTTACACATACATATATCACAATGTTTTAGGTCCCTAATAATGTTTCGGGAGTGTTACGGATCGCAGATAACATTTTAAATGGATACCCGACGTGGGGGACAAAGAAGGTTCATTATTTTAATTGTGGGTTACTGAAATCTCAGCGCGGATCCATTAGCTGGTAATTGCTACTCCGACTCTCTAATTGAGATCGTTAATAGAAACAGATTAAATTGTTTGTGCTACGCTCTGCGGAGAATTATTATTTAATGAGTGCACTCTGCCCTGTATGAGGCGCAACTATTAACTGAAAGCATCTGGTGATGTTATCGGAGAGCCTTAAGTGGGGTCTTATAACTAACATTCCTTGATGTTTTTATCAGTCCTTTGTTCACATCCAGGTAAAACCAAATATTTATTTCAGTCATGAGCTCGGTCTTCGTTGTTTCTTAACTAGCTTTGTAACTGTTTGAGGAATCCGTATGTATACAGCGTGGTCCAACCATTGACGTCTAACTTTTTTTTTATTCCTCATGTCGAGGGCTATTAGCCGATTTTTCGAGTTATGAATGAAGAATATGAGGATACTCAATATTCGGTGTATCGCCTATATATTCAACTGTATAACTTATTGACAGCGAAGACATGGATAACTATAAAATTAGGCGCTGCCTGTAATTTAGATTTTTGTACAGGACATAATATCATACGTTAGTAGTCATAAACTAGTCTTACGCATTAAAATGCTGCTATATAATGTGCACGAATAAATAAAGTTCACTCAGTTAAAATAAATTGAAACGGAAAGGTAACTGTGAAAGTGATTTTCACCGGATTTTCAGGTTTGTTTGTGAGAGTCCACACAGCAGTGGTCTAAGAGCTGGCCACGTCAGATGTGACACAATAATGAGAGGTTTGTAACCAGTCCAGTGAGATTGCATAACCATCCTTATTGCTAGATCCGGGCATCTGGCAGCTTTTAATGGGTGGAGATCAGAGTGACAGACCAACAAAGTTTTTAAGTTGAAAAAAAGTAATACCGAAATAGGTAAAAACTGCTGAAGTTGTGTCATTTATAGAGAACAGGGCCTATATTTTAATATTAGAACAAAAAACATTGTGTATTATTCCGCAAACAAAAACAGTAGGCGAGTAACCAAAAATTACACTATACATCATTTGGCACTACTTCCCCCAAACGAAACTTTTGGATATTATATAATCTAATTAATTACATAATTGTTCATAATATTGGATCAAAACCAGAACTCTACAATTTATTTTCTTCAAGTTATTACCTTTCTTTTACCTCCACCACTTTACAGCTGCCAGATGTCCGGATCTAGAAATAAGCATAGTATAGCAAACTAACTAGAGGGGTTTCGTTGCTCTCATTATTGTGTCATATCTGACGTGGCCAGCTCTCCGTCTACAGGTATCGGGAGCGCGATTCCCAGTCCCATTCGATTAATTCCGGCTGAGTAATTGATAAAATCACATTTACCACGTTATATCGCCAAAACGTGCCAATTCCAATTTAACCCAAATAATAAATGTCAGTAAACTATGGGTATTCCAGTAAAATCCCAACATAACCCAACTGACGTACTTAACTTATAATAATCTGTTTAAAAAACGAACAAATACCTACTGGTACTATTATGTGGTAATCAACTAATCATAATAAAAGACTTCAGTAAGCTGGTATCTGTACCGAGACGTCAGAAATGCGTTATTGATTATGATGGAATATATTTTTAAAATGTTCTCTGAAAAACTGCACTCTTAAACATAATTAAATATGTAAATTATGTATAATGCATAGTATTAAGTACATACATTTGGCCAGTTTTTTTATATTGTTTTTATGAACCGGATACTAGATAAATCTCATAAACATAATATAGCATCGACTTAGATAAAAGGTCCCCCTTTTTCGACCCCCGCTTCGAGTCTTTTCTGGTGTAAAGGTTGTCCGTAGCTATCCAGCGGGGTAATGCCGCTAGCGTTATGGGCACTTTTGCACCGGAAACGACAACGAACGACAGCAATGTCTGTTCCTAGTTGTGTTTGACTGATGTAAAATTATTTGTACGCTTTTAATAAATGAGATTTTTATATAGTTATATTATTTACTACTATTTAATACCTACTTTTATTACTCATTTTGTATTATTACAACGTTTTGAACGCCATATTATGTACGATAAATTGATTTTATATTATACATAGTTCTTACGCATGAACGTGATCCGTGGTTCGAAATTACATTCTGTTTGAATTAATTAAATATTGTTACATACGTAATTCACAGTGTAACAAGTTCAATATCACTACGACGAAATAATTTACCGCAGGAACGTAATAATTAAACTAACGTGTATTGAAACGTTACTAATTTGGTTTACAATCTCACTATATTTAACTGTAGTCTCAAGTAAAGTGGTCTTGAACTGAAGTTTTGTATGGTAAAATTCTTGTAGTTATTCAATAAATACTTGAAAGTTTTTTTTTCAGCATACGTTTAATTAATAAAACTTAGTTGAGATGAAAAGATATAGACACACACACTATGTAAATATTTATCATGGTTGCTAATGATAAAATATACCCTTGACTGTGGCATTGTACTTGGTATATCAAATATGATACACTTTTATCGTGCATATATTCAGGTAAGGCAGGGAAAATATTTACTGTAAAATACGTAATAACTCAGCCTAGCAAGCGGAGGGCGGCCGGCGGAAATTAGAAACGTCTGCAATATCCTGGGTTATTCACCTATAAAAATGAAATTGTTAACTTCTCTCCGCTTGCAAATTCCTCTAGTCGTGCGCAGGACTGCTGTTCTCATTGCTTACCGACATTTTGCCTAACAAGGCCGCTGCCCTACCGTCGACGATTAGCGAGAAGCCAGTTGCAAGCACACGGGATCGATATTCAATCGTGAAAATATTTAAAACGTTTAAAATAGCTAGTCGCTTTCACAGTGCCGAGGTGCCTTTAGTGCGATCTCAAACTCATATATTGTCATGTATACAGCGTGTATACAGCTCAGTACTGGGCATGATTTTTTTCGCTAATGTTTACAGGTTATCCCGAAAAAAAAACCTCCTGATTTTCTTCTGATTGATTGTGATCAGCACAATCCGATTAATTCATTTTTTTACACTAAATACATCTTTGTGTAGCAATTAGCTCTCAGTTAACAAAAAAATATTTCATTGTTTGTACACACTCCGACACCAAATCACCGAAACTTATTAAAATGAAACATAATTTTAACCCACCAAATTTTTACTTTCAATTACGTTTTAAGCGCGCCAGCCAGCGAAAAGCTTAAACACTACTACTATAGCCGGTTTACAAGTCGCTCACTTTCACACTAACGCCCCGTTTACACCTTTCACGAAATAAAGAAGAGTATTGAACTGGTTCGCCAGAACCAGGAGGTCTGTAAGCTTTTTCAATGCAAACCCAGAGCCTGGCCGTATGTTGCCTTTATTATTCTTTTAGGCTCGCTTCGCAAGCTCACATACAATAAACGTGCACGCAGTAAATTATCTATGTGAATCATTTTTTTTTTCGTAACATACGTACCACTTGACATGAATGACTTTGTAGACGGTTTGATCGAGGAGCTTTACTGATATGTTTGAAACACAGACTACACAGACACCTCATCATTAAGCTTGTACAGCGAGCACGAGGTCACCACACATAAGCGCAATTTTATTCGTAAATTTCTACGATCGAACACTACATCTCAATAGCATTCTACACCAATTTGTAGTATAATAATCCAGGTTCACCCCTGTAACTAGATTTTTGTGGATATTATTAACTCACATGAGTTATGATCAAAAACTTTAACTCAACTAAAATAAGCGGTCGTGCTCTCATACAAAATTAGTACGAGTTGTACTTATGATCTATCTAGTGGTTGAGGTTATCTGTGGTTTGAAAAAAACTACTGGAAGCTAGAACAATATTTTTAAAGAGTCGTTAAGTCAACTTCAAATACTAATAAATGATTCAAATAAGTATGTACCTACTATAATTTCATAATTGGAATTTCATTAGCAGACTTCTGATACGTAAAAAATAGTAAAACAACTTACTAAAAGTACTTACATCAAGTCAATTACGAACTATTTTATAAGTTTAACGATAATTGAATATTTAAATAGGATAATAGGTTTATTAGCTATAAATATTAAGGATCGCCGGCAAGTCGTATCGATGTAGGTTCAAGTCCTACTGGGTTGATTATTTTTTCATTTTTTTTCAATGTTTTCAAAATATGTATTTGATTTAATAACAAACTATTATTTAAGTGGAATGCACCACTATATAAACACGTAAAAATAATAAGATATTTAGGAGATAGTTAACTGCCTACGTAAAGTGTATAGCCTAAAGTTCAAGTGCCTTATCTAGTTTCTGAGTCCCTAACCTCAGTGTTTGTTGATTCCATCAAAGCAAACTGGCGACCCAAAGTTGTTTCAAACTGCCTTCAGCAATCGGCAGTTAATCAAAAGCCCAAATATTGGTCATTGCTGCCACCTGATTACTGGCTTCAAATTCAATGTTAAACAACTCAAACTATCCGGAAGTTTCCTTTTGGATTTGATTGCATAGCTTCCATAATAGGCAGTTATTATAAACGTGGCTTCTACTGTATTACCCTTTTTTGATAGCTCATAAAAATAGCGACGAGTTAATACCTACACCTTGTTTCTGTAGGTACGAGTATAAACATGAATTATAAAGTTATTTACGTTTTTACTGTTATATTTAGAAGTGTAGATTTTGTCTTATTTGCGCTCGCATATATAAAAATAAATTTTGTAATTTTAACACCTACCTTCTGAATCAAAGACATAATGGTGCCCCAATTTAAGTCTACGGAACTTCGAACCAAATTATCATGTTACAGAATCTACGTTACGTTAATCTATGGGACCTAAAGTGCTTGCGTTAATAATTAGAAGCCTTTTGGTTGTAGGGCTTCTTAAATCAAATACTTAAGTTATATAACAAAATTAAAAGGGTCCTCTATTATAAGTCACTAAATTTTTGCTCGACGATAAAATTCTGAGTCGCTGACAATAATATAGGTAATTAGGTAATAAGGCCAAGGAGTCGCTACCCGTGGCGACATCAAAGGGTTTTGCACAGTTGCAACCTGCAGGGCTCTTCACGTCTCCACCACTAACGATCTAGGTAACTTGATACTATTCCATTACTTCCACTGAGAAAAACTTTTGGACTCGTAATCCAGTACAGACACAAAACACTAATTTATAATAGCGATGTTTATATCGTTTTGAATGCCATTCTAAGATGACTGAACGGAAAATCCTACAAACTTTCCATCGAGAAGTAAATATTCTTCAAAATATATGAAGCGTTTCTTCCTTTGTGTGATTTTTAGTCATCCATAAATAACGAGTCTTAAGGAACCATAATAGATAATAAAATATTTATATATTTATTTAAGCGATTTTTTATGAACTAGGCAGGTAATTAAATGTCGATTTTTCCATGTTCAAATTTTTGTAGGATTTTTTGTCTACGCAATGACTAACATGACTTTTAAGCCTTAGAACTAAATACTTCTGCTATTATAAATTATTTTCAAATTTGTCATTTTTCCTATACAATTGAAAATAAAATGACGACGGACGTTAAGGTAAACGTTCTTGTGCTCGACACACCAATACCCAATACACACTGACATACAAAAGTAAAACCTGTATTAGAAATGACTTAAGATTAAATATGACATGTACTGGTATAGTGACGAGCACTGGTACCTTTATCTTATTTCGCCGAAAAAATTGGGCGCATCGAGAAAATGTTGTGAATTTTTGACCATGGACAATTTTTAGTACCTATTGGAGGTCCGTAAAATTGTTGGAACTTCACGTCAAAATCAGGGGTCCCGTGCAATATGTTATTACTCCCTGCTAGGGACTGTGTGGTATCATTTCCATATAAAACAGACATGGGAAATTCATTTTTGATATAAAACAGTAAAAAAATATTCATCGTGAGGCACTCTATGCAAGTTCAAAAATTCACAACTTTCTCTCAATACCTGCGCACTTTTGTACTAAGAGAAAACCATACTATTATTAACGACCGCGATTTTATTTAACGAACCATATAATAATTAATAAAGCGCTAGTCGATAAGTGCCAACACGTTATACCTACTTACTAACGAAAATACGCATGTAGGTACAGTGGGTTAACACTAATTGACACGTAATTACACCACGGGAAAGCAAAGCAATTTACTATTTTAATGTTTTTTATATTTGGAATTATATGTAATGATCAGAGATAGTCAAAAAATTATTTACAATGTGGTAGGTACTAAGTTACATAAATATTGTAGTTACATAGTAACAAAGCAACTATTTAAGTCTGAAACATCTTTTGGTGCAAGAATGCTTTCAAATACATTTGCAACAGTAAGTAATGGCTGCAAGTGACATCGCGACATTTGGAGTGTTTATGGGCAAAGTTAGATGACGTAGTCGCGAGTCACGTGCGACATCGTTCAGCTGGGACCCTCGTGAAATAATAAAAACGTACACGTTAAATTACCATTATTATGACAGAACATTGTATTTTACTTAGCCTCGTGTTGTGTAATCCGAAAAGTTTTCATTATGGTTTACGTATTTAAAAGTTTGTCTTGGCTGACGAACATCTACACTACACTCCGCACATGAGCTCTAAAGATTTATCGGTTGAGGAAGCGAGGTGTGCGCTGGCGTCATGCGGAGCTTCTTCGACATTTCCTCGGAGCTCAATTATAATGTGATACTACTGTAGATGTTGGTATACACTTTAATAATATAGATATACAATATACATACTTACATAATAATAGGTAAATATACCTTATTTATGTGATAAAAATAATTCAGAAAGGTACACTTCATATCTCTTCCTTACACTCACCAACTTACAATAGTGCGGCCGTAAAAAACTAAAGCTTTGTTGGCTGCCTACCATTTGTAGTGGAGGATATTTACAAAGGCGTATACATAATGATTAGAACGGATTGCCACAAAGCGGTTAAATTTGAGTGAATCCATACAAAGGCGTAAGATAGTTCAATATCCTGTTGTCCCCAATTCGCACAATAACAAGCGCTACACCGAGACTACGGAAAATGGATTTTGATTTGACGAGTTTATTGGAATAAAGGTCTTTTGTATTTTCTAAGTCGTCCAGTGTTCTTATAGTAAACGATGAGTCAATGTTTACTGAAGTAGAAATTGAAGAGGTTTATTGAAAAACGTTCTAGAGTATTTAAGTGGAATTCTAAGCGAAGAATCTTACCTTAAGACTTTATATTGTAGACAGGCCATTAAAGCTTAAAACGCAGCATTGGAATATTGGAATTAAATTATGTCTTCTATTCTAACAAGAACTACCCAATTTATAATTACACTAGCAGTTGCCCGCGGCTTCGCCCGCGTACATTATGATTAATGCAGATTTCTACTCTTGAATAAAAGTTTTTCCCCGCGACTTCCTTTGCGTAGAATTAGTAATTGACCCCCCTTTTTACCCTCTTAGGGAATGACTTCTGGGATAACTACTATGTATCCATCCCCAGAACTCAAACTATCTCTATACAAAGTTTCATCTAAATCGTTCACGTTTAAAAATTCCCCATGCAATCTTGCAACCCCCGTTTCACACTTAACCTTTAGGGCTGATTTTCGAGATAAAAACTATTTTATGTTCCTTCTCGGGACTCAAACTATCTGTATGCTAATAAGCATTAAGTTTCATCTAAATTGGTCCAGATGTTAAAAATTTCCTAATCAAAATTCCAACCCCTTTTTCACTCCTTCAAGGGATGATTTTCGGAATGAAAACAGCCCTTAGTCATTTGCAGGGATTCACACTTACTATATCCCAATTTTCGTCTAAATCGGTTCGACGGTTTAAAATTCCCTATACAAACCTGCAACCCCCGTTTCACCCTTAACTTTTTTTACCTTTAAGGGTAGTTTTCGCGAAAAATACTGTTTTTTGTTCCTCCCCGGGCCTCAAACTATCTGTATACCAAGTTTCATCTAAATCGGTTCAGCTGTGAAAAAATCCTATACAAA
This sequence comes from Pammene fasciana, assembly GCA_911728535.1. NCBI lineage: Eukaryota > Metazoa > Arthropoda > Insecta > Lepidoptera > Tortricidae > Pammene > Pammene fasciana. The sequence continues at coordinate 15,093,682 of OU452276.1, read as the reverse complement.
CTACCAACCCTCCTTTCACCCCTTTACAGGTTAATTTTTTCAATGAAAATAACCCTTAGTCGTTTCCCGGGGTTCAAACTATCTATTATATCATGTTTCATTTAAATCGGTTCAACGGTTAAAAATTCTCTATACAACCTTCCAATCCCCTTTTCACCCACTTAAGGGCTGATTTTCGGTATAGAAACTACCCTATCTCCTGTCCCGGAATAAAAATTATTTCTTTACCAAAATTTCATAATTGATGCCATTTTCGTACTTAATATAAAATACCATAAATCGACTCCCATATTGATATTTAGTCATTTCAACCCTATCGCACCCGAACAGGGGGATGATATTTCACACCCGCCACGTTGTATCAAATCGCCATGGTGTTTTCGTAATCAGCGACCCGATAAACCATAGAAATGATACCCATGTTGATTTTCAGACTTTGTCACCCCCATTTCCCCCATTATGGGGTTGAATTTTCAAAAAACCTGAAACACGTGTTTACTCATTTATTATTAGGAATACTCCTGTGAAGTTTCAAATAAAACAGTCTAACTAATCTTGTTTCCCTATACAAACTTTGGACCCCCATTTCACCCCCTGGGGGATGATATTTTACACCTGCTACGTTGTATAATAAAATGGTTGTTGTTTTCATAATCAGCGACCCGATAAACCATAGAAACGATACCCATATTGATTTTCAGACTTTTTCACCCCCATTTCCCCCTTTAAGGAGTTGAATTTTCAAAAAAGCTGAAACACGTGTTTACTCATTTATTGTTAGAAATACTCCGGTGAAGTTTCAAATAAAATAGTCTAACTAATCTTGTTTCCCTATACAAACTTTGGACCCCCATTTCACCCCCTGGGGGATGATATTTTACACCTGTCACGTTGTATAATAAAATGGTTGTTGTTTTCGTAATCAGCGACCCGATAAACCATAGAAACGATACCCATTTTGATTTTCAGACTTTTTCATCCCCATTTCCTCTTTTAAGAAGTTGAATTTTCAAAAAAGCTGAAACACGTGTTTACTCATTTATTGTTAGAAATACTCTGGTGAAGTTTCAAATAAAATAGTCTAACTAATCTTGTTTCCCCATACAAACTTTGGACCCCCATTTCACCCCCTTACGGGGTGAATTTTGAAAAATCCTTTCTTAGTGCACCCCTAGACCTTATAAGGGACCTACGTGCCAAATTTGGAAACTCTAGACCCAGCGGTTTAGGCTGTGCGTTGATATGTCAGTCAGTCAGTCAGTCAGTCAGTCAGTCAGTTTCTTCTTTTATATATTTAGATATGGGTATTAACGGTCTGCTGCTATACCGTCGACTGCTACAACTTTGCCTACAACTTATTCCTAAGATGATCACCTTTTCTCTCACCTCAGAAATAAGATATACTTAAATAGATATTTGCTGAGCGGAACCCTATTACTAAGACTCCACTGTAAGGTAAGTAGGGTAGGTAATAGTCAACATGCTTACCAACCTGACGTACCTTGGCTAAATTAAATTAGGTCTTGAGACAGTGAAATGCGCTAGACGTTGGCTCATGGTGACTGCCATCAGGAGCTGTCAAAGCATGTAATTACTGAGGTAATTGCGGCTCATAATTGATTTAGCTGGCGGCCCGGGATCGGCACGACTATAGCTGTTTTGCCAGAGGACGTATTCGTTATAGGTATCATCAAGAGTTTATAAAACTTATAATGAGAAATTTGACTTGGGACTAACTTTTTCTTTATCATTTAAAATTAAATTGATAAAGCAGTGGTTCTCTTTTTTTAATAAAAAAATATATATTGATCTTGATATCGAACACTTAGAAAAATTGTGAGAATAACAAGAATATGAATACAATTCTCTATATATTTTGATATGACTAGATTTCGGGTAGTTAAATGCTTGTCGGAATCCTACTAAGGATTTGTACCTATAATTCCGACATCTTTTAACAAATCATACTATACCTAGATAGTTTGAAAATTTAATTAATATCAAGTTTTAAACAAACCAAACTTCGTTACCTATCTGCAAAATCGTAACGTAGATTTATACCTATTCAAAGTCGTCATAATACTACAAGCAGTACGGAACATAATTAAAAGTTTTCAGCTAGAGAGACTGAACCTTTAGACTCGCTCAGGTACCGGTAGAGGTAGGAACTAGTAATGCAGGCACGAATTCTGTGAACCCTGTGGATCTGTGCACATACACCAATCTGTTAATTGCATATTCAAGCTAACGCCTCGTTAAGTATGTTGAACATGTAAATTATTTACGAATGCACTGGGAACATGATTTATTACTAGATAAGGGCCATTAGTTAGTTTTACACATTTTTTATTTTTCTTTCTATTATAAAAGTAAAATACATCTAAAACGCACAAAAACAATAGAAATATTATAAAAAAAACCTAACCTAGGGTGCCGCCGGCAACGGAGCAAGGGCCAGGCTGCCGGTGGTTAGGGCCGCAGACACAGGAACCTTCGGTCTATATGCGCCGTGTCCAGTCTCTTCTGAATCTGACCCTTGATCCAACCACAACCCCCCGTAGCGATAATCTCTCAAGATGTTGATCGAGATATATCCTGAAGGACGGTACGGTCGACATTCGTCGGGCATGCCGCCGTCCCGGAGAGTCACTCAGGCATATCATCTCCGCTTGTTCTCATCTTGCTAACGGCGAGTACTTGCACAGACTCGTAACCAGGATTATACACCAGCAGCTTGCTCTCCTATACGGTCTCCTATACGAAGTGCCGTACTACAAGTTACTAAATTTTCACATTATTATCATTTTTTCTACGATGAATAGGGACTATAAAAATATTCACATCAATCATGAGTACACTATATATATTTTTAATTTTATTTATGTGAGCTTTACTAATTTTCTGTAGCTGTTAGCGTTTGCTCACAATTCATCAGCTCCCAAAGTTTATTTTAACTGTCAATGTAAACAAGTTGTCTCGCACACTGACATGGCCGTACTTAAAAAGCAGTCATATGCGGCTTTGTTGACAACACGCGTAATGGAACATTCATAACGGGGCTATAAAAGATACTAATTTCAGGCTGCATCGTTGCCATTTGCCTCCGCACTGCGCTCGCCTCGATTGCCCCCGATTATTAACTCTTGAAACGGGAAATAGGTTTCCATTGGGAATGAAAATGTTGAAATTAATAAATAATTGAAGGCACAACTGAAGAAGAGAGCCGTAAAAGAAATCTAATTTTAGACATTTTTTATACGCAGTCTAGGAAATATTACGGTTAGTGACAAAATTATCACTAGGTTTTCTTTTTGGACCCGGGGTATGTCCTTAAACTATGTCCGGACACGGGTATGTCCTTAAACTACGTCCAAAAGAGAGGTATGGGTACTGCGAATGTCATCTCGCAATGTGTGGAAGGGCACACACAGCGAATGTCATCTCGCTCAAATCTGGAGCAGAGCCCGACTGGGGAAGTACTTACCTCCACCTTACAGAAAGCCAAATAGCAGTAGAACCTACTCATTGTTGTGTTCCTGCTGGTGAGTAAGGTTGCCAAAGAGCTCAAAGAGGACCCAGTGTGTTGACGACGAGAGACCTCTCTTGTTCCTTTAGCCGTTAACTCAGTGAATCCTCCTGTTTTTAAAGAGTCGGCAACGCGCATGTGACTCCTCTAGAGTAGCAGGCGTCCATAGGCTATGGTAGCTGCTTACCATCAGGTGGGCCGTATGCTTACTTGCCACCGACGTTGTATACAAAAAAAGTGCCAGAAAAAAAACTTAAAAATGTTTATTTATCCTACAGTGTATTTTTTTGCACCTATTAGGCGTCTTCATTAAATTGTATTAAGAGTCTTAAATAGCCAATTCCATGTCTTTTACATTCTAATCAATTTAATAAGAAGTCATAGAAGATAACATTAGGTAGGTATATTCGTAGAAAATTCCATAATTGTGGTAAAACATTTTTTTTCTAATTAATGTGAAGTGTTCTTGTTTATTACACCAATGAATAGAATTTCCTGTTTTCACTGTAGAAACAGACGAGCAACCATATAAAATTCTACGACTTCCTGTTTTGTTTGCTTTTTCAATAGCGCAACAGCTATTCACTCTCAATTATAAAGGGAAAGGTCTCTTTTATTGTTTCTTGTTTTTTTTAAAATTTATTTGGGTAAACAAACAGCCACTACAAGTAATACTTAACTATATAACTTATTACTATATTGTCTGCCATATGTGTGGCCCACATCATTTACCACTAGTTAATATAAGCAAAATTCACTCAAAGCTAGATTAAGTAGTCACCGTAAGTCTTAAGGACTGCCGGTGTCAACAACAACGTAGAATGATAGGTTCAGTATACGGAGTACAACATAAGGAGTACAACATAAGGAATTTACCTATATTATATATATTTGCGTTCTTAACTGACAATTGTTTTGCTACGTATATTTGAGTCTAAGGAGAGACTTTGCCTTACGTGTATTTTATCACTTGCATAATGGGTTCTGCTCTGAAGAACTGTTTGACATGATGCCCACGGCCGCTCTCTACCACCGCATTGCTGGCCGTCGGCAGGGCGATTATTCTCACACCTTGGAATCCTTGGATGCTAAAGGGTCGCGCACTATGTAGTTTAAGAGTACACGTAATTTTCTCCCACGAACGCGCGGCTATGGAATGAACTCTCTGCTGAGGTATTCCAAAAGGACTACAGTATGAAGCTATCCTCTGGAGTTATAAGCATCCATAGGCTATGGTAACTGCTTATTATCAGGCGAAACGTATGTTTGTTTGCCACCGTCGTAGTATAAAAACCTACAACTTCCCCTGTTGTTACAAACGAAAAAATAATAATATTATGAATGTATCTACTCGTATTCCTAGAGCTAAGTACTTCAGCTAAGTATATTTACTTCAAAATAGTTTTGTTAATTTAAGTATTTGTACTGTTGTGGGTACACAATATTCCAAAGTCATTTGTTTAGACTATTTTCACATATATCTATCGGCCAATCTTAGCGTCCATGGGATGGGACGCACAACACAATGGTATTTTATTGCTGGCCACAAATCTTCATTTAGCGGCATTGCCCAAGGCCTTTTAGTGTTTCCGTATACACCAAAACGAAAATGGAACCATTTATATTTGATTTACGACTGCCAATAATTACCGGTCTCGGATTGGATTTGTCCTTTTTATCTCGGACTTTATTCGAGTTCATTAATTCTATTTTGAAAATCTTATTTTTTATTACGGAGTAAAATTGTAGAGTTGGCTGCATTTAATAATTTTATAACCAAATTGGAAATATAGTTAAATTTAAAATACGTCTGCTAAAACTCTGATTAACTAGAATAATACTTAGTGATAATTCTGTGTCATTTAGTTAATCGGTATGGGATGTTAACTCTAAATGCTTTCATGAACAGGGGAACGATTTTCAACTCCGCTGATAGGTTGTTTGTTACTAATTTACCAGAAGCAATTAATGCCCCGACGCGCTGGGAATTATGACTCGACCAATTTCATGAGAGATTCTACTCCGGTTTTATTTAGGTGGCTTATCAGGTCAACTTTCTAACTTACGACAAAATTGGTAACTAAAGTGTCTAAATTATTTGTTTTAAACCGTCGACAAAATTGTAGTAGTACTTATAGTTTAGGATTAGGACGTGGAAACCGTCAAGATAGCTTTCTTGAAAATAACTGATTAATCAATTTCCGATCTACGGTGTACGACACACACAGTAAACTTATAAAACTAACTCTGTTTCTGTGGCTAAGGAACATTATCGCAGAATATGCCCTTTGAACATAAATTCCCAGCCCCTTGACATAATAAAATTGAAGATTCGATGAAATAACGGATGGTCCAGTCGCAATAATGTTGAGTACCACTGTGCACGGGACACTACTCAAACGATCTTTGAACCCTTTGCCTGGCTGGGTTAAATTGTATGTAGGTACTTGGTAATATTATAAGGTCTACAACTTATAAAATACCCAATCTGAGGGAATAATACTAATATTAATTTTTTTTGATGATTCCCATAGAAAAGGTTCTCATTGGAAATTTTATTTGAATTCTCGGTTAAGTTTCCGGAAATTTCCGAGAAATTTAAGAATTTTCTTTTAAATATTTGAGTGAAAACAAATTTATTTAATAATGATTTGTCATGCTTTTATGGTTAGACAAGTAGTTGTCACGTGTTATTCCATGTTATTTCCATTTGTTTCCTTCATTTTACTTTTCTATTGACCCCGAATTTAAGCATATAGATAAATACAATAAAAATGCGGATAAGTTAACTCTGCGAAGATCGTATAGCAAATTCTGCATAGCTTTACTTTACAGAAGGAATGGTAAAACTGTTCGAGAACAGTTCTACAACAACAACAACTACAACAGCAACAACAGAATTTGCTGTGATTCTTTGCTGTACAACCTTCGCCAACTGACGGTCTTCGCCGAGTTGACCGCCGGTTTATAACCAAACGGTGCCAGAACTGAAGTGATATACTCGAGTGGATACAATAATTAAAGGAAGTTAGGTTAGGAGTACCTATTGTATGAATTCCGCCAGGGCAATTACGTGTCGCGTCAGGCAAATGATCTCTTTGCCAATTATATTATGAACCGTTGGCAACGGATACAATAAAGACACTTGAGTGTGAATAATTTGCGAGAATATTATTTTCGAGAGAGTGTAATATTATTAAATCGTGGTAGTACCGCCGGAAATGGAAATACGTTCACAATTCTTGAAGTTCTCGTGACTATGTTGCGTTTAAGCTTTATTTGTGCTATTATATCGTTAAAATGCATATCGTAATAAAAGATTTACCTGTAGAGACTCAGACAGTAACAATTTGCTTAATCCCCATTCTCCATTTCTATCTCAATGTAACAAGGAACTTAAGTAAATTTTACAGCAATTTGCAGTATGTTAACTGTACCGCCGTCGCTATTGCCACTCCGGCCTCGTTACACTCAGACCGGATGATATTGCTAATTGGATCTCCTTGCTGTCGGAAATCGTGTAAAGTTTAACTAATACGACACAAGTTGTGACGCTAACAGAACGTTACATTAATTGCCAGCGGACAGCACACTGCCCGTAAACACTGGAGTGTGGAATCTTGTTTAACTTGCTCATTCCTAGTAGATAATTTGATAAAGTTAGAGCGGCAGCTATTTTAGACAGTACTATGATGCTCGCATCTGCAGGGGAAGTTAATGAATGTACGGGGAGGGCTGAGGGCGTGTTAGTGCATACTGCGCACTGTGAACAGCAGAATACCTACACGGGGTAGGGTGATTAATTACAAGCACTCGAGTCTTTACCCGTGTAGGTAAGTACCAAAATGCGTGGATTTTACTACATATTTTACTACATATTTCATAGCAAACCCGATTATTAAAAAAAAAACTTCACTTATTAGAGTTATCAATTTAACAAATAACTTTTTTTTCGTTTTTCAGTACTTACTAAACAATTTTGTGATTTTTTTATAGTTTTACGGTTTAATGGCTTCGACACGGTTTTATAGTTTTTTTAGGGGTATAAAAACAAAATATTTATTTAAAATATTATATGCTTATGGAATGAATATGAAACGATTTCCTGATAATAAACTTTAATATTTCGATATACATAATGACTTTGCTTGTTCTCTCTCGGAATGTCATCAGTTTGACGTAGAGACATGCCTACACAATGAACGGGTTAATTTTAGCTTGGCGCCCGCATCCTTGACGTATGCCCGTGAGATACCGCCTTTCAGCACATACCATTAGTTGCGTACGTCACCCTTTGACCTACATATATGTCCTTGAACTAACAGCCTTTGTTTATTGACACAAACCACCGAGTATTAGAAGCACGATTAGAAGTACAGCCTTGGCCAGAAGTGTTGAGCACCAATGCGATTTTCATACAAAACTGGAAAGTTTAGTCCATCGTTTCCATCTTTGTTTAAGTTATTTGGTCAATTAATTTAAACTAATAGGCATGTTTTGTTGAAGTTAGTAGTAACTGCATAGAATATTTGCAATATGTCGCACCGACTTAAATTTACATTTTTGGTACCTTCTGTTTTCATATTTTTTAAGTACCTTGAAAGTGTTATTAAGTGAAGTTTTCTATATTTATAAATAAAATATAAGATTTACCGTTACCGTACATTGTTAGGATAGGGAAATAATGCTTAACATCAAAATTGTAAACAATAAACACCTATGCTCAATACTTCTGGCCAAGGCTGTATACTCGGTGGTTTAGTTTTCGATACGTTCCGGTTAGTGTGTTGTGTTAAAAATCCCATACAATTTAAGACCAAACAAACGCAATCGTTACGTTAAGTTAGTGAAACAATTATACTAAGGGCTCAGTTGAATAGGTTAACCATATTGAGACGGTAAGTGATTAGTTGTGTGAGTGAAATACGTTTACAGGTTCGTACATCTGTAATCACTATCGAGCAGAAGTCGAGTCGTTCGGCTCTACTCTAATCATCGAGTCCTGACTCGTGAAACAACAACTTAGAACAACCTCACTTCATTCGTGCCTTCACAAGTTGAGGCATAACTTAGAAATTCAATTTGTAGACGCTGAGCGCTGCAGCGTAGTACCTGGAACCGCGGTAACACCAACTTATTCATTGCTGACGTCACCGATACCTATATATTTTATGTACCTACTGTGTGTACGCTTCCTATTAAAGGTTTTAGGTAAAAAATCTAATTAACAGTAAAGCTGTCTTTCTCAAATTTTCTGTTTAGTGTAAACTAAAAAACAATCTCCTACTTTATCTTAATCGCAATACGATAACAATTATGCCCTTAAACGGATCACCAGTGTTTTTGTTACAACCTGTGTAAAAGATCGTAGCAAAAGCTTTACCAGTTTTAAAAAGACTGAACGAAAAAGAAATAGGATGCAAATGGAAAATGAAATGGGCAATGAAGAAGTTAATAGACAAGAGAAGCTGGTATTTTATAAAAAGAGCAATTTGTTTATCTACTAAGTGAGGTACGTAATTAGATGAGGCAAACCGTCCACTCAAATGACAAGGGAGGCTAATAATGATCGCGATAACAAATTTCCGGTCGCCGTAACAGCGAACAACAAATTCATCAAAGAATCTGTCCCTAAGACTTGCGGGAAGTACGCAAAATATTAATGACAAAATATACGCAAAATCGGTTAATATTTAATGGTTATGTACGGTTTAATAGTAATTTTATTTATTTATCATATGGCTACATGCCACTGGATATATGTAGATAGGCATTTCTTCCCTGGGGTAGTAGTAGTGGGAAAGCAGATGATGACGAAAATGCGGTGAGTGCAGCGAGGTCCAGATAGGACAGTGCAACTGTATGGTGTCATTCATTTATTCGTGGTTGGTTTAATTCCGTAAACCAATTTGTAAGTGTACAAGCCAGAGATAGGAACTCGTAAACTCGTTCATACATACATACAAAATATGTGAATTCATTGCTTTATTCAGCTACAAGGGATAGAAAGCAAGAAGATGTGTAATGAATTTAACACAGATTTAGGTCAAATTTTTTTGTTATATTCGTAAAATATTTCAATAATTTCATCAACTTTACGAGACCCTATTCTTATCTCTATTTTACAAGACAAAATCATTTCTGTGATAAGGATTCTTGTGGTAATACAAAGTATTTACAGAAAATTATTCGGTATTTTAAAAATAGATGTAAAATGAAAATGTCTGAGCAGCAACATAACAATGCGCTTAGTGAGAAGTCCGCATGAGATTCCTGGTAGGTAGATATTAAAACGATTGCCTTTACATTTTCTTAAGAAAGCGTTGTGTTAACCGATTATGAGCTCTATTCCCATAGCATAACATACACAAATTCAGCCCTGTCTAAAAGCGAACTGTAGATATAAATTATTCAAGATGAACTCAGCAAGTAAATTGAAGGGAGAGTGAAAAACGTCGCCCTTAGGAGGCGCGTCGCGGCTATCTCCGGGCCATTCCTCACGCGATTGTTTGAATCTGATGTATATTATTTTAAGTAACTGAAAGCGGAAAGGAGAATAAATATCGAGTAATATTTAATGTAAGGGTCATGTCCTAAATACTGGTATACCTGAGCCGCAACTATACAGCAAATGCTCAAGTAGGTATTCTTGTTTTTTTCTCTTATTTAATTTTTAAAGTATTATAGTTTCGTTAGCATACGGTTCTGCTGAGAACAAAACAACTGACAAATTTACCAAATAGATTTATTATGTATACTTTATAAAGATAAGCATAAGGGTGGCAGAAAAAAATAGCATAAACTACGGCTAAACACAACAAAAGAATTTGATTACTCATTAAAATGGTATTGCATTGATGTATTTTAGGTTGAAGTAAGCTTTTCAATATCAAATTAGCAACTATCGGATAGAGCTAACTCTTAAAATTATTTGAAACGAATCAGAAAATAAGATGCCGCAGCAATTTGCCTGGTAATAACTTTTTATTGGGAAACGCAGACAGAATAATTTATTTTTATTTGTATCTGTTAGATGATACCTTATTATTGAGAAGTGTATCACAAACAAGCAATGCCTCGACTCGACAAGGCGACTAAATAGATACAGCTGGAGGTATATTTTTATTTCATAATCGATACTTTTCAACCGTTCACACAGACTCTTTAAACTGGAAATATAGAAACAATATTGTAAACATGAAAATTGGCGGTAATTTCAATTGTAACCACAATTTCTCTTCAATAGGGTGGCTAACGATATTAGCTAGGGATACACGTACAGATCTGCCCGACGTACATCCATGTATGGCGCTATTCAGATGTGTCCACAGACAAATCTGTATCCAATTCGCACCATCCATGGACAGATCTGTCCACCGGGCATATCCGCCAGACAAATCCGGCGGGCATACCTGTGCGTGTATACCTGCTATTAAGTAATTTAAATTGGCAATTTAAGTTTGGTTAACTCGAAGCAACGCATGCCAAATTTACTATAAATTATTGTAATAACAATCATATCAAGTTCCCATACCTTAATGATTTTACGTTTCAGATTTTTGTCTTTATAATGGAATAAGATCTGTAAAAAGCGTTTCAAGGAATTAATTTCCAGCAGGCTGGAAATCGTTTTAATACCTTTATTTGGTCTTAAACGCTTGTAATCCGAGTTTGCCGAATCCCAGGAGGAGTGCATTAACTTTTGGCAACTGCGAAATATTTGCTCTTTTTTCAGTTATTTGCTTGTAGCTCAAAAACGGTAGATCCGTCGGAGAAAAAAACAATCCATTCAAAGTTAAAGATGATTAAATCCGACTGCATTTGTTGGGGGTAGAAAGGCCAGATTGAAAGTTGGCTTTATGAAGAATTTTCAGAATATCACGTGAGGAATTTGAGCAAGGATGTTTCATTGGTCTTAGGTGAATATAGGGCTGCCAGGAATAGTAGACATACTGAAATGAGGTCCTCAGGATCAACACAGGAGCTAAAATTCCCAAAAATTAATTGACACCTGGGATTGGGCAAACTTGGATTACTTGGACGACCAAATCGAAGGTATTAAGACGATTTCCAGTTTGCTGGAAATTTATTCTTCGAGAAAATCAAATTTGATTGACCTATTATTGCATTTTCAAATGTGGGTGTTGTAGTAGTACAGTCAACGCCTAAAATATGTATACACTTTTGAACCTTATTACAATAAATAAAATAAATAAATATTATGGGACATACACAAATCAACTTAGTCCCACAGTAAGCTCAATAAGGCTTGTGTTGTGGGTACTCATCATCAGCCCTTTATCGCCCACTGCTGAGCATAGGCATAGGTTGTGGGTACTAGGCGACGATATATATAATAGATAGATATAGATAAATACTTCAATACATAGAAAACATCCATAACTCAAGAACAAATATCCATGATAAACACACAAATAAATGCCCTGACCAGGATTCGAACCCGGAACGTCCTGCTTCATAGGCAGGGTCACTACCGACTAGGCTAGGAGGTCGTTAAACACAAACAAGTAAGTACAATGAAGTAAGGTTCAAAAGTGTACACATATTTGGATGCTGATAAGCAATAATGTGTTAACCCGCATGCGCATCATTTCGAGAAAATGGCACCTAAATATTTTTTCGTGGTTTCTGACGATTTGTTCTAAAAATTTTCGATTTTGTTATAAATTTAATGTTTTACAGGTTAAATATGAATAATTTTATTGATTTATGACTATAACTTTAGAAATGAATTTTAATTTAACGCAATAATCCACTTTTTGTTTATTGCGAATTGTATTAAGTCGTTAATTCTTCTCAAAAACATGTCATGATACTTAACATAGTGTTGCGAAATGTAAAAAACGGACATTATACTCTTAATAAATATGTTATAGCTCATAACATATTTTTGGTAAATGTTCAACTGATATATTAATCGTATTAAACAAGAGTTAAGTGACACAATATAATAATTAAACAGGACAAAAACGAAAATGTCGTTAAATGGTAGTTTATGTGACTAGTACATAATGAAGGGTATTAAAGTACGAGTGTGGTTTTGGTGAAACGAAGTGAGTTTCATGATATTATTATGAATGATGACACGAGTGTTTTATTTTAATTTCTAAGTATGCACTACCTTATCGCTTTATCTAAAGACATTAAAAATCCTCAATGACGTGTTCGGGAATCATAAAAATTACCGCCACTGCACGGCCATGGCTGAATTTTGCCGGCGGGCATGGGAGGAGGACGTCCTCCTCTTCGACTACTCCACAATTCATGACCACCTGTATTGATTTTTCATACATTATTGTAATGTTCAAAATTTTAATGTAATTAAAGTATCGGTCATCGATACTGTAAAGTAAACTTTACGATGTACCACAGGTACAGGTTTATATAGGCTTAATATAGGCCATTAGCTTATCGTTTCTGAACATATTATAGGGATTTTATGATATGGAAGTCCCTTCTTCTCAGTCGTTGTACTCTTTGCAGAGTGTCGTGGTCAATTAGCAGTATCAGATACAGATGTTGCTCATTGTACAATTCTTTGCCATTCTGGCCGGTTTGATGTCAATCTAACAAATTTGTTTAAGGGTCCTTCCATAGCGGATTTGATCTGGTCAGTGCATCGCATTGGTGGCCTCTGACGCGGTCTTTCTCCGTTTGCTGTACCCTGTACCACCAGACGGTCAATAGAGTCATTCTTTTGCCTCGAGACGTGGCCGAAAAACCTGAGTATGCGGTTGTTTACAACAGTATATAGGCGTTGCTTGATGCGGAGTTCTTTGAGGATGGAGACATTAGTCCGAAAGTCGGTCCACAATATCCCCAGCATTTTCCTCCAGCACCACATTTCTAAGGCGTCTATCTTTGCTCTTTCTGTCTTCCGAAGAGTCCAAGTTTCTGCAGCATATAAGAATATGGGAAAAATGAGGGCCCGAACAAGCCGAACCTTCGTGGTGTTTGTAACGTTCCAGTTCTGATATATTTTTTTTAACTTTTCCATTGCGGTTCTAGTCATACCCACACTGAAAAAAAAGTCTCGTACTGGTAACCAGAATCCGGTTATCTCTACAGTGTTGTCTTGCTGTATATGTGACGACTAAACACTTTGTAAACATAACAAAACTTTTCTGGTTATATCAAAATCGTGCGTACTACAATATGAATTGTACTGATAACTATAAAATATTGTACTGATAACTATAAAATATTGTAATTGACATGTATCCACTAGACAAAAGTTATGTGTGTATACATTGTTTTATTTTGTTTTTTTTCTTTTTCTTTTTTTTTTGGCCGCTCTGCAACCGAAATCCAGGATTTTCCAGGCTTAACCTCAGTGGTACCCCAGCCGGGATTTGTACCCGAGACCTCCCGATTGAAAGTCTAACGTTCTACCCGCTAGGCCACGAGCGCCTTAGCGGTGTCCCGTGAAAATATTAATCAGTATTTCGAATTGTAATACAATGTGTCATTGTGCAGACTACGATATATATTGTAAATATCACAAATATTTTGTATTTATTACGATTGCGTTTAACCAGACTCGTCCAGTAACGTTTACAAACAAAATTTTACAAAATACAATATTTTTTGTTACCTCCGCCAGATTCTAGTAAAAATAACTATATTTTTCACAACAACACATTCTTGTAGTATTGTAGAAAAATATTTTTTTCGGTGCATACGCCTTGCCTTTTCACATCTTCGCGTCCGCCTGTATCCGATATTAAAGCTCCAAGATAGCTGTAGGATTGTACCACGCCACATTTTGCAATCTTGGTTATTTTGGGCGAGTCCGTCCATGCGGTCGATTACCATTATTTTCGTCTTTTTTCGGTTAATCTTTAGTCCAAACTCCAGGCTCACGCGTTCCATCCTGATAAGTAATTCTTCCAAAAATGCGAATTTTTCAGATTTGATATTGTTAATTGATAATGATATTTCAAAGCTCGTAGGAATATGAAACAAGGAATGTGTCATGCCTAAATCGAAGTTAAGAGTTCGTATTTACTGTTAAATCTGTTTTACCACTAGCTAAGTTCTTGTTCATCTGGCACATGGCAACAGCCTTAATTAAAATGTGCGATCTAAAATGCTCGTCATTTCGAGTATAGAACATAGGAGACTCTTTTTGAATTTGTTTTATATATAGCTTCTTTTCGGTTTTACTTCAATAACAGATCCTTGCAAAATCGCATTAGCAGCTCGCAGCTTCGTCTGAACCAGCACTTCAAATTCAAATTCAAATTCCTTCTATCGTTTCGTTTCTCACTGGTCTCTTTCATCCTCTTTTTGGTAGTCCAGTTTGTGTTACATAAACTAATCCATTCATTATTATCGGGAAAAGAATCAGGATTCATGATCTACAGTAGGTACTTACTATCGACTAGATAATCAAGAGCGTCGTTTAATGCGTAAGATGATTATTTACAACTAAAATAGACCTAGGTACTTAATACCAATTGTACCAGTTAAGACCGTTGAGTTGAAAATATATGAAAATAAACCAAACAAAGTATACAAAACTAATTGATAATGTATTTCAATAACATTCAAACCTAAAAACATAATTTAGTAATATAATGTTATGGTTATTAAACCACTTAATAACAATTTATGGCCTTTATATAGTTTAACAATAATGAGTCAAGTCTTATAAAATGGATGAAAATATAAGACAACAAGTAAACTTAGTTTCCCAATAACCGATCAAGCCTCTTAATGCACGAGTACTATATTATTTTCGTTTCGCAATATTAAGTCAAGTGCATGAAGTTATTTTTAATCAGTATAATTATAAAAGTAACATGAAAAACGGAATGTACACAAACGTATATTATTCATAATGGTTGTCTTAATTCATTTCTAAAAAAAAATTACATTTTACTGTTTCATTTGTATATTTTTCGGCCATCTAAACTCACAAACACGTTTCCTTAAATTTAGTTTGATAACACTTTATAAATACCGTATGTCGGTGATTATCTATTCAAAACTGAATCGAAGAATACGTTTATGCACAAAATGTACTTAAATTTCCGAAATACACACTATTTTTTGTAACATTTACTTTCACAGCACTTTTGCAAAATGAGCACTAGTGGAATGGGAATCTCGCAATAATGAGTTAACCCCACATAACACATTATTGACATTATAGTATACACGCTGTCTATTTGTGTAATGAGTCAAGATACTAAACGCATTATTGCAAAATAGGCAACGCGTGTTAAAGGAAATGTGTCAACCATTTTTCCTAATTTTCATACGTTTGGAAATGTCAAATCACTAAGGCCATTTTTGCAAAATAATGGTCAGTGAATAAGCTACAATATGACACTAAAATCTCAATTTTCGTATTTTTGTGGGTTAACACATTATTGCTTATCAGCATCCATTTATGGCGTTGACTGGACGCTAAGTAAGTTTGTGGAGTGGACTACACACTACAAAAATGTTAGTCCACTCTAGAAGTCAAATAGGCCCATCGCCAGAGCCGTAGGGAGGGGTGTGCATCGTTTTTCGGTAAGCAGGATGAGATCCATATTAATCACCACCGACCACGTAAATCGCTCACTGTCGCCGCCCGCGCCGGGCGCACGTATTGAGTGATTGAGTGCAGATTGTAAGGCGACACTGTCGCGACTTCTCTGGCCTTCCTCATTTTACTTGCAATTTATCGCACTTAAATTGGAGACTGACGTTGTAACTCTCTATTTCGTCGTTTATATTGGAAACAAACTTTAAAATAAATAAATAACTAATTTGCGATACAGGTTTGGAGTAATATTTCTAAATTTTATAGGAAAGAGAAATATAAAAAAAAATAAGTCACATATTGTCACATTTGTCACTGCTACCTAGTTTACACGTCTCAACAATAATATTGCTGGATAACCTCTCCAAACCATTATAAGGCAAGTATGTTTCGTTATTTCGTTCTTAAATAAACCAAGCAGGGCATTAAGGCAAGAAGTTAGCTGGCAAGTGCCATAAATATATTTTCTCGGCGGCAATCGATATTGTCAGCGATTTGCCGCGTAACCGCCGTGATGGATGTGGTGCCAACGCGGTAAAACTTGCTCTTCTCGTCACTGCCGCCTCTTATTTGCTAATTAAAATTTATAATAATAAGCGATTGTACTAGTTTTGGGGTTCCGTAGGCAAATAAGCAAGAATTTCACCTTTAACTATTGTTTTACTATGTCTGTATGTCCATATACATTCGTAAACTATTTATAAAAAATAATATACGAGTATATAACTAAAATGTTAATAAGTTGTTTGTTTTGTTCGCTACTTAGTTATGTATATTTTTTTATAATGAGTAATGTTTGTAAATTTAAAATAGCACAAAGTAAAAAAAAAAAACATTTAGAGAAAGGACTGCAAAAATAATTAATTTAAATTATTTTAAACTAAATTCGTCCAGCTATTTTTGAGTTATCTCCAAATAGACTACATTTCGGGTGTTAATCCTTCACTACTCGTGATCCGGTCTGACACGTTCTAAAAACATGAAAATAAAAAACAGAAACCTACAGATACCTGCAGGCCAAAATTACTTACATTGGGCCGGCTTAAACGATAACATGAAATACTTAGGTATCAATGAAATTGAACTTCTGTCACACTATAAGGAAGGTGGTCTGTTACGAAGGAGGTGAAGGTGGGCGGCCACGGTACTCAAAAATATATGATAGAGGCGTTGTTCAGATATTCGTGACCACCTTGGCCGCTCCGATACATCTGATGGCGACTGTACTTTGCTCCTGTGCAGTATCTTTAATTTTCCCTCGTTACAATTTTTGCTGTTCTGACATTTATGACTTTAGACGATTTATAATTACGCCTTTTGCATTATTATATGTATATACTTAAATGAAATAAAAACGTTAAAGTATAATAGACCAAAATATTTGTACTATCGAGAACAGTCAAAAATATTTTTAAATTGATATGACTTTACTGCGAGCTAAATTGCTCAGCAAAAACTCATATTACCACTAAGGTAGCGCTTAATGTGGGTTGCTCATTTCCCTTTACAGATAGATAATTAGTTACATAAAGCAGAAGTACAAATGAATAACTTATTTTTGTGAGTTCGTCTTATTATCTTAATTAATACAATGTCTCAAATCTGTCCGGAGATCGGAGGAGGAACCCTTAGAGATGAAGGGACTAATTAGGAGAGCGAGCGTACCCCTGCAATAATTACTTCATTAGTCTTCATACACCGATTTTAAGCGCATTTCCTTACTTGATATATGTCTGGATGTCTCTAAATAAACGGTTTTAATTTCCCCTGAGCCGGGCCGCGGGTGGGCTGAGCCAGCAATTTGCCGGGCCGCGTCTCATTATGAAGCTCGTTGTCTTGAGACAATATTCCCGACTCGAGGCTCGGGCACAGACGACCTATTCAGACGATTCGACGGGAGTCAAATCCTACCATTAGCTAGCGCTGCCCTAGTTCGCCTTCTTGTGTGACAGAAAACAAGACGCTCCGACTGTAGTAAAGCCTTTACTGGTTCCGAATTAGATCTCAGTTCAAATGCACAGCGCTGCAGCCGCGAGACGAATTTGCCATTGTTCATGTTATTACGAGAACATATGCACTGGAGCTTCGTATGTTTGTCTACGTTCGTGGGAAATTTGATATGATTCTACAATTGTCGAGGGAATAACATTATCATGTACCGAATGCTGCTTAGCATCCTAATCATGTTTATACGCAATATTACCTCGAAAACTAATATTCAATGTTGATTTACTCCTATGCAGTTTAGCGTTTAATTTGGCATGATGTGGTGGTCTAAGAGCTGGCCACGTCATAATAATGAGAGCAAGTAAAACTATGTACATAGTTAGATTGCCTTATCATCCTTATTGCTAGATCCCGGCATCTGGCAGCTTTTAATGGGTGGAAGTAAAATGACAAATCGACGAAGTTATACATTGGAAAAAAATTATACCAAAAAAAGTAGATAAAGATTGCCGAAGCCGTGTCATTTATAAAACAGGGCCTATAATTTAACGTTAGAACAAAGACATTGTGTATTATTGCATTGCATGATACATTATGGCATTTCTTTCCCCAACAGAAACTTCTGGCTATGATATAATCTAATTAAGTACATAATTTCCCATAATATTGCATCAAACCCAGAACTCTAGGATTTGTTTTCTTCAAGTTATTTGCATTCTTTGACCTCCACCACCTTACAGCTGCCAGATGTCCGGATTTAGAAATAAGCATAGCATACCAAACGAGAGGTGTTTTGTCGCTCTCATTATTGTGCCATATCTGACGTGGCTAGCTCTCCGTCTACTGGAACCGTATACCGATATTATATTATATCGGTATGCAATTTTGGTGCCTCGCGGTTGTTAATGTTATTTTTTAATTACCTTATTTTGTCTGTATAATCTGTGAATTTCTTTTTTTATACTTAAATTACATTTGAGAATATCGATCTAGTTAATTATATCGGCATCAGTCTTAGAACTTTATTACTATACAGGATTTATTCCCACTCCCAAAATATAAATATGCCTCTGCTCTGCTATATTTAGAGGGAACAAGGTTAGAATACAACCAGCATTTTCAAGAATCCGTTATCCCGCATATTTCAACGTCGTCGGTTCACGGGTAGAAAAATTCCCAAAGTGTAACGTTGTGTCTTAATGCACAGGAAATATTCAAGTGAACCGTTCCCAAGAGTGCTCTCTAAAGACTTGCTACGAAAATCTCCAACCGCTTCGCCACTTGCACGATTTATGACGATAGTTAGACCAGCGCAGCTTTACTCGCAAACAGGTATCGCCAAAGAGTCCGCACATAGCGAGGAGGGTGCGTGAACACATAAATTCATGTTAAATGTTTTACGTTGACCATTTAGTACACAAATGTGACGTTTTCAAGGAATAGGTACATCGTTGTCGGTTGTTAATAGAGTTTATTTCTAAGTGAATTATTATGGCAATAATGCCTTATTGACAACCGACAATGATGTACCTTTTACTTGAATATAGAACAAATGGTCACTGGAAATATTTAATATGAATTTATTGTCAGTCAGGCACATCCATCAAACAGACCCGGCAGAGAGATCCTGTGCGTGTATCTTAGGCAAATATCATAGTCTAAGTAAGTAATTTAATTTTGCTTGAATACATAATTTTATCCTACTGGCGCATGTAACCTACAACGTATATATAACTTTAATATGCGAAAAATTGTAAAATAAGATTTTAATTTAATGGTATTTCCAACATAATGCTCATTCTAATCTTATTTATTTTATTCTACTGACATCTAGAATAATTTTACTAAGTTTTATTTTCGGAACTATTTTTAAACTTGTCAACACTTCGAATCGACTAACCAGAAATAAAATCATTATAGGTACATATGTACATGTTTCGCCTCTCCTCTGTTTAGACTACCTAGCTAGACAGCACCCATAGTTTGTAATGACAATGAAGGAGAAGCCGGGCTGGAACGGTCCAGCTTACCGCGAAGTTCGAAAATCGACAATACATGGGCTCCGTCTTTATCACTCTATTATATTCGAAAGAGAGTGATGCAAGACGATTCAACGAACGATGTGGTTCGTGATTATAGGCCAGCTTGCCTTATGCTCGGGTTTTTATCGTCTGTCACCTTAGCAGTCACGTTCTAACAAGCACGTAAGTGCGAAAGTGACGCATGACCTGATAGGCGATAAAGTGACAACCATGGATGGCTTAGGTGTGGCTAGCTACTGGCTACACAGTTGCCCCACCGATACACCGGGCGCTGAAGACGCGCCGCGACTGCCTGATGAACTTTAATTACAAGCTGCGGCACCAACGTGGAAGCAATTGCCTGGTATATTAGCATAATCACCGCGGTTAATTGAACTGAAATTGAAGACGCCTAAACGTACCTTTGGTAGAAACGTCTGTTGCTGAATAAAAACTTTACCAAATGCAATGTCTATGCTTTGTTATTACTTTTGGTAAACGCTTGAAAAGTAAAAAATATTTCATTTAATTACTTTGTATTGGTATCGCTTTTAAGTGTTAATAGCCTGGCGTTAAGAACTCCGACTGTCAATCCGAAGGTCTCAAGTTCAAACCCCAGCTCGTACCTTTAAGTTTTTCTGAATTTATGTTCGAATGTTCATTTAGTACTTATAAATATTTATTAGGTATACCAATGCAATCACTTTTCCGGTGAAGAAAACGGACCTAATCCAAATAAAGTAGTTTGGTTTCCCCTCTAGATCAGATGCAGTCGCTTTTGCAAGAACAGTGTCTACGCCAATTCATGGGATTAGGTAGCCAAGCTGATCCCAGGCTTAATTTGAGTTATGGCCGGAACAAATGCTAGGAGGATGATGTATTAGCTTTTAAGCATTGATCTCGAGGTAAATATCAAAATAAGATATTTTATGGAATAAATACTAAACTTTTACTTAATCATCGTTTTGAATTCATGTTATTCCTGCAATTTCTGTTATGTCGGTGTAATTTTCATGATAAATCTTATTTTGAAAAGCATTATTTTTTCTTGAATGTACCGGTAACAATAAAAAAAACCCGTAAAGTGGTCTTGGTCATAATACCCATAACCTGCGTTATTATGTCGCAATAACCGACGGAGATGTCGGGGAAATTATGATCTCCGCAGGAAAAGGCTTGATATAAAAATATTAATGGCCGCGTAGTTTTTCGCAACCCTTGCCTTTGTGAGATTTCCTCGGATTATACGGCATCAAGCTCTTCAAACTGCTAAGCCTTTGAAGTTAGCCATTTTAAGGAAAATTAGAGGTTCTCGTCTGTGACGTTCTTATAATTTGCTCAGCGTGCACCATCTTCTTTTTTACAAGTATAATTTTAATGAACTTCTTATTTAGGTAAATCGTTTAATGGATTTACTGTTGAGGGTATTTTTTGTAATGTTTGACACAAATTCTAGAGTCTTTGTTGTAAGAACTTGTTTTAGGAACTTAAAATCAGTATCGTACGTAGTTTGATCATTTCCAGATAAATACACTCGCCATCAGATATATCGGAGCAGCCAAGGTACTCAAAAATATCTGAACACACAGAGGCGTTGTTCAGATATTTGTGACTACCTTGGCCGCTCCGATATATCTGTTGGCGACTGTACCAGACGAGATCTAACACTGTATAAGTATTTCTAATATACTATTTATTAAAATAAATCCATACTGCTATCATAAATGTGTGTGGGTGTGTGTGTGTGTGTGTGTGTGTGTGTGTGTGTTTGTATGTTACTATTTCAGCCCCAAAAACCGCTAAACCGATTTGTATCCCGGGAAAGAATATTTCTAATACCGCAAATCAACCCTTAGGATAGCGAAAAGAGTGTCAGATTACTTTACTTAATTCCACGCAGACGAAGTCGTGGGTAAAAGCTAGTAGGTATGTAAAATATGTTACTTAATTATAAACTTAAACATTACGTAAATGATTTCCCTTATAGCGTTAAGATTGCCTTTTTGTACTCTAGGAGTGAATTTCCTAAAATAAAGATTTTAACTTTTATTATAAATCTTATATGGAATATGCTCTTGACAAAAATTCTTCAACGGTCTCATGCCCGTCGCAGTCGCTAAATCAATAAACAGCCCAGTCATAAATAACGAGGCATTTGACTAAGCCAGCAACAACAAGCCAGCCCGCGCCCGTCCTTTGCAAAATAGGAGCCACAGACACCGGCGAAAAAAGCAAACCAAGACGGTTTCGCTTTAGAAAATAACGGACTGTCTTACTTTTTTTTATACCACGACGGCGGCAAACAAGCATAAGGCCCGCCTGTTGGTAAGCAGTTACCGTAGCCTATGGACGCCTGCAACCCCAGATGAATCACATGCGCGTTGCGTTTAAGAATCTATACACTCCTTTTTTGAAGAACCTCAACCTTACTGAATGAGTTATAACAACAAACTGTCAACTGAATCACTTAAACTTCTTTAACTAGTATACAAACAATTAGAGGCTATATACATAAGTATAGGTATTGTATTAAGTAAAAGTAACTCACAAAAATAATTTGGTACACAGTTTTATTGCTGCCTGTACCTAGTAGATAACATTGTCATGTAAAATTATAGAAGTATATCAAATTTCAGCTCAATCAAAAACCGAGGTTGAAATTTAACTTAAGTACAACATTTGAAGCCACAGATAACCTCAACCACTAGATAGATCGTAAGTACAACTCGGGGTCACCGCACATAGGTGCTCCCGTACTAATTTTATATGAGAGCGCGACCGCTTATTTCAGTTGAGTTACCGTTTTTGATCATTACTCATGTGAATTAAAAATATCCACAAAAATCTAGTTACAGGGGTGATCCTGGATTGTTATACTACAAAATGGTGTAGAATGCTATTGAGATGTGCTATTAGAATCGTAGAAATTTACGAATAAAATTGCGCTTATGTGTGGTGACCTCGTGCTCCCTGTAAAAGCTTAATGATGAGGTGTCTGTGTAGTCTGTGTTTGAAGCATATGAATATACCTATCAATGATTAGGCGTATAAATAAATACGGGGTCAAAGTAAATAAAAGTGTGTAAAAAATTCAGTTTCGTTCGGAACGTCACTCAATTGAATTATTGAATACTTACCGACTGAAACAAACAGATAAGTAAATTTAAAAATTAAATAACCCAGAGGAATCTTAAATTAACTTTACCTAAATAATGTTCTTTAATTACTTAAAACTCGAGATTTTGCTTAGTAAATAGATTATTGAAGTCTTTCTCTACGCCACCCAGCGTAGAGAAAGACTTCAATAATTATTAGTAGGTATGTAGGTAGGTACTAATAATCTTTTAAAGTACCGTCAAGTCTGGCGACTTTGCCAAGGGTTACTAACTTTGCCACCAGCAGAGTGCATAAGGTAATCCTTTCATACCACCGACAACGTATATTTTTTTGTGTTGTGCCTACTTTTAGTAGAAAATATGGTTATCAATTGGCAAAATTATTATGAATGAGACAACACCACGGCAACCATTTTCTTACCATTTCAGTTCCAAATTCGTCACTCACATAATCATAAAAGTTAGTGCTCAAGAACTTTAAAAAGTTTAGAGTATAAACATCGCATCCAGGTACGTAAATTTTAGATATTATGTTATTTAAATGGTAAGGAATGAATTGATTACCTTATAAATGCCGTAGTGTTTGAATTGAGTCCCATAATTGTTTTGGCAAAGTTACCAGACCACGCCGACTTATATGGGAGGGCACCTTTGCCATGTTTTGTAGCGGCCTAGGGTTGGTACACAAGCAAAAAATTTAAATTACATTTTTCATAAGATAGATACTTTTTAGGGTTCCGTAGCCAAATGGCAAAAAACGGAACCCTTATAGATTCGTCATGTCTGTCTGTCCGTCCGTATGTCACAGCCATTTTACTCGGAAACTATAAGACGTATCATTATCAAATTTTTATATAAAGTGTATTGTGTGTGCAGCTACTTAGTTTTGTAGAGAAATTGCTAAAAAACAAATTTTTGGGGGGGCACTCCATATGTGTAAGTAATTTATTCGATATGGTCTAAGAGCTGGCCACGTCAGATGTGACACAATAATGAGAGTTTTGTAACCAGTCCAATCAGATTGCATAACAATCCCTATTGCTAGATCCGGGCATCTGGCAGCTTTTAATGGGTGGAGCACAGAGTGACAGACCAACAAAGTTTTTAAGTTGGAAAAAGTTATACCGAAACAGGTAAAAACTGCTGAAGTTGTATCATTTATAGAGAACAGGGCCTATACTTTAAAATTAGAATCACAATTATTTGTGATTGGTTTTGTTGTTAACAATTATATACAGAGTGTGTGTTTTGTTTAAGTAAAAAAAAACACAAAGTTAACTGTGACATACTTATTTTATTGGTAATAATTACTACATATAAGTGTTTTGTTTCGATAATTCTTTTGTTAAGAGGTGACGAGGCAGTTCGTGACGAAGCCCTTTTTTAAATATCTATCGTCAAGTTTAAATAGGTACCTAGGTAATCACAATTATTTACGAGTGGACCTGTGATAGGCCTCTTAAAGAGTTTTCTATGTTTCGTTTTTGATAATATTTTAATTAAGGTGTCTTTTATGTTTTTCCTGAGTACTTATGTAACCTGATTACTCGTATGTAGCAAAATAAATAAGTACTTAAATAATTAATATTTTTTCATTTGTGTCAACCCTGACCACATTCACTGACTTTATATGAAATTTTCTTAAATGGGTGATCAACTTTGCCACTTTTGCTGTATCTTTTTTTGTAATAATATATCATTAAGGATCAAATTCCGAAACTATTGTATCCTAAATACTGAATATTCTTTACTAATATTGTAAATACAACTAAATTACTATACAACGTAAAAATGCAGTTGGCAAAGTTGCCACATGGTATAGGTAACTTTGCCAGTTTTTTTTTTACTCGTAAAAGCTTATTATCCGTAATTTAATTTATAAACCATCTTATTTATGCACTCGTTGATAAATATATTATGTGTCGCGTCATTCATACTTCAGTGGTTTCATATGAATTTTGGTTAAAAATGTACTATGACTTTTCAACACCTGTGAAAAGTGGCAAAGTTGCCAGACTTGACGGTAGTTCTCACAAAAATTACCAATAAAGAGATAATGGTAATGTATTTACCGAACATTACGTAGAAATGTAGATGTAATATCCATCTAGCAACAATAACAATGGTATTCAGAGTCTATAAAGTGACGAACCTCATCATAATATGGCACGAGTGTTACATTGCGAGTAAAAGCGGCGCAGTGCGGCGGGTTTTGATAGCTCCATGATGGATAGGAGTACTGAGCCGCCAGGGAAAATGATGAGCATCTCATTGTTCTCTCAGAAGCGAAAGTATTTTAAATTCAAATCAGACGGGGAAGAGTTTTAGTCGCACCACCTTGAGAATATCGTACTCACTTGCGTAAAGCGGCCGAAGGTGAAATATATTAACTGTAAAAAATGACGGCTGGAGCCTGGAATCTAGGGCCCACTCGAGAATCACTTGGTGATGTACTGGAAACAAACACAATAAGCGCATTGGGGAAGGTCCATTTAATAAAACGCGAAAAACTTCGTCGTAATGATGGCGGGCAAGAAAATAAACAGAATTAAACAAAAAAACTGCCGTAAACTTGGAGGGATTCGGTAGTTCGGATGATAGAATTTGTTCAGGGACATTAGTTAGGTGGGCGGGATTTTTCTTATTTTTGTACTAAGCTAGTTTTTGACACAACGTCAACAAACCGGCCGTAAGTTATGATGAACATTAATATTAATTATACGACTGATAAGTTTTTATTTGATTGATATATTTCATTTAGTAAAATTAAGTAACTTACTAACGTAATGCCGAGATGAGACATACCTAATCTTGTCTATTTTCGTTCATTTGCCTTAGTTCTATTTGTGAGACACATCAGGCTAGAACTGTTGTGTCACCTGCGCCCCGCTCTGGAACGGATGCATTAATTTTGCCTTCACTGCGCTCCGAGTAATTTTTTAGCATTAAAGCTAGGCAAGGAGAGACCTACCGTGAGAAATGTACGTCAGTAAAATTCGAATAAATTTAAACTAGTATGTCCGGACGTATCAAGTACATGAAATATTACAGTGCCTTAATACAATTTTTAAGAAACATCTTCGCAGGAGAAGGGAAATCGTATATTGTTTGCGTCACGAGCACGGCTGCGGGTGCACGTTTACTTTAATCTTGCGACTGTCTCTCGAAGCACTTAGATGAAAATCACATAGGACGTACGAGTTGCCTCAGCTGCTTGTTTTACTTGCTAAATTCTTGGCAACCGTTTGGTTTCGGTTATCTATAAACAAAAATATATATCCATACAATCGTATATGTATGTAATCGTACTTTTCCTATTGGGAAATAAATGTGTAAAATACTACCGTCTCGTGCGACAACTTTGTCTACAATGCACAACTTTGTCTGGCTATTTATATCTTATGTGAGAAAGGCGGCCATCTCATAAATAAGATATAAATAGCTGAATTTTGCTGAAAAAAAAACATGTTTTTCAAGCCAGGCAAAGTTGTGCATCGTATATAGCACGTGACGGTATCCTAATTAAGTAGTGCTCATATAAGTGTATGATTTTACTGATGTGCAAAAAAACATACGTACATATAGTTAATCACGCCTGTTTCCCAGAGGGGTAGGCAGAGATCACGGATTTCCATTTGCTACGACCCTGACAGACCACTTTCGCTTCACTCACTCTCATAACGTTATTTTCTTCATACATGCTCGTTGGTTTAGGGTACTTCTGACCTGGCCTTTTTGTAATATTTCCCCGATTTAAAATTTAACAGAAAAATCAGTTTGTCAGCAAAAGTCTAGCCTAACCTAACCCACGCCAACCATCAAATTTGTATACCGGCCAAAATATTTTTTTAGCTGACTATTACATTATTTCCTTTCATAAAATCACAGTAACTAAAATACGAAGAGAAGGAATATATAATTGAAACTGATTTCAATATCTGTATACATCAAGAGGTGAATTCATTTGAAAAATAAATACGAAATTTCCGCTGTTTCAGCGCGGCATAATATTGGCCGTAAACTGTGACACGAGCGACCTAAAAATTATGGATCCATCGGTTTTAATGGCTCTGTGGACCCAAAATTATTCTGCTCCAATTTAAGGGGTGTCGAGTCGGTAGTTACCCCAATTTTATGATTGAGAAACATTTATTGATTAAGCTTGCGCCAACCACAATAACAACCGACTAATTAACGTAATTTATCTTCAAAGTTCCCAAACTTTCTGCATCTTGTTAGCAAACAATTACGATTGGCGGCTAAGCTAAGTGCAGCACAGCCTAAAAGTTACCGAGATACAAACCGTGAACTTGTGATATTGAAGGCCACTACAAACGTAAGCGACTAGTAACCTGCGATTTTTAATACATTGCGGTTTTTGATCCATCGATTGATTTCGTTGCACCTACCTAGACGGCAATGTCTTGAAATCGTGCGCGAGTTTTGTATCAAAATTGCGCCGATTGTAGAGGTCATGGTTAAATACTCATAGATTGGCGTTTGAACTCCGCATGGTCAAAAAACAACTGCAAAGAGCTTTCTTTCGAGTTGGATTGCAGAAAACTCCCCCTCGGTAGCGACACCTGCCCGCTCGGATATTAGCGCGGAATTTATGTCATCTTTCCTAGCCACTGACTTCTACTGCCGCAGGACGCGGACGGGATATCAAATTATTAATAAAACTTCTTTTTTAAACGATTTTCGTGATGAGATTAGGTCGAGCTAATTGTTGATGCTGTTTAAAATAATTGGAAGTGTGGATATTAGTAAGCATCAAAATATACTGTAAATTTAGAAAACACCTACTGTTTACTGTTTATAAGTAATTACCAGTTTCGTTCAGTTCCCATAAATACTACCGAGAACTTTAAAACAAAAATAATCGCTAGCAAGAATTAAATTAACCAAAAAGTCATCGGACATGAACCTTTTTCAGGCCGTCTAGGTCGAAGCTACGAATAGCCCGGATCAATACGAGAAACCAAATCTATTTAGCTCTGCCCCACACGGACAGAGGCGCGGGAAATAAATGAGGCTCGACATTTGACCGTTTGCTCACTGCATTTATGCATTTAGACCTGATGGAGACAAATTTTAGTGGAAAACGGCAATGTAGTCTATTTACACATTATTAGGTTGACTGTACCTGTACATAATGCTCCAAGTTAAGCTCAGGCTGCCAAGTACTAAAATACAATAACTTGTAACCGTGCATTGCCGTACATAAGCCGAATTCCACTACTCGATGAGGTAGGTTTGCCTTCGACCTACTCTTGATTTATTAGTATTGTTTTTAAGTCGTCACTGTTTGTCCTTTAGCTTTAAACTAGTAATATTTGTGTTTATCGACATATTGTTTTAAGGTCAAGCCCCTTTAAAGCATTTGGTGTTATAATTTTTTTATCAGGCAACAATTCTAAGTACCTAGTGTACCTACTGTCCTAAATTATTTCTGAGATCATTTCATTTTAGTGCACCTAGAATACCTAGTAGAAGTTCTAAACACACCGGAATTTAACATCAACAGTAAATGGAGAAGTTACGACTCACTTCAATTGCTGAGCAGGATTCAATTTCAATTAACTAGCGACAGGTTCAATGTGTATAGAACTGTCTCCGTCTGTAACAGGGCAAGAATATCTAATTATTTCGCAGCTGCATAATTTATTTGGTAGGTAGTATGTCTTCTTTTGTTCGATAAGTATAGAATGCATATTTATTTATTAACGTAAACTGCAAAATTATTTTCGTTACACCATCTTATTATAGGAGCCAAGAGTATCCCACTGCTGGGCAAAGGCCTCCCTCCTTCCCTTCCACGTGTCCCGGTCTTGAGCCGTCTCCCACCAGTTTCTATCGAAGGCGTCACCACCATACACCATCTTATTTATAACTAAAAGCGGATTAGATTATTTGGTTTATTACCAACCCGAATAGAATAACTATTAAAATATACTATTTAAGGGAGTTTATGTATTTACTATAATAATTATATTTGCGATGAAAAATAGTACGTAATATATAACTAGACCGACCATTAACACACGTAATGAGAACCTTAAAATAATCATTGTTTTAGTCAGACAGGATAACACGACCTTGGCAGTACCTTCCCAACATTAACGACGTCGCTATTTTCGACATGAAACAAATAACGCCTGGGAATGAATTATGAATGAACATTATGATAATTATAAGGGGGCTATAAAGTGGATCAACCTATCTCATTTGTGGTTCAAGCGAAGGTAGTTATACAAAGAAGGCAATAAACTTGGTTATATCTAGCCACCGATTACTACCCTACTAGATGGATCATACAAGATGACTCACGGTCACCACGACGCCTTGCCACTCTCTTACGTACCTACTAAATAATGTATGTACTTAGTATGACAGTGCCACCGTGCACAGTCCTCAATAATTGATTATCCCTAAACTTAACTCATTCGCAGTGCAGTGATAGCAGGGGTACAACGACTATGTGGTTTAGAGTCTACACTGTAGACCTCGTAGTCCCTATTTTAAGAAATTTTTGAACAAAACTAAACAAACTATGAAAGGGAAACTAGAGATTCGGTAAAAAACAAAAACAAATATCTATCCCATTAAAAAAACTTGTTAAGGTAGTATTTTTTTAAGATGTCGGAATCTTACTAAAGAGTTCTACCTACAATTCTGTTCATTAACTACATCTTAAAAACTTCATAAGGAAATTCCTTTTCCAACACCTATGTGTTTCGTCACCCTATTTTATGAAGGAAACTCTTAATCAAGGACCGATCACAAGGAAACTTGATGCCGCGTATACACACTTACACAGTGACGTATTTTATACTTAACGTTTCGCTATTGATAATTGTCAAGCATATACTTTGCTTCGTTTGTGAGACTTATGAGTTCGACAACGTCTTTTTATCACGAATACGCACGAGTCTCAAGACGAAGTCTGTTGAGAGACAATCTATGTATCTGGGCCAGCACGGCTCCACGTAATCAAATAAGCGGACTCGCCCAACGGATTTACGACCGACAAAGCAAATCCTTCTCCACCATGCTTACACAAACACACACATACAAGAATACCTGATCCTGTGGACAACGGAAATACAATCAATGAATTATCCTTTATTGGACACAAAAGTTCACTCTCAAACTGTTTATGCGAGCAATTGAACACATTTATGTATTATTTAAAGTACAGTTCACACAATACAGTTTTAACAGTAATAGCTACACACACGCACACGCACAGATCTGCTCGCTGGATTTGTGCGGCGCTATTCAGATGTATCCGCAGACAGATCTGTGCGCCGGGCATATCCGCAAGACAAATTCGGAGGGCAAATCTGTGCATGTATCCCTAGCTAATAACTACACTTATCTACCTACATGTGATTTCTGGGTCGTGAACTCGTGCCAGCTTTTCTGACTCTGTAACTTATCAAATTTTTTTTATGGTAGCATTTGCTCAAAACAGAATTAAGCAAAATCAACGTACCTACCTAAATCATGGTCACCGCGATTTTGTCACGCTGTATGGGAAACGACATGACTGCAGATTGAGTAGGGTGACCAAATCGAACGCAAAAAAAGGTTATTTTCTTCTTCTCTTCTAAAAATACTAATCAATATTGGTGATCAAAATAATGATCAACATCATTAGGTTCATCATTAAGTTTGTGCCTAATTAGTAATTACTTAACAATTGTAAAATGTGTTGTTCATTTATTTTCTATACCTTCATTCTTAAACAGAAGAAATAAACAAAAATGTACCTGTTAAGAAATATTTATTTAATATTTAATTGTAGGTAAATAGTAATACGATTGCAAGTAAATAAATTTTGTAATTTAAGCGAAGATGTTTACAGTCTCGGCTATCAAATACACTTCAGCTAATACGAAGAAAAATTGAATTTCAAGCTAAGTACAGTCAGTAGCTGAAGTAGCTAAGCGGGTGAGGTACTCCAAATGGTCTTGGCACGGTTATTGTCAAGGGTATAAGAGCGTGGGAAGATCATTCAAACACCTCACTGACCAAACAACTTCTGCTGCTAACTGTACTTATTTTAAAAGAACATGCCAACGACTACGCATACAATTATTTTATTAAAATCTCTATTTGGAGATAATGTGGGCGATCACTAAACTCGCTCCGTAATTGTTAATTTGCTATAGCATTTTGTTTGTCAGTATATTTCTGGTTAATTCTATGTAAAAAATATTATGTTTTTTTTTTTACTGAAAGCATCGTTTACGTTAGGAAGACGTTTTCTCTCCTACCTATGCAACAAATAAAAAATACAAGCTTTCCAATACTTTCCATAAATAAAATCAAAATCTTTCAAAAATGCGTAGGTACTCTTTGAAGCTTTGAATATGCCTGAACGCTAGTAGACACAAGTCTCGCATAACATAATATTTATACTACTCCGCGTTCCCTTTTTCCATGAAATCGGTATTCCTTTATTCCACATTTTGACATGAAACATATTGAAACATATATTACATAAACATTGTACAAGGTCGTTTATTTAATATACATTCCATGCATATTTACTTCAATTCATTTAAGGTAAACGTTCGAGTGATCGTCCCTATCCCAGTACATGTCATCTATAAACGTAAGTCACTAGCAATAAAGGTGAGTACTAGCTATTGGGCATTAGCGTGTCGAGAACTAGGACGTTTACCTTGTATGACTGGTCCAGGATATGTCCTTAAACTACGTCCGGACACGGGCATGTCCTTAAACTACGTCCAAATGAAAGGAATGGGTACTGTGAATGTCATCTCGCTATGTGTGGTAGGGCACAACACAGCGAATGTCATCTCGCTCAAATCTGGAGCAGAACCCGACTGGGGAAGTACTTCCATCTAACAAAAACCACAGCCAAATAGCACTAGACCCTACTCATATTGTTATGTTCCTGCTGGTGAGTAAGGTTCTCAAAGCACTCAAAAAGGACCCAGTGTATTGACGACGCCACTCTCTTGCTCGCCGTCAATACGGTGAATCCTCCTTTTTGTAAAGCATTGGCAACGCGCATGTGACCCCTCTGGAGTTGCAAACATCCATAGGCTACGGTAGCTGTTTGCCATCAGGCGGGCAGTATGCTCGTTTGCCACCGTCGTGGTAAAAATGAAAACAGCACAAGCACCATATTTTTTACCTCCAACAACATGCAGCATAAATATGAGAAACTCTATCCCCTAACGCCCTTATAATTATTTAATTTAATTAAACTTAAATAAAACATATATAGGTACAAATATATTAATTGAGATATAATAAAAAAAATGCTCTCATCCTACCATGAAATTAAAAAAATACATTAATTTTGTTATAAGTTTCATTTGTTTCAGATAGATCTACTATTTTATATATTCAGTGTACACTAACCGAATTTATAAGATACAATGAGGAATGAATGATATTTTAGAGAGGTTTGGGCTCCTCTATTTTTACACTCTACTGTTAGGTACTGTATTGTCGTCGGAAATAGTATTCATTCGTCTACTGTAACGTATATGTGCACATAAAAGGGGCGAAGGATGAATGCTAGGATATAAAATTTTCTATTCTATTGACGGTCATGCCTGCCGTATGTAAATGATAAAAATATATTTTCACCTGACCCACGTCGAGTGTCGGATTAAGGCTACGTCCTCCAGTTTTTAAGAGATCAGATTTATTTTCGACATTTAAATATTTATGTTTCTCTAATAAATGGTAAATCTAATATTTCGTGAACACCTACTTACTTAAGTTATTGTGCTTATGAGGTAAACCCAATTATCATATTAAATTTAATTTTGTACAGATGTCGCTGTGACTTCTACACCTTTACATGATAAAATGCGCCGTGTTGAATAGGGATCGTGTGGTGTAAAATGGAACCACGTCGGACCGGCAATCCGAAGGCCTCAGGTTTGAATCCCGTCATGCTCCAGAGTTCTCCACGGTTGATTTTTTCATTATAATGGATATTTGTTACCCACTTGTGGGTTTTAATTTTGTTTGATAAAGGAAGCAGGATCCAGGCCATTCATGTGATTTGGCATAAGTATGCATATATATAGCCAGAGAGAATCATATCTCCTATATTTTTCTTACGCTTGTACCATAAACACTAAAAAGAGATGTATAAAAAATCTGCGGATATATATATAAATTATATTTATTCGTATGGCCATGCTGAAAAATTGGTTACTCTTTTTACAACACAGTAAACCGTGTTACCGTGTTTTTTTTAAGTGAGTGAGTAAACAAACAAGAATGTTGGTAAAATCCCGTTTTTTTCCCGTTTACATTTGTTCTCCACAATAATCTCATGTGAATTTATCAACTACAAAGACTATTAATTTCATTTCTAACATCTATTCTTATTTCGACGTTTAAGGTAGGCGGCACTATCAGAGCAATGTCAAATAAAATGTGTACGTGTTTGTAAAGTGTAAAACAAAATATGAATATTCAACGCTAACATTGTTCCCACTCGCAGTCAAGTGTACTCTGTCCATTTTGAAAGCGTATCTCGATCGTACAAACAAACATATTACACGTGGACAGCCTCTCGATTACACGTACCTATTGTTTTGCCATTTTGAATATTTTGAGCAGTGCTTCAGGCAAGCGCGGCGTGAAATTCACAAGCTTTGAACAAGAATGGTCAATTTTTTGAATGATTATAATAAAGCTAACATGTTACTTAATTACTTACACCCGACCCGAAGTGTATCTTGATCTTCGATATGAGCTGAGTCGTTCGCCTTGATTTGTGTGATAACCACCTAATTTCTTGCTTGCAATGTGCGTTGATTTTTATCGACCGTGTTTCCAACGGTACTTGGAGTTAACACTTTAATTTACACTATAACTACTTACAAATAAGACGAAATAGACTAAACTTAGCATAAAAGGGAAGTAGAAGGTAGATCGCTCGCTCGCTGATTACATCGGGAATGTTGCTCTGGATCTGAACATTGCTGGGTCTAGAAGAAGAGGCAAACCAAAGACGAGATGGACGGATACCATAGCAAAAGACATGAGAGCCTGCGAAGTTTCAGTAGACGACACGTCCGATCGCGCGAAGTGGAGAGAAAAACCGGCTGTCAAAAATCGGCCCCCTGGGGTCAAAGATGGCGAGAAGTTTAACAAATAGTTGATTTTATTTTTTTATCATTACAGGATAGTATCACATCTGAAGTGAGAATAATAATAGAATATTATGAGTAGGCTAATTTCTCGGCGTGAAAATGTGGGAATTCCCGGCCTCGTATTTCTATTTCTGCTGTAATGTACTATGATATTTGACTTTGTAATCAAATTGTCTAGCCTAAAAACAGGTAAATCAGTAGAAATTACCTTGTTTCAATTGAGTATTTCTAAATTAGAATAGATCGAAAGGCTCACAATGTAATTAAACATCTCTATAAAAGGGTTTAATTAGTTTTCCCTCAGGTTTTGAGAGTTTTGTAAAGATCATTAATTTTGTCTCTCGCATTACGGTATAAATGCGTTTCTTCGTTGATTTGGTGCTAATGACAGTTTTCTCTTTGTTTGATTTAGTTTATCTAAAAAATGCAATGCACATTTTTATGAAAAGTTGTAGAATGTATTTTCAATTTAATACTATTTTGCTGTTTAATCATGATTAGGGATTCTATCCGTTCATAGCAGCTGAACCCTTAAGGCTTAAAGTACACACGGAGCACACGGAACGTATAGAAAACTAAATCATATACTCGGTGGTTTAGTTTTCGATACTTTCCGCTTGGTGTGCTGTATAAAAAATCCCATACAAATTATGACCTAAGACAAACGCAATCGTTACGAGTTACGTTAGTGAAACGATTACACTAAGGGTTTTGTAGACAAAAATCTTTACCTAGTAACTTTGTTGGATTGTTTCATGCGTACCTACTTAAATATTTCCTTGATCTTAATATTGGGTAATAATTTAAACTATTTTATAACCGACTTCAATTCCATACTAGTAGAAGGAAGAGGTTCGCATTCGGTTTGGTGTCTTTTATACACTATTATAGGCTTTCATGGATTTTTCATGTAAAATAACATTTTACTCGTAATAAGTAGGTATGTTATTATACCACGATGGTGGAAAATAAGCATACGGGCCGCCTGATGGTAAGCAGCTACCGTAGCCTATGGACGCCTGCAACTCCAGAGGCGTACTTAAATAGTAACAATAAACGCACGTTGAATTATTAAAAAGAATCCACCTTTTCACCTACTTTATATTAATCTAAATAAATTCGGTGTACCTACTTTAATATTGGCTCTTTTGTGCGTGTACGAAAATTAAGTTATTTATTATAGAAGGAGGCAAACTTGATCTCGTGCTTTTATTGAGACCCGAGCCAGCGCAACATCTAAAACGGAGCCACGAGCGTAGCGAGTGGTTGAAATAATTGAATCCTGAGCGTACGAGGGCCTCAAGGCAAGACAGGTTGAACAAACTTTGCTGCCAAGTATAATACAAAATAGCCGAATAAGTATAATATAAATCTAAGCCACACGA
This sequence comes from Pammene fasciana, assembly GCA_911728535.1. NCBI lineage: Eukaryota > Metazoa > Arthropoda > Insecta > Lepidoptera > Tortricidae > Pammene > Pammene fasciana. Next base: position 15,057,972 of record OU452276.1, on the reverse strand, counting down.
ATTCTTTAAATATTTCGAATTCAAAATCATCTTTATAAAGTCCACCCTAATGTGAAAATATAAGTCAAAACTTGTACCAAATTACATGTGAATAAAATGCATTTTTCCCCACCGCTTTCAAGGGATAAAAGCGCGTTTACGAAGTGGAGTGGTGAAAATAAATGTGGTTAACTTTACTTGATATTAAATGTTTTAACCATTAATATGTTCTCACTACTGAGGTGAAAAGTTGTATGTGTCACACGAGAGCTAAGTTATTTTACATCTCGTGTTCTTAGGGACTCACTTCGCTCGTGATTAGATTATAGAATCTTTCACTTACTCGGGACTCAAATACATCACTCGCAAGAAAAAGCAACTTTCCTCTCTTATTGCACAATAGTTATTTGTGCAAAAAGAGAGCAAAGTTAGTTTTTGCTTCGAGTGTTTATTTTGAGTCCTGAGCAAGCGAAAGATTCTATAATAGAATCACGAGCGTAGCGAGTGATTCTAATTTAGAATCTTGAGCGTAGTGAGGGACTCAAAGGCACGAAGTGCAAATAACTTTGGTCTCATGTTGCACATACAACTTTTCACCTCAGCAGTGAGAACATACCGAACATACAGATACGAATACCGATACAAAAAATACTCAGTTAGAACAGAGAAGTGATTATATATATATTTTTTACTTTTGACTTGTATGACTTTTCGACTTTTTTGTTTTTTTTTTGTCTTTTTTTGACTTTTCAGACTTTCCTTACTAATTTTACTTTTTTGAAAATTTTGTAATTTCTGAAATTATAGTAATTTTGGAAATTTTTGCAATTTTAGAATTTTTTGTAATTTTTGAATATTTGAAATTTTAGAACTTTTGAAATTTTTAAAATTTTTGAAATATTTGAAATTTTGAAATTTTTGAAATTTTTGAAACTTTTATAATTTTTGAAATATTTAAAATTTTTGAAAATAGAAATTTAAGAAATTTTTGAAATTTAAGAAATTTCGGAATTTTTAACCCTTTTGAAATTTTTTGACTATTTTTAACTTAATAAGAGAGGAGCTTCGTTTGAAAACATTGTAATCACATTAATTAGAAACTAGTGCCTGCGCCAAATCTTGTGATTAGGTTTCCAAGCTAATTTAGTGTTCATCGGGGTTCTGCTATTCAAAAAGCGACGTTATGACGTTTGAAATATTAGTTTCTCTTTCTTTTTACTGCAGAATTTTCAAGGTCATTTTGTCTCACTCAGTGAGCAAAATCGAACTTTGCTCACTAAATAGTATAGTATTATTATAACATAAGTTTATTCAAAAATTGTAAATGATTTTAAATATGCCAAATAAAAATTTCTTTATCTTTATCTTTATCTTTATCTTTAAATTTAGGCGGCAAAGAACCCTTGTTCGAGCTGCTGAGGTGAAAATAATTATTACAGCCTAAACAAGGTTTCACCTAAATATTTCAATTACATTTACTGGTATATTAAAATATCAAGCGGCGCCCCCCCCAACTAAGCAAAATATTCAAGAAGCGGTACGGTACCGAAACCATGATGCTTCAGTGACAATGAATATTAATAGACGGTTAACCCCGTACCTGCACGGTAACTACAGATATAGCATAGTTCTACAGTGATAACGTGCTTTATAATTATTGTTGAATTTTAAGTCCAAGAACACATTTTTTGAAGTAAAATTTATATTTTGTTAAAGGCGTATGTTTTTTTAAGACGCCAAATATATTTTAATTCGATAAAGCGTTGGTGCGACCCCGTGATTGTAGACTTAAGGATGGTTCACGTTGTAACGTTCCGCGTCCTACACGACACTTCTTTTTCTTTCTATACAAAATGAAGTGTCGGGAGTGTCAGTTTAGTTTTTAAATTAAATGGCTCCTGTCCATTGGGACACTTTCGCCAGTGTCAAGGTAGTGTGACAAGTGCACGGTTAATTAAAAGTTTGCTTTTAAAGATTGACGTTATACGGTGAGGTCTTGCTATTTGTAAGGAGATAGCTGCTCCCTACAAAGAATACGTGGACTGTGGACTATTGGATATCTAACCCAACAACAAAACAGTGGTTATACGCGTTTTGAGACTAAATCTACATTAGCTGCACACTTATTCGTTAGATCACCGAAAAATAAGCTATATATTACACACTGAACCACGAAAATGGACAATAAATTAATTTATTCCCAAGACTGAACCGCCATGTTGGCTGAGATAGCCAGAAGCCGTCGGAAGTTTCGTATAGGACGCGGAACATGACAGCGTGAATCATTCTTTAGTCAGTTTGGTTATGTATAAAATTTTATATTATTTAGTTAAAAGAACGGGTAAAAATCAATAAGTACCCTTGTTTTTCTTTACTTGATACTTTTTACTTGTTACCCTAATTTTGCAGTCTATTTCATATTAACCCCCTTGTTCCTAAACGTCTTACGGCTTCAGTTAGCCGGCTTTCGCACTGCGGCGATTTCCGCATACGGCGCCGGTTTACGCACGAGATATCGCTATGCACGTCGATAGCGCTGTCACGTTCGGTTGCGGCGCAACCTGCATGATTATATGTTTTGTCTATTACCAAACAGAGAGAAAGGACAAAAGATTATTAGTTAAAGTAGGCTTTTACTCCAAGAACTCCAAGTTCGAAGTAGGTCCCATACAAAAAGTTGTTCAGTATGACCTACAATCACCTCTCACAATATGGCTAGTTATTAAAAAAACACCCTGTATATTGCGTTTTCCTATACGCGTGCAATTCGGATTTTAAATTTAGCATCCGTAGCGTGATATTCAACGCCTACTGTACAGTCAACGTCAAAGATATGTTTACATGTTTGCACCTTACTCCTTTGTTAATAAGGCTCAGAAGTGTAAACATCTTTGACGTCGACTGTACATGACATCGTGCCAGCACCTTCATTAGCCTCCGGCTTAACGCCAGGTATAATTATCAATTATTTCATAACAGTTGGCATACCTATCTACTGATTGCAACTGAGCTTACTTACTATATCTATAGTAGGTATATACACGGTGCCCGTGAGGATTACGAGAGATTTTAACAGTGTAATCCTGATCATAATTAGAGATTTAAATGTCGTATAAACTTTTCTGGATTTCACCTAGTTTCAGAGTTACTGCCAATTAAACAAAAAAATATTTATTATTCTAACTCAGTGCAAACCGCTTTTTTGATGGCAAAAAGAGTGCTTTATGGGGTGTAGTCTAGGCATCTTTATTGACAGATATCAAAAGGCCAAGAAATACTTTGCGTAAACCATTTTTTACGAATAAAAATGTACCAATTTATTTTAGTCGTCAGTTTTATCAAAACTTTTTTTTGCGTAATCGACCTAACTTCATATAACCTCAGGAATTAGTGATTAAAATGATGAATAATGCTCACGGCACCGTGTATACCAAAACTGTACAGATATGCTCCGGATAGTTTTTTGGAACTTTTAACATCATTTGACATTTACCAGTCACTTTTCAGTGACAAATAACATAGTAAGGAAACCAGAGTTGGGGATGGGGATTACCCCATAAGACCTAGTTTCCCTTCTGGGTTGGAAGGTCATGGCAGTTACTTTCATAAAAACTATTGCATACGCAAATTACGGTTATTAGGTTGTCGACTGGACCCCAGCTAAAAAAACGGCTAGATGTGTCTTCATATTTATTTAAAAATACTCGAATCTGCTTGCTGCTAATTCACAGTGACGATTTCTCCGCAAAGCCTGCATGCAAGTAACCTAACAATGTTGTATATGAAATCTGGGATTTATTTATTACAGTAAATACTTCCAAAGAAAGCTCGGATGTGTGTTTGATAGCTCTCGTAAGTACCCTACGCGGCAAAATGCTTCAAGTATTCATGGAGCTTGGATAATTTATTAGTGAGCTTTAAGTTTCCCACGTTGTTTAGTTTGCCACTTAAACAAAGAAACGGTAATCGGGTATATATGCATGGATTATCTTAGACATAATTGATCTACATGTTTGTTTGCACCACTGAAAGAAGAAGAAAAATCTAAGCATGTTGCAATTACATTAAAAAAATTGTGGGTGTCTTCACCGCATGGTCTTTTTGTAAAAAAATACCAATCACTACTGTACTAAATTACTGTACTTATGTAATTCTGATCTAGAGCTAAATCTAAGTACCTAAATATGCTATGAAAAAATCATACCAAGTACGGTATGATTTGAAAAGTAATACCAAGTACGGTAAGTTGATTTGTTAGGTACAAAATAGGTACATGAAAAAACTTAAATAAACTATGTAAATAACCTGAAATTAACTCACTAAAAATCTATCACTAAAATGGGCCTCTGTGGCCTCGTGACGGGGACGGAAAATTATTGATTTTTCCAATAGCTAGAGATATACGCACAGATCTGCCCGCTGGGTTTGTCTGGAAGATCTGTCCATGTATGGTGCGAATTGGACACGGATTTGTCAGCGGACACATCTGAATAGCGCCATACATGCACGGTTCTGTCCGCCGGGCATATCCGCCGGACAAATCCGGCGGGCAAATCTGTGCGTGTATCCCTAGCTATTGACGTTTTTCAAAACAATAGACTGACAAACAAATACGTATACTCACTTTACGATTTTAACAATTCAAAAGGTTCCGAATTTATGTGTAACAGTAAAGTTTGCAAGTAACGACAGATCCTCTTTTGTGCGAAGGTGTATACGTGGAGGAGCCTACATGTCGACTTAACAATGACATTTGAAATGGGTCACCCGCGATACGACCAACTGAGGCATACCGAAACTTCAGCCTCGAACAGGGAAAGTCAATTCAAACTGGGAACTTTTTTCAAAGAGCTTATGCCGCACTGAGAGGACCCTTTCCATTGATTTTCAACTTGAATACTTTGCATTATTGTTTCGTCCCGACATTTAATTTTTTTCGAGACGGTACGTACTTCGTTACTTATTTGTTGCCCTTTTGAAAGATTCCCTCGGGTTTCATAAATTCTTTAAGAGTGATGGCCTCATTCTTCATAATATCCTAATTGATAAATGAGATAACCTTATTATATTGTAATAAAATGTTTGTGTCTTTTTAAGTTAGAAATTTAAGCCAAAATACTGTTGCGCCTATTGCTTTAACGAAAGATGTAATAAAGTTTTGTGAACCAAATCCTACCCGAAGGCAACGAAGCATTTTATTATATCCATCTACTTATAGGTATAAAATGTTAGAACCTTTTAAGTAATAAGCTTTTAACAATAATTTTGTACGTATGGAAGTATTATCAAAGTAACGACTTCAAAAAATAATGTTTTGCCAGTTTGACTCCGGCGGAGTTCTGAAAACTCTAGGTTTCATAATATTAACGTATTGTACTTAATAATAACATTTTCGTTTTAGATAATACATACTACTACTTTATACACGTCGAAAAAATCTAGTAAAAATGAAATGTTTTGTGAAGTAGGTAGGCAACTATTGTTTCATCATCATCATCATCTCAGCCATAAGACGTCCACTGCTGAACATAGGCCTCCCCTTTAAAGTTTGTTTACTTAAAAAAAAAACCTCTTTGAAAAGATTATTTCTTCTTCTCCCCTTTACACCTATAATTAGATTCACAGGAATTCCCAATGATTCTTTTATCCAGATTATTTCAAGTATGTTAAGCACGTTTGTACGTGAAAGTAAGATGTATATACCTACACACCTATAGTAACTCAATTAAATGAGGGATTACGAGTATGTACTTCCATTATAATGCGTACAAACAATAGTTACATAACATTTATCCTCAAACGCTTCTAGTCTTGAATGAGTGTCGGCCAATGATCACAAAAGCTTAGCGCCGGTACGCTCAAAGAGATCAAGAGATATCAACAGTGGATCCCGACATCACGAAATTAATTACGTGTACAGCATTTCGCCGCTTTCATATTCCACACATGTACCAAATACACCTACAAATAACTCGAGTTACACTGGGACGTCAATGTGATTCATTGCTTATTTAGAAACATATCCAGAAATTAATACATTACAGCCTTGTTTCATCCATGGTTACTCTCAATGCCGAATTTCAAATCAATTTCCTTTGTAAAAGGAAGTTTGTATGTTTTAGTACCGGGTAATTATTACAGAGTTGTAAATGACAGTCGCTCAGTTATTTTCATCTCTTGTCGATTAATGTTTACCGATTGGGGTTTAATTAGAGCTTTTATAACTACACAACAGAGTAATAACAAAGGATCATTTTGTACGTGTAATAGTTTTGTTAATAGTTTTTTGAAGCTGTAAGTACTTATTCTACAGGTACATCAAAACAGTGTGTTGTCGCCGAAGGATAGGGAATCCTTGAAAAGCTCGAATTTTTTTTTCGGGAAGTATTACGTAGGATTTAGCCAAAATATTTAAACTAACTTTGTCTGACTGCAAACTCACCTTCGTGGTTATAACTTTTAACACATCGCACAAAAAATCTTAAAAGTAGGTACGAAAGGATAACTCATTTTCTACCAGTCGACCTTAAGGCAAAACAGAGAGATTGTGGGCGTGTGCTACCCATGCATTTGCAAGCAAGTCTTCGTTTGGAAAAGGCCGTAGCTGATTGTTAGAATCCTCCAAAAACATCCAGAAATATTCAAGGTGAGTTATTAATTCACAACTTTAATAGGTATATTAGGTATTAATAATAAGTTTTATGAATTCACATTATGGCTTGATGGATGATGGCATATATCTAAGTATTGACGAAAACTCACATAATAGGTAAGTTATATAATACGCTTACTTACATACAATATGCTTACTACTTCACCGAAATACAATTTAATTAGTACGGGGTGTAATGGATTCATTCTTCTCATAACATGCAACCACATTGGTTAATCCCATAAATCAAACTGATGTAACTGCCTACTAATAAAAAATAATATATTTTTTCTCAAATATGCAATGAAATATTAGGCTGCGAAGTATGACGTTCCAGGTGCGGCTAGGACAAGAGGTCGTTATAAAAGTGAAATAGGTTTATATGTTGTTTAAATGAACATTATACTTAAATGGCTGATGTACGTAATAGTTACACATTTTTAAAAGCCGTTCAATGACAATTAATGGAATGCAAAGTCAGAATTTAGCAATCCAGACTTCATAACGTAATGTTTTTACACATGTTTTTGATAACGTGGTAAGTCTAATTAATGTTTTTTTTTAATAGTTTGTTGATAAGATAATTAATTAATAATAAGATGAACATATGTAATTAGTCGTAATAGTGAATAGGAAGAGGATTGTTGGTTTAGCATGTTTCCTAGAAATTAATGCAAATTTTGGTTGTATGTTTGTGGCTTAATGAAGTTTTTACATAAAAACTGAAGTATGAAGGTGTTTGAAGTGCATACTTTTGCCTTACGTATATCGGAAAAAAATTGGATAAATTTCATATTTATTTCATTGCATGTTTGAGAAAAGCACTATACAAGTATACATACCTCGGCGTGAAAAGAGGTTGCCTGCCTCGTAACCATCTATATGTACTCGACCGGCAGCCCCCTACTTCCCAGCCTCTATATTTAGTAATGTACTATTGTAATTGAAATACACAATTTTACTCCCATCCGGTCAAATCTCTGCATACCTAAGCCAAAACTTATTCATAACAAACACCTACAATCTACATGAACAAATTGTTCTCAATTATTCTCGAATGGCCTGATTATTTGTCTGGCAACCCTACGAGGCGTATTACGCACACAAATTCCGCATTAACGCCTTTTGTTCCCATTTTACCAAGGGACGAACACATTGATATAGGTGCTGAAGATTTCATGGTGCAATCTATTAAGCCAGCGCATGTCCCGCGTCGCTTGAATAATGGATGCCCACCCTCGCCGCCGGCCACCATATTTGTGCTGCCCTACATTTAATATTTCAGTGGATAACATCCGAAAGTTTATTAGTACATAATTAAATTGTTTACCTAGAGGACTGCATTACATTGGCGTAATACAATGGCAAAATACAACGTGTAACAAAAATACTGGTGATCCTTTTAAGGGCATAATTGGTATCGTATTCTTATTGTGAAAAACTAGAAAAAATAATTTTCTAGCGAAAAAAATTTTTAGATTTGTATGGATGGTTGGCCAGCTAAGACGACTCGCCCCATACAAAAAAAAATTTTTTTAGCGTCCAAAAATTTTTTTTCCTACTTTTTCCTATTCGCAATAGGATATCAATTATTAGTGCTCTCCCTTATGGGAATATAGTTCAGAGCTGGATACGGTTACCTTCTTTTAGTATGTTGTTGGGTACGACACCAGGACCCTAAAACTGCCGAGAGACGGGGACGTCGATGAATGTCTCTCGAGTAATGACGTCATAAAAATGGCCGCCGCTTCGTTGCGAAAAGTGTAAATTTCATCCAAACTGAGCATTGCACCTATACGTGTGTAGTATCAAACGAAAGAAGATTAAATGTGCTATATTGTTGTAATACATTTTATACTACTGTATATTACAGTTTGACAGCTATAAACGAAAATCCAAAATCAGGCTAAAACATAATTCGGATATTTGCATTTTACAACAAAATTATAAGTCCAACTTTAAAGCCGAGTACTACAATAACAAAACAGGCTATTTAAGCTATACATTGCTATAAAAATTATTAAAATCTGGTATTAATTGTGGCAGCTATGTTAAAAAACATGTCGGCAGTGCCGAGCTATTTCCTTAGAGTGAAAAAATAACAATTTTCACAATTTACAGAATATCCGCAGAAGCTTTGAGTATATTGTTGGTCAAATAATTTGGAGCCACTATATGTCGGAAAAATATCTCTATAGTGACTGAGGTCCATATAATGACGTCATGAACGTGACCGCTACCGAAATTTGTAAAACAGAAATTAAAGCTATACCATGACACATACACACATGTGTATAGCATCGATCGAAAGCTTATTAAATTTACTACAATACATACATACATTATTTGTGAAAATAATGTATAGTTTAGGAGTTGTTGACAAAATAAAATATTCTTTTAGGAAAATAAAATGTATATGTTAATTCTGTGGCCAAATAAAATACAATACACTAATGTTTTGTATAGCATTAAAAACACCAACTATTCAGCTTTAAAACACAGTTTAAATTTATAAAATTTGATAAGAACTATAAAAGTTGTGCTTACAACTCTAAAGCACACTAACTATTATACCTACAATGCACTCATACTATGAGAAGCTTGGGCCTAATTATTGACTAGTTTTTTCAAAATTTTGTAAGGATTTAGGGTTCCTTGTCATTAAAGTAAATAAAAAAATCGGCCAAGTGCGAGTTGACTCGCGCTCCGAGGGTTCCATATACATCACACAATTTTAACAATTTGTATTTTTAAGACCAACTTACGCTTGACCGCAGACTTTTTAGTGTTTTTTTCTTTAATGTACAGGCAAAAAACTATATTAGGTTTTTTTTTCTAAAATGTAGGTTCGTCGGTTTCCGGGGGACGGAGGGCAATGGAAAATTTTCGCCTTATTTCTTAAATAACTTCAAATTTATTAAAATTTAAATTATAAAAGTTATATATTTGTAGTTTTCACATCAAATCCTTTCATTTGATATATAACAAGGTATAGTTTGTAAGTAATTTAAGAAATAAGGCAAAAAATTTCCATTGCTCTCTGTCCCCCGGAAACCGACGAACCTACATTTTAGAAAAAAATACGCAATATAGTTCTTTACCTGTACATTACAGAAAAAAACACTAATAAGTCTGCGGTCAAGCGTAAGTTGGTCTTAAAAATACAAATTGTTAAAATTGTGTGATGTATATGGAACCCTCGGAGCGCGAGTCAACTCGCACTTGGCCGATTTTTTTATTTACTTTAATGACAAGGAACCCTAAATCCTTACAACATTTTGAAAAAACTAGTCAATAATTAGGCCCAAGCTTCTCATAGTATGAGTGCATTGTAGGTAAAATAGTTAGTGTGCTTTAGATTTGTAAGCACAACTTTTATAGTTCTTATCAAATTTTATAAATTTAAACTGTGTTTTAAAGCTGAATAGTTGGTGTTTTTAATGCTATACAAAACATTAGTGCAATGTATTTTATTTGGCCACAGAATTAACATATACATTTTATTTTCCTAAAAGAATATTTTATTTTGTCCACAACTCCTAAACTATACATTATTTTCACAAATAATGTATGTATGTATTGTAGTAAATTCAATAAGCTTTCGATCGATGCTACACACATGTGTGTATGTGTCATGGTATAGCTTTAATTTATGTTTTACAAATTTCGGTAGCGGTCACGTTCATGACGTCATTATTTGGACCTCAGTCACTATAGAGATATTTTTCGGACATATAGGGGCTCCAAATTATTTGACCAACAATATACTCAAAGCTTCTGCGGATATTCTGTAAATTGTGAAAATTGTTATTTTTTCACTCTAAGGAAATAGCTTGGCACTGCCGACATGTTTTTTAACATAACTGCCACAATTATTACCAGATTTTAATAATTTTTATAGCAATGTATAGCTTAAATAGCCTGTTTTGTTATTGTAGTACTCGGCTTTAAAGTTGGACTTATAATTTTGTTGTAAAATGCAAATATCCGAATTATTTTTTAGCCTGATTTTGGATTTTCGTTTATAGCTGTCAAACTGTAATATACAGTAGTATATAATGTATTACAACAATATAGCACATTTAATCTTCTTTCGTTTGATACTACACACGTATAGGTGCAATGCACAGTTTGGATGAAATTTACACTTTTCACAACAAAGCGGCAGCCATTTTGATGACGTCATTACACGGGAGACATTCATCGACGTCCCCGTCTCTTGGCAGTTTTGGGGTCCTAGTGTCGTGCCCAACAACATACTAAAAGTTGGTAACCTATCCAGATCTGAACTATCACTTAGGCCCTCTCCCATAACGGAGGGGACTATATGCCCTTAAACGGATCACCATTATTTTTGTTACACTCTATATACAAAACCGTTGAGAAATTACAATTCTCATGCCTGACTAATATTTTTAAAGTACCTACCTATTGATTAGGTATTTTATTTTCCATGACTGTATTTTACTAATTTAACGTGAGCAGGTTACAAATATATTTTAGTGTTGTATATAATACATTTAAGGCATAGAGTTACGCTTAGTTAGCTTCAGCTGCTGAATATCTTACCTACCTGTATACATGGCGTTTTTTCAATAACTAGCCATATTGTGAGAGGTGATTAGGTAAGTCATACTGAACAAGTTTATATATGGGAACAACTCCGAAATCACAAAAAATGTCGGCCTCCTCATAAAAAACATTAACGTCTGATCGGCCGAAAGGTATGAAACAGCCAAAAATATTTTTGAGCTTTCGAATTTGGTCCCATAGTAAAAAATGTTTTGTATGATCTATCAAATCACCTCACACAATATGGCTAGTTATTGAAAAAACATCCTGTATAAATAATAGGTACCTTCATGTAGCTACAGTAAGTTAGTAAAGTATCAAGGGCCATCATGGACGTTTATACAATAGGCAGGCATATTATCTTGTGAAATAATTAACCTTGTCGCGTTTGTAACTTGGCAAAAATAATAATATCTGCCACATTTTACGGCAAAAGAATGTGATTTTTCCTATGATCATGGAAAAACTGTCTGATTTTTTTAAAGATCAAAAGTACTTATTTGGCAACAGTTTTAGCGAGAACGCGATTGACGTGATTGTACACCTTATGCTTATGACAATAGTACATTGTTGTAGAGTCGTTTTTACGTTGTTTGCTTCAATCCGACTCACTCCTTACCCACTTTTTGATAGAAAACCACAAACGGTTTAAAAGGTAAAAACGCCATAAGGGTGATCTGAATGGTTATGTATGCTGGTAGAAGGTCCTTCTACCATCCATATGAATGGTTTTGACGTTTTTTTTTTAACAAGTAAATTGGTTCGATGAACAACCTTATTTTATTTTATAATGAAAAAGTCGTGCCAAAAAAGACCTTTTAAAGTTTTAAACGATTCTCATTGGTGGGTCAAATGCAATTTTCATAGCTGTAAAATAGCAATTATAGTAGTGGTAGTTCAGGTGCTACAGCAATTGCTTACTTTCCAGCTTGGATTTTGATCTTCTTTTGCCACTTTTCCGAACAGTGACGTGAAAAGGATTTTTTTTTTATTGATCTACTTTGTGCATTTTTGTTGGTATTTCGCCTTTTAGTGTTCTCATTTTCCCATAGGTAGCTGGAGGAACGTAAATCACGACAGTAATTTTTCCTTTACTTGGTGTCGGTCCTCCTTATCCATTTATTGATTGCCTTTGTGAAGCCTTTGTGCGATGTGTTTATCAACGTTCATTTCTCTAAGTTAAGGTATTTCTCGATCGACGTCAACCCTTAGACTATTCAACCAACCGGACCGGATATACAAATAAAGTCTGCCGATTTTTGCGGGGGAGGGGAACGTCAAATGTATGCGTAACGTCAAAATAGCCACGTCAGATAAACGTCAGTGCATACAATGAGTAAGTATGACCACTGGTCACATATTTTGGCAGAGGGGAACGTCTGTCAATAGCCGCTCCGGTTGGTTTAATGCTCTAAGACGTCAACCAAAGGTCGTTTTCCTTGTCCACGTAAATTAACGGAAAAACTCCCTTTTAGGAATAAGTCCGCCTTGTATCACAGAATGAAGATGTTTGTTGGTCGAAAAGGCTTAACGAAACTTGTATGTAGGTAGTATCACCATCAGGTATTTCGGAGCGGCCAAGGTGGTCCCAAATATCTGAACAACGTATCTATTGTCAAGGCGATAAAATGCATGTTCAAATATTTTTGAGTATCTTGGCAGCTTCGATATATTTGATGGCGACTGTACATTCCCGCTCAATTATACATGTATGTATTCGCTTTGTGCATGAGTGTGGCGCCATCTCTTGAGCAGGGGGTTAAATGGGTTTTTTCTTCTTTATTAATGGCATAAACTCCTTGCTTACGTGAAATGTCACTGGCTGATTCACTATTTTGACAATTGACACTACAGGTGATGTCAAATTTTTTGAAATGTGATATTGACAAGAGCCCAATTTCTTGTTACATTGTGCGCTGCGATCGTTCACGTTACCCCCACCATGCACTTCGCACATAGCGAATAGGTAAGCTATATTGAACAGCGTTAATCTAACTGGATGCTGATAAGCAATAATGTGTTAACCCACAAAAATACGAAAATTGAGATTTTAGTGTCATTTTGTAGCTTATTCACTTCCCATTCTTTTGCAAAAATGGCCTAAGTGATTTGAAATTTCCAAACGCATGAAAATTAGGAAAAATGGTTAACACATTTCCTTTAACACGCGTTGCCTATTTTGCAATAATGCGTTTAGTATCTTGACTCATTACACAAATAGACAGCGTGTATACTATAATGTCAATAATGTGTTATGTGAGGTTAACTCATTATTGCGAGATCCCCATTCCACTAGTGCTCATTTTGCAAAAGTGCTGTGAAAGTAAATGTTACTAAAAATAGTGTGTATCTCGGAAATTTAAGTACATTTTGTGCATAAACGTAATCTTCGATTCAGTTTTGATTAGATAAACACCGACATACAGTATTTATAAAGTCTTGTCAAACTAAATTTAAGGAAACGTGTTTTTGAGTTTAGATGGCCGAAAAATATACAAATGAAACCGTAAAACGTATTTTTTTTTTTAGAAATGAATTAAGACAACCATTATGAATAATATACGTTTGTGTACATTCCGTTTTTCATGTTACTTTAATAATTATACTGATTAAAAATAACTTCTTGCACTTGACTTAATATTGCGAAACGAAAATAATATAGTACTCATGCATTAAGAGGCTTGATCGGTTATTGGGAAACTAAGTTTACTTGTTGTCTTATATTTTCATCCATTTTATAAGACTTGACTCATTATTGTTAAACTATATAAAGGCCATAAATTGTTATTAAGTGGTTTAATAACCATAACATCATATTACTAAATTATGTTTTTAGGTTTGAATGTTATTGAAATACATTATCAATTACTTTTTTATACTTTGTTTGGTTTATTTTCATATATTTTCCAGTCAACGGTCTTAACTGGTACAATTGGTATTAAGTACCTAGGTATATTTTAGTTTTAAATATGACACATTCCTTGTTTCATATTCCTACGAGCTTTGAAATATCATTATCAATTAACAATATCAAATCAGAAAAATTCGCATTTTTGGAAGAATTACTTATCAGGATTGAACGCGTGAGCCTGGAGTTTGGACTAAAGATTAACCGAAAAAAGACGAAAATAATGGTAATTGACCGCGTTGACAAGGACTCGCCCAAAATAACCAAGATTGTGAACTGTGACGAGGTACAATCCTACAGCTATCTTGGAGCTTTCATATCGGATACAGGCGGATGCGAAGATGAAATAAAAAGGCATATGGGTATGACTAGAACCGCAATGGAAAAGTTAAAAAGGATATGGAAGAACTGGAACGTTACAAACACCACGAAGGTTCGGCTTGTTCGGGCCCTCATTTTTCCCATATTCTTATATGCTGCAGAGACTTGGACTTTTCGGAAGACAGAAAGAGCAAAGATAGACGCCTTAAAAATGTGGTACTGGAGGAAAATGTTGGGGATATTGTGGACCGACTTTCGGACTAATGTCTCCATCCTCAAAGAACTCCGCATCAAGCAACGCCTATCTAAACAACCGCATATTCAGGTTTTTCGGCCACGTCTCGAGGCTAAAGAATGACTCTATAGACCGTCTGATGGTACAGGGTACAGCAAACGGAGAAAGACCACGTCAGAGGACCGATGCGATGGACTGACCAGATCAAATCCGCTATGGAAGGACCCTTGAACAAATTTGTTAGATTGACATCAAACCGGCTAGAATGGCGAAGAATTGTACAACGAGCAACATCTGTATCTGATACTGCTAATTAACCACGACACTGCAAAGAGTACAACGACTAAGAAGAAGGGACATCCATATCATAAAATCCCTATAATATGTTCAGAAACTAAGCATTAGCTTAGGCCATTAGGCCTATATTAAGCCTATATAACCCTGTATCTGTGGTACATCGTAAAGTTTACTTTACAGTATCGATGACCGATGCTTTAATTACATTCAAAATCAATACAGTTGGTCATGAATTGTGGTGTAGTCGGAGAGGAGGACGTCCTCCTCCCATGCCCGCCGGCAAAATTCAGCCATGGCCGTGCAATGGCGGTAGTTTTTATGGTTCCCGAACACGTCATTGAGGATTTTTAATGTCTTTAGATAAAGCGATAAGGTAGAGCATACTTAGAAATTAAAATAAAACTCGTGTCATTCATAATAATATCATGAAACTGACTTCGTTTCACCAAAACCACACTCGTACTTTAATACCCTTTATTATATACTAGTCACATAAACTACCATTTAACGACATTGTCGTTTTTGTCCTCTTTAATTATTATATTATGTCACT
The DNA here is from genome assembly GCA_911728535.1 of Pammene fasciana. Classification (NCBI taxonomy): domain Eukaryota; kingdom Metazoa; phylum Arthropoda; class Insecta; order Lepidoptera; family Tortricidae; genus Pammene; species Pammene fasciana. The sequence goes on along the minus strand of OU452276.1, from coordinate 15,042,455 downwards.
TAACTCTTGTTTAATACGATTCATATATCAGTTGAACATTTACCAAAAATATGTTATGAGCTATAACATATTTATTAAGAGTATAATGTCAGTTTTATACATTTCGCAACACTATGTTAAGTATCATGACATGTTTTTGAGAAGAATTAACGACTTAATACAATTCGCAATAAACAAAAAGTGGATTATTGTGTTAAATTCAAATTCATTTTTAAATTTATAGTCATAAATCAATAAAATTATTCGTATTTAACCTGTAAAACATTAAATTTATAACAAAATCGAAAAATTTTAGAACAAATCGTCAGAAACCACGAAAAAATATTTAGGTGCCATTTTCTCGAAATGATGCGCATGCGGGTTAACACATTATTGCTTATCAGCATCCAACTATACATACCTGCCGAACGGCAATGGGGTTGGCCGGAGAAATTTTTGCAGAGGGCGCTGTTCCAGATTCCATACAATAAGAGAAAGAGATACAAACAATGATAGAAAGAAACAGACGATGAATGGTCTCTAACTTGTATGCAGGCATAAAGCTTTTCTTAGGCAAAAACCTTCCCTATGGTGTTAATCTACATCATTTTAGAGTATTCCAAAAACGGATGGATTTCAATTTCGGAGCAATTCGAGACAAAACATTGAGTCATTTTCGCGAAAATAAATAAAAACTACTTCGCGTCATACAAATTTAGCTATTCTAGGGACCAATTTTAAAGATGTCACTTTGACAGTTGCCAACCCCATTAATCAAACCAGACAGATAAAAAACTACGCGACAATATACGATTTAATACAAACAACTTAATATAAATTGAAATGTGAGAGAATGGAGGAATAATGAACGCCCACCTCGGCCGGAAGCCATCGCTCCGTCGCACGTCGTTCCGGTGCGACGATATCCGGTGCAGCTCAATTTCCTCGACCGTTGAAATTCTCAAACAGTTTTTATTTGCACTATTGCTTTTTCGCTACGTAACTGTTTTCTTGGTTATCCAGTATTAAGAAATCCTTGTTAATGTTAACTAAATACTTACCCTCTTATTCATAAACGTCTCTCAGGCCTTAATTAGTTAATTTATGTGTCGTCCTTATCTGTCACTTTGACAGGTGTGGTTTTTAGAAACAGACAAATCATAAAGTAGACTAATTGGGGCCTGAGAGACGTTTATGAATAAGGCGGTTAGAGGATTCAACCAACCGGAGCGTTCTCCTCTGCCGAATATATATGACCAGTGGTCATACTTATGGAATGGACTGACGTGTATCTGACGTGGCTATTTTGACGTTACGTATATATTTGAAGTTCGCCTCCCCCGCTAAAATCGGCAGACTTTTTTGTATAGAAAATAACAGGCGTGGCCACTCCGGTTGGATGAATCCTCTAATACTAAACACAACACTGTGACAACACACATACAGGGGGCTACAACTCAGTGTAAATCTGTCAAAAAATTTGAGTTTGACACGACGTATCCGATACGTTTGCATAAGTGCGAAAGAGAACTTGTCATGCGTTAAGAAGGGACAACATGATTCGTGACGTTATGTGACGTTACAGAGGTCTCTCTGTATTATACTATTATTTACTCTGTGACACATACTACACATAGTAAACAAAAGAGCTGCGGGCTTGTTACTGGCTTATTTGTACAAATGAGAAGGGAATCCACAGGGAATCCATAAAAAAACACTATTTTAGGTGTCAATCACGTGGTGTCAATATTAGAAATTTAATCCTATATCAATTTTACACTATATATGTTAACATTATTTTAAAAACAATTTTCTTATATTTATTCTTTCCTCATTTTCTTCGTATCTTACCTATATATCAAATTATTAGGAATGCCGTGGGGTTGGGAGTGCAGGTCGAAGTTAGTGAAGCAATTGCCAGCAAAACCGACACAGCGGCGTGGGTCCAACTGCGTATCGCAGCCCGGCCCACAGCAATATGAGGTGCCCGAACTGTTAGGTAAGTTTATTATTTGGTTTTCACTCACTCGTTTTAAGAATAAAATAAATATATATAGACAATTATACACTATACGACCTAGTTCACACACTAGGTTTATAATCAAAACTCAATAAACTGGTATGTAAAATATTAAAACAACAGTTGATGTAAATATTGAAACAATAGTTCGAGTAACTTACTTTGTAAAATGACTTTCTTTCGAGTTAAATATTCAATTTATCATTCCGAGAAAAGTAAAATACATGTGCATTGTATGAGAGAAAACTATTTAATAGTAAGTTGGCAGTTTTGTACTTCCGAAAGCCGACAAAAATTGTGCGCACCGCGTTAAAACTTTGTTAATTGTACTTGAATGTAATAAATGAAAAAGGCTTGTAAATATTTAACTCACGCATGTATTTTTCGCTCCAGGTGGCAAGGGACACGGACACATCAGACGCGCGCCAGCATATTCGTTCGGACTGGCAATGCCAGCCTATGTAGCCAAGCCCGCAGCCAAACCCACCGCACCTATTTTCAACATACGAGGGTTTACGAAAAAAGGTAAATCTATACCTACCGACGAATGGGGTAAATTTAATTTAATCTTTCGTGAGACATATTAACACTATTATCACTACACGCGGCTGTACAACATGTCGCGCGTAGTGACTAAACACAAGTGAGTACAGCTGTAGTGATAATAATGGGGTACCTATATTGAAATACGTGGGAAAACTAAAGAAAAGTATTTTAATAAAATTAATAAAAGCACGTTCTTAATGGAACACACACGATTTGTTAAAAGGTTTCTTGTGAGTCTGAGACTGGTTGTTCAAAATGTTCAAATATTAACTTTTTTTCTAGTGCTGTCAACTCAGCACTCTTTAAATTTGGTTTAAATTACTTATCTCATCTCGTTACTCATCTCGAGGACGTAAGACACGGTTAAAGTCGAAGATGAGTCGCAAGTTCGCTATTTGACGGTACCATTTTAATTAGTTTAATTGTGAAATAAAAATATTTAATAGTATGCAATTATAATACCTCATAATAGTGTAGGTACCTTTATATACCTATTAAAATTACTTTTAATCGTACGAGTTAAGTATCAAGTAAGAACACGTCGCACTGGTTTCAGTTTGAAAACAAATAAGTAATAAATGTACAATATACATAATATAGCAACCAGACTTCTTCATTATCAAAATTACGCAGAACTTCTCGAATTTCTACAGGTTTCGCGGGTCTGAAACTCTCGGCGGGTAATCATGGTTGAAAAGATTTTTCTTTAAAATAAAAGTAAAAAGATAAAAAGACGGCAAAATGTTACGCCCTTAAACAACTGTCATCGCTTTACTTAATTATCCGTTTACGAAATTTGTACAAAGTTGTCTGCTACGTAGGTACCTACGCGTTTTCGTGGAAATCTAAATTTGTTGCCTTTGTTGTTACACAGCTACAACTATTTATTTCGAGGGAAGAATAAAGGGGAAAAATAAAGATAAAATCGTAAAATTCACTTGCTTCTTTTAAAACAACTTTTATCCTTATATTAACAGTGTAGATAATGTATAGGAACAGAGTTCTTTTAGACTGTATAATGTAGAATTTTATAAATAACTATTAAATATGTAACTAATATTATTAATTGAATATGACAATCTTCATATAATATAATATAAAGTACGTTACTATTATTAATTTATTAAATTCCGCAAAAAAGAATAGTGCTCTGCTTACGTATGATAAGATATGATGATATGATCACATATTGATGAAATATACTAGGTACATATTTTACATGTGATTACTTAAAACCATTTCTTGTTATAGGTATTGCTAGGTAAATTGGTGACACATTACATGTTGTGAACATTAGTTAGAACGATTTTCAACATTGTTAGGTTTTTTTATACAAAACAGACAAATTAACAAATAACTCAAGCCTGAAACTAACCTAACTAGTACATACTATACAAGTCATTAACACTTATATAAATTATGAGATAACAAATATTTCACAGTTGGTACAAACTTAGCCAGGCCCCCAAATGGTCCCCAACCCAAATCATTCCTCTGCGGTAGGGTGCCTATTATGCTGGCTATAATCCCCCGTTGGATGTCAATACTAAGTCGTTGTCCGAGGAATGAGCCAGCCCTACGGTCACCTGTGTAATTGAAGTCTCCTCTTCATCTCCTTAAAGAGGTTATGGGCATCTGGACTCCTACCTTATTATTGTAGCGAAAACGTTATAATAACTTGACGTACTGCTTAAATAACAGGCGTATCCAAAATCCCCGGTGGGGTCGTGGGTAATGCACTGGAGCCTATAAGCGACCGCACGCGCAAGCCGGGCCCGAACGCGTACTCGCCGGGTAACGTGCGCTACAAGCGCACGCCTGCGTACACGTGCCAGCCGGCCGCGCAGCCTCCGTACGAGCCGTGGGACATGTGGACGTGCCCACCGAATATGTACTCGCCGTATATGCCATTCAAGTACGTTTAATAGTACCTAGTAGTAAGTATACACTTTATTTTACAACAAAGGAAATAAATTGTTGAGCCATTTATGGTTCAAGCTATTTCATTATGTTTCATACTCTATGAAATTATCAACGTAACGTGAACCCTTATAACTCTCAACAATTAAAATCCGTGGCCGTACAAAGGCAAACTTCTTAGTTTACATTTCGAAACGTTAAATCAATCCAAGTTTAATACTTTACAAGCACCAATGCATATGTTTTCGTCTACTTATACCATTTTCTTAGGCTCTCATTTGTACAGAAAAGTAGTTTTAAGCCAAAATTCAACACAGTTTGATTATATTTAGACTTCTTATAAAAATATCGTAATATAAAAAATATGCCAAATATTTTTATTACAAAAACAAAGGCTGAGACAAGGGTCATTCCAAGGGAAAGCAATACGGTGTCACATGGTGTTTTCATTATAAAATTAAAATAAACTACATTAAACACTTCTATTATTTGCCCCATTAATTAATCATTAAAATTGAACATGTTAGAATTATTACGATAAATTAAAATAAATCTTCGTACTAGACGAATTCCATTGCATCGGGGCTCGCAGAGGCGATTAGGAGAGCTTTGATATGATCATTTAAATTTTCCATACAGAAAGCCCCCATCATATACTATTGGCAACGCAGTGAGAGACCGCCCGCCTGCTAACATCCCCGGGCCTGGGGCACATGATCCGAAATTCACCTACGCTCAAAAGAAACAACCAGCCTTTTCTTTCGGCCACCCGTTCCGACCTCTGCCGCCAAACAAGGCCCCTCCACCTAACAGCTACTGCGTGAAAAAGGTGATTTCCATTGCTTACCTATGTTTATAAGATGAACCTTCGAAAACGATAAACCCCACAGGCGATGCAATGTTTAGGGTCACCCTTATGTAAATATTTGCTACGGTTTCGTAACAGAAGGGTTCGGGTTATTTTTTTATTACATTTTCGTTTAAAGGAAAAAAATAAGTGAGAAGAGTACTCTGAGTTAGATTTATTCAAAAGTAGTTATAATCATAACGGTCATTATACAGCCTTGGCCAGAAGTGTTGAGCACCAATGCGATTTTCATACAAAACTGGAAAGTTTAGTCCATCGTTTCCATCTTTGTTTAAATTATTTTGTCAATTAATTTAAACTAATAGGCATGTTTTGTTGAAGTTAGTAGTTACTGCATAGAATATTTGCAATATGTCGCACCGACTTAAATTTAAATTTTTGGTACCTTCTGTTTTCATATTTATTAAGTACCTTGAAAGTGTTATTAAGTGAAGTTTTCTATATTTATAAATAAAATATAACATTTACCGTTACCGTACATTGTTAGGATAGGGAAATAATGCTTAACATCAAAATTGTAGACAAAAAACACCTATGCTCAACACTTCTGGCCAAGGCTGTATAGTGATTGGTGGAAAGAATAATCAGCATTGGATGTGTGTGTGTCACATCTGACGGCAGCTTGCATGAACTTAAGGGGCAAACTAAGTGGATTCGTGGACTGAGTGGAGTGGATCTTTATTTATTTATTTATATTTCCTAAAGATCTTTCAAGATTGACACAAAAGTATTAAATTATGCTTAATAATATCCACCGCAGTAATGTTCTCATTAGTAGATACCCTTAATAATATCTTATACAAATTCATCACGAATAATAAACATTTGTCCCGAGACGAGCCACAATCCCTCGATAACGATCGCTCATGTGTTGATGTTTTCGCCTTTTACTAAAGTGCCTTGTTATGATTCTGTCTTTATGCAATGTACTTTTGGTTCATAGTTCAAAAGCTAACCTGTTGAGTGTATTGCTTGCTTTAACAACGTAACGTTACTTCTAAGAAACCTCTAAATGATATTTCATTGGGTGGCTTTATGAATAATATTCAGTTTATTTCAGCAAAGAAAAACGTTTGCGTATTTTATAATAATTTTATTCTTTTCATTTCACAATATTCGTGGTACTGAAGAGGAGGGGTGCGGCACCTTCATTTGGCATTCACCATACTCCCTTTTTGGGAAAGTTCCAGGCACATCTCAAGCCCTCCAACCTGGATCTCATGGTCAACCAAGTATAGGTAATTAAGCTACTATTACAATTGTTTTTATTGTTAAGGATTTACATTGACACTGATATACTTACAAATACACTCTAATAATAAAATTGAAAGAAAAAACATAGAGAAGCCGATGGGAACCAAGTTCTATGTCTATTTTACATCCTTATCCACGTGTACGTACACCCTACCCTAAAAGTTACCTTGATACACTAATCTTTGGCGGTTCGTTAACCGTCAGTTATTGTGACTATCCGTTGGGTGGTTAGCGTTTATGTCAGAATTATTGGTTCCGCACTGAATAATGGCACAACGCTGCGTGATCAGCGATTTCGAGTTTTCTAGGCAGATGAGGAGTTTTTCATATCATATAGTCTAATAAACCCTACGTGAGCCACAGAATGATATAACAGAATGATATAACATTATATTTCATACAGAAGGTTATCTTCCCTACAAAATCAGTGTTTGACAGAACTTTGACGGATGAACGGTGCTACCGTGACGTCTCCATACAATTTTGCCTTTCGACAGTCTAGGGTTGACAAATACGCAATTAGTGATTGCTGAATCTGCCCCAATCTGCCTCAGTCTACCTAATTCATCAGTAAATGTAACACAAAACTAGATATATGGCAGATTTACACCTAATTTTCTCAATCTAATGGCCTCTATAATCGGCGCAATTTTGAGACAAAACTCGCGCGCGATTTCGAGACATTGCCGTCTAGGTAGGCGCAACATAATCAATCGATGGATCAAAAACCGCAATGTATTAAAAATCGCAGGTGACTAGTTGCTTACGTCTGTAGAGAGCCAAAACCACTAATTAAATATTTTATCTTGTCTGTGGTCATCCGCAAATAAATGAAGGGGATTTTGACAACCCCGAAAACGTATCCGATAGGTTCCAAGGCCGTAGCTTTCACTTCGTGGAGAAGAACACCCTTGCTTGAGCCCTATACTATTCCTACTACAAAAGTAACTCCGTCTGTCTGTCTTTCTATTCCTGACTGTCCTCCTCAAGAGGTCATGCTGCGATGCAAGAGTCTTGAACTTCGTCTGATTGTTTGTTTGTAGATGAAATTAGTTATATAAACAGTCCCGGGGAAAGACTTAGGTATTTTTATTACGAAAATCATCTCTAAAGGGGGTGAAAAGGAAGAATGAATTTATTATGGAAGTTATTATTATGCATGGACAAAGTTTTACAAAAAAGTAAAATAATGCAGTCCTCTCCGTGAAAATGATAATTATTTAAGGCAGTAAAGATAAATATACATGTTGTTATAGGATCGGCAGGCCAGCAAACGATGGCTCCTCCTGCATACAACCCCATTCAAAACGGCCCCAGCTGCCAATGAAAACTATGTAACAGGTCACTCTCAGGCTCTATAGTAACGCTATGGATGCTCAGTTAAGTAAATGAGTAAATAAATCTAGTTTTCTTGTCACTTGGTGCCATAGTCACGCTCTTTTAGATCACTTTTTATTTTAAACTCTTACTTTATGGTACAGTCGCCATCAAATATATCGAAGCGGCCAAGGTTCTCAAAAATATCTGAACATGCATTTTATCGTCTTGACAATAGAGGCGTTGTTCAGATATTTGTGACCACCTTGACGCTCCGATATGTCTGATGGCGATTGTATTTGAATTCACTGAACATGCATTTTCGTGGTTGTTAATAATTTATAAATGTAATTTTTGGTATTGTATGTACCTACACTACACCTATAGTAATAAAATATATGATTGATTTATGGAATATCTTTCTTAATTACGAGTTCAGATATTTCTCTTCATGTGTTCACCATAATTATAAGACGTCTTTAACGTGTCCACTACCGCCACTGGTAAAAAAATCTGATTATTTAAATTTAACAATAGGTATTTAAAACGTAGGGTCGCTGTGTACTGTATTTTGTATTTAAGTACCCTTTGAACGACCAAAATAATTTTTACGTTGGCGGATAAGTCAATATAAGCGTCCAAAATTAAAACGGCTGTTTTATTTTCGAGCTCGTAGATCGACGAATCCTGCAACGTTATAACTATTTTCATAAATAATGTTCAATGGCAGCTATTTTAAAAGCCTTACTGTACTGTTTGGGTATCTTTACCGCGGATCCTACTTAACATTTATTTAATGTACATGAGTAGGTAATCTAAGAACGTTGAGCTTCTACGAAAACACTGTAGTATCTTTAACTTCTCCTTTACAATACAACTAGTCTTTTTTTTATAAATAAAAAGAAAAAAACATAAAACAAAGTTGTAACAAAAGAGATAGGTATAGGACTAAACTCTGTATAATTTTCTAAACTAGGTAACCGAGAGTTGGCTTGGACGCCAGTGGATTTAATATCCAACACGGGTGTACCTCGGAATTCCTAATAACGTTTGTCCTAAAATCACTTGCCCTAACCGTTTTGTCCTAATTGTCATTTGCCCTAATGATCAATTACCCTAACAGTCACTTGTCATAATGTAATGAATGTCCTAAGCTCATTTTTCCTAAAATTGTTTACCATAATCTTCAAAAATCCTAATTTTATTTCCCATAATAACATTTGAAACCCCTAATGACATTTGTCCTAAAATCACTTACCCTAACCGTTTTGTCCTAATTGTCATTTGCTCTAATGATCAATTATCCTAACAATTACTTGTCATAATGTAATGTTTGCCCTAAAGCTCATTAGCCCTAAAAATTCTTACCATTATGTTCGAATATCCTAATTTTATTTGCCATAACGGCGTAGGTTACGGTTATTTTTTTATGACCCTAAAAACGAAACTGCTCCCAGAGATAGGTAGGTTAGGGTTCTTTTTTTTTATAAACCTAAAAACGTAACTGCTCCCAGAAATAGGTAGGTTAGGGTTATTTTTTTGATGACCTTAAAAACAAAACTGCTCCCAGAGATAGGTAGGTTAGGGTTTTTTTTTGATGACCCTAAAAACAAAACTGCTCCCAGATATGTAGGTAGGTTAGGGTTATTTTTATGACCCTAAAAACGAAACTGCTCCCAGAGATAGGTAAGTTAGGGTTTTTTTTTGATGACCCTAAAAACAAAACTGCTCCCAGAGATAGGTAGGTTAGGGTTATTTTTTTTTGATGACCCTAAAAACAAAACTGCTCCCAGATATAGGTATGTTAGGGTTATTTTTATGACCCTAAAAACATATGAGCATTAGGGCAAGTGACAATTAGGAAAAATGACCAGTAGGTAGGTTTAATATTTGGGTATGAAACAATAGGAAAAATAATATTAGTTCATTTGAAATTTCAGGTCAATTAATAATTATGACAAATTAATATTATGGAAAAAAAAGGTAGGGCAACTGATGAATTGGTCCAATGATATTAGGTAATAACATATTAGGGGAAAAAAAATCATCGATACGATGATAGGGCAGGGCAACAACAATTAGGACAAATGAGCATTAGGGCAAATGATCATTAGGACAAATAGCATTAGGGAATACAAAAATAGGACAAAAAACTTTAGGGATTCGGATATAGATCCATCCAACACACCTCAACAACACGCAGCTTCGCCGCGCGGGCGTGCATTAAAATGCGATCAAAGTTAATTTGAAAAAGTTTCATTCAAAGTCAGCCACTGGTCTGATTTGTATGCAAGGAGGTCGCGGCCACTGTGACACAGCCACTCGCCTCCTGCGGATACCGAGCCACTTAGAAACTTTTATATTTTTTCATGCATTTCATTTCATGTTGTTGTTGTCGCTTTGTCCATTTTGTTAGTAAGAAATATACTTACACAGAACTTAGAAAGAAACTCGTTTAAACGCTACTTTTGTTGCTAGCTTGTTATTTTCGCGTTCTCTTAGAAGTTTTTTAGACTAACTAACTACCGTAAAAACATTAAACAGACTCGAAAACAATTTTGCTTTATAAAATGAACGAAGCAGTCACATGCAATTTTCTTAAACAGATAGGTACAAATTACTAGATTTCTTAATTCTAATAGATGTTGTACTTACCTTACTTTAGTTGTCTAGTATTCATTCCACGCCGATTTAACGTTGTGAAATATTGTCAATCAAGTGTTTTACTTCATACATAGTAAACAATTGAGTCTATCTGCAAAGTGAGATAGAACTGAACAGCTCGCCAGCCAGTCGTTAGGAATCACAAACGTGAAACACATCGTCCTGACTACGGCTGGATATGGCCGGCGTACCGACACAGCCCGCTGTTGGTTTTCGATGATTAGGTTTACGTTGCTCAAGTGATAGCTCCCGCTTCGTATTTGAGAAGGTAACTCAAACATTGACTGTAAACCACATTTGATTGCATACATTTTCAGAGACGCGACGTTTTACTTGGAAAGCTTCGACTCTTATTTCACTTATTTTCCTCAAATTCGGTATTAACGCGGTTCCTCGGCACTTTCAAATCGAACGAGGAGTATCTTATAGTTTCATCCAAATCGGGTTAGATGTTTCCGCGTGAGTGAGCAAAAGTAAAAAAAATCCCGTATTAAAAATAAGGAGTGAGATAATTTAAAATTATATCTGCGAAATGAATTGACCTTTAAAATAGAGCTAGAAATGGAGACTGAAAACTAATATTTGTGCCGTTTTCGAGTACTTTATCTACACCCATATCATAAACCTTCCATGATGCGTTCAAAAACCGCACGTTATAACCACCATTAAAATAGACTGTTTTGTTAGAAGTTAGAACAAATATCTTATCTGTAACGATGTTATTATTATCAAATAATAATCAAAAATTCGATTTCATTATGAAAATTCGGCCTGCTCCTCGACCGCCGCGCCGGCACGCGCTCCTCCGACCGCCGGCACAATCGAGTTAGCCATGGCGATGGCGGTGCAATCCGTGCAATGGCAGTCATTCATTCATCATTTAGGGTTAATAATATGTGTGTAGATAAAGCAGTGTATGCAACTGTACGTAATTCGTTCACTTCGTTCGTTTCATAAAACCACACTCGTGTTTTAAGGACCCCTATTACGTGACAGTTACATAAACTACTATTATGTACATCATCCTCAGTAGTTAATAAGGCATTACTGCCATAATAATTCATTTAGAAATAAACTATAAATTAACTACCGACAATGATGTACCTTTTGTTTGAAAACGTCACATTTTATATGCTATATTTACGGAAACACAGGTGATGAGTCTAACTTCAGCTGTGTCTTTGTAAAATGGTTTTATTTCGTTATCTGCAGTCATTACAATTGAAACTTATGTTTACTATCCGCGCATCTTTCTGTTATTGCTCGATAAAAAGTATCTTATATCATACAATACACGTTTTAGACACTCACACAACAGATTTCATACTCATTGATTCGATCAATTATCGCACTCCGTCTTTCATATCTAGCCAATAAAATCCGGTTTTACTCGTATACGAAGCTCACTCAACGTTTATATTTTACGGAGGGTATTCATCGAGTCCCTTAATGTAATAAAGAAAACGTCTTCGTTTCAAAGAGATAAGTATCAAGGGAATTGGCTTCAAGTATGTATAAGTGCTGTGTTTCGGTAGCGAAATCCACCCGTCATAATTGGCCGTCATACGGGGAACGTCTCCTCCGTATAGGCTCGCGTAAATGGCGTTAAATTAAACCAGCGGTGTGTATAATCACCTCCCACCGCCTGTGCAATTCTCAGATACCACAGCTGTCTAACACTTATAACGGATCATATCTGGTACCTAGTCATATTGGTATTGTAAATATCCACTAACAACTTACTTCAGTCGTCTCACTCTACATTGCACTGCTGAATGTAAGATATTTACAGGAAATTTCATTTGAATCATACACAAAAACTAACTGTAATATTTTATTTGGTCATATTTAAGTCTGGAAGATGATTTTGTTGTGACCCGTTTGAGGCCCACCGTCATGCTTGTCATACATAAACACGTCACGGATTTCCAAACAGTGTTTGCTACGCAGCGAAAAATTCCGCTCCGAGCTAATCCGTAACCCACGTAACTAGCTTGCTTGGCCTCACTTCATGGCTTCCTACGTAGATGACTGCTTGGTATGCATCATAAGTTCGCAGCCACACAAACATAATAGTTTCCCGCACCGCCGTACAAATGCCGCCCTGTTTAGATATTACACGCAACTTTCAACTATCAACACAACGTTTGAGATGAAAGGAAACCTCTTAATGATAAGACCAACTTTGCACTTCGATAGTTTGCCATTCGGTTAACACAATTTAACTTATATTAAACGTTGAAGTTAGTTAAATTTAACGTTAGTGTATGTTACTTACCTATATTAAATATATACAAGCATTCAAATTTGAATTTCACTAGAGTATTCAAATAATCAAATCATCATTGTCACAAATAAACGCGTTGCTCGCATTCACAATTTGTTTCCATCTATGTGAAAGTACGAGTAATTTGCGTCATGCACGTGGAAATCCGGGTGTTAATTTATATTTATCACGTGTGTTATTCCAATACAACCGGCATCGGCAGGCCACTGCTGCAGCGGCCAAGCCAGCAGTGTCACTAGACTCCATCAGCTAGGGCATCAAGTTACTACTTAGTCGCACCGAATCAATGAATAAATAAAACATGTTTGATTACATTTTCTTCAGATCTTCAAGTGCTGTTTAAAGAGTTGTAAAAACGAGTGACAGGTAAATAAACATCTTTTTTTTGTTTAATTTTTGAGTTTTTCCACATTATCCTAGTTTCCCTGGTCGAATTTTAATGTAGAATTTGAGGAGATCGAATGCTGACTTTAATTGGGCCAATAAAAGCACAAAATCGCCTTTCCAACTTAGTGGAAAAAAACCGGCCAAGTGCGAGTCGGACTCGCGCACCGAGGGTTCCGTAAAAACCTATAACAATTGCTATTTCTTATGATTGCGTGTAAGGCTGAGTATATGTGAATTCCAATTTAATTTAATACCGCTACGCGTTTACGAGAAAACAGGTAGTAAGTTTAAAATTAAAAAAAATATTTTATGTACGATTTTACTAAAAATGTCTACTTTTCGTAATTTTTCCTTTGTCTGTGCTATATGAAGTTTCAAGTTTCAAGTTTCTGAGTTTACGGGAAGTACCCTTTAGGTTTTGAGTTTCTTGCGAGTACTCAGCTCCAAAATATGCAACTAAATTGCTATTTCTTTTGATTGCGTTGGTTTAAAAGTTTGGTTTTGCTACAGCTGAAAGGTATTACAGACCTAAGTATCTAAATATATAAAAGAAGAAACTGACTGACTGACTGACTGACATATCAACGCACAGCCTAAACCGCTGGGTCTAGAGTTTCCAAATTTGGCATGTAGGTCCCTTATAAGGTCTAGGGGTGCACTAAGAAAGGATTTTTCAAAATTCACCCCGTAAGGGAGTGAAATGGGGGTCCAAAGTTTGTATGGGGAAACAAGATTTGTTAGACTATTTTATTTGAAACTTCACCGGAGTATTCCTAACAATAAATGAGTAAACACGTGTTTCAGCTTTTTTGAAAATTTAACTCTTTAAAGGGGGAAATGGGGGTGAAAAAGTCTGAAAATCAATATGGGTATCGTTCCTATGGTTTATCGGGTCGCTGATTACGAAAACAACAACCATATTATTATACAACGTGGCAGGTGTAAAATATCATCCCCCAGGGGGTGAAATGGGGGTCCAAAGTTTGTATAGGGAAACAAGATTAGTTAGACTATTTTATTTGAAACTTCACCGGAGTATTTCTAACAATAAATGAGTAAACACGTGTTTCAGCTTTTTTGAAAATTCAACTCATTAAAGGGGGAAATGGGGGTGAAAAAGTCTGAAAATCAATATGGGTATCGTTCCTATGGTTGATCGGGTCGCTGATTACGAAAACAACAACCATATTATCATACAACGTGGCAGGTGTAAAATATCATCCCCCAGGGGGTGAAATGGGGTCCAAAGTTTGTATAGGGAAACAAGATTAGTTAGACTATTTTATTTGAAACTTCACCGGAGTATTCCTAACAATAAATGAGTAAACACTTGTTTCAGCTTTTTTGAAAATTCAACTCCTTAAAGGGGGAAATGGGGGTGAAAAAGTCTGAAAATCAATATGGGTACCGTTCCTATGGTTTATCGGGTCGCTGATTACGAAAACAACAACCATATTATCATACAACGTGCAGGTGTAAAATATCATCCCCCAGGGGGTGAAATGGGGGTCCAAAGTTTGTATAGGGAAACAAGATTAGTTAGACTATTTTATTTGGAACTTCACCGGAGTATTTCTAACAATAAATGAGTAAACACGTGTTTCAGCTTTTTTGAAAATTCAACTCCTTAAAGGGGGAAATGGGGGTGAAAAAGTCTGAAAATCAATATGGGTATCGTTTCTATGGTTTATCGAGTCGCTGATTACGAAAACACCAATGATTTTATGATACAACGTGGCGGGCGTGAAATATCATCCCCCTGTTGGGGTGCGATAGGGTTGAAATTACTAAATATCAATATGGGAGTCGATTTATGGTATTTTGGGACGTTAATTAAGTATGAAAATGGCATCAATTTCGAAATTTTTGTTAAAGAAATAATTTTACCTCCGTGAAAGGACATAGGGTAGTTTCTATACCGAAAATCAGTCCTTAAGGGGATGAAAAGGGGATTGGAAGGTTGTATAGAGAATTTTTTACCGTTGAACCGATTTAAATGAAACTTGATATAATAGATAGTTTGAATCCCGCGAAACAACTAAGGGTTATTTCCATTGAAAAAGTAAACCCGTAAAGGGGTGAAAAGAGGGTTGGTAGTTTATATAGGATTTTTTCTCAGCTGAAGCGATTTAGATGAAACTTGGTATACAGATAGTTTGAGGCCCGGGGAGGAAAAAAATAGTTTTTTTCGCGAAAACTACCCTTAAAGGTAAAAAAGTTAAGGGTGAAACGGGGGTTGCAGGTTTTTATAGGGAATTTTAAACCGTTGAACCGATTTAGACGAAACTTGGTATATAGTAAGTGTGAATCCCTGCAAATGACTAAGGGTTGTTTTCGTTCCGAAAATCATCCCTTGAAGGAAAAAGGGATTGGAATTTTGATCAGGAAATTTTTAACACCTGGACCGATTTAGATGAAACTTAATGCTAATTAGCATACAGATAATTTGAGTCCCGAGAAGGAACATAAAATTGTTTTTACCTCGAAAATCAGCCCTAAAGGTTAAGGGTAAAACGGGGGTTGCAAGTTTGCATGGGGAATTTTTAAACGTGAACGATTTAGATGAAACTTTGTATAGAGATAATTTAAGTCCCGAGAACGGACATTTAAATAGTTTTTATTTCGAAAATTAACCCTAAGGTTAAGGGGATGAAATGGCGTTGGAGGTTTGAATGGGGAATTTTTAACAGCTGAACCGATTTTGATAAAACTTAGTATAGAGAGTCCCGGGAAGCGAAAAGGATGTTTTTAGGGTTTCGTACCAAAATGGTAGAAAAGGAACCCTTATGGTGCGACTTTGTTTGTAAGTCAGTGACCCAAAGGCAGGCATGTAACGCTAATTTATGAATTTTAAACATTAAGGGGGGGGGGATTTGTTGGTAGGTAAATGAGAAATCAAAAAACAAATAACTTTATTGTGTGGCGTATCAAATAAAAGGGCTTAATGTGAGGATCCCTAATTAGTATAATTTTAACATACATAACTTTGAAGTTATTACAGAAAAGGTGTAAATTAATCAATATCGGAAACTGTTCGACAGAAAAATTTGCAAAAATTACAGATATAATAGTTATTTACGTATAAATTACAGGAAAACTAATAAGAGTGCAGTCAAGCACCAGTCCGACTTAAGACCAAAAAAAAATCGGGGTACGTGTCCGATTCGCACTCAGCCGCCCTATTAATTCTCATGAAATCATGCTGAAAGCGTCTTTTTTCAAAAATGTAATAAAAAAGTTGTTCGTACGAAACGCGCGCGTTTTTTTTTAATTTCCTAAAATCGTTACTTAAAGTGGTGAAATGGGGGTTAAAAGTTTGTATGGGGCATTTTTAAATGTTGAACCTATTTAGATGAAACTTGATATGGAGGGTCCCGGGAAGGGGCAAAATTGTATTTATCCCGAAAAACAAAGCTTACGGGGGTGCATAGCAAAGGGGTTGGAAGTTTTATAGAGAATTATTTTCAGTTGAACCGATTTAGATGAAACTTGATATAGAGATAGTTTGAGTCTCGGAAAACGACATAGGATAGTTTTATCCTATGTCTTATTAGATAGAGGTGAAAAGGGGGTTGAAAGTTTATATGGGGAATTGATAACCGCTGAACCTATTTAGATGATTTGGTATAGATATAGTTTGAGTTCTGGGGATGGATACATAATAGTTATCCCAGAAGTCATTCCCTAAGAGGGTAAAAAGGGGGGTCAATTACTAATTCTACGCAAAGGAAGTCGCGGGGAAAAACTTTTATTCAAGAGTAGAAATCTGCATTAATCATAATGTACGCGGGCGAAGCCGCGGGCAACTGCTAGTTTGATATAAATTTCAATTTAATACCTTTACGCGTTTACGAGTAAAAATTAATAAGTCTAAAATTTAAAAAAAAATATTTTTCGTATGATTCTACTAAAAATGTCTACTTTTCGTAATTTTTCCTTTGTCTGTGCTATATGAAGTTTTTTCTTGCCAAGTTTCAAGTTTCTGAGTTTACGGGAAGTACCCTTTAGGTTTTGAGTTTCTTGCGAGTGCTGAGTTTCAAAATATGCAACTTAAATTGCTATTTCTTTTGAATGCGTTGACATAAAAGTTTGGTTTTACTACATCTGAAAGGTCCTATAGCTATAAGTATTTGACATTAATTTCAACTTAATCACTTTGCGCGTTTACGAGGAAAAAGGTAATAAGTTTAAAATTATAAATATATATTTTTTGTATGATTTTACTAAAAATGTCTACTTTTTATAATTTGTCCTTTGTCTGTGCTATATGACGTTGCTTTGTGCTTAGTTTCAAGATTCTGAGCTTACGGAAAGTACCCTTTAGGTTTCGAGTTTCTCGCGAGTACTCAGTTTCAAAATATGCAACTTAAATTGGTATTTCTTTTGATTGCGTTGACATAAAGATTTGGTTTTGCTACATCTGAAAGGTACTATAGTTTTGAGTATTTGACATGAATTTCAATTTAATAACTTCACGCGTTTACGAGGAAAATGGTAGTAAGTTTAAAATTTAAAATATTTTTTTTTTGTGTGATTTTACTAAAAATGTCTACTTTTCGTAATTTTTCCTTTATCTGTGCTATATAAAGTTTCTTCGTGCCAAGTTTCAAGTTTCTGAGTTTACGGGAAGTACCCTTTAGGTTTTGAGTTTCTCGCGAGTACTCAGTTTCAAAATATGCAACTTAAATTGGTATTTCTTTTGATTGCGTTGACATAAAAGTTTGGTTTTGCTACATCTGAAAGGTCCTATAGCCCTGAGTATTTGACATGAATTTCAACTTAATAACTTCACGCGTTTACGAGGAAAAAGGTAGTAAGTTTCAAATTATAAATATATATTTTTTGTATGATTTTACTAAAAATTTCTAAATTTACAATTTTTCTTTTGTCTATGCTATATGACGTTGCTTCGTGCCAAATTTCAAGTTTCTGAGTTCACGGGAAGTACCCCGTAGGTTTTGCGAGTACCGAAAACTCTAAAATTTGCAGCATAAACGACTGTATCTTTTGATTGCGTTGGCTTTTAAGTATGATTTTTTCACAGCTTCAAGGGACAATAGACCTGAGTATTTGATATAAATTTCAGCTTGATACCTCCACGCGTTTCTGAGAAAAATGTTCTTGACAGACAGACAGACAGACATACAGACAGACAGACGGACAACAAAGTGATCCTATAAGGGTTCCGTTTTTTTCCTTTTGAGGTACGGAACCCTAATAAAAAATATATTTGTAGGTACATAACTCTTTAATTAGTTCGAGATTAGACACAAACCGTGACAAACCCACAATATCTGTACAGAGTTCGTGTACCTTAACCGTTCGCCACTTAAAGCCTCTATTTTTTTTGATGGTTATATTTTGTGTAAATTACGGAAAAAAAACATAATTTCAATCATTTGGGCAATGTCTTACCTCGTTTGTATAACAGAATCATGTTTATTTTCAATACGGTAATATTAGTCCGCACTTCTATACATATAATAAAGCTGAAGAGGGTCGAAAGTCTGTACATAGAAGATATTCGAAAAAAAGTTGTCATGGGATACTAAGAATTGATAACAAAACACGTTCGAACAGTTTTTAGAATTTTTATCTGTTTGTCTGTTTATCTGTTTGTCTGTTTATTTGACCGCGCATCACGTAAGAACGGCTGAAGGGATTTTAATGAAATTTCGTATAAAGATAGTTTGAGCCCCAGGAAAGGACATAGGATAGTTTTCATCCCAAAAATCAACCCTTGAAGGGGTGAAAAGGGGGTTGAAAGTTTGTATGGAGAATTTTTAACCGCTGGACCGATTTAGATAAAATTTAGTATGGAGATAACTTAAGTCCAGGGAAACGACATAGGTTAGTTTTCATTCCGAAAATCAACCCTAGAGTGGGTAAAAAGCGGGTTGGAGGTTTGTTTGGCGAATTATTAACCGCTGAACCGACGATTAAGATGAAACTTAATTGGTACATAGATAGTTTGAGCCCCAGGAAATAATATACGATAGTTTATATCCCGAAAATCATTTTAAACGGGTAAAAACGGGGTTGAAATTTTGTATGGGGAATCCATTACCGTTGTACGCTGGAGATAGTTTGAGCTCTGAGGGAAGGATATAGAATAGTTGATATCCAGAATTCATTCCTTAACGGGGGGTTACTAATTCCACGCAGACGAAGTCGCGGGCAAAAGCTATTAAATATAATTCGATGCGCGTTACCAGTTTAAAGCAACCTATTTACCCTTTAAATTGCTAGATTTTTTCGCTCAGACCCCCTTTCCTAAATAATATATAAACATGACATTTTTGTGACCCAAATTAGTCCTATTCATTTGCATAGCGGTAATTAATCTTCTTCGACATTCGGAGAGAAGGGCTCTGATAACAAAGGAGTGGCCGTCGGTGTCGGTGAAGGGGTCATTTGAGCTTTGTTCTGCTGAAAGAACAAAAGAGGCTACGATATCTTTGTTTAGTTTTGAAATATCATCCCGCCCGCTATCGGGTTTACCTGTCCGTAGGCAAATCATTATCTTTTTCTTTAATTATAGAAAATGATGAACTCGAGTGATTTTTTTTATTAATTTCGCAGAGAAATTTCAAATCCAATAATTTATGCCATGAACAAGGGGGCGATTTTTGAATTCGTGCGCTCAAATCTGACATTTAAAACTCTGAATAAAACGATGAAATAATGTTTATACAAGTAACTTCATCATTTTTGTTGGGTAGGTACACAGTTTTATTGCTGACTGCACCTAGTAGCATTGTCATGTAAACTACGGAGGTATACCAAATTTCAGCTCAATCATATAACGGGAAGTGGTTGAAATTTAACTTACAAGATTTGATGCATATAACGACATACTTAAACAAATAAATAAATAAACAAACAACTATACGAACTACTAATTTGCAAGAATAATGGTGACAAACTTTTGTGCGCGATTATATTCGACCTTTGGCCCCCATTTTTCGTAGTTTTAGATGTCACTTGACAAGATTTTCTTGAGCTGTGTGGATATTGTTCGCATGTAAGTCTCAAACTGCGTTGACTACTTTATCAAGCAACCTTTTCCTTGTATTCTGTCGTATAGAATATACACGCATGACACGCACGTATTAGCAGGTGTAGAAATCAGCAGTGTTAGCAGGGTCACGTTGGAAAGGGTGAGACGTCGAATGCATTAATACGTACTAATAAACTGTTGGCATAATCCTATCATATCAGAAGAGCCTTATGAATTTTATGGTAGCTATTAGCAACTACAATTTATGTAGTTTTCCTCTACCCTTTGTAATTGGATTATCCACACTTCGTATTGAGGTTATAAATGGGAAATTAACCCTTTTTGTATGTCTGTTACCATTTCACGGCTTAACTAATGAATTTTATGAAATTTGGAAGTCCTATGGTCAAATGCGCTTGACCTGAAGATTGGAAAAGATCAGAAATACTTACTAGAGAAATTTCGATGGGTTCTGCCGACGAGTGGCCTATATAAGTTACGGCGTTAATCACGAAATCTGAAGACACCTGTTCGAATCTGAACTCGGCCAACTTTATTTAGAATTCGGAAAAAATACCAAACTTAAATTGTTTACTCGGAGACATACAAGTACCTACCATCTAATCTAATTATCGAAGACGAAAATGCTATTATTAATACGACCAGAAAACGGAAGACGAGTTTTAATTCATTTTAGCAGAATCTCTCGGCACAAAATTTCGGATATATGGCTAGGCAAATAACTTTGATATTGTCGGTTTATTAATCTTATGGTTCCCTCAAAGACGGCGCAATCGTAGCATAATACTATTTGCAAGCGTTGATAGGCTTATTCGGTGGCGGAGCTCAACAACCTATTTGCATTTCTCATTTTCTCCCCTCTCCAGCCACTCCCTCGAGGACAAAAACGACACGCGAGAATGTTTTTGTGTTTTACATGACGGTGTGCGAGATGAATGTGGGAAACATTACCATATTAATTGTGAAGACAAACTATTATTAATATGACTTGTAATTACAATTCGTTTAAGACAATATAAAACGAGCAGCTAACAAATTTATTGGGTCTACGGTTACGATGCTATAGAATTAGATTTCGATGCCGTTAGGCTGCTGGTTTGCACCGTCTTATATCTCGCTTAGCTCATAAAGTGCATTGGTGGTATTGACCGTGAGACCTGACAGACTTGAACAGCATTTTCACGGGATGGATACGGAATAGGTGTATGTATTAGAGGAAGCCTGAAAAGTAACAGAAAAAACGATTTGATTCGCTTAATCAAAACTGCATCTAGCAGATCAACTTGAATTTATATTCAATTCATTTTCATGATCTGTGTCTCGCACTTAGTCAATCAGCGTGGTAAACATAGAGATTATGTAGGTGCAGGGTCTATGAAAGATGATAGAATTATTAAAATACATAAATATAATAAATATATTACAGGCAATATATTTTTCATAAATAACAATCCTACAGATACTAAAATGCACTTGAGAATATGTGATTATGTGTGTATTCACTTTTCCACATACCAAGAAGCTACAGGAAGTATACGTGCAATTCCTGACGAACCCGGTGATGTGTAAAAATTCCCGGTCCCAGGACGAGCACCGGCGCGGAAACCTTTCGACACGTAATAGCCCCCTGGCCGCCCCGAGCGCTACCGCGGGTTGCAAAACGGACCACTATTTTCAAATTTCCTTCTGCTTTTAGGGTTCCGGAACCAAATGGCAAAAAACGGAACCCTTATAAATTCGTCATGTCACTAATTGTCAAAAAAAATTTTTTTTGCCAAATATCAACATGATGCACATATTGCACATCAATCGATAGGTATCTAAAAATAACATGGAAGTTTCTTTAAAAAAATTTTGATTAAGTGGATATTTTCAGAAATAATCGCTCCGAAAGTCATAAAAATCTACGCACTTAGGCAGATATGACCTTGCGATAATAATTTATTGGATATTAGCTACAGCTACTACGGCTGGTTTTTATAAATAATGGTACGGAACTCTTCATGCGCGAGTCCGACTCGCACTTGGCCGGTTATTTTTTATCTCTATTGAGTATTTTTATAGGAATTTATAACATTCCAGGCTGATACGAACAAGTTGATGTAGTGTTAGTTAAAAATTTAAGTACCTATTGCACAAAACTAGTACATAATATACCTAGAATAAAATCGTGTAAAGTTTATATGAAAACGAATGTGAGCAACTGAAAGATACTACTTAGTTTGGTGTACGGATAACTTGACGTAGATACGTCCAAAACACTCAAAATCGACTACCAATTCAGCTTACCTTGAGAAAATTACAGATCTACTTCTCTACCTTCACACGCAAGGACACACACAGATTCTAGCTTTGAACGTAGCACGTTGCCGCTTTTCACGAGTAGTTAGTTTGACAGAATTGATGGCGCCTCGAAAATATTAGTAAGCAAGCCGTACTTACTCCTTTTCATTTGTGATCTGTAAGAAAAATATACTTCGTTGATGTCATTCTCACCAATAGTGTCTGATACGCATCAAGGACTAACGGTCCAAATAGTCGATCCTGTAACATATTTGTATCTTTGCGGTACATAACGATGTTTCCATGTACCTTCGACAGATGGTGCTAGTAGGCATCAATTGTTAGAAGCAAATCCCAGATTTGCATAACACGGGCCGGATCATCGGCTGTGATTGTTTCGATGCCAGTTACAGCCCACGTAATTTGTAGGGATTGCGATGAATAAACGGCGTAGATTTATTTACAAAACGGTTTGTTGTTGGCCATTTTTATCGGATATCAGTGTATCTGTCGGCGGTCAATCGTAAAATTTGGCATATCGTGAAATTCCTAGGCATAACGTGAAACGTGAAAATCTTTGACTCGTTTCCTGAGTCGACGGAGCCCCGCTATGTGGGGCTCCTATTTCTGGGCAGTTTGCTCTTCGGGCATCTGAAGCAACATATGTTTTGGCATTTTTGCATGCGCTGTCTGTTTCGCAACCATCAGGATCTTTAGCTATTTTAGCTTAGGTAAGTAGGTACTTATTTTTAATATTATCTACTAGGTCCTACTTTCCGCACACACTTTTACCAGAAATAATATGTAGGTAAGTAACTTAACTAGCTAAGTAAGACATGAAAAGTCAAAAATTAAACAAATTTTGAATACTTGTATTGTAAAATAACAAAAATGTAATAAATTGCCCGTATTATGCACCGAATTTATCTAAAGCAGCAGGACGAGTTTAACAGAGCCGTTAGCGATATTAAAAAGCTGCGTCATTGATTCAATACTAAAATGTTGCCTCGGTCGGTACATAACGCCGATAATACATCACCTCTTTGTTGGAAAAAATGCGTTAATATTTCGCGAGGAATTTCATTACTGCGAGCCTTGTTGGCTTTCAAATAAATAGGCGTTTTATTGCCTTTCTTCCCGCCCCGCTGTTCGATACTCCACACCGGGTTAGGATTAAATAACATCGATGCTGTAAATGTTTATCAAGAAATGGACACGATCACTTCATGTCTTAACGAAAAATAAGAGTAAGGTATTAGCTTATTCCGTCATAAGGGCTATTACGTCCATTGGCGTTTGTCTCGAACAACGAACGAAAAATTTATTCATCGACAAAGCAGTGATTGCTTTTAGTGTCAGCAATCAAGTTTATATGTCCTACGATTGAAAATCAAAGAAATATACGCTCGTAGACGGAACAGCTATGGCGGAATTAGCCACATTGACCTTAACTAAAAATAGATAATCTTCGAGTGATAGATTCAACCGTTGGTTTTTCCCCTATGGGGCTTATAGGTATCCAATAAACTGTTATAGGTACATATGTAGATTCATGTAGAATTATTTTTAAAGATTCATTAAGGATGAAGGCGAAAAGTTACAAACAGATGGCGTTGCTATAATTTGAAAAAATATAATGTTTATATTACTTATTTAATATACTATATCTACACCATGAAAGAAAAGACAGTTGGACCAAATTATGATCTGTGGGTTTACTTATGGTAATATTATATTCGCTATAGTCCCTAAGCCAGATGAGTGCAGGGACACGCTGTAATTAAATTTCACAGATGTCTACCTCCATTTAGGTAACTAGAGATAGCCAGGTAATCCCCCATTCAGGCTCAGACCATCGACCACTGTCTGGTCACGCCTCGTCGTCTGAGTTTACCTAATGGCATCCACAAAGGCGCACATATATTTACCTCTATGTTATTTTAATGTCTTAAACCAAGAAGTTATGTAATTTTTTTACATCATTTATTTTACAGATTGAATGAATTTAACATATTCAATAAACTGTATCCAACAATTTTTGCTTTTTATATTATAACGCCATTTTTCCTCACTACCTACCTACCTTTCTATACTCTATACGTATTGGGTACCCATTTTTTAAATAAGGGTTCCTAAAGGGACTTGAGCCACGAAGCAGCAACTAAATATTATAGGGCAATGCCCTACCTTAAAAACTACAGTTGACTCGAAAAACTAATAAAAGAAATAAAATGCCACATCTTAAAATTAGCCATGTCCTATCTTAACTGCAATTCTGGCTACGTCCCCGAACTAAGTGAAACCAGACTTATACCGAATTATTGTTCTGGTCCTGAATAGCGCGTCCTTGGTTAGGTACCTATTCAAATGTATTTCAATCAATGGCTTGTGACCATTACTTATACGACAAGTTTGCCAGTGTCAAGTTAGCGTGATAAAATACGATTAAATATAACTACTGCGCGTTCCAAAAAGTGGTTACACGTGTTTTGAGATTAATTCTTCATTACCTGCCCACTTGTTCGTTAGACCACTGACTATAAGCTATCGACGTAACACTCTGAAGTACGTAAACAAACAAAAATATTCTCAAATTTCAACCGGAAGTCTTTTAAGGTATCTAATAGACGTTTGTAGGTATTGTCTCTGAGCTCTTTGGCCGTATATACGACACACTCCCAATTACACATTGAAATAGGCTGACGTCGCGAAAGCGCGCTCCGCATACGTTGGATAGCAGCCAGCCTTATATCAGCACAACACTTGCGAGCCTCGAGGTGTCTTCATTATCACACCACCAAATATACTGCTATTAGGGTGGTAACACACGATTCATCGCGCTAACTGACTTGAAAAGAGATCATCTATCACGACAGTAATTTTTGATGAAGGGTTCTCCGTTAGTTTTTGAAACATGTTTTTTTTTTACGAATCCCTTCCACGCCTTTTTACAAGCCTCCGAAGGAGCTATGCAACCTTAAGGCCGAGCCACACCGGCTGCTGCGTGTGCGTAGACTTGAACATAGACGAGTACATTCCACTGCATTATAATTTAAAAATTCTCATAAGATACTTCGCACCACACGCCGCCTGTGTGGTTCGGCCTTTATTATTGGTAGTTGGGGACCGGTATGTTTCTCTGAGACGTTTCAGCTCCTAAGAGTCATAAGGCTGCGTTTCCGCCAGATATGAGAGAGAATGTATTGCGGGGAATGTGTTTAAGATCCAAACAGAATCACTTCATTTACTTATCCTAGCACAGCGCAGCTCTAGGGTTCGTTCTAAACGCATTCCTTGCCACCACAACAAAATCTCTGATTTCTAACACGACCTAAGAAGACAGATTTAAGTGCGAATATTATACGAAATTCTTGTCTGTTTTCTTCTGTTCTGGTCTGGTTCTCAAATAGGTTTTAACCCATCAGAAAGCTTTGTTCTAATTTTGTCGGAAAAGTTTAGAATTATCGTGTTCTGCATATATTTTTCAAATCGGTATAAAATACTTTTGCGTTGACGATAGGTATGTGTAGTTTCTGTCAGCGCTGCCCTAGACGAGTATTCCGTATTCATAAAGCAATCAAAAGGATAAATGCTCCCACACTTCATATTTCCGTTTTTCAATTCTAACTAATTAATAAATCCCTAAACCGGTAAATAAGCGGTAAACTTGAAGTTGAAAATTTATGCATATTTTAAGCCGGTAAGCTGCTATTCTCTTATCTCTATTCGCACGAAGCTCTTAATGCAGAATTTCACTTCGCTCTTTAAAACTTTTATACTCAAAATGCAGTAGGCTTTATGCCACTCCGCAAACAAAGTACAAATTAAATTTATCACTGCATAAAATTACTGGATTACCTTTAAAGAACATGAAGCGGCATAGCCGTGCGAAATCTGCTGGGGTTTTAATCCAATTGGTTATCAAACGCACCATAGGAGAGTCGAGCGCTCATACGTATCATCACAAGTACGCTCTCTGATTACCCGTAGTAAGTGATTACAGTTACAGATCATTGTCGAACTGGTTCGCCTCTCACGTTCGACTCACCTGCAATCTGTAGCCGGTGGAAACCGACCTGCTCCTGCTCGGCCCGCTCATTACATATTCCGTTTCGGCGAGCGAATATTTCGACAACAAACATTATGGTAATTCCGCCGCATAACCATCCATTTTACACCTGTTTAGGTAAATACGCTGCCTAAGCTTCCGAGACGATTTTGATTACAAACTACCTATACCTAAACTCATTTTCATGAGCAAATCAGGTTAAGAGGATGTTGACAATAAATTACTCTGGAAGCCGTCTCGGAAGATTCAAAAGGACTGTGTAATTAGAATCTCGTAATAATAATTACGATGTCAAGCATCGACATTCTCATAACATAGAAATTATATTTGGCGCCGGAGAAATTAACACGAAGAAAGCTTCGCCATTTTCCTTATGTTAGGGGAGGATTGCACGCTGTCGTGAAGTAATCTCGGCTGATTTGTCAAAATGTAATTTTGAGTATACAGGTACATCAAATAGTCATCTGTCCAAATTGCTATGCATAAATTAAATGGCAGGATGATTCATGTGTGTAACTGATTAGTTTAATGTGTACCAATGCTAACGATGTATGTAAAGATAATTTATTGAGATGATGTATGTATTTATATAATATAAGAACAATATACAAAGTGCTCACGATGAACACAAATTATTGAAACCACGCATTTCTGAAACTAAAAGATATGAGTTTAGTGCAATTTTGCCAACAAAATTGTTTTTCGACATTTTGTATATTGTCGATATAAAAAGTAATGGTTATTGTATTGGTAAAACTCGTTTAAAATGGTAAAACCAGGTTTTCGCAAAGAGTTCCTTGTCTTTTTGATATCTGTCCGATTAACCGTCGTCACAAAACAGACAGAAGTGGCTTAAAGATATTTAGACTATGGTACTATTATGTATTACGCAATACATAATAGTACCATAGTCTACGGTAGCGGACGGGCCGCAGGCTTGTTTGCCTTCGTCACGGTATAAATAAAAATAAAAATTAGGCAACTTTAAATAAAAAAAAACATCTAAATAACACTTGAAACAAACAGTCAGACAGGTAGTACACCCATTATGTTCCTGAAAACAATGCTGGAAACTGGAACATAGGTAATATAACTAACAAAATGCTACAATCCGACGGGAGCCAATTAGAGGGTACACGACTATCTCAAACACGACGAATTAATGTTCCCGACATAAAACAGCCGACGGCGACAACTGCCCTCCTGCGAGAACTTTCTTAACGAGTTCCCTGCAAATTTCAAATGGCAAGAGCAAAAATTCGACACCGGGTTTTGTACTGAGAAATGGAGAATGATAATTTATACTTATTTATAAACAATTTTTATCTAGGTACACCCATATCATAAACCCTCCATGATGCGTTCAAAATCCGCACGTTATGACCACCATAAAAAGAGACTGTTTTGTTAGAAGTTAGAACAAATGTCTTATCTGTAACGAAGTTATTATTATCAAATAATAAGCAAAAATTCGATATCATTATGAAAATCCGGCCTGCTCCTCCGACCGCCGGCACGCGTCCCGCCGACACAATCGAGTTGGCCATGGCGATGCAATCTGTGAAATGGCAGCCATTTTAACAGTTTTAGAACGCGTCATTTCGGGTTTATAATATGTATGTAGATAAAGCAGTGTATGCAACTGTACGTAATTAGGCCTTAAAACACTCGTGTGATCTTATTATGAAACTCACTTCGTTCGTTTCATAAAAACACACTCCTGTTTTAAGGACCCCTATTACGTAACAGTTACATAAACTACTAATATAGAGCTACGTTTGTTAAATAATATTACCTATACTAGCGTTGTTTTCATTATTTTAATGAATGCTGCCTTACATGATTATTTACGCAAATAATAAATAGTTCTGGAAAGTTTCGCGATTTACACATTCGATGAAAAATTAACAACCGCGACCATTAAGTGCGAGAAAATATCTTAATTGGGTTACGAGGCATAAACAATATATCATATAATATTTATTCCGCCACATAGTCGACTTTTCCAATTACTGCTGGTTTTCCTGTTTGTTTCTTTGTGCGTTTGGGTATTTAACGTGTTACAGTAACAATTTATCTGCAAAAAGGCTAAGCATTTTCGGTTGCAGCTTTCAGCAAATGTGATATTATTATTCTTAGAACGTTTTAAACTCGCTTGATGACACTGTTTTAATTGAGTCGATGGATTTTAATTTTAGTCCTGTTGCGATTGTAAATAGGTACTTCGTAACTGTTTTAATACGTTTTGACACGTAATAGATTTTAAAGGTATGAGAAATCTTACGTTTGAGAACTCCGAGAATGTAGAAGCGAATCAATTCAGGTACACATAATAAAGGATCAATGGCAGCTGTGACAAGGAAATTGCATCATACGACACTACCCCGGGGACTGCAAATCTCATCAACGCTCTCGCATATCCTGCATATACTCGTACAATAGGGTACTTTCCAGTAGATACTCCTAAACTTAATTTTTTCGTTGCATTCATAAAAACAAAAATTCAAAAATACACAGGA
Source organism: Pammene fasciana (assembly GCA_911728535.1). Lineage (NCBI taxonomy): Eukaryota > Metazoa > Arthropoda > Insecta > Lepidoptera > Tortricidae > Pammene > Pammene fasciana. The sequence goes on along the minus strand of OU452276.1, from coordinate 15,013,321 downwards.
AAATCCGAGTGTAACATGTGTTTGCGCTTTAAATGGTTAAAACTTTAATAAAGGAGTATTCATCACATAGTATTGTGATGTCACAATATTAGTCTCCCATATAAACTTCATATAACAAATCGTTTTGACGTTTCCTAAAGAGTAGCATTTGACTTCATAGGAAAGAAGCCTATTTAACGCTTATTGTGACATAATCTCGTTGATAAAAAGCTAATAATTGTATGTACCTACATACATGACTACCATGAGTTATGACATTGACGTTTTCGGGAACGACTATCGAGTGTTCTATCTGTGCATCTTGCTTGTAACATATTAGTGTAAACGAGATGCACAGATAGAAAATTCGTTACTCGTTAACGAAAAATGTTAATGTCAAACTCATGGTAACCGTACTAATACCAACTACTTTTTATAGCGTTGCGTTGCTGCGTCACTATAGTTTGATATATGTATTATATTATTGAACAAAGAGAACAGAATCAAAACTAATTAACAAACAACGAAGTCAACAGAAAAGAAGAGAAATTAATCAGAATACTACAATAGAAACACAAACCGTGTAATTTATTAATTTTATTACGCATCATACATATAAAGGATCATAATAATACATATATTATGCTTATTGCCACCGTTGTGGTACTTATAAAAAAAAATACAGGGTGGATTTTCTTTTTGGTTCAGTTAGGGCAGCTACCAGATCCCGTGCTGCTACGTGAAAATGGTCTTAGAAGACATTTCCTTGATTTCAAATTAATGAAAATTCGTGTTTACAGATTTTGAAAATAACATACGGGTTGCGAGGAAAAGGTAATTTTTGACAAACTTTTTTTATGCCATTCGATCCCATTCTTATCCAGGATCAAAATCTTGTATGGGACCAAAAACAAATGTCCAGCTAAAAAAGCCACAAATCGAGGAAAACTAATCTCATACATTTTGTATGAAAATGAAATTTTTTATTGTTCATATGAATTTTTTTTATACCAATCGATTCCATTCCTGTTCAGTGCCTATAGTTGACTTTATGGCTAAGACAATAAAGTCGTGTAAACATATTTTTGTAACTTTGTCCGTAACGATATCTTTGACGTCGACTGTACCAAGTAATAAGTCTTACCTACGCTACGCAATGAGTTTCAATTCGGATATATGTAATATGTATTGTTTTCGCTATTCATTTACGTTACGTTTTATCTTCTTTTTAAACTCAACTAATGGGGTTGGCAACTGTCAACGGTTTGGACAGATGGCGCCAGCATAGCTGTCACTAGTATTGATGTAGGTATGTGATTTGGCTTAAAGGCTAGCCTATCCGGGTCAGAAAATTCCAAAAAAAAACAACACTATTTGTAGGACTATGCTAGCGCCATCTGTAAATACTTTCGACCGGCCAACCCCATTGTACCTAACTCATCTAATTTGTAGGTGGGTATAATTTTTACCTTGGTTTTTAAGTCTTACTCGAGACCAGACAGGGTAAAAACACATGTGGTGTAGGGAGTGAGGTGAGTATGGGTAGGCCACGCCGTGCATGCACACTATGTAGGTATAAGTATAAGTACTACAAGATAGCTTGAGATTGTCTAGTATGTCTACTAGTCGTACAGTCGCCATCAAATACATTGGAGCGGCCAAAGTACTTAAAATATCAGATCAAGCACTTTATCGCCTTGACAATAGAGGCGTTGTTCAGATATTTTGTGACGACCTTGGCCACTCCGATATTATATCTGATGGCGACTGTACAATCGCAACAAAATAGTTTCGCAGAACAATGAAAAATGATGACAGTTTACATAATATTATTTTCTTTTTTATTTATAACATATTGTAATTGTGGAGAACGTGGTCAGAACCACGCTAAATCGGAATCCAAAGAATTATTTATAAATGAAGCATAAAATTAAAAAAGTGTTCAATTTATGCAAAATATGTATAACAACTACTAGAAGTTTTCTTATTTACTGCAAAATAGTAGGTATCAAAAAGTTTAGAAATCGAAAAAAAGTTTACCGGTCTCTTAATAATACCTACAGAGTTAGCGGTTGTATTTATTATTCCATGAAGGTGCTAACACATTTGGCCTTATTTATTAAAATGTTCGCAGCTGTTTTTACTATGGAATGAGAAAAAGATACAACACAAGTGTTTGGCCGGCCATAGATTATATTATTGATAAAAAAAGTTTAAAGCGAATAACACAATGTATCTTTTCACCTCAGCAGTTCGAACAAGCCTACTTTCCTCACTCCCTGGAGTGAAATTTTGTTTCTAGAAGCTTTTCGTCATAATGATGATGCCTTTCATTCGGGAATGTAAATAAATGTGTTTTTTTAACTTGAATATGTTTTCACTACTGAGGTGAAAAGTTGTATGTGTCACACGAGGGGAAAGTTTTTTTTACATCTCGTGTTCTTGAAATCCCTCGCTACGCTCAAGATTCAAACTTAGAATCACTCGCTTCGCTCAAGAAAAACCATTTTTCCTCTCTTGTTGCACAAATAACTATTTTATCTCTACAAGCGTTAGCGCCTAGCTCCGTGGTGGGTACACACTCATGATCTGCGGAGTGACAAGCACTCATTGCGGAGCCTTGGGGCGTGGGGGCGGCCCTCGGCGCCCTATTGTTGACTTACACGTGATATACGAACTAGCTGAGTATGCTACACGCGTGTGCATTAGTGGTGTCGTTGGCATAAAAAAGTGTACGTCTATTCTACCTTTACACGGAGTTGCAGACTTGTATGATGCTTGATATACGTACCTTAGATTGTTTCTGTTTTTATTAACCGACTTCAAAAAAGGAGGAGGTTCTCAATTCGACTGTTTTTTTTTGTATGTATGTTACTCGATATCTCCATGAATCGAGAACCGATTTTTAAATATTTTTTTTTAATCGAACGGTTATAACCCCTAGATGGTCCCATTGTCACCAAGTCGGAGTCTGATGATGGGATCCTGGAGAAATCGAGGGAACTCTTCAACTATTATAGGCACACCTATAGTGATTTCACTATTTTTTACAGCAACTCGGCCACTTCCTCTTGGAATAGCGGATCCTAAGTGAAGTCTGTTTTTTTTTGTTTAAATTTATGCGTTGTTGTAAAGTTTTGCTTAAATAAATATAGGTATATAGATTCAGTCAGTAGGTAAAGTCGGCATGCATCAACTTGGCCTTCAAAAAAATGTGATATTCAACTGATATATTTTTGAAGTAAATTTAGTACATCCCACTTTCTTATCTGAACTAGAGTACTAGGTACTGCAAATATATTAACTATATTATACCTATATTTTAAGTTTAAATGAACCTATACTAAACACAAGATATTACTAGTTTATTAAACACCACTTGCAAGTATTAACATTTCTTATAAAATTTCCCCTTAAGTACCTAAATAGGTTTTATTGTTGGTCATAATCTACATAAATGACAGATTTAGTAAAAATGTAAATGTATTTACAAATATGTAGGTACTTACGAGACGAGTGAACACAGGCATGGGACGTTGAGAAATGTTTATAATATGAATATGTATTGTAATCTGAGTGAATTCAGTTGCTATTTTTCATATAAAATATTACATTCTTGCGAGATCGTAAGTAATCTCTTGATCTATGGATTCCCCCAAACTAGTACTTACTCTTATCTTATACATATACATCTACATACGGGTGGCGACTTTTATTAGATCAATGATTTACACTCGCATAAATCTCCGCGCATTGTATGAAATACTCTTACCTTGATCTCTAGATTTATTAAAAGGGCAGCAAACTCTCTCGCCGGGAACTTCAGCCCAGAAAACTTCCATGGATCAAGTAATCCTTTTTATATTGTATTTGCTTTGTCTATTTAGCACGAATTGCCCTACGAGGGCTCAAGCCAACCCTTATAGCGATTATTGTTAGTGCGTATCAAGGAGTAGGTGCCTATAAATATTTGTTTACAAAGGGACGTGGGTGGTAACGATTGAGAACTTTTACGTGAAAGGGCAATAACCTTATTAACACTTAAGTACCTAATATAAATATTTTTCTAGAAAGCCAACGGCAAACAAACGTAACCATTGTCCCTTGCTCATAATTTATGCGCGTTTCCAACCGTTTAGCACCAGTACCACATATTATATGGTATAGAACAGCTCAGCGCAAAGCTTTTTTCACAAGCTGAGCGCTTAAGAGGATGTCAACATCCGAGGACCTTCAAATTGACTTAAACAGTCATTGAGCTATAACTACTTGTCTTGGGAAATTAAAAAATAATGTTAATATTCACTTTATTTGGACGAGATCGGCTAATAGAAAATAATTACAAAGTTACATCTTAAAATTAGGTTTAAACAGTTGTATGTCTTTAGTTTCTTGACTTATACGAGTTTAATTAAGGACAAAATTCAACACACTAATACTAAAAACTTCATTGTCTTATTTTTCTCAATTTATCCATAGTTTTTTTTAGGGTTCCGTAGCCAAAATAGCAAAAACGGAACCCTTATAGTTTCGCCATGTCCGTCCGTCCGTCCATCCGTCCGTCCGTCCGTCCGCGGTCTAGCTCAGTGACCGTTAGCACTAGAAAGCTGAAATTTGGTTAGAATATGTGCATTAACCTAGCCGATAAAACGGTAGAATAAAAACGCGAAAAATATATTTTGTTAGGGTACCTCCCGTACACGTGAAGTGGGGGGCGAATTTTTTTTCGTTCCAATCAAATTGTGTGGGGTATCGTTGGATAGGTCTTTTAAAAAGAATTAGGGTCTTCAAAAACAGTTTTTGGTTAAAACTAATACTCTCGGAAATTATAGCTCCGAAAGTTTAAAATAGGGCGTCCCCCCATCTAACTTTTGAATCGTGGGTACTAAAATTTTTAAAAAATTCATGAAACTGAGGCCTAATGAGTACCTTCAATGAAAACTATATTGAAATAAATCGGTTTAGCCGTTTTTGAGTTATCATTCAAAAACCCATAGTGAAAGGACGTAAGTAAAAATGACGTAAGCGCCGCCAAATTTCCCTTAAGAAACGACCTTTTGAGTTAATGGTCTCAGTTTACGGAACCCTACACTGAGCATGGCCCGACATGCTCTTGGCCGGTTTTTATTCATCATTTGACAAAAAATTTGCAATGAGCTCCCATACTAATCTCGCGCTGAAAAAGATAGGGATAGAATTTAACTGTTGCCATCCTCTTAACGCATGAAAGCGTATAATTACTGATTTCTTGCGTTGCTTTAGAAATTCATAAAAAATATATCTATTCCGGAAAACAAAAAAAACGCATACTATTTTCGAAAAACAAAGCTGTTTCTTCCTTCCACACTAAATCCACCGGCCTAGTTTTCCCATGCTCACAGTAAATCTTATCGCGATTAAACGCCAAGGCCGCAAAAACAAACATCGAGAAGAAATGTGTGGAAGTATCGGTCAGTTTTCCGTCGCTTGGCGCGCGCAAAAATACCTGCGTCACGCTAACTGCCGCCATAAATCTAGTCCACTTCCGAGGAGATTGCTCTTCGGGACGCCTGCGCCGGGGACTCCGAACTTTCGCGCGTGCTCGTCCGGCCACCTCCGAGAGCTCTCGAGGATTTCGCCAAATTATTAATAGTATTGTCCTTGTTTATAAACTTTTCTTTCGCCAGGTTCGATCCCACTTAGGCAATTGGGTAACCATCTCGTGGGTAAACGAGAGTTTAAGTCGCTAAAACTAGGGCCATTACAACCATTTTCATAAGAGAAAAGTGAAGGAGTATTTTTATAAAAGGATTTTTATCGCACTTGCTCGATATAAAACTAGTCCAGCAGACTAGGTTATCCAGTCAGATCCGGTACTATTAGATCTACTGGAACCAGCCACATGATCCAGATTATGAAAAAATAATAGCCCAAGACAAGGCCGCAGCCCTAATATCTAGTCCGCAAGTCTACCTGAGGAATCATGGTAAATAGTTATAACCTTATGACTTTTACTACATGGTCAGGTATTATGTAACCCAACTATATTCACAAAGCTATTATAAAGTACCTAAATGAATGAAGTCTAAATTTCAAAATTTCGGTTAAACCAGAAATAACCTTATTACGCAGATACAAATCGGATTACTTACATCGACAGCGCGCTACCACCTGGCCAAACGGGCTGACGTTGTTTACTTTAATATTTTTGCTTTCCAGCCAATCCCTGTAATGGCCCAATATTATGCAAAATACCTGCGAGGTTGTAATATTTAATTGTGCCCCGAGCGCGCGCCAAGGAAAACTCCTGGAAAATAAAAATCTTGAACGTAAGATTTTCTATTCCCGTTTTAATTTGGACGGCATTTATTTGGATCGTCGCTTATTTAATCACGGGAAAAGAACGGAAATTATATTTCCCCCCGTCCCTCCTCACTAAAGTATAGCTTTACGTGGTTCTGTAGTCATAGTCAAATTGATATGACTTCAAATAAGGGATGTCTCGTCAAGCAAGAGATACGATTGTAAAATGTAATAATGATTGGACAGTAATATTTTATTTACTAAAATGTGAATACTTAACTGCGTTATTTTATTTTATACACACACTTATGTACCTACACTATGATGTAATTTGTATGTAGCAAGTTTATTTAAGTTAAATCTTTTGAATAACAAAGAATAGCTTATGAATAATTTGTAATCCAGTGGGCAAATATTATTGATAGTTTTAATGTCTATTGGCACCACAGACCAATCGCTTTGCTTAAGGGGCTGAGAAGAGCTAAAACCTCAATGGTGTATGATAGGATAGGCACTACAATAGACATATTTCTCTGTTTCAGGATAGCCTTGGCAAAATTGCCCCCAGAGCTTTTAGTTCTAAACTAAAATCAAAACGATGCCTTCTTAAGAGAATAACACCATGCATAATATTTCAACCCCCTCCGACCGCATAGGGGTTCACAATACCCAATAATTCCCAAAACTGTTTTATTTTTTTCTCCAAATCTATGTGACGGACGAATTCCTAATTTTGTTCAAATAATTTGGGACTAAAAGCCATTGTTGGAAAATATTAGAACTCTCTATCTCATTGTAGTCATTGTTATCATCTCATACTTAATATATTATCCAGGATGGATATTATTTTTGGGTCAGCGAGGACAGCTACCAGATCCCGTGCTGCTATGCGAAAATGGTCTTAAAAACCCTCGATTTTAAATTAATGAAGATCGGCGTTTACAGATATTGCTCAAATCATACAGGGTGCGAGAAAAAGGTAATTTTTGGCAAACCTTTTTTTTGATGGATAATACCAGGCAAAATGCATGGTAATCCTCTTAAAAAGGCATCGTTTAGTTATAGTTTCGAACTAAAAGCTATAGGGGCAATTTCACATGGCTAGACCTGCTAGAGCTACTAGCTCCTTTAACTTTTCTAATTATTACCATGGTGGACGCCGCGTACACGTTGCGGCGGAGCGTAGAGAGTGAGCCACGAGATGTAGGATTGAACTAGAGCGGGGCCCAAGACGGTTGCTCAAGACAGAAAGGCGTGGAAGGATGTTGCGGAGGCCCTATGCACCTCCGAGGTACCCTAAGATCAACAACAACAACATTTATTAGCGTATAAACTATCACGTAGACCAAAAAAACAACTTCATGTCAATGGCACAAAGTATGTAACTAATATTATTACACTTATTGGTAAATGGCATCACAAATAGGTATCAATTTCTAGAAAATAATGGTCACTGTGACTACGGAACACTACCTACATCTATCAAATTCAATGCGGGTGGATCGCCATATTAAAAGCTCCAAAGGTAAAAGGGTGCTTCATTTATTTTTAATATTATACCTCTTATAGATAATACAGACAAAATATAATAAAACTGCTGTTTCCGATACTTCACCCGTGTGCGTTTTGGAGAAAAAAACTACCACCATAAATGTTGCTCTGGGGTATAAACTGTTACCATTCAAAATTACATGAAATTCTGTACAGTAGTTTTTGCGCAGTTTGCGAACAAACAGATTTTGTTGTAATTAAAATTATTAACCTATTAGATCATAAACCATAGAATAAAAATATAGAAATCACTAAAAGTCGGACTGGCAGACAGACGGACGGATAGCAAAGGCTTCGAAATAGGATTCTGCAGAATAATTGGCCCCATCAGTTCCAAAACCCCAAAAAGTCGTTCAATTCAATTCGTATTTTAACACGCACACATGCATACAAATAGCATAACGAGAGATGTAAATACTCGTACATACAGGATGTAACAAAAATACTGGTGATCCATTTAAGGGAATAATTGGTATGGTATTGCGACCAAGAAAAAGTAGGAGAATTTTTTTAGAAACGAAAAAAAATTATGGGTTACGTGTTACGTCCTCAAAAACCATTTTTTTGTGAAAATATATTTTCTTAAATTTTCATAATTAAAATACGATACCAATTACGCCCTTAAAAGGATCCCCAGCATTTTTTACACCTTGTATGTTTTCAAACTCTTTACACTACTAATTACATTGGAAAAAAGTTTAATTTCCACAGAAACGGGAGTGTGGAAAGGAAACAAAATTAAAAAACCAAAGAGCGCAGCTTAACTGCAAACAACAAACTTAAATGAATAGCCGCCCAACAGCTTACCACTTTAACACCTTCCTGTGTGCAGAAACGAGATTTCAAAGCTTCGAGCTTATAAGTTAATAAATAGATAGTGTCTATTATTATAAAAAATATATTGCTCACGGCATAAAATAAAAACTCGGTAGAGCTTGCATAAATAATATTTAACAATGCGTTTCAAAGACCGTTCCGAATTATGCTGTAAGCTAAAAGCAAGTATATCTCTAGAGTTGAAACAAGCAACCCACCAAAAAGGACAGAATACACGCAACACGACTGTTTTTAAAACACGTTTCAAGATGGCTGATAGCAGTGATAACATAACGTAACTAACCTACATAATTTAGTCGATTTTATTGTTACCCTTCAAAGAGCGGTGGAGGCTAATAAAAGTTTCTATTGTGCTAAGGGCCTTTTGGAAGTAAGCATTAATCACAAGGGTGAGTCTATGATAAGGATCAACGATAACTGCGCCTTCTCTGTTATAACTATGGAAAGTGTAATAAGAATAAGACCATCCCGTTCAATCTTGGTATTGTTATTATTACCATTGCAGGTCTAGGGATAGTATGTCTATGGCTGTAAGTCACCGCAAGTTTCTGATTTGCAAACTAGTCTTTTAGTTCGTACAAAGTTAGTAAATACATGCATACATAATGCCAATATTTTTCTTCTTAACAATGTAAAAGGTAATTTAAAACTGAACGATGTCTCCAGAATTGTTCAAACAGTACGAGCTTGTTCATTGTTCAAATATTTGCTTTCAAAGGTCGCCCCTGTCCCAAGAACCATGTGCAATCTAATTAGAAAATTACGTCGTTGGACGAAGACTAATGAAATTACTCTTATATACGGAGGGTACGAGGACCCGTTAAAGCACCTTCTAAAGGAGATTACGTGGCTAACCTCGCATAGATCTTACTGCAATATACGTAGTATTCGTGCAAGTTTCTCGCTATTTTCAGCATTTCCAATCCCCCGCTTTCACTTCAAAAATAGAAAACTGTAACGTAGAAAAACTGTTTTCATCACACTTTGCCCAAGCCATAAAAATGCTGCATGAAATAAAAGTAATGCAAAAGTTTAGTTAATCTAGATAATGTAGGAAGTTAGAACCGGCCAGTTAGAACGAAATAAATAAGACAAATTATATAGGTATAGGGTAATGTTTCATTTGTCAATACTTACATGATGGTCATACAACAATGCAATATACCTAGAAACCGCGCTTTAAATAACTGTAGGCACAACATAGGAGCCTCCTGTTTATAGGTTTCTAATTCAAATCATTGAATGAAAGGTATGGGACCGGTGCAGCAGCAGAGCACCTGCTTGTTGAAGTGAAATGTCAATGTCAAGTTTTCCGTTTAGACCACATGATGGCACATTCTGTAATGGTACGTACGCTACGTTGGAGAGTCTGTGGCCGTTTCTGATTATTCATAATAATCTAACAAAAATTTTATACGATGCAAGTAAATATCAAACAAAGAGCACCACCCACACACAGACATAAACATGTATTGTAGTAAATACCTAAAGCTATTATCATATCATTCCCGCGTCTACATTACCACTAGTAATGAAAGCATTACCTAGACTCATTGCATTAGCACTGCACTAGGAGCCTGAGAAAGTCCCACGTGCCCGGTGAATGTTAATTAAGGTATTCGCTAACTAGCATATCCACTCGTACGCTTCGTGTAATGGTGATGAATCAAACTCAGATAGTACGTTAATGTACATTTTAACAAATGATCATAAAACACTGACATAGTATTGAATGATTGACAATGTATAAGATCAATCACCATTACATCGAAGGATGGTAGCACTAAACTTGGCGTGCAAACTTAGCATGTTAAGAAAATTTTAGCTTAAAGGTATTTAAAACAAATGCTAACGACGTTATTTAAAACATAAGATAGATTACGTACAGGTATGAAATATGACAAACAATATTACATGTAAACAAAAGCGTACAGGTGGACCCCGAGTAGCAATTAGAAGGAGTCTCGTTAGCAGAACCAGTTTCACCCCGGCCCGGCAGGCGTGAGCCTCATTCCCATCCCACTAAACCATTTTGCTTCCATTTGTTTTGCAGTTTGCTTATCCCACTGCCAAACGAAACTTTTTCACGCGACGCTCTAACTACTAATTCACAGTGTAATGGAGAAATTGAATAAATTTTAATTAAATTAAGTATACGAAAATAATTATTAACAAAAACACTTTATTCCAGAAAACATTTTCATTGATATTAAAAATTGATCGCGATTCAAATGCAGCTCATTTCATGACAATTATAATTACTTAAATAATCAAACAAAAAAACACTGTAATCGAGATAGGTACCATTTTACATTGCTATTAAAAATCGATTGCGATTCTACTGCATCTCATGACAATATGCTACTTTCCTATGAAGTCAAATCAGCTAGTCTTTAGGAAACATCAAAAGGATTTGTTACTATGGAGTTTATATGGGAGACTAATATCATACAGTAACTTATATAGTAGAGTAGCACAGCCTAAGAACTGTTTGAAGCTCAAGTCAATTGCGCCCTCTGTCCGAAAGCCCCCTAAAGATACCCAATATCTAAGAGAAAATGTCACCTGCACTGCTACTCCATGTAGTACCAAAACCCGTACTAGTAGTACACTATTTCCTCTTACATTTTGGGTATCTTTAGAGGGCTTTCGGACAGAGGGCGCAATTGACTGGAGCTTCAAAAAGTTCTTTAAATTTATATTTCATAAATGCCACGGAACAATTAAGTTTATCTATTGCATAGTAGCCAATTATAGTTACTTACCCCTAAATTCCCAAGAAGGGCTATAGTGCACATTCCTGTTCAAATATGCACCGAATTGACGACGACAAAGCGTTTTTTAGCGACAAATTTTCTATGAAAAAAATATTTTCTTAAATATGCTATGTAATATAGTCGTTCGTTACGTTCCTTATAATGACTAGTAAGTATCATGTTACGGGCGCGGCAACCCATGTAATGGGATTTCATATATTATTTAAACAAAACCTAGTTCGTTAAGACTCACAGATGATATACAAGGTGCCCGGTAAATAATGAATAACCTTCTATCCACCGACAGGGCACCTTAGATTCGTCCATAAAATGGACTAATAGGTTTAGTATAAGTCCTCTGGTTTTCTTCAAGCAACCAAGCAGGAAATAATGTGGTATTCGTATTGATGAAATAACTTTGATCGAGTTTGATCGCTTGTGGTGAATAAAAATGTTATGAAGACCCGAGTGGCCAACTGTATTTAAATTGCTTTAAACAATACTGAATCTGAAATGGTATAACACTTACTAATACACTCCAGACCAAAAATTTCGGGTCAGTAACATACCTAAACTTTAATATCTTTAAAATTAATATCTTTTGAGATATTCAAGAAAATGCTAGTGACCCCAAACTTTTGCTCTCGAGTGTAATAACGTCTTCCCAAAAAAATATAAGTAAGGTTTGCTCTGTAAAACATAACGGTTACATTCACGGCATTTTAGTCACTTCGCGCGACATGTTTCGGATTCGGAGAGCCTAGGTCTCCCATCTTTCTACGGGCCGGTTCAAGTAGCACTCCTAGTGCTTGAAGATGGAGACCTAGCTCTCCGAAACATGTCGCGCGAAGTGACTAAAGTGTAAACTAAACGTTTACACGTTTAAACGTTTGAACGTGTAAACGTTTTATTTTATAGTGTTAGTACGTCGCACGAAACTTTAAATTTAATAAGGTTTTGCTATTAACATTCATTCACCAACCAATACTAAAGAAAAAGAAAAGAGCGATTATCTCGAAAATCAGAGGACTTTTACTAAATCTATTAGTACATTTTCTGGGCCAGCCTAAGGGGCTGTCGGTGCTTAGAATATTATCCATTAATTACCGGGTACCTGGTATAAATAATTATTTACGTCTTTAATGCACATGATGATATACAGCCTGGAAGTTCACGAAGGACCTTTACGAAAATGGGAGATACTTCAGCCTTAGCACAATATTTCCCCCATACCCGTAACCGTATCCAACTTATATCCTTTTAGACATTCACGCAAAAAAAAAATACTTTGTGCTAACCCTTACACAGGTGACTGGGTCAATGAACTTACTTGTAAACAATATTTAGATGACAGGATATTATTGTTATTTTGTTGTCGTATCTTCTAATTTCTCTTTATTTTTTGCAGTTTTGAGAATTCCACACGCTTGGCCTACACACTTCTAATTATATTTTTCTCAGCAGATGGGCGTTTTCACAAAACGTTGTTGGTTTTCGTGTTTTTGAAATTTTAAGAATTTTTTGGATATTCCTCCTTAGAATCGAGAGTACTATTCATTCTGCTAGGAAATGAAAAGTGTCCCAAAATTTTCATACAATTTTTATGTTCCATTACGCTACTTTCATATAAGTGCCCATAGAAAAGTAGCGTAAGAGGAACAGGACACTTTTAATTTCATAGTGGAGTTGATAGTACTCACGATTCTGAGTAGGAATATGCAAAAAATTCTTAAAATTTCAAAAATGTGAAAACCAACAACTTTTTGTGAAAACGCTCAGATACCGAAATACAAAATATCAGCTCAATCGATCCAGTAGTTTCGGAGTAAATTGACTTAGTTGCAGACGGATGAATGGACCGAGTCGCATCACAAGGTTCCTTTTTTACCTTTTAGTACGAACCTTAAAAAGATTAAAACCAAATAATAAAAGAGTTAAGCCAGTTGCACGAAGGCGAGATTTCCGATTGAAGGTAATTATTGTTAGTATGGGACGTACCATGTTCTGAGTTTTGTAAACTCGTATTTAGATTATCTTATTTAGATATATTAATGTATCGATGTTATATACACAGGTAGGTATATTAACTTTTAGACCAGGGGCACTAAGGACCTGCACATCGAGTAGACGGAACTCAATTAGCAGCAATTATTCCAACGGCGACGCGACGCTAACCCAAAAGTTTCCTCGACTATTTCGTAATTAATTTTGTTTCCAGCGGCCTCCGCCTCCGCGTCCGCCTCCGCCGGAGCTCACCGCAGTTTGACTTTACACGAGCTTTGGTCTTCCACTTCCCCCATGTTTATCTATCACTTACACTATCGAAACTAAATATGTAACATTTTCAAGCAAAAGGTACATCATAGTCGGTTGTTAATAGAGTTTATTTAAATGAATTATTACGGCAGTAATGCCTTATTGATAATGAAAACAATGATAACCGACAATGATGTAGGTACCTTTTATTTGAAAACGCCACATGTACACTACCTCGGCACATATGTAGCTGCAAAAGAGTAAACTGAAATTAATAAAAAAAAAACACAACATTTTATCATTTAAAGATGTCATCGGTATTTGTGCAAACATTAAACTATACTGAATCCTCAACATTTGAAAACAGCTATTATGAAAAGTGTTATATGAAATGAAGCAATTGAAGAAACTTTCCAATGGTTTTCACGCCCGCGACTACATAGTGGTCCATAACGACCATATAAGGCCGATTGCTTTCTTAAACTTATCCCATTTGTACACCCAGCCTCAAGGACTTGGAACTTCTTTATTGTGCCAAAGTTACGAATGAGAGCGGTTATTTCCATTTCTATCGGATTAGTAGGCCTGAACCAATAAATTATTATTGTACCATGGCATAGAGGGGATCCGTTATGAAACTCGGGTGATAAATGGCACCGCAACTATTACTTTCTGACGCTCCGGGGGCGTGATGCGTGCGGATAACAAACGGTTTTATAATAACATCCAATTTACATTTGCGTATCATTTAATCTAAGCTATCACGAGATTTCCCTCTACGACCATCCTGTTTATTGTACAATTGCATGAAAATCTCATTATATTAATCAGGGTCTACATTAGACATAAGAACGCGGTCATTTAAATTATGAACTTCACCCTTCCCTTGCATATTGCAAATAACCCGTGAATTGGTGGGTACGGTGTAAAGTCCCATATTAACAACGTAAGGAACCCATTTCCATTATCATCCCCAATTTCGTGCTCCAAAGGCACTTAAGCACTTAATGGATCTCGGCTCCCCATAATTTAGCGGGCCGCTGGATTGAATAAAACCGTAAATCTTAACATCAACCTAACGAAGGTATTTTAACGATGACTGATTTGCGTCGGATAATCATCTAGCCTAGGAGAACGCCACACGATAACCTTCACGTGGATAATAACCGTAACGTGGATAATTTAATTAAAAGACAATGTGTCCATAAGTTCAACGTAGGTAATTAGGTTGCTTGTCGATGTCATATTAAGGATATGTTTACATAATCATTTTGAGGGTTCCGTAGTCAACTAGGAACTTTTATAGTTTTGCCATGTTCATCTGTCTACCTGTCCGTGGCTAAATTTGTAGGACATGAAAATAGTTTTTAGTAGTTAATAGTAACGATAGTTCGTTTGTTAATCGGTGACTTTACTTATTTCATCGTTCTCCTAGCTTTGTTCCAGCTTTTTGCCTCGGCCGGAAGGCGTTGTAAGTGTTTGGTGATAAAATAATAATTTAGCGCCAGCTTCGGCTATTTCTGGCAGTGACACCGCGTAGGTGTCAAGCAATAGAATCGGGTGCGTCCCATAAGATATAACTACAAAATATATAATTTCATATTAATAACGTTCACAAGATATAATGAACGTTTGCTATTATTGGAATATAAATTAAAAGGTTACATCTATCTCTCTAAACGCAGCTGTATGTTAGTTAGTAGGTAACTTCATAAACGATTAGTATGTAGTTCCTAAAAGTTCCGTTGTGTGGCGCCTCTGTCAATGCAACTCTTAACTTGTATATGGCGGATATGTATTGTGTGCTTTTGAAGAATAAATAAAACCAAGTATTCAGAATTCTCGCAGTTTATTCTTATTAAGCCTGCTGGTTCCCACTAATAGGTTATTGGGCCCAGGCACGCTAGTGCGCAAGAAGAAAATAAACAGTGAAGAGCAAAGTATCAAAAGCAAATTGCGGCTCGCATGCATGGTGAGCATAACCTCTACGGAATATGGAAGTCACAAATGCAATGCGAGTAGAGAAGTTTGATGGAAGAAACTTTCGTCAGTGGAAATTTCAAGTTAATTGTGCCTTAAAAGCCAAGGGTTTGGATATTACCAAAGTGAAACCCGAACAAGGGACGGCGACCGCGCAACAATCCGCACAATGGTCAAAAGAAGATGGCATGGCTATGTTTATTATAACGTCGTCAATGGACTTCAATCAAATTTCATTGATTGAAAATTGCGGAACTGCTAAGGAGATTATGGATAAGTTGGAGTCGATCTATGAACAGAAGTCGGAGTTTAACAAAATGATGGTACATGAGAAGTTCTACCAGTACAAAATGTCATCCACCGACAGCATCGCACAACACATCTCAAAGGTCGAGAATCTGGCAAAGCAGTTAAAAGAAAGCGGTGAAAGTGTAAGTGACATGGCTGTCATTACTAAAATACTGTCAACCCTGCCACCAAGTTACCGGTCTCTTCGCCAAGCTTGGTTATCTTTGGATTCGTCTAAACAAACACTACCTAATTTAACTTCAAGATTGTTAGACGAAGAAGCTACTTTAACTTCTGAAGAAACAAGTGAATCGGCATTACTAGCAGCAAATAAGCCTGGTGCACAGTATAAGCGAAACAATAACAATAGACCAAGCTCATCCAGTCACACACAACATAGATTTGTTTGTTATAATTGCAATAAGAGGGGACATTTTGCAAGGGATTGTAAAGCACCTAAGAAATCTGGTCGTAAGAACCAAGAGCAGTCGGACATGTTAGCGTTCAGTGCTGAGAATAAGTCCTCTTATGCAAGCGATGAAGATGTATGGCTGTTAGATTCGGGTGCAAGTATGCACATGACCTACAAAAAGGAGTTCTTCTGTGAACTGGAGGAGTATCAAAGTGGAAATGTCATATTAGGAAATAAACAAGGTATAAAAGTTTATGGAAAAGGCTCCATACTGATGAACAAGTTAGTTAACGGCCAGTGGGAGCAAAGTATGTTAAGGGATGTACTTTATGTGCCTGATATGAGAAGAAATCTATGTTCAGAAGGTGCAGTCATTAGAAAAGGATATGCGATTAACAAGAAGAATAAAAGTGCATTTATAACAAAAGACAATGTGGTGGTTATGTGCGCTCAGTTAAAAGAAAACAATTTGTACGAGTTGGACATTAGACCTGTTAAACCTGAAAGCTGTAATGTAGTGCAAAGTGACATTAAGGTGTGGCATGACAGATTAGGTCATGTACACATCAAAGAAATCCAAAATATGAGTAAAAATGGTGCTATTCCTGAACTGACTGGAAGTGATACTTTTGTGTGTGAAGCATGTCAATATGGCAAGCAAGCAAGATTGCCATTCAATAAATCTCATAGAGGACAATCTCAACCTGGTGATATTGTATACAGTGACGTTTGTGGCCCTATTGAGGAACTTTCTGTATCAGGAATGAGATATTTTGTTTTGTTCAAGGACGGAGCAACAAGCTATCGACATATTTACTTCATGAAACATAAAAGTGAAGTGCTTGACTGTTTCATAAAATATAATGCGATTGTAAAAAACAGATATTTACATGATGTGCGCATTTTACATACCGATAATGGACGTGAGTATGTGAACCATGAATTTAAGAAGTTTTTAGAAGATAAAGGTATAAGCCATGAGTGCACAGCCCCTTATTGCCCACAGCAGAACGGAAGGTCTGAACGTGAACTGAGAACGATAATGGAATCTGCTAGGTCTATGCTTTATGCTAAAGACATATCCATGAATTTGTGGGCTGAAGCTGTACACTGCGCTGTATATCTTTTGAACAGAACGTCATCCAGCCAGACACCTAATATCTCACCATATGAACTCTGGTTTGGAGATAAACCGAGCCTAAAGCATATCAGAATATTCGGCTCTGTAGGCTATGTACATACTCCAAAAGAGAAAAGGAAGAAGTTAGATAAGAAGAGTGTTAAGATGATTCTGGTTGGATATGACCAAGAGAACTACAGAATGTATGACCAGAATACAAGAAAGATTACAGTGTCTAGGGATGTGAAATTTGATGAAGGTAATGTTCCTGAAAAACGACACAACTTTGCAGAGATAAAAATAAATGGTGACGAGATAAAGTCAAGTCAGAACGCAGAGAATGATCAAGACCAAGATGTCACATCTCCCTATCAAAGAGAAGAGCAGCATCAAGAAAGTGCTCAAGAATTGCTATCTGATGATAGTATGCAAAGTATACACAATGATTCTGCTGATGAAACATACCAACCTCCGATGGAGATCAACATTGATGATGAGCAGCGAAGCAACGTGACACTTCGGCCTCGATATGAAAGAAATTTAGAAGCAAATTTTGTTGAAGTGGAAATACCAAACACATATGAAGAAGCAGTTAGTGGTATGAATTGCCATGACTGGAAGAGAGCTATTAAGGAAGAGCTTCAGTCACATGAGCGCAACAATACATGGACAATAACTGACAGGACTGCTAAGAAGCCTATAACATGTAAATGGGTGTTTTGTGTAAAACGAAATCGAGATGGAGAGATTGAAAGGTTTAAAGCAAGATTATGTGCTCGAGGCTTTACACAGGTAGAAGGCCTGGACTACAAGGAAACCTTTTCGCCAACCACACGATACGACTCTATCAGATTGCTTTTGAGCATAGCGGCAAAAGAAGACCTTGAGATCCAGCAGTTCGATGTTAAGACCGCCTTCCTCTATGGTGAGCTCTCAGAGGAAATCTACATGGAAGTACCAGAGGGAGTTCAAGTTGAGTCATCGAAAGTATGTAAGTTAAACAAAAGTTTATATGGACTTAAACAAAGTTCTAGATGTTGGAATAAAAAGTTTTGTTCATTTCTGACTACATATGGGTTTAAACCATGCCAATCTGACAATTGTGTATTTGTGGGATATTTTAATAATATCAAGGTATTGCTAGTTATCTATGTTGACGATGGGCTTTTACTGTCAAAAAGTAAGGATATTTTATCCATAATTTTGAATGACTTAAAAGGTAATTTTGATATTAAAACCTTAGATTGCAATTCCTTTGTTGGCATGGAGATAAATAAACAAAAAGGGTGTGTGTCCATATGTCAGAAACGTTATATAGAGTGTATAATAAATAAATTTAATATGACAGATGCCAAAGGCTGCAATACTCCTGCAGATGTAAATGTACAGTTATGTAGGGATATGGATAATGAAAAGTCCAATAATTTTCCATATAGAGAGGCAGTGGGAGCGTTGCTGTTTTTGTCATCTGTATCAAGACCTGATATATCCTATGCAGTTAATCTTGTAAGTAGGTATGTTAGCAGTCCAGGTCCTGCACATGTGAATGCTTTAAAGCGAATTATTCGCTATTTGAAAAATACTAAAGAATTGTCAATTCGCTATTACAATGACAATGAACTTGTGGGGTATTCAGACTCTGACTTCGCTGGTGATATAGACACTAGGAGATCAAACACAGGTTATATCTTTTTAATGAATGGTGGGCCGGTCACATGGGCCAGTAAGAAACAGAACACCGTGGCTATGTCAACAACCGAGTCAGAATTTATGGCAGCCAGTGATGCGGCTAAAGAAATATTGTGGTTAAGACAATTTCTGATAGAAATAAATGAGCCACAAGAATGTATAATTTTAAATATAGATAACCAGAGTGCAATTAAACTAATTAAAAATCCTGTCTTCCACAAGAGAAGTAAACATATAGATATTAAATACAATTTTATCAGAGAGAAAGTTGAAGGAAAAATAATTCATATCAAATATGTGGAGAGTTCATCTCAACTTGCAGATTTTCTCACTAAAGCCCTGCCTGTCGGAAAATTTAATTGCATTCGAGATAAAATATTATTTTAAGATGTAGTTTTGTTAAGTTATATGGTAAGCTGTATTAGTTAAGGTAAAGCTTATTAAAAATGTAGCCTTATTAATTTAAGTGGGAGTATTGGAATATAAATTAAAAGGTTACATCTATCTCTCTAAACGCAGCTGTATGTTAGTTAGTAGGTAACTTCATAAACGATTAGTATGTAGTTCCTAAAAGTTCCGTTGTGTGGCGCCTCTGTCAATGCAACTCTTAACTTGTATATGGCGGATATGTATTGTGTGCTTTTGAAGAATAAATAAAACCAAGTATTCAGAATTCTCGCAGTTTATTCTTATTAAGCCTGCTGGTTCCCACTAATAGCTATAACAACAAAATCTATATTTTTATTAGGAATAACGGTCAATTAATATAACACTCATTTTGTATAATAACTTATCATATAACACTCAAATACTCTAAATTTGTTTAATATAACATACATAACGTATATCGATCATAAGATATACTATCTTTTAGTATAATAATTACAAAATATAATAGCGTATGATATACTAAATAGGTTATAAACTCCATTCCAACCTTTTTCCCCAAAGTGTAATGTTTTCACGGATTTCAAACTAAATCAATAGGTAGAATAGGTAGGTTAGGTTCGTTAGGTAGCTTCAGATGCCCGAAGGGCAAAACGCCCGGAAATAGGAGCCCCGCGAAGCGGGGCTCCGTCTAGTTAAGTTGAGGATTCAACATTTTGAGAATTTTAGAATAGCTAATTAGACTAGCTGCTACTTAAAAAATCGTGTAGACCAGTTGCTTTTAGGCGAGTTGATATGTACACGAGCTGCGATTTAGACAACCCGTTATTCTATACGAGCATTATGTATTTTGGTGTTAGATGTATTGAATATTATACATTATAAATCTAAGGTATTATGAACGTTATACATTATGACCGTTATATACAACGATATTATACTTAAACAACGTTATACTTAACAAAATTAGATATTTTGATGTTATATCAAACGTTCATTATAGACTTTGAACGGTATACAAAACAAGCTTATGCAATATGAGCGTATATAATATGAATATTATACAATAAGTTCTTATATCTTTTATTACTTACCCATAGAATCAGATAATTACTTACAAAATTATTATTATTATAGGTGATTTATATATAAGTAGCCAAAATAGAATGGAAGTGGAAGCTAATATGAGAAAGCAGACGACCCGTGTGGTGGCAGAATGCAGCAGTCCACAAATAAACTGGATCAATACCGCGCCGCGCCGACCTGAGCTGAGCCTCCCTGGTGGCTTGTTCTGTGCCCCGTCAAATTATCGCCTACTCGTACATTAATCAGAATACAATAAATTACACTTTCTCTCAATTCAAGATTTCAATTTTACCAATCTACATTTCATTTCTCAATTGTTGATAGGGTTCTTAAACAATAGGTATAGGGTATCTACAATAATCCTGCTAATATAAAGCTTAAGTAATTTACAATTCATCTCCCAGTTATAGTCAATCATAGCATATAGTTAGGACTCTGATTATTATAAACGTGAATTTCAGAAATAAGCAATTACGTCGGAGGCATGATCAATTTAGCTTGCCGATGACAGCACCGAGCGGGCAGGTAGATTTTACGTCAAACATGCAAATCCAAATACATTCCTGGAACCCTTTGGGAAATACAAAGTCTAATACTCCCGAGCACAACATTGTTCAACGTGTTTCCATGTAAATCCCGTAACTACGGTTGATCCCGGATCCCGAGTGACTTGTTGCTGAAACCACTGGTCTGACGCACTTGTGTTATATTATGTCCGACCAAAACCTTGCTAATAAAAGTGGAACCGGATGATGTAATCCCGAAAGATTTTCCCCTAATAAATATCATTTACGAAAGAACCTCTCGCGCCGCGCCGAATAAATAATAAATTTACTGTCCCGTAATAAAGGTCTACGTCATAGAACCTTCGATGGAGATATCGGATCATATTATCTGGCTGTCAGCGGACCTGCCTATGAAACTTGATTTTCTTATACTTTTAGATGTAAGCATTTTATGGGATCATTATTTTTAGGATTCCGTACCAAAATGGTACAAAATGAATAATTATGTTGCAACTGTATTTTTATTTCTGTCCGTCTGTCTGTCTGTCACAAATCTAATTTGCGCCGAAACTGCTGCACAAAATTTTGTATATAATATGTACTTTACTATATAATATGCAGTTTAAAACGACAAAATAGTGCAAAAACAAAAAAGACAAAGGATTTATTATGTACGTATACAAACATTGGCATTATTATTCAAAAACAAATTAGGTATCCACTAAATTAAAAATGTAAAATAATACATAGTGGTTCATAATTTTTACCGAAAAAAGTTAATGTCTTAATAATATATTGTACTCGTATGAAAACTCTACCAACACATACACAGAGATAGACATGTCTCTGTCTTGAGTCCATCCCTGTATAATGTTTCTAGCATACATCAATAAAAACACAATTAATACGAGAAAGAAAAAGTAGGAGAAAAAAAATATGGACGCAAAAAAAAAAATTTTGTATGGGGCACGTCGTCCTAGCCCTTTATACAAACCCAAATTTTTTTAGCGAGAAAATTCTTATTTCCAAGTTTTTTTTAATTAAAATAGGTACTATACAAATTATGCCCGTAAAATTATCGACGCTCGGAAGCGGCTAGAGTAAGGGTAGCCTTAGGAATTAGCAGTTTCAATACCTACATTTCCGAAGGGATAGGCAGCACAAACAACATACCGAACTTAGAGTCCACATCAAGCGCTGCGTAACTATTGATTGGATTTAACTTATCCTATATGTAGCTACGAGTACACGCCTAACGAAGCTAATGACAGTTTTGAATTTCAGCTTACGTGGATAACCGTGTCGAGGGCTTTACTAGCGGAATCAATCGAAGTTTAGCCTGTTTACTAAACTTTACACATATATAACATTTGTAAAGGTATATACTCATCTGTAGGTACTGTCTGTGGTGGGGTGGTGTAGCTCAGTAAAACACAGGAGTAAAGCTTGAGGTCTTCATAAATTTATTTAGGTTTTAATTTGAGGAACGAGAGCGCGTGACATCAAGGCCGGTGCCTTGATATCAACTTATTTGGATTTATGATTGTTTTTTTTTATATTGACTTTGAGTTTTAATATAGAATATTTTAATATAAAACGTCCAGGAATGTAGAGGTTTCTAACCAACCACTACCTAGTACCTACCGGGGACAAGTATTTCTTAAGTATAATTCCCATTTGTACTCGCCATCGCCATAATAACCAAGGTCGTATAAATGGGAATACGCCTTTGAAAATAGTACGTTTTGATATATTTGATGCATGGGCGGAAAGTAATGTTAAACGGAAAATTGTGTAATTTTTTATTTTATTTTATTAACATGTAGGTGAATTTATTTGCGTCGCATTGACAGACACTGCCACTGATAAAAGCTCGGCTTTAGTACAATTGCATTCACGCTTATTTACTAGCATTCATCTTCTTGTAACACTATTAAAAAAAAATAAGTACCTACCTATCTGAATGGTCACGATTTTCCTGAATGACCTTGTGTCATTATTTCACGAGTCCCAAGTCCCAAGATATCATGTCAAGAGATGCAGGAGAATGGCAAGATTTGGGCCGACAAAATAGTCGTATTTTGTCGGCCCAAATCTTGCCATTCTCCTGCTTGTGTACAGATAATTGAAAATTTATCGTAACTAAGTTATTTGAAAAATTATGTTAAGTTTGTCGAAACTTAACATAATTTTTCAAATAACTTAGTTGCGATAAATTTTCAATTATCTGTACACAAGCACTGCGCCTACAATTACGAATTTTCCATGACCTTCACCGAATTACAAACTTTAAATGCACTATTTCATAAGGAGTATACATACACCGAACTATTTAAATTGCCACCTATATGCGGCGGACGGTGGTTCCGTACAAAATGTATTAGTTCCCTGCAGGTCCACACCGCCACCGCCACCGTCGCCGTCGCCGAACACTGCTCTGATGTTCAAACAGGCGCTGGCTAATTGAATTTCTCGTCTCATACATACCTCTTAATACAACGTGCGAACGTGACTCAAGAGAGGACGAGAGCGAAAATATAATTAATAGTTAATACACATAAACCTCAACCATAATGCCGTGCCAGCAGATCTTTTTCTATATGTAATATTTATAGATCACTAGCTGACCCGACGAACTTCGTACCTCCAACTGCTACATTTTTTTTAAATTCTCTTAATTTTTTACAGTTATTCTGCAATTCAATCAAACATCCGATCTTGAGTTATAAATGATGTGGTGTATCCGACACGACTTTGTTTTATATATAAATACCTATGTATATGTCGGCGGCCGATCGTAAAATCAGGCAGATCGTAATGTTCCTGTGTTATTTTTAACGATAGTCACATAAACCTAGGCATTTCACGATATGCCTGATTTTACGATCGGCCGCCGACATATAGATTAGGTATAAAATAAATGTTGTAGATGTCGTGGGTGTTTCGTTAATGTTGATGGAGCCCTTTTAACATAAGAGTTAAGTACAGGTATACGCGATATCTGATTGCCGTACTGTACCAAAATTAAGTTATTTTCCCATTGATTGGAGTATTTTTTACACGACCGTATGAACTCCGATGTATGTATATTGACGAGAGCGCAATAAAATTACGGATACATAAAACTTGTTGCTGTGTGCACAAAAAAAAAAATTTCCGTTAGAATTATGTTCGCATATCGTAGCTAGCTAGCTAGCTAGCTTTTACTTATTACTTTACCTAGTTTTGTAATTAGGTAACACAAAAAACGGTACGAGCACATTATTCTCTTAATAAAAAGTTATGAATAAGCAGTCGCTACTTTGAAATAAGTGAAGTAGAACAAAACGATTCCATTTCCATTCTTCTTATACTAATTGCACTTTTTCCTCGCAGTGACGCCTGGCGCGGTTTGAGCCTGGAACAGTTTATGAAAAACTTCACTTGCATACAAACTAGTTTCATTTAGGAGAGCTGAAACAAGCGCCTAGTTGCCGCCGCGCCACGCGGCCTAGCTAGTGGCATTTTTCTTCCACGTGCTTTTTACCTTACAAAATTATATTGAAAACTTGTTATTTTGCAATCACTCACATGAAAGCGCTAGCACGTGACGTATCTATATTCAAATTCAATTGATGCTAAATAATATCAGTTCTGAATAGAGCCTCTACAATTAGCCTACCAGCGGCCGGGAATCGAAATCTGCCCTGATGGTTTTCCGTCCTGCTGTTTCAATTTTAATTCGCTTCCGCCTTGAATAAAATATATTTGTTTTGGTATTGCTTTTTGCCGATAATCAAGAGGAGTAATAAATATCGAGATTGTGGTTTGTTGTAACCTTTGTTTTAGTCGAACCCTGGCACTTGAACTCGGTTACTTTTTGCAATCTGAAATGTTAATGGAACATTTGAGGTTTTAGTTTTTACTAAATAGGTGTTCATGCAAATCACATGCATCGTGTGTGTTGCACCCCGATTATTGTATTCGTTCATTAAGCAGATCTGTCAATGGGTCTGTGACAGTTTTGATAGCGGAGCCACTCGTGCAGTTCGATCCTTGACGGGAAAGAGAGCCAACGCTTCCTTCACGGAAGGAGCGATGGTACGCAAAATGCCGCCATCATACCACCATGCCACCATGCCATCATGCCACCATAGCTACCGCAGCAGTCAAGCTAGTTTTGGCTACACTAGGTATTCAATTTAATTAAGTATACTTCAAAATCTTAAGTACTTAAGGATTTCTGGAACTGCAAATTTATGCAAGTTACAGAAAGTTTACATGAAAGTTTTCGGCACTAGTCATCAAAAAATAATACAGGATTAAACAATGCCTCCTGTCAAGTACCGTCAACTGCTCCAACATTGCCTATGTTCAACTTTGCCTGACTTGGAAGACAGTGACTCTATATCTACTAAATATATTATTATGTTTAATCTAAATATATAAAAGAAGAAGCTGACTGACTGACTGACTGACTGACTGACTGACTGACATATCAACGCACAGCCCAAACCGCTGGTTCAAGAGATTCCAAATTTGGCACGTAGGTGCCTTATAAGGTCTAGAGGTGCACTAAGAAAGGAATTTTCAAAATTCACCCCGTAAGGGGGTGAAATGGGGGTCCAAAGTTTGTATGGGGAAACACGATTAGTTAGACTGTTTTATTTGAAACTTCACAGGAGTATTCCTAACAATAAATGAATAAACACGTGTTTCAGCTTTTTTGAAAATTCAACCCCTTAGCGGGGGAAATGGGGGTGAAAAAGTCTGAAAATCAATATTGGTATCGTTTCTATGGTTTATCGGGTCGCCGATTAAGAAAACAACAACCATTTTATAATACAACGTGGCAGGCGTGAAATATCATCCCCCAGGGGGTGAAATGGGGGTCCAAAGTTTGTATGGGGAAACACGATTAGTTAGACTGTTATATTTGAAACGTCACAGGATTATTCCTAACAATAAATGAATAAACACGTGTTTCAGCTTTTTTGAAAATTCAACCCCTTAGAGGGGGAAATGGGGGTGAAAAATCCTGAAAATCAATATGGGTATCGATTCTATGGTTTATCGGGTCGCCGATTAAGAAAACAACAACCATTTTATTATACAACGTGGCAGGCGTGAAATATCATCCCCAGGGGTGAAATGGGGTCCAAAGTTTGTATGGGGAAACAGGATTAGTTAGACTGTTTTATTTGAAACTTGACCGGAGTATTCCTAACAATAAATGAATAAACACGTGTTTCAGCTTTTTTGAAAATTCAACCCATTAAAGGGGGAAATGGGGGTGTAAAAGCCTGAAAATCAATATGGGTAGCGATTCTATGGTTTTTTTTTTTTTTTTTTTTTTTTTGAGTACTTTTTTGTTCGGTCCAGTCCCCGCGAAGTGTACGGGCGGCTGGATCCGTAGTGCCTGTTTTTTTTTTTTTTTTTTACTATGATGAAATGATTGGTTTGTTATTATGATATTATTTTTATATTATTGGTGATTATGAGTGGAATGTGCTGGAGGGTGGATGAAGCTATATGAATGACAATGTTATGTGTTGTTGAACTTTTTTAAACTATTAATTATAGTGCTAATTAGTTTGCAGAATGAGGTCAAGGTGCTTTCTTTGGTGATAAGATCCTGGATGTTGAATGGTTGTATATGAAGATTGTGACAGGTGATTTCATGATTGAATCTAGGGTTAGTGAATTTTGGGCATGATCGAAGAAGATGATTCTATGGTTTACCGGGTCGCTGATTAAGAAAACAACAACCATTTTATTATACAACGTGGCAGGCATGAAATAACATCCCCCTGTTGGGGTGCGATAGGGTTGAAATTACTAAATATCAATATGGGTGTCGATTTATGGTATTTTGGGACGTTAATTACGAAAATGGCATCGATTTTGAAATTTTGGTATAGAAATAGTTTTGATACCGGGAAAGGACATAGAGCACCCCTTAAGGGTATGAAAAGGTGATTGGAAGGTTGTATGGATTTTTTTTAACCGTTGAACCGATTTAAATGAAACTTGGTATAATAGATAGTTTAAATCCCGGGAAACGACTAACGGTAGTTTTCATTGAAAAAAAAAACCTTAAAGGGGTGAAAAAAGGTTTGGAAGTTTGTATTTTTTTTACAGCTGAACCGATTTAGACGAAACTTGGTATATAGTAAGTTTGAATTCCTGGAAATGACAAAAGGTAGTTTTCATTCCGAAAATCATCCCTTGAAGGGGTGAAAAGGGGGTTAGATTTTTTTTTAGGAAAATTTTAACACCTGAACCGATTTAGATAAAACTTGGCATACAAATAGTTTGAGTCCCGAGAAAGAACATAAAATAGTTTTTTGTCGAAAATCAGCCCTAAAGGTTAAGGGGTGAAACGGGGGTTGCAAGTTTGCATGGGACATTTTTAAACGTTGAACTGATTGAGATGAAACTTGGTATAGAGATAGTTTGAGTCTCGGAAAACGACATAGGACACTTTTATCCGGAAAATCAACCCTTTAAGAGGTGATAAGGCGGTTGAAAGTTTGTATGGGGAATTGATAACCGCTGAACCTATTTAGATGATTTGGTATGGAGGTAGTTTGAGTTCTGGGGAAGGATACATAATAGTTGTTATCCCAGAAGTCATTCCCTAAAAGGGTAAAAAGGGGAAAAACTTTTATTCAAGAGTAGAAATCTGCATTAATCATAATATCTTAGTAGTAGCAAGTCGTTGCTAGCGTAACAATAAAATAAATATTGCAACCATTTCATTTAAAAAAATAAGGGAAAGCCTTCATCAAAATGTCATTTACCGAAACCTACAGAAAGTAACAAATACTTTTCCGAAAAGGGCATCTAAAACGGTTCAGCCAAAGGCGAGATAATCGCAGACAAACATACATACAATACGGCATGAGGGTCAAACTGAGAATCTCCTTTTTTAGTACTTTTAGTACGCGGGCGAAGCCGCGGGCAACTGCTAGTTCTTAATAAAGCCCTTCTTCTCCCGTCGCAGGAATAATAAGAAAACGTCTGATTTGTGAAGGACGCTGATTGATACAAGCCAAAGAAAGTTTAGCGTGGTAGGATTGGTAGACAATATCGCATCAGTTGACTATACTTCTAAACATTAACGTCAACATTACGTCTGTACTCCTAAGGGATGAAGCGAGGAAGGCAGAAATTATCTCCAAAAATATCGGTACATGAAACATCAACAAGAATCATTCAAAGAAATACTATTCACCTCTGAAACGAACACCGATATTTCAACAGCAACAACATCAAGGCTACGTGTGTTACAACTATTACAATCCTTTAATTTTTTTTATATGTTTCCTTTCACTGCCTTGTTTAAATATTGAATTTCAAAAATATTAAATATACAGAGTGTTTCCTGTAATACGAGCAATAAATTAAAACGTAGATTCTACTCCTCAAACAACAACACTTTTGTTCAACAACTTTTAAAAAGATGTATTTTGTAGATTGCCTCTTTTTCATACAAACTAAATAGTATTTTCAATGTACGTTAAAATCCGTCTGTTTGACACTGTTTTTCACCCTACAGACATAATCAATGTCGGAATACATTGCGTGTTCGGAAAAACTTTAAAGTGTCCTAAAAATCAAACCATAAGTTATTTTTCAAAGTCGCTGAACAAACGTTGTCTGGTTTGAGGAGTAGAATCTACGTTTTAATTTATTGCTCCTATTACAGGAAACACTCGGTATAGAAACAGGTAACTGACGTTTTTAAGTCGAATAGTAATCGACAAGTTGAAAAACGTGAGTATATAAAATATATAAACCATAAGCCAGGAACAAATGTCTTTGGTCATCGGTACCACTCCATGTGTTATTAGTACTTCCTAAAACAATTATTCTATTTCTAAAACTGTTATTAGGTATCTATCAGTGAAATATTGAAATGTCCATGTACCTACTACCTATCGACAAAATGGGCTTACACTAAATCCGTCCTCATACCTATCGCAACTGTTTATGATAATCCTCAAAATCAATTAATAGCTCAAGTCGATCAAATATGCAGTAAATTCCACCTCAATATGTATTATTAATACCGGAATGTAGCTCATTAGCGATATTAAACGTCAAATTACTAGCTAATAATGTTTCACCTAAGTTCTGGTAACAGCATAATCAGATGTGTAATTAACTAATTAAAGATTTTCTCAAACATATGTATGTACGTAATATGCGGAGGAATGTAACACAACAAGGCACAGAAAATAGTAAATTTCGATATTAGTGCGGAAAGTATGTCATTACTTTAAGAATGACATTTACGCACGAGTATCGAACGACATTTTTTAATACAGTTGCGAAAAAATTATAAAATTGTCAATTATTATTCACTTTGAGGTTACTTTAGTACATGTATCCGAACGCTCCGCGCGGTGCGGTGCGGCGCTGTGATTGGCTGTCTGTCACTGTCATTAGCTGTGATTGGCTGGAAAAGTAAAAAGCACTAGTGCGCGATATCAAACTTTCCGCACGCTAAACCACTACAAGAAAAGCACTTTTTTGAGCAACTGTATTAAAAAATACGTTATGAACTTATGACACTAATAAATGTATGAAATAAATAATATAATATTTTATGTCTTCCTGGCGTGGTCGTGCAGGTTAGGGTCTTCCTGGCACGATCACGACTCCTATGTCGCTGTGCCGAAACCGTAAGAGTTCTTTTTTTTACCTAAAGTACAAAAAAAGTACATTTTATATCATGAATTTGTACTGCAAAAGAAATACCAAAAGGCTTCGTGATCGTGCTGTGTAGTATCACACCCCTAGATAAAGTAAACTTAATGTTGTTACCATTAAAACATCGGGTTTTTTTCCCATCTCTCACGAACGGACTAAAGATTTTGTGTAGCACTGACTACTGAGACGAGAAAGTCTAATTAGTCCGGTCAACGGACTAAATCAACGGACTACCGATACTAGGCGGAAAATGGGACCATGCTGAAAATCCATACATCCATTGCCTGACCAGTAAATGGAAATTATTTACTGTTTGTTCTGTGTTTTTTTTTTCTTTTTATTAGGTACTTAACTAGATTTAACATTGTACAAGTGAATAAGGTTGCGGCAATAAACATTTTTTTCATTTCATTGACTTTATTATTATTATTCTATTTAGTATAAAGATTAATCGCCCGTTTCGGTTTTCAACAGACTTCAAGATTTCGAAGAAGGGGGTTATCAATTCGTCGGGATCTTTGTTTTTTTTTTTGCAATTTTGTTTTGTGTGTATATTAACCGATTATTCTAAGACGGTTGGACCGATTTGTAAAATTATTTTTTTGTTTGAAAGAATATACTTCACAATTGGTCCCATTGTCACCAGGTCCAGATCTGATGATGGGATCCTAGAAAAATCGAGGGAACTCTTCAAGTATTATAGGCACACCTATAGTGATTTCACTATTTTTTTACAGCAACTCGGCCCCTTCTTCTTGAAATAGCGGATCCCAAGTGAAGTCGGTTCATTTTTTGTTTTGTATTGAAGCGACTGAGAACGAAAGCGCATTAGGGACACTTCAATAAAGTTGTCATAAGTTTTGTATCGCGGACGTGTAGGTCCTAAAGCGGCCAAAACATTCAATTGGCGTATCCTAGATTGGCCACGAGCCAGGCGCCCCTGCATATTGATGTGCCAACTTTTAGCGTCGACTCAGCTCATCGAGGCAAACTTCTGCGACCAACCTGCCAAAGTGTAGCCTATACATTGCCTCCATAATTTAATGATGATGCGTGCAGCATGAGCCCGTATCTAATTTATCAGCCGCTTATTTACTTAAAACATTCATGTGCAGTTTACAGAAATATATAAAATATACATGGGAATAAAATATATACAGTCGACGTCAAAGATATGTTTGCACTTTTGTACCTTATTACAAAGGTGTAAGGTAAAAAAGTGTAAACATATATTTGACGTCGACTGTACCTAGATGGTGTCAAATACCTCAAAATATACATACATATTTAGGTATTTGACTTAATATTCTTACACATCTCCGACATATTTTTAAAATCATTTTATTTTATGTTTGTAAACGATTGAGTTAAGGGAAACATTTAAATGTCTCAACGAACTCTATATAAGTTACTGCGTTAAGAATACACTACTGGTCATAAAACCTAACTAAACATAAAAAAAAAAATTTGGGGACAATCTTACACAAATCAACCTAGTCCCAAACTAAGCAAAGCTTGTACTATGGGTACTAGGCAATTATATACCTACTTATATAGATACATATATACTTAGATGCATAGAAAACACCCAAAACTCAGAATCGTGATTAAAACACAAATAAATGCCCTTACCAGGATTCAAACCCGGGACATCATGCTTCATATTAGGCAAGGTCACTACCAACTGGGCTAGGAGACATAAAATCTTATCGTATTTCCTACTACCAAAACAGTTGAAAAAGGATCAAAGTAAATGTTAGTTGTTTTTGTTTGGTATAATACGTCAAAATAAACGTAAAGTTTTTCAATATGACCGCAATGATTATGAAAGTGGGTGGCAGGAAAAACAAACTATCGTATTTCATAAATTGAACAGAGATCAAGTTTGATTTGATGGATCGCTCCCGGCCTGCCCGCAGTCCCCGACACGGGGACCTTGCAAACTAAATAATGCCAATATCATAATGTAGGTAAGCAAACTGGTGATTCCTTTTAACCTACGTACATTACATACATACCGACTACTACCTATCAAAAGTCGGTGTAAATACTCGTACAATTAATTATAACTTTAGAACATTTAGAAAAGCATGAGTTTTCATAAAGGCGATGTAGCCATATTGTGGTTTCTTTATAAAACAGGTTAATTTACTTATGAATAAATGATAAAATGAGCCCCGTTATTCTCTTTCAAGGCCGTGGAGATGAAAACTCCACGGAGAACAAAGAAAATAAACAGTTCAGCTTTTCATAAAGCTTCGCTGATGCTTGCCAGCAAATATAGCATCGAAAGTATTATCTTTCACAGAAATTACACATTTATATTTTAATTAACTATTAGACCGCCTCGAAGTGAGAACTCGCGATTTCCTTTCAAAAGAGTTTA
The DNA here is from genome assembly GCA_911728535.1 of Pammene fasciana. NCBI lineage: Eukaryota > Metazoa > Arthropoda > Insecta > Lepidoptera > Tortricidae > Pammene > Pammene fasciana. Next base: position 14,981,109 of record OU452276.1, on the reverse strand, counting down.
CTTATAACAATACCCTTCTTTTGATTGTTTCGCTCCTTCTAGCTCAATAAACTTCTGATTAATTTTGCTCATATATGAACTCTCAAATTGTATAGATTACTAAAGTTAATGCGGAACAACCTTTCAAAATCAAAAAGCCATCGAAATGCAGGGACCTCTGAACTTGTTTGTAAGAACTCACTTCGCTTACGATCCGCTCGTTTGATTAATGGGGCATTTATTTTTTCGTGTTATTCATTCAAAAGTAAATTAAAAATATTGTCAGTGAAAATTGTAATACTAGTACAATAAAGTAAATTTTTTTAAATAATAATTTTGGCAAATCCGTAATAATGTTTTGTTTTTAGACTTATCAATCGTTGTGCTGAAAATCTGATATCGTAGGCACAGTTTATTGCGTTTAAGTCGAACTGATATAGAACAAAAGTTGTTAATGCGGGTATAGGTAAGTGGAGGATATCAGAAGACCCGGGAAATTACGGTTTACCGGACCGCTGCGCTGAAGTTTGCTATATTTCTGGGCGGTCGGGAAACTTTCCCCTCTCAACTCGTTAAGGCCGCTTGCGCTATCGCGCCCCAGAGGCCTACCTCTGCGCTTTTCCTGTGACCTAAAAGTAAATGTCTTTCCTATACTAAGTTACGCATAAAAAGAGTTTCAAATATGTATATATAGACGCATAACAAAATCGCACATGTATTAAAAGTTTATGCACACAATATCAACTTATATTTGGTTGCCATTTAATTTAGAGCAACTAACCTACCTTAGTTAAATTAATGCATTTTTGGACGCAGAATATCATGGATCAGACAGGGTTATTATTTGTATGTATTGGCTACTAAGTAGAAGGGTAAGTAATAAGTACCTACTTTCCTATTAGTATAAGAGGATGCCGTGAGCATTACTGTCTCACACAGTAGCAGGATGTAGTCTAGACTATCAAGGGCGACGCATGAAAATATTTTTTCACGCCACCTGCTCGGAAATGTGGCAAAAGAAGATCAAAATCCAAGCTGGAAAGTAAGCAATTGCTGTAGCATCTGAACTACCACTACAAGAATTGCTATTTTGCAGCAATGAAATGTCATAGTAGAAAAGTAAAATCCAGTTATGTCACTGCATTGGACCCGCCAATGAGAATCATTTAAAACATTAAAAAGGTCTTTTTTGGCACCACTTTTTCATTCTAAAATAAAATAAGGTTGTTTATCGAACCAATTTACTTGTTTAAAAAAAAGAAACGTCAAAATCATTCAGATCACCCTTAAGGCGTTTTTACCTTTTTAACCGTTTGTGGTTTTCTATCAAAAAGTGGGTAAGGAGTGAACCGGCTATTAGACATGGCAACTTGCAGGGCCCAATCTGTTGTGTACCCTGCCTCTCCCTCTCCCTCCTTCAGCTCCCTACGGGCCCTACCTTTAATTACACCTACCAATCTGACAGATTGGGCCCTGCAGGTTGCAATGTCTAATAGCCGTTTGAGTCGGATTGAAGCAAACATCGTAAAACGCTTCTTAAAAGTGAAAAAAAAAGTTATAAAGGTGGAGCGAGAAAAATACATATTGAATAGGGAATATTACGCAAAACTCTGAGTAGGGGGCGGCACTAGCACAACCAGAGGGCCTACCGCGAAACACGAAAATAAAAGTTCCGTTACTTGGTTCTCTGCTGTCCCTCTTACATATTAGAGCGATAGAAATGCAGAAGTCAAAATTTCGATTCTTTCGTTTCACGATAGGCCCTCTGTAAACAAACCGCCTTGGTTGGTGCACAAATGACATATTTATTCGTTATAAATTATCTATGAAAACTTGTAAAAAACCATTAAAAAACGGTTTAATGCCTAGTATGTATTAAGAACTCTATGGTTTACCGGTGTGCTAGTACTGCACTCTGGTGGCAGAATATTGCAGTAATATCCCCTATTGGATAATGTTTAACTGAAAAACAAGAAAGTTGTATTTATGCAGTAAAAATGAGTTCAATAAGTGTAGAAAATGTTATTAATACGCTGGCGCCCACCGAAATTCAAGAAACTGCACAGGCGTAGAAATTTGTTACCAGTGAAATCGCATCCTAAATAAGAAGGCCCATGAACAGTGATATTTTGTATACAATATAATATCCGACGAACAATTCATATTATGGAAGGATGGCGAAAAGAAGCATTTATTTGCAGAAAGTTTCACGCTCGTTTACTTTATCGTGCTTGTGAAAAGCATATGAACCGTCAATATACCTATAAATAGTATCTATTAAAGTGTTTGTATATGCCAATTAATTTTTTATTTTATTTCCTCACAGTAGTCGTGAAAAGCACTATGTAATGTCTCGGCCGAAAGCGCTATAGGTGGACTCGTATCTTCGAACTAACTCGATCCGCCTATAGCTTACTTTCCAGCCTCTACAACAATGTACTAATACATTTTACGTCACTCTGGGCGGTAAGTGAGATATTACGCCCATGGGCGTAGCGGAAAATCTCACTTCACACCCAGGAGAAGACGTAAAATTGTGTACGCACCACGGGCGGTAATAAAGAAGGCCTCAGATCGCTTGTCTATGTCCCTTACCTTCGGTTCGGGCCACAAATATCCGCGATCTGAGCCGTTCTTTATTTTACCGCCCTAGGTGCGTAATGTACTATTAGTTTACACTAGATGCCATATTTTTTCTATTACGTACGTCAACGCCTCACTAGGTATACACTTTTGAACCTTATTCCGCTGTAATAACGTTCAAAAGTGTATACCTAGTGAGGCGTTGTGTGTACATGGAAAAGTACCTACGTTATTTTTCCATGAATGAAAACTGCAAATCAATAACGGATTGTTGTTCCGCCAGTTTTATTACTTACCATCTTTTATAGCTTTCCGCTGGTTGTGTTCCAGCTACGCAAAGTGTAGATCGACGCCCGCCCTCAATGCATTTACGATGAGAATTGCGGATTCACTTTGCAAGTTACAGTTTTGATTTTCATAGCTCTTGCTGACACGTTCACTCGTAGCTAATGTCGATATTGTAGAACAGTCTAGAATACTAACTACGTGGATACAACAATCCCCTCTGACATTTGTCCTTAGCACATTTTTACATTGCATTGCCATATACACATTGCATTGTCATTCATAACATACACTTTCGCCAAAAATATACGACTACTAAATTTACGAGTAGGTACATACAATCTTAAATTGTTTTTGCATTATACTAAGAACTCAAATATTCACATGAATACAACTTAACAGAACATGTGCAGCACGTCCATTTATATAGTTTAAAGTCGATCTATGAAAAGCGGGCGAAAGAAAACCTCTTAAATGGCAGTTCAAAATATGCGCCGTGGAGCTCTTAAATTCCCATAAAGAACATCTTGCCGTAGTTCGTGCGGCGCCTGCCGTGAGAGGCGAGCAGCGCATTACAGGCACATTACATATGCCAGTCTACTACCGCGTTATAGCATAAGAGTCCATAAAATACACGAATGTTCCGACCACATTATGTTACGGTATAAATGATAGTTTGGCAATAAGTTGTGTTTGTTACTTTAAACGCGGCTAATGTGCCAACATATAGATGGTTTAAATCGGTAAATATCTACCGCCTGCCGTAAATCACGCACAGATGAATGATAAAAAAAAATCGTATGCTATTAAGTACTTAAGATATACTGGTGGCTTTGTATAGCTAAACTTACCCGTATCTTGAAAATTAAGAAACCACAATCAATTTAGAATCATCAAGTAAGTATAGTATTAATAAAAAGAATATAATTTTAAGCACACAGTCACAATTATCTGTTTCATTATTAAAGAGCTTTATTTTTTACGAGTGCGTATGATACGTAGGTTCGACTTGTAAAATTAATGTCTTGTTGCGAATTGTTAGCAGATATTATTTAATTGCAAATCGCTCAAGATTTCTAAAACCATAAAAAGATCGAGGTGAAATGAAAATGTTATAGAACTTAAAATACCACCGCGACGTCCAATTACGTGCTTTTAAATGGAATTCGTATTTTCATTGGCGGCAGCGCACCACCAACTGCTATAGACAGGTCATAAATATCGCAATAATGTCCCCCGCTCTGCACTATGGGCTACGGCTCTCGGGCGCGGCGCGGGCGGTAGGTACTATGGACAGGCCCTGTGCTCCGGTTACCTAACGAGCAAAATGTTTGGCTCGCACATTCAGTCTAACCAATGAAACTCGCTGTAAGAATAGTAAGAATTAAGCATAGCCAAAAAACACCGTTATACTTGGTACGCTTCATACAACTGCAGCATACTTGCTGCTGGCGCCAACTCGTGATGGGAATAAAGCCTTAGAAAAAAAGCGGGGTCCTACCTGAGCGAAATCTCGAACCGTGCTGCAAAAGTTGGAAACCATTTTTTTACTAAGTTCTGTGTAGGTTCTGAGTTCATAATAATATTGTACTTAAATGTACCTAGATGATTTAAAAAAAAAACAGCATGTTTTATCAGCGTCATGAGTAAAAGAAGGAGCACATGAAGATTAAAATTATTATATTCGTTACAGTTCTCTGATCCGTCTAATTATACGATTTTGATAGGTAATATGATCTTCTAAAAAGATTGTCCTGCTCATCATACGAGTAAGTATTGGTACCACGTGTCATATATGAATATGAATATGACGTATTATGCACTAAAATAGTGAAGGCTCATTGAATACGTCTAATGACATTTCCCAGAGTCCTCAAGCGATGCGCTGCATCCTCGATCTGTATTGATGTATGATTGAAAAGAGTGAATGAATTTTGAATAAACATGATCAGTGCAATGTGTATACGGTTTAAAGGCAAGGTAGTAAGTAACTATCTTTTATATTCGATAAATTCATATTTAAGCTAGGAAAACTTGTATAGACTATACATACATTCTGGTACTTAAAAATACCTTACACAATAATTTATAAATTAACATATTTCATGAAAATATCAGCCTACATTTCACAAGAATCGTTTAGGCAAACTCATTACGTGTATACTAGTATTATAGTTTGCCTCGTACTGAGACCTCGCGATTTATTTGCAAACGAGTTAACCAATATAACAAAATCCATATGAAGATTTTTTTCGCCTTCTAAGTCCACAACCCCTGATCCCGCTCATAAACGAACTCTCAAATTTTATGTATCTCTGCTATTACAACCCCACCAAATTTCATAAAGATCAGAAAAACTACTAAAGTTATTGTCGAACAAACTCTCGAAATCAAAAAGTCGTCGAAATGCCGAGACGTCTCAGTATCCAGAAGTTGTTTGTAAGAACTCGCTTCGCTTACGCTCCCGCTCGCTCGATAATTGATTCACGCTAAATAATAATTAAATGAGAACATATCTTTTATTGAAACCTGACAGGGTCGACCTCACAGGTTCTCAGAATATTGGAATATACCCAACATATTCCAATATTCTGAGAACATCTAAATTGGAATGAAACTTGAAATTGGCAAGGAGGTCGTAGGTACAAAACTAAGTACACCAACAGATATATCGTCATTTCATGCATAAAATACAACATAATTTTACCAGGCTCTATCGCATTTTTTCTCAATTCCTTTGAGTTTTCGTTTACTTACAATTGAAATCCATTCAATTTAAAAAATATATCGTTTTTTCGGTGTAGAAGTAAATTATTTTAAATAATCAAGTAAGTACCTATAGTGGAAGAAAATGGTCTGATGCTTCATTTTCCCATAGAAAAGCTAACAAATTTCATGTCACAATAAACAACAACAAACACTTAAAAATACGGGGATTCTTATAGGATATTTTGCGACGGTTACGCCCTCTAAGAATAACTTTTTACGATAACTTAAAAATAGTTCAACCGAGTTTGTTCAATATAGCATTTATTAATATATTTCGTACATAAGTAAGTTCAGAAAAACTCATTGGTACGAGCCTACATAGGTTTGAAACCGAGACTTTCATCACATATAGTTTATGTGAAACCTGTATGTACAATATCATTGACGGTGATACAGGTACCTACTTAATTAAAATGCTAGTAAATACCTACTGTTGCATCATTTTACAGTACAACGTTTCCCACGAGATAAACCACTGTATTATTACAATGAATATTAAATTAGTGTACACAAAGAGAATTCAATTAAGCTTCTTGCTTATTTTCAACACGCCAGTGTTACAATATTTTATTATTTTCTAACGGGTACATAGGGCAACATCCTCTGAGTCTAATCGTATTTTTTATAAAAATGGCTGCCTGCTTTTACATTGGCTTCTCGTCTTTACGGAAGCGTCGACAAACCATATACCTACGTTTTTTCAACTAGAAACCATATGCTCCTAAAAAAAATATCTGTGAATTCGAAACTTGAATTTTAGGCTTTAAGGGTAGCTTTTTTAGCTTAAAGCCTTATTTTTCATAAAGGCAGTAACCTTACCTTATTGGCTTACATAAGAATGCAGTAGGTAATCGTGCAAAATGTATGTTGAGCCATTCTAATAGAGGTTTTGTTTATCGCGGTTGATAACATTACCAGATTTTAAGGAATCTGCATTTGACAACCAGTTTCCGGATGTCGTCCTAATTTATAAAACCACTTACCTACAGGTAGGAACTTAAAGTGATCACCCGTCCAACGAATCATAAGTAAAGCCAAATATAACGGGAACTTGTTCCATCGTACTTTCAGGGTATTTTCATTGTTTATTAAAAGTTAATCATTCAATACAAATTGTATCAATAATCACTGAATTGGGTTGTTTTTAAAACACAACAATAAGTAATTTACTTTCTAAAACTCCAATAAAGAAAATAGTCGGAACAAACGACCACAAATTACTAAAAGAACAGTACGAAGTTTGATTTGGACAAAGAAAGGGCGGGTGGAACAACAAAGTACGTAAACAAGCAGACTCATTGGTTTTATTTGAAAAGTTCAGATGGCTGGTTTACTACCTTTAACAAATAGTTCCTTTGAGGTAAATAAATAATATATTTAAAAAATTAATTCTAGATTTACACGGTATAAAGATAGGTATGAAACAGATTAAAAAAATGGCAGTTATAGGGACAGCCAATAGAAGTGAAAACTAAGAACTTTTTTATTTAAGAAATAAATGATTAAAATGTTAACTTTGGATTTTGGACTTCAGACTTTGGACTTCGGACTTCAGACTTCGGACTTCGGACTTCGAACTTTTCACATTTCATTTATGTTTCTCAATCGTGTGACGGTGTCGGTGACGCGAACCCGTAAGATTTTCCCCTACCAAAGTGCCCAACGCGGCTGAAGAAGTTTTCACTTTAAAAATTACGAGTATACTTTTAATCGCTTTCACTGCGTACCTATACCTAGGATGTGATATCGCCGGATATCGCGACAGGGTGCTACGAAGACTTTCGCTACAATCAGGGAAACATCTACGCGCTACAACATTTTTTAACGAATACGTGCCGTGAGACAAAATAAATGTGCACTTGCATATGCACATGCAGCATATGTTAAAATAAATAAGTAAAAAATATTTAATCTTATTATTTCAGTTAAGTTTCGTGGAACCTTGTTCAAACCTAGCTATTTACCTGTAATACTGTAATACTTTATGGCGTCCATCAAACAGAACGGCATTACGACGTCGGCGTTGAAGCGACGTGTGTCGCGAAACGATCAGTATTCACGAATATCGTCAAAATGTCAGGAGCACTCCATGTGGAATATTCAATATTTCTTGTATTGTGGATATAGTATTGCATTTATGTAACGTGGACTAATATCAGAGTTTAAATACTGCAGGCCTTCGAGATTAAACGTTAAGATATCTAATATTGTTGTGAGATTGTGGACCCACGTTTTCCCTAAGTAGATGAACATTTTTTTTATTAAACTTTATAAACTCTCAGCAGACTCTCAGACATTGGTCACTAAAATATTGTGTATTAACCAAAACAAAAATATCTCTAAAAACATAATAACAACATAATAAAAACTTATTTTTACTTCTCATGCTCGTAAAGTTTCACTTTATGCTGGGTATAGGCTGACTAAAACTCAATTTTATGCACAAGTGCATAAAAAATTGCCATTGTCAAAATAGCCTTAGAAGAAGTCAATTTTTTATGCACTTGTGCATAAAATTGAGTTTTAGTCCGCCTAAACCCAGCATAAAGTGAAACTTTACGAGCATGAGAAGTAAAAAAATATAAACACTTATGAAAGAAATTCCTATTCTTTTTATTTCCTCACAATCGAAGTAAAAAGTAGAGTGTATAACTCGTCCATAAAACCCATTTTACGCTCGTACTTTATATCCATCCTCGCTCGCAAGCTCGCTCGTATGGATAAACGCCTCGCGTAAAATGGTGCGTTTTATGCACTTGTTGTACAATCTACTATTATTGCCCAAGGTCTTTGTCACTAGGTAGAGTGCCCAGGAAGCCATTTTCGCGCTGGATAGCTAATAGCTGATCTGTTGGCAAAAATAGTGGCCAGCCCTCTGGTCACCAGAGACCTCAATAATTCGTATATTTAGGTACATAAGATACAGTCGCCATCAGATATATCGCAGCATTGCCAAGGCAATAAAGTACATGCTCAGATATTTTTATGTACCTTGGCCTGTCCGATATATTTGATGGCGACTGTACTTCATTACTAGGTAATACTATACTCTATTCATCCTTACGTCAATTTGTGTCCAAAATTAAAAACAAATGTTATTTTGGCGGTTATTCGTTTGTTGCTTATATTATTGAAGATTTATATATTACATGTGGTTAACATTTTTGAATCCAATACTTTGTGAGTATATTTAAGTATACAACAACATTTTATGTGATAATGCTAGAGAAAAGTCAAATCATTAATTACATGATAAGGCAAGTAAGGATGAAAAGAGTATATGTTTTAATAGTAAGTAATATGTACTTCAACAACTAAGCAAAAAATAAAATAACTTGATATGTTTAAGATTCACACTTAGGAGACTTACTTAGGTGGGTTGCACCACGCACAATTAACGGACTCATCAACGTTAAATATGACGACGGAGCTGTCATCCCATAGAAAACAGTCAAACTTTTCATACAAGATTTTTTTAACGATCACCTTGACGTTAACAGACGGTTTGGTGCAACCGGCCCTTATTCTATGAAAAAAAATATGGCACGTGTACGCTTTATCATTATCACTATAGACATGAGCTAATAATACTTCAGCTGCGTTTGCCTCATTGTTCCGCTCAGTACGTCCGGATGACAAGTAAATTTCCTCCGGCGAAAATGGCTCTATTAATCTACCCGATCAATTGCGTCAGATAAGACTGTTCCGTCATTATTGAGCAGTTAATTAATCTCTGTCGATGCCCCGTTTACAGGTTTGTTCCCCGACTAATATAACCTTTTGCTGCGTTTGCTTTAAGTACGCTCGTTTTCAAAGGCGGAAGCTTGAACATCATCATAAAGCATTTACTTGCTTGTTTTATTTTGTGTGCAAGGCGGCAGGTATTACGGGGTATTAATTCTGATCTACGTTCATTAGTGCCAGATGAAATAAAACGGGGCACTGAAATGACTTCTTTTAACACCATGAGGTGTGATAAGATAAATGAGACATGAAGGGTACACGGAAAGAACACGTCTAGTCCCATTTTTCGTAAAATGAGATTTTTGTATCAAAATGTAGAGCTTGCAGTAAACTATTAGCAACAACTTCTAGAACAGCTGGAATTTTTAACATGAATCCATTTTTTATTCATAAAAACCATCTAGTTACGAAAATAGTATGGTTAATTGAATCGTTCCAAACTTTGAAACCGCTATAACTCAAAATGTTGTCAAAGTGACTAGACATGTTCTTTCCGTGTACCCTTCACATAATAATATATACTCGTACCGTCAAATGCTACAAGTTTGCCTTTTTGAGTCACAACATTGCCTGTTTAAAAAAATACGATTTTCTACCACCGCTTTTTATTTAAAAAAAAGTAAAAGTTGCAAACAATCTTAAGTAATTTGAACCACAAGCTATGTGCAAGACCTAAATTATCTAAGAAAATTCAAAAATACTACAGATTGCATATATTTTAAGAGTAATTTATGAAAAACGTGAATTTCCGTTTAAAGTTATAGCACTTGATGGTATAGAGTTCACAATGCCGAAAGAACAATTAATAAGTACTTAAACAGAAGTAGGTATTACTAGAGTAAGTAATACTTAGAGGGCTTTCTGAGTTTACAACTCTCCTTAAGAGTCCGGTAACGATTTGAAAACGAAAATCGCTAATAATAACATTATACACGTGAATTGCATTTGGTACGATAGCTTGAAGTCTTGTTATTGCAAAAAAGTACTTTAGGTCTATTTATATTAATATTGAATACCTTAAAACTCGATTCTTACAGAGCATGTTTAGTGAGGACGTTGATTCATGTAATTTTGTTGTACGATTTTTAATTATTATTTGTTATGCACCCTAATATATTTTATACTATCTGAATAAAGCATAAAATGAAGTTTATTTTTGTATTTTTATGTTTGCAAAATACTTTAGTATCTTTCCAAAAATATCACCTAAACTTCGGCAATTTTTAGCAAAATTGCTTTAGCAAAACACACTCTCTCTCAAAAAATATATATGAAAATGAAAAAAACTGTTACACTTATTCCTCAGGCGACTCATTTTCCAATGTATTTATATATTTTACATACTTATATAACTTAATTTAAATCAATAAAAACCTTACTCTTTTCACCTCTCCAAGCAAAAATCGCGAAACAGGTGTTAGATTAGGGTGAATTATTTATAAATAAAGCATAAAATTAAAAAATCGTTGTATTTATTCCATCCAAAAAGAAACGATCTTTCATAATATGTATACAAAATTATAGAAGTTATGTTAGTTACTGCAAAATCGCATCAAAAAGTTGAGCGAAATCGAAAAAAAACATTACCGGACTCTTAACTATAGTCGATAAAACTGAGTAGGCACGATAGTGATTCATTGTACTTGAACAATAGAACCGTTGAAGCTATACAAAAATGTATATATTCTGCAATCTCCCGCTAGATTAGCTCCGTCCACTTAACCCGCATTGAAAGAGAGTACCTACACATTTCTTACAGGGGATATTTGCAATAAATTTGCATTTATCCGGAAAACGTAGGCCACGTTTACTGTCTCAAATACTACAGTTACAAACAACAAACTGTACAAACAATACAACCTATGTAACATCTGAAAAATAATACTCTTTGAAATTTTACAATGTTTATAGGTACATTACATTAGGTACCTGTGTAATTGTTATTGTAAGGTTTTAAATGTAATACTTGATTTGAGGACCATACTTACTCGTAAGAGGTATTTGAACTTATTTCATTATTCACCATTGCTTTGATCTTTCAATGTCCTGAACGTAATTAAATTTACAAAAAATGTTCTCTTGAGGTACAGTCGCCGTCAAATATATCGGAGCGGCCAAGGCGGTCACAAATATCTGAACAACGCCTCTATTGTCAAGGCCATAAAGTGCATGTTCAGATATTTTTGAGTACCTTGGCCGCTCTGATATATGTATTTGCTGGCGACTGTACGAGTAGGTACTGGAATAAGCTGCCGATCTGAAATCAGGCAATAATAAATCAAAATCCTCTTGAATTGGTTAAATGGGGGAAATGATCTGCATGCGCTTTTCCTCACCCTACCCGGTCTGACCTGGCGGCAGCGATAATCAGCAGCCAATAGGCCTTATGAGCTTGAATGCCCATTTTCATAGATAATGGTACGAAACCCTTCGTGCGCGAGTCCGACTCGCACTTGGCCGGTTTTAATTACCTTTAAGGTAACGAAGCTGGAAGTGCTCCATAAGCAGGGCTGCGTAAATACTATGTTTTTGTACGTAAAAACTATATACGGTATAATTAAATAGCGAAAATAAATAAAAGGTCGCTGGCGCGGGTGACACTGTCAACCGGCGCGACGCGAAGTGATCTCTCGAGAGCGATCATCAGCGGGCTGGGTGTGCATCGTACATCTCTTTTGTGCGAGATTAAAGAGGCGATGGCGTGGGCCGATCCCATCCATCTCCGTTAATGCTGTTTCGATGCCAGCGGCGCTCATCCACCCGCGAGCCCGTTGTTTCCATCGTTGAAGCAAACTGAACATTTGCCTCAGACAAACTAGTATAACCGTGATCTCTGAATATGCAAAACTTTAGCGTATCTTAAATTAACCTTACGTCGGTTCAAGGAAGCTATTGCCCGCCTCGACAGGGTAAGTGGTGAAAATACAGAGCCAGTATAAACGCTCGCAGCACGTCCATGATACATGACCGAATCGCTTGCATCGAAAATATTATCCCGGAAATCTTTCCGAGTAAACGAAATGGGTGTTTTTTTGCGAAAAACGCACTAGTGCTGTTGTAAACATGCACGACCTATAATAAAACAGCCTTGTATAAGAGCTCTCTAGTTTTATGAGTTTCCTACTATCCAATAAACCGGCCAAGTGCGAGTCGGGCTCGCGCATGAAGGGTTCCGTACCATTATTTATAAAAACTCGAATAAATTATTATCGCAAGGTCGTATCTGCCTAAGTACGTAGTTTTTCGGAGATAACTCAAAAACGCCTAAACCGATAATGTTCAAAACAATTTTCGCTGATATAATATTTAAAGGTGTCTTCTAGATTTTTTTCATAATTTTTGGACTTACGGTTCAAAAGTTACAGGGGGGGGGGGGACATAATTTTTATGACTATCGGAGTGATTATTTCAGAAAATATCCACTAAATCAAAAAATGTTCAAAGAAACCTCAATGTTATTTTCAGAGACCCGTCGATTGATGTGCATCATGTCATGTTGATATTTGGCAAAAAAAATGGTTGATAATTAGTTACATGTATGGAGTGCCCCCCTAAACATATTTTTTTAGCAATTTCTCTACAAAACTAAGTAGCAACACGCACAGTACACTTTATGTAAAAATTTGATAATGATACGTCTTATAGTTTCCGAGTAAAATGGCTGTGACATACGACAGACAGACAGACAGACATGACGAATCTATAACGGTTCCGTTTTTTGCCATTTTGGCTACGAAACCCTAAAAATGTAAGCATAGATTAGTGGTTTCGTTTGGTTTGGTAGGTACAAAGAGTTATGGTTCTATGATAGTTTAGCGTAGTACATTGATTGGTGTTGGTATCTATGGAAGCAGAGCACTTATTAGATGATGATGCACTAATTCAGGACATCCAGTAAGTAAGTTGTTATTTGGTTACCCCTTGGCCCAAAAAATACGCAATAGTGTACTTGTAAGTTTTTATTTTGTATTTCACGCACTGATATTCACATAAATACCTAGTCCACTTCACTTAAAACAACAAAGTCTTTGAACAATAACACTATCATTGCCATCAAGCAATCAGCACCAACTTTCTTCGACGACGTAAGTGGGGTAAGACCTGAAACAAAAAAAACATAGTTTTATCCAGATACCTATTATTTGCTAATGATACTCGTATTTATTTATTTATCGTATCGCTGTTAGTTAGTTATACACTGATTAACAAACAATTATTAGTATTATTACGATAAAATTAAGATTCAAAATTGATACATGTCCAATTGTCTATAAAAATAAAAACGTCCGTATGAATAAAAGAGCTGAACAAACCACACACCTAAAAATCTTTTATTTATCCAGAAATTCAAAGACAATCCTAATTCTAATGCCTCTTCCACACATTGCGGCAATGACGGTTACATCGGCGGTTGAGCCAATGTATGGATCGGTCCTAAGGCCTAATACTTTTCCAGTTGGGTTGCACCGTTGGAAGACACTAGACTACCAATTAGACACATCAACAACAAGATTATTACTAACATTCTAATTATATTCAATGTCAAAATCAATACATCCCAATATAGTCATGAAAAACAGATTAAAAAAATACATACAAACATATCAAAACTAAAAATAATAAAAAGGTCTAATTTTGCTTTAATTGATTGTGAGAGAAGAGTGCATTTAATTTTACTGTTGTAATATTCTCACCTGTATCCGCCGTAACCACCGCCGTATCCGCCATAGCCGCCTCCGTAGCTGCCGCCGTAACCGCCTCCGTAGTGGTAGCCGCCGCCATAGCCACCGCCGTAGCCGTAGCCGCCGCCGAAACCTCTGCCTTGGAGAGCGCCGGCGGCAAGAGCGCCGCCAACGAAACCAGCCTTAGCGCCGATCAGACCGACGCCGAGAGCGCCGGCGCCGAGCAGGGCGAGACCACCAAGACCAGCAGCTCCGGCTCCTGCAAATATTTATTTATTAAAAGGTTATTTCACAATAACATAAAGTACAAGAGGTACCTATACAATGATGGAAGGTAACCTCAATCAACCACCGCGAACAGACATTTGGTCAGAATTCAGGATTGACCCCAACAAATTTCATAAAGATCTGAAAAACGTTTCTAAAGTTATCGTCGAATAAACTCTCAAAATCAAAAAGCCATCGATATGCCGAGACGTCCCAGTAGCCAGAAGTTGTTTGTAAGAACTCGCGTCGCTTACGCTCCGCTCGTTCGATAAACCTACAGCTAGGTTGAAAAAGTTCAACGGCTTCAACGTCAATTGCTACATATTTTCTCCCATTTTGCTAAATTACTGAAACCTTTGTGTCGACCGAAAACTATTCACAGTGAATTTTTGATATCGAAATTTTAGAGGCGTTAGATATGTAACGAACGAGCTCTCATCCGTTTCGACGTACCGAGCATAAAATCATTTTACCGATAGGTACTTTCTTTCTGTAGCTTTTCATTACGATGAAAATATTAATTCTTGCTTGTACTACATAACTAACGCTTTCTAATTAACATATTCTCTCTTCGTTATCTAAATACCAAGTTCAAGGCTGAAAGCGTCTGGTACATTATGCGTCCAAACCGTGCTAAATTAGCATATTTCGCAGTCAATCAACACGCATACGCTCCGATTAGCTCATCTATATTCCCACTAGATAAAACAATCTACCATCAATCTCTAGGGGTAGAAAGTAAGTCGTCCTCCCGGGATCGGTGATCCCACGTAATGTATCCTCGTGGAATGTCGCAGGCCCGCATATCAATGTCTCCGAATCCCAGGCGGTAAACCTATTCTAAATACTGAAATGAACGTTTTTACGTACCAGGCGTTATATTACACCTTGACAATGTGTTCCAAATGTTTGGGAATTAGTCTTCATTTGCAAACTTTCGTAGCGAATAGCAAATGCATTACTTTAGACGGTGTTATGCCTATATACGATGTGCTCAATTCTCTTAATATAGTTTTTCATAAATAATGTATTTGTAGTAAATTATTAAGAAATAACTACTTACACCTATTATGTAAATTAGTTTCGTTTTTTTTTTAAGAATACATATATTCCTACTTTCCGCTTTTAAAGTTAAAGAAACTACTTAGTTCCGAAAACCGAATGCAATAAAATGCCGTTGGTCTCTCGGTCAGCAAAAATCATAATTTTATTGTTATTATTCCCAGATTATATATACTTCATAATAATTAAACATAGGGTTAGCTCTGTTAGTAATTCCTTAGAAAACCTCTATTTATTTTAAATGCTTCTAGCTTAAGTGTTCCGTTTGTTTTATGAATAAAACCTGCGAGGTACAGTTATCGTAGTTTCGTGAAACTGAGCCAAATAAATTATTCAGTTTTCTACGTGAAATGCTGGGCGTTATTTTTTTGTTTCATATCATTACAAAGTAAATTTTTAATTGATTATTTATCATGTAACTGTAAACTAGTGATAAGCTACTAGCAAAGACAAATTATTTCGGGTTTTATTTATGATATTTCTTTATAGTAATAATGTTGGTTTTAAGTATTAACCTAATGTTTTCTAACGGTTACCTATTTTAAAGAAACAGCACCATTGATCGTTTTTTACTACCCCAGCTGTAACTTGAACTTTGAAAATAGTTTTTGTTCCGTACAGTCTGTGCTTACGCCCGAAGTAAACGACTACTCGTTAACCGTTCCAAATACTTCCACGATGTTTTTTCAGTATTCGTTTCAGCAAACTTTTACGTTTTAATTAGAAAATGTGTGACAGGCACCTGAATTATACACCTAGAAAACCACAACCTTTCTATGTCAATCAACGAACAACAATATAAAGGAGGTACAGACTCAAGAATTACTGAAAATATGGCTCGTGAAATTATTAACCGGCCAGTCTTATACCGTAATAAGTATAACAGAAAAAAACTGCTGCAAGAGTTGTTTTTGCGTATTGTGGGGTAATTTTTTTGGGCTGTGTATCCCTAGAATGATTGATGCCAAATCTAAAATTGGTCTATTTCCCGGTGGCGGTCGCCTTGTTCGTGTGTGGAACGTTATTAAGTAGATGATTACCTAGGAGCAGGGACCTCTTCTGCCTCGGCGCCTGCACGTCGGTAGGCTGGATATACACGGGCACCAGCTGTGTGGGCTCCTCCACGGGTTGCAGGGCGTTGATCAGGGGACCCGCCTCCATCGCCATGGCGGCCGCGCACGCCACTAACACTCCCAATGCTACTGAGCACACCTTCATTGTGATCTGTGATGGAAAGTGCATTTTTATCTGCATTAATTATTGTTCTTACTTCACTATTTGTACACTCCAAAGCTGTTCATCCAATTTCTAATACTAAATATTGTAAGTGATATATAACATCGTGTTCCTTTAAAACAGTTTGTTATTAGTTTTCGAAATATACTGATTATGTATATATTCGATGACTGATGACATTGTAGTGAGATACTTTAAGATTATTCTATTAAAAATTCGAATAAATCTAGTTATATTGAAATAGTTATATTGAAATTATTAGGTATAGTATGGGTAGGTGGGTAGCTAATATCTAATACTTTTCGTTTTCTACTACCTATACAACGACTTAATTTTTATAACTTCTGATATAAATAAATTCAACAAGTATTTAGCAGTTTTTAAAACCGAGAATTGCTATACTTAATTACATATTAGGTAAGTACTTATAAACGTGAACGAAGGATTTCTGTTTTGTTTAACATCAAATTTTATCACTAAACCAATCACGTTGTTTAACACACTGTAGTTTTATTGTACCTACCTTGTAGGTACATGTAACTAACTTTGTAAATTATTATAACATAAGTTTATGTAATTGTAAATCACTGCTTCGTTTAAAATATTGCGAAATAAAAATTTCTTTATCTTTAGATAGAGCCAAGTCAGATCAGCATTTTATATCATTTTATAATTGTGTAATCACTTAGTAAGCAGTATAAGTATCATCTCCTAACAAAATGTTTTTAGCTAAAATATGCAAACTTCTAATGATCAACTTGGCATGTTTGTTATTTTTTCTTTTGATATAATTTTACCTCGACAAAACGGCAACTAAATATACTGCCCCGCCACATAGTTCTCTGGAAAAGCAGTTTGAATTTCGAGTTTGCTGTGAGAGACTAAGATGAAAAGTCATTTAATTATTTACCTGCTGTTTCGGCTCTTATAAGTACATGGTGGTTTCTTGGTGAGGACTTTTGTCCACTAACAATAAAATACACGAAATAATTTCGCTTTCCATTTTATCAAAACTGGCAAGGCTAATCCCTAATTGTGTATTATCACATTATCGCCAACACGGAAACTTTTAAACGGACCTATTGCAAGTTTGGGGAATTCTAAACTTAAATTGGTTGTTAAATATTTCTTCTTTATCAAATCAATATTAGAAATAAATGGGACGCACCTGTTTCAAAATCTTCGACTAGCACACACTCAAACCGGTACAAATCTTCTGCCCGGTGAGATCCTACCTCCGTCTTATATAGGACGATCCGGCGACCACAGATACAGATCGTTGTCCTGCCCTGCGAAAGATGTCACCGCGTCGCCCCACCTAGCAATACCAATACCTACGAGTATATCAATAAGAAACCACACGATAATAAGCCAGGTGAATTCCCATGTTCAATATTCATTAGACGCTATTACAAACATGATATTGTTCATGGGCATAGTTCACAACTCAGAACTCGCTTCGCATGCGGCATCGCCACAGGTATTAATCAAAAGCTACTTTCAGTTGTTTGAGGCTGCTTTACAACTAACTGTTTTGTATTTGTTGTTTCAATGAAACAATTACGCAAACCGTGTATGCTCGAGTTAATTGATAAGCTTTGTGTAAACAATACCTTTGTGCGGCATTTTGTACTATTTATGGGATTTAAAGAGATAGGTATTTGGCAAAATGTGTGTAGGTAATTGACGTAACAACCACGGTTGCGCAATTAAATTATAAACAAGTTATCTAAAATTGATTGAACGAATATTTGTTGCACATTTTTATACAAAATAGTCCGCAAAAAACAGTATATCGGTCGTTTATTTAGTATAACACAAGGCTGGAACTTTTTACCCCGGCGCATACTTCTATCAAAAAATGTACAAAGATTCTAATAACAGTGGGTAACTTCATGTAATTGTTTCGGAATCGCACGCCCACCGCTTCCGCTTCCGCTTCGCTTCCGTCTCAGCCCACTTTACGGGTCTTTAAAATGATTCTCTGCCTTTTCGCCGAAAATCATATTGCCAAATTTCACTTGCCAGCCAACTTTTCGCAGAAGTTTCATTTGGCCGAATTTCATTTCCCAACTTTACATAATCCAACCTAACCTAACCCAACCTAGTAGGCAATTTTCTTTTCCCAACTACGGGGTTGGGAAATGTAATGGTTACGGAATAATTATTTGGTAAAAGTTATTCGGCCAAATGAAACTTCTGCGGAAAGTTGGTTGGCAAATGAAATTCGGCAATAAAATTTTCGGCGAAAAGGCAGGATACCCTTTAAAAATATTGCGAGATATTATATTTTATAATATTTCCTCCCAGTCGATCAGTCCTCGTGCGTCCCGAAACGTAATTTCAAAGAAGACAAGTTACATTATAAAAAAAATATTCTGTACTAATTTTCATTTTATTGCTATTTAATGTGTGTTCAATTCTCGAAAGCGTTTTTGAGTGTTGTGAAGATTTCAGATGGGTGACAAACAAAGCACTAATTAAAATAAAAACTAAATATACGTGTAGTACCTTTAGGGAGGCACTGTTTAGTAACGCATGTATCTCAAGTCGACAGGGCAATTAATAAACAAGAGGCAGCATTTTTCTTTAAAAAGGGCCCTAATTTAAATAATGTACCTTCTTGTATAATATATTTTTCATATATATGTATAAAGCTAACGATAATGCTAATTACTTTGCCTATCAGAACTATATGCGTTCCTCTTGCTCTGATCACACCTTGTTGGTTATTTCTACTTGACCGTGTCACCATGACACGGGAAAAATAATGGCACGCACGGTTCGTAATTTCCTTTTCGCTTATGGCTCGTCGCGAGACAGGCATACAAAATTTGCTCGGAAAACACAGGGTTAAAGTATGTTTATGTACGTTAACGATACATACAATCATTCGCTTGTATAACTGAAATCGTTTTAAAAAAAATCATCATATCGATCGTAGGACGACCACTGCTGGCCAAATACCTCCACCAAGGACCTGAAGAGAAGGGCCTCCACAACGACCGGTTGTTGATAAGGGAACAAAGGAAGCTATACATTTACGAGTAGAACTTCGGTCCACTTTGTTGGGGTTAAGTTGCACAATTTGACTCTAATGCCCTGGTTACACCTAATGAGTGAGTACAGTGGCGAGACAGCAAAATGCCACTCGGCCGAGAGAGTAAAATGGCCCAGCCCAGTACTCGGCGATATGTTTACACCTTGCGAGTACTCGGTCGAGAGTACTGACTCGCCACTGTACTCGGAAGGTGTAACCAAGGCATAAGTAGAAAGGGTTAGTAATTATTATATGTAACATCCTTTTTACCCGACTACGGCGAAACCAAAAGGAAGGTTTAACATTTTATATCAGTCTATGTATGTAATGTGTGTATGTTAATATTTACGTATATTCCTCCGTAGTGCTTATTTTGATGAATGAAGTGTCAACCGATTCGTTATTTTATTATGGCCCGGGTACTTTAGCTACATTTGAACTGTCTTCAACATGTTTTTTTCATTGTCGGTTTTTTAAACTTTTTGCTTGTTCATCATCTTGTTATATCTTACGAAGGTCGTCTAACCTCCAATTTATATCATCGATAAAATAAAATATAAACTTAGCATAAACCAAAAAAACTACAGAGATCAGTTTCGCACAGAAATTAAAACATAAATCACTGGGTAAAGAACTTCAAAAGATATTTGTCAGTCTCGAATGTTGTATACTCTTCGACATAAAATTATCATTCAATACGATCGTCCGATAAAAACTGGAAATTTTATCATACCTTTAAGATGTAATGTGAGATTGGACCCCGGAAAAGTAATGAGGGGATAAGTGACGCATGATGTCTCGCGCCGGATGTCAGGTGTCAGTAAATGACACATCGCTAGGGGCGCAATTCCATTTTTTTGACAGCTTATGACAGTCCAAGGTCCAAAGTAACCAACACAATGCCGTAGCAGAGAATATCGTAATTTTGCCTTATGTAGTTTTCAAATATTTCGACAAATTATTGAGTGGTGACATCCTTTGTATGCAAAAAAAGGGTGTTGGGGGTAGTTCGACATTTTGCCGCAAATTCCATGCTTAGTTACAGTTACCCTGGTGAGACACTAGGCAGGTGTTTAACTTACCATAGACATTGAAAAAGGTTCTGAAATATATTTGCACAAATGCTGAGCCGTGTCCCCCTTGCTTATATCCAACAACCAAGTATACCTTATTCATGCTTACTTGTCTTATCATGTAAACAAACACGTTTCAAGGATATTATTACACTTTTCTCTGGTATTATGACTTAATTTTTTGTCATATAGGTACTTAAAGAAACTCACCTAGTATTGAATTCAATCAAGTAAGACCTGAAAATTATATTTGTAATAAAATTTACCTCAATAATCGAAGTAACGAACTGTTATAGGGCAGCCTGCGTTGGAGCTTTGAAGAAATCTCTCGAATATAACCCAAACAGTTTATTTTCCCAAAATACACTGCACAAACTTACACACTAAAATATTAGGATATTAGTAGATCTAGGTTTAAAGAGTGAATTACGAGTGACGTTGTTTTTACTATTATTAGGATTTTATACATTCATATTGCTGTCAACGCTTCACCTACATTTGAGTATCGCTGGGTAAGCTGGGTAATTATGAGTGTATATAACAGAAGCAGAACGAATAAATTCAAAAGTAAATGACATTTGACAAATGCCTTCTAGGTTGACAGACGTTTGTTTACATGATAAAACAAGTAAGGATTGACACGGTATACCTAATTTGCTTACTGTTATTTTTAATTACAAAACGCTATTGGGCTGCCATGACTAGAGGTGGAGGTAAGGTGACATTAAAAATAAAATGACGAATGATGCCGGACTTCGGGCCGCGGGATCTATTCTCACCTCAAATGCAATAAGGTGAATGACCTGTCACAGCGAGGCGGATAGGTAGACAGCAGGTTTAGTCAATGTCGCGACCACTTGTGCGGGTCTCGTCGCAAGGGCCGTTTCGGCAAAATTGGACAAAAACTTCCGCATTCCATCAAGCGGGAGGATAAATTGCCACTTACCTTATTGGGTAGATGCCCTTTTCATTGATTAAAAACCGATGATGGGAGTATCATACTTCATCAATAAAAACGGTTGTTTCATAATGTAATAAGGAGTTTGACGTTTCTCCTTTTTATACGATTTACGAAGACAATTGTTTAAACTTTAAAATTTTATATTCAAGTGTTTATTTGTTTGCTAATTAATTTTTATAAAGTCGGTTGTGGAAAAGTTCATATCGTAACTTTGTTCCGGACTATTTCGTACTTACATAACCTACCCGTAGGTCAATTAGGTATACCTATTGATCCTCATACAGTGGAGAGTAGGATTTTTGAGTGTTTTGACCAAGTATAATCGTATATACACCAATTTATAGTTTTCTAGGAGAAAAACGGACAGCCCAGCTTGTAAAGCTCATAGCTTTTAAATTATTTCTTTTCCAGTTTCTTGTTGGCCACGTTTTTCAATCATGTTCTTATAAGTCGCATCTTACTTCACAACATAGTGTAAATTACTATAATTTAAGTTCTCTCGTTTGGTGACATCACCTATAATGGCTGTTATAACAGTGGTAATAGTTTCCAACTGTATCGCACCTATCACACATGGATCACCACGTGAATGGAACAAAATCATAAATTTACCATAAATAGAATTCAAATGGGCACCTCCAAAATCTTTAATAAGGATCGTGTTATATAGTTTTATTTTTATTTGTTAGGAGTAGTTTTTATTCAAATGTTTATTTAAACTCTGACCGATTAGTAATATTTATAATAATATATGTATTAATTAATGTATGATACCTATGTAACTTAATTATGTTTTCAATTGTAGAATCAAGGCGATAAAAAATATTTTACATAATTTTCTATTGATGTTTAAAGTCAAGAAGATACTTAGGTACAATACGTAGATACTTACTCATCTAAGAACTATAACGTATATGCGTATATATAGGTATAAAAATAATTTATAAAAAAAAACTGACTGCAATGGAGAAGGCCGGTGAAATATTTTTGTACATATGTAGATGATGCACTCTTAGAATCCATACAATGAAATGAAACATTTGGCTTGAAATCTAAGTTGCATATCAAACACAGGGAAGAGGACAAATCGCCCAACGTGAACTACCTATGCGTCGTTGAAGTTGAAGTTCCGTTCTGATCATCATCAGCAGTTCCACTTCTTTAAATGTAAATAATTGATTTGTTGATGAACATACTAAAATCACTATATGTATGTTGGTATGCCTTTAACATCTGAGGAGTTTCCTCAGTTCCTCATGGATCCCATCATCAGAACTCGAGCTTAACAAAATTTTGTCTAGAAAATCTAACTTCTTTAACAATCACAGCGAAGAGGACAAATCGCCAAACGTGAACTATGCGTCATTGAAGAGTTCCAATCTGATCATCATTAGCAGTTCCACTTCATCAAATGTCACTTTTTTGGATGGAAATGCTTGATTTGTTGATACAAACACAAAAAACACCATATGTATGCCTTTAAGGTTTGAGGAGTTCCCTCGATTCCTCATGGATCCCATCATCAGAACTGCGTTTTGATAAAAACGGGACCAATCTGTATGTATATACCTACTTACAATCAAAAAAGATTTTTATATATCGGTTCAGACATGACGGAGAGTTGGAGTAACACACATTTAAAAAACATAGAACCAAATTGAGTACCTGTCTTTTAAAATCTTGAGGTCGGTTATAACTAACATTATACGTTTTAATAAAAATATTATATGCCCACGAGATTTTTATCCTTAACGCAATAAACGTAGCTTTTTATGTTGTTAAACAAGAAAAATCGTACAGTTTATTCAGTTTAAGTACCTACTGTTCTCTGGAATACCGCAAGTAAACAGTGCTTTCTTGTTCGCGGCTAAAGTCGAAGTGAGCAGATGTAAGAAAAAACTCGTTCGCTAAACTACTACCAGGTAACCCCTGAGGCATTTCAGTGAGTGCTTCCCAAGATTACACGACTCTTTTCTTTCAAACTTACCCGTCGTTGGCTCTTCGGAATGGTACTGTATGTATCTCATTCTGGACCCCTATTCGACATGCCAAAATGCCACACGTATTGGATATCTCACTTGTATCGCTGTTTTTTTTTTATGATACATGGAGAGTGGTCACGGACAGAGAGAAACCGGACAATTACTCTTACTCTATTTCCCTAACCACAGTTGAACCTATTACCCAGCAAAACAGTCGTTTATATATGACTAGTAAAAACTAGTAAAAACAGTCCGATATATTCATCATAATTCATCTTTCCCCCTAGCGTTTGACTCGCCATCCTAATCCCAGGAATTGATGGAGGCATTAGTTTTTACGAAATAAGCGACTGCCATCTGAGCTTTCAACCCAGAGGGGAAACTAGGCCTTGCTGGGATTTGGTCCGGTTTCCTGACGATGTTTTCCTTCTCCAAAAAGCGACTGGTAAGTATCAGATATGACATTTCAAACATAAGTTCCGTAAAATTCAGTGGTACGAGCCGGGGTTTGAACTTCCGGATTGAAAGTCTAACGTTCTACCGCCAAGCTTAAATAACGTCATATTAGGTGTCATATAAAATTTTGACGTTTATAGAATGAATTTATAGAATATCGATGCTGAATTAGCGTGATCGGAATAAGTATATCCCTTTAACGGGCAAGACTGAAAAAAATCAGGGCCTGTCTGTACCAATATTGCGCAGGCGGTTAGGTTGTCAAATCCTTGTTTCGACAAATGCTTGTTCTGTCAAATACTTATTTTATTTCGTTAAATCCAAGTTAAATCCTTATTTTGCCCAATCCTTGATTCGTCAAGTCAAGTCATTGAATCGTCTAGTTCGTGCTTGGTAAAAACCTAGTTCTGTCTAATGCTTGTTTTGTCTAATTTTGACAACCGTCTGCGCTATCGTACCAAAGGTGCGCGGAGACAGAAGAAACGGGGGGCCTAAATACCAAGAATTTCGAAAATCGACTATTCGTTGGCCCCATCTCTATCGCTCTTGCATATTCGAAAGAGAGTGATGCATATAGACAATTCGACGAACGAAGTGGTTCGCGGTTATAGTCCAGCTTCTCACTAGGTATTTACTGGAATGCGACGGAGTGCCCCCATATTGGGCTAAAGTAAACATGTCGGATGTCGGTTACCCTAAAAGAGGTCCTACTTCTAAAGGTAGGTATGATAGGATATTTTGTGGAATTGGGCTGGCCAGACTAGCCTCACTCCCTTTACGCAAAATTAGCGCTAATAGTCATCGAGTTGCGGAAACCTGCTCGTACTACAATTCAATATAATACATTTCATTATTCACATTTAATAGTTACATTTATATGACACAATGACATCCTGATACGGATAATATAACAAATGGAAATTATTGGAAGCTAATTCATTTTGTGAAATTGTATACAGCAACTGGGAATTCCATGCATAATTAATTGCATATTTCTGTTGTTTTGTTTCACGTTCGATCTACAAATACCTTTGATTATTAAACCAACCGGATGCGAGACGCGCTCTCATTTCTATCGGAAAAAATCTGCCGTTTTTTGCGGGGGAGGGGAACGTCAAATATATGCGAAACGTCAAAATAGCCACGTCAAATAAACGTCAGTCCATACAATGAGTATGACCACTGGTCATACTCATTTGGCAGAGGGGAACGCCTGTCAATGGCTACTCCACTTGGTTTAAAGCTCTAAGACAAATACACATTTAAGTATATTCGTCTGCAAAATAACACTCAAGAGCATTGGCTACGAGGTAAGTTTTAATTATTATACCGGAATTTAAATATTTTTAAAGGATAGATTAAAGTCGATAAGAACGACAGTTATTTATGATAAATTATATTAGCATTTTTATGTTCATACAACGTCAGAGGCAAACGAACACAGGCTCATATATCACAGTAGAAACCGATACGCTTGGAGTTGGTCATTCACACCTGTCATCATCCAAACTTGTCTACGAAAGGAGAGGTTAGAACTTAAGTAAGTTAACTAACGGACGTATTTGACTTTTATTAACGAAATCCTACTAAGACGACGACGCAGTTCGGCCGAGTCAGCACATTTGCCTGAAGAAGTACTTCCGGCTGGTGGACTATTGCACATAATCACAGTCTCTCACTCCTGAAGTCGCTAATGAAGTTTAGTGACCGAATAAAATTCG
Organism: Pammene fasciana; assembly: GCA_911728535.1. NCBI lineage: Eukaryota > Metazoa > Arthropoda > Insecta > Lepidoptera > Tortricidae > Pammene > Pammene fasciana. The sequence continues at coordinate 14,955,269 of OU452276.1, read as the reverse complement.
ATCTCCGACTAGTACAATTTTATGGTGGGGGTGATAATGATAATCTTGACGTTGGCCAAACGATAACTACCTGTAGATTCATTGCTATGGATAGCAACAAAACTTGAGCCAATGTGTGTGTGAGCCGACATTTGTAGTGTGCGGACGACGTTTAAAATCTTCATAAAATATTTTCATTCTTCATGGCTTAGAGAATTGACACAAGTGGACAAGTTCATCGCAAAATATAACGCCTTCTGCTTTTGAACGACAACAACGTCTTCTCGACCGTGGTACCTACTTACAGGCACCAACTTAGGAGGAAAAATGTTGACGTAGCTACTATCGTTTATACAGAGTGTTTCCTGTAACATGAGCAATAAATTAAAATGTAGATTCTACTCCTCAAACAATAAAACTTTTGTTCAGCAACTTTTAAAAAATATGTATTTATTAGATTGTCTCTTTTTCATACAAACTAAATAGTATTTTCAATGTACTCAGCCTTGTCACCCTACAGACATAATCAATTTCGGAATACATTGCGTGTTCGAATAATCTTTAAAGTGAAATAAAAATCAAACCATAAGTTATTTTTAAAAGTTGCTGAACAAACGTTGTCTGGTTTGAGGAGTAGAATCTACGTTTTAATTTATTGCTCCTATTACAGAAAACACCCGTATATCTTATAGAGTTTGTGCGGAATCCTGTGACTCTTCTCTTGTCACATAAACTCTGGTTTGTATTAACTCTCCATTAATTGCTGTTAAGTTGCATGCAGCTGCCATATTCGGTTTGTCTTGATTTATTTATTTTATAAGATGCTTACCCCTTTACTGATAAGCATCTCGCAGGCCTCAACTTGTTACTTTATGTTACGTCTATTTTTAACAAATTAAACTATACCTAAAAACTAACAAATACAATGTGAAACTGACAGATACCTTAGGACAAAACATAAATTCACTAATTGAGGTAAGAGAGACAAGTTTTTGAATAAGAGGGTTAATGTTGTAGGTACACTTCTTAAAAGAAATTTTTGATAATCATTTTCCCACTTAGGTGGGCTTATAGAACTACAAGTAAAATAAAACCAACAAAGTAAAAGAAATTATTTATACAAACAATTATAACACTAAAGAACTAAAAGTAAAAGTTCAGCGTTTTACTATAAATATTATAGAAAACGCCCCAAATTATAACTAAAAACAAACAGTTATAGCCTGGTGATAAGTTCGTATCAGTCTGTTTGAGCAGCTTACAAAATTTAAAACTTATTTTCAATTAATATGGCAGAAACAACAATTCAGATGTACATTCTCAAACCATAATTTGTACAATGAGCACAAAAAACGAAAATTTAAACCGCTTTCGTTATCGCTTATGATACAGTAAAGCAAGCTTCAATTCAGCTTTAGAGTAGGTACTATTACCAATCGACAGCAAAACTGATTACTCATTGGGAATAGTAGCGTTCCAAAGCTTTTCCAACCAACACAAAATGTACACAATCTTAGCAAATACTTAGGTACGTGATGCTCTTCTCGTTTGTCTGGAGTACGCTTGAGGCGACGTCAGAAAACTTGCATGGCGCGACTAACCAGACCAGCTGCGAAACAAAATCAAACGTTAGTTACGTATATTACAAAAAAAACACAAGAATAAGGTTTGAATAACCTTTTTAAGGATTTTTGTATGCATAATTACAAATAAACTCTGACGTTCATAAGTGCATTTTAATGTGCCTACATTGAAAAATACTTATCTTTATTTTTTTTAATAATGTCACAGAATCAGTGTTAGTTCCATGATTCCACTTTATTGTCCAAACTATACAACTGTTTCTGTGACATTATTTTATTTCTTATAATTACACCTACTATGTATTCCGTTATTATACCCATAAGCTCTTAAAAAGGCATAGCCGTAGTCAGGTAATATAATAATAGTATCGTTATCTTATCAGTCATTAAATATTTCACATGAAAATAAAGCATACTGTATAGTTAACTACTTATAAGCAGACCTAGGAATCGATGGGGCAAAACTTTTTGACAGGTAGAGAGTTCCCATATCGATAAACTCAAGTATCGATATTTGTTCCATATACTACTGACCACTACAGGTTTTGTTTGTCAAAATATGATTTTATTAAAAAATATAAATAGAATAAAATAATAAGGGTAACTTTATCTAATTATATAAAAAGGGTTTGATAAAGACATAATATTAACTATTTCATAGTACGATGGTATTTATTACCTAGCGATCATTTAAAATATGCTTTGTTAGAACATTATACTCGTCTTCAGAACAATACTCACGAATAATACATACAATGCTGGGGGTGACTAGTATATGGAAAAAGCATCGATAATTGAGTTTATCGATATGGGAACTCCTTACCTGTCATAAAATTTTGCCCCATCGATTCCTAGGTCTGCTTATAAGCAATGCATATCCCTTTTTGGAGATTTGTATACAGTATTATATTTATATGTATATATATTCTAAATGAAATCAAAATTATTAACATAAAACATAAATCTTTAACATACATAAAAAAAAACACCGAACCGAATGCAGAACCTCCTTCCTCAATGGAATTGAAGTCGGTTAAAAATAGGTATAAAATAGTGGTATGTTCTAATACTAAATGGTATTTCGTCGCTGCGCTTGTAAAATCCGACATGTAAACAAACACAACTTTACAGGAGACACAAAAAACATATTTATTTTTTACTGTATAATAAAAATATATCTAAAATCTAAAAATGACAAAAATTTAAGATTCCAATATGACTCTAAATAATGTTAGATTTGAAAATTTGACTAAGTTATTTTAGGAGCTACAGTTTTTTTTCTACATTTTAAGCACATAGCTGAATTTATTTGTGTTGTAAAAACCGCTATGTGATTATCGAGGCACATAACGGTTTAATATTTCTATAAAGTGACATTTCGAATCGTCACTAAGCGGATTTATACTGCAAATAAATTAAAACCATAAAAATGCGTATACGACTATTTATTAATACTGCTGAATATATTACTAGGCTAATAAAATTAGGTTTTTTCGAAGAATTAATTTCCCAGCAGACTGGAAATCGTTTTAATACCTGCATGTGGTCCTAAAGGCATGTCATCCGAGTTTGCACCGTACCAGCAGGTGTGCATAACTTTTGAGCGATTTTTTTGCTCTTCGTCAGTTTTTTTCTTCTAGCTCAAAAACGGTACGTCCGATGGAAAATGTCATTCTTTAATATTAAAGAGAGTTAAATTCTGCGTCGAATGAGTATCTTAAACTTCTAATTCGATTCAGTAGTATAGCTGAAATCTAAACTTAAAAATCGGGAAAATTACTAATTTAATTGAAAACTCATAATTCTGAGTTACATACTCATATCTTTGCAAATATTACTCCTGTTGAAAAACCTATAAAATAAAAGTTGTAGAGAATAAAATTTCACGTTATATAGACACCTCAGTTTTACATTCAGTCATTTCCAAAGACTAAATTTGGCATGAATTCAAAATCGTTAATTATAATTAACTCAATAACCAATGTTAGTTTTAGTTACTTTTAATTAAACCATATTTATTTTAATAAATTTAATATTGATATCACATAGATATAACCAAACAATTGAAAATGATGACATGTCAATGTAATTTCGCACAGTCCGAGATACAAAGGTAGCATAATATTGTAATTACTTAACACACAGGTGTAGGTTTTTCTTAGATAAATAAAAAAATACATACCGGTGCATCATTTTGGGTCCTTAGAGTAAAATAATAATTTAATGAAGGTTTACTTACACAATCACAAAGACAAAAATGAAATATTTCAGAACTGTAGCTAATTAGGAGATTATGACACTAACGTCATTGAAAAATATACTTTAGATAAGCTCAGGAATGTACCCTTGAAATTAATAGAATAAAAAAAACACGGTGTATATTGTTTTTCTTAAATACTTTTTAGAATTTTGCACTGAAATGTTCTCAGTTGTTCAGATGCATTAAATGTAGGCTCACACCTCATATTTATGGAAAATATGCAACTTGTAAGAATTTACCAAAAAATAACCATTTTGAATACATACCGAATTTAGGGTTTCAAATGATTGAATTTGAAAATTAAAGTATCCATATAACGTAAATTTTATTCTCTACAACTTTTATTCTATAAGTTTTTCAACAGGAGTAGTCTGTTTCAAAGATATGTGACATCGAAGTCAAAATATGAGTTTTTCAATTAAATGAGACATTTTCCCTATTTATAACTTTTGATTTTGGCTGTACCGCTGAACCAAATGAGAAGTTTAATACATTCATTCGACGCAGAGTTTAACCCTCTTTAATATTAAAATAACATTATTTCCATCGGACGTACCTTTTTTGAGCTACAAGCAAAAAAAATTAAAGATAGCAAAAATTTCGCTAAAAAGTTATGCACACCTCCTGAAACGGTGCGAACTCGGATGACATGCCTTTAGGACCACATGCAGGTAAATAAACGATTTCCAGTCTGCTGGGAATTAATTCCTCAAAACGCTTTTTATTGATCTAATTTTATTGGGCTATACATATTTAACTTTATATTATTTGTCAAGAACCAATTTCATAAAATATTATATAAAATCCGCTGTGTGCCATCACAAAGCGCAATATTATTATAATGCATTCATTGATAAAAACAGCTTAGTGATATTTGATCACATAGCGCCTTTTGCGCGGCTAATTAAGGCCTTTTTCACATAGCTGATTTTATTTTTTTGTGATCCAGTAAACTTAGAAAAAAATGGATTTTTGAGGAATATGCACCTTTAAAAATACTTTTAAATGAAGTCAAAAACCATTTTTCAAAAAAAGTCACATGTCGGATTTTACAAGCGCAGCGACGATTAGTTGATTTGTAATATCAATCTTTTCTTAATGAGGCTGGAAAGCCCTAACTTAAATAATGTAAAATTAATCGTTTAATTATTTTATTTTTGAACATGTTGATAACCGCATTCTTTTGTACGAAGCTATAAAATTGGGTTTTACCTAATCGACCTTGCCAGCTGTAAGCTGAGCTGCTAAATATTCATATATCACCTCATGATATAATATTTAAATATAATAGGCATTCAACAGAACCGGTGTGGTCCACAAATAAAACAAACACTCTAATGCTCAGACGACACTTTCAATCAGAACACATTTATTTGAGTAAAACATATTTACACTGAATGAGTATGAGGGTCACGTACGGGAGTGACAAATGACTTGTAATTAATCCCTTTAATGAGTTGTAATTTTTTTGCATTTTTACCCGGCTGTTGTAGAAATGGAGGTTCTGCTTTCAAGTACATATACATTAAATGAATGTCATGAGTATTATTATGAGAGTAACATAAGAGTGAAATAGGTGTAATACTAGTCTATTAAACTACTCTATATTTTTTTAATGTCTGAATGGTTCGATGAAAATGACTATTCGAAAATCTTCTTAAACATTCCAACACTCACATTAGCCCCAAAACTCACAAAGAAGTTAGATACAATTCTAATCTACATACAAAAAGTACATGTATAAAAAGACCAATTTACATACATACATACATACATACAATCACGCCTATATTCCAAAAGGGGTAGGCAGAGATCACGGATTTCCATTTGCTACGATTAAAGCGATTTTGCGAAAGACGAATTTACTTATTATTTAATATTAGTCAATTATGGAATCAAATAAAATTTACCGCTTTATTTATAAAAACGTGTGTCGCCAGTTAATCTCTTTTCCAAAAGACGACATTTTTGTACGGAGACCTTGGTAATAACTGGCCGTTCCTGCATTTCTTTAGCATAATAAAGAGAAAAAAAGGAATATTTATTCATCTTGGAGAATTGCGCGGCCCAGACAATAGACTACTCGCCTGAAGTCCAGATAATAAACAGCATATTTCACACTAAACACCGCAATAAGCTTCTAGAAAAGAGAAGCTATAACCTTTGTTGTTGATTTTGATGTTCATTTAAACTATTTTAAGAACCATGACATTTTGTTAAAGTTTTTAACGTTTCGTTACACAGCGTGATTTCAATAATCTCGCCGTTTAGTACGTATACCTATTTAATATCTGTGTGCTTACGAAAGACATGAAATCCTAGAATTTCAGTTCCTATAGCTACAAGTTACCGATATATCCGTGTAGCACCGATATCGTGTAGTGAGTAGCAATACAGGCGAGGGTACATTTATATTTACCTACTTGCGCGAGGCTCTAAAAGAATTAAGTTTCTCAGTAGCTACTACGTTAGTTTGATAAGGGAACTACGCATTTGGCATAGGTATACTGTTCTTACATTTGTAAATTTATTATGATTTCATACGAATAGTATACCAAATAAAATGATACCGAGTACATACGATACCTCAACATGAGAAAATAATACATTATCTACAATTTTAAAATTCCCACTGATGTCTGAGACCTTGGCAGTTAATAAACGCCTCCGGTGACGGTAATGGTTACAAAATTTGCATGACATTCAATGTAACAATTACTTCATTAAATTCTCTCGCATAGGTCAGAGAGCATGACATGAAATGCATACAAATACAAATACAATACATCATCCATGTCTCATCGGTCAAGGTCCTTAATGAAACAAAAAAAAATGTGCATACCGAAGTGCTTGCAGTTTTATTTACCATTGTGTTCTAATTTCTCAAACAACTGTTTACTAACTTTGCAACAGTGATTTAGGCTAAGGCTAGACCTCCTTAACAACTTGTTAGCACTTACAGCAGTGCTTAGAAGAGGCTAACGAGATTATCAAACCGTCCAAAGAGATAGAGTTCAAACTGTACTGCTACATAATCTCTTCGACAGTCACAGGGTAAGTGCATTAAGCTCAGCCAGCTAACTACGTGGATAAAATAAGGCTCTCTGCCACTGCACTTACCTATGTACTTCTACGTCATATGAGGGAGCATGGCTGGAAAATTTATTCTTCATTTAATGAATGATTTTTATTATTATGTAATATTTAATTCTTAATGCTTTATATATCTTAATAATACGTGGGTAATTAACATACTAAACACCTTATGTAATTAAGAGTCATGGAGTTCGATCGTTTTGTATTCGTGTTTGTTTTGTAGTCGATGGTTCGATATTCCATTAGATAATAAATACCGTCATATGTTCAATTATTTAGTTAGGCTAGCTTATCTACTTATATTATTAGAATTAAAGCGTAGGGACAACTATTTTGTACGTAGGTATCTATATTTGTAGCTGTGTTTGTAGTAGTGTCTACAGAATTCTTCGTAATGTGGCGATCAGGAACCAACTTTTGTAATTCAGGTATCGATAGTGATCCGTACGTCAGTTAAACGGTTTTATTTAAAGTTGTGTATAAAAAAAGTGGAGTATAACAACCTACATAAATGTGGTCGCCGATTATGAATCATTCTGCATATTTTCGAATTTTATGCTGTAGTTTTTCGATAGTCTTTTCCCATATAAACCAGTTATTATGCCGTACAAACTATTAATAGATTCTCCTATCACGCTTATGGGTATTATGCTAAGTTTTAACTTTGACATATAGTATGCTAATTTTATCGCATAGTTTACTAAAAATTTATCAAAAACATTTACAACTGACAAGAATTCCATAAAACCGTTTGTTAATACTCGTCGTCCCCATTCTGATACTCGTACAAAGTTCAAAGCATGAAATGATAAAGCTATGAATGACAGCACAAAAATATTTTAAGGACATGCCACGTATTGTCGAGTCATCGTGAGTTTCATGTATTTGAAGCCTGGAGTAAAATTCAACATATATTTTGGCAGCTCGTAATATGACGGACATAGGCTGAACTTGTAGAGTAAATGCTCAACGATAAAACCGCTGTGTTAATTAATAAAGACTTCACTTGAAAAATACTAGAGTAATAAAGGTACTAAAGTGTAAACATATCTTTGACGTCGACTGTACCAATTACATATTATGTGATACTAAATGGTTCGTAATGTCACGAGCTGTCAAAAAACAAAGTCGAACCCTGCTCCCGGGTGAGTTGTTATTGTATTAGGCGTTGCGAAGCTCGTTAGGACCAGTCACCTGTTATACGAATACGAGTGGCCCTGTTGGGCGGCGCTGACGTGGACCGTGGTCGGTACTGACTTTTTCTTGCTCTTGAGCGCGAGAGCGCCAGCTACTCCCGCCACGCCGACTGCGCCAATCTTCGCTGCCTTCAGCCCAAGGGCACCTGAAATTTAATGCCACGATGAGGATAAGGCAAGTCTCACACTGGCGCCGCGTCCCACTCCGTGAACGAAACAGCGATAAACATATGAAGAGCTCTATTACCGTCGCTGCATGCAGATGTAGAAACAAATGACATTAGTGCGACCTGTGGACGCCTGTAATGTCAGGAATACAGATATACATAAGTATGGCGGCGTGGTGAAATAGGGATCTGGGGTGATATTGATAGATAGTAAGGTATAATGATATCAATATCATAGTTAATAGCGCCATACGAGTATTATGGCGAGACAATGGGCCCCAGTTTTCTAGACTCCATTAAACAACAGAGTGCCAATAGTTATCAAACTGCTTGAAGTGGAAGTTAAAACAAAACAGTATCGATTTACGACAACTTAGTAGTCAGTTGACAGTTACGTTAAGTATAACATTTTACTTTATTTTATGTATTTTATTATACTAGTAGTTCGCCCCGAACTGTGAACTCGCCAATCTTGTGTTTCGCCATAAATGTGCAATAGTAGAATACCAAAATACCAAAAATAGGTATCGGGTATTTTTTTCTCAACTAACCATCACGGTGAAACTAAACGTCCATATTAAATTGTGCGGTTGATGCGCAAAATTTTACCGCGACGAAATCGCTTTAGATTTGTCAGTTTTTGTCTCATGTAAATTTAAATCCACCTCTCACATGCCTCTCACTCTGTTGCTTTGACATGTCGTTCTCATCTGTGGACCACCTATATAGGTTTCGGTCACCATCATTATGCGTCTATGGCAACTCTCTCTAACTAATGTGTTAATGTCAGTATGCTGATGGCCCTAGCAGCCAAAGCTTTAATAAATTTAAAAAAAGTCAGTTGTCAAAATATTTACACCAAAATCAAAATATAATGGAAAATATTTTTGAAATCAATTTTATGTTGCTAATTGTTATGAAACAGTAAGCAGTTAATAAGGATTTGACGAGAGTGTTAATCAATACCTTTCGTTTGATATCAAACTCAACCATACTTGCTCGTAAAAGTAGCAAATAAGATGACCAATGTAACAGGACCCCTTTACAAAACCTTTTTAGGCCTTCTAATTTCAGAACCCCCGTCTCAATCCAGCTCATATACGAACTCGCAAATTTTGTTGGTCTCTGCTACAACCCCAACAAATTTCATAAAGATCGGAAAATCATTACTAAAGATATCGTCGGACAAACTATCTAAATCAAAAAGCCATCCAAATGCCGAGACGTCCCAGTAGCCAGGTGACAAGTTGTTGTTTGTAAGAACGATCTTCGCTTACGCTCCGCTCGTTCGATAATATAATATGGGATTTGATGCCTAATGTGAATTAGTGACGATTACAATAAAATAATCTAGTATTAGAAGAAGGTGCTGTAATCAGACTTAATATGCGAGGTTTTCGCTGCATAATATAATAATTATAGTATTTTAGGCATAATAAGGGTTCTTAAGATTCGAGGGACGAAGTTACAAGATGAGGCGAAGCCGAATTTTGTAAAAACAGACCCGAATTTTAAGACCTAATTATGTACTGTTGCACACAATAGTTTTTCTACGAGTGCTTAAGCAAGCAGGTAAGAATTGAGTTCAACGAATTCTGTGCACAACCTGCTGATTCTATATAATTGAGTAACTTCGATCTCCCTGTGGATTGTGCCGGCGCGCGCCCGCCCGACACGCGGGGCTCGCAGCGCGGGGCCCGGCAACAGTGTCACAATATTGTATGGAAATCCTTTCTGTCATTGTTATGGATGCTACAATATACGACCATAAAAGCTCTATCGAAAAGTATGCGCTAGTAGTTTCGCCAACACAATCTCAATTCAAGTAGGTATTACAGTCGCAGTATAAAAAAGTAAATTCATTATTGGTTATTTGGGCACTCAACACTTTCAATCAATACTTAACAGCCACAATTAAGACCATAACATAACTGATTAATTATTATCGCGGTCAACGGTGTCAAGAGTTAACCTATCATTATTCTATTGAAAGTAATTTTCCGGACGAACGTACCTATAAGAAAATAAACGCTAAGTGACAATAGGTTCCCACACAAACATTACGTCTTAAACCAAATACATACTGAGATGTGCTAAATGGCATTGACCTATTCACAAAATATTCTTTTGCCGGATTTTACCTTGATGTTACGTTAAATGTATATATTGTTGATACCTGGTATCTAATGGCGATGACTGATGGTGATGACACAAGGTAAGGTAAATTTGCGAAATAGTTTTCGATGAGAATTCCTATTGACAAGGGCAATATTTATATACATACGAGTATGTGGAACAGCTATTACGTATTCGAAGAAGGTTAACAAGCTCATCTATGATATTTACCTAAAGATTATACTTAAGTTAATACGGACTTAGAATTTACGCTTATATAACATTGATTAAGTCTACATTGAGATATGTATGTGATGTCATGTGTCTTCTAATATTTCTGATGTCTCTGAGATATAATTAACTCGCTTATCTAGTAAAAGCTTACCTCTATTAACTACAAAAGACATAAGTATTAGTATTTATTTATATTATGCCGATCTGTTATATCAATCTCAGCTGATAATTATCTCCAACTCATTCAGTAGTCAATAGTTAATACATTGTTACTAAGTATAGTCAGTTTGACTGTCAAACTTTTTTTATGTTATGTTAGTTATGTATCTCTAACTAATAAATTCCACTATTTTATTTCGAAACGTTTCATTTGGAATAAACCAGTGATGGTTTGAGGCCGAATAAATATGAGGTCGTACCATCAATACACCGAATATATCAACACCAGGAATCCAAAGCTATACAATCGAATACTACACGGAAAAAAAGTATCTTCATGTCTTCTTCATCGAAAACAAATCCTCTTCGTCAAAACAATATTGTTTTGTATATAACGAAAACAATGTGCCTAGAAAGTGATCTTTATTTAAGTAAAATGTCTTTATTGAAGTAAAACATATCTTGGGCTACAGATATAAAATTAGTCCAAGATTCCAATATTTACTTATGATAATATACCAATAATATTTTCGCATTGGTAGTCTTGGCTGAAGATATCCTTTTTTTTCGTGTACATTACATAAAGAAGCGGTTAACACAGGAATTATTCATACCAAGTAGCAATTTCTTTTTCAAAAGTAGAAGGCCCCTCTTGGTCCTATGGCTCCTCTCGAGTTCGGGGGTGTCGTAAAGAGCCTCGTGGACCTGACCGGGTTCTTGGAGCGCCTCCACTGCCGGGTATCGCTCGTAGTGGGCCCCCGCCGCCACCACGGCCACCAGGCACGCGAGAACGATGATCGTGGACGACTGCATTTCTCTGGTTTCTGGAAACAAATAGGGGAGTGCAATTGGGTACAGTTTAAATAGTTTAGGCCTAGGGAATGGTTCATTTTTACCACATTGTTCTCATCATTTATCTATCTGTAAAGTACAGTAGTATTAGGTATTGTTAATTATATAACAGTCCTATTTTAACTTTTGTTTAGCTTTTGTTTGTAATTCCTTATTTAAGTGTACAGTAGAATCCGTTTATTACTCCGCATACATTGATCGACCGCTTAATATGACGTATTTGCTCTACCGACAAAGTTTGGTTTTCATAGAATATTCTTTATAATAAACCAGATATACTGATATATAGACATGTCGGTTATTAAGACCTGTTTTTATTAGTAATATTAATATTTATTAATCAAACATAGTTTAACAGATTACCGGGTTGTCTGGTGAGATATTAATGAAATTATGAGAACTGTGTCCGGTTACAGTGACAGCTTACGTCATTTTTGTTAGTTTCGTGACCCTTTTCACTCCTTCTCTGGATTGGACTTGCGGCCATCTTGGCGAGCAAGGTGGTTTGGTTTTGTGATTAACTTCTTATTTTTTGTTCATTTTCGTGATTCAGTGTGTAATTTGTAGCTTATTCTGCAGTGATTTAACTAACTAGTGTATAACTAATGAAGAATTAGTCTCAAAACATGTGTAACCCCTGTTTGAGTTAGATATCCGCTAGTCCACGTGCTGTTTGTAGGGAGTAGCTATCTCCCTACAAAAAGCCTAACCTCACCGTACAACGTCCAGCTCTTGGAGCGAAATTTTAATTAATTAACCGTACACTTGTCGTCTCTACTTCGACATTGGCAAAATTGTCCTAATATATGTGGACAGAATGCCATTTATTTCTAAAACAATTAATTAACTCCTTTTCCTGGGATGAAGCCGAGTAGGTAGTGTGTCTGACACGTTATTACATTTTGTTTATATTATTATTATATTGACAAACTGAATGTATTACATTACGCATTGTCAGTGAATTTTTATAATCACCATATAAAATTTAAATGTAAGACATTTAAATTTTTATATGACGTCTGGTTAGTATGACTTGTTTTGCATTTCCCTTCGATGTTATTATAAGCGCATTCTACTGTACTTAACCGTTACTTATTGTTACCCAAATAAACATTTTAATTTTATTTCAGTTCATTGTGCGACAATATAATGTAGAGTAGATATAGGTTCTTTAAAGTCTACATGCAAAACCTTTATTTTGGTAACACATTCAAAGCAGCAGCGTCAAGTACCTACTCGTAGTAGTAGTAGTAAGTACAATGTGCAGTAAAACAATTAATCGTTGTCCACTGTATTTGCTCGATTTCTGGAAACACGTGTGTTATTGGGTTATGGCTGCCTAAAGTTATAAAACTAGGGCTGTACAAAACTAAATGGCCGCGTTAAAAAACGTAATTGAGTAAGTTACGTAAGTACTTAAGTGGATGAAACGATTTACCCCGGGACATTGGAAATTAATTTAGTAAGTATAAGTATAAAATTATTTCTAGGAGTTCTCTGAATGCTCGTACGTCTCGTATTAAAATTAATCTTTAAAACCGAACTGCGTCAAAAGGGAGTAAACAATATGCAAAATCAGACTAAACGGACTAAACACCAGCCCTAGCTGCAACTGAGCCATTGAAGCGATTTCTGCGATTAAGTTACGTCTAATTGTTATGTTCGGCGTAAACTAAGTAAGTATCTACTCACTACAATGTACTGGATGCAGAACGTCGGGTTAATCAAGCATATTAACTCGATGCGTGAAACGTAATGTTCAGCTATCATTAATTACAGACTCCTGTCGAAAATGAGGATAATTTATGCACAACGTAACTTGAATTCGCAAATACACTGAGAACTCAGGTTTCAGGTAGGTTTATGTTAAGTCAGTATACCTATGCGGATCGAAAAATAATAGAAAGACAAACTTTTTATAATATTTCGGGCATTCTTATATAAAAAGAGCAGGTTAAGTAGGTACTTAAAAAAAACAATGAAAACAATGTACTTTTTGCGAGATTATTAGCGCGCGTACTTATAAGTTTTAGAAATTACTTGCTTACTTTTCTGTCTCGTAAACTAGGTATAGTAAGGTTTTATTTAATGTTTGAAAGTTACCTACTAAAGAGCTCTTTCATCATTAGTTTATAAAAAAAAGGATTTTATACCTACCTACTCCAACGGTAAAATTTTATGGAATCGTTATTACTTATCTGAGTTATGATATAAAAATATTCTTAACAAAACCGTTTCACTGAATTGAATTTTAAATCCATAAAACGTTCGAACGAACGTAAATACTTTCAGATAAAAACGCTGCAAGGAAGCATGCCTCCGGAAATTGAAACATTTCTATTTGGTTTTCGTTGAACATTTCCTAGCCATCTCCTAGGCGATCCGGTTGCGGGTGGCACGAGAAAACATTTTCTATTAGCACCAATACCTGCAAATGTACCTGTGTCTCGCTTCTACCTACGTAACGGTACATCCACAAAAACTACGCGGACTCTACAACAAACAAACACGAGGTCGACGGCATCAGCTATGATGCAATGCAATGACCCATGAAGATAGCTATCACAACGACCTTGCTTGTTTAATATTAACATTAATTTATAATAAATAGATTTTTGGGTAATTTATTACTTAGACACTGTCAACTATTGTTTACGTAGTTTACTGGTATTGCTTCCTAAATAATAAAATCGATAAACACTTATCGAACACCAAATAAAGCGATAGCCTCTAGTACTACCTTCGCTTGTTTGTTTGCCCGGTACACAACACAGCACTGCAGTCACAGACACACAGATGACAAGGAATCGGTGTCGAATTCTTATATAGACTGCAAAAGCAAAGTCCGAGGGGAGGGCGCATGGACGATGCATGCTTAATTGCTTATGGCAGAGTGAGCACGGAGCCACTCGTGTTACGTCGGGTTCAAGGAAGCGCTGGACACGGCATTGTGGGGCCTGCGGACTCGGATAACTCATCCATTCATTGTCTGTACGCCCGGTCACATTCACCAGACGATTTTCGGATAAAGCCCAGCCAGCGTCGTCTATCATCTGTTTCTGGCCAGATACTTGACTATTCTCATAATTTGAATTAAATTAAAGATGGTTAACCTCAATTATCACCTTGAAACTTTTACTTTCTTTCTTCAACTGTATTGACGATAATTTAATTGTTAAAGATGGATTATTATTCATATTCTCTATGACATTTAAAAAACTTATCCGATCATTCTCTCCAAGTAAATCATTTTTAATGCTTTATAATTATAGCTTCCTCGTAAATATCGAGACAATGAGAAGCCTTATTAAGGCATACCGGTCAGGTTAAATTTATCTTTTCATACATTATCTGAAATATCAATACAATATCAACTTAAAAGTTACCTGACGCTGACGTTCAATTAAACGAGACATGCCGATAATCAACAAAACAAACCAATTCTCATTTGAAGGAGAAGATACTCGGAATGTGTGTCGAGACGTTCAAATATTGACCAAAACTGATGCTTTGTGGGTTGTGTACACTCGAAACAAAGCGTTAAAATCGGTTGCAGATTAGTATCTGCAATTTCACACATATTTATTAATACATACATTAGTTATCTATAAAGGATTGGAATCTACTACAGTACCGCCCTACAAACAGGATTAAGGGTAGGTTATATAATATCACAGACTACACACAAGATACCGCATCATTAAGCTTTCACGGAAGCACGACGTCAGCACACATAAGCGCAATTTTATTCGTAAAATTTCTACGATTCGAACAACACATCTCAATAGTATTTTACACCAATTTGTAGTATAACAATCCAGGTTCACCCCTGTAACTTGATTTTTGTGGAAATGTTTAATTCGCATGAGTAATGATCAAAAACGTTAACTCAACTGAAATAAGCGGTCGTGCTCTCATACAAAATTAGTACGAGAGCACCTAATGTGTGGTGACCTCGAGTTGTACTAATGATACATCTAGTGGTTGAGGTTATCAGTGTATAAGATATATGTAATACACCCGAGGATAATTAAACGAGGTCACTTCATATAGGAGTTTCCAGACAACGTGTATTTGGCAAAATTTTCATTAACCACGAGCTTAAATTGTATTCATTCTTTTGTCATTTGAAATCACCGTCGTCGCTTTTCGGTGAAGGAAAATAAACACAAAAGGGACTTCTCTGGGTTGCAATAGAAGGTCATAGGGAGGTGCTGTTGGAGAGATGTCCTGTCAGAGGGCTACGAGTTGTAGGCCAGTATTCGCTTAGTGTACCCCTTACATTACATTTCGAAATTGTCGAAAGGGCCCTTGCGGCGGCTTCCGCTCCGCATACCTACGCTTCCCAATGCCCGGAACACCATTATTCCGTGGTCGGGAAAGACAATGAGTATAAACATGACAGCAACACAACGTTAGGTATTAATTAAGGAGACAGGACTACTATACAAATTCCTATCCTAGAACAATTGAAACTTACAAGATGTTCCTTTGGTAAAATATTGTTTGTTTTCCCAACGACAATCAGTAAAAAACATTCCTATTGTGTTAATTTTCTAAGCATCATAATACGATACAACCTATAATTTCACATAT
Source organism: Pammene fasciana (assembly GCA_911728535.1). NCBI lineage: Eukaryota > Metazoa > Arthropoda > Insecta > Lepidoptera > Tortricidae > Pammene > Pammene fasciana. The sequence goes on along the minus strand of OU452276.1, from coordinate 14,939,032 downwards.
ACCTAATGTTGGCACATATATTCGTAGGTTTGATATGACTGATATGATGGAAATATTGCCAAAATCCCAAGACCGCGGCTAGGTACACATTTAGCAACAATGCCAAAAGTAAATACGAGTAACATTCGAGATAACACATTCTTACCGAAAGTCGTTAATTCTAATCAAACGACCTTCCATGGAACTTGTTCAACTGATGAATCAACTAAGTTTATTGCCTACGTTTATTTTGCGGATCTGTCGAAATGTACAAGAGCCTTTCTGACTTTAACATAAAGGTTCAAATTAGAGGTAGTTGTTGTCATGTCATGTCAGTCTATAACGTACTCAGTTCGGCTCATGTACAGTCGACGTCAAAGATATCTTTACACTTTTGAACCTTATTCTTTTGAGATAAGGCGCAAAAGTGTAAATATGTCTTTGACGTTGACTGTACATGTGACACAGATGTATTATTTGTTCGGTTTCAATCACATCTGTTGAGAATGTTGAGATTTACTATCTTATACATAGTTACTTACTACTTATCGATAATCTTTCAAACTCTCACTAGACAGAAGTTGGTTAGTTACCTAATTTACGAAGATTAGCTTGGCTTAGATACCTAGTTACCTAAATAGCTTAAGTTGGCTTGCTCTAGTCTTCGTTTAGGCACTTAAGTGAGTCAAAGATCGGAATGAGACACAAGCTTTCATTTCAATCATAAGAGCCAGTAACAACTAAATAAACTACGAAAAAATTAAAAAACAAATAGGTATATAAAAGTAAAACAAAAAAAACCATAACGAAAATTATGGAAATCAATTTAAGAAGATAGTAACGTATTTATTGCGATTATTTCATAATTTTACTACATAAACGCAGCTGGTAAACCAATTGCAGCTCAGAGTTCTGTATAATGTACATAAGTCGAGAATCCTAACAAACAAGTTAATCATTACGAACTCCAAGTTAACGTAAAATTATATCACGCGATTTACGGCTACTTATGATTTATGACGTCTATTGATACTCAATCTATGCAGGCTTCATTTAGCTCAACTTTACTGTATACCAATTCAATGTTTATGTTTAGTTACACTTCAGTAGAAATACTTATAGGTATAGGTGCGCACGAGTCAATACAACGGCAATATTTATTACGATATGTTTATGGATTTATTCGAGAATGAACCCCCGAAGATACGTTTACACCTATACAAAGAAACATTTCGTAATTCGCACGCAACGCAACTTAACCAAATACTTAATTTATTTACGTAACATTGAATATTACCAGCATTGTAGGTACTGTATTAATGCAGGAAAATTCAACCAAATTATTTATAATGTACTTAGTTTTTATTCAAATAAAACCTTACATTATACAGTGTGTTTCTGTAGTAGGAGCAATAAATTAAAACGTAGATTCTACTCCTCAAACCAGGAAACGTTTGTTCAGCGACTTTTAAAAATAACGTATGGTTTGATTTTTAGGACATTTTAAAGTTTTTTCGAACACGCAATGTATTCCGAAATTGACTCTGTCTGTAGGGTGACAAGCAACGTCAATTAGACGGATTTTAACGTTAATTGAAAATACTATTTAGTTTGTATGAAAAAGAGACAATCTACAAAATACACATTTTTTAAAAGTTGTTGAACAAAAGTTTTGTAGTTTGAGGAGTAGAATCTATGTTTTAATGTATTGCTCCTATTACAGAAACACACTGTATACTTAACATGGTAAAAATATACTCAATGCCCGCATATACATATTTTGACCATGGTAGTTGAAAATAATAGAAACCGATTATACTGAATATTCATATCTGATTGGTACTTGTATAAGACGTTAACCCACACATGTAGTATTTTATATTATAGTTAAGACATAAAAATGAATAGTGGGGTCTTAAATATTAATTATCGAACTCGCGAAGCGTAAGCGAAGTGAGTTCTAGATTACAAACAACTCCAGACCGAACTGTCACCTGGCTACTGGGACGTTTCGGCATTTGGATGGCTTTTTGATTTCGATAGTTTGTCCGACGATAACGTTAGTAACGTTTTTCTGATCTTTATGAAATTTCTTGGGGCTGTAGCAGATATACATAAAATTTGTAAGTTCGTATATGAGAGGTGTTCTATCCTGCTCATATGTGGTTATTGAGCTTGAAGGAAAAAAAAATCCTCCTTGGGGTCTTGTTATATTATTGGTCAACTCGTTTGCAAGTAAATCGCGAGTTCACAGTTAGAGGCGGACTACTAGTATAGTTTCTTTTTACATTCTTATACTATTGTATTTCACAATACAGCGATATAAAATGGACCATAGAAGCCATACAACGGAAAGGACCAAAAGGAAAAAGAAGTGCAAGGAAAAGATTGGATTAAATCAGACAGAGACAGACAGTCATGGAAAGAGATGGAGAAGACCTTCAACAGGCCGATCCATATTTTAATAGAAGAAGACTAACATTTAAGATGGTTTTTAATTTTTTTAAAGCATAACTTACTAACAATATTTGATACTAGCTTTTGCCCGCGACTTCGTCTGCGTGGAATTAGTAATCCCCCCTTAAGGAATGATTAATGTACCTATATCAACTATTCTATATCCTTCGTTCAGAGCTCAAATGATCTCCATCGTTCAGCGGTTATTGATGATTCCCCATATGTACATACTTCCAACCCCCCTTTCACCCCCTAAAGGGTCGGTTTTTTATTTCCCGTAGTTCAAACTATCTATGTTCATCTTAATCGTCGGTTCAGCGGTTAATAATTCGCCATACAAACTTCCAACCTTTTCACCCCCTTTAGGATTGATTTTCGAGATGCAAACTATCCTGTCTTTTTTCGGGACTCAAATTTTCTCTATGCTAATTTTCATATAAATTGTTTCAGCGGTTACAAATTCCCCAATAAACGTTTAAACCCCCTTTTCAGCCCCTCCAGGGTTGATTTTCAAAATAAAAACTATCCTGTGTAAGGACACATGATCTCAAACCATGCAAAGGTCCCGAGACTCAAATCATTTCTACAAAATGTCATCAACATCCGTTCAGCTGTTGCAGCACTTGCAGCACGTGATACGCGGTCAAATAAACAGATAAACAGATAAGTAAACAGACAAAAATTCTAAAAAACTGTTGGAACGTGTTCTGTTTTCGATTCTAAGTATCCCCAGCCACCTTTAATATCGAATATCTTCCTTGTACAGACTTTAGACCCTCTTCAGCTTTTATGTATAGATAGATAGATGTAAATTAAATTCGAAGTATGGAATAAATGGCTTTATTATGTATTTACTAGCATTATCCTAGGGTTCTCAGTTCTCGCACCACATAGTAAAATAAAGCTCGGCTCAGCGATTTTGCTTACTTAGAATAGAGAAGATAAAAATACTTAAAAATAAATAAATTCCTTAGATCAGAAAATTATCATAAATACCAAGTAAGACATGCCGCAGAATGCAAATTGCTCACTCAAGTGCAACTAGTTTACACACTTACAGTAAATACTTATTGAAAAGGTATTATATGAGCGTTTTCACAAAAAGTTGTTAGTTTTCACATTTTTGAAATTTTAAGAATTTTTTGCATATTCCTACTCCGAATCGTGAGTACTATCAACTCCACTATGAAATTAAAAGTGTCCTGTTCCTCTTACGCTACTTTTCTATGGGCACTTATATGAAAGTAGCGTAATGGAACATAAAAATTGTATGAAAATTTTGGGACACTTTTCATTTCCTAGCAGAATGAATAGTACTCTCGATTCTAAGGAGGAATATCCAAAAAATTCTTAAAATTTCAAAAACACGAAAACCAACAACGTTTTGTGAAAACGCCCATATATGTGTTGATCTCAAAACTCAATAAACTCATCAAGTGGAATGGACTACAGGTACACACACCCACACACACATACACACACACACATGCACACACACACCACACAGCTACATCATGTACGTTCGGATACCTTAATGCTATAAATGGAAGGTCAGTCACTGTCACTGAAGAAGTTGAAACGATCGATATGCGTTTTTTTAGCTCTTACTTTTAAAATGACCATCACTTGTCCCAATATGGTGCTTGCTACCAAAGAAATGCTTAATATCAGTTTCTCTAGACTTCCTCACGGACTCGTGGGTATCGTACCTACGTGAGTTTTTACTTCAATTTCTTAAATACCTACGGCATGCTGTTCTACATATAACTTTTATACATTTGTACAAAAACGTAATTCAAAGATAGAAAAATTAAATTTCTAGGTACCTCAGTCTTCCTGTCTATTTTTTACACTTACAGTTCTTAATTTTTTTACGGCCTTAAACTAAACTGGTACTCATTTAACGAACCGGTAAAATTAACGGCTAATATACCTACCCAATCAATTTATCAAAAAAGTAGCGTTTATTAAATTTATTTTTTAACGGTACGGTTTACCAATACCTACATTCATAAATTTTATCTATAAATAAATGAGAACTTCTAAACGTCTGTTGGTCTGTGTGCAGGCATAATTTTACCCCCGGATTATTACAACTGGGTATGTAAGTATGTGAGATTATGTGAGATCGAAGTTGTTATACCTAATAGTTGGCTAATCGCTAACACACCAGTTGCGATTTATTTTACTCGTAGTTAATAGGGAAAATTAACTCGCCAGATTTATTGATATATTCATATGGGAATGTGACAAGTAAGTAAGTCAGCTTCGAGTCGACGGCCTCTAAAGAAGTGTACCTACCTAACTACCTATTCAAATTGGGTGAATACAATATTTGAATTAAAAAAAACAATAGTAAGTAGTTCTCATTATACTTACTTTTCGTTTCGTGCAAGAATGTCTCGTAATGTATTACTTAATGTATTATACCTATAAATATGTAGGTACTCAGGTGAGATCGTGGTCAAACGCCTGCCTATTCTGCATAAAAAAAAACTTACAATAATTACAACGCGTAGGTACACAATGCATACAGATTTATTGATGGGATAACATACCGGGCTATAGGAATAGTACATTACTACAGAGGCCGGGAAGTAGGGGGTTGCCGGCTGAGTTATATAGACGCCGGATAGTTACGAGGCTGGCAACCCCTTTTCACGCCGAGGTATGTATAGTGCTTTTCTCAAACATGCAACGAAATAAATATGAAAATTATCCAATTTTTTCCGATATACGTAAGGCAAAAGTCTACTCGTAAACTTGTATTAATAATGTATATGGTGACTGAATAAATTCAGAACGTTACAAACAAATTAAAAAAAAAATTAAAACAACAACAACAACAACAACAACAAAAACTAAAACTAAAACTAAAACAAAAACTAAGACTAAGACTAAGGCTAAGGCTAAGGCTAACGCTAACGCTAACGCTAACGCTAACGCTAACGCTTACACTAAAGCTAACGCTAAAGCAAAAACAAAAACAAAAAAAAAGATAATGATAATTATTGTTTTTTTAAATATGCATAAATAGTGGCAGAATGTGAATTGAACCAAAAAGTCTATATCGCTTATAACCTTAAATGGCTGAATGCCATGATCCTGTGCCACAAACATGTGGAATGGAAATTAAAAAAAAATTACTTGATTATTATTTGACGGCCTCCTAGCCTAGTTGGTAGTGACCCTGCCTATGAAGCAGGAGGTCCCGGGTTCGAATCCTGGTCAGGGCATTTATTTGTGTGTTTATCACAGATATTTGTTCCTGAGTTATGGATGTTTTCTATGTATTTAAGTATTTATCTATATCTATCTATTATATATATCGTCGCCTAGTACCCACAACACAAGCCTTATTGAGCTTACTGTGGGACTAGGTTGATTTGTGTAAGATTGTCCTAATATTTATTTATTTATTTATTTATTTTATTTAATTATTACTTCCCGGCCTAGCCTTCAATTTTATATGAAAATCGTTACCTGTTCTCTGGAGTTGATCCGCCCTAAACGTGATACTTTGAAGCCTATTATGACGCACATAATGAAGACATTTCATTGCATCTTTAAGAAAAATAAGTTGTTGGCCGTGTAATTTGGCAAAGGGACCTTCATCTGAAGCTTACCTGTTCACTAGTGTTCACGCCTACATCATCGTCATAAATAAATAAGCCATATATAAATCCACGCTTTGGACCTCTCAGGGTCTGTTTAAAACCTGTTAAAACTCTTAAAAGTAGGTTAACTTTATTCAGTACAATATAAATTATAATATCATTAAATAAATTATTTACTTTTATTACACCGCCCCCCCCCCCCCCCTGCCGTCATTGATTTAAGGTGACACCCATGCTAGCTACGCCACTGGACATACGAGTACGCTGCATGCGAGTTACGTTACATTGAGTGTGGTGACCAAATAGTATTATATTATATACATTTATGTAAAATGTCCTTTTTCTACTTTTTATTTGAAAAATAATGACCAACGACTAAATTCTGTACCATGCGTTATTTTCTTGTCCACTATCCCGAAATCAGCCTGTAATTTATGTGACATACTTAAATATTAAATATTTTTGCCCGGAAATGCACCTATAACTAATGATAGTAAAAAAATAAAATTATCCGAATTGAAAGAAAGCTATTTAGAAACATTCGAGCATTCAAAAAAAGTATTTCACTACCGGGTCATTGGATCCAATTTAATACCTGTGCAAGATTATTATGGCATCGTAATAATAGACCCCTGTATCAAGGCCTTTATTATTAGGTCCCTTGATATTGATGAAATCTCTTAAATTTTACCGTAAACTGTAGGTAAATAGTAGCTCGGAACACAGAGCATACAATATTCAACCCTTTCTGCCACTCCTCCGTCATAAGCCGTAACAAGGCTATTTCAGAAACCAACGGTTGCAGAGTTAAATATTCATGGATTCGCCAAGCATATCTCAAAATTGAAAAAATAAATAAATTGCATAAACAAAAATATTTGTGAGATCTGAACATAGCAGCATAGAACGATATCTAGAATCTGGATTTGAGTGGCCTTTGTATTAGCCTAGTTAGTAGAAAGGTAGTGACCCTGCCTGTGAAGCTGCCTTGGTTCGAATTCTGGTAAGTGCATTTAATTATACACAGAGTGTTTCCTGTAACAGTACCTACAGCACTAGGTATTCCTAGAGGTATTCATTAAGTAAACAATATCAGTTGCACAATATTTGCAGTTGATTGATTAGCATGTTGAAGTAACGCAACGCACCCGGCGCTTCCTACTCCGCAGCTCCTGAACGAATTATTATAAAACACAGGCAATTCGAACACCAGAGGAAACCAGTGTAACTGGGATAACAACTATGTATGTGAAATCAAATACGGCACGTATACTGGTTTACCTAAATGTTTGACTTACCAGCATTTATCACGCGTTTTAACAACGCCCCTGCGTGTGCGCTTGCAAGTAAGTAATTTGTAATTACTCACCAGCCAATTGCGTGGCCGAAATGATATAAGGCTATTTGAAGTTGCCGTTTAGCAAACTGTGGAACGTGTGCTGCACGCCGAGACTGCGAATAAGGCGATAGTAGAGGCATCGATTACATAATACTTTAGTAGAAACGAAACGACACAAGGTTAGAAACAAAACACATACTGAATGATATTTTTTAGGTAGAATGTTATTTTAATTATGTACCGACGTCATTTTCGTAATTATATAAATTAATGCGCGGGGTCGGCAATGACCGGCTGACCGCTAGCAAGCATCCATCGGTTAAGGACGGTTGCCGTGAACCTCACCTTTATCGCTCTTGGAATATTCGAGCATAGTTACAAGCTTATAGACGATCTTCAAAAGCCCCAGTAAGCAAAGTCATATCAGCTCTAGGCATGTTATACAAAGTAAAAGTAAGTAATGACATATTAGGACACTAACGTTCCCAAATTGCTTATCCTTCATCTATGTAAGTGGCGTATCTGCTTTGTTTATATAATGTAATCAATGGTAGAGCCACCAGGACAACACGCACTGAACAAGCGATAAAGGACTGTTTTTAAACACCATTTGGGCTTTTAAGTGTGACACATTTTCGTGGTCTAGTTTTGGAATAGCGGCGGAGGCACACGTTCCTGTTTTACAAATTAGAACTTACATTTACAACGGTGAAAAGTATTGCATACGTAATTTTAGCACGTAAATCTACAAATGTAATAGTCCTGAGACATGTGATGTGAGCGCCGAATTTGTTAAGTAGTTGTATAGGTACGTAACAAAAGTAGGGCAATAAGTATCAGCATTATTTAACGTTATGCTGGGTCAAGTTTATGTTAAAGATAGAAATCTAGGTTCCGTCAGAAAATAATAGACCTAGGGCCGAATCCTAACTTTAAAACACAGTTAGACATGATCCAATCACAATCCAACTCCAATGCATTAACAACGTAATACAGCTAACGCCTAAGAAACGTCTGAATCAGAAATATCAGACTTTGCTTGAGAATTATTCCGACGCAACTCCAATACAAATTCAATATTGGTTGGTTGATTACCTATTTTGTTATGTATTCGAGTTATGTTAGGAATAGATTGTGTTCGTTATGTATTGTTTATGTATGTTAAAATACTTAATATTAGAATACGGCACCTATTTAGTAAAAAGTAAAGCAATACTTTTAGCCTCGTAAAACCTCGCGTACTAAGTAGGTACCTAAAGTCGTCTCTAACCGGGTTTAACCTTACTAAGGATTTTAAAGAAATGTTTAAAGGCTTGAAGCACAAGATAAAATTTCTTACAACCCAAACTACAGGTAGGCGACCAGATACTACTAGTAAAATGAGAGGTAAAAGACAGTGGAATGTATTAGAATAAGCTTAGGTAGGTAGTCGATCTCGATCACCCTACCTCATCGGGTAGCAAGATTCAGCATATTTAGCGAGATGCAACGTAAAAAGTTAAGCCTTTTTTTGTTAGGTGCTTGGTGAGCCAAATTCGAAATGCAGCCAATTTTTCGGGTGCCAAAAAAAGTAAAAACATAACTTACCGGGTAGCAAGATTCGGCATATGCAGGCTGTTGCACCTTAAAAAGTTACCTATGCATTTTTTGTAAGGGGCTTGATGCTTTTAATGGGCCAAACCTGGAGCATTCGGAATGCTGCCAACTTTTAGGGTGATAGAGTTATCAAAAAATATCTCATCGGGTAGCAAGCTTACAAAAAATGCATAACTTTTTAAGATACAACAGCCTGCATATGCCGAATCTTGCTACCTGGTGAGGTATTTTTTGACTTTTTTTGGCACCCGAAAAGTTGGCTTCATTCCGAATCCTCCAGGTTTGATTCATCAAGTCCCTAACAAAAAAGGTATAATTTTTTATGCTGCATTTCGCTATGCCGAATCTTGCTACCCAACAGGTAGGGTGTCCAACTATTACCTAAGCTTAGTCTATATCGAGGTGTATTTAATTTAGTTCCTTATTATTCCTCTAGCTCTTAACATTTATGAAATATTCGCAGATTATTACTATTTGATAGCTCGAGCTCATGGGAATTTATTTCATGTTGGACAACTAATGGACTCTCTGTTTATTATTTATTTATTATTATCTGATATTGATGCTGCATTAGCAAGCACTTACCGGCTTTTAATCAACTATTCTTAAAAGAGATAATTACGAAACCTACAACTTAAGTAGAGTAATTGAATTGTGTTAGTTTCCTGTCCAGATCCAGTTTACCGTCCACTGCTACAATTGCTACAAATATATGAGGAAAACTTTATAAACTCAACAAATTCAATATTTTATATAGTTTACTCTATAGTAGTTTTCTTCTTTTATTTTAAGTTTTTATTTTGGGAAAAACTTGAATATAAACGTATAAGTATGGACGGAAAATTTACATATGTGCACGAAAATAAACACAATCACCCTACAAAAAACATATTTTATGTTAATAAAACATGTTTTCACTTCTCATGCTCGTAAAGTTCGACTTTAAGTCGTGCGGCGCCGACATAAAATCGCATTTTAAGCTCTAGTGCATAAAGTACATTTTTCTTCTAAAACTAAGATAATGAGGCACAACAGCCAAACACAGTCAATAGTTATTTGCGCAACAAGAGAGGAAAGTTGTTTTTTCTTGCGAGTGTTGATGTTGAGTCCCGAGTAAGCGAAAGATTCTATAATTGAATCACGAGCGGAGCGAGTGATTCTAAGTTTGAATCTTGAGCGTAGTGAGGGATCTCAAGAACACGAGATGTAAAACCTTTCCTCTCGTGTGACACATACAAGTTTTCACCTCAGTAGTGAGGACTTATTTAAGTTAAAAAAACAAATTTATTTACATTCCTGGATGAAAGGCATCATCATTATGACGAAAAGCTTCTAGAAACAAAATTTCACTCCCTGGAGTGAGGAAAGTCGTAACTTTCGTCACTCCCTGGAGTGATGAAAGTCGCGCTTTCGTCACTCCAGGGAGTGAGGAAAGTAGGCTTGTTCGCACTGCTAAGGTGAAAAATATATTGCACATTTTAATTGAGCTGTAAAATTTCTTAGAATACTGAAACTTGTTATTTTATTATATTCTTGCTATAATTATTTGAAATCCGTAATTTCAATAATTAAATTAATGAAATCAGATAAAAAAAGGAGTTAATTATTATTTAAAATGCCCCGAAATGTTTTTATAACTTGGCAGAAATCAAGTATCTAAGTCTAAATTCACATGTTGAAAATTAAAAAAGAAACATTAAAAAAATTATTGGCGAGAATTTATTATAATTATTATGTTCCTTCACTTTACGACGATTTTGTTGTATAAATTGAAGTGAAAAATATTAAGTATTTCACTGAATTATTGAACGATTGAACATAAATAATAATGTCGAGTGAAGATGAAATTGCACTGTCACCTAACACGTTAATCAAGCAGAGTGCAAAAAAAGTACTATACACACATACATATATTGCCGCCGTTATTAAAGCACCTTTTATATTTGTAATGTTTTATATGCTCACAAAGGCTTTTCCTCGCAATCTAAGCAGATGAAAAGCAGAGTGTATACCTCAGGCATAAATGTCCATGTTTATCCTCAACTATACTCGCTGCGATCGAACCAATAAATTGCCTCGGATAAAAGTAGATCTTAGTTAAAAAATACCCAACGTATTATACAATATTTATTTATTGTCCCCAAAAGTTTACAGATTCTACATTGTTAATTGGGACCGGCAATAATCAAAAGGGCCATTTTATTTAAAGTTGTATATTTCACTTTTTTTCAATTTGGTAAATTTTAGGTATTTTCGACTCAGAATCGCGAGCTCTTTCGATTTTATTAGGAGAAAAAATGTGTCCCAAGTTTTATTTCCATTCCATTGCCATTTTTCCATAGACTTCTTATGGCGGTAAAGGAATGGAAGTAACAAAAAATGTATGAAAATTTTGGGACACTTTTTATGCCTACTCAGATCGAAAGCGCTCGCGATTACGAGACGAAATCACCTAAAATTTTCCAAATTGAAAAAAAGTAGAATATACAACTTTAAATAAAATGGCCCAAAAACGTTACCTTCTAGAAGCCCTCTAGCCTTTACACGTTGTTCAAGTAGGCAGAGTCAGTAGTAGAGCCTCCTTTTTTTGGGAATTCTTTAAAATGTAATCTTCCGGGGTACAATGTGTACATTGTACATAGTATGATTTGGTTGATTCCTCATTCATCTAACTTTGTTCTCGCTTTGTGTAAAAAGTCGTTGGAAGAAAATTAATATGGAATATCAATACGTTAGTTTGCGTCCACTTGCCGGTTGCCAGCTTTGTGATGCAAAAATAATATGCTTTGTAATGAATAGACAATTTGAGTTTTTCTCATATATTTCTACCAGGAGGACGGCAAACTGAACTGAACCTGGAGTTCGATTTTTGAATCTCATCGGGTGACTTATTTCGTACTAAATAGTCATCGGCTGCATACAAAAAAGTCACCGGTGAGATTCAAAAATCGAACTCCTGGACGGGAAACTGGCATATCTACCCAGCGACTGGTTATCAGTTGCTGTATCTACCTATCACTATCACACGTAAGTGGGGAAAAGTCAAAAATAGGGCCCCTCCGGGATTTGAACCCGGGACCTCCTGCACCCAAAGCAGGAATCATACCCCTAGACCAAGAGGCCACATGTTGAAGAGACCGAAATATAATGTCACTAACTTCGAATGTTTATAATAATATGTTAAATATATATATACATATAAGTTATATGTACTTACACATAATAACATGTAATGTTATCAATTTATATTTACTTTCTTCCTTAATAATGTTAAACTCAAATATTAGGATCATTTATCATGTACATGTTATAAAAACTAAAATTAATTTATCTTTTCACTTCACGACCGAGTTTTTAACAATAAAACTTATTTTTATTATTAAACAATTTCAATTTAGTCACAGAAAACGCAGCGACATCTTGGTGACTAGATTAGAATCAAGTACTTCCTACCTACACACACTATGTTACACACGCTATTACCCCACGTTGACGTGCAGCGCCATCTATGTGCTTTGGTTGAAATCACTGACTTATGCTACTGGGCTCAATATTCCAGCTTTTTTAGGGTCGCCACACACCTAGCGGTTTTCCTCGCGGAATTACCGGAAGTAGCGGAAATTTGTCTATGGTAGCGGAAATTTGTCTATGGTAGCAGATTTTTTGTATGGAAGCCATAGACAAATTACCGGAAGTAGAGGAAATTCATAGACAAAATGCTTAATTTGTCTATGAATTTCCGCTACTTCCGGTAATTCCGCGAGGAAAACCGCTAGGTGTGTGGCGACCCTTAGGTTGATTTCGGCCAGGCCATCTGTGATGTGTGTTAGACAACATTAGATATTTACCTTAACCAGAGATGACACTAGTTTTGCTAAATCAGCTGATGGATTGGCGTTTATGGTTCGCAGATAACTTCACACCGCTGACATTTTTCCATAAGCCAGCCAACCAAAACTTACGAAACGCCACCTCCACCAGTAGAATTTTGTACTCGCGTGTGCGAGTGTACTGAAACGATTTCATCTTAACATTTTGTTGACAAAATTTATTGACAAGTGAATCTTGTTTTGTTTATTCCGTGTGTTCGTGAAAATCGGATTGAGGAATTATTATACAAGTTACAGTTCATTTACCCAGTTTATGTGACGTTCATTGCTTTTCTCTCACAAAGGAAACACAGGAGTCTTCATCATTGTTCTGTGCCCATTTCACCAGGAGTACCTTCACATCATATAAAGTAAGCGGACATCTCTTATTTCATCTAAATATGAACATTTACAATTCAGCTCATCGGTAACACTGTTTAAATATAAAGACATGGGTGCATATCATTTATTTTTGGTTTAGAAAATTTTCGTTGTCTGTCTAGCAGTTCTCAAAACAGAAAAAAGAAGGATTGCAAACGGGTTTATTTATAATCGCCGTAGCAAGTAAAAAATGGTAACACGCCATCACGTGGATATTGATTTTGTTATTTTCGTTCTCTGCCCGTGTTTGGCAATCACAGCTGATTTGTTATTGTGGGAAAGGAAAACTGCGCCTACCATGACGTTATTGACATTAACTTTGCACTATTTAATCACCAACTGCACTACCTATAGCATTAAATTATGCACTCACAGTTTCTCAGAAATTGGCTGAGGCTAGAGCATTTTACAATTTATTATCAAACAATGAATGTTCACTTTTACTTATATCTATACCTACGTCTGGTAATACAGCTGTAGGTACATCAGGTTGACCATAACTCAACCCAACCCTGAAAGAGTGTGTACTATGAGGCTTTTGAATACCTAATAGGTATATACACTATCTACTTCTATATTTACCTATTTGGCAACAGTAACAATAGCTCAGTAACATTTAGATACAATAATATAAGGAAAATGAACTTTTCTATAATAGCAGATATTAACATTCATTTATTTATTTAAGAACCAAAAGTGTTCCAATGCTAGACAAAAGCCTCCCTCTCCTTCCACATATCTTGAGCAGTCTCCCACTCATCAACAGGAATGGTGTCAAATTCGTCCAACATTTTCTAGGACTTTCTCTATCCTAGTCCTGGGCAAGATACCTAAGATATCCAATAAGGGTACTATCTAGAGCTGCTAGTCATGGGCAAGTTCTTCTTCTTTGTTGTATCCTCATGGCTGAGGGACATGACGATTGTGGACACTTTTCACCAACACTCTCCAGGCCACTCGATCCAGGGCCCGATGCATGCTTGCCTGTAGTGTGGCTTTAGTGATGGATGTTATTGTCAAGTTATGGTTATAGTCATGGGCAAGTTACTTACCGAAAGTAAAATGAGTCAACTTTCAGTAACTTGCCGATCACTATGTCTGCCTGAATTTAGCTAAATTCTTTGAATTGTGCATGCATGTATGTATGTGCTTCTTCAGCACTTTGATAAGTGTTTTAGCATGTTTTAACCCACAGTCTAGGGTTACCAATAGGTACTATAAATTCAGGAATATCAACAGCAAATGAAGCATATGACCCTACTTCGGTGCCATAATCATATTTCTAAAAACGGTTATCAATCTGGAACAATGCTGTCCCTTGTTCTAATGGAGCCCACCCACTATCAGTCGGCCTGAGAATATCGGCCTGCCAGTTGTTCGGAGCTGCCAAATTTTTGTTGTAACTGACAGGCCAATATCATCAGGCGGACTGATAGTCGGTGGGCGCCCTTAGACATTTGGCAAACCTAGTCTATCATCATGTCATAGGATTTCTAGTTAGTTACATCCTGAAAGAGGCTGAGGGATACCCAGCTACCCTACTCAAAATCAAACACATTTTTTGGCAATAGTTACTATCTGTCCTGATACTCCTGACTCAGATTGTCATAACCTGGACTCCCATGATCTTAACTTGAAGTTAATACTAGTCAAGCTAGTGGTTTTAGGTAAAGCAAAGGTAGTTTAGGAATGTAAGCTATTGCACATTTGTGTGTGGATGAAATGCATGAGCTTTATTTAATTTAATAAAACTTTGTCACATACAAAATCACGAAAAAGAGGTCATCCAAAGAAACGATGGGAGGATGTATTTAGAAAACTCTGCGGAGCCTTGTGGGTGAATATAGCAAAAAACAGAGCTAATTGGAAAACATTGGGGGAGGCCTACGCCAAAGAGGTGACTTCCATAACTAACTAGTAGAAATTTAAGTATGCATGCAAATTATATGTAAAAGTTATGGTAGAATAAAGGGCTTTTTTATTTATTTGATTTTATTTTATCACATACAAAATATGCAAATGACAGATTTAATGCTTAAAGGCATTTTCTACTAGTCAACCACTGGCCCAAAAAGAGATAACATTATGTACTTGATATTGAATGGGAGAACCCCAAATGGTATTTAACTAAATTAGCTATTTAGGTATAAGGATGAAGCCCTGGTGGCCTAGTGGTAAGACATGCTACTTTTAATCCAAAGATTGCAAGTTCAAACCCTAGCTGGTAAGTTTACCACAGAGTTTCTGGAAAGTTAGGTGCGAGATAGGTATATAGTATACATATATTTGATATTTAGAAATCGCTTTTTCAGTGAAGGAAAACATTTTAATAATAATAACCAACAAGGCCTAGTTTCAACAAGGCCCTCTGGGTTGAAAGGTCAGGTGGCAATTCACGAAGTTAGGTTGCCGAGCGGACCCCAGACTCCACTCCATTGAACCGTGGCGGAAAACAGGGTCGGACAAGCGCTAGGAAGATGATGATGATCTATTTCTGACATAAAGCTCTATACCTGGAGTAAGCTTAGGTACATTTCCCCTCTGTCAACGTTATTAGCAGGAAAATCTAATAGGTTTATAAAAACTATTTCAAAAATCGATTACACGCATTCAGTTCATCGTTTTCAGTGAGTAAAGAGCTCCATGAAAATGCCTTTATGTATTGTTTTTAGGTGTAAAAAATGTTCTATTATGTCTAGTTTACAAAAATATGGAATATAATTTCACATGTAATCATAGTTTTACTTTTTTTATCATTACTATTATGATAAAAAAATTAATCCATATCGAAAATCCAGCGTCGTTTACTGAATCGATTCAAAGATAATCGTTTATTTTCTGACGGGGACGTCGGGGACTAACTATTTTGACGTTTGACACTTATGCATATTTAACGCCCCTAAGGATTACTGCCTTCTATATTTTGTTTGAAAATACAAGCAAAAATGATCCTTGGCTTTTTTGTTTGACATTTGCAAGGACTGCATCCAATAATGAACCATATTTCAACATATGTAAAATCAACTATTTGTTGCACCATTTAGTGTCGTGACTTACTGTCAAATATGCGTGATATTTTCAAGTGAAAGGTACATCATTGTCCGTTATCAATAAGGCGATGCTGCTATAAAAATTCATTTAGAAATAAACTTTATTAACAACCGACAATGATGTAGGTACCTTTAAATTGAAAACGCCATACGTATGCTACCTCGCCCCCCTCAGATTTTGGCAGACTTTTTTGTTTGGAAAGATGAGGCGATGGCTCCTCCAGGTATAGAGCTTTATGATTTCTGAGGATGTTGAGTTGATCAACTATACACAGTTATAGGTACAGTCGACCCAAAAATGTAGTCTACCACCCTACGGTTGAGGTTCTTGAACGTCATGAGACAACAAGGTCGTGCATGTTAAAAATGTCAACCTTAGCGATCGTTAGATCTCGCAGAAACTTTTGTCAAAACTGGTAGACCACTTTCTTGGTCGACTGTACCTAGGTACTGACTAGGTACTAACTAGAGAACTTGATGCAATATTTTTAAATTGGGTAGTAGCAGTATGTTTAGGTTCTTATTCTTACCTACCAAGTTCTACCTAGTTGGTCAAGTGCTTATGTCATGCACGTCACGTCACTATCACTAGCATATCTTCCGCGTAGGTACGTTGCACCTTTATTTGCCGAGGTCACAAGATTGATTCAACTTCTCTTTGAATTGGCTTACTTAGGTAAGTAACTCCTACCTAGGTAAGTAGGTAATTTAATTGTGTTCATATCAATCTTTTAATTACCTAATTAAGAGTACCTACCTTATTTGGTAATTGTACCATTTCTAAAACAGAATCACAGAAAAACCTACTACCTGTCTTAACCGTCTCAGGCATTGCATTTATTTGAAGCATGCTTGCACTTGATAGGCAATTTTGTGGTAGTGGTAGTTTGCGGTCATTTTGGTAAGTATGTGGGAGTTTTTAGAAAAAAGTGCACGATTTTTGAAAAAAAAGTCGCTTCTTCTCCATATAAAAATGATTAGTCAACGGCCCATACCATACAGAATACCTATATGGCAAAATGCGTTACAAAACTGACAAAATAAATCTGGGACACCTTTTTTTATTATTTAAATCGAATCGTGATTCCGAGTAGAAATAACACGAGTATTCAGTAAAAAGTAATCGGTGCACTTTTTTCTGAAAATGCCTATGTAGGTTTGTACTTGTAGACACACAAGTGTTTACAAAGAGGATATTTTAATTTAGGTCAAAGTCGCTTAAGGGTTCTCGGTACCATTGTTCGGAAAGCGTGTAAAAAGGAGATTTATTTGCTTAATTCTGAACATCTGTCCCTACTGCGTGTATTTTTTGTTGGCTGCCGAACTTGCCGAAGTTTCTATGTGGGAATTTCATTTTCCGGAATGAATGGATGAAGTGAGTACGTAATAGGTACATTGTTGTAGATATACTGCTACAGAGATGTCTGACCCTGAAAGAAGTAAACATTTGTATATGGAGAATTCGTATCTGTTTGGTTTGTGTTTGTCTGCGTTAGCCAAAAGAAGAAGATGTAGAAGTCAGATTGTGACTCTTTAGACATTATTTTATAGCCTATGGTTCGTTACTGGCGCACCGGGTAGGTATACATGTGTTGTGTATAGGTTCATGTCATGTATAGTTTAGTAAGTAAAGGTGGGTCTAAAAAAAGGGTTTTATTTTATCGTGAAGCTCTAGCCATAGGTACCTACTCCCCCACCTGTAAAGGTTACCCTCTATCATCATTACACCTTAGTTAAATCAGTTTGCACACAATGAATGTCCATGGTAATCTCATCGTCCCGCTAAAACGACGGAAGCGTGTCCGCAAACCCTTTCACCAAAATAAATCGTTGCTGTTATTTAGGAAATCTAAATGGTTATCAGTTCTTACCGTCTTATCTCTTGAACAAAAAAGGTAACGGGGCGTGATGAAACCTTTCGGTGTGCGCCAAATACAAACAAGTGTTGATAGATTTTGACAATTGGCACTATCCAAAACGTTTCACACTTCTTTTGTCCTTTTATTCTTAAGGAGATAAGACGGTAAATTAGGAACTTAACATGTATCATTTCCTGAAAAAATATTTATTATCTTAGGTAGGTATTTAGTCACGTTCATGTTTATGACTGTATGTACGTATTCTGATTATTATGAAGTACTATGTAGGTATCCGTCGCTCTTTTACTGAAGTATATTTATCAATTAGAAATTAGTTGATGCTGCTTTATCCGTCGCATAGTGGGACATTGTCAGAGTCAAATTTTTAATATAGGTACATTTATTAAGTAATATTTAAGAAATGAAATGATGTTGGTTCGGAAGGCTAGACTGAATACGGATACAAACACATGTGATTCACACGCATTGCGAACTTGGAATGCATGCTCGCATATGTAAATTTTAACCTAAAATGATTCGATTTCGTAGCATTTGACTGCGCACGCTAAGCAGAAGAGCATGTGGGTCAGTAAAGCGCTTCCGCCTTGCGGCCGGCGCAGAATGCACGTCGCTTGCCAACTATGCGCTCTTTGCTATTAAGACACTATAAGTAGTAGGTAACCAATTAATCAAATACTGTTGTTCTATTCCTCTCCCGTCACAGATAAACAAGTTAATGTTTTGAGGTAAGTACCTACCTACGACGAAACCAAAGTCTTACTTTGTCTTGAGTGGGAACTTCTCACCCTAATTTATAAAAGGACCCTCGAATCCCCTGTATTGTATAGTATATGCGCCCACGAGCAGTTTCCGCCATTATAGTGTAAAACACCGCGAGTGGTTTGTATAAACAATTTTTGTAGCACACGTGTATCTTGACCTGCTGACCCGAGGATTCAATTCTAATTAATTCATTGACCGAATCATCGTTCCTTACCTGCGCATCACGAGTTAATCCGACTCCGACGCGTAATGAGGAAATGGCTAAATGTCAAGAATTAAAGGGTTAGAATTGAAACGTACTGTAAGAAAGGTCACTGATATGTGCAATGTACAAACAAATGCTGGCCATGCACTGAAAAGAAATGTGACGTTTTAAAAATCGGTTTTCAATGAGGACGATATAGATATCGAGTGTTGCGTCTCTATGCCAATAACACCCTATACCCAAACGTCAAAGTAGTACCTACTACTTTGTACCTAACAAACCTTTTTAAAATGGCTGAGAACGAACAGAACAACACCAATAAATGTGCATAAAGTAGAGAGGCCCAAGTCCGAAGCCGAACCGGGGCCGCGCCCTGACGCAAGCAGTTGCGCAAACGCAGACGAAGCGCTAGTTGCTGCCTGACCGTCGGTGCAGCTCGAGAGCAGTACAGTCCTGCACTATTATAGTAGATGTGGATAGCTACTAATAAAGCGAAGATGCTTTATGAAGTTATTCGTCAACGTCAGTCAAATCTAAAATACCCAGGTACTCTTAGCGAGCACATATAAAAAATACAAATTATGCGATGACGCCACATCAGTAATAAGTACTACGAAGAACGCTAGTTAGTAGTAGAAGTAAAAATGTTTTTTAGCTGACTGGGTTTATACAGGGTGTTATTTCAATAACTAACCATATTGTGCGAGGTGATCTGATAGGCCTTCTAAACAACTTTTACTATGGGGTCAGCTCCGAAATCTCAAAAAAATTTTTGGCTGTTTCATACATTTCACCTGATCAGACGTTGCAACAGCTTAGAAAATGGATCTACAAGTAAAGGGTATAACGTAGGTATCTCGAATGTTTTGCATAACCCTAGCATCGAGGGCACGGTTTTTCCTGAAAGTGATTGGCAACGCTTCTGAGGTTCAAGAATATACCAAATACCTACCTACTAGATCACAGCTAATACAAAATTATAATGACACAGTAAGAGCCTTGCTATTTCTGTTCCGTAACAATACTCACTCTGCTCCATATAATGAAAGTAAATAACAAGGTCGGCATGAATGAACCGATCTTTGCGGATAACATTGTTAACGCAGCAGAATGGCCTGCTAGGCAGTGAAAGACGTTCGATCACGAGTTCCGCTCAAAGACTTGTGCAATTGGATTATTCGCAATACCATATCGTAAAATTAAATCCTCTATCTGTCTAGGGGGAAACCTCGTTTTAGATGATACAATGATTCGATCATCATTCTGTCCGTAAAAAGTAACAGAAAACAATATTAAAAACTAGAAGGTCACTACCTAGCTCATTTGTCAAAATGGCAATAAACAGCTAAGTGGCTCCTAATTGGGTAATTTGCAGAAAAAATGTACCTTTACTTTTTTTTATTTGATATATATTTTGAGTCTATCGCATGCAGAATCATGAGCTTTATCGAGTCTGATGATGATTAATTTTGGGACAGTTGGGACATTTTTTTTATTCTATCAGACTCGATAGAGCTCATTCATGATTCTGCATGCGATAGACTCAAAATATATATCAAATAAAAAAAAAAGTAAAGTTACATTTTTTCTGCAAATTACCCAATTACAAAACTGCAATGAATTTTAGATGGATTCAGCAATCCGTTTCGTTTGACGAGCGAATCTAATGCCCTGTCGTAACATAGAACTTACTGTTTGTTAAGTAAGTGGGTCTTCATCCAATGGAGGAAGCGGCTAGTTAAGGGCTTGCAATAAACAACGGTAACCGCTTCAATGTGGATAGATCATAATCGCGGAGGTAACTCTACTTATTTTCCTTGTATAAATACTCTGCTATGAGCCAAGTTTTATGAAATGATTGTGAAGTCTGCAAATCAACTCCTGGCTTAGTTTTCCCCCTCATTAGGTTTTAGGGATCATTGTTGAATTATTAATGAAGTACTTAAAACATCGCATATCCGTGTAAGAAATCTGAAATAACTTCACGTCATTCTTCGACAAGTTCGACGTACAATGGGTTCGACATAGACGTGTGCGCCGCGCCGGCGTGGCGTAGCCGCGCCGTGAGACCCACGCCGCCGCCGCCGCCGCGGATTTCAAAATCCACGCCGTTAGTCAAAATTACAGGATTCGGAAAAAATTTGCCAACTCCAATGTCCGATCAAGGAACATTTTAACGTCGTGTATTGATGAATTAAACCATAAAAACATCTACAGATAGAAATAGTTAGGGTTTGGCTAGTTATTTTTCTTACGGGAGAGACGAGCAAGCAGGCTTCCACCCAGGTCACTCCTGCACAGACCACACCAATACCCTACGCATCCTCATTGAATGAACAGTGTGTCCTATGGGAGTCAGAGCTTTTCCTGGCATTTGTAGACTTTGAAAAAAACACCTTTGACACCGTGAAGTGGAGCGCGCTGTGGTCCAGCCTATCACAGGGCAACCCAAGTGCGTCATCTGCAATATTCGCTCCTTCTACGAAGGGAGTACAGGCAGGGTGCAGGGTGATCCATGAAAAAGTAAAGGAAACGCCTATAAAGATAACTGCCGGTGTAAAGCAAGGATGCCTCCTATCACCGGCATCACCGCTGTTATTAGTAATTTTTCTCGATGATGTCATGAGAAAAGTGATCGGAACACCAAAAGACATTAACTGGGACTATGGAGCTGAAAGATCTTGATTACGCCGATGACATCGTGCTGATTTTGCCATCTCTAGTCCATCTTAAAGCTAATCTCGAGAGCCTTCAAGAGGAAGAAGATGTGATGGACCTGCGAATCAACCGACGTAAAACTGTTGACATGCGAGTAAAGTTAGATTGCACGGAACCTTTGTTGCTCATAAACGATCGATTGGAATCAGATTATAAATTTGTGTATCTCGGAAGTACAATAACATGTCGAGGAGGTGCAGACGAAGACATTGAGAGATTAAGAAGATTAAGAAGGCAAAAATTGAATTAGCTCAACTCAAGCTTATTTAAGATGCCAACGTGCTTACTCGGCACATTAAAATCTCCCTCTTCGAATGCTGTGGTGCCGCTGTGAAACCTGGAGAGTGACAAATGGGCTTACACACAAGCTACAAGTGTTTGTCAATAAGTCCCTTCGGTCGATCCTCCGCATCTTCTGGTCGAAGACTATAAGAAATAAGGATTTGTGGAGTATGGGTCATCAGTCTCCTATCGCGCAGGAAGTAGCGCTACGGAAGTAGATCGGACATACCCTTTGAAGAGATGCATTGAACAATGCCAGTACCTATCGCTTTTGAGCAGCGGCGTCAAGATAGAATGCGTGCCAGCGGACGCCCCGTACACACGTGGCGGAGGAGTGTAGAGACTGAGCTGCGACCCATAGGACTGAGCTGGAGACAGGCCAAGACGGTTGCTCAACATAGAAAGGCGTGGATGGATCTTGTGGAGGTTTTAAGCGGTTACCTCCCTACCTAACTAAAATACTAGTAGTAGTAGTAGTAAAACACTTTATTGCACAAAACAAGTACATGACCATTAAAAACTAAGGTAAATGTGTACAAAGGCGAGCTTATCCCTTTAAGGGATCTCTTCCAGCCACCAACACCAACACCAATACTGTCACCAACTCACCAACACCAAAACCAGAATTGTATCACCAACAAAATTAGCCAGAGTACAAGAGTGTTTTCGGTGTCAGGATTGACCCTTAATGCTGAAGTGGATGTTTGGACTTACTGCGAGTCAAAAAAGGATCTTAATTTATCACAATTATGAAAAACATGAACATAAATGCGATTTCCGTTAAGAAAACAAGCATGTGGTGTACTAGAAAATTACCCTTAAATGTTTTTTTTTATATGAACCATCACGGAGCAAAAATCGACCTTGACGCCGGCGTGGCGCAGCCACGCCGCCAAAAATTACCGGCGCGCCGCCGCCGCCGCGGATTTTTATGGCGGCGCACACGTCTAGTTCGACAAGGACAGAGATAGGTACTCAATGTGAAACTGTTTGTTGTCGAGCGTCGCAAAAACTAGAACATAACAATTGATTGAATTATAACACCACTTTACTTTGTTGCAGAAGCACTCTATTGAATTGAAACTTGGTACGGGTAACTATAGTAACCATAGTTCCAGGTAGATATATATATAAATAGAATGAACAGGTACAATGGCTGGTTTGTCTGATTTGTGCGAGATGCGTATTTTTCGACTTCAGATTTAGAAGGAGGAGGTTCTCAATTTGTCGGGATCTCTGTTTGTTACTTTTTAGAGTGGTGGGTCAAATTTTTTCGTGTTCTATGGACGCGCCGCCACTGGTAGGTACGTAGGTACCTTACCTGTCTAAGTATGTCGAAGCGACACTGACAGAATGTAGACATTTTGTTTACTTGGTCATCTTATCAGGAAATAGGCTGTATCCAGTTCAGCTAGTAGTAAAAGCCATTTACGGACAGACGCAATGTAAATGTTTAAATATTTCTGTGTAATGATCTCATTTGAATAAAAGCTTTACTAGCGTAGCATAAACGTTTTACCCTAATTAGGAAATGGTAATACAGAATGTAAAATATCCATACCTGGCCTAAGAGTTTTATTATTCGAGCGAGATAGAGCAAAGGATACTACCTATATATTATGTATGTGGCATTTTTAAGTAAAAGGTACATCATTGTCGGTTGTCAATAAGGAATTACTGCCATAATCATTCATTTAGAAATAATATGTATTAACAACCGACAATTATGTCAGTGATGTGAAACTGGGTAGGCAGTTCTGCAGCTGATAGTACCTTTTATTTGAAAAAGTCTCATATGCTGTGTATCCTGTTTTCGTACCTACAATACCTACAAACAAATTTACCTACCTGCTGGAGTAAACAATGTAATTTATAATTTGACCTGAAAAAGTGGCCGAAAAACATTTTTATGAATTTCAACAAATATCACCAAAATACAGTTTTATCGTAATTGCAATCAACAATCATACCTATAATCGCATAAATTGAGAGTAATTGCGGATGTGGGCCCCATCGCTGTAAAAAATATCAATGCTGCGGATATTAGAGCAGAAATACCTACCTATCTACAACTGATGATCATTTCTCATTTTGTTCCAACGATCATGACTCGTTTTGTTCCAACGATCTAAAAACCAGAACGTAAACATAATAAATACAAGGAATAATCTATTAATTACGTCAACAACACGAAATACCGCAATAAAGTTAATTCAAACGATTCGAATCAGTGTTTGAATATATAGGTATGTGTTGTATTGTAGGGGTTGCGGCTGTGACCTTGCAAGGTTGTAGTCACATGCGGCGCAGGGCGCAATTCCATGTTGTTTTTTAAAAGTTTGTTCCATGTTTGTCCAATTAGGTAATTTTAGACAATATTTAGTATTATGTTATGTCATTTTAATGGGTCAAATTTGACTTCTTCTTCTTCAATTTGGCCATTAAAAAACAACTACGAAGATTAATCCCGAATTGAAATAGCTTTGCTTCTGACTGTACGACGAGGGTGGATGGACTGTAGTACAGCCAAATGTTTGTGTCCTAATCAGCTTATACATGTCAATCAGCATTTAGGTTGCGTGACATTGTAGACTAGACTTGCTGTGACCCCTTGCCATACCTACGATACGAGTATTAACGTTGAATACATACATATGCAAATGCTATGTATTTTGGCACGCCTATTTATTTATAAAACATTTTGTTACTCACTATACGTCTAAGGGGACCCACCGACTATCCGTCCGCCTGACGATATCGGCCTGTCAGTTAGAACAAAAATTTGACAGCTCCGAACAACTGATAGGCCAATAAATATCATCAGGCCAACTGATAGTGGGTGGGCTCCATAAGATTAGTGACAACTGCATCGTCAAATCGAAGGTGCTACTCACATTGGTTTTCCTAAGCAAAACTGTCCATAAGATTTGTGAATAACTGCCCAAGCATTAACGTTTGCAAACATTTGCATTTCAATTTACTTGAAAGGATTAGGTATATTTGCAACAGATTTCACACAA
This sequence comes from Pammene fasciana, assembly GCA_911728535.1. Classification (NCBI taxonomy): domain Eukaryota; kingdom Metazoa; phylum Arthropoda; class Insecta; order Lepidoptera; family Tortricidae; genus Pammene; species Pammene fasciana. The sequence goes on along the minus strand of OU452276.1, from coordinate 14,913,877 downwards.
AAGGCGAAAGCACTTGTGGGTGGTGTTGCGGTTTTAACCTTGCAAGGCATTCAGCCCTTACGTAGGTGTCCAAGTACGATGAACTATAAAGTAAATATAAAGTAAACTCTATAAATTGTTTTAATTTTTTTTTCATTACTACTGTATTTTATGTTGACTGTCCGTATTAGAAAGAAGAAAGGAAGAAAATAATTGTATTTGCTTTCATCCACCAACTGAAAAAACAATATCGATATAAATACTTATCTACAGCTAAGTGTGTCACCAAAACGGCTCAAGCTCAGAAGCCGATTCACCTATACAACAGAGATAGCTTTATCAAATAATTATCTAATTTTATTCTTAAAATTCTTGTAAGTACAGTAGACGTCAAAGATATGTTTGCACTTTTACGCAAATGTAAATTATCACACCTAAAACATTTCACGTAGAATTAGCGGCGAAGATTCGCAACCTCGTAATGCTTTCGCGGTAAAAACATATCAGATTCCAGGAAAAGCCAAGCCCGTAAGCCCTGACTTTCCTTGCCAAGTTGCCATAAACAAGTACCTACTTCGGACCGTCTGGCCCACATCATATGGAATTATGGATTAAGTTTAATGTATCACAATATTGAAGAGATAAACTAACGCCTTAGTATACCTACTTTGGATTAGATGGCGAGTAGGTAGAAAAATGCTGCAATAGTAAAGTTACCGTGACCTTGCTGTATTGGTATCGGGTTATCGATTCCCACGGTTAAAAGTTCAGCCAATTATTTTTCCTTACCTACGTGTCCATAGATTAACGGGGTTCAATTCATATTCGATTTGTTTTACGTGTAGAGTTCTGATATTTTTTATAGAAAACATATTCCTTATGTTTTCCTGTTTTTTTGTATTTGTATAGGTACCTCAATTAGACGGTAGGTACAAATAGAATACGAGTAGTAAATAGGATGGACTTGACTTGACTGACCTGGACTTGGAAGTTTGACTTTGATATTAGGTAGATTAGGTATGGTATATGTATTTAAATGTGCTACTACCTACACTCTACTGCATTAAGGAACACAACAAATCTGCTCTATCCGCATGAAAATCAAATAGAACTCGAGATAACTATTTTGAATCGAACGCACATTATACTATATGTAACATCAAATTCTATATGATATGTTTGTATTACTCTTGTTTTTACTACGCTGATAAAAGTATAAAACTGAATTAGCTAATGTAACTTACAGTCATTCTGCGTGAAGGAGGTGGGGGGTTAACAAATATCCTTTTTCTCGCTTATACAAGCACGTGAAAGCTCAGCGTCTGGTAATTGTGATACGAGCGTAAACAACCCGCAATCAAATTGAACAAATCCCAACGCGGCTCCGGCACGGCAACCTCCGCAAACAACAAAATTACAGGACAGGTTCGAGGGCCCTGGCCAGGAAACACGTAGAGCAGTGATGCTCAATCTTTCCTCGATACGGCAGGTGTACCTACCTACCGATTCTACCAAAAGTATGTGCTAAAATAGGATTGACAGGCAGCTCCAGGTCGATGGTTTATGATATCATCTGAATTCCGATCCTCTCTAAGTCACTGCTAATCAAGGACCGAAACCCGTTACCAATGAAGGGGTATTCGATCGGGTATTTGATTCGGTGGTTTTTACAAACCCTATCAATTCGGTAAGCACATCATTGGCTTACCCAAAGGTAAGCGCTTACCGAATCGATAACCCCCAATGAGGTTACCCTATCAAGTGTTTTTAGAATGCGTTCAAGCTATTCAATTCAATTCAATTCAATAATTTTATTTGCATAAATAAGGGTATAAAAAGGTATTACAAACATTATAGTTCAATCCTTATTTTACCATAATTATGGCGTCCAAATATTATAGTAGTTTATGTAACTGTTACGTAATAGGGGTCCTTAAAACACGACTGTTTTAAGGCCTAATTACGTTCAGTTGCATACACTGCTTTATCTACATACATATTATAAACCCGAAATGACGCGTTCTAAAACTGTTAAAATGGCTGCCATTTCACAGATTGCATCGCCATGGCCAACTCGATTGTGTCGGTGGGGCGCGTGCCGGCGGTCAGAGGATCGCGCGGCGCGGCTGTCGAGCAGGCCGGATTTTCATAATTATATCGAATTTTTGCTTATTATTTGATAATAATAACATCGTTACAGATAAGACATTTGTTCTAACTTCTAACAAAACAGTATCTTTTTATGGTGGTCATAACGTGCGGTGTTTGAACGCATCATGGAGGGTTTATGATATGGGTGTAGATAAAGAAATTTAAATTTACTAATTACATGTAAGAAATATTTACATTCATGCATTCTTATGTCACAAAAATATTTACAATGTCATCCAATGTTGCAATTATTGTAAATTCTATCGTTCGTTAAGACGTGCGATAGGGAAACCATATTAAAACGGTTACCTTAACGTTATGGTTACCCTAATGATCAGAGTAACCCTATCATTGGGTTACCCTAACTAAATAATTAATCAAATGAAGGGGTTTTCCGGACTCTGCTGCTGATACAATCATCATGTAGGTAACCTTTTAAACGTCATTTTTTTTATCTCTTACAACACTATAAACAATCTTACCGAAATAAATCAATGTTATAAGTATGGAGGCGTGGTCGCACGGTGGCAGTCAATTTTGAGTACATGATGATTTGATGAATAATTCTTTGATTTCATAACTTCCATCCGTAGTTAAGGCTCATAGGGCCCGCGAAGCATAACAGGCAGGTATACAATAACATGTCTACTACCAATATGGTATAAAAAGTTACCAACCGAGGAAGCCAAAACAGCAGCGCACTGCGACAATTCGCCGAGGTCATCGCCACGCGAACTCGCTTATCAGCACCCGTTTGACCTCTATTAAATGTACCAATATTACGCCATTCGACCCGATACCTCTAAAACAATATGTTTAAAATATTTGTGACCGAATTTTTCACATTCTTTCGGCAAGCGAAAATTCGAGTCAGGCGAAACGATCGTTGCAAAATGGGTGTATTTGTAACCGACTTCATAGAAAGAAGAAATGAAACCAGTGGTCTTAGCAGTTTATAAAACAATCTGATTAGTCCACCGTAAGGGTACTCTCTACCATCAGCTTCATCTCATATTTAAATATCCCTATACAATACACTACAATTTAAAAGTTGCTTTCCAAACATCCTTTGTCTGGTTCGCCGTTCGTCTTTCCCATTCTCTAACTAATGTACACAACAAGCTGAAGTGCAAAAGCGACATTACTCCAAGCAGCAAAAGCATGCATTCTCAATGCACTAGGATTCCATTGTTCCTACGAGAAAGTGCAGGACGAAGTGGGATCACGGCTAGCATTCTAATTAGGCTACTCATTTACTCAAGTCCACTCGACGAAGGGAACTGTTGTGACGGTTGCCATATATTACATGCATAAGCAAGCAAACGTCGTACTCGTACGTAAACTAATTAAATGAAGCTAATACTGCTCGATTGTTACCAAGTATTACGTGGTACGGATTTAGTTACGCACGTGCTGTTCTACTTGCATTAATTACTCTACATACCTATCTCATGTACTCTTATTTGAACTTACATAAAATACTCTACAAGCTGTATCTTATGTTAAAATAACACAATTTATGTAAATACTAGTCCTCGTAGCTCCTGTAGCCGTAAATATTAGAACGAGGTGGATAGTTTTAGACATGATCAATAATCGTAAAACACGTGTAAGTATGTCGTACTCGATAACGATAAGACTACATAAAGTTATTAAAAGTTACATATAATTTATATATGTACATATAGAATCTACTCTACAATCTCTACATTTGTGTATTAAATGCAAATATGTGTAGTGTCGCATCGCATTAGTCTCATATAACAATAAAGCTTATGTACCCACGTCATTAGCTTAACTGAGTAAGCCATTAACTGATAAAAACTACGAGTTAATCTTGCATAACCGCACGTTGTTGCTTTCGTTTATAACAAAAAAAGGCGTTTCTAATCCGTTTTGCAATTTTATAATATTTTAATTGGAATAGTTACCTAAAACTAAAGTGTATAAGTAGGTCAAAAAAGGCTCATGGCGTCTTTATTAACAATTTTCGGCTTCCCCTCAAATTGTTACACACGCCACTCACCTTTTTTGAACCCTCTTATACAACTATTGCATAAAATACTATACTTTTCTTCTTGAAGAGCTTTAAAATTTATATAAATTTTGTTTCATTGTAAATTGACTGTAACTTGCTGACGTCCCTTTTATTATTATTTTCTATCTCCTTCTGGAGTCACGGGCATTTGCATTCTGGTCTTGTAGGTTAGCGTAGAGAATGTGGCAATACAAATCCAACACGCAGAGGTCCTTTGGAGAATTTGCTATGTAATTTATACCCGTGAACCGATCCCAACATCAGGCGTTGAGAACTATTATAATAGTCTTCGCGTCTTCGAAGAACTAACGTTTTTGAACATTTAATTTACCCTGTTCCGCCCGGAGATACTAATAGTAGGTTAATGCATGCTTGACTTGCTAGAGCTTTATTTTCAATCAGTTACTTAAGGCTTAATGATATTAGTATCTTTACCAATAAAGTACACATTATAAGGACGACGCGTGACCGTCGAGGTCATCAAATAGAAATTATAATTGCGCAATTCATCTGCGCCAGCGCAGATGAATCAGAGTTGTTGCGTGTGCGACGATGACCGACGAGTCGGTCGCTCACCTCCGCGGCTCCCGCGGCGGCAGGCTGTAGACTTGTCCATCCACGAAATATTTTGTCTCTACTTCCCTGGCCCTCATTCCCATCGCTAATCGAGAGCTGCTGAATCCGTTCTATTATAACCAGTGATAGATCTCCGATAACTAAAGGTTTTCGCCAAGTTTAGAAATAACATCCCGTGTGTGTGCGTAGGTAAATCTATTTCTTTATAATTACAATTTATTCTCAATTTTGGTCACTTGTACTGGTTTACAATTTAAATAATGTAGTTTAATGACGCTGTATAAATTTAACGGTCCTTGCAAATCCAATGAAAAGTTAGTCATGTCATGACAGCTTAAATAAAACCAAGGCTCCGTCTGAGATTTTACCTTGTTTTTTTAATGGAAATCGTACAGATAATAAACAGTTTTAAATTTCAAAGGCAACACACAAGCCAACTGAAATTGATGTGTTGGACTGACAAACGGAAGTAGATCGTACGACACTACATACCTAATTATAGGCAGATTTAAATACTTTTAGAAATAAGTACTGAGACGATACTTAAGAGTAATGAAAACGGGTCATTGTTCTGTTGAACGTTTACTATAGTTAGGTTTGGTGTGTCTGAACTGAACTCTAAACTACACGACGACGAAGCCAAACCAAAGAAGCCAATAGTAGCTCAACACTGGCAATACATATCGGCAACAAATTTGATTTACTGAGCAATAATATAAGGACAGGAGCGTGTGAACGCTTGTTCCATATTGGATATTAGTCGATTATGTGAAAGCAGAGAGCACACGCCCACACTTGATCCTTATAGCGACTATTTGCTATTTGTATGCAGCTTGCCGCACCAAAACGGTCATCGTTAAACTAAAAAAAACGAGGGCAACCCGATATTGAAATAGTAAATTAGAATAGACAATCCAAAACAAGAAATCGCAAACTTTCTTTTTTTGTTTGAACATTTTTATTCGTTCAGCGGAAATCGATTTGAATTTTCGGATGGTAATTTAATGAGAACGTTGCGTTGAATTACTTCTATTTCATTTCAAGTTTTACCTTAGAAGACTAGACTGACACTCGTATCGACTTTAACGTCATATGAAATTTCAGCAGAAAAATAATTATGTCACCGGAAATTAAATAAAGTTTTGTGAGTTTGTTGGTTCATATAGTCATTGCAAAACAAAATAGTCCCTTCTGAGATATTTGTTGTCAACTTTAAGTTATTTAGACTACGTTATAGGTGTGATTATCTTTGTGACAGAAGAAGATTCAAAGATTTATTCCTAAATGTCACTTGAAAACGTTTATGTTATGGAACTAAAAACTAGAGTCCGTATATACATACTCTACTACTAAGTTTGCACCAGCTTGGTAGTACTAACAAGTATCAAACCTGAGTACTGTTGTAGCAAGCAAAAAAGCGTAGAAACATTGCCACTTTTTGAATATGTTTTTCTATATACCTATCTAGTTTTTGTTTGTTACTTTAAATCAAATCAACATAATTAAAATAAATAAATAAATAAAATAAATAAATATTTAGGGACAATCTTACACAAATCAACCTAACCCCAAACTAAGCAAAGCTTGTACTATGGGTGCTAGGCGACGATATACATACTTAGATAGATAAATATATACTTATATACATAGAAAACATCCATAACTCAGGAACAAATATTTGAGATTAGCACACAAATAGATGCCCTTACCAGGATTCGAACCCGGGACCTCCTGCTTCGTAGGCAGGGTCACTACCAACTGGGCTATGGAGGCCGTTAAATACCCACAATTTGATTTTTCCAAGAAGACATCTTGCGGTAAGTCCTCCACAAAACATGATATACTTATAGTTTGTTTGTCTATGATAATAGAATCAAAAGCGTAGGTATATGGCGATAAGCTTGTTACGTTTTGGGCGTCACGGCAAATGTTTACACGGAGTATTTGTTTGAACAGCGATAACAGCGAGGCACTCTACGGGAGTCAAGTAATAGTACCTACCTGCTACTCGAACAACATGTGAATTACGCCAATGACTCGAAAATAAATGAACTTGTGTACTACTAAATTGTACTAATTTCTAAATTGTGGATGTGCCTAGTTGAGACATTAATTAACACTTACGGGTGTTTTGTACATTCAAACTGCTGGTTTAGGACTTGGAAGAAGGTAGGTAACTTGCAGTGGCGGTGGGTCAAAATTTTTCTTAGGCAAGCCGGTGCTGAATTTGGCTTAATGTTTCTTCATGATCTGTAGGAAAACTGCTCAGGTAAGTACTTGAAACTTAGGCAAGATAGATCATTTATTGGTATAGATTGGTTTTGCTTTCGATAACTATTCCTCTCTTTTCATCAGTATAGAACTTGGTGTTACAATGAAATGAACTTAGAATATAATGTTAAGATTCTTCTCCCAGAAGTTCTAGATGCATGTTTGTCTCTAACTACATTAAACAATGGAACGAAAGGTTAGTTCTTGAAATCCACAAACCTTTTTCTAGGGTCAGTGTTATTTAACTTATTTATCGACGATATGGACCGACTTATATTAGGGGTACAGATGAGCCTTATCGATTTACTGGAACGTCGCGTAGTGTAGTGGCCCATATTTGATTCGGATATCGACACGGGTCGAGAACTCTACTCGATTTATTACTCATTGTTCTACAAGATTTATCAGTGTGTAACGCCATTAAAGAACAACTACATGCAATGAAAAGGGAAAATTGTGTATTTATTGTGTAAAAATGCTCTTGATGTAGTTCTTGGCTTTTCCTGAAAGTTTCGGGAACAGAAATGACAAATTAGTTCCTAAATCTGTGTGTGTCCGTTCAGGCTTGAAGTCATCACCACCAACACAAATTAATACAATAAGTTTAAATTGTTCTTGTTTTTGTTTCAGGTTTTGGAATGAGAGTGAAACACCTGAAATACAAGTCGACGGCATAAAGGTATTGGATCATTTATATACCTATGTAAATAAACATTGATCTTTCTTTTAAGGCATTTAATGAGTAAACCTAAAAAACACGGGACATATTTTATTACCTGCGCCAACCATTATCGACACGAGAAACATTGCTTATGCGACCTGATTGTTCCGTTAAAATCCCGGACCACGGGGTATCGACCTCGCTCCCGTTTAAAATACAACGGCATTAGTTACAACCTGATGCATGCAATCATGTGTTGATTAGCTGCAGCGATACATTCGGCCGTGACAAAACATCGCTTCGCGGCGAGGGGTTATCCCAAGAGGCCATGGCTCCAATCTGTCATTCATAGACTTGATTTTATGCAGAAAACAGTCATATGAGCTCGATAATCGTCCAACTTATGACACTTTAGTGTTTTCTTGATAAACATTGACACTGAAACAGACTAAATAGTTTTGAGGATTACTGCTTTTCTAAAGCTTTCCTAACTTCTTCCTATTTGTACAGGATCGAGGAGTATGGCTTTGTGTATATCTGTATATGATTGGCTTCCGTTGACGTCGTTTTCCTCTATTCACATTATTCCTCGCGTTATCCCAGGGAAGGGACGATCATCTCGCGTCGCGTGCCGCTCAGCAAGTCTGGAGCTGTATGCAAACAATAGAGCACTTACAGGGACGTGGAGGGACAAACACTCCAGAGCTTTGCCATTAGCTATTTATAGTTCACTTTTCACCCGCGTAGCAAAATATTATTTTAAGGTACTAGAAGCTCATTTTAAAACTGATAAAAACTCTGTCTTAGATATTCTTATAACATTATTGATCAATTTTTTTTTCATTCTCTTTTTTTCCTTCATTGTTTTTTGAGTTGAGTAGTTGTGCAAAGAAACGATTGTTCCTATTTGACTCCGAAACGACTATTCCGATTTGTTTGCGGTTTTTGGCATTTGGTTTGGCGTTTAGTTACGCCAGCGATGGTTCTTACTCTAACTGTTCTTAGATAAATTTGAACTCCATAACCGGTCATTCTGTTGATACCAGTAAATACATTTTTTCGTTTAAAATCAAATGTGCCACCATTACCATCATTTCATCACAGGAGATATTATTACAATGATGAGAAGAGGAGTTATCTCGTCGTTGAATATCTCATTTATTTAAATATGTTTAGTGGTCCTGACCTAACTGCCCCAGGCTTGTTTGAACTGAATTCTCTACAAATATTCCCTTGTTGGTTTTCCTAACTCCCGCCGCATACCGGTGACTCAGCCACTAAAGCCTTCAAATTACGAGCCTTGTTTTTATGTATGGGTCATTCCTGGGTGATTCATCTGCCTTCACTCGATAGAGTTGTTGCTATTAGCAATCTCTGAGAACAATAAACTGACACGTATAATTCTCACGTAATAATAACGACAGATAGTGTTTCGATTCAGACACCGCTCATAAAGAATCTGACATATTTTTTTGTGATTGCTAATTGTTATCCGAGTATTCTGTACACATACCTCTATTGTGTAATTGTGCAATCTAATATCCGTTTATAACTATAAGGCAGTGCTATAAATGCGTAGACGTCTCAATATAACGAGCAAACAACACATGCAGTTAACGCTGACCGACTAGCTAATGATTCACGCTTGTGCGGCTGCGGCCGAACCGGTCCCACTCGATCTGTATTCGTCCACTCTCCGGCTGACATTAGTCTACAAATCTACATGCGGCATTCAGGCCTATAACCGCGAAGCACTTCATTCATCGAATCGAATATTTCCATCACTCTCTTTCGTATATGTAAGAGCGATAGAGACGGGACCATCGTTTTGTCGATTTTCGAACTTCGCGGTAGGCCCACAGTTACGTATAGACCACACATCAATAAAAACAAGCGCTTGCCTAATGCTAATATCGAATTACCTACCTGTTTTACTTTAGCAACTTCCTGCTTAGTTTCTTTTTCTTTTCTTTTTGTTAATAATAATAATGTGCGAATGTTGTAAGAGCAGCTGCATATTAAAGTAATGAGACTAATGAGATAAGCGAAAAAGGAGTGTTTTGCAATTATTTGATTCTCTGCTCACATAACAATGGTTGTCCTTCACCCGGTTCTCGATAAACAGATCACACGTCGACTGCTCTTCGGCATCAGTAGGTAGGTTAGGTTTAGATACAGTTTTGTTTACGTCAGCCATCTTGCTTCCTGTTTCTTGCTTGTTATTTATAATCGTGACCACTCAGTTTATTGGTCTAGTGCACTGTCTTTCAGACTAAAGATCGTGTGGATAGATTATAAAGCGATACGGGAGGTCTCAGTCAGTATTGTCATTGTTTGGTACTTGAATAAGCAAAGCGACAAAAGTCAGTGGCACACCCGTTGCCCCCGGAAGTGTAGAAGAAATTTTAGTTCTCATTGATTTTGGAGGTCGTAGTTGAAGCAAGTTTAAATACAATGCATTAGGTTAAGAATGAGCGACAGCTAACCTTCATTTTTCAGTTCATTGGAAAGTAATATACATACATGAATAACAATGATTAGATATTCTAACATGCATTCAATCCAGTCAGATTACTCAGATTACCGAAAGCTCAAAAATCTAAATACATAAGTAAATAAGATTATGTCACCCGAACAAACGTTAATAAAATAGGCAGTCTGACCTTGATGTTAATATTGATTGTGAAGATCCTGTTAGCGAGGTATCTATCGAAATGTGGTGTTTGGATCGATGCTGCGTCGCCCACTCGCGGCCTCATACCTTTCCCTCCGTGACGGAGGCCGCGCCGCGGACGCGTACCGCCACACTTTTTGAAACAATGTATTAAGGACAAATTTGAATGTTTAGGTGACCTTACATTTTTGATACGTTGCGAACTGTTTCTTGCTCGCTTTAGTTACAACAAGTTTGCACGGTTTAATCCGATTAAAACGCAGACCAAAATTTACTGCGATCCGCTTCGTGATGGTGTTGATGTTGAACTGTTGGTTTTATTATTATTTATTCCTTAAAAGCCAGTTTGCTATCTACTGTTAATACGTCATGTCATATTATCTACATTGGAACTCGAACGAAGTTTGAAGTTAGCACAAATGTCCTAGTAACCTGACATTATTATGTTGTGGACCGATTTCAGTTACCTATTTTGTTGTTATACAGATTGTTTTTTAAGACCGATTAGCATAAGGTGTGATGAGCGCAGAGCTCTCGTTTGCATCTAGTAAAACCGCAAACGTAAGACAATAATACCACAGATGCGCCAAATACGTGAGGCAACGGCGACGCAATCGCATCTGAAATCGAAGAACCAAAAACTAAACTTATAGGAAACACGCAACAAGCGTTAACGTAATTTTAACGATGACTGTGGGCCAAATTCGTGGTCTTAATTTGAAAATGTATAAACTAGTAAATCTTGCAGACTTGAAAAGTATCGACGGCGCGCATGGCTAAGTAATACCAAAGTTAACCTTGAACGCACACCCTGTTTCACATAAATCTTGGCTTTGCAATCACTAATCTAATAGACGTTGTCGGGCTAACGACTAGGCGGCGTACCTAATACTGTTAATGCCTTATTTGATCGACTGGTAGCACGCTCTAGTGAAACTTCCTTGAAATCATAATGTGGTCTACATGTGTTTCTTCATGTGTATACATATCTGCCTTAAGACACCTTATAAATGTGCCATACTTATTGCATTGAACTTTCATTTATTCATTGGCTCTATTTTTTAAATTGGTAATTATTATAATTACAGACATAGCGTGGCATTGTTTTTCTACATGCGTAAGCCCTACCAGAAATATATGAGCATGCGCCATATTGCGGAACTTCATTGGAACTAAATTTTTCATACTAAACTGAACTGTCACCATATACATTGAGAAAACAGCGCCCTCCTGACAATACTCATATATTTCTGGTAGGGCTTTTTTTTACACGTCATTTGTAATGTTTGGCAGCAATCAGAAATCCGACGTCTAGTGCAGGTAGGTACTTACAATTAATACGTGCTATTAATGTTCTATTAAATCTTTAGTATATAATACGATGCATTTATTAGCTGTCAGCATAAATTAAAATTAAACATGTGAAAACTGGAAACGACGTACTTTGTAATAAAATCATTAAGTAAGCCGCTTTCGTTGTTTAATTAACCAGATACATTAAGATAAGCGGCAAACCTAGGAGCTAAATGGTATAATGGGTTCCGGTAGTCACGTTTAGCCCGCAGCGGAGTTCGCCATTCTCCCTGACAAGAATGTGCGGGAGTGAAATTTTGGCAACAGTTCCACTCTGCAAGGTTACGTCATGTTGCAGGTCCGCGACGGAACGGATGTTTTGTCAATTATACATGTTACTGCCCTATCCTAATGGCTAACCTAATGTTTACGCCGATTTTATTGCGTCCCATATAAATATAAAATCACCCTTTCAAAATGAAATCAAGCTGCGCAACCGAAATACTGAAATGATTTTATTCGATGTTTATGTTTTTGTGATAGATAAAAAACGACTTAAAATAAAAATAACATTTACCAGATCCACCTTAAAGTCCCATTTTGTGAAATAAATATTATTAATTAACCTTTCAACAACAATGTAACATCATTCTCACCTCACATGTTGCTACTAACGTTCGTTCTACTTCGTACCTAGTACGGTACGTGCAAAAAGTGCCCTGGAACATGCCATTTAGTCCCGTTATTATAGGAGCATGACATGACTTCTAGTGACACTATGCAAGGTGAGTGCTGAAGTTGACAACTAAAGCATGTTCGTCACGCTATACGAATTGACACGGTACTTTGAGGTTTACAATTTTTATTTTTATATTTGTGACATTAATCCTTATCGTATTTCTCGGTATCAATGACAACCATCAAGCAAAATATGTTAATAACTAACCGAAGCTTGATTAAGCCATCTTCGTCGCAAAACAATTACCTAAACGATTAATCTTCATTAATCAATAATCATACATACCTATTTCTTAATTATAGTAAGTATACAAAAACTATTCAAAACTATGAAACCTTCAATATATCCGAGAAAGTCTTACAGACTTATTAGTGGCCTCGGTAATAACGATGAAAACTATAAGTGAACGAATAACTATTACCTATAGCTAACCTTTTCTTAGGGCATTAAACATAATAAAACCAGTGATAATTGACAACACGGTTATTATAATACGTGTGGGATGTAAGAATTTCGCCGACAATATAAAATAGCTTTAATATAGCCGTAGGCAAGGTAATACATATTTCGTTATACTCGAGACAAAAGTAAGAAAAAGATTATCCATTGAGAAATTGCTGGAATAAATCCGAACACTAATATAAAAAGACAATTCCAAAAATATAAGGTGCGGCTTATTTTTATCATTCCATTTTCTCTCTCTATAATCTAAAAGCTCTCTCAAGATATTGTCAAGTGTAACTCAATAACAAATATAGACTCCCTGACACTGCGTGGGTTCGCATTATAGTCATGGACTGAATCTGCCTACAGACAGACTTCACACATGATTGACCCCCACTGTCGTTCGCTCGTTCTAATTTTATCAATTGATGTTATTGATAGGTTGATGGTATTATTTCTTTGACATATTTAGATACATTTTACGTGTTTGTCTCAGTGGGCATTAACGATTTATTAGCATCAAATTCAATTCGAGTTACCATGAAGCTACTTGAACAGTCTTCAGTTTAGTTGAGTAATATATCATGAATAATAATAAAAATTATTCCAATAAAAATCCCTATTTCATGAACTTTCGTCAAAAGAAATCCCTTGTAGATAGGAGTTTGCATTTGGTCATTTATCATTTTGTAATGATAGTATTTTTCATAGGCTGTATTATGCTCAATAATAGTACATTGTTGTAGAGGCTAGAAAGTAAGCTATAGGTGGATCGAGTTAGTTCGAGGGCAGACCCGCCAGGGGAGGCCCTCGAAGATACGAGTCCACCTATAGCGCTTTCGGCCGAGACATTACATAGTGCTTTTCACGACTACTGTGAGGAAATAAAATAAAAAATTAATTTGCATATACAAACACTTTAATAGATACTATTTATAGGTATATTGACGGTTCATATGTTTTTCACAAGCACGATAAAGTAAACGAGCATGTAACTTTCTGCCAATAAACGCTTCTTTTCGCCATCCTTCCATAATATGAATTGTTCGTCGGATATTATATTGTATACAATATATCACTGTTCATGGGCCTTCTTATTTAGGACGCGATTTCACTGGTAACAAATTTCTACGCCTGTGCAGTTTCTTGAATTTCGGTGGGCGCCAGCGTATTAATAACATTTTCTACACTTATTGAACTCATTTTTACTGCATAAATACAACTTTCTTGTTTTTCAGTCAAACATTATCCAATTCAATATGTATTTTTCTCGCTCCACCTTTATTACTTTTTTTTCACTTTTAAGAAGCGTTTTACGATGTTTGCTTCAATCCGACTCAAACGGCTATTAGACATTGCAACCTGCAGGGCCCAATCTGTCAGGTTGGTAGGTATAATTAAAGGTAGGGCCCGTAGGGAGCTGAAGGAGGGAGAGGGAGAGGCAGGGTACACAACAGATTGGGCCCTGCAAGTTGCCATGTCTAATAGCCGGTTCACTCCTTACCCACTTTTTGATAGAAAACCACAAACGGTTAAAAAGGTAAAAACGCCTTAAGGGTGATCTGAATGATTTTGACGTTTCTTCTTTTTAAACAAGTAAATTGGTTCGATAAACAACCTTATTTTATTTTAGAATGAAAAAGTGGTGCCAAAAAAAGACCTTTTTAATGTTTTAAATGATTCTCATTGGCGGGTCCAATGCAATGACATCTGGATTTTACTTTTCTACTATGACATTTCATAGCTGCAAAATAGCAATTCTTGTAGTGGTTGTTCAGATGCTACAGCAATTGCTTACTTTCCAGCTTGGATTTTGATCTTCTTTTGCCACATTTCCGAGCAGGTGGCGTGAAAAATACATTTACACTCATACTCAGACTCACTTGCTTAATTATCTAAACATCATGTCTTATTTGAGAGTAATCTACGATACAGCACCGAACCTAAGTATATCTTGCAATTGATCACGATTACTAATAATTAATAATGTTAACGGGGAAATATTTAATCGATATACACGGCTTAAATGTAATGCGGTCATTGCTTCATGTAATTCGCGAAACTTTGACCACGCTCAACGACCGTTATAGACCAGGCAATAAGGAGGTTGACCTCGCATTAATTCCTCAGACAAAAAAACCTTTACAGTATGATAAAGTGTCATGAGTAGATGGTGTATCAATGTTTTTCCAAAAAAAAAATATCCGTATTATTTTTACTGCAATAAGTTATTTCTTTTAATATATTTTTTTTGGAAATTCGTAAATATTATGTTCAAATATGATTAACATAACAACCACTGTTACAAACTTGACTGAGAAATTTTCCAAACAAAATGACGAGTGTCAACAGATATTTTTAAATAAAGATGACAGTTTTTATACTTTTTATTGACATTTTTTTGGAACTTTTCCTAGTATCTGGCAATGATCAAAAAAAATCGTGTGGTGAAAAAAATATAGCCTGAGAAATATTCCAGTACAAATTATTAAGCTTTTTGTACATTTTGGTGAAAATACCAAAATTGGCAAATGTTTTTTTTTTGGAAAAATTATGTTTGGTATTTGTTATGATCTATACTATATCCCAGCAAAAGAATCATCGACTGAGGAATTAATGCGAGGTCCCCATACTACGCACCGCCAGATTTCCCGGCCTATTACTAAAACCTGTCTACATGTACTTATGTAGGTATTTTCTGAACCCGCATTGTCGGTTCCGAATTCATAGTGAATATGGTTAACGGCATTTTCAGTGAAAATAGTGGCCTTAGCTGACATAGATTCATCATGTGATGTGACCACAATAAATTAATTTGAAAATTCCCATTGAAACTGGTAATAATAGATTAGGGCTCTACTCAAAAAGCAACTAACGGGGTTACTGATGTAGGTAGCTATTATTCAGTCGGATAATCTTTAGCAAACATATAGGTATAAGTATAGGCATGAATGAAATGAACTCTAAATACACAACTATGTAGTGTTAGGGTAAGTACTTAGAGTATACTGATCTCGTATGTATTAGGCATCTAAGGAAGTGCCTGTTCTAAGTTCTAATTCTTACTCTTATGTTCTTCTTGTATTTCTAGAATACCTATGTACGATATTAAAGTCGGAACTTCAAAGCATGACGATGACTGGCTGGAGAACCTTAAGCAGAAAAGTCTTCGTCGTGCTCTACCACCTCCCCGGACTCACGTTTTGTGTGCGATCGATGTGGCAAGAAATGCCGTGCTGCTATAGGACTCTATAGCAGTGTTGCCAGAACGTACCTTTTGGTTCGATTTTACGTACTATTTTGGACCTCTGCGTACCTTTAACGTACCCTGCGGAAAATCGTACTAAAATCGTACTATTTGGCCTAACTGGCAAACATCCGTACTTTATAGCATATACCCGGAAAAATCGTACTAAAATTATACGTTACATAGCCAATGTCTTGATCCTAGTTTATTATAACCATACATTTCTATTAATCCTGGAATTTTGATCTAGAATGTGCGTCATGAATGTGTAATGAATATCGAGCGTGTAATGTCTAGTCAATATTGACCATGTCAATAACGATAATACATATGTGGATGCTTACATCAACTGTGCTTGCGCGGGTTGGCGCTCACTCGCCCCGGTTCTCATTGGCAACTATTGCCAATTCAATTTTTAATCGCCTACCAAGCTATGGTATTTTTTCGTCCTTGTTGCCAGTTGTATTGAATCATAATTATTGTATGCCACTGTAACCAGTCAAATCAACTGCCACTAGACTGTTTTCACAGAAATGTAGGATCAAAGTAACCGAAATCGTCACCAATGTGTAGTCACTAATCTGTGTCCTCGAGCGGATTAGCCATCACTTACTTACATTCGCATTGGCACGGGTTTGCCATAATATATCGCTACTTGAGGCAAACTTCGAAATTTCGTTATTTGCGTCTCTTTCGCTCGTATAAGCAAGTGCGATAGAGAGGGAGATAACCAAATTTCTATATTTACGACGTTTTGCGGTAGGTTCGGTGATCGTGGTCCACAGAAGTTATATCAACATTTTCAATGTTTATTTATTTCTAACGAATATGGTAGCTAGAATGAGACACAAACAGCGAAAAAACAACTTTTACATTAATAAATACCACCCTGGTTTTATTTGTAAAGATTTTGTAGAACTACAAAAAAAACGTACCTTTTGGTCCAAAATCGTACCTTTTTTGACACACGACCGTACCTTTAGCTGGTAGTGCTCTGGCAACACTGCTCTATAGCCATCAACGGAACGGAGATACGGGCATTCGTAAACTCACAAGCGCCGCAACAAACAGATGATGTGGCCAATGATGATGTATGTGTGCATAAAATCCAGTTAGGGGTTATAAATATATAACTTTTTTTACTCACACAACACGTCGTTTTAATAATCCATAAGGCTTTTGTATCAAGAATACTCAAATGACTTAACCGAACCAGAAGTACGTAACAAAGTGATTCACTTTACAAAATACATATTGTATTTCACAACTCATACCTAGTATACCTACCCAATCCTCCGAAAGTAATCTCTTCAGACAAGGCGTGCACTTATACTGAGTAGGTACCCATACTAACCTCCCCAAAATTAATAAAGATATGCATAATAAACATACTCTTAATGTCACATTTATTACCTTTACAATGCATATGCTCAGAAAGTGCTCTTTTGTATAGGTCCACACATGCATAGAAAGTGCTTCTTTTCCGCACACGTGCGGAAAAGTAGCTTTTTAATTTTCCATTTATCGAGTCCAACCCGAGTTATTGATTCCTAACGAAATATTTGTCCTCTACGTTGGTACCTTAATTTAAATTATTTAATTAAGTAGATCTTAGATAAAGGAAACATGTCCTGAAATAATTGTTATTTGTATTAAACCAGAATGAATAATGTATTTTCCGGAAAGTTAGAAACAAAAATATTATTACAAATTTTTATCTCAAGTATGTCTCAGGTGTAATTAGGACCGCTCGCTACCGTCCAACGCGCATGTCCGCGCTCCGGTTGTTGGGTCTGCACGTCTGGTCCAAACTAATGTTTAAATAGTTATTTGTTATACAAGTGGTGAAAGTTGTATTTTACGTGCGAGTGTTATTTGAAACACGAGCTAGCGAAAGGATTCTATTATTGACCACGAGCGAAGCGAGTGGTTCAAAAATAGAATCCTGAGCGTAGCGAGTGCTTTAATACACGAGACGTAAAATAACTTTCACACGTGTATAACACAAAACTTTTCACCTCACTACAGCGAGGAAAATAAGAAAAAGGGTGCATTTTGCTCGGTTTCCCGTAATTCCTCAGGTGTTTAATACTTCTTCATCACTCGAATCACTAATTTTTAACAAAACAATCTAGAAAAACATGCGAATATTTAACGTTGATATGATGGATGAATTGAAATGAAAAGTTTTGACGTAAAAGGTTTTATTAAATGTCAGATGCGTTTTGTTCGTACGTAGACTTATTCGGCTGTCAGAACAATTTATCCGTTTTTACAAAAAGAATGAAGATTAATGTTGAATGCTGATATTTATGAATTAAAATAAAGTTGTAAGACTGTATTAAGTGTTTTTACTCGATGCAATTCATTAATTGCGATGTTAAAAATTCTGCACTTTTAACGTTTTACGTTTTGTTAGCTGTCAAATGTCACTTAAGCCACTTGTCACTTATGTCAAAACTCTTTCACCACATGTGGATAAAAAGCGATTTTCACAATAGATATTAAACAAACAAAAAGGGCTTTCCGAGCTAGTGAGGTGAAAAAATAATATCTTGGTATTTGTATTTTTTTTACATCAATTCAATTAAAAATAAAGACAACCAAAGCAAAAAGAAAGTATAACATCCTGGTTTTGTATTATTTTATTTGAAATATGATTAAAATACAATATTAGTAATAATAATAAAACATATTTTATCTTACATAAGTTTTCCTTGTTCAATTCGGACCGTTGGACATGAACATTTATTTTTAAAGGGTATAGCCGGGTTAGTATGGCACAACTGCCCTTAGCGAAAAAAAGAATTTCCTTTTAGTGGATTATTAACCTTTACATATGTAGTGCTTTCACCAAAAATTAAGCCTCAAATCCTTCAGGTTACAAAAAAAAACGCATAAATTGAAATATATATTTTATTTTAGCTAAAGTACTGATCCGATTTCTTCGTAATTTGGATATGTTGTAAGCAAAATTAAGGTCGCTTTTTAGAAAAAATAAAATAATATTTTTTAGAAAAAAAAAGAAAAAAAATTGAGTTAACAATATTCAAAAAATAAATAAATATAGGTACGAGATTGCGACAATTACCTAATTTATATATTTTATGTACAATTTAATAATCTTTAACATATATTTTTTTTAATAACTAAAATTGGGATTAACGATGTGAAAAATTCGAATTTGTAACATCCCATACTTTTATTCCCATACTTGTATTCCCAACAATCCCAATGCATTTTGAATTTGAATTTAGAATGTGACAAAATCAAAGATTTATTCAGCAAATAGGCCACAAGGGCACTTTTACCGGTTAACCGGCAGTAATAGACATAAATCCTACGAATGCTGCTAAATCACAAAAGATGCTTAGTTTAAAGTAAAACATTAACGAATTTAAGTACCTAATGATAAAACTTACATTTTCCGCCAAGGAGTAACGACTTTCTTCTTCGAAATACTCTGTCACGTATCTTCGTAGTTTTAGACAAATATTATCATAAGCTCTCGCTTCGCGCTATACAACGATTTTACGTGGTATTTTTTCGAAAAAAGTATTTTTAAAGCTTCATATTTATTCAAAGAAGGAACAGACATCTTGAAATCGATATTCGTTAACATTCATTATAAAATAAAGTTCTTACAATTCTCCCCTTCCCGCCTTTTTGTTCTTTTTTAAGCCCTAGCCGCATACAGCCACGGATTTTATTAAGGCCCGCACTCAGCACAATAAGTCGCGTTCCACAACTTCACAGTGTAATACGTAGAAGTTATCTTGTTTGAAAATAATGTATGGGATGTTACAAATTCGATTTTTTTACATCGTTAATCCCGATTTTAGTTATTAAAAAAAATATATGTTAAAGATTATTAAATTCTACATAAAATATATAATTTAGGTAATTGTCGCAGTCTCGTACCTATATTTATTTATTTTTTGAATATTGTTATCTCAATTTTTTTTCTTTTTTTTTTTCTAAAAATTATTATTTTATTTTTTCTATAAAGCGACCTTAATTTTGCTTACAACATATCCAAATTACAAAGAAATCGGATCAGTACTTTAGCTAAAATAAAATAAAATATATATTTCAATTTATGCGTTTTTTTTTGTAACCTGAAGGATTTGAGGCTTAATTTTTGGTGAAAGCACTACATATGTAAAGGTTAATAATCCACTAAAAGGAAATTCTTTTTTTCGCTAAGGGCAGTTGTGCCATACTAACCCGGCTATACCCTTTAAAAAGTTTTATCTTATGTTTTTAATTGTAATAAAATAATCATTGCTTTGCTTTTTAGTTTATGATATTAAATCTACTACCTAAATCTATTTTATTACATTTCAAATTAATGTCAATGTTTTGACCCAAGATTTGGCTGACCGCGGGAAATGTTTTCTTTACATGAACTTATGTTAATGAGTTACATGTTACGTTGCATGACTTTGGGTAAAAATTGTAAATAAAATAATTCGTGAGACGCTCGATTATACGATCTTAGTGCAGTTTAGGATTCAATAAGTGATAAATTCAAGTGCCGTGATGTAAATGCTTAACGCAACCGGAGATTTTACAAGAACCACCAAAAGCAACAAACTGCCTCTTTCTTACACAGGTATTTTAGGTATTTTATTTCCTCGCATAATGCATTGTAAAATGTTGTATGCTACATTTGAATAAAACAAGTAATTGCGACTCGTGTCGGTGTTATTCACACCCCCACTCGTTTGGCAATTACTTGTTTTCTGCACTTGTAGCATAAATAACTATTTTTATAACAAGTGTTTTACTCAATGGTATTAAATCTAACCCAACTCTCATTGTACGAATGACGCAGCCATATTTGTTTACTGATCCACGACACAACACAATTCACCAAAAGTAATCTCCGCAGCGCAGATAGAGGTCGCGCGTGCCCTGCGCTGAATTAATACATATAGGTCGTCTTATAATGACGTCCTTACTGCGAGCGATATAGATATTATAGATAAGGGATGCTGCTTCCATTTGTCAATGTGTACTCAATTTACGAACGTCATATGTGTACATTGTGTACACGTTATTGGATTAGTAGGTAATAGTAGCCATTGGCTCGTATGACGTCAGAGGTTAAGTCACGTTAAGTAAACAGTTTTTTTTTTTGTAAAGGCCAACTCGTATTTATATTATAGGGCGTAATGTTCAAAATGATCTTGACACGACTTTATTGTTTATGATGTGCAATATCAGGCGTTAAATGCAATAGCCTCTATCACAGATTTCTCTGTATGTTTTCCAGTATAAAATAGCATTTAGATAACATTTATAAAATGTCTGTAGCATTATGGCACGGTTCCTTCCATTATTATGATGTCTTGTTCGCGGTGAGCCCTCAAGTTACATAAATATTAACCGGTAATCATCATACAAATTACGGCAACGGCAACTCCTGGCTGGGACTTCTGTTCGTAACGTAGGGTAGTTTGGACGTCTTGAGAAACATTTTTTATTTTTTGCTCATTTAAGTAGTAGTTCAGTGTGTAATATTGATAGCTTATTGTGCGGTGATCTAATAAAAGTGTGCAGCTAATGAAGAATTAGTCTCAAAACGCGTGTAAACTCTCTGTAGTTTAATGGACAGTTGTCCTGGCATGGCCGCCACGTGTTGTTTAAGGAGCAGCTATCACCCTTACAAAGAGCAAGGCTAAAACCGAACAAGTCGAACAACGATGCCTATATTTATTTAACAAATAAAATGTGATTAACGTCGTCAACTTGTCATTGGCAGAATTCCCATTGCTCATGTGCAAAGGGAGAACGCCATTTATTAAAAAAAAAAAAAACTTCTTGGTTGGTTAATTAATCTATCGTATGTACAGTCACCGGCAATAGTATCTTCCTACGCGAAGGCCGCAAAAATATGTGACACGCTCTTATTTGTAGGGCCATAAGCGCGCGTCACATATTTTTGCGGTCTTCGTGTAGGAAGATACTATTGCCGGTGACTGTACCACCTACTTATTAAATGTGTAATGTTTTAAGACCTAATAAGAAGGCGGTACACATTACACATTTAGTATAAGTAGATTTATAAACCGTCATCCTTTTAGAGTTTTCTGTGAATTGCGTAATAGTTGCCGAAACACGGTAATTTTACCTATTACCCGTTATTTCAGTATATACATATGTATATCTGCTTTCCTGACCTGTTACGGTTTTACGAAATTGGTCAGTACTCGTATTTATTTCAACAAAACCACAGATAATAAACCGCAATTTACTGTAGGAATAATTATTCATCGTAATTAATTTAATATTTATTCCATAAAATGTTCAATTATCCTTCCCCATGATATTGTACCACGAATCCAGTAAACAGGAACCGTTTAATCTATGATTTGTTGATTACAAATAGTATTTTTGTTATACAGGTGGAGCAGTTAGTTACAGGCGGTAATGGGCACGCGGTGAGCGTCGCGGTACACCAGCATGACGGAGGAGCGCGCGCACGCGCCGAGCGCGGGCGGCGCCAACGCCGCGCCGCAGCACAGGAAGGGGCACAGGTCAGTTAGCCATATTACAAGGTTATAAAGATCCAAACATTAGTTAGGGAGGCGAATAGGAGAATTTACGGCAATACTCGAGCGTGGCAGTTTAAGATATGAGAGATACCTTAGACCTAATAGAACAACCTTGTAAAGTATTTATTAGCTCTATATGTAGTGACGCGCGCCTAGGATAGACGATCAGATTAGTAAAAAAAAATGGATAGTCTGAAATACTCGAGCGCATCAGATTAAGATATTGGGGGTTGATTTTAGTGTTTAAAGACTAAATTTAACTAATCTGACGATAAGTCCTTGACGCCGCCGAATTATAGGGTCGCGAACTTGTAAAAAAAAACGTTAATCCGGCATTCTCGAGCGCGATATTTTATTTTTTTATTTTGAAGAATATAATCTAAAACTTACTAAAAATACAAAATCTGCCGGTTTCCGCATGACCGGAAGTGTGGAGGAGCCATTTCGTCTTCCTAAGAACGCGTTACGGCATATAAGTCGCGAACGATACATTTTACAAAAAAAAAGTTTAAATAAACAAAAAAGGTTATTTTATTTTACACAAAAGAGGTCTCTTTACATTTTTGTCCAAAGTTAAAACTTTTTGACTTGAAGCATCATAAAAACTCAAACTCCCGGTCAGATTAAGAGAACCCACCAACATTTTTGTCAGATTAAAAAAATATGCTTTCAGGATACCGAGATAAACCTCCCCTATGAAAATCTGACGCGCTCGAGTATTTCAAAAAAAATTTTTTTTTTTGCATTTTCAAAAATTCATCGTAACTTGTCGTCACGCCGTAATCGTCAGCTTTTTTAAAGGGAGCTTCCTTGGGGCCTACTTAACACCCCCTCCGAAAATCTGACGCGCTCGAGTAATTTTTTTTTTTTTGCATTTTTGACTACTTTATATGCCTACCCCCACCACGCAAACCGGCAGATTAGTATACCGTTGTTATCAGAGGCACTCGGGGCATACGTAGAACGTAGTATGAATATCTGACGCGCTCGAGAATGCCCAAGTAACTGGTTTTTTTTAACATTTTTGAAAAACCGTACACGCCAAACCCACCGCTAAAATGGTTTTTGCCATACGAGCTTTTCTTTTCGAAATTATTTTATCTTTCGATTTTGATAGGTCTCGACGGCGCCGTTGAATTACGTTACGCCATTTAGCTACCTCGCCTCCCTAACTACATGTACTGTGCTTTCGGGTCAAATTCGAAGCCCCACACAATAGGGCATATTAGGCAAAATTCTATGTAGGGGCTAGGGGGCGACACGGCACTAACACAAACAGAGGGCCTACCGCGAAACACGAAAATCGAAATTTCGTTATCTGTCTTTCTATCATTCCTGCATGTTCGAGCGATAGAGAGGTAGATAACGAAATTTCAATTTTCGCGTTTCACGATAGGCCTTCTGTAAACAAACCGCCTTGATGAATAAATGACATATTTATTAGTTACTAGCTTTTGCCCGCGACTTCGTCTGCGTTTAATTAGTAATCCCCCGTTAAGGAATGAATTCTGGATATCAACTATTCTATATCCTTCCCCAGAGCATCTCCAGCGTTCAACGGTTATTGATTCGCCATACAAACTTTCAACCCACTTTTTACCCCCTCCAGGGTTGATTTTTAGGATGAAAACTATCCTATGTCCTTTCCCGGGACTCAAACTATCTTTATACGAAATTTCATCATAATCCCTTCAGCCGTTCTCACGTGATGCGCGGTCAAATAAACAGACAAACAGACAAAAAATCTAAAAACTGTTAGAACGTGTTCTGTTATCGATTCTAAGTATCCCCGGCCAATTTTTTTCGAATATCTTCCATGTACAGACTTTCGGCCCTCTTCAGCTTTATTATATGTATAGATAGATAAACTTTCTGTGAAAACTTGTCAAAAACTGTTTGAGGCCTTGAGTTACGTAACTTACGTACGAGTATAAGTACTCTATTATGGTTTATTTATAGTATCTGATAGTGCTACACTCTGTCGGCAGAGCATTGAAGTAATACCCCCTATTATAGTCATCTCAACAATTCCTGTTAAAGTAATTTAATAAGGCATTATTAAGTTAACTACGCTAGCTCAGTGACCCTAGAAGAATTTTGATCTCTGGCACTAAAGATCCACTCTTCCCTATTTTGCGTCACTTCGTGTCAATTATATACTTCATCTAAATTTCATTTAGCTAAAAAATAAGATGTTTAGTTTCAACAATTCCCTTTAAGTGATTATAGCAAATCTTAAAACTACTCCACCCTAACTTAAACCAAATGAAAAACTCTTGAGCATTTTAAACGTTAACACAAATTTAGATTGACCTGTTCCAAAGACAACTAGATTAGTTCCTAATATATTGATAAGATTGCTCCCTCGCGAGGTGTGACGGTGTGAGAGTGGTGTTTGTCGCTTAATTATTCGAAAATCGCTTAACCTTGTTATCGTTGTAGCAAAACCTCGTACCTACTTACTTTATCGTCGGTATGCCATCAGCTAGTTTTATTCAATACATATACTGTTTTGCTGCTTATTTTTTTTTCTATAAAGCATTTTTTATTTTGAAACTAGCTGCAACTGAGCCAAAATTTATTGAAAACTAATAAAAATTCCTACTTTCCGTTTCCTTGTGTTTACTACTTAAGTATACAATTTTCATTGTAAACTTTTTCAATAAATCAATATTTAGGACATAAGAAGCTTATAAAAATCAACCAAATTAGTCCAAGTTCCACAGTAGGTAGCTTAATTCAATAAACTTACATATTCCGTCGATAGCGAGCTCGACGAATTCATCCGTAGCATAATTATGTAACTGACCTCAGGATTTCAAACAGCAAGCAATTAATAAGAGATCACACATCTCTTCTGTCTTCCTCTAGCAAAGCGCTCGTCAAGCGTTTGCGAATAACGGCCCAGGACCGTCATCTCGTTAATCTTGACATCGACATCTGGTTTCAGATAATGTTTAACGCTTACCTTACTTCAGCGGATTTACATCGCTGTTATCTGGCCTTGTCGATGACTCTGATCTTGGACCTATTTTTAGGTTGTTTACCAGGACTAAAGAAATAAAGACGGGACTTTAACACTTTCAATATTTAAAATTTAAACTTTGAACAAACTGAAACACTACAAACTGAACGAGGGGATTTGTTCAGAAACGTCTTATTAGCATATCATAATAGTAGTTTATGTAACTGTGACGTAATAGGGGTCCTTAAAACACGAGTGGTTTTTCGTTCGTTTCATAATAAGATCACACGAGTGTTTTAAGGCCTAATTACGTACAGTTGCATACACTGCTTTATCTACACCCATATTATAAACCCGAAATGATGATTGAATGACTGTCATTGCACGGATTGCACTGCCATCGCCATGGCCAACTCGATTGTGCCGGCGGTCGGGAGGCGCGTGCCGGCGGGCGGGGCCCACCCGGATTTTCATAATGATATCGAATTTTTGCTTATTATTTGATAATAATAACATCGAAACAAACGAAACAATCTATTTTTATGGTGGTTATGGGTCAATCAACTATTCTTTGTCAGCAAAATTTCGCATACCTCGACTAATAGTGATAAAAATAAATTATGCGGATTATATTTAACTAAGTTATGCACTTTATATAAAATACAGATAAACATGCTACGAATTGCAATCTCTTCTATCACATTTTAACACGTTATATCTTCGTTAATGCCAGTGACCCAGTGGACATAGGTGTCCCTCACTTTTGTATGAAAATAACGGCTCTTCCGCTGGGTCACCCATTTTTTTAATGAATAATGTGTCGTTATTATTTATTTTCCTGATATGGTATGCGTGTAAAGGATCTTGATTCATGTTGACATTGTTATAACCCACAAAAGTTAAACTAATAATGAATAAGGGCAATTCTCGCAAAAAACAAGAAAAAGTTGATTGACCCTTATAACGTGCGGTTTTTGAACGCATCATGGAGGGTCATCCGATACAATGTATTTTTCACCTCAGCAGTTCGAACAAGCCTATTTTCCTCACTCCCTGGAGTGACGAAAGTGCGACTTTCATCACTCCAGGGAGTGAGGAAAGTTGCTACTTTCGTCACTCCAGGGAGTGAAATTTTGTTTCTAGAAGGTTTTCGTCACAATGATGATGCCTTTCATTCGGGAATGTAAATAAATGTGTTTTTTCAACTTTAATATGTTCTCACTACTGAGGTGAAAAGTTGTATGTGTCACACGAGAGGAATTTTTTTTTACATCTCGTGTTCTTGAGATCCCTCGCTACGCTCAAGATTCAAACCTAGAATCACTCGCTTCGCTCGTGATTCAATTATAGAATCTTTCGCTTACTCGGGACTCAAAATCAACACTCGCAAGAAAAAACATCTTTCCTCTCTTGTTGCACAAATAACTAATGTAGTTTTGTTTATAATATGTTTCCCGACAATATGTCTATATGGATTCAGAATTGTTATCTGTGTAAAACTTCTAATTGTTTAAGCTTTGTCAAGCTTGATCAAGTACCATTTTATATTTACTATCGCAAATTCTATGTTACTTTAAAAATAACCCATGATTTAAAGCGTCTAGCTAATAAAGAGACGGCAAAATGAATTGCCGATAAGGTGTCCACGTGTAGTGTAACCTATGTAATATATGTGCAACACATATATTCTTTATTTACAACATGTTTATCGTTGGGCCTTATTATCTGAACGGAAAATGATTAAGCTAATTTATTGTTTATGTAACTCAAGTTATTCGGACAAACACGATTAATTTTTTGGATGTGTTTCGTTTCCTAATCTGTTTTGTTCCCGATGGATCCCTAAGATTCGTTGACCGCGTATTTTACGTAATCCATTATTCGTATACTTAATCCTAAAACATTCGAATCATTTTAGGGTAACTGCAAAGAATCTCTAAGAATTCGCCTCTTTAACTGTTAGGTTAACATAGGTAACCCACAGTATCACAAATTAAATAAAGCACCAGAACAGACGTGTTCGAGTGCAATGCTAATCTTTATGCTGACTTCGTTAAATATTTCATTCCGTGGAAAACGTTTTATGGCGTCGCTAAACGTCAACGTGTGTAAATTGATTAGGTTTCATTTCACAGCTCAAGTGCCAATGCCAACATACCTATGTTTTTGTTGACTCGTGTAGGTATAAAACATATTTATTTGAGAATAGGCAAGTATTCTATGTCCTAATCTTAACTGAATTGTAATTCGTTAGCTTATGTATAAAAAATTACGATTACGTAATGATGAAACAAAAAGTTAGTTAGGACTGAAAATTTGCTGCACCCGAAAAAAGATACTTCCGTGTCTATTATGAGGAACGTAAAGAGAATAATTCATTGCATGTTTGAGAAAATTATTGATGACGTATGGATTCGAGTAGGTGGTATCAATCGGAGGAACTTAGATTTGGACCCGAGCTAGAAACCCGAAGAGAAGAAACAGACAGTGACTGCAATAATTGGTTGTTGGACTGGACTGGTTACATTACTCTCATTATTGTGTCATATCTGACGATTCTGACGTGGCCAGCTCTTAGACCATACTTGCGTGTCAGAGAAGGCTAAATTATTCTCATTTGTATGGCAATAGTTCAGTATAGTCAAAAAGCTTAATCTCTATGGTATAATGTCATCTTGATTTGTTTACCTGTCACCTCTGATGTTAATTTGTAATTGTTTCGTAGGGAAATAATTTCATTTCCCGAGCGTTTTTAACCGTCTTCAATTCCTTAGAAGGAGGAGGTTCTGTATTCGGATTGGTGTTTTTTATGTATGTTCACAGATTACTCCGAGACCCGTGGTCGGTTTAAAATAATTATATTTTTTTTGTTTGAAAGGAACTACCTCGAAAATAGTCCCAGATTAATCTGGTGTTGTTCTGATGATGGGATCCATGAGAAATTGAGGGAAATCCTCAATTTTTAAAGGCACGCTTATGGTAATTTACGTGTTTTCTTAAGCAACTCAAGCATTTTCTACGAAAACCACCATTTTGATAAAGTGAACCTGACGAAGATGATTGTTTTGATGATGTCGATTTTTTAAATATAGGATGTTCAGCGATTACTCCGAAACCCGTGGTCCAATTTGATTAATTCTTTTTTTTTTGTTTGAAAGGACCTACCTCGAAGATATTCCCACATTATTCTAGTGCTGTTCTGATGATAAGATCTATGAGGAATTGAAGGACCTCCTCAATTTTTAAAGGCACATGTTTGGCGATTTGGGTGTTTTCTTAAGCAACTAAAGCAACTCGAGCATTTCCTCTCGAAACCACTAATTTGATGGAGTGGACGGAGTGGACCTAATGATGAAGTCCACATATGATATATGTGGAGCTTTCCTTACATGGAATGGGTTTATTATGGACTTTTTCATAAATCTTCATCGATTATTCCGAGAGTCGTTGTCCGATTATGATAATTGATAATTATATAACCTTTAAAAATGGAAAATTATTAAAAAAAAGATAAACCGACTTCATAAAATATTAAATGAATCATTATATTATTTATATGCGTTACCAACTGATATGTTTAAAGTCATATTCCAGGTCAGGCTTTAATAACTCATGCAATTATTAAGTTTATGTAGCTAATTAACTTTGTTAATGAAGATAATAACACGTGAACAGTTTATCGTCTGTAGTAATATACCTCTCACAGTTGTTGATATTCAGTGACTCGTTGCTCGCCCATTATTAAGTGTACTAGGTGTTCAATGAGGGTTTCCTGAATCGAATTTTTTACCAGATGGCAATGGCAGCTCCGTGGCGAGAGGTCTAACTGTTATAATTCACGAATCATGTTTTATCACTTTGTTTATTGGTCGATTTTGACAGCTGCTGTCAAAAAGACCTCTCGTCACAGTGCCGCCATCTGGATTTCAGGAAACCCTCATTGAATTATCTTATCTCAGCTCGTCTCAATATCTAGTAGGTGTCAGTCAACAACATTATTTTTTTAGGGACAGTTTAGATATTGTTTTTCGGAGTTACTGACTCATTTCCTATTAGTTTTCTTTATCATATGTGACGTTATCAAGTCAAAGGTACCATCGGGTTCATAATTGCATACTTACCCAATTTATGAATGAATCAATTGATCAATTGGGTATAAAACTATTAAGAAGTTTATTTCTAAATGACTTTTTATAGCAGCAACGCCTTATTGACAACCGCCAATGATACACTCTTGGTCGAAAATTACAAACTCCAGTCCTTCCACCACACGCCCAAAAATTTGCAGAGTACCTAATTGTAGTCAATAGTAGCCATTCGTGGCATTTTAAGTGAGCTTGTTCACGCTCTTTATAAGAGGAGAACGTCGACCATAGAGTTTTACCCATCCCATTTCAAACTACTACCTACTAGGTAGATCAAGGGAAATAGTGATGGCTAACAATCATAACATAACCAAGGGCAAAGCAAGGGTCGGCAACGCGCTTGTGAATCCTCTAAAGTTACATACACTACGCTACGGTAACTGCTTAGTGCTTACCTACCATCTGGCGGGCCGTATGCTTATATTGCCACCGTCGTGGTATAAAAAAACCAAAATGCATTTCTTTTTGCATTTCTGTAAAAGCGCATTTAAGGATTATTATTTTATACCGACTAAACTACTTACATTGTAACAAGAGATTCGTGACAATCGTGACACCACGCCACGTGTATCATCGCAGCACCCGAACCACCGGCCCCACACCTGATAACTCACCGCGGTATCTTTGCGACACCTGGCCCACATTCACATCTTAATCGGGCGATATCACTTCAGACAACAAAACACGAGCTTTACTCATACCTACTGACATGTTTAGTAGGTACGCTCATCGAGCACGCGCGATACGCCTTCCGGACGAGTACTAATTTTTAGATACAACGCGCTCTATTATGTGCTCCAAAAGTGTAAAAGCTGTGTAAATAAGAGTGTCCAATGTGAGCGTTCGTTATTACAATTATATTCGTTCGCATCTGTTGTTTTTGAAGCAGCTCGTTCATTGACGATGACTGAAAAAGCGGCGGATCAACTGCTTTGTTTGCTACACAGGTACTCATCTCCGTCGCACTTAAATGCATCATTAGAACTTCCATTTGTGTTTATACTCCGTTTTTAATACAGAAATTGATGAGGAAATGATTCGATGTCATGATATGTTTACCATTTTGTACCTTATTTTCATCGCAATAAAGTGAAACAGTTTTATTTTGTCGTTGACTATGCAATTGTTTGTTGTACGTGATGATTAACAGAAGCTTCCCACAGTTGTCTACCTACTTTCCATCATTACAGTTAAACATGTAAATTGTATATGTTACGATCACCTTAAAACGATATGACCTGAAATTGGGTGTTACGAACAGTAAAAACTTTTATGTGTCATAAAATTGTTATTCTATAAAACATAATATTAGTTTCAACTGGCTGAACTGGCACTTTATAGTTTATTTATAGCGAACAAAGTAATGTATAAATTAGGTAGTAAATAATGCCTATTGGTGTTCTCTATCAATCAATTGTAAGTAATTGAAATGGGCCGATATAAAATCCTGAGCCAACTGATTCAAGATATTGTACGACGTTAAAATGGAATTTTAACATAATTAGCCCTGAGGCTCTGTTAGTGTACGGGATATTGACACACAGTCCTTTACAAATGCGTTTATTAACCATGTAGTATTTGTTCAGGAGGCAAGAGTCAATGTACGCCATGACGGGACTCTACGCGGAGTCAGGTGGGGCGGAGGCCGAGGACGCCGGGCCGGGGACGAGCGCGCCGCACCCCCCGCTCCCCGCGCACCCGCCGCGGGACTCCGTCAAGTGCCACAGCCGGAACCCTTCAGCCGGCATATGCGACAGGTATGCACTGCAAACAATTTCTTTGCCCCGTTTCAAAGCACTTATATTATTCAGTCAGGTTTCTGTCACACACAATTTCTTGTGATTACAAAGAAGGCGCCTACAACACTTAAAATAATTTAGGAACTTGAGAGAGGAACGTGGTCTTGCAGATTTGCTTGAAAGTATTGTGTGTTGAACATGTATTTTCGTTGCAGAGAACGCGAGAGGGAAAGAGAGAAGCCTCACCAGTTATTCCCAGAAATATTGGACATTCCTCATGATGCGCGCGACTGCGGTATCTTGTCGTGGAGGCCGCTATTCATCCAGAGATTTTCTAGTATTAAAGTAAGTTCTTCGATATATGCTGAACCTTGGTATAACATCGTAACTACCTGTTACTTTCCAATTTTGGTAGAGCACACCTTGTTAAAGTGATACATATTAGTGATATAAACTTTAATTTTCAAAGTTTTATTCATATTTAAATTATTTGATGCATAAAAGTTATCAAAGTAATATAAAAGCCATTAGGGAAAAATGTGTAACTTACGAACTCTACTTATATATTCTTACTTGCTGCAAATATTAACAACCAATATCTTAATCTTTGACTTTATTTTGACCCTTAAGTCTGCTACGAGAAATTCTCGATAAAACGGTATGAATAGCAGCTTTAAATGTAGTCGCCATCAGATATATCGGAGCAGCCAAGGTGGTCACAAATATCTAAACAACGCTTCTATTGTTAAGGCGATAAAGTGCATGTTCAGATATTTTTGTGAAGCGCGCAAAAAACATGTTACACGCTCTAATGACTCTACATATTAAAAGATTGTATCAGATATATTAGCGCGCTTCGTTGTGCAAGTTGAAAATTTAAATAATTTCTCCAAACTAGCAGGCTGTTTATAAAAGTAAACATTATAATAATATCTTATTTCCAGGTATTCGTATTTTTCCTCTCGATCCTTGTGACGCTACAACAGGCCCTAAGCTCCGGCTACATAAACTCCGTGATCACGACAATCGAGAAACGGTTCGAGATCCCGTCGAGCCTCTCGGGGCTCGTCGCGAGCAGCTACGAGATCGGCAACGTTATTACCGTAATCTTCGTGTCGTATCTCGGCAGCCGACGGCACATTCCTGTTTGGATCGCAGTCGGTAAGATATTATAACCAGTCAGTACTTTGGTAATGGCTTTTTCAAACCGAGCAAACAGCGGATACTTATACGGTATATCTTCGGTTAGTTAATTTATACTGATAAGAGTGATGAGAACAGTAGGTATGTAATGAGTTAATGACGGTATTTTAGGAGGCTAATAGTTACTATCTGATGGAGATGAAATTGGATACCGTTTTATTATTCAGGCCGTTTTTTCATTCAATAGCTCAGTAGTTAGTCCATCCTTCTTATCTTAGTAGGTAGCCTAGTACTTAACATTATAGATTCCAGTAATTCTCAATAGTCACTGGGTGCTGTCTCTGCGTGAGTGTCATGACCGGGCAGGGGCGGCATCCGCTAAGTGTAGACATTTGATCAAATTCTCGGAAGGGGGCCTCTGCGCGTTGACTTACGCCTTTCAAATTATTCCGTTTAACTATGGGGGAAAAAGGCATATATAAATATATGACACATGTTGATCCATGCAAGCCAGAATACATTTATTTTTCTCCAATGTGCTCGGAAATTTTCAGCTTACTGTAGCAAAATGAGTACGTGAAGTTCTTCATTTTTTACCAAAACGAATTAAAAAAAAAAAACATTATTTACCTGTTTTAGCGGCCGTGAAGTAATTTGTCAACGCCATAAATATGCATACACTTTTGCACCTTACTCCATTGTAATAAGGTTCAAAGTGTATACATATTTTAGGCGTTAACTAGTAAAATCCATTACTGTATTGTTTTTTACCTTTTAAACTTTTCATCCGACTAAGAAATATAATTTCAAACAGCCAATACTTAAGCGACGTCTATACACCGTCTGAACGGCAATCCCTTCAAACTGTAGGATAGAGCGAGATAGTTAGATCAAAAACCTTGGTTGTCTCGTTCTTTGTCATAGCACCGCGTCTGATCGTGCGAATGAGGCTTAATACAATCATAGACAAAACAACTATTTTTAAGGTTTAATCTTGTATCTGTTGCATAAAAGGAGCATATTTAATACTGTCTGAAATAGCTTTTGACGAAAATTTCTTTTTAAATATAATTTGAATGAAAATTGGCAGTATACATAGTTCTTAATACTTTAAAAAAAATTATAGAGGGAAGCTAATTCATGACATTGAACGCTAATAACGTACCCAAAATCTGTAATTTATTTCATTTACTTTACTTTATTTCCTCGCACATTTAGAGAAAAGCACTATATATGCCTCGGCGGGAATAGAAATTCGTGGACTCGTCTTATTTTTTCGGACTCAGCTGCGCTTCGTCCGAAAAAATCGCTCATCCACGAATTTCCCTTTCCCGTCCTCTGCAATAATGTACTATTCGTTTCATGTTTTTATTTTTATTTATTTTTCTAGGTGCGGTAATAATGGGCATTGGTTCGTTAGTGTTCGTGGTGCCTCACTTTATAGCTGAAATTAATAGCGAAATGACGATAAACAATAAATCAGCCGAGAACATTTGTTACCGACCACCGGAGAAAAATATTCTAGCCCAAGGCCTGTCTCCCAATAATTTGAGACCGGAAAATTGTATTAAGGTAAAAAAATTACTTAATTTTGCTCTGCTTATTTCGAAAATGATTATAACTACTCTTAAAGGTAATTAGAAAGCGCAGATACTCGTCCAAATATAAAGCCGTATTTGAGCATTAATTAGGTAAAGCTTTTCTGCATAATTATCCTACTACGGGATTGCTTGAATGCGATACCTAATACTGGCACCAGATGGCAACACAACTGGCTATATTAGTCATAGGATATTATTTAGATATCTACTATGCAAAATGTCTTCAAACCCTGTTCAGATAACTAATAGAGACATATATTGAACAGAGCTCGCCGAGCACCTTCCTGCCGGTGATGGTGTTCGTGGTGGCGCAGCTGCTGCTGGGCTGCGGCGGCTCGCCGCTGCTCACGCTCGGCACCACCTACGTCGACGACCACGTGCGCCCGGAGTCCTCCAGCATGTATATAGGTATTATGGGCTTATGTGGCTAGGAGGTATTCATTTGCACCAACTTTTCTTAGCGACAATCTTGGGTTCGCTTCAGAAATACATATATAAGAAGTTCTCACTAAGCATCTTCCTGTCGGTCTTGATGTTCGTGGTAGCGCAGCTGCTACTGGTCTCTCGGCTCTGTTGCCATCAATGTATGTTGGTATGTTGTTATTAGGCCATCTGGAGTACCGAAGAGCCAGTAAATCGTCACTTTTGTATTTTCAGAGACGCTCTTGCAGTTCCGTCTCTTTGTAGCATAACATACACTCAATAAAGATGGTCACTTATCAATCTTATCATTGATATTGTTAAACAGAAAATATACTTAATTACGTAAAAGGTTCAAACTAGAGCATAAAACACAGCAACCGTTTAAAATGGGTTGATGCTACCATGCGAACAGATCGGCGTCCGAAATTTTTGAATTCATAGCGTCATTACGGCGCTTTCATCTCATACGAGCGAGTTGTCCGAATACTTTGACCGTGTTGTAAATACAGCACAGGCTGCTCCGGGCCTCGTATTACTCCGATGTATAAATCGCAGTTCGCGAACAAATTACAGCGAACTTCGCCATTTATTTACTGCTATAAATCGTTGACCTTCTGTTCCTTTCGACCTTAGGGAGGTGGCACTATATTCCACGGCTTTATTGGCATGCCTTGACTAGCTTGCTCGTATAACCGCACAGCTCTGCCTTTTACTAGCAGACATAAAGAAGTTTGTTGAACCTTGCGGCCAGATTTGCTTTATTAATCCTATTCTGTTTCAACCCTAAGCATATAAATCACTCTATTAAGCGCAGTCAGTAAATTTGAATCCACAAATTATTGAATTATCCACTTGCTAGCAATTTTATACGAAGTTTGTTACCTACATATGCTTTAGCACTATCAATATTACTTTCACGTCCCACACTAGCCCATTACATCCATAATGGCAATATAGAACTAGCGCCCGTCAAATTAGTTTATTGCTTTAGTACCTCGTCACTTTAACTAATTTGCCGCAGTAAAACAGTCGCAGTATTGTTCCGACTTACCTGAGAACTGAAATAATATGATAAGTTACTATTCCCGGTATTTCTATTGGGTTTGTTTTATATAAATTAGACTTGCAAATTCAGTTTGTTATTGTATTTAAGTTAGAGTGTATATTGTTTGTGCTGCTTGTTTTATATATTTAAGGCAGTGAATACCAAACTAAAAACGTCGAAATCTACTTTCATGAATCTGATCAGACCATCCGACCACCAAAAAGTGCTTATTCGGTATATTTAGCTAAGCTTAATTTGATTAAATCAATGAAGATCTCTGACTTTCTTTTGAAGTCTCTTACCTACTACTAGTTCTAACTACTAAGTCATAACATAATTCATAAAAAAAAACGAATATCGCAAGACTTAGATAGTGGGGTCAGGTCAGGCGGAGTACGTCAAATCTTGAATTCTCGTCGGGGCCGTTGTTTAGATAGCCGCTGAATCATGTATGTGGGGCGTCGTAACTCGTAAAACTGCAGGATACATTTAATAAATGAAGGCTGTTGAACCCGCACATGCTGTTCTTGCGTGCCATATCAATATTGTCGTAAACAATTATTATATTTCCCTCGGTTCTAGGACGATGAAAAAGTTAGATTCCTATCTGCTGAATGTTGTTGAAGGCGTGTATCCTTATAAGTAGGTACCTTCATCAGCAAATGAGTACGATGCAATGCCTGCTCAGTTACTTTTAGGTATGCTGAGAAAGTTATATACCTAATTCTCTGTCTGCGACACTGCGACTCTTCAGTAGGTAGTAATTCAGTTCATTGTGTAGCGTAGAGTATATGCTAAAGTTATTTAAAAGCTACATTGTACTTACACGAATCGGTCAAGTTCAACGCAAACAGCATAGATCAGTAGCCTTCGCACAACTAAAAATGCCAACAAAGATTTACTAATATTATGCATTAATCAGTACCTATTCAAAAAATACGTAAATGACTAATAATCGTCAAATAAATGCCAAATATTTCGTAGGCTAGATGATGTGCAATATGTCACGACGCTCCCCCCGGCCATGACTAACAGACTTCAGCCGCGCGCCCTTGACCTACCCAGCACCTCGCCGGAACGAACTCAGGCCTAGACGTATACAAAAGTGCAAGACATTACTCACTTTTTGACTAATGACTCCAAATTGTTGATGCACAGCCGACAACATTTTATAAGGCCTAGAGTCGGGCCGAGAGGCAGGAGGTATCTGAATGAATATTCCCTCTAAATAGGTACCTACCTCAACGAAAATCTGTGTTTCATGACTTTCATCAGCGAGCCTGTTAATTGTAATTTACCCGGATTACTAAGTTTTTGGTTATAGAAATTATTTTTTTACACAAAACGGATCACAGATCAACTACACCGAATGGAATAATAAATTTAAATTGTTTAATTCAACAGTCAGTCAGAACCCTTAGCACGACTTATGTTGTCGCGGGCGTGCTATTTCATGGTTTTGTCTAAACATCAACGCAATGTTTTTTGTACAGATATTGAGCTAATGAAAACATAAAATAACAAATAAAACTAACTGAAACTAAAATAAATCTAAATAATTAACCCTAAAAATAAAACTAAACTAAAACTAATTAAATCAAAGAAATAATATAATGAATACTTTCACTTAAATAATCATAGTTCCAATTTAGGCGGTAGCAGCCTGAATACACTGAATATAAATGAACCCGTCTACTCTAATTAATATTTATTAAGGTATAATTTATAGTTTAATTATTTATAAGTAACTGAGGGCTTTGTGACTTATGTGCAAGTTGTTGTACACTTTTGGGACACAATTATTACCTACCTACTATATATTTAATAAGGCCGAATTTTTTTTAATAGTTGCATTTCACCATGCTAGATATTAAAATGCTATTATAAATGGTTACCTAACATTATTTCAGATGGCAATGTTGTGAATGTTTACATAATCACTGCCAAGTTCGAATTAACATACCATTTCGTTATGAACATAGATGTCTTCGCACACGCAATGGTAGAGATGGGTAGAGGTCAAGATTGTACAAATTGCATCACTTGTAACCAAGTATGTAGTACGTAATTTATGTCAGCAAGTCTATTCATTGCAGTTACGTGTAGTTTTGAATAGATGTGGTTTCCACGTACCTATATTACTGAATCGCGATGAGGATGGGACTGAGTTAGCTGTCAATCCATACAAATTTTGACGTAAGCATATGGAAAATCTGTCAACTGTATTTTTGAGACAAATTACCAAGCACAGTAACCTACCCATTAGTGTACAAAATATTTTTAGTATTGAAATAAGTATGTAAAAATGTTAATAGAAGCGCTGGTAGTAGCCTTGCGGTAAGACGTCCGACTTTCAATCCGGAGGTCTCGGGTTCAAACCCCGGCTCGTACCACTGAGTTTTTCGGAACTTATGTACGGAATATCATTTGATATTTACCAGTCGCTTTTCGGTGAAGGAAAACATCGTAAGGAAACCGGACCTAATCCCAAAAAGACCTGGTTTCCCCTCGGGGTTGGAAGGTCAGATAGCAGTCGCTTTCGTAAAAACTAGTGTCTACGCCAATTCATGGGATTAGGTTGTCAAGTGGACCCCAAGCCGGGATAAACGCTAGGAGGAAGAAGATTTAAATAAGTATGTAATATCTGTCTCAGCCTAGAAGAAATTGTGATGAAGCGAAACGTAAGTGACAGAAACGGATTTTTGCTTGCGGCTTCGCATTAGCACCGACGCGAAGGGTTTTAATAAGGCCCTACAGGTACAGAGCGCTCGAGTGACGCTTGAACCGTCTGGAATGATCCATTCCCGTTTGCTTCCCACTTCCCGCCCCACTTTTAACGTGAAGAACACTCACCTATTCTCAGACTTTCAGAAGAGTCATTTATAATAAAAAAGTAATTATTCAAAAACCTTTGGGACTTGTTTAGACCGGACCTACCTAATTGCCATATGAATGGAATATGAAGCGAAAACTAGAAGCCGAGCACGCGATGCCAGAAGCTATTAGTTTGAAAAACATGCCTAGCGTCAAGGGCAGGGTGCGGCTTAGATCTATTAGACTATATTAGCTTGTTTTAGGTAACATCCTATATACTAGTATTTGTGCGTTTATACCACAATCGTAGCCAACAGACGTTTTGACAGCCTAATGGTAGTTAAATGGACTTCGAATATCAAATACCTATAGACTTGCGCATCTTAAAGGGCCATAATTTATGCTGTGGCCCTTTGATTT
This sequence comes from Pammene fasciana, assembly GCA_911728535.1. Lineage (NCBI taxonomy): Eukaryota > Metazoa > Arthropoda > Insecta > Lepidoptera > Tortricidae > Pammene > Pammene fasciana. The sequence continues at coordinate 14,874,949 of OU452276.1, read as the reverse complement.
AAAGAATTACTGACATTTCTTGTTGTACCTATTACCTACATTCACAGTTTAACGACGCATGAAAAAAAACGTGTATATTGATAGTACACTCAAGAGCAAAAGTTTCGGGTCCCTAGCATTTTCTTTAATATCTCAAAAGATATTAAAGTTTATGTTACTGACCCAGAATTTTTGCTCTTGAGTGTACCTTTGGTGTTTACTTGACATTCTGAAAAAGCTGATATCACGTAGAACCAGCTGACCCTGGCCTAAAGCTTTTAAGCCCCGGCAGTCGAGAAGTCGAGATGAAATGTTACACTTCCTCTCGTGTAGGGCTGTCACCTTTACTAAGTCAGAAGATTATAAACAACTTTTAGTAAGTGTACCTACCTTACCTAACATGGTTTAAGATATATGTATATTACATAGGGTAGCTTAGAACTTTAAACCAATCGGAGTAGCCATTGACAGGCGTTCCCCTCTGCCGAATGAGTATGACCAGTGGTCATACTCATTGTATGGACTGACGTTTATTTGACGTGGCTATTTTGACGTTTCGCATACATTTGACGTTCCCCTCCCCCGCAAAAAACGGCAGACTTTTTCCTATAGAAATGAGAGCGCGTGTCACATCCGGTTGGTTTAATAATCAAAGTAGGGTAGGATGAAATGCTAAATAAAAAGAATCGGTTATTTCACACTGGGTTTCTGTGATACTCATGTAGTAGCCTAGACTCTAGTTACTAAAAATAGTAAAACTACTAGGTACCTATTTATCTAATCTAAATGTAAAAAAACCTTCGCCTTAGATACTTAGCAGAATTACCTAGTTTCCTACATTTCTTTAAGTAGAGGGAAGTTTTTAAATGTCAGTCCACGATGTACCAAGTACGACTACAAATAAAATCCATAAAACTGCAATATTTAAATCTAGCCCGAAGTTCAAGGTCAACTTTGAAATAACAAAATGGGTGAGTGCAGCGGCGGCGGCGCGCTCACGCGACGCCCGGGTTCGGGCCATCAGTCATAGATATTTGTTACCAAAGCCTGCCGCAACGGCAAGCGAGACTGACCTAGTTTCAGCCGTAATGTCTACAAGCGGATCGCAGCGATGGGCTATTCAAATCGCTTATTTACCGCATAATCTCAGGCTAACCAGTATATGTAAGATCTTTGTTCTAACGGGTGTAAAGATCAAGTTATAGTAGATACTACTTACAGCCTAAATGAAGTGTTTTGTGGAAGAGGTAGATGCACACACACGCTTCCTCGGTGCCGTCGGCTTTGCTTCATAAGCTTCGTTTTGTGCATTCGCGGCGGGTTCCTTTCAGTGCACCTGCTGCAATGATTTGGAACTTGGAACTGGTTTACGCTATTATGAACGCGGTTTTATAGCTATTATACAGTCACGGTATAAATATAGTTTTATCTACACCCATATCATAAACCCTCCATGATGCGTTCAAAAACCGCACGTTATAACCACCATAAAAATAGATTGTTTCGTTAGAAGTTAGAACAAATGTCTTATCTGTAACGATGTTATTATTATCAAATAATAAGCAAAAATTCGATATCATTATGAAAATCCAGGATGCTCCGACCCGCCGGCACGCGCCCCGCCGACCGCCGGCACAATCGAGTTGACCATGGCGATGGCGTGCAATCCGTACAATGGCAGTCATTCAATCATCATTTCGGGTTTATTATATGTGTGTAGATAAAGCAGTGTATGCAACTGTACGTAATTAGGCCTTAAAACACTCGTGTGATCTTATTATGAAACTCACTTCGTTCGTTTCATAAAACCACACTCGTGTTTTATCCCTTTATAGGGCAACGGTCTCAAAAAAGACCACTTTTAACATCATCTTTTTGTATTTTTTTCTAGTACAGAATTTTTAGGACTATAGATTGGCGATGAGGCTTGAATAATTGAGGATTTTTTTCAGTCTTGCCCGTTAAAGGGTTACGGACCCCTGTTACGTAACAGTTACATAAACTACTATTATCGGTATTTAACCACGAAAGGAAACAATTTATTAAACAAACCCTACCTAATTACCTAATTAGTAAATTTATAGCACTGACTTATTTGACGGACCGGACGATTTAGTTGTCCTAATCTATAACATGTATAAAAAGACTAGGTATCAATTTATCCTTTTTTATAATTTTATATTGCACAGACAAGGTGTAACAAAAATACTGGTGATCCGTTTAAGGTCATAATTGGTATCGTATTGCGACTAAGAAAAAGTAGAAGAGAATTTTATAGACTTGGTCACGGCTAGCCAACGCTCCATGCAAAACCAAATGTTTTTTTAATAATTTGAATACGATACCGATTATGCCCTTTAAAGGATCATCAGAATTTTCATTACACCTTGTCTGTGCAATATAAAATTACAAAAAGGATATATTAATACTATTTTTTATGTATATTCATTTCCGATTAAAACATCGGCGTTGACGCAACATCCGATTATCTACTAGTTTTGAAATATGTTTTTAACCCTAATTATTGTTTAACAGGATGCATGTACAGTATGGCCGCCTTTGGACCCGTGCTGGGTTTTCTTCTCGGCGCCTACCTGCTGTCCTTTCACATGGACTCGTTTTCAGGACAAATTATAGAAATAGGTAAGGAAAGACATACTTTGAATAGCAGAACTATTCGTGGTTGAATATTCTATGCAAATGTTAAACTTTAACCCCCCGAGCCAGAAAACAACAAACCTGAATTAATTAGTTGAATATATGTTGTCTTTTTGTAATGAACACCAGTGTCAAAGTGACAGATAAAGACAAACAGGTTTTCGTTTTTTAAGGTTTGTAGGACGTTTACGAATAACGGCAAAAGTTATAGGTAACACACAATTTTATTAATGTTATGCTAACTACATGTTTTGTTATCAAATAAAAGCTGTGTGACGAATTAATATTTGCGTGGACTATGTATAAGTGTGTGTGTTGTACCTAGTTGCGTGAAACGAGGAAATTTTTATTCAGATTTTTAGTCACGGAATATTTAACAAACCGTTTTAAACATTTTGCAACAATCTGGCCTCACATTGAGTGTAACGTTCAGTTAGAAAATAACGTAATACCAAGTTTCTATCTGATGTACCTACGATAAGATTGTTACGATCATAATACGATGAAAAAGATGAACCTATCAAAGTTAATTATGCGGTAAGCGGCAACATTAGCTTACCTATAATGTAGGTACCAAATTACCTGTTATATCTGTTATTAATAGTGTTGCCGCATATTCGATCAGATTATAGTAGTTTATGTAACTGTTACGTAATAGGGGTCCTTAAAACACGAGTGTGGTTTTATGAAACGAACGAAGTGAGTTTCATAATAAGATCACACGAGTGTTTTAAGGCCTAATTACGTACAGTTGCATACACTGCTTTATCTACGCACATATTATAAACCCGAAATGATGATTGAATGACTGCCAGTGCAAGGATTGCACCGCCATCGCCATGACCAACTCGATTGTGCCGGCGGTCGGGGGGGCGCGTGCGACGTGGGCGGGGCCCATCCCGGATTTTCATAATGAAATCGAATTTTTGATTATTATTTGATAATAATAACATCGTTACAGATAAGACATTTGTTCTAACTACTAACGAAACAATCTATTTTTATGGTGGTTATAACGTGCGGTTTTTGAACGCATCATGGAGGGTTTATGATATGGGTGTAGATAAAGTATTAAATATGTAAGATTAAGAGGGCTAAGAAAAGGAATAAGCGTGTTACTAAACAAAAATGAACTCAGTAATATACGACAAATTAATTCTTCTAGATCAATACGACCATCGATGGGTCGGCATGTGGTGGGGCGGCTTCCTGCTCTGCGGCTTCCTCCTGATACTGGTCGCCGTCCCTTTCTTCTCGTTCCCGAAGGTGCTAGTGCGAGAGAAAGAGAAGATCAGACTCGTGGAGAAAGCAGCGGCTGCTAGCGGCTCGGGAACTGCTAAGCCACCGGTCAAACCGCAGTCCGATATAAAGGACACGGGCTATGGGAAGGATATTAAAGGTAGGTTGATCATGATCAACATTGTCACAAATAATCGTTGTGAATTATATAGCCGCGGCTAGAGGGTCAGGAATGTCAGGATCTTGCAAGCCTTACAAACCGCAGTACTGACATCGGAATATTGATGACATTTTATAATTGCAATACTGAATTTATTATTCTTCTTTAATTCCTTTATACATACGACTTAAATGTAAAGTAAAAAATAATAATATTAGCTACTATCGTTTAAATCGTTTTATATCTAATTCCAATTTCACATATTATTATATAATGCTTACTTAACTTAGATTGACGGATAACCTACTAATTATATTTGATACTTTTCATTCTTTAGAAACACATAAATACCCATGAGTATTTCCCAAATTCACGGTACCATGAATCTTACCTGACAACATGAATGAAATGACTAACGTCTATTGTTGACAGTCTCATAAATGTTTACAAACAATCATCTTAGCTTACGCGTCCTAGAATAGCTCCTGAAAGCAAACAAATGCATCGGCTCCTCTCGAGATGACTAACAAACAATTTCATTGTTTTGGGCTACTATTATTTCCAACCCACACATGTCTGAATAAGTATATTATTGTATTTATTGTTTATTGTGTCAAACAAAAAATATAGGTGTCTGTAATAGAAGGGTATGGTCGCTTTCGCAAATCTAGCACTTACTGTTTTTTATAACTTTTATTACTGTTCCATTTTATGGCCTTTTTACTTGTAGAATTATGTCACAAACCTCATTCGGACTATTATATTTCAGATATACCGGTATCAATGTGGCGCCTGCTCAAGAACCCGGTGTACGTAGTGACGTGCCTCGGAGCTTGCATGGAGCTCATGATCGTGTCCGGGTTCGTGGTGTTCCTGCCCAAGTACTTGGAGACGCAGTTCAGTCTCGGCAAGAGTCAGGCCAGCGTGTTCACGGGTGAGTCTATTATTACCTGTACTAAAGAACCCGGTGTACGTGGTGACGTGCCTCGGAGCTTGCATGGAGCTCATGATCGTGTCCGGGTTCGTGGTGTACCTGCTCAAGTACTTGGAGACGCAGTTCAGTCTCGGCAAGAGTCAGGCCAGCGTGTTCACGGGTGAGTCTATTATTACCTGTACTAAAGAACCCGGTGTACGTGGTGACGTGCCTCGGAGCTTGCATGGAGCTCATGATCGTGTCCGGGTTCGTGGTGTTCCTGCCCAAGTACTTGGAGACGCAGTTCAGTCTCGGCAAGAGTCAGGCCAGCGTGTTCACGGGTGAGTCTATTATTACCTGTACTAAAGAACCCGGTGAACGTGGTGACGTGCCTCGGAGCTTGCATGGAGCTCATGATCGTGTCCGGGTTCGTGGTGTTCCTGCCCAAGTACTTGGAGACGCAGTTCAGTCTCGGCAAAAGTCAGGCCAGCGTCTTCACGGGTGAGTTCAATATTACTTGAGGTTTACTGTGTAGGTGCACTAGGTGCATCTGGTGCATGTTAGTGACGTGCCGGTATTCATCCGGGTTCGACGTATTCCTACCGACATACTTGACTAAACATAACAGTTCCAACTCGAGCCAAATAACAAGCAAGCTTCGTACAGTTTATATTAAATTTAATATTGATAGTAAGTATTTAAAAATGGCACCTAGAAAGCACCAGATGTACGTAGTTTTACTAGTTTTCAATTTGAGGGTTCATATACCTACCTCTGATTTATTTAAAAAACACATTACGAAAATAAACAAGAAAGCCAAGAAAAGTGTTACATCAAAAACATATTTCCCCGTGACGTAGCCTCAGTAATAAAGAGGACGTTCTGCGATTCAGTCGGTTGTTTGTTGGAGGATGATCTAATTCTGTTTAAATAAACATTGACCATTGACCGCGCTGCATTGTAAATAAATGCTGCCCTAAGGAAACAGATTCTATTTTAGGTTAGGCAATTCATTGTTCAAATGCCTGCCCATATCTAATGTTTTGTAGAAATATATGTAAGTATGATAAAAACTTTTACGACGGTCCGCGAAGACATTTTTGTACATCTAAGATTAACATAGTTCCGTTCAATATTGGCCGATTTTAACCGTGTACCTTTGCATAACCTTCAATGTCTCGATACGATAAGAAGCCGCAGTTAGCCCCGAAACTTCTTTGTGTTTTATATTTATGAACTATCCATCAACCAGTCAAGGCCTGTTTTTAATTGTTCCTTCGTCGTTGATCAATACGTGCCAAATAGCCATATAATATCACGGAAATGGCTCCTTACAAATTTCATACCATTCCATCACGGAACAATTTCCGTGATATTATTATTATCACAAATTGCTCCTTAGAAATGTAATGTATCTGTAGATTAAACAACGCTCCGATGCCGATGTTGTAGCAAACAATACATTATTAATCATTTCGCTTTCTTTATGGGGTCAGTTCTAGTTTTTAACCGCGGAACATACGCGGAACAGTAACACTTTGTTGACCGTGTTAGAGTCTTAAACATTCGTCATGCGAACGTCTATTTTAAATCGTAGTTTTACATTGACGTTGTATGTTTTCCGGGTTATTGCCTCCTAATTATATTTCGATCCCAATACAGCAAAGTATCAAAAGGAGGTTTATGTTGGTATGCGACAAGTGAATTAGTCAGTGCCCGTGTCCTACTGACTTTCATTGTTTGTTATTGATTGTCTGATTGATGATAGCAATTCGGCATGAATAGGTCCATATCACAAATTGAAAACAGATGTCCATTACAGATAAAATAAGACATGTATGTTTGAGTTGTAAACGTATATATAAAAGCTATAGACATAGTTTTATGCTTCCTTCATTTAAATTGTTTTTCGTATCGTTAAAAGCACAGACTACAATATTTCTGCTTGGCCCTAAGGTTGACTGGTAGAGAATGCCTTATGGCATAAGGTTCGCCTTCTGTATGATAAGTTTTCTTTTTGTGCAATAAATATTAAATAAATAATAATAATAAAAGATGGTTTGTCCTCTTCCGGGTAGTTACTTTGTCATTACGAGCTTCAAGACAATAAGCTGACTATAATTGGGGTTTTATCTTTGCATTTTATTTAATAAACCCAAAGGCTAGTGAAACTTACTTATATTAATAAATACAACTCGTTGTTGTTTTTCTGTCCAAAGCATCAAACTAAACAGACTTTAAAACGGAACCTTTTTCAGGATCCATCGCTATCCCCGGAGCGTGCATCGGCATCTTCATGGGGGGCTGCCTGCTGAAGCGGCTGGAGCTGCGGCCCAAGGGCGCCGTGCAGTTCGTGCTCATCTCCAACACGATCTGCCTCTCCTGCTATGCGCTGCTGTTCTTCCTCGGCTGCGACAACATCCAGATGGCCGGGACTACTATCCCGTATACGAACGCCAGGTGAGTGTTTCTATCAGTCAGCACACGGGACACCGCGGCAACTTTTGTGGCTCTTTGAAATACTTTATACTGGTGGTTTCTACCACAGCTGACTTTTGCATAGTTTGTCGAATCGTGCAGTAGACCGCAAGAAGAAGGAAGAGGATTATTTTCCTAGAGGAAGTATTTAAATACTCGGCATTGGCGGCAATGGCGGCACGTCAAGACTATTCGCATCGAAGTCGGTGCTAATACTTGTAACAAGTAACAAAAGTACTCAACTGCCTCAAATTTAGGCACGCCGATGCAAATCGAGTGGAAGTGGACGCCTCACCACTAATATAATTTTGATGTTTACCTGAACACATGCATATAAGATCAAAAACATAGTTATGGAAGGGTATTATGGGGCAATGTATACCTTAATTCAACTGGCTATAGCCCTGTGTGTAACTAGTAATTCTGTTCCCAGTAACTTGGAGCCGTTCAAGGTGAACCTGACCGCGGCGTGCAACTTCAACTGCCTGTGCACGGAGACCGACATGGAGCCGGTGTGCGGCAACAACGGGCTCACGTACTTCTCGCCGTGCCACGCGGGCTGCTCCGACTCCTTCTCCTCGCGCTCCAACTTCGCCAACTGTGCATGTAAGTGAAGCCATCACTGCTAATCAGAACCAGTACAAATGGCTCTATCCTGTTGATTTATTTTAGGGCCCCTCAGAGACTATTTACCGTACTTAGAGGGAATTTGATTTGACATATTCAAACAGATGTTTTTTTGCCATATAGGCATTACTTTAACGTGTTGATCCTCATTAAAATGAACATGTTATGTGCAGGCGTAGCGGGCAACGCGCGCGGCTTGTCCGGCATGCCGGGCGTCGTGAACGGCGCGTCGGCCGCCGCGCTGACGGCCGCCGGCCAGCGCGAGTACAGCGAGGTGACGGTGGTGCCGGTGGCCACGGCCGGCGCCTGCAACCCGCCCTGCACCACCATCTTCCCCTTCCTCGTGCTGCTGTTCTTCATGACCTTCGTGGTGGCCATCACGCAGATGCCGCTGCTCATGATCGTGTTGAGGTGAGTGTTGAGTACCGCTGCACGACACCACGGTTTACACGCTGGGTGACCGTGGTGTCCGTGGCCGATTTATGTTCGCAGTGAATCAACCACCTTGCAACAATCGTATGCTACATATATTCGTAAGCTATTTATTTATTAGGAGTTGAGTTGTGAGTTATCACATCACATAGGTAGTCATTAACTTCAGTAACATTTGTCATTATCACTGATTCTTTGATAATGGCAAATGTTACTAAATTGTCAATGCCATTATCACTGATTCTTATACACAGCACGGATTCTTATACGGCGCGTCCATAGAACACGACTCCCGTCGGCTTGCCTATTTGTTCGGTACCTGAGCAATTTTCCTACAGCTCATGAGGAAATCTTAAGTCAAAATAAGCTCCGGCTTGCCTTAGAAAAGTTTTGACCCACCGCCACTGATACAAAGTCAACTAAAATAGCGCTTTCATGTGAAAGTTTCAATAAAGTGCATTGTAGGTTTAAATTATATCGTAACAATATTTCATATGTGGTCTAACTAAACGCGATCGAATTCATATGAAATACTGAAATGATGAATATAATTGTAGTTTATTGGCGCGAAGTACGCCTTACATATTCTTGGCCTAAGTCGAGCTTCCTTTCTAGGTCCGTGAGTGAAGAGGAGCGTTCGTTCGCGCTCGGCATGCAGTTCGTGATATTCCGGCTGTTCGGATACATCCCCGCGCCCATCGTGTTCGGCAACCTCATCGACTCCACCTGCATCCTGTGGAACAAGTCCTGCAGCGGCGAGACGGGCGGCCGCTGCTTGCTCTACGATATAGAACAGTTTCGGTTCAGGTGAGTCATCTATTTTGGTTGGTTGTTAGAGCCTATTGTGATAGAAGTTGGGTCTAAGTTACAATGAAAATCGTTGTGAGTTCAAAGTTCAGAAAATTTGGTACCTATATTTAAAAATCCAGCGATTGTATTATTGTTGTATGTAGTTTAAACTGTAAAACTGTAATGCAGATACGTGGGGCTGTGCTGCGGCATCAAGATCGTGGCGCTGGGCATCTTCCTGGCGGACTGGTGGCTCGTGCGCCGGCGCCGGCACCTCGAGCACGCGCCGCCTGTCGACGCGCGCGACCTGGCCGGCTCCATCATCAGCCTCGACAAACGTAACTATCTACACCCTACCCTACACACACCATACAATAACTTATATAGTAGACCAGCACAGCCTGAGAACATTTTCAAGCTTAAGTCAATTGCGCCCTCTGTCCGAAAGCCCCCTAAAGATACCGAAAATGTAAGAGGAAATGTCACCTGCACTGCTACTCCACCTAGTAACTACTAGTGTACTACTAGTACGCTATTTGTTACTAGGTGGAGTAGCAGTGCAGGTGACATTTCCTCTCAAAAATCTTTCTGTCCCATCAGCCATCGGCCCGATCACTGTCGCTTGATGGTTAAGAGCGGCGAATAACCGTCCGCTGTGGTGATCCTTGGAGGAGGCTTTTGTCCAGCGGCAGACGTCTTTCGGCTGAAATGCTGATTATGATGTCAACTTTTTTTAGGAAGGCACACCGATAGACTCGGGTGGAAAAACATGCATATGATTTCGTGTAAAACCGAATAATGCCAAGTTCGTTGATTTAATTATTAATCATCTAACAAATGCATTAATTCCACACTTTGACAACAACATTCAGTTTTTGCTTCGCTTCACTCCTTAAGGCGGCTTCAGAACTTTCTCCCTCTCCATACAAAATCAATGCTGGCTCGTTCGCTTCTACTCCCACTGCTCGACTACGGTGACACGGTATTTTGTGATGTCAATGAAGATCTGCTGGACAAGCTCGAGCGCTTACAGAATGCATGCATAAGATTTATTTTTGGGTTAAAGAAATATGATCATGTGACCTATTACCGTAATAAATTGAAGTGGCTTCCTATCCGACGTCGTAGAGATTTACATACTCTTTCCCTCCTATTTAATATACTTTTTACCTCTTCTTCTCCCCAGTACCTTTCGGGGCAATTTAAATTTTTGGCCGAAGGCAGTGGCCACCGTCTGCGGTCCAGTGCGAACCTGTCACTCGCCATCCCGCCTCACAAAAATCGTGGCTACAGCAAATCGTTTGCGGTGGGCTCAGTCAAACTCTGGAACAGGTTACCTGTTTTGCTTAGACAGTCACAGTCGGTTGCGTCGCTCAAGGAGAACCTAAGGAAGTTGTGGTTACTTGACTCTGATTAATTTGTTGCTATTGTTTTGTATTTGTCTTAGATGTTCCTTTTCTGTTATTATTATTATTGTCTCTTCACTCCTCTCTGGTGTAATATATATGCTTATCCTTATCCTATAATTTTGTATTTATGTATCGTATAGTATCTATCTTTCTCGTACCATGTTGTACATGTTGCCGCATTTGTCTACCTTTATTTACTTCTTTTCTCATCTACTCAAAGGTTAACTGGAAGAGATCCCTTAAAGGGATAAGTTCGCCTTTGTACTTGCGTTTTCCTATTATTATATTGTGTTTGACTTGTTTTTGTACAATAAAGAGTTTTTACATTACATTACATTACAACATAGTTATTATATATGATTCCAGTATTCGAAGAGTTGCCGTCGGCGGACAACGCGTCCGGGTTCCGGTCGGGCGCGGCGTCCGGCCTGAGCTCGGCGGCCACGTCGCCGCTCGACCCCGACGCCCCTCACCCGCAAGCCGCCATACAGCGCACCGACTCGCAGTACTCACAGGTAACTCTTATCCAACCTACATCTCTCCATATCGAATGTCAACTCAATCTAACCATCGAAGCGATTGATTGTAGTACGTCAAATTACGTACGTGCGTCAACTTGCAAGATTTGACCCAAACATGACAAGTTCGAGGGAAAAGCTTGTAATAATAATGTAAAGAACCGACTTCACTTAGCCTCCACTTTTCCAAAAGAAAATGCCCGAATTACTGTAAAAAATACTATAGGTTTGCCTATAATAGTTGAAGAGTTCCCTCGATTTCTCCAGGATATCATCATCAATTCATCAGATCCTGACCTGATGACAATGAGACCAAAAAAAATCGAAGAAGGTGAACATGCATAAAAAAATAGCAAAAACAGATCCCGACGAATTGACAACAGCCTCCTTCGAAATCTTCGAAGTCGGTTGAAAAGAGAATCTTCGTATGGGACGTATCTCTTTCTAACTTATATTGTCTCGCAGGATTCGCAGTCAGCTCGCAAAAGCTCGCGCGTGCTGGTGGCGTCGCGGCACCTCCGCAACGACTCCAAGACTATCCAGCTTGAGAACACCAACTACAAGTCGCACTCGCGCTCCGGCTCGCGCGACCTCAGCCTCGAGCAGCTCAAGCAGCTCGCGCTCAAGAGCGTCGAGAACCTCGACCTCAGCGTGCTGCCGCTGGCTAAGTGCGGCGACGAGGTAAATGCTACCGATTATTGTATAATAAACGACTCCGAGACCATCCAGCTGGAGAACACCAACTACAAGTCGCACTCGCGCTCCGGCTCGCGCGACCTCAGCCTCGAGCAGCTCGCGCTCAAGAGCGTCGAGAACCTCGACCTCAGCGTGCTGCCGCTGGCTAAGTGTGGCGACGAGGTAAATGCTACCGATTATTTATTTATTTTAAACTTCATTCCACAATAAAAACATGTACCGATGACCGATTCGCTGCTTCAGGATATTCTGTAACATTAAGGCTAAACAGAAATAGGCGGGGCCACACTAAACGAGCCGCTTCGCGAGAAAATTCCCGCGTGAAGCAGCGCGTTCAATGTAGTCGCCTCACCAGGGACAAACGCGCGTGACCGTAACACCTATAGCGAGGCGCGTGTGGACTCGCCTAATTAACTAAAGTAAATGCAGCTTATAAAATGAAACGTTTGTTTCAGGAGAGCAAACGGCTGCTGGAGTCGGGCGCGCTGCGGCACCGGCGCACGGGCTCGCGCGACCTGCGGCCTGCCGCGCGCGCCGGCCACAAGCGCACGTCCTCGCACCACCTCACGCTCGAGCCGCACGCGCACGACCTCAGCCTGCCGCTGCACAAGGGCCGCAGCGTCGACCAGCTCGCCTACCCGCCCCCGCCCCCGCCCCCGCACCCACCCCGCGACCCCTGCGTGTAAGCGCCGAGTGACACATCAAACGGCCGCAGTCGAAGCAATTAGTCTTACTAGCGTTAAACTAATTTAAACCTTCTGTACAGCAGATTCATTCCATATTCGAATGACAGTGTAGTGAGGTACTTAAACGCTGTCGTTTAAGTATGGAATGAAACTACTATGTCCATGTCCAAGGTCCCAAATCCTTTGGCTCTAATGAGATTTCTGCCAGCTGCGTCCGTTTTATGTTAATCAAACATTAAGTTTCACTCGAAACTCATTTCTCCTAGCGTGTACCTGAAAGCTGTTTTTTGGAGTAGATTAAGAAAAAAACTAACATATTTACTTTAGCAGTAGTTCCCTTTTACAGAAAATGGCTTTCGAAGGATTGGAGCGTTTGGAAAAGTGAGTTTTCTGTGGTCTCGCTTCTGAGCGTATAGTGATATTTAGTGAAATTTGGGCTCCGCTCGAGCTCGTATTCTGTCGAATAATAGCGATAGTACTGAATGAGTGATTTGGATCATATCTATGTAGTTTCGACGCTTTAAAGAGATTTATCTTTGTAGAAAACCCCCATAAAATTATAGTGAACTTGATTGATCGCAAGCAGATGTGAATGAAATTTAAAGGAATATGTCGCAGTCTTAATTTACGAATTCTCGTCGGATTGTAGCATTTTACTTTAAGCTTACATGAAGAATTACAACAGGCGTGACAACTAATATCGGTCAATAATAATTAAACCCCTAAGGGAACCGTAAATCCGGACTGCGATATGAACATTCCTACGTGCTTGTGTTAGACATAAATACTCAATATATTTACAGTCGGGTTGTCACCGTAGCTGTTCTAGAGCTATGGCTTCACAATAGGACAAATTTCCCCCGAACAAGTAGTTCATGCGATGTGCAGTCGCCATTAGATATATCGGAGCGGCCAAGGTCACAACTATCTGAACAACGCTTCTATTGTCAAGACGATAAAGTGCATTTTCAGATACCCTAGCCGTTCCGATATAAGCTTATTTGATCGCGACTGGGCGTGACACGACACAGTGCGGCAAGCAAAGATTCATGAATTCACTCGATTTCGTCTAAGGGTTTCCCCACATCTAACGACGCGGAATCGGCAAAAGCCTATAGTAAAAAGCTTTATATCCACGCAATACGAGCTAACTAGGCATGGTTAGGCTCGAATCGGCCCGGTCGACGCCTAGTAGGCGTCGACGTCTTTTTCGCTCTTATTGAATAGGTCCGTCTACCCTGTGTATTAGAAAGAGACTACCGCTTGTAAATTGTCGCTTTATTAATCAGGCCACTGGACTTCGCATCATATTCGTCGATACTTGTCGCGGGACATTTGTCTGTGTAGTGAGTCCCTAGCTAAATAGATGTAATTAATTAACAACCTTGTTCATAGCTTACTCTTGATACAAATAAGAAATATTTCAATTGTATTCATGTCAGTGAGTTGCAGAACTGCTACAACTTCATTTACTATATAAAATAAAATAAAAGAGGTCTACACTTCAGATTGGATGTGTTGCACATCAGATAATTCTATTCAACTGGTATGTATAACTAATTAAACTGTTATTTTCTGCATCATTGCAATACTTTTAGATATATTTTGTACTTAATTCAATTCAAATCATTATTTCACTTTCTGAAACAAAAGAAATATGTAAATATGACTTCATTTATGCACAAACCCTATTTAATAACAGCTTTTATAATTAATATTTGTAATGAGCATGATTGTGCTTTTAGACCATTTGTTTCTGTTGTGACATGCCTACGAAAAAACTGCCATACTTATGTTGATTTAGTGACCAAAATATTAACATTAAAATCACAAAGTGCCACATGACTCGAAGTTCAATTTCTCTTTTACTGTTCTACAGGTTTTATACGAATGAAATCTTTGCTGCCTTCTACAATAAATGTTCTGGTTGCACAAAAAAACAACCACAAAGTACTTTTCATTTTAATTAATAAAGCACAATATTTTACGGTGTATTCCCATAATACGAGTATGTCTCCCCGCGCATTATGAAGGTGACAGGGACTGATGGGAATGCTTTCTAATGACCCTGGCAACACTCGCCGGCGGGCGGGCACATATGGGAATACACCTATTTAACACCTACAACTGACATAGCATTCCTTAAACTTGCAAAAACTCTGAACTTAAAATTTGCACTGCAATGGGCACCAATCACAAACTATAAAATAAACATATGTAAAGGAATATGTATATATATATATGTCAATTATATTTATTTATAATGATCTCAAGATGGTGATGACTGCTGGTTATAACTTTGGTTTTGTAACTTGATGTACATTTGGTTTTTTTTTAAATATTTAAGTTGTAAATATTATTTTTTATATAAGATAATATTATTTTTAAAGTAGTTGTACCATGGCTCACTTCCTGTAAATTTTATATGATAAATGATAATATTTTTATTTAGATTGACATAATGTTCTACAAACATTTTTGGTGAATTATAAATAAATGTCAATTCTTGGGCTGATGTGTTGAAATAAGTAATCAATTATTATGGTAGAGTATTATTTTATTATGGAACAAGTATTTTAAAGCAATATATTTATCGCAGAAAAGACAAAGGAAATTAATAAGTCATCCGTGTAATTGTTAAAAGAGATAAATAGTTTGATATGGAAGAGAGTGTTTTATCTAAAAATGCCTTATTACAATAGATTTTAAGACTTGATACTGACTTAGTTGTATTTGTAAAGTTGTTATCTGAATCTTGGAAGGAAATGGTTGATGATAGCAACTCCAAAACTAATTTGTTGCATTTAGTGAATAATAAAATTGCATACTTATTTTAAAAAACTTGTTTAATTGAATTTCTTAAAGAGGACTTGGACAGTTCACTGAGCCTTCTCCACAGCAAGCTCTTCTTCCATCTCTCCTAATAAAAATAAAAAGAATAGGGAGAAGTCATATACATATAAAATAAATTCACTTAAACACACACTACAGAAGTTTCCAATGGGCGGGGTCTTCTCTGCCTTGAAGGGGGTAAACATGTTAATGGAGGGGAGGGTGTAGCAGAAGGAAGTCCAAAGCCATATATATAATTTATTCATTTTTCACCATGAAATTTAAAGAGGCAGGTTTGTTTAGAAACATTACACATCTTTTTAGGGTTCCGTAGCCAAAATGGCAAAAACGGAACCCTTATAGTTTCGCCATGTCCGTCCGTCCGTCCGTCCGTCCCCGGTCTAACTCAGTGACCGTTAGCACTAGAAAGCTGAAATTTGGTTTGAATATGTGTATTAACCAAGCCGACAAAACGGTAGAATAAAAACTCGAAAAATATATTTTGTTAGGGTACCTCCCGTACACGTGAAGTGGGGGGCTAAATTTTTTTTCTTTCCAACCATGTTGTGTGGGGTATCGTTGGATAGGTCTTTAAAAAAAAAATTGGGTCTTCTAAAACAGTTTTTGGATAAAACTAATATTTTCGGAAATAATAGCTCCGAAAGTTTAAAAGGCGTCCCCCCCATCTAACTTTTGATACGTGGGTCCTAAAATTTTGAAAAAAAATCATGAAACTGAGGCCTAATGAGTACCTTTAATGAAAACTATATTGAAATAAATCGGTTGAGCCGTTTTTGAGTTATCGTTCAAAAACCCATAGTGAAAGGACGTAAGTAAAAATGACGTAAGCGCCGCCAAATTTCCCGTAAGAAACGACCTTTTGAATTAATGGTCTCAGTTTACGGAACCCTACACTGAGCATGGCCCGACATGCTCTTGGCCGGTTTTTTGAATTTCGGAGCGATTATTTCCGAAAATATCCACTTAACCAAAAAATTTTCAAAGAAACCTCAATGTTATTTTTAGAGACCTATCGATTAATGTGCATCATGATGATATTTGGCAAAAAAATTTTTTTTGATAATTAGTTACATGTATGGAGTGCCCCCATAAAAATATTTTTTTAGCAATTTCTTTACAAAACTAAGTAGCGGCACACACTTTATGTAAAAATTTGATAATGTTACGTCTTATAGTTTCCGAGTAAAATGGCTGTGACATACGGACTGACAGACAGACAGACATGATGAATCTATAAGGGTTCCGTTTTTTGCTATTTGGCTATGGAACCCTAAAAACCCGAAATAATTAGAAATATTTAATTGTTTTATGGTTTTTATCTAGAACTCAATATTAAGTTTTGACTTCATATTATAAGTTTTTTCGATTAAATAGAAAATAGGAGACAAAAGAACGGAAAAAATATTAATATTTAGTATGGAGGAAATACTGGTTTCCGAGCCCTGACTTCTAGACAAAAAATGTTAGGACACCTACACTCTTATCCCCTTATTCATTAACAGCCACTAAAGTTAAGAGATCCCTTTCCCTCGTGTAGGTTGGACAGAAAGGGACAAACGATTATCAGAGGCCTCTTAACTTTAGTAGACGTTTATGAATGAAGTTTCTAAAAACTATGTTGCTAATATAAGTCTGCTGGCCAACATGTCAGGCAATATGTGGAGACCTATTTTTTACAGCAATTTTCATACATATTCTGAATCTACATTATGGTTCTATAGGTTGCAACTGAAATGGTACCTTTTGTCTGTGAATAGTAAATCTAAAATACTTCTATTATAAGTAATACTCAATAAGGGCAATAAAAAACAACACTATAAAAGATCTACATTTTACTATTATTGCTCAACAGTATACTTATACTAGACTACTTATAAACATAACAAATGCCACCATAAAATCTACTGACTGTAACACTTAATCTAACTCACCACAATCTTTGATAACTACCTTCTTGGAAACTTGCCCACCTTTGGAGCCCAACTTTTCCATTTTCTGGACAGTATCCAACCCTTCAACTACAGCACCAAAAACAACATGCCTCCGGTCCAGCCAAGGTGTGGCAGCTGTAGTGATGAAAAACTGAGATCCGTTAGTATCAGGGCCAGCGTTAGCCATGGACAGAATTCCAGGGCCAGTGTGCTTCAGCTTGAAGTTCTCGTCCTTGAAGGTGCGCCCATAAATGGATTTGCCACCAGTACCATTATGGTTTGTAAAGTCACCACCCTGGCACATGAAACTGGGAATTATTCTGTGAAACGAGGAACCTTTGTAACCAAATCCCTTTTCTCCTGTGCAAAGTGCTCGAAAGTTTTCAGCGGTTTTCGGGACCTCTTCAGCGTGAAGCTTCATGACAATTCGTCCCAGAGGTTCACCATCTGCAGTAATGTCAAAGAACACCTTCTTCTCCTGTTGAGTAGAGGCAAAACGCAGAGCAGCAGCCGAATACACTGTGCCGTTAACAATGGAGCGACGTAACATTGCCGCGACCGACATTCTGAAATTATAAGTTGCTTTTTTTATATTTATCCTTTATATAATATAGTAATTTTAACAAAAAACTAATATAATAGTATTACAAAATTAGGAGGGCGGGTCACCGCCTGCCAGCAATAAAAAATTAAAAGACGAGATATCATTTCATATTTTACGGGTCACAGAACCCTGGAACACCCCTGGAATGAGGGGTCAGATAACAGTTGGTTTAAAAACTAGTGCTTACGCTAATTCTTGGTATTAGGGTGCCGAGTGGACAAAAAGCCAAGACAATACGTTACATAGATAACAAAAACACATGACATTTTCCATAATTTACCTTGATGTTTTGATGAAGATTACAACACACAATTCACACAAATTCTAACCTCTACTCAAGCCAAGGGCCTGACACCGCGTAGCACCGTAAGGGATAGACATAGATGACGTCATGATGACGTCTAACTCGTGGGGATACCAGTAAGAGAAAATTACCCCATTATTTCATATAGCGAGCACCGAGCACTCCGGGCAGGCCCGGAGCGATGTGAACATAGACATACCACCCATAGACCTGACATGGAAATAAATAAATAATAATACCAAGATTGAACGGGATGGTCTTATCAAACTTTCAACAGGTGTGACAGAGAAGCGAGCTGTTATCGTTAGTCCTTGTCATAGTCTCACCTATTTTTTGACAGTGGAGGGTAACGAACAGATGAAATTAGCGTTTTTACTACGAGAAAACCTGATGGTTTTGTCAGAAAGTTGTGTCGACTACGGACACAATTTCGCGTTTATTTTTTTTTCTTTAACCTACTTTTCCAAACTCGCAATACGATACCATGCTAATGCCCTTGAACGGATCATGAATATTTTTGCTACATCCTGTATAGCAATTTCATTTTTAAGGTCGCTGTTCCAAACCCAACTTGTACATTAAGATTTTCGAAACTATTGATCGAACTTTAATTTGTTATTTCAGTTCCTTTACGGTGAACAAAAATATTGCAAGGAAATCAAATCAGATGGAAGATCTTTTCGCTTTCATTTAGGGTCGCCACACACCTAGCGGTTTTCCTCGCGGAATTACCGGAAGTAGCGGAAATTTGTCTATGGTAGCAGATTTTTTGTATGGAAGCCATAGACAAATTTCCGCTACCATAGACAAATTAAGCATTTTGTCTATGAATTTCCGCTACTTCCGGTAATTCCGCGAGGAAAATCGCTAGGTATGTGGTGACCCTAAAACTAGTTAGTACCAATCTTGGACTTAGGATGCCAAGCATACCCCAGACTTACTGAGCCATAGCAAAACCAACACTAGGAATTAATTTTGTTAAATTCTAATTTCTTTAGTATGGAAAAATAAAACAGGTAAATTTTATTACTGGCAGATATCAACATCTTTATTTAAATAAAGTTTTGCCAATGACATAGAGTAAATAATAGTATAACAGAGAGACCTCTGTAATGTCACGTAACGTCACGAATCATGTTGTCCCTTCTTAACGCATGACAAGTTCTTTTTCGCACTTATGCAAACGTATCGGATACGTCGTGTCAAACTCAAATTTTTTGACAGATTTACTTTGAGTTGTACCCCCCTGCCAATGATATGAAATGATGATCTTTTTAAAACAAAAAATACCTCAATATTAGGGTAAGTATAAAAATCACGCACTGGTATCCCTAAGGCGTATGTAATGCGACTAAATTGCTTATGCGGTTCTAAATTACTGACAGCTATACGGCTAACCGCGTTCATAAATTAGTCGGTTAATATGTTCTCGAATGTTTTATTTACCTTTACGATTTTATGTATTATTCTTCACGAGAATAGATTTATTAACAAGATTATAGCGCGTAATAGATTGTAGGATACTATTTATACACTAAACAACAGGAGTAAACTGTAAAATGTGGTACTTACCTGTGAAAGGTTATGTTGTCGTAATATCGGCGATAATCACTTCTACAGCTCAAAACACAACAATTAACCATTGTTTTCCGTAGTTGGCACAACTTTCCACGAAATATATTTGGGTTTCACCTAGCAAATACAGATATTTTGCAAGAAAACGCGAATTAAATGTGTTCATGACCCTCCACTCATAGAAAGTACTTACGGTGGAGGGTGACATAAAACCGTGAGTCTATGATAAGGACGAACAAAAAATGGCAACTTCTCTGTCATACCTATTGAAAATTTAATAAGACCATCCCGTTCAATCTTGGTATTATTATCACCATGTCCTGTCTATACCTTATATTGTATGTCTATGACTCAAGCACGATCTCTTGTCCGCTTGGCTTGACATTTGACATTGACAATGACAAGACTGTGACATTTTGATTGAGGCTGGCTCAAGGCTGAGGGACGGACTACATAGGGACGCAGCTATATGGGCTCCTCTACATGATGTGCCATCATAGGGACGCAGCTATGCATTAGAGCGAGCTAACGATATTGCTACCTCGTTCCGTCGTATAGCCATGAAGGTACTATTCCAACAGGAGCAAGTTGTTCCAAAAATACCAATAAGTCAAATGTACTTTATAGTCATTATTTTAAGGTTTAATTTCACTTGACAAAAATGAAAGAGAAAAACGAGCCGAGAGAGATGGCAAGCACACGGACCTCTGTCCCTTTCTAAAAGTTGCCATTCCGAAAAATTCATTATCTTTGGCTACTTATTATTTCGTGTAGGAAGTACAAAGAAATTAAATAAGTAATGTGATTTAGTGTTTCTATTTATCACAATTATAATTACTAAACAATAAAAGTAAAATAATAAATACGTTCGTCAAAAATATTTTACAAAGATTAACTTGATAGCATTAAATATTTAGCTGTGGCAGCCCAGACGTCTAAGATGGCGGACAAAGAAAATCGTTCTTGTCGTCAAGGAAATTAATTTACTCGAGAAAGAAGAATATACTTGTTTTTTTTGTGACTTGTCATGAAAAGTGATGTGTTAGAAACTGCAGAAGTGAATCTAATACCGAGAGAAGCAAAATATAGCGGAAATGATAAGAAATATTGATAAAACTTAAAACGTTCAAATAGGGTAACCATGCTTGTATACAGAAGAGGATAATTTTGGAGATTTTCATAAAGCACATTTAAAATATATGTTAAAATTTGTAAAATATTATGAGTATTATGACATGGTGTTTTTTTCTTTAATATTATAATATTACGTAACTCGATTAAATATTCTTCTACTTTTGTATTAAAAAACAGTTGGACTGGCAGATAAAGTGAGATTAGGGCAGCTCGTTCCGTCGATTTAGTCTCTATAATTAATATAAAACACGCTTTCTATAACATAATATAAAAGTGGACTTCCTATCTTTTAAAATTGCGTGGTCACCCTAATAGAAAGAGACAAAGGTCCGCCTGCCACCCATCTCGCTCGGCTCGCTTTTTCAAGGCGAGTACGCGGTCTTGCTTATATATCAAGTCTCTGCGTATAGCTGCGTCCCTATGATGGCCCATCATGGAGAGCAGCCATATAACAGAACGAAATCGCAATATCGTTAGCTCCCTCTAAGGGTCACCACATACCTAGCGGTTTTCCTCGCGGAATTACCGGAAGTAGCGGAAATTCATAGACAAAATGCTTAATTTGTCTATGGGAGCGGAAATTTGTCTATGGCTTCCATACAAAAAATCTGCTACCATAGACAAATTTCCGCTACCATAGACAAATTTTACTCATGAAGGGTCGCCACACACCTAGCGGTTTTCCTCGCGGAATTACCGGAAGTAGCGGAAATTCATAGACAAATTAAGCTTTTTGTCTATGAAATTCCTCTACTTCCGGTAATTTGTCTATGGCTTCCATACAAAAAATCTGCTACCATAGACAAATTTCCGCTACCATAGACAAATTTCCGCTACTTCCGGTAATTCCGCGAGGAAAACCGCTAGGTGTGTGGCGACCCGAAGCTAGAATTGGTCCGTGATCATCCGTGATCCTACATTATAATGTTATTAATGTATTATAATACAGCCTGAGGTTTCCTTTATAATTTTGTATACTCGGCGACTGTAATACTCGAATTGAGATTGTGGTGGCGGAACTACTAGCGCATACTTTTTGATAGAGCTTGTATGGTCGCATATTGTAGCATCCATAACAATCACAGAAAGGATTTCCATACAATATTGTGAAACTGTTGTCGGGCCCCGCATTGCGTGTCGCCGCCGGCACAATCCACCGGGAGATCGAAGTTACTCAATTACATAGAAGCAGTAGGTTGTGCACGGCTTTCGTCGAACTCAATTCTTACCGGCTTGCTTAAGCACTCGTATAAAAACTATTGTGTGCAACGGTACATAATAAGGGTTCTTAAAATTCTCGGGTCTGGTGGGTTACCGCGAAGTTCGAAAATCGACAAAACGATGGTCCCGTCTCTATCGCTCTTGCATATACGAAAGAAAGTGATGCAAATAGACGATTCGATGAACGAAGTGCTTCGCGGTTATAGGCCTGTTTTTACAAAATTCGGCTTCGCCTCATTTTGTAACTTCGACCCTCGAATCTTAAGAACCCTCATTATGTAACTGTTGCACAAAATACTATTATTTCAATTATCAAATTGGTACATGTTCTAGTTTTTATAAGGGTCACCACACACCTAGCGGTTTTCCTCGCGGAACTAGGGTCACAACACACCTAGCGGAATTCCTCGCGGAATTAGCGGAAATTTGACTATGGTAGCGGAAATTTGTCTATGGTAGCAGATTTTTTGTATGGAAGCCATAGACTAATTTCCGCTACCATAGACTAATTTCCGCTACTTCCGCTAATTCCGCAAGGAATTCCGCTAGGTGTGTTGTGACCCTTAGCGGAGGTAGCGGAAATTCATAGACAAAATGCTTAATTTGTCTATGGTAGCGGAAATTTGTCTATGGCTTCCATACAAAAAATCTGCTACCATAGACAAATTTCCGCTACCATAGACAAATTTCCGCTACTTCCGCTAATGGGGTTGGCAACTGTCAAAGTGACATCTTCAAAATTGGTCCCTAGAAAAGCTAAATTTGTAGGGCGCAAAGTAGTTTTTATTTATTTTCGCGAAAATGACTCAATGTTTTGTCTGGAATTGCTCCGAAATTGAAATCCATCCGTTTATGGAATATACTAAAATTAAAATGATGTAGATTAACGCCATAGGGAAGGTTTTTGCCTAAGGCCGCAATTAGACTATCATTTATAAATGATCATTTATACATGACTCATTTATAAATGAAGAACCTATGATAGTGTAATAACAATAAATGATTCATAATGGATCATTTATTGTTATTACACTATCATAGGTTCTTCATTTATAAATGAGTCATATATAAATGATCATTTAAAAATGATAATCTAATTACGGCCTAAGAAAAGCTGTATGCCTGCATACAAGTTAGGCGATTATCACACTGACGACGGATCCGCATGCGGCGCCGGTGTGATAACCGCCTTAGGGACCATTCATCATCTGTTTCTTTCTATCATTGTTTGTATCTCTTTCTCTTATTGTATAGAATCTGGAACAGCGCCCTTAGCTCAAAGCAAGTATTAACTAGAGCCCGCACACGTGTACCCCCGTATGGGATAGATATATAGATGCCCATAATCACTTCTACAGCATAAAACAGAATAATTTACCAATCTTTTCCTTAGCCGACACAACTTTCTAGGAAAACTAACAGCTTTTCTCGTAGCAATCACAGAAATTCTTGAAGAAATCGCGCATTATATCTGTTTGTTACCCTCCACTGCTAGAAGTAACGCGTGGAGGGTAATAGAAACTATGACAAGGACCAACGATAATAGCACCTCTCTGCCGTATCTATTGAAAGTGTAATAAGACCATCCCGTTCTATCTTGGTATTATTAGTTACGTGTCAGATCTATGGGTCTATGGCCCTTAGCTAGCTACATATTAGCAGGGGGGTACAACTCAAAGTAAATCTGTCAAAAAATTTGAGTTTGACACGACGTATCCGATACGTTTGCATAAGTGCGAAAAAGAACTTGTCATGCGTTAAGAAGGGACAACATGATTCGTGACGTTACGTGACATTACAGAGGTCTCTCTGTTATACTATTATTTACTCTGTGATATTAGTAATCTGTGAGCGCCCTCTGCAAAAGTTTTCACCGGCCAACCCCATTCCGCGAGGAAAACCGCTAGGTGTGTGGTGACCCTAAAAACAGCTCATAATTTTCATTCTGACATATTCAGCTGTATGAATGAGTGCCCGCAGGTCCCACGACAATATTAAAAATAAGAAACTAACCTAATTGTGACGTGACTTAAAATTTTAAAAACAGTTTAAACAGTGCCTATCTGCCTATGGCTTAGTTTAATCGTACTTTGTTGTTTCTTTGAATTACACCAATTACTAAGAAATTAAAACATAATAATTAACTATTTTTGTTTCTTGTGATACCTTACTTTCATGTCGTTATTTGTTTATAGTTTTAAAAAATACTTGAAGAGGAGTATAGAAGTCATTGAATTGTAAAATGTACTGTATAAGGTCAATTTTACATCATATACGACAGCCAACTATTCGGCAACTACAACCTAAAGATGTTGTTTCCATCAAGCAGACATTCTTCCGACCAGCCAGTCAATTAACACAACAATCAGAGGATTATTCTGGTAAGACCTCAGACCTATAGTATATTTTTTTAATACTCATTGGGTAAGACATCCATTGCATCCTCATATTCTCATATGAAATGCCTGGCACGTACAGTCGCCATCAGATGTATTGGAGCGGCCAAGATAGTCACCAATATCTGAATGACGCCTCTACTGTCAAGGCGATAAAGTACTTGTTCAGATATTTTTGAGTACTCTAGCCGCTCCGATATATTTGATGGCGACTGTACCAGACTAAATAAAATTTAAATTGTTTACAGAAGACATTATTACCGAAATATGCAAAGGTGATGAAGAGATCGAAAAGAAATTACGCATTCTCATGTTAGAGGTGGAAGTGATGCGCCAAGATGGACGTCATGCACCAGACCGCCTACAGCGTCACCACTGGAAACATCTCATGGAACTGCCCAGCAGAAATCAGAGAAACTCATACCTTTTGTATTTGTTTAAAACTGAAAAGGCCAAGGAAAACCAGAAAGTAAGTAGGTATACAGTAGTTCTAAACCAGTGGTCCCTGGAAGCATCACAGCAAAACAAATCAAATGATACCATACACGAAAAAAAACATCATGCCTATTATTGAGAGTATAAAATATTTAGACTTAGAGGATTTTAATTCGTAGCTAACAACATTATTTAAAATAATTTTCAATGTTTTATGTAGGCGAAAAAACAAGCCAGAAAGCAAGCATTTTTGGAATCGGAACCTGAAGATCCTAGAGAATTTCCTGATGATATCATATATGGCATTCAACACCAATCACTCTTCTTACGTATCCGGGACCAGTCCATAAACATGTTTGATAACTACAGGTAATAATACCAACAATATGTACATATATCTTTACATTGACATGGAACAATTTTGTTTTAGTGAGTGACATTTTTTTAAATTTATTATTTTATTTCAGAGCATTACAAGCTATAATGCATGGCCAAAAAGTGGTTATAGATTGTTCATATGAGAACAACATGATATACAGAGAAGCGGTAAACGCCGCTAAACAAATGACCTTTGTCTTTGGTGACAATAGAATTCATAAAGACCCATTTGATGTGCACATGTGTAATGTGAATTTAAAAGGACACTTCTATAAACAACTCGTAAAGAATATACCATCACTAGAAGAGCCGTGGTTACCTCTGAATGTACATACTGAAAGTTACTTAGATGTGTTCCCAAAAGAGAAATTAGTCTACCTCACTCCACATTGTCGAAATGAATTGACAGAGTATGATCATGATGCTATTTACATCATTGGTTGTATGGTTGATAAGGTATGCACAAGAGTACAAATATTAATATTATGTAGGTGTTGATAGTTCAAAACTTTAATATAGTTAGCTGAAAACGTTAAATGAGACTTGTAAGAATATGGTTAAGAGTCGCCAGGACGCTCGCGTTTCCATACAAACGTAGTTTAGCTCTCATTTTAAAACGTCATGCTTTAGAACCACGAAATTTGGCATGGGCATTCTAGTAGTACAGACCTATGTCGGTAATTCGTTTTCGTTGCAAAAAATTGTAATACAAAGAAAATACAGCCAGATACAAAAGATAAAAAGATAAAAGATAAAAGATATTTATTCTTCAATTTAGGCACATTACAATGCACTTATGAACGTCAGAGAGAAAAGAAACTACCACCGGTTCTAACCGTACACCTCTGACCCGAGAAGTATTACTTATTACCGGCAAGAAACTCGGCGGGACTTATTTTTTCAAAACAGTACTACAAATACATTAAAGATACTATATACAATAATGCGTAGTTTACAGATTTACATACAAAACTTATTTTTGCTATATTTTCTTTGTATTACAATTGTTAGCAACGAAAACGAATTACTGACATAGATCTGTACTGCTAGAACGCCCATGCCAAATTTCGTGATTCTAAAGCATGTCGTTTTAAAATGAGAGCTGAACTACGTTTGTATGGGGACGCGAGTTCACGCGAGCGTCCTGGTGACTCTTAAGGGGATAAGACATAAAATTGACAATCAAAGGGCTTTCATGATGATACACTCATCACATTATATTTGTTTTCCCCTTCAAGAAAATATGCTATAGATAGCGGCATGTTTTACTGTAACCTGTAATTCTTTTTTTTTTACTTTATTACAATCTACAAAATTCTCAGGTAGCAATAATTAAGGCAACTAACTTGTCAATATTAATTACAGGTCAATAATGAACCCCTGTCCCTAGCTAAAGCCAAGAGAGATGGAATCAAAATGGCCAAATTACCTCTAGACAGATATCTTGAATGGGCACCAGGCTCGAAAAAGAACCTAAACATAAACCACATGGTTCCTATACTCTTAGATCTAAAATTAACTGGAGACTGGGAATATGCACTAAGACACGTCCCAAGACGAAAGCTTATGGAAACCAAAGTGTTAGCCATGGAAAACAAATTAAAACGGACTCCAGCGCTAAGGAAGCATGCGTTTATGAATTTAAAACTACATTCTGAAGAACTTACACACTCGTTTAATGAAAAGAGAAGAAGATCAAAAAAGTCTTTGTATGATGATGATAGTATATAATTATAGAATGATTTAGAAAGTATAACTTAGTTTCAATTCAGCATGGACATCAAGGAATCAATGATTATTGGCTACTTCCTGCCAATAATCATTGATTCCTTTATCATTACTGCAAGCTAGGTTAGGGCGTTTGCAATTGAAACTTGTATGAAATTATTCAGATATATCATTGGATCTAAATTAAAACTAGACTCCTGCGCTATCACATTCTTTAACTCTTTCGCCGTCAAATAAATAATGGCGTGACGCCTTCCTACGTCAAACCAGGTCAAACACTGCTATGGAAGTAATAATGCAAGTGCGTAGCTACAGCTTAATTTGAACCTTCACGGGATCAATTAAGGTTTAAAATGGCGTGTAAAAATAATATTGGTGGCGACTGCAGTTCTAAGTCATTGTAGGCTAAAGGGAATGACCGAAAATTCAGAATACTAAATACCAGTAAATATAGCGCTTTACATTTGTCATGTCTTTCAATAGTTTACAATCTCTCTAGTTAGATTATAAACTAACGGTTTTGACAATTTTACGGTGACATATACAAGATACAGATTCAACCGCTCGGTATATGTGAAAAAAGTCTTGATGTAATTTCCTTAACACTCATGTTAGTTAGAAATCAGATTTAAAGCAGCTATTGAGCGGAGCAATTGCAACCCCGAAAAAATCGTGCCCTCAGCGCCACAAGGCAAACTGGTTATATTTTGGAGGTGATATCACGTCCTGGCGCTGACGGCACGACTTTCTGTGCGCGTGATATAACAGCTTTGGCGGTCAAAGGGTTAAATTGCGGTAATTAATATAGCGTGCGTGACAGCAGACTATTTCGAATATTTTTTTAAACGAAATTGAACTTTAAAGAGTCCCGCGTGAGCTCCTATTGCATTGGCGAAGCTGTCGGCTGTAGCCTTCGTTGGCAAGACTCCAATGACGGCTTTGACGGTCAAAAAGCACATTTTTTTACCTTTTCGACGCTTTAACCGCCAAACCAATAACTAGTTAAAAATAATACTGAGGCTTTAGATACCATAGTATCTTATGAATTATGATATAACGGATACATCCGTCGTTGGCGTCGAAAAGGTTAAGAAACAGAAGAATTCAATGCAGAAGTAACGTTTACGTGAGGAAACGATGATGTTAAAATAAAACCACACTTCGAGTCTAATGTGCCATATAATATTAATATATGTTTAATTTTGTACACAGCATTATAAGATTTCATAACTACATTTAGCTTTAAACTATTTACAGTCGGATGTTGATCACTGAAGTATAGATTGTGATAGACACTTAATATTATTGAATCAATACAACATTGACCATTATACGATCTATTGCACACATAGATTCTCAAAAAGATTACATGCTAAGCATGCATGCATTTTCGTGTTTACATATAAAGTAATAACTAAAGTCCATTGAAGTAATAAAAAAGTAAATCTAAATTTGTCTACAAAAGTAGAAATATACACATAACATTAGCGATGGGCACGTTTCCGAAAGTTTCCGCCTTTTGTAGGGAGAATGTTTCCATTTGGTATTCCCCATAAAAAACGAGGATTTTTTTCGGAAACTTGCCCATCGCTACATAACATACTCTCAACATAACCACTACACAGTAGATGGACTCTCGTCGCCACAGCAGGCGGATGAAACCATAATCATTTATACATTCCTTCTCTATAAGGACAATAAGTAAATTACGCTCTGCAATGTTACACTAATTAATTATAAATAACCTTGTACTACATCCTACTGTAAAACAATCAGTTTTATAACTACACAGATGGCAGAAGACAATATTTAAACGCGTTAATTATAGTTAACTATATTAGACCATAGAATTACCTCTTACAGTTCTTACACTCATTAAAACACACTAACTTTCTTCACCGCAAATAAACAATTTCAATCTCGAAAATAACTCTAGTCTGATTCACCGCTCAACATTTATGTAAATAAAATACGCAAACACTTTCGTAAAAAAACACAAATCAATCCCGACACATACATTTTAAAATAATTATTATCATGGATTGAACACTATACAATTTGATTTCAATGTGGTTGTAGATTGACTTAAAATCGCATTGTCCTTTCACACTTCCTAAATCGCACTGTGGATTATAACCCGAGTCGCGGACTACCCTAGCGGGCGCGGGCCATACTAAAGTACTATTTTTAATTGAGTGTGAAGTGAAGAGTGATCTAACAGCCCCTGCCATACAAAGTAGTTTACAATGTATGTATGACAGAAGCTGTTAGATGTCAGATTACTCCACTTAATCAAATGTATTACTTTAGTATACAGGATGGATTTTCTTTTCGGGCCAGACGCGAAAATGGTCTTAGAAGACCTTCCCTTTATTCCAAATTAACGAAAACTGGCGTTTACAGGTTTACCAGTATGCATAAATGTCATATCAAAATTAAGTGCGGGTCGGAGGGTTGGAGCACGCCCGACTCGCTACCGCGCTAGGTGGAGCTGGTTACACAACAACGAGAGCAACCAATCCCTTCTAGTTTGCTTTACTATCCTACTAGATCCGAGCATCTGCCAACAATTTATATATAAATATATACTTAGAATAGAATTATATGAGGTTCAAATTTTTTCATGATTTCAACGCGACTTGTCAACTTCGTCCCGACGTGTACGGGATTATGATTGCTCTCGTTATTGTGTCAAATTATACGAGACTAGCTATCCGTCTATTAAGCCGGGTCCAGATTATGGGCGACGATCATGTTCGACCGCGGCACACGCTTTAACGTGTTAGTCGGGGCCCGTGTGTGTGGCGGCTACGGCAGCTGGCGCATGTCGACGTCGGCGGGGGCGGGGGCGGGGGCGGGCTCGGAGCGCTGCTTAATGGTGGCGAGGATCTCCTGCAGGTTGGACGGCAGCGCGATGTCGGCCAGCGGCACCACGCCCGCGTCCGCTACCGCGTCTGGCGGCGTCATCGGCCGCGACGGCGAGTAAGCCTCGTCCTGCAATACAAACGCATTGGCTTCCTGGTATATTATTTTAAAACGAACTTAAATTATAAATAATTTTAACAAAAAAAAACGACTTCACTTTGGATCCGCTATTCCAAGAGGAAGTGGCAGAGTTGCTGTAAAATATTATGAAATCACTATAGGTGTGCATAGGCACTATTATAGAATAGTTGAAGAGTTTCCTCGATTTCTCCAGGATCCCATCATCAGATCTGGTCCTGGTGACAATGGGACCAACTGTGAGTATACTTACCCAAACAAAAAAAGAATTTTCCAAATCGGTCCAGCCGTCTTCGAATAATCGGGGAACATACATAAAAAAAAACCCGGCCAAGAGCATGTCGGGCCATGATCAGTGTAGGGTTCCGTAAACTGAGACCATTAATTCAAAAGGTCGTTTCTTACGGGAAATTTGGCGGCGCTTATGTCATTTTTACTTACGTCCTTTCACTATGGGTTTTTGAATGATAACTCAAAAACGGCTCAACCGATTTATTTCAACATAGTTTTCATTGAAGGTACTCATTAGGCCTCAGTTTCTTGAATTTTTTCAAAATTTTAGGACCCACGATTCAAAAGTTAGATGGGGGGGACGCCCTGTTTTAAACTTTCGGAGCTATTATTTCCGAGAGTATTAGTTTTATCCAAAAACTGTTTTAGAAGACCCTAATTCTTGGTTAATGCACATATTCAAACCAAATTTCAGCTTTCTAGTGCTAACAATCACTGAGCTAGACCGCGGACGGACGGACGGACATGGCGAAACTATAAGGGTTCCGTTTTTGCCATTTTGGCTACGGAACCCTAAAAAGCAAAAAGAGAAGCAAAGATCCCGACGAATTGATAACTTCCTCCTTCGAAATCTTGAAATTGGTTGAAAACACTGTCGTTCACTGTTAGCAAAGACTTACAGCCTAACTTTTTTTATCATAGAATTGGACGTCTGGATCAAATGACGCTGTACAGTTCCATACATTATTATGTGGTGTTTATGTTCTTCTAAATGCACTTGCACTATGTCAAAGACCATCATGACGCTGTAATGCGTTGGTAATCACAAAAAAATAATAGTAAAGATAACTACACTGAAACCGTACACTAAAGCGTTCTTAAAAACAAAATATGCTAACAGTAATGTTAACCTCTCCGGCGGCGGAGGAGTCTGCCTGCGTCATCTTCCGTATCTCCTCCGCAGCGCAGCGACGAGGGCGCGCTGCCGCGGTGGACGAGCCGGTGTATGATAACAGAATTGTTTACCTCTCCGGCGGCGGAGGAGTCTGCCTGCGTCATCTTCCGTATCTGCTGCTTCTGCTCCTCGATCTGCCGGTTCAGTTCCTCCATCTTGCAGCGCAGCGACGAGGGCGCGCTGCCGCTGCTGGTGGACGAGCCGGTGTATGATAACAGAATTGTTTACCTCTCCGGCGGCGGAGGAGTCTGCCTGCGTCATCTTCCGTATCTGCTGCTTCTGCTCCTCGATCTGCCGGTTCAGCTCCTCCATCTTGCAGCGCAGCGACGAGGGCGCGCTACCGCTGCTGGTGGACGAGCCGGGGCTGTACGCTTCCTCGTCGTCCGCTGACGCTGAAACATGAAGCAGGAACTGTTTAGTACTGCGATCTTAAAGTTGACGTGTGACAAAGGATCTATGTAATAGGGACGTTGATAAATATTGAAATTCTTAGCTAAATGTATTTAAGTAGATATAAACTTTTAATATAGAAGCAAATTTTTATCCAGAACCACAGCGGGTCTATTATTAATTAGTTTTTTCTACTCCTGCATTCTAATTTGCCAAGAAAATGACTGACATGTATATTCAAAGTATATACTTTATGAACGTTGTCATAAGATGATTCAAAAGTCGATTCTTAGGGATATAATGGGTCTGTTGCCGGGGCGGGCCCCGCGCGCCGCCGCCCGCAGCTGTAGACAAGGGGGGCCCGGCGCAATCCGCCGGGAGATTGAAGACAATTGTATAGAGGCACTAGCGGGTCATTCGTCGAACTCGATTCTTACCGGCTTGCCTAGCACTCGTAGAAAAACTATTGTGGTCAACGGTACATAATTAGGTCTTAAAATCCTCGGGTCTATTTTTACAAAATTCGGGTTCGCCTCATTTTGTAACTTCGACCCTCGAATCTTAAGAACCCTTATTATGTAACTGTAGCACAAAATACTATTTTAATAACCAATTGAAATGGCACAACAGAATTAATGCAATTAGACAGCTAAACGTAAGAATCATGTGATTAGGGACTGGCACTTGACTCACCAAGAGTGGCAGCAATCTTGTCCTTCACGGACGTGGAAAGTTTGGGCGAGGTGTAGGCGGCGCCGGCGCCGGGCAGCGGCAGCGCGCGCCGGCGCGGCGACGCGGGCGGCGTGTACGACGCGCCCGCCGCCGGGGTCCCCGCCGCCGCCGCCGCCGCCAGCACGGGCGGCGTGTACGAGCGCTTGCGAGCCGAGCGCCGGACCTGCTGTGAGAGAACATACAAATTACTAACGTAAAACAGGTTAGGTATTTCAAAGCAAAGTTGAACTTGAAAGATGGGTTTTATCTGTTTGATTGTATACCCAAACATAAGCCCAATACACGATATCATAACTGGATTTATGATTATGACAATAAGGTAGAAAATCAAAAGTAAAACCGATTGTCAATCATAGACTATAGAACGTATCGCGATACTTGTGACAATGCCTAACGTACAGGGTGTAAAAAAAATACTGGTAATCCGTTTAAGGGCATAATTGGTATCGTATTCTTATTGTGAAAAACTAAGAAAACAAAAATTTCTCGCGAAAAAAATTTTTCCGCCTTAAAACCAACTCAATCGGCAACAACAGCCTTTTGACAATAAGTAAACATAAAGTAGTCAACAATACAGTTAGAACATTTTGCAAACAAAACGTTTGTACAGTCGCTACTCGCCATCAAATATACCGGAGCGGCCAGGGTACTCAAAAATAGCTGCACTTTATCGCCTTGACAATAGAAGGGTTGTTCAGATACTTGTGACCACCTTGGCCGCTCCGATACATCTGATGGCGACTGTATGTCGACGGAAAATATATGTATACACTTTTGAACCTTATTACAAGGAGTAAGGTGCAAAAGTATAAACATATGTTTGACGTCGAGTCGACTTTACATGAACCATTGTCGATGTTTATATTCACAGCTCTCGCTGCTACAACCGAACACTACATAAAACTTCCTTTCAATCTCCACCAACCATAAATAAGTTTCAAACTCATTTTATTCTAATATTTTATTTAAAAAAATACTAATCTTGTTTCTTAACTGTGACAGGCTCACGTGAAATTGCGGTAGAACTAGATTAATTTCATAAACAGTTAGAAAACTATTGCGGGTATGTAATTTATTTCTAGGTACCGTCAACTGCTACAACTCCGCCTATCAGTGGCGGCAATAATATAAATTATAATACGAGATAAGGCCAGCTGACTCATACGCCCAGTAATAAAATAAAATAGTTCATTAGCAAGTTCATGCCATCAGCACATTTGCTCTCACTGTTTGTTTGATCAAAATGAGAGGGACGTTTGTCTAACCAGTAAAGACGTAAGTAAGCAATAAAGTTCGTTTTATATTTAGACATTAACAGTGAGAAATGAGAGAATAATAGATATTCGCCGTCAATAGTAAAATAAAATAATGTAAACAAATGCATTTACCTTAATTATTTCGCAATCACGCACTTTTAAAGAATAACCATGGTTTTAGTGTCGGGTTTTAGTAGAAATATTCATTATTTATATTTAGGACTAATTTTTTTAATAATATTTTGTCATGTGTCAAATGCTTTTTTTGTCTTGAAATGCATTCATATTTGTTTATGTTTCTATTGACGTCGATTATAGATATACTAATCGACTTTATTTTTCTTACAATGTGGTCCCAACTTATAGTTTTTCTCACTTTTTACTGCTACTGTTAGTATTAATATTTAATTTCTATTTCTAATTACCCTAAAGTAAGGTAATGGCTGGATGAACATTTTTGTAATAGGGGAAATGGATTTAAATAAATACGTAAATAGGGTATATATGAAGCAATGAAACCACTGGACAAAATCTCACTTATATTTAAAGTTAAACTATTTACATGCAATGTATCCGAGCTAAAATGCAGCTTAATTATATGACTATTATTATCAAGGAGTATTTAACAGCCCTCGTCACTTACGCTAAAATTGTCGATTTTTTATTATTTACAAATTAAAAAAAAACAACAGTCAGTGTCGTCGCAATCGGTAACATAAAACCCATTGAATAAATAGGGTCGTAAGAAACAATGAAACCACTCGGCCAAATCTCATATATTTATCGTGTACATATTTACATGCGTCGTTTAGTCCTATATGGTGTGACGTACCTTGGCGGGCGGCGCGGCGGTGGCAGGGGGAGCGGCGGTGGCGGGGGGAGCGGTGCGCTTGCGGCGCTGGCGGATGACGATGGCCACCAGCAGGTGCGTGCGCGCCTCCCCCAGCCCCGGCCCGTCCAGCGGCAGCAGCACCGCCGGCAGCGGCGTGTGCGCCGGCAGCGGCACGATGTAGAAGTCCTTCACCAGCGTCGTGTTCAGCACGCGGACAACACCCAGCCTGCGCGAATATCATCAATGCGAATTCGTTACTTTTATGCCGGATTACTTTGTTTACTACAGAAGGTCGAAGTATTCCGAAAAAAAAAACACAAAACTAACGAAATATCATTAATTATTTATGAACCTATATTCGCCGTTCAAGCTAGTTCCTCTCAATCGATATAATTTGATTTTTACAATTGATTACGGTCGATGTTTCTGTGTGAATTTTCACATTTCTATACGTTACTATAATTCGGGCATACAATAAAATTAATGTAATACATTTTTAGTCTCGTGTAGTGACACTAAGACGTGCCTCATGCGAGTGAAAATTCACTGAGCAAAACCGTCCGATGGGGGTATTATAGGGGGTTTAAGGTTAGGGTAAAAATAAAGACACACCTATTCCTACTGCTCAGATAGCTGTATAGAGCTATGTACTGCATTTTTTCCTCGTCGTTCGCAGCCTGCAACTTTAATATGATAATGTCTTTATTGCTAGCTCTCTTCATCTTGCTGATGTAGTCCCACACCGTGTCGGGGTTTATCCTGCCCACTATGTCCAATTCCGTGCTGAGATCCTCTTCTATATCCGCGGCTGTTCCCGATACCTGTTAAAACAGTATTCTTAAAATTTCTTTTCACTTTGTTAAATTGCAATTGAGCTTACATGTCACATATATCCATTACAATGAGGATATAAGGACAAATCAAGCGCAGGTAGCACTACCGTCATATTATAAACTCTTTTTTGTATATTTATATAAATCAAATCTAAATAAATATTATAGCATAAGTAACATTAACATTTCCAAAAGCTTTGAAACTGTTGGTACTAGATTATCACCAATTTATTATTACAGTACGAGTCTCTTCTAAAAAGACGTGTAAGGTTCTTAAAGTGTAGGCAACGCGCATATGAATCATCTGGGGTTGCAGACGTCCATAGGCTACGGTAACTGCTTACCATCAAGCGGGCCGTATGCTTGTTTGCCACCGTCGTGGTATAAAAATAAAAACAATTAATATGACTAGAGGAAAAAGTTAGATGTAGAAGTGACCACATTAATAACATACGACTATGATGGACGAGTTGTGTCAATTCAAACGCCAACCAGAGATGACACCAAATATAAGCGTTTATAACTGTCTGTCCAGATCACGCGAAACTGTAAAGGCAGAATAGTACCTCGTGTGCGGCGACATAGAAGCGCGCCACGTCCACCATGTTGATGCAGCCGTTCCACACCGGCGCTGACGAGTGCTCCACTGTACTGCTGGGCTCCTGGTCACTCTCCGCTTCTGCAAACAATAGTGTGTCACGGTTATTAAGGAAGCATTACTTGTATTTCGTCCGGTGACAACCAAAACTCCCTAATTACTACCACAAATTCATAGCCATAATGAACCGTATTCGTAACAAAAGAAAGCTAATTTCGAGTTTTTTTTTTAATTAGTCTTTGTAATGCCTGACGATTTATGGCGAGCTGGTCTTCAAATCCACAAGTATCAAATGGCAATGCCATTTTAACGATTTTGCCTTTCGATCAGCGAATTGCAACTCATTACATCAATTTAAGTATAGAGGGGTATCGATAATTGTCCATATTCCGACATAATTGATTAAATAGATTGTCACTTTTTCATTTGAGTACTTAAAACTGGCCTAATAGAGGTTAAAACTCGCTGAATATCAGAGTAGTCAATACGAGAACGATATGACAATTTTTTTTAGAAAAACCAACATATTTTGTTACCTGCAACTTTATCCAGTGTTTCAGAACTCGGTTTTGGCGAGGCGAAAGTAGTGCCGGGGCTGCCAGGTAATAAACTCGCATCAACTGCAAACGTTTTCGTCGGGTCGTACTCCGTGTTGTCTAATACTAAACTATCTTCGTACAAATCATCCCTCGATTTCCTGAGGTCTTCTTCAGAGAAAGCAGAAGTGATCATGGGTTCGTGAGGATCATATACGGGATGCGCTTCCTTCAACATAGCAGACTTTGGCCTCTCCAATGAATCCGAATCTGTAGATCTAAGCAGAATTTATTATTAGTTTTGTAGACGAAAGTACAAATTTAGCTAAAGTAGCTAAACGTTGGTAAAGTTCATCAATAAATACAACAAACATTGTAAAATACTTCTTATAGGTATGGTAAAATACTTACTCATTTTTGCTCTTAGTGTAAACCACTTCTTGAGATCTAGAGCGATGTTTGGCCTTGTCATCGGTGCTGCTCCTATGTTTAGAGCGGGAGCTGTGCCTCCGCCGCGAGGGCTCCTTGGACTTGGAGCGCCGCGAGTGGCGACGCGAGCGCGAGCTGTCTCGACCTTTGGAGGCAGACCTGGAATGTTCTCGAGACTTCGACCGCTTTTTCGATTTAGTTCTCGACTGCGACCTTCTTCTGCTACGTTCGGCGTCTTTCTCTTTCGAAGAGTCTCTCCTCGACCTATCTTTAGATGCCACTTTCGTCCTCTTCTCAGATCTTCGCGTATGTCTTTCGTCTTTATCTTTCCCGTCCGACTTTCTCCTTGACGATCGTTTTCTGTTTTCGAGATCTCGTTTTGATTCTCGATTACTTTTTTTGGAATGGGAAGAATCCTTAGCGTTTTTCTTACTAATATGTTTCTTAGTATCAGCTTTGACTGCACTTTCAACACTGAAATGTAAACATGGCTAATTAGTGTATTGCACACGAGTAAAGTAAATCAGCGTATACAACTATTTTTTTGTTTTTACACTTACGTTTCAGACGAGATATCTTTTGACGGTTCTTCAGCAGCAGTGGAATCATTCAAAGCAGTGACTAAATCTTCTACGGGTACGTTCGGGTCTAGCTCTGTTGAAACCGATTCTTTTGTCTCCATCACCTAGGGAAATAAAAATATTGAAAACATTGTTTTGGTTGACTAAAATCGTTAGTAAAAGAGTAGAAAAAATATGTACCTCTTCGCCCTTATGTGTCTTAAGAACATATGTTTTACTGGCAGCTAATAGATCCAGTTCAGACTTCTTTATCAACTCCAACTGATATTTAGCTTCTTTGTCCCTCCATTGTGCCAACTCCTGACTGGCTAATTCCTCTGGCGACAAACGTACCTAAAACACGAAGGACTTTAGACATGCTAAATACAAATTCACTTTTAGGTATCATGTTGTAAACAATAACAAAAAAATACATACCAATTGCTTAGGTGTAATAGTTTTATCACAGATTTTTTGCCACAAGGAAAGGTTTTTCCGATCTTTAATATTGAACATTAGCGATCTGTACTTCGCCTTATACTTCATGCCGACGTCCCGGAACAGCTCATGTAGTTCAACTTCTGTGTCGTAAGCGAACTGTCTTATTTCATCTTCACTGAACTTGGGTCCGGTGTTCTCAGCCATGCGCGCAGTCATTTGTTCCTGCAAGGCTTTCCTCACGTTGTCCCGGATCGGCTCCGCGGACTTCATTTTGTTTTTAGTATCCGGCGGCGTGTCCTTTTTGCGTGATGCAGCCGGCGAAACTGATGGGGCCTGGAACGTTATATTATCATGAGCATGCTACTCGTTTATAATCAACGTGCAAACACGATCAAGGTTATTGCCATTACGTAATATAAGGTATGGAACAATATCTTCCGTCAACACATAAACTTTTTTACGAGCGTAGATTTTTGCTTTATCAGATTGAATACTAAATCGAACCTTTGATGGCCAAGGACTTGTTTCTAGCGAGTTTTCGTGCACTTATCGCCAAAAACCACTATAACTGTTTAGTGTATCAAAAACATTCGTGGTTTTAAAAGAGTTATAAAGATAACGTCATTTCATTGCGAAAATATTAGCGTATAAATGGATTTATATGTTTGACGAATGGTGATTACAAAGTTAACCGTGAAAACGAATGAAACTAACCTTTGTGGCTTTCTCGCTGGCTGATCTGTTAGCTGTTCGGACGAGTTTCCTGGGTTCACCTATAGTTCTTAGTCCTGAGGTACTGGCTTTTGGAGTGTCGGGGAATTGAGGCTGCTGTGACTTCGGAGTCACTGGAGTTTTGGGTGACGTCAGGGTTTTCGGTTCATCTCTCGAGTACATTAGTTTAGGAGGAATCTCTTTGATTTCTTTAGGTGTTTGCAACCCATGCTTTTTAGGAATTCGTTCGAAGTTAAGAGTTGTTTGGATTTTGTTTGGTTCCTTTGTTGCTGCCGTTTTCTTCTTTATAACATTCGGTTTAATAGCACTGAGAGCTCCAGGCCGTACAACTTCAAAAGTAGGATTCTTTTGTAGCCAAACTTTTAAGTTCTCAGGGGTGGGAGCATTCGGTCCAGCGAGTACTCTGCCAGACTTCCTTTCATACACAATCACCTAAAATGGTTGCATAAAAAATCAAAATATGTACGTGTACGTAACCAATACGAAATAATAGAAGGTGAGATAAGAAAAATAGTATAATGGTTATAAAACAAAATTGCTTACCCTGGAATCTGATTTTGTTTTATCATGGCCATCTCTTTCCCCATCCTGTTTCCCTGGTGTATGATTCCCCAGTGAGTCCTGGGCATGTTTCAGGATACACGCGTCGCTGCAGTAGATGCTGCTGGCGCGGGCTGGCTTCTTGCACACAATGCAACTAGTCTTTGATGACACGGCTTTGCTTGCCGGCGGCGATACCAGCAGAGGTGGTGACTGATCATTCTCTACTTCTTGTTTCTTTTGTATTGTCATCTAAAATGGTATATAAGAGATCAGCAGATAGTTGTTATAAGAACAAAAACATAAGATTAATAAAAGTTGACAAGATTTCAAATATTTTTATTTGATAACATGTGTTTTAAACAATATCACATTTTGTTAAATGTGTTGTCTACGGAATACGTTTATTAGCGATAACGTAGTATATAAACATGTTATCTTTCAAGCCAAGCATTTCTTGCAAGCATGATAACTGATATACTCACTTTATTAGTAATAGTTTTAGGGGTCGGTCTCGTCTTTTTCACACAGTTGGGGCATCTCCATTCGATGCCATCGATCTCCATCTGCTGGCCCATGGCTTTGGTAATGTTAACACACTTGCCGTGGAACCAGTCCTCGCAGCTGTCGCAACATATCATGAAGCGATTGTTGTGTGGCTGTTTACATATGCACCACAGTCTAAAAAAAGGACATTTTAAGTAGTATGAATGTGACTTCATATCAATATTTTTTCCAGCTTTGTTTATATCGTAAAAATACAATAGATAATTTGATAAAGGATATCATTTATATTTTAACCTGTACACAGGTGTACTTGACA
Source organism: Pammene fasciana (assembly GCA_911728535.1). Classification (NCBI taxonomy): domain Eukaryota; kingdom Metazoa; phylum Arthropoda; class Insecta; order Lepidoptera; family Tortricidae; genus Pammene; species Pammene fasciana. Next base: position 14,834,915 of record OU452276.1, on the reverse strand, counting down.
GAATATGTAAAAAAAGGTTGTCATTTATAAAACGCAAGGAGGATAGTTCCCATAGTTAAAAATATATTAATAAAACCCTCCTTTGAATCAGGTTACGGTTTTATGAAACTAGATTTTAATTAAATTGCGTTTTATAATTTTTCTTTGTGGTTAAAAACAAGGCAAAAATAAACCCAAATTTAGTTCAACCAGGCGGGCTAGCATATCTTACGTTGTTGTCTATCACTTCATACTTCGAGTCGCGCTTGAAGTATGCAGAATCGCGCAACAACGTAAGATGTGCTAGCCGTGCGGTTGTGTTAATTTGTATTGGATTATTGTTCCCCAGCCCAGCAGGGGGACGTAAATAGGCTAACATGTTATTATTTATTTTACAGATTTCTTTTGCGAAGGCTAGTTGTACGCGGAAATTTGCGGGATACAAGACCTGCATCGGAGTTTTATGAATGATAATATATTTTTATAACATAATAAAACTTTATGAATAAGGCGTTATGATTTATACAGTTATTTATATACCTATAAGGATCATCTTCAGAGTTCCAACTTTCTTGAGATTGAGATTCAGTAAATATTTTCTCAGCAACAGGCGTCGGTATGACCGGCTCCGGCCTCTTCGGTGGCAGTTTCTTATTGACATAGGACTTGGATGTGTGCGCCACCTGCAGCTCCGGCGCGGGGGTGGAGGTGGGGGTGGGGGTGGTAGTGGGGGCGGGGGCGGGGAGCGGCGTGGCGACGGGCGGTGCGGCGGGCGGCGGGGCGGGCGCGGGGGCTGCTTCAGCGACGCTGGTGTTGGGAGTTTCCTGGTTAGTCATTTGACTCTTCCGTTTTGATGATCTCGTGGCGGGTGCTTCTATCGGTGGCAGTGTGATAACACGACCGTCGCGCCTCACTATCTCGATCGGATTTTTCTGCGGCGGCAGGGTTTTGACCGCTTTTGCTGGTGTTTGCTGGTATAGAAGACTCCTTGATGCTGGTGTTTGTGGCGTCGCAGGTTGAACGGCCGGTGCCGTCGCTATAGTGGTGGTCGGCACCGCATCGACTTTACAGAGGACCTGTTTGTCCAATACCTCTTGTAGGTGCTCTGAGCTCTCTACCAGTTGTGCTACATGCATCAGGAAGTCCTCGCTCAAACCTTCCTCTTCAGATGGCAAAGCCCCCAAAAGGTCTAAAGTGGGAGATAGTGGGCCAGCTAAACTGGGGCTGTTCATGGTGTGAATTGTTGAAATGTTTGGTTGAGTTTTGTTCAGTGTTGTAACCGGGGTGTCTTGGAATATTTGTGCCAGACTGGCTTCATCGATTTGAGGAATGAGATCATAACCTTTAGATACTTTATCAGACGGATTTATTGCCTTGTCTTTCTGCTTAGAGTAAGTTTTTTGTGGAACAACATTCTTGGCTCTATCCATGGGTCCAAGAGGTTTAGCCACATCTACTGGCTTTTCTTCTGCATCCTGTGATTTAGCAAGATCTGTTTTCATGCCACCAGCAACTTCCTTCTCGCCTTTAATTGGTGGTTTGTTATCAGTTGAAACTCTTCTAATCACATCAGGTGTGGAGAACAGTGATGTCATGTCAGTTAGCAAGGCAGAGACATGTGCAGGTGTTTTCTTTTCCTTTTTCACTGGTTTCAAAGATGGTTTAACCACAACTCTGCTGAGTTCATGGCCGCTAAGGTTGAGTTCTGGTTTAGCCATAGGATTCTCCTTCTGTAGTACACTGTCCAAAGTAATTTGCTTCTTTTCTGGTACATTTTTACTAATGATTTTTTCTTTAATTTCTCGTTTAATAATACTTTTGTTAGACTTCAATCTGGTGGCCACTTTAGGGCTAACTTTGACTTTAGAAGCTTGAGTACTCTTTAGGATTCGCGGTTTTAATTTTGTTTTACGCAACTTGGGAGGTCCGGACCTGTCTTTAGTATCTTTATAGTCGGAATCAGAATCTCTGTCGGAGATCGCATCAGCAGAAGAGCTTTCAGATGATGACTCACTTTCCTCCTCACTTTTTTGTTGACTTGCTGTGCTCTTTTCTGGTTCGCTGGCATATTTTGATTTAGTGAAGACTGGCAATGGTTTTGTTAGGACATCATTTCCCTTCAAGATAATACCTTCTTGAGGATTTATAGCAATTTTTCTGCCTTTGGGTATGATTTTCTGTTCCAAAATTGTGATTTTCTTTGCACTTGGGACTGGTTTTGGAGGCGGAGGTGGTGTGTGTGTGATTTCGATAACAGGGTCATCGTAGCCTGCGAAGCTGTCAGTTCTCTGAGGTAGAGACTGGCTTGGAGATGTGAGTGGCGTGTAACAATGATCATTATGAAACCCAATCAGACTGTTCTCTCTCGTTTCAATTCTCAATGATTGCAACATCTCAGCTCCACTATCTGTAAGTTGTAGAAAAATAAATATATTA